>CM072779.1:83920000-88920000 GCA_036936925.1 Cenchrus fungigraminus | reverse complement strand
ATTTAATTATTCATGAGTTAATATTGCTATATATTTGAGGATGAATGTTGTATGGCTCACGTTATGAAGACAAGCAAGTGTGTGGTCCGTTGATAAGAAATGATAAATGTCAAGCGATCAAATGAAAATAAATATTGGGGATATTCTACAAAGATCAATTCCGAGTCTCCAATGATTGTGGTAGCTTGACTAAAAATCAATGGGTCATAAAAAGAGAAATGGTGTTCTCCACTAAATAATAAATGCAATACTTCATGTGATGATTGTGAAAGGATACAAGGATGAGTGTATATTTGATGATCCTAAGTTGGAAGCTTGCATAAACGTTGTCAATCAAGAACAAGCATTTGAAGCGGTATTTCAAATGAAGATCAAATAGGGATGAAGCAAAGTCGAACTCAATATGGTTTGGGTAAGTGATGAAGAGATCAACCGAGATGACTAGGGTGAGGGACTAAGCAATCTTTAGGGTCCTAGCTAAGCCGCCATTTCGTGTTTTGCTAAGGTGAAGTTCTAGTATCAGTGGGGTCTCCAAGTATCATATCCAAGCCTTAACCGAGTGAAGCAATGCAACTCATCTACATGTTATGTTTGACAATATGGAGTGACTTAAGGATCTAAGCGTGCATACCTATGCTATATGGAAAGATCTTAAGTTGCTAGCTCAAGTATGGATGTGCTCATGAAGATAGCAATTGTTGGAAGCCCTCAAGTTCAACACGTTCAAGTATGGCAAGATGAAAGGTATACAAGCTCAAGTGGTTGATTAGGTATTTACTTTCGTCCTTGAGTATAGGAATGCCGTACTATCAAGAGGGATGCAACATTAGCTTCATGACAAGTATCAAAAGTGCTCATTAGTTGACCTATGTGAGAAATAGCCTTGAGAGAATCCCTAAGTGATCTAACAAACCTCTAACCCAACCTTAGCCACTTCAACACATCTTGAAGTGTTTGCGAAAAGAGAAAAAGGTTTTTGGGAACTCTCTGCCCAGGGTGTTTTAACCGCCCATGGGGGGCGGTCTGACCGCCCCCAGGCAGCCGACGGCTAGTTTTTCAAACTGGTCGGAGGGGGCGGTCTAACCACCCAGACTAGGCGGTCTGACCGCCCTGGTCGCTTTTCTAACGGCTAGTTTTCCTTGAGCGGGGTATTTATACCCCACGAGCTCCACTTGTTGGAGTTGCTAACTTTAGGATTGCTGGTGTGCTTCCCCTGCTGTTCTTGCTAAGCCAAAGCCATAGAACCTCTCCCCAACCTTCTCTTTGTGAGATTTGTGAGATTCAAGCTCTATTCTTGTGTTGGGTTGAGAGAGTTAGTTTGTGTGAGCTTTGTGAGCTGAGAAGAGCCATTCCATAGCTTGAGCACTTGTGATTCGCGTCTACAAGCCTTGAAGCATTTGTTACTCTTGGAGGTTTGCCTCCTAGACGCCTAGGCGTCGCCGGTTAGCTCCCAAGTTGTGGTGAGCAGCGGCAAGTTTGTGAGGGCTATGATCTTGCCTCTTCGTGGAAAAGATCGCCTTAGTGGAATCGAGGAAAGTGGTTGAAACAGACCCGGCTTGTTGTGGGAAGAGTTAGTTGAGAACTCGAATCCCTTACAAGCTCCTCAATGGAGACGTAGCTTCCTTGGTGGAAGTGAACTTCGGGAAACAAATCTTTGTGTCTCCATTGTGGTTTGCTTTACTTGTGGTTTTCTAGTATATTTATATTTGATTCCGCTTCGATCTACTTGGGTGTGCTTGTTTTTGTGTACAGGGATCATTACCCTGCTTGTGACCATCTACCAAGGCCACTCACCAAGTTTGGTTCGTGCTAGAAGTCAAGAGTTGCTTGAGCCACTCTTTGCTGGTTTCTGCGAGGAGGCGGTCTAACCGCCTGTATGAGGCGGTCTAACCGCCCTCCCCCAGCAGAAAGCAGTAGGGCGGTCAAACCGCCCTGTGAAGGCGGTCTGACCGCCTGGACCAGGGAGCTCAAGTTTTCGGGGAAAAAGTTTTATTTGGTCGACTCGCCTATTCACCCCCCTCTAGGCGACATCAGGGTCCTTTCAACACCAACTTCCCGGTTGTAGTCGGTGGAGCCGGTGTGCAGATGCGCCAGAAGGCGCAGGAGTTGTACTTCAAGTACGACTTGATTGACTCCAATCAAGACTGGAAGAACAAGTGGTTCTACATCGAGAACACCCCGCCTCAGCTGCTGAAGCCAAGCATGTTCGCGCCAGTATACGACAGGCTCTGGAAGGATGAACCAACGATGCAGGAGTGCATCCAGATCCCCGAGCTGCTGGTGAAGATTACGCAGAAGAAGGCGCAGGGCTTGACAGCTGAACGGGTAGCCTTCAGCTTCATGAAGCGACGGGTACAACCCTTGATGCAGCGGGAGCATCTCGGGTTTGAGTACACTGGAGCGGATGATGGCTCCAGGCTATCTGCTGAAGAGATCAGTGATGATCTCGTTATGGAAAGGCTGCAGAAGATCTTCAAGAATCTTCACGGAATTCCTGCAGCCGTCCGTGAATATAGTGCCGACAATCCTCCGCGTATGGTAAGTTTTTGAGAACTAGCCCCCGAGTACTTATTGTAAGTAGTCGTGTAGCTAATAATTGCCTTGTTTCGCAGGAAGATGTCTTGAAGTTTGTGTCCATTCCCCCTCCTCGTCCCCAAGACCCACTACAAGCGCCGGAGGGAGAGCCAACAGGAGTGGAGGCTCAAGCCCCCAAGAGTAGTCAATCTGCTCAAGGGGAAGAAGAAGTCTTGGTGGAGGACGCCTCCTCAAGCGATGATGACGGCCTAACACTTCAACAGCGCTTTGAAGTGAAGGGCCGTTATGGATACTCTAGGGTGCCTATCCCCAGTGGCCTTGCTGCGGGATCATCAAAAAGACCAGCATCATCTCTCGCAGATGATGTGACTCTGCCACCGCAGAAGAAAAGGACCACGGTGGGGAAACGGGCCGTAAAGAAAATCTCAGGCCTCCCCTGCATTATAGTAAGTGTTGGAGAACTCTTAAGTAGTCGATGTCGTATTGAGTACTTGTTCTCTGCTATAATGCCTTGATTTTTGACTTGTGCAGGTTATCGAGAGTGCATCCAATGTACCCTCGAGTAGCCCCCCAAGAATAACAGAACCCGAGGTGGTTCCAGCGTCGACCGTAGAGATGGTGGCGCATGAGCAACAAGAAGCCACGGTACCAGGAAGTGTGCCGCCGGTGGAGAGTGTGCCAGAGGTGCCGGCGGCTCCTTCTTTCTTCGACATGTTGGGGCCGAAAGTGTCGGTGCCTCGAGCTGCTTTGTAAGTACCCAAGTTCTCGAGTACTTATTAATATTGCTTACTTTGAATTTGCTGACCAACTTGTTGATGCAGAAAATCCACTGATGTAAAGTGGTGTGCCTGTGGAAGTAGTGCTGCTGGAGGAGACCAAACTCCTCAAGAACAACAAGAAGATGTACTTCCAGAGTGCCAAGAAGTACCCACTGAAGCCGATGCTGCAGAGGCACTGCGTTTCCTTTGGAGCGACGTAGTCAAGGCAGCGGTGGAGGCAACTAACAAGCCCAGGGCTAAAGATCTTGATGATATTGAAGCCGTGGCGAATGAAGGCTTGGAGGCTGACCTAGAAACCGTACTACGCCGTGAAGAAGTCCCGGTTGCCGAAGCCCCCGTGCGTCAAGTAGATGCACAACTGGCGCTTGAGGACAACCCAGAAGACCGCATAGTACCGCACGAGCCACTTATTGAAGACCCGGCTCCTCTGCGTAGTGCTGCGAAGTACTCTGCGGTGAGCACAAGTACTCAGTCCATGGCGAAAGGTTTGATGCCTTATGACGACTCATGCCTAGACGAGGATAACTTGCAGGCTCACAGTGAGATGTTCCGCAGCGTCGAGAAGCTATTTGTGGTAAGTGTGTAGTCTCTTGAAGAGTACTTTTCAGTTAAAGATATCCTGCCTCTGACTTTTGAGTTGTTGTTGTCTTTGTAGGAAGTAGTCAAGCAGTCGAAACACAAGACTCGGCTGCTTGAACAACATGCGGCGGACATCGAAGAAGTCACGCGGCTCAGAGAAGAACTTAAGTAGCAGAAAGCTTTGTCTCTGAAGCTGCAAGAGAAGCTTGATGCCAACACCGCTGAGTACCACAACGAGATCCAGAAGCTGACGGCGAAGAAGGATGATGTTGTTGGTAAAAACAAATCTCTGCGCCTGAAGAATAAAGGTAATCTCCCTTTCTGAAATCATCATTGAGTACTTTTGTTCTTGCACACTGCATTTGATAAGTACCCTTGACCCTTTGCAGAGCTGACAGAGGAAGTCGACAAGTTCAAGAACAAGGCACTGGACTGGCAGCTGGCCTTTAACCGCGAAGAATCAGCTCATATGGATCTGAAGGAGGACTATAAGGTGCGGTGCTTCGAACTTGAGTGTGAAATGGAGATCCGCCTAGCGGGCTGGAATGACTTGTTGACTTGCATGCAGTCGTTGAAGTTCAAGATTGAAGAAGCCGAAGGCCTGCGCACAGAATTGAAGGCCTTGACTGAGGCAGCCGAGCCAGTGGCGAATCTTTTCGAGCCTAGAGTCGCTGGAGTTCAGCCTCGACCACTTGTGGAGAGGTTGAAGGACACGCCGAAGAAGATCCTAGAATATGCCCAAAGGCTGGCTTGCACTATTCCCAATCAAGTCTTGAGCTTTATCAAGTCATTCTACGCCGAGGCAGATTTGACAGTCAGCATGAACGGCAGATCTGGAGATTGCACCGATGATCGGCTCAACGAGTTGATGCAACAGACTTCTCCAATCGCGGAAGCAGTCTCCAAGTTCATTGATCTCCGTTAGATGTACCTGTAGAGTAGAAACACTAGGGAAAGACAAGTGTAATCCCGAACAAGTGTTTATGTAATATAATTGAAAACTTTGAGTAAATCAATTATCTGGATCCCTTGAATGCTTATGTGTTGGCCTTGTACTCGAGTTGGTATTGAGTGTGAGGCTGCAAAAAGAGATACAATACACGAGTAGAAGTACTCAAGTGTATAAATGTTCTGAAGAACATTAGCTTAAATCATGACGAGTTGAATACCTTAGCTGTAGTAGCGTAAAAGAAGGTTTTGTCATGAAAAAAGCAAACAATAGTAACAAGTCGATGTAGAGTAGCGACTCGAACTAAACACATTGTACAGAGCTTATAATGTCTTAAGTACCTCTGAGGCTTATTAGCCTAGTGAGAGAGTACTCGAAAAGAACTTATTCATAACGAGTTGAGCACCTTAGCTGTAGCAGCGTAAAGAAGGCTTTGTTATGAACAAGTAAAGGACAGTAACAAGTCGGTATAGAGTAGCAACTTTATTACTGAATACATTGTACAGTGTTTACAATGTCTTAAGTACCTCTGAGGCTATGAGCCTAGTGAGAGAGTACTCGCAAGGATGTTCCGAAGAACGAGTAAGACCGTAGGGGACAGTGTGATGAACTCATCCTTGCTGTAGCAGCAACTTGTATGAGAGTTCCACTGAGACCCTACCAGAAGGGTGTTACTCTAGGCCGAAGCCTCTTATTGAAAAGTAGAAACATGGACAGCATGTGCCACTTATTGTTCTACACGATACAGGATCGTCTGGAGAGAGTTATCATGACTCCCTACGAGGTCGCAGAATGAGACTGCTTGGAGAGGGTTGGTGAAGCCCCCTGCGGGTTCTCGCAGCTGAAAGCCATGAGAAGATACAGCCGAAACTGCCTGGAGAGGATTATCTTGATCCCCTATGAGTGGTGACAACCGTAGCTGTCTGTTGAGTGGTTGCAACCGAAGCTGCCTGGAAAGGGTTGTTGAAACCCAATACAAGTTGTTTACAGCCGTAGCCGTCTGGAGAGGGTTGTCGAGACCCCCTACGGGTAGAAGCGACAAAGCTGGTCGATGTTCCAAGAGTTGTCGACTTCCTCACCTTCTAGAGTTTGAAGACGATATGAGCCTGGGCCAGTAACCTTTGCAACAGAGAAAGGGCCTTCCCATGGCGAGTTGAGTTTGTGTAGCCCTGTCGTATTCTGGATGCGACGAAGGACTAAGTCACCAACGTTGAAGGAGCGTTCCTTAACGTTGCGGTCATGGTAGCGGCGAATCTTCTCAAGATATCGAGCGGATTGAACGAGTGCGTTGCTTCTTCGAGACTATCGACATCCGTCTGTCTTGTTTCTTCAGCTACGCCTTCTTCATACTGATCAACCATCGGAGAACGCCACATGACATCAGCAGGCAAAACGACTTCAGAGCCGTAGACCAGGAAATAAGGTGATTGCCCTGTGGGAGTAGTAGGCTGAGTGCATAGCCCCTAGAGTGCATTGGGTAGTTCCTTGATCCACTTGCCGCCCTTGGTATTTGCTGCATCATACAGCCGCTTTTTGAGAGCATCGAGTATCATCCCATTCGCGTGTTCCACTTGGCCGTTGGCACGTGGATGAGCGATGGAGACGTACCGGATGTCAATTCCACTGTTCTCGCAGTACTCCCAGAACTGGTGATTGTTGAAATTCGAACCCAGGTCTGTGATGATGCGATTGGGGAATCCATAGCGATGTACAGTTTCATCCAAGAAGTCGAGGACTCTATCAGCCTTAGGGCAGGTAACAGGCTTGACCTCAATCCACTTGGTAAACTTGTCGATAACCACTAGAACTCTATTGAATCCCCCTGGCGCATTTGGGAGAGGACCAATCATATCCAGCCCCCAGCAAGCGAAAGGCCAAGTTGGTGGTATCGTGATGAGCTTGTAGGCAGGAACGTGTTGTTGCTTGGCGAAGAATTGGCATCCTTGGCACTTTTTGACTAGTTCCTTTGCATCAGCAAGAGCTGTAGGCCAGTAGAAAGCACGTCTGAACACTTTTCCCACCAAGGTGTGGGAAGAAGCGTGATTGCCACAGATTCCTTTGTGTGTCTCCTCCAAGATTTCCTTGCCTTCTTCGCGAGAAACGCACTTCATGAGTACATCAGAGCTTGCTCCTCGCTTGTAGAGTTGATCTCCGACTAGAGCATAAGCCTTTTCACGGCGTGAGATGCGCTCGGCTTCTGACTTGTCTTCAGGAATCAACTAGTGTTTAATGTAGTCGATGAATGGAGTTCTCCAGTCCATGTCAATGATAAGCACTTCTCGATCAGGTTTAACCGAAGTAGTCGCGGGTGCAGATGATTGCTCCGGAATTGATGGTTTGTGGAGTTCATGGATGAAGATTCCAGCTGGCACTTGAGCTCGTGTAGATCCTAGCTTCGACAAGACATCCGCAGCAACATTGTTGTCGCGGACCACATGATGGAACTCGAGATCATGGAATTTGTTCTCGAGTTTGCGTACCTCCTGACAGTACGCATCCATATTCTCAGCATTACGATCCCAAGAATCATTGACTTGATTGATGACCACCAAAGAATCACCATAGACAAGTAGTCGTGTAATGCCAAGAGAGACTGCAAGGCGAAGACCATGCAGTAGAGCTTCATATTCAGCTTCATTGTTTGAGACCTTCCAGAAGATCTGCAAAACATATTTGAGTTGCTCGCCCTTGGGGGAAATCAAAAGTACCCCGGCACCAGTGCTTTCCAACTTGAGGGAACCGTAAAAGTACATGACCCAATGTTCTGGACGCTCAATTGGAGTTGGGACTTGATTTTCCCGCCACTCAGCCATGAAATCAACCAAGGCTTGAGACTTGATAGCAGTGCGAGACTTGAACTCGAGCGATAGAGCACCAAGCTCTACAGCCCATTTAGAAATCCTTCCTGTGGAGTCCCGGTTGTGCAATATCTCGCCAAGCGGGTAGCTAGTGACCACAGAAATCTTGTACTCATTGAAGTAGTGACGGAGCTTCCATGAAGTAATCAGAACCACATAGAGTAGCTTCTGTACCCGAGGGTAGCGAGCCTTGGATTCTGAGAGTACTTCACTGACGAAATAGACAGGCCGCTGGACAGGGTAGCCATGGCCTTCTTCCTGCCGCTCAACGACAATAGCAGTACTGACGACATTAGTAGTCGCAGCAATATAGAGCAAGAGCTCTTCATTGGGCAGAGGAGCTGTGAGGACTGGAGGCTTGGATAAGAACTCCTTGAGCTGAGAAAGAGCTTGATTAGCTTCAATTGTCCATGTAAACTTCTCCTGCCGCTTGAGTAACTTGAAGAAAGGTAGACTCCGTTCTCCAAGTCATGAGATGAAGCGATTAAGTGACGCCATGCAACCAGTAAGCTTCTGGACATCTTTGATAGTAGTCGGAGCTTGCATGTTGGAGATGGCAGTAATCTTCTTGGGGTTTGCTTCGATGCCACGATGGCTGATGATGAACCCGAGTAGTTTTCCAGATGATACGCCAAAGACGCATTTATTGGGGTTGAGCTAACATTGGTACTCGCGTAGTGAAGCGAAAGTTTCCTCAAGATCCGTGATAAGCATGTCTGGATCCCTAGTCTTAACAACGACGTCATCCACGTATGCTTTCACGTTATTGTGAAGCTGCTTCTTGAAGCACGCTTGGATAGCCTTTTGATATGTTGCACCAGCATTTTTCAACCCGAAGGACATTGTTGTGTAACAATAAGCACCAAACGGGGTGATAAATGCAGTCTTCTCTTGATCAGATTTCTTGATTGCGATTTGATGATAACCGGAATAGCAATCCAGGAAACAGAGTAGAGCACAACCCACCGTAGAGTCAATAACTTGATCAATCTGTGGCTACCCGAAAGGATCCTTGGGGCAATGCTTGTTGAGATCAGTGTAGTCGACGCACATCCTCCAATCGTTAGAGTTCTTTTTCCTGACGAGCACAGGATTAGCAAGCCACTGCGGGTGAAAGACTTCCCGGATGAAGCCAGCCGCGAGTAGTTTGGCAAGCTCTTTCTTGATAGCAGCCCTACGATCATCAGCAATGCGACGAAGGTGTTGTCTCTTGGGGGTAGCATTAGGATCGTCGTTGAGTGAGTGCTCGATCAACCTCCTGGGCACACCTGGCATGTCAGATGGCTTCCACGCAAAGATATCATGGTTAGCCCGAAGGAAGTTGATGAGCGCGTCTTCCTATTTAGGATCAAGTTGTACACTGATCATGGTCATCTTGCTGCTGTCACCAGTACCGAGGTCAATGGCTTTGAGCAGGACGTCACCAGACGGTGCAAGCTTGTTGTTGTCAGTCTTCTCAGGAACCTCCAGCTCGCTCGGAGCAAGCTTTTTAGCAGCAGTGAAGACCTCCATCATTGCATTGGGTACTTGAGTAGTCGAGGCAAGTTCTACGGCTTCTGTGTCGCAGTCGTATGAACGATTCAGATCCCCTTGCAATGAAAGAACTTCTTTGGGGCTCGGCATCTTGAGAACCAAGTACACATAGTGCGGGATAGCCATGAACTTAGCAAGACCGGGCCTGCCGAGGATAGCATGGTAAGAAGTCTCGAAGTTAGCAACCTCAAACTTGATGTACTCGGTGCGGTAGTGATCCTTGGTCCCAAAGGTCATGGGTAGTACAACTGAACCCAAAGGAACAGCTGTGTTGCCCGGGATGATACCATAGAACGGTGAGTTGGTCTTGGTAAGCATATTGGTGATATCCAGGCCCATCTTCTTCAAAGTCTTGGCAAACAGGACATTGAGACCGCTGCCACCATCAATGAGAACCTTGGTAAGCCTGGAGACTACCACCACTGGATCCAGAACGAGAGGATATCGTCCTTGCTCAGAGAAACTTGTCTATTGATCCGCCCTCGAAAAGGTAATGGGGGTTTCAGAGCACTTGAGAAAAGTGGGAGCTGCTGGTTGGATGGACATAATCTCCCTGAGTGCTAGCTTTTGCATGCGCTTGGTTGAAATTCCACCAAATATGACATTGACAGTGTTGGAGGGTTGCTGAAACCCAGTGTCTTTGTCAGTGTTAGCCTTCTTCCCCTTGTGTTTGCGAAATCGCGGGTTTGGGTGCGTTGGTTCGGGTGTGTTCTTCAACGCGCGTCGAAGTTGGTAACACTGCTCTGTAGTATGATCGCCCTCTGGGTGCCATGGGCATTTCTGCTTGGTCAAAGTTGCGCAGTGAGGATCATCTTCAGGCTTGGCGGTAGTTTCCATGGCTGCAACAGTGTTCTCGGGCTTGCACTTGTGATTAGGATAGCTCGAGTAGTTATTACCCTGGCGGTTGCCCTGCTGTTGCTTGCCACTGCTGCTTTCTCCAGCATTGTTATTGTTGTTGTTGTTGCGAAGATGCTTGAATCGATTCCGAGCCTTGTCTTCTTCGTCCGCCCAGTGAGTGATCATCTCCTTGAGCTTGGTGATGTTGGCTGGGCGAGCACGACCGAAGTCTTGGAAAAGCCTATCATCATAGAAACCATCCTGGAAGGTATCTATGACTTCTTTCTCGGTGACATCAACAACAGTAGCCCTCTTCTCAAAGAAGCGTCGCATGTACTCGCGAAGAGTCTCACCTTGTTTTTGCTTGATCAGGGCAAGGTCCATCCTGGTACCATGACGGCCCAGAGAACCCACAAAGTTGCTGGTGAAGCGATGCTTGAGTTGTCCCCAGTTGTCAATGGAACCGCGTTTGAGAGACTCAAACCATGTGAGGGGTTCTTGCTCCAAGACAAAAGGGAAATAGATACACTTGGTATCATCATTGCCTCCGGCATTGGAGATGGACAGAGCATAACAGCGCAGCCACTACCTTGGATCTTGCTTGCCATCATACTTAGAGATGCTCTAAGGTTTGAATTTCTCCGGAAGAAACAGAGCTTGAAGTCGAGGTGAGAAAGCAAGGAAGGAATCAGAATCATTATCCTTTTGCTTCTCACGCTCAGCGCGTCTAGCGTTGATAGTTGTGCGAGCGTCGTAGCGAGAGTCTCCCGACTTGCTGTTGACACTACCATCATCGCCTCTGCCTTTGTTGCTAGCCTCCGAACATGTACGTTGAGGAGTGGGGGTGGTACGATGAGCACTGCCACTGCTGCCATGGTGACTAGGAGCACTGGTATTCTGGCGTAGCATAGTGCAAGCTAGCTCAGCCAGCTTTGCGACTTCAGCAGCCGCCCTATCACGAGGCATAGATCGACCGAGTAGATTGATCGCGTTGATAGCTTCCTCTGGAGTGCGATATTCACGAGTAGCAACCGCCTCAAGAGCCTCTTGAAGATTACGGGTAGGTAGAGCTTCCGTGAGTTCCCGACGAAGAGTTGCACGATCAGCATTGCGTTGGCGACGTGCAGTCTTGGCCTCCGTGGTTTCATTAGTGGGAGCATTGGCAGAGAGTTCATCATCAGATACATCATCCGGGTAACGATAATTGGCACGATGCCCTTGCGGAGTAGTTGCATCAACGACGAACACTTCTCGATGCAATGAATAAGTACCCGTACTCTGAATGAGCTCAGTATGGGTGTCATAATCAACAAGCTTGACGCCTTCCTGGAAAGGTAACTTGTCGAGACAGGCGATAAAGCGCTCCTGATCATCCAAGGTGAGATCAGCAGGCACATACTCAGGCCAGTAGATGAATCTACCCTCAGGTGTCGATGTGATCACCAGTCCTTGAGCAGGGCCAGACAGTTGTTGTACTTCATCAGAATCCGAACTGTAGTCGAACTCGAACTCAGATGAGTCCGAAGAGTAGTCGAAGTTGCCGTCCGAATCTGAAGAGTACTCGAGCATGATCTTCAGGCCAGGGCACATGAGGCGCTTCAATGCGGCTTGGTAAGCAGCACTGACATGACGATGACCGATGAGAGGTGGTGCTGGAATGTTATCCAAGCTGAGCGCAAGCTATGAAGCTGAAGAAAGCAACTCAGGCTGGATAGGAGGCGAAGTCGAGTTGTACTCGGACTCCGATTCGAGGTCTCTGAGCGGGTCAGAGATCGAAATTTCGCCAAAATTTTCGACGAGTTTCTCCATCGAAGCTTGCGTAAGCGTCGAGGATTTGAGCTTTGACTCCGGAGTTGGCGCTAAGAAACGCAGGAACGATCCGGCGCCGTCAGCAACGCAAACCCAAGAGCCGAAAACGAAGGTGTCACCTTGCTGGAAAGCGATGGTCGGCTTGATGATGACGAGAGCCATCGAGTTCGCCAGTGGATCAACGACGAGATCCCCTACCTGGCGCGCCAGCTATCAGTGTTTTAGACACCGAGCCTACGACGGGGTACCCGAAGTAGTAGATTGTGCGGTGGGGCTCGCCGAGATCAGGAACACGATGGTGAGACACGGGGCACACAATTAGACAGGTTCGGTCCGCAATGTGTGTAATACCCTACATCCTGTATGCTGCGTGGCTCTGTATTGATTGCGTATGTTTTGAGATGGGTCCCTGCCTCGCCTTATATGCCACGGGAGGCAGGGTTACAAGTCGGATTGGTACAAGGGTACTATTCGAGTAAGACTCGGAGTAGCCTATACAGGGTATGGAAAGCTATCCTAGTCTTAGTACAAGTCCTTGTCCGTCTTGTCTTACCTTGTGGTCCACGGAACCAGCACCGTGGCCCACTAGTCGAGTAGTCCAGGTGTACAGGAACTCATCTCCCGGGTATGGCCCACAATGTGTTGGTGGGCCCAGGGATGCTCGGTCGACAATGTGCGCTCTATTCCCCGGGTTCGGACGGTCCGGACCAATTCTAGGAAATATGTTCAAAGGCCGGCACAAGGGCAGCGAGGAAGGTACGACAAAACCCAGTGGCGAGCTCTGATGGGGACAAGGGTGCCCGAGCTTTCGTCAGGAAAGGATAACTTGTTTTGGTGGAGTGTGACACACCGATCCGGCTTCAGATTCATAGATAGATCCGTGTCACAATCCGGTTGACCTTGCCGCGAAGGCTAATCCCTGCCTGAGAAACGAAGAACATAAGCAAGAACTGGAAACAAAACATCTCAAAATATGGTGACAAAATGCTGATGAATGATTAAGCTCACAAATTGGGGTTTCACAAACAGAAGTACGGCGACTGTTCGGCGACAGATTCAACTAATCAAAACCCGAGTTTTTAATGGCGGCATCCTTGGGTTGGGCATGCTGGAGGGGGCACAACTTGGGCAGAAGGCCCGACTCGATACAAGGTCGAGTTGGCCCAAAATAGGTGACACAACACCTTTTTGTGGTCACACAACATGATCCACGAACATTATGGAGCTAGGACAAGAACTAAATTGACAACGTCGTCGTCCCCTTTCCAACGCATATTTATACGACTCTTTTCAACATCAGATGATGGAGATTTCGCCGAAACCACGTGGAGGTGTAGGCTGATTCTGAACCGGACGTGGTAGCTGAGTTGGGAACGAAGTACAACTTGGAGAAGGTCGTGGCGTGTGCGTGTCTAGCAGCATGGTGATGTCCTCATCAATCTCCGGCTCGATCCTATCCTATTCCCCTTCCTCCTTCCATTGTTGGATTCTGAACCAATCTCATTTGTATATTATCATCACTATCTGTATTCAATCTTTTTCAGGCCTAAGATGGGATGAACCTAGGATGTGACTTTTCAAGGCTTCTAGGATGTTGTTGACACTGTTTTTTGACACGTGTCAGTAAGAGGCGAAGAGGCACCAGGAAGGTTACAGAGCCGATGAAAGAGAGAGAAGAAGGAGAAACTAGTCGATTCGAAATCAGTCGATTGAGAAGAAGTCAGTAAGACCAGCCGACGGTCAAAGAAGGGGATCAACCGGTATAAAGGAAAGAAAGCAGCAAAAGGAAATACACCAAGGTTTAGAAGGATTGAGGTGGGTCAACGATCGGTTGACGATGGGTCAAAGATAGTTTTAGAGAGTCTGATTCCTGTGAGGATCATTTAAATATAGTAATTTTATTTCTTTAGAGTCGAGTAAGCTTTGTCGTCATGGACTAGGAGTCAAGTTGTCCTCATGGCATAAATAGCGACCCTGCGTGGTCAGAGAAAGATTGTACACAACAACAAACACAAACCTTTACTTTTTCCTGCAATTTACTATTCAAGTCGGCGACTTCACCAAAAATTTTCTTCTTCTTGTTTTCTTGTTTCTTCAAACACCGTCCTTCAAGCTCGTCGGGCTGCATCGACTGATCTCCGGCAGGCTTGTGAGTACCGTTTTACCGAGTAATTTCTAGGCTTTAACCTCCAGGCGCATCGCTGTGGTTTCTTCTAGATTTATTCACAATTTATCGATATTAGCTGGATCTGTAAGTTTTCTGTACTGATTTCTTGTTTATTTAGCTTTTATCACCAATTTATCCCTCTCGGGGCTAGATCGTATCGGCTATATTTGTTGTGTCATTGGCATATCGATCCCACAGCCGAGCCAGACCCGTCTCACTGCTAATGTCACCAGATCGACTGATATAGCCGTTCTGAACATACTTGCACTTCGGCTGCCTCATCGGCTGGCCGATTTCGCGTGCTCCCGTATCGGCCGATCCGGCTGTTACGCTGTGCCCATGTGGAAGACCCTTATCGGTTCACTAGCCGATTAACCCGCTATTTAATTATCTACTCTCTCTCCGTGTCAATCAACAGGTCAGGTCGACTAGCACGCCTGACATCTTAGGGATCCGTTACGTGTTGCCGTGAAGGACTTTATTTTGTTTTTTGCATCGACACATCTTAGCACGCCTGGTGGGACACGAAGAATCATGTACAATGACTAAGGAGCTCTCGAAGCCCGAAGAGGTCCATGCTGGCAACTTACAGCCAATTACTGTGGACCAACTCAAAGAAACTTATAAAGCCGAGTATGATAACGCATGGCAGAATATGGTCGGCTTTTGATGGGCAGCTCGGCCTCACCAGAGAAGGACCAGTAAGGAAAGTTCCTCTTCCAAAACCCACATAGATCATAGTGTAGGCCGAACCTGGAAAATTACAAGACATGATGACAGAAGCTATGCATCACACTTTGATCAATCGGTCTTCTGCCTTCAACAATTCAGTGCAGAACTGCGTGAAGGAGGTTCTCAGGGAAGAGATCATGAGCTCATACAAGGGACCAACGTATTATCAACCTAGCATGCCTTTTCCATTTGCTTCCAACAAGAGGTTGAATGAAGTATTGCCGATTTCTCAGTCGGCTCCAACTACTGCGCCCAGCATCGTCACGACAACTCCTCCTTCTACTTTGCCACCATCAACAACCATGGGGGAGCTTAGTCAGCCAGGATCTCAAGGCTTTGTATCTGTTACTCCTGTGGTGTCAAAATTTCCACCAGAAAGAAATGTAGATGGAAAGTTGATTGAATTCAGTATGCCTGCGAGTTCTGCACCAGAGTCAAGCTAGAGACAAGAGAATACAACAATGTCCAAACCTATTGGCCCTTATGCAGCTAAGCTTAATAACTTAGTTCGCTCTGCTTTTCAGCATGATAATGGGATTACGTTCACATTCTATGATCCTAAAACCCCAAAGTTATGAAATATCACCCATACACGTCATATGGTCAAGCCAGTACCTGCTCCTCAGAGAGTTCAGAGAACTCAGGGGATGACACCTCAACCAAATGCATCACGTGGATTTTCGGCTAATCAACCGATCGTAAGTCACCAGATGGAACATGAGCAGATGAGTCTGGCCATGAAAGCGTCTGTAGTGAGGAGTTATGCTGCTAAACTCCAAGAAGAATACAATGAAGCCATGAATCAAGCTGCACTCTTGGAAGCAATGACATATCCTCTCTTGTTCTCGGCACCGCAATATCAAGAGCAACCTATCTAGGATTTCTCAAATGCTCAGTATGTGCAGCAGCTGATTACACCACAACCAAACCAGTCAAACCAGGGTTTCCTAACCAGACAACCAGTACAGGGAACGTCACATACTGTTGAGATTCCAAATCAGTACTAGGCTCCTCCTAGTCCTTCGGTTATCCAGCCGATTGCTCAAGAGCAGCCGAGAACAGGTGGAGTAATCTCGAGATAGCAATATCCTTTGGTAGGTTCCCAGCTGATGCTCAGGAGCAGCCGAGAACAGTTGGAGCAACTTCAAGATAGCAATATCCTTCGGCAGGTTCTCAGCCGATTGATCAGAAAAGCCTTATTGCTGAAGTTACAAATATGCTGCAGAACCAATTCGGGTTAAAGCCAAAGCAGCAAACGTACATGTACCAAACACCATACCCGGCATCCTTTGATCAAATCCCGTTTCCTCAGAGGTTCAAGGTGCCTGACTTCACTAAGTTTACTAGCCAAGATGATACCTCCACCATTGAGCATGTTACTCACTTCATCATTCAGTGTGGAGAGGCAGGGACAAATGAGTCATTAAGGGTACGATTTTTCTCATCCTCGTTGTCAGGGCTAGCTTTTGCTTGGTTTACATCACTCCCAGCCAATTCAACTCAAAATTGGGAAGATTTGGAAAGACAGTTTCATGGGTACTTCTTTTCTGGGATTCATGAGATGAAGATTACTGATCTCACCAGCTTGAGGCAAAGGAACGATGAGTCAGTACCCAACTTCGTTCAGAGGTTCAGGGAGATGAGGAACAAATGCTACAGCTTGGCTCTGACTGATAAACAACTTGCAGAATTAGCCTTTCAGGGACTCTTGCCATCCATCAAGGAGAAATATGCATCACAATAGTTTGAGAACATCAGTCAGTTTCTTCATCGGCTAAGTCATGAGAGCACTCGGTCATATGAACCCAGGAGGAACTTTCAAAAACGAGTGTCTTATGTAGACGGCTCTGATTCAGAGGGGGAAGCTGAAGCTGACTTGGCTGAGTGGGTACCAAATAGGAAGCCGATTGCATGCCCCTTCGGCGAAAAGGAAACCGAGAGATTCAGTTTTGACACAACCAAAGTCGACAAGATATTTGATCTTCTCCTCCAGCAAGGGCAGATGAAGCTTTCACAAAACCATACCATACCAAGTGCAGAGGAGTTGAAGAAGATCAAGTACTGCAAGTGGCACAATGCCACATCTCATATCACTGATGAGTGTAAGGTGTTTCATCAACACATCCAAAATGCAATAGATCAAGAAAAGCTTAAGTTTGAAACACCTTCGAAATCAGGAAAGCTGATGAAGATTGATCAGCACCCTTTTCCTACCCACACAGTTGAGATAACCAAAGCAAAGGTGTTGACATCTGAATCGGCTAAAAATAAAGGAACTATTGATCCTGAAATTCAGATGACAGCAGAAGAAGCCAAAGGTAAGGGATTGCTCGAAGAAGGAATCAACTCGAAGGGTTCAAAGCAGCATATTACATCATAGGTACTCCTGAGCAAGTTCCAGCGCCAACAGAGGCAGATCAGAGAAAAAGAAGAATGGACAAGACGTAATGCAGGTCACTGGAGATGTCCTTTTTTCACATACTGCTAGGAAGAAGGGATCAAACTTCTGACATCTGACAACTGTCCAGAATGTGAAGGCTTTTATTCAGAAGGACAGTCATCCAAAAGGCTTTGTTCTGATGACAGGGACAAGAAGGCCATGAATCAAGATCGGCAAGAGTACCACAACCAACGCATCTCAGTATATGATAGGCTGGGGGGCAAGGCAAGCGTGTACAATCGACTAGCAGGCAAGTGTCAAGATAGTCGGCCCGATCGGCTAGAATATATGGCCGATAGCAGAGTTCACGACGAAGACGTCTTGGCTCGAAATCCAGAAAGGCGTCACGCTACACATGAGGACAAGAGTCAACACGGACCTCGCCAACCTAGGTGGTGCCCGGATGGGTTGACCAAATCTCAGAAGAGAAGGATCCAACGCTTGCGACAATTGGAACAACAGGAAGAAACTGAGAAGCAAGCACTTGATAAAAAGAAGGTCTGATCCCAAGTTTGACGACCCAAACCAAAAGCTGATGATAAGAAAGATGGCCAACCAATGGCAAGCATCAACATGGTCTTCATGCTAACCAAGGAATTCATGACTCCTGAAGAAATTTCAGATGAAGAACTAGGATCAGCTCAGTTAGCTTTGGATCCAATGATGGCCAGTTTTGAGAAACCGGAAGAAGAAAAGCGTCAGCATCTAAAAGCTCTGTTTCTCAAAGGACATGTCAATGGGAAACCAGTCACAAGGCTTTTGGTAGATGGCAGTGCATCGGTCAATCTCATGCCCTATACAATGCTCCGGAGATTTGGAAAAAGTGAGGAAGATTTAACCAAGGCTGATATCAGGCTGATTGATTTTGAAGGAAACGTATCTTCTGCAATGGGTGCTATTTGCGTGGATCTGACAATCGGTAGTAAGACCCTTCCAACAACCATTTTCGTCATCATGGGGAAAGGGTCCTACAATTTTTTACTAGGGCGAGATTCGATTCATGCCAACTGTTGTATCCCATCTACCATGAATCAATGTGTGATTCAATGGATTGGAGATTCGGTGGAAATAGTCTGTCGATTCCTCTTTCCACATTGCAGCGGTCGATACACAATGGAACCTTGAGAAAGTCATCTGCATATCAGGAAAGGTTTCGGAGACAGATTTCCTCAAGATGTCTGATTTTGAGCTTCAACCGATCCAAGCGGTCGGTTCCAAAATATGAAGGGATGAAGCGTAGATCTACATCAGCCGATCAGAAGGATTGGACTGTGATAAGACAAGGCTGATACTCATCAAAGCTAAGGCAAAGTTGGAAACATTAGATTAAGTACTTAGACGATTACTACTTCTAGCTTTTTAGCTGATTTAGATTTCGAGTGATAGCCGATACACAGTTATCATCTCCAGTGTGAAATAGTCAATACTGAGTTATCGCCTTAAGAAGAAAAAAATTGTAAAAGCATAAGTGTTTTAAGACTTATAGCCGATCAATGATTCAGATACTGGCCAATGTAACAATCTCCCTTAGAACAAAAAAATAAAGATATATATTTCTTTCTTCATTTTCTGGTACATGGTGATGTTACAATTAAGAAGGATACATGGATCAAAAAAACATGGCGACCAGTTGTGATCTTCATGATTCAGATAAACGATGGTATCTTCTAAAAACAGAGGGGTATACAAGGGAAGCAGATACTAAAAAGTAAAGGAAGTGCAAATTTGATAAGATGGATCACCATTCTGTGACCTTCCCTCACAACTTACCGATGAACAAGACATAGGCTTGTTCTTCTTCCAGATGCCAAAGGGACTATATGCAAACTCTCCTCCACCAGCTGATGCACCCAAGACGCGTCACAAGGATTCTTCTAGCTGTTGGTCCTCCTAGCTTCACAAAATGAAACTAGGGAGAGGAGCATGCCCATACTATTTCACAAGAATTCTTCTAGCCATCAAGAGATCAGAAGAAGAGAAGGCGAAAAGAAGAAGTTGGCAGCCTATCAAACTTATATTTTGAGCCATGGTTAAGAGATGTATTTTTCATCGATGGGTGCATGGTCTATTGGTAGCCCAAACACTAGGAAGAGATAAGGATGAAGGAGAGTTGGAAAGATGGAAACAAAAGTGCCAAATCCGATCAAAAAGGGAACAGACGCCCCGTGAATGACTCGGCTTTCAAAAAGCTGACATTGATTCAGGGATGTGTTTCCCAAAAATGGGACTGGCTCCAATATATTGAATTTGGAAATTCTCCACGTCTACGAACTGCAAAGCATACACCGAGATTGGTTTTCCTTCAAAGTTGCAGACAGAGACTGCAATCTGCATAGCACCATTGAGAAGCAAAACCATTTCAAGCAAAAGCTTGCTATTCGGTAAAAATGACTATTTCTTCCTGGAAACTCTTTTGGGGGTGAATGCCTCTCATTCCTAAAACTTAAGACAACCGATCCGAATCATCAGTTAAAGTTGCTATGACTCTGGTGAACCTGTGGAAAGACCCTTGGACAAAGAGGTGCAATTTATAATAAAGAGAGGATAGAAAAGATGAATCAGAGTCACATGGTGAATCGTCATATTAAGCAGCATCAGAAAATCATATGCATTCAAAGGGTATCAGAAGAATTGACGACAAGATCTTAGATTATTTATTAGGGAATGATACTACTGATTACAAAGAAGTAAAGGGCCGGTTGCATCGGCCAATGATACAGTACATTAGGGTTTCAACATATTCTTTGCTCTATCTAATTCTACCCTGAGCACGGCGATTTCCTCATCTACTTGATTCAGTTCTTGAAGAAGGTGATTTCTCCTGACTTCCAAAGCTTCAAGCTTCTTCTCATCATTGGAGACTACGAGGTGAAGTCCTTGTTCTAGCCTCGACCGGTACGTCTGCGGATTCACGCCAAAGGCGTTGATGCTCATCAAGACTCTTTCTACATCATTACGATTGGGGGACTGAAGGGAGAACAAGGGAAGAGCATCAGCAAGGGAAATTCAAAATGAGAAGAAGGGAACAACAGGAAACCAACCTGGTTCACAGAAGATGAAGAGGAAGCCATTGCAAAAGAAAAGGGTGAGCAAAAGCAAAAAGGAATTCATATTTATAGGCCGATCAAGAGCATTCAGTCAAAACAATAAAAGCAAAGAGTTGGAAGTTGGCTAGCACATTTAAAAGCCTGCTACAAAAGACCAAGTTCCATAGTTATACATGCAAAATATTTAAACTATGCCTAGTGAATGGATGGCATTGTTGGCATCCACGCGGAGCTGATCGACTTCATCTATCGCTTTACGATCGGCGTCGGCTTAACTTGGAATCGGTCGTTCTTCCCGACGGATGGCTTGGGCTTTCTTAGCAATCGTATTCTTCATGTGCTCCATGCTGCCGATCATGCTTGGGAGGTCTACTAGCTTCTTTTCCTCTAGTGGTAGATCTGTTTCGAGTTGCCTCAGCTCTACAAGCAGCTCTGCACATCTTCTCTTCATCTGATCGATGCCAGCAACAATTTCAGGATGGGAATTAGATATTCTGAATCTTTCTGTCCAAATCAGCCACTTGGGAATCAAGAGTCTCCTAATTTTGAATCAATCTGACCTGATGGATCCTCTCTTCCAGCCGATTTTGTGCATCTTTGACTCGGGGCTGATAAGTTTCTATAAAAGCAACTGCATGCAATTTCTTCTTGATCTCAACCGGCAGGTGTCCTCTGATCTGCTTGTAAATATTTATAATCGGCTCAGCTTCTTGGACTAATTGGCTAATATCTTGATCAAGAAGAGGTAGCATGTCACGGAGCCACACCTGAACATCATCAGGGAGTGGACCCAGAGATAACACCTAGGAGGTGCTGCCAATTGGAAAATCACCTTGAACCTATTTAGAGCGAAAGACGAGGCAAGGAAGTCATTTTCAAGCGGGTACAGAATCAAAATCAATAGGTCCAAGATGCTTATAGTTGGGTTCGGCAATCCTAGTTCAGCCATGGTCGATTCTTCTTCATCAAGGAGAATAGTGTTAGTCAGTTCCTCCTGATGCTCCAAACCAGGTTGAGCAGCCGATACTGGGAAGACTGGTTTAGCAACAGGTCATTCGTGTTGAGCCTCGTCGGCTATCATTGTTGGTTCCAATGCTGGCAGATTTCCTCCAGATTGATCGGCCGATAAAATTGGGTTTCCTTCGACTTTACACTGATCAGCTGATGATACTCTTGCTTTTTCCTGAATGAATTTGTCCAGCAAACCGGAAGACTGTGAGAAAGATCGAGTATGAGGAAATAAATCTTCAAAATGCAAATCAAAGGAGAAAAAATTCAGATGAGATAATTACCTTTACGACATCTACTAGCACTCTAGCTGCGTGGCTCGGATCGACATATGCTGTGCCGATTGGAACGTTGATGATCAAAGCAGCCACATCGGTTGGGGTATTCTTTTTCATGCATTTTCGCCGGGTCGTCACCTTCATGGATGTATGATCTGCTTTCCCTGGAGCCTTCCTTTTTGCAGCAAGATGGGCAGCACCATCCATAACGCTTGCAATAGGGGGAGCATTGTAACCAAGATATGGAAGAGCCCGAGGGGTAAGATAGTAAATCGGCTTCCCGCTGGCACTAACTATCGGAGGATCAACAGAAATACCCTGAGAAGCATAAGAAAATAATATTCTAAGTCATGCAAGAGGAGAAGGAAATGGAAAAGAATACCATTTCGAGATTACCTCATCAGGAAGATCTGCATAAGCTTCATCAAACTATTCGCAATACACTCTGGGAGCCACACAGAAAAGATGAGCATGCCACTCCCTCCACCAGGTCTTGAAAAGGGCTGAAGTAAAAAGAGACAGGAGCCTAGGAATCAAGATTTATGGTAGAAGAATCTGGAGCCAAATCCCTCATGTAACGATAATGATGGACATCAGAGAGTGTCTCTCTTGGTTTAACAAGGGGAGTGAAGTAAATACCGATTGGTAATTGACCAAATCTCAACTGACGAGCGGCCACACAAGGATTATAAAATTCAGAGGAAGCAGGGAGAGTCTTTCCAAAGAAGTTGGCTGGAAGAATCCCGATTTTTGTGATCACCTCAAGAGCTTCTTTGATATCATCATTAGCGAGATTGTCAAAATCATAAAGATGCTCAAAGATGTTATCAGGATCCAAATATGCATATGTGATGGTAGTATCTCTGGAAGGTCTAATGTAAAAAAATTTGAAGAAATCAGACACTTCATGTCCATCCTGTTTTTTGACTGGAAAGACAGAAACTGCTTCACCGAAGTTAATTCATCAGCGAGTCTCTGGAGGTGCAGTTTCTGGCCCATCTACTGGGAAAGACATTGAGAAAACATCTTTCTCCAAGGTGGTGCGAAAATGAAGGTTCAGCCACATATTGATAAACCACCAAGGACCTCCTAAGCTACCTATAGGTTTGCCAGTTGACAAGTTCACTGCAACTTGATGAAGAAAATTATACACAGCGCCAAGGAGATGTTTTCCCAAAGGAATTGCAGAGCCAGTGGCTACGAGTTCAGCAACTATCTAATAATTAGAGGTTGGGCTGATAGTTTTGACGCATAAGACAAATTTTGCAAGCCACATATTAAGAAAAATAGCATGCTCCCTGTCAGTAATGGTGCCTGTCTTTGCATATTCACAGACATACTTTGACCAACTTAAACCCTTTTTTCATCAGAAGTAATGTCTAGCCTCGTTAGTAAGAGAACAATGGCCAAGGTAGGTGACAACGGCCCATGGCCGAAAAGAAAGGCATTCAAGGCGTCAGACCAAAAATATGAAGCAGCTATGAGCATGGGCTCATGACGAGGCATGTTTGACACAGAGAGATTGAGGCATTGGCTGATTTTATATTTGTCCCAATGACCTTTTAATTTAGGGGCCATTCTATGACACCAGCCTTTCCAACCAGGGGTACAACCGGTCCAAGTCCTAAAGGCGTGTTTCCAATCATCCAAATTCATGGAAGCATGTTTGAAAGGAATTCTACCAGTTTCGAGATTAATAAAATCTGAAGGATCTGGGTTACCCATAGGCCCTAAAAAGATTGCTCCAGGACTGTCACTTAAGGGGATGGTGATATGATTCCTAAGCTCCTACGAAATATTTCGAATCTAAGAAACAGTGGAAAAATCAGCAAGGGTGAATAATCGACGAAGAAGGGTTTGTTTGAAAAAATACCTCGGGGACTGAATCAAGGGTCTCCATCGAAGCGCTTGCGGGAGCTGCTTGAGGGTCACCGCCGGCGGAGTTTGACACAGAAGCCATCGACTCGACGGGGAAATCAACTTCAGATCTGGGCGGCTATGGAGATTGCTAGGGCAAAGGGAGAACTGTAGCGAGAGGCTGCGGAAGCAAGGGGATGACATGAAAGGTTGCATTTATATCTTTGGGTCCTCGAGTTTGTTTGGAAACCTATCCGTTGCTCGCGTACGACTCGGAGAAAGAAACCGAAATCGAAGGAATTTCGGAGCAAAATATATTTACTTCGAAACTAGGGGGCATGTGTTGACACTATTTTTTGACATGTGTCAGTAAGAGGTGAAAAGGCACCAGGAAGGTTATAGAGCCCATGAAAGAGAGAGAAGAAGGAGCAACTAGCCGATTCGAAATCGGCCGATTGAGAAGAAGTCAGTGAGACGAGCTGACGGTCAAAGAAGGGGATCGGCTGGTATGAAGGAAAGAAAGTGGCAAAAGGAAATACGCCAAGTTTTAGAAGGATTGAGGTGGGTCAACGATTGGTTGACGATGGGTCAAAGACACTTTTAGAGAGTCCGATTCCTGTGAGGATCATTTAAATATAGTAGTTTTATTTCTTTAGAGTCAAGTAAGCTTTGTCGTCATCGACTAGGAGTCAAGTTGTCCTCAGGACATAAATAGCGATACCAGCACAGTCCCTCTAGTCTGTAGTTTTAATGTTTATTGAAGTGTGTTTAGTCA
This sequence comes from Cenchrus fungigraminus, assembly GCA_036936925.1. Taxonomy (NCBI): domain Eukaryota; kingdom Viridiplantae; phylum Streptophyta; class Magnoliopsida; order Poales; family Poaceae; genus Cenchrus; species Cenchrus fungigraminus. The sequence goes on along the minus strand of CM072779.1, from coordinate 88,895,817 downwards.
TGCACTAAATAGTTGAAATGGTACGTTAATTTGTTGCAATGAGTACATTTGTAATGCAATAATCGGATCATCCGTCGAACGTGAATATGAAGTAGAGTATAGTCCTCTGTGTTTGTCAATTCCATGATCCATGGTGGCATGTACAACCCAGTCAAGAACTTGCCTCTCTTCGTATGGTCCCTGACATTTGGGTCCGACACCCAAGCAGTCTTTCGTTTGGGTCACTGACGTTTGGGTCCATGATCCAAAGTTTTCGTTTCCCGCTCTGGAGCAGAAAGGCAGGACATGAAATTTTGAATAACCCGCTCCTCCTCCTGGTCCTTCCCATTTTATATAAAACAAAGAGGGAAACCAGGCCTCCCAATTTCCTCATGTTAATTTTCCAAAATCAGGGGATCTTCTCCTCTACTGCCAAAGAGACCTAGTAGATCTGCGGCGGAAGCAGCAACGACGACATAGCTACCGACGATGCCTTCCTCTGCTACGGGCGGCCGGCTTCCTCTGCTATGAGCGGGCGGCTTCCTCTGCTATGAGCAGCGGCTATCCTCGGCAACCTCCTTGAAGCTGTAAGATGGTTCAAACCCGTTGCTCCGTCGGCCACCCCGTGGCTCACCCTGGCGGCCGCAGATCTGCAACAGTTGCGAAGAAGAACGTGTTCAAGGTGCAAGTTCGGGCTGCTAAATCGAGATGGCATTCGACACCTTCTTCCCTTCCTATTCGTCAGGTCTGCAGGCTCCTCCCTATATTGATCGATTCAATTAGATTACTTCCCCATGCTCTTTGGCATTCTATAATATTCTTTCATGTTTGGGTGATTGTGGATCTACTGTACCCTATCGCAAGAATTTGTTGGAAGTCATTTTATTTGAGGTTTGTAGAAATTTGTAGATGAAATTATTAGACTGCTTCCCCATGCTCTTTGCCTTTGAATATTGTTCTTGCATGCTTGGGTGATTGTGGATCTTCTGTTCCCTATTGCAAGAGATTGTTCGAAGTCGACTTATTTGAGGTTTGTAGAAATTAAAGGATAAAATTATTATATTGCTTACCCATGCTCTGTGGCTTTCCATATTTTTGTTGCATGCTTGGGTGATTATGGATTTGGTGTGACCATTCATGTACCGCATTGAACTTAATAGATGAAATTGCTTCCGATTGCCAATGATCTCAACCCTTATCTCTTGTTCTTGTACTTGTTTCAGCGGGCCAAAGGGTCAACATCTGTAGTCGCTCCTGTTCAGACCTGCTCCAAGGTAACAAACTTAATTAACACCTTCTTTGTTTCTGATTGCGAATGATCGACCCTTACATGTTTTTCTTGTACTTGTTTCAGCAGACCAAAGGGTCAACATCTGTAGTCGCAATGGGGGAACCAGAAGCCTATGATGAAATGCTGCAATTACAAGACTTCCTGGAAATGGTACAATTTGACCCATCTGAGGCTGATTCCTAGATTTTCATATGGGGGAACCAGATCTACTCCTCACAACGTTATTATCAAATGGTGTTTGCGAATTTCCATTCTTCTCCTGCTTTCAAAACACTCTAGAAGTCCAAATGCACGAACAGAATATGGCTTTTCATGTGGCTGGTGCTGGTTGACAGACTGAATACGAGGAACATGCTTTTGAGGAGGAATTATAATGTTCAACCCAACGCCTGGTGTGTTCTCTACTCTGCAAATGTGGAGGAGGATATTGATCATATATTCTTCAGCTGCTCTTTTGCTCTCAGCTGTTGGGCGAAGCTTGGTTTTGTTTGGGACATGAGCCTTCCTATTTGTGATAGAGTGCTCCACGCTTCAAGGAATACTACATCAGATTTCTTCATGGAATTCTTCACCCTAGCAGCTTGGGAGATTTGGAATTTGCGAAACTCAGTCATTTTTGATAATGGTGTGGCTTCTGTCAGCACTTGGACTAGGTCTTTTAAGTCACAAGGCTACCTCCACCTCGTGAGAGTGAAGGAGGATAAACAGGCTTCTTTTATTTCGTTTTTAGAGACAGTCACCTAAAGTTTTGGTTGTATTCTCCTTTCCATTTCCCTCTTCCCCCCTGGTGCTTGTAAATATTTCCCCTTTTTCTATTATCAATGAAAGCGCTGTGGGGAACTCCCCCACAGACTTTAATGTTCAAAAAAACATCTGTAGTCGCTCTTGTTCAGACCTGCTCCAAGGTAACAAAGTTAACACCTTTGTTTCCTTAGGTCGAATCAATTTCAAGATCCTAATATGACTTGGGATCCACTGTTGCTAGATGGAAGCTACCAAGTCAACGATGCTTCTTCCCGAACAAATTAAAATGGAGTACTCAAGAATGGGTACCGACTCCTTATGCAGTAGTGCTGATGAAGAGTGAGTTGACGCTCCCAATCAGGACGGGGTACAACTTCGACAACGGTTTGTTGCTCACCAGAAAGAGTTATGTAGCTTGAAGAAGAAGACCGAAGAATCAGAATCAACCCTGAAAATGCAGTCGGCTGAGATTAAGAGGTTGCAGAAACTTACCGAGGACAGTGAAGACCTCCTTCGTCTACTGCTTAGCAGTAAAAGATGAAGAGGTTAAGATGCTTAGATCAAATCTCCAATATCTCTTGTGATTATGACCTGGATTTAGCTTTGTTAATCTATGTTCCTTGTGAGACTGTTATCTTGTAATAGTTTGTGATATGTGATGAATAATATGGTCGTGCTTGATAGTAAACAATAGTTTGTTTTATTGTATAAAGAAATATATGTTGATTACCATTTTGCCAACCAGATCAGAATTATTCTAAAAAAGGATCAAAATTGAAATGAAATCAATTAATATTGATGCACGATTAGTTAATTTTCTGTTGGCCTTCAGTGGGCTTAGCCCAATATTTATTGGGCCAAAAGTCAATTTCATTGAAATTAACGTGACATATAAGGCCGCAAACAATGTGCGCAATTGTTGGACTCGACCCAACAAAAACGGGCCCAACCTAATCAAAATTGTGGTCGAAAAAACAACAAATGGGCCCAACAAAATCTTTTTTGGGCTATCTGCACAACGCCGGCCGACAGTAACAGTGTTGGGTTCAACCCAGCTTTAAACGGGTCAAATTCGTTTTATGACGCAAACGGTTCGTCACAATTGGCGTGCCACATCGGATGTCTCATCAGATTATGTCCAGCGTGGCAAAGATGTAGCAACGAAGTTATGAAGTATTGTAAGGATGATTTTGTACGCGTCATTAAACTCATGACGCCGCGAAATAAGGTCTCGTCATTAATCACGGTTTATGACGCTTGATTAATGACAGAGGGTTTTCGTAACAACCAGCATCATTAACCGCGGTTTATGACGAGAATCACCCTTTTTTTGTGTCACTAGTCGGCACATTCCTTGTAGTGTTTGTTAAAGTCAAAAGATGAAGTGTTACATTACTTTAAGATCTATAAAGTTGAAGTAGAAAACCAACATGAGGGAAAGATAAAACATCTGAGGTCTTATCAAGGTGGCGAATACTTCTCAAATGCTTTTGACATATTCTGTGAGGAATACTGTCACACCCGAATTTAAAGGCAAATTCGAATGCTCATATTATATGTGTGCCAGGATCAAAGTTCACACATATAACATCTCAGTGAATACCAAAACACAATGCCATAACGTAAAGAGAGTATTAAACTTTATTACAGACCAAAATGTCTCATAAACGATCTAATTATTAACGAGCAGCAACGCAGCGGATAGGACCAACACCACAGGCAGTTGACTGGTGACACGCCCGCCTAGAAATCTTCAAAGTCTTCCGGGAAGTCTTCAAAGCGACTGTCTGAGTAGTAGTCCGAGTAGTGTAGTTGCAAGAAACAAAATCAACAAGCGTGAGCACATGTCGTACTCAACAAGGGAATATAACTATAACAACATGCAAGGCTCTTTGGGTGGATGGCTGACACGGTTAAAGCGGTAAGCAATTTTAGTTGGTCAGATTTTATTAAGCAACTAATTACTAGCAGTGTAAGTGTATACCAACCCAGAGATAATAAATGCAACAAGATCAGGATGCCATGCACAATATTATTTCATATTCCATAGTTAACTCATGTGAGGGTCCAGGCCGCTCCATGACCGAGAGCACGGCTAATCGATTAGATTTACACTCTGCAGAGGTTGTACACTTTACCCACAAGTCGTGTCCTCCATACATGCCTGGGTTAATTACTCCCTTAAACACTTCCGAGGTGAGTAGCATGGGTTTCACTACGAGGCCTTTACAAAGATTCCCTAGTATGAGCTGCTCGCTAGGTTTCATGACAGCGCAATGCATAACCCTCTCTCAAGACTGCGAAGCTACCACAAAGCAGGTCAGCTTGAGGGCCGGGCTATACACCAACTACCGACACCCCCTAACCCTTATCAGGTAAAGCATACTACACACTAAGGTTTCTAATTAGTTAGCCAAGACAGAGCCATTTGTCTTGTGGTTGCACCTGGTTCCTGGGTGGTTCTCCATGTTCCGATTAACAGGGGTAATCTTGCTTAATGAGGGTAGGGCATAAAATAAATCAAGTTTACTTTTGTGTACAATTAAACCATCCTCAACCCGTAGTTAGCAACTAAGCATGTGCTACCCAGCATAAATAAAATACCCAAGTTAACAAGGACGTGGTAAACAGCACTAGTCACACCTTAAGCATAGGATTCCGATCAATTTAATGCAAGCAATAAAATAAATAGTGTAATTAAAATGCAGTTGTATAGGAAAAAGGGCATGCATCAAGGACTTGCCTTCCACAAACTCTTGCTGCTCAAACTCTTCAACGTCTTCAAAAGCTTGAACTGCAGCGAAAGCTTCAAACGGCACGTTCTCTACGCACCACACAATTGATACATACAAGCAAACAATGAAATGAAATAAGAAACAATCACCAAACAGTAACAACAGAGTAAAACTACTGCGTAAAGCTATTCTACTCTTCGATACGATCATTTGGACATAAAGAACGCAAAAAACAGAGCTAAAACGGAGAAGATATGCTAAAAACTAACTCCAGGGGCTTAACTGCGAAGAAACTAAACCTACAGGGGCCAAACTGCTAAAAACCGGGAGCTAAAACATAATTAAACATATAAACGCGAGGTCTAACGTGCAAAACTAGGGCTATGGACCTCGGCCGCTAAAACCAGGGACTACAGGGTTTAAACTGTAAAGATTAGGACCTAACCGTAAGGATTCTTCTATGGTGGAAGGACCGGCATGCAAAACTTAAAAGCACGAGGGTTCTTTTGCAAAAACATGTGCACACCGCGGGGTTGACCGGTACGCGCCGTGTTTGATCGGGGCTGGATCCGATCTGGGCCGCTCGATCTCGATCTGGCGGCGCTGGTGACACGCAGGCGTAAGCGGCGGCGGGGTCCGACGGCGAGCGGCGACGCGCGGCGGCGATCTCGCCGGCGACACACCAAAACGAGCTGGGGTGCTCGGTTGGACGCATAGGTTGCACCAAAACGTAGAGCGCGAGCTTGCGAACTAAACCAGGGCAAAGAAACAACCTTCAGCGCAATGGAGACAGCGCGGGGCTTGACGAGGCGGACGGCGGCGACGGCGATCCTCCGGCGAGCTCGAACGAACGGCGTGGAGCACGGCGACGCAAACAAGCGACACCGGGAACCTCCACACGAGCTTCCGGGTCTCCGCGGTGACTTCACGATGGAGGGGAGGTGGCGGAGGCGGGGATCAACGTCGGTGGCGGCGCTAGGGTTGGCGGCGATGGCGCGGGGGCTCTTAGGGCTAGGGCTTCCGGGTTCGAGGGGGCCAGGGGGTTGCGGCGGCGGCTTATAAAGGCCCGGGCTCATGCCTTGGCGTGCGGGCCAAGAAGGCGGCGTGGATGCGGCTCGGCTGGTGTACAGACTCGGGGACGAGTCCGTCCCGGTCGGAAACCCGATGCAAGGAGGATGATGACGAGGGGGCCCCACTAGCCAGAGACAGGAGCGGCGGGGTGAAACGTGGGCCGGAGCTGGGCCGAAACTCGGCTGGGCTGCGCGCGAAGGTGAAGAAGAAAAGGGGAAAAGGGTGGACCGGGCCAGGGAAAAGGAGGAGGTTCAACGGACTTTGGAGCTTAAACAGGCCATGAAAACCAGGAAAAATGAGAGAGGGGTAAGAAATTCCTTTTGAAATTTGAAACCTTTAAAACTTCAAACGAAATCTGAATTCAAACACAAATTTGAATTCCAGCACTCAAAAAAAATGCACCAGCATGTATGCAACACTCAATTCCTATATTTATTTATTTTATTATTAAAAATTATTTAAATGCCTAGAAAATTCAATTAACTCCTTATAATCCTTAAACAAATTCATAAGTTGCTAACAAAATTTTAAAATTGTGAGAAAATTGTTTATTAATTTATTTTTCTTATTCACATCCTGAAATTAGGAATTTCAGGGTGTGACAAATCTACCCCCCTTAAAAGAATCTCGTCCTCGAGATTCGGACGGATCTGGCGGGATAGACTAGGCTCCAAGCTCATGAGTGAAAGATAAGGGATTAAGATAATGAAGGACGTTCCAAACTGACTGTGTACTCTCTGAGTGATCCCTGCATTCATGTGATTCAGCTTCCCATGCATATAGTTCTGCCTTCCTTTGCCCTGAGGGGTCTGATTCCCACTCCTCATCTGCTGACTCTGCACTGGAGTATTCTGCACACTTCTCTGAGGACAATGGTTGGCAAAGTGACCAATCTCTCCACACTTGAAGCATGAATTGCCAATAGGGGTGTTAGGCACACTAGATCTCGCTGGGGTTCCGGCAGGGGTGTTTTGACTAGTCTGCTATAGAGTATGTGGAGTGGATTGCTGTAACTGCTGAATAGGGTGCTTGAACGGTTGATTGTTACGATGTATCTGATTCTGGCCAGTATTACCACTCGGACCTCCAAAGCGGAATGGTGCTCCCTGCTGTGGATCGAAACGTGGGCGAGTGATGTTCCCAGACTGTCCATAAGTAGTAGCCTTCCTCTTGAGATCTCCCAAATCCCTACGCTTGTGCTCCAAGCCTATAGCCCTGTCAATTAGCTCTTGGAGAGTAGGGAAAGTGTGGGACATCAGCTGGTACTGAAGCGGTCCAGCTAGCCCTTCCAGGAACAGCTCTTGCTTCTTCTTATCTTCATCCGTGTCTTCAGGAGCATAGCATGACAACTCAGTGAATATGTCCCTGAACTCTGTCATGGACATCCCTCCCTGCTTGAGTGCAAGGAACTCCTTCTTCTTTAGCTTCATGAGACCAGCAGGAATATGGTGGCTCCTGATGTTAGTGGTAAACTCCTGCCAAGCAATTGCATTCTGATTGGCATGAGCGGTGACAAAAGCATCCCACCATGCCGAAGCTGATCCCTGAAGTCGCCCTGAAGCATAGAGGACTTTCTCTCTGTCATCGCATTGAGATATAGTAAGCATCTTCTCAATGGTCTTCAGCTAGTCTTCAGCTTCTAGTGGATCTGCTGCATGAGAGAACACCGGAGGCTGATGGCTCATAAACACCCTGTGCCTGTTCACAGGAGCTTGCTGCTGAGCATGGGGTGGGTTGTTGCCTTGGGCTTGCAGATTAGCCAAAGTGTTGGTCAGGTCTTGGAGAAGCTACGTCTGAGCTTGCAGGAACTGCTGGAAAGCCGGATCCATTTGTGGTTGTCGAGGTGCACTGCTGGAGCTACTGCTTCTCCTTTGACGAACCACTAGGGTTTGATCGACTTTGGATCCTGACCTGGTTTTCACCATCTGAGTGTTAGGATCATTACTTTAGATGTTTGCACTAAGAGTAAAACTCTGAAAGACAAGGCGGTAAAGGCTTTCAATTCTGGACAAATTCTGTTAACTCCAAACAATAGGATGTAACTCTCAGTACGGGAATCCAAAAATTATGAAATTTTAAACAGAGAAGTTACGGAACTATTCCATCTGGAATCACCTCAATCCAAGGTCTATAGCTTTAGCTATGAAATAAACAAGACATCTGGGTCAGCTGAGTTTACAGATTCTGATAGCTCCAAAGTTTTGTACATAACTCTCTGTAATAAACTCCTAAATTTCTGAAATTTTTACAGAATATCCTTCTTAATAATTTCTGAACTTTTCCAATTGGATTTACTATATTTGGAGTTCTGTAGCTTGAGATAAAAGTAGAACAATATTGCTGACTCAGAAAACTTTGTGAGCAGATTGAGATTTAAGAGATTAGGACAAGAAAGATATGGATTCAGACAGAGATAAACCCAACTAACACTTTACTAAAGAACCAATGTCATTATGGTCATCACTCCACAATACATTGCACTCAAACAAAGATCTAAATCAATCATTAACACAAACTCAAGCATCCAAACACACCACTAAACTGAGCACGCTTAAACGATCGTTTAGAAACTAACGATTATAAAGATCCTAAGCTTAAAGACTCCTAGATCCTAAGGGACCTCTTCAGTGCGGGCGTCTGGGGAGTTGTAGCGGGGTCTCTTTGGTGCTGGAGAGTGATGATCTTCTATTCCTCCATCTTGGATCATAGGGGGTTCCCTTCCCTCCAGAGTAGCTTCTAGCTGACGCTTCTGTACTTCTATTGTATAGATCCTCTGATGGGCTGTGACCAGCATGTTGTTGGTGTTATCCAACGCGGTGTTGAGAGCGGCTAGCAACTCACGGAGATTGTCCACGGTGGGACTGTGGCCACCAGCTGACGCGATGTAGGTCTTGGCTTCACCACTAGCTCTGTAAGGGGTGTACAAGCTGCGAGTGCGTGCCAACTCAGTACGCTCCCTGTGAGAGAGAACATAGAGTGCTCTCCTAGCAGCTTCAGCAATCCCAGCTTCCATAGTATCTCTGGGAGCAACATCATCGTGCCTGGATATCTCCATAGGTCCATAGTGCTGAACCCTCTTATAAACGATCACTGTTACTTCCCAGTGTGGCTCAAACCAAGGATGGGTCCACATCTCACACTGGTAGATTGGATCTTCACCATAGCCCAAACGGTACAATGTCCTCCTTAGATTGTCAGCCATTGAAATGCCTCTTCCATCTTTCTTGTACGAGCTCACTGTCCAGACTACTTCAGCTAGCTCTCTTTCTGCTTTAGCTTGTTCTTCCAGTTCCTCCACTGGATCTTGATGGTCACCCTGATCAGCACCTTGTGCCTGCTCTTCTTCCGAAGCTACTTCTTTCGTCTCATCATCAGACTGGTAGTGGTAGTAGTCTTCTTGCAGCCTGTACTGAGGAACTGAGCTCTTTTGGGCAGTCTTTAGGCGTCGAACCATCTAGAGATAAAGAAGACAGGTGCCAAGTGAGATCAAAAGCAAGGGTGAGAAACATAGCAAAATCAGGGTAGAGAACCAAAAGATAGCTAAGGGTGAGATGAAAAATCAAGGATGAGTATTATAGAGTAGTTTTAAAGCAAGCATTAAGAATGTGTGGCTTCTAAAGGATTATAATCCTTAATTTCGACCATTACTAACTAGGCTAACGTCCTACAGTCAACACGGCTCTGGTACCACTTTGTCACACCCGAATTTAAAAGCAAATTCGAATGCTCATATTATATGTGTGCCAGGATCAAAGTTCACACATACAACGTCTCAGTGAATACCAAAACACAATGCCATAACGTAAAGAGAGTATTAAACTTTATTACAGACCAAAATGTCTCATAAACGATCTAATTATTAACGAGTAGCAACGCAGCGGATAGGACCAACACCACAGGCAGTTGACTGGTGACACGCCCGCCTAGAAATCTTCAAAGTCTTCCGGGAAGTCTTCAAAGCGACCGTCTGAGCAGCAGTCCGAGTAGTGTAGTTGCAAGAAATAAAATCAACAAGCGAGAGCACATGTCGTACTCAATAAGGTAATATAACTATAACAACATGCAAGGCTCTTTGGGTGGACGGCTGACACGGTTAAAGCGGTAAGCAATTTTAGTTGGTCAGATTTTATTAAGCAACTAATTACAAGCAGTGTAAGTGTATACCAACCCAGAGATAATAAATGCAACAAGATCAGGATGCCATGCACAAGATTATTTCATATTCCATAGTTAACTCATGTGAGGGTCCAGGCCGCTCCATGACCGAGAGCACGGCTAATCGATTAGATTTACACTCTGCAGAGGTTGTACACTTTACCCACAAGTCATGTCCCCCATATATGCCCGGGTTATTTACTCCCTTAAACACTTCCGAGGTGAGTGGCATGGGTTTCACTACGAGGCCTTTACAAAGATTCCCAAGTATGAGTTGCTCGCTAGGTTTCATGACAGCGCAATGCATAACCCTCTCTCAAGACTGCGAAGCTACCACAGAGCAGATCAGCTTGAGGGCCGGGCTATACACCAACTACCGGCATCCCCTAACCATTATCAGGTAAAGCATACTACACACTAAGGTTTCTAATTAGTTAGTCAAGATAGAGCCATTTGTCTTGTGGTTGCACCTGGTTCCTGGGTGGTTCTCCATGTTCCGATTAACAGGGGTAATCTTGCTTAATGAGGGTAGGGCATAAAATAAATCAAGTTTACTTTTGTGTACAATTAAACCATCCTCAACCCATAGTTAGCAACTAAGCATGTGCTACCCAGCATAAATAAAATACCCAGGTTAACAAGGACATGGTAAACAGCACTAGTCACACCTTAAGCATAGGATTCCCATCAATTTAATGCAAGCAATAAAATAAATAGTGTAATTAAAATGCAGTTGTATAGGAAAAAGGGCATGCATCAAGGACTTGCCTTCCACAAACTCTTGCTACTCAAACTCTTCAACGTCTTCAAAAGCTTGAACTTCAGCGAAAGCTTCAAACGACACGTTCTCTATGCACCACACAATTGATACATACAAGCAAACAATGAAATAAAATAAGAAACAATCACCAAACAGTAACAACAGAGTAAAACTACTGTGTAAAGCTATTCTACTCTTCGATACGATCGTTTGGACATAAAGAACGCGAAAAACGGAGCTAAAACGGAGAAGATATGCTAAAAACAAACTCCAGGGGCTTAACTGCGAAGAAACTAAACCTACAGGGGCCAAACTACTAAAAACCGGGGCCTAAAACATAATTAAACATATAAACGCAAGGTCTAATGTGCAAAACTAGGGCTATGGACCTCGGCCGCTAAAACCTGGGACTACAGGGTTTAAACCGTAAAGATTAGGACATAACCGTAAGGATTCTTCTATGGTGGAAGGACCGGCATGCAAAACTTAAAAGCACGGGGGTTCTTTTGCAAAAACACGCGCACACCGCGGGGTTGACCGGTACGCGCCGTGTTTGACCGGGGCTGGATCCGATCTGGGCCGCTCGATATCGATCTGGCGGCGCTGGTGACACGCAGGCGTAAGCGGCGGCGGGGTCCGACGGCGAGCGGCGACGCGCGGCGGCGATCTCGCCGGCGACACACCAAAACGAGCTGGGGTTCTCGGTTGGACGCATGGGTTGCACCAAAATGTAGAGCGCGAGCTTGTGAACTAAACCGGGGCAAAGAAACAACCTTCAGCGCAATGGAGACAGCGCGGGGCTTGACGAGGCGGACGGCGGCGACGGCGATCCTCCGGCGAGCTCGAACGAACGGCGCGGAGCACGGCGACGCATACAAGCGGCACCGGGAACCTCCACACGAGCTTGCAGGTCTCCGGGGTGACTTCACAACGGCGGGGAGGTGGTGGAGGCAGGTATTAGCGTCGGCGGCGGCGCTAGGGTTGGCGGCGATGGCGCGGGGGCTCTTAGGGCTAGGGCTTCCGGGTTTGAGGGGGCCAGGGGGTTGTGGCGGCGGCTTATAAAGGCCCGGGCTCACGCCTTGGCGTGCGGGCCAAGAAGGCGGCGCGGACGCGGCTCGGCCGGCGTATGGACTCGGGGACGAGTCCATCCCGGTCGGAAACCCGACGCAAGGAGGATGATGACGAGGGGGCCCCACTAGCCAGAGACAGGAGCGGCAGGGTGAAACGTGGGCCGGAGCTGGGCCAGAACTCGGCTGGGCTACGCGCGAAGGTGAAGAAGAAAAGGGGAAAAGGGTGGACTAAGCCAGGGAAAAGGAGGAGGTTCAACGGACTTCGGAGCTTAAACAGGCCACGAAAACCAGGAAAAAGGAGAGAGTGGTAAGAAATTCCTTTTGAAATTTGAAACCTTTAAAACTTTAAACGAAATTTGAATTCAAACACAAATTTGAATTCCAACACTCAAAAAAATGCACCAACATGTATGCAACACTCAACTCCTATATTTATTTATTTTATTATTAAAAATTATTTAAATGCCTAGAAAATTCAATTAACTCCTTATAATCATCAAACAAATTCATAAGTTGCTAACAAAATTTTAAAATTAAGAGAAAATTGTTTATTATTTTATTTTTCTTATTCACATCCTGAAATTAGGAATTTCAGGGTGTGACAAATACGTTATTGTTCATGAGAGGACACCGCCTTATTCACCCCAATCCAATGGGATTGCTGAAAGAAATAACCGCACGCTAACTGACTTGGTGAATGCCATGTTAGAAACCGCGGGACTTTCTAACGAATGGTGGGGTGAGGCGATACTGATAGCATGTCATGTCCTAAACCATGTACCTATGAAGAATAGGGAAGTAACTCCATTCGAGGAATGGGAGAAGAAGAGGCTAACTCTTTCATACTTACATACCTGGGGTTGCTTGGCCAAGGTCAGTGTGCCAATCACCAAGAAACGTAAGCTTGTTCCAAAGACTGTTGATTATTCTTTCTAGGTTATTCTTTTCACAACATTGGATATATATTCTTGGTAGTGAAATCTGGAGTACCTGATTTGCTTGTCGGTACAATTATGGAGTCCAGAGATGCTACATTCTTGAGAACATATTCCCAATGAGAGATGAAACAATCTCATCTAGGCAAGAGTCTATAGAGCAGGATAACTCTATCGAGTTGATAGTACGCAATGTACCCACACTCATTGAACATCCTGAGGAGGATAACAATGAAGCTCCTAAGAGGAGCAAGAGATAGAGGACCAAGAAGTCCTTTGGTGACGATTTCATGGTATACCTCGTGGATAACACTCCTAAGACCACTGAAGAGGCCTACTCCTCTCCTGATGCCGACTATTGGAAAGAAGCAGTCAGAAGTGAGATGGGCTCTATCATGTTGAATGGTACTTGGGAGGTCGTTGAACATCCCTATGGGTGCAAACCTATAGGGTGCAAGTGGGTGTTCAAGAAGAAGCTTAGGCCTAATGGTACTATTGAGAAGTACAAGACCAGGCTTGTGGCCAAGGGCTACACCCAGAAAGAGGGTGAAGACTTCTTTGATACTTACTCACCAGTCGCTCAATTGACCACCATACGTGTGCAAATTGCTCTGGCAGCCTGTCATGGTCTTCTTGTTCATCAAATGGACGTTAAGACAGCTTTCCTAAATGGAGAGCTAGAAGAGGAGATCTATATGGAATAGCTAGATGGATTTGTAGCAAAGGGTCAAGAAGGCATGGTGTGTAAGCCGGTGAAGTCTCTTTATGGCCTCAAGCAAGATCCTAAACAGGGGCATGACATGTTCGACAGAACTTTGTCATCTGTTGGCTTTGTTGCAAACGAAGCTGACAAGTGTGTGTACTATCGCTTTAGTGAGGGCGAAGCAGTAACTATGTGGTTGTATGTAGATAACATACTCATCTTTGGCACAAACCTTAATGTGATTAAGGAAGTCAAATACTTTCTATCTCAGAGCTTTGAGATGAAAGATGTGGGAGAAGCTGATGTTATCCTCAACATTAAGTTGATAAAGGGAGAAAATGGTGGGGTGACTCTTTTACAAACTCACTACTTGGAGACGATTCTAAGAAGATTTAGCTATAGTAATTCTAATTCCTCCTTAACTCCTTGTGATGCCAGCATGGTTCTTAAAAAGAAAAAAAGGATAATGGTAGATCAGTTGAGATACTTGTCGTACGGGCATCCTAGGGCCCACCATAGGGATGGGCCTACCAGTAACATAGGTACCCGGAGGACACTCTATCTACCTGTGGCTGCGGCTACTGAAGACGTGGCGCACACGGACTATTCAAGACTACACAAGGATAATACTAGAATAGGAAAGCTTGTCCTATACACCACCTATGGCTAGTCCTAGTCGTATCCAGCTAGTATCCTTGTACTCAACCGACGTGTAACCCTGCCTCCCGCACAATATAAGGCGAGGTAGGGACCCCCTAAACAACACCTAAATCATACGCAATCAATCAAGAGCCACGCAACATACATGACGTAGGGTATTACGCACATTGCGGTCCGAACCTGTCTAATTGTGTGCCCCGTGTCTCACCATCGAGCTCCTGGTCTCGGCGATCCCCACCGCACAATCAACTACCTTAGGCACCCCTGGGTAGGTTTGCCGGGATTAAACACCGGTAGCTGGCGAACCAGGTAGGGGATCTCGTCGTAGATCCGCTGGCGAACTCGATGGCTTCAATCACCATCAAGCCCACCGTCGCTTTAGAGAAAGGCGACACCTTCGTCTTTGGCTCCTGGGTTTGCATCGTAGACAGCGCCGGATCCTTCCTGCTTTTCCTAGCGGCAACCCCGGAGGCAAGCTCCACGTTCACGATGCTTTCTAAAGCCCTGATGGACGATCTCGCCGAAAATTTTGGCGAAATTTATTTCTCTGACCAAGTCGGCGAGTTCCAGTTGGAGTCCGAGTACAACCCGACTACGACTCAGGCTTGGGTCGAACCACGTGAAGCTCTCCCCTGAGCCCGTGTCTGGTCCGGTCTACCTGCCCCAGCTGCTCCTCTTCGAACACTGCTCCACCAGTGCCGCCTACCAGGCCGCACTCCCCGTGCTTCGTTGCCCGGGCAAGCAGCCTGCACCCTGGCACTCATCGGACTTGGACGTCAACCCCGACTACTCCGACCCTCATTCAGACTCATCTAAGTTTGAGTTCAACTACAGCTCGGACATCTCTGAAGAGAAGCTGCTACTCTCAGGCCCTGCTCAGGGACTGGTCGTCACATTCATACCAGAAGGTAGATTCGTCTACTGGCCCGATCAGAAGCCTCTCGACCTCGTCACTGATGACGACTCACACATCGTCGCTGTACTCGAGACTCTCCCATACCAAGATGGAGTTGAGCTCTCTGAAGAAAGCAGCGACACCATACTCGTCACTCAGTCCATCTCTAGGAACTACTCCCCGAGCCAAGAAGTCTTCATCGTCGAAGCTGACGGCTCCCGCCAGCACTAACGCTTCCCAGAGGACGTCTCTGATGACGACCTCTCTACAGACGCACCCGCTGATGAAACTACGGCAGCCAAGATGGCAAGACGCAACAAGAATGCCGAGCGCGCCACTCGATGTCAGCAACTCGTGGAAGCTCGCCCAGTCCGCAACCTACAAGAAGCTCTGGATGCCGTCGCTACTCCCGCCAATGCCAGTCCACAGGACATCATCAACTCGATCAACCTGATTGGTCGATCAATGCCTCGGGACCATACCGCTAAACAGATCGCCATACTAGACGAGAAAGCTCATCGCATGATCCGGCAAGGCGCCCGTCCGGATGCGAGCATCCACGACAGCAGTGGCGGAGGTCGTGCTACCCCTAATCGTACTTGTCCCGAAGCAAGCAACAGGGGCGGCGGAGGTGATGCAACCGTCAACAGCAGCTCTTAACATACTCCTCGCGACGCCCAGGACACCATCAACAGGATCCGCTGGGAACACGAGAAGAACAAAGACGAGTCAGACACCTTCCCCGCCTTCACCAGACGCCTCAGAGTACTCAACCTACCCGAGAAGTTCAAGCCTCTCGGCGTCAAGAAGTACAACAGCAAGTAAGACCCTAGGCAGTAGCTGCGCTGCTACGGGATGTCCATCGTGAACGCCGGAGGCAACGACGACACCAACTGCATCTACTTCCCTTTCTGCCTGGAGGAAGCACCACTCACCTGGCTCGAATCTCTCGATCGGGGCTCCATCGACAACTGGGAACAACTCAAGAAGAGCTTCACAAGCTACTTCATTGTTGCCTTGGGTCATCACGGCAACCGCATTGACCTTGCTTAGGTCAAGCAGAAGCACAACGAGTCGCTCCACGACTACATGCATCGATTCTTCGATAAACGCGCCACTGTTGTTGGCGTTTCAGACAGGGATATCATCGACACCTTCCAGGAAGGTCTCTTTGACGAGCGCACCTACATCGACTTTGGTCGAACGCGCTCAAGTACTATCACCAAGCTGTTGGCGGTCGATTTCGGTCAACCTAGCCACATGTTTACCTTCTATGCTGGTATTAATTTGTTGCTCACACTAACTATCCTAACCCTCATTATATGTCAAGTTCGCACTCGTGCATGGTATTTGGAGTTTATTGTTTACACAGGAATCGAGAGCCTAAATGAGGACTTCCGAGTAAAGTTCATCAAGGGTTTTACCAGGTGATCACGGACCCCGAGACAAGTCAAGATACAAGATGAACATGACTCCAAATGAACCAAGGACTAAAGCGTGAAGCCGAGAAGTGCGGAGGACCCAGACGGAAGATGCAGGAGTTCATTCGCAAAGCCCCCTCATCTAAACCACAAGGAAAATGGCGTCAAGGGCCCACATGCAACTCGGCAAAAGTTCTAGAAAACATGAGAAGCAACAAGGAGGAAGCCGGGGCTGAACTGGGCCGAATTGGACCCAGGCCGGCCGGCCCAGCCCACTTCGGCACCCCCTTTGACCTAGCTGTTCCTCGGGCTATTTATAGCCCCCGTGCCTCGAGCCACGCATCAAGCAATTCGTCATCTGCCGCCGAGGAGCAGAGAAGAGAGGGACACCCTTCCGGAGAGGAGAGGGTCGAGATGGTTGACTAGGGTTTCGCTAGCCGACGTGGGAACCTTGCATGGAAGACCACGTCGGAGTTCTAGAAGCTAGGATCAAGATCAAGGTAGGATCCCAGTGGTGATGTTGTCCATGTATTATACTTCATGTTGAATTTGCAAGATTGAATCCGATTTCTAGCGATCAAGTGCTTTCTCTTCTATTTTCTCTTCGCTTGGGTTTTCTTATTCTCCAATCTATTCCGGATAGATTGCATAGGATGTTCTTGTAGCCTTGGTGGCTAGAGGTGCATACCTGACCTACCGAGCGTTTTCAACGCGTTCCTCGTGAACGTGCTCTTAGGTTCACCTACACAATAAGCAGGACATCGTGACAGGATGTTGATCACGTGTACGGTAGGTGCCCTTGAGGGTTGGAACGGAAGCCACGATTTAAAGAGGCTTTTAATGAGATTCATTTGCTTTATCCTTCTTGGTTTTGGAACTTCAACTAAAGACCCGATCCAATCTCTAGATTGGTTTTACCTCCCTCTCTTTCTCTTGCTACCTCCGGTGTTGAGTTGATTGGATGTGTTTTCATGGTTCTTCCATAGATTAGATGCAAAAACCTTCTCAAGATCAAAGTGTTTTCCGCTTATTAGATTGGATCTTGCATTACACATTGTTCCACGGATTCGATACCTTGGGTTCACCACTCAAGGGAAGAAGGGTCCCTTGATCATGACGGAGGATTTGTCCGCTTGCAAGTCCAAATGAACTTTGCAACGATAATCAAACGTCAACAAGCCCCTTTTTCTGGCACCGTTGCCAGGGAACAAGTAATCAAGATTCAATCTAGTATTGCGTTTGTGAATATTTTCAGTTTTTTCTCTTGATTTTTCTTTTGCATCTCTTAATTTTGATCATCCTCAATAAAAAAATCAATCTAGGGTTTTGCTAAACCCTGGCTTTCTTTTAGTTTTTGTATATATTTGGCTAACCCTAATGGGAGGTGGACGGCTACATCCAACAAAAAAAACATATATTATGTGGATGGCCTAGAAAATTTTGCAAGCAAATGTGACATGCAACACGAAGATCTAAAAGCGGAGGCCGAACATCGTCAGAATCTCCAAGAGAAACTCCAACTCTAAGATCAAAAGGAGATCAACCTCATCCTCCAGTCATCCTAGGGAGATCGTTCCTCAAGACCGTCGGAGCAACAATCGACGTCGGCAAGGGGGAGATCATGTGATGGCGAGAGGAGTGCATTCAAGTTAACCACGATTCAAGGTATGTAACGTGGTCAATATAAAATACATTCTACCTCATCATTACATCGGAAGAGAGGAGCCAAAGGAATGAAGTGGAGACACAAAAGTTGTTGCATCCGTCAAGACCAAGAATCAACGCCCGCCTGTGAAGACCAAAAAGAGGACTAAGCTGAAGAATAAACCTACACCAAGGATGGTGTAGAAGTGGGGTCCCCAAGATTGTAACGCCCACAAAGAGCGTTGATCCGAAGTGAACAAGAGAAGAAGTCTATCTATAGACTATAAACGAAGCGCTTTGCGGGAGGCAACCCGTTCGTCGAGTCAAGAATAAGCTACCGGGAGGACAACCCGATCAAGAACAAAGCTACCGGGAGGGCAACCCGGAAGATTTCCGACTTTCAAGTAAGTGAGTCTTAGAATTTGCTACGCAAAACATTTTATTAACTCTTGAGTGGTTGAACAAGTTTCAGAGAACCTTTTATTTGCTCGGTCGTTTTATTTGGATTTTTCGATCTTAAACCAATGACATGAGCCATCCCATGATTTATTTGCCTCTTTTCGAGAAGCTAGAACCAAAAATTCAGATTCTATCCAAGCCTTTCATCCTCTCCATGATGTTAAGGTTGGCTAGTTTTACATGTTAAAAACACACGAGTAGAGCCTTGCTATGTTCCTTAATGGTTTTTAATCTTTGACGCATGGCCGGACTTGTGTGAACCCTGATTTTTTGTTTCTTTCAACTTCACATCTACCGATTTCTCTAGAATTAGATTTTTTCTAAGCCCCATTGAATTTACTTTTATTCAAAATCTCTCTCTCATGTTTGGCCAAAATTAGAACCTAAACCTATGCCCCCACGGTCAAGTCGGAGGAGGTTGCTATCAATTAATGAAAGCAATCGATCCCGGTGCAACCAAAATAAATTTTACAATTATTTCGGATGCCTAAAATCTCCTCTAATGATATATTTGGACTCATCGCTAGTGCTGAGTTATTTTTAAAATTTTCAAAATCAGAGGAGTAATTAGCATCTAAACATGATTAAGAGAAGGTTTTTGAGCTTGATTAACATATAGTGCTCCATGATGCATTGCGGGAAGGCTTCCATCATTTGGCATCTTGGGCACATGCAAAGGACAAGTATGGGGGAAGCAAGGGCTTTGTTTTGTAGGAAATTAGTGGAAGCACACGAGGCAAGGGAGCAAAGAAGTGACACAAAGCAAAATAATGAAGGTGGAACCCTAAATCACGCAAGCAAAAGAGTGGTTGTGAACGATTGGGCGATGGAATCTCATGTGTCATGCGGTAAGTATTTTATCCATTTGTTAATTCGTGTTCTTGAGTTCATAGCCCATAAGTTCCAGAATCAACCTAAAAAAATTCCATGGGGTTGTAGGATCTTGTCATGTAATCGCCGATCCTTTTGTTTTCGATCTATTGTTCATGTTGATGATGCTTTGATGATTAAGGTTAGCTACCTTGCTTTCGGGGTTGCTCCCGTAGATCACGTCAACATATCATGTCACACCTCAATAGATTGGCTTCACCATGATAGGCGGTTGCATGTTCAAGTATTCATAAACTCCTTGGGCAAACATCACTCTTATCTTGTGCACCTCACACTTCACCCTAACCATAATAAACTCCGCCCTCCATATTCTTTCTTTGTGTGTTTTTTCACCGGCAAGAAACCCCCGGGGGAGTTGTTTGTGACTTTGTGTAGAGAGGCCATGAACATCATCCTTAGAAGGAAGACACGATCATCATCGTCGGGGTCATCATCAAGCTCTTCGAGGAGGCACTCGGTCTCTGAGTCTCCCCGAAGCATGGAGGAAGACGTGGCACCACCGAGGAGTGACACGGTGCCCCTTGTGGCATAAGGAGTGCACGAAGCTCGTCCATGTGGTACACCAAACCGCAAGGACACACGGAGGAGCCACTCGTTCCACCACGATGCTCAATTCGTTCATCCACTCCACCACCATACACTCCGAGGCATTCCAATGGATTCATCATGAAGATGAAGAAGGAGGAGGAGAGGTTTGTTCATCTTGAGAGGAGGCTTGTGCCAAATGTTGACTTCAATGACGCCCTCCAAGTGTAGGATTCTACTCAGATATCAAATCTTGAGCAACCTTGGATGGGTGCAATTCTTTAATGGAGTTGGTGTGACTACTCGCAAGGAGCTTGCCTTGGAAATTCTTATATATTGGCACCGGTCATTTATGAAAGGGTGTCATGCCTCTCATTCCACTTTGAAGATAAAGAGCAACTAGTTCCTTATGAATATATTGGAGAACTACTCGGTTACAAGAAGGAAGCCCCGGAGCAAGTTGATGTCCAAAAAAATATGTTAGAAGGATTTTTGGGGAATGATTTCGGAGAAGATAACAAGGAACCCAAAATTTCTCCTTGTCGGGATTTCTTTGGGATCGAGTACATGAAGCAAGGAAAATTCATTACTGGAGATAAGAGGAGAAGGTACAAGTTGACAAAGATTAATGTTCCTCTTCCCAACATGAGGTTGAGATAGAATGAAGACAAAATTGGTTAGAGGAAGGATTTCTTGTACCGGAAAAGAAGATTAAGAACAAGGTGAGTCAACGTGTCAATTAAAATTTTAAGACTAATGTTTTGGGGAGATTTGTTTGTTCAAGTAATAGGTATTGGAAGCAATCACGATGCCCCCGAAATCACAAGATCAAGCTCTTCAACATCTTCGAAGTCTATTAGCATCAAGTTTTGCACAGCCTCATGGGAAGAACAACAGGATATCTTTGGATATTTAGAAGCCCCACAAAGTTACGCTTCCAATGAGTCAAGAATCAAATTTATCGGAGGTTCCTACAAGCGGATATGGCTGAATCACCGATGATTGCACGTTTTGAAAATTTCTGGACAGCAAGCAAAGCTGAAGTGAAACAACCATAATTCCCTCATTTGGACTCCGATTAAGATGGATGAGTACCCGTTGGAAAGGTAATTTTATAAATTTTTCAATAGAATCATATTTTGGTATATGTTCTGTTATGTATACAGGGGGAAATCCAAGGAAGAGGCAGCTGCAATATGATGAGAACAAGATGGCGAAGGTGAGGACGACAACAACGAAGAGGAGCTTAGGGAATGCTTCCATTAGACCACTCACGAAGAAATTCAGAGGCTTGGAACAAAACAAAGACCCCTGGAGCATTGGCAAATGAAGACACGAGTTGGCAGCATCTGACGCAAGGAGATGTTTGAAGAAGACCACAATGGACTACACGCATAAGACAACATCCAAGGGCGCGGATATTTTTGGGCTCTCACATGAAGGATCATGGAACTACATGAAGACATTTAAGACATGTGTGAAGCCCCGCAAATAAAGGAAAAATTGTGGGAGAGGGATCATCCTCCGCGGCCCAAGACGAAGGAGAGGCTGCACATCAAGATAATGAACAACCACGTGGAGGGATTCCGATGCCACCACCATGGAGGAAGTATGCCAATGCAAGCATGGGGGAGTGGGGCAGCCACGCCACCACATCCTCCACCATACATGGTCCCTAACGAAGTTTTCATGGCGTCCCATCCAAACTAATGCAAGTCAAATGGAAGAAGGGACCGCAAACATTGCCTATCAAGTTGGTCGCCTTCACATATCACTACCGGAATGATTTCAAGAGGACCGGCGCAACCATGCTACAAGCAAGATCATCAATATCAACCACCATAAGATGGAGAATGAAGAAGGAGGAAGAAGAAAAATAATAATGATGCCTTAAACTTCGGTTTGATTTTCCCTCTTTCCTTTTCTTTATTTTCAGCTTTTATGCAAGTTTATATATGCGTAGCATTTTCAGTTTTTATTTATTTTCAGCATGTGTGTTAGTAGTAGTGTTTGCTTTAAATCAACATGAATGATGTTTTCCACCATGATTATCACCCTTAGTGAAGATAATAAGTTGATGCCATGTTGATATATGATGAAAGTTGCCGCTTTGCTCATCTTTGTGCTTGTTTTATGCATGTTTAAGCTAGTGCTGTCTTTTAATATGAATCTGAAATTTAATTAAATACTAGCCTGATATTCATAGAAGGCTTACTCGAGGACGAGCAAGGTTTAAGCATGGGGGGATGTTGGCGGTCGATTTCCGTCAACCTAGCCACATGTTTACCTTCTATGTTGGTATTAATTTGTTGTTCACACTAACGATCCTAACCCTCATTATATGTCAAGTTCGCACTCGTGCATGGTATTTGGAGTTTATTGTTTACACAGGAATCAAGAGCCTAAATGAGAACTTACGGGTAAAGTTCATCAAGGGTTTTACAAGGTGATCACGGACCCCGAGACAAGTCTAGATACAAGATGAACATGACTCCAAATGAACCAAGGACTAGAGCGTGAAGCCGAGAAGTGCAGAGGACCCAGACGGAAGATGCGGGAGTTCATTCGCAAAGCCCCCTCATCTAAACCGCGACGAAAATGACGTCAAGGGCCCACATGCAACTCGGCAAAAGTTCTAGAAAACACGAGAAGCAACGAGGAGGAAGTCGGGCCCGAACTGGGCCGAATTGGGCCCAGGCCGGCCGGCCCAGCCCACTTCGGGCCCGGTTCGGCGCCCCCTTTGACCTAGCTATTCCTCGGGCTATTTATAGCCCCCGTGCCTCGAGCCACGCATCAATCAATTCATCATTCGCCGCCGAGGAGCAGAGAAGAGAGGGACACCCTTCCGGAGAGGAGAGGGTCGAGATGGTTGACTAGGGTTTCCCTAGCTGACATGGGAACCTTGCATGGAAGACCACGTCAGAGTTCCAGAAGCTAGGATCAAGATCAAGGTAGGATCCCGGTGGTGATCTTGTCCATGTATTATACTTCATGTTGAATTTGCAAGATTGAATCCGATTTCTAGCGATCAAGTGCTTTCTCTTCTATTTTCTCTTCGCTTGGGTTTTCTTATTCTCCAATCTATTCCGGATAGATTGCATAGGATGTTCTTGTAGCCATGGTGGCTAGAGGTGCATACTTGACCTACCGAGCATTTTCAACACGTTCCTCGTGAATGTGCTCTTAGGTTCACCTACACAATAAGCGGGACATCGTGACAGGATGTTGATCACGTGTACGGTAGGCACCCTTGAGGGTTGGAACGGAAGCCATGATTTAAAGAGGCTTTTAATGAGATTCATTTGCTTTATCCTTCTTGGTTTTGGAACTTCAACTAAAGACTCGATCCAATCTCTAGATTGGTTTTACCTCCCCTCTCTTTCTCTTGCTACCTCCGGTGTTGAGTTGATTGGATGTGTTTTCATGGTTCTTCCATAGATTAGATGCAAAAACCCTTCTCAAGATCAAAGTGTTTTCCGCTTATTAGATTGGATCTTGCATTAGACATTGTCCCACGGATTCGATACCTTGGGTTCACCACTCAAGGGAAGAAGGGTCCCTTGACTACGACGGAGGATTTGTCCGCTTGCAAGTCCAAATGAACTTTGCAACGATAATAAAATGTCAACACAAGCTGAAAGACATGGTTGAAGCCTGGGCTGATGAGGAGGACAAGGCTCGCGCCAGATACCGCACTCCCCACAACAACCAAGGCAGGAACAACAACAACAACAACAACAACACTGGCGGAAGCAGCAGCAAGCAGTAGTTGGGTCCCAACCGCGCGAGTAATAACTACTCTAGCAATCGCAAAAGCAAGCGGAAGTCGGACAACACTGTTGCCAACCTTCAGCAACCCTCCATGGAGGCCAAACAAGAGGAGAATCCCTACTTCGAAAAGATGCTCAAGGACAAGTGCTCATGGCACCCAACCGGTAATCACACTACCGAGCAATGCTACTCACTACACCGTGCGCTAGAAAAGGCTCCGGAACCTCAACGTCCCCACAACAAGGGAAAAGGAGGGAAAGGCAACAAAGACAAAGACGACAGATTCCAGGATCCTACCAACACCGTCAATGTCATCTTCGGCGGTGTACCTACAAAGCGCTCCCAAAAGCTTGTGCTAAGGGTGATCATGTCCATCGAACTCACGGCGCCCACTTTCCTCAAGTGGTCGGAGGTACCTATTACCTTGTCGCGTGCGGACCAGTGGACCAGCTTCTCAGAGCCAGGGCGGTTCCCTCTCATCCTGGACCCGGTGGTTGCAGGCTCTAGACTCACCAAGGTTCTCATCGACAGCGGTGGTGGCCTCAACATCCTATTATCCAAGACTTTGAAGAAGATGGGCCTCAACGTCTCCGACATGCGCACCAAGAGCAACTCGCCGTTCTGTGGCATCATCCCCAGCAATGCGGCTATTCCTCCGAGACATGTCGTGCTACCTGTCACCTTCGGGACCAAAGACCACTACCGCACCGAGTACATCAAGTTCGAGGTTGCGGACTTCGAGACATCCTACCACGCCATCCTCGGCCTACCAGCTCTGGCCAAGTTCATGGATATCCCGCACTACGTGTACCTCGTACTCAAGATGCCAGGATCCAAGGGTGTACTCGCTCTACAAGGGGACTTGAGCGCTCCTACGACTGCACTACCGAAGCCGTGGAGCTTGCTGCTACTACTCAAGTACCCAATGCCATGATGGAGGTCTTCGCTGCATCTAAGAAGCTTGCCCTGAGCGGGCTCAAAATTCCAAAGAAGACTGACATTTCCACCAAGCCCGCGCCGACAGAGGAAGTCCAGCTGAAAGTCGTAGACCTTGGCACCGGCGACAGCTCCAAGACGACCATGATCAGTGTGTGCTTCGATCCCAAATAGGAAGACGTGCTCGTCAACTTTCTTCGGGATACCCGCGACATCTTTCCATGAAAACCCACTGACATGCCTGGTGTTCCTAGAAGGTTGATCGAGCACTCCCTCAACGTCGATCCTAAATCTACAACCAAGTGACAACACCTTCGCTGCTTCGCCCAAGACCGCAGGGACACCATCAAGAAGGAACTCGCAAAACTACTCGTGGCCAGCTTCATCAAAGAAGTGTTCCACCCAGAATAGCTTGCCAATCCTGTCCTGGTCCGGAAGAAGAACACCAACGAGTGGAGGATGTGTGTCGACTACACTGACCTCAACAAGTATTGCCCCAAGGATCCCTTCGGATTCCCGCAGATTGATCAAGTCATCGACTCCACGGCGGGCTGCGCCCTACTCTCCTTCCTCGACTGCTACTTGGGGTACCACCAGATAGCAATCAAGGAATCTGATCAAGAGAAGACCGCGTTCATCACCATGTTCGGCGCCTACTACTACACGACGATGTCATTCGGGTTGAGGAACACGGGGGCTACATATTAGTGAGCTATCCAAGCCTGCTTCAAGAGGAAACTCAACAGGAACATCGAGGCATACATGGAAGATGTAGTCATCAAGCTAGAGATCCCGACATGCTCATCACCGACCTTGAAAAGACCTTCATCTCACTGCGGGAGTACCAATGGAAGATCAACCCCAACAAGTGCGTCTTCGGCGTACCGTCAGGGAAATTACTCGGGTTCATCATCAGCCATCGCGACATCGAAGCTAACCCTGAGAAGATCTCTGCCATCACCAACGTGAAGGCACCGTCTACCATCAAAGACGTCCAAAAGCTTACTAGATGCATGGTGACCCTCAACCAATTCATATCAAGACTTGGAGAATGTGGTTTACCTTTCTTCAAGCTACTCAAGCGGCAAGAGAAGTTCGTGTGGACTGCGGAGCCTGACGAAGCTCTTCATCAACTCAAAGACTTCCTATCCAAGCCTCTAGTACTCACAATGCCTCGAGCCAAGGAGGAGCTCCTCCTCTACATTGTTGCGACTACTCATGTGGTCAGTACCGCCATCATCGTTAAACGACAAGAGGACGGCCACAACTACAAGGTCCAGCGCCTCATCTACTTCGTGAGCGAGGTCCTCCCTGACTCAAAGTCCCGGTACTCACCGGTTTAGAAGTTGCTCTACGCGGTCCTCATCACCTCGCGAAAGCTACGACACTACTTCCAGGAGTACAAGATCTCAATGGTCACCGACTACCTGCTTGCTGATATTCTTCACAATCGGGACGCCACAGGGAGGATTTCTAAATGGGCGGTCCAGCTTGGCGCCCTCATGCTCGACTTCAAGCCCCGCACAGCTATGAAGTCTCAAGCCTTGGTTGACTTTATGGCTGAGTGGCAGGAGAATCAACTACCAACACCAACCGAGCGCCCAAAGCATTGGGTCATGTACTTCGACGGCTCCCTCAAGCTCGAAGACGCAGGCGCAGGTGTGCTGCTAATCTCACCCAAGGGTGAGCAACTCAAGTACATCCTACAAATCTTCTGGAAGGTCTCCAACAATGAAGCTGAGTACGAGGCTCTACTACACGGGCTCCGCCTAGCAGTCTCACTCGGCATCAAGCGACTACTCGTTTACGGCGACTCCGTAGTGGTCATCAGCCAAGTTAATGACTCCTGGGATTGCAACAAAGAAAACATGGACGCGTACTGTCTAGAGGTATGCAAACTCGAGAACAAGTTCTATGGTCTTGAGTTTCATCATGTCATTCGCGACAACAACGTAGCTGTGGATGTCCTGTCAAAGCTAGGTTCTACTCGCGCTCAAGTCCCTACGGGTGTCTTCATCCACGAGCTCCACAAGAAGTCTATTTTAAAGCCACCAACAACTCCCTCGACTACTGATCCCGGTCCGTCCGAGCCAGTTCGCGAGGTGCTTAAGATCGATGTGGATTGGAGCAGCCGTTCCTTGACTACATCAAGGAGCAGAAGATTCCCTCCGACAAGTCAGAGGTAGAGCAGATCATACGCTGAGCCAACAACTACATACTTGTCAGAGACCAGCTTTATAGGTGAGGCGCCACTTCTCAGTACCCATGAAGTGCGTGTCTCGGGAAGAAGGCAAGGACATTTTGGAGGAGACTCACAAAGGGATTTGCAGCAACCACACGTCCTCCCGGACTCTGGTAGGCAAAACTTTTCGACGAGCGTTCTATTAGCCAACAGCCTTGGCCGACGCAGAGGAACTAGTCAAGAAGTGCAAAAGATGCCAGTTCTTCTCCAGGAAACAACACGTCCCAGCCAACAAGCTCATCATGATACAACCAACCTGGCATTTCACCTGTTGGGGGCTCGACATGATTGGCCCTCTGCCAAGTGCACCAGGAGGATTCAATTGAGTTCTAGTGGCCATCAACAAGTTCACCAAGTGGATCGAGGTCAAGCCTATCACCTGCCCTAAAGCCGATATAGTACTCGACTTCTTGGATGAAATTGTGCATCGCTATGGGTTCCCCAACCGCATAATCACAGACCTGGGCTCCAACTTCAACAACCACCAGTGCTGGGAATATTGCGAGAACAGCGGGATCGATGTCCGTTACGTCTCCGTTGCACACCCTCGTGCCAACGACCAAGTGGAACGCACCAACGGGATGGTACTCGACGCTCTCAAAAAGCACTTGTACGATGCTGCAAACACCAAAGTAGGCAAGTGGATCAAGGAACTACCCAACACACTCTGGGGGCTGCGTACTTAGCATATGAAGCCAACAGGGTAGTCACCTTACTTCCTAGTGTACGGCTCTGAAGCTATCCTGCCTGCTGATGTGATGCGGCAATCTCCTGCGGTCGAGCACTATGACGAAGGTGTATCTGCGGACAACAGACGGGTCGACATCGACAGCCTCGAAGAAGCCCACTGCAACACCCTTATTCAGTCAGCCCGGTACCTTGAGGGCATCCGGCACTATCATGATCGCAATGTCAAGGAACGCTCCTTCAATGTGGGCGACCTTGTCCTACGCCGCATCCAGGATACATGAGGACTTCACAAGCTCAACTCTCCATGGGAAGGTCCTTTCTCCGTCAAGGCAGTCATTGGCCTAGGCTCCTATCGCCTCCAAACCCTCGACGGTGATGACATTGCCAACTCATCGAACATCGAGCACCTCTGACGATTCTACCCATAGTCTTCGACTACCGATCGATAGCTTGGCTCCGCGCCACGGGTAGCTATCTACGGCCTACTACGGTCCAGGCTAGCCATCGGGACGGCAGTTCGTGGCCTACTATGGTCCATGCCTTCTCCTCATGCAAGCCTTCTCATGACGGCTTCATCTCCTCGGCTAGTCGTCTGTGACCTACTACGGTTCGGGCTAGCCACAGGTAGTTGTCTACGGCCTACTACGGTCCGGGCTACCCATCCGGACGGCGGTTCGTGGCCTAGTACGGTCCACGCCTTCTCCTCATGCAAGCTTTCTCAGGACAGCTTCATCTCCTAGGCTAGTTGTCTGTGACCTACTACGGTCTGGGCTAGCCACGGGAAGTTGTCTGTGGCCTACTACAGTTCGGGCTACCCATCGAGACGGCGGTTCGTGGCCTACTACGGTCCACGCCTTCTCTTCATGCAAGCCTTCTCAGGATGGCTTCATCTCCTCAGTTAGTCATCTGTGGCCTACTACGTTCTGGGCTAGTGACGGGTAGTTGTCTGCGGCCTACTACGGTCCGGGCTACCATCAGGATGGCGGTTCGTGGCCTACTACGGTCCACGCCTTCTCTTCATGCAAGCCTTCTCAAAATGGCTTCATCTCTTCGGCTTGTCGTCTGTGGCCTACTATGGTTCGGGCTACCCACGGGTAGTTGTCTGAGGCCTACTACGGTCCGGGCTACCCATCAGGACGGCGGTTCGCGGCTTACTACCGTCCACGTCTCCCTTCCAACCTCTTCGGACGACTTCTTCACCTCGGGTAGTCGCCTGTGGCCTATTACGGTTCGGGCTACCCATGGGTAGTCATCTGTGCCCTACTACAGTCTGGGCTACCACTAAGGATAGCAGTTCTTGGCCTACTACGGTCCATGCCTATCCTAGCGACTACTTATTAGCTGTAAACGGCACCGCGCCAAGGCCAAGTGCCAATAGTTGTACTCATTATTTCTACAGCAATAAAAGATTATTTCCCAACTTTTGTTCTGTGAAATCTTATTGCCTCCTATAGTTCCTCGGAACTCATCAAAGTCGAGTACTACTAGCAAAATTTCAATTGCAGCTAATATTTCGCCAGACTAGCTACTAGTCCATCACAAGCGGACGGCTCAACCATATGAAAGGGAACATTACAAACAGATAATTGAGTGCTCAGATCTTTCATTATTACTCATTATACATTATCTATTTTTACACTTGTCTTGCCTACAAGTTTTCTTCTATAGATACTCCTAGCTAAGGTCAAGGCGGGAGACCATCTCCTCGACGATAGGGGCCATCTCCTCCATTAGCTCCTGGAACCTCTCATCGGTGCAGTCTGCCGCCGCACCTTCTCTGATTACGGTGAAGTCGGGCGTCAGGTAGAAGGAGCGAAGGAAACTCAGCACCTGGGTCGGGATTGATCGTGCTAGCCTCTGCACATATTCAACAAGCTTGCCTGGCATATCTTTCAACCTCTCCACCAACGGCCTCTGCTCCACTCCGGGTACTCTGGGCTCGAACAGATCTGCCACAGGTTCCGCTGCTACCTTCAGCTCCATCAGCTCACACTTCAAGAGCTTGGTTTCTTCCATCTTCAACTTCAACGACTACATACAAGTCATCAAGTTAACAATGGTATCACTCTTGAGCTCCAACTCGAAAATCAGTTCTGCAGTCCGCACCTTGAGGTCTTCCTCGATCTTCTCACGCTCGGCTTGCTCTCAATTGAAGGCGTTTTGCCAATCGGTGGCCTTGTCCTTCAATTTCTGCACCGAGTTCTCCAGCGCTGCATATCAATAGTTCATGGGGTCCTACCGCAAAGATTTGTTCTTGCGGATGATGTCATCCTTCAGCTCCGTCAGCTTCTGGACTTCATTGCGATACTCTGCCACGTTTGAATCTAGCCTCATCTGCAGCCGGGACAATAGCTCTTGCTCCTTGCGTAGGTCCTCTTCAAGCTTGGCCACGCGCTCTCCTCCGACGGCTTACTTGGAAAGTTCCCGAATCTTCCGCCTCGACTGCCTCACAATGTCCTGCACATCACCAAGGGATTTGATCAAGTACTCGAAGACCATACAACTAGTCTACTACAAAGGGGTACTCGTTCTTACCTGCACAAATGAGCCGAGTTATTGAAGATTCTTCACATGGCTTCATGGACGCTAGCCAACACTTCATCGGCATGGCTATTCATCTCCGCCATAAACTCCATCAGGCGGCTCCGTAGTGGCGATGGATCCTCAATGTTGATCTCACGCATGACCATCTTCCGCTCCGGGCTCATTTCAAGGATTACCCGTGCATTCTCCTGATGCACGGGGGCCTGACTTTCTTTTTCCGGAGGCAAGTTGGCCTCAGCGTCAGGCTGTATTGCGTCTGCCAGCTCTGCTTCAAGTTCCGCCAGAGGATTAGTCCTTGGCTTGGAGGCTGCACCGTATGTGACAATCAGCGACTCGACTACTTTACTCCAGAGTTGGGACAAACCTGTGGCGCTGACTGTCTCCGTCTCGGTCGCCTTCACTGGGGTCTGCTCCGACTCCACATCTTATACAGGAGACGGCACCCTATCTTCAACCACAGGGGCCTCCGCCCTCTCGTCCTGGGTGTGCTGGGTATCCTTCATGACTTCTTCAACACAGGTACTAGTACCCGCGTCTGGTGTGTTGGGTATCCTTCATGACTTCTTCAACACGGGTACTAGTACCCGTGTCATCACCAGTGCCCGGCGATTGACAGGAGAGATCAGTTGATTTCATGCACAAAGATCTCCTCCATTACTCCACTGCTGATCAAGCTTAAATAGGTACTCGAGTTATCGGGTACTTACTGTCAGTGTTTTGGACACCGAGCCTACCAAGGGGTACCCGAGGTAGTTATTTGTGCGGTGGGGCTCACCGAGATCAGGAACACGATGGTGAGACACAAGGCACACAATTAGAGAGATTCGGGCCGCAAAGTGCGTAATACCCTACGTCCTGTATGCTGCGTAGCTCTTGATTGATTGCGTGAGTTACATATTGGGTATGGGAGGTCCCTGCCTTGCCTTATATATCACGGGAGGCAGGGTTACAGGTCGGTTTGGGTACAAGAGTACTAGTCGAGTACGACTAGGAGTAGCCTATGTCGGTTAATGAGAAGCTATCCTAATCCAGTACAAGTCCTGTCCCGTCCTTCCTTGCTTGGTGGTCCACGCTAGCCTTGCACCGTGGGCCACTAGTCGTGTAGTCCAGGTAGTCAGGCCCATCTCCCGGGCATGGCCCACATTGCTGGTGGGCCCAGGGATGTCCTGTCGACAAGCCCCCGAGTACTTTGTAGTCAAGAGCGATGTATCCAAGTAGTCTTGAAGGCCTCAGCGAGTAGTTCCCAAGCATCCCCGAGATCTGCAAGCTTCAGTCTTCAATAGTACTTGAATCATCACGAGGCTGGAAGATACTCCAGCTAACTCCACGAGTAGTCTTGAAGTCTTCTCGAGTTGTTCCCAAGCGTCCCTGAGTACTTCTCTCGAAGGTCTTCAATAGTACCCGCTTCGTTCTTGAAATCTTCGCGTCGAAGATCCATATGGAAATGTGATCACAAAAATCGCATTCCATATGGAATGTAGCCCCTGAGCCTTAGGTCGAATCAAGGATTCAAGCTGAGGGTCAATCTTCTATCTCTTGTAGTCTTGCTCCAAAAAATCCGAAGAAATCCTGAAGAAAAACATATGGGAATGCGATTACAAAAATCGCATCCCATATGGGATGTAGCCTCCGAGCCTTAGGTCGAATCGTAGATTCAAGCTGAGGGTCCATCTTGAAAGCTTCCATCAATTAATCCGCAAAATCCGGAGAAAAAACGAAGGACACGTGGCACGGAGCCCCTGAGCCTTGAGTCGAGTTCTTCTCGAATTAAAGGATAAAAACTGACTGTAAAATGTGGCCTGAGTCCAGTGTGCTGTAGTTGAGGGAAATCCAATCCCAAGAAGTAGTCAAGCCCCCGAGATGGAGCAGTGCGGGTCTTGGATATGAAAGAGGCCCACTGACTTAGCCGGATAAACCGCCTGGTGCAAATCAATCTGACTGTTGAATGTGAAGAGTCACCAAGCGAACCATTTTAGGGTTTTTAGGTTATAAATACCCAAGGGGGTCCCCCTAGGTTTTCCACTTCATCCATTCACTTTAGATCTGAAAAATAGCTGCTGCCACCACCAACACCGTAGGAGAATAGTGCTTGCACCACCAGTCACCGCCCTCCTTCATCCCTAGCCCCCGAGCAGATGTGAGTGAAGAAGGTCGTGACTGACAGGATGAAAGCTGGGCCGTCCAAACAGCAGATGGAGAAGAAGAGAAAGTCCGCTCGCGGCAAAGAGTAGATGCCGGGGCCAAAGTATAAGAAGGCAGTGCCAGCGAACCCGCCAAATCAAGCATGCGCTTGGAAGAAGTCCAAGATGAAAGAGGCCGACATCAATGCTCTAGAGGACGCAGGCTTGCTGTGTGAGAACGTGGTCGCCGGGTAGAATGCCGCCGCGAGAGATGCGTGGCCGATGGAGAAGAACCCGGACGAGATCCCGATGTTCAATCACTTCGTGGAGCGAGGTTTGACACTTCCGGCTTCTAATTTCTTCAAGAGTTTTCTGAATTTCTTTAAGTTAGAACAAGTCCACCTCAATCCCAATAGCATCTTCCACATATCCGTCTTCGTCCACTTCTGTGAAGCCTTCCTTAGCATCCGCCCCCACTAGGCACCTTTTAGGAAGTTCTTTAGGTCGAAGCCACAACCTAACTCAAATTTCCTCGTAGTAGTCTGTGGGGCCAGGCTCCAGATGCACCAAGGCATAGAGAAACAGTACTTTAAGTACGACCTTATAGATTCCAACCAAGACTGGAAGTCGCGGTGGTTCTATATTGAAAATGCACCGCCTCAGCTGCCTAAGCCGAGCATGTACGCTCCTGTGTACGAGAACATCTTGAAGGACGAGCCGTCCATGCCGGAATGCATCCAAGTTCCGGAGTTGCTAGCTAGGATTGCTGAGAAAAAGGCGCAAGGGCTGACAGCGGAGAGAGTAGCCTTCAGCTTTATGAAGTGTCGTGTACAACCCTTGATGCAGAGGGAGCATCTTGGGTTTGAGTACACGAGTCTTGATGATGGCTCGAGGATGACTGCAGAAGAGATCAGCGATGATGTCGTGATGGAGAGGCTGCAGAAAATCTTCAAGAACCTGAATGGGAAACCAGCGGTCATTACTGAGTTCAGCACTGATAATCCTCCGCGTATGGTGAGTACTTGAATCCAGCTCCCGAGTACTTATTGCACAAGTACTCGTAGACTGAAATCTGTTATCATGTCAATGCAGGAGGATGTTGAGAAGTTCATGTCCGTGGCCCCTCTACGCAGTGCGGAGCCAGCACAGGTGGACAAGTCTCCACACGTTGTAGTCCAAGAGCCAGGGGAAGAAAGCCCAGCCCCCGGGGAAGAAGACCCAGCCCCCGGGCAAGACGAGGTGTTGGTGGAGGATGCGTCCACCAGCAGTGATGATGAGTAGACGCTCCAGCAGTGTTTTGACGTGAAGGCTCGATATGGGTACTCTGGAGTACCCGTAGCGAAAGTTCCCGGCGCAAGGTCGTCAAAGAGACCGACGACGGAACTGCTCGAGGATGTGGCCCAGCCACCGTGGAATAAGAGAACCACCACCGTGAAGCGGACGGTGAGGAAAATCTTGACCGCCTAGAAGCCAATCCATGAGGTATGTTTTTGAAATAAGTAGTCGATATCATGTCAAATACTTAGCCCTTTTGTGCTGACTAGAAGTCTGCTTTGCAGGAAACCCCCGAGCCTGCTCAGGAAGAAGAAGTCGAGCAAGGGAACACGAAGGTTCATGAAGTCGTGGACGTTGAGGATGACGCATCCCCTTCGCCCACGATTGTCTTGAACGAGCCAACTGAGCCCGAGGCGGCTCAGCCAACCCTCGTCGAACCCCAGGAGGTGGGGCAAGCCGAAGCCAGGGCGCAAGATGCCCAAGCGGCTGTAGCAGAAGAAGTCATGCCACCAACTGAAGCAGAAGCAACGGGGGCTGAGATGCCAACGTTCTTCGACTTGCTGGGGCCGCGAATTGAAGTACCACGAGTAGTTTTGTAAGTAGCTGAGAATTCGAGTCCCCCATTATTTCGCGTGTGAAGTAGCTGACCAAGTCTTGATGCAGGAAATCTACGGACTTGACATGGGGGGCATGGAGCTCAAATCCTGCTGCAGGGAACCAAAGCCTCCCAGTACAAAATGAGAACCTGCAGGAGCCCCCGAGTCAATCCACAAAGGAAATGGCGGCCGCTGAAGAAGAAGCTGCGCGGGGCCTGCACCTCTTATGGGGTGACATGGTGAAGTCTGTCGTGGAGGCAGCCCTCAGGCAAGAAGCCGAGTAGCTGAAGGATATCGAGACGGTGGTAAGGGAAGGTTTAGAAGTAGATCCCGATGCCAACCTGCCTAGAGAGGATGCCCCCACTACGCGAGCCCCTGTGCATCGTGAAGACGCACGGGTAATCCTTGAAGATGAGCCTGAAGGGCGTGTGGTGCCGCACGAGGCTGAGATATTGGATCCAACCCCACTGCGCAACACGGCGATGCACTCAAAGGCGGGAACAAGTACCCAGTTCAGAGCAGAGGAGTTGATGTCGTACGACAACTCCTGCCTGGACAAGGGCAACTTGGAGATGCACTCGGAGATGTTCCGCAGTGTAGAGAAGCTTTTTGTGGTAAGTTGAAATCCAATCCCCTGTAGAGTAATTGTAGTCGAAGATAACTTGTATCTGACTTTTGTTTGTTGGTCTTTTGTAGGAAGTTGTCAAGTAGTCGAAGCGCAAGACTCGGCTTCTTGAACAACAAGCCGGTGACATTGCGGAAGTCACGCAGCTCAGGGCGGATCTGGAAGCGCAGAAGTCATTGTCCCTGAACCTGCAGCAACGCTTGGATGCAAATGCTGCCGAGTACCATAATTCGCTCCAGGAGGTGACGGCTCAGAAAGACAAAGTCATCGAGCAGAACAAGTTGCTCCACCAGAAAAACAATGGTAGCCTGTACTGTCTAGAAGCTTTTGTTGAGTACTTATTGCGTTGAGTCCATCCTCATGATAAGTTGTCATTTGTTGATATGTAGAGCTGGCTGAGGAGGTCAAGAGGACCAAGGAGAAGTCGGATGACTGGTAATTAGCCTTCCTCCGTGAGCAGGCAGCTCGTGAAGAACTCGAAGTCAATTATCATGTGCGCTATCATGAACTTGAGCGTGAAATGCGGATACGCGAAGCCAGAAGTCATGATCTGCTCACTTGCATGTAGTCCCTGAAGGCCAAGCTCGAGGAAGAGAACAAGCTTCGAGTGGAGTTGAAGGAGTTGACTGAGGCGGCGGAGCCGGTGGCCAATCTGTTCGATCGTAGAGTACCCGGAGAGCCCCCGCGCCCGCTCATGGAGAGTCTGAAGGAGACGTGCGAGAAGATGCTTGAGTACGTGCGCAGGCTAACACGCTCGATCCCGAACCAAGTGATGGCCTTCATCAAGTCCTTCTACCCTGGAGCAGATCTCACGGCTATCATGGGAGGAAGAGCACGAGACTGCACTGACGAGAGGCTGGCTGCATTGCTGCAGCAGACGACCCCTATTGCAGAAGCAGTCGCGTAGTTCATCAACCTGCGGTAGATGTACCTGTGTAGAAACACTGTAGGGACAAGTGTGATTCCGAACAAGTGTTATGTAATATAATTGAAAATCATGAAGTAATCAATTATCTAGAATCTTCTTTTTGCCTGTTGTGGATGCCATGTACTCGTCTAGTGAAACCTTGAGTGTTGGCTGCAAAAAGAAGTATAATACCCGAGTATAAAGTACTCAGGCGTAGAAAAGTTCCGAATAACGTTAGCTTCGATACAACAAAGAAGCCAACCTGTAGCAGCGTGAAAAAGTTAGGCCCTTGTTGAGAAATAAGCGTGAGACACAGTAACAAGTCGATATATGAGATAATCACTTTATTACTGGTCTGGAAAGAGTTACATTGCGTCGAGTACAATGTCTAGGTACACTACCGAGATGTAGTGGCTTAGGTACTATTTAGGCGTGAATCCTATGGGAATAGTACCCGCATGGGTGTTTCGAAGGAACGAGCAAAACCGTAAGTGCCAGTGTAGCGAGCTCATGTTGCGTAAGTGCTTAGAGCGGCAACTCAGGGGGAGCTCCACTAGGTCCCTACAAGCTGTGGTATTTGCCCATAGGAGGCAGCCTCTAGAAAGAGGACATGGACAATCTTGTGCCACTTATTGCCTCACACGGCCGGAGCCGTCTAGAGAGGGGTTGTCGTGACCCCCGGAGAGGATTATTGTGATCCTCGAGTAGTCGCAGCCGAAAAACCGCCTGGAAAGGGTTGTCGTGACCCTCAGAGTAGTCATGAATACTATGGGTAGAACCGGAAAAGCTGATCAATGTTCCAGGAGTTGTCGACTGCTTCGCCTTCAAGAGTTTGGAGGTGGTAGGAGCTTGGGCCGTTGACTTTCTCAATAGTGAAAGGCCCTTCCCATGGTGAGTTGAGCTTGTGAAGTCCTGCCGTGTTCTGGATATGACGGAGGACGAGATCACCAATGTCGAAGGAACGTTCCTTGACGTTGCGATCATGATAGTGGCAAACTCTTTCGAGATATATGGCAGATTGAATCAGTGTGTTGTAGCGAGCTTCTTCGAGACTGTCGACGTCTGTCTATCTTGTTTCTTCAGCTACGCCTTCTTCATACTGTTCAACCGCTAGAGAACGCCACGTGACATCGGCAGGCAAGATAGCTTCAGAGCCATAGACCATGAAGTAGGGTGAGTACCCTATGGGGGTGGTAGGCTGAGTGCGTAGCCCCCAGAGAGCGTTGGGTAGTTCCTTGATCCACTTGCCGCCCTTGGTGTTTGCAGTGTTGTGCAATCGCTTCTTGAGGGCGTCGAGTATCATCCCGTTGGCGCGTTCCACTTGACCGTTGGCGCGTGGGTGGGCAATGGAGACGTACCAGACATCAATCCCATTGTTCTCGCAGTACTCCCAGAACTGGTGATTGTTGAAATTCGAACCCAGGTCTGTGATGATGCGGTTGGGGAACCCATAGCGATGCACAATCTCATCCAAGAAGTCGAGTACTCTGTTGGCCTTGGGGCAGGTAACAGGCTTGACCGCGATCCACTTGGTGAATTAGTCGATAGCCACCAGAACTCTGTTGATACCCCCTGGTGCAGTTGGTAGAGGCCCAATCATGTCAAGCCCCCAGCAGGCAAAGGGCCAGGTTGGCGGTATCGTGTTGAGTTTGTAGGCTGGGACGTGTAGTTTCTTGGTGAAGAATTGGCATCCATGGCACTTCTTAACTAGTTCTTCTATGTCAGCCAGAGCTGTAGGCCAGTAGAGCACTCATCCGAAAGCTTTCCCCACCAAGGTGCGGGAAGAAGTGTGGTTGCCACAGACCCCCTTGTGAATCTTCTCCAGGATGTCCTTGCCTTCTTCGCGAGAGACGCACTTCATGAGTACCTCAGAACTTACGCCTCGCTTGTAGAGTTGATCCCGACTAGGGCATAGGCCTTGGCGTGGCGAGAGATGCGCTCAACTTCTACCTTGTCTGCGGGTATCACATGGTCCTTGATGTAGTCGATGAAGGGAATTCTCCAGTCCACGTCGATCATCAGCACCTCGCGATCATGCTGTGCCAGAGCAGGCCCAGTAGTCGTAGGTGCAGGTGGCGGATCCGGGATGGATGGCTTGTGGAGTTCGTGGACAAAGATTCCTGCTGGTACTTGAGCATGTGAAGATCCCAGCTTCGACAAGACATCAGCAGCAACATTGTTATCGCGGATTACGTGATGGAACTCGAGACCATAAAACTTGTTCTCGAGCTTGCGTACCTCTTGACAGCACACGTCCATATTGTCGGCATTGCGATCCCAGGAGTTGTTGACTTGGTTGATGACTACCAGGGAGTCGCCATAGATGAGTAGTCGTTTGATGCCGAGAGGGGCTGCAAGGCGGAGCCCATGCAGCAGAGCTTCGTATTCAGCTTCGTTGTTGGAGACCTTCCAGAAGATCTGCAAAACGTATTTGAGTTGCTCGCCTTTGGGGGAGATTAGTAGTACTCCAGCACTGGCACCTTCCAGCTTGAGGGAGCCATCAAAGTACATGGTCCAGTGTTCGGGGCGTTCGGTTGGAGCTGGGACTTGATTTCCTGCCATTGGGCCATGAAGTCGACCAAGACTTGAGACTTGATTGTAGTGCGAGGCTTGAAGTCGAGCGATAGAGCACCAAGCTCGACCGCCCATTTAGAAATCCTCCCCGTGGCGTCCCGGTTGTGCAGTATCTCGCCAAGAGGGTAGCTGGTGACCACGGAGATCTTGTATGCATCGAAGTAGTGGCGGAGCTTCCGTGAAGTGATCAGAATGCCATAGACTAGCATCTATACCAGGGGGTAGCGAGCCTTGGATTCTGAAAGGACCTCACTGACAAAGTAGACCGGCCATTGAACTGGGTAGGCGTGGCCTTCCTCCTGCCGCTCGACGATGATGGTTGTGCTGACCACATTAGTAGTCGCGATGATATAGAGCAAGAGCTCTTCACCTGGGAAAGGAGCTGTGAGGATCAGGGGGTTGGAGAGGAACTCCTTCAGCTGGTTGAGAGCTTGATCAGCTTCTTTCATCCACACGAACTTCTGTTGCCGCTTAAGTAGCTTGAAGAAGGGTAGACCCCGTTCTCCAAGTCGTGATATGAAGTGATTGAGAGCCACCATACACCCTGTGAGCTTCTGTACATCCTTGACAGTAGCCGGAGCCTTCATGCTGGTGATGGCGGTGATCTTCTCGGGGTTTGCTTTGATGCCGCGCTGGCTGATGATGAACCTGAGTAGTTTCCCCGAAGGTACGCCAAAAACGCACTTGGTGGGGTTGAGCTTCCAGCGATACTCCCGTAGCGAGGCAAAGGTCTCTTAAAGATCTGTGAGGAGCGTGTCTGGATCCCTAGTCTTCACAACGACGTCATCCACGTTCTTGTTAAGTTGCGTCTTGAAGCACGCTTGGATAGCCCTCTGGTAAGTGGCGTCGGTGTTCTTCAACCCGAACGACATAGTCGTGTAGCAGTAAGCACCGAACGGGGTGATGAACACGGTCTTCTCTTGATCTGATTCCTTGATTGCAATCTGGTGATAACCGGAGTAGCAGTCAAGGAAGCAGAGGAGCGCACAACCTGCTGTGGAGTCGATGACTTGATCAATCTGCGGCAACCTGAAAGGATCCTTGGGGCAGTGCTTGTTGAGGTTGGTGTAGTCGACGCACATCCTCTAGTCATTCGAGTTCTTCTTTCTGACATGCACAGGGTTAGCAAGCCATTGCGGGTGAAAGACTTCTCGGATGAAGCCAGCCGCGAGTAGTTTGGCGATCTCCTTTTTGATAGCGGCCCTGCAGTCATCAGCGAAGCGACGGAGGTGTTGTCTCTTGGGGGTGGTGTTAGGATCGACGTTGAGTGAGTGCTCGATCAACTCCCTGAGCACACCTGGCATGTCGGAAGGTTTCCAAGCAAAGATGTCATGGTTAGCCCGTAAGAAGTTGACGAGCGCGTCTTCCTATTTAGGATCGAGCTCTGCACTGATCATGGTCGTCTTGTTGCTGTCGCCTAGGACAAGGTCAATGGTCTTGAGCTTGACGTCACTAGTTGGTGCAGGCTTGTTGTTTTTGTCGGTCTTCTCGGGAACCTCCAGCGCGCTCTGGGCAAGCTTATTGGCTGCAGTGAAAACCTCCATCATGGCATCGGGGACTTGATTTGTGGATGTGAGTTCTACAGCTTCTGTATCGCAGTCGTAGGAACGCTTCAAGTCTCCCTGTAACGCAAGTACTCCTTTAGGTCCCGGCATCTTGAGTACAAGGTACACGTAATGCGGGATAGCCATGAATTTCAACAGAGCGGGTCTGCCGAGGATGGCGTGGTAAGAAGTCTCGAAATCCGCAACCTCAAACTTGATGTACTCAGTGCGGTAGTGCTCCTTGGTCCTGAAGGTAACGGGTAGTACGACAGAACCCAGAGGGACAGCCGCGTTGCCCGGGATGATCCCGTAGAAGGGATTGTTGGTCTTGGTCAGCATGTTGGAGATATCGAGGCCCATCTTCTTCAGAGTCAAGGCGAACAGGACGTTGAGGCCGCTGCCGCCGTCGATAAGAACCTTGGTGAGTCTGGAGCCTGCCACCACTGGATCCAAGACGAGAGGATAGCGCAGAGGCTCAGAAAAACTAGTCCATTGGTCCTCCCTCGAGAAGCTGATAGGAGCCTCAGACCACTTCAGGAAGGTTGGGACAACTAGCTCAACGGACATGATTTCCCTGAGGGTGATTTTTTGGACACATTTGTTTGGTAGTCCACCGAAGATGACATTGATAGTGTTGGCCAGATCCTGGAACCCGGGGTCTTTGTTGTTGTCATTGCCATTCTTCTTCTCCTTGCCCTTGCGATACTTCGGATTTGGATGCTCCGGCTCTAGAGTATTCTTTAGGGCTAGGCGAAGTTGATAGCTCTTGTCAGTGGTGTGACCAGCATCCGGGTGCCACGAGCACTTTTGCTTGGCTAGTTTAGCCCAGGTAGGGTCATCTTCAGACATACCACTAGGAGTCATGGCTGCAACAGTGTTCTCAGACTTCCGCTTGCGGTTAGGGTTGTTCGAGTAGTTGTTATTGGTGCGATTGACTTGCTATTGCTTGCCACTACTGCTTCCACCAGCATTGTTGTTGTTGCCCTGGTTGTGTCGACCTTTGTTCCGGTTGCGGGCCTTGTCTTCCTCGTCCGCCCAGTGGGTGATCATCTCCTTGAGCTTGGTGATGTTGGCTGGGCGGGCGCGATCGAAGTCTTGGAATAGCCTGTCATCATAGATACCATCCTGGAAAGTGTCTATGACGTCTTTTTCGGTAATGTCGATGACGCAGGCCCTCTTCTCGAACAAGCAGCGCATGTAGTCGCAGTGGGATTTGCCTTGTTTCTGTTTGATGAGAGCAAGGTCCATCCGTGTGCCGTGACGGCCGAGAGAGCCCGCGAAGTTGCTGGTGAAGCGTTGCTTGAGTTGATCGCAGCTGTTGATGGAGCCCCTCTTGAGGGATTCGAACCAAGTGAGCGGCTCTTGCTCCAAACAAAATGGGAAGTAGATGCACTTTATATGGTCGTTGCCCCCGGCGTTGGTGATGGCTAGAGCACAGCAGCGCAACCACTGCCTTGGGTCTTGCTTGCCATCGTACTTGGAGATACCGTGGGGCTTGAACTTCTCCGGAAGGAAGAGAGCTTGAATGCATTTGGAGAAGGCAGGGAAGGCGTCGGAGCCTGTGTCCTTTTGCCTCTCGTGTTCTACCCGACGAGCCATGATGACTGTGCGAGCATCCCGACGAGAGTCTCGGGACATGCTGTTGACGCTTTCGTCGCCACCATCGTCCTTGGGCCTGTTGCTTGCTTCCGGCTGAGTGCGCTTGGACTTGCTGGTTCTGTTGGTGCCACGGTTGGGATCTCCATTGCTGTCGTGGTGACTAGAACCGATGCCACCATCGCGTCAGAGCATGTTATGAGCTAGTTCCGTTAGCTTTGCGATTTCGGCAACAGACCTGGTGTGTGGCATGGAACGGCTGAGCACGTTCATGGTGTTGATCGCGTCTGCCGCAGTGCGGATCTCGCGGTCAGCGACCGCAGCCAGTGCTTCTTCCAAGTTGCGGACGGGCAGAGCTGCCTCGAGTTGTTGTCGGAGGGTGGCGTGGTCAGCATTGCGAGCGTGGCGCGCGGTCTTGGCCTCTGCAGTTTCGTTGGCAGGTGTGTCGGCAGAGAGTTCATCGTCGGTGACATCTTTCGGGAAGCGATAGTTGGCGCGCCACCCCTCGGGTGCGCCGGCGTCTATGATGAAGACTTCTCTATGGTATGAGTAGTTGTCCGAGCTTTCAATGAGCTCTGTGTCGGTGTCATAGTCGACAAGCTTGGTGCCTTCCTGGAAGGGCAAGTTGTCGAGGCAGGCAACGAGGCACTCTTGATCGCCCTAGGCGAGGTCAACAAAGACATGCTCAGGCCAGTAGACGAATCAACCCTCAGGTGTCGATGTGATCACCAGTCCTTGAGCAGGGCCTGTCAGAGGCTTCTCTTTAGATGAATCCGAGCCGTAGTCGAACTCGAGCTCAGATGAATCGAAGTCGAAGTAGTCGTGGTTGACGTCCGTGTCCGAGGATTACTCGGGTACGATCTCCTTCCCAGGGCGGGTGTGGTGGGCCACTGCAGCTTGGTAAGCAGCGCTGACGTGGCGGTGTCCAAAGAAGAGTCGATGTGGAATGCAATTCGCACCAAGTGAGGGCTGGATAGCCAAGGCACCTGGCTTGGATCAGTTTTGAGATGAAGTCGAGTTAGACTCGGACTCCAACTCGTGCCCTCTAACGGGGTCAGAGAGCGAAATCTCGCCGAAATTCTCGACGAGATCTTCCATAGAAGCTTGTAGGAGCGTCGAGGACTTGAGCGGTGACTCTGGGGTCGGCGCTAGGAAACGCAAGAAAGAACCTGCGCCGTTGGCGACGCAGACCCGGGAGCCGAAAACGAAGGTGTCGCCTTGCGAGAAAGTGACGGTGGGATTGATGGTGATGGTTGCCACTGAGTTCGCCGGTGGATCAGCGACGAGAGCCCCTACTTGGCGCGCCAGCTGTTAGTGTTTTGGACACCGAGCCTACCAATGGGTACCCGAGGTAGTTATTTGTGCGATGGGGCTCACCGAGATCAAGAACAAGATGGTGAGACACAGGGCACACAATTAGACAGGTTCAAGCCGCAAAGTGCGTAATACCCTACGTCCTGTACGCTGCGTGGCTCTTGATTGATTGTGTGAGTTGCGTATTGGGTATGGGAGGTCCCTGCCTCGCCTTATATATCACGGGAGGCAGGGTTACAGGTCGGTTTGGGTACAAGAGTACTAGTCGAGTACGACTAGGAGTAGCCTATGTCGGTTAATGAGAAGCTATCCTAATCTAGTACAAGTCATGTCCCGTCCTTCCTTGCTTGGTGGTCCACGCTAGCCTTGCACCGTGGGCCACTAGTCCTGTAGTCCAGGTAGTCAGGCCCATCTCCCGGGCATGGCCTACATTGCTGGTGGGCCCAGGGATGTCCGGTCGACACTAACAGCTTGGAGCGCGGCACTTGCTTCTTGGGCCCTCCAAGCAGCGAGAACAAATCGGCGGCGACTACCGGCGGCTCCACAGCTACTCACGAGGATGCCGGGGGCTCCGTGCTCTTCTCCGCCGTGGGCTCCGTCACCGTTGCAGCTAGTGGCTCCTTCGATGGCGGCAGCTTGACTTCTATAGATGTACTACCCGTGGGAACTCCCACAGGCAGTACAATATCTTCATCGCCAAGGTCTACGACCTCAACAACTTCAGAGATAATGCCTAGCACAGGCTCTGGCACCCGCTCAACTTCGTTTTGTCACTGCACACAAGCAACAAGGTCAAGGACTACCTCAGACGATATCACCGACTACTCGCAAGGTCAGAAGTTTACCTCAGCTGATGGCTCCTTCGGGTTCATGGTCTTCTTCACACATCACTTCCGCACTGTCCTTCTATGTTTCCTTGGTGGCGGAGCAATGTCTCCAGCAATGTCGACTACCGGTCTCTTCAATGAGCCAGCAGCCGAACTTCCTACAACGGACGACAAGTACCCATAGCGCAACTTCAACTCGTGGTGCTGCGACAGAGTGGTGTCGTCATCATCTGTCGAGCGGTCCTCTGCGGCTCCTTTTGTGGTCTCTTCTGACTCCGCGGCGTCGGCTACTTGTTCCACTGCTTGTGTCTCCCGCTCCAGGTACATCCCGCCATTGACATACACGGGTAGCGACAGCGTGGAGTGGAATTGATCTACATCTTCCTGAAAGCACAAGAGAAGTCAGTTGCACGACAAGTCAAGACATAAGCACTTGGGGGCTCCGGCTACATACCTTTTTCGGCGGCCTGTCCGCCGAGTACTCCACAACGGCAGCTGGGATCCCAGGCTCCATATTCCTGAAGATCTTTGCCAATAGTTCCATCACCGCATCGGAACTAACATCCTTGTCAGTGAACCTCGAGTTGTCACTACGGCCGGTGTACTCAAAGCCGTAGTGATCTCTCTTCATCAAGGGCTGAACGCGGCGCTTCATGAAACTGAAAGCTACACGCTCCGCGGTCAACC
Organism: Cenchrus fungigraminus; assembly: GCA_036936925.1. NCBI lineage: Eukaryota > Viridiplantae > Streptophyta > Magnoliopsida > Poales > Poaceae > Cenchrus > Cenchrus fungigraminus. The sequence continues at coordinate 88,851,631 of CM072779.1, read as the reverse complement.
TTGCTTGTTTCAACTCTGCGGTGCACATCAGCAATTCTGGCACATCCAAACAATCCTCCATGGTTGGCTCCACATTCCAAATGTCGCTATGGACAGGAGGAAACAAACTTGGCTTCGGCAATTGCGGGCGCTGGTTCGCAGTGTAGAACCACTTCTGTTTCCAGTCTTGGTTCGAGCATATCAACTTGTACTCAAAGTACAAGTCGGATTGCTTCTCCCGCTTCTGGACACCGGCGCTACCGACTACATTGGGAGATAACGCGTTCGGCTGCGGCTTCAACCGCAACAACGTCTTGAACAAACCCCAGTCCAGACGATCCTAAGGAAGGCTTCGCAGAAATGTACGAAGATTGACATCTGGAACATACCGTTCAGGTTCAAGTGGACGTGCTTGATCTAGTAGTACTCGAGTAGTCCATGGAAGAAGTCTGATGCTGGCAAGGCCAACCCGCGCTCACAGAAGTGGGAGAACATCGAGATCTCGTCGGGGGTCTTCTCCATCGGCCAATCATCACCGGCGGTGGCATTCCATCCTTCTTTCATCTGCTCGCGGAGGAACCCGACATCGACCAGCGCCTGGATGTCCTTGTGTTTCATCTTCGACTTCCTCCAGGCGCTGGCCTGGTTCTTCGGCGGCGACGGCTGTGGAGAGGATTCCTTCTTCTTCCTCCCGACCACCCTCTTCTTCCTCTCCATCTGTGACATGGACGGTGCGGCCTTCATCCTCATGGTCACGAGCTGAAGGACCAAAATGGCGACCAGAGAGAGAGGGGAGGAGTGAATGGGAGCTGATAAAAAATTTTCTCAAAAGAGACAAACTCGGCCTATGGTCATAAAAGCAACTCCGGAGTCCTCGACACCCTGCTCGCCAAATCCACGTAGCCACTGGAGTGCTACTGGATTTAGGAGCTGCCCACACACCCAAACTACTCGAACACGCAGTGGAACACAAACCTCGAGTAGCGACTACAGCCACCGGTCAGACCGGTCCAGAGCAACCTACTCTGAGTTATCTCAAATTTGCCCAGCAAACCTAGATGGCAATTCTAGGATGTGGAGCAACAGGGAGAAATCCAGAAGTCTGCCTGGCAAGAGAAGACACACCAAAACACGAGCACACCAAAAACTCCCCTCAGCCAAACTTGCACTAGAAGCACTCTATGAACAAGCAGCACAACCAGCAACAGCAACAAGAGTTTTCCCACTGGAAGCCCTGCACTAGTTTGACCGATCCTCTGCACCGGTCTGACAGGTCTGGCTCAGGAACACCCCAAGTGCAAGAACTCGATCTTCAAAGGCCAAATCTGCACGAAACTGAAATAGCAGCAAGCCAAGATCCCAACCAACACTTTGGAGAAGAACTCCCCGAGAATCAGCCACAACAGGCCGCACCGGTCTGACCGGTACAGGGCACCAGTCTGACCGGTCCCACCTGGGCTGCTTGGGATGAACTCCACTCGTGAGTAAACTCCCTCCTTCCGATGCCTCGATCTCTCGATTCGCTCCACGGATTGAAGTAAAACTTTGGGGATAGGTGTAACACCTCATGGACAAGCCATGCCGAAGAAATCGTCCCCAAAGATCCACTAAATCGAGAGGAATCGAAGGATGAACACCAAGAACACCTTTTCCCGAAACCAAAAGAAAACTCCAAATTTGAGCACCCAAACCCACGGATTTCGAGTGGGGATCACCAAGAAAAGAACCACAAGGGGCTCATGTATGCATCCCACAACAAATCCGCAAAGGGGAGGCCTCAAAACAACCACAAGAAAATCGCCAAGAAAAGGCTCCGAAAATCCACAAAAGGAAAATGGGATTCACCACCACAAACACTAGAGGAACCACGCCGAACCATATATACATCAAAGGAAAGATTCATACAAGGTCTAGCTTGCCTCCCTAGCATCCATCCCTCTCTAAAGATCTCACCATGAAGCTCTTAAGCTAGTCCTAGAGAAAATAGGTAGCTAAAAAGAGAAAATGCAAAGAGCAAATGAAAACCCCAAAGCCCAAGAGATGGCTGCCACAACCCTTCCACCAAGTTTATATATGAGGTCCTCCATTGGCGATAAATGACTAGAATGCCCTCTAGGCGATACAACCCCTCGAAGGGCAAATTTGGAAACTTGACAGCCTTTCCATCGGACGGACGCCTAGCAACCGCACCACGCGTAGCCTCAACACCAAGCCTGTGATCCTGATGTGTCTCCTCCGCTTCGAGCCACCCAGCGCTCCTCGGCCTCCACCGATCAGACCGGTGCTCGCCACCGGTCAGACTGGTCGAGCGCACTGGTCAGACTGGTCTCGTGCAGACTCGAGTCGCCGACCACTCGGACATGGCTTTGTGGATCAACCAAGGAACCCAGTGGTTTTGTGGTGAACCACTGCAAACCCCGCGAGCTTGGTGCAGCCTCCGTGCTGAGCACCTCGACTTGGCCGCTACGTCTGCTCCGGCTCGATGTTGGCTTTCGGATAGACCAACGAACCCGCTATCATATGACTTCGACTTGCTCTTCTCGCACCATGTGACTCGCACTTGATCCCGTCTGGCCACTAGGTCCCTCGAACCAAGCCTACTTGTCACTCCACTCCTCGGAGGCCCCGCAAGACTAAGACCTTTTGTGCTTGTTCTTCACCTGCACCAACTCAAATCAAGCCGCAGCCTACATCCAAAAGATAGAGCACAGCGTCAGTCCACACAACATTGTCAATCACTCATCACTAAGGAGTGGCCAACCACTAGCCATCGGACACTCTGGTCCTCAATCTCCCCCTTGATGAGTGCATTGACAACACACCACATAATCGATACATAAAGAAAAGTAAAAACAAAAGACAAACAAAAACCTCCAAACAAGTGATCCAAAAACCAAAGAACACAAATCCAGATCACTTGCAATCCAAAGTCTCGGTCCCCTAAGGCAAGGGCAACGACTCAACACAACCGAGATAAAAACCACTAAAGCTCACTAAGAGCAAAGCAAAGCTCACAAGGAGCAAACCAACCAAAGCAACAACTCAGATGACACAAGGAGCTCCCCCTGAACACATGCAGCTCCCCCTGAACACATGCAGCTCCCCCTGAGCAAATGCAACTCCCCCTGAACCAAACCATGCAACTTCTCCACTTACCTGGAGGAACCAAGCTCTCAGCTCCACACTGGTTAGACCAGTTGTCTGCACTCGTTAGACCGGTTGCAACTTCAGGTGCCAACCTCCTGACCGGTCAGACCGGTTCCACACACCGGTCAGACCGGTGGCCACCTGGGAAATGCATCTGCACAAAATTCGTCTGGAATGGCACCAAAACTCTCTAAATGTATGCAGTAGGCTATTCCATGCCCAAACTTCTCTCCCTTGTTGACAATGCATGAATCAAGGAATTTCTACAAAAATTTCATCTCTAGGCTTCTCAAATGGACATAGAGCCATAAAATGTGGTAGGAACAAGCAACTGGACTACTTAAAGTTGACAAAAGTTCAAAATAGCATAGTCATCAAGAATGTTAAGTTGCATACACACAAGTTCAAGCCATGGTAAATATTTGCATTTTTGCGAAAAATTTCCCTCTCATGAGCTAAAGACATAAACATGAGCAAAGCATACCAAAGTAAATCTAGATCACACAAACTTCATGCTAGGTCAGATATCCTCATCACAAGATCATTACAAACACCCATAAGCATCTCATGTCATGTTAAAGCCACCGAGCCATGTGTCTACTTCTTAAAATGAGACTTCTCATGGTAGACATCATGCAACGGTTTAGCACCCATATAAATTCAGTCTTAAAGCATTTATGACATGGAACAAGTGAGAGCATAACTTCAAGAACAAGCATTTCATACCAATTTCATTTTTCACATTTAAGCACTAAATGGTACATGAAGTGGCTTTGCGGCAAAAAGAAGTTTATGCTCTCCCACAAGGTTACACATGGGCTAAACATTCATAATGACAAATGGGTCTTTGACCCCAAGTGAAAAGCACATGATATCCAACCATGAATTAAGCATGATATAAACCACCAAATCACACTAAGATCATGCAAAGCGTTAAACTCACAAAAGAGATCCTATCTAGCATTTTTGACAAAAGTAAGCTATCTCATAAAATGGATATACAACAAAACTATCAAGAGCATAGCCTATCATCCCAAGTATCAATCAAGTACATCCACAAGCTCAAACATAGCATATCATAGGGATCAATGTGCATAGGAGAAGCCATTCCTAACCAAATGCATATGATACAAATGCAATGCAAAGCATATCTTACAAAGATGCTGTAACACCCCGTGTTTTTAATCAAGGGTTAAGTTAGTGCTAATCATCTTCTTAATCAAGTCAATGTCATTAGTGCTTAAGCCCTTGGTCAAAGTTATGGTCAACACCTTAGTCAAACCCCTTGACACCAGTACCCTGCCTAGAACTTTTGCCACGTTCTCCAAATTTCACCTAAACACTTCAAAATCTGCCAAACTAAAAGTTGTTCAGTTTTTCATGAGACACAACTTTGCTGTTGAGTGGAATTTCAAATTCGAAGTGGAAAGGGGTGGAAAATCTTGGTCAATGGCAGAACCCACTGTTTACCGGCACCGAGAAAATGCACAAGTTGGCATGCTGTTTATGCACAATCTGTTGATCAAACCACCCATCGACCTTTGTAAATGTTGTAGAGGTTCAGTTGATCTTCAACATTGTTAATTAAGCCTTGGAGCAGTTCTGTAGCAAAATCGTGAGTTTAGGCCAGTCAAACAGTGCTGCTTTGAAACGGAACCACGCCGGGACGCGCCTGCGCACGACACCGTCGCGCGCGTGCCACGTCAGCTTCGCTGCCATACGCCTGGGCATGCATGCCGAGGCACCGGAATGCCCACCGGTCCGAAGCCGTCGCCATGGAAACTGTGTTTAGCGGGTAGGTAACGTGGCTAGTGGCGTAAGCCGGTGCCACGCGGCGCCTGCGCGTACGCTGGCGCGCGCACGCCGAGGCCGCCATTGGCCGGCGCCTAGCCGCACGTCACCACCGACCCAGCACCCATGCCTGGACCCCTGTAGTCGACGAAGGTCGGGCGAAACTGCTTCTCCACGCCACGGTCGCTATAAAACCCCCTCTCCTTTCTCCCTGCGTGAGCACCACACCGCCGCCGTCCGCCATTACTGCCGCCGCCGGTGAACCTCTCCCTCCGCTCGCGCTCGTGACCAACAAGCACTTCAAAGCTTCCCCTAGCATCCACTCGAGCTTCCACAGCGATCCATGGCCTAGCTCTACCCCCACATTCGCCGAAAACCAAGCCGAAGCGGCCGCGCCGCCGTGACCTCGCCGTTGCCGCTCGCCGGAGCCGCCTCCGGCCACGCCACCGCCACCAATCGACTCGTGGTGAGCTGAATCGCAACCCAGGTCCATTTGTTTTTCTCCTCCAGTCATGCTTCGCCGCCGGTGAGCTCGCCCCTGCCGCTGAGGGCACGATTGTGAATTCTAGGGGCTATTCTGTGAATTAGGGACCTGTTCGTGACACTAGTAGAAATGTTAATATCTATGACGATTTGGTAGTGACGTTCCGTTTATTCGTCATGGAAGTGGTCTCTATCGTGACGAATTTTGTAACTTCGTCGATAACGAGTGACGGTGCCAAGCCACACAACATAATGACGAAACTCACAGGATGGTCACCGAATAACGAACCTGTTTCGTCACAGATGAATCATTATAGTTCTGCCCGTGAGGAAATAATGATGAAAGCAAACAAGCGTCACAGAACAACAACGTTATCGTCACAAAACAACTTGAAAAAAGAAACAAGGATCTGGTCCCACATGCAACCACGTGTAACTGTGGGTCCGGGTTCCCACCATCGCATGGCCCTACCATCGCTTGGTCCCACATGTGGGCCCCACTAGCGCATGGTCCACATGTGGGTGACCACAAGTGGACCAAAATTTACCAAAAAATATTGTGAAACCCAGGGTTTGAACCTGGGTCGTTGGCACTCCAACCAACTACCCCAAACCACTACACCACAAGTAGTTATGTGTTTTTTCTTTAAAGTTATACATATTGGCTCTTTCTAGTTAACACACCGACCCACAGTAGCGGCGGCCCACGTCGGCTCGGCCTAGTAGCGCGGCGGCCCAGTAGTCACACCGACCCACAGTAGCGGCAGCCCACGTCAGCTCGACCCACTAGTGCGGTGGCTGTTTTTGCTTTAATCAGCGCTAAAAAAGGGGGTGAGGGGGAATCGAACCCTAGTCTGCACGGTGGGAAGGGAGGGATTTACCACTGAGCTATAACATGATTTGTGTTCTTTTGGTGTATGCTGTTCCTTTTTTTAAACATTTTAAAGGAACATGTGGCTTGTTTGAAGAACACCAAATAGTTCGTGTTTCTCATTTTGATCCCAAATTTAAATTTATATCGGGTATTTCTCCTTCATAGAAACTCCAAATTTGATGATTCTTTTTTTAAAATTTTTCTAAAATCAAACATTTTCATTTGATCGCAAATTTGTATATGTTAATTGAAACTTTCTAAAATTTTCGAGATTCAAAATTACTTTAAATTTTATATGAAAAGATTGAAAACTCAAAATACCAATATTGTCCATCATGAAAAGATCCACAATATTACTTTGGTAACCAACATCAAATTCTTTTTATATTTTGAATTGAAACAAGGGTAAAATTCGACACATCTACCTCACAGCTATGGATGAACTGAGATGAACAAGTGTGGTTTCTCTTTTTAATCTTTGACTAAAACTTGCAACTAGTTTTTCTCCCTCATACTAACTCCAAATCAGATGATTCTTTTTCCTAAAATTTTCTAAAATCATGCTCTATCAAGATAATGTGTTGAGTTTGGCCTTATTTCATGTGATCAAGTTTGATAATTCAAAATTTGAATTATTTTTCAAAGTGACAATTTTAGATCAGGTTTTGAAACCCGAAATGATTTTAGCTGAAGAAGTGATGAATACCAAAGTTTCATAACTCGTCAAGCTCTACAAACTTTATTTAGTTTATTTTTTGATTTGAGAAAGTGATAGTGTACATCACTCATTAATCCTATGTTCACTCACATAGTTTAAGAAACTATGTGAGGGGTTTGTCAAATTTGAACTAAGTATTGTAACCATTTTCTCAAATGATAAAATGGTCTAAATAAAGTTTGTAGATCTGAATGAGTTATGAAATTTTGGTATTCATCACTTTTTGATTTGACATCATTTAGTGTTTGAAAAACATGCATCTAGTTATCATTTTTTGAAATTCAAAATTTGGATTGTTCAAACAGAGTCGGATGAAGAAACGACCAAAATAAAGTTTGTACATCTTGATGAGTTATGAAACTTTGGTATTCATTACTTTTTGATTTGACATCATTTAGTGTTTGAAAAACTTGCATCTAATTGTCATTTTTTGAAATTCAAAATTTGGATTGTTCAAACAGGGTCGGATGGAGAAACGACCAAAATAAAGTTTGTACATCTTGATGAGTTATGAAACTTTGGTATTCATCACGTTTTGATTTGACATCATTTAGTGTTTGAAAACTTGCATCTAGTTGTCATTTTTTGAAATTCACAATGGTGCAATAAAAAGAAAAAAAGAAAGAAGAAAAACAGTAAGTAGAGAAGCCCATGTAAGCCCAAATAACCCAACTCATCCCGGCCATCCATCTTTGATTCAACGGTTCAAAAATGATAATAAAAAGGGGCAGCCAGCCAAACCCTAACACCTCCCGTCCCATTCACCTCCTCCCCAGATCCGCCGCTACCCTCCTGCCTCCCTCTCTGCCCGGATCGAGATCCTCTGCAGTCACGCGTATCGACTGCGTTCTGCAGTCACTTCATCTACGCCGTCCCGCTGTGATCCAACAGCCGGCTCCTCAAACACCCCCTCGCGAGCCGCACAGCGGCCGGTCGAGCGGCCCATCTCGGCCCACGGCGTGAGGAGTTCACGCCGTGGGCCCATCTCGGCCCATGGTCGATGAGCTCACGCCGTGGGCCGAGATGGGCCGCTCGACCGGCCGTTGTGCGGCTCGCGAGGGGGTGTTTGAGGAGCCGGCTGTTGGATCACAGCGGGACGGCGTAGATGAAGTGACTGCAGAACGCAGTCGATACGCGTGACTGCAGAGGATCTCGATCCCTCTGCCCTCCTCCTCTCCAACCCCCCCTCAAGGAATCCATCGCCGCTGCCATCACCTCCTCCACCTCCTCCCCCACGCCGCCGACCCCCGCCTCCCCCACACGCTCGCCGTCCTCTCCGGCCTCACCGCCAATGGCTACCTCGCCTCCCTCCTCGTCGCCCGCTACGCCCGCCTCCGCGACCCTGATGCCGCGCGCGTGGTCTTCGACGCCGCCGCCTCCGCTCCCCGCCCTCCACTGCTGGCCGGCGACAGATCCGGCCACATCCTGTGCCCACCACTCCTCCCCGCAGTCGCGCCTCCTCCCACTAGCGGCCATGGCAGAGATCGAGGTGGTGACCGACGGTGGCTCCGCGAGGTGATAGGGTGGGGATGCACCCGCGGCGGGGGAGCCGGACCCGTGGTGGACGTGTACTCTATCGCGGCATACGGGGACCTCGAGCGGCTGCGGTGCTTCGTCAAGCGCGGGGGCGCCGCTATAGTGAAGAAGCTATGGTCCGTCACTTGCAGCACCTCCGTGCACGCTTCCCCAGTTGCACACGCAGCATCTCTTCCTCCTCCACACCAGGAGCAGGCCTCCCTTGGCTAGCGCGCTACTGCTCAGCAGCCCGACCGCAGTCAGTCCCCGCCGCGTCAATCGCCTGGTAATCCTCTTCTCTGCTGCCCCCTCCTCTAGCATAGTTCGATTTGGTGCTGGAATTTTAGCTGCGGGTTGACTTGCGCCACTGATGGGGTCACGGGGCCAAAGGAACTCCCAAGCAAGAGAAATCTGGTTTCGATCCATTCCTCCTGACCGAGGTTAGGTTAGCACCTGGTTGGGGGCAGGTGGCAACCTTTACTTGTCACTGTATTATCTAACCCACTTTACTAGATCCGTCTGTTGTTGTTAGGCCACAAGTTTCTATCTACTACCCAGCAACGGATCAGGAATTCCATGATTCGCCTTTTTTTTGGTTCATGTTCTCTTGTGCATGATGTCTAAAAACTGCCTAGTACGTATGATGTACTAAATCTCAGCTATTCGGCCTCTTAGCTTCAACTACAAAAATGTGACCTCCAAGTCCTTTGGAATTTTATACGTCTCTGCAGATCATTTCTTCCCTATAATGTGGGGTGAGAAAACTCATCACAAGCACTGGCATCAAGGTCATGGTCCATCTGGAAGTTCCAAGGACAAGAAACATGACAAACAACTGTGGTGTGACTAAACTGGCTATAGTGAGAAGCTAGTTAATTCATTCATGCTCCAAAATAGATCAATGTTCAGCTATATCATATATTCACAATAAGATTGTGTTATGTATACTATGATGCAATGTAGAGACTTCATAATGTGAACTTGATGTGTAGCATGGTAGTGGCCTTCTGCATTGAGCAGCTACCAATTTGTATCCTCCACATTGGGCTAAAATTTTGTTAAATGTTTGCACCTTTTTCCCATTTAAGTTACTAAAGATGGCATGTATCCATGTATCCATTTCAGTTTAGTGAGTTACTGTCGGATTTTGCTATACTCAACACACTTTATGATTAGTGGATGATAGGTTGGCAATTAAAATTATCAACACAAGTTTTAGATTCAGAGATCTGTACATTACTATCAGGTAGCCAAGTACCTCCAGGTCTGTAATGTTTTGCTTCCACAAATTTGCAACCCATAAGCATCAGATATTGTCTTCATCTGTTGGGCATCACGAGTGTATGAAGTAATACACATGACTTTTATTATGCCTTACTTAGTGCTGAATTGCCACTAGTGATATTTCAGTATCAAACACTAATGTGAGTATATAGTTTCTTTTCAACTTGGTGTTAAGATGCCTTCCTCTGCTTGATCTCCTGTGGTGGCGTCTAGCTCTTTTTCTTGTGCCTTGTAGTGAGCTCCATGCGTTGGGTCAGAGCAGGATCTCACAGTGAGTTTGTCCTTCCGATGATCTTTATTATGTTGTTCGATAGGTTGTATTTAGGAGCGCATTTATGATAGCGTGATTCATATCTGTATGGTGCTTTCTTCTTTTTTGTTGATGCCTATGTATCGGATCCTTCTTTCTCTATTGATACCTGTCTATAGAATCCTTGTTTTGTGATCCATTGAGTTCATTTTATTTAACCAGCGCATGCTCAAGTCTGTGTGCAAGTAGTTTCCATCTAATAATGTGATCCTGTTTGTTTTTTTGCATCTTCTCATGTAATCATGTTTAAATTTAGAACCACTTCTCTTAGCATTTACTTGAATACGCTAGTTTGAACCTGTCAATTGGTCCCAACCTTGCCTGCTTATTGCCTAGCCTCCATTTGTGCTACCCAAGTTAGCATGTTATCTTAAGTCAAAACCTTCTAGATACAACTAGCATCAAATTTCTAGGGAAATGACATTCAAATTTCAAAATGTTTACGGTATAGTCTTACCTTAATCCAGAGAATTACACTGTTCTCTTGAAAGGATCACTACACTTAATGAAACTATCTGACTTCTTTGCAGAGTACCATATATCAGTGTGACCATCGAGAAGAATAGCAATAATTTCAATTAAGTTGCAGTCTGGTAAGTTCTACTAGTACTTCTTTTGTCCATTTGTTCGGTAGGATCTTAATTTCAGCTTTGAATCTTGTTAATGCAGTCATCCCCCTTTTCAGGGATGATCGGTAGAACTTTAATTTCAGCGTCCAATCTTGTTAATGCAGTCATGAAAAATTTTATCGCCTGTTTAATTTGACACCTTTACCTGTTGTGTGTAAATTTACCTGTTAACTTGGGGAAAAAAGAGGCCAATCCTATTTTACAGACTAGCTATAGGGAATGTTGGCTGCAGTCAAGCAGAGTTCACATGCTCTTGTGCATCATTAATGCTTCACTTCTAAGTCTATGCTATGGTACAGTTAATGTACTTCCTTTTGATAGCTAAATAATATATTGCAATGGCTGGTTGCTGCTTGTAGAAGTCATTTAACTGATCACAATATTGCTTATTTTCTATGCATCCTTGCAGGTTGGAGGCTGCAACCAATCTAATTGACAGGACTGTGAGGTCCTTGTTGTACAAGCAAGAAGACTGATGAAACTAAACTTCTGCAGGGAACCAAACTTTTGGCTGCAATTCTGCTCAAACCTGTGATGTCTTGTCTCTAGTGCTGGAACGGACTGCTAGTGATGCTAGATGAAAAAATGTGTGTTATCTTCGATTTGATGTCTTGTTGATTGGGAAGGTGATTCATGTAATGCTATTATTTTTGTGCTGGAATTTTAGTTTTTATAAATGGGCTGGAAAATTTGATTTTTTTGCCGAAATTGATTTGTTTTTTCTTTTGTTGTTTTGGATCTGTTGTGAAATTTATATAGGCTGAAATAGCTGACCAAATTTAGGACCATTCAAAATTTGACCTGCTAGCAGTTTGCACAGGCTGATGTCATCATTGCCAATTGGCTGCCACCAGAAAACGACCACGTGTCGCAACTGAAAAGACCCATGTGGACCTATAAGATCATGACACGTGGATGTAGCGAACATGGCCTCTTATGCCATTTGTTCAAAGCTTAATTTTGGTGATTAATGACAACATAATAAATGTGACTAACCATATTGTCTAGCATGTCTTTGTAGACAGTTTTAGGTCTCAAGGATGCAAAAATACCATATGCCAAAATGAAGAAAAGAGAAGAAAGAGAAAAAGAATGCCACCGTCGGAAGAACCGACGGTATCCTTGGAAGCGGTGTCGGTGCAATCACCGGATGAACTGGTACACTGCGAAAGGAATCCCTAGTCAGCAAAGATCACCGGATCATCCGACGCCCCCAATTTTAGTTGCGCCGGATGAATCAAGAGACCAAGCAAGCAGGAACCTTCAGCACCGGATGAACCGATGGTGTAGCGACAGTTCATCCGGCGACCATGTATTTGCTAACAGAGACGTTCGGGCGCAAAGTCCTTCAGCACCGGATGAACCGATGGGTATAAGGATTTGAGCGACGGTTCATCCGATGGCTGCGAAATAGCTAACAGAGAGGTTTTGGCTGCGAACCCATTAGCACTGGATGAACCGACGGTTAAGCGAGGAGACCGTCGGTGCAAGCATCGGAGGATATGTGTCAGAAGAAGATGCAACGGCTAGGTGACGTGGAGGTCACCAGATGAACCGATAGCCCTGGAATTCTAGCATCGGTTCATCCGACGCTATGGTTTTCAGCGGCCGTTAGCCAACGGCTCTTTGGACGCCTTAGGCTATTTATACCCCCTTCACTCCACCATTTGGAGTTGCTGGAGTGTGTGGAAGTGCAGAGGAGTTCAAGACTCATAGAAGATCATATCCAAGCCATCCAAGTACTAAATTGCTCATCCATAGACTTGCACATGCTTTGTGTGTGTGCTTAGTGTTAGGTTTAGCTTAGAGCTAGGTGAGTGCAAGGTGTGCCTACCTTGTGAGGTGATTCTCGAGTGGATCAAGTTGTACGAGGTGTGCCGGAAGCCTTGGAGCCTAGGTGGCTCTCCGGCAAACGTCTTCGACCCTCCGGCTTGGTGTGGAGCGGTGAGGACACTTTGTGCGGGGGACGTGGAGACCCCCTTCCCTTAGTGGAGAAGCTCCTTAGTGGAGGCGGCATCAAGGTGACCAAGGGAGCTTGGTGAGTGCCTTCGTGGCAAGCCTTCGTGGCAAGTCAAGTGGTGCTCTTGGGAGAGACTTGGTGACGGGGAAGCAATACTCTTGTGTAGAGTGCTTCAACAACGTGGACTAGGGGTGGCTTAGTGCCTACCGATACCACGGGATAAATTGCGTGTCAAGAGTTTGCTTCCTCTCATCCCCCTTTACGTTTCCGCATTACATTCTTGCAATCCTTGTTTGCCTTTACTTTCCTAGAGTAGTATCATGCTAGGATTGGCTATAGGTTGCAAAACTTATTTTGGGATGGGAGTTTCACACTAGAACAACCTTAGATGCACATCTAGATAGTATGTTCTAGTTTATGTTTGATGCAAATAGTAATAATCCATAGGCTAAGTTTTTAAGTTGCCTAATTCACCCCCTCCCCCTCTTAGGCTACGGGCATCCGATTCCTTACAGTGGACTAGTAAGATCATAACACGTGGATCAATAAGACCGAGACACATCATTGTCCGTGTGCACGTCGCCATGTCAGCAGCTAGCGTGGCACGTCGCCACGTCAGCAACTAGCGTGGCAACGGACCATGTCAGCAACCAGCGTGGCACCGAGCCACGTCAGCTGCCAGCATGCACGGCGCCACATGGCGGTTACTTTCATGATGAAATTAGTGATGATGTTCACTAGTCAGAGAAGACGAGCGGTTACATGACGAAAAACATGTCTGTCACTGAAAAGGAGCAGTCCTGTGATGAAAATGTTTGATTCGTCACGGTGCGTCAAATGTGACGCGTGTTCTACGACGATTTCAGAATCATCATAAATTCGTCACAGAAGGTTTTTAATGATGAATTTGGCTTGTTCCGTGACGAAAGTGTTTTGTCATTGATGTGAACTTTTGTACTAGTGTGATGATCTTTATCTTAGTTTCCTTTCAACTAGGTCCAGCCCTTTCCAAAATTCATATCTCTTAGCAAAAAAATCGGAAAAATGCAAAACCAATTTTGATGGTTTCCTTATGTACAGACCTACATCTTTCAGAAAGGTTGTCTATAGTTTTGATAAGTCATTTTTGAATTAAAATTCAAACTCAGTTTGAATGTGTTTGTTCGTAGCTTGAAATGTACTTATGTGCTGAGCTTGATCTTTGGATATGTTGTTAGTCATGACTAGTATAGGCTAGATCTAAGTTTTTGCACAAAGTTACTGAGTAAATCTCTAGATATGATGTCTTTTGTATTTATGCTAGATCTGTGTATATATTTTGTGTAGCTTCATGTGAATACTTTCTGTGGCTCAACTTGTGGCTATCATCTTGTTAGGCTTAGATGTGCTCTTGGTGATTTTATCATGTATTTATGAACTGTCCATATATATGTTTCTGAGTTATGCTTGTGCATAGGTTGAATTTCATAGCTCATCTTTGGGCTAGATGATGTTTGTGCCATGTTTGTGCTGTAGGAAAAAGTTAGGCTGCAGTTTAGTCTTTTATGTCTCTGTGTAAATTCTTTCTGAATAACTAGGATGAAAATGGTTATTTTTGTGTAGCTTGATAGAAATAGTTTCTGGAGCTAATTTTTGGTGTGCGGCCTAGTTATAGTCCAGAGAGCCTCTGTGTAAAATTTGAGATCCAGTGCATGAGTAGTTTTCTCTGCAATAATAATTCTTGCTTTTGCAAGTAATAACTTATCGTATTTTTCATGCTTAAAATATAGCTCAGTTTGCTATGAATTTTTGGTAGTACCTCTGTTGTTACACTGTGTGCATGTACAAAACTTCTCACTGTGATATCCTGCAAGGCTTACACAGAATGATTTTTGGAAGAAACTAAGTATTATAAAAAGAGAAATAAAGAAATAACTCTTCTAAGGACTTAAGTGTGTTTCATCTTAAGTTACACCCCTGATGGATCACTTAAAACCAAATTGGTTAATTGTGAAGTAATTCTATTTTTGTTTGTATAGATGTGCACACAATCATCATCAAAATAAATAGTAATAAATAGTTGTTCATGTGTCTTTATGGAAGAGTATGCTGAATATATTCTTGTCTAGGTGAATGTGGTCAACCTTGCACCCTATGCTTGTCATATGCTGTTTGTGTTTACTTAATTCACTTTCACCAATTAATTCCTGCATATGCATCCTCTGTGTAGAAGTTCTCGACGGTAGTTACACGCTCGTACTGGCAGACGAGGACGAGGGAGCAGGAGGAGACGTGCACTTCGTGACCGTAGATCAAGACCCGGACCAAAGTCTGGAAGATTATCTGACTGCTGGAGCTACCGAAGGCAAGCCCCGGTTTATCATTCACCTATGTGCTTTCTTTTTAACTTCTGAATTTATGATTGGTTATCTATGTGCATTTATGTTCAGGAGTTGAATCAAAACCCTAGTTGCATGATCCCTAAGTACCTATGATCTTTTACTAGTATGCTAGGTTGCTAGTTGCTATGCACTAAGGACCCAGTACAAGTCGAGTGATGTACTTCACTCGCGAGAATAGGTTCTTATGTTGGAATCATAAAATTATTAAATTGAATTGCTCACGTGGTAAGAGCATGGGATTTTGGGCTCCCGTCTAGTGGTTAAGAAATTAAGCGTTTGAACGTACTCAACATTTGTCGGAAATGGGTACGATAAGCCTAGTACCTAAATGATGCAGTGAGGGAACTTTGCGCTACTAATCTTGGGTTGCAGCCCAAGTCTTGCAAACTTTGGTGCATGTGTGATGTTGGACGCTAGTGTGAGGCGTGCCAGATAGCCTTGTACCTAGGACTGTGCCATCCGATCCCAATCCGAGGAATGACGGGAACCACCTGGTTGAATGAACTCTTTGTGAGGGCATTTCTCCCGTATGTTTAGCTCCACCTTGCAAGGTTATTAATCGATCGATCGTCGACCTCTCACCGTTATCTGAGAGTGCTTAATTATCTGGCCATGATGATCCCTTTTATGATGGAATAATGATAAACTTGATGTTTGATTAATTGTTTGCACAACTCATGTTTGCAATAGTTGCTTATCTAGTAACGAATTAATCTACTTGAACTTGAGCTAAAATATTGAAAGGAAGGATTAACTCCTTAGTAGATTTTTGGCAAAACAAACCAACCAGCCAAAAGCCTTGCATGCTTAGAGGTCAAGTCTTTATTTTAGACGGGTAAGCCTTGCTGACTATTAGTATACTCAGCCTTGCTATAAATGTTGCTTTCAGGTGACAAGTTTTGGACTGGTGAAATCCCACCCGGCTGGGAGCTGGAATGGGTGGATGACGAGGAGTAATGGTGTTATGGGTGGCCTCCCATGATGCAAAGTTATTGTGTAGTTTAATTCTGCTGTCTTTCAAACTCTGAACCATTTACTTTTCATGTCAAGAACAATGGGTGTAATAATTTGACCCTACAGGGAAAATTGGATTAAATTGTAAGGTACTCTGGACTCTCCTTCGTGGGAGTTTTAATGTATGCGTGTTCTATCCTCTGTGTGTTGTACAAGTGATTACCGGGCTTTGACCCGGCAACACTCAATGGGATGATTCTTTATTATTACTTAATGACCAAATGGATTGGTTTAGGAGATAGTACAAAATTATCTCGGGTGGGGTTGTCACAGATGCAAACCTATACATCAAGATAAAAAGATGGCTATCCTATGAATTTAAACATGCATGCTATACATCAAAGTAAACATGTATGATACATATGCTACAAAATGAGCTCCCAAAGACCAACTCAAAAAGGACAACACACACCAAGCTCTCCCCATAAACAGGCAAGGTAGCTTGGTAAAGTGGTTTTGTGAAATTATCAGCTTTTTGGTCTTGGGTAGGTACATGGCTCAACACTATGGTTCCTTTCTCAACATTGTCCCTCAGAAAGTGGTACCTCACTTTGATGTGTTTTGTTCTGGAATGGAGCATTTGGTTTTTGGCAACGCTTATGGCACTAGTGCTATCACAAAGAAGTGGGATCTGAGTGCACTCCTCACCAAAGACTCTCATGGTATAGGAAATCTAAAGCAGCTGGGAACAACAACTAGTGGCTGCAACATACTCGGCTTCTGTGGTTGACTGAGCTACACTAGACTGTTTACGGGAAGACCAAGAGACCAAAGAGGTACCAAGAAACTGGCAAGAACTAAAGGTAGACTTGCGCTCCACACGACACCCAGCAAAGACAGCATCAGAAAATTCGTGATGTGTGAGTGTTGAGGAGGCAGAATACCAAAGATCGAACTCAGGAGCATACTGCAAATACCTAAAAATCCTATTGACGGCTTGCTGATGTGAAGTCCTCGGGGAAGCCTGAAAACAAGCGCACAGACACACACTGAACTATATGTCCGGCCTCGTCATTGACAAGTAGAGGAGGGAGCCGGTCATGCTCTAGTACTTCTTCTGGTTGTTGACACCGTTTTTTGACACGTGTCAGAGAAAAGCCGAAGAGACATTAGGAAGACCTCAAAGCCGATAAAGAAAGGGAGAGAAGCGACCAGCCGATCTGGGATCAGCCGATTGATGGAAGAGAAACATGGTAGAAGAAGAATGCGCTAAAGGAAAGAAGACGGAGGCGGGTCAATGATCAAGTTGACATCGGGTCAAAGTCAGTTTAGAGAGTCTGATTCCTATGAGAATCGTTAAGTTTTTGGTAGTTTTTTATTTCTTTAGATTCAAGTAAGCTTTGTCGTCATCGACTAGGAGTCAAGGTGTCCTCAGGACATAAATAGCGGCCTTGCGTGGTCGGAGAAAATTAGTACACACCAATATACACAAACCCTTTACTCTTTCAACAAGTCGGCGACTTCGCCAAAAGTTTATTTCTTCTTGTTTTTCTTGTTTCTTCAAACGTCGTTCTTATAGTTCGTTGGGCTGCATTGATCGATCTCTGGCAAGCTCGTAAGTACTGTTTTATCGAATATTCACTAGGCTTTAACATCCTGGCGCATCGCTGAGGTTTCATCTAGTTTTCCACAATTTATAGATATCAGCTAGGTTTGCAAGTCTTTTCTTGTTTATTTAGCTTTTATCACCAATTTATCCAGCTCGTGATCATATCATATCGGCTATCTTCGCTCCTGCATTGATTCATAATGATATAACCGATCTAGATTGGTTCGAGTGTTGTCTCGTAGCGCTTAGTTTGCTCTGCTTTTGCTTGCGCTTTGCCTACGTCATCAATTCAGCTAATCTAGCCGTTTTGAACATACTTGCACTTCGGCTGCTACGTCAGGTAGCCGATTTGCTCTACAGTCGTATCGGCCGATCGGGCTGTTACTCATTGAAGACCCACATCGGTTCTCTAGTCGATTTAACCCATATCTAGCATTTCCTATCTTTTCGTGCCGATCAACAGGTCAGGTCGGCTGGCACGCCTTGTTACATCTCGGGGATCCGTTATGTGATGCCATTGAAGAACTTTATTCTGTTTTTTGCGTCAACACATCTTGGCACGCCCAGTAGGACACAAAGATTTATTCCACAATGTCAATTCCGCAACAGCCTAAAGGTGTTTATCAGGCCAACATCCAACCGATGACGTTGGATCAACTCCGTAAGGAAGATAAAGATGAATATGAAGAACGCATGGCAGAATATCGTCAGCTTTTATTGGGTAGTTTCGGCCTGAGCAAGGAAGGAGCATTCAAAAAGACTCCTCTTCCGAGGCTCAACCAATTGATAGTGCAAGCCGAACCTGAAAAGCTTCAAGACATGATGACAGAAGCTATGCGGCAAACACTGGTTGATCAAGCCTCCGTTCTCAACAATACTGTTCACAATGGTATAAAGGAGATTGTCAGAGAACAGCTTGCAACTGGATTAGAAGAGTTGGAAACAACCATGGAAGCACCTGGTCAATTAGATTCCCAGAGCTACAAATCTCCTACATCAGCTGCACCAGTATATCCAGCAATAAGGGATGCGAGTGGAAAATTGATTGGATTTGATTTACCAAAAGGCTCTACAGAGGGGTCAAAACAGAGATCAAAGAAATATCATCTTCCTTATTTAGAAGTCTTCAATAATCTAAGGGGATTGGCTAGTGAGCATGACAAGGGAATTTCATTCACATATTTTAATCCCGAAGCTCAAATGTTTCAACGTATTGAAGTAGCAGCTATACATCCTCATCTCGTCAAACCAATACTAGAGGATTCCTTGGAAATTCCTACAGTATCTCAGCCTTCAACGTTTGAGATGGCATCGGCTGAAAAGGCGATTTCCAGTTATCAGTTCGCTCCAGAGCAGATGAGTCCAGCTGATAAGGTGTATGCAGTTAGGGTTTATGCTGTAAAGATTCAAGAAGATTATAACAAAGCAATGCATCAAGCCATGCTGCTCGATCGGATCGCTCAACCTATGTCTTCAATTTCTCAACACCCGAGATAGTCAAAAATCACAAATGAGCGACTCATACATCAAGAAATTCCGAATAGAATACTTCATTCAGTTGGATCTCCTCAGTATACGGCTTTACATACTCCTTTGGCTTCGTAGCCAAGTACGTATGAACAACCAGAGACAGTTGGAATGATGCAGATTCGGCCAAGTCCTTTGGCGGGTAATCAGCCGATTGATAAGAATAAGAAATTTATGGCTGAGATTACAGATTTGATACAAAAATAGTTTGGGTTGAAACCAAAGCAACGACCTGACATATATCGGACACCTTACCCTACCTATTTTGATCAAGTTCCATTCTCTCAAAGATATAAGGTGCCCGATTTCACCAAGTTTTCTGGCCAGGATGACACCTCCAGTATTGAGCACATCAGTCGATTCATCATTCAGTGTGGAGATGCAGGGACAAATGAATCATTAAGCATGCGTCTATTCTCATCTACACTATCAGGGCCAGCCTTTGCTTTGTTTATATCGTTACCGGCTGATTCTATTCAGAGTTGGGAGGATCTTGAAAGAAAGTTTCATGGATATTTCTTCTCTGGGATACATGAGATGAAGATTACTGATCTGACCAGTTTGAAACAGAGGAATGATGAATCAGTGTTGAACTTCGTCCAAAGGTTTAAAGAGACGAGGAACAAATGTTATAGCTTATCTCTGACCGACAAGCAATTGGCAGAATTGGCTTTCCAAGGACTTTTGCCCTCAATCAAAGAAAAATATGCTTCACAAGAGTTTGAGAGCATCAGCCAGCTAGTGCATCATTTGAGTCATGAAAGCGCTCAGTCTTACGAACCTACAAGGAATTTTCAGAAGAAGATATCTTATGTTGAGGATTCTGATTCAGAGGAAGACGTCGAGATTGATCTTGCCGAGTGGGTATCAAACAAAAGGTCGATTGCATGTCCCTTCGGCAAGAAAGAAACTGAGTTGCTTGGTTTTGATACAACAAAAGCTGATGAAATATTTGATTTTCTCCTTCAACAAGGTCAGATCAAGCTCTCACAAGATCATACTATTCCAGATGCTGAAGAACTTGAAACGATGAAATACTGTAAATGGCACAACGCCACGTCTCATAATACCAATGAGTGCAAGGTGTTTTGTCAGCAAATTCAGAATGCGATAAATCAAGGAAGGCTCAAGTTCGAAATACCTCCCAAAGTGACTAGACCAATAAAAATTGGCCAACGTTCTTTTCCAACCAATATGGTTGAAGTATCCAAGGATCCGATCTCACAAGCAAGAAACTTGACATCTAAATTGGCTAATAGTAAAGAAATCATCAACCCTCAAGATCAGTCAACTGCAGAAGAGTGGGCCAATCCAAGTGGTCAGTTCCAAAATTATGGTTTAATGGATCAGTTTATAAAAGATGAAGGAAAGCTTGGGCACGGGTTTACATCGGCCGATGAGTTAGAAAAAATAGATCTTGGTGATGAAAACAAACCAAGGCCAACATTTATCAGTGGCAGACTAGAAGCAGATTATAAAATAAAGTTGATTTCATTATTGAAAGAATTTAAGGATTGCTTGGCATGAGAGTATTACAAGATGCCTGGTTTAGACCGATCAATTGTAGAACATTTGTTGCCAATCAAGCCAAGATATCAGTCGTTCAAGCAAAGGCCAAGACCATGCAATGACAAAGTTCTTCCAGATATAAAAGCCGAGATAACCAAGTTACTCGAAGCTGGTTTCATTCGGCAATGTCGATATGCCGAGTGGATTTCAAACATAGTTCCTGTTTACAAGAAGAATGGCAAACTTCGTGTATGCATTGATTTCAGATATTTGAATAAAGCAACGCCGATGGATGGATACCCAATGCTGATAGCTGACGCACTAGTGAACGCTGCCGCTAGACATAAAGTCATCAGCTTCATTGACGGTAACGCTGGTTATAATCAAATATTTATGGCTATTGAAGATATTGTGAAAACAGCTTTCAGATGTCCTGGTCATGTCAACTTATATGAGTGGGTAGTCATGACATTCGGCTTGAAAAACGCGGGTGCCACATATCAGAAAGCAATGAATTATATTTTCCACAACCTTATTAACAACATAGTGGAAATATACATTGACGACGTAGTCGTGAAATCTAAAGATCATGCAGAACATCTGGCCGATCTACGAAAGACACTAGAAAGTACAAGAAAGCATGGTTTGAAGATGAATTCTCACAAGTGTGCTTTTGGTGTATCGGCTGGTCAATTTCTGGGCTTCATGATTCACGAGCAGGGCATTGAAGTTGGAGAAAAATCGATTACTGCAATTGACAAGGTGGTTCCTCCAACTAATAAGAAAGAATTGCAATCACTTATTGGCAAGATCAACTTTATCAGGAGATTCACATCCAATTTGTCCCAAAGAATTCGATCGTTCACCCCTTTGTTGAAGCTGAAGCCAGATCAAGAGTTTGTATGGGGACCAGAACAACAGAAAGCGTTGGATAATATCAAGCAATATTTAAAGTCCCCTCCTATGTTGGTTCCTCCTCAACATGGCAAGGCATTTAAATTATACTTATCAACTGCCGATGATGCTATTGGTTCAGCCTTAGTGCATGAATTTGAAGGGAGAGAAAGGGTAATCTACTTCTTAAGCAGAAGGCTTTTAAATGCAGAAACTCGATATCCACCAGTTGAGAAGCTATGCTTATGTCTATATTTCTCCTGCACAAAGTTAAGACATTACCTTCTATCGGCTGAATGTACAGTAATACGCAAAGATGATGTGGTCAAATATATGTTATCTCTGCCGATATTGAAGGGACACATTGGAAAGTGGATTTTAGCTTTGTCAGAATTTGATATTAGATATGAGTCAGCACGAGCGATCAAAGGACAAGTACTGGCTGATTTTGTCACACAACATTTGGGGTCAAATGAAGTTGATATTGCTCCTTGGATATTATTCTTTGATGGATCATCATGCGGTGCTGGAGCTGGAATTGGTAGTGTTCTGATTTCTCTTACAGGACAATCATATGAGCCTTCTGTGCCAATTGAGAAAACTTCTACCAATAATCAAGCGGAGTACATAGCTTTGTTAAAAGGGCTTACATTGCTTCGGGAGGGTGGAATTGAAGCAGTTGAAGTTTTTGGTGATTCATTGTTAGTCATTAAACAACTAACTGGAGAATATGAATGCAAAGATGATGTCCGAAGAATTTATCATGAGGCTTGCTTGGATTTGCTCAGAGAGTTCAGGATGGTAACATTATGGCGCATAATGAAGATGCTAATCGGTTGGCCCAAAATGCTTCTGGATATCGACCGATTTTAGTCACAGAATATAATACTAATGATTGGAGAAAGGAGATAGCCGATTATCTTTCAGACCCTTCAAAAAAGGGAGATCGTCGTATTAAACTCAAAGCTCTCAAATATGTGCTATTAGATGATCAACTATATTATCGAATGTTTGATGGAGTTCTACTCAAATGCTTGAGTGAAGAAGAAGAAAAAATATTAATGGGTGAGATTCATAAAGGAGTATGTGGAGCTCATCAATCAGCTTTCAAGATGAAGTGGATGATCAAGAACAATGGGTATTTCTGGCTGACTATACTGGAAGATTGCTTTAAATATTAGAAAGGGTGTCAGGATTGTCAGAAATTCGGAAGTGTGCAAAGAGCTCCGGCATCAGCAATGAACCCAATAATCAAACCATGGCCGTTCAGAGGATGGGCAATTGACCTTATCGGACAGATCTTCCCTTCGTCAAGCAAAGGACATAAGTTCGTACTCGTGGCTACCGATTACTTCACCAAGTGGGTTGAAGCAATTCCTCTCAAGAATGTGACGTCGAGTAATATGATTGATTTTGTGAAGGAGCACATCATCTATCGATTTGGAATACCCCAAACCATCACAACAGATCAAGGAAGCCAATTTACGTTAGGAGAGTTCGATGAATTTGTAACTGGTATGGGAATCAAAGTATTGAATTCTTCTTCTTATTATGGTCAAGCCAATGGACAAGCTGAAGCTTCCAATAAAAGTATTATCAAATTGATCAAGAGGAAGATTGATGAAAGCCCAAAGCGATGGCATACCATACTTAATGAAGCATTATGGGCTTACAGGATGGCTTGTCATGGAGCCACTAAAGTTTCTCCTTATCAACTAGTCTATGGACATGATGCCGCTTTACCTTGGGAAGTAAGGACAGGATCCAGACGTATGTCATTACAATATGAGCTATTGGCTGATGATTATTCAAATTTAATGAAAGAAGAGATAGAAGATCTAGCCGGCAGTCGGCTTAGGGCCTTGATCAATATTGAAGAAAACAAGAAAAGGGTATAAGAAGGTTAATATCAAAGAGTTCTCTGAAGGAGATTTGGTGTGGAAACTTATACTACCGATCGGAACCAGAGATCCCAAATTCGGCAAGTAGTCACCCAATTGGACAGGACCCTTTCGCATCAGTCAAAGTGCTCCAGGAAATGCGTATATTTTGGAGACATTGGAAGGTGAAAAGTTTTCAAGAGCCTTAAATGGGAAATATCTGAAGAGATATTATCTAAGCATTTGGGTTGGTGCTTAGTTAAATACAACTTCTGGCTTCTAGCTGATTTAGTTGTGGATATTTCAGTTGGTTTCACCTTTGGTTTGTTAGCCGGTTATTACTGTTGATTTTTAGCCGATTGGAATTTCGGATCGTTAGCCGATTTCTTAGCAATCATTCTTAAGATGGATAGTCGATATTCAGTTATCACCTTTCGCAGAAAAAATAAATTAATAAAGTATTTTTCACCGCCGATAAGAGATTCGGATCGTGGCCGATGTAACAATCGCCCTTAAAACAAAAAATGAAAGTATATATTATTTCTTTCTCTCATATTTCAATACATGGTGATTACATCTAATTGAAGATGCTACGGATTACATAAAGGGCTTATCATCTCCAGTATGATGAGGATATGGAATCAATGAATACCAGAGAAGAAGAATTGGCGAAGACGAAAAGGAAGTGAGGCTTAAGATCTTCACCAGATTCTGTGACCTCCCTCCAGAACTCGCCGAGTTGATGACCAAGATGGTTCACCTCCCCTTGGAGCGTTTCTCCGCCGATAATGTGTAGCCGGCACTCTCTCTTGCTACTGCCTAACAGCCGTTGAACCCAAGCTTTTCACAAGGGTTCTTCTAACTGTTGCACCTCGTGACTTCACAAAAGATGCCAGTGAGAGAAACAGGCTGCTACACTACTTCACAAGAATTCTTCTAACTGCAATGAAAACAAAGAAGAGAAGAAAGACAGGCGAAAAGAAGGAGCCTACATCCTATCAGATCTACCTGTTGTGCCATGGCTGAAGTTGTGAAGAAGCCAATAGCTTTCAGATGCTATTTATAGCCAAACACAGGGGGGCAGGGAAACGAAAGGATAGGAAGGAATCTCAGAAGATGCCGAATATAGTAAAAAATGGAACATTTTTTTTCGTGAAAAGCTCAACTTCCAATGGTCCATAATGAGGTCAGTGATACGTTTCCCTATGGAAGAGGAAAAGGATTTGGAAGCTGCTTCAGGAGGAAATGCACTCTGTACTCTAGAAGAGGAAGAACATAAGAGAAAATCCTTTCCATAATCCTCAAAGCGATAGCAAGTTTCCTAGCATCATCACAGAGCAAAGGAAGCAGAAGGGAAAATTGGCTAAAAACTAATGAGTCATGATGCTTCCTAAGCAAGTTCCTACAGGAAGATGCCTCCCATGCCTAAAGTAAAAAATCAGTCGTTTTTGGAATTATGGGCTAAGGAAGTGAAGTAGCCTAAAGAAGGAGTTGATATCCATCAAGTTAAGGTTGATTTTTATAGGGAAGCAACGCAAGGTAGTGGATTGGAAACCATGTGATGGCAACACTGAACATCGTCATACAAGGAGAATCAATGGTGTATAATCAGATGTGTTTGAGTTGGTGGGCAGCTAATGTCATTGATGAGGAGAGATTACCCGGAAGATATCGTTCAGATTGATTTTTCATTAAATTAAGATCAAGGAAGATCACAAGGAATCCTTAGCGATGAAGATAAGAATTTCAGAGCAAAAGAAATTTACTCTGAAACTAGGGGGCATGTGTTGACACCATTTTTTGACACGTGTCAGAGAAAAGCCGAAGAGACATTAGGAACACCTCAAAGCCGATAAAGAAAGGGAGAGAAGCTACCAGCTGATCTGGGATCAGCCGATTGATGGAAGAGAAACATGGCAGAAGAAGAATACGCCAAATGAAAGAAGACGGAGGCGGGTCAACGATCAAGTTGACATTGGGTCAAAGTCAGTTTAGAGAGTCCGATTCCTATGAGAATCATTAAGTTTTTGGTAGTTTTTTATTTCTTTAGATTCAAGTAAGCTTTGTCGTCATCGACTAGGAGTCAATGTGTCCTCAGGACATAAATAGCGGCCCTGCGTGGCCGGAGAAATTTTGTACACACAAATATACACAAACCCTTTACTCTTTCAACAAGTCGGCGACTTCGCCAAAAGTTCATTTCTTCTTGTTTTTCTTGTTTCTTCAAATGTCATTATTCTAGTTCGTCGGGCTGCATCGATCGATCTCCGGCAAGCTTGTAAGTACCGTTTTATCGAATATTCACTAGGCTTTAACCTCTGGGCGCATCGCTGTGGTTTTGTCTAGTTTTATTCACAATTTATCGATATCAGCTAGGTTTGCAAGTCTTTTCTTGTTTATTTAGCTTTTATCACCAATTTATCCAGCTCGTGATCATATCATATCGGCTATCTTCGCTCCTGCATTGATTCATAACGATACAGTCGATCTAAATTGGTTCGAGTGTTGTCTCGTAGCGCTTAGTTTGCTCTGCTTTTGCTTGCGCTTTGCCTACGTCATCAAATCCGCTGATCTAGCCGTTTTCAACATACTTGCACTTCGGCTGCTACGTCAGCTAGCCGATTCGCTCTACAGTCGTATCGGCCGATCGGGCTATTACTCATTGAAGACCCACATTGGTTCTCTAGCCGATTTAACCCATATCTAACGTTTCCTATCTTTTCGTGCCGATCAACAGGTCAGGTCGGCTGGCACGCCTTGTTACATCCCGAGGATCCGTTATGTGTTGCCGTTGAAGAACTTTATTCCGTTTTTTGCGTCAACACTGGTTCACTGGTTCACCATCCTCGTCTGCATCCAAAGCTGTAGTCGTACTCATCGGTGTTGACATGGGCTTCACATCACTCATGTTGAACTTCCTCAGCATGTCCTTGGTGTACTTTCTCTGGTGCATGAAGGTCCCATCTTTGACCTGCTTGATCTGGAGCCCTAAGAAAAACTGCAGCTCGCCCATCATAGACATCTCAAATTCCCTGCTCATGCCATCTGCAAACTTGGCAACAAGATCGTGAGAAGAGCCACCAAAGATTATGTCATCCACGTAAATCTGTACAATCAACAGATCATTCCCATGGTTAAGGAGAAACATGGTCTCATCAACTGTGCCCATCACAAACCCCTTACTCAGCAAAAACCCTCTCAACCTACCATACCAAGCCCTCGGCGCTTGCTTCAACCCATAAAGAGCTCTCTGGAGTTTGTATACATGGTGTGGATATCTCTCACTCTCAAACTCCGGTGGTTGCATCACATACACTTCTTCTTCTATCACCACATTTAAGAAAGCACTCTTCACATCCATCTGGAACAACTTGAACCCTTCAGCCACGACAAAGGCTAGAAGGATCCGAATCACCTCCAAACAGGCCACAGGAGCAAATGTCTCCTCATAATCTATACCCTCTTTCTGGTTGAACCATTGGGCCACCAACCTCGACTTGTTTCTTACAACCATCCCATTCTCATCTTCCTTATTCTTCCACACCCACTTGGTACCTATAGGACAGCAATTTGGTGGTGGATCAACTAACAACCAGACTAGGTTTCTCTCAAAGTTCTCCAACTCCTCATGCATGGAATTCACCCAGTTTGCATCAGAAAGTGCGTGTCCAATATCGTTGGGCACGAAAGAGGCAACAAATGTAGAGTGAGCAAAGTGAGAAGTATTTCGTGACCTCGATCGTGTAGTTCTCTCATTGATGTCACCTATGGTCTTCGAAGGGGGGGTGATCCACTTGTACACACCTAGGAGCCTCTCTCCTAGAGACTACCTCCCCCTCCACAACAGCTTCCACCCTTGCTTGTGGTACATGTTGATGCGTCGTAGTCGAAGTAGAAGGCCCGCCATCAACTGTAGTCGTTGTCGTGGAAGTAGTATGTACACAATCCGCAACAAGTACACTATCCTCGCCATCACCATCTTCTTCTTCCTGCTCAAAGAGCGTCTCGGCCTCATCACCTGCACAATCAAAGCCAAGAGAGCTACATGGCACTGTCTCATCGAAGGTCACCTCGCAAGTCTCCATGATTTTGTTAGTCTCAAGATTAAGCACCCTATAAGCTCTAGAATGGTTTGCATATCCAAAGAAAATACTGTCACTAGATCTAGCCTCAAACTTATCAAGCTTTCCCTTCTTGAGAATAAAACACTTGCAACCAAAGACTCGGAAGTGACTTACCTTAGGAGCTCTACCATGCATGAGCTCATAGCTTGTCTTCTTCTTGAACGTTCGAAGGAAGATCCTGTTCGACACATAGCACGCAGTGCTCACCGCCTCAGCCCAATACCTCCTAGGAGTCCTGTGCTCATCGAGCATCATCCTAGCCATCTAACACAGCGTCTGGTTCTTCCTTTCCACAACTCCATTCTGAGGGGGCACATAAGGAGTCGAGTACTGATGCTCAAGACCAAGATCACAGCAAAAGGCATCAAAACAAGAGTTCCTGCACTCATAGCCATTATCACTGCGGATTGCTCGAATAATGTTCCCATGCCTCTCATTTTTCAACCTCATGATCAAGTCTCGAACAAAACCAAAAGTCTCACTCTTATCCTCCAAGAAAAACACCCAGGCATTGCGAGAATAGTCGTCCACCACAACCAGGACATACCACTTCCCACCTACCGAGCGAACTCGAACTGGCCCAACAAGGTCCATATGCAACAGCTCTGTTGGATGCTCTGTCATGACAGCAGTCAGGGGTGGATGAGAAGCAACGACCATCTTACCATGCCTACAAGGCAAACAAACCAACTCCTTCTCAAACCTCAACCTCGGCAATCCTTGGACCAAATCGAGACCACTCAAGCGGGAAAGCAAAACAAAGCTCAAGTGTCCCAACTACCTATGCCACTTCCACAAATCAGAAGAAGTAGCCACCAAGCACTGTGCTGGACCATCAGACTGAGAGGAATCAGCTCGAAAGATCTGACCCTCGAGAACGACTGTACAAACAAGGTCGCCTCGAGAATCAAGCACCTAAGACGCACCCAACTTAAACCGAACCTCAAACCCCTCATCAAGCAGTTGAGACACAGAAAGCAAATTGAACCCCAGCGACTTGACAAGATTAACACGCCTTAGAGACACCTTCCTACTTACCTTTACCATTCCTTCACCAAGAACTCGTCCCTTACCATTATCCCCAAAAGTGATGTACTCCCTGGTACTCACTGGGGTGAGGCTTGTGAACCATCCCCTGTCTCCGGTCATGTGTCGTGAACAACTGGAGTCCAACAGCCAAACGTTCCTCAAGCCTCCCACCTGCAAATAAAAAATGAGGACGAAAGTGAGCAAGCGACTCAACACTAGGGTTAGTACAAAAGGAGTCAAAACAGTGCCGAGCCATTTGCTCAAAAGAGGGGTTAGCAACATCCATCCTACTATATCCACCAAAGCTACGACCCCTACCAAACTGAACCACATCACGTCTCGCTGGAAGAGTACGATCACCACGAAAGGAAGAGCGTGGCCCGTACCTCCTCTGAGACTGAAAGCTGCGACGACTTCTCCCATCCTCGTATTGACCATGAGATGGAGAACGTCCAGCAAACAACCCACGACCAGACTCAAACTGTCTACCACCTGCACCACGACCACCAGAACCAACTCCACGACCTCGAAACCGAAACTCAGCACCTCTCTGGGGTGCACCGGTCTGAACGGTGCCCCTGACCGGTCTGACCGGTGCCTCCCTGGCAGCACCCCAGTCCCGATTAGCACTTCTTCTACCTCCCCAAGCTGGTATAGACCTCACCACAGCCTCTCCCCTGGGTAGTGGCATACGAGGCTCAGGCACACCATGAGAAGGGTGGTACCTGTCCTTATTCGCCCACTCCTTAGCCAACCTCTCATCCCTCTTCCTCTTGTTGCAAAACTCACCAATGTGACCATCTCTCCCACAATACTCACAATGGAATCGGACCTGTCTTGGCTTTGGCTGTGGGTTCTCAATGACTTTCTCTTCCTCTTTCTTCTCACCCTTCCCCTCAAACACATTCGCATGGGTACTCACAAATTTCACTAGTTTTTTGAAGTTGTCTGTTTTGTGGGGGAACACGGGTGGATCTGGAGTGGTGTCAAGCTTGTTTAGTAGGTGATTTGGCTTGGGTGCATATTTGTTTGTGGGTGTAGTTTGTGGTGACACTGGGATATATCCAATCTTCCCCTCACTCTCACCACTGAACTCACCAATCTTTTCCGACCCCAAAGCCTAGCCATCAAAGCGCTTAAACTCTGCCATCATCACATCAACTGAGGCTCATGACCTGATAACCAACTCATCATTTTTCTCGATTCATTATTCTCATCCTGCAAGCGATCAACATAATGTGCAAGTTCCATATTCTTCAAAGCATGCAATTCACATGTAGAACAAGTAGTAGGAATAGGAGCTTTCAACTCAGCCTCAATAGAAACAATCCTAGCATGTGAATAATCTAATTTAGCATGCAACACAGGACAAGATTTGCAAGCACCAAGCCAACTAGATCTAGCTTTCAACTCATCCAACTCAACCCTAGCCACATCTAGTTCCTCAACTGTGAGGGCATGCTTTTCTTTGAGAGCAGTCAAATCAGACATGAAAACAGAGCAATCACTGCAATCAACCTCATTGGTAACAATAGAAGCAGATTTCAAAGCATCCATAGCAAGCATATCATCAAAAGATGCCTAGCCTCTAGCCCAGCCACTTTTTCTCTTGCTTCCTCAAGAAAGGCCCTAAGCTCTTTCCTCATCTTCTTAGCATCTCTAAGCACACTATCACGATTATCTAGCAATTCATTCAATGTAGCATTCTCCTCAAGCAACGAGTCAATGGAGGGTGGGAGTACCTCAACCTCGGAGTCGGAGTCCAAGTCATCCTTATTGCTCTTCTTGCTACCCGAACGGTGTGTCATGCCGCAGAAGTCGCTCGCTGCCATGATGCTCAACCCGTTGAAGTTCTTGCTCGAGTACTTCTTGCTCTTGTGCCTCCCACGGTCTTCATCTTCACTGCTCGCGCTCGACATGGTGTAGCAGGAAGAAGAGGTGTCCATGTCGCTCGCACCGGCCACCATCGCTCTCG
Source organism: Cenchrus fungigraminus (assembly GCA_036936925.1). NCBI lineage: Eukaryota > Viridiplantae > Streptophyta > Magnoliopsida > Poales > Poaceae > Cenchrus > Cenchrus fungigraminus. The sequence goes on along the minus strand of CM072779.1, from coordinate 88,821,059 downwards.
ACTTCTTCTTGTGGTAGCTGCCCTTCTTCTTGCCCTTGTACTCGTCCGGGCTCTTGTGCTTGGAGTGGTGGTTCCGGGATCGGTGCCTGTGCTTGGTCTGCTTGTACTCGTTCTTCGGGCGATGCTTGTACTCTTGCTTATACTCCTGCTTGTACTCGGGCTTCTTGTACTCAATCTTGTTCTCATCTCCCTCGGGACACTCGGCGAAGAAATGCTCGTGCTTCCCACATTTGTAGCACATCACCGAGTTCGTCCTGAAGTTCTTCCTATTCTCGTTCAGGCGCCCGAACCGCTTGGTCAGCAAAGCAAGATCCTCATCATCCAACGCCTCGAACTCCTTATCTGGCAAAGAAATAAGAGTGGACAGAGAGAACATCCTAGAAGATTGATTAGAGTTAGTTCTCGGTCCAGAAACAAGAGCAAGGCTATCATCAGCAAGGCCCTTGTCCTTCTTGGCTCTCAGGTCACGGTCCACCTCAGAAGACTTGAGCTTAGAGAGCAGCTCGTCCACTGTCAAGGTCTCATACACACTGAACTCCTAAATAGCCTCATCCTTCGCTCCCCATACATCAAGATCCAGCGTGTTTAAGAGCTTGATAGCTCTATCATGATCATTGTATGGAAGCTCGGTGATGTTGGCTCTCATGTTGTTCACAATCAGCGTGAAGTGCTCAAACATGGCATCCACAGACTCACCGGGGAGATGAGTGAAATTCTCGTACTCTCTCTGGTTGGTCATAAAGCGACGCGCCTTCACCTCACTATTGCCACCACGTGCATTCCTCAGCTGGGTCCATATCCGATTTGCCAACTTCTCTCCATACACCCTACTGAACTCGGATGCACAAAGAGCACGATAGAGATAGTCCACGGCCTTGTTGTTGGCATCGAACATATCCCTAGTCCCGGGCAAAATGAACGACTCCGGTATGACATAGTTCTCGTCAACCGTGACGTCCCAAATCAACTGACCCTTTCCATGCATGAACGCGCCCATCCGGGCTTCCCACATCTGGTAGTTCTTCCCATCGAAGTGAGGAGGACCCGAACCCTTCCCGTAGTCCGCCATCTTTCGATCTCAATCGGTCAAGGCCTCGATGATCCGTATCTGGCTCTGATACCAATTGAAGAAACAAAATGGCCACCAGAGAGGTGGGGGAGTGAATGGGAGCCGATAAAAATTCTTCTCCGAAATCCACCCTGCTAGCCAAATCCACATAGCCACTGGAGTGCTACTGCACATAGGAGCTAGCCACACACCCAAACTACTCGAACACGCAGCAGAACACAAACCTCGAGCAACGACTACAGCCACCGGTCAGACCGGTCCCTGGCACCGGTCAGACTGGTCCAGAGCAACCTGCTCTGAATTCTCCCAAATTTGCGTAGCAAACCTAGATGGCAATTCTAGGATGTGGAGGAACAGGGAGAAATCCAGAAGTCTGCCTGGCAAGAGAAGACACACCAAAACACGAGCACACCGAAAACTCCAATTAGCCAAACTTGCACCAGAAGCACTCTGTGAACAAGCAGCACAACCAACAGCAGCAACAAGAGTTTTCCCATTGGAATCCTTGCACCGGTCTAACCGGTCCTCTGCACCGGTCTCACCGGTCTGGCTCATGAACACCCCAACTGCAAGAACTCGATCTTCAAAGGCCAAAACTGCACGAAACTGAAATAACAGCAAGCCAAGATCCCAACCAACACTCTGGAGAAGAACTCCCCGAGAATTAGCCACAACAGGATGCACCGGTCTGACCGGTACAGGGCACTGGTCTGACCGGTCCCACTTGGGCTGCTCGGGATGAACTCCACTCGTGAGTCAACTCCCTCCTTTTGATGCCTCGATCTCCCGATTCCCTCCACGGATTGAAGTAAAACTTTGGGGATAGGTGTATCACCTCATGGTCAAGCCATGCTTAAGAAATCGTCCCCAAAGATCCACTAAATCGAGAGGAATCGAAGGATGAACAACAAGAACACCTTTTCCCAGAACGAAAAGAAAACCCCAAATTTGAGCACCCAAATCCACGGATTTAGAGGGAGGATCACCATGAAAAAAGCCGTAAGGGGCTCATGTATGCATCCCACAACAAATCTGCAAAGCGTAGGCCTCAAATCAACCACATGTAACACCCTAATTCTAAATTTTTGCAATAGTTTAAAATTTGCTAGAATTAGTTGGCTTGTAATTTTCAAATGTTTGTAAGCAAGTATTAATTTCTAAAGAAACTAAATGAACCATAGGATATATTATGTTTTAATGCATACATGCTACCCTGCATCAATTTCTTGTATGAAAAATGAATTTGTATTTCAAAATTCGATTAGGGTTTATTTCTGGAATTGTTTAAATGCAAAACCCTCTCTCTATCAATCTTGGGCCGAAACTCTTCATAACCCCGGCCCAAATCCCCTTTTTCCTCTCCCCCCTCTCCTTTTTCCCTTTGGCCCAACCAGCCGGCCAACCAGGCCGAATTTGGCCCAGCCCTCTGCTTCCCTCCGCCTCCTCTTTCTTGGGCCGACCCAACAGCAGCCCGCCTCCCTTTCCCTCCCTCTTCTTTTAATCCCTGGCCCAGCTTCCCCCGCAGGCCAGCCCACAGCGGCACGCCGGCCCATCGTAGCCTAGCAACCGGCCTCTCTCCCTCTCTCACCGCCACATGGGTCCCGCCCGTCGGCTCCTTCTTCCACCTTCCCGCCTTCTTTCCTTTTCCCCACCCGAAGCCACGCCGGAGAAATCCCGCAAGGGATTTTGAATCCCCGCGCCACCGTGCCGAGCCGCGTCCGCCTGGCCCCACCTCCGAGATCACCGTGCCCATCCCTGCGTCCTCTTTCCCCTTCCCCGCTTCTCCTGCTCGAATCTATGGCAAGTGTGGCCATTCATCCGGTTGGTTAAGCCGTGACACCCGCCGGCCAATCCTCCCCTCCCTAGTTGTCTTCGACACCTATAAAACCCGCTGCGGCATCACTCGCTCTTCCCTTTCGCACTCCACACCACCGTCGCTTGCCTCTTGCACCACACATTGCCAGTTTCGATGGCCGGAGCCGCCTGCTCACCGACCTCGGGTAAGCTCACCCACCGCCGTGATTCTCCTCCTCCCGGACACCTCTCACCTCCTTTCCCTTACTGCAGGGGCACACGGACACCATCCCAGTGCCGAGACGCTCCCAGGAGCACCCGCAGCACCCTCCTTCCCGCACGACCGCGTCCACCTCCGCCCCTCACCGCCGCGTGCCATCTACGCTGCTCCTCCGCTCGCCTGACGCCCATGGTGAGCTCCGCCGTCCTCTCCTGTCCCCATTTCGCTACTCCCTGCCGTCTCCTACGCATTGTAATGCCGCCGCCGTCCAACTCTGGCGAAGTGCCGCCGCGGGAGCTTCGTTCTGGGAGGCGCCGGCGACCCAGGACCGGCGGCGCAACCCCAGCCGCCCAACCTCTAATCAGCGGTACGGATCACATACCCCTTCGGGTTGTGTAACCGGTCCACCATGGACCATGGACTCGCGGTCCACCACCGGTCTACGGGCCACGCCAGCACCACGTGGCGCCACATCACCCCCCGCCTAATCAGCAGTTTCACCCAGTCAGCGCCGCTTTTGCATTTTCACCCCTGTAAAATCGTATAATCCATCCACTATTTCTCTGTGTCTTGCACTTTTATCAAATCAACCCCTGTTGAATCTTATATTTACATCTTGGCTCCTGCTGACGTCATCACCAGAAAAGTTTACCAAAACTCCAATAAATATATTTTGTTTTCCCATAAATCCATGCTGACGTCATAAATACCTATGATGACATCATAATTCAGCCTTTTCTAGTGTTAAAATAATTCCAGAAATTTTAGATTTACAGTTTAGTCCCTGGTTTAGTAAAATGATTAGTACTTTTTGCTCGTATCTCCGTTTCAGGTGATTCTTGCGGTCATACGATCATAGCGACGAGCCCGTTCTTTTAAAATGCTTTTCATACTGTTTTGACTCTATTTGGTGTACTGTTTCTTATACTTTGTTTGTATGTTTGCTTCCGGTAGTTGCTGCGCATAGCTGTTTGTGATCAAGAACAAGTGTACTCGAAGATCAAGCAAGAGAAAGAAGAAGGCAAGTGTCCTTGATGCATACTCCTTGTTTCCCATGCATTACATTAATATCACACTTTACCTTACGCTTTATGCATGCTTCGAGTCAATATGATGGGAATCCTATATTGGGTCTACTAGATTTTTGCTATGACTTTCCTTGAAGCCCTTACAGAGTTTGGTTATGTGTAGTTAAATACTTAGTGTTCTGAAAACATGGGCTGGGTTTAATAATTAATTTTGACTAATGAACTATTTAATCACATGGGTGGTTGATCTTTTAGAAACATGGAATTCTAGGGGCTCGAGGAAATGCTTGTCCGGTGGACGGTGTTTTTGGGTTGATGATTGTCTTGCTCGAGCCACCTTAAGGTTTGATACGTGGAGTGACCACCCAGGACTTACAGTACAACCACGAGAACTAATGGGCTATGGTCTTGGCCAATTAAGTACGGTAAATCGAGAAATCCAACCGGCCAGCGTTAAGCTGTTGGTTCCAGTGAGGGAAGTTAGGCCCCAAATATTCCGCGGCACGAGGACGGGTACCTGAACCCTGAGTTGGGTTAATGCACCGCTGGTGACCTATGTAAAGGTCTCGTAGTGTCCCTATGCTATCACACCAAAGGAAGTGTGAAAGTGCCTTGCAAGCACAGCATGGTTGGGTTTAACATTCCTTTGAATGTTTACGTGACTCGTGGGTAAAGTTGTACAACCTCTGCAGAGTGTAAAACTATCATGATAGCCGTGCTCACGGTCAAGAGCAACCTGGACCCTCACATGTTTAGTCGGTGGTATGGTTGGTTTGGATGGGTTGTTTGGCCTTAGATGATAGATGCTTTACCATTAAGTTGGGTTTGGGTTGGGAAGACTCTCACCTTAGTAAATAGGTTGTTTAATAAAATATGACCAATTAAAATCAATGCTTGCAGCCAGTTGTGTCAACCTTTCTTGTTCTAAGCCCTCATAGCTATACCTCCTACACTTGCAGAGTACATTTCGATGTACTCACCGTTTCCCTTTCAACCCCCTGCTGCCTCTCTCCCCCCCCATAAATGATGTTCAGGTTATGGAGGCCAAGAAGATCTAGGAGTGTGTTTCCCCCGGTTGATTGCCTTTGTTCATGGAGCCTGCTTCTGCACAAGATATTAAGCTTTAGCTATACTTTTTTTTTGGACCAACAGGTCATTTTGTAACATTTAATCGTGATATGGAAATGTACCATTGATGAAGTTGTACTTTATGTATGAAATATGATCCTGGCATACATAAAGTGGCACCTTATTGTGTTTATAAAATCAGGTGTTACACCACAAGAAAATCACCAAGAAAAGGCTCCGAAAATCCACAAAAAGGAAAACGGGATTCACCACCACAAACACTAGAGGAACCATGCCGAACCTTCTATACATCAAAGGAAAGATTCATATAAGGTCCAGCTTGCCTCCCTAGCATCCATCCGTCACTAAAGATCTCACCATGAATCTCTCAAGCTAGTCCTAGAGAAAATAGGTAGCTAAAAAGAGAAAATGCAAAGAGCAAATGAAAACCCTAAAGCCCAAGAGATGGCTGCCACAACCCTTCCACCATGTTTATATATGAGATCCTCCGGTGGGGGTAAACGACTAGAATGCCCTCTAGGCGATACAACCCCTCGAAGGGCAAATTTGGAAACTTGACAGCCTTTCCATCAGACGGACGCCCAGCAACCGCACCTCGCATAGCCTCGATGCCAAGCCTGCGATCCCGACACATGTCCTCCGCTTCGAGCCACCCGGCACTCCTCGGCTTCCACCGGTCAGACCGGTGCTCGCCACCGATCAGATCGGTCACACCGGTCAGACCGGTCCGGCCCACCGGTCAGACCGGTGCTGTGCAGACTCGAGTCACCGACTGCTCGGACTTGGCTTTGTGGATCAACCAAGGAACACAGTGGTTTTGTGGTGAACCACTGCAAACCCCGCGAGCTTGGTGCAGCCTCCACGCCGAGCACCTCGACTTGGCCGCCACGTCCACTCCGGCTCGATGTTGGCTTTCGATCAACCAACGAACTCACTATCATCTGACTTCGACTTGCTCTTCTCGCACTATGTGACTCGCACATGATCCCGTCTTGCCACCAGGTCCCTCGAACCAAGCCTACTTGTCCCTCCACTCCTCGGAGGCCCCGCAAGGCTAAGACCTTTCGCGCTTGTTCTTCACCTGCACCAATGCAAATCAAGTCACAGCCTACATCCACAAGATAGAGCACAACATCAGTCCACACAACATTGTCAATCACTCATCACTAAGGAGTGGCCAACCACTAGCCATCGGACACTGCTCCTCACAAGCGACTTCGCACGCATTCGCTCGGGGGCTCCGCGCGGATGGAGGGCGCACGGGGGTTCTCACACTATGGCGGCGGCGGCTTCAGATGCACACAAGGAGGAAGCCTAAGTGCTCGGAGGCTTTGGATGTGAATGGGAACCCTAACTGGGGTTGCCTTTCTATTTATAAGTCAACCAGTACCTCTTCAGTACAGCAGACGCTTCATATTCCGGGCGGACGCTTCATATTCCAAGACCTAGCGCTGCAGATCTCGGAGGCTCAATGGCAGATCTGGTGATTGGAAGGCCTTGGGCTACTGATTCTTCACCCAACGCCACGATTCACAAGTCAAGATTGATCCTTCAAATCGAGATTCAACTCGACTCAAGGCTCGGGGGCTCCGTGCCACATGTCCTTCGGTTTTTTCTTCGGATTTAGCGGGACAAGATTGGCAGATTTCAACATTGACCCTCAACTAGAATTAAAATTCAACCTAAGGCTCGGGGGCTACATTCCATATGGAATGCAATTTTTTGCAAAATCGCATTACCATATGGATCTTCTGCACGAAGACTACAAGACATCACGAGTACCTTTGAAGACCTTCAAGAGAAGAACTCGGGGACGCTTGGGAACTACTCGAGAAGCCTTCAAGACTACTCGTGGCATCGCTGGAGTACCTTCCAGCTTCGTGGCAGTTCAAGTATTATTGAAGACTTTGGCTTGTAGCGCTCGGGGACACTTGGGAACTACTCGTGGAGGCCTTCAAGACTAGTCGGACTGGCTGCACTCAACTACAAAGTACTTGGGGGCTTGTCGTACAGGCATCCTAAGGCCTACCACAGGGATGGGCCTACCCGTAAGATAGGTACCTGCAGGACTCTTTGTCTACTTGTGGGCCACGACTACTGAAGACGTGGCGCACACAGACTACTTAAGCCTGCACAAGGATAGTACTAGAATAGGAAAGCTTGTCCTGTACACCGCCTATGGCTAGTCCTAGTCGTATCCGGCTAGTATCCTTGTACTCAACCGACTTGTATCCCAGCCTCTCGCAAAATATAAGGCAAGGCAGGGGCACCCCAAAACAACACCTAAATCATAGGCAATCAATCAAGAGCCACACAGCATACATGACGTAGGGTATTACGCACATTGCGGCCTGAACCTGTCTAATTGTGTGCCCCGTGTCTCACCATCGAGCTCCTGGTCTCGGCGATCCCCACTGCACAATCAACTACCTTAGGCACCCCCTAGGTAGGTTTGTCGGGATTAAACACTGACAATACTCCCAGATCATTGGCGCATTAATGTACCTAGCTAGCGCCACTAGACCTGATAATGCATACGCAGTTAGTAAACTAAGCCTGTTTGTTGCAAACCCGGGAAGTGAATACTGGCGTGCTTCTGAAAGGGTGATGCGCTATCTGGTGGGGACAATGAGCTTTGGAATTCACTATTCTGGAGACCCCAAAGTCTTGGAGGGATATAGTGATGCAAACTAGATTTCTAATGTTGATGAGTTGAAAGCCACAAGTAGATATGTGTTCACACTTGGAGGTGGTGCTATTTCCTAGAAGTCTTGCAAGCAGACCATCTTAACGAGGTCAACAATGGAAGTAGAACTCGCATTATTAGATACTAACACCATTGAGGCTAAGTGGCTTCGTGAACTCCTAATGGACTTGCCGATAGTTGAAAAACCAATACCGTCGATTCTAATGAACTGTGATAATCAAACTATGATTGTCAAGGTGAATAGTTCAAAGGACAACATGAAGTCATCGAGGCACCTTAAGAGGCGGTTAAAATGTGTAAAGAAATTGAAGAACACCAGTTTTATAGCTATGGATTATATCAACACAGCTAAAAACCTAGCAGATCCATTTACAAAGGGTCTTTCATGAAATGTGATAGACAATGCATCTATGGAACTGGGATTGAAACCTACGGGAGTCTCTCCATACTGGTAACCTATCCTATGTGATTGGAGATCTCGTGAATTAGGACGGTGAAACAAGCTATGGTTGGACTGAGAGAAGAGAACCTTTGAATAGGCTCATTCCATGGGAAGATGCATTTCTCTTCAAATCTATATGGCAGGGTGGTGCATACCTTAATGTGTTCCAAGTGGCTTCTGTGAAACTGACGACCAGAAGCGTTCGAGGACCGGTAGAAGGTCGCTCCTCAGTGATGAGTGATTGACAACGTGGTGTGGACTGACTCTTGGCCTAGTATTGCAGGTGCAGGTTGCGGCTTGATTCGCGTGGTGTAGGTCAAGAACAAGCGTGAAAGGTCTATGCTTGTGTGGCCTCTGAGGAGTGGAGAGACAAGTAGGCTTCGTTCGAGGGCCCCGGTGGCCGACGGGATCAAGTGCGAGACGCATGCTGGCAAGAAGAGCAAGATGAGGTCGAGAACATGGAGTCGGTGCAAGGTAGCAGTTAACAACTGAAGCTTGCACGCGGGGTCTGTTGGTTTGGCCAAAAAACTATAACCAGCCCGGGGTGACTGTGGCGGCCAAGTCACGAGTGGGATTGGTGTGGAGGCTGCACAAAGTCCATGGGGTTTGTAGTGATTTGGCCACAAAACCACTGGGTTCGTCGGTTGCTCCACAAAGCCGACCCAAAGAACCGGCGCAGCAGACAGAACGAAGCTGGTCTGACCAGTTTGGCTCGAGGGCATCGGGTAGCTTCAAAGTGGAGGCCACACGTCGGGATCGCAAGGCTTGCGTCGATGCTAAGCAAGGTGCGGTCGCCGGGCATCCGTCTGATGGAAGAAATTGTCAAAGTTCTGACTTTGCCCTTGAGGGGTATGTATCACCATAGGGGTATTCTAGTCATTTGCCACCACCATGGGACCCAATATATATACTTGGTTGGTGGGAGATAGCTGCCATCTCTCTTGGGCTTACGGTTTTCATTTTCCCCTTCTAGTTTTCTGTTTTCCCTTCCTATTTTCCCATAGGACTAGCAAGATAGCTTCAAGTCTACATCTAGAGAGAGGGAGGATGAGTGTGGTGGTTGCTAGACATTGTATGAACCTTTCATGGTATGTATAGAAGATTCGGCGTGGTTCATCTTGTCTTCCTTTGTCTCCCGATGTTTTTCTTTTTGGTGATTTTCGGAGCCTTTTCTTGGGACTTTCATGGAGAGGTTTTGGAAGAGTTTCTTTGCGGGATTTGTTGGTGGATTCACATATGAGGTTGTTGTTGACATTTCAAACACATGTTGAGTTTCGATCCGCAAGCATATGGATCACGTGTAGCCTTTTTCACTCGAGGGTAACTCAAGGTATCAATCTGTGGATCGGAAGCAAACTACCTAGGGTTCTCCATCTAATCTAACTGGTTTAATCCTACTTGAAGCATAGATTGCATAAAGGGTTTAACATATAAACATGGGTGGATGTATGGATCGCATTCGATAGCCAAAAGATAACACGACAAAAGGTAGCACGAGCATACCGTCTCCTAGTTATAACTCCGGCCAAAGCGATAAACTAACCTAAAGGTCATACCATGATAAGGAGATATCCATTGCACGTTAGTTCGGTGCTTTCCCTATATCGTACTGTCACTACGGAAGGTAATCAATACCAAACGACTACCCGTAAGTCCGTGCACCACTTCGATGTATCCGCAAGACATAGATTAGATCTATTCGTACTAAGATCATATGCTAGCTACACACATGAATGAGAGAAGGCATGGATCAAAGTAGATCAAAAGTAGAGACAAGATTAGATTGATATCACCATCAAAAGTACATGTGCCTTGATGAATCCAAGGCATGACTCTGGAACTCCACCATGGCTTCACCACGTAGTGCCAACCATCGCGGCTAGGGTCTAGCCTAAGCGATCTCCTAGGCAACATCGAGGACTCGCGACGACGCCGGCTTCCTTCAGTGTGTATCCCTCAATTCGGCGGCTCTCTGATGAATGGATGCGGCGGCTCTTCGGGGTAGGAGCTTGAAATAGATCGAGCAGGGTCTAGGTCAAAGGGGGCACCGAACCGGGCCCATAACAGGTTGGGCCGGTCGTCCTGGGCCCGTTTTGGCTCGGCTCGCTCCCCGAAGCTTCTTGTGTTTTCTTGAATTTCTGCCGAGCTGCATGTGGGCCCTTGACGCCATTTTCTCCACGATTTAGATAAGGGCACTCGTCGTGCAAGCTCCTGCATCTTCTGTTCAGGTCCCTGGAGTTTTAGCACTTCACGCTTTGATCTTGGGTCATTTGGAGTCATGTTCACTTCGAGTCTTGACTTGTGCCAGGCTTCATTATCTTCTCGTAAAGAGCCTGATGAACTTTACCCGAAAGTGCTCCTTTAAGCACTTAAATCCTACATAAACAATATACTCCAAAAACCATATGCAAGTGTGACCTTGTTACATCATTAGTATGCCTAGTGGCGGGTTAGTCACAATTCAAAGATCAAACCAAAGTGTAAGAAGTGCTCTTAGTTGACGAAAATCGACTGCCAACACACCCCATGCTTAAACCTTGTTCGTCCTCGAGTAAGCCTTTAATGGATATCAGTATTGCCTTTCAATGTTCATACCCTGCACTTGATCATACATGAGAAAACATAATGCTCTCCAAGTTTACATTTTCTAAAGTTCCATAATGTAACTAGCTTTCATCTCTATGTAGGGTAGATATCATTTAATATCTTTCCACAAGTAATTAATCATGCTCTCAAATTTTGAACAAATCTCAGAAATTTTGAAAATAAAGAGCGGGAAGAAGAAAAATTGCTTTACCAAGATCAATAATAAACCTCCTTGCATCTTGCTCATGAACTCCCATCTCATCTTGTCCCTCAAGCCTACTAGGACTACTTCTTTCCTCTCTCAAAATATTATAAGCAGAAGGCTTTATATGGAGCTTTGGGAAAGTTAATCCTACCAAGATATTATAGTCGAGATATTATCAAAACAAGACAAGCTTCTCATGGACTTACCGAGACTCGTCAAAAAGGTCATTGGAAAATAATAATGCTCCAAGGAGGGGGAGGGATGAACACAAACTTTTTGAGATAAGTGGACATGTGCAAATGGCAAAAAGTGATCCCGAGGCACAAACGAAGTCCTTGTTATCAGATTGCACATGGTTGGGAAGATGAGTATGGGTCTTGATCTTGAAATCCTTTTGAAATCTCCAAATGTAGCTAATGAGCCGAAGAGCTTTATATTTTGTTTCTTCTTCTCTCTTTTTTCTTTTTCTTTCCTTTTTCATACTTTTTCTTCTTTATTATTTTTCTTTCATCACACACACATTTTTTTTATTTACTCCCCTTGAACTCTAGAATACACTAGTACTTTCTTGGCAACCCCCATGCTTAGACGTTGCTTGTCCCCGAGCAAAGAGGTGATGATTATTCCAAGGTAGTACTAAAATTATTGTATTTTCTTGAAGATAGATACTTGAAATCTTCTAGAGATCCTTTTGGAGGTCTCCCAAAATCTTGCTCCACATGACGTCACCTTCCTTCTAATCTTCCTCGAAATATTCATCCATACTCAAAGTATTGGGTTGTGGTCAAGGAGGTATAAATTCCTATTAGGACCACTTAGGATAGTTATAAGAAAACCAGCACATATGCTGCTTGTCTTCAATTTGAGCTTTGTCAAACGCTGTGACCCGTGCTTGAGACTTTCATGCTCTCTTGATCAAGATCATGTACACCCACATATGCATGATGAGTTCTACACTGGATGTTACGCCTTTCATTCCTTCCACATACACATGCCAAACTCCTACACTAGGAGTTGGGCACATATCATCCATCCATCCATTCATCTATTCCGAGACTCCATCCATTTGTAATGGTTCCTCTCTACTCATCGTTCCAAAGGATATGGGTTATGAAAAAAAATTGATGATTATGAAAAAAAAGAGAGAAGAAAAAGAGAAAAGATGGACTCATCCAAAGTCCATGAAAAAAATGAAAGAAAATGATGGACTAGTCGAAGTCCATGCAGAAGAAACAGAAATAATAGACGCGTCATAGTCCATGAAAAAAGGAGGGAAAGAAAGATATAGCCCATATCCCAAGGAGAAATAAGAGAGAGAGAGTCATGTAGATCAAGACATGGAGTCGTCAATGAAGGTACACGGTAATAACTAAAACCCATTCCGAGACTAGTGTCCACCTTACTGTAATCCCGAGTATTCATGTGTGGCAATAGCTAGCTTCTATTCCAGGCCTAGCGTCCACCTTGTCACACTATCATTGCCATTCCACACACTCGCACATCTTGATCAAAGTTGCTTGACTTGTTTCTTCTTGGATCCAGTTTTTTGACTTAGCAATATATGCGAAGCAAGTATGCACATCTATCCTTACCCAAAAACTCCAGATAAAGCCTGTAGATGATAGGAATAAGAAGGCAACACCTTTGCCTTGGTGAGGATATAGAAATAGAAATACACAAAAAGAGTGGCTCGAGAGAATAATTTGAGGAGCAAGTCTATTCCTTGTTTTCAAAAATCCAAAAACCCAAATTTCTAAGCAAAAGGAAAGGGGAACCTGATGTCTATACTGTTCCATCTTTCAATCACTCAAGATATGTGTGGTAGCCACTCCAAAGTTCACATGAGCATGGAAAAGCTTGGAATAATTTGTATGCAGGTTTATTCAATGGAGATGCATCCACCTTAGCCCTTAACCTTTACTCAAGACGAGCAAAGGGTAAGTGTGGGGAATCTTGTTGACGGTCTTACAACAAATATTTTACCGTCAACCGTATCTCAAAAATTGTAACATAGGGGCTTAACACTAACTATTTTCACGAGTTTCGGTAATTATGCTATTTCAGAAGACAAAGGTGGAATGGGCCCAAAAGTGAAGACAAACACAATATCTATGCGAAGCTTTTATCTGGGCGATCCCGATGGATACATATTTCGTATATTTTGGAGTGTAGATGAAAATATATAGAGGTGCTACCACATGGCCCCAGTGCGACCCACATGCACTGCAGGTCAGCCACCAGAGGCACAGCACCGGACAGCAGCAAGGGCCTGCACACCTGCACCTGCCGCCAGTCAGGGCGGCCTGCACCACAACAGAAGTGCTGCTGCGCATGCAGCAGCAGCTACGGCCCACAGAGCTGGCCCATAGCATGCATATGCAGGGAACAACTAGGACCCACATGGGCCAGCCCAGCACTCCCACGTAGACACACAGGGACGCGAGATGCATTCGGGTTAGGAAGGCAGGGTCGAGAGGCGGCGGCAAGTGGCTGGGAGGGTGGCGCAGCGGCGCCGCAGCCGCCGGCCGGGGCTGGTGGAGGAGGCGGCGGGGGTGGCGGCCGGTTGGGGAAGAAGAACAAGAGCAGTGGGAGGAAGACGATAACCCGTCGTGGGCCTTCCTGGGCCGTGCGATAACTTTGATTCCCATCTTCCGTAAGGGAGATAGGAGCCCCCCTAGGCGCCCCCTCCTCCACTCACCCACATGCTCGCACAGGACCCGAGCGAGACCCAGCAGGAACTGCAGGCCAAAAGCTAACGGGCTTTGGCGCAGGCCGTGGTTCAGCCGAACTACCATTTCCACCGCGCGCGCCAAGTTTTGGCGCCAACTTCTCCGGTACAATTCTATGGGCGGTGGTGAGGGTTTCCATGTTTAGGAGGGTTTCCATGTTTAGCTCGCCCAGAACCGCCTCTCCACCTTATAAAAGGAGGCCTCCACCCCCTCATTACACACCCCATTCTAAAGAGAAGAGAAGAGTAGAGGAAAGGTTTCACCTTGTATTAGAGTAGAGGAGTGTGTGGAGCAAGAGTCGAAGGAGAGCTGGAGTTGTCGGCCTCTCTCCGCTTGTACTTCGGCGGGTGCGAGCATTTGAGCGAGCACCCGAGACTTCTTCGGTGATCGGTGCCTAATAAGTTATATTCTCATTATTATTCGGTTATGGGATCATCACTTGTCTCTCGAGACGGGGGCTATGCCCTTAGGACTCTAGCTGTCGGCGGAGGCTCGCGGGGGTCAGGGTCGAGGTAGCTAGCGTACACATGGTGTCTAGGCTATATATCCCTTTGTTTGCACACCTAGTCGACGGTCTGAGGGGTAGGTGTACGGGTGGTGACAGCTCCATACATCCCTTGTATTCCCCCATGTGGGGCTAGGGTGTAGAGCTAATAGCCGGAGGCTCCTGGCAGACAGGGGTAAACTGGTGCCCGAATTAAGCGAGTAGTGGCTGGAATATCTTCTTCCTTTGTACTTATCCCGTAGATTTCCATGCTAACCAGACTACCATTTTCTCCATCCTTCTTCTCCCGGGAGTAGACTAGCTAGTAGACCGCTCCACCTCCGTTCCTTTGGGAAAATATAAATAACGATACTCTACTCACCGGGAGAAGTGCTACAACGGTATTTTCCGTACGCTTTCGGATTTGTCGTGACGTTAAGAAATACCAACACTAAGCTCATAGTTAGTTTTTCCTAATTCTTCCTCCCACTGCTTTGCATCCTCTTCAGGTTTCGCTTTCTTCTTCATGAGCTTCACCATAACAGCATATGACCTTTCATCCCATTCTGGATCAATCCAGCAGAAGTAATCGCATTGCTCTTTTTCTTCCAGCAAATTAAATGCCCCGTTAACAATCGCCATTGACCACAGGAACCACATAAGCAGGTAGCCAACTAGCCATTACCATTAGACAGCAAAAAAACCGGCGGCCAGGGTTGAGAAAGGTCCAAGCATACTTCACCACAGCTCTCAACCCGTATTTGCACTTATCTTTAGGATGCCAATGACTACTATTGCAGGAAGATGTCTCCGAGCGGTAACTACCAATAGAAGAAGATGCTGGAGTACACAGATGCTACAATAAATTCATTGCAACGTGAAATCAATGCTTAGTTTTGCACTTTCTAAACTAAAGCCTATCAATCTACTTGTAACAACAATCGTACTTCAACCCAAATCCCCAATTCCAAATATCACTTCCTGTCGACTATATACCCAGGGTACCTATACATGGAAGACTACGAACTCATACCATAGATCCTTGTAATCCTACTAGGACTCGTACCATGTAATCCTACTAGGACTCCTACCTTGTAACCGACTAGGCACCCACCCCTTGGACTATATAAAGGAGGGCCGGGTACCTAAGAGGACATCCCCAATCCCTCTGGGGAACACCCAAGCACAGAGCGCCATACATGATACTCCAAACAGGACGTAGGGTCCGCTACTCCGACGGTCCGAACCTGTATAAATCTGTGTCCCGTGTCCTCGCACAGACCTTTGAGTTCCAGGTCTGGCGATCCACCACCGCACAATCTACTACCTCGGGTACCCTCTTGGTAGGCTCAGTGGTCAAAACACTGACAGCTGACGTGCCAGGTAGGGGTGATCATCGAGATCATCGAGCGAATTCAAAGGATCTCATCATCAAGTTCAATCTGCTTGGCGCAGCGTGGTTTTCCGTTCCGTACCTACGGAACGGCAGTCCAACGCGCTCCTCCATCGAATCAAGACGATCTCGGTTTGTCTCTGCATTAATCCAAGGCGACATCGAGAAGAATCAATCTACAGCCCGCCAGATCAGCAACTCACGGGAATCTCTCCAGACGGAATTAAGTCCGAATTGTTGCTCAATGACACGCAATCCAACAATGAGTCTGAAGCCAATTGGGACTCGGGTCCGAAGCTGGTCTACACCACGCAAAAAATTGGAAGCAATCCACCTGTTGCTGTTCGTGCATGAAGTCCGAGGCGGACACCAGCGCAAAGTTTTTCTGTCCCGGAATCAAAAACTGCACCACGTCATCTACCAAAGCTCGCTAAGCACTGGTCAAATCAGCCAAAAGAATCCAAATCCGATGTTGCCTCAGCATGGTGCGGTTGAAAACTCAATTAGCTGCAAATCAGTTACACGCACACACAAGATGCACCAGGAAGCTTCAAAAGTCATTGCTTGGCTCACGAGAGAGGTGTACGCGAATACAACTACATCGTTATCCGGTCGCACTAGCTCTACTGCGCCTATGCCGTGCATCCGGACGCGTCATCTGCACCGCGCGCCGTAAGTACTCGTCTCCCGGCCGCACCGGCTCTACCTCGACTACGTTGTGCTCCGCCGCGACATCGTCTCGCGGCCGCACCGTCTCTACTTCAACAATGCCATGCGTCACCGCGACATCGTCCTGCGACCGCACCGACTCTACTTCGACAACGCCGTGCGCCACCGCGACATCATCTCGTGCCCGCACCGTCTCTACTTCGACTATGCCGTGCGCCGCTGCAACATCATCTCGCAGCCGCACTGACTCACCATCAACTCCTTCGGTTACTCTTCTCGGCTAGTCTCGACTAGAAAACTAGTCGAGAACGGCTGTTGCGCCCCCAACAACTAGTCGGATCCACCTACGACTAGTCGGCTTCACCAATCACCGTTGCGGCTCCATCATCGGCCGCCACATCTTCATCAACACTCGTCCACGAGTTCATTCAAACCCACTCCGGCGGTACAAGCCGACTTCGGTCGCATATCCAGACCGCCCCTACGGTATTAGTAAGTCATTTATTTCAATGATTACTTTTTTCTTCTTTGGTTTGTTTTGCGCATGCAGGGCAACACGCCAATAACTACTTATTTATGTACGCTTCTCAACGGATTTTTCACGAGAGCTACACTATACCGACTACTCTTGGGGTCCATATCAACAAGTCACAACGAACTTACTTCATCAACTCGGGGGCTATTCCCAATGAGGCAACTTCTAAAGTTCATTCTAAATGTCATAAAGTCGACTTCTTTAGTCGCAACCTCAAAGTCCGCTCTGCACGGCACAAAGTCGACTTACTCAAGTCGCATTCTAAAGTCCGCTCCGCACGGCAATCTCAAAGTCCACTCCGCGTGGTAATCTAAAGTCGACTCCGGTCGCACCTTCGCCCGCTCCGGCGGCATACTGCGTGTGTAACCTTCGATGGAACCTAGCTAAGTGGCCCTCGTGTCCTGGCAGTGATGGTACCCAGCTGCACGCGGTCTACACGTTCCGTACCATGGGTCTGAAACGTATGGCCCTAAGTACTCTCGCGCTCTGCCCATGCTACGCTTACCCTGGGTCTCCTTGTTATCGTGCCGATCCATACTCTAGGCCTCACTATTACCATCCGATCCTTACTGCAGGTTCCTGCTTCTATGCCGATCCCAGGCTGTAAGTGATTCTCAGGTCCAGGCGACTACGCAGCTGTAAGCAGCTTTCGGGTCTAGTCCTTGCGACTACTCGTAGGGGGTCACGACAACCCTCTCCAGGCAGCTTCGGCTGCGACTACTCGTAGGGGGTCACGATAACCCTCTCTAGGTGGCTTCGGCTGCGACTACTCGTAGGGGGTCACGATAACCCTCTCCAGGCAGCTTCGGCTGCGACTACTCGTAGGGGGTCACGACAACCCTCTCCAGATGACTCCGTGTCGTATAGAGCAATAAGTGGCACATGTTTTCCTTGTTCTATTTACTTAAGAGGCTGCGGCCTAGAGTAACACCTTTCATAGTAGGGTCTTAGTGCAATTCTAACACAAGTTGCTGCTACAGCAAGATGAGTTCATCACATGGTCTCCTACAGTCTTACTCGTTCTTCAGAACATTCTTGCGAGTACTATCTCTTAGGCTCCGCGCCTCAGTAGTACTTAAGACACTATTACTCAATAGCGTATCCAGACATTGTACTCGACGCAATGTAAAATTTTCTTCCACACGGCTTCGGAGGCGAAACAATTCATTTTTCTGATTTTTAATTCACTTTTTTGCCTTCCGGAACGTGATTTTTAGCTTTTCAGCTTTGTGTTTCGGGTTTCTTTCTTGGCTCGAAGTACTCAAAGTCGACTTACTCAAGTCGCATCTAAAGTCCGCTCCGCATGACAATCTAAAGTCGATTTACTCAAGTTGCATCCAAAGTCCGCTCCGCGCGGCACAAAGTCGACTTCGGTCGCATCTTAAAGTCCACTCCGCGCGGGAATCTAAAGTCGATTTACTCAAGTCGTATCCAAAGTCCGCTCCGTGCGGCACAAAGTCGACTTCGGTCGCATCTTAAAGTCCGCTCCGTGTGGCAATCTAAAGTCGACTTACTCAAGTCGCATCTCCAAGTCGACTACTCTAGTCGCATTCTAAAGTCCGCCCCGTGCGGCATAAAGTCGACTAAGGTCGCATCTAAAGTCTGCTCTAATGGCATAAAGTCGACTTTGGTCACATTCTAAAGTCCGCTCCACGCGGCAATCTAAAAGTCGACTCCGGTCGCATCTAAAGACCGCTCTGACGGCATAAAGTCGACTACGGTCGCGTCTAAAGCCCGCTCTGACGGTAACATTACTACTTAATGACAACTTCAATATGCTCCGTTACTTCTTCAGCTCGGGGACTCAACTACAATTACTACTAGGCGTGGCTCATATAGCTCACTTGGCTCATAATCTCGGGGTCTAGACGCTACAAGAGTACTCAGATGATGGCTTTTGCAAACTTAAGACCCTTAGATTGATCATCTAATCACTTCAAGACTCAGGGGCTACTATGCTGCAACCATCAACCTCTTTTTTTCAAGACAGAAGATGCAGATTCTAGATTTGACCCTCAGCTTGATTCTTCGATTCAACCTCATGCTCGGGGGCTACACTCCATATGGAGTACAATTTATGCAAATCGCACCTCCATATAGATGAAGATTTCAAGATTGACCCTCAGCTTGATTCCACGATTCAAACTCAGGCTCGGGGGCTACACTCCATATGGAGTGTGATTTCGACAAATCGCACCTCCATATAGATCAAGACTTTAAGACAAGATGGGTATTTTTTGGAGACTTCCTGGGTTAGAACTCGGGGACGCCTGGGAACTACTCGGGGATGATTCAAAAGTACTCATAGATGAACTAGAGCACATTCCACTCTTTCGGAAATTCAAGTACTATTGAAGACTTCGACTAGCAGTACTCGAGACGATCAGAAACTACTCGATGAAGCTTCAAGACTACTCAAACTCGCTGCTCAAGACTACAAAGTGCTCGGGGGCTTGTCGGCCATATACCCTGGGTACCTATACATGGAAGACTACGAACTCATACCATTGATCCTTGTAATCCTACTAGGACTCGTACCATGTAATCCTACTAGGACTCCTACCTTGTAACCGACTAGGCACCCCCCTAAACTATATAAAGGAGGATCGGGTACCTAGGAGGACATCTCCAACCCCTTCGAGGAACACCCAAGTGCAGGGCGCCATACATAATACTCCAAACAGGACGTAGGGTCCGCTACTCCGGCAGTCTGAACCTGTATAAATCTGTGTCTCGTGTCCTCGTGCAGACCTTCGAGTTCCAGGTCTGGCGATCCTCCACCGCACAATCTACTACCTCAGGTACCCCCTTGGTAAGCTCAGTGGCAAAAACACTGACACTTCCCTCTGACGAAAGAGGAAAGCAGAGGCACGAAACAGGTTACTGATCTAACCGTAGCTCACTCTCCTCCCTTTGATGAGAGGACGCACCATTCCTGCCGAGGGTTGTAGATCTACGCACCAACACCTCTAGGCTAGATATTTGCCACAACGACCCACAAGAGCGTGTTGGCGAGACCCTTGCAGTGTACGCGGTTGGAGATATAGCCGTTTGCTGCACTTAGTAAACTAGCTCTACTTTGTTTGTCTAATGTAGTATGTCTCCATGGTTCTGTGTACCCTTTTAAGAATCAAACGTCGTGAGTTCGCCCCCTGCTATTTACATTGTATCCTTTTAATTTCCTTCGTTTTTATCAGACTGACTTGTGCGACCCTATTAAATTTTATAACGAGTTGGAACCACAGTAGGAAACAAGTAGTTACGCGATCGTTACTCAGGAAGGTCCTTCCAGCAAAACATCAACAAAATTAATTTAGAATGGTGAGTATGCTCGAATCAATTTGAAATAGATTAAACAAAATTGGCATAATAAGATGGCATCTCATAGCAACTCATCACCACAAAGTTCACACCACCGAGTAACAAACATCATATGATGATCAGGTAGCAACATGTTTCTCAACTTATCACAACAAAGTTTACATCACTAAGTAGCGAACATCAACATATTGGCGATTATCCCCGCATATGATAAAACTGAACATCTTGAAAAACAGTAGTAAAAGAAAAGATAAAACATAGTCGAACAGTAGTCGTTCTATGCATTTATTACTCAGGAAGGTCCTCCCTGCAAAATTTCAACATACCGTAGTTTCCTCGTCCTTCCTCGTCCATAGAGTCCATTTGTAGTATTCAGTCAGACAGAATTAAACTATCACTGCTACGCAAAGAGAAAACTCAACATTTTATAATGAAAAAAATAGTAGTAGTAGTAGCAACAAGTTTTTGCTATCCTACGTGTTAACTTATTCAGAATCTATGTTTTTCCTTTTTATTTTCCTCCCTTTTCATCACACTAAATTTTGGCCTTATGAGATCCTATTTTTTTGGACTAGAACATTTCTATGTTTTAGGATGCATCTCAAAGCAACTCATGACCACAAAGTTCACACCACCGAGTAGCAAACATCATAAGAGCCTAAGAGTAACCATTCTTCCCAGCTCATCTTGAAGTAGAGGCCACCTGCGCACTGATGAGCTCAAGAGTAGCCAACACCAAAATACAAGCATAAGGCACATTGTTCAGAATACATGATTGACACAATGTTCAGAATACAAAAATGACACTTGCAGAATACATGATCGACAAAATGTTCACAAACATCTATTAGCCTTGCCACCGAGGCTACCCATTTATAATCATAACGATTGCTGGAACTTCTCCAGCCTGCAGCTTTGCACTTCATGTTACCTTTTTCAACTAGGATATCTTCTCCCGGGTCACTTGGTTAGCCTCATCCTTCCATTTGCAAGCCACTTTCAACAGGTCAGTATGTTCCTTTTGCCACTCAGCAAATTTTTTCAGCGTGGCTTTCTCCTGGTGTAACAATAGCAGAGACAGGTCATTCAGTTGCTCTAAGATTGCTCATACAGGCCCTTGTATACTGCAACCTCTTGTAGTGCTGTTAGTTTTCTGACTTCTTGGTCTTGCAGGTCTCTCTTCACCTTCTAGAGCTCAGCGGCAGCGGTTTGAAGCTCCTGCAGAAGCTAGTAAAATACAAGAACCTATAAATCCATCAAATGATGCAAATTGGAAACTAACTGAATCTAACACCTATGAGCTGTGAAAAAGATAAGAATCATGGCAGAATCTAGATGTCCCTTCACAGTCTGCAGCTCATAGATAGTATCTTCAATCTTTTAATCCATAAACGATGCAAATTGAAAATATAAGGACCTATCAATCCTATCAATTGTGCACTTCTAGAAAAATCCATAAAACGAGTGGCTTGAAGCACATCCAGAAGCTACTAAAATACAAGAACCTATCATAAGATGATGTAAATTTAAAACTAACTGAATCTAACAACTATGAATTGTCTATAGCCTATCAACTTCTAACATCAATTGAAGTGCAAATCTAAGGGTATGATGAAATTTGAATCTAACATATATGATCATCAATCCTCCAGATCCCTAAATCTAGATATCCTCAAACCTAGGAAGATAGGAAAACATATAGCGGCTCAAACTGGAGGACTGACCTCGTCGTGCTGTTTCATCCTCTCATTGATTGGATGTGGCAGTGCAACCATCTTCCTGTCGCCGCTAGGATCTGCCATTCATGCCACGAGCCATTGCTGATCTGCATAGCAAAAGTCGAGAGTATTTGCGAAGGCAGTGAAGCGTTTCGCCTTCGAATTATTGATTTATATTAAAGACTCACCTGAAATTTATAGGTGGGACCTGGTCAATGTAAAAAATTCCTCTTCGAGTGGTAACAGGTTCGACCCACGGGAGGACCATATTTATCTGCTTTAACTTACATGGGGCATGCAAAATAATATAAACACAAATAAACTAATATTAAAAATCTTCTTGGCTCAAATAGCACAAACTACATCATGTCGTAGTGGTAGTGTTGCCTTCCCCTTCAGAATCAAAGGTCGCGGGTTCGACCCCTGCTATTGACATTGTATCCTTTTAAATTTCCTCCTTTTTTATTAGGTTGACTTGTGGGACCCTAATAAATTTTATGACGACTTGTAACACTCTATTTTTGAAAGAATGCTTACATGTGGGACCAAAGTTGGTTGATGACGTTGTTGCGGAGCTTACGGCGTCACAAAACAATCATAGAACAGGGAATGCTCAGCTACAGTAGCAACCGTTATGACAAAAGTTTTTTGTCACTAAATTTGCTCGGAAGTGAAATTTAATGACGAGATCAGCCAGGAACGTCATAAATCAATGACACCAAAACTATGTTGCGTCACTAGTCAGCGATTTTCTTGTAGTGCATCTCTCCTCATCCCACTCATCCTCTTCATTTTTTCCTCATCTCCTCACTCTCTCTCCCTCTCTCTGATCTCTGATGCAGGACGCGGTGGCTTGGAGGCTGGCGGCGCGGGCACTATGGCCCGACGGTTGGTGGTGCGGGCGCTGCGGCCTGGAGGCTGGCCGGCGGCATGGGCGTCGAGGCCTAGTGCTGCGGCACGGCGGTGCGGGCACTGCGACCTAGCGGCCGGCGGCATGACGGCCTGGGCGCTGCAGCCTAGCACTGTGGCCTGGCAGCGCGGGTGCTGCGGTCCGACGTCCGGCGGCGAGGCGGCCTAAAGGCCGGCAGCGCGGGCGCTGTGGGCTGGCGTCCGGCGGCGCGGAAGCCTTGAGGCCGGCACTGTGGGAGCTGCGGCCCGGTCAGAAGGTCTCGATCTGGAATCGGCACTTGTGTTTATACTTGTGTCGATCTGAAATTGGTTCTTGTGTTGATACTTAGATGTTGTTCTTGTTCATGTGAGAATGAATGTGTGTTTGTTAATGTGTGATGGTGATTCATCATGTAAGAGTGTGAGATGTAAATTGTTTGTAAGTGTGAGATCTATATATAGATTTGCATTTGTGTGAGTTGTATGATTCTGTGAAGTTTTTGGGGAAAGAACGATTCTGTAAAATTTGTGGGGAAATAAACGAAACAAAGAAATGCAAAAAAAGGAAAAGAAAAGAAAAAGGAGGGGAGAGAAGCTGCTGGGGGCATGCATATTAGTACCGGGCCTCATCCCCACCCGGTACTAATGTGTACATTAGTACCGGTTTTCCAATCTGGTACTAATGTGATTTCACATTAGTATCGATTGGAAAATACCGGTTTCAAAACCGGTACTAGAAGGGAGTTACGAAGCGGCACTGATAGCTGTTTCCTTAGTAGTGTAGACTGTAGGAACCAAATTAGATTTGCAAAAGAGGATGGGTTCCACTCCTTTGGCTACTGCCATGGAACGAAGAGAGTAGACTGTGGTGGCAGCGGCATGGAAGGAGCTGCATCCATGGTTGTGGTTTTGGCATCATAACAACGGTGGTCAATGAGTTTTTTACCCAGGTATAGGTGGCAATCTAGAATGATTGATTGTCATTAGCATGTTTGGTCTCTTTTTTTTCTGTTCCGATGTGTAGATCCCACTATGCAGTGGTGTAATACCATAGCCTAATATCTTTTAGTAGTAATGTGGCTCATGTGGTTCGATTGTGGTTGTGTTATGATGGTTTAGTACAACCTGAGAGGGCTTTATAATGATCAGTTCTTACATAGAACCTCCGAGTTAACCATTTTTTATATGAAATGATATGAAAGTGCACGACATGTGCTATACATATGCAAGAAATTCCACATGAGGATCTCCGCAAGCAAATTTTGAATGCGCGGGGTGTTATAAATGGCATTCATAGCAGAAGCCCACGCTACATGTGTGTTTGAATAGCCCAGCGGCAAGGCCATGTATTGAGGGATGATGGTTCTGAGGGTCTGTTTCATATGTCGTAAGCTGTCAGGAGTGTCAACCTTCTAGGTGGAGATGAATACATTTATCCTTTTACATGAAGCGATGTGTATGTGGGCGGTTTTACATGAGGAGCTAGCCATAAGCAGATTTTTAACATGGGTTGTAACAAGAGGTAGGTAATCTCGGTATAATACCTTAAATATAAATAAAACGACCCGCGTCGTCCTCCTCCCGAGGGCGCCGCGGGGCTCCCTCCCCGCCGCCGACGCCCCCCGCCCGCGGGCGCCGTCAGCCGCCGCCGCCACCTCCGCCGGCGGCGGCGGCCCAACCTCCCTCCCTCCCTCTCCCCCTCTCCTCATCTGCTGCTCCACCACACCCACCGGTCGCTCCGCCGTCGCCCCCTCCCCCGGCTCCGGCCGGTACCGGTGCTCCCTGGCGCCGCCGGCCCCCCTTGCGGCGTCTCCCTGCCTCCCCTCCCTCCGGCTCCGCCCTCCCCGGCCTTCCCCCTCTCCCCCAGATCCCTCTCCCCCAGATCTGGGCTGGGGGCGCCCGGTCCGCCGCCGCCATGTCTGCTGCCGGCCGCGGGCGCGCCGGGGTTTGCTTCAGCCTGCGACGGCGCGCGGCGGGCGTCGTGGACGCGGCTTGCTCTGACCCGGTGTCGGCGACCCCGTCGCCACCGGTCTCGGTGCCGCTCGGGGGCTGAGGCCGCGAGGTGGACCTGGTGCTGCGTCGCGTCGCGGTCTGGGGCCCGGGCGGGTCGCCGTCGCGCTCTCCGCCGTGCCGCCTCCGCCCGGGTCTCCTGTCGCAGCCCGTCTCCCGGGGTGCTGTGCTGGCTCCAGGCTCGTGCTCGCCGGCCCGCCTGCGGCGCCCACCCCATCCTGCCCTCCTCGAGCTCGCTGCCCAGCCGTGCTGGCGGGCGCTCCCCCCTGCCGGAGGCGAGCCGGTGCTCGACGGCGACAGCTGTGCTCGCCGTTGGTCCCTGAGGTGCGGGCGGCCAGGGAGGGCCGAATCCTAGATCTGGGCTCGGCGGGCCCAGTGATGCCGGCCCCCTCCCCGTGCTATCGTCGCCGGTTCCCTCTATCGCCCATGGATCTGGGCCTGGACCTTCCCTGGGCCTGGGCTGCCAGGCCGTCGCTGACGCCCCTCCCCGGCCTCCGCCGCCACCGACGCCCCCTTACCAGGCTGATGCCCCCTTGCCAGGCCACCGCCGCCGCCATCGATGCCCCCTCCTCGTCGCCGGTGGTGCCCAACGCCCGCCCCCCCCGGGCCCATCTGCCTCGCCGCCTCGGCTCCTCCGCCTCAAAGACGACGACGACTCCACTATGACGAGGACGCCTCCTCCTCGCTAGCTGCTCCCCGTGCTCCAGACCGCGGCTCCGCCGCCGGGGCTTTTCGTCATTGCCCGCGGCCCTCCCTCCCTCCGTTGCCCGCGGTCAAGCGGCGTCGTCCTCCCGGCGCGCCTCGCCGCTGCCCCCGCCCCGACGCGCCGCCTCCCTGCTGCCGGCGTGTTGCGGCGCCTCCCTCCGCGGTGACGGCCACGATCTCCCTCTTGGCGGCCGTGGCTGCTCCCCTACGGCGCCCCCGGCTTGCGGTCTCCCCGGAACCCTGCCTCGCCGTCAGCCGCGGGGCCGAGCTCTCCCCCTCCCTCCTCGGAGCTCCGCCCCGCCGTCGGCCTCGAGGCCGGCCTCTGCGATGTCGCCCCCCCTCCTGCGTCGTGGGTCGTGCTCCCCCTCCGCCTGCTTTGCCTTCCCTGTCCCTCGCTGTCTGTCTCCCTGGTGCACGTCGTCGTCGGCTCTCCTCCCTCTCTCTCAGCCTTGCGTGCCTGAGCCTTTCTTCGTCTTCTTCTCGGTCACCTGCTGCTGCTTCCATCGTCCTTCCTTCCTCTCGAAGTGGCGTTTGGCCTTGTGTGGGCGTCTTGGAGACCCTTGGCGAAAGCCTTTCGCTAGCGTCGGCTATCTCAACAATGGTTGCGCTCCCCCGTAACTACCCTGCTAGGGGCATTGTTGCGGACTCCATTTCGCTGCGGTCTGCCAGGTGAAGACTTGGCCCACTCCTTCGTGAGTGGATGGACGATGGCGGTGTTGTCGTCACTACCTTCCTAAAGGCGTCGTTCTGCTGGACCTTCTCGCTCGGCCTACGCTGCTTCCTGGGGTTTTGCTTGGCGGTGATGTGCGGGTGTCCCTGATGTGTTTTTCTTGCAGACTTGGTTGTCTTAGGTAGTATTGTGTGATGTGGGTGTGGTGCTCCTCTTCTCCGCCTCTGTTGTAGTCACGTTTTCTTCCTTGTCTATCTTTCGCGCTTTGGGGTCTCTCCCTTAGCCGCGTTTTGTAAAACTCTCTCCTCTTAATGAAAAACGTGCTTTGCACGTCTTAAAAAAATATCAATAAAACTTGATTTATCAATAAAATTTACTACCCTTCCTTTTTTACACAACGTTGGTTAATTCATATTTAAACAAACCAACGTCATATATTAAGGGACGGAGGGACTACTACGGTAGAATATTCATTTGGTAACTGTCTTGCAACATCTTTAGGAAATGGTCTTCCTTCGCAAGAATATTCATTTGGTAACCTTCGTGCATTATATTCCAAGATCTTTGTTTTCAGAAATGCAAATAGTAAATCTCGCAGAAAGATCATTCAACTTAAAAGCACGACACGCCTTTCAATCAAATACAAAATAAGCGGTAAGCATCACTACACGTCCAAATGGTGTCATGTAGATTTGAGGTCACTCTCTTGGACTGTTGTGCAGTAAAACTTGTGCACCGACGATTCTTGAAAGCTCGCTCGAAGCACATCACGTTTCTCACCCCAAGCTCCCACGTTCTCCATATGGCATATCCTTGGAGGGGCTTGGAGCTAGAGGAAGATGAAACCATGGCAGCATGGCAACGTAGAACAGGGACACAGCAACCGAATTGCCTCTCCTCCGATCCCATGTGATCGTGCAGCTTGCTCCTCATTTGCTGATTGCGACAACATTGATGCCTCAACCAAAGAACAGGTATCCGTGGCAAAAGTAGTGCTGCAGAAATTAGCCTCGTGCCTCTAGTTTATGACCTTTCAAAGAGATACTCCACTGATTGATTGCTACCTCGAAACGGTTTAGTGCCGTTGGTTGATTTAATCTTTTTTTTTTTGCACTTCCCTTCTGCTTAACATTTAGTGTATTAAAGATATTTGTGCTTGGGACCATTGTGACAGCTGCGTTTATTTGCAGTCGCGTCCATGGTCCAAGGGTTGCTGTTACTATCGATCGGGACCAGGGTTCAAAATACTGTTTGCTACCGGGCGGAATTCCGTTGTTTTCGCTAATACCAGTCTGGTAAGTAGCGAAATCGGACGGTTTTCTGACCCCCGACCAAACCTAAAACATCCCAATACCGGTTAACCGTCCGGTTTCACTGGTTAACTGTCTCGGTTTTTTCCTTCGAAAAACCGAGCGGTCAACGGTATTTGGAACCCTGATCGGAACAGGCTACACACACGTGTTGACATAGCAGTGTTCGATGTTGCCCAACAGGAAGGCGTTCCAGAATGGATATGCAACAGCAGCAGCAACATAAAAAAAAAAGTTTGTTACGGTACTTGTGAAGTAACAGAAATGTCTCGCAGATACTTTCCTTTCTAATTCTTTTTTTGAAAAATAAATTGATTTGCAAATAATTAAAAAGATATCATAGTAATTTCTCACTATTTTTGCTACTTACTGATATTTTCCTTTAGGTACTTTCTTGTACTTCTTGGTGCTTCCGTCGTTAGATTTCATCAATTTGACGGCTCTAATAAATTTTGAGCACTTTATTTCTCAAAAGAAAAGATTAAAAATTTGTTTAGAGGATTTGTTATTCAACTCTCTCTTATGGAATCGATCAAAGGTGTACTATTTTTTGTACTTGATACTACCTATTTGGTACTTTTCTTTAGGATTTTTCTTTTTCTTCCACCCTATGCTTTCTTTGGATGGGTGGCTCTTATTTTTCCTACATTTTAAAATTCCTCTTGTAACAAAGCTCTTTATCTTATTTTACAAACTCCTCCCAATCATGTATCTGTATGCATCTTAGAGAAAGGGATGTGCCAAATAAGCCATTAATCTCACTTTTCTTCTATATACACGGTATTTGGTATTGTTTGTTATGTTGAAAATGCAAGTTTGAAATTGTGAGGACAAATCAACCAATCTGGCAGGTTGCTACTGTTACAATTCAGACGGTGGCCAGAGTTTTGGACCACAAGGACTTCGCCTAGTGCTTCCATGATATATATTATACATGTAAAGAGAATTTATTTTCGAACTCTAAAAGCAATAAGTAACTAGGGATAATAATTTACATTATCTTATTAAGGCTTTTCAACTTTCACAAATGGAGCAGAGAAGCTTCTCATATTCAAATATGCATTAGAAACATTACACTGTTGTGTCAGAAAATATATATTATACTAGGTGATTCCCCGCGTGTTGCTGCGGGATGTTTGGTAAAATTTTAATTATTATTATCAAATGGTGAGAGAAGATAGTAGCACATTTTCTAACACGACATCAAATTGCTTAATTAAGAGATACTTGGTACAATAAAAATGTAGTTGTCTTTGAAATGAAATATATAATATTGACAAAATAAACATAAAGAATTCATAGTTTCACATCAATTAAGGACCCTAAAGATCGTCACCTTGTGCCCTTGCCTCGGATGGAGGTGATGACTTCGACAGCGGCTGCCGCGTGCGCATGGATGTGGATGTACAGTTGCATGTCCTCCTGGCTGTGCTTCTTGATGTACCGGATGACCTCATATCTCGTGAATTGGTAGGAGGTGATGACGACCATCGCTGCCAGGAGGCTGTCCAGTTGCTGGTTGCGGAGGTCACCGACGCCGCCCGGTTGTGGAGCGTCCAGGGTCCCACTGGCGAATCTAGGATTAGGTGCTAGGGGGGGCTCTCCTTCCTCTTCTTCTTCTTTTTCCTTCTTTTTCCTCTTCTTTCTCAAAATTTCTCTAGAAAATTGGATTATTTACCATGGGAGCCAGGGTGGTAGGGGGGCTGGAGCCCCCATGACCCACCGCTGACTCCGCCGCTGCAGGGTCCTGCTATGTGAAAGAGAGAGAGCATTACAAAAATACTTTGGGGGAGAAATAGCGATGATGATGGCTGCAATACGAATCAAGACGTCGACGGCCATTTTGCGAAGATCAAGATGGGAAAGATCAAATGGTCATTTTATAGACCCGTAGTGAGATAGAGAGAAGGCAAGGCAAAGGCATTACAGCACGTATTTGCATGAAGGAACAGAAGGAAACTGACCACAGCTCACATAATTGATGGCTGAAATTAATGGTGTTATCTGATAAACGTGTTGTGCGTTTGAGAGCCCGTTGAGCTACCGTGTGGTGAGAGACTGAGAGTAAAGAAGAGGAGAGAGTTGCCTGCTGAGCCTGTTGAACTACGGTCTGCTGAACCGCCTTGCGGAGCCTGTTGAACTACCTTGCATGCTGAAATAATGAAAACTCGGTGACGTGGACAGCTGAGAGTTGAGAGAATTCCTTAATGGGGAGCGCTAACATAGTTTTGCATGATGATTCAAGCACAGTGGGGAATTTTAGTTTAGTTACTGAATTAAGTGGTAATAAAAAGAGGGAGTAGTTTTCTCCCAGATCAACAAGCAAGAAATATGATGGGATTGAAAACTTGCTACGTGGACTGGAGGTTGTGTACCCATGTTTTGAGAGAGAGAGAGAAAATCAATTCGGATCTCACCCAGTGTGAAGTGTGAACTAGACACCAAGGTTCTCCGCAGCTGTCCCAATGTGAACTAAATTTACAAAATCCATGGCCTGTTGATTCTAATGACAATGAAATGATTGTAGTTAATCAGAAAAGAAAAAATGTTTGTGATGTCAGTGCAGCTAGGGCTGGACGAAATGCTCGTAGCTCGTTAGCTCGCTCGACTCGTGGCTGGCTCGGCTCAGCTCGTTGTATTTTTCTACCGAGCCGAGCTGGTAGTTTAGCTCGTTTCTATAACGAGCGAGTCCGAGCTTGCTCGCGAGCAGCTCGCGAGCTCAGCCAGCTGAGAAGGAGTAACCAGCAGGCCAACGGCTGAGGCCGGCCCAGACTAATCTCCACCACCCGCTAACCCTAGTCCCTCGTTGTTCCATGACCCACCCCCTTCTCGCGCAGCACACAGCAACGGAGGCGGCGCGAGATCTCGCGAGCACGCGGTGCTCCTCCTTCCCTCCCCCGGCGTAGCCCAGCTGCTTTGTTGTGCGAGAAATCGATCTCTGTTCCTCTCATGGCCATTGAGCTGCGGGATGTGGATAATGCGGCCAAGTCAGGGTCTCCGCCACCGTGCTCGTGGAGATCAGTGCGTACATTCTCTGGATGTGTTTCCTTTCTCTTGTTTCTCTTTGATTTGATTGGAATGGATGTCTCCTTGGTTCTTGGTGTAATTGCAAGATTCAGTTACTCTTGTGGGAATTCGTGCTCAAATTTATCCTCTTCTTTTTTCCCGTGGGCATTGCAAGATTGGGCTCAAGGCCTCAGGCTGAGAATTTCTTTTGCCAATCGAAGACTACTGCTTGAGCTAGATGCTTCCAGCCTTTCGCCCTAACGATGACGTTGTGTCGCCGCTGTCCGCAGAGCCCGCTGGCTTCGCCCACCGCGGCCTCAAACCCTCTGCATCTCCAGCTCGCGAGCCAAAACGAGCTGGCTCGAGCTTCTGCCGAGCCGAGCTGAGCCGCATTTTCTACTCGTTTAGATAACGAGCCGAGCCGAGCCAGCTCGATATCCACCCCTAAGTGCAGCCCTCATCAAGGGTCGTCCCAGAAAGTGGTTACAACTTTTTTCAAGGTCTAATCAAAGGTCACTGCAACCCTAATTACACTACGTGAAAATCTCAAATAGGTAACACAACATTTGTAACGGGCTCTTAACATCTGTTATATGGACTCCCGTCTGTAACGGTTGTTGTTTGGCGCTCGTTACGCATAAGCACGGCAGGCTCGACCCCGACCAGGCCACCACAACGCCCGTTACCAATAAGGACTTCTGGTAACGGGCTTCTTAAACGCTTGTTACATATTTTTTAACACACTTTAAAATGTGTCCGTTACGAAAGTGAAATCTATTGGTAATGGGCTCTTTAAGTCCGTTACCGATCACTTTGGATTAGAGACGCGTCTCCTTTGATGACGACCCAATTGGAGACACTTGTTTGGAGCCAGCGTATCCTTTGTTTTCTCACATCAGAGACGTGTGTTGTTATTACGTGTCTTTGTCTTTGCATTCTGACCACTCTGCTATATCTGACAACTACACTCGCTCTCCCTCCTCTGAAGGCCGCTCGCTCTCTCCCCGCCATCGTTCACCACCGCCAGCTAATTTATAGCGCTGCGCGCGCTCTCTCTCCTCAGAAAGCCGGTGCTGCAGCAGCCCGGCCGGCCGCGTGCGCGACGGCGAAAGGTGCCGCCGGATGTCGACCACGGTGTCCCTCCGCGCCGTCCTCCAAGCAGCAGCTGATTCTCCTCCTCGGGCTCGGCGTCGTCCTCCATGCTGTCGCCGTCGCCGCGACACCTCGTCCTCCTCCTCAGGCGCACTCGCCTCGTAGACAGTCCATGTCAAGGTGGAAATTGCCTTTTTTTTATTGAACTTCGTTGTCCTAATCCTCTTACTCATCGGTTTTGGTGATGAATTATGCTCATTTGATGTATGGAAATTGCAGATGGCTACTGCTGCCCGGGCTTGGATGTACAGTCAGTCCCAAGATTGGGACAATTTCTTAAGCGGGGTAAATGGTTTTCAAGATCAAGTAGAGGCGGATATGAGAAACCGTGGTGTTCAGGCAATGCTTTGCCCCTGTATAGATTGTCTCAACCAGAAGAAGTTCAGACAACAAGACAACATTTTTCATCATTTGATCACACGTGATTTCACAAAAAATTACACATGTTGAAATAAACATGGTGAGGAAGGCCTTAATGAAGTCGAAGCAGGATGCCTAAATGAAGGTGAAGCACGACACCATGCTACTAGCCTTAATGAAGGGGCAGCCGATGCCATGATGAAGACCTTGATGAAGGTGGAGTTTTTGAGGAAAATGAGCCATTCCCACCAATTGTGATGAGGCCTGAGAATATCACTGCTCAAGAAGTTATGGGCTTCAATGATGGTGAGGTGTTGCAATGTGTGCACAATGTTAATCAAATGTTGCAGGATGTTGAGTTTCAAGGAGTGTATACAACTTCTGAATTAGCAAGGCTGAAGCAGTTCTTGAAGATACAAAGAAACCCCTCTATCCTGGTTGCCAGAAGTACTCTCGCCTTTCTAGTGATCTAAAACTTCTGCAGCTTAAGGCAAATCATGGTTGGAGCAACAAAAGTTTAAAACAACTATTGGATCTCCTTAAGGACATGATACCCGAGGGAAACCAAATAGCCGAGTTTGTCTATGAGGTAAAGAAGATAATCTGTCCTCTGGGAATAGAGGTAGAAAAAATTCATGCTTGCAAGAACAGTTATGTATTGTTCTGTGGAGATTATGAAGACCTTGACAAGTGCCCCAAGTGTGGGTTCGATCGGTACAAGAGGAAAAAATGCTAGAGATGATAACAATGCTGATGATGAGAACGAGCCCGTGGAGATCAGAGGCAAGAAGAAGAAGAAGTGATAGGGACCGTTTCAAGAAAGGTCCTTGGGATGGCCCGATCTTCACGGCAGTAGGTTTTGTAACAAGATAACTTGCTGCAAGCAGCGGGTAAATGCTTTATACCTGGCAAAGGTTGGATGCGACCAAGCGACGAGGAGAGAGGCACCGAAACCGCAAGGACTTTGACTCGATCTCCGAACGACCGCAGAACCACAAGCCGGAACTAATCCACACAATATGGCGCAGCTGAACGGAAGCCGTAGAGCATGAAGTAGGGGACCTCAGAGAGATCTCTTCACAAGTCCTCGAAGAACAAGGGTGTGCAAGGCACTCAGCAGCTCGGCTGTGACAAACCATATGAGGCTATCAATTCATGATTATCAAAACTAAGTTTTCCATAGTACATAAGCGGTATTTATACTAGAAACAACCCTCGTAGGTGGGTTTTGAATAGGTGTGAACTGAAGTGGCCACGTTGGGAGGTGGAAGGCCAACTGGTGGATGCATTCACGAAGTCCTCTTCAGTTCACACGCATCTGTTCAGCTTCTGCGCAGTCTTCAGTAAAATGGCCATTACTCCTAGCTCGGAAGTCGAAAAGATGTGCCATTTGTTGGGATGGAATCTTGATGTCAAGACGCTTCTAGTGGTGTATCACTTGACCCCCGTGTCTTCCCGAGATGGTACAAACTTGGACGTGAAGTTGATGCTTCTGCTGCGTAACCTTGAGTCTTGTGTGCGTAACCTTTCTCAGCTTTGACAGCAGCCTTGGTGTCCTCCATGTAACCTTCTGTGTTCTTCACGTAACCCAGTGGAGAAGCCTCTTGTGTAAACCTGAGTAGGAGTAAAGTACAAGACTTAGGTAGTATATGACTCTCAGCAATATTGCAATGTAACTCAGAGAGGAAAGCATGCACCTCTTGTTGGAGTTTGTTTGCACAAGTGCGCATAACTAGCTCTTCATTCAATTGTACTTGCATATCTGATGCTTGTTCTTGCGTAACTGGTTCTTCACTTGATACTTGAGATGTAACCAGAGGTGGATTTGGTGTAACCAATGATACATCTGGTGTAAACATGGCATATGGGTTATGCATGGTTGGGATGTCCTCATCATCCTCCCCCTCTTGAAAAGGAGTCGTCCTCAACTCTATTTTGTAAGTGAGGCTTGGCATGTGCATATCATCCTCCTCCCCTTGAAAAGGAGTCGTCCTCGACTCTTCTAACCCAAAGAATGGAGATGGGTCACCATCATTGAGGATTGTAGTTGCATCATACTTCATTTGCATGGGGATCTTCTTTTTCTTTCCAGGACACTTGACAACCCCTTCGTGGTTGTAATTATTCAAATGACTAATTGTTGGAGTCATGGCATTTATTTCCTCCAATATTCCAAGGTGTTTTGATCTATAATCATATAACCCAAGTAATAGCTTTGCCAAAGGAAAATAAGAAGTATGGAATTTTAATTTAGCTTTCACCTTGGATGTTCGTTTGACAATGATGGCTGCAAATGTCCATCTGTAATGCTCATCACTCTCCCCCTCTTAAGGAGAAATTGCACCAAACTTTTCATAACTTGAATAAAGATTGCACAAAAGGGAAAAAGTTTATGCATGGTATATGAATATGTCATTTGTTTTGTCATTATCTTTGTTGCGCAAAACACCATTCACAAGAAAGGAAAAACTGCATGGAGTTGGATCATATGTCACAATCATCATGATGTTCGCATCATCCTCCCTTCCTTGGAAAAAAGTCGACCTCGACTTTTGGTTGTACTGCAAAAGATTATTAGCTTGAAACATTGTATTAACAACTTTCATCTTGCCACGATGAGAAAGTTTCACTGACTTTTGTGTACCTGCAAATAATTTATGGGATGGGACAACAAAAATTGCTTTCAAACAACATAACTGATTTAACATTTCAAATTTCACCATTCCAAGATCAAATTGTTCAAACCATGATGTTGAAACATTCATAACAACCCCAAAATTATTGTTGCACCACTTATTCACTGGTTTAGAGATGTGCCTTTCAAATTGACTACTCATGGATGAGGGTTCCTCATGTGCACAAATTGCACTTCTTTGCACATGATTTATTTTTTTCGGTGGACTATATGCACAAGGGAGAAAGATTGGAGGTTCTGAATTACAAGCATTAAACAAATGATTGATCAGATCACAAGAAGTATCACACATCATATTTGACTTCAAATGGCATGAACGCAAAAGCTATTTACAACATGTTCTCCAATCAAAATAAATGTAAGCTTGCAACTATGAGTAGTATTCAAGGATCTTGAAGATGTCATCACAGAAATATTATCAAGCATGTTGTTGACATCAATAAGCATATCAAACTTCGTATAAAGCAAGCAGTTGATAGAAGATCTTTTATTAAAGAATTCAGTACTAGTAGTCAAATGAACAGGGTGAAGTTTATAACTCTGTAGAACTTTGCAGGGAGCAATCAAAGTATAGGGTTATCATCAAGATCATATTCAGCGCTTGTATAAACATGTGGTTCAATCAAATTAGCACAAAGGTTTGGATTATGTCCTATTGCTGAAACAAAATCATCATGAGTATTCATTTCTATATTACCAAATTTATTTACATGCATAGGTACACTAGATATATGATTGCAAAGTATCATGTAAATCAACCATATCAAAGCATAGAAATGATCATATATGACTAAACATTGGTTATCAACTTGTAACTTTCAGCAAAGGTATGAACATGTGACACTACCAAATCAGCACAAACATTATGGTCAAGCCTATTGAAAACATGTGCTTTATCACAATCACTCACCACTATAATTTGCATATTCAAATCTGAATCATTTTCAGCACCTTGTATAATTTGTGGCAGTGCTAGTGTCATGGATGACACTTCTGAAATCTTACAAATTTCCTCATCAAGGTTCATGTTTTGGGTAGCAAACAATTGGTTCGAATGAATGGCTACTGTCTCAGTTTCCTCAACAAGTATGGAGTTGTCATGAGCAGCCATCTCTCCATCGTTCTCATTGCACACCTGCACATTTGGAAAGAAAACACTAGAGGTAGAGATGAGAGTATTAGTTTCAAAAGTATCATCACAATGCTTGTACTCTAACTCTATATTGCTCTGTGGTGTATCCCTCATATTTGTATTGTTTGTACTCTCAAGATCATGGTGGGTGGAATCACACAACTCGTTTTTGTTTTCACTCTCTCTCAGTTTGGCTATGTGGCCCTCATTCTCACAAAGGTTTTGATGCACAATCACTTCAACATCTTAAGAAGCAACATATACATACGTGTCATACTTCACCAAGTTCTGTAAAAACAATGGAGCAGCAAGTGTTGCAAAAGAACCAAGAACTAAATCTTCCTCAAATGCAACTGAACTTGCATCACTTGAATGGGAAGCATTTCTATTATTATTGTCTTCAATCTGAACTTTATGTTGCAAACACAATGAAATTTCAGCACCTTTGTCTGTGACCATCATCTGATCTTCTTCATCGAAAATTGGGGGCTTATCATACTTCAACATTTCATTTTCTTCAGGAGCCTGCATCACATGAGAAAACAAACTAGAAGAGATTGTCATGTTATAAATAGATATTTCTTCGCATGGCCTATCTTCTACTTCACTCAATTTTTGTGTATCTTTCTCACACAAACTTTTGTGGCTCTCCTCACTTATGGTGTAGTCTCTCTTCTTTTCATTTTGAACTCTCACACTCAATTTTTGTTGGTGGAACTCTTCCTCACATTTGGTGGAGTCTCTCTTCTTCTCATTTTCAGCTCTCACACTCGATTTTGGCTGGTGGCACTCCTCGCATGGGTTTGGAAATAAATCATCTTCCATGAAGAATGGAACAACAATGCTCTCATAACCATCAGCCGCAATCTCCACGTGTGGGATATCTTGCATATGTGCAGATTTAGATGAATGATTTCTCGACTTGTGGGCTCTATGATCATCCTTCTTGGCATTGTACTTCTGCACCTTGCATCTTGAACCTTCTCCCTCGGTCCAAAACACTTGTTCTCCTTCGAAACAACATGTTTTCTTGAACCAACATGATGAAATGTACTTTGTTGTGCAGAATACCTTGCTGCTACCTTATATGGTTTCCGGGTGGAAGAATCATCAATTTTTGGAGACCTTTGCTGCTGCTTATGATGATAATAAGATGGAGCAAATCTTCTTCGCATAACTTGCTTCATTTCAGCCCATGTATTGATGTGATCTCTGCCCAACACAAGCTGATTTTCTTGTACATCTTTCCACCATGTCAGAGCGTAACCATAAAATTCCTTTGCAGCTAAGTGCACTCTGTGCATCCAAGACATGATGTATACCAAAAATATAATCACACTTTTCTTCCCAAACAAGATAAGCTTTGGGGTCTTCTCTCCCAACAAATTTTGGTATACCCAAATCAACCCTTGAGATGCAATCTGAATTTCTTCTATCACAATTATCATAAGGATTGTAGAGATCACCTTGTATGTGTTTACCATTAAAGCGCTCATGGGGGACAAGGTCACACCCAAGAGAACTTCTTCCTTGCTGCAGAGAACGTGCAGAAGCGCCATTGATTGGGGTTTTCATACCATCCTTCACTTGTGGAGCAGCAGGAACATGATGATGTCGAACCCCACTATTTGAGATTGGAAGACGTTCATCAAACATCCTTTCCATGGCTTGCAGCACCAAATTTTGTACTCGCTGTAGCTCAGCTCGTGAAACAGTGGCCTCTTGAGCACAACGATGACAACCACGAACACACAAATTAGGTCCTGTCATGTTAGGATATTGCAAGAGAAAGTGGAATAGGAAAAATATATGGAATCACACAACCTCACCTCTTGCTTACCTAAGTTCTTACCTGTTCTCAAGGACCGTGAGTGTGCTAGTGTGGCGTAACCAAACTTGTGATTAAGCGGTTGAAAGGATACAAGACGAGAGGTCCAGTTTCAGATTTTTGTGGAGCTATAGGTGGCTGTTCAAGGGAGGCTATGGTACTGAAACAAAGTGTGTAATCTGTTCAAAAACTTGCTTTCCAGAACCACCACCAACTTGAGATTACAGATATCAAACTTTTAGTTACACAATCCGCAACACAACTCCTTTCAACTTCTTCTTTCTTTCTTTCTTTCTTTCTTTCTTTTTTCACTCTATTTTTCTGTTTCTTTCACACTTTTTTTCTAAAATTTTTTTACTAACAACAAACACAAGCGAACATACGAGGGGTGCGGAAAAAAATTACAGCACTGTGGAAGAACAAAGATGGTGATTAAGAACACTATGAACGCAACACACAATGCAACAGTACCACAAAAAGGCTATGTGATTTTTTGTGTGGGCTTTTTAGTGGACTGTAGGACATGAACAAAACACAAATATATGTGATAGATGAAATTAGTAACAAATTGTAAAGGGTGGGAGGGTGGGTAATAACCAAAACCTACCATGACAACGATAGCTCTGATTACCACATGATAGGGACCGTTTCAAGAAAGGTCCTTGGGATGGCCCGATCTTCACGGCAGTAGGTTTTGTAACAAGATAACTTGCTACAAGCAGCGGATAAATGCTTTATACCTGGCAAAGGTTGGATGCGACCAAGCGACGGGGAGAGAGGCACCGAAACCGTAAGGACTTCGACTCGATCTCCGAACGACCGCAGAACCACAAGCCGGAACTAATCCACACAATACGGCGCAGCCGAACGGAAGCTGTAGAGCACAAAGTAGGGGACCTCAGAGAGATCTCTTCACAAGTCCTCGAAGAACAAGGGTGTGCAAGGCACTCAGCAGCTCGGCTGCGACAAACCATATGAGGCTATCAATTCATGATTATCAAAACTGAGTTTTCGATAGTACATAAGCGGTATTTATACTAGAAACAACCCTCATAGGTGGGTTTTGAATAGGTGTGAACTGAAGTGGCCACGTTGGGATGTGGAAGGCCAATTGGTGGAAGCATTCACAAGTCCTCTTCAGTTCACGCGCATCTGTTCAGCTTCTGCGCAGTCTTCAGTAAAATGGCCATTACTCCTAGCTCGGAAGTCGAAAAGATGTGCCGTTTGTTGGGATGGAATCTTGACTTCAAGACGCTTCTAGTGGTGTATCACTTGACCCCCGTGTCTTCCTGAGATGGTACAAACTTTGATGTGAAGTTGATGCTTCTGCTGCGTAACCTTGAGTCTTGTGTGCGTAACCTTTCTCATCTTGGATAGCAACCTTGGTGTCCTCCATGTAACCTTCTATGTTCTTCACGTAACCCAGCGGAGAAGCCTCTTGTGTAAACCTGAGTAGGAGTAAAGTACAAGACTTAGTAGTATATGACTCTCAGCAATATTGCAATGTAACTCAGAGAGGAAAGCATGCACCTCTTGTTGGAGTTTGTTTGCACAAGTGCGCGTAACTAGCTCTTCGTTCAATTGTACTTGCATATCCAATTCTTGTTCTTGCGTAACCGGTTCTTCACTTGATACTTGAGATGTAACCAGAGGTGGATTTGGTGTAACCAATGATACATCTGGTGTAAACATGGCATATGGGTTACGCATGGTTGGGATGTCCTCATCAAGAAGGTTAACAAAGGGTCTCCTGTGAGGGTAGCATGGTATCTTTGCATCATTCCTCGGTTGAGAAGATGGTTGGCCACACGAAAGGAGGCCCAACTCTTGCGTTGGCATAAGGAAGGCCGAAAGAAGGAAGATGCCAAGCGTAAGAACCCCGCAGATGCCAAACAATGGGAAAACATTGATTCCCACTTTGAGTGGTTTGTCGGTGAAAGTTGGAACATTCGGTTCGCTATGAGCACAGATGGCGTGAACCCATTCGGTAACCAGAGCTCAACAAATAGCACCTAGCCTGTCGTGTTGTCACTGTACAACCTTCCACCCTAGCTATGCAAGAAATAGAAATACATGATGCCGACAATATTGGTCTCCGGGCTAAAGCAACCTGGCGACCGTATTGATGTCTACTTGAGGCAACTAGTTGATGACTTGAAGGTACTTTGGAAGCCTGGTGTGAAGGAGGTTTGGGATGAGTTCGAGCGGCAGGAATTCACATCGCACACCATGTTGTTCACCACTATCAACGACAACCCGGCTCTGAGGACCTGTGTGGTCCGAGGACCGGTGGTTGGTCGCTCCTTAGTGATGAGTGATTCAGAACATTGTGTGGACTGACTCTTGGCTTAATATTGTAGGTGCAGGTTGCGGCTTGATTCGCGTGGTGCAGGTGAAGAACAAGTGCGAAAGGTCTATGTCTGTGTGACCTCCTAGGAGCGGAGAGACAAGTAGGTTTCGTTCGAGGTACCTGACGGCCGACAGGATCAAGTGCGGGCTACACTCTGGCAAGAAGAGTAAGACGACGTCGAGAGGATGGAGCCGGTGCAAGGTAGCAACTGACAACTAAACTTGCACGTGGGGTTTATAGTGGTTTGGCCACAAAACCACAGGGTTACATGGCTGAGCTACAAAGCCAAGGCCAAAGTCCAGAGCGTGGTAGTTCTGCACTGGACCGGTCTGAGCAGTGGGCCTGATCGGCCTAACTGGTGTGGACCGGTCTAACCGGTGAGGAGGACCGGTCTGACCGGTGGGTGAAAGTGCATCTAGGCCCCTAAGTGGATTTTGGTGAATTGAATGACAAACCGATTAAAGGACTAACTTGTTTGTATAAGAATGTGATCAGGTTTTAAATAAATCATTCATGATGTAATTGTAACACCCTAATTTTGCAAAAAATTGTTTTCAATAAAATTTGCTAGAAACAAGGTTTTGAGTTTAAGGAATATAAGGTGTATTTGAATTTTTAGGCATTTAAATATATTTTTGAAAATTAAATAAATAAATATAGGAGTTTATTGAAGCATACCTGCTGGTGCATTATTTTGATTGTTTGAATTTAAACTCAAGTTTGAATTCAAGTGCTTGACTCAAATTTGAAATCTCTTTTTCAAAATGTTTTAAACCTTCTTCCTTCCCTCCCTTCTTTTTCTTTCTTTTAGCCCGTAGACCTCCTAGCCCATCAGCACAGCAGCTGCAGCAGTTGGCGCAGCCCATTTGGCTCACCTCGGCCCGCTGGAGTCGACCCAGCTCGCGGCTACTCCTTTGCACAGTTGCGCGCAGGAAGTCCGACGAACCCCCTTGAGTTCCTCTCCTTCGCCCGCTCGGTCACCCTCTGTCTGTTTGGCCCAAATAGCAAAGCAGCCTAGCCGGCCCGTGTCCCGCGTCCCTCCTTCCCTCTTCGGCGGTCGCTGACAGGTGGGGCCGGGATGTCATCCCCGACCTCCCGTCCGAGCAGGACTCCAGCCGGAGTCCGACGCCGCCGCGTCCCGCAGCCGCACGCGTCCCCGCCCCGGACTCGTGGCCGCACGCCAAGGCACGTGACGGCCTATATAAAGGCGCCGTCACCCCAGTTTCGAACCCTAGATCGAATCGCCGCAAGCTTCAGTGCCCGCGCCGCCGACCGAAACCCTAGAACGGTCGCCGCCGTCGATTCGCTGCTCTGCAGGCTCCTCGTCGTCAAAACGTTGCTCCGGAGGTCCGCATGGAGGTGAGGAGGCTCAGTGTGCCGCTTGTTTTTGCGCTGGTGCTGTGTATCGACCGCGAAGGCTCGCCAGAGTAGGCACCGCGCCGCCGTCCGCCATTCTCCGTCGCGTGCCGTCGTCGTCGCCCGAGAGCCCATGCTAGTGCCGTGGACCAATCCAGCGTGTCGCAGGCTTCATCCCCGTGCAAACCTCGCAGTGAACGGGGCACCCTAGCTCAAGTTCAGCCTCCCGCCGGCAAGCTTCGCCGCCGCTCGCCGCCGTTCGCCGCCGCTGTCGCCGGTGCCCGCGCCTGCGTGCGATCTCGGCCATCCGATCTGCAACCGAGGGCCCAGATTCAATCAAGCACAGGTCAAACCGGAGCATACCGGTCAACCCCCGCCGGTGTGCCGTCGTTTTACACAATAGCCCCTGATGTTTATAGATTTGCAAGCCGGTCCTCCCACCAGTCAAAGATCCTTACACGTAAGTCCTTTTTCTTCTGTTTTAGCCACTGGCCTTTATAGATTTAGCAGCCGAGGTCCAATCTTAAGTTTTTGCACCGAAGCCCTCCTGTTTATGCGTTTAATTTTGTAATAACCCTCGGTTTCTTGATGATAGGTCCCTGGAACCTCAGTTTTCTCACAGATATGCCCTTACACCTTCTTTTAGCCATATCTTCTCCATTTTAATTCCGTTTTTCACGTTCTTTATGTCCAAATGATCGTATCGAAGAGTAGAATAGCCTTTTGCTCCTGTTTTGCTTTGATAATACTGTTTGGTGATTGTTTCTTATTTTATTTCTATTGTTTGCTTGTATGTACTTGATGTGATGCGTAGAGAACGTTTGGGCTGAAGGATTTGAAGACCAAGAAGCTCAAGTGTCTGAACAGCAACAGGGATCTATTGAAGGCAAGTCTTCCTTGATGCATACCCATTTACCTATACAACATGCATTTAATTCACTGTTCTTACTTTTTGCTTGCATTAAATTGATGGGACCCAATTAAGGACTTGACTAGAATATTTTATCCCTTTACCTTGAACAACCTGGGTATTTACTTTTATTGTTGGGTAGTTCTCGCTATGCTTTATCTGGTTACATGGTGGTATTAATGAACTTTATGAAACTTGATTTATTTATGTTATACCTTCATTAATACAAGACCATATGTTTAATTGGAACATGGAGAACCACCCAGGACAACAGTACAACCACAAGAGCTAAATGGCTCTGGCCTTGGCTAATTAAATAGTGACCCTGGTTAGGAGTGGCTTTACCTGATAAGGACAAGGGGCGGCGGTACTGTGGGGTATGGACTCGCTCTAGCGGGGAGTTGGGCTTTGCTAAGACACGGTACCCGCTAGGGGACTTTATACCTTGCTAACTGATCCGGTAACCTTGTGGATTGCAACTGCTGGGGAAACTTTGTAAAGGCCTCGTAGCGTCCCTATGCAATCACACCTAGGTAGTGTGGTATGATGCTTGGCCGGCATCGCATGGTTGGGTTTAAAGTTCCTAGAACTTTTACGTGACTTGTGGTGAAAGTGTACAACCTCTGCAGAGTGTAAAACTAATCGATTAGCCGTGCTCACGGTTAAGAGCGGCCTAGACCTTCACATGATTAATCTATGGAAATCAATGATTAACTTGATGCATCTATCTTTATTTATGTTGTTATTCTCTTATGATAATTGTGGGTTTGGTATAAACTTAAACTTGCTAGTATTTATGTTGCTAATAAAACTTGACCAACTAAAATGCTGAATGCTTAAACCCATCAGCCTCCACTACAAAGCCTTGCATGCTATATTATGATTCTGCTTGCTGAGTACGGCATGTGCTCACGCTTGTTTTCATTATTGCAACGACACTACCCGGATGCTGTTCAGACTTGGAGAGATTTGAAGATTTCCCTGGAGATTTTGATAATTTCTAGGCGGGCGTGCCACCAGTCAGCTGCCTGTGGTGTTGACCCCATCCGCTGCGTTGCTACTCATTAATAATTAGTTCGTTTATGAGACATTTTGGTCTGTAATAAAGTTTAATACTCTCTTTACGTTTTGGCACTGTGTTTTGGTTATCACTGAGTCGTTATATGTGTGAACTTTGATCCTGGCGCACATATAATATGAGCATTCGAATTTGCCTTTAAATTTGGGTGTGACAAAGTGGTACTAGAGCTGTGTTGACTGTAGGATGTTAGCCTAGTTACAAAATGGTCGTGATTAAGGATTATAATCTTTTAGAAGCCACATTCTTTATGCTTGCTTTAAAACTATTCTATAATACTCACCGGTCTGACCGGGGGTGAAGAGGAGCTTGAAGCTATTTTTGCAGGTGCTCTGTGCTGCACCGGTCTGACTGGTATAGGGCAACGTTGTGACCGGTGCCCTCCTGTGAAGCAGAGCCAGGACCGGTCTGACCGGTCAGCCTTACCGGTCTGACCGGTGGCGCCTGGCAGTTCAAGTGTTAGGGGAAGAAAAGTTTAATTCAGCCGTCTCGCCTATTCACCCCCCTCTAGGTGACATCAAGGTCCTTTCTGTGGGTCCCAAGGGCACCCGGAAG
The DNA here is from genome assembly GCA_036936925.1 of Cenchrus fungigraminus. NCBI lineage: Eukaryota > Viridiplantae > Streptophyta > Magnoliopsida > Poales > Poaceae > Cenchrus > Cenchrus fungigraminus. The sequence goes on along the minus strand of CM072779.1, from coordinate 88,777,065 downwards.
CTTCGAAGCGGAGGACACGCGGCATGATCGCAAGGTTTGCGTGGAGTTGAAGCAGGCTAGCGGTCGATGAGCGTCCGTCCGATGAGATCTCGACCAAAACTTCCCAAAGTGCTCTTGGTGGGCGTGTATCTTCTTTTATGTTGTAGAGGTAGTTTGGTCATTGAGCGCCCTCCATATATACTCACTTGCGTGGGGATGGCAGCCAACTCTTGGAAACCTAGACCATTTGCTCTTCTCTTTTTCTCTAGTTTTTCCATAGGCTAGCTTGAGAGCTTCATGTTGCATCTAGAGAGAGGGATGGATGTTCGGGCGGCTTGCTAGACCTTGTATGAACCTTTTATGGTATGTATAGAAGCTTCGGCGTGGTTCCTCAAGTGCTCTACTTGTTCCTCCTGTTTTTCCTTTTTGGTGATTTTCGGAGCCTTTTCTTTGGATTTTCGTGGAGAGATTTTGGGGGAGTTTTCTCACGGGATTTGTTGCTGGATTCACTCATGAGGATGTTGTGCCTCTTTTCTTGGTGATTTGTCGCCTCCAAATCTGTGGAAAGGCCTTTGATTTTGGGGTTTTCGGAGTTCCTCATGTACCACGGGATTTGTGATTCCTCCTTTTCTAGAGATATTTGGGGCTTGTGCTTCGAGCTAGAGGTCACCCGTGAGGTGTTCCTACCTTTCCCAAAGTTTCTCTTGAATCTGTGGAGCGAATCAGGAGATCGGGCAAAGTGAACCAAGGAGTTGACCCACGGGTGGAGTTCATCCCGAGTTGCCCAGGCAGGACTGGTCTGACTGGTGCCTCTCACCGGTCTGACCGGTGTAGGCCCTTGTGGGTTTTTGACTCGAGTAAACATCTGGTTCAGTGGGGATTCGCTTGTGTTTTTCCTGGGTCAGTTCATGGCAGGATTCACCTTGGTTTGCCCCTTCTTGGCTAGGTTAGAGTAGCTTCTTGTCGCTAGTGGTTTCTTGGTTTGAGGTGGTGTTTGTTCCAAGGCCTAGAGATCACACTGAGGCTCTCTAGAACGTTTTTGTGTGTGCTGCTGTGCACACAGGCCTGACTGGTGCAGTCGGTCTGACCGGTGCCTCCCATCGGCCTGACCGGTGTAGCACAGACAACAGGCACCAAAGTCTTCCGTTGTGATTTCAGATGCTTGTTTGGGTAGGAGTACTTGCTCCTAGGATCAGTAGCACCTTCAGTGGCTACGTGATTTTGGCAAGGTGTGCGTAGGATTGCTTGGAAGTGAAATCAGGGCATAGGCCGAGGTTTTTCTTGAGAAGAATTTTTTATCGGCTCCCATTCACTCCCCCCTCTCTGGTCAACTATTCGGTCCTTCAGGCTCTTCGCAACCTCTCTGGCCAGAGTAAAAGGAAAGGTGCAGCTTGCCCACACTGCTTGGAAGAAACTTGCGCAGCGTGGCTAAGAAATTCAAAGAAATTCTCATTTATGGGGCACCGTCGTTTCCTCAGCAAGAAACATGCCTACCAGGAAATTGATTGTCAACTTAATGGGGAAAAGGAGAATCGACAGGCGCCAATGCATGTGACTAGAGATCTGGTCCACTTGCAAGTCAAGGACATCAAAACTATCGAGGAGTTACCCAAATGGACTGAAAAGAAAATTGGCAAAAGAAAGAAGCGAGATGGTGAAGAAGAAGAAGATGTGCAAGGAATGTGGAACAATTAATCAATTCTATGGGAGCTAGAGTATTGGCCGATTTTGGATATGCGTCATTTGATTGACAACATGCACGTCCAGAAGAATATGGGTGAAGCTACTTGTGGAACATTGCTACAACAGAAGTTGAAAGGAAAAGATCATAAAAATGCAAGGGAGGATCTTAAAGATATGGGCATTAGGTCGGAGCTCTATGCAGAGGAAACAAACATGGGGACAGACCTTACCATTGCTGCAACCACCTGGTCAAAGGTAGAGAGAAAAGAATTCTGTGAGTTATTGCATGCTTTGAAAGTACCTTCAGGCTACTCATCGAACTTCAAGAGCTAGTGTCGCTGAAGGACATGAAAATGAATTTCAACTTGATGAAATCTCATGATTGCCATGTGTTGATGACATCTCTTCTTCCTATTGCAGGAAGAGGTATCAAGACAGAACTGGTTCGCGACGCGGTCACGAGCTTGTGTTTATTCTTTAATTCAATAGAACAGAAGGTGATTGATGAGGAAAAACTATTAGAGTTAGAGAGGAGGCATTTCGAGACCCTATGCCTGCTTGAAGCTACCTTCCCACCATCATTCTTTGATCTCATGTTGTATATAACAGCACACCTCACAAGGGAGATCTGATATCTTGGCCCATCTTACCTTCATCACATGTTTCCATATGAGAGGTACTTTGGATCCCTCAAATCATTGGTACATAACCGGTCATTTCCGGAGGGAGCCATTATTCGTGGCTATGAGACCATCGAAGAAGTGGAGTGGGCCATGGGTTATATGGACCCCCAAAACCCCATTGGTGTGCCTCGTTCATGGCACGAAGGTTGGCTTTCAAGTGTTGGGACCCTGGCGAAAAAGTCAGTCACTCCGGATCTAGATGCCTTCAAAAAGGCTCATTTCACCATGATAGAACAGATTCACCTAATTACACCATTTGCCAATGAGCACAAGCGACAACTACGTGAAAATAACGCAGGTCGTGGTAAGGCTTGGTGTGCAAAGAAGCACATGAAAGATTTCAGCAGGTGGCTCCGAGATTATGTCTAGGGATGCAGCGATGCTGTAATAACCAATGATCTGATAAGGAAACTAGTAGTGGGGCCATTGTTCACTGTTACAAAATACCAAGCAATGGATATCAATGGATACACGTTCTACACCATGGCCTAGGTTGCCAAGAGCGTATATCAAAATATTGGTGTACGTGTACGGGCCGTTGACAGTGATGACATGCAGACAAACACATATTATGGCCAAATAGAGGAGATTTGGGAGCTTGATTATGTAGGATTGAAGTTAGCCTTGTTTCGGTGTAGATGGGTCACCAATGCGAAGAGAGATGTGAGCAAGGACAAATTTGGTTATGTTAGTGTTGGTCTCTGGGTCTTTGGTTACAAAAACGAACTGTTTGTCTTTGCCAAGGATGTTGAGCAAGTGTTCTATATACCTGACCTTGCAAAGAAGAACTGGAGTGTGGTTTTGCCTGAACAAAAGGATTGTTGGGGTTGAAAATGTTGTTGACAAGGAGGAATACAACCAGTTTGACGAAATTCCATCCTTTCACACTTCATACATGCCCTGAGTCTTAGGAGTTGACAAAACACTGTACTTGCGAAGTGACCATCGTGAAAATATCCATATACAAAAATCAAAAAAGAAAAAACAAGATTGATTTCTGCTGAATCTGATCCTTTTTGTGAAAAGCAGGATGTTTATTGCTGCAAATGCAATCCTTTTGTAATATATATAGGATGTGTATTGGTGGAATTTGAATCCTTTCTGTAATATATGATGTCTATATATTTTGCCTAAGACACTGTATATATTCGGTATATATTGTACCTAAAAAACTATGTGAGTAATGCAGCCTATATAAAAAAGACAATTGTCGCCTGCCCGCCCGACAAAGAAGATGCGTGTTAACTAAACTCGCGTCACCGATAACTCTCCATTTTCTGAAATGCCCCTGGCCGAATAGTTATGGAACATATTTTCATACTAAACTTTATTTGGAGATACAAATATTGTTATTATTTTGTCTATATTTCGTCAAACTTCAAATAGTTTGACTCCTCGATTAGCGAGATGTGCAATTAGTAGTATCCACTCATCGGAGATGCGTCTCCTGTATCTTCTCTCCAAAATAAATAACTGTTGCCCCGGCCCTTCATCTACTCGTGAAACCACCACAGCCCCTTCATCTACCCGCCAAAAAACCACAACTACCCACACTCCTCATCATCCTCAATCCTCGACGCGTTCGTTGTGCCTCCTCCGCCCACCTCTCACTCTCCACACCACGCGACTTCCCTTCCACGCCGGCACTCATGGCATCAGGGGAGAACCCACAGTCGCTCGCGAAACTCCCAGAGGATGTGCTGGCAACCATCATTGGCCGAGTCGGTACGACATCAAATCGGCCTATGGAGGACCTTTGGAGCCTACGGGCCACCTGCAAGAGCATGCTCCTCCCCAGCCCCGACAGAGACGTCGGTAGGCTCCTGGCACTGGATCGGGTTCCAATTGAGAAGATGCAGAATGACGACCCCATAGGCTATGACGCCTTCATTCATAGCCTGGCTGAAGCCGGCAACCCAGTGGCCTGCTTCCTCACCGGGATGGACGACATCTTCGGCAGGAACCGCAGCCCTCGGCCTCCCCTCGACCAACTCCACCGCGCTGCTGAGGACGGACACAGAGGGCCGGCCTATGTGGCCGCTGTCTTCCTCTACATGGCCAACAACAGGGCCCACGCTAACACCACTGCAATTGCGTACATGTAACAGGTTGAGGGCGAGGAGCAAGGGCAGTGGCATCCGTGTTTGATCGGCAACTTGTAATCCCTAGTGTCGCCCTCTGTTGTGGCCTTCGCCGGCCGACGCTGCCAACAACGGTGGCGCGAGGCAACATCCAACATTGCGCAAGCACAACATTCAGTGGTACGGAGCCGTGCCAGAGGGGGTTTTGGATGTATTTCTGTAGTGATGAATGTAGGCTTCGTTACGAATGTAATGTATTCTTATATCGTGTAAAGTATCGTCCAATTGGTTATTGATAAACAAGATTTGATTTCTCACATTTCTGAGTCAAATCGAAGGGCACCATTTGCTTCCTCCTCCATTCTATTGGAATGAAGAACAGTTTCGATGGGCAAAGGATATGCGGATTAACCATCCCGCGTCTCTAATTACGGTGGCGCCTAGTTCTATTGGAATGAAGAATAGTTCACATTTCTCCTTTTAATCTGCAGTCAAATTTTGTAACATGTATTTCTCTGTCGTACTTAGTCCAAATTTAATGATTTTTTTCTAAAATCCCCATCTTTTCATTAATTTCATTATTTAGTGTATATTCCATTTTGTGAATAATGTTTATATGCCTTATCTTGTTCTTTGTAAGTACAACATAGAAATAATATTTGTTTTCCACAACCATTAGTAATGAAACTTTGCATTTCGTAATCTTAAGGTGAACACAAGCTTGTGTTAAATTTTCAAATGCGTACGAGTTCGAACATGTTGCAAAGTGTGAAAAACTTCAGTGTTCAAGAAACATTCTAGGAAACTATGTGAGAGATGTAGACATTTGTACATGAGTATATTCTTCCTTTATCGAAACCATTTAAATTTTTTATCACAAGTTTAGGTACCCAAATTATGTTGCCAACTCAATTTGTAGAATTTGTAGAGCAAGCTAAGATGTTATTAGAATTATTATATCATAAACATGAGATGTAAAAATCGAATTAAAAGAATTTTGGCTACACAAGTGTCACTGTTGATATTTTATTAAAATACTAAATGTCCAAATATGAATTGATGTTATTTTTAATGAATTTTTTGGTGTTGTTTTACGGGCTCTAATATTTGAGGGATGCAAGTTTCATTTTTAAAAAATTGTGTCGGGCCCACACATCAGTGTCAGCAGCCTATATAAAGAAGATAACCGCCCAGACCTACTTGCCAACGAAGGAGACGCGGGTTTACTAACTCACGAGCCAATGACTCTCCATTGTCTGTAAATCTAGTTCATCACAGGAGGAACACATACTATAGGAGACGCGGATGGATCTGCTCGCGTCCCATAGATCGAGTTCATGACATACAAAATCCAACAACCAAACTAATTTAGTAGTTCATGATCAACAAACAAACTAAGCAGTCCAACAACCTGACGAAGAAACTAACGAACACACAATCACAAACACATAATTAATGGTACATGAGTGGATCAATTAGTCGGTCGTCGGCGTCGGAGGCCCACCGTCGGAGCTGAGGAGAGCCCGCTGGACCACGGGAAGCTTATCAAGCTTTTCAACCAACATGTGGATCCTAAAGGCGAGACCCGTGACGCTCTCGTCCTTGGCATGGTGAGACGCCTCGATCTTGAACGCCGCGCCAACATCTCGAAGCTTCCTGAACGCGCCCTGGAGCAGTTCGACGGCGAAGCTGGTGTCGTCGCCCCCCTTCTTCTCCTTCTCCTTGGGCGGCGCCGGCTCCTTCCCCTTCTCCTTGATGGTCAACTTCCTCTGACAACAGCTTTCGTCATCGTCATCCTCCCTTCATCCCCGCTTCGCCGACGGGTCAGTCGACACCAAGCTCTTCTCGCTCTTTGTTGGTGATCTCTCGGTGACCGGAAATTGTGGTGGTGATGGCGAGGGGAAAGAAGATGAAGTGAAAGAAATGATATGATTATGGAGAAACAAGTCGGGGATTTATGATGACAAGACGCGGAACCGTCAGGGCGCCTCCCACGCCCCACGTCCCACTACACCTCGGGAACCATTTTTTGGGAGCACAACCATCCAAAAACACGCGTCGCCTTTCAATTTCGCGGGAAGGTGGAGGGGCAGGGGCAGTTGTCAGGCCCATGCGTCAGCAGCCAAACCGTGTCGCCTTTCAATTTCCAAATTGTTAATAATGGGTGTTTATAGATGGCCGCGTCGCCTTTCAATTTCCAAACCCTGTCACCTTTCAATTTCCCAACCCTGTCGCCTTTCCATTTCGTTCCCCTTCTCCTTGATGGCCGCGGTGTGATTGATGCTGCTGCTGCCAGATGAACTGATCACCCAGATCATCCTCCACTCCATCAAGGATGAGCCCATCGTTCGTTTCCTAATCCTTTGTAATCGGGTCTGCGGCACCTTCCGGCGCATGTGCGACTTCGATGAGGTACTCCTGCACGTGTCGCTGCGTGAGCTTCGTGATGTGTGGAGGAATCACCACGTCAGGTCATTGTTGGAGTGACACTTCTGCCGCACCAGACATCTGGAGGCCTTATGCTTCGAGCGGATGGAGAGGTTGATGAGGCGGCGGAATCCCGAGAAGGGTCTGAAGCTCGTCGGAGAGGCCGCTGCCAAAGACTCCGGTGCAAATTACTTCATAGCAATGGTGAAGTACCGTTGCAACCCTGCAGACCCCGAAGCGATGGCACTGCTCCAAGAAATCAGCGGTGGCCCTTCGCCCCCTGACGGGCGGTGGAAGAAACACAACCCACGGCGGCTGCGCTTCCTCGTCCACCGGGATCTCCAGAACATTACGTGGTGGTACTGGCTTCGTGATGGTGACAACGACATTCCCTTGCTGCCCGTCCAGAATGCCCATGTCTGCATTTGGGCAGCGGGATGTAGGCGCTATGAGCCAGAGACCTCAGGGATCATCCACTACTATAGCACCGAGTGTCGTATCCGTCATGAGTTCGACCTCTGGACGCGTGAATTCAACATCGCGATGGAGTATGCCGTCAGCAGGATGAACATCGGGATGTAGGCACAAGCATCACTAAAAATTTTGTATCTTGAATGTAAATAATTATATATTACATGAGGATTTTTTAATCAGTTTTTGATAGACAAGATTTAATTTGTCACGTTTCTGAGTCAAATCGAAGGTCGCGGTGGTCTCATTTGCCGCATTAGAGGCCTAGGGTGCCCTCTTGGGTCTCAAAGCGGGCACAGCAGGGGCGGCGGTGGTGGCCTCTGCTTCCTCCTCTATTCTATTGGACAGGCGAAGGAGACGAGGATTAGAGGGGCAAAGAAGACGCGGATTAACCATCCTCTCTGTTCTATTGGAATGAAGAACCGTTCGCATTTCTCCATTTAATCTGCAGTCAAATTTTGTAACATGTATTTCTCCGTCGTGCTTAGTCCAAATTTGATGATTTTTTTCTTTTTTTTATAATCTCCATCTTTTCATTAATTTTATTGTTTAGTGTATATTCCGTTTCGTGAATAATATTTATGTGCCTTATCTTGTTCTTTGTAAGTACAACATAGAAATAATATTTGTTTTCCACAACCATTAGTAATGAAACTTTGCATTTCGTAATCTTAAGGTGAACACAGGCTTGTGTTAAATTTTCAAATGCGTACGAGTTCGAACATGTTGCAAAGTGTCGAAAACTTCAATGTTCAAGCAAAATTCTAGGAAACTATGTGAGAGATGTAGACATTTGTACACAAGTATATTCTTCCTTTATCGAAATCATTTGAAATTTTTATGACAAGTTTAGGTACCCAAATTATGTTGCCAAGTAAATTTGTAGAATTTGTAGAGCACACTAAGATTTTATTAGAATTATTATATCATAAACATGAGATGTAAAAATGGAATTAAAAGAGTTTTGGGTACACAAGTTTGACTGTTGATATTTTATTAAAATACTAAATGTCCAAAAATGAATTGATGTTATTTTTAATGCATTTTTAGGTGTTGTTTTATAGGCTCTAATATTTGAGGGATGCAAGTTTCATTTTTAAAAAATGGTGTCGGGCCCACACGTCAGTGTCAGCAGCCTATATAAAGAAGATGACCGTCCAGACCTACCTGCCAGCGAAGGAGACGCGAGTTTACTAACACGCGTCGCCAATGACTCTCCATTGTCAGCGTCCGCATGCAAACCTTGCGCGCGCTGTTCAAAAATTTCCACCTATATTGACTATAATGCCCATGAAATTCCAATTCCACCAGAAAGCCGTTCATGGGCACGCTAGTAATTTGCGTAAACATAGTAACTCACGCGGTTCATCAGGGGACATATTCGGGAGTCTAATTCCTAGACAGATCCACAACGCCCGCACTCTCCCCGCTGTCGTGCTGCTCCATCTCCAGCCCTAGCCCGCCGCCGCCACTCTCCCCGCTCGCCTTCGCCGCTCTCCCCACCGCAGCCCTGCTCTTCTCCAGCCCCACCGGTCCTGGCATGACATTGGCAAAGCGGCTCCAGGCATGATGACGGTGACGAGGACGTAGTTGCTAGCGTGTGGACGGCGTCCCGGCCAACCTAAAGACGGTGACGCGGATCTGGCATTCCCATCCACGATGATGAGCCGGCCACCTCAGGCAACGAGGCGACGCGAATTGGGCCTCTTCGACCACCACGAGAACAACTACTACATTCGGGACAGAGGTTAGTGCTGCTTAAACCCCCACCGCCCTCTCTCTGCTCGGCCACCCAATATGTTATTCCTGTCAAGATGGATTAGGGGGACATGCTACTTAACGGTTGTTTATGGTCAGTTCACATAGGATTATTCTCCTGGAATTGCGTGCATTAGTACAACATGCCTTAATAGTTCATTTTCAATTGATTGGCTATGGATTTGACGGATGAATTTTGTTGCTCCAAGTCTATTAGGATAAATTGTTGCTAACAGATGAACTTATATGAACCGTTGAAATTCATTTTCATGTTCCTGATGCTCCAATTTTTGTTATGCTTTAATTCTGTTATGCTTTGAATGTACCAGATCAACAATTATGCTTTGAAACTGTTAGCATACTTTAATTTTGATTACTTTATCCTCTTGTTGCATGTACACATGGGACACACAATTCATTGCTGCTGAAGTTGGACAAGGAAGCAGTTGAAGGAATTTAGTCTTTGCTTTGATATATAAGCATATTGCTTCACCCTGTCAAAATGGTTAGCACCGATCCCCAACCTGTATGCTAATATCAGCTATTTTGCTTGTCAGAGAATAAGAATTTATTTAATTTTGTTTAGATTTTCAGTCTAGCTTATGTTGCTCTGCTGACAACCTGACATATCATCTGTGTAGTCTCCCACAACAACAAATTCCTCTACCTCGAGTGCACAATCACAGCCCATCGACGATGACCCTTGTTCACAGCCCATCGACGGTGACCCTTCTTCACAGGGCCACTCAGCACAGACTGCTGCGCGTAGTACTCGAGACACAAATCAAATGGCCAGAAGACAAGTTGACTGCAACTGGACTTGATAATAATTTTCAGCCTACCCCAAATGCTGCGAGGTATAGATTTGTATTGGTCTGTGGCCTCATTGCTCGAGAGAGGGTGTCAATCAACAAGGTGGTTGATAATCTCTCACCAACTGAGAAGGAACAGTTGTTCACAGTTTTAGAGGTAAAGCTAGACTACCCAGTCAATCTGGAAGAATCTGTTCACAAGAAGGCAGTTAAGGCAGCTATGTCAGAGATTGCAACCTTGCAACGGCGGTTCAAGGCCCATTTTAGAAAATAATATGTGAGTGAATAGGAGCCTCCCTTTGTGAAGCATGCCTTTTTGCAAACAGAAGACTGGGACGTGTTTGTGCACAAAACCAATTCTCCTTCATTGAATTGCATAATAAGCCACACAGGATAGACAAAAAAGGTTATATTCGTAAAAGGAAAGAGTGGGAGGAGGAGGATGCAAAGCTAGCTAAAGAAGGAAAATAGAACCCTAGGGACCAATTTCCTAGACGTCGAGGCCTTATCTGCGGGCAAGGGTAGGGAAGAGGAAGACCACTAGCGGGGACATAAGATTTAGTAACCCTGCGGTTGTAGGGGTAGCAACTAGGGTGAAAACACTTGCAACTGAGGCTAGCGATGGTTCTTTCCATGGGGTTCGGGAGAATCATATCCTCACCGCAGAACTTGAGACTCCACAGCATCGAGGTCAGGTCTGAGGCATGTCTAGTTCACTTGGCTGGGGTAAAGGGTTTGGTGAAGAGTTTGCTGGAATGTACAGGAAGAAGAGGAACAAGAGGTCTGATATGGAGAGGGATGAGATAGTTTGTGAAGCATTCATCAGAGTTGTCAACATGCTAAGATGATCATGCTTGGTCGATATACCAGAAATTATACTTCGTCCTTCCCAATCACCACCTATCAGTAGCAGTGAGGAAGAAGATGTGCATGGCAGCGAGGAAGAAGATGTGCATGGCAGCGAGGAAGAAGCGCGTGGTAGAGAGGAAGACCATTGGCATGTCAACGAGGACAAATGTAGTCAACATCACATTGATAGTCGATCACCTATGCTGGACACAATAGAGAAGCTGACAGAGCCAACCAAGTGCAGCCTTTGGGATGGCACCAGGAATAAAGTGGAGCTCGCACTAGCCACTGTCTTTCCATTGCAAAAGACTCTCCATACAGTACTGGTGCAGGATGGGTTTGCTATGGTGCAACCTAGTTATGTGTGGGGCAACACGGGTCACTACTCTCTGCCTGTACCAATTGGGGGGGTGAAGTAACAACCCTAGCTGAGGCTCTCTGTCTAAGGATCCAATGGTCAAAGAACAGGATCCTTGTACCACCCATGACGAGAAATCCCAACCCTGCACCCACATCAGGTAGCAGGGGTAGAACATCAGATGGAGGTACTGTAGCTCAGCACCATCAAGAGAAGGCTCAACAGCAGTAGCAGATCAGCAAAACTATGCAGTAGGAGTATCGACAACAGCAGGAGGAGCCCAGGTAATCTCCGCCTAAGCAGCAGCAGCAACAGCAGCCTCTGTAACAGGAGGAGGAGCCCAGGCAACCTCCACCTAAGCAGCAGCCGCAACCGGAGGTGGACGACAGGCAATCTCCGCCTCAGCGGCAGCCGCAATCGGAGATGGAGGATAGGCAATCTCTGCATGAGCAGCAGCCACCGCAGAAGAAGGGGACCCAGGAAACCTCTGCCTAGAGATGAGCTTCTTCATTGTATTTGGACAAAATCGGATCCAAAATACAAGCCTGTTGTGCCTATGTTGTCAGAAGCGGACTTAGAGCTTGCTGGACTGAATTGTGCCAAGTTCCATGCTTACAACATGGAACACAGAAAGGATAAACTTAGTTTTCAGCAAAGTTGCCTGAAGACTCCTTTCAAGGCGATGGTGATTTAATGTTAAACATTGCATTCAGTAGCGTGTATGACCTTATTACCCTGGTTGCCCTAGATGTTACCTTCTTGAGGTTGTGGACATTGTAAGTCCCTTAAAACCAAAAAAGATATTTCTTTAATTTTGACCACAAAGTTCATGCATGCTAACATTTGGATTTTTTGTAGGAAAATGATGGAGAAGGCAGCGGAGATGAAGATCAGTGTTGGGTTTTTGGATCCATAGGTTCTCATGACTACAAAGAGTTCTAAGCAGCCTACCCTTGTTGTAGAAGCACTAACAAATGCAATGATGAAGGACTACGTGGTGGGTGCCTACAACCCTGGTGGACACTGGGTAACACTGATCATCTGTATGCAGTTCAAAGAGGTTTGGTATCTAGATTCTGCTAAACATCATCCAGCGCGAAAGTTCGATGACCTCCGAACTGTTGTGAATTAGTCAGTATCTTGTAGGTTTTGTTCACAAAAATTCAATCTCTTAGTGTTTCTAATCAGTATTGCTGATCATGCAGGGCCTTTGATAAATGCCCAAAGGACGAAGTGCTGAAAGGAAAGAAGAAAAAGCTAAAAACCAATCAAACACTCAAGCACAAGCCAAATATCACTGTAAGACCGAGGTTTTTTATGGTCCCTTTCGTACCTATTTGGTACTGCATTAACTTGTCATTTTGGTACCTCGGTGCAGTGCACTTAGCAGCCATCGGGGTCCTTTTTGTGTGGATTCCATGTGGCATTCAATATGTTTAGACTACTTGAAGACATACCTCACATCAAGAAGGCTGTTGTTAGTAGATAATGCTTAGTCTTGTATCTGCTCATATTCTCCATTTGATTTTAGAAACTGATTTGTACTTGTATTCTCATAATGATTGTATTTTGCAAGATTTCAAAGCTGCCCTAAATATTTCTACACAAGATCTAAAGCCGGTTCGGGAGATGCTGTGCGAGTACATTCTTAAGGAGATCCTCGACTGAAACGGCAACTTCTATAATGGTGCACCCCGTGAGTTCATTGTACTGCCTGACAAACTTGAAACTTGCTGCATTCATGCTTGTTTAGTTCTGCCTGAGAAACCTGCTTGGCTGGGGTCAGATGTTGCCTTGTTTAGGCAGTTTTCTCAGGACTCCATCCAAACAAAGTCTTGATGAGGAACTTGAAACTTTAGCATGTCGATCTGATGAGGAACTTGATGTGATCTTGCATTGTGTATATATGTGATCTTTCTTGTGTATATATGTGATGAGGATGTGTTTGTGATGTCTCCTTGCTGTGGTGCCTACCAAATCCTGGCTGTTTCCAGGATGCAGACCCTTATCTGGTGGCTGCCAAATCCTGGCTGGTTCCGAGATGCAGCCAGAAAACAGGCAGGTTACTGTAGGTGGCCTACGTATCGGTCACGGGCGTTAAGTAAGGCACATTACAAAAACTGATGCGCGAGTAACGGGCTTCACTTGGAACGCCCGTTACAAGTATGACAACAATGTAACAGGCCGCATAAAGGCCCGTTACTAATACTGACTGGTGGGCCTTAGAAGTTGATGCTTTCGTCGAGACAGAGGAGACGCGGGTTCACTGCACGAGTTTCCTTCCGTTGAGATAGTGGACACACGCATCCACAGCGGAGACGCTCATACACAGCACACGTCTCCTTTCGTAGAGACAGAGGAGACGCGTGTCCACAACACACGTCTCCGATGTTGAGTTCATGTAACGGGCTCGATTTCTGTTCCTGTTACCAAAGGCCCCTGTGGGCACAGAGAAACATACTCTTTAGGTGACCGGTAACTAGTTGCAGTAACGTTCTTTTCTAGACGCCCGTTACAAATACGTGTTATAAGTAACAGGCTCGGTGTCTATGTCTGTTACCAAAGGCCCCGGTGGGCCCGGAGAAACAACCATTTCAGGTGACCGGTAAGTAGTTGTGGTAACGGTCTTTGTTAGACGCCCATTACAAATACGTGTCATCAATAACCTTTGTTGGCTCATTTGTAACGCTTGATCAGTGATGGGCATTTTGCCCGTTACCAATGACCATCCACACTCGTTACCAATGTGAGTTTTTCATGTAGTGTTAGTAGTTTAGTACGACTCATCCATGGCCATTTTTCCACGTTTCAGTTTTTTGTTTTAATTAGGCTTTAAAGACCTCAGGATGCTTAGACTTGTTGAAATGTGTATCCTGGTGGGTGATAGGGTGGAAAATAAGTCTATGTATGAGGGATTCCACTTGAAATTGACAGAGATGGGGCAGAGTCATTTAGTAGTGAACACTGAATAGCACATGTTCAATATGAGCACAACATTTCAAAATTGATTAGGAGATAATTACAGGAGACCAAATGGTTTGTATTTGGAAAGTTTTCTTTTAATTGGGACTCTTCATTGCCTTTGTGGTACAAAATTGCAGGAGAACATATAGCTAAGAAACCTTTCCTTCTAGAAATCATTGTGCTACCTTCTATGTCATATTGCCTTTTATCTATGGTGAGGTGACCCATATTATCATGTTGATGGTGGCTGAGTGGAAATATATATTAGCATTTCAGGCGATACTTGTCCAGATTTCACGTCCAAGCACTTGGTCTCCAATTGGCAATCTTTGGGAGCCAGACATGGTGAATAAGGGACATGGGGAAAATAAGAATAGGGATATAGCAACACTCTTGTCTCCTGCATATGAACAGCCCCAATCCTTGTTGATTGCTACTGGATTGGTGAATTTTCCACCCAAGAACAGGTATTGATCAACCTTAAAAGCTAGCTACGTGGCTAAACTCATGCCTCAAACTTGGAATGCCCCACTGAAAGATATAGATGGCAAGATACGCCAAGCCTGCTGGGCGACCCGAGGCCTGGTCCTAACATGGCCCGACGCGTGGGCTGTAGTGCCCAGGCCAGCCTAGACCTATGGTCATGCTAGTGCCTTGGCCGCCTTCTCAGCACTTATTACCGCCCTAGGACTTGAACAATTTTTTGGGATGATCCGATACGCTTTGACCCCTTATTAACGCGCTCTGTCCCCTTATTAGAAACCTTCTACAAGTTTGATATATAGAAATATAGACAAACCATTCCCTTATTTATTCACTCTTGGCCACCCCAAGAACCGCCACCCTTCCCTCCCTCCCTAGCTTATCATCACCCCTCCAGCCTCCCTGCCCATGCACAACCTCCACCACTTCGTCCCTCCCCATGCTCACGCCCTACTGCCACCCCTCCCTCCCTCCCTCCACACCAAGGCCTACTGCCCACTGGTAGAATCCATGATGGGGGACGCCACTAGTGAACACTAGTTGTCACCATTGAGGTCGCCGCAAACACGAGGTGCAGCTAGCGAGGAGGTGTGCTAGCCACCACCGCCAAGCTGATCCTCACCGTCGGGGTCTATGGAGCCGCACCCATCACTGAAGATTCATTTTTCATGTATTTTTGTGTGATGTATTTGTATGTGTGTATATTTACGTGATGGATTCATGGACTTTAGTGATTGGCACGCGGTGTGACAAGTTTTTTTATTTTTGCATGTTGACTCAATTATCTCTTGGATTTCCTTTTGCTTGGAATGCTTGGTCTGACACTAGCACGGTAGTGCCTGCCATGCTGTCATGTTGGCCCAGCATGAGAAACAGACCATAGAGCCAAGCCAGGGCCGGCAGTTCGGCATGGAGTGCTGGCCTGACCCGTCCTGACTAAGCTATCAGGCTTGATAGTGCTTGGCAAGCCGGGTCTGGCAAAATCAGGTTAGTGCTGTGCTAGGGCCCGGTGGCCCGTCTGACCATCTGTATCGAGAGAAAAAAGTACAGAAAGGATATGTTGTTCCAAGAAAACAAAGAAATCCTGTTATGTTCAAAGAATTTGCAATTGTACTGTCTTTCTGGTATCTTGTTCCTAGGCTCATGTATTCATGTATCAGTGATTTCTAAAAAAAAGAAGAGCGGATGATTAATTGATAGCATGTTTCACTTTTCAACTTTGTTTCATTAATACTGATATGTTATAATTTTGGAAAAAAAGTGATGAGGATATCGCCACGCTGGATACGTACATGTCACGACCTTCTCCAAGCTACAAGAAGTCATCTCCAACTCAGCTGCCACGTTCGGTTCGGATTTAGCCGACATCCCTGTATGGTTTCAACGATATTTCTCTCATACGACATCGAAATGAGGCGTATAAGGATGCATTTGAAAGGGGACGACAACGCCATCGTTTTAGTTCTAGTCCAGGATCTAGAAGGCTCGTAGATCATGTTGTGTGACAACGAAAAGGTGTTGTGTCACCTTTTCTTCGGCCAACTTGACCATGTATCGAGTTGGGCCTTCAGCCTAAGTTATGGGCACCCCCCACCAGGTCGCCCCAGACCTAGGTCACCCTTAGTCATAAAAACTCAGTCACCGCCACCGTTTAGAGTTGGGTTTTATTTATTTAGTTTGTGATTTCTGTCAAGGATCAAATTTCCTTCATAGCCATTGTAACGTCGAGTTCTTTTGCTGTGAATTAGGGCCCCCGTTCTTGTTCATCACCACTGTGTCGACTAGTCCTTTTGTGATCATAACTTGAACCCCTTTGTCTTTGCTTCAATTCATATTTGCAATTATCAGATTGCGTACTTTACTTTCTTGCTTGTGTTCTCGATTCTCTTGTAGAGAACAGCCTTCATGGCGAGGTCAATCAAGTTGTGCTTAGTTGATAACTAGCGCAGCAGTGGTGTAGCGGTTGCGGGGTCCAAATCATGCTGATTTGAAGCCAAGATCGTCAACGTCGAGCCTCCACCAATTGACTTATCTTCTACCTCTCGGAAGATCGGACCAGGGGCTATCAAAAGGTATGGTCTCTTGCCTCTTCAATTGGCCACAATCTAATTTCTTAATATTCTTAGCTTGCAAGCTGATCACAAATCAGAAGGAAAAAAGTATTTAGACGACAAACCTAAGAAAAAAAGGCAAGCCTATTATTACTTTTCATCCATTATTGACAAAGATGTCCAATGCGACAATCTTACTTGCCAAAGAGACAGTCTCACTTGTCTCTTCACGCTATAATGGGAGTTGAAAATCACAGCCATGTGCTAAACAATAAAATGGAAGTGCCACATAATCAGTCCAACTCAAACGGCCGTCATGAGAGGACGTAACATCCTAGAGGGTGTCGTTATCTTGCATGAGACCATACACGAACTACATCAAACAAATAGAATGGAGTTATTCTTAAGATAGACTTTGAGAAAGAATATGACAAAGTAAGATGGCCTTTTCTAATACAAGCACTACGAATGAAAGGTTTTTCACCTAAGTGGATCTCTTGGGTTCAGTCCTTCATTTCAGGTGGAAGTGTGGCTGTCAATGTTAATGATGATGTTGGGTCCTATTTTAAAACAAAGAAGGACCTTCAACAAGGTGACCCCTTATCACCTCTACTATTTAACATTGTGGCTGACATGCTAGCAATCTTGATAAAAAGAGCCAATAGGGACGGTCAAATCAGTGGAGTGGTACCACATCTAATTGATGATGGTTTATCTATTCTACAATACGCTGATGACACAATACTCTTCATGGATCATGACTTAGAGAGCTCGTAACATGAAGCTATTGCTTTATGCTTTCAAGCAACTATCAGGGCTTAAACTTAATTTCCATAAGAGCAAAAATTTTTGTTTTTGGGAGGCACTTGATGCAATTGATCAATACACAGAACTATTTGGCTGCAACTCAGGAGAATTTCCTCTAAAGTATTTAGGTATTCCTATTCATTATAGGAAACTTTCAAATGCAGGTTGGAAACAAGTTGAGGAGCAGTTTGAGAAAAGGCTTAGTAGTTGGTAAGGTAAACGCCTATCCACAGGTGGATGACTAACATTGATTAATTCAGTGCTAAGTAGTCTACCCATGTACATGATGTCTTTATTTGCCATCCCAAAGGGGATACTTAAGAAATTAGATTACTTTCGCTCAAGATTTTTCTGGCAGAGTGATGCCCAAAAACGGAAGTATCGACTTGCCAAATGGAGTATTCTGTGTCGAGCCAAGGATCAAGGGGAATTAGGAATTCATGATCTTGACATAAAAAATACAGCTCTACTCAGTAAATGGCTTTACAAACTGCTAACAACAGATGGAACTTGGCAGCAGATTCTTTGCAACAAATATGTTCATTTTAAACTGCTATCACAGGTTCAGTGGAGAAATCGAGACTCACATTTTTGGGCTAGTCTCATGAAGGCAAAGCGAGAATTTCTACACTTTGAACCTTCATAATTAGGGATGGGTCACAAATCAGGTTTTGGGAAGATAAATGGTTGGGGAATGCAACCTTGCGAGAGCAATATCCTTCTCTGTATAATATTGCCAGACACAAACAAGATACTGTTGCACAAGTTCTTAGCACATCACCCCCAAATTTCTCATGGCGTAGGGATCTCATAGGACACAAATTAGCAGCATGGAACGAATTGATTCCACGCA
Source organism: Cenchrus fungigraminus (assembly GCA_036936925.1). Lineage (NCBI taxonomy): Eukaryota > Viridiplantae > Streptophyta > Magnoliopsida > Poales > Poaceae > Cenchrus > Cenchrus fungigraminus. The sequence continues at coordinate 88,758,806 of CM072779.1, read as the reverse complement.
TTGCTAATATTGTTTTGTGCCATGAACGGGATGAGTTTCAGTAGAAAGTTCTCAGTGAAATCTCATTATCTAGCAATGATACACACCGATCTCCCTAACTTAAACAAACTTGTGTGGACATTAAAGGCCCCTTTGAAGATTAAAATATTTATGTGGTACTTACGACAGGGAGTAATTCTGACAAAAGATAACTTAGCAAAACGAAATTAGCAAGGTAGTAAACAATGTTGTTTTTGTCACAAAGATGAGACAATTAAGCATCTATTTTTTGACTTTCATTTCACATGGGCAGTGTAGTCCATCATATATGTGGCCTCAGGCCTCTCTCAGCCTCATAGTATGTCTCATATGTTTGGTACATGGCTACGAGGATTTAGAAAGGAACTGAAATCGTTATTTCTGCTAGGAGCGACAACTACTTGCTGGTTGTTATGGTTATGCAGAAATATTATCATTTTTGATAAAAACTTAACTCTTCCCTATTGTAGGTTATCTTCTCGATTATACATTGGCTCCGTACATGGGCTATTCTACAAAAGCCAGCTTCACAAGATTTGGTTACTGCGGCATCTCAATGATTGGCACAAGTGGTCAAGGAATTGTTTACCCAAGCGCATGGGTGGCGGTCTAGTCTATGGATTGATAGTTATTAGTGTGCTTGGTCCATCTTATTTTCTTTTATAGGCTGCGTGCATCCCGTTATGCAGAGGCCGGGAGTATTTTCAAGACGTTGTATCATCTCGATGTAATGACCTTGAAAATTAATAAAGCTTCCTTTATCGAAATAAATGGAACTCAACTTGTCTAAAGGGCAAACAATTCTTGAGTTTGAGTCCTGATTGACACAATTTAGCCTTTAAAAGTTACATCTATTGACGCAAAAAACAGAATAAAGTCCTTCACGGTAACACGTAACGGATCTCCGGGATGTAACAAGGCATGCCAGTCGACCTGACCTGTTGATCAACACGGAAAGATAGTAGATAATTAAATAGCAGGTTAATCGGCTAGAGAACCCATGAGGGTCTTCCACGTGGGCACAATGTAACAGCCGGATCGGTCGATACGGGAGGAAGCGAAATCAGCCAGCCGATGAGGCAGCCGAAGTGCAAGTATGTCCAGAACGGCTATATTAGCTGATCTGGTGACGTCAGCAGCGAGACGGGTCTGGATCGGCTGTGGGATCGATACGTCGATGATGCAACTAATATAGTTGATACGTTCTAGCCTCGAGCGGGATAAATTGGTGATAAAAGCTAAATAAATAAGAAATTGGTACAGAAAACTTACAGATCTAGCTAATATCGATAAATTGTGAATAAATCTAGACGAAACCATAGCAATGCGCCCAGAGGTTAAAGCCTAGGAATTACTCGGTAAAACGGTACTCACAAGCCTGCTGGAGATCAGTCGATGCAGCCCGACGAGCTTGAAGGACGGTGTTTGAAGAAATAAGAAAACAAGAAGAAGAAAACTTTTGGCGAAGTCGTCGACTTGAATAGTAAATTGTAGGAAAACGTAAAGGTTTGTGTTTGTTGGTGTGTACAATCTTTCTCCGACCATGCAGGGTCCACCCTCTGTGTAATCTTCTACAGAGATCATGCATAAATTCGGGATGATCAATGCATATGACCGCCCAATCATGTGTGAGTATTCCGTGAGGAAAGATTTGCTCTAAGAGAGACATGCACTTGTCCTGCAATTGTGTGCAGTTAGCCTGAATTGCCCATCATCGAAATGAGGTCACGGTTTCCTCGCTTGTCATGTCCCACATCTTTGACGCATAGTGCAGCTTCAACCTTTCAACTTGGTAAATGTCGGCGACCCAGAGTACATAAGGCCAGGCATTGGCAGGAGTGTCCCATAAATCAGCCTCCTCTGGGAGTGATCCTTCCCTAGCATATTTGATCAGGAGGGAGATGTCATCAGGGTTTGTTTATGTAATTGTAATAGTTTCAGAGCGCGACTCCACTCCTTGGCTGTAGAGCATTGCCTCCATCACACAAGATACTTTCGCCACATCAGCATGTTTCGCTCGTATCACCCGACATTCTGCACCTAAGTTGAAGACAACGTCCACAGGGGCTTGGTCTGCAACGCTTTCGCATATGCTTGTTTGTACTGATGGAGGAGCAACTTCAATGCAGTCGTCCTCCAGTACTGTAACACCACACGATATGTGTATGCAATCTTCATAGGAGGTCAAGCGAACAATGTCATGATGCTCCATGAGACATTCAAAGCCACTTCTTGTACATGCTGATTAGTGAAAAACACTTCTTTTGTAGCTTGAACTCGAAACGTATCATCTTCATCGTTTGGGTCTCCAGCCATCGCACGCAACAATACTCGCACCTACGTCGAAGGAAGTAGTCACAGGCTTGGCAACAATAATATAATGTGACTGTATCGCCATGTGTGAGTGTGCGTATTCATAGCAGCAACGAGACACGTACCATTTGAGATTTGTGCACAGGAATGAGGACGACGACAATGTTGTATCGAACATCCATCCACTGAGGATCATTCATACCTGTAGGATAGCAACGTAGCCTCCATTGACGGCCGCCCGCCATGAACGTACCAGATTCCTTGTACTGGCCCGCGGTTCCTTCTACTTTCGCTTCCTGGCTTGAGACTAAGAAGTCAACTTGCATGGAAGGAAACATTTTAGCGTCTAAAGCCATGAATGCAAATGGCATGTGTGCAATGATCATCTCGTGCATAAACTATCTCTTATTATAGTAGTAGGAGTGAATGTGTCATTCCGAAACGTCAAAGATCGTGGATATCAGTTACCACCCAGAAAGAACGCGTGCCCTCAGTGCGGGTGTCACCACGTTCGGGTCATGAACTTCACGGTTCTAGACTTTTAAGTGCGATTCACAATGATCGACACGTCCGTTCAGAGCGGGTGTGCACACAAGTTCGTCGGTTAATGCCCGGTGCCAGTCCTTAACTGCAATTCTTAATGATCGACACGTGGAACAACTTGTGAGAGTGTGTCATCCCCAAATGCCCATTCGAGATGCCCTTTGTGCTTATATGCATGTTAATATTACATACACACACAAACATATATTGCTTTTCCAATTCCCAGCTTATTTCGTTTTGGCCTTGTCGCATCAACAAGTTCATCACATTTCTCAGTCTCCAAGGCCTGCGGGAATCATCAAGTGCGAATCCAGACCATTCATAGACCTTTTCAGTCATGACTCATGCAGCGTACCTGATTGAGGAGGACTTTTCAAGTCATCCTGCACTGTGTGTGTTGCAATGCAAGGACCATCCGGTCGATCTGATTGCCTTGTGCAGCCTTACAGCACTCAATCTGTTCCTCCAGATGCAATTGACGCCTAAAACTTTTCCTAAACAAACAGTAGAGAGTTGTCTCGCAGTTGATGCGGCATGAGCTGATGCAGTTGAGATGGCCATTAGATGCAGCTGATGCGGCTTGAGTTGTCCGCATGACTTTCTTGTGGTCCAGACCGGAGAGTCAGGAATTGAACACATACCTACATGTCGGGCTCATCCCGTGATACCCATCATCCACACATATAATCCATGTGCGCCACGGAAGATTCTGAGCTAGATAGATTCGTATCAGGCGTAGGCCCGACTATATTCCGAGCATCTCACATTTTCCATAGTAACTTTAGCAATGCTACACCGAGCTCACCTGCCCGCCGTAGTCCTCGATAAATAGGCGAGTGCGGCACACTGTTCGTCATGCATTTCTCAACATCAGTTGGATACAAGGGTGAGATCATTTTCTTGGCTAATCTTGGTTACTTTATGTATGCATGGTATTGAGACGGTCTCATTATATTGTTAGCTTATGTAGTGTTTGTTCTTCGTTTGTGCATGCAGTACGTGGAGAATGGCCGGGCAAGGAAGGGACGGAGCATGGAACTTGGAGGAGTCGGGGAAGCAGCAGTAGTTGGGCGTAATGGCACCTCACCAGCACCCAGTTCAGCTGATGCCATCAGCATCGCAGCAGCACCGGCCCCAATGGCACCTCCACTTCCGATGGCATCAGCACCGCAGCAGCACCCGGCCCCAATGGCAGCTCAGGACCAGCTGAACCTCATGGCACCACCTTTTCGCCCAGGACCCAGGCCGCCACCTCTGTTATTGCCTGTTGAAATGCCTCCCCCGCGGCCAGTGCTCATTGAACAAGATGAATCGCATGACCTGAAATGGTATGTGTTGCTTTGGCTTCAGTAGGCCGGTCCAGCCCGTGTTTTTCACGAATGAATTTGGGTGTGCCCTTTTTTCCTGAGGGGTCACAGGCAATGGAACATTCGTGACCTGCTGTTACACACATGTAACATCGCCATTTAGCCTGGCTGGCTGTGGGATACAAGGGCGAGGCATCGCGCTTTGGTGGAGTATCTGCTCCAGGATACACGTTTTGCTGCACTCCATGCGGTAGCGGGATTGCCATGAGGCCGTGATGGTAGTAGTATGTCGTGATGGTAGTAGTATGAGCCGTGAAGGTAGATTGCTAGTAGTTTGTCGTTAAGAGTATGTTGTTGTACTTCCACCGATAGTGGATCGATCCATCCTCATGTGTAATCAATGCGTACGCATGCATTTGTCTCGTAATGTCGTTTGTATTTGGATTGTGTTGTTTCTAATAAAAATGGCAATGTGTATCTACTCCCTCAGTATAAATTCAGTTAAAACGGAAAGTTTGTTCCCTTGATTTCTTAAATACCGGATGGACACAAGGCAAAAGTTTGTTTTGTAGCAAACATCATAGGATGATCAGGTTGCTACAAGTTTCTCAACTCATCACAACAAAGTTCACACCACTAAGTAGCAAACAACAACATATCGGCAATTCTCCCCGCATATGATAAAACCCAACATCTTGAAAAAATAGAAGTAAAAGAAAAGATAAAACAGAGCCGAACAGTAGTCGTTCTACGCAATGAGACTGCATGAACAACAGGTGAAAGTCTCTTGTGCAGTATTCAGTCAGACCGGATTAAAGTGTCACTGGTACGCAACATTTTATAAGGAAAACCCAACATATTACAATTTAGCAGTACGTAATGATAAAACCCAACATCTTGAGAAAACAGTAGTAAAAGAAATGATAAAACAGAGCCGCTGCTCTACTTCTTCTAATCTATCTACTAGTAGCAGTACCACTAATTGTGGCGCTGCTTCTTGGTCGATGGTGCACCCGGCACCTTGTTGCAGCTGCTCACGGATGAGGTAGTCATTCTGTTGCCGCTGCCCATGGAAGATGGCGGCGGACCACCCCGAGCATCGACCGCAGATGAGGTCGTCCCTCCATTAGCGCCTCCTGGGGGTGATGGTGCCGCTCCATGGCGGTCAGTCGAGCATGGTGGATGATGGCCTTTGCTCGACGAGGATGGCAGAGATTGACTGTCGCCGACCGATGAGGATGAGATAGGATGATGGCACTTGGAGAAGACAGTTCGCCGGCTAGTGGCGGTGCTTCCGCACCCCTAAACACTAGCACCTCTTGCTGACCTGCGAGGGGTGCAATGTTTCAGAGGCACCCCATCTTGGATTTCCATTTGTTCCACAAACTCCAAATCATCAGATGATGTGTCCACCAGCACTGGAATGGGGCTCTGCTCTACCTCCTCTTCATCTGATGACTGGGGATCCTCCCTTTCATCAGAAGAAGAGGAGGATGTGGCTTGCGCTGCACCTCTAGGAGACAATGGCTCCATGGGGAGAGGAATAGGGTAATGTGCGAGAATAGAGTTTGGTGTTGGTTGCAAGAGTGGGGAGAGGAAGGGAGAGGGCGCTGTGTGAGAATGGGGTTTGTTGTTGGTTGCAAGAATGGGATATTTATGGGGAGAGGAACCCATTCAGCCATTATTGACAAGATGTCCCCCGAAAAGATGACTTTTTCTATAATGTGGGAAATATTTGTTGAGAAAGGGGGAAGTTCGTTTGGCGGAATGTTAACGGACCGGAAGAAACGTTGTACTCCCTCCGTCCCAAAATAATCGCATATACTGCACTCCTTATCTCATTTTTCAAGGAGCCAAAATGTGCACTTATTCGTCCCAAATTAAGTGCACGTCTCAATTTTTGAGGAGTGAAAAATATGCACTTGTTTGACTTCGGTTGTCATGGGTTATTGGCATGACCAACTCTTCTCTACTCGAAGGTCAAGACCGATTGTTCATTGTTGTTTTAGAGGAGAAAGAAGCTGAGATGGTCGAATTAATTCTGCATTCAATCGTCAGGGATATTTAGCAGCCTATTCCCTGGGACAGAGCTCCTGAGTTCCAGAATAAGATCATCTTGTTTGGTCCTGACAAGTGCATGGTTACACGAGATCATGCCATTTCTGACTTGCCTGACCTGAGGGCAAATCACGTTTACTTCCTACGAACTTATCCGCACGATGAAGAGGATCAGTATTGGATCTACGAGCAGGGAATAGGAAATGTTCCAAGCGTCAACACTACTCCTGCGATCCGAATCAAGCAAGTTCCTAGGGATTGGATTTGGTTGCGAGGAACATGGTTGTTGCCTAGCTATGCATAATGTGGATCTTTGATTATGTAACCATCTGTAACACATTTCTATATATAACATACAAATATCTATATTATTAGTCTTCCTCAAATATGTAGTGCATTAGTTCTAAATGGTAAATTATGATGCAACAAAACATCAAAAGATCAGACCTTCCTCGTTCCTAACTCCCCCCTTGTATCACTATATTATTACTATATATCTGTTGTTCTCCCTCTACCTTCTTTTTTGCCTAGTTCCGCAGTTATGCAACGCTTATAAATTTAGAATGGTGATTAGGAGTATGCTCGAATCAATTTGAAATAGATTAAACAAAATCAGCATAATAAGATGGCATCTCGTAGGAACTCATCACCACAAAGTTCACACCACCGAGTATCAAACATCATAAGATGATTAGGTAGCAACAAGTTTTTTGGCTCATCAAAACAAGATGATCAGGTAGCAACAAGTTTCTCAACTCATAACAACAAAGTTGACACCACCAAGTAGCAAACATCAACATATCGGCAATGGTAGAAAAAACTAATATAAGATATCTGTTTGGCTCAAATAACACAAACTGCATCATGTCTCAGTGGTAGTGCTGCATACCTCCGCATAATAAAGGTCATGGGTTCGACTTTTGTTATTGACGTTGTTTCCTTTTTTATTTTCCTCCTTTTTGTCACACTAAATTGTGGCCTTGTGGGACCTTGCTTTTTTACAGACTGGAATAGGCGACACTTGGAAACAAGCAGTTAAGCATTTGTTACTCAGGAAGGTCCTCCATGCAAAATATCAACAGGCCGTAGCTTCCTCGTCCATATCTTCCTTATCCATAAAGTCCGTTCTGTTGTATTCAATTAAACAGGATTAAACTCTCACTGCTACGCAATGAGAAAACCCAACATCTTACATGAAAAAACAGTAGTAGTAGCGGTAGCAACAAGTTTTTGTTATCCTACGTGTTAGCTTATTTAAAATCAATGTTTTTCCTTTTTATTTTCCGAGCACTGAGTAGCAAACATCGTAAGAGCTCAAGATTAACCATTCGACCAAATGACCCATATAACAACACCAAGTAGCAAACATCATAGGATGATCATCATTACAATTTTCACAATAATCATAACTACCCATTTGTAATCATTATGATAAGAACTAATCATCAATTTCCATATGTAGACGTTGATTCTCCTTCAATAGCTCCATCCTGCAGTTGTCCCTCCACCTTCTGCAGCTCAGTGGCAGTAGCTTCAAACTTCATGTTATCTTCTGAGGATCCTTCCCATTGCCGATCCATTTCTCGCTTGCGTGACCTAAAGTAAACATCAGCAACAACAAGTTTCATAACACTGCGTGTCATAGCAGTTTCATACTAGCATGATACAAGTTTCACAATAGTCATAACTACCCATTCATAATCATAATGATTGCTAGAACTTCTCCATCACATATTTGGCCTCCTGCAGCTGTTCCTTCACCTTCTGCATCTTATGTCATGAATTTTTGGTCTTGCAGGTCTCTCATGCATTTCTTAATGTTGTTTCAGAAGAGCTGGATGTCTCGTCCCAGGGCGAGGACTCTTCTAGGATCTCCAAGGAGATTGAAGAGTTAAGATCTCGGTTAGCTATGAAAGAAAGAGAGAGAGAGAGCTTGAGCACTTACCTAGAATAAGAAAACTAAGGGCGGAGCTGGCTCTGAAGGCATTATTGATGCATTTATTCCAATGTCTTTGGCCTTCAGAGCCAGTTCTGCCCTTAGTTTTCTTGTTGTTAGGTAAGTGCTCAAGCTCTTCCTCTCTTTCATAGCTAACCAAGATCTTAACTTTTCAATCTCCCTAGAGATCCTGAAGAGTCCTCCCTCGGGACGAGACATTCAGATCTTCTAAAAGACCATTAAGATGTTCTTATACCATCCAGATCTTGGATGTTCTTATACCATCCACACCAACATCATCAACATGCTCCTTAGTATGTTCTGCGTTTGCAATTTTTTTCATTCTGTTGTTTCATCCTTGGAGAAAACTCATCTCGATCTGAAAAATAAACTCATGTCGATCAATAAAAAAACTTGAATCCCTTGAACCCAAATGTACGAGTACAGTAAAATAAGTCCACCAAACACCACAGAACCTGGTTGTTTGCTACCTACATAAACTCAGCAAGGGAATGGTTGTCCAAACATACCATTCAACATCAGGAGGCCCCGATCTGCCGCTACTAGTACCTTGAAGCACCTCCAGAAACTAGTAAAATACAAGAACCTATCGATCCACCAAACGATGGAAATTGGAATCTAACTGAATCTAATACGATCTAGACATCATTCAATTTCTTCAATCCATCAATTCATAAAATGATGCAAATTGAAAATATAACAACCTATCAATCCTATCAATTGTGAACTTCCAGAAAAATCCCTAAAACGACAAGTGGCTTGAAGCACATCCAAAAGCTACTAAAATACAAGAACCTATGGTAAGACGATGCAAATTGAAAACTAACTGAATCTAACACCTATGAATTGTCTATAGCCTATCAACTTCTAACACCAATCGAAGTGCAAATCCAAGGGTACAATGAAATCTGAATCTAACATATATGATCATCAATCCTCCAGATCCCTAAATCTCGATATCCCCAACCCTAGGAAGATAGGGGAACATATAGCGGCTCAAACCAGAGGACTGACCTCATTGTGCTGTTTCATCCTCTCGTTGCTTAGATGTGGCAGCGTAACCATCTTCCCGTCGCCGCTAGGATCCACCATTCGTGCCACGAGCTATTGCTGATCTACGTAGCAAAAGTCGAGAGTCTTTGCGAAGGTAGTGAATCGTTTCGCCTTCGAATTACTAATTTATATTAAAGACTCGCCTGAAATTTACAGGTGGGACCTAGTCAATGTAAAAAATTCCCCTTCGAGTGCTAATAGGTTCGACCCACGGGAGGAGCACATTTTCTCCTTGTTTTACCACCATATTTATCTGCTTTAACTTACATGGGGCATGCAAAATAATATAAACACAAATAAAAGAGTATAAAAAATCTTATTTGCTCAAATAACAAAAACTGCATCATGTCTCAGTGGTACTGCCGCCTTCCCCTTTAGAATCAAAAGTCCCGGGTTCGACCCCTGCTATTGACATTGTATCCTTTTAATTTTCCTCCCTTTTTTACCAAACTGACTTGTGGGACCCTATTAAATTTTAGAATGAGTTGGAACCCTCTATTTTTAAACAAATGCTTACATGTGAGACCTTGCAAAATTTTATGACGAGTTAGAACACTCTATTTTCGAAAGAATGCTTACATGTGGGATCCTTCAGAATTTTATAACAAATTGGAACACTCTATTTTTAAAATAATTCTTACATGTGGGACCAAAGTTGGTTTATGACGCTGTTGCGGAGCTTATGGCATCACAAAACTAGCTTCGAACAGGGAATGCTAGGCTACAGTAGCAACCGTTATGACGAAAGTTTTTTGTCACTAAATTTGCTCGGGAGTGAAATATTATGACGAGATCAGCTAGGAACGTCATAAATCAATGACACTAAAATGTGGTTGCGTCACCAGTCAACGATTTTTTTGTAGTGAAATAGATGTAACAAAATCTAGTACTAGCGTCTATCAAAGTCATGAAATACCGTTTACCGCCTTTTGTCAACACGCCTTTCATTTCGCTCAAATCGGAATGAACTAAGTTTAGTGGTGCCAAGTTTCTCACCTCAGCAGTCTTGTGTGGCTTGCGAGTTTGTTTAGATTCAACACATATGTGGCACATAGAATTTTTGACAGAGGTAAACTTTGGAATTAAACTCAAACTATCTAAAAGCATCATACAGCCAAAATTAACGTGACAAATCCTCGAATGCCAAACATTTGATTCATCATCGTTAAACACATGGTTCACAACTTTATTACAATTATCATCTGATAAAGAAAAGCGGAACAAGGCTCCGCTATCATAGCCTTTTCCAAAAAAGTACCAAATTTAGAAATGATACATTCATTTGACTCAAAGAATAATTTAATCCCGTCTGTACATAGTAGAGATCCGTTGGCTAAGTTCTTCTTGATGGTGGGGACATGCTGCACATTCTTCAGCTGCACCATCTTTCCCGAAGTAAACTTCAAAGTGACTGTACGAACACCAAGAATACGTGCATGGGCACCATTCCCCATCAGCAAGGAGCCAGCCCCCCGACCTAGTAAGAAGAAAACATGGAAATGCCAGCACATACATGAATATTAGCACATGTATCAATTCACCACTCTAGTGAGAGACAAACTAAAAGAATTGTAGGTAAAGAATTATTGTACCCCGATGTTCCTCCAACCTCACTAATGATCGTGTTTGCCGACTTGGGCACCTTATGGTCTGGATGCTTTCCAGCAAAGTGTTCTGTACTCCTGCACACATAGCAGGCCCCTGGTGGTCCTTTCTTCTTCTTCTTTGCAGGCCTGTCGGCTTTCTTAGCCTTAGGTGGGTTTTGTGGAGGCTTCTTCCTCTTGTTTTGAGGTTTGGGATTGCCTCTCTGCACAAATTTTGCACTCGAGGGACCGGCCACTACCTTTCCATGTGTGTCTTTTGCTCTCGCCTTCTCCTCAACATCAAGAGTTGTGACAAGGTCATCAAAACTGAACACATGTCTCTTGTGTTTTAGAGTCATAGCAAAATCGCTCCAAGATTGTGGTAACTTGGAGATAATAGCTTCGGCCACAAACTTGTCAGGCAACTCACATGTGTTCTCTTTGTTGTAGTCTTTGAATTTTTTGGTCAGCACCTAGACTTCATGGGCCTGTTCCACTACAAGATGGTGTTCAACCTTCTTGAAGTCTAGGAACTACTCCATGGCATACAACTCACTACCAGCATCAGAAACTCAATAATGAGCCTCAAGAGCATCCCAGACCTCCTTCCCGTTCTTGTAACGGAGGTAGGTGTCAATCATATTTTCAACCAGAACGCTAATGACGGCACCCCGGAAAAAGCTATCAGCAGTCGCAAATGCCTCCGCGGAGACATCCTCGAGAGGAATTCCGAAGATAACGTACATTACATTCATGGTTGTCAACCAAAGGGTGACAAAATCTCGCCACCTTTTAAAGTTGGAACCATCAAAAGCTTTTGGCTTGATCGAATTTGCAAAGCTTGCTACCAGAATCATCCAATCATCAACATAAGGTTTTTGAATAGTTAGATAATAGGTGATTATTTGGCATGTTTTAATTTCGTAATTAAATAGGTATTTCAAGATAGGCTTTATCGTGAGTAAAACAAAGCATGTGCAAGTGTTCATGTTTAAACAACTATTAAACATAAACCAAAAGAAATCAACAAGATTTAGATTGTACCCAAAAGCTGGACGACTGCCAGAGGCACTCGCTTCGTTGTTATCATTCGTCATGCTGAATGACCTGTTGATGTAGCCTTACAGAGTCGTTGCAAAGAAGAGTTGATGTCGTGCAGTCCCTCGAACGGACTTCGAGAAGTAGTGGACGTAGTCGTACTGGGAGCGAGCAGTCGTGTCAAGACGCTCCCTAAAAACCTTATCACCCGCCTATCTCGTGCATGATCTTCTTGTGCTAGTGGAGGTTCCAGAGGCCTGCTCTCGACGGTATCGTGCGTGCGGTGGAGGCCAGATCTATTGAACAAGAGTATTTGAGCGTGAATGGGCGAGTTGGAGAGGAGGAAGAGGGCGCCTAGGACACGGACGGGATGCGGTTCAGCGAACCTAGATGGTCGCGGGTAAGGAAAACAAATCACCGTTGGGAATATTGTGAGGATCATTCCCGTCAACAGCAAAAGGTGCTCTGCCCCACAACACATCAAGTCCGCAACTCACCGCCACGGCCCAGCCCGGGCCAGCCCTGCTCGCCGAGCGAGTACGCGTGGGGCTCACCAGTCTCCTTATTCAACTTCACAAGTGGTGTACGTTCGATATACTACTTAAGTCGAATAAAAACCTCCTCAAATACTCGAATGATATTACTCACTTTTGTTCTCCCTAGCATTAAAAACACTAGGCTTTAATTCTTTAATTATTAAAATAAATGGCTCAAGGCCCATTTATTCCAACAAAAAGTTATGGAAAAGTGCACATTAGGACGTGTCCTGTTAGAAAAGATGTAACTGGATGTGACGGTGAATAGTGCATTGGGGAGGAAAGTGAAGATGAAAGTAGGAAAACTAAACAAGGCCAAGCCCCGGAGTAGTAACTTCTTAATGTAAAATTGACACATTCTTTCATGGAAACGTGCTATGACTCGGTAAAGAAAAGCCCAGCCTGCTCTAATGGGCAGGTTTAAGAAGCCTTTTTTAGAGTCCAACCAGAGAAATTCTCAACAAAAAAAAGAGTCCAACCAGAGAAATGCTAGCTCTTGTGTACTTTCCAGCTACTTTCTAACCGCGCATTGAGATGATCTTGACTGTGTTAGATGATAGGCAATATTTTGGCATATTTTAATTCCATAATTAAATAGATATTTCATAGATATGATTATCGTGAGTGATATAAAGCATGTGCATGTGTTCATGTTTAAACAACTATTAAGCATGAATATGAGAAACCGCATTAGTTTGAGAGTGTACCCAGAAGCGGTACGGGTGTCGGAGACACCCGATGCGCTGTTATCCGCTGGACCAGTCATGGTCGTGGGCGGACCTTGCTTGAAGTAGTCGTACGAAGTCGGTGCAGGAAGATGATCGCAGTGTAGTTGTACAGTCGCCGAGAAGTAGACGAAGTAGTCGTACGGGGAGCGAGCAGTCGCGTCAAGACGCTCCCCAAAAACCTTATCGCCCGCCTACCCCGAGCCGGATCTCAGCAGCAGGACGAGGTTCCGGAGGCTCTGCTCTCGCCTACACCGTGCGCGCGGTGCAAGCGATGGGAATGCAAAAGCAAAGGCAGCGGACAGAGAGGGAGAAGGGAGAGGTCTCCTAAGCAGGAGTACCTGAGTTGTGTGAATTGGTGAGTTGAGGGGGAGGAGGAAGGCCTCCTTATATAGGCGGGCGGTGCTGAGTTGAGGGGGAGGAGGAGGGCCTCCTTATATAGGCAAGCGGAGGCAGAGGGGGTGCGCCCAGATCCAGATCTAGGACGCGGAGGGGACGCGGTGGATGAACCTGGATGGTTGCGGTTAAAGAAACCAATTAACCGTTGGGAATATGCCAAATGATTATTCCCTTCCCACGGCAAAAAGGTGCTCCCGCCTCGCAGCTCATCTCGTCCATCCGTCCGTCCGTCCGCTCTGCACCGCACCACACGCTCGTCTCGTCTCGACACGTCACGTCACGCCCACGCCCACAGCCTCAGCCTGGCTCGGCGAGGCGAGCGAGCGCGCGCGTGCGTGTGGCACGCCTTTCTCCTTTATTCAACTTCACAAGAGATGTACCAAAGGTCTACCTCATAAGTCGAATAAAAGACTCCTCAATTACCCGTACGGTATTTCTCACTTTTCCTTAGCATTAAAACAATGGGCTTTAATTCTTTAATTATTGAAATAAATGGCTCTAGGCCCATTTATTCTAACAATCCCCACCAAGAATTACAAGTCACATTGGAAATGCTCTCATTTTCCCTTTCTGTTTTGATATACCAGTACTGCGGTGGAGACTGTTAAGTTGAACATCCACCAGGAACTTAGGTTACACTTATTTGCAACTGAACAATGGACTATGCCTTGAATTGCCAGTTTTGTGCATCTAAGCTTGGCCCGAGCCCATTACTGATATTAGGCTGCACATAGCATCCCCGTGGGTTGGAGCTTATGGGTCATACTCTGTGCCTCTTCATGAGTTTTCTAGAGATTACCCACATCTCATAGACTATGACCAGTAGTCTGACTCATAGGTGTGCTCCTCCAAGACATACTGTAGGACTATGTCTTTGCTTCAAAGAAACAACTGCCTTGTTTCATGGAAGCCACTTGAAACACATTAAGGTATGCATACCAGCCTGCCATACAGTGTTGAAGAGAAATGCATCTTTCCAGGGATAGAGCCACTCCAAAGGTTCTCTTCTCTTAGTCAGACATAGCTTGTTTCACCGTCCTAATTCACGGGATCTCCGATCACATAGGACAGGTTACCACTATGGAAAGACACACGTGGGTCTCAAGCCCAGTTCCCTAGATGCATTATCTATCACAATACGTGATAGACACTTTATAAATTGATCTGCCAGGTTCTTAGCCATATGGATGTAGTCCAGGGCTATAACACCGGTGTTTCTCAATTTCCTAACAGATTTCAACCGCCTCTTGACATGCCTGGATGACTTCATGTTGTCCTTTGAACTGTTCACCTTGACAATCACAGTTTGATTATCACAGTTCATTAGAATTACCGGTATCAGTTTCTCAACTACCGGCAAGTCCAAAAGGAGTTCACGGAGCCATTCGGCCTCAACAGTGGCAGTATCTAATGCTGCGAGTTCTGCTTCCATTGTTGACCTCGTTAAGATGGTCTGCTTGCAAGACTTCCAGGAAACAGCGCCACCTCCAAGTGTGAACACATACCCACTTGTGGCCTTTAACTCATCAGCATCAGAAATCCAGTTTGCATCACTATATCCCTCCACGACTTTGGGGTCTCCGGAATAGTGAATTCCATAGTTCATTGTTCCTACTAGATAGCGCATCACCCTTTCGACAGCACGCCAGTGTTCACTACCCAGGTTTGAAACAAACTGGCTCAGTTTACTAACTGCATATGCGATGTCGGGTCTCGTGGCGCTAGCCAGATACATCAAGGAACCAATGATCTGGGAGTATCTCAGCTGATCTACCATTATCCTTAAGTTCTTCTTAAGAACCAAGCTGGCATCATAGGGAGTCGAGGCGGGTTTAGCATTGCTGTAGCCAAACCGACTCAGCATCTTCTCAACATAGTGAGTTTGTGACAGAGTCACCCTACCATTTTCTCCCTTGATTAGCTCTATGTTAAAGATAACATCAGCCTCTCCCAAGTCCTTCATCTCAAACTTCTGAGATAGAAAGTCTTTGACTTCCTTGATCACATCAAGGCTCGTGCCAAAGATAAGTATGTCATCTACATACAAACATAAAATCACTCATTCGCCCCCACCATAGCGGTAGTACACACATTTGTCAGGTTCGTTTGCAACAAAGCCAACAGAAGTCAAAGTTCTATCGAACTTATCATGCCCTTGCTTAGGTGCTTGCTTGAGGCCATAGAGAGACTTCACCAACTTAGACACCGTTCCTTCTTGACCCTTTATACATATCTGTCTGGCTGATCCATATAGATCTCCTCTTCCAACTCTCCATTTAGGAAAGTTGTCTTGACATCCATCTGATGGACGAGAAGACCATGTGAGGCCGCCAGAGAAAGTAGTACTCTAATAGTAGTCAATCGAGCGACTGGTGAATAAGTATCGAAGAAGTCTTCTCCATCTTTTTGGGTGTAACCCTTAGTGACAAGTCTAGCCTTGTACTTATCAATAGTACCATCGGGCCTAAGCTTCTTTTTGAACACCCATTTGCATCCCACTGGCTTGCACCCATAGGAACGCTCAACGACCTCCCAAGTACCATTCGACATGACAGAGTCCATTTCACTCCTCACTGCTTCCTTCCAATAGTTAGCATCAGGTGAGGAGTAGGCCTCTGCAATGATCTTAGGAGTGTCATCTATGAGGTATATGATGAAGTCATCTCCAAAGGTTTTGTCTGTCCTTTGCCTCTTGCTCCTCCTAGGAGCCTCATCGTTAACCTCCTCAGGATGTTCAATAAGTGTAGGCTCATTGAGTTCCATCGGCTCGGTGGAGTTGTCCTTCTTGACAGACTCTTGCCTAGATGAATTTGTTTCATCTCTCATTGGAAAAATATTCTCAAAGAATGTAGCGTCTCTGGACTCCATAATTGTGCCGACAAGCAAGTCAGACACTCTGTATCTTACTACCAAGAATCTATATCCAACACTGTGAAAAGCATACCCAGAAAGACACAGTCCACCGTCTTTGGTCCAAGTTTACGTTTCTTGGTGATTGGCACACTCACTTTGGCCAAGCAACCCCAAGTACATAAATATGAAAGAGTTAGCCTCTTCTTCTCCCATCCCTCGAATGGTGTTACTTCCTTATTCTTCATAGGCACACGGTTCAGGACATGACAGGCCGTCATTATCGCCTCACCCCACCATTCCTTAGATAGTCCCGCGGTTTCTAACAAGGCATTCACCAAGTCAGTCAGCGTGCGGTTCTTTCTTTCGGCAATCCCATTGGATTGGGGTGAATAAGGCGGTGTCCTCTCATGAACGATACCATGTTCCTCACAGAATGAGTCAAAAGCATTAGAGAAGTATTCGCCACCTCGATCAGACCTTAGGTGTTTAATCTTTCTCTCAAGTTGATTTTCTACTTCAGCTTTATAGATCTTAAAGTAATGTAACGCTTCATCTTTTGATTTTAACAAGTAGATGTAACAAAATCTAGTGCTATCATCTATCAAAGTCATGAAATATCTTTTACCGCCTTTTGTCAACACACTATTCATTTTGCTCAGATCGGAATGAACTAATTCTACAGGTGCCAAGTTTCTCACCTCAGCAGCCTTATGTGGCTTGCGAGTTTGTTTTGATTCAACACATACGTGGCACTTAGAATTTTTGACAGAGGTAAACTTTGGAATTAAACTCAAACTAGCTAAGAGCATCATACAACCAAAATTAACATGACAAAGCCTCGAATGCCAAACATCTGATTCATCATTCATCACATGGTTCACAACATTATTATCAAACGATAAACAAAAGCAGAACAAGCCTCCGCTATCATAGCCTTTTCCAACAAAGGTACCAAACTTAGAAATGATATATTTATTCAACTCAAAGACTAATTTAAACCTGTCTCTACATAGTAGAGACCCGCTGACTAGATTCTTCTTGATGGTAGGTACGTGCTGCACATTATTCAATTGTATGGTTTTCCCCGAAGTGAACTTCAGAGTGACCGTACCAGCACCAAGAACACGCGCATGGGCACCATTCCCCATCAACAAGGACGTAGTCCCCCGACCTGGTAAGAAGAAAACATAGAAATGTCAGCGCATACAAGAATATTAGCACCGGTGTCTATCCACCACTCTGGTGAAGAACATACTGAAAGAACTGTAGGTAAGAGATTACCGTACCCCCATGTTCCTCCACCCTCGCTAACAACCATGTTCGCTATTTTGGGGGCCTTACGATCTTTGCGATCCGGGCACTTTGCAGCAAAGTGATCCGGACTGCCACATGTATAGCAAGCTCCCCCCGGCTTTCTCTTCTTCTTGTCAGGCCCATCGGCTTGCTTAGCCTTGGGCGGGTATTGTGAAGGCTTCTTCCTCTTGTTCTGGTTGTTCTTGAACTTGGGATTACCCCTCTGCACAAAGTTTGCGCTTGAGGAACTGGCTATTGCCTTTCCACGTGTGTCCATTGCTCTCGCCTTTTCTTCAACATCAAGAGTCGCAACAAGGTCATCAAAAGTGAATTCCTTTCTCTTGTGTTTTAGAGACGTAGCAAAGTCCCTCCATGACTGTGGCAGCTTAGCGATAATAGCTCCAGCCACAAACTTGTCGGGCAACACACATGGGGCCTCTTTGCTGTAGTTCTCGAGCTCCTTAGCCAGCGCCTGTACTTCATGGGCCTGTTCCACCATAGGATGGTCTTCAACCATCCTGTAGTCTAGGAACTGTTCCATTACGTACAGCTCACCGCCGGCGTCAGAAGCTCCGTACTGAGCCTCAGGAGCCTCCCAAATATCCTTCCCCGTCTTGTAACGGAGATAGGTGTCCACCAGGTTGTCAACCAGAACGCTGATGACGGCACCCCGGAACAGATTATCATCTGAATTAAACTTTTCCCCCGAGACACCCTCGGGAGCTTTTCCGGTGATGACGTACATCACGTTCATGGCGGTGAGCCACAGGGTAGCCAACTCACGCCACCTCTTAAAGTTGGAACCATCGAATGGTTTTGACTTAATTGCATTCGCAAACCTAGTGACTCCAAACATATTCATATCAATATCATAAGGTTTTTGGATTGTTAGATGATAGGCAATATTTTGGCATATTTTAATTTCATAATTAAATAGATATTTCATAGATATGATTATCATGAGTGATATAAAGCATGTGCATGTGTTCATGTTTAAACAACTATTAAACATGAATATGAGAAACCGTATTAGTTTGAGAGTATACCCAGAAGCGGTACGGGTGTCAGAGACACCCGATGCGCTGTTATCCGCTGGACCAGTCATGGTCGTGGGCGGACCTTGCTTGAAGTAGTCGTACGAAGTCGGTGCAGGAAGATGATCGCAGTGTAGTTGTACAGTCGCCGGGAAGTAGACGAAGTAGTCGTACGGGGAGCGAGCAGTTGCGTCAAGACGCTCCCCAAAAACCTTATCGCCCGCCTACCCCGAGCAGGATCTCAACAGCAGGACGAGGTTCCAGAGGCTGTGCTCTCGCCTACACCGTGCGCGCGGTGCAAGCGATGGGAATGCAAAAGCAAAGGCAGCAAACAGAGAGGGAGAAGGGAGAGGTCTCCTAAGCAGGAGTACCTGTGTTGTGTGAGTTGGTGAGTTGAGAGGGAGGAGGAGGCCTCCTTATATATGCGGGCGGAGGCGGAGGGGGTGCGCCCAGATCTAGATCTGGGACGCAGTGGGTGAACACGTCACGCCCACGGCCTCGGCTCGGCGAGGCGAGCGAGCGCGCGCGTGTGGCACGCCTTTCTCCTTTATTCAACTTCACAAGAGATGTACCAAAGGTCTGCCTCATAAGTCGAATAAAAGACTCCTCAATTACCCGTACGGTATTTCTCACTTTTCCTTAGCATTAAAACAATGAGCTTTAATTGTTTAATTATTGAAATAAATGGCTATAGACCTATTTATTCGAACAGAATGTGTGGGGCAAGCACTATTAATTGGGCAAGAAGAGCATTCGGACACGTTCTTTTGCAACTTTGTACATCAAAGTCAATGGACGGCCTCACTTACTAAAAGAAAAAAAAATTTAAAAACCACGTCAGTTGGTCTCATCTAATTATCTTAAAATAATCAATTATAAAGACAATCTTCACATCATATTGAGCATGTGAGGTTTGCTGTTTAGAGACCCGCATCAGTTGGTTCTAGTAATATCCCTTGACAGCGACGCATCCTCCACACTACCATGCATATAACCAGGATTCCCAGCTGAACAACCTGACCTAAAGTCATTAAAATATAGTACTTTTTACCCGACCTAAAGTCCTTAAAATATAGTACTTTTTTGGTTTCAAATTGTAGTTCATTTTAGCTTTTCTATACTTCATTTGTTTATATTCACCTAGATATAGGTTATATTTGAGAGAGCCAAACGACCTACAAGTTCGCACGGATAGAGTAATTATGAAAAGGAGGTGAAACATAGCAGAAAGGGGCATGGAAAAAAAATAGTGATCTTGATCAAAGGATCATATTTAGCTAGAACCACGTTAAGGGAGACCCTTAATTAGGATTGCAATGTTAGAAGGCCCAGCACTTTTGTTAATATTTGTGTTTTTCCTGTTTTGTGTGTTTCTTGGTTTATTATCAGTTACCCGTCCGTTCTAAATTATAATTGTTTGACTTCTGACCCTAAGTTTGATATCTCGTTTTGCTGAAAAACTATGCAAAATATATACCACACTTTTCTTGTGGATTTCTTTATTAATAAAAGTTCTTGAATAGTGACTTAAATTTGACTATATTTGTACATTGAATAAGATGGTGTCAAACGAATTATAATTTGAAAGGGAGGAAGCAGTAATTAAAAACAAAAGATGGGCTGAGATGGTACAATGATCATGGTCCTGCAGGTCTCCAAGGATCAGTTAGATGCATAGATCCAAGTCAGTTGCACGTGGTTTTAATGCAGGATAGGCATTTAATTTGTCAAGGTCAAAATCTGCTGTTGATTGGAAGAAAAATATTGCTGTCATGACTGGATGGCAGATCAGATCCATGACCATTATATTTTCTAACGAGCGCGGCTGTTCTGGAAATATGTATGAATTGGTTTAAATAAAATCATCCGATCTTAATCATGAGCAAATATTGGTTTAAATAAAATTACCTGATCTTCCTTCTGCCTATTGCAAATATTTTATAATTTCTATTAGAGATGGGGATGCATATACTATGTACCCTCCACAAAATTTGGTCGCTAAACTCAACTTACTTAAAAAGAAAACAAAAAATAAATTTCAGTAGCACAAGATTTTTGAAATAAATGTCTATAATGATTAATTAGATACAGATTAAAAGAATCTACGCGAATATAAGGTCCTGTTTGGTTTCTACAAGTCACCTGACTTATAAGTCAGGTGGATTTAAGTCGATCGTGTTTGGTTGCCCTGACTGATAAAGTTAGTGAGTATAAAGAGAAAAAGTGACTTATGCAACTTTAAATAGGAGTGAAGCAACTTATTTATAAGTCAGGTGACTTATGAAGTAAATAAGTCAGGAATATTTGGTTCACACAAGTAACTTATTTGCACTTTTTTATTCTAAGTCAGGTGACTTTTTATGAAACCAAACAGCGCCTAAGTGCCACTGTTGTTTTTTAAAAGACAACGTTAGCTGACTTTATAAAAAGAATCTTAATCACGAGCCCAGCTCTCAATTTTGTATGTGGTGGCACCACTGTTCTTCACCCAACCTTAAAGGCTCTGCTCTGAGGACTTGGAGACCAAAGAGGGGAAAGTGCGGATGACAAGAAGTAAGATGCAGGAGCTCCAAAGGGTAGATATAATTTATGAAATGGATTATGTACCCTTGAATACTCTTGGCATGTACTCCTGCTAAAAAGAGTGCTCTAGACTAAGAATCTGAAATGTATTTCTACTTCGAAAGTCTTTGATGTCAAACCCTGACAGCGATCAACGTACCTCTAAGGCCTGAAATCACTAAATGTGGGATGCCAAAGTATTGTCATATGCTAGTGCAAGCCCTTCGAGGGTTTATGCATATCGGTGAGTTTTCAAAAAATCTCATCAAACAAAAAAGTGTGAGGAGTATCCATCACGATGGGACCACCACCTAAAAAACGTGGCAAAGATGTCCATGTCACGCGATGCGGATGCGTTCATTCTAGGGCGCTGCCTCAGGGCTCAGGCCCTTTTCACCGCGTGTAGATGCGCACCGCATGGATCCGCATTGAAGAAAGCTAGATCAAGCTGCCACAACACTAGGTCACAAACGATTTGTGCTAACACATGTAATTTAGAGTGCTGGCGAGCACAATTAGCACCCGCCAGCATAGTGGTGCGGGCGAGCGTCGGGGCTTCGCCCGCCAGCGGTGTAGGCACAGCACTGGCAGGCGACATAAGCCACCCACCAACACAGATCGAAGCATTTGTGCTGGCGGGTGGCTTATGTCGCCCGCCAACACTGTGCCCCTCCTATAAGGGTTCGGACAACTCCTTCTTTCCAGCCACCTTCCATTGGAGTTTTGCCCGAGAAGAGCTCGGGAAAAGCTCCAAAAACACCAAATCTAGGGCGAGGTTTTGGTCTTAATTTCCTTAGAGGAGGTAGTATATATGGTGAGTTTGTGCTATTTTAATCTTCTTTTTCACCTTTTGTCTAACATTTTTAGCTTATCTAGAGATCTAGAGCTAGACCTAGGGTTACCTAGGAGAGAGAAGAGTGAAGAGAGACAAAATGAATTATAGATTTATTTTTTGAAGTAGAATTATACATTCCTAATATAATGATTGCAATGCTATGTTTGTCATTTTTATCATTAGTTTCATTAAATAAAATTTTATTTTATTTTTTACATATTAATTTAAGTGAGTTTATATATTTCAGTTTAATTGAGATTTAATTGTTGTGACTCATATATTTACATATGTATCATTAAATTAGTTCTTAAAATGTATACTTATTTTCTAGGTTATTTAAGATGGATACGTTTGTTATTTTTATTGTTAGTTTCATAAATTAAAATTGTAGAAATCAGTTTCGTTTCAATTTTTTACATATTAAATGAAGCAAGTTTACATATTTGAGTTTAATTGAGTAGTTAATTATTGTGACCCATATATGTATCATTGAATTTGTTTAATTATCGTAGAATTCAATCTAGTTTATATGTTAGTTTATAATAGATTTGAGTTTAATTGAGTTTTTAATTACTATGAGCCATATATTTATATATATCATAAAATTAGTTTCTAAGATGTAGAATTATTTTATATGTTGTTTAAGATGGATCATAGAGCATGGATGTATGACATACCGAGCATTCATCTACATTCATGATAGAGTTATCAATGTTTCTCGAGATTGCACACAAGCATGCTTAAATTTGCAAGACAAGGCAAATACATTGTCCGTGTTGTCACTGTTGCAACAAACTTGTATGGGAGGATATTAATGCCATCAAGATGCATTTGATAAAGCGAGATTTTTTGAAAGGATACACAACTTGGTCCCACCATGGTGAAGTAGTAACTACTTTCAACAATGCAGACATTGACACCAGGTATGATGAAGTTGGTGATGAAGATGTAGATGAAAATGATCATGTCATGATGGATGATGATTTTGACTGTGGAGATCAAAATGGTGATTAAACAGATGCACCACAGGTGGACGAGGAATGTGATGTTGATATGAAAGAAATGTTGCGCCACATTGAACCGGAGGTATTGCTAGGGAGTGCTAAAGGGTTAAAAACTTTTGAAAACTTAAGAAGGCTGCAAAGAACCGTATGTATGAGGGTTGTAGGAATGAGTGGATATTGTTGCGTTTCATCCTCCATCTTCTGATTGTGAAGGCAAAATTTGGAGGATCGAACAATAGTTTTAACGAACTCCTTACTCTGTTAGCCAAGCTACTCCCGAAGCCTAGCTTTGTGCCAAGAAACACATATGAAGCAAAAAAGATTATCCCCATTAAAGATGTGACTGCAAAGAATACATGCATGCAGGAACCATTTCATGTGGTACTGCGGTGACTATGCAGAACTGCAGAAGTGTCCAAATTGTGATGCTAGCTGTTACAAAAGTAATGTCGATTTCGATGTAGAACGTGTCATTACCTCCAAAGGCATGAAGAGGAAGATGGGTGGAAAGAAAAGTGTAGGTGCTCAAGTGGAGGATGAGTCTAGTATTGGTACTGACATGGCTAGCTAGTCAACGTAAAGTCCCTACCTTGGTGATGTGGTACTTGCCGATGGAGGACCGTCTGAAGCGATTGTTCTCAAACCCAAAGACCGCTAAACTAATGACTTGGCACGCCGAACGCCCAGAGAAGTCTGATGGGAAGCTTTGACATCCTTCTGATGCTCGCCAGTGGAGGACCTTTGAATCCAAGCATCCAGAGTTTAGAGATGAAAAAAGAAATATGCGTTTTGCATCAAGTACAGACGACATGAACCCATTTGGTGAAAGAAGTAGCACGCACAGCACATGGCCAGTGTTGGTGACCATATACAACCTTACCCCTGGCTATATCACAAGAGAAAGGTCCTTTTGCTAAGCGTTCTAATCCAAGGCCCGAAGTAACCTGGTATCAACATAGATGTTTTCCTGGAGGCATTGATGGAAAGTATAAAGAAGTTTTGGAAACATGGGGTTAAGATGTGGGATGAGTACAAATGGGAGAAATTCACACTTAGGGCTATTATCTTTGTTACTATTAATGATTACCCTACCCTATTTTTTGTGTTGGGTTAGACAAAAGGAAAGACAACTTGTGTAGTTTGCTTGAATGGTACAATATCTGTGTACCTTAAAGGATGTACGAAGACAGTGTATATGGGGCATAGACGCTGGCTACTAAAGACTCACAAGTACCTCAAGATGGCAAACTCTTTCGATGGAACTATTGAGAAAGATTTTGCCACACAACTGGCCACGAGTACAGTGTGTCAGAAGGTCATGTTCAAACTTAGTAAGAAGTCAAAAGGTGGTGTTGATGATAATTCGAAAAGGGGAAGGAGGCTGAAACGACATAGAACGCTGACGTGCCTTTTAAGAAGATGTCTATATTCTTTAAGTATTTGCCATACTAGAAAGACCTGGCAGTGTGCCATGCCATTGATGGACTGAAGGCACGTAAGGATCTCGTTGACCTAAAAATCAAGGCAGAGCTCCACCCACAAGAATGTCCTAATGGTAAGCAGTACCTTACCCCTACTAGATACAACTTAACATAAGATGAGAGGTTGGCTATCTGCAAGTGCTTGTGCAGGTTGAAAGTGCCTACCAGATTCTCATCCAACATCAGATCACTAATCTTGTTGAAGGACATGACGCTTACTGATTATAACTCTCATGATTGCCATGTGATTATCACTATTTTTCTCGCGATTGCAATCCGAGCTGTCAAACCAGTATTCCTAAAGATTGTTATCACAAGAATGTGCTACTTTTTCAACGTCACTTCGTAGAAAGTGGTCGATTGTGTAGAGTTGGCAAGGCTTCATCTTTTTATGTCGGAAACTCAAGCCCAACTCGAGATGTGCTTCCCTCCGTCCCTTTTTGATATCATGGAACTTGTAATGATCCACATGGTCGAGCAAATTACTAAACTAGGACCTATGTATTTCAATCAGATGTGGACGTACGAACGGTTCATGTCGATTCTCAATGGATGCATGAAAAACAAAGAATTTCTAGAGGGTAGAATGATCGAGAGCTACCATATAGAAGAGTGTTGATTGTTGCATAGATTACATAAAAGATAAGAGAGCGATCGGTTTACTAGAATCTCGACACGAGGGCAGATTGTCCGGGAGAGGTACCATTGGAAGGAAAAGATTCAGCAACAAGGACAACTAACAACTGGAGAAAGCGCATTCATGTGTTCTACAACAACTTCCAATAGTTGAGCCATTCATTGTGCAACACCTAAATGAGGTTCATGACTAAAATAATAGTCGATCCGAGAATTGGGTCACCAAAGAGCAAAAGCATCATTTCCTATCATGGTTACAGGAACATGAGCATTTGTTTCAAGGAAATTCCATAGATGATGAAACATTGATCAGGTTAGCAGCTGGTCCATCAAGCAATGTCACCTCATGGCAAGCATATGCAATTAATGGGTACACCTTTTATACCAAGGCAAAATACAACAAGAGCGTCACATATTAAAATAGTGTTCACATAGATGTGATTGATACATCCGGAAAGAACATCACTTACTATGGTTTCATAGAGGAAATATGGGAACTTGATTATGGAGAGAATATCCGGATCCCCGTGTTTCGGTGCCAATGGGTCAAACACCCAATGGCATTACAAATGACAATTACGAGTTGACACTTGTAGACCTTGTGAATGTAGGTTACAAAGATGACCCATGGGTACTCGCCTAGCGTGTTGCACAAGTTTTCTACATAGCTGATTCTATGAATGTAAAGAAGCACATTCCCGTCTCCGGAAAACAAAGAATTATTGGAGCTGAAGGTGTAGTTGACGTTGAGGATTACAATCAATATGTGGAATTGGAGTTGTTCAAATATCATGAATGAAGAATCAAGATTGTTGAAGCTAGCATTCCTAAATCCGAGAAGCCATGGTTACGTACAGGCTGTGAAGGAAGAATTGTTAAAGGATAAATAGCACTTCTTATTAGTCTGGCTTGATGTATCTTTTGTAAGACTTTATTAATTAATGTCGTTGTAAGACTTTAAATTTTGTGCCATTTTCAAGTCATTCATGTTATGCCATTCGGATTGATTTCACATCATTCAAAGCTCACAAGTAATAAGGCATTCAATACTTAGAAGGGTACATTCAAATCCATAAAAATAAAAGGGTACATCAATACTTAAGTCTTAACAAAGACAACAAGTTCAAATCCATATAAATAAAAGGTTACATCTATGCACAACACATATTTCATACTTGCATCTTGAAAAGATAATCCAACAAGTTCAAGCTCCATTTTCTTAAAGAGATAATACATATAGTTGAAGTCTCCAATCTTGAAGTCTAGAACATCACTAATATATGCTAAAGCATGAGTTAGTGCACTCTCTTTAGATTCACATGAACAGTCATATGGACTTCCATAAATCTCAAAAAATATCAAGTTGAACTAATATGGTGGGAAAATGAAAGATGAGCCTGGAACTTCCTTTCTCTTGTGCGTTCCAGATTTGAATCTTGGTAAGAAAATCCCAACACATCGCACGCTTGCTCTAGAATTGCATGAAAACTCATTGCTGCAAAGGTTTCACCAATGATATCCTAAAGTTAAGAATAAGGTAACAAATGTTCAGAATGTAGCATAAGTAGTTAAAATAAAAAATGCTCAATGATATTTCTATGCTCCATACCATGTCACCTTGATTCAGCTGACAAAGTCTCTTTGCGGTCCCGGTCACACTTTCTCCCTTCTCGAGTGCCTTGATTAGAAAATAAGAGTAATCTGACACAAAGTACCCATTAGCGCTAAGTTTTTCTAAGCAATTCTACACAACGGTCCTTTCAAATGTCCTCCTAACCAGTGAAGGGCTACCACACTCAGCAATCGATAGCATTGGAGTGGTTTTGATGACAGCGAGGAGCGAAATGGTCCTCGCACAAGTATGCAAAAAGAGATTTTTTATTGAATGATGTTGTTTGGACTGACAACCGCACATTGTGTAATAGGAGGGTTACCACTAATATTATTGACAACATGTCTGAACCACTTCAAATGATCGATAATCTGCAAGGTACGGAATGAAAATTATTGTTCCTGTGTAGTAAAAATCCGGTTTATAGAGGGAAAGAATATTACTATGTTGGGAGTAGGTCCTTGGCGTTGATTACCATTAGGCAAGTTAATGACGCCATGGGTAAAGTGTATCCCTGGACGAGGAGGTAACAGTGGCCGATCGTCAACAATGTGCAGTCCACGAACGCCTCCGCGGCCACGACCACAACCACCTCCACAGACGCCACCATGACCAAAAAAGTGACTTGCCATTGTTATCCCTAAAATATGCACAATATATAATTTAAAAGTTTCTACAAAATCTCTAGTACGTCCAACAAAAATTTGTATTTAATATTTCTCAACGATCTCTAGTCTAACAAAACTTCCTACATGTTCAATTTGTACACAATCTCTAATCTAC
Organism: Cenchrus fungigraminus; assembly: GCA_036936925.1. Classification (NCBI taxonomy): domain Eukaryota; kingdom Viridiplantae; phylum Streptophyta; class Magnoliopsida; order Poales; family Poaceae; genus Cenchrus; species Cenchrus fungigraminus. Next base: position 88,731,183 of record CM072779.1, on the reverse strand, counting down.
ACATAATCCTATATTATTGAATTGCAATATGAGATTAATTTAATATAAAAAAACAAACTGGAGAGGGAGGAGGCGCGGCGCGGGCCGGTGAGGCGCGACGGCACCCGGGCTGCAGAGGCACGGCAGTGGTCGGGACGTACGGCGGCGGCGATACGGGGCAGGTGAGCCGGTGTGGGCAGAGGAGGAGGCTGGGGTGGGCAGGGGCGCATTTGGGGCTCGGCCCGGGGAGGCAGCCAGGCTTAGGCTGGGTGATGGTGCGGCGGTGCATGGGCAGCCTGCCGGTGTCGATCCAAACATCTGCACCAGGGACTTAGTCAAATTTTGGCCACCCCTGCACTGAGGCTCAGTGCTGGCGGGCGTCTTAAGTGCCCACCAGCACAATGGATTGTGAGTTAATTCAAAAAATTTGAAATCTTGAGTAAAAATATTCAAAATTGTTTGAAACTTATACAAGTCTCCTAAAATGTTTGAATTTAAATTTAGGAAGTGTGTTCTCTCATAAAAAAGTTTTGATTTGAAAAAGTTAGTTCAAATGGGACTATAGGGGTAAACACCCTCTAACTCATTAGGTGTTCACCCTAGAGTTCCATTTGAACTAACTTTTTGAAACCAAGAGTTCTTTTTGAGGAAACACAATTCCTAAATTTAATATGAAGCATTTTACTGGAGTTGTAGAAGTTTCAAACAATTTTGAACATTTTTAGGCAGATTTCAAATTTTCTGAATTTTTTTTCAGAATTCACAGTGCTGGTGGGCATCTTTAGGGCCCGCCAACATAGTGGATTCCAAATTAATTAAAAATAATGAAATCTTGCCCAAAAATGTTCAGAATTATTTGGAACTTCTAAAAGTCTCCTAAAATGTTTGAATTTAAATTTAGGAAGTGTATTCTCACATAGAAAAGTTTTGGTCTGAAAAAGTTAGTTCAAATGGACTCTAGGGTATAACACCCTATAACTCATGAGGTGTCTCACCCTAGAGTCCTATTTCAACTAACCTTTTGAAACCAAGAATTCTTTTGAGGAAACACACTTCCTAAATTTAACATGAAGCATTTTCCCTGAGTAGTAGAAGTTTCAAACAATTTGGACATTTTTAGGTAAGATTTCAAAATTTTTCATTTTTTCGGAATTCACACTGCTAGCGGGCGTCTTAAGTGCCCACCATCATAGTGGATTCTGAATTAATTCAAAAAATTTGAAATCTTGCCTAAAAATGTCCAAAATTGTTTGAAACTTCTACAAGTCTCCTAAAATGTCTAAATTTAAATTTAGGAAGTGTGTTCTCTAATAAAAAAAGTTCTACTCTGGAAAAGTTAGTTCAAACGGGACTCTAGGGTCAAACACCCTATTACTCCTTAGGTGTTTCACCCTAGAGTCCCATTTGAACTAAGTTTTTGAAACCAAGAGTTATTTTTGAGGAAATACACTTCCTAGATTTAATATGAAGAATTTTACTTGAGTTGTACAAGTTTCAAACAATTTTGACCATTTTTTGGCAAGATTTCAAATTTTTTGAATTTTTGTGGAATTCAAAGTGCTGGCGGGCGGCTTTAGGGCCCGCCAGCACAGTGGATTCTGAATTAATTCATAAAATTTGAAATCTTGCCTGAAAATGTTCAAAATTGTTTGAAACTTCTACAAGTCTCCTAAAATGTTTCAATTTAAATTTAGGAAGTGTATTCTCACATAAAAAAGTTCTGGTTTGGAAAAGTTAGTTCAAATGGACTCTAGGGTATAACACCCTGTAACTCATGAGGTGTTTCACCCTAGAGTCCCATTTCAACTAACTTTTTGAAAGCAGGAGTTCTTTTTGAGGAAACATACTTCCTAAATTTAATATGAAGCATTTTACTTGAGTTGTAGAAGTTTCAAACAATTTTGAACATTTATAGGAAAGATTTCAGTTTTTTCATTTTTTTCAGAATTCACAGTGCTGGCGGGCGCTTAAGACGCCTACCAGCGCTGAGCCCCACTGCTGGTGGGCATCTTTGTCGCTCGCCAGTGGTGAGTCGCCCACTATATAGGCTAAAGGATCGATTAGGCGACCATAGAGGGGTGGAGTGAATGGGAGCCGATAAAAATCCTCCAGCAAGAACTTCGACCTATACCCCTAATTTACTTCCAAGCAATCCCACGCACACCTTGCTAAGATCATGTAGCCACTAGAGGTGCTACTGATCCTAGGAGCAAGTTCTCCTACTGAAATAAACACTCAACACCGTAGTGGAAAATCTGCACGACTTGCTGCCTGGGCACCGATGGGGTGCACCGGTCAGGCCGGTGAGCTGCACCGGTAAAGCTGGTGTGCACAGCAAGTGGATAGACGTTCAAAAAAGTCTCAGTGATGTCTCTAGGCCCTGGAACAAAAACCACCTCAAACCTAAGAAGCAACACACACAAGAAGCTTCACCAACCGAGGCAAAACAACACGATTCTTGCCAAGAACTGACCCTGGGAAAACCACAACAATTTCCCACTGAACCCAACATTCACCCGAGAAAAATACCCACAAGGCCTTGCACCGGTCTGACTGGTGTGCTACACCGGTCAGACCGGTGAAGCCTGGGCTGCTCGGGATGAACTCCACCCACAGGTCAACTCCAAGAATCAACTCGCCTGATCTCCCAATTCACTCCATGGATTCAAGATAAACTTTGGGGAAGGTAGGAACACCACATGCGTGAACTCTAGCTCGAAGCACAAGCCCCAAAACCCTCTAGAATAGGAGGAATCGCATGTCCCGTGCCTGTACCTCAAGAACACGAGGAACACCAAAAACCCCCAAAATCGAAGGCCTTTCCACAGGATCGGAGGAGGAAGATCACCAAGAAAACAGGCACAAGGACCTCATGAGTGAATCCCACTAACAATCCAGTAAAGAAACACCCTCAAAAGCTCACCACAAATTTCCCAAGAAAAGGCTCCGAATATCCACAAAAATAGCCACGGGAATCTAACACAAATCACAAGAGACAAGGAGGATGAACTCCAAACCTTCCATACATCACAATGAAAGATTCTTTACAAAGAGGCTAGCAACCTCCCTTCATCTTACCCTCTTGATGATTTGCAATATGCTCTAGCTAGCCATATGGAAACAAGAGAAAGGGAAAACCAAATAGCAAATGAAGTAGGGTTCCAAGAGTTGGCTACCATCTCCCACTCCAAACAGTTTATATGGGCAGCGCCGAATGACCAAATTACCATTACTACATAATAGTAAGATACACATGCACGGAGGGCAATTTTGGTAATCTCGTCAAAACTCCATCGGACGGATGCTCATCGACCGCAAGCCCGCTTCAACTCCACGCAAGCCTTGCGATCACACCGTGTGTCCTTTCCTTCAAAGCTTCTGGATGCCCACGGGACCCACCGGTCAGACCGGTGCTCCTCACCGGTCAGGCTGGTCAAGGCCACCTGTCAGACTAGCCTAGTGTAGAACCGCCACACTCCTGTCTCCGATCTTAGCTTTGTTGCTCAGAGTTTGGGGTTTTCGGAGTTCCTCGTGTTCTTGAGGTAGAGGTATGAGATTTGCGATTCCTCCTATTCTAGAGGGTTTTGGGGCTTGTGCTTCGAGCTAGAGTTCACCCATGAGGTGCTCCTACCTTTGCCAAAGTTTCTCTTGAATCCGTGGAGCGAATCAGGAGATCGGGTGATTTGATTCTTGGAGTTGACCCGCAGGTGGAGTTCATCCCGACCAGCCCAGGCGTGATCGGTCAAACTGGTGCAGCACACCAGCCAGACCGGTGCAGGCCCTTTGTGGGTTTTGGCTCGGGTGGACGATTGGTTTAGTGGGGATTCACTGTGTGTTTTCCCAGGGTTAGTTCTTGGCAAGAATCGTGTTGGTTTGCCTCGGTTTGCCTTGGTTGGTGAAGCTTTTTGTGTTTGGTTCTTTGTTGGCTTGAGGTTGTGTTTGTTCCAGGGCCTAAAGAACTCACTGAGGCATTCTGGAACGTTTATGTGTGCTTGCTGTGCACACCAGCCTGACCGGTGCAACACACTAGCCTGACTAGTGCACTGCATCACCCTGATCGGTGTAGCTCAGACAACGAGTAGCACAGATTTTCCGTTGCGGTTTTGGTTGTGTGTTTGGGTAGGAAAACCTACTCCTAGGATCAGTAGCACCTCCAGTGGCTATGTGATCTTTGGAAGGTGTGCGCGGGATTGCTCAGAAGTGAAATCGGGGTATAGGCCTAAGTTCTCACTAGAGAACTTTTATCAGTTCCCATTCACTCCCCCCTCTCTGGTTGCCTAATCGAATCTTCAATTGGTTTCAGAGCCGGTTACAGATCTTCGTGATTCTAACCAGTCTAAGATCTAAAGATGGCGTACCAGGATAGGGGCTCCGGTCCTCCGCACTTTTATGGGAAGAACTACCAGATGTGGCAGAGGCGCATGAGCGCGTTTCTTCATGGAAAGGGACTGTTGCTTTGGGACGTGATGGAGGACGCCTCCTATGTTCGCCCCTGCTAACTTCCTTGCCCCAGGATCTCGAGACTTGTTTGACACCAACAACAAGGTAGTTGATTACTTGGTTCGAGCTCTCTGTGCCTCGGAGTTTGATCGGGTGTATGGAGAGGATTTGGCGTGTTAGATATGGGAGAAGCTTAAGATTGACCTTGTTGGGAATAGTCAGGTGCAGGGTTGTTTGTTTGCCACTCACCGGATAGAGTACGAGAACTTCACTCATCTTACCGGTGAGTTGATTGACTCGATGTTTCATCACTTCACCTGTATCGTGCACAACATGAGAGCCAATGTGGCCGTGCTCCCATACATAGATCATGATAGGGCTATCAAGCTCTTACACTCACTTGATAGATCTGTGTGGAGTGCCAAGGTCGAGGCTATCTTGGAGTTGGGTGTGTATGAGACTTTGATTGTGGATGAGCTGTTCTTGAAGCTCAAGTCGTCTGAGGTGGATCGTAGCCTGAGATCCAAGACTGGATCCCGACTGAGTCGCATAGTCTCACTCTCATTTCCGGATCTGGTGCAAGGACTAATCCTAACCCATCCTACAGGATGTACTATTTGTCTTCTCTTATGTCCTTGCCAGATGAGGGGTTTGACGAGCTTGGAGAGGACGAGCTAGTGTTGCTGACCAGGAGGTTCAAGAGGCTGCACGAGAACCGCGTGAACACGAGGAGGGTCACATGGATGTGCTAGACATGCAGCAAGTAGGGACACTTCATCGCCGAGTGCCCGCAGGAGGTCGAGCCCAAGAACGAGTACAAGCACTGCCCGAGGATCGAGAACAAGCTCCACTCGAGGCGTGAGCACAAGCACAAGTACAAGGACAGGGACGAGCAGAGATCGAGGAAGGGTGGCTGCTATGACAAGAAGAAGAAGGCTCGAGCGATGGTGGGTGCGAGCGACGTCGACTCTAGCTCTGTGTTGACGGCTATTAAGTACCACTTTTACGCCGTCAATCTCTGCATAAATTAAATGGAAAGTGACCATCAACACTAGAATAAGGCTTGATATTTATAGTTTCCACAAGTGTTGGTGTTTCTAGCTTTTGTTGCAGGACACACCAAAATGCGCATGAAATGATATGATTGAGAGCAAGTGAATCAATGGCACCAATAGGGAATCATCCATAACAATCTCAATCATTTGTCTACTTCGGAGTCCGAATGGAAGAGATATGCACAAGACAAGATCACACTCCAGATATCATGTGGGCCCAGTGGGACCCAGACCAGGCCACGTGGCGACGTGCTGCCACCTTGGATGCCATGAGTCCATGACACCTCATCAATCCAAGTGAAGCAATCACCGACGAATCAGACACCGCCACATGTACAGCACAAGGATCCAAGGGCCCACCAGGGACCCAAACCGCCTCAAAACTCTGCATGCACTTGGAACCGTCATAAGGGTCGACATACCAGTCAACTAGAGAAAGCACAAGGCATATCATGGTGGGCCCAAGTCGGCCGATCCTAGGATCGGTCAATCCAGGATTGGCGCCTGTCGCCATCTGCTCCGACGTGGTGCTTCCCTGTTGGTCCCTTGCAGCGTTCCGGGGTGTTTTGGTGACATTTGGTGTACGAGACCACACACCCCCTCCTCTATAAATAGGAGGGGAGGGGCTCCCTTTTCCACACATCCCAAGCTACCTCTCCTCTCATTCTCCCCTTGGAGAGGTGAGTTCTCACCTCTCCATGTGTTGTGTGTGTGATTAGAGTGCTAGGTAGAATAGGAGTGAGGAGTGAGGTGGAGTCCTCGTGAATGCTTGTTCTTCATTTAGACCAAAGTGAGTATTTCAGCATTTCTTATTTAGACTAAAGGGGACTCATGCATGAATGATATGTTCTTGTGTTCTTAGCTTGTTCATGTTTTAGAGCTCGTGTTCTTCGTAACACGACGCTTCGATCCTTTAGGGCTAGTTATAAGTTTAAGTATCTTTTTGCATGATTGATCTTGTTTAGCTGAGAAAGAGTGTTGTATCTAGTTTGCATCCAAACCTTCCTATTTCAATGTGATTCAATGATGTGCTAAGGACTGAGTCGTTCTTACAGGTTCGACGCTCTGTATTTATACAGAGTGCTATAGTAGGGCTTATGGGCTAGCAAACGTAGTCCGCTATAGTAGTAATCGGTAGTGTAGACGTGGTGTCTAGACTCTGGTTATCTTTCAAATAACACAGGCTCTCGTGTAACGATAGAGGTAGGCTGTAGTAGTGACAGCTATTGGACCCTTTGACATCCTCTGCGCCCGAGTACCGAGTAGGGACACCGGTCGGAATACCTTAGACCTTTGAAATCTAGGGTGGGTCGGTGCCCCGAAGTGATATCCATAACGACTAGATCCTTTCCTAGACTCAAGACCCTCACAAAGTGCTTCTCATCTCCCATATATCCCAGTACGAGTTTGGTGTCCTTGGACCCGTCTATACTAGAGTAGAAGATAGTACACATCGTTCCTTGGATTCGATAACCCTTGGAATACTCTCTTTCCTTAGGGAAGTGCTACAACGGTATTTTCGTGCACTTGTGGATTCGTTCGTACCCGTCGGTGTACCTGTTTTCTCTTGTACGTTCCCTCTAGGTGTACAACTAGTGGTGATGTTAAGAAACACCATCAAACATTTCTGGTGCCGTTGTCGGGGAACGGTTGCTGCATCTATCTTCGAACTTAGTGGTCCTCGTATTTATCTTTTTCGTTTTCTTGAATTCTACATTTACCCCCGCAACCTATGGTGAAGCTTTCCTATAAAAGCATCTTCCCATCCAAGGATGAACTCCCAGAGCCACCACCTTCTGTGCACCTTATCCTTACATATGTCTTAGAGTTCCTTCCTGACATCATCACTCTGGTTCGGAAATTTTTTTCCTTCTATGGTTTACCAAGCGAAAACCCACATGACCATCTGCGCGATTTCGAGGAGTTATGTACTGCCCTTGTTAGTGAGGATTTAAGGGATACCCTTAGGTGGAAGGTGTTCCCTTACTCTCTCGTAGGCAAGGCCGAGCATTGGTACACATACCATAGGTAGCGTTAACGATAGTTGGGATGAGCTTAAAGACAAGTTTTTTCTCGAGTTCTTCCCTCAGTCTCGTGTCGCTGCTTTACGGGAGGATATCCGCTGTTTTTAGCAGGAGAAGGAATCAATAGGTAGAGCTTGGTCTAAACTTTTATGCTTGGTGAATTCTGGACCACCCTTTTCGATACCTGAATCTCAGTTGCTCCGCGACTTTTATGATGGTCTCAACAAATGCTCTGCCCATAGTCTCAATGTCGGAAAGCCATTTCTCCAGAGGGGTCTGGCTGAATGTAGGAAAATCTTGGATGATCTCCCCTATGATACCTACTTTGAAGTCGATCCCAAACCTTACCGAGAGGAATCCGAGTTGAGCCATGAGGGTGCCTCAACATCCAAGTCCGAGCCGTCATCTTCCATATCCCCAGACTTGCTTGTTGGGCTCTCTCCCGAACCATGAACACCGAAGGAAGAAGAAATTCAACCTTCGTAGTTCACTTCCAAATTTGAGAATGGTCATTCTAGACATCTTTCAGACACCTCAAATTCTTCTGATGCCCAATCAGGGGGGTAGAAATCTTTTGACAGAACCTTCCCTTAGGCCCATGGTGCCTCCTCTACCTCCTAATCTTCCTAACGAAGCATATATTGAGGGGGCCATGAGGGAGGAATGGTCAGAGGGAGTGACACAATTTTCCGAAGCAAATTGGAATATTTCCCCTTCTTTGATCATTCCTTGCTCCGTTAGAGGGATTGTCGTAGAGGCCCATTGTAACCCCATCATGGAGGTTAACATTTTGCCATGGCACCTAGCGGAAACTCTTTTGGGCAAGGTTCCGCTAGCACCATCCGACATGCTCCTCAAGACTTGTCCCTTTCGACACGTTCTTGATTGTCGACGGATCGCAAATGCCGTGTCGCTCATCATAGATGCGATCAAGGTTAGCCTAGACTTTCACATCTTCGATGTCCTCGATCTTGATCTTCTCCTAGGCTGCCCATTAGAGAAATTATTTTATATGTCCTTAGGGAGCCTAGATGATAAGCTTCAGAAAGCCGCTTCTGCACTGCTACCCCTTGTCCGGGACATCCTATGGTGAAGCCTCTTCCCCAGCAAAACCCTCTCGAGAAGACGACACATATATCTCCGTTCACGTCATTCGAGCATGTTCTCTTTAATGGTGTAGAATTTTCTACTCCTCATAAGATTGACTCGGAAGACCCTCTTCACCTTTGTGAAGGCAAACGATCGTCACCACTCTCGACCGAGTTTCAGCCTCTCCCCGCTAGCCCGTATCATGTTGCTTTCGATCACGATCGAGAGTCAACATCGAGCTTCCACGATGATTCTCTTGAGATAGAGAATTCATGGGCCATGGAACTTTGTGAGGCACTGACTCTAGAGTCCGGAGGAAAGGATTCCGCATACGAGCATGGTAGTTTTCACTCTTGATATACCATTTAAACGATGCTCGCATCATGCCCCTCTAGAGTCAGACATGCTTTGTGCACTGAGCACGCATGAGGGCTGCAATCACCTTATGGTCCTCTTTTGTGGAAAGTTCAGAAGGTTGGTTGTAGACGCATATGTCTATCTTATCATAGTGTAGAGATGATGTTAGTTCTTTCATCTTGCCCCACTAGCTAGATAAGTCCTGCTTTTGACATTGAACAAAGCCCTTCCGGGAGGTTGCTCAAGGTTCACCGTCATATGCTCATGCTTATGTCTCTTTGAATATAGCTTCATCATGTTTACATGCTTCCTTATCTTTGTTCATATGCTCTGGTTTGAATGTTTGAGTACACACGCATTCATAAACTGTTTTAAATTAAGCATGGTGCTTAGGTTCAAACTGTCTTCTTCAGTCAAAACAAGACATGGTGTCTAGTTTTGATTGATGAACATTAGAGTCGTGTTTTCAAAGACCTTGGTTGCATGTATAAGGACTAACCCCTACAGGAAATTGTCAAAATTCAACTGGGTAAGTCATTAAGCTAAATTCAAATGGGAAGGTAAGTCAAGGCATCAGATTCATGTTGCACGACTTACAAAGGTGGCACATATGACCTCTCAAAGGTCCAAGGTAAGTATATTCCCCTTTGTCTATGGAATGCAATTATGATCTAGCCCTGTTCGAGTAAATGACATGGTGACAATAAAAAAAAGCAATACAGAAATATTTGAATTCAAATAAAGGCTCTATGGTTCTCGAACCATAGAGTCCACCTTTTGTTTCCATCTTTTTATTTGAAGAATAGCACCGGATTCAACCAATAGTATTGGGGAGTTCTCTCAAGCTCATCATTGAAATATCAACTTCGAGAGCTCCCACACAGGGGTTGCACGACATCGATTACATCTTCATGACAAGGACAAGGTAAACTATAGTGAGGCGGCCACCCCACAGGTTAGCCGAATCACTGCTGGTCTTCCTTGAGCCCCATATATCCTTCAGAAGTGATGGTATGTGCACCCTTTACATCACTCTCCCTTATCCACGACTTTGATTTAATTTCAATTCCTATCATTTGATATCAATCTCAGAGATTCATGCTCTGCTTGCTCTACATGATTCCTGTGGTTGGCTTGCATATGTTTTATTCCTTACTTATCATCTTGATGCTTGTGAACAAATATCATTAGGGAACTCATGCTTATCTAAGTAGTTGGTGTTTGTGATATGGTTTGATAATATGATCTTCGCACTTTACGTTTGAGTAGTTGGGAATTTTATTTGAAAACTTGAAAATCCTTTGCGAAGCTCCTCGTTGATATGCCACAGTCCTACCAAAGCCATATGATGTTCTTAGTTGATCTTTCATATGCAGCTTGTTATTGCATTGAGCTTTGTCAAATTCTGACACCCTTGTGAGAATTCTTTTCATGCTTTCGTGATCAAGATTCATGTGCACACCATATTCCCCTTGTTATGCTTCTACTCTGGAAGTAAGCATTGTACCGTCCATCCATTCCACAAAAATAAAGCTCCATGCATTGTTCCATGATTTATCCCTCTCCAAATATCTCCAAAAGAGACTGGGCTATGCAAAAAGAAAAAAAAAGAGAAAGACATGCTCAAAAAGTATGATCCAAAAAAAGAACAAAAAAAGAACAAAAAAAGAAGAGACATAGCCCATGTCTCAAAAATTCTACAAAGGAGGAGAAAATCATGCAAATGGAGTTCTATTGATTCAGATTGTTATAACTAGCACCCACTCTGGGCCTAGTGTTCACCTTACCATCACACCAGATCTCATCTTGTATGGTAATATCTAGAACCAATTTTAGTATCCACCTTACCATACTCATGACATCCATACATGTGCACATCTTGATCTGATTGTATGACTTGTTTTTCTCAGTGGATCCAGTTTTTGACTTTGCAATACATGTGATGCAACTATGCCTCATCATTCGTACCCTACCTTCAGCTCCACATAAGCCATCATTAGAAGTAGGATGAATAAAGGCAATCTAATGCATTGGTGAGGACTTATACACATTGAGCGATCCGAGAGAATCAAAGGAGGAGCTAAGCAAGGTTTGTTTTGAAAATTTATTGCAAAACTCCAAGTTACTTGAGTGATTTGATTCATGATCGTTCCATTCCTCAATTACCCAAAATAGCATGATAGACACTTCACAGAGTTCACAGGTACAAGGTATGGTTTGGAATATCTCTTATGCTCGCTTCATACCTTTGGATATCATGTCTCACATTGATCTGATTCCCTTTACTCGGGACGAGCAAAGGTCAAGTGTGGAGGTGTATTGATGGCTGTTAAGTACCACTTTTACATCGTCAATCCCTACATAAATTACATGGAAAGTGATCATCAACACTAGAATAAGGCTTGATACTGATAGTTTCCACAAGTGTTGGTGTTTCTAGTTTTTGTTGCAGGACACACCGAAATACGCATGAAATGATATGGTTGAGAGCAAGTGAATCAATGGCACCAATAGGGCATCATCTATAACAATCTCAAATGCCAAATTGGACTGTACCATTAGGACGGGCTCGTCGAGACGATCGAAATGGATATATCATTTGTCTACTACGGAGTCCGGATGGAGGAGATATGCACAAGACAAGATCAGACTCCCGATATCATGTGGGCTCGGTGGGAACCACACCAGGTCACGTGGCGACGTGCTGCCACCTTGGATGCCAAGAGTCCATGACACCTCATTGATCCCAGTGAAGCAATCACCGATGAATCAGACACCACCATGTGTACAACACAAGGATCCAAGGGCCCACCAGGGACCCAAACCGCCTCAAAACTCCGCATGCACCTGGAACCGTCATAAGGGCCCAAATACCAGTCACCCAGAGAAAGCTCAAGGTAGATCGTGGTGGGCCCAGGTCGGCCGATCCTAGAATCAGCTGATCCGAGATTGACGCCGTTCGCTATCTGCTTCCACGTGGCGCTTCCCTATTGGTCCCTTGTAGTGTTCCGGGGTGTTTTGGTGACATTTGGCGTCCGAGACCGCACACCCCCTCCTCTATAAATAGGAGGGGAGGGGCTCCCTTTTCTGCACATCCCAAGCTCTCTCTTCTCTCATTCTCCCCTTGGAGAGGTGATTCTCACCACTCCATGTGTTGTGTGTGTGATTGGAGTGCTAGGTAAAATATGAGTGAGGAGTGAGGTGGAGTCCTCATGGATGCTTGTTCTTCATTTAGACAAAAGTGAGTATTTCAGCATTTCTTATTTAGACTAAAGTGGACTCATGCATGAATGATATGTTCTTGTGTTCTTGGCTTGTTCATGTTTTAGAGCTTGTGTTCTTTGTAACATGACGCTTCAATCCTTTAGAGCTAGTCATAAGTTCAAGTATCAGTTTGTATGATTGATCTTCTTTAGCTAAGTAAGAGTGTTGTATCTAGTTCGCATCCAAACCTTCCTATTGCAATGTGATTCGATGATGTGCTGAGGACTGAGTCGTTCTTACAGGTTCGACACTCCGTATTTGTACAGAGTGCTATAGTAGGGCTTACGGGCTAGCCGACGTAGTCCACTATAGTAGTAATCGGTAGTGTAGACGTGGTGTCTAGACTCTGGTTATCCTTCAAATACCACGTGCTCTCACGTAACGATAGAGGTAGGCCACAGTAGTGAGCGCTCAGCACGAAGGCTATTGTTCACACAACTGTTGGACCCTTTGAAATCCTCCGCGCCCGGGTACCGAGTAGGGCCACAGGTTGGAACACCTTAGTCCTTTGAAAGCTTGGGTGGGTCGGAGCCCTGAAGTGAGATCCATAACGACTAGATCCTTTCTGAGACTCAAGACCCTCAAGATGTGCTTCTCACCTCCCATCTATCTCAGTAGGAGTTTGGTGTCCTTGGACCTGTCTATACTAGAGTAGAAGATAGTACACATTGTTCGTTGGATTCGATAACCCTTGCTACTACTAGAAAACTCCCCCTTTAGCTACGTTATAGTAGCAATGCACCGTAAAAGCGTTTCTATGTCAGCACATAAAGATGCTTTTTGACACGATTTTGATAACATATCAAAGTGTCACGATATTAGACACGCTTACATTGTTAGTAGTCTTATAGAGATATTTTTTAACATGCTACTGAAATCATCCCAAAAAGACACGAAATTAGACACAATTTAAAGCGTCATTATTGTCAAGACATGCTGCAATATGTGTCAAACAATGTCTATAGCCACGTAAAGATACTTTTTGACATGATTGTAAAAAAATGTTTCAAAATGATGCATGGTTAGACATGCTTTGAATCGTGAGTAGCATGTAGGAACGTCATAAAGTGTATCAAATAAGTGTCATAATGGTTCTTCATAGGATAACTCAAAAGTAAAACATACTTATGTAAGTCAGATTTGTTGTGTATGTGAGACGGTAAGGAAGCTATGTGTGAGGTGAGAGATCTTGAGTTCGAATCCCATGCACCGCATATATTACACATACATAATCATGGATAGGTGTCCTCCAATATGAATTTTTTTTATTTTTTCATAAATTAGTAGACATTTTATAAACGTGTCTAGTAGTTTGTCTCCATATTTTTCAACACACAATGAAGCGGTACTATACTACGTAACTACACCACTAAGCGTGATATAAATATGTCTCTAAAATTGTATCAATGCAAGTAGACACGCTTAACGAATTTGTCTCTACGAAGCCTGACACGGTCCCTGCGAAGACGCTTCTAACACACTATTTGAATGTGTATCTACAAAGCCATAGAGACGAAATAAAGTGTGTCTAACTCTAAATATAGCGTAGCTAAAGGGGGGCTTTGAAGCAGCTGCATGGTACTGGCATTTTGTAGACGTTGTTCGGTTATTCCCATTTGTCTCTATCTATTGGTGGGGAGGTATATGAAAGAAGGGAACGAATAAGTGGATTGAGGAATGAAAGCTCGAAGACAAAGAGAAGCTAGCCTTGATAAAAGCACAGCCTACGAAGCAAGCCAATATCAATGTGTTATCTTGCAAAAGCTTTTGCTAATCAAAGATAGACATCAATCCCTCATCGTACTCTGTATGTCAGTTGGTTACTCTGTTCTATTAGCTACTCACGTGTCTATACTAAGCAAAGATATTCCTCATTCTTGCACAGGAGAGGGGAGCTTCAATCCTCTTCTCGTGTTACGTGCTTAAACACATGCCAATGTTGCCTTCTTTTCTTGGGAAGTCCCACTCTTGTTGCTCTTGCGGTTACTGTGCCTGTGGCAGGGATGCATTCTGTATGTAGCAATTAGTAGTGGGAACAGAATAGAGAAAGGAATAGGATTTTCCGAATAGCAAGGCCTACGAGAGCAATCTCTTGCGGAAAAGGGCTGAATTTCCCTTTTAGAGTAGGGAGACTAGACTACCTACAATGAAACATTCTTCGGAAGTGAAGTAACTTTATGACTTCTTAAAAAAGCCAGCACCCCCAGGAGAGATAGAGAGAAAGTTTGTATTATAAAGAGATAGAGAGGAAGTTTCATAGAGAAAACAGAGTAGATGTACCTAGAAAGACGCTTCTTTTCACGAGCTGTGACAGCTTGGTTGTATCTACGGGATGAGCTAACAAATATGAGCACGGTTATGTGCAGAAGTGAGACTTACTGAGAACATGGAATACTCTCTTTCCTCGGGGAAGTCCTACAACGGTATTTCCGTGTGCTTGCAGATTCGTTCGTACCTGTCAGTATACTCGATTGCTCTTGTACGTTCCCTGTAGGTGTACAACTAGTGGTGACATTAAAAAATGCCAACACTCTGGCTACACCTCCTCGAGTTCCAGTGAGAGCGACGACGACGACAGCAAGTGCAAGAGCAAGAAACACGTGTCCAAGAACTTCGACAGCCTAAGCTGCTTCGCGCAAGAGGACGGTTTTTACGGCATGGCTCACAGCTCCAGCAGTAAGAAGAGCCAGAAGGATGACTTGGACTCAGATTCTGAGGATGAGGTATGTGATGAGCTCTCTTCCTTGCATCAGGATAATGAGGAGCTAGTTGCCTTGCTTGACAATCGTGATTGCATGCTTAGAGAGGATAAGAAGCTTAGGAAAGATCTTAAGGCCTCATTAGAATAAGCTAGAGAAAAGGTGGCTGAGCTAGAAACTAAGAATCTTGATGCTAGGCTTGAAATTGATGCTCTTAAGTCTGCTCCTGTTGTGTTTGATGGTGTTGATTGCGATGATTCCAATGCTTCTTTGGCTGATTTGACTGCTCTTAAGGAGAAGCATGCCTCAAAGCTTGAGGAACTTGATGTGCTTAGGGGTTGAGCTTGATGAGATGAAATCTAGACCTGCTTTGTGTTGATGCAAAAAACGAAATAAAGTCCTTCACAGCAACACGTAACGGATGCCCAGGATGTAACAAGGCATGCCAGCCGACCTGACCTATTGATCGACACGGAAAGAGAGTAGATAATTAAATTCAGGCTAATCGGCTAGAGAACCGATGAGAGTCTTCTGCGTGGGCACATGGTAACAGCCAGATCGACCAATACGGGAGCAGACGAAATTGGCCAGCTGATGAGGCAGCCGAAGTGCAAGTATGTTCAGAATGGCTAGGTCAGTAGATCTGATGACGTCAACGGTGTGCGACATGAGCAGAGCAGGCTAAGTGCTACGTGGCAGCGCTCGGGACAAGTCTAGATCGGCTGTTTGATTGATACGTCGATGACGTAACGAAGAGTAGCTGATGCAATCTAGCCTGGAGCGGGATAAATTGGTGATAAAAGCTAACTAAACAAGAATTGGTACGAAACTTGCAGATCTAGCTGATATCGATAAATTGTGAATAAATCTAGATGAAACCACAGCGATGTGCCCAGAGGTTAAAGCCTAGAAATTACTCGGTAAAACGGTACTCACAAGCCTGCCAGAGATCAGTCGATGGAGCCCGATGAGCTTGAAGGACGACGTTTGAAGAAACAACAAAACAAGAAGAAGAAATCTTTTGGTGAAGTTGCCGACTTGAATAGTAAATTGCAGGAAAAGGTAAAGGTTTGTGTTTGTTGGTGTGTACAAACTTTCCTTGACCACACAAGGTCGCTATTTATGTTCTGAGGACAACTTGACTCCTAGTCGATGACGACAAAGCTTACTTGACTTAAAGAAACTACAACTACTAAAAATAAACGACTCATGTAAGAGTCAGACTCTCTCACTATCTTTGACCAGTTGGCAACCGATGTTGACGCGTCTGAGCCTTCTTTCCTTCCTTGGTGTGTCATTCTTTTGCCACTCTCTCTTCCTCAATCGGCCGATCCTCCTTTTGACTGTCAGCATGCTCTGTTTAATTATCACCAATTGGTCGATCTCTGTCTCGGCCTTCATCGGCCGATTACTCTTTCTTTCCTTACCCTGAATCTCTCGTGGGCCCTTTTAGCTTCTTTTGACTTGATGCATCAAAAAACAGTGTCAACACATGCCCCCCAGTTTCAGAGTAAATATCTTTTGCTCCGAAATTCTATCGAATTTGGAACCTCTTTCCGAATCGCACTCGTCCATCGGATAAACTCAGGACCTCAAACTATAAATATCAGGCCCTTTGGTCACCTGCCTGTTTCCACCGCCTTCTTGCTAGAGTGTCATGGCTTCAAAACCGATTAGATCTGTAGTCGATTTTCCATCAAATTGATGGCTTCTGCATCAGGCTCTGCTATTGGTGATCGTCAAACAGATCCTCTGGCTACCTCGAGGGTGACCTTTTCCGTGATTCCTCAGGTATTGCATGAATCTCTTTCCTCTCTACTATCGATCCGATATTGTTTTATCTTGGTTTTTCCTTAAACTTTTCCCTCCTTTTATTGTAGGAATTCAGGAATCATATCACAATCCCTGTTGGCGACCCACCTGGTTTCATTTTCCTTGGTCCAATGGGTGATCCTGATCCAACCACTCTGATTAATCACGAAACCGCTAGAATCCCCTTCAAGCAAGCCAACATGAAAGTGTCCGATTGGAAAGATGCCTTTAGAATCTGGACTGGCTATGCTCAACGGTGGAAGACCTGGTATTGTAGAGTCGCTCAAAAATATCAGCCTCACTGGGAAGTACATTGCCTTAGTCAATGCATTACCCTTTCCTTGTCTGACATTGCCAAAAATGAATCTTTGCTCATAGCTGCTTCATATTTTTGGTCGGACGCCTTGAATGCTTTCCTTTTTGGTCATGGGCTGATGACACCTACTCTAGCCAATGTTTTCATGCTGACCGGCTTAGATATCTCTTCTTCAGATCAAACTTTTCGAAAGGCCAATCTATCTTTCAATCCAAAAACCAAAGACTCTCGTGGCTGGACTGACTAAATTACTGACCACATGAAAACTGGAAATATCCAATCCAGGGAACATGTAGCTTTTCTCAACATGTGGTTGGACAAGTTTATCTTCTATGGAAAAACCGTTGGTCCTACCTCCAAGTCATGGCTGAACTCTTGGATAATGGTAAAGAAGTTTCCTAGGTAAGCATCTACTTGGAGCAGTTTATGATTTGCTTCATCGAGTGACAACTTTGGTGAAAGGTGAACCAGTGAAGAATACAGGTGGCCTTGGTGGTTTATTAATCTCTGGTTGAACCTGCACTTTCATGCACTTTTAGGCTGTTAACGGTCCTTACAACAAAAACTTTTTTGACCGTCATTGTCTCGTAAATGAGAAGAGGATATAACAAGTTCATGTACATTTTAAGTACTGACAATGTTCCACAAGCTTTGTTGGTACTTTTACTTGTAGGTACACAAACATGAGAATAACAATGAAGAAATGGACCATAGAGGGTTGCAGCAAAGCAATGATGTAGGGTCGGCCACACCTGGCCAAAGCCGGCCGCACCTGGCCAGGGCCGGCCGCACTTGGCCAGGCCAGGTCCGGCCTCAGCTGGCCAGGGCCGGCCGCACTTGGCCAGGTTCAGCCGCACCACAGCTGGCCAGGACCGGCCGCACTTGGCCAGAGCCGACTGCAGCTGGCCAAAGCCGACCGCACCTACCAAATTCCATCCTCATGCACGTTTTAGGTACTAATGGAGTTCCACAAGTTGCGTTGCAATTTTATATACAGGTACACATTTAGGGAGAAACCACAAACCACCGAGCCACATCGGGCAGGTGCGCCCGCACCTACGACATGGCACCTCTCGGGTCCATGCCAATACCAGTGCCACGAACAGGTCTTGGATGGATGAGAAACGTTGGTTTTGTGTCGGTTTGATCAAAGTGATGACAACGGAAGCACTTGGATCCATGGGTCCACCTATCCATGCAACCAAACCACCACAACTTCCACAACCACCATAAACGAGCAATCCTGGACATTCCTCAACACCGTCGGTGCATCCCACGACGATTTGGTAGGTGCGCCCGCACCTACGACGAAGTGAACCAGGCACCACCGACACTTGGAACTGCCTCGCAACCAACTGAGGAGCGCTGATCAGTGCCGTGCACGAGCAAAGGCGGTGGATCCTAGGTGTGCCCGCACCACCAACTTTGCCACACTGGCTCCCTCACGCCTACAACTACCCCCTCCTGGATCCCCCAACACATTGGGGCTATAAATAGTCCCTGGTACTTCATAGAAGATACACAAGGTGAATAGAAGCAAGTGGCAGAACCCTACACAAATTAGTATTTAGAGAGTAAGGAGAGAGAGTTGAGTGCTGGAGTAAGAAGCCGGAGTGCCAGACTTCTTCCTCTTTGTACCTCAGTGGGTGCGGTACCACTACGGTCGTCCACACCCGTGATACTTTGTATGTTCGGATTTGTGAGTAGCTAAGTCTCAATTCATACTCTTGTTCGCTCTTAGGTTCTTCGATTACGGTTTAGTAGTTCTGCTACTTATCGTGATTGCTTCGCTTTGAGCTCGAGTAAAGTAGTGCTTGGTTAGTGTAGATGTGGTGTCTAGACTCTCCTATACCTTGGAATGCCACTCTAATCAACAGAATAGTTGTGGTACCCTAGGGAGGTGACGCTCTAGATGGGCTTTGCAATCCACCACGTTAGTTCAGTTCAGACGGGTAAGAGATACGACATTAGAGCCCCCTTCTCATCCCTTTCTGTGGCTCTTTTCCCTCTGGCCCCAACGAGTGACGAGACTTTATTTGATTCTACCGTGACTCTCACGAATCCTTGACTTCCCTAGCTTATCCCCTCTCTACCCGAAATCTTCCCTTGCCTCTTTACCCTTCGTCGTCATATCCTCCGGACGGATTAGTTTAGGTTCATTACACTTCTCATTCCCCGTGGAAATCTATACCTTGGAATACTCCCGGGTGAAAGCTACAGCAGTATCCGTGTGCTTGTGGATTTATCTGTGATCGTATAATATACCGACAGGCTTTCTTGCACCGTTGCACATCTAGTAACGACGTAAGAAACGCCAACAAGCTTTCTAGCACCATTGCCGGGGAACGGTAGCTGTTCTGATCTCGAACCTAGTTTGTCTGTGTATCACCCCATCTATCATATGGATTCCAATCCTACCCTTTTTGATTTTTCCGCTCCAAAGGGCGATCAATTGGAGCCTCCGTCCTCATCACATTCCATCCACACACCTAGCTATGAGCTACGTCCCGGCTTTCTCAGGAGAGGAGGACGAAAGTCCTTATTCCCACTTGCGCGAGCTCGAACTACTTTCTTCATGCCTCATGATCGCGGGAATGAACCAAGAGACCCTAAAGTGGAAACTCTTCCCGTTCTCTTTGACGGGAAGAGCGAAGCAATGGTGTTCTCTCTCCGTGAGAAGTTTTGGTGGAGATTGGGAAGCTTTGAGAAAGGCATTTTGTCTTACATGTTTCACAACCTCTAGAATGGTTAAGCTCCGGCGAAGAATCCTTTGCTTCGAGCAACAGGAAAATGAATCGCTTGGAGCTGCTTGGGCTCGTTTTACAAAGGATTTAGCCTCTGGTCCAGACCTCAACACCACAAAACCTGCTCTTTTGCAACATTTTCGAGAGGGTCTTAGGCCTGAATCTATCACTTTCCTAGACTCTTCATCAGGAGGATCCTTCTGTCATCTAACTCCATCTAAGGGTAGAGAAATTCTTGGAAAACTTCTTGAGAACACCCCCACACCGGAGTTTATGATGAAGTACCCGTAGAAGATGTTCTGGAGGAGCCCAAGAAGGAGGAGTCCATATACATAGAGTCTAAATCTATTGACATCTCTTCTTTATCCACCACGACCACCAAGCTCTCTAACCTAAATTTCACGAAGGAGGAGGTTGTATGCCCAAAATCCAATCCCATAGATACACCTCCTTCCACTAACATCATTTGGCATGAAGAATCACTCATCTATCCCCATGTGTACCCAGCCGATTACTCGTATGACTTCGACGAGGAGTCAACATACTCCGATCCACTCTCTATATCAGAATTCACAGAGGAGGAATCTATCCTACAAAACTTCGAATCCACAAACACCCATCCTCCTCTTACCAAAACCTGGTTCACAGGGGAACCATTCCAACCTTATCAGGAGGTCGATGATCCCTCATGTGACTTCGTCTATGAATTTTATGATGAATTATTTGTTAAACATTGGATGGAGAAACACTTCCCAAGAAGGGAAGGAGACTCAAACCACGAGAGAGAAGATGTCGAACTACCCAACCAAGAAGAGGTAAAAAGACAGAGAGAAAAGTTGGAATACATCTCCGCAATCAGTAGCCGGGAATGGTTGAGAGAAGCAGAAAGCATGGATCAAGTCATCCATCTTTTTCCTGAGCTAAAGTTACTCTCGTGCCAAATAGGAAACCTCTCACCAAGATGTGATGTACGACCCTAGGGTTGGAATCAATATCATTCCTAAATCCATAGTACTAGAGGCCTTTCCCGACGAACCCCTCTCGTTCTCTCAAAAGTGTCTCCAATGGATTTCGGGTCAAACCATAGAGACTGAGGGAATCCTTAGAGTCATCCGAACAAGGATTGGAGAGTATGAGATCTTCTTAGATTATCATATCTTTGACATCCCAAAAGGAGATCCACCCTTATTCTCATCGGAAGACCCATCGAAGGGGTACTGAGTAGTGTGCTCGATCAAGAAGACAAACAATCATACCATCTTGAAGTTCGAGATACATTTCTCCAATGTCATAGACATGAGGTACAACAAGAACATGTATGGTCTATGGACATTCTTGAGGCGTTGACTCTGGGTTCTGAAAAAGGACTCGAGCATGAAGGTTTTACACTAGAAGGACCAAAAGTCCCATGCTCACATCAAAAGTTTCCAAAGTCATCGAATCTTATTACATACGACCTTTATGAGACCTACAACCTCCTCATGCTCCTTATTCGTGATAAATTTTAAAGGATGGTTGTAGATGCTTTTGTTTATCATAAGCATTGTAGATTTCATGGTCGTTTGTGGTATGAACCTTGCAGCTAGAGCTACGGTAGAGGAAGTTTCATCATCTCCTTTGGCTGCATGATGAAGGTTTCACATGGTCTAGCTTATGACCAAAAAACAAACCACTACTGGGAGATAGCCCAGATGATCATTTTAATTTCCCTTTCAAATAAAACCAAGAGCATGTCTTTAGGATTAGTTGTCCTTCGGGTATTTTCAGTCGCTAACCTTTTCAAGTGGAAATTGAAACGACCGATGGGTAATGCTTAAAAACATGAGAGCTACACCGACTACAAAACCTTAGTAGTTTTAAGTGAGGGAATATCATGAAGGAAGCTTGAACTCCACACACTTGAGTTGTGTTGCCTATTAATGCAAACTCCAAGTGTGGGGGAGATGAGTATCCCGAGTAAGTTTCTCTCATGCTTAATCTTTTCTTGGTTTGGAAGTGGTGTTAGCTCAACCATCTTGCTCTCTCTAAAAAAACCACAAAAAATGTTTGAACTGGAATAAAGGGTTCCTAGCCCTCAAGCTAGTAGAGCCCCTCTTTTGTTTCCATCTTTTTGAATAATAACACCAGGTACAAGAACAAGTGTGAGGGAAATCTCTCAAACTCATCGACGGTATGTGTAGCCTCCACCTCTCTACTTCCGGAGGCATGAGTTTGAATGAGCATTAAATCTGATCATAGAAATCAAACTAAGTTGAATCAACATACTCCTCATGCTCTACATGCTTCATATGGTTGGCTTGCATATGTTTTATTCCATACTTATCATCTTGATGCTTGTGAACAAACATCTTTAGGAGACCATGCTCATCTAAGTAGTTGATGTTTGCGATATGGTTAGATGATAAGATCCTCACTTCAAATGTTTGAGTGCTTGGGAAATTTATTGGAAAATTTTGAAAACCCTTTGCGAAGATCCTCTTTGATATGCCAAGTCCTACCAAAGCCATATGATGAGACACCTTGAAAACCTCATACAGATATGCTACTTGTCGTTGCATTGAGCTTTGTCAAATTGTTGTGACCCTTGTGAGAATTCTTTTCATGCTTTCATGATCAATATACACGTACACCATATCCTCCTTGCTATGCTCATTTGAGATCTAGCATTGTATCATCCATCTATTCCACCAAATAAAAACTCCACCAAATGTGATGGTCTCTCTCTCCAAGTTATTTTACAAAAGAGACACGACTATGAAAAAAAAATATGGACACATGAAGGTCCAAGAAAAAAAGATAAAAAAAAGTTGGACACATGAAGGTCCAAGAAGAAAAAAAGAGAAGAGAAAAAAAATATAGCCATGGTCTAATAAGAATTTATGAGAGAGAGGATCACACAAAAAGGAGTTATCTTTCCATCCACTATCTACTATCCACCATATTCATACACATGCACATCTTGATCTGATTGTATGATTTGGTTTTCTCTTTAGATCTAGTTTTTGACTTTGCAATATATGAGATGCAAGTATGCCTTATCTTTATACCCTACCTGAGCTCCACATAAGCCATCATTAGAAGTAGGATGAAGAAAGGCAAGTCTAATGCCTTGGTGAGGACTATACGCATTGAGCGATTTGAGCGAATCAAATGAGGAGCTAAGCAAGGTTTATTTTGAAAACTTACTCTTGAAAAATCCCAAGCTACTTGACGTGAGGAGTAGAAGTGATTTGATTCAAGATCGTTCCATTCCTCAACTACCCAAGATGGCATGATAGACACTTGAAAATTCACAAGTTCAAGGTATGGTTTCGAAAATCTCTTATGCTCGTTTCATACCTTTGGAATTATGTTTTCACCTTGGTCCTTAACCTTTACTCGAGGACGAGCAAAGGGCCAAGTGTGGGGGAGTTTGTTGACGGTCCTTACAACAAATTTTTTTTGACCGTCATTGTCTCGAAAATGAGAGGAGGATATAACAAGTTCATGTGCTTTTTAAGTACTAACGAGGTTCCACAAGATTTTTTGGTACTTTTACTTGTAGGTACACAAACATGAGAATAACAATGAAGAAATGGACCATGTTGCAGCAAAGCAATGATGTAGGGTCAGCCGCACCTAGCCAAAGCCAGCCGGACCTGGCCAGGGCCGTCCGCACTTAGCCAGGCCAGGTCTGGCCGCAGCTGGCCAAGGCCAGCCGCACTTGGCCAGGTTCGGCCGCACCACAGCTGGCCGCACTTGGCCAGAGCTGGCCGCAGCTGGCCAAAGCCGGCCGCACCTACCAAATTCCATCCTCATGCACGGTTTAGGTACTAATGGAGTTCCACGAGTTGTGTTGCAATTTTATATGCAGGTACACATTTAGGGAGAAACCACAAACCACTGAGCCACATCGGGCAAGTGCGCCCGCACCCACAGGTGCGCCTGCACCTAGTGGTGCGCCCGCACCTACCACATGGCATGTCTCGGGTCCATGCCAATACCAGTGCCACGAACAAGTCTTGGATGGATGAGAAACATTGGTTTTGTGTCGGTTTGATCAAAGTGATGACAACAGAACCACTTGGATCCATGGGTCCACCTATCCACGCAACCAAACCGCCCTCAAGGAGCAATCCTGGACGTTCCTCAACACCGTCGATGCATCCCACGATGATTTGGAAGGTGCGCACGCACCTACGACCCAGTGAACCAGGCACCACCGACACTTGGAACCTCCTCACAACCGACTGAGTAGCGCTCATCAGGGCCGTGCACGAGCAAAGGCGGTTGATCCTAGGTGCGCCCGTACCTCCAGGTGCGCCCGCACCACCGACTTTACCACACTGGCTTCTCACGCCTACAACTACCTCCTCCTGGAGCCACTGACACATTGGGGCTGTAAATAGTCCCTGACACTTTATAAAAGATACACAAGGTGAATAGAAGCAAGTGGCGGAGCCCTAAACAAATTAGTATTTAGGGAGTAAGGAGAGAGAGTTGAGTGCTGGAGTAAGAAGCCGGAGTGCCGGACTTCTTCCTGTTTGTACCTCGGCGGGTGCGGTACCACTACGGTTGTCCACACCTGGGATACTTTGTAAGTTCGGATTTGTGAGTATCTAAGTCTCAATTCATACTCTTGTTCGCTCTTAGGTTCTTCGATTACGATTTAGTACTTCTGCTGGTTATCGTGATTACTTTGCTCTGAGCTCGAGTAAAGTAGTGCTTGGTTAGTGTAGATGCGGTGTCTAGACTCTCCGGTACCTTGGAATGCCGCTCTGATCAATAGAATAGTTGTAGTACCCTAGGGAGGTGACACCTCTGGACGGGCTTTGCAATCCACCACGTTAGTTCAGTTTAGACGGGTAGGAGATACGACATCAGAGCCCCCTTCTCATCACTTTCTGTGGCTTTTTTCCTCTGGCCCCGACGAGTGACGAGACTTGATTTGATTCTACCGTGACTCTCACGAATCCTTGACTTCCATAGCTTATCCCCTCTCTACCCGAAATCTTCCCTTGCCTCTTTATCCTTCGTCGTCATATCCCCCAGACGGATTAGTTCAGGTTCATTACACTTCTCATTCCTCGTGGAAATCGATACCTTGGAATACTCCTGAGTGAAAGCTACAGCGGTATCCTTGTGCTTGTGGATTTATCTGTGATCGTATAATATACCAAAAGGCTTTCTGGCACCGTTGCACATCTAGTAACGACGTAAGAAATGCCAACATAGGCCAAAACATCTTCAATTCTGTCTTTCCTTTAGATCAACCAGACGTTGTGGCTTTAGAAACTCGTCTGTGTCGTAACTTTGGTGAAGCAGCTTCTGTCTTCCCGGGTAGAAAGAAGGAGATGATCCTTATCATTGATTTCTTCAAAGGCTTCTATCATCGTCTCAATGATGATGATGTTATTTGGTTTGCATATAGAGACCCTGACAATAGATTCGAATCAATCTTGCAATTCGAAGATGTCACCAGTGATGACCACAATAGAATCATCTTTGAACATATCATCGAACCGCGTATGCTTCCTTCAATGTTCTTTGGCAGTCAACCCCCATCGTCTGAATTCTACAATCCCTCGGTTGCAGCTCTTCAACTGTGCTTTGGTCAATTACCGATTGACCTTTACTTTCAAGATCTGATCAGGCCCAGAGAAATAATCCTTGACGTGCTTCACTATCATCAGCTGAAAAACCAGAACCCAGACTCTACAACCGTGTCGCTTGATGGTTGGAATAACATACCATTCACTTCTTCTTCTTTCGAAGATTGGTGGTCCAAATGGAGTGAAAATTTATTCTGTGTGGCATATTGCACGTATTGTCAGAAGCTTGATAGTAATTACCGGTCCATTCCAGCGCGGTAATAATCCTTTCCCTGCTTTAATACGCTTTTGTTGCCATGTTTTTCTAACTCTTTTCTTCCCTGTACTTCCTCATCTCGGAGATATCGAACCATCACCTGTGAGCCGAAGTGGTCGGCCGATTGATTATTTCCCTCCTCGAGATCGGCCATGGATAGGCTACAAGGCTCCAAAGATTGCCAGTGTTTATGGATGGTCCAGCTTCAAAAGTTCCTCAGCGCCAGAAGAGAAAAGCATTTGCTAAGAAGGTTTTCATCAGAGATCCGAAGAAACCCAAGGTATTTGCCGATACGATTGGTATGAACGCTGATACCCTTATTGATGATGTGTTCGTCGATCCAGGACACATGGCTAGTATACTAGCTGATGTTGTGACGGTAACAATCATCTGAACCTCTTTTCTCTTCTCTTAATATATTTCTCAACTTCTCACACTTTTCTATCTGCAGTCTTCTGGTTTATTGGACAAATTTATCCAAGAGCAAGCAAGAGCATCATCAACTCAAGATGTTGTACCAGAGTCAAATCAAGAGAAAGTCGAGGAAAACCCTTTATCGGCTGATCTTCCCGGAGAGGAACCCCAAATGCAGAAAGTTGAGGAATCTGATGAGCTCCAAGATGACGTTGAGAAAGAATCGGCTTTTATTTCAATACTGATAGCCGAAAAGATCGCCGATGTCATCTTGATAGATGAAGAAGAACCATCTACACATGATCTGGAGTCGTCTAATCCGATTGTGAGCATCCCTTTTGCAGATCTAGGATGATCATCCCATTGGCAGTTCTTCCCTGGTATTGTCGGTGGGTCCACTTCCTGATGATATTCAATCACGTCTCCGAGATATGTTGCTCCTTCTTGATCAAGACATCGGTCAGTTGGTTCAAGAGCAGAACCGAACAAACAAATTTATAAGCAGACTAGAGGGCAGCTGCCAGCTGAAGTAAAAGATAAGCTTCATCCAGTTGCTTTCATAGAGAGTCATCACCTTTGTGTTGAGCATGCACAGAATCTGCTGAAAGAAAGAACTCGTCAGGAACAGTTGGTTTAGAATCGAGAGGCTTTTGATTCTCAGGTAGCCAATTTGGACAACATGATCCAAGTCTTGTCTCGTTCTCGTCCCGAGATCTCTGCCACCATTTACCAGATGAAGAGAAGACGTCTGGATCTTCTTGTAGAGTTAAGGCAGCTCGAGGAGGATTTATCCTTGGAGGATAAGAAACTGGTAGATCTCCCAAACACGATCAGTGGTATGGAGTGCAAGAAGGATGCCATTGCCAAGAGAGTCCAAGCTATCAATCGAGAGGAACGGCCAATCTCTGGTTCAGCCGACGCCGATCTTCTAGAGATAGAAAAAGTTGACCAGCTCCACTTGGATGCCATCAATGCTCATGGCCGTCCCCGACAAGTGGGTACCACCCACCAGAAGACCTACCGACCTGGTAGTGGGCCCAACAGACCTAATCTGTGGGCTAGACGACCTCCTGAAGATCTTATCTAGAACGACTACAAGACTTGGAGTGTACAACAAGATGGCGGCGGAATCCGACAGGCAGTCCGGGGATTATGGAAATAGTTGTAATAAACTAGTGTTAGGTCTCCTGGTCGTAACTGACCAGGACTCTGGGCAACCGACCTTGTCCGCTGGCCAATATAAGGTAGGCAGGGCGTCCCCATTGTACAACTCACCAATCAATCAATCGCCACTAACAACTGGACATAGGGTTTTACTCTCCGGAGGCCTGAACCAGTATAAACTCGCCGTGTTCCGTGTGCTCTTGCATAACCATTGAGTCCTTAGCTCTACATCGCCCCCAACCGAATCTAAATAAACGACCGGGGTTAACCCCCCTGTGGGCTGTGCAGATCTAAACCTCTGACAGTTGGCATGCGAGGTAGGGGCAGATCTAGAATTCTCTATGCGATTTCGATGGCTTCCTTCAACAGTGTCGTCTTCCCCGCCAGCATGGCAGACTTCCTCGCCAACCCCGTCGACATCAGCTTCGGCTCCATGTTGTCGGGTTCCGCTACTCCAGACACCGGCCTAGTCGTCCTCGACAACACCGCGGTCAACTCTGTTCTGCAAGTTGAATCCGACTCGCCGACGGAAACCCACCCACCCACACCTCACGATCTCGTCGCGGGGTTTGATCGTGTCGCAACCATGCTTGCGGACACAATTAGATCTGCGAAAGCATCAAGCACTCTAGCAAACTGAAGACAACTCCAATCTGCATGCCCATCAGCCTGCGGAACACAGTCCGTGTGGTCTCCGACTACGCAAGGAAGCAGATCCAAATCCAATCTGGGTCGGACTCGACCAACCCTCAGGTCCCGGCCAGTGGGCATCGCAGGGACCTCCCAAACAGTCCTTTCCCTCTCCACAAGAAAGCCAAACACACTCCCGTCAGTGCCGTGCTTTGAAGAAGCTCTGACGACCTACGCCTCCTGTAGTGACTCAAGGTCGCCCAACCCATCTACCCACACAGTCTCCGGACGGTGGCGAGTTCCAGGTCGCCCATGTCATCCTCACACCCGACATTTACGGCGATGAGGTCTGGGCAGGTCGCGGCTTCCCTAATCGTGAAACCCTCATGGTCTCTGCGGATGTACCAGCCCCGGTTGTTGAAACTGACGCTCAACGCGTACAACACGAAGCTGACAATGCTGATCGAGCTCAACGCTGCCAAGCGGAGCTCGATCAGGACAACGCGGTGGCTCAGGCCGGCGCTGCGGCTCATGGTGGTGCAGTGCCTCAAGACAACACCTAGGTGAACAATGATGGACCACCCTGATAGAGGCGGAGTGCTTGATCTTTCGGTGAGTGGAGATAACTTCGATTTTGTGGAAGTCGACCCTCACGATCCGACTACGACGAGCGAGACTCGAAGCGCCAATGCAATCGCTGAACCAACTCCCGATGGTTACAGACCTTGCTGAAACAAGATCAGCTTGATCACGAAGATCAATTCTTGTACTCAATCGAAGAACAAACAAGAATCTGAGGTGAGCAATCTTAATATCACTCGAAGGTGGAGTTCTGAATCACAGAGGACAACACGTATTTGTGCGTGTTTTGGGTAGCTAAAGCTAGATGTAAAACAAAACTCAAGTTCTAAATGCGGCGACTACTGAGTATATGAGGAGGGGCATCCTAGGGTTGGGGGCGACTTTGGATTAGGCGCCCTCAACATGGGCTTAAGGCCCAACAAACCGGCGACGCAGCACCTTAGCAGATTCTGGACGTCAACTTATTTTGACGATTCCCGTTGACTCGGAACGAAATTTGTCCTGAAACCAGTGCCATTGGAAGCTCTGTGAAATTGTGCTTCCATCCATATAAAGAATGTCCAAAACCGACTTTATATACGACCTGGGCGTCGTTTTTAGTGCGCACTGGTTCTGGACTCCGAACTGGACTCGAACTTGAATTGCTTTGGGTCTCCACCTTGGGGACTCGAACCGGATTAGCCACGTGCCTCCTCTTTGACTTGGACACCCTTGCTGGACTTCTTCTACTCCATTCCATGCACCAATCATGGTCATATGCATGGGTGTCATGTCCTCATCACATCCCCCTGCGGGTCAAGTCGTAGTTCAGCAACAACGCCAAGACGTTCCACCACCACGACGTTGCATGCATGCACGTGACCTCCGGAGGTACTTCGAGGATGCCGGCCACAAGCTATTCAAATCTACCCAAGCCAATTTAGGGGTTTTCCTGGCAGAAATCAGCCTATTGCCCGATACCACAAAGGTACAACGAGCCATCGCCAAGATCCGGCTCGCCACGACCCAAGTAGAGGAATGGAGCCAAGGCTACAACAAGTCGACACGAAGCCAAAACTCCAGGAGTAGGTCGGCGCTCAACCTCCTCCAAACAGCGGCGCAAGACCTCAAGCTACAGCTAATGTGCTGCCCCTGACCGCACAGGCTCCTGTAGCCAACCAACATCAGCCACGACGACATGAGCATGAGATCCAGCACCGTGCCAACTATGATCACATTAATGGTCCTCCGAGCCCTCTTAATGCCAATAACCCGATCCAAGCAACCGACCTTCGAGCATTGCACGATGAAGAGCTATGACGTCGCGCCAACTACGACCAAGCTAATGGCTCGCCTGATGACTTATACGTCGTCCCCGAGGGACCTCGTACTGACCTCACCAATCAGGCGCCAGCACTATCAACAACATTGTGGCCTTCTCGGGACGTCTCCGGACCATGCGCTACCCCAAAGACTTCAAGCCTACCATCGAAAAATATGACGGTCACTCCGACCTGAATATTTGGCTCAAGATGTACTCTATAGCTGCTCGGGCAGCAGGTGGAAACGAAGATCACATTGCGAGCTACTTCCCCTTGGTGATGGGCAAAGCACCACTCCTGTGGCTCGATAATCTACCTGAAGAATCCATCTCCTAGTGGGCAAGTCTGTCGCGACTGTTCACTACGAACTACCAAGCGACCTACAACCGTCCCAGCAACACGCATCACCTCGCAAGGGTGACCATGGAGACTGGTGAAACCCTCTAGGACTACACCAACCGGTTCTTTAAGAACCACAACGAGCTCGCTGGCGTCAAAGATGACGACGTCATCAACCACTACAAGAAAGGTGTCACCAACATCAAGCTCTTCGAGAAGATTCACGAAGCCGGAGCAACGACCATTGCCAACCTTATGGCATACATGGACAAGCTCGTGGATACCCAAGATGCTGTCATCCACGACTTCAAGGGCAACAGAACCGATGATGCGTCCAGGGCTTTGGCCTCCGATGCTGCTGTTGGGTATTTTAGCGTCACACGAATAAATCCTCAAGCGCACGGATACTGTTGTAGCTTTCACCTCAGATTATTCCAAGAGTATCGAATCCAAGGGAACGTGTGTGCACTAACTTCGTACTAGTCGGTCCAAGGACACACCCAGATAAGAGGCGAGGATAGAGAGGATTCCTAAAGATAGCACTATAGATGAGATTAAAGGTCGATCTCTAGATAGAACTTGGATTAGGGTACCAATAGCCCTGACTTAACAGGTGACTCCGACACGCGGATCTATGTGGAACGAAGCTCCGACTATATCCAGCTGCGGAGGATCAACAAGGGCCAGAAGGGCTGTCACCACCTCCTGGACTGCCTCTACCTAACCTTGGGATAAGCTGAACGAATGATAACCGGTAGCGTGACACAACGTCTACGCTATGGTTAGTGCCGTAGCCAACGGACTACGGCACTCTGTACTAATAGAACTACGACCACGGAATAGAACTAATCTCAATCACTATAGGCACTACTAGCTTATACTAAAGGCATACAAGAGAGTACTGGACCCCGTACTATGCTTCTAACGTATATGAACGACTTGCAGCAGACGAACGCATAAACCCAGGATCTACGCACTAGTAGAGAAAAAAGTCTACTCATGCAACCTAGCATAAACTACTAGAAAGGAATCACGAATGTCACTTTGGTCTAAATGGAACTTTCAAGAATATCCACTATATTCTAATAGACGAACACACATACAAACAGATATGAGAACTATGAACTTGTGCCACAAGATCAAAGGATTGTGTTCGTGAAGAACACGAGCCTCTAAATCAAGAACACACGAAGAACACAAGAACATATCACCTATGCATGAATGCTACTTTAGTCTAAATTGAAAAATACAAGAATACTCACTTTAGTCTAAATTTAGAACAGCAACATCGTAGAGGCACATGCCTCTCTCTCTCCCTCTCTACTCTAAACACTAGCTAGGAGAGGAGCCTTGGATGGGTGGAGTGTGTCTCATTTCCTACCCCATCCCCTTCTATTTATAGGCAAGGGGGTGGCTTGCTCGGAGTACCAAACGACTCCAAAAAACCCCGGGATGCCTTGAGGAACCAATGGAGAGCTGCCACGCGTCGGCTGGGGACGAGGGGACCTCCGAGAGGTTTGGCCGACCCCCCAGGTGGGTTTGTTTCCATCGCCTTTTGTCCAGGTGACTGCCAGGTGGGTCCTCAGGTATGTATGGGTGTGTATGCGGTGTTTTTAGCTTGTTTCCGTGGGGATATGGGCCCTTGAATCCGCGTACTGGCTCCTTATTGGTCGAAGGTGTGTTTCCTTGGATTGGTGATGTGTCATGGACACATGGCATCCAATGTGGCAACACGTCGCCATGTGGTCTGGTGTGGGTCCCACCGGGCCCACATATCAACATGGTGATCTTTTCATGTGCATATCTCTTTCATCCGGACTCAGAAGTAGACAAATGAGATATCCATTTCGATCTTCTCGATGAGCCTGTTGCAATGGTGCAGTTCAAATTGGCATTTGAGGTTGTTATGGATGACGACCTATATAAGCAATTGGATCACTTGCTCTCAATTGTATCATTTATCACATATTCCGGTGCATCCTGCAACAAAAGCTAGAAACACCAACACTAGTGGAATTTGTCAGTATAAAGCCCTATTCTTGTGTTGATGATCACTTTTAATTCATTTTATGCAGGAGTTGACGGCATAAAAGTAGCACTTAAGAGCCGTCAACAACACCCCCACACTTGACCTTTGCTCGTCCTTGAGTAAAAGAGAAAGGATCAAGGTGAGACATGATATCCAAAGGTATGAAGCGAGCATAAGAGATATTCCAAACCATACCTTATACTTGTGAACTCTGTAGAGTGTCTATCATGCCATCTTGGGTAGTTGAGGAATGGAACGGTCATAAATCAAATCACTCCTGCTCATCATGTTAAGTAACTTGGGGTTTTGCAATAAATTTTCAAAACAAACCTTGCTTAGCTCCTCATTTGATTCTCTCAGATCGCTCAATGTGTATATGTCCTCACCAAGGCATTAGATTACCTTTCTTCATCCTACTTCTAATGATGGCTATATGTGGAGCTCAGGGTAGGATAAAAGATAAAGCATACTTGCATCATATATATTGCAAAGTCAAAGACCGGATCCAAGGAGAAAAGCAATTCATATAATCGGATCAAGATGTGCACATGTATGGATGTGATGGATATGGTAAGGTGGATACTAGGCCCGAAATGGGTGCTAGATATGTGATGATTGTTGTGGTGATGGTAAGGTGGACACTAGGCCCGGAATGGGTGCTAGTTATTACCATCAAATTTTGGAACTCCATTTTGCATGATTCCATCTCTCTCCTTTTTCTTCTTTCCTTTGGATATGGGCTATCTCTTTTTTTTCTCTTCTTTTTTCATGCCTTGGGCATTTTTTTCTCAGGCTATGAGCATGTTATTTTTTTTGCATAGCCCATATCCTTTTTTCGAAGATACTTTTGGAGAGAGAGGTCACACCATACATGGAGCTTTATTTTTATGGAATGGATGGATGATCCAATGCTAACTCCTAGTGTAGAAGCATAGCAAGGGGATATGGAGTGCACATGAATCTTGATCATGAAAGCATGAAAAGAATTCTCACAAGGGTCACAACAATTCAACAAAGCTCAATGCAATAACTAGCAGCATATGAGTATAAAGTTTCCAACTAGAAACATCAGATGGCTTTGGTAGTACTTTGGCATATCAAAGAGAAGATTTGCGAAGGGTTTTCAAGTTTTCAAATAAAATTCCCAAGCACTCAAACATTCAGAGAGAAGATCATATCATCAAACCATATCACAAACATCAACTACTTAGATGAGCATGAGTTCCCTAATGATATTCATTCACAAGCATCAAGATGATAAGCATGGAATAAAACATATGCAAGCCAACCACAGGAAACATGTAGAGCAAGTTCAACACGATTCAATGAGTTGATTTAGCAGATAAGAATTGAAACTCATTCAAACTCATGAATCACAGAGAGTGAGATAATGTTGCACATACCATCACTCCTGAAGGATATAGGGATTAAGGAGAACCAGTGGTGATTCGGCTGACCCATAGAGGCAGCGGCTCACTCTACTTTACCTTGTCCCTTGTCATGAAAGCGCAGTCGATGTTGTGCAATGCCTATGTGGGTGATCTCAAGTGTGTATCTCGATGATAAGCTTGGGAGATCTCCCCCACACTAGTTCATGTACCTGGTGCTGTCTTCAAACAAAGGAAAAGCAAAAGATGGACTCTGCTGGTTCGAGAACCAGTGAGCCTTTATTCAAATTCAAATATTTTTTGTTTTTTATATTCACCATGAGATACCTCAAACAGCTCGATGACTTACCCCATTTGAATTCAAAATTCCTGCATGGGTTAATCTGCATATACAACCAATATCCACGCATGCATTAACTATAAGGTTCATCAATCAAACTCGACACCATGTCTTGTTTGATTGAAGAAGATGGTCTTAACCTAAGCACCATGCTTAATTTAAAACAACCTATGAACGCACGTAGCTAAACATGCACTCAAACCATAGCATTACAAATATGGATAAAGGAAGCATGAAAGCATGATCAAGCATTTCCAAAGGGATATAAACATGAGCATAAGATGGTGAACATCGGGCAACCTCCCGGAAGGGCTTTGTTTAAAGTCAAAAGCAGGACGTACCTAACTGGGCAAGATGCAAGAGCTAACATCATCTCCAAACCAGGATAAGATTTGGATGAGAGGGACTTTACTCGGGATGCTCTCATACCTCCCCCACACTTGAAGTTTACATTGCTAGGCAACAAAACTCAAGTGTGTGGAGATCAAGCTTCCTTTTGTAATGTTCCCTCACCAAAAATTTACCAAGGTGTTGTAGGTGATGTAGCTCACATGTTCTTAGGTGTCACATGTCCATCGTTCTTTATAATCTTCACCTGAAAGGTTAGCGACCAAAAATACTCGAAGGACAACTTTATCCCAGAAACATGTTCTTGCTTTTATTTGAAAAGGCAAATAAAATCTAACCTGATCCAGGCTATCTCCTGGTAGTGCTTTGTTTATGGTCATAAGCTCGACCCTGGGAACTTCTTCTTGCAGCTTTCATTGGTGATTTCTTTCCCGTCTCACCACCAATCATTAATGTGTCATAGAAGCTTCAGCTGCAAGGTTAGTGCCACAGGCATGTACGAAATCTGCAATGCTTATGGTAAACATATCATCTACAACCAACCTTCTAAACTTTTTATAGGAAAGGACCATAATGCGGTTGTAGTCCTCATGCATGCTCAGTGCACTAAGCATGGCTAACTCTGGAGAGGCATGATCAAGCATGGTTCCTGAGGTTTATCAAGAGTGAAGCTACCATGCTTGTCAATGGAATTCTTTCCTTCGGAATCCAGAGTCGGCGCCTCATAGATTTCCATGGCCCATGGTTTCCCCATCTCAAGAGATACATCGTGGAAGCTCGATGTCAATTCTAGATCAAAGTCGAGAGCAACATAATTTGGGCTAGCGGGAAGAGGCTCAAACTCGATCGAGGGTGATGATGATCACTCGTCTTCACAAGGGTGAAAATGGTCTTCCGAGTCATACTCGTGAGGAGCAGAAAAGTCTACACCCTCAAAGAGATCAGGCTCGGTTGATGTGAATGGAGATACATGCATCATCTCCTCGAGCGAGTTTTGCTTGGGAAGGGGCTTCGCCATAGAACTTTCTGAAAATAAGGGAGTGGCGGCAGAAGCAGCTTCCCTGAGCTTTTCATCTAGGCTCCCTCGAGATGTATCAAGAAGTTTTTCTGCAGAGGAGCCTGAGAGGAGATCAAGATCAAGGACATCAAAGATGTAGAAGTCTAGATTAACCTTGATCTTGTCTACTAAGAGTGGCACAGCACATGAAACCCCCCGACACTCAAGAATGTGTCCAGAGGGACAACTCTTGAGGAACTTGTCGGATGGTCTTAGCGTAACATTGCCCAAACGAGTTTACGCTAGGTGCCAT
The DNA here is from genome assembly GCA_036936925.1 of Cenchrus fungigraminus. NCBI lineage: Eukaryota > Viridiplantae > Streptophyta > Magnoliopsida > Poales > Poaceae > Cenchrus > Cenchrus fungigraminus. Next base: position 88,695,712 of record CM072779.1, on the reverse strand, counting down.
GGCATGACATTAACCTCCATAGTGGGGTTAAGATGGGCTTCTATGATAATCCCTTTTATGGAACAAGGAATGATCGTAGAGGGTCAACTAATCCAAAGTGCTTTAGAAAAATGTCCCACCCCAGTCGACCACTTCTTTTCCATGGCCTCCATGATAAATGTTTTATTTGGAGGATCGGGAGGCAAAGGAGGTATCGTAGGCCTAGTGGAAGGTTCTGTCAAAAGATTTCTAGCTGGCTGGATTTGGATAGAAGAGGGCTCCTTCCCTATTGGGTCATCTAAGAAATTCAAGGTGTTCTTGATATTTTCAGAAGGGTCATCCTCAAATTGATGAAGGAACTTTGGAGGTTGAATTTCTTCTTCCTCCATTGTTCTTGGTTCAGGTGAGGGTTCTATGGCTGAATAAGAGGATGTGGAAGGTGATGGATCGGATTCAGCCACTAGAAGATCCTCATGGCTCGACTCAGATTGGCGGGGTTCACTATGATTGGTGGGGAAGAAAGAGCTCACCATGAGGGAATCAAGGATCTCTCTTACTTCTCCTGGAGTTTTGCGAACAAATGAATCACCGATGGTGTCGTCGAGACCTAAGGCAACATCCGTGTCTAAACCCATGCAAAAGATGTATAGTGATACATCTTCGGGAAGAGAGAATAAGTCTAGGTCAGAAGCCAAAAGGCGTAAGAACCTAGCCCATGCTGCACCTGTAGACTCCTCCTCTAATTGCTCGAATTCGAGAACGTCCATTGGGAGAGAGGCCATGCGAGTGTACCATTACTCCGTCCTCTCCATGAGAGAGAATGAGCTACAAAAGTCATCTTGAAGCTCTTCCCAATTACCATTCACACTCCCTACAGTATGAGTGTACCATTGTTCCACTCTCCCCATGAGAGAGAAAGGAACCAACTTCCACCGCATGATTTTCTGTGTCATGCCTGGGATAGCCAAACGTGAACACAAATCCTTGAATTCTTTCATATGGATGTAGGGATCTTCATTGATCGCTCCAAAGAAGGGTCTATCCTGAACCATGTCAATAAGGTCGGGGTTGAGTTCATGCTCAGATGAAAACATTGATGGATCATTGAACTCGTAAGTTGAGGTGGAGAGGTCGTGAAAGGATGACGTATCCATGGTAACGGGGGTAAGGGTAGAATAAAGAAAAAATGAAAAGATACGAAGACCACTAGGTACGAAGATAGATACGAGGACCACCGGCAACGGCGCCAGAAAGCTTGTTGGGTATTTTAGCGTCACATGAACAAATCCGCAAGCGCACGGATACCGTTGTAGCTTTCACCTCAGAGTATTCCAAGGGTATCGAATCCAAGGGAACGTATGTGCACTAACTTCGTACTAGTCGGTCCAAGGACACACCCAGATAAGAGGCGAGGATAGAGAGGATTCCTAAAGATAGCACTGTAGATGAGATTAAAGGTCGATCTCTAGATAGAACTTGGCTTAGGGTACCGATAGCCCTACCTTAACAGGCGACTCCAGCACGCGGATCTATGTGGAACGGAGCTCTGACTATATCCAGCTACGGAAGATCAACAAGGGCCAGAAGGGCTGTCACCACCTCCTGGACTGCCTCTACCTAACCTTGGGATAAGCCGAACGAATGATAACCGGTAGCGTGACACAACGTCTATGCTATGGTTAGTGCCGTAGCCAACGGATTACGGCACTCTGTACTAATAGAACTACGACCACGGAAGAGAACTGATCTTACTCACTATAGGCACTACTAGCTTATACTAAAGGCATACAAGAGAGCACTCGACCCCGTACTATGCTTCCAATGTATACAAACGACTTGCAGCAGACGAACGCATAAACCCAGGATCTACACACTAGCAGAGGAAAAAGTCTACCCATGCAACCTAGCATAAACTACTAGAAAGGAATCACGAATGTCACTTTGGTCTAAATGGAACATGCAGGAATATCCACTATATTCTAATAGACGAACACACATACAAACAGATATGAGAACTATGAACTTGTGCCACAAGATCAAAGGATTGTGTTCGTGAAGAACACAAGCCTCTAAATCAAGAACACACGAAGAACACAAGAACATATCACCTATGCATGAATGCTACTTTAGTCTAAATAGAAAAATAAAAGAATACTCACTTTAGTCTAAATGAAGAACAACAACATCGTAGAGGCACATGCCTCTCTATCTCTCTCTCTCCCTCTCTACTCCAAACACTAGCTAGGAGAGGAGCCTTGGATGGGTGGAGTGTGTCTCATTTCCTACCCCCTCCCCTTCTATTTATAGGCAAGGGGTCGCTTGCTCGGAGTGCCAAACGTCTCCAAAACACCCCGGGATGCCTTGAGGAATCAATGGAGAGCTGCCACATGTCGGCTGGGGACGAGGGGACCTCCGAGAGGTTCGGCCGAACTGGGGTTCGGCCGACCCCCGGTGTGACGCCCCAGGTTTTTAATTAACCTTAATTGCCGGTCAAACTTGTTGACTAGGGTCAAAACATGGTCAACCTGGGTCATCACCTCGAAAACCTCACCAACACTCACCCATTAGCACCTTAAGCAAGTCAAGCACTTTTCCCTTGGTCAAAACCCTAAAAGGAGTGGTCAAACCCCTAATGTCTATCTCCTAGATCCGGAACTTTTGCCGCGTTCTCCAAATTTCACCTAAACACTTCAAAATATCCTAATATAAAAGTTGTCCAGTTTTTCATGGGACACAACTTTCATGTTGAGCGGCATTTCAAATTTTGAGTGGAAAAGGTTCAAAACTTCCAGTCAAACTCAGTTTCACTATTCACCCGAGGCAAGAAAATCCTCAACTTGGCATTTGAATTTCTCTTTCAATTTGAATCCAAATCAAATTCGGCTTCAGCCACATTTCAGAGGATCAACTCATCTACAACTTTCCTATCTACAGGTTTTGAAGTTTACATGTAACTTTTTGAGAACTGTGCAAGCAAACAGGGGCACATCGCATGGACCGGGCCGAGAACGCGCTCGGCGCGACATCACGTGCGCGCGCGTGACACCACGCGTCGCCGCCGCGCCGCCGCCGTGCGCTGCTGTGCTACGGCCGGTCTTGAGGTCCGTGCATGAGCTCGGCTGACATCCGCCTAGTGCGCGCGCTCCAAGACGCGGCCTCGGCCGGGGAGCCGAGCGCCACGCAGCGCGTACGCCCGCGCCCGTGGCGCCATCCGTGCGCCCGCCGCGCACGCACGCCGAGGGCCGCCGTACCCCGTGTAAATGCGCCGAGATGCTTAACCGCGAAGCGATCTCGCCCCTGCGCGCACGCACCCGGCTATAAATAGCTGCCCCGCTCCTCCCGCGCGAGAGCACCGCCGTCCGCCGCCCGCCATTGCCACCGCCACCGCGAGCTCGCGCCTCCTCTAGCTCCCGCCGCCGGCCTAGCAGTCCAGCACCTCCACTAGGACCTAGTGAAGCCCCCAGCACCGCTTGTTGTCCCGCATTGCCCTCACCCTCGCCGGAACCCGAGCCCCAGCGGGCGTGCAGCCGCGACCTCGCCGCCGCCGCTCGCCGGAGCCACCTCCGGCCACGCCACCACCACCCATCGACTCGTGGTGAGCCTAATCGGAGCGTGGTGCCATTTGTTTGCAAGCCCCGGCCGCCGTTCGCCGCCGGCGAGCCCTCCCCTGCCGCCAAGGGCATGGGTGTGAATCCCCAAGGGCATATTTGTAAACCAGGGGCCCGTTTGCAATAGAAGTTATCTTAGTTTTCTTGCAAGTTGGTCCAGTACATTAGAAAAATCCTAGAAATTCACAGGAAAATCAAAAAAATGCAAACCCAATTTTGTTGGTCTTAGTGAGAGTAGATATGCAACTTCTACAAAGCATGACCATAGTTTTGACTTATAGATTTTGAATGAAAATTCAAATTCAGTTTGACACCTTTTTGCTGTAGTTCAAAATCTAGAAGGGCTATGGAGCTGAATTTTGGATATGTTGCTAGACTTGTCATGTATAGACTCTGGACCAAAGTTTGCTCAAAGTTGTTGAACAAATCTTTTATTATGAATTACTTTGCATTTATGCTATTTCTACTTTACTGATTTTTGTAGCAAAATATCAATTGAATTTTTGTGCTCAACTTGGGGCTATGTTCATGTTATGCCTAGATGCAACTTTCCTGAAGTTATCATGAATTTATCTCTACTAGAAATATTTAATCTTGTTTTATGCTTAGATTTGCATTTAAATGCATAGTTTAATTTTCAAAAATGTTTGTGGTGCACATGCTGGTGTTCTGGTCTTGTTTTAGGCCAGAGTAGCTGTAGGGTTGATTTTGGATGTAGGAGCTTTTTATTTATTTATTTATGCCTTCCTATAATTTAAATAGCTAGGAAATGTCACCTTTGCATGTATAGGTTTTGTAGCTCTTTTAATGTCCAAACTTGATCCAGTGGTTGCTTAGCAGTATTTAGGACAGCAAGGACCCCTGTCCTTGTTTGTATAATTTATTTGTGCTTTAAAAAGTTAGGGTGCCCATAAGCTTGTTATTAGGAGTTAATTAGGAAAATGTGCCCTTCAACCTTGTGAGCCTTGTAAATGGTTGCATAGCTTAATTTTAGGATCTCTAAATATACCTTGCTATTTTAAGAATTTAAATGGAATTATTTACATAGATGTGCACACAATTGCTATTAAAAGATTGAATAATAAATCTCACATGAAATAACAATCATGAAAGTAAACATTAATCAATTGTTGGTCAAAGATTAAACCCTTGTCCATAATAACCTTAATGAAAAGGAATTAATAATTAATTGTTTGTTAAGGTGAATGTGGCCAACAAGAGTTGGATGAAATAATTAATCTATCACTCCACCTGAACCCTGCATTGCATTCCGTGTAGAACTCCCTGACGGTAACTACGCGCTCGTGCCGGAAGCCGAGGATGGAGGAGCTGAAGCGGAGCTGCAGTACGTGGAGGTGATCGACGACACCGAGGACCCTCAGGCTAACCCTGCTGACGAAGGCAAGCCCCGGTGCATTAACCTAAGTGTTTTTGAAATCTTATGCAACTATCTATGGATGATTGTGCATTTACGTTCAGGAGTTGAAATGAAACCCTAGATGCATGATCCCTAGGTACCTATGTCTTTACTAGTATGATAGGTTGGTAGCTGCTATGCTATAGGACCGTTACAAGTCGAGTGATGCTTGTCACTCGCGAGAATAGGTTCTTATGTTGGAATCATAAGATCTCCTTAAATGGATTGCTCATGTGGTAAGAGCATGGGATGTGGGCTCCGGTCCAATGGCTTTCGTGGGTTAAGTGTTTGAACATACTAAACACTTGTCGGAAATGGGTACGGTAAGCCTAGTACCTAAATGAGGCGGTGCGGGAACTTTGCGCTACTAATCTTAGGGTTGCGGCCCCGGGCTCGCCACCTGAGTACATGTTTGAAGCTAGGTGACCTTGGTGGCGTAGCCTAGCAAGCCTTGTACTTAAGACTGTAACATCTGATCCCAATCCGAAGATTTTTGGGAACCGCCTGGTGGTTGTCCTCGCGGGGGCACCCTACTGTGTGTTTAGGTCTACCTTGCAAGGTTTAAATCAACTGGTTGTCGGCCTCTCACCATTATCTGAGACTACTTACTCCACTGGCCATGAGATCCCTAATGATGGAAGTTGATGAATATTATGCTTGATTAATTGTCTTGCACAACTTATGCTTGCAATAGTTGGCTAATTTAGAAATGAATATTCAACTAGAACTTGTGCTAAAATCTTGAAAGTAAGGACATACTCTTCGTTGCTTTTCAGCTAAAGAAACCCCAGTGGCCAAAAAGCCTTTCATGTCTAGAGTTGGTGAAGTAGTTATCACCGACGGGTAAGTCTTGCTGAGTATTAGTATACTCAGCCTTGCTATAATCTGTTGTTCCAGGTAATGCCTTTGTTGATGTGTGGCCTGGAGAGATCCCGCCCGGCTGGGAGCTGGAGTGGGTGGAAGACGATGAATGAAGGCATCATGGCAGGCCTCCCGTGATGTTTCCTCGTGCCGTTTAGTTTAATTCTGCTGTTTTCAAAACTCTGAACTTCGTTATCATGTCAAAAACTTCGGTTTGTAATAATTAAGCCCTTCGGGGTAAATTTGGATGTTAATCATATGTTGTTCTCTGGACTCGCCTTCGCGTGAGTTTTAATGCATATATGTCAATCCTTGTTGCTTTGTAAGTGATTTACCGGGCGTTAACCCGGCAACTAACGACAAGATGATACTTTATTATTGCTTAATGACCAAAGTGGATTGGTTTAGGCGATAGTACGGTATTTTCCTGGGCGGGTTGTCACAGCTGGTATCAGAGCAATTATATGCACCAGAGATTAATTAATAACCTTAATCACTGGTTTTTGAATAAAATTTGCCAAGATTGTTTGGATTTGCAAAATACGTTGGTCTGTTAAGGATGGTTATAGACCGAGAGGCCCTAGAGGGAATTTTGGGTTCTTTCAGGTGGCTTATTAATCTATGGTTTATTTTGCTAACTCCCAGCACATTTATTTCCTGTCAGAACTTACTTTCTGTACAACCATACTAGTTCATCACGTTTTGCTATATGTGGTGGTACCACAGGAAAGTCCTGTGAGGGATGGATGGATGGGACCTATTCAAATGGGCACCCACGTCGCGTCTGCGTCTCATCACGTTTTGCTATACGTGGTGGTACCGCATGGAAGTCATGTGAGGGATGGATGGGACCTATTCCAAAGGGAACCCACCGTCGCGTCTGTGTCTTGCCACGTTTTGCCATACGTGGACGTTCCGCATTTTGTATATGCGAGGCAAGGATCCGCTTCATTCCAAAAGGAGCGTATCTGAGGTTGGACGCTGTCCATGCAGCGGCTTGACGCATGGATACCGTTTCTATAAGTGAACGGTACTGTATGTGGATGCTTCCGTGACGTGCTGGCACGGAAGGTTCTTTTCTGCAGGTACATAACAGCGCTTCGTTAGACGCTAAGTGAGTACCGAGTAGCTCTCGACTAGCTATTATAGGGAGAGAAGAGTAAAAGCCTTAACACCGGCACTAACTTCGATTTTTGGCTTGATTGCCGTGTGAGGTCGAATAGGACGTCTTACATGCATACTAAAAGTCGAAACAATTAAAAATGGACCCAAAACACGTCTTGTATGCTCTCTAAGGGAATATCTTGCTAGTGTGTGGTTTTAGTGTTTTAGCTTTACCTCTCATGTATAGGTGTTGTTGTTGTCCAAAAATCTGTATTGCTGCTAGCTTGAATTTTTGCACCATGCTCTAGGAGTAATTAGACCAGTTGATCTATACCAAAGTTGCTCCATAACTAATCTAGTTTTTGCTCGCAAAAATTCATGGTCATAGCTTCTGTAAATCTTGAGTGGTACCCTTTTTAGTGAACTTAGGTCATGCTGTTTTTCAGGAAGGCAGAACCTGAAACTTTGCAACTTTCGACCTTGTTCCTAAATGATCTAGCTCAACCTTTGAATACCAAAAGTGTGTATAAAAACCTTACGGAGTAGCCTGTAAAATTTGAGAATTTTTGGGGTTCTAGATTTTTAGTTATGAATTTTATTCACAGCTGCCAGAATTTGCACCATTTGACATGTGGCTCTCTCTTGAGTCCTGACATGTGTTACATCTTTTGTACAGATGGCTGCCCCCGTGTTTCTCGAGTACGGCGCTGACGGTTCGGTCCGTACCAATGGATTGCACTGGGAGGGTTTTCCACGCCTTGTGTGGGAGGCACTCAGCGCTGCCGGCTACACCATTCCGCCCGTCTACGAGGCACTCGAGTTAGAGCACCTGGGCGTGCCTCGTTGCAGGGTGACCGTCACTGTACCACCTCACCCAGACCAACCCGACTGGTTCGACTTGAGCTCTGTGTACTGGGGTTTTCGTCTACAGGAGTCTTTCGAGTCGGCTGCCCTCTGGGTATTGACGGATTTCTGTGACCGTAACCCGACGGTGGTAGCACTGTCACCATTCGGACTGTTTCCGGCGGTAAACCCGCACGACCCGGCATGGAGGGACCGTGTGGACCACCTACAGGAGTTACTGCTGCTCGCAGTCCCGCTGGACGTCACGCAGACGCTAACGCGTTGCCTGGACGCTGTGTTCACACTCCAGGGGCTGCGTAACACCACCCAGCTGATGATCAGCCAGCGTCTGGAGTCGGCTCGGCTGGCCTGGCACAATCTCTCAGCAGCGTACCAGCAGCTGAGCTTCACTCTCGCCCAGACTCAGCAAGAGAACGACCGGCTTCGTGCCAGGAGGTTCCAGTTGGAGCTAGAGAGAGGTGACCGCCTACAGAGGATCGTGGACCTTGAGGCAGAGGTTACTACACTTCAGGAGGACGTGGATGCCGGCGACATCGAGAGGTTGACACTGTTACAGAACATCGCCGAGATGCAGCAGCAGGTAGAGGAGGCTGAGGTACAGATAGCAGCTCTGCAGGCTGTTGTGGCTCTACAGCCACTACCTCCGGTAGAGGCACCTCCGGAGGAGCAGCAGGGTCAGTCCGGTCTTGACCAGGAGAGTCAGGCTGGACCACCGCTACCAACCCCACCGGCTTCACCTGCTGGCAGTGGTGCTTCGGTCGGCAACTAGGTTGCCGTAGTGTTGTAATAAGATGGGTCATACTCCTGTGTGTAGCCTTTTGGCTGGTTTGTGGTAGGTGAGCATAGGAGTACGCTTTTGTGCAGCGTGACTGCAATGTAACCCAGGTTGTAATGTGGTAATTTCAAACCTTGAAACCTATGTAATGCTCGGTTGAACACCTTTCCTGCAGAGTTTGTTGTAAGGAAAATGTTTAAGCTATTTGTGGTCAGATTCGAGTCTGGTGTTGAATACCAAACTTATTCGGAAGTTTATGACGACCGTGCTCGCAAAATTGCAGCACGTGTATATTTTTCTACTGAGAATTATGCAGTTTTTACTCCAGTTCAGTCTGCTGTCCAAACAGCTAGGCCGAACTTGTGAGATGCGATCTTTTCGAGCTAGTGAACGTCAAAATCTTTCATGTGTTGAATACCAAAGTTGTGCGGAATGTTGCAATGACCGCGCTCGCCAAAATTCAGCATTTTTGCATAAGGGTAGAGAGAACTACGGAGTTTTCGGTGAGTGTCGGCCTGCTGCCAAGACAGCTAGGTAGCTTCCCGCAATTTGCATTCCTCGGGCATGCGAAGTGGGAATTCCCTGCGGTGTTGAAAGCCAACTTTGAGGCGTATGAAATCCTGCATCTACTAACCAATTTTGGAGAATATTTCGGTGACTGGGTTGTTGGACGTGAAATATTCCTATGACTGAGTTGCTGCAATTTTTGAGTGAATGCACGAATGAGCTTTTGTCAGGCCTATTTACACTTGTCATTTCTTTCTAAACAAGATTATGGCTACGTGTCTAATAAAGGCTCACATTTTCAGATGGTGGGACCAAAGCGCAGCTCCCCCAACGGTTTCGGAATGTCGGGCAGTGGTGAACTACCACCGCCACCGCCCATGACGCCGTCGGAGGCCTTCATGGCCACTCAAACCGAGGTGTTGCGCCAGATCCTGCAGACGCAGCAACAAATCGCCCAGCAGCTGAACCAAAGGCCGCCACATGGGGCAAATCATGAGGGGCCAAATCAGGTCACCACCTACCCTCAGTTCATCGGGATGAAGCCCCCGACCTTTTCCAAGACGGAAGACCCCCTTGAAGCTGTGGCGTGGATCAAGGCCATCGAGGCAAAATTCTCTGCCTTTGTACTGCCTTGCTCAGAGGAAAACAAGGCAAACTTTGCAGCCTTACAACTGCGAGGTGAAGCCTTAATGTGGTGGGATCATGTCAAGACCATGCAGCAGGGGCATGCTGTCACTTGGAATGAATTCAAGCAAGCTTTCAAGAGCCATCACATTCCTAAGGGATTAATGGATAGGAAGATGAGGGAGTTACTGGCCCTCAGGCAGGGATCTGACACTGTGTATCACTATGCACAGAAATTTAATAGCCTTTGCCAGTATGGCGGACATCACGTGGATACCGATGCAAAGAAGATGGAAAGGTTCCGTGATGGCCTGGATGGTGTGTTGTACGAACGGCTGAACTTGATCGAGCCCAACAACTTCCATGAGCTCGTAAACAAGGCTATATCCCAAGAGGATGCTATGAAGAAGGCCCAGAGAGACAAGAAGAGGCAGGCTGGTTTTGCTTCGGGCAGTGGGACTAACAAAAAGTTTCGCTTTGTGAAGAAGAATGTTCCTAACTCGTCCCAGCAATCTTCAACTGGACGCTGGACGATGAAGCCATCACAGAACAAACCTTCAGGGAACTTCTAGTTCCGCAACACTCAGCAGCAGGCTCCCAAGCCTAATGCACCCCCACGTAACCCCGGTGATCGCCGCTGTTACAACTGTGGACAGCCGGGGCACTATATCAATGACTGCCCCAAGCCCAGGCAGAACAAGCCCAACCCACAGAATCAAGGTGCAGGGCCCAAGCCGGCCAATCCGGCTAAGAAGCCAATGGTGCAAGTCCGCCAAGGCAAGCTGAACTTCACCACCATGAGTGATATACCGGAGGGAGCTTCAATGCTTACGGGTACATTCTCTATCAATGACATTCCCGTCAAGATATTGTTCGACTCCGGGGCCACTCATAGTTTCATAAGTGAAAAGCTAGTAGGCAAATTGGGTTTAAGTGGTTCACATGTTAAGGAGGCTTTTACAATTGTCACTCCGGGTGGAAAAATCTCTTCCCACACCTTAGCCCTCGGAGTACCCTTGAAATTGGGGAGTAAAACGGTTAAATCAAACCTTATCGTCATAGGACTAGAGGGTATGGATGTTATCTTGGGTATGGATTGGATGACCCGACATAAGGTGGTTCTAGATATCTCGGGTAGAGTGGTAGCAATCAATTCACCTACGGTCGGGCACACCACCTTGTACCTACCTTTTAAGGACGGTGCAGACCCTTGTGCCTATGTGACCGTTATCTCTCACCTTGAGGAAATTCCAATAGTTTGTGAGTATCCTGATGTTTTTCCTGATGAATTGCCTGGTATGCCACCAGATCGGGATGTCGAGTTTGTGATTGAACTCCAACCGGGCACTGCGCCCATTTCTAAACGACCTTATCGTATGCCTCCCAAGGAATTAGCTGAACTGAAAAACCAACTCCAGGAATTGTTAGATAAGGGCTACATTCGCCCAAGTTCTTCTCCTTGGGGTTGTCCCGCACTCTTTATCAAAAAGAAAGATGGTAATTTGAGGCTATGTGTTGACTACAGACCGCTCAATGCGGTGACCATCAAGAACAAATATCATCTTCCCCGCATTGATGTTCTTTTTGATCAGTTGGCTGGAGCCAAATTTTTCTCCAAGATCGATCTTCGTTCTGGTTACCATCAAATCAAAATTCGACCTTGTGACATTCCCAAAACTGCTTTCTCCACTCGTTATGGTCTCTACGAGTTCTTGGTGATGTCCTTCGGTCTCACAAATGCCCCAGCCTACTTCATGTATCTGATGAACTCCGTATTCATGACGGAGCTTGACAAATTCGTAGTGGTCTTCATCGATGATATTCTAATCTATTCCAAAAATGAGAAAGAACATGCCAAACATCTTCGAATTGTCCTACAGCGTTTGAGAGATCATAAGCTCTATGCTAAATTCTCCAAATGCGAATTCTGGTTGGATAGTGTGAAATTCTTGAGGCACACTATTTCCAAAGATGGCATATCCGTAGATCCTAGCAAAGTACAAGAGGTGATGGATTGGAAACCACCCAAGTCCGTACACCAAATCCGCAGTTTTCTAGGTTTGGCGGGTTATTACCGCCGATTCATTCCGGACTTCTCCAGGATCGCTAAACCTATGACTGAACTGCTCAAGAAAGGAGTGAAATTTGTATGGAGTGAAGCATGTGAGAAAGCCTTCCACACGCTGAGACAACACTTAACTTCAGCCCCAGTGCTAGTACAACCGGATAATTCCAAACCTTTTGAAGTTTTCTGTGATGCGTCAGGCACTGGTCTCGGTTGTGTTCTTATGCAAGAGGGCCGAGTCATTGCCTATGCCTCACGGGCACTTCGACCCCATGAGATCAATTATCCCACCCATGATCTAGAGCTAGCAGCGGTTGTTCATGCTCTTAAGATTTGGAGACACTATTTGATGGGCAATCGTTGCAATATCTTCACCGATCACAAGAGTCTCAAATATATCTTCACTCAATCGGATCTAAACATGAGACAAAGGAGATGGCTTGAGTTGATTAAAGATTATGATCTAGAAGTGCACTATCACCCCGGAAAAGCCAATGTTGTTGCGGATGCTCTTAGCCGCAAAGTTCACTGCAACCATCTAGAAGTGGAGCCATATAGTGACACCTTATGTGAAGACATGAGGAAGCTTAACTTGGAAGTGGTAGAGCAAGGAAATCTATATGTCCTAGCTGCCGAATCTAATCTTTATGATAGAATTGTCACTGCTCAACGCAATGACGAGGGCATACAGCTAATCAAACAGAAATTAGCAGAAGGAGATCCCAAGTATAACTGTTTCCAGAAGGATTCGAATGATGTGGTATGGTTTGGGAAACGTCTTGTGGTTCCCACTGACCAAGAAATTAAGAAAACAATCCTTGATGAAGCTCATCTTTCCAAATTCTCCATTCACCCCGGAAGCACCAAGATGTATCAAGATTTGAAGGAAAATTTCTGGTGGTCCAATATGAAAGTCGACATAGCAAAGTATGTGTCAGAGTGTGATACTTGTCATAGAATGAAAGCAAGCCATTTGAAATCGACAGGTGTACTCCAACCCTTGTCGATACCTATGTGGAAGTGGGATGACATAAGTATGGACTTTATTGTGGGATTACCCCTGACTGCTAGAAAGAAGGATTCTATTTGGGTTATCGTGGACAGACTCACCAAAACTACTCATTTCATTGCAGTTCATACTACTTATTCAGTGCAACAATATGCAGAGTTGTATATGGATCAAATAGTTCATTTGCATGGAATTCCGAAGACCATAATCTCTGATAGAGGAACTCAATTTGTAGCTCATTTCTGGGATAAATTGCATGAATGTTTAGGAACCAAGTTGATCCGTAGTTCCAGCTATCACCCGCAGACCGATGGTCAGACGGAAAGGGTAAATCAAATTTTGGAAGACATGCTACGGGCAAACATCCTGCATTTTGATAAAAGTTGGGATAAGTGCCTGTCCTTGGCGGAGTTCTCCTATAACAATAGCTACCAAGCAAGTTTGAAGATGGCACCGTTCGATGCTCTTTATGGACGGAGATGTCGGACTCCTTTGAACTGGTCAGAAGCCGGAGAAAGGACACTCTTTGGTCCGGAGTTAGTCAAAGACGCCGAAGAGAAAGTGCAAGTGATACGGGAGAACTTGAAGTTAGCCCAGATGAGGCAAAAGAGCTATCACGATAGAGGAACGGCACCCCGATAATTTGAAGTTGGTAATTATGTATACCTAAAGGTTTCACCAACCAATGGTGTGCAAAGGTTCGGTGTTAAGGGAAAGTTAGCCCCGCGCTATATCGGACCTTATGAAATCATTAAAGTATGTGGGCCAGTGGTTTATCACATCTGACTTCCGGAGCGGTTCTCCGCAGTCATCAATGTATTTCATGTGACCCAATTGAAGAAAGGTGTGCCTGTGCCTGAAACCGAAGTGATCACGGAAGCAAATGCTTGGATTGAGCCGGATTTCTCGCTCATCGAGCACCCCATGAGGGTGTTGGACAAAAAGGAGAGGAAGACCTGAAGACAGACCGTAAGAATGTACAAGATACAATGGAGTCATCATACGGAAGAAGAGGCGACTTGGGAGACGGAAGAGTATCTCAACACCAAGTACCCGGGTTTTCTACAATCTCAAAACCGTGAGTTTCTACAATTTTGAGTGGAAAAGGTTCAAAACTTCCAGTCAAACTCAGTTTCACTATTCACCCAAGGCATGAAAATCCTCAACTTGGCATTTGAATTTCTCTTTCAATTTGAATCTAAATCAAATTCGGCTTCAGCCACATTTCAGAGGATCAACCCATCTACAACTTTCCTATCTATAGGTTTTGAAGTTTACATGTAACTTTTTGAGAACTGTGCAAGCAAACAGGGGCACATCGCATGGACCGGGCCGAGAACGCGCTCGGCGCGACGTCACGCGCGCGCGCGCGACGCCACACATCGCCGCCGCGCCGCCGTCGTGCTACGCCGGTCTTGAGGTCCGTGCGTGAGCTCGGCTGACGTCCGCCTCGTGCGCGCGCTCCGAGACGCGACCTCGGCCGGGGAGCCGAGCGCCACGCTGCGCGTACGCACGCGCCCGCGGCGCCGTCCGTGCGCCCGCCGCGCACGCACGCCAAGGGCCGCCGTACCCCGCGTAAATGCGCCGGGTCGCTTCGCTGCTAAGGCCTCGCTTCCCACGCGCGCCTCGGCTATAAAGGCCCCACCGTCGCAGCTCCCGTGCGTGAGCCCGCTGTCCGCTGCCCGCCATTGCCGCCGCCGCAGGCGAGCACCCCCCTCCGCTCGCTCCCGCCGTCGGCCAAGGCTTCCAAAGCCCTTCTCTAGACCTCACTCGAGCTTCCACCACCGCTTGTTGCCTTGCATTTCCCTCACACTCGCCGGAATCCGAGCCGCAACGGGCACACCGCCACGACCTCGCCGCCACTGCTCGCTGGAGCCACCTCCGGCCACGCCACCACCACCAATCAACTCGTGGTGAGCCCAATCGCACACCGACGTCATTTGTTTGCCAAGCCTGACCGCCGTTCGCCGCCGGCGAGCCCTCCCCTGCCGCCAAGGGCATGGGTGTGAATCCCCAAGGGCATATTTGTAAACCAGGGGCCCGTTTGCAATAGAAGTTATCTTAGTTTTCTTGCAAGTTGGTCCAGTACGTTAGAAAAAACCTAGAAATTCACCGGAAAATCAAAAAAATGCAAACCCAATTTTGTTGGTCTCAGTGAGAGTAGATCTGCAACTTCTACAAAGCATGACCATAGTTTTGACTTATAGATTTTGAATGAAAATTCAAATTCGGTTTGACACCTTTTTGCTATAGTTCAAAATCTAGAAGGGCTATGGAGCTGAATTTTGGATATGTTGCTAGACTTGTCATGTATAGACTCTGGACCAAAGTTTGCTCAAAGTTGTTGAACAAATCTTTTATTATGAATTACTTTGCATTTATGCTATTTCTACTTTACTGATTTTTGTAGCAAAATATCAATTGAATTTTTGTGCTCAACTTGGGGCTATGTTCATGTTATGCCTAGATGCAACTTTCCTGAAGTTATCATGAATTTATCTCTACTAGAAATATTTAATCTTGTTTTATGCTTAGATTTGCATTTAAATGCATAGTTTAATTTTCAAAAATGTTTGTGGTGCACATGCTGGTGTGCTGGTCTTGTTTTAGGCTAGAGTAGCTGTAGGGTTGAATTTGGATGCAGGAGCTTTTTATTTATTTATTTATGCCTTCCTTTAATTTAAATAGCTAGGAAATGTCACCTTTGCATGTATAGGTTTTGTATCTCTTTTAATGTCCAAACTTGATCCAGTGGTTGCTTAGTAGTATTTAGGACAGCAAGGACCCCTGTCCTTGTTTGTATAATTTATTTGTGCTTTTAAAAGTTAGGGTGCCCATAAGCTTGTTATTAGGAGTTAATTAGGAAAATGTGCCCTTTAACCTTGTGACCCTTGTAAATGGTTGCATAGCTTAATTTTAGGATCTCTAAATATACCTTGCTGTTTTAAGAATTTAAATGGAATTATTTACATAGATGTGCACACAATTGCTATTAATAGATTGAATAATAAATCTCACATGAAATAACAATCATGAAAGTAAACATTAATCAATTGTTGGTCAAAGATTAAACCCTTGTCCATAATAACCTTAATGAAAAGGAATTAATAATTAATTGTTTGTTAAGGTGAATGTGGCCAACAAGAGTTGGATGAAATAATTAATCTATCACTCCACCTGAACCCTACATTGCATTCCGTGTAGAACTCCCTGACGGTAACTACGCGCTCGTGCCGGAAGCCGAGGACGGAGGAGCTGAAGCGGAGCTGCAGTACGTCGAGGTGATCGACGACACCGAGGACCCTCAGGCTAACCCTGCTGACGAAGGCAAGCCCCGGTGCATTAACCTAAGTGTTTTTGAAATCTTATGCAACTATCTATGGATGATTGTGCATTTACGTTCAGGAGTTGAAATGAAACCCTAGATGCATGATCCCTAGGTACCTATGTCTTTACTAGTATGATAGGTCGGTAGTTGCTATGCTATAGGACCGTTACAAGTCGAGTGATGCTTGTCACTCGCGAGAATAGGTTCTTATGTTGGAATCATAAGATCTCCTTAAATGGATTGCTCATGTGGTAAGAGCATGGGATGTGGGCTCCGGTCCAATGGCTTTCGTGGGTTAAGTGTTTGAACGTACTAAACACTTGTCGGAAATGGGTACGGTAAGCCTAGTACCTAAATGAGACGGTGTGGGAACTTTGCGCTACTAATCTTAGGGTTGCGACCCCAGGCTCGCCACCTGAGTACATGTGTGAAGCTAGGTGACCTTGGTGGCGTAGCCTAGCAAGCCTTGTACTTAAGACTGTAACATCTGATCCCAATCCGAAGATTTTTGGGAACCGCCTGGTGGTTGTCCTTGCGGGGGCACCCTACCGTGTGTTTAGGTCTACCTTGCAAGGTTTAAATCAACTGGTTGTCGGCCTCTCACCGTTATCTGAGACTACTTACTCCACTGGCCATGAGATCCCTAATGATGGAAGTTGATGAATATTATGCTTGATTAATTGTCTTGCACAACTTA
Organism: Cenchrus fungigraminus; assembly: GCA_036936925.1. Lineage (NCBI taxonomy): Eukaryota > Viridiplantae > Streptophyta > Magnoliopsida > Poales > Poaceae > Cenchrus > Cenchrus fungigraminus. The sequence goes on along the minus strand of CM072779.1, from coordinate 88,678,874 downwards.
TGCTTGCAATAGTTGGCTAATTTAGAAAAGAATATTCAAATAGAACTTGTGCTAAAATCTTGAAAGTAAGGACATACTCTTCGTTGCTTTTCAGCTAAAGAAACCCCAGTGGCCAAAAAGCCTTTCATGTCTAGAGTTGGTGAAGTAGTTATCACCGACGGGTAAGTCTTGCTGAGTATTAGTATACTCAGCCTTGCTATAATCTGTTGTTCCAGGTAATGCCTTTGTTGATGTGTGGCCTGGAGAGATCCCGCCCGGCTGGGAGCTGGAGTGGGTGGAAGACGATGAATGAAGGCATCATGGCAGGCCTCCCGTGATGTTTCCTCATGCCGTTTAGTTTAATTCCGCTGTTTACAAAACTCTGAACTTCATTATCATGTCAGAAACTTCGGTTTGTAATAATTAAGCCCTTCGGGGTAAATTTGGATGTTAATCATATGTTGTTCTCTGGACTCGCCTTCGCGTGAGTTTTGATGCATATATGTCGATCCTTGTTGCTTTGTAAGTGATTTACCGGGCGTTAACCCGGCAACTAACGACAGGATGATACTTTATTATTGCTTAATGACCAAAGTGGATTGGTTTAGGCGATAGTACGGTATTTTCCTGGGCGGGTTGTCACACCCGGGTGGGTTTGTTTCCACCGCCTTTCGTCCAGGTGACTGCCAGGTGGGTCCTCAGGTGTGTATGTGTGTGTATGCGGTGTTTTTAGCTTGTTTCCGTGGGGATGTGGGCCCTTGAATCTGCGTACTGGCTCTTGATTGGTCGAAGGTGTGTTTCCTTGGATTGGTGATGTGTCATGGAGACATGGCATCCAACGTGGCAACTCGTCGCCAAGTGGTCTGGTGTGAGTCCCACCGGGCCCACATATAAAGATGGTGATCTTGTCTTGTGCATATCTCTTTCATCCGAACTTAGAAGTAGACAAATGATATATCCATTTCGATCTTCTCGACGAGACCGTCACAATGATGCAGTCCAAATTGGCATTTGAGGTTGTTATGGATGACGTCCTATATAAGCCATTGGATCACTTGCTCTCAATTGTATACACTCCGGACAATTATCCATTGTTGGAAGTTTAATCCCTTCTTCCTAACAATATCTGAAGAACGGGCACCTCCAGTGATTTGAATTGCATCTTGCCCATTCTTCTCCTTCTCTGATCTTTTGTTGATGGCATTGATATTTGTTCAGAAGAAACTGGGATTGAGTAACTTTGCTTGGTGCTCTTGGATTATTCTCCTCAAGCAGTCCTTTCCCTTTCGCTTCTTCTGTTGTTACCTGAGCCTTGGGATCGATGACCTTTTTATTTTGAGCTGATTTAGATGTCAACACCTTTGTTTGTGAAGTTGATTCCACTACATTAGTAGGGAAAGGATGTTGATCAATCTTCATCGGATTTCCTGACTTGGAAGGTGTCTCAAATTTAAGCTTTCCTTGATCTATTGCGTTTTGAATCTGCTGACGAAACACCTTGCATTCGTCAGTGTTGTGGGACATGGCATTATGCCACTTGTAGTACTTGATCTTCTTAAGCTCTTCAGCACTTAGGATAGAGTGATTCTGAGAGAGTTTAATCTGACCCTGCTGAAGAAAAAGATCAAATATCTTATCGTCTTTAGTTATATCGAAATCGAATTTCTCAGGTTCTTTCTTGCCGAAGGGACAAGCAATCGGCTTCCTATTTGACACCCATTCAGCTAGATTGACCTCAGCCTCTTCTTCTGAATCGGAGTTCTCCACATAAGAGATCTTCTTCTGATAACTCCTTCAAGGTTCATAAGGCCGAGAAGAACTTTCATGGCTTAATCGGTGCACCAACTGGCTTATGCTCTCAAACTCTTGCGAAGCATACTTCTCTTTGATTGAAGGCAAGAGTCCTTGAAAAGCCAATTCTTCTAGTTGTTTATCAGTTAAGGATAGGCTGAAGCACTTGTTCCTTGTCTCTCTGAATCTCTGAACGAAATTTATCACCGACTCGTAATTCCTCTGCTTCAAGCTAGTCAGATCAGTAATCTTCATTTCATGTATTCCAGAGAAGAAATAACCATGGAACTTCTTCTCAAGATCTTCCCAACTTTGAATAGAATCAGTCGGTAGTGATGTAAACCAAGCAAAGGCTGGTCCCGACAAAGAGGATGAGAACAACTGAACCCTTAATGCCTCATTTGACCCTGCATCCCCACACTGAATAATGAATCGGCTGATATGCTCGATAGTGGAGGTGTCATCTTGACCAGTAAACTTGGTGAAGTCGGGCACTTTATATCTTTGAGGGAATGGAATATGATCGAAATAAGCTGGGTACAGTGTCCGATACATGTTGGTTTGCTGCTTTGGTTTCAACCCAAACTGATTTTATATCAAATATGTAATCTCAATCATAAACTTCTTATTCTGGTCAATCGGCTGATTACCTGTCGAAGGATTTGACCGATTTTGCATAACTCCAATCGTTCCTGGCTGTTCATACATAATTGGCTGTGAAGCCAAAGGTGTCTGAAAAGCCATATATTGAGGAATCCCACCTGAATGAGGTGTTCTAAACTGAACCTCTTGCTGCACATATTGCCTGCTTGGAGTACCTTCTATATGCTGTTCTGGCAACTGATATGGCAATTCCCAGGTTGAGCCATTTGATCCCATAACGCTACCTGATACATGGCATTGTTGTATTGCTCTTGTAAATTCACAGCATAAGCTCTAACTGCATAAGCTTGATCAGCTGGGCTCATCTGCTCTGGTGTTAATGGATGACTTATGATAGGTTGACCAGCTGCTGCTCCACCAAAAGTTACTTGTGTTGGAGTTTTCATCATGCTAGAATTCTCTTCAGCCGATTGAATAGGCTTGATCATGTGCATATGTAAGGGCTGAATATCATAATGTGCGCTTTGAGAGTCTTTGGCTCAATGAAAGCGAATGTGATTCCTTTGTCATGCTGCACTGCAGTTCCAACTAAATCTCCAAACTTCGCAGCATATGGACCAATAGGAGTTTCTTTTACCTTTTGAGTTGTCTTCGTTGCAACACCTTTCCCATTTGTGTCCTTTTCTGAAGAAGATGTCGGTACATCATAGCATGTGCATTACTCAGAGAACCTGAAGGATCAACAATTTCAGTCGTGGTTGTCGATAGAATTGGTGTTGTATGAGAAGCACCATCTGAAGTAGACTGTCCCGGCTGAAAAGCTGATTTTTTATGACTAAATCTCATGACAGCAATGGTTGGAATTGTTGTACCAGGTTGATAATATACTGGTCCTTTGTATCCACTTGATAGTTCATCTCTGAGCACTTCTCTCACAGAATTCTGTACTGTGCTGTTGAAGACAGATGATTGATCAATCAGAGATCCATGCATGGCCTTTGTCATCATATCTTGCAGCTTCACAAGATCGGCTTGTATTATTAACTCATGAGGTCTTGGAAGAGGAATTTTCTTGATAGCCCCTTGCTTGGTTAAGCCGAAACTGCCCATTAATAGCTAACCATATTCTGCCATGCGCTCATCAAACTCAGCTTTGTCTTCTTCACGTAATTGATGTAACATGATAGCTTGGGTCTTGTCTGCACCAGCTTCTTTAGGAAGTTTTGGTCCTGACATCGTGAAGTAGTTCTTTGTGTCCCACCAGGCGTGCCAAGATGTGTTGATGCAAAAAACGGAATCTAGTTCTTCAACAGCAACACATAACGGATCCCCAGGATGTAATAAGGCGTGCCAGCCGACCTGACCTGTTCATCAGCACGGAAAGATAGGAAATGTTAGATGCGGGTTAGATCAGCTAGAGAACCGATGTGGGTCTTCAACAAGTAACGGCCCGATCGGATGATACAACTGTAGAGCGAATCGGCTAGCTGGAGCAGCCGAAGTGCAAGTATAACCAAAACAGCTAGGTCAGCCGATTTGATGATGTAGGCAAAGCGCAAGCAAAAAGCAGAGCAAACTAAGCGCTACGGGACAACACTCGAATCTGATCTGAATCGGCTAGATCGTAGTGAAACAATGCAGGAACGACGATAGCCGATACGATCTGATTACGAGCTGGATAAATTGGTGATAAAAGCTAAATAAACAAGAAAAGACTTGCAAACCTAGCTGATATCGATAAGTTGTGAATAAAACTTAGACGAAACCACAGCGATGCGCTCGAAGGTTAAAGCCGAGTTGTTATTCGATAAAACGGTACTTACAAGCTTGCCAGAGGTCGATCGATGCAGCCCAACAAGCTAGAAGAACAGCGTTTGAAGAAACAAGAAAATAAGAACAAGTAAAAAAGGGGTGGCGAAGTCGCCGACTTGAATAAGTAAAGATTTTGTTGATATTGGTGTGTACAATCTTTTTCTGACCATGCATGGTTGCTATTTATGTCCTGAGGACAACTTGACTCCTAGTCGATGACGACAAAGCTTACTTGAATCTAAAGAAATAAAACTACCAAAAACTTTAACGATTCTCATAGGAATCGGACTCTCTAAACTGGTTTTGACCCGATGTCAACTTGATTGTTGACCCGCCTCCGTTTTCTTCCTTTTGGCGTATTCTTCTTCTGCCACGTTTCTTCTCCATCAATCGGCCGATTCCAGATCGGCTGGTCCCTTTTCTCTTTTCTTTATCAGCTTTGAGGTCTTTCCGATGTCTCTTCAATTATTCCTTGACATGTGTCAAAAACTAGTGTCAACACGTATATATGGTAATATCTAGCACCCATTATGGGCCTAGTATCCACCTTACCATATCCATCGCATTCGTACATGTGCACATCTTGATCTGATTGTATGAATTGTTTTTCTCCTTGGATCCGGTTTTTGATTTTGCAATATATGTGATACAAGTATGCTTTATCTTTTATCCTACCCTGAGCTCCACATATAGCCATCATTAGAAGTCGGATGAAAGAGAGGCACATCTAATGCCTTGGTGAGGACATATACACATTGAGCGATCTGAGAGAATCAAATGAGGAGCTAAGCAAGGTTTTGTTTTGAAAACTTATTGCAAAATCCCAAGTTACTTGACATGAGGTGTACAAGTGATTTGATTCATGACCGTTCCATTCCTCAAATACCCAGAATAGCATGATAGACACTCCACAAAGTTCACAAGTACAAGGTATGGTTTGGAATATCTATTATGCTTTCTTCATACCTTTGGATGTCATGTCTCACCTTGATCCTTTCTCCTTCACTCGAGGATGAGCAAAGGTCAAGTGTGGGGGTGTTGTTGACGACCTCATGGTCCCCTGAACCAAAGGCATGAATATGACATCATTATAAACAATCTCAAATGCCAAATTGGATTACATCATTGCGACGGGCTCGTCGAGATGATCGAAGGATATATCATTTGTCTACTTCGGAGTCCGGATGAAAGAGATATGTACGAGACAAGATCACTCTCTTGATATCATGTGGGCCTGGTGGGACCTACACCAGACCACGTGGCGACGTGCTGCCACATTGGATGCCATGTGTCAATGACACATCATCAATCCATGTGAAGCAACTCCTGACGAATCAGACACCGCCACGTGTGCAGCACAAGGATCCAAGGGTCCACCGGGGACCCAAACCGCCATGAAACTTGCCATGCACGGAGGATAGATCGTGGGACCCACATATCAATCACCCAGAGAAAGCACACCGTGAGAAGCGGCAAAGTGGGGTCGTCCGATCCGGGAACTCGTCTGTTAATGTCCTGCTTCCACATGGTGGTCCCTGATTGGTCCTAGAGCGCAGCTTGGCATGTTTTGGTGTCATTTGGCACTCCGAGCAAGCCACCCCCTTGCCTATAAATAGAATTGGAGGGGGTAGGAAATGGGACACACCGTCTCACCCAAGGACGAGAGCTTCCCTTCAAAGGAGAGGCCTCTCCTTGGTAGATTAGAGAATAGGAGAGTGAGAGAGTGATTTGTATCTCCATGGATGCTTCGTTCTTTAATTAGAGTAAAGTAAGTATTTCTGCATTTTCTATTTAGACTAAAGTGTGAGTGATATGTTCTTGTGTTGTTCGCCTATTCATCATTTAGAGGCGCGTGTTCTTCATGAACACGCCCCCTCGATCTAGTTGATTAGGTGCACAAGTTTGTATCTTGTTTGTATGACTAGTCAATTAGAATAAAGTGGATATGCTTGCATGCTCTGATTAGAATAAAGTGTGTTCGTGATTCCTTTCTAACAATTTATGCTAGGTTGCATGAGTAGACTTTTCCTCTGCTAGTGCGTAGATCCTGGGTTTATGCATTCGTCTGCTGCAAGTCATTCGTATATGTTGGAAGCATAGTTCGGGGTCAAGTGCTCTCTTGCATGCCTTTAGTATAAGCTAGTAGTACCTATAGTGAGTGAGATCGGTTCTCTTCCATGGTCGTAGTTCTATTAGTATAGAGTGCCGTAGTCTGTTGGCTACGACAGTAACCACAACATTGACGTAGTGTAACCCTACCGGTTATCATTCGTTCGGCTTATCCCAAGGTTAGGTAGAGGTAGTCTAGGAGGTGGTGACAACCCTTCTAGCCCTTGTTTATCCTCCCTAGCTGGATATAGTCAGAGCTCCGTTCTACATAGATCTGCGTGCCGAAGTCGCCTGTTAAGTTAGGGCTATCGGTACCCTAAGCCAAGTTCTATCTAGAGATCGACCTTTAATCTCATCTATAGTGCTGTCTTTAGGAATCCTCTCTATCCTTGCCTCTCATCTGGGTGTGTCCTTGGACTGACTAGTACGAAGTTAGTGCACACACATTCCCTTAGATTCGATACCCTTGGAATACTCTGAGGTGAAAGCTACAACAGTATCCATACGCTTGCGGATTTATTCGTGTGACGCTAAAATACCCAACACCTATACCCCAAAATCACTTCCAAACAATCCCGCACAAACTTGCCAAGATCACGCAGTCACAACAGACCTACTGACCCTAGGAACAAGTTAGGATAAGCCTAGAAGCAAAGTGGAAGCAAATTCGAAAGGAAATGAGAAAAGTAACAAACTCAAACTGACCTACAGCAGTTTTGTCGGAACTTCCGGCCAAGCATCAGACCTTCCGATAATGGGTTCTCTAGCTGTCATAAACTTATTATCGGAACTTCTAGTACAGGGTCAAAACTTTCGACCGTCGGAACTTCAGCCCTGAGGCCGGAACTTCTGATAAACACTTCTCTATTTGCAAACGAACGAGTTATTGGAACTTTCTTTGTCATGTCCGAACTTCCGACAGCACGCAAAAAACAGTCAGAAAGAGAAGGAAGGAAAATCCAAAGCTCGATCAAACGACTTTCTAAAATCACGAAAATGTAACCCAAGCTTTGTAACAACACAAGGAAGCTTATCCCAAAAGATCTCCAAAAGATCAACCCTTCACCACCAGAAAAGATTCAGGGTATGAAACCTAGCGAGAGAGAGAGGTTTTTCCTAAAAACAACAAATCTCCCATACGGCTTGGTAGATTGAAGCCAAATTTTAGGCAAAGGAGAAGCATCACAAGAGGAAGTTATACCTAAAATTTCATGGCTTCTAACCCACTAAATCGAGAGCAATCGCAAATCTCGGGTATGAAAACCTAGAACACGAGCTCCTTCGAAAATTGACGAATCGACCACGATTCCCAGCGTTTGAGGGGTCAAGATCATCCACAAAGAGGCACAAGGCACTCACCCATGATCCCCTCGAATAAATCCAAGACAAAACGGCCTAGAAGTCGACGAACATGAATCGACACGAAAACCACCAAAAATAGCACAAAAACAACTCGGGATTATAGAAGGAGATAGAACTAGCACAAGAATTCTTCCATACAAAGGACAGATTCTTTACAAAGGCTAGCAATCCTCCCGCATCCACCCGCTTGAAGATGTGCTTGTAATCGCTTTGGCTAGCCTAGAGTGAAGGGAAATGAAAAGTAGTCCTTGTTTGCCACCTCCCTAGCAAACCTCTCATCCCTTCTCCTCCTGAAACAAAACTCCTCCTTATTTCCATCCTTCCCACAATAGTCACAATGGAATAAGATCGGCCTTGGCTTTAGGTTTGGCTTTGGGTTTCCTCTCGGCTGTGGTTTTTTTCTCTTTCTCACCTCACTCACTTGGCTGGGGTTTGCATGGAGTGGAGTTGAGCAGTTTCTCTCTTATCACTGCTCTCACCAACCTTCCCAAAACCTAGACCACAACCATTTGCTCTCTTAAACTCAGCCACTAGCTTACTCAGTTGTGGCTCCTGTGCACTCAACCAACCCAACAACTTGCACATGTAATCATTATCATCTTGTAATCAATTAACACAATGAGCAAGTTCAAGGTTTTTCACAGTGTTCACTTCACAGCTCGAACAAGCAGTGGCAATAGGGGATTTCAAAGCATCCTCAAGAGAAACAATACGAGCATGTGAATCATCTAGTTTACCATGCAACACAGGACAAGAAGTGCAAGCACATATCAAAAGCAGGTCTAGATTTCAACTCATCAAGCTCAAACCCAACACGCCTATCACCAATTCACCATCTCTCTGAGGAGCAACACAACCACCCCGAGTAGGAACTGTACGCACAAACCTCTCACCCCAAGGTAGAGACATTACACAAGGCTCAGGTACACCACGAGAAAATTGCATCCAGCACAGGGGTGATGCAGTGGCAAGTGAGAAAATTGCATGCCGGCAGCTTAACTTAGTTTTGATTTTGAAAATGTGAAGGACCAGAATGGCGACCAGAGAGGGGCGGAGTGAATGGGAGCCGATAAAAATTCTTCTCCAACGAGTAGAACTCGGCCTATGGTCCCAAACGCAACTCCAAGATCCTCGACACCCTACTAGCCAAATCCACGCAGCCACTAGAGTGCTACTGAACCTAGGAACTAGCACACCACCGAAAACTCTCGAGAACGCATCGGAAAAGAACTCGAGCAAAACTTCCAGACCCAAACCAGTCAAACCGGATACTCAAACCGGTCAGATCGGTTTACTCAGACTTAGCCTCTCACAGCACAAGGAAAACCGGTCAAACCACTTTGCCAAACCGGTCAGACCGGTTTTGCTAGACTTAGCCAAAAACATGAAACACCAAACTGGTCAGATTGGTTTTGCCTAGAGAGCTCCATCCCAAAAACCCAAAACTGGAGCAAACGAACTCGAAACTCAACAAAACTAGGACCAGAGCTTCTTCTACCTAAGCAAAACTTGTTCCCAGTAGATCTCCTCGAAAACACACTGTTGACCAAACCGGTCACCAAACCGGTCTGATCGGTTTTGTCTAGGCACTCGGGAAAAACTCCACCTGCAGGAAGAACTCGAACTTCACCTAAATCGATCTCTGTAACATCCCTGATGTTTATGTGCTTAATCATATGTTCAAGTTGCTAATCATGGTCAACTCTTTAAGCTAAACCCTAAACTCTTTGGTCAAACCTAGTCAAAGGGGGTCAAAACCCTATGTTCATATGACCTCTTGTTGATGTCTCAACTAGATCTCCAAATTTTTCTTAAGTACTAAAAATTCTCCCAATATAAAAGTTGCTTAGAATTTCATGGGACACATTTCATCTAATTAGTGGCATTTCTAATTTTGAGGGGAAATGCTTCAAAATCTTGTTTGAAGTGCAGAAGGCACTGTTGCCGGTGCCGAGAAAATCCCAGAGTTCAAGCAGTTTTTCTGCCCAATCCTTTGATCCATTCACTGGTCAACCTGTGCAAAAGTTCTAGTGTTATACCTCATCTACAACTTTTGTATTGGTCGAATTTGAACTTGTATTCAAGTTTGAATTGTTTGAGTCGGTCAAACAGACATAAACCGAATTGGTTTTCAACAGTGAGCACCAGAGCGCGCGTTCTCGAGTCGACGTCGCGTCGTGCGCCGCGCCCCGGCGTCTGCACCGTCACGTGCGCGCTCGCCCATACGCCGGCGCCAGTGGGCCCCACCTACCCCCAGCACCCCACTTATCTGACGTGGATCCTAAGGACAGCTGGCAAGCCACCGAGGCGCCCGCGCCGTCGCCTCGCCATGATTTCCGTCAACACGCGCCGCCGCCAGCGCTGCCGCGCAGCCACGCCTCACCTTGCCCGTGCAGCCAGCCAGCCAAATCATGTCGCCACGCCGTTGTCCGCTTCCTTCTGTCGCAGAACCCCGCCTGCCCAGGTTACTTGAGCACCCTACGCCGGCTAGCCGCGCACGTGCCGCTCCGCCGCACCGCCATGGCGCCGCGCCCGTGAGGCCCTGGCCAGCTGGCCCGCGAGGTGGCACACATGCATGCTTGGTAGCTCGTGCCCTCCTTTGCCTCCGCCCGAGTATAAAAGGGAAGCCCAGGCGCGCTCGCGCGAGGTCCCTGCTCCGCCGCCCGCCATTGTTTCCCCCACGGCGAGATCCACCCTCCACACCTTCCCGTCGACCACGTGTGACACCCACACACCCCCTGTGACCCAGAGTAGCTCCCCGAGGACGCACATCGGCCAAGAAGCCGCGGGTTCACCGGAATTGTGGCCGCAGCGGCTGCTCTGCCCCGACCTCGCCGCCGGCCATCGCCGGAGCTTTCCTCGACCGAGCCACCGCCGCCAGTCGACCTAGGGTGAGCACAAACCCCCGCCCCGCCACTCGCACGGCCAACTCCGGCAGCCCCTCGCCACCGGCGAGATCCCCTGCGCCACTGAGGGCATATGTGTGAAGATCGATTTCTTTCAAAGGTCCTTAGTGCAAATGTTTAGGGTGCTAAATATAAAAAGATTCTTCAGTTTTAGTTTGAAAATCTAGTGTCTTAGAAAATTGATAACAAATCAAATAAAAATCAGAAAAATACAAACTCAACTGTTCTGTGATCCTTACGAACACAAGCAACTTTTCTAGAACGGAAGTTTGTAAATTTCTTCCTAGTTTTTGAATAATTTTGAAATGATCAGTTTGGCTAGATTTGAAATAATTTGAAATCTATAGCTGATCTACATGTGAATTTTGGATATGTTGCTAGTATGGCCATTCTTGTTCTTGTGTAGAAAAATGGCATATAGATCTGTTATAGTTTTGTAGATATGAATTTATTTTGATATAAGGCAGCAGTTATGTTTCTGTTTAGTATTTAAATTCTGTTTCAGAAAATAGGGTTGATCTTTTTGCAGTAGCCTGAATATGTCTAGATGCAACCATGATAAATAGATGGATAGCTTTTGACATGTTTAGACAGCTCCAATTAATTTATGGCTTATATATGAGCTATATTGATCAAGCATGTTATAGTATGTCTCTGACCTTGGTAATTTTTGAGTAGAGCAGGCATGTCATGATATTGCTCTTAGATTATATATAGATCTCTATGTGTAAAATGATTAATTTTATGCTAGCTAGTGCTTCCTAGATTTTTCATATACAATCTACAGCTTGGTTTAATGTAATTTTTGGTCAGTAGCCTAGTCAGCATGTCTTGTGCTTGTGTGAAATTTATTTCTGTTTGTTGGTGTATGGAACATTTAGAAATAATTTCCGAAGTAATTCAAGCTTTAAAAGTGAAACAAAAAGACTAACCAATATTACCTTTGGTGTGATTTAACTTCAAATAATAAAGCTGCACCAAAATACACCCTACACAACACCCTTACTTTGGTGAAGTAAAATAAATTAAATAATTTAGATGTGCACACAATCACCATCAATTAAGAATTATAACCCTCATCTACCTACCCACTTTTTTAGTGTAAAGAAAAGTTGAATAAAATCTTATCTAGGTGAATGTGGCCTACAATACACCCCATGTTTGTCTCTAAAATTTCAGAAGCACTTCCCTCCTTAGACATGAATAATTAAAGTCATGCATATGCATATCGTGTAGAACTTCCGGACGGGAACTACGAGCTAGTGTTGGATGCTGAAGGAGAACCAGCTGAGGGAGAAGTGAACACTGTGGAAGTGCAGCAAGACCCGAACCAAGCTTCAGAGGACTTTCACACTGACTGTGCTAGTGAAGGCAAGCCCTGAGCATAACCTATGTTTTTAACTTATGCAACTATCTTTGTTATGATTGTGCATTTAAGTTTCAGGAGGTGATTTGAAACCCTAGATGCATAATCCTAGGTTCCTATGCTCAATTACTAGTATGCTAGGTCGCTAGTTGCCATGCTCTAAGAACCTGGTAGAAGTCGAGTGATGTTCGTCACTCGCGAGCTATAGGTGTCTTATGTTGGAATCATAAGATTGTTGAACCTACCTGCTCATGTGGTAAGAGCATGGGACCGGCTCCGGCCAGTAGGTCTGTGGTTAAGCGTTTGAACGTACTAAGCATTTGCCAGGAGTGGGACCGGTAAGCCTAGTACCTTTTTAATTCGGTAAGGGAACTCTCTACCACTAATCTCGGGAGTAGTCCCCAGGTTCTAGACAGTGGTGCATGTGTGGATCCGGGTGGCATGTGAGTCCGTGACATGATCACCTTGTACCAGGGACTGTGGACATTGATCCTAAACTGAGGATGACTAGAAACCGCCTGGTTGGTGCGTACCCTACCCTGTAGGGGTTGTGGTCGTTATGATGGGGTATGCATTCTCCCGTGTGTTTAGGTCCACCTTGCAAGGTTATTAATCGATCGATCGTCGGCTTCTCACCATTACCCGAGAGTGCTTAACCATACACTCTATGTCCCTTACTGATGGACTTGAGAAGTAATACTGTTGTATGCTTAATTGTTTGCACAACTTATGCTTGCAATAGTTGCTTACCTAGTAATGGATAATCAACTAGAATCTTGAGCTAAAACTTGAAAGTAAGGACATACTCTTTGTTGCTTTTCCGCAAAAGAAACCCACTAGCCATAAAGCTTTGCATGTCTAGAGAGTTGGTGATGGTCTCATCACCTGACGGTTAAGTCTTGCTGAGTATTAGTATACTCAGCCTTGCTTTGTTGATGTTTTCAGGTAATGATGTGAATGATGATCGGTTTCCGTGGCCTGGTTCTCTCCCACCCGGTTGGGAAGTTGAGTGGGAGGATGACAGTGTTTAGTGGCATCACTAATGGCCTCTAGTGATGTTACCTACCTCGTTAGTAGTTTATTTCTGCTGTGTTTCGAACTCTGAACTGTTTATCTTATGCAAAGACTTGGTTTGTAATAATGAACCTATGTTGGTCATGATGTAATAAATGAAGACTTGTTTATCTCTGGACTCGCCTTCGTGTGAGTTTTGATGTACAATCTTTCGATCCTTTGTCGTAAGTGATTTACTGGGCTTGACCCGGCAGACATCGACAAGTTAACTCCTCTTTAACACATAATGACCAAGTGGATGGGTTATGTGTGTTAAAGGGGAATTAATTTGGACGGTTTTGTCATAGCTGGCATCAGAGCTCGATTGTACACCAGAGATCTTAATACACCCATTAATAACTTGTTTTTGGAATAAAACTTGCAAGATTAAGGTGTGTTTCCAAAAATGCGTCAGGAATACTAATGATTAACTAGTCCGAGAGGCCCTAGAGGGATTTTCGGGTTCTTTCAAGTGGCTAGTAAAATATGGTGTATCTAAACTAACTACCAGCATATTTTTAAGCCATGTGTCTCATACGTGGTTATGCCGCATCACGAGTATGCGAGGGTCGATAGGGCAATCTATTCAACGGATCCTATCTTCTCGGTTGGATGCCCGTGCGCTATCCGTATGTAAATCATGTGAATGATGATATATTCTATTCCACATGAATACATCATGGGTTGTGATGTCGCCACGTTTTGCCATACGTGTGCATGATTCCGCATTACGAACATGTGAAGGGGGACACCCTCCATTCAAAAGGGGCGTGTCTCAGGTTGGACGCTGTCCATGCAGCGTTAAACGCATGGGTGCCATTTCTATAGTGAACGGTAATGTATAGGGACGCTTCCGTGACGTGCTGGCATGGAAGGTTCATTTTCTGCAGGTACACTAACCGCGATTCGTAAGCGCGAGAATCAAATAGATATTGGACTAGCTATTATAGGGAGAGTCGTATATTGTGCCAAGCCACCGGCATTAACTTCAATTTTAGGCATGGACTTCCCTTGTGAGAATGGTTAGGACAGTTTTGCATCATGCTAAGGCTATCAACGAAATATAAATCATTCCTAAAATCCATGTTAAAAACCACCTCACCAAAAGTTAATCCAAACCTTCCCTATCTTGCCGTCTTCTCTGTTCTAAGCTGGGTCACTCTGCTGGTCTGAATTTTTGGACCCCCTAAACAGATCTTTCTGGAGAAAAGTTAGATAGGAAAGTTGTGGCAAACTTAGTCAAGATCCTGCTATAAAAATTTCAGAATTTTTGAGCAAGAAAATCTGGAGATATGATCAGTTTGGTGCCGGTCTGTTTGCTGTTTTTCCTGGGAGACAGCGAATTGAACTTCGGTCTTTTTGAGCATCTTCCTGTGATTTTTAGCTCAACTCTTGAATACCAATATAGGGCTAAATAATGTAACTAAGTAGCTGGTAAAATTTGAGCACTTTTGTCCTATCAGTTTGTGAGTTACATGCATTTTTATGCACTGGACAGAATCTGTCATCTTCTCAACTCACGCTGATTGGAGTTTTGTGGATGCAGATGGCTGGACAGGTGTTCTGGGAGGTACGTCCGGATGGTACGGTCCGCACCGATGGACTGCACATCGAGGGGTTTGCCCGCATTTTGTGGGACACTCTTCGCTCGTCGGGCTACACCACTCCTCCGACGTATGAGGCTTTGGAGACCACGCAGCTTGGAGTACCTCGTTGTTGTGTTCGTGTTACCGTGCAGCTTCACCCCACTCACCCCTAGTGGAAGGACCTGAGCACGAACGTGAGGAGTATTCAGCTGATGCAGACCCTTGAGGTTGCCGCCTTGAGCGTGTTGAACACCTTTGGTGATCAGCACCCTCTCGAGGTGTCGTCAACCCCAGTGGGACTACTTCCGACCGTGGACCCTGAGGACCCCGCGTGGAGGGGCCGTATGGGGAACATGGCCGTACTTCTGACAGACAGGACCCCACTTGACGTATTGCAGGAGATGGCTCGGTGCGTGTAGGCACTGTACCGTGTTCAGGCTCTGCGCAGTACGGCTACCGCAGTTGCGTCTACTGTTGCTCTCGACACTGATGGAGTGTTGGGAGTGCACACTCACCACTTTCGCTCTATCTCCGTTAGCCACATGGGGCTAGAACGAGACCTTGCAGAGGTGCGTCTGAGGATCACCACACTTGAGGAGAGAGTGGCTCACTGGGTGAACCGTGAGTCAGAGTGGGTGGATTAGCTTGCTGCTCGTGTTCAGACCATTGTGGGACTTCAGGAGCAGCGAGAGCAGATGCGAGTGGAGATGGACCAGATGAGAGATGAGCGCCTACAGCACATACAGCGCACTGGGCCAGATGCAGGAGCAGCTGGAGCTAATGGACGACGACTTAGAGGCCGCTAATGGCCTGATCATCATGTTGCAGCAGCCACCACAGCCGCCCCAGCCACCGATTTCGGGAGCTATGGAGGGCAACCCAGATGACGCTCAGTCTATGGTGGACAGTGAGAGGGAGTCTCCGCAGCCAGCACCTATGGAGATTGGGTCGCCGCTGTGAGCGTTTCTTCAGTGGGTAACCTAGATGACTTCTAGATGCTAGTAGTGAGTGCAGCGCGCATACTCTTACGGGTGGCCTAATTTTGGTCCGTGGAGGATAGGCTGACGTAGACAGAGTATTCTCTTGTGTAGCGTGTGTTACATGTTAACCACTATGTATGTGAACCAAGACCTTGGTATGTGTTGTAACCTTGTGTGTAAAAAAGTGTGGTGTGACCTAAATGTTGCAAGACTTTGTGCAGCAGCTTATGTAATGTGTAATTTGAACCTTCTTATGGTCAAATCTGGATTATGCAATGAATATCAAAGTTGTTGGAAATCTCAGATGTACATGCTCGTAAAATTTCAGCCTCTTTGCCCCTATGAACTGAGAGTTATGCATATTTTTGTGACCCTCGGTTTTCTGAAAATCAGACTGGACAGAGAGTCAAGGAATGAATTTTTCGGACATGTTAACTTAAAAATTGGTGTTTCGGTTGAATACCAATGATGAAGAGCACGAAATTATGCTCCTTGTGACCAAGTTTGAGTAGTATCCGTTAAGCGAGTTGGGAGTTATGAATTTTATACTTCAGCGTGTTGTTGTTGACCCCTCTGAAAAATTCTGCTGTTGAATGGAATTAATTCACATGTTCTTCTTGTTTATGCTTGTATCAGCAAGATTATGAGTATGTGACTAATACCTGCTCCAACGATTTTTCAGATGGTAGGTCAAACTCACAATACTCCCCACGGGTTTGGTGATGCCAGTGGCAGCAACCCACTGCCACCGCTACCACCCATGACGCCTATGGAGGCATATCTGCTGGCCCAAGCGGATATGATGCACCAGATCTTGCACAACCAGCAACAGCAACGCGTTCCTCCGCGTGATGACCAGCCAAATGTGGCCAAGAACGAGCACTTCACGGCTTTGAAGCCACCAATCTTTACCAAGGCCGAAGAATCCCTGGAGGCAGATGCCTGGATCCGTGCTATTGAGGCCAGGTTTGATGTTCTCACTTTTCCATGCTTAGAGGAGCGCAAGGCCAGCTTTGCAGCCCTGCAACTCCGTGGCCCTGCCTTGATCTGGTGGGAACATTTCAAGATGACATAGCCTGCTGGACATGCCATCACCTGGGATGAGTTCAAAACGGCGTTCAAGACTCATCACATTCCTCAGGGAATGGTGGATCGAAAAATCAGTGAATTACTGGCATTGAAGCAAGGTTCTGACTCTGTGTATCAGTGTGCACAGAAATTCAACAATCTGTGTCAGTATGGGGGATATCATGTGGACAACGATGAGAAGAAGATGGATCATTTCCGACGTGGTCTGGATCCCAAGCTTTATGAAAGGCTGAACCCCATCAAGACCGACACCTATCATGAGATAGTGAACTTGGCCATTTCTCAAGAAGATGCTATGAAGAAGGTGAGGAATGACAAGAAAAGAAAGGCTACTTCCAACTTTAACAACACACCCAATCGGAAGTATCGCATAGTGAAGAAGGTTTCCCAGAGTTCCAATGGGAACCAACGTTCTGGACGTTGGGTGGCCAGGCCTTCCCAGAATCAGCAGCGGGAAGACTACCGTTCTTCTGCTTCCCAGCAGCAGAACTACAAGTCCAATGCTTCCTAGCCAAACCGCAACCCTAGGGATGGCAAATGCTACAACTGTGGAGAGCCAGGACACTATGCTAGTTAATGCACCCGCCCTAAGAAGCAAAACCAGTCCAACCAGCAGAATCAAGGACGTGGAGCAAATCAAAACAACAAGGACCAGTGAAAGAAGCCGACCGTGCAAGTCAAGTAGGGTCGCCTCAACTTCACCACCATGATGGGAATTCCTGAGGGAGCAGCAGTTATGACGGGTACATTTTCTATCCAAGGCAAACCTATTAAGATATTGTTTGACTCTGGTGCTACACATAGTTTTATGAACAAGCAAACACAAATTAAGTCAGGTTTAAAGGTATTGCAAATTAAGAACGACTATCGGATTGCAACACTAGGGGAAAAATCCTTACAAATGCCATGGTTCGTGGGGGTACCACTGAAACTAGGTAGCAAGGTGTTTCAGACAAACCTTATAACCTTGGGTCTAGACAGTATCGATGTCATTTTAGGAATGGACTGGACGACCCAACATAAGGTGACCATGGATATTGCTGAGAGGCGGATAGAAATCAACTCACCCGCCATAGGAGCTTCAACGCTCTACTTGCCCCATAGAGAGTCTATGAATCCTTGTGCTTTTGTGGCCATAACCCTACAAGTAGAGGAAATTCCAGTGGTCTACGAGTATCCGGATGTGTTTCCTAATGAACTGCCGGGTATGCCACCAGACCGCGATGTTGAATTTGTTATCGAACTTCAGCCTGGTATGGCTCCTGTCTCCAAAAGAGCCTATCGAATGCCACCCAAGGAACTGGCTGAGTTAAAGACACAGCTTCAGGAATTATTGGATAAGGGTTTTATTCGCCCGAGTTCTTCTCCTTGGGGATGCCCTGCTCTCTTCGTTAAGAAGAAAGACGGTAATTTGAGACTATGTGTGGACTACAGACCTCTCAATGCGGTGACCATCAAAAATAAATACCCCCTTCCCCGCATTGATGTATTGTTTGATCAGCTATCTGGACCAAAGGTCTTTTCCAAGATTGATCTTAGGTCTGGTTATCATCAGATAAAGATTCGACCTTGTGACATTCCTAAAACTGCCTTTTCCACAAGATATGGGCTATATGAGTACTTAGTCATGTCCTTCGGGTTGACTAATGCACCTGCCTACTTCATGTATCTCATGAATTCCGTATTCATGAACGAGCTAGACAAGTTTGTGGTGGTCTTCATTGATGATATCTTAATCTATTCCAAGAGTGAAGAAGAACATGCTCAACATCTTCGCATTGTTCTGCAACGCTTGAGAGACCACCAGCTTTATGCTAAATTCTCAAAATGTGAATTCTAGTTGGATAGTGTGAAATTTTTGGGTCACACTATTTCTAGCGATGGTATTTCAGTAGATCCAAGCAAAGTAGAAGAAGTGATGGATTGGAAACCACCTAAGTTCGTTCATCAAATTCGAAGCTTTCTTGGATTAGCTGGTTACTATCGGCGATTCGTTCCGGATTTTTCCAGAATTGCCAAACCCATGACTGAACTTTTGAAGAAAGGGGTGAAGTTTGTGTGGGATGAGAAATGTGAGAAAGCCTTCCACACCCTTAAGCAGCACCTGACTTCAGCACCTGTGTTGGCTCAACCAGACAACTCTAAACCATATGAGGTTTACTGTGATGCCTTAGGTACGGGTCTTGGTTGTGTGCTCATGCAAGAAAATAGAGTCATTGCATATGCTTCCCGAGCACTTCGACCCCATGAAAAGAATTATCCCACTCATGATCTTGAATTAGCAGCGGTTGTTCATGCTCTTAAAATTTGGAGGCATTATTTAATGGGAACCCGATGCAATATATTCACTGATCATAAAAGCCTCAAGTATATCTTCACCCAAGCTGATTTAAACATGTGATAACGGAGATAGTTGGAGCTTATTAAAGATTATGGTTTAGAGGTACATTATCACCCCGGCAAAGAAAATGTTGTTGCAGATGCTCTTAGCCGTAAGGCTCACTGCAACTGCTTATTCGTGGAAGCATATAGTGATACCTTATGCAGCGAGTTGAGTAAACTTCATTTGGCAATTGTTCCCCAAGGTATGATAAATGCTATATCCATTGAATCCACCTTGTGGGATACAATCATCACGGCTCAATCTAATGATGAGGGAATCAAAACCATTAAGCAAAAAATTTCAGAAAATAATCCCAAAGTCAGTTGCTTTCACCAAGATCCTAATGGGACAATCTGGTTTGAACAACGTCTTGTCGTTCCAGAGGATCTTGATCATCGCAAAGAGATTATGGATGAGGCACATCTTTCCAAATTCTCAATTCATCCTGGAAGTAGTAAGATGTACCAAGACTTAAAGGGAAATTTTTGGTGGTCCAACATGAAGGTGGACATAGCCAAATATGTCTCAGAATGTGACACTTGTGCGAGAATCAAAGCGAGTCATTTGAAAACCACGGGTACTCTTCAACCTTTACCCATACCTTCTTGGAAATGGGATGACATAAGTATGTATTTCATCGTGGGCTTACCCCTTACCTCTAAGCACCATGACTCGGTGTGGGTTATTGTGGATAGACTCACAAAGACCGCACATTTCATTCCAGTGCACACTTCATATTCGGCCAAGCAATATGCAGAAATTTATTTTGAACGCATCGTGAGATTGCACAGAGATCCTAGGACTACCATTTCTGATAGAGGCTCTCAACTCATGGCACGTTGTTGGCAACACCTGCATGACTCCATGGGAACTAAATTAATTCACAGTTCTGCTTATCATCCTCAAACGGATGGTCAAACTGAGAGGGTTAATCAAGTCCTAGAAGACATGTTGAGGGCTTGCATTATCCATTTCGACAAGAATTTGGATTCTTGTCTAGCTTTGGCTGAATTCTCTTATAATAATAGCTATCAAGCTAGTTTGAAAATGGCACCATTTGAAGCTCTTTATGGATGAAGGTATCGCACCCTGTTGAATTGGTCCCAGACGGGAGAACGGAAATTCTTTGGCCCTGCCTTAGTTAAGGAAGCCGAAGAAAAAGTAGAGGTGATATGTGAAAACTTGAAAGCCGCACAGATGAGGCAAAAGAGTTATCATGATGAAGGGAAAGCACTTAGAGAATACCAAGTTGGTGAAAAAGTATATTTGAAGGTCTCACCCACCAAAGGAGTGCAGAGATTTGGTGTAAAAGGAAAACTGGCTCCGTGGCACATAGGACCCTATGAAATCATCGAAACATGTGGGCCGGTTGCTTATCGCATTCGTCTTCCGGATTGACTTGCAGCCATTCACAATGTGTTTCATGTGTCTCAATTAAGAAGATGTGTCCATGAGCCGGAGAAAAGGGTTATAAATGAAGCGAATGCATGGATCGAACCTGATCTTTCAGTTGTGGAACACCCTATGAGAATACTTGATAGAAAGGAAAGAAAAACAAGGAGAAAGTCAGTGACAATGTACAAGATACAATGGAGTCACCATTCGGAGGAGGAAGCTACTTGGGAAACGGAACACTACCTAAATACCAACTACCCTGGTTTTCTACAAGCTCGAAATCGTAAGACCTTTACCCTACCTTTGTCTTTAATTTCCGAATCTCGGGACGAGATTCTGTTTAAGGGGGGTAGGTTGTAACATCCTTGATGTTTATGTGCTTAATCATATGTTCAAGTTGCTAATCATGGTCAACTCTTTAAGCTAAAACCCTAAACTCTTTGGTCAAACCTAGTCAAAGGGGTCAAAACCCTATGTTCATATGACCTCTTGTTGATGTCTCAACTAGATCTCCAAATTTTTCTTAAGTACTAAAACTTCTGCCAATATAAAAGTTGCTCAGAATTTCATGGGACACATTTCTTCTAATTAGTGGCATTTCTAATTTTGAGTGGAAATGCTTCAAAATCTTGTTTGAAGTGCAGAAGGCACTGTTGCCGGTGCCGAGAAAATCCGAGAGTTCAAGCAATTTTTCTGCCCAATCCTTTGATCCATTCACTGGTCAACCTTTGCAAAAGTTCTAGTGCTATACCTTATCTAAACTTTTGTATTGGTCGAATTTGAACTTGTATTCAAGTTTGAATTGTTTGAGTCGGTCAAACAGACCTAAACCGAATTGGTTTTCAACACTGAGCACCAGAGCGCGCATTCTCGCGTCGACGTCGCGTCGTGCGCCGCGCCCCGGCGTCTGCGCCGTCACGTGCGCGCCCGCCCGTAGACCGACGCCAGTGGGCCCCACCTACCCCAAGCACCCCACTTGTCCGACTTGGATCCCAGGGACAACTGGCAAGCCACCGAGGCGCCCGCGCCGTCGCCTCGCCGTGATTTCCGTCGACACACACCGCCGCAAGCGCCGCCGCGCAGCCACGCCTCGCCCGTGCAGCCGGCCAGCCAAATCACGTCACCGCGTCGTTGTCTGCTTCCTTCTGTCGTAGAACCCCACCTGCCCAGGGTACTTGAGCGCCCTACGCCGGCTAGCCGCGCACACGCCGCTCCGCCGCACCGCCATGGCGTCATGCCCCTGAAGCCCTGGCCAGCTGGCCCGCGAGGTGGCACGCATGCATTCTTGGCAGCTCGTGCCCCTCCTTTGCCTCTGCCCGACTATAAAAGGGAAGCCCAGGCGCGCTCGCGTGAGGTCCCTGCTCCGCCACCCACCATTGTTGCCCCCACGGCGAGCTCCACCCTCCGCACCTTCCCGACGACCACGCGTGACACCCACACACCCCCTGTGACCCAGAGTAGCTCCCCGAGGACGCACATCGAACGGAGAAGCCGCGGGTTCGCCGGCATTGTGGCCGCAATGGCTGCTCTGCTCCGACCTTGCCGCCGGCCATCGCCGGAGCTTTCCCTGACTGAGCCACCGCCGCCAATCGACCTAGGGTGAGCACAAACCCCCGCCCCGCCGCTCGCACGGCCAACTCTGGCAGCCCCTCGCCGCCGGCGAGATCCCCTGGACCGCCGAGGGCATATGTGTGAAGATCGATTTCTTTCTAAGGTCCTTAGTGCAAATGTTTAGGGGGCTAAATATAAAAAGATTCTTCAGTTTTAGTTTGAAAATCCAGTGTCTTAGAAAATCGATAACAAATCGAATAAAAATCAGTAAAATACAACTTTTCTAGAAAGGAAGTTTGTAAATTTCTTCCTAGTTTTTGAATAATTTTGAAATGATCAGTTTGTCTAGATTTGAAATAATTTGAAATTTATAGCTGATCTGCATGTGAATTTTGGATATGTTGCTAGTACGGCCGTTCTTGTTCCTGTGTAGAAAAATGGCACATAGATCTGTTATAGTTTTGTAGATATGAATTTATTTTGATATAAGGCAGCAGTTATGTTTCTGTTTAGGATTTAAATTCTGTTTCAGAAAATAGGGTTGATCTTTTTGCTGTAGCCTGAATATGACTAGATGCAACCATGATAAATAGATGGATAGCTTTTGACATGTTTAGACAGCTCAAATTAATTTATGGCTTATATATGAGCTATATTGATCAAGCATGTTATAGTATGTTTCTGACCTTGGTAATTTTTTAGTAGAGCAGGCATGTCATGATATTGCTGTGTGTGAAATCTTGATCCTAGATTATATATAGATCTCTATGTGTAAAATGATTAATTTTATACAAGCTAGTGCTTCTTAGATTTTTCATATACAATCTACAGCTTGGTTTAAGGTAATTTTTGGTCAGTAGCCTAGTCAGTATGTCTTGTGCTTTTGTGAAATTTATCTCTGTTTGTTGGTGTATGTAACATCCAGAAATAATTTCTGATGTAATTCAAGCTTTAAAAGTGAAATAAAAAGACTAACCAATATTACCTTTGGTGTGATTTAACTTCAAATAATAAAGCTTCACCAAAATACACCCTACACAACACCCTTACTTTGGTGAAGTAAAATAAATTAAATAATTTAGATGTGCACACAATCACCATCAATTAAGAATAATAACCATCATCTACCTACCCACTTTTCTAGTGTAAAGAAAAGTTGAATAAAATCTTATCTTGGTGAATGTGGCCTACAATACACCCCATGTTTCTCTCTGAAATTTCAGAAGCACTTCCCTCCTTAGACGTGAATAATTAAAGTCATGCATATGCATATTGTGTAGATCTTCCGGACGGGAACTACGAGCTGGTGTTGGATGCTGAAGGAGAACCAGCTGAGGGAGAAGTGAACACCGTGGAAGTGCAGCAAGACCCGAACCAAGCTTCGGAGGACTTTCACACTGACTGTGCTAGTGAAGGCAAGCCCCGGAGCATAACCTATGTTTTTAACTTATGCAACTATCTTTGTTATGATTGTGCATTTAAGTTTCAGGAGTTGATTTGAAACCCTAGATGCATAATCCTAGGTTCCTATGCTCAATTACTAGTATGCTAGGTCGCTAGTTGCCATGCTCTAAGAACCCGGTAGAGGTCGAGTGATGTTCGTCACTCGCGAGCTATAGGTGTCTTATGTTGGAATCATAAGATTGTTGAACCTACCTGCTCATGTGGTAAGAGCATGGGACCGACTCCGGCTAGTAGGTCTGTGGTTAAGCGTTTGAACGTACTAAGCATTTGCCGGGAGTGGGACCAGTAAGCCTAGTACCTTTTTGATCCGGTAAGGGAACTCTCTACCACTAATCTCGGGAGTAGTCCCCAGAATCTAGACAGTGGTGCATGTGTGGATCCGGGCGGCATGTGAGTCCGTGACCTGATCACCTTGTACCAGGGACTGTGGACATTGATCCTGAACTGAGGATGATTGGAAACCGCCTGGTTGGTGCGTACCCCGCCCTGTAGGGGCTGTGGTCGTTATGATGGGGTATGCATTCTCCCGTGTGTTTAGGTCCACCTTGCAAGGTTATTAATCGATCGATCATCGGCCTCTCACTGTTACCCGAGAGTGCTTAACCATACACTCTATGTCCCTTAGTGATGGAATTGAGAAGTAATACTGTTGTATGCTTAATTGTTTGCACAACTTATGCTTGCAATAGTTGCTTACCTAGTAATGGATAATCAACTAGAATCTTGAGCTAAAACTTGAAAGTAAGGACATACTCTTTGTTGCTTTTCAGCAAAAGAAACCCACTAGCCATAAAGTTTTGCATGTCTAGAGAGTTGGTGATGGTCTCATCACCCGACGGTTAAGTCTTGCAGAGTATTAGTATACTCAGCCTTGCTTTGTTGATGTTTTCAGGTAATGATGTGAATGATGATGGGTTTTCGTGGCCTGGTTCTCACCCACCCGGTTGGGAAGTTGAGTGGGAGGATGACAGTGCTTAGTGGCATCACTAATGGCCTCTAGTGATGTTACCTACCTCATTAGTAGTTTATTTCCGCTGTGTTTCGAACTCTGAACTGTTTATCTTATGCAAAGACTTGGTTTGTAATAATGAACCTATGTTGGTCATGATGTAATAAATGAAGACTTGTTTATCTCTAGACTCGCCTTCGTGTGAGTTTTGATGTACAATCTTTCGATCCTTTGTCGTAAGTGATTTACAGGGCTTGACCCGGCAGACATCTACGAGTTAACTCCTCTTTAACGCATAATGACCAAGTGGATGGGTTATGTGTGTTAAAGGGGAATTAATTTGGACGGTTCTGTCACAATCTCCCGATTCGCTCCACGAATTCAAGCAAAACTTTGGGGATAGGTGTAACACCTCATGCAAAAGCCATGCCTAAGAGATCGTCCCCAAAGATCCACTAAATCAAGAGAAATCGAAGGATGAACTCCAAGGACACCTTTTCCCGGAACCGAAAGAAAACCCCAAAATCGAGAACCCAAACCCACGGATTTAGAGGCGGGATCACCCAGAAAAGAACCTCAAGGGGCTCATGTATGCATCCGACAACAAATCCGCAAAGGGAAGGCCTCAAATCAACCACAACAAATTCGCCAAGAAAAGGCTCTGAAAATCCACAAAAAGGAAAACGGGAATCACCACTACAAGACTTAGAGTAATCACGCTGAACCTTCTATACATCAAAGGAAAGATTTATACAAGATCTAGCTTGCCTCCCTAGCATCCATCCCTCTCTCAAGATCTCTCATGAAGCTCTCAAGCTAGTCCTAGAGAAAATAGAAAACTAAAAAGAGAAATTTCCTAGAGCAAATGAAAACCCTAAAGCCCAAGAGATGGCTGCCACAACCCTTCCACAAAGTTTATATATGAGGTCCTCCGGTGGGGGTAAATGACTAGAATGCCCTCTAGGCGATACAACCCCTCGAAGGGCATATTTGAAAACTTGACAGCCTTTCCATCAGACGGACGCCCAGCAACTGCATCTCGCGTAGCCTCGACACCAAGTCTGTGATCCCGACGCGTGTCCTCCGCTTCGACGACTTCCAGCCGCACCATGACCAAACCAGTCAGACCGGTTTCCCAAACTGGTCAGACTGGTTCTGGTGACTTGGCCGCACCGGAACCTCGGGTCGGCTTTCTAGAGCAATCGATGAACCCAGCAATTTTGTGGTGAACCACTGCAAACCCCGCGAGCTTGGTGCAGCCTCCACGCCGAGCTCCTCGATTTGGCCGCCACGTTTGCCCTGGCTCGATGTTGGCTTTCGGATCAACCAACGAACCCACTATCCGACTTTGACTTGCTCTTCTCGCACCATGTGACTTGCACTTGATCCCGTCTGGCCATCAGATCCCTCGAAACAAGCCTACTTGTCCCTCCAGTATTTTGGAGGCCCCGCAAGGCTAAGACCATTCGCGCTTGTTCTTCACCTGCACCAACGCAAATCGAGCTGCAGCCTACATCCACATGACAAAGCACAATGTCAGTCCACACAACGTTGTCAATCACTCATCACTAAGTAGTGGCCAACCACTAGCCATCGGACACTCTGGTCCTCAGTCTCCCCCTTGATGAGTGCATTGACAACACACCACATAATCGATACATAAAGAAAAGTAGAAACGAAAGCCAAATGAAAGCCTCCAAACAAGTGATCCAAAAACCAAACAACACAAACCTTGATCACTTGCAATCCAAAGTCTCGGTCCCCTAAGGCAAGGGCAACAGCTCAACACAACCGAGACAAACCATCAAAGCTCTCAAAGAGCAAACCAAAGCTCACACGGAGCAAACCAACTAAAGCAAGAACTCAGACGACACAAGGAGCTCCCCCTGAACACATGCAGCTCCCCCCGAGCAAATGCAACTCCCCCTGAACCAATGCATGCAAACTTATCGAGCAGCAGCAACGAAACCGGTCAGACCGGATTACCAAACCGGTCAAACCGGTTTCTGACACCATCTTCCAAACCGGTCCCAAAACCGGTCTGACCGGTTTCCAGACCGGTTTTCCTATCAGAAAAAAATGCTCCAATGCAACCCGGAAATGCATGAAAACCTTCTAAATGCTCCCAAAAAACTTTTCCATGCACAAACTTCTCCCCCTTGTTGACAATGCATGAATCCAGGCATTTCTACAAAAATTTCAACTAGAGGCTTCTCAAATTGACATAGAGCCATAAAATGTGCTAGGAGCAAGCAAATGGACTACTTAGAGTTGACAAAGGTTCGAAATAGCACAGCCATCAAGAATGTTCAGTTGCATACACACAAGTTCAAGCTATGGTAAAAATTAGCATTTTTGCGAAAAAATTCCCTCTCATGAGCTAAAGACCTAAACATGAGCAAAGCATACCAAAGTGAATCTAACTCACACAAACTTCATGCTAGGTCACATATCCTTGACACAAGATCATTACAAACACCCATACGCATCTCATGTCATGTTAAAGCCACCGAGCCATGTGTCTACTTCTTAAAATGAGACTTCTCATGGTAGACAACATGCAACGGTTTAGCACCCATATTAATTCAGATTTAAAGCATTTATGACATGGAATTAATGAGAGCATAGCTTCAAGCATAAGCATTTCATATCAATTTCATTTTTCATATTTAAGCACAAAATGGTACATGAAGTGCCTTTATGGCAAAAAGAAGCTTATGTTCCCCCACAAGGTAACACATGGGTTAAACATTCATAATGACAAATGGGTCTTTGACCCCAAGTGAAAAGCACATGATATCCAACCATGAATTAAGCATGATATAAACCACCAAAGCACACTAAGATCATGCAAAGACTTCAACTCACAAGGGAGAGCCTATCTAGCATTTTTGACAAAAGTAAGCTATCTCATCATGGATATACAACCAAACTATCAAGAGCATAGCTTATCATCCCAAATATCAATCAAGTACATCCACAAGCTCAAACATAGCATATCATAGGGATCAATGTATGTAGGAGAAGCCATTCCTAGCCAATGCATATGTTACAAATGCAATGCAAAGCATATCTTACAAAGATGCAAAACTATACATCAAGAAACAAAGATGGCTAAATTAAACATGCATGCTATACATCAAAGTAAACATGTATGATACATATGCTACAAAGTGAGCTCACAAAGACCAACTCAAAAAGGACAACACACACCAAGCTCTTCCCGTAAACCAGCAAAGGTAGCTTGGTCAAGTGGTTTTGTGAATATATCGGCTTTTTGGTCTTGGGTAGGTACATGGCTCAACACTATGGTTCCCTTCTCAACATTATCCCTCAGAAAGTGGTACCTCACTTCAATGTGTTTTGTTCTGGAATGGAGCACTGGGTTTTTGGCAACGCTTATGGCACTGGTGCTATCACAAAGAAGTGGGATCTGAGTGCACACCTCACCAAAGTCTCTCATGGTATAGGAAATCCAAAGCAGCTGGGAACAACAACTAGCGGCTGCAACATTCTCAGCTTCTGTGGTAGACTGAGCTACACTCGACTGTTTACGGGAAGACCAAGAGACCAAAGAGGAACCAAGAAACTGACAAGAACCAGAGGTAGACTTGCGCTCCACACGACACCTAGCAAAGTTAGCATCGGAAAATCCGTGAAGTGTGAGTGTCGAGGAGGCAGAATACAAAAGACCAAACTCAGGAGCTAACTGCAAATACCTGAAAATCCTCTTGACGGCTGCCGATGTGAAGTCCTCGGGGAAGCCTATAAACGAGCGCACAGACACACACTGAACTGTATGTCCGGCCTCGTCGCCGTCAAGTAGAGGAGGGAGCCGATCATGCTCTGGTACTCCTTCTAGTCCACTGGTTCACCATCCTCGTCTGCATCCAAAGCTGTAGTCATACTCATCGGTGTTGACATGGGCTTCGCATCATTTATGTTGAACTTCCTCAGCATGTCCTTTGTGTACTTGCTCTGGTGCACGAAGGTCCCGTCCTTGACTTGCTTGATCTGGAGCCCTAGGAAAAACTGCAGCTCGCCCATCATAGACATCTCAAATTCCCTGCTCATGTGATATGCAAACATGGCAACAAGATCGTGAGAAGAGCCACCAAAGATTATGTCATCCACATAAATCTGTACAATCAAAAGGTCATTTCCATGCTTAAGGAGAAATTGGGTCTTATCAACAATGCCCATCACAAACCCCTTACTCAGCAAAAACCCTCTTAACCTGCCATACCAAGCCCTTGGCGCCTGCTTCAACCCATAGAGAGCCCTCTGGAGTTTATACACACGGTGTGGTATCTCCCACTCTCAAACCCCAGTGGTTGCTTCACAAACACTTCTTCCTCTATCACCCCATTCAAGAAAGCACTCTTCACATCCATTTGGAACAACTTGAACCCTTTAGCCATGGCAAAGGCTAGAAGGATTCGAATCGCCTCCAGACGGGCCACAGGAGCAAATGTCTCCTCATAATCTATACCCCCTTTCTGGTTAAACTCCTGAGCCACCAACCTCGATTTGTTTCTCACAACCATCCCATTCTCACATTCCTTGTTCTTCCACACCCACTTGGTACCTATAGGACGACAATTCAGCAGTGGATCGACTAACACCCAGACTTGGTTTCTCTCAAATTTCTCCAACTCCTCATGCATGGAATTCACCCTGTTTGCATCAGAAAGTGCGTGTCCAATATCCTTGGGCTAGAAAGAGGCAACGAATGCAGAGTGAGCAAAGTGAGAAGTATTTTGTGACCTCGACCATGTAGTTCTCTCATTCATGTCACTAATGATCTTCGAAGGAGGGCGATCCACTTGTACACGCCTAGGAGAATCTCGCCTGGAGACTACCTCCCCCTCCACAACAGCTTCCACCCTTGCTTGTGGTACATGTTGATGCGTCGTAGTCGAAGTAGAAGGCCCAGCATCAACTGTAGTCGTCGTCGTGGAAGTAGTGGGTACACGATCCGTAGCAGGTACATGATCATCGCCATCACCATCACCATCTTCTTCTTCCTCCTCAAAGAGCGTCTTGGCCATCTCCTCATCACTTGCACAATCAAAGAGCGTCGAAGGTCACCTTACAAGTCTCCATGATTTTGTTAGTCTCAAGATTAAGCACCGTATAAGCTCTAGAATGGTTCGCATATCCAAAGAAAATACCATCACTAGATCTAGCCTCAATCTTACCAAGCTTTCCCTTCTTGAGAATAAAACACTTACAACCAAAGACTCAGAAGTGACTCACCTTAGGAGCTCTACCATGCATAAGCTCATAGCACGTCTTCTTCTTGAATGCACGAAGGAAAATCCTGTTCGACGCATAGCACAAGGTGCTCACCGCCTCAGCCCAATACCTCCTAGGATTCATATGCTCATCGAGCATCGTCCTAGTCATCTTACACAATGTCCGGTTCTTCCTTTCCACAACTCCATTCTGAGGAGGCACATAAGGAGTCGAGTACTGATGCTCAAGACCAAGATCACAGCAAAAGACATCAAAACGAGAGTTCCTGAACTCAGAGCCATTATCACCGCAGATTGCTCGAATAGTGTTACCATGCCTCTCATTTTTCAACCTCACGTTCCAGTCTTGAACAAAACCGAAAGTCACACTCTTATCCTCAAAGAAAAACACCCAGGCATAGCGAGAATAGTCGTCCACCACAACTAGGACATACCACTTCCCACCCACAGAGCGAACTCGAGCTGGCCCAAAAAGGTCCATATGCAACAGCTCTGTCGGACGCTCTGTCATGACAGCAATCAGGGGTGGATGAGAAGCAGCGACCATCTTACCATGCCTACAAGCCGCACAAACCAACTCCTTCTCAAACCTCAACCTCGGCAATCCTCGGACCAAATCGAGACCACTCAAGCGGGAAAGCAAATCAAAGCTCAAGTGTCCCAACTGCCTATGCCATTTCCACAAATCAGGAGAACCAGCCACCAAACACCGTGCAGGACCATCAGACTGAGAGAAATCAACTCGACAGATCTGACCCTCGGGGACGACCATACAAACACGGTCGCCTGGAGAATCAAGCACCTGAGACGCACCCAACTTAAACCGAACCTCAAACCCCTCATCAAGCAGCTGAGACACAGAAAGCAAATTGAACCCCAGCGACTTGACATGAGCAACACGCCTCAGAGAAACCTTCATGCTTTCCTTCACCATTCCTTCACCAAGAACTCGTCCTTTACCATTATCCCCAAAAGTGATGTACTCCCTGGTACTCACTGGGGTGAGACTTGTGAACCACCCCCTATCTTCGGTCATGTGTCATGAACAACCGGAGTCCAACAGCCAAACATTCCTCAAGCCTCCCACCTACACACAAAAAACGGGGACGAAAGTGAGCAAGCGACTCAACACTGGGTTTGTACAAAAGGAATCAAACCAGTGTCGAGCCATTTGCTCAAAAGAGGGGTTAGCAACATCCATCCTACCATATCCACCAAAGCTACGACCCCTTCAAAACTGAACCACCTCACATCTTGCTGGAGGAGTACGATCACCACGAAAGGAAGAGCATGGCCCGTACCTCCTCTGAGACTCAAAGCTGCGATGACCTCTCCCATTCTCATATTGATAATGAGATGGAGAACGCCCAGCAAACAACCCACGACCAGACTCAAACTGTCTACCACCTGCATCACGACCACCAGAACCAACTCCTCGGCCTCAAAACTCAAAACCAGCACCTCTCTGGGGTGAACCGGTCTGACCAGTTTCCCTAACCACTCTGACTGGTTTCCCCCTGGCATCACCTCTGTTTTGATCAGCAACTCTCCTACCACCCCAAGATGGTATAGATCTCACCACAGCCTCTCCCCTAGGTAGTGGCATACGAGGCTCAGGCACACCATGAGAAGGGTGGTACCTATCCTTGTTTGCCCACTCCTTAGCCAACCTCTCATCCCTCTTCCTCTTGTAGCAAAACTCTCCAACGTGACCTTCCTTCCCACAATACTCACAACGGAATCAGACCTGTTTTGGCTTTGGCTGTGGGTTCTCAACGGGTTTCTCTTCCTCTTT
Source organism: Cenchrus fungigraminus (assembly GCA_036936925.1). Lineage (NCBI taxonomy): Eukaryota > Viridiplantae > Streptophyta > Magnoliopsida > Poales > Poaceae > Cenchrus > Cenchrus fungigraminus. Next base: position 88,647,443 of record CM072779.1, on the reverse strand, counting down.
CTTCTCACTCTTCCCCTCAAACAATTCCCAAGGGTACTCACAAATTTCACCAGTTTTTGGAAGTTGTCGGTTTTGTGGGGAAACACAGCTGGATCGGGTGTGGTGTCAACCTTTTTTCTCAGGTGGTTTGGCTTGGGAGCATATTTGTTTGTAGGTGTAGTTTGTGGTGGAATAGGAATCTCTCCAATTTTCTCTCCTCCCTCACCACTGCTCTCACCAATTTTGTCAGAGCTCAACGCCTGACCATCAAACCTCTTAAACTTAGCCATCATTAAACTCAATTATGGCTCATGCCCAGACAACCAACTCATCAGCTTTCTTAGCTCATCATTTTCATCCTGCAAACGATCAACATAATGTGCAAGTTCTATGTTTTTCAAAGCATGCAATTCACATGTAGAACAAGTAGTAGGAACAAGAGCTTTCAACTCAGCCTCTAGGGAAACAATCCTAGCATGTGAATCATCCAATTTAGCATGCAACACAGGACAAGATTTGCATGCACCAAGCAAACTAGAGCTAGCTTTCAACTCATCCAACTCAACCCTAGCCACATCGAGTTCCTCAACAGTGAGGGCATGCTTCTGTTTCAGAGCAGTTAAATCAGACAGATAAACAGAGTAATCACTGCAATCAACTTCATCAGTACCAACATGAGCAGATTTCAAAGCATCAATAGCAAGCATGTCATCAAGATGCCTAGCCTCTATCTCAGCCACTTTTTCTCTAGCTTCCTCAAGCGAGGCCCTAAGCTCTTTTCTCATCTTCTTAACATCTCTAAGCATACTATAACGATTATGAAGCAATTCATTCAGAGTAGCATTCTCCTCAAGCAAAGAGTCAATGGTGGGTGGTGATACCTCATCCTCAAAGTCGGAGCCCGAGTCCTCTTTGCTGCTCTTCTTGCTCCCTGAACTGTGTGCCATGCCACAGAACCCGCTCGCCGCCATGAAGCTCAACCCGGTGAAGTTCTTGCTCGAGTGCTTCTTGCTCTTTTGCCTCCCACGGTCTTCATCTTCACTGCTCGAGCTTGACGTGGTGTAGTCGGAAGAAGAGGTGTCCGAGTCGCTCGCACCAGCCACCATCGCTCTTGACTTCTTCTTGTGGTAGCAGCACTTCTTCTTGCCCTTGTACTCGTCCCGGCTCTTGTGCTTGGAGTAGTGGTTCTGGGATCGATGCTTGTGCTCAGCCTGCTTGTACTTGTTCTTCGGGCGATGCTCGTACTCTTGCTTGTACTCGGGCTTCTTGTACTCGATCTTGTTCTCGTTTCCCTCGAGACACTCAGCGAAGAAGTGTTCGTGCTTCCCACACTTGTAGCATGTCCCTGAGTTCCGCCTGAAGTTCTTCCTGTTCTCGTTCAGGCGCCCGAACTGCTTGGTCAGCAAAGCAAGATCCTCATCATGTAATGCCTCGAACTCCTCATCTGGCAAAGAAACAAGAGCAGACAGAGAGAACATCCTAGAAGATTGATTAGAGTTAGTTCTCGGTCCAGACACAAGCGCAAGGCTATCATCAGCAGGACCCTTTCCCTTCTTGGCTCTCAGGTCACGATCCACCTTAGACGACTTGAGCTTAGAGAACAGCTCGTCCACCGTCAGGGTCTCATACACACTGGACTCCTGAATAGCCTCAACCTTCGCTCCCCATACATCAAGATCCAGCGCGTGTAAGAGCTTGTTCTATCATGATCATCGTATGGAAGCTCGGTGATTTTGGCTCTCATGTTGTTCACAATCAGTGTGAAGTGCTCAAACATGGCATCCACAGACTCTCCGGGGAGATGAGTGAAATTCTTGTACTCACTCCGGTAGGTCATAAAGCGATGCGCCTTCACCTGACTGTTCCCACCATGGGCATTCCTCAGCTGGGACCATATCCGATTTGCCAACTTCTCTCCATACACCCTACAGAACTCGGATGCACAGAGAGCACGGTAGAGATAGTCCACGGCCTTGTTGTTGGCATCAAACATATCCCTACTCCAGGGCAAAAGGAATGACTCTAGTATGACAAGTTCTCGTCAACCATGACATCCCAAATCAGCTGAACCTTTCCACGCATGAACGCGCCCATCCGTGCTTCCCACATCTGGTAGTTCTTTCCATCGAAGTGGGGAGGACCCGAACCCTTCCCATAGTCTGCCATCATTGGATCTCAACCAGTCAAGGTCTCAATGATCTGTATCCTGCTCTGATACCAATTGAAGGACCAGAATGATGACCAAAGAGTGGGGGGTGTGAATGGGAGCCAATAACAATTCTTCTCAAATGAGTAGAACTCGGCCTATGGTCCCAAACGCAACTCCAAGATCCTCGACACCCTGCTAGCCAAATCCACGCAGCCACTAGAGTGCTACTGGACCTAGGAACTAGCACACCACCGAAAATACTCGAGAACGCAGTGGAAAAGAACTCGAGCAAAACTTCTAGACCCAAACCGGTCAGACCGGATACTCAAACCGGTCAGATTGGTTTACTCAGACTTAGCCTCTCACAGCACAGGGAAAACCGGTTAGACCACTTTGCCAAACCGGTCAGACTGGTTTTGCCAGACTTAGCCAAAAACACGAAACGCCAAACCGGTCAGACCGGTTTTGCCTAGAGAGCTCCAACCCAAAAACCCAAAACTGGAGCAAACAAACTCGAAACTCAACGAAACTTGGACCAGAGCTTCTTCTACCAAAGGAAAACTTGTTCCCAGAAGATCTCTTCAAAAACACACCATTGACCAAACTGGTCTGACCGGTTTTGTCTAGGCACTCAGGAAAACTCCACCAGCGGGAAGAACTCGAACTTCACCTCAACCGATCTCCCGATTCGCTGCATGGATTCAAGCAAAACTTTGGGGATAGGTGTAACACCTCATGGACAAGCCATGCCTAAGAGATCGTCCCCAAAGATCCAATAAATCAAGAGGAATCGAAGGATGAACACCAAGAACACCTTTTCCCGGAACCGAAAGAAAACCCCAAAATCGAGCACCCAAACCCACAGATTTTGAGGGGGGATCACCAAGAAAAGAACCTCAAGGGGCTCATGTATGCATCCCACAACAAATCTGCAAAAGGAAGGCCTCAAATCAACCACAAGAAATTCGCCAAGATAAGGCTCTGAAAATCCACAAAAAGGGAAACAGGAATCACCACCACAAGAGCTAGAGGAATCACGCCGAACCTTCTATACATCAAAGGAATGATTCATACAAGGTCTAGCTTGCCTCCCTAGCATCCATCCCTCTCTCAAGATCTCTCATGAAGCTCTGAAGCTAGTCCTAGAAAAAATACAAAACTAAAAAGAGAAATTGCCTAGAGCAAATGAAAACCCTAAAGCCCAAGATATGGCTGCCACAACCCTTCCACCAAGTTTATATATGAGGTCCTCCGATGGGGGTAAATGACTAGAATGCCTCGAAGGGCATATTTGGAAACTTGACAGCCTTTCCATTGGATGGACGCCCGGCAACCGCATCACGCGTAGCCTCGATGCCAAGCCTGCGATCCTGATGTGTGTCCTCCGCTTGGACGACTTCTGGCCGCACCACGACCAAACCGGTCAGACCGGTTTCCCAAACTGGTCAGACCGGTTCTGGTGACTTGGCCGCACATCGGAACCTCGAGTCGGTTTTCTAGAGCAACTGATGAACCCAGCGATTTTGTGGTGAACCGTTGCAAACCCCGCGAGCTTGGTGCAGCCTCCATGCCAAGCTCCTCGACTTGGCCGCCACGTTCGTCCCAGCTCGATGTTGGCTTTCGGATCAACCAACAAACCCGCTATCCAACTTCGACTTGCTCTTCTCGCACCATGTGACTCGGACTTGATCCCGTCTGGCCACCGGGTCCATCCAACCAAGCCTACTTGTCCCTCCAGTCCTTCGAAGGCCCCGCAAGGCTAAGACCTTTCGCGCTTGTTCTTCACCTGCACCAACGCAAATCAAGCCGCAGCCTACATCCACACGACGAACCACAGCGTCAGTCCACACAACGTTGTCAATCACTCATCACTAAGGAGTGGCCAACCACTAGCCATCGGACACTCTGGTCCTCAAAATGTCACTTTCCTGTTATAGTGTTTGAATTGTTTAGGATTCCTCTATTCCATCAGTTGGGCATTAGTTTAATTCCTAGTATAGTAATTGCTTTCGGATTATTATAGCAGCTCGGAATTCAGAATGCCTGTTTCATGAAACAGTGACCTTTGTTTCTTGTCTGTTAGCTTTTAATCAGTAGCTAATTAAGATAAGTGTGCTTTGTTGTTTGGCTGAATTATGAGTTGATATATGTACCTGATATAGCTGCCAGTTTAGTAATTATCATTGCTAATCATGCTTGACCTTTATCCACATAATTAATACTTGCATGCTTAGTTTGTGATTGTTTACTAGTGTTCGCGCGTAAATCTTTGTGCAAGCTTTTCAGTGCCTTCATTTAACTTACTTCTATTACCCTTTGAGTGTGTCAAATTGTTCCTAGGGTGAGCGTGTCACTAGTGGACCCTTGTCATCTTAGCAATCAGACGTGAGGCGCGTTTGGAGTGATTTTGGGGCATAGGCCGAGATCATCTCATCAGAGAAGAATTTGTATCGGCTCCCATTCACTCCCCCCTGTCTGGTCGCAATCCGGTCCTTCAGCCACAGCCTCGGAGCCACTGTCGTCGACGATTGAAGCTCCTCTGCCACCATTTTGCACACCGTCCTCCAGCCTCGTCCCGACGGACCTCTACCGACCTCCTCCGTCACCGCCTTGCGCCATCTCCCGGCCTCCTCCCCCACCACCACGCAGAGGCATCATTCCCGGTGCTGTGCGCCGCCGCCGTCTGGCGTCTTCCAGGCTCCTCCCCCGCCGCTGCATGCCGTCGTTCTCTCCGGCCTCCTCCCGCAGTTGCGCATTGTCCCGGTCGCCGCTGCGCCCTCAGCCATCGTCGCGTGCGCGCCCCATCACGCTGCCGGGCATACCGCGAGCACCGCGCCGGCTCCACCACTGCCACGGCCATTGTCCTAGCCACTGTTGCCACACCCCTCCAACCACTGGTAGCTGCCGGCACCTCTCCCCAGCTGCTGCGCCATCTCCCTTGCCGCGGCCGCCAGTCGTTGGCTGCCGTTGCGCGCGGTTGAGGTTTTGGGCTTACTGACCGAAGCATTTGCAATGCTTATATCAACAAGTCTTTTTTTAATTTATTAGTTTTACATTTAATTAGAAAATAGAAAACGTATCTAAAAAATTAATGATAAAATTGTTAGTTACGTACAAATTGTTAAATATGTGTGTAATAGTTTTTTAATATCTATGTAATAGTTTAGCTCTCGACACACATGACACTACCGTCGTCTCCTCATCTGCTATCCAGTGTCAGTGCCCCCCTGACGCCTGCATGCCCACGCTCCCGCCTCCCTGCCGAAACCGGTAGGTACTCCTCCCCGTCGCCGTGCCCCCTCCACGCCGCCGCCTCCCCACCGGCCTCGGTAGGAGCCGCCGGTGCCTCCATATATACTTAGACATTGATGTATATTCATATAAAATTCATGTATTGACAAAAAAATTCGTAGAAAATTCGTACATATACTTAGAAATTCATATTTATACTCTGAAATTCATAAGGAATTCATGTATATTCATGTTTATACATAGAAATAAATGTATATTTGAGGATCAGTAGCGTCCGAAGACCAGTGGAGGGTCGCTCCTTAGTGATGAGTGATTGACAACATTGTGTGGACTGATGTTTGGCCTGGTATTGCAGGTGCAGGTTGCGGCTTGACTCGTGTTGGTGCAGGTGTAGAACAAGCGCGAAAGGTCTATGTTGTGGTGGCCTCCGGGTGATGGAGAGACAAGTAGGCTTGGTTCGATGGATCCGGTGGCCGACAGGGTCAAGTGCGAGCTGCATGGTGCAAGAAGAGCAAGTTGAAGTCATGGACATGGAGTCGATGCAATGTGGCGGTTAGCGACCGAAGCTTGCATGCGAGGTTTGGTGGTTTTCCCACAAAACCATCGGAGGATGGTTTCTCTGTTTGGGACTCAAAACTGAGCCCGAAGGCCCAATGTGACAGAGACGGGGAACCAGGCGCGTCAGGAAGCTTTATGGCGGGGGGCACATGGCGTAATCGTGGCGCTTGTGTTGAGGCTAAGAAAGTTCGCGGTGGAAGCGTGTCCGCTCGATTGGAATATTCGAAGACTTGACCAAAATGCCCCTGAGGGGTGTGTATCTTTATTTTAAGTTGTAGGGGTAGTGTGGTCATTTGCCTCCTCCGGAAGACTTCATATATATAGTGGAGAGGTGGATGGCATCTCTCTTTCTCTCTCTCACTTGGCTCTAGCTCTCTCTCCCTCGGATGATTTGCTTCTGTTTTTTGATCCATAGGCTAGACAATATTTGTATAGACTCTGACCTCTGGATGTATGGAAGAATTTTGACGAGGCCCTGGACCAGGGCCCACCACGACCTCTGAAAAACACAATATGGGCTGACACACAGCATACATAGCGGCTAGTACAATGAGTACTATGCCTCTGAGTAGCTGGCAGTCCATACGACCAGTTCCCGTCATGGGCCAGGAGCTGGGCGGCCCATGAACCCCGCCACCTCTTCCTCCGAGGTCTTCTCCGCTTGCGCGGCCAGCCTCTCCTCCAGGGAGGTCTTCTCCGCTTGCGCGGCAGCCGCGCTGTCCTCCGCGGACTTGACCCTCGCCTCATAAGTGGCGCGCTCGGTCGTTCTACCAACCTGACCCGCTGCCATGACAAGGTGAGTCGCGGCCAACTGTGCCTCCAGCTGGGCTTTCTCCGCCTGGAGCGCCGCGATGACGCGGAGCCTGTCGTCGTTGCGAGCAACGAGCTCCTAAGTTACGGATGAGTTTTGCGGTCAGAAAAATGACAAGTCAAGAGAATGAACAGAAGAAGGAAAGACGAAATCCGCGACTCACCCTCGCGGCAGGCACGACCAACTCCATGAGCGCCCGCCCTGATTGACGCAGGGCCCGCTCGCTCTAGCGCAGGCCCCTCTCCAGGTTACAGCGGGCCACGACTTCCGCGCCCCCGTCGACGTCGAAGTCGGTGGAGGTCTCGACCCAGGAGACAGGCACTAGCCAGAGCAGCGACGCCTCCTCCTGCTCCTCGAGTGCTGACAGGGATGCTCCCGGGCCCCTTGAACCCTCTCCGACCTCCAAGGTCAGAGGCGGCACCCGCTCCTCCACCATCGCGAGAGGAGAGGCGGTGGGGCAAGGCGACTCCAGGATGACGATGACGTCCGGAGCGTCCGGAGGGGGGATGTCGCTGTTCGTGGAAGCGGCAGCCGACGAGACCGGAGCAACCTCCTCGGTCAGTTCAACGATCATCGTGGCTGGGGTCTCCTCGGAGGCGGGGATGGCCTGCTCCACGACCACCACGGCGTCCCCTGTGCCGGCTAGCGACTCGGGTGCTGGGGTCCCAGCATCCGCCGCAGCGCTGCTCGCCCCCGCCAACGACTCGGGGGCTAGTAGCTCGACATCCTCCGCAGCGTCGCCCGCCCCTGCCATCGACTCGGGGGTTGGCAGTTCAACATCTCCTGCCGGCGCTTCAGGGGCAGGATCCTCCAGGGGGAGCTCCCGAGGCCCGGACACAAGGCACACACAAGGCACACACAAGCCTAGAAGATCAACCAAGAAACCTAGGAGCAAAGAGCAGAAGTACCGAAGCAAGAATCAAAGAACTTGAACAGTTCTGGAACGCACCTGGCGGACCGTCCGGGTTGACCGAGCGGACCGTCCGCGTGGAGGGCGCGGACTGTCCGGCAGGTCACGGCGGACCGTCCGCAAAAACGCAGAGGACTAGGAATCACCGGGACGCCGAATGCTTCCATACATCCAGAGTTCAGATTCTATACAAGAGTCTAGCCTGAGGAATCCAGAGGGAAAGAAGCAGTTCAGAGAAAATCTACCGGGGGAGAAAGCCCTAGAGTCTAAGAGAGAGAGATGCCATCCACCTCTCCGCTATTTATACGAAGTCCATCGGAGGGAGGTAAATGACCACGCTACCCCTACTTCTTGAAATGAAGATACAACCCCTCAGGGGCATTTTGGTCAAGTCTTCATCGATCGGAAACGCTTCTACCGCGGCCTTGCTTAGCATCGACGCAAGCCCCATGATCACGCCACGTGCCCCCCGCCTCGAAGCTTCCCGAAGCTCCCGGATCACCGTCTCCGTCACCTCGGGCCTCCGGGCTTGGTTTTGCGGCCCAAACCAAGAAACCGTCCACCTGATGGTTTTGTGGGCAAACCACCAAACCCCGCGTGCAAGCTTCGGGCTTCAACTGCTACCTTGCACCGGCCCATGTTCACGACTTCAGCCCGCCAGTCTTGCACTGCACGGCTCGCACTTGACCCCATCAGCCACCGGGTCCATCGAACCAAGCCTACTTGCCACTCCATCGCCCGGAGGCCACCACAGCTAAGGCCTTTCGCGCTTGTTCTTCACCTGCACCAACACGAGTCAAGCCGCAACCTGTACCTGCACACTTAGCCAAGCATCAGTTCACACAACGTTGTCAATCACCCATCACTAAGGAGCGACCCTCCACTGGTCTTAGGACACACCTGGTCCTCAATCTCCCCCTTGATGAGTGCATTGACAACACCCATAGTAACCATCAGAGAGAAAAAGAAAAGAAGACAACAAACCTCCAAGCAAGTGATCCAAAGCCAAAGAACAAGCGAAAACTCGATCACTCGCCAATCCAAGTCTCGGCCCCCTAAGACAAGGGCAACGGCTCGACACAGCCGAGACAAAACAAAGCTCACAAGGAGCACACCACAAAGCACAAAACTCAGGAAAATCAAAGGAGCTCCCCCTGCACATATGCAAACTCCCCCTGAGCAAATGCAACCTCTTCTTCTCAAATTTTTCTCCTCACATGCCACATCTCACAAATGCTTACCAATTTTCTACAAAAACTTCCAATGCATGAAAATTCTCCCCAAATGCATAACTCTCCCCACAAAGCATGTGTATTCTCCCCCTTGTTGACAATGCAAGAATCAAGGTATAAGAAACTCTTCCCCTTGTTTTCATGAAAGATGCATGTCAAAGTATATAGACAATCTACCATGCTTCTCAAATATACAAAAAGCACAACAAAATGCTACACATGAGACATAGAGCAAGCAAGGTAGACATGGTGTATCTAGCACATTGCCATCAAGAAGGTAGAGACATATAAGCATGTGACATGGCTAAAAGCAATTTTAAGCAATTTTCACAAAGAAACATGCATCTCATGAGCAAGATCCTATCCATACCAATTTGAACATAAAGGCACTTGATCATTCAAAGTTTATGCAAGATCACAAATTCTCATTACAAGATCATTATAAACGCCCACAAGCTACTCAAGTCAAGTTAAAGCCACCGAGCCATGTGTCTACTTCTTAAAATGAAATTGGTTTAGCACCCAAGATATGAATATCAAACCATAAAAACATGATTAGGAGCTCATTTTTCAAGCATAAGGCAATTCATACACCAATTTCATTTTCAAGGTTAAACATGGTACATGAAGTACCTTTGCGGTAAAAAGAAGCTTATGCTCCTCCCCAAGCAAGCAAAAGGGCTAAACATTTACAATGACAAAGGATCTTTGACCCCAAGCAAAGAGAATATGATCCTCAAGCACAAACTGAGCATGATATAAGCATTTAAGCACAAATTGAGCATAGACAAGCATCTACTCATGAGAGAGGCAGTTTTTATCATTTTCACAACCAAAATGCTATCTCATCATACATATATAGCAACACCATCAAGAGCATAGCATTTACATCCACAAGCTACCAATCATGCACATATCTCATCCATAGCACATCAGTGATCAAAGTATATAAGAGAAGCTCATTCCTAGCTCAAGTGATCCAAAGATGGCTATCCTACCAGGTTTTGTACAGAAAGTAAAATGCATGAAGGAAATGCAACAAAATGAACATATGACACATATATACATGAGAAGCTCCAAGACTCAAGCTAGAAAGGAAAGCATACCCCAAGCTCACCCCACAAGCGAGTGAAAGTGGCTTGGTCAAGCGGTTTGGTGAAAATGTCAGCTAGCTGGTCTTGGGTAGGAACATAGGACAAAGATATGTTTCCCTTTTCCACATTGTCTCTCAGGAAGTGGTACCTCACTTCTATGTGTTTCGTTTTGGGGTGGAGGACAGGATTTTTGGCTACGCTTATGGTACTGGTGCTGTCACAGAAAAGTGGAACCTGGGAGCACTCCTCACCAAAGTCACTCATGGTGTAGGTCATCCAAAGCAGCTGGGAACAACAACTAGCAGCAGCTACATACTCGGCCTCGGTGGTGGATTGGGCTACCCTCGATTGCTTGCGAGATGACCAAGAGACCAAAGAAGAACCAAGGAACTGACAACAACCAGAAGTGGACTTGCGATCCAATCGACACCCAGCGAAATCCGCATCAGAAAAGCCATGAAGCCTGAGTGTCGAGGAGGTAGAGTACCAAAGACCAAATGCAGGAGTGTAGTTCAAGTACCTGAAGATCCGCTTGACGGCCTGCCGATGTGAAGTCCTCGGTGAAGCCTGAAAATGAGCGCACAGAGACACGCTGAACTGTATGTCTGGCCTCGTCGCTGTCAAGTAGAGGAGGGAGCCGATCATGCTCCGGTACTCCTTCTGGTCCACAGGTTCGCCGTCCTCGTCCGCGTCCAATGCCATAGTCGTACTCATCGGTGTAGTCAGCGGCTTGGAGTCGTTCATCCCAAACTTCTTCACCATGTCGCTGGTGTACTTCGCCTGATGCACAAAGGTCCCGTCCTTGCACTACTTGATCTGAAGACCCAAGAAAAACTGCAGCTCGCCCATCATGGACATCTCAAATTCCCTGCTCATGTGATCTGCAAATCTGGCAACAAGATCATGAGAAGAGCCACCAAAGATTATGTCATCCACGTATATCTGAACAATCAAAAGGTCATTCCCATGCTTAAGGAGGAACAGGGTCTTATCAACTGTGCCCATCACAAATCCCTTACTCAGCAAAAACCCTCTCAACCTGCCATACCAAGCTCTAGGTGCCTATTTCAACCCATAGAGCGCTCTGTGGAGTTTGTATACACGGTGTGGGTATTTTTCACTCTCAAACCCCGGGGGCTGCCTCACATGCACTTCTTCCTTTATCACCCCATTCAAGAAAGCACTCTTGACATCCATTTGGTACAACTTGAACCCTTTAGCCACGGCAAAGGATAGAAGGATCCTAATTGCCTCCAAACGGGCCACAGGAGCAAATGTCTCCTCATAGTCTATCCCCTCCTTTTGGTTGAAACCCTGCGCCACCAACCTTGACTTGTTTCACACAACCATCCCATTCTCACCCTCTCTGTTCTTCCACACCCACTTGGTTCCTATGGGACGGCAATTTGGCGGTGGATCGACTAACACCCAGACTTGGTTTCTCTCAAAGTTTTCCAACTCCTCATGCATGGAATTCACCCAATTCTCATCAGACAAAGCATGTCAAATATCTTTGGGCTCGAAAGAGGCAACAAATGTAGAATGAGCGAAATGAGAAGTATTCCTTGACCTCGACCGTGTAGTGCGTTCATGAAGGTCGCTAATGATGGTCGTCGGTGGGTGATCCACTTGTACTCGCCGGGGAGCCTCTCGCCTGGACACAACCTTCCCCTCAGCAGCAGCCTCCACTCGAACAGCCTCAGTCGTAGTGGGTGTAGGGGATGGTCCGTCCTCGATCGTCGTCGTAGTAGTGGAAGTAGTACGTACATGATCAGCTGCTGGAGCATCACCACCATCATCGTCGTCGTCTCCATCTCCGTCCTTCTCATCCTCGAAGATCCTCACTCCAATCTCCTCGTCACCTGCACACTTAAAAGCAGAAGAGCTACATGGCTGTGTCTCGTCGAAGGTAACCTCGCAAGTCTCCATGGTTCGGTTAGTGTCAAGGTTGAGCACACGATATGCTCTAGAATAAATCGCATAACCAAGGAAAATCCCATCCGAACATCGAGACTCAAACTTTTCCAGCTTGCCCTTCTTCAGAATGAAACACTTGCAACCAAAAGCTCTCAAGTGACTCACCTTGGGTTGTCGGCCATGCATCAGCTCATAAGAGGTCTTCTTCTTAAAGGAACGAAGGAAGATGCGATTAGAGACATAGCAAGCCGTATTGACTGCCTCGGCCCAGAAACGCCTAGGAGTCCTATGCTCATCGAGCATCGTCCTGGCCATCTCACAAAGGGTCCGGTTCTTTCTCTCCACTACGCCATTCTGGCAAGCGACGTATGGAGAAGAGTACTGATGATCAAGACCAAGATCACTGCAAAAGGCATCAAAATGAGAGTTCTTAAACTCTGTGCCATTATCACTGCGTATAGCTCGAATGGCATCACCATGTCCCTCATTCTTCAACCTCAAGATCAAGTCTCGAACAAAGCTAAATGTCTCACTCTTATCCTCCAAAAAGAAAACCCAAGAGTACCTCGAAAAATCATCAACAACCACAAGAACATACCACTTCCCACCAGCAGAGCGAACACGAGCTGGCCCAACCAAATCCATGTGCAACAGCTCACAAGGTCGCTCGGTCATGACAGAAGTCAGAGGGGCGTGAGAAGCGGCAACCATTTTTCCATGGCGACAAGAAGCACAAACCAATTCCTTCTCGAATTTCAACTTAGGCAATCCTCGGACAAGGTCAAGACCACTCAAGCGGGAAAGCAACTCAAAGCTCAAGTGTCCGAACCTCCTATGCCATTTCCAAAGCTCAGCTGAAACGCCAGCAACAAAGTATCGAGGAGTACCAACAGACTGGGAAAAATCGGCACGAAAGATTTGACCCTCGGGGACGATCGTACAGACAAGATCGCCTCGAGAATCAAGCACACGAGAAGCACTCGACTTGAAACGAACCTCAAAACCTTCGTCAAGTAATTCAGATACGGACAACAGGTTGAAACCAAGTGACTTGACCAGGGCCACACTTCTTAAGGTCACCTTGCTACTCACCTTCACCATACCTTCCGCAAGCACTCGTCCTTTCCCATTGTCCCCGAAAGTGATGTACTCCCTCGTACTCACCGGGGTGAGGCTGGAGAACCACCCACGATCACCGGTCATGTGTCTTGAGCAACCGGAGTCGATCAACCCAAAGTTCTCCAAGCCTCCCACCTGCAATCAAAAACGAGGACGAGAATGAGCAAGCGACTCAACACTGGGGTTAGTACCAAAAGAGTCAAACCAGTGCTGAGCCATTTGCTCAAAAGAAGGGTTAGTGAAATCCATCCTCCCAAAACCTCTAGGCGGAGCCCTCTCACACCTACCACTAAAGGACCTGTCACATCTCACTGGAGGAGTACGCACACCACGAGGGGGAAAACGTGGCCCGTAGTCCATCTGAGACCCAAAGCTCCGATCGTGCCTCCCAAACTCGTAACGGTTACGAGAAGGAGCACGTCGAGCCAACTCACCACGCCCAAACCCAACACGCCTGTCTCTCTGAGGGAACACACCTCCACCTCCACCTCCACGAGTGGGAACTGTCCTCACAAACACATCACCCCTAGGTAGAGGCCCTCTACGAGGCTCAGGCACACCACGAGCAAGGTGGTACCTGTCCTTGTTTGCCATCTCCCTAGTAAACCTCTCATCCCTCTTTCTCCGGAAACAGAACTCATCCTTGTGCCCATCCCTCCCACAATACTCACAATGGAAGCGGATTGGCACTGGCTTAGGCGGTGGCTTCTCTGTGGCCTTCTCAACATCTTTCTCTCCTGACTTCCCCTCGAAGACATTACCCAGGTTGCTCACAAACTTGATGGGTTTCTGGTAATTCTCTGTTTTCTGGGGGAACACTGGTGGATCTGGAGTTGTATCGAGTTTGTTTCTCAGGTGGTTGGCTTGGGTGCATATTTGTTCATGGGTATGGTGTGGGATGGTGTGGGTGTCTCTCCAGCTTTCTCTTCTCCCTCACCACTCTTCTCACCACACTTGTCAGCCCCCAATGCCTGACCATCAAACCTCTTGAACTGAGCCAACATCATACTCAATTGTGGCTCATGCCCAGACAACCACCCCATCATTTTTCTCAATTCATCATTTTCATCCTGCAGACGATCAACATAGTTTGCAAGTTCCATGTTTTTCAAAGCATGCATTTCACAGGTTGAACATGATGTAGGAAGAGGAGCTTTCAATGCCGCCTCAAGAGAAACAATTCTAGTGTGAGATTCATCTAGCCTAGCATGCAAAATAGGACATGATGTACAACCTCCTAACAAAGCTGGCCTAGACTTCAATTCATCACACTCAACCCTAACCACATCTAGTTCCTCAAGAACAGAGGCATGTTTCTCCTTGAGGGCAGTCAAGTCAGCAAGAAAAACTGAGCAATCACCACAATCAATTTCATCCGACACCACAGGAGCAGATTTCAAAGCGGCTATTTCATTCCTAGCATCCACAAGCAAGGATTCAAGCTCGGCTACTTTGTCCTTAGCATCACCCAACAGAGACCTAAATTCCCTCTTCTCCTTGTTGGTCTTTCTAAGCACATCATCACGGTTATCAAGCAACTCATTGAGCCTAGCATTCTCCTCTAGCAAGAAGTTGGGATCTTGTCGTACCTCTTCATCGGAGTCGGAGTTTGAATCCGAGCTGTGCCTCCCACTCTTCTTGGAATGCGCCATGCCGCAAAAGCCTCCTTGTGCGACGAAGCTCAAGCCGGTGATGTTCTTGCCCGTGTGCCGCTTGTCCTTGCGCTTCTCTTGCTCTTCCTAGCTGCTCGAGTCGGAGGAAGCATCACTTGATGTCGAGTCGATGTCGCTCGCTCCGGCCACCATCACTCGAGCGGTCTTCCTCTTGTGGCCGCCACTCTTCTTGTGCCTTCTCTCGCTCTTGTCCTTGTGCTTGTCCTTGGAGCCGTTCCGGGAGCGGTGCTTGTTGTAGTCGTGCTTGGGCTTACCCTTGTAGTCATTCTTGATCTCCATGGCTTCAGGGCATTCGGCGATGAAGTGCCCGTGCTTCCAGCACCGATAGCACATCCCTGAGCTCCGCCTTGCATTCTTGCGGTTCTCGTACATCCGCCCAAACCTCTTGCTCAACAAGGCGAGATCGTCCTCGCTCAGCACATCAAAGTCCTCATCTGGCAAGGACACAAGACAAGACAAAGAGAAACCACCAGAGTTAGTGTTAGTCCTTGATCCTGAGACGAGAGCCAAACTATGAGGATCAGTGGAGCTCTCGCTCTTGGCTCTCAAGCCACGATCGACCTCTGAAGACCTGAGCTTGGAGAATAGCTCATCAAGCGAAAGCGTATCATACGCGCTTGACTCCTGAATGGCCTCGATCTTGGCTTCCCACACGGACCTATCCAGGGCATGCAAAAGCTTGATAGCTTGATCATGATCCGTGTATGGGAGCGCTGTCACATTGGCCCTCATGTTGTTGACTATGCAAGTGAAGCGTTGAAACATAGCATCGGTCGACTCACCGGGGAGATGAGTGAAGTTCTCGTACTCTCTCGGTAAGTGGTAAACATCTGGGCTTGCACTTGGGCATTGCCAACATGAGCATTCTTCAACTTGAGCCAAATCTTTCCGGCCACATCCTCTCCGTACACTTGATCAAACTCCGAGGCACAGAGAGCACGGAACAAGTAATCAATGGCCTTGCTGTTGGCCTCAAACATGTCCCACGATCCTGGATGCAGAAAACTATCTGGGATGACATAATGAGGATTCTGAGTGACCTCCCAGATAAGAGTTCCCTTCCCTCGCAAAAACGCGCCCATGCACCTCTCCTACATCGGGTAATTCTTGCCATAAAAGTGCGGAGGACCCGACCCCTTGCCGTAATCGCCCATCTTTGGATCTCAGACTGGTTAGAATCACGAAGATCCATAACCAGCTCTGATACCAATTGAAGGACCGAATCGGACGACCAGAGAGGGGGGGGAGTGAATGGGAGTCGATAAAAATTCTTCCCTAAGGTCGAACTCGGCCTATACCCCGATTGCCACTCCACGAATCCGTGCACACAAAGGAAGCTCCGAACAAGGCACATACAAGCCTAGAAGATCAACCAAGAAGCCTAGGAGCAAAGAGCGGAAGCACCGAAGCAAGAATCAAAGAACTTGAACAGTTCTGGAACGCACCTGGCGGACCGTCCGGGTTGACCAAGCGGACTGTCCGCGTGGAGGGCGCGGACTGTCCGGCAGGTCACGGCGGACCGTCCGCAAAAACGCCTCGAACCACCAGTAGCGCACCCCCGAAATTCGTACTCTCCGTGGGGGCTCCGCGGACCGTCCGCCAGAAAACCGGCCACGCGGATTGTCCGTGAGATCCTCGCGGACTGTCCGCCAAACACCTTGCAACCAAAGCCTGGGGGCGAAACGGATCGAAACAAAGACACGCAAGAACACGAAGAACACAAGACGAACCCTAGGCACACGCGCTCCTCGCGGACCGTCCGCGACGCTTGAGCGGACCGTCCGCGACGCTCGAGCGGACCGTCCGCGACACGCGGACAGAGCAGAAAAAGCTCGAGCTCGGGAGTCAACCCAACCTTTCCATCACCGGATCTCCCAAACGGTTGAAGCTCTTGAGACAAGATTTTGGGGAGATGTAAAGCGTCACACAAGGATGCTATGACCCAAAAATCTCGACTCCTAAGCCACTAAATCACCGGGAATCACGGATCAACCGAACCACCACCATGAACTCGGGCACCGACCAAAAACGCACGAATCGAAGGCTCTCCACGGCGTTTGAGGGGTCAAGATCACACACAAAGATGCACAAGGCATCCACCCATGATGCCCTCAAAGAAATCTGTCAAGAAACGCCTCCAAACTCACGAATCAAGGGAAGAACGAAAACTCCCAAAAATAGTCCCAAAAATGACACGAAAATCACAGAGGACTAGGAGATCACCGGGACGCCGAATGCTTCCATACATCCAGAGGTCAGATTCTGTACAAGAGTCTAGCCTAAGGAATCCAGAGGGAAAAGAAGCAGTTCAGAGAAAATCTACCGGGGGAGAAAGCCCTAGAGTCTAAGAGAGAGAGATGACATCCACCTCTCCGCTATTTATACGAAGTCCATCGGAGGGAGGTAAATGACCACGCTACCCCTACTGCTTGAAATGAAGATACAACCCCTCAAGGGCATTTTGGTCAAGTCTTCATCGAGCGGACACGCTTCCACCGCGGCCTTGCTTAGCATCGACGCAAGCCCCGCGATCACACCACGTGCCCCCCGCCTCGAAGCTTCCCGAAGCTCCCGGATCACCGTCTCCGTCGCCTCGGGCCTCCGGGCTTGGTTTTGCGGCCCAAACCAAGACACCGTCCACCTGATGGTTTTATGGGAAAACCACCAAACCCCGCGTGCAAGCTTCGGGCTTCAACCGCTACCTTGCACCGGCCCATGTTCACGACTTTAGCCCGCCAGTCTTGCACCGCACAGCTCGCACTTGACCCCATCGGCCACCGGGTCCATCGAACCAAGCCTACTTGCCACTCCATCACCCGAAGGCCGCCACGGCTAAGGCCTTTCGCGCTTGTTCTTCACCTGCACCGACACGAGTCAAGCCGCAATCTGTACTTGCACACTTAGCCAAGCATCAGTCCACACAACGTTGTCAATCACTCATCACTAAGGAGCGACCCTCCACTGGTCTTCGGACACACCTGGTCCTCAGCTTCGCCCCCCAATCCCATATGCCCCATCGACAGGTCGCTTCGAGCAAGGCTCTCGGCTCCCACCAGTGGGACTACCATCTCCTGGGTCATGGAGCCTCTCGTCTCGTCGACGGCCACATCCGACAGGGAGGTTGGTGGCGGACCGCCCGGCGGCAGCACATCTCCTGCTACTTGAGCCGGACGGCGCAACATCTTCACAGGTGCCGGCACCATCGTGCTGGGGTCGGGCGCCCTGAAACAAGAAGGGTGTCATGACGACAGTAGGCGGCAGACACACTCCCCAGGAATTTGGAACGATGACCGAAAAATCACAACTCGAAGCTTACCTTTCCGCGATGTTGCGAGCCTGTTTCGGGCCCCTCGAGGTCAAACTCGGGGAGGACGCAGCTCGTTTGCTCCCCGAGGATGGAGCAGAACTCGGGACAGGCACAGGCCGGTTCCCGGCAATGACGACGGATAGGAGACGTCGCTGAACGGTGGCTGATCCCCCACCCTGAGTTGTGGGCGGGAGAGAAACTCCCGGCACGTCTCTTCGCTCCTGCGGCAAGCGTTCCGACGGGGAGTCCGACCTCCGGCGCAAAGATGGGCGGCGTGATGCCTCGTGCCTCGAGGTACGACGAGCGGAGTCACCATGCCGGGGGGGACTCCTACTCCTCTCGCAGTGGCCCCGCTGAGAGGTGCGGCTGCACGTCCTGGACCGGTCTACTCGGGGAACCGGGGCGGCGCTTGCCGGCTCAAACTGGCACCCGCCACAGCCGAGGCGGCCTCCGACCCACCACGCGGCTGTGACAACACCGGCGGCTCGTCGTTGGTCCACGTGAACTCAGAGTCGGAGTCCCCTCGTCCTCGGAGACGTCGGCTTCCTGAGCGCACCGGCGTGAAGCGCGGCCGTCATTCCTCGACCGCTTCTCGATCTCCTTCTGCTTGTGGGCCTTCTTGCGCTCGGCCTGCCGCTTTTCCCTCACGGCAAGCATCTGGGTGAGCTCCTGGTCCGCTTCCAGAGGGGGCACGAGGCGAGGATGCTCACCTTCCCCATCTGGACAAATATGAGAAAATTATTACCCACCGCAAAAATCCCAAGGACGAGCCAAAAGGTGCTAAGAAAAACGTACCAGGGCCGAGGTGGTCGGGTCAGGGAGCATCGGCAGCGAGTTCGGCGGCGGCCAGAACAAGTAGGTGATCCCGGTGGCCTGCGACACTCGGCGTTGGACCTCTTCCGCCGAGGGCAGAGGGTCGGCCGTCACCGTCCCCACGAAGGGGGCCCGGTCGTCTGTCATCTCAAAGATGCGTAGGGGGCGTCGCCGAAGCGGAACAATCCCCCTCGCACGGTAGCCACCAATAACAGCTACGAAATCCATGCCATTGTCGCGGAGCATCTTGAGGGCCTTTAGGGCGTCCGGAAGGAACCGGGGCTGGTCCTTCTTCTCCAGCCCATACTTCCACTTCTCCGGCGCGCGATCGAACTAGAGGCCGATGTACTTGGGAGTGGGTGCTCGGCGTAGTTCTTGAGGTAGAACCAATCCCGGTGCCACCCACTTTTGGAGCTCGTCAGGGAAGTGGAGATGTACTCGTCCATCCTCCCCTGCTTCCCCCGAAGTCCGGCGCACCCAATCGCCGCCGCGGTGCGGTCGTCCTTCAGGCACACGAACTTATAAAAGTACCTGAACAGCTCCCAGTGGGCTCCTTGGCGCAGGTACCCCTCGCACAATGCCTCGAATGCCGCCATCTCCTGGATGCCGTTTGGGTTGAGGTTGTGGAGTTGAAGGCCGTACTCCTCGAGTACGACACGGATGAATCGCCCCGCCGGGACGGAGAAGCCACGCTCATGGAAGGCCACGAATTAGACCACATATCCCGCCAGGGGATCGGGGGTGCACTCGGCTCCAGGAATCTTCCACTCCTCCGCCTCGGTTTGCCGCGGCAGCATGCCGTCGGTGACGAGGCGGTCAAGCTTGGACCAGGTCACACTCGAAGACGCCCAGTTTGACATGGCGACGGCGACAAGGAGCAAGCTCGTCATGGGGGCTGAGGAAGGCGCAAGAGCGAAAGCACGGCAGATGCGGAGGCTAGGGCAGAGGCAGCGGCGGCGGAGTGAGCGAGGAAGAAGAAGGGGAAAATCCCAACCGACGACCGCGGTATATAAGGGAAAATGACTGCTCCCTCAGCAGTTATTGCTCAGGCCCGCCTCGGGCCACCTACTACACGTGCCGAAGCGGCGCTCCTCAAAAGACGTGTCCGCCAGAGCCAATCGTTCACGCGGGGGCTGCCATGTCGCCTGTGGCGAGCCCCGTGGATCCCGCGATCGACGCAAAATCTCCACTGATCACCTCACGACGCGCATTTTCGCGTGAACATGCAACGGTACGATAACTCCCACGAGTTCAGGACTTCAACATTTTACCCCACGCACAAGTCTCCGACTTATCTGTGGGCTCGGGGGCTATCACCTGCGGGTGCGCTCGCGCACCCCCGTCGGAAGAAACATATCCAACCTCTGCGTCTCCGCGGTCATTAAACCTGGGAGCGAGTCCTTGACTCGCTCACCAGGCTCGGGGGCTACTGACGAGGCCCTGGACTAGGGCCCACCACGACCTCTGAAAAACGCAATACGGGCTGACACACATCATACTTAGCGGCGAGTACGACGAGTACTATGCCTCCGAGTAGCTGACAGTCCATACGACTAGTTCCCGTCATGGGCCAGGGGCTGGGCGACCCATGAACTCTTCCACCTCTTCCTCCGAGTACATGACGGCCCACGTGACAAGTCCTCGACCGCGTGGCAGTTCGCACGACAAGTTTCCGTCTCCTTCCCCGACTACTCGCTCGCACGAGTAGTTTCCGTCACCGACCAGTTCAAGCTTCCCACCGAAGGCAGCGGCGGCGTGGATCCCCCCACTGAGAGCCCAAGATATCCGCACGTGGTCGCCCACGCGCCGCCACGTGCCCACTCCTCCACGACGGGCCCCCTTGACCAGGCCGATCTGGTGTCAGAGGGCGGATCCGTCCACCCTACCACGAATGGAACAATGCATATCGTACCACGAACGGCACAATGTGCACTACGCCACGAAGGGCATAGTATGCGCTACTCCCTGGGCATCGAATGGCGTGGCGTAGACTACCTGCTCGCACGTGTAGTTTTCCACCCCCGACAAGCTCAAGGCTACACAACGATGGCTGCATCGACGTGGGCCCCCCTCCGATATCCCGTGATATCTGGGTACGCTAACTCACGGGCCGCCACATGTCAACCCCTCCACACGGGGCCTCTCTAACCAGGCCGATCTTGTGTCAGGGGACGGATTCGCCTGCTGTGCCATGAACGGCACAGTGTGCATCATACCACGAATGGCAGGAGGAGCGTTGCGCCACAAACGGCATAGTAAACGCCTCCTCCTAAAACATCGAATGCCGTGGCATAGGCCACTCCATTCCCACAGTGCCCGGGAAAGACGTGCTCATGTTCTAACTAACAGGGTTAAGGTACGGAGCCTACGCCCCGCACCCGGCGAACTACTCGGAGGAGAGCACGAGAAGCCCCGGGGACGACTACTCGAGACACATGATTCCAGGAGACCTACGCCGTCGCCTGCAACCCATAATAGTTCTTTGCCGCACCATTTTGATGGTCCAACACGGAGAAGGATGCCCTACACTGTAATCTAGTCTACACCCTCGATTTTACCCCCCTAGATCTCTCCCTTGCGACTATTAAAGGGGAGGAGGGGAACACTTGTAACACATGTTCGTTTCCACCCCACACGCACTCAGTATTGATATCTCATCTCATATTATCCCATAGTTATTCACTCACTCCCGTACGCAGAACTCTGCTATAAGAACCTAGCACACGCGCACTAGGGACATGGGCTTAGCGACCCTCTCCCGACTTGCTGGTAACCCCTACTACAGACACTTGAGCATAAAGAACACCCCCTCTCAGACTGGACGTAGGGTATTACTCTTCGGAGGCCCGAACTAGTATAATCCCGAGTGTCTCTTGTGCAACCGTGCGGATCCAGACACGCGTTCGTATAAATTTACTTGCCGATGGTAACAAACCCCGACAAATTCGGTGTTGTGATCCTATCTCCTTCATGGCTCTCTGTGATTTTCGTGTCATTTTCGGAGCTATTTTTGGTGGTTTTTGCTTTGATTCGTGTTCATTGATTACTGGGGTGTTTTCTCTCAGATTTCTTTGAGCGGATCATGGGTGAGTGCCTTGTGCCTCTTTGTGGATGATCTTGACGCCTCAAACACCGGGAATCACCTTGGATTCGTGAGTTTTTGGAGTAGCCTGAGGTAGTTGCTTGAGTACGCGAGTGTAGCGATTCTGATTGTTTGGATTGGTTTGAGGCTCCAAGAGTTTAGGCATAGCCTCTCCTAGAGATGCTTCTCATCTACCTAAAATTTGGGAACAATCCAACCAGCGGTTTGGGAGATCCGTTGTTGGGAAGTTGGAGTTGACCCCCGCAGTTCAGTTTTGTTCATGTTCTGCGTGAGGGACGGACAATCGGCGTAGTGAGGACAGACCATCCGTGGTGGCCCTGTTCATCGCATGTTCGTCACGTGTTGTTGCGAGCTCTTGGATTGATTCGTGGGGGTGTTCATGTTTTGTTGCAAGGAGTTTACATACTATTTGTGGGACCAGGTCGGACTTACCGTAGTCATCAGACTATCTGTGGAGCGAGGTCGGACCATCCGTGAGGAGCTGTTTGTCTCTAGATTTTTCTGTGTTCAATACAGACCGTCCGTGCCTGACCGAAGGACTGTCCGTGCCTGACCGACAGACCATCCGTCTGCACCTGACGGACAGTCCACGACTGCCAGATGGACCGTCTATGTTGGACGCAGAAACAGCTTCAAGTTGCTTCGCCTCTTTTATTCTTGAGTTGATCTTCCGCTTGCTTCTAGTTTGAACTTGTTCCTTTGGTTGGTAGCTCTGTTGTGACTACGTGACCTTGACGAGTTTGTGTGGGAACCCTTGGTAGTGATTTTGGGGCTTAGCTAGTTTTGAGTCAGAGAATTTTTTATTGGCTCCCATTGACTCCCCCTCTCTGGTCGCAAATCCGGTGCTTCAATTGGTATCAGAGCTGGGTACGGATGTTCATGATTCTATCCAGTCTAAGATCCAAAGATGGATTACCAAGATAGGTGTTCAGGTCCTCCACACATTGATGGCAAGAATTACCAAATGTGGCAAAGGCGCTTGAGCACATTTCTTCGTGGCAAGGGTCAGTTGCTTTGCGACGTAACGGAAGACACCTCCTATGTTCGCCCCGCTAACTTCCTTGCCCCGGGCTCTCGCGAATTGTTTGACACCAAAACCAAGGCGGTTGATTAATTGTTTCATGCTCTTTGTGCCTCAGAGTTTGATCGAGTGTGCAAGAGGATTTAGCATGTCAAATTTGGGAGAAGCTTAAGATTGCTCATGTTGGAAACAGTCAGGTGTAGGCTTGCTTGTTTGCCACTCACCAAAGAGAGTACAAGAATTTTAGTCATCTCCCCGGTGAGTCGATCGATGTGATGTTCCAGTGCTTCTCCTGTATTGTGAAAAACATGAGAGCCAATGTGACAGTGCTTCAATACACAGACCATGATAGGGCTATCGATCTGTGTGGAGCACCAAGGTCGAGGATATTCTGGAGTCAGGAGTGTATGAGACTTTGACTGTTGATGAGCTGTTCTCGAAGCTCAAGTCGTCTGAGGTTGACCCTAGCAGGAAGCACGAGCATTCATCGCCGAGTGTCCGGAAGCTATGGAGGTCAAGAACGACTACAAGAGCAAGCCCAAGTACCACTACAACAACAAGCACCACTCCCGGAACCACTACAAGGACAAGTGCAAGGACAAGGGCGAGAGAAGGTCAAGGAACAGCGGTAGGTACAAGAAGAAGACAGCCTGATCATTGGTTGTCGGAGCAAGCGACATCAACTCTAGTTCCAGCTACACTTCATCCGGCTCAAGCTGCGAGGAAGAGCAACAGCGGCACAACAGCAAGAACTTCACCAGCCTGAGCTTCGTCGCGAGAGAGGGTTTTGGCGACATGTCTCATAGCTCCGACAACAAGAAGGGCGGGAAGGATGACTCGGATTCCGACTCTGAGGATGAGGTACATCGTGACCCGACTTCTTGCTAGAGGAGAATGCTAGGCTGAATGAATTGCTTGACAATCGTGACGATGTGCTTAGAAGGACCAACAAGGAGAAGAGGGAATTTCGATCTTTGCTAGGTGATGCTAAGGATAGGGTTGTTGAGCTTGAGCTTGTGGATACCAGAGCTGAAATTGAATCCTTCAAAGCTGCTCCTATTGTGACAAATGAAGTTGATCGTGGTGATTGCAATGTCTTTTTGGCTGATTTGACTGTTGTTAAGGAGAAGTATGCCTCAAAGCTTGAGGAAATAGATGTGTTTAGGGTTGATCTTGATGAGATGAAATCTAGACCTGCTTTGTTAGGAGCTTGCACTTCATGTCCTGTGTTGCATGCTAAGCTGGATGACTCTTATGCTAGGATTCTTTCACTTGAGGCTGCTTTGAAAGCTCCTATTGCCACTGCTTGTTCTACTTGTGAATTGCATGTTGTGAAGAACATGGAACTTGCACATTATGTTGATCGTCTGCAGGATGAGAATGATGAGTTGAGGAAAATGATGGGTTGGTTGTCTGGTCATGAACCACAGTTGAGTGTGACAATGGCATCATTCAAACGCTTTGATGGTCAGGCTTTGGGTTCTGAGAAGATTGGTGAGAGCAGTGGTGAGGGAGGAGCAAAAATTGGGGACATTCCTATTCCTCCACAAATACACCATGAACAAATTTGCACCCAAGCCAAATTACCTCTGAAACATGCTAGACACAACCCAGATCCACCAGTGTTTCTTTCCAAGAAAAACAACTTCAAGAAACTGGTGAGCTTTGTGAGCAACCTTGGGAATGTGTTTGGAGGGAAGCCTGAAGAGAAACCATGTGAGAAGCCTAGTGAGAAATCACAGCCTAAGCTGAAACTAGCCCGCTTCCATTGTGAGTATTGTGGGAGGGATGGTCACAAGGAGGAGTTTATTTGAGGAGGAGAAGGGATGAGAGGTTTGATAGGGAGATGGCAAACTGTGACAGAACCGCCCAAAATAAATCCGGATTATCACCTAAGCCGGTCCACTTGGCTCATAAGCTATAACCAATACCTATTTTGTCGCCTCTGCCGGGTCTTGCCCGGTGAATCACTAATACAGGATCGAGCATATGCGCTAAGCCCACACGAAGGCGGGACCAGAGTACAAGGTTACATTACATAAAAGTCCACAAGTACTTAATATTACAAACCAGGTTTTGAGTACATGAAAGTAAACATGGTTCAAAGATTAAACAGCGGAAATTAAACTAAACGCGGGATACACAAGGGAGGCCATCCAAGTATATCACTCCTCATCATCGTTCTCCCATTCAATCTCCCATCCCTCTGGAATAGCACCAGGCCAGATGGGGTTACCTGAAAACCACAAATTAAGCAAGGCTGAGTATGTTAATACTCAGCAAGACTGACCCGACAAAAAGAAAGACACAACTAGACATGCAAGGCTTTTTGGCTGGTGGGTTTGTTTTGCCAAAAGCAACTAGTAGTTGATCCTTACTTTCAAATTTTTAGCTCAAGTTCTAGTACGTTAACCATTCTAGGTAAGCACCTTTCTAAGCAAGCATGGTTGTACAAACAAGATTAATCAACCAACAATATTAATCCAAAATGTTTCATAAATAAACATGGGGTAGCTAGTGGTCAAGCCGACTCAGATAACGGCGAGTGACCGACGATCGATCGATTTATATCATTGCAAGGTAAACCCAAGATACACGGAAGAAGGTAGACCCCAAAGAATCCAAAGAAAAACAAATGCGGGGTCTACCCCGACCAGGCGGTTCCCGTCACTCCCCAGATTAGGGACAGGCGCCACAGTCCTAAGTACAAGGTTACTAGAACACCCTCACATGGCACGTCCAGACTCACACTTGCACTACCGGAATCAAACCAGGAGACACATCTCAAGACTAGTAGCAATAAAGTCCCCATACTGGTTCATTAGGTACTAGGCTTACCGGTCCCATTCCCGACAAGCACTTGGTACGTTCAATAGCTTAGACCAACACCATGCTACTCGGTCGAGACCGAACCCATTGCTCTTACCACATGAGCGAGTCAATTTAACCAACTTATGATTCCAACATAAGCATCCTATATCTCGCGAGCAAAGAGTCATTACTCGACTTGTACCGTATCCTTAGAGCATGGCACTAGCGTTCTTAACATACTAGTAAAAGAGCATAGGAGTCCTAAGGATCATGCATCTAGGTTTCAAACAACTCCTGAAACTTAAATGCATAAAGTAAAGCATAAATATTGAAAAGTAAAGGTATGAGTTTAGAAAGAGGTTAGATGATCCGGTGCTTGCCTTCCTCTGACTCAACACTAGCCTTGGGCTCTTCTGGACTTTGGTCCAGGTCTTGCTGCCCACTCACTTGATTCAGCTCCCCACTAGCGGATCCCTCCTCCTCCTGAGTGAGAGTGTACGTCCCGTCGGGTAGATCTACACGTTATGCATATGCATTAGGTTTAAGGTGAAGGTGAGAGATTATAACAAATAAACCCAACTCTTGTCGGCCACATTCATCTACACAACTAAGAAAACTCACAAAAGTATGGTGTGTGGTGAGAGTGAGCTAACAACTATTTTGATGGGGATTGTGTGCACATTTAAACAAATTAGCTTACTAAACTTCATTAAGGGTATAGGGTGAGTGATGATGAAGTAACTCTTACTTTGATGGTGATTGCGTGCACATCTAAGCAAATTAAATTATTAAACTTCATTAAAAGTAAGGGGGTGGATTATGATGAACTAACTATGACTTTGATGGTGATTGTGTTCATATCTAAACAAATTAAAATAACAATCTCCACCATCAGTATGGGGGTGTGTTTAAAAATTATTTTAAACAGCAACTAAACTTAAATACTTTCCATTCAAAATAAAAGATAAATATAAATCTATGTATTCCATTTTAACTAGCCATTCATCCTTAACTCATAATAATTACAATAAGACTCCAACTGGTACGAAAATTTTACCACAGC
Source organism: Cenchrus fungigraminus (assembly GCA_036936925.1). NCBI lineage: Eukaryota > Viridiplantae > Streptophyta > Magnoliopsida > Poales > Poaceae > Cenchrus > Cenchrus fungigraminus. Next base: position 88,620,631 of record CM072779.1, on the reverse strand, counting down.
AGCATATGACCAAAATAAGCTTAAATATTAGTTTTCAGCTCCAAATCATTTATACATTAATTTAAATGAAAAAGACAAAATGCAGCCTAGATAAACTTCATTAATTCATACAAAAAGATTCACTAATCCTTTTGACCTCAAACTTTTCCTACAGTTCCAATATGTTAAAACTAAGTTCCAGACCAACACATTTAAGTGGATTCATTATATTTTTCAAGTTATGAATTTGACATCCTTCACAAACATAAATACCAAACCATATTCAAACAAGTTCCTAAAATCACCATTATTTTTCCAGAGGTGCGTAACATCATGACAAAAGCCTAGGGCGCATTGGTGCTTAAGGAATTTATATCTTGAGAGGACTATAAAAAGCATCAAGCTTAAACTAACATAAATCTTCCAAAAATCATGACTAGAGTTCTACACAACAAAAATGTGTGAAACTTGGTCACAGATCTGAACATGGAGCACGCAACAACATATCCAAATTTCTTTTCATTTGCAATAGTACATTTTGAATTACAATAAAAAGGTCTCAAACTGAGTTTGAATTTTCATTTAAAAACTACTCTAAAAAACCCTATACAACTTTTGTAAAAGTTGTTGATCTACTCACAAGGAATCCAAACAGTTGGATTTACATTTTTCCGATTTTTCTACAATTTTTCACGAATTTTGGAATTTGCTGCCTAAACCCTAAAACTCATTTGCAGAGAGACCCTCGGATACTTTTCTTAATTTACAGCTAAGCCCTTACTTCACGGTTTAAACCCTAAATAAAATGCAATCCTCACAAGGGCGTCCACGCCGGCGCAGGGGCCAACTCCGGCGACCGGAGGAGTGGCGGAGGGGTGCGGGTGAGTGGTCGGGAGGCACCAGGGGGTTCACCTGAGGTCTCCGGGGTGGCCGGCCCGGCCGGAGACGGCACCGGCGAGCTCCTCGGCGGCACGCAGGAGCGGCGCCCGCCGGAGCGTGCGTACCCGGCGACGGCGGCGTAATGCGGTGGCGGTGTTGAGCGAGGACGAAGCAAGGAGGCTTGGGGAAGGTGAAGGAGCAGCCGGCTGCCCTGGGCTCAGTGCGAGAGGGCTTGCTCGGTGGCGGTGCAACAATGGACGGCAGCGGCAGCTCTGCTCTGCCTCGTTCGAAACCCGGCGCGCGCGTGAGGCGAAACAGGGACGAGAGGGGCGAGGACGGGGCAGACCTGGTCAAGGCCGCAGGGTCTTTAGCGCGCAGGTTGGCTAGGTGGCCGTCCTGCATGCGTGGGCAAGCGGCCGCGGCGTCGCGCACGCCGGCGTGTGGCCGCCTGGGCCCGCGGCCAGGCCGCGATATGGCCCTTGGCGCGGCGTACGGCCCCGTGTGAGGGCGAAGTCTCCACGGCCCTCACTTGGTCCACCGCGAAGGCATCCATGCATCCGTACGCTGACGCTTGCGTGAATCAATGCGTGGCAGGGCGGGGTGCTGGCGCGCGCGCGCTCGGCGCGGCGACGATGTCGCCCGGCTCTAATTCAATTCCACGTACCGGTTTTCAAAATTGCATTACTTCCAAAAGTTCCAACTAAGTGAAAAATCTCCAAAAATAGAATTTGTAGAGGAGCTATAGACCTTCAACTTTCACAAAGGGTGTCATATGTTTTGATGAACAGATTTGTGGGAAAACGCGATAAACATCCAGGATTTCTCAGCCCGGAATTACTGTGCACAGCGCGTTCAACTCAAATTTAAGCGAACTTCCGCTCAAAATTTGAATGTCCACCAATTATGAAAAATGTGTTGCCGGAAGTAAGGAAAAACTTTTATATTGGCCGATTTTGAACTTCTATAGTGAAATTTGGAGAACGCGCAAGATAACCAAATCAGCCTTTTGGATCGATAGGGGTTTGACCAAAGATTTTGACTTTGACCAAGGGCTTTTGTGCAAATGTGTGCAAAATCATGTCAAACATGCTTAAGAGCTAATTAAACATGATTAACCACACTAATTGAAGTACTTAGGGTTAATGAAATTTCAGGGATATTACAGCCTACCCCCCTTAAAAGAAATCTCGTCCCGAGATTAAGAATTAAAAGATGAAAGTCGGGGGAAGAAACTTACCGTGTCTAGATTGAAGAAAACCCGGATAATTCTCATTGAGATAATGTTCAGTTTCCCAAGTAGCTTCATCGACATGGTGATGACTCCATTGGATCTTATACATCTTTACAGATTGCCTTCGAGTCTTTCTTTTATATCAAGAATTCTCAAAGGATGTTCAACGACAGAGAGATCCGGTTCAATCCAAGCATTAGCTTCTTCAATGACTTCCCTGTCCGGTTTATGAGCACATCTTCTCAATTGGGAGACATGAAACACATTATGCACGGCAGAGAACCGCTTAGGGAGTCGAATACAATATGCCACTGGTCCACAGAATTGAATGATCTCATAGGGGCCAATGTAGCGAGGAGCTAGCTTTCCTTTCACACTGAACCTTTGGACACCCTTGGTTGGCAAAACTTTTAAATACACAAAGTCGCCAACTTTGTATTCTCTAGGTGCCTTTCCCTTGTCATAATGACTCTTTTGTCTTTCTTGGGCTATTCTCAAATTTTCCTTGATTACCCTCACTTTTTCTTTAGCATCCTTAACTAAGGCTGGACCAAAGAATTTCCTCTCGCCGGTCTGTGACCAGTTCAAGGGAGTGCGACATCTCCGTCCATAAAGAGCCTCAAAAGGTGTCATTTTCAAGTTGGCTTGATAACTATTATTATAAGAAAATTCCGCCAAAGATAGGCACTTGTCCCAACTTTTATCAAAGTGAATAACACAAGCTCGCAACATGTCCACTAGAATTTGGTTCACTCTCTCAGTTTGACCATCAGTCTGAGGACGATAAGCTGAACCCCGTATGATCTTGGTACCAAGTGATTTATGTAAATGTTCCCAGAAGTGTGACACAAAGAGAGAACCTCTGTCTGAAATAATAGTCTTGGGAACACCATGCAAGCGAACAATGTGCTCAACATAGAGACTTGCATAATCTTTGGCATCATATTTGGTGTGGACGGGAATAAAGTGAGCTGTCTTGGTCAACCTATCCACGATATCCCAGACGGAATCATGATTTGTAGATGTGAGTGGAAATCCGGTCACAAAGTCCATACTTATATCGTCCCACTTCCATGAAGGTATGGGTAAGGGTTGAAGAGTACCTGAAGGTTTCAACTGACTTGCTTTAATTCTTTGACATGTATCGCATTCCGACACATATTTGGCTATGTCCACCTTCATATTGGACCACCAAAAATTTTCCTTTACATCTTTATACATTTTACTACTCCTAGGATGGATAGAGAATTTAGAGAGATGACCTTCATCAAATATTTACTTTTTCAAATCCCAATTATCTGGAACAACAAGCCGTTGCCCAAACCAGATTATATTGTTCTCATCCTTCCGGAAGAAATCATATTTAGGATCTTTTTCTAACAATTTTTGTTTGATCAAGAGAATTCCCTCATCCTGAAGTTGAGCCTTGACAATTCTATCAAATAAATCAGACTCAGCGGAGATAGCATTTAGGCTTCCTTGTTCAACAATTTCCAAGTTTAGCCTTCTCAAATCCTCACATAGAGTATCACTATAAGGTTCCATCGATAGGCAATTGCAGTGAGACTTGCGGCTAAGAGCATGTGCAACTACATTCGCCTTTCCAGGATGATAATGGACCTCAAGATCATAATCTTTTATCAACTCTAACCACCTTTTTTGCCTCATATTTAGATCTGCTTGAGTGAAGATGTATTTGAGGCTTTTGTGGTCAGTGAAGATATTGCAGCGGTTTCCCATAAGGTAATGCCTCCAAATTTTCAAAGCATTAACAACCGCTGCTAACTCTAAGTCATGTGTGGGATAATTCTTTTCATGTGGGCGAAGTGCCCGTGAGGCATAGGCAATAACCCGATTTTCTTGCATAAGAACACAGCCAAGACCCGTGCCTGAAGCATCACAATAAACTTCATATGACTTTGAATTGTCCGGTTGCGCGAGCACTAGGGCTGAAGTTAAATGTTCGCTTAGTTTTTGAAATGCCTTATCACAAGCCTCACTCCACACAAATTTCACACCTTTCTTTAGCAGCTCAGTCATAGGCTTAGCAATCCTAGAGAAATCCAGAATAAAACGGCAATAATACCCAGCCAAGCCTAAGAAGCTGCGGATCTGATGAGCGGATTTAGGGGGTTGCCAATCCATAATTTATTGCACTTTGCTTGGATCGACAGATATACCATCACTAGAAATAGTGTACCCCAGAAATTTAACACTATCTAGCCAAAATTCACACTAGGAGAGCTTAGCATAAAGTTTGTGCTCTCTTAAGCATTGTAAGACAATGCGAAGATGCTCCGCATGCTCTTCCTCATTCTTGGAATAAATAAGGATGTCATCAATGAATACCACCACAAATTTATCCAACTCCGTCATAAATACGGAATTCATAAGATACATGAAGTAGGCTGGGGGATTTGTGAGACCAAAAGACATAACCAAGATTTCATAAAGTCCATAACGAGTAGAGAAAGCTGTCTTGGGAATATCACTAGGCCAGATTTTAATTCGATGATACCCAGATCGAAGATCGATCTTAGAGAAGACCTTAGCTCTAGCCAATTGATCAAATAGCACGTCGATGCGGGGCAACGGATATTTGTTTTTGATAGTCACCGCATTAAGAGGTCGGTAGTCCACACATAATCTCAGGCTACCATCTTTCTTTTTCACAAAGAGGGCGGGACAGCCCCAAGGTGAAGAGCTTGGTCGAATATAGCCCTTGTCAAGCAACTCTTGAAGTTGTTTCTTTAGCTCAGCAAGTTTTTTGGGTGGCATTCTATATGATCACTTAGAAATAGGGGTGGTGCCAGGCTGCAGCTCAATGACAAACTCAACATCTCTATCTGGTGGCAAGCCAGGCAAATCATCTGGAAAGACATCCATGTACTCGCATACCACTGGAATGTCCTCAAGTTGAGTAGTTGTGGCCGCATAAACACATGAGCCTTTATAGCCTTTGGGAGGAAGGTAAAGAATTGAATTTCCGACATTAGGTGAGTTGATTTCTATCATTCTTTCTGAAATATCTAGGACAACTTTATGTTTAGTCATCCAATCCATGCCTAGGATAACATCTACCCCATCAAGACTCAACGTGACAAGATTTGTTTGGAAAGTCTTGCTACCTATCTCAAGTGGTACTCTTGAGGCTACATGATGTGAAGCAACCCTTCCACCCGGTGTGACAATCATATAGGCCTGATTAGTATGACTCCACTTGAAATCTAAGTTACCCATGGTTTTCACATTAATAAAGCTATGAGTAGCATCAGAATTGAATAATATCATAACTGGACGACCACGGATAGAAAAAGTACCCGTCAACACTGGTGCTCCCTCTTGAAGGTCCACAACTGTAGTGAAGTTCAGACGGCCTTACTTCACTTGCACAGTCTGTTTCTTTCCCTAATTTCCAGCCTTAGAACCTTGCCCCTAACTTTGCTGATTTTGCTGTCGAGGGCGTGTGCACTTGTTGGCATAATGCCCCAGCTGTCCGCAGTTATAGCAACGATGATCATCATTGTTGCGGGCAGGTGGGGGTGCACTAGGCTTAGAAGCTGACTGCTAGGTGTTGCGCTAGCCAAAGTTGCCAGACGGCTTAGACTGAGATTGCTTCATCACCCAGCGTCCTGATGGAGATGGTTGGGTGGTACCCTGCACATTCTTCTTAACAAACTTGAATTTCTTGCCTTGACCACTTCCTGAGGCATGGTTAAACTTTCTCTTCCTTTCCTGTTGAGCCCTTTTCATGGCATCCTCCTGAGAGATAGCCAAGCAGACCAGCTCAGGATAGCTGTCAACCTTTATCAAGTTCAACCTCTCATAGTGTTCACCATCAAGACCCTCACGGAATCGCTCCATCTTTTTCTTGTCAGTATCCACGTGATAATCACCATACTGACATAAGTTGTTGAACTTTTGAGCATATTGATAGACAGAGTCAGATCCTTGTTTGAGGTTCATCAATTCTTTCATTTTTCTATCAATAAGACCCTTGGGGATGTGATGCTCTTTGAAAGCCTTCTTGAATTCATCCCAAGTAACCTAGTGGCCCTGTGGCTGCACGGATTTAAAATGCTCCCACCAGATTAGCGCTTCACCCCTAAGCTGTTGAGCGGCGAAGCCTACCTTATTTTCCTCTGAACAGGGCAGTGTAAAGATGGAGAACATGGCCTCTAGGGCCCTGAGAAATGCATCAGCCTCTAGGGGCTATTCTACGTTAGTGAACAAGGGTGGCCTCATTGCTCTGATCTTTTCAAACGATATGACCGCATTTGGGCCATCTTGATTATGCCCTTGATGGTTGAAGGGCTGCTGAAACCTTTGTGCAATCATATTCTGTATTGAGGATTTGCCTCATCACTTCAGCTTGGGCAACCATAAATGCCTCAGTTGGGGTCATCTGTGGAGGTGGGGGAAGACCACCACCTTGACCCTCAGAACCCTCAGGAACGTTATGAGCATTCTCAGCCATCTGAAAATTTGGAACTTTCATTAGATACATATTCAAAGCTTGCTCAAACGAATAACAAGGATAATATGCATACAAAAATTCAAACTTATTAAAATTTAGAATTTAGACAGCATAACAGTCCTGAGTAAATAATTCATAACTTTCTGTACAAAAGTCAAAAATTTCTAAAATTTGGTCAGCATGTGTAGAATTTCATAAGCTTCAACTTTGGTATTCAACTCCAGAACAGATTCATCTTTTACGGGGGTCGAAAAATTAAATTTCCAAAGCTTTGTCAAGCAGTTTGGACAGCAGCTAGTAGCTTACTAAAAATTCGATCTCTCTCAAACTACACATGCAAAAATGCTGAATTTTTGTGAGCATATCCATCATAAAGTTTAGAACAACTTTGGTATTCATTCAAAAACTCAGATATGACCATAACTTTTCTTCTTTTAATTTCTTAGGCCGGTTGCTGCCGAGAGGTGTTTTTCCACCATAATTACAAGATTACAAAATGTGGTGGATCACCATTACACGTGGGTTACTATGTAGTATCTAGCTACACAAAAGAATACTCTAAGTCAGCCTAGCACAAAAACCAACCAAAAGGGCTAACAAAGAGTACATGTCAAGTTTCCTACTACATCATCTAGGATCTAGGTCCTATGTACAAACTATGGAGAGTTCCACGCTACATATAGAGATAGAGCGCCAAGCTCCTCTAGTCGAGTCCGGGAATGTCCTGAACCTCCTCTGGGTCCAGCTGGATCTCCATCTGCTCGTCGGGTCCAACACCCGATGGGTGGTGTGCCTGCTGTAGCACACCCACCTCAACCTCCAAAGCCTTAGCAGCAAGCTCCAAGTCCTCAACCTGGTCCTACAAGCCTCTCAGCATCTCTGTCTACCAACTGAGCCTGCAACTCCTGCTGCCCAGCCTGGAAGTCCACTATCTGCTGCAGGTGATCGCCACGCTCAACCTAGAGCTGCTGTAGCCGACCCTGGAGGTCAGCATTAGCCTGAAAACCTGTGTATACCCACCGTGCTGCTCTGTGAAGAGGCTGACAACCTAGTGGGAGTACCACGTAGCTCCGGTGAGACGGCTGGCCAAGTCATCCGCGATAAGTCGGCGAAGGTCCTGGAGAGTGTACAAGGCCCTCAAGCACGTGCCCAACATATGCACAGTGTCGTAGGGAGGCACCCTCTCAAGAAGCATGGCTATGTTGGCCATCTGGCCTAGCCACACGGGATCGTTGGGGTCCAAGGCGGGAACCAACCCCAACGGTGTCTGAAGCATCTCCTGCGGTTGGTGAGTGGAGAGGGTGTGGAGCACCATCAGCGCTGCCGACTCCACTGCCTCAAAGGAGCGGTAGCACAGGAGCTCCATGCTCAAATCCGCCCACTCAGGGTGGCCCGGGTGGGGAAGCACGGTCACTCGGACGCGGCAGCTCAGTACGCCTATCTCCTCGTACTCCACCCCCTCGTAGCAAGGAGGGGTGGTGTAGCCGACGGCGCAAAGGGCTCTCCACGCAATGCGTGTGAAACCCTCCCACTGCAAGCCAGTGGTGGCAAACATACCATCAACGCTCACTGCCACGAAACCAGGGGCAGCCATCTATAACAATAAATTACAAGCGCACGTTAGACCCACAAAGATGAGTTTAACATGCAAATGGCAAAAACTGTCAGTTAGAACAAAAATTCATAACTGATAAATCAGTACCCCAAAATTTCCAATTTTTTGTGAGCAACTCAGAAACATTCTAACTCACATTTTTGGTATTCAATGGTTGAATTAATTCAGATTGGAAAAGGGTGTAAAACATCCATTTTCAGAGCGCTGTTGTCCAGAAATTTCAGCAGGGCAGAGCTTCACTAAAAAGATCATAACTCAAAAACTGAGTACCCAATTACCATGAACTTTTTACAGCATGATCTAAGCTAGATAATGAACATTTTTGCTACAGATTCTCTAATCATAAACATTTAGAAACTATATGTAAAAATTTGAGTTTTCAGACTAACTCAGGAATTTGACAGCATTTCAGCATGACCTTGCCTAGAAAATTTGATCATAACTTCAGTTTTAAGCATCCTAAAATCATGAAAAATTCAGAAAGCAAGCTTAACTAGGTGATGAACAATTTCTATAAAGAACACCTAGCCAGAAATTTTCTAGATAATCCTTAGAAAAATATGGACAGCAACTAGTTACAATTTTTGCTTAACACCACATCCAAGCATCAAACTAGCATAAATGGTCCTTAAGAAACAATATTTCAAGTAAAGACCATACAACACATGATTTAAGTTCAGTTTTAGTTTGGTAGCTTTTACATGATGCAAAAAGCGTCCTAATCATTCTCACAAAGCCTTTAGGCTTAAAAACGAAGTTAGTGCCGGTGGCAAGACATATATATACGTCTCTCCCTATAATAGCTAGTCGGAAGCTATGCGTTTCTTAAGTACCGTACCAAACAACCGTGGTTAGTGTACCTGCAGAAAATCATAGATATTCAAGACCTTTTGTGCCAGTACTCACAAAAGCGTCCACATTCATTACCGTTCACTTATAGAAACGGTATCCATGCATAAAGCCACTGCATAAACCTCTGTTTGAATGGAGTTATCCTTTCCGCCTATTGCGAGATCGCACATGTATGGCAAAACATGGCTAGACACAGACGCGAGGTGGGTTCCCATTGGAATAGGTCCCATCCATCCCTCACGGACTTTCCCGTGGTACGAGCACGTGTGGCAAAACGTGTTGTCTAGTATGGTTGTGCCAGAAAGTAAGTTTTGACAAGAATAAAATGTGTTGGAAGTCAGATTAATTACACCATAGAGTACTACCCACTTGAAAGAACCCAAAAATTCCCTCTAGGGCCTCTCGGACTAGTTAAGACCTTAACGTCCTACTCACTTAGCAAGATTATTAATCTTGGCAAATTTTATTCCAAAAACAAGTTATTAAGGTATTTTTATTACTATGGTGCATATTCACGCTCTGGTACCAGCTGTGACAGAACCGCCCAAAATAAATCCGGATTATCACATAACCCGGTCCACTTGGCTCATAAGCGATAACCAGGAGCTATTTTGTCGCCTCTGCCGGGTCTTGCCCGGTGAATCACTAATACAGGATCGAGCATATGCGCTAAGCCCACACGAAGGCGGGATCAGAGTACAAGATTACATTACATAAAAGTCCACAAGTACTTAATATTACAAACCACGTTTTGAGTACATGAAAGTAAACATGGGTCAGAGTTTAAACAAGGGAGGCCATCCAAGTATATCACTCCTCATCATCGTTCTCCAATTCAATCTCCCATCCCTCTGGAATAGCACCAGGCCAGATGGGGTTACCTGAAAACCACAAATTAAGCAAGGCTGGGTATGCTAATACTCAGCAAGACTGACCCGTCAAAAAGAAAGACACAACTAGACATGCAAGGCTTTTTGGCTGGTGGGTTTGTTTTGCCAAAAGCAACTAGTAGTTGATCCTTACTTCCAAATTTTTAGCTCAAGTTCTAGTATGTTAACCATTCTAGGTAAGCACCTAGCTAAGCAAGCATGGTTGTACAAACAAGATTAATCAACCAACAATATTAATCCAAAATGTTTCATAAAGAAACATGAGGTAGCCAGTGGTCAAGCCGACTCAGATAACAGCGAGTGACCGACGATCGATCGATTTATATCCTTGCAAGGTAAACCCAAGATACACGGAAGAAGGTAGACCCCAAAGAATCCAAAGAAAAACAAATGCGGGGTCTACCCCCGACCAGGCGGTTCCCGTCACTCCCCAGATTAGGGACAGGCGCCACAGTCCTAAGTACAAGGTTACTGGAATGCCCTCACACGACATGTCCAGACTCACACTTGCACTACCGGAATCAAACCAGGAGACGCATCTCAAGATTAGTAGTGATAAAGTCCCCGTACTGGTTCATTAGGTACTAGGGTTACCGGTCCCATTCCCGACAAGCACTAGGTACGTTCAATAGCTTAGACCAGCACCATGCTACTCGGTCGAGACCGAACCCATTGCTCTTACCACATGAGCGAGTCAATTTAACCAACTTATGATTCCAACATAAGCATCCTATATCTCGCGAGTAATGAGTCATTACTCGACTTGTACCGTATCCTTAGAGCATGGCACTAGCGTTCCTAACATACTAGTAAAAGAGCATAGGAGTCCTAAGGATCATGCATCTAGGTTTCAAACAACTCCTGAAACTTAAATGCACAAAGTAAAGCATAAATATTGAAAAGTAAAGGTATGAGTTTAGAAAGAGGTTAGATGATCCGGTGCTTGCTTCCTCTGACTCAACACTAGCCTTGGGCTCTTCTGGACTTTGGTCCAGGTCTTGCTGCCCACTCACTTGATTCAGCTCCCCACTAGCGGATCCCTCCTCCTCCTGAGTGAGAGTGTACGTCCCGTCGGATAGATCTACACGTTATGCATATGCATTAGGTTTAAGGTGAAGGTGAGAGATTATAACAAATAAACCCAACTCTTGTCGGCCACATTCATCTACACAACTAAGAAAACTCACAAAAGTATGGTGTGTGGTGAGAGTGAGCTAACAACTATTTTGATGGGGATTGTGTGCACATTTAAACAAATTAGCTTACTAAACTTCATTAAGGGTATAGGGTGAGTGATGATGAAGTAACTCTTACTTTGATGGTGATTGCGTGCACATCTAAGCAAATTAAATTATTAAACTTCATTAAAAGTAAGGGGGTGGATTATGATGAACTAACTATGACTTTGATGGTGATTGTGTGCATATCTAAACAAATTAAAATAACAATCTTCACCATCAGTATGGGGGTGTGTTTAAAAATTATTTTAAACAGCAACTAAACTTAAATACTTTCCATTCAAAATAAAAGATAAATATAAATCTATGTATTCCATTTTAACTAGCCATTCATCCTTAACTCATAATAATTACAATAAGACTCCCACTGGCATGAAAATTTTACCACAGCAGCATATGACCAAAATAAGCTTAAATATTAGTTTTCAGCTCCAAATCATTTATACATTAATTTAAATGAAAAAGACAAAATGCAGCCGAGATAAACTTCATTAATTCATACAAAAAGATTCACTAATCCTTTTGACCTCAAACTTTTCCTACAGTTCCAATATGTTAAAACTAAGTTCCAGACCAACACATTCAAGTGGATTCATTATATTTTTCAAGTTATGAATTTGACATCCTTCACAAACATAAATACCAAACCATATTCAAACAAGTTCCTAAAATCACTATTATTTTTCCAGAGGAGCTTAACATCATGACAAATGCCTAGGGCGCATTGGTGCTTAAGGAATTTATATCTTGAGGGGACTATAAAAAGCATCAAGCTTAAACTAACATAAATCTTCCAAAAATCATAACTAGAGTTCTACACAACAAAAATGTGTGAAACTTGGTCACAGATCTGAACATGGAGCACGCAACAACATATCCAAATTTCTTTTCATTTGCAATAGTACATTTTGAATTACAATAAAAAGGTCTCAAACTGAGTTTGAATTTTCATTTAAAAACAACTCTGAAAAACCCTATACAACTTTTGTAAAAGTTGTAGATCTACTCACAAGGAATCCAAACAGTTGGATTTACATTTTTCTGATTTTTCTACAATTTTTCACAAATTTTGGAATTTGCTGCCTAAACCCTAAAACTCATTTGCAGAGAGACCCTCGGATACTTTTCTTAATTTACAGCTAAGCCCTTATTTCACGGTTTAAACCCTAAATAAAATGCAATCCTCACAAGGGCGTCCTCACCGGTGTAGGGGCTAACTCCGGCAGCCGGAGGAGTGGTGGAGGGGTGCGGGTGAGTGGTCGGAAGGCATCAGGGGGTTCACCTGAGGTCTCCGGGGTGGCCGGCCCGGCCGGAGACGGCGCCGGCGAGCTCCTCGGCGGCGCGCAAGAGCGGTGCCCGCCAGAGCGTGCGTACCCGGCGACGGCGACGCAATGCAGTGGCGGTGTTGAGCGGGGACGAAGCAAGGAGGCTTGGGGAAGGGGAAGGAGCGGCCGGCTGCCCAGGGCTCGGTGCGAGAGGGCTTGCTCGGCGGTGGTGCAGCAATGGATGGCGGCAGCGTCTCTGCTCTGCCTCGTTCGGAACCCGGCGCGCGCGCGAGGCGAAACAGGGATGAGAGGGGCGAGGACGGGGCTGACCTGGGCAAGGCCGCAGGGTCCTTAGCACGCGTCTTGGCTAGGTGGCTGCCCTGCATGCACGGGCAAGCGGCCGCAGCGTCGCGCATGCCGTCGCGTGGCCGCCTGGGCCCGCGGCCAGGCCGCGATATGGCCCTGGGCGCGGCGTACGGCCCCGTGTGAGGGCGAAGTCTCCACGGCCCTCACTTGGTCCACCGCGAAGGCTTCCATGCATCTGTACACTGGTGCTTGCGCGAATCGACGCGTGGCAGGGCGGGGTGCTGGCGCGCGCGCGCTCGGCGCGGCGACGATGTCGCCCGGCTCTGATTCAATTCCACGTACCGGTTTTCAAAATTGCATAACTTCCAAAAGTTCCAACTAATTGAAAAATCTCCAAAAACAGAAGTTGTAGAGGAGCTATAGACCTACAACTTTCACAAAGGGCGTTATATGTTTTGATGAACAGATTTGTGGGAAAAACGCGACAAACATTCAGGATTTCTCAGCCCGGAATTACTGTGCATAGCGCGTTCAACTCAAATTTAAGTGAACTTCCGCTCAAAATTTGAATGTCCGCCAATTATGAAAAATGTGTTCCCGGAAGTAAGGAAAAACTTTTATATTGGCCGATTTTGAACTTCTATAGTGAAATTTGGAGAACGCGCAAGAAAACCAAATCAGCCTTTTGGATCTATAGGGGTTTGACCAAGGATTTTGACTTTGAGCAAGGGTTTTTGTGCAAATGTGTGCAAAATCATGTCAAGCATGCTTAGGAGCTAATTAAACATGATTAAGCACACTAATTGAAGTACTTAGGGGTAATAAAATTTCAGGGATATTACACAAACCAGGACAGGTACCACCCTTCTCATGGTGTGCCTGAGCCTCGTATAGTGCCTCTACCTCGGGGTGAGGGGTTCTTGCGTACAGTTCCTACTCAGGGTGGTGGTGGTGCTCCTCAAAGAGATAGGCGTGTTGGGTTTGGGCATGGTGAGTTTGTTGGACATGGTCCTGCTCGTGATCGATACGAGTTTGGGAGACACGATTGCAACTTTGGGTCTCAAAGGGACTATGGGCCACGCTTTTCCCCTCGTGGTGCACGTTCCCCTCCGGTGAGACATGACAGGTTCTTTGGTGGGAGGCATGAGAGGGCTCCGCCTAGGTTGTTTGATAGGATGGATGTTGCTAACCTTTCTTTTGAGCAAATGGCTCGGCACTGGTTTTAATCTTTCTATGCTAACCCTAGTGTTGAGTCGTTTGCTCATTCTTGTTCTCGTTTTTTATTTTGCAGGTGGGAGGACTGGAGAACTTTTGGTTGATCGACTCTGGTTGTTCACGACACATGATCAGAGATCGTGGGTGGTTTTCCAGCGTCACCCCGGTGAGTACCAGGGAGTACATCACTTTCGGGGACAACTGGAGAGGACGAGTTCTTGTTGAAGGTGTGGTTAAGGTGAGTAACAAGGTGACCTTGAAGCATGTGGCACTGGTTAAGTCACTTGGTTTTAACTTGTTGTCAGTATCTCAGTTACTTGACGAGGGTTTTGAGGTTCGGTTTAAGTTGGGCTATTCTCGTGTGCTTGATTCTCGAGGCGATCTTGTTTGTACGATTGCCCCCGAGGGTCAAATCATTCATGCCGATTTTCCCAGTCTGTTGGTTCTCCTCGATGCTTTGTTGCTGGCATTTCAGCTAAGCTTTGGAAGTGGCATAGGAGGCTAGGACACTTGAGCTTTGAGTTGCTTTCTCGCTTAAGTGGTCTAGATCTTATCCGAGGATTGCCAAAATTGAAGTACGAGAAGGACATGGTTTTTTGCCCCGTGTCAGCATGGAAAGATGGTTGCCACTTCTCATCTACCCCTGGCTGCTGTCATGACTGAGCGACCTTGTGTGTTGTTGCACATGGATTTGGTTGGGCCAGCTCATGTTCGCTCTGTGGGTGGGAAGTGGTATGTGTTGGTTGTGGTTCATGATTTTTCTCGGTACTCTTGGGTTTTCTTTTTGGAGGATAAGAGCGAGATATTTGGCTTTGTTCGAGACTCGATCTTGAGGTTGAAGAATGAGAAACATGGGGATGCCATACGAGCTATTCGTAGTGACAATGGCACTGAATTCAAAAACTTTCATTTTGACGCCTTTTGTGTTGATCTTGGTCTTGATCATCAGTATTCTTCCCCATACGTCGCTTGCCATAATGGCGTTGTGGAGAGGAAGAATCAGATGCTTTGTGAGATGGCCAGGATGATGCTTGATGAGCATAGGACTCCTAGGCGCTATTGGGTCGAGGCGATCAATGCCGCTTGCTATGTGTCGAATCGCATTTTCCATTGTGCTTTAAAGAAGAGGACGAGCTACGAGCTGATGCGCGGGTGGAAACCCAAGGTGAGCCACTTTCGAGCTTTTGGTTGCAAGTGCTTTATTCTCAAGAAGGGCAAGCTAGATAAATTTGAGGCAAGGTCTTCTGATGGCATTTTTCTTGGTTATGATATTCACTCTCAAGCATATCATGTGCTCAATCTTGACACTGACCAAATCATGGAGACTTGCAAGATAACCTTCGATGAGACACAACCATGTAGTTCTTCTATCTTTGAATGTGCAGGTGACGATGAACTTGGCGAGAAGATCATTGAGGATGAGAAGGATGGTTGTGAAGAAGAAGATGATGAAGATGGTGGTGATGCTCCGGCGGCTGACTGTGTACCTACTACTTCCGCTACGATGACGAAGATTGAGGATGGCCCATCCCCTACTCCTACGATGACATGTGGAGTTCAAGTGGAAGCTGCTGCTGAGGGGGAGGTTGTCTCCAGGCATGAGGCTCCCTAGTGTGTACAGGTGGATCATCCATCCTCCAAGATCATAGGTGATATCCATGAACGCACTACACGGTCCCGGTCACATAAAATCTCTCATTTTGCTCATTGTGCATTTGTTGCGTCTTTCGAGCCCAAGGATATTGAACACGCACTTTCTGATCTGAATTGGGTGAACGCTATGCATGAGGAGCTTGAGAACTTTGAGAGAAACCAGGTGTGGGAGTTAGTAGATCCACCTCCAAATTGCAAACCGATAGGTACCAAGTGGGTGTGGAAAAACAAAGAGGGAGAAAATGGGGAGATTGTGAGAAACATGTCGAGATTGGTTGCCCAGGGGTATAATCAGAAGGAGTGATAGACTATGAGGAAACCATTACTTCGGTGGCCCATTTGGAAGCAATTCGAATTCTTGTAGCATTTGCCATTTCTAAAGGGTTCAAATTATACCAAATGGATGTGAAGAGTGCTTTCTTGAATGGGTTTCTAGAGAAAGAAGTGTATTTGAGGCAACCTCCGGGGTTTGAGAGTGAGAAGTATCCCCACTGAGTGTACAAACTTAGAAAAGCTCTTTATGTCCAAAAACAAGCACCCAGGGCGTGGTATGGCAGGTTGAGGGGCTTTCTGTTTAGCAAGGGGTTTGTGATGGCGAAGGTTGATTAGACTCTCTTTCTCCTTAGGTAGGGTGATGACATCCTGATCGTGCCGGTGTATGTGGATGATATTATCTTTGGCGGCTCGTCTCACTCTTTGGTTGCCAAGTTTGCAGATGATATGAGCAGGGAGTTCGAAATGTTGATGATGGGCGAGTTGCAGTTCTTCCTCAGGCTTCAGATCAAGCACTGCAAGGATAGGACATTTGTGCACCAGGTGAAGTACACCAAGGACATTGTAAAGAAGTTTGGCATGAACGACTCCAAGCCGCTGACTACACCGATGAGTACCACTACGACTTTGGATGTGGATAAACATGGCGAGCTTGTGGGCCAGAAGGAGTACAGGAGCATGATCGGCTCCCTCCTCTACTTGACGGCAATGAGGCCGGACATACAGTTTAGTGTGTGTCTGTGCACTCGTTTTTAGGCTTCACTGAGGACTTCACATCGGCAGGCCGTCAAGGGGATTTTCTGGTACTTGAACTTCAGTCTTGAGTTTGGTCTTTAGTATTCTGCCTCCTCGACACTCACACTTCATGGATATTCTGATGCTGATTTTGCTGGCTGTCGTTTGGATCGCAAGTCTACCTCGGGTTGTTGCCAGTTTCTTGGTTCTTCTTTGGTCTCTTGGTCATCTCGCAAGCAATCCAGTGTAGCCCAATCCACCACAGAAGCCGAGTATGTTGCTGCAGCCAGTTGTTGTTCCCAGCTCCTATGGATGACCTACACTATGAGCGACTTTGGTGAGGAGTGTACCCAGGTTCCACTCTTTTGTGACAGCACAAGTGCCATAAGTGTAGCCAAAAACCCAGTCTTGCACTCCAAAACCAAACACATTGAAGTGAGATACTAGTTTCTAAGGGTCAATGTTGAGAAAGGGAACATTTCCGTGTCTTGTGTGCCTACCCAAGACTAGCTAGCAGATATCTTCACTAAACCACTTGACCAAGTTACCTTCACACACTTGCGAGGTGAACTTGGAGTGTGTTTCCCTTTTTAGCTGGAACTTAGAGCTTCTCATGTATATGATATATGTATCATTTGTACCATTCCATGCATGCATTTTCATTTCTGTACCAAAACATGGTAGGATAGCCATCTTTGTAACATATTTGTTAGGCTGAGTTTCTCTTATATACTTTGATCACCATGAGTTGTTATATGTGAGATATTGGCATGTTTTATGCTCTTGATTGTAGTGCTATATATTCATGTTGAGATAGCTTCTTTTTGTGAAAATGCTAAAAATGCCTTCACTCATGAGTAGATTCTTTTTCATGCTCTCTTTGTGCTCAAATGCCTATATCATGCTTAGCTTGTGCTTGAGAATCATGCTCTTTTCACTTGGGGTCAAAGACCCATATATCATTGTGAATGTTTAGCCTATGTGTTCATTTGTGGAGGAGCATAAGCTTCTTTTTGCCGCAAAGGCATTTCGTGTACCATGCTTAAATTTGAAAATGAATTTGGTCTATGAAATATCTATGCTTGAAAAATATGCTCATAATCATGTCTTTATGCTTTCATGTATATCTTGGGTGCTAAACCGTTGCATGTTGTCTACCATGAGAAGTCTCAATTAGAAGTAGACACATGGCTCGGTGGCTTTGCCATGACATGAAGTAGCTTATGGGTGTTTGCTATGATCTTGTGATGAGAGCTTGTCATCTTGTATGAGTTTTGTGTGATTAGCTCTTTTTTTCTCAAATTGATCATGGATAGGTTTTTGCTCATGAGATGAATAAGTTTTGTGAAAATTGCATAAAATGCTTTGGCTTTGTCACATGTATATTTTGTCTCTACTTTCTTGATGGCAATGCGATAACTACACCATGTATACCATGTTTGCTCTATGTCTCATTTGTAGCATTTTGTTGTGCTCTTTGTATATTTGAGAAGCTTGGTAGCTTGTATATGCCTTGACATGCATTTCTGCACTCTCATGCTAGCTTGATTCATGCATTGTCAACAAGAGGAGAAGTTTGTGGGAGAAATCATGGTGAATTTGTGGAGATTTTGCATGTTGCGGAGAATTTGTGAAAAGAATTGCACTTGTCCAAGGGGAGTTGCAAATGTGCAGGGGAGCTCCTCTGTGTTGCCTGATTTTGTGCTTTGTGCTTTGCTCCTTGTGGTGAGCTTGCTGTCTCGGCTGCGTTGAGCTATTGACCTTGCCTTAGGGGGCCAAGACTTTCTTTGTCAAGTGATATTGTTTTCACTTGTTCTTTGGATTTGGATCACTTGTTAGAGGATTGTTCTTTGTTTCATTTTCTTTTCCGTTTTCTTTGAATTAGTTACTATAAGTGTTGTCAATGCACTCATCAAGGTGAAGATTGAGGACCAGGAGCGTCCGAAGACCAGTGGAGGGTCGCTTCTCAGTGATGAGTAATTGACAATGTTGTGTGGACTGATGCTTGGCCTGGTATTGCAGGCGCAAGTTGCGGCTTGACTCGTGTTGGTGCAGGTGAAAAATAAGCACGAAAGGTCTATGCCGTGGTGGCCTCCGGGTGATGGAGAGACAAGTAGGCTTGGTTTGATGGACTTGCTGGCCGACGGGGACAAGTGCGAGCCGCATGGTGCAAGAAGAGATAGTTGAAGTCATGGACATGGAGCCAGTGCAAGGTGGTGGTTAGCGACCGATGCTTGCACGTGGGGTTTGGTGGTTTGCCCACAAAACCATCGGAGGACGGTTTCTCGATTTGGGTCTCAAAACCGAGCCCGAAGGCCCAACGCGACGGGGACGGGTAACCAGGCGCGTCGGGAACCTTTGAGGCGGGGGCACGTGGCATGATTGCGGGGCTTGCGTTGAGGCTAAGCAAGTTCATGGTGGAAGTGTGTCCGCTCGATGGGAATATCCGAAGACTTGACCAAAATGCCCCTGAGGGTTGTGTATCTTCATTTTAAGTTGTAGGGGTAGCGTGGTCATTTGCCTCCTCCGATAGACTTCATATATATAGTGGAGAGGTCGATGTCATCTCTCTCTCTTGGCTTTGGCTCTCTCCCCTGGTTGATTTGCTTCCATTTTCTTTGATCCATAGGCTATACAATCTTTGTATAGACTCTGACATCTGGATGTATGGAAGAATTCGGCATTGTGATTCTATCTCCTTCTTAGCTCTGTGTGATTTTAGTGTCATTTTCAGAGCAATTCTTGGTGGTTTTCGGTTTGATTCGTGTTCGTCGATTTTTGGGGTGTTTTCTCTCAAATTTCTTTGAGGGGATCATGAGTGAGTACCTTGTGCCTCTTTGTGTATGATCTTGACCCCTCAAACGCCAGGAATCACCTTGGATTCGTGAGTATTCGGAGTAGCCCGAGGTGGTAGCTTGAGTGCGTCAGTTTTGCGATTCCGATTGCTTGGATTGGTTTGAGAATCCAAGATTTTAGGAATAGCTTCTCCTAGAGACGCTTCTGATTGACCTAAAATTTGGGTTCAATCCATCCAGCGGTTTGGGAGATCCGTGGTTGGGAAGTTGGAGTGTTCAGTTCTATTCGTGCTCTACGAGAAGGATGGACAGACCGCACGGTGAGGACGGACCGTCTGTGGTGGCCGTGTTCATCATGTGTTCGTCGCGTGTTCTTGCGAGCTCTTGGTTTGACTCGTGGAGGTGTTCGAGTTTTGTTGCAAGGAGTTTACAGACTGCCTGTGGGCCCAGGTCGGAGTGTCCGTAGTCACGGATTGTCCGTGGGGCGAGGTCGGACCGTCCGTGAGGAGCCGTTCGTCTCTCGATGTTTAACAAGTTCAAGTTGCTTCGACTCTTTGATTCTTGAGTTGAGCTTCCGGTTTGCTTCTAGTTTGAGCTTGTTCCAAGGGTTGGTTGCTCCGTTGTGACTACATGACCTTGACGAGTTCGTGTGGGAATCCTTGGTAGTGATTTTGGGGCTTAGCTAGTTTTGAGTCAGAGAATTTTTTATCGGCTCCCATTCACTCTCCCCATCTCTGGTCACCAATCCGGTCCTTCAATATTCATACTCATAGAAAATTAATGTTTATACTTAGAAATTAATGTATATTCATAGAAAATTAATGTATATTCATATAAAAATTATGTATATTCATAGAAAATTCATGTATACTTAAAAAGTCATGTATATCATAGAAAAATTATTTATACTTAGAAATTTATGTATATTCATAGAAAATTCATGTATATTCATAGAAAATTCATTTATACTTAAAAATTTATGTATATTCATAGAAAATTCATGTATACTTATAGAAAATTCATGTATATACTTAGAAATTCATGTTTATACTCTGAAATTCATGTGTACTTAGAAATTCATGTATAATCATAGAAAATTAATGTATACTTAGAAATTCATGTATATCATAGAAAATTCATTTATACTTAGAAATTTATTTATATTCATAGAAATTCATATGTACTTAGAAATGCATGTATATTCATAGAAAATTATGTATACTTAGAAATTGATGTATATTCATAGTAAGTTATTGTATACTCATAGAAAATTCATGTACATATTTAGAAATTCATGTTTATACTCTGAAATTCATAGGAAATTCATAGAAAATACTTAGGAAATTTTTGTATACTTAGAAATGAATAGAAAAATTATGTATATTCATGTTTATACTTATAAATTAATATATATTCATAGAGAATTGTACACTTACAAATTCATGTATATCCACAGAAAATTCATGTATACTTAGAAATTCATGTATATTCATAAGATATTCATTTATACTTAGAAATTTATGTATATTCATAGAAAATTCATGTATACACATAGAAAATTCATGTATATTCATAGAAAAATCATGTTTATACTCTGAAATTCATATGTAGTTAGAAATTCATGAATATTCATAGAAAAATCATGTATATTCATAGAAAATTCATGTATACTTAGAAATTCATGTATATTCATAGAAAATTCATTTATACTTAGAAATTTATGTATATTCATAGAAAATTCATGTGCACTTAGAAATTCACGTATATTCATAGAAAATTCATGTATACTTAGTAGAGATGGTTCAAATATCAACAAGATTGTTGATGATGGACATTATTACTGGCCAAGATGGTTCAAATAACAACAAGCCAACCTACACCGAGGCGGAGGGTACCCAGGGGGACCAGTTCCTCAACATGTCCCCCGAGGAAGGCAACACCAGGGGTGAGGACAGCGACACCGTCGCAGCTGAGGATAATGGGGAATGCTCCGGCAAGGTATCAGGGATATCATTCCTTAATAATATCAATGATTACTAATTCTCATACCCCAATTCATACCTATACATTATATTATCACAATGTACTAATAAATAATGATTCTTGCTTTTATAGCCCTCTGGATCGTCGTCGAAAAAGACTAAGAGAGGGTGTACACAAGTACTCACCGGTGAGGTGATGTATCAAATCACAGAAGTGTCAGAGGTTGGCCAGTCATGTTCTCCAAAAAAGATCAAAGACATGTACATGTCATAATGCGGGACCATTGTAAGGGACAACGTGCCCACAAGTACAAAGAATGGAAGGGAAGAGAAGAAGTTCCATACATGGTTCCGGACTCAGTAAAAGATATGTTGTGTACTGATATACTAAAATACTTCACACTTCCTGAAGGTGTCGACACAAACCTTGTGAAGGGTTGGACTCTCTCGAAGATGGCAACTCAATTTTAAAGTTTGAAGAAGCAACTTACTAAAAATTTTATCAAGAAAGGCAAAACTAAAAATTGGGATGAATGGCCAAAGCTAAGAGACCACTAGAATTCGTTTGTGGAATACATGTATAGTGAAGTTTTTGCCAAGAAAAGTGCACAAGGAAAGCAAAGTGCTAGTAAGAAGGGGGAGTACAACCATCATCTTGGTCGAGGTGATTACATAGTTGCAATTCCCAAGTGGCGGAAGATGGAAGAAGACCTTCTCCCCAAAGGTATCATATCAGCGGTCTTTGACTGGCCGGACCGATCAAAGAATTGGTATTATGCTCATGGAGGCAGCTTGAACCCCGATGATGGGACCCTTGAAATCCCACCCACGTTAC
Organism: Cenchrus fungigraminus; assembly: GCA_036936925.1. Taxonomy (NCBI): domain Eukaryota; kingdom Viridiplantae; phylum Streptophyta; class Magnoliopsida; order Poales; family Poaceae; genus Cenchrus; species Cenchrus fungigraminus. Next base: position 88,598,411 of record CM072779.1, on the reverse strand, counting down.
GTGAGAAAGCGCTTGAGATCATGAAAAAAATTGAAGATGTTAGAGTGGGCAGATTAATGGTTGACAGAGAGATCGATGAGCTCACTTTGGCGCTCGGGAACCCAGAATACCCAGGATGTTGAAGAGGCTATGGGGTGGTGCCGTGGAAGTTTGCTTTCAAGGGTAACATCGACTCCTATAGAAGCCGCAAAAGAACAAGACAACATGAAGAGGAGCTATGGCGCCAATTGATGGAACATAGACTTAAAGAATAGGAAGAAAGGATGCAGTCAAAGATTAAACGGCAAGTGGCCACCACGATAAGTTCGATGGCCCATTCTAGAGCACTACCCCAAGCAATGTCGCAAGCACCGCTGGATCCCGTTATTAGCCCTTCCAACTCAAAAGCAGTTGCTCTTCCACAGAGGCCCTCGAAGAGCACAAGGCAATCGAAGGAGTTCATGTGGACGACAATAAACGGTACCCCCGTGGATGACATCTGTAAGCGCACCTCATGTGAGCTGCACAAGCCATTCGGCAACATCACAATGAAGGTATAAATATGTTTAATACATGCAATTACCTCAACTATTGATGCATGACTTAGAAATTTATGAGATTTACCATCTAGACGCCTTGAATACTGATCTTATCATGGCCTGGTGTCTGTAAGTACCATATTTTTATATCTTTATTAATTAATTTGTTGCATCTGTCGATCGACTAATTAACTTTGACTTTCATTTTCTGTAGCCTACAACTCACCGAGATGCGAAAGAAGGGTTATGACAAAGCAGCATATCAAGAATTGCATACTACTACCAAACGAATCCAAGTAAGTACGATAACCATCTAATAAGTGATTTGCTTTAGTAATTATCCTAGTTAATTTTATTTAGTTCTAATGATTAAGAGCAAGCATACAGTTTCCACTAGGTTCTTATGATAATTGCAGTCGACATCAACAAAATGGTTTTTGATTCGTTGAGAAAACCTCCCTCAGACTACCAGGATCTTCAAGATTTTAGCTAAGACTTTTCCTTTAATATAATAGTTTCTTTTACTAACACTCTATCTTTCATTATTTTTTCCCAGAGCTTGGAAAAATTTCATTGCTAAGCACCTTGCACCATTTAAAGACAAGTTTAGATTCTTCACTGATTTTACGGTACGTAATCTAAATAACAACTTCAGATTCATATAATTTAAATTGTATAACACTAATATTTCATAATATTTCTCCACTTTAGTGTTTCAGATAGGAACAAGGAACTAATTTATGTGGATACTACGTCTATGAGCACATACACTGTTTCTACAGTACAGACAACGATTATATTGTAAGTAAAATAATACATCATTTTCAAACCGCTTACATATTTAGGTTTTAGGTTTAATATATTAACATATTTGCACATTATAGATGGATATGATCAGGGATGCACTCATTGAGAAGGACCTTCTCTTGGCAGTTCAAGAAGGTCACGTAGGATTCCTCATGGACGAGGTCATTAATCCAAAAGGAAGACATTATTATGATGGACATCCGATTGATAAACTCACCCCGTGAGAGATTGAGACTATGTATGGATTCGAATGACACGATATTTTGATGTATATTTAGTAATTTTGCATCATATACTTGCTAGTTTGATGTGCAAAATTATGTATATATAAGTTCATATACGTAGATATATAAGTCTAAGTACGTATAGTAGACACGTAGACATAGCTATCTTAGTGTAAGTATGTATACGTATACGAACAAGTGAGACAAGAATTGAAATATACACGTATACGTAGATATCTTAGTGTAAGTACGTATACATATATATAAGTTTGTATACGTAGATATAAAAGTCTAAGTACATATAGTAGACACGTATACCTAGATATCTTAGTGTAAGTACGTATATGTATAAGTGAGACAAGAATTAAAATATATGCGTATAACAATAATTAGTATAATTGAAATCGGAAAACAAAAAAAATCATGGGGACCCTTTTAGTCTCAGTTGGTATTACCAACGGAGAATAAAGTGGGGCTCACTGCGCTGGAGTAGCCCCCTCCCCCCTTATTTTCGGCTGGTAATACCAACCGAGACTAAAGGGGGGCTCGTTGTGCTGGTGTAGCCCCCTTTTGTCTCGGTTCGTGATACAAACCTGGACTAAAGGACCCCTTAAGTCTAGGTTTGTTCACCCGAGAAAAATGGGGGGCGTTTTGTCTCTCCTCTTTATTCCCGGTTGGGAAGGAGAGAAATAAGGCCCTTCCCAACCAGGAATATAGGCCGGGGCTGTAGCAGTGTATGCGACCTTGGATGGTAGCACTGAATCAGTCTTCTACCAGTGAAGAATTACGCCAAGTCGACGAGTTGTGATTTGTAGTAATCACGTTGAGCTGAGTAGATTTGAAATCTTGATAAGGTCCTTCAAGCTCGCCCGGTGATCTCGACGATCACCCCTACGTGGCGTGCTGTTGACGGTTCAATAACGCGTCAAGGTTCACCGCAAGCGTACGGATCGCTTCTAGCCTTTTTCTCCTAGGGGAGTCCCAAGGTTCTTGCCAACCCAAGGAGCAAGGGGATTGCTAGGGTTTAACCTAGGACTAATCTAGTTGACCGAAGTCTATGAAATAGGGATTAATCTATAAAATAAAGACTACTGACGGTTCAATAACGCGCCAAGGTTCACCGCAAGCTTACGGATCATGTAGTACCTTTTTCCCTCGAGTATCACCCAAGGTATCAAATCTGTAGAACATGTGCAATGCAAGATTCGATCTAATAACTGAGAAAATACTTTCATCTTGAAGAGGTTCCGAATGCATCTAATCTACTAAAACACAAGAGGTAGCGAGAGAAAGCGTAGAGATAACCGATCTAGATAGCCTACATCATGCTTATGTTGTAGCTCCGAACAAGATAGATGAAGTAAACCAAACGAATCTCATAAAAAGCGTCTTTAAACCTTGACCTTCGGTCAAACCCCCTAAGTCATTCCGCCATACTCGGTGACAACATCCTGTCACGATGTTCCCCTTTCTTTGCGGTCGAATCTTAGAGCATGCTCACAAGGAACGTGTTGAACTACTTGGTAGATCGGGTATGCACCTCTAGCCACCACGGCTACAAGAACATCCCATGCAATCTATTTCGAGAATAGATTGAGGAAGAAACACACTCAAGCAAGAACAAGAATCATAAAAGAAGGCACTTGATCGCTAGAAATCGGATTCATAAAGACTTCACCATGAATGTTTACATGAACAAGATCACCACCGGGATCCTACCTCGATCTTGATCCAAGCTCCGAAACTCCGATGTGGTCTTCCTTGCAAGGTTCCCAGGCTGGCTAGGGTAACCCTAGACAACTAGCACTACCCTCCTCTCCGAGATGGTGTCCCTCTAGGTTCTTTGCTCCTCGGCGGAGAATGATGAATGGCTTGATGTGTGGCACTTCGCATGGGGACTATAAATAGGCCGAAGGGGTGCTAGGTCAAAGGGGGTGACGAACGGGGCCCAAAGTGGGCCAGGTCAGCTGGCCTAGACCGACCAGCCTAGGTCCTCCTCGGCCCGGTTCGTCCCCGGTTTTCTTCCCGAAGCTTCTCGCGTCTTCTTGAGTTTTTGCCGAACTGCATGTGGGTCCTTGACGTCGCTTTCTCCGCGGTTTGGATAAGGGTTCTTGGTGCACAAACTCTCGCATCTTCTGTCTAGGTCCTCGGTGCTTCACGGCTTCATGCTTTAGTCCTTGGCTCATTTGGAGTCATGTTCATCTTGTATCTTGACTTGTGCCGGGCTTCATGATCTTCTTGTAAAGTGCTCGATGAACTTTACCCGAAAGCCCTCATTTAGGCTCTTAATTCATGTGTAAACAATAAACTCCAAAAATCATGCACGAGTGCGAACTTGACATATAATGGGGGTTAGGATCGTTAGTGTGAATATCAAATTAATACCAACATTGAAGGTAAACTCATGCCTAGGTTGACGGAAATCGACCGCCAACATCCCCCCATGCTTAAACCTTGCTCATCCTCGAGTCAGCCTTCAATGGATATCAGAGTTGCCCTTCGATGTTCATACCCTGCACTTGATCATACATGAGAAAACATAATACTCTCTAGATTTATATTCATTAAAGTTTCATAATGTAACTAACTTTTATCTGTATGATGGGTAGATATCATTCAAGCTCCTTCCACAAGTACTGATCATGCTCTCAAATTTTTAAACAAATCTCAAAATTTTTGAAAATAAAGAATGAGATAAAGAAAAATTGCTTTACCAAGATCAAAAATAACATCTTGCATCTTGCTCATGAGCTCTCATCTCATCTTGTCTCTCAAGCCTACTTGTTCTACTCCTTTCCTCTCTCAAAGTATATAGTGGAAAGCTTTATATGGAGCTATGGGAAAGATTAGTCCTACCAAGATATTATAGTTGAGATATTATCAAAACAAGACTAGCTTCTCATGGTCTTATTGAGACTCGTCAAAAAGGTCACTGGAAAAATAATGTTTTCAAGGAGGGGGGTAGATGAACACACACTTTTAGATGGGTGGACATGTGCAAATGGCAAAGAGTGATCCCGAGGCACAAACGAAGTCCTCGTTATCAGATTGCACATGGTTGGAAAGATGAGTATGGGTCTTGATCTTGAATCCTCTTGAAAACTCAAAAAGCACTAAACATAGCTAGAGAACCGGGGAGCTTATTTCAGGGAGAGAAAGAACTTGTTTTGTAAGTGGTGAGGGAGTGATTCCACTTATATTTTGTCCTATTACTTTCTCCCTTTGTGACTAACATGGAAGGAAATGAAGATTCCTCTTCTCACACTATGTCTGCTCAAGAAATTCAGGAAGTACGTGCACAAATGCAACAATTGATGCAAGAGATGCAAGCGCTTCAACGATCACTACAACAGCAACACGGGGAGCATCCACCTCATGAGGATGAACACCTTGATGATGATGATCACCATGACGGTGGTGGTGGTGGTGGTCGTGGTCGAGGATTTGCTACTAGTTTTGATAACTTTGCAGGTGGCCGTGGCCGAGGATTGGCTGCTAGTTTTGGTCGTGCACGACGTGTTCCTGTTGGGCAACCTCCTGATTTTGATGCTGAAACATTTTCAAATTATTGTGCTGAACATGGAGGTGATCCTTATGGTCGCCGTGGTGCATATGATGATCATGGTGGTGACAAGTTTGGCCGTTTTGGAGCTCGTGGTCGTTATGGTGATCATTGTCGGCGTCATCATGAACGACGTCACAATGATGATGGTTTGAGCAAGGTTAAAGTGTCAATTCCTCCATTCAGCGGCAAGAAGAATGCTGATGATTATTTTGAATCGGAAACCAAAGTGGAGAAACTATTTGATTTGTATGAATACCCTGCTGAAAAGAAGGAAAAGCCATAACTTGGTGGGATTAGGTCCGTACTGAATATCAGAGAGTTGGGCATGTTTGTATAACTTGGGAAGACATGATTTTGTTCCTGCATATTAATTCCTCATCATTTTGTTCCTGCATGTTACTCTCATGATCTACATTTGAAGCTAAAACATCTTGTGCAAGGTAGTCGTACTGTTGATGAATATTTTCAAGAATTGGAAATGTGTTTACTTCATACAGGGATAACTGAGGATGAGGAATCAACAATGGCTCGATTTCTGGTTGGCCTCAATAAACCCATTGCTAATAAAGTGAATATGACAAATTACGCATGTCTCACCAGGTTGGTTCATTTTGCAAAGAAAGCTGAAAGGCAAATTGCTACGTCTTACAAATACAATACTTCATGGCGTCAGTCCCAACAGCAAGGGGATGCCACGCCTCAATTCCAACAGCAAGGAGCTGCCACGCCAAAATCCTCATCTCGTGGAGCAAATAGATCTATTCCACCTTCTTCCAAACAATTGGATGTGAAAGGTAAAGCTGTGACTTCAAATCAGCCCACTTCTTCTACTGCAGCCATCCCACGCAAGACATGCAAGATTGAGTGTTTTAAGTGTGGTAGTCATGGGCATAAGGAAGCTGAATGTTCCAATCGTCGTACTATTGTTGCACTTGCTGATGGTTCTTATGATTCATAAATTGTAGAGAAGGACGAGTTTACCAATGTGTTTGCAGATCTTAATCTTCACACTTGTGAGTATTCAGCAGAGGACCAACGCACATCAAGTCGCAGTCTACATCCACAACATAGAGCACATCGTCAGTCCACACAACGTTGTCAATCACTCATCACTAGAGAGTGGCCAACCACTAGTCATTGGACACTCTGGTCCTCAATCTCCCCCTTGATGAGTGCATTTACAACACACCACATAATCATAACATAAAGAAAAGCAAAAGACAAACGAAAACCTCCAAACAAGTGATCCAAGAACCAAACAACACAAACCTTGATCACTTGCAATCCAAAGTCTCGGTCCCCTAAGGCAAGGGCAACAGCTCAACACAACCGAGACAAACCACCAAAGCTCACAAAGAGCAAAGCAAAGCTCACATGGAGCAAACCAACCAAAGCGAGAACTCAAACGACACAAGGAGCTCCCCCTGAACACAAGTAGCTCCCCTTGAGCAAATGCAACTTCCCCTGAACCAAACCATGCAACTTACCTGGAGCAACCGAGCTCACAGCTCACACCGGTCAGACCGGTCAGGCCACCGGTCAGACCGATGACCCCAATTTTCGTCTGAAACTCCACCAAAACTCTCTAAATGTATGCAGTAAGCCATTCATGCCCAAACTTCTCCCCCTTGTTGACAATGCATGAATCAAGGCATTTCTACAAAAGTTTCAACTAAAGGCTTCTCAAATGGACATAGAGCCATAAAATGTGCTAGGAACAAGCAAATGGACTACTTAGAGTTGACAAAAGTTCAAAATAGCATAGCCATCAAGAATGTTCAGTTGCATATACACAAGTTCAAGCTATGGTAAAAATTTGCATTTTTTGTGAAAAATTTCCCTCTCATGAGCAAAGACATAAACATGAGCAAAACATGCCAAAGTGAATCTAGATCACACAAACTTCATGCTAGGTCACATATCCTTGACGCAAGATCATTACAAACACCCATAAGCATCTCATGTCATGTTAAAGCCACCGAGCCATGTGTCTACTTCTTAAAATGAGACTTCTCATGGTAGACAACATGCAACAGTTTAGCACCCATATAAAATCAGCTTTAAGGCATTTATGACATGGAATAAGTGAGAGCATAACTTCAAGCATAAGCATTTCATACCAATTTTATTTTTCATATTAAGCACAAAATGGTACATGAAGTGCCTTTGCGGCAAAAAGAAGCTTATACTCCCTCACAAGGTAACACATGGGCTAAACATTCATAATGACAAATGGGTCTTTGACCCCAGGTGAAAAGCACATGATATCCAACCATGAATTAAGCATGATATAAGCCACCAAAGCACACTAAGATCATGCAAAGCCTTAAACTCACAAGAGAGAGCCTATCTAGCATTTTTTACAAAAGTAAGCTATCTCATCATTGATATACAACCAAACTATCAAGAGCATAACTTATCATCCCAAATATCAATCAAGCACATCCACAAGCTCAAACATAGCATATCATAGGGATCAATGTACATAGGAGAAGCCATTCCTAGCCAATGCATATGATACAAATGCAATGCAAAGCATATCTTACAAAGATGCAAAACTATACATCAAGATACAAAGATGGCTACTCCATGAAATTAAACATGCATGCTATACATCAAAGTAAACATGTATGATACATATGCTACAAAGTGAGCTCCCAAAGACCAACTCAAAAAGGACAACACACACCAAGCTCTCCCCGTAAATGAGCAAAGGTAGCTTGGTCAAGTGGTTTTGTGAATATGTCGGCTTTTTGGTCTTGGGTAGGTACATGGCTCAAAACGATGGTTCCCTTCTCAACATTATCCATCAGGAAGTGGTACCTCACTTCGATGTGTTTTGTTCTGGAATGAAGCACTGCTTATGGCATTGGTGCTATCACAAAGAAGTGGGATCTGAGTGCACTCCTCACCAAAGTCTCTCATGGTATAGGAAATCCAAAGGTGCTGGGAACAACAACTAGCGGCTGCAACATACTCGGCTTCTGTGGTAGACTGAGCTACACTCGACTATTTACGGGAAGACCAAGAAACCAAAGAGGAACCAAGAAACTGGCAAGAACCAAAGGTAGACTTGCGCTCCACACGACACCCAGCAAAGTCAGCATCGGAGAATCCGTGAAGTGTGAGTGTCGAGGAGGCAGAATACCAAAGACTAAACTCAGGAGCGTACTACAAATACCTGAAAATCCTCTTGACGGCCTGCCGATGTGAAGTCCTCGGGGAATCCTAAAAACGAGCGCACAGACACACAGTGAATGTATGTCCGACCTCGTCGCCGTCAAGTAGAGGAGGGAGCCGATCATGCTCCGGTACTCCTTCTGGTCCACTGGTTCACCATCCTCATCTGCATACAAAGTTGTAGTCGTACTCATCGGTTTTGACATGGGCTTCACGTCATTCAAGTTGAACTTCCTCAGCATGTCCTTGGTGTACTTCCTCTGGTGCACAAAGGTCCCGTCCTTGACATGCTTGATCTAGAGCCCTAGGAAAAACTGCAGCTCGCCCATTATAGACATATCAAATTCTCTGCTCATGTCATCTGCAAACGTGGCAACAAGATCATGAGAAGAGCCACCAAAGATTATGTCATCCACATAAATCTGTACAATCAACATGTCATTTCCATGCTTAAGGAGAAACAGGGTCTTATCAACTATGCCCATCACAAACCCCTTACTCAGCAAAAAACCTCTCAACCTGCCATACGAAGCCCTCGGCACCTGTTTCAACCTATAGAGCGCCCTCTGGAGTTTATACACACGGTTTGGGTATCTCTCACTCTCAAACCCCAGTGGTTGCTTCACATACACTTTTTCCTGTATCACCCCATTCAAGAACGCACTTTTCACATCCATCTGGAACAACTTGAACCCTTTAGCCACGGCAAAGGCTAGAAGGATCCGAATCGCCTCCAGATGGGCCACCAGAGGAAATGTCTCCTCATAATCTATACCCTATTTTTGGTTAAACTCCTGAGCCACCAACCTCGACTTGTTTCTCACAACCATCCCATTCTCACCTTTTTTGTTTTTCCACACCCACTTGGTACCTATAGGACGACAATTTGGTGGTGGATCGACTAACACCCAAACTTGGTTTCTCTCAAAGTTCTCCAACTCCTCATGCATGAAATTCACCCAGTTTGCATCAGAAAGAGCGTGTCCAATATCTTTGGGCTCGAAAGAGGCAACAAAAGTAGAGTGAGCAAAGTGAGAAGTATTTCGTGACCTCGACCATGTAGTTCTCTCGTTCATGTCTCCAATGATCTTCGAAGGAGGGTGATCCACTTGTACACGCCTAGGACCCTCTCGCCTGGAGACTACCTCCCCCTCCACAGCTGCTTCCACCCTTGCTTGCGGTACATGTTGATGTGTCGTAGTTGAAGTAGAAGGCCCGCCATCAACTGTAGTCATTGTCGTGGAAGTAGTATGTACACGATCCGCAGTAGGTACACGATCCTCGCCATCACCATCACCATCTTCTTCTTCCTCCTCAAAGAGCGTCTCGGCCACCTCCTCGTCACCTGCACAATCAAAGCCAAGAGAGCTACATGGCACTGTCTCGTCGAAGGTCACCTCACAAGTCTCCATGATTTTGTTAGTCTCAAGATTAAGCACCCTATAAGCTCTAGAATGGTTCACATATCCAAAGAAAATACCATCACTAGATCTAGCCTCAAACTTATCAAGCTTTCCCTTCTTGAGAATAAAGCACTTGCAAACAAAGACTCAGAAGTGACTCACCTTAGGAGCTCTACCATGCATAAGCTCATAGCACGTCTTCTTCTTGAACGCTCAAAGGAAGATCCTGTTCGACACATAGCACGCGGTGCTCACCGCCTCAGCCCAATACCTCCTAGGAGTCCTGTGCTCATCGAGCATCATCCTAGCCATCTCACACAACATCCGGTTCTTCCTTTCCACAACTCCATTCTGAGAGGGCAAATAAGGAGTCGAGTACTGATGTTCAAGACCAAGATCATAGCAAAAGGCATCAAAACGAGAGTTTCTGAACTCAGAGCCATTATCACTACGGATTGCTCGAATAGTGTTCCCATGCCTCTCATTTTTCAACATCACGATCAAGTCTCGAACAAAACCGAAAGTCTCACTCTTATCCCCCAAGAAAAACACCCAGGCATAGCGAGAATAGTTGTCCACCACAACCAGGACATACCACTTCCTACCCACCGAGCAAACTCGAGCTGGCCCAACAAGGTCCATATGCAATAGCTCTATCGGACGCTCTGTCATGACAGCAGTCAAGGGTGGGTGAGATGCAGCGACCATCTTACCATGCCTACAAGGCGCACAAACCAACTCCTTCTCAAACCTCAACCTCGGCAATCCTTGGACCAAATCGAGACCACTCAAGCGGAAAAGCAGATCAAAGCTCAAGTGTCCCAACCGCCTATGCCACTTCCGCAAATTAGGAGAACCAGCCACTAAACAACGTGCAGGACCATCGCACTGAGAGAAATCAGCTCGAAAGATCTTACCCTCGGGGACAACCATACATACATGGTAACCTCGAGAATCAAGCACCTCAGACGTACCCAACTTAAACCGAACCTCAAACGCCTCATCAAGTAGCTGAGACATGGACAGCAAATTGAACCCCAGTGACTTGACAAGAGCAACACGCCTCAGAGACACCTTCCTGCTTACCTTTACCATTCCTTCACCAAGAACTCGTCCCTTACCATTATCCCCAAAAGTGATGTACTCCCTGGTACTCACTGGGGTGAGGCTTTGTGAACCACCCCCTGTCTCCAGTCATATGTCGTGAACAACCAGAGTCCAACAGCCAAATGATCCTCAAGCCTCCCACCTGCACATCAAAAACTGGGACGAAAGTGACCAGACGACTCAACACTAGGGTTAGTACAAAAGGAGTCAAATCAGTGTCGAGCCATTTGCTCAAAAGAGGGGTTAGCAACATCCATCCTACCATATCCATCAAAGCTACGACCCCTACCAAACTGAACCACCTCACGTCTCGCTGGAGGAGCACGATCACTACGAAAGGAAGAGTGTGGCCCGTACCTCCACTAAGACTCAAAGCTGCGATGACCTCTCCCATCCTCATATCGACCATGAGATGGAGAACATCTAGCAAACAACCCCCGACCAGACTCATATTGTCTACTACCTGTATCAAGAGCTCCAGAACCAACTCCACGGCCACAAAACCCAAACCTCTCACCTCACTAGGGTACACCGGTCTGACCGGTGCCCCTGACCGGTCTGACCGGTGGCCCCCTGGCAGCAACCCGGTCCCGATCAGCAACTCTCTGATTTCCCCAAGCTGGTATATTCCTAACCACAGCCTCTCCTCTAGGTAGTGGCAAACGAGGCTCAGGCACACTATGAGAAGGATGGTACCTGTCCTTGTTTGCCCACTCCTTCGCCAACCTCTCGTCCCTCTTCCTCTTGTAGCAAAACTCACCAACGTGACCTTCTTTCCCACAATACTCACAACGGAATCAGACTTGTTTTGGCTTTGGCTGTGGATTCTCAACGGGTTTCTCTTCCTCTTTCTTCTCACCCTTCCCCTCAAACACGTTTCCCATGTTGCTCACAAACTTTATGGGTTTTTGGTAGTTTTCTGTTTTGTGGGGGAACACGGGTGGATCGGGAGTGGTGTCAAGCTTGTTCCTCAAGTGGTTAGGCTTGGGAGCATATTTGTTCATGGGTGTAGTTTGTGGTGGAATAGGGATCTCTCCAATTTTCTCTCCTTTCTCACCACTGCTCTCACCAACCTTGTCAGAGCCCAACACCTGACCATCAAACATCTTAAACTCAACCATCATTAGGCTCAATTGTGGCTCATGCCCAGACAACCAACTCATTAGCTTTCTCAGCTCATCATTCTCATCCTGCAAGCAATCAACATAGTGTGCAAGTTCCATATTTTTCAAAGCATGCATTTCACATGTAGAACAAGAAGTAGGAACAGGAGCTTTCAACTCAGCCTCTAAGGAAACAATCCTAGCATGTGAATCATCCGATTTAGCATGCAACACAGGACAAGATTTGCACGCACCAAGCAAATTTGATCTAGCTTTCAATTCAACCAATTCAACCCTAGCCACATCTAATTCCTCAACAGTGAGGGCATGCTTCTCTTTCAGAGCAGTCAAGTTAGACAAGAAAACTGAACAATCACTGCAATCAACTTCATCGGTAATAACAGGAGCAGATTTCAAAGCATCAATAGCAAGCATGTCATCCAAATGCCTACCCTCTAACTCAGCTACTTTCTCCCTAGCTTCCTCAAGTGAGGCCCTAAGCTCTTTTCTCATTTTCTTAGCATCCCTAAGCACACTATCCCGATTATCAAGCAATTCATTCAGAGTAGCATTTTCCTCAGGCGGTGATACCTCATCCTCAGAGTCGGAGTCTGAGTCCTCTTTGCCGCTCTTCTTGCTCCCTGAACTGTGTGCCATGTCGCAGAATCCGCTCATCACCATGAAGCTCAACCCGGTGAAGTTCTTGCTTGAATGCTTCTTGTTCTTGTGTCTCCCACAGTCTTCATCTTCACTACTCGAGCTTGACATGGGGTAGCAGGAGGAAGAGGTGTCCACGTCGCTCGCACCAGCTACCATTGCTCTTGACTTCTTGTGGTAGCCGCCCTTCTTCTTGCCTTTGTACTCGTCCCGACTCTTGTGCTTGGAGTAGTGGTTCCGGGATCGATGCTTGTGCTCGGCCTGCTTGTACTCGTTCCTCGGGCGATGCTTGTACTCGTGCTTGTACTCGGGCTTCTTGTGCTCGATCTTCTTCTCGACTCCCTCGGGACACTCGGTGAAGAAGTGCCCATGCTTCCCGCACTTGTAGCACGTCCCCGAGTTCCTCCTGAAGTTCTTCCTGTTCTCGTTCAGGCGCCCAAATCGCTTGGTCAGCAAAGCAAGATCCTCATCATCCAAAGCCTCGAACTCCTCATCTGGCAAAGACACAAGAGCAGATAGAGAGAACATCCTAGAGTATTGATTAGAGTTAGTTCTCGGTCCAGTCACAAGTGCAAGGCTATCATCGGCAGGACCCTTGCCCTTCTTGGCTCTCAGGTCTCGGTCCACCTCAGACGACTTGAGCTTAGAGAACAGCTCGTCCACCGTCAGGGTTTCATACACACTGGACTCCTGAATAGCCTGAACCTTCACTCCCCATACATCAAGATCCAATGCGTGTAAGAGCTTGATAGCTCTATCACAATCATCGTAAGGAAGCTCGGTGATGTTGGCTCTCATGTTTTAACAAATCAGCGTGACGCACTTGAATATGCCATCGACAGACTCTCCGGGGAGATGAGTGAAGTTCTTGTACTTTCTCCGGTAGGTCATAAAGAGACACGCCTTCACCTGACTATTACCTCCATGGGCATTCCTCAGCTGGGTCCATATCCGATTTGCCAACTTCTCTCCATACACCCTACTGAAGTCGAATGCAAAGAGAGCACGATAGAGATAGTACACGGCCTTGTTGTTGGCATCGAACATATCCCGACTCCCGGGCAACAAGAATGACTCTGGTATGACATAGTTCTCGTCAACTGTGACATCCTAAATCAGTTGAGCCTTTCCACGCATGAACGCGCCCATCTGGGCTTCCCACATCTGGTAGTTCTTCCCATCGAAGTGGGGAGGACCCGAACCCTTTCCATAGTCCGCCATCTTTGGATCTCAACCGGTCAAGGTCTCAATGATCCTATCCAGCTCTGATACCAATTGAAGGACCAGAATGGCGACGAGAGAGGGGGAGAGTGAATGGGAGTCGATAAAAATTCTTCTCCGAAGAGACGAACTCATCCTATGGTCCCAAACACAACTCCACAGTCCTCAACACCTCGTGAGAGACATGGGTACCCATGGGTCCCCACCGGCCAGGGTCCCAGGGGCCCCTGACAAGTGGACCTGACCTGCCAGAAGACCCGCCGAGCTTACAAGTGGGCCCGACGACCTGATCAGGATACCGGAAGACCCGCGAAGCCTTGGTGTGCAAGTCAAGATACGACAACCTGGCGCGCTGCCGCCTGTAGACTCCGCGTATCGCGGTATGTTCCTTGTAATTCGGGAGATAAGCTTCCCACAGTTGTAACCGACCCCGACACGGGTCAACCGACCTTGCAAGGAAACCCTAGCACGTCTTCCCCATATAAGGCAGCCTAGGGCTCCATGCAAAGGGCATCGGAACTCATCCTCGCATAATCCACCACCAAACTGGATGTAGGGTTTTACTCTCCGGAGGCCTGAACCAGTCTAAAACCGCTTGTCTCCTTGTTCTTTGCCACCATACTTGCCTAGTTCTGTGTGCATCCCATGCATAACCACCTACGCTCTTAGGTCCCGATCCTCCACTAACCTGCAAACCTTTAGGGCAACCCCCTAGCGGATCTGTCCAGGTCTCACCCCCTGACAGTTGGCGCGCCAGGTAGGGGCGGTCGGGAACTTGCTGTGCAGCATGGTGGCCCAAACTGGCGTCGTCTTCCCGGCGAGCATGGCGGCCTTCGTCGCCGACCCCGTGGAGATCTGCTTTGGATCTTTCACGGTGACCTCACCTGCTCCGGCAGCTTCGACTCTCCCAACGACTTCCGAGAAGGTCGTCACGGCGTCTGCCGCCGTCCCTGTTCCCGATCTAGTATCGGAGACCCACCCACCCAAACCCTGTGACCTTGTCCAGGGGATGGAAGACGTCATCGGCTCCATGAGGGAAACCTTGGAGATCTGCGAACGAGCTCAACGCTCGGCGTAGACAGCACTACGCCACGACACGTTTCCCTTCGGCCTGAAGTCTGCGCCCGGCCTTCGCCTGAGCCAACTCTCCACGCCTCCTCAGATCCAATCTGGGTGGCGACCTTCGCCCGACCCAAGGCCTGCGCCTCGACGTGCCCTGCACTTACCACAAGGGCGCAAAGCACACCCTCCGCGGGTGCCGTCTGCGGAAGAAGATCGACAACGAGCTCCCTCGTCGAGCTAAGCGACCTACCCAGTCTCCGAACTGCGGGAAGTTCCAGAAGGTCCGGGTTCGTATCTCCCCGAACGACCCGGAAGTCATCTTCCGTCAGGTGATGGTGATCTCGGAGAACAAGCCACCACGCGCGGGTGCGACCAACTCCCAGGAGGCGGCCCGTATCCAAGCAAACACCCGCCGCGCTGAGCGACGTGCGGAAGAGCAGCACCTCGAGTTCGAGGAAGCCGGGATCCCGACCTTCGCCTTGGCCTGCGCTCATGACATGCGCCTCGAGTTCGAGGAAGCCGGGATCCCGATCTTCAACAGCCCCCAGGCCAACCTGGGCGCGGCCATCACTCGACTCCAGGACGTCCAGACGCCTGAAGCTGAGCAGGCCCTCGCGTACCTACGGGTCGCCAACACCCTGGTGGAAGAGAAGAGCGCGGCCTCCAGGTCCGCCGCGTCGTCCTCGACCGGCCACTCGCGCAGTCGATCCCATCGACCTACGCGTAGCCATCTCTCCCCCGTCCGGGAGGAGGTCGCTCAGCACAACCCCGAGCAACCCGCTCAGCAGCCCGCTGCTGCCCGGGACCTTCGCGTCAACCTTGACGCCAACAGGCGTGCTCATGATGCCCATACCGTCGTCGACCAACGCCACCGGGAGCGCAAGGAGCGCGAGCTTCGCCGCCACCTGGACTACGACCGAGAATACGGTGCACCCGGGGGCGTTCACCGCATCATGGAGCGCGAGCTCTGTGATCAACATGAAATCGAGAACCAGCGGCATGCCAAGTATGACGCCGACCACGGCGACCCCGCCGTCGTCCAGTACGATCGGGATGGGCAGCCACGCTCCCAGGTTGTCGTCCCAGAGCGCAGCGTCCACTCCGCATCACGAGATGCCGCCCCGGCAAGAGGCACCAGCGACGACCTAGCGCTCAACGCCTCCCCAGCGCTGGATGCCCGCTTCAAAAGGGTGGAGTACCCCGACAACTTCAAGCCCAACATCAAGCCGTATGATGGGCGCTCCGACCCCAACATCTGGCTGTCGACCTACTACGTCGTCGTCAAGGCGGCCGGCGGTGACTTCGACCACATGACGGCCTACTTCCCACTGGTGATGGGCAAGGCCCCTTCGCTCTGGCTCAACAACCTTGCGCCTGGCAGCATCAAGACCTAGGCCGATCTATCCCAGGCTTTCACATCAAACTTCCAGGTGACCTATGATCGCCCTGGGAATGCCTTCAGCCTGGGGCGGGTCGTGCAGAAGCCTAAGGAGCGGCTCCGCGACTACAATACCCGGTTCTTCGAGAACCGGAATGAGAGCGTTGGCGACAGGGACGACCAGATCGTCGACAGCTACAAGAAAGGCATCAAAGATCGCAAGGTCTTTGAGAAAATCCATGAGGCTGGCCCGACCAACGTCAAAGAGCTCATGGTCATCGTCAACAAGCTGATGGACACAGAAGATGCGCTCCAGAATCAGTTCGACGCTGATAATGCTGGTGCATCTGGCACTACAGCGGACAAGCTCCGCAAGCGACCTTCCGAGGTCCTAGCGGCCGAAGGGCGGCGAGGTTCGTCTTTCAACCAAGTGGAGTTCGACCTGGCGCTCGACAACATCTGCGGGTTCCATGAGGGGGCCACCCACACTCTCCGCGAGTGCTCCCAGTTCAAGAGGGCCTTCAGCACCTCCGCGGATCCCAAGCGACCCAGGAACGACGGCGGGCGACGCGACAACCGCCCCTACAACAACAACTACCGCCGTGACGACCGGCGAGACCGGCGCGACGACCGCCACTATGACCGGTATGATGATCGCCGCGAGCCACCTCGTAGCGACCCGCCTCGCAACGACCCTGCTCCAGCAGCTGCACGCGACGAGATGAACCTGCCCCTCCACCAGCGTCGGGCAACCCCAATGGGCCTTTCCAGGCTGCAACCTGCGCGATCAACATGATCGTCGGCAGAATCAAGTCCAGCGCCAGTAGGAGGTGCTACCAGAAAGACAAGCGCAACGTCCACCTCGTCCACACTCATCCAATTGTGCCCCTACGATGGTCTGAGCAGCCGATCACGTTCTCCAGAGCTGATCATTGGGTCCATATCCCAGACCCCGGGTCCTACCCACTCGTCGTTGAGCCTACAGTGGATGGAGCCCTGCTCTCCCAGACCCTGATCGACAGAGGCAGTGGCCTCAACATCATCTTTGTTGATACCCTCAAGAAGATGGGCTTCGACTTCAACAAGATGACGGAGTGCGACGAGCCCTTCTACGGCATCGTCCCCGGGAAAGCGGCCCAACCCCTGGGTCGAGTCTCCCTCCCGGTCACTTTTGGTACGGAGGCGAACTTCCGCAAGGAATACCTCAACTTCGAGGTCGCCAACTTCAAGTCCTCCTACCACGCGATCCTAGGTCGCCCAATGCTGGCTCGATTCATGGCCATCCCGCATTACACCTACTTTGTGTTGAAGATGCCGACTCCGCGAGGGGTCCTCTCCGTCAAAGGGGACCTCGTCATCTCCTTCAGGTGCAACACGGAGGCCCTCGACCTCGCTGCGACCGATGCCGTCACCGAGGCCTCTGCGGTCTTGGTAGCTGAAGCCGAAAAAGTTGACCCTGTCGACCAGTCCGTCCCGGAGCAGAAGCGCACCGAAACCGCCCTAGACGCGGCTCCATCGACGAAGAAGGTCTGCCTCGGCCTTGCCGACCCAGAGAAGACGGTGGTGATCGGCGACGGGCTTGACCCCAAATAGGAACTCGTGCTCACCAGCTTCCTCCGGGATAACGTCGACATATTTGCTTGGAGTCCATCGGATATGCCAGGTGTTCCTAGGGAGCTGGCTGAGCACGCCTTGGATGTAAGCAAGACGGCGAAGCCTGTCAAGCAGAAGCTTCGCCGCTTTGCGAAAGATTGCAAGGACGTCATTTGGGTAGAGCTAATAAAGCTCCTAGCTGCCGGATTTATCCGAGAGTGTAAAAACCCGGTTTGGCTCGCCAACCCGGTTCTTGTACCAAAGAAAACCGGTCAATGGAGAATGTGTATCGACTACACCGATCTCAACTGGCACTGACCTAAAGACCCCTTCCCTCTTCCGCGTATCGACCAGGTCGTGGACTTCACGGCCGGGAGCGTCCTTTTTTGCTTCCTCGACTGCTACTCAGGGTATCACCAGATAGCCCTGAAGGTCTCTGACCAAGACAAGACGGCGTTCATAACGCCCCATGGTATCTACTGCTATACGGCCATGACCTTCGGCCTCAAGAACACAGGTACGACCTATCAAAAGGCCATCCAGAAGTGTCTGGCCAGCCAGATCAGCGAGAATGTAGAAGCCTACGTCGACGACGTGGTCGTCAAGACCACTCACGAGGACAAGCTCATAGCTGACCTCATAGAGACCTTCGCCAACCTCCGCACTTACCGCTGGAAACTCAATCCAGAGAAGTGCGTCTTTGGTGTCCCGTCCGGCAAGCTCCTCGTCTTCATGGTTAGCAACCGAGGCATCGAAGCCAACTCCACCAAGGTGGATGCCATCCTCAAGATGAAGCGACCTACCGGCAAGAAGGACGTCATGAAGCTCACAGGCATGATGGCGGCCTTAGGCCGATTCATTAGCAAGCTCGGAGAAAAATGCCTGCCCTTCTTCAAGCTGCTAGAAAAGGTAGACAAGTTCGCCTGGATCGAGGAGGCGGACCAAGCTCTTGAGCAACTCAAGACCTTCCTCACGACACCCCCGGTGATGGTGCCCCCGGCACCTAAGGAGCCCTTACTGCTCTACATCTCGGCGACCACCCTCGTGGTCAGCGCTGTCTTAGTAGCTGAGTGGCCCGAAGAGGGGCGACCTTACCCCGTCCAGCGACCTATCTACTACGTCAGTGAGGTCCTGTCTGACAGCAAGACCAGGTACAGCCAACCCCAGAAGATGCTCTACGCGCTACTCATGACTTCACGAAAGCTCCAGCACTACTTCCAATCCCACAAGATCAAGGTCGTCTCGGCCTTTCCCCTTGGCGAGATCCTACAGAGTCGTGACACCTCTGGGCGTGTCGTCAAGTGGTCCTTCGAACTAGGCGAGTTCGACCTGGAGTTCTGCCCCAGGCAGGCCATCAAGTCCCAAGTCATCGTAGACTTCGTCTCAGAGTGGACAGAGATCCAGCAGCCTCTGCTGCCGGAGCGACCTGAGCATTAGAAGATGTACTTCATCTCAGAGTGGAAACCCTAGCTGCTGCGGGGAATGGAAGCGAGTGGGATCCTCGACCCTTCGCTCGGCCTTTTATAACTGGGCCATCTCAGTACGGTGGGCCGCGGCGCCCCAAACGTCCCATCGGTTTCGCCGACATCACCGGCGATGCAACGGATCCATTACCTAACGGCTCTTTCGGCCTAACGGCTATAGGTAGTTACGGCTCGAGCCGTGCGGGAATCCATGACCGTTGGTTTTTGCCCAACGGCCTGGTGTCCATGGACTCGCTATGCCTTATTTCAAGCAACCCCCCCTTTTTTATTTTCTTCAAGGTCTCCTAGCCTCTAACGACCTTCGGGTCTATAATAACACCTTCTCAAGGTCGACAGGTACTACCGCTTGGTAGGTCGCTGTGACAACCCGCCCAGGAAAATACCGTACTATCACCTAAACCAATCCACTTTGGTCATTAAGCAATAATAAAGTATCATCCTGTCGTTAGTTGCCGGGTTAACGCCCGGTAAATCACTTACAAAGCAACAAGGATCGACATATATGCATTAAAACTCACGCGAAGGCGAGTCCAGAGAACAACATATGATTAACATCCAAATTTACCCCGAAGGGCTTAATTATTACAAACCGAAGTTTTTGACATGATAACGAAGTTCAGAGTTTTGAAAACAGCGGAATTAAACTAAACGGCACGAGGAAACATCACGGGAGGCCTGCCATGATGCCTTCATTCATCGTCTTCCACCCACTCCAGCTCCAAGCCGGGCGGGATCTCTCCAGGCCACACATCAACAAAGGCATTACCTGGAACAACAGATTATAGCAAGGCTGAGTATACTAATACTCAGCAAGACTTACCCGTCGGTGATAACTACTTCACCAACTCTAGACATGAAAGGCTTTTTGGCCACTGGGGTTTCTTTAGCTGAAAAGCAACGAAGAGTATGTCCTTACTTTCAAGATTTTAGCACAAGTTCTAATTGAATATTCTTTTCTAAATTAGCCAACTATTGCAAGCATAAGTTGTGCAAGACAATTAATCAAGCATAATATTCATCAACTTCCATCATTAGGGATCTCATGGCCAGTGGAGTAAGTAGTCTCAGATAACGGTGAGAAGCCGACAACCAGTTGATTTAAACCTTGCAAGGTAGACCTAAACACACGGTAGGGTGCCCCCGCGAGGACAACCACCAGGCGGTTCCCAAAAATCTTCGGATTGGGATCAGATGTTACAGTCTTAAGTACAAGGCTTGCTAGGCTACGCCACCAAGGTCACCTAGCTTCACACATGTACTCAGGCGGCGAGCCCGGGGCCGCAACCCTAAGATTAGTAGCGAAAAGTTCCCGCACCGCCTCATTTAGGTACTAGGCTTACCGTACTCATTTCCGACAAGTGTTTAGTACGTTCAAACACTTAACCCACGAAAGCCATTGGACCGGAGCCCACATCCCAGGCTCTTACCACATGAGCAATCCATTTAAGGAGATCTTATGATTCCAACATAAGAACCTATTCTCGCGAGTGACAAGCATCACTCGACTTGTAACGGTCCTATAGCATAGCAGCTACCGACCTATCATACTAGTAAAGACATAGGTACCTAGGGATCATGCATCTAGGGTTTCATTTCAACTCCTGAACGTAAATGCACAATCATCCATAGATAGTTGCATAAGATTTCAAAAACACTTAGGTTAATGCACCGGGGCTTGCCTTCGTCAGCAGGGTTAGCCTGAGGGTCCTCGGTGTCGTCGATCACCTCCACGTACTACAGCTCCGCTTCAGCTCCTCCGTCCTCGGCTTCCGGCACGAACGCGTAGTTACAGTCAGGGAGTTCTACACGGAATGCAATGAAGGGTTCAGGTGGAGTGATAGATTAATTATTTCATCCAATTCTTGTTGGCCACATTCACCTTAACAAACAATTAATTATTAATTCCTTTTCATCAAGGTTATTATGGACAAGGGTTTAATCTTTGACCAACAATTGATTAATGTTTACTTTCATGATTGTTATTTCATGTGAGATTTATTATTCAATCTTTGAATAGCAATTGTGTGCACATCTATGTAAATAATTCCATTTAAATTCTTAAAATAGCAAGGTATGTTTAGAGATCCTAAAATTAAGCTATGCAACCATTTACAAGGGTCACAAGGTTAAAGACCACATTTTCCTAATTAACTCCTAATAACAAGCTTATGGGCACCCTAAATTTTAAAAGCACAAATATATTATAAAAACAAGGATAGGGGTCCATGCTGGCCTAAATACTGCTAAGCAACCACTGGAAAAAGTTTGGACATTAAAAGAGCTACAAAACCTATACATGCAAAGGTGACATTTCCTAGCTATTTAAATTAAAGGAAGGCATAAATAAATAAATAAAATGCTCCTACATCCAAAATCAACCCTACAGCTACTCTGGCCTAAAACAAGACCAGAACACCAGCATGTGCACCACAAACATTTTTGAAAATTAAACTATGCATTTAAATGCAAATCTAAGCATAAAACAAGATTAAATATTTCTAACAGAGATAAATTCATGATAACTTCAGGAAAGTTGCATCTAGGCATAACATGAACATAGCCCCAAGTTGAGCACAAAAATTCAATTGATATTTTGCTACAAAAATCAGTAAAGCAGAAATAGCATAAATGCAAAGTAATTCATAATAAAAGATCTGTTCAACAACTTTGAGCAAACTTTGGTCCACAGTCTATACATGACAAGTCTAGCAACATATCCAAAATTTAGCTCCATAGCCTTTCTAGATTTTGAATTACAACAAAAAGGTGTCAAACTGAATTTGAATTTTCATTCAAAATTTATAAGTCAAAACTATGGTCATGCTTTGTAGAAGTTGTAGATCTACTCTCACTGAGACCAACAAAATTGAGTTTGCATTTTTTTTAATTTTTTGTGAATTTCTAAGCTTTTTCTAAGGTACTGGACCAACTTGCAAGAAAACTAAGATAACTTCTATTGCAAACGGGCCCCTGGTTTACAATTATGCCCTTGGGGATTCACACCCGTGCCCTCGGCGGCGGGGGAGGGCTCGCCGGCGGTGAACGGCGGCCGGGGCTTGCAATCAAATGGCGCCACGCTCCGATTAGGCTCACCACGAGTCGATTGGTGGTGGTGGCGTGGCCAGAGGTGGCTCCAGCGAGCGGCGGCGGCGAGGTCGCTGCGGCGCGCCCGCTGCGGCTCGGGTTCCAGCGAGGGTGAGGGCAATGCGGGACAACAAGTGGCGCTGGGGGCTTCACTAGGTCCTAGTGGAGGTGCTGGACTGCTAGGCCGGCGGCGGGAGTTAGCGGAGGCGCGAGCTCGCGGCGGCGGTGGCAATGGCGGGCGGCGGACGGCGGTGCTCTCGCACGGGAGGAGCGGGGCAGCTATTTATAGCCGGGTGCGCGCGTGCAGGGGCGAGGTCGCTTCGCGGTTAAGCATCCCAGCGCATTTACGCGGGGTACGGCGGCCCTCGGCGTGCGTGCGCGGCGGGCGCACGGATGGCACCGCGGGCGCGGGCGTACGCGCCGCGTGGCGCTCGGCTCGCCGGCCGAGGCCGCGTCTTGGAGCGCGTGCATGAGCCGACGTAAGCCGAGCTCACGCGCTGACTCCCAAGCGGACCATGGTACGGCCGGCGCACGGCGGCGGCACGGCGGCGACGCGTGGACGCGCGCGCGCGCGCGTGACGTCGCGCCGAGCGCGTCCCCGGCCCGGTCCGTCCAATGTGCCCCTGTTTGCTTGCACAAATCTCAAAAAGTTACAAGTAAACTTCAAAGCCTGTAGATAGGAAAGTTGTAGATGGGTTGATCCTCTGAATAATGGCTGAAGCCGAATTGGATTTGGATTCAAAATGAAAGAGAAATTCAAATGCCAATTTGAGGATTTTTATGTCTCGGTTGAATAGTGAAACTGAGTTTGACTGGCAAATTTGAACCTTTTCCACTCAAAATTTGAAATGCTGCTCAACACGAAAGTTGTGTCCCATGAAAAACTGGACAACTTTTATATTGGGAGATTTTGAAGTGTTTAGGTGAAATTTGGAGAACGCGGCAAAAGTTCCAGATCTAGGAGATAGACATTAGGGGTTTGACCACTCCTTTTAGGGTTTTGACCAAGGGAAGTGTGTTTGACTTGCTTAAGATGCTAGTGGATGAGTGTTGGTGAGGTTTTCGAGGTGATGACCCAGGTTGACCATGTTTTCACCCTAGTCAACAAGTTTGACCGGCAATTAAGGTTAATTAAAAACCTGGGGCGTCACAGCCTACCCCCCTTAAACGGAATCTCGTCCCGAGATTCGATTCAAGACAAACAAGGTAGGTAGTAGAAACTCACGTTTTCGAGATTGCAGAAAACCCGGGTACTTGGTGTTGAGATACTCTTCCGTCTCCCAAGTCGCCTCTTCTTCCGTATGATGACTCCACTGTATCTTGTACATTCTTACGGTCTGTCTTCGGGTCTTCCTCTCCTTTTTGTCCAACACCCTCATGGGGTGCTCGATGAGCGAGAAATCCGGCTCAATCCAAGCATTTGCTTCCGTGATCACTTCGGTTTCAGGCACAGGCACGCCTTTCTTCAGTTGGGTCACATGAAATACATTGTGAACTGCGGAGAACCGCTCCGGAAGTCGGATGCGATAAGCCACTGGCCCACAAACTTCAATGATTTCATAAGGTCCGATATAGCGCGGGGCTAACTTTCCCTTAACACTGAACCTTTGCACACCCTTGGTTGGTGAAACCTTTAGGTATACATAATTACCAACTTCAAATTGTCAGGGTGCCGTTCCTCTATCGTGATAGCTCTTTTGCCTCATCTGGGCTAACTTTAAGTTCTCCCGTATCACTTGCACTTTCTCTTCGGCGTCTTTGACTAGGTCCGGACCAAAGAGTGTCCTTTCTCCGGCTTCTGACCAGTTCAAAGGGGTACGACATCTCCGTCCATAAAGAGCATCGAACAGTGCCATCTTCAAACTAGCTTGGTAGCTATTGTTATAAGAGAACTCTGCCAAGGACAGGCACTTATCCTAGCTTTTATCAAAATGCAGGATGCTTGCCCGTAGCATGTCTTCCAAAATTTGATTTACCCTTTCCGTCTGACCATCGGTCTGCGGGTGATAGCTGGAACTACGGATCAACTTGGTTCCTAAACATTCATGCAATTGCTCCCAGAAACGATCTATAAATTGAGTTCCTCTATCAGAGATTATGGTCTTCGGAATTCCATGCAAACGAACTATTTGATCCATATATAACTCTGCATATTGTTGCACTGAATAAGTAGTATGAACTGCAATGAAATGGGCAGTCTTGGTGAGTCTGTCCACGATAACCCAAATAGAATCTTTCTTTCTAGCAGTCAGGGATAGACCCACAATAAAGTCCATACTTATGTCATCCCATTTCCACATAGGTATCGACAAGGGTTGGAGTACACCTGCCGATTTCAAATGGCTTGCTTTCATTCTATGTTAAGTATCACACTCTCACACATATTTTGTTGTATCGACTTTCATATTGGACCACCAGAAATTTTCCTTCAGATCTTGATACATTTTGGTGCTTCCGGGATGAATGGAGAATTTGGAAAGATGAGCTTCATCAAAGATGGTTTTCTGAATTTCTTGGTCAGTGGGAACCACAAGACGTTTCCCAAACCATACCACATCGTTTGAATCCCTCCGGAAATAGGTATACTTGGGATCTCCTTCTGCTAACTTCTGTTTGATTAGCTGTATGCCCTTGTCATTGCATTGAGCAGTGACAATTCTATCATAAAGATTGGATTCGGCAGCTAGGACATATAGATTTCCTTGCTCTACCACTTCCAAGTTAAGCTTCCTCATGTCTTCACACAAGGTGTCACTATACGGCTCCACTTCTAGATGGTTGCAGTGAACTTTGCGGCTAAGAGCATCCACAACAACATTGGCTTTCCCGGGGTGATAGTGCACTTCTAGATCATAATCCTTAATCAGCTCGAGCCATCTCCTTTGTCTCATGTTTAGATCCGATTGAGTGAAGATATATTTGAGACTCTTGTGATCGGTGAAGATATTGCAACGGTTGCCCATCAGATAGTGTCTCCAAATCTTAAGAGCATGAACCACCGCTGCTAGCTCTAGATCATGAGTGGGATAATTTATCTCATGGGGTCGAAGTGCCCATGAGGCATAGGCAATGACTCGGCCCTCTTGCATAAGAACGCAACCGAGACCAGTGCCTGACGCATCACAGAAAACTTCAAAAGGTTTGGAATTATCCGGTTGTACTAGCACTGGGGCTGAAGTTAAGTGTTGTCTCAGCGTGTGGAAGGCTTTCTCACATGCTTCACTCCACACAAATTTCACTCCTTTCTTGAGCAGTTCAGTCATAGGTTTAGCGATCCTGGAGAAATCCGGAATGAATCTACGGTAATAACCCGCCAAACCTAGAAAACTGCGGATTTGGTGTACGGACTTGGGTGGTTTCAAATCCATCACCTCTTGTACTTTGCTAGGATCTACGGATATGCCATCTTTGGAAATAGTGTGCCCCAAAAATTTCACACTATCCAACCAGAACTCGCATTTGGAGAATTTAGCATAGAGCTTATGATCTCTCAAACGCTGTAGGACAATTCGAAGATGTTTGGCATGTTCTTTCTCATTTTTGGAATAGATTAGAATATCATCGATGAAGACCACTATGAATTTGTCAAGCTCCGTCATGAATACGGAGTTCATGAGATACATGAAGTAGGCTGGGGCATTTGTGAGACCGAAGGACATCACCAAGAACTCGTAGAGACCATAACGAGTGGAGAAAGCAGTTTTGGGAATGTCACAAGGTCGAATTTTGATTTGATGGTAACCAGAACGAAGATCGATCTTGGAGAAAACTTTGGCTCCAGCCAACTGATCAAAAAGAACATCAATTCAGGGAAGAGGATATTTGTTCTTGATGGTCACCGCATTGAGAGGTCTGTAGTCAACACATAACCTCAAACTACCATCTTTCTTTTTGACAAAGAGTGCGGGACAACCCCAAGGAGAAGAACTTGGGTGGATGTAGCCCTTATCTAACAATTCTTGGAGTTGGCTTTTCAGTTCAGCTTGTTCTTTGGGAGGCATACTATAGGGTCGTTTAGAAATGGGCGCAGTGCCCGGTTGAAGTTCGATCACAAACTCGACATCCTGGTCTGGTGGCATACCAGGCAATTCATCAGGAAAAACATCAGGATATTCACAAACTACTGGAATTTCTTCAAGATGAGAGATAATGGTCACATAGGCACAAGGGTCTGTACCGTCCTTAAAAGGTAGGTACAAGGTGGTGTGCCCAACCGTAGGTGAATTGATTGCTACCACTCTACCCGAGATATCTAGAACCACCTTATGTCGGGTCATCCAATCCATACCCAAGATAACATCCATACCCTCTAGGCCTATGACGATAAGGTTTGATTTAACCGTTTTACTCCCCAATTTCAAGGGTACTCCGAGGGCTAAGGTGTGGGAAGAGATTTTTCCACCCGGAGTGACAATTGTAAAAGCCTCCTTAACATGTGAACCACTTAAACCCAATTTGCCTACTAGCTTTTCACTTATGAAACTATGAGTGGCCCCGGAGTCGAACAATATCTTGATGGGAATGTCATTGATAGAGAATGTACCCGTAAGCTCTGAAGCTCCCTCCGGTATGTCACTCATGGTGGTGAAGTTCAGCTTGCCTTGGCAGACTTGCACCATTGGCTTCTTAGCCGGATTGGCCGGCTTGGGCCCTGCACCTTGATTCTGTGGGTTGGGCTTGTTCTGCCTGGGCTTGGGGCAGTCATTGATATAGTGCTCCGGCTGTCCACAGTTGTAACAGCGGCGATCACCGAGGTTACGTGGGGGTGTATTAGGCTTGGGAGCCTGCTGCTGAGTGTTGCAGAACTGGAAGTTCCCTGAAGGTTTGTTCTGTGATGGCTTCATCGTCCAGCGTCCAGTTGAAGATTGCTGGGACGAGTTAGGAACATTCTTCTTCACAAAGCGAAACTTTTTGTTAGTCCCGCTGCCCGAAGCAAAACCAGCCTGCCTCTTCTTGTCTCTCTGGGCCTTCTTCATAGCATCCTCTTGGGATATAGCCTTGTTTACGAGCTCATGGAAGTTGTTGGGCTCGATCAAGTTCAGCCGTTCGTACAACTCACCATCCAGGCCATCACGGAACCTTTCCATCTTCTTTGCATCGGTATCCACGTGATGTCCGCCATACTGGCAAAGGCTATTAAATTTCTGTGCATAGTGAGACACAGTGTCAGATCCCTGCCTGAGGGCCAGTAACTCCCTCATCTTCCTATCCATTAATCCCTTAGGAATGTGATGGCTCTTGAAAGCTTGCTTGAATTCATTCCAAGTGACAGCATGCCCCTACTGCATGGTCTTGAAATGATCCCACCACATTAAGGCTTCACCTCGCAGTTGTAAGGCTGCGAAGTTGGCCTTGTTTTCCTCTGAGCAAGGTAGTACAAAGGCAGAGAATTTTGCCTCGATGGCCTTGATCCACGCCTCAGCTTCAAGGGGGTCTTCCGCCTTGGAAAAGGTCGGGGGCTTCATCCCGATGAACTGAGGGTAGGTGGTGACCTGATTTGGGCCCTCATGATTTGCCCCATGTGGCGGCCTTTGGTTCAGCTGCTGCGCGATTTGTTGCTGCGTCTGCAGGATCTGGCGCAACACCTCGGTTTGAGTGGCCATGAAGGCCTCCGACGGCGTCATGGGCGGTGGCGGTGGTAGTTCACCACTGCCTGACGTTCCGAAACCGTTGGGGGAGCTGCGCATTGGTCCCACCATCTGATAATGTGAGCCTTGATTAGACACGTAGCCACAATCTCGCTTAGAAAGAAACGACAAGCGTAACCATGCATCACAAAAGCTCATTCATGCAAGTTTATCGAAATTGGCAGCAACACAGTCATAAGAACGTTTCATATCCCACAGCTTAGTCACTGAAAAAAAATTCTCCAAAATTGGTTAGTAGATGCAGGATTTCATACGCCTCAAACTTGGCTTTCAACACCGCAGCGAATTCCCACTTCGCATGTCCGAAGAATGCAAATTGCGGGAAGCTACCTAGCTGTCTCGGCAGCAGGCCGACACTCACCGAAAACTCCGTAGTTCTCTCTACCCTTATGCAAAAATGCTGAATTTTGGCGAGCGCAGTCATTGCAACATTCCGCACAACTTTGGTATTCAACGCATGATAAGATTCCGACGTTCTATTGCTCGAAAACTCCCTTTCCTAAGCCTTGTCTCGCTGTTTGGACAGCAGCCAGGATTGGGTTAGAAATTGCATAACTCTCAATAAGAAAGTGCGCGATTGCTGAGATTTTGAGAGCGTGATCATCACAAAATTCCAAACAAGCTTGGTATACAACACCGAACTCGATTCTGATCACAAATTGCTTA
Organism: Cenchrus fungigraminus; assembly: GCA_036936925.1. Taxonomy (NCBI): domain Eukaryota; kingdom Viridiplantae; phylum Streptophyta; class Magnoliopsida; order Poales; family Poaceae; genus Cenchrus; species Cenchrus fungigraminus. The sequence goes on along the minus strand of CM072779.1, from coordinate 88,569,711 downwards.
AGCATTTCCTTACAACAAACATTACGGATAAGGTGTTCACAGAACATCACAAAGGTTTCAAGGTTTGAAATTACCACATTACAATCTGGGTTACATTGCAGTCACGCTGCACAAAAGCATACTCCTATGCTCACCTACCACAAACCAACCAAAAGGCTACACACAGGAGTATGACCCATCTTATCACAACACTACGGCAACCTAGTTACCGACCGAAGCACCACTGCCAGCAGGTGAAGCCGGTGGGGTCGGTAGCGGTGGTCCAGCCTGACTTGCCTGGTCAAGACCAGACTGACCCTGCTGCTCCTCCGGAGGTGCCTCCACCGGAGGTGGTGGCTGCAGGGCCACAATGGCCTGCAGAGCTGCTACCTGTACCTCAGCCTCTTCTACCTGCTGCTGCATCTCAATGATGTTCTGCAGCAGTGTCAACCTCTCGATTTCTCTAGCGTCCACGTCCTCCTGAAGGGTAGTGACCTCTGCCTCCAGGTCTAGGATTCTCTGTAAGCGGTCGCCTCTCTCTAACTCCAACTGGAATCTCCTGGTATGAAGCCTGTCATTCTCCTGCTGAGTCTAGGCGAGAGTGAAGCTCAGCTGCTGGTACGCTGCTGAGAGATTGTGCCAGGCCAGCCGAGCCGACTCCAGACGCTGGCTGATCATCAGCAGGGTGGTGTTACGCAGCCCCTCAAGTGTGAACACAGCGTCCAGGCAACGCGTTAGCGTCAGCGTGACGTCCAGCGGGACTGCGAGTAGCAGTAACTCCTGTAGGTGGTCCACACGGTCCCTCCATGCCGGGTCGTGCGGGTTTACCGCCGGAAACAGTCCGAATGGTGACAGTGCTACCACCGTCGGGTTGCGGTCGCAGAAATCCTTCAACACCCAGAGGGCAGCCGACTTGAAAGACTCCTGCAGCCGAAAACCCCAGTACACAGAGCTCAAGTCGAACCAGTCGGGGTGGTCCGGGTGAGGTGGTACGGTGACGGTCACCCTGCAACGAGGCACGCCCAGGTGCTCTAACTCGAGTGCCTCGTAGACGGGCGGAATGGTGTAGCTGGCAGCGCTGAGTGCCTCCCACGCAAGGCATGGAAAACCCTCCCAGTGCAGTCCGTCGGTACGGACCGAACCGTCAGCACCGTACTCGAGAAACACGGGGGCAGCCATCTGTACATAAGATGTAACACATGTCAGGACTCAAAAGAGAGCAACATGTCAAATGGTGCAAATTCTGGCAGCTGTGAATAAAAATTCATAACTAAAAATCCAGAACCCCAAAACTTCCCAAATTTTACAGGCTACTCCGTACGGTTTTTATACACACTTTTGGTATTCAAAGGTTGAGCTAGATCATTTAGGAACAAGGTCGAAAGGTGCAAAGTTTCAGGTTCTGCCTTCCTGGAAAACTGCATGACTTAAGTTCACTAAAAAGGGTACAACTCAAGATTTACAGAAGCTATGACCATGAATTTTTTTTGCGAGCAAAAACTAGATTAGTTATGGAGCAACTTTGGTATAGATCAACTGGTCTAATTACTCCTAGAGCATGGTGCAAAAATAGAGCGAACAATCCTACAAGAATTAGGACAGCACAACACCTATGAATGAGAGGTAATCTAGTTCACAGAAACCACACACTAGCAATTCTTCCTTAGAGAGCATATAAGTTCTGTTTTGGGTCCATTTTTAATTCGTTTCGATTTTTAGTATGCATGCAAGACGTCCTATTCGACCTCACACGGTCGTCAAGCCAAAAATCGAAGTTAGTGCCGGTGGCAAGACTTTTATTCGTCTCTCCCTATAATAGCTAGTCGAGAGCTACTCGGTACTCACTTAGCATCTAACAAAGCGTTGTTATGTACCTGCAGAAAAGAACCTTCCGTGCCAGCACGTCACGGAAGCGTCCACATACAGTACCGTTCACTATAGAAACGGTATCCATGCGTCAAGCCGCTGCATGGACAGCGTCCAACCTCGGATACGCTCCTTTTGGAATGAAGCGGATCCTTGCCTCGCATATACACAATGCGGAACATGCACATATGGCAAAACATGGCGAGACATAGACGCGACGGTGGGTTCCCTTTGGAACAGGTCCCATCCATCCCTCACATGACTTCCATGCGGTACCACCACGTATAGCAAAATGTGATGAGACGCAGACGCGACGTGGGTGCCCATTTGAATAGATCCCATCCATCCCTCACAGGACTTTCCTGTGGTACCACCACGTATAGCAAAACGTGATGAACTAGTATGGTTGTACAGAAAGTAAGTTCAGACAGGAAATAAATGTGCTGGGAGTTAGCAAAATAAACCATAGATTAATAAGCCACCTGAAAGAACCCAAAATTCCCTCTAGGGCCTCTCGGTCTATAACCATCCTTAACGGACCAACGTATTTTGCAAATCCAAACAATCTTGGCAAATTTTATTCAAAAACTAGTGATTAAGGTTATTAATTAATCTCTGGTGCATATAATTGCTCTGATGCCAGCTGTGACAACCCGCCCAGGAAAATACCGTACTATCGCCTAAACCAATCCACTTTGGTCATTAAGCAATAATAAAGTATCATCCTGTCGTTAGTTGTCGGGTTAACGCCCGGTAAATCACTTACAAAGCAACAAGGATCGACATATATGCATTAAAACTCACGCGAAGGCGAGTCCAGAGAACAACATATGATTAACATCCAAATTTACCCCGAAGGGGTTAATTATTACAAACTGAAGTTTTTGACATGATAACGAAGTTCAGAGTTTTGAAAACAGCGGAATTAAACTAAACGGCACGAGGAAACATCACGGGAGGCCTGCCATGATTCCTTCATTCATCGTCTTCCACCCACTCCAGCTCCCAGCCGGGCGGGATCTCTCCAGGCCACACATCAACAAAGGCATTACCTGGAACAACAGATTATAGCAAGGCTGAGTATACTAATACTCAGCAAGACTTACCCGTCGGTGATAACTACTTCACCAACTCTAGACATGAAAGGCTTTTTGGCCACTGGGGTTTCTTTAGCTGAAAAGCAACGAAGAGTATGTCCTTACTTTCAAGATTTTAGCACAAGTTCTAGTTGAATATTCTTTTCTAAATTAGCCAACTATTGCAAGCATAAGTTGTGCAAGACAATTAATCAAGCATAATATTCATCAACTTCCATCATTAGGGATCTCATGGCCAGTGGAGTAAGTAGTCTCAGATAACGGTGAGAAGCCGACAACCAGTTGATTTAAACCTTGCAAGGTAGACCTAAACACACGGTAGGGTGCCCCCGCGAGGACAACCACCAGGCGGTTCCCAAAAATCTTCGGATTGGGATCAGATGTTACAGTCTTAAATACAAGGCTTGCTAGGCTACGCCACCAAGGTCACCTAGCTTCACACATGTACTCAGGTGGCGAGGCCGGGGCCGCCACCCTAAGATTAGTAGCGCAAAGTTCCCGCACCGCCTCATTTAGGTACTAGGCTTACCGTACCCATTTCCGACAAGTGTTTAGTACGTTCGAACACTTAACCCACGAAAGGCATTGGACCGGAGCCCACATCCCATGCTCTTACCACATGAGCAATCCATTTAAGGAGATCTTATGATTCCAACATAAGAACCTATTCTCGCGAGTGACAAGCATCACTCGACTTGTAATGGTCCTATAGCATAGCAGCTACCGACCTATCATACTAGTAAAGACATAGGTACCTAGGGATCATGCATCTAGGGTTTCATTTCAACTCCTGAACGTAAATGCACAATCATCCATAGATAGTTGCATAAGATTTCAAAAACACTTAGGTTAATGCACCAGGGCTTGCCTTCGTCAGCAGGGTTAGCCTGAGGGTCCTCGGTGTCGTCGATCACCTCCACGTACTACAGCTCCGCTTCAGCTCCTCCGTCCTCGGCTTCCGGCACGAGTGCGTAGTTACCGTCAGGGAGTTCTTCACGGAATGCAATGCAGGGTTCAGGTGGAGTGATAGATTAATTATTTCATCCAACTCTTATTGGCCACATTCACCTTAACAAACAATTAATTATTAATTCCTTTTCATTATGGTTATTATGGACAAGGGTTTAATCTTTGACCAACAATTGATTAATGTTTACTTTCATGATTGTTATTTCATGTGAGATTTATTATTCAATCTTTTAATAGCAATTGTGTGCACATCTATGTAAATAATTCCATTTAAATTCTTAAAATAGCAGGGTATATTTAGAGATCCTAAAATTAAGCTATGCAACCATTTACAAGGGTCACAAGGTTAAAGGGCACATTTTCCTAATTAACTCCTAATAACAAGCTTATGGGCACCCTAACTTTTAAAAGCACAAATAAATTATACAAACAAGGATAGGGGTCCTTGCTGGCCTAAATACTGCTAAGCAACCACTGGATCAAGTTTGGACATTAAAAGAGCTACAAAACCTATACATGCAAAGGTGACATTTCCTAGCTATTTAAATTAAAGGAAGGCATAAATAAATAAATAAAAAGCTCCTGCATCCAAAATCAACCCTATAGCTACTCTGGCCTAAAACAAGACCAGAACACTAGCATGTGCACCACAAACATTTTTGAAAATTAAACTATGCATTTAAATGCAAATCTAAGCATAAAACAAGATTAAATATTTCTAACAGAGATAAATTTATGATAACTTCAGGAAAGTTGCATCTAGGCATAACATGAACATAGCCCCAAGTTGAGCACAAAAATTCAATTGATATTTTGCTACAAAAATCAGTAAAGCAGAAATAGCATAAATGCAAAGTAATTCATAATAAAATATCTGTTCAACAACTTTCAGCAAACTTTGGTCCAGAGTCTATACATGACAAGTCTAACAACATATCCAAAATTCAGCTCCATAGCCTTTCTAGATTTTGAATTACATCGAAAAGGTGTCAAACTAAATTTGAATTTTCATTCAAAATTTATAAGTCAAAACTATGGTCATACTTTATAGAAGTTGTAGATCTACTCTCACTGAGACCAACAAAATTGGGTTTGCATTTTTCTGAATTTTTTGTGAATTTCTAAGCTTTTTCTAAGGTACTAGACCAACTTGCAAGAAAACTAAGATAACTTCTATTGCAAACGGGCCCCTGGTTTACAATTATGCCCTTGGGGATTCACACCCGTGCCCTCGGCGGCGGGGGAGGGCTCGCCGGCGGCGGACGGCGGCCGGGGCTTGCAAACAAATGGCACCTCGCTCCGATTAGGCTCACCACGAGTCGATTGGTGGTGGTGGCGTGGCCGGAGGTGGCTCCGGCGAGCGGCGGCGGCGAGGTCGCGGCGGCGCGCCCGCTGCGGCTCGGGTTCCGGCGAGGGTGAGGGCAATGCGGGACAACAAGCGGTGCTGGGGGCTTCACTAGGTCCTAGTGGAGGTGCTGGACTGCTAGGCCGGCGGCGGGAGCTAGCGGAGGCGCGAGCTCGCGGCGGCGGTGGCAATGGCGGGCGGCGGACGGCGGTGCTCTCGCGTGGGAGGAGCGGTGCAGCTATTTATAGCCGGGGTGAGGTCGCTTCGCGGTTAAGCATCCCGGCGCATTTACGAGGGGTACGGCGGCCCTCGGCGTGCGTGCGCGGCGGGCGCACGCATGGCGCCGCGGGTGCGGGCGTACGCACCGCGTGGCGCTCGGCTCCCCGGCCGAGTCCGCGTCTTGGAGCGCGCGCACGAGCCGACGTAAGCCGAGCTCACGCGCTGACTCCCAGACGGACCATGGTACGGCCGGCGCATGGCGGCGGCGCGGCGGCGACGTGTGAACGCGCGCGCGCGCGCGTGACGTCGCGCCGAGCGCGTCCCCGGCTCGGTCCGTCCAATGTGCCCCTGTTTGCTTGCACAAATCTCAAAAAGTTACAAGTAAACTTCAAAGCCTGTAGATAGGAAAGTTGTAGATGGGTTGATCCTCTGAATAATGGCTGAAGCCGAATTGGATTTGGATTCAAAATGAAAGAGAAATTCAAATGCCAATTTGAGGATTTTTATGTCTCGGGTGAATAGTGAAACTGAGTTTGACTGGCAAATTTGAACCTTTTCCACTCAAAATTTGAAATGCCGCTCAACATGAAAGTTGTGTCCCATGAAAAACTGGACAACTTTTATATTGGGAGATTTTGAAGTGTTTAGGTGAAATTTGGAGAACGCGGCAAAAGTTCCGGATCTAGGAGATAGACATTAGGGGTTTGACCACTCCTTTTAGGGTTTTGACCAAGGGAAGTGTGTTTGACTTGCTTAAGATGCTAGTGGGTGAGTATTGGTGAGGTTTTCGAGGTGATGACCCAGGTTGACCATGTTTTGACCCTAGTCAACAAGTTTGACCGGCAATTAAGGTTAATTAAAAACCTGGGGCGTCACAGTCGCCTCGGCTTTCATTAGCGATTTCACATCCCTGGCTCCTAGGTCCTGCTACCTACTGGATTGCCTTAGCCTTCATGGCTGGTTTACACTGACAGCCCTGTGCTTAAAGGCTCCACTGCCCGTTGGCGACCTCCGGGTCAAGTAGCACCTCCTTGAGGTCGCTAAGGTCCTGTTACCTACTAAACTGCCTTAATGGCTAATACCGACGGCACCGTGCTTAATGGCTCCACTGCCCGTTGGCAACCTCTTGGTCAAGTAGCACTTCCCCGAGGTTGCTAAGGCCCTGCTGCCTTCTAGGTTGTTCCAGACCTAGGATTTTTCAGGTTGACTACCTGCGTTGTGTCACTGCACAATGACCGTGCCGACCCAGGTCGACACGGACCCCTTATCTCTACGGAAGGCCTCCTGAAGGTCGACGCGCTATTACCGCCCCGCTGAGACCTTGGTATCCGTACCATTGCAGCCCGGGCGCCCTTACATACTAAAAAAGCCATGACACTACTCATGCAAATCTATATTTACAGCCTCATAAGCTACAAGGAGTTTGGCCCTTGGCGAAATTACAAGATACAAAGATCTTAAAGGTCTTGAATTACCTTCCAAAGTGCTTACGACTCAATCTACACTAATAAGGCTTGTCGCAAGCTTTCTTCTGGCTTCAGGGCCTACTCGACGACCTCTACAGCCACTATGGAGGCAGCTGCCACACAGCCACCTCTACTCATGCACCAACCGGTCTCCTGCAGTGCCCAGCATCAAGTCTGAGCTTTGCCGCATGATTGCAGAAGGTCCGAGCTTTAACACCAACCTCACCGGATGGAGCGCGGTGCTCACCAGCATCAAATCAGGCCTGAGGGTGTGAGGGCCGACGATGCAACTGCTGCTTCATACTCCTTCCGGACTCCTCGGTGAGGCTGGGAGAAGAGGCCAATCGAGTTCTTCGAGCCTCGCAAGCATTCTTCTAGCTCCGAGCATGAACTACATCACCTCTACACTCTGGTGGGCGGACACAAGCCCACGGCATGGCAATATTACTACACTGGGTCATCTTGGATCTCCTCTGAAGATTGGTGCGGTTTGCTTCAAACCTTGGGCACCTATTTATACCACCAAGCACATGCAATCCAATCTCACTCGCCAGGCCAACTTGCGTGGCGTCCTTATCCTCGGAGGCGTTGTGCCCTCATGGAGCATGAGGTTACTATTTGCCTGTGAAAAGGCATCGGCGCGCCTGACCCCTACCTAACTGCACACTGAGGCACTTTTGTCTTTTGCGGGTGGCAGTAACCTGTGCTTCATGAGTATGCTGGCCCGTGACCGTACAGTGCACTTGTGACTCTGGTTACGACAGACCTGTCGCCTGCTACTCTCTGCAAAGATTCTGGAGCTCTTGTCCTCTAGCATCGACCCTACAAGAGCATCAGTTTCCTAAACAGAAGGTCGTAGGTTCGGCTAATTCTTTTTCTTCTTCTTTAGAGCATCAAACCGGCCATACTGGTCACTTTACTGCTCGGGGGCTACTACACTAGTGCGTCTTCGATGCCCTATTTTCTTTGGGTCGCCTCGACCTAATGGAAGCCTGCTTACATCACATCTTAGCTCGACCTACCCTTGGTAGGCTTGTTGACCTTTCTGAAGGTCGTGACTGCTACTACAACATGCCTGATTCAGGTCAGGTCGGCGATTCTGCATGATCTACGCCTCGTCTTCACTTCGACCTTACGGTCCTTCGACCCAGAAGCTCGACGTTCAACTTCGAGCGCGCATTGGAGGGGTTTCTTTTCTTTTTGATCCCTGTGCACCCTTCACGACCTCGACGGTGCCACGCCTCTACTGCTCTTCGACACGACCCTGCCTCGGACGCTACGCCTACACGTCGATCGGGGGCTTGAGAGACATGGGTACCCATGGGTCCCCACCGGCCAGGGTCCCAGGGGCCCCTGACAAGTGGACCCGACCTGCCAGAAGACCCGACGACCTTACAAGTGGGCCCGGTAACCTGATCAGGATCCCGGAAGACCCGCAAAGCCTTGGCGTGCAAGTCAAGATACGGCGACCTGGCGCGCCGCCGCCTGTAGACTCCGCGTATCGCGGGCTGTTCCTTGTAATTCGGGAGATAAGCTTCCCACAGTTGTAACCGACCCCGACACGGGTCAACCGACCTTGCAAGGAAACCCTAGCCCGTCCTCCCCATGTAAGGCGGCCTAGGGCTCCATGCAAAGGGCATCGGAACTCATCCTCGCATAATCCACCACCAAACTGGACGTAGGGTTTTACTCTCCGGAGGCCTGAACCAGTCTAAAACCCCTTGTCTCCTTGTTATTTGCCGCCATACTCGCCTAGTTCTGTGTGCATCCCGTGCATAACCACCTACGCTCTTAGGTCCCGATCCTCCATTAACCTGCAAACCTCAAGGGCAACCCCCTAGCGGATCTGTCCAGGTCTCACCCCGTGACACCTCACTAGCCACATCCACGCAGCCACTAGAGTGCTACTGGACCTAGGAGTTAGCCACACACCCAAGCTACTCGACCACACAGAGTAACACAACTCGAGCAGCAACCTGCTTGCACCGGTCAGACCGGTTACCTGCACCGGTTAGACCGATCAGGAGCAACCTGCTCAGAATCCTCCCAAATTTGTCCAGCAAACCTAGATGTCAATTCCAGAATGTGGAGCAATAGAGAGAAATCCTGAAATCTACCAGGCAAGCAAGACACTCCAAAACCCGAGCACACCGAAAACTCTCCACAGCCAAACTTGCTCTAGAAGCACTCAGCGAACAAGCAGCACAACCAACAGCAGCAAAGGAGATTTTCCCACTGAAAGCTTCTGCACTGGTCTGACCGATGCACACCACCGGTCTGACCGGTCTAGCTCAAGAAATCCCAGCTTCAAGAAAATGATCTCCCAAGGGCCATAACTGCACAAGACTAAAACAGCAGCAAGCCAAGATCACAACCAACACTCCGGAGAAGAACTCCCCGAAAAACTGCCACAGCAGGCCGCACCGGTCTGGCCGGTGGGGTGCACCGGTCTGACCAGTCACGCCTGGGCTGCTCAGGATGAACTCTACTCGCGAGTCAACTCCCAACTTCCGATGCCTCGATCTCCCGATTCGCTCCACAGATTGAAGTAAAACTTTAGAGATAGGTGTATCACCTCATGGACAAGCCATGCCTAAGAGATCGACCCAAATATCCACTCAATCAATAGGAATCAGAGGATGAACACCAAGAACACCTTTTACCGGAACCGAAACAAAACCCCAAAAACGAGCACCCAAACCCACGGATTTAGAGGGGGATCACAAGGAAAAGAACCACAAGGGGCTCATGGATACATCCCACACCAAATCCGAAAAGGGAAGGCCTCAAATCCACCAAGAGAAAATCGCCAAGAAAAAGCTCTGAAAATCCACAAAAAGGAAAACGGGAATCACCACCACACGAGCTAGAGGAATCACGCCGAACCTTCTATACAACAAAGGGAAGATTCATACAAGGTCTAGCTTGCCTCCCTAGCATCCATCCCTCTCTCAAGATCTCTCATTAAGCTCTCAAGCTAGTCTTAGAGAAAATAGGAAACTAAAAAGAGAAATTGCCTAGGGCAAATGAAAACCCTAAAGCCCAGGAGATATCTGCCACAACCTGTCCACTCGGTTTATATATGAGGTCCTCCGGTGGGGGTAAATGACTAGAATGCCCTCTAGTTGATACAACCCTCGAAGGGCATAGACTTTCCATCGGACGGACGCCCAGCAACCGCACCTTACGTAGCCTCGACGCCAAGCCTGCGCTCCCGACGCGTGTCCTTCGCTTCGAGACACCTGACGCTCCTCAACCTCCACCGGTCAGGCCGGTGCTCCCCACCGGTCAGACCGGTGGCACCGGTCAGACCGGTCAGATGCACCGGTTAGACCGGCCTGGGAGAGTTGAGCCGCCGACCACTCGGACTTGGCTTTGTGGATCAATCAAGAAACCCAGTGGTTTTCTAGTGAACCACTACAAACCCCACGAGCTTGGTGCAGCCTCCATGCCGAGCTCCTCGACTTGGCCACCACGTCCGCTCCAGCTCGATGTTGGCTTTCGGATCAACCAACGAACCTGCTATCATCCGACTTCAACTTGCTCTTCTCGCACCATGCGACTCGCACTTGATGTCGTCTGGCCACCAGGTCCATCGAACCAAGCCTACTTGTCCCTCCAGTCCTTCGGAGATCCCGCAAGGCTAAGACCTTTCGCACTTGTTCTTCACCTGCACCAACGCACATCAAGCCGCAGTCTACATCCACAAGATAGAGCATAGCGTTAGTCCACACAATGTTGTCAATCACTCATCACTTAAGAGTGGCCAACTACTAGCCATCGGACACTCTGGTCCCCAACGCAACATGGGTGGTGCCAGAGCTGGGGGAGCCGGAAGTGCTGGTGGAGCGCATCCGTGAGTGCTTCACCCCCATGTCAGGGGGTGAGACCTGGACAGATCTGCTAGGGGGTTTACCCTAGAGGTTTGCAGGTTAATGGAGGATCGGGACCTAAGAGCATAGGTGGTAGTCCACGTGGTGAACTCGGAACTAGGCGATTATGGTGGTGAACACAGGGAGACAAGGGTTTAGACTGGTTCAGGCCTCCAGAGAGTAAAACCCTACATCCAGTTGTGGTGGATTATGCGGGAGGTTGAAGATGAGTTGTCCCCTTGAATGGAGCCCTAGGCCGCCTTATATGGGGAGGATGGGCTAGGGTTTCCATTCAAGGTCGGTTGACCCATGACGGGGTCGGTTACAACTGCGGGAAGATTATCTCCCGGATTAGAAGGAGTATCCCGTGATACTCGGAGCTACAGGCGGCGGCGCACCAGGTCGTAGTGTCTTGGCTTGCACGCCAAGCAGCGCGGGTCTTCCGGGATCTTGACGAGGTCACCCGCGGTCGACGGGGTTATGGATAAGGTCGCTGGGCCCACTTCGCAGGTCGGCGGATCTTCTAGAAGGTCGGGTCCACTTGTCAGGGGCCCCTGGGACCCTGGCCAGTGGGGACCCATGGGTACCCATGTCTCTCAAGCCCCCGATCGACGTGTAGGCGTAGCGGCCGAGGCGAGGTTGCGTCAAAGAGTGACGAAGGCGCAACACCGTCGAGGTCGTGAAGGGTGCACGGGGATAAAAAAAAGAAAACCCCTCCGATGCGCGCATGAAGTAGAACGTCGAGCTCCTCGGACGAAGAACCATGAAGTCGAAGTTAAGACGAGGCGTAGATCTTGTAGAACCGCTGACCTGACCTGAGTCAGATGTCATGTAGTAGCTGCCGCGACCTTCGAAAAGGTCGCCATGCCTACCGAGGGTAGGTCGAGCGGAGAAGTAGCGGAAGTAGGCTTCCGTTAGGTTGAGGCGACCTGGGGAAAATAGGGTGTCGAAAGACGCACTAGTGTAGTAGCCCCCGAGTAGTAAAGCGACCAGGATGGCTGGTTTGATGCCCTAAAGAAGAAGAAATAAATAGCCGAACCTACGACCTTCTGCTTAGGAAACATATACTCTTGTGAGGTCAATTCAATAGGACAAAAGCTCCAGAATCTTGCAAAGGTCATCAGGCGCCAGGGCCGACACAGCCAGAGTCACAGGTGCACTGTGCAGTCACGGGTCGGCTTCCAGACAAAGCACAGGTCGCTATCACCCGCAAGAGACAAAAATGCTCAGTAAATCGGCAGGTAGGGGACAGGCGCGCCAATGCCTCCCAAGAGTGAATAGTGACCTCTTGTCACACAAGGGTACAGTGATCTTGAGGATGAGGATGCCACGCAAGTTGGCTTGCAGATAAGACCGAATGACAGGTGCTAGGGGTATAAATAGGCGCCTGGGTGACAATGGTATGGCTACCAAGGTCCCAGCGGGGATGTGATAGCACGCCGACCTTTGGGATGCCTTAAGTAGAGACGATGAGCCCGTGTCGACCTGAATCGACACGGTCGTTGTGTAGTGACACAACGCAGGTAGTCAGCATGAAAAATTTAGGTCCGTATGACCTAGAAGGCAGCGGGGCCTTAGCGACCTCAGGGAGGTGCTACATGACCAGGAGGTCGCCAACGGGTAGTAGAGCCATTAAGCACGGGGCCGTTGGTATAAACCAGCCATAAAGGCTAAGGCAATCCAGTAGGTAGTAGGACCTAGGAGCCGGGGTGTGAATCCGCCATTGAAGGCTGAGGTGACCCATCAAGCAGTAGTGATGTCGTCGACCTTGCAAAGAGGATGTCGTGGACCCGGAGGTTGTCAGAGGTCAAGGGACCTTGAAGAAAATGCTGATATGGGGGCTTGAAGTAGGGCATAACGAGTCCATGGATGCCAGGCTGTTGAGAAGATAGCCAACGGGCATGGATTCCCGCACGACACGAACCACTACTGTCTGCGACCGTTAGGCCGAAAGAGCCGTTGGGCGATGTATCCCTTGGGTCGCCGGGAATGTTGCCGGACCCAAAGAGACGTTTGGGGCACCGCGGCCCACCGCACTGATGTAGCCTAGTTATAAAAGGCCGAGTGAGGGGTCGAGGATCCCACTCACTTCCATTTCCCCGCAATCCTTAGGGTTTTCGAGTTGCCGCCAAGAGCTTTCTGCGTAGATCCGCCGGCGCCGCCGTGCTTAGATCCACCGCGCCGCACACTGCCGTTTGCGCAAGAAGTCCTTGGTAGTTTTTAGAGCTAGATCCACTGGTTTCGACGAAGAAGAGATGGCCCCAGAGATTGCGCCGGTCCCGGAGAGCGTTTGGGAGCCCTCGACGGTGACCGAGGCGCAGCTCCAAGGTCTGGTGGTGCGCGGGCTGCTGAAGCCCAAGGAGCAGGTGGGCTGGAGGCCAGCTGCCGGCGAAGCCTTCCCCTCTGAGGGGACCGGGGAGACCGTCGCCTTCATCACGCACGTGGAGCGCGGATTTGGAGTTCCCGCGGGCGACTTCTTCCGCAGGCTCCTCCACTTCTACAGGATCGACCTGGTACACCTCGTCCCCAACGCCATCACCACCATTTTGTCGTTCATCCACTTGTGCGAGGCCTACTTGGGGATACCGCCATACTTCGACCTGTGGCGGTACTTCTTCGAGTTGAAGAAGACGGGGAAGAAGGACGTCGTTGGGTCCGTTGGCTTCATGCTACGCAGCCACATGGAGACGGTGTACATCGACATGGAGCTGCTCGACAACACCCAGGGGTGGAGGCGAGGGTGGTTCTACATCGACAACTCGAAGCCGGCGCTGACGACCAGGTCGGGACTCGCGCCGGTCCCAGTGCCGGAGTGGACCAACCAGTTGACCTCATGAGAGACGGACACCATCAAGCCGCTGCTGGAGGACCTCAAGGCGCTGAAGGCAGGATGGCTGACGGGTGGCGCGGTGGCCATCAGCTTCAGCTGGAGGCTACTGCAACCGATCCAAGATCGGGTGCATCCGGCCTACGAATACTGGGGCCAGGCCGACCCAACCCACGTGGCACAGCGCAAGGTCTCCAAGCAGGAGATGGTGGTGTGGGTGAGGGAGCTCTTCAATAGGGTGATCCGGAACCGGACGTGCCCCAACGCGTTTTTCCTCAAGCGGCCCACCGAAGCGGTAAGTCGCCTGATCGACCTTGATTCCTTTTCGTTGGGTTTGCTTTCCCCTGATCTAAGACGAAGGTCACCTGTTGCAGGGTCGCAAGGGCGTGTTCTGGAGCCTGGCTCCCCTCCCTGACGAGGGTGAGCGGAGCTTCAAGGTCTGAGCGGCGGAGGACATCCAGGCTCCGTCGCAAGAGTACGTCGAGAACTACCTCTCCGACTCGTCGGTGGGAGGTAGCGAGGACGAAGATCCCGCGGCGGGAAGTTCCGCACCAGTTACTCGTGGCTCGCGCCGAGTCACTGGCAAGATGCCGGTGCACAAGGCCGCCAAGATCGTCTCTGCCACCGTCGAGGCGGAGAAGAAGAAAAAGAGGAAGAGGAGGGACACCACTGCATCGTCGGAGACGGCGACAGTGAGCGTTGAGGTCATCGCCGACGCTGGTGAGGATGATGACGCGAGGTTGCGTGACGTCGGCGCAGGGTCGGGTGACATGACGGCCGCGGGAGGAGATGACACCCCACTCGGGGTTATAGACGAGCACCACCCGAAGCCAAGTGCTGAGGGTATGAGTGACCAAGGGTCGCAGAAGAAACCGAGGTGGGTGCCACCCAGGCCGCTACAGCTTCGGTTGAAATCAGGCAGTGGGTATGTTGTTGAACTTGATTTTGTGCTTGCTTGACCTTTGCAGATTTTCACGTACATCGTGCTGACAAACTCTGTGCCTTGGATAGGGGAACTCCCGCTGCATCGGGCGACAACAAGAACGCCTCAGGCCAAGAGGCCTTTGGGCGGAAGCTCGAGAAGGTGCCGGTTAGCCAATCACCGGTGACCTCAAGCCGAGATGTCACCACCCAGGTCCATGAGACCATGGGGGTGGCATCGTCGGCAGCGACCAAGGTCTCAACAAGGAGAGGGCCTTCGATAGGAGGACCAACCCGAATCGGGCCTACTGCAGACACAGGAGGCGGAGGCCGAAGGAGGGGACAAGCCTGACGACCTGAACCGGTGCCTGTACTCCAACACCCCGTGGGAAGAGGATATCCTTGCTGACGGCCAGGACCTCAACGACTTCAAGGCGACGCAGGAAACGATCAAGGCGGCGACGCAAACGATCGGGAGGACACTCATGGTGAGTCTCTATTGCTTTTAAGGCTAGGCCTTCCACTTGCTCGGATAACTTGATTTGACGACCTTTTGTGGTGTGTTGATGCAGTCTCTCGCCGAGCGGGCACAAGGCAGGGCAGACCTGCTGAAGGAGGGCGCCAAGCTTCACGCGGAGCTGTCTACAGCCCGGGAGGCCGTGCTGCAGGCCAAGATCGAGGCCGCAAGAGAAATAAAGCACCATAAGGACGAGGCAGTCTTGAAGGACAAGGTGATGGCAGCCATGAAGCAGGAGCTTGAATCCGCCAGGCTGAAGGTGAAGGTGGCGGAAGACGAGCTGAAGGTCGCCGCTGCGGGTACGTCTGGGAATGCCCTTAAGCTTTATGCTTGAAGTTTACGTCGTAATGAACCATTTTTGACCTTGTCATTTGCAGAGGCCATGAAGGAGTCCGGCTTGAAGAAGGACCTCAAGGAGTTGAAAGACCAGGTGAAGACCCTCAAGGAGAAGAACAAGGAGGTCATTGCCAGTGAGTATTACGATACCCGAAAGGCTGCATATGAATTTGGTGTTAGCAGGGATCTGGAGATCGACCTTGGCTGGGCGATGCAAACCCTTATTGATCATCAAGAGATGACTGCAGATCTTCAGAAGGAGCTGGACGACCTCAAGGAGGCCGCTGAGTACCTTGTGGACGTATACGTCCCCAAGGTCGAAGGCGGGCCACAGGAGCTCATCGCGTGGCTGGAAGATGCGGAAGGTCGCATGAAGACCCTGCTAATAGACAGCGGTAAGCTCGCCGCTGCTGCCGCGTTGGCCACGGTGAGGCACCATGTGCCAACGTTCGACCTTGAGAAGGTCAGGGAGGAGCTCGACCTAAGTCGGCTGGTGGGCATTGAAGATATCCAGGCCACCGCAGAGGAGATCGTAAAGAAAATAGACCTGTAAAGTGTAACTTAGGACGTAGCAAACTGTTAGAGCCGATGGGTTGTGGACCCTTTTGATGTAAGATGAACCTTGCATGAATAAAAAAGGCATGTTTAATTAACTGTTGTGACCCCTTATTTGACTTATATACTCTTTATAAGAACACAAAAGTAATGGAGCTGCACGAACCCTTTCCCCCCGCTAACCCAACTCAGTGGAGGAACGGCTTACCGACTACACGGCTCAGCGTGGAGGCTTATGTGCAGCCGACGCGTGGAGGGGGGTCCTGGACCCATGGTCGAGCAACCACACGACCTAGGAATACTTATAAAGTTCAAAAAAAGTTGTGGTAATGGAACACTACTAAAAAGAAAGGTAAAAACCCCCAGGTCGAACGACCCTTAGGTTGGCAAAGCCAAGCCCCCTAGCGTGAAGGGCCGGGCTTAACACCAAGCCCCCGAGCGCGAGGGGTCCAGTTTTAAACCAAGCCCTCGAGCATGTCGAGGGGGGTGAACAGAAAGCAAGTAGGTCGAAAGGTAATCTTTATATATATCGAATTACAAAGGATAGAGTATATAGCTTTTATTGCGATACAAGACTCCTAAGGATAGAAGCAACGTAAATGCTCGATGTTCCAGGGGTTTGGGACGCCCTGGCCATAGGCCCATTGGAGGCGATAGGTCGCCGGTCCAATGACCTCCTTAACTATGAAGGGGCCTTCCCAAGGTGCTGAAAGCTTGTGCATGTCCTTGGTGTTCTGGATCCGCCACAGGACTAGGTCGCCAACATTGAAGGAACGTTCCCGCACGTTGCGGTCGTTGTAGCGACGTAGCTACTGCTCGTGGCGGGTGTGGCGCATGAGCACGGCCATGCGATGTTCCTCGACACTGTCAATGTCAAGCCTGCGTGTTTGCTCCACTTCTCCTTCATCAAAGTTCTGGATGCGAGGAGCTCCGAAGGCAACGTCGGTGGGGAGGATGGCCTCTGACCTGTAGACCAAAAAGTAGGGTGAGTACCCTGTAGCTGAGCTGACCTAGGTCCTGAGACCCTAGATGACGTGGGGGAGCTCTGAGAGCCACCTGGTTGCGTAAGGTGGGGAAGATGCGGTCTTTGATGGCCTGTAGGACCATGCCGTTGGCCCGCTCGACCTGGTCGTTGCACCGTGGGTGCGCCACCGAGGAGTAGTATACGTCGATCAGGTTGTCTTGGCAGAAGTCCTAGAAATCAGCTCCTGTGAAGGCCGTGCCAAGGTCGGTGACGATCCTGTTGGGCACCCTGAAGCGGTGGGTGATCTCCACGATGAACTTGGCCGCCTCTTTAGAGGTGACGCTGGATATGGGACGGACCTCGATCCATTTGGTGAACTTGTCCACCACCACGATGATGTGCTTTTAGCCACCAGGGGCGGTCTTGAAAGGTCCCACAGAGTAAAGGCCCCACACTGCAAAGGGCCAGGACGGAGGAATGGTCTTTAGGGCCTGAGCCGGGACGTGCTGCTGTTTGGCGAAGAATTAGCACCCCTTGCATCGACGTACAAATTCCTGCGCATCAGCCACAGCCGTAGGCCAGTAGAAGCCAGACCTGAAGACCTTGCCCACCAGGTTGGCAGAGGCAGCGTGGTTGCCGTACTCACCGCTGTGGATCTCATCTAAGAGCCTGAGGCCCTCAGATCGTAGGATGCACTTCATCAAAACCCCTGTGGAGGCGGACCTCCGGTAGAGTTCGTTGCCGACGACGACGTAGTTGGCACTACGCCTCGTGATCTTTTCGCACTCCGCCTTGTCCTCGGGTACTCGATGTTCGAGGATGAAGGCGATGAAGTCAAGGCGCCAGTCATCTTCTGCCTCGGTCATCAGGACATCGCGACCTCCCAGTCGGGTCACTTCATCGT
The DNA here is from genome assembly GCA_036936925.1 of Cenchrus fungigraminus. NCBI lineage: Eukaryota > Viridiplantae > Streptophyta > Magnoliopsida > Poales > Poaceae > Cenchrus > Cenchrus fungigraminus. Next base: position 88,551,874 of record CM072779.1, on the reverse strand, counting down.
CAGGCGACTCTAGGTCGGGGATAAGCTTGATGGATGGCTTGCGTAGGTCCTGGACGAACACGCCGGCCGAAACCAGTGCGCACTTGGAGCCGAGCTTGGAGAGGACATCAGCCGCGACGTTATTGTTGCGACAGACGTGGTGGAACTCGAGTCCTTCGAAGTGATGCTCGAGCTTGCGCACCTCAGCATAGTAGGCATCCATCGTGTCCTTTCTAGCTTTAGAGTCCTTGCTGACTTGGTCGATCACGACCTTGGAATTGCCATAGGCTATGAGGCGCTTGATCCCGAGGGAGACAGCGATGCGTAGCCCATGGATGAGGGCCTCGTACTCGGCGCCATTGTTGGACGCCTTGTAGTGGATTTGCAGGACGTACTTGAGGTAGTCGCCCTGGGGGAGATGAAGAGGACGCCCACGTCGGTTCCTTCGAGGTTCAGGGAACCATCGAAGTACATCTTCCAGTGCTCAGGTCGCTGTGGGGGTGGAGGCTGCTGGATTTCTGTCCACTCCGAGATGAAGTCTGCGATGACCTGGGACTTGATGGCCTGCCTGGGGCAGAACTCTAGGTCAAACTCGCCTAACTCGATGGACCACTTGACGATGCATCCAGTGGTGTCACGGCTCCGCAGGATCTCACCAAGGGGGAAGGCCATGATGACTTTGATCTTGTGCGACTGGAAGTATAGCCGGAGCTAGCGAGAAGTGATGAGCAGCGCGTAGAGCATCTTCTGGGGCTGGCTGTACCTAGTCTTGCTGTCAGACAGGACCTCGCTGACGTTGTAGATGGGTCGCTGGACAGGGTAAGGTCGACCTTCTTTTGGTCGCTCAGCTACTTCTGGATGGCCTTTTGGTAGGTCGCGCCGGCGTTCTTGAGGCCGAAGGTCATGGCCATGTATTAGTAGATGCCATGGGGCATTATGAATGCCGTCTTGTCTTGGTCAGAGACCTTCAGGGCTATCTGGTGATACCCTGAGTAGCAGTCGAGAAAGCATAGGAGGACGCTTCCGGCCGTGGAGTCCACGACCTGGTCGATGCGCGGAAGAGGGAAGGGGTCTTTAGGGTAGTGCCTATTGAGGTCGGTGTAGTCAATACACATTCTCCATTGACCGGTTTTCTTGGGTACAAGGACTGGTTGGCAAGCCAAATCGGGTTTTTACACTCGCGGATAAATCCGGCAGCTAGGAGCTTTATTAATTCTACCCTAATGACGTCCTTGCGATCTTTCGCAACGCGGCAAAGCTTCTGCTTGACAGGCTTGGCCGTCTTGCTTACATCCAAGGAGTGCTCAACCAGCTCCCTGGGGACACCCGGTATATCCGATGGACTCCATGTGAATATGTCCGCGTTGTCCCGGAGGAAACTGGTGAGCGTGAGTTCCTATTTGGGGTCAAGCCCGTCGCCGATCACCACCGTCTTCTCTGCGTCGGCAAGGCCGAGTCAGACCTTCTTCGTGGAGGGGACCGCGTCCAGGGTGGTGTCGATGCGCTTCTGCTCCGGGATAGGTAGGTCGACTGGGTCGACGGCCTTGGCCTCAGCGACCAAGACTGCGGAGGGGTCGACGGCGGCGGAGGTCGCGGTAAGGTCGAGAGCCTTCGTGTTGCACTTGAAGGAGATGATGAGATCCCCCAGGACGGAGAGGACCCGATTTGGAGCCAGCATCTTCAACACCAAGTAGGTGTAGTGCGGGATGGCCATGAACGTGGCCAGCATCGGGCGACCTAGGATCGCGTGGTAGGAGGACTTGAAGTTGGCGACCTCAAAGCTGAGGTACTCCGTGCGGAAGTTTGCCTCCGTACCAAAGGTGACGGGGTGGGAGACCCGACCCAGGGGGTAGGCCGCCTTCCCAGGACGATGCTGTAGAAGGGCTCGTCGCACTCCATGAGCTTGTTGAAGTCGAAGCCTATTTCTTGAGGGTCTCAACGAAGATGATGTTGAGCCCGCTCCCCCCATCGATCAGGGTCTGGGAGAGCAAGGCCCCATCCACCGTATGCTCGGCGACCTGTGGGTAGGACCCAGGGTCTGGGATGTGCACCCAGTGATCAGCTCTGGAGAACATGATCGGCTGCTCAGACCAACGCAGAGGCGCAGTTGGCTGAGTGTGGACGAGGTGGACCTCGCGCTTGTCCTTGCGGTAGCGCCTCCTGCTGACGCTGGACTTGATGCCACCAACGATCATGTTGATCATGCGGGTTGCAGCCTGGAAAGGCCCGTTGGGGTTGCCTGCTAGTGGTGGAGGAGGCAGGTTGGTCTCGTCACGAGGAGGCGCTGGAGGTGGGTCGTTGCGTGGTGGGTCGCTGCGAGGTGGCTCACGGCGATCGTCATATCACTCCTCGCGCCGGTCGTCGGGTCGATCTCACCGGTCGTCACGGCGGTAGTTGTTGTTGTAGGGGCGGTTCTCACGGTGTTCGCCGTCGTTCCTGGGTCGCTTGGGGTCCACAGGGGTGCTAAAGGCCCTCTTGAACTGGGAGCACTCGCGGAGAGTGTGGGTAGCCCCCTCGTGGAACCCGCAAACACTGTTGAGCGCCAGGTCGAACTCCTCCTAGTTGCAGGTCGAACTTCGGCACCCTTCGACCGCTAGAACCTCAGAAGGTTGCTTGCGGAGCTTGTCTGCTGCGGTGCCTGATGTGCCAGGGGCATCAGCGTCGAACTGGTTCTGGAGCGCCTCTTCTGTGTCCATCAGCTTGTTGACGACGTTCATGAGCTCCATGACGTTGGTGGCGCTAGACTCATGGATCTTCTCAAAAATCTTGCGGTCTTTGATGCCCTTCTTGTAGCTGTCGACGATCTGATCGTCCCTGACGCCAATGCACTCGTTCCGGTTCTCGAAGAACCGGTTATTGTAGTCTCGGAGCCGCTCCTTGGGCTTCTGCACGACCCGCCCAAGGTTGAACGCATTTCCCAGGCGATCGTAAGTCGCCTGAAAGTTGGATGTGAAGGCCTGGGACAGGTCGGCCCAGGTCTTGATGCTGCCAGGCTCGAGGTTGTTGAGCCACAGCGAGGGGGCCTTGCCCATGACCAGCGGGAAGTAGGCCGCCATATGGTCGAAGTTACCACCGGCCGCCTTGACGGTGACGTAGTAGGTCGACAGCCAGATGTTAGGGTCTGAGCGCCCATCATACGGCTTGATGTTGGGCTTGAAGTTGTCGGGGTACTCCACTATCCTGAAATGAGAAGCGAGCGCTGGAAAGGCGGTGACAGCAAGGTCATCACTGGAGCCTCTGGCCGGAGCGGCCTCTCTAGGCGTGGTGTGGACGCTGCGCTCTGGGATGAGAACCTAGGAGCGTGGCTACTGATCCCGGTTGCTCTGGAGAACGCCTGGGTCACCGTTCTCACCGTCGTAGAGGGCACGGCGCTTATTCTCGATGTCGTGGCGGTCGCGGAGCTCGTGCTCCATGATGTGGTGAACGCCCCCAGGTGGGCCGTACTCGCGGTCATACTACAAGCGGTGATGAAGTTCGCGCTCCACGCGCTCTCGATGGCGCTGGTCGACGTAGTTGCGCATGTCGCGGGTGCGCCTGTTGGTGTCGAGGTTGACGCGAAGGTCGCCGACAGCAGCAGGCTGCTGGGCGGGTTGCTCAGGGTTGTTCTGAGCGACCTCTTCCCGAATGGGGGAGAGATGGCTGCGCGGAGGTCGATGCGATCGACTGCGCGAGTGGCGGGTCGATGAAGACGCGGCAGATTTAGAGGCCGCGCTCTTCTCCTCCACCAAGGCATTGGCGACACGGAGGTACGCGAGGGCCTGCTCAGCTTCAGCCATCATAGGAGCTTGCTGGAGCCGGGTAATGGCCGCACGCAGGTTGGCCTGGGGGCTATTGAAGGTCGGGATCCCGGCTTCCTCAAACTCTAGGCGCAGGTCGCGAGCGCAGGGCAAGGCCACGCGCTGCTGCTCTTCCGCACGTCGCTGGGCACGGCAGGCGTTGGCTTGGATGCGGGCCGCTTCTTCAGAGTTGGTCGCGCCCGCACGGGGTGGCTCATTCTCGGAGACCACGAGCACTTGGCGAAAGACGATGTCCGAGTCATTGGGGGAGACTCGAACACGGACCTTCTAGAACTCCCCGCAGTCCGGAGACTGGGTAGGTTGTTTAGCTCGGCGAGGGAGCTCTTGGTCGATCTTCTTCTGCAGGCGGCACCCGCGGAGGGTGTGCTTCGCACCCTTGTGATAGGTGCAGGGCACGTCGAGAGGGTCACGCCGAGCGTGAGGTGCCGGCCTTAGGTCGCCAGAAGGTCGCTGCCCAGATTGGGTTTGGGGAGGCGTGGACAGCTAGCTGAGACGAAGGCCAGGTGCAGACTTCAGGCCGACGGGAACGTGTCGTGGCGTAGCGCTGTTTGCGCCGAGCGCTGAGCTCGTTCGCAGATCTCCAGAGTTTCCCTCATCATGCCGATGACGTTCTCCATCCCATGGAAAAGGTCACAGGGTTTGGGTGGGTGGGTCTGCGAAACCAGATCGGAAACGGGGGTGGCGACGAACGCCGTGATGACCTGCTCCGAGGTCGCTGGAGGAGTTGCGGCTGCCGGAGCAGGAGAGGTCGACGTGAAAGATCCAAAGCAGATCTCCATGAGGTTGGCAAGGAAGGCCACCATGCTCGCCAGGAAGACGACACCAGATCGGGGCATCATGCTAGACAGTGAGTTCCCGATCGCCCCTACCTGGCGCGCCAACTGTCTGGGGGTGAGACCTGGACAGATCCGCTAGGGGGTTACCCTAGAGGTTTGCAGGTTAATGGAGGATCGGGACCTAAGAGCGTAGGTGGTAGTCCACGTGGTGAACTCAGAACTAGGCGAGTATGGCGGTGAACACAGGGAGACAAGGGTTTAGACTGGTTCAGGCCACCGGAGAGTAAAACCCTACGTCCAGTTGTAGTGGATTATGCGGGAGGTTGAAGATGAGTTGTCCCCTTGAATGGAGCCCTAGGCCGCCTTATATGGGGAGGACGTGCTAGGGTTTCCATTCAAGGTCGGTTGACCCGTGACGGGGTCGGTTACAACTGCAGGAAGCTTATCTCCCGGATTACAAGGAGTATCCCGTGATACTCGGAGCTACAGGCGGCGGCGCGCCAGGTCCTAGTGTCTTGGCTTGCACGCCAAGCAGCACGGGTCTTCCGGGATCTTGACGAGGTCGCCCGCGGTCGACGGGGTTGTGGATAAGGTCGCTGGGCCCACTTCGCAGGTCGGCGGGTCTTCTAGAAGGTCGGGTCCACTTGTCAGGGGGCCCTGGGACCCTAGCCAGCGGGGACCAACAACCTGGGGCACCCTATGCCCGTGATAAGTGGAAATTTTCCCCTTTTTACAGTCCGCCCATTAGGGCATAAACATGTGCCCGAAAGATGTTTGATGAAATGCTTGAACCGAAATTGTCTTTTTGTATGGCCGTGAGGCCTTTGTCTCTGCCTCGCTGTTGCCAGGAACGCTGGCTGGGATGGCATCTCTGCCCGGCAGGCTTGGCGAGCTGCAGAGGTTGGAGCTTGCCCGCGCCCATGTCATGGCTGGCGGTGGCGGCGTGATGGCGCTGGGTCCGACTCAGCGTGCGGCCTCTGTGGAGCCTGGCTGGCGTGCGGCCGCAGCCCCTTCCGACAGTCCACGTGCCACCCATGTTGATAAGGGCAAGGTGCGCAAGGGCACCAGCCGGCCGGAGGTGCGGCGTGTGCCACCCGGTTCGCTCAAGATTGACGAGCCGGCGTCGCCCCAGCGCAGGATGGTGCTGCCGGACGACTCTGACGACGAGGAGGTGGCCCCTCATGTGTTCGGTGTTGGCGGAGTCTCTCTGGAGGCCACCAAGGATGCACCGAGTGGTACAGTTGCTCCTCCTCCTTGTCTACCTTCTTCTCCTCCACGTTCTCTTCGACAAACAGAAACTTCTCCTCGGAGTGCGAGCATTTCGCGCCTTTCGCCGCGGGCTGCCCCAGCGCCGCCTGTGACAACACAGGGTGCGCTTAGGCTGACTCCAGAGGTGACGGCCGGAGCGAAGAGGCTAGCGTCCTCGAGCTCGGGATTTCGCAAGCGTGCTCATTTGCACGTGTCCACTGAGTGAGTTATTCTGCAGGTTATTGCTTTGTTCTAGTGTCGTTTGCCGATTGGTGCTTGAAGTTGAGGATCGTGGTGTTGGAATTGCTCTTGTTTCCAGGGGTGGGGTGCCTGCGTCAGGCATCGGTCTGATGGCGCGTCCGCCGATTGCTTCAAGAGAGCACTCTGGCGTGGCGCTGGATACCGGCGCAACTCCCCGAACGGCCAGTCCCCAACGTGGAGACACTGGTTCTATGGCCTTGGGTTCTGCCTCTGCGACAGTCCCCGAGGTCGAGGAGATCCATCGGGAGCTCCCCACGCTGCGCACATGCCCGCCACGCCCTGGCAGGATTGCACAGGTGCGTGGTGGCAAAGCGCACGAGGTGCTTGGTGACCCGGTCGTCGACGAGGACAACCGGCAAGAGCTCGTGACCCTCACTGCAAGGTATTCTCGGCTGGCGGGGGTGAGTGCATCTTCAGACCTTCCTCTTTTCTCCATGTTAGCTTCTTTTGTTTTGACGATATGGTTTTTTAGACCGTGGCTGCTGCATCTACTTGCAAGAGCGAGCTACTGGAGGATGTTGGGACCAATGCTGTCACGCTGCGCGCCCGGGTGCGGCGTCTTGAGAAACAGGCCGCTGCGCATCAGGACGGCAGTAACCGGGAACTCGAGCAGCTACGCCGGGAGAAGGCTGACGCGGTGGCCGCCGCCGATCGTCTTGGCGAGAAGGTGGCTGTAGATGCTGCCGCTGAGCGTGTTTGCACGGAGAAGGCCGCCACGGACACCGCCGTCGCGTCCCTACGTGCAGCAACACACAAATAGCAAAAGGGTCTGTTGGCTCCATTTATATTTCATGTGTTTTCTCGAGTGCTTGCATCTGACTTGGTTCTTGAAAACAGCTTGGGCCATGCTGAACAGGACCTCGATGCGGTTCGGACTCGGGCAAAGGCGACGGGGAAGGCTTTGGAGCAGGCGACCAAGGAGTGGGCCATGGTTAGGAAGGAGCTCGCTAGTGAGTTGTCTTCTGCCTTTGCCTTACTTGGTTCTTTGTGTGGTCTAGTCCTTCTGATGTTTGAGCAGACTTGCGGCTGAAATTGTTCGCCCAATTTGCAGATCTTGAGGCTCGTGTGGAGTCAGAAAGGAGCCAGTTCCGGGCTCTTGGTGAAGCTCTGCGCCCTCTGTTGGACGAGCTGGCCCCGCTCGCCGAGTCCTCCTCCATGCGGGAGTTTGGCGAGCTCGTTGTCCGCCCACCGTCTCTGCTGGAACCAGTCCAGGCGGCGTCTTCACACTTCCAGGGGTATCTCTACGAGGTCAGTCTGGCAAGCACCAGCCATTGCCTCACTGTCTTCCGCTCCTCGCTCCCACATGTCGACATGGGCTTGTTCCATGGCGGGTCGCTTGTGGGACGTCATCCGCGCGGGTTGACGAGCTGCTGGAGGAGGTGAAGGACGTGGCGGAGAAGCTTGCTGAAGACGTTGTGTCTGCTGAGGATGAGCCAAGCGGTTTCCTGCTGCAGTTGTGAAACATTAATAAGTACTTGTAATATTTTGTCCATACTGTTGTGGCATCGTACTTTTTAATGTTTTTTTATTGGTGGCGCTTTACTTTGACAGAATCCATATACTTTTAATTTCCTCGGTAGTTGGTCTGTTACGGGAAACTGTAGTTCCATTGGCCTCAGTTTCCTAGCGCAGAGGGCGTACTCTCATACACGTGTAGTACCATAGCTTGGCGAAGATCTCGGCCCACGATTTAAGACGTATTTTACCGAGTACTTTATGAGTCGTAAGATCTATGTTCAGATGAGCGTTTAAATTTTTGACAGAAATAAACATTGCCGTAAAATAAAGGCAGTCCCCAAGTTTCAGATTTGAATGTTGGGTGCTGGTCATGCAAACAGGATATCAAAATGAAAGAACTTCGTGAACTTTTATTCATTGCCAAAGCTGATAGCATGTGAGAGTATAAAAAATAAAGAAGATACATAGCTTTATGGGTAGAAGTGGCGTAGGTGCTCGATGTTCCAAGAGTTGGGCACATCGGAAATACCGGTATTATACCAAGGAAGCAGGCATTAGCAAGGAGGAGGTCAATCAAAAAAGAAATATTACTCAATCAAAGATCCAACTGATCCCCACGCCTTTATTGGAAATACGCAGTCACGAATAATCCCGCTAAAGTAATAGGAATTAGGCCTAAGACGATTCCAAATAGAAAAACTTCAATCATTTCGATTTGTTCGAGGGGATAAAAAAAGAGGTACGATCTATCTCTAAATAATAGTCTAAATTATCCATGAATCTCAATGACCAAGAAAAGAATTGATAATTAGTGTGGAAAAGAGTCTAGAATACCGGGAATCCAAAACAAAGATTATTTTTTTCTGACTTATTCATTCAATTCATTTCAAATAAGACGTATCTTGTTCAAGAAATTTTGTAAATTCTTTAAGTATTTTGCATTTTTATCTATGGGGTCACAACCAAGGTCGTTGTAAATCCACGAATTTCATTCAATTTATTTTTCTTACACTATAGAAATTTGGCTCTCTATTGCATGGGTGGAAGAACAAAAATAGGATTCTAAAAAAAGAAAGATATTGAAAAGAAAAATTGACTTTTGAAACCCTTTTTATGTGTAACGGAAAAGAGTTGCGATTTCTTCTTATTCCTATAGAACGTCTAGTAACAAGAATATGAAATCGTAAATAGTGAAAAATTCTTACCTTGCGTGATCTAAGTCTAAGGAAACACAAAAAATCCACCCTACCGGAGAGAGTACGAGAATTTCACTCATCTCCCCGGAGAATCTGTGAATGCCATGTTTGAGTGCTTCACGCTGATTGTGAACAACATGAGAGCCAACATCTGTTGACGGCTGTTAAGTGCTACTTTTACACTGTCAATACCAACATAAAATAAATGTAAAAGGATCATCAACACTAGAATAGGAGCTTAAACTAATACTTTCCACCAGTGTCGATGTCTATTCGAATGCAGGTATTTAGCATAAGAAATGGGAAGAATCCATATACATTTATCCCACTCCAATCCAAGGCATTCAAGTTCTGTCCAATGAGGGGCTGCCACATGGACTCCCCTGGATCCATGATGTCACCAATCCATGTGAAGAGCTTTCAACGAATCACACGCTACCACGTCAGCATCACATGGATCCATGGGCCCACTTGCTAACCAAATCACCAGGAAACTTGGCATGCACGGAGGATAAGCATCAGGGCCCACATGGAAGCCACCTTGAGAAAGCACAGGCCAGGCGGCTTGCCGAGGGGGCCGGCCCACCCTAGGTTCGGCCGAACTAACCTAGGGTCGGTTGATCCTGGCCTTCCATGTGTCACCTCCCAATTGGTCCTTGGCTGCATCCCAGGGTGTTTTGGAGTACTTTGAGCCTCGAAGCAAGCCACCCCCTTGCCTATAAATAGAAGGGGAGGGGCCTCATTTCCAACACAACCGAACCTCCCTCTCCTCTCATTCTCTCTTGGAGAGGTGAGTTCTCACCTCTCCCAAGATTAGTGTGTGTGTGTGTGTTAGAGTGCTAGGTAGAGTAGGGTGAGGAGTGAGTTGATGTCCTCTTGGATGCTTGTTCTTCATTTAGAGCAAAGTGAGTATTTCAACATTTCTTATTTAGACTATAGTGGACTTCATGCATGAATGATGTGTTCTTGTGTTCTTGGCTCGTTCATAGTTTAGAGGCTTGTGTTCTTCGTAACACAAGGCTTCGATCCTTTAGAGCTAGTGCATTAGTTCAAGTATCTGTTTGTATGTTTAGATCCTGTTTAGCTATGTAAGAATGATGTATCTAGTTCGCATCCAAACCTTCCTGTTGCTCCATGATTCGATTATGTGCTAAGTACTGAGTCGTTATACTAATCGGTAGTGTAGACGTGGTGTCTGGACTCTAGTTATCCTACGAATACCAAGTGCATTCGCGTAACGATAGGGGTAGGCCGCAGTGACAGCCTATTGGACCCTTCGAAACCTTCGCGCCTGTGTAACAAGTAGGGTCCTGTTGCCAGAACATTCCTTGTCCCTAAAAAGCTAGGGTGGGTTGGCACCCCACGGGGAGGACTACATGGCGACCATATCCTTGCCTAGACTCAAGACCCTCAGGAAGTGCTTTTCAACCCTTATCTATCCTAGCCAGAGTTTGGTGTCCTTGGACCGTCTATACTATAGTAGAAGATAGTGCATATCGTTCCTTGGATTCGATACCCTTGGGAATAGTCATTCTCCTAGGGAGAAGTGCTAGAGCGGTGTATCCGTGTGCTTGCAGATTCGTTCGCACTCGTCAATGTACCCGGGAGTTCCTTACATGTTCACGCTAACCGGTGCCATAGTGGTGACATTAAGAAACGCCAACAAGCATTTCTGGTGCCGTTGCCGGGGAAAGGTTGCTGCATCTATCTTCGAACCTAGTGGTCCTTGTATTTATCCTTTTTCATTTTCTTCTACCTTCACCCCCATTACCCTTCGAGATACCTTTTTCATTTTCTTTACTTCTACCTTTACCCCTGTTATCCATGGAAGGTTATCCTTGCAAACACCTTCCACCTTCGAGGAGTGAACTCTCAGAGCCATCTTTGTCTGAACCTACTCTTTCATCTGGCTGTCGGATTCGCCCCTCTCTCATGAAGCTAATTCAGGATCTTTCCTTCTCGGGGTCAATTCATGAGAATCCCCTCGATCATGTGAGAGACTACGAGTGTCTGGTTGAAACTCCGGGTAAGATCAGAGAATCACCGGATGCTCGGAAAAGGGAAGTTTTCCTGCTATCCCTCTCTAGGAAAGCACGGGATTGGCACCATTGTTTTGGTAGAGACTACCTCACTTGGAAAAAATTGAGAGCAGCTTACTGCTCCCGATTCTTCCTGATACGACGTGTCATCTCATTGAGGATAAGGGTTCTTAGTCTCAAGGTGAGGAGGAATCGCTAGGAATGGCATGGAATCACTTCACCTTCTCGGCGGAAGATTGCCCAGTCGTCCATGTTCCCGATTGGATGTTGCTTTAGCACTTCTGGTATGGGTTGCGGAAGGACAATGCCATGCGGCTTAATGCTCTCTCTGGAGGCTCTTTTGTGCAGTTGGGCGCTCCTGAGGGAAAAGAGATCGTGGAAAACCTCCGGGATTAGGGAGAGGGTCCGAGCTGCCCATGGCGTACCCCTGGGACGTCATCTCGGTGCGGATCACCATCGAGATTGCTGGTGAGGGGTCGATCACAGCGCGAGTTCCCCTACCTGGCGCGCCAACTGTTGGTGTTAGGATTAGTCCCGACACTAACTAGTAAGTTACGCTGTGATCAGCTTCTCGATGGTCGGTGCAAATGACAACACAGGGGACACGAGTTTATCCTGGTTCCGACCGCGGGGTCGTACGTCCAGTAGATTTGCGCGTGCACGCTGTATTGATTCGCACCGGTGGTGCTTGTAGAGGGGGGCTACAAGCAAGGCGGGAGAGGAGGAGAGGCCTCCAAGTCCCTGCTAAGTGATTGAGGCAAAGTGCCAATATCGATGGGAACGAGTATACGAGTGAGCGTGGGTGTGAAGTGGTGATTCCCGGACCGCCTCCTCCTTTTATAGACCAAGGGGAGGCGGTTTACAGTCATACCGCATGGCTTTAGGCATGGTGTGGCGGTATGGCGCACAGTGCCGGCGATTCGATGGCCGTCCTGGCGAATCTTGCTCCTGGCGGGCGTCGTGGTGACTCCTGTGTCCGTCCAGGAGCGGCTTCGAGGGTAGTAGCGCTGGAGCTCTTCGTTTGTTCGCCGTCCGTACACCGGCTCGATGGCTTGGCTGACGGAGTACCGGAGGCTGCATAGCGGCGGGCGTGGCGATGTCCTGTCAACCTGGATCCTTACAGTGCGGGGGATGGCCCAGCAGTGCCCGGGATGGCGGCACAGTGGCGGGGATGGCCGCTCAGGGCCGGAGGTGATGGAGGTGACGCGCCCCGCCGGCCTTGCGTCACGGCATCTTCCCAGGCGGGGCGGGGAATTGGTGGCCGTCCCCCTTTTGAGGGTGCCGCCGTCCTCTTTCGAGGGGCGCGACGTGGAGGAGGTACGGGAGTAGGCGGCACAGCGTCACGGAATGACACCGGCCATGCCGCACAGCACCCGCACAGCGCCGGGGATGGCTGCACAGTGCGGGTTGGTCGAACAGCGCCGGGATCTGATTCCCAGGCGGTGTCAGAGGGCCGCCGTGGCGGGGATTCGCCTTTGACCCGGGCGCCCGCGACGCGCCGGAGCATTTAATGCTCCGGTCGTGGGAGCAGGGGTGGTGTCGCGGATCGGAGGAGGCCTCGAGCGAGGCGGAAACTCGCTCGAGGGGCGTCAAGCCCTCGAGCGAGGCGGACACTCGCCCGAGGGGGCGTCAAGCCCTCGAGCGAGGCGGAAGATTCGCGGTACAGCTCCCGGCCCTCGAGCGGGGCGGAGGTTCGCTCGAGGGGTGCCGGGGGTTGGCTATTTCTATGGGCCGCTGGGGCTTGTTGGGCCGTGGGCCGCGGTATGCGAGGCGTGATTTGCGGTTCGTGAGTTTGCTTGTTCGCTTTCGTTATTTTTCGAAAAAAAGGGAGTGATTTCCCCCGTTATTAGGGGACCCCTATGGCTGTCCCCGACAGTCCGAGCCTTTGCAACGGTATCCGTAGGAACTTGCAAAGGCTGGTGCTTTCTGATGGGACTTTCTTCCCGCCTGGGCGTTGTGGCGTTCCGTGGGGGCGCGCTAGCGTACCCGCGGGTGTAGCCCCCGAAGCCTTGGAGGAGTGTGTGCATTCCTACAAGGTTTTTCGCAGCGTGCGGCCGGTGCGCGAGGTGTTTGTTTCAGCCGGCATCGGCGTTATTTCAGCCGGCCTCGGCGGTGCCATGCGCGCGTTCCGGTATTTGCTTGCGCTCGGGCACGCCCAGGAGGTGTAGCCGTGCGTCGAGCCCCCGAGCCTGGGCCCACTCAAGGCGATCGGAGCGAGCTCTCCGATTTGTCTGTGCGCCCCTTCGCCGCCCCTTCGCGGGGCGGAGGGGTGAGGTGCTCATGACTCCCATCGAACGGGTCACGAATCACGGGTCCCTCGTCGAGCTGTTAGCGGGTGGTTCAAGTGGACGTCCGTGCCCCGTTCGATAAGGGTCAGCTCGTGGTCCGGAGACACGTCCATAAGAGCGCTTACGCGGGTGTGCTAGGCAGGGCTCGGTCCCGTTCGATTGGTACTGAGGGTGCGGAAGCTCTCCCTCGGTGGGATCCCTCGACTAGCTGCCCTCGTTGGCCTTGAACACGAACTACGGGGCGCCCCCGAGCTTGCGAGCTCGGGGTCAGGCTCGAGTGCACGCGCCTTGGTCGTCGCTAACTCTGTCAATCTGAGGTACCTGTTCGAACCCTTCGAGGGTCAAGCTTCGAACCTCTGATTAGTAGGGCCTTTGCGGGGTCGCACTAAAATGCCCCCGTCTTGGCTTGATCTGTGGAGCCCGCTAGGCTGTGGTCGAGCCGACCCTCGAGCCACTGATCAGTAAATCCCCGCTCGAGGGGCATCTGCGGCGCCTACCCTCGACGGGCAGGTCTTGTAACCGCTGATCAGTAAACACAGCGTTCGAGGGGCCCGGCCCTCGAGTTCGTTCAGTGAGCCACGGCCCCGCCCGTTTTAGATCGGGGCATCGATCGCACCCGCGAGGGGTCGGTCCTCGAGCTCTTGGCTCTAGTTTCGTGAGGGGGTCATCCTTATTCAGGAAGGAACCCAGCCATTTAATGGGCGCGGATCGTGGACGCCGATCGTGTGAAGCGGGCGCGCCTTTTCAGGCGGCGCACCACAGGCGTCGTGGGCGACGTGGGGGGCGGACGGGACGGGACGCCACGCCCCTTCGGTTATTGTGTCGTAATGATAGTGTGCGTGCGTGGGCACGACTGTTTCGGCGAGGCGGGCCCCGCTCATCAGCAACGCGGGGTGCCAGTCGCATTAATTGGCGCTATGTGCGGAGTTTTCGGGGGCGTTGCTCCCCTGGATCTTATCAATCACGGGAGGGGGGCAGAGGCGAGGCCCCTTACCTTGCCATTCGCATCCATCCCCGCACGCAGCTCGTCTTCCTTCCGGCTGTGCGCTCCGCCGCTTCGGGTCCGCTCGTGTTCCTTGCGCTTCCGCCGCCATCCTTGCTTCTCACCCTTGTCCTCCATGGCCCCTCCGGTTCGAGTGGTGGAGCCTTTCCCGTGGCCCCGGTCGACGGTGACACCGCTGGCGCTGAATGAGCTGGTGAACGGCGGGCAGCTGATGCCGGTCGGCGACGGCCCATACCCGGCGTGGATGGTCCCACCGGCGTCGGACAGGGAGCCCAACCCTCCGCACGGCTATGTCGTCAGCTTCGCCCGTCTCCACGAGCGCGGCTTCGCCGCCCCGGCGAGCCGGTTTATGGTGGGGCTGTGCCACCACTACGGGGTGGAGCTGCACAACCTCGCCCCCAACACCATCTCGCAGGCGGCTGCCTTCGTCGCCGTCTGCGAGGGATTTCTGGGGATCCCGGCGAACTGGGACCTCTGGGTCCATCTCTTTCGCGGAGAGCTCCACACCCTTGCCACGACCGAGAAGGGGACGCGCCGGGCGGTCAAAGACCGGATCCTTGGAAGAAACAAATATACTTGTCTCTCATATTTTGCTAAGTCAAAGACCGGATCCTTGGAAGAAACAAATATACATCCTGATCAAGATGTGCATAAGTGTGTGATGACAACGAGTGTGGTAAGGTGTATACTAGGCCCGGAAATGGGTGCTAGATATTACCACACTTTATATGAAGATTAAGAGGTTGATGGTAAGGTGGACACTAGCCCCGGAGTAGGTACTAGTTATTACCATCTATATGGTGGAACTCCTTTTTCTTGTACATTTCAACCCCTTTCTCCTTTTGAAATTTTCTGAGACATGGGCTAGCTTTCTTTATTTTATTTTGCCATGCTTTTGAGCATGCTCTTTTTTTCCTTTTTTCAGCTAGCCCTTTGTCTCTTTTGGAGATACTTGGAGAGGGACGAATGATACAAAAGATGCATAAAGTTTTTATTTGTGGAAGAATGCTAGGATGAATGGAACAAATGATGAATGCCAGCTTTCAGTGTAGAAGTTTTAGCATGAATGTGTACGTGATCTTGATCATGGGAGTATGAGTTCTAAACAAGGGTCACAACAATTTGACAAAGCTCAATGAGAGAACAAGCTGCATATGTGGAGGCTAACATGAGCTAGAATCTACATATGGCTTTGGATAGGAAATGCTGATCATGTTTAGATTTTCAAAAAGGAAAACTCCGGATATCAAGCATCACTTGGTACAAGATCATAGCACTCTATTTTACCATATCATGTCTCACAACAACTTAGGCATGGATCATGCTTTTTGCCACCCACAAATCTTAAGCTAAGGTTTAAACATGCTAGCCGACAAACTCAAAACTTAGGTAGGATACAAAGCTGTAAGCAAGACATATGAGAAGAATAAACAAAGCAACTATTCATCATTTCAACCCTAGAGAGAAAGCATTCTTACTACGCATATCAAAGCAAACTAAGCAAACTTGATGATGAAAGTGAATAAATATTTGTGGTCTTTTTATTTTTGCAGATTGTTATGGGTTTTCATTATAAGAGATTCTGAAAGCAAAAGGAGATATAAGATACCTCGGAATTGGGATCCTCCCCCAAGCAAGCTTCAGGCTCACTGCGATGGAGGGTAGAAGAACCCCTGACTCGCAAAGTAAGCGAGGGTTCCCCTACCTCTGGGACGTCATCTCCCTGATGGAGGGTAGAAGAACCCCTGTCCCGATTTGGCGGCTGCCCCGCCGCGCCGTCCGCGTGGACGGATGCCTCCTGGTCCTGTGCGCCGCCGTCGCCCCGCGCGCTGGACTGGTTGCGCATGCGGGACGCGGAGCTCTCGACCTGCTGCACGGCCGCCTGCTTGATGAGAGTCTGCGCCTCGCGGCGCAGGTTACGTGCCTCGGGCGTCGATGGCTCTGGCATGTCCCGAAGTAGTGTCGCCGCCGCGATGAGTTTTTGGCTGGCCCGAAGCGGCGTGTGTGGATCGTCCACATTGAAGTCGGCATTGATGCGCTCGCAAGCCTGCTTCCCATCTTCTCGGGCGCGTTCGCCGCGTGCCGAGGCTTCCCCTGCGATGGTGGCACGCAGGAGCCGCACCTGCCGGTACTCTTCCGCGAGCTTTGCCTCGAGCTCGCGCGCCTGGGCCAGCTGCGTATTAATATCCGCATTGCCCGCTGGTGGGGCCGGTGGCGGGTTCGGCTCCGGATGCTGGGCCGCGTTCCCGTCGCCCGCTCCGTTTGCGCCGTCGGCATGCTCGTTGGCAGCGATAACGAAGCACTCGCGCGAGGGATCGTAGCTCCCTTCGTTGGAGTCGTCGGAGTAACCGAACCAGTAGTCCGCGGTGTCAAGGAACCGCCGGAATACCACAGGGTCCGGTACGCCGGAAAAGTCCCACTCCGCGTAGCCATGCGAGGTCGAGGGCGGCAGCTCGCTGGGTGAGCCGTGGTATGACTCGTCGTTGGTGGTGGCGATGAGGTTCCGTGCTGACAGCAGGTGATGGCCCGGGAGATCCTCATATGCAGCCATGTCGGAGCTGGCGGATGAGGCGTACGCCGCAGCAGGGTTGCGCATCCCGTAGGGGAACTGCGGCCCCGCGGCCGCGTGCTCCCCTGCAGGGTGCGCCGTCGTGTCGCTTGGCGGGGGCACGTCGTTCCAGGCCGCCTCGCGTGCCGCCCGGCGTCGCTCCGCGTGCGCCTGATGCGAGCGCTGACCTGGGCGTTTGCGGCGCTGGGGCGTCGAGGTGCTCGCAGCAACCGCCTGGGTGGGTGCCGGAGCGTCAGTAGCAGGCGTGGCGGCCATTGGGCCCGGCCCAGTCAACCGCTACGGGTGGAGTTCGTCGCGGTTGGTGAGGCGCATGAGGTAGCCGTTCCCTGTGGCCTGAAAGTTCAGGCTCCCAAACCGGATTTTGAATCCGGCAGGGAGAGGGTCCGAGCTGCCCATGGCATACCTCTGGGACGTCATCTCAGTGTGGATCACCATCGAGACTGCTGGTGAGGGGTCGATCACAGTGCGAGTTCCCCTATCTGGCGCGCCAACTGTCGGTGTTAGGATTAGTCCCGACACTAACTAGTAAGTTACGCTGTGATCAGCTTCTCGATGGTCGGTGCAAATGACAACACAGGGGACACGAGTTTATCCTGGTTCCGACCGCGGGGTCGTACGTCCAACAGATTTGCGCGTGCGCGCTGTATTGATTCGCACCGGTGGTGCCTGTAGAGGGGGGCTACAAGCAAGGCGGGAGAGGAGGAGAGGCCTCCAAGTTCGTGCTAAGTGATTGAGGCAAAGTGCCAATATCGATGGGAACGAGTAGGCGTGTGAGAGTGAGTGTGAAGCGATCTCGTCCCCCTGCGGCCGGGGGACCGCCTCCTCCTTTTATAGACCAAGGGGAGGCGGTTTACAGTCATATCGCATGGCTTTAGGCATGGTGTGGCGGTATGGCGCACAGTGCCGGCGATTCGATGGCCGTCCTGGCGAATCTTGCTCCTGGCGGGCGTCGTGGTGACTCCTGTGTCCGTCCAGGAGCGGCTTCGAGGGTAGTAGCACTGGAGCTCTTCGTTTGTTCGCCGTCCGTACACCGGCTCGAGGGCCTGGCTGACGGAGGACCGGAGGCTGCATAGCGGCGGGCGTGGCGATGTCCTGTCAACCTGGATCCTTAAAGTGCGGGGGATGGCCCAGCAGTGCCCGGGATGGCGGCACAGTGGCGGGGATGGCCGCTCAGGGCCGGAGGTGATGGTGGTGACGCGCCCCGCCGGCCTTGCGTCACGGCGTCGTCCCAGGCGGGCGGGGAATTGGTGGCCGTCCCCCTTTCGAGGGTGCCGCCGTCCTCTTTCGAGGGGCGCGACGTGGAGGAGGTACGGGAGTAGGCGGCACAGTGTCACAGAATGACACCGGCCATGCCGCACAGCACCCGCACAGCGCCGGGGATGGCTGCACAGCGCGGGTTGGCCGAACAGCGCCGGGATCTGATTCCCAGGCGGTGTCAGAGGACCGGAGTGGCGTGGATTCGCCTTTGACCCGGGCGCCCGCGGCGCGCCAGAGCATTTAATGCTCTGGTCGTGGGAGCAGGGATGGTGTCGCGGATCGGAGGACGCCTCGAGCGAGGCGGAAACTCGCTCGAGGGGCGTCAAGCCCTCGAGCGAGGCGGAAACTCGCTCGAGGGGCGTCAAGCCCTCGAGCGAGGCGGACACTCGCCCGAGGGGGCGTCAAGCCCTCGAGCGAGGCGGAAGATTCGCGGTACAGCGCCCGACCCTCGAGCGGGGCGGAGGTTCGCTCGAGGGGTGCCGGGGGTTGGCTATTTCGATGGGCCGCTGGGGCTTTTTGGGCCGTGGGCCGCGGCATGTGAGGTGTGATTTGCGGTTCGTGAGTTTGCTTGTTCGCTTTCGTTATATTTCGAAAAAAAGGAGTATTTCCCCGTTATTAGGGGACCCCTATGGCTGTCCCCGACAGGTGCTGGTCATGCAAATAGGATATCAAAATGAAAGAACTTCGTGAACTTTTATTCATTGCCAAAGCTGATAGCATGTGAGAGTACAAAAAATAAAGAAGATACATAGCTTTATGGGTAGAAGTGGCGTAGGTGCTCGATGTTCCAAGAGTTGGGCACATCGGAAATACCGGTATTATACCAAGGAAGCAGGCATTAGCAAGGAGGAGGTCAATCAAAAAAGAAATATTACTCAATCAAAGATCCAACTGATCCCCACGCCTTTATTGGAAATACGCAGTCACGAATAATCCCGCTAAAGTAATAGGAATTAGGCCTAAGACGATTCCAAATAGAAAAACTTCAATCATTTCGATTTGTTCGAGGGGATAAAAAAAGAGGTACGATCTATCTCTAAATAATAGTCTAAATTATCCATGAATCTCAATGACCAAGAAAAGAATTGATAATTAGTGTGGAAAAGAGTCTAGAATACCGGGAATCCAAAACAAAGATTATTTTTTTCTGACTTATTCATTCAATTCATTTCAAATAAGACGTATCTTGTTCAAGAAATTTTGTAAATTCTTTAAGTATTTTGCATTTTTATCTATGGGGTCACAACCAAGGTCGTTGTAAATCCACGAATTTCATTCAATTTATTTTTCTTACACTATAGAAATTTGGCTCTCTATTGCATGGGTGGAAGAACAAAAATAGGATTCTAAAAAAAGAAAGATATTGAAAAGAAAAATTGACTTTTGAAACCCTTTTTATGTGTAACGGAAAAGAGTTGCGATTTCTTCTTATTCCTATAGAACGTCTAGTAACAAGAATATGAAATCGTAAATAGCGAAAAATTCTTACCTTGCGTGATCTAAGTCTAAGGAAACACAAAAAATCCACCCTACCGGAGAGAGTACGAGAATTTCACTCATCTCCCCGGAGAATCTGTGAATGCCATGTTTGAGTGCTTCACGCTGATTGTGAACAACATGAGAGCCAACATCTGTTGACGGCTGTTAAGTGCTACTTTTACACTGTCAATACCAACATAAAATAAATGTAAAAGGATCATCAACACTAGAATAGGAGCTTAAACTAATACTTTCCACCAGTGTCGATGTCTATTCGAATGCAGGTATTTAGCATAAGAAATGGGAAGAATCCATATACATTTATCCCAATCCAATCCAAGGCATTCAAGTTCTGTCCAATGAGGGGCTGCCACATGGACTCCCCTGGATCCATGATGTCACCAATCCATGTGAAGAGCTTTCACCGAATCACACGCTGCCACGTCAGCATCACATGGATCCATGGGCCCACTTGCTAACCAAATCACCAGGAAACTTGGCATGCACGGAGGATAAGCATCAGGGCCCACATGGAAGCCACCTTGAGAAAGCACAGGCCAGGCGGCCTGCCGAGGGGGCCGGCCCACCCTAGGTTCGGCCGAACTAACCTAGGGTCGGTTGATCCTGGCCTTCCATGTGTCACCTCCCAATTGGTCCTTGGCTGCATCCCGGGGTGTTTTGGAGTACTTTGAGCCTCGAAGCAAGCCACCCCCTTGCCTATAAATAGAAGGGGAGGGGCCTCATTTCCAACACATCCGAACCTCCCTCTCCTCTCATTCTCTCTTGGAGAGGTGAGTTCTTACCTCTCCCAAGATTAGTGTGTGTGTGTGTGTGTTAGAGTGCTAGGTAGAGTAGGGTGAGGAGTGAGTTGATGTCCTCTTGGATGCTTGTTCTTCATTTAGAGCAAAGTGAGTATTTCAACATTTCTTATTTAGACTATAGTGGACTTCATGCATGAATGATGTGTTCTTGGCTCGTTCATAGTTTAGAGGCTTGTGTTCTTCGTAACACAAGGCTTCGATCCTTTAGAGCTAGTGCATTAGTTCAAGTATCTGTTTGTATGTTTAGATCCTGTTTAGCTAAGTAAGAATGCTGTATCTAGTTCGCATCCAAACCTTCCTGTTGCTCCATGATTCGATTATGTGCTAAGTACTGAGTCGTTATACTAATCGGTAGTGTAGACGTGGTGTCTGGACTCTAGTTATCCTACGAATACCAAGTGCATTCGCGTAACGATAGGGGTAGGCCGCAGTGACAGCCTATTGGACCCTTCGAAACCTTCGCGCCTGTGGAACGAGTAGGGTCCTGTTGCCAGAACATTCCTTGTCCCTAAAAAGCTAGGGTGGGTTGGCACCCCACGGGGAGGACTACATGGCGACCATATCCTTGCCTAGACTCAAGACCCTCAGGAAGTGCTTTTCAACCCTTATCTATCCTAGCCGGAGTTTGGTGTCCTTGGACCGTCTATACTATAGTAGAAGATAGTGCACAACGTTCCTTGGATTCGATACCCTTGGGAATACTCATTCTCCTAGGGAGAAGTGCTAGAGCGGTGTATCCATGTGCTTGCGGATTCGTTCGCACTCGTCAATGTACCCGGGAGTTCCTTACATGTTCACGCTAACCGGTGCCATAGTGGTGACGTTAAGAAACGCCAACAAGCATTTCTGGCGCCGTTGCCGGGGAACGGTTGCTGCATCTATCTTCGAACCTAGGGGTCTTTGTATTTATCCTTTTTCATTTTCTTCTACCTTCACCCCCATTACCCTTCGAGATACCTTTTTCGTTTTCTTTACTTCTACCTTTACCCCTGTTATCCATGGAAGGTTATCCTTGCAAACACCTTCCACCTTCGAGGAGTGAACTCTCAGAGCCATCTTTGTCTGAACCTACTCTTTCATCTGGCTGTCGGATTCGCCCCTCTCTCATGAAGCTAATTCAGGATCTTTCCTTCTCGGGGTCAATTCATGAGAATCCCCTCGATCATGTGAGAGACTACGAGTGTCTGGTTGAAACTCCGGGTAAGATCAGAGAATCACCGGATGCTCGGAAAAGGGAAGTTTTCCTGCTATCCCTCTCTAGGAAAGCACGGGATTGGCACCGTTGTTTTGGTAGAGACTACCTCACTTGGGAAAAATTGAGAGCAGCTTACTGCTCCCAATTCTTCCTGATACGACGTGTCATCTCATTGAGGATAAGGATTCTTAGTCTCAAGGTGAGGAGGAATCGCTAGGAATGGCATGGAATCACTTCACCTTCTCGGCGGAAGATTGCCCAGTCGTCCATGTTCCCGATTGGATGTTGCTTTAGCACTTCTGGTATGGGTTGCGGAAGGACAATGCCATGCGGCTTAATGCTCTCTCTGGAGGCTCTTTTGTGCACTTGGGCGCTCCTGGGGGAAAAGAGATCGTGGAAAACCTCCGAGATTTCAGCTCCCCCTTTGCATCCCGGTCGATGAGGTGCCCATCAGAGGAAATGTTGAGCCCCCTAGATCCATCATCAGCCAAGCTCAAGGATTTAAGCTCTGGCTAAGGATACCATTCCTGAATAGTAGGAATCTAAGGGAAAGATTGCTTAGCGCAGAGTCTACCCTTGGGTTCCCCTCTCATACCTTTTCTTAGACCTTCTCCCCATGGCTTTGTCTCGTGGGAGGATGGAGAGAGTGATTAGGAAAGCACAAATCATTTCCGGTTGGGATGATGTGTTCAATCCTAGTTATGATCTCCTAAGGAGAGTACGAGAGGTGTATCATGTTCCTACGTCTCGGTTCGAGCTGAAGTGCATTGCACTAAAGTTACGTATGGGCTGAGGCATCGGTCCCTGCTCTATACTCCATGAGGATTCATCTATTTGACCGAAAGAGCATGATCACTTACTGATCAAATTGAGTGCATTCACTTATCGTGCTAAGCTCATCGATCGATGCCGATCAGTCAAGAGAAGTGTTACTTCTTATCTTATGCTTGACTTGATCGATGCCTAATGGGAGCTGATCTTTCCAGTCTATCCATAACCGCCCATTGGAAGCTTAGGCTAGACCTCGGGATATTTCATCATTTTGATGAGAACATCGATCCATCTACCTAAGGTAAGGATGAGCTAAACCTCACCCTTCGCCCGAACTCCAGTTCCTGAACGTACGCCAGCCGTTCGAGTTTCTACTCTATCCTCTTTTTGAGGTTGCGTGCTTTTCTGAGCTGAGTTCGCTCGGAGATCAGTTGTGAGAGCACTAGCCTCAGTGCTCAATCTTTTCATCTCCGAGGTTCACCACCCTGGTGCTGTAGCTTCTCGAGTCCCGTGATCACCCCAGGAGCTGTCTCAGCCTCCCTGGAATGATCATGTCTGCTTTTAGCTTTGTCATCTTTGGACTCGTGTTCGTATATATGGCACTAACCTTGCAGCTAGAGCTTCACTGATTCATCGATGGTTCGCGGTGAGATGGGAAGGACACCACCAATGATGGCTGCAAGAGAAATCTCCCATGGTCAAGCTTATGACCGTAATAAACAAAGCACTACCAGGAGATAGCCTGGATTATTATAGGTTTTATTTCCCTTTTTTGAATAAAAGCAAGAACATGTTTTTAGGATAAGTTGTCCTTCGGGTATTTTTTGTCACTAACCTTTCAGGTGGAGATTGAAAAGAAAGATGGACAGGTGATGCCTACGAACATGTGAGTTACATCAACTGCAACACCTAGAGAAGCTCTGGTGAGGGAACATTTACAAAAGGAAGCTTGATCTCCACACACTTGAGTTTTGTTGCCCAACAATGCAAACTTCAAGTGTGGGGGAGGTATGTGAGCATCCTTAGTAAAGTCCTCCTCTACCAAATCTTATCCTGGTGTGGAAATGATGTTAGATATTGCATCTTGCCCACTACTAGGTAAGTCCTTTGGACATTAAACAAAGCCCTTCCGGGAGGTTGCCCGAGGTTCACCGTCTTATGTTCATGCTTATGCCCCTTTCGAAAATAGCATGATCCTGCTTTCATGGTTCCTTTATCTTTGTTCATATGCTCTGGTTTGGATGTATGCTCGAGCGTATATTCATAGACTATTTTAGATTAAGTATGGTGCTTAGGTTAAAACTGTCTTCTTCAGTCAAAACAAGACATGGTGTCAGGTTTTGATTGATGAACCTTAGAGTTATATTTTCATAGATCTTGGTTGCATATATGCTGACTAACCCCTGCAGAAGATTGTCAAATTTGAATGGGTAAGTTATTGAGCTAAATTCAAATGGGAAGGTAAGTTGAGGTGTCAGATTCATGTTGCACAACATGCAAAGGTGGTACATATGACCTCTCAAAGGTCCAAGGTAAGTATATTCCCCTCTGTGTATGAAGTGTAATCTTGGTCTAACCCTTTCGAGCAAATGACATGGTGACAATAAAATAAAATAAAAACAACAAAAATATTTGAATTTGAATAAAGGCTCTATGGTTCTCGAACTAGCAGAGTTCATCCTTTGTTTTCATTTGTCGCTTGAAGAACAGCACCAGGTTCAACCACCAGTGTGGGGAGTTCTCTCAAGCTCATCATCGACATTTCCACTAGAGAACTCCCACACAGGTGCTGCACAACATCGACTACGCCTTCATGACAAGAGCAAGGTAAACTGGAGTGAGCCGACTGTCTTTTGGTCAGCCAAATCACCACTGGTCTTCCTTGACCCCTTATCCTTCAGAAGCGATGGTACTGTCTGTCTCACTCTACCTTATCCATGAGTTTGTTTGAACTTCAATTCATATCCTTTGTATCAAACTCAACAAATCGTGCTATGCTTGCTCTACATGGTTCCAGTGGTGGGCTTGCATATGTTTTATTCCTTACTTATCATCTCGATGCTTGTGAACAAATATCAGTAGGGAACTCTTCCTTATCTAAGTAGTTGGCGTTTGTGATATGGTTTGATGATATGATCTTCGCTCTGAATGCTTGAGTTCTTGGGAATTTTATTTGAAAATCATAAAAACCCCTTTGCAAAGCTCCTCTTTGATATGCCACTGTCATACCAAAGCCATATGATGTTCATAGTTGAAAACCTTATACTCATATGCTGCTTGTTATTGCATTGAGCTTTGTCAAACTCTATGACCCTTGCGAGAATTCTTTTCACTACTTTCATGATCAAGATTCAAGTGCACACCCATTTTCCCCTTGTTATGCTTCTACACTGGAAGTTAGCATTGTATCATTCATCCATTCCGTGAAAATAAAGCACCATATGTGGTGTGACCTCTCCCTCCAAAAGTGTCCTTCAAAAAGAGACATGGGCTATGAAAAAAAAGAAAAAAAAGAAAAGAAAAAAGAGGAAAGAAAGAATAGCCCATGTCCAAAATAAAGGTGAAAAAGGAGAGAGGTAGTCATGCAAAAAGGAGTTCCATAACTTAGATGGTAATAACTAGTGTCCATTCCGGGGCTAGTGTCCACCTTACCATCAACCAACATTCGTCATATATGTATGGTAATATCTAGCACCCATTCCGGGACTAGTATCCACCTTACCATACTCACCAAATCCATAGATGTGCACATCTTGATCTGAATGTATGATTTGATTTTCTCTGTGGATCCAGTCTTTGACTTTGCAATATATGTGATACAAGTATGCTTTATCTTTTATCCTACCCTGAGCTCCACATATAGCCATCATTAGAAGTAGGATGAAAAAAAGGCAATCTAATTCCTTGGTGAGGACATATACACATTGAGCGATCTGGGAGAATCAAATGAGGAGCTAAGCAAGGTTTGTTTTGAAATTTTATTGCAAAACCCCAAGTTACTTGACATGATGAGCAGGAGTGATTTGATTCATGACCGTTCCATCCTTCAACTACCCAAGATAGCATGATAGACACTTCACAGAGTTCACAGGTACAAGGTATGGTTTGGAATATCTCTTATGCTCGCCTCATACCTTTCGATATCATGTCTCACCTTGATCTGACTCCCTTTACTCGGGACGAGCAAAGGTCAAGTGTTGGGGTGTTGTTGACGGCTGTTAAGTGCAACTTTTACACTGTCAATACCTACATAAAATAAATGTAAAAGGATCATCAACACTAGAATAGGAGCTTAAACTAATACTTTCCACCAGTGTCGATGTCTATTCGAATGCAGGTATTTAGCATAAGAAATGGGAAGAATCCATATACATTTATCCCACCCTAATCCAAGGCATTCAGGTTTTGTCCAATGAGGGGCTGCCACATGGACTCCACTGGATTCATGATGTCACCAATCCATGTGAAGAGCTTTCAACGAATCCCACACTGCCACATCAGCTTCACATGGATCCATGGGCCCACTTGCTAACCAAATCACCTGGAAACTTGGCATGCACGGAGGATAAGCATCAGGGCCTACATGGAAGCCACCCTAAGAAAGCACAGGCCAAGCGGCCTCCCGAGGGGGCCGACCGACCCTAGGTTCGGCCGAACCGACCTAGGGTCGGTTGTCCTGGCCTTCCACGTGTCACCTCCCTATTAGTCCTTGGCTGCATCCCGAGGTGTTTGGAGCACTTTGAGCCTTAGAGCAAGCCACCCCCTTGCCTATAAATAGAAGGAGAGGGGCCTTATTTCCAACACATCCCAACCTCCCTCTCCTCTCATTCTCCCTTGGAGAGGTGAGTTCTCACATCTCCCAAGATGTAGTGTGTGTGCGTGTTAGAGTGCTAGGTAGAGTAGGGTGAGGAGTGAGTTGATGTCCTCATGGGTGCTTGTTCTTCATTTAGAGCAAAGTGAGTATTTCAGCATTTCTTATTTAGACTATAGTGGACTTCATGCATGAATGATGTGTTCTTGTGTTCTTGGCTCGTTCATAGTTTAGAGGCTTGTGTTCTTCGTAACACAAGGCTTCGATCCTTTAGAGCTAGTGCATTAGTTCAAGTATCTGTTTGCATGTTTAGATCCTGTTTAGCTAAGTAAGAATGTTGCATCTAGTTCGCATCCAAACCTTCCTGTTGCTCCATGATTCGATGATGTGCTAGGGACTGAGTCGTTCTCTCCCTAGTTCGTAGTCCCGTATTTATACGAGTTGCTATAGTGTTGTTAGCAGGTCGACGTAACCGTGCTATAATAGTAATCGGTAGTGTAGACGTGGTGTCTGGACTCTGGTTATCCTACGAATACCAAGTGCATTCGCGTAACGATAGAGGTAGGCCCCAGTGGTGATAGCCTGTTGGACCCTTCAAAACCCCCCGCGCCTGTGTACCGAGTAGGGCCCCGTTGCCAGAACATTCCTTATCCCTAAAAATCTAGGGTGGGTTGGCGCCCCACGAGGAGGACTACATGGCGTCCATCTCCTTGCCTAGACTCAAGATCCTCAGGAAGTGCTTCTCAACCCTTATATATCCTACCGGGAGTTTGGTGTCCTTGGACCGTCTATACTAGAGTAGAAGATAGTGCACATCGTTCCTTGGATTTGATACCCTTGGGAATACTCATTCTCCTAGGGAGAAGTGCTACAGCGGTGTATTCATGCGCTTGCGGATTCGTTCGTACTCGTCAGTGTACCCGGGAGTTCCTTACACGTTCACGCTAACCGGTGCCATAGTGGTGACGTTAAGAAATGCCAACAACATCACCGAGCTTCCATACGATGATCATGATAGAGCTATCAAGCTCTTACACACGTTGGATCTCGATGTATGGGAAGCGAAGGTTGGGGCTTTTAAGGAGTCCAGTGGGTATGAGATCATGACGGTGGACGAGTTGTTCTCTAAGCTCAAGTCGTCTGAGGTGGACCATGACCTGAGATCCAAGAAGGGCAAGGGCCCTGCTGATGATAGTCTGGCTCTTGTCATAGGACCGAGAACAGACTCTTATCACTCTTCTCGGATGTTCTCCCTGTCTGCTCTTGCTTCTTTGCCAAATGAGGTGTTCGAGGCGCTGGATGATGAGGATCTTGCTTTGCTGACCAAGCGGTTCGGGCGTCTAAATGAGAACAGGAAGAACTTCAAGAGGAACTCAGGGACGTGCTACAAGTGCGGGAAGCACGGGCACTTCAGCGTCGAGTGTCCCGAGGGAGATTAGCACAAGATCGAGTACAAGAAGCCCGAGTACAAGCAGGAGTACAAGCATCACCCGAAGGACGAGTAAAAGGAGACCGAGCACAATCACCGATCCCGGGACTACCACTCCAAGCACAAGAGCCGGGACGAGTACAAGGGCGAGAAGAAGGGCGGCTATCACAAGAAGAAGTCCAGAGCGATGGTGGCAGGTGCGAGCGACGTGGACACTTCTTCTTCCTGCTACACCACGTCGAGCTCGAGCAGTGAAGATGAAGACTGTGGGAGACACAAGAGCAAGAAGAACTCGAGCAAGAACTTCAACGGGTTGAGTTTCATGGCGGCGAGCGGCTTCTGCGGCATGGCACATAGTTCGGGTAGCAAGAAGAGCAACAAGGAGGCCTCAGATTCCGACTCCGAGGATGAGGTACTCCCCCCCCCCACCATTGACTCGTTGCTTGAGGAGAATGCTACATTGAATGAATTGCTAGACAATCATGATAGTGTGCTTAGAGATGCTAAGAAGATGAGGAAAGAGCTTAGGGCCTCTCTAGAGGAAGCTAGGGAAAAAGTGGCTGAGTTAGAGGCTAGGCATCTTGTTGATTTGCTTGCTTTCGATGCTTTGAAGTCTGCTCCAATTGCTACTGATGAGGTCGATTGTAGTGATTGCTCTATTTTCCTGTCTGACTTGACTACTCTGAAAGAAAAGCATGCCCTCACAGTTGAGGAACTAGATATGGCTAGGGTTGAACTGGATGAGTTGAAAGCTAGATCTAGTTTTCTTGGTTTTTGCAAATCTTGTCCTGTGTTGCATGCTAAATTAGATTATTCACATGCTGGGATTGTTTCCCTTGAGGCGGAGTTAAAAGCTCTTGTTCCTACTAGTTGTTCTACTTGTGAATTACATGCTGTCAAGAATATGGAGCTTGCACATTATGTTGATCGCTTCCAAGATGAGAATGATGAGTTGAGAAAGATGATGAGTTGGTTGTCGGGTCATGAGCCTCAGTTGAGTGTGATGATGGCTGCGTTTAAGCGCTTTGATGGCTAGGCTTTGGGGTGGGAGAAAATTGTTGAGTGCAGTGGTGAGAGTGAGGGGAAGATTGGAGATATCCTAGTGCCACCACAAACTACACCCACAAACAAGTATGCACCCAAGCCAAATCACCTACGAAACAAGCTTGACACCACTTCAGATCCACTCGTGTTCCCCCACAAAACAAACATTTTCTAAAAACTGTTGAGATTTGTGAGCAACATGGGGAATTTGTTTGAGGGGAAGGTAGAGAAGAAAGAAGAAGAGAAACCTAGTGAGAACCCACAGCCAAAGCCAAAACAGGTCCGATTCTATTGTGAGTATTGTGGGAGAGATGGTCACGTTGGTGAGTTTTGCTACAAGAGGAAGAGGGTCGAGAGTTTGGCTAAGGAGTGGGCGAACAAGGACAGGTACCACCCTTCTCATGGTGTACCTGAGCCTCCTATGCCACTACCTAGGGGAGAGGCTGCGGTGAGGTCTATACTAGCTTGGGGAGGTAGGAGAGTTGCTGATCGGGACCGGGTTGCTGCCAGGGAGGCACTGGTCAGACCAATCAGGGGCACCGGTCAGACCGGTGCACCCTAGAGAGGTGCTGAGTTTGGGTTTCGAGGCCGTGGTGTTGATAGATTTGGTTCTGGTGGTCGTGGTGCAGGTGGTAGACAGTTTGAGTATGGTCGTGGGCTGTTTGCTAGACGTTCTCCACCTCATGGTTGATATGAGGATGGGAGACGGTGTCGCAGCTTTGAGTCTCAGAGGATGTACGGACCACGCTCTTCCTTTCGTGGTGATCGTACTCCTCCAGCGAAACGTGAGGTGGTTCAGTTTGGTAGGGGTTGTAGCTTTGGTGGACATAGTAGGATGGATGTTGCTAACCCCTCTTTTGAGCAAATGGCTCGACACTGGTTTGACTCCTTTTGTACTAACCCCAGCGTTGAGTCACTTACTCACTTTCGTCCTCATTTTTTATTTGTAGGTGGGAGGCTTGAGGAACATTTGGCTGTTGGACTCCAGTTGTTCTCGACACATGACCGGAGACAGGGGGTGGTTCACAAGCCTCACCCCAGTGAGTACCAGGGAGTACATCACTTTTGGGGATAATGGTAAGGGACGAGTTCTAGGTGAAGGTATGGAAAGTAAGCAGGAAGGTGTCTCTGAGGCGTGTTGCTCTTGTCAAGTCGCTGGGGTTCAATTTTCTTTATGTGTCTCAGCTGCTTGATGAGGGGTTTGAGGTTCAGTTTAAGTTGGGTGCGCCTCAGGTGCTTGATTCTCGAGGTGACCTTGTTTGTACGGTCGTTCCTGAGGCTTAGATCTTTCGAGCTAATTTCTCTTAGTTTGATGGTCCAGCACGATGTTTGGTGGCAGGTTCTTCCGATTTGTGGAAGTGGCATAGGCGGTTGGGACACTTGAGCTTTGATCTGCTTTCCCGCTTGAGTGGTCTCGATTTGGTCTGAGGATTGCCGAGGTTGAGGTTTGATAAGGAGTTGGGTTGTGCGCCTTTAAGATGGTCACTGCTTCTCATCCACCCTTGACTATTGTCATGACAGAGCGTCCGACAGAGCTATTGCATATGGATCTTGTTGGGCTAGCTCGAGTTCGCTCGGTGGGTGGGAAGTGGTATGTCCTGGTTGTGGTGGATGATTATTCTCGCTATGCCTGGTTGTTTTTCTTGCAGGATAAGAATGAGACTTTCGGTTTTGTTCGAGACTTGATCGTAAGGTTGAAAATTGAGAGGCATGGGAACACTATTCGAGCAATTCGGAGTGATAATGGCTCTGAGTTCAGGAACTCTCGTTTTGATGCCTTTTGTTGTGATCTTGGTCTTGAGCATCAGTACTCGACTCCTTATGTGCCCCCTCAGAATGGAGTTGTGGAAAGGAAGAACTGGACGTTGTGTGAGATAGCTAGGACGATGCTCGATGAGCACAGGACTCCTAGGAGGTATTGGGCTGAGGCGGTGAGCACCGCGTGCTATGTGTCGAACAGGATCTTCCTTTGAGCGTTTAAGAAGAAAACAAGCTATGAGCTCATGCATGGTCGAGCTCCTAAGGTTAGTCACTTTTGAATCTTTGGTTGTAAATGTTTCATTCTCAAGAAGGGAAAGCTTGATAAGTTTGAGGCTAGATCTAGTAATGGTATTTTCTTTGGATATGCAAACCATTCTAGAGCTTATAGGGTACTTAATCTTGAGACTAACAAAATCATAGAG
The DNA here is from genome assembly GCA_036936925.1 of Cenchrus fungigraminus. Lineage (NCBI taxonomy): Eukaryota > Viridiplantae > Streptophyta > Magnoliopsida > Poales > Poaceae > Cenchrus > Cenchrus fungigraminus. The sequence continues at coordinate 88,521,270 of CM072779.1, read as the reverse complement.
ACTTGCGAGGTGACCTTCGACGAGACATTGCCATGTACTTCTCTTGGCTTTGATTGTGCAAGTGATGAGGAGATGGCTGAGACGCTCTTTGAGGAAGAAGAAGATGGTGATAGAGATGGTGAGGATCGTGTACCTACTGTGGATCGTGTACCCACTACTTCCACGACGACGACTACAGTTGATGGCGGGCCTTCTACTTCGACTATGACGCATCAACATGTACCACAAGCAATGGTGGAAGCTGTTGTGGAGGGGGAGGTAGTCTCCAGGCGAGAGGCTCCTAGGCGTGTACAAGTGGATCACCCTCCTTCGAGGATCATAGGTGACATGAACGAGAGAACTACACGGTCGAGATCACAAAATACTTATCACTTTGCTCACTACGCATTTGTTGCCTCCTTCGAGCCCAAGGATATAGGACACGCACTTTCTGATGCAATCTGGGTGAATTCCATGCATGAGGAGTTAGAGAATTTTGAGAGAAACCAAGTCTGGGTGTTAGTTGATCCACCGCCAAATTGCCATCCTATAGGTACCAAGTGGGTGTGGAAGAACAAGGAAGGTGAGAATCGGATGGTTGTGAGGAACAAGTCGAGGTTGGTGGCTCAGGGGTTCAACCAGAAAGAGGGTATAGATTATGAGGAGACATTTGCTCCTGTGGCCCGTTTGGAGGTGATTCGGATCCTTCTAGGCTTTGCCGTGGCTAAAGTGTTCAAGTTGTTCTAGATGGATGTGAAGAGTGCTTTCCTAAATGGGGTGATAGAGGAAGAAGTGTATGTGAAGCAACCACCGGGGTTTGAGAGCAAGAGATACCCACAACATGTGTACAAACTCCAGAGAGCGCTTTATGGGTTGAAGCAGGCACCGAGGGCTTGGTATGGTAGGTTGAGGGGGTTTTTGCTGAGTAAGGAGTTTGTGATGGGAACAGTTGATAAGACCCTGTTTCTTCTTAAGCATGGAAATGACCTGTTGATGGTACAGATTTACGTGGATGACATAATCTTTGGTGGCTCCTCTCACAATCTTGTTGCCAAGTTTGCAGATGACATGAGCAGGGAATTTGAGATGTCTATGATGGGTGAGCTACAGTTTTTCTTAGGGCTCCAGATCAAGCAAGTCAAGGACGGGACCTTCGTGCACTAGAGAAATTACACCAAGGACATGCTGAGGAAGTTCAACATGAGTGATGTGAAGCCCATGTCAACACCGATGAGTACGACTACAGCTTTGGATACGGACGAGGATGGTGAACCAGTGGACCAGAAGGAGTACCGAAGCTTGATCATCTCCCTCCTCTACTTGACGGTGACAAGGCCGGACATACAGTTCAGTGTGTTTCTGTGCGCTCGTTTTCAGGCTTCCCCGAGGACATCACATCGGCAGGCCATCAAGAAGATTTTCAGGTATTTGCAATACGCTCTTGAGTTTGGTCTTTGGTATTCTGCCTTCTCGACACTCACACTTAACAGATTTTCTGATGCTGACTTTGTTGGGTGTCATGTGGAGTGCAAATCTACCTCTAGGTCTTGCCAGTTTCTTGGTTCCTCTTTGGTCTCTTGGTCTTCCCATAAAGAGTCAAGTGTAGCTCAGTCTACCACAGAAGCTGAGTACGTTGCAGCCGCTAGTTGTTGTTCCTATCTGCTTTGGATTTCCTATACCATGAGAGACTTTGGTGAGGAGTGCACTCAGATCCCACTTCTCTGTGATAGCACCAGTGCCATAAGCGTTGCCAAAAACATAGTGCTCCATTCCAGAACAAAACACATCGAAGTGAGGTACCACTTTCTGAGGGACAATGTTGAGAAGGGAACCATAGTGTTGAGCCATGTACCTACCCAAGACCAAAAAGCTGAAATTTTCACGAAACCACTAGACCAAGCTACCTTTTCTCGTTTATAGGGAGAGCTTGGTGTGTGTTGTCCATTCTGAGTTGGTCTTTGGGAGCTCACTTTGTAGCATATGTATCGTACATGTTTACTTTGATGTGTAGCATGCATGTTTAAATTCATAGCATAGCCATCTTTGAATCTTGATGTATAGTTTTGCATCTTTTTAAGATAAGCTTTGCATTGCATTTGTATCATATGCATTTTGTAGGAATGGCTTCTCCTATGTACATAGATCCCTATAATATACTATGTTTGAGCTTGTGGATGTGCTTGATTGATATTTGGGATGATAAGCTATGCTCTTGATAGTTGGGGTTGTATATCCATGATGAGATAGCTTACTTTTGTCAAAAATGCTAGATAGACTCTCTCTTATGAGTATAAGGCTTTACATGATCTTAGTGTGCTTTGGTGGTTTATATCATGCTTAATTCATGGTTGGATATCATGTGCTTTTCACTTGGGGTCAAAGACCTATTTGTCATTATGAATATTTAGCCCATGTGATACCTTGTGGGGGAGCATAAGCTTCTTTTTTGCCGCAAAGGCACTTCATGTACCACTTTATGCTTAAATGTGAAAAATGAATTTGGCATGAAATGCTTATGCTTGAAGTTATGCTCTCACTTGTTACATGTCATAAATGCTTTAAAATTGCTATAATTTGGGTGTTAAACCGTTGCATGTTGTCTACAATGAGAAGTCTCATTTTAAGAAGTAGACACATGGCTCAGTGGCTTTAACATGACATGAGATGCTTATGGGTGTTTGTAATGATCTTGTGATGAGGATATGTGACCTAGCATGAAGTTTGTGTGATCTACATTCACTTTGGTATGATTTGCTCATGTTTGGGTCTTTAGCTCATGAGAGGGAAATTTTTTCCCAAAAAGGCTAATTTTTACCATGGCTTGAACTTGTGTGTATGCAAATGAACATTCTTGATGGCTATGCTATTTAGAACCTTTGTCAAGTCTAAGTGGTTCATTTGCTTGTCCCTAGCACATTTTATGACTCTATGTCCATTTGAGAAGCCTCTAGTTGAAATTTTTGTAGAAATGCCTTGATTAATGCATTGTCAACAAGGGGGAGAAGATTGGGCATGGAATAGCCTACTGCATACATTTAGAAAGTTTTGGCGGTATTCCGGATGATTTTTGTGCATATGCATTTCCTAGGTGGCCACAGGTCTGACCGGTCTGGGGTACCGGTCTGACCGGTCAGAAGGTTGGCTGCAGTTGTTGCAACCGGTCTGACCGGTGCCTGGACCGGTCTGACCGGTGCGAGCTGAGAGCTCTGTTCTTCCAGGTAAGTGGAGAAGTTTCCATGGTTTGGTTCAGGGGGAGTTGCATTTGCTCAGGGGGGAGCTGCATGTGTTCAGGGGGAGCTCCTTGTGTCGTCTGAGTTCTTGCTTTGGTTGGTTTCCTCCTTGTGAGCTTTGCTTTGCTCCTTTAGAGCTTTGGTGGTTTTTGACTCGGTTGTGTTGAGCTGTTGCCCTTGCCTTAGGGGACAGAGACTTTGGATTGCAAGTGATCAGGGTTTGTGTTGTTTGGTGTTTGGATCAATTGTTTGGCTTGTTTTGTTTGTCTTTTGTTTTCAATTTTCTTTATGTATTTATTATGTGGTATGTTGTCAATGCACTCATCCAGGGGGATATTCAGGACCAGAGTGTCCGACGGACGGTGGTTGGCCACTCCTTAGTGATGAGTGATTGGCAACGTTGTGTGGACTGACGTTGTGCTCTATCTTGTGAATGTAGGCTGTGGCTTGATTTGCATTGGTGCAGGTGAAGAACAAGCACGAAAGGTCTTAGCCTTGCGGGGCCTCTGAGGAGTTGAGGGACAAGTAGGCTTGGTTCGAGGGACCCGGTGGCCAGACGGGATCAAGTGCGAGTCACATGGTGCGAGAAGAGCAAGTCAAAGTCGGATAGCTTGTTCGTTGGTTGATCCAAAAGCCAACATCGAGCCGGAGCGGATGTGGTGGCCAAGTCGAGGAGCTCGGCGTGGAGGCTGCACCAAGCTCGCGGGGTTTGCAGTGGTTCACCACAAAACCACTGGGTTCCTTGGTTGATCCTCAAAGCCAAGTCCGAGGGTCAGCAGCTCCAGACTGCACTGGACCGGTCTGACCAGTGGGCCAGACTTGTCTGACCGGTGGTGAGTGTGGAGCACTGGCTGGCTCGAAGCGGAGGACACACATCGGGATCGCATGCTTGGCATCGAGGCTACGCGAGGTGCGGTTGCTGGGCGTCCGTCCAATGGAAAGGCTGTCAAGTTTCCAAATTTGCCCTTCGAGGGGTTGTATCGCCTAGAGGGCTTTCTATTCATTTACCCCCACTAGAGGACCTCATATATAAACTTGGTGGAAGGGTTGTGGCAGCCATCTCTTGGGCTTTAGGGTTTCATTTGCTCTTAGCATTTTCTTTTTTTAGTTACCTATTTTCTCTAGGACTAGCTTGAGAGCTTCATGGTGAGATCTTTGGAGAGGGATGGATTCTAGGGAGGCAAGCTAGACCTTGTATGAATCTTTCCTTTGATGTATAGAAGGTTCAGCGTGATTCCTCTAGTGATTGTGGTGGTGATTCCCATTTCTCTTTTCGTGGATTTTCGGAGCCTTTTCTTGGCGATTTTCTTATGGTTGATTTGAGGCCTTCCCTTTGTGGATTTGTTGCAGGATGCACACATGAGCCTCTTGTGGTTTTTTTGTTGGTGATCCCCCCTTCTAAATCCATGGGTTTGGGTGCTCAAATTTGGGGTTTTCTTTGAGTTCCGGGAAAAGGTGTTCTTGGTGTTCATCCTTCGATTCCTCTTGATTTAGTGGATCTTTGGGACGATTTCTTAGCCATGGCATGTCCATGAGGTGATACACCTATCCCCAAAGTTTTACTAGAATAAGTGGAGCGAATCAGGAGATTGGGACATCGAAAGGAGAGAGTTGACTCACGGGTGGAGTTCATACTGACCTGCCCAGGCGGGACCGGTCAGACTGGTGCCTTGGACCGGTCAGACCGGTGCTGGACTGCAGTGGCTTTTCTCGGGGAGTTCACTACCAGAGTGTTGGTTGTTCTCGTGGCCTGCTCCTGTTTCATTCTCATGTAGTTTTGGCCCTTGGAGATCGAGTTCTTGACGGTTGAGAGTTTCTGAGCTGGACTGGTCAGACTGGTGTAGGGGACCGGTCAAACCGGTGCAGGGCTCGCAGTGGAGACTCGACTGTTTCTTGGTTGGATCTTGCTAATTGCTCGCAGAGTGCTTCTGGTGCAAGTTTGGTTGTGGAGAGTTTTCGGTGTGCTCGAGTTTTGGTGGGTTTTTCTTGCCAGGCAGACTTCTAGATTTCTGCCTGTTGCTCCACATCCTAGAATTGTCATCTAGGCTTGCTGGGCAAGTTTGAGAGAATTCAGAGCAGGTTGCTCTGGACCGGTCGAACCGGTGCCAGGGACCGATCTGGCCGGTGGCAGTAGGTTGCTGCTCGAGGTTGTTTTCCGCTGCGTGTTCGAGTAGCTTGGGTGTGTGGCTAGTTCCTAGGTCCAGTAGCGCTCCAATGGCTACGTGGATTTGTCTAGTGGTGTGTCGAGGACTCCGGAGTTGCGTTTGGGACCATAGGCCGAATTCGACTCTGCGGCTCCCATTCACTCCCCCTCTCTGGTCGCCATTCTGGTCCTTCACATATGGACCTTGTTGGGCCAGCTTGAGTTCGCTCGGTGGGTGGGAAGTGGTATGTCCTTGTGGTTGTGGACGATTACTCTCGCTATGTCTGGGTGTTTTTCTTGGAGGATAAAGGTGAGACGTTTGGTTTTGTTCGAGACCTGATCTTGAGGTTGAAGAATGAGAGACATGGGGATGCCATTAGAGTTATACGCACTGACAATGGCACAGAATTCAGGAACTCTTGTTTTGAGACCTTTGTAGTGATCTTGGTCTTGAGCATCAGGTTTCAACTTTGTACACCCCTCCTCAGAATGGTGTTGTGGAAAGGAAGAATCAGACCTTGTGCGAGATGGCTAGGACGATGCTCGATGAGCACAGGACTCCTAGGAGGTATTGGGCTGAGGTGGTGAATACCACATGGTATGTGTCCAACAAGATCCTCCTCCGGGCATTCAAGAAGAAAACCTGCTATGAGCTGATGCATGGTTGGGTACCTAAGGTAAGCCACTTTCATGTCTTTGGTTGCAAGTGTTTCATTCTTTAGAATGGCAGAAAGTTGGATAAGTTTGAGGCTAGGTCTGTTGATGGTATTTTTTTTGGTTATGCTACTCATTCTAGAGCATTTCGTGTGCTCAATTTGGAAACTAACCAAATCGTGGAGACTTGCGAGGTTACCTTCGACGAGACATAACTGTGTAGCTCTTTGGTATTTGATTGTGCAAGTGATGATGAGTTTGGCGAGGAGATCTTTGAGGAGGAGGTGCAGGAAGATGGTGATGAAGATTATGGTGGTGGTGCTCCCGTAGCTGGCCGTGTACCGACTACTTCCACTACGATGATGATGATCGAGGATGGCTCATCCCCTACACCAACGACGACTAAGGCTGTTCGAGTGGAAGCTACTGCTGAGGGGGAGGTGGTCTCCAGACATGAGGCTGCCATGCGTGTTCAGCTGGATCACCCACCTTCGACAATCCTATAGTTCTTTCTCGTGCTCCAGATCAAGCAGTGCAAGGACGGGACGTTTGTGCATCAAGCAAAGTACACCAAGGACATCATCAAGAAGTTCAAGATGGATGACTCGAAGCCGATGGCTACACCGATGAGTACGACTACATCTTTGGATGCAGATATAGATGGTGAGCTAGTGGACCAGAAGGAGTACAGGAGCATGATCGGCTCCCTCCTCTACTTGACGGTGACGAGGCCAGACATACAGTTCAGCGTGTGTTTGTGCGCTCATTTTCAGGCTTCACCGAGGACTTCACATCAGTAGGTCGTCAAGAGGATTTTCAGGTATTTGAACTACACTCCTGATTTTGGTCTTTGGTATCCTGCGTCTTCAACACTCAACCTTCACGGGTTCGCGGACGCTGACTTCGCTGGGTGTCGGTTGGATCGTATGTCTACCTCGGGTGGGTGCCAGTTTCTTGGTTCTTCTTTGGTCTCTTAGTCATCCCGCAAGCAGTCTAGTGTAGCCCAATCCACTACCGAGGCCGAGTATGTTGCTGCAGCTAGTTGTTGTTCCCAACTCCTATGGATTAGCTACACAATGAGCGACTTTGGTGAGGAGTGTTCCCATGTCCCACTCTTTAGTGATAGCACCAGTGCCTTTACAACTTGAGTTTTGTTTTACATCTAGCTTTAGCTACCCAGAACATGCACAAATACGTGCTGTCCTCTGTGATTCAGAACTCCACCTTCGAGTGATATTAAGATTGCTCGCCTAAGATTCTTGTTCGTTCTTCGATTACGTACAGGAATTGATCTTTGTGATCAGGCTGATCTTGCGCCGGCATGGTTGGTAACCATCGGGAGTTGGTTCAGTGATTGCATTGGTGCTTCGAGTCTTGCTCGTCGTAGTCGGATCGTGAGGGTCGCCTCCCACCAGATCGAAGTTATCTCCACTCACCAAAAGATCGGGCACTCCGCCTCTATCAAGTGGAATCAGCTTTCCAGGTTGATCAGTGAGTTTTATCGAGTGTTTTTCCCTTCCTAAAGTCCACAAAAACCAAACAAAAATTTATTTTCAGGTTAGATCCTTGTCCCAGCAACTGTTTAGCCTTGCACATTCTTTCAATAAGTGTCTTTGTTGAATTTGTGTTCTTACTCATTCAATTGTTGCTGGTTATTTGTGTTTAATCTCTTGTTTCTCGTTTTTCTTCTAACCCTAGTTTCGCCGTCGCCGTTCCGCTACTCACCTTTCCCTCACGCCGCGCAAAACCCCCCTCCATCCCTCGAGCGCGACACCCCCTGGTCGCGGCAGTACCGCAGTGCCGTCCACCCCTCCGATCGCCCCCTCCCTGTCAAAAAAATGGAAAGTGCAAAAAAAGAAAGAATCAATAAAAAAAGGAAAGTGTACAAAAAAAAGAAGAAAAAAAGGGAAAGAATCCAACAGGGAAAAGGAAGGCGATCTGGTTTCGGTTTGGTTGAACCTTCCCTCACGCGCGACACCCCCTGGTTCGCGAACCCCCCGCGGCAATGCCGTCACACCTCGCCACCCACGCATACCGCGCCCTCCTCCCACGCAGTGCCATCTTTGCATGTCCGTATCTCTCTTCCGTAGTACAATCTTCTTTTTACCGGAATACCCTTGTACTTTCAGGAAAAGTGTGTGTCGCAAATTGCTGTTTGAGATCCTCTGTGTTCATATTATCGGTTTTGAGGACTCCTGAAAAAAAAAACAGAAGCAAAAAAAAACAGCAAATTGATGCGCCCTCTCCACCTTCCTTGTTGTCCTTTCGGTTTCACTTGTTGCCAGCAGCGTTTGTTTCGTGTTTAGCACTATAATTCAACTTTGCATTATTGTTTGACTGTGCTAATCCCTGACTTGAGTGCAGCCTACCCAGAACTCCACAGATTTCTACGACGAGCAGATTTTGTTTCTCCAGGCAATCGCTCCTCCAATCTTTCGCGAGTTCCACCGGTTGGTTGGAGGTCGTCCCTGTGTGCGTGGTAAGAACGGATAAGAATTTGATAACAACACTAGTGTGAGCGCCTTGTGAGCTGTCCCACTCATGTTTTTGTCACCGTTTTGTTTTTGTGTTTGCGCTAACCATGGCAGATGACGGCGCCGCCGGGGATGATCCGCTGCAAGACATGCGAGCACAAGTTGAAGGACTAGCCGCGGACATTCACACAATACATGAACGGCTGGATTCATCGATCACTTTGTCGACCGACCGTTTCGATCAGCTCTACTCGCCCATACGGCCACCAAGACCACACTCGACGCTCTCGTGGCCCGACTCGATGCGATGCGCACAACGATCACAGATTTGCAGAAGGATTATGGCGGTGATTCGGAGCAGGACGCCGGAGAAAGCCGCGGTCGTGCCCGTCGTGTGCCACGCCACCCCGGTAATGATTCTTTTTCTCAGATTAAATTTAAAATCCCACCTTTTAATGGTAAATATGATCCTGCTGCATATCTTGATTGGGAGTTAGATGTTGAACAAAAATTTTCATGCCATGATATTGCTGGAAATTCTCAAGTTAAATATGCTATTAGTGAATTTAGTTGCTTTAATTTGGTGGCGTGAGTATAAAATTAAACATCCCACTGCCATTCCGACCACTTGGGATCAATTGAAAGCTGCTATGCGCCATAGATTTGTGCCTTCGTATTGTGCTCGTGATTTGCTTAATAAGATGCAGCGTTTTTGAAGGACCGGATTGGCGACTAGAGAGAGGAGGAGTGAATGAGAGCTGATAAAAATTCTCTCCTTGAATGAACTCGGCCTATATCCCGATTGCCACCCCAAAATACATCTCGTGTCTAATTGCCAATATAAAACGCGTCAACTAGTGACACGCTCACCCTAGGAACAATTCGACACGCTCCAAGCGTAGCGGAAGCTAATACAAAGCCAACCACAATAAAACTTGCACGGGAAATTAAGCGCTAACTCACAAACAAATCATGCAGAGACTAATTTATTTGAGACATCATGATTAGCAAGAGACACTACTGGTTAAAAGGGTTAAGCTTGATACAAAAGCAATTAACCTCCTGCTTAACACATGCAACCACGAAAGAAATAAACAATTGATAGTAATGATTACTCAATAGTGGACTAGCATTGATTTCCTAATCTAGTGTCCCTGTAGCATACAGTGATTCACAAATAAGAAGCACATGTGCGAACTGCTGCTTGACTGAATTAAACTACCTGCTTGCATGTGAGAGAAATAATCAGGCTCTGACGCTCTGTAGCTCACCGTGCCTCTGTTTGCTGTTTGATGTTGTCCGTGCGCTGGGATGGCTTCTGGACAGCTGCTACTGTTGGCCTGCGTTGCTGAAAGCCCTGTCCGGCGGTGGTGCCTGATCCAAAGGCCTGCAGCTGCTGGCTTGCGTCTCTGGCCTGCAAAGCCTGATGCGCAGCCTGCTGGGCTGCTTGCTTCTTCCTGTTGCTGGTCGACGCGTACAGCGGCGCCGCTCTGCCTGCTGTTGCGACCTGCGCGTCAACTGCTGGGCGACCTGCAGCGCTGATCCGCACCGCCGCGCGCACGACTCGCTGCGCACGCGAGCGCCCCTGACCCGAGACGTGACCGTGCAAAAGCCTTCAGCTTTCCTTGCGCACAAGAACAGAACAGAGAACAAAGCAAAACCAATAGATCACGGACTGTCCGTCTACAACCACGCACTGTCCGCCTTTCACGGACTGTCCGAAAATTTCGCACGGCGTGTCCGGATTTGAGCGCAGAAACAAATCAGAATCGCCCGCGAGTCAACACAATTGCGCGGACTGTCCGAGAGGACACGGCGCACTGTTCGAAAAAGCAGACCAAACCTCCAGTAGCGTATCGGGAAAAACAGACTGTCCGGCGGTCGCGGACCGTCCGATCTCCTCCAGCGGACTGTCCACCAAACCTCTAGCCACCGAACCAAAACAACTCAACGGATCGAAAACCCGAGCGCACAAGAACACGCGAAGAGCACGAAGAACAGCAGCACTGCCAGGACCTCGCGGACCGTCACCACGGGGGTCGCGGACTGTCCGCCAAGTGCGGACAGAGCAGAAAACACTCGTGCGCAGGAGTCAAACCCACATTTCCATCACCGGATCTCCCAAACGGCATGAGCTCTTGAAACAAGATTTGGGGAAGATGAGAAGCGTCACAAGAGGAAACTATACCCTAAAAATCTCAGCCTCTAACTCACTAAAACATCGGGAATCGCGGATCACATGAACCACCACCAAGAACTCGGACTACAACCAAAACTCGCGAATCGAAGTGATTTCCCGACGTTTGAGGGGTCAAGATCACATACAAAGATGCGCAAGGCATCCACCCATGATCCCCTCAAAGAAATCCGAAAGAAAACACTCTCAAATCAACGAATCGAGTGAAGAACGAAACACCCCAAAAATAGCTCCAAAACAACAAGAAAATCACAAAGAGCTAGGAGATCATCACAACGCCGAATGCTTCCATACATCCAGAGGTCAGAGTCTATACAAGAATCTAGCCTAAGAAATTACTGGGAAAAGAAGTAGTCTAGAGCGATCTACCGGGGAGGAAATCCTAGAGTCCCAGAGAGAGATGTCATCCACCTCTCCGCTATTTATACGATGTCCACCGGAGGAGGTAAATGACCACACTACCCCTACAACTTAAAATGATGATACACACCCCTCAGGGGCAATATGGTCAAGTCTTCGGATATTCCCATCGAGCGGACACGCTTCCACCGCGGACTTGCTTAGCCTCGACGCAAGCCACGTGCCCCCGCCTTGAAGCTTCCCGACGCTCCCGGATCCCCGTCTCCGTCGCGTTGGGCCTTCGGACTTGGTTTTGAGGCCCAAACCAAGAAACCGTCCTCCGATGGTTTTTTGGCCAAACCACCAAACCCCGCGTACACAGTCCGGCCTCACCACGCCAAGTGTCGAGCCCGTCAAGCCTTTCACCTCCAGCGCCCGGACGGTCTACTCGGTCTTGCATCGTTCCTTGACTTGGCCGCCACCGATGCACCGGCTCCATGTCCACGACTTTGTCTTGCTCTTCTTGCACCATACGACTCGCACTTGATCCCGTCGGCCACCGTGTCCCTCGAACCAACCCTACTTGTCTCTCCATAACCCCGAAGGCCACCTTGGCATAGACCTTTCATGCTTGTTCTTCACCTGCACCAACGCAAACCAAGCCGCAACCAACACATACAATACTAGGCCAAGAGTCAGTCCACACAACGTTGTCAACCACTCCTCACGAGTGCATTGACAACACACCACATAAAGATATGAATAAAAGACACACAGCCGACAACACAACCTGACGAAACACACTCAACACAAAGCCCCAAAACATCCGGTCAATCGCTCATCATATACAAACCAAGGCACATATCAACTTAGTTTCTCAGTTTTCAGTAAGGTTCTCAATCTGTTGAGGACTATTACTAGGAGTTACAAAAAGGTATGATTCATTGTGGGATATTGGAGGACAACAACGTTGTTATGGCACGTTTTGGTGGTGGCTTAAACCGCGACATCCAAGACATACTTGATTATAAGGAATATCATGATATGACTACTTTATTTGAATATGCTTGCAAAGCTGAACGTGAAGTGCAGGGTCGACACTCGAGGACATATTCTAACCCTTTTGTGGGCAGAAGTTCGACATCCACATCAGCACCCGTCTCCCCTGCACCATCCGCATCCACCACTACACTACGCGAGAAGACGGCCAAACCGACAGGCACTGCCCCACCCACAGGCGTGACCCCACCCACAGGTGCCACCCCTTCTCCAGGTCGTACACAGGATATTCAGTGTCATCGTTGCAGAGGATTTGGCCACGTGTTTCGAGACTGCCCGAACAAGCGCACTTTGCTCATTCGTGACAATGGTTAGTACTCTTCCGCTAGTGATTCTGAAGAAATTAAACATCCATTGCTTGACACTGACCATGCAGCTAAGGCGAAGGTACATGTCACCCCGGGTGACTTCGATAGGTATGAATGTCTTGTTGCGTAGCGTGTTCTTAGTGCACAAGTCGCCCCGCCCGAGAAGAATCAGCGACACACTTTGTTCCATACAAAGGGAGCTGTGCAGGAGCGGTCGATTCGCATCGTCATCGACAGCGGCAGCTGCAACAATCTGGCGAGTACCATGCTGGTAGAAAAATTGTCATTACCCACTCGTAAGCATCCGAACCCATATTACATTCAATGCTTAATGATGGTTGTAAAATAAAAATCTCACATTCCGTGCGTGTTCCTTTCTCCATGGGTGCCTATTCTGATTTTGTCGATTGTGATGTTGTTCCCACGGAAGCATGCTCTTTATTACTTGGTCGACCTTGGCAATATGATATTGATAGCTTACATCATAGTCGTTCAAATCATTATTCATTCATGTTTAAGGGTCAGAAAATAATCATACATCCGATGACACCTGAACAAATTGTTAAAGATGATCTTGCTCGAGCTGCTAAAATTGCTAAACAAGTTGATCTGTTGCCATTTGTTAATACTGAAATCAAGTTGAATGCTCTTGTTTTACTTGCTACACGTGCTAATTTTGCTGATCTACGTGCTACTTATTTTCCATGCTTTGCACATGTATGCTCTAGTGTGCTCGTTTCACTTGATGATGCACCATCTTTGGATATTTCCCCTGCGGTCGCTAACATTTTGCAGCAGTACGCTGATGTGTTTCCCAAAGACTTGCCACGGGTCTTCCACCGCTTCGTGGCATTGAGCACCAGGATGACCTCACACCATACCGTACCAATCCGGATGAGATGAATGAGATTCAGTGCCAGGTGCAGGACTTGCTTGATAAAGGTTACATTCGTGAGTCTCCTAACCCTTGCTCATTTCCTGTGTTACTTGTTCCAAAGAAAGATGGGTCATGGCGTATGTGTGTAGATTGTCGTGCTATTAATAACATCACCACCGGCGGACCCAAGGCCCGGCGAGCTTGGGCGCCTGCCCGAGCTCAATTTTGTGCGCCAGGGAATTAGTGCTGATCCAATGAGAGAGATATCCTCTAGGCAAAAATAATTTAATAAATATAAATAAAGTGGATCATTTGGCTGCCCAACTCAAACACACAGAGCTGGAGATACGCACGGAAGCCTCCGTTTGCAACAGCTTTTCGTCATGCATGCATGGGGTCATCAGGCGACATGCTAGACTGCTAGTTGCGGTTGAGTTCGGCGGCGGCATTGACGCTCTGATCTCAAGCTCGACCAGGGTGTTAACTAAATAATTTATTTTTTTGCTTTGTAATACTTGATTGATGGATATAATCACTTCATCAGTATTTACTTAGTGTCCAAAGTTTGATATACTGAGCGGGAGCTTTTCAGATCACAGAACAGGAATACTCAAAAAGATATAGTGTGTTCTTTAGAGATATACCATTGGGCCTTTCATATTTGTGTGCACATATTATAGTTTACTGCTCCTTTCGTTCTTAAATATGTGACATCTAGCACAAATAAATTAGTTCATTTTGAACTAATATATTTGGTCTGAACGTCATATATTTAAAGATGAAGGGAGTATATATATGTTCGCCCAGGCTTCGCAAAATTTCTGGGTCCGCCACTGAACATCACCATTCGTTATCGATACCCTATACCACGCCTTGATGATATGCTAGATGAGCTTAGTGGTGCCATTATTTTCACTAAAATTGGTTTTCGTAGTGGCTACCATCAGATTCGAATGAAATTGGGTGATGAATGGAAAATAACTTTTATAACAAATTTTGGTTTATATGAATGGTTGGTTATGCCGTTTGGATTGACTAATGCTCCCAGCACTTTTATGCGATTGATGAATGAAGTTCTAAGGCCTTTCATAGGATTGTTTGTGGTTGTCTATTTTTATGATATCCTTATTTACAATAAATCTTTGAAAGAACATTTGGAACATTTGAGTGATGTTTTTGACGCGTTGTGTGCTGCCCACTTATTTGCAAACATGGAGAAATGCATCTTTTGCACACAACGTGTCTTGTTTCTTGGTTATGTTGTTACTCCACAGGGCATTGAGGTGGATAGCAGCAAGGTTGCTGCCATTTAGATGTGGCCTACACCGATGACGGTCACACAGATTCAGAGCTTTCTTGGACTTGCAGGTTTCTACCACAGGTTTGTTCGTGATTTTAGATTTATTGCAGCGCCTCTACATGAGCTTAGAAAGAAAGATGTGCCGTTTGCTTGGAGTGATTCGTAGGAGGTAGCATTCAGCACTTTGAAAGATAAGTTAACCCATGCTCCCCTCTTGCAATTGCCTGATTTTACTAAAGTGTTTGAGCTTGAATGTGATGCTAGCGGTATTGGGCTAGGTGCTGTTTTGTTACATGAAGGTAAACCAGTGGCTTATTTTAGTGAAAAGTTAAGCGGTGCTAGTCTGAAATATTCTACTTATGATAAGGAGCTTTACACTTTAGTGCGCACTTTGCATACATGGCAGCACTATCTTTGGCATCACAAGTTCATAATACATTCTGATCATGAGGTTTTAAAACATATTCATACCCAAACAAATCTGAACCGTCGTCATGCTAAATGGGTAGAATTCATTGAGTCCTTTCCTTACATTATTAAACACAAGAACGGGTAGGACAATGTTATTGCTGATGCTTTGTCTCGTTGCTATACCATGCTGTCACAGTTAGATTTTAAAATCTTTGGCTTGCAAACTGTGAAGGATCAATATGTAGACGATGCTGATTTTAAAGATGCTTTCGCCCATTGTATTAATGGCAAACCATGGGGCAAATTTCACATACAGGATGGGTTTCTGTTTCGCGCTAACAAGCTGTGTATTCCAGCTAGCTCGGTTTGTGTTGTTGTTACAGGAAGCACATGGAGGCGGTCTCATGGGGCACTTTGGCGTCTACAAGACGCATGAGGTGCTGGCTGCCCACTTCTTTTGGCCCCGGATACATGCTGATGTTGAGCGCCTTGTTGCACGCTGCACTACTTGTCAGAAAGCTAAGTCACGGTTGAACAACCATGGTTTGTATATACCTTTGCATGTTCCTACTTCCCCTTGGTTTGATATTTCTATGGATTTTGTTTTGCGATTGCCTAGAACTAAGAAGGGGAGGGACAACATTTTTGTGGTTGTTGATCGATTCTCCAAAATGGCTCATTTCATACCTTGTCATACGACTGATGATGCTAGCGATGTTGTTGAATTGTTCTTTAGAGAGATTATTCATTTGCATGGTATTCCAAATACTATAGTCTCTGATCGTGATGCTAAGTTTCTCAGTCATTTTTGGAGATCTCCGTGGAACAAATTGGGAACTAAATTTCTGTTTAGCACAACTTGTCACCCTCAGACTGATGGACAGATTGAGGTGGTTAATAGAACTTTGTCAACCATGCTTAGGGCTGTTTTAGGTCAAAATTTGAGACGCTGGGAGGATTGCTTGCCTCATGTTGAGTTTGCTTATAATCATGTAACACATTCTTCTACAAAGGTGTGCCCTTTTCAGATTGTGTATGGTTACATCCCTCGGTCGCCTATTGATTTGTTTTCACTAGATACTGAAGACGCCCCACACTTAGGTGCTGTTGCACATGTTGAACAAATGATTAACCTGCAGGAACAAACTCAACACAACATTGTTGCTGCTAATGCTAAGTATCAGGTTGCTGGTAGTAAAGGCCGTAAACTTGTTACTTTTGAACCTGGTGATATGGTTTGGTTGCATTTGAGAAAGGATCATTTTCCTAATTTACGCCATTCTAAATTGATGCCTCGTGCTGCTGGTCCTTTTAACGTGCTAACCAAGATTAATGATAATGCTCATATCCTTGACCTGCCTGCGGAGTTTGGTGTTTCCACTAGTTTTAATGTTGTAGATTTTAAACCGTATGCGAGCGAAGATGAGGAGTTGCCATCAAGGACGACTTCAGTTCAAGAAGGGGAGGATGATGAGGACACCACGAGTATATCTACACCTACAGCACCTCAGGTGCCTCCAGATGATCCACCAGTTCAGGCGCCACTAGTTGGGCCAATTACTCGGGCCCGTGCGAGAGAATTAAACTACATTATGTTGTTAAAGAACGAAGGCCCAGAAGCAAAGAGGAAGGCCCAAGGGGGGTCCAGGATGGGGTGCCTAGGGTTGGCCGCCCCCCTCTCCTGCTGCGCACCCCCTCTCCTCCCTCCGCTTGTTTGGGGCTGCGTCCCCTTATTTGGTCAGAGTCCCTTTTGTTCACAACTTGAGTTTTGTTTTCCATCTAGCTTTAGCTACCCCAGAACACGCACAAATACGTGCTGTCCTCTGTGATTCAGAACTCCACCTTCGAGTGATATTAAGATTGCTCGCCTTAGATTCCTGTTCGTTCTTCGATTGCGTAGAGGAATTGATCTTCGTGATTAGGCTGATCTTGCGCCGGCAAGGTTGGTAACCATCGGAAGTTGGTTCAGCTATTGCATTGGCGCTTCGAGTCTCGCTCGTCGTAGTCGGATCGTGAGGGTCGCCTCCCACCAGATCGAAGTTATCTCCACTCACCGAAAGATCAGGCACTACGCCTCTATCACAAGAAAGCACCCTCTACCTCAAGGTAAGAAAAGGAAGCGGGAATCCGGACAGTGCTGGAGCCGAAGGGTTGGTTTGTGGGACTTGCCGTATTGGTCATCTCTGAAGCTGCCACATAACCTTGATGTGATGCACATTGAGGAGAACATATGCGAAAACCTTATTGGAATGTTGCTTAAAATTACTGGGAAGACAAAGAACACCATCAATGCTAGGGTTGATTTGGAAGAGATGGGTGTTAGATCAAATCTACACATGGTGGCAACTGTGGATGGTAAGTCATGCAAAATGCTAAAAGCTCCATATGTACTGGACAAAAAGAAACATAAGCTATTTTGTGATTTTATAAGTTCGGTGAAGTTCCTAGATGGATATGCTCCAAATTTATCAAGGTGTATTGCTGCAGATGGATGCAAACTACAAAGACCGAAAACTCATGATTGTCATATCCTACTCCAAAGGGTTTTGCCGGCTTGTCTTCGCGGTTTAGTGGATAAAGAGATATACACAGCTATTGCAGAATTAGGAAACTTCTTTCGGCAACTATGTTGCAAAACTCTGAAGTTGGATGTGCTGCAAAAACTGAAAAC
Source organism: Cenchrus fungigraminus (assembly GCA_036936925.1). Lineage (NCBI taxonomy): Eukaryota > Viridiplantae > Streptophyta > Magnoliopsida > Poales > Poaceae > Cenchrus > Cenchrus fungigraminus. Next base: position 88,503,628 of record CM072779.1, on the reverse strand, counting down.
AGATATCCTAATAATTATATGCAAGCTTGATAAAATTTCCCTCCCGCCTTCTTTGACGTTATGGTCCACTTAGCTGTCCATTTGCCTGAGGAAGCAATCCTGAGAGGTCCAGTACAATATGGATGGATGTATCCCGTCAAAAGAAGGCTATGCACATTGAAGCGTTCAGTGAGAAACCAAGCTAGGCCTCAAGGATCCATTGCAGAAGCATATGTTGCTAATGAGGCCTTGACATTTTGCTCGAGGTACTTCATAGATGATGATGTGGTCACAAGATTCAATCAGGTTGGAAGGAACAGAGAGAATGCTGATTTGTCAATTGATGGAACATCTTGTTTCGATCACAATGTTCAAGTACTTGGAGCAAGGACCACTTATTGGCTTCAGTCAAAGTACGACAAGGTGGTTTGGTATGTGCTAAACAATTGCGAAGAGGTGAAGCCATATATCGAGTAAGTAAATCACTATTGCATTGATAGAACTACAATTATTTCGTGCTAACTTTGAGATGATACTACTTTGCAGATTGTTCAAGAATGAATTAAAAGCGGAAGGTGTGTCGGACGAGGCTATTGATCGTCGAATTGTTACAAAATTTCGCCAGTGGTTTAAATCGCATGTTAGTTTTCTTTGTTTTTGTTTGGTAACTAGTTTATATTACCTGGTGAGGACCTTTACACAAGTATATATTAAAAAAACTATGGCTCTTATGTACAGATTTCAAACAATCCAATGAGTGACGAGAACCTATATGCATTATCAGCTAAACCGGACTTGCGAGCAAAAACATATACATCATGTATTGTAGGCGGTGTCCTGTACCACACAAAGCCCGAGAAGCAAATAGGAAGACACAAAACAGTGGAATTATGACTATAGGATCACGTAAAACATTGAAGAAATTGAGTTTTATAGTTCACTAAGAGACATTATTGAGCTGCGGTACAACTCAACAGGGCTTAGAGATCGAACTGTGGTTTTATTCCACATTGACTGCTATGATCTGGAAGGGACCAAGAAGGAACCGAAAATTAAAAATGATGGGTACTTCACAAGTGTCAATACTAGAGATTACTAGTACCAAGATGATCTCTACATTCTTGCTGAACAAGCAACGAAGGTCTTTTACTTGCCAGACACCTTGCTACAACACCCATGGAGAGTGGTGCAAAAATTTGAGCACAGGCATTTGTGGAGCGATAATGAAAATGAGGAGGACATAGCTCCCAGTGGCATGGTACTTGCATATCAAGATGATGAAATTGACCAAACCATGCATGATGTTATACGTGATGATGGTGTCGGTGATGGTTCGGAGGTTCTGGTGCCTATTACTGGCAAGGAGGAGACTTTGGTTGCAGCCGCTGAAGTTGACGCAATTCGCCAGCAGGAGCTGACTGATGTGGATGGATTCAATTCTGAAGATGAGAACGACGACACTCTATAGCAATACGTCGATGAAGATGAAAATGCTGCTGATGAAAGTGATGAGGACTAGGCTATGAAACCAGTTAATGTTTAAGTTGATCCGATCTGAAATTATGCGGACCTTATGATTTATATGTAATTTATATGTAGTTGAAGTCGCACTTTCTTGAATATTAAACCTTCCATCGGTGCCTACTATCTCTGGTTCGCTGTATTATGTAGCATCGAAACTTCCTGTAGCAACTGATAAAAAAATATACGATCGCGTGTGGGGCTGGCGGATTATCCAGTACGTTGTATTATATAACAACGGAACGTCCTGTATGAACGGGAGAAGTTAGGAAAGCAAAAGAAGAATGTAGAAAATAGCCAGTGTACAAAGAAACAAGGTTCCTCCGATTATGGGTTACGTGAATGGTAGATTAGATAATATCCATATAATCCATGACTTGTAGTGGGTCTCACCTATATAGTTGTTATAGGTGCAGGATTATGGATTAAGGCTGCCACTAGGGAGCGTATGGACAAATCCACTTCTTATCCTCTCCAATGTGGGCATGATCGAGTAGTATGCAATGTGCTCATGATCTTATAGTAGTATGTGAATCGAATCGAGGAAGGAAGGGATGTGTTGATCTCCAATGTAGGCATGATCGAGGAGTATGCAACGGGCTCATAATCTTCTAGTAGTATGCGAGTCGAATCGATGAAGGAAGGGATGTGTGGATCTCTAATGTGGGCATGATCGACTAAGTATGCGAATGTAATGTCTGGTTCTTTGTATTATACAGCACAGGACAATCCTGTGATGACTTTCAAACTCATTGACATACGTCCGGATGATGATCCGGTGTGGTATACTTCAGAACGGAGGAACTTCCTTGTAAATTACGGGTAGGAAAGGCGCTTCCCATTTCCTGACCACAAGGTGCGCACAATGCACTACACACACCTTTATGGCTTTATCCAATAGCGTGTCACTCGTGCTGACCCGTCATGCCCCATTTACTACCTCCTCATTTGCCGCGCAACCCCTTGGTAGGGTTCCACCACCGTCGCTGCCTGCAGCAGCCTCCACTGGATACCGCAATCCGTCTTCGAAATCAGAGGTATGCATCCGCTTCCAGACTCTAGCGGATACCATAATCCACTGCCGAATTCGTGGAATGACACTAATTCGAGAAATATATTGCACATGGGCCGAGATGGCGGCAAGAGAAATGGAAAGGCGCTTGATCCTCCTCCGGCGATGATAGAGGCGGAGTGCCCGATCTTTCAGTGAGTGGAGATAACTTCGATCTGGTGGGAGGCGACCCTCACGATCCGTACGACGAGCGAGACTCGAAGCGCCAATGCAATCGCTGAACCAACTCCCGATGGTTACCAACCTTGCCGGCGCAATCGAAGAACGAACAAGAATCCGAGGCGAGCAATCACTATATCACTCGAAGGTGGAGTTCTGAATCATAGAGGACAACATGTATTTGTGCGTGGTCTGGTGTAGCTAAAGCTAGATGTAAACAAAACTCGAGTTGTAAATGATACAGAACTCTGACTAATAAAGGGGGCGCAACCCCTAGGGGAGGTGCGGCCAGCAAAGGGGCGCTGGCCCTAGTGTCGTGGGTGCGGGAGTGCAACCCTAGGCGCCCTCTTGGGCCAATCCTAGGTGCCCACGCACAAGGCCTCCTGTTGGGCCAGCCTTCAGTCTTCTGGGCCTTAATTCTTCAGCATCATGACCAAGTTGAACTCTCTTGCACAGGCCCGAGTAATTGGCCCAGAAGGTGGCGCTGAAGAAGGTGCCACCGGTGCTGGAGTAGGAGAAGGTGCTGCTGGTGTAGATGTACTCGTGGTGTCCTCATCATCCTCCCCTTCTTGAACTGAAGTCGTCCTCGACGGCAACTCCTCATCCTCACCCAGATATGGCTTCAAATCTGCAACATTAAAACTAGTGGAAACACCAAACTCCGCAGGCAGGTCAAGGATATAAGCATTATCATTAATCTTGGTTAGCACTCTAAAAGGACCCGCAGCACGAGGCATTAATTTAGAACGGCGCAAAGTAGGAAAACGATCCTTTCTCAAATGCAACCAAACCATATCACCAGGTTTAAAAGTAACATGTTTTCTACCTTTACTACCAGCAACCTGATATTTAGCATTAGCAGCAGCAATGTTTTGGTGAGTTTGTTCATGCAGGTTAAACATTTGTTCAACATGTTCAACATCATCTAAGTGTGGGGTGTCTTCAGCATCAAATGAAAACAAATCAATAGGCGCCCGAGGGATGTAACCATACACAATCTGAAAAGGGCACATCTTTGTAGAGGAATGGGTTGCATGATTATAAGCAAACTCAACATGAGGCAAGCAATCCTCCCAACGGTTCAATTTTTTATCTGAAACAACCCTAAGCATAGTGGACAAAGTTCGATTTACCACCTCAGTTTGTCCATCAGTCTCAGGGTGACAAGTTTTACTAAACAACAATTTAGTTCCCAATTTATTCCACAGAGATCTCCGAAAATGACTAAGAAACTTAGCATCACGATCAGAGACTATTGTATTTGGAATACCGTGCAAACGAATAATCTCTCTAAAGAACAATTTAGCAACATTGCTAGCATCATCCGTCTTATGACAAGGTATAAAATGAGCCATTTTGGAGAATCGATCAACAACCACAAAAATGCTATCCCTCCCCTTCTTAGTTCTAGGCAATCCCAAAACAAAGTCCACAGAAATATCAAGCCAAGGGGAAGTAGGAACAGGCAAAGGCATATACAAACCATGGTTGTTCAACCGTGACTTAGCTTTCTGACAAGTAGTGCAACGTGCAACAAGGCGCTCAACATCAGCACGCATCCGGGGCCAAAAGAAGTGGGCAGCCAGCACCTCATGCGTCTTGTAGATGCCAAAGTGCCCCATGAGACCGCATCCATGCGCTTCCTGTAACAGCAAAAGACGAACCGAGCTAGCTGGAATACACAGCTTGTTAGCGCGAAATAGGAACCCGTCCTGTATGTGAAATTTGCCCCATGGTTTGCCATTGATACAATGGGCAAAAGCATCTTTAAAATCAGCATCGTCTACATATTGATCTTTCACAGTTTGCAAGCCAAAGATTTCAAAATCTAACTATGACAGCACGGTATAGCGACGAGACAAAGCATCAGCAATAACATTGTCCTTCCCGTTCTTGTGTTTAATTATGTAAGGAAAAGACTCAATGAATTCTACCCATTTAGCGTGACGACGGTTCAGATTTGTTTGGGTACGAATATGTTTCAAAGCCTCATGATCAGAATGAATTATGACCTCGCGATGCTAAAGATAGTGCTGCCAAGTATGCAAAGTGCGCACTAAAGCGTAAAGCTCCTTATCATAAATAGAATATTTCAGACTACCACCGCTTAATTTCTCACTAAAATAAGCAACTGGTTTTCCTTCTTGTAACAAAACAACACCTAGCCCAATACCGCTAGCATCACATTCAAGCTCAAACACTTTATTAAAATCAGGCAATTGCAAAAGGGGAGCATGGGTTAACTTATCTTTCAAAGTGCGGAACGCTACCTCCTGCGAATCACTCCAAGCGAATGGCACATCTTTCTTTGTAAGCTCATGTAAAGGTGCTGCAATGGAGCTAAAATCACGAACAAACCTGCGGTAGAAACCTGCAAGTCCAAGAAAGCTCCAAATCTGTGTGACCGTCGTCGCTGTAGGCCACTCCTGAATGGCAGCAATTTTGCTGCTATCGACCTCAATGCCCTGTGGAGTAACAACATAACCAAGAAACAAGACACGTTGTGTGCCAAAGATGCATTTATCCATGTTAGCAAATAAGTGAGCAGCACGCAACGCATCAAAAACAGCACTCAAATGTTCCGAATGGTCTTCCATATATTTGCTGTAAATAAGGATATCATCAAAATAGACAACCACCAACAATCCTATGAAAGGTCGCAAAACTTCATTCATCAATCGCATCAAAGTGCTAGGAGCATTAGTCAATCCAAACGGCATAACCAACCATTCATATAAACCAAATTTTGTTTTAAAAGCCGTTTTCCATTCATCACCCAATTTCATTCGAATCTGATGGTAGCCACTAAGCAAATCAATTTTAGTGAAAATAATGGCACCACTAAGCTCATCTAGCATATCATCAAGGCGTGGTATAGGGTGGCGATAACCAATGGTGATGTTATTAATAGCACGACAATCTACACACATACGCCATGATCCATGTTTCTTTGGAACAAGTAACACAGGAACTGAGCAAGGGCTAAGAGACTCACGCATGTAACCCTTATCAAGCAATTCCTGCACATGGCGCTGGATCTCCTTCGTCTCATCCGGATTGGTACGGTACAGTGCGCGGTTTGGAAGCTGTGCGCCTGGAATGAGATCGATCTGGTGCTCAATGCCACGAAGTGGTGGAAGACCCGGTGGCAAATCTTTGGGAAACACATCAGCGTACTCCTGCAAAATGGTAGCGACCGCAGGGGGAATATCCAAAGATGGTGCATCATCAAGTGAAACGAGCACACTAGAGCATACAAGTGCAAAGCATGGCAAATGAGCAGCGCGTAGATCAGCAAAATCAGCACGCGTAGCAAGTAAAACAGGAGCATTCAACTTGATTTCAGTATTAACAGATGGCGACAGATCAAGTTGTTTAGCAGATTTAGCAGCTCGAGCAAGATCATATTTAACAATTTGTTCAGGTGTCATCGGATGTATGATTATTTTCTGACCCTTAAACATGAATGAACAATGATTTGAGCGACCATGATGTAAGCTATCAATATCATATTGCCAAGGTCGACCAAGTAATAAAGAGCATGCTTCCATGGGAACAACATCACAATCTACAAAATCAGAATAGGCACCCATGGAGAAAGGAACACGCACGGAACAGGAGATTTTTATTTTACCACCATCATTAAGCCATTGAATGTAATATGGGTTCAGATGCTTACGAGTGGGTAACAATAATTTTTCTACCAGCATGGAACTCGCCAGATTGTTGCAGCTGCCGCTGTCAATGATGATGCGAATCTACCACTCCTGCACAACTCCCTTTGTATGGAACAAAGTGTGTCGCTGATTCTTCTCGGGCGTGGCGACCTGGGTACTAAGAACACGCTGCGCAACAAGACTTTCATACCTATCGGAGTCGCCCAGGGTGACATGTACCTCCTCCTTAGATGCATTGGTCAGTGGCAAGTAATGCATGTTCAATTTCTTCAGAATCACTAGCAGAAGAGTAGTCACCATCGTCACGAATGAGCAAAGTGCGCTTGTTCGGGCAGTCCCGAAACACGTGGCCAAATCCTCTGCAGCGATGACACTGAATATCCCGTGTACGGCCTGGGGAAGGGGCATCGCCTGTGGGTGGGGAAGCGCCTGCCGGTGTGGCCATCTTCTCGCGCGGTGTAGTGGTTGGCGTGGATGGCGCAGGTGCAGGTGTGGATGATGAGCTTCTTCCTGCAAAAGTGTTAGAATATGTCTTCCAGCGTCATCCCTGCACTTCACGTTCAGCTTTGCAAGCATATTCAAATAATTGAGTCATATCATGATATTCCTTATAATCAAGTATGTCCTGGATTTCGCGGTTTAAGCCACCAAAAAAACGTGCCATAGCAGCGTCGTTGGTCTCCAATATCCCACAACGAATCATACCTTTTTGTAACTCTTGGTAATAGTCCTCAACAGATTGAGAACCTTGCTGAAAACGCTGCATCTTATTAAGCAAATCACGAGCATAATACGAAGGCACAAATCGATGACGCATAGCAGTTTTTAATTGATCCCAAGTGGTCAGAATGGTAGTGGGATGTTTAATTTTATACTCACGCTACCAAATTAAAGCAAAATCAGTAAATTCACTAATAGCAGCTTTAACTTGAGAATTTGCAGTAATATCATGGCATGAAAATTTTTGTTCAACCTCTAACTCTCAATCAAGATATGTAGCCGGATCATATTTGCCATTAAAAGGTGGGATTTTAAATTTAATCTTAGAAAAAGAATCATTACCGGGGCGGCGTGGCACACGGCGGGCACGACCGCGACTGTCGCCGGCGTCCTGCTCCGAATCACCGCCATAGTCCTTCTGCAAATCAGTGATCGTTGTGTGCATGGCATCGAGTCGGGCCACGAGAGCGAGTGTGGTCTTGGTGGCCGTCTGGGCGAGGTCGAGCTGATCGAAACGGTCGGTTGACGTAGTGATCATTGAGTCCAGGCGTTCATGTATCGTCCGAATGTCCCCGGCTAGTCCTTCAACTTGTGCTCGCAAGTCTTGCAGCGGATCTGCCCCGGCGCCTTCATCTGCCACGGTTAGTGCAAACACAAAAACCAAACGATGACAAAAACAGGGTGGGACAGCTCACAAAGGCGCTCACACTAGTGCTGTTATCAAATTCTTATCCGTTCTTACCACGCACACAGGGGCGACGTGCAACCAACTGGTGCAACTCGCGAAAGATTGGAGGATCAATTGCCTGTAGAAACAAAATCTGCTCATCGCAGAAATATGTGGAGTTCTGGGTAGGCTGCACTCAAATCAAGGATTTGCACAAGCAAACAATAATGCAAAGTTGAATAAGAGTGCTAAACACGTCACAAAAGCTACTAGTTACAAGTGAAACCGAAAGAACAGCAAGAAAGATGGAGAGGGTGCAGCAATTTGTTGTTTTTTTTGCTTATGTTTTTTTGCGGAGTCCTCAAAAACTGATAATATGAATATAGAGGATCTCAAATAGCAAGTTGCGACACACACTTTTTCCGAAAGTACAGGGGTATAGAGGCGGAGTGCCCGATCTTTAGGTGAGTGGAGATAACTTCGATCTGGTAGGAGGCGACCCTCACGATCCGACTACGACGAGCAAGACTCGAAGCGCCAATGCAATCGCTGAACCAACTCCCGATGGTTACCAACCTTGCCGGCGCAAGATCAGCCTGATCACGAAGATTGATTCCTGTACGCAATCGAAGAACGAACAAGAATCCGAGGCGAGCAATCACTATATCACTCGAAGGTGGAGTTCTGAATCACAGAGGACATCACGTATTTGTGCGTGGTCTAGTGTAGCTAAAGCTAGATGTAAACAAAACTCGAGTTGTAAATGATACAGAACTCTGACTAATAAAGGGGGCGCAGCCCCTAGGGGAGGTGCGGCCAGCAAAGGGGGTGCCGCCCCTAGCGTCGTGGGTGCGGGGGTGCAACCCTAGGCGCCCTCTTGGGCCAATCCTAGGCGCCCACGCACAAGGCCTCCTGTTGGGCCAGCCTTCAGTCTTCTGGGCCTTCTTCAGCATCATGACGAAGTTGAACTCTTTTGCATGGGCCCGAGTAATTGGCCCAGAAGGTGGCGCTGAAGAAGGTGCCGCTGGCGCTGAAGTAGGAGAAGGTGCTGCTGGTGTAGATGTACTCGTGGTGTCCTCATCAGGTGAAGCGACAACGAAAGTCGCAGCCGACATCTGTAGGCACGTCTAGTCCTCAAACGAGGCAAAGGGGCAGGCCTGCGGCACCAGATTCTTCCTCTGCCACTTCCCGCGCACACGGGGTGGGTCAACCTCGGCACCTTCCTGCCGCACACGGGCTGGGTCAAGCTCGGCGCCTTCCTGCCGCACACGAGGTGGTCAACCGCGGGTCGTCGCCCGCCCCGCCCTTCGGAGTTTCCTGTGCCAGATCCCAGGAAGCAGTAAGAGGTACAATTTTACCCTCCACCAGAAGAGCCGCTTAGGATGATTAACTTGCACAACACACCTACCAAATGATTAAAGGTCTTAGATGGGTGCCTGAGTATCAGTGGTGGGACAAAACGAAGGACAAAAGGGTCGAACCAAGATTTATGAATGTTGTTCAACAAACTTTCTATTACAACTACAAATACATGCCCATGAAACTGTATCAGCACAGGGTTATAAATTGGGATCATATGAACTTGGCCGCGGGAGTGGATATTAAGGTATACTTCGATGATCATCCCGGATTGGCTGATTTGGTCTCATTGCATCATCAATATGTTGAGGATTGGGTGAGAGTTTTTTATGCTACTGTGTGGATTGCTGAGACTACAGAGTACATCATGTTCATGTTTCAGGGACGCCAATATACTCTTTTCTGACACCATATTGCTACCACTCTTGGACTGATGGATTGTGAATCAGGAAATTACGAGGATAAGCCATCCCTACATAGTATTGTCTACGGGGATCGTGAACCACCTCAGCATAGTTTGCTCGGTGGGTCATTGCCGTCCGGCGGGGAGATGGCCAGACTTTTTGTTGACTCATTCACAGGTAGGTGAGGATATAGCACGCCTGGCATGCTTACCCCTGAGGCAAATGTGGTTCACCAGACACTATGGAAGACATTGTTACCACGGATTGGCAATGCAGAGTCCATCACTAGTCTTCTGCAGTGGCTTCTCCCTCACGTCATGACTGGCCGACCCTTCGACATCATGGACTTCATTTTATGTGAGATTGAAGATGTTATCTTTGATGGGTTGACCGTGGCCCGACATATGTTGTATGCTCACTGGATCTCCTTCATCCTGAGACGTGTTACTAGAGTAGATGAAGACGGGGAAGTGGTGCGAACCGGATCCAAAGATTGGCGTCCCGAGTACATGAAGTCCAAGACACATTTCGAGAAATACAGGCTTGCGAGACCAGGAGACAGACATCGTGGCCTAAGGGCTACAATTGAGCCATCTCCTGATGACATTTGTTCCTCAGACAACGAAGATAATGAGGCATCTCTAGTGAGACATCTCCGAGTACATGATGGTGCGTCGCTACCCACTCCAAAAACAAAAATAGTTCCAGTCACTCCAACAACAACCAGTGACCAATGGACTCTTCCTTCTTTCTAAAATTGATCCTTGAAAATCAGAGCGAGCAGACCAAGTTCCAGTCAATGATGGAGAAGAGGATGGCACAGCAGAAGGAGTTAAACCGCGCGCACTGGAGCAGATAATACAAATGGCAACATAGCAGCTGCGCAATATGGAGAATTTTCTGAATGCTTGACTCAGTCACCTTCACCAAGTTAACGGCTTACCACCACCGCCCGCTCTACTCGCACCTATTGGTTAGACCCCCTTGCATCTCATGCCTCCTGCTAACTTGGGTAAATCATCTGAAGTCTCTGAGCTGCCTCACAGTTCAGCAATTGGTTCACAATGGATGACAAAAGGATTCCAAAGAAGAAAAGGAAGCAAATGCATCATTACTCAAGGTTCTATCTGATATTGCAGCAGGGGAATAGAACAAGGAAGATCCTTTGGTGGCAACAACAAACGATCCGGATGGTTGTGCTATTTTTGCCAGTAGTAGTGCAGAACATCCTGGTCACTCCACTTTGCAAGTTCCGGAACATCTTGCTGCAGCTACCTCGCAAGGCTCTCCTGCAGCTGATCTTGCTCCTGCTGCAGCTACATTGAAAGGCTCTCTTGCAGCTGATCCTGCTCCTGCTGCAGCTACCTCAGAAGGCTCTCATGTAGCTGATCCTCCTCCTGCTCCTGCTTCAGCTACCTTAGAAGGCTCTCCCGCTCCTTCTCCTGCTACCTCAGAAGGCTCTCCTGCTCCTGCTCCTACTACCTCAGAAGGATCTCCTGCTGCTATTGCTGCTCCAGCTCCTGATGACCCTCTTCACAATCTTGTTATATCAGCTCCTTCAAACACCGATGAAAAAGAGGTAGAATGTTAAACATTCTGTTTATTGTCATTGATTCCATTTTGCCCGGGCTTTCTGCTCAGGTCTTCACAATTGCTGACCAAGATGAAATTGTACTGGAGTCGGAAGACTCCCAATACTCTTGTACCGGGTTCAGAATGAGATAGAGGTATCAACACTTCGTTTCCAGAATAGAACATCGTACTTGTGTCGTGGTGTTGACGACTCCAACTTCCATAGGATTGAGTCCTCCGATTGGATTAATGCCTTGGATCAATGCAGGATTCCTACACCCAAAATGGAGAGTTATACGGCCTCGACATCACGCAATGCACGAGTCTGTGCTATGCATAAAACGAACCCAACACTCCCTATGCATGCTTCTTTTTGTAATTTGCGATGTAATCCTTGAATCATGCCACCGTACTGATGTTTGATGAGAGGAATGCTAAACGTCGTGTATGAAGGGGAGAAGCTAGAAAAAGCTAACAAGGCTCCGATTATGGGCGACGTGAACGGTAGATTAGATAATATCCATATAATCACTACAATGCATGATTATGGATTAAGGTTGCCACTGGGGAGCGTATGGACAAATCCACTTCTTATCCTCTCGAATGTGGTCATGATCGAGTAGTATGCAACATGCTCATGATCATGTAGTAGTATGCGAATTGAATTGAGGAAGGAAGGGATGTGTTGATCTCCAATGTGGGCATGATCGAGGAGTATGCAACATGCTCATAATCTTTTAGTACTAATAAGAGAATCGAATCGAGGAAGGAAGGGATGTGTTGATCAAGGTGTATTGATGCTGATGGATGCAAACTGCAAAGACTGAAAACTCATGATTTTCATATCCTACTCCAAAGGGTTTTGTCGTCTTGTCTTCGCGGTTTAGTGGATAAAGAGATATACGCAGCTATTGTGGAATTAGGAAATTTTTTTCGACAATGGAGGATGAGACTATGGTTGCAGCCGCTGAAGTTGACGCAATTCGGCAGCAGGAGCTGTCTGATGCAGATGAATTCAATTATGAAGATGAGGACGATGACACTTTATGGCAATACGTCGATGAAGATGAAAATGCTGCCGATGAATGTGAGGAGGACTAGGATGTGAAATCCATAAATGTTTAGGTCGATCCGATCTGAAATCATGTGGACCTTATGATTGATATATATGTAGCTGAAGTCGCACTTTCTAGAATATTAAACCCGCCATCGGTGGCTACTATCCGGTTTATCCATTATGTTGTATTATATAACAACAAAACGTCGTGAATGAAGGGGAGAAGCTAGAAAAGGCTAACAAGGCTCCTCCGATTATGGGCTACGTGAATGGTAGATTAGATAATATCCATATACTTACAAGTATGCATGATTACGGATTAAGGCTGCCACTGGGGAGCGTATGGACAAATCCACTTCTTATCCTCTAGAATGTAGGCAGGATCGAGAAGTATGGCAACATGCTCATGATCTTGTAGTATGCTAATCAAATCAAGAAAGGAAGGGATGTGTTGATCTCCAATGTTGGCATGATCGAGCAGTACGCAACGTGCTCATGATCTTGTAGTATGGTAATCGAATCGAGGATGGAAGGGATGTATTGATCTCCAATGTTTGCATGATCGAGTAGTATGCAACATGCTCATGATCTTGTAGTATGCTAATCGAATCGAGGAAGGAAGGGATGTGTTGATCTCCAATGTTGGCATGATCGAGCAGTATGCAATGTGCTCATAATCATGTAGTATGGTAATCGAATCAAGGAAGGGATGTATTGATCTCCAATGTGGGCATGATTGAGCAGTATGCAACGTGCTCATGATCATCTAGTAGTATGCGAATCGAATTGACGAAGGAAGCGATGTCTTGATCTCCAATGTGGGTATAATCGAGCTGTATGCAACATGCTCATCATCTGACAATCTATCCAAAGTACACCCTCCCATTCTTTGATACTTAACAACAGACATCAATTTAAGCGGAGAAGTACATAAATGAAATGAGTGGCTCCTAACAAAGGAATATCCTTTGTACCAGTATCTAGATAAGAGGAACATCCTTTGCCGCTAGTATACAGCGCTGACCAGTCCCTAGAACAAACCGACGCACTATAAAAATTTTGGGAATTTCGGACGTCCAGGCAAAGCAGATGTTAAATGTCCTTTCCTTTTTGCTTCTCCCTTCCCAGCAGCACCCCGTTTTAGCCACCACCATAATGAAAGGGTATATTGGTAATCTGACAGGGCCCTCCACCGAAATGGATAAATTACCCCCACCCCCATCCCTTCCCTCCCTTGTACCCCTCGCCATCTCAAATCTTTCCGCCCCTATTTCCCCTTCCTCCTCGCCGCCACCCCAAATCTTCACCTCGTCTCCTCCATCGTCCCAAATCTACCGCTCATAGCTTCAGCTCCTTTCCCATCTGCCTCTGTAGAACCAGCAACGACGACACAATGGCACCAGGAGGAAAGGTCATACGAAGGAAATATCCAGAACAAGGTACAATGTTTTCCTCCTCGGTTCAGCTTCCCCGGTGGATTCGTACTTGCTTGTTTTCCCATGTGGCAGATCCCATGTGTGCACTTGTTTTTTATCAGGTCGATCCCATGTTTACAGTAGGTCTTCTTAGGATCTTGTTTTGACTAGGAACATCCTTTCAGGATCTTGTTCAGCTAGGAACATCCTACTTGTTCTTATAAAAGTTTTTAGATTTGACAGATCCCATGTCTACACTAGTTCCTCTTAGGATCTTGTTTTCACTAGGAACATCCTTTTCAGGATCTTGTTTCGGCTAGGAACATCCTACTGGTTCTTATAGAAGTCTTTAGATCTAGTTTTGTTTACAGTGGTAGGCCAACCTTATAGAAGTTTCTCTCTTTTCCTAACAGACGTAGACGTGCGCACCGATTACGAGCGGCAGAGGGACATTAATGTCTTGAGGAATCACACATTCTTCACTATGCTTGGCCTCGATAAAACTAAATCACTTTTACCACCTGTCTGACCAAGCAGAAAGGGTACTAACGATACTAGAATACAAGATCCGGATCCGGAGTACAACACGTCTGATGAACATGAATCTGACCAAGAGACATGTCAACAAGAGGTAATCTTAACATGAACTCGTTTCATGTATTAGTTATGCAGGATTGCTTCTGAACTTCTCTTTTTTTGATGAATTTTGTGTAATCAGGTCACTCATAGGATAGCTGTCAGTGGAGGAAGAGGGACCAAGAGAATTTGGGCACCAGATGACCCTACCAAAATGCCTCCTAGACTGACTAGGACCAAGGCAAGGGAATTGGCTTTAGCTGATGGGAGTGGGACAACTCCTGATACACAAGAATTGCCCACTGAAGGCCAAGCAACAGCAACCCACGATGAGAACATCATCGACATGATGACTGCAGAAGGCAAGACATTTGATCTCATATTCGAATGTCCTAACTACCAACCGAATAATTATTAACTTTGTATGGTTGTAACAAACTTGTTAGGTGATGCACGCCCTTCCAGAGCACAATGAGGGCCACGAGATTCAAGAAGATTGGGCAGAGATCTGGACTAGATTAGCCGAGGCTTAAATGGCAGGATCCCTATACACATTCAAGAAGGGCTCAAACGACCAGAGGCACCAATGCAAGCTGCAAAGTTTGCATCAGAAGGTGGGATCATAGTGCGTGGGCACATACCGATCCTTACTTGCTGGAAGGACTACAAGCCGAAGAAGAACCAACAAGATGGTGAAAAGACTGAAGACCATCTCAAGAACTAAATGGGCAAACTAGCGGTGTGCATATGTCCACTCATCTACTACCATAGTTCTTTGCATCCATTCTTGTCATACAATTTTCTGATAATTGTGTTGTGCTAGGGGCAATTTGACATGGACACCACCCGTGAGCCCGTAAGGGCGGCGTGCAGTGACATGCTAAAGTCAATACAGAGACAGGCGAGGTATCTCTTGAAGCAAAAGTACTTCAATGATGTTCCAGCAAATGCAGTCCCAACTAAATCTCCTATGACCAATCTGACTGACGCCCAGTGGAAGGCACTGGTTAACATGTGGTCTTCCCCTGAGGACAGGGTATGATATAACTTCAACTTGGCACTACCACATTTCCATGTACTGATATATTGTTCTTATTCTTATTTCTTACACGAGTTCTTATTATTGTAAAGCTGAGGTGTAGTACAAACACCTGTAATCGAGGAAAGGTCAAGTACCATCAGCGCACGGGATCTCGAAGCTACGTTGTACAAGCTAATCTTGTGGTAAGCAGATGAACAAGTCATGTTTTTGCACTATAGTTCATTTCACGAACCATTTTTCAATGCTAGCACTTTAATAATTATGCCTATTTTTGAAACATATTTAGAGGTAGAAGTATTCTGCTGAAGGAGAAGGGATAAGTCCACTTGATTATTTCAAGTCCTTCCACCGCAGCAAGAATGGCTTCACCGCTCTAGTACAGGCAACCATTGTAAATACTTGTCTGCTTTTGCGTTCTTCTTTGCAACAATACTAGAAACATGTGTGAGTATTTTATTTTAAGCCATTCATTTTATTTCCTATTTTAGGCTCGCATGGAACAAATTGTCACTGAACCTCAAGGTGACCAACTAGGAAAGACTGCTGCTGAAGTAGTGGCGGAAGTTGTCCAATCTAGGACTTTTCGGGAGGTTGCTGGCATTCGCCCGCCCTCCATAAAAAAGACTAGGGTTACTACTGCACTTCAGGTTCAGGAAATATGAGCTGTACTTGACAATAAGAAGCAAGGGCGGGGGGCACAACTGCGGCAGAAGATTGTTGAATAGGAGGCCGAGATGAGCGAACTGTGATTGAAGGCTCAACAACAGGAGACAACATTGAAGTCTCAAACAGAAGCGCATGAAGCTTTGAAGAAGAGCACAAATGACATGCATAATTGGATCCAAGGCTTGATAAATTTCAGCCAGGTTTATCCTCCTCTCAACTGAAGTGTGATCCTGGTGAACTTGTGCTGTTGATGACTTGTTGTACGTTAATTCGATTCGATGCTAACTTGATGTATGTTGCACAATTGTACTGGTTGAACTATTCCCTAAATGTGGTGTGAATTATTGTTGACGGTGAATTTTGGTGCTCCAAACATGTTCGTCACACTTTGGTTTGAACTTCATCATGGTACTAACCAGCCACTAGGCACACTAATGATATAACAAGTTCAACTTTGTATGTGCATTTGGAAGTGTGATATTTTTGTAGGAAAACATGGACTAAAGGGACGGAGTCACATCGAGTTCAAAGGAGTAAATGAGGAGTCTCGTTCGTGTTCAAGTGCAAGGAAAACTCACTCCCAAAGGTGGCAAGAACCAAGGTGCTACGACAAAACATCTCCGAGGACCAAGACATAAAGATCGGATTTCATACAAGAAGACCCCCTATATTTATCGCAGGGTTGATGATGCCAAAAAGACACAAATATTGGGCTCAAAGTCCAAAATGTCAAGACGGGCCACTCGGAGGATTGGGCGACCGAACCAGGCCGGGAAGGGCCCAGTCCGGTCTGCCCAGGCTGGCCGGCCTGGCCCTTTCCCACACCGTTTCGGCCCCCGGTTTCTTGTGCGCGAAGATCCTTCAACCCTAAGTATTGGCCGGCGCCTCCATTCGCAAAAACAGAGATAAATACACCCGAAAGGATCCATTCATCAAAGGAGGTTGAATCGGAAGACATTCGAGGAGAGCACTCGGGAGAAATATTCATCTAGTCCAAGGAGGCGGCCACAAGCGAAGGAGGACATCGAGGTGCTGCCACGGCGCCCACGGAGTTGAAGGACGCACCGCCGGAAGCATCCACCATGATCAACGACGCAATGCTTAGCGTCTTGATGGGGTAATCTTCTCATTTGTCCATGGGGTTGTAACGGATCATGTCATGTAATCACCGACTCGTTTATGGTTTCAATCTATTGGTTTCGTGTTGATGATGCTTTCATGTTTAAGGCTAGCTACCGTGCTTTTCGGGTGTATAGATCTCACTACTCCCGTTGATCCCTTCCACACACCGTGGTCGTTCGTTGTTTTCCTTGATTGCCTTCGCGTAGTGACAGTGCGAGAGAAGGAAAAGGGTGAAGCCGCGATCACACCTTCAATAGATTAGATTGGTTTTTATCTTCCTTGGTGGTTACATGTTTATGTATCCTAGACCCTACGGGCAAGTGTCCTCTACATCTAGTGCACCTCACACACCTTCTTGTTTTAAGATTAGTTTGCTCATAGATTAATCTCTAGTTAAAGGTTGTCTTAATCTACTAGATTAGCTTTAGATCGAACGCTAGCAATCCCCTTGCTCTGTGGATTGACAAGAACCTTGGGGGTCCCCTCCCTTGATGAAAAAGGCACCAAGTCACTCTGTGTACTTGCGGTGAAGTTGAACACGGTTTCGAACCATCAACAAGCCCCTTTTTCTAGCACTGTTGCCGGGGAGCAAGCCAGTTTGCTACATTTGATTTTGTGTTAATTTTGTTGATTACTAACATCTAACCTTTGTTTCATAGAAACCCCCGCTTTTGTTTTGTTTTTGTTTTTGTTGTCTAGATGGCGTTCGCCCACCATCCTTTGGAAGAACTGGAGAAATCATTAAGGGATTACGCTAGTCCCCAATGTGAAGACATCAAGGTACAAGAGTCGGATTTGAAGCCCGAAGCGACGAAGTATGAGATTAATGCGCGAATCATCAAGATGGTGGCAACCAATCCTTTCGAAGGGATGGAGGCAGACAACCCATATAGACACATCAAGCACTTCGTGACATTGTGCAATACGATACGGCA
Organism: Cenchrus fungigraminus; assembly: GCA_036936925.1. Lineage (NCBI taxonomy): Eukaryota > Viridiplantae > Streptophyta > Magnoliopsida > Poales > Poaceae > Cenchrus > Cenchrus fungigraminus. The sequence continues at coordinate 88,485,685 of CM072779.1, read as the reverse complement.
AGAAGGAGTCCCCGACGAATGGTTCAAGTGGAACCTCTTCCCGTACTCACTTGCCGGTGAAGCAAAGGAGTGGTACTCATTCGCATCCTTCAAAGTTGGAGGGAATTGGAACCAATTGACAAGGAAGTTTTGTGAAAAATTCTTCCCGATAAGTAAAGTCCAACATCTAAGGAGGCAAGTGATCACCTTCACGCAAGGAGAAGAAGAAGGGATAGATCAAGCGTGGAATAGATTCAACGAGTTGATTGAACAAGGACCACGACTCGGATTCTCCGGTGACGTACTGTTGCACACTTTTTTCTTTTCCCTAACCCCTAGTTGCACGGAACATGTTCAAATGTGTGCAGGAGGGGATCTCATGGAGAAAACACTCACGAAAGCTGCTCAACTTTTACAAAAAATCAGCAAGGCGACGGCCACGTGAAGAGATTGGGAAACACGACTTTCGGGGAAGCAAGAATTTGATTCAAGTGTGAGAACACTTGCTGGAATTTTCAGAGAAGTGACCCGGGAACACAAGAAAGAGGAGCCAATTCCAGAAAAATTAGAAGAAGTACACGTGGAAGCAAGAACTACCTCAAACATCGACTTTGCCAAGTCAAGCCAAGTGAATGGAAGAAGCATTTCAAGCGCAAAGTCGTTGAGGGAGTTCGAGCAAATGGATTGGGTTCCAATTGACTTTGGGGAAGTGTTTGACAAGAGAAGACCATACCCCAACCAAAAGGGGGTGGCGAGAGCTTTGGAGGTAGATTTCCCGCCGGGGAAGCAAGCAGAAAATTCATATGATCTTGAAACGACCGGCGAGATTTTTTGAAAGCTCTTTAATGAAGTAGAAGTGGATCCGGACCATATAGCCGAGGTGAAAAGAGTGATGGGGATCAAGCCTGAAGCATCGCCATATGCTCGCCTCGCTGAAGTCTACGCCATAGGGTCCGATCAAGAGGAGAAGACAACCCCGCACTTAAGTTGCACGATTAATGGAATTCAATTTAAAGCTTTATGTGACATCGGAGCACAACTAAGTGTCTTATCCTCTAAAATTTATGATGAGATTCATAATCATACCATAGACCTAGTCCCAACTTCAACTAAGTTAATCATGGGAGATGGTAGAGTTGTTAGGCCTCTTGGAATTGCTTGCAATCTTGAAGTTGTCATCTCTATTTAATGCATACCAACCGATTTCTTTATTGTTGATGCCTACTATGATAAACATGATCACATAATTCTTGGTAGACCCTTTTTAAAGTTGGTTAATGCTGTTTTAGATGCCGGAAAAGGGAAAGTAACGATTAATCTTGATGGAGATAAACACACATACGATTTTCTTCCCGATTCTAGGAACTCCTTACCCCTACCTCTTGATGACGAAGAGGTAGGGAGTCTTCGTTTTGTTGAAACTTTCAAGGATCCACTACAAAGGGCAATGGAGAATCAACCTAATGATGAGGAAGACGAAGAATTGGAGGAAGCATCTAAAGGACTAGAACCACAAGATGGAAGCATGGAGGAGGAAAAATTTGAGAATATCGGAGAAATTAAGCCCGAAGAGCTAGAAGTGCCGGAGGTAGACCTCAAACCTTTGCCTAAGGGATTGAGGTATGAATTTTTGCGGCCGGACAAGACCTATCTCATCATTGTGAGCGACGAGTTGAGCCCCGAAGAAAATGAGATGTTGCTGAATTTATTGAAGAAGTACAAGAAGGTGATCGGGTATTCAATAAATGATCTCAAAGGACTCAGCACAGCCTTTTGTACTCATCGCATACCTATGGAGGATCAATGCAAGCCCGTAGTGGACCATCAAAGGAGGTTAACCCATACCATGTGAGAGGTGGTGAAGAAGGAGGTGATCAAGTTATTGGACACCGGAATCATTTACCCGGTACCGCATAGCGAATGGGTGAGCCCCGTACATTGTGTGCCAAAGAAAGGAGGCTTGACCGTGGTGAAGAATGAGAAGAATGAGCTAATTCCACAAAGGACTTTGACCAGATGGAGGATGTGCATTGATTATCGGAAATTGAATAAAGCAACGAAGAAGGATCACTTCCCCCTACCGTTCATCGACGAGATGCTTGAGAGGTTAGCAAATCATTCCTATTTTTGCTTTCTCGATGGGTACTCGGGGTTCATGCAAATTCCTATTCACCAGGAAGATCAACACAAGACAACTTTTACTTGCCCATATGGAACATTTGCATATAGAAGGATGCCTTTTGGTTTGTGTAATGCTCCAGCCTCTTTCCAACGTTGCATGATGGCTATGTTTTCGGAATTCATTGAAGAAATTGTCGAGGTGTTCATGGATGATTTTTCCGTCTACAGGAAAACTTTTGCGGATTGTTTAGCCAATTTGGACAAGGTTCTCATGAAATGTGCGGAGGTTGACTTGGTACTCAATTGGGAGAAATGCCACTTTATGGTGAAGCAAGGTATAGTGTTGGGACACGTGATATCCGAAAGGGGCATTGAGGTGGATAAAGCCAAAGTCGAGACGGTCGAGAGACTTCCACCACCGACGGATATCAAATCTTTGAGAAGCTTCTTGGGCCATGCGGGATTTTATAGAAGATTTATCAAAGACTTTTCAAAGATCACCAAGCCATTAACTAACCTTCTTCAAAAGGATGTGCCATTTGACTTTAATGACAAGTGCTTGGCGGCATTCCGGACACTAAAGAAGCTCTCGTGACTGCACCAATCATTCAACTGCCCGATTGGAGTCAGCCATTCGAGATATGTGTGATGCTAGCGACTATGCCGTTGGAGCCGTCTTGGGACAGCAAAAAGAAGGCAAGGTACATGCTATATATTATGCTAGTAAAACTCTTGATGGAGCTCAATTAAATTATGCAACAACGGAGAAGGAGTTGCTTGCGGTTGTGTTTGCCTTCGAAAAATTCAGATCATACATTGTGAACTCCAAGGTGATTGTCTACACCGATCATGCAGCAATTAAGTATCTCTTGTCAAAGAAGGATGCCAAACCAAGGTTGATTCGATGGATCCTTCTATTACAAGAATTTGATGTTGAGATTCGAGACAAAAAGGGGTCGGAGAATGTTGTGGACGACCACCTATCAAGGATGAATCGTGAGGATGATAAGGAGCCCATTGAAGACAAGATGAGAGATGATCACCTCTATCGAGTAATCGATAAGGATAGTTGGATGATCGACATCATTCGAGCGATTCGAAAAATGCCACTCGATCACTTAGACAAGAATGCACAAAGAAGGGTAATCTCCGAGAGCCGAAAATATTTTTGGGATTGACCTTACCTTTTTAGACTTAGAGCCGATGGAGTGTTGAGAAGGTGTGTGCCAAGAGAAGAGAGGCAAGAAATAATAAGGAAGTGCCACTCGGCGGAATACGGAGGACATTATGGGCATTTCCGAACTCAAGCAAAGGTATGGGCCAGCGGATTTTATTGGCCGGAAATGCATGAAGATACTAAAAGGTATGTTGCCTCTTGCCCCGAATGCTAAAGAACCGGTAACATCTCTCAAAGGAATGCCATGCCCTTGAATTATAATTTGCAAATCGATTTATTTGATGTTTGGGGAATCGACTTCATGGGACCATTTACAAACTCACATGGATATGAGCATATAATTGTCATGGTTGATTATGTGTCCAAGTGGGTGGAGGCTATACCATGTCGTAAGGCGTCAACGGAGGAGTCCATCTCAATGGTTAAGAATATCATTTTTCCTCGCTACGGTGTTCTGAGAATCTTGATAAGCGACGGAGGGACTCATTTCACCGGGAATAGCTTTCAAAAGTGTTTGTCCAAATTGGGAATCGAGCATAGAGTGGCTACGGCCTATCATCCACAAACCAATGGACAAGCGGAAACATCAAATAGGCAACTAAAGAGCATCCTCAATAAGACTATTGAGAAGGGAGGCGGATTGGTCAAAGAAGTTGGATGTAGCATTGTGGGCATATCGGACGGCTTTCAAGACACCGATAGGTATGACTCCATACCAATTTGTATATGGCAAGGTTTGTCATCTTCCGGTTGAGCTAGAGCACAAGGCATATTGGGCAATAAAGGAGATGAGCCTCGACTTAGATGCTACAAGGATGAAAAAAGAATCCAAATTAGCGAGCTAGAAGAGATGAGGTTGAAGGCTTATGAAAGTGCAAGCATTTACAAAAACAGGATCAAAAGGTGGTATGATAAAAGACTTAAAGCAAAAGAGTTCAAGGAAGGAGATAAGGTCCTTCTCTACAATTCAAGGTTTAAAACTTTTGGAAAAGGGAAGTTACATTCGGTGTTCTCCAATGGAGCGGTTACTATCATGGATGCAAGAGGTGACCAATACGTGGTGAATGGTCAGCGGCTAAAGGTCTACATTGAAATCGATGTTGTGCCCCTACACTGCATTGACATTTTCACAATGGAGGATGAACCCGAACGTCGAGCCTAGGATGAAAAACAAGGTACGTCACATGTATATGTTTTAGTTTTATTTCTTTTTAGCGTGTCTTGTGGAAAGTTCCACTAAGTTTAGCAGTTGTTCTTCCCCTTTGTTCTTTTTGTAAGAATTACGACGAGGACGTCGTATTGTCTAAGCGTGGGGGAGGAACTAGCGCTAGTTCCAAAAAAAAACTTTTTGCCCTAGTAGTTTGGTTGGTTTGGTTTGAAGTTTTTCAATTTTTAGCTCGATGGTGTGTTAATGTTAGTGTTGAGTCAATAAAGAAAAAAAAGAGTCTTGAAATTGTCTCTTGTGTTTTATTTTTTTGCTTACTCGTTTATCTATCTTTTATCTTTATATTCGATCATGAGCATTGAGCACGAAAGTTTCTGTGGTGCTTAGTGGGATCTTGCCCATGAGAGCATCCATACTTTACTTTGAGCTAGAACCTTCTTTAGCTATGCTACAATTATTACAAAGTTGGAGGTTTTTATTTCTGAAAATTACATGAAAAACCCCTTGCAATAAAGGTTAGCATCTTCTTCTTCCAAGTAGAGAGACAAGCTTATCCTATACAAAGCCTTTATATATTCGTTCCACTATAAGTGTTGTTAGCATGATGAATTGGGTTAGGGCTTTTCTCTCTTGGAAGTTCTAATTTCGAGCAATGATCATGTCCTTGCTTTATATCTTTTATTGCTAGCCTCGTCATATATTCGGTAACGAGACTCTCACATCGAAAGTCCCGTGCATCACCGGATTCCATACCCAACCCATAATATCTTTTTATTCATCTTATTCCTTGAACACAACCTATGCCTGAAGATTCGTTTGTCTCTAGCAAGGATTTTGGCTAAATTTCAGATTGTATTTCTACGCCAAGGAGGCGAGCGTAAACCTTTGGAGAAGAGATAAAGATGTCAAGCAAAGAGAAAAAAATGAGTATAAAGAGAAGAAAAAATAGAGAAACAAAGGAGAAAAGAAAAGAAAAGAAAAAGGAATAAAGAACAAAGAGGAAAAAGAGGAATTCAAAGGCAAAGCAAGAAAGGTATAAGAAGGGACAACAAGTCAAGTGAAGATCAAGAGAAGTGCAAACGAAGGATGTGATGTTGTTGAGAACGAATCTTCGATATTCCAACCATGTGCAATCCGACAACAAGGACATCATTAGGGCCTTGGAGTCATATTTTCTTTTCCCTTTTGCACATGTCCACCATTCTAAATCTTCTTATCCTTGATACCCTCACATTACGGTTTCATTCTCATGGTCATTGGCTCGGAAGGTGAACAACTATTAGAGAACTTTCCTAGCTTGATAATATTTGTGTTAACTTGACTAGCCATACCTATAGCTCCAACATATATTTAAATGAGAGACTTGTGGGAGATGAGAGTTCATGAATGGTTTAGGATAGCCACTTTAAATGAGTGACATGTGAGAACTTGGAGGAAGATTTTGTCTAATACTTGTTGCAGGAATATTATTTTTGAAGAAGCTCAAAACCCTCCGGCGGAAGTAAGAAAGTAAGTATTGTTGGATAAAGGACCTCCGGCAAAAAGGTATAAGTTGTGGGGTAAGACTTGATTGGGTAATTTCCTAAACGCCCATGATCCATATAGTGTTTATTGTTTTCATGTTTCTTATATCAAAGATGAAAGGTTGACTAACTTGTAAGGAAGGAACCATGACACAAGTTTTAACTCCATGGACAAGTGTTCTTTTGCAAGAAACTTGCTTGAGGACGAGCAAGATCTAAGCGTGGGGGAGATGTTGACGGTGAATTTTGGTGCTCCAAACATGTTCGTTACACTTTGGTTTGAACTTCATCATGGTACTAACCCACCACTAGGCACACTAATGATATAACAAATTCAACTTTGTATGTGCACTTGGAAGTGTGATGTTTTTGTAGGAAAACATGGACCAAAGGGACCGAGTCACATCGAGTTCAAAGGAGTAAATGAGGAGTCTCGTTTGTGTTCAAGTGCAAGGCAAACTCACTCCCAAAGGTGGCAAGAACCAAGGTGCTACGACAAAACATCTCCGAGGACCAAGACATAAAGATCGGATTTCATACGAGAAGACCCTCTATATTTATTGCAGGGTTGATGACGCCAAAAAGACACAAATATTGGGGTCAAAGTCCAAAATGTCAAGACGTGCCACTCGGAGGAAGGGGCAACCGAACCGGGCCGGGAAGGGCCTAGGTCGGTCCGCCCAGGCCGGCCGGCCTGGCCCTTTCCCACGCCGGTTCGGCCCCCGGTTTCTTGTGCACGAAGATCCTTCAACCCTAAGTATTGGCCGGCGCCGCCATTCGCAAAAATAGAGACAAATACCCCCGAAAGGATCCATTCATCAAAGGAGGTTGAATCGCAAGACATTCGAGGAGAGCACTCGGGAGAAATATTCATCTAGTCCAAGGAGGCGGCCACAAGCGAAGGAGGACATCGAGGTAATGCCACGGCGCCCCCGGAGTTGAAGGACGCACCGCCGGAAGCATCCACCATGATCAACGACGCCATGCTTAGCGTCTTGATGGGGTAATCTTCTCATTTGTCCATGGGGTCGTAACGGATCATGTCATGTAATCGCCGACTCATTTATGGTTTCAATCTATTGGTTTTGTGTTGATGATGCTTTCATGTTTAAGGCTAGCTACCGTGCTTTTCGGGTGTATAGATCTCACTACTCCCGTTGATCCCTTCAACACACCGTGATCGTTCGTTGTTTTGCCTTGAATGCCTTCGCGTAGCGACAGTGCGAGAGAAGGATAAGGGTGAAGCCGCGATCACACCTTGAATAGATTAGATTGGTTTTTATCTTCCTTGGCGGTTGCATGTTCATGTATCCTAGACCCTATGGGCAAGTGTCCTCTACATCTAGTGCACCTCACACACCTTCTTGTTTTGAGATTAGTTTGCTCATAGATTAATCTCTAGTTAAAGGTTGTCTTAATCAACTAGATTAGCTTTAGATCGAACACTAGCAATTCCCTTGCTCTGTGGATTGACAAGAACCTTGGGGGTCCCCTCCCTTGGTGAAAAAGGCACCAAGTCACTCCGTGTACTTGCGGTGAAGTTGAACACGGTTTCGAACCGTCAATAATTATATGGAAGTGGGAAATATTCTATTTTGTTGTCTGGTTATGTGCTGGTGATCAGCAGCCAGAATAGTAAACAGTACCCTGCGAAATGCAATATGGGCTGAGGCCTAGGAAAGGCCCTGGGGATAATTGCCCAAAATCAAATGTCCCTGCATAATGCAATATGGGCCAAGTTCGTTAGATGGACTAGGGCCCAAAATAAAACTGCCCAATATAACGTGCAACAAACATTTAGGGAATGGCCAAAAAAATAACACAAAAACCTAAAACGGGCTAAAATTAGCCCAACAATATTAGGCTCACAAAGGCTCTTACATGGACCGGGCCTCAATTTGTGACGAACCGAAATCGTCATAACCCCCTGCCACGTCGGAGCCACGACGGATCTCGGTCCGACGTGGCACAACCGCCGAAACAGGTTTATGATGACAAGTGTTACGAATTTATACACGTCATTAAACTCATGACGCCGCGAAATAAGGTCTCATCATTAATCGTGGTTTGTGACGCTCGATTAATGACGGAGCGTTTTCGTAACAACCGGCATCATTAATCACGGTTTATGGCGAGAATCGCCCTTTTTTGCGTCACTAGTAGGCACATTCCTTATACTGGGTGAACCTTGATGCGTTATTCAACCGTCAACAGTCGTGCAACACTCGTGTGGGAGTTCTCAAGTAGATGTGTCGATGATGAGGTTTTGAGAACTCCCCACACTTGTGGTTGAACCTAGTGCTATTCTACAAATAGAAAGTAGAAACAAAAGAGGGACTCTGCTGGTTTGAGAACCATCGAGCCTTTATTCAAATTCAAAAAACATTTTTGGTGTTTTTTTACAGTCACCATATCATCTGCTGAGATAGGGTTAGATAAAGATTGCACTTCATAATCAAAGGAGGATATACTTACCTTCGACCTTTGAGGTGTCATATGTACTCCTTTGTATGTTGTGCAACATGAATCTGACACCTTGACTTACCTCTCCATTTGAACCTAGCTCAATGACGTACCCATTTGGAATTGATGATGTTCTACAGGGGTTAGTCCACATACATGCAACCAAGATCTATGAAAGCACAAACTCTAGGGTTCATCAATCAAAACTTGACACCATGTCTTGTTTTGACTGAAGCAGACAGTTTTAACATAAGCACCATGCTTAATTTAAAACAATCTATTAATGTACGCTTGAGAAACATATATTCAAACCAGAGCACATATCATAAATGAAGGAGGCATGTAAGCATGGTCAAGCTATATTCAAAAGGAACAAAAGCATGAGCGTATGACAGTGAACCTCGGGCAACCTTCCGGAAGGGTTTTGTTTAACGTCAAAAGCAGGACATGGCTAGCTAGTTGGGCGAGATGCAAGAGCTACCACCATTTCCACACTAGGATAAGATTTGGCATGAGAGGAACTTTACTCAGGATGCTCACATACCCCCCCCCCCACACACACACTTGAAGTTTGCATTGCTAGGCAACAGATCTCAAGTGTGTAGAGATCAAGCTTCCCTTTGTAGATGTTCCCTCACCAAAACTTACCGAGGTGTTGCAGTGATGTAGCTCACACACATTTAGGTGTCACCTGTCCATCATTCTTCTCAATCTCCACCTAAAAGGTTAGTGACTAAAAATACTTGAAGGAAAACTTACCTAAAAGCATTCTCTTGCTTTTATTCGAAAAGGGAAAGTTAATACCCGAAGGACAACTTACCTAAAAGCATGCGAGCATGGTTTATGTGGTAGATCAAGGATGAAGCTACCATGCTCGTCAATAAGTCCTGTCCTATGAACTCCAGATTTGGTGCTTCACAGAATTCCATGGCCCGTGAAATCTCCATCTCAAGAAATTCATTGTGGAAGCTCGATGTTGACTCTCGATCCTGATCGAAAGCAACATGATACGGGCCAGCAAGACGAGGTTGAAACTCGATCGAGAGTGATGACGTTCGTTCGCCTTCACAAGTATGAAGAGGGTCTTCTGAGTCATACTCATGAGGTGTAGAAACTTCTACACCCTCAATGAGAACATGCTAAGATGACGCGAACAAAGATATATGCATCGTCTTCTCGAGCGGGTATCTCTTGGGAAGACGCTTCGCCATAGGCTGTCCTAAACATGATGTAGTGGTGGCAGAAGCGGCTTCCCTAAGCTCTTCTTCTGGGTTTTTTTGCGATTTATCAAGAAGTTTTTCTGATGGGAAACCTAGGAGAAGATCAAAATCTATGATGTCATAGATGTGGAAATCTATCGCACCTCTGTGTTATCAATGGTGGTCGACACGTCTCTAGCAATTCCCCAACATGGAAAAAAGCAGCCTCACCTAGGACTATGGAAATGTCTATCAGTCGGGGTTAGAGGCATGTCACCCACCAGAGTGTCCGAAAGGCACTCCCCTGGATGCAGGCCCCAACAGTAGGGTCATGGACAACATCTACGGAGTTTCCCCTCATGGAACAAGGAATGGTCGTGGAACTCGAGCTAACCCAAATTGCTTTGGATGTATGCTTTAATTCCTGGGGTGACCAATCTACTGTGGTCTCATGATTCCAAACTTCATTGATGACCTTATAAAAGTCCATCGATGCTGTAGGCTTCTCGTGCCAATAGTGATCTGAGGTATTTTTGATGTTTTGAGAGGATCATCCTCAAATTGGGAAGAGAACTCCGAAGGTTGAATTTCTTGTTCCTTTGATGTACGCAGTTCAGAAGAGGGCTCTCTAGACGAATCACGAGATGTGCAAGGTGAAAGCTCAAATTCGTCTATTAAGAGTCCCTTATGAATCGACTCAGACTTTTGGTAGGGTCCGTTGTGATTGGTATAGGAAGAAGAGGCTTCTAAGAAGAAATCTAGGATCTCTTTTCTTTCATCTGGAGTTTGGTGCTCAAATGAACCTCCACCCAAGATGTCGAGCTCTTGTGCAGATTCCATGTCTAAACTCGAGTAAATGATGCACAATGATAGATCATCGGGTATATACAAGTCTGAGCTAGATGCCAACAGGTGTGAGAATCTAGCCCAAGCTGCACCTATGGACTCACCCTCTAACTGCTCAAAGTCGAGGAAGTCACACAATAGTAAATTTGAGCATTCCAAAGGGGAGAATGAGTAGCAAAATTCATATCATAGTTCCTCCTAATTGTCTACACTCTCTACCATGTCGGTGTACCACTGCTCCGCTCTATCTACTAGAGAGAAAGGGAAGAACTTCCACCTCAAAGTTCCTTGTGACATGCCTGGGATTAGCAAGCATTAACACAAGTCCTCAAACTCCTCTAAATGAACATGAGGATCATCACTGATCGCTATAGAGAAAGGTCGATTCCGAACCAAGGCTATAAGGCTCGAAGATAGAAACAACAACCGTCCCCGGCAGTAGCGCCAGAAATGCCTGTTGGCATTTCTTAACATCGCCACTAGTTGGCACCTAGCATGAACGTCTAAGATCAAATGGGTACACTGATGGGTACGAACGAATCTGTAAGCACACGGATATACTATTGTAGCACTTCCCTAGGGAATGAGTATTCCAAGGGTTATCGAATCCACAGGATGGATGAGCTCTAGCTCCTAGCCCAACTAATGGTCTAAGGAGACAACCTCATAGGTTAGGATAGGTAGAAAGGATCTGTTGATAGAATACAGAGTCTAGTACTATCTCTCTTGTATGAACACTCACTTCGGCACCAGTCCCCCTGGCTTTAAAAGGTTCAAGGTGGTTCCGGCCATTGGCTCTACACTGTACCCGGATGCGGAGGAGTACGAAGGGTCCAACGGCTGTCACTACCGCAGCCTACCTCTATCTATACGTGGGTGAGGACCTGTGTTGTCTGAGGACCGGTGGATGGTCGCTCCTTAGTGATGAGTGATTGACAACGTGGTTTGGACTGACTCTTTGCCTATTATTGCAGGTGCAGGATGCGGCTTGATTCGTGTGGTGCAGGTGAAGAACAAGCGCGAAAGGTCTATGTCTGTGTGACCTCCAAGGAGTGGAGAGACAAGTAGGCTTCGTTCGAGGTACCCGGTGGCCGATAGGATCAAGTGCAGGCCGCAGGCTCGCAAGAAAGGAAAGACGACATCGGGAAGATGGAGCCGGTGCAAGGTAGCAGCTAACAACTGAAGCTTGCACGCGGGGTTTGCAGTGGTTTGGCCACAAAACCACTGGGTTACTTGGCTGAGTGTTGACGGTTCAATAACACGTCAAGGTTCACCACAAGCACACAAATCGCTTGTAGCCTTTTTACCTAAAGGAGTCCCAAGGTTCTGGTCAACCCCAGCCAGCAAGGGGATTGCTAGCGTTTAACCTAGCACTAATCTAGTTGATCGAAGTCTATGAAAGAGAGATTAATCTATAACCTAAAGACAAACAAATAAAGCAATCTAAATTACATTAAAGAGAGATAAGAGGTGTACAAGTATGAAGAACGTATGCCCATGGAGTCTAGGGTACTTGAAGATGTAATCACCTTAACACGATAAAACCCCTATCCAATCTATCTAAGCATGTGGCCAAAGGTTTAGCCGTTTCCCTTCCCTCGTACATGTAACTACGCGAAGGTAATCGATACTAAGCCTAAATAAACACGATACGTTGACGCAATCTACAGGAGCAACCCCGAAAGCATGGTAGCTAGCTTTAAACATTTAGTATCATCAACAAAGGTACAATAGAATATGATCCAAACAAGAGTAGGTGACTACACATCAAGTTCTATTACAACTCCATGGAGAAACAATAACTTTACCCCATCAAGACGCTAGGCATGGCACCGCTGAACATGGTGGATGCCTCCGATGAAGTTCGATCTTAGTTGTCCTTCAACTTTGGCGGCGCCGTGGTAGAGCCTCGGCGTCCCCCTTCCTCATGGCAACCTCCCTTGACCTCAGCGATGATTTCTCCCGAATGCTTTCTCCCTCGATCGACTCTCTCCGTTGTGGTCAACCTCCGAGGCTTCTCTGTTCGTCCTTCGTGAACGGCAGCTTTGGCAGGCTTTTAGGGTTCCACGTACTTGACACCGAAGAAAGGGCGACGAACCGGCCGGCCTGGGCCCTCCTCAGCCCGGTTTCGACCCGTCTTGCACCACGTGTCATCTTTTGCATTTTGGACTTTTTGCTCCTACGGATGTGGACTTTGGCGTCGTTATCCCCGTGACCAAGTTAGGTGGTGTTTACGCACGAACTTCTGATCTTTCATCTCGGTCCTCGGGAATACTTCATTGAAGCACATCGGTCCTTTCCACCTTTGGAGGCAAGTTTGCACACGGTCGGAGCTCCTTAATTGACTTGCAAAATGTCCACCGAACTAGGTGCATCTCCCCTCATTAAGTGCATGATTTCCTACAAAATCATTATACTCCAAAATGCACATGTAATGGTGAACTTGTTACATCATTAGTATGCCTAGTGGCGGGTTAGTTCCAAAATAAAGATCAAACCACAATGTAACAAGTGCTCTTGGTTGGCAGAAATCGACTGCCAACACTGAGCCACAAAGCCAAGGACGAAGCCGTGATGGGACTAGACGGGCTACCCCGGCCGGTCTGACCGCCCAGGCGGGGTGCTCTGACCGCGTGTGTTATGGTTCGTCAAGAAGTTTCGAAGCGGAGGACACGCGGTGTGATCGCAAGGCTTGCATGGAGTTGAAGCGGGCTTGCGGTCGACGAGCATCCGTTCGATGGAGAATCCCAAAGTGCCATCGGTGGGTGTGTATCTTAATATCAAGTAGTAGGGGTAGTTTGGTGATCGGCGTCCTCCATATTGAAGGACAGGATTGGCGACCAGAGAGGGGGGGAGTGAATGGGAGCCAATAAAAATTCTTCTCAAGAACTCGGCCTATACCCCAAAATAAATTCCAAAGAATCCCGCACAAACTTGCCAAGATCACGCAGTCACAGCGGACTTACTGACCCTAGGAACAAGTTAGTATAAGCCTAGAAGCAAAGCGGAAGCAAACTCGAAAGGAAATGAGAAAAGGAACAAACTCAAACTGACCTAGAGTAGTTTTGCCAGAACTTCTGGCCAAGCATCGAAACTTCCGATAATGGGTTCTGTGGCTGTCAAAAACTCATTATCAGAACTTACGGTACAGGGTCAGAACTTCCGACCATCGGAACGTTAGCCCTAAGGCCGGAACTTTCGATAAACACTTCTCTGTTCGCAAACGAACGAATTATCAGAACTTCCTTTGTCAGGTCGGAACTTCTGACAGCACGCGATTTTAACCAAAGCCTCTCAGCAACACAAGCAAGCTTTTCCCAAAAGATAAAGCCTTCACCACCAGAAAAAGATTTAGGGTATGAACCCTAGAGAGAGAGCTCTTTCATAAAAATCACGGATCTCCCAAACGGCTTGATGGATTGAAGCCAAATTTTAGGTGAAGCAGAAGCGTCCCAAGAGGAAGCTATACCTAAAATGTCGTGGCTCCAAACTCACTCAGTCAAAAGGAATCGCAAGTCAACCACCATGAACACCTCTTCTCGAGCTCCACCGAAAACCACCAAAATCGAAGGCCTTTCCACGGGTTTGGAGGGGACAAATCACCAAGAAAAGGGGCACAACAACCTCATGTGTGAATCCACCAACAAATCCCGCAAATAAACTCCTCCAAAACCTCTCCACAAAAATCCCAAGAAAAGGGCTACGAAAATACCTCCGAAAATTGCATAAAAGAAAAGGCCACGGGAATAAAGGATTTGGCACAAGATTAAGAAGGATAAATCACTATCAAACATGTAGCCATATCCGGTTACAAGCCATACACAAGAATCACAAATCTTGGTAGGCAAAAAGCTCAAACAAAGAGCTACTCTCTCCTCTCACCTTCTCCCCCAAGAGCACTCCAAAATGAAAGAGCACTCCAATCACTAGCCAAAGAGTTGGCTGAAATTCAGCCACTCCTCCTATATATAGGCCCTCCAGAAAATGACCGAAGTGCCCCTACACTAGGAGTTATAACACAAGCCCTCACAGGGGCATTTTGGTCAACACATGAAGTTCTCCATCGGACGGCCACGCATCCATCGGGCCTTTGCATCCTCTCGATGCAAGAACCTCGATCATGCCGCGTGTCGCCCGCTTCGAAGCTCTCCGACGCACCCGGATACTGTCTCTGTCACACCGGACCCTCGGGCTCGGTTTTGAGACCCAAACCAAGAAATCCTCCTCCTGATGGTTTTGTGGCCGAACCACCAAACCCCGCATACAAGCTTCGGTCGTTAGCCACTACCTTGCACCGGCTCGGTGTTGGTTTTGTCGCCAAACCAACAAACCCCGCGTGCAAGCTTTGGTCATTACCCGCTACCTTGCACCAGCTCCATGTCCGCGACTTCGTCTTGCTCTTCTTGCACCATGTGGCCCGCACTTGATCCCGCCAGCCACCGGGTCCCTCGAACCAAGCCTAATTGTCTCTCCATCACCCTGGAGGCCACCTTGGCATAGACCTTTCGTGCTTGTTCTTCACCTGCACCAACACAAACCAAGCCGCAACCAACACCTGCAATACTAGGCCAAGAGTCAGTCCACACAACGTTGTCAACACACCACTAAAGCAACATGGTAAACACTCATTACACAACACAAACAACGCAACACTACACACAAAGCCTCAAATCATCCGGTCAATCACTCATCACCTACAAACCAAGGCACATCTCAACTTGGTTTCTCAATCTCCCCCTTGATGAGTGCATTGACAAAAGATGATTTGAAAGCGAAGGGAAAACTTATTCAAGTGCCCAAAAGCCAAAAGAAAGCAAACACAAGGCACCTTGAAAAAACAAGCAACCAAGAACCACAAGAGCTACAAGCAATCCCGAAAGCCATCAAACCAATTTCAGCTCTTAACAAAGCACTCGTCAACCGCTCATCATTATCAAATCAAGGTTCATATCAACTTGATTTTCCAAATTTTCACACCTTGATGAGTGTCTTGACAACATATGAGCACAAAAAAATGGTATGAGAGGCAAAGGCTGAAAAGCTCATCCAAGTGATTGAAAGCCACACAAAGACAAGGAAATAAAGTCACTTGGCATGAGAAGAAACACAAAGGCCACATGAACT
Source organism: Cenchrus fungigraminus (assembly GCA_036936925.1). Taxonomy (NCBI): domain Eukaryota; kingdom Viridiplantae; phylum Streptophyta; class Magnoliopsida; order Poales; family Poaceae; genus Cenchrus; species Cenchrus fungigraminus. The sequence continues at coordinate 88,470,088 of CM072779.1, read as the reverse complement.
TGGAAAAATCTCGGTCCCCAAAGAAATGGGCAACGACAAATCACAATCGAGAGACAAAGCTCACAATGCCGACTCCTCGAGGGGAGGCAAAAGGGCTCGACACCATCGGCAAAAGAGCACACAACTCACAACCTCCCCATAAACACATGCACTAGGGCCAAAGAGCATACAAAGCTCACCCTAAACACATGTGATAGAGCAAAGAGCACACCAAGCTCACAAGCTCCCCCTAAACACATGCACTAGGGCCAAAGATCATACAAAGCTCACCTTAAACACATGCGATAGAGCAAAGAGCAAACCACCAAAGCTCCACCTACACAAATGCATACTCCCCTGAACATGTGAATGCAAACTCAAGTTCTCCCCCTGAACTGAGTTTCCCTCTAAATGCAACAATTGCATGAAAACTAAAATTTCTCCCCCAAATGCAGCTTTTCCCCCTTGTTGATAATGTACGAAACAAGTCTAGCATGCAAGTGAACAATGCATGTAAAAGTATACATAATCTACATAAGCTCCTCAAATAGGTCACAAGCATTATCAAAGGCTATAAGTGAGATAAAGAGCAAGCAAGTAGATCATAGCTCAGTAAAAGCATCGCCATCAAGGGTATATTATTTTACAAGCATGTGACAAAGCATTTATCATGTTTAGGCATTATTCCAAAAAGTCTCACCACATGAGCAAACACCTAGCCATGAATCATCCGAACCTAAACATGCTAGATCACACAAAGCTCATACGAGGACAACAAGTTCTCATCACAAGATCATAGCAAACACCCACGAGCTACCTCATGTCATGTCAAAGCCACCGAGTCATGTGTCTACTTCTAATTGAGACTTCTCATGTAGACAATATGCAACAGTTTAGCACCCAAGATAAAAGCATGGGGACATGATTATGAACATTTTTTCAAGCATAGACATTTCATAGATACAAATTTCATTTTCAAATTTAAGCATGGTACATCAAATGCCTTTGAGGCAAAAAGAAGCTTATGCTCCTCCACAAGAATACACATGGGCTAAACATTCACAATGATAGAAGGGTCTTTGACCCCAACTGAAAAGAGCATGCACTCCAAGCACAACCTACGCATGATATAGACATCTAGGCTCAAACAAGACATGGACAAGCATCTACTCATGGGTGAAGAGCATTTCATAGATTATATGTCAATTTAAGCATTTGATTCAAAAAGTGCTATCTCAACATGAATATATCACAATACCAAGAGCATAGCCACACATCACCATTTCACCACTAACATACTCAAAATCTCACAAATAGCACATCATAGTACTCATGGCATATAGGAGAAGCTCAACCTACCATGCATATGATATAAATGCAACAAAGGTAGATATGTACAACAAATGCAACATGATATATGGATACATATGCAATGCAAAATGCATGAGGGGACACGAGACTCAGCTCAACAACAAGAAGGCTCACAAGGGAACAATGAAGTAAGAAAAGCTCTAAGCAAATGAAGAACCTCCAAAGATCCCAATTGAGAGTATCATAGGAAAGATACAAATTGCAAGACCACCAAAGATCCCAATTGAGTACCATAGAAAGGATACTCATTGAAGGATCACAAATGACTACCAAAAGCCAAAGCACGCCTTGGAACCAAATTCCGATCGAATGAAGCCAAGCTCCCCCTCAACCAAAGACAACTAGCAAAGCAAAAGATAAGAAAAGAAAGAGCAAAAGAGAAGCTCTAAAACCAACCTAAAAAGGGTGAGAACCAAAGGAGGAACAAAATACAACTCGAAGACAAGACATGCCCAAAGCCATAAGAAACGCTCAAAACATGCTACACAATGCACTAATAATACCAATTAACATAAATAAAGTATTGTAACATGATTTCACATATATGAATAAGCATGGGCTAGCAAGCATGTCAACAAGGTCCAAACCTATACAAGGATACTAAACCAAAATGATACCAATGAACAACAAGCCAAACATGATACAAGTTCATACGGACCATCCACCAACATATATTACAAAGCTAGCATGACAAGATATACATGAGAGAGCAAACATGCTAACAAGAAAGGTACCATAGAGCTAGCCAAACATGATATGAATGAACACCATGACATAACAACAAAGAGCAACCATGAAGCATGATGTTCATAAATATCATCCACCATAATATCATACAAAATATAGCAAGATAGATATACAAGATCACAAATCTATCATGAACAAGGTGGCTAGCCTACTATGGTTTACACACAAGCATGGCACGAGTATAAAAAAGTGAGCACAAGGGGAGGGAGAACTCACTATACATGTGTACAAAGGCTTTCAAGAGCCATCCAAAGCGGTGTGGAGAACCATCCTGTTTTGATCACCCCATGTCCAAAGATCAAGTACCATCCAACCCATGTTCTCCAACCGCGTCTCCATACCTACACACAAGGAGGCAAAAAAGACTGAGCCTTGGATCCCAAAGGGTTAGCAATCACATACTTGGGAATCCAATACTTGGTCACACGGGTAAACGATACACTCAACTTATCATGTAAGTTAGCATGATGCAAATGCTAGTTCGAATGAAAAGGTTTTTGAACACTCTTAGAACCATGCCTCAAAGGAGCAACTCGCGAAGAAAGCCGAGTGCTACCACAAGCAAAAGGCAAAGATCCTTCGAGGTCGTAGGAGAAGAACCAACACTAGCACCACGGGAAACATGTCGCAGACCAACACAAGAAGCACTAGAAGCATGTCCATGAGCATGGCCTAACTCACTAGAAAGAGTGTCATAAAACCTGTCCACAAATCGTGCCTTCTTAAGCTCACAAGTGTTCTTGCCATGAGAAGGGCTATGAACAACCAAAGGCTTAGAAGCACCGCCTCGCCGCATTCTCCTTGACCGGCGGTAGCAAAAACTCTCTTGATGCCCATCCTTCCCACAATGAGAGCAATGGTACAAAGGCCTATCTGGAGGCACGGTCCGAGTGGACAAATCACCATTCTCTTGTAAGCGAGAAGTCCCTTGGGACTTAGAGCAAGTAGCATCAATCCCAACATCCGACTTGGTGCCTACATTAGAATCACACGTGCCATGAGAAAGGCTACGTGGCTTCTTAAAAACCTTGGCACACATACATCGCTCGTGCTTGACACAGAGAAATCAAAACTGAACGGTATGCCCATCCTTCTTGCAAAAGGTGCATTGGAACTTCGGTTTGCGAGCATGAGTTCAAAAAAAGTGAGAAGCACCTTTGCCATCCGACACATCCTGGGCAACACCGGAAGAAACAACGAGCTTAGGAGTAGCTATGAAAGAGCTATCCAAAGCACCACCACACGTGCCAACATCCAAAGACTCATGCTCAAGAGAAGAAGTCAACACCGGTTGAGAGGAAGCAATTTTAGAAGCGTCAACATCAGAGTGACAAGAAATGTGAGAATCCAAACCCTTAGCACAAAGACTTGCATCTTGTGTGCAAAAGCTCATTTTCAAATTTGAGGTGCTCACAAGTACCACATGTCATGTTTCTCAAATTATCAATTTCCTTTTCAATGCACTTAGCATATGTGGTACGCAAGAGTTCGTTCTCTTTCTCAAGGTTGGCACTCATCTCATCATGCACAACCAACTTGGCGCTCATATCATCACACATTTTCTTTAAAGCTAAAACTTCACTTTCCAAATCAATGCATGAAGTGCAAATGAGACCACATGAACAAGTATCATCATTTACATCAACCAAAGCATCATCATCATCACAAAAAGTATGGCAAGCATCCTCTACAAGCAACAAACAACACTTGCTACAAGGCATGGATTTCATATCACCAATTTCAGCCCTAGCATGCTCAAGTTCATCTACACATGTGGTGTGAGTCAATTTTAGTTCATTAATTTCAGCATGCAAAGACTCACAAGAAACACATGGTAAGGAAGCACTTGTCTCCAACAAAGCAATCTTACTTCTAGCCACATCAAGATCAATATTCAAAGCAACACAAGAATTGCAAGGCATAGAAGCATTGGACTTCATCAAGTCAATTTCATCTATCAAGCAAGCAATAGAAGAATTCAACTCTTCATTCTTCCTAAGCAAGGTACTAACATCATTAGCAAACTCAGGAGTTTCTCCCCTAACAATCTTATTTTCAAGAAGCAAAGAATCACATGACTTGCATGGCAAAGGAGAGTTCTTTAACTCAACATTCATCTCACCATAGGCACAAAGGCGGATGAACAAGCTAATGATACCTTGGGTGAGCTTGACCTTGCTTCTCTTCAAGAGCTTGTCTTGGAGATCATCATCTTGAGCCGCTAAAAGTCGGGTCAACGCTGACGCCTCCTTATCGTTCTCCAACTCCTTGAGCTTCCTCCTCCACTTGTGGTCATCTCTCGAAGCACTCTCCATCTCATCAACCTTTGGAGACAAATACACACAAGAAGAGCTTGGTGCCATAACTCAAGGCACCAGTTAGAATTAGCCAAAAACAAGCTCAAAACACGCCAACCAAAACCGCAAGCAAAAGCGCCCTTTTCTCTTGTCGCCCTATGGATCACAAAACCGGTTAAGATGGAGTGATCCTTAACCAAGCTCTGATACTGTGGGACATGGGTACCTCTGGGTCCCCACCGACCAGTCTCACGTCCGTCCCCGACAAGTGGGTCCGGCCCACCAGAAGACCTACCGACCTGGTAGTGTGCCCAACAGACCTGATCTGTGGCCCACACGACCTCCTGAAGACCTTATCCAGAACGACTACAAGACTTGGAGTGCACGACAAGATGGCAGCAGATCCGTCAGGCAGTTCGGGGAATATGGAAATAGTTGTAATCAACTAGACTTAGGTCTCCTGGTCCTAACCGACTAGGACTCTGGGTGACCGACCTTGTCCGTTGGCCAATATAGGGCGGGCATGGCGTCCCCCGTTGTACGCACCAATCAACCCGCAAGCAATCGACACCAACAACTGGACGTAGGGTTTTACTCTCCGGAGGCCTAAACTAGTATAAACTCGCCGTGTTCCGTGTGCCCTTGCATAACCATCAAGTCCTTAGCTCTAGATTGCCCCCATCCGAATCTAAACCACCGGGGTTAACCCCCCTGTGGGTTTTGCAGATCTAAAACTCTGACAGTTGGCGCGCCAGGTAGGGGCAGATCTAGAGTTTTCTGTGGGACATTGATGGCTTCGTTCAACAACGTCATCCTCCCCGCTAGCATGGCGGACTTCCTCGACAACCCCATCGACATCAGCTTTGGCCCCATGCCATCAAGATCCACCGCTCGAGCTTCCGACCAAGTCGGCCTCGACAACGTCGCGGTCAAACCCATTCAGCAGGTCGAATCTGATCCACTGACGAAAACCCACCCACCCACACCTCGCGATCTCGTCGTGGGGTTCGACCGTGTCACAACCATGCTTGCGAACATGATCAAGATCTGCGAAAGCGTAAAGCGCTCTAGTAGTCTGAAGCCAACTCCAACTCGTATGCCTTTCGGCCTGCGTAACACAGTTCGTGTGGTCTCCGACCACGCAAGGAAGTAAATCCAGATCCAATCTGGTTCGGACTCGACCAACCCCCAGGTTTCGGCCTGTGGGCACCACAGGGACCTCCCAGACGATCCTTGCCCTCTCCACAAGAAAGCCAAGCACTCTGCGTGTTAGTGCCGTGCTTTGAAGAAGCTTCAACAACCTACGCTTCATGCAGCGACCCCAGGTCGCCAAATCCATCCTCCCACACAGTTTCCAGACTGTGGCGAGTTCCAGGTTGCCCGTGTCATCCTTACACCCAACACCTACAGTGATGAGGTCTTGGCACGCAGTTTCCCAGATCACGAGGTCCTTTTGGTCTCAGCAGACGTAGTAGCTCCGGCTAGTGAAACTGACGCTCAACGCATACAACACGAAGCTGAAAACGCTGGTCGAGCTCAACGCCGCCAGGCAGAACTCGATCAAGCCAATGCGGCGGCTCAGGTCGGTGCTGCGGCTAATGGTGGCGTGGTGCCTCAGGACAACACATAGAACAATGACAATGGCCCACCCCCTGCGGATCAGGTCGTAGCCCAGCAGCAACAACAGATGCCACCACCTCGACATCACATGTGTGCATGTGACCTCTGGAGGGACTTTGAAGAAGCTCTCCACGAAGTCTTCAACTCTCCCAAGCCAACTTGGGGGCTGCCCTAGCAGAAGTCTAGCTAATGGCCGATACTCCACAGATATGGTGAGCTATCACCAAGATCAGGGTCGCCACGACCCAAGTGGAGGAAAGGAGCCAAGGTTACAGTAGGTCGGTGCGCAACCAGCACTCAAGGAGTAGGTCGGTACGACATCAAAACAAAAATAATGCTGGCCAAGCTCCCCAATAGCCCGCGGCAGAAGAGGGACATGGCGAGAATGAGGTGGTGCAGCAACCAAATCCCGGCGCAATGCCTCAAGCTGCAGGCAATGTGTCACCCCAGGCCGCACAGGCTCCCGAAGCCAACCCGCAGCAGCCACGACGACACGAGCACGAGATCCAGGACCATGCAAACTACGATCACGTTAATGGTGCCCCAGACCCTCTTAACGCTAATAATCCAGTCCAAGCATACGAACTCCGGGCGATGCATGACGCAGAGCTACAACGTTGTGCCAACTACGACCAAGTCAATAGCGCGCGTGATGACCTGTATGTCGTCCCTGAGGGACCTCATACCGCAGACCAACCAGGCTCCAGGAACGTCAACAACTTCGCGGCCTTCTCACGGCGTCTTGAGACCATGTGTTACCCCATGGAATTCAAGCCTAGCATCGATAAATATGACAGTCGCTCCGACCTGAATATTTGGCTCAAGATGTACTCCATTGCTGCTCAGGCAACATGAGGAAACGAAGACCACATGGCGGGTAACTTCTCCCTGGCGATGGGCAAAGCGCCACTCTTGTGGCTTAATAATCTACCAGACGAGTGCATCTCCTTCTGAGCAAGTCTGCCGCGGCTGTTCACTACGAACTACTAGGTGACCTACAACCGTCCTGGCAACACGCATCACCTTGCAAGGGTGACCATGAAGACTGGTGAAACCCTCCAGGATTACACCAATTGGTTCTTCGAGAACCGCAATGAGCTTGCTGGAGTCAAAGATGACGACGTTATCACTGCATACAAGAAAGGCGTCACCAATATCAAGCTCTTCGAGAAGATCCACGAGGCCGGAGCCGAGGCCATCTCCGACCTCATGGCGTATGTTGACAAGCTCATGGATACCCAAGACGTAGTTGTTCATGACTTCAAGGGGATCAGGACTGATGAGACATCCGGAGCCTTGGCCTCCGACACTGCTGGAAAGTCGCACAAGCGCTCCAACAAGGTCTTAATGGCCAACAACTCCAGCTTCATGCGCGACGAGTTCCAATCGACTCTTGACGACATCTGCCAGTTCCACCATGGGCAAAGCACTCTATGTGCTATTGCGGAGAGCTGATGCGCGCCCTCGGCATACCAGAAGAGCCCAAGCCAGCGAAGAAGACCAACAGCGGTGACTACCGCTACAGCAACAACCGACGCTACGACAACCGGTACCGCCGACCTGATTGGCGTGATGACCGGGATTGGCGACCTTATCACCGGGATGATCACTGTGATGACAGAGATCGCCACGATGACCGCCGTGATGATTGCCGCGACAATCGTCGCGACGAACGCATAGATGACCACACCAACGACCATCAAAATGATGGTGACCGGCACAAGGAAAGGACTCCTCCTCCACCACTGTCCTGTGGCAACGCTAATGGAGCCTTTCAAGCGGCCAACAGGGAGATCAACTTCATCGTCGGAGGTCGCAGGGCTGCTCAAAGCCACAAACAACAATGCACCGGAGCGCGAGAGATTGGGCTCGTTAACACAGAGACTCCGCAACCTCTGAGGTGGTTGGAGTTCCCCATCACCTTCTCCAGGGAAGATCATTGGGTGCATATACCAGACCCCGGGACCTACCGGCTGGTCATCAACCCCACGGTGGATGGAGCCATGCTCCCCAAGATGCTCATCGATGGAGGCAGCAGCCTCAACATCATAATCACCGAGACGTTGAAGAAGATGGAGTTTGACTTCAGCAAGATGACAGCCTACGATGAGCCCTTCTATGGGGTCGTGCCCGGCAAGGCAGCATAGCTCTTGTTGCGTGTCTGCCTCCCGGTCACCTTCGGCACTGAAGCTAACTACCGCACAGAGTGGCTCGCGTTCGAGGTCGTAGACTTCTGCTCCTCCTACCAAGCCATCCTAGGTCGTCCAATGCTAGCTCGGTTCATGCCCATCCCGCATCATACGTACCTCATCATGAAGATGCCAGCGCCCAACAGAGTCCTTTCCGTCTACAGGGACATCATGGTCTCCTACAGATGCAAGGACAAAACTCTCGACCTCGCCTCGACGTCTGCCTACGCTGTTGCTGCTTCGATCATGTTCGTCGAGGCCGCTAAGGTTGACGTCTCCAAGCTCACAGTGCCCGAGCAAAAGCGCACCCCAACTGCTTTGGATGCTAATCCTGTAGTGAAGAAGGTTTGCCTCGGCCTGCCTGACGCAACAAAGGAAGTCACCATCGGGGCCAACTTGGACCTAAAATAGGAATACGCGCTCACCAGTTTCCTCTGGGACAACGCTGACATATTTGCATGGAGTCCATCCGATATGCCTAGGGTCCCGCGGAGTCTAGCTGAGCACTCCCTGGATGTAAGCAAGACGGCAAGACCTGTCAAGCAGAAGCTTCGTCACTTTGCAAAAGATCGAAGGGAGGCCTTAGGGGTAGAAGTGTGCAAGCTCTTAGCTGCAGGATTCATCCGTGAATGTAAACACCCGATATGGTTAGCCAACCCAGTGCTTGTACCTAAGAAGACTGGTGGATTAAGAATGTGTATCGATTACACCGACCTCAACACGCACTACCCCAAGGATCCCTTCCCTATTCCGTGCATCGACCAAGTCGTGGACTCCACAGCTCGTAGCACCCTGTTGTGCTTCCTTGACTGCTATTTTGGCTATCACCAGATACCCCTGAATCCTGACGACCAGGACAAGATGATGTTCATAACGCCCCACGACATCTACTGCTACAAGGTTATGACCTTTTGGCCTGAAAAATGCTGCTGCCACGTACCAGAAGGCGATCCAAAAGTGTTTGGAGTCTCAGCTCCATCAAAATGTTGAACCCACATCGACGATGTGGTCGTCAAGACCGAGAATGAGGAGAACTTCATCGCCGACCTCGAGGAGACCTTCACCAACCTTCGCGCCTACCAATGGAAGCTCAACCCGACCAAGTGTGCCTTCGGTGTCCCCCCGGGTTGCTCCTGGGCTTCACGGTCGGGCACCGTGGCATTGAAGCCAACCCTGTGAAGATAGGCACGATATGCAGCATGGCCAGACCATCTTGCAAAAAGGACGTCATGATGCTCACCGGTATGATGGCAGCTCTAGGTCATTTCATCAGCAAGCTCGGTGAAAAGGTCTGCCTTTCTTCAAGCTATTGAAGAAGGCAGATAAGTTCGTGTGGGACGACGAAGCCCAACAAGCCTTCGATAAGCTCAAGGAGTCCCTCACCTCTCTGCCGATCATGACGCCTCCCAGGGTGAAGGAAACACTTCTCCTCTACATCTCAGCCACCACTAATGTGGTCAGCACCGTCCTCGTCTTAGAACAAGAAGAAGAAGGGCAGGCCTATCCTGTCCAACGACCTGTGTACTACGTGAGCGAGGTCCTGGCTGACACTAAAACATGGTACTCACAGCCTCAGAAGCTGCTCTATGTGCTTTTGATCATGTCGAGGAAGCTCCGGCACTACTTTCAAGCTCACTCCATCAAAGTGCCTTCATCCTTCCCTCTAGGGGATATTCTTCGCAACCGAGACGCCAATGGCCGCATCGTCAAGTGGTCCATCGAGCTCGGTGAAATTGACCTTGAATTCTGCTCTAGGCAGTTTATCAAGTCTCAGATCCTCACTGACTTTGTGTCAGAATGGACTGAAATCCATATCCTTCCATCTACGGAACGACCTGAACATTGGATCTTGTACTTAGACGGCGCACTCAACCTTAAGGGTACTGGAGCCGGCATGTTGCTCATCTCTCCTAAGGGTGACCAGCTTAAGTACGTGCTTCAAATCCACTATGAGGCCTCAAACAATGGAGCGGAGTACGAAGCTCTCATCCGTGGGCTCTGTATCGCGGTGTCCCTGTGCATCAAGCGACTGATTGCCTATGGTGACTCCAAGGTCGTCATCGAGCAAGTCAACAAGAATTGGGACTGCGTCAAAGACACAAGGGATGCCTATTGTGCCGAGATTCGAAAACTCGAAGGCCACTTCGAGGGAGTAGAGTTCCACCATGTTCCTCATGACAACAATATCGCCGCTGATGTCCTCTCTAAGATGGGCTCTAAACGAGGACTGGTTCCGGCCGGTGTGTTCGTCCAAGACCTGCGCAAGCCGTCGATCAAGATCCTAGACCCGAACAACCCGGCTCCAGAACAGCAAGACCTCATGCTTGCACTTCCCTGAGATGTGCTCATGGCAGATGCAGAAGATAATTGGCACCAGCCTTTCTTAGACTACATGGTCCACCAGCTGGTGCTAGATGATAAAGCAAAGCGAGAAAAGATCACGCGGCGTAGTGCTAACTACGTCGTGATTAGAGAAGAGCTCTATCGCAAAGCAGCCTCTACTGGCGTGCTGATTAAGTGCATCTTGCGATCAGAGGGTGTTCAGCTCTTGGCTGAAATCCACAGTGGCGAGTGCGGCTTTCATGCAGCCTCTGCCAATCTAGTCGGCAAGGTGTACCGATCTGGTTTCTACTGGCCCACGGCCATGAGCGATGCCAAAGATCTCGTCAAGAGTTGGAAAAGATGCCAATTCTTTGCCAAATAGTAGCACCTGCCTGCTCAGGTCCTGCGTACAATTCCCTCATCATGGCCCTTTGCCATGTGGGGTTTGGACTCTATAGGTCCGTTCAAGACTGCACCTGGTGGCTACAAGCACATCATTGTTGCTGTGGACAAATTCACCCAGTGGATTGAAGTTCGACCTGTTGCCAAGGTCACATCAGATGAGGCGGTGAAATTTATCAAGGAGGTCACATACCACTTCGGTGTGCCCAACAGGATCATCACTGATCTGGGGACAACCTTTACTAGCTCTGCATTCTAGGATTTTTGCCAGGACAGCATGATTGACGTCTACTACTCGTCGGTCGCTTACCCCAGGTGCAACCGCCAGGTTGAGCGTGCCAACGACATGGTTCTACAAGCTCTAAAAGATCACATCTTCGATGATGCCCCAATTATGCTACCCGTTGGCTAGCTGAACTTCCACATGTGATCTGGGGTCTCCGGACTCAGGTCAGTTCGGTCACAGGTTTCTCGCCTTTCTTCATGGTCTATGGCACGGAGGCCGTCCTCCCCACCGACGTGGTGTTTGGTGCACCCCACATCCAACACTACAATGAAGGTGAAGCAGAGCAGACATGTCGAGTCGACCTCGACAGCCTTGAAGAAAATAGAGTGGTGGCTGTCATGCGGCAGGCACACCACGACCAGCAACTACACCGCTATCATGATCGCAACGTCAAGGAGTGCTCCTTCTATGTTGGCGACCTAGTCCGGCGAAGGATACAGAAGACCGATGGGATGCACAAGCTTTTAGCTCCAAGGGAGGTCCCCTTCATCATCACAGAAGTCATCAACCCATTGACCTATCGCCTTCAGTAGGGCGACAGTCAAGGGGTTCCAAACCCCCGGAACGTGGAGCACCTTCGACGATTCTATCTGTATAATATGTATAATACTAAGATATGTACTCTTTACTATTATTTTTTTTTCAATAAAGATTAGTTTTTAGACAGATTTCTGTCGACCTTTGAAAGTTGCTGTCCCTCTCTCTGTGTTGTGTTGTTCTCCCTCCCCCTCGACATGCTCGGGGGCTTGGCCTTGGCAACTACTAGGTCGTTAGACCTGAGGGTTATGTGTTTTCCTCCCCCTCGACATGCTCGAGGGCTTGGCCTTGCCAACTGAAGGGTCGCTCGACCAGAGGATCATCTTTCTACCTTTGGATTGCTCATCTCTTGCTTGTTCGACCTTGATTGTGAGGTTGCCAAACCTAAGTCCTTGACTCCTCTCACGCGTAGATCATGTGTAAGTCTCCCCGATGAGCTATATGGTCGATAAGCCGTCCTCTCCATGAGTAGTGGTTAGTGAGTTGAAGACACAAGTGCTTCCGAGCCGTCAAGTTCGAATAAGTAAAAGATTTTGCATAATAAAGATGGATTCATTTGATATTGTTTATACACAGCACAGAGATTGTTGTGCTTTGGCCAACAAGGGCAACAAAAGCTATCCTATCTACAAGACATGTCTACTAATCCTCATCTTCAAAGCAAGGCTCTCTACGACCTTGTTTGCAACATCTTCTACTTCAACTTCAATCAGTCGAAGGTCGATGTCAGCATTTGGACCTTCGGCAATCTTCTCGACTTCTACTTGCGAGAAGTGCGACTTCACCCGCACCAGCGTCTCCACAGCTCCTGCCCTGCTCGCAGCCTACAACAACTCATCGACTTTGTCTGGAGCTGTCGTGAGCCGCTCCAGCAATGACATTGGCTCCCCTTCGGTGGGCTGCGGGACGACTTTGTCCATGATGAAGCCCGCAGCATTCCGGAGGTCGGCCATCTGCACTTCGTGACCTGCAATTATTACTTGATCATTATAAAGCGACTGCATCACAACCACAAGGTCGATCTCTAGATCCCTCCTGATTTGCTTTTCATGAGCTAGCTTTTTGCAAACTTTGCACTTACTGTCGTTTAGTGCCTTGTTCTCCTCCTTGATGGTAGCAATGGCCTTCTCAACCTCCTTGAGGTCTTCCTTCAACCTCTTCTCGGTGGTGCGAGCATCTGTTGCATTAATAGTTGTCAAATTGTGATTATCGTAAGATAAAATAAACATCATGACATGGGTGGAACGTGGTCTTACTAGCACTAACTTTCTTCAAGAGGTCGTCAGTGTTGGTGGCCAGACGTTTCTACTCAACTAGCTCGTCAGCGAGCTTCTTGTTCTCGTCCTCGAGTTTCATCTTCTAGAGGGCGGCCTCTTGCTTCACCTGTTGAAGCTCCTAGTCTAATTGATGTGCCTCCAGTGTTACAGCTACTTCACCCCTGCACAAGTCATATCGAGCTTTGGCTCGGGCAGCCATATTCTGCAAAGACAAAAATAGAAGTGTTAGTTCGCTAACAAATTGGTGAACAACCTATATCCTCTACTGCAACAACGACCTCTCACCTGGAAGGCCTGCCCCAGGCTGACGACAGAGGTCTGGATCACCTTGGTGTCTTCTTCATCATTGATGATGTCATCCTCGAATGGTGTACCATTCCAGTCCAATTCCTTGGCCTGATACGTCTCAAACCCAGACCCAAGCGTGGCCGGACCCTGTCCTCCCTGCACAGTTGTTTCTTGGTGCGGTAGTGGCAGGTTGATCTGCGGTTGGTCTGCTGCAACCTCGTGAGCTGTTGGGAAGGGCAGCACGTTGATGGGCTTGGAGTCCAGCACGGCCTATGGGGTCGTTGCTAGCGGAGTGGAACTCTGCGCTCCACCATCGACCTCTGGTGTCAACTCCTTCGAGAGCGACACGCTTGACGATGACGTCACCGACCTACATAGATCATTCTGTTAATGTTTGAAAGTTTGAAGTGAAGAACCAAGATAAAAGAAGGTCATCAGATCAACTTACTTGGCAAGCAACTTGCGGCGTATCTTCAAAGCCTTGGGGTGGTCTTGGGGGTACCTGCGGCTGAATTCCAGATTCAGCATGGTACTTCTCCTTGATTTTCTGGAGGTCAACCTGGGTGACCTTCACCACTTCCTCCTCGCGCTACTTGGTGTCGGGACTGGGATCCTTGATCTCAATCTCCTCGTCAACATCGTCGGAGTTGTCGTCCGTGGTGACCTTCGTGTCCTTCTTCTTCAGCTCTGATGGCGGAGTGGGGCTCTTGCCCCTCTTGCGCTTCTTCTTCGTGCTCTCCAGCTTCGCCATCTTGGCGGCCTCCGCCTTCGATTGGGTGACCTTAATGGCGGTCTGCCACGTCTGGCGGGTCTGCCTACTGGTGCTTTGTGCGACCTCCGACATGTCATCCCCGTCCGCCTCAACTGATGAGTCAGACAGGTACTCGTCGACCAGCTAGGCTGGTGGCTGCTAAACATCTTCTAGCGACCTAATCTTCCTCCGCGCCACTTCGCTGTCAGGCAGCGGCGTGGGGCACTAGAAGTCTGCAGTGAGAGCCTGCACACAAGAAAACAACAAAACACTTATTAGTGAGGTCGACATCCTAATAATGACAACAAGATTGACAAGAGTTAGGCTAATGACTTACTGGATCAGCTGGACGCTTCAATGAATGCGCCTTTGGGCAGGTCTTATTGCGGATCCATCCGCAAAAGAGCTCCCTCACCCGGGCGACCATCTCCTCCTTGGAGACCTTCTTGATGGCTTCGTGAGTTGGGTTTGTGTGACCCCAATACTCGTACATCGGATGCACCCGGTCCTTGATCAGCTGAATCAATCAACAGCTAAAGCTAATCGCTACAGCCCCCCTATCAGGACGTCCTCCTTGAGCTCGACCACTTTGGCAAGAGGTGGCTCGATCTCCTCTTCTTCACAGGATGTGAACGCAAAATCCCACTCAGGGACCTTGGTTGGCCCAAATCCCAATTGAGGAACCAAGTTGAGATGTGCCTTGGTTTGTATGTGTTGAGTGATTCACCGGATGATTTGAAGCTTTGTGTGTAGTGTTGTGTTGTGTGTGTTGTGTCGTGCGTGCATGTGTATTTACCATGTTGCCTTAGTGGTGTGTTGTCAATGCACTCATGATGAGTGGTTGACAATGTTGTGTGGACTGACTCTTGGCCTAGTATTGCAGGTGCAGGTTGCGGCTTGGTTTGCGTTGGTGCAGGTGAAGAACAAGCACGAAAGGTCTATGTCTGTGTGACCTCCAAGGAGTGGAGAGACAAGTTGGCTTGGTTCGAGGGACTCGGTGGCCGACAGGATCAAGTGCGGGCCGCATGGTGGCAAGAAGAGCAAGATGAAGTCGTGTACAAGGAGCCGGCGCAGGGTAGCGGCTAGCAACCGAAGTCTACGCACGAGGTTTGTTGGTTTGGCCACAAAACCAACACCGAGCCGGGACGACCATAGCGGCCAAGTCATGAGTGGGATTGGTGTGGAGGTTGCACCAAGTCCGTGGGTTTTGCAGTGGTTTGGCCACAAAACCACTGGGTTACTTGGCTGAGCCACAAAGCCAAGACCGAGGACTCGATGGGGCGAGCTGGCCTGCCTGGGGCGGTCCGACCGCCTGGCCAGGGAAAGACCGCAGGCAGGGCGGTCTGACAGCCCAGGAGGGGCGGTCTGACCGCGTGGGCCGCAGCGTGTCGAGAAGCTTCGAAGCGGAGGACGCGTGGCGCGATCGTGAGGCTTGCGTGGAGATGAAGCAGTTTGCGAGCATCCGTCTGATGGAGAAAATCATGTGATGACCAAAACACCCTTGCATGGGCTTGAATTGTAACTCCTAGTGTAGGGGCACTTTGGTCATTTGTCTGGAGGGCCTATATATAGGAGGAGTGGCTGGTTGGGCAGCCATCTCTTTTGGCTAGGCTAGGTGGGTGTGCTCCTTCTTCTTGGAGTGCTCTTGGTGAGAGGTAGAGAGGAGAGAGTGGCTCTTTGTTTGAGCTTTTTGCCATCCAAGATTTGTGATTCTTGGGAGTGGCTTGTAACCGAATATGGCTACATGATTCATAGTGAATTCCCCTTCTTCATCTTGTGCCATATTCTTTATTCCCTGCTTTTTTCTTTTCAGGAGCTATTTTCGTAGCCCTTTTCTTTGGATTTTCGTGGGGAAGATTTGGAGGAGTTTCTTTGCAGGATTTGTAGTGGGAATCACACATGAGGACATGGATGCCTCTTTTCTTGGTGATCTTGCCCCTCCAAACCCGTGGAAAGGCCTTCGATTTGGTAGTTTTCGGAGTTGCCCGAGTTCGAGAGGTAGAGGCGCAAGATTTGCAATTCCCCATGATTGAGAGCGTTTTGGTGGATATCCTCTGAGGGAGAGGTTGTCCAGGAGGTAACCCATCCATCCCCAAAGTTTCACTGCAATCCGTTGGGTGAATCGGGAGATCGATCGATGGGAAGTTGAGGGTTGACTCGCGGTTCTTGTTTTCTAGGGGAGGGCGGTCTAACCGCGTGGGGGACGCGGTCTAACCACCCCGGGACCTTCCCAGAGAAAGTTTGGCTTTTCGAGGAGATCTTCTGGGAGCAAGTTGGCCTTGATCAGAAGAACTCATGGTTGAAATCTCAGCTCGTTTCGAGTTCGTTTGGTCTAGTTTTTGATCTTTTCTTGGAGCTAGCCAGAGGAGGTATGACCGCCCTAGGGAGGAGGTTAGACCGCCCCAGGTAGGCCCTGGTCAAAGTTTGGTTTTTCCAGGAGATCCTCTGAGAGCATGATGGCCATGATCAGAGAAAGCCATGGTTAAAGTTTGAGCAAGTTTTGAGTCCGTTTGCTTCGGTTTCGGTCGATTTGGTGTTTCCTGTCCAGGGAGGTCTGACCGCCCCCCTATGCGGTAGATCGCCTTCTGCTGGACAGAAGTGGTTTCAAGATTTCTGAAGTGTATTTTGGTCTCGGTAGTTTTGGTTTGAGGTGGGACTTGTTCCTAGGATCAGTAGTATTCCAGTGACTACGTGATCTTGGCAAGCAAGAGGTTTTGGAGTTGGAAGTGTTTTTGGGTGGAGGCAAGATTTCTGAAGAGGGAGGTCTGACCGCCCCTGGACTGCGGTCTGACCGCCCCTGGAAGAAGTTTTGCTTTTTGGTTGGATTTCTCTATGAGCCTGTTGATCTTGACCAGAGGAAGCCATGGTGCAAACCTGAGTGGATTTTGAGTTCGTTTGGGTTGTTTTCGGGCAAGTTCTTGCTGACTCCTGTAGGGAGGTCTGACCGCCCTGGCATAGAGATCTGACCGCCCTACCCTGGAACGAGATCGTTTTGTGTTATCCGCTATGTGCTCAATCTCTTTGGGTTGGATACTTGCTCCTAGGTCCAGTAGCACTCCAGTGGCTACATGGATTTGGCAAGTCAGGTGCTTAAGGCTTTGGAGTTGGTTTGGGACCATAGGCCGAGTTCTTGCTTCATGTGAGAAGAATTTTTATCAGCTCCCATTCACTCCCCCCTCTCTGGTCGCCAATCCGGTCCTTCACCAATCACTTTGGGAGCTCTGGCTGCTGGTTCGCTATGTAGAACCACTCCGATTTCCACCCAGAGTTGCTGTCTGGCAGCTCCATATCTATATATTCTACCTGACGACCTGTCCTAAGGTAGAACCTGGCATTACCTACGACTAGCGACTTGCCTGGCTTTTTCACATGAAAGAAGTACCGCCACAGTTTGAAATGCGGCGGTATGCCTAAATAGGCCTCGCACATGTGGATGATGCAAGAGATCGTCGTAATGGAGTTAGGGACGAGATGTACCAGCTCCAAGCGGTAGTAGTGCAGCAGACCTCGGAAGAAATTCCCCGCGGGGATGTTGAAGCCGCGCTCGAAGAAGGAGCCGAAGACGACCTGCTCAGTGACGTCCACCGAGGGGAACACCTCGCCGGTGGGTGCCATCCACTCCACCTCCGCCTTGGGCCTCAGCAGCCCACGCTTCACCAGCGCCTCGATCTTGGCCTCCGTCATCTCCAACGGGGCCCACTGCTCCTCCGACGCGGGGATCTGGCATGATGCCATTTCTTCTTCTTCGGCGAACCCTTGCGATCTGGTCCTAAAGACGCAGAGGGTCTTCGCACGCATACGACGGCGGCGGCGGTGGTGCGGCGCGCGGCGGTGAGCTCCGGCGGTGCAAGGATTTTCTACGGCGGCGCGGAGGAATCGAGCAGTGGAAGAATGCGTAAGCCTAGCGGTGTGGATGCGAAAGAATGTGGTGGGGTCTGCCCCCGCGCGCCATGACCTATATATGGGCCTCGCTAGTCCATCTGACCGTTTCTGGGTCGGCGCGCAAAACAGTTCTAAGCCAACGGGTCGTTGAGCCTAACGGCTCTGTGCCAACAGATCGTTTTCTTCTCCAACGACTATTTCTCAATGGATCGCTACACCAACGGATCAATGCTTATTGGTCGTGATATTTGGCAACTTGTTTGGAATTCCACATTGGTGGCCTACAAGGTCGTCATGATATCTTTTGAGGTCGGCGGGATACTACTTCCTATCAGGTCATCCTGATAGCGTCCCCGACCTTCTTGAGGTCGGTGGACCCCTTGAAGGCATCACAACAGGTCGTAGGGGATTCAATTCCTCTGTGCACTTTATTACACATAATTTGACAGAAGACTGAAATTCACATACATGACCCCATGTCTACATGGTCGTCATAAGCCCCATATGGTTCTTGACCAGTTACAAGATACAAACTAGATCATCCTCATAATGGGCATGATTGAAGATCTGACCTACCTAGAGTGAATCTTGCCATGCTTTTTGCTATCACAGAGCACATCACAAGTTTTCTTCTGGTTTCCAGACCTTCGTGGAGACCTCTCGGGGATCGATGGCCCGACGCTACTCCTAGCAAGTCGTTTAGGGACCCCGACTTTTGCATGTAGATGCATTCTTCACCCCGGGTGTGTACTAGACTCTGGGACCTAGCACACTCGTCACCAATTCTGCTCACCACCAGGCCTCAATGAGTATCTATTACTCGTCAAGAACCTAGAGTATCACACTGGTTTCCTTCTAGATTCCTCGGTGGACACAGGCGCAGAGATTGGTGGATTACTCCACACTTCGCAAGTATTCTTCTAGCTCCTAGCTTCTATAATTTCTCTCTTCTACATTCTGTTGGACGGATGCATGCCCATGGCATGAAATTTTGGCTGCAATGGAACTCCATGATCTCCTCTGTGGTGATTGCTTCACCTTTGGGCTCCTGCTCTATTTATAGCTGAGTCCGGCACTCAGTCGACCTCTACACTGTTAGCATGTGACCTTGGTTATTGTACACATGTGAGGCTTCCTTCGGTGTTTCCCTCCATCACATGACGACATGGTGGGGTGTCCTGCACTTGACGCAAAGTGCACTGTTCGCATGTGGTTCTCTGCTAGACTTGCCGCCCATGACTTGCATAGTATATGCTTTTGCCAGACTTTGTATGTTGCACTCGGACAAGTACCTTTGTCAGATGCGATTTTTGTCACGTTGTGCTGAGCAAGCAGGCTGATGATCTTATGCTACCCTGCACTATTGGCCCCGTGAATCTACAATCACTACAATAATTAGCCTGACTCCACGTCAGATGGCCTCGCTGCTATATGGCCTTGTACCTGCTAGTTCAACGACCTCTTCAGTTCTACGACTTGCTACGACCTCATCCGACGATATTTGCACCCGCCACGGCTCTGCGTCTTATTTTCACCCTCTGTGGCTCTACGTCCTGGTGCATCCGCTACGGCTCTGCACGTAAACAGACAATATACCAATCAGCTTATATTTTTGTTTCCTGAGCAGAATGGTCGTAGGTTTGATTGAAGACCTTCCTGAGGTAGGTGTGCCTCGCTGCTCTGCCAGATTCGTCTGGGCGCATGGAGTTTAGATCAATCAAGTCTATGATTTTGACGGGCCTCTTGAAGGTCGGTGTGCCGCTACCTTGGTCCAGAATACCACGGTACCCTACCTCTGCTGGATAACTGGCAGCTATGCTGGTCGTCTGGGCACCAAAATGGCCTTCCTGGAGGTCGGCGTGCCTCAGTTCCTTGGCCCTTCACGGCTTCAGTACTGTTTTGGCTGCGCCAACCTAGTTGGGCGCCCTAGATGCGTGACCTCCCGCAGGTCGGTGTGTGTTTTAGCCCTGCCAGCCTGTCTTGGACATTATTGGAATGCTTGCTTCAAGTAATGAAGGCCTCTCTGTGGGGTGCGTGCCAAGCTGGCCCTGCCAGGCATCTCCGGATGCTTGGACGCTATTAGCGTGAGACCTTCTTGAGGTCAGCATGCCTCGAGTGGCTCTGCCAGACTCTTTGCAGCTATGCAAGATATCTGGGTGTCTCTACAACTGATTCTTCACGACAACAACCAGTATTGCTTCTTCTTTTTTGGATCATCAAACCGACCGTGTTGCCCACTTCAATGCTCGGGGACTACTATACGAGAGCGTTTTTCAAACACCCTCTTGTTTTCCTCGTCGCTTCGACCTTCTGGGAAACCTTGTTTCCCATCAAGTTGGCTCTTGAGCTGATTTCTTCTTCTTTTCATTTTTTGGATCATCGAAGCAGTCTTGCTGGCTACTTCAATGCTCGGGGACTACTTTCTGAGAGTGTTTTTCAAACGCCCTCTTGTTTTCCTCGTCGCTTCAACCTTCTGGGAAACCTTGTCTCCCATCAAGTCAGCTCTTGAGCTGATTTCTTTATCTTCTCCTTTTTTTGGATCATCGAAGCAGTCTTGCTGCCTACTTCAATGCTCAGGGACTACTATTCGAGAGCATATTTCAAACGCCCTTTGTTTTTTCATCATTACTTCAACCTATTGGAAGTCCCCTCCCTTTAGGTCATCACTTGACTTTGCTACTCTCAGGATTCTACAAACTAGTCGGCTACTAAACACTTGTTCTTTTTTTTGGACCGACGTGCACGCTTATCGACCAGTCGGTGGCTCCACGACTTCATCATGATTCCATCAAGTTCGACACGCCTACACATCGCTCAGGGGCTTGTGGGACATGTGGACCCCTAGGTCCCCGCCGACCAATCTCACGACCGCCCCCGACAAGTGGGTCCAGCCCACCAGGAGACCTACCGACCTGGTAGTAGGCCCAATAGACCTGATATGTGGCCCACACGACCTCCGGAAGACCATATCCAGAGCGACTACAAGACTTGGAGTGCACAACAAGATGGCAGCGGATCCGACAGACAGTCCGGGGAATATGGAAATAGTTGTAATCAACTAGACTTCGGTCTCCTGGTCCTAACCGACTAAGACTCTGGGCGATCGACCTTGTCCGCTAGCCAATATAAGGCGGGCAGGGCGTCCCCTTTTGTACGCACAAATCAACCTGCAAGCAATCGACACCAACAACTGGACATAGAGTTTTACTCTCCGGAGGCCTGAACCAGTATAAACTTGCCGTGTTCCATGTGCCCTCGCATAGCCATCAAGTCCTTAGCTCTAGATCGCCCCCATCCGAATCTAAACCACTAGGGTTAACCCCCCTGTGGGTTGTGCAGATCTAAACCTCTAACGGAAACTAATTAAAGGACCGGATTGGTGACCAGAGAGGAGGGGAGTGAATGGGAGTCGATAAAAATTCTTCTCAAGAACTCAGCCTATACCTCAAAATCACTTCCAAAGCATCCCGCACAAACTTGCCAAGATCACGCAGTCACAGCGGACTTACTAACCCTCGAAACTAGTACAAGCCTAGAAGCAAAGCGGAAGCAAACTCGAAAGGAAACAAGAAAAGGAACAAACTCAAACTGACCTACAGCAGTTTTGTCAGAACTCCGGCCAAGCATCGGAACTTCCGATAATGGGTTCTCTAGCTGTCAAAAACTCATTATCGGAACTTCTGGTACATGGTCGGAACTTCTGACCATCAGAACTTCAGCCCTGAGGCTGGAACTTCTAATAAACACTTCTCTGTTCACAAATGAACGAGTTATCGAAACTTCCTTTGTCAGGTCGGAACTTTCAACAGCACGCAGAAATCAGCCCGAAAGAGAGGGAAGGAAAATCCAAAACTCAATCAAACGGGCTCCTAAAATCACAAGATTTTAACCAAAGCCTCTCAGCAACACAAAGAAGCTTTTCCCTAAAGATCTCCTCGAAAAGATCAAGCCTTCACCACCAGAAAAAGATTTAGGGTATGAACCCTAGAGAGAGCTCTTTCCTAAAAATCACGGATCTCCCAAATGGCTTGATGGATTCAAGCCAAATTTTAGGTGAAGGAGAAGCGTCCCAAGAGAAAGTTATACCTAAAATTTCAATCAAGAGGAATCGCAAGTCAACCACCACGAACACCTCTCCTCGAGCTCCACCGAAAACCACCAAAATCGAAGGCCTTTCCATGGGTTTGGAGGGGATAAATCACCAAGAAAAGAGGAACAACAACCTCATGTGTGAATCCACCAACAAATCCCAAAAAGAAATTCCTACAAAACCTCTCCACGAAAATCCCAAGAAAAAGGCTCCGAAAATACCTCCAAAAATGGCATAAAAGAAAAGCCACGGGAATAAAGGATTTGGCACAAGATTAAGAAGGATAAATCACTATGAATCATGTAGCCATATCCGGTTACAAGCCATACACAAGAATCACAAATCTTGGTAGGCAAAAAGCTCAAACAAAGGGCCACTCTCTCCTCTCACCTTCTCTCCCAAGAGCACTCCAAAATGAAAGAGCACTCCCACCACTAGCCAAAGAGTTGGCTAAAATTCAGCCACTCTCCGATATATAGACCCTCTGAAAAATGACCGAAGTGCCCCTACACTACGAGTTACAACACAAGCCCTCGCAGGGCATTTTGATCAACACAGGAAGTTCTCCATCGGACGGCCGCACATCCATCGGGCCTTCGCGTCCTCCCAACGCAAGCACCTCGATCATGCCGCGTGTCGCCCCCTTCGAAGCTTCCCGACGCACCCGGATACCGTCTCCATCACGTCGGGCACTCGGGCTCGGTTTTGAGGCCGAAACCAAGAAACCCTCCTCCTGATGGTTTTGTGTCCAAACCACCAAACCCCACGTACAAGCTTCGGTCGTTAGCCGCTACCTTGCACCGGCTCGGTGTTGGTTTTGTAGCCAAAACAACAAACCCTGCGTGCAAGCTTCGGTCGTTAGCTGCTACCTTGCACCGACTCCATGTCCACGACTTTGTCTTACTGTTCTTGCACCATGTGGCCCGCACTTGATCCCGCCGGCCATCGGGTCTCTCGAACCAAGCCTAATTGTCTCTCCATCAGCCTGGAGGCCACCTTGGCATAGACCTTTCGCGCTTATTATTCACCAGCACCAACGCAAACCAAGCCTCAACCAACAAATGCAATACTACGCCAAGAGTCAGTCCACACAACATTGTCAATCACTCATCATGAGTGCATTGACAACACACCACTAAAGCAACATGGTAAACGCACATAACACAACACATACAACGCAACACTACACACAAAGCCTCAAATCATCCGGTCAATCACTCATCACCTACAAACCAAGACACATCTCAACTTGGTTTCTCACATATATACTCACTTGAGTGGGAGATGGCAGCCAATTCTTGGAACCCTAGTTCATTTGCTCTTTCCCTTTTTCCCTTAGTTTTCTGTAGGCTAGCTTGAGAGCTTCATGATTCATCTTGAGAGGGGAAGATGTTTGGGTGGCTTGCTAGACCTTGTATGAACCTTTCATGGTATGTTTAGAAGATTCGGCGTGGTTCATCTTGTGTCCCTTTGTCTCCTGGTATTCTTCTTTTTGGTGATTTTCAGAGCTATTTCTTGGGATTTTTGTGGTGGCTTGTTGGAGGTGTTTATTGGTGGGATTCTTATTGGGTATCACACAAGAGGACCTTCTACCTCTTTTCTTGGTGATTTTGCCCCAGCAAACTGTGACGCCCCAGGTTTTTAATTAGCATCATTAATGCTAATGACCGAATCAGCTGAGTCAAACCATGGTCAACCTGGGTCATCACCTCGAAAACCTCATCAACAATCACTAATGACCCTCATAATCAAGCCCACACACCCTTGTGGTCAAACCCTAGTCAACCCTTGGTCAAAACCCCGGTCAAAACCCCTATGTCTTTGAGCATCTCTCGGAACTTTTGCCGTGTTCTCCAAATTTCGCCTAAACACTTCAAAATCGGCCAATATAAAAGTTGTTCGTCTTTTCAAGGGACACACTTTTCATAATTGGCGGCATTTGAGATTTGGAGTGGAAATTGGTGAAATTCTCAGTCAAACTTAGCTTTTACTGTTCACCAGAGTCATAAAAACCAGCAACTTTGCGTGCAGTTTGTGCAAAATCCAATGCTCAAAACCCCTAGGAGCCTTTGTAAAAGTTGTAGGGGATTCATTGATCTACAACTTTGCTTATTTGCTCTAGATGCACTTCAGTTCAAAAAATTGGAGCTTTTCGCAGTTGAACAGGGGCAAATGGATTGGGGTTGGGCGACGTCGCGCCGCGTTCCTGTGCCGAGCGCGCCCGCGCCCGCGCACGACGCCGCGTGGCGTCCAGGCCGCCCTCGGCGTCCGGGCCCTCCCCGCCGGCCGCGCCCCGAGGTCACGCTGCCCGAGGCCGCGCGCGCCCCGAGAGCCTTGGGGTCGGCGCCCGCCGCGTGCCGCATCTCCGCCGTACCGCGCCGGACCCCCACCCGGGCCGTCCGCCGGCCAACGTCCTGCGCGCCCACGCCCGCGCGCGTCCGGGTCCTCTACCCTGTGTCCTCTCCCTTCGCGATGAAGGCGCAGAGCCGCACCACCCCACCAGCCTATAAATGGAGCCCCGGTTCCTCCTTGCGCGTGCAAGCCGCGCCGCCACCGGCCATTAGCGCCGCCGCCGGCAAGCTGCCCCCTCTGCTCAATCCTCCGGCCTCGTGACCACCCCAACACCTCCCCTGGACCCCTTAGGAGCTCAGGCTGTTGCTCGTTGCCGAGCATTGCCTCGCCTCGCCTCGCCGGGATTTCCCCGCCGCAGCGGCAGCCGCCGCTGAGCGCCGCCGAGCTCACACCCCCACGCCTCACCGCCGCCGTCCAGGCGTGCCTAGCCCTTCTCCGTGACCCACCGCAGCTCCCCGAGCACGGCATTGGTCCGCTCCGCCGCGACCTCGCCGGGATTGCAGCTCGCCGCGGACGCGCCGCCCGTGCTTCGCCGCCAAGCGTCACCGGAGCTCTCCCCGACGCCACCGCCGCCTACAATCAC
The DNA here is from genome assembly GCA_036936925.1 of Cenchrus fungigraminus. NCBI lineage: Eukaryota > Viridiplantae > Streptophyta > Magnoliopsida > Poales > Poaceae > Cenchrus > Cenchrus fungigraminus. The sequence goes on along the minus strand of CM072779.1, from coordinate 88,445,115 downwards.
CCCTAGGTGAGCTCGCACACCTCCCCCACCTCTTCCCCGGCTACCTACACCGCCGGCTCACCGGGATTTGGCCGGAGCCGCCGCCGGCCATGGCCATGGACCTAGTTGCAAAGATTTTGATCTTTCTAGGGACCCCAGTGTAAAGTAAGGGCATATCTGTGAAACTTTAAAACTGTCCAGGGACCTGCCTGCAAAGTAGATTCTTAAATAGTATTAGCAGATTTGTTGAATCTTGTAAAATGCATAGAAAATTGTACAAAATTCAGAAAAATGCAAACTCAATTTTGTTGGATTCCTTGTGAAGAGCCCTACAACTTTTGTAAAGCCTGACCATAGTTTTGCCTGATAGTTTTTGCATGAAAAATTCAAAACTATTAAACCTAGATCTGTTATAGTTCATAATCTACAAGTGCTCTTGAGCTGAATTTTGGATATGTTGTGTGTTATGCCATGTCTAGCTTCTGTACCAAACATTACACAAAGTTACTGTTTAGATCTTTTATTATGAATTTTTTTGCATTTATGCTGAATCTGTCAAAATGATTTTTGTAGCTCAAAATAATTATACTTTTTTGCTCAGCTTGTTGATATGTTCATGTTATGCCAAGATTCAACTTTCCTGTATTTATCATGATTTTATATCTGCTAGAAATATTTAATCTTGATGTATGCTTAGATTTACATTTAAATGCATAGTTCAAATTTCAAATGTGTTTGTGATGTGCATGCTGGTTTCCTAGACTTGTTTTAGGCCAGAGAAGCTGTAGGATTGAGTTTGGGTGCAAAAGCACTTTATTTATTTATTTATTTATGCTTTTCTCCTAATTTTGGTAGCTAGGAAATGGTAGTTGAGTATATTTAAATTGGTGGATCTTTTAGAGGCTAAACTTGGACCAGTAGCAATGTCTAGGACCTTTAAGGCCAGCAAGGACCTTTGTCCTTGTTTTTATGATTGTTTTGTGCAATTAGAAGTTAGGGTGCACATAAGCTTCTTATTAGAATTTTAATTAGGAAAAATTAATCTTTGTAATCTTGTAATCCCATTAAATGGTTGCCTAGCTTATTTAGGGTTTATGAATTCACCCTTGCTATTTTGTGTATTTAAATGAAATTAATTGCATAGATGTGCACACAATCACTATTAAACAAATTAAAAGGATAATAAGCTCTCATGTGTATGTATACTAACCTTAATGAAAAAGAATTAGTAATTGAATGTTTATCTAGGTGAATATGGCCAACAAGAGTTGGGTAAAATAAATAACCTCTCACTCCACCTGAACCTTGCACTGCATACCGTGTAGAGCTCCCTGACGGTAACTACGCTCTCATGCCGGAAGCCGAGGAAGGAGGAGCTGACGCGGAGCTGCAGTACGTGGGAGTGAGCGAGGACACCGAGGACCAGCAGACGAACTGTGCTGATGAAGGCAAGCCCCGGTGCATTGTCCTATATGTTTTCGAAAAGTTCCATAACTATCTTTGGATGTTTGTGCATTTACGTTCAGGAGTTGAAATGAAACCCTAGATGCATGATCCCTAGGTACCCGTGTCCTTTACTAGTATGCTAGGTCAATAGCTGCTATGCTATAGGACCGTTACAAGTCGAGTGATACTTGTCGCTCGCGAGAATAGGTTCTTAAGTTGGAATCATAAGATCTCCTTAAATGGATTGCTCATGTGGTAAGAGCATGGGATGTGGGCTCCGGTCCAATGGCTTTCGTGGGTTAAGTGTTTGAACGTACTAAACACTTGTCGGAAATGGGTACGGTAAGCCTAGTACCTAAATGAGGCGGTGCGGGAACTTTGCGCTACTAATCTTAGGGTTGTGGCCCCGGGCTTGCTACCTGAGTACATGCGTGAGGCTGGGTGACCTTGGTGGCGTAGCCCAGTAAACCTTTTACTTAAGACTGTAACATCTGATCCCAATCCGAAGATTTTTGGGAACCGCCTAGTGGTTGTCCTCGCGGGTGCACCCTACCGTGTGTTTAGGTCTACCTTGCAACGTTTAAATCAATCGATTGTCGGCCTCTCACCGTTATCTGAGACTACTTATCCTGCTGGTCATGAGATCCCTAATGATGGAAGTTGATGAATATTTGTGCTTGAATAATTGTATTGCACAACTTATACTTGCAATAGCTTGCTAACTTAGAAAAGAATAATCAACTAGAACTTGTGCTAAAATCTTGAAAGTAAGGACATACTCTTTGTTGCTTTTCAGCAAAAGAAACCCCAGTGACCAAAAAGCCTTTCATGTCTAGAGTTGGTGATGTAGCTGTCACCGACGGGTAAGTCTTGCTGAGTATTAGTATACTCAGCCTTGCTATAATCTGTTGATCCAGGTGTTGCTTTTGCTGATGTGTGGCCTGGAGAGATCCCGCCTGGCTGGGAGCTGGAGTGGGTGCAAGACGATGAATGAAGGCATCATGGCAGGCCTCCTGTGATGTTCCTCACGCCGTTTAGTTTAATTCCGCTGTTTTCAAAACTCTGAACTTCGTTATCATGGCAAAAACTTCGGTTTGTAATAATTAAACCCTTCGGGGTAGTTTCGGATGTTAATCATGTGTTGTTCTCTGGACTCGCCTTCGCGTGAGTTTTAATGCATATATGTCGATCCTTGTTGCTATGTAAGTGATTTCACCGGGCGTTAACCCGGCAACTAACGACAGGATGATACTTTATTATTGTTTAATGACCAAAGTGGATTGGTTTAGGTGATAGTACGGTATTTTCCTGGGCGGGTTGTCACAGCTGGCATCAGAGCAATTATATGCACCGGAGATTAATTAACAACTTTAGTCATTGGTTTTTGAATAAAATTTGCCAAGATTGTTTGGATTTGCAAAATACGTTGGTCCGTTAAGGATAAACTAGACCGAGAGGCCCTAGAGGGAATTTTTGGGTTCTTTCAGGTGGCTTAATAATCTATGGTTTATTTTTTGCTAACTTCCAGCACATTTAATTCCTGTCAGAACTTACTTTCTGCACAACCACACTAGTTCATCACGTTTTGCTATACGTGGTGGTACCACAGGAAAGTCCTGTGAGGGATGGATGGGACCTATTCAAATGGGCACCCACGTCGCGTCTGTGTCTCATCACGTTTTGCTATACGTGGTGGTACCGCATGGAAGTCATGCGAGGGATGGATGTGACCTAATCCAAAGGGAACCCACCGTCGCGTCTGTGTCTCACCACGTTTTGCCATACGTGGACGTTCCGCATTGTGAATATGCGAGGCAAGGATCCGCTTCATTCGACAAGGAGCATATCTGAGGTTGGACGCTGTCCATGCAGCGGCTTGACGCATGGATACCGTTTCTATAAGTGAACGGTAATGTATGTGGACGCTTTCGTGAGTGCTGGCACGAAAGGTTCGATGTGTTCTGTGATCTTCTGCAGGTACACTAACCACATTTCGTAAGTCGCTAAGTGAGCGTCGAGTAGTCCTCGACTAGTTATTATAGGGAGAAACGAGTATATGCCTTGCCACTGGCACTGACTTCGATTTTGGCTTGATTGCCTTGTGAGGACGAATAGGACGTCTTGCATCATGCTAAAACTTGTGGAAACTTAAAACTGAACCCTTTATATGTTTTATGTGCTCTCTAAGGTGAATTTTTGCTAGTGTGCATTTTCTTTGCCTAGCCTCTCATGCATAGATGTGTTGCAGTCCAAAAATCTGATGTGGCTGTTTGCTTGATTTTTGCACCCTGTTCAAGAATCAATTTGCCTAGGTGATCTCTACCAAAGTTGCTCCATATCTAATCTAGTTTCTGCTCGCAAAAATTCACGGTCATAGCCTTTGTATATCTCAAGTTGTGCTCAGAATGGTAAACCCCTGTCATGCTGTTTTTTTCCAGGAACCAATCCGAAACCTTGTTTAGTCGAGCACCTACCTAACCTTTCTAGCCGAACCTTTGCATACCATAGATGTGTCTCGTAACCTTGCTGAGTTACTACCAAAATTTGGGAATTTTTGGGGCTCTGGTTTTTAAGTTATGAATTTTGTTCACAACTGCCAGAACTTTATGTCATTATGTATGCATGCTCGCTTCGAGTTCTAACATACAATTTCTGTTCTACCCCAGTTTTGCCCAGCATGAGAAAAGAACTTTTTCTGTTCTACCAGGTCAGTTGGGTAATGTCTTGATCTTAGGGTTCAATCTTCAGTTGTAATCTTCTCCTGTCAACATGTTATCTCCATCGACATGTATTCCTTCCACACCCTTGTGTTTATACATGTTGAAGCACTAAGCTATTCCTGGTATCGATATCCTTGTCTGGATTACTTCGATCTTTCAATCTTGAACTGATTCTTCCTGGTCTTGCTCACAACATTTTGAATAAAAAAAGTCACTTTGTGGGTATGCATTTGCATAGCATGTGCATTTGGGAACCTTGGGTGAACTAACGTGCATACGCATGGAAGATTCAATCCTCATACTCTATCTCTCGTATGATTGGTGATGTTGTTGTCTCATAACTACAGGTGCCGCAACGGAACCTAGGGCATCATGTGCGCTGCAGCCATATGATTGCCACTAGGAGCGCGCTAGGTATCTTGGTTGTGAGAATGCGACTTGCCACACATACTCCTTCTCAACCTGTGATTGCCATCTCGATCACAAAAGCATTTTGTGGGTAACCGAGCCATGCTAACATGCATCCTGAGCACCATACCGCATGAGCATGTGCATCGTGTCTTCATAAGCATGTGCATCGCACCGACTTTTAAAATCATTGCACCGTAATGTAATGAGTCAATAACACCCAAATTCACAAGTGAATTAACGTGTGAGCAAGATTGTTCTGAAATTCCCATACTAAATTGTTTTCCATACATTCCCTACCTTTTATCCGTAAGACATTCCTTGCGAATGCCTTTACGAATTCACCCTCCTAGACTGTTCTTATCAACCACTCAACCAAATATGGGGAACCTTCGACCCAATAAACCACCTCCGTGCTTCTTCCAAAAAGAAGGTACGGAAATCTTTTTACTAGCCTTCCTTTTCTTCATAAAAATCTGTTTTGGATGATCACTTTTCAACCTGGTCTCTTCCCGCCAATCTCGACGTTCTCTTAGCATCAACTCCATTCAACCAGCTAAGTTGAAGAAGTAGAAGTAGAGTTTTCTTGAGCAATCAAGGTTCTCTAAAAGTCAAGGTATGAGAGTCCTCCATCGCTTATCCGTCCATGATCCGTGATCATACCCTCTGAATTCTGGGAGTCGAGAAACAAGCCAACACAGCAACGGTAAAATCTTTCGCTAAATTCTCCTCGTTGCGATCCCGAGCCTAGAGGGCGGATACCCTAAGCTCTTCTCGTTATTCTCACCATCACGGTCGGTTCTTCGGACCGTTGGACCCCATCCTTTTCAGTGCCACGACCGTACAACGCCGTGACGTCGCTCTGCCATCTCTTTTCCGCGGCCACGATCACGTCGCCGAGACCTCACGGGCTGACCATTGTCGAGCCCCGTGTTGCCATCACTGGGTTGCTCCACCGGCCCCTACCTCGGGTGGTTTTGGATGACCGTGGCGGTCCGGCTGCGACCATAAAAAGGAAGCCCTCCGTCGATACCACCAGTACCAAGCCTCACATCCTTTCGAGCTTGACATCTCCATTGCTCTTTGTTCTCCCTCCGGCTAGTTGTTGGCCAACCTGCCACTAGCCCATCTCTCTCGTCGACTCTGTTCCTCGCCGAGCATGATGTTCCTCCGTCTTCACTAACGACGTTGAGAAGAAGCTCGGAAGTAGGTCAGGAGAGGAACTCAAGCCCGTGCTGCTATCCATGACTCAGTTCTAGGAGGTGTTCGAGTCGTTTCGCTGGACGCTAGTAGGGATGTATCTCTGCATCGCAGGCGGAATCTGTCTGCTCTTAGTTTTTCATGTACACATTCATCGCCCGCTTCCTCATGAACGGCGTTGAGGCAGCGAGGGATGCACCATGTATCTTTTGTCCTATCTGAATTCTCGATGTCGAGAAATGTAATCGGATATATCCTTCTCCCTTGTAACCCCTGGCATGTTGGAAGGGATCGCTCTAATCTTGTTGTCGAATCTCGGGACGAGATTCCTTTTAAGGGGGGTAGGCTGTGACGCCCCAGGTTTTTAATTAGCGTCATTAATGCTAATGACCGAATCAGCTGAGTCAAACCTGCTGACGTTGGTCAAACCATGGTCAACTTGGGTCATCACCTCGAAAACCTCGTCAACAATCACTAATGACCCTCATAATCAAGCCCACACACCCTTGTGGTCAAACCCTAGTCAACCCTTGGTCAAAACCCCGGTCAAAACCCCTATGTCTTTGAGCATCTCCCCGAACTTTTGCCGCGTTCTCCAAATTTCGCCTAAACACTTCAAAATTGGCCAATATAAAAGTTGTTCGTCTTTTCGAGGGACAAACTTTTCATAATTGGTGGCATTTGAGATTTGGAGTGGAAATTGGTGAAATTCTCAGTCAAACTCAGCTTTTACTGTTCACTAGAGTCATAAAAACCAGCAACTTTGCGTGCAGTTTGTGCAAAATCCAGTGCTCAAAACCCCTAGGAGCCTTTGTAAAAGTTGTAGGGGATTCATTGATCTACAACTTTGCTTATTTGCTCTTGATGCACTTCAGTTCAAAAAATTGGAGCTTTTCGTAGTTGAACAGGGGTAAACGGATTGGGGTTTGGCGACGTCGCGCCGCGTTCCTGTGCCGAGCGCGCCCACGCCCGCGCACGACGCTGTGTGGCGTCCAGGCCGCCCTCAGCGTCCGGGCCCTCCCCGCCGGCCGCGCCCGAGCCGCGCCCCAAGGTCACGCTGCCCGAGGCCGCGCGCGCCCCGAGAGCCTTGGGGCCGGCGCCCGCCACGTGCCGCGTCTCCGCCGTGCCGCGCCGGACCCCCACCCGGGCCGTCCGCCGGCCGACGTCCTGCGCGCCCACGCCCGCGCGCGTCCGGGTCCCCCACCCTGTGTCCTCTCCCTTCGCGACGAAGGCGCGGAGCCGCACCACCCCACCAGCCTATAAATGGAGCCCCGGTTCCTCCTCGCGCGTGCAAGCCGCGCCGCCGCCCGCCATTAGCGCCGCCGCCGGCAAGCTGCCCCCTCTGCTCAATCCTCCGGCCTCGTGACCACCCCAACACCTCCCCTGGACCCCTTAGGAGCTCAGGCTATCGCTTGTTGCCGAGCATTGCCTCGCCTCGCCGGGATTTCCCCGCCGCAGCGGTAGCCGCCGCTGAGCGCTGCCGAGCTCACGCCCCCACGCCTCACCGCCGCCGTCCAGGCGTGCCTAGCCCTTCTCCGTGACCCACCGCAGCTCCCCGAGCACGGCATTGGTCCGCTCCGCCGCGACCTCGCCGGGATTGCAGCTCGCCGCGGACGCGCCGCCCGTGCTTCACCGCCAAGCGTCACCGGAGCTCTCCCCGACGCCACCGCCGCCTCCAATCACCCCTAGGTGAGCTCGCACACCTCCCCCACCTCTTCCCCGGCCACCCGCGCCACCGGCTCGCCGGGATTTGGCCGGATCCGCCGCCGGCCATGGCCATGGACCTAGTTGCAAAGATTTTGATCTTTCTAGGGACCCCAGTGTAAAGTAAGGGCATATCTGTGAAACTTTAAAACTGTCCAGGGACCTGCCTGCAAAGTAGATTCTTAAATAGTATTAGCAGATTTGTTGAATCTTGTAAAATGCATAGAAAATTGTAGAAAATTCATAAAAATGCAAACTTAATTTTGTTGGATTCCTTGTGAAGAGCCCTACAACTTTTGTAAAGCCTGACCATAGTTTTGCCTGATAGTTTTTGCATGAAAAATTCAAAACTGTTAAACCTAGATCTGTTATAGTTCAAAATCTACAAGTGCTCTTGAGCTGAATTTTGGATATGTTGTGTGTTATACCATGTCTAGATTCTGTACCAAAAATTGCACAAAGTTACTGTCTATATCTTTTATTATGAATTTTTTTGCATTTATGATGAATCTATCAAAATGATTTTTGTAGCTAAAAATCCTTATATTTTTTTGCTCAGCTGGTTGCTATGTTCATGTTATGCCAAGATTCAACTTTCCTGTATTTATCATGATTTTATATCTGCTAGAAATATTTAATCTTGATGTATGCTTAGATTTACATTTAAATGCATAGTTCAAATTTCAAATGTGTTTGTGATGTGCATGCTGGTTTCCTAGACTTGTTTTAAGCCAGAGAAGCTGTAGGATTGAGTTTGGGTGCAAAAGCACTTTATTTATTTATTTATGCTTTTCTCCTAATTTTGGTAGCTAGGAAATGGTAGTTGAGTATATTTAAATTGGTGGATCTTTTAGAGGCTAAACTTGGACCAGTAGCAATGTCTAGGACCTTTAAGGCCAGCAAGGACCTTTGTCCTTGTTTTTATGATTGTTTTGTGCAATTAGAAGTTAGGGTGCACATAAGCTTCTTATTAGAATTTTAATTAGGAAAAATTAATCTTTGTAATCTTGTAATCCCATTAAATGGTTGCCTAGCTTATTTAGGGTTTATGAATTCACCCTTGCTGTTTTGTGTATTTAAATGAAATTAATTGCATAGATGTGCACACAATCACTATTAAACAAATTAAAACGATAATAAGCTCTCATGTGTATGTATACTAACCTTAATGAAAAAGAATTAGTAATTGAATGTTTATCTAGGTGAATATGGCCAACAAGAGTTGGGTAAAATAAATAACCTCTCACTCCACCTGAACCTTGCATTGCATACCGTGTAGAGCTCCCTGACGGTAACTACGCTCTCATGCCGGAAGCCGAGGAAAGAGGAGCTGACGCGGAGCTGCAGTACGTGGGAGTGAGCGAGGACACCGAGGACCAGCAGACTAACTGTGCTCACGAAGGCAAGCCCCGGTGCATTGTCCTATATGTTTTCGAAAAGTTCCATAACTATCTTTGGATGTTTGTGCATTTACGTTCAGGAGTTGAAATGAAACCCTAGATGCATGATCCCTAGGTACCCGTGTCCTTTACTAGTATGCTAGGTCGATAGCTGCTATGCTATAGGACCGTTACAAGTCGAGTGATACTTGTCGCTCGCGAGAATAGGTTCTTATGTTGGAATCATAAGATCTCCTTAAATGGATTGCTCATGTGGTAAGAGCATGGGATGTGGGCTCCGGTCCAATGGCTTTCGTGGGTTAATTGTTTGAATGTACTAAACACTTGTCAGAAATGGGTACGGTAAGCCTAGTACCTAAATGAGGCGGTGCGGGAACTTTGCGCTACAAATCTTAGGGTTGCGGCCCCGGGCTCGCTACCTGAGTACATGCGTGAGGCTGGGTGACCTTGGTGGCGTAGCCCAGTAAACCTTGTAATTAAGACTGTAACATCTGATCCCAATCCGAAGATTTTTGGGAACCGCCTGGTGGTTGTCCTCGTGGGGGCACCCTACGGTGTGTTTAGGTCTACCTTGCAACATTTAAATCAATCGATTGTCGGCCTCTCACCGTTATCTGAGACTACTTATCCTGCTGGCCATGAGATCCCTAATGATGGAAGTTGATGAATATTTATGCTTGAATAATTGTATTGCACAACTTATACTTGCAATAGCTTGCTAACTTAGAAAAGAATAATCAACTAGAACTTGTGCTAAAATCTTGAAAGTAAGGACATACTCTTTGTTGCTTTTCAGCAAAAGAAACCCCAGTGACCAAAAAGCCTTTCATGTCTAGAGTTGGTGATGTAGCTGTCACCGACGGGTAAGTCTTGCTGAGTATTAGTATACTCAGCCTTGCTATAATCTGTTGATCCAGGTGATGCTTTTGCTGATGTGTGGCCTGGAGAGATCCCGCCTGGCTGGGAGCTGGAGTGGGTGGAAGACGATGAATGAAGGCATCATGGCAGGCCTCCTGTCATGTTCCTCGCACCGTTTAGTTTAATTCCGCTATTTTCAAAACTCTGAACTTCGTTATCATACCAAAAACTTCGGTTTGTAATAATTAAACCCTTCGGGGTAGTTTCGGATGTTAATCATGTGTTGTTCTCTGGACTCGCCTTCGCGTGAGTTTTAATGCATATATGTCGATCCTTGTTGCTATGTAAGTGATTTCACCGGGCGTTAACCCGACAACTAACGACAGGATGATACTTTATTATTGCTTAATGACCAAAGTGGATTGGTTTAGGCGATAGTACGATATTTTCCTGGGCGGGTTGTCACAGCTGGCATCAGAGCAATTATATGCACCAGAGATTAATTAACAACTTTAGTCATTGGTTTTTGAATAAAATTTGCCAAGATTGTTTGGATTTGCAAAATACGTTGGTCCGTTAAGGATAAACTAGACCGAGAGGCCCTAGAGGGAATTTTTGGGTTCTTTCAGGTGGCTTAATAATCTATGGTTTATTTTGCTAACTTCCAGCACATTTAATTCCTGTCAGAACTTACTTTCTGCACAACCACACTAGTTCATCACGTTTTGCTATACGTGGTGGTACCACAGGAAAGTCCTGTGAGGGATGGATGGGACCTATTCAAATGGGCACCCACGTCGCGTCTGTGTCTCATCACGTTTTGCTATACGTGGTGGTACCGCATGGAAGTCATGCGAGGGATGGATGGGACCTAATCCAAAGGGAACCCACCGTCGCGTCTGTGTCTCGCCACGTTTTGCCATACGTGGACGTTCCGCATTGTGAATATGCGAGGCAAGGATCCGCTTCATTCGACAAGGACCGTATCTGAGGTTGGACGCTGTCCATGCAGCGGCTTGACGCATGGATACCGTTTCTATAAGTGAACGGTAATGTATGTGGACACTTTCGTGAGTGCTGGCACGAAAGGTTCGATGTGTTCTGTGATCTTCTGCAGGTACACTAACCACGTTTCGTAAGTCGCTAAGTGAGCGTCGAGTAGTCCTCGACTAGTTATTATAGGGAGAAACGAGTATATGCCTTGCCACCGGCACTGACTTCGATTTTGGCTTGATTGCCTTGTGAGGACGAATAGGACGTCTTGCATCATGCTAAAACTTGTGGAAACTTAAAACTGAACCCTTTATATGTTTTATGTGCTCTCTAAGGTGAATTTTTGCTAGTGTGCATTTTCTTTGCCTAGCCTCTCATGCATAGATGTGTTGCAGTCCAAAAATCTGATGTGGCTGTTTGCTTGATTTTTGCACCCTGTTCAAGAATCAATTTGCCTAGGTGATCTCTACCAAAGTTGCTCCATATCTAATCTAGTTTCTGCTCGCAAAAATTCACGGTCATAGCCTTTGTATATCTCAAGTTGTGCTCAGAATGGTAAACCCCTGTCATGCTGTTTTTTTCCAGGAACCAATCCGAAACCTTGTTTAGTCGAGCACCTGCCTAACCTTTCTAGCCGAACCTTTGCATACCATAGATGTGTCTCGTAACCTTGCTGAGTTACTACCAAAATTTGGGAATTTTTGGGGCTCTGGTTTTTAAGTTATGAATTTTGTTCACAACTGCCAGAACTTTATGTCATTATGTATGTATGCTCGCTTCGAGTTCTAACATACAATTTCTGTTCTACCCCAGTTTTGCCCAGCATGAGAAAAGAACTTTTTCTGTTCTACCAGGTCAGTTGGGTAATGTCTTGATCTTAGGGTTCAATTTTCAGTTGTAATCTTCTCCTGTCAACATGTTATCTCCATCGACATGTATTCCTTCCACACCCTTGTGTTTATACATGTTGAAGCACTAAGCTATTCCTGGTATCGATATCCTTGTCTGGATTACTTCGATCTTTCAATCTTGAACTGATTCTTCCTGGTCTTGCTCACAACATTTTGAATAAAAAAAAGTCACTTTGTGGGTATGCATTTGCATAGCATGTGCATTTGGGAACCTTGGGTGAACTAACGTGCATACGCATGGAAGATTCAATCCTCATACTCTATCTCTCGTATGATTGGTGATGTTGTTGTCTCATAACTACAGGTGCCGCAACGGAACCTAGGGCATCATGTGCGCTGCAGCCATATGATTGCCACTAGGAGCGCGCTAGGTATCTTGGTTGTGAGAATGCGACTTGCCACACATACTCCTTCTCAACCTGTGATTGCCATCTCGATCACAAAAGCATTTTGTGGGTAACCGAGCCATGCTAACATGCATCCTGAGCACCATACCGCATGAGCATGTGCATCGTGTCTTCATAAGCATGTGCATCGCACCGACTTTTAAAATCATTGCACCGTAATGTAATGAGTCAATAACACCCAAATTCACAAGTGAATTAACGTGTGAGCAAGATTGTTCTGAAATTCCCATACTAAATTGTTTTCCATACATTCCCTACCTTTTATCCGTAAGACATTCCTTGCGAATGCCTTTACGAATTCACCCTCCTAGACTGTTCTTATCAACCACTCAACCGAATATGGGGAACCTTCGACCCAATAAACCACCTCCGTGCTTCTTCCAAAAAGAAGGTACGGAAATCTTTTTACTAGCCTTCCTTTTCTTCATAAAAATCTGTTTTGGATGATCACTTTTCAACCTGGTCTCTTCCCGCCAATCTCGACGTTCTCTTAGCATCAACTCCATTCAACCAGCTAAGTTGAAGAAGTAGAAGTAGAGTTTTCTTGAGCAATCAAGGTTCTCTAAAAGTCAAGGTATGAGAGTCCTCCATCGCTTATCCGTCAATGATCCGTGATCATACCCTCTGAATTCTGGGAGTCGAGAAACAAGCCAACACAGCAACGGTAAAATCTTTTGCTAAATTCTCCTCATTGCGATCCCGAGCCTAGAGGGCGGATACCCTAAGCTCTTCTCGTTATTCTCACCATCACGGTCGGTTCTTCAGACCGTTGGACCCCATCCTTTTCAGTGCCACGACCGTACGACGCCGTGACGTCGCTCTGCCATCTCTTTTCCGCGGCCACGATCACGTCGCCGAGACCTCACGGGCTGACCATTGTCGAGCCCCATGTTGCCATCACTGGGTTGCTCCACCGGCCCCTACCTCGGGTGGTTTTGGATGACCGTGGCGGTCCGGCTGCGACCATAAAAAGGAAGCCCTCCGTCGATACCACCAGTACCAAGCCTCGCATCCTTTCGAGCTTGACATCCCGATTGCTCTTTGTTCTCCCTCCGGCTAGTTGTTGGCCAACCTGCCACTAGCCCATCTCTCTCGTCGACTTTGTTCCTCGCCGAGCAAGCTGTTCCTCCGTCTTCACTAACGACGTTGAGAAGAAGCTCGGAAGTAGGTCAGGAGAAGAACTCAAGCCCGTGCTGCTATCCATGACTCAGTTCTTGGAGGTGTTCGAGTCGTTATGCTGGACGCTGGTAGGGATGTATCTCTGCATCGCAGGCGGAATCTGTCTGCTCTTAGTTTTTCATGTACACATTCATCGCCCGCTTCCTCATGAACGGCGTTGAGGCAGCGAGGGATGCACCATGTATCTTTTGTCCTATCTGAATTCTTGATGTCGAGAAATGTAATCGGATATATCCTTCTCCCTTGTAACCCCTGGCATGTTGGAAGGGATCGCTCTAATCTTGTTGTCGAATCTCGGGATGAGATTCCTTTTAAGGGGGGTAGGCTGTGATGCCCCAGGTTTTTAATTAGCGTCATTCATGCTAATGACCGAATCAGCTGAGTCAAACCTGCTGACGTTGGTCAAACCATGGTCAACTTGGGTCATCACCTCGAAAACCTCGTCAACAATCACTAATGACCCTCATAATCAAGCCCACACACCCTTGTGGTCAAACCCTAGTCAACCCTTAGTCAAAACCCCGGTCAAAACCCATATGTCTTTGAGCATCTCCCCTAACTTTTGCCGCGTTCTCCAAATTTCGCCTAAACACTTCAAAATCGGCCAATATAAAAGTTGTTCGTCTTTTCGAGGGACACACTTTTCATAATTGGTGGCATTTGAGATTTGGAGTGGAAATTGGTGAAATTCTCAGTCAAACTCAGCTTTTACTGTTCACCAGAGTCATAAAAACCAGCAACTTTGCGTGCAGTTTGTGCAAAATCCAGTGCTCAAAACCCCTAGGAGCCTTTGTAAAAGTTGTAGGGGATTCATTGATCTACAACTTTGCTATTTGCTCTTGATGCACTTCAGTTCAAAAAATTGGAGCTTTTCGCAGTTGAACAGGGGCAAACGGATTGGGGTTTGGCGACGTCGCGCCGCGTTCCTGTGCCGAGCGCGCCCGCGCCCGCGCACGACGTCGCGTGGCGTCCAGGCCGCCCTCGGCGTCCGGGCCCTCCCCGCCGGCCGCGCCCAAGCCACGCCCCAAGGTCACACTGCCCGAGGCCGCGCGCGCCCCGAGAGCCTTGGGGTCGGCACCCGCCACGTGCCGCGTCTCCGCCGTGCCGCGACGGACCCCCACCCGGGCCGTCCGCCGGCCGACGTCCTGCGCGCCCACGCCCGCGCGCGTCCGGGTCCCCCACCCTGTGTCCTCTCCCTTCGCGACGAAGGCGCGGAGCCGCACCACCCCACCAGCCTATAAATGGAGCCCCGGTTCCTCCTCGCGCGTGCAAGCCGCGCCGCCGCCCGCCATTAGCGCCGCCGCCGGCAAGCTGGCCCCTCTGCTCAATCCTCCGGCCTCGTGACCACCCCAACACCTCCCCTGGACCCCTTAGGAGCTTAGGCTGTCGCTCGTTGCCGAGCATTGCCTCGCCTCGCCGGGATTTCCCTGCCGCAGCGGCAGCCGCCGCTGAGCACCACCGAGCTCACGCCCCCACGCCTCACCGCCGCCGTCCAGGCGTGCCTAGCCCTTCTCCGTGACCCACCGCAGCTCCCCGAGCACGGCATTGGTCCGCTCCGCCGCGACCTCGCCGGGATTGCAGCTCGCCGCGGACGCGCCACCCGTGCTTCACCGCCAAGCATCACCGGAGCTCTCCCCGACGCCACCACCGCCTCCAATCACCCCTAGGTGAGCTCGCACACCTCCCCCACCTCTTCCCCGGCCACCCGCGCCACCGGCTCGCCGGGATTTGGCCGGAGCCGCCGCCGGCCATGGCCATGGACCTAGTTGCAAAGATTTTGATCTTTCTAGGGTCCCCAGTGTAAAGTAAGGGCATATCTGTGAAACTTTAAAACTGTCCAGGGACCTGCCTGCAAAGTAGATTCTTAAATAGTATTAGCAGATTTGTTGAATCTTGTAAAATGCATAGAAAATTGTAGAAAATTCATAAAAATGCAAACTTAATTTTGTTGGATTCCTTGTGAAGAGCCCTACAACTTTTGTAAAGGCTGACCATAGTTTTGCCTGATAGTTTTTGCATGAAAAATTCAAAACTGTTAAACCTAGGTCTATTATAGTTCAAAATCTACAAGTGCTCTTGAGCTGAATTTTGGGTATGTTGTGTGTTATGCCATGTCTAGCTTTTGTACCAAAAATTGCACAAAGTTACTGCGTAGATCTTTTATTATGAATTATTTTGTATTTATGCTGAATCTGTCTAAATGATTTTTGTAGCTAAAAATAATTAGATTTTTGTGCTCAGCTTGTGGCTATGTTCATGTTATGCCTAGATTCAACTTTCCTGTATTTATCATGATTTTATATCTGCTAGAAATATTTAATCTTGATGTATGCTTAGATTTACATTTAAATGCATAGTTCAAATTTCAAATGTGTTTGTGATGTGCATGCTGGTTTCCTAGACTTGTTTTAGGCCAGAGAAGCTGTAGGATTGAGTTTGGGTGCAGAAGCACTTTATTTATTTATGCTTTTCTCCTAATTTTGGTAGCTAGGAAATGGTAGTTGAGTATATTTAAATTGGTGGATCTTTTAGAGGCTAAACTTGGACCAGTAGCAATGTCTAGGACCTTTAAGGCCAGCAAGGACCTTTGTCCTTGTTTTTATGATTGTTTTGTGCAATTAGAAGTTAGGGTGCACATAAGCTTCTTATTAGAATTTTAATTAGGAAAAATTAATCTTTGTAATCTTGTAATCCCATTAAATGGTTGCCTAGCTTATTTAGGGTTTATGAATTCACCCTTGCTGTTTTGTGTATTTAAATGAAATTAATTGCATAGATGTGCACACAATCACTATTAAACAGATTAAAAGGATAATAAGCTCTCATGTGTATATATACTAACCTTAATGAAAAAGAATTAGTAATTGAATGTTTATCTAGGTGAATATGGCCAACAAGAGTTGGGTAAAATAAATGACCTCTCACTCCACCTGAACCTTGCATTGCATACCGTGTAGAGCTCCCTGACGGTAACTACGCTCTCGTGCCGAAAGCCGAGGAAGGAGGAGCTGACGCGGAGCTGCAGTACGTGGGAGTGAGCGAGGACACCGAGGACCAGCAGACTAACTGTGCTGACGAAGGCAAGCCCCGGTGCATTGTCCTATATGTTTTCGAAAAGTTCCATAACTATCTTTGGATGTTTGTGCATTTACGTTCAGGAGTTGAAATGAAACCCTAGATGCATGATCCCTAGGTACCCGTGTCCTTTACTAGTATGCTAGGTCGATAGCTGCTATGCTATAGGACCGTTACATGTCGAGTGATACTTGTCGCTCGCGAGAATAGGTTCTTATGTTGGAATCATAAGATCTCCTTAAATGGATTGCTCATGTGGTAAGAGCATGGGATGTGGGCTCCGGTCCAATGGCTTTCGTGGGTTAAGTGTTTGAACGTACTAAACACTTGTCGGAAATGGGTACGGTAAGCCTAGTACCTAAATGAGGCGGTGCGGGAACTTTGCGCTACTAATCTTAGGGTTGCGGCCCCGGGCTCGCTACCTGAGTACATGCATGAGGCTGGGTGACCTTGGTGGTGTAGCCCAGTAAACCTTGTACTTAAGGCTGTAACATCTGATCCCAATCCGAAGATTTTTGGGAACCGCCTGGTGGTTGTCCTCGCGGGGGCACCCTACCATGTGTTTAGGTCTACCTTGCAAGGTTTAAATCAATCGATTGTCGGCCTCTCACCGTTATCTGAGACTACTTATCCTGCTGGCCATGAGATCCCTAATGATGGAAGTTGATGAATATTTATGCTTGATTAATTGTATTGCACAACTTATACTTGCAATAGCTTGCTAACTTAGAAAAGAATAATCAACTAGAACTTGTGCTAAAATCTTGAAAGTAAGGACATACTCTTTGTTGCTTTTCAGCAAAAGAAACCCCAGTGACCAAAAAGCCTTTCATGTCTAGAGTTGGTGATGTAGCTGTCACCAACGGGTAAGTCTTGCTGAGTATTAGTATACTCAGCCTTGCTATAATCTGTTGATCCAGGTGATGCTTTTGCTGATGTGTGGCCTGGAGAGATCCCGCCTGGTTGGGAGCTGGAGTGGGTGGAAGACGATGAATGAAGGCATCATGGCAGGCCTCCTGTCATGTTCCTCGCGCCGTTTAGTTTAATTCTGCTGTTTTCAAAACTCTGAACTTCGTTATCATGCCAAAAACTTCGGTTTGTAATAATTAAACCCTTCGGGGTAGTTTCGGATGTTAATCATGTGTTGTTCTCTGGACTCGCCTTCGCGTGAGTTTTAATGCATATATGTCGATCCTTGTTGCTATGTAAGTGATTTCACCGGGCGTTAACTCGGCAACTAATGACAGGATGATACTTTATTATTGCTTAATGACCAAAGTGGATTGGTTTAGGCGATAGTACGGTATTTTCCTGGGCGGGTTGTCACACAAACCCTTGGGCAAGCCTTCGATTTTGGTGGTTTTCATGGTTCCTCGAGTTCATGACATAGAGCCCTTTGATTCACGATTTCCTTTGATTGAGAGCATTTCTGTGGATTTCCTCTGGTGGAGAGGTCGTCCAGGAGGTGACCCAGCTATCCCCGAAGTTTTGTTGCAATCCATGGGTTGAATCGGGAGATTGGTTGACGGGAAGTTGAGGGTTGACCCGCGGCTAGTTTTTTGGGGGCTAGGCAGTCTAACCGCAGGGGGAGGATGGTCTGATCGCCCATAGGGTTTCGCCGAGGAAAGTTTGGTTTTCCGAGGTTTGCTTTTGAGAGCTTGTTCGCCTTTATCAGAGGATTCTCCAAGTGAAATCTTGAGTCGTTTCGGGGTCATGATCTTCGTTCGGTGGTCAAGGAGATTTCCCAGGATGAGGCGGTCTAACCGCCCCCTCTATGCGGTCTGACCGCCCCTGCCAAGCAGATCTTCCTCGTGTTGTTTCCTTTGTGGTTTGCGTGTAGTTGAGTTGGTTGGAAGTGTGGTTTGTTTCTAGGATTAGTAGCACTCCAGTGGATACATGGTCTTGGCAAACTTGAGGATTGTGTGGAGGAAGTGATTTTGGATTTTCAGCTGTGTTTATCTCGCTAGACGGGTCAACACTTTCGAGATGAATTTTTATCGACTCCCATTCAATCCCCTCCCCCCCCACTCTCTTGTCACCCAATCCAGTCCTTCAATTGGTATCAGAGCCAGTTATAGATCTTCTTGATTCTAACCAGTCTAAGATCCAAAGATGGGTGACTACGGAAAGGGGTCGGGTCCTCCGCACTTTGATGGCAAGAATTACCACATGTGGCAGAGGCGCATGGGCACATTTTTTCATGGCAGTGGACATTTGCTTTGGGATGTGAGCCAGGATGTCAATTATGTCCATCCCGCAAACTTCCTTGCCCCAGGTTCTCGAGACATGTTTGAGGCTAACAACAAGGCTGTTGACTACTTGTTTCGCGCTCTTTGTGCCACAGAGTTTGATCGTGTGTTCGGAGAGGAGTTGGCAGGACAGATTTGGGAGAAGCTTAAGATCGCACATGTTGGGAATAGTGAGGTGTAGGCTCGTCTATTTGCCACTCATCAGAGAGAGTACGAGAACTTAATTCATCTCCCTAGTGAGTCGATTGACATGATGTTCCAGCGCTTCACCTGTACTATGACCAACATGAGAGCCAATGTGGTTGTGTTTCCATACACAGATCATGGTAGAGCTATCAAGCTCTTGCACTCACTTGAAAATTTTGTGTGGAGTCCCAAGGTCGAAGCTATCTTGGAGTCGGGTGTGTATGAGACTTTGACTGTGGATGAGTTGTTCTCGAAGCTCAAGTCGTCTGAGGTGGATCGTGGCCTGAGAGCCAAGGCTGAGTGTCCGACTGAGTCACATAGTCTTGCTCTTGTCTCCGGATCTGGTGAGAGGACTAATGCTAACCCATCCTCCAAGATGTTTTCCCTGTCTTCTATTATGTCCTTGGCAGATGAGGAGTTCGACGAGCTCGAAGAGGACGAGCTGGCCTTGCTGACCTGGAGGTTCGAGAGGTTGCACGAGAACCACATGAACATGAGGAGGACCACACGGATGTGCCACAGATGCGGCTGTCAGAGGTTTAGATCTGCACAGCCCATAGGGGGGGTTAACCCCGTTGGTTTATTTAGATTCGGTTGGGGCGATCTAGAGCTAAGGACTCGATGGTTATGCAAGCGCACACGAAACACGGCGAGTTTATACTAGTTCAGGCCTCCGGAGAGTAAAACCCTACATCCAGTTGTCGGTGGCGATTGATTTATTGCATTGCGGATGTACAATGGGGGATACCCTGCCCGCCTTATATTGGCCAGCAGACAAGGTCGGTCGCCAAGAATCCTAGTCAGTTACGACAAGGAGACCTAACACTAGTTGATTACAACTATTTCCATAATCCCCGGACTACCTGTCGAATTCCGCCACCGTCTTGTCGTACACTCCATGTCTTATAGTCGTTCCGGATAAGGTCTTCAGGAGATCGTCTGGGCCACAGATCAGCTCTGTTGGGCCCACTACCAGGTCGGTAGGTCTTCTGGTGGGCCAGACCCACTTGTCGGGGACGGCCATGAGCCTGGTCGGTGGTGACCCAGGGGTACCAATGTCCCACAAGCCCCCGAGGGATGTGTAGGCGCGTCAAACTTGAAGGATTCATGACGAAGTCGTGGAGCCATCGACAGGTCGATAAGCGTGCACGTCGGTCCAAAAAGAACGAACATCAGTAGCTAGCTTAATAGTCGACCAGTTTGTAGAATCCTAAGTGTAGCGAGGTCGAGTGCCGACCTAAAGGAAGTAGACTTCTAGTAGGTCAAAGTGACAAAGAAAAAATATAGGGTGTTTAAAAAAACGCTCTTGTAGAGTAGTCCCGAGCATTGAAGTAGGCAGCAAGACCGCTTCGATGATCCAAAAAAGGAAAAGAAGAAGAAATCAGCTCAAAAGCTGACTTGATGAGAAACAAGGTTTCCCAGAAGGTCAAAGCGACGAGGAAAACAAGAGGGCGTTTGAAAAACGCTCTCGTAGAGTAGTCCCCGAGCATTGAAGCGGGCAGCATGGCCGGTTTGATGGTCCAAAAAAGGAGGAGAAGAAGAAATCCTGATCATGGTCGTGAATAATCAGTTGTAGAGACACCCAGATATCTTGCATAGCTGCAAAGAGTCTGGTAGAGCCACTCGAGGCATTACGACCTCAAGAAGGTCTCATGCTAATAGCACCCAAGCACCTAGAGATGCCTGGCAGGACCAGGTTGGTGCGCACCCCACATAAAGGACTTCATTCCTTGAAAAGATCGTTCCAATGGTGCCTAGAACATCCGGGCATGGCAAGAAATGCACACCGACCTACGAGAGGTCACGCATCCAGGGCGCCCAACTAGGTTGGCAGGGCCTGAATAGTACCGGGGTATTGAAAGACCAAGGCACTAAGGCACGCTGACCTCAGGAAGGCCATTTTGGTGCCCAGACGACCAGCATAACTGATATCAATCCACAAAACCTGGGTACCGTGGTATTGTCGACCAAGGTAGCAGGCACACCGACCTTCAGGAGGCCCGTCGAAATCATAGACTTGATTGATCTGGACTCTATGAGCCCAGACGAATCTGGCAGAGCAGCGAGACACGCCTACCTCAGGACGGACTTCAATCGAACCTACGACCATTCTGCTCAGGAAACAGAAATATAGGATGATTGGTATAAGGTCTGTTTACGTGCAGAGCCGTAGCGAGTGCACAAGGACGCAGAGCTATAGTGGGTGCAAATAAGACGCAGAGCCGTGGCGGGTGTGAATATAATCCAGTGAAGTCATAGTAGGTCGTAGAACTGATGATGTTGTAAAACTAGCAGGTTCAAGACCATATAGCAGTGGGGCCATCTGACACGGTGAAGGACCGAATAGGGCGACCAGAGAGGGGGGAGTGAATGGGAGCTGATAAAAATTCTTCCCGAAGGTCGAACTCGGCCTACACATCGATTGCCACTCCAAGTACTCGCGCACACAAAAGAAGCTCAAAACAAGGCACACACAAGCCTACAAGATCAAGAGACAAGCCTAGGAGCAAAGAGCGGAAGCACAAGACAAGAATCAAACACCTAGAGCAACTCTGCGAAGGCTCCTGGCGGACTATCCGTGAGGACCAGGTGGACCGTCCGCGATGAAAGCGCGGACTGTCCGTCGGGTCTCCGCGGACCGTCCGAAAAAGGAACCAGAACCTCCAGGGGCGCACCGGGGAAAAACGGATTGTCCGACGGTTCACTACGGACCGTCCGACCGTCACGGACTGTCCGGGCCTACCTCGCGGACTGTCTGCCAAACTTGTTGCCACCGAACCAAAGCAACTCAACGGATCGAAACTCAAGCGCTCAAGATCTCGCGAAGAGCACGAAGAACACCAATGCTGCCTGGGCCTCGCGGACCGTCCGCCAAGCACGAACAGAACAGAAAAATGCTCGAGCTCGGGAGTCAACTCCACCTTTCCATCACCGGATCTCCCAAACGGCTAGAGCTCTTGAGACAAGATTTTGGGGAGATGGAAAGCATCACACAAGGATGCTATGCCCCAAAAATCTTGTCCTCTAACTCCCTAAATCTCCGGGAATCACGAATCACATGAACCTCCACCTTGAACTCGGGCTCCAACCAAAAACGCATGAATCGAAGGTGTTTCCCGGCGTTTGAGTGGTCAAGATAACACACAAAGATGCGCAAGGCATCCACCCATGATTCCCTCAAAGAAATCCGAGAAGAACCACCCTCAAATCCACGAATCGAGCAAAGAACAAAACCCCCCAAAAATAGCCCCAAAAATGACACGAAAATCACAGAGGACTAGGAGATCACCGCAACGCCGAATGCTTCCATACATCCAGAGGTCAGAGTCTATACAAGAATCTAGCCTAAGGAATACAGAGGGAAAAGAAGCAGTTCAGAGCAATCTACCGGGGGAGGAAGCCCTAGATTCCAAGAGAGAGAGATGCCATCCACCTCTCTGCTATTTATACGATGTCCATCGGAGGGAGGTAAATGTCCACGCTATCCCTACATCTTGAAATGAAGATACAACCCCTCAGGGGCATTTTGGTCAAGTCTTCATCGGACGGACACGCTTCCACCACAGCTTCGCTTCACATCGACGCAAACCCCGCGATCACGCCACGTGCCCCCCGCCTCGAAGCTTCCCGAAGCTACCGGATCACCGTCTCCGTCACCTCGGGCCTCCGGGCTTGGTTTTGAGGCCCAAACCAAGAAACCGTCCACCTGATGGTTTTGTGGGCAAACCAACAAACCCCGCGTGCAAGCTTCGGGCTCCATCCGCTACCTTGCACCAGCCCATGTTCACGACTTCAGCCCGCCAGTCTTGCACCGCACGGCTCGCACTTTACCCCATTGGCTACCGGGTCCATCGAACCAAGCCTACTTGCCACTCCATCACCTGGAGGCCGCCACGGCTAAGGTCTTTCGCGCTTGTTCTTCACCCGCACCGACACGAGTCAAGCCGCAACCTGTACCTACACACTTAGCCAAGCATCAGTCCACACAACGTTGTCAATCACTCATCACTAAGGAGCGACCCTCCACTGGTCCTCGGACACACCTGGTCCTCAATCTCCCCCTTGATGAGTGCATTGACAACACCCATAGAAATCATCATAGAGAAAAAGAAAAGAAAACAACCACGAACACAAACCTCCAAAGCAAGTGATCCAAAGCCAAAGAACAAGCGAAAACAAGATCACTCGCCAAACCAAGTCTCGGCCCCCTAAGACAAGGGCAACGGCTCGACACAGCCGAGACAAAACAAAGCTCACAAAGAGCACACCACAAAGCACAAAACTCAGGCAAACCAAAGGAGCTCCCCCTGCACATATGCAAACTCCCCCTGAGCAAATGCAACCTCTTGTTCTCATTTTTTCTTCTCACATGCAACATCTCACAAATGCATACCAATATTCCACAAAATCTCCAAAAATCTCCAAATGCATGAAAATTCTTCCCAAAAGTGCATAACTTCTCCCCTTATCATACAAAACTCTCCCCCTTGTTGACAATGCATGAATCAAGGTATATGAAACTCTTCCCCTTGTTTTCATGAAAAATATATGTCAAAGCATATATACAAGTTACCAAGCTTCTCAAATATACAAAGAGCACAACAAAATGCTACAAATAAGACATAGAGCAAGCAAGGTAGACATGGTGTAGTTAGCACATTGCCATCAAGAAGGTAGAGACATATAAGCATGTGATATGGCCAAAAGCAATTTTAAGCAATTTTCACAAAGAAACATTCATCTCATGAGCAAGACCCTATCCATAGCCATTTGAGCACAAATACACTAGATCATCCAAAGTTTATGCAAGATCACAAATTCTCATCACAAGATCATTATAAACGCCCACAAGCTACTCAAGTCATGTTAAAGCCACCGAGTCATGTGTCTACTTCTTAAAATGAGACTTCTCATGGTAGACAACATGCTACGGTTTAGCACCCAAGATATGAATATCAAAATCATACAAACATGATTAGGAGCTCATTTTCAAGCATAAGGCAATTCACACACCAATTTCATTTTCAAGTTAGAACATGGTACATGAAGTGCTTTTGCGGCAAAAAAGAAGCTTATGCTCCTCCCCAAGTAAGCAAAAGGGCTAAACATTTACAATGACAAAAGGTCTTTGACCCCAAGCAAAGAGAACATGATTCTCAAGCACAAACTAAACATGATATAGGCATTTAAGCACAAATTGAGCATAGACAAGCATCTACTCATAAGAGACACAATTTTAGCATTTTCATAAAAAGAAAGCTATCTCAACAAAAATATATGGCAAAACCATCAATAGCATAGCATTCACATCCACAATTTACCAAACATGCACAAGTCTCACAAATAGCACATCAGTGATCAATGTATATAAGAGACACTTTTCCTAGCACAAGTGATCCAAAGATGGCTATCCTACCAGGTTTTTGTACAGAAATTAAAATGCATGAAGGAAATGGAACATAATGAAACATATAACACATATATACATGAGAAGCTCCAAGACTCAGCTAGAAAGGAAAGCACACCCCAAGTTCACCCCGCAAGCGAGTGAAAGTGACTTGGTCAAGTGGTTTGGTGAAAATGTCGGCTAGCTGATCTTGGGTAGGGACATAGGACAAAGATATGTTTCCCTTCTCAACATTGTCCCTCAGAAAGTGGTACCTCACTTCTATGTGTTTCGTTTTGGAGTGGAGGACAGGATTTTTGGCTACGCTTATGGCACTGGTGCTGTCACAGAAAAGTGGAACCTGACAGCACTCCTCACCAAAATCACTCATGGTGTAGGTCATCCAAAGCAGCTGGGAACAACAACTAGCAGCAGCTACATACTCGGCCTCTGTAGTGGACTGGGCTACACTGGATTGCTTGCGAGATGACCAAGAGACCAAAGAAGAACCAAGGAACTGACAACACCCAGAGGTAGACTTGCGGTCCAATCGACACCCAGCAAAATCAGCATTGGAGTACTCGTGAAGTCTGAGTGTCGAGGAGGCAAAATACCAAAGACCAAACTCAGGAGTGTAGTTCAAGTACCTGAAAATCCGCTTGATGGCCTGCCAATGTGAAGTCCTCGGTGAAGCCTGAAAACGAGCGCACAGACACACACTGAACTGTATGTCCGGCCTCGTCGCCGTCAAGTAGAGGAGGGAGCCGATCATGCTCCGGTACTCCTTCTGGTCCACGGGTTCGCCATCATTGTCAGCGTCCAAAGCCGTAGTGGTACTCATCAGTGTAGTCAGCGGCTTGGAGTCGTTCATGCCAAACTTCTTCACCATGTCCCTGGTGTACTTCACCTGATGTACAAACGTCCCGTCCTTGCACTGCATGATCTGGAGGCCCAAGAAAACTGTAGCTCGCCCATCATGGACATCTCAAATTCCCTGCTCATGTCATCTGCAAATCTGGCAACAAGATCATGAGAAGAGCCACCAAAGATTATGTCATCCACGTATATCTGAACAATCAAAAGGTCATTCCCATGCTTAAGGAGAAACAGGGTCTTATCAACTGTGCCCATCACAAACCCCTTACTCAGCAAAAACCCTCTCAACCTGCCATACCAAGCTCTAGGTGCCTGTTTCAACCCATAGAGCGCTCTCTGGAGTTTGTATACACGGTGTGGGTATTTCTCGCTCTCAAACCCCGGGGGTTGCCTCACATACACTTCTTCCTCTATCATCCCATTCAAGAAAGGACTCTTGACATCCATTTGGTACAACTTGAACCCTTTAGCCACGGCAAAGGCTAGAAGGATCCTAATTGCCTCCAAACGTGCCACAGGAGCAAATGTCTCCTCATAGTCTATCCCCTCCTTCTGGTTGAACCCCTGAGCCACCAACCTCGACTTGTTTCTCACAACCATCCCATTCTCACCCTATTTGTTCCTCCACACCCACTTGGTACCTATGGGACGGCAATTTGGTGGTGGATCGACTAACACCCAGACTTGGTTTCTCTCAAAGTTCTCCAACTCCTCATGCATGGAATTCACCCAATTCTCGTTAGACAAAGCGTGTCGAATATCTTTGGGCTCAAAAGAAGCAACAAAAGTAGAGTGAGCAAAATGAGAAGTGTTCCTTGACCTCGACCGTGTAGTGTGTTCATGAAGGTCACCTATGATCGTCGTCGGTGGATGATCGATCTGTACATGCCGGGGAGCCTCTCGCCTGGACACAACCTCCCTCTCAGTAGCAACCTCCACTCGAACAGCCTTAGTCGTAGTGGGTGTAGGGGATGGTCTATCCTCGATCGTCGTCATAGTAGTGGAAGTAGCATGTACACAATCAGCCACGGGAGCACCACCATCATCATCGTCGTCGTCTCCATCTCCATCCTTCTCATCCTCAAAGATCCTCGCTCCAATCTCCTCGTCACCTGCACACTCAAAAGCAGAAGAGCTACATGGATGTGTCTCGTCGAAGGTTACCTCGCAAGTCTCCATGATTCGGTTAGTGTCAAGGTTGAGCACACGATATGCTCTAGAATGAATCCCATAACAAAGGAAAATACCATCCGAACATCTAGACTCAAACTTATCCAATTTGCCCTTCTTCAGAATGAAACACTTGCATCCAAAAGCTCTAAAGTGACTCACCTTGGGTTGTCGGCCATGCATCAGCTCATAAGAGGTCTTATTCTTGAAAGCACGAAGGAAGATGCGATTTGAGACATAGTAAGCGGTATTGACCGCCTCGGCCCAAAAATGCCTAGGAGTCCTATGCTTATCGAGCATTGTCCTGGCCATCTCACAAAGGGTCCGGTTCTTCCTCTCCACTACGCCATTTTGGCAAGCGACATATGGAGAAGAAAACTGATGATCAAAACCAAGATCACTGCAAAAGGTATCGAAATGAGAGTTTTTAAACTCCGTGCCATTGTCACTGCGTATAGCTCGAATGGCATCACCATGTCTCTCATTCTTCAACCTCAAGATCAAGTCCCGAACAAAGCCAAAAGTCTCGCTCTTATCCTCCAAAAAGAAAACCCAAGAGTACTTCGAAAAATCATCAACAACCACAAGAACATACCACTTCCCACCAGCAGAGCGAACACGAGCTGGCCCAACCAAATCCATGTGCAACAGCTCACAAGGTTGCTCGGTCATGATCGCAGTCAGAGGGGCGTGAGAAGCAGCAACCATCTTTCCATGCCGACAAGAAGCACAAACCAAATCCTTCTCGAATTTCAACTTAGGCAATCCTCGGACAAGATCAAGACCACTCAAGCGGGAAAGCAACTCAAAGCTCAAGTGTCCCAACCTCCTATGCCATTTCCAAAGCTCGACCGAAACGCCAGCAACAAAGCATCGAGGAGGACCAACAGACTGGGAAAAGTCGGCACGAAAGATTTGACCCTCGAGGACGATCGTACAGACAAGATCGCCTCGAGAATCAAGCACACGAGAAGCACCCGACTTAAAACGAACCTCAAAACCTTCGTCAAGTAATTGAGATACTGACAACAGGTTAAAACCAAGTGACTTGACCAGGGCCACACTTCTTAAGGTCACCTTGCTACTCACCTTCACCATACCTTCAGCAAGCACTCGTCCTCTCCCATTGTCCCCGAAAGTGATGTACTCCCTCGTACTCACCGGGGTGAGGCTGGAGAACCATCCACGATCTCCGGTCATGTGTCATGAGCAACCAGAGTCGATCAACCAAAAGTTCTCCAAGCCTCCCACCTGCAATAAAAAACGAGAACGAGAATGAGCAAGCGACTCAACACTGGGGTTAGTACCAAACGAGTCAAACCAGTGTCGAGCCATTTGCTCAAAAGAAGGGTTAGCAAAGTCCATCCTACCAAAACCTCTAGATGGAGCCCTCTGATGCCTACCACCAAAGGACCTGTCATGTCTCACTGGAGGAGTACCACTAGTAGGGATGTTGTCATCCATGACATTGACATAACGTCACTGAAGATGCCATAATCATCACTGATGTTCATTTGTGACGATTTGGGTTTCGTCACTATGGTCGCGTCACATTTGGTCATCCGTGACGAAACACAATATTTCGTCATAGATGTGTTACCATTATGTGATGATTTTTTCGTCGTCATAGAACTGATTCCAATCTATGACGAAAGCTTTTGGTCACAGATGAATCCCGGTTTATTTTTTGTGACGATCAGTTTTGGTTATGGAACTTCGTTTTGGTTCATCATAACCTGCCGTTTGGGAGCGGCGACGGCATATGCCACGCTGGTAGCTGACGTCATTGCTGACGTGGAAGTGACGTCATTGCTGATGTTGATGAGGGCATGGCATCCAAGCATATGTCCATGATTGGCACATGGAATGAAGAAGGCGGAGTCCAGCAAGGATGTCCAAATCAAGACGGAGGTCCGAGTTTAATTCGGTTCGAGTCCCCAAGGTGGAGGCCCAAAATAACTCAAGTTCGAGTACGTCTCGGAGTTCAGGAGCAGCCCATAATGTTTTGGTCACCCCGACCACATACGGAGTCCGTTTTGGACGTTCTACATATGGATGGAAAGCTAAGGAGATAAGCTTTCCAATAGTACCGGTCTCATACCAAAATTCCATCGGAGTCAACGGGAATCATCGAAAGAAGTGGACGTCCAGAATCTGCCAGGGCGCTATGCCAATACCTTTTGGGCTGTTGGCCCAACAGGAGGCCCATGTGGGCCTAGGGTACTGTTCACGCGCGTGAACAGTACTCGCGGGTACTGTAGTGTCGCCCTCGTGGCCGCCAGGGGCTGCGCCCCCTATTTAGATAGACCTCTCGTTTATTTTCAAACTTGAGTTTGTTTTACAAGTTAGCTTTAGCTACAACCGAACAGCCACATAGCGCTGCCTTCGTGTATTACAGACTCCACCTTCGAGTGATATTAAGATTGCTCGCTTCATAATTCTTGTTCGTTCTTCAATTGCGTACAAGAATTGATCTTCGTGATCAGGCTGATCTTGCGCCGGTAAGGTTGGTAACCATCGGGAGTTGGTTCAGCGATTGCATTGGCGCTTCGAGTCTCGCTCGTCGTAGTCGGATCGTGAGGGTCAACAACCACCAAATCGGATTTATCTCCACTCACCGAACGATCAGGCACTCCCCCTCTATCAAGTGGTATCAGCTTTCCAGGTTGATCGGTGAGTTTATCGAGTGTTTTTCAATTCCTATAGTCCACCAAACCCAAACAACAATTGATCTACCTTGTCCCAGCAACCTGTTTTAGCCTTGCAGTTTCATTCAATAATTTGCATTGTTGAATTTGTGTGCTTACTTGTTCAATTGTTACTGGTTACTTTGTGTTCCATCTTCTTGTCTTTCTTTAACCTAGCGCTGCCACCTTTTTTTTCTGCCGCTGCCATCCACCACGCACCGCCCCATTTTTTTTTCCAGCGCCTTTTTCTGCTCGCGCTCCCACCCAGCAGCACGCGTCGCGGCTCCCTTCCGTGCGTTGCCTTTCCTTGCAGTTCGGTCAACCAAACACAAAGGAAAGGAATCCAAAAAAAAAGAAAGTAAAAAAAAGAAACAGAAAAGAAATAAAAAAAAGAGCATCACGACACCATCCGTCGTTTCGGTGGGATTTCCCACAGAACTCACGCGTGCCGCCCTCCGTCGTGAGACTCGTGACCGGCTTTGTGTTGTGGTCCTTTTCGAAAGTCAAAATAAAATAGAAGGAAAAAAAAGAGAAAATAGCAAAGTGGAGTTTTTCATCTGCTCGATCTCTTCTGGGCAGGCTCGGCGCCTACTGGCGCGCAGCACGCCTGGGCCCGGCGCACCCTGCCACCGCCCCTTCTTGTGCTTCTTTTGATTTTTTTTTCCTTGACTTGTTCCACTTTTACACTTTGTTTCCAGCAGCTTTATTACATGTTTTAGCACTATAATTCAACTTTGCATCTATTGTTTGATTGTGCTAATCCTTGATTTGAGTGCAGCCTACCCAGAACTCCACATAGTTCTACGACAAGCAGATTTTGTTTCTCCAGGCAATCGCTCCTCCAATCTTTCGCGAGTTCCACCGGTTGGTTGCAGGTCGCCCCTGTGTGCGTGGTAAGGACGGATAAGAATTTGATAACAGCACTAGTTTGAGCGTCTTGTGAGTCGTTACACCCCTGTTTTGTTGTCGATTTTGTTTTGTGTTTGCGCTAACCATGGTAGAAGACATAGACAAGAAAGATGAACAGCCGCAGGCCACTAAGACCAAGCTCGACACCATTGTGTCACACCTCGATGCAATGAAAACGTTGATCACCAGTTTACAGAAGGAGATGGATGCTGGAGACTTTAGTGGACGCGCCCGTCGTGCGTGCAACCATGGTGGTAATGATTCATTTGCTAAGCTTCCATTTACAATTCCACCTTACAATGGCAAATATGATCCAGCTGCATATCTTGATTGGGAATTAGAGGTTGCACAGAATTTTTCATGCCATGATATTAGTGCATACCCCGACCACATACGGAGTCCGTTTTGGACGTTCTACATATGGATGGAAAGCTAAGGAGATAAGCTTTCCAATGGTACCAGTCTCATGCCAAAATTCCATCGGAGTCAACGGGAATCATCGAAAGAAGTGAACGTCCAGAATCTGCCAGGGCGCTGTGCCAATACCTTTTGGGCTGTTGGCCCAACAAGAGGCCCATGTGGGCCTAGGGTACTGCTCACGCACGTGAACAATACCCGCAGGTACTGTAGTGTCGCCCCTCGTGGCCGCCAGGGGTTGCGCCCCCTATTTAGATAGACCCCTCGTTTATTTTCAGACTTGAGTTTGTTTTACAAGTTAGCTTTAGCTACAACCGAACAGCCGCATAGCGCTGCCTTGGTGTATTGCAGACTCCACCTTCGAGTGATATTAAGATTGCTCGCTTCATAATTCTTGTTCGTTCTTCGATTGCGTACAAGAATTGATCTTCGTGATCAGGCTGATCTTGCGCCGGCAAGGTTGGTATCCATTGGGAGTTGGTTCAGCGATTGCATTGGCGCTTCGAGTCTCGCTCGTCGTAGTCGGATCGTGAGGGTCAACAACCACCAAATCGGATTTATCTCCACTCACCGAAAGATCGGGCACTCCCCCTCTATCAGATGTGGCAGGTGACGTCATTGCTGACGTGGCAGTGACGTCATTGCTGACGTGGCAGGTGACGTCATCATTTTGGAATCGTCATTGAATACATGTTCGCATCGTCACAGAATACTATTTCCCATCGTCACACTTTGAAGTAATTTGGTCACAAATTTGCCATATAAATGGTCACAGATTGGACTTGATTTGGTCACAGATATAACATAACTATGGTCACAGATGTGACATCACTTTGGTCACAGATAAATTGCAGTTTATAATGGAATTGTAATTTGCAGATGATACTAGAATGGGAACACTATTCGATAAGATTAAAACTAGTATTCCAGTGTGCATACAACTGAGTGGCCAACACCACTTGACATCACATTTCACAAAACAAGACCAAACATAACTAAAAGTTTCAAACACGACCAAACCAAGTTCACAGCAGATCTGAGCAGCAGTTGTGTTCATGGGGATGAAGAACTATTTCCATGGAGGGACAAGAGCTTCTTGAGGAGCAAATTGGTCTCTGCCATCTCCTTGGTGTTCTTCTCTGTAATCTTCTTGTACTCCTCCAGCTCCTTTTGTGTCTTCCCCCGCTCTTCCTCAGCTTCTTGAAGTTTCTTCCTAAGGTCGTCAAGTTCACCTTGAACAGCTGTCGTCGCTTCACCTGCAAGTTGTTCCCGAAGCTCACTGTCATTTGATGAACCTGACTTGGTGGATGGTGGTGTTTGGAAGCCAACACTCTTCAGGAAATGGTTGGAGCTGTTCTGGGAGAGCACCTTGGACACGACTTGCACACTTGATGCAGGCATCTCATCTTCAGGAACAGGTTCAGCCCTCAAAGCTTCCATACCAGCCTGAAATTTATGAACATAAAACAGTTACATGTAAATACCTTTAGCAATAGTAAGGTGATAATTGATAAGACCAACATCCAATGCAATTAGAATTAAATATCAACTAGTAGAGATAGACCCTATGCACTTACAAGTGCCTCTCTTGCCGGCTCACTCATGCCACGTTTGGAGCTGGTATGACAAGTCTTGAAGGCCTCCACTGCATCTATTGCTTCATTCTGATCTTGGTTGGGGTCGTCTATGATTCTATTCTTCTTCTGTATAGTGGATAAAAATCACAGCAATGTAATCTCAGATGAAATGAAAATGAATTTGTTCAGTGCCAATGTGCATGTAAGTGAAGAAGGTAATGTTTTACTTACATATGCATGTAAGTGTGCCACATAGCAGCGAGAACCTGTAGCCTGATGATACTTGACTTGACTGCGGTTGTGCTTGTTCTTTTCACATGTTTCCTACAAGAGATTAAACATGTGAGATGATATCACAAGTTCAAAATGTTAAGAGTCTTTGGAAAATAAGTGAATGAAGAATATATTGCAGTATACCCATACCATATTCTTTGGATCAGACCACTTTGCAACAAGTGCCCTCCATTCTGCATCAGTCATGTAACCAACAGGAGAAGTTGTCCGAACCTCATTTGCAGGTACACCATTGAAGTATCACTTCCCCACTAAAGCAAACAGGTCTCACACATGTCATCGTCACTCAGCGGGAGATGTTCATCCCTATGTGGGATGTGTAGTATCAGTTGCTTGAAATCATTTGAAACTTTTTTGGGATGCTTATGGATCCAATCTATGATGTTGGGTGAAGTTTTGGAATTTTCGGACCAAGTTTGCCTATTATTGTAAATATTGTGGTTTTAATAAAGAATAAATGTTAAAAACTTGTAATCTTGCTAAAAAATCTCAAAACTTTCAGGAGCTCCTCCTTTTGGTCTGTTATGTTGTCAAAAGAGTTTGAAGTGATTCTGAGAAAGTGATGATGCACATCCCCACTAAAGCATACATGTCTCACAGATGTCATTGTCACTGAGCGGGAGATGTTCGTCCCAATGTGGGATGTGTAGTACCAGTTGCTTGAAATTATTTGAAACTTTTATGATGCTGGGTGAAGTTTTGGAATTTTCGGACCAAGTTTGCCTATTATTGTCAATATTTGTTGATTTAATAAAGAATAAATGTTAAAAACTTGTAATCTTGCTAAAAAATCTCAAAACTTTCAGGAGCTCCTCCTTTTGGTCTATTATGTTGTCAAAAGAGTTTGAAGTGATTCTGAGAAAGTGATGATGCACATCCCCACTAAAGCATACATGTCTCACACATGTCATTGTCACTCAGCGGGAGATGTTCGTCCCTATGTGGGATGTGTAGTACCAGTTGCTTGAAATTATTTGAAACTTTTATGATGTTGGGTGATGTTTTGGAATTTTCGGACCAAGTTTGCCAATTATTGTAAATATTTGTTGATTTAATAAAGAATAAATGTTAAAAACTTGTAATCTTGCTAAAAAATCTCAAAACTTTCAGGAGCTCCTCCTTTTGGTCTATTATGTTGTCAAAAGAGTTTGAAGTGATTCTGAGAAAGTGATGATGCACATCCCCACTAAAGCAAACAGGTCTCACACATGTCATCGTCACTCAGCGGGAGATGTTCATCCCTATGTGGGATGTGTAGTATCAGTTGCTTGAAATCATTTGAAACTTTTTTGGGATGCTTATGGATCCAATCTATGATGTTGGGTGAAGTTTTGGAATTTTCGGACCAAGTTTGCCTACTATTGTAAATATTTGTTGTTTTAATAAAGAATAAATGTTAAAAACTTGTAATCTTGCTAAAAAATCTCAAAACTTTCAGGAGCTCCTCCTTTTGGTCTGTTATGTTATCAAAAGTGTTTGAAGTGATTCTGCGAAAGTGATGATGCACATCCCCACTAAAGCATACAGGTCTCACACATGTCATTGTCACTGAGCGGGAGATGTTCGTCCCTATGTGGGATGTGTAGTACCAGTTGCTTGAAATTATTTGAAACTTTTATGATGTTGGGTGATGTTTTGGAATTTTCGGACCAAGTTTGCCAATTATTGTAAATATTTGTTGATTTAATAAAGAATAAATGTTAAAAACTTGTAATCTTGCTAAAAAATCTCAAAACTTTCAGGAGCTCCTCCTTTTGGTCAATTATGTTGTCAAAAGAGTTTGAAGTGATTCTGAGAAAGTGATGATTAACATCCCCACTAAAGCATACATGTCTCACACATGTCATTGTCACTCAGCGGGAGATGTTCATCCCTATGTGGGATGTGTAGTATCAGTTGCTTGAAATCATTTGAAACTTTTTTGGGATGCTTATGGATCCAATCTATGATGTTGGGTGAAGTTTTGGAATTTTCGAACCAAGTTTGCCTATTATTGTAAATATTTGTTGTTTTAATAAAGAATAAATGTTAAAAACTTGTAATCTTGCTAAAAAATCTTAAAACTTTCAGGAGCTCCTCCTTTTGGTCTGTTATGTTGTCAAAAGAGTTTGAAGTGATTCTGAGAAAGTGATGATGCACATCCCCACTAAAGCATACATGTCTCACACATGTCATTGTCACTGAGCGGGAGATGTTCGTCCCTATGTTGGATGTGTAGTACGAGTTGCTTGAAATTATTTGGAACTTGTATGATGTTGGGTGAAGTTTTGGAATTTTCGGACCAAGTTTGCCTATTATTGTAAATATTTGTTGATTTAATAAAGAATAAATGTTAAAAACTTGTAATCTTGCTAAAAAATCTCAAAACTTTCAGGAGCTCCTCCTTTTGGTCTATTATGTTGTCAAAAGAGTTTGAAGTGATTCTGAGAAAGTGATGATGCACATCCCCACTAAAGCATACATGTCTCACACATGTCATTGTCACTCAGCGGGAGATGTTCATCCCTATGTGGGATGTGTAGTATCAGTTGCTTGAAATCATTTGAAACTTTTTTGGGATGCTTATGGATCCAATCTATGATGTTGGGTGAGGTTTTGAAATTTTCGGACCAAGTTTGCCTATTATTGTAAATATTTGTGGTTTTAATAAAGAATAAATGTTAAAAACTTGTAATCTTGCTAAAAAATCTCAAAACTTTCAGGAGCTCCTCCTTTTCGTCTGTTATGTTGTCAAAAGAGTTTGAAGTGATTCTGAGAAAGTGATGATGCACATCCCCACTAAAGCATACATGTCTTACACATGTCATTGTCACTCAGCAGGAGATGTTCGTCCCTATGTGGGATGTGTAGTTCCAGTTGCTTGAAATTATTTGAAACTTTTATGATGTTGGGTGAAGTTTTGGAATTTTCGGACCAAGTTTGCCTATTATTGTAAATATTTGTTGATTTAATAAAGAATAAATGTTAAAAACTTGTAATCTTGCTAAAAAATCTCAAAACTTTCAGGAGCTCCTCCTTTTGGTCTATTATGTTGTCAAAAGAGTTTGAAGTGATTCTGAGAAAGTGATGATGCACATGCCCACTAAAGCAAACAGGTCTCACACATGTCATCGTCACTCAGCGGGAGATGTTCATCCCTATGTGGGATGTGTAGTATCAGTTGCTTGAAATCATTTGAAACTTTTTTGGGATGCTTATGGATCCAATCTATGATGTTGGGTGAAGTTTTGGAATTTTCGGACCAAGTTTGCCTACTATTGTAAATATTTGTTGTTTTAATAAAGAATAAATGTTAAAAACTTGTAATCTTGCTAAAAAATCTCAAAACTTTCAGGAGCTCCTCCTTTTGGTCTGTTATGTTATCAAAAGTGTTTGAAGTGATTCTGCGAAAGTGATGATGCACATCCCCACTAAAGCATACAGGTCTCACACATGTCATTGTCACTGAGCGGGAGATGTTCGTCCCTATGTGGGATGTGTAGTACCAGTTGCTTGAAATTATTTGAAACTTTTATGATGTTGGGTGATGTTTTGGAATTTTCGGACCAAGTTTGCCAATTATTGTAAATATTTGTTGATTTAATAAAGAATAAATGTTAAAAACTTGTAATCTTGCTAAAAAATCTCAAAACTTTCAGGAGCTCCTCCTTTTGGTCAATTATGTTGTCAAAAGAGTTTGAAGTGATTCTGAGAAAGTGATGATGCACATCCCCACTAAAGCATACATGTCTCACACATGTCATTGTCACTCAGCGGGAGATGTTCATCCCTATGTGGGATGTGTAGTATCAGTTGCTTGAAATCATTTGAAACTTTTTTGGGATGCTTATGGATCCAATCTATGATGTTGGGTGAAGTTTTGGAATTTTCGAACCAAGTTTGCCTATTATTGTAAATATTTGTTGTTTTAATAAAGAATAAATGTTAAAAACTTGTAATCTTGCTAAAAAATCTTAAAACTTTCAGGAGCTCCTCCTTTTGGTCTGTTATGTTGTCAAAAGAGTTTGAAGTGATTCTGAGAAAGTGATGATGCACATCCCCACTAAAGCATAGATGTCTCACACATGTCATTGTCACTGAGCGGGAGATGTTCGTCCCTATGTTGGATGTGTAGTACGAGTTGCTTGAAATTATTTGGAACTTGTATGATGTTGGGTGAAGTTTTGGAATTTTCGGACCAAGTTTGCCTATTATTGTAAATATTTGTTGATTTAATAAAGAATAAATGTTAAAAACTTGTAATCTTGCTAAAAAATCTCAAAACTTTCAGGAGCTCCTCCTTTTGGTCTATTATGTTGTCAAAAGAGTTTGAAGTGATTCTGAGAAAGTGATGATGCACATCCCCACTAAAGCATACATGTCTCACACATGTCATTGTCACTCAGCGGGAGATGTTCATCCCTATGTGGGATGTGTAGTATCAGTTGCTTGAAATCATTTGAAACTTTTTTGGGATGCTTATGGATCCAATCTATGATGTTGGGTGATGTTTTGAAATTTTCGGACCAAGTTTGCCTATTATTGTAAATATTTGTGGTTTTAATAAAGAATAAATGTTAAAAACTTGTAATCTTGCTAAAAAATCTCAAAACTTTCAGGAGCTCCTCCTTTTCGTCTGTTATGTTGTCAAAAGAGTTTGAAGTGATTCTGAGAAAGTGATGATGCACATCCCCACTAAAGCATACATGTCTTACACATGTCATTGTCACTCAGCAGGAGATGTTCGTCCCTATGTGGGATGTGTAGTACCAGTTGCTTGAAATTATTTGAAACTTTTATGATGTTGGGTGAAGTTTTGGAATTTTCGGACCAAGTTTGCCTATTATTGTAAATATTTGTTGATTTAATAAAGAATAAATGTTAAAAACTTGTAATCTTGCTAAAAAATCTCAAAACTTTCAGGAGCTCCTCCTTTTGGTCTATTATGTTGTCAAAAGAGTTTGAAGTGATTCTGAGAAAGTGATGATGCACATCCCCACTAAAGCAAACAGGTCTCACACATGTCATCGTCACTCAGCGGGAGATGTTCATCCCTATGTGGGATGTGTAGTATCAGTTGCTTGAAATCATTTGAAACTTTTTTGGGATGCTTATGGATCCAATCTATGATGTTGGGTGAAGTTTTGGAATTTTCGGACCAAGTTTGCCTACTATTGTAAATATTTGTTGTTTTAATAAAGAATAAATGTTAAAAACTTGTAATCTTGCTAAAAAATCTCAAAACTTTCAGGAGCTCCTCCTTTTGGTCTGTTATGTTATCAAAAGAGTTTGAAGTGATTCTGCGAAAGTGATGATGCACATCCCCACTAAAGCATACAGGTCTCACACATGTCATTGTCACTGAGCGGGAGATGTTCGTCCCTATGTGGGATGTGTAGTACCGGTTGCTTGAAATTATTTGAAACTTTTATGATGTTGGGTGATGTTTTGGAATTTTCGGACCAAGTTTGCCAATTATTGTAAATATTTGTTGATTTAATAAAGAATAAATGTTAAAAACTTGTAATCTTGCTAAAAAATCTCAAAACTTTCAGGAGCTCCTCCTTTTGGTCAATTATGTTGTCAAAAGAGTTTGAAGTGATTCTGAGAAAGTGATGATGCACATCCCCACTAAAGCATACTTGTCTCACACATGTCATTGTCACTCAGCGGGAGATGTTCATCCCTATGTGGGATGTGTAGTATCAGTTGCTTGAAATCATTTGAAACTTTTTTGGGATGCTTATGGATCCAATCTATGATGTTGGGTGAAGTTTTGGAATTTTCGAACCAAGTTTGCCTATTATTGTAAATATTTGTTGTTTTAATAAAGAATAAATGTTAAAACTTGTAATCTTGCTAAAAAATCTCAAAACTTTCAGGAGCTCCTCCTTTTGGTCTGTTATGTTGTCAAAAGAGTTTGAAGTGATTCTGAGAAAGTGATGATGCACATCCCCACTAAAGCATAGATGTCTCACACATGTCATTGTCACTGAGCGGGAGATGTTCGTCCCTATGTTGGATGTGTAGTACGAGTTGCTTGAAATTATTTGAAACTTGTATGATGTTGGGTGAAGTTTTGGAATTTTCGGACCATGTTTGCCTATTATTGTAAATATTTGTTGATTTAATAAAGAATAAATGTTAAAAACTTGTAATCTTGCTAAAAAATCTCAAAACTTTCAGGAGCTCCTCCTTTTGGTCAATTATGTTGTCAAAAGAGTTTGAAGTGATTCTGAGAAAGTGATGATGCACATCCCCACTAAAGCATACATGTCTCACACATGTCATTGTCACTCAGCGGGAGATGTTCATCCCTATGTGGGATGTGTAGTATCAGTTGCTTGAAATCATTTGAAACTTTTTTGGGATGCTTATGGATCCAATCTATGATGTTGGGTGAAGTTTTGAAATTTTCGGACCAAGTTTGCCTATTATTGTAAATATTTGTGGTTTTAATAAAGAATAAATGTTAAAAACTTGTAATCTTGCTAAAAAATCTCAAAACTTTCAGGAGCTCCTCCTTTTCGTCTGTTATGTTGTCAAAAGAGTTTGAAGTGATTCTGAGAAAGTGATGATGCACATCCCCACTAAAGCATACATGTCTCACACATGTCATTGTCACTCAGCTGGAGATGTTCATCCCTATGTGGGATGTGTAGTACCAGTTGCTTGAAATCATTTGAAACTTTTTTGGGATGCTTATGGATCCAATCTATGATGTTGGGTGAAGTTTTGGAATTTTCGGACCAAGTTTGCCTATTATAGTAAATATTTGTTGTTTTAATAAATTTTAAAAACTTGTAATCTTGCTAAAAAATCTCAAAACTTTCAGGAGCTCCTCCTTTTGGTCTATTATGTTGTCAAAAAAGTTTGAAGTGATTCTGAGAAAGTGATGATGCACATCCCCACTAAAGCATACATGTCTTACACATGTCATTGTCACTCAGCAGGAGATGTTCGTCCCTATGTGGGATGTGTAGTACCAGTTGCTTGAAATTATTTGAAACTTTTATGATGTTGGGTGAAGTTTTGGAATTTTCAGACCGAGTTTGCCTATTATTGTAAATATTTGTTGATTTAATAAAGAATAAATGTTAAAAACTTGTAATCTTGCTAAAAAATCTCAAAACTTTCAGGAGCTCCTCCTTTTGGTCTATTATGTTGTCAAAAGAGTTTGAAGTGATTCTGACAAAGTGATGATGCACTTCCCCACGAAATCATACATGTCTCACACATGTCATTGTCACTCAGCGGGAGATGTTCATCCCTATGTGGAATGTGTAGTATCAGTTGCTTGAAATCATTTGAAACTTTTTTGGGATGCTTATGGATCCAATCTATGATGTTGGGTGAAGTTTTGGAATTTTCGGACCAAGTTTGCCTATTATTGTAAATATTTGTTGTTTTAATAAAGAATAAATGTTAAAAACTTGTAATCTTGCTAAAAAATCTCAAAACTTTCAGGAGCTCCTCCTTTTGGTCTG
Source organism: Cenchrus fungigraminus (assembly GCA_036936925.1). Classification (NCBI taxonomy): domain Eukaryota; kingdom Viridiplantae; phylum Streptophyta; class Magnoliopsida; order Poales; family Poaceae; genus Cenchrus; species Cenchrus fungigraminus. The sequence continues at coordinate 88,405,618 of CM072779.1, read as the reverse complement.
TTATGTTATCAAAAGAGTTTGAAGTGATTCTGCGAAAGTGATGATGCACATCCCCACTAAAGCATACAGGTCTCACACATGTCATTGTCGCTGAGCGGGAGATGTTCGTCCCTATGTGGGATGTGTAGTACCAGTTGCTTGAAATTATTTGAAACTTTTATGATGTTGGGTGATGTTTTGGAATTTTCGGACCAAGTTTGCCAATTATTGTAAATATTTGTTGATTTAATAAAGAATAAATGTTAAAAACTTGTAATCTTGCTAAAAAATCTCAAAACTTTCAGGAGCTCCTCCTTTTGGTCTATTATGTTGTCAAAAGAGTTTGAAGTGATTCTGAGAAAGTGATGATGCACATCTCCACTAAAGCATACATGTCTCACACATGTCATTGTCACTCAGCGGGAGATGTTCATCCCTATGTGGGATGTGTAGTATCAGTTGCTTGAAATCATTTGAAACTTTTTTGGGATGCTGATGGATCCAATCTATGATGTCGGGTGAAGTTTTGGAATTTTCGGACCAAGTTTGCCTATTATTGTAAATATTTGTTGTTTTAATAAAGAATAAATGTTAAAAACTTGTAATCTTGCTAAAAAATCTCAAAACTTTCAGGAGCTCCTCCTTTTGGTCTGTTATGTTGTCAAAAGAGTTTGAAGTGATTCTGAGAAAGTGATGATGCACATCCCCACTAAAGCATAGATGTCTCACACATGTCATTGTCACTGAGCGGGAGATGTTCGTCCCTATGTGGGATGTGTAGTACCAGTTGCTTGAAATTATTTGAAACTTTTATGATGTTGGGTGAAGTTTTGGATTTTCGGACCAAGTTTGCCTATTATTGTAAATATTTGTTGATTTAATAAAGAATAAATGTTAAAAACTTGTAATCTTGCTAAAAAATCTCAAAACTTTCAGGAGCTCCTCCTTTTGGTCTATTATGTTGTCAAAAGAGTTTGAAGTGATTCTGACAAAGTGATGATGCACATCCCCACTGAAGCATACATGTCTCACACATGTCATTGTCACTCAGCGGGAGATGTTCATCCCTATGTGGGATGTGTAGTATCAGTTGCTTGAAATCATTTGAAACTTTTTTAGGATGCTTATGGATCCAATCTATGATGTTGGGTGAAGTTTTGGAATTTTCGGACCAAGTTTGCCTATTATTGTAAATATTTGTTGTTTTAATAAAGAATAAATGTTAAAAACTTGTAATCTTGCTAAAAAATCTCAAAACTTTCAGGAGCTCCTCCTTTTGGTCTGTTATGTTATCAAAAGAGTTTGAAGTGATTCTGAGAAAGTGATGATGCACATCCCCACTAAAGCATACATGTCTCACACATGTCATTGTCACTGAGCGGGAGATGTTCGTCCCTATGTGGGATGTGTAGTACCAGTTGCTTGAAATTATTTGAAACTTTTATGATGTTGGGTGAAGTTTTGGAATTTTCGGACCAAGTTTGCCAATTATTGTAAATATTTGTTGATTTAATAAAGAATAAATGTTAAAAACTTGTAATCTTGCTAAAAAATCTGAAAACTTTACGGAGCTCCTCCTTTTGGTCTATTATGTTGTCAAAAGAGTTTGAAGTGATTCTGAGAAAGTGATGATGCACATCCCCACTAAAGCATACATGTCACACACATGTCATTGTCACTCAGCGGGAGATGTTCATCCCTATGTGGGATGTGTAGTATCAGTTGCTTGAAATCATTTGAAACTTTTTTGGGATGCTTATGGATCCAATCTATGATGTTGGGTGAAGTTTTGGAATTTTCGGACCAAGTTTGCCTATTATTGTAAATATTTGTTGTTTTAATAAAGAATAAATGTTAAAAACTTGTAATCTTGCTAAAAAATCTCAAAACTTTCAGGAGCTCCTCCTTTTCGTCTGTTATGTTGTCAAAAGAGTTTGAAGTGATTCTGAGAAAGTGATGATGCACATCCCCACTAAAGCATAGATGTCTCACACATGTCATTGTCACTGAGCGGGAGATGTTCGTCCCTATGTGGGATGTGTAGTACCAGTTGCTTGAAATTATTTGAAACTTTTATGATGTTGGGTGAAGTTTTGGAATTTTCGGACCAAGTTTGCCTATTATTGTAAATATTTGTTGATTTAATAAAGAATAAATGTTAAAAACTTGTAATCTTGCTAAAAAATCTCAAAACTTTCAGGAGCTCCTCCTTTTGGTCTATTATGTTGTCAAAAGAGTTTGAAGTGATTCTGAGAAAGTGATGATGCACATCCCCACTAAAGCATACATGTCTCACACATGTCATTGTCACTCAGCGGGAGATGTTCATCCCTATGTGGGATGTGTAGTATCAGTTGCTTGAAATCATTTGAAACTTTTTTGGGATGCTTATGGATCCAATCTATGATGTTGGGTGAAGTTTTGGAATTTTCGGACCAAGTTTGCCTATTATTGTAAATATTTGTTGTTTTAATAAAGAATAAATGTTAAAAACTTGTAATCTTGCTAAAAAATCTCAAAATTTTCAGGAGCTCCTCCTTTTGGTCTGTTATGTTATCAAAAGAGTTTGTAGTGATTCTGAGAAAGTGATGATGCACATCCCCACTAAAGCATACATGTCTCACACATGTCATTGTCACTGAGCGGGAGATGTTCGTCCCTAGGTGGGATGAGTAGTACCAGTTGCTTGAAATTATTTGAAACTTTTATGATGTTGGGTGAAGTTTTGGAATTTTCGGACCAAGTTTGCCAATTATTGTAAATATTTGTTGATTTAATAAAGAATAAATGTTAAAAACTTGTAATCTTGCTAAAAAATCTGAAAACTTTCAGGAGCTCCTCCTTTTGGTCTATTATGTTGTCAAAAGAGTTTGAAGTGATTCTGAGAAAGTGATGATGCACATCCCCACTAAAGCATACATGTCTCACACATGTCATTGTCACTCAGCGGGAGATATTCATCCCTATGTGGGATGTGTAGTATCAGTTGCTTGAAATCATTTGTAACTTTTTTGGGATGCTTATGGATCCAATCTATGATGTTGGGTGAAGTTTTGGAATTTTCGGACCAAGTTTGTCTATTATTGTAAATATTTGTTGTTTTAATAAAGAATAAATGTTAAAAACTTGTAATCTTGCTAAAAAATCTCAAAACTTTCAGGAGCTCCTCCTTTTGGTCTGTTATGTTGTCAAAAGAGTTTGAAGTGATTCTGAGAAAGTGATGATGCACATCCCCACTAAAGCATACATGTCTCACACATGTCATTGTCACTGAGCGGGAGATGTTCGTCCCTATGTGGGATGTGTAGTACCAGTTGCTTGAAATTATTTGAAACTTTTATGATGTTGGGTGAAGTTTTGGAATTTTTGGACCAAGTTTGCCTATTATTGTAAATATTTGTTGATTTAATAAAGAATAAATGTTAAAAACTTGTAATCTTGCTAAAAATCTCAAAACTTTCAGGAGCTCCTCCTTTTGGTCTATTATGTTGTCAAAAGAGTTTGAAGTGATTCTGAGAAAGTGATGATGCATATCCCCACTAAAGCATACATGTCTCACACATGTCATTGTCACTCAGCGGGAGATGTTCATCCCTATGTGGGATGTGTAGTACCAGTTGCTTGAAATCATTTGAAACTTTTTTGGGATGCTTATGGATCCAATCTATGATGTTGGGTGAAGTTTTGGAATTTTCGGACCAAGTTTGCCTATTATTGTAAATATTTGTTGTTTTAATAAATGTTAAAAACTTGTAATCTTGCTAAAAAAAATCTCAAAACTTTCAGGAGCTCCTCCTTTTGGTCTATTATGTTGTCAAAAAAGTTTGAAGTGATTCTGAGAAAGTGATGATGCACATCCCCACTAAAGCATACATGTCTTACACATGTCATTGTCACTCAGCAGGAGATGTTCGTCCCTATGTGGGATGTGTAGTACCAGTTGCTTGAAATTATTTGAAACTTTTATGATGTTGGGTGAAGTTTTGGAATTTTCGGACCAAGTTTGCCTATTATTGTAAATATTTGTTGATTTAATAAAGAATAAATGTTAAAAACTTGTAATCTTGCTAAAACATCTCAAAACTTTCAGGAGCTCCTCCTTTTGGTCTATTATGTTGTGAAAAGAGTTTGAAGTGATTCTCAGAAAGTGATGATGCACATCCCCACTAAAGCATACATGTCTCACACATGTCCTTGTCACTCAGCGGGAGATGTTCATCCGTATGTGGGATGTGTAGTATCAGTTGCTTGAAATCATTTGAATCTTTTTTGGGATGCTTATGGATCCAATCTATGATGTTGGGTGAAGTTTTGGAATTTTCGGATCAAGTTTGCCTATTATTGTAAATATTTGTTGTTTTAATAAAGAATAAATGTTAAAAACTTGTAATCTTGCTAAAAAATCTCAAAACTTTCAGGAGCTCTTCCTTTTGGTCTATTATGTTATCAAAAGAGTTTGAAGTGATTCTGAGAAAGTGATGATGCACATCCCCACTAAAGCATACATGTCTCACACATGTCATTGTCACTGAGCGGGAGATGTTCGTCCCTATGTGGGATGTGTAGTACCAGTTGCTTGAAATTATTTGAAACTTTTATGATGTTGGGTGAAGTTTTGGAATTTTCGGAACAAGTTTGCCTATTATTTTAAATATTTGTTGATTTAATAAAGAATAAATGTTAAAAACTTGTAATCTTGCTAAAAAATCTCAAAACTTTCAGGAGCTCCTCCTTTTGGTCTATTATGTTGTCAAAAGAGTTTGAAGTGATTCTGATAAAGTGATGATGCACATCCCCACTAAAGCATACATGTCTCACACGTGTCATTGTCACTCAGCGGGAGATGTTCGTCCCTATGTGGGATGTGTAGTACCAGTTGCTTGAAATCATTTGAAACTTTTTTGGGATGCTTATGGATCCAATCTATGATGTTGGGTGAAGTTTTGAAATTTTCGGACCAAGTTTGCCTATTATTGTAAATATTTGTTGTTTTAATAAAGAATAAATGTTAAAAACTTGTAATCTTGCTAAAAAATCTCAAAACTTTCAGGAGCTCCTCCTTTTGGTTTGTTGTGTTGTCAAAAGAGTTTGAAGTGATTCTGAGAAAGTGATGATGCACATCCCCACTAAAGCATACATGTCTCACACATGTCATTGTCACTGAGCGGGAGATGTTCATCCCTATGTGGGATGTGTAGTACCAGTTGCTTGAAATCATTTGAAACTTTTTTGGGATGCTTATGGATCCAATCTATGATGTTGGGTGAAGCTTTGGAATTTTCGGACCAAGTTTGCCTATTATTATAAATATTTGTTAATTTAATAAAGAATAAATGTTTAAAACTTGTAATCTTGTTTAAAAAATCTCAAAACTTGCTGGAGCTCCTCCTTTTGGTCTATTATGTTGTCAAAAGAGTTTGAAGTGATTCTGAGAAAGTGATGATGCACATCCCCACTAAAGCATACATGTCTCACACATGTCATTGTCACTCACCGGGAGATGTTCATCCCTATATGGGATGTGTAGTACCAGTTGATTGAAATCATTTGAAACTTTTTTGGGATGCTTATGGATCCAATCTATGATGTTGGGTGAAGTTTTGGAATTTTCGGACCAAGTTTGCCTATTATTTTAAATATTTGTTGATTTAATAAAGAATAAATGTTAAAAACTTGTAATCTTACTTAAAAAATCTCAAAACTTGCAGGAGCTCCTCCTTTTGGTCTATTATGTTGACAAAAAAGTTTCAAGTGATTCTGAAACAAAATAAAAGAAAAAAAATAAAACAAAAAAAGGCTCCCACAGGATTCGAACCTGGGAGCTGTGGTGTTAGATTCAGAGCGCATTGCCATTGAGCTAGGAAGGTGTATACGTTTGATGTGAGGTTCTATTCAATTTAAAACGTTGAAAGGCCGCCTGTCACCCAAATCGTCACACACAGTTTCACACCACCAGATGTATCTATTAAAGCGGTTTTCCACCAAATCGTCCCCCAAATCGTCACACACATTTCACACCACCTCGTCTCCTCCGCTTCCTCTCCCGTGTGCGCCAAAACCACATCCCCCAGCTTGCGCCGCCGCAGTCACCGCTGGAGGGAAGATGACGAAGCGGGTGAAGTAGAACCCCGCGAGCAACCAGAAGCGGGTCCCAGCGACCGGGAGGTTCACCAAGGCTCCCCATGGCGTGGTGCTGCGCCGGGGCTCTACCGCCTCCGGCACCTCCGCTGCCTCCGCCGGCGTTGGGGACATCGTTCCTGACGTCCCACCAGGCTACAGGAGGGTCAGGAACGATCCCAATCGCGCCGACGGATCTACATTTTCGTCTGCACAACCTGAGGTTCCATCTCTTGCCTTTCCTAGTTCGTATGGAGATGATGTTGATTAAGTAGTGCAGCTGCTGAACAAATGAAGGAGATTATGTAGACTCTTTTTTAGTTCGATTAGTCACTGAAAAAGAGTTAGCCCTAGATCAAATGATGTTGATGCTGTACACAGAGTGTGGGAAATGATTTGTGGGTCTGCAAATTCTACGAGAGGGTTTTCAATTAGTCACTGAATGAGACGCTTGCATTTGTCAGTAGAAGATATGGAATCACAGATTTAGTTTTATGCATAGTTCATATCAGGCACATGTATCATAGATTGGATCCTTATGTATTAGTGTAAAGTTATTATATGATTTGTGGGTTTCCTTTTGCTGGATTAATTAAGAAATTTTAAGTTACTTGTCAATGATTTAGGTAGTGTAGAAATTATTCATGCTCACTTAGTGCCAACTTTATAATATGGTCCAAACAATGGTTTAGGTAGTGTAGAAATTATTCATGATAACTTAGTGCCCAGTTTGCAATATGGTCCAAATAATGATTTAGGTAGTCTTCTGCATTAATATTCTTTTGCAAGATTATTGATTGGCCAGTTTACAATATGGTCTTCTTTATCGAATATCAGCATTTGACTAGGCTGATTCATGGTCTTGCTTATCAAATTTGCAGGCCAGCGCGCGCCGGGGGATCTCGTCCAGCGCCGCTGAGCGTCCGCTGAGACTCAGCGAGCGCCTCAAAAAGGGCAAGGAGACGCTGCCAGAGGTCAAGATAGAGGACAAGGGGAAGGAGCTGCTGACAGAGGTCAAGATAGAGGAGAAAGGGAAGGAGCCACTGTCACAGATGACCTCAGAGCTGAGGGGGAAGGAGAAGAAGGTGAGTTGACTGCTGCAGTCATCTACTTTTTTTTTACTTTGAGTTACTGCTATAGTCATCCATAATCTATAACTGGCAAAGCTTAAATTTGCTTGAGTATGCATGTTTAAGTGTATCCATAAACTATTGTTTTAGTAATGTCCAGTATACATGCTAAGCATGTTGAATTATATGCATGCTTAGTATACATGTCCAGTAATGTTGTACTTACATATGCATGCTGCTCATTTTTCAAGAGATGGACTTCTGGTAGTTACAAAAAGCGGTGGCAGAGTCTCAGGAAAATGTCAAGTGGCTTGAGGGTGAGCTCAATGCAGAGAAGAAAAGGAAAGCAAGACTGCATGCTGCACTCATAGCTGCTTCTGAGAAGGCTTTAGGGTTTAAGTAGTGCTTGTCAGTGATGGATGATTTTGAATGTTGGTGGAACCTCTGTATGCCAACAGATGGAAACATGAACCTCTTACTTAGTTGTGCCATAGCAGGCTAGAAGGCTTGATTATTTTGTGCCTCGCTTGCTTTAGCTTGTAAATTTAAATGCTCACTGAAATGTGCCTAGTTAGTATTGCTCTATGTGGCAACAAGACAAGTAACCTTCATCTGGTGGCATGTACATGCCTATAAATATATGATATTAGCTTGTTAATCCCTATCATTGGTGTTCATCAATCTGTTTTTTATGGATTTTGAGCTTTTAAAATCTGAGTTAAACTTGTTCATGTGCATTTATACATAAATCTGGTGGCTGAAGCATGTTCAGAGTTAAACTTGTTCATGTGCATTTATACATAAATTTGTTGGCTGAAGCATTTATACATATGAAATCCATAATGTCATAACAAATTTTTGAAATCTCAAACAAACTCTGGCTGTTCGAAACAAATAGTATAAATGATATCAACTACTTATACTTGGATAAACACAATTATTATACTAGAAATCTTCATCTTCATCATCTGGGGACATGTCATCATTGTTATCATTGTCATCATCACTACAGTACTGCAGCACTGTCTCATCCTCCTCATCCTCGCTACCATCATCAATAATTGGAGCTTGCTTCTTGTTTCTTATAAATTGTTGTAAATTGCCTTCAATTATAATGGCTTCCCCACCTTGAATATTTGGCAATGGCACGTTATCGTCACCTTCTTGCACCACATGCTTAGTATCTGAATGGTAATCATCCTGATGCACATCATGACTGGCCTCATCTTTTTCAGCCACATCATAAATATTCCTATGTTCAAATTTCTGCACAACTCGCCAACCTTTACCTAAAGATGTATCTTGAATGTAAAATATCTTTTTCGATTGAGATGATAGGATGAAAGGATCGGTCTTGTACCATAATGACTGCACATTGATGGATTTGAAATGTCCGTCATCTTGAAGGCCTTTCCCCCTGCCTTCTTGGCTGTACCAATCACATCGAAATATAACCACAGTGCGACGAACTTGAAGATTCGAGTTATACTGCAACTCAATTACCTCTTTAAGGACTTCATAAAAATGTATGATGTTGTTATTATGTTCACCTGGAGTCATCACACCACTATTTTGTGTCTGCAGGAACTTTTCGCGATCCGCTGTGCTATACCGAACACCATTAATCTTGCAAGCTGCAGAAAACTTAACTCGTAGACATGGTCCACAAGACAGTGCCCACAATCCTTCGCTAACCGAATCTGGATTATCCTTGCGTTTCATCTCAATCTGTACCAACAGAAATAATTAATTGAACAATGACATATGCATTTAATTACTAAATCTATGTAGTTACTTACGTGGCGCCTAAACCACTTGGCAAAACTTTGTTCAACCATTTTATCAACATTACTTAGTTGTGCACCTTCCTGCAACAGCTCGTCTCTGTACAACCTGCAAGGACAAGTTTAATTAAATGAAAATTTTGTATAATCAGAAACAATTCAGAAAGTAATAAAACTCATACTTACTCCTTATATGCATCAGCTTCTTCATAATTATGTAGGACATACCAAACTAACTTATCCATGACATCATCATCAATGTACTGGATCCTATTACCTCCAACAAGAGTAACACCATGCTTAAAAACAGAGATGTCATTAGGCAATGGCACCTCTCCACCACTATCATCCTCCGTGTTGAATCTAGTGTCCATATCCTCCATGTACCTAGAACAAAAGGTCAAGGTGTCACTTGCCAGATATGCCTTAGCAATTGATCCTTCTGGCTTGGCCCTGTTCCTTACAAAATTCTTCAAAGTGCCTAGTCGCCTTTCTATTGGGTACATCCAGCCATACTGAATAGGACCTCTCAGCAGTGCCTCGTCTGGTAGATGGACACACAAGTGCACCATGACATCAAAGAATGCAGGGGGAAATATTTTCTCAAGTTTTCATAGGATCAATGGAATTTGTTCCTTCAGCCGCTTCACAACATCAATCCTTAGATTTCTACTGCATAGCTCCCTAAAAAATGTCCCCAGCTCTGCAATTGCTTCATACACATCCTTAGGCACCAGTCCTCTAAGTCCACCAGGTATGATTCTTTGCAGGAGTATGTGGCAAGAATGTGTCTTGAGCTTTCCAACCACCCTCGAACCGTCTTCACTTATGTATCTTGCTAGGTTAGCAGCATATCCATCAGGAAACTTGATACCTTTTAGAAACTTGCAAAACTGGACTTTTTCTTCCTTCCCCAAGACATAAGGAGCAGGTGGAGCACTGACTGAGTTGTTGCCTTTCTCCTGTAAGTGCAAATGATGTCTGATGCCCATATCGTACAGATCTAGCCTAGCATTATGTGTGTCCTTTGTCTTCCCCGGTACATTGAGTAATGTGCATAGAATGTTTTCACATACATTTTTCTCTATGTGCATCACATCAAGATTATGTGGAAGCTTCAAATGTTCCCAATAAGGCAATCTCCACAACGCAGATTTGCGGGTATAAATCTTTGGACCCACATCACGCTTCCTTTTTTTACCAGTGATTTCAGGTTCCTTCACTTGCTTCCTTGGCCTAACATCTTTCACCTTCTCTAGCTCCACTAGGACCTCACCCAAAGTGAACTTCTGTGGTGCATCTTTGTTTTCACGCTTACCATCAAAAGCCAAGCTTCTCCTCCATGCATGTGTCCTTGGAAGATATCGACGATGTCCAATGTAACATATCTTATTCCTTATTGCCCGAGACAATAGATCCTTATCGCAGTGAATACATGCATAATACCCTTTTGTTGTTCGCCCAGACAACGTGCTCAAAGCTGGAAAATCATGTATACACCATAGCACAGCAGCACGAAGGTCAAACTTCCTACAAGTACATGCATCATAGGTACTGACACCCTTCCATAGCTCTAGTAGTTCTTCAATTAGGGGCTCAAGGAAAACATCAAAATCCTTTCCTGGAGATTTTGGACCTGGGATGAGTAAAGACATAAAACAATTTGCTGGATTCACACATTCCCATGGTGGGAGATTCAGTGGAGTCAGCAGCACTGGCCACATACTGTACTGGGTACTCATGTTGCCAAATGGATTGAACCCATCTGTAGCTAAGGCAAGCCTCAAGTTCCTCGGGTCAGCTGCAAAGTCTTTTTCCTTACTATCGAAGTATTTCCATGCATCCCCATCAGCTGGATGGCTCTTTACATTGTCCACTGGCATCCTCACCTTCGCATGCCATTTTGTTTCCTCAGAAGTACGCTTTGAAGCATATATTCTCTTCAACCTAGGCAAAAGTGGAAAATGCCTCAACACCTTATGTGGAACCTGCTTGGTCCCAATCTCGTCTTTTCATCTAGACTCATTGCATACTGGGCACACATTCAACTTAGCATACTTTTATGTTTTCGAATCCCGAAACAACACACAATTGTTCTTGCACACATGTATGTTTTCGTATCCAAGGCCCAACTCTCAAAGGTATTTCTTTGCCTCATCATAAGATTTTGGCAACTCACTCTTAGGGTATCCTGATGAGATCAAGTTCATCATCGTGGAAAATCCTGCATTGCTGATTCGATAATGAGACTTGATATACAACATCCTCACCATAAAAGAGAATTTCGAATGGCTAGATCCCGGGCTAAGTGCCTTCTTGGCATCTTCAAGGACTCTTGCAAACCTTGGTTGTTCTCCATCAACCTCTGCTTGAGTATATAGATCTCCAATCATCTCTGGTACTCCAAGATCATCGTCAAGATCACCATCATCACCCACATCCACATGTATCCCATAGTCATGATCACCTTCAACATCCTGGTGCTCTGTATTCTCATCTTCAATAGTATCTGCTGACTCCCCATGATGAATCCACCTGGTATATGTGGCTGACATTCCAAAGATGTGTATATGGTTTTCTACATCACTCTGCTGTCGCACCCTTTGATTAAGACAAGTGCGGCAAGGACAACGTATGTCAGTGTCTTCGGGGTATCTTTCTCTAACAAATTTCATAAACTCTTCAACTCCTTTCAAATATGCAGGTGTGAATTGTTTCCCGAATATCCAGCTTCTATCCATCTGTTTTGACAAAACAAAACACATCTTTTACCAAGACCCAAACTGAGATTAAAACGAACAAAATACAAAAAAATCATCACGAAGTAAACATATGCATATATGATCAAATAATTGATAAATTGATAAACAGGGGGTACAAATTCAACAGGGGGTAAATAGATGCATATATGATCAAATAATTGATAAATTGATAAACAGGGGGTACAAATTCAACAGGATGACTAACAAAACACATCAATATGCTATTTCAACAAATAAATTGAAAAACAGATGCATATAAGATCAAAAAAGTCAATACATTGATGCATATATGAATAAAGCTTAAAACAAATTATTTAAGCATCAAATTCATCAAGCCTTGCAACACCTTGATCACCTCGCGAGGGTTTCTGGCCGCCGGCGTCGTCAACTCGACGACCTCGATCACCTGCCGTCGCGTCGACAACTCGCGATAGGGTCTCTAGCGGCCGTGTCGTGATACCTAGATGATGTAACGCCAACAATCAAGTCGGCCCATAACATCTGATCGATGCAGTTAAAGGCCCATGCTTCATTTATAAAGTTACATATACAAAAATAGCATACATACAACACGAAACAACACGTAGTGTAGTGGTAGAGTTCCTACCTGTGTACCGCTTGGTCCCTGGTTCTAGGCTCCGCGGGAGCTGATTTTTTTGCCTAATAAAATTAACAAAACTGTTGTGCAGTTCGGGCTGACACATCCACGCCGTCAATTGCAAAACTAATCTGTGACCAATTTGTTTCATCATTAGGTGTGCCAAAACGATGTAAATAAATTATGACGATATCAAAGTCAATCTGTGACCACTATGGTTCATCATTACATTACGCCCCACCAAAACATAATCTATGACATTCTCCTTTAACTGTTCTGTGACGCTTTGTTCATTTTCGTCATTATTCTTCAACCCAAATCTTCGTCACTCTACACCTATGACGAATATGGTCATTTCGTCATAGAAGACATATCATTTTGTGATGAAAGGAAGCAGCGTCACGAGCAAATCGTCACTGATTATCACTTTTCTAGTAGTATACGTGCACCACGAGGGGGAAAACATGGCCCGTAGTCCAACTGAGACCCAAAGCTCCAATCGTGCCTCCCAAACTCGTAACGGTCACAAGAAGGAGCACGTCGAGCCAACTCATCACGTCCAAACCCAACACGCCTATCTCTCTGAGGAAACACACCTCCACCTCCACCTGCATGAGTGGGAACTGTATGCACATACACCTCACCCCTAGGTAGAGGCCCTCTACGAGGCTCAGGCACACCACGAGCAAGGTGGTACCTGTCCTTGTTTGCCATCTCCCTAGCAAACCTCTCATCTCTCTTCCTCCTGAAACAGAACTCATCCTTATGCCCATCCCTCCCACAATACTCACAATGGAAGCGGATCGGCTGTGGCTTAGGCGGTGGCTTTTCTGTGGGCTTCTCAACCTCTTTCTCTCCTGACTTCCCCTCAAAGACATTACCCAGGTTGCTCACAAACTTGATGGGTTTCTGGTAATTCTCTATTTTCTGGGGGAACACTGGTGGATCTGGAGTTGTATCAAGCTTGTTTCTGAGGTGGTTTGGTTTGGGTGCATATTTGTTCATGGGTATGGTGTGTGGTGGAGTAGGGATCTCTCCAGCTTTCTCTTCTCCCTCACCACTCTTCTCAGCACTCTTGTCAGCCCCCAACACCTGACCATCAAACCTCTTGAACTGAGCCAATATCAAACTCAATTGTGGCTCATGCCCAGACAACCAACTCATCAATTTCCTAAGTTCATCATTTTCATCCTGCAAACAGTCAACATAGTGTGACAGTTCAATGTTTTTCAAAGCATGCATTTCACAGGTTGAGCATGATGTAGGAAGAGGAGCTTTCAATGCCGCCTCAAGAGAAACAATTCTAGTGTGAGATTCATCTAGCCTAGCATGCAAAACAGGACATGAGGTACAAGCTCCTAACAAAGCTGGCCTAGACTTCAATTCATCACACTCAATCCTAACCACATCTAGTTCCTCAAGAGTAGAGGCATGTTTCTCTTTGAGAGCACTCAAATCAGCAAGAAAAACTGAGCAATCACCACAGTCAATCTCATCAGACACCACAGGAGCAAATTTCAAAGATCCTATCTCATTTCTAGCATCCACAAGCAAGGATTGAAGCTCAGCTATCTTATCCTTAGCATCACCCAACAAAGACCTAAATTCCCTCTTCTCCTTGTTGGTCTTTCTATGCACATCATCTCGGTTATCAAGCAACTCATTGAGCCTAGCATTCTCCTCTAGCAAGAAGTTGAGATCTTGTCGTACCTCTTCCTCGGAGTCAGAGTTCGAATCTGAGCTGTGCCTCCCACCCTTCTTGGAATGCGCCATGCCGCAAAAGCCTCCTTGTGCGACGGAGCTAAGGCCGGTGAAGTTCTTGCTCGTGTGCCGCTTGTCCTTGCGCTTCTCTTGCTCTTCCTCGCTGCTCGAGTCGGAAGAAGCATCGCTTGATGTCGAGTCGATGTTGCTCGCTCCGGCCACCATCACTCGAGCGGTCTTCTTCTTGTACCCGCTACTCTTCTTGTGCCTTCTCTCGCCCTTGTCCTTGTGCTTGTCCTTGTAGTCGTTCCGGGAGCGGTGCTTGTTGTAGTCGTGCTTGGGCTTGCCCTTGTAGTCATTCTTGATCTCCATGGCTTCAGGGCATTCAGCGATGAAGTGCCCGTGCTTCCCGCACCGATAGCACATCCCCGAGCTCCGCCTTGCATTCTTGCGGTTCTCATACATCCACCCAAACCTCTTGCTCAACAAAGCGAGATCGTTGTCGCTCAGCACCTCAAAGTCCTCATCTGGCAAAGACACAAGACAAGGCAGAGAGAAACCACCAGAGTTAGCGTTAGACCTTGATCCTAAGACAAGAGCCAAACTATGAGGATCAGTGGGGCTCTCGCTCTTGGCTCTCAAGCCACGATCAACCTCCGAAGACCTGAGCTTGGAAAATAGCTCATCAAGCGTAAGCATATCATCCACGCTCGACTCTTCAATGGCCTCGACCTTGGCACTCCACACAGACCTATCCAGGGCATGCAAAAGCTTGATAGCTTGGTCATGATCCGTGTATGGGAGCACTGTCACATTGGCCCTCATGTTGTTGACTATGCTAGTGAAGTGTTGAAACATAGCATCGGTCGACTCACCGGGGAGATGAGTGAAGTTCTCGTACTCTCTCCGGTAAGTGGAAAACAAACGGGCTTGCACTTGGGCATTGCGAACATGAGCATTTCTCAACTTGAGCCAAATCTTTCCGGCCACATTCTCTCCATACACTCGCTCGAACTCCGAGGCACAGAGAGCACGGAACAAGTAATCAACAGCCTTGCTGTTGGCCTCACACATGTCCCGCGGTCCTGGAAGCAGAAAACTGTCTGGGATGACATAATGAGGATTCTGAGTCAGAGTTCCCTTCCCTCGCAAAAACGCGCCCATGTGCCTCTCCCACATCAGGTAATTCTTGCCATCAAAGTGCGGAGGACCCGACCCCTTGCCATAATCGCGCATCTTTGGATCTTAGACTGGTTAGAATCAAGAAGATCCGTAACCGGCTCTGATACCAATTGAAGGACCGAATAGGGCGACCAGAGAGGGGAGGAGTGAATGGGAGCCGATAAAAATTCGTCCCGAAGGTCGAACTCGGCCTATACCCCGATTGCCACTCCAAGTACTCGCGCACACAAAAGAAGCTCCAAACAAGGCACACACAAGCCTACAAGATCAAGAGACAAGCCTAGGAGCAAAGAGCGGAAGCACAAGACAAGAATCAAACACCTAGAGCAACTCTGCGAAGGCTCCTGGCGGACTGTCCGTGAGGACCAGCCGGACCATCCGCGATGACTGCGGGGACTGTCCGTCGGGTCTCCGTGGACCGTCTGAAAAAGGAACCAGAACCTCTAGGGGCGCACCGGGGCAAAACGGACTGTCCGACGGTTCACTACGGACCGTCCGACCGTCACGGACCGTCCGGGCCTACCTCGCGGACTGTCCGCCAAACTTGTTGCCACCGAACCAAAGAAACTCAACGGATCGAAACTCAAGTGCTCAAGAACTTGCGAACAGCACGAAGAACACCAACACTGCCTGGGCCCCGCGGACCGTCCGCACGGGCCTCGCGGACCGTCCGCCAAGCACGAACAGAACAGAAAAATGCTCGAGCTCAGGAGTTAACTCCACCTTTCCATCACCGGATCTCCCGAACGGCTAGAGCTCTTGAGACAAGATTTTGGGGAGATGGAAAGCATCACACTAGGATGCTATGCCCCAAAAATCTCGACCTCTAACACCCTAAATCACCGGGAATCGAGGATCACACGAACCTCCACCATGAACTCGGGCTCCAACCAAAAACGCACGAATCGAAGGTATTTCCCGGCGTTTGAGGGGTCAAGATCACACACAAAGATGCGCAAGGCATCCACCCATGATCCCCTCAAAGAAATCCGAGAAGAACCACCCTCAAATCCACGAATCGAGCGAAGAACAAAACCACCCAAAAATAGCCCCGAAAATGACACGAGAATCACAGAGGACTAGGAGATCACCGCAACGCCGAATGCTTCCATACATCCAGAGGTCAGAGTCTATACAAGAATCTAGCCTAAGGAATACAGAGGGAAAAGAAGCAGTTCAGAGCAATCTACCGGGGGAGGAAGCCCTAGAGTCCAAGAGAGAGATGCCATCCACCTCTCTGCTATTTATACGAAGTCCATCAGAGGGAGGTAAATGACCACGCTACCCCTATAGCTTGAAATGAAGATACAACCCCTCAGGGGCATTTTGGTCAAGTCTTCATCGGACGGACACGCTTCCACCACGGCTTCGCTTCACATCGACGCGAACCCCGTGATCACGCCACGTGCCCCCCGCCTCGAAGCTTCCCGAAGCTCCCGAATCACCGTCTCCGTCGCCTCGGGCCTTCGGTCTTGGTTTTGAGGCCCAAACCAAGAAATCATCCACCTGATGGTTTTGTGAGCAAACCAACAAACCCCGCGTGCAAGCTTCGGGCTCCATCCGCTACCTTGCACCGGCCCATGTTCACGACTTCAGCCCGCCAGTCTTGCACCGCACGGCTCGCACTTGACCCCATCGGCTAGCGGGTCCATCGAACCAAGCCTACTTGCCACTCCATCACTTGGAGGCCGCCACGGCTAAGGCCTTTCGCGCTTGTTCTTCACCTGCACCGACACGAGTCAAGCCGCAACCTGTACCTGCACACTTAGCCAAGCATCAGTCCACACAACGTTGCCAATCACTCATCACTAAGGAGCGACCCTCCACGGGTCCTCGGACACACCTGGTCCTCACACGGAGTTAGGCTAGTTGAAGAAGCGAACTATAGATTCACGGGGGCAATAGTGCAAAATAGCAAGAGATCACCAGCCATCTTGCTCATCGCAACGTGACAAAAATCGCATCTGACAAAAGCATATTTGAGCACAACAAACGAAGTCTGGCAAAAGCACAGACTGTGCAGGTCACCAGTGGCGAGATTGGTAGGGAACCACATGCAAACAATGCACTTTGCGGCAGGTGCTAGACACCCAGCCTTGTCGTCATGCATCGGAGAGAAACACCAAAGGAGGCCTCACATGTGTACAGTGACCAAGGTCACATGGCAATAGCGTAGAGGTCGACTGAGCATTGAACTCAGCTAAAAATAGAGCTATAGCCCAGAGGCAAAACAACCACCATGGAAGAAATCATGGAGTTCCACTGTAGGCAAAATATCATGCCATGGGCATGCATCCGTCCACCAAAGCATAGAAGAAAGAAATTGTAGAAGCTTGGAGCTAGAAGAATACTTGCGAAGTGCGGATTAATCCACCAATCTCTGCACCCGCGTCCACCGAGGAATCTAGAAGGAAACCGGTGTGATACTCCAGGTTCTTGGCGAGTAATAGATACTCATCGAGGCCTGGTGGCGAGGAGAGTTGGTGGCGAGTGTGCTAGGTCCTAGAGTCTAGTACACACCCGGGGTGACGAATGTTTCTACATGCAAAAGTTGGGGGCCCTAAATGACTTGCTAGGAGCAGCGTCGGGCAACTGATCCCTAGGAGGTCTCCACAGAGGTCTGGAAACTAGAAGAAAACTTGCGATGCACTCTGCTATAGCAGAAAGCATGGCAAGATTCGCTCTAGGTAGGTCATATCTTCAATCATGCCCATGGTGGGGATGAAATAGTTTGTATCTTGTAACTAGTTAAGGACTAGATGGGGCATATGACGACCATGTAGCCATGGAGTCATATATGTAATGTTCACACTCTTCTGTCAAATCACGTGTAGTAAAGTGCATAGAGGAATTGAATCCCCTATGACCTGTTTGTGATGTCTTCAGGGAGTCCACCGACCTCAAGAAGGTCAGAGACGCTATCAGGACGACCTGATTGCAAGTAGTATCCCAATGACCTCAAAGAGATCGTAACGACCTAGTAAGCCACCAATAAGTCTAGGAGACCTATAAGCGCGAAATTCTGAAAAATTTGCTAAACAGTTCGACCAGTTAGCACTGGACCGTTATCACTGCTACCTGTTGAAGAAATAGCCGTTGGGGCGACTATCCGTTGGCGTAGAGCTATTGGGGTATCGACCCGTTGGTACAGAGCCGTTGGGCTCTGCCTTCCAGAAATGATCAGATGGACTTTGAGGCCATCATAGGTCGTTGCGTGCAGGGGCAGACCCCACTCACAATCCTTCTCACCCGTACCGCTTGGGTTCCACATTTTGCTGCCGCTCGATTCCTCTGCATCGCCGCAGAGATCCCTCGCGCCGCCGCAGCTAGAGCCAAAGCCCACTACTGCACGCTGCACCACCGCCGCCACCGCCGTCATGAGCGACTCTACACACGCGTCACCGCATGTGTGTGAAGACTCTCTACGTCTTTCGATCTAGATCGCAAGGGTTCACCGAGGAAGAAGAAATGGTGCCGTGCTAGATCCCCACGCCGGAGGACCAGTGGGTCCCGTTGAAGATGACGAAGGCTAAGATCGAGGCGCTGGTGGAGCGCAGGCTGTTGAGGCCCAAGGCGGAGGTGGAGTGGAAGGCGCCCACCGGCGACGCGTTCCCCTCGGAGGACGTCACCGAGCAGGTCGTCTTCGCGTCCTAGTTCGAGCGCGTCTTCAACATCCCCATGGGGGATTTCTTCCATGGATTGCTCCACTACTACCGCCTAGAGCTGGTACATCTTGTCCCCAACTCCATAACGACAGTCTTATCTTTTATTCATATGTGCAAGGCATATTTAGGCATACCGCCACACTTCAATTTGTGGCGGTACTTCTTCCAAGTGAAGAAGCCTAGCAAGTCGCCGGTCGTAGGTAGTGCAGGATTCTACCTTAGGACAGGTCGTAAGGCAGATTACATAGATATGGAGCTCTCGGACAGCAACACTAGGTCGAGGTCGGAGTGGTTCTACATCGCGAACCAGAAGCCAGAGCTCCCGAAGCGAACGGGGTTCGGTCCAACCAAGTTCCCTTAGTGGGATCTTGCGTTGACCTCCCATGAAGAAGAAGAGATCGAGACGCTCCTTGAAATGCTAAACGACCTCAAGGAGGCTGGTCTAACAGCGGGGCGGTGGCGATTAGCTTTAGTTGTCGCCTAATCCTGCCGATCAAGGACCGGGTGCATCCGGCATACGAGTATTGGGGTCAAACTGACCCAACTCGGGAAGTCATCATGAAGGTCTCCAAAGAGGAGATGGTCGCACGGGTGAAGGAGCTCTTTTGCGAACGAATCCGCAACAAGACCTGCCCGAAGGCTTACTCGTTGAAGCGCGCGGTTGATCCAGTAAGTCACCGATCTTACTGTTGTCATTCTTGTTAGCTTTATTAGGAGGTCGACCTCACTAATAAGTGTTTTGTTGCTTTCTTGTGTGCAGGCCCGCGCATTTGACTATTGGTGCCCCGCACTATTGCCTGACAGCCAAGAGTTGCAGAGGAAAATAAGATCGTTGGAAGATGTCTAGCAGCCACCAGCCCAGCTAGTCGAAGAGTACCTGTCCGACTCATCAGTTGAGGCGGACGGGGACGATGTGTCGGAGGTCGCACAGAGCGCCAGATAAATTCGGGAGAGTGCCCGATCTTTCGGTGAGTGGAGATAAATTCGATTTGGTGGTTGTTGACCCTCATGATCCGACTATGACGAGCAAGCTCGAAGCGCCAATGCCATCGCTGAACCAACTCCCGTTGGTTACCAACCTTGCCGGTGCAAAGTCAGCTTGATCACGAAGATCGTTTCCTACACACAATCGAAGAATGAACAAGAAAAAGAGGCGAGCAATCTTACTATCACTCAAAGGTGGAGTCTGCAATACACGAAGGCAGCGCTATGTGGCTGTTCGGTTGTAGCTAAAGCTAACTCGTAAAACAAACTCGAGTTGTAAACAAAAGGGACACTGACTAAATAAGGGGACGCAACCCCAAACAACGGAGGGACGAGAGGGGGCGTGCGGCACGAGAGGGGGGGGGGGCGGCCAACCCTAGGCGCCCCATCTTAGACCCCTCTTGGGCCATCCTCTATGCTTCTGGGCCTTCGTTCTTTAGCAGCATGATGTAGTTTAATTCTCTCGGATGGGCCCGAGTAATTGGCCCAACTGGTGGCGCCTGAAGTGGTGGATCATCTGGAGGCGCCTGAGGTGCTGCTGGTGTAGATGTACTCATGATGTCCTCATCAACTGGTGTAGATGTACTCGTGGTGTCTGCATCACCCACGGGACACGGCAGACTGCCGGGAAGGTTGCGCAGTCGAAGGTCAGGGCAGCCAAGACTGCGAAGCTTGAGAGCGCGAAGAAGAAGCACAAGAGGGGCAAGAGTGCCACCCCTCTGCCGGAGCAAAAGGAGAAGGACAAGGACGTCACTGTGAACGACAACTCTGAGGATGTCGATGAGGTGATTGAGGTGACGGAACCCAGTCCCGAGACCAAGCGGCGCAAGGAGGAGGTGATGAAGGTCACGCTGGTCGACCTTCATCGTATCAAGGAAAAGTACCACACTGAATCTGGGATTCAGCAGCAGGTACCCCCAAGCCTCTGGTGGTACGCCGCAAGTCACTTGCCAAGTAAGTTGATCTGACGACCTACTTTCATTTTTGTTCTTCACTTTGAAAATTTTTGACGCTAACAGAATGATCTGTGTAGGTCGGGAACATCTTCCCCAAGTGCGTCACTCTCAAAGGAGTCGACGCCGGAGGTCGAGGTCAGAGCTCAAAGCTCGATTCCGCCAGCAACGACCACAGAGGACGTGC
This sequence comes from Cenchrus fungigraminus, assembly GCA_036936925.1. Classification (NCBI taxonomy): domain Eukaryota; kingdom Viridiplantae; phylum Streptophyta; class Magnoliopsida; order Poales; family Poaceae; genus Cenchrus; species Cenchrus fungigraminus. The sequence goes on along the minus strand of CM072779.1, from coordinate 88,384,636 downwards.
TGGATCCCAAGTCCGTCAACGTGCTGCGATCCCAAGCACCTTACGACGTTGAGGTGGACCAGCCACAGATCGATCTACCACCGTCATGCCAAGAAACATCCACGAAGGGAAGGTAGGGTCCGGCCATGTTTGGGACTGGGGGTGAGCTGAACCAGATGAGAGGTCGTTGTTGCAGTAGACGACATAGGTCGTTTGTTAGTTGTTAGCAAGCTATCATTCTTGTTTTTGCAGAACATGGCCACCCGAGCCAAAGCTCGGGCTGACTTGTGCAGAGGTGCCGCAGCCGTGACACAAGAGGCATGTTGGCGTCTCTTAACGTAACTACTAACGACGCCGAGTTAGCGTGTGCAACAAGACTTGCCAAAGGTAAACCTAACAATCATGAACGAATCTGCAAGCGCACAGATAAACTATTGTAGCATTTCCCCAGGGAAGTGAGTGTTCCAAGGGTATCGAATCCATGGAAGGCAATGGCGGATATCAAGACTTATGCTTTTGCACTAAATGTAAACCAAGAGATAAATATAGAAGACAACAGCTCAAAGACAGGGGTAAGATAAATGTTATGATAAGGGTAGTGCAACACACACTCTGATCTATCTCTACACTAGCACACTACAGCTTAGGGGGGACATACGAAGCTAGCTCTAGGTTCTTTGGTACTAAACATATAGAGTTAGATGATACAAGAGATAAGCATAAAGCATTGCATGAGAGGAAGGTTCAGCACCCAGGTACAAATGGGGAGATAGCCCGCGACGACCATCACTCTGCGAAACTATCCTTTAGACTCCTATAGCAATACTCCAGCGTGGAGGGTTTCAAAGGGTCCAAAAATTGTCACCACTGCGGCCTACCTCAATCGTTACAGGGGGCAAGCTCATAACTAACATAGCCACACAACCCAGGCACCATGCCTGCATTGCTGTTAGACTTCACCCGGCCCGGGCTATTGTGACCCAAGATGAAGCCACCAGAAGACTGGTCAACTTAGACCGAGTACCGTTACCTAAACACAAACTTCATGCAACACAATAATGCTATCAAACAAGATCAAACTAGGGCTAGTCATACGAATGGATACGAACTCTCTTATGCCTAATCAACAAGATCAAAGGGTCGTGTTCGTGAAGAACACGAGCCTCTAACTTATGAACAAACACATAAGGAATGATTAAATCATCCTTCAACTGGATCGAAGGTAGTGATCATGAAGAACACGAGCCTCTAAATGATGAACAATGGATGAACTCAAGAACATATCAATCATATGATCTACCATAACTTTATATGAAATAGCTGAATAACTGAAGTAGATCAAAGTCTGTTGACACATTTTATCTTATATATTTATAAGTCAACCAAACATGAGAAAAGGGCATAATCGTTAATACCAACTTAGAATAGGGTGTCACTAACAGTTTTCCTAGAGTTTTGGAGAATTCTATGTATTGCAGGGACTAATCAGAAAAATAGGAAAAGGAACACTTCTAGAAGACTCCAGAGGACTCCGGAACTCAACGTGACTTGGCATCCAAGAAAGAAGCATCTGGAAGGGGCAAGAACCAACCAGACCGAAGCGGACCCTGAGGGGGGCCCACCCCAGGCCGATCGGCCTGGTGGTGGGGCCGGTCGGCCTCCCCCGGGCGCCACGTCAGCCCTACTTCTGGAATGTTCTTCCACAGCCTATGAGGATCAATCTAAACCGAAGGTTAGGTCGGTTTGATCGTAACGGCGCATGGCACCTCCTCAGGACTATATAAGCAGGCCCCTGATCCCCCTGGTAGAGGAGGATCTGGCATGAGGAATCCTAGTTCATACACCAGGTCAAGTCATCAAGTCAGAGTTACTATGCCCTAGAAACACCATATAGCGAGAGTAGCTAACTAGTCTAGATCTAGGGGGAGGCAAGGCGTCTACTTGGCTCCTGATTGTCTAGAAACTGGTCGAGATACTGATCTAGCTTCGCTTTTGTAAGTTCTTCTTTATAAGTTCTTTTACATTTGCTGTAGAGACATATGTTCTTATCAATGATTATATTCGAGATTATATGCTTTGGTGTTTATTATGATTACAAGTTTAGCATAATTGATTTACCTTTATATTCGTGTATGGAGTTGTATAGCCCTCACCTAGAGCATTTGTTAACATGGGTTAGTGGTAAAGATAGTGTAAGCGTGGTGCTTATACTGTATTTACCTGCGATTGCACCCTACATGCCGGGTCATGTGGTAGATCATGGTGGTGACAGCAATATTGAGTCCTTTTTAATCCACCCCCCGTGTGTAGGACTAGTGGAGCATTATACTATTTGGGTTGTTTCAAGTTTCGACCTTGATCCTCCTGGGTAGTCTCCCCATGCATAAGTATACTAGTTCTTTTTCCATGATTGTTAAATGTATTGCACTAATCATAGTATGCATTGACGTATAGTTTAGGGTTACTGAGGAGTATCCTCGCTAACTAGGCTGTGAATACGCTTCTCTTTCTATATTGATACTTTCTGGTGGTTCACTATGTTGTGACTTGATCAATGCTATCATTATCTTTATCTTTATGTGACTTATACCTGTTTATAGTAATTGATATATTTTGGCCACTCTACATTACACAACTGAGAGATATACATGTATTTGTTATTATAGATAAAATACTTCTTTCCCTGTGGTAGAATATAAATACGATACCTGGTTTTACTCCTGGTTAAAATGCTACAATGGTATATTCATATCTGTGGGCTTGCGGATACCCATTTTTATATATTTTCTTATCTAGAGATCCAAGGCATATGTAAGAGTACCAATCCATGCTTTTAGTGGCACTTCTGTCAGGGATGACAACCTAGATCAAGTTGTGCTATGACCTGTAGCGGATTTATCTTTTAGTTTATCTGAAAGCAACATCTGATATACACTTAGCATCATGTTAAGATATACCTTTGCATTTCTGGCACCGTCGATAGAGATGGATCTTATATCCGTTTCTAGTCGATGACGTTAGCAATGTCAACAAGCATTTTTGGCGCTGTTGCCGGGGAAAGATAGTTTATAGCCTAAAAAAATATAAATTTAGTAATAGCATGCATGCATCTCTCACACGTAATGTATCGTGAACCCAAATTGTCATTGCTTAAACAGGCGTACCCTTGTTCTTTCCACTTTTGTCTATCTGATTTCAGGGTAATGTATGAATAAGAATCTTCCAGACAACTTCGTTTCAGATCCAGAGAAAATCCTAAGGAAGACAAGGCCAAAGCCCAAGTCTCAGCCCACGACCTCTGCATTGGAAGATTCAATAGTGCGAAGCTTAACACCCACGTTTAAAGTAATGGCAAACAAGACCCTTTGTGAGTACTCTGCACCGACCCCAGACAACATTCGTACTGGTCCGGCAGTCGCTATGGGAGACGTAGCTTTTGAGCTCAAGCCTGCACTAATCAACATGGTACAAGCTAGCCAATTTTGTGGAAAAGCTCATGAAGATGCCGACGCACACCTTCAACATTTCTTGGAGATATGTGGCACCTTCACGATCAAAGATGTGCCAAGTGATGCAATCCTACTTCACTTATTCCCATTCTCACTCTTGGGGCGAGGAAAGCAATGGTTTTACTCCAACAAAGACAAACTTACAACTTGGACACTATGTTCTACTGCCTTTCTGGCAAAGTTCTTTCCTATAGGCAAAACCAATGCCTTACGGGGGAAAATCTCAAGTTTCTAGCAGCAACATGACGAATCTGTTCCTGAAGCATGGGAGCGCTTCCAAGACTACATCTCAGAATGCCCACACCACGGAATGGAGAACTGGTTGCTCATGCAGACCTTCTACCACGGGCTCACTACCAACACCCGTGAAACGATGGATGCTGCAGCTGGAGGTGCTTTCCTGTCCCTTACACTTACTCGAGCCACTAACCTTGTGGAAAAGATGGCGTCCAATCAAGCTTGGAATGAGGAACGTCAACCCCGCAAGAAAGAAAGAGGAATGCACCAGCTCAAGGAGGTAGACATGCTGTCTACCAAGATGGACTTAATCATGAAGAGGCTTGAAGACAAAGCCCCTGAGAAGAAGGAAGTCATGCAACTCTTCGAATCCTGCATGACCTGTGAAGAGTGTGGAAACACTGGACACTCGGGCAATCAATGCCCTCAGCTGGAGGAGGACGTGAATTACATCAACAACAACAACCAATATCGTCCCCAGCAAAATCAAGGATGGACCCAGCAGAGGCCCCACTACCCAGGTAACTATTCAGGTAACTATCAAGGTAATAACTCTTCTAATAATTTCCCACCTTTAAGAGAGTTAGACCAAAACCAGGGTAGAGTTATGGATAATCTGTCTAAGAAGTTAGCTTCCAATGATAAAATGTTAGAAACTATTAGTAATAAAATGGAAAGTTTTTCTTCTCCTATTAAGAACCAGCATAGTTTTAATAAAATGATAGAGTCTCAGATATCTCAGCTGGCATCATCTGTTCCCACGGCTAACACAGGTAAGATTCCGGGCTAGCCGGAAGAATTAGAATCTGCAAATCTTGTCGATATCTATTATGCAGGTCTGTGCTCTAATAAGACAGAAAGCCCAAAGTGGACTGACTGGGGCATGCCCGCCAAGAGAGGAGATCCAGAGAGGCCCGTCATCACCATCACTATTGGAGCCTACACTTTCGAGAATGCACTTTGTTTTGGGTCTAGCGTCAACATAGTGCCCAAGGTAATATATGAGAAAATCAATGGTTCACCTTTATTGTACACAACCACGTGCTTGCAGCTTGCAGACCTGTCACTATGCTACCCTGAGGGCATCCTAGACGGCATATGTCTGGGGGTAGGAAGCTCCTACGTAGCTGCCGACTTCGCTGTTGTCGAGACTGGGGGAAGTGAGAACGCCCCAATCATTTTGGGACGTCCTTTCCTTGCCACAGTCAAAGCCATCATCTATGCTGACACCGCGAAGATCGTCTTCACCATCAACGGGAAGAGGGAGAGATTCAGTCTCAAGAACAAGATCCTAAGAACTCCTGCACACCCCCAATATCCTTACCCTCAAGAGTACAAGCCAGCTGTCGAGAAGAAAGGGAGAGATAGAAGGAGGAACAAGAAGAACAATCAACCTCGACCACACGTGGAGGAAGTTTGGATGATCAACACGATTCAATCAGAAAACGAGAACCTGTTTCCTTCACCACTGCTGCCAAAGCTAGACGACCCTGGAGTGCCATCAATCCACTGCTCCATCAATCAATGGAACTTCCAGCAAGTTGTCTGCGACACGGGATCGGGCATCAACTTAATGTCTAAGGTAACTTATGAATTAATATACAGTGACCTGCCTTTCTATTCCACCTATATAATGCTGCAGATGGCAGACCAATCACACCGATTCCCGGAGGGAATTGCACGAGATGTACTTGTCAAGATAAAGGATCACTATGTCCTAACTGACTTTGTAGTCATGGACATGGGAGATGAAGAGCAAGATCCTCCCATAGTACTTGGGAGACCGTTCCTGAACACCACAAGAGCGATCGTCTACATCAGGACGGGCGAGATCCACTTCCAGTTCAGAACTGAGAAGGTACGCTGCTACTTTAATACTTATACTAACTCTGAGCAGCCCAAGAAGAACAAGATGCGGAGACACCTTCAGAAATTGCAACATAAGCTGAACACGAAGTTGACGGACATCAAGAATATTGAAGAAGAGATTAAAGAGAAGTTCGCTCAGTTCCTACCAGTCAAGAACTCTGGACCTGTTACCCCAGAAAGGTCTCCACCGAAGAAACAAGTTTGGAGGAAGAAAGACAAGAGTACACCTTCGGAAGACCAACCACTACCCGCGTCACCAATTGATCAATCATCGGCTACTACATCTACGCCACTCGTTGAGATCATTGAAGGCATCATACCAGACACGACATTCCGACGAGGTGTCATAGATGAAAGAACGCCATTGGAGTAGGTACTCGAAATTCTTGCCGAGAGGTAACTCGGTATTTATCTGAATATTTATTTTCTGCACTGCATATTTAAATTAGCATATTTCCTTTAGCATATTTACTTACCTATACCTGCATTAGAAAAAGACCATAAATATGTTTTCTGCATTTGCATCTGTTCCTTAAGGCCCCATGTACTCTGTACCGTGGTGGCATAAAAAAATAAAATATTACATTCACATGTTTTTGCTTTAGCATCCCTTTTGGATATAAAAATTTACAAAAAAATATGTAGGCACATGAAGGTCCACACTTTTCAGAAAAACCCAAAAAGAAGTGGGCACATGAAGGCTCACAACATAATCCTAGAATTTGTCCCTCCGGGTATGTGCGAGATTAATATTTACAGGGAGAAATTAACGAAGACCTGAAGGCAAGCAAGTTCCAAGGATGAATCAAGGACTACTTCAAGATCTAGCTTGGGGGAGAGCACCCCAGTTATCATGATAAGTATCATTATCCTATGTTTTTAATATTAGCTAGTTATATGTTTGCCTAGAGTTAAAGAGTCTTAGTTAAAAGTCTTAGTGTGAATAAATGCTAAAGTCTGCTAGTTGGCTTTTCTCTTTAATAATGATCTTGTTGATTTATGCTTGGAAATGATGAATAGTTGCTCCACCGTAATTCCTCTTAAATACTTAGTTTTCAGACCTAGATTCTGCTAGAGATTTAAATGCTTAATTTGCTCTAAACCCAAAACCCGTGGGAAGTACATGCTTAATCTGAGTCTAGGCTTTGAAAGATGATTCATGAAAAGTTGAGCTGCTGTTTATCATATTCCTAGAGATGCTTGATTCCTGGTTTTCCTTTTAAAATCATGAAAAATCTTACATGATGAGTTCCTGTGTTTATGATCCTTGAGAGCTTGTCATACACATCAAGATCATTCCACTCCACCAATTATGCTGCTTCTAACCCAGAAGTACGCATTCTCCATCAAGCCACAAGCCATGTTATAAAATAGCTCATGTAACTCTTGGATATGTCTCTCTCAATATGTCAAAAAGATTCTGGGGCTACATTCGAAAAAAAGAAGAAAAAAAGAAAAAAAAAGAAAAGTGAGATGAGAGAGGGAGAGAAAAGGACAAGTGTCATACTAGGTGAGAAGGGCCTACCTCCCTAAATAATAAATTTAGAGATGAATAATGGACACAAGTCTGAGGGCGAGAAGAGCCCACATCTCTAAGGAGAGAGAAAAATGGACAAAAGTCCGGGACGAGTAGAGCCCACCTCTCCAAGAATGGAAAGCCCGGATCTTAAAGTCTTAGAAAGAGAGATGTAGTCCAAGAGCTTAAAAAAAGAGATATTAGAAAAAAGGCTAAAGGCTTACCACCTTTCACCCTCATCCATTCAACACTATCATCCCTATCTTGCCAAGTGTGACTCCATGCTTGAGAGGGTCATACACAGGATCTCTGAGTTTTATTTGAAAATTTTTGCAAAACCCAGGATGATAGTTGATCAAAGAATTGAGATATACTGCTTGACTTGATTGTTCTGCCTTTTAATTGCTCAAGATTTATGAAAGGGCTGGGCACCATGGTTAAAGGTAAGATGGAGCAATTTTGTTGAGGAGAATTTATTTTTGAATACCATAGTACTTTTGAGGCGTGAAAGCGTTGTAGCAACTCCTGATCCTGCTATAGCATAGCTTTGCTAGGGACTAGCAAAGGGTAAGCTTGGGGGAGTTTGTTGACACATTTTATCTTATATATTTATAAGTCAACCAAACATGAGAAAAGGGCATAATCGTTAATACCAACTTAGAATAGGGTGTCACTAACAGTTTTCCTGGAGTTTTGGAGAATTCTATGTATTGCAGGGACTAATCAGAAAATTACGAAAAGGAACACTTCTAAAAGACTCCAGAGGACTCCGGAACTCAATGTGACTTGGCATCCAAGAAAGAAGCATCTGGAAGGGGCAAGAACTGACCAGACCGAAGCGGACCCTGAGGGGGGCCCAACCCAGGCTGATTGGCCTGGTAGTAGGGCCGGTCGTCCTCCCCTGGGCGCCACGTCAGCCCTACTTCTGGAATGTTCTTCCACCGCCTATGAGGATCAATCTAAACCGAAGGTTAGGTCGGTTTGATCATACGGTGCATGGCACCTCCTCAGGACTATATAAGCAGGCCCCTGACCCCCCTAGCAGAGGAGGATCTGGCCTGAGGAATCCCAGTTCATACACCAGATCAAGTCATCAAGTCAGAGATACTATGCCCTAGAAACACCAAATAGCGAGAGTAGGTAACTAGTCTAGATCTAGGGGGAGGCAAGGCGTCTACTTGGCTCCCGATCGTCTAGAAGCTAGTCGAGATACTGATCTAGCTTCGCTTTTGTAAGTTCTTCTTTATAAGTTCTTTTACATTTGCTGTAGAGACATATGTTCTTATCAATGATTATATTCGAGATTATATGCTTTGGTGTTTATTATGATTACATGTTTAGCATAATTGATTTACCTTTATATTTGTGTATGGAGTCGTATAGCCCTCACCTAGATCATCTGTTAACATGGGTGAGTGGTAAAGATAGTGTAAGCGTGGTGCTTATACTGTATTTACTGCGATTGCCCCCTACATGCCGGGTCGTGTGGTAGATCGTGGTGGTGACAACACTATTGAGTCCTTTGTAATCCACCCCCCGTGTGTAGGACTAGTGGAGCCTTATACTATTTGGGTTGTTTCAAGTTTCGACCTTGATCCTCCTGGGTAGTCTCCCCATGCATAAGTATACTAGTTCTTCTTCCATGATTGTTAAATGTATTGCACTAATCATAGTATGCATTGACGTATAGTTTAGGGTTAATGAGGAGTATCCTCGCTAACTAGGCTGTGAATACGCTTCTCTTTCTATATTGATACTTTCTGGTGGTTCACTATGTTATGACTTGATCAATGCTATCATTATCATTATCTTTATGTGACTTATACCTGTTTATAGTAATTGATATATTTTGGCCACTCTACATTACACAACGGAGAGATATGCATGTATTTGTTATTATAGATAAAAGACTTCTTTCCCTGTGGTAGAATATAGATACGATACCTGGTTTTACTCCTGGTTAAAATGCTACAATGGTATATTCATATCTGTGGGCTTGCGGATACCCATTTTTATATATTTTCTTATCTAGAGATCCAAGGCATATGTAAGAGTACCAATCCATGCTTTTAGTGGCACTTCTGTCAGGGTTGACAACCTAGATCAAGTTGTGCTATGACCTGTAGCGGATTTATCTTTTAGTTTATCTGAAAGAAACATCTGATATACACTTAGCATCATGTTAAGATATACCTTTGCATTTCTGGCGCCGTCGATAGAGATGGATCTTATATCCGTTTCTAGTCGATGGCGTTAGCAATGTCAACAAAGTCATATATCGAAATAAAGATACAAGAGAACGCATACCTTCTTTTTATAGGCAAGGACCAGGCTTGCTCGGAGCACCAAATAGCCTCACCCCTAGCCTTGGAAACTAAAAGTGAGAGGAGAGTCAAGACAGATGTGTGTGAGAAATGGGAGCCCCTCGCCTTCTTTTTATAGGCAAGGACCAGGCTTGCTCGGAGCACCAAATGGCCTCAAAACACTCGGGGATGCAGTAAGTGACCAATAGGGAGCAAGTATGTGGAAGGCCAGGATCAACCGACCCTAGGTCAGTTCGGCCGATCCTACGGTTGGCCGGCCCCCTCGGGAGGCTTCCTGCCTTGTGCTTCCTCAGGGTGGCTGACATGTGGGTACTTTGATCACTCCTTCGTGCGTGCCAAGTTTCCTGATAAGATGGAGCTCTGGTGGGCCCATGGATCCTTGTGAAGTCCATGTGTCGCTCTCTGATTCGTCGGTGAGGGCCTCCCTTGGATTAGTGACATGGATGCCACATGTTTCCTAGGTGGCAGCCATCTCCTCAGCTGAGGTGGCATGGACCACTCATAGAAAGGTGGGTTTCCATCTCTTTTTATGATTATTTCACCTACATACAAATAATCTCCAAGGACAAGTGGAACTACATTATTCAAACCAAAATGCAAGTAATAAATGCATATGCCTCCATTTATGTGAGAATATTGATGGCTGAAAGTAGTACTTAACAGCCGTCAAGAAACTCCCCCAAGCTAACCTCTTGCTTGTCTCGAAGCAAGACATTGAGGACTTAGGTTGGTTGATCAGGAGTTGATACGATGTTGTATCCTTAACTTATGGCAAACATACAACAAAGTACTCTACCAAGAGTTGAACAAGTTGGCAATGTTCTTACCATTCACTTGATGATGTGGGGCGTGTAGCTTCACCTGCCTTGGGCGGTTGAGAGACAGAATGGTTATATAGTAAATGCATAATCACTCATACCTTGATCAGCTATTAATCCGGAGGTTTTGCAAATTTTTCAAAAAAAAATCAGAGTTCCTCAAATGATACTCTCGGATCGCTCAAAGTGTATGGTTCCTCACCAAGGCATTAAGTTGCCTTTCTTCACATCCTACTCCTAATAGGCTTATGTGGAGCTGTAGGTAGGGAAGAAAAGTGGCATACTTGTCTCTCATATTTTGCTAAGTCAAAAACCGGATCCTTGGAAGAAACAAACATACATCCTGATAAAGATGTGCACATGTGTCTGATGATAATGAGCATGGTAAGGTGTATACTAGGCTTGGAAATGGGTGCTAGATATTACCATACTTTATATGAAAAATGAGGGGTTGATGGTAAGGTGGACATTAGCCCTAGAGTAGGTACTAGTTATTACCATCTATATGGTGGAACTCTTTTTCTTGTACATATCAATCCCCTTTTCTCCTTTTGGAAAATTTCGAGACTTGGGCTAGCTCTTTTTATTTTATTTTGCCATACTTTGAGCATGCTTCTCTCTCTTTTTTTAAGTAGCCCTTTGTCTCTTTTGGAGATAATCGGAGATGGATGAATGATACAAAGATGCATAGAGTTTTATTTGTGGAAGAATGCGTAAGCAAATGGAACAAATGATGAATGCTAACTTCCAGTGTAGAGGTTTTAGCATGAACGTGTACGTGATCTTGATCAGGGGAGTACGAGTTCTAACAAGGGTCACAAAAATTTGACAAAGCTCAATGAGAGAACAAGTTGCATATGTGGAGGCTAACAAAAGCTAGAATCTACATATGTCCTTGGATAGGAAATGCTCATCATTGAGGAACTCATCATGTTTAGATTTTTTTCAAAAAGGAAAACTCCGGATGTCAAGCATCACTAGGTACAAGATCATAGCACTCTATTATACCATATCATGTCTCACAACAACTTAGGCATGGATCATGCTTTTTGCTACCCAGAGTTTTTAAGCTAAGGTTTGAACATGCAAGCCAACAAACTCAAAGCTTAGGTAGGATGCAAAGCTATGTGCAAGACATATGAGAAGAATAAACAGAGCAACTATTCATCATTTCAACCATAGAGGCAAAGCATTCTTACTATGCATATCAAAGCAAACTAAAGCAAACTTGATGATGAAAGCAAATAAATCTTTTTGGTCTTTTTATTTTTGCAGACTTTTATGGGTTTTCATTATAAGACATTCTGAAAACAAAGGAAGATACAAGTTACCTCAGGATGGGGGTCCTCCCCCAAGCTAGCTTCAGGCTCACTGCGGTGGAGGGTAGAAGAAACCCTGACTCGCAAAGAAAGCCCTCTGCTCCTCTATCTGTCGCTGCTGCGCCTGCTGCATGGCATCGATCCTCTCGCCAGTCTGACGCTACCATGCTGAGTTAGCCTCAATGTGTGTGTTCAGTGTCTCCTCCACTCCCGTGACTTGGACGGTGAGCTCTCCCAGCTGCTGTGCGAGCTGAGCCTCTCGGGCAGAGGCCGAAGAGTGCCGTCTGAAGGACGGAGACGGAGGTGCACCACCGGAGCTGGAACTAGTGGGTGTAGCCCACCGATCTCTGCTCGCGTCAGCCCAAGCTGTACTACTCACACCCTGATGGTAGGTGGGCTGGTCCCAACCGGGTGGATACCCAGGGGTTACCCCGGCCACGGATCACCACATGGACATCACATGGATCCAAGGGCCCACTTATCACCCAATCCGCCAGGAGACTTGGCATGCACGGGGGAGTGACCTCAGGGCCCATTTGTCAGCCACCAGGAGGAAGCACAGGGTGCCACGTGGACCTAGAGCTTCGGCCGAACCCAGGATCAGCCGAACAGACCTTGGTTCGACTAATCCTGGCCTCCACGTGGCAGCTCTTGATTGGTCCCCTGTTGCTATCCTGGGCGTTTTGGAGCACTTTGAGCCCTGAAGCAAGCCACCTCCTTGCCTATAAATTGAAGGGGAGGGGCTCACTTTTGGGACACACATTTCACCTCCTCCTCTTCATTTGGCCTTGGACTCTCTCTTTAGGAGAGGAGAGTTCTTTGTATAGGATTAGTGCTAGGAAGTGAGGGGGAATGCTTTGGGCCATGTCATGTTCATGACATCTTCCTCAAGAACGATGCTCAGCGGTGCCTTTGTTCTTCATTTAGACTAAAGTGAGCATATGTTTTATTCCCTACTTATCATCTTGATGCTTGTGAACAAATATCATTAGGGAACTCATGCTTATCTAAGTAGTTGGTGTTTGTGATATGGTTTGATGATATAACCTTCTCTCTGAGTGTATGAGTGCTTGGGAATTTTATTTGAAAATTTGAAAACCCCTTGCAAGGCTCCTCTTTGATATGCCACCGTCCTACCAAAGCCATATGATGTTTTTAGTTGAAAACGTTATCCTCATATGTTGCTTGTTATTGCATTGAGCTTTGTCATCTTCTATGACCCTTGTGAGAATTCTTTTCACTACTTTCATGATCAAGATTCATGTGCACACCACCCTTTTTTCCCCTTGCTATGCTTGTACACTGGAAGTTAGCATTGTATCATTTATCCATTCCACCAAATAAAGCCCCATTGTTCCATAATTTATCCCTCTCCAAATATCTCCAAAACAGACTGGGCTATACAAAATGAAAACAAATACATGCTCAAAAAGCATGATGAAAAAACAAAAAAAAGGGAAGAAAGAGAGATAGCCCATGTCTTAGTAATTTCAAAAAGGAGAGAGGAGAAAATCATGCAAAAAGGAGTCCCCTAACTTAGATGGTAATAACTAGTACCTATTCCGAGGCTAGTGCCCACCTTACCATCACCCAGCTCTCATCATGTATGGTAATATCTAGAACCCATTCCGGGCCTAGTATCCACCTTACCATACTCACCATATCCATACATGTGCGCATCTTGATCTGATTGTGTGGTTTGATTTTCTCTGTGGATCTAGTTTTTGACCTTGCAATATATGTGATACAAGTATGCTTTATCCTTTATCCTACCCTGAGCTCCACATATAGCCATCATTAGAAGTAGGATGAAGAAAGACAATCTAATGCCTTGGTGAGGACATATACCCATTGAGCGATCTGAGAGAATCAAATGAGGAGCTAAGCAAGGTTTCTTTTGAAAACATAATGCAAAATCCCAAGTTGCTTGACATGATGAGCAGGAGCGATTTGATTCATGACTGTTCCATTCCTCAACTACTCAAGATGGCATGATAGACACTTCACAAAGTTCACAAGTACAAGGTATGGTTTGGAATATCTCTTATGCTCGCTTCATACCTTTGGATATCATGTTTCACCTTGATCTTGTTCCCCCCTTCACTCGGGACGAGCAAAGGTCGAGTGTGGGGGTATTTGTTGATGGTTGTTATCCACTCATTTCATACCCGTCAACATGTACAATTGGGCATGAGAAATAACCACCAACACTAGAAATAGGGCTTAAACTAATCATTTCCACAAGTGTTGGTGATTATGCAAATACAGGTAATTAGCACTAGAAAGAGGAGCAAAAGCACAAGTTCTTGATCCAAGCATTTCAAGCTCAGCTAATAAGGGGGTGCCACATAGGATTCCCCTGGATCACTGACATCATCAATCCAAGAGAGGCAAGCCTGATGAATCACGGATCACCACATGGACATCACATAGATCCAAGGGCCTAGTTATGACCCAAATCGCCAGGAAACTTGGCATGCATGGTGGAGTGACCTTAGGGCCCATTTGTCAGCCACCAGGAGGAAGCACAGGGTGCCACGTACCCTTGGACCTTCGGCCGAACCCAGAATCGGCCGAACCGACCTTGGTTCGGCTGATCCTGGCCCTCCACGTGGCAGCTCTTGATTGGTCCCCTATTGCTATCCCGGCCGTTTTGGAGCACTTTGAGCCCCGAAGCAAGCCACCTCCTTGCCTATAAATAGAAGGGGAGGGGCTCACTTTTGGGACACACACTTCTCCTCCTCCTCTTCATTTGGCCTTGGAGCCTCTCTCTTTAGGAGAGGAGAGCTCTTTGTATAGGATTAGTGCTAGGAAGTGAGGGTGCTTGGGGCCATGTCATGTTCATGACATCTTCGTCAAGAACGATCCTCAGCGGTGCCTTTGTTCTTCATTTAGACTAAAGTGAGTATTTCGACATTTTCTATTTAGACTAAAGTTCTATGTATGCTTAGGTGCTTTGTTCTTGTGTTCTTCGTTTGTTCTTGATTTAGAGGCTTGTGTTCTTCGAATACAACCCTTTCGATCTAGTAGAGCTGGATCACAAGTTTGCATCTTGTTTGTATGCTAGCTCGTCTATTAGAGTAAAGTTGATGCTCCTGCATATCTCTAATTAGATCAAAGTAAATTCGTGATCTTGCATAAGTGATAGAGCATACCTTGAGCTAGTGCCAGTACCTCCCTCGCGGATTCGTAGTTCCGTATTTATACGGAGTGCTATAGTAGGGCTGCCGAGACGTCAGACGGTGTCCGGCTATAGTAGTAGTCAGTGGTGTAGACGTGGTGTCTGGACCATAGGTCATCCTTCGAATACCAAGTGCATTCACGTAACGATAGAGGTGGCCCGCAGTGGTGACAGCCTGTTGGACTCTTTGAAACCCTCCGCGCCTGTGTACCGAGTAGGGCCCTGTTGTTAGAACATATTCCTAGCCTTAAACAGCTAGGGTGGGTTGGCACCCAAGGCGAGTGTTATACCTGAGAGACCGTGCTAGACTCTGCGCTCGGTCAGGCAGATCCTTTCTACCTATCCTATCAATCAGTGTTGTGTCCTTAGACCATCAGCTAGGTTCGAGCTAGAGCTCATCCGTCCCGTGGATTTTATACCCTGTGGGAATACTCATTCTCCTAGGGAGAAGCGCTACGACGGTGTATCCATGCGCTTGCGGATTCGTTCGCACTCGTCAGTGTACTCGGGAGTCTCTTACACGCTCACGCTAACCGGTGCCATAGGGTTGAGGTTAAGAAACACCAACAAGCATTTCTGGCGCCTTTGCTGGGGACGGTTGCTATTTCTATCTCCGAACCTAGTCGTCTTCGTATCTTTTTATCTTTTCTTTTTATTCTACCTTTACCCCAGTTACCATGGAGCAAACCTCTATCCAAAACCTTTCTGCTCCCAAACCTGAGTTGTTAGAGCCACTGCCATCGGAACATCCAATTACCACACCTTGCTATCAACTCAGTACCAACCTTATCCCTTTGATTAAGGAATCGTATTCCTTCTCCGGGGACAATCAAAACCCCTATGAGCATTTGTGGGAGTTTGAGCATCTATGTTCATGTTATGCCTTTGCTGGCATGACACATGAAACTGTCTGTTGGAAATTGTTTCCTTTTTCCCTCACGGGAAGCGCGAGACAATGGTACAATGAACACATAGGCCTTGTTGGGGGCAGATGGGCGGTACTTGTCGGTAATTTCTGCCGACGGTTTTTTCCACCTGCCCGTCTTATTGCCCTACAAAAAGATGTGCTCGGATTTAAGCATGGAAACCTTGGGTGCGGCTTGGGAAAGACTCTTACATTTAGTAAACTCTGGTCCCACGCTGTCGATACCTGATCATGTGCTCTATCAACATTTTTATGCGGGATTGGACATTAAGTCTGTCGGGCATCTTGACGATGCCTCAGGAGGATCCTTTCCGGATAAGACTCCAAGTGAAGGAAGGTAGATTCTTGATCGTATAGCAGCTAATGCCTCCATCACGGCCGAGTGGGAAGGTTCTGGAGAGGAATGCGTACCTGAAGAAGAGATCACTCCTGAACCTAAGCCCGAACCTTCATCATCCAAATCCATAAGCCCAGTTCAGGAGGCCACGACACCGGAGGAAGAGGCAATTCAACCTCCGGAGTCTTTTCTGAAGTTTGAGGATGATATAATTGATGATTTTGAAAATACCTCAAACTATTGTCGCGAGAGAAACCTACCATCTCCCGTTTCTCCCCCAGATCATATGGAAATTGCCTCCTTTAGAGACAATGTTCGGGAATTAACGGCCATCATGACCCAAGAATGGTCGAGAGAGTTGGAATCAGTGGCTGGAACTTACCAGCTCCTTCCACCTCGGTCGACCCTCTCTTGTGTTATGCATGGAAAGGTAGTAAAAGTTCTCTACAACCCCTTGGTAGGAGTCAATATCATGTCCAATGCCAATGCTTTGAGAAACCTTGCAGACGAACCTTTGACTCCTACCCAGACGTCTATCAGGACTCTTGAAGGAGAAATCCTAGAAGGAGTAGGGATCTTGAAGGCTATCCGTGTCATGTATAAAGAGGCCGATTTTGCCCTTGATTTCCATACCTATGATGTCCTTAGCTTCGACCTCATGATAGGATTGACCCTCGAGAAATTTCTCGTAGAGGCCCCTACCCAAGGTAAGCTCAGTGTTTGCCTTGGAAGGGAGGCCTTCTCTGTAGAAGTTTCAAGGCCGAAAAATGCAAGAACCGATCCTCCTGATGACTCTACACGAATTGAGGAGGTTAAGGCAATCATTCCGGGAGATTCGCCGGAATCCCTCCTCGACGAGTGGGCACCTGAGTTCATAGATGAGACTGAAGAGCCTGCCGAGCCTATAGATATATCTGAATTCCAGGCTCCACCTAAGCCCCCTATCGAACTCAAACCTCTGCCCACCGGCCTTCGATATGTTTTCCTCCATGAGGACACTGAGTCCCCAGTGATCATTAATGACGATCTTTCTAATGAGGAATCCAGGAGGCTCATCTCCGTCCTAGAGAAGCACCGATCTGTGTTCGGATACTCTCTTTAGGACCTTAAGGGGATAAGCCCGACTCTCTGCACCCATCGCATCCCTGTAGATACAGATATCCCACCGATGAGGGAGCCTCAGAGAAGGCTGAACAATGAGATGAGAGAGGTCGTGAAGAAAGAAGTTCTTAAGCTTCTTCATGCTGGGATCATTTATCCAGTTCCCTATAGTGAATGGGTTAGCCCCGTGCAATGCGTACCCAAGAAAGGAGGAATGACGACAGCCCCCAATGAGTTCGGCGAGCAGATTGCTCAACGCCTTCCCACAGGATGGAGGATGTGCATAGATTATAGGAAGCTCAACAAGGCTACAAAGAAGGACCACTTCCTGCTCCCGTTCATTGATGAGATGCTAGAACGGTTGGCGAACCACTCCTTCTGTTTCCTTGACGGGTATTCTGGCTATCATCAAATTCCTATCCACCCTGATGACCAAAATAAGACCACTTTCACTTGCCCTTATGGAACCTATGCTTATTGTAGAATGTCTTTCGGGTTGTGTAATGCACTCGCATCGTTCCAGAGGTGCATGATGTCTATCTTCTCAGACATGATTGAGCAGATCATGGAGGTTTTCATGGACGACTTTTCCGTCTATGGAAAAACTTTTGATGAGTGTCTCGGGAATCTAGACAAGGTCTGACAAAGGTGTCATGAGAAGGACTCAGTCCTCAATTGGGAGAAATGTCATTTCATGGTTAGAGAGGGCATCGTGTTAGAGAGGGCATCCAAACGAGGGATAGAAGTGGATCGCGCTAAGATTGAAGTAATAGAAAAGCTTCCGCCTCCTGTTAATGTCAAGGGCATTCGTAGCTTCCTTGGCCAGGCTGGGTTCTACCGACGGTTCATTAAGGACTTCTCGCAGGTCGCTAGACCCCTCACCAATCTCCTGGCCAAGGATACACCCTTTGAGTTCACAGAGGAATGCATGAAATCCTTTCTCACCCTCAAGAACGAACTCATCTCTGCCCCAGTCATCCAGCCTCCCTACTGGACACTACCTTTCGAGATCATGTGTGATGCTAGTGATTACGCTGTAGGGGCCCTCTTAGGCCAAACTAAGGATAAGAAACAACATGCTATAGCCTATGCTAGCAAAACCATGACAGGAGCTCAACTAAACTACGCTACTACTGAGAAAGAGCTCCTTGTTGTTGTCTTTGCTATAGACAAGTTTAGATCTTACTTAGTGGGAGCCAAGGTAATAGTTTATACTGATCATGCTGCTCTCAAATATCTTCTCACTAAGAAAGATGCTAAACCCCGCTTGATTAGATGGATTCTGCTCCTTCAAGAATTTGACTTATAAATAAGAGATAAAAAAGGAGTAGAAAATTCTGTTGCAGATCATTTGTCTCGTATGCGCGCTACTAACCTGTAGGAAGCACCCATCAATGACTCTCTACGAGACGACATGTTGCTAAAGGTCACAGATAGCAACCCCTGGTATGCAAATATTGTGAATTATCTCGTTATAGGGTATATACCACTAGGAGCCGATAAGAAGAAGTTGATCCATGAAGCTAAAAGGCACCTCTGGGATGATCCGTACCTATATAAAGTCTGTGCTGATGGGTTGCTGAGAAGATGTGTGTCGAGTGCTAAAGGGATGCAGATTATTGAAAAATGCCATGCTGGACCATATGGTGGCCACTATAGCACTTACCGTACACATGTAAAGATATGGCAAAGTGGGTTCTTCTAGCCGACCATGTATGATGACACAAGAAATTTCATCCGAAGATGCAAGGCTTGCCAGAAGCACGGAGGAATTACTACCAGAGATGCAATGCCCCTACATGATAACTTGCAAGTGGAGCTTTTTGATGTATGGGGTATTGATTACATAGGACCATTCCCGAAGACTGAGGGAGCTAAATATATCTTAGTGGCAGTTGACTATGTGTCAAAATGGGTGGAAGCTATAGCCTGCAAGTCGGCCGATGCCAAGCAATCTAAAAAGATGTTTAATGAAGTGATATTCCCTCACTTCGGCATTCCAAGGATGGTAATTAGCGATGGGGGATCCCACTTCACTGATACGGGATTCAGAAGATTTCTACATGGACATGGGATTCAACACAGCATCGCCACTCCATATCACCCTCAGACTAATGGCCAAGCCGAAACCTCCAATAAACAAATCAAGAATATTCTACAGAAAACAGTGCAGGAGGCAGGCAGATCTTGGAGAAAGCATCTCCCTGACGCCTTATGGGCCTATCAAAAAGCATACAAAACCCCACTGGGAATGTCTCCGTATCAATTGGTATATGGGAAAACATGTCACCTACCAGTGGAGGTGGAGCATAAAGCCCATTGGGAAATCCGGAGATTTAATCTGGAATTCCTTAAGTCCAGAAGAAATGGACAGAAACAAATATCAGAGTTGGAAGAGTGGAGAGAGAAAGCCTATCACAGTGCAAAGATCTATAAAGAAAGAACCAAGAGGTGGCATGATAAGAAAATCAAGAAGAAAGAATTTGCACCTGGTGATAAAGTGCTACTATTCAACTCCCGATTCAAGCTATTCGGAAAAGGGAAACTGCGCAGCAAGTGGGAAGGACCATTCACAGTAGTAGAGGTATCCCCTCATAGAGCTGTCACTCTACAAAATGATGAAGGCGACTACTTCAAGGTGAATGGCCATCGGTTGAAAATCTTCCTCGAGCCGGAAGACACAGAATATGAAGTAATCAACTTCGTCGAGGACGAATAATATGGGCAAGAGCATGCCCGGACATCAGGTAAGTTCCCCTCTCCATACTCTCTTTGTCTTTTCAATTTTATTTCGCTTTTTAGAAGAAGATAGTGTGGGGGAAATCCCCATCCCGCAGAATAAAAGAAGAACCAGAGGTACGCACATTCCCTGTCTCATCTTCCTGTATCCTTGAGTTTGACTGATTTTTCAAAACCCATCTTTTATATCAAACTCAGAGAATAATTTTCCCATGCCATGCATGAGTCCCGTGGTTGGCTTGCATATGTTTTATTCGCTACTTATCATCTTGATGCTTGTGAACAAATATCAATTAGGGAACTCATGCTTATCTAAGTAGTTGGTGTTTGTGATACGGTTTGATGATATAACCTTCTCTCTGAGTGTTTGAGTGCTTGGGAATTGTATTTGAAAATTTGAAAACCCTTTGCAAGGCTCCTCTTTGATATACCACCGTCCTACCAAAGTCATATGATGTTTTGAGTTGAAAACATTATACTCATATGCTGCTTGTTATTGCATTGAGTTTTGTCAAATTCTGTGACCCTTGTGAGAATTCTTTTCACTACTTTCATGATCAAGATTCAAGTGCACACCACCCTCTTTTCCCCTTGCTACGCTTGTACACTAGAAGTTAGCATTGTATCATTTATCCATTTCACCAAATAAAGCTCCATTGTTCCATAAGTTATCCCTGTCCAAATATCTCCAAAAGAGACTGGGCTATACAAAAAGAAAAAAAAGACTTGCTCAAAAAGCATGATGAAAAAACAAAAAAAGGGAAGAAAGAGAGATAGCCCATGTATTAGTAATTTAAAAAAGGAGAGAGGAGAAAATCATGCAAAAAGGAGTCCCCTAACTTAGATGGTAATAACTAGTACCTATTCCGGGACTAGTGTCCACCTTACCATCACCCAGCTCTCATCATGTATGGTAATCTCAAATTCTCTCCAAGATGTGCAGCCATCCTTGGGCGCCACCAATAGGAGAGCGACACGTGGCGAGGTATCTTGCAATGCACTCTTCTCTAACTTTCAAGGGAAGGAACCAAACCGACCTTGTACCAGCCAATCAACGGGCGCCATGTCACCAATCCACCCCGGAACGTTGCAAGGGATCAACCAGGAGGCACCACGTGGAAGCAGATGGCGAACAGAAACAAAAAGGGTTCGGCCAAACCTAGGTTCGGCCAACCCTGGCCCACCTCCTTTTGGCCCGTGCTTTCTTTGGGTGACTGATATGTGGCCCCTTATGACGGTTCCAGGTGCATGCCGAGTTTTGAGGTGGTTTGGGTCTCTGGTGAGCCCTTGGATCCTTGTGCTGCACAGGTGGTGGTGTCTGATTCGCCGGGAGTTGCTTCACATGGATTGATGAGGTGTCATGGACACATGGCATCCAATGTGGCACACGTCGCCACGTGGCCTGGTGTGGGTCCCACCGATCTCACAAGATATCGGGAGTATGATCTTGTCTTGTGCATATCTTTCCCATCCGGACTCCAAAGTAGACAAATGATATATCCATTTCAATCGTCTCGACGAGCCCGTCGCAATGGTGCAGTCGAAATTGGAATTTGAGATTGTTTATGATGACGTCCTTTAATAGCCATTGGACTACTTGGTCTCAACTATACCTTTTAGTACGCATTTCAGTGCATCCTGCAACAAAAGCTAGAAACACCAACACTTGTGGAAATCATTAGTATAAAGCCCTATTCTAGTGTTAATGATCACTTTTCATTATGCTCGATTCATACCTTTCGATATCATGTTTTACCTTGATCTTGTTCTCCCCTTCACTCGGGATGAGCAAAGGTCGAGTGTGGGGGTATTTGTTGACGGTTATTATCCACTCATTTCATACCCGTCAACATGTACAATTTGGCATGAGAAATAACCACCAACACTAGAAATAGGGCTTAAACTAATCATTTCCACAAGTGTTGGTGATTATGCAAATACAGGTAATTAGCACTAGAAAGAGGAGCAAAAGCACAAGTCCTTGATCCAAGCACTTCAAGCTCAGCCAATAAGGGGGTGCCACATAGGATTCCCCTGGATCACTAACATCATCAATCCAAGAGAGGCAAGCCTAATGAATCACGGATCACCACATGGACATCACATGGATCCAAGGGCCCAGTTATCACCCAAACCGCCAGGAAACTTGGCATGCACGGGGGAGTGACCTCAGGGCCCATTTGTCAGCCACCAAGAGGAAGCACAGGGTGCCACGTGGCCCTAGAGCTTCGGCCGAACCGACCTTGGTTCGGCTGACCCTGGCCCTCCACGTGGCAGCTCTTGATTGGTCCCCTGTTCCTATCCGGACCGTTTTGGAGCACTTTGAGCCCCGAAGCAAGCCACCTCCTTGCCTATAAATAGAAGGGGAGGGGCTCACTTTTGGGACACACACTTCTCCTCCTCCTCTTCATTTGGCCTTGGAGCCTCTCTCTTTAGGAGAGGAGAACTCTTTGTATAGGATTACTGCTAGGAAGTGAGGGGAATGCTTGGGGCCATGTCATGTTCATGACATCTTCCTCAAGAACGATCCTCATCGGTGCCTTTGTTCTTCATTTAGACTAAAGTGAGTATTTCAACATTTTCTATTTAGACTAAAGTTCTATGCATGCTTAGGTGCTTTGTTCTTGTGTTCTTCATTTGTTCTTGATTTAGAGGCTTGTGTTCTTCGAATACAACCCTTTCGATCTAGTAGAGCTGGATCATAAGTTTGCATCTTGTTTGTATGCTAGCTCGTCTATTAGAGTAAAGTTGATGCTCCTGCATATCTCTAATTAGATCAAAGTGCATTCGTGATCTTGCATAAGTGATAGAGCATACCTTGAGCTAGTGCCAGTATCTCCCTCGCGGATTCGTAGTTCCGTATTTATACGAAGTGCTATAGTAGGGCTGCCGGGACGTCAGACGGTGTCCGGCTATAGTAGTAGTCAGTGGTGTCTGGACCATAGGTTATCCTTCGAATACCAAGTGCATTCGCGTAACGATAGAGGTAGGTCGCAGTGGTGACAGTCTGTTGGACCCTTTGAAACCCTCCGCGCCTGTGTACCGAGTAGGGCCCCGTTGCTAGAACATATTCCTAATCTTAAACAGCTAGGGTGGGTTGGCGCCCAAGGCGAGTGTTATTCCTGAGAGACCGTGCTAGACTCTGCGCTCGGTCAGGCAGATCCTTTCTACCTATCCTATCAATCAGTGTTGTGTCCTTAGACCATCAGCTAGGTTCGAGCCAGAGCTCATCCGTCCTGTGGATTGGATACCCTGTGGGAATACTCATTCTCCTAGGGAGAAGTGCTACGACGGTGTCTCCATGCGCTTGCGGATTCGTTCACACTCGTCAGTGTACCCGGGAGTCTCTTACACTCTCGGGTACACTGACGAGTGCGAACGAATCTGCAAGCGCACGAATACACCGTTGTAGCACTTCTCCCTCGGAGAATGAGTATTCCCGTCGGGTTTCACTCCTAGGACGGAGGAGTAACCAGAGAGGGTCTATCTAAGGACACCAGCTACTGTTGAGATAGGTAGGGATATGAGAAGCACTTTCTTAAGATACTTAACTCTCAAGATGGATCTGTCCGCTATTAGTCCTCTCCGTGGAGCGCCAGCCCATCCTAACTTTTTAGGGAGAGGACAATGTACTGGCAAAGGGGCCCAACTCGGTACACAGGCGCAGAGGGTTTCGAAGGGTCCAACAGGCTGTCACCACTGCGGCCTACCTCTATCGTTACGTGAATGCACTTGGTCTTCGTAGGATAACCAGATTCCAGACACCACATCTGCACTTCCGATAACTACTATGGCACGGTTACATCTGTCGACCCGCTAACAACACTATAGCAACCCGTATAAATACGGAACCACGAACTAGAGAGAGAACAGATCAGATCATACTAGTCATCAAGTTATGGAGCAGCAAGAAAGGTTTGGATGCAAACAAGATACAACAAACTTACTCAGCTAAACAGGATCAAAGCATGCAAACAGATACCTGAACTAATGAACTAGCTCTAAAGGATCGAAGCCTTGTGTTACGATGAACACTAGCCTCTAACTTATGAACAAGCTAAGAACATAAGAACATATCATTCATGCATGATGTCCACCATAGTCTAAATAAGAAATGTTGAAATACTAACTTTGATCTAAATGAAGAACAAGCATCCACGAGGACATCAACTCACTCCTCACTCCTACTCTTTCTCTCAACTAATCCTAGTCTGGATCTCTTCTCAACCCCATTCTACCACATAGAGGTGAGAATTAGAGAAAGGGAGAGAGAGCTAAACAAGAGAGAAGTGGAACTTGAGAGCTTGGAGGTGTGTGTGAAATGAGGCCCCTCCCCTTCTATTTATAGGCAAGGGAGTGGCTTGCTCCAAGGCTCCAAATGCTCCAAAACAACCCGGGATGCAGCCAGGAGCCAATAGGAGGAGACCATGTGGAAGGCCAGGATGAACCGACCCTAGGTCGGTTCGGCCGAACCTAGGGTCAGCCGGCCCCCTCAGGTGGCCTCCTGGCCCGTGCTTCCCCTGGCTCACTTCCATGTGGGCCTTGATGCCCATCCTCCGTGCATGGTACGTTTCCAGGCGGTTTGGTTAGCAAAGTGGGCCCATGGATCCATGTGATGCTGATGTGGCAGCGTGTGATTCGTCAAGAGTTCTTCACATGGATTGGTGACATCATGGATCTAGGAGAATCCATGTGGCAGCCCCTCATTGGCCAGCACTTGAGTGCCTTGGATTGGAGTGGAGTGAATGTGCATGGATTCTTCTCATTTCCTATGCTAAATACCTGCATTCGAATAGACATCGACACTGGTGGGAAGTATTAGTTTAAACTCCTATTCTAGTGTGGATGTGCAATTCATGCTTCAATTTGCAGGAGTTGATGGCCATGAAAATGGTACTTAACAGCCATCAACAATGCTACCAAGAAGAAGCTTGCCAAACTACTCGCGGTTGGCTTCATCAGGGCAGTTTTCCATCCACAATGGCTTGCCAACCCTGTGCTCGTCAGAAAAAAGAATTCCAATGATTGGAGGATGTGTGTCGACTACACGGATCTCAAAAAGCATTGCCCCAAGGATCCCTTCGGGTTGCCGCGGATTGATGAAGTCATCGATTCAACGGCTAGCTGTGCTCTGCTATGCTTCCTCGGCTGCTACTCGGGTTATCACCAAATCAAAATCAAGGAATCTGATCAAGAAAAAACCACGCTCATCACCCCGTTCGGCGCTTATTGTTACACAACAATGTCGTTCGGGTTGAAAAATGCTGGCGCTACCTACCAGAGAGCTATCCAAGCGTGCTTCAAGAGGCAACTCCACAAGAACGTGGAAGCGTACGTGCATGACGTCGTTGTGAAGACTAGGGATTCAGACACGCTCATCACAGATCTTGACGAAACCTTTGCCTTGCTACGGGAGTACCAATGGAAGCTCAATCCCAACAAGTGCGTTTTCGGCGTATCATCTGGGAAACTACTCGGGTTCATCATCAGCCATCGCGGCATCGAAGCAAACCCCGAGAAGATCACTACCATCTCCAACATGCAAGCTCTGACTACCATCAAGGATGTCCAGAAGCTTACCGGATGTATGGTGGCACTCAATCGCTTCATCTCACGACTTGGAGAATGGGGACTACCTTTCTTCAAGCTACTCAAGCAGCAGGAGAAGTTTGTGTGGACAGCTGAAGCTGATCAAGCACTCACACAGCTCAAGATGCTCTTATCCGAACCTCTAGTTCTCACAGCTCCTCTGCCCGAAGAAGAGCTACTACTCTACATCGCTGCAACTACTAATGTCGTCAGCACAACCATTGTCGTTGAGCGGCAGGAGGAAGGCCACACCTATCCTGTCCAGATGCCGGTCTATTTCGTCAGTGAAGTCCTTTCAGAATCCAAGGCTCGCTACCCTCCGGTACAAAAGCTACTCTATGCGGTTCTGATTACTTCACGAAAGCTCCGCCACTACTTCAATGAGTACAAGATTTCTGTGGTTACTAGCTACCTGCTTGGTGAAATATTGCACAATCGGGATTCCACAGGAAGGATTTCTAAATGGGCAGTAGAGCTCAATGCTCTATCGCTCGAGTTCAAGTCTCGCACTACTATCAAGTCTCAAGCCTTGGTCAATTTCATGGCCTAGTGGCGGGAGAATCAAGTCCCAACTCCAATTGAGGGTCCAGAGTATTGGGTCATGTACTTTGACGGTTTCCTCAAGCTGGAAGGCGCTGGTGCTGGAGTATTACTAATCTCCCCCAAGGGCAAGCAACTCAAGTATGTTTTGCATATCTTTTGGAAGGTCTCAAACAATGAAGCTGAATATGAAGCTCTACTGCATGGTCTTCACCTTGTAGTCTCTCTAGGCATCACTTGACTACTCATTTATGGTGACTCCTTGGTGGTTATCAATCAAGTCAATGACTCTTGGGATCGCAATGCCGAGAATATGGATGCGTACTGTCAAGAGGTACGCAAACTTGAGAACAAATTCCATGGTCTCGAGTTCCATCATGTCATCAGTGACAACAACATTGCTGTGGACGTCTTGTCAAAGCTGGGATCTACACGTGCTCAAGTACCAACGAGAATCTTTGTCCCTGAGCTCCACAAGCCATCAATTCTAGAGTCGTCATCTGCACCCGCGACTACTCGAAGTGCTTATGATTGATGTGGACTGGAGAACTCCTTTCGTCGACTACATCAAAAATCAGTTGATTCCAAAAGACAAGACAGAAGTCGAATGCATCTCTCACCGCATCAAGGCCTATGCACTAGTCGGGGATCAACTCTACAAGCGAGGCGCAAGTTCTGACGTACTCATGAAATGCATTTCTCGTAAAGAAGGCAAAGAAATCTTGGAGGAGATGCACAAAGGGATCTATGCCAACCATGCTTCTTCCCGCACCTTGGTACGAAAAGCTTTCAGACGTGCTTTTTACTGGCCTATAGCTCTTGCTGATGCAGAAGAACTAGTCAGAAAGTGCCATGGATGTTAATTCTTCGCCAAGCAACAACACGTTCCAGCCTACAAGCTCATCACGATACCACCAACCTGGCCTTCCACTTGTTGGGGCTTGACAAGATTGGGCCTCTAGTAAATGCGCCAGGAGGATTCAACAGAGTTCTAGTGGCTATCGACAAGTTTACCAAGTGGATTGAGGTCAAGTCTGTTACCTGCCCGAAGGCTGACAGAGTCCTCACTTCTTGGATGAAATCGTACACCGCTATGGGTTCCCCAACCGCATCATCAAAGACCTAGGTTCAAATTTCAAAAATCACCAGTTCTGGGAGTACTGCGAGAATAGTGGGATTGATGTCTTGTACGTCTTTGTTGCTCATCTACGCGCCAACGACCAAGTGGAACGCGCCAATGGGATGGTACTCGACGCCCTCAAAAAGCGATTGTACGATGCTGCAAACACCAAGGGTGGCAAGTGGATCAAGGAACTACCTAATGCACTTTGGGGGCTGTGCACTCAACCTACCACTCCCACAGGGCAATCACCTTATTTCTTGGTCTACGGCTCTGAAGCCATCTTGCCTGCTGATGTCATGTGGCGATCTCTAGCGGTTGATCGGTACGAAGAAGGCTTAGCTGAAGAAACAAGACCGGCATATGTCGACAGTCTCGAAGAAGCTCGCTGCAATGCACTCGTTCAATCAGCCAGATACCTCAAGAAGATTCGCCGCTATCATGACCACAACGTTAAGGAACGCTCCTTCAACGTTGGTGACATGGTCCTCCGTCGTATCCAGAATACGGCAGGACTTCATAAACTCAACTCGCCATGGGAAGGCCCTTTCTCTGTTGCAAAAGTCACTAGCCCTGGCTCATATCATCTACAAACACTTGAAGGCGAAGCAATCGACAACTCCTGGAACATCGACCAGCTTTGTCGGTTCTACCCGTAGGGGGTCACGACAACCCTCTCCAGGCGGCTTCGGCTGTGTTTCAAGTCTTCACAACTACTTCTTGACAGTCCTTGATCGGGGGTCACGATAACCCTTTCCAGACGACTCCGTGTCGTATAGAGCAATAAGAGGCACATGCTGTCCTTGCTCTATTTAGTTAAGAGGCTGCGTCCTAGAGTAACACCTTTCATAGTAGGGTCTCAGTGGAACTCTAACACAAGTTGCTGCTACAACAAGATGAGTTCATCACAATGTCTCCTACGGTCTTACTCGTTCTTCGGAACATTCTTGTGAGTACTATCTCTTAGGCTCAATGCCTCAGTAGAACTTAAGACACTATTACTCAATAGTGTATCCAGACATTGTACTCGACACAATGTACACACTTATCCAGACAGTAATAAAGTGATTATCCTGCATATCGACTTGTTACTGTGTCCTTGCTTACTTTGCAACAAAAGCCTTATTTTTTATGCTGCTACAGCTAAGGTTTCTTATTTGTTGTGATTAAGCTAACATTCTTTGGAACACATCTAGACTTGAGTACTTCTACTCGAGTATCGTATCTCTTTTTTGCAGCCAACACTCATCGAATTCTCCGTAATCCTGATCTTTAGTACTTGGCCTCAAGACAAGCAATCAAGGGATCCAGATAATTGACTTACACAAGTTTTTCAATTATATCTTACATAAATAACTTGTTTGGAATTACACTTGTCTTCCATAGTGTTTTTTCTACAGGTACATTTCAGCACAAGTCAATATACTTGGAGAAGGCTACCGCGATGGGTGATGTCTGCTGCATCAACTCGTTGAGCCTATCGTCGGTGCAATCCCCAGATCTTTCGCCCATGATGACTGTCAGATCTGCATCTGGGTAGAACAACTTGTTGAAGCTGAGCACTTGATTTGGGATAGTGCAGGTCAGCCGGCACGGATACTCTAGAATCTTCATGGGCGTATCCTTCAACCTATCCACAAGTGGTCAGGTTGTACCCCTGCTTCTCTGGGTTCAAAGAGATTTGCCACTGGCTTGGCTACTTCCATCAAAGTCTTCAACTCTTGACGCAGGACTTCGGATTCTTCAATCTTGATCTTCAACGACTGCATACAAGTCAGCAGATCATATGATCCGTCAAGGCGAATCTGCATCTCACATTCAAGTTCCATGCAGCGCACCATATAATCTGCCTCAAGATCAAGGAGGGCTGATTCTTCACGGTTGAAAGCTAACTGCCAGTCGATGGACCTCTGTTTGTGCCTCTCAACCTCCTCAGTCAGCTCTGCACAAGACCATGACAACTTATCAAGGTGCAGTTCACAGAAAAAAGGTAGTCAGCAGCGCATTCAGCAAGAGGATTACCTTTATTCTTTTGGCCCAGCAACTTGTTTTTCCCGACAACATCATCTTTCTATGCTGTCAACTTCTGAATCGCGTTGTGGTACTCAGCGGCATTGCCATCAAGTCGTTCTTGCAGCTTCAGAGCCAGTGGTTTTTGGTCTTTTGGCTCTTCTCTGAGTTGGGAAACTTCTTCAATGTCCGCGGCATATTGTTCAAGCAACCGGGTCTTTCGCTCGACTGCTTGACAACTTCCTAGAAACACAACAACTCAAGGGTCAAATACATGTTATCTTCGACTACAACTACTCTACAGAGACTATGTTTTCAACTTACCACGAACAACTTCTCAACGCTGCGGAACATCTCTGAGTGCGCAAGCAGATTGTCCTCGTCCAGGCATGAGTCATCGTATGGCATCAGATCTTCTACCCTGGATCGAGTACTTGTTTCGGCCTCAAAACTCATTGCTGCACTTCATAATGGAGTTGGGTCTTCAATTTCTGGCTCATATGGCACTACACGGCCTTCCGGACTCTCTTCCAAAAGTAGTCGTGCATCTATATGACGCACAGGGGCTTGCACAACCGGGGCATCTTCTTGGCACAGTTCGACTTCTGGATCTACCTCCAAGCCTTCATTAACCACTGCCTCTATGTCTTCCGGTTGTTGTGCTTTTGGCCTGGGGGTTGTAGCCACCACTGACTTGACTACTTCACTCCATAGCAGGTGCAAGGTTTGCGCAGCATTGGCTTCTACTGTCACCGCATTATCTGCGAATTTAGCTTGGGGTTCCTGGGAGCTGTCTTCTTGCCCGATTGGCGGGTTCTGATTCTCCTCAGTGGAACTAGTCCCTGGAGCTCCCCACTTCACATCTATGGATTTTCTACATCAACAAGTTGATCAACATTTTATATTATCAAGAACAAGAGGTATTCGAGTGCTCGGGTACTTATAGAGTAGCATGAGGTACCACTGTTTTTGGACCTAGCAGATCAAAAAGTGTAGGCATCGTGGGCACTGTCGGGACATCTTCGACCGATGGCGCAGCTCTTGGAACCTCGGCTTCTTGCTGCTTCATCATCACCGGCTCCATGGGTGATGGTTGAACCGTCTCGGGTTAAACTCGTCTTGCAGGGCTGCTCTCGGGTACTTCCGTAGGAGAGGAAGACCCAAAATCTTGAGCGGTACTCGTTGTACCCTGCATTGACAAAATTACAAGTCAACACACAAGATTCTAAGTACTCAACAAGATATTGACTACTTGGTTCAAGCAACTAACCTCAATAGTTGGCAATACTGTGGTTGTGATTTTCTTCACAGCACGCTTCCCAACAGTGGTTCTCTTCTTTCGCGGCGGTTGCATCTCATCCTCAACAAGTGATGAAGCCGGCCTCTTCAAAGCTCCCGCGGAGACTCCAATTGGGATGGGCACTCCAGAGTACCCGTACCGCGACTTCACTTCAAAGCGCTGTGATAGCGTCTGCTCATCATCATCGCTGGTGGCGGTGTCTTCTACCAACACCTCATCCTCCTCATGAGCAGGACGACTACTCTCGGGTGCTTGAGCCTCAACTTGTGACGGCTCCTCTTATTGCACCTGCTCTGTCTCGCGAGGACGAGGAGATGGTGTGGAGACAAATTTCAGAACATCCTCCTGCAAAGACAAGGAAAATCTATTAGTCTACGACTACTTTCAAATAAGTACTCGGGTGCTGGTTTGTGATTACTCACCAAGCGTGGAGGATTGTCAACGCTGAACTCTTGTACAGTTGCCGGTTTTTCGTCAAGATTCTTGAAGATTTTCTACAACCTCTCCATGATCAAGTCATCACAGATCTCTGTTGCAGAAATCCTCGACCCATCATTCAGGCCCGTGTACTCATACCCAAGATGCTACCTCTACATCAAGGGTTGTATACGATGCTTCATGAAGCTGAAGGCTACCCTTTCAGCTGTCAAGCCTTGCGCCTTCTTCTCGGCAATCTTCGCCAGCAGCTCTGGGATATGGATGCATTTTCTTGCATTGACAGCTCGTATTTCCAGACCTTCTCATACACCGGCGCATACATGGTGGGCTTAGGCAGCTGAGGAGGAGCATTATCAATATAGAACCACCTTGCTTTATAGTCCTGGTTGGAGCCTATCAACTCATACTTGAAGTACAGATCTTGCACCTTCCGGCGCATCTGGATTCCTGCTCCACCGACTAATACTGGGCAGTAGGCATTGGGCTGCGGCTTCAATAGGAAGATCTTCCTAAACAAAGCCTAATGGCAACGGATGCCAAGGAAAGCCTCGCAGAAGTGCATATACACTACGATCTGGAAGATGTTGTTCGGGTTTAGATGCACGTGCTCCAACTTGAAGAAGTCGAGGAAGCCTCTGAAAAAATCCGAAGCCAGCAACGTCAATCCATGCTCGACAAAGTGGGCAAACATCAGAATTTCATATGGATTTTTCTCCATGGGCCACGCATTCCCAGCGGGGGAATTCCACCCGTCAACCACCTTCTCGCGCAACAAGCCAGCGTCTTCAAGAGCCTTGATGTCTTCCTCCTTCAACTTCGACTTCTTCCAGGAGCTGGCTTGATTGGGTGGCTTATCAATCTGATGAGAACATCCCAGGGCACGATTTGGCCACGCGCACGACAGTGTAGGCAGCAGTCGTGGAGCACAATTTGGCCAAGCACACGACAGTGTAGGTGGCAGTTGTGTCCAATGGGAGTACGGATTAGCCAGGCGCAGAACAGTGCAGGCACACGATGGTGTAGGCAGCCCATGGGCTAGGCGCAGAACAGTGTAGGCGCACGACGGTGTAGGCGGCGAAGCTGTGCACGTTCAAATTATCCCACCTTGCTTAGCTTGGGAGGACCAAGCCACCTTAAAAGGGAGAGCCACCCTTCCCCTATTGGACTAGTCTTTTGGGTTGATTGGGCCTTTACCCGAAGGGGCACCCTTGAGTTGCGGTTCAGCAATTGCATTGGCGCTTCGAGGCTTGCTCGTCGTAGTCGGATCGTGAGGGTCGGAACCTCAGGTGTGCGAATGCTAAACTAAGTAATCGGTGCATCGGGCTTACCATAATCCAATCCCACCTGGGCCGGACTCATCACAATCACCACCATTTTGTACTTCGGCTCCGGCAACTGATATTTGCCACGGCCAGATCTCTTCTTCTTCTCCATCTGTCCCATGGACGACCCACTCTTCATCCTTCCAGTCACTAGTGTCTTCGATCGCATTTGCTCGTGGGCTCTGATGTGGTGGAGGTGGCGGCGATTAACGTCATAGGCGCTTAACTCAGCGGCGGCTACGGCGGCAAAAGCTTTTTTCTAGATCTAAAGGGTGAATGGAAGCAGTGGAAACCCTAGGGGATACCCCCTTGGTATTTATAACCTAAAACCCTACCAGTTCAGCTTGGTGACTCTTCGCATTCAACAGATTGGATTCGCACCAGGCAAATTTTTTCGGCTAAGTCAGTGGGCCTTTTCGACTTCCAAAACCTACACAGCTCCATCTCGGGGGCTCGACTACTCGATGGGATTGGATTTCATTCAGCTACTACGCACTGAACTCAGGCCACCTTCTACAGTCGAATTGGATCCTTGAATTTGAGAAGTACTTGACTTAAGGCTCGGGGGCTCCGTGCCACGTGTCCTTCGTTTTTTCTCTGGAATTTGTGGGATTACTTGGCGAAAACTTCAAATAGACCCTCAGCTTGAATTTACAATTCGAACTAAGGCTCGGGGGCTACATCCATATGGGATTCGATTTTAGTAATCACATTCCCATATTTTTTCTTCGGGATTTTTGCGGATTTTTCGGAGCAAGATTACAAATGCTAGAAGACTGACCCTCAGCTTGAATCCTTGATTTGACCTAAGGATCGGGGGCTACATTCCATATGGAATGCGATCCATATGGATCTTTAATACAAAGATTTCAAGAACGAAACGGGTATTATTTAAGACCTTCAAGGGAATTACTCGGGGATGCTTGGGAACAACTCGAGAAGACTTCAAAACTACTCGTGGAGTTAGATGGAGTACCTTCCAGCCTCGTGATGATTCAAGTATCATTGAAGACTGAAGCTTGCAGAACTCGGGGATGCTTGGGAACTACTCGCAGAGGCCTTCAAGACTACTTGGACACATTACACTCGACTAAAAAGTACTCGGGGGCTTGTCGACCAGACATCCCTGGGCCCACTACGTAGGTGGGCCATGCTCAGGAGATAGGCTTGATAATCTAGACTACTTGACTAGTGGGTCGCGGTGCAAGACTACCGTGGGCCACAAGGCAAGACAAGACGGACAAGGACTTGTGCTAGATTAGGATAGCTTCTCATTAACCGTTATAGCCTACTCGTAGTCCTACTTGATTAGTACTCTTGTACCTAAACCGACTTGTAACCCTGGCTCCCATGCAATATAACACGAGGCAGGGACCCCCCACAAGAACATACTCAATCAATCAAGAGCCACGTAGCATAGAGGACGTAGGGTATTACGCATACTGCGGCCCCACTAGTAGAAATGTTAATATCTATGACGATTTGGTAGTGACGTTTTGTTTATTCGTCATGGAAGTGGTCACTACCGCGACGAATTTTGTAACTTCGTCACAGATAACGAGTGACGGACCCAAGCCACTCAAAATAATGACGAAACTCAGAGGATGGTCACCGAACAACGAACCTGTTTCGTCACAGATGAATTGAAACAGGGGTAAAATTCGACACATGTACCTCACAGCTATGGATGAACTGGGATGAACAAGTGTGGTTTCTCTTTTTAATCTTTGACTAAAACTTGTAACTAGTTTTTCTCCCTCGTACTAACTCCAAATCGGATGATTCTTTTTCCTAAAATTTTCTAAAATCATGCTCTATCAAGATAATGTGCTGAGTTTGGTCTTTTTTCATGTGATCAAGTTTGAGAATTCAAAATTTGAATTGTTTTTAAAAGTGACAATTTTAGACCAGATTTTGAAATCTGAAATGATTTCAGCTGAAGAAGTGATGAATACCAAAGTTTCATAACTCATCAAACTCTACAAACTTTATTTAAGTCATTTTTTGATTTGAGAAAGTGATAGTGTACATCACTCATTAATCCTATGTTCACTCACATAGTTTAAGAAACTATGCGAGGGGCTTGTCAAATTTGAACTAAGTATTGTAACCACTTTCTCAAATGATAAAGTGGTCTAAATAAAGTTTGTAGATCTTGATGAGTTATGAAATTTTGGTATTTGTCACCTTTTGATTTGACATCATTTAGTGTTCGAAAAACTTGCATCTAGTTGTCATTTTTTGAAATTCAAAATTTGGATTGTTCAAACAGAGTCGGATGGAGAAATTACCAAAATAAAGTTTGTACATCTTGATGAGTTATAAAACTTTGGTATTCATCACTTTTTGATTTGACATTATTTAGTGTTCGAAAAACTTGCATCTAGTTGTCATTTTTTGAAATTCAAAATTTGGATTGTTCAAACAGAGTCAGATGGAGAAATTACCAAAATAAAGTTTGTACATCTTGATGAGTTATGAAACTTTGGTATTCATCACTTTTTGATTTGACATCATTTAGTGTTAAAAAAACTTGCATCTAGTTATTATTTTTTGAAATTCAAAACTTGTTTATGGGCTCAAAGACATTTGTGGGCTGTTTATGGGCTCGGTTGCACAGACAATGCCAAATAGCCCGATTATTTTCAGCCGTCCATCACCGATTCAACGACTCTGATCACGTTCACATGTTATATATTCTACTGCAAACCCTAACTCCTCTCACTTGACCCTCTTCTCGAACCCTCCCCCTCCGGCCCTCCTCAGATGCATTCGCCTCCCCTCCTCCTCAGATCCGCCGCGAGGGCGGACTGGCTCCAGGCGACCGGCGGGTACCTCACCGGCGGGGAGGTGGCCACGATACTAGAGGCCGCACGGTTGCTCGGCGCCGCTCCTCCCTCTCTCCAGATCTGACGCGGCGGTGCTGACCTCCGCATATCAGATCCCCTTCTCTCCACCTTCCTGTCGACTCCTCCCAACCTCCATGGAAGCCGCGGCGGCGAAGCCCGTCCTCCGCGTGGCCGCCATCTGCGGCTCCCTTCGCAAGGCCTCCATCAACCACGGCCTCCTCCGCGCCGGTATGCCTCCTTCCCCTTCGCCCGCGCCTGCCGCGCTCTTCGCTAGCTACCTCCCTCCTTGTGCCAGCAAACTCACATCCCTCGGTCGGATCGACCCCGTCATGCACGCAGCCGCGGAGGTGTGCCAGGACTCCATCCTGGGGCTCTGTGTCGAACCAGCTTGACATCTCCGACCTCCCTTTTGAATGGATTGGAGCTGTACGTATTGTCGATCTATTTCTCTGTGTTTGTTTGTGACTTCAACTGGCGCTGGAGTAGTTTTCACCCCTTGTTGGCAGCCTTCCCTTCACATGCACGTATCTAGATGGGTATTTCTTTGCCATTTGTAATGGACCTCTCTTCATGCGGTCTTGACAAATTGGTTGATGTGCGAACTAGCATGCCCTAGTGGTTTAAATGTCCTAACTAGAAATAGGAAGAGTGAGTAGAATACACACCAAGTACTGAAAATGATCTTTCTTTGTGGTTTGTGCTGTCCTCATAATTGTTTTGTGTGAACTGCTCTATACTGTTGATTTTCCTCAGGTAAAGTTTAGAAGTAGTAAGAGCGACCATAGATTGTAAATCTGTACAGACTACATACTAAGGAGTACCCTTGTGCATTTTTTTAAATGATGAATGCTTTGTACTCAATGAAAATGTCCAATGCTAATTTGAAAACACAGGGAAAGAGACTTGTTTGGTTGTTTTGTTAAATCGAGTCGTTCCTGCAGCTCTA
Organism: Cenchrus fungigraminus; assembly: GCA_036936925.1. Lineage (NCBI taxonomy): Eukaryota > Viridiplantae > Streptophyta > Magnoliopsida > Poales > Poaceae > Cenchrus > Cenchrus fungigraminus. The sequence goes on along the minus strand of CM072779.1, from coordinate 88,348,668 downwards.
TTTTGTCAGTGGACACTACCAGTACAAATTGAAGTGCTTATAGTTTCCATAGATAGATATCTCTAGTCAGTGGACTCTGCATGTTTTATTATTAGCACATGCCAATCCATCCGCTCCTGTAACTCAGAGTTGCATTTTACTTTTCTGCATGTTCTTCTTTTGAATGGATTCATGTTTTCGGTGCCCCTGTTTCCTGCTGCATATTTGTGTAGAGACTTTTTTGGCAACTGGGTTCAGTTCTCTCGTATGCTCTGTCTCCCTTTAAAATTCCTAGCGATTGGTCATAGTTGTCTGAAAATTAAGGCAAGAGATTGAAATTTCTAACAATTGGTAATTTCAAGGAAAGAAACAATTATTGAGTAGTATTATGCTGTCATGCACATCTTCTATTTTCTCCTGTCGTTCATTGTCCAAACCGATAGTGCATTTTGGTCAATTGTCATACAATGAAGAACATGTGAAATAAAAATAAAAATGGAACTGTCTAGCTGCTGGACCCTGTGTACATTTCGTTGAGATAGATTTATGCAATAACTGTTGATTGTTTTTGCCCTACTTGCCTGCTCCACTCCATTGGCCGGCACCACAGCATACTGCCCAAGAGAGCCCTTCTTCCTCACCCTTGTCTGGTCATAATTGCCAAAGAATTATTCTGAGCTGAGAATTTTTGTTTTCAGTTCCCATGCCTTTTGCATTGTTTGGGCTTTACACTTTGTTGGAGTAAACTTGATCACAGCCTATAAAAAGAAGAAAACTCAGACTTGATGAGATCATCTTCAATTGCAGGTTGAGGCTGTCAAGCTAAAGCTCCATGGTGACTGTGCTACTGGCGAAGACCAGACCACACTTCTGATCACCGTTGACAAGGTATGAACGTTTGGTATGACCATTCAGTTTGTGGATTTGAAGATCCATCCTTTTTGTTTTAAACATCACTGTCTATTTTTTATGTTATCACAATTATATGACCCTTGCTGATGTATGATAGATATTAATTTTTGTTTGCTGCAACAGTGAGCTAATAAGTATCATTCAAGTGTGTGCTATCTGTTTATTTCATCAAAGCAGTAAAAATAATCTTGAATTGTATGAATGCTTGATTTATCTTGTTAAGTAATCCTATTGTGATCCTATAGTTAAGCAAGAAGATAAAATCTTGGGCTTCCATTTTCCCAATCAGCTCATGATGGTACTATGTATATGAGCTGTCAAAATTGTAAAAAATGGAGCATACAGTAAATGATGTAGGGATTCTTTGTGAAAATGTAACCATTTCACCTTTTTTTAATTCTATAATATCAAATGAAAGGGGCACTTTCCACCCTAAAACATCTAACAAGGAATAAATGAGACTAACAACTACTGTGATGTTTCTAAAGAAGTATGGTGGTGGTATTGCACCCTAATGTCGTTTGCAATTTTGATTTACAATTGAGCCTGTGATTTGTTGCATTTCCTGCTCCTTGTATGCATGTTGATGTCTATTCTAGAATCTAGTTCTGCTTCCTCTGTCCATCACAAGATCTCCTTGTATGCATGCAGCACCTTTTGAATGTTTGTTCTCACATTTTAATAAGGTTCCTTTTGTATACATTGGTGCTTAGAGCAACTTCAGCAGATGGAGTAAATTTGATCCCCTATATAAAGTTATTGGAAGTTGAGTAAAAATATTTTCATCCCTAAAACACAATTTGCTCCAGCAGTTTCCCTATTTTACTTCCCTAGTCTGGGGGGTGGAGGAGAGATCCCCTCTATAGAGGGGATGGAGAGGGATTTTTAGTCAATGGAAAAACAAGGGGAGGCTACAGGGAATCTGCTAGAGGGTTTTTTTTTTGTATTTCATCCCCTATATCACTATTTTTTTGCTATTGGGGAGGGGATAGGCAAGCTGCTGAAGTTGCTCTTAGTGTATCTCATGCTCTTCCCTTGATCTGTACAGATCTGTTAGCAGCTGAGTACTATATACATTGGTGCTAATGCATATTTTTATGTTGATTGCAGTTTATTGACAGAGAGGTCTAGTGGATGCAAGATGAAAGCATACTGTAATCAACTATATGGTGATGTGATTCTAAATGTAACCTGTGATTCTAAATGAATCTTTTTTTTTGAGATTTATGAGATATTGAACTATATTGTTGTGAGCATTTATGTGATCTGGCTCTGTAATTTGCTGAAATTATGTGTACCATGTGTTGTAACTTGTTTTGTAATAAGTGGGCTTAAATTTGGTGAATTTTGGTGGGCTGAATTTTTAGTATTGCTGGTTGAGCTGGAATAAAAAAGTGAATCATTGAAATAATTAGTCCAATTTAGGCCCATCTATGAATTGTGTAGTGGTGATGACGTCATTGTTGCCACATCAATTGCCATGTCATCATCCATGTAGGCAGCCACGTCATTGTACACGTAGGCAAGTCACGTCATCGTCCTCGTAGGCAGCCAACGTGGCACCGAGCCACATCAGCAGCAAGAGTGGAGCCAAGCCACGTCAGCAGCCAGCATGGTGTCGAGCCACGTCAGCAGCCAGCGTGGCACCGAGCCACGCTGCTAGCATGCATGGCGCCACGTGGCTGTCACTTTCATGATGAAATCAGTGACGATTTTCTTTAGTCATAGAAGACGAGCAGTTACATGATGAAAAACGTGTTCGTCACGGAAAAAGAGCAGTTCTGTGACGAAATTGCATGATTCGTCACGGTGTGTCAAATGTGACGCGTGTTCTATGACGATTTTAGAATCATCATAAATTCGTCACAGAAGGTTTTCAATGACGAATTTGGCTTGTTCTGTGACAAAAATGTTTTGTCATTGATGTGAACTTCTGTACTAGTGCCCGGACCTGTCTAATTGTGTGCCCCGTGTCTCACCATCATGTTCCTGATCTCGGCGAGCCCCACCACACAATCCACTACCTTAGGTACCCCGTGGTAGGCTCAGTGTATAAAACACTGACAAAGCGGACAAGGTCGGTCGCACAGAATCCTGGTCGGTTACGACCAGGAGATTTAACTCTAGTTGATTACAACTGTTTCCATAATCCCCGGACTGCTTGTCGAATTCTGCCGCCATCTTGTCGTAGGCTCCAAGTCTTGTAGTCATTCTGGATAAGGTCTTTAGAAGGTTGTCTGGGCCACAGATCAGGTCTGTTGGGCCCAGTACCAGGTCGGTAGGTCTTCTGGTGGGCCGGACCCACTTGTCGGGGACGGCCATGAGCCTGGTCGGTGGGGACCTAGGGGTACCTATGTCCCACAGCAGCAAGTAGGGACACTTCATTGCCGAGTGCCCGCAAGAGATTGAGACCAAGAACGAGTACAAGCACCACCCAAGGATCCAGAACAAGCACCGCTCGAGGCGTGAGCACAAACACAAGTACAAGGACAAGGATGAGCAGAGATCGAGGAAGGGTGATGGCTACGACAAGAAGAAGAAGGCTCGAGCGATGGTGGGTGCGAGCGATGTTGACTCCAGCTCTAGCTACACCTCGCCGAGTTCCAGCGACAGTGATGACGACAACAAGCGCAGGAGCAAGAAGCACAAGAGGACGGCTTCTGCGGCATGGCCCACAACTCCGGCAGCAAGAAGAGCCAGAAGGATAACTCGTACTCAGATTCCGAGGATGAGGTATATGATGAGCTCTCTTCCTTGCATCAAGAGAATGATGAGTTGTTTGCTTTGCTTGACAACCGCTATTGCATGCTTAGATAGGCGAAGAAGCTTAGGAAAGAACTTAGGGCCTCACTAGAAGAAGCTAGGTGAGGACCAGGTGTGTCCGAGGACCAGTGGAGGGTCGCTCCTTAGTGATGAGTGATTGACAACGTTGTGTGGATTGATGCTTGGCTAAGTGTGCAGGTACAGGTTGCGGCTTGACTCATGTTGGTGAAGGTGAAGAACAAGCGCGAAAGGCCTTAGCCGTGGCGGCCTCAGGGTGATGGAGTGGCAAGTAGGCTTGGTTCGATGGACCCGGTGGCCGATGGGGTCAAGTGCGAGCCGTGCGGTGAAAGACTGGCGGGCTGAAGTCGTGAACATGGGCCGGTGCAAGGTAGCAGATCGAGCCTGAAGCGTGCACACGGGGTTTGGTGGTTTGCCCACAAAACCATCAGTGGATGGTTTCTTGGTTTGGGCCTCAAAACCAAGCCCGGAGGCCGGATGCGACGGAGACGGTGATCCGGGAGCGTCGGGAAGCTTCGAGGCCGGGGGGTGGCACGTGGAGTGATCGCGGGGCTTGCGTCGATGCTAAGCAAGGCCGCGGTGGAAGCGTGTCCGCTCGATGAAGACTTGACCAGAATGCCACTGAGGGGTTGTATCTTCTATTTGAGTTGTAGGGGTAGCGTGGTCATTTACCTCCCTCCGATGGACTTCGTATAAATAGCGGAGAGGTGGATGACATCTCTCTCTCTTGGACTCTAGGGTTTCCTCCCCCGGTAGATTGCTTTGAACTGCTTCTTTTCCCTCTGTATTCCTTAGGCTAGATTCTTGTATAGACTCTGACCTCTGGATGTATGGAAGCATTCGGCATTGCGGTGATCTCCTAGTCCTCTGTGATTTTCGTGTCATTTTCGGGGCTATTTTTGGGGAGTTTCGTTCTTCGCTCGATTTGGGGATTTGAGGGCATTTTCCTTCGGATTTCTTTGAGGGGATTATGGGTGGATGCCTTGCGCATCTTTGTGTGTGATCTTGACCCCTCAAACGTTGGGGAAAGCCTTTGATTCGTGAGTTTTTGGCCGGAGTTCGAGTTCTTGGTGGTAGTTCATGTGATCCACGATTCCCAACGATTTAGTGAGTCAGAGGTCGAGATTTTTGGGGCATATCTTCCTCTTGTGTTGCTTATCATCTCCCCTAAATCTTGTCTCAAGAGCTTTTGGCACTTGGGAGATCCGGTGATGGATTGGGAGAGTTGACCTCGCGGGGTCGGGCGTTTTCTATTCTGTCCGCGCCTGGCGGACTGTCCGCTGGACGCGTGCGGACTGTCCGCGCGACTGCAGTTCATCGCGTGTTCATCCGTGTTCGTACGCGTTCGTGTTTCGATCCGTTGGTTTTGAGTTTTGGTGTTGCAGGCAGTTCGCGGGCTGTCAGCGTAGTCTTTGCGGACTGTCCGCGTGGCCTTGAGTTTTGTCTGGGGTGGCTCGTGGTTTGTCTGGGGTGTCCAGCAAGTTTGGCGGACTATCCACGGAGCCCGGTCGGACTGTCCGCATGGGGTGGTTTTTATCCCGAAGCTTCTGTTAGCTTCTGTGTCCATTTTGGACTGTCCGTGCCTACCTGACGGACTGTCCGCCCCTCTCTGGCCGACTGTCCGCGGCAGCCTGGCGGACTGTCCGTCCTGGACGCAGGAACTAGTCCGGTTTGTTCGGTTCCCTTGATTCTTCTTTCCTGCTTCCGTGTGTGCTTCAAGGAATCGTTCCTAAGACTTGTGGTTGATCCATAACCTTGTTGTCTTGGCTATTGGTGTTTGATTCGATCCATCTTTCGTGTGTGACTCGGATTTGAGTGGGACCTTTGCCGAGTTCCTTTTGAAGAATTTTTGTTGGCTCCCATTCACTCCCCCCCCCTCTCTGGTCACCTATTCGGTCCTTCAATTGGTATCAAAGCCGGTTACGGATCTTCTTGATTCTAACCAGTCTAAGATTCAAAGATGGGCGATTATGGCAAGGGGTCGGGTCCTCCGTACTTTGATGGCAAGAATTAAACGATGTGGGAGAGGCGCATGGGCGCATTTTTGCGAGGGAAGGGAACTCTGATCTGGGAGGTCACTCAGAATCCTCATTATGTCATCCCAGATAGTTTTCTGCTTCCAGGCTCGCAGGACATGTGTGAGGCCAACAGCAAGGCCGTTGATTACTTGTTCCGTGCTCTCTGTGCCTCGGAGTTCGAGCGAGTGTATGGAGAGAATGTGGCCAGAAAGATTTAGCTCAAGTTGAGAAATGCTCATGTTGGCAATGCCCAAGTGCAAGCCCGTTTGTTTTCTACTTACCGGAGAGAGTACGAGAACTTCACTCATCTCCCCGGTGAGTCGACCGATGCTATGTTTCAGCGCTTCACTAGCATAGTCAACAACATGAGGGCCAATGTGACAGTGCTCCCATACACAGATCATGATCAAGCTATCAAGCTTTTGCATGCCCTGGATAGGTCTGTGTGGAGTGCCAAGGTCGAGTGTGTATGATACACTGACGCTGGATGAGCTGTTTTCCAAGCTCATGTCTTCGGAGGTTGATCGTGGCTTGAGAGCCAAGAGCGAGAGCCCCACTGATCCTCATAGTTTGGCTCTTGTCTCAGGATGGAGGTCTAACGCTAACTCTGGTGGTTTCTCTTTGTCTTGTCTTGTGTCTTTGCCAGATGAGGACTTTGAGGTGCTGAGCGAGGACGATCTCGCCTTGTTGAGCAAGAGGTTTGGGCGGATGTATGAGAACCGCAAGAATGCAAGGCAGAGCTCGGGGATGTGCTATCGGTGCGGGAAGCACGGGCATTTCATCACCAAATGCCCTGAATCCATGGAGGTCAAGAATGACTACAAGGGCAACCCCAAGCACGACTACAACAAACACCGCTCCCGGAACGACTACAAGGACAAGCGCAAGGACAAGGGCGAGAGAATGTCCAAGAAGAGTGATGGCTACAAGAAGAAGACGGCTCGAGCGACATCGACTCCACATCAAGCGATGCTTCTTCTGACTCGAGCAGTGAGGAAGAGCAAGAAAGGCGCAAGGACAAGCGGCACACAGGCAAGAACTTCACTGGCCAGAGCTTCGTCGCACAAGGAGGCTTTTGCGGCATGGCGCACTCCAACAAGGGTGGGAAGCACAGCTCAGACTCGAACTCCGACTCCGAGGAAGAGGTACGACATGATCCCAACTTCTTGCTAAAGGAGAATGCTAGGCTCAATGAGTTGCTTGATAACTGTGATGATGTGCTTAGAAAAACCAACAAGGAGAAGAGGGAATTTAGGTCTCTGTTGGGTGATGCTAAGGACAAGATAGTTGAGCTTGAATCCTTGCTTGTGGATGCTAGAAATGAGATAGGCTCTTTGAAATATGCTCCTGTGGTGTCTGATGAGATTGACTGTGGTGATTGTTCAGTTTTTCTCGCTGCTTTGCCTGCTCTCAAGGAGAAGCATGCCTCTACTCTTGAGGAACTAGATGTGATTAGGATTGAGTGTGATGAATTGAAGTCTAGGCCAGCTTTATTAGGTGCTTGTACCTCATGTCCTGTTTTGCATGCTAGGCTAGATGAATCTCACACTAGAATAGTTTCTCTTAAGGCTGCTTCGAAAGCTCCCATTCCTACATCATGTTCTACCTGTGAAATACATGCTTTGAAAAACATGGAACTTGCACACTATGTTGACCGTCTACAGGATGAAAATGATGAGCTTAGGAAATTGATGGGGTGGTTGTCTGGTCATGAGCCACAATTGAGTTTGATGTTGGCTGAGTTCAAGCGGTTTGATTGTCAAGCGTTGGGGACTGGCAAGAGTGGTGAGAAGAGTGGTGAGGGAGAAGAGAAAGTTGGAGAGACTCCTACTCCACCACACACCATACCCATGAACAAATATGCACCCAAGCCAAACCACCTCAGAAACAAGCTTGATACAACTCCAGACCCACCAGTGTTCCCCCAGAAAACAGAGAATTACCAGAAACCCATCAAGTTTGTTAGCAACCTGGGTAATGTCTTTGAGGGGAAGTCAGGAGAGAAGGCTGTTGAGAAGCCTGTAGAGAAGCCACAGCCTAAGCCACAGCCGATCCGCTTCCATTGTCAGTATTGTGGGAGGGATGGACATAAGGATGAGTTCTGTTTCAGGAGTAAGAGAGATGAGAGGTTTGCTAGGGAGATGGCAAACAAGGACAGGTACCACCTTTCTCGTGGTGTGCCTGAGCCTCGTAGAGGGCCTCTACCTAGGGGTGGGGTGTATGTGCGTACAATTCCCACTCGTGGAGGTGGTTTTCCTTAGAGAGATAGGCGTGTTGGGTTTGGGCATGGTGAGTTGGCTCGACGTGCTCCTTCTCGTGACCGTTACGAGTTTGTGAGGAATGATTAGAGCTTTGGGTCTCAGATGGACTACGGGCCACGTTTTCCCCCTCATGGTGTGCGTACTCCTCCAGTGAGACGTGGCAGGTCCTTTGGTGGTAGGCGTGAGAGGCTCCGCCTAGAGGTTTTGGTAGGATGGATTTTGCTAACCCTTCTTTTGAGCAAATGGCTCGACACTGGTTTGACTCTTTTGGTACTAACCCCAGTGTTGAGTCGCTTGCTCATTCTCGTTCTCATTTTTTATTGCAGGTGGGAGGCTTGAAGGACTTTTGGTTGATCTTGCTCACGACACATGACCGGAGATCGTAGGTGGTTCTCCAGCCTCACCCCAGTGAGTCTGAGAGAGTACATCACTTTCGGGGACAATGGGAGAGGATGAGTGCTTGCTGAATGTATGGTGAAGGTGAGTAGCAAGGTGACCTTAAGAAGTGTGGCTTTGGTCAAGTCACTTGGTTTTAACCTGTTGTCAGTATCACAGTTGCTTGACGAAGGTTTTGAGGTTCATTTTAAGTCAGGCGATTCTCATGTGCTTGATTCTCGAGGCAATCTTGTCTGTACGATTGTCCCCGAGGGTCAAATTTTCCGTGCCGATTTTTCCCAGTCTGTTGGTCGTCCTCGATGCTTTGTTGTTGGTGTTTCGGCCGAGCTTTGGAAATGGCATGGGAGGTTGGGACACTTGAGCTTTGAGTTGCTTTCCCGCTTGAGTGGTGTTGATCTTGTCCGAGGATTGCCGAAGTTGAAATTCGAGAAGGATTTGGTTTGTGCTTCTTGTCGGCATGGAAAGATGGTTGCTGCTTCTCACACCCCTCTGACTGCGGTCATGACCGAGCAACCTTGTGACCTGTTGCACATGGATTTGGTTGGGCCAGCTCGTGTTCGCTCTACGGGTGGGAAGTGGTATGTTCTTGTGGTTGTTGATGATTTTTCGAGGTACTCTTGGGTTTTCTTTCTGGAGGATTAGAGCGAGACATTTGGCTTTGTTCGAGACTTGATCTTGAGGTTGAAGAATGAGAGACATAGTGATGCCATTCGAGCTATACGCAGTGACAAGGGTACGGAGTTTAAAAACTCTCATTTCGATGCCTTTTGCAGTGATCTTGGTCTCGATCATCAGTACTCTTCTCCATACGTCGCTTGCCAGAATGGCGTAGTGGAGAGGAAGAACCGGGCCCTTTGTGAGATGGCCAGGACGATGCTTGATGAGCATAGGATTCCTAGGCATTTCTGGGCCGAGGCGGTCAATACCGCTTGCTATGTCTCAAATCGCATCTTCCTTCGTGCTTTCAAGAAGAAGACCTCTTATGAGCTGATGCATGGGCGACAACCCAAGGTGAGTCACTTTAGAGCTTTTGGTTGCAAGTGTTTCATTCTGAAGAAGGGCAAGTTGGATAAGTTCGAGTCTAGATGTTCGGATGGTATCTTTCTCGGTTATGCGATTCACTCTAGAGCATATCGTGTGCTCAACCTTGACACTAACCGAATCATGGAGACTTGCGAGGTAACCTTCGACGAGACACAGCCATGTAGCTCTTCTGCTGTTGAGTGTGCAGGTGACGAGGAGATTGGAGCGAGGATCTTTGAGGATGAACAAGATGGAGATGGAGATGAAGACGATGATGGAGGTGATGCTCCCGTGGCTGATCGTGTACGTGCTACTTCCACTACTACGATGACGATCGAGGATGGTCCATCCCCTACACCCAATACGACTGAGGTTGTTTGAGTGGAGGTTGTTGCTGAGGGGGAGATCGTGTCCAGGCGAGAGGCTCCCCGACGGGTACAAGTGGATCACCCACCGATGATGATCATAGGTGACCTTCATGAACGCACTACACGGTCGAGGCCAAGGAATACTTCTCGTTTCGCTCACTCTACTTATGTCGCTTCTTTTGAGCCCAAAGATATTCGACATGCCTTGTCTGATGAGAATTGGGTGAATTCCATGCATGAGGAGTTGGAAAACTTTGAGAGAAACCAAGTCTGGGTACCAAGTGGGTGTGGAAGAACAAAGAGGGTGAGAATGGGATGGTTGTGAGAAACAAGTCGAGGTTGGTGGCTCAGGGGTTCAACCAGAAAGAGGGCATAGATTATGAGGAGACATGTGCTCCTGTGGCCCGTTTGGAGGCAATTAGGATCCTTCTAGCCTTTGCCGTGGCTAAAGGGTTCAAGTTGTACCAAATGGATGTCAAGAGTGCTTTCTTGAACAGGGTGATAGAGGAAGAAGTGTATGTGAGGCAACCCCCGGGGTTTGAGAGCGAGAAATACCCACACCGTGTATACAAACTCCAGAGAGCGCTCTATGGGTTGAAACAGGCACCAAGAGCTTGGTATGGGAGGTTGAGAGGGTTTTTGCCGAGTAAGGGGTTTGTGATGGGCACAGTTGATAAGACCCTGTTTCTCCTTAAGCATGGGAATGACCTTTTGATTGTTCAGATATACGTGGATGACATAATCTTTGGTGGCTCCTCTCATGATCTTGTTGCCAGATTTGCAGATGACATGAGCAGGGAATTTGAGATGTCCATGATGGGCGAGTTGCAGTTTTTCTTAGGACTCCAGATCAAGCAGTGCAAGGACGGGATGTTTGTACATCAGGCAAAGTACACCAGGGACATGGTGAAGAAGTTTGGCATGAACGACTCCAAGCCGCTGACTACACCAATGGGTACCACTACGGCTTTGGACGCGGATGAGGACGGTGAACCCGTGGACCAGAAGGAGTACCGGAGCATGATCGGCTCCCTCCTCTACTTGACAGGGACGAGGCCGGACATACAGTTCAGTGTGTGTCTGTGCGCTCGTTTTCAGGCTTCACCGAGGAGTTCACATCGGCAGGCCGTCAAGCGGATTTTCAGCTACTTGAACTACACTCCTGAGTTTGGGCTTTGGTATTCTGCCTCCTCGACACTCAGACTTCACAGGTACTCCGATGCTGATTTTGCTGGGTGTCGATTGGACCACAAGTCTACCTCTGGGTGTTATCAATTCCTTGGTTCTTCTTTGGTCTCCTGGTCATCTCGCAAGCAATTCATTGTAGCCCAGTCCACTACAGAGGCCGAGTATGTAACTGCTGCTAGTTATTGTTCCCAGCTACTTTGGATGACCTACACTATGAGTGATTTTGGTGAGGAGTGCTCCCAGGTTCCACTTTTCTGTGACAGCACCAGTGCCATAAGTGTAGCCAAAAACCCTGTCCTCCACTCCAAAACAAAACACATAGAAGTGAGGTACCACTTTCTGAGGGACAATGTTGAGAAGGGAAACATATCTTTGGCCTATGCCCCTACCCAAGATCAGTTAGCCGACATTTTCACTAAACCACTTGACCAAGTCACTTTCACTTGCTTGTGGGGTGAACTTGGGGTGTGCTTTCCTTTCTAGCTGAGTCTTGGAGCTTCTCATGTATATATGTGTCATATGTTTCATTTTGTTGCATTCCATTCATGCATTTTACTTTCTGTACAAAACCTAGTAGGATAGCCATCTTTGGATCACTTATGCTAGGAATGAGCTTCTCTTATATACATTGATCACTGAAGTGCTATATGTGAGATTTGTGCATGTTTAGTAAATGGTAATATGAATGCTATGCTCTTGATGGTTTTGCCATATACTTATGCTGAGATAGCTTCCTTTTGATGAAAATGCTAAAATTGTGTCTCTCATGAGTAGATGCTTATCGATGCTCAATTTGTGCTCAAATGCATATATCATGTTTAGTTTGTGCTTGAGTATCATATTCTCTTTGCTTGGGGTCAAAGACCTTTTGCCATTGTAAATGTTTAGCCCATTTGTTCACTTTGGGAGGAGCATAAGCTTCTTTTTGCCGCAAAGGCATTTCATATACCATGTTTAAACTTGAAAATGAAATTGGTGTGTGAATTGCCTTATGCTTGAAAAATGAGCTCCTAATCATGTTTTTATGTTTTGATATTCATATCTTGGGTGATAAACTGTAGCATTTTGTCTACCATGAGAATGAGCTCCTACTCATTTTAAGAAGTAGACACATGGCTAGGTGGCTTTAACATGACTTGAGTAGCTTGTGGGCGTTTATAATGATCTTGTGATGAGAATTTGTGATCTTGTATAAACTTTGGATGATCTAGTGTATTTGTGCTCAAATTACCATGGATAGGGTCTTGTATAAACTGGCGGGCTGAAGTCGTGAACATGGGCTGGTCCAAGGTAGCGGATCGAGCCTGAAGCTTGCACACGGGGTTTGTTGGTTTGCCTACAAAACCATCAGTGGACGGTTTCTTGGTTTGGGCCTCAAAACTAAGTCTGGAGGCCCGATGCGACGGAGATGGTGATCCGGGAGCGTCGTGAAGCTTCGAGGTGGGGAGGGGGGGCACGTGGCATGATCGCGGGGCTTGCGTCGATGCTAAGCAAGGCCGCGGTGGAAGCGTGTCCGCTCGATGAAGACTTGACCAGAATGCCCCTGAGGGGTTGTATCTTCTATTTGAGTTGTAGGGGTAGCGTGGTCATTTACCTCCCTCCGATGGACTTCGTATAAATAGCGGAGAGGTAGATGGCATCTCTCTCTCTCTTGGACTCTAGGGTTTCCTCCCCCGGTAGATTGCTCTGAACTGCTTCTTTTCCCTCTGTATTCCTTAGGCTAGATTCTTTTATAGACTCTGACCTCTGGATATATGGAAGCATTCGGCGTTGCGGTGATCTCCTAGTCCTCTGTGATTTTCATGTCATTTTCGGGGCTATTTTTGGGGAGTTTCGTTCTTCGCTCGATTCGGGGATTTGAGGGCGTTTTCCTTCGGATTTCTTTGAGGGGATCATGGGTGGATGCCTTGCGCATCTTTGTGTGTGATCTTGACCCCTCAAACACCGGGGAAAGCCTTCGATTCGTGAGTTTTTGGCCGGAGTTCGAGTTCTTGTTGGTAGTTCATGTGATCCGCGATTCCCAACGATTTATTGAGTTAGAGGTCGAGATTTTTGGGGCATAGCTTCCTGTTTTGTTGCTTATCATCTCCACTAAATCTTGTCTCAAGAGCTTTTGCCGTTTGGGAGATCCGGTGATGGATTTGGAGAGTTGACCTCGCGGGGTCGGGCGTTTTCTGTTCTGTCCGCGCCTGGCGGACTGTCCGCGGGACGCGTGCGGACTGTCCGCATGACTGCAGTTCGTCGCGTGTTCATCCGTGTTCGTGCGTGTTCGCGTTTCGATCCGCTGGTTTTGAGTTTTGGTGTTGCAGGCAGTTCGCGGACTGTCCGCGTGGCCTTGAGTTTTGTCTGGGGTGACTCGTGGTTTGTCTGGGGTGTCCAGCAAGTTTGGCAGACTGTCCGCGGAGCCCGGTCGGATTGTCCGCGTGGGGTGGTTTTTCCCCCGAAGCTTCTGTTAGCTTCTATGTCCATTTCGGACTGTCCGTCCTAGACGCAGGAACTAACCCGGTTTGTTCGGTTCCCTTGATTCTTCTTTCGTGCTTCCGCGTGTGCTTCAAGGAATCGTTCCTAAGACTTGTGGTTGATCCATAACCTTGTTGTCTTGGCTATTAGTGTTTGATTCGATCCATCTTTCGTGTGTGACTCGGATTTGAGTGGGACCTTTGCCGAGTTCCTTTTGAAGAATTTTTGTTGGCTCCCATTCGCCCCTCCTCTCTGGTCGCCTATTCGGTCCTTCACTAGGGAGAAGGTGGTTCAGCTAGAAACTAAGAATCTTGAAGCTAGGCTTGAAATTGATTCTCTTAAGACTGCTCCTGTTGTAGCTGAGGTTGTTGATTGTGATGATTGCAATGCTTTCTTGGCTGATTTGGCTGTGCTTAAGGAGAAGCATGCCTCTAAGTTGGAGGAACTAGATGTGCTTAGGGCTGAGCTTGATAAGATGAAGTCTAGGTTTGCTTTGCTTCGTGCTTGCACTTCTTGCCCTGTGTTGCATGCAAAACTAGATGATTCTCATGCTAGGATTGTATCGCTTGAGGCTGCTTTGAAAGCTCCTATTGCTACTACTTGATCTACCTGTGAATTGCATGCTATGAAGAACAAGAAGCTTGCCCATTATAATGATCGCTTGCAGGATGAGAATGATGAGTTGAGGAAAATGATGAGTTGGTTGTTGGGTCATGAGCCACAGTTGAGTGTGATGATGGCCGCGTTTATACGCTTTAGTGGCCAGGCTTTGGGGTCAGAGAAGATTAGTGAGTGTAGTGGGGAGAGTGGAGAGAAAATTAGGGATATTCTAGTGCCACCACAAACTACACCCACAAACAAATTTGCACCTAAGCCCAACCACCTACTAAACAAGCTTGACACCATTCCAGATCCACAAGTGTTCGTCCACAAAACAGACAACTTCCAGAAACCAGTGAGATTTGTGAGCAACCATGGGAATGTGTTTGGGGGGGGGAAGCCAGAGGAGAAACCGAGTGAGAAACCACAGCCAAAGCCAAAACTAGTCTGCTTCCATTGTGAGTATTGTGGGAGGGATGGTCACATGAGTGAGTTTTGCTACAAGAAGAAGAGGGATGAGAGGATGGCTAAGGAGTGGGCGAACAAGGACAGGTACCACCCCTCTCATGGTGTACCTGAGCCTCGTATGCCACTACCTAGAGGACAGGCTGAGGTGCGTACAGTTCTGAGTTGTGGACCGAGAGGTGTTCCTACTCAAGGTGGTGGTTCGCGTGCTGCTGACCAAGGGGGGCAGTCAGACCGGCCTGGGTAGGCGGTCAGATCGCGTCGCAGCTGGGAGCAGGTGGTTTTGGATTTCGTGATCAAGGTGTTGATCAGTTCAGTTCCTATGGTCATGGTATAGGTGGTAGGCATGTTGAGTCTGGTCGTGGTGTGTTTGCTGGACGTTCTCCACCTCGTGATCGATATGACGATGGGAGAAGTCATCACAGCTTTGAGTCTCAGAGGGGTTACGGGCCACACTTTCCCTTTCGTGGTGATCGTTTTCCTCTAGCTAGACGTGAGGTGGTTCAACGTGGTGGTCGTAGCTTCTGACGTGCTAGGATGGATGTTGCTAACCTCACTTTTGAGCAAATGGCTCCACACCGGTTTGACTATTTTTGTGCTAACCCCAGTGTTGAGTCGGTTGCTCATTCTCGTTTTCATTTTTGATTTACAGGTGGGAGGCATGGAGAACATTTGGTTGATTGATTCTGGTTGTTCGTGACACATGACCGGAGATTGAGGGTGGTTCTCTAGCGTCACCCTACTGGTGTCAAAGGTGTACATCACTTTCGGGGATAATGGACGAGGACCTGTGCTTTCAGAAAGTGAGGTTAAGGTGAGTAGCAAGGTGACCTTGAAGTGTGTGGCTCTGGTCAAGTCTCTTGGGTATAACCTGTTGTCAGTATCTCAGTTACTGGACGAGGGTTATGAGGTTCAGTTTATGTTGGGGGCTTCTCGGATTCTTGACTCTCGAGGCGATCTTGTTTATACAATCGTGCCCGAGGGACAGATCTTTCGTTTTGATTTTTCTCAGTCTTTTGGTCCCCCGACATGTTTGGTTGCTTGTCCTTCTAGTGAGCTGTGGAGATGGCATAGGAGGTTGGGACACTTGAGCTTTGAGTTGCTTTCCTGCTTAAGTGGTCTCAATCTTATCCGAGGATTGCCCAGGTTGCATTTTGAGAAGGATTTGGTTTGTGCGCCTTGTAGGTGAGGACCTATGTGGTCAGAGGACCGGTGGATGGTCGCTCCTTGGTGATGAGTGATTGACAATGTTGTGTGGACTGACTCTTGGCCTAGTATTGCAGGTGCAGGTTGCGGCTTGATTCATGTGGTGCAGGTAAAGAACAAGCGTGAAAGGTCTATGTTTGTGTGACCTCCCAACAACGGAGAGACAAGTAGGCTTCATTCGAGGTCCCGGTGGCCGACGGGATCAAGTGCGGACCGTACGCTGGCAAGAAGAGCAAGACAATGTCGAGAGGATAGAGTCGGTGCAAGGTGGCAGCTAACAACTAAAGCTTACATGCGGCGTTTGCATTGGTTTGGCAACAGAACCACTGGGTTACTTGGCTGAGCCACAAAGCCAAGACTGCCTGGGCCGGTCTGACTGCCTTGTTAGAGCGGTCTGACCGCCTGACCAGGGAAAGATCGGGGGCAGGGAGGTTTGACCGCACAAGAGGGGCAGTTTGACTGCGTGGGCCGCAGCGCATCGAGAAGCTTCAAAGCAGAGGACACGCGGCGTGATCGCAAGGCTTGCATGGAGTTGAAGTGGCTTGCGGTTGATGGGCGTCCGTCCGATGGAGGTTGAACAACCATGGTTTGTATATGCCTTTGCCTGTTCCTACTTCCCCTTGGCTTGATATTTCTATGGACTTTGTTTTGGGATTGCCTAGAACTAAGAAGGGGAGGGACATCATTTTTGTGGTTGTTGATAGATTCTCCAAAATGGCTCATTTCATACCTTGTCATAAGACTGATGATGCTAGTAATGTTGCTGAATTTTTCTTTAGAGAGATTATTCGTTTGCATGGTATTCCAAATACAATAGTCTCTGATCGTGATGCTAAGTTTCTCAGTCATGTTTGGAGATCTCTGTGGAATAAATTGGGAACTAAATTGCTATTTAGCACAACTTGTCACCCTCAGACTGATGGGCAAACTGAGGTGGTTAATCGAACTTTGTCCACCATGCTTAGGGTTGTTTTAGATAAAAATTTGAAATGTTGAGAGGATTGCTTGCCTCATGTTGAGTTTGCTTATAATCATGCAACACATTCCTCTACAAAGATGTGCCCTTTTCAGATTGTGTATGGTTACATCCCTCGGGCGCCTATTGATTTGTTTTCGTTTGATGCTGAAGACGCCCCACACTTAGATGCTGTTGCATATGTTGAACAAATGGTTAACCTGCATGAACAAACTCACCAAAACATTGCTGCTGCTAATGCTAAATACCAGGTTGCTGGTAGTAAAGGTCGTAAACTTGTTACTTTTGAACCTGGTGATATGGTTTGGTTGCATTTGCGAAAGGATCATTTTCCTAATTGGCGCCGTTCTAAATTGATGCCTCATGCTGCTGTTCCTTTTAAAGTGCTAACCAAGATTAATGATAATGCTTATATCCTTGACCTGCCTACGGAGTTTGGTGTTTCCACTAGTTTTAATGTTGCAGATTTGAAATCGTATGCGGGCGAAGATGAGGAGTTGCCGTCGAGGACGACTTCAGTTCAAGAAGGGGAGGATGATGCGGACACCACGTGTACATCTACACCATCAGCACCTTCTCCTACTCCAGCGCCGGTAGCACCTTCTTCAGCGCCATCTTCTGGGCCAATCACCCAGGCCCGTGCGAGGGAATTGAACTACATCTTGTTATTGAAGAACGAAGGCCCAGAAGACTAGCGGCTGGCCCATCAGGAGGCCCAGGAGGGACACCTAGGGTTGGAGGCACCCACGCGCGGCCTCCCCCCTTGGCACATGCGCGCCCACACCCCTGGCCGCGCCAACCCTAGGGGTTGCGCCCCCTTTTGTTTTTCCCTTTATTAGTCGGAGTCCTGATTCATTTAGAACTTGAGTTTTGTTTTACATCTAGCTTTAGCTACACCAAAACACGCACAAAGACGTGTTGTCCTTTGTGATTCAGAACTCCACCTTCGAGTGATATTAAAATTGCTCACCTCAGATTCTTGTTCGTTCTTGGATTGTGTACAGGAATCGATCTTCGTGATCAGGCTGATCTTGCGCCAGCAAGGTTGGTAACCATCGGGAGTTGGTTCAGCGATTGCATTGGCGCTTCGAGTCTCGCTTGTCGTAGTCAGATCGTGAGGGTCGCCTCCACCAGATCGAATTTATCTCCACTCACCGAAAGATCAGGCACTCCGCCTCTATCACTGGTTGCTGGTCCTTCTTCCGAGTTGTGAAGGATTTGGTCTGTGCGCTCGATCTTGTCCGAGGAATGCCCAGGTCGAGTTTTGAGAAGGATTTGGTCTGTGCGCCTTGTAGGCGTGGCAAGATGGTAGCCACTCCCCATCCACCCCTTACTGTTGTCATGACAGAGCGTCTGACAGAGCTGTTGCATATGTACCTTATTGGGCCAGCTCGAGTTCGCTCAGTGGGTGGGAAGTGGTATGTTCTTGAGGTTGTGGACGCTTACTCTCGCTACGCAAGGGTGTTTTTTTGGAAGATAAGGGTGAGACGTTTGGTTTTGTTCGACACCTAATCTTGAGGCTGAAGAACGAGAGACATGGGGGTGCCATTAGAGCTATACGCAGTGACAATGGCACATAATTCAGGAACTCTCGTTTTGAGACCTTTTGTCGTGATCTTGGTCTTGAGCATTAGGTTTCGACTCCGTACACCCCTCCTCAGAATTGTGTTGTGGAAACGAAGAATCAGACCCTGTGTGAGATGGCTAGGACGATGCTCGATGAGCACAGGACTCCTAAGAGGTATTGGGCTGAGGCAGTGAATACCGCGTGCTATGTGTCAAACAGGATCCTCCTCTGAGCTTTCAAGAAGAAAACCTGCTATGAGCTGATGCATGGTCGAATACCTAAGGTAAGCCACTTTCATGTCTTTGGTTGCAAGTGTTTCATTCTTAAGAAGGGTAGAAAGTTGGATAAGTTTGAGGCTAGGTCTGTTGATGGTATTTTCTTTGGTTATGCTACTCATTCTCGAGCATTTCGTGTGCTCAATTTGGAAACTAACCAAATCGTGGAGACTTGCGAGGTTACCTTCGACGAGACACAGCTGCGTAGCTCTTTGGTCTTTGATTGTGCAGGTGATGAGGAGTTTGG
This sequence comes from Cenchrus fungigraminus, assembly GCA_036936925.1. Taxonomy (NCBI): domain Eukaryota; kingdom Viridiplantae; phylum Streptophyta; class Magnoliopsida; order Poales; family Poaceae; genus Cenchrus; species Cenchrus fungigraminus. Next base: position 88,329,946 of record CM072779.1, on the reverse strand, counting down.
CGAGGAGATCTTTGAGGAGGAGGTACAGGAAGATGGTGATGAAGATGGTGGTGGTTGGGCTCCCGCAGGTGGACGTGTACCTACTACTTCCACTACAACGACGACGATCGATGATGATCCATCCACTACACTGACGACGACTGATACGATCATTAAGTCTTAGGTATTTGATACCAGATCGGTTGCTCATATTTGCAATTCGTTGCAGGGGCTGATAAGAAGTAGAAGTGTGGAAAGAGGAGATGTTGATTTCCGTGTCGGCAACAATGCAAGAGTTTTTTCGTTGATCATCGGGATGATGCAACTCCACCTCCCATCAGGATTTATTATGGAGTTGAATAATTGTTTTTTTGTTCCTAGTTTGAGTTGAAACAGTTTCTCTCCTTCATGTTTGATGAAGGATGGTTATTCGTTTGCGAGTCAAAACAATGGTTGTGTGATCTCTAAGAATAATATCTTTGTTGCTTGTGCACCCATTGTGAATGGTTTTATTTGTTTTAAATCTTTATGATTCACCTATCTGTAACATAAGTGCTAAAAGGCCTTGACCTAATGATTTGAGTCCTACCTACATGTGGCATTGTCATTTCGGTCATATAAGTGAAAAGCGCATGAAGAAGCTCAATAATGGTGGACTTCTAACTACATCTGATTTTGAATCATACGAGACATGTGAGGCTTGTTTGCTAGGCAAGATGACCAAGGTGCCCTTCTCAGGTATTCCTGAGAGAGCATCTGATTTGTTGGAACTTGTACATAGTGATGTATGCGAACCAATGAGCACGATAGCAAGAGGAGGATTACAATAATTCACAACATTCATTGATGGCATTAGTAGATATGGCTATGTCTACCTAATGAGGCACAGGTTTGAAACATTTGGAAAGTTCAATGAATTTCAGAATGAAGTAGAAAATTAGTGTGGCAACAAAATTAAGGCCTTACAATCTGATTGTGGAGGCAAGTATTTGAGCCGCGAGTCTAGCAGTCATCTAAAGAGTTGCTGAATTATTCCACAACTTACAACACCTGGTACACCTTAGAGAAACAGTGTATCCGAGTGACTTAATTGTTGGCGTTTCTTAATGTCACCACTATTAGCGCATCTAGCGTGAATGTGTAAGGAACTCCCGGGTACACTGACGAGTGCGAATGAATACACAAGCGCACAGATACATCGTTGTAGCACTTCACCAAGGAAGGAGTATTCCAAGGGTTATCGAATCCACAAGACGGATGAGCTCTGGCTCCTAGCTCAGCTAATGGTCTAAGGACACAACCTCGAAGGATACGATAGGTAGAAAGGATCTGCTTGATATGGTGCGGAGTCTAGCACGATCTCTCTAGTATGATCACTCGCATCAGGCAACGGCCCTCCCTAGCTTTCAAAGGTCTAAGGAAACACTACCCTCGAGGCCCTACTCGGTACCCAAGCGCGGAGGGTTTCAAAGGGTCTAACAACTATCACTACTGCAGCCTACCTCTATCGTTATGCAAGAGCACGTGGTATCCGATGGATAACCCGTAGTATAGACACCACATCTACAACACTGATTATTACTATAGCCTGACTCTGTCTGACGTCCCGGTAGCCCTACTATAGCACTCCGTATAAATACGGAACTACGAACCTGTGAGGGAGATACTGGCACTAGCTCAAGTTAAAGCTATCACTATGCAAGATCACGGATGCACTTTAGTCTAATTGGAGCAATGCAAGAGAATCAACTTTATTCTAATAGACAAGCTATCACACAAACGGAACGCAAACTTATGATCCAGCTCTACTAGATCCAAAGGGTTGCGTTCGAAGAACACAAGCCTCTAAATCAAGAATGAACGAAGAACACAAGAACAATTCACCTATGCATGCATACGACTTTAGTCTAAATAGAAAATGTCAGAATACTCAATTTACTCTAAATGAAGAACAGAAGCACCTGCTGAGGATCGTTCTTGGGGAAGATGTCATGAACATGACATGGACCCAAGCATTCCCCCTCACTCTTCTACACTAATCCTATTACAAAGAGCTCTCCTCTCCTAGGGAGAGAGGCCTCAAAGCCAAAATGAAGGAGGAGGAGGAGAAGTGTGTGTGAGAAATGGAGCCCCTCCCCTTCTATTTATAGGCAAGGGGGTGTGTGTGCTTGGGCACCAAATGTCACCAAAACGCCCGGGGATGCAGCAATACACCAATCGGGAAGTGACTTGTGGAGAGCCAGGATCAGCCGAACCAAGGTCGGTTCGGCCGATCTAGGGATCACCCGATCCCTAGGGGCCACGTGGCAGCTTATGCTTTCTCTGGCTGGCTGACAAGTGGGCCCCATAATCCATCCTCCGTGCATGGCAAGATTCCTGGCGGATTGGCTAGTGAGTGGGCCCTTGGATCCATGTGATGTCCATGTGGCGGTACGTGATTCATCGGGCTTACCTCTCTTGGATTGATGATGTCATTGATCTAGGGGAATCATATGTGGCACCCCCTCATTGGCGGAGCTTGAAGTACTTGGATCAAAGACTTGTGCGTTTGCTCTCATTTCTAGTGCTAATAGCCTACATTTGCATAATCACCAACACTCGTGGAAATTATTAGTTTAAGCCTTATTCTAGTGTTGATGAGTGATTCTTATGCCAAAATGTAAATGTTGATGGGTACAAAATGAGTGGATAATAGCCATCAACAGAAATCAAACTTTGTTGCACTACTAGATTTTCTCCCTAATGCAACACACGAAATGTGTTGCAATATGCCATATTTGGTTGCAAAAGCCGCAATTGCAACCTTTTTTCGTCAACCATGTGATGCGAAAGGTGGCGTTGCATTAGGCTTTTGCAACCGTGGTCTTTTTGTGGTTGCAAAAGTTTTTCTATTGCAACGCAATGCGGCGTTGCAACTAGTATTTTAGACCATGCTCGTGTTGGTTGCAAATTATTCTATTGCGACGCATCTGGTGTTGCCATAGGTGCAATTGCATCGTACACAAAACATTGCAATTTCTAAAATCTTTCGTTGCAAAGTATTATATTGCTACGCTCTATTTCTGGTTGCTATAGGTGGAGCCACCTCTATTACCACGAAAGTTATTTGGGTGCAATATGTGATTTCCTGTATTACCACAAAATTTTGATTTCGATGCTATAGGTAGTATTGTCTGATGCCACGAAATTGGTTACGTTGCTATAGGTGGTATCCTCTATTGCCACGCAGCATATGGATGGTTGTTATAGGTGTAACATTCTATTACAACCAATATATATAGGATGGAGGCAATAGGTTTGGCACTCTATTGCCACGTAGTTTGCTTGGTTGTAAGATGTGTCCTCTATTATTGCTTCGAAAATGGTTTGGTTGGCAAAAGTTCAAGTCTCTATTACCACCATGATACAGGGTTGCTACAAGTTGAACGTTCTATTGCCATGTTTCTTTTTGGCAACGAAAAATAAGAGTTGTGAAAGGATGACTTATCATTTGCAATGTCGAAAATGGTTTGGTTGCCAAAAGTTCATGTCTCTGTTACCACCATGATACAGGGTTGCTACAAGTGGACCTTACTATTGCCACGTTCCTTTTTGGCAACGAAAAACACGAGTTGTGATAGGATGATTTATCCTTTGCAACGGAAGGTGTATTCTGCCACGCTCATTTATATAGCAGCAATAATTTGAAACATTAAATAACATCATCAGGTATATATAATTATGCAATTATGGTTCATGAAACAACATTCAACCATCCACTGAGTTATTACATGACACACGAAGTACTGAAATACTGAAAAGTTTCAGACGGGACATTGTTTCAACACATAGTAGGCTAATTTGATAGGAAATGAAGATCTTGGTCAGCAAATGGTGACTTCGAGAGGATCCTAACACTTGATCAGCAAAGGGTGACTTCAATGGAAGGAGCTCGCATCACTTGTTTGCTCCATTCGACATGGCTTAGTCTCCTGCAAAGAATCAACAACATTTTTAAGCTAGCATCAAATAATCTCTAATATTGGAATTTGTGCAACAACAGCATGTAGCAAACTAAAGTTTGATTACGATTCATAAAATTATCAGAATGACATCAAATAATTATCACAACCATAAACACACTTTGACAGCTGTAACATGAATTACATTCACAGCAGGAAGAGGAGTTGCAAAAATTTCACCTCATGTCTTTTTGGTGCTTTGTCGTCTCCTTTGTGCAGCTTGTACCTGTAGCTGTTGAGATGAAATTTGTTTAACGGGGGGGACGGCGGATTGTGCTTCAGGATTGTTAACAGCTTTAGTACTTCTGGTTTTGCGAATGGCTTGTTTAGCAATGACTTCAGATTCCTTCTCCTATGAACCAATCATTTGGAAGGAAAAGATTAGGCGTCATTTTATCAGTAACTGATGATATGTAGTAGTAAAAAGTTGTGAATTCAAGAACAACCTAAGTAGAAGAGAGCACATTCCTGGAGTCTGTTTGTACATTTCCAGTTGTAGTGATTGATGGAGCCGCCGCCACGTCTGCAGATTTAGTGACATTATTGTTTTGCTGGGTGATTGATGCAGCCACCGCCATGTCGGCAGATTCAATGACATTGTTGTTTGGTTGGACAGATGTTGGCAGGACAATCTATGAAAGGATACAGACATTCAGATATATTACCTAAGGAAAGAAAGTCATTCAAGCAACTAGCTTGACCAGTACCTGTGGAAATCGTGCATGTCCAATTGCTGCTTGCAGCATTGATAGGAATTCTTGCCTAAGCTGTTGCAGATCAGCCTCCCTTTTCTTGTTACTTTCTTCAAGTTGTCGTGCATGTTCTCTCCTTTCTGCTTCCCTTTCATCTTCCCATGTTGACATTTTATCTTGTAGCAACCCAAATGCGTCCATGAGCTTGACGTGTTCCTGATGCTGTAACTCTTCCCTACGAATTTGTTCCTAGCGCTTCGCATTGAGCAGCTACCTTCTAGTTGGGTTTTTTGCCAGGTACCCATTACCATGCAATTTGGTTGATTTGCACTTTGTGACTTCCTTGTATGCCTTCTGGAACATGTCGTTTTTTCCTTTTGGGAAACGAAGTTGTTCTCTGCATTTGATTCCACCTCAGCAATAATGCTACTTGCTTTGTCCTAACATTTACAAGGCACAGATGGAGGAGTTAGTTAACAAGAAATTGCTTGCATTCTATAATTGCATGGACTATGTATAGTAATGTATGTACACATTCATTGAGAACTCACATAGACATTTTTAGATTGTTCATCTGTCCATTCCCCATGCTTAGTGTGAGTTTACCACCAAAGTTGCATATCATCGGGCTCTTCACCAGTTTCTGGGTCTCTCTGTTAAGCCAAGAACATAACAAATTGGTTATTCATCCTGCAAGACAGATTGGAGATGTGCTTCTCCAATTATTACCTTCTCATAGCTGCGCTGAGAATAAGGCTTATAGCCTGACAAATGTCTTGTCATTTGTTGGCCTCGAATCGCAGAATTTTGTGCGCTCCTTTCCTATAGAATGTCAAGTTATGAACAATAATCTTAAAGACTCAGACATTGCCATTTGTATGAAAAATGTATTGCTCAGTAAAAGTAACAATGTGGAACAAACCTTGAATTTAGCAGTACTGAAATACTTCAACAGATAGTGCCATTCAACAATATCTAATTCTTTAGGCTTATGTAACATTCTCTGGTGGTAGCTGTCGTATGTCCTGGCCGTAGCACTGAAAGTTGAACACCATCCTTTGTAACACTCCTTAGCAATGTCCAATATCTTTTCCCTTGAATCAGCATTATCCTCCATGTCCCACTTTGCCTGTTATATAATCACAATAGCATGCAAATACTATGTGAGTTGTTATGTTAGTTTATATTTGAATTGTATTGAAAAGCAAAGTTTCTTATTACTAATACATCAGTTGCTATTGCGTCTTTGACTTGTTTCTTGACATGTTTCCATGATTTCACTCCAATGACTGGCGTCCTTTTCCGTGTATACATGACTACTTCATCAACGAATGAGCGGTAGTTATTACCTACCGGTCCTCCATGTTTGGAGAATTGAATGTCCAACTGCTGTTTGCCCACCTTGATTCTCTTGGCGATTACCTTCAAGGCTCTTACGGGACCGCGTCCTCTTTTCTTCACATTTTGTGAGCCTATTCCATGGGAACAAAATGTAATAATACCCACAAAAAACATACTATGCATAGACAGGTAATTTCTATTAAACACAAGGTACCATCTCCTTGCTCCTGCTATTTCCAACGCCGAGCATGAGATGGAGGCTGCACTGGAGGTGTTGGGTTCAAGTCATGCCTGTGTTGCAAAATAAAGGTGGGGTCCACATACCGTTCTGCAGACAATTTTGTGGCATGATGAGCTAGCATAATTTGTAGTCTGACAAAGAATGGTAATTTGCTTGCCAATTAGGAGAGGGATATTACCGATGTCATCAAGTTGTCCTGCAACTTTCAGGTATTCTTGGTATGTGTCGATTGTGTCCTCCCTAAATATGTCTTTTAATTCTGAAAAAGGATCCATAATTAATTTCATTCATGTGAGTGAACTGCAAAATCATGAGTATATATATACAAATATTGGGCTGTACCATATCTTACCCAAGGCTTTCTTCTCTTTATGCAGTGCAGCTAGCCAAACTTTGTATTCATCTAATTCAGATTCTTCGACTTCATCATCATCATCATCATGTGTGGAAACACTTTTGGATTTCAATGGTGTTATGGGCATGGTATGGTTGTTAGGTATTGGCTCTCTGGATACAACTAAGCTGATCACCATCTCCTCCTCGTGAATCTTTTTCATTTTTGCTACATCGACATCGTAGTCGATCTCAGTGAGTGTTGCTTCCGCAGGAGATTCAGGAATTCTAGTCTTGTAGTAAACCAAGTCCCTGTTCTGATACCCCAATTTTTGTTTCAACTTGTTTATGTTTTCAAGGGTGATTTGTTTCCCAAGAGGTTTACATGTATTTTTTTGATCTGCCTCCCCATCTCTACCCTTTTCAATCATATACAATGTCCAAATCTCCTCATCTTTTGATCTACGCATTCATCGATGGCATTTCAATAATTTGAAGAAATTTGGTGTGCAAATCGCGTGAACAATTGCATGAAATCTAGGGTACCAGTGCATGCACAAATGCATGAAATATAGGTGGCAGTACGAGGGGAAAGATCAAACGCGGAAACGACGTACCTGGCCTCGGTCGTCTCGTCCTGAGACGAAGGTACCACATCTTGGTCTGCATCTAGGCCGTCGACCATTGCTTCTGCGTCGCCCGAACCTTGTGATGCTCTTTGGGACGAAGGTGATGACCCAAAGAGCGCAGTCGTCTCCCTAGCCCTGGTGGACATGCTGCTGGTAGGTTCAGCTGTCGCCGTACCAGAGGTTGGTGTGAACATTGGAGGTAGCATGGCCGACAAAGGTGTGCGCAGCGCTTCAGACGACGAAGGGGTCACCCTTGCCGCCTCGCTGGTCGTCGGCATCCTCGTGTAAGGTGAGAAGCAGCTTGGCGGCGGCGCCGGTCGTCGTCGACTACCCAGCCCCTAACTGACTGAGATGTAGATTGGTTTTGCGAGGGGATTAGGGAGGGAAACAAAAGAGACGCACAACTTACTACTCTAAAAACCCGGCGTTTGTCGCAACAACGTGGTGGCCCCAGTCATGGTAGCGCGGTAGTTTGGGCGTTTGTTAATGGAAAAACTGGCGCCACATTCCAAATCGTTGGCTACCAAATTTTCTGAACGCTTGGCGTATTTGAGGGGTGCGTTTTCGTGTGTCCCGCTGACGAGTGGGTTCCACTCAGTTTTATATATATTTGTAAAGATGATGCGTTGAACATAATCAAGTTTTATAAATATAGTTTTATATAAGTTATACTAGTTTACTTCTTGTTTACTATGTAACTGCACAAGATGACACATGTTATTGTATATTGCTTTTATAAAAGTTTTTGTGGTCAAAGTAAATATTGAATATCATCTTTCCACCAACTTTAGCAGAATAACATTCCTCACATCAATTTCGTACCAGAGTAACATGCATCACACAAATTAAGTAACCAACATAAAGATCGGCAGCCAGTGCGTACGATATATGAGGACTGAGTTTACACATAGGCTTCCCGAGCCACGATGACACCACAGCAACTAAGGATCATCAAAAACATGCTCCACATCGACACAAGTTGAGAGACACATCGACCAAAGACACAACTTCAGAGACATGCTTCGAGTTTATTTGCTGGATTTCTTCAAAGTTCTGCCTAAAATGATGCCAAAGACTCTCCGCAAGGTCCCTCCTCAGTGCCAGATAAATTTCATGAAAAAAAGAAAGCATTCACCGAACTGTCAGAACAATAATTGAATTCCTGATAACTGAAGTCCTGTGAACCGAAAGAATTTTAGCAGTCAGCTGAAGTTTCAGAACATAAGAATTCCAGATGTAAAGTGAATTCCTGATGAGTAGCAGACAAGAAAGAAAGCAAACATGTAAATTGAAATCCTGAATGTCTTTTATGGTGCATCATGTATGGAACAAATTAATCAAAACATATCAGCAATCACAAACTTTTTACCTTGTATCAGATCATTAACGCTTCCTTGAGTGTGAAGAAGAACCAATCACACTCGTTCTGGATCATTAACGCCACGAATACCAAGCATGCCATCCTGCGTGGTTGCCACACCCGCGACCTGCACACTGAAAATCGTCTTGGCAGGGTACGGGCGCCGGCACCGGCGGCACGGCAACCGTCGCCGACGGCCGTAAGTCCCACGTCGCCGAAATGATCCTGGAGCGGCGTTTCGTACAAGTCAAGTTTTTACAAGGAAGCGCCGTCGCCCCCTCTTTGGGTCCCTCGACCAAGCGCAGGAGCCGCCGGGCCTCGTCGTCGTCGGCCTCACCGCTATTGGGCCTGTAGATGAAGAGGGCGAGGGCGAGGGCGTACATCGATACCTTGTGGCCCGCCTCCGCGGCGCGCCTTATCTGGTCGAGTCACGGCATGATTACGCCGCGTTTGTTCCCCAATATTGCAAGGCACAACCCGCTGCGGAACAAGGCCTCCGGGTTGCCGACGGTGGCCAGTGTGGTGATGAGCGCCACGCGATAATCCGGGCCGAGGTAGAATCGACGCCGCAGGACACGTTTCAGGGCTAGGCGTCGTCCGACCATGGCGGCGCCACACACCACGCACATTGCCTTGCAGGTTGCATGCAGGTTGCGGAGATCCACCATGGCGTCCTCTGACTGAGCAGCGACTCGGGAGACGATGTCAATCGTCAGCTCCGTCGGCAGTTCCACCAGCCTCGATGCCTCGTAGCGTGCCGTGGCGACCTTTTCCATGGAGTGATTGCAGTTCGTCACGCGCGGGGGCTGGTTGGATGTGTGAGGCTGTGCTCCCCGACGAGGATGAGGTAGAAGATGAAGGCGAGATGTGAGGGGAGATGGAAAAGAACTGCCACCGCCAGATCAGGTTGCTGATTGAATTAGGGGGGTCCCAGGGTATATTGGGTTTAAGAAAATTGCGCTTTCATAGGGAGGACACGTAATCACAGAGTTGTGGGTCCCACCTGTCGGCGCCCAGATTGTGATGTGTTCTTGAGTTGTTCATGGACCTAATTAACATGATTCTTTGCGTATAATCATAGCTACAAATTTGTTTAGATTTCACAAATGACGTCCAAATCAGGAATTTTTTTTCCTACATACTTAGAAAACAATAATCAAGCTCATGGTGTACACTGCATCTCATGTGAGTATGTTTTAGCAATCATAATTAAGAAATAGAACAATTCAAAACTAGAATCAAGATTTTCAAAGAGTAGATGATGTCAAATGGAAAAGAGATGAATACCAAAGTTTCAAAGCTCGTCGAGATGAAGAATCTTTATTTTGGTCGGATTTTCATTTGACGAAGTGGTACTACACATTGTTCATTAATCCTAGGTTCACTAACACAGTTTAAGAAATTTGGTTGGAGACATGTCAATTTTGTACTGCATGATAGTACCAATTCGTCAAATGAAAAACCGACCAAAATAAAGATTGTTCATCTCGAGGAGCAATGAAACTTTGGTATTCATCACTTTTCCATTTGACATCATCTACTGTTTGAAAATCTTGATTCTAGTTTTGAATTGTTCTATTTCTTAATTATGATTGTTGAAACATACTCACATGAGATGCAATGTACACCATGAGCTTGATTATTGTTTTCTAAGTATGTAGGAAAAAAAATTCCTGATTTGGACATCATTTGTGAAATCTAAACAAATTTGTAGCTATGATTATATGAATCAAAGAATCAAGTTAATTAGGTCCATGAACAACTCAAGAACACATCACAATCTGGACGCCGACAGGTGGGACCCACAACTCTGTCGAATGGGGAAATCTCTCGCGGGTTTAGGCCAACAGGTTGGACTCACAACCCTACCGACAGGTGGGACCCACAACTCTGTCGACAGGTAGGACCCACAACTCTGCCGACAGGTGGGACCCACAACTCGGTCGAATGGGGATATCTATCGCCCCTTTCCTCCTGATTTCTCCCCAATCTCTGTTCCAGTTTTACAGCTATTTCGCAATCTCCGCCTCGCTCTCGCCGTCGGCCGCCTCGCTCTCGCCGCCGGATTCCTCCAACGCCGGTGATGGTTGGCTCCACTGCGGGTGCAGTGGGCCGTAGCATGTAGAGTCGCACCCGCATTGCCGCCTCCCCTCCAGCAGCCGCCATTGTTGCGGGGCCTCGAGTAGAGCACCACTCCACCAACCAAGTGCGTGACTCGCGAGGAAGATTCGCGAGGAGCGGACGCACCAGGAACCCGATGCCCCCTCCTCCTTAGTCCCCCTAGGTTAGTACCGATCCTCTGGTAGAATCATTTTGTAATTGGGGTTTCCTACTGTAAACATGGATTTGTGGTAAACCTAGATGAATGGGGTCAGTCTTAACTATAATAACTAGACATGGATTTGTGGTAAACCTAGTCTTAACTAGTCATGGATTTGGAGTTTTCTATTTTAGACATGGATTAGTTGCGCTCCTGGTGGACCAAGATTCACTTTTCCTAGGTTCTCTGATGCTAGATAAAGATCCAATTTCATTTACTTCTGCTAGATGCACTCATGGATGACTATGTCTATTAGGGAGGTGATGTTCCTAACAAAAATGTTGAACTCATTCCATATATTGCTTCAAATGTCCAGCATCTCTGTACGAATTGAACAAATGTCCTTGTATCTTCACAGATCCATGGTTCTAATGCATCAGTTTGCCTTTGTTTTAGGTAGTCGGTGTAACTCCACTTGACATTGACTCAATCTGGGATGCAATCCACACGTGGAATGCAAGGATGGAAGGCCTTGGGACAATGCTACATGCCGTAGCACAAAGTCATGAAAGACTAGAATCATTTTTGGTGGATCAGCTTGCCGAAGCTGGAAAAAAGAATGTTGTGCTGGCAGAAAGAGTGGCAAAAGTAGAGGCAAAGGTTGCTGAACTTGAGGCAGCAACAAAATAGAAGCTTCTTTAGTAATGTGCTTGCTATAAACAATGGAATGTAGTGTGTATGACTTAGTTTGGTGGTCAGCTGTGATGTTGACCTGCACTTGTTTAGTTATTACTTTTGTTAAGAAGCCTTGAGCTTGTTGAGGTTGATGGACTTATGGAGTCTTGATGAACTAATGTATGATGCTTATGTGCGCAAGTCTTGCTTGTGCCTGATGGACAACTAATAAATGGCTGTGTTCATGATTGCTTATGTACATCTCTGCATGAATGGCTATGTTCATGATATGATTTCCTTTTTTCGTCTGCTTGTTGTTCTCGTCCTGCTTGTACTTTTTTCATTTCTATGCTTTATAATTATTTTGCTCTATACTTGTCAATCAGAAATACACATAAAACGCTCATGAACACATCAATAATAAGAGCAAATTTCTTGCGAGCAAGTTTTTCGAACCGAGGGCTTTCCCCCATTTCCATTCCAAAGAAACGGAAATACCAGGCGTTTTGGGTTACAAGAGCGAACTAGAACGAGGAAGTTCAAAAGCAGAGGACACTCGCTACCGGTAGCCTGACTCAAGCTAAGATACTCACTCCTCTACCATCCCAGATCTCCCAGGATCACAGCTACAGAACAGAGTTAAGCAAAGGCCACGTGAAAATCTTTATCTTATATGGGATCTTAGATTTCCATATATGACTATAGTTCCTCCCAGCATCATCTTTTGTGAGCTGATCATATACTGATCTTGTGGTAAAGGATCTCTTCCCCCCCTGATTTATGAATTGATGCAAGGTTATCTCCTTGTCTTCGCAGAGATCAAAGAGCACTGGGGCTATTATGCAAATTGGGCTATCAAATAGCAAAGGATCAAGCCAAAACAGAAGGATGATCAAGGGTAATAATAATAGTGGCATTCACTAGCTACCATATATTTCCACTAAAGTAATGCAATTATACAAGTTCATTAAACAAAAGCCTCATTCATCAAATCTAGATGTTCATGAGGGAGTAGTTCACTACACAAAAGCTATCTATCATTCCTTGCAGGCATGCCTACGGGAGTGCCCAGCGCTTGATCGCCAGCCGGAGGTCCTCCACCTTAGCCTCAATCTGAAATGGTTTTACAATGCATTATCAGTGTGATAAGTACATCAAACTTTGAATGAAACTGAACATAGTCAACACTGGGAATGAAGGTAATACATTGGCATTAGTAGGACGTTTTCGGTAGGGACCCGAGAGGCAGAGCTCATCGTCGCTGTAGTCATTGCATTCCACGAACAGCCTAACTCGTGCGAAGTTGAACTCATATGTCACCTTTGGCCCAAGATCCTGAATTAAGAAATCAAGACATGAACAGCAATATTCCACTTGTGAACTTAAGATTAATCATGTTGCAATCAGAGGTGAGCAAAAATTTGTTTCAAACTGTCCAAGATAAAATTCACATAAACACTAGTGTACCAAGAATGCTACTACACAAAATGTTGAGATGAATTTGCTCACTGATTCTTAACTGGATGATCTCTACCAAAAATTGACATATGTACCCTAGTCAAGAAATCCTAAATTGCAATTCCAGAATTGATTATGACTCAGAAACAATTTCGCAATCACACAAAAATGATCACTTCAATGTACTAAGCAACCAGAGGAATTAAAGACTGAGTTCTTGAATAATAAAGAGGAACTTAAATTTGGTATGAGTAAGAAAAGTTACCAGACGCTCCCATCTGAAGTCCTGCCATTTGCGGGGGTACAACTCCTCGCTGGACTCCTCCGCCGGCTTCGACTTCTTGGTGTCAGGGTGCTGAAAACCCTCCTCGTCAGCCTTCCGCTTCCGAGGCATCCTAGCGGATTCAGCGTCCGCTTCCTCGGATGCCTGACGAACATCGGGCCAGGGTAAACACCCCGGCAACGCGGCCAATGCCGCCACTGCCTATGCCGTCGCTGCCCCCTTCTCCTGGCTCGTAGAAGATGCCGCCAATGCGGCCTTGGACGAGGAACGGCGACACGAAACCCTCGACGCCTCTGACGACTCCGGCTCCATCTTGGCGTGCGGGTCCGGCGGTGGGGTGGTTTGGAAAGTGATCGGAATTGGGCGGCAGTGGGTGGTTTCTACTGTAGCGAGGCGAATGGGGCGAGACAAGCAAGCGAACCATCGGGGCAGGGCGGTGGCGTCTAGGCTCACACAGGGTGCGGTTCTATAAAAGTCCCACACAGAAACATCAGTTGTTTCCACCCCAAGCGGCTGACAAATGGAGCCCACCACGAAGGGCCCACACAGAAACCCCACACCAAAGGGATGCGACCCATGAGCGTGCCACCGATCGAGGAGACGACTACCTCGTGTGTGCTTTTTCATCCTTGCGTTTGACTTGCGGGTCCCACCTGTCGGCAAGTGATGAACTTATTTTTGTATTTTGATTCATAATCAAAACATAAAACATGTTTATATTACACGTATGATGTCCAACTCAAGTGGTTTTTTCCCCTACATTCTTAGAAAACAAATATCTATCTCCTGAGTCCAGTGCAATTCGAAATTACAAAGTTTGAACCATCAAATTTTCAAAATTCAAAGATTGATAACTAGAATTGATTTTTTCAAACACTAGATGATGTCAAATGGAAAAGTGATGAACACCAAAGTTTCATAGCTCATCGAGATGAACAATGTTTATTTTGGGCGGTTTTTCATTTGACGAAGTGGTACTATCATGTAGTACAAAATTGACATGTCCCCAACCAAGTTTCTTAAACTATGTGAGTGAACCTAGGTTAATGAACAATGTGTAGTACCACTTTCTCAAATGAAAATCCGACCTAAATAAAGTTCGTAGATCTTGTTGAGATATGAAACTCTGGTATTCACCACTTTTCCATTCCACATCATCTGGTGTTCAAAAATATCGATTGTAGATATCATTTTTTGAATTTTGAAATTTGTCCTATTCAGACTCTGTCAAATGGATTAATGACTTAAATAAAGATTGTAGGCCTTGACGAGTTGTAAAGGTTTGGTATTCAAGAAATTTTCATTTAACAACTTTTGACAACTATATTCAAACTCTGTCATTTTTTGAAGGTTTTTGATAACAGAAGCAATTTGCGTCATCGTCCCCACGTGTGGGACCAGTTAGCCGCACGACTGCACGAGCGCTCGTGGTGTCCCCACTTCCTTTTACCTTATAGACGAAGCTGGACAGACAACATAGAATATTACTTCATCCCTGTTCCCCCAAACTGTCCCATCAAAACTGGGGTTTTCTTGCCTTCTGCCATCGTCGGCGACCGCCAAGCTTCCAATCTCGGACGCCATTGCCACGCCACCTAGCTCTGAAGGAAGATTGGCACCCGCGATGACCCGATGCGAGGCAGCAGAAGGCAGCGCCGCCCCTGAAAGGAAGGGGGATGCAGTCGGGGCAACCGCCACCGCTGGCCCCCACACCAACCGAGGTACTGCAGGCGGAGCAAGCGCCGCCGCGTCAGCAGAGCGCATCAATTTCCAGGTCAGCCCTTCGCGGCCAGCATGTACATTGTGTAGGTAGTCGTGGATTTGTAGCGAGATTGAACTGTTTAATTAAGATTCCGAACTCTGTTTTCTTGGATTGGTACTGTAGGGTGGCAAGCGTCGCACCGTGGATGTGTGGGACGTCGTTGCCGATGCTGTCCATGTTCGAGTAGGCAGTGGCTGGGATGAATGGCGCCCCGCCATCGTCCGTCCACGGTGTTCGCCGAATCCGGGACCGGCCCCAACTTCGGTCCGCGAGGTCGAATTCTTCAAGGAGCGGTACCCGAGCATCAAGACCACAATCACTTGCGACGCGGGATTAGTGGCGGAGTACGTCAAAGAAATCAAAGGTAGCCCTCCTCCAGATCGTTTGCTCGTCGGATTGGACACCGAGTGCATTGAGCCTCACAGTGGCGAGCTCAAGGTCGCATTGTTGCAATTGTGCGTCGGGCCGCATTGCCTTATTTACCAGGTGCTCCATGCCGGCTACAAGCTACCTGATGTCCTGAGCAAGTTTCTCAGCCAGGAAGGCCACATCTTTGTCGGAGTGCATATCTCGAATGATGTTGAACGCCTAGAGCAGGACTGCGACATCACGATTTCTAATTGGAGAGACCTTCAACTGCTTGTTTCTGAGGTTGATGACAAGTACAGCAATCTGTACCAAAATGGTTACAGGTCATCACTGGAGAAGATTGGAAATGTGGTACTAGACCTACCTCTGTTCAAGGATAGAAGAGTGAACCACAGGCTGTGGGGTTTGAGGTGTTTGCAAGACTGGCAGGTGAATTATGCCACCAAGGATGCATTTCTGTCTTTTGAGATTGCAAATCAGCTTGAGATCAAGCATGGTTACCAATTTGTGCCAGATGATATATAGTTAGAATTATCTAGTAATGTAATAATCCATAGTAACAAGTAGCATTTCTGGGTTTTGAGAACAAGTATCTGTGTATGTATATCTAGTAATGCAGTGATGTAGTCAATGCTAGTACACTGCTACTACTTTGGTATATATGTGCAAGTCTTTATTATGATGTCAAATGGAAACTTTGGTATTATAAGTTGCCACCACACCACATGAAATGACACCCAACCACGCGCCCACGCCACGACACGCCAGTTCGAAATCACAGCACGGCACGACACGCCAGTTCAAACCCATGCCACGCCACGCCACGCCAGTTCAAACCCATGCCACGACACAGTAGTTCTGATGTTCAGTTGTTAATTTCTTTGGAAATAACTTGAGAGGCCGCCGCCGGTTATTGGAAACTAGAAAGACGTCGCCGGTTCTTGGAAAGTCCTCTCCGCCCACATCTCACGCTCCCCCGCCGCGCCCTCTCTGCCCACATCTCACGCTCCGCCGCCGCCCTCTCCGCCCACATCTCACGCTCTGCGCCGCGTGACTTCCCTCCATGGCATCGAGGGAGCACCCCCGGTCGCTCGCGGAACTCTCGATTGAGTTGCGGGCAATCCTCGCTGGCCGAGTCGGTGCGACATCGAAGCGGCCACTGGAGGACCTCCGGAGCCTACGTGCCACCTGCAAGAGCATGGTCGGCCCCTGCCACGACAGAGACGTCGGTAGGCACCTGGCACTAGGTCGCGTTCCAGTCGAGCAGATGCAGAACGTCGACCCCGACGGCTACGAGATCTTTGTTCGTAGCCTGGCTGCAGCCGGCGACCTGGTGGCCGGCTTCCTCGCCGGGATGGATGACATCTTCGGTAGGAACCGCGGCCGGTGTCCTCCCCTCGACGAGCTACACGGCGCTGCCCAGGCCGGGAATAGAGGGGCGGCCTATGCGGCGGCCGTCCTCCTCTACAGGTTCTACAGCGGGGCCGACGCCGACGCCACTGCATTTGCGTACATGAAACAGGTTGAGGGCGAGGCACAAGGGCAGTGGCGTCTGCGGATGATCATCAATGGGCATTCTCAATATTTCCGGACCCGTGGGGTTAATCTTGCAAAGCAAATGAGGAGTATCGCCCTCCGCCAGGGCCGCTGCCAGCCGACGCTGCCACCGGCGGTGGCGCGAGGCAACATTCAACACTGTGTAGGCCGAACCTTCTGCGGTAGGGAGCCGAGCTAGAGGGGGTTTGCCATGTATTTCTGTAGTGATGAATGTAGGCTTCGTTTCGAATGTGATGCCTTCTTCTTTAGTGTTAATCATGTTTACAGAGGCTAAAATGGTGTAAAGTGTATCATCTGCTAGAACTTCCTATTAATCTTCATGCTCATGATGTGTCCCAACCAGAATAAAGAAATAACAAGTTATGTTTTTCTAGAGATTCTTCTACACTAGTAGGAACCTATCTTTGCCAAAATTATGGTACTTATTATTCAAATGTAGTGAGAATGTAACAGCTTGGGAAAAGTGACCACAAATACACCTCATGCTTTAGTTTTGGGGCACGACATAATAATGTAAAAAATGTTGCAAACAATTGTCATGGCAAGAATAAATTGTCTCTTAACACGCCAAACAAAATCAACTAAGTATCAATCGAAAAATTCATCATCTTGGGCATCTTGAACAATTGGTGCAACAACTCCATCATCAATGTACGTGTCATCTGCATCATGTTCATCATCAACATCAAATACATCATTATCTGGTTCATCAACTGCCTCGACCCGCACCTGATTAATAACTGAGACATCCCCGGTTGTGCCTTCCTTGTCCGATCTTGACCAATTTGTCAAATCCTGGTGTTCACCGAGCAAATTAATACCTTCGATACCCACAACAATTGAGTCCTCAAGATCTAATTTAGGCATGGCAAACAAGTTCCTTGGTTTCAATGAAATAACACTACTCCAACCAGGTTTGTTCACCAGATTCACATAAAACACCAGTTCTGCCTATGTTGCCAGAATATAGGGTTCATTCTTATACCTGTGTCGAGTAGTATCGATGTCAATCACCCCAAATTTATCTTTATAGTATCCTTTGCCTCTGTTGGTACTTGTGGCAGCAGGCACATCAAACCAGTCACACTGGAACAGAATAACTTCTTTTTGTCCAGGAAATTCTAGTGAGATCATTCTTTTAATCACTCCATACCAGTTCGTGCCTCCTTTCTCACCTTGACAAGCACACCACTGTTTTGTGTCACGAGGGTTTTCTTAATGTTAACAGTTCGAAACAGCCAATTATTGATATGACATCTATTCAATGTACGAGGTCGGGGATCCGGTCCTTGAGCAAGTGCAAACAACTCTGAACTTACTTCCCCTCTCGCATGTAGACCTCTGATCTTGCCTTCAAACCATCTTACAAGTTGATCCTCATGTTGCTGATCAAGATTTCTGTTTCCATATCCCTTCAGTTCTTCCAAATGGGCACTGCATACAAATGAATATTACTGTTAGTTTGAAATTTAAAATTACAAGCAATAAATGATGTTGAGTAGTGTATCTTACTCGACATATGGTCTAGCTTCATCACAATTGCAAATTATGTAGTGCCTCATCTTCCGAAACTCATCTGGTGGAATTTCGTCGACCGTCTGTCCTCTCCTCTTGTAATTCATTTCAGAAAAAATACTCAAACCAGATGGTGGCTCATTAATAGTAACTGCTTCATGTCGATCAACACGATTCTCTTTGGTGTCCACGTCCAAGAATCTTGAGCAGAATGTAAGGCACTCCTCGAGTATGTATCCCTCAGCAATTGAACCTTCAGGGTGAGCCTTGTTCCTCCCATATCCTTTCACAGTGTGTAGGTACCGCTCCACTAGGTACATCCATCTGTAACACACTGGCCCCCCAAGTTTAGCTTCTTCAGCTAGATGAACAGACAAATGGATCATGATATCAAAAAATACAGGTGGGAATATCATCTCAAGTCGACAAAAAGCCTCCCTAATTGAACAACTTAGCCTGTCCAATTCTACATCCACCAGCTCCTTTGAACATAGTGCATCAAAGAAATTACTAAGCTGAATCAATCCGATGACAACAGCTTCTGGCAAAATCCTACGCACCACTAAGGGTAAAAGTTTCTGTAGAATTAGATGGTAATCATGAGTTTTCAAGCCAGACACCTTACGTGACTTTACGTCAACACATCTTCTTATATTTGAGGAAACCCCATCAGGCATCTTCACTCCATATAGAAATTTACACAAACTTTCCCTGGCATCCTTATCTAACTCGTACAAGGCTGATGGCAAGGTATACTTCTCATCTTTAATCACAGGGTGCTGATCTGGTCGTATCCGTAGATGCTCCATGTCAAGCCGGGCATTCTCCCCGTCCTTACATTTGCCGTCCAATTTAAGCAGAGTGCCTAGTATGCTATCGCATATATTTTTCTCAATGTGCATGACGTCCAAATTATGCCTGATGAGCAAAGAAGACAAGTAAGGGAGCTCAAAAAAATACTCTTCTTCCTCCAGTTGTGCCATCTGTTGTCATCGTCACGCTTCCTTTTTTTTGATAACAAGGTCTTTCCAAATTGTACTTGTTCAAAAGTATCATACTGCTCAAGTACCTATGCACCAGATAGTGGTTCTGGTGCCTCCCTGGTTTCGACCTTGTTGTTGAAGCTGACCGCGTTGTTGCGCCATGGATGGTCGGGGGGCAAAAAACGTCGATGTGTCATGTAGCAGTGCTTCTTCCCATGTTTCAACCACAAATAGTCAGTATGTTTGTGGCAGTATGGACATGCAAACTTTCCTTTAGTGCTCCAACCAGACAGCATAGCATAAGCTGGGAAGTCATTAATTGTCCAAAGAAGGATAGCGCGCAATGTAAAATTCTTCTTAGTCCCTGCATCTCTTGTTTTAACACCATTATTCCAAAGCTCCTTGAGCTCCAGTATCAAGGGCCTCAAATATACATCAATATCCATTCCAGGAGATTTTGGACCAGGTATCAACATTGACAAGATCCAGTTAGATTGTTTCTGACACAACTATGGAGGTAAATTGTAAGGTATCAGGATGACAGGTCATATGGAGTATGTAAGACTTTGCATGACAAAGGGATTGAACTCATCAGAAGCAAGACCCAGCCTAACATTACGACCTCCTTTTTCTAAAAACCATTTAAACTCTGAATCCACGTGCTTCCATGCCTTTGAGTCAGCAGGGTGACGCATTTTCCCATCGTTCACCAATTCTTTCTTGTGCCACTGCATATCCTCTGACATTTGCTTTGACATATACATTCTTTGCAGCCGAGGAATAAGAGGAAAGTAGCGTAGGATCTTAATTGGTAACCGTTTCTTAACAGTAGTAGCACCAACTGTACTGTCATTATTACCACAGGTTTTTTCTACAACTTTCCACCTTGACTGCTTACAAATGGGACATGTCTCCAGATTTGCGTATTTGTCAAAAAATAACACACAATCATTTTCACATGCGTGTATCTTGACATAGTCCAAGCCCAGGTCTCGAACCACCCTTTGCACTTTATCCAAGGAGTCAGGAATACAATGCCCTTCAGGGAGAACCTTTCCAAAGAGCTTAAGTATGGCCTCCAACGCCGCGTTACTTAAGCCATACATGCACTTTATCTGAAAAAGCTCCACCATAAAAGAGACCTTAGTTGCATTTTTCATCCTGGATACAATTCCTTCTTTGCCTGGTCTAATAGTTTCAAAAAAATCTCTGCCTGCTTATCTGCCTCCTCATCATCTCTGGTTCATCCATGATGTATAGTGCCACTGATAATGTTTCTAATCAGAGTATTAGTGGCAGCAGGGTTATCATCACAACCATCTTCTTCATCGTCTTCTCCAAAATAAGGTGTTGTATCATCAGCTGTAGGTTGTGCATCATGATCATTGAGATCAGGAGTGACATCATGATTCACACGACCCTCAGCTGATGAAGTATTAGTTTGGCCTTGAATGATACAATCATCGATGAAACAATCAGCAAACCCTCTAGTCACTAAATGAATTTGAATAGGAAACACGGTGTCATGTCTGATCATGGATTGACACAAAGTACATGGGCACGCAATAGATCGACCTCGCGCTGATGCGGCGGTAAAGGTTTGAAAAAAGTTCGGAAATTGTTCTGCCAATCCGCTGAGTGTCGAGGCAAGCGCATCCAACTCCGATCTTCGTGTGATGCCATTAATCTGCATTCATATTTCAAACGACCTAGATTATGATATAGCAATATGCATATATATGCAGGGAACAAAGATATATACGAGATCAAGGCAACAGTACCGGTCGTGGCACCGCACAGATGTTGATTGATCGCCGTGGAGATCAATCTAGATGGAGACCTAGACGCCGTCGTGGAGATCTTGATGGAGACCGACGTCGTCGAAGACTTGGAATTTTGGAATGGTCCCGATGAGTCCCTATCTGATCGTCGTTTTGATCTCCTGCATAAGCGTCACGATAGACAAATTACAGTGCAACCAAGGAATACCTCGTTGCAATAATTCTAATAAAGTTGCAACGACCATGAAAAATAGTCCAGCGACTAAATTTCGTGGCAATATGTACACGATATTGCATCTTGAGGCTACAAATGAAGCAATAGCCCTCCATGTATTGCAACAACGCAAAGATATATTTGCAACCCAAATAAGATGTTGCGATATAGCCGTTCAAACGCAACCAACCCTAGTATGGTGGCCATAGCAACTTTCTATTGCAACGCACAAAATGCTAATGCAACGCAGAAATGGGGTAGCAGTATTTCCTACCAAATGCAACACAAATCCTCATAATGGGTGCATTAGCGTCAACCTGTTGCAACACAAAAAATAAATATTGCAACTCAAATTTTGTGTAGCAATAGACACGCATATTACAACCAAATCACTATTTCGGTGCCATAGTACCCCCCTATGGCAACCGAATTTGTGGTGTTTCCTAGGAGTTGTGTTGCAATAGGGGGAAAACCTTGTAGTGTTGGACATGGTCCGATCAATGATGACCCAGTCAGACCTACTATTATTGTTTTGGAGTTACCCTCTAGAAACAACGGCTTTCGCACATAATAGGGTACCGTCTAAATTTGTAGTCAAGACACCATATGAAATATGGACTGGGAAGGTTCCCAGCTTGTCTTTTCTAAAGATTTGGAGATCTAAGGTTTTTGTCAAGCAACTTCAGTCGAACAAGATGTCACCCAAATCGGATAAGTGCATTTTCATGGGATATCGAAAGGAGACTTTAGGATATTATTTCTACAATTGCTTTGAGGGCAAAGTGTTTGTCACTCAGAATGGTGTTTTCCTGGAGAAAGAGTTCCTCAAAGGGGAAAGGAGTGAAAAGACATTGCATCTTGAAGAAGTTCAAGATGAGCCAATCGGGCAAGCATCAACAAGTGATGCTAATATAGCTGAACAAGTTGAGATGCATGTGGCAAGAGAAGCACCACTGCAACCACGAAAGTCTGAAAGGGTATGTCATGCAACTGATAAGCTCAATCTCATGGTTACGGAAGAGTGTAACATATTGTTGTTGGACAATGATGAGCCTATAACATATGCAGAAGCAATGATGGACCTAGTCTCTGAAACCTGGCAAAGTGTCATGCAATCTGAAATAGAGTCCATGGGAGACAATCATGTTTGGAACCTGGTTGACCTGCCTCATGGTGTTAGACCCATAGAGTGCAAATGGATCTATAAGAAGAAGAGAGATATGGATGGAAATGTTCAGATCTATAAAGTTCAACTTATTGCAAAACATTTTCGACAAGTTCAAGGTGTTGACTACGATGAGACTTTCTCGGCTGTAGTGATGCTTAAATCTATTCGAATTATTCTAGCCATTGCTGCATATTTCGATTATGAGATATGGCAAATGGATGTCAAGACAACATTCGAAAATGGGAATTTGACCAAGAATGTGTATATGACATAGCCCAAAGGTTTTGTCGATCTGACTAATGCTAGAAAGATATGCAAACTTCAAAAACCTATTTATGGGTTGAAGCAATCATCTCAAAGTTGGAACCTTCGCTTTTATGAAGTGGTCCAAGGGTTTGGCTTCATTCAGAATGAAGAAGATCCTTGTGTTTACAAGAAGGAAAGTGGGAGTGTCAGGCATACACCCAGAGTACCTGCAAGGAAGGAAGAAGATGGCCTCCTACTAGAATTCCCCTGCAATCCTACTAGGACTCCTACCTTAACCGACTAGGAACCTGCCCCCTAGACTATATAAAGAAGGGTCCGGGTGATATGCACACGTCCATGCAGCACGTGTAGCAAGTTGTTGTGGCCCGATCTTCTCGTAGGATCTGCGAACTTGATAAATTGTCGCTCCGTGACCTGGTGAAGAGGCAATGCACTGCGAGGCTATCGACACGACGAACTACCGAGACAATCATCCTTCCACGTACCGACGAAACAGCCCACACAATCACGCCCTATACACATGAAGGCGTGAACTGGGTGAACCGCAGTTCGGCGTTCTACAACTCCCTCAGGAATCGAAAGAACAAGTGTTGCAAGCCTCTCAAGACTCACACATAAACAAAAACTCCACGAGTTTGTGTATTCTAAATTCAATCCTTCTAAAATCTGTCCTTACATTGTCTATTACAAGATATATATAGAGATAGGGGCGTTCACCTTTGAGTAAATGGCACCATGCGTGTGCACTAGTGGATTTTGTGGCTGGTTCGCGCGTCTTTTCAGCTTCTGGCAACAGTTACTAAAATGAGCGTAACTCCTTATTGGGAAGTCCAAATAATGAGCCGTTTGATGGGCTGGAAAGTAGACTTGAAGATGCTTCCATCCACCTGTAGAACACCATCTAACTCCTTTTATTCCGTCCACAGTGATGCTTGGAATTTGCACCATGTGTTAGTCATCTAGCTTCTAGTTTCATTCCCATGCAAATGTGATGAACCACCATTTATTCATGCACACCGTAGGCTTCTCGGTTCAAATATCCAGAGGCTTGCATCCATCTTCATCCCATGCTGGTTCATACACTCCATCATTCCCAAGGACATTGAAACAAGAAATCAAAGGCATAGACTCATTCAACATAAACTGATTATTAAACATAAGGTTAGCGTTCACCTGAAAATGAATTTCCTTCTCCAATTGTTTAGTTCTACTCCTTGTAATTGGACCAGCTATATCAAGTGGAGTTTCATTTGGAGATGAGTGGATGTTAGGAATATCCTCATTAGCCTCCCCCCTTGAGAAGGAGTAGTCCTCGACTCAGACTCACCAACAAATGGAAGCAAGTCTTTGACATTGAATGTTGTACTCACATTGGAATATTCAGGTGGCAGCTGAATTTTGTAAGCATTATCATTTATCTTTTGGAGAACCTTGAACGGACCATCACCCCGAGGAGATAACTTACTCTTACGCTGTTGGGGAAAGCGATCCTTGCATAGATGCAACCATACAAGATCTCCTAGCTGAAATGTAACCTTCTTCTTACCTTTGTTTGCTTGCTTTGCATATTTTGCTGATTTCTTCTCAATATTCTTTCTTGTCTCCACATGTAACCACTTGATAAAGTCCGATCATTTCGTGGCATCCAAATTAACTTGTTCCTTTAATGGTAAAGGCAAAAGATCCATGGGAGTATGGGGTTCAAACCCATAAACTATTTCAAATGGACAAGAGTTTGTTGTGGAATGGACTGCCTGTTGTATGCAAATTCAACATGTGGAAGGCAGTCTTCCCAGAGCTTCAAATTCTTTTTCACCATAGCACGCAACATGGTTGACAAAGTACGGTTGACAACCTCAATTTGCCCACGCATTTGCGGATGACAAGTGGTTGAAAATAGCAACTTTGTGCCAAGCTTAGCCCACAATGTCTTCCAAAAGAAGCTGAGAAATTTTGTATCCCGATCTGAAATAATAGTCTTTGGAACACCATGTAAACGACCGATCTCCCTGAAAAATAAATCAGCAACGTGTGAAGCATCATCACTCTTATGATAGGGTATAAAATGTGCCATTTTAGAAAAGTGATCTACAAAAAAAAATAATAATCCCTCCCCCTCTGAGACCGAGGTAACCCCAGAACAAAGTCCATAGATATATCTTCCCAAGGTACACGTGGAATAGGTAATGGAGTATATAAACCATGGGGATTGAGGCGGGACTTAGCTTTCAAGCAAATGATGCAGCACCCAACGTGCTGCTGGACATCACGTCACATATGTGGCCAAAAGAAATGATCAGAGAGCATGTCCAATGTCTTTTTGACACCAAAATGGCCAGCGAGTCCACCTGCATGTGCTTCCTGCAAAAGAACTTGACGAATTGAACATGCTGGAATGCATATTTTGTTAGCCTGAAACAAGAAGCCATCATGCACATAATTTTTAGCCCAACCTTTTCCATCAATGCAATGAGAGAAAGGTTCTTTAAAATCAGCATCAACAACATAAAGTGTTTTAATGGATTCCAAACCAAGCACTTTTGTATCTAGTTGTGTAATCAGCGCACATCTTCTAGACAAGGCAGCGACAACAATGTTATCTTTATCACGCTTATGTTTGACAACATAGGGAAACATTTCAACAAAATCAATCCATTTAGCATGTCGATGGTTCAGCTTGCCTTGGCTTTTAAGATATTTCAAAGCTTCATGATCATAATGGATTACAAATTCTTTTGGTAACAAGTAATGTTGCCACACTTCCAAAACCTGAACTAAGGCATAAAGCTCTTTGTCATACACCGAGTAATTCAGATGTGGACCATTTAGCTTTTCAGAAAAGTAGGCAACAGGTTTACCTTCTTGCTGCAGTACACCTCCTATACCAATACCACTTGCATCACATTCGATCTCAAATGTCTTACCAAAATCAGGAAGTTGTAGCAGCGGTGCTTCACAAAGCTTTGTTTCAGCTCATTGAAGGCTTGGTCTTGTTCATCACCCCACTTGAATGGAACATCCTTCTTTGTCAAATTATTGAGGGGTGCAACGATGGTGTTGAAATCTTTAACAAAACGCCTGTAAAACCTACAAGACCATGAACGCTTCGAACTTGGCTCACATTTACCAGTGTAGGCCAATCCTTTATTGCTTTAACCTTCTCTTCATCAACTTGAATACCAGCTGTGAAAACAACAAAGCCAAGGAAAACAACACGGTCTGTGCAGAAGGTGCACTTAGCAATGTTGCCATATAATTTCTCTTCCCTAAAAACAGCAAGTACTTGACGGATATGATCAAGATGTTCATCAAATGATTTTCTATAGATCAGAATATCATCAAAATAAACAACTACAAACTTGCCAATGAAAGCTCGTAAAACATGACTCATTAAGCGCATAAAAGTTGAAGGAGCATTTGTTAAGCCAAATGGCATCACAAGCCATTCATAGAGACCAATTTTTGTTTTAAACGTTGTTTTCCATTCATCACCAAGTTTCATGCGGATTTGATGATAACCACTACGCAAATCAATCTTGGTGAAAATGATGGAACCACTCAATTCATCTAACATGTCATCAAGTCGTGGAATGGGATGGCGATATCGAACAGTTATAGCATTGATAGCACGACAATCAACACACATGCGCCAAGAGCCATCTTTCTTTGGGACTAAAAGAACGGGAACAACACATGGTGATAAGGATTCACGAACATACCCTTTGTCCAAAAGCTCTTTTACTTGTCACTGAATTTCCTTTGTCTCTTCGGGATTGGTGCGGTAGGCTGGACGATTTGGAAGAGAAGCACCTGGTACCAAATCAATTTGATGCTCAATTCCACGGAGCGGAGGAAGTCCAGCTGGTATCTCATCGGGAAAACATCTTCAAAGTCCTACAAGAGATCAAGAACAACACTAGGTAGCGATGAGGCTAAATCGTTAGTTGAAAGTAGCACCTTCTTGTGCAAGAGGACAAAGAATGGGGCTGTGGTGGTTCTCACTTCTCTAAAATCACTCCTGCCCACAAATAAGAATGTTGGGCAAATCCATTTCGCACCTGACCCCCTTATTTCCCATTTCGTCTGTAGACCCTCAGGTCAAGGGGAAGCGGGTGATCTCTGCTTTTTTCATGTTGGTGTAGGTTTGATATCTTCGGGGCATGGCGAAGCGAGGCGCCGAAGGTCCCAAGCACCCGAAGGTGAAGCACCTTGAACGGCGCCGGGGGGCCGGGAGACCAAAGGTGATGATCGCTCGAAGACAGGGGGAACCTTCGGAGGACGACCAAAGCGATCCGGGAAGAAGTGCGCCAGCACCCAAGTGACGAAAGGGGACCTCGAGCGCGCGAAGGTTGTTCGCACACGAAGCGGCGTGGGTCCCCAAGGCAGCGATGTTTCCCCGAAGGGAGGAGAGAGAAGAAGGGCCCACGTGAAGGGTGCCACGGTGTAATGTGTCGAGTTGTAAGGGTGGTAGTTAGACGTGTTGGTGTGAAAATACTGTAATGCCCTTAGAGATCCTTCGCACGATGAAAAAGGCGAGGGTAGGAGTGTAAAGTGTAACTGATACGGGCCTATTTAAACGAACCCGAATGGAATGAAAAAGGGAGGAGAGGGGTCTGAGGGAAGGCTTTCTTAGCTTGCCCGAAGACACGCCTTGGTTTGCATGAGAGTTTGATTTCGATTGTCTATTGCATTTGTTGGCCCTACTTCGGGGACGGGTTTCTCCCCAACATTTCTGGCGCCCACTGTGTTTCGTCCCACCACAGCTCAATGGCACCGAAGAGGGCACCAAGGAACGCCAACACCAATCCACAAAGAGCTACCGATGACCCATGGGTAGCAGAGTCGGAAGGCCCAGTTAACGAAGGGGCGAATGTAAATGCAGATAGAGACATAGTGCTCAGCCACGCACCAGGCGGTCACGATGGGGCACTGGAAGACATCGCGGACGGAAACTTTGAAGTCGACCTCTTGGATGCGGGGATCCTCGACGAAGACATCACGTCATTAAGAAGGGTAGGGGCGACCATAGCGGCAAGACTGAGTCAAATGCCAAGTTCGTCCAACGTCCGGACAAGGGCTCAGGCGGAAGCGGCATTCCTCAAAGCTAAGGGACCACAGGCAGGCGACCCAAGACAAGAGCAACTAAAGTACCAACAGATGTTGAAAGACATCCAGAAAAAGAAATCTCTTCTACAGCAACTTCGCAAGGAGCAAGAGCCACAAGCAATCAGGCAGAAAACTGTTTAGCTTCAAGAACAGATGGCAATCTTGCAGGCATAGCTTAATTCTTTGCAAGAACATTCAGTAAGATCTGAGCCAAGGCCCGAAAAGCAGCACAAAGCAACCTCACCTCAGGGAAAAAAGCGAAGCAGACCAGTTGTTGTGGAGGAGTCTTCGTACGACTCCGAGGAATCATGGGTATTCGATTCTGACGAAGAGGCGTTTGTGGAACGTAGACCACATCACAGGAGCAAAGGTTCACATTCTTTCAAGGACAAACCATCCACTCCACTTACATTCGAGCTCGAGCAGGCAGATTGGCCGACCAAATTCAAACTATTATCTTCGCTACCAGAATATGACGGTGAGTCAGATCCGCGGCAGTTCATACTTCGGTACAGTGTGGCAATTTCGTCAGGGGGAGGTGATGATACTGCGAAGGCGAAGGCTATGATCATGGCATTAAAAGGCTCTGCTCAGCAATGGTATGCATCGCTGCCAAAGGGAAGCATAAGTTCATGGAGTCAGCTTCGGGAGAAAATTGAAAGTAACTTTCAAGGGTTTCAGCCACAAGAACTCACAGCCAATGACCTTCATCAGATCAAACAGGGAGAAAAGGAGCCATTGCAAGAATACATAAAAAGATTCACAAAGGCCAGAGCAAAAGCGCCACATGTCGAAGAGTCAAGTGTAATTGATGCCGTTATAGGCGGGCTCAAGGCGGGACCTTGTGGGGAATACCTGGATAGGCGAAGGCCAGCATCGGAAAAAAGATTGTTCGAAGTCTTGCAATCCTATTGCTTATCCGATCGAGGAAAGCAAATGAGAATTGAGGATTATCACGCCAGGAAAAACGCAGCGAAGGCTAAAGAAGAATGGAACAGAAGGCCAAACACGAACAGTAGAAACACAGCAAACACTTCAAACTATAACAGGGGGGTTGTGAACAATGTATCATCCAAGGGGACAACTAACAACTAGGCACCTTCGCAGTCAAATCAGCAGGGGTCTGCCAAATACTCAACGCCACCTCCGCAAATAGTTTGCTCCATACATGGAAGGAACAAAGGTCATTGGACATATGAATGCAGGGTAGCAATCAAGAGAAAGGAGGAAGAAGAAAAGAAGAAAGTTGCGCAAAACCAAGTTGGTTTCCTCAACAGAGCGACGCCTGCCATACCTTTGGTGGCAAACAGCTCAGCGTCAAATTGGCAGCCTATGTATCAGCCGCCACTGCAATATTTCCAACCCCTCCCATATCCACCACAGTTTCACCTAGCATACACATCAGCACAAGTCCCAGCGCCAAGCGCTCCTTACCAGCCAAAAGAAAACCCAACGCAATCCCAGCAGCAAAACGCCCGAAGGTCAGAACAAGATGACAGATATCAAAGAGTCAACATCATAAACAACGATCCAGATGACAGATACCAGAGGGTGAATGTCATAAATGCAATAACAGGGGGATGCTGTTTCCCTGAGTTCCCATCAAAGAGGCAAAGGAAGGACGACAGACGGGAGGTCAGCCACTTGTCTTCGGGAAAGGTGTTTCGTACAAAGTGGTCGCATATCCCAATCACATTCACGGAGGCTGATTTGGAATTAAAGAGATACCCACACGAAGATCCGTTGGTCATCAGAGCAATATGGGGGAAGAACACAAAGTACATTCTGGGAAATGACGTAGGGGGAATTCTGGTAGACAATGGCAGTTCCGCAGATATTCTAACTTATGACTTGTTCAAGAAAATGGAATTCAGGGACGATCAATTGCAAACATCTACGAAACCGTTATATGGCTTTGGAAACAAGCGAGTTGAAGCTTTGGGAACCATCGAAATGAATGTTACGATGGGCGAAGGGGCTCTAATGAGAACAGAAATGGTCAACTTCAATGTAGTGGACATCCCTTATTCTTACAAGGCCATCTTCAGAAGAGGAGTCATAAACAAATTCGCAGCAGTAATTCACATGCCATTTTTATGCATGAAAATTCCAAGGGGTGTTATTAGTCTATGGGGACCAGGAAGATGCATGGGACAGGGAGTACAACACAGGCGTAGACCGTAAGCCAGTGTGCTTAGTGAGAATAAGCGAAGGAAACCAAGAAGCCGAAGACGACATACAAGAGTCGCAGATAATAAAGCAGAAGAGGAAGGAAGAAGAAAATAGAATCAAGCCCATGTAGCACACCAAAAGAATGAAGCTGAACGGCAGCACAGATGACAAAACGGTCATAACTGCAAAGGACCTCAGTGAAGAAGAAGAGGCAGACTTGCTTCATTGCTTGAGCGAAAACCAAGATGTTTTCGCATGGAGCAAAAAAGATCTAAAGGGCATACCGCGTGAGGTTATTGAGCATAGCCTAAACTTAAATCCGAAGGTCATGCCAAGAAGACAAAAGCTAAGAGTGATATCACCAGAAAAAGAGAAAGCAGCACTTCGTGAAGTACAGAAGTTGCTAGAGGCAGGCGTCATACGCGAAGTACAATTCATGACTTGGTTGTCCAACATAGTTATGGTTTCGTAGAAGAATGGAGATCAGAGAATGTGCATAGATTTCACATCTCTCAATAAGGCTTGCCCAAAAGATGACTACCCGCTCCCAAGAATTCATGTGTTGGTAGATGCAGCAGCAGGATCCAAAAGGATGTCACTTCTTGATTGTTTTTCGGGATATCATCAGGTGTGGATGAGAAAAGAAGATGAAGACAAGACAAGTTTTATAACACCCTTCGGGGTGTACTGCTTCGTAAGAATGCCCGAAGGTTTGCACAACGCTGGCCCAACTTTTAACAGAATGGTGCAGATAGTTCTTGGTCCACAGTTGAAAAGAAATGTGTCCGCGTACGTTGACGATGTGGTAGTGCACAGCAGACATAAAGAGAGTCACATCGAAGACTTGGTGGAAACTTTTCAGAACATGAGAAAGTATGGACTTATGCTGAACCCAGAAAAGTTCATCTTCGGTGTCAGTAGAGGAAAGTTATTGGGATGTATGGTGTCAAAGTCAGGAATACAAGCAAACCCAGAAAAGATAGGCAATAAGAAACATGAGACCACCAAGAACAAAGAAAGAGGTCCAGAAACTCACCGGCAGGCTCGCAGCATTAAGTTGTTTCATCTCCAAATCAGCAGAGCGAAGCTTGCCGTTTTTTAAGCAACTGGCGGGGCAGAAAAACATAGTATGGGGAGAAAAGGAACAGGAAGCCTTCGAAGACCTAAAAGCATATTTAGAAAAGTTGACGGTAATGGCAAGTCCAGGGCCCGAAGTGAAGCTGTTGTTGTACGTGGCAGCATCAGTTCATGCGGTCAGCGCAGTATTGGTTGAGGAGAAGCAGAACGGCAACAATCTGAAACAAATACTAGTATACTTCGTCTCCGAAGTGCTCAAGGGAGCAAAGAAATTATACGCAGAGTTAGAGAAAATGGCATACGCAGTAGTAATGGCAGCAAGAAAGTTGAAGCATTACTTCCAAAGTTTCAAAGTGGTAGTACCAACCAGTTTCCCACTTCGCGAAATGTTTGAGAACAAGGAGTCCTCAGGAAGGATTGGCAAATGGGCAGCAGAGTTGTCTCAATATGATATAACCTTTGTGCCAAGAACAGCGATAAAATCCCAAGTGCTGGCAGATTTCATCGCAGAATGGGCACAATCAGATGAAGACGGCGCGAAGTCGCCAAAAGAAGAAAAATCATGGGAAATATTTTGTGATGGGGCGTACTGTAATGATGGTGCAGCAGCTTCAGCAATTCTTACATCTCCTTCGGGAATAAAAATGAGATACATAGTAAGGCTAGAGTTTGATGGGTACACAAACAATGTCGCAGAGTACGAAGGATTGCTATTGGGCCTCCGAAAGGCAAAGGCAGTAGGGGCACGAAGGTTGGTGTTCAACACAGATTCAGAGCTCATCACAAACCAAATAGACAAAGCATACAGAGCAAAGAAAGATGAAATGTCTTCATATTTGAAAATAGTAAGAGCAATGGAGAAACACTTCTTGGGGTTCACAGTAAAGAAGATACCAAGGGAACGGAACAAAGAGGCAGATGCTTTAGCAAAAGCAGGGGCCACAAAACAACCACTACCACCTGATGTGTTCTATGAAACATTGAGGAAAATGACTGCACACTTCGTGGAATCGGAGCCGACGCTTGTCAGCGCAATTACCAGTGAAGATTGGAGGGCACAAATAGTTGCATATCTAAAGGGGCATTATGAGCCAGAAAACAAAGTTGACAGGAAGAGAATGGCAGCAAGAGCAAGGTCATTCGTGTTGAGGGGGGAGAACTTGTACAAGGAAGGCGTGTGCGCACCATTACTCAAGTGCGTATCACGCGAAGAAGGCAAAGAGCTACTCAGAGAAATACATGCGGGCATGTGCTCTTCCCACATAGGAACAAGAAAACTAGTAGCAAAGGAATTTTGTGAAGCGTTTTATTGGCCAACAGCAGTAAGAGATGCCAAAGAGATTGTAAGGACATGCAACAACTGCCAGAAGCACATAAATTACTCCAAGTTTTCACCTTACGAAATACAGCTCCTTCCTTCGGTATGGCCATTTGCAATATGGGGAATTGACATCGTGGGGCCTCTGCCAACGGCTCTCGGAAATTACAAATATGCAATAGTGGTTGTAGAATACTTCTCAAAGTGGATTGAGGCGAAGGTTGTACAGACTATAACTTCGGGGATTGTACATAAATTCTTTTGGCAAAATGTGGTCTGCAGATTTGGAGTCCCGTACGAGATAACGGTGGACAAGGCAAGCAATTTGACTCGATGGACTTTCGCAAGTTCTGCTTTCACCTAGGCACAAAGTTGTGTTTTGCTTCGGTATATCACCCGCAATCCGACAGAGCTGTCGAAAGGGCCAACAGAATAATCTTCACAGGCATAAAAAGAAACATCACGGGCATGCCAAGGGGCAAGTGGGTAGATGAATTACCAAGAGTCATATGGTCTCACAACACAACAGAGTCAAGAGCCACAAAATTCACACCATTCAAGTTGCTATACGGCGAAGAGGCAATGGTACCAGAGGAGATAAAGCTAGGGTCCATTCGTACCGAAGACACACCTGGAAATGAAGACATGGCACCAGCATTGGACACCTGCGAAGAGGCTAGGCTCCAAGCATTACAGAACATTGAATATTATCAAGAAGAAACCAGAAGATGGAAGGACAAGAAGGTGCGAAGGAGGAACATAAAAACAGGAGATATGGTCTTAAGAAAAAAGACACGAGGCCTGGGAAAGTTACAAGAAAAATGGGACGGTCCTTTCATAGTGACGGAAACAAGACCAGGGGCTTTCAGGCTAACCAACCTAGAAGGGGTGGAGGATCCATACTCATGGAATGAGGATATGCTGCAAAAGTATTGGCTGTGAAAGAGGAACAAGCTTCGTTGTATCTTAGCTCCTTTTCTTAGTAGTTTCTTTTCATTTCGCATTTTTGTAACAAACATTTCATTTTGAGTTTTTGAAGCCGTACTCTTTTCCTCGCGGGGAGAGTCCCTAGTTGTGTAATCATCGACACAACAGGGATGCGAGGTTTTTAATGAGGCGGTCTTCATGTGTAATATCTCCATGGAAATGATAACAAGGACTCCCCAAAAATATCATCGACGCGCATCAGGAAGTCCGAAGTGACGCAACTCAAATAAAATGAGTTGTCACTTTCGGCACAGGTTGCAAAAAACATACATCACGTAAGTGAACAATTACATTTGAAGCAAAAGGCAAAACGTAATTGGTTCACTTAGGGTGCTCGCATCGAAGTCGAGCACGAAAACAATAAAAAAGCCTTCGGCGGACAATGCGCGAAGGCCCTGGGAAAAAATCCACAGGGATAAGTCGACTCGTTAAAAGGCGTAGTCGCAAATCATCTCCTTCTTTAGCAAGGAAAGAAGCCTTCGGCACTGTATGCGCGAAGCAGAATGCGAGATTCGACTGACGAGTCATCTCGAGGAACAAAACGTTGTTTGATAATGCAACCAAAAACATCGCGTTATATCAATACATAACGCATAACTGCGTGAAGGCAGCACGTGAGAGAAAAATAACCATTCTTTTCTATCAAACTTGCCAAGACAGGTTGTGAAACACGGAAAAGGAAACTAGGGGGAGGCGCTTCACGGATTGAGTTCCCTTTTTTCCAAAGTTTCAAAACCAAGGACTTCGCGGAAATGGTAACTTATTACAACAACAAAGTATTTAAACAATATCATAGTTATAGACATAACAACATGACTAAGTTACAGCCAAACACACATAAGGCAGTCCTCTAACTCATCAGTTAGAACGCTTGTAGATGTATTCGTGCATATCGTCCTCACTAAGATCAACAATCTCAATCTTCGGAATGGCAACAGAAGAACCATCACCATACAGAGAACTACTCGAAGGTTGTACAGCAACTGAAGAATCACTTCCACGGAGTCATCGTCGTGAAGTTGAATCATGAATCAGCCAGTTCCGGCTATATTGCTCGAAGAAATCCTTAGACGCATTATTGCGTTCATCGTATCGGTTAATTTTGTAGGACCAAAACTCATCGAAGGATGCGTGGGGAAATTTCATGTGAAATTTTTGCCATATGGAACCAGACATAAAATAGTCACCACGGTTTATAACAAGTGGACAGGCATCTTCGTCTATCTGCACAGGGCACAACTCCGGCACCTACGCAGATTCGCAAAATAGTTCAGTTACACAGACAAAATATGTCCTAACACTCCCCGCCTGACACTAGTTATCGCAGCCCCAATCTTCACACCTCTTTGGTAGAATGGGGAGCGGGTGAAGTAGTTTGCGCAGCAGAAGAAGTAGCGCCTTGCATTCCGCCAGCCGAAGAGGAAGGAGCAGTAGAAGCAGCGACTTGGCCACCAGCCCCATGAGCGGCAGCACTAGCCAAAGGTGTTGAAGACGTCAGAGCAGTCGCAGCGCCGAAGATAACGCCAACTTGTTCAGAAGCAGCGGGGCTGGGGCTAGTCTGGAAAAGAGAAGTTGCACGATAAAGCAAACGAAGGCAGAAGACAGGAACGTTAAAAACATAAATAATAACTTTGCGAAGAGCAGCAATGTAACCTTGCGCAGAACACGACGGGCCTCCGCAACCGCATAGCCAAAACCAAACTTGCGGTAAAACTCCTTAACAAAGTTTTTCGCAATGTTCTTCGGTAGAGTGGGTATCCGATCAACATTGGTTTCCTGAGGCCATGCAAAGGAGCCATCGCGCATCTGTCGAAGAGCAGTCTTCGAGACAGCAGGCTTGGACCCATCAGTAGGAGTGCTCAAGACAGAATACACGGAGTAGCAAATGGTTCGCGCAGCAACTCCAGCACTCAGTTCACCAAAAGAACGGCCAGCCGAAGCTAGAGAGGAAACACCATCTGACAGCCACTTAAAAATGATACTGATGTATTGGTCTTTGATACTATATGGTCCAGATGCAGTGCCGAAGTCTACCAAAAGATCATGAACCTTCTTGCAAACAGGAACAATATGCTTTTGCACTTCATCACAGTATTCCTCATGTTCCTTCGCAAGAGCAGCATGAGTAGCTTTTAGTTCATCGAGCTCCTTCCGCTTACCTTCGTACAGGCCCTGGACACCTTTGCTTTTCTTCTTCTCACTTTCAACAGCTTCTTTCAATTTAGGAACTTCGTTTTCAAGAGAACTATTCTTTTCCGAAAGAGAAGTTATTTCTGAAGACAAAGCCACACTCTTCTTTTTCTCATCCTCCAAAGCAGCAGCAAGGCTATTTTTATCCTTCTGAAGATTCTTGACAGTGACAATTTCCTTCTCAAGAGCAGAAGAGGTAGTCTGGTCACGAAGGTCGAACTGGCAGATATCTTCACGGAACCGACGCTGAGCGACTCGGCAGGCAACGAAGGTTTTCATGGCAAGATCTTGAGCCTGCGTTAAAACTTCATCAGCACCTTCGCGCCCCAGATCTTCTTCCATGATAGGAAAGCTAAAAGATTGGCCAGCCTCTTGAAGTAAAGCGCGTTCGCGGTCATCGCTGCAGAACTGAAGTAACTTCCTTTTGCGATCACCAAAAAAATGAGAGTTCTGAGAAATCCCGAGACGGCGTGGAACAACTGAGGGAGAATCAGCACTAACAAAAACACCACCGCTTCGCGGGCCGCTGTCAGACTTAGTGTCAGAACTACTGTCACTGTTGCCGGCACCAGTAGTGAAGGCAGCAATAACTTTGCGCGAAGAAGAAGGAACCAGCCCTTTAGAAGGAGCGAGATCTTTAGATGCATCTTCGGCAGTAGCAGGTGCTTTACCACTCGATTTAGAAGGGGCAGCAAGCTCTTCATCACAATCCGGTTCACGGTCACTAATGTCAATATCAAAATGTTGAGCAATGGTACCGGCAGCGGCATCTTGACGCGGTGACAACGAAGTCACATCAACTTGTTCTTCTGTATGCTCTAAGTCAGATGCTCGAGTGCTTCGCCCAAACAACGCAGGATCAGCCACATTCTCGTTGCTCTTATTACCTTCGCTTCGATTTCCATCGCTACCATCAGGACTAGAAGATACAGTCTCAGGAGAGGCAGAACATTGCTTGTGGCGACGCTTAGGCTGACGGTTGCTTGCGGCCTTCGCACGTCTTTTCCCAGGACGAGAAGGCACAGCAACAGCCGAAGGTTCGGCAACACTGCCAGACCCTTTCTTCGCAGTGCGCTTGGCAGCAGCTTCACGCCGAGTGACGGTGACTTGATGATCACCAGCAGCAATGCCAAAGAACTGAAAAACACGGTTGTCGCGACGACCACCAATTCGATTCATAATGTCGTGGTCCTCTTTAAGGCTGGCAGGACCAAGAATTTCATTGGCGGCATCTTCGATCAGCAGAACATCAATATCTGAGATGAATGAAAAAATAAGCAAAAATATACAAGAAAGCACAGTATATAAAACGCAAAAAATGTATGACAAAACAAAAAAGCCACAAACCTTCGAGTTTCACTCCGAAGCTCTTAGTAAAGTCCGGAATCTTGATGGGGCATGTAAAGTCGCTCCATGCGACAACAGACCATCCAGACTTCACCGGAAAAATCTTGCAACAGCAATACTCCTTGACGAGATCGCGAGTACCCATGATTTTTGCAATCTCCCGAAAAACAACCAGAAACAGCCGAGATTGATCAGAATCATCAGGAGTCAGGCCAACACCCTTCGGAAGATCTTGCATCTCCTTGCTAACCAGCGATGCAGCGGTGTCATCTACCTTATGATAGAACCAAAAGGTGTTCCAGTCATCCTCCCACTTGTTCTTATAGCAGACAACAGGGACATCCACATCAGATTTGTATCTAAAATTCAGCGAAGCAAATTGGGCCTCCTCCTTGATATATGTGTCACCTTCGGTGTGTTCCATGTACAATGGCTGATGATGGATAGTGTGAGCACGAATGAAGTTGGCCACAGTAGGATTGACACCCATGGTTTTGCACACCCACATAAACAAATTCAACCGAAGGATGGAATTCGGAGTAAGGTGGTGCACATACATGTCAAAGTTGCGAAGAATTGCAACGACAATGGGGTCAAGAGGAAACCGAAGACCAGCAGCAAAGAGATCGCGGAATACCACAACCTCATCATCTCTCGGGGTAGGAGTTACTTCATTTCCGGGAGCCCTAGCTTGACCACTTTCAAAATACCCAAGCTTTTCGTACTCAGCAAGAAGCCGCGGAGTCACTCGACTCCGTCCAAAAACCTTCGTAGTGGCCTTCGGGGGCTTCGACGCAGCAGACTTTGGAGCCATCACACAAAGGAATGAAACAAGCCAAACAGGCAACAACCTAAAGGAAAAAATAAAAAAGTATAACCTAGTTGCACGAAGTTACGAAAATAAATGCAGGGCAAAAATAAAAATGAAGATCTAGAGTAAAGTTAACAAGAAGTTACCAGTAGAGAGAAAAGCGCTAGGCAAGCAGAGGGCGACAGCAGGCGGGGCTCTGCAACAGGGGGCGACAGTGACCTTTTATAACGCGAGTGACGTGACAAACTAGGAAGTACATGGCGCGGGAATATAGGAGGAAACAAAGCAATAGTTACGGAAGTATATCCTGATAAAATAGGAAGAAAGCAACGGAAAATCAGGAAGGGAGACCATATCGCGAAAAAATAGGAGATTCAAAACAAACCTACACGTGTAACAAAAAGGGGAGACTAGACGAGCCGAAATGGGGAGGCGCTTCGCTACAAAAATATTTGTACACGTTTGAGTTTCGCTACTTCGGCTCGTCGGGAAGACAAACCTTCGCAGGCGAGGGGCTAATGTTGGGGAAATCCATTTCACACCTAACCCCCTTATTTCCCATTTCGTTTGTAGACCTTCGGGTCAAGGGGAAGCGGGTGATCTCTGCTTTTTTTATGTTGGCGCAGGTTTGATATCTTCGAGGCATGGCGAAGCGAGGTGCCGAAGGTCCCAAGCACCCGAAGGTGAAGGACCTTGAAGGGTGCCGGGGGGCCGGGAGACCAAAGGTGATGATCGCTCCAAGACAGGGGGAACCTTCAGAGGATGGCCAAAGCGATCTGGGAAGAAGCGCGCCAGCACCCATGTGACGAAAGGGGACCTCGAGTGCACGAAGGTTGTTCGCGCACGAAGCGGCGTGGGTCCCCAAGGTAGTGATGTTTCCCCGAAGGGAGGAGAGAGAATAAGGGCCCACGTGAAGGGTGCCACGGTGTAAAGTGTCGAGTTGTAAGGGTGGTAGTTAGACGTGTTGGTGTGAAAATACTGTAATGCCCTCAGAGATCCTTCGCACGATGAAAAAGGCGAGGGTAGGAGTGTAAAGTGTAACTGATACGGGCCTATTTAAACGAACCCGAATGGAATGAAAAAGGGAGGAGAGGGGTTTGAGGGAAGGCTTTCTTAGCTTGCCCGAAGACACACCTTGGTTTGCATGAGAGTTTGATTTCGTTTGTCTATTGCATTTGTTGGCCCTACTTCGGGGACGGGTTTCTCCCCAACAAAGAACTCAGTTTGGTGTGGTTGTTTTAAAGTGGAGTGAGGCTTTATGTGGCTAGATGGTTTAGAACTCGCCCCTTTACTTGGGTTGGGGATCTCACTCAATTTTCTTTCGTCTGATTCCACTCTTTTCTTGCGAGCCATATCTGAAGTATATATATCTCCTCTGGAGATAATGGAACAAGAACAACCTTCTTGTCATTGTGAATGAAAGTGTATTTGTTAGACCGTCCAAAATGCACCGAGTCCACATCAAATTGCCAGGGCCGAGGAAGCAGCAAATGGCATGCTTGCATGGGGACAATATCACAATCAACCTCTCCATGATAATCACCAATGGAAAATGACAAAAGAATCATGGCTGAAACCTTAACTATCCCGGAATTATTCAGCCATTACATATGGTACAGATGTGGATGGCGACGTGGCTGCAAACCAAGCTTCCCAACAAGCAAAGCACTAATAATATTATTGCAGCTCCCACCATCTATGATGAAACGACACACTTGGCCTTTCACTTTGCATCGGGACTGAAACAAATTATGGTGTTGTCCTTGTTTAGCAGCAACAAACTGAGTGGAAAGAACCCTCCTAACCACCAAAGAAGGAGATGGTGTATTCATGGTTGAAGGCTCCAAATCAGGAAAATCAGCAAGCAACTCATCAAAATCAGCACTAGCAATCTCGTCGGAAGATGGAGAAATAACATATTGTAACATGTCATTGTGACCAAAAGTTGGAATAGGTTGAATTGCTAAACAATTCAGACCTAGCTCAAATGTACCGTGCAGGTGAAGAACAAGTGCGAAAGGTCTTAGCCTTGCGAGGCCTCCGAAGGACTGGAGGGACAAGTAGGCTTGGTTTGATGGACCTGGTGGCCAGACGACATCAAGTGTGAGTCGCATGGTGCGAGACAAGCAAGTTGAAGTCGGATGATAGCGAGTTCGTTGGTTGATCCGAAAGCCAACATCGAGCCGGAGCGGACGTGGCGGCCAAGTCGAGGAGCTCAGCGTGGAGGCTGCACCAAGCTCACGGGGTCTGCAGTGGTTCACTAGAAAACTACTGGGTTCCTTGGTTGATCCACAAAGCCAAGTCCGAGTGGTCGGTGGCTCAGCTCTGTGCGGGCCAGTCTGACCGGTGCATCTTACCGGTCCCACCGGTGGGGAGCACTAGCCTGACCGGTGGAGGCCGAGGAGCGTTGGGTGACTCGAAGCGAAGGACACGCGTCGGGAGCGCAGACTTGGCGTCGAGGCTACGCAAGGTGCGGTTGCTGGGTGTCCGTTCGATGGAAAGGCTGTCAAGTCTCCAAATATGCCCTTCTAGGGGTTGTATCACCTAGGGGGCATTCTAGTCATTTACCCCTATCGGAGGACCTCATATATAAACCGAGTGGAAGGGTTGTGGTAGCTATCTCTTGGGCTTTAGGGTTTTCATTTGCCCTAGGAAATTTCTCTTTTTAGTTTCCTATTTTCTCTAGGACTAGCTTGAGAACTTCATGAGAGATCTCAAGAGAGGGATGGATGCTATGGAGGCAAGCTAGACCTTGTATGAATCTTCCCTTTGATGTATAGAAGGTTCGGTGTGATTCCTCTAGCACTTGTGGTGGTGATTCCAGTTTTCCTTTTTGTGGATTTTCGGAGCTTTTTCTTGGCGATTTTCTCTTGGTGGATTTGAGGCCTTCCCTTTGCGGATTTGGTGTGGGATGTATCCATGAGCCTCTTGTGGTTCTTTTCCTTGTGATCCCCCCTCTAAATCTGTGGGTTTAGGTGCTCGTTTTTGGGGTTTTGTTTCGGTTCCAGGAAAAGGTGTTCTTGGTGTTCATCGTCTGATTCCTATTGATTGAGTGGATCTTTGTGGACAATCTATTAAGCATGGCTTGTCCATGAGGTGATACACCTATCCCCAAAGTTTTACTTCAATCCGTGGAGCGAATCGGGAGATCGAGGCATCAGAAGTTGGGAGTTGACTCACAGGTGGAGTTCAACCCGAGTAGCCCAGGCGTGACCGGCCAAAACGGTGCACCCCACCGGCCAGACCGGTGTGGCCTGCTGTGGCTGTTTTTCAGGGAGTTCTTCTCCAGAATTTTGGTTGTGATCTTGGCTTGCTGCTGTTTTAGTCTCATGCAGTTTTGGCCCTTGGGAGATCGTTTTCTTGCAGCTGGGATTTCCTGAGCTAGACCGGTCGGACCAGTGGTGTGCATCAGTCAGACCGGTGCAGAAGCTTTCAGTGGGAAAATCTCCTTTGCTGCTTCTGGAGCAAGTTTGGCTGTGGTGAGTTTTCGGTGTGCTCGGGTTTTGGAGTGTTTTTGCTTACGTGGTAGATTTCAGGATTTCTCTTTGTTGCTCCACATCCTAGAATTAACATCTGGGTTTGTTGGAAAACTTTG
This sequence comes from Cenchrus fungigraminus, assembly GCA_036936925.1. Classification (NCBI taxonomy): domain Eukaryota; kingdom Viridiplantae; phylum Streptophyta; class Magnoliopsida; order Poales; family Poaceae; genus Cenchrus; species Cenchrus fungigraminus. The sequence goes on along the minus strand of CM072779.1, from coordinate 88,288,475 downwards.
GGAGGATTCTAAGCAGACCGGTCAGACCGGTGTAGGTAACCGGTCTGACCGGTGCAAGCAGGTTGCTGCTCAAGTTGTGTTCCGCTGCGTGGTCGGGTAGCTTGGGTGTGTGGCTAGCTCCTAGGTCCAGTAGCACTCCAGCGGCTGCGTGGATTTGGCTAGTGAGGTGTTGAGGACTGTGTAGTTGCATTTGGGACCATAGGCTGAATTCGTCTCTTCGGAGAAGAATTTTTATCGACTCCCATTCACTCCCCCCCTCTCTGGTCGCCATTCCGGTCCTTCATGCGTCGAAGTCCTCCCCGACATACTCGTGCGCCGGGTGCGCCCTCTCCTTCAGCAGCTAGAGCCACTGGGTAGTGAAGTTCGCCATGACTGCCACCCCGGTAAGGCCGGCCGGCTTCAGGTTCCAGACCAGCTTCAGTAGCTCCGACACCTGCTCCATCGCGGCGTCGCCTAGCTCCTCGTCCCAGCAGCGGAGCGGGGTTGGGCGTGTGTCGACATCACACGGCACCTGCGGGGTGTGGTTGGTGGTGTAGAACCACTCCTTGTGCGAGCCCTTGTTGGAGCTGATGAGCGGCACCGAGATGTACTCAACAGAGGTCTTCTGCTTGAGCTGAAATCTGGCGCCACCCACCACCTTTGGTTTCTTGGCACTCTTGTGGGGCTTCACCTAGAAGAAGTACCTGAAGAGGTTGAAGTGCGGGGCCATACTGAGGTACGTGTCACACAGGTGGATGAAGATGGCGATGTGCAGGATGGAGTTAGGGTTGAGGTTGCAGAGCTCTAACCCATAGTTGTACAACAGCCCCCAGAAGAAGGGGTGCGCAGGCAACCCAAATCCGCGGGGGTACCACGACTCGAACACCACCGCCTCGTGCATCTCCAGCATGGGGAAATCTTCCCCCACCGCTGCGCGCTACTCCTCGGTGGCCTCGTCGAGCAGGACGCCACCCCAGATTAGGGTGACGATCCGCTCCCGCGTCGATACGAAGTGGATCCACTCCTCATTGCGACGAGGAGGCGCCAGCGGCGAAGGAGACGGCGATGGAGACCTCTTCACGCCCGTCGCGCCCTTCCTCGAGCTCTTCTTGCCCCGGCGAGACTTCAAAGTCATGGCCCTCGCTAGGCTCGGGGACTGCCGGAGGCAAAGGGAATGGGGGCGAATCGAGCAGCGGATCTGTATCTGGGTTTCCACCGGCTCTACATCCGGCAGATCGAGCTAATTGGATGACGGATTATGCGGATGCGGCGACGGAGCTGTCGGAGTGGAAGGCGGAGCATGGCCTCCTATGGAATGCGAGGCGACGTGAAGTGATGGAGTGTGAGAGTGCACACGCGCCCTTGGCTTGCCTTAAATGAGGACGGCCGAAAAGGGAGTCATGGCGGGCCGCGCCCCGTCCCGTTGTTTAGCCACGTCGCACGTGAGTTTGACTCGCGAGATACTCGTGGTCATTTCGTCTTCAACAAGGCATCTGCGCCGTTATCCCCGATGTTTCGAATTCAAGTCATTTGGGCTAGGTGGGTCACGTTTCTTAACGAGCCAAGGAGTGTAGATTTCCCATTAAGAGGATCACATCCTGAATTTTTGAAAAGGCTTTCCAAATAAATTTGGTGCACAAGCCACATAGAGGCTATGACTCAGAGTCATGGGTTGCCAGGTTACTAGATAACCCGCCCTCGAAAATCTTACAACACGAATCTCAAAGAAGGTTCGATCTACTAGCTCATGAGCGTTCTCCCGGAGGCATGCCATACAAAGGCTAGAGCCGTTCAGAAGCCACAAATCCGATTGCTAGGACGGGTGACCTTGCGCGAGTTCTCCTTGAGAACATGGTGGGCCATATGGCAAATCTGGGTCAGAGCTGAAGCTCTCCCCAGGCGCCGTACCAAATTAGATGATCTGAGAGGTACTCTCCCTAAAGGGATGACGGTAATTCCATTCAAGTCTCTTTTTTAGAGCTTCGAAATAGTTATTCTAGCTATTCCGAACCTCGGGGACTGCCCTAATGGGCGCATCTGGAGATGCTCCCATTCAGTGTGCACGCACTGTGTCACCACGACCATCCAGAGCTAGAAGCAAGGCCCTTGGCCAAGCACTAAATCATGGTTGAAAACGGAGGCCTGGGAGACATGGGGTTGTTCCCCCTAAGGGAATGCCCGGCCAATAACATCAGGGATCAGTCACTTTGATTCTTTTTGACCCTTGATAAACCTTCCCAATCTTTATCAAGGGTCGGGAACTAAGTGTATACACTTCATCTTCGATGAGAGTGTACATTTTCTGGCTCGGTGATCTTATCAAATCTACACGGAGGATAGCTCTCCCCAACCACCCGGCAACCACGAGTCAAGCTTCGGAAACCACTCGGCTGCATCAAGATGTGAGCAGGATAGAGGACAAAACACTCAGTTGAAGGCGTGAAGCACTCAGCTGAAGTTACCAAACCACTCCGACGATGTCCGAAGCTCAAGATCGATGTTGCAGTCTCGTTAAGAAGCACTCAGAGACTGCTGTGGGGGATATACCCTCGGGGTGCCACATGGAAGGGCTTCACGGTGTATCTACGAGGATGGTATGGGCCCACACCTGTGGCACTCGGCACGAGCGCACGGATCAGGAATGAGACGGCACCCGAAGAGATATACTCCCATAGATAAAGACTAGTTGGTTAGGAAAGATGTTGCTTGTAGTCAAACAAAGATCTTGTATAACCGACTAGGATAGATCCCATGTGATCTATAACCCTACCCCCCATGCCTATATAAGGGCGGCATGGACCACCCTCTAAAACAAGTCCAATCTAATTCCCATTGACGGAACAATTAATACAACCACCAACGCACGACGTAGGGTATTACGCATCTTTGCGGCCCGAACCTAGATAAACCCATGTGTCCTTCGTTCACCATCTAGCTTCAGTCTGGGCGATCCCCTCCATACAATCTACCACCATAGCCTACCTCGTGGTGGACTGGCGGCACCATTGTGCCGACACCATGCCTAAGAAATTGTCCCCAAAGATCCACTAAATCAAGAGGAATCGAAGGATGAACACCAAGAACACCTTTTCCCGGAACTCAAAGAAAACCCCAATTTGAGCACTCAAACCCACGGATTTAGAAGAGGGATCACCAAGAAAAAACCACAAGGGGCTCATGCGTGCATCCCGCAACAAATCCACAAAGGGAAGGCCTCAAATCAACCACAACAAAATTGCCAAGAAAAGGCTCCGAAAATCCACAACAAGACAAACAGGAATCACCACCAAAATCACTAGAGGAATCATGTCGAACATTCTATACATCAAAGGAAAGATTCATATAAGGTCTAGCTTGCCTCCCTGGCATCCATCCCTCTCTAAAGATCTCACCAGGAAGCTCTCAAGCTAGTCCTAGAGAAAATAGGTAACTAAAAAGAGAAAATTATAAGAGAAAATGAAACCCTAAGGCCCAAGAGATGGCTGCCACAACCCTTCCACCAAGTTTCTATATGAGGTCCTCGGGTGGGGGTAAATGACTAGAATGCCCTCTAGGTGATACAACCCCTCTAAGGGCAAATTTGGAAACTTGACAGCCTTTCCATCGGACGGACGCCCAGCAACAGCACCTCGTGTAACCTCGACACCAAGCCTGAGATCCCGACGCATGTCCTCCGCTTCGAGCGACCCAACGCTCCACGGCCGCCACTGGTCAGTCCGATGCTCGCCACCGGTCAGACTGGTCCCACAGGTAAGAACAGTCTGGCCCACCGGTCAGACCGGTCCAGTGCAGTCTGGAACCGCCGACCCTCGAACTTGGCTTTGAGGATCAACCAAGGAACCTAGTGGTTTTGTGGTGAACCACTACAAACCAGGCGAGCTTGGTGCAGCCTCCACACTGAGCTCATCGACTTGGCCACCACGTCCACTTCGGCTCGATGTTGGCTTTCGGATTAACCAACGAACCCGCTATCCGACATTGACTTGCTCTTCTCGCACCATGTGACTCACACTTGATCTCGTCTGGCCACCGGGTCCCTCAAACCAAGCCTACTTGTCCCTCCACTCCTCAGAGGCCCCACAAGGCTAAGACATTTTGCGCTTGTTCTTCATTTGCACCAACGCAAATCAAGTCGCAGCCTACATCCACAAGATAAAGCACAGCATCAGTCCACATAATGTTGTCAATCACTCATCACTAAGGAGTGGCCAACCACCGGCCGTCGGACACTCTGGTCCTCAATATGCAACGGCTCTGTCAGACGCTCGGTCATGATAACAGTCAAGGGTAGTTGGGGAGTGGCTAACATCTTGCCATGCCTACAAGGCGCGCAAACCAAATCCTTCTCAAAACGCAACCTGGGCAATCCTTGGACAAGATCAAGCGCACTCAAGCGGGAAAGCGGCTCAAAGCTCAAGTGCCCCAACCTCTATGCCACCTCCACAACTCAGAAGAAGGACCACCAACCAAACACCTTAGGGGACCAAAAGACTGAGAAAAATCAGCATGAAAGATCTATCCCTCAGGCACAATCGTACAAACAAGATCGCCTCGAGAGTCAAGAACACGAGAAGCCCCCAACTTAAACCGAACCTCATAACCCTCGTCTAGTAACTAAGATACTGACAACAGGTTATACCCAAGTGACTTGACCAGAGCCGCACGAATTAAGGTCACCAAGCTACTCACCTTCCGAAAGTGATGTACACCTTTGACTCCAAACAATCTCCATGCCTCCCACCTGCAAATCAAGAACGAGAACGAGAATGAGCAAGCGACTCAACAGTAGGGTTAGCACAAAAAGAGTCAAACCAGTGTTGAGCCATTTGCTCAAAAGTGGGGTTAGCAACATCCATCCTATCACGTCCAAAGCTACGACCACCACGATGTACCACCTCACGTCTCACTAGAGGAGAACGACCACCACGAAAGGGAAAGCATGGCTCGTAGCCTCTTTGAAACCCAAAGCTACGACGACCTCTCCCATCCTCATATCGATCACGAGGTGGAGAACATCCAGCAAAAACATGACCACCAGAAACAAACCCTCTACTGCTTGTACCACGACAATAGGAACCAACACGATCAACACCACGACCATGAAACCCAAACCAGCCATCTCTCTGGGCCGCACCGGTCCGACCGGTGCCCCGGACCAGTTTGACCGGGGCCCCCCAGCCAGCAAGTTTGTCCTAATCAGCAAAGCTCCTATCACCCCAAGCTGGAACAGACCTCACCACAGCCTCTCCTCTAGCTAGTGGCATACAAGGCTCAGTTATATCATGAGAAGGACGATACTTGTCCTTGTTAGCCCACTCCTTAGCCATACTATCATCCCTCTTCTGCTTGTAGCAAAACTCTCTCACATGACCATCCCTCCCACAATACTCACAATGGAAGTGGACTGGTTTTGGCTTTGGCTGTGGTTTCTTACTCGGTTTCTCCTTTGACTTCCCCCCAAACTTGTTCCCAAGGGTGCTCACAAATCTCACTTGTTTCTGGTAGTTTTCTATTTTGTGGGGGAACACTGGTGGATCTAGGGTTGTGTCTAGCTTGTTTCTGAGGTGGTTTGGGTTGGGTGCAAATATGTTCATGGGTGTAGTTTGTGGTGGCACTAGGATATCTCCTATCTTCTCTCCACTCTCACCATTGTACTCACCGATCTTCTTAGAACCCAAAGCCTGGCCATTAAACCTCTTAAACTCAGCCATCATCAGACTCAACTGAGGCTCATGCCCAAACAACCAACTCATCAATTTCCTCAACTCATCATTCTCATCCTGCAAGCGATCAACATAATGTGCAAGCTCCATATTCTTAATAGCATGTAATTCACAGGTAGAGCATGATCTAGGAATAGGAACTTTCAAAGCAGCCTCCAAAGAAACAATCCTATCATGACATTGATCTAGTCTAGCATGCAACATAGGACAAGAAGTGTAAGCACCTAGTAAAGCAGACCTAGACTTCATCTCATCAAGCTCAGCCCTAAGAAAATCTTGTTCCTCCTCCTTAGAGGCATGCTTCTCCTTAAGCACAGTCAAATCATCCAAGAAAGCATTGCAATCATCACAATCAACAGCATCAGCTACAACATGAGTAGTCTTAAGGGAATCAATCTCAAGCATAGCATCAAGATTCTTAGATTCTAGCTCAGCTATCTTCTCCCTGGCTTCTTCTAGTGAGGCCCTAAGTTCTTTCCTAAGCTTCTTGGCCTCTCTAAGCATGCTATCATGGTTATCGAGCAAAGCAACCAACTCCTCATTCTCATGGTGCAAGGAAGAGAGCTCATCACATACCTCATCCTCGGAATCTGACCCCGAGTCATCCTTCTGGCAGTTCTTGCTACCAGAGCTGTGGGCCGTGCCACAGAAGCCGTCCTCTCGTGCGAAGCAACTCAGGCCGCTGAGGTTCTTGGAACCGTGCTTCTTGCTCTTGCTCTTGCTATCGTCGTTGCTGTCGCTGGAACTCGACATGGTGTAGCAGGAACTAGAGTCAACGTCTTGCACCCACCAACACTCGAGCCTTCTTCATGTCGTAGCCGCCCTTCCTCGACCTTCGCTCGTCCTTGTCCTTATACTTGTGCTTGTGCTCATGCCTCGAGCGGTGCTTGTTCTCGATCCTTGGGCGGTGCTTGTACTCGTTCTTGGGCTCGATCTCCTGTGGGCACTCGGTGATGAAGTGTCCCTGCTTTCCGCATCGGTAGCATGTAAGTTTGGTCCTCCTCATGTTCACATAGTTCTCGTGCATCCTCTCGAACTTTCGGGTGAGCAGGGCCAGCTCGTCCTCTCCAAGCTCATCGAACTCCTCATGTGGCAAGGACACATAGGAAGACAGGGTAAACATCCTCGAAGAGGGGGTTAGTGTTAGTCTTTTCATCAGATCTAGAGATGAGAGCAAGACTATGCGACACAGTCGGGCTCTCAATCTTGCCTCTCAGGCCAAGATCCACCTCTGACGACTTGAGCTTAGAGAACAGCTCATCCTCGATCAACGTCTCACACACATCCGACTCCAAGATGGCCTCGACCTTGGCACTCCACACAGATCTGCCAAGTGAGTGCAAGAGCTTGATAGCTCTATCATGATCTGTGTATGGGAGCAATGTCACATTGGCCCTCATGTTGTTCACAATACAGGTGAAGCACTGGAACATAGCATCAATCGACTCACCGGGGAGATGAGTGAAATTCTCGTACTCTCTCCAGTGAGTGGCAAACAAATGAGTCTGCACCTGGGCGTACCCAACATGAGCATTCCTCAGCTTCTCCCAAATACTGCCAACCACATCCTCTCCGTACACACGATCGAACTCCGCGATACAAAGAGCACGGAACAAGTAATCAACTGCCTTGCTGTTTGCGTCAGACATGTCTCGAGAACCTGCGGCAAGGAAGTTAACAGGATGGACATAGTTTGGATTTTGCGTCACATCTCAAATCAACTGTCCCTTGCCACGAAATGCGCCCATCTGCCTCTCCCACATCTGGTAGTTATTTCCATCGAATTGCGGAGGACCTTAACCATCTTTGGATCTTAGACTGGTTAGAATCAAGGAGATCCTTAACCAGCTCTGATACCAATTGAAGGACCAAATAGGCGACCAGAGAGGGGGGGTGAATGGGAGCTGATAAAAAATTCTTCCCAAGAAGAACCTCAGCCTATGCCCCGATTTCACTTCCAAGCAATCCCGCGCACACCTTGCCAAACAAGCAACCGAAAACCGAAGCGAAAAAGTTGTGCTGTCTGCTGCCTACGCTGCACCGATCAGGCTGCTGGCGGGCACCGGTCAGACCGATTGTTGACACCGTTTATTGAACATGTCAGAGAAAAGCCGAAGAGACATCAGGAAGACCTTAAAGATGATAAAGAAAGGGAAGAAACAACCAGCCGATCTAGGATCGGCCGATTGATGAAAGAGAGACGTGGCAAAAGAAGAATACGCCGAAGGAAAGAAGATGGAGGCGGGTCAACAATCAAGTTGACATCGAGGCAAAGTCAGTTTAGAGAGTCCGATTCCTATGAGAATCGTTAAGTTTTTGGTGGTCTTATTTCTTTAGATTCAAGTAAATATTGTCGTCATCAACTAGGAGTCATGTTGTCCCCAGGACATAAATTGTGACCCTGCGTGGTCGGAGAAAGTTTGTACACACCAATATCCACAAAACCTTTACTTTTCAACAAGTCGGCGACTTCGCCAAAACTTGTACTTCTTCTTGTTTTCTTGTTTCTTCAAAAGTCGTTCTTCTAGCTCGTCGGACTGCATCGATCGATCTCCGGCAAGCTTGTAAGTACCGTTTTATCGAATATTAACTAGGCTTTAACCTCGGGGCGCATCACTGTGGTTTCATCTAGTTTTATTCACAATTTATCGATATCAGCTAGGTTTGCAAGTCTTTTCATGTTTATTTAGCTTTTATCACCAATTTATCCAGCTCGTGATCATATAATATCGGCTATCTTCGCTCCTGCATCGATTTACAATGATACAGCCGATCTAGATTGATACAAGTGTTGTCTCGTAGTGCTTAGTTCGCTCTGCTTTTGCTTGCACTTTGCCTACATTATCAAATCGGCTGATCTAGCCATTTTGAATATGCTTGCACTTCGGCTGCTATCAGCTAGCCGATTCGCTCTACAGTAGTATCGGCCGATTGAGCTGTTACTTATTGAAGACCCACATCGGTTCTCTAGCCGATCTAACCCATATCTAACGTTTCCTATCTTTCTTTGCCGATCAATAGGTCAGGTCGGCTGGCATGCCTTGTTACATCCCTGGGATCCATTACGTGTTTCCGTTGAAGAACTTGATTCCGTTTTTTGCGTCAACACCTCTTGGCACGCCCAGTGGGACATGAAGAACTATTGCATGATGTCAATTCCGCAATAGCCTAAAGGTGTTGATCAGGCCAACATTCAAGCTATCACATTAGATGAACTTCATGAAGAAGACAAAGCTGAGTTCGATGAGCGCATGGCGGAATATGGTCAGCTATTGATGGGTAGTTTCGGCTTAACCAAGCAAGGAGCTATCAAGAAAACTCCTCTTCCAAGACCACATGAGTTGATAATACAAGCCGATCCTGGGAAGCTGCAAGATATGATGACAAAAGCTATGCACCAATCTCTTATTGATCAATCTTCTGTTTTCAACAACACAGTGCATAATTGTGTGAAGGAAGTACTCAGAGATGAACTCTCAAGTGGATACAAAGGACCAGTATATTATCAACTTGGTACAACAATTCCAAGTTTTGATGCCATGAGATTTAGTCATGAAAAATCGACATCTCAGCCGGGATAGTCTACTTCAGATGGTGTTTCTCATACGACACCTATTCTGTCAGCAACCACGATTGGAATTGGTGATCCTTCAGGTTCTCTGAGTCACATACCTGTTATCCATGATGAACCAATGTCTCCTTCAGAGAAAGACACAAGCGGGAAAGGTGTTGCGACTGAAACAACTCAAAAAGTAGGAGAAACTCCTACTGGTCCATATGCAGCAAGGTTTGGAGAGTTGATTGGAACTGCAGTGCCGCATGACAAAGGAATCACATTTGCTTTCATTGAACCAAAGACTCTCAAAGCGCAGCATTATGACGTTCAGTCATTTCATATGCACATGGTCAAGCCTATTCAATCGGCTCAAGAGAATTCTGGCATGCAAAAAAATCCAACACAAGTAACTTCTAATGGAGCGGCAACTAGGCAACCTATTATAAAAATCATCCATTGACACCAGAACAGATGAGCCCAGCTGATCAAGCTTATGCAGTTAGAGCCTATGCTGCAAATTTACAAGAGGAATACAACAAAGCCATGTATCAGGCGATGATAAGGGATCAAATGGCTCAACCTGTGAATTCGTTATATCAATTGCCAGAACAGCATATACAAGGTACTCAAAATAGGTAATATATAAAGCAGGGAATTCAGCATAAAGCACCTCATTCGGTTAGGATTCCTCAATATACGACTTTACATACACCTTTGGCTTCACAGCCAATCATGCATGAATAGCCAGGAATAGTTAGAATTATACAAAATCGGCAAAATCCTTCGGCAGGTAACCAGCTGATTGATCAGAATAAGAAATTTATGGCTGAGATTACAGATTTGATACAAAAGCAGTTTGGGTTGAAACCAAAGCAACAAACCAACATGTATCGGACACCATACCCTACTTATTTCGATCAAATCCCGTTCCCTCAGAGATATAAAGTGCCCGACTTTACCAAGTTTACAGGTCAAGATGACACTTCCACCATCGAGCATATCAGCCGATTTATTATTTAGTGTGGAGATGCAGGATCAAACGAGTTGTTGAGAGTGCGCTTGTTTTCATCTTCTCTGTCAGGGCCAGCTTTTGCTTGGTTTACATCACTACCGGCTGATTCTATTCAAAGTTGGGAAGATCTTGAGAAGAAGTTCCATGGTTATTTCTTCTCTGGAATACATGAAATGAAAATTACTGATCTGACTAGCTTGAAGCGGAGGAACGATGAGTCGGTGGTAAATTTCATTTAGAGATTCAGAGAGATGAGAAACAAATGTTTCAGCCTATCTTTGACTGACAAACAACTGGCAGAATTGTCTTTTCAAGGACTCTTGCCTTCGATCAAAGAGAAGTATGCTTCACGGGAGTTCGAGAGCATTAGCTAGTTGATACACCGATTAAGTCATGAAAGCTCTTCACGGCCTTACGAACCTCGAAGGAGTTATCAGAAGAAAATATCTTATGTGGAAAATTTTGATTCAGAGGAAGAGGCTGAGACTAATTTAGCCGAGTGGGTGTCAAATAGGAAGCCAATTGCATGTCCCTTCGGCAAGAAGGAACCTGAGAAATTCGGTTTTGATATAACTAAAGTTGATAAGATGTTTGATCTCCGTCTTCAGCAGGGTCAGATTAAACTTTCTCAGAATCACACTATTCCAAGTGCTGAAGAGCTTAAGAAGATCAAGTTACAAGTGGCATAATGCTACATCCCATAACACTAACGAATGTAAAGTGTTTCGTCAACAGATTCAAAATGCAATAGATCAAGGGAAGCTTAAATTTGAGACACCTTCCAAGTCAGGAAAGCCGATGAAGATTGATCAACATCCTTTCCCTACTAATATGGTGGAAGTTACAAAGGAATCAATTTCACAAGCAAAGGTGTTGACATCTGAATCGGCTCAGAATAAAAAGCTCACTGATCCCAAGGCCCAGCTAACAACAGAAGAAGCAAAAGGTAAAGGACTGCTTGAAGAAAATAATTCAAGAGCACCAAGGAAATTTACTCAATCCCAGTTTCTTCTGAGCAAGTATCAATGCCACCAACAAAGGATCAGAGAAGAAGAAGAGTGGGCGAGGCGCAATTCAAATCACTACAGATGCCTGTTCTTCAGATATTGCTGGGAAGACGGGATCAAGCTTCCAACATTCGATAACTGTCCAGAATGTGAAGGTTTCTATTGAGAAGGACAGTCATCCAAAAAACCTTGTTTTGATAACAAGGACAGAAGGCCTGCTAATCAAGATCAGCTAGAGCATCACAAACAACGCGTCTCAGTACATGATCGGATGGGCGGCAAAGGCCAGCGTGCATGATTGGCTTGGGGGCAAAGCTAATGTACATGATCGGTTGGGGGGCAAGCACCAAGATAACTGACCTAATTGGCTAGAGGATATGGCCGACAGTAGGGTCCCTGATGAAGACGTATTGGCAAGAAATCCAAAATAGTGTAATGCCACATACGAGGACAAAAGCCAACACGAAGTGCGACCTAAACCCAAACTTAATAACAAGGGAGAAGGTCAACTAGTAGCAGATGTTAACATGGTCTTCATGTTACCCAAGGAGTTCACGACTCTTGAAGACAACTCAGATGAAGAAAGTTCAAATGAGGAGTTGGGATCGGCTCAGTTAACCTTGGATCCAATGCTGGCCAATTTTGAGAAACCAGATGAGGAAAAACGTCAACATATGAAAGCTTTGTTTCTCAAAGGACTTGTCAATGGGAAGCCAGTCACAAGGCTCCTGGTGGATGGTGGTGCATCAGTCAATCTCATGCCCTACTCAATGCTTTGAAGATTTGGGAAAAGTGAGCAAGACTTAACCAAGACCGACATCATGTTACTTGATTTTGAAGGAAACTCATCATCTGCAATGGGTGCTATATATGTGGATCTGACAATTGGCAGTAAGACCCTTCCAACTACCTTTTTTGTCATCAAGGGGAAGGGATCATACAATTTATTACTTGGAAGAGATTGGATTCACGCCAATTGCTGCATTCCGTCTACTATGCATCAATGCGTGATCCAATGGATCGGAGATTCGGTGGAAGTAGTCAACGCCGATTCCTCTTTCCATATTGCAGCAGTCGATGCGCATTGGAATTTTGATAAAGTGATCTGCATATTAGGGAAAGTATGGGAGACAAATTTCCTCAAGACATCTGACTTCGAGCTTCAACCGATCCAAGCGATCGGTTCTCAAATATAAAAGAAAAGACAGCAAGCTGCATCGGCCGATTAAGAAAATTGGACTTCAAGGCCGATGTTCTTCAAAACCAAAGAAAGTTGAAAAAATTGGATTAACTACTTAGCCGATTACTACTTCAGGCTTCTTAGCCGATTTAGATTTCGGGTGATAGCCGATACTAAGTTATCGCCTTTAGTGGAAAAAATTATAAAAATCAAAAGGTGTTCAAACACTTATAGCCGATCTATGATTCAGATAATGGCCGATGTAACAATCGCCCTTAGAACAAAAAATATGAGCACACACACACACACACACACATATATATATATTCTCTCATATTGCAGTACATCGTGTTTACATCTTCATGGAAGAGCAATGGGGTACATAATTTAGAAGATAATCTTCCTATCTCTCATATGATGAGGATATTTAATCGATGAACACCAGAAAGAGATGGGGTGCCGCAAAGAGGAAACGAAAGACTAAGATCTTCCCTAGAATCTTTGATCTTCCGCCAAAGGCTTCACGAGTTGATGACCAAGATGGTCGTCCCCTTGGCGCGCTCCTCTTCCGACATCGGTGCAGCAAGACATTCTACCTTGCTCCTTCCCTTTAGCCGTTGAACCCAAGCTTTTTCACAAGGATTCTTCTAGCTGTTGTACCTCCTGGCTTCGCAAGAAGAGTCAGAGAAGGCAAGGTGACGCTGCACTACTTCATAAGGATTCTTCTAGCCATGATGAGAAAAGGAAGGAAGGAACAAGTAAACAACAAAAGCCTACATCCTATCAGATCTAGCATTTGCGTCATGGTGGAAGGTGCAGAGAGCCGATGAACATTTAGTTGCTATTTATAGCCCAAACCAAAGGGGATGGAAGTTGAAGAAGATAGGAAGGAATCAAAAAGATACCAGATTTGGTCAAGTTGGAAACAGTCCTTCCATGAATAGCTCAGTTTTCAGATGCTAACATTGATTTCAGTGATCCGTTTCCCCAAAAAAGGGAGGAGCGCTCAGAAGCTATTAAAGGAAAAAACTATGTACTCCAGAAGAAGAGAAAGAGAAAGGGGGTACTCTTCAATGTTACTAAAGACATCAACAAGCTTACTAGCAGCAACATGAAGCAAAACTATTTTAAGGAGGTGCTTGTTGCAGCAAACAAAGCTTTAAATCTTCTTGAATACACTCCAAGTGGAAGATGCCTCCCATCCCTAAGAGCAACATGCTGATCCGGAAATTTCCAGCTAAAAGAAAAAGGGAAGCCTACGAAAGGGAACAAGTGAAGAACCATTGGATTACAAGCTGAGTTTTATAGGAGGGATGCATGGAAAAGACAGTTCGGAGCCACATGTTGACATTAAAGGATTGATGGCATTCAAGAATAGGTGAGAAGCATTCATCTACCATGATTTAGGGAGATCACTGTAACACCCCGTGTTTTTAATCAAGTGTCACTAGGTGCTAATTACAACCTTAATCACCTTATGGTCATTAGTGCTTAAGACCCTAATCACCTTAGAGGTCAAAACCTTAGTCAAACTCCATAAGACATGAGCTCTAGCTGGAACTTTTGACACGTTCTCCAAAATTCATCAAAACACTTCAAAATCGGCCAATACCAAAGTTGTGCAGTTTTTCAAGACCTACAACTTTGCTGTTGAGTGGCAAATGAAATTCGAAGTGTAAATTGGTGTAAAAGCTTGGTCAACGCAGGAAACTCCTGTTCACTGACGCCGAGAAAAACCCGATCTTTGCCTGCTGTTTATGCTCGATCCTTTGAGCAAAACACCTAACGGCCTTTGTAAAAGTTGTAGAGTGATAGTTGATCTACAACTTTGTTAATTAGCACTTGGATCACTTCTGTATTGAAAAATCGAGTTTGGGCTGGTCAAACAGGCGAACTCTTTTACAAAGCCTGTATAAACTTTTGAGGTATAGTTTTTGAATGAAAATTTAAACTAAGTTTGGATAGGGATGTTCATAACTTGAGTTGTACACATGAGCTAGGCTTGATCTTTGGATATGTTGGTAGCCGGTACTAGTATAGGCTACACCTAAGTTTTTGCACAAAGTTACTAAGTGGATATTTAGTTATGATTTATTTTGCTTTATGGCTAGATCTGTGTATTTATTTTTGTACATCTTTATATATATGCTTTCTGCGGTTCATCTTTTGGATATCACCTTGTTAGTATAAGATGTGTTGCTAGTAAATTTGTCATGGTTTTAGGAGTCGTCTATCTATCTGTTTCTGAATGATGCTTGGTTATGAGGTTAAATCTATATCTCAGTTTCTATGGTACCAATGATGCTTATCTTTGGCATAGATGATGTGTATAACATGTTTGGGCTATGGAAGAAAGTTGGGTTACATTTGAGTCCTATATTTCTCTGAATAAATACCTTGTGAATAAATAGGCTGAATGTAGTTATTTTTGTGTAGCATGATTGGAATAGGTTCTGAAGCTAATTTTTGGTGTATAACCTAGTTTTAGCCTATAGTGGCTCTGTGTAAAATTTGAGCACCAATGCATGAGTAGTTTTCTCTAAATTTAATATTCTTGCTTTTGCTATGAATAATTTGTCGTATTTTTCATGCCCTGTGTATAACTTTGTTTGCCATGAAATTTTACTAGTGTCTCTGTTACAGTCCTTTGAGCTCACACAAAATTTCTCACTATCAGATGTTGCATGGTTTAACCAGAATAAATTTTGGAAGAAACTAAGTATATTAAAAAGAGAAATAAAGAAATCTCCTCTTTATAAATTTTATTTGTGGTATAACCCTTGGAAATATTCCCAATGAACTCCTGGAAACTAACTTGCTTGCATGTGTGATAATTCTAAGTTATTTGAATAAATATGCACCCAATTATTATTTAAAATAATAATAATTAAATAAATGGTTGAATAATTAATCTTAAGGAAGAGTATGCTGGATATATTCTTATCTAGGTGAATGTGCCAACATACCACCCTAGACTTAACACATGTTGTTTGGTTTACACCATCATCAACCTTTAACTCCTGCATTGCATTCCTCCATATAGAAGTTCCTGACGGTAGCTACACGCTCGTGCCGGCTGACGAGAACGAGGGAGTAGGAGGAAACGTACACTTTGTGACTGTTGATCAAGACCCGAACCAAAGTCCGGAAGACTCTCTGACTGCTGGAGCTGCCGAAGGCAAGCCCCGGTTTAACATATACTTATGTGTTTCCTTTTTGAAAAATTCTGAATTTATGCTTGATTATATATGTGCATTTACGTTCAGGAGTTGAATGGAAACCCTAGATGCATGATCCATAAGTACCTATGATCTTTTACTAGTATGCTAGGTCGCTAGTTGCTATGCACTAAGGACCCGGTACAAGTCGAGTGATGTACTTCGCTCACGAGAATAGGTTCTTATGTTGGAATCATAAGACTTGTTAAATTGAATTGCTCACGTGGTAAGAGCATGGGATTTTGGGCTCCGGTCCAGTGGTTAAGAGATTAAGCATTTGAAAGTACTAAACATTTGTCGGACATGGGTACGGTAAACCTAGTACCTGAATAACGCGGTGCGGGAACTTTAGGCTACTACTCTTGGGCTGCTGCCCCAGTCTTGCAAACTGTGGTGCATGGTGACACTGGATGCTAGTGTGAGGCATGCTAGCTAGCTATGTACCTAGGACTGTGGCATCAGTTCCCAATCCGAAGAATGACGAGAACCGTTTGGTTGGAAACACTCTTTGTGAGGGTTTTCTCCCGTATGTTTAGGTTCACCTTGCATGGTTATTAATCGATCGATTGTCGGCCTCTCACCGTTATCCTGGAATAGCTTAACCCTCTAGCCATGATAATCCCTCTATGATGAAATATTGATAAACTTGATGTTTCATTAATTGTTTGCACAAGTATGCTTGAATTAGTTGCTTATCTAGCAATAACCTGATCTACTAGAACTTGAGCTAAAATATTGGAAGTAAGGATTTACTCCTTAGTCGCTTTTTGGCAAAACAAACCCACTAGCCAAAAGCCAAGCATGATTAGAAGGTTAAGTCTTTTATTTTAGGACGGGTAAGCCTTGCTGAGTATTAGTATACTCAGCCTTGCTATAAATGTAGTTTTCAGGTGACAATGTTTGGCCTGGCGAGATCCCACCCGGCTAGGAGCTGGAATGGGTGGATGACGAGGAGTAATGGCGTTATGGGTGGCCTCCCATGATGCCAAGTTATCGATTAGTATAATTCCGCTGTTTCAAAACTCTAAACCATTTACCTTTGATGCAAGGACAAGGTTTGTAATAATTAACCCTACGGGGAATTTGGATTAATTTGTAAGGTACACTGGACTCTCCTTCGTGGGGTTTTTAATATATACGTTTCGATCCTTTGTGTGGTTTACAAGTGATTTACCGGGCTATGACCCGGCAACACTCAACGGGATAATTCTTTATTACCGCTTAATGACCAAAGTGGATCGGTCTAAGTGATAGTATGGACTTATCTCGGATGGGGTTGTCACAGTTGGTACCAGAGCATCCGTATACACCAGAGTAATTAGTTTAATCATGAATTACAATGATTTACAATTAAAACTTGCCAAGATTGATTGGATTTTGAAAATACGTTGGATCGTTAAGGAATGTTTAGACCGAAAGGCCCTAGAGGGAATTTTTGGGTTCTTTTAAGGTGGCTAGTAATTATGGTTTATTTATGCTAACTTCCAGCACTTCTTAAGCCACGTGTTTCATACGTGTGTGATACCGCATCACGAGTATGCGAGGGTCGATAGGGCAATCCATTCCTCGGATCCTATCTTCTCGGTTGGATGTGCACGTGTTTTATACGTGTGCTACCGTATGCAAGTCATACGAAGGATGCCACGTTCTATTCAAAATGAACATGTCATGGGTTGTGATGTCGCCACGTTTTGCTATACGTGTGCATGATTCCGCATCACCCTCTATTCAAAAGGGGTGTGTCTCAGGTTGGACGCCGTCCATGCGGTGTAAAATCCATGGATACCATTTCTATAGTGAATGGTAATGTATGTGGATGCTCCCGTGATGTGCTGGCACGGAAGGTTCTTTTCTGCAGGTACACTAACCACGTTATCGCGATCATTGAACGACGTGTAGCTCCAACTAGTTATTATAGGGAGAGTCGTTTACAAAGCCTGCCACCGGCATTAACTTCGTCTTTTTAGATCTATAAGAGTGAGGTCGTTTAAGACGTATGCATGCATCATAAAAATCGAATGAACCTAAAAACGTGATGTTCTACACTTGTGTTATGCTTCTAAATTGTTACTTGCTCTTAGAAATGGTTTTCTCTATCCTTTGATCCTAGTTGTTTGCTGTCAAGTTAGGATGCTATCGGTTCATGAATTTTTTGGAGCCATTTCTACGATGTTTCTGACTAGGCGAATTTTATGAAAGTTGTTCCTCATCAAGTCAAGCATCTAATGTGAATTTCTCACAATTTTACGAATTCTCAGTCTATAGTTATGATCAAAATAGTAAACCTCTGTTCTGCTGTTTTTCCTGCTGACCTTCCCGGGGAAGAAGAATTTTTAGAGCATTTTCCCTTCGGATCTAGATCTACCTTTGAATACCGAAAATGTGCAGAATTATGTCACTGATTTTCTGTAAACATTTGGGAATTTTTGGGGCTTTGGTTTCCGAGTTATGAATTTTTGTTCATACCACCAGATTTTTATACCCTATGCATGTTATACTCCTTTTTGAGTTTTAACGTGTTGTACCCATTCTTGTATAGATGGAGTACCCGGAGTTTTTCGAGATCGACGCGGATGGTACCTTGCGTACCAACAGTCTCCACTGGGAGGGTTTTCCCCGTGTTCTCTGGGTCACCCTGCGCGAGGTGGGCTACACCGCCCCACCGACGTACGAGGTGCTCCACTTCTGGGATCGGGGTGTGCCCTACACGCGTACCGTCGCTACGGTGCCACAGCACCCGGAGCACCCAGAGTAGGCCGACTTGAGTATGGTGTTCTATGGACACCGTGGCGTCGAGTCACTCGAGTCTGCAGCTCTGAGGGTTCTCCACACCTTCTGCGAGCAGCACCCAGAGGAGGTGATGCTCACCGCCCTGGGGTTGTTCCCAGCGCTGGACCCACACGACGAGGCTTAGCGTGAGCGCCTGGCTCTCACCGGCGTGTTGATCACTGCCGATCCTCCGACAGTCACTGTACATCAGCTTCTGAGGTTACTTGAGGCGCTGTACAACATGCAGGTCTTCCGCCTCGCCACCGTTGCCTTGTAAGAGAAGCCGCTGCATGGCTGGTAGGATTTGAAGGAGATCAGCAGCAGCAGCAAGCAGCAGGTGCAGCAGCAGGCTGAGCTGCCTGGGCGCAACAGCAACTTGAGGTGATGTTGGTAGTTCACGCGCCCTGTTCAGAAGTTTGGCAGGGAGGTGTAAGTGACTACAGGAGCCGGTTCAGCTAGCTAGCGGTGCCGGTTAGTGTACAGGGAGTTGAACCGGAGTTAAGGAGCGAGTGAGGGTACGTAGCAGCATCACTGCATCAGTAGGGTGGCCGCCTTTGTAGATCGACTGATGATACAAAACAGATCTTCTAGTGCAGCGATCTTGAACGATAGATAAACTTGCATTGGAAGAGGCACACACATGTTATGCATATCCATCTGCTTGCCAACACACCACACAACACTACAGTGCAATGCAACAAGCGCAGCGAGGCAGCTAGCAAACAAGAGTGCACGGAATTTAGTGCAGCTAGGCGGCGGCCAGCTCCCGTCCAATGGGCATACCGAAACCGTCGGTGCACGTTCAGCGGTTGGAGGTAGCGGCCACCTGCAATGCTGCGGGTGTGATCCGCGAGACGTCCGCGCTGACCGACGTCATCTACCGCGACTTGCAGTAGGAGCGCCAGACCTCTACTCATTTGCAGCAGGAGGTGGTGTTCTTCCAGGACCAGCGTACGCAGTGGGAGCAGGAGCGAGCTCAGTACGTTGAGCAGTTGTACACCCGCGACGACACCATTGACAGGCTGCGTGAGGACAATGACAGGCTACGTGTAGAGTACATCCAGGCCGAGACCCAGCGTTTGGTGTTAGTGCAGAACGTAGCAGAGATGCATACCAGGTGATTGATATGGAGGTTGAGGTGGAGGTGTGCTAGACGATGGCACACTAGCAGCAGCAACCACCAGTTCCTCCACCAGCAGCACCTGTCGCTCCGGACGAGCTCCAGGGAGCTTCGGGCTTGGACGAGGACAGTGTCGGGGGACCACCCCTAGATTCCCCTCAGTCCAGCGCTGGCTACTAGTTTCACTAGATGTTGTTGTATGGAGTTACCATGTACTCTTAGCTTAGTCTTATCAGCTAGATTTTGTGGAGGGATTAGGCTGCTCAGAGAGTACGTGAGTTGTGCTTCACGTTCCTTGTATGTTGTACTGTTAGGTGATCCACAAACTATGCATCATGTAATGCCTTTTGGATGAACACCTTGTGATGTATGTTTCGTGAATCAATTCGGGTTGTTGCGATCGAATTTGAATCTTGCACTGATTACCAAAGTTGTATGAAATGTTCTCAAGATCATGCTCACCAAAATTTATTATGTTTGCATAAGCGTACCGAGAATTATGGCAGATTTTGTGCAGTTCGGCCTCTTGTGAAAACAGCTAGGCAGAAGCTCGGTTACGGAATTTTTCGGGCATGATAACATCAGAATTCGACCCTGAGTTGAATACCAATATTGGAGCTTATGAAATTCTACACTTACTGACCAAAAATGAGAATTTTTACATGTATGGGAAGAGAGTTATGATTTTTTCTCCACGAACAGTTGCGCTGTCCGATCTTAACTTCTGGATGTTACGAGTTTTCGTCTGACATATTCTTCTTGTGGAATGATGTAACCAAGCTTGCGAATATGTGGCTAATGGAAACTCCATTTAATTTCAGATGGTGGGACCGACACGCACCTCCCCTAATGGTTTTGGTGCAAGTGGGAGTGAGGCTTCGCCACCTCCTCCCCACATGACGATCCAGGAGCAGTTTATGGCCACCCAAACAGAGGTGATGCGCCAGTTACTGCAGACCCAGCAACAAATTGCTCAGCAGCTGCAACAAACCCCACACAGGGGAAATCAGGATGGCCTACCTTTGGTCACCAAGTATGAGCAATTCTATGGCATGAAACCCCCGACGTTCGAGGAGGCCAAGGAGCCTCTAACTGCTGAAGCATGGATCAGGGCCATTGAGGCCAAGTTCTTAGTGTTCACCCTACCGTGTTCTGAAGAGCGAAAGGCTAGCTTTGCCACCTTGCAGCTCCGTGGTGCTGCCTTGATGTGGTGGGAGCACTACAAAGCTATGGTCCCGGGTGGACATCAGGTCACATGGGATGAGTTCAAGAGAGCCTTTAAGGAACATCACATTCCTAAGGGTCTCATGGACCACAAGATGAAGGAGTTGCTAGCGCTGAAGCAGGGGACTGACATGGTGTACGAGTACGCCAAGAGATTTAACTCCCTGTGTCAGTACGGTGGGCAACATGTTGATAATGATGCTAAGAAGATAGAGCATTTCCGTGATGGACTGGATGGAGAGCTCTATGAGAGGCTTAATCTCTGTGAGACTAACAACTACCAATACCTTGTGAACAAGGCCATCTCCCAAGAAGATGCCATGAGAAGAGCCCAAAAAGACAAGAAGAGGCAGGATGGATTCACCACTTCCGGTGGATCAGGCAAGAAGTTCCGCTTCGTCAAAAAGAGCAATCAGGGAAACTCCTAGTCATCATCATCTGGACACTGGCGAGTGACCCAATCTCAGAACAAGCCCTCTGGAAATTTCCAGTATCGTAAGGCGCAACAGCAGCCTTACAAGCCAAATGCACCCCCTGCCAACAATAACGCTATCAAGGACCGTCGCTGCTACAATTGCGGGCAGCCAGGGAACTGTGCCAACGAGTGTCCCAAGCCGAAGCAGATCAAGACCCATCAGCAAGGTGAAGGGTCAGGAGCCAAACCAGGCAATCAGGGCAAGAAGCCTACTGTGCAAGTGAAGCAGGGCAAGCTGAACTTCACTTCTCTGATGGAGATTCCAGAAGGAGCACCAGTGCTGACGGGTACATTTTCTATCCGAGGCTATGCAGTTAAAGTATTGTTTGATTCTGGTGTAACACATAGTTTTATAAATGGACAAATTTTGAACAAGCTGGGTGTGAAAAGTTGTCAAACAAAGAAACTATTTTTCGTAACCACACCTGGTGGCCGAGTTTCTACTAGAGACCTATCTTGGAAAGTTTCAATTGAACTAGGTAGCAGAGTCTTTCCAACCAATCTCATTGTTTTGGACCTAGAGGGCATCAATGTGATCCTAGGCATGAACTGGTCGACACATCATCAAGTCATCTTGGATCTTGCTACCAGAATGATAGAAATCAACTCACCTACTGTCGGCACATCTACTCTATACTTACCTCTCCATGACAGTGGAAATTCGTATGCCTTTGCAACCATGACTTCTTCACTTGAGGACATTCCGATAGTCTGTGATTATCCGGATGTGTTTCCCGATGACTTGCCTGGCATGCCACCAGACAGGGACATCGAGTTTGTGATAGAACTTCAACCGGGCACTGCCCCTATCTCCAAAAGACCTTACCGTATGCCACCTAAGGAGTTAGCCAAGTTGAAGGACCAATTACAAGAGTTGCTTGATAAAGGGTACATTCGCCCAAATTCATCTCCTTGGGGAAGTCCCTCACTTTTTGCGAAGAAGAAAGATGGTAGTCTGCGAATGTGCGTGGACTATCGTCCTCTCAATGTGGTGACAATCAAGAACAAATACCCCTTGCCCCGCATTGATGTTCTCTTCGATCAATTGGCTGGTGCCAAAGTCTTTTCCAAGATCGACCTTCGATCAGGTTATCATCAAATTAAGATTCGATCAAGTGACATCCCCAAAACAGCTTTCTCCACCAGATATGGCCTATATGAATTTCTGGTGATGTCATTTGGTCTCACAAATGCATCTGCCTACTTCATGTACCTTATGAACTTTGTCTTCATGAATGAGTTGGACAAGTTCGTAGTGGTCTTCATTGATGATATCCTCATCTATTCCAAGAATGAAGAAGAACACAAGAAACATCTTCGGATCATTTTACAATGATTGAGAGATCACAAGCTTTATGCTAAATTCTCCAAATGTTAATTCTGGCTGGATAGTGTGAAATTCTTGGGTCACACTATTACTAAGGATGGTATCTCCGTGGATCAGTTTTACTTGGGTCACTTTTACGACGATTGAGAGGTCATGGATTGGAAACCACCCAAGTCTGTGCATTAGATTCGCAGTTTTCTGGGTCTAGCTGGCTATTACCATCGATTCATTCCGGACTTCTCCAGAATAGCTAAACCTATGACTGAACTGTTGAAGAAAGGTGTCAAGTACGTGTGGGATGAGGCTTGTGACAAAGCTTTTCATACCTTGAGGGAGCATCTCACATCAGCCCCCGTACTAGCACAGCCAGATATGACAAAACCGTTTGATGTGTATTGTGACGCTTCTGGCACTGGCCTTGGTTGTGTACTTATGCAAAACAACAAGGTCATTGCCTATGCCTCACGAGCACCTAGACCTCATGAGAAGAATTATCCTACTCACGACCTGGAGCTAGCAGTGGTTGTGCATGCCTTAAAAATCTGGCGGCATTATTTGATGGGAAATCGCTGCAATATTTTCACCGATCACAAGAGCCTTAAGTATATTTTCACCCAATCGGATTTGAACATGAGGTAAAGAAGGTGGTTGAAGTTGATTAAGGATTATGAGCTAGAAGTTCAATATCATCCTGGCAAAGCCAACGTGGTTGCAGATGCGCTTAGTCGCAAGCATTGCAACTATACAATGGTAGAGCCATATATTGAAGCTTTATGTGAAGAGATCAGAAAGCTCAACCTAGAGGTGGTCAATCATGGGAATTTAAATGCCATCTCAATTGAATCCTCTCTCCATGAGAGAATTGCTTTAGCTCAGCTCACTGACGAAGGTATCTAGTTAATCAATCAGAAATTGTCTGAAGGAGACCCCAAGTACGCTTGTTTCCGGAAGGATGAGAAGGAAGTAATATGGTTCGACCAGAGATTAGTCGTTCCCCAGGATCCGGAAATAAGGAAGGAAATTTTAGATGAGGCTCACCTCTCTAAATTCACCATTCACCCTGGTAGTACCAAGATGTATCGCGACCTTAGGGAGAATTTCTAGTGGTCAAACATGAAGGTCGAGATAGCCAAGTATGTGTCCAGTTGTGATACATGTCAGAGGATCAAGGCTAGTCACCTAAAGACAGCAGGCCAAATGCAACCTTTATCTATACCTACTTGGAAGTGGGATGACATCAGCATGGATTTCATCGTAGGATTACCCCTCACTCCCAAGAAACATGATTCCATCTGGGTTATTGTGGACCGACTGACCAAGACCGCTCACTTCATCGCTGTCCACACTACCTATTCAGTTGAACATTATGCCGAGATTTATGTTGATCTTATTGTGCGTTTGCATGGTGTTCCGAAGACTATTCTATCTGATAGAGGCACACAGTTTCTTGCTCGATTTTGGGCGCAAGTGCATGAATCCTTGGGTACCAAGTTGAACCATAGCTCTAGTTATCACCCTCAGACCGATGGTCAGACAGAACAAGTGAATCAGATAGTGGAAGACATGTTGAGAGCATGTGTCATTCATTTTGACAAAACTTGGGACAAATGCTCAGCCTTGGCCGAGTTTGCTTACAACAACAGTTATCAAGCTAGTTTGAAGATGGCTCCTTTCGAAGCCTTGTATGGACGAAGATGTCGCACCCCCTTGAATTGGTCACAAGCGGGTGAAAGGACACTATTTGGTCCCAAACTAGTACAAGAAGTCGAAGAGAGAGTGGAAGTAATCAGAGAAAATTTAAGAGCCGCTCAAATGAGACAAAAGAGTTATCATGACAAGGCTAAGGCACCCCGAGAGTTTGAAGTTGGTGATTATGTATACCTGAAGGTATCGCCAACCAAAGGTGTACAAAGATTCGGAGTAAAATGAAAGTTAGCGCCACGCTATATCGGTCCTTATGAAGACACTGAGAAGTTCGGCACAGTTGCATATCGTATCCGACTTTCGGACAGACTCTCCGCAGTACACGACGTGTTCCACGTCTCGCAACTAAAGAAATGTGATCAAATACCGGAAGCAAGGATAATCGACGAGACCAATGCAGAAGTAGAACCTGACCTATCACTGGCAGAATATCCCATGAGAGTGCTAGATCAGAAGGAAAGGCAGACGAGAAGGCAAACAGTTAAAATGTATAAGATACAGTGGAGTCACCACACGGAAGAAGAAGCCACATGGGAAACAGAACAATTTCTCAACACCAAGTATCCGGGTTTTCTTCAAAGCCAACATCGTACGTAACCTTTCCCAGCTATCTTTTAAAATTCGAATCTCGGGACGAGATTCCTTTTAAGGGGGGTAGGCTGTAACACCCCGTGTTTTTAATAAAGTGGTCACTAGGTGCTAATTACAACCTTAATCACCTTATGGTCATTAGTGCTTAAGACCCTAATCACCTTAGAGGTCAAAACCCTAGTCAAACTCATTAAGACATGAGCTCTAGCAGGAACTTTTGGCTCATTCTCCAAAATTCATCAAAGCACTTCAAAATCGGCCAATACCAAAGTTAGTTTTTCAAGACCTACAAATTTGCTGTTGAGTGGCAAACGAAATTCGAAGTGTAAATTGGTGTAAAAGCTTGGTCAACGCAGGAAACTCCTGTTCACTAACGCCGAGAAAAACCCGATTTTTGCCTGCTGTTTATGCTCGATCCTTTGAGCAAAACACCTAATGGCCTTTGTAAAAGTTGTAAAGTGATAGTTGATCTACAACTTTGTTAATTAGCACTTGGATCACTTCTGTATCGAAAAATTGAGTTTGGGCTGGTCAAACAGGCGAACTCTGAAACGTTTTGGCACCGGAACGCCGCCGCACGACGCCGTCACGCGCGCGCGCATGCCACGTCGGGCACCGCCGAGTGACCGGGCACAAACACCGAGGCACTCGGGGATGCACCGGTCCCTGGATGTCACCGCAGTGCATTGGACGGGATGGCCGGTGTTAGGCCTAGGCCGCTAGCCGGTGCCACGTGCCGCGCCAGCTCCCGCCGGGGTGCGCACGCCAAGGCTGCCATTGGCCGGCGATGCCACCCCACGTCGCCGCCACTTTCCGGCAATGCCGTGGTCCCAGTGCTGGACTGTGGTCACGTCATGACCTCCTCTCCACGCCACAACCGCCTATATAGAGCCCCCGCTCCTCCTCCTCACTCGCCAGAGCTCTCCGCCGACGCCATTGCCGCTGCCGTGACGAGCTCGCCTCCCCACTAGTCCCCGTAGTCGTCTGAGCACTCTAAGGTCTTCTCTAGAACCCCAGTGAGCTTCCACACACACACATTCATCAGCTCAGCCCCTCACCTCACCGGAATCCGAGCAGAGGCGGCCGCGCTGCCACTGCCTCGCCGCCGCTGCTCGCTGGAGTCATCCCCGGCCACACCACCGCCACCCATCGACTCCTGGTGAGCCCAATCAAACATCCCCGCCATTTGTTTGCCTGCCCCGGCCGTAGTTCGCTGCCGGCGAACTCTCCCCCGCCACCGAGGGTACATGTGTGAGGGATAGTTTCTGGTAGGGTTCGGTTCATTAAATGCAGGGACCTATAAGTAAGGATTCAAATCTTCTAGGGTTCACCGTGAAGGAATATTCTTCATCCTTTGCTCTTAAGTCCTGAGAACTGTAAAAATCGTAGAAAATTACAGAAAAATCCTTAAAATACAAAACCTATTTTGTTGGTTTCCTTATGAACAGACCTACATCTTTTGCAAAGCTTGTATATACTTTTGAGGTATAGTTTTTGAATGAAAATTTAAACTCAGTTTGGATAGGGATGTTCATAACTTGCGTTGTACACATGATCTAGGATTGATCTTTGGATATGTTGGTAGTCGGTAGTAGTATAGGCTACACCTAAGTTTTTGCACAAAGTTACTGAGTGGATATTTACTTATGATTTATTTTGCTTTATAGCTAGATCTGTGTATTTATTTTTGTACAGCTTTATATATATGCTTTTTGTGGTTCATCTTTTGGATATCACCTTGTTTGTCTAAGATGTGTTGCTAGTAAATTTGTCATGGTTTTAGGAGCCGTCTATCCATCTGTTTCTGAATGATGCTTGGTTATGAGGTTAAATCTATAGCTCAGTTTCTAGGGTACCAATGATGCTTATCTTTGGCATAGATAATGTGTATAACATGTTTGTGCTATGGCAGAATGTTGGGTTACATTTGAGTCCTATATTTCTCTGAATAAATACCTTGTGAATAAATAGGCTGAATATGGTTATTTTTGTGTAGCATGATTAGAATAGGTTCTGAAGCTAATTTTTGGCGTGTAACCTAGTTTTAGTCTATAGTGGCTCTGTGTAAAATTTGAGCACCAGTGCATGAGTAGTTTTCTCTAAATTTAATATTCTTGCTTTTGCTATGAATAACTTGTCGTATTTTTCATGCCCTGTGTATAACTTTGTTTGCCATGAAATTTTACCAGTGTCTCTGTTATAGTGCTTTGTGCTCACACAAAATTTCTCACTGTCAGATGTTGCATGGTTTAACCAGAATCAATTTTGGAAGAAAATAAGTATATTCAAAAGAGAAATAAAGAAATCTCCTCTTTATAAATTTTATTTGTGGTATTACCCTTGGAAATGTTCCCAATGAACTCCTGGAAACTAACTTGGTTGCATGTGTGATAATTCTAAGTTATTTGAATAAATATGCACCTAATCATATTTAAAATAATAATTATTAAATAAAGGGTTGAATAATTAATCTTAAGGAAGAGTAAGCTGGATATATTCTTGTCTCGGTGAATGTGCCAACATGCCACCCTAGACTTAACACATGTTGTTTGGTTTACACCATCATCAACCTTTAACTCCTGCATTGCATTCCTCCGTATAGAAGTTTCTGACGGTAGCTACATGCTCGTGCCGGCTGACGAGAACGAGGGAGCAGGAGGAGATGTACACTTCGTGACTGTTGATCAAGACCCGGACCAAAGTCCGGAAGACTCTCTAACTGCTGGAGCTGTCGAAGGCAAGCCCCGGTTTAACATATACCTATGTGTTTCCTTTTTAAAAAATTCTGAATTTATGCTTGATTATATATGTGCATTTACATTCAGGAGTTGAATGGAAACCCTAGATGCATGATCCATAAGTACCTATGATCTTTTACTAGTATGCTAGGTCGCTAGTTGCTATGCACTAAGGACCCGGTACAAGTCGAGTGATGTACTTCCCTCACGAGAATAGGTTCTTATGTTGGAATCATAAGACTTGTTAAATTGAATTGCTCACGTGGTAAGAGCATGGGATTTTGGGCTTCGGACCAATGGTTAAGAGATTAAGCATTTGAAAGTACTAAACATTTGTCGGACATGGGTACGGTAAACCTAGTACCTGAATGATGCGGTGCGAGAACTTTACGCTACTACTCTTGGGCTGCTGCCCTAGTCTTGCAAACTATGGTGCATGGTGATGCTGGATGCTAGTGTGAGGCATGCCAGCTAGCTATGTAGCTAGGACTGTGGCATCAGTTCCCAATCCGAAGAATGACGGGAACCGTTTAGTTGGAAACACTCTTTGTGAGGGTTTTCTCCCGTATGTTTAGGTTCACCTTGCAAGATTATTAATCGATCGATCGTCGGCCTCTCACCGTTTTGCGGGAATAGCTTAACCCTCTAGCCATGATAATCCCTCTATGATGAAATATTGATAAACTTGATATTTGATTAATTGTTTGCACAAGTATGCTTGAATTAGTTGCTTATCTAGCAATAACCCGATCTACTAGAACTTGAGCTAAAATATTGGAAGTAAGGATTTACTCCTTAGTCGCTTTTTGGCAAAACAAACCCACTAGCCAAAAGCCAAGCATGATTAGAAGTTTAAGTCTTTTATTTTAGGACGGGTAAGCCTTGCTGAGTATTAGTATACTCAGCCTTGCTATAAATGTAGTTTTCAGGTGACAATGTTTGGCCTGGCGAGATCCCACCCGGCTAGGAGCTGGAATGGGTGGATGACGAGGAGTAATGGCGTCAGTGATTTACCGGGCTATGACCCGGCAACACTCAACGGGATAATTCTTTATTACCGCTTAATGACCTAAGTGGATCGGTCTAAGTGATAGTACGGACTTATCTCAGATGGGGTTGTCACAATCACGGAGCAAGCAGTGCATGCTGTCAGAAGAAAGAAATCATTCAGAAAAGGCACAATCCATATAGACGATTGTCTTCTAGATGAAACACAATAAAGCAAAAGCTGATTACACCAAAGCCGATCACATCGGCTAAAGGAAAATTACATCACAATTTCTCTAAATCTTTAGCCTTCTCTAATTGCATCTTGGTGATGTCTATTTCACCCTCTACTTTATTCAATTCCTCAAGAAGAAGTACCCTCCTGGTTTCCAGAGCCTCTAAGTTTTTCTCATCTGTGGAGATAACAAGTTGAAGACCTCGCTTCTTCCTCGATGTTAGCACTTGTTGATTCGCACCATGAGCATTGATGTTTGTCAGGATCATTTCTACGTCCTCACGGTTGGGAGACTGGGAAGAAGAGATGGATAATTATCATACAAAATCCATAGAGAGATGCAAAGACAGAAGCAAAAAACCTGATTGGCAGAAGAGGAAGACATCACAATAGAGGTACAAGGAAAGAGATACAACCTGATTGACAGAAGAGGAAGACATCACAATAGAGGTACAAGGAAAGAGATAGAGATGGTTCATTTTATAGGCCGATCAAAGTATTCGGTCAAAAGGGGAACAGACGCCACGCGAATGACTCGGCCTTCAAGAAACTGACATTGATTCAGAGATACGTTCCCCAGGAAACAAGGTTGGCACCAATAAATTAAGAATAGGGATCCTCTACATTGACAAACTGCAGAGCATATACCATGGATAATCCTCCCTCAACAACATTAACAGCAACTACAATCTTCATAGAACCATCCAACTACGAAGCTTAGTCTTACGAAAGTTCATCAAGGGATAGTAGAAGGTGATATTTCCTGAGAGTATTTGCAAGAAGAGATGCCTGCCATGCCTAAAGTAAAAAAATCAGCTGTTTTTGGAATTATCGGCTAAGGAAGTGAAGTAGCCTAAAGAAGGAGTTGATATCCATCAAGTTAAGGTTGATTTTTATAGAAGCAATGCAAGCTGGAAGGATTGGAAACCATGGGATGGTAACAATAACAACTGTCATACAAGGAGAATCAATGGTGTATAACCGGATGTGTTTGAGATGGTGGGCAGCTAATGTCATTAATGATGAACGACCACTCAAAAGATGTCATGCAGATTGATTTTTTCATCAAGAATGATTACAAGGAATCCTTAAGGATAAGAATTTTAGAGCAAAAGAAATTTACTCTGACACTGGGGGGGCTTGTGTTGACACCATTTTTTGACACGTGTTAGAGAAAAGCCGAAGAGACATCAGGAAGACCTTAAAGCCGATAAAGAAAGGGAAGAAACAACCAACCGATCTAGGATCGGCCGATTGATGAAAGAGAGACGTGGCAAAAGAAGAATACGCCAGAGGAAAGAAGATGGAGGCGGGTCAACAATCAAGTTGACATCGGGTCAAAGTCAGTTTAGAGAGTCCGATTCCTATGAGAATCATTAAGTGTTTGGTAGTTTTATTTCTTTAGATTTAAGTAAACATTGTCATCATCGACTAGGAGTCAAGTTGTCCTCAGGACATAAATAGTGACCCTGCGTGGTCAGAGAAAGTTTGTACACACCAATATACACAAAACCTTTACTTTTCAACAAGTCGCCGACTTCTCCAAAAGTTTTACTTCTTCTTGTTTTCTTGTTGCTTCAAACGTCGTTCTTCTAGCTCGTCAGGCTGCATCGATCGATCTCCGGCAAGCTTGTAAGTACCGTTTTATCGAATATTAACTAGGCTTTAACCTCCGGGTGCATCGCTGTGGTTTCGTCTAGTTTGATTCATAATTTATCGATATCAGCTAGGTTTGTAAGTCTTTTCTAGTTTATTTAGCTTTTATCACCAATTTATCCAGCTCGTGATCATATCATATCAGCTATCTTCGCTCCTGCATCGATTCACAATGATACAGCTGATCTAGATTGATTCGACTATTGTCTCGTAGTGCTTAGTTCACTCTACTTTTGCTTGCACTTTGCCTACGTTATCAAATCGGCTGATCTAGCCGTTTTGAATATACTTGCACTTCGGCTGCTATCAGCTAGCCGATTCGCTCTACAGTAGTCTCGGTAGATCGGGCTGTTACTTATTGAAGACCCACATCGGTTCTCTAGCCGATCTGACCCATATCTAATGTTTCCTATCTTTCTATGCTGATCAACAGGTCAGGTCGGCTGGTATGCCTTGTTACATCCCGAGGATCCGTTACTGGTTGTTGTTGAAGAACTTGATTCCGTTTTTTGCGTCAACACCGATGGCATCGGTCAGGGCGGTGAGCTGCATCGATCAGGCCGGTGTGCGCAACAGCACGCACAAGAACATTCCAGAGAGCCTCAGAGAGATGTCTAGGCCCTGGAACAAGAACCACCTCAAACCAAGATACCACCAGCGACAAGAAGTTACTCCAACCTAGCAAAGAAGGGGCAAACCAAGGTGAATCCTGCCAAGAACTGACCCAGGTAAAACACAAGCGAATCCCCATTGAACCACACATTCACCCGAGTCAAAAACCCACAAGGGCCTGCACCGGTCAGACCGTGAGAGACACCGGTCAGACCGGTCCCGCCTGGGCAACTCGGGATGAACTCCACCTATGGGTTAACCCCTTGATTCACTTCACCCGATCTCCCGATTCACTCCACAGATTCAAGAGAAACTTTGGGGAAGGTAGGAACACCTCATGGGTGAACTCTAGCTCGAAGCTCAAGTCCCAAATCTCTCTAGAAAAGGAGGAATCACAAATCTCGTGCTACTACCCCAAGAACATGAGGAACTCTGAAAACTGCAAAATCAGAGGCCTTTCCATGGATTTGGAGGGGACAAATCACCAAGAAAAGAGGCACAACATACTCATGAGTGAATCCACCACAAATCCTGTGAGAAAACTCCCCCAAAACCTCTCCACGAAAATCCAAAGAAAGGGCTCCGAAAATCACCAAAAAGGAAAAACAGGAGGAACAACTAGAGCACTTGAGGAACCACGCCAAAGTTTCTATACATACCATGAAAGGTTCATACAAGGTCTAGCAAGCCACCCGAACATCCATCCCTCTCTCTAGATGCAAGATGAAGCTCTCAAGCTAGCCTAAGGAAAAAGACTAGAGAAAAAGAGAAGAGCAATTGGCCTAGGGTTCCAAGAGTTGGCTGCCATCTCCCACTCAAGTGAGTATATATTGTGGGCGCTGAATGACCAAACTACCCCTACAACATAAAAGAAGATACATGCCCACCAAGGGCACTTTGGGAAGTTTTGGTTGAGATCTCATCGAACAGACACTCGTCGACCGCAAGCCTGCTTCAAGTCCACACAAGCCTTGCGATCACGCCGCGCGTCCGCCGCTTCGAAGCTTCTGGACGCCCACGAGACCCACTGGTCATACCGGTCCTCCTCAACGGTCAGACCGGTCCACACCGGTCAGGCCGGTCAGGCCTGTAACATCCCTGATGTTTATGAAACAGTAATCATCATCATTAGTCAGGCTAATGATGGTCCTTGTCATAATTGACCTGGTCAACTTTCCAACCCAAGGTCAAACCCCTTCAAACCCAAGTCAAAACCCTAGAGCTCTATGCCCTTTCATCGATAATCTAGCGCGTTCTCCACTTTCCATATATCAACTTCAAAATCAGCCAATACGAAAGTTGTTCATTATCGCATGGGACACACTTCTCTCAATTGGCGGCATTTGAAATTCGAAGTGGAAGGCACTCAAAAGTTTGGTCAATGTTCAGAGC
This sequence comes from Cenchrus fungigraminus, assembly GCA_036936925.1. Taxonomy (NCBI): domain Eukaryota; kingdom Viridiplantae; phylum Streptophyta; class Magnoliopsida; order Poales; family Poaceae; genus Cenchrus; species Cenchrus fungigraminus. The sequence goes on along the minus strand of CM072779.1, from coordinate 88,255,970 downwards.
TGCATGTTGACTTAGTCGAGAAAACCCCAAAGTTCAAGCATCTTTATCTCCAAATCCATATACTTCTTCATAGGTCAGCCTTTACAAAAGTTGAAGGTGGTTAGTAGATCTACAACTTTGGTTTTTGGCGAATTTCGAGTTCAATTCAAAATTTTTGAGTTCGCACTGGTCTAATGTGGTGTCGCTGAAATGTGTTGCATGTCGGCGCCCCGGCCACGCGCTCTGGCCGCGCTCCCGCACGTGCACCGCGCCGAGCCGCATCGTGCCCCGACGTCTGTGCCGCCGTCCGTGCGCCGTGTGTGGGCCCGCCTGTGTCGTCGCGTGCGCCGTCCCCAGGTGCGCCTCCCCAGGGTGTAGCAGGCCGGGTGGCCCGCGCCAGGGCGAGCCGCGCCCGTGTGCGCCGCGTGCGTCACGCGCCTGCGCCTTGCCGCGCTTGGCCGCCGCTTGGGCGCGCCCCTCCTCCCGCTTGCGCGCGCGTGAGCTGGAGGCTGAGCTCGCGCCACACTGCTTCCCGCGCGCCGCCGCTTATTTAATTCGCAGCGCCGCGCCGTCCGCCTTGCTCCGCCGCCCACCATAGCCGGCCGCCGAGGAGCTCTGTGTCCCGCTCAACGCCGACGCTCGTGGAGCACTCCAGAGCCATCCCGCGACCTCACCGGAGCTCCCCAAGCCGCACATTGCCACGGTGCCACCCCTGCTCCACCACCGCAGCGCCGCCGGCCGCCGTAGGCACCTCGCCGCCGAGCTCCACCCTCCGCGCCGCCCTGCTCCTGTCCAACCACCCCGGCTCCCTCCCTAGACCCCACCGATGCTTCCCCGGCCACGTGTGGCTCAGCCCCGAGCCCCAGCTCGCCGGTACAGCGCCGCTGCGGCCGTCCTGCCCGGGCACCGCCGAACCCCCCTCGCCGGCCATCCCCGACCTGTGCTCCACCCACGGACGAGTCCCTGGTGAGCCCCTGGTCGCCCCCGGTCACTCACCCGAGCCAGCCCGGCCCCACATCGCCGCCGGCGAGGTCAGCCGCGCCGCCGGGACCCAATTCCGTGATCCCAAATCTTTCCAGGGTTTGAACTGTAAAAGCAAGGGCCTCTGGGTAATAGCGAGGGCATGGTTGTGAATGGAAATTTTTGTCTAGGGACCTCCCGACAAAAAGATTCTTCCCCCTTTTTAATTGTTTTGCTGAATCTTAAAAAATGCATATCAAATCACAGAAAAATCATAAAAATGCAAACTCAACTATTATGGAATCCTTGTGAAGAACCCTAACTTTTCTACAAAGGAAGTTTTCAAATTTCTTTGTCTATTTTGAATAATTTTGAATTTACCATTTTGGCTAGATCTAAAATAATTCAAATTCTATGCATGATCTGAAGCTAATTTTTGGATATGTTATTTGTCATGTCATGTTTGTCTTCTAGTTCAAATTTGGCACAAAGTTATGGAGTATATCTTTAATTATGAATTAAAGTTTGTTTTCAGCACTGTTCCTGTTTCTGATTTGTGTAAATTAATCTGTTGAGCTTTTGGACCCAATCTTTTTTCTATTGTCCTGTTTTATGGTTTTACACCCATGATAAATAGTATAGATGTTTTTGCCATGTTTTATAGGGTCAAATAATTTTTGCACAAATTTACCCTTCCTTTCATAAATTTAAATTGATTTAAATTTTCTTTGCTGAGTAAGTGCATATCTCTCCATGAATAGGTGTTTTGTGCTTCCACATGAATTTTCTACCTCAATATGTGGTATATTTATTTTTTATGATTTATTCTTGATTTAAATGAATGAATCTAGTTGTATTTTTCATGCTTATATAGCTTGCATTGATCTACATTTTTAGCAGTAGCTCATGTGTAGTATGTTGTGCCTCTCTGCAAAGTTTCATGGTCATATTGATTGTATTTATTCCAGAATGAATTTTCAAAGTAAATCAAGTTTAATCCAAGAAATAAAAGAAAGAGAGAAATCACCTTTGTTTTCTTTTCAAATCTTTTGGTTAAGCTTCACCAAATCACACCATGAACAGCACCCCATAACTTGGTGAATAAAAATTAATTAATATAGATGTGCACGCAATCACCATCAAATAAGGTGAGAAACCACGCACACATACCCCTATCTTTGATAGGAAGAGTATGCTGGATATATCCTTATCCCGGTGAATGTAATCACTCATACACCCCCACATTTACCCTTCATTTCAAAGCTATGTTCTCACTCCTCAATCATAATTACATGAAGTTAATGCATATGCATGTCGTGTAGAACTTCCAGACGGGAACTACGAGTGGGTACCGGAATCCGAGAGAGATCTCGCCGAAGGAGAAGTGAATGTGGTAGAGGTGCAGCAAGACCTGAACCAAAGTTTGGAGGAGTTCGTCACTGACTTTGCTAGTGAAGGCAAGCCCCGGAGCATAACCCAGTTTTCTAACTTTTACAATTATGCTTGTCTATGTTTGTGCATTTACGTTTCAGGAGTTGATTTAAAACCCTAGATGCATGATCTTAGGTTCCTATGCTCAAATACTAGCCTGATAGGTCGCTAGTTGCCATGCTCTAAGGACACGGTAAAAGTCGAGTGATGTTCGTCACTCGCGAGCTATAGGTTTCTTATGTTGGAATCATAAGATCTTGTTAAACTGATATGCTCACGTGGTAAGAGCATGGGACCGGCTCCGACCAGTAGGTCTGTGGTTAAGCGTTTGAACGTACTAAACATTTGCCGGGAATGGGACCGGTAACCCTAGTACCTTCTTGATCTGGTAAGGGATCTATAACCACTAATCTTGGGAAGAGTCCCCTCTACTTGCAACAGAGTGGTGCATGTGTGGGGTTGGGGAGGTGAGGCCGAACCAACCACCATGTACCAAAGACTGTAGAAATGGATCCTGAGTTGAGGATGGTTGGGAACCGCCTGGTTGGTGCATACCCCACCCCCTTTTGGTTTTAGTTGTTATTTTTGGGGTGTGCATTCTCCCGTGTGTTTAGGTTTCCCTTGCAAGGTTATTAATCGATCGATCGTCGGCCTCTCACCGTTACCCGAGATTGCTTAACCATACGCTCTATGTCCCTTAATGATGGAATTGAGATATAATTTGGTTATATGCTTAATTGTTTGCACAACTTATGCTTGCAATAGTTGCTTACTTAGTAATGGATAATCAACTAGAATTTGAGCTTAAACTTGAAAGTAAGGACCTACTCTTTGTTGCTTTTCAGCAAAAGAAACCCACTAGCCAAAGAGCCTTGCATGTCTAGAGAGTTGGTGATTTTTCATCATCTGCCGGTTAAGTCTTGCTGAGTATTAGTATACTCAGCCTTGCTGTTGTTATTGTTTTCAGGTGCTATGAATGATGATGGTTTCCCGTGGCCTGGTTCTCTCCCACCCGGTTGGGAAGTGGAGTGGGAGGAAGACAGTGCTTAGTGACGTCATGGATGGCCTACTATGACGTATAGTATTTTATTTCCGCTGTGTTTCGAAACTCTGAACTTTTTACCTTATGCAAAGGACTTGGTTTGTAATTTCAAAACCTTATGGAGCTTGATGTAATAATTTGTGAAATGTTTATCTCTGGACACGCCGTCGTGTGAGTTTTAATGTACAATTCTTTGATCCTGGTTAAAGTGATTTACCGGGCTTGACCCGGCAGAGGCGACAAAATAGCTCCTGGTTATCGCTTATGAGCCACGTGGACCGGCTTAGGTGATAATCCGGATTTATTTTGGGCGGTTCCATCACAGGTCAGGCCCACCAGTTAGACCTGTCCGGTGCAGAACCGTCGCGCTCCGGACTCCGACCTTGGCTTTGTGGCTCAGCTAAGTAACCCAGTGGTTTTGTGGCCAAACCACTGCAAACCCTGCGTGCAAGCTTCAGTTGTTAGATGCTACCTTGCACCGGCTCCATCCTCTCGATGTCGTCTTGGTCTTCTTGCCAGCATGCAGCCCGCACTTGATCCCGTTGGCCACCGGGTACCTCGAACGAATCCTACTTATCTCTCCGCTCTTGGAAGGTTACACGTACATAGACCTTTCGCGCTTGTTCTTCACCTGCACCATGTGAATCATGTCGCAACCTACACCTGCAATACTAGGCCAAGAGTCAGTCCACACAACGTTGTCAATCACTCATCACTAAGGAGCGACCGTCCACCGGTCCTCGGACCACACAGGTCCTTAACCAAACTGACCTAGCCACGTTTCATCGTGTCCTTCCACGTGGTGTCTCCGTATTGGTCCCTAGCTACATTCCAGGGTGTTTTGGGGCACTTTGAGCCTCAGAGCCTCGACATCCTTGGCCTATAAATAGAAGGGTAGGGGCTCTCTTTTGGGCACACACTTCTCCTCCTCCTCTTTCATTTTGGCCTTGTGGCCTCTTGAAGGACCGATTAGGCCAACCAGAGAGGGGGGGAGTGAATGGGAGCCGATAAAAATTCTTCTCGAAGGAGATGAGAACTCCAACAAGACGAACACAGCTTCCAACTCACGTCTCCGACCCAACTACCCAAGTTGGTCAAGACCACGCAGCCACTGGAGTGCTACTGGTCCTAGGAACCAACACTCAACCTTCCTAACCAAAACTCACCAAAACACACAGCGAAAACTTGCACGGCTTGCTACCTGTGCTACACCGGTCAGACCGATGGCCTGCGCCGGTCAGACCGGTGACACCGGTCAGACCGGTGGACAGAGCCGGTCAGGCCGGTGGCTACAGCAGCCGCACAGCAAACGTTCCAGGAAGCCTCAGTGAATCCTCTAGGCCCTGGAACAAAAACCACCACGAAACACAACCTGTGAGGAAGAAGAACCCCTCACAAATCCTAGCAAAACAACTCCAAACACTCCAAGAACTGATCAGCAGGACCACGGGACAAAACCACACGGACAAGGCTGTTCCCCGAGACAAAAACCCACCAAGGGCTAGCACCGGTCAGACCGGTCAAGAACACCGGTCAGACCGGTCGTGCCTGGGCAGCTCGGGATGAACAGCGCCCGCGAGTCAACTCCTCCAAACCCAACTCCCGATCTCCCGATTCGCTCCACGGTTTTGCACAAGACTTTGGGGATAGTAGGAACACCTCATGGGTACTCCATAGCCAAGATTTGGTCCACCAAAACTTGTCAAATCAAGAGGAATCGAAGAAATCCCACCAAGAACGCCTCTAACCCTAGAGCCACGAAAACCCCAAAATCGAGCCCCTTTGCTCACGGATTTGGAAGGGGAATCAAAGGGAAAAGAACCACGAAGGGTTCATGCATACATCCCCCACCAAATCCCAAAGAGAAAGGCCTCGAAATCGCTCCAAGAAAATCGCCAAGAAAAGGCTCCGAAAATCACCAAAAAGGAGAAACGGGAAAGACACATCCAAGCCTTGAGGAACCACGCCGAATCATCTATACATACCAAAGAGGTTCATACAAGGTCTAGCTTGCCGCCCGATCATCCTTCCCTCTCACAAGATCTCACCATGAAGCTCTCAAGCTAGTCCTACGAAAATCCTAAGAAAATAGGAAGGAAAATAGGAAAACCAAATGAGCTAGGGTTCCAAGAGATGGCTGCCATCCTCTCACCACTTGGGTTATATGGAGGCAACCGAAAGACTAAAATACCCTTACTAGCTAACTAGGGATACATGCCCCTCGAGGGCGAAATTGGAAGTCTTTGTCTTCGCACCATCGGACGGATGCCCAGCGACCGCAAACTTGCTTAGCCTCGACGCAAGCCTTGCGATCCCGACGCGTGTCCTCCGCTTCGAAGATTCCGGACTGCGTCGTCGCACACCGGTCAGACCGGTGCTCCTCACCGGTCAGACCGGTACCCACCGGTCAGACCCACTGGTCAGACCGGTCTGGAGCTGCTGCACCTCCGTCTTCGGTTCTTCGGTCTTGGCTTTGTGGATCAACCAAGGAACCCAGTGGTTTTCTGGTGAACCACCGGAAACCCCGCGAACTCGGTGTAGCCTCCGCCAATCACCACTCATGACTCGGCTCCCACGTAGTTCCGGCTCGACCTTGGTTTTGAGGCTCAACCAAGAAACCGTCCATGACTTCATCTTGCCGTTCTTGCCACCATGCGGCCCGCACTTGAGCCCGCTGGCCACCGGGTCCCTCGAACCAAGCCTACTTGTCTTCTCCACACCTGGAGGCCTCACCGGCAACGACCTTTCACGCTTGTTCTTCACCTGCACCTGCACCAGTCAAGCCGCAACCTGCACCTGCAATACTTAGCCAAGAATCAGTCCACACCACGTTGTCAATCACTCATCACACCAGGAAGCGACCATCCACCGGTCCTCGAACCACACCTGGCTCTCACCTCTTTCTTTAGAAGAGGAGAGCTCCTTTATAGGATTAGTGCTAGAGAGTGAGGGGGAATGCTTGGTGCCATGTCGTGTTCATGACATCTTCCTCAAGAATTATCCTCAGCAGGTATTTCGACATTTTCTATTTAGACTAAAAGTCGTGTTCATGCATAGGTCAATGTGTTCTTGTGTTCTTCGTTCGTTGTTGATTTAGAAGCTTGCGTTCTTCAAACACAACCCTCTTGATATTGTAGCGTAGGCTCATAAGTTTGCATTCTGTTTGTGTGATAGATTGTCTATTAGAATAAAGTTGATGCTCCTGCATTACTCCAATTAGACCAAAGTGCATTCATGATCTTGCATAAGTGATAGTGCTGATCTTGAGCTAGTGCTTGTATCTCCCTCACAGGTTCTTTGCTCCATATTTATACGGAGTGCTACAGCAGGGCTACAGGGATGTTAGACAAAGTCAGGCTATAGTAGTAATCGGTGGTGTAGACGTGGTGTCTATACTACGAGTTATACTTCGTTTGTCCTGTGCCCCACTTATAGATAGATATAGGCCGTGGTAGTGACAGCCGTTGGACCCTTCGTACTCCTCCGTGTCCGGGTACAACATAGAGCCAAAGGCCGGAACCACCTTGAACCTTTTAAAGCCAAGGGGAACTAGTGCCCAATGAGAGTGTTCATACCAGGGAGACCGTGCTAGACTCTGTATTCTATCAGCAGATCCTTTCTACCTATCCTAACCTACAAGGTTGTGTCCTTAGACCATTAGCTGGGCTTGGAGCTAGAGCTCATCCGTCTCGTGGATTCAATAACCCTTCGAATACTCGTTCTAATGAGGACACCACGAGTACATCTACACCAGCAGCACCTTCTCCTACTCCAGTGCTGGCAGCATCTTCTTCAGCGCCACCTTCTGGGCCAATTACTCGGGCCCGTGCAAGAGATTTTAACTTCGTCATGATGCTGAAGAATGAAGGACCTGAAGACTGAAGGCTGGCCCAACAGGATGCCTTGTGTGTGGGCTCCTAGGACTGGCCCGAGAGGGCACCTAGGCTTGCACCCACGACGCTAGGGGCGGCGCCCGCTTTGCTGGCCGCACGTCCCTTAGGGGCTGCGCCCCTTTCCCCTTTATTAGTTAGAGTCCTGTATCATTTAGAACTCGAGTTTTGTTTGACATCTAGCTTTAGCTACACCAGAACACGCACAAATACGTGTTGTCCTCTGTGATTCAGAACTCCACCTTCGAGTGATATTAAGATTACTCACCTCAGATTCTTGTTCGTTCTTCGATTGCGTACAGGAATTGTCTTCGTGATCAGGCTGATCTTGCGCCGGCAAGGTTGGTAACCATCGGGAGTTGGTTCATTGATTGCATTGGCGCTTCGAGTCTCACTCGTCGTAGTCGGATCGTGAGGGTCGCCTCCCACCAGATCGAAGTTATCTCCACTCACCGAAAGATCAGGCACTCCGCATCTATCAAGTGGTATCAGCTTTCCAGGTTGATCAGTGAGTTTATCGAGTGTTTTTATTTCCTACAGTCCACAAAAAAACCAAACAAAAATTTACTTTCAGGTTAGATCTTTGTCCCAGCAACCGTTTAGCCTTGCACATTCTTTCAATAAGTGTCTTTGTTGAATTTGTGTGCTTTGTTCGTTCAATTGTTGCTGGTTACTTGTGTTTCTATCTTTTGTTTCTTGTTTTCTTCCAACCCTAGTTTCGTCGTCGTTTCTTCGCTGCTCATCTACCACCAAGCCAAAACTATCTACGCCGAACCAACACCCCCCACGCACCCTCGCGCCGTGTTCCCTCCTCGCGCGCACACCCTCACGCAGCCGCCCTGGTCGCACCCACCACCTCTCAGTCGCCCCCTCCCTATCCCGTGGTTTGGAAGTTCCAGAAAAAGGAAAGTGAAAAAAAGAAACAAAGCAATCAAAAAAAGGAAAAAAAAGGAAAAAAAGAGACCGCCGAACAGTCCAAGTGGGAGACGAGAGCCGATTCGTCTCGGTGGAGGAGTCATGTGTCGCGCCCCAAGCCTCCTGGGTTAAACCACGCACGCCGCGCTATCTCTCCCTGATCGTGCCGCGTACCCGCACACCGAGCAATCTCTTCTCTCTCTTTTTCCGATACCATATTCTGAGTTTTGCATTACTTTAGAGAGAGAGAAGAGATTGCTCTGGCTGTTAAGTACCAGTTTCATGGCCGTGAACTGCTACAAATTGGAACATGAAATGCACATCCACACTAGAATAGGAGCTTAAACTAATACTTTCCACCAGTGTCGATGTCAATTTGAATGCAGGTATTTAGCATAAGAAATGGGAAGAATCCATACACATTTATTCCACTCCAATCCAAGGCACTCAGGTTCTGGCCAATGAGGGGCTGCCACATGGAATCCCCTGGATCCATGATGTCACCAATCCATGTGAAGAGGTTTCAATGAATCACACACTACCACGTCAGCATCACATGGATCCATGGGTCCACTTTGCTAACCAAATCACCAGGAAACTTTGCATGCACAGAGGATAAGCATCAGGGCCCACATGGAAGCCACCCTTAGAAAGCACAGGCCAGGCGGCCACCTGAGGGGGCCGGCCGACCCTAGGATCAGCCGAACCGACCTAGGGTCGGTTGATCCCGGCCTTCCACGTGTCATCTTCCCATTGGTCCTTGGCTGCATCCCAGGGTGTTTTGGAGCACTTTGAGCCTCGGAGCAAGCCACCCCCTTGCCTATAAATAGAAGGGGAGGGGCCTCATTTCCAACACACTTCCAAGCTCTCAAGTCTCCACTTCTATCTTGCGTAGCTCTCTCTCCCTCTCTCTAATTCTGCCCATGTGAGGTGATTCTCACCTCTATGTGGTAGAACGGGGTTGAGTAGAGATCTAGACTAGGATTAGTTGATAAATAGAGTAGAAGTGAGGAGTGAGTTGATGTCCTCATGGATGCATTGTTCTTCATTTAGATCAAAGTGAGTATTCGACATTTCTTATTTAGACTATAGTGGACATCATGCATGAATGATATGTTCTTGTGTTCTTGGCTCGTTCATAGTTTAGAGGCTTGTGTTCTTCGTGACACAAGGCTTTGATCCTTTAGAGCTAGTTCCTCAGTTCAAGTATCTGTTTGCATGCTTTGATCCTGTTTAGCTGAGTAAGTTTGTTGTATCTCTTTCGCATCTAAACCTTTCTTGCTGCATCGTAACTTGAACCGTTCTCTCTCTTGTTCGTAGTCTCGTATTTATATGGGTTGCTATAGTGTTGTTAGCGGGTAGACAGACGTAACCGTGCTATAGTAGTTATCGGGAGTGTAGACGTGGTGTCTGGACTATGGATATCCTACGAATACCAAGTGCATTCGCGTAACGATAGAGGTAGGCCGCAGTGGTGACAGCCTGTTGGACCCTTCAAAACCCTCCGCGCCTGTGTACCGAGTAGGGCCCCGTTGTTAGAACATTCCTTGTCCCTAAAAAGCTAGGGTGGGTTGACGCCCCGCGGGGAGGACTAATAGCGGACAGATCTGTCTCGAGAGTTAAGCTCCTCAAGAAAGTACTTCTCAACTCCTACCTATCTCAGTAGTAGCTAGGTGTCCTTGGTTAGACCTTCGTCCGGTTACTCTCCCGTGCTACAACGATGTATCTGCGTGCTTGCAGATTCGTTCGCACTCGTCAGTGTACCCGGGAGTTTCTTACACGCTCACGCTACCCCGGCGCCTAGTGATGACGTTAAGAAACGCCAACAGTCTCCTAAAATCTTGCTCCACTTGACCACACCTTCCTTGTAATCTTCTTCGAAATGTTCATCCATACTCAAAGTTTTGGGTTGTGGTCAAGGAGGTATACACAAAAAGATATTTTGGGTTTGTGGGTGGATATCCGGCGAGGTTTGCAAAATTCTCGATGTGGAAACTCACAATGCACGGATAGAAAAGGCTAGCATAAAGATAGATACGCAAAAACGGAATGACCAGCTTCTTAGTCTCGAGCCAGAGAAATCAAGCCTTGAATCAATGCACCCAAAAATAAATCTTGTAAACTAAGCTTTTTGCACTCAATTGAATATAAGGCTTTGGATAGGTAGAGCAAAATGCAAGTGGTATTAAAGACAAGGTTAGCATATCTTTTAAGAACAAAAATAAATGATCTTTGATTCATTCAAAAATGAGAGAAATGAAAAATACTATGGGTCTCAAGTTATCATAACCTCCACAAAAGATTAGGCTAGAATTAATTTAAATTTCAGATCTTATTAAAGAGAGCACTAGCTTAATCATATACAAACCAAGCACAAAAATGAGCAAAGTGGCAACGATTATCATATATCCATAGGCAAGAGCATACAAGATATCATCATGGTGAGCACAAGGTAACGGTGATTATTATTGAAAACAAAAACAAACCTAGGTTGTACTCCTAGTAGCCATGTTATTCTATAGAGAGATATACAAAGGTTGCATCTAAGGTTGTGGAAGCATATATATGAACATACATATAGAAAGACAAGGACAAAAAGAGGGTTGAGGATTTGTTACCGTCCTTTGATGCTTGAAGTATAGCGCGGCCTCCCCCATGCTTAATCACTATGCTTATCATGGAAGAAAAAAATTAACATCCCGTAGAAACCGTGATCCTTGTACTCCATGTGGTCTTCTTATGTCCACCAAATCCTCCCCCATGCTTAGGATGTTGCAAGGCATGGAAGATGATGAACCATCTTGTAATTCTTGAAGTCCTACCGCCATGTGTGGAGATCATCATCATACTATTCACTTTTGTTGCCTTGATTTTCCTTCAACGTCCACCCTTCGTCATAAGCCTTGGTCCCAATCGTTTCTCAACTCGTCTTCACCTCCTTCCATGTGGTCCTTTTATCGCTGCTTCAACTTCCACGAATTTTTCTTCAACTTCCAGAACAGAACATGTACTGAAATTATCTTTCCAACGAGTGGTCATTCACCCTAATCGGACTCCAAACAAGAGAGTTATGCCATTTTTACTCCATCAATGCAAACTGTCCCCTGCTGATTTCAGAACATGTGACGCCCAAAGATTTGGTTGTAACTCCTTGCACGGATCTCCTAAAATGTTGAATCTCGATGCGTTGGAAATAAGACTTAGCAGAGCTCCTAAATATCCAAATTTCCTCTTTTGTACATCTCTGAACATGTGCCTAATCATGATGAAGACAGCGGTATTTCTTTCGTGATTTTGGAGGTGTTGACGATCTTAATTTCATCTTTTATCACAAACTCATGGGAGTGATTCGCCATGCCTGCAAAACAACTCTAAAGCACAAAGTACCCTCGAGGTGATGGTCGGGAATACTCACTCTATGCCGGCAAACCAAAGACATCCCCTATGATCTTAACTTGTGGCATAGTTAATCTAGTGAAAGAAAAATTAAGAACCTAATGGGTGTACGTGTGTGTGCAAGTGTGTATGCAAATGAAAGAATGGTATAAAAACAAAACAATGTTTACACTAAATTCTAAGCTCCATGATTACAAAGTGGTTGCCAAACTTCTCCATTGCCATAAAGATTTATTAACCAAGGTCAAAACACCATGCCCAAGATTAGTAATTCCTTATAGTGCAAGAAAAGTAGGGTGCATTGCAAAGTTTTCAAACCAACCAATGCAATATGATAGCAAGGTATATAAAACTGAATGATGGTGGTCTTCAATCATGTCTAAACACCATGTTCACACAAGATTGCAAAGGAAAATGTCGTACGAAGCATTTAACATAAATATGAAAGCATTCATCATAAAGTTTTACAAAAAGACCAAGCTAACATAAAGTGGAAGTTGACAATGAGGGGGATACAAAATGCAAATGCAAAGAGTTAGCACAAGCAAACGTTAGCAAGGTTTGAATGATTTCCGATAAGGTCCATAATAAGCAAAGGACAAAGCTTGGCTTCACTTCATACGAAGTAAGCATTGTCATCAAGAAAATCACCTATCGAAAAGAATTATTCAACCAAACTAACAAGGTTTAAAGGTTAGGTTATGGGTATCCTATAGATTTGTCTCAAATAAGAATTTTGAAGAGAGGGAGTCAAGCATAGAAATTGTTTTAAGGTGGTGTTAAAAGTCTTTTAATGAAAAATAAACCTATGGTTTTAGGAGGACTAAAGATAGGAGAGGTTCTCTCATAGGAGGGCTAGTCAAAGATTTTAGTCACTACAGCGATTGGAACATGTCACGACACATTCAAACCGTCACAACATAGGGGTGTTGGTCGCGATATGGGTCGTGTAGCGACTATTCGAGTCCATCGCCAGGCGTCGCAATAAAACCAGTCGCAATAGGTTTTTGCGACGCCTCACAATTCACGTCGCAATTGGTTCGAGTTGCGACGACTTGTGTCATTGCGATATGGGCTTTTGCAACGACACAAGTCGTTGCGATAGTGGTATTTGCGACCACCCCGGTCAGTTGCAAACAAGCGCTATTACGATCAAATCATTGTGTCGCAATACGACACCTGTGCTGTTGCAATAGCAATGGAGGATATCACATCGAACGTGTAGCCATCGCCATATGTTTGAACAAATCGCAACACTAAATGTCGTCGCTATACACGAAGAGGGTCACGCAACGAACCATGGGTCGTCGTGGTATGCCTGAACAAAATAGCAATGCTCGGTGTGGTCGCTATACACGAAGAGGGTCACGCTACCAGATATGGTTCGTCGCCATATAATTGAACTAATTCGCCACGCTAACTACCGTCGCTAGACAGGTTGATGGTCAGGCAACCAAGTACATGTCGTCGCTATATTCTTGAACCAAATCGCAACGCGAATGACCAGTTGCTATACATGTTGATGGTGACGCAATGAAAGATGTGTCGTCGCCATATTCTTGAACCAAATCGCAACGCGAACGACCAGTTGCTATACACGTTGATGGTGACGCAACCAAAGATTTGTCATGGCCATATTCTTTAACCAAATCGCAACCCTAACTATCATTGCTATACACGTTGATGGTCACACAACCAAAGATGTGGGGCATCGCCATATTCGGGGACAAAATCGCAACGCCAATTGCCATCGCTATAGAAGAAGAGGGTCACACAACCAAAGATGGGTCGTCGCCATGTCGTCGAAGCGCAACGCTACTTAACGTCGCTATATGCGTAGGGGTATCCCAACAAAGTTTATGTCGACGCTATACGCTCAAATGATAGCGCATCAGATCAATCTTTGGTTGCCATATGCATATGGTATGTCACAACGAACTATATGGTTCGTCGCTCTTTGTGTAGAGGATAGCGCAACGAAATTTTGGTCGCCAGGCTACATGCTGGATGCCCGACATCGCCAAATTTCATGCAACAAAAATTTCAAAACATAAACTGATGCAACCCATGCACAAACAAATCAATAATGAAATCGATCCTTTATTCATGACCAGCATTCATCATATATTTCAAAGTAAGAACTCTTGTCCATCGAATAGTAAAAAAATTTGTAAAGAATCTATATTGTTCTTACACACTGCTACAATCTGGATATCACTCCTACACTTGCATTGATCATCAATTTTTAGGCTGGAGCGGAAGTTTCTTATTGGTAGGTTTGTTGTTGCTGGTAGGTGGGACTCTGGTTGCCGTTCTTGAGATTCTTTTCGCCGCTGGACCATCTTCCATGCCATCCTGAATGTAAACGAATTAGAGAATTTCAGCATATGAACTACAAGTGGAAAATATTAATGGCATTATGAGAGGACAATTCCAGTTAGTACGTATGATGAGGACATCACCATGCTGAACACACATACGCCACGACCTTTCCCATGTTGGCCTTCGTCTCCGACTCAGCTGCCACGTCCATCTCGGATTCAGCCTACACTTACGCACGGTTTCGGCGATAACTCCATACGACGTCAAAACGAGGCGTATAAGTACTCGTTGGAAAGAGGACGACGACACCGTCGATTTGGTTCTGGTCCTAGATCCAGAAGTCGCGTGGATCATGCTGTGTGACCACGACAAGGTGCTGCGCCACCTATTTTGGGCCAACTTGGCCGTGTATCGAGTCGGGCCCTTGGCCCAAGTCGTGGGCGCCCCCTCCTAGTCTCCCACAACCCTAGGACAACCCTCCCTCTCCATAAACTCAGTAGCCGCTGCCGGTTTAGAGGCGGGTTTTGCTTAGAGTTTTCTGTCGTCGAACAGTCGCCGTTATCGGTTTGTGAAACCCCAACTTTCGTGTGTTAATCATTCATCTGCAGAGTCACTATTTTGAGAGCTGCTTCTTTCGAGTTCTTGCTTGTGTTCTTCATTTCGCAGGTAGGGATTAGCCTTCGCGGCGAGGTCAACCGGATTGTGACACGGTTGATAACCAGAGGAATCATGGTGCTAAGATTGCAGGGGTCCAGGTCTTTGGATCTGAAGCCGGATCGGTGCGTCACATCCGCCCTAAACGAGTTATCTTTCACCTGACGGAAGATCGGGCACCCACGTCCCCATCAAGTGGTAATCAGAGACTTAGGTATTCCCGTCAGGATTATCCCCAGTTTAGATTTCGCCTTCGTCCTATAGTCCACAAAAATCCTACAAAAATTTTTTTTCGCTGTCCTAGAACCCTTGTGTTAGCCTTGCAATTTCGTTTCAGTTTCGCATTGTTGAGTTTGTGTCCGTGGTCGAGTCTTGTTGCTGGTTTAGATTTTGTCTTGGTCGTAGTTCAACTGCACCGTCGCTGTGTTTGTTTCCGCCGCTATCCCATCCACCGTCATCCAGATTACAAGTCGTGCCACTACACTACTCGACTTGCCCTCGCTAGCCGCCTTGTGTGAATTCTCGCCGTGCAAGCCCTAGATAGGTTGCGAGCCGCCTTGTGTTTTTTGCCTTGCATCGCAGCCCCCCATTGTTTCATCATCTGGCAAATACCTATTGCAAATACTAGGGAAGCTTTGCCCTAGCCGCCGCTGAATTTCCTGCCGAGTTGTGCCTCTCAAAAACGTAACTTGAGGTACCTTCAGTAAACAGGGCATAACTTTTCGCTCGGTGCTCCGATTGAGCTCAATTTTTTACAGCAGATTCGTGACTCCATTTGGGGTTTGGCATTCTCAAAAAATTCAAAAAAAATCAGGAAGATAAAGAAAAAATTCATTCAAGTTGATTTAGGGTTTTCGGTGAACCTTGCTGTTTTTCCCTAGGCCACAGTACACTTCTATTTAAGGTGAATTTTTGTGAGCTTCTATCTTTTGTGATAATTATTCAATGGTAAAAAATTCAGAAAAAGATCAGGTTGTTTGATTCCTTTCTTGGAGGTCACTATCAGCAAAAATAGTGAAAACGTGTGCATTTCTTGCGTCTTTGCTAGTTCTTTGAGCTTTTTCCATTGTTCTTTGTTCAACTTGTTGTGCTACGCCTAGGATACGTCTCAGCCAGTAATTGTGACTTGTACTTTGGATACTTATTGAACTTTGCTACTCTGTATTCGATAATTGTTCCACATATACTACATATTGTGCCATCCTAAGCTCCACATACAGATTCTTCGGATCAGTACAGCGAAGGACCCTTGCAATCTTGGTACCACGTGCTCACAGGTATCACGACCAGCCACCGGTTGTACCATCCCTTGCTTGCATTGGTAAGAACCTGGTAAGAACTTGGTAAGACGTGTGTGAGCGTGTGATTCCATTAGCCAACCACCACATAGTGCATCGGGTCTTTACTAATCCTTAACCATGCCAGACGATATTCCTGTGTTGTCTAGTCAATTGCAGGAGATGCAGAATGAGATGAAGGACTTTTTCATGAAGGAGTTGAGCAAGCTCACTAAGGAGGTCCAGAACAACAACCATATTGTTGAGAGTGTGAACAAGCGCGTCTCCACACTGACCACAAGAATTGAGCAGCTTGAAAGCAACCCTCCCAAGCATGATGGCACTAAGGACGTGGAGGACACCTTCGATGATGCTGACCATCCTGAGGATACTGTTTATTTCCCTGATGGTACGGTCGACCACAAGATGACAAGTGAGAACCGTGCACGCCGCATTCTTGCATTCAACACTCGCGGTATGAAAGGTAAAGGTTCTCGACATAATTATGGTAACGATGACCCTTATGCTAAAGTTAAATTTACCATACCTACTTTTTATGGGAGATATGATGCTGAGGAATATCTTGATTGGGAGATGACTGTAGAACAAAAATTTGCTTCACACCTTGTTCCTGAGCATCATAAAGTTAGACAAGCCACTAGTGAATTTAAAGATTTTGCTATTATCTGGTGGCAAGCATGTGCTTCATTAAATATACAACCTACTACCTGGGATGCTCTTAAAATTGCTATGCGTGATCGTTTTGTTCCTGCTTCTTATAAGCGTGATTTGCGTAAGAAATTACAACGTTTAGAGCAGGGAGATATGTCTGTGCAGGATTACTATGCTGAGTTACAGAAGGGTATGATTCGTTGTGGTGTAGTTGAGGATCCTGAGGATAAAGTTTGTCGTTTTTATGGTGGTTTGAGACGTGAAATTCAGGATATTGTTGACTATAAAACTTTCACTACCACCAACCAGTTGTTCCAGCTTGCTATACTCGCAGAAAAAGAATTGCAGGGACGACGCAGGAGCTCATCCACACCTACGACCTTCACGCCATCAGTAGCTCGATCGGCGGCTACCTATTCTTCCACGCCACCAGCAGCTACGACGCCTTCTTCTGAGGTGAGCAAAGTGTCTAATGTGCAGGTCCAGCAGAACAAGACCCAACCTACTTCCGCTAAGAGTTCTTTGAGTAAATCTGCCCACATTGTGTGCCACCGCTGCAAGGGGATGGGCCATATCAGCAAGGACTGTCCAAGTACTTGTGCTTTCATCGCTTCACCGGATGGAGATGGCTATGTAAGTACTAGTGACGTTGAAGATGATGATATTTTTGCCGCTAACACTGCTGCAGGTTCGGATACGAGGAAGGTGAACGCCATTAACTCCGAAGATGCATCCGCCGGCTTTCCTAGCCTTCTTGTGCAGCGTGTGCTCTCCGCACAGGAGCAACATGAGGACGACACGAAGGCCCAGCGCAACAACTTGTTCCACATGTTTCTTGTCGTTCAGGAGCGACGTGTTCTCACCATTATTGACACTGGGAGTTGCAACAACTTGGTGAGTTCAGATTTGATCCGCAAGCTTGGTTTGGAAACTCGACCTTTACGCTTTCCGTACAACATTGAATGGTTCAATAATTCTGGTAAGGCGAAGGTAACTCACTCCGCACGCATACACTTTTCAGTTGGCTCTTATCATGATTATGCTGATTTTGATGTCGTACCTATGGAAGCATGTTCGCTTTTATTAGGACGTCCATGGGAATATGATAGAGATGCTGCACATCAGGGTATAACTAATACATATACCTTCACACATAAAGGCCAGGACATTACTTTGCTACCTTTATCACCTGCTGCTATTAGGAAACAATTTAATGAACTTGCTGAAAATAATAAGAAAGAACCAAGTGACACTGAATCGTCTGATGTTTAACATGAAGGAATTAAATTAAAAGGGGGTGCTTTTCTTGCTACTACATCTGCTCAAGCTGAACTTTGTGATAATCCTGATGCACCTTGCTATACTATGCTTACCCGAGATGTTTCTTTTGCCAATACACCTATGTCTATATCTCGTACTTTGCATCGTGCGGTTCCTAACCTTTTGCAGGAGATTGATGATGTGAAGGAGTCGAGGACGACTCATATTCAAGAAGGGGGGGATGATGAGGACATCACCATGCTGAACACACATACGCCACGACCTTTCCCATGTTGGCCTTCGTCTCCGACTCAGCTGCCACGTCCATCTCGGATTCAGCCTACACTTACCCACGGTTTCGGCGAGAACTCCATCATACGACGTCGAAACGAGGCGTATAAGTACTCGTTGGAAAGAGGATGACGACACCGTCGATTTGGTTCTGGTCCTAGCTCCAGAAGTCGCGTGGATCATGCTGTGTGACCACGACAAGGTGCTACGCCACCTATTTTGGGCCAACTTGGCCGTGTATCGAGTCGGGCCCTTGGCCCAAGTCGTGGGCGCCCCCTCCTGGTCTCCCACAACCCTAGGACGACCCTCCCTCTCCATAAACTCAGTAGCCGCCGCCGGTTTAGAGGCGGGTTTTGCTTAGAGTTTTCTGTCGTCGAACAGTCGCCGTTATCGGTTTGTGAAACCCCAACTTTCGTGTGTTAATCATTCATCTGCAGAGTCACTATTTTGAGAGCTGCTTCTTTCGAGTTCTTGCTTGTGTTCTTCGTTTCGCAGGTAGGGATTAGCCTTCGCGGCGAGGTCAACCGGATTATGACACGGTTGATAACCAGAGGAATCGTGGTGCTAAGATTGCAGGGGTCCAGGTCTTTGGATCTGAAGCCGGATCGGTGCGTCACATCCGCCCTAAACGAGTTATCTTTCACCTGACGGAAGATCGGGCACCCACGTCCCCATCAACGTACCTCGTGTGCTCTCTTCTTGCCTGATCGCGTTTTAGCCTCCCTCAGCAGGTGTTGTGGACCAATAACTCTGGGAGCTGCAGCAGGTGCATCACGTTTTTGATGTTTCTCAGGAAACAGTCTCTTTGAAATGTGGGCACTTGAATCATTGATGTTAGGTGCCACATTTTCCTTATCTTTGTCACAGTGCTTGTTGGATCAATCTGGATTATAAAGTTAATGGAACAATGTCAGCTGTAATTCAAAGTACACCCTGCGTCATGATTAGATAGCTTGTTCGATGTCGTTAATACCTGGTTCGCTGTTACATGATCCTGCAGTACTGTGTTACGGGAACCTTTTGGACACTCCTCGAAGGTACAATTTCATTTCAATTATTGTTGATGGTTCCAGTGGTAGCCTGCACATTGCAAAAGAGGCCATGCAAAAAGATTAGTGACATAAATTTGTTTTTTTTTTGCCAATCACAACCAAGTGTCGTCGTTACCTTGTTCACCATTGCTTGACTCTGTGCTACTTCATTACCCTGCGCTACTACTTTAGTGTTGTTGATGGTTTCAGAGGGAGTCTGCACATTGTAAGAGAGGGCAGGCAAGAGATTAGAGACATAAATATATATTTAGTCAATCACAACCAGGTATAGTCGTTACCTTGTTCACTGTTTCTTGACTCTGCACTAATGTTGTTGCAGCAGTGTCATCCTCATTGACCGTAGCTTCAACATCAGCTGTAGTGTTGTTGGATTGAGGAGTACTCTGCGTATTTGAAAAGAGGGAAGGTAAGGTATTAGGTGCATTGGTCAAGTTACGATCACAACAGGTACAATGTTCTGGTTACCTCAGAAGATTGTAATAATAAGCGTTTGTAAGGCTGAAACATCTTTTCAAACTTATCCTGCATTTTTTGTTCAATTGCTCTGGCCATTTCTTGTTGCTCGGCTTCCTTGTCAGCTTCATGCTTTTTAAGTCTTTCTTCAAACTCACGTTCTCGTGCTTCGACCTTCTCGATTCTCTCCTATAACATCCTCTCCTGAATATCTTTGTTGCTTATTCGACTCGCCATGCAACCATGGCCACGTGACACGAAGGATTTGACTCTTGTCGTTTCCTTGTATGTTTCCTGCAAACATTGCTCTTCCCTAACAGCCTCAGAAGTGATACTTGGTGTTCCTTCTTCCATTTCATCTAAATTTGCTAGCAGAGATAATTTCTTGGTGGTACAACTCTGAGGACAGGAAATCATTGTAAGATGGAAAACCGTGGCCATGGTTTGATGTAGAATTAAACGAGTGTTATGTGCAAGCAAGGTTACGATGGAATTTCTACTCACATAAATACTCTCAGCCACATCAGATATCCATTTTCCTTGCTTCGAGTGAGTAACCTTCCAGAGTTCCAACTGGCGTGGCTCAGCACCAGTTTCGGGATCTCGCTATGATTGCAACATTGCACAACATTAATATATGATTGTCTAATGCAGATAGTGAAAGATGAGAATATTGTAACCAAAATTTACATTTTCCCAACTCCACTGAGAGTAAGGTTTCGAACCACCCGAATGGTTGTTAACCATTTGGCCGCGATTGCCAGAGTTTTTCATGCTCATTCCCTGCAAGGATTGAAAGAGTGTTGTTAAGCGATGAAAGGTTGAACTCATATCTATACAACTCTCAATGTTGTACTTAAGTAGGAAAAATGTACCCTGAAATAGTTAGTTCCAAAGTACTGGCACAAATAGTGCCACTCCACAATGTTCAACTCATCAGGCTTGTGTTTCATTCTCTCATCATAACTCTCTGTATGTAGCACTCAAGTCGCCTCGCCAACCTTTGTAGCGTTCGTGGGCAATCTTCAAAATCTTGCTCTTTGGATCTTGAATGCCCTCTAAATCCCATCCTTCCTGGTGGGAACGAAACTTGTTATGCATGCATGATTCAATCATAGCATTGTGTACGAAGAAAATAGATGCATGCGGTGGACAGTGACATACCATTATATGTGCTGCGATGTCTTTCTTGACATCTTTACTAATATCTTTCCAAAATCTGACTCCAATTACTGGACAATTCATCCTTATCTGTAAAACAATCTCATCAACAAAGGCACGTCTATTTGTTCCACAGGCACCACCCAACTTTCCTGAGAACTGAATTTTTAGTTTGTTGCCACCATATTTTGCTCTCAAGGAACTTGCAGATAGGCCTTTCAGGTTTCCACGACCAACTTTCTTGCCACCTACTTGCATTCACATCAGATAACATAACAGTTACTACTGAACAATAGCTGTTTCGGAAACCAATGAACAATAATACAAAGTGAAGTTCCTAGAGGTGTGAAGCTTCTATAACCTCTTGTCTTCTTTTCTCTCCTAGCATGCGATGGATGTTGTTGTGGCGGCGTCATTTCGGGTGGCGGCGTCGTGTTGCTGTCATTGCTCTCATCACGTGTGAGTACGACTACTTCTTTAGGTTTAGCTTGAGCTTTAGTACAAGCCACTAAAAAATGGAAAGCACTTATACTTGTTAGTAGGTTCACATTTCTCATCACAGATAATCTGCAGTCGACAAGGAAAAAGTATTTACGAATTCGTTTCAGAAGTCCAACATGTTGTAACCATGCTTGGTACGTCTTTTGGGTGGCCTCCCTGAAGTCATCGTATAGTTCTGCAAATTATAAACACTGGTATGTGAGTAAAATGTGCAGTCAAGGGTACATGTGGACAGTGTAGAGCAAGCAACATACGTACCATAGTTTTTGGGTTGCTTAGCAAGCCGACATTTGTATGCAACACACTCTAAGTAGTCGTCGTAGTCATCATCATCACTATCAGCACTCTGCCAAAACCCCCTACTCTGTTTCAGGGGTGAAACGAGGACATCTTCACCATCCTGATCTGCTCTTGATAGTACCAACCTTAATATCTTCTCGTTGGTAGACTCCACGTGATCACGCATGGCCTCTACTTCTTTTTTACTCTTAATTTCCTCAAGAACCGCCGATCTGTCATCTTCTTCATTATTTCTCTTCATGTAGTACATGTAGTCCCGGTGTTGATAACGACACTGATCTCTAATGTGTATCAGGAAGGGAAGGTCTATACCACCCTTGTCCACTGTACAAGAGATGTTTCTTAATTCTTCATCAGGTTCGTCACGGCATTCGATTAGTATATTCCAAAGCTCACCTGTCAAATTGCTTTCTCTACATGTGCACATAAATATTAATACGTCAACATGAAAAAATTCAGTTGTAATGGTATATGCATATATGTATATATACACTAGTAGTAGATAGTATGTGAAAAACAAATATGTTGTGGTCAAATAGCACACTACCTATTCAGAGTAATTTTTACAACAACAACAATTAGGTTTTGTTACAAATTTTAAGATTGAGATAGTCCTGCATGTGCACATAATTATGAACACGTATTTCTGATTATGGGAAGGAAGAAACAATTGACGAATGTTTAAAATAACTAAAGTAATTGATGCGCATATATATGTGTACTAGTGAAATCAATTGTTCATGTAAAAAACAAATGCAATTAATGGGGCGGAGCTACATTTTGAGTTTGTGGTTGCGATCGCACCCACAAAATTTCGGCAATCTCTTATCAAACCTAAAATTTGTCCATGTTAATTTTACTCTATACCGCCAATTCTACGATGGTGCCGCACCCCCTTTCACTTCCCTCTAGCTCTGCCCGGCCCTACCCCCATGGATTCAATGGAAGGTCCTCCTGGAAAATTCATCCATTGATGAATAGAAGGAAGAAGGAAAAGAGAGATGGGATAAGAGAGGAGGAAGAAGAAGATAAGCTCCCCCTGAACTTTGATACTAGATCCGCCCCTAATTCATTGATCGAGAAACCTAGATGGGCTAAGAGGTATATCGAATCGATTGCATGGAGGGAACAACGAATCTATTGCACACATGTTTTCTCCAGTAAGAGGCGGCCGATACGCACCTGATATTGTTTTCGGCGTACACATCGGCTTCCTCGACTTCGACCCCATTCCGTGTTACTACTTTGGTGGGTCGTAGCTTGCCGTACATGGTGAACTCGATAGGGAAGAATACAACCGTCCTCCACCTCCGGCCGCCTCCTCTCGTTCCCTCCTTTGGTCGTCGATCGCCTTCCCGATCGAAGACCTGATTTCGTAACTATGGTTGTCGGATAGCCGCCGCGCGTGGTTTAGGGGGATAGCTGCCGCGAGTGGTTTTGGGGGACATAGGTATGAGGCCGATATATCTGAGGGTTAATCTGGCGGGATGTGAAATGTTTTTGGACGAAAACGTGTGCTGAGTTTTCCCTCCTGCTGCATCTAGTGTGGGTCCCACATGTCGGGCCAAAAGGAGAACACGTGAGGAACACAACCAAGCTAGTGTAGGTTCATTGTAAAGGTGCATGTCTTTCTCGGTGGTAAGCAACAAAGTTAATTTTGGTCAAAGTTGTTGAACTCAACAACCAACCTTTTATTTAAGACATTAATCCATTTCACAAAGTTTGAATAATCCAAATTTTGGATTTAAAATTCTTTTGTTTCTGATCAAGTGGCACGCACATTGATGATGGAGTTGTGTTGCACCAGTTGCTTTTGTGGTACAAGGCCGAGATGATGACTTTTTTGTTTCATACTTACTCATTTTTGTTTGGCGTCTCAAGAGACAATTTACTGTCGTGACAATTGTTTTGAAAATAATTTACATTATGTTGTGAACCAGAACTAAATCATGCAATGAGGTGTAATTGTGGTCACTTTTTTGGGCGCTTTTCATACAGTGATACACTTTACACCATTATATCATATGTAGCTAGCAGTTCTTTACACGATAGAAGAATTCAAGGCATTCGTAACGAAGCCTACATTCATCACTATAGAAATACATGGCACACCCCTTCCGGTACGGATCTTTTCCGCATGATCTTCGGCCTATGCAATGTTGATGTTGCCTCGCGCCACTGCCGGTAGTAGTGTCGGCCGGCGGAGGCCCAGGCGGAGGGCGATACCCCTCACTTGCCAAGCCAGGTGAACCCCACGACGCCAGTAAAATAGAGATTGCAAGTTGTCAATCAACCGCGGACGCCACTACCATAAAGGCTCGCCCTCAATCTGTCTCATGTACGGAATTGCAGTGGCGTCGTCGTCGGCCCCGCTGTTGGCCCTGTAGAGGAAGACAGCCGCGACATAGACCGCCCCTCTGTTCCCGGCCTCGGCAGCGCGGAGTAGCTCATCGAGGGGAGGCCGCGGGCTGCGGTTCCTACCGAAGATGTCGTCCATCCCGGTAAGGAAGCAGGCCTCCGGGTTGCCGGCTGCAGCCAGGCTATGAACGAAGACGTCGTAGCCCTCGGGGTCGTCGTTCTGCATCTGCACGACTCGAACCCGATTTAGTGCTAGGCACCTACTGACTTCTCTGTCGCGGCAGGGGCCGAGCATGCTCTTGCAGGTGGACCGTAGGCTCCTGAGGTCCTCCATTGGCCGATTCAACGTCGCACCGACTCGGCCAGCGATGATTGCCTGTAACTCAGTCGGGAGTTCCGTGAGCGACCGCGGGTGCTCCCTCAATGCCATGAGTGTCGGCGTTGAAGGGAAGTTGCGCGGCGTGGAACGTGAGAGTTGGGCGGAGAGGGCGTGGCGGAGGAGCGTGAGAGTTTCCAATACCCGGCGGCGGCTTTCAAGGTTCCAATAACCGGCGACCGCCTCTCCAGTTTCCATTAACAGACGCCTTTCCAAGACGTGGGAGTCTCCTCCAAGACCTAGGTTCGAATCCCATCTCTGAGCATTTTCTTTTTTTTATTTCCCTAGAGTCTGCGTGGCGTAGCGCGGCGCGGCCGGCCGCTGCGTGGTCGCGGCCGGTCGTGGCTGGGGTGCGGCCGGCTGCCGCTGGGGGGCATGGCTGGGCGCGGCCAGGCGTGGCTGGGTGTCATTTTATGTAGTGTGGTCTCATAGAACCTATACCTGAAATCTTTTTAAAACTGTATTGAGAAACAATTATTGATACAGTATTAAACATGTCAGCCATCAGACAGACCGTGAAAGATACAACCTCCCACCAAGTACTAGTTTAACACATACTATAAAGTAGTAAAAGGTAGTTGCCATTGTGACCATAAGAAAGCACACGCAACATCCAATAAAATTGATTCCACTACATATGGATAACACCAAGAGAAAAGCATCTAGATATGCATAATAATACGCCACTGCCCTTGCAATGCGACAATCATCGTCTTAGACAAGCAGCTCAATCATCAATATCTTCTGTGCGGTACTGACCAACCTGCACCCTTCGTTTGATAGCTCTACGCAACTGTTCCGCCATCCGTCATATCTGACATTTTACAAAGGGCGCATTAGCAACTGGAGAAGAAGAATTATTTAGCACATTAATTGAAAGGTGAAAAATAGAATGATGATTAATTACTTGGGTTTGAGAGATATGTTTTCAGATAATAAACCAGAGAATAAGTCGCCACCAAGTTATTATGCGACTATATATATTAGTTTTTCCACAAACATAAATGAATTTTCATTAGCCAATAAATACTAAAAAATAGCTACACTTCGACAAACTGAGCTAATTAGTAACATCACCTGCACACCAGACAGAACTGGATCATTGGAAACCTCGTCATCGCTCTCAACACTCATAGAGAAGTGATAGGTTATCTTGTGGTACACAATTTCATACTTCTTTGAGTTCTTTCCTCCTTGCTTCATTAAAAAAAACAGGATCACAATGATGCATGATGAAAAACTTCCATTGCACAATTACATTGGGTATACTACTACCAGTACTTACCCCAATTGAACTAGCACAAAAAACTAGCAATATCTAAGTAGGCTAACCAATGCACTCACCAAAGCAATTGCAGGGCAAGCAGGCACGTCTGGGAAGTCGTACTGAACTTCAGGAGACTCCAGGGTAACAGGATCACAAGTGTACATGTGGTGGGTTCGCCGGAGCTATGAGGAGATAACAAGTTTTAACATCTTAAAGGTATTATGTAATGCTGCACTCATAATAGTGTGACTGGCATTAATTAAATGAAGATATCACGACCTTCCACAGCCTCAGTTCAGTCTAGCACCAACAGACCAAATCCAATATAAAAAAAAGGAAAAAACATAATTTTTCCTCCCTTGACCGGTCACCTCCTTATTGATCCGTGATGGGACGGCGGCGATGGCACTTGCACCAACCGCTGCATCACCTTTGTTCCTAGGGGTGGCGGCGCATGCTCCCACTTCATGTCCTTTCTTCCCGGCCACCGCCCCGGTGATTGCTCCAAATCCTGTGCTCGATTTTGTTCCGCGGCTCCTTGTCGTCGGCGCAGAGGTCGCCGGACTTCGCATGAAGCGACCTCGTTCATCGCACAGCTGCCTCCGGGAAATGCAGTTGTTGTGTTTCGCCATCATCACGGTGCAGGTGGACGAGAAGGATGCGGCAGGTGATGGGAAGGGAGGAAACCCTAGTGGTTTGATGGCTGGTTTTGGGGGAGGAGGCAAAAAGGAAAGAGGATGGCAGTTCATCTTTTTCAGGAAAGCTAGATACACCGGTTGTTTCCATCCTAAAGGGGCCACACTGCTTTTTGTCACGTACGGCTTACTAGTGGGCCCCACCGGTTGGTGCCCGAACCTGGTCAAATGTTCTTATTCTGTTTTTTACCTTGATTTTTAGATAACAATGTAAACTTGTATATATTTCTCAATTGTTCTCCAAATCTGGTGGTTCTTTTTTCTAACTTTTTATGAAGGGTTTAGCTATCTGATGGAAACCATTGATTTGTATTTCTCGAGATCTTTTGTGTACTGCCATTTATAAAACATCTTAGCATGCATTGCACTAATTTGTTAACATACTAGCACATTATAAAGTAGCAGAGTACTTGACTACATCGAAGCGTAATTACGTATATTCATACATACACATTGACTTGATTTTAAGCTACTTCATTACAACACAAGTTTACATAAATTGGTAACCATGCTTGACCACAAGTTGATTCGCAATCTCAAATGACAGAAATGCATCCTGGGTTGCGTAATTAACTTGCCAGGTTTCCAAATACCTAAGACCCCAAAGGGTGTGATCAAATGTATAATCCTTTTTGATAGGTAGGTTAAGAACCCGAGCACCCAACTTCTCCAGTGCTGACCTCTTTCCATTTATGCTAAGAATGCTATACTCATTAACTTGAGGTACTATCTTTTGAAGGTCTTTAGGATTAGTAATCGTGATGCCACAGTCCTTCTCTAAGCATGCAACATCGTTGGTTATATGAGCTCTGACAAAGACGTGGTCTTCCTTTGTGAGGAACTCGATTAGGATATCAGGGAGCTTGTAACCAGCATGGAGCACCTGGAACAGAAGGCAATGTGGCCCAACGCACAATTGCAACAGTGCGGTCTTGTACCCGCCGCCCTTGGGAAGTTCAATCCACTCTGCGTCCAACCCGACGATCAACCGTTTAGCAGGGGAGGTACCTCGGATTTCTTGGATGAACTGCTCCACCACAACCGCGTCGTAAGTGATCGTCGTATGGATGGTAGGATACCGCCCCTTGAAGAAGAGGACCTCGTGTTCTGAAGTTTTCGGTACCACCAGATCCGGCGTTGAAACAGAAAATCTTGCCTTGCCGGCGGGGCGCCATGGATCCCAGTCGCGGTGGCTTCCTCGAACCGCCACTGAATCAGCATTGCAATCCCAGACGTTGCTGCCTTCTCTAGCATTGGATGCACCTTCATCGGCGTCCAACTCCATGCTGGGGCGGCACTTGCCACGCTACAGTACCGAATCAAGAAACAGACTTAGGAATCTTAATCTAATCCGATCCATGACTGTATGTATATGGAGATGCTGGCTGGGATTGGCTCACTTGGTAACTGATGCGTCCTGCTGACGCGGCGGCGCTTGTGCCCAGTGCATCTCCTTGGTTCTTGATGTCGGGAGCGGCGGGGCTTGCTGCGAGTGCAGCGTCCCATTGGTTCTCGAATGCTGCGACGCTGCATCCGACTGCATCGCCTTGGGTCGATTCGCCGGGGATTCTTGCTTCAGAGCAAGGTGGCATGCCCATGGCACCACTCCGACGATGGGAATGGAAGACCCGACCGCCGGTGATGGGAGAAGGCAAGAAAACCCTAGTTGTGATGGGACGGATTGGGGGAAGAGGCAGAAATGCAATATTCTATGTTGTCGGTTCCGCTTCGTCTATAAGCTAAGAGGAAGTAGGGACACAGTTTCCATGAAGTAGCCGCTGACACGTCGGACCCGTAACCAGTCTACGCGTCGCCCTCGTGCTGCTGGTCCAACGCGGGACGACGACAGGAAATTTGATTGAAAGACAAAAACTTGAAATTTGAAAATTTGATACTACATTTTTAGGGTCATAATGTTGTCAAATGAAAAAGTCGTGAATACCAAACTTTTAGAATTCGTCAAGACCTACAATCTTTATTTAAGCGAGTAATCCATTTGACAGAGTTTGAATAGGACAAATTTCGAAATTCATGATTTCTAGAATTGATATTTTTGAAAACCAGATGATGTCAAATGGAAAAGTGGTGAATACCAAAGTTTAATAACTCATCGAGATCTACGAACTTTGTTTAAGTCGTTTTTTCATTTGAGAAAGTGGTAGTACACATTGTTCATTAACTCTAGATTCACTCACATAGTTTAAGAAACTATATTAGAGACTTGTAAATTTTGTACTACATGTAGTTTCCACTTTTAAAAATGACAAAACGACCTAAATAAAGATTGTAAATCTTGTTGAGATATGAACCTTTGGTTTTCACAAGTTTTCTATTTGACATCATTTGGTGTTTAAAAATATCGATTCTAGATATCAATCTTTGAATTTCGAAATTTGGATTTTTCAAACAATGTCACATGGAGAGCAATGCAGTCCATGAGATAAATTATTATTTTCTAAGAATGTAGGAAAAAAACATCTCATTTGGACATCATACGTGAAATATAAACATGTTTTAAGTTTTGATTATGAATCAAAGAAACAAGGTTTGGAGGTCCAACATGAACTCAAGAACAAATCTGAATCGCCGACACGTGGGACCCAAGGAGACGATGTGGCGTGCGCGCAATTATGGTCTAATAAAAGAAACATGGAGGCAATAAACCAAATAGGATTTAGTGGTCTAATGGTAGTTGTTTTCATCCCCTAGCTTTGATTTCTAGGTTCGAATCCCAACAATAACTTTTTTTTGCCTATATTCTCCTTCACAGTCGTTGAAACGTATTAATTTCTCCATGGAAGTTAGATTGGAAGATAGCAATTTGAAAAACCTTCACAAATTGCTACTGTTTTCAAAAACCTTAAAAAATTGATGGAACTTTTGTTTTGATTTAGATATTTTTTTGCACTCATGATATCTTAATTATTTTTAGAACTAATTGAGAAGTACATACAACTAATATATAGGTAAGTTTCCCATGCGAGTAATTTGATTGAAAGACGAAAACATCTCATGGACGAAAAAAGAAAATCATCTCATGAACACAACCATTCAGCAGAGATATACATAAAAGGTATATAATTTTCATACATATATTAGTTGTCCATCAGACACAAGTAAGGCTTGTGCACAGAAGCATCATACATCAGATCAAGAGTACTACATAAGTCCATCAACCACAACAAGCTCAAGGCTTCTTAACAAAAGCTAAAACTAAACAAGTGCAGACATAAGTACTACATAAGTGAACCATGAAGCTCTTGTTCATGTTTAGGCACCATCTTCAGGGGTTGAAATATTTCCGCTTCAGAAGGACGCGAAGCTGCTCACCCATTCTCTTGAGCTGTTAATTGGCATTACTGAAGTTAGCATGTATAAGCTGGGAAATTAGGAATGACTACAGCACGGACCGCCATATCTGACCTCCCTCCTCGATGCCAGTGGCCCTTCTCCAGTCTCCTCATCGCTCTCGTGTGAGAACGTGCAGTGAATCGAGACCTTATCGTTGACCACGTAGACATGGTCGTGCTGAGGAGTCTTCATTGCCAAAAATAGTTATCAATATCAGAATCTTGAATGCAAGGATTATCGTTATATCAATCCATTTCAAATTAACATGCAAGTTTATCTTTCGCTGCCCATCCACAATAATGTTCTAACAAGTTACAATCTAGTTGTGGAATAATTTTATCTAAAACAATCCAAAAATATTTAGAATCATTTTAATCACATATATAGTCAAGGTTGATGACAGGACCAATATGTACAGTCTAGACTGATCACATTCATCTAGGTTTACCACAAATCCATGTCTACAATATACAACCCCAATTGCAAATCGATCCAAACAGAAATTAAAAACAGAGGATCGATACTAATCGGGGGGCCGGGAGGAGGAGGAAAGGCTCTTAATCCGTCCTCTGACTCGGAGATGACGACCGGCGCCGCCTCTTTGTCCTCAGCGTCGGAAATGACGAACACGTACCTGGTGGGTGGCAGCGGGTTCCTGGTGTGTGCGCTCCTCGCGAATCTTCCTTGCGAGTTGCGCCTCTACTGGGTGGAGTGGTGCTCCACTCGGGCCGCCGCAATATTGGTGCCCACTAGAAGGGAGGCGGCAATGCGGGGGCGACCCTGGTTGATCTGGGCCTCTGCACCCGGGGTGGAGGCGGGAGCGTAGCTGCGAGAGCGGGAGGAGCGAACCATCACCGGCGATGGAGGAAGCCGACGGCGAGAGCGAGGCGGAGCGCGAGCGATGGACGAAGCCTGGAACAGAGATTGGGGAGAAATCTGGAGGAAAGGGGAGAGACGTTCGGTGGAATCCGCCGGCATACAAGTGGGACCCACTAGACAATGTAGAGGATCTACTTCCAGGAAAAGTAGTGGGGACACAAAGAAGACACTGACAAGTGGGACCCACTAGGTAGTCAACTCGTTTGCGTTTACTATTAGTTACTAGTCACCGAAGTGAACTAGTGTTTAATTTCTTTTAATGATTTGAAGTGTATTTAAATTCTAAGACATAAAAAAAGAGTTCAAACGAGAAAGTTGTCAATACAATAGTTTTAGTACTTATCGAGATCTACTACTTTTGTTTTGGGCATTTTCCCATCCGAGTTACCTTCAACTATTTAAATTTTAGATTTCATCAGTTTAGAAATTCTCAAATTTAGCTGGGGCAACAAATGATTTCAAATGAAAAAGTCATGAATACGAAAGTTGTAGAACTCATCAACATCTACAAACTTTATTTAAGTCACTACTCCATTTGATAGAGTTTGAACAATCCTAATTGTGAATTTCAATAATTCTCAACTTCAAGCAAGATTTTTCATACATAAATGATGACAAGTGGGAAAGTGATGAATACCAAAGTTTAATAATTCATAAAGGTCTACAATCTTTGCTTAGGTCACATTGTTGTTTTCAAAAGTTGTAGTATACATTGGTCATTAATCCTAGATTGACTTAGATAGTTGAAGAAACTATCTAAGAGGTCTGTCAATTTTGTACTTCATGTTATTACCACTTTAGAAAATGACAGAAAGACCTAAATAAAGTTTGTAGATCTTGATGAGTTTTGAAGCTTTGGTATTCATCACTTTTCTTGTTGACTTCATTTTGTGTGTACAAAAGTTTGCTTGTTGTTGTCAATTTGTTAAATTGTTGAAACAGACCAAAACGAGAAGATTTTTCAAAACATTAGCCTTAACAAGTTGATAACTTGATACAATATGATTTTAGGAATTTTTAGGAAAAACAATGATCAAATTTGCAGTTCATATGAGGGAGAAATACTAGATACAAGGTTCATGCAGAGATTAAAAAGAAAAAATGTGCTTGTTCTTCAAGAAGTCAAACACACTTCTGAATCTGAGGCCGATAGGTGGGACCCATCGAGACTTTGTGAATAGCGCGGAGGATGTGGTTTTGGGGGAGGAGAGGCAAAAAGGAAAGAGAAGAGGGCAGTTTGGCTTCTTGAGGAAATCTAGATACACCGCACTTGTTTCCATCCTAAAGGTAATGACATGTAGGCCCAGGGAAGCAAGGGCCCACACTGCGGACAGGTGCGCCCTTCGTGGTGGTTTCCATTTGACAACCACTTGGTGGTGGAAACAACTTCCCTACTTTTCTTTAAAAAACTATAGAAGGCAAACAGTCTTGCCGCCTACTACTACCTAGTCGCCTACTCCACGAAAACTGTCCCATCAACCGCTGTGGTTTTCTTCCTCCCTCTTGCTCCGGACGCATCGCCGCCTAGATTTCTCGCTGCCCATCGCTGATTGCATTGTCGCCCAACTACATTTCCCCCATGTTGCGCTAGAAGATCACCCCCCAGAAGTGGGCGCACGCCGACATCAACGTGAACCCTGCCCCTGCCCCGGTGGAGGGGCAGGAAGAAGCAGTGCACTCCGACGGCATCGAGCCTGTCCCTGCGGTGGCCCAGCAAGTAGTGCACTCCGGCGGTGTCGACATCAAAGTCAACCCTGCCGCGGCGATGGCCAGGGAGCAGTGCACCCCGACGGCGCCGCCCTCAACATCATTGCTGTCCCGGCAGTGGCCGTGGAAGGAATGCACCCCGGCGCAGTCGCTAGAGCAGCGGAGCGCCGCAAGAACAAGGTGAGCTAGACCCCTATTTCTTTTAGCTTAGATTCTGAGATGTGAGATAAAACGTAGGATTTTGTTGATTCCTCCAGGTTTGTGGATTTATTTGGGTTTTTTTATTACATTAATGACAGATGTTTTGATTACATGCAACTAGATAAAGTGTAATGAGGGATATACTGATTAATTGAGGGGGTTTTCTTGGATTGGATTTCTTAGTTACTTTTTAAATGCATCTGAAAAACTCTGAAAGCAATGTTTCGATGAACTTTAGCATGTGAGTAGATAAATCAATGTATGAAGTTTCCATGTCAGATCAATGGTTGGAATTTTGGTGATTCCACCAGGTTTTCTTGGAGTGGATTTAAAATTTGGGGTTAAAATGCATCTTCTAAATACGGCTTTGTTCTAGAAAAGACAGTTGGCAAAATAGGAAATTCAGTCCCTGAACTTTACATAAAGGGTCAAATTGGTCCCTCAACTTTCAAATAGGTCAAATTAGTCCCTTAACTTTCATTTTAGGGTCAAACTCAATCTTTGTTTTTCAATTACTCGATGCATGTTCTAAATACTGATTTGTTCTAGAAAAAGGCACGCCACATCTTCACCGAGAGCAATTATACAGATGAAGATGGGAAGTCATTTGTAGATTGCAAACAGTTTCCAGGAACCTTGGATGAGGTATGTTCCTTGTTTGTAGATAAATTTATTCATCTAGTTAACTTCAATTCTTTACAGTAAGCAAAAAATGACATGTTATTGATGTGGTATGAATTTTAGACCTGATTCATCTTTGGATCTTCCTGTTTTGTTTGTAATGCAGTCTAAAGGCAGAAAGTATGAAATAGTTCTTTCAAAGAAGTGTTCAGTCACGATGATGATAGACTTGTGGAGTGATGACGACGACCACGATGGACCAAATAAGTCTAACGCGGAGGTGATGTCCTAACCATGTTAAATTTAGCATTAGTTTGATATTTGTAAATGCAAGATCATGAGAATTCAGATTGTGATGTAACCGAGTCCCTTCTAAAATGTCAGCTTCGAGCCATGGCATCGACGTTCCGCACAGAGGTCAAGCGGAAGATCTTGAAGGGCGAGCACTACTATTTGGACTCTGACGAGGAAACAGATTCCTCAGACTCTGATGAGGACTGAAGTGGAAGCTGAAGCTCTTTTGTGTAGTTTGTCTGTAGATGCTTTTGTGTAGTTTGTATGATGTGGCTGTATGCAGTGATGTGGTCATGTACTATGCTTGTTATGCTCTATTTAGGTGTGAACCTTAGTGTTTTATGTAATGGAATTCAGTTGTGGCTCCTGCTCATCGACTGCTTGGGATTTATGTGTCCCTGTTAAACTCCAGTAACTGGGCCTATTGTATCTGTCATGGTTGGAATACGTTCTGATGAATTTACTTTACTTTTGATCAAGCAGCGTATTCAATATCTTACTGGTCCTTTTGTTGTGTTTTTAAAAATGGGATGAAAATTGAATTGAGTGACTTGTTGTTCACATCTGTACTCCTCAGCAACTTCAGGTACAGTCAATTGAAGGTCTGTCCAATTAGTGATTGTGATGCCGCAGTCGAACGAAGACATGGCCTTCCTCTGTGACGAAGTGGGGACAGAGTTTCCATGAATAAGCCGCATACAGGTGGGACCCACTAGACAATGTAGATGATCTACTTCCAGGAAAAGTAGTGGGGACACAAAGAAGCCGCGGACAAGTGGGACCCACTAGGTAGTAAACTCGTTTGCGTTTACTATTAGTTACTAGTCACCGAAGTGAACTAGTGTTTAATTTCTTTTAATGATTTGAAGTGTATTTAAATTCTAAGACATAAAAAAAGAGTTCAAACGAGAAAGTTGTCAATACAATAGTTTAAGTACTTATCGAGATCTACAACTTTTGTTTTGGGCATTTCCCCATCCGAGTTACCTTCAACTATTTAAATTTAAGATTTCATCAGTTTCGAAATTCTCAAATTTAGTCTTCTCAAATTTCAGATTTCAAATGGAAAAGTGTGTTTAGAACTCATCAACATTCATAAAGGTGTAGTATACATTGGTACAACATGATTTTAGGAATTTTTAGGAAAAACAATGATCTTTTTTTTGAGTAAGAAACAATGATCTAATTTGCAGTTCATATGAGGGTGAAATACTAGATACAAGGTTTATACAGAGATTAAAAAGAAAAATGGGGCTTGTTCTTCAAGAAGTCAAAAACACATCAGATTCTAGGGCGTGCGCAGAGGACCTAGCGTGTGGGCCCTTCGTTCTGGGACCATTAGTTCTAGAATAGAAGGCCAACGATCTCGCCGCCTAGCAATTCGCCTTCTTTCCCCAAAGTGTCGACTCTTGACGCGCAAAACCGCCGCCGCCGCCGCCGCCAGCTCCATCTCCTTCCACCCCTTGCCGCAGCAAGCCAAGGAGAGGAGCGGTGTAACGACGATGGCTGAGCGAAAGGGAGCACAACTCTAGGAGGCAAGTGCGCGACGCAAAAGGGCGCTTCACACGATCCCCGGCGACCTCGGTGCCTCCGTCCACACGTGGGCCGGCGACGCTGCTTCCTTCTCCAATCCGCTGCCGCTCTACCACCCTGGGCGCATCTACAGGCGACCGCGCGGAAGGCCGGTACAGCCACTCGCTAACCCGCATGGTGGTCGATGAGGACGTGCAGCACGAGGATCCTACTGCGCTACCAATCAATGTAGGATTCACCCCAGGCCCAAGCAGGGTCGATGAGGTAAGTGTTCTAGGTTATCTTAATCTAGATGAAGATTCACTTTTGGTAGACAAAGATTCACTTTTGCTTGGTTCCCTGATACTAGAGAAAGATCCACTTTTGGTAGGTATATTGCAGATGCTAGATAACTTAGTTTTTTCCAGCATGAAACAATCTCAATTTACGCATTTGTGAGTACCTTTTTCGTAGATTCTTGTTTCTTGTGCTAGATCTCTTGTTATGGTAACATGATTCAAGCACTATTTCTATTAGATCGAACCTCCAGAGTTTCCTGCCGCTTGGTTGCGAGGGGACATGTGCACCTGCCCTGGAAGCATTGGCTATGATGATGAGATGGACCCGTCCCGTTGTTCGTATTGCCACGAACTCTGGGCAGCAGGCTTTCGAGTTAGAAAGCTGCCACGGTATGACAATGAGAAGGGGAAGCAGCAGAAGAAGGTGAACTAGTCCCCCCTCGAACCATCGTATTGTTAATTCCTCATATTTTGTTTAGGTCTGTATCGCTCTGCATGATGTATTTTTTAGTGCGAGTTAACTTAATCGTAGGTTGTTATAACATAAACTAGCTCATATGGTTAGCTTGTTCTTTGGTCAAATAGAAACTAGTTCATATGCTGATTTAGTTGGTAGTTTTTATAACAGAATCATCGTTTGTTTTTGGTATTTTCTTTCAATAACAGTAGAAAATGCTGAATGCTAGTCTCGCACACATTGTTTAGGTAAAAAATAGGCTTTTAGGCAAATTGCTTCATAACTCAATTTGATGCCAAAGAGTTCTTGCAGGACATGAAGAAGAAGCATTAAAGCTTTGTGATGGCTAGATGAAGAAGAAGAAGAAGAAGGATGAATGGCTAGCTTAACTTTTGTAGAGAGAACTTTGCCTTATCTTAAGTATCATGAGAGACTTGGATTGTAATAATCTATCTTATCTATGTGTTAGACTTGAGAACTTTATTGTAATGTGTGATATTGTGTGTAATGTCTATCTGTAACGCACTATGTGACTGAATGCCAGTGTGTGATGCATGTTTATTTGATGACTTCGTCTACCACTATTGATATGGTCATTTCTATATGACTGTTTTTGGTAATTATTTTATATGACTTTGTTTGGTCAGTTCTAAAGCTGGCTTTTGTGTAGTGACCTACTCCCTCCATATATTAGCAAAAGGAGGTAGAGATCATTTACGACCCTATTTACATTTTGAATTTGGGAAATAGGGTCAAAGGGTCAAACTCGCAGGCCCCACCTTGGACAAACACGTTATTATCTATACAAGTTGTAAATTTCAACTTCTGTATAGGAGAGTATAGGCAAAAAAAAATAAAAATAAAAGTTCCTCCTGGGTTTCGAACCTGGGCAGCATAGCACGGGGATAAACACATCTGCCATTAGTCCACTAATTATTTGTTGATTTTGGTAGTAAATATTTTGTTGTCCCATATTTTTGTGCTTTAATGGGCCAAACCCGTGTCATGTGGGCCTAAACCCACGAGATTTCCCCATTAGTCTCATTAGGTCCCACCTGTCAGCACCCAGATTCTGATGTGTTCTTGAGTTCTTCATGGACCTACTTCACTTGATTGTATGATTCTTAATCATAACTACAAACTTGTTTAGATTTCACAAATGATGTCCAAATCAGGAAAAAAATTTTCCTACATTCTTAGAAAACAATAATCAAGCTAATGGTGTCCACTGCATCTCATGTGAGTATGTTTAAATTATCATAAATTTGAAATTAAACAATTCAAAAAAGAATCAAGATTTTGAAACACTAAATGAAGTCAAATGGAAAAGTGATTAATAGCAAAGTGATGAATACCAAAGTTTATTATTGTGCTAGCTAATGAACAATGGTTTTCAGTATGTATGCAATGTAGTGATGTAGTCACGTACTCTGCTACTACATTTTGATGTGCAAGTCTATGTGCAAATTAGTCTAAGTAGAATCTTTCAATGGCTTCTTGCCTTTGCTTTTCTTTCATTAGCCTTCCCGCCTTTTTCCACAATTCGTCAAATTTGCGCGGACGAACTGAACATAAGATAGCTGAACATTTTCCAACCGTCTGGCCCCCTAGTTGCATTTTTTCCGCCCTGCCATTTCACGTCCCAAAATTCTCATGCGCGATCTTCCCTCCTCGCCGCCTATATACCTTCCACCCCTCCCATCTCCACCACCACCATCTCATCCACCTGCATTGTGACGATGGCCCGACGCACACACCCCTCTCGCAGGTAGCCGCGCGACGCTGATGGTCGCTTCAAGCGAAGTCCGTCATCCACATCGGTGACTCCGTCGAGCCGCCGCAGCCCGTCATCGACATCGGTGACTCCGTCGAGCCGCCACAGGCCCTCATCCACCCCACGACCACAAAGTAGGCACCAGTTTGCTGTGGAGGCGCGGGTCAAGGTTGACTTGGAACACGCCGTGAATGTTGAAGTCCCATTCGTCCCAACGGGCTACCGATCAAGCGGTGCCCATGCCCGCAAATCTACCAGGAAGAACGGAACAAGAGTAATCGTCGTCGAAGCCTCGTCGTCGCGCAGCAAGAAGAATAAGGTGAGCCAAACCCTTTCCAGCCCCTTTGTAGTCTTAGATGGTTTGATCTGTCAGTGAAAATTGAAAAAATAGTTTTGATGTATAAAAAGAGCCGCCACTTGTACACCCAGGCTTGGCCCACAACTGAATCGGACACGGACATGGGAATCGATGATTTTGGCCTACCAGCACGCTTGGATGAGGTGAGGGCAACACTACTAGTTTACTTCAAAGTGAGCAAATTTGCTTCGTAATTATTATGTGTGTGCAATATGTTCTGACCCAGATTTGTATGTAATTCAGTCAAAAGGAAAGAAGTACGAGTTGTGTTTCCCAAAGATAAACTGCAAGATGATGGTAAATTATGACAGCGACGAAGAAGAATACAATGGACCTACTAAGTCTCTTCGTGAGGTGATATATATTCCTACCCTTTAAGTTTAGCATCAGTATGAGTTTTTCTGAAAACATAATTAGCAACTACCATGAAATGCAGTTGATGATCTTCTGTAAATGCTTTCTGAGAGCCCCTTACAAAATGTCAGATATTTCAAATGGCGGAAGGTCTTCGCAAAGAGATCAAACAAAAGCATGCGAGGGGTGAGTTCTACTCTCAAGAATCTGATCAGGAATGAAGCGGAGGATGAAGCAATCTGAACTAAAGAAGTAGATAGGATATCTTCTTCTTTGTCTTTTGTCTGTTGCTTTTGCTTTCCTAGTGTTGGGAGCACGATGCTACGTTAAGAACAAGCAGATGCGGCTTGAGTATACTCGAATTATGCTATCTTATACATAGGCTACATATATATTATCTTTGATTCACTTTTGTGCGTTTCTGAATCTATTCATTTTCATGAGAATAATGCTGTGATATACAAATTAAGCCCAATGATGTTGTAATCATAATATTGACTGCACAAAAAGACATCAGAATGACGCCAACCTTGCAAATAACTGACATCTTCACCACAAATTATTTATTGCTCACAAATTTTGGACGTATTATAGTTCAATACAAGTAAACAATGCAACCCCTAATTATGATTACAAACCATCTTTGTCATGTCCTTCTTCTGAATATCCTGGAGCAATCATTCCGTCACCAGTGTATGTCTCATCACCATCGTCCTCCTCTTCAGGTATGTCTGTGTGATCCGGTTCAGCCACCGGTTTAGCATGATCAACAAGAGAAGCAACAACACTTGTCCCTTCCACATCTGCCCTCCTCCATGTTGTAAAATCCTCATGGTGGTCCTCAACATGAATATTTTCAATACCTAAAACAACCAAGTCCAATTCAGTATCACCAACATTTATGTCATTGTTATTATCAATGCCTTCCTCTCCTTCAGGCATGGCAAACATGGCCCTAGGTTTCATTCTGAGGACGCTGCACCATTTGCTACCTTTCTTCCAGCTTTTCACATAGCACACTTGCTCTGCTTGTGTTGCCAGGATGTATGGCTCGTCATGTGAATACCGAAGTAGAGAGGTATCAATATCGATAATCCCATATTTATCTCTTTTGTACCCTCTTGATTTGCTTTGTCCTTGTTGAGGCATATCAAACCAGTCACACTAGAACAACATGACTTGCTTTGATTCAGGAAAATCAAGTACGAAGATTTTTTTAGTCACTCCATACCATTCCATGCCCTGCACACCCCTGACGACAACACCATTGTCTTGTGTTGTTAGATTATTCTCTATATGTGATGTCCGAAAATAGAAGCCATTGATTGAGCACTTATTCTTCAAATAAGCAATTCTTTCAGGACCACGAGATAGCACATACAGCATCTTATCTGCTTTCCCCACAAAATTTAGATTCCTCATCTACACTCACATAAGTAAAGATAATATGTTAAGAGCACATTCAAATTTTACGATTTAAATTTGAAAGAAATGTATATGACTCACTTTTCGCTCGAACCATGCTACAAAGTGTTCCTTGTGCCTGCTTTCAACATTCAGCTAGCTGACTTTCACCAATTATGCCTTATGCTCAATGCAACATTTAAAAATATATATATAATCACAGTTAGTTATATAGTCTACACAATGAAACAAAATTCGTATAATTTTCATGTGTTGCTTACTTTGCAAATTCAATGGCCTCATCACAGTTTGATAATATGTAGTGTCTCATCATCAAGAATTCTTCGTCTTCTAGTATATGGGAATTATGCCTAGAAACACTTTTCTTTTGCCCACTGTCCATGCTCGCAAACACACTCAGACCGGTAGGTGGTTCATTAACAGCGCTATTTTCTTGACGCTCTGGCCTATTAAGCTTTGTACTAACACCTTCAAAGAACTGAGAACAGAAAGTAAGGCACTCCTCTGAGATATATCCCTCTGCTATAGAGCCCTCTGGGAACGCTTTGTTCCTCACGTATCCTTTGAGGGTATGTAGGTACCTTTCAACTGGATACATCCACCTATACGAAGCAGGGCCTCCAATTTCAGCCTCCCAAGCAATATGAACTGGTAAGTGCATCATAATATCAAAAAATGCTAGAGGGAAAATCATCTCAAATCAACAAAGAGTCTCTGCAATCGATCTGCTGAGTTCTTGCATCTCGGTCTCGTCAATCTCCTTTGAACATACCGCGTTAAAGAACCTGCTGGGCTGGATCAATGGGTTCACTACAACATCTGGCAATATGTCGCGTGCCACAAAGGGTAGGAGTTTTTGTAATATAATATGGTAATCATGACTTTTCAGATTTGAAACCTTGCGCCCATTGACATCGACATTTCTCCTGATATTTGCGGCATAACCATCAGGCATCTTAACACCTTGTAGAAAGTTGCACAGGATTTCCTTTTCAGAATCACCTAACGTGTACAATGCTGGTGGCATATCGTATTTCCCTTTCTCATTCAGAACTAGATGTTGATCCTTCCTTATACCCAATTCTCTCAGATCAAGTCGAGCCTTCTCAGTGTCCTTAGTTTTACCTGCTAAATTCAGCAAAGTCCCAATCAAGCTCTCACAAATATTCTTCTCAGTATGCATCACATCAATATTGTGGCGTATAAGCAACGAATCCCAATATGGAAGCTCAAAGAAAATACTCTGCTTCCTCCAGTTGTGCCATCTAGAATCTTCATCACGGTGCTTCCTCTTCTTCGAAGTAGTGGCTCCAAAAGTGACTTGTTGGAAACTCGCGTACTGATCCCGAACTTCTTGACCGCTGAGTGGCACTGGAGGGTCCCTCATTTCAATAGTGTTGTTAAACCTGACCTTGAGCCTTCGCCACTTGTGGTTATTAGTCAAAAAACGCCTATGCCCCATGTAGCAATGCTTTAAACCGAATGTCAACCACATGTAATCAGTGTCCTTGTGACAATAAGGACAAGCAAACCTCCCTTTCGTGCTCTAGCCAGATAACATCGCGTAAGCAGGAAAGTCATTTATTATCCAGAGTAACATAGCACGCAGGGTAAAATTGCGCTTCTTCTTGGCATCCCAAGTATTGACTCCATGTTCCCAAAGCATTTTGGGTTCATCGATCAGAGGCTGCAAATACACATCAATGTTAATCCTGGAGACTTAGGCCCAGGAATTAGCATGGACATCATCCAGAAGGATTGTTTCAAGCACAACCAAGGAGGCTGGTTATAAGGAATTAGGATAACTGGCCAAGTAGTGTAAGTGATGTTCAACATCCTGAATGGATTGAAGCCATCTGATGCAAGTCCAAGCCTGATATTTCATGGTTCATATGCAAATTCTTTTTGAAACGTGTCATTCACGTGCCTCCACACCTTTGAGTTAGCTGGGTGTCGCATTTTGCCATCTTGAACCAATTCTTTATCGTGCCAATGCATATATGTGGATGTTTCCTTGTTCGTATATAATCTCTGCAGTCGAGGAGCTAGCAGAAAGTACCTCAGAATTTTAACAGGAAACCGCTTCTTCTTTGCTGCATCAGTGCCAGCCTCGTCAGTGCCTTGTGAACCTTTATTTTTCCACCTACTCTCCTTGCATGTTGGACAGTTGTCCATGCTCGCGTACACTCCATGGAATAACACACAATCATTGACACAAGCATGTATCTTTACATAGTCCAAGCCAAGGTCTCGAACCACCCTTCGAATTTTATCCTAGCTATCTGGGAGACAATGCCCTTTAGGCAGCACAAGAGAGAACAAGAACAGTATTTGCTCCATTGCAGCGTTGCTTAAACCATACATGCACTTGATCTGATATAGCCTGACAATGAAAGAAATCTTAGAAGCCTCCTTGCAACTAGGGTACAACTCTATCCTTGCTTCTTCCATTAATTTGAAAAACTTGCTTGCTGCCTCATTTGGCGCCTCATCTTCGTTACCATCATCTCTGACTCGACCATGTATGGCACCACTGATCAGAGAGGAAAACAAACTATTGGTGGCCTCCCGATCGTCAGCTTCATCAGCACCACCTTCAACTTCGTCGTCGTCATCCACAGCCATAGGCTCACAAGCATGACGATGACGTTCTTGTTGCTCTTTTATGTAAGCCCTATCAAACCCTTTTGTAACCAAGTGATGTTCAACCTCTTCTCTTACTTGAAATGCCATGCGACGACATCTAGAGCATGGACATTGCACTTGCTCTCCATCAAATTTGCTATGAAAGAGATCCTCAATAAACTTGTCGAATCCGCGTTGCCATGAAGAATCTGAAGGCTCCAATTCCATCCAACTGCAATCCTCACTTGCCATTGCAAAGAAAAAACCCAACTACAACAGATAATACAAAGGGTGCTGGATCAGTATAAGATAATATGGTATTAAACTAAGGTGTATATACAAGCTAATTAACAAAATAAAATTACATGCACATGGATCTCATAATCGATTATACCTTGGCTGATGGGATCCGAAGAACAGACTTTTTCTCGGTCGTTCAAAGTCATGATGCAGATGATCGGTGCTTGGCAGCGTCACCTCGGCGGATCGCGAAACGACAACAACGATGTGTTTGGGTTTTTTTCCTTCGTATTACAGGTCAATATATATAGTTGGGCTAGGGTCGGTCAAACAATATAGAGTTGGGTTAGGACTCCTTGTACAAAGATGGACAGTTCTGTGCGGGCCATGGTCCAGGCCCACAGGCCATTGAACGGGCCCACGGTAGCCCGGTGGCACCCACAAACACATCAATTGTGACTGACAGTTCTTTCAATAGCAACAACGCTATATTGTCGCACTAACATTATCTCTATCGCGATGTTTTTTTTGGTTCGATGCTATATATGCAATCAGTTACAACTACTCACGTTACCGTTGCCATACCTACGAGCAATTTGCAACACTTTGGATCCACTTCGCTATACCAAAGAATTCAGTCACAACGAGTGCATTTTCGTTGCTAACCCAAAGACTTTTTGCAACACACAACACCTGTCGTTGCTATATGTAAGACTCTTTTGCAACAAACGACACCACGAATAGCAACGTGTCATAGTCGTTGCAAAATGGGTAACAATTACAACAATTACGAAAAACCGTGGCAATACCATAGCCAGAATTGCGACACGAGTCCATGCGTCGCCATAGACCCTTACCTATAGCGACCACCACAATAAATAATGCAATGGTCCACAACTGGTCACAACATTCCCACCTATCATGACCATTATGGTATACTGTCGCAGTAACCCCAGTGTATAGCGACCAAAACCAACCGTTGCTACAGAAAAGGGTCGCAGTATGTACAAAATGCTGTAGTGAGTTGGAACAAGGGATAGAGGTGGGCTTGGCCAACCGGAATGGTGCAAGCCAATCAACACAAGTCAACCCTACCCTTGTTGGCTATGGGTTTTTGGCGGGGCTATAGGAAGGCTTAGGTTGGTTGGCAAAAAGTTAGATCAAAACAAAACATGCAATGCAATATGACATGGATGAACAAAATGACATGATACGGTGGTTATCTAAAACAAATGCAAGAGTTTACCTAAATTAACTAGCCACAAGATTAGAGTCAAAGGATGGTTCCAACTTCATAGCTCTTTCTAAAAAGACTCAAAAGAAACAGACTCTAAACACTAATAGGCACACAAAAAGGGTCTACAAGTTTTCCAAGATCAAGAACAAAGTGCTCCCTCAATAAAAATTAGATCATACAACATAGTGTGTGGTATATATTAGAGCAATGGTACAATGTTACTTGATGGTTTAGTTTAAGATCACAATGTAGACGGTCATATTATTTATATATAAAAACAAAAGAAAACGGGTTGCCTCCCGCAAAGCGCTTCATTTAAAGTCATAGAGCTCGACTTTCTTACGTACCTCCTTGTGGTCGCGAAGCCATGGTCCTTCATGTAAGATTTGAAGATGTCCATGTAGCTTTGATCCACTCGCCATGCTTGACACAATCATTTTTCTTGATGAGAGGCTTGCCCGATCGTCTCTTGCATCATGATCCCCTTCTTCTCTTTTGCACTTCATTGCTGCCTCTCCTT
This sequence comes from Cenchrus fungigraminus, assembly GCA_036936925.1. Lineage (NCBI taxonomy): Eukaryota > Viridiplantae > Streptophyta > Magnoliopsida > Poales > Poaceae > Cenchrus > Cenchrus fungigraminus. The sequence continues at coordinate 88,211,864 of CM072779.1, read as the reverse complement.
TCACGGATTTTCCTCTCTGCCCAGACCAGATCATGTAGAAAACAACTTCTCTGATGCGTGGTGCACAAAATTGTCTTTCCATCAAGTGTTTATTCACACCCAACGGACTCCAATCGAGTGGGTTACACCCGTTTTACTCCAATGCTGCAATCTGTCCAAATCTGATTTCAGACTGCGCAGCGCCTAATGTTTTTGCCATATCTCCTTGTACGGGTCTTCAAATTCATTGAGCTTGGAGGCGTTGGAATCGGCACTTGATGGAGTTTCTGATTTTCAACATTTGTCTTCTTCTACATATCTGGTCAGGTGCTCAAAACTGATGAAAACAGCAACGTCCTCACTCGAGATTCGGGGAAGGCGATGCACGAGCTTGCAATTCTTTTGGGGCATGGCTTCTCTCCTCTTGATTAAGGTTTATTGACCTGCATGGTTAGTGAAACTCGGGTTTTCCTCTGACACATGCTCGTTTAAGGTCACGAGCTTGACCAAGCACAAAGCAAGTCCAAGTTTCGTAAAAAGTTAAGAAAACATATGCATACACAACCACAATCTAAATTGGATTAACAAGCAAGTTATGATTAAATGTAGCATAAGTTTCTTGCTCATCGCTAAGGCTCTCATTAGGCAAAGGTTCATTAGGCAAGGAATTAATAAACATTAAGCACATCATAGCCTCTGTATCATTCTCAAGAAATTCTTGCCTATCATGATCATCAAAGGTGCAAGGCATAGAACCAAAACATACTATTGGATGTGAACATGAATATATCAAAAGAAAGATATCATATCCAAAAGTACCTTGAGAGTTTATGGTGTGCCTTAGCCTTCGAGCTTTTCATCATGAGTGATCCTCCAGACTTTTCTCAATTCCTTCCTTCATGCCACATGTCGTCAAGGTTGCTTTGTGTATGATCACTCCTCATCACTTGTGGGCTCACACATCTTGGTTGTGAAAATTTAACTCCATGATCCATCGTGTGAGAACCCAAAGTATCCGCGCCATCGGATGTTGTCCTTTGTGTGTAATCCTTCGTGGTCTTCTTCAAACATCTTCGTGCGCCGGATGTTGCCAAGTTGTGCCTTTATTTGCCAATGCTCCATAGGTCTTTGCTTTGTTCTAAACTTCTGAATTTCTTCATGTGTGGTTTAATGGAAGTGTTGCCCAAGCTCCTCTTTGTTGTTGTCGTCGTCATCTCCACTCTTGTTCTCATTGTGTTGCTGCTGCCTCTTCTTCGTGGATTTTCCCCTGTATACATAACAAAACATATACCAAAATATAATTCTATTGAAGGGTTTATGAAATTACCTTTCCAATGGGTACTCATTCATCTTAATCGGAGTCCATATGAAGGAGTTATGGCTGATTCACTTCAGCTTTGCTTGTTGTCCAGAAATTTTCAGGACGTGCAACCATCGGTGATTTGGCCATATCCGCTTGTAGGAACCTCCGATTGACTTGATTCATGACTCGTTGGAAGTGTAACTTCGTGGGGCTTCTAAATATCCCAAGATGTTCTGTTGTTATTCCCATGAGGCTGTGCAAAAATTGATGCGAACAGAAACTTCTTAGATGTTGACGACTTGATCTTGTGATCTTGGGGGTATCGTGATCGCTTCCAATACCTATCGTTCGAACAAACAAATCTCCACAAAACATTAGTCTTAAAATTTTAATTGACACGTTGACTTACTTTGTTTATCATCTTTCGTGTAGGGTGTGGGCTCGATAGCGGATAATGGGCCACTAACAAAAGTTAGCACCTACCACTAAAGAGCGAATCTTGATGTCGCATACATCTTGTTGGGGTGTGTATGTAGAGAACTCATCGAATGTCTTGTGTCTAGCTTTTTACCTGCTTTCAAGGACACAACAAGACAACAAGCATATATGCAATAATGAAAAATTAGGGTTAGTCAAAAAGAACGGTAGGTCACCCTAGGGTTCGAGTTGCTGATCCCCGGCAACAGCGCCAGAAAAAGGGATTGTTAATGGTCTAAAAACGCGTCAAGATTCCCCGTCCCTCACGGATCATCGTAGCACTTTTTCCCTCGGAGTATGACCAAGGTTATCGAACTGTGGATCGGAAGCAAACTGCTAAGGTTCTCTACCTTATCTAGTCAATCTAACCTAACATGAAGCATTGATTACATATAAAGGGTAACCTAAAGAGATATTCAAGAAGTGTATTGGTTGATCACACCCAAGAACATCGGCTAAGGTAAAGCTCCACCAAAGGGGTAACTAGGCCAAGCGCCTTTTAGTTGAAGTTCCCACAAACGAGCAACGAATCGAGCATCTCATCTACTAGCATCCTTAAACTCCTACCTACGGCCTACCTCCCGAAGACATCCTCCCTTTCCAGGCAATCATCCTGTCACGATGCACCCTTGATTGTGCAGGGAATCTAAGGGCTCGTCCAAACAAGAATGTGTCTACAAATCATGAAGGGTCGACATGCTAAATCTAATCGCCACGATTTCATAGAGCATGCTAAGTAGTCTAACCTGGCTTTAGACTAAGGAACAAGTATATTCATGATAGGTAAAAAGTATAAACGGAGACATGGAATCGCTAGAAGATAGAATGACAAGATTGTAATTGCTCACATAATAATAGATGCATTTGGATCATCACCACCGAGTACATACCATTGATGACCTCAACTAGCTCCAGAACTCCGCTGTGGCACAACCACGCAAGGCGGCCATGGCGGCTACGGTTGCCCTAGGCCATCTCCTAGACAACTTTGAGGACTCGCGGCCGCCATCGTCTCTCTCCGGTGCTTGCTTCTAGGTTTCACCGAATTCTGGTGGATGGATGTGGCGGCCATCGGAGGCAGGGGATATAAATGAGCCAAGGAGCATCTAGGTCAAAGGGCGTCTTGAACCGGGCCGAAAACAGGCCAGGTCGGTCGGCATGGGCCGGACGGCCTAGGGCCTTTTTGTCCCAGTTCGGCCCCATCTTTTTCCATGACGCTTCTCGCGCTTTCTTGAATTTTTGCCGAATTGCATGTGGGTCCTTGACGTCGTTTTTCCTGCGGTTTGGATAAGGGTACTTGGCGCACGAACTCCCGTATCTTCTGTTTGGGTCCTCAGAGTTTCACGGCTTCATGCTTCGGTCCTTGGGTCATTTGGAGTCATGTTCATTTCGTGTCTTGACTTGTACCGGGCTTCGTGATCTTCTCATAAAGTGCTCGATGAACTCTACCCGGAAGTCCTCATTTAGGCACTTAAATCCTGCGTAAACAATATACTCCAAAAACCATATGCAAGTTCGAACTTGTTACATCATTAGTATGCCTAGTGGCGGGTTAGTTTCAATTCAAAGCTCAAACCAAAGTGTAAGAAGTGCTCTTGGTTGATGGAAATCGACTGTCAACAGTTGGCTCCCAAGGCCTTGGTGGACGCCTCAAGCAGGACGGCGGCGATCGGAACGCTCTCGATAGAGCTAGTCACGACCTCAACGAGTCCGGCTGCGGCTTCTAGAGAAGAAGCGAACCCGCGCCCCTCCGGCTCCGTAGCGGTCTCCTCAGTTGCAGTCGTGTCAGACAGCCCAATGAGCGAGAGGGTGCCCTCCAGCTCTGAGTGGCCCATCGCTCCTCGCAGACAGGAAGAACCAGCCCGACCAGGTGCTGCTCTAGCCACTAGTAGAAATGTTAATATCTATGATGATTTGGTAGTGACATTTCGGTTATTCGTCATGGAAGTGGTCTCTACCGTGAAGAATTTTGTAACTTCATCACAGATAAGGAGTGATGGTGCCAAGCCACTCAAAATAATGACAAAACTCAGAGGATGATCACCGAACAACGAACCTGTTTCGTCACAGATGAATCAATCCAGTTCTGCCTGTGAGGAACTAATGACGAAAGCAAACTGGCGTCACAGTACAACAACATTATCATCACAAAACAACTTGAAAAAAAACAGGGATCTGGTCCCACATGAAACCACATGTGATTGTCGGTCCGACTGTGGGTCCAGGTCCTGCATACGTTCCCACCATCCATTCCCATGTGGCTACGTGGGCTCCACCACCACATGGTCCCACTAGACCGAATCAGTGGGCCACCACAAGTGGGCCTGGTCGTACAGACACTTAGATCATCGTGATCAATAATTAAATAACTTTGGAAAAAATAGAGTGATGTATGAAAAAACATTGAAAACAGAAAAAAATAGAAGAGGTCAAGGTTCGAACTGTGCATACAAATTTGTGTTTTTCCTTTGCATTCAATATTTGTGTACTCGGATTTTCCACTAGCCAACTGCGGCCGCGCTAGGCCGAGCCCCGGCTGGCCGTGCCACGTAGCAGCCGAGCCATGGCCGCCCCGGCCGACCGCAGCCTCCCACACCACGTAGTGGCCAAGCCCCGGTCAGCTGTAGTCAGCCGTTCCATGGCCCCGGCCGGCTGCACGCTAGCCGCTCCAGGCCGTGCCACGGCCCCGGCTAGCTGCACCCTGGCCGCGCCATGACCTACGTGTCCGCCCTATTACCCGTCCCACCTACATTTCCACCCTGTCACCGCCCGCAACAAAATTTAATAAAAATGTTGTGAAACCCAGGGTTCGAACCTAGGTCGTTGGCACTCCAACCAACTACCCCAAACCACTACGCCACAAGTAGTTATGTGTTTTTTCTTTTAAGTTATTTATATTAGCCTGTTTCCCACAGTAGTAGCGGCCCACAATAGCGGCGGCGGTGGGCCACATCGGCTCGGCCCAGTAGTGTCGGCCCACAGTGCGCGGCAACGAGAATTTAATCAACGTGGAAAAAAGCAGCAGACGGGGGGATTCGAACCCGCGACCTTGCAAGACAAAGGCGCAACTACTACCACTGCACCACTTCGTCAGTTGTGATGGTTTATTGATAGTTTTGTTTCATATATTGGTCCATGGAGTTTCGGGACCACGTGGTAGCACCGGGATGGTTGGTCGCCACAGGAGCCACCTTAATGGCTGCAGACACCACTTCACCCGGCCGCGTGCCTTGCCACGGAGCCACAACACCAGCCGCATTTAAATTTTCAAAACAAAAAAAAAGGTGCATCCAAGGGATTCGAACCCTGGTATTCTCAATGGGAAGGGAGGGACTTACCACTGAGATGTAACATGGTTTGTGTCCTTTTGGTGTATGTGGTTCCTTTTAGTAAACATTTTAATGGAACACATGGCTTGTTCGAAGAACACCAAATAATTCATGTTTCTCATTTTGATCCAAAATTTAAATTTGTATCGGGTATTTCTCCTTCATAGAAACTCCAAATTTGATGATTCTTTTTTTCATATTTTTCTAAAATCAAACATTTTCATTTGATCGCAGATTTTTATATGTTAATTGAAATAGCAAATCTATTTGAAAATTCTTGAAACTCCTAGGAAACAACTTATGTGCATAATATTATATATACAAAATATATTTGTGCATATAAGATAATTACTTTTCGGTGTTACTTCACAATAGTGAAATAATAAAAAGAAAAAGAAAAAACGATAAGCAGAGAAGGCTATGTCAGCCCAAGTAGTCAGGCTATCACAAGTAGTAATTTTGCCCTGCATCTGGACTTTGTTGCTCACCTCACAAATTATAAAGTAAAATATGATTAATATTTGCATCCGAACCATACTAGCAAAGAGAGTACTTTAATTAAATTTACTTCTTGCATTATACTGTTATTGCTGAAGCAATTTTTTGACATTCTGGACAAGGGAAGTGATTGACACCTTCAGAATATTACATTTTAGAGTAGTGTGCTTAGATTAGGGATCACTTGGAATTTGCTAAACTACAATCTACTATGACTCTCAATTGGAACACATCCAATTAAATACTACCACCTGCTACATACAACTTCTCATTCTAGAACTTTCTAATCTTGCCTACTATATGTTTGTATGATATAACATATGCATGCACTTGCAGTTCTCTATACATAGCATATTAGTAATTTCTATCTCAAATATTACACACTTACAAGTGTTTGGCAATGTCCTCTTTCCGGATGAGGATTAGATGTCTCAAGAAGCAAATCATTGTAAGTGATTGGATCAGCAAGAAATTGACATGTTCGATGCTACAAGAACATATTTGATCTGTTTTTTTGTGATTTCTAGGCTTGTTGGGTTAAATTTTATATGGGTTGTGTATGTATTGCTATGTTGGGCTGTGTATTTTTTGCCACGTGGGCCTATTGGGCTGTATATTTATTGCCATGTGGGCCTCTTGGGCCTGTTGGACTGAATTTGGAATGGGTTGTGTATCTATTAATGAATGCCATGAGTTGAGAAATATTTTGTCCAACACATGACCTTATCAAATTTCGTCATAAACATCATTTTATGACCAGATCTCGACACGTGGACTAACGAGATCACGACACGTGGACCAACAAGATCATGACACGTGGACCAATTAGATCATGACACGTGGCCTAATGTGATCACAGAACGTGGACCAATCGCAACACAACACGTGGACCAACCTGATCACGGCACGTGGACGAATCAAACGATGACAGGTGGGCCAATGAGATAAAGACACATCATCGTTTGGGTGCACGTCAACACATCAGCGTCCAACGTGGAACCAAGCCACGTCAGCAGCCAGTGTGGCACCGCGCCACGTCAGTGGCTAGCGTGGCAAAGAAGCACGCCAGCAGCCAGCATGGCACCGAGGCACGTCAGCTGCGAGCATGCACGTCAACACGTGGCAGTCACTTTCATGATGAAATCAGTGACGATGGTCTTTACTCATAGAAGACAAGGGGTTACGTGACAAAAAACGTGGTCATCACGGAAAAGGAACAATTCTGTGACGAAATTTCCCGATTCGTCATGGTGCGTCAAATGTGATGCTCATTCTATGAAGACCTCAAAATCGTCATAAATTCATCACAGAAGGTTTTCGATGACGAATTAGGCATGTTCTGTGATGAAAGTGTTTTGTCATTGATGTGAACTTTTGTACTAGTGAGCTCTACCTAGAACGCCTCAACGTCTTCCTCCCTCGGGATGGCCTGCACGAAGCTCAGGCCCATCAAGAGGCCGCCCTCCCCTGGCTATCACCACGACCCTACGGGGTCTCCTGCTCCTCTTGTAGGGGCTCCCCCCTCCGAATGGTTTCCTCGACCCACTCATCCAAGGGCTCTTGTGTCGTGCCACCGCAAGATATGAAGTGCCCACCCCTCACGCTTCCTGGCTCAAGATCTTCTTAGGTGCCACTAGGAGACGGTCGCGAGCGCGGCTGAAGAAAGACAATCAGAAGATTCAATTAAGGAACATCCAAACGCAAAAGCCAAAACCACTTGGGATGAGTAGAGTCGACTCACATCACTGAAACAACTCGGGCCTATATGGCACTCATAGATTCCTTCTACGACGGGGGCGCCAGCCTTTTGGCCCCTACAGACAGCACTGGGGTGATGACGGCTTGGGGAATGTTCGTATCCCCGCTGGAAGAAAGCACCATATGCCCAGTTGAACTTCCTCTTACAACCTGGGTGGGAGCCGGCTGCTCCACCATGACCCCTATTGGGGTGGAAGGGGCTCGATCCTCTTGCCCCAAGGACCTCACCACTATGGGGATGCTAATGGATGACCGCCTCCAATAGGGATCACGTCCCGAGCCAGAGAAGGTGCTGGAACAGCACTCTGCCCACCATCTGGCACCCTCGCTGTCATGGCGATTGCCGGGGAATGTGTGTCCCTCCTCGACGGTCAGGAGCCTCATAGTAGAAGATGGACTCCTAGGCGTCGAGCCCCTCGCGGGGACACAATCTGACGAATCACGACTCCTCTCCATCCAAGGGGAGCTCACCCGCCGGAGAGAGGCTCTCGGCTCCTCGGAGATACGACGAGCATACAAAGGGGAGCGCTCGTGTTGTTCACGGCAGTTGTGCTCGGACAATCAATCCGCCCATGCCTCCCTAGAGCCGCTGCTCCTCTCTTCGCTCGGCTGCGACGAGCTCGCGCTCGCACCGGATCCCATCCTCCGTGTCAAGGACAAGGGAGCCACCACGGCAGTCCCCTGACTCCTCAAGGGAGCCATGTCCTCCTCCTCGTCGGTCTCCTCCCTCTCATCGATATCCGATGAGAGGGGCTCGTCGGGAGAGGCCCTCTCTCACCTCTTCGTCCTCTTGGCTCGGTTGTTGTTCTTTGACCTTCAGCCCACTTTGCGTTTCTTCCACTTGTCCAGGGCATCTTTCTGTGCCTTCACCTGTTAGGCATCGGCGCGGTTCGTCGACATATCCGAAGGGAGCGACGTCGTGGAGGGCATGACATCGTTTGCCTTGACCTAAAGGTCACAGGGTAAGAGGATGGAGAGAAGGCAAAATCAGATCTATGACAAGGTGGCGGAATCCTTACGACGTCCTTTGTGTCATCGTCAGGGAGCATCTTCAGATATCTCGGCGGTGGGTACACAAGTCGAGCGTTCCACACTATGAACGCCACCCGCCGTTGCACCTCATTGTTCGTAGGCAGGGCCTCCATCGTCACCGTCCCCTTGAAAGTGGCCTTGTTCGTGGTCATCCTCCAGATGGGGAGAGGGCACCACCACAACGACACGATCCCCCTCGAGAGATAGCCACCGATGATCTCAACTGTGGTCACTCCCTGGTACTGTAACTGATCGAGAGCATCGAAGGTGGTTTGGAGCCTTGACCAATCTTTCTTCTCGAGCCCATGCGACCAGTTGAAGAGCGCGTCGTCGATGTACCGGCCAGTGTATGTGGAGAGTCACTACAAGGAAAACACAGACTAGTGACACAAAAAAAGAGCGATTCTCGTCATAAACCATGATTTATGATGCTAGGTGTTACGAAAACCCTTCGTCATTAATTGAGCATCACAAACCAAGATTAATGACGAGACCTTATTTCGTGGAGTCACTAATATAATGACGTGTACAAATTCGTAACACCAAGGCGTCATAAGGTACATGCCACATCGGACCAAAATCTGATGTGGCACGGCATTTTGTGACAAATTGTTTCATCCTTAAGTGAATTAGGCCCAGTTCTGGTTGGATGGAGCCACTTAATGTTATGCTGAGCACAATAGTTGTAGTCAGCATAAATTGGTTTTAGGCTTTATTCTAGTTGGATGGAGCCCAATCATTGTTGTTGTCATAGATTGTTTTGGGCCTTATTGTGGTTGGATGGAGCCCAATAATCGTGGTCGTCATAGATTGTTTTAGGCCCTATTATGGTTGGACTGACCCAATAATCGCAGTCGTCATTGAATGTTTTAGGCCTAGTACTGGTTGGATGGAGTCTAATATTTGTTATGAGCCCAATAATTGCAGTCATCATTAAATTGTTTTAGGCCTAGTACTGGTTGGATGGAGTCTAATATTTGTTGACGTCATAGATTGATTTAGGCCCAATTCATGTTGGATCGAGCCCAATAATCGCTGATGTCTTTGTTTTCTGCCTAGTTCTTTTTGGATCTTTTTTGAATTCGTTAAAAATAATGGGCCTAGCGGGCAAGCCCACATAATTTTCTACCCTGTTATTTTGAGCTGCAGTCCAGGTAGTGCTTAATTAAATATAATTCAATATCATGTTACATGCTAATCAATTCAGTTATTGACATCACAGATAATATTTCCATACCACTGATACAAATCAATGTCTCCGATCACACATGACACATTATTATCAATGAACAGAGAACAACCAAAAGCAGATTGTCACTAGGAGCTCACAAACCAATACACATGATATCTCCCTGCTCACTGTTGATGGCTGTTAAGTGCCAACTTTAGCCGTCAATATTCTCATGAAAATGGATGTAAAGGCATTTCTTATACGCATTTTAGTTAACAATAATGTAGTTCCACTTGTCCTTGGCGATTATTTGATTGTAGGTAAATTAGCACAAAAAGGAGTGAGAAAGCGCACCCTATGATACAAGCATCTCATGTTCAGCCAATGAGAGGCTGCCACATGGGAAGCAGATGGATCCATGACTTCATCAATCCAAGGTAACACACTCTCAACCAATCACAAGCAAGTACATGGATCCATAGGCCCACTGAAGGACCGAATCGGGCGACCAGAGAGGGGGGGGAGTGAATGGGAGCCGATAAAAATTCTTCCCTAAGGTCGAACTCGGCCTATACCCCGATTGCCACTCCACGAATCCGTGCACACAAAGGAAGCTCCAAACAAGGCACACACAAGCCTAGAATATCAACCAAGAAGCCTAGGAGCAAAGAGCGGAAGCACCGAAGCAAGAACCGAAAGACTTAGCCAAGTCTGCGAAGTCCAGGATGGACCGTCCGCAAGCACCAGGCAGACTGTCCGCGGGACTCAGGCGGACTGTCCGCAAGCCCAGGGCGGACTGTCCGAAACAACCAACCGAACCACCAGTGGCACACCTCGAAATTCAGACTGTCTGTCTATGCCTCGCGGACTGTCCGCCAGTGTCGCGGACCGTCCGTGGGGGTAGCACGGACTGTCCGTGCAGCTCACTGGAAACCCCAGACAAAACAGCCCCAACCCCAGACGAAAACTTGGTCACGCGGACCGTCCGTGAGGCACTCGCGGACTGTCCGCAAAACCACTCACAACCAAAATCTAGGGCCAAAACGAATCGAAACTAAAGCGCTCAAGAACACGCGACGAACACGAAGAACACGGGACGAACCCTAGCCGCGCGGACCGTCTGCCAGGGACCCGCGGACCGTCCGCCAAGCACGAACAGAACATAAAAAGCTCGAGCTCGGGAGTCAACCCAACCTTTCCATCACCGGATCTCCCAAACGGTTGAAGCTCTTGAGACAAGATTTTGGGGAGATGTAAAGTGTCACACAAGGATGCTATGCCCCAAAATTCTCGACTCCTAAGCCACTAAATCACCGGGAATCGTGGATCAACCGATCCACCCCCATGAACTCGGGCACCAACCAAAAACGCACGAATCGAAGGCTCTCCACGGCGTTTGAGGGGTCAAGATCACACACAAAGATGCGCAAGGCATCCACCCATGATCCCCTCAAAGAAATCCGTGAAGAAATGCCTCCAAAATCACGAATCGAGCCAAGAACGAAAACTCCCAAAAATAGTCCCAAAAATGACATGAAAATCACAGAGGACTAGGAGATCACCGGGACGCCGAATGCTTCCATACATCCAGAGGTCAGATTCTGTACAAGAGTCTAGCCTAAGGAATCCAGAGGGAAAAGAAGCAGTCCAGAGAAAATCTATCGGGGGAGAAAGCCCTAGGAAGCAAGAGAGAGATTCCATCCACCTCTCCGCTATTTATATGAAGTCCATCAGAGGGAGGTAAATGACCACGCTACCCCTACTGCATAAATGAAGATACAACCCCTCAGGGGTATTTTGGTCAAGTCTTCATCGAGCGAACATGCTTCCACCGCGGCCTTGCTTAGCTTCGACGCAAGCCCCGCGATCACGCCACGTGCCCCCCGCCTCGAAGCTTCCCGAAGCTCCCAGATCACCATCTCCGTCGCCTCGGGCCTCCGTGCTTGGTTTTGCGGCCCAAACCAAGAAACCGTCCACCTGATCGTTTTGTGGGCAAACCACCAAACCCCGCGTGCAAGCTTCGGGCTTCAACCGCTACCTTGCACCGGCCCATGTTCACGAGTTCAGCCCACCAGTCTTGCACCGCACGGCTCGCACTTGACCCCATCGGCCACCGGGTCCATCGAACCAAGCCTACTTGCCACTCCATCACCTGGAGGCCGTCACAGCTCAGGCCTTTCACACTTGTTCTTCACCTGCACCGACATGAGTCAAGCCGCAACCTGTACCTGCACACTTAGCCAAGCATCAGTCCACACAACATTGTCAATCACTCATCACTAAGGAGCGACCCTCCACTGGTCCTCGGACACACCTGGTCCTCACCCACTTGTGAAGGAAATGTGATAGAAATCACCGGACGCACCTGTGTACCGACCAAGGGACCCACCTGGAAGCCACTAGATGAAGTGGGCCCCGAGAGGAACCGACCTAGGGTTGACCGACCCCTAGGTTGGCCGCACCCCTGGTGGGCCCCCTCGTGCCCAGCTTCCACATGTCGTCTCCTGGTTGGCTTGTTGAGGCGGTGGACTGTGCACCGGTGCTGCAAAAGGCCAGAATAGGGTGCCCACCTCCCCAATAAATAGAAGGGGAGGGGTCTCATTCTACACACACACCACTTGTGATTCACCTCCCTTCCTTTAGTTTCTAAGGCTAGTAGATTAGGCGAGAGGAGCTCCAATTCACGGTCCAAGTCTACTTGGGATCTAGGTATGAACTCCATTGTATCTTTATTTCTTAGTATGACTTTGACCTACTTCATTTATATAACTATTTCATATATGGTTGTGCTTGTATGTGTTCTTGATTTGTTCATGTGTTGTTCACCTATTCATCATCTAGAGCCTTGTGTTCTTGATGAACACTACATTTCAATCCAGTTGAAAGGGCACTTGAGCATGTTTCTTGTATTTGTTCATAGTTTAGAGGCTCGTGTTCTTTACGAATACGACCCCTTGATCTTGTTGATCAGACACAGAAAACATCAGATCAGTTCGTGTGCATAGCCTGGTTGGATCTAGTTAGTTTATGCTTTTGTGTTGTATGGAGTAAGTGTTTATGCTATGGTACTTGGTCTAGGTGACCAGTTATGTGGTGGCTTCGGTCTGGGTCACATCAGCCCTAGGCAGCTCGGAGTCTAGCTTCAACGCAGGCATGGTGCCTGGGTTGCTCTACTTCGTTAGATATGAGATGTTTCCCACAGTTTGGCAGGGGTAGGGCGCGGTAGTGACAGCCGTTGGATCCCAGTAATCCCCCACGTTTGGATTCACTATAGAAGTTTATAAAGGTCTAGCCACCGCAATGTGATTCTCAGCGGCGCGGGAGGTTAGCTTCCCTTGTACCTGGGTGCTAAACCGGCTTATCCATGCAATGCACGACTGTGACTAACTTGTCTTACTAAACTTGTATGTTTAGTACATTAGAACCTAGAGCTAACTCTTAGTCTAACTCCCTACACCTAGTTATCTTGACGTGAATCATGCATGTGTCACACAACCCTTATCATATACATATATAGCCAATTTCCCTTTCAAATAAAAATTCTGAAAATAAATCATGAGTTTGAAAATCCTTTGCAAAATCATTTGGGCAAATTTTCTATGCAAACTTTGACCAAAGCACCCAGGCATGACATCACATAGCCGTTGGGGAGCTACCAGCCAAAGGGGGGCCGAGTGGGCCCACAGGGGGGGTCGGCTAGCCCCAACGGCTCTCGAGCACCACCAAAGCCAACGGCTACTTACCATTTCCCTTGGTCAGAATCTGGCTGCTATGCCCCCTTTGCACTATAAATTGGACCCGAGAGGGGGTGCTCTTCACCCATTCATCCATTTTCACCACACACTCCCTTTGTACTCTTGGCTCCCTTGGTTTTCTTGAATTTCTTGCTCAAGGATTAGAAGTACTATTACTCTCTCGAATTGTGTTGCTACAAGCATTTTCTACTGGTGGAGACAACTTGGCAAGCATTTCATTCGGTTACGCTAATCCATCAACGAGTTGTTTTTGTCGTCCATTTGTTGTGCAAGCATGAGTTGGGCTTCCGGCATTTACCGGAGGGTGACACACTCCCGTTCACGGGCTAGCACAAGCACATCCATCCTCTTCGAGTCAGCACCAAGCCCGTCGACAATGGACTACGAGGAAGAAGAGCAAGCTGAACCGCAAGCCCGGAGGAGGTAATCAATGATGCCCCCTTCCTCGACTTGCTAGTCACTCAGGAGGAACAAGACTATACTATCTTGAAGGATCGAGTCTTCAGCCACACACGTGGCTATGATTCGGATCTTCTGGAGAAAATATGTATGGATTCTGAGTTTGCTTTCATTTGGCATGCTCTTGGTTGGGACGATTTTGCACCGGTTGAGGAGTTGGGCTCTCGGTCCATCACTATTCAGTACCTTTGCTCTCTTGTCGACGAGACGGATGGTATTAAGTTTCATTTTTTCGGGATTGAGTACCGGGTTTCATGGAAAGATCTTAACCGTCACCTCGGGTTCAAATCACGTTGTGTTCTCTCTCTCACAAAGGCTTACCGCAGTTTTAATCGAGATGTTTTTTGGGGTGAAATTTTTGGTCAAGTTGTTAGTGGCAAGTTTGCACCTCGGTGTAACGATATCTAGAATCTGACTCTTAGATTGTGGCACAAATGGCTCTCCATGACTCTCTTTCCATGGGAGGATGTGCGAGTCATGCGCATAGATGAGTTAATGATTCTATATGCCGCTGTCAATAAGATCAAGGTTTCCCCTGTCAAGGCAATGATTTGGCAATGGTTATTTAACTTTAAGATGACGGGTCCGATTAGGTGTACATCCTTGCTCACTTGTATTGCTTCGAGGCTCAGGATTCTAGAGAGGAACCCAGTTCCCTTCATTGCGACTCCTTGAGCTCTCGTTGATGAAGCATACTTGATGCAAGGACATATTCTCAAGAAATGCCCGAATGATTCCTTGATTTTCTTCTCTCCGGGCTATATAAACGAAATTCTGTTACCTAACCCAGGATTTCGGTTGTATAATGCCCCGACATTGACCATTCCCCTTGTTACACAAGAGGAAGCCCGTCGTGTTAGTGTTTCTGGCAGGACTACTAGAAGCTCTTCGAGGAGGACAGCCGTGCCACAGTAGCAGCCACAGCCGCCACTTCAGCCACAACGATGACCTACTACCCCTCCTACGCCGGTAGATTGAACCCCTACTGGGTACATGCCTTGGGCTGCCCCTGGATATGCACCTGGTTGGGAGATGCCTTCCTACCAGTAGGGAGTGAGTACCTCGGCCTGGGCTAGCGTGAGCAGTGACCAGTGGGTTATGCCCACTAGTTCTAGCTCTAGTGGACCTCCCCCGACTTCATCCTTCAGGCACTCTTTGGCTTCTGCCCGAGATGCATATCTCGCACAGTAGATTGGCGAGCTCTCCGTCTAGGTGACAGGTGTGGAGGAGTCGCTGAACATGCACATTAAGGCAACTCAAGCGTGGCAGCAGTTGACTAGCCAGAGGATCGACACCATCCAGCAGATGCAACAGCATCAGATGGCAAAGCAGAGGGCTTACTACACGTGGAGAGGGTACCACGCACCTCCACAGCAGTGACCGGGAGGACCCCCACTCTGAGGTAACTTGTATCTTCCTTTGTTTTCATAATCACCTATAATGAAAAACCCATAAAAATCTGAAAAAAAACTAAAAGTCCAAAAATATTTGTTTGCTTTGCTTTATTTCCATATGCGCAGTAAGAATGCTTTGCTTGCATGGTTGAAATGATGAATAGTTGCTCTGTTTATCCTTAGCTTATGTCTTTTCTACAACTTAGTATCCTACCTTAGTTTTGAGTTTGTTGGCTTGCTGTTGACGGTTCAATAACATGCAAGGTTCACCGCAAGCTTACGGATCATGTAGTACCTTTTTCCCTCGAGTATCACCCAAGGTTTAGAATCTATGGAACATGTGCAACGCAAGATTCAATCTAATAACTGAGAAAACACTTTCATCTTGAAGAGGTTTCAAATGCATCTAATCTACTAAACACAAGAGGTAGCGAGAGAAAGTGTAGAGATAACCGATCTAGAGAGCCTAGATCATGCTTATTTTGTAGCTCCGAACAAGATAGATGAAGAAAACCAAACGAATCTCATAAAAAGTGTCTTTAAATCTTGACCTTTGGTCAAACCTCCTAAGTCACCACGCCATACTCGGTGTCAACATCCTGTCATGATGTTCCCCTTTCTTCACGGTCGAATCTTAGAGCACGCTCTCAAGGAACGCGTTGAACTACTTGGTAGATCGGGTATGCACCTCTAGCCACCGCGGCTACAAGACATTCCCATGCAATCTATCTCGAGAATAGATTGAGGAAGAAACACACCCAATCAAGAACAAGAGTCATAAAAGAAGGCACTTGATCGCTAGAAATCGGATTCATAAAGACTTAACCATGAATGTTTACATGAACAAGATCACCACCGAGATCGTAACTCGATCTTGATCCAAGCTCTGAAACTCTGACGTGGTCTTCCTTGCAAGGTTCCCACGCCAGCTAGGGTAACCCTAGACAACTAGCACAACCCTCCTCTCCAAGATGGTGTCCCTCTAGCTTCTCTGCTCCTCGGCGGTGAATGACGAATGGCTTTCTGCGTGGCACTTCGCACGGGGACTATAAATAGCCCGAAGGGGTGCTAGGTCAAAGGGGGCAACGAACGGGGTCAGAAGAGGGCTAGGCTGGCCCAGGTCCTCCTCGGCCCGGTTCGTCCCCGGTTTTCTTCCCGAACCATCTCGCATCTTCCTGAGTTTTTGACGACTTGCATGTGGGTCCTTGACGTCATTTTCCCCGTGGTTTGGATAAGGGTTCTTGGCACACAAACTCCCACATCTTCTATCTAGGTCCTCGATGCTTCACGGCTTTACGCTTCAGTCCTTGGTTCATTTGGAGTCATGTTTATCTTGTGTCTTGACTTGTACCGGGCTTCATGATCTTCTCATAAAGTGCTTGATGAACTTTACCCAGAAGTCCTCGTTTAGGCTCTTAATTCCTGTGTAAATAATAAACTCCAAAAGCCACATGCGAGTGCGAACTTGACATATAATAGGGGTTAGGATCGTTAGTGTGAATATCAAATTAATACCAACATTGAAGGTAAGCTCATGGCTAGGTTGATGGAAATCGACCGCCAACATCCTCCAATGCTTAAACCTTGCTCATCCTGGAGTAAGCCTCCAACGGATATCATAGTTGCTATTGACGGTCGATTTTCGTCAACCAAGAGCACTTGTTACACTTTGGTTTGAGCTTTGAGTTGTAACTAACCTGCCACTAGGCATACTAATGATGTAACAAGTTTGCACTTGCATATGTTTTTTGGAGTATGTTGTTTTCGCACTTGACTTCTGGGTAGAGTTCATCGAGCACTTTATGAGAAGATCACGAAGCCTGGTACAAGTCAAGACACGAAGTGAACATGACTCCAAATGACCCGAGGACTGAAGCATGAAGCCGTGAAACTCCGAGGACCCGAATGGAAGATGTGGGAGTTTGCGCGCCAAGCACCCTTATCTAAATCGCGGGGAAAACGACGTCAAGGACCCACATGCAGTTCGGCAAAGAATCAAGAAAGCGCGAGAAGCCACGTGGAGCAAGATAGGCCCGAACTGGGTTGAAAAGAGCCTGGGTCGGCCGGCCCATGCCGACCGGCCTACCCTGATTCGGGCCCGATTCGGCCTCCCCTTTGACCTAGTGCCTCCTCAGTGTATTTATATCCCCTGCCTCCGACGGCCGCCACCTCCATTCACGACATCTCGGTGAAACCTAGAAGCAAGCATCGGAGGGAGACGATGGCGGTCGCGAGTCCTCGAAGTTTTCTAGGAGATGGCCTAGGCTGACCCTAGCCGCCATGGCTATCCTGTGTGGTTGTGCCGTGGTGGAGTTTCGGAGCTAGTTGAGGTCATTAATGGTATGTACTCAGTGGTGGTGATCCAAACGCATCTATTATTATGTGAGCAATGATAATCATGTTTTCCAATCTTCTAGCGATTCCATGTCTCCGTCCATGCTTTCTACCTTTCATGAACATGTTTGTTCCTTAGTTTAATTCTAGATTAGACTACATAGCATGCTTTATGTAATCGTGGTGATTAGATCTAGTATGTTGATCCTTCATGGTTTGTAGACACGTTCTCTTGGGTGTGCCCTTAGATTCCCCATATCATTAAGGGTGCACCGTGACAGGATGAATTCCCCGAAAGTGCAGATGTCTTCGGGAGGTAGGCCGGAGGTAGGAGTTTAAGGATGCTATTAGATGAGATGCATGATTTGTTACTCGTTTGTCGGAACTACAACTAGAAGGTGATAGGCTTAGTTGTCCCCTTGGTGGTACTTTACCTTGCCTATGTTTGTGAATGTGATCAACCTTGTGCTATCATACACATATCTCTTAGGTTTATCTTTGTATGCAATCAACGCTTGATGTTTGGTTAGTTTTGCTAGACAAGGTAGAGAACCTTAGCGGTTTGCTTCTGATCCACAGTTCGATAACCTTGGTCATACTCTAAGGGAAAAAGTGCTACGATGATCCGTAAGGGACGGTGAATCTTCACGTGTTTTTAGACCGTCAACAAGCCCTTGTTCTGGCGCCATTGCCGGGGATCGGCGACTCGAACCCTAGGGTGATCTATCCATCTATTTGACTAACCCTAATTTTTATTATTGTATACACACTTGTTTTCTTGTTTGTGTCCTTGAAAGCAGGTGAAAATCTAGACACAAAACATTCGAGGAGTTCTCTACATACGCACTCCAACATGAAGTTCAATCCCAACAACATGAAGATTCACTCTTTAGTGGTAGGTGCTAACTATGTTAGTGGCCCATCATCCGCTATCGAGTCCACGCCAATGAAGACAACAAAGATCAAGATAAATGAGGTATGACGCATGTGTCAATTAAAATTTTAAAACTAATGTCTCATGGAGATTTGTTTATTCAAGCAATAGGTATTGGAAGCGATCACGATACCCCCAAGACCACAAGATCAAGCTCGTCAACATCTTCGAAGTTTCTGTTCGCATCAAGTTTTGCACAGCCTCATGGGAAGAAAAACAGAATATATTTGGATATTTAGAAGCCCCACGAAGTTACGCTTCCAATGAGTCAAGAATCAAGTCAATCGGAGGTTCCTACAAGTGGATATGGCCGAATCACCGATGGTTGCACGTCCTGAAAATTTCTGGACAGCAAGCAAAGCTGAAGTGAAACAGCCATAACTCCCTCATTTGGATTCCAGTTAAGATGAATGAGTACCCATTGGAAAGGTAATTTCATAAATTTTTCAGTAGAGCAATATTTTGGTATATGTTCTGTTATGAATACAGGGGAAAATCCACGAGGAAGAGGCAGCAGCAACACGATGAGGACAAAATAATGGAGATGAGGACGACGACGAAGAGGAGCTTAGGCGATGCTTTCATTAGACCACACGCGAAGAAATTCAGAAGCTTGGAACAAAATAAAGACCCCCTAGAGCATTGGCTAATTAAGACACAACTTGGTGACATCCGACGCAAGGATATGTTTGGAGCAAACCACAATGGATTACACACATAAGACAACATCCAATGGCGCGGATACTTTGGGCTCTCACACGAAGGATCATGGAGTGACATGAAGGCATTTAAGACATGTGTGAAGACCCACAAACAATAAAATAGGAGTGATCCTATACAAAACAACCTTGACGACATGTGGCACGAAGGGTGGAATTGAGAAAAAGTATACGCAAGCCACCTCTGATCATCAAGGATTGTTCGCTTTCAACTCCGGAGGATCACTCATGATGAAAACCTCGAAGGCTAAGGTAAATATTAAACTCTCAATGTACTTTTGGAGATGATATCTTTCTTTTGATATATTCATGTTCATATCCAATAGTATGTTTTGATTCTATGGCTTGCACCTTTGATGATCATGTTGATAGGCCAGAATTTCTTGAGAATGATAAAGAGGCTATGTTGTGGATAAACTTTGTTAATTCCTTGCCCAATGAATCTATGCCTAATGAGAGCCTTAGCGCTGAGCAAGAAACTTATGCTACCTTTAATCACATTTTGATTCATCCAATTTAAATTGTGGTTATGATTGCATATGATTATATTACGTCTTGCAAATCTTGGACTTGCTTCGTGCTTGGTCAAGCTCGTGTCCTTAAAAGAGTGTGTGACCGGGGAAAACCTGAGTTTCACTAACCATACAGGTCATTAAACCTTAATAAAGAGGAGAGAAGCCATGCCCCAAAGGAATTGCAAGCTCGTGCATCGCCTTCCCCGAATATCAAGTACAGACATTGTTGTTTTCGTCAATTTTGAGCACCTTATCAGATATGTAGAAGAAGGAAAAAGTTGAAAATCAGAAGCTTCATCAAGTGACGATTCCAACGCCTCCAAGATCGACGAATTTGAAGACCCGTACAAGGAGATATGGTAAAAACATTAGACGCTGCGCAGTCTGAAATCAGATTTGGACAGATTGTAGTGTTGGAGTAAAACGGGCATAACTCACCCGTTCGTAGTCCGTTGGGGGTGAATAAACACTTGATGGAAAGAAAATTTCATGAGTCACGCATTGGAGAAGTTGTTTGCTACATGATCTGATCTGTACAGAGAAGAAAATTCGTGAAAGGAGAGGCAGCGACGAAGAGCAAAGGAGAAGGAGGGGATGATGATGCAAGAGATGATCGGGCAAGCCTCTCATCAAGCAAAATGATCTTGTCAAGCATGGAGAGTGGATCAAAGCTGCATGGACATCTTCAAATCTTACATTAAAGACCATGGCTTCATGACCATGAGGAGGTACGTAAGAAAGTCGAGCTTTATGACTTTAAATGAAGCGCTTTGCGTGAGGCAATCCGTTTTCTTTTGTTTATATATATATAATATGACCGTCTACATTGTGATCTTAAACTGAACCATTAAGTAACATTGTACCATTGCTCTAATAAATGCCACAACATCATGTTTCATGATCTAATTTTTATCGAGGGAGCACTTTGTTCTTGATCTTGGAAAACTTGTAGACCCTTTTGTGTGCCTATTAGTGTTTACAGAGTCTTTTTCTTTCGTGTCTTTTTAGAGAGAAATATGAAGTTGGCATCATCCTTTGACTCTAAACTTGTTGCTAGTTAATTTAGGCTAACTCTTTCATTTGTTCTAGACCACTACCTTATCATGTCATTTTGTTCATCCATGTCATATTGCATTGTATGTTTTGTTTTGATGTAACTTTTTGCCAACCAACGTAAGCCATCCTATAGCCCCCACCAAAAACCGTAGCCAACAAGGGTAGGGTTGACTTGTGGCCAAGCTCACCTCTATCCCTTGTTCTAACTAAAAACTTTAACTAGCCCTCCTATGAGAAAACCTCTCTTATCTTTAGCCCTCCTAAAACCATATGTTTGTTTTTTTATAGAAAGACTCTTAGCACCTCATTAGAAAGACTTTATATACTTGACTCCCTCTCTTCAAAATTCTTATTTGAGCCAAAAATATAGGATACCCATAACCTACCCTTTAAACCTTGTTAGTTTGGTTGATCGATTCTTTTTAATGGGTGATTTTCTTGATGACAACGCTTACTTCGTATGAAGTGAAGGCCAAGCTTTGTCCTTTGCTTATTGTGGACCTTTTCGGAAATCTTTCTTGCCTTGCTAATATTTGTTTTTGCGAACCCTTTGCATTTTGCATTTCTTTGATGACCACTTTCATTATGTTAAGCATGTTCGGTTTTCTAAAACTTTTTGGAGCGCTTGAATTCTTTGGCTTTAAACATGGTGTTTGATCCGAGGATCTTGGCAACATTGTTGTAAACATGGTGTTTAAAACTTTGTGTAATCTCTATAAAGTTTATTCTCAACCTTTCATGCTTCTAACTCATTGCATTCACGCTTGCACACACGTACACCCTTTAGGTTCTTAACTTTTCTTTCACTAGTTTAGCTATGCCACAAGTTAAGATCTTAGGGGGTGTCTTTGGTTTGTCGGCATAGAGTGAGTATTCCCGACCATCACATCAGGGGTACTTTGTGCTTTAGAGTTGTTTTGAAGGCATGGTGAATCACTCCCATGAGTTTGTGATAAAAGATGAAATTAAGATCGCCAACACCTCCAAAATCCTGAAAGAAACACCACTGTCTTCATCAAGATTAGGCACATGTTCAGAGATGTACAAAAAAGGAATTTTGGATATTCAGGACCTCCACTAAGTCTTCTTTCCAACGCATTGAGATTCAACATTTTAGGAGACCCGTGCAAGGAGTTACAACCAAATCTTTGGGCGTCACACATTCTGAAATCAGCCCGGGACAGTTTGCATTGATGGAGTAAAAATGGCATAACTCTCTTGTTCGGAGTCCGATGGGGGTGAATGACCACTCGTTGGAAAACATAATTTCAAGAAATTTACAATGGAGCAATACTTTAGTACATGATCTATTCTGGAAGTTGAAGAAAAATTCTTGGAAGTTGAAGCAGCAATAAAGACAACATGGAAAGAAGTGAAGACGAGTTGAGAAAGGATTGGGACAAAGGCTTGTGACGAAGGGTGGACGTTGAAGGATGATAAAGGCAACAAAAGTGAAAAGTATGATGATGATCTCCACATATTGCGGTAGGACTTCAAGAATTACAAGATGGTTCATCATCTTCCATGTCTAGCAACATGCTAAGCATGGGGGACGACTTGGTGGACATAAGAAGACCGCATGGAGTACAAGGATCACAATTGCCATGCGATGCTGATTTTCTTCTTCCATGTTAAGCACAATGCTTAAGCATGGGGGAGGCCGCGCTACACTTCAAGCATCAAGGGACGGTAACAATTCCTCTACCCTCTTTTTGTCCTTGTCTTTCTATATGTCTGTTCATATGTATATGCTTTCCACAACCTTAGATGCAACCTTTGTATATCTCTCTATAGAATAACATGGCTACTAGGAGTACAACCTAGATTCGTTTATTTTCTATAATAATCACCGTTACCTTATGCTCACCATGATGATATCTTGTATGCTCTTACCTATGGATATATGATGATTGTTGCACTTTGATCATTCTTGTGCTTGGTTTGTATATGATTAAGCTAGTGCTCTCTTTAATATGATCTAAAATTTAAATTAATTCTAGCCTAATTTTTTGTGGAGGTTATGATAACTTGAGACCCATAATATTTTTTGTTGCTCTCATTTTTGAATGAATCAAAGATCATTTATTTTTGTTCTTAAAAGATATGCTAACCTTGTCTTTAATACCACTTGCATTTTGCTCAACCTATCCAAAGCCTTATATTCATTGAGTGCAAAAACTTTGGTTTACAAGATTTATTTTTGGGTGCATTGATTCAAGGGTTAATTTCTCTGGCCCGAGACTAAGAAGCTGGTCATTCTGTTTTTGCGTATCTATCTTTATGCTAGCCTTTTCTATCCGTGCATTGTGAGTTTCCATATTGGAAATTTTGCAAACCTCACCGGATATCCACCCACAAACCCAAAATATATTTTTGTGTATACCTCCTTGACCACAACCCAAAACTTTGAGTATGGATGAATATTTTGAAGAAGATTACAAGAAGGTGCCGTCAAGTGGAGCAAGATTTTGGGAGACCTCCATGAAAGGATCCCTAGAAGGTTTCAAGTATCTCTCTTCAAGAAAATACAAGAATTTCAGCACTTACCTTGGCACAATCCTCACCTCTTTCCTCGGTGACTAGCTACGTCTAAGCATGGGGGGGTTGCCAAGGAAGTACTAGTGTAGTCTAGAGTTCAAGAGGAGTAAAAAAAGAAAAATGAAGTGATGAAAAAAAGAAAGAGAAAGAAAGAGAAAAAGTATGATGAAAAGAAAAAAGAAGAAGAAGAAGGAAATAAATAAATAATAATAAAGCTCCCCTGTTCTCTAGCTACATTTGGAGATTTCAAATGGACTTCAAGATCAAGACCCATACTCATCTTTCCAACCATGTGCAATCCGATAACGAGGACTTCGTTTGTGCCTCGGGATCACTCTTTGCCATTTGCACATGTCCACCTATCTCAAAGTGTGTGTATTTTTCTCTTCCCCCTTCTTGGAACATTATTTTTCCAGTGACCTTTTTGACGAGGCTCGGTAAGTCCATGAGAAGCTTGTCTTGTTTTGATAATATCTCAACTATAATATCTTGGTAGGACTAAACTTTCCCATAGCTCCATATAAAGGCTTCCACCAAATATTTGAGAGAGAAAAGTAGTAGAACAAGTAGGCTCGAGAGACAAGATGAGATGAGAGTTCATGAGCAAGATGCAAGGAGGTTTATTATTGATCTCGCTAAAGCAATTTTTGTTCATCCTGCTCTTCATTTTCAAAATTTCTGAGATTTGTTTAAAATTTGAGGGCATGATTAATTACTTGTGGAAAGAGCTTAGATGATATCTACCTTCCATAAAGATGAAAGCTAGTTACATTATGGAACTCTAACAAATATAAACTTGGAGAGCATTATGTTTTCTCATGTATGATCAAGTGCAGGTATGAACATTGAAGGGCAAAACTGATATCCATTAAAGGCTTACTCGAGGACAAGCAAGGTTTAAGCATGGGGGTGTGTTGACTGTCGATTTCTGTCAACCAAGAGCACTTGTTACACTTTGGTTTGAGCTTTGAGTTGAAACTAACCCGCCACTAGGCATACTAATGATGTAACAAGTTCGCACTTGCATATGGTTTTTGGAGTATGTGTTTACACAGGATTTAAGCACCTAAATGAGGACTTCTGGGTAGAGTTCATCAAGCACTTTATGAGAAGATCACGAAGCCCGGTATAAGTCAAGACACGAAGTGAACATGACTGTAAATGACCCGAGGACCGAAGCATGAAGCTGTGAAACTCCGAGGACCCGAACAGAAGATGCGGGAGTTTGCGCGCCAAGCACCCTTATTGTTGACGGCTGTTAAGTACTACTTTCAGCCATCAATATTCTCACATAAATGGAGGCATATGCATTATTTACTTGCATTTTGGTTTGAATAATGTAGTTCCACTTGTCCTTGGAGATTATTTGTATGTAGGTGAAATAAGCATGAAAAGAGATGGAAACCCACCTTCTATGGAATGATCCATGCCAACTCAGCTGAGAGATGGCTGCCACCTGGGAAACATGTGGCAATCCACGTCACTGATCCAAGGGAGGCACTCACCGACAAATCAGAGAGCGACGCATGGACTTCACAAGGATCCATGGGCCCACCAGAGCTCCAACTTATCAGGAAACTTAGCATGCACGGGGGAATGATCAAAGGGCCCACACGTCAGCCACCCAGAGGAAACACAGGCCAAGAGGCGACCCTAGCGGGCCGGCCGATCCTAGGATCAGCCGAACCGACCTAATGGCCATCCATCTTGGCCCTCCACGTTGTGCTTGCTCATTGGTCACTCGTTGCATCCCCAAGTGTTTCGAGGCCATTTGGTGCCTGAAGCAAGCCTGGTCCTTGCCTATAAATAGAAGGGGAGGGGCTCCATATCTCACACACCACTCTCTCCATTCTCCTCTCACTTTTAGTTTCGAAAGCTAGGGGGTAGGCTAGAGTAGCTTTTATTCAGGTTCCAAGTCTACTTTGGAGTCGAGGTATGAGTTCTCTTGTATCTTTATTTCTATGTATGACTTTGATCTACTTCAGTTATTCAGCTATTTCATATAAAGTTGTGGTAGATCATATGATTGATATGTTCTTGAGTTCATCCTCTGTTCATCATTTAGAGGCTCGTGTTCTTCATGAACACTACCTTTTGATCCAGTTGAAGGATGATTTACTCATTCCTTATGTGTTTGTTCATAAGTTAGAGGCTCATGTTCTTCATGAACACGACCCTTTGATCTTGTTGACTAGACATAAGAGCATTCGTATCCGTTCGTATGACTAGCCCTAGTTTGATCTTGTTTGATAGCATGTTTGTGTTGCATGAAGTTTGTGTTTAAGCTACGGTACTCGGTCTAAGTTGACCAGTCTTCTGGTGGCTCTCACCCTGGGTCACAACAGCCCGGGCCGGGTGGAGTCTAGCAGCAACACAGGCATGGTGCCTGGGTTGTGTGGCTACGTAGTTATGAGCTTGCCCCCCGTAACGATTAAGGTAGGCCATAGTGGTGAGAGCTGTTGGACCCTTTGAAACCCTCCGCGCTGGGGTATTGCTGTAGGAGTCTAAAGGATCGTTTTGCAGAGTGCTGGTTGTCGCGGGCTATCTCCCCATTTGTACCTGGGTGCTGAACCTTACCTTTCATGCAATGCGTTATGCTTATCTCTTGTATCATCTAACTCTGTATGTTTAGTACCATAGAACCTAGAGCTAGCTTCGTATGTCCCCCCCCTAAGCCATAGTGTGCTATAGTAGAGGTAGATCTGAGTGTGTGTCACACTACCCCTTTCATATCATTTATCTTACCCCTGTCTTTGAGTTGTTGTCTTCTATATCTATCTCTTGGTTTAGATTCAGTGCAAAAGCATAAGTCTTGATATCCGCCATTGCCTTCCATGGATACGATACCCTTGGAACACTCACTTCCCTAGGGAAATGCTACAATGGTTTATCTGTGTGCTTGTGGATTCGTTCATGATCGTTAGATTTACCTTTGGCAACTCTTGATACTCACGCTAACTCGGCGTTGTTAGTAGTGACGTTAAGAAATGTCAACACTTATCTAAACCGCAGGGAAAACGACGTCAAGGACTCACATGCAGTTCGGAAAAGAATCAAGAAAACGCGAGAAGCCACGTGGAGCAAGATGGGCCCAAACCGGGCTGAAAAGGGTCTGGGCCGGCCGGCCCATGCCGACCAGCCTACCCTGTTTCGGGCCCGGTTCAGCCTCCCCTTTGACCTAGTGCCTCCTCGGTGTATTTATATCCCCTGCCTCCGACGGCCACCACATTCATTCGCGACATCTCGGCGAAACCTAGAAGCAAGCACCGGAGGGAGATGATGGCGGTCGCGAGTCCTCGAAGTTGTCTAGGAGATGGACTAGGCCGACCCTAGCCACCATGGCTGCCCTGCGTGGTTGTGCCATGGTGGAGTTCCGGAGCTAGTTGAGGTCATCAATGGTATGTACTCGGTGGTGGTGATCCAAACACATCTATTATTATGTGAGCAGTGATAATCATGTTTCCCGATCTTCTAGCGATTCCATGTCTCGGTCCATGCTTTTTACCTTTCATGAACATGTTTGTTTCTTAGTTTAATTCTAGATTAGACTACATAGCATGCTTTATGTAATCATGGTGATTAGATCTAGTATGTCGATCCTTCATGGTTTGTAGACACATTCTCTTGGATGTGCCCTTAGACTCTCTGTATCATTAAGGGTGCACCGTGACAGGATGAATTCTCCGATAGTGTGGATGTCTTCGGGAAGTAGGCCGGAGGTAGGAGTTTAAGGATGCTATTAGATGAGATGCATGATTTGTTGCTCGTTTGTCAGAACTACAACTAGAAGGTGATAGGCTTAGTTGTCCCCTTAGTCACACTTTACCTTGCCTATGTTTGTGAATGTGATCAACCTTATGCTATCATATACATATCTCTTAGGTTTATCTTTGTATGCAATCAACGCTTATTGTTAGGTTAGTTTGGCTAGACAAGGTAGAGAACCTTAGCGGTTTGCTTCCGATCCACAGTTCGATAACCTTGGTCATACTCAGAGGGAAAAAGTGCTATGATGATCCGTAAGGGACGGTGAATCTTGACGCATTTTTAGACCATCAAAAGTTGCCCTTCGATGTTCATACCTTGCACTTGATCATACATGAGAAAACATAATGCTCTCTAGATTTATATTCATTAAAGTTTCATAATGTAACTAACTTTTATCTCTATGGAGGGTAGATATCATTTAAGCTCTTTCCACGAGTACTTAATCATGCTCTCAAATTTTTAAACAAATCTCAGAAATTTTGAAAATAAAGAGTGAGACGAAGAAAAATACGTTTTATCAAATCAAAGATAACCATCTTGCATCTTGCTCATGAACTCACATCTCATCTTGTCTCTCAATCCTACTTGTTCTACTCCTTTCCTCTCTCAAAGTATATAGTGGAAAGCTTTATATGGAGCTATGGGAAAGTTTAGTCCTACCAAGATATTATAATTGAGATATTATCAAAACAAGACAAGCTTCTCATGGTCTTACCGAGAAATCTTCTAGGGATCCTTTTGGAGGTCTTCAAAAGTCTTGCTCACTTGACGGTGCCTTCCTTGTAATCTTCCTTGAAATATTCATCCAATCTCATACTTTTGGGTAATGGTCAAGGAGGTGAACACAAAAAGATGTTTTTTGGGTTTTGTGGATGCATATCCGCGCGAGGTTTGCGAAATTCCCAATGTGGAAACTCACAATGCACGGATAAAAAAGGCTAGCATAAAGATAGATATGCAAAAATAGAATGACCAGCTGCTTAGTCTCGAGCCAGAGAAATCAGGCCCTGAATTAATGCACCCAAAAATAAATTTTGTATATACTAAAGTTTTGCACTCAAATAAATGTAAGGATTTGGATAGGTAGAGCAAAATGCAAGCGGTACTCATGACAAGGTTAGCATAACTTTTAAGAACAAAAATGGATCTTTGTTTCATTCAAAATTGAGAGCAATGAAAAAGGACTATGACACTTAAGTTATCATAACCTCCACACAAGATTAGGCTAGCATTTTAATTAAATTTCAGATTCATATTGAAGAGAGCACTAGCTTAAAACATGCATAAATCAAGCTTAGGATCGAGCAAAGCGACAACGATCATCACATATCAACATGGTATAATTTTCCATCCATATTAAAGATCATAAAAACGATGGTGAAACTTATTCAAGGTGATGGAAAACAAAACTACTACTACCACACACATGCTAAAAATAAATAAAACAAGAAAATACTATGCATACATAAACGCACACAATCTGAAAAAAATAAAGAAAAGGAAAAGGAAAAATCAAACCACACTTAAAAAGCATCATCCCTTCCTCCTCACTTCATTACTCCTCTGATGGCTCATCCTCCGTCGGTTAACTCTCGTTGAATCCTTGCTCATAATATGTTTGCATGGCTCCTCCATGAAATTGATCCGGTGGCACGATTTGAAGGCGACCTAATTGATGGGCGATCCCCTGCTATTCCTTCTTGCCATTGCTTGACATGTGTCCGGATCCTCTCAATGTCTTGCACATTCCTTTGCATATATGTCCCAATGATGGTTGCACTTTGTTGGGGCTGAGGCATGCTTGCATAAGGTGCCACGAACGCTTCACTTGGCACCACAAAGGTCAGTGGATAATATGTTGGAGGAGGTGGCGGCATGGCTGCACCACTCCCCCATGCTTGCATTGGCACACTTCCGTAGTAGGGTGGCGGCATAGGAATCCCTCCATACGGGCTCGGCACACAGCAGATGACTGCTTGAACTAATATTTATTTAATCTGAAAAAGGTAAAAAGAAATACATAGCAGTAATTAAAAAATTATTCTACGGGTAGAATCGTCGTAGATGTTCCACGTTCCAAGGGTTTGGCACTCCTTGCCCGTCACCCCATTGGAGGCGATACGTGGATGGGCTGATGACTTCAGTGATGATGAAGGGTCCTTCCCAGGGGGCAGAGAGCTTGTGCATGCCGTCTGTCTTCTGGATGCGCCTGAGGACGAGGTCGCCGACGTTGAAGGAAGTTTCCCTAACGTTGCGATCGTGATACCGACGAAGTTGCTGGTCATGACGAGCTTGTCTCATGACGGCAACTAGCCTCTGTTCTTCAAGGCTATCTAGGTCAACTAGACGTGTTTGCTCGGCTTCTCCTTCCTTGTAGAATTGGATGCGTGGAGCTCCAAAGGCGACGTCGGTGGGTAATATGGCTTCTGATCCGTAGACCAAAAAGAAGGGCGAAAAGCCCGTGGCTGAGCTGACTTGGGTCCTTAGACCCCAAATCACATGTGGTAGCTCGGCTAACCACCGGGTGGCGTAGTTTGAGGCATCGTCAAAGATACGATCTTTGATAGCCTGAAGGACCATGCCATTGGCACGTTCGACCTGGCCGTTGCACCGAGGGTGGGCGACCGAGGAGTAGTAGACGTCGATGGTGTTATCCTGACAAAAATCCCAAAAGGCAGAGCCGGTAAAGGCCGTGCCCAGGTCGGTGATGATCCTATTAGGCACACCGAAGCGGTGTGTTATGTCTTGCACGAATTTTGCTGCTTCTTCCGATGTTACATTCACAACAGGTCGGACATCAATCCACTTGGTAAATTTGTCGACAGCTACTAGTATAAACCTGTATCTGCCTGGGGCCGTTCAGAACGGTCCCACTAAGTCGAGGCCCTACATGGCAAAGGGCCATGCTGGAGGAATTGTGCGCAGGGCCTGAGCTGGCAGGTGCTGCTGTTTGGCAAAGAATTGGCATCCTTTGCACCTCTTTACGAGGTCTTTTGCGTTGGTCATGGCCGTGGGCCAATAGAATCCAGATCGGTACGCCTTACCGACCAGGTTGGCGGATGCTGCATGGCAGCCACATTCACCGCTGTGGATCTCAGCCAGGAGCTGTAGACCTTCTGATCGCAAGATGCACTTCATCAAGACGCCTGTGGAGGCGACTTTTCTATAGAGGTCGGTACCAATCACGACGTAGTTGGCACTTCATCGTGTGATACGCTCACGTTCTGCTTTGTCTTCTGGAACGAGTTGGTCGAGTATGAAGTCTATGAAAGGCTTGCGCCAATCATCTTCTTTTTATGTCATCAACACGTCGCGAGGAGGTGCTGAGGCTTGTTCGTGTAGAGGTGAATCTAGACTGTCTGGGTCCAGTAGCTTGATTGAAGGCTTGCGTAAGTCTTGGACAAAAACGCCTGCCGGGACTAGAGTTCGTCGAGAGCCTAGTTTGGAGAGTACGTCGGCTGCTATGTTGTTGTTTCGTGGTACGTGCTGAAACTCGATCCCTTCGAAGTGGCCTTCGAGTTTGCGAATCTCAGCACAGTAGGCATCCATTGTGTCTTTGACGCAGTCCCACTCCTTGTTGACTTGCTCGATGACGACCTTGGAATCGCCAAAAGCTAGTAGTCGCTTGATGCCAAGGGACACTGCTATGCGGAGTCCGTGAATCAAGGCTTCGTACTCTGCTCCATTGTTGGAGGCCTTGTAGTGTATCTGCAGGACGTACTTGAGCTGTTCCCCCTGAGGAGAGATGAGTAATACGCCTGCGCCTGCTCCTTCGAGATTTAGGGCACCGTCGAAGTACATTATCTAGTGTTCGGGCCGCTCTTTGGGAGGGGACATCTGGATCTCTGTCCACTCAGACACAAAGTCTGCGAGGATCTGTGACTTGATTGCTTGCCGAGGGCAAAACTCGATGTCAAACTCTCCAAGCTCGACCGACCACTTGACGATGTAGCCGTTGGCGTCACGGTTGCGGATGATTTCTCCTAGTGGAAACGACGATGGGACCGTGATCTTGTGGGCTTGGAAGTAATGACGAAGCTTTCTCGACGTAATCAGGAGTGCGTAGAGCAACTTTTGAGGCTGTGAGTAACGTGTGTTAGCGTCGGCCAGGACCTCGCTCACGTAATACACAGGTCGTTGAACAGGATAGGCCTGCCCTTCTTCTTCTCGTTCAGCGACGAGAACCTTGCTGACCACATTAGTGGTGGCAGAGATGTAAAGGAGGAGTGTTTCTCCCGAAACTGGTGGTGTCATAACTGGTGGTGTCGTCAAGGATTCCTTGAGAGCTTCAACACCTTTTGTGCCTCGTCGTCCCACACGAACTTGTCTGCCTTCTTCAATAGCTTGAAGAAGGGTAAGCCTTTCTCGCCGAGCTTGCTGATGAAATGACCTAGAGCCGCCATCATCTCTGTAAGTTTCATGACGTCTTTCTTACTAGATGGCTTGGCCATGTTGCGTATAGCGTCGACCTTCGCAGGGTTGGCTTCAATGCCTCGGTGCCCGACCATGAAGCCCAGGAGCAATACGGAGGGTACACCGAAGACACACTTGGTCGGGTTGAGCTTCCACTGGAACTCCCGTAGATTGGCGAAGGTTTTGGTGAGGTCGACGATGAGCTGATCTTCCTCGGTAGTCTTAATGACCACATCGTCTACGTAGGCTTCGACGTTCTTCCCGATCTGCGACTTCAGGCACTTCTGAATTGCCTTCTGATATGTTGCTCCAGCGTTTTTTAGGCCAAAAGTCATGACCTTGTAGCAGTAGATGCCATGGGGTGTTATGAACGCTGTTTTGTCTTCGTCGTCGGGGTGCAGGGCTATCTGGTGATATCCTGAGTAGCAGTCGAGGAAGCAGAGTAGAACACTACCAGCCGTGGAGTCCACGACCTGGTCAATGCGAGGAAGATGGAAGGGATCTTTCGGGCAGTGCTTGTTGAGATCGGTGTAATCGATACACATCCTTAATCCACCAGTTTTCTTTGGTACAAGGACCGGGTTTGCGAGCCAAACCGGGTGTTTACACTCTCTGAAAAATCCTGCAGCTAAGAGCTTACAGACTTCTACTTCTATGGCCTGCTTTCTATCTTTTGCAAATCGCCGGAGCTTTTGCTTGATAGGTCGTGCAGTCTTGTTTACTTCAAGTGTGTGCTCAGCCAGCCTCCTGGGGACACCGGGCATGTCGGATGGGCTCCATGCGAAGATGTCAGTGTTGTCCCTGAGGAAACTGGTGAGCGCGAGTTCCTATTTGGGGTCAAGGTTGGCCCCGATGACGACTTCCTTCGATGCGTCGGGCAGGCCTAGGCTAACCTTCTTTACAGCTAGACTTGGGTCCAAAGCTGTGCTTGTGCGCTTCTACTCTGGCACCTCCAGAGTGGTGTGGTCGATCTTGGCTGCCTGGGCGACCATGACCGTTGCTACAGCTTTGACTGCGGAGTCTTTGGAGAGCTCGACGGTGGCGCTCTCGCAGTTGTAGGAGACCATGATGTCCCCGAGGACAGAAAGGATTCCGTTTGGCATCGGCATCTTTATGATGAGGTAGGTGTGATGAGGTATGGCCATGAATTTGGCCAGCATAGGTCGGCCGAGGATGGCATGGTAGGAGGAGCGGAAGTCCGCGACCTCAAACGTTAAGTACTCCGTGCGGAAGTTCTCCTTTGTGCCGAAGGTAACCGGCAAGCATACACGACCTATGGGGTATGCAGCCTTGCCGGGTACAACTCCATAAAAGGGTTCGTCGCAGGTGGTCATCTTGTTGAAGTCGAAGTCCATCTTTCTGAGCGTCTCTGTGAAGATGATGTTCAGGCTGCTGCCCTCATCAATGAGGGTCTTAGGCAGGAACGCCCCGTCGACTATGGGGTTAATGACCAGCGGGTAGGTCCTGGGGTCAGGTATGTGGACCTAATGATCTTTCCTGGAGAAAGTGATTGGGAACTCCGACCAACGTAGAGGTTGTGGAGTTTCAGTGTTGACGTGCCCGATCTCCCTTGCGTTCGATCGGAGCTGCCTGTTGCTTTTGGTCGCTTGGTGACCACCGACGATGAAGTTGATCTCTCGGTTGGCTGATTGAAACGCACCATTAGGGTTGCCCCCTTTAGGTGGTGGTGGTGGAGGGCGCTCCTTGCGGTTGTTGTCGTTGCGGTTGTGGTCGTCCTGGCGACATCGATCATCACGCCGATCATCTCGGCGGTCATTGCGTTGGTCATCACGGCGATCACCCCTTCGGTCGTCATGCCTGTCGTTGCGGTTGTCATCGTGACGATCGTTGCGACGGTAGTCGTCGCGTCTGTCATCGCGGTGGTAGTCGCGGCGATAATCACGTCGATCCCTATCGTCGTTGCGACGGTAGGGTCTGCGGTCACGGTAATCACGTCGATCAGGTCGACGGTTACGGTTGTCAAAACGCCGATCACCGTTCTGGTCGTCATTGTTGTCGCTTTTGGCCTTCTTGGATTCGGAGGGTACCCCAAGGGCACGCTTCAGCTGCTCGCACTCCCTCACGGTGTGTTTGACGTCGCGATGGAACTGACATTGGTCGTCCATGACCATGTTGAAGTCACCCTCGAGGAAGCTGGAAGGTCTTGGTGGATCTGCCATGTAAGCTTCGCCAGATCGCTTGCGCGACCTATTTCCTCCATCATCTTGATCCTCTCCATTGAAGTCGTGCATCACCGCATCTTGAGTGTTGACTAGCTTGTCGACGTAAGCCATGAGGTCAGCGATGGTGTGAGCGTCAGCTTCATGGATCTTCTCGAAGAGCTTGATGTTTGTGACTCCCTTCTTGTAGTAGGCAATGATGTCCTCGTCTTTGACACCCGCGAGGGTGTTGCGGTTCTCGAAGTAGCGGTTGGTGTACTCCCGAAGAGTTTCATCGCGTCTCATCCGCACTCTGGCGAGGTGATGAGTGTTACCAGGTCGGTTGTAGGTCGCCTGGTAGTTGGTCGTGAAAAGCCGAGACAACGTTGCCCAAGAGGTGATGCACTCTGCTGGGAGATTGTCGAGCCACAGGAGTGGCGCTTTACCCATCACAAGGGGGATGTATCCCGCCATGTGGTCTTCGTTGCCTCCAGAAGCACGTGCTGCGATGCTGTACATCTTGAGCCATATACTTGGGTCGGAGCGACCATCGTATTTCTCAATAGCTGGCTTGAAGTCTTTGGGGTATCTGATCGTCCGGAAACGTCGTGAGAACGCAGGGAAGTTGTTGACCGCACCCGGGCTTGCTGACGGGGCGTAGGCCGTCGGGATGATGGAGAGGTCATCGGGAGGGCCATTGTCTTGGTCGTACTGGGCGCGTCGTAGAAGTTCTTGGTCATGCATGTTCCGCAGCTCTATTGCTTGGATTGGATTGTTGGCGTTGAGGGGATCGGGGACCCCATTGACGCGGTCATAGTTAGCACGACGTGCTATCTCCACTTCATCTCGTATCCGTCGACGCTGGCTACCTTCAGCGTGGTTAGCTTGCACCGGTGGAGGTTGGGCTCCTGCATTTTGCCTTGGGTTTGCAGCGGCATTTGCTTGGGCGCCGGCAGCATTAGCTGCATTGTTGGCGACGGCAACGGCTGGAGCATTAGCTGCAGCGTTGGCAGCAGGATTGACCGGCTGTACCACTTCGTTTTCACTGCCTCCTTCTTCAGGCACCGGCTGAAGAGGAGCATTGGCGTTGGAGCGACGTCGTTGCCGAGGGTTGTCCGACCTACTCCTGGAGTAGGAGCTTGCAGCCGATCTGCTGTACCCTGGGCCCCGTTCTTCAATCTGAGCGGCGGCGACGCGGACATTAGCTTGGAGACGCTGTATCGCAGGAGTGTCCTCAAGCTGATTTAGTGCAGCAAGAGCGGCTCCCAGGTTGGTTTGAGGAGAGTTGTAGACTTCAAGGCCATCTTGCTCAAAGTCCCCGAGGAGATCTCTGGCACGTAGGCGGTTCCGTCGAGGCTCGTTGCGTTGTTGAGGAGCTACTGGAGCCGCGGGTGCTTGCGCTCCGTTGTTGACGACGTTGCCTCCGGGTTGGTCGCCGACGCCTTGTCCCACATTAGCTGCGGCTGCTTCGATTTCTTGTTGACGACGTGCAGCTCGGTCGGCGTTGGCATTCTCGCGCTCCACACGTTGTTCATCTGTTTCTCCATCCTGAGGTGGTACATCCGCAGAGACGACCAAGACCTCGCGATATAGGGTTTCGAGCTCTTCTCTCGGATAGTTCGGGGAGATAGTTGTGCGGGCGATCTGGAACGCGAGGCGATCCGGGGACGGCTCTCGGTTGATCTGGCGGCGATGGGTCGTAGTAAGAGGTCGTCCAAGCTTCTTGAGGACACGGCACTGGCGAGCCGTGTGTTTGGGATTCTCGTGGATAGGGCAGGGTTCATCGAGGTGACTCCTGCGGTTTCCACGATCTGGTGTCTTGGGTCTAGATTCGATCTGGATCTTGCGTTTCATGTAGCGGGATGCTGTGTAAGCTGCGTTCCGCAAGCCAAGAGGCATGCTGGATGATGATGAGGTCCTGTGAGGGCGTTTGACGCGTTCGCAGATTTTGATCGTGTCGGAGAGCATGCCTTCAACACGATCGATCCCCGCGATCAGGTCGCTAGGAGTGGGTGGGTGGGTTTCCGTCAACAGATCTGTCCTGATCTATTGGTCGGAGGTGACCACATTGCTCTCGATGACGAGGCAGGCGGCTGGAGCGGTGGGTTTCGCCGGCATGGAGCCGAAGCAGATGTCGACGGGGTTGGCGATGATGTCCGCCATGCTCTCCGGGAAGATGACGCCGTTGGTCGAAGCCATCGAGTTGCACGAAGAACCTTGATTCCCCCCTACCTGGTGCGCCAACTGTCAGATGGTGAGATCTAGACAGCCCACGGGGGTGTTAATCCCTGTGGTTTAGTTGTTCGGCGGGGTGGAATCTAAGGCTAAGAACTCGAAGGTTGTGCAAGAGCACACGGAACACAGAGAACACGGCGAGTTTATACTGGTTCGGGCCTCCGGAGAGTAAAACCCTACGTCCAGTTGTTGGTGTAGATTACTTGAGGATTGCGTATTCATACAAGGGGTCGCCCTGCCCGCCTTATATTGGCCAGTGGACAAGGTCGGTTCCCAGACTCCAGGTCGGATACGACTAGGAGACCTAAATCTAGCTGACAACACTTGCCATTATCCGTCGATCTGCTTTGGTCGAAATCCACCGATGTCTTGTCTTGTACGCCAAGTCTTGAGGTCGTGTTGAATTAGGTCGTCGGGGGAATCTTCTGGAAAGTCTTCAGGAGGTCGTGTGGGCTGCCAACTAGGTCGGTTGGGCCCACTGACAGGTCGGCGGGTCTTCTGGTAGGCCGGACCTACTTGTCAGGGACGGCCGTGAGCCTGGTCGGTGGGGACCCAGGGGTACCCATGTCTCACACAGCCCCTCCTTGATTTTGGGCTGCGGAAGATGATCCCCCTTCTATAATTCTTCTTCTTTTGTTCTTCTAGGCCGGCATAAGAAGTCCTTCTTCTAACCAATTTTCTCTCCTTTCAATAAATAATTTCGGCCTCATATTTGGGAGAGGAACATTAACTTTGACCACCTTGTAACCTCTCTTCTCATCTCCACTTATATATTTCCCTTGTGTCATATACTCAATTCCAAGGTAATTCCCTGCAAGGAGGAATTTTGGGTTTCTTGAAATTCCCAGCTTCAAAGAAATTGCTATCATAGAGAGATAGCATCCCGAACCAATATCTCTGGTTCCCGAAATCGCTTCACAACACCACCAATTGATCATGATATATGAAGGATCAATAGCTTGCCTAGCAATCATTGTTGAATAAAGCCAATTTAATTCCATGTCGGTGATCTTGGACTCTTTCATCCTTCCCAAAATCCTTTTGCTCATCCATGAGTGAAATATCTGGATGATAGGATTTCGGATGCTATTTCTTTGCCGGTTGTCTTCTCTCGAAATCATACCCCAAAATCCTTCCAATATACTTTCATTAACATCCACTTGCTCCGGGGCCTCCATCTTGAATCCGAGCAATTCTCTAATATGCTCATAAGTAGCTAGTTGCTCATCATCCTTGAGTCGAAATGAGAGGGATGGCACCCCGTCATTAATAACCGGCGCCATTGTCATGAGAATTTTCAAGGCAAGCTCCAAATGAGTGCTCACCACGACTCCATCAGAAAAATGTCCCCAACCAAGGTGACTCATCAATTGATAAATATCCGGATGAAATCCCAGCACTTGGAGAGCATTGTCGTCGAAGTCAACGTTGGGCACAATCCTCTTCTCGAGGCTAACAAGCCTCTCCTCCTCCTCCTCCGTCATTATGATAAATCCATAATTGGAACGCCTCAGAGTGTATGGTGGTGGAGCGGATGAACGAGTCGAGCGATGAGGTTGAACGGGTGGCTCCTCCGTGCGTCCTTGCGGTTCGGTGTACCGCATGGACGAGCTTTGCGTGCCTCTCATACCACTAAGGAGCATTGTGTCGCTCCTCGGTGGCACCATGTCCTCCTCCATGCTTCACGTGGACTTGGCGATAGAGTGCCTCCGCGAAGAGCTTATTGATGGCGCCTTCGACGATGATGATTGTGTATTCTTCCCAAAGGCCTTGTTGAAAGCCTTCCTCATTTTTCCTTGCTGCACAAAGTCACAAACAAACTCTCCCAGGCGTTTCTTGCCGAAAGAAATATGCACAAAAGAAGTATATGGAAGGGCAAGAATTGTCACGAATTTTTCGAGAATTTTTGAACTTAGGATTGGGGGACGAATTTTTCAGAGGTGTTTCTGGAGGTTTTGGACTTAGCGCTCTAGAACACAAACTAGCAATGGAACGAGTGACTTGCGTGAGGAAGAAGAAGACCGGGGGGTGAAAATATAGGCCAGGTCGACCGGCCTGAGCCGACCGGCCTAGGGCCCCTCCCCCTGCTTTGGCTCCTGTTGTCTCCCACTTGTTGTTGGTTGCATCATTGTTCTGTGTACTCGTGCTCCATGCCGTTCACCATCCAAATTCTCCTAGCCACTCCTTTTGCTTGCATGATGAAGTCCTCCATCTTGATCATTTGCTTTGTGTCACTTCCATGTTTCCTTACCTCCCATGCTTTCACTCATATCCTGCGGCACAAAAATTGCTGCCGCCCCCACCCCATGCTTGTCCTTTGGATGTCCTGAAGATGCCTTGATGATGAGGCCTTCCCGTGATACATCATGGAGCACTAGAAGTTCACTTAAGCTCAAAACCTTCCCTTGATCATGTTTAGATGCTACTCCTCTAATTTCGAAAATTAAAAATTAACTTAGAGATAGCAATGATTTCAAATATATTCTTAGAGGAGTTTTTTAAGCATCAAAAACATTTGTAAGTTGAAATTTTCTGACTACATTGATTTTGGTTACACCGGGATCGCTCGCTTTCGTTGATTGATAGCAAGCTCCTCCGACTTGACCGTAGGGGTATGGGTTTAGGTTCTAATTTTTACCAAACATGAGAGAGATGTTTTGAATAAACAAAAATAAATGGGGCTTGGAAAATTTCTAACTCTAGAGAAATCGGTGGATATCGAGTTGCAAGAAACCAAAAATCAAATCTCCTAGGTTCACGCGAGTCCTACCATGCGTCAAAGATTAAAAATCACTAAGGAACAACACGGGGCTCTACTCGTGTGTTTCTTATCATGTAAAACAAACCAACCTTATCATCATGAAGAGGATGAAAGGTGTGGGTAAGTTCTGAATTTTTGGTATTAGTTTCTCGATAAGAGGCAAATAAATCATAGGATTGCTCATGTCATTGGTTTTTGATCAAATAAAATCCAAATGAAACAACCGAGCAATTTAAATGTCTCAAAAATAAGTTAAACCACTTAAGAGTTTATACCAAGTCTTGCGTAGCAAATTCTATGACTCGCTTACATGAAATTCGGAAATTTTCCGGGTTGCCCTCCCGGTAGCTTTATTCTTAATCAGGTTGTCCTTCCGGTAGCTTATTCTTGACTCGTCGAACGGGTTGCCTCCCGCCTAGCGCTTCGTTTATAGTCCATGGCTAGACTTCTTCTCTTCTTCACTTAGGATCAATGCTCTTTGCGGGTGTTGCAATCTTGGGTACCCACTTTCGCACTATCTTGGGCGCGGGCTTATTCTCCGGCTTAGTCATCTTTTTGGTCTTCATAGGTGGCTTTTGTTCTCTGGTCTTAACGGATGCAAGAACTTCTTTGATCACCTTCGCTTCCTTCTTCTTGGGCTCTTCCTTCTTTGGATCTTCCTTGCTAAAGCGACGATGAGGTGGAACATATTTAACATTGATCATGTTGCATACCTTGAAACATGGACGAAACTTGAATATGCTCCTTTTGCCATTGACGTCAAACTTGATCTCACCCTTGCCAACGTTGATCATCTCTCTGACGGTCTTGAGGAAAGGCCTCCCTAGGATGAGAGGTGGCTTCTCCCTTTCTCCCATGTCGAGCACCACAAAATCAATGGGGATGAAGTGATCTCCAACTCTTACGGTCACATCTTCGGCAATTCCCACGGGATAGCGTATAGAGTTGTCACCCAACTCTAAGCACATACCCATAGGCTCTAGCGGTAGATGTAGCTTCTCGAACACATCTATTGGCATGACACTTACACTTGCTCCAAGGTCGCATAATGCCTTCTCGAACGTGAATGAGCCAATAGAACATGGGATGGTCGGACATCCGGGGTCTCTTTGCTTCTCGGGCCCTTGATTTGCAATGGCGGCACTACATTGTTCGGACATCTTAACGTGATCCGTCCCGAGTGTTGCCATCTCATACTTGTTCGCAAGTATGTCTTTGAAATAGCGAGAGTATGTAGGAACTTGGAGAGCGTCCAATAGCGCCATGCAGATGCTTAACCTGCGCACCACTTCCACAAACTTTTCAAAATGACTATCAACTTTACCTCTAAAGTAGTGTGTCTTAAGTGGAGGCATCTTCGTGTCATCACTTGGCATCTCGAATTCTGGCTCTTTGGTAGCAATCTCCAGAATAGTAGTCACCTTCTCCTTAGTGTGATCTTCCGCCTCCACGGTTGGCTTAGGCTTCCTTGCTCCGGCTGAAAATTCGGGATCCTCTGTTTCCTTTCCCGAGCGACTTCACCGTCTCAGGACCTTGGGGCTGCCCCGGCAATCTTCCTTCATTAGCGGTTAGGCGCCCAGCAAGTTGTCCCACTTGCGTCTCCAACATCTTCATCATGTTGAGCACTTGATGGTTAGAGCTCCCGACCTCCGTCACCTTGCCATCGATGTTCTCCAATATTTTATTCATAGCCTTGAACTTAGTGACGGTGTCCTTGTTGATCTTAGCTTGCTCGTCCATGAAATCCTTCAATTGTATATGAAGAGGAACCGTATTTTGAATGGACGAACTTGCATTAAATTGAGGTCTACCTTGCCCGTAGCAAAAGTTTAGCAAATCTCCTTTCCTCATGTAGTCGAGCACCTTTGCTTCCTCCGGACAATCTTTCTAGACATGGCCGTACTCCCCACACTCTTCACACGTGGATCTTGCTTCGGTGGCCTTTAGGTCTTTGGCTACTTTCTTTTCTAGCTCCATCTTTTCCAACCTCCTCATGAGTGTGTCAATTTTTCGTTCTAGAAGTTCCTCCTTCTCAACCTGCAAAACACCTTTAACATTTCCTATGGGTTGAACCAGAAGTAAGCATCTGGATGACGCCAATGTGTCATTATCCGCAACCTTCTTGAAAAGAGTGAATGCTTCAGTCAGAGTAAGCTCGATGATGGATCCTCTCGTCGATGCGTCAATTACGGTCCTCGATGCTAAATTGAGCCCTTGATAGAACTTTTGAACGATGTCCTCCTTCGGGAACTTGTGATGTGGCCTGACTTGGGTGTACTCATTGAAACGCTCAAAAGCTTCTGCGATAGTCTCCGTTGGATATTGCGCAAATGTAGCAATCTTGTTACACAAGCTTTGAGTCTTACCCTGTGAATAATACTCCTTCATGAAAGCTCTCATCAATGGTTCCCAATTTTGCACCATCTCCACCGGTAAAGTGTAGAACCATTGCAAGGCTTTTCCAAGTAGCGAGAATGGAAAAAGCCTAACTCAATTGATTTTGATCCAGCCCTTCCATTGTGAATGTTTGACAAAGTTGAATGAACGCTTGAATGTGAAGGTTAGGATCCTCTTCACCGGTGAAAGGTGAATGTTGCACCATGCGGATGCTTGAAGTCTTGATCTCGAATAGTCTTCCGATGTCGGCTAGGTTGAGGATGGGTAGATCAACGAGCTCTGGGATGCATAGCTCCCCAATCTTCCTCTCCGGTTGTGCCATTAGTGGCGGTTGAGGTTGATCTCCCTTCGGACTCGGAGGTGGTGATTTCTTCGGACTTGGAGGTGGTGATTTCTTTGAAGATTCCGACAATCCTTCGGCCTCGGCTTTTGGATCTACAATCTCCTGCTTCTTAGCTTGTGCTTCACATCTCCTTTGCTTGTAAAGTTTTTCTGGATCATCCACAAAATTTTTTGGTTTGTTGGAGAGGTAGCCGTCCATCTCCTGTTAGGGTTAGCAATAAACAACATATACAAAAATCTAAAAAGATAAAACTATAAACAAAAAGTTAGTCAAGAACTAGATTAGATTGGTTTTTGAGGATGATCAAAGTTTAATAGATGCAAAAGAAAATTAAAGAGAAAACTGAAAATACTTACAAACGAGATACTGGATTGGATCTTGATTACTTGTTCCCTGGCAAAGGCACAACAAAAAGGGCTTGTTGATGGTTCAATAACGCGCCAAGGTTCACTGCAAGCTTGCGGATCATATAGTACCTTTTTCCCTCGAGTATCACCCAAGGTATCGAATCTTTGGAACATGTGCAACGCAAGATTCAATCTAATAACCGAGAAAACACTTTCATCTTGAAGAGGTTTCGAATGCATCTAATCTACTAAACACAATAGGTAGTGAGAGAAAGCGTAGAGATAACCAATCTAGAGAGCCTAGATCATGCTTATGTTGTAGCTCCGAACAAGTTAGATGAAGAAAACCAAAGGCATCTCATAAAAAGCGTCTTTAAATCTTGACCTTCGGTCAAACCCCCTAAGTCGTCACGCCGTACTCAGTGTCAACATCCTGTCACGATGTTCCCCTTTCTTCGCGGTCGAATCTTAGAGCACGCTCACAAGGAACACATTGAACTACTTGGTAGATCGGGTATGCACCTCTAGCCACCGCGGCTACAAGAACATCCCATGCAATCTATCTCGAGAATAAATTGAGGAAGTAACACACCCAAGCAAGAACAAGAATCATAAAAGAAGGCACTGATCGCTAGAAATCAGATTCATAAAGACTTCACCATGAATATATACATGAACAAGATAACCATCGGGATCCTACCTCGATCTTGATCCAAGCTCTGGAACTCCGACGTGGTCTTCCTTGCAAGGCTCCCACACCAGCTAGGGTAACCCTAGACAACTAGCACGACCCTCCTCTCCGAGATGGTGTCCCTCTAGCTTCTCTGCTCCACAACGGCGAATGACTAATGACCTTCTGCGTGGCACTTCGCACGGGGACTATAAATAGCCTGAAGGGGTGCTAGGTAAAAGGGGGCGAAGAATGGGGCCAGGAGAGGGCCAGGCCGGCCGGCCTAGGCCGACCGGCCCAGGTCCTCCTGGGCTCGGTTCGTCCCTGGTTTTCTTCTCGAAGCTTCTTGTGTCTTCCTGAGTTTTTGCCGACTTGCATGTGGGTCCTTGACGTCATTTTCCCCGCGGTTTGGATAAGGGTGCTTGGCGCACAAACTCCCACATCTTCCATCTAGGTCCTCGGTGCTTCACGGCTTTACGCTTTAGTCCTCGGTTCATTTGGAGTCATGTTCATCTTGTGTCTTGACTTGTACCGGGCTTCATGATCTTCTCATAAAGTGCTTGATGAACTTTACCCGAAATTCCTCATTTAAGCTCGTAATTCCTATGTAAACAATAAACTCCAAAAACCACATGCAAGTGTGAACTTGACATATAATAGGGGTTAGGATCGTTAGTGTGAATATCAAATTAATACCAACTTTGAAGGTAAACTCATGGCTAGGTTGACGGAAATCGACCGCCAACACGTGCATGATCAAACCTTAGCTTGAATTTTGTGGGTAGCGAAAAGCATGATCCTTGCCTAGGTTGTTATGGTATATGATATGGTAGAATAGAGTTACTATGATCTTGTACCAAGTGATGCTTGATTTCCGGAGTTTTCTTTTGAAAAACTAAAAATGACGATTTCCTCAATGATGAGCATTTCCCATCCATGGCCATATGTAGATTCTAGCACATGTTAGCCTCCACCTATGCTTCTTGTTCTTTCATTGAGCTTTGTCAAATTGCTGGGACCCTTAGTTAGAAACTTGTCATGCTCCCATGATCAAGATCACGTACACAATCATGCTACACTTCTACACTGGAAGCTAGCAATCATCATTTCCATCTACCCACCATTGCATTCTTTCAACAAATAATGCTCCGCACATTGTTATGATTCATCCCTCTCCAAATATCTCCAAAAGAGACAAGGGCTATGCTAAAAAAAGAAAAAGAAAATGCATGCTCAAAGGCATGGTGAAAAAAGAAGAAAAAGAGAGCTAGTCCAAGTCTCGGAAATTTTTAAAAAAGGAGAAAGGG
This sequence comes from Cenchrus fungigraminus, assembly GCA_036936925.1. Classification (NCBI taxonomy): domain Eukaryota; kingdom Viridiplantae; phylum Streptophyta; class Magnoliopsida; order Poales; family Poaceae; genus Cenchrus; species Cenchrus fungigraminus. The sequence goes on along the minus strand of CM072779.1, from coordinate 88,168,213 downwards.
ATTGAGTTATGCAACCAAGGAGTTCCACAGTATAAATGGTAATAACTAGTACCTATTCCGAGGCTAGTGTCCACCTTACCATCCATTCCATCTCATACCAAGTATGGTAATATCTTGAGCCCATTCCGGGCCTAGTATCCACCTTACCATACTCATCACCACCACACATGCACATCTTGATCAGGTTGTATGACTTGTTTGTTCCAAGGATCTGGTCTTTGGCTTAGCAACATATGATAGACGAGTATGCCACATTTCTCCCTATCTACTGCTCCACATATAAGCCTAGTAGGAGTTGGTTGTGAAGAAAGGCAATTTGATGCCTTGGTGAGGAACTATACAAATTTGAGTGATCTGAGAGTATCATTTGAGGAACTCTGATTTTCTTTTGAAAACTTGCAAAACCTCCAGATGGAAAGCTTATCAAGGTATGAGTGATTAGTAATCTCTATATAACCGTTCTATCTCTCAACCGCCTAAGGCAGGTGAAGATACATGCCCCATATTGCTCAAGCGAAGGTAAGATCAATGCCAACCTATTCAATTCTTGGTAGAGTACTTTGATGTATGCTTGCCTTAAGTTAAGGATACAATATTGTAGCAACTCCTGATCAACCAACCTAAGTCCTTAGTGCCTTGCTCGAGACAAGCAAGCGGTAAGCTTGGGGGAGTTGTTGACGGCTGTTAAGTGCCAACTTTAGCCGTCAATATTCTCATGAAAATGGAGGTAAAGGCATTTCTTACACGCATTTTAGTTAAGAATAATGTAGTTCCACTTGTCCTTGGAGAATATTTGATTGTAGGTAAATTAGAACAAAAAGGAGTAGGAAAGCACACCCTATGATCCAAGCATCTCAAGTTCAGCCAATGAGAGGCTGCCACATGGAAAGCACATGGATCCATGACTTCATCAATCCAAGGGAACACACTCTCAACCAATCACAAGCATGTACATGGATCCATGGACCCACTCGTGAAGGAAACGTGACAGAAATCACCGGACGCACCTGTGTACCGACCAAGGGACCCACCTGGAAGCCACTGGATGAAGTGGGCCCCAAAAGGAACCGACCTAGGGTCGACCGATGCTGCAAAAGGTGGTGGACTGTGCGCCGGTGCTACTAAAGGCCAGAACAGGGTGCCCACTTCCCCTATAAATAGAAGGGGAGGGGTCACATTTTACACACACACCACTTGTGATTCACCTCTCTCCCTTTAGTTTCTAAGGCTAGTGGATTAGGCTAGAGGAGCTCCAATTCAGGTTCCAAGTCTACTTGGGATCTAGGTATGAACTCCATTGTATCTTTATTTCCTAGTATGACTTTGATCTACTTCATTTATATAACTATTTCATATATTGTTGTGCTTGTATGTGTTCTTGATTTGTTCATGTGTTCTTCACCTGTTCATCATGTAGAGGCTTGTGTTCATGATGAACACTACATCTCCATCCAGTTGAAAGGGCACTTGATCATGTTTCTTGTGTTTGTTCGTAGTTTAGAGGCTCGTGTTCTTTACGGACATGACCCATTGATCTTGTTGATCAAACATAGAAAACATCATATCAGTTTGTGTGCATAGCTTGGTTTGACCTAGTTAATTTATGCTTTTGTGTTGTATGGAGTCAGTGTTTATGCTACGTACTTGGTCTAAGTGGCCAGTTATCTGGTGGCTTCGGTCTCGGTCACATCAGCCCTGGGTAGCCTAGAGTCTAGCATCAACACAGGCATGGTGCCTGGGTTGCTCTGCTTCGTTACATATGAGACGTTTCTCATGGTTTGGCAGGGGTAGGCCGTGGTAGTGACAGCTGTTGGATCCCTAGTAACCCCCCACATTCAGATTCACTATAGAAGTTCGTGAAGGTCTAGCCACTGCAATGTGATTCTCAGCGGCACGGGAGGTTAACTTCCCTTGTACCTAGGTTTTAAACCGGCTTATCCAAGCAATGCACGAGTGTGACTAACTTCTCTTACTATCCTTGTATGATTAGTAAATTAGAACCTAGAGCTAACTCTTAGTCTAACTCCATATGCCTAGTTCTCTTGACGTGAATCTTGTGTGTGTCACACTACCCTTATCATATCCTATCTTTACCCCTGCATGCGAGAACTTGTTTCTTCCCCTAATCATGTCTTATATTCATTGCAATAGAGTAATCTTGTTAACCGCCATTGCCTTCGATACCCTTGGAATACTCTGTTCTCTGGGAAATGCTACAATGGTATATCTGTGTGCTTGCGGATTCGTTTGTGATCATTAGGATTACCACTGGACATTTCTGGCACCGTTGTCAGAAACACATAAACTAGCAACGACGTCAAGAAATGCCAACACTCACCAATAAAGTTGGTCTTGAAATAGAACCCACTAAGATAACAAAGCACGATACTCGCAAACCAGCATAACTAGTTGGGAGGACACAAGCAGATGACTAAGAAACACAATGGCCTTACCCAAGTTGCGAGCTTAGCAGTTGATGACAGAGGGTCTTGGTAGCTTGTACTTGTTTGTTCAACCTCTCAATCTCATCAGTCTGCTCTTTAATTGGTACATCTGAAGCTTGTGCCTTGATCTTCAAGTCTATCAAAATTTGGTCCTATTCAACAAAGATTTCACCAAGGTCAGCAGCTTCATCTAGCCCTTCCAAAGAAACCTTAGATCTTGAGCATGTAGCGGTGGCTGGATAATCTCGAGGCATGTAATCAATCAATAGCTTTGACTTCACATTGGAGGGATAGGAATTTGATATTTGAACCGCAAGGATTGTCCTCAATATTTGTGCCTACAAATGAAACGAGAAGTCAAACTTGAACCTTAAACAAAGCAAGCAAATAAACGTATGAATAAAGTAGCAGGATAATCATGCATTCTGTTACATACCACAAAATGTGATTGAATCTCAGTAATGCAGGAACGAGATGCTAGGCCCTGCACAATAAGTATTAGGTCAATTGCCTTAGATATCTGGAACAGAGTGTACCGTGAGCATTAGTAGCCTTGCAGATAGATCTAGACACTAGTCAGTTGTCAATTGCAAGGAGTATTGACCATCTACAAATTGATGCTTAGAAATCAAAAAATGAGTTCATGAAACAACATATGAGTACTAATGGCCCCCTCGTAACTTGTGTTACAAATCAGTAACTTGATGTAGAGTGGTCAAGGTAAGAGAAGGATCTCAAATCTAGCACAATAAACACTACAATAAAAACGTTGACTAGTGACGCAACCACATTTTAGCGTCATCGATTTATGACGTTCCTGGCTGATCTCGTCATAACATTTCACCCCCGAGCAAATTTAGTGACAAAAAAACTTTCGTCGTAACAGTTGCTACTGTAGCCAAGCATTCACTGTTCCATGCTAGTTTTGTGACGCCATAAGCTCTGCAAAAACGTCATAAACCAACATCGGTTCCACATGTAAGTTGAAGCATCAGTATAAACCAATCTTGGTTCCCGATGTAAGTTCAAACAGCTGGAGCCCAACCGCTTGCACCCCCATCGAAATCTTGCAAAAATAATTCGCCATGACGAGGGTTCGAACCCAAGACCTACAAGTACGACACAACATTGTTTACCACTACACCACCTCATGGTTCCATGAATTTTTAGTAAAACTTTATATATATATGCATAAATAAATATATAAATACACATATATATACATATATAGGGAAAATCCATTCTACACGCGCGTGTAACTACTCCTACCTCCATATCTCATGATATACATTGAATCTGACCGAACGAAAAGTATGTAAACGTAGTATGTGATGATACTAGACTATCTATGGTGGTATATAAGTTGAGTATGTGATCATACATAGAGTATGTGCACATACTAATTTTTATATACTAATAGTAAGGTATAATAGAAATATATTTGGGGGGTACCCCCGGGAAGAGATCCAGTGGAGACGGGGTGGGACTATAGCTCAGAGGATTAGAGCACGTGGCTACGAACCACGGTGTCGGGGGTTCGAATCCCTCCTCGCCCACAGCCTTCCAAAGGGGGAAGGACCTTTACTTTCTCCCTGAGGGTATTTTGAAATTTTTAGTATATATCCATTTGGATTGTCCAAGAATTAGTATGTAAACATACTCAAAGTGATAAATAGGTATGTAGACATACCCACAGTGGTATATATATACGATATTTTCTCGCGGTCCCGCGCCAGCTCACTATTAGCCACCCGCGCCAAGTCACCTGGTCGCGGACAACACGTGGCCGGTGGCCCCACCACACCAGCTACGACCTATGCCACGTGGTCGGCCGCCCACACCAAGTCACCAGACACGTCAGCCCCAACCACAACACAGAGCGGTTCTGGTAAGTTGGCAGGAGAAAAGCCCGCGCTGTACCCAAAAATAGTTTTCCCACAGTCTGCTGCCCTGAAAAGGGAAAAAGGAGAACGGAGAGACGAGTAGGCGACCAGAACGGATCATTCTGACGGAGATTTGCGCCTTCCAACGGCTGCTCACTCCTACGGGTGCAACCTTGGTGATACTTCCTGCAGCAGCGTGTCAATCTGGTAAGTAATTTTGTATTAAATCCGAAAAATTTCATTTCGTAGAATGTTCTTTTCGATTGGTTCTGTGGTCAGTAATTTTGAATTGAATTCACCAAAAACTTTCCAGATGGTTAGACATTGGATAACTGGTTGTACTGGTTTTACCACTAAGCATGAGAGAGGGGTCCAGGATTTTCTTGGCAAAATATTATGCCCATGACATCGATGCGTCAATAACTCTACAGGGACTATAGAGTGAAGTGGAGTTCACTTACTTGTGAGTGGGATGACAACCACTTACACTAGGTGGATCCATCATGGAAAAGCTTTGGAGGATATGGTTGACGAAGATGCAAATGTTCAGGATAATGGGGTTCAGGAAAATGCAATTCCGCAGGATGATGGGGTTTAGGAAATTGCAATTCTACTGGATGTAGAGGGGAATGTAGATAATGCAGCTCCACGAGATGGTGGTGATCAGGAAACGGTCTAGGAAAACCAATACATATCGGGTATGAAGGAGGATGAAGGCCCTAGAGATGGAATTCCTGAATTGATTGCTGACTTAGGCATGGGTGAGGTGCTCGGTGAGAAAATGTATGAATTCGTAAAGGAACATCTAAATGGTAAGGTGTCACCGACATGTACATATGCACAAATTATATTTGTTGTGAAGTTACTTCATATAAAGTCTTTCAATCAGATGAGCAACGTTGCATTCAATGCGACGATGAAGTTGTTACAAAAAGGATTTCCAGAAGTGTGTCTTCCAAAATCTTTCGATGAGGCAATGAAGTATATATGTGCCATGCGACATGGCTATGAAAAAAATCCATGTTTGCAAAAAATAATTGTGTATTGTTTCACAAGGAGAAGTATGTCAAACTTGATGTGTGCCCAGTATGTTGTGAAGCAAATTCAAGATGGAAGGATGCAGACACCAACAAGCGTGTTCCTCAAAAGGTATTGAGGCATTTTCCACTGATTTCCAGGCTGAAGAGGATGTTTCTTTCATCAAAAATAGTAAAGGATGCACAATGGCACAAGTTGAAGCGAAAATCAGTGAAGAATGAGCTTAGCCATCCAGCTGATGCTGAGGCATGGAAACACTTTGATCAAACTTGGCCAGAATTTGCAGAAGATGCTAGCAACATTAGACTTGGTCTTGCAACTGATGGTTTCAATCCATTTGGCAACATGACCCACTCATATAGTATGTGGCTAGTATTTGTTGTGCCGTATAACATGCCACCATTAGTATACATGGAAGAATCAAACTTCATGATGACCTTATTCATCCCTAGGCCGAGTTCTCCATCAAAGGATTTTGATATCTTCATGGAACCTCTCATCGAAGAGATGAAGGATCTTTGGAAGGGTGTCAAGGCAATCGATGTTGTTAGTGGTAGAAAATTTACACTGTGTGATGCGGTTCTTTGGTGCACACATGATTATCCAGCATTGAGCACGTTGTGTGGGCGAATCACGAAACGCTATTTTGCATGTGTGTTGTGACAAGGATCCTTGCTAAAGGAGATTGAAGAACAAGATATGTTACACTAGGCATCGCCGTTTCCTTCCAACTGGCCATCCATGGAGAAGAAAGAGAGCAGATATTGATGGTAGAAAACCAAGAAAAGCTAGGGCAGTTTACCCATGAGGAGTTGACATGGCAACTGGAGAAGGTTAAAGATGTTAGACCAGGAAAGTATCATCTACCTCAAGGTAAGGAAAGGAAGCGGGAGTGCGGATAGTGCTGGGGCCGAAGGGTTGGTTTGTGGGACTTGCCGTATTGGTCATCTCTGAAGCTGGCACATAACCTTCATGTGATGCACATTGAGAAAAAACATATGCGAAAACCTTATTGGAATGTTGCTTAAAATTGTTGGGAAGACAAACGACACCATCAATGCTAGGGTTGATTTGGAAGAGATGGGCATTAGATCAAATCAACACATGGTGGCAACTGATGATGGTGAGTTATGCAAAATGCCAGATGCTCCGTATGTACATTCAAAAAAGAAACAGAAGCTGTTTTGTGATTTTATAAGTTTGGTGAAGTTCCTAGATGGATATGCTTCAAATTTCTCAAGGTGATTTGCTGCTGATGGATGCAAACTACAAAGACTGAAAACTCATGATTGTCATATCCTACTCCAAAGGGTTTTGTCGGCTTGTCTTCGCGGTTTAGTGGAAACTTCTTTCGTCAACTATGTTGCAAAATTCTGAAGTTGAATGTCCTGCAAAAAATGAAAATAGATACCCTAATAATTTTGTGCAAGCTTGAAAAAATTTTCCATCCTTCCTTCTTTGATGTTATGGTCCACTTGGCCGTCCATTTGCCTGAGGAAGCAATCCTGAGAGGTCTAGTACAATATGGATAGGTGTATCCAGTCGAAAGAAGGCTATGCACATTGAACCATTTAGTGAGAAACCAAGCTAGGCCTGAAGGATCCATTGTAGAAGCATATGTTGCTAATGAGGCCTTGACATTTTGCTCGAGCTACTTCGCGGCTGATGATATGGCCACACGATTCAATCAGGTTGGAAGGAACAGAGAGAATGTTGATTAGTCAGTAGATGGAACATCTTGTTTCGATCACAATGTTGAAGTACTTGGAGCAGGGACCACTTATTGGCTTAAGTCAAAGTACGACAAGGTGGTTTGGTATGTGCTAAACAATTGCGAAGAGGTGAAGCCATATATCAAGTAAGTAAATCACCATTGCAATGATAGAACTACAATTATTTCATGCTAACTTTGAGATGGTACTTCTTTGTAGAGTGCTCAAGAGTGAATTAAAAGCAGAAGGCTTGTCGGACAAAGCTATGGATCATTGAATTGTTACAGAATTTCTCCACTGGTTTAGATCGCATGTTAGTTTTCATTTTTTTGTTGGTAACTAGCTTTTATTACCTAGCGAGGACCTTTACACAAGACTATTAAAAAAACTATGGCTCTGCTGTACATATTGCAAACAATCCAATGAGCGACGAGAACCTATATGCATTAGCAGCGGAACCAGACTTGCGAGGAAGAACTTATACAACATGTATTGTAGGCGGTGTCCGGTACCAGACAAAGGCTCGAGAGGCAAATAGAAAGACACAGAATAGTGGAATTATGACTACAATATCACATAGAGACATTGAAGAAATTGAGTTTTATGGTTCACTAAAAGACATTATTGAGCTGCGGTACAACTCATCAGGGCATGACAAAGATCGAATTGTTGTTTTATTCCACGTTGACTCGTATGATCTGGAAGGACCAAGAAGGAATCAAAGATTAGAAATGATGGGTACTTCACAAGCGTCAATACTAGAGATTACTAGTACCAAGATGATCCCTACATTCTTGCTGAACAAGCAACGAAGGTCTTTTACTTGCCAGACACCCTGCTACAACACCCATGGAGAGTGGTGCAAAAGTTTGAGCGTAGGCATTTGTGGAGCTATAATGAAAATGAGGAGGACATAGCTCCTATTGGCATGGTACTTGCATATCAAGATGATGAAATTGACCAAACCTTGCATGATGTAATATGTTATGATGGTGTTGGTAATGGTTTGGAGGTTCCGGTGCCTATTATTGAGGAGGAGGAGGAGGCTATGGTTGCAGCCGCTGAAGTTGACGCCATTCGCCAGCAGGAGCTGTCTGATGTGGATAGATTTAATTTTGAAGATAGGACGACGACACTCTATGGCAATACGTCGATGAAGATGAAAATGTTGTCAATGAAAGTGACGAGGACTAGGATGTGAAATCAGTTAATTTTTAAGTTGATCCAATATGAAATCATGTGGACCTTATTATTTATATGTAGTTGAAGTCACACTTTCCTGAATATTAAACCTGCCATCGGTGCCTACTATCCAGTTTACTGTATTATGTAGCATCAGAACTTCCTATAGCAACTTATAAAAAATATATGATCGCACGTTGGGCTGGCGGATTATCCGGTACGTTGTATTATACAACAACAGAACGTCCTGTATGCAGGGAAGAAGGTAGAAAAGTCTAACAATAACGTATAAAATAGCCTAGTGTACAGAGAAATAAGGCTCCTCCGATTATGGGCTATGTGAATGGTAGATTAGATAATATCCATATAATCACAAGAATGCATGATTATGGATTAAGGCTACCACTGGGGAGCGTATGGACAAATCCACTTCTTATCCTCCCCAATCCCACCCATACCAGTGGATAATTAATTTTATACTAGATTCTATACATACCCAATCGATTAATCCAACAGTCGTATTATGGATTATGATCCGAGTAATATGTGAATAGAATCGGAGGAAGGGGTGTGTTGATCTCCAATGTGGGCATGGTCGAGTAGTATGCAATGTGGTCACGATCGAGTAAGTATGTGAATGGAATGTCTGGTTCTTCAACATGCTCATGATATTGTTGTATGTGAATCGAATCGACGAATGAAGGGTTGTGTTGATCTCCAATGTGGGCATGATCGAGGAGTATGCAACATGCTCATAATCTTGTAGTAGTATTCGAATCGAATAGAGGAAGAAAGAGATTTGTTGATCTCGAATGTGGGCATGATCGAGGAGTATGCAACATGCTCATAATCTTGTAGTAGTATGCGAGTCGAACCGATGAAGGAAGGGATGTGTTGATCTCCAATGTGGGCATGATCGAGGAGTATGCAACGTGCTCATAATCTTGTAGTAGTATGCGAATTGAATCGATGAAGGAAGGGATGTGTTGATCTCCAATGTGGACATGATTGAGGAGTATGCAACGTGCTCATCATCTTGTACTATGTGAATCGAATCGAGGAAGGAAGGAATAATGTGTTGATCTCCAATGTAGGCATGATCGAGTAGTATGCAACGTGCTCATGATCTAACAATCCATCCAAAGTACGCCCTCCCATTCTTTACTACTTAACAACTGACATCAATTTAAGCAGAGAAGTACATAAACGAACAGAGTGGTTCCTAACAACGGAATATCCTTTGTACCAGTATCGTTATAAGAGGAACATCCTTTACCGCCACTATATAGCGCTGACCAGCCCCCACAAGAAACCGGCGTGCTGTTCAAATATTCAAAATTTTGGACGCACGGGCAAAGCAAATGTAAAATGTCCTTTTTGCTTCCCCCTTCCTAGCAACACCTCATTTCAGCCACCACCATAATGAAAGGGTATATTGGTAATCTGATAGGCCGTCCACCAAAATGGACGAATACTCCCGCCCCCGTCCCTTCTACTCCTCACCATCTCAAATCTTTCCACCCTCAGCTCCCCTTCCCTCCTCGCCGCTAGCCCAAATCTTCACCTCCTCTCCATCGTCCCAAATCTACCGCTCATAGCTGCAGCCCCTTTCCCATCTGTGTTTGTAGAACCAGCAGTGATGACACATTGCCACCAGGAGTGAAGGGCGTACAAAGGAAATATCCAGAACAAGGTACAATGTTTTTCCTCCTTGGTTCAGCTTCCCTAGTGGATTCGTATTTGCATGTTTTCCCATGTGGCAGATCCCATGTGTGCACTAGTTTTTTTGATCAGGTAGATCTCATGTATACAGTAGTTCTTCTTAGGATCTTGTTTTGACTACGAACATCCTTTTTGGATCTTGTTCGGCTAGGAACATCCTACTGGTTCTTATAGAAGTTTTTAGATCTGACAGATCCCATGTCTACACTAGGTCCTCTCAGGATCTTGTTTTGACTAGGAACATCCTTTTCAGGATCTTGTTTCGGCTAGGAACATCCTATTGGTTCTTATACAAGTTTTTAGATCTAGTTTTATTTACAGTGGTAGGGCAACATTATATAAGTTTCTCTCCTTTCCTAACAGAAGTAGATGTGCACTGCGATTACGAGCGGAAGAGGGACTTTAATGTATTGAGGAATCACACATTCTTCTCTTCACTTGGCCTCGATAAAATGAAATCATTTTTACCACCTAATCGACCAAGTAGAAAGGGTACCAATGAAACAAGAATTCAACATCCGGATCCGGAGTACAACCCATCTGATGAACAATATGAATCTGACCAAGAGACATGTCAACGCGATGTAATCTTATCATGAACCTGTTTCATGTATCAGTTATGCAGGATTGCTTCTGATCTTCTCCTTTTTTGTTGCATTTTGTCTAATCAGGTCACTAATAACATACATGTCAGTGGAGGAAGAGGGACCAAGAGAATTCAAGCACCGAATGACTCTACCAGTATGCCTCCTAGACTAACGAGGACCAAGGCAAGGGAATTGGCTTTAGCTGACGGTGGGCGTGCAGCGGATGGGAGTGGGACATCTCCTGATACACAAAAATTGCCCACTCAAGGCCAAGCAACAGCTACCCATGATGAGAACATCATCGACATGACGACTGCAGAAGGCAAGTCATTTGATCTCATATTCGAATGTCCTAATTACCAACCGAATAATTATTAACTTGTATGACCGTCACGCCCTTCCAGAGCACAACGGGGACCACAGGATTCAAGAAGATTGGGTAGAGATCTGGACCGGATTATCCGAGGCTTAAATGGCAAGATCCCAATACACATTCAAGAAGGGCTCAAACTCCCAGAGGCACCAATGCAAGCTACAAAGTTTGCATCAGAAGGTGGGATCATAATGCGTGGAAACATACCAATCCTTACTAGCTGGAAGGACTACAAGCCGAAGAAGAACCAACAAGATGGTGAAAAGATTGAAAACCATCTCAAGAACTACATGGGTAAACTAGCGGTGTGCATATGTCCACTCATCTACTACCATAGTTCTTTGCATCCATTTTTGACATCCATTTTTCTGATAATTTTGTTGTGCTAGGGGCTATTTGACATTGACACCACCAGTGAGCCTGTAAGGGCGGCATGCAGTGACATGTTGAAGGCGATAAAGAGACAGGCAAGGTATCATCTAAAGCAAAAGTACTTCAATGATGTTCCAACAAATGTAGTCCCAACTAAATCTCCTCTGACCAATGTGACCGATGCCTAATGGAAGGCATTGGTTAACATGTGGTCTTCCCCTGAGCACAGGGTATGATAGAACTTCAACGTGCCACTACCACATTTCCATGTACTGATATATTGTTCTTATTCTTGTTTCTTACACGAGTTCTTATTATTGTAAAGGTGAGGTGTAGTACAAACATCAGTAATCGAGGAAAGGTCAAGTACCATCAGCGCACAGGATCTCGAAGCTACATTGTACAAGCTAATCTTGTGGTAAGCAGATGCACAAGTCATGTTTTTCCTTTGTAGTTCACTTCATGAACCATTTTTCAATGCTAGCACTTCAATTACGCCTGTTTTCGAAACATATTTAGAGGGTGAAGTATGCTGCCGAAGGAGAAGAGCTAAGTCCACTGGATTATTTCAAGTCCTTCCACCGCAGGAAGAATGGTTTCACTACTCCAGTACAGGCAGCCATCGTAAGTACTTGTCTGCTTTTGCATTCTTCTTTGCTATAATACTAGAAACATGAGTGAGTATTTTTTTCAAACCTTTCATTTATTTCCTTTTTTAGGCTCGCATGGAACAAATTGTTGCCGAACCTCAAGGCAAGCAACTAGGAAAGACTGTTGCTGAAGCAGTGGCAGAAGTCATCCAATCTAGGACTTTTCGGGAGGTTGCTGGCATTCGCCCGCCCTTCTTGTAAAAGACTAGGGTTACTACTGCACTTCAGGTTCATGAAATACGAGCTGGACTTGACAATGAGAAGCAAGAGGGGCACAATTGCAGCAGAAGATTGTTCAATAGGAGGCCAAGATGAGTGAACTGAGATTGAAGGCTGAACAACAGGAGACAACATTGAAGTCTCAAATAGAAGCGCTTGAACTTTTGAAGAAGAGCACAAATAACATGCAGAATCTGATCCAAGGCTTGATAAATTTCAGCTAGGTTTATCCTCCTCTCAACTGATGTGTGGTCCTGGTGAACTTGGGTTGCTGATGACTTTTGTTGTACGTTGCATTGTTGATGCTAACTTGATGTATGTTGCACAATTGTACTAGTTGAACTATTCCCAGAATGTGATGTGAATTATATGGAAGTGGGAAATGTTCTATTTTTATGTCTGATTATGTGGTGGTGATCAGCAGCCATAATAGTATACAGTGTCCTGCAAAATGCAATACGGGTCAAGGCCCAGGAAAGGCCCTGGGAAAATGGCCCAGAATCAAATGGCCCTGCATAATGCAATATGGGCCAAGTTCGTTAGATGAAATAGGGCCCAGAATAAAACTGCCCAATATAGCATGCAAAAAACATTTAAGGAATGGCCAAAAAATAACATGAAAACATAAAATAGGCTAATTGGCCCAACAAAATTAGGCTCACAAAGGCTCTTACATGGACCGGGCCTCAATTTGTGACGAACCGAAATCGTCATAACCCCCTGCCATGTCGGAGCCACGATGGATCTCGGTCCGACGTGGCGCAACTACCAAAACAGGTTTATGATGACAAGTGTAACGAATTTATATGCGTCATTAAATTCATGATGCCACGAAATAAGGTCTCGTCATTAATCGCGGTTTGTGACGCTCGATTAATGACGGAGGGTTTTCGTAACAACGGGTGTCATAAATCACAGTTTATGACGAGAAACGCCCTTTTTGCGTCACTAGTCGGTGTTTTCCTTGTAGTGAAACAAAGCAAATTACTTTCTAAGAATGGCTCATCCATTAAGTTGTGTTACAAATCAGTAACTGGATCTAGAGCGGCCAAGGTAACAGAAGAATCTCAAATCCAATAATACACAAAGCAATTTATTTTCTAAGCATGCTCATCGGTTAACTTGTGTTACGAATCAGTGACTAGATGTAGAGTGGCCAAGGTAAGAGAAGAATCTCAAATCTAACATAGTACACAAAGCAATTTACTTTCTAAGCATGGCAAATCGATTAACTTGTGTTGCAAATCAGTGACTGGATCTAGAGCGGAAAAGGTAAGACAAGAATCTCATAACTAACACAATACACCAAGCAATTTACTTTCTAAACCAACGAAAATAGGGGACTAGAGAGAAAAGGAAATGAGATTCTCACTTGTGAAGCTGCAAGATTCAGGGGCTGATGGATTGAGGGGGCATCGGCAGCTGGTGCTTGCACTGCACATTATCTACAATATAATTATTCTTGTTTCATCAACTTGATGTCTACTCTTAACGATCCATATAGTATTTGAGGAGAACACACCATAAATCGAGGGATCAAGAGTTTTTGCCAAGCCAAAGTACTACGCGTACACGAGAGTACGCCCTTTGTGCTAGGAAACTGAGACCAACGAGAATAAGGATTCCCGTTACAGACCAACTATTTGGAGAAATTAAGATCTAAAAGAGCCGGATATAAACTATCCAATTTACATGCATATCAAGTTATCTGCATACATCTCAAGTGATATGATCATGTACTCAATTAATATTATACGTTACATCATGTACTACTCATTCTACATGTTTGTATTTCAGGACACCCGAGCTTATTTCTACGCTCGGGGGCTGGACGAGGAGTCGTGATGTTTTCCTATACTTCACGAGGACAAGGCCGAGCACTCGCATGAGTCAGCACTCGAGTATCACGACGGATCCCATGACCGGTCCCACAGTCACACGCCGGAGACTGGCGAGCGGGGAATACGAGACGGCACCCAATGACACCGCACCCGACACCTCCGGCGTCGTGCCAGAGTGCTCCTCCAAAGCACTCGGCCGCACTGTTGGGCTGATGGATGGTGCAGGCACCCCCTCCTCATCAAGAGAGAGGTCAACTGCTTCCCTGCAAACACAACAACAAGTCCAACACCATGTGTCTTATCAATTCAAGCACCAGTATGCAAGCTTACGCAGCAGAACATCAATGGGGTGATGGAGAAACCTACACAAGAAGACACGCACGTCCTTGCGGGTCCGCAGAAGCTGAAGATCAAGACCCGATACTTATGCTCTTTTTGGACCCTCGACCAACACATTCTATCCTGCTCAAGGCTCGAGGGCTAAGTGTATACACTTCACCTTTGGTGAATGTAAAAACGTCGATCGTGGTACTCGATAGAAGCATTCGACGAAGCTAAAAGAACTCAGAGAAAGCGTAGAAGACTTCACAGAAGGCTTGAAGACCCTCGACCAGTTTATTGTAATTTGCTCTAGGCTCGAGGGCTACTGTGGGGGATATACCCCCGGGTACCATAGATACGTAGACAGTGGAGTCCAACCAGGACTCCCCACACACAGTAGTAATGCGATTATATCTCTTGTATTGTAATCGACTATGGATTTCCATGTAACCCAACCCCACCGAACTATATAAGGAGGGGTAGGGATCCCTAGATCAGGGGACCAAACCGCAGGCTTACGAGCCTAGCACCCAACATACATGAGCGCGGGACGCAATACAATCCACCCAAACAGGATGCGGGGTATAACATCAATCTGGCGGCCCGAACCTGTATAAATCCTTGTGTCTTTATGTTCCTGTGTTACCATCTTGCTCCTGATCCGGCTACCCCTCCACACAATCTACCACTATCGTCTACTCCTTGGTGGACTACCGATGCTGTTGTACCGACACGCGCGGAGCAGCGAGCTGTGGCAATGACGGCGGTGAATGGGAGAGGAGAGAAAGGAGAAAAGATTCAGCCTGCAACAACTAACCTTGCTGAAGGACCGAGTAGGCAACCAGAGAGGGGGGGGAGTGAATGGGAGCCGATAAAAATTCTTCCCGAAGGTCGAACTGAGCCTATACCCCGATTGCCACTCCGAGTACTCGCGCACACCAAAGAAGCTCTAGACAAGGCACACACAAGCCCACAAGATCTAGAGACAAGCCTAGAAGCAAAGAGCGGAAGGACAAGACAAGAAACAAAAGACTTAGCCAAATATGAAAAGTCCTGGTCGGAGAGTCCGGACGAGTACGGCGGACAGTCCGCGAGTACGGCAGACAGTCCATGAACCCTCAGCGGACAGTCTGAAAAAGGACCCCGAGCTAACAGTGCTACACCGAGGAAATTTGGACAGCCCGAGCAAGCACCGCGGACAGTCCGGGACCTCGCGGACAGTCCGGCCACCCCAGGCGGACAGTCTGGCGAATCTCGCTGGACACCCCCAAACCTCGAGACACCCCAGACAAAAACCAATGCCACGCGGACAGTCTGGATAGCACACGCGGACAGTCCGCAAACCACTTGCAACAAAACCCTAGTGGCGAAACGGATCGAAACGCGAACTCGCACGAACACGGAGGAACACACGATGAACTGCAGTCGTGCAGACAGTTCGCACTCATCCCGCGGACAGTCCGCCTGGCGCAAACAGAGCAGAACAAGCTTGACCCCACGAAGTCAACTCTCCAAATCCATCACTGGATCTCCCAAACGGCTTGAGCTCTTGAGACAAGATTTGGGGTAGGTAAGAAGCATCACAAGAGGAAGCTATGCCCCAAAAATCTCGACCTCTAACTCACTAAAACAACGGGAATCGCGGATCACATGAACCACCACCAAGAACTCAAGCTCCGGCCAAAAACTCACGAATCGAAGGCTTTACCCGGCGTTTGAGGGGTCAAGATCACACACAAAGATGCGCAAGGCATCCACCCATGATCCTCTCAAAGAAATCCGAAGGAAAACGCCCTCAAAATCATGAATCAAGCGAAGAATAAAACTCCCCAAAAATAGCCCCAAAAATGTCACGAAAATCACAGAGGACTAGGAGATCACCGCAATACCGAATGCTTCCATACTTCCAGAGGTCAGAGTCTATACAAGAATCTAGCCAAAGTAATACAGAGGAAAAAGAAGCAGTTCAGAGCAATCTACCCGGGGAGGAAACCCTAGAGTCTAAGAGAGAGAGATGCCATCCACCTCTCCGCTATTTATACGAAGTCCATCGGAGGGAGGTAAATGACCACACTACCCCTACAACTTGAAATGAAGATACAACCCCTCAGGGGTATTTTGGTCAAGTCTTCATCGAGCGGACATGCTTCCACCGTGGCCTTGCTTAGCATCGACGCAAGCCCCACGATCACGCCATGTGCCCCCCGCCTCGAAGCTTCCCGAAGCTCCCGGATCACCGTCTCCGTCGCCTCGGGCCTCCAGACTTGGTTTTGAGGCCCACACTAAGAAACCGTCCACCGATGGTTTTGTGGGCAAACCAACAAACCCCGCGTGCAAGCTTCGGGCTCGATCCGCTACCTTGCACCGGCCCATGTCCATGACTTCAACTTGCTAGTCTTGCACCGCACGGCTCGCACTTGACCCCATCAGCCACCGGGTCCATCAAACCAAGCCTACTTGCCTCTCCAATACCCGGAGGCCGCCACGGCTAAGGCCTTTTGCGCTTGTTCTTCGCCTGCACCAACACAAGTCAAGCCGCAACCTGTACCTGCACACTTAGTCAAGCATCAGTCCACATAACGTTGTCAATCACTCATCACTAAGGAGAGACCCTCCACTGGTCCTCGGACACACCTGGTTCTCAATCTCCCCCTTGATGAGGAGGTGGCGGCATGGCTGCACCACTCCCCCATGCTTGCATTGGCACACTTCCGTAGTAGGGTGGCGGCATAGGAATCCCTCCATACGGGCTCGGCACACAGCAGATGACTACTTGAACTAATATTTATTTAATCTGAAAAAGTTAAAAAGAAATACATAGCTGTAATTAAAAAATTATTCTACAGGTAGAATCGTCGTAGATGTTCCACGTTCCAAGGGTTTGGCACTCCTTGCCCGTCACCCCATTGGAGGCGATACGTGGATGGGCTGATGACTTCAGTGACGATGAAGGGTCCTTCCCAGGGGGCAGAGAGCTTGTGCATGCCGTCTGTCTTCTGGATGCGCCTGAGGACGAGGTCGCCGACGTTGAAGGAAGTTTCCCTAACGTTGCGATCGTGATACCGACGAAGTTGCTGGTCATGACGAGCTTGTCTCATGACGTCAACTAGCCTCTGTTCTTCAAGGCTATCTAGGTCAACTAGACGTGTTTGCTCGGCTTCTCCTTCCTTGTAGAATTGGATGCGTGGAGCTCCAAAGGCGACGTCGGTGGGTAATATGGCTTCTGATCCATAGACCAAAAAGAAGGGCGAAAAGCCCGTGGCTGAGCTGACTTGGGTCCTTAGACCCCAAATCACATGTGGTAGCTCGACTAACCACCAGGTGGCGTAGTTTGAGGCATCGTCAAAGATACGATCTTTGATAGCCTGAAGGACCATGCCATTGGCACGCTCGACCTGGCCGTTGCACCGAGGGTGGGCGACCGAGGAGTAGTAGACGTCGATGGTGTTATCCTGACAAAAATCCCAAAAGGCAGAGCCGGTAAAGGCCGTGCCCAGGTCGGTGATGATCCTATTAGGCACACCGAAGCGGTGTGTTATGTCTTGCACGAATTTTGCTGCTTCTTCCGATGTTACTTTCGCAACAGGTCGGACATCAATCCACTTGGTAAATTTGTCGGCAGCTACTAGTATAAACCTGTATCTGCCTGGGGCCGTTCAGAACGGTCCCACTAAGTCGAGGCCCCACATGGCAAAGGGCCATGCTGGAGGAATTGTGCGCAGGGCCTGAGCTGGCAGGTGCTGCTGTTTGGCAAAGAATTGGCATCCTTTGCACCTCTTTACGAGGTCTTTTGCATCGGTCATGGCCGTGGGCCAGTAGAATCCAGATCGGTACGCCTTACCGACCAGGTTGGCGGATGCTGCATGGCAGCCACATTCGCCGCTGTGGATCTCAGCCAGGAGCTGTAGACCTTCTGATCGCAAGATGCACTTCATCAAGACGCCTGTGGAGGCGACTTTTCTATAGAGGTCGGTACCAATCACGACGTAGTTGGCACTTCATCGTGTGATACGCTCACGTTCTGCTTTGTCTTCTGGAACGAGTTGGTCGAGTATGAAGTCTATGAAAGGCTTGCGCCAATCATCTTCTTTTTCTGTCATCAACACGTCACGAGGAGGTGCTGAGGCTTGTTCGTGTAGAGGTGAATCTAGACTGTCTGGGTCCAGTAGCTTGATTGAAGGCTTGCGTAAGTCTTGGACAAAAACGCCTGCCGGGACTAGAGTTCGTCGAGAGCCTAGTTTGGAGAGTACGTCGGCTGCTATGTTGTTGTTTCGTGGTACGTGCTGAAACTCGATCCCTTCGAAGTGGCCTTCGAGTTTGCGAATCTCAGCACAGTAGGCATCCATTGTGTCTTTGACGCAGTCCCACTCCTTGTTGACTTGCTCGATGACGACCTTGGAATCGCCAAAAGCTAGTAGTCGCTTGATGCCAAGGGACACTGCTATGCGGAGTCCGTGAATCAAGGCTTCGTACTCTGCTCCATTGTTGGAGGCCTTGTAGTGTATCTGCAGGACGTACTTGAGCTGTTCCCCCTGAGGAGAGATGAGTAATACGCCTGCGCCTGCTCCTTCGAGGTTTAGGGCACCGTCGAAGTACATTATCCAGTGTTCGGGCCGCTCTTTGGGAGGGGACATCTGGATCTCTGTCCACTCAGACACAAAGTCTGCGAGGATCTGTGACTTGATTGCTTGCCGAGGGCAAAACTCGATGTCAAACTCTCCAAGCTCGACCGACCACTTGACGATGTAGCCGTTGGCGTCACGGTTGCGGATGATTTCTCCTAGTGGAAACGACGATGGGACCGTGATCTTGTGGGCTTTGAAGTAATGACGAAGCTTTCTCGATGTAATCAGGAGTGCGTAGAGCAACTTCTGAGGCTGTGAGTAACGTGTGTTAGCGTCGGCCAGGACCTCGCTCACGTAATACACAGGTCGTTGAACAGGATAGGCCTGCCCTTCTTCTTGTCGTTCAGCGACGAGAACCTTGCTGACCACATTAGTGGTGGTAGAGATGTAAAGGAGGAGTGTTTCTCCCAAAACTGGTGGTGTCATAACTGGTGGTGTCGTCAAGGATTCCTTGAGAGCTTCAACGCCTTTTGTGCCTCGTCGTCCCACACGAACTTGTCTGCCTTCTTCAATAGCTTGAAGATGGGTAAGCCTTTCTCGCCGAGCTTGCTGATGAAACGACCTAGAGCCGCCATCATCTCTGTAAGTTTCATGACGTCTTTCTTACTAGATGGCTTGGCCATGTTGCGTATAGCGTCGACCTTCGCAGGGTTGGCTTCAATGCCTCGGTGCCCGACCATGAAGCCCAGGAGCAATCCGGAGGGTACACCGAAGACACACTTGGTCGGGTTGAGCTTCCACTGGAACTCCTGTAGATTGGCGAAGGTTTTGGTGAGGTCGATGATGAGCTGATCTTCCTCGGTAGTCTTAACGACCACATCGTCTACGTAGGCTTCGACGTTCTTCCCGATCTGCGACTTCAGGCACTTCTGAATTGCCTTCTGATATGTTGCTCCAGCGTTTTTTAGGCCAAAAGTCATGACCTTGTAGCAGTAGATGCCATGGGGCGTTATGAACGCTGTTTTGTCTTCGTCGTCGGGGTGCAGGGCTATCTGGTGATATCCTGAGTAGCAGTCGAGGAAGCAGAGTAGAACACTACCAGCCGTGGAGTCCACGACCTGGTCAATGCGAGGAAGAGGGAAGGGATCTTTCGGGCAGTGCTTGTTGAGATCGGTGTAATCGATACACATCCTTAATCCACCAGTTTTCTTTGGTACAAGGATCGGGTTTGCGAGCCAAACCGGGTGTTTACACTCTCTGATAAATCCTGCAGCTAAGAGCTTACAGACTTCTACTTCTATGGCCTGCTTTCTATCTTTTGCAAATCGCCGGAGCTTTTGCTTGATAGGTCGTGCAGTCTTGTTTACTTCAAGTGTGTGCTCAGCCAGCCTCCTGGGGACACCGGGCATGTCGGATGGGCTCCATGCGAAGATGTCAGCGTTGTCCCTGAGGAAACTGGTGAGCGCGAGTTCCTATTTGGGGTCAAGGTTGGCCCCGATGACGACTTCCTTGGATGTGTCGGGCAGGCCTAGGCAAACCTTCTTTACAGCTAGACTTGGGTCCAAAGCTGTGCTTGTGCGCTTCTGCTCTGGCACCTCCAGAGTGATGTGGTCGATCTTGGCTGCCTGGGCGACCATGACCGTTGCTACAGCTTTGACCGCGGAGTCTTTGGAGAGCTCGACGGTGGCGCTCTCGCAGTTGTAGGAGACCATGATGTCCCCGAGGACAGAAAGGATTCCGTTTGGCATCGGCCTCTTCATGATGAGGTAGGTGTGATGAGGTATGGCCATGAATTTGGCCAGCATAGGTCGGCCGAGGATGGCATGGTAGGAGGAGCGGAAGTCCGCGACCTCAAACGTTAAGTACTCCATGCGGAAGTTCTCCTTTGTGCCGAAGGTAACCGGCAAGCATACACGACCTATGGGGTATGCAGCCTTGCCGGGTACAACTCCATAAAAGGGTTCGTCGCAGGCGGTCATCTTGTTGAAGTCGAAGTCCATCTTTCTGAGCGTCTCTGTGAAGATGATGTTCAGGCTGCTACCCTCATCAATGAGGGTCTTAGGCAGGAACGCCCCGTCGACTATGGGGTTAATGACCAGCGGGTAGGTCCCGGGGTCAGGTATGTGGACCTAATGATCTTTCCTGGAGAAAGTGATTGGGAACTCCGACAAACGTAGAGGTTGTGGAGTTTCAGTGTTGACGTGCCCGATCTCCCTTGCGTTCGATCGGAGCTGCCTGTTGCTTTTGGTCGCTTGGTGACCACCGACGATGAAGTTGATCTCTCGGTTGGCTGATTGAAACGCACCATTAGGGTTGCCCCCTTTAGGTGGTGGTGGTGGAGGGCACTCCTTGCGGTTGTTGTCGTTGCGGTTGTGGTCGTCCTGGCGACGTCGATCATCACGCCGATCATCTCGGCGGTCATTGCGTTGGTCATCACGGCAATCACCCCTTCGGTCGTCATGCCTGTCGTTGCGGTTGTCATCGTGACGATCGTTGCGACGGTAGTCGTCGCGTCTGTCATCGCGGTGGTAGTCGCGGCGATAATCACGTCGATCCCTATCGTCGTTGCGACGGTAGGGTCTGCGGTCATGGTAATCACGTCGATCAGGTCGACGGTTACGGTTGTCAAAACGCCGGTCACCGTTCTGGTCGTCATTGTTGTCGCTTTTGGCCTTCTTGGATTCGGAGGGTACCCCAAGGGCACGCTTCAGCTGCTCGCACTCCCTCACGATGTGTTTGACGTCGCGATGGAACTGACATTGGTCGTCCATGACCATGTTGAAGTCACCCTCGAGGAAGCTGGAAGGTCTTGGTGGATCTGCCATGTAAGCTTCGCCAGATCGCTTGCGCGACCTATTTCCTCCATCATCTTGATCCTCTCCATTGAAGTCGTGCATCACCGCATCTTGAGTGTCGACTAGCTTGTCGACGTAAGCCATGAGGTCGGCGATGGTGTGAGCGTCAGCTTCATGGATCTTCTCGAAGAGCTTGATGTTGGTGACTCCCTTCTTGTAGTAGGCGATGATGTCCTCGTCTTTGACACCCGCGAGGGTGTTGCGGTTCTCGAAGTAGCGGTTGGTGTACTCCCGAAGAGTTTCGTCGCGTCTCATCTGCACTCTGGCGAGGTGATGAGTGTTACCAGGTCGGTTGTAGGTCGCCTGGTAGTTGGTCGTGAAAAGCCGAGACAACGTTGCCCAAGAGGTGATGCACTCTGCTGGGAGATTGTCGAGCCACAGGAGTGGCGCTTTACCCATCACAAGGGGGATGTTTCCCGCCATGTGGTCTTTGTTGCCTCCAGAAGCACGTGCTGCGATGCTGTACATCTTGAGCCATATACTTGGGTCGGAGCGACCGTCGTATTTCTCAATAGCTGGCTTGAAGTCTTTGGGGTATCTGATCGTCCAGAAACGTCGTGAGAACGCAGGGAAGTTGTTGACCGCACCCGGGCTTGCTGACGGGGCGTAGGCCGTCGGGATGATGGAGAGGTCATCGGGAGGGCCATTGTCTTGGTCGTACTGGGCGCGTCGTAGAAGTTCTTGGTCATGCATGTTCCGCAGCTCTGTTGCTTGGATTGGATTGTTGGCGTTGAGGGGATCGGGGACCCCATTGACGCGGTCATAGTTAGCACGACGTGCTATCTCCACTTCATCTCGTATCCGTTGACACTGGCTACCTTCAGCGTGGTTAGCTTGCACCGGTGGAGGTTGGGCTCCTGCATTTTGCCTTGGGTTTGCAGCGGCATTTGCTTGGGCGCCGGCAGCATTAGCTGCATGGTTGGCGACGGCAATGGCTGGAGCATTAGCTGTAGCGTTGGCAGCAGGATTGACCGGCTGTACCACTTCGTTTTCACTGCCTCCTTCTTCAGGCACCGGCTGAAGAGGAGCATTGGCGTTGGAGCGACGTCGTTGCCGAGGGTTGTCCGACCTACTCCTGGAGTAGGAGCTTGCAGCCGATCTGGTGTACCCTGGGCCCCGTTCTTCAATCTGAGCGGCGGCGACGCGGACATTAGCTTGGAGACGCTGTATCACAGGAGTGTCCTCAAGCTGATTTAGTGCAGCAAGAGCGGCTCCCAGGTTGGTTTGAGGAGAGTTGTAGACTTCAAGGCCATCTTGCTCAAAGTCCCCGAGGAGATCTCTGGCACGTAGGCGGTTCCGTCGAGGCTCGTTGCGTTGTTGAGGAGCTACTGGAGCCGCGGGTGCTTGCGCTCCGTTGTTGACGACGTTGCCTCCGGGTTGGTCGCCGACGCCTTGTCCCACATTAGCTGCGGCTGCTTCAATTTCTTGTTGACGACGTGCAGCTCGGTCGGCGTTGGCATTCTCGCGCTCCACACGTTGTTCATCTGTTTCTCCATCCTGAGGTGGTACATCCGCAGAGACGACCAAGACCTCGCGATCTAGGGTTTCGAGCTCTTCTCCCGGATAGTTCGGGGAGATAGTTGTGCGGGCGATCTGGAACGCGAGGCGATCCGGGGACGGCTCTCGGTTGATCTGGCGGCGATGGGTCGTAGTAAGAGGTCGTCCAAGCTTCTTGAGGACACGGCACTGGCGAGCCTTGTGTTTGGGATTCTCGTGGATAGGGCAGGGTTCGTCGAGGTGACTCCTACGGTTTCCACGATCTGGTGTCTTGGGTCCAGATTCGATCTGGATCTTGCGTTTCATGTAGCGGGATGCTGTGTAAGCTGCGTTCCGCAAGCCAAGAGGCATGCTGGATGATGATGAGGTCCTGTGAGGGCGTTTGACGCATTCGCAGATTTTGATCGTGTCGAAGAGCATGCCTTCAACACGATCGATCCCCGCGATCAGGTCGCTAGGAGTGGGTGGGTGGGTTTCCGTCAACAGATCTGTCCTGATCTGTTGGTCGGAGGTGACCACATTGCTCTCGATGACGAGGCAGGCGGCTGGAGCGGTGGGTTTCGCCGGCATGGAGCCGAAGCAGATGTCGACGGGGTTGGCGATGATGTCCGCCATGCTCTCCGGGAAGATGACGCTGTTGGTCGAAGCCATCGAGTTGCACGAAGAACCTTGATTCCCCCCTACCTGGTGCGCCAACTGTCAGATGGTGAGATCTAGACAGCCCACGGGGGTGTTAATCCCTGTGGTTTAGTTGTTCGGCGGGGTGGAATCTAAGGCTAAGAACTCGAAGGTTGTGCAAGAGCACACGGAACACAGAGAACACGGCGAGTTTATACTGGTTCGGGCCTCCGGAGAGTAAAACCCTACGTCCAGTTGTTGGTGTAGATTGCTTGAGGATTGCGTATTCATACAAGGGGTCGCCCTGCCCGCCTTATATTGGCCAGCGGACAAGGTCGGTTCCCAGACTCCAGGTCGGATATGACCAGGAGACCTAAATCTAGCTGACAACACTTGCCATTATCCGTCGATCTGCTTTGGTCGAAATCCACCGATGTCTTGTCTTGTACGCCAAGTCTTGAGGTCGTGTTGAATTAGGTCGTCGGGGGAATCTTCTGGAAAGTCTTCAGGAGGTCGTGTGGGCTGCCAACTAGGTCGGTTGGGCCCACTGACAGGTCGGCGGGTCTTCTGGTAGGCCAGACCTACTTGTCAGGGACGGCCGTGAGCCTGGTCGGTGGGGACCCAGGGGTACCCATGTCTCACACAGCCCCTCCTTGATTTTGGGCTGCGGAAGATGATCCCCCTTCTATAATTCTTCTTCTTTTGTTCTTATAGGCCGGCATAAGAAGTCCTTCTTCTAACCAATTTTCTCTCCTTTCAATAAATAATTTCGGCCTCATATTTGGGAGAGGAACATTAACTTTGACCACCTTGTAACCTCTCTTCTCATCTCCACTTATATATTTCCCTTGTGTCATATACTCAATTCCTAGGTAATTCCCTGCAAGGAGGAATTTTGGGTTTCTTGAAATTCCCAGCTTCAAAGAAATTGCTATCATAGAGAGATAGCATCCCGAACCAATATCTCTGGTTCCCGAAATCGCTTCACAACACCACCAATTGATCATGATATATGAAGGATCAATAGCTTGCCTAGCAATCATTGTTGAATAAAGCCAATTTAATTCCATGTCGGTGATCTTGGACTCTTTCATCCTTCCCAAAATCCTTTTGCTCATCCATGAGTGAAATATCTGGATGATAGGATTTCGGATGCTATTTCTTTGCCGGTTGTCTTCTCTCGAAATCATACCCCAAAATCCTTCCAATATACTTTCATTAACATCCACTTGCTCCGGGGCCTCCATCTTGAATCCGAGCAATTCTCTAATATGCTCATAAGTAGCTAGTTGCTCATCATCCTTGAGTCGAAATGAGAGGGATGGCACCCCGTCATTAATAACCGGCGCCATTGTCATGAGAATTTTCAAGGCAAGCTCCAAATGAGTGCTCACCACGACTCCATCGGAAAAATGTCCCCAACCAAGGTGACTCATCAATTGATAAATATCCGGATGAAATCCCAGCACTTGGAGAGCATTGTCGTCGAAGTCAACATTAGGCACAATCCTCTTCTCGAGGCTAACAAGCCTCTCCTCCTCCTCCTCCGTCATTATGATAAATCCATAATTGGAACGCCTCGGAGTGTATGGTGGTGGAGCGGATGAACGAGTCGAGCGATGAGGTTGAACGGGTGGCTCCTCCGTGCGTCCTTGCGGTTCGGTGTACCGCATGGACGAGCTTTGCGTGCCTCTCATACCACTAAGGAGCATTGTGTCGCTCCTCGGTGGCACCATGTCCTCCTCCATGCTTCACGTGGACTCGGCGATAGAGTGCCTCCGCGAAGAGCTTATTGATGGCACCTTCGACGATGATGATTGTGTATTCTTCCCAAAGGCCTTGTTGAAAGCCTTCCTCATTTTTCCTTGCTGCACAAAGTCACAAACAAACTCTCCCAGGCGTTTCTTGCCGAAAGAAATATGCACAAAAGAAG
Source organism: Cenchrus fungigraminus (assembly GCA_036936925.1). NCBI lineage: Eukaryota > Viridiplantae > Streptophyta > Magnoliopsida > Poales > Poaceae > Cenchrus > Cenchrus fungigraminus. Next base: position 88,142,401 of record CM072779.1, on the reverse strand, counting down.
TATATGGAAGGGCAAGAATTGTCACGAATTTTTCGAGAATTTTTGAACTTAGGATTGGGGGACGAATTTTTCAGAGGTGTTTCTGGAGGTTTTGGACTTAGCGCTCTAGAACACAAACTAGCAATGGAACGAGTGACTTGCGTGAGGAAGAAGAAGACCGGGGGGTGAAAATATAGGCCAGGTCGACCGGCCTGAGCCGACCGGCCTAGGGCCCCTCCCCCTGCTTTGGCTCCTGTTGTCTCCCACTTGTTGTTGGTTGCATCATTGTTCTGTGTACTCGTGCTCCATGCCGTTCACCGTCCAAATTCTCCTAGCCACTCCTTTTGCTTGCATGATGAAGTCCTCCATCTTGATCATTTTCTTTGTGTCACTTCCATGTTTCCTTGCCTCCCATGCTTTCACTCATATCCTGCGGCACAAAAATTGCTGCCGCCCCCCACCCCATGCTTGTCCTTTGGATGTCCTGAAGATGCCTTGATGATGAGGCCTTCCCGTGATACATCATGGAGCACTAGAAGTTCACTTAAGCTCAAAACCTTCCCTTGATCATGTTTAGATGCTACTCCTCTAATTTCGAAAATTAAAAATTAACTTAGAGATAGCAATGATTTCAAATATATTCTTAGAGGAGTTTTTTAAGCATCAAAAACATTTGTAAGTTGAAATTTTCTGACTACATTGATTTTGGTTACACCGGGATCGCTCGCTTTCGTTGATTGATAGCAAGCTCCTCCGACTTGATCGTAGGGGTATGGGTTTAGGTTCTAATTTTTTCCAAACATGAGAGAGATGTTTTGAATAAACAAAAATAAATGGGGCTTGGAAAATTTCTAACTCTAGAGAAATCGGTGGATATCGAGTTGCAAGAAACCAAAAATCAAATCTCCTAGGTTCACGCGAGTCCTACCATGCGTCAAAGATTAAAAATCACTAAGGAACAACACGGGGCTCTACTCGTGTGTTTCTTATCATGTAAAACAAACCAACCTTATCATCATGAAGAGGATGAAAGGTGTGGGTAAGTTCTGAATTTTTGGTATTAGTTTCTCGATAAGAGGCAAATAAATCATAGGATGGCTCATGTCATTGGTTTTTGATCAAATAAAATCCAAATGAAACAACCGAGCAATTTAAATGTCTCAAAAATAAGTTAAACCACTTAAGAGTTTATACCAAGTCTTGCGTAGCAAATTCTATGACTCGCTTACATGAAATTCGGAAATTTTCCGGGTTGCCCTCCCGGTAGCTTTATTCTTAATCAGGTTGTCCTTCCGGTAGCTTATTCTTGACTCGTCGAACGGGTTGCCTCCCGCCTAGCGCTTCGTTTATAGTCCATGGCTAGACTTCTTCTCTTCTTCACTTAGGATCAATGCTCTTTGCGGGTGTTGCAATCTTGGGTACCCACTTTCGCACTATCTTGGGCGCGGGCTTATTCTCCGGCTTAGTCATCTTTTTGGTCTTCATAGGTGGCTTTTGTTCTCTGGTCTTAACGGATGCAAGAACTTCTTTGATCACCTTCGCTTCCTTCTTCTTGGGCTCTTCCTTCTTTGGATCTTCCTTGCTAAAGCGACGATGAGGTGGAACATATTTAACATTGATCATGTTGCATACCTTGAAACATGGACGAAACTTGAATATGCTCCTTTTGCCATTGACGTCAAACTTGATCTCACCCTTGCCAACATTGATCATCTCTCTGACGGTCTTGAGGAAAGGCCTCCCTAGGATGAGAGGTGGCTTCTCCCTTTCTCCCATGTCGAGCACCACAAAATCAATGGGGATGAAGTGATCTCCAACTCTTACGGTCACATCTTCGGCAATTCCCACGGGATAGCGTATAGAGTTGTCACCCAACTCTAAGCACATACCCATAGGCTCTAGCGGTAGATGTAGCTTCTCGAACACATCTATTGGCATGACACTTACACTTGCTCCAAGGTCGCATAATGCCTTCTCGAACGTGAATGAGCCAATAGAACATGGGATGGTCGGACATCCGGGGTCTCTTTGCTTCTCGGGCCCTTGATTTGCAATGGCGGCACTACATTGTTCGGACATCTTAACGTGATCCGTCCCGAGTGTTGCCATCTCATACTTGTTCGCAAGTATGTCTTTGAAATAGCGAGAGTATGTAGGAACTTGGAGAGCGTCCAATAGCGCCATGCAGATGCTTAACCTGCGCACCACTTCCACAAACTTTTCAAAATGACTATCAACTTTACCTCTAAAGTAGTGTGTCTTAAGTGGAGGCATCTTCGTGTCATCACTTGGCATCTCGAATTCTGGCTCTTTGGTAGCAATCTCCAGAATAGTAGTCACCTTCTCCTTAGTGTGATCTTCCGCCTCCACGGTTGGCTTAGGCTTCCTTGCTCCGGCTGAAAATTCGGGATCCTCTGTTTCCTTTCCCGAGCGACTTCACCGTCTCAGGACCTTGGGGCTGCCCCGGCAATCTTCCTTCATTAGCGGTTAGGCGCCCAGCAAGTTGTCCCACTTGCATCTCCAACATCTTCATCATGTTGAGCACTTGATGGTTAGAGCTCCCGACCTCCGTCACCTTGCCATCGATGTTCTCCAATATTTTATTCATAGCCTTGAACTTAGTGACGGTGTCCTTGTTGATCTTAGTTTGCTCGTCCATGAAATCCTTCAATTGTATATGAAGAGGAACCGTATTTTGAATGGACGAACTTGCATTAAATTGAGGTCTACCTTGCCCGTAGCAAAAGTTTAGCAAATCTCCTTTCCTCATGTAGTCGAGCACCTTTGCTTCCTCCGAACAATCTTTCTAGACATGGCCGTACTCCCCACACTCTTCACACGTGGATCTTGCTTCGGTGGCCTTTAGGTCTTTGGCTACTTTCTTTTCTAGCTCCATCTTTTCCAACCTCCTCATGAGTGTGTCAATTTTTCGTTCTAGAAGTTCCTCCTTCTCAACCTGCAAAACACCTTTAACATTTCCTATGGGTTGAACCAGAAGTAAGCGTCTGGATGACGCCCATGTGTCATTATCCGCAACCTTCTTGAAAAGAGTGAATGCTTCAGTCAGAGTAAGCTCCATGATGGATCCTCTCGTCGATGCGTCAATTACGGTCCTCGATGCTAAATTGAGCCCTTGATAGAACTTTTGAACGATGTCCTCCTTCGGGAACTTGTGATGTGGCCTGACTTGGGTGTACTCATTGAAACGCTCAAAAGCTTTTGCGATAGTCTCCGTTGGATATTGCGCAAATGTAGCAATCTTGTTACACAAGCTTTGAGTCTTACCCTGCGAATAATACTCCTTCATGAAAGCTCTCATCAATGGTTCCCAATTTTGCACCATCTCCACCGGTAAAGTGTAGAACCATTGCAAGGCTTTTCCAAGTAGCGAGAATGGAAAAAGCCTAACTCAATTGATTTTGATCCAGCCCTTCCATTGTGAATGTTTGACAAAGTTGAATGAACGCTTGAATGTGAAGGTTAGGATCCTCTTCACCGGTGAAAGGTGAATGTTGCACCATGCGGATGCTTGAAGTCTTGATCTCGAATAGTCTTCCGATGTCGGCTAGGTTGAGGATGGGTAGATCAACGAGCTCTGGGATGCATAGCTCCCCAATCTTCCTCTCCGGTTGTGCCATTGGTGGCGGTTGAGGTTGATCTCGCTTCGGACTCGGAGGTGGTGATTTCTTCGGACTTGGAGGTGGTGATTTCTTTGAAGATTCCGATAATCCTTCGGCCTCGGCTTTTGGATCTACAATCTCCTGCTTCTTAGCTTGTGCTTCACGTCTCCTTTGCTTGTAAAGTTTTTCTGGATCATCCACAAAATTTTTTGGTTTGTTGGAGAGGTAGCCGTCCATCTCCTGTTAGGGTTAGCAATAAACAACATATACAAAAATCTAAAAAGATAAAACTATAAACAAAAAGTTAGTCAAGAACTAGATTAGATTGGTTTTTGAGGATGATCAAAGTTTAATAGATGCAAAAGAAAATCAAAGAGAAAACTGAAAATACTTACAAATGAGATACTGGATTGGATCTTGTTTACTTGTTCCCTGGCAAAGGCACAACAAAAAGGGCTTGTTGATGGTTCAATAACGCGCTAAGGTTCACTGCAAGCTTGCGGATCATGTAGTACCTTTTTCCCTCGAGTATCACCCAAGGTATCGAATCTTTGGAACATGTGCAACGCAAGATTCAATCTAATAACCGAGAAAACACTTTCATCTTGAAGAGGTTTCGAATGCATCTAATCTACTAAACACAATAGGTAGTGAGAGAAAGCGTAGAGATAACCAATCTAGAGAGCCTAGATCATGCTTATGTTGTAGCTCCGAACAAGTTAGATGAAGAAAACCAAAGGCATCTCATAAAAAGCGTCTTTAAATCTTGACCTTCGGTCAAACCCCCTAAGTCGTCACGCCGTACTCAGTGTCAACATCCTGTCACGATGTTCCCCTTTCTTCGCGGTCGAATCTTAGAGCACGCTCACAAGGAACACATTGAACTACTTGGTAGATCGGGTATGCACCTCTAGCCACCGCGGCTACAAGAACATCCCATGCAATCTATCTCGAGAATAAATTGAGGAAGTAACACACCCAAGCAAGAACAAGAATCATAAAAGAAGGCACTGATCGCTAGAAATCAGATTCATAAAGACTTCACCATGAATATAAACATGAACAAGATAACCACCGGGATCCTACCTCGATCTTGATCCAAGCTCTGGAACTCCGACGTGGTCTTCCTTGCAAGGCTCCCACACCAGCTAGGGTAACCCTAGACAACTAGCACGACCCTCCTCTCCGAGATGGTGTCCCTCTAGCTTCTCTGCTCCACAACGGCGAATGACTAATGACCTTCTGCGTGGCACTTCGCACGGGGACTATAAATAGCCTGAAGGGGTGCTAGGTAAAAGGGGGCGAAGAACGGGGCCAGGAGAGGGCCAGGCCGGCCGGCCTAGGCCGACCGGCCCAGGTCCTCCTCGGCCCGGTTCGTCCCCGGTTTTCTTCTCGAAGCTTCTTGTGTCTTCCTGAGTTTTTGCCGACTTGCATGTGGGTCCTTGACGTCATTTTCCCCACGGTTTGGATAAGGGTGCTTGACGCACAAACTCCCACATCTTCCGTCTAGGTCCTCGGTGCTTCACGGCTTTACGCTTTAGTCCTCGGTTCATTTGGAGTCAAGTTCATCTTGTGTCTTGACTTGTACCGGGCTTCATGATCTTCTCATAAAGTGCTTGATGAACTTTACCCGAAATTCCTCATTTAAGCTTGTAATTCCTATGTAAACAATAAACTCCAAAAACCACATGCAAGTGTGAACTTGACATATAATAGGGGTTAGGATCGTTAGTGTGAATATCAAATTAATACCAACTTTGAAGGTAAACTCATGGCTAGGTTGACGGAAATCGACCGCCAACACGTGCATGATCAAACCTTAGCTTGAATTTTGTGGGTAGCGAAAAGCATGATCCTTGCCTAGGTTGTTATGGTATATGATATGGTAGAATAGAGTTACTATGATCTTGTACCAAGTGATGCTTGATTTCCGGAGTTTTCTTTTGAAAAACTAAAAATGACGATTTCCTCAATGATGAGCATTTCCCATCCATGGCCATATGTAGATTCTAGCACATGTTAGCCTCCACCTATGCTTCTTGTTCTTTCATTGAGATTTGTCAAATTGCTGGGACCCTTAGTTAGAAACTTGTCATGCTCCCATGATCAAGATCACGTACACAATCATGCTACACTTCTACACTGGAAGCTAGCAATCATCATTTCCATCTACCCACCATTGCATTCTTTCAACAAATAATGCTCCGCACATTGTTATGATTCATCCCTCTCCAAATATCTCCAAAAGAGACAAGGGCTATGCTAAAAAAAGAAAAAGAAAATGCATGCTCAAAGGCATGGTGAAAAAAGAAGAAAAAGAGAGCTAGTCCAAGTCTCGGAAATTTTTAAAAAAGGAGAAAGGGATTGAGTTATGCAACCAAGGAGTTCCACAGTATAAATGGTAATAACTAGTACCTATTCCGAGGCTAGTGTCCACCTTACCATCCATTCCATCTCATACCAAGTATGGTAATATCTTGAGCCCATTCCGGGCCTAGTATCCACCTTACCATACTCATCACCACCACACATGCACATCTTGATCAGGTTGTATGACTTGTTTGTTCCAAGGATCTGGTCTTTGGCTTAGCAACATATGATAGATGAGTATGCCACATTTCTCCCTACCTACTGCTCCACATATAAGCCTAGTAGGAGTTGGTTGTGAAGAAAGGCAATTTGATGCCTTGGTGAGGAACTATACACATTTGAGTGATCTGAGAGTATCATTTGAGGAACTCTGATTTTCTTTTGAAAACTTGCAAAACCTCCAGATGGAAAGCTTATCAAGGTATGAGTGATTAGTAATCTCTATATAACCGTTCTATCTCTCAACCGCCTAAGGCAGGTGAAGATACATTCCCCATATTGCTCAAGCGAAGGTAAGATCAATGCCAACCTATTCAATTCTTGGTAGAGTACTTTGATGTATGCTTGCCTTAAGTTAAGGATACAATATTGTAGCAACTCCTGATCAACCAACCTAAGTCCTTAGTGTCTTGCTCGAGACAAGCAAGCGGTAAGCTTGGGGGAGTTGTTGACGGCTGTTAAGTGCCAACTTTAGCCGTCAATATTCTCATGAAAATGGAGGTAAAGGCATTTCTTACACGCATTTTAGTTAAGAATAATGTAGTTCCACTTGTCCTTGGAGAATATTTGATTGTAGGTAAATTAGAACAAAAAGGAGTAGGAAAGCACACCCTATGATCCAAGCATCTCAAGTTCAGCCAATGAGAGGCTGCCACATGGAAAGCACATGGATCCATGACTTCATCAATCCAAGGGAACACACTCTCAACCAATCACAAGCATGTACATGGATCCATGGACCCACTCGTGAAGGAAACATGACAGAAATCACCGGACGCACCTGTGTACCGACCAAGGGACCCACCTGGAAGCCACTGGATGAAGTGGGCCCCAAAAGGAACCGACCTAGGGTCGACCGATGCTGCAAAAGGTGGTGGACTGTGCGCCGGTGCTGCTAAAGGCCAGAACAGGGTGCCCACTTCCCCTATAAATAGAAGGGGAGGGGTCACATTTTACACACACACCACTTGTGATTCACCTCTCTCCCTTTAGTTTCTAAGGCTAGTGGATTAGGCTAGAGGAGCTCCAATTCAGGTTCCAAGTCTACTTGGGATCTAGGTATGAACTCCATTGTATCTTTATTTCCTAGTATGACTTTGATCTACTTCATTTATATAACTATTTCATATATTGTTGTGCTTGTATGTGTTCTTGATTTGTTCATGTGTTCTTCACCTGTTCATCATGTAGAGGCTTGTGTTCATGATGAACACTACATCTCCATCCAGTTGAAAGGGCACTTGATCATGTTTCTTGTGTTTGTTCGTAGTTTAGAGGCTCGTGTTCTTTACGGACATGACCCATTAATCTTGTTGATCAAACATAGAAAACATCGTATCAGTTTGTGTGCATAGCTTGGTTTGACCTAGTTAATTTATGCTTTTGTGTTGTATGGAGTCAGTGTTTATGCTACGTACTTGGTCTAAGTGGCCAGTTATCTGGTGGCTTCGGTCTCGGTCACATCAGCCCTGGGTAGCCTAGAGTCTAGCATCAACACAGGCATGGTGCCTGGGTTGCTCTACTTCGTTACATATGAGACGTTTCTCATGGTTTGGCAGGGGTAGGCCGTGGTAGTGACAGCTGTTGGATCCCTAGTAACCCCCCACATTCAGATTCACTATAGAAGTTCGTGAAGGTCTAGCCACTGCAATGTGATTCTCAGCGGCACGGGAGGTTAACTTCCCTTGTACCTAGGTTTTAAACCGGCTTATCCAAGCAATGCACGAGTGTGACTAACTTGTCTTACTATCCTTGTATGTTTAGTAAATTAGAACCTAGAGCTAACTCTTAGTCTAACTCCATATGCCTAGTTCTCTTGACGTGAATCTTGTGTGTGTCACACTACCCTTATCATATCCTATCTTTACCCCTGCATGCGAGAACTTGTTTCTTCCCCTAATCATGTCTTATATTCATTGCAATAGAGTAATCTTGTTAACCGCCATTGCCTTCGATACCCTTGGAATACTCTGTTCTGTGGGAAATGCTACAATGGTATATCTGTGTGCTTGCGGATTCGTTTGTGATCATTAGGATTACCACTGGACATTTCTGGCACCGTTGTCAGAAACACATAAACTAGCAACGACGTCAAGAAATGCCAACACTCACCAATAAAGTTGGTCTTGAAATAGAACCCACTAAGATAACAAAGCACGATACTCGCAAACCAGCATAACTAGTTGGGAGGACACAAGCAGATGACTAAGAAACACAATGGCCTTACCCAAGTTGCGAGCTTAGCAGTTGATGACAGAGGGTCTTGGTAGCTTGTACTTGTTTGTTCAACCTCTCAATCTCATCAGTCTGCTCTTTAATTGGTACATCTGAAGCTTGTGCCTTGATCTTCAAGTCTATCAAAATTTGGTCCTATTCAACAAAGATTTCACCAAGGTCAGCAGCTTCATCTAGCCCTTCCAAAGAAACCTTAGATCTTGAGCATGTAGCGGTGGCTGGATAATCTCGAGGCATGTAATCAATCAATAGCTTTGACTTCACATTGGAGGGATAGGAATTTGATATTTGAACCGCAAGGATTGTCCTCAATATTTGTGCCTACAAATGAAACGAGAAGTCAAACTTGAACCTTAAACAAAGCAAGCAAATAAACGTATGAATAAAGTAGCAGGATAATCATGCATTCTGTTACATACCACAAAATGTGATTGAATCTCAGTAATGCAGGAACGAGATGCTAGGCCCTGCACAATAAGTATTAGGTCAATTGCCTTAGATATCTGGAACAGAGTGTACCGTGAGCATTAGTAGCCTTGCAGATAGATCTAGACACTAGTCAGTTGTCAATTGCAAGGAGTATTGACCATCTACAAATTGATGCTTAGAAATCAAAAAATGAGTTCATGAAACAACATATGAGTACTAATGGCCCCCTCGTAACTTGTGTTACAAATCAGTAACTTGATCTAGAGTGGTCAAGGTAAGAGAAGGATCTCAAATCTAGCACAATAAACACTACAATAAAAACGTTGACTAGTGACGCAACCACATTTTAGCGTCATCGATTTATGACGTTCCTGGCTGATCTCGTCATAACATTTCACCCCCGAGCAAATTTAGTGACAAAAAAACTTTCGTCGTAACAGTTGCTACTGTAGCCAAGCATTCACTATTCCATGCTAGTTTTGTGACGCCATAAGCTCTGCAAAAACGTCATAAACCAACATCGGTTCCACATGTAAGTTGAAGCATCAGTATAAACCAATCTTGGTTCCCGATGTAAGTTCAAACAGCTGGAGCCCAACCGCTTGCACCCCCATCGAAATCTTGCAAAAATAATTCGCCATGACGAGGGTTCGAACCCAAGACCTACAAGTACGACACAACATTGTTTACCACTACACCACCTCATGGTTCCATGAATTTTTAGTAAAACTTTATATATATATGCATAAATAAATATATAAATACACATATATATACATATATAGGGAAAATCCATTCTACACGCGCGTGTAACTACTCCTACCTCCATATCTCATGATATACATTGAATCTGACCGAACGAAAAGTATGTAAACGTAGTATGTGATGATACTAGACTATCTATGGTGGTATATAAGTTGAGTATGTGATCATACATAGAGTATGTGCACATACTAATTTTTATATACTAATAGTAAGGTATAATAGAAATATATTTGGGGGGTACCCCCGGGAAGAGATCCAGTGGAGACGGGGTGGGCCTATAGCTCAGAGGATTAGAGCACGTGGCTATGAACCACGGTGTCGGGGGTTCGAATCCCTCCTCGCCCACAGCCTTCCAAAGGGGGAAGGACCTTTACTTTCTCCCTGAGGGTATTTTGAAATTTTTAGTATATATCCATTTGGATTGTCCAAGAATTAGTATGTAAACATACTCAGAGTGATAAATAGGTATGTAGACATACCCACAGTGGTATATATATACGATATTTTCTCGCGGTCCCGCGCCAGCTCACTATTAGCCGCCCGCGCCAAGTCACCTGGTCGCGGACAACACGTGGCCGGTGGCCCCACCACACCAGCTACAACCTATGCCACGTGGTCGGCCGCCCACACCAAGTCACCAGACACGTCAGCCCCAACCACAACACAGAGCGGTTCTGGTAAGTTGGCAGGAGAAAAGCCCGCGCTGTACCCAAAAATAGTTTTCCCACAGTCTGCTGCCCTGAAAAGGGAAAAAGGAGAACGGAGAGACGAGTAGGCGACCAGAACGGATCATTCTGACGGAGATTTGCGCCTTCCAACGGCTGCTCACTCCTACGGGTGCAACCTTGGTGATACTTCCTGCAGCAGCGTGTCAATCTGGTAAGTAATTTTGTATTAAATCCGAAAAATTTCATTTCGCAGAATGTTCTTTTCGATTGGTTCTGTGGTCAGTAATTTTGAATTGAATTCACCAAAAACTTTCCAGATGGTTAGACGTTGGATAACCGGTTGTACTGGTTTTACCACTAAGCATGAGAGAGGGGTCCAGGATTTTCTTGGCAAAATATTATGCCTATGACATTGATGCGTCAATAACTCTACAGGGACTATAGAGTGAAGTGGAGTTCACTTACTTGTGAGTGAGATGACAACCACTTACACTAGGTGGATCCATCATGGAAAAGCTTTGGAGGATATGGTTGACGAAGATGCAAATGTTCAGGATAATGGGGTTCAGGAAAATGCAATTCCGCAGGATGATGGGGTTTAGGAAATTGCAATTCTACTAGATGTAGAGGGGAATGTAGATAATGCAGCTCCACGAGATGGTGGTGATCAGGAAACGGTCTAGGAAAACCAATACATATCGGGTATGAAGGAGGATGAAGGCCCTAGAGATGGAATTCCTGAATTGATTGCTGACTTAGGCATGGGTGAGGTGCTCGGTGAGAAAATGTATGAATTCGTAAAGGAACATCTAAATGGTAAGGTGTCACCGACATCTACATATGCACAAATTATATTTGTTGTGAAGTTACTTCATATAAAGTCTTTCAATCAGATGAGCAACGTTGCATTCAATGCGACGATGAAGTTGTTACAAAAAGGATTTCCAGAAGTGTGTCTTCCAAAATCTTTCGATGAGGCAATGAAGTATATATGTGCCATGCGACATGGCTATGAAAAAAATCCATGTTTGCAAAAAATAATTGTGTATTGTTTCACAAGGAGAAGTATGTCAAACTTGATGTGTGCCCAGTATGTTGTGAAGCAAATTCAAGATGGAAGGATGCAGACACCAACAAGCGCGTTCCTCAAAAGGTATTGAGGCATTTTCCACTGATTTCCAGGCTGAAGAGGATGTTTCTTTCATCAAAAATAGTAAAGGATGCACAATGGCACAAGTTCAAGCGAAAATCGGTGAAGAATGAGCTTAGCCATCCAGCTGATGCTGAGGCATGGAAACACTTTGATCAAACTTGGACAGAATTTGCAGAAGATGCTAGCAACATTAGACTTGGTCTTGCAACTGATGGTTTCAATCCATTTGGCAACATGACCCACTCATATAGTATGTGGCTAGTATTTGTTGTGCCGTATAACATGCCACCATTAGTATACATGGAAGAATCAAACTTCATGATGACCTTATTCATCCCTAGGCCGAGTTCTCCATCAAAGGATTTTGATATCTTCATGGAACCTCTCATCGAAGAGATGAAGGATCTTTGGAAGGGTGTCAAGGCAATCGATGTTGTTAGTGGTAGAAAATTTACACTGTGTGATGCGGTTCTTTGGTGCACACATGATTATCCAGCATTGAGCATGTTGTGTGGGCGAATCACGAAACGCTATTTTGCATGTGTGTTGTGACAAGGATCCTTGCTAAAGGAGATTGAAGAACAAGATATGTTACACTAGGCATCGCCGTTTCCTTCCAACTGGCCATCCATGGAGAAGAAAGAGAGCAGATATTGATGGTAGAAAACCAAGAAAAGCCACGGCAGTTTACCCATGAGGAGTTGACATGGCAACTGGAGAAGGTTAAAGATGTTAGACCAGGAAAGTATCATCTACCTCAAGGTAAGAAAAGGAAGCGGGAGTGCGGATAGTGCTGGGGCCGAAGGGTTGGTTTGTGGGACTTGCCGTATTGGTCATCTCTGAAGCTGGCACATAACCTTCATGTGATGCACATTGAGAAAAAACATATGCGAAAACCTTATTGGAATGTTGCTTAAAATTGTTGGGAAGACAAACGACACCATCAATGCTAGGGTTGATTTGGAAGAGATGGGCATTAGATCAAATCAACACATGGTGGCAACTGATGATGGTGAGTTATGCAAAATGCCAGATGCTCCGTATGTACATTCAAAAAAGAAACAAAAGCTGTTTTGTGATTTTATAAGTTTGGTGAAGTTCCTAGATGGATATGCTTCAAATTTCTCAAGGTGTTTTGCTGCTGATGGATGCAAACTACAAAGACTGAAAACTCATGATTGTCATATCCTACTCCAAAGGGTTTTGTCGGCTTGTCTTCGCGGTTTAGTGGAAACTTCTTTCGTCAACTATGTTGCAAAATTCTGAAGTTGAATGTCCTGCAAAAAATGAAAATAGATACCCTAATAATTTTGTGCAAGCTTGAAAAAATTTTCCCTCCTTCCTTCTTTGATGTTATGGTCCACTTGGCCGTCCATTTGCCTGAGGAAGCAATCCTGAGAGGTCCAGTACAATATGGATGGGTGTATCCAGTCGAAAGAAGGCTATGCACATTGAACCATTTAGTGAGAAACCAAGCTAGGCCTGAAGGATCCATTGTAGAAGCATATGTTGCTAATGAGGCCTTGACATTTTGCTCGAGCTACTTCGCGGCTGATGATATGGCCACACGATTCAATCAGGTTGGAAGGAACAGAGAGAATGTTGATTAGTCAGTAGATGGAACATCTTGTTTCGATCACAATGTTGAAGTACTTGGAGCAGGGACCACTTATTGGCTTAAGTCAAAGTACGACAAGGTGGTTTGGTATGTGCTAAACAATTGCGAAGAGGTGAAGCCATATATCAAGTAAGTAAATCACCATTGCAATGATAGAACTACAATTATTTCATGCTAACTTTGAGATGGTACTTCTTTGTAGAGTGCTCAAGAGTGAATTAAAAGCAGAAGGCTTGTCGGACGAAGCTATGGATCATTGAATTGTTACAGAATTTCTCCACTGGTTTAGATCGCATGTTAGTTTTCATTTTTTTGTTGGTAACTAGCTTTTATTACCTAGCGAGGACCTTTACACAAGACTATTAAAAAAACTATGGCTCTGCTGTACATATTGCAAACAATCCAATGAGCGACGAGAACCTATATGCATTAGCAGCGGAACCAGACTTGCGAGGAAGAACTTATACAACATGTATTGTAGGCGGTGTCCGGTACCAGACAAAGGCTCGAGAGGCAAATAGAAAGACACAGAATAGTGGAATTATGACTACAATATCACATAGAGACATTGAAGAAATTGAGTTTTATGGTTCACTAAAAGACATTATTGAGCTGCGGTACAACTCATCAGGGCATGACAAAGATCGAATTGTTGTTTTATTCCACGTTGACTCGTATGATCTGGAAGGACCAAGAAGGAATCAAAGATTAGAAATGATGGGTACTTCACAAGCGTCAATACTAGAGATTACTAGTACCAAGATGATCCCTACATTCTTGCTGAACAAGCAACGAAGGTCTTTTACTTGCCAGACACCCTGCTACAACACCCATGGAGAGTGGTGCAAAAGTTTGAGCGTAGGCATTTGTGGAGCTATAATGAAAATGAGGAGGACATAGCTCCTATTGGCATGGTACTTGCATATCAAGATGATGAAATTGACCAAACCTTGCATGATGTAATATGTTATGATGGTGTTGGTAATGGTTTGGAGGTACCGGTGCCTATTATTGAGGAGGAGGAGGAGGCTATGGTTGCAGCCGCTGAAGTTGACGCCATTCGCCAGCAGGAGCTGTCTGATGTGGATAGATTTAATTTTGAAGATAGGACGACGACACTCTATGGCAATACGTCGATGAAGATGAAAATGTTGTCAATGAAAGTGATGAGGACTAGGATGTGAAATCAGTTAATTTTTAAGTTGATCCAATATGAAATCATGTGGACCTTATTATTTATATGTAGTTGAAGTCACACTTTCCTGAATATTAAACCTGCCATCGGTGCCTACTATCCAGTTTACTGTATTATGTAGCATCAGAACTTCCTATAGCAACTTATAAAAAATATATGATCGCACGTTGGGCTGGCGGATTATCCGGTACGTTGTATTATACAACAACAGAACGTCCTGTATGCAGGGAAGAAGGTAGAAAAGTCTAACAATAACGTATAAAATAGCCTAGTGTACAGAGAAATAAGGCTCCTCCGATTATGGGCTATGTGAATGGTAGATTAGATAATATCCATATAATCACAAGAATGCATGATTATGGATTAAGGCTACCACTGGGGAGCGTATGGACAAATCCACTTCTTATCCTCCCCAATCCCACCCATACCAGTGGATAATTAATTTTATACTAGATTCTATACATACCCAATCGATTAATCCAATAGTCGTATTATGGATTATGATCCGAGTAATATGTGAATAGAATCGGAGGAAGGGGTGTGTTGATCTCCAATGTGGGCATGGTCGAGTAGTATGCAATGTGGTCACGATCGAGTAAGTATGTGAATGGAATGTCTGGTTCTTCAACATGCTCATGATATTGTTGTATGTGAATCGAATCGACGAATGAAGGGTTGTGTTGATCTCCAATGTGGGCATGATCGAGGAGTATGCAACATGCTCATAATCTTGTAGTAGTATTCGAATCGAATAGAGGAAGAAAGAGATTTGTTGATCTCGAATGTGGGCATGATCGAGGAGTATGCAACATGCTCATAATCTTGTAGTAGTATGCGAGTCGAACCGATGAAGGAAGGGATGTGTTGATCTCCAATGTGGGCATGATCGAGGAGTATGCAACGTGCTCATAATCTTGTAGTAGTATGCGAATTGAATCGATGAAGGAAGGGATGTGTTGATCTCCAGTGTGGGCATGATTGAGGAGTATGCAACGTGCTCATCATCTTGTACTATGCGAATCGAATCGAGGAAGGAAGGAATAATGTGTTGATCTCCAATGTAGGCATGATCGAGTAGTATGCAACGTGCTCATGATCTAACAATCCATCCAAAGTACGCCCTCCCATTCTTTACTACTTAACAACTGACATCAATTTAAGCAGAGAAGTACATAAACGAACAGAGTGGTTCCTAACAACGGAATATCCTTTGTACCAGTATCGTTATAAGAGGAACATCCTTTACCGCCACTATATAGCGCTGACCAGCCCCCACAAGAAACCGGCATGCTGTTCAAATATTCAAAATTTTGGACGCACGGGCAAAGCAAATGTAAAATGTCCTTTTTGCTTCCCCCTTCCTAGCAACACCTCATTTCAGCCACCACCATAATGAAAGGGTATATTTGTAATCTGATAGGCCGTCCACCAAAATGGACGAGTACTCCCGCCCCCGTCCCTTCTACTCCTCACCATCTCAAATCTTTCCACCCTCAGCTCCCCTTCCCTCCTCGCCGCTAGCCCAAATCTTCACCTCCTCTCCATCGTCCCAAATCTACCGCTCATAGCTGCAGCCCCTTTCCCATCTGTGTTTGTAGAACCAGCAGTGATGACACATTGCCACCAGGAGTGAAGGGCGTACAAAGGAAATATCCAGAACAAGGTACAATGTTTTTCCTCCTTGGTTCAGCTTCCCTAGTGGATTCGTATTTGCATGTTTTCCCATGTGGCAGATCCCATGTGTGCACTAGTTTTTTTGATCAGGTAGATCTCATGTATACAGTAGTTCTTCTTAGGATCTTGTTTTGACTACGAACATCCTTTTTGGATCTTGTTCGGCTAGGAACATCCTACTGGTTCTTATAGAAGTTTTTAGATCTGACAGATCCCATGTCTACACTAGGTCCTCTCAGGATCTTGTTTTGACTAGGAACATCCTTTTCAGGATCTTGTTTCGGCTAGGAACATCCTATTGGTTCTTATACAAGTTTTTAGATCTAGTTTTATTTACAGTGGTAGGGCAACATTATATAAGTTTCTCTCCTTTCCTAACAGAAGTAGATGTGCACTACGATTACGAGCGGAAGAGGGACTTTAATGTATTGAGGAATCACACATTCTTCTCTTCACTTGGCCTCGATAAAATGAAATCATTTTTACCACCTGATCGACCAAGTAGAAAGGGTACCAATGAAACAAGAATTCAACATCCGGATCCGGAGTACAACCCATCTGATGAACAATATGAATCTGACCAAGAGACATGTCAACGCGATGTAATCTTATCATGAACCTGTTTCATGTATCAGTTATGCAGGATTGCTTCTGATCTTCTCCTTTTTTGTTGCATTTTGTCTAATCAGGTCACTAATAACATACATGTCAGTGGAGGAAGAGGGACCAAGAGAATTCAAGCACCGAATGACTCTACCAGTATGCCTCCTAGACTAACGAGGACCAAGGCAAGGGAATTGGCTTTAGCTGACGGTGGGTGTGCAGCGGATGGGAGTGGGACATCTCCTGATACACAAAAATTGCCCACTCAAGGCCAAGCAACAGCTACCCATGATGAGAACATCATCGACATGACGACTGCAGAAGGCAAGTCATTTGATCTCATATTCGAATGTCCTAATTACCAACCGAATAATTATTAACTTGTATGACTGTAACAAACTTGTTAGGTGACGCACGCCCTTCCAGAGCACAACGGGGACCATAGGATTCAAGAAGATTGGGCAGAGATCTGGACCGGATTATCCGAGGCTTAAATGGCAAGATCCCAATACACATTCAAGAAGGGCTCAAATGCCCAAAGGCACCAATGCAAGCTACAAAGTTTGCATCGGAAGGTGGGATCATAATGCGTGGAAACATACCAATCCTTACTAGCTGGAAGGACTACAAGCCGAAGAAGAACCAACAAGATGGTGAAAAGATTGAAAACCATCTCAAGAACTACATGGGTAAACTAGCGGTGTGCATATGTCCACTCATCTACTACCATAGTTCTTTGCATCCATTTTTGACATCCATTTTTCTGATAATTTTGTTGTGCTAGGGGCTATTTGACATTGACACCACCAGTGAGCCTGTAAGGGCGGCATGCAGTGACATGTTGAAGGCGATAAAGAGACAGGCAAGGTATCATCTAAAGCAAAAGTACTTCAATGATGTTCCAACAAATGTAGTCCCAACTAAATCTCCTCTGACCAATGTGACCGATGCCTAATGGAAGGCATTGGTTAACATGTGGTCTTCCCCTGAGCACAGGGTATGATAGAACTTCAACGTGCCACTACCACATTTCCATGTACTGATATATTGTTCTTATTCTTGTTTCTTACACGAGTTCTTATTATTGTAAAGGTGAGGTGTAGTACAAACATCAGTAATCGAGGAAAGGTCAAGTACCATCAGCGCATAGGATCTCGAAGCTACATTGTACAAGCTAATCTTGTGGTAAGCAGATGCACAAGTCATGTTTTTCCTTTGTAGTTCACTTCATGAACCATTTTTCAATGCTAGCACTTCAATTACGCCTGTTTTCGAAACATATTTAGAGGGTGAAGTATGCTGCTAAAGGAGAAGAGCTAAGTCCACTTGATTATTTCAAGTCCTTCCACCGCAGGAAGAATGGTTTCACTACTCCAGTACAGGCAGCCATCGTAAGTACTTGTCTGCTTTTGCATTCTTCTTTGCTATAATACTAGAAACATGAGTGAGTATTTTTTTCAAACCTTTCATTTATTTCCTTTTTTAGGCTCGCATGGAACAAATTGTTGCCGAACCTCAAGGCAAGCAACTAGGAAAGACTGTTGCTGAAGCAGTGGCAGAAGTCATCCAATCTAGGACTTTTCGGGAGGTTGCTGGCATTCGCCCGCCCTTCTTGTAAAAGACTAGGGTTACTACTGCACTTCAGGTTCATGAAATACGAGCTGGACTTGACAATGAGAAGCAAGAGGGGCACAATTGCAGCAGAAGATTGTTAAATAGGAGGCCAAGATGAGTGAACTGAGATTGAAGGCTGAACAACAGGAGACAACATTGAAGTCTCAAATAGAAGCGCTTGAACTTTTGAAGAAGAGCACAAATAACATGCAGAATCTGATCCAAGGCTTGATAAATTTCAGCTAGGTTTATCCTCCTCTCAACTGATGTGTGGTCCTGGTGAACTTGGGTTGTTGATGACTTTTGTTGTACGTTGCATTGTTGATGCTAACTTGATGTATGTTGCACAATTGTACTAGTTGAACTATTCCCAGAATGTGATGTGAATTATATGGAAGTGGGAAATGCTCTATTTTTATGTCTGATTATGTGGTGGTGATCAGCAGCCATAATAGTATACAGTGTCCTGCAAAATGCAATACGGGTCAAGGCCTAGGAAAGGCCCTGGGAAAATGGCCCAGAATCAAATGGCCCTGCATAATGCAATATGGGCCAAGTTCGTTAGATGAAATAGGGCCCAGAATAAAACTGCCCAATATAGCATGCAAAAAACATTTAAGGAATGGCCAAAAAATAACATGAAAACATAAAATAGGCTAATTGGCCCAACAAAATTAGGCTCACAAAGGCTCTTACATGGACCGGGCCTCAATTTGTGACGAACCGAAATCGTCATAACCCCCTGCCATGTCGGAGCCACGATGGATCTCGGTCCGACGTGGCGCAACTACCGAAACAGGTTTATGACGACAAGTGTAACGAATTTATATGCGTCATTAAATTCATGATGCCACGAAATAAGGTCTCGTCATTAATCGCGGTTTGTGACGCTCGATTAATGACGGAGGGTTTTCGTAACAACAGGTGTCATAAATCACAGTTTATGACGAGAAACGCCCTTTTTGCGTCACTAGTCGGTGTTTTCCTTGTAGTTAAACAAAGCAAATTACTTTCTAAGAATGGCTCATCCATTAAGTTGTGTTACAAATCAGTAACTGGATCTAGAGCGGCCAAGGTAACAGAAGAATCTCAAATCCAATAATACACAAAGCAATTTACTTTCTAAGCATGCTCATCGGTTAACTTGTGTTACGAATCAGTGACTAGATGTAGAGTGGCCAAGGTAAGAGAAGAATCTCAAATCTAACATAGTACACAAAGCAATTTACTTTCTAAGCATGGCAAATCGATTAACTTGTGTTGCAAATCAGTGACTGGATCTAGAGCGGAAAAGGTAAGACAAGAATCTCATAACTAACACAATACACCAAGCAATTTACTTTCTAAACCAACGAAAATAGGGGACTAGAGAGAAAAGGAAATGAGATTCTCACTTGTGAAGCTGCAAGATTCAGGGGCTGATGGATTGAGGGGGCATCGGCAGCTGGTGCTTGCACTGCACATTATCTACAATATAATTATTCTTGTTTCATCAACTTGATGTCTACTCTTAACGATCCATAAAGTATTTGAGGAGAACACACCATAAATCGAGGGATCAAGAGTTTTTGCCAAGCCAAAGTAGTACGCGTACACGAGAGTACGCCCTTTGTGCTAGGAAACTGAGACCAACGAGAATAAGGATTCCCGTTACAGACCAACTATTTGGAGAAATTAAGATCTAAAAGAGCCGGATATAAACTATCCAATTTACATGCATATCAAGTTATCTGCATACATCTCAAGTGATATGATCATGTACTCAATTAATATTATACGTTACATCATGTACTACTCATTCTACATGTTTGTATTTAAGGACACCCGAGCTTATTTCTACGCTCGGGGGCTGGACGAGGAGTCGTGATGTTTTCCTATACTTCACGAGGACAAGGCCGAGCACTCGCATGAGTCAGCACTCGAGTATCACGACGGATCCCATGACCGGTCCCACAGTCACACGCCGGAGACTGGCGAGCGGGGAATACGAGACGGCACCCAATGACACCACACCCGACACCTCCGGTGTCGTGCCAGAGTGCTCCTCCAAAGCACTCGGCCGCACTGTTGGGCTGATGGATGGTGCAGGCACCCCCTCCTCATCAAGAGAGAGGTCAACTGCTTCCCTGCAAACACAACAACAAGTCCAACACCATGTGTCTTATCAATTCAAGCACCAGTATGCAAGCTTACGCAGCAGAACATCAATGGGGTGATGGAGAAACCTACACAAGAAGACACGCACGGCCTTGCGGGTCCGCAGAAGCTGAAGTTCAAGACCCGATACTTATGCTCTTTTTGGACCCTCGACCAACATATTCTATCCTGCTCAAGGCTCGAGGGCTAAGTGTATACACTTCACCTTTGGTGAATGTAAAAACGTCGATCGTGGTACTCGATAGAAGCATTCGACGAAGCTAAAAGAACTCAGAGAAAGCATAGAAGACTTCACAGAAGGCTTGAAGACCCTCGACCAGTTTATTGTAATTTGCTCTAGGCTCGAGGGCTACTGTGGGGGATATACCCCCGGGTACCATAGATACGTAGACAGTGGAGTCCAACCAGGACTCCCCACACACAGTAGTAATGCGATTATATCTCTTGTATTGTAATCGACTATGGATTTCCATGTAACCCAACCCCACCGAACTATATAAGGAGGGGTAGGGATCCCTAGATCAGGGGACCAAACCGCAGGCTTACGAGCCTAGCACCCAACATACATGAGCGCGGGACGCAATACAATCCACCCAAACAGGATGCGGGGTATAACATCAATCTGGCGGCCCGAACCTGTATAAATCCTTGTGTCTTTGTGTTCCTGTGTTACCATCTTGCTCCTGATCCGGCTACCCCTCCACACAATCTACCACTATCGTCTACTCCTTGGTGGACTACCGATGCTGTTGTACCGACACGCGCGGAGCAGCGAGCTGTGGCAATGACGGCGGTGAATGGGAGAGGAGAGAAAGGAGAAAAGATTCAGCCTGCAACAACTAACCTTGCTGAAGGACTGAGTAGGCGACCAGAGAGGGGGGGAGTGAATGGGAGCCGATAAAAATTCTTCCCGAAGGTCGAACTAAGCCTATACCCCGATTGCCACTCCGAGTACTCGCGCACACCAAAGAAGCTCTAGACAAGGCACACACAAGCCCACAAGATCTAGAGACAAGCCTAGAAGCAAAGAGCGGAAGGACAAGACAAGAAACAAAAGACTTAGCCAAATATGAAAAGTCCTGGTCGGAGAGTCCGGACGAGTACGGCGGACAGTCCACGAGTACGGCAGACAGTCCATGAACCCTCAGCGGACAGTCTGAAAAAGGACCCCGAGCCAACAGTGCTACACCGAGGAAATTCGGACAGTCCGGGCAAGCACCGCGGACAGTCCGGGACCTCGCGGACAATCCGGCCACCCCAGGCGGACAGTCCGGCGAATCTCGCTGGACACCCCCAAACCTCGAGACACCCCAGACAAAAACCAATGCCACGCGGACAGTCTGGATAGCACACGCGGACAGTCCGCAAACCACTTGCAACAAAACCCTAGTGGCGAAACGGATCGAAACGCGAACTCGCACGAACACGGAGGAACACGCGATGAACTGCAGTCGCGCAGACAGTCCGCACTCATCCCGCGGACAGTCCGCCTGGAGCAAACAGAGCAGAACAAGCTTGACCCCGCGAAGTCAACTCTCCAAATCCATCACTGGATCTCCCAAACAGCTTGAGCTCTTGAGACAAGATTTGGGGTAGGTAAGAAGCATCACAAGAGGAAGCTATGCCCCAAAAATCTCGACCTCTAACTCACTAAAACACCGGGAATCGCGGATCACATGAACCACCACCAAGAACTCAAGCTCCGGCCAAAAACTCACGAATCGAAGGCTTTACCCGGCGTTTGAGGGGTCAAGATCACACACAAAGATGCGCAAGGCATCCACCCATGATCCTCTCAAAGAAATCCGAAGGAAAACGCCCTCAAAATCATGAATCAAGCGAAGAACAAAACTCCCCAAAAATAGCCCCAAAAATGTCACGAAAATCACAGAGGACTAGGAGATCACCGCAATACCGAATGCTTCCATACTTCTAGAGGTCAGAGTCTATACAAGAATCTAGCCTAAGTAATACAGAGGAAAAAGAAGCAGTTCAGAGCAATCTACCCGGGGAGGAAACCCTAGAGTCTAAGAGAGAGAGATGCCATCCACCTCTCCGCTATTTATACGAAGTCCATCGGAGGGAGGTAAATGACCACACTACCCCTACAACTTGAAATGAAGATACAACCCCTCAGGGGTATTTTGGTCAAGTCTTCATCGAGCGGACACGCTTCCACCGTGGCCTTGCTTAGCTTCGACGCAAGCCCCGCGATCACGCCATGTGCCCCCCGCCTCGAAGCTTCCCGAAGCTCCCGGATCACCGTCTCCGTCGCCTCGGGCCTCTAGACTTGGTTTTGAGGCCCACACTAAGAAAACGTCCACCGATGGTTTTGTGGGCAAACCAACAAACCCCGCGTGCAAGCTTCGGGCTCGATCCGCTACCTTGCATCGGCCCATGTCCATGACTTAAACTTGCTAGTCTTGCACCGCACGGCTCGCACTTGACCCCATCAGCCACCGGGTCCATCGAACCAAGCCTACTTGCCTCTCCATCACCCGGAGGCCGCCACGGCTAAGGCCTTTTGCGCTTGTTCTTCGCCTGCACCGACACGAGTCAAGCCGCAACCTGTACCTGCACACTTAGTCAAGCATCTGTCCACACAACATTGTCAATCACTCATCACTAAGGAGAGACCCTCCACTGGTCCTCGGACACACCTGGTTCTCAATCTCCCCCTTGATGAGTGCATTGACAACACCCATAGAAATCACATAGAGAAAAAGAAAAGAAAACAACCACGAACACAAACCTCCAAAGCAAGTGATCCAAAGCCAAAGAACAAGCCAAAACAAGATCACTTGCCAAACTAAGTCTTGGCCCCCTAAGACAAGGGCAACGGCTCGACCCAGCCGAGACAAAACAAAGCTCACAAAGAGCACACCACAAAGCACAAAACTCAGGCAAACCAAAGGAGCTCCCCCTGCACATATGCAACTCCCCCTGAGCAAATGCAACCTCTTCTTCTCAACTTTTCTCCTGACATGCAACATCTCACAAAAGCAAACCAATTTTCCACAAAATCTCCCAATGCATGAAAATTCTCCCCAAATGTGCATAACTTCTCCCAAAACTCTCCCCCCTTGTTGACAATGCATGAATCAAGGTATATGAAACTCTTCCCCTTGTTTTCATGAAAAATGCATGTCAAAGGATATACAATCTACCAAGCTTCTCAAATATACAAAGAGCACAACAAAATGCTACACATGAGACATAGAGCAAGCAAAGTAGACATGGTGTAGTTAGCACATTGCAATCAAGAAGGTAGAGACATATAAGCATGTGACATGGCTAAAAGCAATTTTAAGCAATTTTCATAAAGAAAACATTCATCTCATGAACAAGACCCTATCCAAAGCAATTTGAGCACAAATACACTAGATCATCCAAAGTTTATGCAAGATCACAAATTCTCATCACAAGATCATTATAAACGACCACAAGCTACTCAAGTCATGTTAAAGCCACCGAGCCATGTGTCTACTTCTTAAAATGAGACTTCTCATGGTAGACAACATGCTACGGTTTAGCACCCAAGATATGAATATCAAAAACATACAAACATGATTAGGAGCTCATTTTTCAAGCATAAGGCAATTCATACACCAATTTCATTTTCAAGTTAAAACATGGTACATGAAGTGCCTTTGCGGCAAAAAGAAGCTTATGCTCCTGCCCAAGTAAGTAAATGGACTAAACATTTACAATGACAAAAGGTCTTTGACCCCAAGCAAAAAGAACATGATACTCAAGCACAAACTAAACATGATATAGGCATTTCAGCACAAATTGAGCATAAACAAGCATCTACTCATGAGAGAGGCAATTTTATCATTTTCATAAACATGAAGCTATCTCAACATAAGTATATGGCAAAACCATTAAGAGCATAGCATTCACATCACCATTTACCAAACATGCACAAATCTCACATATAGCACATCAGTGATCAATGTATATAAGAGAAGCTTTTCCTAGCACAAGTGATCAAAAGATGGCTATCCTACCAGGTTTTGTACAGAAAGTAAAATGTATGAATGGAATGCAACAAAATGAAACATATGACACATATATACATAAGAAGCTCCAAGACCCAGCTAGAAAGGAAAGCACACCCCAAGTTCACCCCGCAAGCGAGTGAAAGTGACTTGGTTAAGTGGTTTGGTGAATATGTTGGCTAGCTGATCTTGGGTAGGGACATAGGACAAAGATATGTTTCCCTTCTCAACATTGTCCCTCAAGAAGTGGTACCTCACTTCTATATGTTTCGTTTTGGAGTGAAGGACAGGGTTTTTGGCAACACTTATGGCACTGGTGCTGTCACAAAAAAGTGGAACCTGGGAGCACTCCTCACCAAAGTCACTCATAGTGTTGGTCATCCAAAGCAGCTGGGAACAACAACTAGCAGCAGCTACATACTCGGCCTCTGTAGTGGACTGGGCTACACTGGATTTCTTGCGAGATGACCAAGAGACCAAAGAAGAACCAAGGAACTGACAACACCCAGAGGTAAACTTGCAGTCTAATCGACACCCAGCAAAATCAACATCAGAGTACCTGTGAAGTCTTAGTGTCGAGGAGGCAGAATACCAAAGACCAAACTCAGGAGTGTAGTTCAAGTACCTGAAAATCTGCTTGACGGCCTACCGATGTGAAGTCCTCAGTGAAGCCTGAAAACGAGTGCACAGACACACACTGAACTGTATGTCCGGCCTCGTCACCGTCAAGTAGAGGAGGGAGCCGATCATGCTCCGGTACTCCTTCTGGTCCACGGGTTCGCCATCCTCATCCGCGTCCAAAGCTGTAGTGGTACCCATCGGTGTAGTCAGCGGCTTGGAGTCGTTCATGCCAAACTTCTTCACCATGTCCCTGGTGTACTTCGCCTGATGTACAAACGTCCCGTCCTTGCACTGCTTGATCTGGAGTCCTAAGAAAAATTACAGCTCGCCCATCATGGACATCTCAAATTCCTTGCTCATGTCATCTGCAAATCTAGCAACAAGATCATGAGAAGAGCCACCAAAGATTATGTCATCCACGTAAATCTGAACAATCAAAAGGTCATTCCCATGCTTAAGGAGAAACAGGGTCTTATCAACTGTGCCCATCACAAACCCCTTACTCAGCAAAAAGCCTCTCAACCTGCCATACCAAGCTCTAGGTGCCTGTTTCAACCCATAGAGCGCTCTCTGGAGTTTGTATACATGGTGTGGGTATTTCTCGCTCTCAAACCCCGGAGGTTGCCTCACATACACTTCTTCCTCTATCACCCCATTCAAGAAAGCACTCTTGACATCCATTTGGTACAACTTGAACCCTTTAGCCACGGCAAAGGCTAGAAGGATTCTAATTGCCTCCAATCGGGCCACAGGAGCAAATGTCTCCTCATAATCTATACCCTCTTTCTTGTTGAACCCCTGAGCCACCAACCTCGATTTGTTTCTCACAACCATCCCATTCTCACCCTCTTTGTTCTTCCACACCCACTTGGTACCTATGGGACGGCAATTTGGTGGTGGATCGACTAACACCCAGACTTGGTTTCTCTCAAAGTTCTCCAACTCCTCATGCATGGAATTCACCCAATTCTTGTCAGACAAAGCATGTCGAATATCTTTGGGCTCGAAAGAAGCGACAAAAGCAGAATGAGCGAAATGAGAAGTATTCCTTGACCTCGACCGTGTAGTGCGTTCATGAAGGTCACCTATGATCGTCGTCGGTGGGTGATCCACTTGTACACGCCGGGGAGCCTCTCGCCTGGACACAATCTCCCCCTCAGCAGCAGCCTCCACTCGAACAGCCTCAGTCGTAGTGGGTGTAGGGGATGGTCCATCCTCGATCGTCGTCGTAGTAGTGGAAGTAGCGTGTACACGATCAGCCACGGGAGCACCACCATCATCATCGTCGTCGTCTCCATCTCCATCCTTCTCATCCTCAAAGATCCTCGCTCCAATCTCCTCGTCACCTACACACTCAAAAACAGAAGAGCTACATGGTTGTGTCTCGTCGAAGGTTACCTCGCAAGTCTCCATGATTCGGTTATTGTCAAGGTTGAGCACACGATATGCTCTAGAATGAATCGCATATCCAAGGAAAATACGATCCGAACATCTAGACTCAAACTTATCCAACTTGCCCTTCTTCAGAATGAAACACTTGCAACCAAAAGCTCTAAAGTGACTCACCTTAGGTTGTCGCCCATGCATCAGCTCATAAGAGGTCTTCTTCTTAAAGGCACGAAGGAAGATGCAATTTGAGACATAGCAAGCGGCATTGACCGCCTCGGCCCAGAAATGCCTAGGAGTCCTATGCTCATCGAGCATCGTCCTGGCCATCTCACAAAGGGTCCGGTTCTTCCTCTCCACTACGCCATTCTGGCAAGCAACGTATGGAGAAGAGTACTGGTGATTGAGACCAAGATCACTGCAAAAGGCATCAAAATGAGAGTTCTTAAATTCCGTGCCATTGTCACTGCATATAGCTCGAATGGCATCACCATGTCTCTCATTCTTCAACATCAAGATCAAGTCCCGAACAAAGCCAAATGTCTCGCTCCTATCCTCCAAAAAGAAAACCCAAGAGTACCTCGAAAAATCATCAACCACAACAAGAACATATCACTTCCCACCCGCAGAGCGAACACGAGCTGGCCCAACCAAATCCATGTGCAACAGCTCACAATGTCGCTCGGTCATGACCGCAGTCAGAGGGGCGTGAGAAGCGGCAACCATCTTTCCAAGCAGAGAAGAAGTACAAACCAAATCCTTCTCGAATTTCAACTTAGGCAATCCTCGGACAAGATCAAGACCACTCAAGCGGGAAAGCAACTCAAAGCTCAAGTGTCCCAACCTCCTATGCCATTTCCAAAGCTCGGTCGAAACACTAGCAACAAAGCATCGAGGAGGACCAACAGACTGGGAAAAATCGGCACGGAATATTTGACCCTCAGGGACGATCGTACAGACAAGATCGCCTCGAGAATCAAGCACACGAGAAGCGCCCAACTTAAAACAAACCTCAAAACCTTCGTCAAATAACTGAGATACTGACAACAGGTTAAAACCAAGTGACTTGACCAGAGCCACACTTCTTAAGGTCACCTTGCTACTCACCTTCACCATACCTTCAGCAAGCACTCGTCCTCTCCCATTTTCTCGAAAGTGATGTACTCCCTCGTACTCACCGGGGTGAGGCTGGAGAACCACCCACGATCTCCGGTCATGTGTCGTGAGCAACCGGAGTCGATCAACCAAAAGTTCTCCAAGCCTCCCACCTGCAATCAAAAATGAGGACGAGAATGAGCAAGCGACTCAACACTAGGGTTAGTACCAAAGGAGTCAAACCAGCGTCGAGCCATTTGCTCAAAAGAAGGGTTAGCAAAGTCCATCCTACCAAAACCCCTAGGCGGAGCCCTCTCACGCCTACCACCAAAGGACCTGTCAGGTCTCAATGGAGGAGTATGCGCACCACGAGGAGGAAAATGTGGCCCGTAGTCCATCTGAGACCCAAAGCTCCAATCATGCCTCCCAAACTCGTAACGATCACGAGAAGGAGCACGTCGAGCCAACTCACCACGCCCAAACCCAACACGTCTATCTCTCTGAGGAAAACCACCTCCACCTCCACGAGTGGAAACTGTACGCACATACACCTCACCCCTAGGTAGAGGCCCTCGACGAGGCTCAAGCACACCATGAGAAAGGTGGTACCTGTCCTTGTTTGCCATCTCCCTAGCAAACCTCTCATCCCTCTTCCTCCAGAAACAGAACTCATCCTTATGCCCATCCCTCCCACAATACTGACAATGGAAGCGGATCGACTGTGGCTTAGGCTGTGGCTTCTCTACAGGCTTCTCAACAGCCTTCTCTCCTGACTTCCCCTCAAAGACATTACCAAGGTTTCTCACAAACTTGATGGGTTTCTGGTAATTTTCTGTTTTCTGGGGGAACACTGGTGGGTCTGGAGTTGTATCAAGCTTGTTTCTGAGGTGGTTTGGCTTGAGTGCATATTTGTTCATGGGTATGGTGTGTGGTGGAGTAGGAGTCTCTCCAACTTTCTCTTCTCCCTCACCACTCTTCTCACCACTCTTGCCAGCCCCCAACGCCTAACCATCAAACTGCTTGAACTCAGCCAACATCAAACTCAACTGTGGCTCATGCCCAGACAACCAACTCATCAATTTCCTAAGCTCATCATTTTCATCCTGCAAACGGTCAACATAGTGTGCAAGTTCCATGTTTTTCAAAGCATGCATTTCACAGGTAGAACATGATGTAGGAATGAGAGCTTCCAAAGCAGCCTCAAGAGAAACAATTCTAGTGTGAGATTCATCTAGCCTAGCATGCAAAACAGGACATGAGGTACAAGCACCTAACAAAGCTGACCGAGACTTCACACTCAATCCTAATCACATCTAGTTCCTCAAGAGTAGAGGCATGCTTCTCCTTGAGAGTAGTCAAATCAGCAAGAAAAACTGAACAATCACCACAGTCAATTTCATCAGACACCACAGGAGCAGATTTCAAGGAGCCTATCTCATTTCTAGCATCCACAAGCAAGAATTCAAGCTCAGCTATCTTATCCTTAGCATCACCCAACAAAGACCTAAATTCCCTCTTCTCCTTGTTGGTCTTTCTAAGCACATCATCACGGTTATCAAGAAACACATTGAGCCTAGCATTCTCCTCTAGCAAGAAGTTGGGATCATGTCGTACCTCTTCCTCGGAATCGGAGTTCGAATCCGAGCTATGTTTCCCACCCTTCTTGGAATGCACCATGCCGCAAAAGCCTCCTTGTGCGACGAAGCTGAGGCCGGTGAAGTTCTTGCCCGTGTGCCGGTTGTCCTTGCGCCTTTCTTGCTCTTCCTTGCTCTTCCTTGCTGCTCGAGTCAGAAGAAGCATCGCTTGATGTGGAGTCGATGTCGCTCGCTCTGGCAACCATCGCTCGAGCCGTTTTCTTCTTGTAGCCGCCACTCTTCTTGGACCATCTCTCACCCTTGTCCTTGCGCTTGTCCTTGTAATCGTTCTGGGAGGGGTGCTTGTTGTAGTCGTGCTTGGGTTTGCCCTTGTAGTCGTTCTTGATCTCCATGGCTTCAGGGTATTTGGCGATGAAGTGCCCGTGCTTCCCGCACCGATAGCACATCCCCGAGCTCCGCCTTGCATTCTTGCGGTTCTCGTACATCCGCCCAAACCTCTTGCTCAACAAGGTGAGATCGTCCTCGCTCAGTACCTCAAAGTCCTCATCTGGCAAAGACACAAGACAAGACAAAGAGAAACCACCAGAGTTAGCGTTAGACCTTGATCCTGAGACAAGAGCCAAACTATGAGGATGAGTGGGGCTCTCGCTCTTGGCTCTCAAGCCACGATCAACTTCTGAAGACCTGAGCTTGGAAAACAGCTCATCAAGCGTAAGCGTATCATACACACTCGACTCCTCAATGGCCTCGACCTTGGCACTCCACACAGATCTATCCAGGGCATGCAAAAGCTTGATAGCTTTATCATGATCCGTGTATGGGAGCACTGTCACATTGGCCCTCATGTTGTTGACTAGGCTAGTGAAGCGCTGGAACATAACATCGGTCGACTCACCGGGGAGATGAGTGAAGTTCTCGTACTCTCTTCGGTAAGTGGAAAACAAACAGGCTTGCACTTGGGCATTGCCAACATGAGTATTTCTCAACTTGAGCCAAATCTTTCCGGCCACATTCTCTCCGTACACTCGCTCGAACTCTGAGGCACAGAGAGCACGGAACAAGTAATCAACGGCCTTGCTGTTGGCCTCACACATGTCCCGCAAACCTGGAAGCAGAAAACTGTCTGGGATGACATAATGAGGATTCTGAGTGACCTCCCAGATCAGAGTTCCCTTCCCTCGCAAAAACGCACCCATGCGCCTCTCCCACATCAGGTAATTCTTGCCATCAAAGTGTGGAGGACCCGACCCCTTACCATAATCGCCCATCTTTGGATCTTAGACTGGTTAGAATCAAGAAGATCCATAACCGGCTCTGATACCAATTGAAGGACCGAGTAGGTGACCAGAGAGGGGGGGGAGTGAATGGGAGCCGATAAAAATTCTTCCCGAAGGTCGAACTCAGCCTATACCCCGATTGCCACTCCGAGTACTCACGCACACCAAAGAAGCTCTAGACAAGGCACACACAAGCCCACAAGATCTAGAGACAAGCCTAGAAGCAAAGAGCGGAAGCACAAGACAAGAAACAAAAGACTTAGCCAAATCTGCGAAGTCCTTGCCGGACAGTCCGGACGAGTACGGCAGACAGTCCACGAGTACGGCGGACAGTCTGTGAACCCTCGGTGGACAGTCCGAGAAAGGACCCCGAGCCAACAGTACTGCACCGAGGAAATTCGGATAGTCCGGGCAAGCACCGCGGACAGTCCGGGACCTCACAGACAGTCCGGCCACCCTAGGCGGACAGTCCGCTGAATCTCGTTGGACACCCCAGACAAACCTCGAGACACCCCAGACAAAAACCGATGCCACACGGATAGTCCGGACAGCACACGCGGACAGTCCACGAACCACTTGCAACAAAACCCTAGTGGCGAAACGGATCAAAACGCGAACGCGCACGAACACGGATGAACATGCGATGAACTGCAGTCGCGCGGACAGTCCGCACGCGTCCCGCGGACAGTCCGCCAGTCACAGACAGAGCAGAACAAGCTCCACCCCGCGAAGTCAATTTTCCAAATCCATCACCGGGTCTCCCAAACAGCTTGAGCTCTTGAGACAAGATTTGGGGGAGGTAAGAAGCGTCACAAGAGGAAGCTATGCCCTAAAAATCTCGACCTCTAACTCACTAAAACACCGGGAATCGCGGATCACATGAACCACAACCAAGAACTCGAGCTCTGGCCAAAAACTCACGAATCGAAGGCTTTCCCCGGCGTTTGAGGGGTCAAGATCACACACAAAGATGCGCAAGGCATCCACCCATGATCCCCTCAAAGAAATCTGAAGGAAAACACCCTCAAAATCACGAATCAAGCAAAGAACGAAACTCCCCAAAAATAGCCCCGAAAATGACACGAAAACCACAGAGGACTAGGAGATCACCGCAACGCTGAATGCTTCCATACATCCAGAGGTCAGAGTCTATACAAGAATCTAGCCTAAGGAATACAGAGGAAAAAGAAGCAGTTCAGAGCAATCTACCAGGGGAGAAAACCCTAGAGTCCAAGAGAGAGAGATGCCATCCACCTCTCCGCTATTTATACGAAGTCCATCGGAGGGAGGTAAATGACCACACTACCCCTCCAACTTGACATGAAGATACAACCCCTTAGGGGCATTTTGGTCAAGTCTTCATGTAGCGGACACGCTTCCACCGCGGCCTTGCTTAGCATCAACGCAAGCCCCGCGATCACGCCACATGCCCCCCGCCTCGAAGCTTCCCGAAGCTCCCGGATCACCATCTTCGTCGCCTCGGGCCTCCGGACTTGGTTTTGAGGACCAAACCAAGAAACTGTCCACCGATGGTTTTGTGGGCAAACCAACAAACCCCGCGTGCAAGCTTCGGGCTCGATCTGCTACCTTGCACCGGCCCATGTCCATGACTTCAACTTGCTAGAATTGCACCGCACGGCTCGCACTTGACCCCATCGGCCACCGGGTCCATCGAACCAAGCCTACTTGCCTCTCCATCACCCGGAGCCTGCCACGGCTAAGGCCTTTCGTGCTTGTTCTTCACCTGCACCGACACGAGTCAAGCCGCAATCAGTACCTGCACACTCAGCCAAGCATCAGTCCACACAACGTTGTCAATCACTCATCACTAAGGAGCCACCCTTCACTGGTCCTCGGACACACCTGGTCCTCACTTGCGCTCGTTGCTTTCTACAAGAAGTATCCATAGCACTTCACTGCGCCGTCCGCTCGCTACCGGTTAGGCCTGCTTAGCACGACGCAGCCCAAGAGCATGGGTGGTGGTACCGCTTCTCCAGATCCGAGCCACGCCCTTGTGCCGGATCTGGATCTCGCCAGACCCAGTCGAGCGGCGGCGGTGGAGTGCTTGCCTGCGCCGCCCCCGTCTGCTGCTCCAGGAACCCTACGGGTGAGCAGCCGCCTCGGCGGGATCCACACCTCCGCACAGGCATGGAGTTAAGCAGAGAGGTGTGGGTCGCGAGAGTAGGGCGAGGACGATGATCCTGTACGGGGCGTAGCGATGGTGCAGGGGTGAGGAGAGGAGCGGGCAGGGTGGCAGCGGAGGAGGAGAGCCGGGCAAGCCGAGTGGCGGGAGCAGTGGACTGAGGTTAGGGTTTGGAGCGGGCGGGCGCGGGGGAGGATGGGTATTGGGTGGGGTGGTGGGAGGGTTTTTTTGCAAAAGTGTCTAGGGTATTTGTAAATCGACAAGTTATTCTTCTTCTCGTATAAATACATTTTAGTTCGAGGGCTTTTTTGCAAATCTTTTGAACACGGTCTCTATGCGGTATGGACTTTATGGACCGTTTCGCGATTCCTAGCACACCGGAGGGCTTTTTAAAAAAACGAA
This sequence comes from Cenchrus fungigraminus, assembly GCA_036936925.1. Taxonomy (NCBI): domain Eukaryota; kingdom Viridiplantae; phylum Streptophyta; class Magnoliopsida; order Poales; family Poaceae; genus Cenchrus; species Cenchrus fungigraminus. Next base: position 88,109,582 of record CM072779.1, on the reverse strand, counting down.
CGCAAGGTTGGGCGCCACGTACCCGCAGGAACCTGGAGGGGAGAGGAGAGGGGAGTAGACATTAAGAAAAAAGATGCGGGTCTTGTTGGGATACATGATCATTTATAACATTTCCAAGGCTTGATAATAACAAAAAATAAATTGTTATAAATCATTGATGGCACAAGGATCGTGACAAAATTTATGACGAAAAACATGTTTTCTTCATAGAACATTTTTAATTACAAGGTATAGGTGACAAATCAATTTTCGTCGTTTGAGTGTCATAGATAAGAAATATTATAATAAACCTAGTTTTTATGACAAATGAAACGTTATAAAAAGCCACATCTGTGACCCATTCATGAGAATAAACCAAGTTTCTATTTTAGGAGTTGCACATAAAGATCGATCACGTTACCCATTCGACCAACAACCAAATTGACTATTTTCCTCATCAACGGAATCTAGATGACTTATATAGGTGCACCTCACTAAGAATCATAACTTCATTTCTCTCAACATACAAGTTATATTATTTACGTCAACGCCACATCATCATCCACTATGATTATCTATTTATTTCCCATACCGATTTTCTGCGACTAAAAACATCCATGCATACAATTTGTAAGTCTTGGCAAGTACCACACTACAAACTTTTCACCGTAGAATACATAGAGGATCAATAACGTAAGAGCAATTCTCTATCAATAAAATGAACATGTTTTCACGTACAAAATTGTTTGCAAAACAATGTTGACTTGCAATACTTACTTCTCTACTTCAAAGTTCACCTTAAAATTTTGCTTTAAAAGTCCTGTAGCAATACGCGGGGTGTCTCTATTAAACTTAAGCTATCCGTGTGTCATACTACCATTGAAAAGTTCTCTCAAATCCCACACGAGGAATCACCTAATTCTAATAAGAAGGCAATGGCCTGTAAGTAACTCCTATTCAATAGCTTAACATACAAACTTTGAAAAGGCGAAAATAAGGTAACCCTACCTTAGTATACAAACCTTGGAAAGGCAAAACCTAAACATATGTTATACGTATGGACAGCACACAAGCCGAAGCCACACTGCACATGTTGTTTTGTTTTGTTTTTGTTTTGTTTCTTTTTTGTTTTTTTTTGCTCTGGCCCATGGCAGCAACCATCCAGCGTTTACCTTCCCATATAATCCAAGGAATCCAGGCATAATAATCAATTGTATGAGCTGCAGCAGCTAGCCTGTATACGTCATGGGCAGCTATTAAACAACACGAGCACCGTCGTCGTGTCTCGTTTCGGTTGGTGAACACATGTACATTGGTGTGCACACACTAGTTTATGCGTGCAAATCGAATACATTGTATCTTCTGTGTACAAAATCGACAAATAGTTTTTTTTATAAATAGAAAACATTTCCAGGCCGTACCATGCAGAAAGTTGCGCTTGAGATCTGTGAACTTTGCCGTAATCAAGCAATAGGGTGCAGTGTCACACATGACACATGTCTGAATAGACTTGGAAATTTGCGTGATTGCAGTGGCTAGATAGTCTTGTGAATTTTCTTATGTTCCTGCAGGTCCATTGGTACTTAAAGAATTTGTTTTGAGGATGCATGGAACATTCACACATCCTCTTCGTTTTCAAAACTAGAAAGAAAGGAAACATGTTTCCAAATATGCGTCATTTGTCCGTTAGACCCAGCCACGCATCATACTTTGAAAGATAAAATTAAGTGTACTGAGTACCATACAAGTCAAGTTTGATGACTTGTTAAGATTTCTATCTCTTCTTTTCGTAAACAGAGACAATAATAGCACCAGGCATAATTTTAGTAAATCCAATGGTGCGATTTTTTCTATTCATTTATTAAAGCAAGTTCCACCTGCAGATGGAATTGAAAGGAGCTCTTTATCAATTATTAAACCTTATATGACCAACCACATCTGAAATCTTTGATACCCATATCACTATCTTGCAACAAAAATTAAAGAGACTAGCTCCAGAAATTATTACTTCATGCGTTCCAATGCAAGTTGTAGATCGTTTTGAGTTCACAATTTTTGGTATGCATCTAATTATGTCTAGATACATAATAATAATAACTATGAATCTAAGTTTGCTAAAATGATCTACAATTTGGAACACAGGGAGTACCTTTCAAGGTGCATGGGATTTCCTATATATATATCACCCACTGTACTGCCATGTGGTTCAGATTTTGACCATTATATTAGTTCTGGCCTTGAAAACCTACAATGTGACGAAACTGTTGGTCCAGTTTGTTGCTTTCCTAATAAGTCTTTGTTTCTCTTTTATATTTGTCGTGACAGGGAGAAATTAAGATCCAATGATCAAGTGTACTACAGTATAATTCATCAGGTACAGCACTCACTCATGGGCTAGGGTTTTGGAAGTTGCGATAATGGTCACGCTCTTCCACACTGTGTTTGTTTGCTTGATCCAACACCTAGGAAAGTGAGACATAAAGCTCAATGCTCAGTTTAGTTATAGATATTTTTGTCTTGAGTACCAGAACTCTTCCCAAGCTGGCAGTTCAAAGTAGGGCTCAACAGGCTGGTTTCTTCCCAATCGACGGAGGTGCATAGAAAACATGCGCAACCAATAAAGGTACTTCTAGGCACTGCATGGTTTTTTTTTAAGTTATAGGGCAGAGCCCCCGCCTTTGAATAAAAGACAGAGTAACAGCGTTTACAGTTCAGAAACCATGAGCGCTCAACACAGGTTGCCAGGCACACACCGCCCACCAGCTGCAACCCGCCACCCTTGCTCAAGGGTGCACATCAGAACAGCAGACAAACATAGGAGCCATCACACACACACCAAAAGCAAAAAAAGAAACATGTTCTTTTCTTCAGCAACACTTCAGTTGCCAGCAGTCCTGTCTTCACGCATGCATCGACAGTAATTGGCTTCAGCTTTCCACGCAGATGGAGTCCAGCATCGTCATCAGTTCCACTTGTTCATCGTCTCCTTCCAGTCCCAGCCTCATTTTCATCTCCCTCAACTAGTCGACCCAATCAGCCATGCAAAGAGCTTTACCTATATTCTTCAGCTTATCATTTCTGGACTTCTTGCGCAGCAAATCAGTTTGGATATGAAATTTTCTAAATCTCCTTTCCTGTCGGCCGGGCACAGAATTAACCAATTCTGTGCCAGCCCAGCTACCTTCAGTAGCAGCTGCTCCATATTCTCCCAAGCTACATTCTGAAAACAGATAGCATTTCTCAGTTTCCATAACGCCCAAAGGGCAGCAGCACTAACAATATTGATGACAGTAAATTTTTTCCTACTCAGCCAACATGCACCAACATCCTCAAAAGATGAACCTATTTGTTTCCCCATCAGGACAAAAATATCATTCCACATTTTCCTAGCCACCACACTCAAAGAATAAGTGCTGACTAGTCTCTAATTCTCCACAGAACAGACAAGTTTTATCATCCACATGTTGTCTTATTGCCAAGTTATCCCTAGTAAGCACTTTGTTTTTAAACAGCAGCCATAAGAAAAAATGAACTCTAGGTGGCACATGCAATTCCCAGATTCTGGGTATATGCACTGGAATGACACCTCTACAGTTGATGATCCTATAGAGTGACTGGGAATTATAGATCCCATTAGAGGAGAACTTCCACACCAGCTCATCCTCCTCCTCTTTGAAAACAATGGTGGAAGCTAATTGGACAACTTCCAGCAAGATCCTACCTAATCTGCTATCAACAGTCCTTCTAAAGGAACACTTCAAATCAGTGCCATCCCACAAATCAGCAATAGTGCTAGTTTTCTCATTGACAATTACATAGGAGGACCCTAGCCAGTTATCTTCCCAGAATTTAATTTTTCTTCCATTGCCAACACACCACCTGAACCTCATTTAGGCAGCTTTTGCAGCCCACATCATCCCTTTAAAGAATTGGGAGGCATTAGAGTCATTAGTGCAGAACAGATTTGGACTGTTAGTTCTATGTTTAAAATCTATCATATCTTTCCACAGTTTTCCTCCTCCAGCCTGGTACCTTCTGATCCAAGAGCCAAGCAAACAGATATTAAGGTCTCTCAAATTAGGTACTCCTAAACCCCCAAACTCTTTCCTCATGCTAACACTATCCCAGTTGGCCAGGTGATACTTATGATTGCCCTATGAATCATTCCAGAGGCAGTTGGCCATATGGGAGTTTAACACTTTAATGGCCCATTTAGGGAATTTAATAAATGATAAAAGATAGACAGGGATCCTTGCTAAGCAAGCTCTGATCAAAGTCAATCTAGCTGCATGAGAGAGAAGTTTCCCTCTCCAGTTGGCTATCTTTTTCATGATTTTATCAAATAGGGGTTGCAAATCTTCTCTCCTCAGCTTCTCAAAGTGAAGAGGGATCCCTAAGTATTTAATGGGAAAGGACCCTACAGGGCACCCAAAAATGTGGGCAGCCACATGGATTTGTCCCTCACTAAGGTGCAAAGGAATCAACTCACTCTTATGGTAGTTAATTCTCATCCCTGACAGCTTCTCAAACCAAACTAGAGAGCATTTCAAATTCCTAAACATTTGCTCATCAGGGTCTGAGAACAAAATAGTGTCATCTGCATTTTGCAGAGAAATAACACCCCCCCTCTCTAAACTCAGGCATCAGCCCTCTCACTAGACCTCCTCTCTCAGCTTTCAGGAGCATCTTGGTTAAGACATCCCCAACCAGATTAAAGAGAAGGGGAGAGATAGGATCCCCTTGCCTCAAACCTTTGCCAGGTTTGAAGAAAGGGCTTTCCTCACCATTTAGGGTAACCCCCACAGATCCACCTGTGACTACACTTTTTATCCAACCTATCCACTTTTCACTAAAACCTCTAGAAGCTAGGACCACAAACAGGAAATCCCAGTTGACTCTATCATATGCCTTCTCATAATCCAGTTTTAAGATAACCCTGGTTGCCCATTCTTGTGTCCATGGTGGACTAGTTCATGAGCAATCACTACACTCTCCAAAATATACCTGCCATGAATGAATGCACTCTGGTTGGCAGAGATGAGTCTTTGAGCTATCTTTCCTAGTCTACTAGTCAGTACCTTGGAAAAAATCTTAAAGCTACAATTAATGAGACTTATAGGCCTAAAATTCCGCATCTCTCTTGCATCTTCTACTTTTGGGATAAGTGTTAGCATGGCAAATTCAACCAATACAGATCTAATTCACCTTTGTGAAAATCATCAAACATCCTCACAATATCTTCTTTGAGAATATCCCAAAATTTTTGATAGAAGAGAAATGGCAGGCCATCAGGGCCAGGGGCCCCTTCGGCATAGCTACTAAAGATGGCTTCGTTAATTTCCTCTTCAGTGAAAGGAGCATTAAGAAAGGCATTCTCCTCCTGTGAAATTTTCTCCCCCTCCTCCCAAAAGTTATGCTCCAGGGTCAGATCCTCACTACTCTCCTTTGTAAATAGCTGTTTGTAAAAGTCAACAGCCACTCTAATCATGCCAGGCTGGTCTTCCACCAAGCCATTGGGACCCATCAGACTACTCGCACTTTTTTCCTACTTCTCTGGTTAGCAATAGCCTAGAAGTAGGATGTATTCCTATCTCCCTCCAGTATATTTCTATCTCTAGAACGTTGTCTAATTTTGATCTCATCTAAGGCCCAAATTTTCCCCAGCTCATCAGCCACCTCCTTGAGTTTCTTCAGTTCTAGAGTAGTTAAACCTCCCTCTTCAGCTCTACTATCCAACTCATTGTACTCTTCTGCTAACTCCTTTTTTCTTTTATTCAAGCTGGCTACCTCATTTGAAGCCCAGCCCCTAACTAATCTCCTAATAGTCCTCACTCTAAACTGACACATATCCAGAGAGTTAGTAGTATTACAAGTGTCGGTGTTAGGATTAGTCCCGACACTAACTAGTAAGTTACGCTGTGATCAGCTTCTCGATGGTCGGTGCAAATGACAACACAGGGGACACGAGTTTATCCTGGTTCCGACCGCGGGGTCGTACGTCCAGCAGATTTGCGCGTGCGCGCTGTATTGATTCGCACCGGTGGTGCCTGTAGAGGGGGGCTACAAGCAAGGCGGGAGAGGAGGAGAGGCCTCCAAGTCCCTGCTAAGTGATTGAGGCAAAGTGCTAATATCGATGGGAACGAGTAGGCGTGTGAGAGTGAGTGTGAAGCGATCTCGTCCCCCTGCGGCCGGGGGACCGCCTCCTCCTTTTATAGATCAAGGGGAGGCGGTTTACAGTCATACCGCATGGCTTTAGGCATGGTGTGGCGGTATGGCGCAAAGTGCCGGCGATTCGATGGCCGTCCTGGCGAATCTTGCTCCTGGCGGGCGTCGTGGTGACTCCTGTGTCCGTCCAGGAGCGGCTTCGAGGGTAGTAGCGCTGGAGCTCTTCGTTTGTTCGCCGTCCGTACACCGGCTCGAGGGCCTGGCTGACGGAGGACCGGAGGCTGCATAGTGGCGGGCGTGGCGATGTCCTGTCAACCTGGATCGTTACAGTGCGGGGGATGGCCCAGCAGTGCCCGGGATGGCGGCACAGTGGTGGGGATGGCCGCTCAGGGCTGGAGGTGATGGAGGTGACGCGCCCCGCCGGCCTTGCGTCACGGCGTCGTCCCAGGAGGGCGGGGAATTGGTGGCCGTCCCCCTTTCGAGGGTGCCGCCGTCCTCTTTCGAGGGGCGCGACGTGGAGGAGGTACGGGAGTAGGCGGCACAGCGTCACGGAATGACACCGGCCATGCCGCACAGCACCCGCACAGCGCCGGGGATGGCTACACAGCGCGGGTTGGCCGAACAGCGCCGGGATCTGATTCCCAGGTGGTGTCAGAGGACCGGCGTGGCGTGGATTCGCCTTTGACCCGGGCGCCCGCGGCGCGCCAGAGCATTTAATGCTCCGGTCGTGGGAGCAGGGATGGTGTCGCAGATCGGAGGAGGCCTCGAGCGAGGTGGAAACTCGCTCGAGGGGCGTCAAGCCCTCGAGCGAGGCGGAAACTCGCTCGAGGGGCGTCAAGCCCTCGAGCGAGGCGGACACTCGCCCGAGGGGTGTCAAGCCCTCGAGCGAGGCGGAAGATTCGCGGTACAGCGCCCGACCCTCGAGCGGGGCGGAGGTTCGCTCGAGTTGTGCCGGGGGTTGGCTATTTCGATGGGCCACTGGGGCTTTTTAGGCCGTGGGCCGCGGCATGCGAGGTGTGATTTGCGGTTCGTGAGTTTGCTTGTTCGCTTTCGTTATATTTCGAAAAAAAGGGCGAGGCCGCGGCTGGCGCTGAATGAGCTGGTGAACGGCGGGCAGCTGATGCCGGTCGGCGACGGCCCATACCCGGTGTGGATGGTCCCGCCGGCGTCGGACAGGGAGCCCAACCCTCCGCACGGCTACGTCGTCAGCTTCGCCCGTCTCCACGAGCGCGGCTTCGCCGCCCCGGTGAGCCGGTTTATGCGGGGGCTGTGCCACCCCTACGGGGTGGAGCTGCACAACTTCGCCCCCAACGCCATCTCGCAGGCGGCTGCCTTCGTCACCGTCTGCGAGGGATTTCTGGGGATCAAGGCGAACTGGGACCTCTGGGTCCATCTCTTTCACGGCGAGCTCCACACCCTTGCCACGGCCGAGAAGGGGACGCGCCGCACGGTTCGCGCCGGCGGCCTTACGCTCGCACTGCGGGACGCGCGCAAGGAGCTGTACCCGCTATGCACCATGACCTCCAACAACGTGGATTGGGAGAAGGGGTGGTTCTACCTCCGCAATGACGGCTTTGGCCTTCCGCCGTACACCGGGAAGGTGCTGATGGGGAAGCCCGACGCCTGGTTTCACAGCGTGTCACCCCCGTCGCGGCAACGAAGGTTGGAGTCCCTCACTACCGCCCTGTGCCAGCTGGCGGACGCCGGGCTGGGGGTGGCTTCGATCATCGCCAACTTCCACCACCGGCGGGTCATTCCCCTCATGGAGAGGGAGCTCTGCATCTTCGAGATGAGTGATGCGGCCAACCCCACGTCGCTGGCGTGCTCACGGCTGCTGCAGGAGCCTCTCCCCAAGGGGTACGTGGCCACGCGGGCGAGGCGCGCGATCAACCTCAAGGTGGTGCTGCATAGCGACGACGACCTTTGGTCGTTCGTGATGCTCCCCGATGCCGAGCCGGTGAGCACCGTTTTTTCTTCTTTGATTCTTGTTTCGCGTTTTTTATTCGTCCTGACAATCCCTGCCCACAGCTAGTGACCGTCGATGCCGCCCGATTGGACCCGCCAACGCCTCGATCTCAGGCCGCCGGTCGCGCCGCGCAGCAGCGGGAGCGGGACCGGGTGGCCCTTGCGAAGGAGAGAAGGATCAGGCGGCAGGAGCGCCTCGATCAGTACAACGAGGAGCACCGGCTGCGTGAGCAGCAAGGTCTCTCTCCCCCACTGGTGCTGGAGAACTCGTCCTCGGACGAGGAGGAGAGTGACGAGGAGCGGACCACCTTTGATAGGTGGGAACCCGCGGTGCCCCCGCCCCCGCGGGTCGAGGGGGCGGCTGCGGAGTTGACCCTTGAGGCGGGCACGGTGCCGCCCGTCACCGGGTCGTCGGTAGAGGTGCCAGCGGGCACCGCGGGGGCGCCGGTGGGCGCAGTGGAGGTGCCCCCCCAGCCCTCGAGGAAGAGGAAGCGGGGCTTCTCCAGTTTGAGGTAAGTAGCATCGTTTCCCGCATGTCCTCGATTTCAAGAAACAGCCGCTCATCCCCCTCTTACATTTCGTTGTCAGGGCGTCGCCGACCGTCCACGATCTTGCGCCTGCCAAGGCGCTCAAGTTAAGGACGTCCTTGGTGACCGGGCGGCGCTCGGAGAGGGCGCCACGGGCGGCGGTGAGCATGGCGGCGGCGGGCGAGCCATCACGCGCTCCGACCGCGGCCGCGGGGTCGCAGCAGGAGGTGGCGGTGGCGGTCGCGATGCCGCAGCAGGTGCTGGTGCTCCGCGACCCTCATCAAGGGCGCGGGCCGGCTCATTCGGAGAGCCGATTCATTAGGGGCCGCGAGACGGCCGAGCCCCCCGCTGGTGGTGATTCCACCCCCAGGAGGAACCGGTCGGGGAGGTCATCCGGGCCAGCCCCCGAGCCTACGCCCGAGGTGATGGTGATGCGGGCTGACGGCTGCGTGATGTCACAGCGGTCGGCGCACGACGTCGGGGTGTCGACGTTCCGTGCCGCGCCGCCAGCACCTGCCGCCGCCGCGACGCAGTTGGAACAGGGGTTGCGTCGCCCCGGGGTGCCGCGTGCCCTGCTCGACGAGGCCCGGGCCGAGGAAGCGCTGTGGCAGGAGTTCCGTGAGCACGGCGCCTCCCTCAACGCTACGCTGGCCGAGGCGCTCCGACTCCACGAGGGCCGGTCGTTCCAGCTCTTCGAGGTGAGCGTCTTTGCTTGGTTGGAGTTCATTTTCTCGTTTGTTTCTCGTTCGAGTGTTTCACATTCTGATTCCTCTCTCCGCCCTTTGGTTGCTGCTCGCAGGAGCTGCAGGGCCAGACGCGTGAGAAGTACAGCCGCATCTCCCAGTTGAGCTCGGACCTCGACTGGTACTGGGGGCAGTACGAAGCCTTGGACGCCCTGGTGGAGGCCCTGCAGACGGACAACGGCTGGCTGGAGTACCGGCTAATGGCCGTGTAGGACGCGCTCTTGGACCAGCATGCTCTGACCACGGAGGGCGCCACTGCGGTCGACAGAGTGAAGGCCGTGCTCCTGGAGAAGGAGGGGGTGCTGACGACAGCGAACGGCGAGCTGCAAAAGGCGCGCGCTGCCCTGGCCGAGGCGCAGACCGTACTGGCGCAGAAAGAGACCGCCCTCGTCGCGGCGCAGACCCAGCTCCAGCAAGACCGCACCACCCTCGAGGGGGCGAGGTCCTGGCAGGCTTAGGCCGAGCAGAAGGCCCAGGAGGTCGAGAAGCTGAGCGCTGATCTGCAGGAGAAGGTCATGTCGCTCGTCGCGGTGGAGGATCAGCTTCGCCAAGAGCGGAGCGCGCGTGAGCAGGCAGAGAGCCAGCTCCAGCAAGAGCGGTCCACCCTAAAGGAGGCTCAGGCCGCCCTCCAGCGCGAGCGCTCGGCTCGGGAGGAAGCGCTAGGCCAGCTCCAGCGGGAGCGCACCACGCTGGGGGAGGTTCAAGCCGCGCTCCAGCTCCGGGATTCGGAGGTCACGCGGCTCAGAGGGGAGTTGGTCCAGGAAGCCGTGTCGTTCGAGGAGCTGTGGCAGGCTAGCAAGGAGAAGTACGCCGCTATCCTCGAGCTGCAGCCCTTGAGACAGAGAAGAAGCAGGTCGAGGGTAAGTCGCCTCTCTTAGATTCTTTGTTTGTTGCTTGGGTTCGTCGAGATCCGCTCTCAACTTATTCGTCTTCCGTTTTTCAGGCTTGCGGGCTGCTCTCGGGACGTCAACGACGCAGGCGGAGGTGCTCCAGGCGACCTACAATTCCTCCCAGCAGGAGCTGGGGTTCTGCAGGATGCAGCCCTCGAGGCGTGCCAAGTCGGGAGCACTGTGGCAAGTCGCCTCCGGGCCTTGGGCGGCCACGTCGCCCGGCGTATGCGAGGTGCGCTCCGCCTGGGGATCCAGAAGACCCTTGGCGTGGTGCAATCGCATTACCGGGTTAACCTTGCGGCGTTGGCTACGGGCTACATTGTCGCTGACGACCTCGACGACGATAGTGCGGAGGCCGAGGCGAGCCGCCTGGACGCACTCGCCGCTCCTGCCGCCGACATCCTCACCGACGACTTCGCGGAGATCCTCTTCCCGGAAGCTCCCCCCGCCGGGCCCCTCGAGCCCTGAAAGCAGCTGGGCACTCAGGCCCTTAGATCGTAGTTAGGAATCGAGCCTCGTGGCTTTATGTAATAAACACAGTTTGCTTAAAGTACTTGTAAGTTTAAGTGCCATTTCGTTTTTTATGATTGCGCCGTTCCGTCTCTCCCTGTCGTTTAGGCGAATTTCAGCTGGCATCGTTCGTTTCCACGAGTAGCGCTCAGGCAAAGTGGTGAGGGGGAAGGGCCGTATCCTACCGCGAGGCGTAGGCTATCCCCGACTCACCCGTCTTCGCCCTTCGGCCACTCGCGTCCTGCGTCATTTCGCTTAAACTCCGGAGTCGAGACATACTTGGCGCTTTTGAAGTAAAGATTTTTTGCAAAAAAATGGGACCGTTTAGGGGGGGTGCCCCCCGCAGTATCCCCCGAGGGGGACTTGGTTTTCGGGGAGAAAGCCGAGTCGCCCTTGACTTTATCAAAAATAAAACTTTACATTCGTACAGTCGACTGGGGTGTCGGATATGTGCAAAAAGACTTGGAAATCCTTTCTAAGGGTAGAAGCGACGTAGCTGTTGGATGTTCCAAGCGTTGGTGAAGACTTCGCATTGCTCATTCGCCAGCTTGTACGTGCCGGGCTTGAGCACCTTGACGACGACGTAGGGCCCCTCCCATGGTGGTGACAGCTTGTGGCAGCCTCGGTTGTCCTGGCGCAGCCTTAACACTAGGTCGCCCTCGTTGAGGTCTCGGCGCCAGATTTTCTGAGCTTGATACCGCCTTAGCGCTTGCTGGTATCTTGCCGATTGCATCATGGCCACGTCACGGGCTTCGTCTATTTGATCCAGCGAGTCTTCGCGAGCTCGCTGGTTCGAACCTTCATCGTAGCCCTTAATCTTGGGCGATCCGTATTCCAAGTCCGTGGGGAGAACGGCCTCTGCACCATAGACTAGGAAAAACGGCGTGAATCCCGTGGCTCTGCTCGGAGTGGTCCTGAGGCTCCAAATGACCACTGGGAGCTCCTGAAGCCATTTTCGGCCGGACTTGTTCAGTCTGTCGAAGATCCTGGGCTTGAGGCCTTGTAAAATCATGCCATTGGCACGTTCCACTTGGTCGTTAGTCTGTGGGTGCGCGACAGCCGCCCAGTCCACGCGGATGTGGTGGTTGTCGCAAAACTCCAGGAATTTCCTGCCGGTGAATTGGGAGCCGTTGTCGGTGATGATGGAGTTTGGCACTCCAAACCTGTGGATGATGTCGGTGAAGAATGTTACGGCCTGCTCCGCTCTGAGACTGGTGATTGGGCGTGCCTCGGTCCATTTGGAGAACTTGTCCACGGCAACCAGTAGGTGGGTGTAGCCCCCGGGCGCCTTTCGCAAGGGCCCGACGATGTCCAATCCCCACACGGCGAAGGGCCATGTGACAGGTATGGTCTATAGGGCGTGAGCTGGGAGAAGGGTCCTACGCGCGTAGAACTGGCACCCCTCGCAGGTGCACACAACCTCGTTGGCGTCGGCAACCGCTGTGGGCCAGTAGAAGCCCTGGCGGAACGCGTTGCCCACGAGGGTGCGCGGTGCCGCGTGATGGCCGCACACGCCTGCGTGGATGTCACGGATGAGTTCCCGGCCGTGGGGAATGGGAATGCACCGCTGCAGGACGCCGGACGCGGCGCGCTTGTACAGCTCGCCGTCAACCACGGCGAATGACTTGGCTTTCCTGGCGATGCGCCTAGCTTCGGTCCGATCTGAGGGGAGTTCCCCTCGATCGATCCAGGCGAGGTACTTGGCCCGCCAATCCTCCGCGCGGGGGGTCGGCTCGATTTCCATGGCCTCGGCTTCGTCCGTGCCGTACCCCTGGAGTAGGGAGAGCACGAACGCCACGTTCGAGGGGTCCTCGTCCATGGGTTCTGCACCCGCTGGACTCGAGGGAGCCCCCGAGGGTTCCTCCTGATTTGAGGGGGCCGGACTGAGGTCGACGGACGGTTTGGTGACGTCTCGCGCGAAAACGTTCGGGGGAACGGTGATTCGTCCCGACGCGATCTTCGCGAGCTCGTCCGCCTCCTCGTTATACTTGCGGGGGATGTGATTGAGCTCGATGCCGTAGAACTTGTCCTCGAGGGCGCGTACGGCGTTGCAGTAAGCCTTCATCTTCTCGTCGTGGCAGCTCGCATTCTTCATGACCTGATCGGTTACGAGCTGCGAGTCCCCCCTGATGTCGAGGCGCTTGATGCCTGTCTCGATGGCGATTCGGAGGCCGCAGAGGAGGGCCTCGTACTCCGCCATGTTGTTCGATGCGGGGAAGTGCAAGCGCACTGTGTACCTCATGTGTTCCCCGAGGGCGAGATGAAGAGCAGGCCCGCGCCCGCTCCGGTTTTCATCACCGACCCATCGAAGTAGAGGGTCCAACACTCGGCTTGGATCTGCAACGGGGACAGCTGTGTGTCCGTCCACTCGGCGACGAAATCCGCAAGGATCTGAGACTTGATTGCCTTGCGCGGCGCGTAGGTGAGCGTCTCGCCCATGAGCTCTACGGACCACTTTGCGATCCTGCCCGCAGCGTCTGGGTTGCGGATAATCTCACCCAACGGGAATGATGAGACCACCATGACCAGATGGGCCTCGAAGTAGTGCCGCAGCTTGCGCCACGCGAGCACCACCGTGTAGAGCCGCTTCTGGATCTGGGGATACCGTGCCTTGGTCTCGGACAGCACTTCGCTGATATAGTACACCGGCCTTTGAACTGGTAGGGCGTGCCCTTCCTCTGCTCGCTCCACGACGATGACCGCGCTGACCACCTGGGTGGTTGCCGCGACGTAGAGGTACAGAGGCTCGCCGCCTCGAGGCGGCGTGAGGATTGGCACGTGTGCGAGCGTCACCTTGAGCTTGTCGAGTGCCTCCTGGGCCTCAACAGTCCAGGAGAAGCGCTCGTGCTTCTTCAGGAGTCGGTAGAGGGGCAGTCCCTTCTCGCCGAGCCGTGAGATGAAAGGCTCAAGGCGGCCAGGCAGCCCAACACCTTCTGCACCCCTTTTAGGTCTCGAATCGGGCCCATTCGGTCGTGGGCGGAGACCTTCTCGGGGTTGGGCTCGATGCCCCGCTGAGAAACAATGTATCCCAGCAGCATGCCGCGCGGCACCCCGAAGACGCACTTCTCGGGGTTGAGTTTCACCCTGTTTGCCCGTAGGCAATCGAACGCGACGCGTAAATCGTTAACCAAGTCATCCGCCTTCCTGGTTTTGACGACAATGTCATCTACGTATGCCTCTACGGTTCGCCCGATGTGGTCCCCGAAAACGTGCTGCATACATCGCTGGTACGTAGCGCCCGCATTTCGGAGGCCAAATGGCATTGTTACGTAGCAAAACATGCCGAACGGTGTGATGAAAGAGGTCGCGAGTTGATCGGACTCCTTCATCTTTATTTGGTGGTAACCCGAATAGGCATCAAGGAAACATAAGAGTTCACACCCCGCAGTGGAATCAACAATTTGATCGATTCGTGGCAAAGGAAAAGGAACTTTGGGACATGCCTTATTTAAACCGGTGTAATCTACACACATCCTCCACTTCCCATTCTTTTTCTTAACTAGTACAGGATTAGCTAGCCACGCAGGGTGGAAAACTTCCTTGATGAATCCGGCCTCGAGGAGCTTCCGCAGCTCCACTCTGATCGCGCGGCGCCTTTCTTCATCAAAGCGCCGCAGCCGCTGTTGCACGGCTCTGGAGTGAGGTAGGATGTCAAGGGAGTGCTCGGCGACCTCCCTCGGAATGCCTGGCATGTCCGAGGGGCTCCACGCGAAAATGTCGGCGTTGGCGCGGAGAAAGTCGACGAGCACCACTTCCTATTTCGGGTCGAGGGTGGAACTGACCCTCAACACCTTGCCCTCGGGGGCGGCAGGGTCGAGGGGCACCTCCTTCGTTTGTTCGGCAGCCTCGAAACTGCCCGCGTGCTTGGCGGAGGAGTCGGGGCCCTCGTTGGCCAGCTTCTCCATGTCTGCGACAAGCGTTTCGTCGAGCGCCAGGGCCTCAGCGTGCTCGACGCACACGACATCGCAGTCGAATGCGTGCTCGATCGACGAGCCCACGGTGATGACGCCTTTTGGCCCCGGCATCTTCATCATGAGGTAAGTGTAGTTCGGGACCGCCATGAACTTAGCATAGCACGGACGCCCAAGGATGGCGTGGTACGCGCCCCGGAACCCCACCACCTCAAAGGTAAGGACCTCCTTGCGGAAGTTGTCCGGCGTGCCGAACCAGACCGGCAGGTCGATCTGCCCGAGGGGCTGGACGCGCTTGCCCGGCGCGACGCCATGGAACGGCGCCGTGCTGGGCCGCAGCTGGTCCAACCCGATCCCCATCAGTCGTAGGGTGTGGGCGTAGAGGATGTTGAGGCTGCTGCCGCCGTCCATCAGCACCTTGGAGAACCGCGCGTTGCCGATGATGGGATCGACGACCAACGGGTATTGGCCCGGGTTGGGGATGCGGTTCGAGTGGTCCTCGCGGCTAAAGGTGATGGCGTCCTCCGACCAATCGAGGAAGGAAGGAGGAGCCCTCTCCGCGGCGAGGACCTCATGCCGCTCTCGCTTGCGCCGGCTGGTGGACATGTCCACCGTCGGTCCCCCGAAGATGAAGAAGACGTTCTCCACCGCGGGGAAGCCATCAGCGCCTCCGTCACCCCCGTCCTTCTTGGCCTCGTCCTCCTTCGCGGCGACGCGGCGGTAGTACTTCTTGAGCATGTCGCATTGCTCGACGGTGTGGTTGACCGGGGTCTTGTGGTACGGGCAGGGCTTCTTCAACATATCGTCGAACACGCCGGGGCCTCGAGGGGCCCCTCGAGGACCCTTATGGGCAGGGTCGACGGCGAGGGCCTCGTCGTCTTCGCCGCGCCCCTGCGCACGCGCGTCATGGTGGGGCTTCTTGCCCTTCTTGCCCCGCTTCTGCTTCTTCGCGGGCTCCTTGGACTTGCTGCCCTCCGCGGGCGCGTCATCCACGCGCTTTCCTTTCTTGCCGTCAAAAATGGCCCCCACTGCCTCCTCTCCGGAAGCGAAGCTGGTGGCGATATCGAACAGCTCATTGGAGTCGACCGGCGGGCTCCTCCCGAGCTCGCGCACGAGGTCCCGACAGGTCGCGCCTTCGAGGAAGGCGTGCACGATCTCGGACTGGGCAACGCTCGGGAGCTCAGTACAGCACTTTGAAAAGCACCGTATGAAGTCCCGGAGCGACTCGCCGGGCTTCTGGGTGCACGCCCGCAGGTCCCAGGAGTTCCCAGGGCGCACGTATGTGCCCTAGAAGTTCCCCACGAACGTGCGGACCAAGTCATCCCAGCAGTGGATCTGGCTGGGTGGCAGGTGCTCGAGCCACGTTCTGGCCGAGTTCGCAAGGTGCAGCGGCAGATTGCGGATGATCACCGCATCGGTGGTGGCGCCGCCCAGCTGGCAGCTCGCTGGGTGAGCCGTGGTACGACTCGTCGTTGGTGGTGGCGATGAGGTTCCGGGCTGACAGCAGGTGATGGCCCGGGAGATCCTCGTATGCAGCCATGTCGGAGCTGGCGGATGAGGCATACGCCGCAGCAGGGTTGCGCATCCTGTAGGGGAACTACGGCCCCGCGGCCGTGTGCTCCCCTGCAGGGTGCGCCGTCGTGTCGCTTGGCGGGGGCACGTCGTTCCGGGCCGCCTCGCGTGCCGCCCGGCGTCGCTCTGCGCGTGCCTGACGCGAGCGCTGACCTGGGCGTTTGCGGCGCTGGGGCGTCGAGGTGCTCGCAGCAGCCGCCTGGGTGGGTGCCGGAGCGTCAGTAGCAGGCGTGACGGGCATTGGGCCCGGCCCAGTCGACCGCCACGGGTGGAGTTCGTCGCGGTTGGTGAGGCGCATGAGGTAGCCGTTCCCTATGGCCTGAAAGTTCAACTCCCAAACCGGATTTCGAATCCGGCAGGGAGAGGGTCCGAGCTGCCCATGGCGTACCTCTGGGACGTCATCTCGGTGCGGATCACCATCGAGACTGCTGGTGAGGGGTCGATCACAGCGCGAGTTCCCCTACCTGGCGCGCCAACTGTCGGTGTTAGGATTAGTCCCGACACTAACTAGTATGTTACGCTGTGATCAGCTTCTCGATGGTCGGTGCAAATGACAACACAGGGGACACGAGTTTATCCTGGTTCCGACCGTGGGGTCGTACGTCCAGCAGATTTGCGTGTGCGCGCTGTATTGATTCGCACCGGTGGTACCTGTAGAGGGGGGCTACAAGCAAGGCGGGAGAGGAGGAGAGGCCTCCAAGTCCCTGCTAAGTGATTGAGGCAAAGTGCCAATATCGATGGGAATGAGTAGGCGTGTGAGAGTGAGTGTGAAGCGATCTCGTCCCCCTGCGGCCGGGGGACCGCCTCCTCCTTTTATAGACCAAGGGGAGACGGTTTACAGTCATACCGCATGGCTTTAGGCATGGTGTGGCGGTATGGCGCACAGTGCCGGTGATTCGATGGCCGTCCTGGCGAATCTTGCTCCTGGCGGGCGTCGTGGTGACTCCTGTGTCCGTCCAGGAGCGGCTACAAGGGTAGTAGCACTGGAGCTCTTCGTTTGTTCGCCGTCCGTACACCGGCTCGAAGACCTGGCTGACGGAGGACCGGAGGCTGCATAGCGGCGGGCGTGGCGATGTCCTGTCAACCTGGATCCTTACAGTGCGGGGGATGGCCCAGCAGTGCCCGGGATGGCGGCACAGTGGCGGGGATGGCCGCTCAGGGCCGGAGGTGATGGAGGTGACGCGCCCCGCCGGCCTTGCGTCACGGCGTCGTCCCAGGCGGGCGGGGAATTGGTGGCCGTCCCCCTTTCGAGGGTGCTGCCGTCCTCTTTCGAGGGGCGCGACGTGGAGGAGGTACGGGAGTAGGCGGCACAGCGTCACGGAATGACACCGGCCATGCCACAAAGCACCCGCACAGCGCCGGGGATGGCTGCACAGCGCGGGTTGGCCGAACAGCGCCAGGATCTGATTCCCAGGCGGTGTCAGAGGACCGGCGTGGCGTGGATTCGCCTTTGACCCGGGCGCCCGCGGCGCGCCAGAGCATTTAATGCTCCGGTTGTGGGAGTAGGGATGGTGTCGCGGATCGGAGGAGGCCTCGAGCGAGGCGGAAACTCGCTCGAGGGGCGTCAAGCCCTCGAGCGAGGCGGAAACTCGCTCGAGGGACGTCAAGCCCTCGAGCGAGGCGGACACTCGCCCGAGGGGGCGTCATGCCCTCGAGCGAGGCGGAAGATTCGCAGTACAGCGCCCGACCCTCGAGCGGGGCGGAGGTTCGCTCGAGGGGTGCCGGGGGTTGGCTATTTCGATGGGCCGCTGGGGCTTTTTGGGCCGTGGGCCGCGGCATGCGAGGTGTGATTTGCGGTTCGTGAGTTTGCTTGTTCGCTTTCGTTATATTTCGAAAAAAAGGGAGTGATTTCCCCCGTTATTAGGGGACCCCTATGGCTGTCCCCGACAACAAGGTTCCCTCCAAGCTTTCAAGACTATATCCCTAAAATTCTCCTACTCCAACCACCATTTATCAAACCTAAATTTCTTTTTTCCCAAAGCAAGCATTATCTCCTAGATTAACAAGCAGAGGATTATGGTCACTGGGAGGTCTCTCAAGACCTTTCACCCTAGCCAGGGGGAAAGCAGCCTCCCAGTCAGTGGTGACAAACACTCATTAAAGGCCTTGTTAGTCATATTCAACTCTATGAGGCTCCACCTACTAATCCACTCATTAAAGGCATCAGCCCATCTATGACTTATCACAACATTGCTTTTATCTGCAGCAAACCTAACTAAATTAAAATCCCCCTAATCAAGGTAGGGCCTTGCCAATTACCCATAAGAACATGTAACTCATCTATGAATGCTTGTTTCCCCTCCTCATAGGGGAACCATAAACTACAATTATTTTCAAGCTAAAACCAGATTTTTTATCTAACAACATTACACTAACTGAAAACTCCAGAATCTGACCAACTGTCATCACAAAAAGATCACTATTTGCACCTACCAAAATTCCACCAGCAGTTCTCCTAGCAGGTTGATAGCACCAGCTAAAAGGTATGTTTCCAGTCAGAGATCTAAGCATCCCAGGAGAAAACTTATCTTTTTTAGTTTCTATAACACCTACAAAATCAGCATGGTTATCTCTAATTCTACTAACTAGAGCTTGAATTCTACCAATGGTGCCCATGCCTCTTATATTCCACAAGAGCCCTATCATTATTGTCTTTTTCTGTTCCTATTATTTCTCCTACCTCTTGAACACGAACCAATGGCACTGCATGGTTTTGACGAAACCTCATGAATGTAATGGAACACCCCTAGATCCAGAGCAAACTAGCTCCAAATAACGAAGCAAACATGCAGAGCAGAACTGGGGGTGGTGATCGTGGTTCCTCGATCCAACGATCTGACATGAACATATATATTGGGATAAAATAATCGTTGTTGTACTAAGAACATGAACCTGCTAGGTAGACTTGATATGAATTTCTTTGTGTGCCTTACATTTTTCGGTAATGCTAAGAGTCGGATATCCAGAATTCCAAACAAAATCAGATGGTTTGAGATATATTTTAATATAGTTAATATTTGATGTGTTGCAACTATTGTTTTTACATGTTTCATAGTGAATATTGCCTGAAACATAGTGTTCATTTTGCGGTTCAAATTTTCTATGCCACAATCAAATAACGACGTAGGTAAACTTTTTGTATATTTTTTTATGTTGCACGTATAGATTTTTTATGTTACAAATGTTTTGTTTTGATGTTGAAACATAGGGTCCGATGGGAAAGTTCTCATCAGACATCTGGGTGCTAGCAGCATCCTACATTTTTGTACCCAAATTGATATATAATTGTGTAGCCAAAGCTTTCATGTGTTGATCTCGTGCATAATTCTAGGATTGGCATTTGAAAATTTGTCCAAAAAAGAATAACATTCTAGGATTGAAATCTTAGATCTCGTGCATAATTATAATATTAAATGGAAACATTTGTTTCTCAATTTTTTATATGCAACTGCACTAACTAAGGGTACATGCGTGTTTTTTATTCACCCTTAAGCTGCTTGAAAAAATCGAGAAAGTCATTCTTTTTCGGATGGAGGTAGTATATATGACCATCCTGAATTTATAATATTAATTACTCCCTCCGTGTTAAAATACTTGTCATTCTAAGTTTTCTAGATACATTCCCTTTATTATGTATGTGGACATACTAACTATCTAAGTGCATAACAAAGAGAATGTATCTAGAAAAGCCAGAATGACAAGTATTTTGAAACGGATGGAGTAGAAGGCATCAGCTCTTAGATACCTCAATTTTAGAGTGGTTGTGTAATCTGGACTTCGTAATCTTGTTTCCAACTTTCAATCTTTTTCTCTTCATACTGGTCCACCATGTTATGGAAGTAGTTTGCCAGGCCTGTATCCTTAAGAAGTCTAAGAACTTTTTCGGTCTGTTTTCTTTGTGTATAACTGCTGTGAGGTGCAACGGTAAGCCCCTGCTATACATATGGCTAGAACCATCATCATCCTCACCGTCTCAGGTGGTGCTGATGAGTTCACAATACAACAGTTGGAGTGGGAGTGGGACGGTGGCTTAAGAAGTTGTGGGTGGGATCATTTCCTATTCTAATAATTGCATATCAAGATCTTAGCACATATCACCATAGTTATTGGTGTATAACTGTTACATCATTTATTCATGCCATATGCTCTGCTAAAAATTATGCAATTTACGATATATATTAACTCTAAAAATATACTAATAAGTAAATTATGAGGTTGTTTAGCATGATTGATCTTATGAAAGTACAATATGTGCCTGTTTATTGTCAAGTTTAAATCACTATTTTTTTGACAACATCACATATATTATAATAAACCAGCAATCAAGTTACAAAAAAGACCTCAAAAGAGATCTTTTTTACAACTAAGTCCTGCAGCCTCGTCGGAGTTGCTGGTGAAGATGGAACCGCCGGCGAAGTGGCACAGGGGCTTCAACGAAGCTTATGCCGGGGCGGAAGGACCGCGTATAGAAGTGTCGGTTGTTGTAGGGGCCGTCGAGCTAGCAAGGTCGGCACACACCGACAACCGAAGGATGATAGATGAAGTCGTCGCCAGAGATTGTTGTAGCACGAGCCGGGATCCCAGGTGAACGCGAAGCACCCGAACCAGCACCAGGGAGGAAGCTACAAGTTGAAGAAGGAGAGCTGCAGAACAGAAGACCACTGGACGGACAGGGGAGCGAGCGACGGTGGAACCACAACCAGGAGGGAGAGGCAACAAGAGGCAGACTCAAAGACCAGATTCACCCATGGGAGGAATCGATCTGCAGGAGACATGCTCAGATCGACCTCCCCTCCGACCAGATCAGGGACGGCGGTGATGGAACTCCAGCAGCAGGTGAAGGGGAAGGGTAGAGGGGAAACTGTCGCAGGAGATGACGAGGGGGCAAGAGTTATTTTATTTATACTACTTACTAGGGCGGCGGGATCGACGGCGTCGAGGTTGCCGGCAAGGACAGCAACGACGACAGCGGGGCAGCACCATTAGAGCACACCACTAAGGGAAGAGGCCATATAGGCAAAAACTACAACTATAGGGTAACTAAGTAGTAGATCTACGGGATTGGGGGGCTCCCTACCCCTTCTTGCTGCCGGCAAGAACACCGAAGGGGAGGAAGGGGAGGGGCCCGAGCAGGCGACGGCAGGGGTGAGGCGAGGCGAGAAGGAGTCTTCGAGGAGAAGGATATGTAAGGAGTCTATCCTGGCGAACTAACTTTGAGTTTCAATCACTATTTCACATGAACACAAATAAGAACACGGGAGAAGGTTCGGAACGTACTGTAAGGTGTGACTAGTGCCGATGGCACCGGGTGCACCGTTTTATATATCTTCCACATTCTGATTGCAGCTATTTGATGTACTCAATAAAATTTTGTGTTGGAAAATGTTCACATTACAGGGTAGTAGCCTAGGAGGGGGGAGGGGTGGATTAGGCAACTTAATACCTTAGCCTATGGCTTCCACTACCTTGCATGAAGTAAACTAGATCATTTCTATCTGGATGTGCAATCTATGGTTGATCTAGTGTGGAACCCTCATCCCAAAACAAGTTTTGCAACCAACAGCCAAACCTAGCAAGATACTACTCCTGGAAAGTAAAGGCAAGCAAGGATTGCAAGAATGTAATGCAAAAACATAAAGAGAGATGAGAGGAAGCAAACTCTTGACATGCGATTTATCATGTGGTATCGGTAGGCACTAAGCCACCCTAGTCCACGTTGTTGATGCACGCCACACAACAGTATTGCTTCCCAGTCACCAAGTCTCTCCCAAGAGCACCACTTGACTTGCCACAAAGGCTCACCACGAAGGCACTCACCAAGCTCCCTTGGTCACCTTGATTCTGTCTCCACTAAGGAGCTTCTCCACCAAGGGAAGGGGGTCTCCATGTCTCCCGCACAAAGTGTCCACACCACTGCACACCAAGTCGGAGGGTCGAAGACATTTACCGGAGAGCCACTTAGGCCCCAAGGCTTCCAGCGCACCTTGTATAGCTTGATCCACTCAAGAATCACCTCACAAGGTAGGCACACCTTGCACTCACTCAGCTCTAAGCTAAGCCTAGCACTAAGCACACACACAAAGCATGTGCAAGTCTTTGGATGAGCAATAGCACTTGGATGGCTTGGATATGATCTTCTTTGTGTCTCACGCTCCTCTGGTCTTCCTCATTCTCCAGCCACTGCAAATGGGTGCGTGGAGGGGGTATAAATAGCTCATGGTGTCCAACTAGCTGCTGCTCAATGGGTAGCAGAAAACACACAATCGGATGAACTGACGCTGTACTTTTTCAAGGCAGCGGTTCATCTGGTGCTCCTCCACATCGTCATAGCAGTTGCGTCTTGCTGACACAATTCATCTGGTGCTTCGACGGATGCACCGTCGGTTCATCCGGTGCTTAAGGCTCCGCGCCAAAACCTCTCTTTATAGTGTAAACATAGGCGTCAGATGAACCGTTTCTTGGCCGCTGATTCATTTGGTGCTTAAGGCCCTTGACTCAGGACCTCTCTGTCTTGCGCTAGTGATCCATCGAATAAACCGACGGTGCCCAGTAATGGACCGTCGGTTCTTCCGGCACCACCGACTTCGCTTGAGTGTCTTCAGCAATTCATCAGGTGTAACTAGAAGTTGGCCCATCTGTTCATCCGACGGTGCGTATTGAACCGCACCACTTAGCGTAGTGTACCAATTCCTCTGGCCGTTGCACCGATGCCTTCCTTCAAGGTATCGTCGGTTCATCCGATGGTGTCTTTTGTTGTTTCCTTGCTTCTTCAACTTGCCACGGTTTAGAGCCTCAAAATATATACTAACTCATTATTTTTGCATCCATGGGACCAAGAAATGTCTACAAAGACATGCTCAACAATAAGGTTAGTCCCATTGATTATGTTGTCATAAATCACAGAAATCATACTCGACCTTTTGCCAATAAGGCCATGTTCGCTACAATCTCCCCCTTTTCGGTGATTTATGACAACACAATCAAACCAAGCATAAATTTGAAAAAATTGACAAAATTGAACCACTTACAACTTGCTTGGATGCTTACCATCACAACTCCCCTTAGATGTGTTCCCCCTCTTTCATGATCTTCTCTCCTATGTTCACACATAGCTTGCTTTGGTTCCAATTTCTCCCCCTTTGGAATAAAATCTCCAAAAAGACTCCAAAGGTCTCCAAAAAGGATCAAAGGGATCTAATGCAAACATAGCTCAAGAGAAATGTTAAATACAAGGGAAAAAGCCGCATGAACCATGATCCATATGTATGATATCAATGAAGATACCATATGTGCAGAATACTAAGGTGGATCACAAGCTCATGAGACTAGCATGATACAAACTAAGCTCCCCCTAAGTGTGTGCACAATATGATAGTGTGAAAATAAAGTGCACAACTAGAACCACTTGTGAGACAAGGACGCTTAGGGCATATCATGCAAGGAGGTAGCTTAAAAGACAAGAGAACTTGTAACATTACCACTTGTAGATTTTGAGCATTACATACCTCTGGGGGTTTCTTCCTCTCTACCATGTGGGCACCACGTTGAGATAAGCCACTTGGAAATGATGTCACTTGGAGATGACACTACTTGAAAGAAGCTTACTAAGAAGATACTTGGGGTACATCATGGATTAGGAATGTATGAGTTCATTGCCTTTGAACTTATATAGAGACATAAGCTCGCAAGGACATCACTCAGTAGCATGAAGCTCATATTGCTATTTTCACTCTTTTAGAGATGTTAGATCACATCGAGAGTGAAATAGCACTCTCTTAGAATGAAACACCGCACCGGAACGTGCCACCACGGGACTACACAAGATAAGCTTGAAACAGTGTTAGTCCCATAACCAAACCATAGGATGAGCTCCCCCTAAATGTGTGCATTTAGTGTTTGAATCACCAACCAAATGTATGCACATTGTTTATAACAACAAAAGGGAAGCTAACCATATAGTGTGCTCATGATGCAAAGAGATATATATGAAAACCATACACCATGAAAGAAACAAGTGTAGCTTTCCTACAAACTAATCAAACCATGTAGGTTGCTCATAGGTTAGCACATGACACAAGCAATCTACCATATGTAAACAACTAGGCATAGCAACAAATGCAAACCTAGACAAGGCAATGGAGCTACAATGATACATGAGCTGAGTTCTAGTTTCCATTACCTCAACAGGGGAACTTGGGCAACCCATGTACCACCTTGCAAGCTTGGCTTCTAGACTTGAATCTCTTCATCTTCTTTGTGCCAAGCCTCCCAAGTCCCCGTTCTTCATGGCCTTTATGTGGCCTTAGGAACCCAAACCACTTGAGGGCTATTCATGTTGGTGATGACCTCCTTGGGCACCCAAATGGGTTGGTTCCAACCCCACTCCTTCAACTTCCCAACCTTGTGTGCAACCACCTTGCCATTAGCTTTCTTCTTAATGACGTAGGAGTTGCTCTTGTTCTTGTTCTTGTGGTTGGGCTTGGTGTAGATGAGAGAGCTCTTGATTGTGGTGTTTATCTTCTTCTTCTCACCCTTGTCCATATTCTTGACAAATTGAGGGTATTTGTAGAACTTGTTCACTTCTTCATGACACTTGTAGCAAGTCACAATTTAAACCTTCTCAAGCTTCTTCACTATGTGATCACGTTTATCTTGAGAAGGTTGGATGTTGCTCTTCATGTCTTGAGAGGCTTCTAGTTGTTCCTCTTTATCCTTGCCCTTTAGCCTTGCCAACTTCTCTTGGAGCCATTTAACTTCTTGCTTAAGCTCATCATTCTCCTTGCCTATGGGATCATCACATGTTTGTACAACAACGCTCTCATAGCAAGGTGGTGAGCAAGATTCATCAATTAAATTAATGCAAGAAGTAGAAGCATCTACATTGGATATAGGAATTGCATAAGGAATAGATGATTCATCAAGCTCAAAGGAATCATTAGTTTTAATCTCAATGCTTTCAAGCTTAGATTTTAACTCATCATGCTCCTTGCTAAGCAATTTGAATTTGCACAACCAATGTTCATAATTTGTAGCAAGGGTCGCATTAAGATCATTGAGAGCATTGAGTTCTTTAATTTCATTAGCTTGTTTTTCTAGAATTCTTTTTTGCTCATTGATTATCTCAACAAGATCATCAATTGCAGTGGCATCAGATTCATCATCACTTGAATCGCTTTCCATACCTAGGGCCATAAGGCACATCTGTGATGAGATAAGGAACCTTGCATGAAGCGGGTGGTGAAGTTCTTGCTTGACTCATCACTTGAGCTACAAGAACTTGATTCTCCACCACTTGCCCATTCTCAAATGGCGGTGAGTGCTTCTTGCTTTAGCTTCCTCTCTCTGACCACCTTCTTCTTGGGCTTGCGCTTGCGCTTGATCATGGAGAACTTGATATGTTGATGATGATGTCCTTCTCTCAAGTGGACATTGTAGCCATACATGTTGATCTTCTTTACGTACTTGAAGACCTTCTTCACGTAGATGGCAACCATCGACTCGGTCTCATTATCACTTGAGGAGTCTTCATCATCACCATCTTTGCTATCATCATCTTCACTTGAGCTTCCATGGATTGCCATCCTCCTTATCATCTTCTCTTGTCGGCTTGAGAGAGCATGGCTTGCGGTTGGAGAAGATGGCTCTTGGGGTGTTGCCTTGAGCTCAACTCTTGATTCTTCCTTGGTCTTGAGCCCCTCCTTGGAAGCTATCTTGAACTTGGGCAAGATTTGTAATTCATGCGTCATGATCTTGCTCAAGATTTGAGATGGCTTCAATTCTCCATGCTTCTTCTCATAGATGATAGCTTTCACCAAGTCATAATCGGGCTTTCGAAGACTTTGAAGGATCTTCCGATTGATCTTCATCTTCGTGATGTCCTTTTAGGTGTGAGTACATGGATTCGACATTTTCATTCTCAAGTTGCTTAAGGCTATTGAATTCCTCAAGGAGACAACCATAGCGTTCATTAGCTACTTCTTTTGAACCCTCATTTTGTTCTTTGATGGTATTCCATAGCTCATGAGCATTTTCACAATTAAAAGGTCTATTGAAAACACCTTCATCTAGGGATGACAAAATAATTCTGACTCTCCAAACATCAAGGCCCTTAGCTTGGAGATAGGCTTCCATGAGAACTTTCCAATGACAATAACATGTGCCATCGAAACGTGGAGCCAAACCTAAAAGATCCATCCCTTTCACCTATAGAGCAACTCACTAGGTGGTGAAGCCTAACCGTTCCAATGAGCCGGTTTTCACAATTTGCCAATCGAATTGGCATTTCCTTGTGAAGGAAGTGAGTCCCAGCTCTGATACCAATTGTAAGGAATCAGATGCTCATAGCCTAAGAGGAGGAGGGGGTGAATTAGACAACTTAATACCTTAACCTATGGCTTCCACTACTTTGCATAAAGTAAACTAGATCATTTCTATCTAGATGTAGAATCTATGGTTGATCTAGTGTGGAACCCTCATCCCAAACCAAGTTTTGCAACCAATAGCCAAACCCAGCAAGATACTACTCTAGGAAAGTAAAGGCAAGCAAGGATTGCAAGAATGTAATGTGGAAATGTAAAGAGAGATGAGAGGAAGCAAACTCTTGACATGCAATTGTTGACGGTTGAAACACATGTCGTGTTTCGATTCGCATGCGTACAGATCACGTGTGTCCTTTTTCACTCGAGGTGACCCAAGATATCGAACCTTGGATCGGAACCAAACTACCTAGGGTTTACCATCTAATCTATTGAACTAACATACATGAAGCGTTGATCGCGTATAGATTTAACATACGAACATGAATGGGTGTATGGATCACATTCACTAGCCATAAAGATACATGACCCAAGGTAACCCTAGCCTACCGTCTTCTAGTTGCAGCCCTATCCAAGATGAGAAACCAATGTAATCTCATGCTAAGATAAGGAGTAAACCCTTACACATTTGCTCGGCGCTTTCCCATCCCTCGTACTATCACTACGCGAAGGTATACACCACAGAACGACTATATGTCTGTGCACTACGATGATGTATCCGGAAGATATAGATTAACCTCCATGATTGAAGGACCGATTAGGCAACCAGAGAGGGGGGAGTGAATGGGAGCCGATAAAAATTCTTTCCAAGAACTCGACCTATGTCCCAATCGCAACTCCGAGGATCACACACGATCAAGCGGGAGCACAATTAAACCTCTCTTGAACCTTAGGAACAAAGAACGGAAGGCTAGGAAGTAAAGCGGAAGCAAACACGAAAGAGCTCGACCAACATAGCAGAAGGCTGAGTCCTACCGGATCAACCTGTCACTTGGGCCGGATCACCCGTTAGCCTCCAGAGTCGGTCCGGGTCACCCGGGCACAAGTGGCCGGATCACCCGGGCACTTGGGCCGGATCACCAGGGACAGCCCAGAAAACAGCCCGCGAAATCGCCTCAAACTTTCAATCGATGCATCTCCCAAACCACTTGGAGTCTTGAGACGAAATTTTGGGGAGATGATGAACACCCTAAGAAGATGCTATGCCCCAAAAATCTCGGCCTCAAACATCCTACAACTCCCGAAATCACGAATCTTGGCCAAGAACACTATGAACTAGGGTTCATCCGAAAATCAACAAATCGAAGCCCAAATCCGGCGTTTGAGGGGTCAAGATCATCCACAAAGAGGCACAAGGCACTCACCCATGATCCCCTCAAAGAAATCTAGAGATAAACGGCCTCAAATCGACGAATCGATCGACGAACAAAAATACCCAAAAATAGCTCCGAAAATGACACGAAAATCACAAAGACCTAGGAGAGGGAAATCATCACAACGCCGAATGCTTCCATACATCCAGAGGTCAGAGTCTATACAAGAATCTAGCCTAAGGTATACAGAAGAAAAGAAGCAGTTCAGAGCGATCTACCGGGGGAGGAAACCCTAGAGTCCAAGAGAGAGAAATGCCATCCACCTCTCCGCTATTTATATGAAGTCCATCAGAGGGAGGTAAATGACCACGCTACCCCTACAACTCAAATAGAAGATACAACCCCTCAGGGGCATTTTGGTCAAGTCTTCATCGAGCGGACACACTTCCACCACGGCCTTGCTTAGCATCGACGCAAGCCCCGTAATCACACCACGTGCCCCCCGCCTCGAAGCTTCCCGAAGCTCCCGGATCACCGTCTCCGTCGCCTTGGGCCTCCGGACTTGGTTTTGAGGCCCAAACCAACAAACCGTCCACCGAAGGTTTTGTGGGCAAACCAACAAACCCCACGTGCAAGCTTCGGGCTCCATCCGCTACCTTGCACCGGCCCATGTTCACAACTTCAGCCCGCCAGTCTTGCACCGCACGGCTCGCACTTGACCCCATCGGCCACCGGGTCCATCGAACCAAGCCTACTTGCCTCTCCATCACCCGGTGGCCACCACGGCTAAGGCCTTCCGCACTTGTTCTTCACCTGCACCAACACGACACTACAAGGATTTGGGTCAAATGCAACACCGATGAATTGCAACGTAGAAAATTTGGTTGCTATAGATGGTTGTATTACAACCATTCTAAAAAACGGTAGCGATACATGGCTTTAATGCAACGGTTATCAAGATGTTGCAAAGCTCTGTTGCGATTGGTGGACGATATTGCAATGGTGCAAAATGGTTGCATTAGAATTAGTTTTGGTTGCAATTGAGTGGTAGTTTTGCAACCACATTTACGTTTGTTGCATTTGGTTGTGACTATTGCTACGATTGTTTGGTGTTGCATAAAATTTCACAAGCGTTGCAAATTATTGATACTTAATGCTACGAGAACTCTTGGAGGCGAAGCAAAAGTGAGGTTCAATTGCAACCTTTGTTGACAGTTGCAATATACTTTGATATTGTTGCAAATGCTAAATTTTATTGCAACGAGATCTTCGGCTTCGAAGCGAAAATTGTGTTCAAGTGCAACTCTTAATTTTTATTTCAATATATACTTTGAGTGTTGCAACAACTAAGAGGTGAGTCTGATTTGGATTGGGCCTTGTAGCGTGTATGATATACTATGAAAAAAATACAATTCATAGTCAAAAATAGAACTTGGCTAATTTTGAATTGAGATTTTATTCAAATTATTAATTTTAAGAAAGAAGTTTGAATTGGTAGGAAAACAATCTGTCATTAGTGACAAAATAGAAAAAAAATAAAAAAGTGCCATGATATGGAATTGAACCAAGGACCTCAATCTTACACTAGTATATAACTTACCACTACACCATTACAATGTTTGTGTTAGCTAGCATCGTTCAAGCTTTTTTCATGTTTCTATGTGGTCAGCTTATAGTAACTTATAGATATTAAAATAGAATAGTTACTTTACAGGGTTCTATTAGTTAGTTATTTCAAAAACAAAGTAAAGTTTTCTAAAATTATTATTGTATTTTGCCTATGCAATACCAGAAAAGTGTTGCAATAGGCCCAAAATAGTTGCAATAGATACAATGCTAGAAAACCAAAATAACTTTAAATTGCCATGTCACCCGGTCCCACCTTGAGGACGTGGTGATGCGGTCCCACCTTGAGGACGCAAAAAAAAATCCAAAAAAGAAGAGACGTGCCGACATAATCGCAACTAAAGATCCTCCGCTACCTGCTGGTCTGCCCTGCATTTCCACAGCCGGCCACGCCTAGCCGGTCGCACCCTGGCTGCAGCCGGCCGCACCCTGGCCGCGGCCGGCCACGCCCCCGCTGTGCCAAGCCGGCTGCACCCTGGTCGCGACCGACTGCACCCTGGCCACACCCTGGCAACAGCCGGCCGCACCCTGGCCACGACCGGCCACACTGCTGCTGCGCCCAGCCGGCGGCACTCTAGCCACGGCCGGCCACGCCCCAGTTGTGCCCAGCCACACCTCGACTGCAGCCGAAATGATTTGAAACTTACATATATTTTTTAAATTTATATAAAAGAAGTTTGAATAGGTGAGAAAATGACCTATCGTTCCTGGATCAATAGATTTTGTTTTCTGTCTAATGCAACACTGAAAAAGTGTTGCAATAGGTCTCAAATGGTTGCAATAGACACAATGCTAGGAATTTAATTCGCAAAAATGTCTCCTTGGGGATCGAACCTGAGATCTTTGGAATAAAAATGATGTGTGCAAACCACTAGGATAATCATTAGTTTATGTTGTATTAGGGTGTTTTATTTTTTTATATTAATCGAATTGTAATAAAATTTTAAAACAAACTTGAAAAATATGTGGCTATACAACACATTTTGGCTCCATAACCATCTCATAAAAGTTTCACACGATCTCGACAAAGTGATACTATACATCTTTCACAACTAGGAACATATGTCACTTAGCTACATAGGACTATGTGAGCTATATATGTCTTTGTGAGGGATATTCAGCAATTCTTTATCGCAATCACTTGAATTTTTTATATGACGCTCATACACCAAAATCATGTGACTATGTAACTTTTTAGATTTTTCTAGCCACATTATGATATTTTCACATTTATTCCTTAGTAATTCAATAAATAATTACAGTAATAGGAAAACTTGATCAGAAAATTTCATAGATTCAACAATGACATATTTTGGCTCCATAACCATCCCATAAAAGTTTTAAACGATTTCGACAAAGTGAAACTATACATCTTTCACAACTAAAAACATATCTCACTTAGCTACATAGGACTATGTGAGCCATATGTGTCTTTGTGAGGGATATTCAGTAACTCTTTATCAAAATCACTTGAATTTTTTATGTGACGCTCATACACCAAAATCATGTGGCCACGTAACTTTTTAGATTTTTCTAGCCACTTTATGATATTTTCACATGTATTCCTTAGTAATTCAATAAACTATTATAATAATAGCAAAACTTGATCAGAAAATTCCATAAATTCACACAACAACATATTTTGGCTCCATAACCATCTCGTAAAAGTTTCAAATGATTTCGACAAAGTGATATTATACATATTTCACAACTAGGAGCATATCTCACTTAGCTACATAGGAGTATGTGAGCCATATATGTCTTTGTGAGGGATATTCAACAACTCTTTATCGAAATCACTTGAATTTTTTATGTGACGCTCATACACCAAAATCATGTAGCTATGTAACTTTTAGATTTTTCTAGCCACTTTATGATATTTTCACATTTATTCCTTAGTAATTCAATAAATAATTATAGTAATAGCAAAACTTGATCAGAAAATTCCAAAGATTCACACAACAACATATTTTGGGTCCATAACCATCTCATAAAAGTTTCAAATGATCTCGACAAAGTGATACTATACATCTTTCACAACTAGGAACATATCTCACTTAGCTACATAGGACTATGTGAGCTATATATGTCTTTGTGAGGGATATTCAGCAATTCTTTATCACATCACTTGAATTTTTATATGACGCTCATACACCAAAATGATGTGACTATGTAACTTTTTAGATTTTTCTAGCCACGTTATGAAATTTTCACATTTATTCCTTAGTAATTCAATAAATAATTACAGTAATAGCAAAACTTGATCAGAAAATTCCATAGATTCAACAATGACATATTTTGGCTCCATAACCATCCCATAAAAGATTTAAACGATTTTGACCAAGTGAAACTATACATCTTTCACAACTAGGAACATATCTCACTTAGCTACATAGGACTATGTGAGCCATATATGTCTTTGTGAGGGATATTCAGTAACTCTTTATCGAAATCACATGAATTTTTTATTTGACGCTCATACACCAAAATCATGTGGCCACGTAACTTTTTAGATTTTCTAGCCACTTTATGATATTTTCACATTTATTCCTTTGTAATTCAATAAACAATTACAATAATAGCAAAACTTGATCAGAAAATTTCATAAATTCACACAACAACATATTTTGGCTCCATAACCATCTCGTAAAAGTTTCAAATGATTTCGACAAAGTGATATTATACATATTTCTTAACTAGGATCATATCTCACTTAGCTACATAGGAGTATGTGAGCCATTTATGCCTTTGTGAGGGATACTCAACAACTCTTTATCGAAATCACATGAATTTTTTATGTGACGCTCATACATCAAAATCATGTGGCTACGTAACTTTTTAGATTTTTCTAGCCACTTTATGATATTTTCACATTTATTCCTTAGTAATTCAATAAATAATTATAGTAATAGCAAAACTTGATCAGAAAATTCCAAAGATTCACACAACAACATATTTTGGCTCCATAACCATCCTATAAAAGTTTCAAACGATTTCAACAAAGTGATACTATACATCTTTCATAACTACGAACATATCTCACTTAGCTACATAGGACTCTGAGCTATATATGTCTTTGTGAGAGATATTCAGCAACTATTTATCGGAATCACTTAAATTTTTTATATGATGCTCATAGACCAAAATTTTGTGGCTACGTAAATTTTTAGATTTTTCTAGCCACTTTATGATATTTTCACATTTATTCCTTAGTAATTCAATAAATAATTACAATAATAGCAAAATTTGATCAGAAAATTTCACAGATTCACACAACAACATATTTTGGATCCATAACCATCTCGTAAAAGTTTCAAATGATTTCGATAAAGTGATATTGCACATCTTTCACAACTAGGAACATATCTCACTTAGCTACACAGGAGTATGTGAGCCATATATGCCTTTGTGAGGATTATTCAACAACTCTTTATCGAAATCACTTGAATTTTTTATGTGACGCTCATACACCAAAATCATGTGGTTGCGTAAATTTTTTGATTTTTCTAGCCACTTTATGATATTTCACATTTATTCCTTAGTAATTCAATAAATAGTTACAGTAATAGCAACGATGATGAGCATGCGAATGTAAAGGATAGGGGTATGCTTGTCCAGATCCAAGCATTCTGAGTTGAAATTATTATTATATTATGCATAGTATCTTTTAGCAAATAGACATGGTTTTGTAATGTCCTCCAGCAAAGGTAGCGTTTTTAATGATTTGTGGCAAAAGCCACCTTTTAGCAGTGTCCGTGAGCAAATTTTGCACAAATCCAACGGCTCACCTCCTCCGAACGCCTCCTCCCCACGCGCGCGTCACATCCTTCCAGGCCCACACGCGCCTCCTCCCACCCGCCCGTCTGTCACCCCCACAACTTTCCTCCCCCGCTCTGCTCGCGTCCCTTCCTCTCCTCCGGTCCTCCCACGAGCCTCCTGCCTTTTATATCTCGGACGGCAGAAGCAGGATGCGTAGGGGTAGACGGCGAGACGTGGCACAGCAGTGGCAGAGCTACCAATAGGGTGAGGTACGGCGGCCGCCCTACCTAACTCTGGAAGAGCACCCCTAATCCCCATCCATTTTTCCTCTAAGATTTGAAGATCCCGCAGCAAGCAATGGTGGCAGCGACGGGTTTGGAGGACTGGAGGTAGAAGACGTCAGAGTAGAAGCGAACAGGTAACTGAATTATTAAATGGGCTAGCAAATCAGCCCAAATTTAATGACCAAATGGCCCAGTACAAAGCTTATATGGCCTTGGCCATATGGCCCATATCCCAAATCAATTCACACACACAACTCCTGCCTCCTTTCCTTCCAGTTCGGTGTTCGCCCGTCACCCCCCGTCCCCAAATCGAGCGCCGCCGCTCCTGCCTCCTTCGAGCGCCGCCGCCGCACCATCAAGAAACGACGAACTCTAGCACCTAGCGCTAGCGGGATGGAGAGCGACGCCGGAGACAACCAACGCCAAGGAACCTCATCCAACACCGCCACCCACCGGCCACATCCGACACCGCTGCTCCGGTGCGGAGCGTAGCGGGATGAAGGGCTCGGGACCGGCGGCCGCCTCTGCGGCCCCAGCGGGGAAGAGGCAGTGGCAGTGCGTGGTGGCGGCGGGCGCCGCGGTGGCGCGGGCCTTCTTCTCCGTCGTCGTGCCCCTCACCGTGCTCCTCGGCCTCCACTCGCGCTTCCCCTCAAGTACGAACCTCACCCCGCCCCACCCCCCAAAATCCTACCTTTTCCTTACTCCCTCGTGTTGCCACTCAGATCCGGGCATCCTGTCCGGTTCGCCGGCTCGAGCACGAACGATCTCGGGGCACCCCCGTTGGTAACATTTATTTTGACTCGAATTCTGTTGATTTCCTTGGTCTCTGCAGTGTACTTGGTCGACGAGAGCGTGGTGTCGGTGAGTGCCAATTGAATCTAATTAGTTCGTGCTTCGTCGTTCGCTTCAGTCTAATTCGATCATTATTAAGCATTGTCCTACATTGCTGCTGCATAGGTTTATGGCGGCAGCGAGGCCGGTAGTTGGGAGCCGATTCCATCGACGGTAGGGGTCCACAACTCCTAATCATTGTCATTTCTGGGTTATCTTTTGTTCTGGTTCTACAAACGTCCCAAACACGTGTGGGGTGTTGTTATCTGCGTCCTTATCTTTGTTACATTTGGTCAATGATGGATCTTTGTTGGAAGAATATTAATATTAGGTTATACTGATGGTTGCTTTCTCCAGGGAAATGTCAGTTTGCAGGTCAACAATACTGTGAGGGAGTTTGTGCCACCTCCGTTGAAGGTTTGTAATTGCACTAGCATCTGTTTGTGGGTTTATTAGTGATTGGCTTTTTCAGAGCAGTGTGCTTGTGAGTTGCTATCACGCTGTTCCAAATGTATGTGTTACTTCAGCTCCAATCTTGAAATGGAAGTGTTTTCAGTGCATGAACTTTTAGTGTCAATGCTGCAGAGTTCACCCAGTTTTATTTACTCTTGCAATTCTACTGCCATTCGCAACCTAAGTATCTTTCCCCTTTTTCTTTTGGGTATTCCAGAGCACATAGTATTCAATTGCATGCTTTTAGTGAATCCATGGATATTATGAGACATACTGTGAAGATTGAGTTCTTTTTCTTTGTGACAAACTAGGTGTGGTGACTGTAGGAGCTATTAACCCTTCATCTCGCGTGGTAAACTATTGTTTAGCGATGATCTATTGTAGCCAATTATGGCCTGTAGAGAGCTAGTCATGTTACAGGCATTGCTATAGTACTATCTGAAATGCTTCTGCCCATATACTATAGCTGTGCAGATAGTCAGTTGTTGCTAGCCAATTGATGGATGTAGTCATGTTGCATAATGCAGCTCAGTTTATAAACAGTAGGAGCGCCAATTCAGGAAACATAATGCAATTCATACTTAGAGTCTTGTGAAGTTCTTTTCTCTTTTCTGAATAAAGTGTTCACCGTGTGGTCTCATCCATCTTGTTTATATACCAGCACTTTGTTTTTATTGACTTGCTAAGTTTACTGTTCATCTAGCCGGAGCAGACCAAAACCAATGGTAGTCAGTCCGACACGGTTACTGGCAATATCTCAATCCATCCAGGTAAATTAGGGTTTATGTTGTCAGCCACTTTCATAACTTATGACTGCATTTGTCTAATTCTTATTTAATATGTAGCTCCTCCTATCCAACAAGCAACGATGTTAGAAAATTCTTCTTTGCCCAATGTAAGAGTCACAATACTTAGGTTTTGATTTCTGATATCATGCTACAATTTTTTAAAGTATAATTGGATTTTCACAAAAAGCTTATGATAACATTTATTAACAGCTGTTTATGTGAAATTTAAATGTTAGGGTTTCATATATTACCTGTTGTGAATGATAAAATAATGTCATCTGATCTTTCTAACCCAGCTTTTGCAGATTACCAATAATGATCTGGGCAGTTTTGAGCAAGGTTTACCTGGTGATGAGAATGGAAAATCCTGCCAGCTTCAGTTTGGAAGCTATTGTCTTTGGTCTGTAGAACATAAGGAAGTCATGAAAGATTTTATAGTGAAGAGACTTAAAGATCAGCTCTTTGTTGCGAGAGCTTACTATCCAAGCATCGTGAAACTTGATGGAATGGAAAAGCTTTCACTTGAAATGAAACAAAACATCCAAGAACATGGGCATATGCTTAGTGAGGCCATATCTGATGCTGATCTTCCTGAATTGTAAGTTTGATATTACAACATTACTTTCTTCAGTTTTTCACTTTTCATTAACTACCTTCACAATCGAAACAATACAGCCTTGTGTTCAAATTCATGCCTTGTGCACTGGCTGCCTCAATACTTTTATTAGTTAAGTGTAGCGAGTTATAATTTCAGTGCCTTCACACATGTGACATTCTAGTTTTCATGTAGCTAAGTTTTATGGACATGTGTTGCACTATAGTAGTGTGATCTGCTCATATGCAGATAGTAGAAGCTGTCTCTTATTGCAGCATATCATCTGTTGATTGTGCTTTACCTGAGTTGGAACTCTTTTGTGATTTACTGCTGCTGCTTCACAATGTTTGTTTGGTCCTCACACTTAAGCAGATTGATATTGAAGTCAATATGTAATCGAATTTTGTTTATCAAACTTTGTGGAATGGAGGGAGTATAGTATACTAGAAAAAGAGAGTTCATGTTGATATTTGAAATAATGTTGTTTGCCAAAATATTATATTATAATTATAGTTTTACTAAAGCATGTCAATGATTTTTCAGGAGGAAGCTTGAGTTTGAGGAGGAGCATGCGAATAGTGGACGATATATGGTGAACATGAAAGCGACCTTTGTTGATGCAGTAGACGTAGGTCATATAATTCGAATGAGTTCAAACTGTGTGCTAGATACATTATGTGTTATACCAATGGTTGTGTCTAAGTTTAGTTTGACATTGGGTGTGTTTCATTAAAGATTTGTACGAACAAATTATATTTCATTTTAATGGATGTCGATGTTTCATTCATTATGTATTTATCATTTTGCGATTATTGATTTAAGCTACCAAACAAAAAAAGAGAAATTATCTCTTGCAACTACAAAAAAGATGACGGTGGCAATAGAGGAATCTACCTATAGCAACCAGTTAGTAATGTGGCAATAGATGACCTATCTGTAGCAACCAACCTAAGTAATGTGGCAATAGCCTATGCCATCTATAGCAACCATTCAGAAGCGTAACAATAGAGGACCTCTCTGTAGCAACAAACCTAAAGAGACGTTGCGGTAACTTAAGCCACCTATAGCAACCATTTAGGTGATGTGGCAATAGAGAACCTCTATTGCAATGCTTTCTCCGCGTAGCAATAAGCATGATTGCAACACTTGTGTTGCGTTGCGATTGCATTGTGTTGCTACACGACCAGCGTGTCGCAATACGTATCGCTAGCAACACCTAGTTTGTTGCAATTGATACTATTGCCACACCCATAATGGTTGCAATTGACTCTGTTACAACACTCACCATGTGTTGCAAAAGCGTCAAAAGTGTTGCAATAGAGAGGTTGTGTGTCACAACTAAAACGTAACCCGTTGCATTATGCTATTGCTACGGTTACAAGTGCAACGACATTTAACCAAAAAAATAGTAGCAAAAGTATTATTGTTACCATTTTTGAGTCTTTTGCTACACTTTCTCGGCGTTGCATTTGACCGAAAACCTTGTAGTGCGAGTCAAGCCGCAATCTGTACCTGCACACTTAGCCAAGCATCAGTCCACACAATGTTGTCAATCACTCATCACTAAGGAGCGACCCTCCACTGGTCCTCGGACACACCTGGTCCTCAATCTCCCCCTTGATGAGTGCATTGACAACACCCATAGAAATCACATAGAGAAAAAGAAAAGAAACCAACCACGAACACAAACCTCCAAAGCAAGTGATCCAAAGCCAAAGAACAAGCGAAAACAAGATCACTCGCCAAACCAAGTCTCGGCCCCCTAAGACAAGAGCAATGGCAAGACATAGCCGAGACAAAACAATGCTTACAAAGAGCACACCACAAAGCACAAAACTCAGGAAACCCAAAGGAGCTCCCCCTGCACATATGCAAACTCCCCCTGAGCAAATGCAACCTCTTCTTCTCAATTTTTCTCCTCACATGCAACATCTCACAAATGCATATCAATTTCCCCCAAAATCTCCCAATGCATGAACATTCTCCCCCTATCATACAAAACTCTCCCCAAATGTGCATAACTTCTCCCCCTTGTTGACAATGCATGAATCAAGGTATATGAACCTCTTCCCCTTGTTTTCATGAAAAATGCATGTCAAAGCATATATACAATCTACCAAGCTTCTCAAATATACAAAGAGCACAACAAAATGCTACAAATGAGACATAGAGCAAGCAAAGTAGATATGGTGTAGTTAGCACATTGCCATAAAGAAGGTAGAGACATATAAGCATGTGACATGGCTAAAAGCAATTTTAAGCAATTTTCACAAATAAACATTCATCTCATGAGCTAGACCCCATCCATGGCAATTTGAGCACAAATACACTAGATCATCCAAAGTTTATGCAAGATCACAAATTCTCATTACAAGATCATTATAAACACCCACAAGCTACTCAAGTCATGTTAAAGCCACCGAGCCATGTATCTACTTCTTAAAATGAGACTTCTCATGGTAGACAACATGCTACGGTTTAGCACCCAAGATATGAATATCAATGTATACAAACATGATTAGGAGCTCATTTTTCAAGCATAAGGCAATTCACACACTAATTTCATTTTCAAGT
This sequence comes from Cenchrus fungigraminus, assembly GCA_036936925.1. Taxonomy (NCBI): domain Eukaryota; kingdom Viridiplantae; phylum Streptophyta; class Magnoliopsida; order Poales; family Poaceae; genus Cenchrus; species Cenchrus fungigraminus. The sequence continues at coordinate 88,070,781 of CM072779.1, read as the reverse complement.
TTAAACATGGTACATGAAGTGCCTTTGCAGCAAAAAGAAGCTTATGCTCCTCCCCAAGTAAGCAAATGGGCTAAACATTTACAATGACAAAAGGTCTTTGACCCCAAGCAAAGAGAACATGATTCTCAAGCACAAACTAAACATGATATAGGCATTTAAGCACAAATTGAGCATAGACAAGCATCTACTCATGAGAGAGGCAATTTTATCATTTTCACAAACATGAAGCTATCTCAACATAAGTTTATGGCAAAACCATCAAGAGCATAGCATTCACATCACCATTTACCAAACATGCACAAATCTCACATATAGCACATCAGTGATCAATGTATATAAGAGAAGCTCAATCCTAGCTCAAGTGATCCAAAGATGGCTATCCTACCAGGTTTTGTACAGAAAGTAAAATGCATGCATCGAATGCAACAAAATGAAACATATGACACATATATACATGAGAAGCTCCAAGACTCAGCTAGAAAGGAAAGCACACCCAAAGTTCACCCCGCAAGCGAGTGAAAGTGACTTGGTCAAGTGGTTTGGTGAAAATGTCGGCTAGCTGATCTTGGGCAGGTACATAGGACAAGGATATGTTTCCTTTCTCAACATTGTCCCTCAGAAAGTGGTATCTCACTTCTATGTGTTTCGTTTTGGAGTGAAGGACTGGGTTTTTGGCTACACTTATGGCACTGGTGCTGTCACAGAAGAGTGGAACCTGGGAGCACTCCTCACCAAAATCGCTCATAGTGTAGGTCATCCATAGGAGCTGGGAACAACAACTAGCAGCAGCTACATACTCGGCCTCTGTAGTGGACTGAGCTACACTGGATTGCTTGCGAGATGACCAAGAGACCAGAGAAGAACCAAGAAACTGACAACACCCAGAGGTAGACTTGCGGTCTAATCGACACCCAGAAAAATCAGCATCGGAGTACCCGTGAAGTCTGAGTGTCGAGGAGGCAGAATACCAAAGATCAAATTCAGGAGTGTAGTTCAAGTACCTGAAAATCCGCTTGACGGCCTGCCGATGTGAAGTCCTCGGTGAAGCCTGAAAACGAGCGCACAGACACACACTGAACTGTATGTCCGGCCTCGTCGCCGTCAAGTAGAGGAGGGAGCCGATCATGCTCTGGTACTCTTCTGGTCCACGGGTTCGCCATCCTCATCCGCATCCAAAGCTGTAGTGGTACCCATCGGTGTAGTCAGCGGCTTGGAGTCGTTCATGCCAAACTTCTTCATCATGTCCCTGGTGTACTTCGCCTAGTGTACAAACGTCCCGTCCTTGCACTGCTTGATCTGGAGTCCTAAGAAAAACTGCAGCTCGCCCATCATGGACATCTCAAATTCCCTACTCATGTCATCTGCAAATCTGGCAACAAGATCATGAGAAGAGCCACCAAAGATTATGTCATCTACGTATATCTGAACAATCAAAAGGTCATTCCCATGCTTAAGGAGAAACGGGGTCTTATCAACTGTGCCCATCACAAACCCCTTACTCAGCAAAAAGCCTCTCAACATGCCATACCAATCTCTAGGTGCTTGTTTCAACTAATAGAGCGCTCTCTGGAGTTTGTATACACGGTGTGGGTATTTCTCGCTCTCAAACCCCGGGGGTTGCCTCACATACACTTCTTCCTCTATCACCCCATTCAAGAAAGCAGTCTTCACGTCCATTTGGTACAACTTGAACCCTTTAGCCACGGCAAAGGCTAGAAGGATCCTAATTGCCTCCAAATGGGTCACAGGAGCAAATGTCTCCTCATAATCTATGCCCTCTTTCTGGTTGAACCCCTGAGCCACCAACCTCGACTTGTTTCTCACAACCATCCCATTTTCACCCTCTTTGTTCTTCCATAGCCACTTGGTACCTATGGGACGGCAATTTGGTGGTGGATCAACTAACACCCAGACTTGATTTATCTCAAAATTCTCCAACTCCTCATGCATGGACTTCACCCAATTCTCATCAGACAAAGCGTGTTGAATATCTTTGGGCTCAAACGAGGCAACAAAAGCAGAGTAAGCGAAATGAGAAGTGTTCCTTGACCTCGACCGTGTAGTGCGTTCATGAAAGTCACCTATGATCGTCGTCGGTGGGTGATCCACCTGTACACGCCGTGGAGCCTCTCGCCTGGACACAATCTCCCTCTCAGCAGTAGCCTCCACTCGAACAGCCTCAATCGTAGTGGGTGTAGGGGATGGACTATCCTCGATCGTCATCGTAGTAGTTGAAGTAGCACGTACACGATCAGCCACGGGAGCATCACCTCCATCATCGTCTTCATCTCCATCTCCATCTTGCTCATCCTCAAATATCCTCGCTCCAATCTCCTCCTCACCTGCACACTCAAAAGCAGAAGAGCTACATGGCTGTGTCTCGTCGAAGGTTACCTCGCAAGTCTCCATGATTCGGTTAGTGTCAAGGTTGAGCACACGATATGCTCTAGAGTGAATCGCATAGCCGAGAAAGATACCATCTGAACATCTAGACTCAAACTTATCCAACTTGCCCTTCTTCAGAATGAAACACTTGCAACCAATAGCTCTAAAGTGACTCACCTTGGATTGTCGTCCATGCATCAGCTCATAAGTGGTCTTCTTCTTGAAAGCACGAAGGAAGATGCGATTTGAGACATAGCAAGCGGTATTGACCGCCTCGGCCCAGAAACGCCTAGGAGTCCTATGCTCATCGAGCATCGTCCTGGCCATCTCACAAAGGGTCCGGTTCTTCCTCTCCACTATGCCATTCTGGCAAGCAATGTATGGAGAAGAGTACTGATGATCGAGACCAAGATCACTGCAAAAGGTATCGAAATGAGAGTTTTTAAACTCCGTGCCATTGTCACTGCGTATAGCTCGAATGGCATCACCATGTCTCTCATTCTTCAACCTCAAGATCAAGTCCCGAACAAAGCCAAATGTCTCGCTTTTATCCTCCAAAAAGAAAACCCAAGAGTACCTTGAAAAATCATCAACCTCAACAAGAACATACCACTTCCCACCCGCAGAGCGAACACGAGCTAGCCCAACCAAATCCATGTGCAATAGCTCACAAGGTCGCTCGGTCATGACCGCAGTCAGAGGGGCGTGAGAAGCAGTAACTATCTTTCCATGCCGACAAGAAGCACAAACCATATCCTTCTCGAATTTTAACTTAGGCAATCCTCGGACAAGATCAAGACCACTCAAGCGGGAAAGCAATTCAAAGCTCAAGTGTCCCAACCTCCTATGACATTTCCAAAGCTCGGCCGAAATGCCAGCAACAAAACATCGAGGAGGACCAACAGACTGGGAAAAATCGGCACGAAAAATTTGACCCTCGGGGACGATCGTACAGACAAGATCGCCTCGAGAACCAAGCACACGAGATGCGCCCGACTTAAAACGAACCTCAAAACATTCGTCAAGTAACTGAGATACTGACAACAGGTTAAAACCAAGTGACTTGACCAAAGCCACACTTCTTAAGATCACCTTGCTACTCACCTTCACCATACATTCAGCAAGCACTCGTCCTCTCCCATTGTCCCCGAAAGTGATGTAATCCCTCGTACTCACCGGGGTGAGGCTGGAGAACCACCCACGATCTCCGGTCATGTGTCGTGAGCAACCAGAGTCCCCCAAGCCCCCCACCTGCAATAAAAAACGAGAGCGAGAATGAGCAAGTGACTCAACACTGGGGTTAGTACCAAAGGATTCAAACCAGTGTCGAGCCATTTGCTCAAAAGAAGGGTTAGCAAAATCCATCCTACCAAAACCTCTAGGAGGAGCCCTCTCACGCCTACCACGAAAGGACTTGTCACGTCTCACTGGAGGAGTACACGCACCACGAGGGGGAAAATGTGGCCCGTAGTCCATCTGAGACCCAAAGCTCCGATCGTGCCTCCCAAACTCGTAACGGTCACGAGAAGGAGCACGTCGAGCCAACTCACCACGCCCAAACCCAACACGTCTATCTCTCTGAAGAAAACCACCTCCACCTCCACGAGTGGGAACTGTACGCACATACACCTCACCCCTAGGTAGAGGCCCTCTACGAGGCCCAGGCATACCACAAGCAAGGTGGTACCTGTCCTTGTTTGCCATCTCCCTAGCAAACCTCTCATCTCTCTTCCTCCTGAAACAGAACTCATCCTTATGCCCATCCCTCCCACAATACTCATAATGGAAGCGGATCGGCTTTGGCTTTGGCAGTGGCTTTTCTATGGGCTTCTCAACACCTTTCTCTCCTGACTTCCCCTCAAAGACATTACCCAGATTACTCACAAACTTGATGGGTTTCTGGTAATTCTCTGTTTTCTGGGGGAAAACTGGTGGGTCTGGAGTTGTATCAAGCTTGTTTCTAAGGTGGTTTGGTTTGGGTGCATATTTGTTCATTGGTATGGTGTGTGGTTGAGTAGGGATCTCTCCAACTTTCTCTTCTCCATGACCACTCTTCTCACCACTCTTCTCAGCCCCCAACACCTGACCATCAAACCTCTTGAACTGAGCCAACATCAAACTCAATTGGGGCTCATGCCCAGACAACCAACTCATCAATTTCCTAAGCTCATCATTTTCATCCTGTAAACGGTCAACATAGTGTGCAAGTTCCATGTTTTTCAAAGGATGCATTTCACAGGTTGAACATGATGTAGGAAGAGGAGCATTCAATGTCACCACAAGAGAAACAATTCTAGTGTGAGATTCATCTAGCCTAGCATGCAAAATAGGACATGAGGTACAAGCTCCTAACAAATCTGGCCTAGACTTCAATTCATCACACTCAATCCTAACCACATCTAGTTCCTCAAGAGTAGAGGCATGTTTCTCCTTGAGAGCAGTCAAATCAGCGAGAAAAAATGAGCAATCACCACAGTCAATCTCATCAGACACCACATGAGCAGATTTCAAAGATCCTATCTCATTTCTAGCATTCACAAGCAAGGATTCAAGCTCAGCTATCTTATCCTTAGCATCACCCAACAAAGACCTAAATTCCCTCTTCTCCTTGTTGGTCTTTCTAAGAACATCATCACGGTTATCAAGGAACTCATTCAGCCTAGCATTCTCCTCTAGCAGGAAGTTGGGATCTTGTCGTACCTCTTCCTCGGAGTCAGAGTTCGAATCCGAGCTGTGCCTCCCACCCTTCTTGGAATGCGCCATGCCACAAAAGCCACCTTGTGCGACGAAGCTCAGGCCGGTGAAGTTCTTGCCTGTGTGCCGCTTGTCCTTGCACCTTTTTTGCTCTTCCTCGCTGCTCGAGTCGGAAGAAGCGTCGCTTGATGTGGAGTCGATGTCTCTCTCTCCAGCCACCATCGCTCGAGCGGTCTTCTTCTTGTGGCCACCATTCTTCTTGTGCCTTCTCTCACCCTTGTCCTTGTGCTTGTCCTTGTAGTCGTTCCGGGAGCGGTGCTTGTTGTAGTCATGCTCAGGTTTGCCCTTGTAGTCGTTCTTGATCTCCATGGCTTCAGGGCATTCGGCGATGAAGTGCCCGTGCTTCCCGCACCGATAGCACATCCCCGAGCTCCGCCTTGCATTCTTGCGGTTCTCGTACATCCGCCCAAACCACTTGCTCAACAGGGCGAGATCGTCCTCACTCAGCACCTCAAAGTCCTCATCTGGCAAAGACACAAGACAAGACAAAGAGAAACCACCAGAGTTAGCATTAGACCTTGATCCTGAGACAAGAGCAAAACTATGAGGATCAGTGGGGCTCTCGCTCTTGGCTCTCAAGCCACGATCAACCTCTGAAGACCTGATCTTGGAAAATAGCTCATCCAGCGTCAGCGTGTCATACACGCTCGACTCCTCAATGGCCTCGACCTTGGCACTCCACACAGACCTATCCAGGGCATGCAAAAGCTTGATAGCTTGATCATGATCCGTGTATGGGAGCACTGTCACATTGACCCTCATGTTGTTGACTATGCTAGTGAAGCGCTGGAACATAGCATCGGTCGACTCACCGGGGAGATGAGTGAAGTTCTCGTACTCTCTCCGGTAAGTGGAAAACAAACGGGCTTGCACTTGGGCATTGCGAACATGAGCATTTCTCAACTTGAGCCAAATCTTTCCGGCCGCATTCTCTCCGTACACTCGCTCGAACTCCGAGGCACAGAGAGCACGGAACAAGTAATCAACGGCCTTACTATTGGCCTCACACATGTCCCGTGATCCTGGAAGTAGAAAACTGTCTGGGATGACATAATGAGGATTCTGAGTGACCTCCCAGATCAGAGTTCCCTTCCCTCGCAAAAACGCGCCCATGCGCCTCTCCCACATCGGGTAATTCTTGCCATCAAAGTGCGGAGGACCCGACCCCTTTCCATAGTCACCCATCTTTGGATCTTAGACTGGTTAGAATCACGAAGATCCGTAACCGGCTCTAATACCAATTGAAGGACCGATTAGGTGACCAGAGAGGGGGGAGTGAATGGGAGCCGATAAAAATTCTTTCCAAGAACTCGGCCTATGTCCCAATCGCAACTCCGAGGATCACACACGATCAAGCAGGAGCACAATTAAACCTCTCTTGAACCTTAGGAACAAAGCACGGAAAGCTAGGAAGTAAAGCGAAAGCAAACACGAAAGAGCTCGAGCAACATAGCAAAAGGCTGAGTCCTACTGGATCATCCTGTCACTTGGGCCGGATCACCCGTTAGCCTCCAGAGCCGGTCCGAGTCACCCGGGCACAAGTGGCCGGATCACCCGGCCCCCTCCGGATCACCCAGGCACTTGGGCCGGATCACCAGGGACAGCCCAGAAAACAGCCCGCGAAATCGCCTCAAACTTTCAATCGATGGATCTCCCAAACCACTTGGAGTCTTGAGAAGAAATTTTGGGGAGATGATGAACACCCAAAGAAGATGTTGTGCCCCAAAAATTTCGGCCTCAAACATCCTACAACTCCCGGAATCACGAATCTTGGCCAAGAACACTATGAACTAGGGTTCATCCGAAAATCAACGAATCGAAGCCTAAATCCGGCGTTTGAGGGGTCAAGATCATCCACAAAGAGGCACAAGGCACTCACCCATGATCCCCTCAGAAATCCGGAGAGAAACGGCCTCAAATCGACGAATCGAGCGACGAACAAAAATACCCAAAATAGCTTAGAAAATGACACGAAAATCACAAAGAGCTAGGAGAGGGAAATCATCACAACGCCGAATGCTTCCATACATCCAGAGGTCAGAGTCTATACAACAATCTAGCCAAAGGAATACAGAAGAAAAGAAGCAGTTCAGAGAGATCTATCGGGGGAGGAAACCCTAGAGTCCAAGAGAGAGAGATGCCATCCACCTCTCCGCTATTTATACGAAGTCCATCAGAGGGAGGTAAATGAGCACGCTACCCCTACAACTCAAATAGAAGATACAACCCCTCAGGGGCATTTTGGTCAAGTCTTCATCGAGCGGACACACTTCCACCGCGGCCTTGCTTAGCATCGACGCAAGCCCCGCGATCACGCCACCTGCCCCCCGCCTCGAAGCTTCCCGAAGCTCCCAGATCACCATCTCTGTCGCCTCGGGCCTCCGGACTTGGTTTTGAGGCCCAAACCAAGAAACCGTCCACCGAAGGTTTTGTGGGCAAACCAACAAACCCCGCGTGCAAGCTTCGGGCTCCATCCTCTACCTTGCACCGGCCCATGTTCACGACTTCAGCCCGCCAGTCTTACACCACACGGCTCGCACTTGACCCCATCGGCCACCGGGTCCATCGAACCAAGCCTACTTGCCTCTCCATCACCCGGAGGCCACCACGGCTAAGGCCTTTCGCGCTTGTTCTTCACCTGCACCAACACGAGTCAAGCCACAACCTGTACCTGCACACTTTGCCAAGCATCAGTCCACACAACGTTGTCAATCACTCATCACTAAGGAGCGACCCTCCACTGGTCCTCGGACACACCTGGTCCTCAATAATTACATCTATTCCTCCTAAGGGCATATGCTAGCTAGACATACGAATAAGCATGCATCGAAGTAGATCAAAGTAAGGAAAAGATATGATTTATATCACTATCGAATGTTGCATGTACAATAATTGCCTTGATGAATTCAAGGCATGGCTCTGGAACTCCACCATGGCTTCACCACGAAGGGCCAACCATGGCGGCTAGGGCATGGCCTAGGCCATCTCCTGGGCAACTCGAGGACTTGCGGTGGCCGTCAGCTTCCTTCGGCGTGTTTCCTTTGATTTGGCGGCTCTCTATCGAATGGATGTGGCGGCCGTTGGAGGTAGGGGATACAAATACACCGAGGAGCATCTAGGTCAAAGGGGGGCACGAACCAGCACGAAAAGGGGTGGGCTGGCCGGCCGACCTAGGCCCAATTTAGCCCGGTTCGGCCCCGGTTTGCTCCCCAACATTTCTCGTGTTTTCTTGAATTTTTGCCGAACTTCATGTGGGTCCTTGACATCGTTTTCCCCGTGGTTTGGATAAGGTAACTTGGCACGCAAACTCCTGCATCTTCTGTTTAGGTCCTCGGAGTTTCACGGTTCATGCTTCAGTCCTCGGGTCGTTTGGAGTAATGTTCACTTCATGTCTTGACTTTTGTCGAGATTCGTGATCTTCTCATAAAGTGCCCAATGAACTTTACCTGGAAGTCCTCATTTAGGTTCTTAAATCCTGCGCAAACATCATACTCCAAAAACCACAAGCAAGTGCAAACTTGTTACATTATTAGTATGCCTAGTGGCAGGTGAATTATAATTCACCAAAGTGTAACAAGTGCTTTTAGTAGACGAAAATCGACCATCAACATACCCCCATGCTTAAACCTAGCTCGTCCTCGAGTAAGCCGTTAATGGATGTCAGTATTGCCTTTCAATGTTCATACCCTGCACTTGATTATACATGAGAAAACATAATGCTCTCCATGTTTTCATTTGTTAAAGTTCCATAATGTAACTAGCTTTCATCTCTATGGAGGGTAGGTATCATTTAAGCTCTTTCCACAAATAATTAATCATGCCCTCAAATTTTAAACAAATCTCGAAAATTTTGAAAATAAAGAGCGGGATGAAGAAAAATTGCTTTACCAAGATCAACAATAAACTTCCTTGCATCTTGCTCATGAACTCTCATCTCATCTTGTCTCTCAAGCCTACTAGGACTATTTCTTTCCTCTCTCAAATATTTGGTGGAAGGCTTTATATGGAGCTATGGGAAAGTTTAGTCCTACCAAGATATTATAGTTGAGATATTATCAAAACAAAACAAGCTTATCATGGACTTACCGAGACTCGTCAAAAAGGTCATTGGAAAAATAATGTTCCAAGGAGGGGACAGAGAATAATACAAACACTTTGGGATAGGTGGACATGTGCAAATGGCAAAGAGTGATCTCGAGGCACAAACGAAGTCCTCGTTATCAGATTACACATGGTTGGAAAGATGAGTATGAGTCTTGATCTTGAAGTCCTTTTGATATCTCCAAACATAGCTAGAGAATCAGGGACTTTATTATTTTTTTTCTTCTATTTTTCCTTTCTTTTTTGCTTTTCTTGCTTTTCTCATCATACTTATTCTCTTTTTTTCTTTCATCACTTTTTTGTACTCCCCTTGAACTCTAGACTACACTAGTACTTCATTGGCAACCCCCCATGCTTAGACGTAGCTCGTCCCCGAGCAAAGAGGTGATGATTGTGCCAAGGTAGGTGCTGAAATCCTTGTATTTTCTTGAAGAGAGATACTTGAAAAATTCGCGGGATCCTTTCATGGAGGTCTCCCAAAATCTTGCTCCACTTGACGGCACCTTCTTTTTAATCTTCTTCGAAATATTCATCCATACTCAAAGTTTTGGGTTGTGGTCGAGGAGGTATACACAAAAATATATTTTGGGTTTGTGGGTGGATATCCGGCGAGGTTTGCAAAATTCCCGATGTGAGAACTCATAATGCACAGATAGAAAAGGCTAGCATAAAGATAGGTACACAAAAACGGAATGACCAACTTCTTAGTCTCGGTCCAGAGAAATCAAGCCTTGAATCAATGCACCCAAAAATAAATCGTGTAAACTAAGGTTTTTGCATTCAATTGAATAAATGGCTTTGGATAGGTAGAGCAAAATGCAAGTGGTATCAAAGACAAGGTTAGCATATCTTTTAAGAGCAAAATTAAATGATCTTGATTCATTCAAAAATGAGAGCAACGAAAAATACTATGGGTCTTAAGTTATCATAACCTCCACAAAAGATTTGGCTAGCATTAATATAATTTTCAGATCATATTAAAGAGAGCACTAGAATAATCATATACAAACCAAGCACAAAAATGAGCAAGGTGGCAACAATCATCATATCCATAAGCAAGAGCATAGAAGATATCATCATGCTGAGCACAAGGTAACAGTGATTTTTTTTGAAAACAAAAACAAATCTACGTTGTACTCCTTGTAGCCATGTTATTCTATAGAGAGATATACAAAGGTTGCATCTAAGGTTGTGGAAAGCATATACATATGTGCAGACATATAGAAAGTCAAGGACAAAAAGAGGGTTGAGGAATTGTTACCGTCCCTTGATGCTTGAAGTGTAGCGTGCCCTTCCCCATGCTTAAGCATTATGCTTAACGTAGAAGAAGAAAATTAGCATCCTGTGGCAACCAGGATCCTTGTACTCCATGCGGTCTTCTCATGCCCACCAAGTCCTCACCCATGCTTAGCATGTTGATAGGCATGGAAGATGATGAATTGTTGGCGGTCGATTTCCGTCAACCTAGAGCATTCGCTACACTTTGGTTTGAGCTTGATTATGGAACTAACTCGCCATTGGGCACACTAATGATATAACAAGTTCAACTCTGCATGTGCATTTGGAAGTGTTGTGTTTTTGTAGGAAAACATGGACAAAAGGGACGGAGTTACAACGAGTTCAAAGGAGCAAATGAGAAGTTCCGTTCGTGTTCAAGTGTAAGGCGAAATCACTTCCAAAGGTGGCAAGGATGAAGGTGCTACGACGCATCATCCCTGAGGACTAAGACGTAAAGAACGGACTTCATGCGAGAAGACCGCCTATCTTGACCGTGGGGATGATGACGCCAAAATTACACAAATAAAGAGGCAAAAATCCAAAATGTCAAGTTGAGCCACGGGGAGGAAGATGGGCCCGAACCGGGCCAGAAAAGGCCCATGCTGGCAAGCCAATGCCGACCGGCCCAGGCCCTTTTTGCCTCGGTTCGTGGTCCCTTTGACCTAGATGCTCCTCGGTGTATTTGTATCCCCTGTCTCTGATGGTCACCGAATCCAATCATTCTACCGATGCCCATTCACCAGAAAGCCGCCGCCGCAAGATGAGGGAAAGAGTTAGATGAGTTCGTCGCAAGGATCAACGCCGGTGGAGGGAAGGAAGCAAGAGGAGGACTCCAAGCCGTTAGCCTAGGGGTGTTCCCAAGCCTCCTCACTGTCATCTTCATCGACGGCGTTCTTCGGAGTCTCCATCACCCCTATGTGCTTCAATCCGTGTAAGATGATAGGGTAATGTCTCCGTCCATCCCTTGGGTTAGATGGATCTTCGATATATAATCGCTACATGAACCCTATGCCTTGATGCTTCACAGTCTATGTCTTTGCAAATGCTTGATTTACATATGTGTTCACAACATGTGATCTTAGTAGGGTTTGTGGTAATCATGGTGATTAGCTTAATTCTATGGATGCTTAGATGTAGATGCGTTAGCGAAGCGATCTATTACCTTCGCGTAGTGACATGTACAAGAGAAGGGAAAAGGCCTAGCGACTGCATAACCGCCATGAAGCTAGAGAAGGCAACACCTCTTTCATGTAGTAGATGCATGTCATTGTGATCCTAGACCCTAGGGAGGGAGCTCTTATCTAGTTTAATCTCTCTCTTGTACCAACCTTTGCCATCTAGTTTAGCCTTAGATCAACATAGGTTAGATTGCTTTTTTTCTTTAGATTAATATCTCTTTCAAAGGCTTTCCAATCAACTAGATTAGTGCTAGATTAAACGCTAGTATATCCCTTGCTCCGCGGATTGATAAGAACCTTGGGGATGCCCCCTTGGTGAAAAAGGCACCAAGTCACCCATGTGCTTGCGGTGAACTTGAACACGGTTTTGAACCGTCAACAAGCCATTTTTCTGGCGCCGTTACCGGGGAGCAAGCCAGTTTGCTAAGTTTAATCTTGTATTAATTTTGTTGATTAATAACATCTAACCCCCATTTTCTAGAAAAAACCCTTTTTGTATTTTTCTTTTTTTCAGTGCCTAAATGGATTTGTTCACCTCACCATTGGAAGACAAAGAGGTGTCGCTAAGGGAGCTAGCAATGCCGTCAACGGAGGACATTGAGATGCAAAAATCAGATTTGACGCTTGCTACAACCCAGTACGAAGTGAAGCCTAGAATCATCAAGTTAGTGGCGACAAACCCCTTTAGAGGATTGGAGGATGACAACCCATAAAGACACATTGAGCAATTCACGATGATATGCAACATGGTGCAACAAGAAGGAGTTCCGGCCGCTTGGTTCAAGTGGAATCTTTTTCCATTCTCTCTCGAAGATGAAGCACGAAGATGGTACACACTTGCGTCTGTTGAAGCAAAAGGAAATTGGGATGAGCTAGTGAAGAAGTTTCTTTCGAAGTTCTTTCCCATAAGCAAGGTCCAATACTTAAGGAGGCAAGTGCTCACTTTCAAGCAAGGAGAGAATGAAGGAATTGAATTGATGAAGCATGGGACCGCTTTAATGAACTACTTGAGCAAGGCCCGAACTTGAGATTTTCCAGTGACTTGATGTTGCATACCTTTTATTTTTCACTAACCCCTAATTTCTGCTCGTTTTGTAAGCATGTGTGCAGGCGATGATTTAATGGATAAACCATTAGTGAAGCCGCACAAATCTTACAAAGGATAAGCAATGGAAAAAGAACGCAAAGAGATTGGCAAAGACGTTGTCGGGAGGAGCAAAACGACAAAAGCAAGCTCGAGATGCTTGCTGAAATTTCTGAAAAAGATGAAACAGAGGTCAAGGAAGATGAACCAATCATACAAGAAATTGAAGAACCACTTCCTAAGGTAAGCAAAGTCATTTCAAATATTAAAAATGTTGAAACTAACATGAATGTAGGTCAAAGCGTGGGGAATGCTAGACCATTGGCGGAATTCAATCAATCCAATTGGATTCAAATTGATTTTGCCCCCCTAATCGACCACCGAAGGAAGGAGGAACACCGACACGTTGTCGAACAAGTTGAAGATATATTTGATCAAGAAATGAGTAGAGAATCGATCCAAAATATGTTTTAAGAAGAAACAGACGTAGAAGATGAAGGATGGGTCGATCAATATGACAACTCGAAGATTCAAGATGAAAGAGGAGAAGAGTACAACCATGATGAGCCTAAAAGTTCCCTCTCCACAACACCATGCACACCAATTGAAGAAGAAGATCTTGAAGAAATTGATTGGTCGTGGCCGTTCAACCATGGTCAAGAATTCATTGCTAGGGAGACGAGGAAAATGAAAAGAAGAGCTAGTAACTCGAAGGATAAATGGGAGAAAATAGGACTCAAGCTAGAAGATGAATGGGAAGGAGATGACATAAAGCAAATACTCCAAGAAGGCCCCTCTCCACAAGGTTATAGCTTGTGTGCTATTGAAGCCTACACACTAGCAAATCAAGATATGGAAGTGCTCAAGGATGAAGAAAAGAGTGAATCAATGATGAGCAATCTTGACGACATGTGGTACACGGAAGATAAAGAAAGCAACGTACAAGACTTTGAAGATGAAGATTGTGATGATAATGAAGACTTCAAAGAAGAGTAATGAAGACTTCAAAGAAGAGATGAATGCATACATTACTAAAGGGTTATGTGTTCCACATGATGAGATGAAGGGGATGCCAAAAGGTAACAAAGAGACACCTCCACTCGTCGAGATTGATTTGCTTTCAACGCTACAAGACGAACCAAAGATCACTCTTGTTGAGAAAGCTCCGAGGCTAAGGTACACACTGAAATCTCAAGATATTATTGGTATGGATGATGATATATTCAAATATTCATGTTGGACCAATAGTATGAATAATAGTTTAAATTCTATGCCTTGTTCCGATGATGATCATGTTGATAGGCTATACTTTCTTGAGAATGATGAAGAGACAATGTTTATGTTTGAACCAATGAATCCCATGCCTAAAGAACCTTTTCCTAATGATGAGCTAAGTGCTTTGCATGAAACATATGCTTCTTTTAATTACACCTTGACTTATTGCTATAATTTGCATGTGGTGTTGATTATGGACGTGTATGTTTACAATAAGTTTTATAAATCTCGATCATGCTTTGTGCTTGGTCAAGCTAATGACTTCAAAGAAGCATATGTAGGGAGAAGGCCCGATTTTCACTAACCATGCAGGGACACAAGGCTTGAATGATGTAAAGAGAGGTCATGCCCAAAGAGTTTCAAGACAAATCATCAACACGACTCCAAATCCCGCGATAGATGCTGCTGTCTTCATCAATTTGTGAGCTTGTTCAGATGTATACAAATGAAGAAAATGAGATATTCAGAAGCTCTATCAACTTTCCATTCCAACGCATCAAGAACCAACAAATTTGGAGACCCGTGCAAGGAGTTATGGAGAAAATATTGAGTGTTGCAAGTTCTGAAATTTCAGGACAGATTTCATCACCGGAGTAAAACGGACGCAACTCTCTTATTCGGAGTCCGATTTGGGCAAATAAAGACTTGTTGGCATGGAAAATTTGTGCACTATGCAATGGAGTAGAGTTTGGGTACACATTATATTCTGGACATTAAAGAAAAATTTGTGAAGAGAAGGCAGCACCGAAGGGCGACAAAAAAGGAGAAAGTGATGATGTCTGATAGCTTGGGCAAGTCTCATATAAGTGATCAAGCACAACATGGAGAGTGAATTAAAGCTGCATTGGCAGATTTTTCTTCTTGCATGAAGGGCCATGGCTATGCGACGAAAAGAAGGTATGTGAGAAAGTCGAGCTCTATGACTTTAAATGAAGCGCTTTTCGGGAGGCAACCCGTTTCTTTTTGTTTTTATTTCTTCTTTAGAAAGAATAAATGACACCTTCCTATGATGATTAACTTGTGTCTAGTTAATATAAGTTTCATTTTCTTTTTAGAACCACTATCATGTTCATGCTCATATTTATTTATTTGCATGTATTGCATTTTGTCATCAACGTGATGTTTGTTTCTTTTCTTATACTTTTTTTGCATATAGTTGGCTTGGTTGTTTTATAAGGCTCAATGATGAATGCTTCATTTTCTATGTTAATGCTCAAGCTTGGCATTTTCCTTTTGTGGTCTTGTGTAAACGTGGTGTTTAAACATGATTGCGGACCATCACCATTAAGTTCAATAAATATTGCTAGCTTTTCATATGTTTTCATGATGCATTGGTTGGTTTATAAACATTGCATTGCGCTTTGTTTTTCTTGTGAGATAAGGATTTGTTTATCTAAGGATAGACATGGTGTCTTAACCCTAGATAAACAAATCTTTATGGCTATGGAGAAATTCGGCAACCTAGTTGTAAACATGGTGTTTAGAACTAGGTGTAATCATTGTCTTTGTTTATATGCTTTCCTCTCATGGCATACACACATTGCACCACGTACACCCATTAGGTTTTTATTCCTCATTGGATTAATTATGCCACAAGTTAAGAGTCTTGGAAAAAAATATTGTTGGATTGTTGGCAATTTTATCTACTCCCAACCGTCACCTTGGGGGTAGAATGTGCACTTCAAATGTTTTGCAGGCAAGATAAAGACTCTCACGACAAGGAAATTGAAGGATGTCTATGATAAAAATGCTTTGTCTTCTTCTTTCATGCCTAGCAAAAGGCTAAGCATGGGGGAGGCCATGAATCTTCAACACGGAAGTGCAACATGACGCTCTAGGAGATAGAATGATCAAGACCATCGACGTCTCCGGATCGATGCGCAAGAAGCCACCGATCTCATCAAAATTCCGCGTGGTCTCGAACGGAATACACTGAATACTTTTGGATGTTCAGAAGCCTCATGAAGTTATGATTCCAAAAAATGAAGAACCAAGACAATCGGAGGTTCCTACAAGCAGTTATGGCCCAATCACCGAGTGCAACACGTCCTGAAATCAGTTTTGGACAGCACGCAACACTGAAGGAAAACGGACATAACTCCCTTGTCTGAACTCCATTTTCGATGAATGACCACATGTTGGAAAGGTAATTTCATAAACTTTTCAATAAATCCATATTTCGATATAAATTCTGTTCTGGACAGAGGGGAAATCCATGAAGAAGAGACAGCAAGGAGATGATGAGAACACAAAAGAGGAGATGGTGATGACAACATTGAAGATAATGGTGACCATTAGCTCCATTAAGCATACATGATCAAATTCAAAAGTATAGGAGCATTGGAAAATCAAGACAAAAGCAAAGCCACATTCGATACATGGAGATGTCGGGAGAAGATAACGAAGAACTACAAAAGATGGAAACACCTCCATGGACCTTCTCTTTTCTGAAAATAAATGCTTGTAAGTATGCCTTCAACCTTAGGTGCAACTTTTTGTTTTTTCTCTTTAACAATAACATGGCTACTAGGAGGACAACCTAGATTTCTTTTTATTTTCGATATATAAGCATGACCATGTGATAACCTCGATGTTTTATAATGCCTATGCTTATGGAAAAATGATGAATGTTGTCGCTTTGTTTTACCTACATGAAGTTATACATGTCTTGGCTAATTTCTCTCTATAACATGATCTGAAATTAATTTTAAATACCGGCTCTTTTAATTGTGGAGGTTAAATGACTATACTCTAGACCTACATATATATCTTTGCTCTTTGATTCAAGTTTACGGATAGCCGGATAACTTGTTGGTTTTTATGTTTTTATGAAAACTTAACTTTTATGCTATCTACGTATTTGTGATGCTCTTGCAAAGTTCTAGCTACCAAGGCCATATACATATATGTTGTATCATGATAAAACCTTTAGATTGCAAACATATGTTTTGATGAGTTGGGTTAGGATTGATTTCTATGGTTCGAGACTAAGAAGCTGGTCATTCCTTTGTGTAACTTTTTCATGCTAGCCTTTTTGTCCATGCATTGTGGGTTTTCATATCAAAAATTTCACAAACTTCGCTGGGCATTCACCCTAAACCAAAAACATCTTTTTGTGATTACCTCCTTGTCCACAACCAATTTTGAGTATGGAGTAAAATTCCCGACGGAAATTCAGACATTCCGCAAAGATCATGTTCATGCTTACTTCAGTAGTTCCTTCCCCTCTCTCTTATGCTCGAGGACGAGCATCATTCAAGCATGGGGGGCGGAGTCATCGCATCATCTCTGACAAATGCTGAGTAAGTATTATGTTGCAAAAGTTCTGAGGAGCATATATATATATATATATGATGAGAAAAAAAGAAATGAAAAAAGGAGGAGAATAAAAAAGAAAAAGAGGAAATGAATAATAATAATAATAATAATAATAATAATAATAATGCTCCTCGGTTCTTTTTGCTTCGTAAGTGTCTCGAAGACAAATCCATACTCAAATCTTCCAACCATGTGCAATCCGATAACAACTTCACTTGTGTCTTGGGATCATCCATTTGCCACTTGCACATGTCCACCTATCTAAATGTGTGTGTTTCATCCCTCTCTCTTTCCAATATTTATTTTCCATAGCCTTTTTGACGAGTCTCGGTAATTCCAGTAGATCTCTCTCTTAATTTGACAATATTTCGGATGTATGTTTTGCTAGGATTGTTTTGACCTACCAAGCTCCACATAAGCCTTCCACTATCACATATGAGTAGAATAGGTTGAAAATAATCTAGTATAGGCTTGAGTGACTTGATGAGATGAGTGTTCCCATGAGCTTTTGCAAGAGATTTTCACGTATGTTGGATACGCATCTTTTTGAAAATTCTTCGATGGAACAAGGTAACAGTTTGAAGTTCACTTAAGTTTGAGAACATCGTATTCATTAATTGTGGCTTGTTCTTTATTGTTAGTCTATCTTCCATAATGAAAAAGAAGTCGGTCACAACTTGAACTTTAAAACTAAATTCTTAAGAGAGAGCAATATGTCTTGTCATGAATGACTAAGTGTAGGCACAACATTGGAGGGCAACACTGATTCCCTTTTAAGCAAGGATTACTTACTCGAGGACGAGCAAGGTTTAAGCATGGGGGGATGTTGGCGGTCGATTTCCGTCAACCTAGAGCATTCGTTACACTTTGGTTTGAGCTTGATTATGGAACTAACTCGCCATTAGGCACACTAATGATATAACAAGTTCAACTTTGTATGTGCATTTGGAAGTGTTGTGTTTTTGCAGGAAAACATGGACAAAAGGGACGGAGTTACAACGAGTTCAAAGGAGAAATGAGGAGTTCCGTTCGTGTTCAAGTGCAAGGCGAAATCACTTCCAAAGGTGGCAAGGACCAAGGTGCTACGACGGATCATCCCCGAGGACTAAGACGTAAAGAACGGACTTCATGCGAGAAGACCCCCTATCTTGATCGCGGGGATGATGACGCCAAAATGACACAAATAAAGAGGCAAAAATCCAAAATGTCAAGATGAGCCACGGGGAGGAAGACGGGCCCGAACCGGGCCAGAAAAGGCCCAGGTCGGCCGGGCCATGCCGACTGGCCCAGGCCCTTTTTGCCTCGGTTTGTGGTCCCCTTTGACCTAGATGCTCCTCGGTGTATTTATATCCCCTATCTTCGACGGTCGCCGAATCCAATCATTCTACCGATGCCTATTCACCAGAAAGCTGCCGCAGCAAGATGAGGGAAAGAGTTAGATGAGTTCATCGCAAGGATCAACGCCGGTGGACGGAAGGAAGCAAGAGGAGGACTCCAAGCCATCGGCCTAGGGGTGTTCCCAAGCCTCCTCACCGCCATCTTCATCGACGATGTTCTCCGGAGTCTCCATCACCCC
Source organism: Cenchrus fungigraminus (assembly GCA_036936925.1). Taxonomy (NCBI): domain Eukaryota; kingdom Viridiplantae; phylum Streptophyta; class Magnoliopsida; order Poales; family Poaceae; genus Cenchrus; species Cenchrus fungigraminus. The sequence continues at coordinate 88,051,832 of CM072779.1, read as the reverse complement.
TATGTGCTTCAATCCGTGTAAGATGATTGGGTAATGTCTCTGTTCATCCCTAGGGTTAGATGGATCTTCGATATGTAATCGCTACATGAACCCTATGCCTTGATGCTTCACGGTCTATGTCTTTGCAAATGCTTGATTTACATATGTGTGCACACATGTGATCTTAGTAGGGTTTGTGGTAATCGTGGTGATTAGATTAACTCTATGGATGCTTAGATGTAGATGCGTTAGCGAAGCGATCTATTACCTTCGCGTAGTGACATGTACGAGAGAAGGGAAAAGACCTAGCGACCGCATAACCGTCGTGAAGCTAGAGAAGGCAACACCTTTTTCATGTAGTAGATGCATGTCTTTGTGATCCTAGACCCTAGGGAGGGAGCTCTTATCTACTTTAATCTCTCTCTTGTACCAACCTTTGCCATCTAGTTTAGCCTTAGATCAACATAGGTTAGATTGCTTTTTTTGTTTAGATTAATATCTCTTTCAAAGGCTTTCCAATCAACTAGATTAGTGCTAGATTAAACGCTAGTATATCCCTTGCTCCGCGGATTGACAAGAACCTTGGGGATGTTGGAACCGGCCCTTGATACACTCGAATTCTTCACTCTCTCACACACGGACGGAGGAGGAAGACGATGAACACAGCACACACACGATCATGGCGACGAACGCCCCGGCCGCACGGACGGCCTGTATGTTGGCTTCTATTCCATCTCAAGGACTCGGCTCAAGTTACACAGGATGTACATAGCCTCCTTTTGTAGCCCGGCAGCACCCACACGACTCCTACCACTCTGATCCTCATGCGCACGAACGCTTCCTGGTGACCCGGCCGTTCTCCGTTCGTGAGCTCCAGTTCCCCGAGAGAACCGGTCGTCTAGTTGATCTGTGGCCCGTCGTGCTCCCGCTAATATCGCTAGCTGCTGACACTCGGCCACCTTGCTCCTTGCAACTCACCTGCCAGTGCCCAAGACACACGAGCACGAACTCTTACAGACACGCATGCTAACTAACTCAACTTGAACGCACGCACACACGCGTAGCTCACCTGCACACGCACACACACATGGCGTGGCTTATTTGCTAACAATCTGCCCCTAAGCCACGACTCCCGCTAACCTACGACGTCGATGCCCGTCCTGATGTACAGGACGCAGGTTCTTCGTCGACTGTTGTCACAGGAAGAGCACCTTCTTTGTCTCCGAGGCCGTCGCTCGTCGTCGCCTCGATGCTGCTGCTCCAATTGTCATCGTCGTCCCACGGCCGCCGCTATGGCCTCCATGCTGGACACGAAACCACGCAACACACGCATCTCGACGAGAACGTCACGATCTTCTTCTTATGGCGCCACACGCCATTGACGTGCCCAAACACGAACTGGGTTGACGCATCACCCATCACTTCAAGAATCGCCACACGATCCCTTGCGGTGGAGCCACGCCACCACTGTCGGCACACTTGCGAACCTCGGGTGCCGAACGCCCTCTGACGACATACACCGTCTTCTTCGGCTCCGGCGACACGCGTGGTCAGCCATGGGAGCAGCGCCACACGCTGCAGCCCCATCTTCTTCCTCAGCGACACACGCTATGGTTCTTCTCCACCGGCGACGGACGCCAATAAGCGCGCATGATAGGATCGACACACAATCAACTGTCGTAGCGTCTCCATTGGTGATCACACGCATGGGCCGACACACGGCCAGGCGACCTCGCCATACCGCCACCACGCCGTCACGCTGCCGGCCACCACCAGCGCGCCTTCGGCGACGGGAACAAATCCCATGATGACCTAGCTCTTGATACCAATTGTTGGTACCAGCCCTTGATACACTCGAATTCTTCACTCTCTCACGCACGGACGGAGGAGGAAGACGATGAACACAGCACACACACGATCATGGTGACGAACGCCCCGGCCGCACGGACGGCTTGTATGTTGGCTTCTATTCCATCTCAAGGACTCGACTCAAGTTACACAGGATGTACATAGCCTCCTTTTGTAGCCCCGCAGCACCCACACGACTCCTACCACTCCGATCCTCATGCGCACGAACACTTCCTGGTGACCCGGCCGTCCTCCGTTCGTGAGCTCTAGTTCCCCGAGAGAACCGGTCTTCCAGTTGATCCGTGGCCCGTCGTGCTCCCGCTAATATCGCTAGCTGCTGACACCCGGCCACCTTGCTCCTTGCAACTCACCTGCCAGTGCCCAAGACACACGAGCACGAACTCGTACAGACACACATGCTAACTAACTCAACTTGAACGCACGCACACACGCGCAGCTCACCTGCACACGCACACACACACATGGCGTGGCTTATTTGCTAACAATCTCCCCCCTAAGCCACGACTCCCGCTAACCTACGACGTCGATGCCCGTCCTGACGTACAGGACACAGGTTCTTCGTCGACCATTGTCACAGGAAGAGCACCTTCTTTGTCTCCGAGGCCGTCGCTCGTCGTCGCCTTGATGCTGCTGCTCCAATTGTCATCTTCGTCCCACGGCCGCCGCTATGGCCTCCACGCTGGACACAAAACCACGCAACACACGCATCTCGATGAGAACGTCACGATCTTCTTCTTTTGGCGCCACACGCCATTGACGTGCCCAAACACGAACTGGGTTGACGCCTCACCCATCACTTCAAGAATCACCACACAATCCCTTGCGGTGGAGCCACGCCACCACTGTCGGCACACTTGCGAACCTCGGGTGCCGAATGCCCTCTGACAACACACACCGTCTTCTTCGGCTCTGGCGACAAGCGCGGTCAGCCATGGGAGTAGCGCCACACGCTGCAGCCCCATCTTCTTCCTCAGCGACACACGTCGAGGTTCTTCTCCACCGGCAACGGACGCCGATAAGCGCGCATGACAGGATCAACACACGATCAACTGTCGTAGTGCCTCCATTGGTGATCATGCGCATGGGCCGACACACGGCCAGGCGACCTCGCCACACCGCCACCACGCCGTCACACTGCCGGCCACCACCAGCGCGCCTTCGGCGACGGGAACAAATCCCATGATGACCTAGCTCTTGATACCAATTGTTGGAACCGGCCCTTCATACACTCGAATTCTTCACTCTCTCACGCACGAACGGAGGAGGAAGACGATGAACACAGCACACACACGATCATGGTGACGAACGCCCCAGCCGCACGGACGGCCTGTATGTTGGCTTCTATTCCATCTCAAGGACTCGACTCAAGTTACACAGGATGTATATAGCCTCCTTTTGTAGCCCCGCAGCACCCACACGACTCCTACCACTCCGATCCTCATGCGCACGAACGCTTCCTGGTGACCCGGCCGTCCTCCGTTCGTGAGCTCCAGTTCCCCGAGAGAACCGGTCTTCCAGTTGATCTGTGGCCCGTCGTGCTCCCGCTAATATCGCTAGCTGCTGACACCCGGCCACCTTGCTCCTTGCAACTCACCTGCCAGTGCCCAAGACACACGAGCACGAGCTCATACAGACACGCATGCTAACTAACTCAACTTGAACTCACGCACACACGCGCAGCTCACCTGCACACGCACACACACATGGCGTGGCTTATTTGCTAACAGGGGATCCCCCTTGGTGAAAAAGGCACCAAGTCACCTGTGTGCTTGCGGTGAACTTTAACACGGTTTTGAACCGTCAACAGGAACCATCTTATAATTCTTGAAGTCCTACCGCCATGTGTGGAGATCATCGTCATACTCTTCTTTTTTGTGGAAAAACACTAGTACTTCCTAATACTTCCAGGTACTTCATAAGCACTGTAAAAAAGCTCAAGTGCAAGAATTGGGACATCTTCCTCTAGGTGGTGAGGTATAAAGGCCTAGTATATATGCAAAGCCAACTTTGTAAGAGCATCTCCAAGAGTTTGCCAAATTTTACTTGGCAGATCTCGTGTTTTGCCAACTTCTAAAAAGATATGCTAAGTAAAAAAGAGTTCATCTCCACCAGTTTGGTTTAATTCATTTTCCAAATCCAGATCTAACTTACATCAGGAACCCTGAGAGAGAAACAAAATCATGTTATGCCGTTCTACCTCTTAAAAACTACATCAGGAATCCCGAGGAAGAAACAAAATTATTTTTAGATCATTTCACCTCTTCTGTTATAGAAGAGATGCGCCGCGGATACTAGCGCGCATATATACGCGCGACGAGGGGAGGGATGCCAAGTTGCTATTGATGCCAAGTTGTTTTGCCAAACTATTGAAGGCTAATTTTTCATATTTTACTAAAATTAGATGGATGCTAAGCTAAAATAGCAAACTGTTGGAGTTGCTCTAACCAACCTTTAGGGGAGATCCATCCTTTAGGTAAGTAGGTTGGAGTACTAGTGCACTGGTTTTTTGTTTCTAGATGAAGTGGACATTTGTGGCGCCCATGCAGATTAGATGAAAGTGGCAATTTCAATCTTAAAATAGTGACATGAGCAATACAATGTATAATAAGTACCAGTCCACTCATATACTCACACATTTCTCACACTCTGATTTCAAAAGCATGCTTAATTGATGCTACTAGCGATATCCTAATCCAAAAGAAGACTAAATTTCCGTACACCTCCTTGTTGCTAACACGCCAACTCATTCCGCCATACACACCCATCATATATTCGTATGCATAATGGTAGCAGTTCCGTGTGAAAGTTGTTGAGTTATGATCTAAATTTTATTTTCTAAGAGACATGCCGACTTCTGACGGAGAAGCGGAGGCAGAAGTTGCCCATCGGGCCACGCCTCTCACCCAGGTCATGACTAGGGGGTGGGATGGACAACGCTCCCCCGCGGTACGGTACGTGTCATATATCCCTGTTAGAGTTTTTCATTGGAGATTGATTCATTCTCTCATCTTTTTGTAAGCCGTCGCTATTGGCGTTGTAACCTGATTTCCGTCATATTGAAGTTTTTGTTGGTTGGCACCCGTGGTTTTTCCTTTTCGTGTTGGGAGAATTTTTCACGTTAAATCTGTCTCATTTACTATTTGATCTCTTACTTTCGTCGATTATTCGCCATTGTTTATAACAAAAGTTTGCCATCGAGATTGCGACTGAAATGTCGTTGGATGTATATATTCTGCACGTGGTCCATGAAGCATCAGATCAGGTAGTTGCTGTAAAAATTGGTCTTCAGAGAATACACTATTCAGAAAGTCATTTTTCCTGCATTGCAGCACATTGGTTCCTGCAGAGTAGCAATAAAGTTGACCTACGATGTGTGCCAAGTCCACTGCCCAACGCTAGACTAATGCAGACGATTAGAAAATGAGGCAATCAGCCAAGCCTGCACACCTGGGGATCGATGGACATCACGGTTCTCCTCCAACGATCTGACGAGCATACATCTTCAGATAAACTAATCGACGCGTTGTACTAGGGACAAGAGCCTAAACTGTACAAGAAATTGCAATCGTTTCTATACATTCCTTCGATTTTTTTTTCGCCCGACATATATACATAACTGGGTGGTTAGAACTAAATTTTATAGATCTTGAAGTAAATTTGTGTCCGTTTTACGCCCTCTAATAATTCGGATGCTTGATTAGTTACATCCATAAAAAAAATTATAGTGGTTTTTTACTCTTTGGCCACCGTCTAACTCGAATTCCATCATTGATCCTTGCATTGGAGACTGCATCTGGTCCTCCAAGGAGAAGTGGGCAAGCCACAACAGATCCTCTCCACAAGAACTTTGCAATGTGGTCCAACAGTAAGCACACATGTTGGCTACGGCCAGCTCCATTGCCCAACATCACTTCTGGCAAAATTTTGGTATCTCCTGTGAGCACGTTCACGGTCCCCTCACCTCCTTTCGGATTTTTGGCACTGCACCATAGCGTCGTTCTGGTCAATTTGCTATCGATCTGTGGTTGGATTCCAGGCATTCTCGCTCTTATCTCTCTATCTTATGGAAGAGAGTCTATCTTATGGAAGAGAGCAAAAGAGATTCGATGTGGCGCTACGCTACGGCATCAAAACTGGATTGACAGAGTTGATATTCAGAGCACAGCAGGAGTGAGAAGATGGCCTAATAAGGTGTAGCAGATAGAGACGCGAGGGTAGGAAGAGCAAAGCTAAATAATGTTCCGTGTGATAAGAACCTATCCATTTAGGTTCGCGATTCAAATTTACTGCATGTGCTCATATATCAACATAAACATAAACTTTTATCTCATATCACTGGTAGGGAAAGGACCTTTGGTACGCCTCTTTAGTCCCCGTTCAATTTTGGAACCGAGACTGAAGCTTTTTCGTTGACGTGGCCCGAAATGGTCTTGGACGCCCCCTACCCTTTAGTCCTGGTTGGCATTACCAACCGAGACTAAAGGCCAGCTACCAACCTTAATTATTGGCGTCAGGCTTTTGTCTCGGGTGGTGTTCCCACCCGAGACTAAAGGGTACCCGAGACTTCTAGTTGCACCAACCGGGACCAAAGATTAAGTCCCGAGTGGTGTTTCCACCCAGACTAAAGGGTACTTTTAATCCCGGGTGAGGAAACGACCCGAGACAAAAGCCTCTCCTCCCACCTACCGTGCCCCTCCCCTCCTCTCTCTCTTATCTTATCATTCACGGCAGCACTCATCCCTTATTTGTTCACGGCAGTCTTCTTCCTTATCTTTTTCCTCTTCCTCTTCCTCTTCCCGTGCAGGTGACGGGGAGGAGTCGGAGCAAGGCGGATGCACGCGCGGCGGACAGAGGCGCATGCGCGCAGCGGCGCACACGACGCGCGCGGCACACGGAGGCACACGTGGCACGGCAACCCGCGGCACAGCGGCGCACACGGCGCGCGCGGCGGCAGCCCGCGGCACGGAGGCGCGCGTGGCGACGCCGCGTAGGGACGAGGCAGGCGCGGCGTCGAGGACCTCCCGGCCGGCGGCAAGGCGTGAGTGTTGGATTTTTTTCTTTGTTTGCAAAATCGAATTCATGTACAGATTGTGATTGTGAATCTTATGTGAATGGATTGAAATTGAACTTGTGTGCATGTTGTGAATCTTGTGTGAATTGAGTTGTATGATTTTGAGAAGAATTTGTGGTGAAGAAATCGTGTTAAGTGAGTTGGAATTCTAGCTGGAGGAGCTCCGGCAGGAAGCGGTAGCGGCAGGGAATGTCGGCGAGCTGGTGCGGTTGAGTAGGACCTGCCTGGCGTCTTTATTTTTGTTTTGGCAAAAAAAACCCTTTAGTCCCTGGTGGGATCCCACCCTGGACTAAAGGACCTAATTAGTCCCGGTTATTTCACCCGAGACTAAAGAGAGTGCCTTTTGTCTCTCATGATTAGTCCTGGTAGGACTTTAGTTCCTAAGAGCCTTACCAACCAGGACTAAACCCCGTCTCTCTACTAGTGTATCAGACCATGTGCACATCAATAGTGAACTTTTTTTGATGTATTTACAACGTGTGTATATTATGTAAAAAACAGAATGCGTGTACGAGCATTGTTTTCAATAGAACAAATAGGGGAAGGGCAATAAAACGTTAGGGCTTTCGAGAGTAAAGTGAGCGTGAGAGGCGCAACAATAAAAGGGGAGAGAAAATGTGGAACCAACTTTGCAGCAAACCTTTAGGGTGCGGTTTCTATCATTTGATGTTTATTTGTCGAGGTTGATCCACACCCATCCAACTCATGAGGCGGACCATATCATTTGAAGTTTATAGGTCGGAGGGGATCGTTCTTGGCTTCTACGTGTAGACATTCTACTGTCTTTGTTGAAAAAAAACTCTCTAACACTACGGGAAACCCAAACATTTGCGGAGTGCCTGGGGTGTGAGGACTATCATTTTTTGAAGTTTATAGGTCGGAGGGGATCGCTCTTAGCTTCTACGTGAAGTAGATGTTCTACTGTCTTTGTTGAAGAAAACTCTCTAACACTATACGGGATACCCAAACATTTGTCAAGTGCACAGGCACTCGCCAAAAGTACTAAAACACTAGACAAAGGCACTAAAACACTCAATAACACTCAACAATACATGACAAATCCATACTCAGAAATAGCTCTTTGTTGAGTGCTTTTTGTGGAGTGCTCCACAAAGAGTTTGCCATGTGTCAAAAAGCACTCCACGAAATGCAAACCAAAAAAATATCAAAATAGATTTTTTTTCTAATGGGGAAAGGCCCCCACCGGCCACGCCCGCATGTCACCGTCTCAAACCCCGTGACCTCCCCGCACAGGTAACTTCCTCTGCCCTTGCACCACCTTTTATCATTATACGTCTTTCGGAGCGTCCTAATTTCAACACCTCGCAATGCAAATTTCATCCTCAACTCAAAAACAGAAGACCAAAAATAAATACTCCACATGCGCTTATTGACAGCATCAAACGCATGACCTAGCTGTATGCAGTTCCGTGCGGCGGCAAGCTAGGCACACCGGGATTGCGATGGCGATGAGGTTTCCTCTATATTCTGCACGTGGTCCATGATGCATCATGGAACCAACGCGGAAACACAATTAGCAACGTCAAGGCTTGGAACGGGGCAAATTAACTTTCATGGAACCTGTGGGTGCCCTCCCATCCACCCCCCGTACGTTAGGCGTCGTCCCCAGTTTCCACAACGTGTGGCTTCCAGTTCCTGCAACGGCGACGGCTAACTTTCATGGTGGGGCACGTCCATCCTTCAACTAACCCCCTTAATTACTCCCATAATAATTCTTAGCAAACAGGTCCATCAACTTTCCGGACCTCACATCATGCATGCTGCCATGGCAGCGCAGTTCTTGCAATTGCGCGCACATGGCCAAAAACATGGCGTGGAAAGGTCAACTCTCCCAGACAGATAGCAATATTAGGTGAAATAGATCTGTCAAGGCTCGTGACATATCAATACAAACAATTTACGATCACGTTTAGTTTGTATGTATGTGAGAATTTCTCATGACCTTATGGTGCACTGAAGTAATAGCTGGTTTGTGGGGGAGAAAATTGGTGTCTTAATTCTACAGCGATATTCATGCAACCGAAAAAGCGATTCGTTGCGGCTTGTCGAGGTTGATCCGCACCCATCCAACTCATGACGCGGACGATATATATGTATATATGTAGAGATACTAGGATTTATGTGAACAAAATGGCTTGTGGGCGTATCTTTGCTGAATAGATGAAAATTTGTATGTTTGTTGTATATCTCTTTCATATATGATGATGATGATGATATGGTACAAAGTGTATACTATCTGTAGGCAGCAATAACAACAATCCTCAGGAATTTTGTATATATTTGTGAACTAATCAATCCTGATTTCAATTCGGTCGTACTTACAAGAGGGTTAATTAATGGATGGATGGAATTGAGTACTCGATCAATTCGCTGCTGCGGCAGCAGCTGCAACTGCAATGGGTGTGCTGCCGCCTGCCGCTGCCGTCTGCTGATCCGCTCTGCTTCTCACCGTCACGTTGAGCCCGCCGGCCATGTGCGCCGTCATCAGCGGTAGGAACACCGGCACACGGCCCTCGTCGACGGGGGCGAGCTCAAACCGCCGGAGCACGGTGCATGCCACGAACTTCATCTGCACGAAGGCCATCTCCTTGCCGACGCACGTCCGCGGCCCGGCCTGGAACACAGGGTACTTGAACGGCGACACGCCAGCGACGGCGGCCGGTGGCGCACCGTCCTCCGGCAGGGAGAGCCAACGCTGCGGGTTGAACTCGGCGGCGTCGGCGCCCCAGATGGACTCCATTCTCCCCATGCCGTACTGGAAGTAGGTGACGCGGTCGCCGCGCTCGACGCGGGTGCCGTCAGGGAGCACGTCCCCCGCCGCCGCGTGCTTCGAGTCCCACGCCACCGGTGGGTACAGCCGCATCGTCTCGCACAGCGCGGCGTGGAGCACGCGCATTCTCCCCTGCCCGCCGGCGGCTTGGTGGCCCGTGCCGCCGCCGGCGACCTCGCGGAGGACCTCCTGCTCGACGTCGCGGTGGCGGGTGAGCAGCCAGAAGAACCACGTCAGCGCCGACGACGTAGTGTCGCGGCCGGCCATGATGAAGCTGATCACCATGTCGCGGATCGCCTCGTCGGGGTACCCGCATTCCATCATCCGCGACAGGAGGTCGCTCCGCCGCCCGTCGTTGCCGCCGTCGTTGACCAGGGCGAGCTCCTTCTTGCGGATGTGTATGAGGTCCATGACGGCCTCGTGGATGACCCTGATCTCCTCGCGCAGGCGGCGCTCCGATCCGACGTCCAGCGCGCGCTTGACCTTCCACACGGCAGCCACCGGTGCGGCGCCACGCCTGGCGATGATCCCGGCGGCGGCGTCAAACGCCGCCGCCAGCCTCGGCGCCGGCAATGCCGGGTCGAGGCAGCCGGGGTCAACGCCGAGAGACACCCGGCAGATGACGTCGAAGGAGAAGCGGCGGAGCAGGTCCTGCATGTCCACGGCGTCCCCGCGGGCGGCGGCGTGGTCCAGCGCCGGCACGAGACGTTCCCGGGCCTCGTCCTCGAGCACGGCGAACTCCAGCTCCCGGAGCGCGCGCGCCGAGAACTCGTGGCTCACCAGCTTCCGCTGCGCGTACCATAGCTCGCCGTCGACGTTGAAGATCCCGGTGCCGAGCAGGTCGCCGAGGATGTCGGTGAAGGGCTTCCCCTTGGGGTAGTTGCCGAAGTTGCCCTTGAGGATGTGCTCCACGTTCACCGGGTTCGCCGTCACCACCGTCCGCCGCGCGCCCAGCCGGTCCACGACGATCGTCTGTGTCGGCGACGCCGCCAGCAGCTCGGTATACCAGTCCAGCAGCCGCCACCGGTTCTGGTAGAAGGCCACGAGACACCCGATCACCGGGTAGCTCCTCGGCCCGTGGCCATGGCTCCAGCCGGACCGGAGCCGAACACCGTACAAGAGGAGCAGGAGGCAGCATGCCACCAACCACCACAGCATATAGCAGATCATTATGCTGTACTTGCAACAAGAATTCCAATTGCAAGTGAGAGGAGGAAAGAGCTAAAGAGGAGAGACGAAGCATGGGGGAGACAGTCCACACTATTCGCCGATATATATATGTATATGCGTGGACATGTCAGGGTAGAAGAAGGGGGAGGTCGGCAGGGTCGCCATTGGAGGTACATGCCTCCTTGAGGGGTCCTTGTTAATCCCCACGTTTTTGTAGAGGTGGGGGAGGCCAAGGCCTCCACTTGTTTGTCTGGTTGGGGCTCATGGAGGCGAATCACAGAGCTGTTCGGCATCGACATTTCTCGGGCTGTTTTGCTCTTTTGGACGTCTGTTTCGCAATAATTATTGCTCGTATCGCGATATATACAGTAACTCTTCTTACTGCCATAAATATGCATATATTTGTGCAGCTGACTTTTTTAAGATCAAAACACATTTTTCATTAAGAGAAGATAATCAAACATGACACCACTTTAGGGAACCTCTAAAGCGCATAGGCCATAGTTACAACCCGAACAAAAAAGAAAGACTGACGACAAACAAAGATAAGATCACCACACCACCACCACATAGAAACGGCCTAAGGCGACAAAAGTCACCACATCACTACCACACTAGGAACTACCTAAGGCGATAAATGCCAGCAGGAGACAAAGACACCAAGAGCACCGCACATCACACCACGTCTCACAATCCGAAAACAGCGGAGCTATAGCGAGGAGGTCCTGCAAGACGACACCTTCAAGAAGGGAGCGACGGCAAAGCCGTCGCCATCGTCCGCCCACCCACGAAGGAGCTGGCTGCACCTAGCAAACCAGAAGGATTGGGAGGCTGCGACAATGCCCCCAACGGGGTAATTACGGAGAGAGTGCAACCATTGTCGGCACCAGCAAGAGCTAGGCAGGGCTTTCGCCAAAAGGCCTCCACATCCGATCCACGTCGTCGACTGCTGTAACCGAAATGAGAGCCATAGCCATGGAAATTGAAGCGGGGGCCCTTGGCAACGGCAACGAGAAGCACGTGCGGCACCAAGGAGAGGAGGGAAGAGACGACCAAGGCAACCTTGCCTTCCGGCAAGACAGCTCCTTCGGAAAGGAGCAGAAAGCGGCGACTGCCAGTAGCCAACGCGTCGGGGAGGCAGCAAGGCTGACCATTGGGGAGGAGACGAAGGGGACAGTTGAGGCAAGGTCGGGACAGCGAGGCCCAGCACACGAGCCAGTCAAAGCCCAGTGTTGGAGGAGCAGGAGGGCAACACCGGGGAGGCCAGCTCGAACCGCGCCGAGGAGAGGCTGCAGCTCGGAGTAGTACTTTTCTTCTTATGGGCTGTTGGTGGCTTTCTGTACCCATCCCATCATGCTTCATACTGCATTTTACAATAATGAGAAATCAAAGTTTGAATAGAACAAGGAATCTTCAGAATATGCAACTTGAGATATCAATTCATTCATGCGGGCAATCTCACAAGAAACAAATGCAGTAGCTATGTAGCTACACCTAGCCGCTAATCATGGGTTATTCAGCTGCCACTCACCCTGTAAGATTAGCAAAAGCACATCAATCTTCTTTCCACATGGTCTGAAATGAATTAACTGCAAAAGAGGAAACATATAATAAATGGATCATTTCTGAAAAAAATGTCAAACGTCACACCATAAATTGGTCCTGGGTTACTATAGGGAAGAAACATAATTTTCGATGCAATTGAAAGACATGAATCGAGTATATGTTGATTTCAATCACAATGTTCCTAAACTATCAAACCCAGATGAATTACACAAGTTTAGATGAATTAATATTTATAAAATCACAAATAACCATAATTTAACATTCACTGAACCACACATGATTTCCTTCCACTAACAACCATGACTAAAAATAAACTTAATTGAACCCAATCAAATAAACATGAAGCTACTCCTTAGCAGACAATTATAGACGTAACTGTGTTTCTTTTTCATCATCCACGAGCATAAGGAGAGGAAACACAAAATTGACCTACATGGCGACTTTAAGATAAGAAAGAGAGATGACGATCAGGGAATTGCTCGTCCACAATCTGGGCATCCACCTACTTGTACACATCACACTTGAACTTATCTTGACAGCTTGAACACAGCCAAGAACCAAAGGAGCTCAGCCATGGACCTGCATAGGAGCATTAGAAGAGCTCGGCCATGAACCCGCAAAGAAGCAGCGCTGGCGCGTCATATTCGCCGAGGTGATCATATCCTCCAATTTACCACATTGGAAAGATCACGAACTGCCAAGCTGTCACATAAGAAATGCCAAATTAATCAGTTCATAACAAGCAACAGACAACCTCAATCTTCTTTGGTATTTAATTTTTTACTTTAAACAACAACGGAATTAAAAAAGCAGTGTATATAAGAGCTTGTAGAAAGAGTTGGGATGGAATAATCAAAGGCAAAGTTGAAATGGCTGGTTAGCTGTGAAATTATGTGTTTGATTTATCATGTGAAAACATGACATCAGTTTCTCATAACTTTGCACCCTAATTGTGATCTGTAAACATGTTGAAATGAATATAGTAACTTAATCTCTACTCCTAAAAAGAATGAAAGTAAGACAAAAACTTGATCCTAATTTCACCGTGAGTCTGCCTCCCCCTCGTGAATCTGCCTCCCATTCCCATCCGCGTCGTCCGCTCATCATCCCGTACATGCTGCAATCGATTCCCACCGTTGATCCTCAAAATCTTTCCCCACACCCTTCCACATTCCGCCTCCGCGCCCTCCTCATCCGCACCTTCCTCCTCCACCATTTGCTCTTCTACCCTAACTCGCCTCCTGAATCACGACGCTGCCTCCCCCATAGCGTTCCAACGGCCGGCGCACGGCGTCCCCATCATCTCATTGTCGGGTCGCTGCCACTGCCGCCAGATCGATTTCCGGAGTCGTCACTCCATCGTCCCCCCCCCCGCGCACTGTGGAAATCGCCCTGCGCCGCACCACGCCATCTCCATCATCCCCGAACCACGCCGTTGAAATTGACGAGCTCGCGGAGTCGCTCGACGGGTTCGTCCGCGCGCTCGAGTCTGCGTTCGCCAGATGCGCGGACCCGACTTCCCCACCACCAGGCACCGCCTCGGTGTCGGCGGCCGCAGCGGCGACCGTGGCCGTCGGGGACTGCCGCACCCTGCAAGGGTTGGTGGTCACCAAGCAGCGGCCCATTTGCCCCTACAACGACGCCGACGGCTGACGGGCTCACGAAGCACTTTGTCGTGGGGGACTCCACCGGCTGCGTCTTCGTCTTTCTCCGCCGTCGGAGGTGCGGCGCGCAAGCTCCAATCCCGGGTCACTACGCTCCTCGCCTGTTATGCCCGCGCCACACCAACTGCCTCACTTCACCGGCCACAAGTTAGACTCCTTTCATTTTCGATCTACATTATCGGACTTCTTCTTGATTACTGTCCCTTTTATTTTGTCATGAGTGGAACTTTATAGGGAAGGAACTGTCGGTTCGTGCCTCAGATAAATTATGTATCTATCAAATTCTAGGTTGTGTAGCAAGCACATTTCAATTAGTATGACACGAGCTGCCTTTTCCTTGGAGGGAGCTGAATATTTTGTTGTAGTACCCTACAAGAGATACAAATGTCTTTTTTTTGCCATGCAATCTAGGTCAAGTAAAATGTGCAAAGAACTGATATACAATATACCGGTGGTGTTTTCTCATTTTCCCCATTGATTTGATGATGTTTAATTTATTTTCTTATAATATGCATATGATGCTTAATCTATTGTAAAAAAATCTCTAACTCCTTTTACATCTTTTATCTATTTTGGTCTGCATGTCCCACACTGAATAATTTTTGGATTGGTCATGATTTCATACAATTATCCAAGAGGCGTATGCTTTGGTTTACCATTAGTTTTCTTATGTGTACTATGTGAGTATGGCTAATTTCATTTAACTGTTAACTGGCTATACGAATTATATGACCACGACTTCAAGATATGTCAAATAAAATAAACACAAACTAGGTGATTAAATGATGGAAGGATGCCAGTTTGATAAACTGAACTTGTGGAGCAATAACTTTACAGAAACAAAAGGGTGAGAGAGTGCATTACAGGAAATGGCTGACTATCAGGAGCGGGGTCCTTGATGATTAGTAGCTGAGAATTTCAGTGTAATTGTAGATGACATCAGTACCTGGTACTCGATAGGAAAAAATTGTACTTATAAAATAGGAGAGCGTGCAGGTCATCTTTGTTTTCAATTTGTGCATGCTCATAGTTTGATACTAGCAGGATATCCATTTTTTTATGCTTCATTATTCCAATGTAATTTTGAACTGATGATAATGTTATGATGAGCAGGTTTGTTCTACTTATTGTGCTATGAGATTCAAAGGCTAATTAACTTGGTAGAATGGATAATCTAGACCTCATGTTGATAGCAGAATGGGTGCATTTTTTAGTTGTGCAGTCACACGAACTTGGACTTTATTCCGGAAAGGTATATGATTTCAGTTTAATTCTATGTGTTTGGGAATATTTAAGCATTGCGTGATTATCATACCTTTTCTGATCTGTTGCAGGTTCATGGTCATGTTCAAGCTATCTGTTGACGCAAAAAACGGAATAAAGTTCTTCAACGGCAACACGTAACGGATACTCGGGATGTAACAAGGCGTGCCAGCCGACCTGACCTGTTCATCGGCACGGAAAAATAGGAAACGTTAGATGCGGGTTAGATCGGCTGGAGAACCGATGTGGGTCTTCAACGAGTAACAGCCCGATCGGCCGATACTACTGTAGAGCGAATCGGCTAGCTGGAGCAGCCGAAGTGCAAGTATAACCAAAACGGCTAGATCAGCCGATTTGATGACGTAGGCAAAGCGCGAGCAAAAGCAGAGCACACTAAGCGCTATGAGACAACACTCGAAACCTGATCTTAATCGGCTAGATCGTAGTGAAACGATGCAAGAGCGACGATAGCTGATACAACGAGATTACGAGCTGGATAAGTTGGTGATAAAAGCTAAATAAACAAGAAAAGACTTGCAAACCTAGCTGATATCGATAAGTGTTGAATAAAACTTAGACGAAACCACAGTGATGCGCACAGAGGTTAAAGCCCAGTTGTTATTCGATAAAACGGTACTTACAAGCTTGCCGGAGGTCGATCAATGCAGCCCGACGAGCTAGAAGAACGGCGTTGGAAGAAACAAGAAAATAAGTAGAAGTAAAAAAGGGGTGGTGAAGTCGCCGACTTGAAAAAGTAAAGGTTTTGTTGATATTGGTGTGTACAATCTTTCTTCGACCATGCAGGGTCGCTATTTATGTCCTGAGGACAACTTGACTCCTAGTCGATGACGACACCGTTTACTTGAATCTAAAGAAATAAAACTACCAAAAAACTTAACGATTCTCATAGGAATCAGACTCTCTAAACTGATTTTGACCCGATGTCAACTTGGTTGTTGACCCGCCTCCGTCTTCTTTCCTTTTGGCGTATTCTTCTTCTGCCACATTTTTTCTCCATCAATCGGCTGACCCCAGATCGGCTGGTCACTTTTCTCTTTTTCTTCATCGGCTTTGAGGTCTTCTCGATGTCTCTTCATTTATTCTCTGACACGTGTCAAAAAACAGTGTCAACACATGCCCCCTAGTTTGGGAGTAAATATCTTTTGCTCTGAAATTTTCTCTATTTCGGTTTCTTTTTCCAGATATATCTCTTAAACTCCGAATTTCTGGAGGCCATAAATATCACCCCTTTTGGCTGTTCTTTTCGCATACGCTGCCTTTTCACTGTCGTTTGGTACCTTTCAAACTGGTTAAACCTGTGATTGATCTTTTCACCGTATTCAATGGCTTCTGCTGATGATGATCATCATAACAATTCTGGTAACCTCTTCATTGACCTTTTCGATCCATCAACTATTTTTCTGAAGTTATTCATGATGGAATCCTAAAGGTTTCTTGCTGATACATCAAGCACCACAGCTCCTAAAGCTCCTCTGAAGAGAAAGGCAATCGCTAGGAAGATCTTGATCACTGATCCGAAGAAAATCAAAGTGTCTGCCGATGCCTCTGTCGGTGATGTACTTGTTGAAACTGGATTTGCGATGGTGCGGATCCCTTTCCTTTTCTTTTGATATACTCTCTATCACCTTGTCCTTTTTTGTTTTTAATTTCCTGATCTGTTTGAGCAAATTCTTCTTAGGACCTAGTAAAGGCTCTGACTACGCAAGACATTGTATCAGAGTCAAAACAAACCGAAGAGGATCCAACATCGGCCGATCTTATCCAGGGACATCAAGCCGATGTTGTCATAGAAGCGGCTTTTCATAATGAATCTGCAGATGTTATCTTGATTGATGAAGATGAGCCCGTCACACCGAGACCTGATTCAGCTGTAGGCATCTTCTTTTCTTTGCTATATATTTTCTCAATAATCCCCTTTTTTGATCTGCCTTTCTTGCCTTTTGTAGATCCAAAATGATCCTTCTATTAGTAGTTCTTCTCATGTATCATCTGATAATGTTCGGGCATGTCTTCAAGAGATGTTGCTTCTTCTTGACCAGAATATCAATCAATTAGTTCAAGAAGCAGAGCCAATCAGACAAATTTATAGACGAATCAGAGGACAATTGCCAACCGAAGTGAAGAATAAGCTCCATCCGGTTGCTTTCATAGAAAGTTTTCAGCTCCAAGTTGAATATGCGCAATATTGTCTGGAGGAAAGGATCTGTCAAGAGCAGTTGATTTTGGACCAAGAAGTTCTTGATCCTCAGGTGGTCGATTTGGATAATAGAATCCAAATTTTGTCCTCTTCTCGTCCTGAGATTGCTGCTACTATTGATCGAATGAAGAACAGGCGAGTAGATCTTCTTGCCGAGTTAAAGCAACTTGATGAAGATTTATCCTTGGAAGAGGAAAAACTATCAGATCTTCCAAACCTGATTATTAGCATGGAGCATCAAAAAGCCATTATTGTCAATTAGGCCCAAAGCATCAGTCGAGAAGAACGGCCGATTTCTAGTTCAGCCGACGCTGATCGGCAAAAAATAGAAAAAAATTAACCAGCTTCGCCTGGATGCCATTAATGTTATCCATTCGCTCGGCATAGCTGAGTCTCCCTTTGTATATGCGATTCTGGGGTCTGTAGCTGTCTAACCCCCAACGCTCTTCCTTCAATGCTTTGCTCCTCATTGTATTTTATATTTTAAAATCGACCATCTGTATGATTCATGCATTCCTTCTGACAATATGTACTGTTGATCTTTCTGAATCATGATAGATAAATGTCGGTCATGTGACTGAACTCTCTTGTTTCTCTTTTCCCTATAAAATGCACTTCTTTGTCCAAGAATCTCCTCGGAAGTCCATTAGAATCATAGCAAGCCTCAGCTGATGGTTCAGTTCAGCTATCTCAACTCTTTTAGGAATGAGAGGCATTCACTCTAAGAAGAGTTCCCAAGAAGAACAGACTTGTACTTAGACTAACTTTGCTCCTTGATGGCGCTATAAAGATTGCAGTCTTCATCTGCGACTTCGAGATCATATGAACACCAAAGTATGCCCTGCAGTCTGTTGACGTGCATAATTTCCCAATTTGATGTTTTAATGTTGGCCTTATTTTTCGGGAACTGCTTCTCTGAACTAATGTCAACCCCTTGGACACTGCATCATTCACGGGGCGTCTGTTCCCCTTTTGACCGGATTTGGTGCTTCTGTTCCTTGTTAGTGTTTTGGCCACTAAGCCTACCAAGGGGGTACCCGAGGTAGTAGATTGTGCGGTGGAGGATCACCAGACCGGGAAATCGAAGGTATGCGCGAGGACACGGGACACAGATTTATACAGGTTCGGGCCGCCAGAGTAGCGGACCCTACATCCTATTTGGAGTATCATGTATGGCGCCCTGCACTTTGGTCTTCCCCGGAGGGGTTGGGGGATTCACCTGTCCTCCTAGGTACTCGGCCCTCCTTTATATAGTTCAAGGGGCGGGTTCCTAGTCGGTTACAAGATAGGAGTCCTAGTAGGATTACATGGTACGAGTCCTAGTAAGATTACAAGGATCTATGGTATGAGTTCATAGTCTTTCATGTATGGGTACCCAAGGGTATATGGTCAACAAGGCCCCGAGCACTTTGTAGTCTTGAGCAGCGAATTCGAGTAGTCTTGAAGCTTCGTCGAGTAGTTTCTGATCGTCTCGAGTACTGCTAGCTGAAGTCTTCAATAGTACTTGAATTTCCGAAAGAGTGGAATGTGCTCTTAGTTCATCTATTAGTACTTTTGAATCATCCCCGAGTAGTTCCCAGGCGTCCCCGAGTTCTAACCCAGGAAGTCTCCAAAAATACCCATCTTGTCTTGAAGTCTTGATCTATATGGAGGTGCGATTTGCAAAAATCGCACTCCATATGGAGTGTAGCCCCTGAGCCTGAGTTTGAATCGAAGAATCAAGCTGAGGGTCAATCAAGAATCTGCATCTTCCGTCTTGAAAAAAGAGGTTGATGGTTGTAGCATAGTAGCCCCCGAGCCTTGAAGTGATTAAATAATCAATCCAAGGGTCTTCAGTTTGCAAAAGCCATCATCCGAGTACTCTTGTAGCATCCAGCCCCCGAGATTATGAGCCAAGTGAGCTATATGAGCCACGTCGAGTAGTAATTTGAGTTGAGCCTCCGAGCTGAAGAACGAACAGAGCATGCTGATGTTGTCTCTAAGTAGTAATTTGGCGTGAAGCCGTTGAACTTGAGAAGTAGCATAGACTACTCAAGTTGTCTTCGAGTAGTTATGATGCCGTCAGAGCGGACTTTAGATGCGACCGGGGTCGACTTTACGCGGAGTGGACTTTAGAATGCGACTAGAGTAGTCGACTTTGTGATGCGACTAGAGTAGTCAACTTAGAGATGCGACTTGAATAAGTCGACTTTATGCTGCGCGGAGCAGACTTTAGAATGCAACTAGAGTAGTCGACTTTGTCATGCGACTTGAGTAAGTCGACTTTATGCTGCGCGGAGCAGACTTTGAGATGCGACCAAAGTCGACTTTGTGCTGTGCAGAGCAGACTTTGGATGCGACTTGAGTAAGTCGACTTTGAGTACTTCAAGCCAAGAAAGAAACCCGAAACACAAAGCTGAAAAGCCAAAGAACACGTTCCGGAAGGCAAAAAGCGAATTAAAAAATAGAAAAACGAATTGTTTTGCCTCCGGAGATGTCTGGAAAAAATACATTGCCTCGAGAACAATGTCCAAAAACACTATTGAGTAATAGTGTCTTAAGTACCTCTGAGGCTATGAGCCTAGTGAGAGAGTACTCGCAAGCATATTGTACAGAGTTTACAATGTCTGGATACACTATTGAGTAATAGTGCCTTAAGTACCTCTGAGACTATGAGCCTAGTGAGAGAGTACTCGCAAGAATGTTCCGAAGAACGAGTAAGACCGTAGGAGACAGTGTGATGAACTCAATGTGTTGGAGTTCCACTGAGACCCTACTATGAAGGGTGTTACTCTATGCTGCAGCCTCTTGATTAAATAGAACAAGGATAGCATGTGCCACTTATTGCTCTATACGACACGGAGTCGACTGGAGAGAGTTGTCATGACTCCCTTCGAGTTCGCAGAATGAGACTGCCTGGAAAGGATTATCATGATCCCCTATGAGTAATCGCAGCCGAAGCCACGAGTAGTCACAACCGAAACTGTCTGGAGAGGATTATCTTGATCCCCTACGAGTAGTGGCAACCGTAGCTGCCTAGAGAGTTGTAGCTCAGACCTGAGAGTTGCTTACAGCTGGGTAATCGCCTGGATCAGAAAACCGTTTACAGCTAGGTAGTCGCCTGGACTTGAGAATCACTTACAGCCTGGGATCGGCATAGAAGCAGGAACCCAGAGTAAGGATCGGATGGTAACAGGGAGGCCTAGAGTATGGATCGGCACGATAACAGGGAGACCCAGGGTAAGTGGGCAGAGTAAGAGTACTTAGGGCCATGCATTTCAGACCCATGGTACGGAGCGTGAAGACCGCGTGCAGCTAGGTACCATCATTGCCAGGATGCGAGGGCCACTTACAGCTAGGTTCCATCGAAGCTTACACACGCAGTATGCCGCAGGAGCGGGCGAAGGTGCGACCGGAGTCGACTTTAGATTGCCACGCAGAGTGGACCTTTAGAATGCGATTTTAGAAATCGACTTTATGATGCGACTAGAGTAGTCGACTTGGGTATGCGACTTGAGTAAGTCGACTTTAGATTGCCGCGCGGAGCGGACTTTAGACGTTGCCTCCTTCGGATGATAGCCCCCGAGTTGATGGAGTGAGCTCGTGGTGACTTGTTGATATGTTCCAAGAGTAGTCGGCATAGTGTAGCTCTCGTGGAAAAATCCGTTGAGAAGCGTACACCAATAAGTAGTCCTTGGCGTGTTGTCTTGCATGCGCAAAACGAGCCAAAGAAGAAGAAAAAAGTAATCATTAAAATAAATGACTTACTGATACCGCAGGAGCGGTCTGGAAATGCGACCAAAGTCTGCTTGTACCGCCGGAGCGGGTTTTGAATGAACTCGTGGACGAGTGTTGACGAAGGTGACTAGTCGGAGGCGGGTCCGACTAGTTGTGGGGGGCGTAGAAACCGTTCTCGACTAGTTTTCTAGTAGAAACTAGCCTAGAAGAGTAGCCGAAGTAGTCCACGATGAGTTGGTGTGGCCGCAAGATGATGTCGAGGCGGTGCATGGTGTAGTCGAAGTAGAGCCGGTGCAACCAGACGATGAGTAGTCGAGCCGCGAGTCGGAGTGATCGGGCGCACGGTGAGAGCCGGTGCGACCGACCGACGAGAAGTCGAGCGGCGAGCCGGCGCATCCGGATGCACGACATAGGCGCAGTGGAGCCAGTGCAACCGGACGACGAGTAGTCGAGCCGCGAGACGGTGTGATCGGGCGCACGGCGAGAGCCAGTGCGACCGACCAACGAGAAGTCGAGCGGCGAGGCGGCGCGTCCGGATGCACGGCATAGGCGCAGTGGAGCCAGTGCAACCGGGCGACGAGTAGTCGTTGCCGATGTAGTTGTACTCGAGTAGTTGAAGTAGTCGACGGCGAGGTGGCGTGCCGAGCATCTATGTAGTTGTACTCGAGTACATCTTCTGTGTGCATCAAGCAATGATCTTGATGGGCCTCCTGGTATCCCTCCGTGTGCGTGTAGCGGACTTGCCCCAAAATGATTTGCACGTAGAGAACTTCGGTACGTACTCATTATGGAAATCAATGATTTGGAATTGGAGCTGGTTCAACCAATGCGTGGAGAGCTCTTGCTCGCAAGTGTCATGCTACGCAGTCTTGGACTCCGAGACGGAAAAAAAAGTCGATTCCGCCTCGGTATGCTTTGCTTCGGATTGGGCAGCGCGAATAGAAAATTGATTCCTAGTTGGACCCTGTTTCGGATTTGGCCTTGCGTGTCTCGAGAGCAGCAGCAATTTGTCGCCGAGATGGCGATGATCAGAGCAGAGCAGTAGTAGATGAAATAAAATTTCAGTGACAGCGATGATGATTCTGTTGAAAGCAAACACTGGATCTTGTCGAACGACGATGCAATACGCTGAGTATTTGTTGAATTTGATGATGAAGTCCTTCGAATTCACCTGATGATCTCGACGATCACCCCTACCTGGCGCGCCAACTGTCAGTGTTTTGGCCACTGAGCCTACCAAGGGGGTACCCGAGGTAGTAGATTGTGCGGTGGAGGATCGCCAGACCTGGAACTCGAAGGTATGCGTGAGGACACAGGACACATATTTATACAGGTTTGAGCCGCCAGAGTAGCGGACCCTACGTCCTATTTGGAGTATCATGTATGGCGCCCTGCGCTTGGGTGTTCCCCGGAGGTGTTGGGGGATTCACCTATCCTCCTAGGTACCCGGCCCTCCTTTATATAGTTCAAGGGGCCGGTTCCTAGTCGGTTACAAGATAGGAGTCCTAGTAGGATTACATGGTATGAGTCCTAGTAGGATTACAAGGATATATGGTATGAGTTGATAGTCTTTCATGTATGGGTACCCAGGGGTATATGGTCAACATTCCTGTCTTCTCCACCCTTCTTCATCCTTATCTCTTTCTGACGTTTGGGCTATAAATAGACCCTGCATCTGTTGAGGAGAAGCATACCTCTTATTCATGGTTCAAAACATTAGACTAATAGATTGCTGACTTCTTCTCTTTCATCTTTCTTACTTCTTCTTATTTCTCAATGGCTAGAAGAATTCTTGTGAAGTAGTATGGGGTACGCTTCTCTCCCTGGTCTTATCTCGTGAAGACAGGAGGTCCAACAACTAGAAGAACTCTTGTGACGCGTCTTGGGTTCATCAGTTGGTGGAGGAGAGTTTGCGTATAGTCCCTTTGGCATTAGGAAGAAGAACACACCTATGTCTTCTATTTGCTTTTTAGTATCTGCTTCCCTTTTATACCTTCCTTCCTGGCAATCATGGATTGCCCAGTGATGATGAACGTAGTCGGCTAATTTGTTGTCTTCGTCAGATTTTGTAATATCACGATGTACTGAAATATGAGAGAGAGAAAAAAAAATATATATATATGTATATATGTATATATATATGTATATATATATGTATATATATATATGTATATATATATGCTCATATTTTTTGTTCCAAGGGCGATTGTTACATCAGCCACTATCCAAATCTTGTATCGGCTATAATGTTTGAACACTCCTTTATTTTTTACAATTTTTTCCACTAAAGGCGATAACTTGGTATCGGCTATTATCCGAAATCTAAATCGGCTAAAGGGCCAGAAGTAGTAATCGGCTAAGTATTAAATCCACTTTTCTAACCTTGTGTTGATCTTGACGAACATCGGCCTAGTTTTGTCGAAGTCAATCAGCCGATGCAGCCTTTTATTCCTTTTATATTTGAGAATCGATCATCTGGATCGGCTGAAGCTCGAAGTCAGACATCTTGAGGAAATCTGTCTCCCACACTTTTCCTGATATGCAGACGACTTTATCAAAATTCCAACGTGTATCGGCCGCTACAATATGGAAGGAAGAATCAACATTGACTACTTCCACTGAATCTCCAATCCATTGGATCACGCATTGATGCATGGTAGACAGAATGCAACAGTTGGCGTGAATCCAATCTCTTCCAAGTAGTAAATTGTATGATCCCTTCCCCTTGATAACGAAAAAGGTAGTTGGAAGGGTTTTACTACCGATTGTCAGATCCACACATATAGCTCCCATTGCAGCTGATGAGTTTCCTTCGAAATCAAGCAGCATGATGTCAGTCTTGGTTAAGTCTTGTTCACTTTTTCCAAACCTTCGAAGCATTGAATAGGGCATAAGATTGACCGATGCACCACCATCCACCAGGAGACTTGTGACTGGCTTCCCATTGACAAGTCCTTTGAGAAACAAAGCTTTCATATGTTGACGCTTCTCCTCATCTGGTTTTTAAAACTGGCCAGCATTGAATCCAAGGTTAACTGAGCCGATCCTAACTCCTCATCTGAATCCTCATCTGAGTTATCTTCAAGAGTCATAAACTCCTTAGGTAGCATGAAGACCATATTAATATCTGCTGTTGGTTGACCTTCTCCCTTGTTCTCAAATTTGGGTTTAGGTCGCCAGATTTGGGATCGGACCTTCTTCTTGTCAAGTGCTTGCCTTTCAATTTCTTCTGGTTGTTCTAATTGTCGCAAGCGCTGGATTCTCCTCTTCTGAGAGTTGGTTAAACCTTCTAGGCACCATTTAGGTTGATGAACTATGTGTTGGCTTCTGTCCTCATATGTAGCATTACGCCTTTCTGGATTCCTTGCCAATACGTCTTCATCAGGGACCCTGCTGTTAGCCATCTCTTCTAACCAATCGGAGTCTGTCTGATTCTCTCTGATTTTGCTTCCTAGCCGATCATAAATGCTGATCCTGCCCCCCAGCCGATCATGTACTGAGATCCGTTGGTCATGAAACCCTCGGCTGTTTGCTGGCCTATTTCCTCTGTCATCGAAGCAGGCCCTTTTGGAAGATTGTCCATCAGAATGAAAACCATTGCACTCTGGACAATTATCCATTGTTGGAAGTTTAATCCCTTCCTCCCAATAGTATCTAACGAACGGGCACCTCCAGCGATTTGAATTGCGCCTTGCCCATTTTTCTCCTTCTGTGATCCTTTGTTGATGGCGTTGATACTTGTTCAGAAGAAACTGGAATTGAGTAACTTTGCTGGACGCTCTCGGATTATTATCCTTAAGCAATCTTTTTCCTTTTGCTTCTTCTGTTGTTATCTGAGCCTTTGGATCGATGACCTTTTTATTCTGAGCCGATTCAGATGTCAACACCTTTGTTTGTGAAGTTGATTCCACTACGTTAGTAGGGAAAGGATGTTGATCAATCTTCATCGGCTTTCCTGACTTGGAAGGTGTCTCAAATTTAAGCTTCCCTTGATCTATTGCATTCTGAATCTGTTGACGAAACACCTTGCATTCGTTAGTGTTGTGGGACGTAGCATTATGCCGCTTGCAGTACCTGATCTTCTTAAGCTCTTCAGCACTCGGGATAGAGTGATTCTGAGAGAGTTTAATCTGACCCTGCTGAAGGAGGAGATCAAATATCTTATCGGCTTTAGTTATATCAAAACCGAATTTCTCAGGTTCTTTCTTGCCGAAAGGACACGCAATCGGCTTCCTGTTTGACACCCATTCAGCTAGATTGACCTTGACCTCTTCTTCTAAATCGGAATTCTCCACATAAGAGATCTTCTTCTGATAACTCCTTCAAGGTTCCTAAGGTCGAGAAGAACTTTCATGGCTCAATCGGTGTACAAACTGGCTTATATTCTCAAACTCCTATGAAGCATATTTCTCTTTAATTGAAGGCAAGAGTCCTTGAAAAGCCAATTCCGCCAGTTGTTTATCAGTCAAAGATAAGCTGAAGCACTTGTTCCTTGTCTCTTTGAATCTTTGAACAAAATTTACCACCGACTCATCGTTCCTCTGCTTCAAGCTGGTTAGATCGGTAATCTTCATTTCATATATTCCAGAAAAGAAATAACCATGGAACTTCTCCAGATCTTCCCAACTTTGAATAGAATCAGTCGGTAGCGATGTAAACCAGGCAAAGGCTGGACCCGATAGAGAGGATGAGAACAACCGAACCCTTAATGCCTCATTTGACCCTGCATCCCCACACTGAATAATGAATCGGCTGATATGCTCGATAGTGGAGGTGTCATCTTGACCAATAAACTTGGTGAAGTTAGGCACTTTATATCTCTGAGGGAATGGAATCTGATCGAAATAATCAGGGTATGGTGTCCGATACATGTTGGTCTGCTGCTTTGGTTTCAACCCAAACTGGTTTTGTATCAAATCTGTAATCTCAGCCACAAACTTCTTATTCTGGTCAATCGGCTAATTACCTGCCGAAGGACTTGGCCAACTCTGCATAACTCGAAATGCTCCTGGCTGTTCACACATAATTGGATGTGAAGCCAAAGGTGACTGAAAAGCTGTATATTGAGGAAACCCTCCTGAATGAGGTGTTCTATGCTGAGTTCCTTGCTGTGTATGTTGCCTGTTTGGAGTACCTTGTATACGTTGTTCTGGCAACTGATATTGCGAATTCCCAGGTTGAGCCATTTGATCTCATAATGCTGCCTGATACATGGCATTATTGTATTGTTCCTGCAAATTCGCAGCATAAGTCCTAACTGCATATGCTTGATCAGCTGGGCTCATCTGCTCTGGTGTCAATGGATGACTTATGATGGGTTGACTAGTTGCTACCCCATTAGTAGCTACTTGTGCTGGAGTTTTCTGCATGCTAGAATTCTCTTGAGCCGATTGAATAGGCTTGACCATGTGCATATGTAACGGCTGAATGTCATAATGCTTCGCTTTGAGAGTTTTTAGCTCAATGAAAGAAAATATGATTCCTTTGTCACGCTGTACTGCAGTTCCAATTAACTCTCCAAATTTTGCAGCGTACAGACCAGCAGAGGTTTCCTCCATTCGTTGAGTTGTTTCAATCACAACACTCTTCCCATTTGTGTCCTTTTCTGAAAGAATCGTTGGTGTATCAGGGATAGTAGGAGTGTCGTGGCTTGGAGAACTTGAAGGATCAACAATCCCAGTTGTGGTCGCAGGTTGATAATACACTGGTCCTTTGTATCCACTTGCGAGTTCATCTCTGAGCACTTCTTTTACAGAATTTTGCACTGTACTGTTGAAGAACGAAGACCGATCAATAAAAGATTGGTGCATGGCCTTTGTCATCATATCTTGCAGCTTCCCAGGGTCGGCTTGTATTATCAATTCATGAGGTCTTGGAAGAGGAGCTTTCTTGATAGCTCCTTGCTTGGTTAAGCCGAAACTGCTCATCAAAAGCTGACCATATTCTGCCATGCGCCCATCGAACTCAGCTTTGTCTTCTTCATGAAGTTGACCTAATGTGATAGCTTGTGTCTTGTCTGCACCAGCCTCTTTAGGAATTTTTGGTCCTGACATTGTTGACTGATTCTTGGTGTCCCACCGGGCATGCCAAGATGTGTTGACGCAAAAAACAGAATAAAGTTCTTCAACGGCAACATGTAACGGATCCCCAGGATGTAACAAGGCGTGCCAGCTGACCTGACCTGTTGATCGGCACAGAAAGATAGGAAATGTTAGATGCGGGTTAGATCGGCTAGAGAACTTATGTGGGTCTTCGATGAGTAACAGCCCGATCGGCCGATACTACTGTAGAGCGAATCGGCTAGCTGGAGCAACCGAAGTGCAAGTATAACCAAAACGGCTAGATCAGCCGATTTGATGGCGTAGGCAAAGCACGAGCAAAAGCAGAGCAAACTAAGCGCTACGAGACAACACTCGAAACCTGATCTGAATCGGCTAGATCATAGTGAAACGATGCAAGAGCGACGATAGCCGATACGATGAGATTACGAACTGGATAAGTTGGTGATAAAAGCTAAATAAACAAGAAAGAGTTGCAAACCTACCTGATATCATTAAGTTGTGAATAAAACTTAGACGAAACCACAGTGATGCACCCGGAGGTTAAAGCCCAGTTGTTATTCGATAAAACGATACTTACAAGCTTGCCGAAGGTCGATCGATGCAGCCCGACAAGCTAGAAGAACGACGTTTGAAGAAACAAGAAAATAAGAAGAAGTAAAATAGGGGTGGCGAAGTCGCCGACTTGAAAAAGTAAAGGTTTTGTTGATATTGGTGTGTACAATCTTTCTTCGACCACGCAGGGTCGCTATTTATATCCTGAGGACAACTTGACTTCTAGTCGATGACGACACCGTTTACTTGAATCTAAAGAAATAAAACTACCAAAAAACTTAACGATTCTCATAGGAATCAGACTCTCTGAACTTATTTTGACACGATGTCTACTTGGTTGTTGACCCGCCTCCGTCTTCTTTCCTTTTGACGTATTCTTCTTCTGCCACGTTTCTTCTCCATCAATCGGCTGGTCACTTTTCTCATTTTCTTCATCGCTTTGAGGTCTTCTCGATGTCTCTTCGTTTATTCTCTGACACGTGTCAAAAAACGGTGTCAACACTATCAACATCGGTGTCGGATGGATATTTTGATCGACATGTAGCTCAGAAGCTTGTTTTGGGTTGCGCGTGCAGGTTTGTGTGGGATGAGGGCAAGTATCCAACAATGTCACCGCTCAAGGTGATCGTCGGCAGCATCCAGTCATAGGTTGCCAAGATCGAAGATGACATGAAGGTTTGTTTCTCATACACAATTGTGCACCTCTGTTTTTAATTAGTCAAATTCGATGCCGGGTCAGAATGTTCTGTACTTACCACCATCAACATCACATATATCGGCGAGACTTGTGGGTACTGCATTTATTTAGCACGCTATTGGATACAGATTCAGGTTTGCTTTTTATAATTCGAAACTGACTTGTTGTGCTGTAAACATTCTGGGGTTTTTCATGGGTTACTTGTTCCCCATATATAGGTGCCTACATGATGCATGGTTGTTTACTTGACTATTAGCTCTACTCCTTTTACTAGCTCTACTCCTTTTACTAGCATTAAGTTACTACATTCATTTCAACATGTTTACAGATCACAATTAGGGTGCAAAGTTATGAGAAACTGATGCCATGTTTTCTCATGATAAAGCAAACACATAATTTCACAGCTAACCAGCCATTTCAACTTTGCCTGTGATTATTCCATCCCAACTCTTTCTACAAGCTCTTATATACACTACTTTTTTAATTCTATTGTTGTTTAAAGTAAAAAATTAAATACGAAAGAAGATTGAGGTTGTCTGTTGCTTGTTATGAACTGATTAATTTGGCATTTCTTATGTGACAGCTTGGCAGTTCGTGATCTTTCCAATGTGGTAAATTGGAGGATATGATCACCTCGGCGAGTATGACGCGCCAGCGCTGCTCCTTTGCGGGTCATTGCCGAGCTCTTCTAATGCTCCTATGCAGGTTCATGGCTGAGCTCCTTTGGTTCTTGGCTGTGTTCAAGTTGTCAAGATAAGTTCAAGTGTGATGTGTACAAGTAGGTGGATGCCAAGATTGTGGACAAGCAATTCCCTAATCGTCACCTCTCTTTCTTATCTTAAAGTCGCCATGCAGGTCAATTCTGTGTTTCCTCTCCTTATGCTCGTGGATGATGAAAAAGAAACACAGTTACGTCTATAATTGTCTGCTAAGGAGTAGCTTCATGTTTATCTGATTGGGTTCAATTAAGTTTATTTTTAGTCATGGTTGTTAGTGGAAGGAAATCATGTGTGGTTCAGTGAATGTTAAATTGTGGTTATTTGTGATTTTATAAATATTAATTCATCAAAACTTGTGCAATTGATCTGGGTTTGAAAGTTTAGGAACATTGTGATTGAAATCAACATATACTCGATTCATGTCTTTCAGTTGCATCGAAAATTATGTTTCTTCCCTATAGTAACCCAAGACCAATTTATGGTGTGATGTTTGACATTTTTTCAGAAATGATCCATTTATTATATGTTTCCTATTTTGCAGCTAATTCATTTCAGGCCATGCGGAAAGAAGATTGATGTGCTTTTGCTAATCTTACAGGGTGAGTGGCAGCTGAATAACCCATGATTAGCGGCTAGGTGTAGCTACACAGCTACTGCTTTTGTTTCTTGTGAGATTGCCCGCATAAATGAATTGATATCTCAAGTTGCATATTTTGAAGCTTCCTTGTTCTATTCAAACTTTGAATTCTCATTATTGTAAAATGCAGTATGAAGCATGATGGGATGGGTACAGAAAGCCACCAACAGCCCATAAGAAGAAAAGTACTACTCTGAGGAAAGGTGAATGCATTCTCACAATTTTTCATAAAAACATCATAATCTTGACATGCTGAACTTGAGTTGCTCATGATGCACAACACATATGATGAATGTCTTTATTGTTATTTTTTTGCTTGCACGTATGCAATCCAGTTCCACTTGCAACTCCATTTACTGATGCAATGATCCCTTTAGGAGCCGATATAAAAGGTGCTAAGTTGATAGGAGAATGGTGCTTAGAACTATATAGTTCTGGTTCTGCAAAGTTCCAGGGATACGGCTCAGATTTTCAAAGTATTTTGCATTCTTCAGCATGATATTTTTTAGTGTGCTAATCATTGGGGGTCAAGCTTGGCCCAAAAAGAGCTATGTTCAGATTTTTATAATGCCACCGATACATTTTGTATTTCTAATGGATAGAATTCTCATTTACTTTTATATATAGGTTGATAGTTTGATGAAACTTCCAAAGCTGGTGTGTTCGGCACCAGAAACTTGATTTTTAAGGCATAGCTCTGAATTCATTTCATGGAAGTTGGGTAACAGTTACACAAAGTGTTAACAATTTCTAATGAGACTATCTTTTGAAAAAAGAGATTAAATTCATCCATAACATATCATACACGTGTGCTAAAACACTTATTGCTCATCATGGTGGTTGCAAAATATTGAGCGCTAATAGATATGAAACGACTTGATCATAGGAGGGTGAAACCATAGAGATGTGGTGGCAGCCACCAGCATAAAGTGAAAGACTACCTCCCCAACATGACGACAAGGTGATGCCATGTTGTGTGTCATTCAATCCCATGCATACTTTGGAATATGTACACCGAAATATTAATATTTTAAATGAAATATTGTATGCATATATTTTTATGACATTACAAATATTTCGTGCGTGAAAATTGATGCTGATAAAAAAAATTGTTATGCCCATAGCAATGCACGGGCACACTCCTAGTGCTAGTAAAAGGAGTAGAGCTAATAGTCAAGTAAACAACCATGCATCATGTAGGCACCTATATATGGGGAACAAGTAAACCATGAAAAACCCCAGAATGTTTACAGCACAACAAGTCAGTTTCGAATTATAAAAAGCAAACTTCAGTCCGTATCCAATAGCGTGCTAAATAAATGCAGTACCCACAAGTCTCCCCGATATATGTGATGTTGATGACAGTAAATACAGAACATTCTGACCCGGCATCGAATTTGACTAATTAAAAACAAAGGTGCACAATTGTGTATGAGAAACAAACCTTTATGTCATCTTCGATCTTGGCGACCTGTGACTGGATGCTGCCGATGATCACCTTGAGCGGTGACATTGTTGGATACTTGCCCTCATCCCACACGAACCTGCACGCGGAAGCCAAAACAAGCTTCTGAGCTACATGTCGATCAAAATATCCATCCGACACCGATCTTGTTAGCTTGAACACGGCCATGAACCTGCAACAGATCAGAAAAGGTATGATAATCACGCAATGCTTAAATATTCTCAAACACATAGAATTAAACTGAAATCATATACCATTCCGGAATAAAGTCCAAGTTCGTGTGACTGCACAACTGAAAAATGCACCATTCTGCTATCAACATGAGGTCTAGAATATCCATTCTATCGAGTTAATTAGCCTTTGAATCTCATAGCACAATAAGTAGAACAAACCTGCTCATCATAACATTGTCATCAGTTCAAAATTACATTGGAATAATGAAGCATAAAAAGAAAATGGATATCCTGCTAGTATCAAACTATGAGCATGCACAAATTGGAAACAAAGATGACCTGCACCCTCTCCTATTTTATAAGTACAATTTTTTCCTATCGAGTACCAGGTACTGATGCCATCTGCAATTACACTGAAATTCTCAGCTACTAATCATCAAGACCCCGCTCCTGATAGTCAGCCATTTCCTGTAATGCACTCTCTCACCCTTTTGTTTCTGTAAAGTTATTGCTCTACAAGTTCAGTTTATTAAACTGCATCCTTCCATCATTTAATCACCTAGTTTGTGTTTGTTTTATTTGACATATCTTGAAGTGGCGGTCATATAATTCATATAGCCAGTTAACAGTTAAATGAAATTAGCCATAATCACATAGTGCACATAAGAAAACTAATGGTAAACCAAAGCATACGCCTCTTGGATAATTGTATGAAATCATGACCAATCCAAAAATTATTCAGTGTGGGACATGCAGACCAAAATAGATAAAAGATGTAAAAGGAGTTGGAGATTTTTTTACAATAGATTAAGCATCATATGCATATTATAAGAAAATAAATTAAACATCATCAAATCAATGGGGAAAATGAGAAAACACCACCGGTATATTGTATATCAGTTCTTTGCACATTTTACTTGACCTAGATTGCATGGCAAAAAAAAGACATTTGTATCTCTTGTAGGGTACTACCACAAAATATTCAGCTCCCTCCAAGGAAAAGGCTGTAGCTACTCCCTCTTCAGCTCGTGTCATACTAATTGAAATGTGCTTGCTACACAACCTAGAATCCGATAGATACATCATTTATCTGAGGCAC
Organism: Cenchrus fungigraminus; assembly: GCA_036936925.1. NCBI lineage: Eukaryota > Viridiplantae > Streptophyta > Magnoliopsida > Poales > Poaceae > Cenchrus > Cenchrus fungigraminus. The sequence continues at coordinate 88,019,120 of CM072779.1, read as the reverse complement.
GGACCGGCAGTTCCTTCCCTGTAAAGTTACACTCATGACAAAATAAAAGGAACAGTAATCAAGAAGAAGTCCGATAATGTAGATCGAAAATGAAAGGAGCCTAACTTGTGGCCGGTGAAGTGAGGCAGTTGGTGTGGCGCGGGCATAACAAGCGAGGAGCGCAGTGACACGGAATTGGAGCTTGAGCGCCGCACCTCCGACGGCGGAGAAAGACGAAGACGCAACCGGTGGAGTCCCCCACGACAAAGTGCTTTGTGAGCCCGTCAGCCGTCGGCGTCGTTGTAGGGGCAAATGGGCCGCCGCTTGGTGACCACCAACCCTTGCGGGGCGCGGCGGTCCTCGATGGCCACGGTCGCCGCTGCGGCCGCCGACACCGAGGTGGTGCCTGGCGGTGGGGAAGTCGGGTCCGCGCATCTGGCGAACACAGACTCGAGCGCGCGGTCGAACCCGTCGAGCGACTCCACAAGCTCGTCGATTTGAACGGTGTGGTGCGGGGATGATGGAGATGGCGTGGTGCGGCGCAGGGCGATTTCCACGGTGCGGGGGGCGACGATGGAGTGACGACTCCGGAAATCGATCTGGTGGCAGTGGCAGCGACCCGGCAATGAGATGATGGGGACGCCGGGGGCCGGCCGTTGGAATGCTACGGGGGAGGCGGCATCGTGATTCGGGAGGCGAGTTAGGGTAGAAGAGCAAATGGTGGAGGAGGAAGGTGCGGATGCGGAGGTCGCGGAGGCGGAGTGCGGAAGGGCGTGGGGAAAGATTTTGAGGATCAACGGTGGGAATCGATTGCAGCATGTACGGGATGATGAGCGAACGACGCGGATGGGAACGGGAGGCAGATTCACAAGGGGGAGGCAGACTCACGATGAAAGTAGGATCAAGTTTTTGTCTTACTTTCATTCTTTTTAGGAGTAGAGATTATTATTTGATCTGAATCCTATTTGAACCTTGATTTTGCAAGGAGGATACAAAATCATTCCTGTAGATGTCACCCTAGAAAATTAAACTTAAGATGACTCAGCAAGAGTTACTTTTTTTTAAGAGAGACACCCAAAGGGCTCATATCTGATTCATATCAAGAAAAACAATTAGCGGTACAAATGAAGGACAACTTGACATAAAACGACACAAAGAAAATAAAATTATAATGAAGAACTCTAAGGTCGTCTTCTTCCTTTGATAGATCTTCATCCACCGGAGCTTGAAAATTACACTGGAAAGGCAATAAGGGAAAGGAGTACCTGCAAATGCCATCGCCACACAAGACTTTTAAAACCACAAAAACCACTCGCCGCTAACAACGAGATTTAGCAACCGCTGAAAGAACATCGGCTGGAGCAACGCCCCAAGCATCACAGGCTTGCAATCCTTCATTATCAAAACAGAGGGTAGAAGAATACCGATCTTAATGTAGAACACATTGAAGAAAGAGATCAAAATCGCTGCAACAAAGGACAACCAGCTGCATCTCCTGACAGACATACCACTTGCAAAGATCTAAAGAGAGCCAACAGATCTGGCAGAATCAACTCTCACTGGCCCTTCATCGGCGCCGGAACGGACGTCGTCGAGGTAGGGAGAGGACGGAGAGACCTTATTCCATAGCAACATCGTCACCACCACCTTGTCGAAGTCGCTAGAAACCAAATCTAGAAGGAAAAAAACTGAAACTATAGAAAGAAAACGGATCCCCGCTCCTCTTCCTACCGGCGCCGGTGAGGCCACCGGGCAGGCAGAGGAGGGGGACCGATGGGGCAGAGACGAGGGGTTAGGAGGCGGCAGCTATTAGGTTACGGAGTAGGTCGGGTTACGTCGTCCTCACCTTGGTGACAATTGGGCAAGAGTTACCTAGCAAGTGTTAGGAGTGTGTAGGGTTTTGAACAGAAATGAAATTAAATAATTAAGCCAGCCAAGGTTGACTTGGTAGTATAAGAATTAATGGGTAACATATGTTTATTCAGCATGCATTTCCAAAGTAATACATCTAGGAGGAAACAGCATGTGCTGATGCAGATCGGGTGTAGAATGGTATAGATATATAATCCGCTGGTGAGTATAAAAATAAGCATGGGGTAGGAGAGAGATCTGCTATTATCTTCAATGTTTTGAGATAAGTTTCATTTACATTTTAGAAAATAAACAAAGAAGTTAGGACAATATTTGAGAAACAATATTAAATAGATAGCATGTGTAATGAGAACGACATGTTATATAGATCACCAAATCACATTTTAATGAACAAAAGGAACAAATCATGTAAAAGATTTCCATTGCACCTCGATGTTGTTGAAGATTTCTGATCACAGAATAATTTAACTCCTGCATTATCCAAACTGCTTTTTTATAAGGGAAATTTTTATTAAATCAAGGGTTTTTAAATCGAGCTGATACAAATTCATTGAACTATTTTCCCGGACTTCTGCATTGCTAGGATGCAGACAGCCATAAGAGAAAAAAGAATAATCCGCAAGCTAATAGTTGTCAATCCGTAGACTAGACCGTCATCTATGTGCCTGAATAAAAAACTCCTTGGCCAGCATAGCCAAGTGTTGTGACGCCACTGAAAGAAAGCCTTGTGAAGCTGGTTTCTATAATATAATCCACGAACGAAGCCAATGGATAACTGAGTAGATAACCTGCAAAGGAGAAGGATTAGGTTTTCTTTCAAAGACAACATCGTTCCTACAAAGCAATAACAGCCAACAAGTAGCAGCCACTCCTAGCAGGTCTAGTGGTTTCATTTCTTTGCTTATACCCCATTACCAATTTCCAAACATATGTGACATGCTATGCTACAATATTTTAAAATCTACGCGTGCTTAAAACATATTTCTATGCAATATGGAGTACTTTGTACGTATTCTCGCTCATCAACATTAACTCTTCTTTCTTTGTCATGCTCCACCAATTCATTCAAATAAATCTGCAATGAAAACCAAACTTAGTACCTCCATTTCGATCATTTTGTGAAAAGTATGCATCTGATCGATCTGTACATGTGGATTCATCTCAGAAACACAGCCAGCAACCCCTTTAAAGCCCTCTATCCTATACTAAACATCTGGGTGTGTTGCTCATGAATGAATTGTTGATCCTCTTGTTTTGTTTGGAGATTAGGCATGCAGCTGTCCTGGATTACATATAGTTTTTCTTTAAATTTCCATTCTCCAACAGTCCTTGCAGCGATGGATTTCTGTGCCAACGCTGATCCGCTATAAAATAGGGCAGGGAGGTGCTTTGCCTGTCAGCATGCTGGGCATCTTTTCTGTTTTAAATTCCTGCAAGGAGTGTAGAGTAGAACAACTGCCTTGCCTTGGGCAGTTCAACATCAACATCCATGGACGCTTCTGTACTTGTTTTTCCCCTTCTAGTCCCTCTCAACCTCATGCCTAAAAACTAAATCTAAATTAGAAAATTTGGCTGTTAGGATAATTGTATAACACAGAGTCCACATCAGAAAGGGACCTTTAGATCAACATGTGATTAGCTAGTGAACTAGGAGTTATCCATGTCCCTTCGATTCCGGAGTGAAAAAAGTTGCAATTTTATTGTCCTCCATGAATAGGAGGAATTTCGGGAGAAATTTGCCAGTCCAAACACGCAGGTCCGTGGCTGAGACTCGAGAGGACAGCATCAACTTCTTTGTCAGCATCATGTGAAGGAGAAGACATGGAACGTGACAATATGGAATGTTACTAGCTCACAGGCCTACTATACTTGTTTTTCCCTTACTGACAGTGCAGCCTATGTTAGGACTGTGATAGCAACAACCACTAGATTTAAAGAGTGTAGCTAGTGGAAACAACGGCCATCTAATTTAATCGCATATAGCCCAGGAGTAGGGAACCTGTTAATATTAGTGTTGTACTTTGATTCATTTACTATTGTCGTTTTGTCTAGGGCAACTGTCAACTCCATGTGTACTTTTTTTTGCACTTGTTATTGTGCAGAACCTTTGTTCTTTAGTCGTGTATGTCTTCCCAACATAAACGTGGCTACCAACTGCACACAGTTGGAAACTAGAATTGCTCAGATCTGTATAAAGTGTTGTAGTTGCTCCTATTCACAAGCTTTAAAATTGTATAAACTGCGCCACCCACCCAAATGTTTTTCAATCAAATTACTACAATAATTGTATGCTGATTGGAACAACTTCCGCGTGTCTAATATATTGTCGATCCACCTACCATATATGAAACCAATCCCTCTCACACTGCCTTCCTTAGCACGCTGCCTCCGATCCTATCCTCATATATACTTCCAGTACACATGTGTACCTTAAGCTGATGCTTTTTCATCTTTGCTACTCTCTGAGCCTCGTCAGTGATCAATTCATAGTGAAGAACTGGAGACCCACCTATATATGGCAAACAAAGATGGATATACTAGCATCGATCTTAATTATATTGTGAACTAGGTGATGTCCCGCGCGTTGCTGCGAGAATTTCAACAAAATTTGAAGATGCAATTTAAAAATAGAAACACTAAAATGATTGCATTACAACAATTTTTTTCAAACAACAATGTAAATGAAAACAAATTCATTTTATTGAGAGAACTACTTAGAAATTTGTAGTATGGTATAGGTAAATACTAACACAATGCATAGGTGCAGAAAATCGATAGAGGACATAAATTCATGATTCTAGTGGATGTTGACGTGGACAGTTTACATGTTTAGAGAAGATCTAGTGAATGGCGACGTGGACCTCTTGCATGTTGAGAGAAGTCTATCCATGACTTGTAGTGGGTCTCACTTATATAGTTGTTATAGATATGCCACTAGTGGACGATGCAGCTTAGGTGTTTGGTTCACTCAAATGTAACGTAATCTGATTACAGAAGGTAAGTAATTCCATTACATATGTTTGGTTGTGGTGGTTTGTAATCAATTGACACCGTGATCGAATCCCTTATGCCCGTCCTCCACCACCGTAATCAGATATAACTCATACACCATAATCTGATTACATTACCATAGTGAACCAAACAATGAGTGTAATCACCCATTTCAGTGTCAAATACCAATCTAAGTCTATTTGCATTTACGTTAGTGCGAACCAAACACTTTCTTAGTCTGTTTGTTTGAGCTGCAGGCTTTTTTGTTCCGAAAAGTCAACACTAACTTCAGATGATGTGTTTAGCTTTTTAAGCTCACAAAGCTAAGGAAAGCACATAAAACTGACTTTTCCAGCTTACCATATAAACTCAAGTTTTTTCGACTTATAGCTCTCGTAAAGCTACAGATGATAAGTTATACAGATGAGAAGTTATATATTGTGTTCGAGCTTCTGACTTTTCAGGTTGAGAAAAGCTCAAATAGGCAGGTCCTTATTAGTTAGTACTGGTCTGGAACCCTCTTTAGTATAATTTTCACAACCAAAACCGTTAATATTATAGCTTGGGGGAGTAGTTCTCTTATAGTAGTGCCGATAATCTTACCTGGTACTGATAAATTGCCTAAAGGCTGATTTGTCCTAAGTGTTATAAAACGATGACAAGTAATCGACGCAAGTAAGGAAATCAAACCGCAAGAGACACGAGATTTGACGTGGAAAACACTCCCAACACGAGCGGGAAAAAACCACGGGCACCAGCCAGCAAGAACTTCACTATGATCAGAGTCCGGTTACAAACGCCAACAGCGGCGATTTACAAGAAGAAGAGAGAATCTATCTCCAATGGAAAAATCCTATGAGGTTATATGACCTGTACCGTACCGCGCGGGGGGGGGGGGGGGCTTCGCCCCTCGCACCCCCCACTCGCAATCTGGGCAAAAGGGGCGCAAGCCTCCGGCGACGGGCCTCCGCTCCGCTCTGTCAGGAGTAGGCGGCCTTCTCTTTTGATATAATTTGGATCATCATTCAACAAACTCCACCTTGAGACAAATTCCTTCTTGTAGCATAAATCAAAGAAACCTTCATCCTGAACACATCAAAAATAAAAACACTGCTGGCGCCAACCAGCTTCTTGGGCTAGTCCATTATACCAACTAAGCTTGAGCAAAGCTCAAACTTATCAACAGGAACTGGCTTTGTCAACATATCAGCTGGATTATCATGAGTACTAATCTTGCATACCTTCAGCTTACCCTTTTCGATCTCATCTCGAACATAATGGTACATGATCTCAATGTGCTTTGTCCTCTCATAGAACGTTTGATGTTTTGTAAGATATATAGCACTCTGAGAATCAGAAAACAGGTTAATGCAAGTATTAACTCCACAAAGCTCAGCAAACAATCCTTTCAACCAAATCAACTCTTTGCATGCTTCAGCAATAGCCATGTATTCAGCTTCGGTAGTAGACAAAGCAATAATAGGCTGCAAGACAGCCTTCCAACTCACAGCACAACTGCCAACAGTAACGACATAACCTGTGAGCGATCTTCGCCTGTCCAAATCACCAGCATAGTCTGAATGCACATATCCAATAAGTTCCTTATCTGTCCTGCCAAACTTCAAACAATGATCTGCTGTCCCTCTGAGATACTTGAAAATCCACTGAACTGCCCTCCAGTGTTCTTTACCAGGATTAGACATATATCTGTTAACCAAACTCATAGCATAAGATAAATCCGGACGAGAGCAAACCATAGCATACATCAAAGAACCAACAGCACTACAGTACAAAACTTTTGACATGTACTCAATATCCTCATCTGACTTAGCACACTGCTCAGCTGATAATTTAAAATGAGGTGCAATAGGAGTACTAACAGGCTTTGCATCATGCATGTTGAAACGGTCAAGAACTTTCTTAACGTAACCTTGCTGACTAAGATACAACAAACCAGATTTTCTGTCCCTAGTAATTTCCATACCTAGAATTTTCTTAGTAGCACCAAGGTCCTTCATGTCGAACTCACTACTCAACAATTTCTTCAACGTAGTGATCTCTTTCCTACTCTTGGCAGCAATCAACATATCATCGACATATAACAGCAAGTATATAGGTGATCCATTAACATGCTTGATGTAAACATAGCTATCATAATTTGATCTCTTAAAACCATGCTTCAACATAAATGAATCAAACCTTTTATACCACTGTCGAGGAGACTGTTTCAAACCATATAAGGATCTCTTCAACTTACAGACATAATCCTCCTTGCCAGGTACAACGAAACCTTCAGGGTGGTCCATGTAAATCTCCTCCTCAAGCTCTCCATGTAAGAATGTTGTTTTAACATCTAACTGCTCAAGCTCAATATCATGTGAAGCAACAATACTAAAGAATGTGCGAATTGAGCTATGCTTTACCACTAGAGAGAACACATCATTATAATCAACACCAGGAATCTTACTGAAGCCTTTAGCAACTAACCTTCCCTTGAACTTTGGAGGCTCGCTAGGAGATAAACCCTCCTTTCTCTTGTAGATCCACTTGCAGCGAACATGCTTCTTTCCCTTAGGGAAGGGAACAACATCCCAAGTGCAATTCTTCTCGAGAGACTGCATCTCATCCTGCATAGCTGCAATCCACTTCTCACGATCTCCACAAGCAATGGCTTCAGTATATGTTGCAGGCTCATAACTGCTATCAACCTGTTCAGCACAACTCAAAGCATAATAAGTCATATTACACTCCTCAACAAGACGACGTGGTCGTCCACAAGCCCTCTTAGACTTGCGAACAGCAATGGGTAAATCCTCATCTGACTGCAAAACAGGAGGTGAGTACTGAACATCATCATGAGCCTCATCGTCAACAGCTTCATTTTCCTGATCATCCACAGACGGCTCCACCTGCTCGCCTGTATCATCATGCACATGTTGCTGCACATGCACACCTTCCTCATCATCCACATGCTCCACCTGCACGCTCGTATGCGGCAGCTCTTTATCAAAATTATCTGGAACACAATATGAGGACAAGCTGTCAGTAAACATCACAGATTCATTGAAAACAACACTCCTGCTCATGAAAGTCTTTTCTGTTTCGGGATTCCACAACTTATAACCTTTAACACCCTGGGCCGGTCAGCCCAGGCCGGCCGGCCTGGCCCGTTTTCGTGCCGGTTCGCCGCCCCCTTTGACCTAGATGATCCTCGGGCTATTTATAGTCCCCATACGAAGTTGCAACTAGAAGCCATTGGTCATCCGTCGCCGAGGAGCAGAGAAGAGAGGGACACCATTCCAGAGAGGAGAGGGTCAAGATGGTTGACTAGGGTTTCCCTAGCTGACGTGGGAACCTTGCATGGAAGACCACGTCGGAGTTCTAGAAGCTAGGATCAAGATCAAGGTAGGATCCCAGTGGTGATCATGTCCATGTACTATACTTCATGTTGAATTTGCAAGATTGAATCCGATTTCTAGCGATCAAGTGCTTTCACTACGATTTTGTCTTCGCTTGGGTTTTCTTATTCTCCAATCTATTCCGCGGATAGATTGCATAGGATGTTCTTGTAGCCATGGTGGCTAGAGGTGCATACCTGACCTACCGAGCATTTTCAACACGTTCCTCGTGAATGTGCTCTTAGGTTCACCTAAACAATAAGCGGGACATCATGACAGGATGTTGATCACGTGTACGGTAGGTGCCTTTGAGGGTTGGAACGGAAGCCACGATTTAAAGAGGCTATTAATGAGATTCGTTTGCTTTATTCTTCTTGGTTTTGGAACTTCAACAAAGGACCTAATCCAATCTCTGGATTGGTTTTACCTCCCCTCTCTTTCTCTTGCTACCTGTTGACGGTTCAAAACTGTGACGAAGTTCACCGCAAGCGTACGGGTGACTTGGTGCCTTTTTCACCAAGGATGGTCCCCCAAGGTTTGTCAATCTAAGGATCGGAAGCAAACTGCTAAGGTTCTCTACCAAATCTATCAAACTAACCTAACATGAAGTGTAGATTGCATATAAGGTAACCTTTAAAGATGTATATGTGATGGCACAAGGTTGATCACATACACGAACATAGGCAAGGGAAAGCGCCACCAAGGGGACAACTAAGCCTAGCGCCTTCTAGTTGTAGTTCCGGCAAACGAGCAACAAACCAAGCATCTCACTAAAAGCATCCTTAAACTCCTACCTCCGGCCTACCTTTCGAAGACATCCGCACTTTCGGGGGTAATCACCCTGTCACGATGCACCCTTAATGATGCGGGGAGTCCAAGGGCACGCCCATACATGGACATGTCTACCAACCATGAAGGGTCAACATACTAGATCTAATCACCATGATTACATAAAGCATGCTATGTAGTCTAAACTAGCATTAGACTAAGGATCAAATCATATTCACGATAGGTAGAAAGTAAAGACGGAGACATGGAATCGCTTAAAGATCGGAAAACATGATCATAATTGCTCACATAATAATAGATGTGTTTGGGTCACCACCACCGAGTACATACCATTGATGACCTCAACTAGCTCAGGAACTCCGCCATGGCACAACCACGCAGGGCGGCCATGGCGGCTATGGTTGGCCTAGGCCATCCCCTAGACAACTTCGAGGACTCCGCCGCTGTCGTCTCCCTCCGGTTTTCACTTCTAGGTTTCGCCGAGTTCTGGTGAATGGATGTGGCGGCCGTCGGAGGCAGGGGTATAAATGAGCCGAGGAGCGTGTAGGTCAAAGGGGAGGCCGAACCAGGCCCAAAACCCCCTAGGCCGGTCGGCATGGGCCGGCCGCCCCAGGCCCTTTTCGGCCCGGTTCAGGCCCATCTTCCTCCATGATGCTTCTCGCACTTTCTTGAATATTTGCCGAAGTCCATGTGGGTCCTTGACGTCGTTTTCCCCGCGGTTTAGATAAGGGTGCTTGGCGCGCAAACTCCCGCATCTTCCATTCGGGTCCTCGGAGTTTCACGGCTTCATGCTTCGGTCCTCGGGTCATCTGGAGTCATGTTCACTTCGTGTCTTGACTTGTGCGGGGCTTGGTGAGGTTCTCATAAAGTGCTTGATGAACTCTTCCCGAAAGTCCTCATTTAGGTACTTAATTCCTGTGTAAACAACATACTCCAAAAACCACATGCAAGTGTGAACTTGTTACATCATTAGTGTGCCTAGTGGTGGGTTAGTTATAATTCAAAACTCAAACCAAAGTGTAACAATTGCTCTTGGTTGACGAGAATTGACCGTCAACATATCCCCATGCTTAAACCTTTCTCGTCCTCGAGTAAGCCTTTAATGGATGTTAGTATTGCCCTTCAATGTTCATACCCTACACTTGTTCATACATGAGAAAACATAATGCTCTCCAAGTTTATATTTGTTATAGTTTCATAATGTAACTAGCTTTCATCTCTACGGAGGGTAGATATCATTTAAGCTCTTTCCACAAGTAATTAATCATGCTCTCAAATTTTAAACAAATCTCAGAAATTTTGAAAATAAAGAGCAGGATGAAGAAAAATTGCTTTACCAAGATCAATAATAAACCTCCTTGCATCTTGCTCATGAACTCTCATCTCATCTTGTCTCTCAATCCTACTTGTCCTACTCCTTTCCTCTCTCAAATATATGGTGGAAGGCTTTATATGGAGCTATGGGAAAGTTTAGTCCTACCAAGATATTATAGTCAAGATATTATCAAAACAAGACAAGCTTCTCATGGACTTACCATGACTCGTCAAAAAGGTCATTGGAAAAAATAATGTTACAAGGAGGGGGGAGAGAAAAATACACACACTTTGAGATAGGTGGACATGTGCAAATGGCAAAGAGTGATCCCGAGGCACAAACGAGGTCCTCGTTATCGGATTGCACATGGTTGGAAAGATGAGTATGGGTCTTGATCTTGAATCCTCTTGAAAACTCAAAAAGCACTAAACATAGCTAGAGAACCGGGGAGCTTTATTTTATTATTATTTTTCTTTCTTCTTTCTTTCTTTTTCTCTTCATACTTTTTCTTCTTTATCATTTTTTTCATTCATTTTTTTCTTTCATCATACTTTTTCTCTTTTTTTTTTATTTGCTCCCCTTGAACTCTAGACTATACTAGTACTTCCTTGGCAACCTCCCCATGCTTAGACGTTTGCTCGTCCTCGGGGCAAAAGAGGTGATAAGAACGCCAAGGTAGAAATTGAAGCTCTCATATTTCTTAGAGAGAGATACTCGAAAAATCTTCTAGGGATCATTTTGGAAATCTCCCTTACTTGAAGGCACCTTCCTTGTAATCTTCCTCAAAATATTCATCCATACTCATATATTGAGTTGTGGTCAAGGAGGTATACACAAAAAGATATTTTGGGTTTGTGGGTAGATATCCGGCGAGGTTTGCAAAATTCTCGATGTGAAAACTCACAATGCACAGATAGAAAAGGCTAGCATAAAGATACATACGCAAAAACGGAATGACCAGCTTCTTAGTCTCGCGCCAGAGAAATCAAGCCTCGAATCAATGCACCCAAAAATAATTCTTGGAAACTAAGGTTTTTGTACTCAATTGAATGTAAGGCTTTGGATAGGTAGAGCAAAATTCAAGTGGTATTAAAGACAAGTTTAGCATATCTTTTAAGAACAAAAAAGGATCTTTGATTCATTCAAAATTGAGAGCAACGAAAAACAACTATGGGACTTAAGTTATCATAACCTCCACAAAAGATTAAGCTAGCATTAAATAAATTTCAGATTCATATTTAAAGAGAGCACTAGCTTAATCATATATAAACCAAGCACAAGAATAAGCAAAGCAGCAACGATCATCATATATCCATAAGCAAGAGCATACGAGATATCATCAAGTTGAGCACAAGGTAACGGTGATTATTATTGAAAACAAAACAAATCTAGGTTGTACTCCTAGCAGCCATGTTATTCTATAGAGAGATATACAAAGGTTGCATCTAAGGTTGTTGAAGGCATAAATATGTGCAGACATATAGAAAGACAAGGACAAAAAGAGAGTTGAGTTTTTGTTACCATCCTTTGATGCTTGAAGTGTAGCGCGGCCTCCCCCATGCTTAAGCATTGTGCTTAACATGGAAGAAGAACTGTGATCCTTGCTCCATGCGGTCTTCTCATGTCCACCAAATCCTCCCCCATGCTTAGCATGTTGCTAGGCATGGAAGATGATGAACCATCTTGAAGTCCTACCGCCATGTGTGGATCGTCATACTCTTCACTTTGTCTTGATTGTCCTCCAACGTTCACCCTTTGTGACAAGCCTCCGTCCCAATTGAATTTATGGGAGTGATTTACAATGCCTGCAAAACAATTTTAAAGCACAAAGTACCCCCGAGGTGACGGTCGAGAATACTCACTCTATGCCGACAAACCAAAGACATCTCCTAAGATCTTAACTTGTGGCATAGTTAATCTAGTGAAAAATTAAAAACCTAATGGGTGTACGTGTGTGCAAGCGTGAATGCAATGAGTTAGAAGCATGAAAGGTTGAGACAAACTTCATAGAGATTACAAAAAGTTTTAAACACCATGTTTACAACTATGTTGCCAAAATCCTCGGATCAAACACCATGTTAAAGCCAAAGAAATCAAGCGTTCCAAAAAGTTTTAGAAAACCGAACATGCTTAACATAATGAAAGTGGCCATCAAAGAAATGCAAAATGCAAAGGGTTAGTAAAAACAAATATTAGCAAGGGCTGAAAAGATCAAACAACCAAACTAACAAGGTTTTAAGGGTAGGTTACGGGTATCCTATATTTTTGGCTCAAACAAGAATTTTTGAAGAGAGGAAGACAAGTTTAGAAATTCTATCTAAGGTGTGCTAAGAGTCTTTTTTTATGGGAAACAAACCTATGGTTTTGGGAAGGCTAAAGGTGAGAAAGATTTTCTCATAGGAGGGCTAGTTAAAGCTTTTAGTTAGAGCAAGGGATAGAGATGGGCTTGGCCAACCGGAATGGTCCAAGCCAATCAACACAAGTCAACCCTACCCTTGTTGGCTATGGGTTTTCAGTGGGGCTATAGGTAGGCTTAGGTTGGTTGGACAAAAAGTTAGATCAAAACAAAACATGCAATGCAATGCAATGTGGATGAACAAAATGACATGGTAAGGTGGCTGTCTAAAACAAATACAAGAGTTAGCCTAAACTAACTAGCCCCAAGTTTAGAGTCAAAGGATGGTGCCAACTTCATATATCGCTCTAAAAAGACACAAAAGAAAAAGACTCTCTAAACACTAATAGGCACACAAAAAGGTCTACAAGTTTTCCAAGATCAAGAACAAAGTGCTCCCTCAATAGCATTTAAATCAAAAAACATGGTGTTGTGGTATTTATTAGAGCAATGGTACAATGTTACTTGATGTTTCAGTTTAAGATCACAATGTAGACGGTCGTATTATATATATATAAACATAAACAAAAGAAAACGGGTTGCCTCCCGCAAAGTGCTTCATTTAAAGTCATAGAGCTCGACTTTCTTACGTACCTTTTCGTGGTCGCGAAGCCATAGTTCTTCGTGTAAGATTTGAAGATGTCCATGCAGCTTTGATCCACCCTCCATGCTTGACACGATCATTTTACTTGATGAGAGGCTTGCCCGATCGTTTCCTTGCATCATCGTCACCTTCTCCTCCTTTGCTCTTCGTTGCAGCTTCCTCTTTCATTAATTTCCCTCTCTACCCAGACCAGACCATGTAGCAAACAATTTTTTGGATGCATGGCGCATGAAATTGTCTTTCCATCAAGTCTTTGTTGACCACCAATGGACTCCGAACGAGTGAGTTATGCTCGTTTTACTCCAACGCTGCAATCTGTCCAAATCTGATTTCAGACTGTGCAGCGCCTAATGTTTTTGCCATATCTCCTTCTACTAGTCTTCAAATTCAACAATTTTGGAGGCATTGGAATCGGCACTTGATGGAGCTTCTGATTTTCAACTTTTTCTTTCTTCTACATATCTGATCAGGTGCTCAAAATTGATGAAAACAGCAACGTCCGTATTCGAGATTCGGGGAAGGCGATGCACGAGCTTGCAATTCCTTTAGGGCATGGCTTCTCTCCTCTTCATTAAGGTTTAATGACCTGCATGGTTAGTGAAACTAGGGTTTTGTCCCGACAGACGCTCTTTTAAGGTCATGAGCTTGACCAAGAACAAAACAAGTCCAAGATTTGCAAAGTGTGAAACAAACATATGCAACCATAACCACAATTTAAATTTGGTGAACAAATCATGTTGTGATTAAAGGTAGCATAAGTTTCTTGCTCAGCGCTAAGGCTCTCATTAGGCATGGGTTCATTAGGCATGTAAATAACAAAGTTTAGGCACAACATGGCCTCTTTATCATACTCAAGAAATTCTAGCCTATCATGATCATCAAAGGTAGCAAGGCATAGAATCAAAACATACTATTGGATAAGAACATGAGATATCATATCCAAAAGTATCTTGAGAGATTAATGTGTACCTTAGCCTTTGAGCTTTTCATCGTGAGTGGTCCTCCGGAGTTGATAGCGAACAATCCTTGATGATCGAAGGTGGCTTGCGTAGACTTTTCTCAACTCCTCGTGCCACATGTCGTCAAGGTTGCTTTGTGTAGGATCACTCTTCTTCACTTATTTGAGGGGCTTCACACATGTCTTAAATGTCTTCATGTAGTTCCATGATCCTTCATGTGAGAGCCCAAAATATCCGCGCCATTAGATGTTGTCTTATGTGTGTAATCCATCGTGGTTTTCTTCAAGCATCTCCTTGCGTCGGATGTCGCCAACTTGTGTCTTCATTTGCCAATGCTCCAGGGGTCTTTTTTTTGTTCCAAGCCTCTGAATTTCTTCGTGAGTGGTCTAGCGGAAGCATTTCCCAAGCTCCTCTTCGTTGTTGTCGTCCTCACCTTCACCACCTTGTTCTCATCGTATTGCAGCTGCCTCTTCTTTGGATTTCCCCCTATATACATAAAAGAACATATACCAAAATATAATTCTATTGAAAAATTTATAAAATTATCTTTCCAACGGCTACTCATCCATCTTAATCGGAGTCCAAATGAGGGAGTTATGACTGTTTCACTTCAGCTTTGCTTGCTGTCCAGAAATTTTCAAGACGTGCAATCATCGGGGATTCGGCCATATCCGCTTGTAGGAACCTCCGATCGATTTGATTCTTGACTCGTTGGAAGCGTAACTTCGTGGGGCTTCTAAATATCCAAAGATATCCTGTTTTTCTTCACATGGGGCTGTGCAAAACTTGATGCGAACAGGAACATCGAAGATGTTGAAGAGCTTGATCTTTTGATCTTGGGGGCATCGATAGCTACCAATACCTATTGCTTGAACAAACAAATAAAACATTAGCCTTAAAATTTTAATTGACATGTTGACTTACCTTGTTCACATGCTTTTGTGTAGGGTGTGGGCTCGATAGCGGATGATGGAATAAGAAAGAGAAGCGTGATGTTGTCGTGTTGTCAGCAATCAAATTATCGTAAGTAGTAAGTAGATAGTACGGTTGCCACTAACAAAAGTTAGCACCTACCACTAAAGAGCGAGTCTTGATGTTGCAATCATCTTATCGGAATGTGTATGTAGAGAACTCCTCGAATGTCTTGTGTCTAGCTTTTGACCTGCTTTCAAGGACACAAACAAGAAAACAAGCGTATATGCAATAATAAAATTTAGGGTTAGTCAAATAGAAAGGTAGATCACCTTAGGGTTCGAGTTGCCGATCCCCGGCAACAGTGCTAGAAAAAGGGCTTGTTGACAGTTCAAAACCGTGTTGAAGTTCACCGCAAGTGTACGGGTGACTTGGTGCCTTTTTCACCAAGGAGGGTCCCCCAAGGTTTGTAAATCCAAGGATCGGAAGCAAACCGCTAAGGTTCTCTACCTAATCTATCGAACTAACCTAACATGAAGTGTAGATTGCATATAAGGTAACCTTTAAAGATGTATATGTGATGGCACAAGGTTGATCACATACACGAACATAGGCAAGGGAAAGCGCAACTAAGGGGACAACTAAGCCTAGCGCCTTCTAGTTGTAGTTCCGGCAAACGAGCAACAAACCAAGCATCTCATCTAAAAGCATCCTTAAACTCCTACCTCCGGCCTACCTCTCGAAGACAACCGCACTTTCGGGGGTAATCACCCTGTCACGATGCACCCTTAATGATGCGGGGAGTCCTAGGGCACGCCCATACATGGACATGTCTACCAACAATGAAGGGTCAACACACTAGATCTAATCACCATGATTACATAAAGCATGCTATGTAGTCTAAACTAGCATTAGACTAAGGATCAAATCATATTCACGATAGGTAGAAAGTAAAGACGGAGACATGGAATCGCTTAAAGATCGGAAAACATGATTGTAATTGCTCACATAATAATAGATGTGTTTGGGTCACCACCACCGAGTACATACCATTGATGACCTCAACTAGCTCCGGAACTCCACCATGGCACAACCACGCAAGGCGGCTATGGCGGCTATGGTTGGCCTAGGCCATCTCCTAGACAATTTCGAGGACTCCACCGCCGTCGTCTCCCTCCGGTGCTCACTTCTAGGTTTCGCGGAGTTCTGGTGAATGGATGTGGCGGCCATCGGAGGCAGGGGGTATAAATGAGCCGAGGAGCGTGTAGGTCAAAGGGGAGGCCGAACCAGGCCCGAAACCCCCTAGGCCGGTCGGCCGCCCCAGGCCCTTTTCGGCCCGGTTCGGGCCCATCTTCCTCCACGATGATTCTCGCACTTTCTTGAATATTTGCCGAAGTCCATGTGGGTCCTTAACGTCGTTTTCCCCGCGGTTTAGATAAGGGTGCTTGGCGCGCAAACTCCCGCGTCTTCCATTTGGGTCCTCGGAGTTTCACGACTTCATGCTTCGGTTACTCGGGTCATTTGGAGTCATGTTCACTTCGTGTCTTGACTTGTGCGGGGCTTTGTGAGCTTCTCATAAAGTGCTTGATGAACTCTTCCCGGAAGTCCTCACTTAGGTACTTAATTCCTGCGTAAATAACATACTCCAAAAACCACATGCAAGTGTGAACTTGTTACATCATTAGTGTGCCTAGTGGCGGGTTAGTTATAATTCAAAGCTCAAACCAAAGTGTAACAAGTGCTCTTAGTTGACGGAAATTGACCGTCTACACTACCTCCGGTGTTAAGTAGATTAGATGTGTTTTTATGGTTCTTTCATAGATTAGATGCAAAAACCCTTGTCAAGATCAAAGTGTTTTCCGCTTATTAGATTGGATCTTGCGTTACACATTGTTCCATGAATTCGATACCTTGGGTTCACCACTCAAGGGAAGAAGGGTCCCTTGACTACGACGGGGGATTTGTCCGCTTGCAAGTCCAAACGAACTTTGATACAACAATCAACCGTCAACAAGCCCCTTTTTCTGGTGCCGTTACCAGGGAGCAAGTAATCAAGATTCAATCTAGTATTGCGTTTGTGAATATTTTTGGTTTTTCTCTTGAATTTTCTTTTGCATCTCTTAATTTTGATCATCCTTAATTAAAAAAATCAATCTAATCTAGAGTTTTGCTAAACCCTAGTTTTCTTTTAGTTTTTGTATATATTTGGCTAACCCTAATGGGAGGTGGATGACTACCTGTCCAACAAAAAAAACATATATTTTGTGGATGGTCTAGAAAAATTTTGCAGGCAAAGGTGACGTGCAACACGAAGATCTAAAAGCGGAGGCCGGACATCGTCGGAATCTCTAAGAGAAACTCCACCTCCAAGATCAAAAGGAGATTACCCTCAGCCGCCACTCATCCTAAGGAGATCGTTCCTCAAGTCGGAGCAACAATCGACGTCGGCAAGAGGGAGATCAAGTGATGGAAGAGAAGTGCATTCAAGTTAACCATGATTCGAGGTATGTAACTTGGTCAATATAAAATACATTCTACCTCATCATTGCATCAGAAGGGAGGAGCCCAAGGAGAATGAAGCGAAGAAGACACAAAGTTGTTGCATCCGTCAAGACCAAGAATCAACGCCCGCCTGTGAAGACCAAAAAGATGACTAAGCCGAAGAATAAACCTACACCAAAGCCAAGGATGGTGTAGAAGTGGGGTCCCCAAGATTGCAACACCCACAAAGAGTGTTGATTCGAAGTGAAGAAGAGAAGAAGTCTAGCTATCGACTATAAACGAAGCGCTTTGCGGGAGGCAACCCGTTCGTCGAGTCAAGAATAAGCTACCGGGAGGACAACCCGATCAAGAATAAAGCTACCGGGAGGGCAACCCGGAAGATTTCCGAATTTCAAGTAAGTTAGTCTTAGAATTTGCTACACACGATATTTTATTAACTCTTAAGTGGTTGAACAAGTTTCGGAGAACCTTTTATTTGCTGAGTCGTTTTATTTGGATTTTTCGATAATAAACCAATGACATGAGCCATCCTGTGTTTTATTTGCCTCTTTTTGAGAAACTCGTACAAAAAATTCAGATCCTATCCAAGCCTTTCATCCTCTCCATGATGTTAAGGTTAGCTTGTTTTGCATGCTAAAAACACACGAGTAGAGCCTCACGTTGTTCCTTAATGGTTTTTAATCTTTGACGCATGGTCGGACTTGTGTGAATCTAGGAAACTTAATCTTTGGTTTCATTCAACTTAACATCTACCAGTTTCTCTAGAATTAGAATTTTTCTAAGCCCCTTTGAATTTATTTTTTATTCAAAATCTCTCTATCTCATGTTTGGCCAAAATTAGAACCTAAACCTATGCCCCCACGGTCAAGTCGGAGGAGCTTGCTATCAATTAATGAAAGCAATCGATCCCGGTGCAACCAAAATAAATTTTACAATTGTTTCGGATGCCTAAAATCTCCTCTAATGATATATTTGGACTCATCGCTAGCACTGAGTTAATTTTTAAATTTTCAAAATTAGAGGAGTAATTAGCATCTAAACATGATTAAGGGGAGGTCTTTGAGTTTGATTAACATATAGTGCTCCATGATGCATCGCGAGAAGGCATCCATCATTTGGCATCTTGGGCACATGCAAAGGACAAGCATGGGGGAAGCAAGGGCTTTGTTTTGCAGGAAATTAGTGGAAGCACATGAGGCAAGGGAGCAAAGAAGTGACACAAAGAAAAACAATGGAGGTGGAACCCTAAATCATGCAAGCAAAGGAGTGGTTGTGAACGTTTGGGCGATAGAATCTCATAGGCCCCCTAGGAGGCCCCCTAGGCCGATCGGCCTAGGCTGGCCTGCCTAGCCTCCACTTATGGCCCCCGGTGCTCCCCTTCGCCTGGTAAGTATTTTATCCATTTGTTAACTTGCGTTCTTGAGTTCAAAGCCCATAAGTTCCAGAAACAACCTAGAATTTTTTTTGAGTTCCATGGGGTTATAGGATCTTGTCATGTAATCGCCGATCCTTTTGTTTTTGATCTATTGTTTATGTTGATGATGCTTTGATGATTAAGGTTAGCTACCTTGCTTTCGGGGTTGCTCCCGTAGATCACGTCAACATATCATGTCATACCTCAATAGATTGGTTTAGCTTCACCATGACAGGCGGTTGCATGATCAAGTATTCATAAACCCTATGGGCAAACATCCCTCCTATCTTGTGCACCTCACACTTCACCCTCTAAAAAATAACAATAATAAACTCCACCCTCCATATACTTCCCTTGTGTGTTTTTCCCACCGGCAAGCAACCCCCGGTGCACTCGTTGTGAGTTAGTGCAGCAACTATGTGGAAGAAAGCCACCAACGTCTTCACCAAGAAGACACATTCATCATCGTCGAAGGTCATCATCGAGCTCTTCGAGGAGGCACTCGGTCTCCGAGTCTCCCCGAAGCATGGAGGAAGATGTGGCACCACCGAGGAGCGACATGCTACCCCTTGGTGGCATAAGGAGTACACGAAGCTCATCCATGCGGTACACCAAACCGCAAGGACACACGGAGGAGCCACTCGTTCCACCATGACGCTCAACTCGTTCATCCACTCCACCACCATACACTCCGAGGCATTCCAATGGATTCATCATGAAGACGGAGGAGGAGGAGGAGAGGCTTGTTCATCTTGAGAGGAGGCTTGTGCCAAATGTTGACTTCGATGATGCCCTCCAAGTGTAGGATTCTACTCGGATATCAAATCTTGAGCACAAGGATGGGTTCAATTCTTTAATGGAGTTGGTGTGACTACTCACAAGGAGCTTGCCTTGGAAATTCTTATACATTGGCACCGGTCATTAATAAAGGGGTGTCGTGCCTCTCATTCTGCCTTGAAGATAAAGAGCAACTAGTTCCTTATGGATATATTGGAGAACTACTCGGTTACAAGAAGGAAACCCCAGAGCAAGTTGATGTCCAAGAAAATATGTTAGAAGGATTTTTGGGGAATGATTTCAGGAGAAGATAACAAGGAACCCAAAATTTCTCCTTGTCAGGATTTCTTTAGGATCGAGTACATGAAGCAAGAAAAATTTATTAGTGGAGATGGGAGGAGAAGGTACAAATTGACAAAGATTAATGTTCCTCTTCTCAACATGAGGTTGAGATTGAATGAAGACAAAATTGGTTAGAGGAAGGATTTCTTGTACAGGAAAAGAAGATTAAAAAAAATTATGAGAGAGGGATCATCCTCCGCGGCCCAAGACGAATGAGAGGCTGCACATCAAGATAATGAACAACCACATGGAGGGATTCTGATGCCACCACCATATGGAGGAACTATGCCAATGCAAGCATGGGGGAGTGGGGTAGCCACACCACCACATCCTCCACCATACATGGTTCCTAACGAAGTTTTCATGGCACCCCATCCAAACCAATGCAAGTCAAATGGAAGAAGGGACCGCAAACATTGCATATCAAATTGGTCGCCTTCACATATCACCGTCGGAATAATTTCGAGGAGGACCGACGCAACCATGCTACAAGCAAGATCATCAATATCAACCACCATAAGATGAAGAATGGAGAAGGAGGAAGAAGAAAAATAATAATGATGCCTTCAACTTTGGTTCGATTTTCCCTCTTTCCTTGTCTTCATTTTTAGCTTTTATGCAAATTTGTGTGTGCATAGCATTTTCTATTTTTATTTATTTCTAGCATGTGTGTTAGTAGTAGTGTTTCCTTTAAATCAACATGAATAAATTTTGCCACCAAGTTTATCACCTTTGGTGAAGATAAAAAGTTGATGCCATGTTGATATATGACGATCGTTGCCACTTTGCTCGATCCTATGCTTGATTTATGCATGTTTAAACTAATGCTCCCTTTTAATATGAATCTGAAATTTAATTAAATGTAGCCTAATCTTGTGTGGAGGTTATGATAACTTAAGTCCCATAGTTTTTTTCGTTGCTCTCAATTTTGAATAAATCAAAGAACCTTTTTATTCTCAAAGAAAAAAAAGGTTATGCTAACCTTGTCACAAGTACCGGTTGCATTTTGCTCTACCCTTCCAAAGCCTAAATTTACTTGAGTGCAAAACATTAGTATATACAAGATTTATTTTTGGGTGCATTAATTCAAGGCCTGATTTCTCTGGCCCGAGACTAAGAAGCTGGTCATTCCATTTTTGCGTATCGTTCTTTATGCTAGCCTCTTCTATCCATGCATTGTGAGTTTCCACATTGGGAATTTCGCAAACCTCGCCGGATATCCAACCACAAAACCCAAACATATCTTTTTTTGTGTTCACCTCCTTGACCACAACCCAATATATGAGTATGGATGAATATTTCAAGGAAGATTACAAGGAAGGTGCTTCAAGTGAGTAAGGGAGAATTCCAAAAGGATCCCTAGAAGATTTTTCGAGTATCTCTCTCTAAGAAAATATGAGAGCTTCAACTTCCACCTTGGCATATTTATCACCTCTTTTGCAAGAGGACGAGCAAACGTCTAAGCATGGGGGGGTTGCCAAGGAAGTGCTAGTATAGTCTAGAGTTCAAGGGGAGTAAATAAAAAAAAGAAAGAAAAAAAGAGAGAAAAAGTATGATGAAAAAAATGAAAAATGATGAAAAAATGATAAAGAAGAAAAAGTATGATGAGAAAAAGTAAGAAAGAAGAAAGAAAAAATATATAATAAAGCTCCCCGGTTCTCTAGCTATGTTTAGTGCTTTTTGAGTTTTCAAGAGGATTCAAGATCAAGACCCATACTCATCTTTCCAACCATGTGCAGTCCGATAACGAGGACTTCGTTTGTGCCTCGGGATCACTTTTTATCATTTGCACATGTCCACCTATCTAAAAGTGTGTGTTCATCTCTCTCCCCCCCTCCTTGATAACATTATTTTTCTAATGATCTTTTTGACGAGTCTCGGTAAGACCATGAGAAGCTTGTCTTGTTTTGATAATATCTCAATTATAATATCTTGGTAGGACTAAACTTTCCTATAGCTCCATATAAAGCTTTCCACCATATACTTTGAGATAGGAAAGGAGTAGAACAAGTAGGCATGAGAGACAAGATGAGATGAGAGTACATGAGCAAAGTGCAAGATGGTTATTTTTATCTTGGTAAAGTAATTTTTCTCTTTATCTCATTCTTTATTTTTCAAAATTTCTGAGATTTGTTTAAAAGTTTGAGAGCATGATCAAGTACTTGTGGAAAGAGCTGGAATGATATCTACCCTCCATAAAGATAAAAGTTAGTACATTATGGAACTTTAATGAATATAAATCTAGAGAGCATTATGTTTTCTCATGTATGATCAAG
Organism: Cenchrus fungigraminus; assembly: GCA_036936925.1. NCBI lineage: Eukaryota > Viridiplantae > Streptophyta > Magnoliopsida > Poales > Poaceae > Cenchrus > Cenchrus fungigraminus. The sequence goes on along the minus strand of CM072779.1, from coordinate 87,996,595 downwards.
TGTAGGGTACGGACATCGAAGGGCAACGCTGATATCTATTGAAGGCTTACTCGAGGACGAGCAAGGTTTAAGCATGGGGGGATGTTGGCGGTCGATTTCCGTCAAACTAGCCACATGTTTACCTTCTATGTTGGTATTAATTTGATATTCACACTAACGATCCTAACCCCCATTATATGTTAAGTTCGCACTCGCGCATGGTTTTTGGAGTTTATTGTTTATGCAGGAATCAAGAGCCTAAATGAGGACTTCTGGTTAAGGTTCATCAAGGGTTTTACGAGAAGATCATGGACCCCGGGAGAAGTCAAGATACAAGATGAACATGACTCCAAATGAACCAAGGACTAAAGCGTGAAGCCGAGAAGTGTCGAGGACCTAGACGGAAGATGCGAGAGTTTATACGCAAAGAACTCTTATCTAAACCATGAGGCAAATGACGTCAAGTACCCACATGCAACTCGGCAAAAACTTAGGAAGTCGTGAGAAGCTTCGGGAAGAAACCGGGGGCGAACCAGGCCGAAAACACCCTGGGTCGGTCGGCCCAGGCCGGCCGGCCTGGCCAGGCCTGTTTTCGTGCCGGTTCACCGCCCCCTTTAACCTAGATGATCCTCGGGCTATTTATAGTCCCCATGCGAAGTTGCAGCTAGAAGCCATTGATCATCCGTCGCCGAGGAGCAGAGAAGAGAGGGACACCATTCCGGAGTGGAGAGGGTCGAGATGGTTGACTAGGGTTCCCTAGTTGATGTGGGAACCTTGCATGGAAGACCACGTCGGAGTTCTAGAAGCTAGGATCAAGATCAAGGTAGGATCCCGGTGGTGATCTAGTCCATGTACTATACTTCATGTTGAATTTGAAAGATTGAATCCGATTTCTAGCGATCAAGTGCTTTCACTACGATTTTGTCTTCGCTTGGGTTTTCTTATTCTCTAATCTATTCTGCGGATAGATTGCATAGGATGTTCTTGTACCCATGGTGGCTAGAGGTGCATACCTGACCTACCGAGCGTTTTCAACACGTTCCTCGTGAACGTGCTCTTAGGTTCACCTACAGAATAAGCGGAACATCGTGACAGGATGTTGATCACGTGTACGGTATGTGCCTTTGAGGGTTGGAACAGAAGCCATGATTTAAAGAGGTTATTAATGAGATTCGTTTGCTTTATTCTTCTTGGTTTTGGAACTTCAACAAAGGACCCGATCCAATCTCTAGATTGGTTTTACCTCCCCTCTCTTTCTCTTGCTACCTCCGGTGTTAAGTAGATTAGATGTGTTTTCATGGTTCTTCTATAGATTAGATGCAAAAACCCTTGTCAAGATCAAAGTGTTTTCCACTTATTAGATTGGATCTTGCGTTGCACATTGTTCCACAGATTCGATACCTTGGGTTCACCACTCAAGGGAAGAAGGGTCCCTTGACTATGATAGGGGGTTTGTCCGCTTGCAAGTCCAAACGAACTTTGATACAACAATCAACCGTCAACAAGCCCCTTTTTCTGGCACTGTTACCGGGGAGCATGTAATCAAGATTCAATCTAGTATTGCGTTTGTGAATATTTTCAGTTTTTCTCTTGATTTTTCTTTTGCATCTCTTAATTTTGATCATCCTCAATAAAAAATGAATCTAATCTAGGGTTGGAAGGAGCCCAATAATCGTTGTCGTCATAGATTGTTTTAGGTCTTATTCTGATTGGATGGAGCCTAATTAATTGTGGTCGTCATGGATTGTTTTAGGCCCTATTCTGGTTGGACCGACCCAATAATCGCAGTCGTCGTAGAATGTTTTAGGCTTGATTCTAGTTGGACCGAGCCCAATAATTGCAATCGTCATTAAATTGTTTTAGGCCCAGTACTAGTTGGATCGAGTCCAATATTCGTTGACGTCATAGATTGATTTAGGCCCAATTCATGTTGGACCGAGCCCAACAATCACTGACATCATTTTTGGTTTCAGCCTAGGTCTTTTTGGATCATTTTTTGAATTCGTAAGAAAATGGGCCAAGGGGGCAAGCCCACATAATTTTTGGCCTTGTTATTTTGGCCTACAGTCCAGGTAGCGCTTAATTAAATTTAATTCAATCTCATATTACATTCTAATCAATTCAGTAACTGACATCTGTTGACGGTTCAAAAATGCGCCAAGATGCACCACAAGCTTACGGATCATTGTAGTTCCTTTTTCCCTTGAGTATGGACCCAAGGTATCGAACCGTGGATCAGAAGCAAACTACCTAGGGTTTTCCATCTGTTCTAACTGATCTAACCTAACATAAAGCGTTGATTGCATATAAAGGTGACCTTAAAGATATGTAAGTGATAGCATAAGGTTGATCACATCCATGAACGTCAGCAAGGATAAAAGGGCAACCGAAGGGGTAACTAGGCCTAACACCTTCTAGTTGTAGTTCTAGCTAATGAGCAAACAAACATGCATCTCATCTAAAGCATTTACCTCCAGTCAACCTCCCGAAAATAGCTGCCTTTCAAGGAAATCATCCTGTCACGAAGCACCTCTGCTTAAGTGGAGAGCCTAAGGGCACGCTCATGTGAATGTGTCTACAAACCATGAAGGGTCGACATACTAGATCTAATCACCACGATTACATAGACTATGCTATATAGTCTAATCTAAAATTAGAATTAGGAACAAACATATTTATGAAAGGTAGAAAGCATAGAAGCTAATAGATCGGATGATAAGATTATCATTGCTCACATGAAAGTATGCATTACACCATCACCACCAAGATCATACTTAAGATGATGAACGCGTAGCTCCTGAACTCCACCATGGCACAACCATGCAAGGAAGCCATGGCAGCTAGGGTAGGCCTAGGCCATCTCCTAGACAACTTCGAGGACTTGCGGCGGTCGTCATCTCCCTCTGGTGCTTGCTTCTAGGTTTCGTTGAGTCCCCGTGGATGGATGTGGCGGATGGGGGGAGGGTAGGAGCTATTTATTGATCAAGGAGGGGCTAGGTCAAAGGGGGGGAGGGGGCGAACCGGCATCGAAACAGGGTAGGCCGGCCGGTCTGGGCCGACCGGCCTGGGCCAGTTCGGCCTGGTTCGGGCCCATTTTCCTGTGGTCGACTTTTCTTGCAATTTTGAGTTTTGGTCCTTCGCATGTGGGCTTTGGACGTCATTATCTCTGCTATCAAGATAAGGGATCTTGTTGCATGAACTTCCGGTCTTTCATCTCGGTCCTCTGGAATATTTCATCATTACGTCTTGGTCCTTGCCACTTTTGGAAGAAAGTTCACACATGGACAGAGCTCCTTGATTCTGTTGCAAAGCACTCTCCGAACTTGATGCAAATGAATCCATTAAGCACGTGATTTCCTGTATGAACATTAAACTTCAAAAAGCACATGCATAAGTGAACTTGTTACATCATTAGTGTGCCTAGTGGTTGGTTAGTTCCAAATCATAATCGAAACCAATGTGTAACTGTGGGACATGGGTACCCCTAGGTCCCCACCGACCAGGCTCATGGCCATCCCCGACAAGTGGCTCCGGCCCACTAGAAGACCTACCGACTCGGTAGTGGGCCCAACAGACCTGATCTGTGGCCCACACGACCTCCTGAAGACCTTATCCGGAACGGCAACAATGTCAGTGTTTTAGACACTGAGCCTACCACGGGGTACCCGAGGTAGTAGATTGTGCGGTGGGGCTCGCCCAGATTAGGAACACGATGGTGAGACATGGGGCACACAATTAGACAGGTTTGGGCCGTAGTGTGCGTAATACCCTACGTTTTGTATGCTGCGTGGCTCTTGATTGATTGCGTATATCCTTGAGGGTGTCCCTGCCCCACCTTATATAGCACGGGAGGCAGGGTTACAAGTCGGATTAGGTTCAAGAGTACTAGTCGAGTAGGACTATAAATAGCCTATGTCAGTTAATGAGAAGCTTTCCTAATCTAGTACAAGTCCTTGTCCGTCTTGTCTTGCCTTGTGGTCCACAGTAGTCTTGCACCGCGGCCCACTAGTCGAGTAGTCCAGATATTGAAAGGATCTTGTGATGCCTAGAGGGGGGGTGAATAGGATCACTTCTAATTTTGCTGAAAATTCTTCACAGCGGCTCAATACAGGTCGGAACTTCCGACGTAGTGCTGGAACTTCCGACCAACAGGGAAAATTCAAAAAATGAGTAGGATATGAAATGAAACTAACAATTCTATATGAATCAGAAGTTAAGTATAGATGCTAAGAACCCCCTGCAACCAAAGATATGTCAAGCAAGCTCACAAATATATAGATCGGGCTAAGACAAGTTTCTAGCACAAAGTCAACAGAGGAGACAACCAAGCACACGAGAGACAAAAATTTATCCCGGAGTTCACTTCCCATTCAAGGAAAGCTATGTCTCCGTTGAGGACCCACAAAGGGTAGGCTATCACAAAGAGCCTTTGCCTCTACCCAAATCTCCACGAAGGTGATTTAGGTGCTCACTAAGAATCTCCACCAAGGAGAGGGTAATACAAACATTCCCGGGTGCTCCACACAAAGAAGGCACTCAACGGGCGACACCTAACCGTCTAGAAGCAAGCATCAAGAGTAACAAATGTGAATCGATGCCTGGAGATGCTTCAAGTGCTCTTGAGATGAAGGAGATGAACCACACACTCAAAGCTTCTCAATCTCACACCTGAAATCTTCTCTCACACAAGCCCTAGCTCAAATCTCACAAGAATTAGCTCAAGGAGGGAGTGGGGAAGAGTGTTGAATGCTCAAGGAGGTGTTTGTCTCGGGGTAGGTCAGCAGCAAATGAAGAGAGAGGAGTTGGGGTATAAATACCCGGGCTCCAAAAACTAACCATTACTGTGCTGGTAAGTGATTCTCAGAACTTCCGCCGTCAGGCCAGAACTTCCGAGGGGTAGCGAAAATGCCACCCGAAGGCTTAGATCGGAACATCCGACCTGGGGTCAGAACTTCCGATGGTCAGTTAAATTCAGCCCGAAGACCTAGATCGGAACTTCCAACCTGGGGTCGGAACTTCTGACCTAGGCTGAAGTTTTCCCGAAAACTTCAGCAACTGTACGTGTAGGCTCAAGTGTCTCTCAAGGGATGTTAGCATCTCAATTTAACACTTTGGCATCTCCAACACTTCCATTCGCATCCCTCTTTATAGTATGGTGTTCCTATACTTAAATTCAAACCGAAAATGAATTTAAATCTTCCATTAAGCTTGAGCACCGTTTAAAACAAATTGGAGGGACTTGCTTTTTCTCCTTTGAATCTGCACACATCTTATTAAAAACATTAAATACACCAAATCGTGATTGTCATTATCACCAAAATTAATTAGGGGCCCTAGATGCACTTTCAGATATTCATGCCAATCTCCCGGGCATGGCCCACATGCGTAGTGGGCCCAGGGATCTCTGGTCGACAAACAAGACTTGGAGCATACATCAAGATGGCGGCAGGATTCGACAGGAAGTCCGGGAATTGCGGGGAACAGTTGTAATCAACTAGAGTTAGGTCTCCTGGTCGTAACCGACCAGGACTCTGGGTGATCGACCTTGTCCGCTAGCCAATATAAGGTAGGCAGGGCGTCCCCCAATGTACGCACCAATCGATCCTCAAGCAATCGACACCAACAACTGGACGTAGGGTTTTACTCTCCGGAGGCCTGAACCAGTATAAACTCGCCGTGTTCCGTGTGCTTTCCAATAACCATCAAGTCCTTAGCTCTAGATCGGCCCCACCCGAACCTAAATAAACCACTGGGGGTAACCCACCTGTGGGTTGTGCAGATCTAAACCTCTGACAGTTGGTGCGCCAGGTAGGGGCAGATCCAGAGTTCTTTGCGCGACTTTGATGGCTCCAATCAATGGCATCGTCTTCCTCGATAGCATGGCGGACTTCCTCGCCAACCCCGTCGACATCATCTTCGGCTCCATGCTGTCGGGTTCTACCGCTCCAGCCGTCGGCCTAGTCGTCCTCGACAATGCCGCGGCCATCCCCGTTCAGCAAGTCGAATCCAACTCGCCGACGGAAACCCACCCACCCACACCTCGCGATCTCGTCGCGGGGTTCGATCATGTCGCAACCATGCTTGCAGACACGATCAAGATCTGCGAAAGCATCAAGTGCTCTAGCAAACCAATGACAACTCCAACCCGCATGCCCTTCGGCCTGCGGAACACAGTCCGTGTGGTCTCCAACCACATGAGGAAGCAGATCCAGATCCAATCTGGGTTGGACTCGACCAACCCGCATGTTCTGGCCTGCGGACACCGCAGGGACCTCCCAGACGGTCCTTGCCCTCTCCACAAGAAAGCCAAGCACACTGCCTGTCAGTGTTGTGCTTTGAAGAAGCTTCGACGACCTACGCCTCTTGCAGTGACTCAAGGTCGCCTGATCCACCTTCCCGCACAGTCCCCGTACTGTGGCGAGTTCCAGGTCGCCCGTGTCATCCTCACACCCAATACTTACGGTGACGAGGTCTGGGCACGTCGCGGCTTCCCTGATCGCGAAACCCTTGTGGTCTGCGTGCATGTACCAGCCCCGGCTGGTGAAACTGACGCTCAACGCGTACAACGTGAAGCTGACAATGCTGGTCGAGCTCAACACCACTAGGTGGAGATCGATCAGGTCAACACAGCGGCTCAGGCCAACGCCCAGATGAGCAACAATGTACCACTCCCGGGGGGTCAGGTCGGAGCTCAGCAACAACGCCAAGATGATCCACCACCACGACATCGCATGCGTGCACGTGACCTCCGGAGGGACTTCGAAGATGCTGGCCACGAGCTGTTCAACTCTCCCCAAGCCAACTTGGGGGCTGCCCTGGCAGAAATCGTTCTACCGCCAAATACCCCAGAAGTACGATGAGCTCTTGCTCACATCCAGGTCGCCACAACCCAAGTGGAGGGATGGAGCCAAGGCTACAGCAGGTCGGCACGAAGCCAGCACTCCAGGTGTAGGTCGGTACGACCTCATACCAACAATAACGGTGGTCAACATCCTCTGCAGTCCACAGTTGAGGAAGAGGGTGATGAGAACGAGGTCGTGCAACAGCCAAACACTGGCGCAAGACCTCAAGCTGCAGCTAATGTGCCGCCCCCGGCTGCATCGGCTCCTGCAACTGTCGGTGTTTAATCCTGGCAAACCTACTCAGGGGGTGCCTAAGGTAGTTGATTGTGCGGTGGGGATCGCCGAGACTAGGAGCTCAATGGTGAGACACGGGGCCCACAATTAGACAGGTTCGGGCCACAATGTGCGTAATACCCTACGTCTTGTATGTTGTGTGGCTCTTGATTGATTGCGTATGATTCAGGTGTTGTTTGGGGGGTCCCTGCCTCGCCTTATATTGCACGGGAGGTAGGGTTACAAGTCGGTTTGGTACAAGGATACTAGTCGGGTACAACTAGTACTAGCCATAGGCGGTGTACATGACAAGCTTTCCTAGTCTAGTACTATCCTTGTGTAGTCCGAGTGCGCCATGTCTTCAGCAGCCGTGGCCCATAGGTAGATAGATAATCATGCGGGTACATATCTTACGGGTAGGGCCATCCCTGTGGTAGGCCCTAGGATGCCCGTACAACAAGCCCCCGAGTACTTTGTAGTTGAGTGCAGGAAGTCCGAGTAGTCTTGAAGGCATCCACGAGTAGTTCCCAAGCATCCCCGAGCGCTACAAGCCAAAGTCTTCAATAATACTTGAACTGCCACGAAGCTGGAAGGTACTCCAGCCATGCCACGAGTAGTCTTGAAGGCTTCTCGAGTAGTTCCCAAGTGTCCCCGAGTTCTTCCCTTGAATGTCGTCAAAGGTACTCGTGATGTCTTGTAGTATTCACGTAGAAGATCCATATGGTAATGCGATTTTGCAAAAAATCGCATTCCATATGGAATGTAGCCCTCGAGCCTTAGATTGAATTTGAATTCTAGCTGAGGGTGAAAGTCTAAATCCGCTAATCTTGTCACGCTAAATCCGAAGAGAAAACCAAAGGACACGTGGCACGGAGCCCTCGAGCCTTGAGTCGAGTTGAATCTCGAATTGAAGGATCAATCTTGACTTGTGAATCGTGTCCTTGGGTGAGGAATCAGTAGCCCAAAGCCTCCCAATCGCTAGATCTACCGTTGAGCCCCTGAGATCTAGAGCGGTTGGTCTTGGAATATGAAGTGTCCGCTTCACTGAAGAGGTACCGGTTGGCTTATAAATAGAAGGGGTGCCCCGGTTAGGGTTCCCATTCGCATCTGAAGCAACCGAACACTTAGCCTCCTATTTGTGCACATCTGCAACTGTCGCCGTCGTAGTGCTAGAGCCCCCTTGCACCCTCCATCCCCACGTAGCCCCCGAGCGGATGCGAGTGAAGACGCTCGCGACCACAAGGATGAAGACCGCGCCATCCACAGCGCAGATGGAGAGGAAGAAGAGGGCGACTAGGAGGCAGAAGGAATCTTCCTCGTAGCCGTCGCCACCGAAGAACCAGGCCAGTGCCTGGAGGAAGTTGAAACTGAAGCACAAGGACATCCAGTTGCTGGTCGATGTCGAGTTCTTCCACGAGCAGATGATAGAAGGATGGAATGCCGCCGCCGTCGTAGTGCTAGAGCCCCCTTGCACCCTCCATCCCCACGTAGCCCCCGAGCGGATGCGAGTGAAGACGCTCGCGAGCACAAGTATGAAGACCGCGCCATCCACAGCGCAGATGGAGAGGAAGAAGAGGGCGACTAGGGGGCAGAAGGAATCTTCCTCGTAGCCGTCGCCACAGAAGAACCAGGCCCGTGCCTGGAGGAAGTCGAAACTGAAGCACAAGGACATCCAGTTGCTGGTCGATGTCGAGTTCCTCCACGAGCAGATGATAGAAGGATGGAATGCCGCCGCCGGTGATGACTGGCCGATGGAGAAGACCCCCGACAAGATCCTGATGTTCGCCCACTTCTGCAAGCGCGGGTTGGCCCTGCCGGTGTCGGACTTCTTCCGTGGACTGCTCGAGTACTACCAGATCGAGCACGTCTACTTGAACCCGAACGGTATCTTCTAGATCTCTATCTTCATACATTTCTGCTAAGCTTTCCTAGGGATCCGTCCGCACTGGGGTTTGTTCAAGAAGCTGTTCCGGTTGAAGCTGCAGTCGAACGTGTTATCTCGTCATGTACAAGTTGATAGATTCAAACCAAGACTGGAAGCAGAAGTGGTTCTACACTGCGAACCAGCGCCCGCAATTGCCGAAGCCAAGTTTGTTTCCTCCTGTCCATAGAGACATTTGGAATGCGGAGCCAACCATGGAGGTGTGTTTGGATGTGCCGGAGTTGCTGAGGCGCACCCCAGAGTTGAAGCAAGCCGGTTTGACCGTGGAGCGGGTAGCCTTCAGTTTCATGAAGCGTCGCATGCAGCCCTTGATGAAGAGAGACCACTACGGCGTCGAGTACACCAGCCGTAGTCACAGCTCGAGGTTCACCAACAAGGATGTCAGCTCCGATGCGGTGATGGAACGGTTGGCGAAGATCTTCAGGAATATGGAACCTAGGATCCCAACCGCCGTTGAGGAGTACTCGGCGGACAGACCGCTGAAAAAGGTATGTAATCGAAGCCCCTGAGTACTTATGTCTTGACTGTATCATGTAGATGACTTGTCTTGTGTTGTCATTACAGGAGGATGTAGATCGATTCTACTCCATGCCGCCACTGCCCGTGTATGTTAATAGTGGGATGTACCCGGAGCGTGATACGCGGGCAACTGATCATACATCAGATGCTGCAGAATCAGAAGAAACTGCGCAAGGGGCCGTGGAAGACTGCTCGTCGGACGACGATGATGACACCACCCTGTCGCCGCGCTACGAGTTGAAGTCGCGCTATGGCTACTCGACATCTGCTGTAGGAAGTTCGGCTGTTGGCTCGTTGAAGGGGCCGAAAGTCGATATTGTTGGAGACATCGCTCCGCCACCGAGGAAGCAAAGAAGAACAGTGCAGAAGCGATGTGTGAAGAAGACTGTGAACCCGCAAGAACCATCAGCTGAGGTAAACTTCTGATCCTGCGAGTAGTCGGTGACATCTTTTGAAGTCGCTTCTGACCTTGTTGCTTTTGTGCAGGGACAAAAGAAATCAGAGCAGGTGGCAAAGCCTGTACAGGGCGTTGCCCCTAAAGCCGTCGAGGTCGTAGACATTGGTGATGAGGACACTGTACTGCCTGTGAAGGACCGGATTGGCGACCAGAGAGGGGGAGTGAATGGGAGCTGATAAAAATTCTCTCCTTGAAAGAACTCAGCCTATATCCGATTGCCACCCAAAATGCACCTCGCGTCTAATTGCCAAGATGACACGAGTCAACTAGTGACACGCTCACCCTAGGAACAATTCGACACGTTCAAAGCGTAACAGAAGCCAACACAAAGCGAGACACGAAAAGCTTGCACAAGCGATTTAGCTCAAACAATACTAAATAAGATTTGCAAACAAGCTAACTGAACAAGCGAGATCCTAAAGGGTGTTGTAAGGTACTCAAGCATATAAACAAAGCTACTCAAGAAAATAAGAGTTATTTGACTAAGCATGCATAGATTAACAAAGGATTAAACAAGACAAGTTCACTACACGCGTGAGTGCGTGACTGGAAATTAGCATGCAACAGCCACAGACAAGTACTAGCACTAGGTTGACAAAACAAAGCTGACAGACCTAAGGAGCTAAAAGCACTAGCTGAGGACCAGGTGTGTCTGAGGACCAGTGGAGGGTCGCTCCTTAGTGATGAGTGATTGACAACATTGTGTGGACTGATGCTTGGCTCAGTGTGCAGGTACAGGTTGCGGCTGGACTCATGTTGGTGCAGGTGAAGAACAAGCACGAAAGGCCTTAGCCGTGGTGGCCTCCGGGTGATGGAGAGGCAAGTAGGCTTGGTTCGATGGACCAGGTGGTGATGGGGTCAAGTGCGAGCCATGCGGTGCAAGACTAGCAAGTTGAAGTCATGGACATAGGCCGGTGCAAGGTGGCGGTTTGAGGCCGAAGCTTGCACGCGGGGTTTGGTGATTTGCCCACAAAACCATCGGTGGACGGTTTCTTGGTTTGGGCCTTAAAACCAAGTCCGGAGGCCAGATGCGACGGAGATGGTGATCTGGGAGCGTCGGGAAGCTTCGAGGCGGGGGGCACGTGGCGTGATCGCGGGGCTTGCGTCGAGGCTAAGCAAGTCCACGGTGGAAGCGTGTCCGCTCGATGGGAATATCCGAAGACTTGACCAAATTGCCCCTGAGGGGTGTGTATCTTCATTTTAAGTTGTAGGGGTAGTGTGGTCATTTGCCTCCTCCGGTGGACTTCATATATATAGCAGAGAGGTGGATGACATCTCTCTCTCTTGGACTCTAGGGTTTCCTTCCCCGGTAGATCGCTCTGGACTGCTTCTTTTCCCAGTATTTTCTTAGGGTAGATTCTTGTATAGACTCTGACCTCTGGATGTATGGAAGCATTCGGCGTTGTGATGATTTCCCTCTCCTAATCCGTTGTGATTTTCGTGTTATTTTCGGGACTATTTTTGGGTGTTTTGTTCTTCGCTCGATTCATTGATTTGAGGGTGTTTTTCCTCGTATTTCTTTGAGGGGGTCATGGGCGGATGCCTTGTGCATCTTTGGGTGTGATCTTGACCCCTCAAACACCGAGAAATCCCTTTGATTTGCGAGTTCTTTGAGGAACCCGAGTTCTTGGAGGTTGTTCATGTGATCCACGATTCCCGGTGATTTAGTGAGTTAGAGGTCGAGATTTTTGGGGCATAGCTTCACCTAGTGACGCTTCTCATCTCCTCCAAATATTGTCTCAAGAGCTCCAGCCGTTTGGGAGATCCATCATTTTGAGAAAAAGTCTTCGTTCTTGTGTTCTTGTCCTAAATCTTCTTTTTGGTGGTGATTCTGTGATCTTTTGGAGGAGATCCTCTGGGAAAAGCTTCTTTGTGTTGTTGAGAAGCTATGGTTAAAGTTTCGTGAATTTTGGAGGTCGTTTGTTTGAGTTTTGGATTTTCCTTTCTTCTCGCGGGTTGTTTTCTCTATTTTCTGGGTGCTGTCGGAAGTTCCGACATGACAGAGGAACTTCCGATAACTTATTCACGGGCTGACAAAGTCTTTATCAGAAGTTCCGACCCTAGGGCGGAAGTTCCGATGGACGGAAGTTCCGACCCTGCACCGGAAGTTCCGATAATGAGTTTTTGATAGACAGAGAACCCGTTATCGGAAGTTCCGATACTTGGCCGGAAGTTCCGATACTTGGCCGGAAGTTCCGACAAAACTGCTGTAAGTTGTGTAGAGCTCCATCTTTTTCGTGTTTCCTTTTGATTTTGCTTCCGCGTTGCTTCTAGACTTTCTTGACTTGTTCCTAGGGTCCGTAGGTCCGTGGTGACTACGTGATCTTGGTAAGTTTGTGTGGTTGAAAGTGATTTTGGGACATAAGCCGAGTTCTTGGAGAAGAATTTTTATCAGCTCCCGTTCACTCTCTTCCTCTCTGGTCGACTATTCAGTCATTCACTAGCTAAACAACAACACTAATTAAACATGTGAAGCGCCATGTATATCAGAAGTATCAGCCAGAAACCATTCACACAAGAACAGACAAGGCTACGATGAGTTACCAGCTAGCTGGCAAAGTTTAATTAAATAAATCTGCAAGCAATGATTGCTTAATCATTGAAGACCGGTTCATTAATACCTGCACTTACCAAACAGTAGTTGATGTTGAATCCTGTTGATCCACGAACTGAACCAGCGTGATGCAGAGTCTGGCCTGGTGGCCTGTTCGACCGAGCTGCCTGCTTGGGTGCTGCCGGCCTCTCGCCTGCAGGTGCTGCTCGCCTGGTGCTGTACAAGCTGCTGCCGTTGACTTGCTCCAGTCGTTCTGCTCTGCAACGAGCTGAGAGCCGCTGAAGCCGCGACCTTGGGCTGTTGCGCCTGAACCGGAGCTGGACGCCGGCCTGGCTGTGCCGGCCGCCTGCTGGCTAGACGAGAGCGACGTGCTGGCCCTGCTGCGGCCTCCAGCTACTGGGTCGCGTCCACGCACTGCAGCTGCTGCGGTGCCCGAGCCCAACTGTGTGCTGCACGCGAGGCCTGCCCAACACACCTCCGGTGCTGCGCTCACGAACAAAACAGAGACCACGAACAGAACGAACACGGAACCAAGTTCGCACCTTCAACTGACTGGATCTCCCTCCGCACACAACGATTCGAGACAAAACTGGAGGTATAGAATCACTAGCCCAAGGGCTAATACATCCATGAAGAATCTCTCAAAAAGCTCAAGTATTCATCACGAATTTCAAAGTCAACCGAAACCCTACCAAAGAACTCGGTTCGGGGAAAACTTCGAATTCACATAGAATCCGTGATGGATTTAAGTGGGGATCATACCAAAGTTGCACACAAAGATCCTAGCAACAATTTTCTCAAACAAATCCCACGGGAAACGGCCTCAAATCCGACGCGAAAAATCCTCCAAAAATACCAATAAAAATGCAGAAAAAGAAAAACGTATGGGATTAAAGGATTTGACACAAGATTAAGAGGATGTAATCACTATGATTCACTTAGTCATATCCGGTTACAATCTACTCATAAGAAACACAAATCTTGGATGGCAAAATGGTCAAACAAAAAGCAAACTCACTCCTCTCACCTTCTCTTCCTAGAGCACCCCAAAACAAAGAGCACTCACACCACTAGCCAAAGAGATGACTGAAATTCAGTCACTCCTCCTATATACAAGCCCTCCCAGGTGCATTTTGGTCAACACATGAAGTTCTTCATCGGACGGTCGCGCATCTATCGGGCCTTCGCGTCCTCCCGACACAAGCACCTCGATCATGTCGTGTGTTGCCCACTTCGAAGCTTTCCGACGCACCCGGATACCGTTTCCGTCACGCCGGGCCCTCGGGCTAGGTTTTGAGACCCAAACCGAAAAACCCTCCTCCTAATGATTTTTTGGCCAAACCATCAAACTCCACGTACAAGCTTCGGTCGTTATGCGCTACCTTGCACCAGCTTAATGTTGGTTTTGTGGCCAAACGAACAAACCCTGTGTGCAAGCTTCGGTCGTTAGTCGCTACCTTACACCGGCTTCATGTTCACGACTTGATCTTGCTCTTCTTGCACCATGCGACTCGCACTTGATCCGGTCGGCCATCGGGTCCCTCGAACCGAGCCTACTTGTCTCTCCACTCCTCGGAGGCCACATAGGCATAGACCTTTTGCACTTGTTCTTCACCTGCACCAACGCAAACCAAGCCGCAACCTGCACCTGCAATACTAGGCCAAGAGTCAGTCCACACAACGTTGTCAACCACTCTTCACGAGTGCATTGACAACGCATCACATAAACATATGAAGTTACACAACCAACAACACAACCCGACGAAACACACTCAACACAAAGCCTCAAAGCATCCGGTCAATCGCTCATCATATACGAACCAAGGCACATATCAACTTGGTTTCTCAGCCTGTGGGAGTTCACATAGGTAGTACAGTCGGAGAAGTCAAGCCGCCGCCATCGAAGGAGCCACAGGCTGCAACGGTGACGGAGCCCGCGGCGGAGAAGAGCACGGAGCCGCCGGCTTCTGCGCGAGTAGCTGTGGAGCCACCGGTAATCACCGTCGGTTTGTTGTCATTGCTTGGAGGGCTCAAGAAGCAATTTCCGCGCTCCACGCTGTAAGTGTCTGATAACTCCAGTTCCTATTTAAGCTTGAGCGGCGGTGGAGTCACGTAGGAAATCTCTTGTGCAGGAAATCAACCGATCTCTCCTGGGAATCGCCGAGCGCTGGTGCCGACGCGGGTACTAGTACCCATGTTGAAGAAGTCGTAAAGGATGCCTAGCAGACCCAAGAGGAGAGGGTAGAGGCCCCTGTGGTTGAAGACAGGGTCCCGTCTCCTGTTCAAGATGTGGAGCCGGAGCAAACCTTGGTGGAGGCGACCGAGACGGAGACAGTCGCGCCACAGGTTTGTCCCAACTCTGGAGTAAAGTAGTCGAGTCGCGGATTTTTGCGTACGGTGCAGCCCTCGAGCCAAGGGCTAATCCTTTGGCGGAACTTGAAGCAGAGCTGGCGGAGGCAATATTCCCTGATCATGAGGCCAACTTGCCTCGGGAAGAAGAAAGTCCAGCCCCCATGCATCAGGAGAATGCATGGGTAATCCTTGAAATGAGCCTGGAGCGGCAGATGGTTGTGCGTGAGATCGACATTGAAGATCCATCGCCGCTACAGAGCCACCCGATGGAGTTTATGGCGGAGACGAGTAGCTACGCTGATGAAGTGCTGGCTAGCGTCGATGAAGCCATGCTGGAGCCGGGATATGTGGAGATGCAGATGAAGAATCTTCACAAACTCAACTCGTTTGTGCAGGTAAGAACGAGTACCCCATTGTAGTAGACTAGGTATGTGGTCTTCGAGTACTTGATCAAATCCTTTGGTGATGCGTAGGACATCGTGAGGCAGTCGAGGTGGAAGTCTCGGGAACTCGCCAAGCAAGCCACCGGAGGAGAGCGCGTGGCCAAGCTTGAAGAGGACCTGCGGAAGGAGCAGGAGCTTTCATCTCGGCTGCAAATGAGGCTGGATTCAAATGCGGTGGAGTACCGCAATGAAGTCCAGAAGCTGACGGAGTTGAAGGATCACGTCATTCGCAAGAATAAATCTTTGCGGCAGGACAAGAAAGGTAATCCTGGAGCTCCAGCCTTTGTAATGAGCACTTTGTACAGATGAACTGACCCCTTGCGCTGTTGATATGCAGCGCTGGAGAACTCGGTGCAAAAGCTGAAGGACAATGCCACCGATTGGAAAAATGCCTTCAACTGGGAGCAAGCCGAGCTGGAGCAGACTGCAGACTGCAGACTGCAGAGCTGATTTTCGAGTTGGAGCTCAAGGGTGACACCATTGTTGACTTGACGACTTGTATGTAGTCGTTGAAGCTGAAGATGGAAGAAGCCGAGCTCTTGAAGTGCGAGCTGATGGAGTTGAAGGCAGTAGTGAAGCCTGTGGTGGATTTGTTCGAGCCAAGAGTACACGAGGTGGAGCAGAGGCCACTGGTGGAGAGGTTGAAAGATACGCCAGGCAAGCTTGTTGAATATATGCAGAGGCTGGCGCGATCAATCCTGACCAAGGTGCTGAGTTTCTTTCGCTCCTTCTACCCGACGCCCAACTTCACCGTAGTCAGAGAAGGCATGGCAGCAGACTGCATTGATGAGAGGTTCCATCGCCGAAGAGATGGTCTCCCACCTTGACCTTAGCTAGGAGTATTTGTGGAAGAAAACTTGTAGGCATTACAAGTGTAAAAGCAGATAATGTATAATGAGTAGTAGTAGAGAATTTGAGTACTCAATTATCTTTTGTGATGTTCCCTTGCGTGTGGTGTAGCCATGCGCCTGTGATGGACTAGTAGCTAGTCTGGCAAAATCTTGGCTGCAAGAGAAATTTTGTGAGTAGGAATACTCGACTTTGACTAGTTCCAGAGAACTATAGATGGCGACAAGATTTCACAGAACAAAAGTTAGGAAATAATCTTTTATTACTGTGGAAATAATGAGTACAACTATTGGCACTTAGCCTTGGCATGGAGCCGTTTACAGCTGACAAGTAGTGGCTACGACATGCATGGACCGTAGTAGGCCGCAGAGGACTACCCGTGGGTAGCCCGGATCGTAATAGGCCACAGGTAACTACCCGAGGTGGGGAAGCCGTCCGAAGAGGCTGGAAGGGAGACGTGGACCGTACTAGGCCGCAAACCGCCATCTCGATGGGTAGCCCAGACCGTAGTAGGCCGCAGACAACAACCCATGGAGATGAAGCCATCCAAAGAGGCTTGAAGGGAGACGTGGATCGTAGTAGGCCGTGAACCGCCGTCCTGATGGGTGGCCCGGACCGTAGTAGGCCACAGACAACTACCCGTGGATAGCCCGGACCATAGTAGGCCGCAGATGACTAGCCGAGGAGATGAAGTCGTCCGAAGAGGCTTGAAGGGAGATGTGGACCGTAGTAGGCCGCAAACGACTAGCCGAGGAGATGAAGCCGTCCGAAGAGGCTTGAAGGGAGACATGGACCGCAGTAGGCCGCGAACCGCCGTCCCGATGGGTAGCCCAGACTGTAATACGCCACAGACAACTACGTGTGGCGCGGAGCCGAGCTATCGATTGGTAGTCGAAGACTATGGGTAGAATCAACAGAGGTGCTCGATGTTCCATGAGTTGGCAATGTCATCGCCGTCGAGGGTTGGAGGCGGTAGGAGCCTGGACCAGTGACTGCCTTGATGGAGAAAGGACCTTCCCATGGCGAGTTGAACTTGTTAAGTCCTGATGTGTCTTGGATGCGACGTAAGACAAGGTCGCCCACATTTAAGAAGCGTTCCTTGACATTGCGATCATGGTAGTGCCGGATGCCCTTGAGGTACCGGGCTGATTGAACAAGGGTGTTGCAGCGGGCTTCTTCGAGGTTGTCGATGTCCACCCGTCTGTTACCCAGAGACGCCTTCATCATAGTGCTCGACCGCAGGAGATTGCCACATCACATCAGCAGGTAGGATAGCTTTGGAGTTGTAGACCGGTAAATAAGGTGACTGCCCTGTTGGCTTTGTAGGCTGAGTACGTAGCCCCCAGAGTGTGTTGGGTAATTCCTTGGTCCACTTGCCTCCTTTGGTGTTTGCAGCATTGTACATGCACTTTTTGAGAGCATCGAGTACCATCCTGTTGGCGCGTTCCACTTGGCCATTGTCACGAGGGTGTGCAACTGAGACGTACCGGACGTCGATCCCGCTGTTCTCGCAGTATTCCCAGAACTGGTGGTTGTTGAAGTTGGAACCCAAGTCTGTGATGATGCAGTTGGGGAACCCATAGTGATGCACGATTTCATCCAAGAAGTCGAGTACTCTATTGGCTTTAGGGCAGGTGACAGGCTTGACCTCGATCCACTTAGTGAACTTGTCGATGGCCACCAGAACTCGATTGAATCCTCTTGGTGCCGTTGGTAGAGGGCCAATCATGTCGAGCCCTCAACAGACGAAGGGCAAGGTTGGTCGTATCGTGATAAGATTTTAGGCTGGGACGTGGTGTTGTCTGGCGAAGAACTGGCATCCTTGGCACTTCTTGACTAGTTCCTCTATGTCGGCCAAGGCTGTTGGCTAATAAAACGCTTGTCGAAAAATTTTGCCCACTAGAGTCCGGGAGGACGTGTGGTTGCCGTAGATCCCTCTGTGAGTCTCCTCCAGAATGTCCTTGCCTTCTTCCCGAGACACGCACTTCATGAGTATGTGAGAGTGGCGCCTCGCCTGTAAAGCTCGTATCCGACGAGTATCTAGTTTTTGGCTCGGCGTACGATCTGCTCTGCCTTTGACTTGTCGAATGGGATCTTCTGCTCCTTGATGTAGTCGATGGACGGCTGCCTCCAGTCCACATCGATCATAAGCACCTCGTGAACTGGTTGGATGGTCCGGGATCAGTAGTCGAGGGAATTATTGGTGGCTCCGGAATAGACTTCTTGTGAAGCTCGTGGACGAAGATGCCTGCAGGGACTTGAGCGCGAGTAGAACCTAGCTTTGACAGGACATCCGTAGCTACAATGTTGTCGCGGATGACATGATGAAACTCGAGACCATAGAACTTGTTATTGAGTTTGTGTACCTCCAGACAGTACGCATCCATGTTTTCTCGGTTGCGATCCCAAGAGTCATTGACTCTGCGGAGTCTCCGTAGACGAGTAGTCGCTTAATGCCGAGTGAGACTGCCTGGCGGAGCCCGTGTAGTAGAGCCTCGTACTCAGCTTTGCTGTTGGAGACCTTCCAGAAGAACTGCAGGACGTACTTGAGTTGCTCACCCTTGGGTGAGATTAGTAGTACTCTTGCTCCTACGCCTTCGAGCTTGAGGGAGCCGTCGAAGTACATGACCCAATGCTCTGGGCGCTCGCTTGGTGTTGGCACTTGATTCTCCCGCCACTCGACCATGAAGTCGACAAAGGCTTGAGACTTGATAGCAGTGCGGGGCTTGAAGTCGAGCTTGAGGGTGCCAAGCTCGACCGCCTATTTAGAAATCGTCCTTGTGGCGTCCTGATTGTGAAGAATAGCAGCAAGTGGGTACTCAGTGACCACAGAGATCTTGTACTCCTGGAAGTAGTGTCGTAGCTTCTGCGAGGTGATGAGGACTGCGTAGAGTAGCTTCTGAACTGGTAAGTACTGGGACTTTGAGTCAGAGAGGACCTCTCTGACGAAGTAGATGGGGCGCTGCACCTTGTAAGCGTGGTCATCCTCCTGTCGTTCGTCGACGATGGCGGCACTGACCACATGAGTAGTCGCAGCAATGTAGAGGAGGAGCTCCTCCTTGGCTCGAGGCGCCGTGAGTACTGTAGGCTTGGACAGGAAGTCTTTGAGTTGATGAAGAGCTTTGTCAGCCTCCACAATGCACACGAACTTCTCTTGCAGCTTGAGTAGCTTGAAGAAAGTTAAACCCTGTTCTCCAAGTCTTGAGATGAATTGGTTGAGGGCCGCCATGCATCCAGTAAGCTTCTGGACGTCTTTGATGGTGGACGGCGCCTTCATGTTGGTGATGGCAGAGATCTTCACTGGGTTAGCTTCAATGCCGCGATGGCTGATGATGAACCCGAGTAGTTTCCCTGATGGTACGCCGAAGGCGCACTTGTTGGGGTTGAGCTTCCATTGGTACTCCCGCAATGAGGCGAAGGTCTCTTCAAGGTCGGTGATGAGCGTGTCGGGATCTCTGGTCTTGACGACTACATCATCCACATACACCTCGATGTTCTTGTTGAGTTGCCTCTTGAAGCAGTCATGGATAGCTCGTTGATATGTAGCCCCCGCGTTCTTCAACCCGAACGACATCGTCGTGTAGCAGTAGGTGCCAAATGGGGTGATGAACGTGGTCTTCTCTTGATCAGATTCCTTGATTGCTATCTAGTGGTACCCCGAGTAGCAGTCGAGGAAGGAGAGTAGAGCGCAGCACGCCGTGGAGTCGATGCTTGATCAATCTGCGGCAATCCGAAGGGATCCTTAGGGTAGTGCTTGTTGAGGTCAGTGTATTCGACGCACATCCTCCACTCGTTGGTGTTCTTCTTCCGGACTAGGACAGGGTTGGTGAGCTACTCTGGATGGGACACTTCCTTGATGAAGCCGACCGCGAGTAGTTTCGCGAGTTCCTTCTTGATGGTGTCCCTGCGGTCCTGGGCGAAGTGACGAAGGTGCTGTCGCTTGGGTGTAGCTTTAGGATCAACGTTAAGGGAGTGCTCAATCAGTAGGCTTCCATGCAAAGATGTCACGATTAGCCCGAAGAAAGTTGATGTGTGTCTTCCTATTTGGGATTCAAGCAGGCGCTGATCATGGTCGTCTTGGAGCTATCGCCGGTGCCAAGGTCGACGGCTTGCAACTGGACTTCCTCTGTCGGCGCGGGCTTGGTGGAGATATCAGTCTTCTTTGGAATTTCTTGCTCACTTTGGGCAAGCTTCTTGGATGCAGCGAAGACCTCCATCATGGCGTTGGGTACTTGAGTAGTAGCAGCAAGCTCCACAGCTTCGGTATCGTAGTCATAGGTGCGCTTCAAGTCCCCTTGTAGAGCGAGTACACCCTGGGGTCCTGGCATCTTGAGTACGAGGTATACGTAGTGCGGGATAGCCATGAACTTGGCTACAGCTAGTCGGCCGAGGATAGCATGGTAGGATGTCTTAAAGTCCACAACCTCAAACTTGATGTACTCGGTGCAGTAGTGGTCTTTGGTCCCGAAGGTGACAGGCAGCACGACTTGTCCAAGGGGGGCAACTGCATTGCCGGGGATGATGCCGTAGAACGGTGAGTTGCTCTTGGTGAGCATGTCGATGACGTTGAGGTCTATCTTCTTCAAAGTCTTGATGAAAAGGACGTTGAGGCCGCTACTACCGTCGATGAGAACCTTGGTGAGCCTGGAGCCTGCAACCGCCGAGTCCAGGACAAGAGGAAACCGCCCTGACTCTGAGAAGCTGGTCCACTAGTCCGCGCGCGAGAAGGTAATAGGTACCTCCGACCACTTGAGGAAGATGGGCGCCGCGGGTTCGATGGACATGGTCTCCCTTAACAGAACCTTTTGGGAGCGCTTTGTAGGAATGTCGCCGAAGATGACGTTGACGGTGTTGGTAGGATCCTGGAATCTGCCGTCTTTGGCTTTGTTGCCTTTCCCTCCTTTTCTCTTGTTGCAGGGATGTTGAGGCCCCGGGCCTTCTCCAGCACACAGCGTAGTGAGTAGCATTGCTCGGTAGTGTGATTACCGGTTGGGTGCCATGGGCACTTGTCCTTGAGCATCTTCTGGAAGTAGGGATTCTCCTCTTCTTTGGCGTCCTTGGAGGGTTGCTCAAGATTGGCAACAGTGTTGTCCGACTTCTGCTTGTGATTGGGATTGCTCGAGTAGTTATTACTCGTGAGGTTAGGACCTGACTGCTGCTTGCTACGACCGAAGTCGATGTAGGTGCGCTCATCAAAGAGACCTTCCTGGAAGGTGTCGATGATATCCCTGTCTAAAACATCAACAATAGTGGCACGTTTGTCGAAGAATCGACTCATGTAGTCGCGGAGCGACTCGTTGTGCTTCTGCTTGACCTAAGCAAGGTTAATGCGGTTGTCATGACGACCCAAGGCACCAACGAAGTTGCTTGTGAAGCTTTTCTTGAGTTGTTCCCAGTTGTCGATGGAGCCTCGCTCGAGGGATTCGAGCTAGGTGAGTGGTGCTTCCTCCAGGCAAAATGGGAAGTAGATGCACTTGGTGTCATCGTTGACTCCGGCGTTCATGATGGACATCCCATAGCAGCGCAACCACTTCCTAGGGTCTTGCTTGTCGTCATACTTCTTGATGCCTAGAGGCTTGAACTTCTTAGGTAGGTAGAGTACTCTGAGACGTTTGGTTAAGGCGGGGAAGGTGTCTGACTCATCTTTGTTCTTCTCACGTTCCCAGCGGGTCCTGTTGATGGTGTCCCGAGCATCGTGAGGAGTATGTTGAGAGCCGCTGTTGACGCTTACATCACCTCCGCCGCCTCCATTTCTTGCTTCGGGATGAGTGCGACTAGGGGTAGCACGACCGTCGCCACTGCTGCTGTGGACGCTCGCATCCGGACGGGCGCCTTGCTGGATCATGCGGTGAGCTTTCTCGGCTAATATGGCGATCTATTGAGCGGTACGGTCCCGAGGCATTGATCGACTAATCAGGTTGATCGATTTGATGATGTCCTCTGGAGTGTCATTGGCGCGAGTAGAGACGGCATCCAGAGCTTCTTGCAGGTTGCGGACTGGGAGAGCTTCCGCGAGTTGCTGACGTCGAGTGGCATTCTCGGCGTTCTTGTTGCGTCTTGCCGTCTTGGCTGCTGTAGTTTTGTCGGCGGGTGCGTCCTGATGAGGACACCACGAGTACATCTACACCAGTAGCACCCTCTCTGACTCTAGCGCTAGCAGCACCTTCTTCATCGCCATCTTCTGGACCAATCACCCGGGCCTGTGCGAGGGAATTGAATTACATCTTGTTATTGAAGAACGAAGGCCCGGAAGACTAGTGGCTGGCCCAACAGGAGGCCTAGGAGGGGCGCCTAGGGTTGGAGGCACCCACATGTGGCCTCCCTTCTAGCACGTGCGTGCCCTCCCCCCTTGGCCACGCCGTCCCTAGAGGCTGCGCCCCCTTTTCTTTTTTCGTCTATATTAGAGAGAGTCCTCCTCTTGTACAACTTGAGTTTTGTTTTACATCTAGCTTTAGCTACCCCAGAACACACACAAATACATGCTGTCCTCTGTGATTCAGAACTCCACCTCGAGTGATATTAAGATTGCTCGCCTCAAATTCTTGTTCGTTCTTCGATTGCGTACAGGAATCGATCTTCGTGACCAGGCTGATCTTGCGTCGGCAAGGTTGGTAACCATCGGGAGTTGGTTTATCGATTGCATTGGCGCTTTGAGTCTCGCTCGTCGTAGTCAGATCGTGAGGGTCTACTTCCACCAGATCAAAGTTATCTCCACTCACCAAAAGATCGGGCACTCCGCCTCTATCAAGTGGTATCAGCTTTCCATGTTGATCGATGAGTTTATCGAGTGTTTTCCCTTCCTACAGTCCACAAAAACCAAAACACAAATATATTTTCAGGTTAGATCTCGTCCCAGCAACCTTTTTAGCCTCACACATTCTTTCAATACTATGCGTTGTTGAATTTGTGTGCTCTACACTTCAATTGTTGCTGGTTACTTTGTGTTCCCCTTTTTGTTCTCTTTTTTCTAACCATAGCTGCCATCTATCCCTGCCGCTCGTCGCCAACCATCACGCACCAACCACCACCCTGCCGCACTCCTCCTCGCACCGAACACCCATCGCGCAGCCCGCCCTGCTCGTGATCGCGGGCCGTGCACACCGCGCCCATCACCTCGCGATCGCCCCCCTTCCTGTATCGTCCCGTGGGTTGGAAAGTCCCCCAAAAAGGAAAGTGAAAAAATAAAGCAATCAAAAAAGGAATGTGCAAAAAAAGGAATTAAAAAAAAGAAGACGACCGGACAGTCAAAGCGGGAGACGGGAGCTGATCCGTCTCGGTGGAGGAGTCCTCACACGCGCCGCACCCCCTGGCTCGCGATCCTCCTAGGCTAAGCCACACACGCCGTGCCCTCTCTCCCTGATCGTGCCGCGTACCCCCACGCTGTGCCAACATTTTATATCCATATCTCTCTTTCCTGATACCATATTCTGAGCTTCGCCTGACTCTAGAGACAGAGAGTGTGTGTGTGTGTGTCGTAAAAAGTGTGTGTCGAAACTTGCTGCTTGAGATCCTCTGTGTTCATATTATCAGTTTTGAGGACTCCTGAAAAAAAAGAGAAGCAAAAAAATAGCAATTTGTTGCGCTCTCTCCACCTTGGCCACCTTCCTTGCATCTGTCCTTTTGGTTTCACTTGTTTCCAACAGCTTTTGTACGTGTTTTAGCACTATAATTCAACTTTGCATCTATTGTTTGATTGTGCTAATACTTGCTTTGAGTGCAGCCTACCCAGAACTCCACATATTTCTATGATGAGCAGATTTTGTTTCTCCAGAAATCACTCCTCCAATCTTTCGGGAGTTCCACTGGTCCGCTGCAGGTCGCCACTATGTGCGTGGTAAGAATGAATAAGAATTTGGTAATAGCACTAGTGTGAGCGACTTGTGAGCCATCCCACCCCTATTTTGGTCCTCGTTTTGTTTTTGTGTTTGCGCTAACCATGGCAAATGACGGCGCCGTGGGGGATGATCCGCTGCAAGACATGCATGCACAAGTTGAAGGACTGGCCGCGGACATTCGGACGATACATGAACAGCTGGACTCATCGATCAGTTCGTCGACCGACTGTTTCGATCAGCTCGACCTTGCCCAGACGGCCACCAAGACCACACTCGACGCTCTCGTGGCCCGACTCGATGCAGTGCACACAACGATCACAGATTTGTAGAAGGATTATGGCAGTGATTCAGAGCAGGATGCCGGAGACAGCCGCGGTCGTGCCCGCCGTGTGCCACGTCGCCCTGGTAATGATTCTTTTTCTAAGATTAAATTTAAAATCCCACCTTTTAATGGCAAATATGATCCTGCTGCATATCTTGATTGGGAGTTAGAGGTTGAACAAAAAAGTTCATGCCATGATATTGCTGCAAATTCTCAAGTTAAAGCTGCTATTAGTGATTTTAGTGATTTTGTTTTAATTTGGTGGTGTGAGTATAAAATTAAACATCCCACTGCCATTCCGACCACTTGGGATCAATTGAAAGTTGTTATGCGACATAGATTTGTGCCTTCATATTATGCTCGTGATTTGCTTAATAAAATGCAGCATTTTCAGCAAGATTCTCAATCTGTTGAGGTCTATTACCAAGAGTTACAGAAAGGTATGATTTGTTGTGGGATATTGGAGCAAAATGATGTTGCTATGGCACGTTTTCGTGGTGGTTTGAACCGCGAAATCCAGGATATGCTTGATTATAAGGAATATCATGATATGACTACCTTGTTTGAATGTGCTTGCAAAGCTGAACGTGAAGTGCAGGGACGACGCTCGAATACATATTCTAACCCTTTTGCAGGAAGAAGCTCGAAGTCCACATCAGCACCCGTCTCTCCTGCACCATCCATGTCCACCACTACACCGCGCGAGAAGATAGCCAAACCTGCTGGCACTGCCCCACCCACAAGTGCCGCCCCTTCCCCAGGTCGTACACAGGATATTCAGTGTCATCGCTGCAGAGGATTTGGCCATGTGTTTCGGGACTGCCCGAACAAGCGCAGTTTGCTCATTCGTGACGATGGTGAGTACTCTTCCGCTAGTGATTCTGAAGAAATTGAACATGCATTGCTTGCCACTGACCATGCAACTAAGACGGAGGTACATGTCACCCCGGGTGACTCCCATATGTACGAAAGCCTTGTTGCACAGCGTGTTCTTAGTACACAGGTCGCTCTGCCCGAGAAGAATCAGCGAGACACTCTGTTCCATACAAAGGGTGTTGTGCAGGAGCGGTCGATTCACATCATCATCGACAGCGGTAGCTGCAACAATCTGGCGAGTACCATGCCGGTAGAAAAAATTGTCATTACCCACTCGTAAGCATCCGAACCCATATCACATTCAATGGCTTAATGATGGTGGTAAAACAAAAATCACACGTTCTGTGCGTGTTCCTTTCTCCATGGGTGCCTATTCTGATTTTGTCGATTGTGATGTTGTTCCCATGGAAGCATGCTCTTTATTACTTGGTCGACCTTGGCAATATGATATTGATAGCTTACATCATGGTCGTTCAAATCATTATTCTTTCTTGTTTAAGGGTCAGAAAATAATCATACATCTGATGACACCTGAACAAATTGTTAAAGATGATCTTGCTCGAGCTGCTAAAACTGCTAAACAACTTGATCTGTCGCCCTCTGTTAATTCTGAAATCAAGTTGAATGCTCCTGTTTTACTTGCTACACGTGCTGATTTTGCTGATCTACGCGCTGCTCATTTGCCATGCTATGCACTTGTATGCTCTAGTGTGCTCGTTTCACTTGATGATGCACAATCTTTGGATATTCCCCCTGCGGTTGCTAACATTTTGCAGGAGTACGCTGATGTCTTTCCCAAAGACTTGCCACCGTGTCTTCCACTGTTTCGTGGCATTGAGCACCAAATCGACCTCATTCCAGGTGCACAGCTTCCAAACCGTGCAGCGTACCGTACCAATCCGGATGAGATGAAGGAGATTCAGCGCCAGGTGCAGGAATTGCTTGATAAGGGTTACATTCGATTGTCTCTTAGCCCTTGCTTAGTTCATGTGTTACTTGTTCCAAAGAAAGATGGGTCATGGCGTATGTGTGTAGATTGTCGTGCTATTAATAACATCAACATTAGTTATTGATACCCTATACCACGCCTTGATGATATGCTAGTTGAGCTTAGTGGTGCCATTATTTTCACTAAACTTGATTTGCGTAGTGGCTACCCTCAGATTTGAATGAAATTGGGTGATGAATGGAAAACGGCTTTTAAAACGAAATTTGGTTTATATGAATGGTTCGTTATGCTGTTTGGATTGACTAATGCTCCCAGCACTTTTATGCGATTGATGAATGAAGTTCTGAGGCCCTTCATAGGATTGTTTGTGGTTGTCTATTTTGATGATATCCTTATTTACAACAATTCTATGGAAGAACATTTGGAACATTTGAGTGATGTTTTTGACGCATTGTGTGCTGCCCATTTATTTGCTAACATGGACAAATGCATCTTTTGCACACAACGTGTCTCGTTTCTTGGTTATGTTGTTACTCCATAGGGCATTGTGGTGGATAGCAGCAAGATTGCTGCCATTTAGGAGTGGCCTACACCGATGACGGTCACACAAATTCGGAGATTTCTTGGACTTGCAAGTTTCTACCGTAGGTTTGTTCGTGATTTTAGCTCCATTGTAGCGCCTCTACATGAGCTTACAAAGAAAGATGTGCCATTTGCTTAGAGTGATTCGCAGGAAGTAGCGTTCAACACTTTGAAAGATAAGTTAACCCATGCTCCCCTCTTGCAATTGCCTGATTTTAATAAAGTGTTTGAGCTTGAATGCGATGCTAGCGGTATTGTGCTAGGTGCTGTTTTGTTACAAGAAGGAAAACCAGTTGCTTATTTTAGTGAAAAATTAAGCAGTTCTAGTCTGAAATATTCTACTTATGATAAGGTGCTTTACGCTTCAGTGTGCACTTTGAATATATGGCAGCGCTATCTTTGTTGTTACAGGAAGCGCATGGAGGAGGTCTCATGGGGTACTTTGGCGTCTACAAGACGTGTGAGGTGCTGGCCGCCCATTTCTTTTGGCCCCGGATGCGGGCTGATGTTGAGCACCTTGTTGCACGCTACTCTACTTGTCAGAATGCTAAGTCACAGTTGAACAACTATGGTTTGTATATGCCTTTGCCTGTTTCTACTTCCCCTTGGCTTGATATTTCTATGGACTTTGTTTTGGGATTGCCTAGAACTAAGAAGGGGAGGGATAACATTTTTGTGGTTGTTGATCGATTCTCCAAAATGGTTCATTTCAAACCTTGTCAGAAGACTGATGATGCTAGCAATGTTGCTAAATTGTTCTTTAGAGAGATTATTCATTTGCACGGTATTCTGAATACAATAGTCTCTGATCGTGATGCTAAGTTTCTCAATCATTTTAGAGATCTCTATCATGACCGCAACGTGAAGGAGTGCTCCTTCAACGTTGGCGACTTGGTCCTGCGAAGGATCCAGAAGACCGACCGGATGCACAAGCTTTCTGCCCCATGGGAGGGCCCCTTCATCGTCATAGAAGTCATCATCGCATCGACCTATTGCCTTCAGTGGGGCGATAGTCAAGGAGTTCCAAATCCTTGGAATGTGGAGCATCTACGACGATTCTATCCGTAGAATATGTTTATTACTATGATATGTACCCTTTTACTTTTGTTAATTCAGTTAAATAAAGATTAGTTTTTAGACAATCTTCTGTCGACCTTTGAAGTTATTGTCCCTTTCTCTGTGTTGTGTTGTTCCCCTCCCCCTCGACATGCTCGGGGGCTTGGCCTTGCCAACTACTGGGTCATTAGACCTGAGGGTAATGTGCTTTCCTCCCCCTCAACATGCTCAGGGGCTTGGCCTTGCCAACTAAAGGGTCGCTCGACCTGAGGATCATTTTCTACCTTTGTTTGCTCGTTTCTTGCTTGTTCGAACTTGGCCGTGAGGTTGCTAAACCTGAGTCCTTGACTCCTCTTGCGTGTCGATCATGTGTAAGTCTCCCTGCTGAGCTATATGGTCGATAAGCCATCCACTTCATGACTAGTGGTTAGCGAGTAGAATACACAAGTGCTTCCAAGCTGTCAAGTTCGAACAAGTAAGAGACTTTGCATGATAAAGATGGATTTTTAACATTGTTTATACACAGCACAAAGATCGTTGTGCTCCGGCCAACAAGGGCACCAAAAGCTAACGTATTGCAGACAGTCCTACTCTTCATCATCTACGAAAGCAAGGCTCTCAACGACCTTGTTCGCGACGTCTTCTACCTCAACCTCTATGGGATGAAGGTTGGCTTCAGCATTGGGACCTCCAGCAATCATCTTGACTTCCACCTGAGGGAAGTGGGACTTCACTCGTACAAGGGTCTCCATGGCTGCTGCTCTGCTCGCAGCCTTCAGCAACTCGTCGACCCAGTCTGGGGCCGCCATGAGCCGTTCCAGCAGGGGCATTGGCTCTCCTTCGGCGGGTTGTGGGACGACTTTGTCCATAATGAAACCCACCGAATTCTGAAGGTCGGCCATCTCCACCTCATGACCTGCAAATTATCACTTGATCATTATATAGAGACTGCATCGCAACCACGAGGTCGATCTCCAGATCCCTCCTGATTTGCTTTTCATGGGCTAGTTTTCGGCAAACAATGTACTCACTGTCATTCAGCACCTTGTTCTCCTACTTGAGGGTGTCGATGGCCTTCTTAGCCTCCTTGAGGTCCTCCTTCAACCTCAGCTCGGTGCGACGAGCATCTGTTGCATCAACAGTTGTCAGTATGTGTTTATCGTAAGATAAACAAATTCTACGACTTGGGCGAAACATGGTCTTACCATCGCTGACTTTCTTCAAGAGATCGTCAGTGTTGGCGGCTTGGCGCTTATGCTCCTCTAGCTCATCTACGAGCTTCTTCTTCTCGTCCTCGAGCTTCTTCTTCTTGAGGGTGGCCTCTTCCTTCACCCATTGGAGCTCTTGCTCCAACTGATCTGCCTTCAATGTCACGGCTGCGGCATTCCTACACAAGTCAGCCCAAGCTTTGGCTCGATTGGCCATATTCTGCAAAAATAGTAGTGTTAGCTCGCTAACAATTAACAAATGACCTATGTTCTCTACTGCAACAACAACCTCTCACCTGGAAGGCCTGCCCGAGGGTGACGAGGGAGCTCCGGATCACCACGGTGTCTTTGTGATCATTGACAATATCATCCTCGAACGGAGTGCCGTTCCAGTCAATCTCCCTGGCCTGGTACGGCTAATCTCCAGCCCCCAGCATGGCCGAACCCTGTCCTTCCTTCGTGGCTATTTCTTGACTTCGTGCTAGCAGGTCGATCTGCGGTTGGTCTGCGTCAACGTCGTGAGCTGCTTGGGAAGGCAACACATTGACAGGATTGGGGTCCAGCACAGCCCTCATGGTTGTCGCTGGCGGAATGGTACTTTGGGCTCCGACCTCGACCTCTGGTGTCGACTCTTTCGAGAGTGACGTGCTTGGAGAAGATGTTCCCGACCTACACAGATCATTCAGTTAGGGTCAAAAATTTCCAAATGAAGTAGAATGATGAAAGCAGGTCGTTAGACAAGCTTACTTGGCAAGCGACTTTCGCCGTGGAACCAACGGCTTGGGGGCAGCCTTGGGGGTACCTGCTGCTGAACTCCGGATTTACGCGGTACTTCTCCTTGATACAATGAAGGTCGTCCTGTGTGACCTTCATCACTTCCTCATTGCGCCGCTTGGTCTCGGGACTGATATCCGGAATCTCAATCTCCTCATCGACCTTGTTGGACTCCTCGTCCGCGGCGACCTCTTTCTCCTTCTTCTTCTGCTCCGGCGGCGGGGTGGAGCTCTTGCCCCTCTTGCGCTTCTTCTTCACGCTCTCCACCTTGGCAGTCTTGGCGGCTTCCGCCTTCGACTGTGCGACCTTCCCAACGGTGTGTCGTGTCCAGCGGCTCTGCCTGCTGGCGCTCTACGCAACCTCCTGCACATCATCCCCGACCACCTCATCTGATGAGTCGGACAGTTTGTCTTCGACCAGCTGGGCTGGTGGCTGCTGGATATCCTCCAGTGACCTTATTTTCCTCTGCGGCTCTTGGCCGGCAGGTAACTGTGCGGGGCACCAATAGTCCATCATGCGGGCCTACACATAGAAAAGCAACAACACAAGTATTAGTGAGGTCGACCTCCTAATAAAGATGACAAGAATGGAAATAGTATGATCAACGACTCACTGGATTAGTCACGCGCTTCAACGAGTACGCCTTCGGGCAGGTCTTGTTGCGGATCCGTCCGCAAAGGAGCTTCTTCACCCGGGCGACCATCTCCTCCTTGGAGACCTTCCAGATGGCTTCACGTGTTGGGTCCGTCTATCCCAAGTACTCGTACGCCGGATGCACCCGGTCTTTGATCGGCTGGATCAGGCAACGACTAATGCTAATTGCCACGCCCCCCTATCAGATCTGCCTCCTTGAGCTCGTTCAGGATGACAAGGAGCGGCTCGATCTCTTCTTCCTCGCGGGAGGTCAGTGCAAGATCCCACTCCGGGATCTTGGTTTGACCAAATCCCGTTCGCTTCGGGAGCTCCAGCTTCTGGTTCGCGATGTAGAACCACTTTGACCTCCACCCAGCATTGCTGTCTGACAGCTCCATATCTATGTATTCTGCCTTAAGGCCCGACCTTAGGTAGAAACCTACACTACCTACGACTGGTGCCTTGCCCGGCCTCTTCACTTGGAATAAATGCCGCCACAGATGGAAATGTGGCGGAATGCCTAAATACGCTTCACACATGTGAATGAATGAAGAAACTACAGTAATGGATTTTGGGACGAGGTGTTCCAACTCCAGGCGGTAATAGTGGAGTAATCCATGGAAGATGTCCCCCACGGGGATGTTGAAGCCGCGCTCGAAGTAGGAGGCGAAGACGACCTGCTCGGTGACGTCCTCCGAGGGGAACGCCTTCCACTCCACCTCTGCCTTGGGCCTCAGCAGTCCGCGCTCCACCCTCGCCTCGATCTTGGGCTCAATCATCCCCGACGCGACCCACTGGTCCTCCAGTGTGGGGATCTGGCATGGAACCATCTCTTCATCTTCGGCGAACCCTTGCGATCAAGATCTAAAGACGCAAAGGGTCTTCACACGCATGCGGCGGCACGTGCGCGGAATCGCTCGCAGCGGCGGCGGCAGCGGTGGTGCATGCATGGCGGTAGGCTCCGGCTCTAACTGCGGTGGGCTCCGGTTCTAACTACGGTAGCGCATGGGCTCTCTGCGGCAGCACGGAGGAATCTAGCGGCGGCGGAATGAGGAACCCTAGCGGCACGGATGAGAAAGATTGCGAGTGGGGTCTGCCCTCGTGCGCAATGATGTATATATGGGCTCTTGCAGTCCATCTGACTGTTTCTAGGTCGGCGAGCCCAATGGCTCTGTGCGAATGGGTCGTAACCCCAACGACTCTTTTCCAATGGATTACAGCGCCAACAGTCTAGTGCCAACTGGTCGTAGTGTTTCGCAATTTCTTGGTACTTCTAAGCTTGTAGGTCTCATCGACTTTTGGTGACCTACTAGGTCGTAATGATCTCCTTGAGGTTGATGGAATGCTACTTGCTAACAGGTCGTGCTGATAGCGTCTCTGACCTTCTTGAGGTTAGTAGACTACTTGGAGACAACATAAACAGGTCGTATGGAATCTAATTCGTCTATGCAAGCCATTGCACACGATTCGACAGAAGATTGTGAACATTACATACATAACTCCATGGCTACATGGTCGTCATAAACCCCATCTGGTCCTTGACCAGTTACAAGATACAAACTCTTTCATCCCCACGATGGGCATGATTGAAGATCTGACCTACCTAGAGTGAATCTTGCCATGCTTTCTGCTATAGCATAGCACATCGCAAGTTTTCTTCTGGCTTCCAGACCTCCATGAAGACCTCCTAGGGATCAGTTGCCCGACACTGCTCCTAGCAAGTCGTTTAGGGCCCCTGACTTCTGCATGCAGATACGTTCTTCACCACGGGTGTGTGCTAGACTCTGGGACCTAGCACACTCTCCACCAAATCTCCTCACCACTAGGCCTTGATGCACCTAGAGTATCACACCTTTTTTCTTCTGGATTCCTCGGTGGACGCAGGCGCAGAGATCAGTGGATTACTCCACACTTCGCAAGTATTCTTCTAGCTTTAAGCTTCTACAATTTCTTTCTTCTATGCTCTGGTGGACGAATACATGCCCATGGCATGATATTTTGGCTACAATGGAACTCCATGTCCTTCTTCGAGTGTTTGCTTCGACTCCGGGCTCCTGCCCTATTTATAGCTCAGTTCAACACTCAGTCGACCTCTACACTGTTGGCATGTGACCCTGGTCACTGTACACATGTGAGGCCCCTCTGGCATTTTCTATCTGCCGCATGATGACAGGGTTGGGTATCCTACACCTGGTCTGCAAAGTACACTATTCGCATGTGATTACTAGTCTTCTTGCAGCCTGTGACCTGCACAGTGTGTGCTTCTGCAAGAACCTGTCTGTTGCGTTCCGACTTTTTGTCTGTTGCATTTTGTCATGTTGTGATGAGCAGGTTGGCTGGTGATCTCATGCTGCTATGTACTATTGCTCCATGACTCTACAGTTCGCTACTCCAACTAGCCTAGCTCCGTGTCAGACAGACCAACTACTATATGGTCTTGTACCTGCTAGTTCTACAACTTCTTAAGTTCTACAACCTGCTATGACTTCATTCGACGATATTCGCACCCGCTACGGCTCTGCATCTTATTTGCACCCACTATGGCTCTGCGTCCTGGTGCACCCACTATGGCTCTGCAGCGTAAACGAACCTTATACCAATCAACCTATATTTCTATTTCCTGAGTAGAATAGTCGTAGCTTCGATTGAAGACCTTCCTGAGGTAGGCGTGCCTCGTTGCTATGCTGGATTCGTCTGGGCGCCTGGAGTCTAGATCAATCAAGTCTACGATTTCAACAGGCCTCCTGAAGGTCGGTGTGCCTGCTACCCCGGTCGATAATACCACGGTATACTACCTCTGCTGGATAACTGGCAGCTATGCTGGCCGTCTGGGCACCAAAAAATGGCCTTCCTGAGGTCAGCGTGCCTGTTACCTTGGTGTTTCAATACCCTGGTACTGTTCAGGCCCTGCGAACCTAGTTGGGTGCCCTGGATGCGTGAGACCTTCTTGAGGTCAGTGTGCGTTTCTAGCCATGCCATCATGCTCTGGGCACCAACAGAATGTTTGCTTCAAGGAATGAAGGCCTTTCTGTGGGATGCGCGCCAAACTAGCCTTGCCAGGCATCTCTGGATGCTTGGGCGCTAATAGCATAAGACCTTCTTGAGGTCGGCATCCCTCGAGTGGCTCTGCCATACTCTTTGCAGCTATGCAATATATCTGGGTCTCTACAATTGATTATTTATGACCACGACCAGGATTTCTTCTCTTCTTTTTGGACCATCAAATCGGCCATGTTTCCCGCTTCAATGCTCGGGGACTACTCTACGAGAGCATTTTTGAAACACCCTCTTGTTTTCCTCATCATTTCGACCTACTGGGAAACCTTGTTTCTCATTAAGTCGACACTCGACCTGATTTTTTCTTCTCCTTTTTTGGATCATCGAAGCAGTCTTGCTGCCTACTTCAATGCTCGGGAACTAGTCTACGAGAGCATTTTTCAAACACCCTCTATTTTTTCTTCGTCGCTTCGACCTACTGGAAGTCTACTTCCTCTAGGTCGGTGCTCGACCTCACTACTCTCGGGATTCTACAAACTAGTCGGTTGTAAAGCTGGCTACTGATACTCATTCTTTTTGAACCGACGTGCACGCTATTCGACCTGTCGATGGCTCCATCACTTCATCATGATCCCATCAAGCTCGCCGCGCCTACATATCGCTCGGGGGCTTATGGGACATGGGTACCCCTGGGTCCCCACCGACCAGGCTCATGGTCTTCCCCGACAAGTGGGTCCAGCTCACCAGAAGACCTACCGACTTGGTAGTGGGCCCAATAGGTCTGATGTGTGGCCCACATGACCTCCTGAAGATCTTATCCGGAATAGCAACAAGACTTGGAGCATACGTTAAGATGGTGGCAGGATCCGACAGGCAGTCCGGGAATTACGGGGAATAGTTGTAATCAACTAAAGTTAGGTCTCCTGGTCGTAACCGATCAGGACTCAGGGTGATCGACCTTGTCTACTGGCCAATATAAGGTGGGCAGGGCATCCCCCAATGTACACACTAATCAATTCTCAAGCAATCGACACCAACAACTGGACGTAGGGTTTTACTCTCCGGAGGCCTGAACTAGTATAAACTCACCATGTTCCGTGTGCTTTCGCCTAACCATTGAAGTCTTCTAGGAGCACCAAATTTGACCGTCAACATCTCCCCCATGCTTAAACCTTGCTCGTCCTCGAGCAAGTCTAGGAAGCTTGCTTGATCAAGAAATCAGCGTTGCCCTTCCATGTAATCCCTACACTTAGTCATACATAAAAAGTCATATTGCTCTCTCATGTACTCAGCATTTGGGTTCAAGTTTTGACCGGCTACTTTGTCATTATAGAAGATAGACTAGAAATAAAGATCATGCCAAATGTAAATGTAATGCTCCTTGAACTTAAGCAAACTTCAAACCTTTATGTTGTTCGATCATGAAGAGGTTTTCAAAAAGTTGCACATCCAACATAAGTGAGGTTCTCTTGCAATAGCTCATGGAAACACTCATCTCATCAAGTCACTCAAACCTATACTAGATTATTTTCTACCTGTTATACTCATATATGAAAGTGAAGGCTTATGTGGAGCTCGGTAAGTAAAAACAATCCTAGCAAAACATTATATTTGAAATATTTTCAAACTAAGAGAGAGATCTATTGGATTTACTGAGACTTGTCAAAAAGGCCATGGAAAATAATGTTGAAGAGGGAGAGAGATGGAACACACGCATTTAGAAAAGTGGACATGTGCAAGTGGCAAGTGGATGATCCCAAAGCACAAATGAATTCCTTGTTATTGGATTGCATATGGTTGGAAACTTGAGTATGGAGTTTGATCTTGAAGCACCTTTGAAAATTCAAATGAAGCTAGAGAACCGGGGAGCTTTCTTATTTATTTTTTTCTCATCATCCTTTTTTCCTTTCTTCTTTTTCTTTTCTTTTCTCTATTTTTTTAATCGCTCCCCTGAACTCCAGACAACATAGTACCTTCTTAGCAGCTCCCCCCATGCTTGGACACTTGCTCGTCCTCGAGCAAACAGGGGGTTATATATTCTTTTTCTCGGTAAGATAGGTACAAAAAATCTCATAACTTGCCTGGAAAATGCTTGAAATCTTCTGGGACTCCTCCACACGATCTTGGAGGCCTCCAAAAATTATCCTTCTTGTGGCGTCTTGACTCATTCAGATTTTCTTCAGAATAACACTCCATACTCAAGTATTGGGTTGTGGACAAGGAGTGTATCACAAAAAAGATATTTCGGCTTAAGGGTGGATATCTGGCGAAGTTTGTAAAATACCCAATGTGTAAACTCACAATGCACGTATAGAAAGGCTAGCAAAAGGAAGTTACGCAAAAATGGAATGACCAGCTTCTAAGTCTCATACCATAGAAAATCAATCTGAATCCAACTCATCAAAATATAAGTTTGCAATCTAAAGGTTTCATCACGAAAGATCATAAGTATATAGGCTTTGATAGGTAAAACTTTGCAAGAGATTCACAAATGTAGATAGCATAAGAATTAAGTTTTGAATAAAACAAAACAAGTTATCAAGTCATTGGTAAACTTAAATCAAAGAGCAACATAAAGTATGTGGGTCTAGAATTTAGTCATTTAACCTCCACAAATAAAAGAGTCGGTATTTAGTCAATTTAAGATCATTTAATATAGAGCAATTAGCCAAGTCATATAAAACATCATGTAGGTAAAACAAAGCGGCAACCTTCATCATTTTTCCACAAGCAAGATTATGCTAAAATAATATCATCATGATGAGCACAAGGTGATGGTGATCATGATCTAAACTAAAACAAAAACTAGGTTGTACTCCTAGAAGTCATGTTATTAACAAGAGAGATATACAAAGGTTGCATCTAAGGTGTGTT
Source organism: Cenchrus fungigraminus (assembly GCA_036936925.1). Lineage (NCBI taxonomy): Eukaryota > Viridiplantae > Streptophyta > Magnoliopsida > Poales > Poaceae > Cenchrus > Cenchrus fungigraminus. The sequence goes on along the minus strand of CM072779.1, from coordinate 87,960,279 downwards.
GAAGGCATATACATATGTACTGGCATTTAGAAAGACAAGGACAAAGAGAGGGTTGAGGAATTGTTACCGTCCTTTGATGCTTGTAGTGTAGCACAGCCTCCCCCATGCTTGAGCATTGTGCTTAGCATGGAAGAAGGAAGATCGGCATCCTGTGGCAACCATGATACTTGTACTCCATGCGGTCTTCTCTTGTCCACCAAGTCCTCCCCCATGCTCAGCATGTTGCTAGGCACAGAAGATGATGAACCATCTTGTAATTCTTAAAGTCCTACCGCCACGTCAGGAGATCATCGTCATGCCTTAATTTTCCTTGAACGTCCACCCTTTGTCACGAGCCTTGGTCCCAATTGTTCCTTATCCCATCTTCACCTCTTTCCATGTTATCCCTCATTATTGCTTCAACTTCCACATACTTTTCTTTTACTTCTAGAACAGAACATGTACTGAACCTTTGCTCCATCACAAAGTGCTTGAAATTATCTTTCCAATGAGTGGTCATTCATCCCAATCGGACTCCGAACAAAACAGTTACGCCCTTTTTACTCCGTTAGTGCAAGCTGTCCCTGGCTGATTTCAGAATGTGTGACGCCCAAAAATTTGGTTGTAACTCCTTGCACACGTCTCCTAAAATGTTGAACTTGATGCGTTGGAAAGAAGACATAATAGAGCTCTTGAATATCCAATTTTCCTCTTTTGTACATCTCTGAACATGTGCTCAATTTTGATGAAAACAGCTGTGCTCCTTTCAGGATTATGGAGGTGTCGATGATCTTGATTTCAACTCTTATCACAAATTCATGGGAGTGATTTGCAATGCCTGCAAAACAACTCTAATACACAAAGTACCCCCGAGGTGACAGTCGGGAATACTCACTCTATGCCGACAAACTAAAGACATCCCCGAGATCTTAACTAGTGGCATAGTTAATCTAGTGAAAAAAAATTAAAAGCCTAATGGGTGTACATGTGTGCAAGTGTGCATATGAATGAGAGGATGGTATATAAACAAAGACAATGTTTACACCTATAAGCACCATGCTTACAACTAAGTTGCTGAACTTTCCATACCCATAAGGATTTATTAACCAAGGTTAAAACACCATGTCTCCCAAGATCAAAAATTCCATATAGCATACGAAAAACTAAGCGCATTGCAAAGCTTATAGACAAACCGATGCAACATGTTAGCAAGGTTTACAAAACTAAATGATAGTAGTCTCCAATCATATCTAAACACCATGTTCACACAAGATTGCAAAGGAAAATGCCATACCAAGCATTTAACGTAAACATAAAAGCATTCATCATAAAGTTTCACGAAAAGACTCAGCTAACAAAAGGTGGATGATGACAATGAGATGGATGCAACATGCCAAGGGTTAGAAAACAAGTAGTTGGTAAGGTTTGAAAAAGACTTTAGATGTGGTCTATGTTGGCGGTCGATTTCTGTCAACCAAGAACACTTGTTACTTTATGGTTTGAACTTCATTTTGGAACTAACCCACCACTAGGCATACTAATGATGTAACAAGTTCACTATTGCATGTACATTTTGGAGTATAATGATTTTGCAGGAATTTATGCACTTAATGAGGGGACATGCACCTAGTTCGGAGGACATTTTGCAAGTCAATCAAGGAGATCTGACCATGTGCAAACTTGCCCCCAAAGGTGGCAAGGACCGATGTGCTTCAATGAAGTATTCCCGAGGACCGAGATGAAAGATTGGAAGTTCATGCGTAAAGACCCCCTAACTTGGTCGCAAGGATAATGATGTCCAAAGTCCACATCCAAAGGAGAAAAAAGCCCAAAATGCAAAAGATGAAACGTGGTGCAAAATGGGCCGAAACTAGGATGAGGAGGGCCCAGGCCGGCCGACCCACCCCCATTCGGCATCGGTTCGTCACCCCCTTTCTTCAGTGTCAAGTACGTGGAACCCTAAAAGCCTACCGAAGCCACCATTAGTGAAGGACGAACAGAGAAGCATCGGAGATCCAGCACAAGGGAGAGAGTCGATCAAGGGAGAAAGAATTCAGGAGAAATCATCACCGAGGTCAAGGGAGGTTGCCACGAGGAAGGAAGACGCCGAGGCCCTGCCACGGCGCTGTCGGATTTGAGGGACAATGAAGATCGAGCTTCATCAGAGGCATCCACCATGTTCAACGGTGCCATGCCTAGCGTCTCGATGTTGTAAAGTTATCATTTGTCCATGGAGTTGTAATGGAACTTGATATGTAGTCACCTATTCTTGTTTGGATCATGATCTATCGTACCTTTGTTGATGATGCTTAATGTTTAAGGCTAGCTACCATGTTTCTACATTGCTCCCGTAGATCGCGTCAAAATACTGTGTTCATCTAGGCTTAGTAGCGATTACTGTCGCGTAGTGACATGTACGAGGGAAGGGAAACGACTAATCCTTTGACCACATGCTTAGATAGATTGGATCGATGCTTTATCATGTTTTGGTGATTGCATCTTCAAGTACCTAGACTCCATGGGCATACGTTCTTCATACTTGTGCACCTCTTATCTCTCTTTAACATAATTTAGATTGCTTTACTAGTTTGTCTTTAGTTTATAGATTAATCCTTATATCATAGACCACAATCAACTAGATTCGTGCTAGGTTAAACGCTAGCAATCCCCTTGCTCCTTGGTTGACATGAACCTTGGGACTCCCCTAGGTGAAAAGGCTACAAGCGATCCGTGCGCTTGCGGTGAACCTTGACGCGTTATTGAATCGTCAACAAGCCTGTTTTTCTAACACTGTTGCTGGGGAGCAAGCCAGTTTGCTTCATTTAAGATTTCATTAATTTTGTTGATTACTAACATCTAACCCTAGTGTTCTAGAAAAACACTCTGGTTTTGCTTTTGATTTTTGTTGTCTAGATGGTGTTCATCGGACATCCTTTGGAGGAACGGAGAAATCACTAAGAGATTATGCTAGCCCCCGATGTGAGGACATCAAGGTACAAGAGTCGGATTCGATTCTCGAAGTGACAAGGTATGAGATTAACGCTTGAATCATCAAGATGGCGGCAACTTACCCGTTCCGAGGGGTGGAGACAGACAACCCATATAGACATATCCAGTGCTTCCCGACATTATGCAATATGGTACGACAATAGGGAGTCCCCGATACTTGGTTTAAATGGAATCTCTTTCCCTACTCGCTTGCCGATGAAGCAAAGAAGTGGTATTCATTTGCGTCCTTCGAAGTCGAGGGAAATTGGAATCAGTTGATGAAAAAATTTTGTGCCGAATTCTTCCCTATAAGCAAGATAGATCAAGCGTGGAATTGTTTCAATGAGCTAGTCGAGCAAGGACTAAGACTCGGATTTCCCGATGATGTACTTTTGCATACATTTTTCTTTTCCCTAACCCCAAGTTGCATGGAATATGTTCAAATGTGTGCAGGAGGAGATCTCATGGAGAAAACACTCACGGAAGCCGCCTAACTTCTACAAAAAATAAGCAAAGCGGCGGCCGTACGAAGAGATTGGGAAACACGACTTTCGGGAAAGCCGGAATGCGACGCAAGTGTGAGGACACTTACTGCAACTTTCAGAAACGCATCCCCGGAAGAGAAGAGAGAGAAGCCAATCCCCAAAAAAGTTGAAGAAGCTAAATATGAAGAAACTAGAACTACCCCGAAGAGTGATAACACCGAGACAAGCAAAGCAAGTAAAAGGACTATGTCAAGCGCGAAGCCACTAAGGGAGTTCAAGCAAATGGATTGGGTCTCAATTGATTTTGGAGAAATTTTCGACAAGAGAAGACCATTCCCTAACCAAAACGGGATGGCAAAAGCCTTGGAGATAGACTTTCCTCCAGGAAAACTAGTGGAACATAAATATAATGTAGAGACGACCAGGGAGGTCCTTCAAAAACTTTTTAGCGAAGAAGTGGATCCAGACCATGTGGCCGAGGCAAAGAGAATCATGGGAATCAAGCCCGAGGCATCACCATTCTCCCGCCTCACTGAAATTTATGCCATAGGATCCGACGAAGAGGAGAAGACATCACCGCGTATAAATTGCAAGGTTAACAACATTGATTGCAAGGCGTTATGCGACATTGGAGCACAAGTAAGTGTCTTCTCCTCTAAATTTTTTGATGAAATTCATGATCGCACCATTGACCTAGTTCCAACCTCTACTAAATTAATCATGAGAGATGGTAGGATTGTTAAACCTCTCGGAATTGCCCGTAACCTTGAAGTTTTAATTTCCGAAAATTGCATTCCAACCGATTTCTTCATTGTTGATGTCTATTATGATAAAAATGATCATGTACTTCTTGGAGACTATTTCTCAAGTTGGTTAATGCCGTTCTAGATGCCGGGAAAGGAAAAGTAACAATTGATCTTGATGGGGATAATCATACATATAATTTTCTTCCTGCTTCTAGAATTGCCTCACCCCTACCTCTTGATGATGAAGAGGTAGGGAGCCTTCGTTTTGTAGAAACTTTCAGGGATTTCCTACAAAGAGCAACGGAGAATGAATCAAATGATGAGCTAGATGAAGAATTGGCGGAAGCAACTAAAGGACTAGAACCACAAGATGGAAGCCTTGAGGAAGATAAATTCGAGGACATCAGGGAAATTAAACATGAGGAACCACAAGTACCAGAGGTGGATCTCAAACCATTGCCCAAGCGATTGAAATACGAATTTTTGGGGCCGGACAAGACCTATCCCGTCATTCTGAGCGACGAATTAAGTCCCGCGTAGAATGACATGTTTCTGAATTTATTGAAAAAGCAGAAGAAGGTGATGGGATATTCAATAAATGACCACAAAGGACTTAGCCGAGCATTTTGCACTCACCGCATACCTATGAAGGATCAATGCAAGCCCGTTGTGGACCATCAGAGGAGGTTAACCCATGCCATGCGAGAGGTGGTGAAGAAGGAGGTTATCAAGTTGTTGGACGCCAAAATCATTTACCCGGTGCTGCATAGCGAGTGGGTGAGCCCCGTACATTTGTGTGCCGAAGAAATGAGGTTTGACTATGGTGAATAATGAGAAGAATGAATTAATCTGCAAAGAACCGTGACCGGATGGAGGATGTGTATTGACTATCGAAAATTGAACAAAGCAATGAAGAAGGATCACTTCCCTCTACCGTTCATCGATGAGATGCTTGAGAGGTTAGCAAATCGTGCATATTTTTGCTTTTTTATGGATACTCGGGGTTCATGCAAATTCCTATTCACCCGGATGATCAACACAAGACAACATTCACTTGCCCTTATGGAACATTTGCATATAGAAGGATGCCCTTTGGTCTATGTAATGCTCCAGCCTCTTTTCAACGATGCATGATGGCAGTATTTTCGGAGTTCATCGAGGAAATTGTCGAGGTATTTATGGATGACTTCTCCGTCTATAGTAAAACTTTTGTGGATTGCTTGGCAAACTTGGACAAGGTTCTCACAAAATGTACGGAGGCTGACATAGTGCTAAATTGGGAGAAATGTCACTTCATGGTGAAGTAAGGTATAGTGTTGGGACACGTGATATCCGAGAGGGGGGTTGAGGTGGACAAAGCTAAGGTTGAAACGGTTGAGAAACTTCCACCACCAACGAATATCAAATCTTTGAGGAGTTTCTTAGGCCATGCAGGATTCTATAGGAGATTCATCAAGGATTTCTCAAAGATTACCAAGCCGTTGACTAATATTCTCCAAAAAGATGTGCTATTAAATTTTAATGAGAAGTGCTTAGCGGCATTCCGGACACTAAAGAGAGCTCTCATAACTGCACCTATCATTCAACCGCCCGATTGGAGTCAACCATTTGAGATCATGTGCGACACTAGCTACTATGCCGTTGGAGCCGTGTTGGGACAACGAAAAGAAGGCAAGGTACATGCTATATATTATGCTAGCAAAACTCTTAATGGAGCTCAACTAAATTATGCAACAACAGAGAAGGAGTTGCTTGCAGTATTATTTGCCTTTCAAAAATTTAGATCGTATATTGTGAATTCTAAAGTGATTGTCTACACCGATCATGCGGCAATCAAGTATCTCTTGTCTAAAAAAGAAGGCAAGCCAAGGCTGATTCGGTGGATCCTTCTCTTGCAATAGTTCGATGTCGAAATTTGGGACAAAAAGGGGTCGAAAAATGTTGTGGCTGACCATTTATCAAGGATGAATCACGAGGATGATAAAGAGCCCATTGAAGACAAGATGAGAGATGATCACCTTTATCAAATCCTCGACAAAGATACTTGGATGACCAATATCATTACAGCTATACGGAGAATGCCACTCGATCACCCAGAAAAGAATGCTCAAAGAAGGGTGATCGCCTAGAGCCGAAAGTATTTTTGGGATGCACCTTACCTCTTTAGGCTCGGAGCGGATGGAGTCTTGCCAAGGTGCATACCAAGAGAAGAAAGAGGCGAAATATTAAGGATGTGTCACTCGGGAGAATATGGAGGACACTATGGACATTTTAGGACTCAAGCAAAGGTATGGGCTAGTGGATTCTATTGGCTGGAGGTGCATGAAGATTCAAAAAGGTATGTTGCTTCTTGTCCGGAATGTCAAAGAACGGGGAATATATCTCAAAGGAATGCTATGCCGTTAAATTACAATTTGCAAATTGATCTACTTGATGTTTGGGGAATTGATTTCATGGGGTCATTCACAAATTCTAATAGATATGAGCATATTTTAGTCATGGTTGATTATGTATCCAAGTGGGTAGAGGCCATCCCTTGTCGAAGAGCTTCAACGGAAGAGTCCATATTTATGATTAAAAATGTTATATTCCCGTGTTATGGAGTCCCACGAGTTTTGATAAGTGATGGAGGAACACACTTCACGGGAAATAGTTTCAGAAAGTGCTTGTCCAAGTTGGGGATTGAGCATAGAGTGGTCACGACTTACCACCCACAAACCAATGGTCAAGCAGAAACTTCAAATAGGCAACTCAAGAGTATTCTTAATAAGACCATTGAGAAAGGAGGCAAAGATTGGTCAAAGAAGTTGGACGGAGCACTATGGGCATACCGGACGGCACACAAGACACCAATATGTATGATGCCATATCAATTCTTTTATGGCAAATCTTGTCATTTGCCCTTGGAACTAGAGCACAAGGCGTATTGGGTGATCAAAGAAATGAGTCTCGACTTGGATGCTGTGAGGATTAAACGGAGAGTTCATAAGTGAATTAGAAGAGATGAGGCTTAAAGCTTATGAGAGCACGAGCATCTACAAGGAAAGACTGATAAGAGACTCTGAGGAAAGGAATTCAAAGATGACGACAAGGTCCTCCTCTACAACTCAAAGATCAAGATCTACGGGAGAGGCAAATTAAAAAGCAAGTGGGATGGACCGTACGTCATCCATTCGGCCTCACCGAACGGCATGGTAACGATTATGGATATAAAAGGATATCAATTTGTGGTAAATGGACAGTGATTGAAGGTTTTTCTTGAGCCCAATGTCATGTCCATCGACTACATTGACATCTACACCATGGAGGACGAGCCCGAGCGTCAAGCCTAAGACGTAAAACAAGGTAACTTTTCTGTAAATAAATTTTCATTTTCTTTTTGTATTTTTTATCGAGTCCTTTTTGCTTTTTTAGCAGGACCTTTTCACCATATAGGCTAGTATGCGCGAAACAAAGAGGCCCCCAGAAGATGGGATGGGGCGGCCCAAAACAGGGAGCAGGCCGACCGGCCCACTGCTTTCCTGCAGCGGATCACGCCCGTTTTTCTCTGGGACACGTCTCGGTTTATTTCCTATCTTCGCCAACCATTTCAAGAACTACAAAATTAGGAAGGGTAGGATTTCGGCCGAGTTTTCCTGGGCTATTTAAGGACGCATGGGTGGAGCTCAAGATTCGCATCTTAATTGTAATCTTCCACATGCATGAAAGCATTCGAAGCACCCATGGCGAGCCCGAGCAGCACCAAGGAGAAGGAGGTGATCAAGGTTGCAATGGAAGAAGAAACACGCCTCCCCTCTCCAACGCCAGCAACCGAAGAACTTCGTCGGTGTGCGATGGTGCCCACGCCCAAGGAAGAAGTCAAGAGGACCACATGGATGTGTTGCGGAGGTTGTGTCCCGACGAAGTAAATCGCTAGCGGCAATCCTAGGGGAGAGGAGTAGAAGAAGCCCACTACTCCCGTACGCCGCTCAGAGAGGCTTTTGAGGATGAAGAGGAAAAACTACAAGGAGAAGACTTCTGAGCCGGTGGATGTGTACGGGGATAGCGACTTCTTCGACGATTGGAGCCCGAGCTCGTGGGCGGCCGACAGAAGGGACGACAATGACCTCTACTTTTGGCAGGAAGTGCCTAAAGAGGAGCCCGAAGACCGTGTGAGCAAGGTGAAGGAGGCGACTGATAGGCGATGGCCCGATCTTCCGAGAGGTAGATGATAAGTCGATTGGTGGAGACTCGATGTTAGCTATCTTGGCTTTGAATCAACATGATTCAGACCCCACAACTGTTACGCCACTGCTCCGTTGGTTATCAACCAAGTTGAGAGATAAGTTTATCCTATACGAAGTCTAGATTATATATATACTCCACCATAAGTGTTGATTAGCATGATGAATTGAGTTAGGACTTTTCTTTCTTGGAAGGTCTAATTTCGAGCAATGATCATGTCCTTGATGTTGTATCTTTTGTAGATGTGTGTGTGTGTGTGTGTGCACGCACAAGAAGAAGAAAAAAACAAGAGAAGAAAAAAAAAGAGAAAGAGAGCCACTTTAAATGAGAGAACCCTCCAATGGAAGTAAGAAAGTAAGTATGGATGTAGTTGAGGATCTCTAGTGAAAAGGTATAAAGTGGTCTTCATAGACCTTGATGTATAAATGAGAGACTTGTGGGAGGTGAGACTTTATGAAATTATCTATGATAGCCACTTTAAATGAGCGATATGTTAGAACATGAAGAAGGACTTCGTCTAATTCTTAATGCAGGAATTTTACTTTTAAAAGCTCATGAAAACCCTCCAATGGAAGTAAGAAAGTAAGTATGGATGGCGACGATTTCATTTTTCTCAAAATCAATATCTCACCTCACGCTAGCTCCGGCAATCCTGGGACAAGTCCATACGCTAGAGTCCTTTGAGTTTCATTCTTGCGAACGTACACCCCAGGCGGGATACTTAACGCGTTAGCTACAACACTGCACGGGTCGAGTCGCACAGCACCTAGTATCCATCGTTTATGGCTAGGACTACTGGGGTCTCTAATCCCATTTGCTCCCCTAGCTTTTGTCTCTCAGTGTCAGTGTCGGCCCAGCATATTTCAGACTCGTTTGGCATGATTCTTGCAACGACGCGAAGCCACCAGCTTGCAACGACGCAGTGCCGGCCACTCGAAGAAGGTGGCCTTGACGTGCATCATAGCACCGCCCTTGCCAGTCGAAACTGCAGCACCGAACCCAAGAGATAAGCCTCACCACTGGGCCTCCGGCGAACATTGCTGCGCTTATAACTCAGCCACCACCACCATCTCTACTTGCTTAGCACAGTGCATGGGGAAGAAAAGAAGATGTGGTCGATGGAATGTTTGCAGCAGGTAGTAGGGAAGGGATTGGAGAAGGGAATCAGAGGGGAAACAGTAGGAAACCGAGATCAAGAAGAAGACAGAAGGGGAATCGAGAGGAGAACGGCGCAGGAGCACCAAGAGGAACAAGAACAGTTCAACTGTTTGATATTATATGTTGATAAATAAATGCCTATGCCTCCTACGGATACGGCCAGCAGGCCGGACAGCGTACACAAGCCCAACAGCCCATGGTGGCACACAGGCCTGCTACCCTATTACAGGCCCAATAACAGCCTAGTCCTAACATGGAATCGAGGGGATCCAACGATCTGATGGATCCATCGAAATTGCATGCGTTTGGAATGGAATAATGAAATGAAACAAATCCAAAATACATAATCTCTAAATTAGACACATAACACTATTATAGCAAGTTCATTATAACAAAGTACGAAATTAAGATACATAAAGTATGGATCGAAATTACATATAGCGAAAATAGTAAACCTAGATAGATTAAGATAAAGGGCAACCCTGCCTTAGTACGGACACCGCTGGAGCATCCTTCCGCGCATCTCACTATTAGTGAGCCGCAGCCTACTAGCCGGCGCCTGCATCGGGACGACGCTTGTCGCTGGGGAGATGGTAAGCCGCCATGCGCTATGAGAAGAGGAAGACAAAGTTTAAAATGGGTAAAGCATTTCGAATGTAAAGTGCAACGCGCTGTGCGAATAAAGAAAGAATCAAAGCCTTGCTCTTGCGCTTCGCCGCCTTCGCCCGGTTGGCCGCGTGGATTTAGTCCCTGTCTGCCTGCACGGCGAGGTTGCCACCGCAGTCACCAACGCGACCAATCTCGTGCTCGCGGGCCAGTTCGCTGCTGTAGAGGATGTAGTTAGCGAGCACCTTGTGCTGCGACCCCTTGAGGCCATTGCCTCTGGTGGACAACCCGATGGCGTGGTTGAGCAACTCGAGGAGGCTCCAGTTGCGCTACATCCGGCCAGGACAGAAGGTACAACGATAGTACCCTCCGACGCAGCAGACGCGGCGCTGACCAAAGGCGAACTTGTTGGCCATCTCGGTGACCATCTGGGCGAACTCCTCCTCGCCGTTGTAGGAGTTGCAGTCGTCGGAGTCGCTGCTATTGGACATCTTCTCAATGGTGAACGGGAGAAATGAACAGACGAAATGGAGAACGCGAGCGGAATGGAAGAGAAATGCGAGATGCTATGGAGTATGGACACGCCACGCCTTGCCTGCTGTACTTAAGAAGGGGCACGAGGGCTGGACGGCGAGACCCGAGGCGCGCGCGGTTCGAGTCGTCCGTGTGAACGGTGACGTTTCAGAATTCATAGAGAGACGCGTTAGGCACCTGCGTAACCGCGAGCCATGTTGCTCCACGCATCAATCATGGTTCCTCGTGTGTAACCTACTGGGCGCTGCCACCAAAAGGTATCGGTTACGCAGGTCCTACACGAGGTTGCACCATGCGTAACCGACACTGTGCAGATTACGCATTCCACTTCACCTGCCATCTCTTGATGTACGGGCCTGACATGGTGCAGCACATTTCATTGATATAGGAGCAAATACAAGACTACGATCCCGGGAGATGATCACAGTAGGTAGGAAAAAGAAAGAAAAGGAAAAAACAACAAACTATATCATTGATATAGCTGCAAAGTTAATTACTTCATTGCATCTTCATGTCTTCTGTTGCATACCATTGTCAGCTTGCATGACCCTCCTGAAAACAGCTTCCACATCGCAGGTTGATTCTTCTTCTGGTTCCTCATGCACTATGATCCTGTTGATACTAATAAGCTTCGCGAATTACTCCCTTTGCCAATAGTACTTAGGACATCTATCAGGAGCCTACAAATGGTAGCAAGCCGCGTAACCTAGGAGTAGGTTGAAGCAGAGCGTGTGCGTCGTGGATTGTGCGTAACCCACCGGGTCTAGCTTACTCCTCCTCGGGGCGGGCGGCGCTGTGGCTGTGGACGACACGACGGGACGGGAGCGGAGGCGCCTGCAGGCCCGTCCCGTCCCGTCAAGGCTGTACACAGTTTGCTTCTCCCCGAAGCGAAGCCTGCGCCGGGGAGGCTACTGACGCATCGTCCATGGAATTCTCTAGTGCGCAGCCCGCTGAATGGCACCTGCATAACCGAGACCTTGCAGGTTACGCACTTAGTCGACACCACCCGCTGTGTCCCGCGGCAACCGCGATGCTGGCGTGCGTAACCCAGTCGGTGATGCACGCGCCATGGGATGGTGCGTCGCCGAACCGTGGGTAACCGAGCTGGAGCAGGTGACGTGTAGAATCGACACGACCGGATGCAGCCTGGATTTTGCGCAACCAATCAGTGCATAACCCAGTCAGTGTTGAGCCATGCATCGTGGATTTTGCAGAGTGGATGCAGTACGTGTGTGCGTCATGGATTGTGCGTAACCCAGTCAGTGTTGAGCCATGCAGCGTGGATTTTGCAGAGTGGATGCAGTGTTCGTGTGCGTCATGGGTTGTGCGTAACAAAGCGGGTCCAGCTTACTCCTCGGGGCGGGCGGTGCTGTTGTGGCTGTGGACGACACGACAGGACGGGAGCGGAGGCGCCTACAGCAGCAGGCCCGTCCCGTCCCATCAAGGCTGTACACACGACACGACACAGCGACCGTGCGTAACCCTTGGCTTGGCAGCAAGCCGCGTAACCTAGGCTGAAGCACCGCGTGTGCGTCATGGATTGTGCGTAACCCAGTGGGTCCAGCTTAATTGATCATCGTCGCGATGTCACAGATGAGGTAGGAGTAACTAATAACTAGTAGGTGATACCCCGCGCGTTGCTGGGGGAATTTTTAAGCAAAATTTTAAGGTGAAATGTGAAAGTAGAAACACCAAAACGATTACATGACAATATTTATCTGTAAACAATAATATATATGAAAGCATGTTAATTTTGTTGACGAGAACCATTCTTAAATGATTGATCCTACATGTATTTCAACTGCGAGAATTTTATGGCGTGCTACTCGCAAATACAACATGCTATTAGTCACAGAAAATCGACGAAGGCATAAATACATGTCTTGGTGGATGTTGACATGGTTTATAGTGGATGGTGATATGGCGTGTAGTGGGTTATGACATGGCACGTCATGGATTGTGCGTAACCCTGCGTGTCCAGCTTACTCCTCGGGGCGGGCGGCGTTGTTGTGGCTGTGGACGACACGACGGGACGGGAGCGGAGGCGCCTGCAGCAGCAGTCCCGTCCCGTCCTGTCAAGGCTGTACACACGACATGACACAGTGACCGTGCGTAACCCTTGGCTTGGCAGCAAGCCGCGTAACCTAGGCTGAAGCACCGCGTGGCACACGTAATGCAGCGGGTCCAGCTTACTCCTCGGGGCGGGCGGCGGCTGTGGCTGCGGACGACACGACGGGAGGGGAGCAGAGGAGGGAGGCCCCATCCCGTTGTCCATCATAATAATGATGGTGCACCGCGTGGCCCACTGCGGCCTACCCTCGCCGCAGTTTGCTTCTCCCCGAAGCGAAGCCCGCGCCGGGGGGGGAGGCTGCTGACGCGTCGTCCATGGAATTCTCTAGTGCGCAGCCCGCTGAATGGCACCTGCGTAACCGAGACCTTGTAGGTTACGTGCTTAGTCGACACCACCCGCCGTGTCCCGCGGCAACCGCGATGCTGGCGTGCGTAACCTAGTCGGTGATGCACGCGCCATGGGATGGTGCGTCGCCGAACCGTGCGTAACCGAGCTGGAGCAGGTGACGCGTAGAATCGACACGACCGGATGTAGCCTGGATTTTGCGCAACCAATCAGTGCGTAACCCAGTCAGTGTTGAGTGGATTTTGCAGAGTTGATACTGCGCAGTGCGCACGCGCACAGACATACAGAGGCATACGAAACCTGCCCAGTCTAGATTATGCTGGAGCCACGCTGCGTGCTTGTGAGTTTGGGTTACAAACGCTTTGTTCTTGGCTGCTTGCGAGTTTCTGCTTCACAAGACGAAGTTAAGGGAGTAGTACTCCACACAGTTGTTTCTGGTGATTCTTTTGGTTGACTTAAGTTATTTTGCTTTGCCTCTTTGCCATGTCGAGAAAGTATGGTGTATGCCTCGTTGCTATCCTACAGGTATGACTGATCATCAGTGGATGGGTGTACCAGATGGCATTGCCGTCCTCCTCGTTCCTATGAACATAGCCCAAAAGGTAGGTTTCTCGTTGTTATGAATACACACATTCACACATGCATATATGCTCTCACTGTTGTAGAGCCTGTGACAACACTGCATGGTTCCACGCATAGGTGCGAGTATTGTTGTGAGCGGTGGCTGGATACCCCACCGATGATAATGATACGTTTCGAGTTCAAGCTACAAAAGATGTTGAATTCAGGAATGGGGATCTAGGACAACGAGGCTTCGAATGCCTCGTGGAGCATCGTGACATTGAGCGCGTGAGCTCCAATGGAGGTCGCATAAACATATCGTGTGTTGTTACAATACTTGAGGACGATCGCATTGATGTTCCTCCTCCTCGCTCAGGCATTGATGTCAGGTGCGCCCGCCGCGCCAACTGTGCAGGAGAGCTCAGGGGCACGGCCGTTCCCGACCCTGCTCGACAGACCATAGTTCGGAAAAGCAATCACCACATTGAAACTCGACACGTCGAATGCATTAAAAAAACAACTCACCCCCTTGATGTTCCTAAAGATTAAAGTTAACAAATGACCACAAAAACTTACTGCGTTATTCACAAATGTATGTGAAATGATAATAAAATGGACGAGCGTACAGACTTGGGTGAATGTTGCATTAAGTGTACTCCCATTCCAATGCATCATGTACTTGATGACGTAGATGCCACATGACGAGCTACAAAATGCACATGTTACATAATACAATGGTATATACGGTAAATATTTTTAGTGCAACAATGTATCTTACCTGTCTTGTTGCGTTGGTATGTCTCTAATATGTAGGGTATCCCACTTTGTGACATCAATCTTTTTTTGGAGGCGGGTGACATCAATCTCTGAAGATCCACTCACATTTCTTTGTGAAATGTAGGTTTCAATGCAATGCTGCACTGACTGTACCTGAAGCAAAGAATTAGGTGCATATGGTTGAAAGAGCTAACTACATTTGCACGACATCTACATAATACAGAGTATTTACCAGCGACAGTTCCATCTTGCCATCCCACGTTCCATTACAAACTAACGAATTCAGGACCTGCACCTCCTTCATCGTGATGTTGAACACAAGAAGCACCCAATGATTACCTCTGACATTTACAGGGATATATACCTGAGATGCAGGAATGCTGTTACAATCTTGCAGTGTACTATCAAGTGTCGAAACTAGCATCAAGAACACACCATAGCACATTTAAAGAAGTATTCTCCAGTTCTGGCAATCCAACCACTGTGAGAGGATTTCAGTTCTTCTGGAGATAGTAATTTCCTAGCAAGAAAAGTGTTGACGTATGCCACCTTTTCATTTAGTAGTTTTCTGGCTACTACGTACGCATCTATTACCTGTCACACTCAGACACCGTGATAGATTAGGACGTACAGTAGGTAAAATAGAATGCAACATTGTAACATATTGCATGTAGAGCAAAACAGAAACATAAATAAAATGCACTCACATCATCAAGCATCCAGCCATCTTTATTGGAGATCCAGTCTTTTTTATCAGTAGCCATTCCCATCAATGTTTTGACCAGAATTTCTATGTCATTGATACTGACGACAATTGCATCTTCATAGCTGTTCAGGACAAAGTTTAAAACTTCTTTATCCTTAGCATTCAGGTTGTAGTCATCGTCATATTCACAGGCAGGAGAGTATGCTCCAGGACTGTGCACATTTGTCGTCTCGTGCCTGCCCTAATGTGTGTACAAATTTTTCTAGTTTTGTCATGACAAATAAACTTATTCAGGGAGATGTCATTTTCTATATATTGGGACCAATTACTGGTGCTGTATAGCAGGGATTGTACCTAGCAATCATTTTTGTCAAGCTGTTGGGTGTTCAAGCCAGAGTATTTACCAATTAATGTAAGAATGTCATGTCAGAATCAGAACATTTCTTAAAAGAATATTTATGAAAATACAAATTCTGAAATTCACAAGTCGAATCATGTCTTTTAAACAATGTGACAACAGAAATTTAACCTGGCTGAGATTTATGTCGTGCTGTGTTGTGCCGTGGTTGGAGTATTTGCCAAGGAATTTATAAATGTCCTGTCAACACAACAACTTTAATAATAAAAATAGGCAATGTAGTTCTGAAATACTGGCGTATCAAAAAATACTGGCATAAACAGAACTTTTACCTGCGAATAATTTTCGTGATGCAATGGGGTGCCAATGTTGTATTTTGTAAGGAATTTTGAAATTTCCTGACATAAGCATAAATAATATAAAATAAAATTTTGGTTGCAAAAAAAAACTGAACATTTATGAACCATGCAGTTGTGAGTACATACGTCGACAGTGACATCCATCTCATTCCCGTGGTAGTAGTCGCTGCTTTTGCCGAATCTAGCAACGTCGTCATCATTTGCAGAGTCGTTGTTTGAGGATAAAAACGTCTGGGCATGTGAACTGGTGTCGTGGCTTCTGTCCGGAGGTACATTACTAGTAACGTCATCATGTTTGTTTTGCTTCTCTCGGTTGTATGGAAGCTTCTTGAAAACATTTTGTCACAAAAGATTGAAAATAACTGTCAGACATGAAACCCACAGTTACAAGAGTACTAGTAATTAGCAAGTAAGAGACATAGATGACATGCAATTCCGTTAGCGATACCATCCATTGAGGCGATCTCCAGTCGCTTCTTAGCTAAACGTTCTGTCCAATGCCTCATTAATGGGTACTCTCATTGTCCAGGATAATCAATTTTGTGGTGGCTACATGCGTGGACAAGCTCGAGGTACCAGTACTGCATGATTAGGAATCGGGGTTAAACATATCCTGTGTGAATCCAAATACTAGTCCGGCCTAAGACTGGTAATGAAATGGAAATTTATTACCTGCAACAAGATCAGGCTGCCTTTAGGAGTACTACCAGGTGTCAGATTATTCCCTTGCCTTTTGTAAGCAGCCAGACCATCTTGTAGATTCTTAAGAGTATAAACACCCCAGTTCATCAAATGTAAGTCACCAACATTCTTGACTAGCCGCTGGACTTTTGCTGGAATAGCTGGGTTGGTATCAGGGTCAAATAAAACCTTGTGGCAAAACATGAAGAAATCTCGAAGAAACAAATCATCGGCAGGCCCGTCCTTTTGCTTCAGTCTGTTTTCAACCTCAGACAATGTTAGTGACGACCTTGTTTTTTCTCGACCACAACTGGTCATATTGACCTCTTTTCCCTCGATTGGTAGACCCATGATGTCCTTCACATCTGATGGCGTCAACTGGACCAGCTCGCTACCAAGCTTGAAACCTGCTTGATCCGGATCGTACGTGTTGACAAGCGACATCAGCAATGGACGATCTATGTTGATTGGTTTGATGTGTGGCAAGAAGTCGAACTTGATAGACTCTAGCTTTTTCTTTCTTGCTGTTGAAAGCAGCCCAAGGACATTCGCCAGTCGTTTCGGCGTGCCTAGAATGCATAGGCTCGAGCGCTTCGAAGAAATGGTAGAAGTAGAACTGATTAGTATCTAGTCACGGAGAGAGAGTAATCAATAAGCGCGCACCGTGCAGGGATAGGTAGTGCGTCGTATGGAATCTAGATGTTGTGTTAGATTACATACCTCCGGAGTAGACGACGACAATGGGCCACCGGAGTTGAAGTTGTTGGGCCGCCGCCTCCGAGGATGGGCGGCGCTGCCGGTCGGAGGTGCTACCTTTTCTTCACTAGGACTAGGAGGCCGCTTCCTTGACGTCGTCGTCGACTGTGGTTTGCCATCGGAAGTCACCATTTATCTGCCGTCGGAACTCTGTGTCGTTGGCGTCGCATTGCCATCCGGTGCGCCTTGCTTGCCAAGATGAGGGACACGAGACGATTTCTCCGGCGCGACCGACATGAGCATAAACCTCTTCCTTCGCCGCGCTTCCTCGATCTGAACTTGCAAGGTCTACGATAATGGATATATAGTTAGTTTTCATTAAACGGATATCCCGAAA
Organism: Cenchrus fungigraminus; assembly: GCA_036936925.1. Taxonomy (NCBI): domain Eukaryota; kingdom Viridiplantae; phylum Streptophyta; class Magnoliopsida; order Poales; family Poaceae; genus Cenchrus; species Cenchrus fungigraminus. The sequence goes on along the minus strand of CM072779.1, from coordinate 87,942,608 downwards.
ATCCCGCAAAAACGTGAAATCATCAGCTCAAAAGAAGGAACGTAAAGCTTTTGTTTACGTGCGCTACTGAACCACCCTTGCAGCACGCAACATGGCATCAGCGTAACCATCAGTTCCACCCACTACCATGTGGGTCCTGGAATGCTTGCCCGGTATCAGCCGTTGGAGGTTTGGAAAGGCGACGCATGGTAGCAACAGCTGAAGACGAAGAGTTTGGTGGCACGTTTGATAGGCAACACCGGGATCGAGGGCATATCTAGCTCAGGGCGTAATCTTGGTTACGCAGGATCGACATGACCCACCGTGCTCCTCGTTGAGCATGATGCTGCGTGCGTAACCCAAGCAGCCTTTTACATGGCTGTGTGTGTAACCCTTGCGATTGCACCAAGCAGCGTGCGTGGTCCCAGCATAACCGAGAGCATGCAGGTTACGTATTCCTCTCAGGAGGCCTCTTGACCACGATGCTGCGTGCGTAAGCAAAACGGCCTTTTACATGGCCGTGTGGGTAACCCAGGTGGTTGCAGCATGCAGCTTGGATCCTGTGTTACCGATATCGGGCAGGTGACACTTTCTTGTCAAGGTATGTTACAGAATCCCGGGAGTGGGAGACGATCCATGCTGCGTCCTACACGATTTGGAAGGAGGGGGGCTGATTTTCCTGCACCTTCTCTTCATCCATGGCTGAAAATTTTAGAGGAGCTTCAGGATGCTCCAATGGACCCCTAGCGCCCACGCTGGATACGCCCCAGACAGCAGGTCGTATCTAATCTGCCTAAACCTCTAACCTCCAACATCGTCTGGACATGCTTTGCCATTCATAAAATATTATTCTTATTATAAAGCAGATGAAGTGCAAGCAATTGAAATAATATAACAGATTAACAGTAGTTCATACCAGTTTGCAATATTTGTGATTTAACAGCCATACAGGAACCGACAAGTCATGAAACTCCGAACATTTCGGCTCGACACTCATTGCCCGGAAATTTACATGTCAGGCTATTGAGTTGCATGCAAAAACGAGTTCGACCCAACAGCTTAAGATGATAGGAAAAGGTGGGCAACGATAGGACAAAATGGAGGGGTGGAAACACGGAAGCATTGGAGATGTTTCTGCATGTTACTCCAAAAACCGTTGATCTGCCGTTAGAACTCTGTGTCGTCGGCGTCGCATTGCCATCCGGTGCGCCTTGCTTGCCAAGATGAGGGACACGAGACGATTTCTCCGGCGCGACCGACATGAGCATAAACCTCTTCATCTGCCGCGCTTCCGCGATCTGAACTTGCAGGGTCTACGATAATGGATATATAGTTAGTTTTCGTTAAACGGATATCCCGAAAATCCCGCAAAAACGTGAAATCATCAGCTCAAAAGAAGGAACGTAAAGCTTTTGTTTACGTGCGCTACTGAACCACCCTTGCAGCACGCAACGTGGCATCAGCGTAACCGTTAGTTCCACCTGCTACCATGTGGGTCCAGGAATGCTTGCCCGGTGTCAGCCGTTGGAGGTTTGGAAAGGCGACGTATGGCAGCAACAGCTGAAGACGAAGAGTTCGGTGGCACGTTTGATAGGCAACACCGGGATCGAGGGCGTATCTAGCTCAGGGCGTAATCTCGGTTACGCAGGATCGACATGACACGCCGTGCTCCTCGTCGAGCGCGATGCTACGTGTGTAACCCAAGTGGCCTTTTACATGGCCGTGTGCGTAACCCTTGCGATTACATGCAGCCAGTAGTCTTAAACTTCTCTTCTGTCAAATGGCATTCTACTCATGATACTTATTGTTATCTGTGCCATTTATTGCCACGGCCCACACCAATGGCAAATAGGACTATCATTTGTAAAAATCTGATTTTTGGAAATACGGAGTATTCCTACCAAAAGAGAATGGAGGGAGTGCCATATAAAGTTGATCTGTTTTGTGGCCTTCGGGGTGCGTTGCCAAGAAGCCGGCATCCAGGGCACCTGCACCCAGCCGAGGGTTCTGCACCATCCCTGCTGCATCCGGTCCTGTCAATCTTGTGAGGCTGCGAGTATCCTACACCCGTTCGGTTACGCACTATCAGTGCTGCCTGCACCTGCGAGACGGTGTTGCATGCAACATGGATGGTGCGTAACCTAGAGGGTACGGATTTGCTGGAGGTTGCACCATGCGTACGTAACCGTCGCCGTGAGTAACGCAGTCAGTGTTGCACCATGCAGCCAGCCGTCTTAAAGGTGTGTAACCTAGTCTGTGCTTAATCGAGTCGGTGTTGCTGCTCAAGCAGCATGTACGGAGCGTAACCTGTGCAGCTTACGTGCTGATTCGACACAAGATAGTCGGTGGTGTTGCATCAAGCAGCACAGATGGCGCGTAACCTGCAAAGGTTATGCACGGCGTGTAACCTGCAAAGGTTACGCGCAGATTCGAGATGACTGGATGCAGCGTGGATTTTGCGTAACCTTATCGGCTCAAGGTTACGCGATGAAACGACACGATAGAGGATACAGTGTGGTTTTTGCGTAACCGACACTCTGCGTAACACAGTCAGTGTTCCACCATGCAACCAAGTCGGTGTTGCATCAAGCGGCACGGACGATGCGTAACCGACACCGTGCGTAACCCAGTCAGTGTTGCACACACCATGTAGAACGGATGGTGCATCACCGAACCGTGCGTCACCGAAGCTGGTGCAGGTGACGCGCAGGATAGACACGACGGGATGCAGGTTGCGTGATGAAACGACACCACCCAGTCAGTGTTGCAGCATGAAGGTGCGTAACAGAGTCCGTGCGTGTCCGAGCGGGTTCAGGTTACGCATACATCTGGAGCCTATAGGTGTGCGTGCGTATTCCAGGCGGTTGCAGCCTGGATGGTACGTAACCGAGCAGCTGGTGCAGGTAACGCGCAGAATCGACACCACCGGATGTAGCATGGGTCAGGTTACGCAGTCGGTGTTGCAAGAACAATGCATCCTGGCTGCGTGCTACCTAGTGGTGCAACCTACAGAGCCTGGTTGCAGGAACAAACAATACAGAGGCTTGGTGCAACCTGGGTTTTACATGCATAACCTGTGGTTATGCGCGGGCCATGGTGCGTATTAGTGTATTGCAACCTCCTCGGGATAAGCGGACTTTCAAGGGCATGCGTAACCTGTCCGGTATTGGGCTGCGTTATGAATGGTGTTGCCTGATACCTGTGAGGCAGTGTTGCCTGCACCGTGAAGCCTGAGTGGTACGTAACCATGGTGATGCGAGACGGTGAACAGTATGCCGTGAAGCACTAGAAAGGTCAGGTACCTGGAGGCGAAGGGTGGTTCCTCCAGCCAAAAACAACAAATTCTATTGATTCTGAATTGGGATGTTGAGCAGGAGCTTCTAATCACTTTGTATTGGAAAGACGTTCGACAAGACGCGGCTCTGATCCGCAGAGCCCCACAATCTAACAAAAAGCCCAACTGAAAACTGAGTAAAAACCTGAACATGAGTTTATTCCTAACACCCATCTTGATCCTTGTTTCCCTGGGCTTTGGTTACCACATCTTCCTGGTTTGGCGAAGGACACCGGCTCTGTGAATGTTCAGAGGAAACTTACGCTGCAAGGGCACAATATGTTGTTAGTAACTTGCTTATAAGTACTGGTTGATGAACAACATTATTGTGTCATTTTGTTATCTTACAGTGCGCTGGAGTACCTCCTCGTACCTAGGGTTTTTGGATACGGTTTCACCTGTAGCAGGAGGTGTGGTATCTTCCCACCTCACTTGTACCCGACTACTCTGCTCTTTGCTACAGTTCTAAAATTCTTCTGACTTCTTTACCTGGACAAAGCTGTTCCAATCTGCTTCTGTAATAATACCTCGTAATATTGTAGAGGCGATACACCCTTGTTGACAAATTTTTTGATTAAGTCGGATTTTAATTTAATTTTTCTTCTGCGCTGCAGCCTTCACAGCTTTCTTTGAAGGCTTTGGTATCTTAAACCTAGGCTTCAAAGGAAGCTGTGAAGGCTTAGAAGCCTAAGTTTAAGATACTAGAGGCTTCAAAGGAACCTGTGAAGGCTGTAGTGCTAAAGAAAATTAAATTCAAACCCAACTTAATCAAAAAAATTGTCAAGAAGGGCATATCGCCTCTACAATATTATGAGGGTATTATTACAGAAGTAGATTGGATTTGGAACAGCTTTGTACAGGCAAAGAAGTCAAGAAGATTTGGCATTGTGCTTTGAGCTTCTCCGCGCCGGATCTCGATGGGAGGGAGAGGGTAGAGGAGGGAGGTCGCACCGCTGTTCCTCCCGCCTCGCCTCGCGCCCCTGCTCCGCCCATCGGGGACGGATCTCGCCTCGCGCCCTCTCTGGGAAGGCCACCTCCTGCTCCGCTGCGGTCCCCACCACCCCGCGTCGCCACCGGAATCCCCGAGGGAGAGGCCGCCACGCGCCGGATTCGGGCCTGCCGAGGGGAGAGGGAACCGCCGGTGGCGGGGGCGGAGGTATGGGGGATCGAGGAGGCGACGGCAGCCCCTCCGTTCCTTTATATAAGCATTCCAAGGGTTCAAACTCAACAAATAACTGTGGAAGGAAATGACATCTATACCCCTCATTTTACACTACCCACCAACTCTCTACCTACCCACAAACCCCATTTAATTTTGTCCTATCCCTAGGAATGCTTATATTTAGACACAAATTGCTTATATAAAGGAATGGAGGGAGTATTAAATAAAGTCAGTTTTCAAAACTATTTTCACAACTCCGTGCAAAATCACGAGACGAAATTTAGTACTCCATGCATGAAAGATTCCCTGAACGAAATTTTTGTCCATGCTACTTGATGCAACACCGACTCTGCGGTTGAGCACGCACTAGGTTACGCACCTTCATGACGGGGTGTGTCATGTGTACCGACGCGGTGCAGGTTTCTGTGATAACCGCCTGGGTTACGCACGCAGCATCGTGCTTCCCGCGCAACACGACGGGTCGTGTCGTGTCGAACCCCCAGTTCATTTGGCTCCTGCCCCCGGTCGGCAGGGTTACGCACCATCTATTCTGCGTGGCTCCTGCAACACCGACTGGGTTACACACATAGACCTGGTTACGCACCATCCATGATGTGCACCCGGTCCTGTCGATTCTACGAGTAACCTACACCCGTTCGGTTACGCACCATCCATGCTGCACGGCTCCTGCTCCTGCAACACCACCGACACCGACTGGGTCGTGCCGAACCTACGTAACCCTCGCCTAGGAGGTTACGCACGAGCCATGGTGTCTACGGAGGGAGTACAAGTAGCGTGTAACCAAACCACAGGTCGGCTAGTAGTATACTCCGTATGGGGTAGACGATGGTGGTATATTGTGTGGAGGGGCCGGGTAGCGGAATCAAGAGCAAGATGGTAATGCAGGAACACAAAGACACAAGGATTTATACAAGTTCGGGCCATCAGATTGATGCTTCGTCCTCTCTCGCCCTTGGCCATACTACCCTAAACGCCGCCGTCCCCCCATGATCTGGTTCTCCGATCCCCGACGATCGACCAACGTCCTGGTGGTTTCGGTGAGTTCTCGCCTCGAGTACCCGCTCTCTGTCAACGTGATCAATTCCCAACCATCGATCCCTTTAAATTTGTAATCACTACTATATTGTTGCACTTTTGGATATGGATATGCTTCACCTGTACATCGTTCCCTTTCCAGCGCGGATCATGGTCGGCGTTGACCAGATAAGAGACCAAGAAATCTACAATACCTAGCGGTTTCTCCTCTTTGAAATTGCCCCACTATCTCTTCGAAGTGGATGTTGGTAGTGTTGACATGGAATCATACATTAGTTGTGTAGTCATCTTCGTTTGAGACCATGTTCTTTTCGCAACTATATCTCCTGGATTGTTTATTTTCTTTTCTTCTTGGAAAGATTGTACTTTTTATGTTTGCGCTTCACATGATTGTTCTTCTACTAATGAAAATCCTGGAACATCAGATTTCTATACAAAAAGGAAAAAAAATGGATGTCAGATTCACAAAACACAAAATATACGTTGGACATTAAATATCATTTTAAATATATACACCAACCGCAATAGGTACGCTGATGAATATCGCCCTTCAAATGTGTTATGCACGGAGAGCATCAATCTACAGCAAACCTTCTTCTGAAATACATCCAATTCATCCTAAGGTAACAAATCTCCACAGAACTGATATATAAGTTTTACTCCATTTGTATATCATAACATTCAGGGTGCAAGCACAAGCAGACATACCGAAGTAAACGACTCATTAAGGGTATCCCTGTTCCAGTGCATCATGTACTTTATGACATAAGTGCTGCAAGTTGAGCTAATGATGTATGTATTGTTAATCCAGGTCTACATGCATGGACTGCACAAGGCTGCACTAGGACCGTACTGTAGCTTACCTATCTCGTGGTGTTGGTATATTCTTATGATAAACTACCTTCCACTTTTTGACTTCAATTTGTCCATCGCTACGTCCACTTTTTGAAATGTGAGCATCAATGCAACACTGAACTAATTCTGTGTACACAACAAAGATACATGTGGGGAAATTGCTGACTAGATGAGTAATAATGTATTTGATGCTCACCAATGATACTACTTGGCTCAATTGCCAAATATCATCACTGAAGATTAACGGGTCTAGTACTTGAACCTTCTTTTTGGTAATATTGAACACAAGAAGAGCCCAATGATGACCTTCAATGTGTACAGGAATATAAACCTGAGATGGATATAGGTTCTCATATAGGTTAATGCAAATGTTGGTACTATATATCAGGTGCAAGAATAAGTGAAAAAAGTAGGGAAGATAACAAGAAAATACACCATGTCTCGTGTGAGGAAACTTTCCCCTACAGATACCATCTTCTTTTGTCTCTCATATGTTCCTTTCTTTCCCTTCTCTTTTGCTAAGACCACTTCCGTTATATTGGTGTCAACATAAGCCACCCTTTCATTTCCTATGCCGACTATAAAAGCAAAAGCATCCATTATCTGCAGGAAACATGGTTAAAGTAACATAAACAATTAGCCATGTGATGATTCATAACCTGATCTATAACTTAGGAATAATATGCATGGATTCCAGAAACATATAAATTTATCTGCACTCACTTGCCCAGCTGCTCAATTGGTTTCACCTGAGATCCATTCTTTAGTACCAGTAGCATTAGGCAGTAGAGTACTGACCCGAAAATGTACACCATGGATAACAAGGACAGTTGCTTCTTTATAACTTTTTGTGAGGAAGCTTAAAACCTCTTCATTTGTAGCAGTCAGCACGTAGTCACCATCTCCAGAATGGAGATTTCCATATGCTTTTGCCCTATTTACATTTGATAATGTCATCTGCCCATGGTCATTTATATTCTCCTGGCACCGCAAGACCGTTGAATAGTATAAGCTTGTGGTAAAGGTGGTTTGTACATGATTAACATATGCTTTCATTGCCCATGTGAAATACTAGAATAACGAGGACTTTTACCTGCCAATTGTATCGATTATATCGGTGGGTACTGCAGTTGAGAATGTGTCGAAAAAGTTCAAGGATGCCCTGTGTGAGCAACATATGTCAAGTAACAAAGACATGCAATTAAATAAAGATGCAGTTGTGAAATCCATACGTACACTAGTTACTCTGGACTTGTACATCTGCTCCAGATGTAAATCAACGGCAATCTGACTTTGTATGCCTAGGAGATACGCCTGTAACAACAATGCAATGGAGTGAATCATGGCGCAGAAATAATTCTAAACTGGTTCATTAAATGGATGTAGTCTAGGCTTACATCATCATCGCCAACTCCAGCATTGTTGTTTAAGGGGAGAAGTGGTGGGGTTTGTGGACTAGTAGTGCTGTTGGTTGATCTGTCCCGAGGGCCATTACCGGTCTCGTTTTCAGTGGTTTTTGATGTATCGCAGTAGTCTCGAAGCTTCTCGAATACCTTTTGCAAGAACGGGACAAATATAAACACGAGTCACAAAATGGATATATAGAATGAAACTCTTTGTATGCATGGATGACAACAGTAATTGCAAGGAATTTGCCTCTCTTTTTTGTGTATGTTGCTGTTCCATCATGAGTCGGTCCTCTGTTAATTGTTTTGTCCAATGTCGCATTAGTGGGTATTGACGTCGTTTAGGATAGATTTTGTTTTTATCCACATGAACATGTTCAAAGTACCAGAGCTGCATACAATGAAGAATTGAGGTTAAGCATCTTGATGTTTCATGTCATCGATCAGATATTGATAATATCATTTACCTGCAGAAATAGTAGGTTTCCTTGAAGGATATGTGTCTTTCCAAGTTCTTCTCTCACTCCATTTCTGAATGTAGCAAGACAATTATGCAGATGATTGAGCATGTAAGCACCCCAGTTCATGGAAGGTATCTCTTCCAGTTTCTCCACTAGCTGCAAGACGTTGACTGGAATACATGGATACATATCGGGTGCAAACAACACCTTGTGGCAGTACAGGAAAAAGTCACGAAGGAAGAATGTATCTCCAGGACCATCACTTTGTAGGAGCCTTTCTTCAATTTCTGTCAGTTCTAATTTCTTCTTTGCACTTCCGTGTTGGGTAAGCAGAGTTTCATTATAGTTGCCATCCATCTTGACCTCTTTTCCTTCGATTGGTAGACCCACGATGTCCTTCACATCTGATGGCATCAACCGACCAGCTTGTCACCAATTCTGAAAGCTTTTTTATCTGGCTCGTACTTGTTGACAAGAGACATCAGCAGGGCACGATCTAGGGATATATTGGGCATGTGTAGCAAGCACTCGAATCCGAATGACCGTAGGCTTTCCTTTCTTGCTACTGAGAGTTTGCTCATGACACCCGCGAGTTGCAACGGCGTCCTCGAAGAAATGATAGGACTAATTGGTATCTGGTCATGGAAAGAGAGTAATCAATAAGCACGCCGTATAGGCCTAGGTACGATAGTGCGTCGTATGCATGGATTCTGTATGGTGTGTTACATACCTCCGGAGTAGACGACAATGGGACAACAGAGTTGAAGTCGAGCCGCCGTCTCCGAGGATGGCCGCTGCCGGTCGGAGGTGCTACCTTTTCTTCGCTAGGACGCCGCTTCCTTGACTTCGTCGTCGACTGTGATTTGCCATCGGAAGTCACCGTTGATTTGCCGTCAGAACTCTGTGTCGTGGCGTCACATTGCCGTCTAGTGCGCCTTGCTTGTCAAGATGAGGGACACTTGGACGTCCATCAGCAGACGACAATGGGCCGCCGGAGTTGAAGTTGTTGGGCCACCGCCTCCGAGGATGGGCGGCACTGCCAGTCGGAGGTGCTACCTTTTCTTCGCTAGGACTAGGAGGCCGCTTCCTTGACGTCGTCGTCGACTGTGGTTTGCCATCGGAAGTCACCGTTGATATGCTGTCGGAACTCTGTGTCGTCAGCGTCGCATTGCCGTCCGGTGCGCCTTGCTTGCCAAGATGAGGGACACGAGATGATTTCTCCGGCACGACTGACATGAGCATAAACCTCTTCCTCCTCCGCTTCCGCGATCTGGGTCTACCAAAATGGAGGGAGAGAATGTAAACCGCCTGAGAGAGATTGGCGGTGTTCCCACGAAACCGTTGTTCACGTCATAACGCACGTAATCAGTCGATGGAAAGGCATCACCGAAACGAAAGGAAACATTACTAAGGTGTTGCAGGTTACGCGCCGAATCGACACCACCCAGTCGGTGTTGCTGCATGAAGGTGCGTAACCGAGTCCATGCGGGTTCAGGTTACGTATACATCTAGAGCCCATAGGTGCGCGTGCGTATTCCAGGCGGTTGCAGCCTGGATGGTGCATAACCGAGCAGCTAGTGTAGGTAACGCGCAGAATCGACACCACCAGATGCAGCATGGGTCAGGTTACGCATATATCTAAAGCCTATTTGTGCCTAACGCAGTCGGTGTTGCAGGAACAATGCAGCCTGGCTGCGTGCTACCTAGTGGTGCAACCTACAGAGCCTGGTTGCAGGAACAAACAATACAGAGGCTTGGTGCAACCTGGGTTTTACATGCGTAACTTGTGGTTGCGCAATGAAACGACACCACCCAGTCGGTGTTGCAGCATGAAGGTGCGTAACAGAGTCCGTGCGTGTCCGAGTGGGTTCAGGTTACGCATACATCTGGAGCCTATAGGTGCGCGTGCGTATTCCAGGCAGTTGCAGCCTGGATGGTGCGTAACCGAGCAGCTGGTGCAGGTAACGCGCTGAATCGACACCACCGGATGCAGCATGGGTCAGGTTACGCATACATCTGAAGCCTATTTATGCCTAATGCAGTTGGTGTTGCAGGAACAATGCAGCCTGGCTGCGTGCTAGCTAGTGGTACAACCTACAGAGGCTTGCGTAACCGAGAGGTCCGCTGCGTGCTACAACCACCTGGGTTGTACCGGTCTTGGCGTATTGCAACCTCCCCGGGATAAGCGGACTTTGAGAGGCATGCGTAACCTATCCGGTATCAATTGCGCTGGAGTCACGCTGCGTTCTGCGTGCAACTGCCCACATTCGCCACAATCAAAAGGCACACCGCATCTACCTTGACGATTCGCGCTCGCGGCTTGACGCACTTCCGGCGTATGCATGCGTCAGTTTTAGTTTTTTTCTGCCATTTTAGAAGTCATTTATTAGAAACTGTTGGAGATGTCATTCTTTTTTCTCCCAATATCATTTTAGGAGTTCTAAAACTGCAAGGTTTTAGGAGGAAAAATAGAGAACTCTTGGAGATGCTCTTAGGGTCATGCAACAGCCGGTTCTGCATCATGGTTGGTGCGTAACCGTGTTCATGCATAATCCCAGGGCTACAGGTTACACACAGAATGGACACCACACTGTCGGATGGTGCGTAACCGAGTCCGCCGACATTCCAGGACGGTAAGCTCTAAGAGAGGAATGCATAGCACCGTAGCCTGTAGGGTCTCAGTTACGCTGGAGTCACGCTGCTTGGAGCAAACTAATTTAAACGAATGAAAATAACTATTCCTATTCAGCATTTAACCTACGTAATTTGTACGTTGGGATCGATCGTCGTCGGGTGAGACGTTATCGATCCCGTGGTGCGTATTGTAAGCTCCCCGGGATACGCAGACTTTGAGATGATGAGTGCGCAACCTGTCTGGTCTAGCCACGCTGCGTGCTGCGTGCAACCGCCTGGGTTGCCCACACGGCACCCGTTCGACCCTCGTGCAGTACGCATGCAGCATAGAATCTCGATCGTGCGTGTTGCAAGTTGGTTGTTGCTCACATTCCATGGCCGGCCCTGGCAATTTCGGGATCGTGGTGCACGGAGGCTTCCCTAATGAGACAATTGTTTCCATCTCTCTCTCAGATCCGTTGGCCCTTTCACTGCCGTAGCTATATAAACAAGGACCGGGAGGTGTGTTGGTCCATTATTCATTCATACTGTAGCGTCTCATTTTACTGTAGGTTTACTAGAAACAATTAGTGGTTTTTCCAGCGGATGCAGGTAGTATAGTCGTCGTAGTATAGTAGTACTTATGACTACACCAGCAGCGCCAAAAGAGGTGGTTTTTGGTGCCTCCAGGTCCAGGCAAACACCTTCGAAGCGCCGACCCGAGACTTCTGATACTGATGATGTAAGTTCCCCGGCCAAGCGTCTGCAAATGATGGACACGCCGCCGCTGCCGCCCACTGCCAAGCGTCTACTGTTTGATGAGTCGGCCGCTCCTGCTCATCCCACCATCGAAGAACCACCTGTGCATGAAGACGACATTGAGGTATGTACATATATTGGTGGGATGCTCGATCTGGTGGTGTTCCTCCCGCACTACACTCTGCGCGGTTTAATTATTTTAATTTCCATCTCCTCATTTTCTTGTTCTTCATGCATGGGCACGGGCAGTTGATCAGTGAGTTGGGGAAGGAACTTTTGGATGTTTTGGCCGCAATTGGTGCGATGTACAAGGAAGATGATGACAACATCTCGGCGGATCAGTACATCCTGCACGATCCACCTGCAGCTCATGATGCTCCATCCATTGAGGTTGACGAAGACGATCCCTCCAGTATGGCAGGTGCTAATAATATACATATATACTCTGTCGTCGTGTATATATATCGACGAGTGTGCTTCTGCTGCCTCTAACTTGGTTGCCTTTTCTTGTCTTGCAATAATATAATACAGGCGGCGACAATGAGTAGTAATCTCCGGGCCAGGAGATCGAGCAAATAATAAACACCAGGTCAAGGAAGGTGTGTGCAACATGGGCCACCCCACCAGATCCCACACCACTGCGCTACTGGCTGATGATATGATGCAGCAGTTAGTTTGCTGGTGGAGACGAAACGGCCGTCCTCTTGTCTAGTACTAGCAGTAGTACTAATAACGGGAATGGAGAAGATCAATCTAGTGCCTTCGGATGAATTCAGAATTCATAATATATATATCTTGCATCTATATTATATTAGTGCCTTTGCACCCTTTTCTATTTTTGCTGTTTTATATTCACTGCTAATACAAATAAAAATAGCAAATAATCCAGACCGGCGTAACCTGCACCCAGCCGATCTCCGATTCGGCGTTACCATCCCTGCTGCATCCGGTCCTGTCGATCCTGCGAGTAACCTACCCCCGATCGGTTATGCACTATCAGTGCTGCCTGCACCTGCGAGTCGGTGTTGCCTCAATGGTGCGTAACCGAGTCTGTGCGTTACCCAGTCGTAGTTGCCCTATGCATGCAGCAGCACTGATGGTGCATAACCCAGTGCGTGTAGGTTACGCATACGGAGTACAACCGAAGCCTATTTCTTATGTTATTACGCGCCGCGCCATGAAGAACGGATGGTGCGTAGCCGAATCGTGCGTAACCGAAGCTGGTGCAGTGCAGGTGACGCGCAGGATCAACACGACTGGATGCAGGTTACGCGCCGAATCGGCACTACCCAGTCAGTGTTGCAGCATCAAGGTGCGTAACCGAGTCCGTGCGGGTACGAGCGGGTTCAGGTTACGCATACATCTGGAACCGATGGTGTTGCATCAAGTAGCACGGACGGTGCGTACGTGCTGAATCGACACGACCCAGTCGATGTTGCATCAATAAGCACGGACGGTGCGTAACCTGTACAGGTTACGCACTGAATCGACACAACGCAGCCGGTGTTTTACGCGCCATGAAGAACGGATGGTGTGTAGCCGAATCGCGCGTAACCGAAGCTGGTGCAGGTGACGCGCAGGATCAACACGACCGGATACAGGTTACGCGCCGAATCAGCACCACCCAGTCGGTGTTGCAGCATCAAGGTGCGTAACCGAGTCCGTGCGGGTACGAGCGGGTTCAGGTTACGCATACATCTGGAACCAGTGGTGTTGCATCAAGCAGCACGGACGGTGCGTACGCGCTGAATCGACACGACCCAGTTGGTGTTGCATCAATAAGCATGGATGGTGCGTAACCTGTACAGTCGCCGACTTGTACCGCGTCGAAAGGTTGAAGCTGCACTGTGCGTCAAGGATGTGGGACATGGCAAGCGAGCAAACTGTGAGCGCATTTCTATGATGGGCAATTGAGACTAACTGCACCCAATTGCAGGAGAAGTGCATGTCTCTCTTAGAGCGAATCTGGCCGCACGAAATACTCACAACGGATTTTGTGTTCGTATGCTTTCACCATCCCCATGTTATGCACGATCTCCGTAGTAGATTACACGAAGGCATGTACTAGGGTCCCTGCTTGTAGTCTGTAGTTTTAATGTTTTAGTTACTATAGGATTGTGCCCTTGCGTTGCTACGGACAACACATCATTTACATTGCAATACACATTGATATATATGTGCAATACACATTGTTGTTGATATGGATTCATATGTGCTTTCAGGATGTGTATAATAATGTGTCCCTTTGAGCAGCACATAACAAAGGCATTTCAATATTTGTACTTCTATACAATCCATTTTTGTAGACCATGCTGGAACTTATTGTTTCGATGGAGAAGAAATGAATGCCTTCCGCGACAAGTTTAATGCATATTTCACTCCGAAACTAAACTGAATTGTGGTTTCCACCCAATTATCTATAACACTACAAGTGCTCGTCACCCTGCTGTTGCCCGTCGAGGCGGTTGCCGGCGAGCTGCGAAGAGCGCCACGGCGCCGGCACCGCGGACGGAGCTCGTCGATACTCGATAGTGAACCCTTGGCGACTCATCGACGATAGCCGCCAGGAACGCAAAGACGGCAAGCTCCATGGCAGCGGCGTGCGGTGTCGACGTGGTCGGAGACTGGGACGATCGAGGGAGACGACGACAGACAAGGGCACGAGGCGTCGAGCTTGAAGGAATTGCCCATGCGACTATTCAGAACCAAACCAAATCCACCCAAACCTATCTCAGCTATCAACCAGACTTAACCGGACTGTTTCTCTAGACTAATCGCTTCCCACCAGACTAATTACTCCCTTTGCCAATAGTACTCAGGGCATCTATCAGGAGCCTACAAATGGTAGCAAGCCGCGTAACCTAGGCTGAAGCAGAGCGTGTGCGTCGTGGATTGTGCGTAACCCAGCGGGTCGGGGCGGGAGGGGAGCGGAGGCGCCTGCAGGCCCATCCCGTCCCATCAAGGCTGTACACACCCGGGAGGTTGACGTGTCGTCCATTGGAATTCTCTAGTGCGCAGTCCGCTGAATGGCACCTGCGTAACCGAGACCTTGCAGGTTACGCACTTAGTCGACACCACACTTTTGCATCACCTCCACAGCGCAAGAAAACCCCATCGGCATCTCCTCCTCTCGGCGTAAGAAGACCCCATCGGCATCTCCTCCTCTCGGCGAAAGTACCATCGTCCTCTCTCCTAAATCAATTGATTTCGTTGTTCTTTCGACCGTTCCGCCTCTCTGATCAAACTAATTTCTATGTGCATTTCAGAGTATCTCCCCCAATGGACGGCGAGAATCCTCGCATGCCTCGTGTGGCGCACGCTCTCCAACCATCCACGTCGGTTAAAGCTCCGGCGGGGCCGAGATGCGGCGACTGCGGCAGGACAAAATCGCCTCAATGAAGGGCCGGCCCGATGGGGCCCGGCACGCTTTGCGCCAACTGCGGTAGTCGTCGCTGGCATGCCGGGGAGCGGTGGGGCAAGTGCCGTTCTCGCTGCAGCAAGAAAACCACAATTCCCATCTCAACGTCTCCACTAGAAGCTGGTGTGCAGTGGGTGGAGTGCCCAAGAGGCCAGGCTGTCCGTGCACGGCTGTCGTGGCCGTCCACTCCACCACTGATGTCAAGCGCACCCGCCACGTCGACTATCCTGTCCCTGCTCGACAGGCCGGCGGCGTTACCAGCCGCTTGGCAATTGATGTCAAGTGCGCTCGTCGCGTCGACTGTCCCGGAGTGCTCTAGCGCACGGTCGTACCCGTCGCCACCACAAGCTGGCGTCCAGTGGGTGGAGTGCCCGAGAGGCCAGGCTGATCGCACGTGGCTCTCGTGGCTGTCCACTCCGCCACTTATGTCAAGTGCGCTCGCCCCGTCGACTGTCCCGGATAGCTCAGGCACACAGCTGTTCCCGGCCCTGATCGACAGGCCGGCGGTGTTGCCAGTCGCTCAGCCATCGATGTCAGGTACGCCCGCCGAGCTGACTGTCCCAGAGAGCTCAGGGGCACGACCGTTCCCGTCCCTGCTCGACAGGCCGGTAGCATTGCCAGCCGCTCAGCCATTGATGTCAGGTACGCCCGCCGCGCGGACTGTGCAGGAGAGCTCAGGGGCACGGCCGTTCCCGACCCTGCTCGACAGACCGGCTGCGTTGCCAGGCGCTCGGCCACTGATGTTGCCCCTGTCCCTGCTCGAAGGTGAGGCGGTGCCCATGATCATCGACGAACCAGACTGGATGAAACGCTAATTGCTAACAATAACAAGTGTTGCATTGCTGTAATGATAACTACTAGGAGTAGTTTCTGATTAAGTTTGGTCCCTCCTTATTTGATTGTGCTGCTATTTTTTGGTTGTAAGATCACTGGACTCTGTTTCCTACTATGGAGGAGTACTGTGGATGGATGTTCGTTCGAAAAACGTGAACCTATTTTGCCAACAAATCAACAAATAATTCAGTCTGGCTTGGTCACTTTTTCTTATCAGTAAGACAGTACATCGTGGATTTTGTGTAACCTACATCGTCCGTAACCCAGTCAGTGTTAACGCAGTCGGTGTTGCAGGAACAATGCAGCATGACTGGTGAGTAACAGAGCGAATGCAGGTTACGTGCTAAATCAACTCGACCCCGTCGGGGGTTGCAGGTTGCAGCATGCAGCACGGATGCTTCGTAACCTAGCCAGCGCAGGTTACGCGCAGAATTGACATCACCGGATACAACATGAATGGTTCATAACCTGACCGGGTGCTGCCATGTTTCTGGTGATCTCCGACCAGAGTAACCGAAAGCCACATTGCGTGCTGCAACTACAACCATGCCACCCGACGTGCTGCTCCGTGGCAACCGCGGTGCTCGGTGCGTAACCCAAGCCGCCTTTCACATCGGAGATGGGACAGGGCCGTGTGGGTAGCCGCATGGACGGTGGTGCGTGCGTGACCCAGTCAGTGTTGCAAGAGCCAGGCAGCCAGGCCGCACGTACGGTACGTAACCGAGCAGTGGGTGCTGCTTACGCGCAGAATCAACATTACCGGATGCACACCACCGATGTTGCGTGACCAGGTATCCGTGCGTAATCCAGTGGGTGTTGCAGGAGCAACGCAATTAGATGGTGTGATGAGGACATGAAACCCATGCATACGACCATGATTGGTGCATGGAATGGAGTAGAAGAAGTCCAGCAAGGGTGTCCAAGTAGAAGAGGAGGCACGAGGCTAATCTGGTTCGAGTCCCCAAGGTGGAGGCCCAAAAGAATTCAAGTTCGAGCCCAGTTCGGAGTCCAGGACCAGTGCGCACTAAAAACGACGCCCTGGTCGCATACGAAGTCGGTTTTGGACGTTCTTTATATGGCTGGAAGCAGAATTTCATAAGGCTTCCAATAGGACCAGTTTGAGGCCCAAATTCATCCCGAGTCAACGGGAATCATTGAAAGAAGTTGACATCCAGAATGTGCCAAGGTGCTGCGTCGCCGGTTTGTTGGGCCTTAAGCCCAAGTTGAGGGCGCCCCATCCTAGGTCGCCCTCAACCCTAGGATGCCCCTCTTCATATACTGAGTAGCCACCGCATTTAGAACTCGAGTTTGTTTTACAAATTAGCTTTAGCTATAACCGAACAGCCGCATAGCGCTGCCTTCGTATATTGCAGACTCCACCTTCGAGTGATAGTAAGATTGCTCGCCTCTTTTTCTTGTTCATTCTTCGATTGCGTGCAGGAAACGATCTTCGTGATCAGGCTGACTTTGCACCGGTAAGGTTAGTAACCATCGGGAGTTGGTTCAGCGATTGCATTGGCGCTTCGAGCTCGCTCGTCGTAGTCGGATCGTGAGGGTCAACAACCACCAAATCGAATTTATCTCCACTCACCGAAAGATCGGGCACTCCACCTCTATCAAGTTGTATCAGCTTTCCAGGTTGATCGGTGAGTTTTTATCTAGTGTTTTTAATTCCTATAGTCCACAAAAACCAAACAAAAATTTTCGATCTTTGTCCCAGCAACCCTTTTAGCCTCGCACTTTCATTCAATAAGTGTCGTTGTTGAATTCGTGTGCTTGTTCGTTCCATCATTGCTGGTTTCTGGTGTTTTCTTTTCTTGTTTTCCCCCTAACCCTAGCCGCCAACCCCCATCGCCGCCGCCGCAATCCCCCTCATGCAAAAACTCCTCGCGCGCAACACCCCCCTCGCGGTTGGGCGCTTGGGCCGCACGCTGTTCCCCCCATCGTGGGACGCCAGGACTCTGAGTCCGTGCCTAGCGCACCCCCCTCGCGGTTGAACCGCGCACCGACCCCCCTTCCCCGATCGCACCCCCCGTCACCTGGAGTCCGAACCGAAGTCAAAAAAAAGGAAAAGAATAAAAAAAAGTAAGAGAAAGTCAAAAAAAAGGAAAGAAACAAAAAAAAGGAGGACGTTTCCAGCAGGGAGAAGGAGGTAGTCCGGTTCGGAAGGGAGTCCGTGGCCTTCACGCCGCCCCCCCTCACGCCGCGTTCCCCCTCCCCTTGCACGTCGTGCGCGTTCCCCCCCTTTTTTTGTTTTCACGCCGTGCTTCCCCCCTGCCGCTTTCCCTCTCACGCCGTGCACATCACCCCCCTCGCTCTTCCATTCTTTTTCGCACTGGTAATCAGCAGCTTTTGTGACGTATTTAGCACTCTTATTCAACTTTGCATTATTGTTTGATTGTGCTAATCCTTCAATTGAGTGCAGCCTACCCAGAACTCCACATATTTCTACGACGAGCAGATTTTTGTTTCTCCAGGCAATCGCTCCTCCAATCTTTTGCGAGTTCCACCGGTTGGTTGCAGGTTGCCCCTGTTTGCGTGGTAAGAACGTATAAGAATTTGATAACAGCACTAGTTTGAGAGCCTTGTGAGCCATTCCACCCCTGTTTTTGGTCTCGTTTTGTTTTGTGTTTGCGCTAACCATGGCAGAAGACGTAGAGAAGAAGGATGAACAGCCGTAGCTCGACACCATTGTGTCACACCTCGATGCAATGAAAACACTGATCACAGGTTTACAGAAGGAGATGGACGTTGGAGACCTCCCTGGACTAAGCCATGCGTTCATCCGTGGTGGTAATGATTCTTTTGCTGAGATTACATTTAAAATCCCACCTTACAATGGCAAATATGATCCTGCTGCATATCTTGATTGGGAATTAGAGGTCGCACAGAAATTTTCATGCCATGATATTCCTGCTAGTTCTCAAGTTAAAGCTGCTATTAGTGTATTTACTAATTTTGCTTTAATGTGGTGGCGTGCATATGAACAAAAACATCACACTACCACTCCCACCACTTGGGCTGATTTAAAAGCTACTATGCGACACAGATTTGTGCCTTCCTATTTTGCTCGAGATTTGCTTAATAAATTGCAGCATTTTCAACAAGGTCAACAATCTGTGGAGGAATATTACCAAGAACTACAAAAGGGTATGATTCGTTGTGGTTTCGTTGAGACGGATGCCGCTACTATGGCACGTTTTTGTGGTGGTTTGAACCGCGAAATTCAGGATATACTTGATTATGAGGAGTATACTGATATGACCACATTATTTGAATATGCTTGCAAAGCTGAACGTGAAGTGCAGGGACATCGCTCGAAGACATATTCTAACTCTTTTGCAGGAAGAAGCTCGACATCCAGCTCAGCGGCCGCTCTCCTTGCGCCATCCACGCCCACCACTACACCCCGTGAGAGGACGACCGCACCTGCAGGCGCATCCTCATGTACAAATTCAGAACCATCACTCCATAATGCACCGAATACTCCTACTGAGAACATAGGTAATGCCCATGGTGCTGCACTCACAGAAGCTGAGAATTCTGTTAATGTGCTGAACTTTTCCACTAATCATGCTTTAGTTGAGCAATTAATAGTGGAACCATCTCTTGCTTTATCTTTGTCACATGGTGATTTGCTTGATGATTCTTGTGATAAAGATGAATTGTGTGCTACTACTTCAGATTTACATGCTAGTGCTGAAAATAAACATGTTATGCATGTTGCTTGTAAAAATGATGAGCTACATTTGTTGTCTTCTTTATATACTTTGGGTTACATTGAATTTGATGATTTGTGTAATCTATAATGGTTAGAAGAGAGCCTTTTTGCATATACTGATTTGCCATGGTTGTCTAGACATTCATATCATGTTATTGGCAAATATAACAACAAAGGACAATATATGGTACATCGGGTTTACATTTGTACAAATCTGAATTCTCCTTTTGTTGTGCACGATTGTGATCGATTAGAGCGTAATCATCCTACAAATATTTTCACATGTTCCTCTAGTAGTTTTGTTTTGCAAGAAGGGAAGCATTGCAGGTGTCTCCCTATGATTTTTGGTGCTAAATTTTCTTGCAAGCAACCAACCATTAGTGTTCTGTCTTTTGTTGGTGCTAATCTTTTGCAGGATAGTAATGACAAACCTCATGCGTTTTTCGATAACGAATTCTCCAGAGATGCTGACAATTTGATGCGACATGACATGATACATATTTGGAAACATGGTCACATTCCTCCTCATAATTGTTTTGGTTTGCTTTATTTGCGCATCCCTGTTCTCCCTTGTGTTGTGTAGGATCGTTTTCACGTACACTCGACGTCGAGGACGACTTTTCTTCAAGAAGGGGGGAATGATGAGGACATGACAACCATGCATACGACCATGCTTGGTGCATGGAATGGAGTAGAAGAAGTCCAGCAAGGGTGTCCAAGTCGAAGAGGAGGCACGAGGCTAATCTGGTTCGAGTCCCCAAGGTGGAGGCCCAAAAGAATTCAAGTTCGAGCCTAGTTCGGAGTCCAGGACCAGTGCGCACTAAAAACGACGCCCAGGTCGCATACGAAGTCGGTTTTGGACATTCTTTATATGGCTAGAAGCAGAATTTTATAAGGCTTCCAATGGCTCCAGTTTGAGGCCCAAATGCATCCCGAGTCAACGGGAATCGTCGAAAGAAGTTGACGTCCAGAATCTGCCAAGGTGCTGCGTCGCCGGTTTGTTGGGCCTTAAGCCCAAGTTGAGGGCGCCCCATCCTAAGTCACCCTCAACCCTAGGACACCCCTCTTCATATATTCAGTAGCCGCCGCATTTAGAACTCGAGTTTGTTTTACAAATTAACTTTAGCTACAACCGAACAGCCGCATAGCGCTGCCTTCGTGTATTGCAGACTCCACCTTCGAGTGATAGTAAGATTGCTCGCCTCTTTTTCTTGTTCGTTATTCGATTGCGTGCAGGAAACGATCTTCGTGATCAGGCTGACTTTGCACCGGCAAGGTTGGTAACCATCGGGAGTTGGTTCAGCGATTGCATTGGAGCTTCGAGCTTGCTCGTCGTAGTCGGATCGTGAGGGTCAACAACCACCAAATCGAATTTATCTCCACACACCGAAAGATCGGGCACTCCGCCTCTATCATGGTGCGTAACCAACCGACCGGAGGCCCGGGTGCAGAAGCCAGGCAGCACTATCCGGTGCGTAACTATTAGGGTGCAGGTTACGCGCGGGATCGACACGACCGGACGCTGTATGGAGGGTGCGTAACCGGGTAGCTGGTGCAGGTAACGCGCAGAATCGACAGTCAACACCACCGGATGCAGCATGGATGGTGCAGGTATCGCAGGCATGCACGTGTAACTATTGCGGTGAAAGTTACTCAGAAAAACCGTGGTTGTTACCGCCAGAAAAACTCGTCGCGCGCGCAATCCGGCGTCGAAGCCGCCATGCTTGGAATGTAATCTGTTGCTCGGCCACTGGTTTTGCCGATCAACAAAAAGGGTCCAGATGTTCGCGTCCTCGCCAACATCCACGTCGTAGACTCACAGCTCATCGCACTGCGTCCCTCCCCGCGATTCCATCGCGCCGCGTGCAACCCCCCGTTCAGTCCCCGCCGCCCTTTCCCATTCGTCGCCAGCGGTCATCGTTAGCACGCCTCACCGGAGCTGAGCCTATCGAGATGCTCAGCAACAAGGTAGCGATGTCGGGCCGGCTGCGCCCTGCGATCCCCATCGTCCTCCCTGGCGACCGGTAAGCTTCCCCAGATCGGCGAGTGCCGCACTCCTGCCTCACGCTCACGGTTCGTCCCCTCACCTCCTGCTCCTCCCATCCGTTCGCAGCGGCAAGAGACAGAGGAGCGCGGTGGCGGTTCCTCTGCTGCCCGGCGACGTCCTCGTGGAGATCCTCTCCCGCGTCCCCGCCAAATCCCTCTGCCGTTTAAAGTGCGTCTCACGGGCCTGGCGCGACCTCATCGCCGACCGCCTCCGCTGCAAGAAGCTCCCCCAAACCCTCGAAGGTTTCTTCGTCAACACCGACCTTGTGCCCGGTATTGACCGTGATGGTGATGGCTCGGATGGTGTCGTCGGGCACTTCATCAACACGTTTGGTAGATACATTCCCCTCGCTTCCTACACCTTCCTGTGGAACCAGCCAGGCATTGAGGAATGTCACCTCTTGGATTCCTGCAACGGGCTCCTCCTCTTCGGGCACGGCAGGGCTGGAGACACCTACGCTTCACTGGGCTATGTCGTCTGCAACCCCGCCACTGAGCAATGGGTGGCCGTGCGCAGCTCCGGCTTCGAACCTCTTTCCACTAGCGAGACTGATGAGGGCCTGGAACTTGATGGCGACGAATATGTTCTCACCTTTTTGATTTTCAACCCTGCTGTGTCCTCGCACTTTCAGTTGGTTGAGTTCATTTCGCAAGATGGCACAATCGTGGATGAAGTGAACGCATACTCGTCTGAAACTGGGGTATGGTGTGAGGGCGTTTGGTCTTCTACATATAACATATCATTCATCGCAGGAAGTGCCTTTGTTAGCGGCATGCTGCATCTCAGTGCCTTCCGCTTACATAATCGTTGCCAGGACCTAATACTTGTAGTTGACGGGGAAGGTAAGTTTTGTAGGAGCCTCAGCGGGCCAGTGAAGCTTTTGGATGTTGTTTTTGTTGGTGAATCCCAAGGACTTGTGCATTGCGTGAGTGAACATAAAGACAACACTCGCCAGATGACTGAACTGTCCATTTGGGTTCTTCAGGACTATGATGCAGAAGAATGGGTTTTGAAGCACAGTGTGGAATTTTTCAAGCTGTTTGGAAGAATGAATTGCGGAGTTGAATTTGAATACACTGTGGTTGCCATGCACACAGATCGCAATTTGATCTTTTTCCTTCAGGACTGGGACCACAAACTGAAATCATATGACATGGATAGCAAGGAGGTGTACACTCTCTCCACTCTAGGGGTGGGCCCTCAGTATATTTTCCCATTAGTTCCCTACTATGCGGAGACATTGGCCCTTGGTAATAAGCACTGAAATGGTGCCCTGTGAGGCATTCCCTTCGTCCCAAATTACTAGTCAATTTTGATGTTCCAAGCATGGAGACTGGAGCTGTATTTGTAGAATTAGGTTATGTTTCCTTTTGTGCATTAAAAGCAAACACTTGAGGCATTTCCATTGGTGCATTAATGGTAGTTTCTATCTCTCTTAAATAGCTTGTCAATTAATTGAAATGATGATGTGGCAGCCTATTTAATGAAGAAAGAGATGAGAATCATAGAAATGGTTTCTTCATGAAGAAGTCTTCTCTTGAACCAATGCACCAAGAAACCATGAAATTATCATTAGGGATAAATTACTAGTTTCTAGAGGACTCATGACACTCTCTAATTGGAGGAACAAGTTAGAGTTGAAAGAGAAAGAGAAAACAATTATTACTCGAAGACACTGTGGAAGATAGTTTCTATAGATGATTTCTTGTGCTATGGAAACCATGCCAATTTTTTCCTTGGCAAGCGGTGATGTGCGGGTCTCCTTGGTGTTCGTCTGTGCAGGACCTGGGCTGTCCTTGGGGGCCTCTCCATTGTACCCTTCACTGCTTCCTAGTGGTAGGCTAGCTTGTGTTGGTGGTGCGGGATCTCTTTTCTTTTTCCTCTGTTCGTTTCAGGCGTAGCCTTGTTGTTCCTTCCCTCGCTCTTTGGGGGTTCTCCCATCGTGGCGTGTTGTAAAACTCTCTCTTCTTTTAATGAAAAACGTGCTTTGCACGTCTTAAAAAAATTGCTTGAGTTGCACAATGCATGATGTTTGGACTTCAAGTTCCTATGCTCTGTATTATTTCACTGTTTCTAGAACCATAATTAATCACTGTCCACTTTCTTCACTTTTTGTTCCCTGTGATTGAGTGCTTTCTATCTCGAAAAAGTGGTTCCGACGGAATATGTTGGCATGAGAGGGCCGTCCCCATGGGTGTGCATCCTGTTAGGTTGAACAGGGCCCCTACTTTTTTGGGGCCTCCAAAATCTAACGTATGCGTTACCAACGCCAAGCACTAATCATCGGAGCAAGGGTAGCGCTGGGGACGTCTAGCATGCTTCCTACTACCTCACTGCGCCTGCAGCGTTTCGTCATGGGGACCGCTCCACTGTCGCCCTTCCCTCGCCGTCTCACTCGCTCTGCGGCTCAAAATCTGAGAGAAAGGGATAGAGAGGAGAGTGGAGAATAAGACGAGAGCCGGAAGGAAGAGAGGAAGGGGCAAAGAGAGAGGGCACAGGGGACTCACATAGGTAGATGAGTGCTAGTTTGCAAGCGCTTGATGTCTTCCATTCATGAGCAGGTCCGGCGTGCTGCAAGTGCTTGCTGCTATGCTCGAGCTTGAGGACACATTGGAGCTCGAAGTCAACGGGAGCACATTGTCGAGCCGCCCTCTCGCAATAGCCGGGACCGGCCCTCCGCAACACGCCCCCGTGGCCTTGCCTGCCCGCAGCTCCATGCCGCAGCCCGTGCAGTGCTCGAGCTAGGCTGTCGTGCCCACCCAAGCACCGGCTGCCGGTCGTTCCACAACCCGGTCAGACCGCGCAGCAGCGGCGTCCAAACTGAAGGCGAAGTTTATGCCGGCGGCATGGAGGCGACGTGGGGAGGAGAGAATCCAGGCCGGCCCCACCGTGCTGCGCGGCGAAGCCCCCGTTGCACGGGTGGTAGTGCCATCGGTTTGGCATGGCAAAAAAATTAGTCAGTATTGTTCATGTGTTTGACCGATAATTAAGGGTATTAAATAAAGTCGATTTACAAAATTACATTCACAATCCCGGGGCTAAATCACGAGATGAATCTAATGAGGTCTTTGACCACAAGATTAGAAGTGTAGCATTACTGTAGCAAATCATAAATTAATTAGCGTCATTAGATTCGCCGCGTAAAGTTACATTCATCTGTAAAAAGGTTTTGCAAATAAACTTTATTTAGTAAGTCATGCATAGAAGATTCCTTCGGCCCAAGACACGCCCCTGTGCTAGATCTAGATCTTGCGGGAGCAGGCGGTGCGGCGGCGTGGTAGCGGTGGAGAGCGGGGACGTGCCATGACGGGGGAAGAGTAGTGGAAGCAGGCGGAGAGGGAGAAGGGAATGGGAGGAGAGAGAGAGAGAGAGGCAGTGGCGAGGACGAGGAGGAGGAGAGTAGGGCGAGAGGGTGGCGGCAGGGGAGGGGAGTGAGGACTGAGAAGCGAGATTGCAGGTCGTTAGGGTTCGGGGGGGTATTGGGTCGGGGTCGGGGTGGTGGGAGGGGGTTCTTGCAAAATGCTTTGGGTTGTATTTGCAAAATTGACACCATCGTCAAATTTTTCTTCTTTGTGTACAAATAAAGTTTATTTTGAGTGTTTGTTTGCAAAATATACCAACACGTTTCCAGTGCACTCTGGACATGTTGGACTGATCGGTGATTCCTTGCAAACCGAAGGACTTTTTCGAAAAACGACCAAACGCACGAAAGAACGACACGTCGGCCCGGAAACGCGGAGAGGAGAGGAGAGGGGGTGAGCTTTTAACAAAAGAGATGAGATTGTGTTCAATTTGCAACTGCATCTCCATACTTGTCTCTTTTTTTCCACCTTGGGAAGGGGGAGATTTTTTTATGAAGATGAGGGAAGGAGGAGATTCCTCCAGCAGGCTAGTATATGTTTCCATGCAAGTTTAAGTTATGTACGCAATCCTTGCATGCTCCCCCCTGGAATTTCGGGATCGTGCTTATATTTTGTGGTGCACGGAACGATCGTTTCCATCTCTCTCTCTCTCTCTTTCTCTCTCTCTTTCTCTCTCTCTCTGCACACATACACACACCGGATTTGAACTCCCAACGTGTCGCCAACGAGCGCAGCTCCTCTTTCACCACCATCGATCCACTCTCCGCTAGGTATATTAATTGACTTGTAGTAGAGCCTAATTGTCATTAGCGGGAGAGCAACATTAGATACGACCAATGCCTAACATAATACATACGCCATGGCGTTGTGTGTTTTCATATTACGCCGGCACTGTGTGACCGCTTAACAGGTCTTCGTACGCGGGAGGGCCGGCCGGCTTCCGACTTGGCTGCGTCTTGTGTTGCTCCTGGGGCAGAACGTCCAGGTACGCCGTGCGATAGGAATGATAGCATCGAACGTCATCCATGTCATCGTCATAGCAACAGGGGGAATCGTCGCCATCTATGTACAAAACTATTTGCATGTCAGATCTACAAAGGACGATCTGCAAAACAACGATAATGTGTGGCGCACGCTCACCGCTATTGTCAGATGAGCCATCACCTACTATAGAATTATCGTAAACCACCGTTCCTTCAAAAAAGTCGGTGAATGTAACCTTTGCGTATTTGAGCTGCTACAGGTGAAGAGGATTACTAACCACGATTATGGAGGTGCTATCTCATCAAAAATGGCTGGAAGGACATGACATAGGAGTACCTTGCCGTCACCTGCATCGTCCACTTTCGAAGGTCTAGTAGTTGGTGGAGGAGCGGTTGGATTTGGCCTCGATTTGGTTTTCGACACGCGCATGCTTGGAACTCCGGCAGCATCCTTGTTCCCAGTTTTCGTCCCAGTTTCTTCCTCGGTGCGGATTGTTGGTTTCTCGATTTTAGGCATGATGACGCACTGGCCTACGAGGATCTAAAGAACAGAAACACACATTTGCCGGCATCACGAGAGGAAGAAGACAATGTTTCGAAAAGTAGAGAGAGAGAGAGAGAGAGATCTCACAATGGGCGCTACGCCGCTACTGCTCCGAGCGTGCGACTGAAGAGGAAGAAATGGTTAGGGATCGCAAAGATGGACACACGGGGTGTGTATCGATTTATACTCAATGATAGACGTGGTCTATTAGACCCCAGGCCATGGGATCACTCTGGAAAAGCTGAAAGGGATCGCACAACCACCTCCGAATCGTTGGGATCCCACAGATTCCCCAATAACGATCTCACATACCCGCTAATCTCTGGTCCCTCCAAGTTTAATCCGGACCTTGCAAGTGCACGTAACCTGTGTCAATACGAAGCCTAGTACTGTTTTAGGGAAAACCATATATGTAACCTACATATGGGCGCGTAAGGCGTAACCAGACAGCTGAACCACACAAAATGGCTCATTGGTAACTAATTAAGTGAGTTCAGGTTACTCAGATTCGACACATCAAGGTGTCCAGCCGCGCGTGCCTCGGGACTCTGGAGATGTACAGTACTGATAAAAGAGATATATACTCCGTAATAAGTAGTAACCCAATCTGCATTGGATATTTACATGGCAGCAGACCGTATAACCGAATGGGTGCAGCTATTATATATAATTAACTACGCTTCCGCTTGAGCCTATGTGATAGTCTCATGACGAACTGGACAGCTTCTTTCAGGGTTGCTTCTCGGTCCTCCTTGTAGTTCCACAACAATTGTACTGGGTAGGGGCCACTCGCATTGTGCTCGTTAACCTCAAGCAGGGCCTTTGTTACCAAGGCAAAGATCTCTTGACCATGCTCTCCTCTTAGCTCCTAGAGCTTACTATCGGCTTCGTCAATAACATCCTGCAAAAGATCACTTGCCCCACGATTAGACTGGATGGACATGGAAACTCACAGAACATAATCCGTCAGTAATAAATGAAAATAATCAATAAAAAGGTGCACACCATCTCTCTGCCGTCAACCATGTCAACCCTAAAAGGATGCCAATTTGGATCTGATATCTCAGCCTCCCATTTTGAACAGATAAGTGTTGCTTCGTAATCCGATAACCCACCAGTGTCTGCGACCGCCTTGCGATCAACGACACCCATCCTCTTGACACCTATGTTGGCTCGGCCAGTTCTGCCATCCGGCAATCCCTGCAGATCATGTGTATTAACTAGTTGATACCCTGTGTGTTGCTGCAGCAATTTTTTAAAACAAATTTCTAAGGTGAAAAAAATGAAATTCAAAAAACTACGATGATTCCATGGCAACATTCTATGAAATTTGAAAGTATGAGGTGATTGCGTGTCAACATTCTTTTGCAAACAATATTACATGAAAACTTGTTCATTTTGTTGATAGAGACTGACTATTTTGTTGATAGAGACTGACTATTAAATGAGCACAAAATGTAATGTCCGTGGTCACTCATAGAAAGACAAAACACCACATCAATTAATTTCTGATACTATATCACCAGCAGCTGAAATGTACTAAAAGTATATTCACAGTAAATTGCAGCACACGGATGATTTCTTACCTTGATTAACTCTTTCCGAAGCTCCTGCAACTCGGTATTTTTGTTAAATTCATTGACGGCCAAAACCGTGCACCGAGACTGCAAATCATGGAGATCATCCCTTAACTCTTGCATCTCCTGGGCAAATTTGTCCTTTAATTTTGATTCCAGTTCCTGCAACTTATGCTTCAGTACTAAACTGCTCTCAGAAATGCTGGTAGCTTCTGCTGCAGGTGCCTCCAGGTTCCCTGCCCTCAAGGTTTGGCTATTGTTCATTGCACCAGTGGCATAGTGCACGAATCCTTCGCCCGCACCAGCATCGGACATGACTATGGTGGTCATCACTTTTCAGCCTCTAGGCAAGGTTAAATAGTTCAAATTACCATGTGTGGCACTTTCATATGTACAATTGAAATTAGAATAGTATCAGGGTGCATAAGATTTTCCAGACCAGAAAAAAAAACTAAACCATACGTATGATCAGAGTACAAATGAATGTCAGGTTCATGGTTCCAGTGTCAGAAAATCCCATGTCGTTCTTATACCAGGAGTATTTGTTATGATCTAACGGATTACTCCGTATATTCTTAGGCTCAATTAATTAACGATAAGTTATGATAAAATAATTATGATCCAATCAATCAAAATTACTATGAAATGAAGTCTACTCTAAATAATATGCCAAGCTAAGCAGGAAATATGCACAACAGTCAACTCTAAATAACAGAATCGCTTAAAATTGAGTGTAGAATATAATCCCAAAGGATTCAAGACTACCGTGGCCCCCCGCCTACTGTTTCTCTTTCCCGTCCCTTCTTTCGTCCATTAGCAATGCACAACAACGGCCCACCTCCGCCAGCCTATACCACTGCCCGCTACGAGCGGCAATCGTGGCGACCGCCGTCGCCCCTGCGCCATCGGTCACCAGGGCGGCTCAGCTTGTAAACTCTTAAATGCCGTAAAGATGATTAACAAAAAGAACTCACCGAAGACGATCTCAACCTCGTCGGCGTTGAATAAACCAGCACTGTTGGAAAGCTGCGGCTGTAAACAAGAATAGCAGCAGGAGAACGCGCTAGAATCAGGCTAAATTAGTCCAGACCAGCAATGCCAAGAACACGAAATTGAAGGGGAAGACGAAGGGGGTGGTTTATTTAAAAGGCACGGAGGATGGAATGGGGCCCCGGCTTCTTCTTTTCCATTTATTATATATAAAATGAGAGAGAGAGAGAGGAATTGAAGTGATCCGTGAAACCGCGAAGCAGACGGATTTGCTGGAGGTTGCACCATGCCTAACCATCCCCGTGCGTAACACAGAAACCATGCAGCCAGCCGTCTTAAAGGTGCGTAACCTACTACGTGCTTAACTGAGTCGTTTTGCATCAAGCAGCACGGACGGTGCGTAACCTCTGCATGTTACGCGCTAATTCGACACGACCCAGTCGGTGTTGCATCAAGCAGCACGGATGGTGCGTATCCTCTTGCGGTTACGTGCTGATTCAACACGACACAGTCGGTGTTGCATCAATCAAGCAGCATGAACGGTGCGTAACCAGTGCAGGTTACGTGCTGAACCGACACGACCGAATGTAGCGTGGATTTTGCGTAATCTTTGCGGGTTTAGGTTACGCGATGCAACGACACGACCCAGTCAGTGTTGGATCAAGCATCAAGGACGGTGTGTAAGCTGCATTCGACACAACCGGATGCATCGTGGATTTTGCGTAACTTTATCGGCCCCAGGTTACGCGATGCAATGACACGACCGGATGCATGGGGATTATGCGTGACAGACTCCATGCATAAGCCAGTCGGTGATGCACGCACCATGCAGAACGGATGGTGCATCGTCGAAACATGTGTAACCGAGCAGGATGGTGCGTCGAATCAGAATGCAGCGTGGATTTTGCGTAACCGTCTCGGTGCGTAACCCAGTCGGTGATGCACGCGCCATGGGATGCTGCGTCACCGAACCGTGCGTAACCGAGCTGGTTCAGGTGACGCGTAGAATCGACACGACCGATCAGTGCATAACCCAGTCAGTGTCGATCCATGCAGCCAGCTATCATAAAGGTGCGTAACCTACTACGTGCTTAACCGAGTCGGTGTTGCATCAAGAAGCACGGATGATGCGTAACCTCTGCATGTTACATGCTGATTGGACACGACCCAGTTGGTGTTGCATCAAGTAGCATGGATGGTGCGTAACTTCTTGTGGTTATGCACTGATTTGACACGCCCCAGTTGGTGTTGCATCTATCAAGCAGCATGGACGGTGCGTAACCAGTGCAGGTTACGCGCTGAATCGACACGACCGGAAGCAGCGTGGATTTTGCGTAACCTTTGCGGGTTTAGGTTACGTGATGCAACGACACGACTCAGTCAATGTTGGATCAAGCATCAACGACGGTACGTAAGCTGCATTCGACCCGACCCAGTCGGTGTTGCATCAATCAAGCAGCATGGACGGTGCGTAGCCAGTGCAGGTTACGCGCTGAATTGACACGACCGGATGCCGCATGGATTTTGCGTAAGCTTTGCGGGTTTAGGTTACGCGATGCAACGACACGACCCAGTCAGTGTTGCATCAAGCATCAAGGACGGTGCGTAAGCTGCATTCGACATGACCGGATGCATCGTGAATTTTGCGTAACTTTATCGGCCCCAGGTTACGCAATGCAACGACACGACCGGATGCATGGGGATTTTGCATGACAGACTCCGTGCGAAACCCAGTCGGTGATGCACGCACCATACAGAACGGATGGTGCGTTGCCGAAACGTGCTAACCGAGCAGGATGGTGCCTCGAATCAGAATGCTGCGTGGATTTTGCGTAACCGTCACGGTGCGTAACCCAGTCGGTAATGCACGCGCCATGGGATGTTGCGTCGCCGAACCGTGCGTAACCGAGCTGGAGCAGGTGACGCGTAGAATCGACACGACCGGATGCAGCGTGGATTTTGCGCAACCGATCAGTGCGTAACCCAGTCAGTGTTGAGCCATGCAGCCAGCAGTCTTAAAGGTGCGTAACCTACTACGTGCTTAACCGAGTCGGTGTTGCATCAAGCAGCACGGACGGTGCGTAACCTCTGCATGTTACGCGCTAATTCCAGACGACCCAGTCGGTGTTGCATCAAGCGGCACGGATGGTGCGTAACCTTTTGCGGTTACGTGCAGATTCGACACGACCCAGTCGGTGTTGCATCAATCAAGCAACACAGACGGTGCGTAAGCAGTGCAGGTTACACGCTGATTCGAAATGACTGGATGCAGCGTGGATTTTGCATAACCTTTGCGGGTTTAGGTTATGCGATGCAACGACACAACCCAGTCAGTGTTGGATCAAGCATCAAGGATGGTGCGTAAGCTGCATTCGACACGACCGGATGCATCG
Organism: Cenchrus fungigraminus; assembly: GCA_036936925.1. Lineage (NCBI taxonomy): Eukaryota > Viridiplantae > Streptophyta > Magnoliopsida > Poales > Poaceae > Cenchrus > Cenchrus fungigraminus. The sequence continues at coordinate 87,911,114 of CM072779.1, read as the reverse complement.
TGGTTTTTGCGTAACTTTATCGGCCCCAAGTTACGCGATGGAACGACACGACCGGATGCATGGGGATTTTGCAAGACAGACTCCATGCGAAACCCAGTCGGTGATGCACGCACCATACAGAACGTATGGTGCGTCGCCAAAACGTGCGTAACCGAGCATGATGGTGCGTTGAATCAGAATGCAGCGTGGATTTTGTGTAACCGTCACGGTGTGTAACCCAGTCGGTGATGCACGCGCCATGCGATGCTGCGTCGCCGAACCGTGCGTAACCGAGCTAGTTCAGGTGACGCGTAGAATCGACACGACCGATCAGTGTGTAACCCAGTCAGTGTTGAGCCATGTAGCCAGCCGTCTTAAAGGTGCGTAACCTACTACGTGCTTAACCGAGTCGGTGTTGGATCAAGCAGCACGGACGATGCGTAACCTCTGCATGTTACGCGCTGATTCGACACGACCCAGTTGGTGTTGCATCAAGCAGCGTGGATGGTGCGTAACCTTTTGCGGTTACGTGTTGATTCGACACGACCCAGTCGGTGTTGCATCTATCAAGCAGCACGGACGATGCGTAACCAGTGCAGGTTACACGCTGAATCGACACGACCGGAAGCAGCGTAGATTTTGCGTAACCAGTGCAGGTTTAGGTTATGCGATGCAACGACACGACCCAGTCAGTATTGGATCAAGCATCAAGGACGGTGCGTAAGCTGCATTCGACACGACCCAGTCAGTGTTGCGTCACACTCCACGAACGGTGCCTTGTACAGGTTACGCGCTGATTCGAAACGACCGAATGCAGTGTGGATTTTGCGTAACCTTATCGGCTCCAGGTTATGCGATGCAACGACACGACCGGATGCATGGGGATTTTGCGTGACAGACTCCGTGCGTAACCCAGTCGGTGATGCACGCACCATACAGAACGGATGGTGCGTCGCCGAAACATGTGTAACCGAGCAGGATGGTGCGTCGAATCAGAATGCAGCGTGGATTTTGCATAACCGTCTCGGTGTGTAACCCAGTCGGTGATGCAAGCGCCATGGGATGCTGCGTCGCCGAACCGTGCGTAACCGAGCTGGTTCAGGTGACACGTAGAATCGACACGACCGATCAGTGCGTAACCCAGTTAGTGTCGAGCCATGCAGCCAGCCGTCCTAAAGGTGCGTAACATACTACGTGCTTAACCGAGTCGGTGCTGCATCAAGCAGCACGGACGATGCGTAACCTCTGCATGTTACGTGCTGATTCGACACGACCCAGTTGGTGTTGCATCAAGTAGCACGGATGGTGCGTAACTTCTTGTGGTTACGCACTGATTCGACACGACCCAATCGGTGTTGCATCTATCAAGCAGCATGGACGGTGCGTAACCAGTGCAGGTTACGTGCTGAATCGACACGACCGGCTGCAGCGTGTATTTTGCGTAACCTTTGCGGGTTTAGGTTACGCGATGCAATGACATGACCCAGTCAGTGTTGGATCAAGCATCAAAGACGGTGCGTAAGCTGCATTGGACACGACCCAGTCGGTGTTACATCAATCAAGCAGCACGGACGGTGCGTAACCTGTGCAGGTTACACGCTGAATCGACACGACCGGATGCAGCATGGATTTTGCGTAACCTTTGTGGGTTTAGGTTACACGATGCAACGACACGACGCAGTCAGTGTTGGATCAAGCATCAAGAACGGTGCGTAAGCTGCATTCGACATGACCCAGTCGGTGTTGCATCACACTCCACGGACTGACGGACGGTGCCCTGTACAGGTTACGCGCTAATTCGAAACAACCGGATGCAGCGTGGATTTTGCGTAACCTTTGCTGGTTTAGGTTACGTGATGCAACGACACAACCCAGTCAGTGTTGGATCAAGGATCTTGGACGGTGTGTTAGCTGCATTCGACACGACCGGATGCATCGTGGATTTTGCGTAACTTTATCGGGCCTAGGTTACGCGATGCAACGACACGACTGGATGCATGGGGATTTTTGCGTGATAGACTCCGTGCAAAACCCAGTCGGTGATGCACGCTCCATACAAAACGGATGGTGCATCACCGAAAAGTGCGTAACCGAGCTGGATGGTGCGTCGAATCAGAATGCTGCGTGGATTTTGCGTAACCGTCACGGTGCGTAACCCAGTCGATAATGCACGCGCCATGGGATGCTGCGTCGCCGAACTGTGCGTAACCGAGCTGGAGCAGGTGACGTGTAGAATTGACACGACCGGATGCAGCGTGGATTTTGCGCAACCGATCGTAACCCAGTCAGTGTTGAGCCATGCAGCCAGCTATCTTAAAGGTGCGTAACATACTACGTGCTTAACCGAGTCGGTGTTGCATCAAGCAGCACGGACGGTGCGTAACCTCTGCATGCTACGCGCTGATTCGACACGACCCAGTCGGTGTTGCATCAAACAGCACGGATGGTGCGTAACCTTTTGCGGTTACGTGCTGATTTGACACGACCCAGTCGGTGTTGCATCAATCAAGCAGCATGGACGGTGCGTAACTAGTGTAGGTTACGCGTGCATTCGACACAACCGGATGCATCGTGGATTTTGCGTAACTTTATCGGCCCTAGGTTACGCGATGCAACAACACGATCGGATGCATGGGGATTTTGCTTGACAGACTCCGTGCGAAACCCAGTCGGTGATGCACGCACCGTACAGAACGGATGGTGCGTCGCCGAAACGTGCGTAACCGAGCAGGATGGTGCGTTGAATCAGAATGCTGCATGGATTTTGCGTCACCGTCACGGTGCGTAACCCAGTCGGTAATGCACGCGCCATGGGATGCTACGTCGCCGAACCGTGTGTAACCGAGCTGGAGCAGGTGACGCGTAGAATCGACACGAGCGGATGCAGTGTGGATTTTGCGCAACCGATCAGTGCGTAACCCAGTCAGTATTGAGCCATACAGCCAGCCGTCTTAAAGGTGCGTAACCTACTACGTGCTTAACCGAGTCGGTGTTGCATCAAGCAGCACGTACGGTGCGTAACCTCTGCATGTTACGTGCTGATTTGACACGACCCAGTCGGTGTTGCATCAAGCAGCACAGATGGTGCGTAACCTTTTGCGGTTACTTGCTGATTCGACACGACCCAGTCGGTGTTGCATCAATCAAGCAGCACGGACGGTGCGTAACCAGTGCAGGTTACGCGCTGATTCGAAACGACCAGATGCAGCATTGATTTTGCGTAACCTTTGCGGGTTTAGGTTACGCGATGCAACAACACGACCCAGTCAGTGTTGGATCAAGCATCAAGGACGGTGCGTAAGCTGCATTCGACACGACCAGATGCATCGTGGATTTTGCGTAACTTTGTCGGCCCCAGGTTACGCGATGCAACAACACGACCGGATGCGTGGGGATTTTGCGTGACAGACTACATGCGGAACCCAGTCAGTGATGCATGCACCATACAGAACGGATGGTGCGTCGCCGAAACGTGCGTAATCGAGCAGGATGGTGCATTGAATCAGAATGCAGCGTGGATTTTATGTAACCGTCTCGGTGCGTAACCCAGCCGGTGATGCACGCACCATGGGATGCTGCGTCGCCGAACCGTGCATAACCGAGCTCGTTCAGGTGACACGTAGAATCGACACGACCGATCAGTGCATAACCCAGTCAGTGTTGAGCCATGCAGCCAGCCGTCTTAAAGGTGTGTAACTGACTACGTGCTTAACCGAGTCGGTGTTGCATCAAGCAACACGGACGATGCGTAACCTCTGCATGTTATGCGCTGATTCGACACGACCCAGTTAGTGTTGCATCAAGCAGCGTGGATGGTGGGTAACCTTTTGCGATTACGTGCTGATTCGACATGACCCAGTCAGTGTTGCATCTATCAAGCAGCACGAACGATGCGTAACTAGTGCAGGTTACGCGCTGAATCGACAAGATCGGAAGCAGCGTAGATTTTGCGTAACCTTTGCGGGTTTAGGTTATGCGATGCAACGACACGACCCAGTCAGTTTTGGATCAAGCATCAAGGACGGTGCGTAAGCTGCATTTCACACGACCCAGTCGGTGTTGCATCACACTCCACGGACGGTGCCCTGTATAGGTTACGCGCTGATTTGAAACGACCGGATGCACCGTGGATTTTGCGTAACCTTATCGGCTCCAGGTTACACGATGCAACGACACGACCGGATGCATGGGTATTTTACATGACAGGCTCCGTGCGTAACCCAGTCGGTGATGAACGCACCAAACAGAATGGATGGTGCGTCGCCGAAATGTGCGTAACCGAGCAGGATGGTGCGTCGAATCAGAATGCAGCGTGGATTTTCTGTAACCGCCTCGGTGCGTAACCCAGTCGGTGATGCACGCGCCATGGGATGCTGCGTCCCCAAACCGTGCGTAACTGAGCTGGTTCAGGTGACGCGTAGAATCGACACGACTGATCAGTGCGTAACCCAGTCAGTGTTGAGCCATGCAGCCAGCCGTCTTAAAGGTGCGTAACCTACTACGTGCTTAACCGAGTCGGTGTTGCATGAAGCTACACGGACAATGCGTAACCTTTGCATGTGACGCGCTGATTCGACACGACCCAGTTGGTTTTGCATCAAGCAACGTGGATGGTGCGTAACCTTTTGCGATTACGTGCTTATTCGACACGACCCAGTTGGTGTTGCATCTATCAAGTAGCACGGACGATGCGTAACCAATGCAGGTTACGCGTTGAATCGACACGACCATAAGCAGCGTTTATTTTGCGTAACCTTTGCGGGTTTAGGTTATGCGATGCAACGACACGACCCAGTCAGTTTTGGATCAAGCATCATGGACGGTGCGTAAGCTGCATTCGACACGACCCAGTCGGTGTTGCATCACACTCCACGGAAGGTGCCCTATACAGGTTACGTGCTGATTCGAAACGACTGGATGCTTAACCGAGTCGGTGTTGCATCAAGCAACACGGACGATGCGTAACCTTATCGGCTACAGGTTACGTGATGCAACGACACGACCGGATGCATGGCGATTTTGCGTGATAGACTCCGTGCGTAACCCAGTCTGTGATGCACGCACCATACAGAATGGATGGTGCGTCGCCGAAACGTGCATAACCGAGCTGGATGGTGCGTCGAATCAGAATGCAGCGTGGATTTTGCGTAACCGTCACGGTGCGTAACCCAGTTGGTAATGCACGCGCCATGGGATGCTGCGTCGCCAAACCGTGCGTAACCGAGCTGGTTCAGGTCACGCGTAGAATCGACACGACCGATCAGTGAGTAACCCAGTCAGTGTCAAGCCATGCAGCCAGCCGTCTTAAAAGTCCGTAACCTACTACGTGATTAACCGAGTCGGTGTTGCATCAAGCAGCACGGACGGTGCGTAACCTCTGCATGTTACGCGCTGATTCGACATGACCCAGTTGGTGTTGCATCAAGCAGTACGGATGGTGTGTAACTTCTTGTGGTTACGCACTAATTCGACACGACCCAGTTGGAGTTGCATCTATCAAGCAGCACGGACGGTGCGTAACCAGTGCAGGTTACGCGCTGAATCGACACGACCGGATGTAGCGTGGATTTTGCGTAACCTTTGCGGGTTTAGGTTACGCGATGCAACGACATGTCCCAGTCAGTGTTGGATCAAGCATCAAGGACGGTGCGTAAGCTGCATTGGACACGACCCAGTCGGTGTTGCATCAAGCAGCACGGATGGTGCGTAACTTCTTGTGGTTACGCACTGATTCGACACGACCCAGTCGGTGTTGCATCTATCAAGCAGCATGGACGGTGCGTAACAAGTGCAGGTTATGTGCTGAATCGACACGACCGGATGGCGCGTGGATTTTGCGTAACCTTTGCAGGTTTAGGTTACGCGATGCAACGACATGACCCAGTCAGTGTTGGATCAAGCATCAAGGACGGTGCGTAAGCTGTATTGGACACAACCCAGTCGGTGTTGCATCAATCAAGCAGCACGGACGGTGCGTAACCAGTGCAGGTTACGCGCTGAATCGACACGACCGGATGCAGCGTGGATTTTACGGAACCTTTGCGGGTTTAGGTTACGCGATGCAACGACATGACCCAGTCAGTGTTGGATCAAGCATCAAGGACGGTCCGTAAGCTGCATTCGACACGACCGGATGCATCGTGGATTTTGCGTAACTTTATCGGCCCTAGGTTACGCGATGCAACGACACGACCGGATGCATGGGGATTTTGCATGACAGACTCCATGCGAAACCCAGTGGGTGATGCATGCACCATACAGAACGGATGGTGCATCACCGAAACGTGCGTAACGGAGGAGGATGGTGCATCGAATCAGAATGCTGTGTGGATTTTGTGTAACCGTCACGGTGCGTAACCCAGTCGGTAATGCACGCGCCATGGGATGCTGCGTCGCCGAACCGTGCGTAACCGAGCTGGAGCTGGTGACGCATAGAATCAACACGACTGGAAGCAACGTGGATTTTGCGCAACCGACCAGTGTGTAACCCAGTCAGTGTTGAGCCATGCAGCCAGCCGCCTTAAAGGTGTGTAACCTACTACGTGCTTAACCGAGTCGGTGTTGCATCAAGCAGTACGGACTGTGCGTAACCTCTGCATGTTACGCGCTGATTCGACACGACCCAGTCGGTGTTGCATCAAGCAGCACGGATGGTGCGTAGCCTTTTGCGGTTACGTGCTGATTCGACACGACCCTGTCGGTGTTGCATCAATCAAGCAGCACAGACGGTGCGTAACCAGTGCAGGTTACGCGCTGAATCGACACGACCGGATGCAGCGTGGATTTTGCGTAACCTTTGCGGGTTTAGGTTACGCGATGCAATGACACGACCTAGTCAGTGTTGGATCAAGCATCAAGGACAGTGCGTAAGCTACATTGGACGCGACCCAGTCAGTGTTGCATCAATCAAGCATCAGGACGGTGCGTAACCAGTGCATGTTACACGCTGAATCGACACGACTAGATGCAGCGTGGATTTTGCGTAACCTTTGCGGGTTTAGGTTACGCGATGCAACGACACGACCCAGTCAGTGCTGGATCAAGCATCAAGAACGGTGCGTAAGCTGTTTTCGACACGACCCACTCTGTGTTGCATCACACTCCACAGACTGACGGACGGTGCCCTGTACAGGTTACGTGCTAATTCGAAACGACCGGATGCAGCGTGGATTTTGCGTAACCTTTGCGGGTTTAGGTTGCGCAATGCAACGACACGACCCAGTCAGTGTTGGATCAAGCATCAAGGACGGTGCATAAGCTGCATTCGACACGACCGGATGCATCGTGGATTTTGCGTAACTTTATCGGCCCTAGGTTACGCGATGCAACAACACGACCGGATGCATGGGGATTTTGCGTGACAGACTCCGTGCAAAATCCAGTCGGTGATGCACACACCATACAGAATGGATGGTGCGTCGCCGAAACATGCGTAACCGAGCAAGATGGTGCGTCGAATCAGAATGCTGCGTGGATTTTGCGTAACCGTCACCGTGCATAACCCAGTTGGTAATCCACGCGCCATGGGATGCTGCGTCGCCGAACCGTGCGTAACTGAGCTGGAGCAGGTGACGCGTAGAATCGACACGACCGATCAGTGCGTAACCCAGTCAGTGTCGAGCCATGCAGCCAGCCGTCTTAAAAGTCCGTAACCTACTACGTGATTAACCGAGTCGGTGCTGCATCAAGCAGCACGGACGATGCGTAACCTCTGCATGTTACGCGCTGATTCGACACGACCCAGTTGGTGTTGCATCAAGTAGCACGGATGGTGCGTAACTTCTTGTGGTTACGCACTGATTCGACACGACCCAGTCGGTGTTGCATCTATCAAGAAGCATGGACGGTGCGTAACCAGTGCAGGTTACGTGCTGAATCGACACGACCGACTGCAGCGTGTATTTTGCGTAACCTTTGTGGGTTAAGGTTACGCGATGCAACGACATGACCCAGTCAGTGTTGGATCAAGCATCAAAGACGGTGCGTAAGCTGCATTGGACACGACCTAGTCGGTGTTGCATCAAGCAGCACAGATGGTGCGTAACATCTTGTGGTTATGCACTGATTCCACCCGACCCAGTCGGTGTTGCATCTATCAAGCAGCATGGACGGTGTGTAACCAGTGCAGGTTACGTGCTGAATCGACACGACCGGATGCAGCGTGGATTTTGCGTAACCTTTGCGGGTTTAGGTTACGCGATGCAACGACATGACCCAGTCAGTGTTGGATCAAGCATCAAGGACGGTGCGTAAGCTGCATTGGACACGACCCAGTCGATGTTGCATCAATCAAGCAGCACGGACGGTGCGTAACCAGTGCAGGTTACGCGCTGAATCGACACGACCGGATGCAGCGTGGATTTTGCGTAACCTTTGCGGGTTTAGGTTACGCGATGCAACGACATGACCCAGTCAGTGTTGGATCAAGCATCAAGGACGGTCCGTAAGCTGCATTCGACACGACCGGATGCATCATGGATTTTGCGTAACTTTATCGGCCCTAGGATACGCGATGCAACGACACGACCGGATGCATGGGGATTTTGCGTGACAGACTCCATGCGAAACCCAGTCGGTGATGCATGCACCATACAGAACGGATGGTGCATCGCCGAAACGTGCGTAACGGAGGAGGATGGTGCGTCGAATCAGAATGCTGTGTGGATTTTGTGTAACCGTCACGGTGCGTAACCCAGTCGGTAATGCACGCGCCATGGGATGCTGCGTCGCCGAACCGTGCGTAACCGAGCTGGAGCTGGTGACGCATAGAATCAACACGACCGGAAGCAGCGTGGATTTTGCGCAACCGACCAGTGTGTAACCCAGTCAGTGTTGAGCCATGCAGCCAGCCGCCTTAAAGGTGTGTAACCTACTACGTGCTTAACCGAGTCGGTGTTGCATCAAGCAGCACGTACTGTGCGTAACCTCTGCATGTCACGCACTGATTCGACACGACCCAGTCGGTGTTGCATCAAGCAGCACGGATGGTGCGTAGCCTTTTGCGGTTACGTGCTGAGTCGACACGACCCAGTCGGTGTTGCATCAATCAAGCAGCACGGACGGTGCGTAACCAGTGCAGGTTACGCGCTGAATCGACACGACCGGATGCAGCGTGGATTTTGCGTAACCTTTGCGGGTTTAGGTTACGCGATGCAATGACACGACCTAGTCAGTGTTGGATCAAGCATCAAGGACAGTGCGTAAGCTACATTGGACGCGACCCAGTCGGTGTTGCATCAATCAAGCAGCTGGACGGTGCGTAACCAGTGCAGGTTACACGCTGAATCGACACGACCGGATGCAGCGTGGATTTTGCGTAACCTTTGCGGGTTTAGGTTACGCGATGCAACGACACGACCCAGTCAGTGTTGGATCAAGCATCAAGAACGGTGCGTAAGCTGCATTCGACACGACCCACTCTGTGTTGCATCACACTCCACAGACTGACGGACGGTGCCCTGTACAGGTTACGTGCTAATTCGAAACGATCGGATGCAGCGTGGATTTTGCGTAACCTTTGCGGGTTTAGGTTGCGCAATGCAACGACACGACCCAGTCAGTGTTGGATCAAGCATCAAGGACGGTGCATAAGCTGCATTCGACACGACCGGATGCATCGTGGATTTTGCGTAACTTTATCGGCCCTAGGTTACGTGATGCAACGACACGACCGGATGCATGGGGATTTTGCGTGACAGACTCCGTGCGAAATCCAGTCGGTGATGCACACACCATACAGAATGGATGGTGCGTCGCCGAAACGTGCGTAACCGACCAGGATAGTGCGTCGAATCAGAATGCTGCGTGGATTTTGCGTAACCGTCACCGTGCATAACCCAGTTGGTAATGCACGCGCCATGGGATGCTGCGTCGCCGAACCGTGCGTAACCGAGCTGGAGCAGGTGACACGTAGAATCGACACGATCGGATGCAGAGTGGATTTTGCGCAACCGATCAGTGCATAACCCAATCAGTGTTGAGCCATGCAGCCAGCCGTCTTAAAGGTGCGTAACCTACTACGTGCTTAACCGAGTCGGTGTTGCATCAAGCAGCACGGACGACGCGTAACCTCAGCATGTTTCGCGCTGATTCGACACGACCCAGTCGGTGTTACATTAAGCAGCATGTATGGTGCGTAACTTCTTCTGGTTATGCACTGATTCGACACGACCCAGTCGGTGTTGCATCTATCAAGCAGCACGGACGGTGCGTAACCAGTGCAGGTTATGCGCTGATTCGAAACGACCGGATGCAGTGTGGATTTTGCGTAACCTTTGCGGGTTTAGGTTACGCGATGCAACGACACGACCCAGTCAGTGTTGGACCAAGCATCAAGGATGGTGCGTAAGCTACATTCGACACGACCGGATGCATCGTGGATTTTGCGTAACTTTATCGGCCCCAGGTTACACGATACAACGTCACGACAGGATGCATAGGGATTTTGCGTGACAGACTCCGTGCGTAACCCAGTCGGTGATGCACGCACCATGCAGAACGGATGGTGCGTCGCCGAAATGTGCGTAACCGAGCAGGATGGTGAGTCAAATCAGAATGCAGCGTGGATTTTGCGTAACCGTCTCGGTGTGTAACCTAGTCGGTGATGCACGCGCCATGGGATGCAACGTCGCCGAACCGTGTGTAACTGAGCTGGTTCAGGTGACGCATAGAATCGACACGACCGATCAGTGCGTAACCCAGTCAGTGTCGAGCCATGTAGCCAGCCGTCTCAAAGGTGCGTAACCTACTACGTGCTTAACCGAGTCGGTGCTGCATCAAGCAGCACGGACGATGTGTAACCTCTGCATGCTACACGCTGATTCGACACGACCCAGTCGGTGTTGCATCAAGCAACACGTATGGTACGTAACTTCTATTGGGTTATGCACTGATTCGACACGACCCAGTCGGTGTTGCATCTATCAAGCAGCACGGACGGTGCGTAACCAGTGCAGGTAACGCGCTGATTCGAAACGACTGTATGCAGCGTGGATTTTGTGTAACCTTTGCGGGTTTAGGTTACGCGATGCAACGACACGACCCAGTCAATGTTGGACCAAGCATCAAGGATGGTGCGTAAGCTGCATTCGACATGACCGGATGCATCGTGGATTTTGCGTAACTTTATCGGCCCCAAGTTATGCGATGCAACGACACGACCGGATGCATGGGGATTTTGCGTGACAGACTCCGTGCGTAACCCAGCCGGTGATGCACGCACCATGCAGAATGGATGGTGCATCACCGAAACGTGTGTAACCGAGCAGGATGGTGCGTCGAATCAGAATGCAGTGTGGATTTTGCGTAACCGTCTCGGTGCGTAACCCAGTCGGTGACGCACGCGCCATGGGATGCTGCGTCGCCGAACTGTGCGTAACCGAGCTGGTTCAAGTGACGCGTAGAATCGACACGACCGATTAGTGCGTAACCCAGTCAGTGTCGAGCCATGCAGCCAGCCGTCTTAAAGGTGCGTAACCTACTACGTGCTTAACCGAGTCGGTGTTGCATCAAGCAGCACAGACGATTCGTAACCTCTGCATGTTACACGCTGATTCGACACGACTTAGTTGGTGTTGCATCAAGCAGCACGGATGGTGTGTAACTTCTTGTGGTTACACATTGATTCGACATGACCCAGTCGGTGTTGCATCTATCAAGCAGCAAGGACGGTGCGTAACCAGTGTAGGTTACACGCTGAATCGACACGACCGGATGCAGCGTGGATTTTGTGTAACCTTTGCGGGTTTAGGTTACGCGATGCAATGACCCGACCCAGTCAGTGTTGGATCAAGCATCAAGGACGGTGCATAAGCTGCATTCGACACGACCCAGTCGGTGTTGTATCACACTCCACGGACTGACGGACGGTGCCTTGTACGGGTTACGCGCTGATTCGAAACGACCAGATGCTGCGTGGATTTTGCGTAACCTTTGCAGGTTTAGGTTACGCGATGCAACGACACGACCCAGTCAGTGTTGGATCAAGCATCAAGGACAATGCGTAAGCTGCATTCAACACGTCCGGATGCATCGTGGATTTTGCGTAACTTTATCGGGCCTAGGTTACGCGATGCAACGACACGACCGGATGAATGGGGATTTTGCATGACAGACTCCGTGTGAAACCCAGTCAGAGATGCACGCACCATACAGAACGGATGGTGCATCGCCGAAACATGCATAACCGAGCAGGATGGTGCGTCGAATCAGAATGCTGCGTGGATTTTGCGTAACCGTCGCGGTGTGTAACCTAGTAGGTAATGCACGCGCCATGGGATGCTGCGTCGCCGAACCGTGCATAACCGAGCTGGAGCAGGTGACGCGTAGAATCGACACGACCGGATGCAGCGTGGACTTTGCACAACCGATCAGTGCGTAACCCAGTCAGTGTTGAGCCATGCAGCCAGCCGTCTTAAAGGTGTGTAACCTACTACGTGCTTAACTGAGTCGGTGTTGCATCAAGCAGCACGAACGATGCGTAACCTCTGCAAGTTACGCGCTGATTCGACACGACCCAGTCGGTGTTGCATCAAGCAGCACGTATGGTGCGTAACTTCTTCTGGTTACGCACTGATTCGACACGACCCAGTCGGTGTTGCATCTATCAAGCAGCACGGATGGTGCGTAACCAGCGCAGGTTACGTGTTGATTCGAAACGACCGGATGCAGCGTGGATTTTGCGTAACCTTTGCAGGTTTAGGTTACGCGATGCAACGACACGACCCAGTCAGTGTTGGACCGAGCATCAAGGACGGTGCGTAAGCTGCATTCGACATGACCAGATGCATCGTGGATTTTGTGTAACTTTATCGGCCCCAGGTTACGTGATGCAACGACACGATCGGATGCATGGGGATTTTGCATGACAGACTCCGCGCGTAACCCAGTCGGTGATGCACGCACCATGCAAAACGGATGGTGCGTCACCAAAACGTGCATAACCGAGTAGGATGGTGCGTCGAATCAGAATGCAGCGTGGATTTTGCGTAACCATCTCAGTGCGTAACCTAGTCGGTGATGCACGCGCCATTGGATGCTGCGTCGCCGAACCGTGCGTAACCGAGCTGGTTCCGATGACGCGTAGAATTGACACGACCGATCAGTGCGTAACCCAGTCAGTGTCGAGCCATGCAGCCAGCCGTCTTAAAGGTGCGTAACCTACTACGTGCTTAACCGAGTCAGTGCTGCATCAAGCAGCAGAGACGATGCGTAACCTCTGCATGTTACGCGCTGATTCGACACGACCCAGTTGGTGTTGCATCAAGCAGCATGGATGGTACATAACCTTTTGCGGTTACTTGCTGATTCGACATTTGAGACGACCCAGTTGGTGTTGCATCTATCAAGCAGCACGAACGGTGCGTAACCAGTGCAGGTTACGCGCTGAATCGACACGACCAGATGCAGCGTAGATTTTGCGTAACCTTTGCTGGTTTAGGTAATGCAATGCAACGACACGACACAGTCAGTTTTGGATCAAGCATCAAGGATGGTGCGTAAGCTGCATTCGACATGACCCAGTCGGTGTTGCATCACACTCCACGGACGGTGCCCTGTACAGGTTACGCGCTGATTTGAAACGACCGGATGCAGCGTGGATTTTGCGTAACCTTATCAGCTCCAGGTTACGTGATGCAACGACACGACCGGATGCATGGGGATTTTGCGTGACAGACTCCGTGCGTAACCCAGTCAGTGATGCACGCACCATACGGAACGGATGGTGCGTCACCGAAACTTGCGTAACCGAGCAGGATGGTGTGTCGAATCAGAATGCAGCGTGGATTTTGTGTAACCGTCTCGGTGCATAACCCAGTTGGTGATGCACGCGCCATGGGGTGCTGCATCGCCGAACCGTGCGTAACCGAGCTGGTTCAGGTGACGCGTAAAATCGACACGACTGATCAGTCCGTAACCCTGTCAGTGTCGAGCCATGCAGCCAGCCGTCTTAAAGGTGTGTAACCTACTACGTGCTTAACCGAGTCGGTGTTGCATCAGGCAGCATGGACGATGCGTAACCTCTGCATGTTACGCACTGATTCGACACGACTCAGTTGGTGTTGCATCAAGCAGCGTGGATTTTGCGTAACCTTTGCGGGTTTAGGTTACGCGATGCAACGACACGACCCAGTCAGTGTTGGATCAAGCATCAAGAACGGTGCGTAAGCTGCATTCGACAAGACCCAGTCGGTGTTGCATCACACTCCAGGGACTGACGGCCGGTGCCCTGTAAAGGTTACGTGCTGATTCGAAATGACCGGATGCAGCGTGGATTTTGCGTAACCTTTGCGGGTTTAGGTTATGCAATGCAACGACACGACCCAGTCAGTGTTGGATCAAGCATCAAGGACGGTGCGTAAGCTGCATTCGACATGACCGGATGCCTCGTGGATTTTGCGTAACTTTACCAGCCCTAGGTTACACGATGCAATGACACGACCGGATGCTTGGGGATTTTGCGTGACAGACACCGTGCGAAACCCAGTCGGTGATGCACACACCATACAGAACGAATGGTGCGTCGCCAAAACGTGCGTAACCAAGCAGGATGGTGCGTCGAATCAGAATGCTGCGTGGATTTTGCATAACCGTCACAGTGCTTAACCTAGTCGGTAATGCACGCGCCATGGGATGCTGCGTCGCCGAACCGTGCGTAACCGAGCTGGAGCAGGTGACACGTAGAATTGACATGACCAGATGCAGCGTGGACTTTGCGCAACCGATCAGTGCGTAACCCAGTCAGTGTTGACAATGCAGCCAGCCGTCTTAAAGGTGCGTAACCTACTACGTGCTTAACCGAGTCGGTGTTGCATCAAGCAGCACGGACGGTGCGTAACCTCTGCATGTTACGCGCCGATTCGGCACGATCCAGTCGGTGTTGCATCAAGCAGCACGGATGGTGCGTAACCTTTTGCAGTTACGTGCTGATTCGACAAGACCCAGTCAGTCTTGCATCTATCAAGCAGCACGGATGGTGCGTAACCAGTGCAGGTTACGCGCAGAATCGACACGACCGAAAGCAGCGTAGATTTTGCGTAACCTTTGCGGGTTTAGGTTATGCGATGCAACGACACGACCCAGTCAGTTTTGGATCAAGCATCAAGGATGGTGTGTAAGCTGCATTCGACACGACCCAGTCGGTGTTGCATCACACTCCACGGACGGTGCCCTATGTTGGTTACATGCTGATTCGAAACGACCAGATGCAGCGTGGATTTTGCGTAACCTTATTAGCTCCAGGTTACACGTAGCAACGACACGACCGGATGCATGGGGATTTTGCGTGACAGACTCCGTGCGTAACCCAGTCGATGATGCACGCACCATACAGAATGGATGGTGCATCGCCAAAATGAGCGTAACCGAGTAGGATGGTGCGTCGAATCAGAATGCATCATGGATTTTGCGTAACTGTCTCGGTGCGTAACCCAGTTGGTGATGCACGCGCCATGGGATGCTGCTTCGCCAAACCGTGCGTAACCGAGCTGGTTCAGGTGACGCGTAGAATCGACACGACCGATCAGTGCGTTACCCAGTCAGTGTCGAGCCATGCAGCTAGCCATCTTAAAGGTGCGTAACCTACTACGTGCTTAACTGAGTCGGTGTTGCATCATGCAGCACGAACGATGCGTAACCTCTGCATGTTTCGCGCTGATTCGACACGACCTAGTTGGTGTTGCATCAAGTAGCACAGATGGTGCGTAACTTCTTGTGGTTATGCACTGATTCGACACGACCCAGTTGGTGTTGCATCTATCAAGCAGCACAGACGGTGCGTAACCAGTGCAGGTTACACGCTAAATCGACACGACCGGATGCAGTGTGGATTTTGCGTAACCTTTCCGTGTTTAGGTTACGCGATGCAACCACACGACCCAATCAGTGTTGGATCAAGCATCATGGACGGTGCGTAAGCTGCATTTGACACGACCCAGTCGGTGTTGCATCACACTGCACGGACGGTGCCCTGTACAGGTTACGTGCTGATTCGACACGACCGGATGCAGCGTGGATTTTACGTAACCTTATCGGCTCCAGGTTACGTGATGCAATGACACGACCGGATGCATGGGGATTTTGCATGACAGACTCCGTGCGTAACCCAGTCGGTGATGCACGCACCATACAGAATGGATAGTGCATTGCCGAAACATGCGTAACCGAGTAGGTTGGTGCATCGAATCAGAATGCAGCGTGGATTTTGCGTAACCGTCTCGGTGCGTAACCCAGTCGGTGATGCACGCGCCATGGGATGCTGTGTCGCCGAACCGTGTGTAACCGAGCTGGTTCAGGTGACGCGTAGAATCGACACGACCGATCAGTGCGTAACCCAGTCAGTATCGAGCCATGCAGCCAGCCATCTTAAAGGTGTGTAACCTACTACGTGCTTAACCGAGTCGGTGTTGCATCAAGCAGCATGGACGATGCGTAACCTCTGCATGTTACGCGCTGATTCGACACGACCCAGTTGGTGTTGCATCATGCAGGATGGATGGTGCGTAACTTCTTGTGGTTACGCACTGATTCGACACGACCCAGTCGGTGTTGCATCTATCAAGCAGCACGGACGGTGCGTAACCAGTGCAGGTTACATGCTGAATCGACACGACCGGATGCAGCGTGGATTTTGCGTAACCTTTCCGTGTTTAGGTTACGCGACGCAACCACACGACCCAATCATGTTGGATCAAGCATCATGGACGGTGTGTAAGCTGCATTCGGCACGACCCAGTCGGTGTTGTATCACACTCCACAGATGGTGCCCTGTACAGGTTACCCCCTGATTCGACACGACCGGATGCATCGTGGATTTTGCGTAACCTTATCGGCTCCAGGTTACGTGATGCAACGACACGACCGGATGCATGGGGATTTTGCGTGACAGACTCCGTGTGTAACCCAGTCGGTGATGCACGCACCATACAGAATGGATGGTGTGTTGCCGAAACGTGCGTAACCGAGCAGGATGGTGCATCGAATCAGAATGCAGCGTGGATTTTGCGTAACCGTCTTGGTGCGTAACCCAGTCGGTGATGCACGCTCCATGGGATGCTGCGTTGCCGAACCGTGTGTAACCAAGCTGGTTCAGGTGACGCGTAGAATCGACACGACCGATCAGTGCGTAACCCAGTCAGTATCGAGCCATGCAGCCATCCGTCTTAAAGGTGCGTAACCTACTACGTGCTTAACCGAGTCGGTGTTGGATCAAGCAGCACGGACGATGCGTAACCTATGCATGTTACGCGCTGATTCGACAGGACCCAGTTGGTGTTGCATCAAGCAGCATGGATGGTGCGTAACTTCTTGTGGTTACGCACTGATTCGACACGACCCAGTCGTTCTTGCATCTATCTAGCAGCATGGACGGTGCGTAACCAGTGCATGTTACGCTGAATCGACACGACCCGATGCAGCGTGGATTTTGAGTAACCTTTTCGTGTTTAGGTTACGCGATGCAACGACACGACCCAATCAGTGTTGGATCAAGCATCATGGACGGTGTGTAAGCTGCATTCGACATGACCCAATCGGTGTTGCATCACACTCCACGGACGGTGCCCTGTACAGGTTACGCGCTGATTCGACACGACCGGATGCAGCGTGGATTTTGTGTAACCTTATCGGCTCCAGATTACGCGATGCAATGACACGACCGGATGCATGGGGATTTTGCGTGACAGACTCTGTGCGTAACCCAGTCGGTGATGCACGCACCTTACAGAATGGATGGTGCGTCGCCGAAACGTGCGTAACCGAGCAGGATGGTGCATCGAATCAGAATGCAGCATTGATTTTGCGTAACCGTCCGGTGGGTAACCTAGTCGGTAATGCACGTGCCATGTGATGGTGCGTCGCCGAACCGTGCGTAACCGAGCTGGAGCAGGTGACGCATAGAATCGACATGACCAGATGCAGCATGGATTTTGCGCAACCGATCAGTGCGTAACCCAGTCAGTGTGGAGCCATGCAGCCAGCCGTCTTAAAGGTGCGTAACCTACTACGTGCATAACCGAGTCGGTGTTGCATCAAGCAGCACGGACGGTGCGTAACCTCTGTGTGTTACGCGCTGATTCAACACGACCCAGTCGGTGTTGCATCAAGCAGCACGGATGGTGCATAACCTCTTGTGGTTACGTGCTGATTCGACACGACCTAGTCGGTGTTGCATCAATCAAGCAGCACAGACGGTGCGTAACCAGTGCAGGTTACGCGCTGAATCAGCACGACCAGATGAGTGTGCGTGCGTTGTGAGCGTCTCCGATGTACTCCTGTGTAATTCACAAAAAACATCCAGAGTCAATGCCCTCATCCCACTGCGGCAGGCCGAGCCCAGCAGCCCACAGGCCGGCCCACAGCTTGGCACCGAGCCCGGTGCCACAGATGGTTACTTGGATTTATGAAGCTGAGCTTTCCTCGGCGCAAATACCTTGGCGGGTTCTCTGTCGCCGAGCACGGCAATTGGCAATGCTGATGCCATTTAGAATCGGATCGGCAAATTCGAAGGAATCGGCTATTTTCAAAGAAGCGGGAGGCAACTGGCATATATTCAAGAATTTGGAAAACATGAAATCTTTAGCTTTGGCAAGGTAAATGCCTTTTCTGTCACATTTCTATTCATGTAAAAACATATGGGGGTAACAACGACATATTTGGAAAAACGACAGATGACATAGTGACACTAAACAGACATGGAACATGACACCATTATCACATAACATCTCCATCCTTCCCTCACAACACGTCTCAATAAAAGCCCAATTTAAGACGAGACAACAAAACTAGGGTCACCCAATAAAGAATCGGGAACAGGCTCTACCCAACATTCCCTTGCACATTTGCCAGCAGCTTGCTCTCTCCATCCCCTGCTAATTCGTGCTATTGGGTTCAGTACCTATTCTCAAGACACGATGTCTTGCAGCTTCCAATCCTGACTCTAAAGTAGAGATTCTATTCAGAAGAGAGTTCGTCTCATCATCAAGTAAGAAGGCCTCTATCTCCGCAAATTTAGAGTTGTCATCATCAATTAGTTGTTCTCTGAATGATTTCAATGCTGTGAAAAGGACAGGAGAAGCCTTTTCAGTGCCCATAGGACCATCATCTTCAGACATTTTTCCTGTAACTGCGGTGTCTGAATCGTCCTGTGACATAAAGATAACTCATATGTAATATAAGATTTTGCATAGAAAAAATGTAGCAGCCAGCAGGAACGAGTAATAGATTCTAATTATACAAATCAAATTGCTTAGCGTGTACTACAGTACCAATGAAACTGAAATATGATACCCTTGAATTGGTTAGCATTACAAAGTAAGTGGACAAAGAATTCCAGCATGAAATAGAGCGAATAACATTACAAATCCTTATGGTATCATATAATGTAGACAATCCCTCATGCTATCGTATACAATCAGCAATTGAGCAGCACGGTTATAAGTAATTTTATTCATGTTACTTCATCTAAACCAGAAAGCCGATGACAGAATTCCACAATAATACGATGACCTACTCTCATGTGATGAGAACGGCCTACAACTGAGGGACGGAACATATTTCATCATGTCACAAGGAATACGTATATGTATAGGCTCACCTTGCCATTTAAAGACGACAGCCAGCTGACCATGATGTATGGAACACCTTCTGATATTACAAACTGGCTTTCCTTACAGAACAAATTCATCTCGCCTGATTCCAAGCAGAAGGAGAGGAACAAATACCGACGGTCCCAACCTAGGTAGGCAGATAGGTACACAAAGCCATTGATAACTGCCATAGGATGCATTTCAACATCAGCCTCTTCTGAAAGCTCGGTGATCTTATTGAAAGTTGGGCGCAATAAGATCATCTCCTGCGGCATGAATCTCTTGACACCCTCATCATCGGCTTCCCAGAGCCAAACAGAAAGCATGCATTGCAGTGCACAGATGGCACACAACTTCCCATCATTGGTCTGACCAAGCTGAAACACTGACATTGGCCATTTCAAGGTCGGTGGCAGTTCCATCCGAGAGAACTGAAATGCCTCAGTGTTGAGGGTGATGATGCATCCCTACCACTTGTGTATCCAACAGACGAAGCCATTGACAACTGTGCCAGTGGGGAATTTCTCATGAACATTCAGCACTCCCCATGTCTGCGTCTGCGGCAAAACGACCCGCCACTCCATGGTCTGCGACGAGAAGACGGCCACGCGCGCCCATGTCCAGGTGCTGTTCCGTGGACGCAGACCACGCAGGACGGCTTCTTCTCCTCGCCGTCTTCCGAGAGCGTGTAGAACTCAAGAAAGGTGTCGGCTGTGAGGAAGTCCAAGCGAAGATCCTTGGCCATCTTAGGGTAGATTTTCAGAGCCTTTGAGTGCGGGCTGTAGGAGGCGCATTGGTAGGTGGAGCTGCTGACGAAGCTGGCATACCCCTCGCTGTAGAGGACATCGGGTTCGACATACCACTCAGACTCGGAGTCAGAGTTTTCGAGTAGACCGCCGAAGGCGGCGACCATGTCGCTACGCTTGCCTGCAGCTGCAGGGACGATGGCGCTCATGTAGGGCCTCATGAACAGGGCGAGGAGGGGCGGTGTGTGGAGCACACGGAAGTGGCGCCGGAAGGCGGGGGAGGAGCGGACGGTGCTGAGAAATGTGCGGCAGGTGAATGCCGCTCGGGCGAGGCTCGTGATGGCGGGGAGGCGCAGGAAGATTTCGCAGAGGATGTCATCACCGAGCGCGGTTATGGTGGTGGGAGCGGGTGTCGGCGGCTGCAGCGGTGGCGGGGGCGGGTGCCGGTGGCTGCGGCGGCGGCGGATGGGGCGGGATTCGGCCATAGCTGTGAGAGATCTCTAGCTGTGAGGACGAGTGGGCCTAGGCAAACCTCGGTCCATTCATAGAAAGCCCAAGGAAACGGCCGAAATGAATCGACAAGACCGGAGGCAGCGTGGATTTTGCCTAACCCAGCCGGTAATGCACGGTGCGTTGCCGAACCGTGCATAACCGAGCTGGAGCAGGTGACGTGCAGGATCGACACGACTGGATGCAGCATGGATTTTGCGTATCCGACGCCGTGCGTAACCCAGTCCGTGTTGCACCATAAAGCCAGCGGTCTTAAAGGTGCGTAACCCATACAGTGTTGCATCAAGCAGCACAAACGGTGCGTAACCTGTGCAGGCTACACGCTGAATTGACACGACCGGATGCAGCATGCATTTTGCGTAACCTTATCGGCTCTAGGTTACGCGACGGAACGACACGACCGGATGCATAGGAATTTTGCATGACAAACTGCGTGCGTAACCCAGTCAGTGATGCACGCACCATGCAGAACGGATGGTGCGTAACCGAGCAGGATGGTGCGTCGAATTAGAATGCAGCGTGGATTATTCGTAACCATCAAGGTGCGTAACGCAGTCGGTAATGCACGCGCCATGGGATGGTGCGTCACCGAACCGTGCGTAACCGAGCTGGTGCAGGTGGCACGCAGAATCGACGAGCCTGATTGGTTGAGAGCCAAAATTGCCAAACCAAAATTGGGGCATGACCAATATTTTTGGCAAATGTGCTTTGGCATCAAACCAATTGAGTGCCAAAATTTTGGCTATTACATTTGACACTAAAACATGTGTAACTTTTGCCCAGATTTTGGTAGAAAATGTTGGCATGCCCATGTTTTCACATGCCCCAATTTTGGTAGGGCACATTTGACTCTCAACCAATCAGGCCCGACACGACCGGATGCAGTGTGGATTTTGCGCAACCGATCTGTGTGTAACCCATTCAGTGTTGAGCCATGCAGCCAGCAGTCTTATAGGTGCGTAACTCAACACTATTTATAACTCAACACTTACCAAGAACGCAACACTCTATTTATAACTCAACAGTGAACAGGAACGCAACACTGCAGACTCCTGAAAGTGACCACGACAAGACGCAGTGTGGATTTTCCGTATCCGACGCCATGTGTAACCTAGTCAGTGTTGAGGGAAATCAGTTCACAATGACATCAGTTCATCACTTACATTGAGCAACTAGGTGAGTCACACCAACGGGCTAAAAAGATCACTAAAACATAGTGGCAAAGCTTCTTCACCTCCACCAACTTGTCCAGCAACAGATCCCATCACATCACTTTTAACCAGGAAGAAAGAAAAAATCACCTGGTTTTGGCGATGTTCAACGGCGGCCTGGATAGTTGGGTCCGACGACAGTGATTCTGCCATTGTCCCATGCCTTAGATGAGTAAAATCAATATCAACGCGATGCACAACTCCACTGGCTGAACTCAACCAAACCAATAAAACACGTATCGGCAGCTGCAACAACCACCAGCACCGTTGTCATTGCCAACGATGTCCCACACCGAGCCAGCCACCACTATAAGAGATGCCAGCCAGTTCAGATTGTGCAGTTGCCATGGCAACCAAATTGCTGCAGCATCATGGATACCTGAACTTACTTCTTAGACGAGCACGTGTAACAAGCAATCCACAAAGTATTCATTTGATAACAACTAATAGGCTCCTAACTAAAACTAGTAAGACCCATAGTGCGATGGTGGTAGTGGGCATCCTTGATAAGAACCATTATCAACACAGTACCGCATGAGCTGATCCCAGTGCAAATCCTGAAATTGTAAATTTGATGGAAGTATAAATATTAGTGCATCTTGATTGATATAGATAATGATAGAGAGAGTATTACCTTTGCGATCATATCAGGGTTCCCGACAATGATGAGCAGTGATTTTGCACGGGTGATCGCAACATTGAACCTTCTATGATTGCTCAAAAATCCAAGATTAAACAACTTGTCAAATTCATTATACTTTACAGTTGACCTGAGTGTAGAGATGATTATCACATCCCGCTCTTCACCTATGAATTGTTCCACATTACCAACTTTCAATTGAGTCATGTCAAGTTTTTTAAGGGCTTTCTTAATCTTTGCAACTTGCTGGCAGTATGGAGCAATGACTCCTATATCAGCTTCACAGACAAGACTGCTGCTTGTGAGTTTCCTTACAAGGCTTACAACCTTACTAACTTCAATCCTATTGAACCATGATGGATCAGTGCTGTCCATCTGATCACATCCATGTATTCCGATAAAAAGAATAGGGAACAGATTATTACGTAGACCAATACAATCATAAGTTAATGGCACATTATGTTTGTCATGAGAGATCATTTCACCACTGTAGAAAAGCTTCGATGGTAGCTTCAGGATTGATGGATGGCAACGATAATTAATCACAAGCTTTGTCACATAGTTAGAATTCCCTGTTTGGTACAGCTCAGATTCAAGCAGCCTTTGCAGATATGATTTCCCCAAACCATTCTTTTCTGCTTCCCTACAATAAACCAACGGCCCCAATTGCATTGGATCTCCTGCTAACACAACTACAGTGTCGCTTCCACATAGGGATAAAGGAATCATCATCTCTGGTTCAGAAACTTGCCCAGCATCATCAAGAAAAATGTGTGTGAAATGATCTCGGGTAATGTTCTTATGTTGCAGCAGATAAGAAATCATGTATGTTGTTATAACAATCCTGTAGTGCTTAAATTTTTCCAAACAGGGGCATTTAAATTTTTTATGTTTAACAAAGCAGTACTGGATCAATATAGGATCTACATCTTCATATTGACGGCTTGGGGCGTTCAGCCTGAAGATATCACAAGGGCAGCAAGTCATATGTGGCAGGAGCTTTTTCAATAGAAGGTCAGCTGATGCATTGGTAGCAGCACATACGAGAACATTTTTCCTTTGTTTGACTGCTTGAGAAATGGCCTCTACAACTGTCAATGTCTTGCCAGTTCCTAGAGGTCCATGTATGACATATGGTGGAAGACCACGGCAGCCAAGTATCCTTGCAACCGCATTTTTTTGCTTGGTGTTTAAGTGTGGGATCAAAGGCAAAAAATACACCTTTTCCACAGTTCTTACTGGTGATTGGGAGGGAAATAAAATCTTAGTTCCGAAATGTTGTGCACTCTTTAAAGACCTGTAGAGCCTCCAGTCAACTTCATTGTATCCGAACTGAACATTGCACCGGTACTTGTGATGGTGATTATGATGATTGTTGTAGAACTCATAACCGAACTCTACAAATATCCCATTCGCTGCAACCTTTGTAATGGTGCCCTGACGAAAATGCCAAACATATAATTAATTGTTGGTAGCATATATATACCTATATCTGACCTTTAAGATTGACAAATAAATATTCAAACATCAATGATAGGTTACTAACTTTGTAAGTTTGAGCATGTGTACCAACATAGGTAACAGATATATTGGCCCCGTGGAGTGGTGATGGCCTCCTTTCTGCCAAACCAGGGACTTCAATAAATGGAAAGTCATTCAAAAGTTCTAATGAGACACCGCGCATGTCATATGATCTTATTAACTCCTGCAAGTGAACATCTGAAGTTACCAAATAACAATTTTTCAAAATAAAATTTGCATATTAATACTATTAATCTACTATGGATGCTGAAATACCTTGAGATGGGATTCTTCCATGGTTAAAAGAGACATGAAAGTTTCATGGTGAAAAGGCATCAGGTCTTCGTCTAATTGGACCATGCTCATGGATACATGGCACAATTGGAGAGTAATCCAGTCTTATATTTTGAGAGCATCTCCAATAATGAGGTGTACGAACATATAAGGCTTTAGAGATATTATCATCGACCATTAGACAAGCTACACGTTCAATCGTCGTATCTCCAAAACAAAAATGCACAACTAATGTATGCAAACCAATATCTTTAGGCATACATGTGAGCCAAACTGTCTTAGTCCGTCCAGGCAGAAGTGTAATGTCTTCCAGATTAGATTTACCACCATCCAGTGGTGAACTCATTGATAAAACAAAGCTGTTTTCTGGGATTGAACCAAATATTTTTATCCTACATAAAAACACAGATTCAGGAGAGGTATTCTCTATTTTTATGGTGTCTGAACATGTTTCTCCAAAGAGGATGGATTTTGGTTTTCCGTCAATGAAAGTGAAAGGTTCTGTAATCATCACATGACCATAATCAGGGTCATGATGCTGATGAAGACCATTATTTTGATAATCAATGAACTTTACTTGGGGCTTGTCATCGGCACATGAGAATTCATCATCTGAAACATTACTGATATAAGTTTCCATCTTGAATCCTTAAAAAAAGTAATATGCTAACAATGCTATAATAAACTAGACAGCATGATACCAACCCAAACATGCCAATATACTTTGGTAAAATAAGAGGGATGAGTTGACAGATTCTGGTAGCAACTAGCAACCCAAACAGCGGCGAAATTGGCATGCCAAATGTTTAGCCTTACATCTATCATGGTCTAAAGTCGACTGATGATTCAGAGCATGTGAACAGTAAACCTTTCAAGTCCCATGACAAGTAGCATTAATATTTTCGTGATGGATGTATTAACGTCAACACTATGTTACAGATTTATGTTAGGAAATTGAATACCATAAAACCCTCCATAAAACCCCACTAAGACTGGCCTAAGTTTGACCAGCAACAATCCTAATTGGACAAACTTACTACATGGTTAAAAAATTTATTGACAAATCAATCAGAATACGGAGCTTTGCGCTTTTGAGTTATAAGGCATGTACACTTCACCATCTGTGACATTATCAAATTGCCCCACAGCAACCTGATGATGGCCACTATCTTCTACAAAGCAACAGAATAAGCAATCAGACACTATGGTGCATTAACTTACAATAGAAAGGAAAAGGAACGACGACAAGGCATAAACACAGAAAGTTCAGGATACCTTCAGCATCTCTGCTCAAATGATCCATTTCCACAGCAGTATCAAAGCTCCTATGGAGATCCTTGGCAAGTAGTAGAACTTTCCTTTTTAGGGATAAAATAATCACAAAATAGGCACCTTCTTCTTATATGATGTGGCAGTGCTCCTGCCTTTAATTCCAAAAAGAGAGAGAGAGAGAGCGCCTGCTTGGTTACGACAACAAGAACAACTGCATTGGTAGCCAAAATTTCTAGACATGCCTAGAATTAGGTTGGGCAAACATTGAAAGGCATCCAAGCAAGTTCTGATTTCCTACACTCGCCAAAACTACGGGATGGAACTAAAAAAATCAAATCAAATCAAATGCTCGTGAATTGGGTGGGGGTGGTGGCGGGGCGGAAGAGGTGGTGGGCTACCACACCCTCCACCTCCCTATCATCCTGCCTGCCCCGCCCCTGCTATATGCTGCCGCCGACTGGGGTCCCGCCTCCGCCGCTAACCTCGATCAGTACCAAAGTTCTTGAAATAAAGGCAACACGGATGTACATTACTGACGCAAGTTCTTAAATCATTGCTCCATAACAGAAACAATCCGAGCGCCTCGAACCCAAGACAAAACTAGAAGAGCGCAAACCATCAGTTTCGATGTGTACGAGCAAGGACGTAGGGCCTGACCTGTGTGACGAAGAAACGAATCAATCGGTGCCGACGGCCACGACTGCCGCTCAACTGCTCTAGTCCTCTGAGGGGGTGGAAACTGGGAAACCAAGCAGACGGAATCCGAAAAGTCCAAAGCGGTCGCGGACTTTCAACCCCACGAAAATACGTTAATGAAAAAGAAAAAAACTGGGCAAACTCGTCAGTTCCCACCCGCTACCATGTGGGTCCTGGAATGCGGGCCCGGTGTCAGCCGTGGGAGGTATGATAGGTGACGCGAGCAACAGCCGAAGACGAGGAGTAGTAAACAGACCCCGTGGGCCCGTGCCTGTGGCAACACTGGGATTAGCGGTTTGCACTTGCACATTCCATGTTGTGGTGTGGCCCGCGTGTATCTACAGTAGCTCCGGGCGGTTTTCCGGCAACCGGATCTTAAAATCTCCCGATCCCTGCAGTAGCCTGTGCCACGTCCCGGTGAGCCGTGCGCGTGTAACCCGGCCACGCGGGGCAGCCGTAGCTTGGGTTTCGTAATCGCCTAGCCGTGCACCGGAAAAATGTGAAATCCCTTCATGTGTAAACAAGGGGGAGCGCTAGCGTGTCACCCGACGATGCGGAGCAGGTGGTACGATCCCAACGTACAAATGGCACCAAGCCGCGTAACCTATAAGCTGAAGCACCGCGTGTGCTTCATGGATTGTGCATAACCCAGCGGGTCCAACTTAATTGATCATCGTCGCGATGTCACAGACGAGGTAGGAGTAACTAATAACTAGTAGGTGATACCCCGCGTGTTGTTGCGGGAATTTTTAAGCAAAATTTTAAGGTGAAATGTGAAAGTAGAAACACCAAAACGATTACATGATGATATTTATCTGTAAACAATAATATATATGAAAGCATGTTAATTTTGTTGAGCGAGAACCATTCTTAAATGATTGATCCTACATGTATTTCAACTACGAGAATTTTATGGCGTGCTACTCGCAAATACAACATGCTATTAGTCACAGAAAATCGACAAAGGCATAGTGACATGGTGTGTAGTGGGTTATGACATGGCGCGTTGAGAGGCAAGAGAAATTGTTAGTGGGTACCAATTAAGCTTAATTGCAGAGTGGATGCAGTACGGGTGTGCGTCATGGATTGTGCGTAACCCAGCGTGTCCAGCTTACTCCTCAGGGCGGGCGGCGCTGTTGTGGCTGTGGACGACACGACGGGACGGGAGCGGAGGTGCCTGCAGCAGCAGGCCCGTCCCGTCTCGTCCCGTCCCGTCAAGGCTGTACACACGACACGACACAGTGACCGTGCATAACCCTTGGCTTGGCAGCAAGCCGCGTAACCTAGGCTGAAGCACCGTGTGTGCATCATGGATTGTGCGTAACCCAGCGGGTCCAGCTTAATTGATCATCGTCGCGATGTCACAGACGAGGTCGGAGTAACTAATAACTAGTAGGTGATACCCCGCGCGTTGCTGCGGGAATTTTTAAGCAAAATTTTAAGGTGAAATGTGAAAGTAGAAACACCAAAACGATTACATGACAATATTTATCTGTAAACAATAATATATATGAAAGCATGTTAATTTTGTTGAGCGAGAACCATTCTTAAATGATTGATCCTACATGTATTTCAACAGCGAGAATTTTATGGCGTGCTACTCGCAAATACAACATGATATTAGTCACAGAAAATCGACGAAGGCATAGTGACATGGCGTGTAGTGGGTTATGACATGGCGCCTTGAGAGGCAAGAGAAATCGTGAGAGGGTACCAATTAAGCTTAATTGCAGAGTGGATGCAGTACGCGTGTGCGTCATGGATTGTGTGTAACCTAGCGTGTCCAGCTTACTCCTCGGGGCGGGCGGCGCTGTTGTGGCTGTGGACGACACGACGGGACGGGAGCGGAGGCGCCTGCAGCAGCAGGCCCGTCCCGTCCTGTCAAGGCTGTACACACGACACGACATAGTGACCGTGCGTAACCCTTGGCTTGGCAGCATGCTGCGTGACCTAGGCTGAATCACCGCGTGGCACACGTAACGCAGCGGGTCCAGCTTACTCCTCGGGGTGGGCGGTGGCTGTGGCTGCGGACGACACGATGGGAGGGGAGCAGAGGAGGGAGGCCCCGTCCCGTCGTCCATCGTAATAATGATGGTGCACCGCGGGGCCCACAGCGGCCTGCCCTCACCGTTGTTTGCTTCTCCCGGAAGCGAAGCCCGTGCCAGGGGGAGGGGGGAGGCTGCTGACGCGTCGTCCATGGAATTCTCTAGTGCGCAGCCCGTTGAATGGAACTTGCGTAACCGAGACCTTGCAGGTTACGCGCTTAGTCGACACCACCCGCCGTGTCCCACGGAAACAGCGATGCTGGCGTGCGTAACCCAGGCGGCCATCACTGTAACCTGCGCCGCCTCGGTTACACGCGTGGACGCCTGGGATACATGGCATGCTTTGATCAAAGGCATATGCTATGGTAAGTTGGTAACCCAACCGCGAGCCATGTTGCTCCACGCATTCATCATGGTTCCTCGTGCGTAACCTGCCGGGTGCTGCCACCAAAAGGTATCGGTTATGCATTCCACTTCACCTGCTATCTCTTGATGTGCCCAACTTAGGAGGCCTCTTGACCCCTCTGTTCCCTCTTGATGTGCGGGCCTGACACGGTGGAGTAGCAGCAAATACAATACTACGATCCCGGGAGATCGTTGTAGGTAGGAAAAAGAAAGGAAAGGAAAAAACAACAAACTATATCATTGATATAGCTGCAAAGTTAATTACTTCATTGCATCTTCATGTATCTTGCAGGCCTCAATTTGCAGGCTCTTGCTGGCTGGAGTTGCTCTTATACTAAGTTCGCCATTTTTTGAAACACACCATTACTAGAATATTTGCCGATTCAAGAATTTGACTATCTATCCTAAATTTTCAGTTCATCCAAGCTAGCTATCACTACATTTACTATTAATTATACTATGCAACAACAAAGTCGTGTAACCAAAATTGTTGTACGATTGTACCACGGAAGCATATATCATGCATAACTGTGTGGCTGAAGGTTACGCTGACTGTGTGGCTGAAGGTTACATTTTCATCAGAACTGCAGTTAGCTTCATCAGTGTAGGTATGAACCATCTGGCTGATTCAAACAGTGATCTGGAACCATTCTGTGGCCTCAGGGTTATATCTCTCATGACGACATCGACACCATCCATTATGCTGTGCTTCCTCAGCAAGCATCTTCTAAAATCCAAATCGAAGTAGTATATATTGTTGATGTCGGCGAATCTGTCGGCCGACAACACAAAGCAGGAGAAGTCATTATGGGTCGACAATATGATTGTGCCATTTAGGTGGGACATGCTGCTGCAGTTGATACCATCACCGTTATTGATGGGCTGGTCTCTGAGGACAAAGCTCACGGGGTGTTGGTGGAAGTGTCTAAGTCCGGAGTGTAGAAGTCATCGGACGATCCACAGAGGAAGAGCACTTGATCCTCCTGTTTGACTGTGTGCTTGTGCAGGCATGGTTT
This sequence comes from Cenchrus fungigraminus, assembly GCA_036936925.1. Taxonomy (NCBI): domain Eukaryota; kingdom Viridiplantae; phylum Streptophyta; class Magnoliopsida; order Poales; family Poaceae; genus Cenchrus; species Cenchrus fungigraminus. The sequence continues at coordinate 87,881,196 of CM072779.1, read as the reverse complement.
AAAACAATCCTCCAGCTGCAGCCAAAACTTCCTGACGCTGGTGTGAGTACTAGTTTTCCACTCCTTGTCAATTCCAAGTTCACATACCGCTGCAGTCATGGGAACACCCGGCTCGGTGTGCTTGGTGTAGACAACGACAGTATATTTCTTCTCAACACTGTTTGATATGACAAATCCATATTCAGCCTTGCCATGGATGCAACTGGGCAGGGGCGGCAGTTTGGTGTTCCACCCAGTCAGCAGGTTGACAATCACACCCTTAGCATTCTTTCTAATATCGATCCCGATAAGGAGGCCGCTGTCATAACCGATAATCCTCCCACGAACAAGGGTAGGGAAATAGCCACACTTAGCCACCGTCTTGCCATCTAGAACTGGGACTTTTATGCATGCAGACCAGGTCCCATCCAATGTCTGAAATTGTAGGCATTCATCGTACTGGGACAACATGATCCAGGGCTGAAAGCATGTGTTAGCAATGGGATTGACGGCATCCTTCCAGTTCTTGCAGACAACACGGAACCTGACGTAGAATCTAGCATCCCCAATTAGTTTGGAGATGGACAAGACAATCTGCTTTTCAAGAGAAGCCCAATGCCTATAGGTGGAATCCAATGTTTCCTACAATATATTACTCGAATTAACTATATAAACAACACATATAAATCATGTAAACTGTTTTACAACTTATCAAGTGCATGAATCAAAACATTTAAGTTGTTCAACAAAAAATCCAAATAATTGAAAACTTATCACAAGCCAGTTTGTGTTATAACCTTATCCTGGGGTCCCTGAAAATCCAGAGATGCAGTTCCATTTTCCTGAACGTTAAGAAATAACAACCATCAATTAACAGTTGAGATTTGTGATTTCAGCAATAATTTACAGAAATTGCAAAACAAAGACTGAGACTATGCAGATATGAACCTGGTGGAGTTGCTGTTCAGCCAATTCCTCAGTTCTAGTTGACTCACAAACGAGTAGAGCAATTTTAGCAAGAAGTTTTTGTACACTCTGATTGTTAGTGCTCTGAATTTCGTTGTCCAAGTTAGTGATTAAACTGATCAAGAGACCAAAAGTCCCCGAGATCTGGTCCGAATTCGCAATTTTATGATCCTCAATCTTCTTGACAATTTGCGACTTCAACTGTTAATCAGACAATCATCTGTCAAGACCAGAAATATAAAAATACATTCTACTACATGTTTTTGATTATTACATTGTTTCATTCATGAAAGTACGGTCACACAGTAACAAGGAAAACAAGGTTTGCAAAACTCACATCTGGTGGCAGATCGATATTGTCAATTGAGATATATGTCGTTGAATCTGTGCAGTGGAAATCTTGTGCATATCATGTACTGTTGACGTTTTTCAACTGCATTGAAAAAATTGAGATGAATCAAAATAGTGCAAAAATGCATTAGGCCGAAAAAAATAGCTAAGTAGGAGTTGCAAAAGGACATAAAATGAAGAGTTACCTTTAGTTCTCCGAAAAGTCCAAATCGGAATAGATGATCTTTTTCAATCTGTTTCGTTTCCTTGTAGCTATCCCAAAATATAAAATGAGGTAGTTTAACATATTGTTTAATCTCCCTCCCATGTTCAAGCCAGTCCAGCAAATATAACTACATAAACATCAGATGCATGAGCTACCATAATAAAGAAAAATAACTCCTGAAACAGGATTACGATTTGATATGGATAGTCCTTACTCCAAGGAAATATGTTGACCCTTTCATGTAACAACTAAAATTTGGATCATTATAAATCTTTTAGTTTATATGCTTGGCACTGTTTTTTATATCTTCCAGTACGTAGCCAACCCAGTCATAGGGCATTATACGATCCACATCTTCGCAAGTATGCAGCAATTTAGGGCTGACATTGTAAAGTGTGTCAGGAGCAAATATCCTGTCGGATAAAAGGAAAAGCCAACATGTAACGAAAAGGTTATCATCATTGCCCTTATTGATCTCATTGAGTAATTTCATCTGGGGGAATCCCTTTTCATTTTTTGGTATACCCAGTTTTTCTCTGAACTTACGGACATTCTCTTGCCTGCCAGTTTGTGGTACAATTTTGTCCCCATTGGATGGTAATCCGGTTAACCTAGCAAGACTTCTTTTGTTTACAGGTAGACTTCCAGCAGAACCAAAATTAAAGCACATGTTTTCTTCATCAAAGTGGATCAGTATCCATGCTCCAAACTTTTCAAAGGAGTGATCGAGCTTCATTTGCAAATAAGCACCAAGTTTAAGATCATTAATTCTTTTTTCCTGGTTTGTATTCAATTTTCTGTTGGCATTAATCACTGCATGTGGAGAGCACCTTATTCTTACACGTACTTCCTTGTCCTGGCAAATACAACATACAAAATTATATATGGCAACAACCAGATTACCAGAAAAAAGGAGTATTGCATGGAATCAGGTAGTTTGAATCAGTACACTTGGGTCAAAACTGAGTATCAAGATGGTTGGATCTTGTCTTGGTTTTTTACTTGAGGGTTCTGAATCAGATACTGAAGTCTGAGTGACACACTTTCTAATTTTGCCTTTGGTGCGGTTTCTGGATTCCATCTTGGAGTCGGAACCTTTACATACAACAAAAGGAACAATGCACCAATTAAAGTTAGGGAATGGGCCGACACAATGGGAATACAAAGATACAGGGATAATAAATTAAATACTTTGGTAAAATAACCTTTCAAGTGCCATGACAAGTAGCATCGATATTTTCGTGATGGATGTATTAACGACAACACTATGTTACAGATTTATGTCAGCAAATTGAACACCATAAAACCCCACTGAGACAGGCAATCCTAATTGGACAAACTTACTACATGGTTAAAAAATTTATTGACAAATCAATCAGAATATGGAGCTTTGCGCTTTTGAGTTATATGGCATGTACACTTCACCTTCTGTGACATTATCAAATTGCCCCGCCGCAACCTGATGATGACCACTATCTTCTACAAAGCAGCAGAATAAGCAATCAGACACTATGGTGCACTAACTTACAATAGAAAGGAAAAGGAACGCCGACAAAGCATAAACACAGAAAGTTCAGGATACCTTCAGCATCTGTGCTCAAATGATCCATTTCCACAACAGTATCAAAGCTCCTATGGAGATCCCTGGCAAGTAGTAGAACTTTCCTTTTCAGGGATAAAATAATCACAAAATAATACTTGTATCGGTTCGCATTGGCAGTGCTCTTGCCTTTAATTTCAAAAAAAAAGAGAGAGAACTAAATACTCGCCAAAATTGGTTACGACAACAAGAACAACTGCATTGGTAGCCAAAATTTTTAGACATGCCTAGAATTAGGTTGGGCAAACATTGAAAGGCATCCAAACAAGTTCTGACCTACACTCGCCAAAACTACGCATACACAAGAACTAAATACTCAGAGAAGGCACGTGACTTACAGCGGCCGCGGAGGTGGCACCTTGCGGGCGTCCTCCTCCTTGACCTTTTGCGCCTCCTCCTTCTTCCGCTTAGTCGTCGAACTTGACGACTTCGGCGCATCTTCCTCAGTGTCTGACGCGGACTTCGATCCCGTGTCGGTCGAGTCTTTCTCCGACTGAGGGGCGACCTCGCCCCTCTTCCTTTTCCCCTTCTTCTACGACTCGAGCTTGGCGATCTTTGAGGCATTCGCTTTGGAAGCCGGTTGCTTCTGAACAACGCTTCTTGTCTTCCGTGCCCCTACCGACGTCGCTGTCGCTTGATCATCTGCGGCTACCTCCTTGTTGACATCCGCCTCGACGGACGAGTCCGATGCATAACCCTCCATCAGGTCGCAGGCGGCGCCCTGAAGTCCTCCTTTGCCCATAGCTTAAAACGGGGCTCCACATATTGCCCCGCGGCAACCTGATGATGGCCACTATCTTCTACAAAGCAGCAGAATAAGCAATCAGACACCATGGTGCATTAACTTACAATAGAAAGGAAAAGGAACGACGACAAGGCATAAACACAGAAAGTTCAGGATACCTTCAGCACCTCTGCTCAAATGATCCATTTCCACAGCAGTATCAAAGCTCTTATGGAGATCCCTGGCAAGTAGTAGAACTTTCCTTTTCAGGGATAAAATAATCACAAAATAGGCACCTTCTTCTTATATGATGTGGCAGTGCTCCTGCCTTTAATTCCAAAAAAAGAGAGAGAGAGAGCGCCTGCTTGGTTACGACAACAAGAACAACTGCATTGGTAGCCAAAATTTCTAGACATGCCTAGAATTAGATTGGGCAAACATTGAAAGGCATCCAAGCAAGTTCTGATTTCCTACACTACGGGATGGAACTAAAAAAATCAAATCAAATCAAATCAAATGCTCATGAATTGGGTGGGGGTGGTGGCGGGGCGGAAGAGGTGGTGGGCTACCACACCCTCCGCCTCCCCATCATCCTGCCTGCCCCGCCCCCGCTATATGCCGCCGCCGACTGGTGCCCCGCCTCCGCCGCTAACCTCGATCAGTACCAAAGTTCTTGAAATAAAGGCAACACGGATGTACATTACTGACGCAAGTTCTTAAATCATTGCTCCATAACAGAAACAATCCGAGCGCCTCGAACCCAAGACAAAACTAGAAGAGCGCAAACCATCAGTTTCGATGTGTACGAGCAAGGACGTAGGGCCTGACCTGTGTGACGAAGAAACGAATCAATCGGTGCCGACGGCCACGACTGCCGCTCAACTGCTCAAGTCCTCCGAGGGGGTGGAAACTAGGAAACCAAGCAGACGGAATCCGAAAAGTCCAAAGCAGTCGCGGACTTTCAACCCCACGAAAATACGTTAATGAAAAAGAAAAAAACTGGGCAAACTCGTCAGTTCCCACCCGCTACCATGTGGGTCGTGGAATGCGGGCCCGGTGTCAGCCGTGGGAGGTATGATAGGCGACGCGAGCAACAGCCGAAGACGAGGAGTAGTAAACGGACCCCGTGGGCCCGTGCCCGTGGCAACACCGGGATTAGCGGTTTGCACTTGCACATTCCATGTTGTTGTATGGCCCGCGTGTATCTACGGTAGCTCCGGGCGGTTTTCCGGCAACCGGATCTTAAAATCTCCTGATCCCTGCAGTAGCCTGTGCCACGTCCCGGCGAGCCGTGCGGGTGTAACCCGGCCACGCGGGGCAGCCGTAGCTTGGGTTTCATAATCGCCGAGCCGTGCACCGGAAAAATGTGAAATCCCTTCATGCGTAAACATGGGGGAGCGCTAGCGTGTCACCCGATGACGCGGAGCAGGTGGTACGATCCCAACGTACAAATGGCACCAAGCCACGTAACCTATTGGCTGAAGCACCGCGTGTGCGTCATGGATTGTGCGTAACCCAGCGGGTCCAGCTTAATTGATCAACGTCGCGATGTCACAGACGAGGTAGGAGTAACTAATAACTAGTAGGTGATACCCCGCGCGTTGCTGCGGGAATTTTTAAGCAAAATTTTAAGGTGAAATGTGAAAGTAGAAACACCAAAACGATTACATGATGATATTTATCTGTAAACAATAATATATATGAAAGCATGTTAATTTTGTTGAGCGAGAACCATTCTTAAATGATTGATCCTACATGTATTTCAACTGCGAGAATTTTATGGCGTTCTACTCGCAAATACAACATGCTATTAGTCACAGAAAATCGACGAAGGCATAGTGACATGGCGTGTAGTGGGTTATGACATGGCGCGTTGAGAGGCAAGAGAAATCGTTACTGGGTACCAATTAAGCTTAATTGCAGAGTGGATGCAGTACGCGTGTGTGTCATGGATTGTGCGTAATCCAGCGTGTCCAGCTTACTCCTCGGGGTGGGCGGCGCTGTTGTGGGTGTGGACGACACGACGGGACGGGAGCGGAGGCGCCTGCAGCAGTAGGCCCGTCCCGTCCCGTCAAGGCTGTACACACGACACGACACAGTGACCGTTCGTAACCCTTGGCTTGGCAGCAAGCCGCGTGACCTAGGCTGAATCACCGCGTGGCACACGTAACGCAGCGGGTCCAGCTTACTCCTCGGGGCGGGCGGCGGCTGTGGCTGCGGACGACACGACGGGAGGGGAGCGGAGGAGGGAGGCCCCGTCCCGTCGTCCATCGTAATAATGATGGTGCACCGCGGGGCCCACAGCGGCCTGCCCTTACCGCATTTTGCTTCTCCCCGAAGCGAAGCCCGCACCGGGGGGGAGGCTGCTGACGCGTCGTCCGTGGAATTCTCTAGTGCGCAGCCCGCTGAATGGCACCTGCATAACCGAGACCTTGCAGGTTACGCGCTTAGTCGACACCACCCGCCGTGTCCCGCGGCAACCGCGATGCTGGCGTGCGTAACCCAGGCTGCCATCACTGTAGCCTGCACCGCCTCGGTTACATGCGTGGACGCCTGGGATACACGGCATGCTTTGATCAAAGGCATATGCTATGGTAAGTTGGTAACCCAACCGCGAGCCATGTTGCTCCACGCATTCATCATGGTTCCTCATGCGTAACCTGCCGGGTGCTACCACCAAAAGGTATCGGTTACGCATTCCACTTCACCTGCCGTCTCTTGATGTGCCTAACTTAGGAGGCCTCTTGACCACTCTGTTCCGTCTTGATGTATGGGCCTGACACGGTGGAGTAGCAGGAAATACAAGACTACGATCCCGGGAGATCGTTGTAGTTGGTAGGAAAAAGAAAGGAAAGGAAAAAACAACAAACTATATCAATGAACCACCCGACGAAGTATGATCTAGATTTTTTTTGTAAGAAACATCCCTAATAGATTTGTCTCTCTATTTTCCATCCATCTGTGTAATTAGTTTTACAATTAAATCATGTTTAGTCTTCCTAATATTTGATTTACAATTGCTACAGTAAATTTTCACAAATTTCGTGACGAACTAAACAAAGCATTATTTGGAAACTATATATTTTTCTTCGAAATTTTACTTTGCACAAAAGTCAAAACAAGTGTCAGGCTGCTTGCACTAGCTTTGTTGGATTGTCTTCTTGTGCTTCTTTTATCTGCATTGCTGGGTGTTTCCCCTTCCTTTTTCACCGGCGGTGTCTGTCCGCCTTCGGCCTAGCGTGGGCCTTTTCTGCTTCTCCCCTCCCAATGCCCCCACAGTTACCCACTGCTCTACCTCCATCGAAGCCTAGAAGAATTCAAGAGGCGTTCATGGTCGTCAGCGACGGTGGCGGCTCATTTCTTGGGAGTGGGCCGCTGATTTCTTGTTCATCGGTGGTGATTTGTTCGTCCTCAAAGGCACAGGCCAGGTTAGGTTTTGCTCGTTCATTTGGGGACGGATGGCTTAGTTCTGCGACTTTTATTTGAGTTGGATTTGAGATTCAGAACTTGTTGCTGTTCATTTGGGTTGTCAGAGACGACCAGCGGTGATATTTGGTGAGAATGGTTCAATCCAACTCAAACACGGAAGGACTCCCTAGTATGTAGCTATTTTTTGTATCTATGCCTTTGTCTATGGGATTATGAATTGTAATTGGTTGATTGGTTCATTGTTGCACTTGAAGATACTGTTCACCAGTTGCATCTACCAAGGGACTCAAGTCTTGACGTTGCAGTGGTTCATCCTGGCAAAGATGCAAAAGGTACTTATTGACAAGTAAATTCTATATAATTTCATGTGCTGATTGATTTGATGCTAAAGGGTCAAATCATGTAGTGAGCGTGTCCATTCAGGATTGAGGTTGGTCAAATTTATTTTGTTTTGACTATCAGCTATTCACGTGCCTAAACCATAAACAGGCTAAAATTCATATAGTATCATATAACTATTTTCTTATTTCTTGTCTCTTTATACTCCCACATTGGGATGCTAGGTCACGGGTTGTGTTGAACCTGCGTAACCGAAATCAATGCTACTTGCATGGTTCAAGAACAGTTTCATAATATATAGTAATTTTTATTTGTTATTATTCATTTCCATACTTATCTTCGGGGTCAGAGGTACCAATCTGTCTGTCCATAACTTGAATTGATTTATTGTTCGTCCTGTTGCTAAAGGTTCTGGCTCCAAGAAGAGATCAAGAAATGAAGGTGCCCAAAGAAAAAGAAAAAGGCTCACTGAGCCTTCAGATTCAAAATTAGACCCCTCAAGCAAAAATGTAAAACAAGACACAGAGTGCATCTTCATATTCACAACCAACCCAATGGTGCGGATTCACACTATCTGATTCCATGCACAACTACTTTTTTATGTTAATTAGGCTGTTGCCACAAATAATTCTATATATTTGTATTTGCCAACAGAAGCATCAAAGGCTATCAACAAGGTGCTCTCCCCAGAAAATGATCAAAGCTAACAATGACCTGCATCCCAGTCAGAGAAAAAGAATATGTGAAATTGGTTTTGGTGATTATTTGGAGTTGAAGCTTGAGCACACCTTTTTGCAGATTGGTGCATGGATGCTGATTCACTTTGATCTAGAAAACATGTGCTTTAATTTTGGTTGTGCTGGAAGTGTCCCTATAAACAAAAAGAGTCTTGCAAGGTTAACTGGATTGCCATCCACTGGAAAAAAAATTGAACCAAGTAAGAATGGCTGCGTCCATCAGTTCAAAGAAAAACTGGCTATACTCCAAACCGAAAAGGGATTAACGGATGATCATTTACTCGATGAGATCAAGTAGGGCAAAGATGATGACCTTTTTGTCACATGTTGGCTTTTGCTTTTATCTGACAAGATATTGGCTCCTGACACACTTAACAATGTCAGCCCTAAATTGCTGAATATTTGCCAAGATATGACACATATAATGTCCTATGACTGGGTTGGCTACATACTGGAAGATATTAAAAAAAGTGCCAAGGATATAAAGGAAAAGATTGAGGGAGATCACAAAAGTAGCTATATAAAAGGATCAACATATTTACTTGGAGTAAGTACTATACACATCATATCACAGTCATGTTTCAGGAGTTATTTTTTCTTTATTTTGGTTGCTCATACATCTGCTGTTTATGCAGATATATTTGCCGGACTGGCTCGAACATGGGAGGAATAATGAACCATGTGTTGGACAACCTCGTTTTAAATTTTGGGATAGCTACAATGAAGTGAAACAGGTTGAAAAAGATCATCGGTTGGGATATGGATTTTTCAGAAAACTAAAGGTAACTTTTGATTTTATCTTTTTTCAACCTCATGATTTGCTGTTGTTTTGGCCTAATATTTTTTTCATTTTTTTGATTCATCTCATTTTTACAATGTAGTTGAAAAATGCCAAGAATACTTGTTATGCACAAGATTTCCATTGCACAGATGTAACAACAAATGTTGATAGTACCCATGTGTCACCATAGGTGAGTTTTGCAAACCTTGTTTTCCATGCTTCTATGTGACTGTACTTTTATGAATGAACAAAATACAAATGTACTGCACCATACCAATATTGCGAAACATACCAGCTTTATAAATATGTTATTAAAACATTGGATTTGAATTTTCTATAATATGTAGTACAATATAGTTTTATATTTCCGGTCTTGATCAATCATTGTCTTTTTAACAGTTACTTTCACAAATTTTGGAGACTCTTGATCGTGCAAATGCACAAATTTTGGAGAATCTTGATCATTCAAATGCGAATTCAGCCAGCACGTTGCGGTTTATTGGTTCTTGCAAACAAATGATCAAGGATCATCAGGAGAAACTTGATAAGAGTACACAAATTCCTCTTGCTGCTGGAATTGCATCGGCCATCAAAGCGAATGGAAACCATTGTGAAAACTACAATAAATCAACTAGAATAGAGGAATTGTCTGAGCATCAACATCACCAGGTTCTGATATAAGGTGCATAGTTTCAGTTGTCATTTTGCAGTGAGAAATTAGTTCAAAACTCCTAATTCCCAAGTGTTGCAGGAAGATGCAACATCAGATTCTCATGACTCCCACGCTATGGTAATAACACCGACTCTGATGAGGCTACTGAGTTCCTTTACATTTTAAGTCAGACATAATTGATAGCTTCTAGTTTTTAATGTCTATTGCAATGCAGTAGGCACGGTCTGTTTTAATTCTGCTTCCAGTTCTGATTCTATGTTGAACTCAAATGATTTGATTCACATAGTTGAACTTATCTTACTAGAGAACTTTTAATCCCTTGCATAGGCACATAACCGAGATTGCTTGGTGAGACTAGACGGCTCTCCAAAGGATCCCCTTCATGTTAGCATAGAGGATTGTGCTTCAAATGATCATTAGTGTTGCTTCACAAATAGTATGAGTTAACTTTTGATGATGCGAACAAGATTATAGGGAAATCATTCGGTTCAAAAGTTTATATGTTTATATGATCTCATCACTCGGTTCAAAAGATTATATGTTTGGCTTATGTAGGGAAATCAAGAAAAAACCATGTGTGGTGGAAGCGAACAAGATGCTTCATCCGTGGGCACCATTCAGCTTCATCATTCTAAGTTACCTTGGAACCTCCTCATGGCTGCTACAACATTGGTATCAGAACCATTTAATTCAGCTGCAACTAATGTGTTGAGTGAAACTTACACAGTACTAACTATTGAATTCTAGGAACATATTAACACACCTGGAAACCTGGAGGTACCACTAGGATGCTCTCCAAAGGACCCCCTTCAGGTTAGCATAGAGGATTGTGCTTCAAATAATCATTAGTGGTTCTTCATTAATAGTACAAGTTAACTTTTTGATGATGCCCAGTACTTCCAAGATCATGTAATTAATAGTTTTTTTACGAAGCTATTCCTTTATATCCATGAGCGCTAAAAAATGATTGAATGAAACGGGCATTACGAAGTGGAGTTCCGGACGACCTAGCATTTGTTCAATACTAGCGCTGAAATTAAGTGCACAAAACTGTCGGTTCAAATGATACGATTAGAAAATAGCAATCACAGATTGCAGATGTCTCTTGTTCTGTAGTAGCTTGTGTCTGCAATTCTACAGCAGGAGCACGACATCCTGTTTGTTGTTCCTTTGGTTTCTCGTTCTTGACGTGGAGTTTGGATCAGTTCTGCAGCAACACATCTCGTTGAATGATTGATGTGCTTTATTGCTCTTGCATAAATCTCATCACTCAGTTCAAAAGCTTATATGTTTGGATTATGCAGGGAAATAAAGAAAGTACCACGTGTGGTGTAAGTGAAGAAGATGCTTCGTCTGTGGCCTGCATTCAGCCTCAAGATACTGAGTTGCCTGGGGAAAAACTCATCGTGGCTGCTGCAGAATTGGTATCTGAACCATTTAATTCAGCTGCAACTAATGTGTTCAGTGAAACTTACATAGCACTAATGTTGATTGCGCGTTTTCAATTTTTTGGGTTATTTGCTGAAAAGCTTTAATGTATTGCTTCACAGACCGAGAGTAGATTGGAGAACCCAGAATGCGCAAGATATGATGTCTCAACTAGTGTCAAAGAGGTACATTAGCTTTTTTTTAACAAATTCTCATTCACCTGTGCTTAAAAATGTAGGCTCGTGATTAGCTGTTAAAACTGAGTGTCAATATGATACGCATCAGGATCAGAGAGGATCTTCATATTCACATCGCCAAGACGACGATGAAGAGGTGCATGACATTTTGGATGAACAAAAGCAGAGTGAGGTTAGTATATATCTTTTGTACAAAACTGAATCCTTTCAAAATCTTCTAAGCTAATATTTTGATTCTATGTTGAACTCAAATGATTTGTTTCACATAGATGAACTTATCTTACCAGAGAACTTTTGATCCCTTGCATGGGCACATAACCAAGGTTGCTTTTTTCGAATTCTAGGTACATACACCTGGAAGCCTGGAAGTACCACTAGGATGCTCTCCAAAGGATCCCTTTCAGGTTAGCATAGAGGATTGTGCTTCAAATAATAATTAGTTGTTCTTCATTAATAGTACAAGTGAACTTTTTGATGATGCCCAGTACTTCCAAGATCATGTAATGAATAGTTTTTTTATGAAGCTATTCCTGTATATCCATGAGCGCTAAAAAATGATTGAATGAAACGGGCATTATGAAGTGGAGTTCCGGACGACCGCATTTGTTCAATACTGGCACTGAAATTAAGCACATAAAACTATTAGTTCAAATGATACGATTAGAAAACAGCAATCACAGATTGCAGATGTCTCTTGTTCTGTAGTAGCCTGTGTCTGCAATTCTGCAGCAGGAGCACTACATCCCGTTTGCTATTCCTTTTGTTTCTCGTTCTTGACGTGGAGTTTGATCCAGTTATGCAGCAGCACATCTCGTTGAATAATTGATGTGCTTTATTGCTCTTGCATAAACCTCATCACTCAGTTCAAAAGCTTATATGTTTGGATTATGCAGGGAAATCAAGAAAGTACCACGTGTGGTGTAAGTGAAGAAGATGCTTCGTTTATGGCCTGCATTCAGCCTCGAGATACTAAGTTGCCTGGGGAAAAACTCGTCGTCGCTGCTGCAGAATTGGTATCTGAACCATTTAATTCAGCTGCATCTAATGTGTTAAGTGAAACTTACATAGCACTAACTGTTGATTGCGCATTTTCAATTTTTTGGGTTGTTTGCTGAAAAGCTTTAATGTATTGCTTCACAGACCGAGAGTAGATTGGAGAACCCAGAGTGCGCAAGATATGATGTCTCAACTAGTGGCAAAGAGGTACATTAGCTGTTTTTAACAAATTCTCATTCACCTGTGCCTAAAAATGTAGGCTCGTGATTAGCTGTTAAAACTGAGTGTCAATATGATACGCATCAGGATCAGAGAGGGTCTTCATATTCACATCTCCAAGACGACGATGAAGAGATGCATGATGTTTTGGATGAACGAAAGGAGAGTGAGGTTAGTATATATCTTTTGTAAAAAACTGAATCCTTTCAAAATTTTCTGAGCTAATATTCTGATTCAATGTTGAACTCAAATGATTTGTTTCACATAGATGAACTTATCTTACCAGAGAACATTTGATCCCTTGCATGGGCACATAACCAAGGTTGCTTTTTTTCGAATTCTAGGTACCACTAGGATGCTCTCCAAAGGATCCCCTTCAGGTTAGCATAGAGGATTGTGCTTCAAATAATCATTAGTGGTTCTTCATTAATAGTACAAGTTAACTTTTTGATGATGCCCAGTACTTCCAACATCATGTAATTAATAGTTTTTTTACGAAGCTATTCCTGTATATCCATGAGCGCTAAAAAATGATTGAATGAAACGGGCATTACGAAGTGGAGTTCCGGACGACCGCATTTGTTCAATACTGGCACAGAAATTACGCGCATAAAATAGAAAATAGCAATCACAGATTGCAGATGTCTCTTGTTCTGTAGTAGCCTGTGTCTGCAATTCTGCAGCAGGAGCACTACATCCCGTTTGCTGTTCCTTTTGTTTCTCATTCTTGACGTGGAGTTTGATCCAGTTCTGCAGCAGCACATCTCGTTGAATAATTGATGTGCTTTATTGCTCTTCCATAAATCTCATCACTCAGTTCAAAAGCTTATATGTTTGGATTATGTAGGGAAATCAAGAAAGTACCACATGTGGTGTAAGTGAAGAAGATGCTTCGTCTGTGGCCTGCATTCAGCCTCAAGATACTAAGTTGCCTGGGGAAAAACTCATCGTGGCTGCAGAATTGGTATCTGAACCATTTAATTCAGCTACAACTAATGTGTTAAGTGAAACTTACATAGCACTAACTGTTGATTGCTCATTTTCAATTTTTTTGGTTATTTGCTGAAAAGCTTTAATGTATTGCTTCACAGACCGAGAGTAGATTGGAGAACCCAGAATGCGCAAGATATGATGTCTCAACTAGTTACAAAGAGGTACATTAGCTGTTTTTAACAAATTCTCATTCACCTGTGCCTAAAAATGTAGGCTCGTGATTAGCTGTTAAATCTAAGTGTCAATATGATACGCGTCAGGATCAGAGAGGGTTTTCATATTCACATCGCCAAGACGACGATGAAGAGATGCATGATGTTTTGGATGAACGAAAGGAGAGTGAGGTTAGTATATACCTTTTGTATAAAACTGAATCCTTTCAAAATCTTCTAAGCTATTATTATGATTCTATGTTGAACTCAAATGATTTGTTTCACATATATGAACTTATCTTACCAGAGAACTTTTGATCCCTTGCATGGGCACATAACCAAGGTTGCTTTTTTCGAATTCTAGGTACATACACCTGGAAGCCTGGAAGTACCACTAGGATGCTCTCCAAAGGATCCCCTTCAGGTTAGCATAGAGGATTGTGCTTCAAATAATCATTAGTGGTTCTTCATTAATAGTACAAGTTAACTTTTTGATGATGCCCAGTACTTCCAAGATCATGTAATTAATAGTTTTTTTACAAAGCTATTCCTTTATATCCATGAGCTCTAAAAATGATTGAATGAAACAGGTGTTATGAAGTGGAGTTCCGGACGACCTAGCATTTGTTCGATACTGGCGCTGAAATTAAGCGCATATAACTATCGATTCAAATGATACGATGTTGACGGCTGTTAAGTGCTACTTTTACACCGTCAATACCTGCATAATATAATGGTAAAAGGATCATCAACACTAGAATAGGGCTTGATACTAATGATTTCCACAAGTGTTGGTGTATCTAGCTTTTGTTGCAGGATGCACCGAAATGCGTACTAAAAGGTACAATTGAGAGCAAGTAGTCCAATGGCTATTAAAGGATGTCATCATAAACAATCTCAAATGCCAATTTGGACTGCACCATTGCGACGGGCTCGTCGAGACGATCGAAATGGATATATCATTTGTCTACTTCGGAGTCCGGATGGGAAAGATATGCACAAGACAAGACCATACTCCCGATATCTTGTGAGCCCGGTGGGACCCACACCAGGCCACGAGGCGACGTGAGCCACATTGGATGCCATTGGATTCATGTGCACTCCATGTTCCCCTTGCTATGCTTCTACACTGGAAGTTAGCATTGTATCATCTATCCATTCTACAAAAATAAGGCTCCATATGTGGTGTGACCTCTCTCTCCAAAAGTATTATTGAAAAAAAAGACATGGGCTATGCAAAAAAATATCATGTTCAAAGCATGAGAAAAAAGAAAGAAAAAAAAAGAGATAGCCCATGTCCAAAGAAAGAAAAAAAAGGAGAGAGGTGGAATCATGCAAAAAGGAGTTCCAATAAATCAGATGGTAATAACTAGCACCCACTCCGGGCCTAGTGTCCACCTTACCATCACCACAACAGTCAACATATATGGTAATATCTAGCACCCATTCCAGGCCTAGTATCCACCTTATCATATCCATCACATCCATACATGTGCACATCTTGATCTGATTGTATGACTTGATTTTCTTTTTGGATCCGGTTTTTGACTTTGCAATATATGTGATGCAAGTATGCTTTATCTTTTATCCTACCCTGAGCTCCACATATAGCCATCATTAGAAGTAGGATGAAAGAAAGGCAATCTAATGCCTTGGTGAGGATATATACACATTGAGTGATCTGAGAGAATCAAATGAGGAGCTAAGCAAAGGTTTGTTTATGAAAACTTATTGCAAAACCCCAAGTTACTTAACATGAGGAGTAGGAGTGATTTGATTCATGACCATTCCATTCCTCAACTACCCAAGATGACATGATAGACACTTCACAGAGTTCACAAGTGTAAGGTATGGTTTGGAATATCTCTTATGCTCGCTTCATACCTTTGGATATCATGTCTCACCTTGATCTAACTCCCATTACTCGGGACGAGCAAAGGTCAAGTGTGGGGGTGTTGTTGACGGCTGTTAAGTGCTACTTTTACACCATCAATACCTGCATAATATAATGGTAAAAGGATCATCAACACTAGAATAGGGCTTGATACTAATGATTTCCACAAGTGTTGGTGTTTCTAGCTTTTGTTGCAGGATGCACCGAAATGCGTACTAAAAGGTACAATTGAGAGCAAGTAGTCCAATGGCTATTAAAGGACGTCATCATAAACAATCTCAAATGCCAATGTGGACTGCACCATTGCGACGGGCTCGTCGAGACGATCGAAATGGATATATCATTTGTCTACTTCGGAGTCCGGATGGGAAAGATATGCACAAGACAAGATCATACTCTCGATATCTTGTGAGCTCGGTAGGACCCACACCAGGCCACGTGGCGATGTGTGCCACATTGGATGCCATGTGCCCATGACACCTCATCATTCCATGTGAAGCAACTCCCGGCGAATCAGACACCGCCACGTGTGCAGCACAAGGATCCAAGGGCCCACCAGAGACCCAAACCACCTCAAAACTTGGCATGCACCTGGAACCGTTATAAGGGGCCACATATCAGTCTCCCAGAGAAAGCACGGGCCAAAAGGAGGTGGGCCAGGGTCGGCCGAACCTAGGTTCGGCCGAACCCTTTTGGTCTCCATTCGCGATCTGCTTCCACGTGGTGCCTCCTGGTTGATCTCTTGCAACGTTCCGGGGTGGATTGGTGACATGGCGCCCGTTGATTGGCCGGTACAAGGTCGGTTTGGTTCCTTCCCCTGGAAGCTAGAGAAGATGCATTGCAAGATACCTCGCCATGTGTCGCTCTCCTATTGGTGGTGCCCAAGGATGGTTGCACATCTTAGAGAACATTTGGCCTCTTGGCAAGCCACCCCCTCCTCTATAAATAGGAGGGGAGGGGCTCCCATTTGAGACGCACCACTTCACCCAAGGATGAGAGCTTCCCTTCAAAGGAGAGGCCTCTCCTTGGTAGATTAGAGAATAGGAGAGTGAGAGAGGGATTTGTATCTCCATGGATGCTTCGTTCTTCAATTAGAGTAAAGTGAGTATTTCTGCATTTTCTATTTAGACTAAAGTGTTATTCATGTTTGAGTGATATGTTCTTGTGTTCTTCGCCTGTTCATCATTTAGAGGCACGTGTTCTTCACGAACACGCCCCCTCGATCTAGTTGATTAACTGCACAAGTTTGTATCCCGTTTGCATGACTTGTCTATTAGAGTAAAGTGGATGCTTGCATGCTCTGATTAGAATAAATTGTGTTCGTGATTCCTTTCTAATAGTTTATGCTAGGTTGCATGAGTAGACTTTTTCCTCTGCTAGTGCGTAGATCCTGGGTTTATGCGTTCATCTGCTGCAAGTCGTTCGTATACGTTGGAAGCATAGTACGGGGTTGAGTGCTCTCTTGCATGCCTCTAGCATAAGCTAGTAGTACCTATAGTGAGTGAGATCAGTTCTCTTCCGTGGTCGTAGTTCTATAAGTACAGAGTGTCGTAGTCCGTTGGCTACGGCAGTAACCACAGTGTAGACGTTGTGTAACGCTACCGGTTATCATTCGTTCAGCTTATCCCAAGGTTAGGTAGAGGCAGTCCAGGTGGTGGTGACAGCCCGTCTGGCCCTCATTGATCCTCCGTAGCTGGATATAGTCAGAGCTCCGTTCCACATAGATCCGCGTACCGGAGTCGCCTGTTAAGTCAGGGCTAGCGGTACCCTAAGCCAAGTTCTATCTAGAGATCGACCTTTAATCTCATCTATAGTGCTATCTTTAGGAATCCTCTCCATCCTTGCCTCTTATCTGGGTGTGTCCTTGGACCGACTAGTATGAAGGTAGTGCACACTGTTCCCTTAGATTCGATACCCTTGGAATACTCTGAGGTGAAAGCTACAACGGTATCTGTGTGCTTGCAGATTTATTCGTGTGTCGCTAAAATACCCAACATACGATTAGAAAATAGCAATCACAGATTGCAGATGTCTCTTGTTCTGTAGTAGCTTGTGTCTGCAATTCTGCAGCAGGAGCACTACATCTTGTTTGCTGTTCCTTTTGTTTCTCGTTCCTGACGTGGAGTTTGGTCCAGTTCTGCAGCAGCACATCTCGTTGAATAATTGATGTGCTTTATTGCTCTTGCATAAATCTGCAACTAATGTGTTCAGTGAAACTTACATAGTACTAACTGTTGATTGCGTGTTTTCAATTTTTTGGGTTATTTGCTGAAAAGCTTTTAATGTATTGCTTCACAGACAGAGTAGACTGAAAAGAAAGCATAAAGATCTTTTTTTTCAGTGACATATTTTCAACCTCCTGTCACTGCAGGCATCATCTTACATGACGAAAGATACCCATGACAAAATACCAGTGGATAAGATAACTGCTACATCAAATGAAGTTAAAAAGGGAAACTGTAAGATGCAACAAGCCAATAAGGATTTACAAGAATGTGACACAGAACAACCTTGTTCTGTAACTTTGACGACCTATCAATGTGACAAAAAGGAAATAAACAAACCAGACGTTGAAGAAAACTGTCGTGGGAGGCAAACTCATGAAAAACGAAGGAAACTCCTTGAGGAATTGTTATCACTTCAGCACCAGAGGTACATGACTATGTCTATATCATTGATGAATTAATATTCTTGTCTTCTGCATGAGTTTTTATTTACGTAAAGCCTATCGTCTGTTGTGCAGAGAACTTATATTTTCTTCTAATAAATTTGGTGCTATAAGAGCCAATGAGTTGGTAGCATGTTACACCAATGGAGATTGTATGAAGCAACTACTAGATGTAGTAATTAAAATCATGCGGGCTGAAATGGATTCTAAATTAATATTTTCACTGGATGAAGTGGACACTTTGATGGAAGGGGGTGAGATGCATTTGCAAAGTGCTCTGGTTACATCAGTTTTTCATATATTTCTTTTTAGTGTGATGTTTGATTTATTGTATGTCATGCACATGTCAGCTTCTGGTGCCCTTGCTCAACAAGGAAAATTGTGCCTTGTATTCATTTGCTACCAAAGGGAAAGATATGAAAATATGTGTTATCAGCGCAGCTAAAAAAGTTCTGAGTAAGGCTGCAAAGAAAAAGCTACTTGACAGGATGATTAACCTTTTAAAATATAATGATTTTCAAATGAAACGGATGTGGAGCATAAATTCTTTCAAGACAGCTGAAGTAATCCTCGCTGATGAAAAAAAATGTTTAGATTCTATCTTTTGAAATTCATTGAAAGTTGGGATGGACAAGGATTCACGGAATAATTGATAAGGTGATTTATTCTTTAACTTTGCTGTTTGACAAAATGTTTGCATAAAAAACAACTGAGAATAGGTTTCATAAGTACCTCTGCTCTAAATACTCTCTTTTAAGCAGGAGACCATTGAAGATTTTCGACTAGTTCTGCTGGAGAAGGTTCTGGGCAATCCAGATAACAAAGCTCGTATTCCTGAGAATATCAAGAATTATCTCCCCTGTAATTGTAGATGACACAAACTCCTTGGTGAAGTGTTAAAACTTCAGGACACTTGGTACAAACACTTGTCTTAATCACTGATCGATTCTTGTTTCTTCCATTAGTTTATCTGCTAGAACTAAAAGCAAGTTATATGATTTTGCAGTGGCAACATATTTTCAAGCCTTAAATATGGTACTGTACTTTCCAAGGACCTGGCAACTACTTACATTGATGGAAATGATTTGTCTGATGATTTTTTTGACTGTGGTGTTAAATTTATCATTGATGATCTTTCTCCAAAAGATTCGAAATTTATATTTACAGTGACACAGACTGTAAGTCTCATCTCTATTGCAAGTGGAATCTTTTTTAATCCATGAATATACATTATATATATATATATATTGATTTTTTTGTTACTGCAAGCAATTTTTGCTGGCCGACTATTGGGACTACTCCACCTTCACAACTTTGATGAATTTGGATCATGAGATGCTACAATCGATTGCTTCTGCCAAAGTGGTAAGCGTCTTGAATTCAGCTCTCTTTTCTTTTGACAGCTAAAATGATGCCCACATGTAAAAGAAACCTAACCCAGTCGTGGAGTAGTCAGCATGTAATCAGAATTTTATTTCTATCTTTTGATACTATGAAGACTAATTATTTCAATTATTCTGCACTTTGTCAGATACTGGTGCTAGTGCTAGCACATTCACACTTCACTTTGTATGTGTTCAGTATGAACAAGAAGTCCAGAAAAATATATATTCTGGATTCTTTAGAAAGGGATTATGAAGGAGACAGAATGGAAAAGCGAGATGTGCATCATGAGGCTACAAAAAAAATTGCTGGTAGGATGAGTATGTTTGTTAAGGATACCTGTCCGCAACTGGAAATGAACTGGAGAGAAGATGATTATGTGTACTTTCAGGTCACAGCCCAGGGAAACAAACAATATTGTGGATTCCATGTTTTGAAATATTTGCAACTTTGGACTGTGGAAGGATTACTTAGCACAGTTGATACGGTGAGTTTTTTAAAAAACCTTTTCCATTCATCAGTTTGTCTTTTCTTCATTATTAACGGAAGAGCAGAATCAGTTTTTGCTATCACTAAATAAAGAATAGAGTACATGTGGGTATAATTTTATTTGCTCTCTAACTATTTCTTTGTTGTAAGCAGGAGATGATTGAGGAATTTCGTCTAGAGCTGCTAGAAAAACTCCTCTCGCATCAAAGTAATGACACTGTTATTCCTGAGCAGATTAAAAAATATCTCCCATGAGACCACTGAGGCACAACTACGGATGGCAATGGGTTGGGTTCGGAGCAGATATCCGCGGATTTTGGGTCCCTGGGTTGTGGGTTTGCTTCAGATTTTCGCCCACAGGTTCGCGGATTCGGATATCCGCAACGCTTTGGGTTTTGGGCGGATTTTAGATTTCGCCCACAGATGCCCATTGGAGCTCCGCAAATTTGCGACTCTTTTTATTTCAGAGGGTGAAGATGATTCCACCATAATTGATGAATGATAAATTGTCTGTTGTTATTCGTTTGGAGGACTATATATGGATGTTGATTTGTGTTTTCCACTTTTATTGAACTTGTAGTGTGCTGAATTGTATTGTTGCATACTTTTGAAACAATTTGGACAGTGTGTAATGTACTGATGTATTCTGTGCTCTTGTTTTTTATGAAGTATTTTTCCAGATTTTGGATTATCCGTTGGGTTATCCTTGCACAGCAGCACACGGAAGGCAACGCCATGCACATTTGGCTAAAAAAATGGCTCATGGTGATGATATTATGTGGTTGCTCACTGATGACTCATGGAATTGGGGCGAAAAGGCAACGCCTCCAGCAAGGGAAGCTACACCGACGGTGCAGCCGTTGCCGGCACCGACCGAGGTCGTGCAAGGCTTTCGCCGAACCCCAAGACCAACTCCTCGCCGGTGATCTTCAGGCTTGGGCAGCAGGCGCACCGATGGAAAAGCAGCCAGAGCACCGAGGCGACAGCAACAAAGCACCGGCAGGCTGACAGACCACGACCCACGCAAACGACGCAGACGGCAGATAGGACCGATCCACGGCAACACAGACGACGACGGCGAAGGACCGGCGGCTGGGGCCGCCAAGGAGGAGAGCAGCAGGAGCGGTGACGAGGAAGAGGGGGGGCACCGAAGGAGCGGTGACACGTCAGAGACGGGGATGAGGGCACCAACGGTCGGGCGCCGCCGCGGCCAAGGGGAGGGTGCGAAGACGAGGAGCCCCGAACATTATCTATATTTTGATCCTACTTTATATATTTTTTCAACATAATCATATATGCACCATTTATTTGATTTATCATATATTTATTTTTAGCATAAAGATGGCAACGGGCAAACATAATCATATATGCACCATTTATTTTCAACATAATCAGCCTACACCTCTACGCCGCCACGACCACTGTTCCAGCATAAAGATGGCAACGGGCAAACAGCCCGCGGAGACCCAAGTATCGTGGCAAGCCCCTAAAGTCGAGAGATTGTGCAACCCTGCAACAGTGCTCGTGTAACCCAAGTTCCATAGGTCCGTTACCGTCTTGTAGAAAGATGGTGTAACCGGAAGTTCGCAACACATCGCGCAAGCACATGCACTTGCACTGCACAACACCTTACCTATCACTTATTAAGGCGCTCGTTTCTGCGTAACCCTATATATAGTGTTTGGGCATTTACTACTCCGTTGGACCATGCCATATATATACTTGGCAGCATATCAACAGATAGATCTGAAAGTAATAAACACGAGTGCCGTGCAAAAAGAGCAGCGGCAGATCTGCTGTTGTCGCGTCCGGTGGCAGATAGCCGTGGCGCTGCAGATCATAGCGGTGCACAGGGGACGTCCTGCGCTGGCAGAAGGTAATCTGGGTATGCAAATCTGTGCCTCTATTGCTGGTTTGATTTCTAATGTTTTCGTTGGGGGTGGGGAATTGGGGATTCTGAAACCGGACTTTGCAGAAATCTCCAAGTTTCGTAGTCAGATTCACATCGATCAAATTGATTGATTTGAAATGGTTGGTATTGAGTCTAAGAAATAGTGTATCATTATATATCTATATTGCCTAACTGTTCATCGTGCCAAGCCATGCAACCGCAAGGAAGTCGCCGGCGCCCAGATGAAGGCGACGGAGGGGTCGACTGGATCAGCAGCCTTCCTGACGAGCTGCTTCTCGAGATACTTGGCCATCTATTCGACCTACGCGAAGCTGCCCGTACCACCGCCATTTCCCGCTATTGGTGTAACCTCTGGAAGCGGCTTTCCAATTTGGATTTCAACGATGTCGACCCAGATTCTGTCGAAACCGTGCTCGCACAGGTCACCAACCCCGTTTTGGACAGGCTCGGCGTCTCCTTCAGGACCCCAGTGGCCTCCCAGCACGTCACTTCACTTCTCCACACTGCTGCAATTCTGGCGCCTGAGAGTTTCTCAATCCGCACGGTGGTCCATTTAGAGGGAGATAATGTCATCAGGCTGCCTTGCTATAACCAAACTGTTTCCTTGAAGCTTCACACGGAGAATTTATGCTTTGGGCCACCACGATCCGGCCAATTTACCATGCTCAAGAACCTGTCCATGGTCGGGGGCTGCATGGACCCTGCTTTTATGCTCCCCATATGCCCATGGCTTCGTGTGCTCGAGATCAATGACTGTTGGGCGCTTGATATAGTGAAAGTTCACTCAGAGTCGGTAGAGGTGCTCTCTTTGCACACCACAACAGATTTAGAGACCATCAACTGTATCGACATTGATGCCCCCGTGCTTAAAGACGTGAAGGTGCGCATTAACACAGATTACAATTTCAGCATATCTTTCTTAGCTCCTGCAGTAAAGAATTTTTCCTAGGAATGCTATGGTAAAGCTTGGTTTGGTGATTTGTGGGTCCTCGAAACCATACGTGAGCA
The DNA here is from genome assembly GCA_036936925.1 of Cenchrus fungigraminus. Taxonomy (NCBI): domain Eukaryota; kingdom Viridiplantae; phylum Streptophyta; class Magnoliopsida; order Poales; family Poaceae; genus Cenchrus; species Cenchrus fungigraminus. The sequence continues at coordinate 87,858,073 of CM072779.1, read as the reverse complement.
CAAGCTTCATGCTTGCTACGTCTTATCTTTGACAATTTTTTGCCGGGTGAGTCCCCTGCTCTTCTTAATCTTATGTTTATTTTCTATATGGTGCCAAACTGTTATGCGTGTAACTTGATATTGCCTGTTTAAATGGCATTCAAACATTCATTTTTTTCATGTGCAGTGTTCGTCCCCACACTATGATCCTCGTGGTGGTTGGAGCTTTGTGCAAGAGATAGAGTTACTTCCAGCAACCAACTTTTCCATTTTGGAGTTGGATCTAGAAACAGAGGGACACGCTTATGGTCCATTGGTATTGCACCTGCTTTGGATTCGACCAGTTATACAAAGGCTTAAGGTGACCCTATCAGTAAGCAAGGTATCCATTGCGATCATCAGTGTCATGTAAACCTTCCTAATAATTTAATTAAGTCTATCATGTTAAATTTACTTTCAGGTGGGAGAATCATGTGAAACAAACTACCCCCGTGAACAACCTAATAACAAATGGATACGTGATAGTGTTGCTTTGACTGATCTTGAAGAGGTAGAGATTGTGGGCTTCAAAGCAAAAGATCATGAAATTGATTTCCTTAAACTATTATTCCAATGTGCAACAATGCTCAGGAGGGTGACTTTGAAAGTGACAGGCAAGATATTGCTAAGTAGCGATGGATATAATAAAACCTACAACATCCATAAGGAGTAGGCCCATGTGGTATTTTATGTTGTCGGGATCCCCATTGTTGTCGGGGCTGAGGGCGTGGTTGTAACTGGAGCTGCTCTTGCTGGGTAAATGGGTCCCCATACCTAGTTGCACTACGAGGTGTTCACCCTGTTGAAACAATCCCTGCATGACCGCTTCGATTCCTTGGATGCCCAAACTAGCCAACTGATATCACAGGTCCATGCGCTGCGCGGGCGTGGGACTGAGCTGTCGGCAGAAGTGCAGGCGACACTGGTGGACGCCCACGCTATCCTCATGGATGCCAGGGAGCAGTTCACAGAAGCTTTGGAGACAATGTGCCACTCCTTTCCCCGGATCGGCAGTCAGCTGGTGAATATTTGCCTTGTTGCTGATGCCTTGGATAGGTTGCTAGACGTCCTCGCAGCAGGGGAATGCATCCTGGACTGCGTTGTTGCATATTGTGGCTGCTCCTGCTGGGATGCTGGTGGTGGTGCCGGCTAGTCCGACAACCAACGATGGAAGGAGCGGGCACACCGACGCTGTTCAAATGCGTAACAAAGTTTCAGCGGGTTTTCTTTTTTCTTTCTTTTTTTGTTGTTGAGAATAAAGTTCCATCGGAAGGAGCATCTATGTATTATTATAATACAAAAGTATATAATACAAAAGTATTAGGAGTCACCGCGTTAAGTTCCTCCCCTAGAGGGTGTTGCTTATAACCTATTATAATACATAAGTATTAGGAGTCACCACGTTCCTCCCCTAGAGGGTGTGGCTTAACCTAGTCGGTGTTGCATCAAGCTGCATGGATGGTGCGTAACCTTTTAGGTTACGTATTCGCAAAAAGAAACCTTTTAGGTTATGCGCTGAATCGACACGACGTAGTGGGTGTTGCACACGCCATGCAGAACGGATGGTGCGTACTGCGTTGTGCGTAGCCGAACCGTGCGTAACTGAGCTGGTGCAGGTGACGCGCAGAATCGACACGACCGGATGCAGCGTGCATTTTGCGTAACCTACACCGTGCATAACCCATGTCGCAAGTTTTTTTTTGAGAATACCCATATCGGATGTTGGTAATTACCAGTTAGTTTAAGTACAGTATTACTAGGTGATACCCCGCGAGTTGCTGCAGAAATTTCTTAAAAGACACTAAGCTGAATAATTGCATGCCATGCGTTCAAATGAGATTAGACACTGGCGCAAATATGGTAGTAGTCTCGTAAAGAAAAGGCATATCGAAGAACAGCACGTCTCTGTTCCATCCATTACACAATCGCTTACAATGCCATATAAGGCCTCAGCCAATGCAAGTCATTCTCATGAAACAAGATTTGTAGACATTTATAATCGATGCCGACCCAAGTGTTCCTTCAATGATTTCGGGAGCTCTGCACGGTTTAGTGTATGCATGATCATTTGCTGCAGCAACCTTTCACGATAGTTGGTGGCCCATTCCTGTCGGTACGAAAATATTGTAAACACAGCATGCCAACATTTGCAAGAACGAATATTAGTACGGTTTTGAGTATTGCTATATATACACATCAACAAACTCACCGAACTAGTAATATTAGATCCGTCCTAGTTGGTCATGAAGTGTAGGATGCATAGTCCAGAAGCATTAGTAGCCTCTTCATGCCTTGGGACATCTCCATACACTATCGGTTCCTTGGTCCAGTCGATATTCAGTTCAGGACATATACCCCTGACACATTGTGTCATCCTGTTGGCAATTCTATCACATTTGGTTTTCTTGTGCAGCCTCCAGTTCTCTTGGTCTTCTCGTTTGACCGGGTCCAGTATAGTGACTCTGATCCCAACCTCCTCGTTCATCCCAAAGGAGTATAATGTCCAATTATCATCATTATCATCAAATACTGGCAGGAGCAGCTGTTTAAACATGGCCTAGTTAATAAACATGTATTGATAAATGCTGCTTCCGCATTTACAGTTGAGGTAACATATAGTAAGCATTACCAAACTGCATAGCTCCAGGGAATACGGCATTACCACACTTCTAATCTTCTCAATGAAATCTGATATATTGTCTTCCCATGTGAAAGCGTCTACATTTACCAAAGACCGCTAAAAAAAGGATCAAAAAAACAAATTTCAAAGCAATTACAAGTAACAATGCACCACAAGAAATTATATATTGAAACCTGGAAGAACCAACCGAAATTGAAGCAGGTATTATTATCTTCCAACCAGCATGACTTTCCTTAGACATATCATGTGAGATTATTTTTATTCCCCAATCAATAAGACGAATGGTCTGGCGACTAGTTTCCTTGAAACATGGAATCAATTTGTGGGCACTGTTCCTATAACTTGAATCCTCTGAACGAATTAATGTTGGACTGCACAAATTTTCATGCAATGGTTATAGACTTGAATTAGAAAGAAAATTTGTATACTTATCGACATCTTTTTCTAAGATGATCATTGCCTACCTTTGGCTGTCAAGTTTCATAATAGCATTGAAGAGATTGACATGATCTTCAATGTTCTGATGCAATTTTTTAATTGTCCTCTCTCGTTGGCTTTTTCGCTGGAAATTGAAACTATTTTCTTTTCTGTCCTCTTTGCCTCCGCTCACCATATTCACCTTGTCAGTGTGAAGTGGCAATGACGACGTCGTAGGAACCTTACTAAATTGGCAAGATACACCCTTGCACGCAGTCATTGTTACAACTTCTTCCACCAGCTTTGGATCTTCCATGGGCTGTAATGATCACGATGATGTACCATATCACAAATTAAGTTTTCCATAAGTACATCTACCTTTCAAGAACAATGGAGTACAATGAACATTAAAAATTTAAAAACTATGACTATGGAATATCACTGAACTGAATTGAACAGAAATTCACGATGTATTGTAGATCATGAAGATATTATATTAACCATATTACCTGTGTGAGTTGTAAGTTTTGAATGTTCCCATTTCGTTTCATATCTGCATCAGCAGACACTGTTCTGAATAGATTGGTAACTTGAAAAGAATGACCAGTTTCCTGAAATACAAATATTTCAATCTACAACTGTCAGTGTTGTGTTATCAACATTAAATGCTTGAGATTTATGGGTACCAGAATGTAGCTAATCTATTAAAATCCAAATAATCTTGTACAGTAGAGTATCACGGTGCGGGGGTGGACATAGGTTATAGTAATTGCCCAATGAGTTTTGTATTGTATAAACATTCATACTGTACCAATTCACACGGCAATTGCAACAACAATTTCCTCTTGGGCTATTCAGATGATAGACAAGCGTCGGAGGGCCTTTCTCTGGAAAGGAACGGCCTCTGTATCGGTCGGACAATGCCTACTTGCTTGGCCTCTGTAGAGCTCTCCGCATGGATTACGGTAGGCTATGCTAGTCTTCAGGTCCTACAACAAGAGGAGGCCGATACAATCTTGGGTCGCCAAGCTGTGTTGCTCACTTGAGATGTTTTAGCTCTACTCTGGTTTTGCTGTTTCTTATGTTAGGTTGTTTCCTTTTTTTCAGTGTTTCTCTACCAGTTATCCTTAGTCCCCTTGATCGGCCAAGTGCTGTTTGGCTGCATCAGGAACTGTTTGTAACTGCTTTCCTCTTAATGAAATACATGCCAAGGCACGGTCGCGAAAAAAAAATACTGCAGAGTGATGACACCAAAAGAATTGTTTGTTTGTTGATCCAGAATCTTACCACATCACCATTGGTGCTTGATTTGTCCACAATACTTGGATCTGGTGCCATTTCAGGTTTTGCAGAACAAACAGTGTGCATCACCATGTCTCCATTCACAAGATCTTTTCCTCTATGCTGTGACAGAGAACACAAAACGATTATGTATGTACCTATCATGAAAGACAACAATAACATCCGACACCATCATTCTACTTGTGTCATCACTGTATGATGAGGTCGATTCATCTTGTGAAAGTGGGTGTTGTTCCTTTGACAATTCCATATGGAAAATTGGGTTATCAACACTCATGGATATTTGTCGCTAAATGAAATGTCCTAGGAATCCAAATCTGAAATTCAAAATTCATAGAAGGGAAAAATTGTGAATATTGTACCTCCATTTGTTGTTCAGAATAAAGTTTTAAGGTATCTGATGATGTGCTCTCTGTAAGAGAGTTGTGTTGCATGTTCTCACAGTCCACACGGTCAGTTGCTTTCGGGGACATGAAGTTTTCTATGTTACCTTTACCATGTTTTATTGGTAATGTACCCTAAAAAATAATTTAAAATTTATTAGAAAGATATGATTTAATTTTAAAAAATGGTTGAAAAATCTTTGTTATTCTTGCACGAACCTGGCTCAGCATGTTGGACTGTTCTCTGGTCATAGCTGAGTCAGAACGAGTATCACTTTACTTGAGAAATGCAAAGGCACCAGCAATTCTACAAGCATGTTGAATACTGTCGCATTCCGTTTCCTCTAGCAATTCAGTAGGCTGGGAGATATTTGTAGTTCCATCAGGCACAACAGATGTCATCAAGGACCTTTTTTTTCATCTTCCTGCTTATGTGGATACATTGGATTAATTGTTAGTACTTACGTCAGTTGAGCAGGGTGACAAGATTTGCAGTGATTAGAGAAAAATATTGGCTGTTTCTTTTCCTTCTTGTTGGTTACAAAAATGAGTGTCTGATCTGGAATGTGTGTGGTAGAAATTTGTAAGAACCACTTTCATTAACAAAATATATGTTCTGTACCATATTCATGTCACTATACAAAGTAAAAGATCCATGGATTGCCAAAAGAAATAATGCATAATCCATCACCTCATTTGCTATTTTGATACCCTGGAATGCCTTTAGAAATGTATCACACACCCCATCCGTCTTCCTCTCGAAAGCTACTGTTGTTTCACCAAAATTGTTTGCATAACAAGTTTCCTTAACATTCCGTATCTGCAATATTAAAACAAGAACAATCTTAACAAACAATAAATGGTGCCTAATAAATAAATATATAGGCACTAAAGTTACCGGTAGGTGTTCACAGGATGTTTCTACTTGGAGTAGCTGTGCTTCACTCCAAAGTATAAACCGAGGTTCACCAACTGGAGGTGTGATAGTACTACACTGCATCCAGTCAAGGCAGTACAGCTGCTCATTATAAGTTAAAATCAATTAGCACAGATCTATCACCAAAAGTAAAATTGATCAGACTGCAACAAAGATTGTGTGAATATATCTTACTCCAAGGAGATATGTTGATCCAGGGATATAGTTGGCACCCATATGTACATTCTTATTATGTAATGCCTCTTTACCAAGTTTAAAATCATCGATGATGCAGCCAACCCAATCATAGGTCTTTAAATTATATACGTCAAGGCACACATTCAAATACCTCATACTGATGTTATTACCAGTATGTGGGACAATGATCTTGTCAACAATAAGTAGAGTCCAACAGGTGATAAAAATGTCATCAGCGGCACCTTCTTTAATTTTCGCCTGCAGTGCTCCGGTAGAGATTCTACGCCTCCCAAATTTATCAAGAAGCACAGCTAGTTTATTTTGAAATTCAGTTATTCTTTTATCTGTATGACTGTTCTCTTGAATTTTTTTCCACTGCATGGTAATCCAGTTAGTCTTGCAATACTAGCTGGGGATAAAGGGATATGTTTACTGTTCCCAAAGTCAAACCGCATGGCTTCTGTGTCAAAGTGCTTCAGCATCCATAACCCCAAGTCCAATAAGGAAGATATAATGTTCATCTCTAAGAAATTACCAAATACAGTATCCTTGATCCTCTTGATCTGATGTGATTCCAAGTCTGGTTTGAGGTCTGTCAGCAAATGTGGAGCGCACCTTGTGCTTATCCTCATCTTCTTCAAGTATAAAATACAAGCACACGATTTTATTAGTATTTTATAGAAAAAACAAAAGGATGAGAAAATTGTAGAAAGTGATAGCATGATGTAAGACCATACATTTGATGATTGTGTTTCCTGCAGTGGCACCTTAAAACCCGTGTTTCTCATTGTTGCCGGTAGTGGCTCCTTAAAACCAATGTTTCTCATTTCTGAGGGAACGGTTTCACTATCTGATGGTGGTTGACTGACACTTTCCACTATCAAGGGATGATGGATCTTTTCAACACAATTAGTACCCCTTTGGGGATTTGTCCATGTCATTTTTTCAAAACCTGGACATCTGCCTATTCGCATGAAACAGCCGAAATGAAGTTATGATCAGAAAAATTCTCAAAATGTACAAAGGTTAACCAAGCTCTACAATGAAGTTTCGGGCACCAACATTCTTAATATTAACAAGAACAGATAAATTGATACTCCTACCTATTCCCCCGACGCCAGGACAAGGTTTCCCCGCGATTCATCAATCGGAAAATCGACACAGTGGATTGAATATCATACCTTTGATTGCTAAAAAACTATCATACCTTTCATGTGTTTTGTGCGATGGATGGTCGATGCGTTCCTAACCTCAGAGGAATATGATTCACCATCACTTTTGTTGAAACCATCGCAGTGGTATGATTCCATCACATATGAATCGTGTGAATCGTCTACACCGATCATTTTCCTAGATTTTGTTCGCAATTTCGAAGGACACAAGCATCAACATTCATGAGAAAACCCCGAACAAAGGAGTGGAAAATTAGAAAGTATAATATAATGATAATACTCTTACTGACGATCTCGGCGGACGATACCCTGTTGCCAGAAATCAACTGACAGGACGAACAGTGTTTTCCAGCAATCCACCAAGTCTACCAAGTCCGCCAAGAAAAAGTAAAGAACGAAACAGATCCATACCATGTATATATAGCCAGATCCGGTGGACCCCACAACAGAGATTTAAAAATAAGATTTTAAGTATTTATTGAGAAATTTTAATATCATTTTAAGTTAATGAAACATGAATGGAACTTCCATGCATCCGCATAACTGGAAGCGGTAGTGACGCATGCGCACGATCCCTGCCTGCTGTGAGCTACAACTGCCTGCCGTGTGGGTTCCTATCAAACCAGCGTAACCTACTAGGCGGTGCAGGTTACAGATGATTGAGAACCCGTACCATTGCTCCAGCGTAACTGGGAGGTTCACCATGCAGCCTGGATTGTGCGTAACCGACTGGTATCCACAACCCGCCGCGCGTGTTCCTCGGCAGCAGTAACCCACAGGAGTTGCAGCATGCAGCATGACACCTGCGTAACCAATACCATTGATGTCTCTCTCTATTCGAGAGGAAAAGGCGGCTGGAAAGATTTGATTTAAAGAAAAGGAACCCGCCGTGTTCGCGGCAACCCCGGTGCAGTGTGCGTAACCCAAGCGGCCTTTTACTTTTACTTGGCCGTGTGGGTAAGTAACCACGTGTGTGAACCGAGGCGTGCGTGGCAGGTCACTATGATAACCGCTTATGTTACACGGCCAGCATCCAGTTACGCACGATGCATGGTAACCAAGCGTTCTGCATTAGCGTGGAGGTTACGCAAAACTCCGGTGTATGTAACCCAGCGGTAATTAGATCTATTTTCTAGGATTGCTCTTTGTGGGATTTTTTTTCAAATGCTAGGATTGCATTCTTCACGGGATGGAGGGAGTATAGGTTATTAATGTTTCCTTTCTTTTCGGTTATGCCTTTCCATCGACTGATTGCGTGCGTTACGGCGTGAACGACGGTTTATTATTTCTCTCTCTCTCTCTCTCTCTCTCAGGCGGTTTACTTCTCTCCCTCCATCTTGGTAGACCTGCAAGTTCAGATCGCGGAAGTGGAGGAGGAAGAGGGTTTTGCTCATGTCGAGCGAGGCGGAGAAATCATCTGCTGATGGACATCCAAGTGTCCCTCATCTTGACAAGCAAGGCGCACCGGACGGCAATGCGACGCTGACGACACAGAGTTCCGACGGCAAATCAACGGTGACTTCCGATGGCAAATCACAGTCGATGACGACATCAAGGAAGCGGCCTCCTAGCGAAGAAAATTTAGCACCTGCGACTGGCAGCAGCCATCCTCGGAGACGGCAGCCCAACAACTTCAACTCCGGTGGCCCATTGTCGTCTACTCCGGAGGTATGTAACACACCATCCAGACTCCATATGACGCATTTATTGATTACTCTCTCTCCGTGACCAGATACCAATCAGTTCTACTTCTACCATTTCTTCGAAGCACTCGAGCCTATGCATTCTAGGCACACCGAAACGACTGGCGAATGTCCTTGGGCTGCTTTCAACAGCAAGAAAGAAAAAGCTAGAGTCTATCAAGCTCGACTTCTTGCTACACATCAAACCAATCACCATAGATCCTCCATTGCTAATGTCGCTTGTCAACACGTACGATCCGGATCAAGCAGGTTTCAAGCTTGGTAGTGAGCTGGTCCAGTTGACGCCATCAGATGTGAAGGACATCATGGGTCTACCAATCGAGGGAAAAGAGGTCAATATGACCAGTTGTGGTCGAGAAAAAACAAGGTCGTCACTAACATTGTCTGAGGTTGAAAATAGACTGAAGCAAAAGGACAGGCCTGCCGATGATTCGTTTCTTCGAGATTTCTTCATGTTTTGCCACAAGGTTTTATTTGACCCTGATACCAACTCAGCTATTCCAGCAAAAGTCCAGCGGCTAGTCGAGAATGTTGGTGACTTACATTTGATGAACTGGGGTGTTTATACTCTTAAGAATCTACAAGATGGTCTGGATGCTTACAAAAGGCAAGGGAATAATCCGACACCTGGTAGTACTCCTAAAGGCAGCCTGATCTTGTTGCAGGTAATAAATTTCCATTTCATTACCAGTTTTAGGCCGGACTAGTATTTGGATTCACACAGGATATGTTTAACCCCGATTCCTAATCGTGCAGTACTAGTACCTCGAGCATGTCCACGCATGTAGCCACCACAAAATCGATTATCCTGGACAACGAGAGTACCCATTAATGAGGCATTGGACAGAACGTTTAGCAAAGAAGCGACTGGAGATTGCCTCAATGGATGGTATCGCTAACGGAATTGTATGTCATCTATGTCTCTTGCTTGCTAATTACTAGTACTCTTGTAACTGTGGGTTTCATGTCTGACAGTTGTTTTCAATCTTTTGTGACAAAAGGTTTTCAAGAAGCTTCCATACAACTGAGAGAAGCAAAACAAACATGATGGCGTTACTAGTAATGTACCTCCGGACAGAAGCCACGACACCAGTTCACATGCCCAGACGTCTTTATCCTCAAACAACGACTCTGCAAATGATGACGACGTTGCTAGATTCGGCAAAAGCAGCGACTACTACCACGGGAATGAGACAGATGTCACTGTCGACGTATGTACTCACAACTGCATGGTTCATAAATGTTTAGTTTTTTTTGCAACCAAATTTTTATTTTATATTATTTTTGCTTATGTCAGGAAATTTCAAAATTCCTTACAAAATACAACATTGGCACCCCACTGCATCACGGAAATTATTCGTAGGTAAAAGTTCTGTTTATGCCAGTATTTTTTGATACGCCAGTATTTCAGAACTGCATTGCCTATTTTTATTATTAAAGTTGTTGTGCTGACAGGACATTTATAAATTCCTTGGCAAATACTCCAACCACGGCACAACACAGCACGACATAAATCACAGCCAGGTTAAATTTCTATTGTCACATTGTTTCGAAGACATGATTCGACTTGTGAATTTCAAAATTTGTATTTTCATAAATATTCTTTTAAGAAATGTTCTGATTCTGACATGACATTCTTTCATTAATTGGTAAATACTCTGGCTTGAACACCCAACAGCTTGACGAAAATGATTGCCAGGTACAATCCCTGCTATACAGCACCAGTAATTTGTCCCAATATATAGAAAATGACATCTCCCTGAATAAGTTTATTTGTCATGACAAAACTAGAAAAATTTGTACACACATCAGGGCAGGCACGAGACGACAAATGTGCACAGTCCTGGAGCATACTCTCTTGCCTGTGAATATGACGATGACTACAGCCTGAATGCTAAGGATAAAGAAGTTTTAAACTTTGTCCGGAACAGCTGTGAAGATGCAATTGTCGTCATTATCAATGACATAGAAATTCCGGTCAAAACATTGATGGGAATGGCTACTGATAAAAAAGACTGGATCTCCAATAAAGATGGCTGGATGCTTGATGATGTGAGTGCGTTTTATTTATGTTTCTGTTTTGCTCTACATGCAATATGTTACAATGCTGCGTTCTATTTTACCTACTATACGTCCTAATCTATCACGGTGTCCGAGTGTGACAGGTAATAGATGCGTATGTAGTAGCCAGAAAACTACTAAATGAAAAGGTGGCATACGTCAACACTTTTCTTGCTAGGAAATTACGATCTCCAGAAGAATTGAAATCCTCTCACAGTGGTTGGATTGCCAGAACTGGAGAATACTTCTTTCAATGTGCTATGGTCTGTTCTTGATGCTAGCTTCGACACTTGATAGTGCACCGCAAGATTGTAACAGCATTCCCGCATCTCAGGTATATATCCCTGTAAATGTCAGAGGTAATCATTGGGTTCTTCTTGTGTTCAACATCACGATGAAGGAGGTGCAGGTCCTGAATTCGTTAGTTTGTAATGGAACGTGGGATGGCAAGATGGAACTGTCGCTGGTGAGTACTCTGTATTATGTAGATGTTGTGCAAATGTAGTTAGCTCTTTCAACCATATGCACCTAATTCTTTGCTTTAGGTACAGTCAGTGCAGCATTGCATTGAAACCTACATTTCACAAAGAAATGTGAGTGGATCTTCAGAGATTGATGTCACCCGCCTCCAAAAAAAGATTGATGTCACAAAGTGGGACACCCTACATATTAGAGACATACCAATGCAACAAGACAGGTAAGATATATCATTGCACTAAAAATATTTACTGTATATACCATTGTATTATGTAACATGTGCATTTTGTAGCTCGTCATGTGGCATCTACGTCATCAAGTACATGATGCATTGGAATGGGAGTACACTTAATGCAACGTTCACCCAAGTCTGTACGCTCGTCCATTTTATTATCATTTCACATACATTTGTGAATAACGTAGTAAGTTTTTGCGGTCATTTGTTAACTTTAATCTTTAGGAACAAATGGATGCATTCAGGAAGAAGATGTGCTGTAGGTTGATTCTCTCTGAACACAACAAGATTCAGAGACAATCTTACAATACTCCTATTCTGGTTGGTGATTAGTTATTCATTTCCTAAGCGTATTCGATTACTAGTACCTACTATATGTGAATCGATCTAATCTTAATTCAGATATACTTATTATCCTCTGATCACCTTAGGAAACTGAGGTTGGAGTCTCAAAAGTGGACATTCAAGCACGCACAAAGCAACAAGGCAAATCTCCTTGTACCCAAGGAGGAAAAAAAAGAGACAAGCATGGAGATACAGTTGCAAATAGAACACGATCTCAAATGAAGTGGTGATTCACCACCAACATGCTCTTCAAAGATCAAGCGTGTACACCTGAGGAAATAACAATGCTGTAGCCAGATGGTTAAGTGCTGATTAAAAATGGTTAAGTGCTGATTAGAAAATGGTTATGCATTCGTTTAAATTAGTTTTAAGTACTCCTATTTGAACTTTTAAATCAGTCCTAAACTCCTAATTATTATTATTCTTTTATGAATGATGAATGGTTTCCTTCAAGTTTGAACCTCTGAATGCGCTGTTCCAAAGTCTCATGAAGGGCGTGTCGGGTGTGCATGCCAAACCTGCACCACCTCGGTTACACACGTGGATGCCTTGGGATACACGGCTCGTGAGCAACCGGCAGGGCGCTGCCAACAAATACGTGTGTCATGTTTGCGTGCGTAACGCAAGCGAGCCTTTTACTCGTGGCTACAGATTTATGTGTAACCTTCACCGGGTCGGTTTTACGCATGCCTGTGCGTAATAACAAATATAGGCTCCAGATGTATGCGTAACGTTCACCGGGTCGGTTTTACGCGTGCATGGTGTGTAGTAACATGAGCCGGTTACGCACTATCCACGATTCCATGCTGTATCCGGTGGTGTCAATTCGGCACGTAAGTTGGACCCACTGGTTACGCACCATCCACGCTGCATCTGGTCGTGTCGATTCGGCGCGTAACCTGCATCCGAGAGGGTTACCCACGAGCGGGTTCAGGTTACGCATACATCTGGAGCCTATAAGTGTGCGTGCATATTGCTGGTGGTTGCAGCCTGGATGGTGCGTAACCGAGCAGCCGGTGCAGGTAACGCGTAGAATCGACACCACCTGATGCAGCATGGGCAGGTTACGCATACATCTGAAGCCTATTTGTGCGTAACGCAGTCGGTGTTGCAAGAACAATGCAGCCTGGCTGCGTGCTAGCTAGTGGTACAACCTACAGAGGCTTGCGTAACTGAGAGCCCCGCTGCGTGCTGCAACAACCTGGGTTTTACCGGTTACCCGCGGGCCATGGTGCGTAGCGTATTGGCGTATTGCAACCTCTCCGCGGGATAAGCAGACTTTGAGATCCATGCGTAACCTGTCCGGTAGGGGTTACGCTGGAGCCATGCTGCGATCTGCATGCAACTGCCTGGGTTGCCCACACGGCAAGTCGGCACCCGTCTGGCCCTCCTGTAGGTTACGCATTCTTGTGAGGGCATGTAGCAGGGATAAGAACACTCGGCGTCCCCTCGTGGCTCGTGATAACAACACTCGGCGTCCAACTTCACCTTTTTGACCTAGTTCACGAATGGTGGCAGCACGCCGGCACCAATTCCTCCGGTTCGCAATGTCCCTGCGCCGGGTGGATCCGTCGGTCTCTAGGGCTAGCACCTCATGTGTGAATGAGTCGTCCAACGCGGTGGGCAGGGAAACCGGGTTTCCCTTGATCCAGTGCACGGTCTGTGGGTTGGCGCGGATCATTGAGCTCCGCGCAACGACTGACACGAATAGAGGCCGGGTGTTTTTCAAGTGCCCAAGGAACATCAAGGGGGTGAGTTGTTTTTGTAATGCATTCGACGTGTCGAGTTTCAATGTGGTGATTGCTTTTCCGAACTAGGGTTTGAGCATTTTTGAACTATATTTGTAGGCACTTGATAGATGCCCTGAGTACTATTGGCAAAGGGAGTACTTCGCGAAGCTTATCGGTATCAGGAGGATCATAGTGCATGAGGAACCAGAAGAAGAAACGACCTCTGAAGAGGACGCTGCTTCCGGGGTGATGCAAGCTGACAATGGAATGGAACAGAGGATGGACATTTTGGTCAGGACCATGAAGATGTTAGTTGTTATGGTGGGTATGTGTGCTGTTGTGGCAATTATCTCTGTAGCAATGAAGTAATTAACAGATGATGGACATTTTGGTCAGGATATGATGGGGATGAAATGAATGCCTTTCACGAGTGATTTTGACAGAAGTTGTATTGGTTTAAATTAGTGTTAATTAATTACTGATACTTGAATTAGTGTTAAAGGTGGGCAAATATATGATTACTTTCACTCGACTCGAGTAACAAAATGGAGTTTGGATCCATGCTGTGGTCACTGTCGTCAACCCTAAAGGATCGTGCGTAACCTTGTGGTGCAGGTTACGCACCATGGATCGTGCGTGACCAACTAGGCGCAGGTTTAGATATTTTTAAAAGCACAACGTGAAATGAAAGCATGATCCCGAAATTACCGAAAGGAGGAGACGCCAAGCGCGGCCGTTCCGGGGTTTCTAATAAATGGTTTGCTCTTCTGGCTCGCAGCAGCATCTCATGTTGATCGGCAAAACCACGTAGCAATCTCCTTCCATACCACCAGCCGAGCAGCAGATTACATTCCAAGCATGGCGGCTTTGACGCCGGATTGCGCGCGCGACTGCCATGCTATTATTATTATTATTATTATTATTATTATTATTATTATTATTATTATTATTATTATTATTATTATTATTGTTATTGTTATTATTATTATTATTATTATTATTATTATTATTATTATTATTTTGGCGGTAACAACCTCGGCCCTCAAGTACCGGGGGTCGTTGTTAATAGTAAGAGGCAAACCCCCATTCCCTCTCGTGAGAGAAGAAAAGAAAAAAGATATCGCAGCCTGCTCCCCGTGCTATCGCAACTAACGGAATGCCAAAGAAGCTGCGCCCCCAGCCTTTGAGCAGCTCCTCAGAGGAGAGCAAGGCGACAATGGGAGGGAAAGCTGTGGAATGGGGCGGTCCTAGCAAACCACGTCCGCCTCCACCCCAAGCAGTAATCAGCCGTAGGCATTACTACACCGACAACAATCCTCTTCGAGACTACCCTCACCGACCGCATCCTTGGCCTCAATGCATACACCAGGAGGACGCCATCGTCCAAACTTACGTCGGCTACATCGATGGGGGGCGCCGTTTCTTCCGCTGCCCTCGCTTCATGGAAAGTTCCCGAAACTTAATTTCTTCTAATAACACAGTACTCTTCCATGCATCTTTCGTTTAGTACACCGGATCCATCGGCATGCACTTGCCTTGACTCGCGTCTTGTCTCTTCTTGCAGATGGATGACTGTGGCTACACAGAGTGGGTGGATCCGCCTGTTAACGCGCACATCCAAGTCTACACGGCTCATCTCCTCTCGATGGTTGAGAGTCTGGAAAGGATCCTTCAATAGGAGGGGAAGGCCAACGACCAGCTATGGGTAAGCTGCTGGAGAGCTGGGGGGCGTCAACGATCTAGATCTGATATATCCCTACTACGCATTCATGTTGATTTCCGTTCTTTCACCCAGACGATGTTCTCGATCTTTTTTGGCCAAAAAAAACGTATTCCTACGACTATATTTCACTATTAGAAATTATTCTGCAGTCCCGAGCTCATTCGTCTGAGAAGTTACGCACGCGCGAGGGTCGAGGTCACGCTATCTATGAAATCGTCTCCCACATTCGCGTCTTGCTATGAGATCGTCTCGGACGACCTGTCTACATCTGATCTCACCTGCTTCTTCCGCGTGGGCACAAATGGCAGAAATCAGCTCCTAGCGGAGGCGCGGGGATGGAGGCAAAAGGTGAACCGATGATTCCTGCAACACCGACTGCGTTACGGGGTGCGCCTATCACCAGCACCCCGTGATAGGTGAGTAACCTACACCCATTCGGTTACGCACAATCAGTGGTGACTGCACCTACGAGTCGGTGTTGCCTGAATGGTGCGTAACCGAGTCAATGCGTTACCCAGTCGTAGTTGCCCTATGCAGCAGCCACTGGTTGAAACTGGTTAAGTGCTGATTGGAAAGGTAGGTTATCAGGGGCGGACCTAGAGCACAATTTGAGCGAGGGCACACCTTGAGAATACAGAAATTTATGAAGATTTTATATAGAGAATTTTTGTCGATTAGCTTGATTTATAGAATTTGAGTGAGCCCTCGCTCAGCATAACATAGGTCCACCCCTGTAGGTTATTATGGATTCGTTTAAATTAGTCTTTGCACCAAGCAGCGATCCTCACAGCGTAATCGAGACCCCGCATTCCTAAGTGCCCGTACCAGGAGCAGGAGGGAGTGCCTCACGCGTAAGCGTCTGGGTCAGGTTACGCAGGATCGACACCGGCCACCGTTTTCTGCCACCAAGGAGTGTTCCTCTCTAGGTATATGTGCACGTGCGCACTATCCCGGCAATTTCGCGATCGTGCTTTTCATGGTGCACGGAGGCTTCCCTAATGAGATGATCGTTTCCATCTCCCAGATTCCGTTGGCCCTTTCACTACAGTATAGCTATATAAACAGGGATCGGGAGGTGTGTTGGTCCATTATTCATTCATACTGTAGCGTCTCACTTTACTGTAGGTTTACTAGAAACAACTAGTGGTTTTCCCAGTGGATGCAGGTAGTATAGTCGTCGTAGTACAGTAGTACTTATGACTACACCAGCAGCGCCAGAAGAGGTGGTTGTTGGTGCCTCCAGGTCTAGGCAAACACCTTTGAAGCGCCGACCCAAGACTTCTGATACTGATGATGTAAGTTCCCCGGCCAAGCGTCTGCAGACGATGGACACACCGCCACCGCCGCCCACCGCCAAGCGTCTACTGTTTGATGAGCCGGCCGCTCCTGCTCATCCCACCATCGAAGAACCGCCTGTGCATGAAGACGACATTGAGGTATGTACGTATATTGGTGGGATGCTCGATCTGGTGGTGTTCCTCCCGCACTACACTGTGCGCAGTTTAATTATTTTAATTTCCATCTCCTCATTTTCTTGTTCTTCATGCATGGGCACGCGCAGTTGATGAGTGAGTTGGAGAAGGAACTTTTGGATGTTCTGGCCGCAATTGGTGCGATGTACAAGGAAGATGATGACGACATCTCAGCGGATCAGTACATCCTGCACGATCCACCTGTAGCTCCTGATGCTCCATCCGTTGAGGTTGACGATGACGATCCCTCCAGTATGGCAGGTGCTAATAATATACATATATACTCCGTCGTCGTGTATATATATCGACGAGTGTGCTTCTGCTGCCTCTAACTTGGTTGCCTTTTCTTGTCTTGCAATAATATAATACAGGGGGTGACAACGAGTAGTAATCTCCGGGCCGGGAGATCGAGCAAATAATAAACACCAGGTCAAGGAAGGTGTGTGCAACATGGCCCACCCCACCAGATCCCACGCCGCTGCGCTACTGGCTGATGATATGATGCAGTAGTTAGTTTGCTGGTGGAGACAAAACGGCCGGCCTGTTGTCTAGTACTAGCAGTAGTAGTAATAACGGGAATGGAGAAGATCAATCTAGTGCCTTCGGATGAATTCAGAATTCATAATATATATATCTTGCATCTATATTATATTAGTGCCTTTACACCCTTTTCTATTTTTGCTGTTTTATATTCACTGCTAATACAAATAAAAATAGTAAATAACCCAGACCGGCGTAACCTGCACCCAGCCGATCACCGATTCGGCGTTACCATCCCTGCTGCATCTGGTCCTGTCGATCCTGCGAGTAACCTACCCCCAATCGGTTACGCACTATCAGTGCTGCCTGCACCTGCGAGTTGGTGTTGCCTGAATGGTGTGTAACCGAGTCTGTGCGTTACCCAGTCGTAGTTGCCCTATGCATGCAGCAGCACTGATGGTGCATAACCCAGTGGGTGTAGGTTACGCATACGAAGTACAACCGAAGCCTATTTCTTATGTTTTTACGCGTCGCGCCATGAAGAACAGATGGTGCGTAGCCGAATCGTGCGTAACCGAAGCTGGTGCAGTGCAGGTGACGTGCAAGATCAACACGACTGGATGCAGGTTACACGCCGAATCGGCACCACCCAGTCGGTGTTGCAGCATCAAGGTGCGTAACCGAGTCCGTGCGGGTACGAGCGGGTTCAGGTTATGCATACATCTGGAACTGGTGGTGTTGCATCAAGCAGCACGGACGGTGCGTACGCGCTGAATCGACACGACCCAGTCGGTATTGCATCAATAAGCACGAACGGTGCGTAACCTGTACAGTTACGCGCTGAATCGACACAACGCAGTCGATGTTGCACGCGCCATGAAGAACGGATAGTGCATAGCCGAATCGCGCGTAACCGAAGCTGGTGCAGGTGACACGCAGGATCAACACGACCGGATGCAGGTTACGCGCCGAATCGGCACCACCTAGTCGGTGTTGCAGCATCAAGGTGCGTAACTGAGTCCGTGCGGGTACGAGCGGGTTCACGTTACGCATACATCTGGAACCGGTGGTGTTGCATGAAGCAGAACGGACGGTGCGTACGCGTTGAATCGACGTGACCCAGTCGGTGTTGCACGCGCCATGCAGAACGGATGGTGCGTAGCCGAACTGTGCGTAACCGAGCTGAGGTGATGCACAGAACCGACACGACCGGATGCAGGTGACGCGCAGGATCGACACGACCGATTTGCGTAACAGACCCCGTGCGTAACCCAGCCAGTCTTGCACCATGCAGCCAATAGTCTTAAACTTCTCTTCTGTCAAATCAAATGGCATTCTACTCGTGATACTCATTGTTATCTGTGCCATTTATTGCCACAGCCCACACCAATGGCAAATAGGACTATCATTTGTAAAAATCTGATTTTTGGAAATACGGAGTATTCCTATCAAAAGAGAATGGAGGGAGTGCCAAATAAAGTTGATCTGTTTTGGGGCCTTCGGGGTGCATTGCCAAGAAGTCGGCATCTAGGGCACCATCCACGGAGAGGTCTCTCTATTTAGTCTTACATATAGAGTCTTCCGAAGTTACTTCGTGCGACACAAAATTACTTCCCTAAACAGAAAAAGTACACAGGAGGAAGTAACTTTTAGTCATACATGGAGAGCCCTCCCAGGTTACTTCGTGTGACACAAAATTACTTCTCTCAACAGAAAGAAGCACACAGGAGGAAGTAACTTTGTGTCGCGAGAAGTAACTTTTTTGTCGCGGGAAGTAACTTTTGGTCGCGGGAAGTAACTTGCGTGTCGTAGGAAGTAACCTCGGAGGGCTCTCCATTTAAGACTAAATGGAGAGGCCTCTCCGTTTAGCATTTGGGTTTTGCGTAACCTCATCGGCTCAAGGTTACGCGATGAAACGACACGACAAAGGATACAACGTGGTTTTTGCGTAACCGACACTCTGCGTAACCGAGTCCGTGTTGCACGCGCCATGCAGAACGGATGGTGTGTCGCCGAAGCTGGTGCAGGTGACTCGCAGGATCGACATGACTGGATGTAGGTTACGCGATGAAACGACACCACCTAGTCGGTGTTGCAGCAAGGAGGGTGGCTCATTTTCCTCCCCTTCTATTCATCCATGGCTGAAATTTTAGAGGAGCTTCAGGATGCTCTAATGGACACCCTGCGCCCACACTGGATCCGCCCCGGACGGCGCCAGTCGTGTCGATTTTGCCTATACCTCTAACCTCCAGCATCGTCCGCACATGCTTCGCCATTCTAAAATATTCTTCTACTAGAACAGATGATGTGCAAGCAATTGAAATAATATAATAGTACTTTATATTAGTTTGTAATGTTTGTGCATCCCCATCGTACAGATTTTACTGGCATACATGATACATGAACCGACAAGTTATGAAAACTCCCAACATTTCGGCTCCACACATCATTGCCCGGCAAATTACATGTCACAATACTGAGTTGCATGCATGACCGTTTCATGTAACCGGTTGGTTAGATAACTATGCAATGAAACTTGCACTGAAACTGACCTTAGCCTTCCCATGTAATACACCAGTAAATAAAACCTGTAAAGATAAACAAACTGCCAAGGTCATCATCTGAGAAATCATTGAGAAGTGGGAAAAAAAGGTAAGTAAACTTGAGGTACTGTAAAGGACTAATGTATATACTATCTCACTGACCAAACTTTGGTATTCAGGATATTCCAAAGCTGGAGTGAGGTACATCTCAATTGCAACAATGATAATATAAGCTTTTAATCAATTCCATCCTCTCTTCGAGACATCTTCAGGACACTGGGAATCCTTTGATATGCAACTACGAGTTTCACCTAAATAAGTATCTTTGTACATTCTGCATAAATTTTAAGTAAAACATGCTAATACAAAATTCTAAATATATTTATAGATGGAGCTAGTATTCCATTAGTTTTGAAGTATTATCTCCCAGTATTTACACTACAAAAGCTGCTAGCAAGGAAATCAAGATATTCGTTTGATGTAGATTTAGCCTGATAAGGGGGCTATCAAAGGTGATAAATAAGTGAAAGTAGCAAAATAGAAAAATGTTTTGGATATTGCATCGTCTATTTGAACCCTTGCATAGCACATAGTTACTTTCATAAGATGGTGATGGTAAAAAAACAGATTCAAGATTCAGGGTTCTGAAGTGTCATTTCCAAATTTATTTGGTACATCCAAATCAATACCTTAACAAACAATATGACATTTCTTCATTTACTTCTAGTTTGAACTTTTTTTTGTTTGGCCCACATGTATAAGTGTTAAAGGCACGAGAGTGTTGTTAGCTAACATACTGATGTTAAGTGTTCCTCTGAGGAACTTGAAAAATTCAATAAGTCTTTCGTCGATCACTCCACATACGACTTCAACTCTCTTGATATGAGATGAAATAATGGGTGGTACCTCCTTTGGTTTGATCCTTCCTTTCATTTTCACATTACATCCTTGCGGCTGCAGTATAATAAAAGAGTTTGCTAAGATCAGTAACCTATATAAATAAAGGTGTATATGCAATATTTGTCCATTTAGAAATGTTTTACCTTAAAAAATATATGAAAGTAAAGGTCCTGTAAAACTGGTGAATGTTCAAGAATGCATGCTAGTCCATGTACATCACGCACACACCATTCTGTGAGGACCAGAACCTTTAATCAACTAAAGGTAGGGCACCATTTCAAGTCCCTTCTGAAAATAAACTGGACAGATAGCGACTAGATAGATCAATAATGCATTTATGTTTGAAACAATGAGACCATGAATTTAATTATTTGAGGAGTAAGCATACCATTTTACAATTAGTGCCCAACACTAAAGTCTTTGCTTTTGATATACCACGCAAAATGATGGTTGTGCTGTCATCCTTTATGGAACATCTGCAGCTCTCGTCACCACAGTCCCCATAGTTGGAATGGCTGGACCTGCACCAGTCTTTATAGGTCCCTAGCATCCCAACGCTTGCTGAAACCAACATGGGCATTCTCTCAAGTAAAGGAGTCCTTCCATAATAGACTTGTAGCCCCAGAAAAGCAAGATTGGGGGCACGGATTCGAGTGTGAAAACTGTCGTTGAAACTACCTGTTTTGATGCTTAGATGTTTTAAGGACTGTGACGAGATAACTTGTGTATCAATGAAGCTGCAATCTTCGATCTCTAGATGTTGCAGTGCGGGACATCCCGAAAAGTCAAGAAACTCACGGTTGAACAGTATTCCGAGAAGCACTAGAAAGGTCAGATACCTGGAGGCGAAGGGTGGGTCCTCCGGCCAAAAAGACCAAATTCTATGTGTTCTGAATTGGATGTTGAGCAAGAGCTTCTGGACTTTGAACTGCAATGCATATTTGACCCAAAGCCTGATGCGCTGAATGTCAACGGTGTCATTTCCGACGACACTGACCTCAAATGTCTCGAGAAGCGAAGGTTTACGGAGGAGCAGCAGGCTGTCCACAAACTCCAAGATGTCCGCATATGGGGCCGAGGCCTTGCCGTCGGCGCCGACAATGCGCAGGCCAGTGACGTACTTCTAGAGGTTGAGCCAGCGCCGGGCGAGCACACAGGTCTGCACGGCCTGCACCGTGGGGAGGAAGGAGAGGACGCGGTGCAGGATCTCGTCCGAGAAGGCACCAATGCGGTCGCCTCCGGTCACCAGAGCACCGGCCGGCACTCCCTTGTGCGATTTACCCGCAGGCATTCCGCCGGTAGAGGGTGGATGCCGAGCTCCGCCTGCGAGATTTGAGGACGAGGCGGATTGGGTTTCACGGGTGGCGGCGCAGATGAAGTGGGCGACGGATCTGTAGGGACGTGGGGAGCTGGTTTCCAGTGGCTGCCGGCTGGAGCATCTAGGGTGGATCCATCTCTATAGCCTCGATGTCGGGCTGGCAGCGACTGCGCACAGGGCAGCGGGCGGCGTGGTGGAAACTGGAAAGTCTGCTACTCCTCCCTGAGAATACTCCTCCCTGAACCGGGCAACCGGCTGGAGTATGACATTTCTCTCTCCTTCTTCTATCTAGCGTGGCAAGATAGGAGTACTACAACTAGTCAGCTTGGGTTACGCACACAGCAGCATCGCGGTTGGCTCGAAACACGGAGAGGTTCGTGTCGAACCTGCGTAACCCAAGATGCCTCAGATAGTTGTCATTTAGTTTAGCACTAGGAATGTGCCCGTGTGTTGCTACAGGCTTTTTTTTTGCGCAAATACATAGAGCACAGAAGTTTCTTCCTTTGAGCTACAACACTGATTTCTCAACTAAAAAATCTCATGTATCCGGTAGTTTCTTCCTTTATCATATAGGCATATGTTTCTCTTGTTATAATTTTCTGTGTTCTCATACAAAGGAGTCTTCCAGCCCGGAACAAGAGGGAGGTACAGCCTATGAATCAATGAAGTCTCGTGATCATACTCTATTCAGCCTGTGAACCTTATTAAAAATTCAGCACCCGGTCATGTTGCCAATCATATATGTGCCTAAAAGAGGATATCATTTATATATGCAGCTGTGTTCTGTTTCATCGTGTTTTTATATGAACGTGCACATCCAAATTTGGAAACGACACGGGGAATACTTATTATTGGCAAAAAAAAGTGAAATTACTAAGTTATGAGTTCCATTGTATTTTGAGTGCTTTTTGAAAAAAATAGATAGTGTTTATCTTTTCATTCTTTTTTTCTATCTTTTCATTCTTTATATTTATAATATTTGAATTTGTTTAGTGTTCCATTTATTGTTTATAGGAGTTTTGTTCATCTTGACATTTTTAACTAGATAATCATTTTTAGGTGTTCAATTATTTGTTTACTATGATAAAGTTACTATGCCATATTTAACTTGTTCTGACAGTTGTTCTGATTTGTTCTGTTTGTTTGTTCGAGATGACAAACAAAGTTTTTCTAGCCATAATAATAATCTTATAAAAATAACTTGTTTTGACCCTTGTTCTGATTTGTTTTGACACTACATTTGTTTTGTTCGAGATGACATACAAACTTGTTCTGCGTATAATAATGACTTGTTTTGATCTTTAAAAATTACAGATAATATTTATTCTGGCACTTTATTAGTTTGTTCAAGATGGCATACAAACTTGTTTTGGCTATAATATGATCTTGTTCTGACAGTTTATTTATAGATTTTTTAAAATTCGGAATAACATTTCATTTGAATGACATATCTTTTTTTGTCCACATTCGCATGCATGCAAGAAAGAAAGCTTTTCACCCAGACTTCCCTCGTGAACTTCTCCTGGCGTGATGGGGATTGTCATCACCCGTGCGCGTGCGTGCTGCCATCATGCGGTGTGCACGCGCCCATACGATATCGATCGTGCGTGTTGCAGGTTTGTAATTTAAAACCGGATTGCTGCTCAGTTGCATGGCAACTGCCAGTATTGAATCACATTCCTTTATGACGTCCACAAATCAATGGAGATTTGAGATTACTATACGAGACAACCGCAAACACAAATGCATTGTACTAGGTTCCTCGAAAGGTTAAAAAAACTCTATGTGGGACAGCACCAATATAAAAATTCGGAGATGACGAAAGATGCACAGAGGTGCAGAGACGTCTTTGTGTCTACAGTACAAGAGAAGATTACGTAGTGATGTTGGCATGGCTTTTATAGTTTTTCCCATCTGGGCCTCTGGTTCATTTCTCTTTGTGGAAAAAAATAAGATTCGTCTTGTTGCACTTCATTGGCATTTGTCTTCTGTTGGGCATTCGGCATCAGCTTCCTGTTTGCCCTCTGTGGAAATATAAGTTGCAACCAGATCGATTAGGCGTTCTATTCTATGGTCTTCGGATCTTGTTGTGTTTGGAGAGTATCAACCTACAGCATATCTTCGTCCGGAATACTTCCATTTCATCCTAACATTTTAACATAAAAAATGTCCACAAAACCTTAGTCTCAAACAACACAATATATGTATTCCAAGGAAAAATATATTTATGTAATGCTGGAATGACATTATCTATACCTGGGTGGGTGACTCACTAAGAGAATGTCCATTCCAATGCATCATGTATTTAATGACGTAAACACCACATGACGAGCTACAAAATTTTGTCTTGTTAGGCTACTTACTGGTAAGTACGTGGTAACTATCACATTGTTTCAAGACAGCATGACATACCTATCATATTGTTTAGGTAAGTTCTTCATACGAACAATCCGCCACGACTTGACATCAATCCATCCGACATTATTAGGTAGGGCCCTTTATAAAAGCTTCAATGCAATTCTGTATTGATTCTATCTGCAACAAGAGATACATGTAGGCCTTAGCTACGACTGTGTGTGTGCGCACGCGCATGCGTGTGTGCTCACCATTGATGATTCCTTTTGGCAATCCCACGACCCCTCGTGCACTAATGGATCGAGGATTTGCACCCTTTTGTCGCTAATATTGAACACAACAAGAATCCAGTGACTACCTCCGACGTGTAAAGGAATAAACACCTGTGATAAAGGTTACGCAGTTAATTTTATTTTTAACCACGAGTAATATGTGCGAAAAAATATTAGAGAAAAGTTTGTATAAAAATGAAAGTATACACACCATAGATCGTTTTTTGAAGAAGTATTCTCCTATGATCGGCATTACTGAATTACATCGTAGGAGCTCGTGATGGGTAATATAGGTGTTGATGTATGCCACATCTTCGTTACCTATATTAGCTTCAAATGTGTACGCATCAATTACCAGTGACAACCAATGATATATTAAAGGACAGTATCTCGTGATAGGTAGTAGAAGGTTAAGTACACAAGATCAAATGAAACCCATTAAATTAAAATAAATCAAAGTATGCTCACATCACCAAACAACCAACCATCTTCAAGTGAGATCCATTCTTTACAACCAGTGGCATTAGGCAATAGGCTTTCCACCGGAATTTGAAGGCCATTGATGTCAATGACAATATCATTTTTATCGCTATTTGCGATAAAGCTTAAAACCACCTTGTCCTCCTCAGTGAGTCTATAGTCATCATCAGCTGCACAGACAAATGCTCTAGCATTGTGCACGTCTGTGGGTTTCTGCATGCACTCATTGGTATTCTGCTGCCAAAAATTGTTCTTTCAAGATAATCCACAATTCCAAAGATTTTCTTTATATATTCTGACGAATTAGTGGCATTTACTTGGCATTTGCTTCCAGTGTGTCTATGGGTTCCACTGTTGGCGATGATGTGTTCAGACAGTTTTAGGATGCCCTATTAACAGTAATAGGTTAAGTGAAAACTTATTATTAAATAACAACAATACAATTGTGAAAAACATACTCCAACTGCTCTTGACATGTGTTTCTGCTCCTGATGTAGATCTGAAGCAATCTGGCTTAGTATGCGAATGAAATCATTGTCCTGTAAAAACAATTCAAAGAAGTGAATCATGGTACAAAATCTAGTGTAAACTGGTTGGAGTGGAGGTGGTCTGTGCTGACATTTTTATGAGGTGCGGAATCGTTGGTTGAGGCGAAAAGTGACGGGCCTTGTGGACAAGTGCTATGGATTGATATGTCGCAATACACATTACTGGTCACCTCTTCAGTGGTTTTTGGTTCCTCGCGGTAGTTTGGAAGCTTCCTGAAAATCTCGTAAGAAGGGAATTGAAAAACGAGGGTCGTCTCAAACACAGAGAAAATAATTGGAACCACCGTGCATGCACAGCAAGACTAACAAATCAAGGAATTCACCTTCGTGTCTGTATACAGATCACATTTTGAGTTGAGTCGCACCTCGGTCGATTGTTTTGTCCAATATCTCATTAGGGGGTATTTACGTCGCTTAGGATAGAGGTCGTTTGGTCCCGCATGGACATGTTCAAAGTACCAAAGCTGCATAATTATCAAGAACTGAAGTTAAATTTCATCAGATCATTCTAAATTTTAAAAATGTATACCTGCAGAAATAGCAGGTTTCCTTGAAGGACACGTGTCTTTCCAAGTTCTTCTCTCACTCCATCTCTGAATGTAGCAATACAATTATGCATATGACTGAGCATGTAAACACCCCAATTCATGGAAGGTATCTCTTCCACTTTCTCCACTAGCAGCAAGACGTTGACTGGAATACATGGATCCATATCGGGTGCAAACAACACCTTGTGGCAGTACAGGAAAAAGTCACGAAGGAAGAATGTATCACCAGGACCATCACTTCGTAGGAGCCTTTCTTCAATTTCTATCAGTTCTAATTTGTTCTTTGCACTTCCGTGTTGGGTAAGCAGAACTTCATTATAGTTGCCATCCATCTTGACCTCTTTTCCTTTGATTGGTAGACCCACGATGTCCTTCACATCTGATGGCATCAACCGGACCAGCTTGTCACCAATTCTGAAAGCTTTTTTATCTGGCTCGTACTTGTTGACAAGAGACATCAGCAGGGCACGGTCTAGGGATATATTGGGCATGTGTAGCAAGCACTCGAATCCGAATGACCTTAGGCTTTCCTTTCTTTCTCCAGAGAGTTCGCTCATGACACGCGCAAGTCGCAAAGGCGCTATGGAAATTCCATCCCTAGGAGTAATGGTGATCGTTGGTCGTATCTGGTCACGGAGAGAGAGTAATCAATAAGCATGCCGTGCAGGCCTAGGTAGTGCGTCGTATGGAATCTGCATGGATGGTGTGTTACATACCTCCGGAGTAGACGACAATGGGCCACCGGAGTTGAAGTTGAGCCGCCGTATTCGACGATGGCCGCTGCCGGTCGGAGGTGCTACCTTTTCTTCGCTAGGAGGCCGCTTCCTTGACTTCGTCGTCGACTGTGATTTGCCATCGGAAGTCACCATTGATTTGCCATCGGAACTCTGTGTCGTCGCATTGCCGTCCAGTGCGCCTTGCTTGTCAAGATGAGGGACACTTGGACGTCCATCAGCAAACGACAATGGGCCACCGGAGTTGAAGTTGTTGGGCCACCGTCTCCGAGAATAGCCGCTGCCGGTCGCAGGTGCTAAATTTTCTTCGCTAGGAGGCCGCTTCCTTGACGTCGTCGTCGATTGTGATTTGCCATCGGAAGTCACCGTTGATTTGCCATCGGAACTCTGTGTCGTCGGTGTCGCATTGCCGTCCGGTGCACCTTGCTTGCCAAGATGAGGGACACTTGGACGTCCATCAGCAGATGATTTCTCTGCCGCGCCCGACATGAGCAAAAACCTATTCCTCCTCCGCTTCCACGATCTGAACTTACAGGTCGACCAAAATGGATATATACTGTAGTTAGCATTCGTTAAACAGATATCCCAAAAATCCCGCAAAAATGTGGTAATCATCAGCTCAAAAAAAGGAATGTAATCAGGTAGATAGCTTTTGTTACATGCGGTATAGACCTTGGGTCGTGTTCAAGCATGTGTAACCGGAACTCAGACGGTTACGCATGAGAATGGTGTATTGTGCTTGACTTGGCAGCAAGCCGCGTAACCTAGGCTGAATCACCGCGTGCGGCGTGCGTGGCGTGTCATGGATGGATTGTGCGTATCGGCAGCGGGTCCAGCTTACTCCTTAGGCCGGGCGGCAGCTGTACGACCTACTGGGTTACACGCGAGATGGTGCATGTTAGTTATGACTTGCTATGAGCACGGCCTGTCGTGTGTGATCGTGTCCAACCTGCGTCTCTCTCTCTCTATCTCTCTCTCTCTCTCTCTGCTTTTTTAGATCAAAAGGAAGAATTCGATTATATCAAAGCCGAGTAACCGGGATACGCACGCGCACAAATAGGCTCCGCATAGTAAGTCATGCTGCAACACCGACCGGTTACGCACAGACTCGGTTATATCAAAGCTAAGTAACCTGAATCCGCACGGACTCGGTTACGCACCTTCATGCTGCAACACCGACTGGTTGTTGTCGATTCGGCGCAACACCTACAACAGCTCGGTTACGCATCATCCACCCTGCATGCCTCCTGTGCAACACCGACTGGGATGCGCACGGACTAGGTTACGCACGATCCATTGCCGGCACTGCCAATTTAGTGATCGTGAATTTCATCGTGCACGGATTCGTGAACGTGAATTAGACGATTGTTTCCATCTCTCTCTCTCTCAGATGAGTCTACTCTGTAGGTGAACAGCAATATACTACGTACTAATATGACTTTATTGACTGTAGAAGGAATAGTGAAGATTTCATAGTTACAGTGGTTTGGTGACTTGGGATTTACAGGCAATGGCATTTATAGAATCTCCATGTGTTCTCTGCTGTTTACCCTGCTCCTCATTCAACCCCGTCGCCAGCCCCTGCTACCTCCTCCGCGCTGCCCGTCCCCTGCATCCGCAGCCGCCACAGGTCGCCTAGTGACTGCCTAACCACCTAGGCGCCGCGGTACCCCTCCGCCGAGCTGCGATGCGCACCTAGGCGAGCGCGGAATACCGCCGCCTTGAACAGTTGAACATTCTTGCAGCCTAGATCTATCTCTCCGGCGTCAGTCTTCTTCGATAGCTACGAGGTATTGCCGGTCGATTCCGGTGAGCTCTTGTGTTTCTACTTATCCGCGTGAGTTTGTTGTTCCCAACTTCTGATTCATGGTTTTTGTCCTCGTCCCATACAAACTCCATCTGTCCCTACGAGTAATGATCTGTTGGTGCCTGCTGTTTATAGCTGAATGTTTTATGTATTTCCTTATCAGATCTATCGCTTCCTGCTGTTTATAGCTGCATGCTCCCATATATTTACTGATCAGTTGCTAGTACAGTCGTTCAGGTACCTGCATCGTAGGGTTGAATCTTGAACGATCTGTTTGTTAGTGTTAATCGGCGGTTGGATCTTACTGTTGTGCCGTACGGTTCGCATTCACTTTGTTCTCCTGCCAGATTGACTCTGTTGCACACGAAGCTGGTTTGCATTAGATACGGTGCCATCATTGCTTGTGCTCATTGACATAGTACTTTTTTTTCTCTCGAATACGCAGAAGAGCTGTGCAACATAAACTACCTAGCTTTTTTTGTGCTCATTTGCTCATTCACATAGTTATTAATTAATTAATCTGTTCATTCATGTGTTGCTGCATGATCCAATTCCACTGACATATAGTAAGTTGCAATGCTGGTCTGAATGGGCTGTAAATGTTGACGCTATGCTTTACCTGTAGCCTGTGGATCCCTGCATGCATGCATTCATGGTCAAATGCTAAGTTGTTGTCACAACCATTATGCTTCCTGACAGTTTCTTTACTCACAGTCCTGACGTTGTCTACCTTATGGATGGTGTGCGTCCGAAAAGAAAGGTGGTGGATAACGGCAGTTTGTCATCTCTAGGACTTTCCGTCGACTTCATTGACGCCCTCCCAGATGAGCTCCTTCATATGATCCTCTTCTTCTTGCCAGTGCAAGATGCTGTGTAGACGTGTGTGCTTGGCCGTCGCTGGCGCCACCTTTGGAAGAGTGCCCCTTACCTGCGCATTTCATGGTTTGGTCGCATTGAACCATTTCATCTTTTTGCCATGGAGAGGCTCCAGAAATTCGTGTACAATCTGCTTCTCCTTCGTTATTGCATACCTATCCGTAGATGTGTGATTGACCTTCCTGACATTGAAGAGGATGGCGAGGAATTGGACCACATGGACCACATAATTATCTGGATCAAGCATGTTCTTAGTTGTGAAGCTGAGTTTTTGGGTCTCCAAATTTCCAGGGATGCCGAGGAGGTTTGTATTGAGGTGCATGGTTTTCGCCTCGATTTCCTGTTCCTAAGGTGTCTGGAGCTTTCCTTCATCAAGTTCGATGACAGATTCCTTGATTTCTCGAGTTGCCCAGCATTGGAAGTACTCAAGATTTTTTGTTGTGACTTATCGTGTGCTACAAAGATTTCATCCCGCTCCTTAAAGCATCTAAGCATCCTTGCAAGCAAGTTCTGTCGCAGTGTTCACATTCGTGTTGATTCGCCGAATCTTGTTTCCCTGCATCTTGAAGTTAATAATGGCAAGATTCCTGTGCTTGATAGAATGCCCTCTTTAGTGGATGCAGTTGTCGAGCTGGGAAAAAGTGGAAGTGACTATTGTAGCAGTCATGTTGATACCAACATCCTGCAAGGCTTATCAGAAGCTAAATGTTTGGAACTGATATCTAGTGTCAACATGGTATGCTTACATTTTCGATCACCATTAGCTTTCTTGTTCTTCGTCCGAAAAAAAAAACATTCATCACTGATATCATGATTGTGTGACTAGCCTACTTTCACGAGTTATTTTATATCGTGCCCAACATTTATCAACTTGAAGACTTTGTTTCTCAATGATCACTGGTGTGTGCCAGATAACTGTGCCCTCGCAGCTATGCTACGACAATCACCAATTTTGGAGGAGCTTACACTTCAACTTCTCTGCATGGTAGTATATATTTTCTATATACAAGATGGTTGTGAAATGGAAATACTACATGGTGAGTTTGGTTACTATTGATCCTAGCAACATGTCTACTTTCTTCAGGGTGGTGGGTGGAAAGTAGAAATGAAAGGAAGGAAGACGTCAGAGGTTTCATGTACGAATTGTAAACATCTGAAGATAGTGAGACTGCGAAGTGGAAAGGTTAATAAAAAGGTACTAGGTGTTTTAACCTACCTGAGTCAACTTGACATATGGTAAGCTCTTTCCCTTTTCGTGCTCTCTATATTTGATGCGATTTGTTTGGGGCATCTGTGAAAGAAATCCTATGTTAAATTAGAAAAACATTGAATATCGAACTAGTTTGTGAGAAATTTTGGGAGTCACTTTCAAGGTCTATTAGCGGCAGTAAACATAGACTAATTATAAAAACTAATTACATGAATGGACGGGAAATTCCGAGATGAATCCATTATGTCTAATTAATCCGTCATTAGAGATTGTTTAATGTAGCACGACATTGTCTAATCATAACATAATTAGGCTCGTTAGATTCGTCTTGAAAATTAAGGTAGGGGTTGTGAAATGGATTTTGTCATTAATCCACATTTAATACTCCTAATTAGTGTCCGAAGTTTGATGTGACGGGTGGTTGGTGAAATTTTGGTGAACTAAACACCCCCTTAATATACTTGTTACTTCTCAAATTGTTTGTAGTATATACGAGTGCCTACTTTTAACTACTTTTTTACTTGTTCTTGTTCAGGTTTCAGTTTTCAATGTTGAACCACTGTACACCGGTTCAGGGAGCAGCAGCATCTGGTGGAGGACATCCTGTCAATCAAATCATCTTAGACTCTGATGATGACTAGAGTGATGGCTTTGAAACTTCTGGGCATCAGCTTCAGAAAGACTCGATGTGTCGTGCACACAAAATTTTGCTAGGGTCAATGCATTTGTTTTTTGTGTTTGTTTGGTAGGAGGATGTAGCTTCAGAAAGACTCTTCGGATATATAACCCTGTTTGGAACGAATGGTCTATCTTTCCTGTATGCTAGTGCATTATTTGCAGCACCATTTTCTATTTTTATTGTTTTAATTGCTACTAAAATTCTCTACATACAACGCCAGTACACGTACGTCACCTTGTACCCATTGTGTCTACACATATACGCACCACGACGGAGTGTACAATCAGAGTGTACAAAAACTTCTTGCTGAAATTGCTCTGCTCATTTGTGAGTCAACTAGAACTGAGGAATTGGCTGAACAGCAACTCCACCAGGTTAATATCTGCATAGTCTCAGTCTTTGTTTTGCAATTTCTGTAAATTATTGCTGAAATCACAAATCTCAACTGTTAATTGATGGTTGTTACTTCTTAACATTCAGGAAAATGGAACTGCATCTCTGGATTTTCAGGGACCCCAGGATAAGGTTATAACACAAACTAGCTTGTGATAAGTTTTCAATTATTTGGATTTTTTGTTGAACAGCTTAAATGTTTTGATTCATGCACTTGATAAGCTGTAAAACAGTTTACATGATTTATATGTACTGTTTGTATAGTTAATTTGAGTAATATATTGCAGGAAACATTGGATTCCACCTATAGGCATTGGGCTTCTCTTGAAAAGCATATTGTCTTGTCCATCTCCAAACTAATTGGGGATGCTAGAGACTACGTCAGGTTCCGTGCTGTCTGCAAGAACTGGAAGGATGCCGTCAATCCCTTTGCTGACACATGCTTTCAGCCCTGGATCATGTTGTCCCAGTACGATGAATGCCTACAGTTTCAGACGTTGGATGGGACCTGGTCTGCATGCATAAAAGTCCCGGTTCTAGATGGCAAGACGGTGGCTAAGTGTGGCTATTTCCCTGCCCTTGTTCGTGGGAGGATTACCGGTTATGACAGCGGCCTCCTTATCGGGATCGATATTAGAAAGAATGCTAAGGGTGTGATTGTCAACCCACTGATTGGGTGGAACACCGAACTGCCGCCCCTGCCCAGTTGCATCCATGTCAAGGCTGAATATGGATTTGTCATATCAAACAGTGTTGAGAATAAATGTACTGTCGTTGTCTACACCAAGCACACTGAGCCAGGTGTTCCCATGACCGTAGCGGTATGTGAACTTGGAATTGACGAGGAGTGGAAAACCAGTACTCACACCAGCGTCAGGAAGTTCGGGCTGCAGATGGAGGATTGTTTTAAACCATGCCTGCAGAAGCAGACAGTCAAACAGGAGGATCAGGTGCTCTTCCTCTGTGGATCGTCCGACGACTTCTACACTCCGGACTTAGACACTTCCACCAACACCCTAGTGAGCTTTGTCCTCAGAGACCAGCCCATCAATAACGGTGACGGTATCAGCTGCATATGTCCCACCTAAATGGCACAATCATATTGTTGACCCATAATGACTTCTCCTGCTTTGTGTTGTCGGCCGACAGATTCGCCGACATCAACAATATATACTTTTTCGATTTGGATTTTAGAAGATGCTTGCTGAGGAAGCACAGCATAATGGATGGTGTCGATGTCGTCATGAGAGATATAACCCTGAAGCCACAGAATGGTTCCAGATCACTGTTTGAATCAGTCAGATGGTTCGTACCTACACTGATGAAGCCAACTGCAGTTCTGATGAAAATGTAACCTTCAGCCACACAGTCTGCGTAACCTTCAACCACACAGTTATGCATGATATATGCTTCTGTGGTATAATCGTACAACAATTTTGGTTACACGACTTTGTAGTATAATTAATAGTAAATGTAGTGATAGCTAGATTGGATGAACTAAAAATTTAGGATAGATAGTCAAATTCTTGAATCGGCAAATATTCTAGTAATGGTGTGTTTCAAAAAATGGCGAACTTAGTATAAGAGCAACTCCAGCCAGCTAGAGCCTACAAATTGAGGCCTGCAAGATACATGAAGATGCAATGAAGTAATTAACTTTGCAACTGTATCAATGATATAGTTTGTTGTTTTTTCCTTTCCTTTCTTTTTCCTACCTACTACAACAATCTCCCGGGATCGTAGTCTTGTATTTGCTGCTACTCCACCGTGTCAGGCCCGCACATCAAGAGGGAACAGAGGGGTCAAGAGGCCTCCTAAGTTGGGCACATCAAGAGACGGCAAGTGAAGTGGAATGCGTAACTGATACCTTTTGGTGGCAGCGCCCGGCAGGTTACGCACGAGGAACCATGATGAATGCGTGGAGCAACATGGCTCGCGGTTGGGTTACCAACTTACCATAGCATATGCCTTTGATCAAAGCATGCTGTGTATCCCAGGCGTCCATGCGTGTAACCGAGGCGGTGCAGGTTACAGTGATGGCCGCCTGGGTTACACACGCCAACATCGCGGTTGTCGCGGGACATGGCGGGTGGTGTCGACTAAGCGCGTATTCAGCGGGCTGGGCACTAGAGAATTCCATGGACGATGCGTCAGCAGCCTCCCCCCCGGCGCGGGCTTCGCTTCGGGGAGAAGCAAACTGCGGCGAGGGCAGGCCGCTGTGGGCCCCACGGTGCACCATCATTATTACGATGGACGACGGGACAGGGCCTCCCTCCTCCGCTCCCCTCCCGTCGTGTCGTCCGCAGCCACAGCCGCCGCCCGCCCCGAGGAGTAAGCTGGACCCGCTGCGTTATGTGTGCCACGCGGTGATTCAGCCTAGGTCACGCGGCTTGCTGCCAAGCCAAGGGTTACGAACGGTCACTGTGTCGTGTCGTGTGTACAGCCTTGACGGGACGGGACGGGCCTACTGCTGCAGGCGCCTCCGCTCCCGTCCCGTCGTGTCGTCCACAGCCACAACACCGCCGCCCGCCCCGAGGAGTAAGCTGGACACGCTGGATTACGCACAATCCATGACGCACACGCGTACTGCATCCACTCTGCAATTAAGCTTAATTGGTACCCACTAACGATTTCTCTTGCCTCTCAACGCGCCATGTCATAACCCACTACACGCCATGTCACTATGCCTTCGTCGATTTTCTGTGACTAATAGCATGTTGTATTTGCGAGTAGCACGCCATAAAATTCTCGCAGTTGAAATACATGTAGGACCAATCATTTAAGAATGGTTCTCGCTCAACAAAATTAACATGCTTTCATATATATTATTGTTTACAGATAAATATCGTCATGTAATCGTTTTGGTGTTTCTACTTTCACATTTCACCTTAAAACTTTGCTTAAAAATTCCTGCAGCAACGCCCGGGGTATCACCTACTAGTTATTAGTTACTCCTACCTCGTCTGTGACATCGCGACGATGATCAATTAAGCTGGACCCACTAGGTTACGCACAATCCATGACGCACACGCGGTGCTTCAGCCTATAGGTTACGCGGCTTGGTGCCATTTGTACGTTGGGATCGTACCACCTGCTCCGCGTCGTCGGGTGACACGCTAGCGCCCCCCCTTGTTTACGCATGAAGGGATTTCACATTTTTCCGGTGCACGGCTCGGTGATTACGAAACCCAAGCTACGGCTGCCCCACGTGGCCGGGTTACACGCGCACGGCTCGCCGGGACGTGGCACAGGCTACTCCAGGGATCAGGAGATTTTAAGATCCGGTTGCCGGAAAACCGCCCGGAGCTACTGTAGATACACGCGGGCCACACCACAACATGGAATGTGCAAGTGCAAACCGCTAATCCCGGTGTTGCCACGGGCACAGGCCCACGGGGTCCGTTTACTACTCCTCGTCTTCAGCTGTTGCTCGCGTCGCCTATCATACCTCCCACGGCTGACACCGGGCCCGCATTCCAGGACCCAGATGGTAGCAGGTGGGAACTGACGAGTTTGCCTAGTTTTTTTCTTTTTCATTAACGTATTTTCGTGGGGTTGAAAGTCCGCGACCGC
This sequence comes from Cenchrus fungigraminus, assembly GCA_036936925.1. Lineage (NCBI taxonomy): Eukaryota > Viridiplantae > Streptophyta > Magnoliopsida > Poales > Poaceae > Cenchrus > Cenchrus fungigraminus. The sequence continues at coordinate 87,822,564 of CM072779.1, read as the reverse complement.
TTTGGACTTTTCGGATTCCGTCTGCTTGGTTTCCCAGTTTCCACCCCCTCGGAGGACTTGAGCAGTTGAGTGGCAGTCGTGGCCGTCGGCGCCGATTGATTCGTTTCTTCGTCACACAGGTCAGGCCCTACGTCCTTGCTCGTACACATCGAAACTGATGGTTTGCGCTCTTCTAGTTTTGTCTTGGGTTCGAGGCGCTCGGATTGTTTCTGTTATGGAGCAATGATTTAAGAACTTGTGTCAGTAATGTACATTCGTGTTGCCTTTATTTCAAGAACTTTGGTAGTGATCGAGGTTAGCGGCGGAGGCGGGGCCCCAGTCAGCGGCGGCATATAGCGAGGGCGGGGTAGGCAGGATGATGGGGAGGCAGAGGGTGTGGTAGCCCACCACCTCTTCCGCCCTGCCACCACCCCCACCCAATTCATGAGCATTTGATTTGATTTGATTTTTTAGTTCCATCCCGTAGTTTTGGCGAGTGTAGGAAATCAGAACTTGCTTGGATGCCTTTCAATGTTTGCCCAACCTAATTCTAGGCATGTCTAGAATTTTTGGCTACCACTGCAGTTGTTCTTGTTGTCGTAACCAAGCAGGCGCTCTCTCTCTCTCTCTTTTTGGAATTAAAGGCAGGAGCACTGCCACATCATATAAGAAGAAGGTGCCTATTTTTTGATTATTTTATCCCTGAAAAGGAAAGTTCTACTACTTGCCAGGGATCTCCATAGGAGCTTTGATACTGCTGTGGAAATGGATCATTTGAGCAGAGATGCTGAAGGTATCTTGAACTTTCTGTGTTTATGCCTTGTCGTCGTTGCTTTTCCTTTCTATTGTAAGTTAATGCACCATAGTGTCTGATTGCTTATTCTGGTGCTTTGTAGAAGATAGTGGCCATCATCAGGTTGCCGCGGGGCAATTTGATAATGTCATAGAAGGTGAAGTGTACATGCCATATAACTCAAAAGCGCAAAGCTTCGTATTCTGATTGATTTGTCAATAAATTTTTTAACCATGTAGTAAGTTTGTCCAATTAGGATTGCCAGTCTCAGTGGGGTTTTATGGTGTTCTATTTGCTGACATAAATCTGTAACATAGTGTTTGTCGTTAATACATCCATCACGAAAATATCGATGCTACTTGTCATGGCACTTGAAAGGTTATTTTACCAAAGTATTTAATTTATTATCCCTGTATCTTTGTATTCCCATTGTGTCGGCCCATTCCCTAACTTTAATTAGTGCATTGTTCCTTTTGTTGTATCTAAAGGTTCCGACTCCAAGATGGAATCCAGAAACCGCACCAAAGGCAAAATTAGAAAGTGTGTCACGCAGAATTCAGTATCTGATTCAGAACCCTCAAGTAAAAAACCAAGACAAGATCCAACCATCTTGATACTCAGTTTTGACCCAAGTGTATGGATTCAAACTATCTGATTCCATGCAATACTCCTTTTTTCTGGTAATCTGGCTGTTGCCATATATAATTCTGTATGTTGTATTTGCCAGGACAAGGAAGTACGTGCAAGAACCAGGTGCTCTCCACATGCAGTGATTAATGCCAACAGAAAATTGAATACAAACCAGGAAAAAAGAATTAATGATCTTAAACTTGGTGCTTATTTGCAAATGAAGCTCGATCACTCCTTTGAAAAGTTTGGAGCATGGATACTGATCCACTTTGATGAATAAAACATGTCCTTTAATTTTGGTTCTGCTGGAAGTGTACCTGTAAACAAAAGAAGGCTTGCTAGGTTAACCGGATTACCATCCAATGGGGACAAAATTGTACCACAAACTGGCAGGCAAGAGAATGTCCGTAAGTTCAGAGAAAAACTGGGTATACCAAAAAATGAAAAGGGATTCCCCCAGACGAAATTACTCAATGAGATCAATAAGGGCAATGATGATAACCTTTTCGTTACATGTTGGCTTTTGCTTTTATCCGACAGGATATTTGCTCCTGACACACTTTACAATGTGAGCCCTAAATTGCTGCATATTTGCGAAGATGTGGATCGTATAATGTCCTATGACTGGGTTGGCTACATACTGGAAGATATAAAAAACAGTGCCAAGCATATAAAGGAAAAGATTTATAATGATCCAAATTTTAGTTGTTACATGAAAGGGTCAACATTATTCCTTAGAGTAAGGACTATCCATATCAAATCGTAATCCTGTTTGAGCAGTAATTTTTCTTTATTATGGTAGCTCATGCATCTGATGTTTATGCAGTTATATTTGCTGGACTGGCTTGAACATGGGAGGGAGATTAAACAATGTGTTAAACTACCTCGTTTTATATTTTGGGATAGCTACAAGGAAACGAAACAGATTGAAAAAGATCATCTGTTCCGATTTGGACTTTTCGGAGAACTAAAGGTAACTCTTCATTTTATGTCCTTTTGCAACTCATGCTTAGCTGTTTTTTTTGGCATAATGCATTTTTGCACTATTTTGATTCATCTTAATTTTTTCAATGCAGTTGAAAAACGTCAACAGTACATGTTATGTACAAGATTTCCACTGCACAGATTCAACGACATATATCTCAATTGACAATATCGATCTGCCACCAGATGTGAGTTTTGCACACCTTGTTTTCCTTGCTGCTGTGTGACCGTACTTTCATGAATGAAACAATGTAATAATCAAAAACATGTAGTAGAATATATTTTTATATTTCTGGTCTTGACAGATCATTGTCTGATTAACAGTTCAAGTCCCAAATTGTCAAGAAGATTGAGGATCATAAAATTGCGAATTCGGACCAGATCTCGGGGACTTTTGGTCTCTTGATAAGTTTAATCACTAAATTGGACAACAAAATTCAGAGAACTAACAATCAGAGTGTACAAAAACTTCTTGCTGAAATTGCTCTACTCGTTTGTGAGTCAACTAGAACTGAGGAATTGGCTGAACAGCAACTTCACCAGGTTCATATCTACATAATCTCAGTCTTTGTTTTGCAATTTCTGTAAATTATTGCTGAAATCACAAATCTCAACTGTTAATTGATGGTTGTTATTTCTTAATGTTCAGGAAAATGGAACTGCATCTCTGGATTTTCAGGGACCCCAGGATAAGGTTATAACACAAACTGGCTTGTGATAAGTTTTCAATTATTTGGATTTTTTGTTGAACAGCTTAAATGTTTTGATTCATGCACTTGATAAGCTGTAAAACAGTTTACATGATTTATATGTGTTGTTTGTATTGTTAATTCGAGTAATATATTGCAGGAAACATTGGATACCACCTATAGGCATTGGTCTTCTCTTGAAAAGCAGATTGTCTTGTCCATCTCCAAACTAATTGGGGATGCTAGAGACTACGTCAGGTTCCGTGCTGTCTGCAAGAACTGGAAGGATGCCATCAATCCCAATGCTGACACATGCTTTCAGCCCTGGATCATGTTGTCCCAGTACGATGAATGCCTACAGTTTCAGACGTTGGATGGGACCTGGTCTGCATGCATAAAAGTCCCAGTTCTAGATGGCAAGACGGTGGCTATGTGCGGCTATTTCCCTGCCCTTGTTCGTGGGAAGATTACTGGTTATGACAGCGGCCTCCTTATCGGGATCGATATTAGAAAGAATGCTAAGGCTGTGATTGTCAACCCTCTGACTGGGTGGAACACGGAACTGCCACCCCTGCCCAGTTGCATCCATGGCAAGGCTGAATATGGATTTGTCATATCAAATAGTGTTGAGGATAAATGTACTGTTGTTGTCTACACCAAGCACACCGAGCCGGGTGTTCCCATGACCGCAACGGTATGTGAACTTGGAATTGACGAGGAGTGGAAAACCAGTACTCACACCAGCGTCAGGAAGTTCTGGCTGCAGATGGAGGATTGTTTTAAACCATTCCTGCAGAAGCACAAAGTCAAACAGGAGGATCAGGTGCTCTTCCTCTGTGGATCGTCTGACGACTTCTACACTCCGGACTTTGACAATTCCACCAACACCCCAGTGAGCTTTGTCCTCAGAGATCAGCCCATCAATAACGGTGATGGTATCAGCTGCAGCAGCATGTCCCACCTAAATGGCACAATCATATTGTCGACCCATAATGACTTCTCCTGCTTTGTGTTGTCGGACGACAGGTTCGCCGACATCAACAATATATACTACTTCAATTTGGATTTTAGAAGATGCTTGCTGAGGAAGCGCAACATAATGGATGGTGTCGGTGTCGTCATGAGAGATATAACCCTGAAGTCACAGAATGGTTCCAGATCACTATTTGAATCAGTCATATGGTTCGTACCTACACTGATGAAGCCAACTATACAGTTCTGATGAAAATGTAACCTTCAGCCACACAGTTACGCATGATATATGCTTCCGTGGTACAATCGTACAAGAATTTTGGTTACACGACTTTGTGGTTGCATAGTATAATTAATAGTAAATGTAGTGATAGCTACTTCAGAGGATCTCATTCCGCTTGGAGCCGGTCGCCGCTGAGACCCGGCGGCCCACCGGCGGCCCCGCCGTCGTCCACCTCCATCAGGTCCGTGGCCACCGCGTCCTACCACCGCACTGACGCCGACTGCTGTGGCGCGGCCGATGGTGAGTTCGAGTTCGCGGCGCGGGGGCAGCCAGCGCATCCATCAAGGCGACGCAGCCGGCGCTGGAGCTCACCCGGCGGCAGTGCGACAGGCGCAGAGGCCCCCACGGCGGCAAACATGGCAGCGCGGGCAGATCGACGATGGGGGCGGCACGGACGCAAGCAGGAGCTCCTCCGCGGGGGCAGGCCGACGCTGTCGGTCGACCCCCCCTCCCCCGACCGGGCAAGAAAGAGCTCCTCCGCGGGGGACCCAGTGCGGCCGCCGGGCGAGCTCCGTCGGGAGGCCCACTGGGCCGTCGGACGAGGCCTGCCATCGGGCTGCACGGCAGTCGGCGGTGGGCGGTGCTGTTAACCAGACCCTGCTGGCGCACGGTGCGGGCCTGCTGGGCGGTGGCGACACCTATGCGCGCTTCCGCCGAGGCTGACGCCGCCGCGCCCAAGCAGGTTCGTCGTGCAAGAAGAGGAGGCCCCGCGCGCGCGTCTGTGCCACCGGCCGTCGTGCTCCTCTCGCGCTGCGGAGGAGGTGCCGGCGGCCTTGTCGACCTCCGCCTTCGTCCCCGGCCATTGCTCTTCTTCCCCCTCGTCTTCGTCCTCCTTCCCGGCATCGCCTTCGTCGCCGTGGAGGGTGTGCAAGGCGGCAGTCAGGGAGTGGGCCGGGACTGGACGTGGACGAGTACATGTAGGGCGTGATTGGTTGCAGGTTGCCCCATGATACTGGATGGTCGGACGGTACATGATGGAGCCAACCCAGCTGAGTTTATGCAAGTGCTTGTGTTTGACTGTTTTGCCTGTTGATGCAGTACGAGACGAGCTCGTGTTTGGATGCATACTTGTACCGAAGGTTTGAGTGACTAACACATGGGCCCTTGCGTTTTGCCTGCACCAAGCCATCCTGGCTCGTGAGGGAAGCTCATACTTCACGTACGAGAGGAGCCGGGATGGAGGGGTTAAAGTGAATGAAATGGTGCAACAGAAACATACCGGCATGGCATCCAATCACGCCTAAAGTGTATCATTCCGTCCCGGATGGGAGTCTGGATAGCTTCCTCCCCCCCAACCAATCACCCCCGTACTGTATAGGGTGATGGCGAGGGGATGAGGCGCGCGGCTGGGGCTCGGCATGGACCGCGTCGAGGCTGCGGTGGCTGGACCTTGCCAAGTGGGAGTCCACCATCTCGCCGCCTGCCAGGGACATGCACGACGAAATGCCCTCAAGGGACCAGAGCAAGACGAAAGCCTTCACGTCGTAGCTTTTGATGACTTGTTTAGTTCAACTTTAAATTAGTTTCAGTGATAGTGATTTTTTATGTAGAAAGATCAGAAGTGTTGTGCTACTATTGGAGGCCTCGACCTCGGCGTGGGTGAAGGCGAGCGGGGCTCCGTTCAATTAAAGAAGCTATTGGATTTCATCAAATTTTTTCTAGCTATTTCATTTTACATAATAGCTAAATCAGAATTTTAGCTATTCATTTTTAAAGGAGCTCTTGGAGTTGCTCTAAGCCTGTTTAGTTGGCAAACAAAAAAATTTGGGGTCCCTTTGAAGGCCTATTAGGAGGATTAAATATAGACTAATTACAAAACTAATTACATGAATGGACGGGAAATCGCGAGATGAATCCATTAAGCCTAATTAATCCGTCATTAGAGATTGTTTACTGTAGCACAACGTTGTCTAATCATGGCATAATTAGGGTCGTTAGATTCGTATCGAAAAATTAGGTAGGGGTTATGGAATGGGTTTTGTCATTAATTCACATTTAATACTCCTAATCAGTGTCGGAAGATTGATGTGACAGGTAGTTGGGAAAATTTTTGGGAACTAAATAGGGCCTAACTATACATCCTACACTTCATGAGCAATTTGGACGGATCACGGATCTAATATTACTAATTCAGTGAGTTTGTTGATTTATATATAGCAATACTCAAAACCTTACTAATATTCGTTCTTGTAAATGTTGGCATGCAGAGCTCCCGAAATCATTGAAGCAACACTTGGGCGGCGTCGATTATAACTGTCTACTACGTACAAGTCTTGTTTCATGAGAATGACTTGCATTGGCTGAGGCCTTAGATGGTACATTGTAAGCGACTATGTAATGGATGGAACAGAGACGTGCCTTCGATATGACTTTTCCTTTCGAGTCAACTGCCATATTCCCGCCAGTGTCTAATCTCATTTGAAAGAATGTTGGCGTGCTACCACAATGTGGGTTACACGTCATGCTGCATCAAAGGCAGATTGGGTAAATTGTGTCATTGTCCGGTGCCATGCCTTAGATGAGTAAAATCTATTGATCCTTACTACCCACCCACTAAATTAGGATCAATGCGATGTAGGAGTACTCTACTGGCGGCTTGTGCGGCAACGGATCTGGTGGAAACTACAACCTTCGTGAAAACCCGTGCAAACCACATAAAGCTCTCCTGATTTTTTTTTTGACGGTCGGAGGGGGGGGGGATTTCCACACCTGATTTAATTTCATGGGCCATTCGCAGCAGGCCAAGAAGCTTGGTACTTAGAGTTTTCAGCGGCAGTGAAAAAAACAGGGCAACCAGGGGATTTTTCTCTGGTTGTACAACATTATAGGAAACAGGGAGCACCAGGCATCTTCCGTGGCCAAACGATCTGCTTGGGGGAGGCGCAGACACCATTGCCGCGCTTCATCTCTGCAGTTTCTCCAGAAGCTCTCGCGATTAGAAATGTGTGTGTGGGACACACCGTACCGAATCTACTCCGAGTCGTTATCGCACCCATCAGTAGGATCATGGTCACCTGACAACATGAGAATTAGCAAGGGAAAACAATAAATGTTAACGACAATTCACACAACCATATGCAATAAGAACTCACTGCCATTGTGCGAACCACTCGCCTCAGAATCAGAAAGCGGTGTCGAAGTTTTGCCACCCAAATATCCATCCAGCTTGGCAAAACCGGCATCAATTTGACCAAATAGGCGTTTAACCTAGTCAACTTTCTACAGATATAAAGCGAGGTAAAGGGTAAAGCACGACGCAATTAATTGGCATCTCAATTCTTAAGGAGTGTACAAGGTATATCCGGAAAGAAAATATTTACTACTCCTACTACCTTGCTATGCTCTTCATCGTCGGTCTCCTCGTCACTTTCAGGAGGTCCGCAAGTGAATGGCAGCGCCTTGTCTGCCTCGATGATTCAAAAGTCATAGATTAAATGAAACAAATAAATGGTGCAGAGGATCAATAATAGCATATTAGTACTATGTATGCACCGTGGTTGAGAGCAACAACTACTTTAGCTAATACTTCACAGCGTGTGAGGGGTGGGCTTTGTCCAATGTATTTGAACATACCATCACCAGTTTCTGAAATTGGTAGTATATCTCCAAATGTCGAACAAATGGAGGTGATGCCATTGTTGACATATTCAATCCTTTTTTCATGTTCTGTGCATTTTCCAGAAAAAAGGTTGCAAAAATCAGACTCCCTGAGCAGATCAGGCTGCAACTTGCAGACCTTAGCATGATTGTAATCATCAATTGTCACAACTGCATGTTTTTCCAAGTGCTCAATCACTTGCTGGCAGAGATCTTCGTCTGCCTCATACCCCCTTTTGTCTGGACCACTGAGGAACGTGGCCTCTGCTTTCTCCTGTACTGACGAATCAATATCAGGAACATCTATTGTCATCGCTAAAGTCATTTGACCATCCTGGAGTTTGATGGTTTCCTCATGCACATTTAGGTCCAACCTTTTAACAATGTCATCCAGGATGCGACGACGTGGGATTGTGATTACATGAGTAGAGTAGCCAGACTGCACATGCCGATACACAAGGGAAAAAGAATCAGCAAGCATGCACTCGTATGTGTATACCAGATATGCTCAATTATTGTTTATTCGAAACTTGGATGATGCATAGAGCTTACCCCAGGAACATGAACAAGGGACAACGTATCATCTTCTGACACAGCTGAGTTGACCTATGTTAAAGAATAATAACACAAACCAAGTTTGAGGAAACGTGGACGATAATTTGGGAACAGAAGCGGGAAATTCACAATCTTTGTACCAGTGGGTTGTCAACAGGCAGTTGTACAAGTGAAGTGACATAATCTTTTGTGCAGAAAAGGCGACGAGAGCAGCGGCCAGATCCTGGCAGCCCCCTTGAGCTCGTCGTAGCAATTGACGAGCTCGTCGAACCGCTGGCGAAGAATCTCCTCCTGCTCACGGAAGAACCGAGCCTCTTCTTCCCGATCTGCACCGAGAAGAACGCAAGGTGAGCAAATCAAACGACTGCAGGAAAAACCCCACAGCGTGCGAGAAGACTAACCGAAGGCAAGGGCCTGCGCATCGGCCGCGGCATCACGGGCTTTGTTCCCCTCCTCCTCGGATGCCTGGAGGGTGGCCTCGACATTGTGGAGGGCATGCTCCAGCGCCGCATTGCGGCGGAGCGCCTCGTTGAGCTCCAAGATCCGGTCCGCCTCGTGTGCTAACCGCACAGGGGGCACCGGAGCAATGGCAGCAAAAGGAGCAGCGGTGGCGACCGGAGCGGCGGGGACGGCAGCCAATGCCGGCGGCGGGGAGACCTCCCTCGACCCATCCTCGGACGAGCCGCCGGAAGCAGTGGCAGCAGCGGCGGCAGTGGCCGGCCCACCCCCGGTGTTGTAGTCCACCCTGCAAAGACAGACGTGGCGGAACGCCGTCAGTGACGGCGGCAGGGTACGACGGTAGAAGAGGACAAGGAAGAACAACGCCTACCCGCCGCGGGTGAGGATCCGGCGAAGCTTCGGCCCCGACGCCGTCGAGTCCCGGGGTCCCTCCGCGGGGCGCTTGTCACCGGCCATGCGGCTCGGGCGGAGACGGAGAAGAGAAAAGAAGGGAAGCGAAAGCGAGAAGTTTGCCGCGGGTGTCGAGGCTCGGTGAGCAAGAAGATGCCAAAGGAAAGAGGCGTGCTAGATTCATGGCGACGCCACGGGGATTTATAGTCGCTGAAGGCAGAGCGTCGGGGCGGTTCCCCGAAGATGATGGGCTGCGACCTCTCTCCTTTCACCCACGCGGCCCACTCCCCAAGTCTGTGCTGGGCCCGCTAGGTTACGCACCATCCATGCTGCAATGGCTCCTGCAACACAACCGACTGGGTTGTGTCGAACTTGCATAACCCTCACCTAGGCGGTTACGCACGAGCCATGGTGTCTACCGAGTACGGAGGGAGTACTAGTAGTATGAGTAAGTAACCAAACCACACAGATCGGCTAGTAGTATAGTATGGCGCGTCTCTTCGGAGACATCTGATAAAATTGGAACGATACAGAGTAGTAGTAACTCCTATGGCAGTAGACCATTGAAGCATGGTTACGCACCAGCCTTGCTACATTATTCCTCCTGCAACACCGATTGCACTACGCACAAATGGGCTTCATATGTATGCGTAACATGCACCCTCTCGGTTACACGGCATCCATGCTAAACCGGTCATGTCGATTCGGCGCGTTACCGGGATCCGCTCGGTTACGCACCAGCCACGCTGCATTGTTCCTGCAACACCGACTGCGTTACTATATGCACAAATGGGCTTCAGATGCATGCGTAAGCTGGACCCGCTAGGTTACGCTCCGTCCATGCTGCATGGCTCGTGCAACACCACCTACTGGGTCGTGTCGAACCTGCGTAACCCTCTCCTCGGTGGTTACGCACGAGCCATGGTGTCCACGGACGGAGACGAACATGACCAACGACATGGCTGGCTCTCGCGCATGGCTTCCTTAATTTGGCAATACACAGGGTGGCAATAAGCCATGGTGCCGCCGCCGATCGCCAAACGCCCTCACACCATACCCCAGTTTCAGACGAGTATGCGTTCACTTCTTCCACGATTGTGCCATGATCAGAAATGAACTCAACCAACTGAAAGTGCGAGGACACAGCAGGGTTGAAAATCAAACTGGTGAAAATATGTTCGTAGTCATCAAGTTCCAGGCCCTCATCAATCCGGTCGGCGATGAGGTCGCGCCAGGCCCGGGAGACGCACTTTAAACGGCAGAGAGATGCTTGGTACTTCCCATTGTACATTATCATCAGGCTGATCTGAGACATGTTGTTGTTTTTCCTTCTCTACCTCCTGTGCACAACGCCCTATAGCGCTTAGGGGTTCTGCAACTGCAGCACCTATAACTTCTCTAGGCTTGAATACTCCCCACAGGTAATGTTTCCTCTGAAATGCTGCATATATAAGAGAATAATGTGAGTGAATAAACCCTAGAGTAAACACTACAAGATACAAAGAAATTATGGCCATCTTATCGAATACTGGTTTTGAGGAATCAAATATGATGTATCAAGAACAGAATACCTGTTTGTAAGGTGTACACACATATTAAGATTCATATTTTACAATCTTTGACCAACAATTTTAAATTTTTATAATGCAAACATGAAATGGTTAGATTACTCTCAAATGATCATGCTACTTCCATCCCATGAAAAGTGCAATTCTAATATTTGAAAAAAATACCAAACAAATGCAATCCTAGGAAATAGATCTAACTACATGCCTAATTAAGTGGTCAGATGGATTTGCATGCCGAAATTTACTGCATGTGGCCAACGAATAAGGGCATTCGAGTCTTTTCACACCACCACTAATCTGTCGTAGAAAAACTAGAATTGCACTCCTCATGGGATGGAGGGAGTAAGTTTTATAACAAATAAAATAAAATAATATAATATAATATAACATAACATAAGATAAATGAATGGTCAAAAGTGTAACTTAAGGAGTAACTAGTCCATACTTTTGTGCTGGTCTAAACTGGTCCATAGGGAGTAACTAGTCTCGATCCGATAGGTCCCAAAAGGACTTCATTATAAGAGATCACATTTGCAAAAAAAAAGTGCTATAGGTGTACATACTTTTGTGATGATCAGGCAATAGAATTGATGGGAATATCAACATATCAGTATCACCAATAATAGCTCGCAAAACCAGATCATTATCCATGACTTCTTTAATTAGTTCGTCTAGTTCTTTATCTTGCCTAGGAATAAACAAAATACAAGATTAGGCATCTATATATTATGGAAATGAATGTTGGATAAAAGTTATGCCGAGAAATGGTTAAGTGAGATACCTCATATCAGGAGGAAAAAAGTATATGCCAATGTTGTCACCGCTTGGTTTTGATGCCTCCCATGCCTTAGGCCACACCTCAGATCTCAGGAGTGTTGTCAATTCAACTAGTGGAAACAATTGTCTAGATAAACTCCATGCTTTCTCACATGATTTGGTATTTTGGTTGACAAATGTCCAGCCAATGATATATATTCCCCACCATCTATCTTAAAGATTCCGCTGACAACATAAGCAACCAAAAAATTAGAACGTAAAATATGAAACAATACAAGAATACTTCAAATATATGCTAGAGCATCCATTATACCTCCAATTAGGTTTGTCAATGGGTTTCGAGCAACAACACCATTGTTGCTCAACAAATGTCACCATGGAGACTTTGACATGACCATCTTGTGACAAAGATTTAGTGATGTCATTTCCAACACGAATAGGATTATGATTGCCACCACCTTCTTGTCCTTCATCATCATATTTACCTTTCACACATCTTTGTTTCTTCATCAGCCTACTAGCCGTATTATTCCCTTGCACATCTTTGTTACCATCATCCTCCATTGTTTTCGCCTTTTCTTCCAACAATGGTTCCTTCTTCTTCTTAGACATGTCATTATTGGTTCTGCCATCACCTTTAGCAACTTGGTCCCTGTTACTTGACTCTATGAGCTCCCTTTGGTTATCATTGATCAAATCGGATCGCTATTTTGATCTCTTTGTTTCCTTCTGAGCCAACTCTGACATAGCCTTCAAGCGAGTTGGAACATCTCTTTTCTTCTTCAAGGGAAATTGTTCATTCAATACAACATTCACGTTTGAACTTGACCTCAATTGAATTTTCGAACTCAAGGTACTATGTTGCTTCGTATCCTTCGATGTAGGTTGAACTTGACTTGACTTTCTAACACTCTTTTTCGCAATGTTAGCTTCCAACTGACTAGAATATTGTTTACCATGTTGTGGACCTGCTAGTCGCATATTTTGCTGGGTTTTCAGTAAGTCTTTAAGAGACATCTTCACGATTTTAGACTTCTTCCGTAGAATTGGCACCCTTGCCTTTGGGATAAAAGGCAAACCATGTTTCCTTGGACTTACCATATTTTTCTTATTGATTGACAATAAGAAAAAGTATTCCTAATACCACACGAAAAACAAAATCAAATGCATGCAAATGTGATTATTTTGCTAAATATTTTTTCATTTCACATGGGAACAATAATAATAAAGAGAAAAGTGAACCAAAGAAAATGATTCATGTAATTTAGCTTGACTCCTATCCACAATATCAAATATGCTCAGCATTTAGGCCAACAATCGCATTTTGCGATATATATCCACTAGATATCTAAGTGCTCATCCCATTCAAACAAAATAATTCTATTCATACAAAAAAAATCCTTTGATTAGATATACTCCATCCATCCTGGATTAAGGCATTTAAGCATTCAAAATATATGCTCAACACATAAGGCATTCTAGACACATTTAAACATGATAAGTTTAGCTGATTAATTGATTAGTTGAAGTTCGTTCCTTGTTATCTGAAACCAATGTTAAAATAATATAGCAATACAGCACCCCACGTCATAATTTAAGGAGACATGCGTCTTCTGCCAATCTTTAATCGGATGTGAAGGCACGCTACAAATCTTGTGGTTGTCTAATATGCAAACAAATTATGCTTGCAATATATGTATCCAACTATCTTGAGCAGTACCAATACTTACGTATGAAACCCATTGAACGAACAAGCTGAGCTGAGCCTTGCAATGCAAGCACATGGTCCATCCAATATAATGTAGCATGCATTGCATAAAAAATTAGACTATTATTTATCTCGATTATGCTTAACGCTCCATCAGCTGAACTCATCAGCTCCCAATGAATTGTACTAGCAGAAAAAAAATCAATCTATAGCTACTACTAATCTCGATTATGCTTTACACTCATCAGTTGATCTCAGGTTTTACTCTCTACCCAATCAGTTAGTAAGTTTATTGATTACTGCACTGCCACTGAATATCTAGAAAGGAACACCCAATCTCCACTTGATTGAAACCACTGACACCATGGATGTATGAATGGATGATAAGTGATGCGAACGGTGCGCAATTAACTGAAACAAGTAATCCACCCAAGCATCTGACAAAAGCACACACGCACAACATCAACAAGATCAATATTTTTCAGTTATTAGGTGTGAAAACAAAACGAGACATATAAAAGATGAGATAGTGAGGCCGCACATGCATACCTCCGCTCTGCCGGCGTTCGATACAGTATCGTGCAGAGGATGAAACCAACCTCGATCATCCACAGAAACCGTCGGAGCCCTAGCTCGCAAGGCCGGCAAAATAAAAGCGGGGCACGATCGCGAAATTGCCGGGGCTGACTGCGAACCTAACTGAAATTTGCATGCATGGAAGCCTATAGCCCGCGAGATGGTTTCCTTCCAAAACATCAAGCAACACAACCAAGATGGTGCGTATTGCAGGCGGTTGCAGCCTGGATGGTGCGTAACCGAGCAGCTGGTGCAGGTAACGGCGCAGAATCAACACCACCTGATGCAGCATGGGTCAGGTTACGCATACATCTTAAGCCTATAGGCTCGGTTACGAACGATCCATGCTGCGTGCTACGATCATTTGTTGGCAACTTTGCCTGTGCCACAGTCAATGTGTATTACGCACGTACGAGGCCACTTTGTATTACGCACGCAGCATCGCGGTTGCCGCGGAACACGACTGGGTCGTGTCGATTCAGCGCGTACCCACCGTCCATTCTGCTTGATGCAACACCACCAGTTCCAGATGTATGCGTAACCTGAACCCGCTCGTACCCGCACGGACTGGGTTACGCACCTTGATGCTGCAACACCGACTGGGTGGTGCCGATTCGGCGCGTAACCTACATTCGGTTGTGTTGATCCTGCGCGTCACCTGCACTGCACCAGCTTCAGTTACGCACGATTCGGCTACGCACCATCCGTTCTTAATGGCGCGTGCAACACCGACTGCTTGTGTCGATTCACCGCGTAACCTGTCCGTGCTTATTGATGCAGCGTGTCACCTGATCAGGTTACGCATGGTCCGTGCTGCTTGATGCAACACCGACTGGGTTCAGCACGGACTCGCGGTTACCCACCTTTAAGGCTGCATGGTGCAACACTGCTTGGGTTACACACGTTGATGGTTACGCAAGATCCACGCTACATCCGGTCGTGTCGATCCTGCGCGTCACCTGTAAACCCAAATTGTTGTACCACAGAGCGAGCATATATAATGCGTAACCGTGAGGTTACGCACCATCCATGCTGCATACCACACCGACTGAGTGACGCACCACCCCCTGCTGCATGGTGCGTAACATAAGAAATAAGCTTCAGTGGTACTTTGTATATGTAACCTACACCCACTGGGTTAGGCACCATCAGTGCTGCTGCTTGCATAGGGCAACTACGACTGGGTAACGCACAGACTCGGTTACGCACCATTCAGGTTTAAGATACCAGAGCCTTCAAAGGAAGCTGTGAAGGCTGCAGGCCTGCAGCGCTGAAGAAAAATTAAATTGAAATCCGACTTAATCAAAAAAGTTGTCAAGAAGGGTGTGTCGCCTCTGCAATATTATGAGGGTATTATTACAGAAGCAGATTGGATTTCGAACAGTTTTGTACAGGCAAAGAAGTCAGAAGATTTGGCATTGTGCTTTGAGCTTCTCTGCGCCAGATCTCGCTGGGAGGGAGAGGGCAGAGGAGGGAGGTCGCGCCGCTGTTCCTCCCGCCTCGCCTCACGCCCCTGCTCCGCCCGTCGGGGACGAATCTCGCCTCGGGCCCCATGGTTTCGTGGAGGAGCAATTGAAGGAAGGCAGAGGCACTCTGTATTCCAGAAGAGGAAGAATCAAAGATAGATACCTATCAACGTTACTGAAGGCGGCAGCAAGCTTACTAGCATCATCAAGTAGCAAAACGATTTCAAGGAGAAGCTTGCTAAGGACTAGTAAACACTGATCTTGCCTGAACACACTCCAAAGGAAAGATGCCTCCCATGCCTAATCTAAGGTAGAGCTGGTCTAAAAACTATCGGCTAAAGAATGAAATGACCTACCGAAGGAAACGAGTGGAAATCCATTGGGTTATAGGCTGAGCTTCATAGAAAGAGTCACGTGTTGGCTACAACCAAGTGGTGGTGCTCGTGAAGTGATGGATGGTGTTCGCCTGCCAGGTTCAGTAGGATCACAAGACAAGCAGTGCCTGTTGCAAATAAAAGGAAATCATCCAAAGATACACAAGTAAATGGCTTAAATCATATGAAGGATTCTCTTTAATAAAGGTCGGGTACATCAAATCAAAAGCTGACCGCATTGGCTGAAAAAAGGAGACACATCAAGATCTTGCTAATTCTTTAGCTTTCTCTAGCTGTACTCTAGTCATAGCTATTTCTTCCAGTTTCTTCTCATCCGTGGAAATCACAAGTTGAAGACCCTGTTTCTGCCTCGACGATGGCGCGCGTTGATTCACACCATGAGCGTTGATGTTCATCAAGATCCTTTCTACGTCCTCGCAGTTAGGAGACTGAGGGAAGAATAGGAGTGATTGTCATGTGAAGCCCATAGATGGGGAAATAAAAGAAAGGATTGAAGGAAACCTGATTCGTAGAAGAAGAGGAGGAAGACATCGCATCGCATCAGGTTACACATAACAGAAGAGGATGAAATGTCTTCTTTTATAGGCCGTGCAACACTGACTGCGTTATGCACGGAGTTTGTTACGCAAAATCCCCAGGCATCCGGTTGTGTCGATCCTGCGTGTCACCCGCACCAGCTCAGTTACACACGGTTCGGCGACGCACCATCCCATGGCGCGTGCATCACCGACTGGGTTACGCACAGAGTCTGTTACGCAAAATCCACGCTGCATCCTGTTGTGTCGTTTCATCGCGTAACCTGTAGCCGATACGGTTACGCAAAATCCACGCTGCATCCGGTCGTGTCAATTCTACGCGTAACCTCCTTTCGCCCTCTTCAGTTATATGGACTGTGTAACGCAGCGGGTCCAGCTTACTCCTCGGGACGGGTGCCCCTGGGGCTGTGGACGACACGACGGGAGGGGAGCGGAGGCGCCTGCAAGCCCGTCCCGTCCCGTCAAGGCTGTACACACGACACGACACGACACTTCACAGGGATCGTGCGCAACCCTGTCTTTACAGCAAGCCGTGTAACCCGGGCTGAAGCAGCGCGTGGCACCCCGTCCCGTCGTCCATCGTAATAATGATGGTGCTTCACGGGCACACGGCGCCCGCGGGCCCACAGCGGCCTGCCCTCGCCGCAGTTTTCTTCTCCTCGAAGCGAAGCGCGCGCCCGGAGGCTGACCCATCATCCACCACAGGGATAGTGCGCAGCCTGCTGTATGGCACCTGCGTAACTATCACCTTGCAGGTTACGCATTCCTCTCAAGCTTTGTAGTATCCGGCCGCCGCAGGATCGACACAACACCATGTTGCAAGTTGGTAATTATTACCAGTTGATTTAAGTACAGTATTACTAGCGGACAGGGCATATGAAATAGGGCTTCAAAAACCACAGGCGCAGACAAACAGCATGTTCATAGGACTGGGGCTGAACAGACAAACAACATTCTTCTTAATATGGTGCTCAATTCCCATGATGAAGTTCGGCATTGTTTTTTATTTTTCTTTGTGGACTGGTCAATTGAGATAGTTGCTCACATCCTTCTTCATACTTTACTCAATCGGTTATTCGGTTTCAGCACAAACATGATGCCTTAGAGAGATTGACAGTCTGCAACATGTAAAAGCTGCATGATTTTTTTAGCCTTTTTCTTTACTTTGTTTTTGTGCACATACATTGCCACAAGCGATGGTAAAGTATTTATAAACAAATAGAAGTGTTACTACCAGATGCTAATGTATTTACAAACATAGAAATAATGTAGAAGAACAACAGAGTTGGTCGTAATGTAACTTACAAATATTAAGTGTTCACATATAATTTAGAACACTGAGAACCCTTTCATCAACGTTTCGACATTTGACCTTGACTATCTTAAGGCATGGCGATGTCATATTTGATTCCACAGTTGCATCGGGGTATCCTTTAACTTCCACATTGTATATGCTCCACAGTACATTAATATGTTATAAACTGCTTTAGTTTAACATAACCAACACTGTTGCTAGAATATCACTGACTGAAAATTAAACGGTTCTTGAGAGTGATTGTGATCACTCGGAGCTCTTGAGAGTGACAGCAGAAACTAATTGACGCCAATTTGTCGGATTGTGATCACTCGGAGCTCTTGAGAGTGTTGCCGATGTCAATGACGAAGCGGTACCTGGCGTCGGCCTTGGCGAGGCGCTCCATGGCCGTGGTCACGTAGTTCGCTCCCACCACCTCGACATCCGCCATCACACCATGCTTCGCCGCCACGTCGATCATCTCCTATGTGTCCCTCATGCCGCCGATGCAGCTCCCCGCCAGGGTCTTGCTCCCTGCAGGTATTTTTTCACACGCACATGATTAGTTTCAGAATGGCCGCTCGACAAACTGATGGAGAACCAACAGCATGAAAGGTCCAGCATACCCAGCACTGTCTGGAAAAAGCAAGGAAATTTCTCATAAAACAGATTGATCATTCGGTGAGGACTTGCCCGTGACGAGATCAAACGGCGGGATCTCCAGTGGCTTCTCCGACAGGCCGACTATGACCATTTGGCCGTAGGGCTTCATCAGGCTCATGTATGGGGCCATGGGGATGTTGGTGGACACCGTGTTGATGATGCCATCCATGGTGCCAGCCGCAGCCTGTCAAAAAAATATAAGACCCAACATTGCAGAGTGAGAAATTCATGATCCAGTTCATTAGTTCAATACAGAACACTTAATGATGTATTTCTCTCACAGCACCTTCATTTTGTCAGCATTCTTACTTATGATGAAGGCGTCAGCACCAAGGCGGTCCAGGACGTCCTCCTTCTTCGCTGGCGGCGAGCTGATCACGGTGACCTTCATCCCGAACGCCTTGGCGAATTTCACGGCGATGTAGCCCAGCCCTCCTAGGCCCACCACGCCGACATGCTTCCCGAGCACGTTCAGGCCGTGGTGCTTCATGGGGCTATACACAGTGATGCCGGCGCACAGCAGCGGCGCGCCCTGGACCAGCAGCATTGTGTCGGGGAACCGGACCACAAACCGCTCGTGGACAACCACGTTGCTCGAGTAGCCGCCGTAGGTGACAGTGCCGTCGAGGTTGACATCATTGTAGGTGAAGATGATGCCCTTGCAGTGGTCCTCGAAGCCCTTGTCGTAGCTGTCGTAGGACTAGCATGAGTTCACCATGCAGCTGACACCGACATAGTCACCGGCCTTGAACTTGGTCACGTTCTTGCCTAGCCCCATCACCACTCCGGCGATCTCGTGACTGCAACACATGGACAAAAGAGTAGTTCAGTATTTTCGGAGGTCACAATTTGATAAAAGTCTTTCTTTGGTACAGCTCTGGCTTCTTTGGATTTTTTAAACTTCGATTTCTCCGTACAAAATGACTCCAAGTACTCTAATGCTCTAAAGATGAAGTCGGTTTTGACTTTGAGCAAACTGTTTGATAGAGCTTCACATTTGGAGCTGCAGGAGAAACCAAAACCGAACCTAAAAAAAATAAACCAGCAACAGCAGCAAGCATGGGCAAGTCACGTACCCAGTACGACGGTGTACATGGCGTTATTCCACTCGTTCTTGATGCTGTGCAGGTCAGAGTGACAGATCCCACAGTACAGAATCTTTATCGCTACATCATCATCTCCGGTGCTCCTGCATCATTAACAATTAGATCGGACGTACGGGCTCACAACGCCGCAGGAGCCGACCGGGCACAGCCCTGTTGGCAGCGGGGGTACACTGGCGAGGCCGAGACTCGAGCAGCTAGATCGATGCGGGCGACTACCTAGCCGTCAGGGGACAATTTCTAGCAGGACACATGTACACGACATGTGCGGACGTACCTGCGGGTGATGGTGAGCGGCACGAGGTGGCCGGACGCGTCGTGCGCCGCGAGCACCGCTGCCTTCCCCGTGTGCTGCTGCTTCGCCGCCGCTGCCTCCGCCGCCACCGTGGGAGCCATCGATGGATCCGACCTATTGCGCGCCGCTGGGGAGCCGAGGGAGGGAACAAGCTCTCTCGATCGGGATCCGGATGCTTCTTCTAGAAGGATGAGGATGATCTGGCCTTGTAAATGCCTGGAGATCTAGGCGTGGAATGGAGGAGCCTGCCGCCTGGTTAGATCGAACCGAACCGAACGGTTCTTGGTTACTGAAAGTATGAAATTATATGTGGTTCCAAATAATCTAGGAATCAGGAATATTCTGTCACGGCTAAATTGGTGCTTTGTGCTTTTGGACTTTCGGTTACGCTGGAGCCACGCTGCATGCTGCAAACACCTGTGGCCTGTTTGGATGCAAGGGGTAAATGTTTACCCCAAGGCAAATGTTTTGCCCCTTCCATTTGCCTCTTATAATATTTATTACTCCTTGGGGTGTTTGGATTGAGGGGTAAATGTGGATGTGGATGAGAGAGAGGGCTGGGGTCCACAACAATTTTGCTACTACTTTTTAGGAGTATATGGAATTAGAGGGGCAAAACATTTGCCCCACCACATTTGCCCCACGTGTTTGGCGCCTTAGGAGTAAATTTCGCGTTAATTTGCCTTATTTGTTCAATTTACCCTTCCATCCAAACACCCCCCTGGATTACACACACGGCAGGCATTTGTAGCACGCAGCATGGATCGTGAGCAACCGCGGATTGGGCATGCGTGCTGGCTTGCTGCCATCTAAAAAATGGCAGCTATAGGGTTACGCACGCAGCATACAATCGCGATCGAGCGTGTTGCAAGTTGGTAATTTCCCATCGGATTGCTGTGCCGTGCTTGATGTTTTGGAAGGTAACTATCCAGCGCGGGCTAATATGTTTCCATGCAAGTTTCAGTAATGTACGCACTCAATCCACGGCCCTGGCAATTTCGCGATCGTGCTTTTATTTCAAGGTGCACGGAGGCTTCCTTAAACGATCGTTTCCATCAATTCCATCAACTCAAAAACAAAAAGCAAAGTGGTATAATACTCAATGAAGTAAAATAAAGTTTCTACATATGAGTACATGACAACTAAATACTGTAGTATAATACTGTCAATGCAAATTACACATGAGTCTCATTCTCATTAATAAACGGCATGCCGCATAGGCAAACGTGAGGACATAGCATGGGATTTCATTTCACAGAAATGAAACTAGGCGTACCATTGAGGATTTACAGTTTCATCTCCGCACATGCATCAACTCTAACTTCCATGGGCTAGATCAACGGCTACTGGACGAAAAGCAGGTCGGAACCACATCGGCATTTGGTACATGTCCAGGGGCCCTGGATAAGATATGCGCTTAACGTTATCCGGGATGTCTTCCTCATTCAGGTCGACAGCAATGGCGTCGTAGTAAGATGCATCAGAACTATATACCCAATTAGCCCTCAAGTTCCCTGAAGAGGATGGGATGGGGACATAGAAGGGGTAATTGCATCCAACAAAAAGAGCTTGATTACCAATGTCACGGATCTCCTGCACGATCCCAATATCAACATGCACTTCATGAATTGAAACACCCTCCACGAGTAGCTTGCAATCGAAACAACCTAGTATTCTCTTGGACCATCTGTTACCATTGTGCTCACAGCCATAGGAAGAAACTACCAAGAGTTTTCTGTTGATAGACTGGCCCAAGAAGAACTCATATTCCATGTAATCCTATAGAGGAACGGCTGATCTTACCACCAATGTAGGATCTGCAGCTCCTCGGCCAAGATCCCACGACCACAAGTCCCCATTCTCACCAATAGCCATAATTTTCCCATTGTGGACAATGACATCGAGATGCTGTACATATTCTCCAGTAGGGTTCGTCAGCATGGTCCAATCAACACTTCTATGCATTGTGTAGAGTAGGACATTTGGAACAAACATGGCGATAGCAAGATAACCACCTGATTCAGCAGGAGTCCGACACAGGTTCACTCGATTAAACACGTAAGTCTTCAAAACGAACCCAGCCTTGGTAAAAGCAGCAAACGAAGGCAAAGAAAGCCGCAGTCCAGTAACGGGATTAATGAGTTCGACATTACAGTGCACATCCGTGGTTGCAAGCTAGTCATCCTTACACCCGATCCAAAATCTATTCTTCAAACCTTCTACATCCACAAGAAATGTGTCGTTGGAGAAAATATTGTGGACGAAGAACATACCTTTCTCATCATCGTGAGGAATATCCCTGCCATCGGTATCGACGGGGGAAGTAAGCAAGGTTGGAGCACCAGGATGAAGGTGAGGTTTCCATGTACACGCTCGAAAGCTTTCACTGCAAACTAGGGGAAATCTTAGGACGTCAAAAGCCTCCAAGCGATCTAGAATGAGGCCGTAGACATCAGGCGGAAGGTGGATAGATGGAGTGAACGAAGTAGAATCCATGGTGGAGTAATAAACAACTTTGGCGACCAAAGAGAAAGGGGAATAATTCGTGAAGACGATGAAAACTTTCCCTACCTTTAAATACTCAGCCACCTTCTAGTGGTTCGAAATAAACTCAAGCGACGTGAAATTTTTGACGTTGCCCATCATGTCAAGCGACGCGACGCACATGTGAAATCCATCGACTGCATGCACCACGTCATTCTCAGTGTACAATTAACCATCACACATTCGGTTACGCACAAGTTGTGGCCAATCTCCAAAGTCCGAACCCTAGGTTGGGTTTCGAACCCTATTCTACGTAACCTGAACAGTACCGGTTACGCACGAGCCAAGCGACATGGTGCAAACGCATTTTTGGCATAACCTGCTCTCACACGGTTCCGCCTATTTGGTGCAACCGCCTGTTTGCACTATTTATTGATTAAAAAATTCCATTGGAGAGGTCCTTTTTTAGAAGGCCATTGGAGAGGGTCCTTAATAAGTGGAGGGAACCGTTCAACCTCAGCAGTTCGGTCACTGTCACGTGGGGTCTATCGCTGCGGGGCCCGTACGACAGTGACACAACTGCAGGGATGCGAACGGCAGAGAATCTCTTCACCTGGGCGCGTTTGGTTTGCTGCAGCTGGCCTGGCCATCATCCGACCAACCAAACGGACCCTAATCTTCTTGTCATCTCCTCCGCGGCTGCCTACCATCTTGCTCGTAGCCGAGCGGATGCAGGTTACGCGTTGAATCGACACGGCAGAAAGCAGCATGAATGTTGTGTAACCGGGCGGGTGATGGTTACGCTTACATCTGGAGTTTTTTTTAGAATATAGATATGGAGCTTGGCTATTTGCAATCCTAGCAAGTAGGCACCAAAGAGCATTCTTCATGGGTGGTGCGTAACTGATTTAGCGGAGGTTACGCATAATCGTCCCGATGCGTTACCGAGTGTGCAGGATGGGTTGCTCTGCTGGTAACCCAGTCTGCATTAGATTGCCTCATGCATCTCGTTTCGAAGACAACTATAGTACTACAACTACTTATACAGCTGCTCCACTACACATATTGTGTGAATTACAAGAGTTGCAAGCTCCATGAGCGATGGGTAATAAGTCCCAATAGCGTCAGAATTTTGCAACTGTTCATGAATAGATCATAATTTCTACTAGCGTTAGACATGCCGTTGGAGAATATTTCTACTTATAAAAGGAGCTGGAAGAGGGTACTACACACTACTACCATGAAAGTTCAGGTGCCACAACCCGGCACCACGGACAAGATTCATCCTACCAGCCGAACGGTCTCCAAGGTGGCACCCTGATCGTCCTCCACCGCGCTCGCATCCTCCTCATCAACAGCAGGAGCGAAGAAGTTCACCACCTCCATGGTCAGGTCCTTCACACCGGCACGGAGCTCCTCGCCCTCCTCCGGCGGCCCTTCGTGCAGCAGCTCTAAGGGGAAGTCCTGCACCCGGGCTCGCAGAGCGATGATGATGTACTCGGCCACGCTCTGCGTGAGCGATCGAGCCCCATGGAGTGCCGCCGCATCCACGGCAGCACGGAGCTGCGCCGCGTAGTCCACCAGAGCGAAGAGGGCCGGGAGTAGAGCCCCCGGGCCTCGCTCAGTCGGCAAGTTGGGGACGGGGACCCCATCGTGCCCACCGTCCGTCAAGATGTCGTGGAGACGGAGGCAGAGACCACGGAGCTGGGAGGCGACGTGTGCTTGGGCGTTCCTCACCTCCACAATCTCCGCCTGCGCCATCTCCGCCACTGAAGCTAGCTGCTCGGCGTGGATTGCGTCGTTCCTAGAGCTCTGCGCCTCCACCAGATGACTAGTCCCCGCGGCCTCCATGGCCGTCTGCTCCATCTCGCGCTCGCGGCGATCCAGTTGTTGCGCGCGAGGCTCTAGCTCGTGGGCGAGGGTGTCGAGTTCCTGGGTGCGCCGCACCAGCTAGTCCACCTGCTCCTGGGCCACGCGTCGTGCCTCCGACACGGCCGGACGGTGCTCCGCCATCTGACTGTCCAGGCGCTCGGTCCCCTCCAGCACCACGGTTTCCCGCTGGAGCAGCTCGACCTCTGCGGAGGCAAGGAGGCCCTCGCACATTGCGAGAGCCTCTTCTCGAGCCGCCAGGTCCGCCTCCAAGAGTTGCGCCTGCTCCTGGCGATGCTCGAGGTCCGCCGCCAGTGACAGCAGCTCCTGCTCCTGGTGGTGGTGCTCCTGCCAGCACCACCCGGATGGAGCGCTGCCTCAACCCTCGAGAGTGCGGCGGATGCCGCCCAGGTCCTCAGGCACAGCCAGCGACAGCAGGGCATGGGGCGGTGTCCTGACTGGGCGAGCAGCGGTGAACTACTCCGCAGGCTCCCGCGCCGGGGAATCCGTGACTTCAACCATGGCACTCCTTGCACCAGAGGGGGAGGGCGGCGGAATGCGCGGCACACTCCTGGTGGCGCCCGCGACGGGGACAGCTGCCGCGACCAAAGCTAACGGAGGCTGAGACGTAGTAGAGCTTCCGCCGTCGGCAATCACCACGCCTGTGGAATCTGTCGTCGGTGAACCTCCCGAGCTCCTGGAAAAGGCACGATTTTTTTTAAAAAAAATGGAGAGGACGGCGAACGTTAATGGCAAGAACGAGGACCGACCTGCCGGGGGGGCCGGTAAACCCATTTTGCCTGTGCCGCCACCATATTTGTACCACTTCTCGCACGCTTGGATGGCGGGTAGCACACGCCCGAGGACCCCGCAGTCGACGGCGAGCCCCGTCCCAGGGCGGTGACGGTAGGAGGGGATGGCGCTCGGGGCCGTTTCTCGGCCAGCGCAGCATCAGGACTTTGGCGCGGAGGCGTACGCCGCACGGCGCAAGCTCCAGATGACGGAGGAGGACAGACGACGATCCCATCCTCATCCGTCTTTGGGAGCTAGAGATGAAGGGCTTCGCGTGCCGTGTCGTCGCACAGAGGCCTGACTTCGTCCAGGAGCATCCCTAGCGAAGGGTCCTGCACGTCCAAGATCCGGTGCAGGAGCTCCTGCACCTCGTGCTCGGAGGGTAAACTCAGGGGTCCCCGCACCGTGCGGGTGGGGTCCTCGACACCGGTGTAGAACCAAGCCGGATGAAGACGAGTGCGGAGCGGAGCGATGCGCCGGCGAAGAAAGTCCGCCACCACCATGGTGGAGGTGAGCCCCGCCGCCCGAAGCGCCACGATCCGATTCCGCACCGGACTCCACTCCTCGGCAAGGACGGGCTCATCGGTCCAGATATGAGCAGCGGGTGTCGGGTAGGAGGAAGGAAGGCAGAGAAGGGGATGTATCACGCCGGCATCCATGTGAAGCCACTGCCGCTTCCATTCCTCCCACATGGAGCGGATGTGCATGGGTATATACTCGGCCGCGTGCGTCTGCCGGAGCATAAAAAGGCACGCGCCCACCACCGGACGCGAGGTACCCGTGCAGGAGAGCTGGAAGAAGAAGCGAAAGAGCTCGACAGAGGGCCGTACATCGACGAACATCTCACACAAATGTGCGAATATCGCCAGCGTGAGAACGGCGTTGGGGGTGAGGTGCACCAAGTGTATCTCATACACCTCCAGCACGCAGCAGAAGAAAACAGAGAACGGCGCTACCAGGCCGCAGAAAAAGAAGGGGAGCAACATCACCACTTCTCGCGGTTCGTCCGGTAAGGCCGGGTTGGTGGCGACACGGATCGCTCCCCCGCCGTTAGCACTGGCAGCGGGAAGCACGACCTCGATCGTCGTCAAGTCCTCCGGCCTCAGGATAGTGGAGCGCAAGAGGGAAGCAACCCGCGCCTCATAGGGAGGCGGCGATGGCAAGCGCCCGCGGTGGGCATGCTACCTGCGAGCCATGGCTACAAGCAAAGATGGCAGGCGGGAGCGGAGGAGATGACAAGAAGGTGAAAGAAGGCGACAAGTGGTGAAGACAAGTGGGTTACCCTCTCGACCGCTTAAGGACCTCTCCCCTGGAATTTTTTTATATAAATAATAATCTTTATCTTTACCAAATATTAAAGCAAGGGAGAAATAATCCTTCATGTTTTCTACCACGTTAGTTTAGTTTAGTAATCGAAGGCAGGAAATTACCGAAATGGAGCCGGTCTCGATAACATCACCGCTGCAATCGAGTCCCTTGGCACCAAGGAGCATCGTCGGGCCCGTAGCATGCCGAAGACAATCATGAGTGCTCAGCGGCTCCATTCCAGCCGTCCCGCGTCGTCGCTCCGCTCGCTGCCTGCCATCCTACCCTGGTGCACCCGCCGTCCAAGGGCAGGTAAGCACCGACCATCTTCGGTCTCGGGCCTTCCTGCTCTGTTGCCGCACGGCGTCATGCCCGAATGGTCGAGCGGCCGTGGTGTGCCCAGCAGCATGTCTGATCGAGTCTGACGTTTATCTGTTCTATGCTCCTTCTATGCTACAAAGGCAGTGTTTGGAAGAGAGGTGAAAAAATTTTCACCCCTATTAAATGCAACTTTAACTATTAATTAAAGATATTAAATAAAATCAGTTTCAAAACTATCTTCATAACCCTGGACAAAATCACAAGACGAACCTAATGAGACCTTTGACCGCATGATTAGAGCATGATTACTGTAGCATTATTGTAGTAAATCACTAATTAATTATGCTCATTAGATTCGTCGCACAAAGTTACACTCATCCGTAAAAAGGTTTTTGCAAATAAAGTTCATTTAGTACTCCATCCATAGAAGATTCCCTAGAGGAAATTTTTTTCCTAAAATCTTCCAAACACGACCAAAATGTGTTGATCTGATGTGATTGCTCGGCGGTGTTAGCTCTGCTTGCTGCTGCTTCTTGCCCAGCAGTGCTACTACATGCACTTTGGTTGTTCGATGAAATGCTGGTTAAGTTAATTAATTATTTTTTGCAATTGGGATGGCATATGCTAAGTTGAATGGTACTTTATATTAAATGGATGTGGCCTTCTTTGAACAAACAAGTTTCTTTTGAGCATTATCCTTTTTTCTAATTTCCCATCTTTTTCATAATCAACCTGCTGAGAAGTGGGTTTTCAAGTAGTAGTACTCCGTACATTAACACTTGATGTTTCATATGCCTTATAGGTAGAGTTATCTCGCTTCATTTATATTGGGGGAGGTGTGTGGGTGGTGGGATGATGATGCGGCAGAGGAAGAGAAGTCGGGGTGAATGATGACGGGTGAGGTCGAGGTGATGCGTGACTGGGGTAGCCGAGGTTAGGTAGATGGCGGTGAGGCTTGAGAGGCACACACAATAGCGAATAAGGTTAGGGGGAGCATGCGTGATGGGGATGGCGGCGAGGGTGGTAGGGTGACAGCGTGGTCGGGACGGGCGAGGTCGTCGTGGCGCAGGAGCGACGGTCAGGCCCAGGAGTCAACGTGATAGAGGCGGAGTGCCTGATCTTTCGGTGAGTGGAGATAACTTCGATCTGGTGGTTGTTGACCCTCACGATCCGACTACGACGAGCGAGACTCGAAGCGCCATTGCAATCGCTGAACCAACTCCCGATAGTTACCAACCTTGCTGGCGCAAGATCAGTCTGATCACGAAGATCGATTCCTGTACGCAATCGAAGAACGAACAAGAATCTGAGGCGAGCAATCTTAATATCACTCGAAGGTGGAGTCTGCAATACACGAAGGCAGCACTATACGGCTGTTCGGATGTAGCTAAAGCTAACTTGTAAAACAAACTCGAGTTTCTAAGGCGGCGGCTACTGAGTATAAAAGGAGGGGCGTCCTAGGATGGGGCGCACCCAACTTGGGCCTAAGGCCCATCAAACTGGCGACGCAGCACCTTGGCAGATTCTGGACGTCAACTTGTTTCGACGATTCCCGTTGACTCAGGACGAATTATGGCATGAGACCGGTACCATTGGAAGCTCTATGAAATTGTGCTTCCAGCCATATATAGAATGTCCAAAACCGACTCCATATGCGACCTGGGCGTCTGTTTTATTGCGCACTGCTCCTGGACTCCGAACTAGGCTCGAACTTGAATTGCTTTTGGCCTCCACCTTGGGGACTCAAACCGGATTTGCCTCGTGCCTCCTCTTCGAGTTGGACACCCTTGTTGGACTTCTTCTACTCCATTCCATGCACCAATCATGGTCGTATGCATGGGTGTCATGTCCTCATCATTCTCCCCCTTTTGAAGAAAAGTCGTCCTCGACGTCGATTGTACTTGAAACTGAGCCTGCACAACACAAAGGAGAACGGGGTTGCGAAAATAAAGCAAACCAAAACAATTGGGAGGTGGAATGTGACCATGTTTCCAATTATGTATCACATCATGTCGCATAAAATTGTCAGCATCTCTGGAGACTTTGTCATTACGATCCTGCAAAAGATTAGTACCAACAAAAGACACAACAGGAATAGCTAGTTGATTACACGAAAATTTAGCACCAAAAACTATAGGGAGTGACCAGCAATGTTTCCCTTTTTGCGAAAAATAACTACGAGAGGAACATGTGAATATGTTTGTATGAAGGTTACCCTCTAATCGATCACAATTTTGCACAACAACAGGAGAATTCAGATTTGAACAAATGTAAACTCGATGTACCATATATTGTCCCTTGTTGTTATATTTGCCAATAAGATGATATGAATTTCTAGACAACCATGGCAAATTATTATATGCAAAAAGTCTCTCTTCTAAACAATCTAAATTACACAAATCATCAAATTCAATGTAACCCAATGTATGTAAAGAAGACAACAATTGTATCTCATCATTTTTACTAGCAACATGCATAACATGTTTATTTTCAGCACTTGCTTGTAAAACTGAAGTAGTAGCACACAATTCATCTTTATCACAAGAAACATCAAGCAAATCACCATGGGACAAAGATAAATCAAGAGATGGTTCCACTATGAATTGCTCAACTAAAGCATGATTTGTGGAAAAATTCAGCACATTAACAGAATTATCACCTTCCGTGAGTGCAGCACCATGGGCATTACCTATGTTCTCAGTAGGAGTATTCGATGCATTATGGAGTGATGGTTCTGAATTTGTACATGATGATGCGCCTACAGGTGTGGCCGTCCTCTCGCGTGGTGTAGCGGTGGGCGTGGATGGCGCAGGGAGAGCGGCCGCTGAGCTGGATGTCGAGCTTCTTCCTGCAAAAGAGTTAGAATATGTCTTCGAGTGACGTCCCTGCACTTCACGTTCAGCTTTGCAAGCATATTCAAATAACATGGTCATATTTGCATATTCCTTATGATCTAGTATGTCCTGAATTTCGCAGTTCAAACCACCATGAAAACATGCCATATGCAGCGTCATTTTTCCCTAATAACCCACAACGAATCAAGTCTTTTTGTAACTCCTGGTAATAGTCCTCAACCGAGTGAGAACCTTGCTGAAAACGCTGCATTTTTTAAGCAAATCTCGAGCATAATAAGAAGGTACAAATCTATGTCTCGTAGCAGCTTTTAAGTGATCCCAAGTGGTTGGAATTGTACTCGGATGCCTTTGTTTATAATCACGCCACCACATTAAAGCAAAATCTGTAAATGCACTAATAGCAGTTTGAACTTGAGAATTAGCAGAAATATCATGGTATGAAAATTGATGTTCAACTTCTAATTCCCAATCAAGATATGCAGCAGGATCATATTTGCCATTATAAGGTGGAATTTTAAATGTAATCCTAGCAAATGAATCATTACCGGAATGGTGGAGCACACGGCGGGCGCGGTCTCGGTGGTCTCCGTCGTCCTTTTGCAACTCTATGAGCGTTGTGTGCAAAGCATCGAGTCGTGCCACGGCGGTGTCAAGTGGGGTCTTAGCGGTCGTTTGTGCGAGGTCAAGCGAATCGAACCGCTCTGTCGACGAAGTGGTCATCGAATCCAGCCGTGCATGTATGGTCTGAATGTCCGCGGCAAGTCCACCAACTCGTGTCTGCATGTCCTGCAGCTGGTCATCCCTTTTGTCATCGCTTACCATGGTTAGCGCAAACACAAAAACAAAATCGATGACAAAACAGGGGTGTAACGACTCACAAGACGCTGAAACTAGTGCTGTTATCAAATTCTTATCCGTTCTTACCACGCACACAGGGGCGACCTGCAACCAACCGGTGGAACCTGTGAAAGATTGGAGGAACGATTGCCTAGAGAAACAAAATCTGCTCGTCGTAGAACTATGTGTAGTTCTGGGTAGGCTGCACTCAAATCAAGGATTAGCACAATCAAACAATAATGCAAAGTTGAATAAGAGTGCTAAACACATCACAATAGCTGCTGGTTACAAGTGAAACCGAAAGGACAGCAAGGACGATGGAGAGGGTGCAGCAATTTGCTATTTTTTTTATTCTGTTTTTTTTGCGGAGTCCTCAAAACCCGAGAATATGAACACAGAGGATCTCAAACAGCAAGTTGCGACACACACTTTTTCCGAAAATACAGGGGTATTCCGGTAAAAAAAAAGATACTCTCTCTCTCTCTCTCGTAAGGCCAAACTCAGGATATGGCACCTAGAAAGAGAGGAAGAGAAGCTGGTAAGGCGTGGAGGAAGAGGGGGGAAGAGCGTGCGTCGGAAAGAGGCACGGCGTGAAGAGGAACCTGGCGACCCCGCGAGGTGGCGCGCGTTGACCGGCCTTTTCTCCCTGCTGGACCGTGTCCAGGGCGGAACGGTGTGCGTCGAGGGCAAAGGAAAAAAAAGGACGAGGGTGGGGTGACGTGACCGAATGGGTCACGGTGTACACGGCGAGGAAAAACAGAAACCTCGCGATCCCGGCAAAAACAGCGCGCGCAGGGAGTCCGAACTGGACTCGCCTCCGCCTCCCTGGTGGAACGTCCGTGACCTCTTTTTTTGTTGTCTTTCCTTTTTTCTTTTGGACTCTTTCTTTTTTTTTTGATTCCATTCCTTTTTTTTAACTTGCTGAAGACTTCCAACCGGGAGGGGGGCGATCGGGAAAAAATGGCTGCCGCTAGGGGGGTTTCGCGAGGGGAGCACGAACTACCGCGAGGGTTTTGCACGAGGGGGGGGTTGCGGCGGTTTGGAGGGGTGGTGCGGCGGGCAGCGGAAGAGACGGCGGCGGCTAGGTTTAGATGAAAAAAACAAGAAAGAAAAAAAAACACCGGCAACCAGCAACAATTTAAATGAAATCAAGCACGCAAACTCAACAACGACACTTATTGAATGAAAGTGCGAGGCTAAAGGGGGTTGCTGGGACAAGGTAAAAATTTTTTGTTTGGGTTTTGTGGACTATAGGAATTAAAAACACTCGATAAAACTCACCGATCAACCTGAAAAGCTAATACCAAATGATGAGTCCGGCCCAGGTGGGATTGGATTATGGCAAGCCTGATGCACCGATTACTCAGTTTAGCATTCGTACACCCGAGGTTCCGACCCTCACGATCCGACTATGACGAGCAAGCCCAAAGCGCCAATGCAATCGCTAAACCGCAACTCAAGGGTGCCCCTTCGAGGAAAGGCCCAATCACCCCAAAAGACTAGTCCGTTAGGGGAATGGTGGCTCTCCCCTTTAAGGTGGCTTCCTCCTCCCAAGCTAAGCAAGGTGGGATAATGAGGCTCACACGGTCGCCGCCAGACTACAACTAGGCCACATGGCCCATTTATGTTGCGTCTTTGCTAACAGGTAATAGTGGAGGATGTCCTCATCATTCTCCCCTTCATAACAAGGGCCCAGCTCTGATACCAAATGATAGAGGCGGAGTGCCCGATCTTTCAGTGAGTGGAGATAACTTCGATCTGGTGGTTGTTGACCCTCACGATCCGACTACGACGAGCGAGACACGAAGCGCCAATGCAATCGCTGAACCAACTCCCGATGGTTACCAACCTTGCTGGCGCAAGATCAGCCTGATCACGAAGATCGATTCCTGTACGCAATCGAAGAACGAACAAGAATCTGAGGCGAGCAATCTTAATATCACTTGAAGGTGGAGTCTGCAATACACGAAGGCAGCACTATGCGGCTGTTCGGATGTAGCTAAAGCTAACTTGTAAAACAAACTCGAGTTTCTAAGGTGGCGGCTACTGAGTATAAAAGGAGGGGCATCCTAGGGTTGGGGCGTCCTAGGATGGGGCGCCCCCAACTTGGGCCTAAGGCCCATCAAACTGGCGACGCAGCACCTTGGCAGATTCTGGACATCCATTTGTTTCGATGATTCCCGTTGACTCAGGACGAATTTTGGTATGAGACTGGTGCCATTGGAAGCTCTATGAAATTGTTCTTCCAACCATATATAGAACGTCCAAAACCGACTCCATATGCGACCTAGGCGTCCGTTTTATTGCGCACTGCTCCTAGACTCCGAACTGGGCTCGAACTTGAATTGGTTTTGGCCTCCACCTTGGGGACTCGAACCGGATTTGACTCGTGCCTCCTCTTCGACTTGGACACCCTTGTTGGACTTCTTCTACTCCATTCCATGCACCAATCATGGTCGTATGCATGGGTGTCATGTCCTCATCACAACGAGAGCATTGCAGATGACGGCGGTTGAGGTTAAGATGATGCAAGCACGACGACGTCCAGGACGGTCGACGTATTATTCTCACCCGTTGCAATGCACGGGCATCGTTGCTATACAAACATATATGAAAATGATGTATGCATATGGGAAACCTCTTCCTTTTGAAGAATGAGAACTTAGCAAAAATGAAGAGGCATGTACTGACCACTTCTGAATGAGCATTATAGTTTCCCAAACTGTTAAGGATGAGTCATTGACAGAACATGCCTGCCAGTAGAACCAAGGAAGCAGAGCTCTTATAGTACTTGTGTGTGAGCGTAGACCAATGGTTCTTGTATCATGTTTGCATATCTTTCATCTTGTGTTCATTTTTTTTGCTTGCCATAAGAAATGAAGAACTTAAGTTTCAAAGAACATTTTTCATATGGTCTACAATTGGAACAAACAAAGTATCTAACGCATGTATGTATATAGGCGTGTTAGTTTTGTTAGAGCAAGCTTCATGATTTTCAACTGGCCATACATTTTTTTTGCCAAACAAACAATTCATTTTAGTTTAAAATTTTAATGTGTCGAAATGTAGTTTTTTCTATAAACAAGATCCGATTAAACTTTGAAATTTTGAATAGCAGTAATTTTTTGAACTATTTAATTTGGAAACATAAAATGCATGTGTGTATTTGTTTTCAAAAGTACAATCATAAGACTCCCTCTGTTTCAAATTCAAATCATCCTTGAAGGTTTTTTTGTTACTAATTAGTAAAGCTAGCCTCAGATTTAGTTTTAAAAAATCCAAACAAACTATAATTTGGAACTGAGGGAGTACTATTTTACGTGTATTCTTCGATAAGCATATTTGAAAAGAAAAGTTACAATGAAGTTGTCAAGGTATCCCAAAATTTTTTTTACATATAAATAAATATACATCTCAATAAGCTTTTTTTTTGGTAATAGTCCTCCAATCTGTATGCAGTTTTGTAAATTCTTTTTTATAAGTTTGAAATGTTATATTTAACAAATACCGAACCGAAAGGTGATACTATTGTAAATGTAACAGCAGCGGAGTCTCTACGATTTAACACCCTCGCCCAGTCCCTCCATTTTTTTTCTCGTCTCTCCCTCTCTCCGTGCCGCTCAGCCCGGATGACCAGATCCCCTCCAAGTTCCAACTGATTTCGACGTATCCTCTTGATTCTCCTTCTACCTTCCCCTATTCATCGATTGAAGATTACTCCATCCCACGCATTTGTGGGAGTGTGGCTTCCAGCTGCGCGGTTAGTGAATCGGTGTTCTTGAATCTTTGGAGGGTTGCATCTGCGAGCAGAGATGCTGTGGATCTGGGATATTTTGTTTTCTTGAATCGGTTGTTTCTGTGCAGTGCACACAACCTGTTTGACTGAATGCCACTGAGTCCACCAAGAAGGCAAACCTATGAAGGGTAGATCCGGCGCCAAGAGCATGAAGGGGATGGAATTTAGAGACAGGATCAGCGGCCTCCCCAACGAGCTGCTCCACCACGTCATGTCTTTCTTGCCGGCGAGGGACGCTGTGCGCACCTGCATCCTGTCGCCGAGGTGGCGCTACCTCTGGGTGTCTGCACGGCGCCTCAACATCGACACCGACGGCTTCACCACCTAGAGGACGTTCAAGAAGTTTGTGACTGTGTTGCTTCTTAGCCGTGGTTACACACCTCTGGATTCGTTCTGCCTTGATGCCAACGGTCCTGGCGTCTATCTTGAGAATTTCTGTGACATTGCCTACCTGTGGATCTGCCATGCCCTTAGGAGCAATGTTCAGACATTATGCATTACAGATCACGACAGGACTGATGCATTTAAAGAGTATAAAGAATTCGAAGTTGATCCTCCTAATGCCTTCTTATTGACCACTGCCCATTCACGTCATCTTACTTGAAAAGATTGCATCTTTGTGGTGTTTCCATTCTCGAATGCTTTCTTAAGGAACTCTTTTCTGGCTGCCCAGCATTGGAAAACCTAGATATCAAAAACTGTGTGATCCATGACACTGACTTTTCCTCTGCCACATTGAAGAATTTGAGCATTGACTATGATCATTTCCCATTCGGTGACATACATGATTATATAGACATTGTGATAAACATGCCTAGTCTTGTCTCACTGCACATTGGAGCACTTCCTGGTTTGCCATCTCTTGTGAATGTGCAGTCACTGAGAACAGCATCAATTTGCTTGGATGACAAGGAGGCTACGTTTGCTGATGGCTGCAACATTCTTGGTGCTCTTTCAAATGTGAAGAACGAGTTGTTGTTTCTATATGGCGTGGTATGTCTTATTTGGAACCATGACACTTGTAGCTACCCCTTTTTTCTCGCTTCTGTACTTCTGTAGCAGTAGCAAGTTGTTTCTCATAAGTATTTTGTCTTAATGGCCTTTTTCTACTGACATTGCAGACTGGGGTGTATTCACTGAAAAGTGATATGCATTTGTGCCAAGTGTCATTTACTAATTTGACAACTTTGTCTATCAGTGATTGGTGTTTACATTACAACTGCAAAGCACTGCTGTATATGCTTAAGCATTCACCTAATCTAGAGGAACTAACTTTGAAGATAAGGGAGGTAATTTTCTTGGTATCAGCCAGCTTTTTGGCAGGGCATTGTTGTATAGATTCTATGAGCTGTCAAATTTCTTACTGCAACTTATATGCTCATGAGTCATAACTGACATGTGATTATTCTTTATTTATTCTTGGTAATTTCCAGAAGGAACATGGCTGTAATGATGCTTACTAGACACCACTTGTCAGAAAACCACCGGGACTGCATTCAATTGTGAAAAGCTTAAGAAAGTTGAAATCATCTGCCCAAGTGGTGATACAAGAGTGGGCATGCTGGTAACAATACTATTGGCCAAAATAATCTCAGCTGCCGAAATTAGAATCAAGCAAGGCTCAGGTTTATCATGGTAAGTTTTTTGTTCCTTTGCATTTTTCCATCTGCATCCCGTACTGTTCCTTTTGGAATCAAAAGGCACCATTTTTCACTTGTTGTAACCTGCCTTGTAGGAGTCACTATTTTCAGGAGAAATGGACGGTTTGGAGGTAGAGCTTGGAAGACTTGTTTGTGCCCGGACTTCTTTCGGACGATGATGGGTAGTCGGGATTGTGACCTCTGCAGTGCAACTACCGTTATTTATGCGGCCAATCGTTTTATGGCTCTCTTCTGAAACAGTTTTTTTGCTTGTCGCTCTTGCATTCTGGCTACCTTTTATAAAATGGTGCTGGCATGTCTGATCATTTGTTTTTATGTTGACCTGCGTGTGACCCTCACGGCTGCTCTGCTAGTCAATAAACAAAGTGAACAAAGGGGGCAGATCATCACCACGCTGGGTTACGCACATACTCCACGCTTAACCCAGCGGGTCCAGCTTACTCCTTGGGGTGGGCGGCGTTGTTGTGGCTGTGGACGACACGATGGGACGGGAGCGGAGGCGCCTGCAGTAGCAGGCCCGTCCCGTCCCGTCAAGGCTGTACACACGACATGACACAGCGACTGTGCATAACCCTTGGCTTGGCAGCAAGCCGTGTAACCTAGGCTGAAGCACTGCGTGTGCGTCATGGATTGTGCGTAACCCAGCGGGTCCAGCTTAATTGATCATCGTCGTGATGTCACAGACGAGGTAGGAGTAACTAATAACTAGTAGGTGATACCCCGCGCGTTGCTGCGGGAATTTTTAAGCAAAATTTTAAGGTGAAATGTGAAAGTAGAAACACCAAACTGATTACATGACGATATTTATCTATAAACAATAATATATATGAAAGCATGTTAATTTTGTTGAGCGAGAACCATTCTTAAATGATTGATCCTACATGTATTTTAACTGCGAGAATTTTATGGCGTGCTACTGGCAAATACAACATGCTATTAGTCACAGAAAATCGACGAAGGCATAGTGACATGGCGTGTAGTGGGTTATGACATGGCGCGTTGAGAGGCAAGAGAAATCATTAGTGGGTACCAATTATATAGTTTATATATATATAGTTTATATATAAGCTTAATTGCATAGTGGATGCAGTACGCGTGTGCGTCATGGATTATGCGTAACCCAGCGTGTCCAGCTTACTCCTCGGGGCGGGCAGCGTTGTTGTGGCTGTGGACGACACGACGGGACGGGAGCGGAGGCGCCTGCTGCAGCAGGCCCGTCCCGTCCTGTCAAGGCTGTACACACGACACGACACAGTGACCGTGTGTAACCCTTGGCTTGGCAGCAAGCCGGGTGACCTAGGCTGAATCACCGCGCGGCACACGTACCGCAGCGGGTCCAGCTACTCCTCGGGGTGGGCGGCGGCTGTGGCTGCGGACGACACGACGGGAGGGGAGCGGAGGAGGGAGGCCCCGTCCCGTCGTCCATCGTAATAATGATGGTGCACCGCGTGGCCCACAGCGTCCTGCCCTCGCCGCAGTTTGCTTCTCCCCGAAGCGAAGCCCGCGCCGGGGGAGAGGGGGGAGGCTGCTGACGCGTCGTCCATGGAATTCTCTAGTGCGCAGCCCGCTGAATGGCACCTGCGTAACCGAGACCTTGCAGGTTACGCGCTTAGTCGACACCACCCGCTGTGTCCCGCGGCAACCGGGATGCTGGCTTGCGTAACCCAGTCGGTGATGCACGCGCCATGGGATGGTGCGTCGCTGAACCGTGCGTAACCGAGCTGGAGCAGGTGACGTGTAGAATCGACAAGACCGGATGCAGCCTGGATTTTGTGCAACCAATCAGTGCGTAACCCAGTCAGTGTTGAGCCATGCAGCGTGGATTTTGCAGAGTGGATGCAGTACGCATGTGCGTCATGGATTGTGCGTAACCCAGTCAGTGTTGAGCCATGCAGCGTGGATTTTGCGGAGTGGATGCAGTGTTCGTGTGCGTCATGGGTTGTGCGTAACCCAGCGGGTCCAGCTTACTCCTCGGGGCGGGCGGCGCTGTTGTGGCTGTGGATGACACGACAGGACGGGAGCGGAGGCGCCTGCAGCAGCAGGCCTGTCCCGTCCCGTCCTGCCCGTCAAGGCTGTACACACGACACGACACAGTGACCGTGCGTAACCCTTGGCTTGGCAGCAAGCCGCGTAACCTAGGCTGAAGCACCGCGTGTGCGTCATGGATTGTGCGTAACCCAGCGGGTCCAGCTTAATTGATCATCGTCGCGATGTCACAGACGAGGTAGGAGTAACTAATAACTAGTAGGTGATACCCCGCGTATTGCTGCGGGAATTTTTAAGCAAAATTTTAAGGTGAAATGTGAAAGTAGAAACACCAAAACGATTACATGACGATATTTATCTGTAAACAATAATATATATGAAAGCATGTTAATTTTGTTGAGCGAGAACCATTCTTAAATGATTCATCCTACATGTATTTCAACTGCGAGAATTTTATGGCGTGCTACTCGCAAATACAACATGCTATTAGTCACAGAAAATCGATGAAGGCATAGTGACATGGCGTGTAGTGGGTTATGGCATGACGCGTTGAGAGGCAAGAGAAATCGTTAGTGGGTACCAATTAAGCTTAATTGCAGAGTGGATGCAGTACGCGTGTAAGTCATGGATTGTGCGTAACCCAGCATGTCTAGCTTACTCCTCAGGGCGGGCAGCGCTGTTGTGGCTGTGGACGACACGACGAGACGGGAGCGGAGGCGCCTGCAGCAGCAGGCCCGTCCCGTCCCGTCAAGGTTGTACACACGACACGACACAGTGACCGTGCGTAACCCTTGGCTTGGCAGCAAGCCGCGTGACCTACTCCCTCCGTCCCAAATTAACAGTCGCTGGACAAAAATTTAGGTGACCAAGGCACTTGACAAAAGGCTCTATTGCCCCTTACAACACTGACAGACGAAAGCGACTTGAGAGGAAATCGTCACTCGTCCTGCTATAGAGCCTGTCCCGTCCCGTCCCGTCAAGGCTGTACACACGACACGACACAGTGACCATGCGTAACCCTTGGCTTGGCAGCAAGCCGCGTAACCTAGGCTGAAGCATCGCGTGGCACACGTAACGTAGCGGGTCTAGCTTACTCCTCGGGACGGGCGGCGGCTGTGGCTGTGGACGACACGACGGGAGGGGAGCGGAGGAGGGAGGCCTCGTCCTGTCGTCCATCGTAATAATGATGGTGCACCGCGGGGCCCACAGCGGCCTGCCCTCGCCGCAGTTTGCTTCTCCCCGAAGCGAAGCCCGCGCCGGGGGGGAGGGGGGAGGCTGCTGACACGTCGTCCATGGAATTCTCTAGTGCGCAGCCCGCTGAATGCCACCTGCGTAACCGAGACCTTGTAGGTTACACGCTTAGTCGACACCACCCGCCGTGTCCTACGGCAACCGCGATGCTAGCGTGCGTAATCCAGGCGGCCATCACTATAACCTGCACCGCCTCGGTTACACGCGTGGACGCCTGGGATACACGGCATGCTTTGATCAAAGGAATATGCTATGGTAAGTTGGTAACCCAACCGCGAGCCATGTTGCTCCACGCATCCATCATGGTTCCTCGTGCGTAACCTGCCGGGCACTGCCACCAAAAGGTATCGGTTACGCATTCCACTTCACCTGTCGTCTCTTGATGTGCCCAACTTAGGAGGCCTCTTGACCCCTCTGTTCCCTCTTGATGTGCGGGCCTGACACGGTGGAGTAGCAGCAAATACAAGACTACAATCCCGAGAGATCGTTGTAGGTAGGAAAAAGAAAGGAAAGGAAAAAACAACAAACTATATCATTGATATAGCTGCAAAGTTAATTACTTCATTGCATCTTCATGTCTTCTGTTGCATACCATTGTCAGCTTGCATGACCCTCCTGAAAACAGCTTCCACATCGCAGGTCGATTCTTCTTCTGGTTCCTCATGCACTATGATCCTCTTGATACTGTATGCTTCGCGAATTATCTCCCTTTGCCAATAGTACTCAGGGCATGTATCAGGAGCCTACATATATACTGTATTTAGAAAATGCTCAAACCCTAGTTCGAAAATGCAACACATCCCCGTACTAGAAGAATCCTACTATGAGAAATGCCCCCTAGTCCTTGAGACTGATACACACATCTTCTCTGAATGTTCTGTCGCAGCTGCGGTTTGGCATCTTTTTGGAATTGAACCTCACCTAGAGGAATTCCGGATGCCATGGCTTTTGGGGTGCGAGCTGCAACTACCGTCAGCAGTTCACGCTGATGTGACGACCCTAGTCCTTTGGCATATCTGGAAGGCGCGGAATGCGCTCATCTTCGACCAAGTTAACTCCTCGACCACTTCAATTCTCAGACGGGTGCTACACAACATGGAAAGCTGGAGCTGCCGCTACAAGAAGATGTTCCGCCTTTGGCAAGCATGGGCTGCTTATCTGCGTTCTCGGTTGTAACTTGTAACCTGTTTCCTCCTCCTATCTGTTTTTCTTCTCTCCTTTGCTAAGATGACTTGCTAGGCTAACTTTGTACACTCTGTTCTGTTTCGTTCAATGAAATATATGTAGGTGGGGATCTTCCCCCTGATGTTGTTCGAAAAAAAATGCAACACAAAATCCAGTTCCTTAAGCATTTTTGCATTCAAAACAAATGATGCATAGGAACTTCAAGTCCAAACATCATGCATTGTGCAATTCAGGCAACTGCTTACATATGTAACGGTAACTTACGCCATGCCCAAGTGTTTGATATCATCGAAGCACCATCAGAGCACATAGCCTAATTCTACAGATATAGCTCATGTCTCCATACTTGGAACATCAAAATTGACCAGTAATTTGGGACGGACAAAAGGAATACCTCAACCACAAAAGGCACTATTTCAGTGCATATTACCAAGGGCCAATGTCTCCGCATAGTAGGGAACTAATGGGAAAATATACTGAGGGCCCACCCCAAAAGTGCAGAGAGTGTACACCTCCTTGCTATCCATGTCATACGATTTTAGTTTTTGGCCCCAGGTGCTGAACTTGAATTAGCAGGACTTGAGTACATACATCATCGACCACCAAGTTACCAAGTCATGTCCACACGAAAACACATTTATTAGCGGGCGCCTTGTGAATGGACTTGGCCATCCTCACTTATGATTTCCAGACAGATAAAGTTGCATAGTCACCCTGGAATGGAGACAAAGTCGGCACTTTTTAGCTCATTTCTTGGAACACTAAACTTCTGATTGTAGCAAACAAATGAGGGAACAATGTCCACTTCAGGTACACATAACATATAATTGTCCACCAAGTTTTGTTTGCTACAAACAGAAGTTCAATATTCCAAGAAATGAGCTAAGAAGAGCTGATTTTGTCTCCATTCCAGGACAACTATGCAACTTTATCTATTGGGACATCATAAGTGAAGATGGCCAATTCCATTCACAAGGGGCCCGGTAAAAACTTGGTGCTCGGTCAATTCTTGTGGACATGACTTGGTAACTTGGTGCTTGGTCAATTCTTGCTAAGCTTGTTGTTGAAACTTGATCTTGTTCGCTTGGCTCTTGGATAATTTCTGGGACTTGGCATTATGACCTCGACCACTGGAGTTGTAACTGATGGAGAAGCATTAAGAAAGTTGTTCTTCATCAGATAGAGTGTTTTCATGTACTAGAAACTGAGTATTTAATAGATACTATATATGACCTCGACCACTGGAGTTGTAACTGAAGGATTAGCCAGTGGAGGTATCTCCATTGTTTGTGCAACCTACAAGTAAACTCCATCAGATAGATAGAAATTTTTCATGTACTAGAAACTGAGTATTTAATAGATACTACTTCTTTGGCCTATAAAAAGAACACACCAGACCAAAGCCCTCTAGCCTAGTTGGTTAGAGGAGCTGAGGTATGGTCGCAACCAGCCAGGTTCGATTCATCGTTGGAGTTGATTTTAAAAAAAATCTCGTGAAACCGGGGTTCGGGGGGTTTTCTAACTCGGGAGAAGGTTTCTTCTTCTTAATGAAAACTGTGGGGGCGGTCTTACCCCCACCGGCTTAATTTAAAAGAACACACCAGAACATTTATCTTCATAGTATATCTGGTGGCAACATCAAATAAATTATATTTGCAGGCGCAAGTTATCCAAAGAGCACTCTTGTTGTTTGTGAGCATTATCATGAATGTGCAGCAGTGTTTACGGACGGGGTGTGTACAGCATCCTTTGCTCCAACAAGCACAACTAGAGCGGCTCCTAATCGTCTCAAATGACAGTTGAAAAAAATATTAACTGAAAAAATAGTCTCTTGGATCACCAGGCCGGATTCCCCAGGTTCTCCGAAGCAAAGCAGTCGACCAAGCTAAGGGAAACCCCAGGTCGACGCATGGCGCGCCGCAGATTCGCATCGACGGAGAAAGAGAAGGAAGAAAGAAAGAATCACCTGGTTCTGGCGAGTTCAACGGTGGCCTGGATAGTTGGGTCCGACGACGGCCTGGACGAGGGGCGCGGTTTGGTCGGAGGAAGTTGTGTCGTCGGAGATGCGGACGGCGCGGCCCGTGACGCTGACATAGGGATGAGTGCGGAACCAACGCAGTGGTCGGGTGGCGCAAGGTCGGCGGCGGACATGGCTACGCCGCCACACCGAGCGGCGGGGTCGGGATTCATCAGAGGGGTAAGGGGATCGATTTTTTGCTGGGTTACCCGAATGACCCAAAGGGTCTGCCACCATTTGACTGTACTATTTGTTTGGGCCGGCCTAATGGGTATTTACACCAGAAACTTAATTTTGGGTATTGATTGTGTCACTGGTTCGGCCCTATTCTCTTCGTTGGATAATCCACAATGCTGCGTGCTGCCACCACCTGGGTGGGTTACCACTCTCTAAAAAAACCTGGGTGGGTTACCCACACGGTGAGGGTCGGCATCTGCACGTACATCACGTCGATAAGCCTCTGTCTGTGTCCTGTTTTTTTGCAAAAACACCCCTCCGCGACATATAGACGGCTGCCGTGTCATCTGGCGAGGCGACGGGGGCGGCCCGTTGTCCCAGGCAGGATCGACGCCCTCGGCACCGTTGTACGGCCCCGTCGCCCCAAGGCGACGCCGCGGCCGGATCCCGCGCGGGGCTGGCTTGCGCGGGAGATTTCCGCGCCAAGCTGCCAAGCTTTGCCCACCATATCCTCTGGCCACGCTTCACTTCCCCAATCTCGCACTCTCTTCGCTTGATTCTGCGCACTCTCCTTGCCGGAAATCGTCGAGATGTTCACGTCAGCCGCTGCTAGGAAGAAGGGATGCACAACTTCGACGGTGGGTGCGGCAGGCCGTACCCAAGGTCGAGGCATCAACCCAGCGGCAGCCCCAGGCCGTATCGTAGGCGGCGGCGTGGCACAGCCTACCAGTAAGCGCCGCCTTCTCTTCCTTCCCATCTTCGGTCCTTGCGTTCTTGTTAATGAGGAGATTGGGGAAGAACAGACCGGAGCGCATCCTCTCGATTGGATCTCGAGTTGATAGCTTTGGTCCAGGCGTCCAGCAGGGACTTGATTCAATTGCTGTCTCACATCAGGAATTCGCTCAGGTCCGGTGGGTGCCTCCTGCGTAATCTGAATATTATAGATGATGGGGAAAATGTTTGGAGAAAGGCTTGGCAAAATGGCTTGGGACGATTCAAAGAAGCATGAGGACTTCTGAACCGTTGCATACTGAAAATTTATAGCGATGCCATCATAGCATGTTGTTTACTGAAAATATATAGGATGCCATCAGAGCATGTTGTTTACTGATCCTATCTTCTGAATACATGTGAGTTTTGTTTTTTCATGTGAGTTTTGTTTGCAAGGTCACATTTGCCAGTTTTGTTTGCACAAGGTTACATTTGCAAGGTGAATGTGCACTGTGTCGCATGCATGTGAATGTGCCTATCAGTTTGTCTCTGTCAATGTGAAAGTGAAGGTTTTGCTCGCCAGTTTCTGAATGGTGGAAGTCAAGGTGGGGGCGTCAGTTTTCTGAATGGTGAACGTGAACGGTGAATGTGAATGTGCACGTCAGTTTTCTAAATGTGAATCATCTCTTATTTATGCTTGAAAATATTGTACCAAATGGCCACACAATAGTATACACAAGTACATTTGTAGTTGATCTTAGCTATATGTAGAGCATTAAACAGTTTAGAGACGGATTCTCTGTCTGTGGGTTGTATGAGTTGTCTGTATATCCGTCTGTATGCTAAATTCGAGGTTCTGCAGACGACCCGCCGTCTGTGGGTTGTAGTACATGCCCAGGTAGGGTCGTTTCTTTAGGTTTGCCGTTTGCCGCGGAACACGTCACCACGTCGGGTCAGGTCGGGTCGGGTCGAACCTACGTAATCTACGTCCATCAGGTTATGCGTGAGCTACGCTCGTCGGGTTTGGTCGGTTACGCAGGTTCGACACGACCCAACCCGCCGTGTTCGCGGCAACCCCGGTGCAGTGTGCGTAACCCAAGCGGCCTTTTACTTTTACATGGCCGTGTGGGTAAGTAACCACGTGTGT
The DNA here is from genome assembly GCA_036936925.1 of Cenchrus fungigraminus. NCBI lineage: Eukaryota > Viridiplantae > Streptophyta > Magnoliopsida > Poales > Poaceae > Cenchrus > Cenchrus fungigraminus. The sequence goes on along the minus strand of CM072779.1, from coordinate 87,778,458 downwards.
TAACCGAGACGTGCGTGGTAGGTTACTGTGATAACCGCCTGTGTTACACAGCCAGCATCCAGTTACGCACGATGTGTGGTAACCAAGCGCTCTGCATTAGCGTGGAGGTTACGCATAACTTAGGTGTACGTAACCCAGCGATAATTAGATCTATTTTCTAGGATTGCTCTTTGTGGGATTTTTTTTTCAAATGCTAGGATTGCATTCTTCATGGGACGGAGGGAGTATAGGTTATTAATGTTTCCTTTCTTTTCGGTTATGCCTTTCCATCGACTGATTGCGTGCGTTACGGCGTGAATGACGGTTTATTATTTCTCTCTCTCTCTCTCTCTCTCTCAGGTGGTTTACATTCTCTCCCTCCATTTTGGTAGACCTGCAAGTTCAGATCGCGGAAGCAGAGGAGGAAGAGGGTTTTGCTCATGTCGAGCGCGGCGGAGAAATCGTCTGCTGATGGACGTCCAAGTGTCCCTCATCTTGACAAGCAAGGCGCACCAGACGGCAATGCGATGCCGACGACGCAGAGTTCCGACGGCAAATCAACGGTGACATCCGATGGCAAATCACAGTCGACGACGACGTCAAGGAAGCGGCCTCCTAGCGAAGAAAATTTAGCACCTGCGACCGGCAGCGGCCATCCTCGGAGACGGCGGCCCAACAACTTCAACTCCGGTGGCCCATTGTCGTCTACTCCGGAGGTATGTAACACACCATCCAGATTCCATACGACGCATTTATTGATTACTCTCTCTCCGTGACCAGATACCAATCAGTTCTACTTCTACCATTTCTTCGAAGCGCTCGAGCCTGGGGACCGACATCGACGAAATACGTGCACCGAACAGGACGCTGGCGGCCTGGCCGAGGGAGGGACGTGTGAGCGTGACCTTGTGGTTGCGCTTCGCGTGGCCGTGGAGACCGAGGCCCGCGCACGGGGCCTGTCGGAGCCGGACGTGGACGACGAGCAGCAGAGTAGGGCCGCCCGCCCTCGACACAAGGTGTGAAGGACATCATGGGTCTACCAATCGAGGGAAAAGAGGTCAATATGACCAGTTCTGGTCGAGAAAAAACAAGGTCGTCACTAACATTGTCTGAGGTTGAAAACAGACTGAAGCAAAAGGACGGGCCTGCCGATGATTCGTTTCTTCGAGATTTCTTCATGTTTTGCCACAAGGTTTTATTTGACCCTGATACCAACCCAGCTATTCCAGCAAAAGTCCAGTGGCTAGTCGAGAATGTTGGTGACTTACATTTGATGAACTGGGGTGTTTATACTCTTAAGAATCTACAAGATGGTCTGGCTGCTTACAAAAGGCAAGGGAATAATCCGACACCTGGTAGTACTCCTAAAGGCAGCCTGATCTTGTTGCGGGTAATAAATTTCCATTTCATTACCAGTTTCAGGCCGGACTAGTATTTGGATTCACACAGGATATGTTTAACCCCGATTCCTAGATATCATTCGGCGGTAACGCAATCTGGCCTTAGATGGAAGCATGCCGTGTAACCCAGGCTGTGGTACTCGCTCTGACCGTGAATCAGTAGACCGTAACCTAATGCTAATAAGTATTTCATTGGCTCTATGGGTTTCTCAATGAAATATTTTCTTGGTACTTGGTGTAGTTTAATGAGAAGATCATTTAATACAGGCTTATATAAACAATCTTTGTGGGACAAATTTTGAAGGCTATAACAGTCTTTTTGGGACGGAGGGAGTATATATATATGGTCTAGGAGTAGTAGTCTGAGGCTTTGAGCAAGAGGAACATAATCACTTGGCTTCACATACTACGGTTTCCCCACGCAATCCCGCCGCCCGGCATATAGGACGATGCCCCGGCTCCCAGTCATCATGGGCGGATCTGCCACCGGAGTTGCTGGAGCGCATCGTTACTATCCTCGGTCCCCGCGATCGTGTTGCCATCCGCCTCGTCTGCGCCTCTTGGCTCAAATCCATTCGGGAATCATTCCCGTCGACTGATCTTCCTTTCAAGGTACCCCGACTCCTCATACGCCGACCTGCCCCCCACGGCAATCTCGCCTTCTTCAGCCTACACCACCGCAAGATCCTGCATTTCTCCCTCCCCGCGAGACTCAACGCCGGGCAGTGCTACGGCCAGGCCGCGGGGTGGCTCGCCATGGCCTTGGACGACCAACGCGCGGTTGTTCTCTACAACCCCGCATCCGGCCGAATCCTTGCTCTCCCACCTCCTCTAGTGTTTCCAGTGTCAAAGGTTGTCCTTTCCGCACCGCCAACCACCCCGGGATGGGCCACTGCCCTGCTGAGCCGAATAGGCACGATTGTCCTGCACCAGCCGGCCGTCTCCGACGCATGGATGACCATCAGCATCCACGAGGGAACCGAGCATGGAGGCTTCAGAGACATGCTCTTCTGCCTCTACTGTCTGTATGCGCTAGGCCACGACAGGGCGGTCTTGTCGTTCCGTGCAGACTTGCGCATGCGCGCGGTGGTGGTTTCGCATCTGCGTGATGGCATGAGCCTGACGGCCGGGGACTCGCTGATGTACCTGGTGGAGAGCGACGGTAAGGTCCTGCTGGTGCAGATCCAGAAGCCTAACAGTGTGCAGTGCAAGGTGCAGGTCCAGATCCTTGTGTCAGCAGGTCTGCGGAAGTGGATCACGGTGGAGACGATGGCCGGGATGGCTCTGTTCGTGGGGTCGGTGGTGTCGGTGGTGGTGCCCGTGGCGCTGTATGCGGCGGCGGGGCTGCGCGAGAGCTGCATCTACTGTGTGCGGCAGGTTCTGGAGATGCGGGCGCCGCAGGCTATCTGCGAGTACTCGCTGCTGGACCACGAGGTGACGGGGATATCCGTCACTGGTGGCCACTCCGCCGACGTCGAGCCTGTGTGGATCACTCCGTTCGTCTGATCTAAGCCGGCGTTCATCCCCTCCATCGCATTTCCATCTGGGAAGGATCAATTGGTGCAAAATATGGTTTTGATGTCTTCCCTTGTTCTGGGGGCTGGTATGCATTTACTTGATGCAGGTTCTTCAAATATGTTTGCATAAATGTGATGTAATGTAGCCATGTAAGTTATCCTTTCATGGGTTGGTGTAATCCAAGAAGTTGCCAATGGTTGATGGATTTTCCGTACTTCGTCACTATGGTCTACGGTAGTGATTGGTTTCTTGGCCTTCAGTCCAAGCCTGGCTTGGAGAGCGATCACGACTTCCTGATTCAATGTGGTGTTTGGTTAGGAGGTGAAAATTTTCACTTTACTGTTCACAACTTTGATGCCATGAACTCTCGATTGAAAATTACGCCATCGAATCCGGGATCGCAGCCCGCGACCTGGACGGAGGGAAATAGGAGCGGTGAGCGCGGCAACGCTTCGACCGAGTATTGGTGGCGGCGCCGGTAACCTGAATTGGCAGAGGCGAGGTGTGGCGTGGCGAGGCGCTCATCGAGACTCGAGAGAGATGCGAAAGAAGCGGGTGAGATAGAAGTAGATTAAAAAAAAATAGGCATATGTGGTTCCACTGACGAAATGATACTCAGTATACTTTAGTCAATACTGGTGAGCTCTCTATATACTTTCGCAGTTTTGCTCCATGTTAAGGATCGGATCTCACTCCAACAGAATATCGAAACTCTTCTCTTCACTAAGAAACTGATAGTCTGTCAAGTCCATGTAATCTCACTCTCAAATCCCGCGGAATAACCTAGTTAACCTAAAACTACTATCAGATCGATGAACCAACTACTATAGCTAAAACATGGACGAGGCCTACTTCATCTCGTGCCACTTGCAAAGCCTCCCATGACTTTCTTCTTGTACAGCTTCACCAGGATCCTCTTCCTGCCTCTGATCTTTGCTGTTAAAAGCACTGCGCCATACACCATGGAACACATTACTCGGCATACAAGATTGATGGAATGTTCATATATAAATCAACTACCTACGGCGACATAAGAAATTAACAAATGCGTTACGTTTCAGTTGTACTCATCCCAGGCTGCGGAACATTGGGGCAAATAATTTCATAGTGACCTCGTACACCATAATTCCCGCAGATCCTTCATGACAGCGAGTATCCGGGTCCAACCCTATATGTTCCGGTCCTGAGCCCATGCGGATCCAATGCCCAGGTGAGTCACGTTTCTCCCGATCAACGGTGATTTATTTTCTTGCGAGATGAACATAGAGCGACGAAGGCGACGCTCCATGGCAGCGAGGCATCGACGGCTTACATGATTTGTTCTCCTTGCCGTGACGTCCATAATACCAAAAGAAAAGATCGATCATCCAAAAGTTACAGGACGTTGAGAAAGTGAGAAACGATGTATCCACAGCCGGGGAAACATACCTTCGACTTGTATTCAGACGAACAAACCGGCCTCTAGGTCCTCCCTCCTCCATGATCTCCACAACGACATCTTCCTCCTGACCCCCGACGCCGAGACGGGAAATTGACGATGCTAACTCCCCCGCCGGGCCAACCAACATGTCGCCGTACAAGGTCCAACGTGAGGGTACATATAGGCAGAACACAGGATCCCGATCCGATATTCATGCTGTATTTCAGCACGCACCGTGATTTTTTAATTCCCGTATATACACATCAATGTGGGTATTTCCATCACCGCGATGCTACGTGCGTAACCCTGCGAGTCGGTGTTGCCTGAATGGTGCGTAACTGAGTCTGTGCCTTACCCAGTCGTAGTTACCCTATGCATGCAGCAGCACTAATGGTGCATAACCCAGTGGGTGTAGGTTACGCATACAGAGTACAACTAAAGCCTATTTCTTATGTTATTACGCGCCGCGCCATGAAGAACGGATGGTGGCATGGTGCATAGCCGAATCACGCGTAACCGAAGCTGGTACAGGTGACGCGCGGGATCAACACGACCGGATGCAGGTTACGTACCGAATCAGCACCACCCAGTCGGTGTTGCAGCAGCAAGGTGCGTAACTGAGTCCGTGAGGCTACGAGCGGGTTCAGGTTACGCATACATCTGGAACCGGTGGTGTTGCATCAAGAAGCACGGACGGTGCGTACGCGCTGAATCGACATGACCCAGTCGGTGTTGCACGCGCCATGCAGAATGGATGGTGCGTAGCCGAACCGTGCGTAACCGAGCTGAGGTGATGCGCAGAACCGACACGACCGGATGCAGGTGACGCGCAGGATCGACACAACCGATTTGCGTAACAGACCCCGTGCGTAACCCAGCACTGTTGCACCATGTAGCCAGTAGTCTTAAACTTCTCTTCTGTCAAATGGCATTCTACTCATGATACTCATTGTTATCTGTGCCATTTATTGACACGGCCCACACCAATGGCAAATAGGACTATCATTTGTAAAAATTTGATTTTTGGAAATACGGAGTATTCCTATCAAAAGAGAATGGAGGGAGTGCCATATAAAGTTGATCTGTTTTGTGGCCTTCGGGGTGCGTTGCCAAGAAGCCGGCATCCAGGGCACCTGCACCCAGCCAAGGGTTCCGCACCATCCCTGCTGCATCCGGTCCTGTCGATCCTGCGAGTAACCTACACCCGTTCGGTTACGCACTATCAGTGCCGCCTGCACCTGCGACTCTGCGAGACGGTGTTGCATGCAGCATGGATGGTGCGTAACCTAGAGGGTACGGATTTGCTGGAGGTTGCACCATGCGTACGTAACCGTCGCCGTGAGTAACGCAATCAGTGTTCGCACCATGCAGCCAGCCGTCTTAAAGGTGCGTAACCTAGTCCGTGCTTAATCGAGTCGATGTTGCTGCTCAAGCAGCACGTACGGAGCATAACCTATGCAGCTTACGTGCTGATTTGACACGAGATAGTCGGTGGTGTTGCATCAAGCAGCACGGACGGCGCATAACCTACAAAGGTTACGCGCAGATTCGAGACGACCGGATGCAGCGTGGATTTTGCGTAACCTTATCGGCTCAAGGTTACGTGATGAAACGACATGACAGAGGATACATCGTGGTTTTTGCGTAACCGACACTCTGCGTAACACAGTCAGTGTTCCACCATGCAACCAAGTCGGTGTTGCATCAAGCGGCACAGACGGTGCGTAACCGACACCGTGCGTAACCCGGTCAGTGTTGCACGCGCCGTGTAGAATGGATGGTGCGTCGCGGAACCGTGCGTCACCGAAGTTGGTGCAGGTGACGTGCAGGATAGACACGACCGGATGCAGGTTGCGTGATGAAACGACACGACCCAGTCGGTGTTGCAGCATGAAGGTGCGTAACAGAGTCTGTGCGTGTCCGAGCGGGTTCAGGTTACGCATACATCTGGAGCCTATAGGTGCGCGTGCGTATTCCAGGTGGTTGCAGCTTGGATGCTGCGTAACCGGGCAGCTGGTGCAGGTAATGCGCAGAATTGACACCACCGGATGCAGCATGGGTCAGGTTACGCAGTCAGTGTTGCAGGAACAATGCAGCCTGGCTGTGTGCTACCTAGTGGTGCAACCTACAGAGCCTGGTTGCAGGAACAAACAATACAGAGGCTTGGTGCAACCTGGGTTTTACAAGCATAACCTGTGGTTACGCGCGGGCCATGGTGCGTATTAGCGTATTGCAACCTCCACGGGATAAGCGGACTTTGAAGGGCATGCATAACCTGTCCGGTATCGGGCTGCGTTATGAATGGTGTTGCCCAATACCTACGAGACGGTGTTGCCTGCATCGTGAAGCCTGAGTGGTACGTAACCATTGTGATGCGAGGCGGTGAACAGTATGCCGTGAACGTGAAGCACTAGAAAGGTCAGGTACCTGGAGGTGAAGGGTGGTTCCTCCGGCCAAAAACAACAAATTCTATGGGTTCTGAATTGGGATGTTGAGCAGGAGCTTCTAATCACTTTGTATTGGAAAGACGTTGGACAAGACGCGGCTCTGATCCGCAGAGCCCCACAATCTAACAAAAAGCCCAATTGAAAACAGAGTAAAAACCTGAACACGAGTTTATTCCTAACACCCATCTTGATCCTTGTTTCCCAGGGCTTTGGTTACCACATCTTCCTGGTTTGGCGAAGGACACCGGCTTTGTGATTGTTCAGAGGAAACTTACGCTGCAAGGGTACAATATGTTGTTAGTAACTTGCTTATAAGTACTGGTCGATGAACAACATTAGTGTGTCATTTTGTTATCTTACAGTGCGCTGGAGCACCTCCTCGTACCTAGGGTTTTTGGATACGGTTTCACCTGTAGCTGGAGGTGTGGTATCTTCCTACCTCACTTGTACCCGGCTACTCTGCTCTTTGCTACAGTTCTAAAATTCTTCTGACTTCTTTGCCTAGACAAAGCTGTTCCAATCTGCTTCTGTAATAATACCTCGTAATATTGTAGAGGCGGTATACACCCTTGTTGACAACTTTTTTGATTAAGTCGGATTTTAATTTAATTTTTCTTCAGCGCTGCAGCCTTCACAGCTTTCTTTGAAGGCTCTGGTATCTTAAACCTAGGCTTCAAAGGAAGCTGTGAAGGCTTAGAAGCCTAAGTTTAAGATACTAGAGGCTTCAAAGGAACCTGTGAAGGCTGTAGTGCTAAAGAAAATTAAATTCAAACCCAACTTAATCAAAAAAATTGTCAAGAAGGGCATATCGCCTCTACAATATTATGAGGATATTATTACAGAAGTAGATTGGATTTGGAATAGCTTTGTACATGCAAAGAAGTCAAGAAGATTTGGCATTGTGCTTTGAGCTTCTCCGCGCCGGATCTCGATGGGAGGGAGAGGGCAGAGGAGGGAGGTCACACCGCTGTTCCTCCCGCCTCGACTCGCGCCCCTGCTCCGCCCGTCGGGGACGGATCTCGCCTCGCGCCCTCTCCGGGGAGGCCGCCTCCTCCTCCGCCGCGGTCCCCACCACCCCGCGTCGCCGCCGGAATCCCCGAGGGAGAGGACGCCACGCGTCGGATCCGGGCCTGCCGAGGGGAGAGGGAGGCCGCCAGTGGGAGGGGCGGAGGAGGTGGGTGGATCGAGGAGGCGACGACGGCCCCTCCATTCTTTATATAAGCATTCCAAGGGTTCAAACTCAACAAATAACTGTGGAAGGAAATGACATCTATACCCCTCATTTTACACTACCCACCAACTCTCTACCTACCCACCAACCCCATTTAATTTTGTCCTATCCCTAGGAATGCTTATATTTAGACACAAATTGCTTATATAAAGGAATGGAGGGAGTATTAAATAAAGTCAGTTTGCAAAACTATTTTCACAACTCCGTGCAAAATCACGAGACGAAATTTAGTACTCCATGCATGAAAGATTCCCTGAACGAAATTTTTTTCCATGCTGCTTGATGCAACACCGACTCTGCGGTTGAGCACGCACTAGGTTACGCACCTTCATGAAGGGGTGTGTCATGTGTACCGACGCGGTGCAGGTTTCTATGATAACCGCCTGGGTTACGCACGCGGCATCGCGGTTGCCGCGCAACACGGCGGGTCGTGTCATGTCGAACCCCCAGTTCATTTGGCTCCTACCCCCGGTCGGCAGGGTTACGCACCATCTATTCTGTGTGGCTCCTGCAACACCGACTGGGTTACGCACGTAGACCTGGTTATGCACCATCCATGATGTGCACCCGGTCCTGTCGATTCTGCGAGTAACCTACACCCGTTCGGTTACGCACCATCCATGCTGCACGGCTCCTGCTCCTGCAACACCACCGACACCGACTGGGTCGTGTCAAATCTGCGTAACCCTCGCCTAGGAGGTTACGCACGAGCCATGGTGTCTACGGAGGGAGTACAAGTAGCGTGTAACCAAACCACAGGTCGGCTAGTAGTATACTCCGTATGGCGTCTCTTCGGAGACATCCTATAAAATAAAAAGGATACAGAGTTCTATGGCAGTTGACGCATATATATAGTTAGTGCGCACAATGCGGCGACACGGATGGGATCCGTCATCATGTACTACTATATACTTTATATTCTAGTATATATAGAATATTATAAACGTGACGATTGCTATGGTCGGCCTCCACGTCTTCGTGCCCCTGCCTCTCCCACTTCGTCCTCTCTCGCCCTTGGCCATACTACCCTAAACGCCACCGTCCCCCCGTGATCTGGTTCTCCGATCCCCGACGATCGACCAACGTCCTGCTGGTTTCGGTGAGTTCTCGCCTCGAGTACCCGCTCTCTGTCAATGTGATCAATTCCCGACCATCGATCCCTTTTAATTTGTAATCACTACTGTATTGTTGCACTTTTGGATATGGATCTGCACCGGCCGAGAACCTCTAACCTTTCGATACACACATGCAGTGCAGGTCTACGACCCAAGTACTATCTTTTGCTCCGCGCCGCCGCTGTCCTTGGTGAGCCGCGAGCCTTGCATGGCTGCCTCGGCGAACGGAACTCTCTCTAGGGTCATAAATGGTACGATCTGCCTGTCCACTTATTCATATCCCTACTCCCGTCCAATGATAGTGCGTATGCTAGAAAAACTATAAGGGATGAGTTATAAATGAGAGCAATTAATAGACTTAGACTCCATGCATGGTGAAGTCTGCATTGGGAGTACCAGTTCAAATGCACCAGTTCAAATAGTTAGGGGGTTGATTTTCATCAAATGATATGTGATAGTTGAATGTCACACTTTTGCAATACTTGAGGGATGAATTATACACTTTTTTCTATTTTTTCAGATCCCAAGGTTGTGCAATGCACCAATCCAATGTTTGACATCACGGCCGAGACAACGGAGGGAATCGTGATCTCTGACGGTCCGCCAAGTTTCTGGCCGAGCATACTCGAGCTTGATCAGACCATCACGGTGACGCACGACTTGATCGTCATTGAAGGCAAAAGCAGGAGCTCAAGGCTTCGCCCCAGGACCAGAGACATCAAAATTATTGAAATTCCATTAGCTTACCCCGGTGTTACGAAACTTCGCTATCCCAATTCCTGTCGTAGCCTAATCAGGCATTCCTTGATGCAGAACCTAAATGACCTTGATGTTTACGTGGGTCTAACCGTACCTCACTGGGACATGGCAGTGCCTTCCGGTCTGGAGGGTTGCCTCGCACAGCGCGCTGTTGCCATGCCTGACAACTATGTTTTCAGATGCAAGGTGTGCATCCAGCTCTCAATAACATTTGTCTGCTGCGTGGCGACACCACTGAAGGATTACTGCATCAAGGACGTGCCAAATTGCATGATCTGCCTGGAGGACATGGCAACAGGTGCAGATGTCAAGACCCTGCGAGTGTGCGCGCACCGTTTTCACATGACATGCATCACGCAGTGGTTCAACGAGAAGACGACGTGCCTGTTGTGCCGCTACGACTACGGAGAGGGTGCTCGTTGGGAGGTGCCACTATACTTCCATGCATTCTGATGAGATACGTACTACTACCTCCGTTCTTAAATATATATGACACCATTGACTCTTTTCGTTCGTTTGACTATTCATCTTTTTTTGCAAATATGTTTGCAAATCGATAAACCTACAAGGTTGGATTAAAAAGTTAACGGTGTCATATATTTAAGAACGGAGGGAGTATATATATAGGGAGAGCTATCGGAGGTATCTAGAACAAATTAAGAACAGTCCTGCAGGATTGTAATGTGTCAAAGAGCAATGTTAAATTGTTATTTTATTTTGAGTTTGTTTCCCTTTAACCTTAATAATCAATAAACTAGACATTGCTCGTGCCATCGTGCGTAACCGAGCGGGTGCAGGTAACACGCAGAATCAACACGACCAAGTCCGTGTTGTACCATGCCGCGTTTGCACTTTACAGCACACAGCATGGCTCCTGCGTAATCGCCCTGGTTACGAAAGCCTTGCACGTAACCCAGGCGGTTGAATGTTGCCGGCTTGCCGCATGTTGGTTTGTAATCGAGTGGGTGCAGGTTATGCATATTGGAAGGTAACCATCCAACGGGATATATGTTTTCATGAGAGTTTCAATTACGTACGCACTCCACGGCAATTTCGCGAATGTGCTTTTATTTTGTGGTGCACGGGACGATCGTTTCCATCTCTCTCTCTCTCTCTCTCTCTCCACACACACACCGGATTCGAACTCCCAACGTGCTGCCGACGACCGCAGCTCCTCCGCCCTCTCGATCCTCTCTCCGCTTCGATCCAGGCGAAGACTTTCATAAGCAACTCTTGCTTGACAGAATATATATGTGTTTTGTGCGTCAGTGCGTGGACGATCCTATGCAACCAATTTTATGAGTACACACATCTGCCGCAACCAAAAGACGCGCCGCATCGGCCTTGACGAATCGCGCTCGCGTCTTGTCGCACTTCCGGCGTATGCGTGCGTCGGTTTTAGTTTATTTTATGCCATCTTAATGTGTTTCTTGCGGCATGAGACGGCCGGTGCGGCGGCTTGGTGGCGCCTGCAAATGCGGTGTTTGGGTCCCAGCGGGCCCATATTTATTTTTTAATCCATTTTTTGCAGGTGCGCGTCACCCCATCATCACCCGCACCTGCAGGCTCGTCTCGTCCCGTCCTGTCGAGGGCTGTACAGTGTACTGTACACACAACACAACACGACACAGGGACCGTGCGTAACCGATTGAAAATGGTTAAGTGTAAATTAGTTCCGAGTACTCCTATTTGATTTTTCAAACGAGTCCCAATCATTTATTACATTTTTCATGAATGATTATTGGTTTCCTTCAAGTCTCTGTTCCACCCAGGTCTTCAACAGGCGTGTCAGGTGTGCGTGCGAAACATGCACCACCTCGATTACGCACGTGCACGCCTGGGATACACGGCACATGCTTTGATCAAAGGCATATGCTATGGTAACCCAACCGCTAGCCTTAGCTCCACGCGCCATGGCTCGTGAGCAATCCACCGGGCGCTGACACCAAATGATCTCGGTTACGCAGGCTCGACACCACCCGCCGACCGCCGTGTCCCACGGCAACCGCGGTGCTGCGTGCGTCACCCATGCCACCTTTCACATGGACGTGTGGGTAACCAAGCGGTTGCGCTAAGCAACGTGGCCCCAGACCCAGAATAACCAAGACCGGGCAGGTTACGCATTCCTGTCAAGGTCTCTGCATCCGGAGAGAGAGAGAGACTAGTGTTGTTGTAGTATGACTTGACTCTAATATCTTGACTACAAGCCAAGTGCTTGGCTCAACTATTGACCTTGCTCTGATAGGGGTGCGATGTCATTCTCTCTCTTCCAAGTACTCCAGCTGCGGTGCATTAAATCCGGCGGGACCCACCAGGCCACCACCAAAGGTGCGCCACCTCAACGCGTGTCCCAGCCCACCGCGGGAAAATTATCAAAGAGGACATGAAGCTTCGCAGGGATGCCTGCGGTGGAGCAGAGCCTGATTTTGTTTTTCAATGATGTCGCTCTTTCTTTTCGAGTGGTGTTTCTCTAGTTTCTTACTCCTATATGTAATCACAACTCTGTAAACTGTTGCATGCTTCTTCTCCTTAAATGATATGGCAGTGCTCCTGCCCTTCTTTCAAAAAAAAACTTGCTCTTAAAAATAGTCGCTCCCTTCTCCCCTAGACCGTGTTTGGAAACGGAGGAAAAAAATTTAGCTCTAGGGAATCTTCTATGAATGGAGTACTAAATGAAATTTATTTGCAAAACATTTTTCAGATGAGTGTAACTTTGCATGACGAATCTAAAATGAGCATAATTTTTGAACATCGCATGTGCACATAAATTGGGACGGAGGGAGTAGTGATTTGTGCGACGAATCTAATGAGTAGCGGCACCTGCCTCACAGCCAGACCCATCTTTTCCGACCACCTGGCGGCCTCACCACCACACACAGGTCAAAAAGAAAAATAAAAGATCACAGCTTAAACGGTTAAACCCCAACCTCGGTTCCCAGTTTCCCACCACCAACCTGGATGGAGTACTACAGCATTACTTCCCTCCATATAGGAGTACCTAGCTTGCAAATTAGATGTCGTTTCTCCTCTGAACCAAAAAAACTGGGCAAAAATTTGAGGCCACGGAGGATCGATCCGGCAGGCCCCATCCACTGGACTAGGAGCACAAACCAACTGAGATGAGTGCATTTCAACGCCTAGAATCCAGCCGTTACACTATTTATTAAGGGCCTACTGGAAAACTAACCCCTACTTAAGCACTCCTTGTATGTGTGATCCTGTCTTTTTGCAATTGTATATGGTAACCGGTTCGTTGCTCCGGCGACCATTAATCAGGGACGGAGGGAGTACCTCAGACCAGTCTCGCGGTAGTGTGCACACTTACCAAGTCCGCTACATCAGATTTTCAGCATGATGACCCTGTCATCTTAATGCACAAGGTCATGGGAACAGTTTCATAAATAGAATGCACAGGGTCATGTAGCATTTTCATAAATAGACTGTAGCAATGAATCCTACCATCACTTCTGCATCGGACATCTCCAGGGGCTTCTACCCCCAAATGATAATTCCAACTACTACCCCAGAGGATCTCATTCCCACCAAATGATAATTCCTCCTTGAGGGATTTGGCCAACTATGCCTTTATCCTAAAAGCCTGTTAGCTCGGCATATATATATATGAAGCATCCGGCCCACCGTAGCCGTAGCTCCCCCCCCTTGGCCTCACGCCGCCCTGTGTCGACTCTGTGGAGGCCCTGCTTACCTGCTGCGCTCCTCGGCTACGGTGATCCGAGGTGGTGAGTGGTGACCGCGGGGAGGACGAGGAGGAGACGATCCGATCGACTACTTCCACTGCGCTTCGCGTCTAGTGGTAACAATCCATGATCTGCAACTTGCTCGCAAGTTTATTGTACTTCCACTGTGCTTCACGTCTAGTGGTAACAATCCATGATCTGCAACTCGCTCGCAAGTTTATTGGGTGATTCGCTAGCTTAGGGTGTGTTTGGTAGGGATTCTTGTGCAGCTTTGGAATCTGTTTTTGGTGAAACCCTACCAAACGGGCTGCAAACGCGGAAGCGGTCGGAAATCCCGCTCTCTGTCGCGGTTCCACCGGGCGGGAGCTGCAAACACGCAGCTTCCCCCGCTCCTCCCGCAGCTCCGCCCCCCTTTTCCTTCATTTGCCCTCGGGGGAGGAGCCCACGCCCCGAGGGGGCAAAGGAAGTGGCGGCGGAGCAGAGGACCGCGACGGGGCAGAGGAGAGGTGGCCGGCGGTGGCGTACCTGGTGGGTGGTGGACGGATGACGGCGGAGCTAGAGGCCGACGTGGCGCGAGGGAGATGAGGTCGACGGACGGCGCGGGGGAGGGCGGGCCGGAGGCAGAACTGGAGGGCGGCGGCTCATGCACGGGGGACGCGGAGGCTGGAGGGCCGGTGGCGGTCGCAGGGCAACGCCGCGGCGGACGGTCGAGCTCTGTGCCGCGGGTAGAGGTGGCCGGCGGGGAACTCCGGGGGTCGCGGGTGGCAGGGGCGCGGCGCGGGGAGGCGGTGGCTGCCGGCGGCGTCGTGGGCGTGGCCCTGCGTGGAGGAGATGGCCGCCCGCCACTGCAGGGGCAGTGAGGTTAGGAACGAGGATAAGGATAAGGAAATAGGAAAGAAAAGGAGACAAAAAAAGAAGGGGAGGGAAAAAGGGGAAATAATAAGAAAAATAAAGGAAAATAAAAAAGAAATAGAAAAAAAAGAAAAAAGAGAAGGGTATTTCACCTCTTATCCGTGTGACACAGCCAGGAGAAGCTGTTTTGCCAAACGTTTTTTAAAACAGTTTCAGCTCTACCGGAGAATCCGCTCCACCAGCAGCAGCAACCACAGCTATAGCAAGTAGCCGTTTCCCATCACCATCGTCAATAGACCAGTAACTAGTTTATGCATTCGTTGAACCGTTTTGCATCAGATCAGAGATGAACAGTAGGACCGCCAAGAAGACCAAGGTGACGCCGGCCGCGGCCCCATCGAGGAGGAGATGCGAAGGCGAAGCGATGGAAAAGACCATCTGGTTAGGTCCGGATGCTCGCTCCGTCTGTTGCGTCATCTGCTTCATGCCTTTCGAGTCCCAGGTGTTCATGGTAAGCACACCGGCGCCCTCTAGTACCACAGCTACTACTGTGCTGTTTCAACTATGGTTTGTACGGCGTGGTGCATGTATCCTAATTTTTACTGTATTCTGTTCACTTCAGTGCAATAATGGCCATGCTGCGTGAGCCTGATGCTGCGTCCGCATCAACCGCAAGTGCTGGTGCTGCGAAGAGCCCATCGGCGACGTCCGGTGCCGCGCGATGGAGCATATGCTCGCCGAGATGAACAACGTCTGCAAGTTCCCAAGTACGGCTGCCGCGAAGTCATCAAGTTCATCGACAAGCGCCGCCACGAAGAGACGTGCCCGCTCGCGCCGTTCGTCTGCCCTGTCGGAGGCTGCAGCTACCACGGCTTGCTGTTGTACAGGCATGTCCTCGATGACCACAACGACGCGGCCACCTCCATCGCCTACCTCGAGGCTATGACGGTGACGCTCCGCAAGGGCGAGCTGTTCCGGGTGCTGGTGCAGGCCGGCATGGGCAGCGTGTTCCTACTGCTCAACGGCGGCGGCGTCCTGACCGGGCAGTCACTGTCGCTGGTCTGCCTCGGCTCGTGCCCCGAGGGTAACATCCAGATCAACTACAAGATGGAGGTGTGTGGCAGCGAGCCCGGCTCGCTGTCGCTGGCGGGGACGGCCCCGTGCATCCGCCTGCTGGAGGGCTACGAGGCCAAGCATTTCCTCGTCGTGCCTGACGCTGAATGGAGGCCTTCCGGCAGCGTCTCCGTCAGCATCCGCATCGCCTGACGACGCCTCAGCTGCTGATTCCACTCGGTCCCATCTCTCCTAGGAATAGACGACTAGTATAGCTTGAAATCGGCTGATGGGCACTGTAAACCTGAACTTGTTAAGACCTTGAATGCCTTTTATCTTTAATCTTTAAGCGCTACTCCATGATGGTTCCCAACACTCCTTCTTTGTTTCTTTTGACTGAACGTCCTTGTAGTGGCCTTTTAGCAACAAGATCGTCACATAGACGGGGTAAACCGATGGGCTGTACATGCTTCTTCTTCTTCCTCAGTTCAAAAACTTCTCTGATAGATTTTCTCATTCCTTCTTTAGCCTCCAAATCGCGAGGATGTGGAGACCATTGTGATGTATATCAGCGCCGTTGGTGCGAATCAGCAAGCGCGACCGTCAAGGCAAGAACAAGGTCTCCAACTCTCCATCTATTGTCGGCAATCTCTGAGGAAAAACTTGAAGCTTTGTAAATTAAGAGAACCCGCCTCCTTCAAGAACTGGATCGAGTGAACGAGAAAATTGACTTCATCAAGATCCACCTTCGTCATGCGAAGAATTTGACTAATCCTCCCGTCAGTAAGTGAAATTCAAGAATTCCTACGTACAGAGCCTCCGGCTCGGGGGCAGCCTCCGTCACGGCCGGCCCGGCGTGGCGGCATGAGACGGCCGGCGCGACGGCTTGGTGGCGCCTGCAAAAGCGGTGTTTGGGTCCCAGCGGGCCCATATTTATTTTTTAATCCATTTGTTTGTAGGTGCGCATCACCCCATCATCATCACCCGCACCTGCAGGCCCGTCCCGTCCCGTCCTGTCGAGGGCTGTACAGTGTACTGTACACACGACACAACACGACAGAACATGACACAGGGACCGTGTGTAACCGATTGAAAATGGTTAAGTAAATTAGTGCTGAGTACTCCTATTTGATTTTTCAAACGAGTCCCAATCATTTATTATATTTTTCATGAATGATTATTGGTTTCCTTCAAGTCTCTATTCCACCCAGGTCTTCAACAGGCGTGTCAGGTGTGCGTGCGAAACATGCACCACCTCGATTACGCACGTGCACTCCTGGGATACACGGCACACGCTTTGATCAAAGGCATATGCTATGGTAACCCAACCGCCAGCATTATTGCTCCACGCGCCATGGCTCGTGAGCAACCCACCGGGTGCTGACACCAAATGATCTCGGTTACGCAGGCTCGACACCACCCACCAACCGCTGTGTCCCACGGCAACCGCGGTGCTGCGTGCGTCACCCATGCCGCCTTTCACATGGACGTGTGGGTAACCAAGCGGTTGCGCTAAGCAACATGGCCCCAGACCCAGAATAACTGAGACCAGGCAGGTTACGCATTCCTGTCAACATGTCCGAATGCAGGTTACGCGTAGGATCAACACAGCCGGATGCAAGTTACGTGCCGAATCGGCACCACCCAGTCGGTGTTGCAGCATCAAGGTGCGTAACCGAGTCCGTGCGGGTACGAGCGGTTTCAGGTTACGCAAACATCTGGAACTGGTGGTGTTGCATCAAGCAGAACGGACGGTGCGTATGCGCTGAATCGACACGACCCAGTCGGTGTTGCACGCGCCATGCAGAACAGATGGTGCGTAGCCGAACCGTGCGTAACCGAGCTGAGGTGATGCACAGAACCGACACGACCGGATGCAGGTGACGCGCAGGATCGACACAACCGATTTGCGTAACAGACCCCGTGCGTAACCCAGCCAGTGTTGCACCATGCAGCCAGTAGTCTTAAACTTCTCTTCTGTCAAATGGCATTCTTTTCATGATACATTGATACTCATTGTTATCTGTGCCATTTATTGCCACGGCCCACAACAATGGCAAATAGGACTATCATTTGTAAATCTGATTTTTGGAAATACGGAGTATTCCTATCCAAAGAGAATGGAGGGAGTGCCATATAAAGTTCATCTGTTTTGGGGCCTTTGGGGTGCGTTGCCAAGAAGTCGGCATCCAGGGCGCTGTCTCCCCGTCCCCCCCCCCCTCTCAGCAGCCGCCGTTTGCTGCCATCCAAGGTCAGTACCTCCCGCTGAACATGTCGCCACCTCCCCTCTCGGTACTTCCTCGAAGTGCGAGATGTGCACTTATTTTGGGACGGAGGGAGTACTTTATATTCTAGTATATATAGAATATTATAAACGCGACGATTGCTATGGTCGGCCTCCACCTCTTCATGCCCCTGCCTCTCCCACTTCGTCCTCTCTCGCCCTTGGCCATACTATCCTAAACGCCGCCGTCCCCCATGATCTGGTTCTCCGATCCCCGACGATCGACCAACGTCCTGCTGGTTTCGGTGAGTTCTTGCCTGCTGGCCTTCGCCGTACGTGGCTGTTTATCTAGTTAGGTTAGCCAGCTGGCAGAAGAATTAAGAACTGTGATTAATTCTCTGGTCATTAATATTAAGTAGTGCTATTCGATCTTATTTAAAGACTGACCTTTTGAAGTACATACAGATTATATATTCGGTCAATACTGACTTTTATCTACCTCTATGAGAGCAAATTCTGGTTCCTTTTTATTCAATTTAAAAATAGCATATTTTTTAAACCATATATATATATTTATTTATATTGGGAGTGCATATTATTCTCCATGCACGAAGTTTTTTTTCTTAAGAAAAGTAGCTTCATGTGTTTGTCATGAATAATCTTGGTGTGCAAACTAATTAATAAAGCTAATTTATATTTTATTTGTATGTACTTACAAGATATCCACACGTAGGGCATATTTTGATATGAGATCCGAATGCGGCCAAGTGTTTGGGTAGTGACATGCACTATTGACAGGTGCGTACGGCAGCCAATGCAAGTGGGTGTGTGTGTATGGAGCACTTGGACTAGACGACCCATTTCCGTTTCGTATGAATCCTTAATTTAGTTTGTGAGCGACGATACCAGTACGTTAATGTTACTTTATACGGATGAATATAATTTTGGTGAGCTGATGCAGGACTTGATACGCATACTTATGACTTTTCCATGCATATATATGCAACATGATGGGCTCAGAATAAATCATATTCTGATATTCATATTGTATTACAGTATGCATGGCTAAGCTTGATCATCGTCGCGATGTCACAGATGAGGTAGGAGTAACTAATAATAATAAGCTTAATTGCAGAGTGGATGCAGTACGTGTGTGCATCATGGATTGTGCGTAACCCAGCGTGTCCAGCTTACTCCTCGGGGCGGGCGGTGCTGTTGTGGCTGTGGACGACATGACGGGACGGGAGCGGAGGCGCCTGCAGCAGCAGGCCCATCCCGTCCCGTCAAGGCTGTACACACGACACGACACAGTGACCGTGCGTAACCCTTGGCTTGGCAGCAAGTCGCGTAACCTAAGCTGAAGCACCGCGTGTGCGTCATGGATTGTGCGTAACCCAGCGGGTCCAGCTTAATTGATCATCGTCGCGATGTCACAGACGAGGTAGGAGTAACTAATAACTAGTAGGTGATACCCCGCGTGTTGCTGCAGGAATTTTTAAGCAAAATTTTAAGGTGAAATGTGAAAGTAGAAACACCAAAACAATTACATGACTATATTTATCTGTAAACAATAATATATATGAAAGCATGTTAATTTTGTTGAGCGAGAACCATTCTTAAATGATTGATCCTACATGTATTTCAACTGCGAGAATTTTATGGCGTGCTACTCGCAAATACAACATGCTATTAGTCACAGAAAATCGACAAAGGCATAGTGACATGGCGTGTAGTGGGTTATGACATGGCGCATTGAGAGACAAGAGAAATCGTTAGTGGGTACCAATTAAGCTTAATTGCAGAGTGGATGCAGTACGCATGTGCGTCATGGATTGTGCGTAACCCAGCATGTCCAGCTTACTCCTCGGGGCGAGCGGCACTGTTGTGGCTGTGGACGACACAATAGGACAGGAGCGGAGGCGCCTGCAGCAGCAGGCCCGTCCCGTCCCGTCAAGGCTGTACACACGACATGACACAGTGACCGTGCGTAACCCTTGTCTTGGCAGCAAGCCGCGTGACCTAGGCTGAATCACCGCATGGCACACGTAACGCACCGGGTCCAGCTTACTCCTCGGGGCGGGCGGCGGCTGTGGCTGCGGACGACACGACGGGAGGGGAGCGGAGGAGGGAGGCCCCATCACATCGTCCATCGTAATAATGATGGTGCACCGCGTGGCCCACAGCGGCCGGCCCTCGCCGCAGTTTGCTTCTCCCCGAAGCGAATCCCGCGCCGGGGGGAGGCTGTTGACGCGTCGTCCATGGAATTCTCTAGTGCGCAGCCTGCTAAATGGCACCTGCGTAACCGAGACCTTGCAGGTTACGCGCTTAGTCGACACCACCTGCCGTGTCCCGCGGCAACCGCGATGCTGGCGTGCGTAGCCCAGGCGGCCATCACTGTAACCTGCACCGCCTCGGTTACACGCGTGGATGCCTGGGATACACGGCATGCTTTGATCAAAGGCATATGCTATGGTAACCCAACCGCGAGCCACGTTGCTCCACGCATCCATCATTGTTCCTCGTGCGTAACCTGCCGGGCGCTACCACCAAAAGGTATCGGTTACGCATTCCACTTCACCTGCCGGAGGGGAGCGGAGGCACCTGCAGGCCCGTCCCGTCCCGTCCCGACCGACACCGTATGCCGTGTAAGCCGACCGTGAACTGTTTACATCGGCGAGTACAAATGGCGTTTCAGTTCCAGAGGATTACGCACAGGAATCCTGGGAGTACGGCCTCTGGGGCCCCCCACACATACCACCACCACCCCGATCGCCACCAGCACAACCACAAACCACCCCTTGGTCTGAACCGGTCACGTTGAATCTGAAGCGGCCGACCTAGTCTTTCGTGTGAAGCGTCTTCCATTTCCCTGTCCATTTCCCTTTTCCTCGTTCCTAGTGTTGGGAATCAACCCGTGAACTCTCAAATGCTCTCTGTCACTCCTGCCTCTTCAACCTGGTAGTTTGGACTTTGGAGAACACAGCCAGCTGCGCATCTTCTTCGTTGAAGCATTGTCCTCATATCTGTCACGAGTGCATCCTGCTAAGTAAACTCCATTCTTCTTTCTCCTCTATTTTTTCATTCATTGTTGTCTCTGTATGAATCCTATAGTTATTTTCCTGTTTTTCAATAGTTGTTTCTTGACGAATCTTAGAATGTACGCTCTGTACTTTGTGGGTTATATTGTGCTGTGTTAGTATGATAGCCCATTGTCGGTTCCTATATTTTGGTTATATGTCTAAGCTCCTAATCACACTCCATTCGAATCTAGGTATGGATCAACCTATTCCCTTCAGTGCTCGTGACATCCTTGCTGCTGCACTCAATGAGATTGATGGCACACAGCCTGTGTTTGTCAATGGTTTAGGAAATGGCTCGTTTCGTATGCGCGTCTCGTTTCAGTTCCCAAGTGCAATGGATCCTGCTGTGATGGAGGACATAGAAGTTTTGGGTCATACTGCAGCAGCTGAACATGATGCAGAGGAAAGTGCTTGTGTTGCTGCCTTCCTGCATTTGAGGGAGAATCACAATGTTATCATTCTTGACTATAGTCTTCTTCGTGTCTGGTGCTGCCAGGAAAGGCAGCTTGCCCTACTAGAGAAGCTCCATCAGGTTAAAAGCATATTTGAAGATATATCTGCGCAAGCTCTTGCCGTCGTGAACTCGATCCTGGATGCTTCATTCTTCTTTACACATAGGATCCGATGGATGGAAACTGTTGCAGTTGATGAAGCTATTGTTAGTTCTGCAACAACATGTCTTGGTTTGCTGCAGACGATGCACGCACGTGGTATGTTTGATTTAAACCAGGCAACAAATGCATTTCATGCAATGAACAATCACCAAATTATTGACAATGTACTCCAAGGAGGAGGTTCAACCTACCCAATAGAAATGTATGTACTTTTTGTTTTTTTATATCTTAATTAGTTTTTTCATACTCTGTTCTACGGATGTTCTAGTGTCTCTTGTTCGTCGCTCATATGAATTTCTATTTTTTTCTATTTATTAATGTTTTTTGGTTCATATGTTCTGCAGGATGACTCTGTCAATTGGAGTGGAGGTGTTCGAATGATGCTGAATAGAGTTGCTGGTATCGTGGGCTACGGTCCTCCTCTTTTCCTAATTCAGAGTAGAGGTGATCGTCACAAAGGTTTCTTTGATTTCGCCGGAGATGATGGTCTAACCCCCTCGAGGTTCCGACCTTCAGGACTTGTTTGTTCGTCTGTTGCTGCCGCCACAGAATCTGCAATATATACTTTACTTCTGGCTATCTGTGTGAATTACAATGTGCAAATTGGAGATGTCAACCGCCAATCTTACCTGCTGGCCAAGGAAAGGGTTGTCGATGTTGGTTCAGATCTCCAGGTTTTCAGTAACCTAGGAAATAGTATCTGTTCTTATTTGGACAACACTCTTCAAGGCCTGCGTAGGATTATTGGATTACGTTCTCGTTTGCTTCGCCGACATCCTTCTGGAGAGCACCTTGCTGAGAAGTTACAGTTCCTTGTTTCGGAGGTTGAGCAGTGTCTTATCAGCATCACTGGTCCTGTGCGTTCCATGAATGAGAATGGAGTTGTCGGTGCAATTCGCTTCTAGGCAGAGCACCATGGGTATGCCTTACCAAGTTATCTTGTGTTATGTAATTTGTTTTAGTAATAGTACTCATTACTTGTTGTTGAACCTTTCATATTCATGTGTGTTGCTGAACCTTTCATATTCATCCGTGAGAACTTTATTTAGTTGCTATCTTTAATATGGAAGAACTTCTTTGAATTATTCTTCTCAATTGCCTTAAATAGTGACATCTCAAAAACTGTATTTAACAATTGTTACATTGATTGTCTGGTGGGTAACCGTGAGTCCGTGCTAAACCCAGTCGGTGTTGCATAAAGCAACATGGACGGTGCGTAACCTGATCAGGTTACACGCTGAATCGACATGACCCAGTCGGTGTTGCATCAATAATCACGGACGTACAGGTTACACGCTGAATCTACACAACGCAGTCGGTGTTGCACGCGCCATGAAGAACGGATGGTGCGTAGCCGAATCGTGCGTAACCGAAGCTGGTGCAGGTGACGCGCAGGATCAACACGACCGTAACCGAGTCCGTACGGGTACGAGCGGGTTCCGGTTACGCATACATCTGGAACCGGTGGTGTTGCATCAAGCAGCACGGATGGTGCGTACGCGCTGAATCGACACGACCCAGTCGGTGTTGCACGCGCCATGCAGAACGGATGGTGCGTAGCCGAACCGTGCATAACCGAGCTGAGGTGATGCGCAGAATCGACACGACCGGATGTAGGTGACGCGCAGGATCGACACGACCGATTTGCGTAACTGACTCCGTGCGTAACCCAGCCAGTGTTGCACCATGCAACCAGCAGTCTTAAAGGTGGGTAACCGAGTCCTATTTGTTGGCAGCGCCAAGCCGGTTACTCACGAGCCGTGTATCCCAGGCGTCCACGTGTGTAACCAAGGTGGTGCCGGTTAGTCGGTTACTCCCTCCGTCCCAAAATAAATGCAATTCTAGGATTCAAAATTTGTCTCACAAAGAATGCAACTTTGACCAGTGGCGTAGCCAGGAATTGATTTTTTTCATCATTGAGGGGGGCCAATAGTGCTAATTTATCTAAAAATTTTGATCAAAATCAAATTTTCAATGGAGATTTGCAAGCCATAGGGGGGGCCAATGTTAGCCAACTACAAAAGACAAGTGGCTCTAGAATCTTCTAACACAAAAGACAAACCAATGTCTAGATCTTTCTCATAAAAGACAAGGGGTAATTTAGTCATTTCACACTTCGTATTGGTTTGCGTGCTTAGGCTTAGAATTGCATTTATTTTGGGACGGAGGGAGTACTCACGAGCCGTGTATCTCCATACTTGTCTCTTTTTTGTCCTCCTTGGGTAGAAGGAGATTTGCCTTGTTGATTTTTGCATGCTTGAATGTCCACTTTTGAGACTCCAACCTCAGTTTCCTAAGGTGATCAGAGGATAATAAGTATATCTGAATTAAGATTAGATCAATTCACATATAGTAGGTACTAGTAATCGATTGGGCGGGTGCAGGTAACGCGCAGAATCGACACGACCGGTGCAGCATGGATGTTGCGTAACCGTTCCGATCCAGGTTACGCGTACATATGTAGCCTATTTCTGCGTAACAAAATCGGTGTTGCATGAACAATGTAGCCTGGTTGGTGCGTAACCTAGTATCTTGTTGGATGTAACAAGCTATAGCGAGTTCCTAGATCATGAATTGACCCTCATCTCAAGTGCTCATCTAAATCTTCTTCAAATTAGAATACACTCACACTATGGGCCTCAAATATCAATCAGTGGTTTTATTATGAAGCCAAATGATGTGGCCTATTGGAGTGAATGTTTGTTAGTTTTGTGGAGTAGTTTTATTATAAAGCTAAAGATGCTTCTACTGAACAGTGATGGATAATTTGTTCGAGTGCTCACACAAAACAAAATGCAAAATGGAGGTAGTAGATGCTTACATGTTTTGCAATTTTCATGTCACGAATCTTGATCTCAATTATAAATCTACTAGTTATAAAGCTATCTAGTGTAAATGGAACGCCGTGTTCCTGGAGTGGCAAGTCCAATATTCCTGGATATATAGATGTTTGATGATTCAAGGGAATTTATGTATGACTTAAAAAGATACAGGAACATCAGAGGCAAAAAAAAGTTACTACCTGGGTGTTCAGCTATTGTGGTTTTAATTAGTATAGGAGGGAATGAGAGAAGTTTCATTGAAAAGGAAAAAGTTACCTCGTCTCGGCGTCGTCCTTTAAGGCTGGTGAACCTGGCACCACGGCCTGGTAGTTGGCCACCTCTTCGGCGTTTGCCCGCACAAGCTGGCTCATCAGTTCGTGGTTAACGGACCCGCTAGTATGGCCCTCCTCCAGAGAGCGGGAGGACAGGGCGGGTGGAAGCCCGTGGACTTGGAGGACGTCGGCGACACGCACGAAAGCTTGGGAGAGGTCGGCTAGCCTCTCCCGCAAGGCATGGCACAGCATGGTCACTGCCTCAATGCCAGTGTCCCGGTGCTCTGTGATGCGCGCGGCCTTCCTCCCTTCCTCGTCGCGAGCGGCAGGGGCAGAAGTTGTTGCGGCGTGGGAGCTTCTTGTCCCTGCAGCCCCCATCAGTGCGAGTCTCGGGGAGGGCTCGTTCTTCTCAACAGTCGAGGCTTTCCTGTCTTGTCCCCCAGCGGCAACGACCTCCCTGATCACAAGTGGTTGGTGCATCCTCGGCTCTGAAGCGCTGATGGCGTCCACCTTTGGGTTCCGGTTCATGCGTCGGCGTCGTTCCGACGTATCAACGGCGCAGAGGGGAAGTGTGTCGTCTGGAGGGGCCGTGTCAGCCAGACATGTCGGAAGAAGCTCACGCATCAAAAACTCCAAGTCGGGTTCTTCCATCCGACCTTCCTCTATGATGCGTATTAAGAAAGATCACAAACCAATAATGGTCAATATGTAATAAAATTTTCAAAACAATCTTGATGAAATGATTCGAACAGGATCGTTACTGCCGGGTAAAGTAAGCGTGCGGTCCGCGAAGAAGCTGGTGCAATAGCACGCAATGTGGTCTCGCCGGCGTAGAGGACTGATCTGCCGCCTTAGGGCATCGGCCATCACCATGGCGTCGGTCAATCTGAAGCTGCGTAGCTCTCGGATGCTAGACTCGAGGGCCCTCGTTGTGGGCGTCTCGCCTGGAATAGAGTGCCACTGTAGGAACCGCTCAGGCCGTCCCGTCGGCAAGCGAAGCTCGTCTATGGTGGAGTCGGCCCTCACGTACAACCAATTGCAGCGCCACGAACCCCAGAGATCCATTGTTTCAAGCTCGATGTACCGATTGGAGGCGGTGTCCCGCAGCGAAAATTCGAAGAAGCCGATCAACTTGTTGTCTTCCCTTGAGAATTTGTTACGTTGCAGGGTGTAGAAGTGCCTGAACAACTCCAGGCAGGGAGGGACACCCACGAACATTTCGTATAAATAGGCGAAAACCGATAGCACAATGATGGAGTTGGGATGGAGCTGCACCAGGTGCACCCTGTAGAAGGTGAGCACGGCGATGAAGAAATCGGAGAATGGCGGGACAAGTCCTGCCATCAAGAACGAGACGAACATCACGACCTCACCGGCATGTGGCGCCGGTAAATCATCACCCTAGGGGATCCGGAGTGTCGTGCTGGGATGCACTAGGCAGAGCATGAGCATCCTCAATCCATCTCGGCGGGCATCGGATGGGGGAAGCACCATCCTCCCGGTGGCTTGCGGTGCTCGACCTCTAAACTAACGAGAGAAAGAGAGCAATCACGATCTCAAGAAGGTCCTCTGTAGGCATCAGTGGATGAAGGCTACAGACAGACTTCAGGAGGACGGGCGTGTGGGCGTCGGGTGACGGTGCATGAGGGGCAGCGCTCCTTAGACGGAACCGTCACCCTCACCCTCAGCGCCAGGTTCGGGAGTTTCAGTTTCTCTTTAACCATGAGGTCAGGAAACTGACAAGAGTTTTGGAGATGCGAGACGATCCAAATGACATGTAATGGTAGCAATCATCTCGCGAGTCGCGATCTTCTTTGGAAAGGTAAATTAACTCTCCAGCAGCAATTCCCTCCCTCCCGTAACCAATCATGCATGCTTTTGTAGTTTTGTTCCCCGTGCGAGACGGAACGATGAGGATGGCGCGGCATAACCATCCACACAAGGCCGTGGCACGGGGAACGTGCGAAAGTGGGGTACCAAGGAAAGCATCCCGGCCAGTTCGTATAGACATTTGCGGCAGTGAATGTGATGTGCCAAGATTATCAGGTACTACCTCATGCCAGAGTTAAAGTAGTTGTACCATTAGCAGGCTTTATGGTAACCTCAAGTAATTAGGGATACTATTTAATGGGTTGATATTCCTTCTTCAATTTTGTACGTACTCCAGTGCTTGTCTATTTTTCTTCCCCTCAAATTCCCATAATAATTCTGGGTGAGTATATTTGCTATTATCAAAGCTGTGGCCCGGCGACTCATCTTGGCAGTTGGGTGCCTTGCAGACGTCGAAACTAGTACTGCTATTGTCCGCCGAGAGTTCATTGTTCGCCGTAAGTATATCTCCTTCCACCTCCTTACGTACTATTGCCGCTAACAGATCTATGTTTCCATAGATTAATATTGTTTGATTGCGAGAACGAAGAATAGAAAACCCTGCGATCCCCACGAACTACGTCGATTCAGAATCGCAAACAAGACAAGAAAATTGGACGCCGCCGACAGGCGTAAAGAGCAGGTGTACACAGCACAGGACGCATCCACTGATGAATCATACGAATACGATGAATCTTCTGAAACAGATGAGGAGTATGATACAGACGAAGTTAACGATGCATCGACTGCAACTCATCATCGTAGAAAACACATAAAAGGTTTGATATTCAATCTGCCGAATCGCAAAATCAAATAGTTCAGTGTTATGTACAGGATGTAGGCTCCCTTCTCACCTTCGTGGGGAAAAAGTGTATTTTTCATCTCCTCAAGTCTTGCAAAAGTGTGGCATTCATCCCATAATTTGGTGCAAATCAATTCCTTAACCATCTGACCTAGTGCGGCATTTATCATCTTGCTAATTACTGTTTAGTCACTTTTATGTTAATTCAATCTCTATAATAATTGATTGTAAATTAGTTTTATTAATTTTTTAGAAAATGTTATAGAGTATCCAATTTAGAGAATTTACTAAAAATTTATATAGTATCTATCCAATTTGCAGTCTTGGTATTTTCTATGGCAAAGGCTGAGTTTCTTCAGTTTTGATTTTTCCTTTTAATTTCGTCGGATAAGTTATTGAATAGTAGGCAGTTTTCCTCGCAAAAAAAAAGAATAGTAGGAGTTGACCGCATTGCATGAAATTCTATCACAGCACATGAGCAGTCTAGTTGTTTATATGATTCTCTGTAGCCTTTTCCTACAGTGTACTTATTTGTTCCTGAGGTTTCGATTTTCCCCTCACAGCTGATGGTGAAACTCATCTGGATTTATCTATTAACAAGAACACAAATAAATTGGTCGACAAAGCTGAAACCATTGGGGAAACTACAACAGATCCCAAACAGAAATCGGTGAAAAACACTATGGGTGAGTATGTATACATATACTGTTTATACTCGGTCCCATGCAACTGCATGCACCTGCTAAACTCATGACATATCTTCATTGTACAGTAGAGAAGGGTCGATTTACAGATAGGAAAATGCAGACACATCCACAAAATCTGTTGACATTGTTAAAGAGTGTCGACCAACTAGCATCTGTTAGTGAAGATGGCAAGTGTGACTCAGAGGGCACCGCATCTAGACTTCCAGAAGAAACAATCATCAGGAACACAAAACGAAAGAGGAAGCAATATTATGGTGTTAGTCCTTCAGAAATGGATGGCGGTGTGGTCTCGGTAGCAAACAGTGTTGTGGTATGCTGACATCTTGATTTTTTTATTACCTAGTTTTGGTCTACTATACCTTACACTGATGACTTAATGGTTTTGTTTTTTCCTCCATAAGAAGCGGATAAGCACTAGGTGCTCACCGAAAATGGTGATCAATGTCAACGGTGGCTTGAAACCACAACAGATTGAAAAGATCAAAGACATTGGATTTGGTCATTTTTTGAGTATGGTGATTGAATCTCCCCTATTGAACCTAGGGGTGTGGATGCTGTGGCACTATGATACAAAAAAGGAAGTCTTTGATTTTGGCAATGGTAAACAAATCCCTTTAAGTCCAATGAGCATTTCAAGGTTGTCTGGTTTACCATGCAGAGGCAAACCAATACATGAGAACACTTCTAAATATAATGGCATAAGTGAGTTGAAAGGAAAGCTAGGAGTTCCTACTAAAGGAAGCCATAAAATCTCGGGAAGAACATTAGAGGCCAAAATCAGAGATGGTGCAGCTGATGACCTTTTTGTCACCTATTGGACTTTACTTCTTGTTGACAAGATCATTGCTCCAGATACAGGTGCATACATTAGTACAAGATTTTTGGAAGTGTGTCAAGACGTAAATAATTTGATGAACTACGACTGGGTTGGCTACCTTATATACAATTTTAAACGTGGTGCGAATGCATTAAACCATAAGAAGAGACACAAGGGTGCCAACTATATTCATGGATCCACAAATCTCCTGGGAGTAAGAAATATAAATAGCGCTTTCTGATCTTGCCATTTTATCACAGATCTGAGATAATTTCTTTCAACTTTTTGCGAGCATGCAGTTATATTGCCTTGATTGGCTGAAGAGTAGTTCTATCACACCACCTATTGGTGAACCTCGGTTTTCACTATGGAGCAATGAACTACGACTTGAACTAGAGGCTTCCCACAAAAACCTGCCAGTAACTGCAGTAACATAATAATTAAACTTTTTTTGAGGAATATAATTCAACTTTTTGGATGAATACATATAGAGATAGTATAATGACTAACATTGACTGTTCACACTGTTATTTTACTTTTGTATTGCAGCTGAGAAATATTGATGATACTTGTTATGCAAACGACTTTGGCAAAACGGTGGCAACTTCCGAGAGGGACACCACTGGAAAGTGCAATACAATTTTTAAGGGATTTGAGGGTATTAAATTCACATGCAAGGTCATGTCTTATGCATTAATTGTATTTATTGATATTCCTTTGTTTACTTTCTGGATTGACATGAATATGATATATTAACAACCACAAGTTAGTTTATGTTCCACAGATAAAAAAAACTATCACAAGTTACGTTATTGTTCTTAGACACCTCTCTTGCCTGTATAAGAAATAAATTATTGTTCTCTATGCATGCATGTCCCATCAATAGGTAAATGGAGCTTCTCCAAATGGTTCAAGTTTTCTTTCTCAGGACCTCAATTACCAGAGAACACCAACAAAGGTAGAAACATTGACTGGATATATATATTCTTTTTGGAAATCAAATGACATAATTTGTTTAGGCTACATCACCTAGAAATCTTGGTCAGGGTAACCAAGAAAACATCATTTGCTAGAAGGAATTTGATTCCATGGACCGGGAGAATATTCAAGACAAGTCTGCAAGGGAGAGCACCTCATCTGATTGCTCGGAACTATATTCTGAACAACAAATGGGGGTACAATCTTCACATTCTATTGCCCATTTATGATTTTTTTATGCAACAAATATGGGCAAGTATTAACAATCCAATTTTCCTGATGGATCTGTCAAAGGAGCAATATCCACTTTCAGATGATAGGTACATAATCTTTTATGTTATCTGTTACAACAGAGAGGAAGAAATCCTAATAATCGATAATGGGCAACAAACAAAACAATTCTTTTGGCACACTTTGTACTTTTGGCAAATGATCACGCATACATACACTAAACCTTGCAGAGCTCCCGAAACCATTGAAGGAACACTTGGGTTGGCATCGATTATAACTATACATCCTACACTTCATGAGCAATTTGGACGGATCACAGATCTAATATTACTAATTCGGTGAGTTTGTTGATTTATATATAGCAATACTCAAAACCGTACTAATATTCGTTCTTGCAAATGTTACCGCAGAGCTCCCGAAATCATTGAAGCAACACTTGGGTCGACGTCGATTATAGCTGTCTACTACGTACAAGTCTTGTTTCATGAGAATGACTTGCATTGGCTGAGGCCTTAGATGGTATTGTAAGCGACTGTGTAATGGGTGGAACAGAGACGTGCCTTCGATAGATATGACTTTTCCTTTTTGAGTCAACAGCCATATTCCCGCCAATGTGTAAGCTCATTTGAAAGAATGTTGGCGTGCAATCACCTTAGTGTCTTTCAAAATTTCACCTTAGTGTCGATTCTGCGTGTTACCTGCACCCGTTTGGTTACAAACGAGCAATGTCTCTGGTGTTGTCCGACCGGCGTAACCTTCACGGTGCCCCGGTTACGCAGGATGGACACTAATTTTCCATGCATGCGAGTTCCAGTTACGACGCTAGCTCGCACTCTATATATATGCCCGACGCCGCCGGCAATTTCGTGATCTCGTGCTTCTATGATTGACTGATTCTGGGTTATAGCTGCTTGTTACATCCAACAAGACACTAGGTTACGCACCAGCATGGTTATGCACCAGCCAGGCTACATTGTTCCTGCAACACCGACTGCATTACGCACAAATAGGCTTCAGATGTATGCGTAACCTGGACAGGCATGGTCACGCAAGCATCCATGCTGCATCCGGTCATGTCGATTCGGCGCGTAACCTGCACTCGCTCGGATACTGCAACCCCGACTGGGTGGTATCAATTATGCGCGTAAGCTGCTGGACCAGCTAGGTTATGCACCATCCATGCTGCATGGCTCCTGCAACACCACTGACTGGGTCGTGTCGAACCTGCGTAACCCTCTCCTCGGCGGTTACGCACGAGCCATGGTGTATGCGTGCTGCAACCCCGACTGGGTCGTGTCGATTATGCGTAACCAAGCGGGTGCAGGTAACCCCCGACTAGGTGGTGTCGATTCTGCTCGTTACCTGCACCATCTCGGTTCGTGGAATGTAGGCAGTGGTTACGAATGTGCGCGTTACATGAACGAGATCGGTTACGCACCATCCGTGCTACAACCACGACTGGGTGGTGTAGGCCCACTTGTCAGCGGTTCCTTCTCGTTTCCCTCTCCAACTCCAACGCATATAGAGTAGGGCAGAAGCACCCGATTGCTTCGTTCCTAAACTCAACCGACCACCACGTCCAGCTACTGACCCCCGCCGGCGACGTCCCCTCTGCCCCGCAACCCATCTCCACCAGTCCACCGCCAGGCCTACCTCCGGCCCACCTCCCTTTTCTAAGGCCGTTGGTGATTAGAGCCCCCGGCAGCCACCCAAACCGAAACCCTAATTGTTTTTATATCTGGTTATTTCCCAGTTCATCTTATATCTAGAAATAAGATATTCCATCCTTCCATTTTTATTTCTGGTGCTGTGTAGTAGATCGACGATGGAGGATGACATGGTATGGACCACCATCAACGTCGGAACACAGTCGTCGGCAGATGAATGCGGCTGGAGTAAGGATCCGGTACTTGCCGGGAAGGTGAAAAGAAAGAGAGGGAAAAATTTTGTGGTCATATCTCTCTTTCTCATGTGAATGATTATATGATTTGCCTTTTTGTTTACCCTACCACTCCACACCTATAATTCCCGCATCATTTGGTACCGTGTGCTATTTCTTGCGAGGACGACTTTCCATTGTGTGTTATGGTTAGGGTGCGGGATTTTAAAAAATTTCTACACCTGATGTTTACCTTTCCTTGGTACAATGCAATATATAGATATTACCTACGCTTGCTAGGATGAGAGGTGATCCAAACAAGCAGCATGGAATAATAATTGCAACTAGGCTTGCTAATTGCCTACTACGGTTGATGATGTGTGTACTGCTGACAACTTGCATGCTGGCCAACAAGCAATAAGAAGCCCAAGAAACCCGATAATATAATTACCATTGACCTTTTTTGCTGAATGTAGCTAGTCTCTGGCTGTCTCTACTCCATCCCTTTTTGATAATGTTGTTCTTAGTGGTCAAATTGTTTGGATGTCCATTTTTATTATTGTTGTTTGCACGTACTGCAGAATCACTATAACAAGCTACCAGGGCAGTGGATAATACAGTGGGTACGAGTGGAGCATCTACTTGCAAAGAAGATGAGTGGGAAGGGCAATAAATATTCCGATGTTGGTACCTATACTCATTTTTGAAATATTATCATTCTGTCTTTGAATAATTATCATGTATTATCAGTTTATATATCACCTTTAAGTTCTTGTTGCTCTAAAACTGCCGCATTCAATAATATTATTACACATATGATCACATATTATGATCTTTTTTTGTCTCCCTACGTGTTAGAACATACAACTCATCATTTCTATAGTGGTTTACCGAGTCAGATGCATTTCTACAGTGGTTTACTGAGTCAGTTGCACTTTTACAGGGTACAGTTCATTTGGTGGCTGACATCAGGAAGCATTCTGGTTATAATATTTGCCTATTGCCAGATGAAGTCCTTGTTGAAATTTTCCTTCGTCTCCCACCTAATCCTAGTTCCATTCTTCATGCCTCGATTATCTATAAACACTGGCACAATCTCATCATCTGTCCCATATTCCTTTGTTGCTTTCGTACATTGCATCAACCACCTTATGTTTTTGGGAATATGAGTAGTAGGTGTAGTCCAAGAAGTGTGATTGATATCACAAGAAAGTTGAATCCCAATCAGGTGGCCAAACTTAAAAAAGTTGGTTTTGGTAATTATTTGGATTTGAAGATTAGCAACCCACTCCAGGAACTTGGAGTTTGGATGCTATTGCACCTTGATGTGAAACATTTGTGCTTCAAATTTGGTAATGGCCAATGCATCCCTATGAATCGGAGAAGTCTTTGTAGATTGACTGGTTTACCATACAAGGGAAAGCAAGTGGTGGAGATATACCATGAGAAGTCTACCATATACTTCAAAACATGCTTGGGCATGCCTCTCGACAAGAAAAACTGGAACCATCACATAATAGACAGAATCCTTGACGGCCGTGATGATGACGTTTTCATCACCTGTTGGACTTTACTTTTGGTACACAGAATCTTTGCTCCTACAGCATCTGCCTTCGTAAACAAAGGATTGTTAGATGTTTGCCTTGATGTTAATAATATAATGACCTACGACTGGGTAGGCTACATTTTGGAAGAACTTAAAAACGGTGCCAAAATATTACAGAGGTGTACAGACAGACGTGGTGTGCCCTTTGTAACAGGATCCACCTATTTTCTCGGGGTAATAATTAATTATGTAGTACCAATCAAGAACTCTGTTCCCCTACCTTTTATTTATTTATTTATTTATTTATTTTAATTCATCACTTACCCATGTGCCATCTACACAGTTGTATTTACTGGATTGGCTGGATCATCCGTTTATAGCACCACCTATCAGTGAACCTCGTTTTACTCTTTGCCATGCTAATGATTTAAGGGCAGTTGAGGGTCCTAGCACAGTCGGCTGTAGATCTTTTACATGTCTTCGAAGCCTGAAGGTAACTATACCCTTGTTTGTTTGCATATCGGACTTGCTGGCACAGTTTACAACTGACTATTTATTTTTTCTATATAGGTGAGAAAGGCTGAGAATACATGTTATGCCGAAGATTTTAGGTATCCCGAAATTAAGTAGTCCAGTATTGGAGGATGATGATGATATTGGTGGCCGTTAATAGATTTAACTAGGTGATTTCCTACGCGTGGCCGCGGGATTTGAGAGAGCTTTTCGGTAGACTTTCCTGGGTCACTGGAGCCTTATGTTAATATTAATTAATGCTACTATAGTGACTTTTTGCCTCTGCATTAGTGGAGATTGAAGGAAGATCAAGTGGCAGCTGATATTGATTGTTGATATTTGGTGGACAATGAGATTTGCTGATAGGTTTGAACGAAATCTTGTGAGTACCTGGTTTGCTTCTATATGGTTTACTATAGGAGATTTGTGCTTTGGCACTGCTTTCCCTGAACTTTTCAATCATGGACCCGCTCGGTTGTATTTGTTTTGGGAATTATCTCTGTAGCAATGAAGTAATTAACAGATGATGGATATTTTGGTCAGGATATGATGGAGATGAAATGATTGCCTTTCACGAGTGATTTTGACAGAAGTTGTATTAGTTTAAATTAGTGTTAGTTAATTACTGATACTTGAATTAGTGTTAAAAGAGAATGGAGGGAGTGCCATATAAAGTTGATCTGTTTTGGGGCCTTCGGGGTGCGTTGCCAAGAAGCCGGCATCCAGGGCACCATCCACGGAGAGGTCTCTCTATTTAGTCTTACATAGAGAGTCTTCTGAAGTTACTTCGTGCGACACAAAATTACTTCCCTAAACAGAAAAAGTACACAGGAGGAAGTAACTTTTAGTCATACATGGAGAGCCCTCCCAGGTTACTTCCTGCGACACAAAATTACTTCTCTCAACAGAAAGAAGCACACAGGATGAAGTAATTATTATTATTCTAATTAAGTACTCCTATTTGAACTTTTAAATCAGTCCTAAACTCCTAATTATTATTATTTTTTTATGAATGATGAATGGTTTCCTTCAAGTCTGAACCTCTGAATGTGCTATTCCAAAGTCTCATAACGGGAGTGTCAGGTGTGCATGCCAAA
Source organism: Cenchrus fungigraminus (assembly GCA_036936925.1). Lineage (NCBI taxonomy): Eukaryota > Viridiplantae > Streptophyta > Magnoliopsida > Poales > Poaceae > Cenchrus > Cenchrus fungigraminus. The sequence goes on along the minus strand of CM072779.1, from coordinate 87,743,535 downwards.
CCTGCACCACCTCGGTTACACACGTGGACGCCTTGGGATACACGGCTCGTGAGTAACCGGCTGGGCGCTGCCAACAAATACGTGTGTCGTGTGTGGGTGCGTAACGCAAGCGGGCCTTTTACTCGTGGCTACAGATTTATGCGTAACCTTCACCGGGTCGGTTTTACGCGTGCATGGTGCGTAGTAACGTGAGCCAGTTACGCACTATCCACGATTCCACGCTGTATCTGGTGGTGTCGATTCGGCGCGTAAGCTGGACCCACTCGGTTACGCACCATCCACGCTGCATCCGGTCGTGTGGATTCGGCACGTAACCTGCATCCGAGAGGGTTACCCACGAGCGGGTTCAGGTTACGCATACATCTGGAGCCTATAAGTGCGTGTGCGTATTGCAGGCGGTTGCAGCCTGGATGGTGCGTAACCGAGCAGCCGGTGCAGGTAACGTGCAGAATCGACACCACCTGAAGCAGCATGGGCAGGTTACGCATACATCTGAAGCCTATTTGTGCGTAACGCAGTCGGTGTTGCAGGAATAATGCAGCCTGGCTGCGTGCTAGCTAGTGCTACAACCTACAGAGGCTTGCGTAACCGAGAGCCCCGCTGCGTGCTGCAACAACCTAAGTTTTACCGGTTACCCGCGGGCCATGGTGCGTAGCGTATTGGTGTATTGCAACCTCCCCGCGGGATAAGCAGACATTGAGATCCATGCGTAACCTGTCCGGTATGGGTTATGCTGGAGCCACGCTGCGCTCTGCGTGCAACTGCCTGGGTTGCCCACATAGCAAGTCGGCACCCGTCCAGCCCTCCTGCGGGTTACGCATTCCTGTAAGGGCGTGTAGCAGGGATAAGAACACACGGCGTCCCCTCGTGGCTCGTGATAACAACACTCGGTGTCCAACTTCACCTTTTTGACCTAGTTGACGAACGGCGGCGGCACGCCAGCACCAATTCCTCCAGTTCGCAATGTCCTTGCGCCGGGTGGATCCATCGGTCCTAGGGCTAGCACCTCATGTGTGAATGAGTCGTCCAATGCGGTGGGTAGGGAAACCGGGTTTCCCTTGATCCAGTGCACGGTCTGTGGGTTGGCGCGGATCATTGAGCTCCGCACAACAACTGACACGAATAGAGGCCGGGTGTTTTTCAAGTGCCCAAGGAACATCAAGGGGGTGAGTTGTTTTTTTAATGCATTCGACGTGTCGAGTTTCAATGTGGTGATTGCTTTTCCGAACTAGGGTTTGAGCATTTTTGAACTATATTTGTAGGCACCTGATAGATGCCCTGAGTACTATTGGCAAAGGGAGTACTTCGCAAAGCTTATCAGTATTAGGAGGATCATAGTGCATGAGGAACCAGAAGAAGAAACAACCTCTGAAGAGGATGCTGCTTCTGGGGTGATGCAAGCTGACAATGGAATGGAACAGAGGATGGACATTTTGGTCAGGACCATGAAGATGTTAGTTGTTATGGTGGGTCTGTGTGCTGTTGTGGGAATTATCTCTGTAGCAATGAAGTAATTAACAGATGATGGACATTTTGGTCAGGATATGATGGAGATGAAATGAATGCCTTTCACGAGTGATTTTGACAGAAGTTGTATCGGTTTACATTATTGTTAATTAATTACTGATACTTGAATTAGTGTTAAAGGTGGGCAAAGATATGATTACTCTCACTCGACTCGAGTAACAAAATGGAGTTTGGATCCATGTTGTGGTCACTGTCGTCAGCCCTAAAGGATTGTGCGTAACCTTGTGGTGCAGGTTCAGCACCATGGATCGTGCGTGACCAACTAGGCGCAGGTTTAGATATTTTTAAAAGCACAACGTGAAATGAAAGCATGATCCCGAAATTGTCGGAAGGAGGAGACACCAAGCGCGGCCGTTCCGGGGTTTCTAATAAATGGTTTGCTCTTCTGGCTCGCAGCAGCATCTCATGTTGATCGGCAAAACCACGTAGCAATCTCCTTCCATACCACCAGCCGAGCAGCAGATTACATTCCAAGCATGGCGGCTTCGACGCCGGATTGCGCGCGCGACTGCCACGCTATTATTATTATTATTATTATTATTACTATTATTATTATTATTATTATTATTATTATTATTATTATTATTATTATTATTATTATTATTTTGGCGGCAACAACCTCGGCCCTCAAGTACCGGGGGTCGTTGTTAATAGTAAGAGGCAAACCCCCATTCCCTCTCGTGAGAGAAGAAAAGAAAAAAGATATCGCGGCCTGCTCCCCGTGCTATCGCAACTAACAGAATGCCAAAGAAGCTGTGCCCCCAGCCTTTGAGCAGCTCCTCCGAGGAGAGCAAGGCGACAATGGGAGGGAAAGCTGTGGAATGGGGCGGTCCTAGCAAACCATGTCTGCCCCCACCCCAAGTAGTAATCAGCCGTAGGCATTACTACACCGACAACAATCCTCTTCGAGACTACCATCACCGACCGCATCCTTGGCCTCAATGCATACACCAGGAGGACGCCATCGTCCAAACTTATGTCGGCTACATCGATGGGGGCGCCATTTCTTCCGCTACCCTCGCTTCATGGAAAGTTCCTGAAACTTAATTTCTTCTAATGACACAGTACTCTTCCATGCATCTTTCGTTTAGTACACCGGATCGATCGGCATGCACTTGCCTTGACTCGCGTCTTGTCTCTTCCTGCAGTGGGTGGATCCGCCTGTTAACACGCACATCCAAGTCTACACGGCTCATCTCCTCTCAATGGTTGAGAGTCTGGAAAGGATCCTTCAACAGGAGGGGAAGGCCAACGACCGGCTAAGGGATAAGCTGCTGGAGAGCTGGGGGGCGTCAACGATCTAGATCTGATAGATCCCTACTACGCATGCATGTTGATTTCCGTTCTTTCACCCAGACGATGTTCTCGATCTTTTTTGGCCAAAAAAAGGTATTCCTACGACTATATTTCACTATTAGAAATTATTCTGCAGTCCAGAGCTCATTCGTCTGAGAAGTTACGCGCGCACGAGGGTCGAGGTCACGCTGTCTATGAAATCGTCTCCCACATTCGCGTCTTGCTATGAAATCGTCTAGGACGACCTGTCCACATCTGATCTCACCTGCTTCTTCCGCGTGGGCACAAATGGCAGAAATCAGCTCCAAGCGGAGGCGCGGGGACGGAGGCAAAAGGTGAACCGACGGTTCCTGCAACACCGACTGCGTTACGGGGTGCGCCTATCACCAGCACCCTGTGATAGGCGAGTAACCTACACCCGTTCGGTTATGCACTATCAGTGGTGACTGCACCTGCGAGTCGGTGTTGCCTGAATGGTGCGTAACCGAGTCAGTGCGTTACCCAGTCGTAGTTGCCCTATGCAGCAGCCACTGGTTGAAACTGGTTAAGTGCTGATTGGAAAGGCAGGTTATCAGGGGCGGACCTAGAGCACAATTTGAGCGAGGGCACACCTTGAGAATACAGAAATTTATGAAGATTTTATATAGAGAATTTTTGTCGATTAGCTTGATTTATAGAATTTGAGTGAGCCCTCGCTCAGCATAACGTAGGTCCACCCCTGCAGGTTATTATGGATTCGTTTAAATTAGTCTTTGCACCAAGCACCGATCCTCACAGCGTAACCGAGACCCCGCATTCCTAAGTGCACGTACCAGGAGCAGGAGGGAGTGCCTCAAGCATAACCGTCTGGGTCAGGTTACGTAGGATCGACACCGGCCGCCGTTTTTCGCCACCAAGGAGTGTTCCTCTCTAGGTATATGTGCGCGTGCGCACTATCCCGGCAATTTCGTGATCGTGCTTTTCATGGTGCACGGAGGCTTCCCTAATGAGACGATCGTTTCCATCTCTCTCCCAGATTCCATTGGCCCTTTCACTGCAGTATAGCTATATAAACAGGGATCGGGAGGTGTGTTGGTCCATTATTCATTCATACTATAGCGTCTCATTTTACTGTAGGTTTACTAGAAATAATTAGTGGTTTTCCCAGCGGATGCAGGTAGTATAGTCGTCGTAGTACAGTAGTACTTATGACTACACCAGCAGCGCCAGAAGAGGTGGTTGTTGGTGCCTCCAGGTCCAGGCAAACACCTTCGAAGCGCCGACCCGAGACTTCTGATACTGATGATGTAAGTTCCCCGGCCAAGCGTCTGCAGATGATGGACACGCCGCTGCCGCCACCCACCACCAAGCGTCTACTGTTTGATGAGCCGGCCGCTCCTGCTCATCCCACCATCGAAGAACCGCTTGTGCATGAAGACGACATTGAGGTACATACGTATACTGGTGGGATGCTCGATCTGGTGGTGTTCCTCCCGCACTACACTCTGCGTGGTTTAATTATTTTAATTTCCATCTCCTCATTTTCTTGTTCTTCATGCATGGGCACGCGCAGTTGATGAGTGAGTTGGAGAAGAAACTTTTGGATGTTCTGGCCGCAATTGGTGCGATGTACAAGGAAGATGATGACGACATCTCAGTGGATCAGTACATCCTGCACGATCCACCTGCAGCTCCTGATGCTCCATCCGTTGAGGTCGACGAAGACAATCCCTCCAGTATGGCAGGTGCTAATAATATACATATATACTCCATCATCGTGTATATATATCGACGAGTGTGCTTCTATTGCCTCTAACTTGGTTGCCTTTTCTTGTCTTGCAATAATATAATACAGGCGGCGATGACGAGTAGTAATCTCCGGGCCGGGAGATCGAGCAAATAATAAACACTAGGTCAAGGAAGGTGTGTGCAACATGGGCCACCCCACCAGATCCCACGCCGCTGCACTACTGGCTGATGATATGATGCAACAGTTAGTTTGCTGGTGGAGACGAAACGGCCGGCCTCTTGTCTAGTACTAGCAGTAGTAGTAATAACGGGAATGGAGAAGATCAATCTAGTGCCTTCGGATGAATTCAGAATTCATAATATATATATCTTGCATCTATATTATATTAGTGCCTTTGCACCCTTTTCTATTTTTGCTGTTTTATATTCACTGCTAATACAAATAAAAATAGCAAATAACCCAGACCGGCGTAACCTGCACCCAGCCGATCACCGATTCGGTGTTACCATCCCTGCTGCATCCGGTCCTGTTGATCCTGCGAGTAACCTACCCCCGATCGGTTACGCACTATCAGTGCTGCCTGCACCTGCGAGTCGGTGTTGCCTGAATGGTGCGTAACCGAGTCTGTGCGTTACCCAGTCGTAGTTGCCCTATGCATGCAGCAGCACTGATGGTGCATAACCCAGTGGGTGTAGGTTACGCATACGGAGTACAACTGAAGCCTATTTCGTATGTTATTATGCGCCGCGCCATGAAGAACGGATGGTGCGTAGCCGAATCGTGCGTAACCGAATCTGGTGCAGTGCAGGTGATGCGCAGGATCAACATGACCAGATGTAGGTTACGCGCCGAATCGGCACCACCCAGTCGGTTTTGCAGCATCAAGGTGCGTAACCGAGTCCGTGCGGGTACGAACAGGTTCAGGTTACGCATACATCTGGAACCTGTGGTGTTGCATCAAGCAGCACGGATGGTGCATACACGCTGAATCGACACGACCCAGTCGGTGTTGCATCAATAAGTACGGACGGTGCGTAACCTGTACAGGTTACACGCTGAATCGACACAACGCAGTCGGTGTTGCACGCGCCATGAAGAACGGATGGTGCATAGCCGAATCGCGCGTAACCGAAGCTGGTGCAGGTGACGCACAGGATCAACACGACCGGATGCAGGTTACGCACCGAATCGGCACCACCCAGTCGGTGTTGCAGCATCAAGGTGCGTAATCGAGTCCGTGCGGGTACGAGCGGGTTCAGGTTACGCATACATCTGGAACCGGTGGTGTTGCATCAAGCAGAATGGACGGTGTGTACGCGCTGAATCGACACGACCCAGTCGGTGTTGCACGCGCCATGTAGAACAGATGGTGCGTAGCCGAACCGTGCATAACCGAGCTGAGGTGATGTGCAGAACCGACACGACCGGATGCAGGTGACGCGCAGATCGACACGACCGATTTGTGTAACAGACCCCGTGCGTAACCCAGCCAGTCTTGCACCATGCAGCCAGTAGTCTTAAACTTCTCTTCTGTCAAATGGCATTCTACTCGTGATACTCATTGTTATCTGTGCCATTTATTGCCACGGCCCACACCAATGGCAAAGACCTATCATTTGTAAAAATCTGATTTTTGGAAATACGGAGTATTCCTATCAAAAGAGAATGGAGGGAGTGCCATATAAAGTTGATCTGTTTTGGGGCTTTCGGGGTGTGTTGCCAAGAAGCCTGCAACCAGGGTGCTGTCTCCCCGTCCCCCGCCCCCCCTCTCAGCAACCGCCGTTCACTACCGTCCAAGGTCAGTACCTCCCACTGAACACGTCGCCACCTCCCCTCTCGGTACTTCCGTTAACTGCGGGCTGTTGTAGATCTATGTTTATCTGGGCATTTCCACAGGGGGTGGGATGGGCATCGCAGATTTGTTTCGGGAGAAAAGGTGTTCATTTCGGGTACTCATGTTTCCTTTTCTCTTATATCACATATTATGATTCTGTTATTTGTTGACATCATTTTTCCTGGTTACATTAAGTTTCACTGTTTTTTTTATTGAAGAGTTTGACGCTCTTGTTGGATGTGGTTTACATTTTTTAGCAGTATCCACATTTTAAGTGATGATATTCATGAATCTATGGAGCATGCACGTGTTGATAATACTTGATTTTCTGCATTTCTACAGGAAACATGCCTACTTCTGCTTCCAAAAAAATTGATTTGGGTACTCCCAGTAGATCTCCAAGGCTTAAGAAGATCCACGTAATATATGATGAAGATTCTGACTAGGAGGAATCTGATCTTGATAAGCCTCTTATTGTGTTGAAGCAGAAGAGGCCAAAAACATCTCCTGCTAAAGCTAATAGAAAGACGGAAGTATTAACATCTTCTCCACGTGCTGTAGAAGTGGAAGATACAACATCAATGAGAGGTGATACTCTTAGCCCCACACATAGCTCCCCATTCAAAGCGACAACAGATGACCCAACATTGGAGAAGCTTGGAAGGAGAGCTGACGATCTGGAGCAGTTTGAAATTGCTATTAGTGAGTAACTCGCCTGTTCATACGAAGTACATTTCTTATTTGTCTAAATTTCTCAGATGAATGTCTACAGCTTTTTTCTTCTTACTTCCGCAAATACTTCTTGAAATAAACATTCCCTTGCAATCATGTGGGTAACTGTTTATTGCACTTCCAGACTGTACTGAAGAAATAGCTGGGGAGTGTACTACTTCTTAAAAATGCTTTAGATAATAAAATCTCACTTCCGGATAATGTGTAGTGGCCATCGAAGGATAAGTTACATTCTACAATAGATGATGATATTTGTAGGTCTGTTAATAATGAAGGACCAGAAGAATTAGTGCTTCAACATCAATTACTCCAGTCTTGTACTGGTAAGTTAAACCCTACCGGTGTCATGCCAGAGATCTCTAATGCTGAAGAATCACATAAATTATCTGCTGGAGATCCAAATTCCTCTGTTACCTCTCGGGAACCTGATAGCCAAATTAAGAAGTCAGAACTTCTTATTGACGACGAATCAATTGAAGAACATGGTCCAAAGAAATTATTTTCCAAGAGAAAGGTCTGAACCATTCCTTCAATAATGTTATAGTACAAATGATGAACAAGATAGCCATACTAACATATTTCTCCTCCTGTTTTTGTTTTCAGATTATGTCACCAATGTCTCAGCAGAAACTTTGCAATGCTCTGACTGGTATTGATTTCTGTGATGGAGTCCAAAGACTGAGTAAGCAGTATTTGCTGCTAATATTTTCTAATATTTGTACAAAGATTAGTTATAATCATACTCTTTCTTATTGTTGCAGAGAGGAAAATTATTACTGAAGATTGTGACAAAACTTTAATATCATTACCTCAGCCAGCACAAAAGCAAGACCGATCAATGTTCAGCACAGATAGAAGACGTAAGGGCAGGACTGATGTCTCCCCAACAAGCAAAGGAGTTCTCAAGTCAACAGGATCCCCCTATCATCAACAGACAACTTGGTCTTGCATGATAAATTCATTGGTGGTCTTAGACACTGAGAAAGCTGTTGAGTTTTCTCAAAGACAGATGCATGATATAGAAAACATAGCTGCAAAACTTACAAGGAGCTTGAAGCACATGAGAAGTATAGTGGATGAAAGTTTGTCGTCAGAAGCATATTATCTACTTCCTAATTTCAAAATTGCTGAGGTGAGACATTGTTAAATTCCTAATTTTAAAGTTTGTTGTAAGAAACATATTAATTCAATGAAAAGTAAAGTAGATGATGCAGAACAGATCATTTATACGTTTTTGTTTCAGAAAAAATATTTACTTGTCCATTTACTGACACATACTGGTTAGAACTTTGAAAACAAAACAACTCCAATCTTGACATATGTTTGATGTGGTGTATTGTTTCGATGGACAGATCAGAGCAGCCTCTGAGGATGCATTAGAAGTGGAGAAGACTACAAGGAAATGGTTATCGATAATGAACAAAGACTGCAATCGCTTTTGTAAAATATTGGTCCGTCCCTATCAACTTTTAAGACTACTAACATTTTTTATATACAAATTTGAAATCTGACCTGATGCTTCTTTCATGACTATGTTTTCAATTGCAGAGCCTAGCAAAGAAGAATGTTGTTTCACATCCTGAAGTGCCAAGGAAACAAAGAAAGATCACTTTTGCAGATGAAACTGGAGGAACACTCTGCCATGTTAAGGTCTTTAAGGATGGACAAACCTCTCTTCTTTCTGAACCTCAGAGTTATGTATAAACATACTAAGATTTTGTTGGTATCAAGAAATTTGATGGAGAAAAGCAAACAAACATGCTTCCATTCACTATAGAGTGGCATTGGAAATTAGGACTTGAGCTCTATGCCATTGGTTGTATTTTTTGATGTGCTCTATGCCATTTGTTGCATTTTTCGAACACTTGTCATTAAATAAACACTTTTTTAGATGTATCATTAAGTAAACACTTATGTACTCATTTATTATAGAAATAGCTATCTGGGTTTTGTACTAGGCCTGCGTGCCTAACTCCTTGTTGGGCTGAGCCCATGTAGGCATCGATGAATCATTCAGTGTTAGTTCTTTTATTTGACCATGGTTAAGCAGCAGGGCCATCCTAGGGGGGTGGGCCCATGAAAGAGGGGGGCCCATGGTGTATGTATTTGTAGAGTGTTTACTATATGTATTCTGCTCATTGCCATGAATATTCAAAAGCTCATATATATGCATGTTGTCCCTTTCCGAGGATTAGCTTGTTGTCGCCTCCTATACCGGGTCAAGCTTACTCCTCCTCGGGGCGGGCGGCGCTGTGGCTGTGGACGACACGACGGGACGGGAGCGGAGGTGCCTGCAAGCCCGTCCCGTCCCGTCAAGTCTGTACACAGTTTGCTTCTCCCCGAAGCGAAGCCCGCGCCGGGGAGGCTGCTGACGCGTCGTCCATGGAATTCTCTAGTGCGCAGCCCGCTGAATGGCACCTGCGTAACCGAGACCTTGCAGGTTACGTGCTTAGTCGACACCACCCGCCGTGTCCCGTGGCAACCGCGATGCTGGTGTGCGTAACCCAGTCGGTGATGCACGCGCCATGGGACGGTGCGTCGCCGAACCGTGCGTAACCGAGCTGGAGCAGGTGACGCGTAGAATCGACACGACCGAATGCAGCCTGGATTTTGCGCAACCAATCAGTGCGTAACCCAGTCAGTGTTGAGCCATGCAGCGTGGATTTTGCAGAGTGGATGCAGTACGCGTGTGCGTCATGGATTGTGCGTAACCCAGTCAGTGTTGAGCCATGCAGCGTGGATTTTGCAGAGTGGATACAGTGTTCGTGTGCGTCATGGGTTGTGCGTAACCCAGCGGGACCAGCTTACTCCTCGGGGCGGGCGACGCTGTTGTGGCTGTGGACGACACGACGGGACGGGAGCGGAGGTGCCTTTAGCAGCAGGCCCGTCCCGTCCCGTCAAGGCTGTACACACGCCATGACAAAGTGACCGTGCGTAACCCTTGGCTTGGCAGCAAGCCGCGTAACCTAGGCTGAAGCACCGTGTGTGCGTCATGGATTGTGCGTAACCCAGCGGGTCCAGCTTAATTGATCATCGTCGCGATGTCACAGACGAGGTAGGAGTAACTAATAACTAGTAGGTGATACCCTGCGCGTTGCTGCAGGAATTTTTAAGCAAAATTTTAAGGTGAAATGTGAAAGTAGAAACACCAAAACGATTACATGACGATATTTATCTGTAAACAATAATATATATGAAAGCATGTTAATTTTGTTGAGCGAGAACCATTCTTAAATGATTGATCCTACATGTATTTCAACTACGAGAATTTTATGGCATGCTACTCGCAAATACAACATGCTATTAGTCAAAGAAAATCGACGAAGGCATAGTGACATGGCGTGTAGTGGGTTATGACATGGCGCGTTGAGAGGCAAGAGAAATCATTAGTGGGTACCAATTAAGCTTAATTGCAGAGTGGATGCAGTACGCGTGTGCGTCATGGATTGTGTGTAACCCAGTGTGTCCAGCTTACTCCTCGGGGCGGGCGGTGCTGTTGTGGCTGTGGACGACACGACGGGACGGGAGCGGAGGTGCCTGCAGCAGCAGGCCCGTCCCGTCCCGTCAAGGCTGTACACACGACACGACACAGTGACCGTGCGTAACCCTTGGCTTGGCAGCAAGCCGCGTAACCAAGGCTGAAGCACCGCGTGGCACACGTAACGCAGCGGGTCCAGTTTACTCCTCGGGGGGAGCGGCGGTTGTGGCTGCGGACGACACGACGGGAGGGGAGCGGAGGAGGGAGGCCCCGTCCCGTCGTCCATCGTAATAATGATGGTGCACCGCAGGGCCCACAGCGGTCTGCCCTCGCCGCAGTTTGCTTCTCCCCGTCCCGAAGCGGGGGGGGGCTGCTGACGCGTCATCCGTGGAATTCTCTAGTGCGCAGCCCGCTGAATGGCACCTGCGTAACCGAGACCTTGCAGGTTACGCGCTTAGTCGACACCACCTGCCGTGTCCCGCGGCAACCGCGATGCTGGCGTGCGTAACCCAGGCGGCCATCACTGTAACCTGCACCACCTCGGTTACACGCGTGGACGCCTGGGATACACGGCATGCTTTGATCAAAGGCATATGCTATGGTAACCCAACCGCCAGCCATGTTGCTCCACGCATCCATCATGGTTCCTCGTGCGTAACCTGTCGGGCGCTGCCTCGGCGAGCATTAGGGCAATACCAGTGACTCCTCGTACATGCATGAAATGATGTGTGTGCACCTGAAGCTGTGTAACTGCTGGTGATCGCGTTCCGCATCTACTATATGATTGCTTTCGCGAAATTTTTTGATTTGCAGGCCTAGCAGCGGATCGGATGTGTTCATCATACCGTGGTGTGTTCGATGCAGTTGCATCACTCCACTGCCTCAACTCAACCAAAACAAAACAAAACACACGTATACAACACAGATCTACCTATTTGCTTTCCATGGACTGTACTCAAAAATGCCTGATGGAATTAAATCTTTCAATGTCTTACCATTTTGTAACTGAAATAAATCTTTTACCTGATGCACTGCTGGAATTAATTCTTTCAATGTCTTAGCATTTTCCCCACCTTGGACTAGTTGAGAGTTTGAAGTGAAACCAATAGGATTGCAAATTAGTTAATACTCCCTCCATCCCTAAATATAAGCATTCTTCGATTTCTATGCATCACGTTTGACCGTCCGTCTTATTCAAAAAAATTATGAAAATACTTAAAAGGGTAGTCAAAAATTATGCACATCACACGTCATCGACCGAAATGGAGGGGCATGGATGTCACAGTAACGTCTTTCCTGTCAATGGTAGTCAAAAGGGTAGAGTCCCAAGACATGGCGACTGGCATTGGTCATGAAAGCCTCCCTTATACTAGAAGCTACTCCCATCAGCAGGTACCCAGGCATCACTAGGTCTGTGGCACCTGTGTCAATCGTCTCCTCTCTCATCTATCTCTGATAGTCCGCACAGGGTAGGGCAAGAACAGGCAATGGCAGATTTGAACTTTGAACAACTAGAGTTTTTCAAGATTCTTCTTCCTGGCATGTACGACACCCTGGTAAGTGATCGAATCGCATACTTTGTTTAGGTTGTGAATCTGATCCGTCCGCTTTGGGAGCAAGAGATTTCGCTGACACATATCAATCTTGCTACTTTCAGAAGCTGCCGAATAAGTTCGTTCACGAGCTTGGAGATGCCAAGATCTTGAAGATGCGGCTAGCCGGTGAGGGGATGCCGCCGTGGAACGTGGAGATCTTGGGCGACGCCAAGAGCGGTGCCATGTGCCTCGTGCACGGTTGGGACAAGTTCGCACGTGCCCACGAACTTCTGGACGGCTACGTTCTCTTGTTCCGCTACGACAGCGTCGCCGCTACACTCGCCATCACGGTCTTCGACCTGAGTGCTTGCCGCAAGATGTACGCTCACGGCGGCACAGCTAGTACGTCCTGCTCCATGCATTTAGGTAGCTTTTGGATGTTGGCATTGCAGTGTAGAACTAGGATTTGGAATCTAGGGACACCAATTCGGTTGTTTGGACGTCCTATGAATTGGAAACTCAAACAATGATCCAATATCGCACGGCATCAGCTTCACTTGTGTGGCGTCCTACACGGCTGGGCGGAGGCGTCGCGTGCGCGGTTGGCGGGTAGTGTCCTGCGCGCGCTTAGGTTGTGCGCAGTAAGTGTCGGTGTCCTTCACGCCACTGAGCGGATCGTCGACTGGTGACATCCCACACGTAGGAGGCGAGCGCCACCGCGTAGCTCCCTTCCGCCCCAAAATTTGGCACCCCTTCTCTCCACACCGCGACCCTCCCTTCTTGCAAACCTACACCAGTGACCCGTGTGGTCGATCTTCTCCGCCGGCAAGCCATCCGGCGGCGAGCTCCGCGACTTTCCACCAGCGAGTGCCTCGCCTGCTGACCTCTGGTGCTGTGGAAGAATGGTCTAATACCAATACCATGCTTCTGTACACCCAACCAGCAATTGTATCTGATTGCTTATTACAATTCGAAAAGAGAATACAACAGTCACCCAAACAATAGCATTTGAATTGCTTTTAATTTCAATACTTTTGTGTAACTTGTACTGAACTTAATCGAACACTAAACCCTTAGTCTTGGGAAAATTAGATTTGTATACCATCAAAAGATGCAGACTTTGGAAAATAGCATGGAAAGATTCAACTCTAGAAAAATAGCATCGAAAGTTTACTCAGTTATGGATTTTTACCATTCATGTTAGCTCAACATTACCAGCTGCCTTCCTCTCCCTGTGACACATAGACCCCACTCGTCATCCCTAACCTCCAGCCGCCGCCAACCGGAGCAAAGGCTCCCTGCCCGTGACCTCCAAGCCTGCGCCCGTGTGTGACTGGCCTTGCTCACTAGCCACCCTGCACGCCAGCGGCCGCGCGTGCATGGACCCGCCCCTGCCCCGCTCGCCGCCGGCACCGCGCCTGGACCAGCCCGTCGACTGCATTGCTCGCCGCCGGCCCGCGCGCATGCCCTCGTCCGCCGGCTACCCCACGCAGTAGCATCTCCCACCGACCGGACCCACACGTCGGCAGCCCCGCGCACCAGCTGTGGTCGGGCAATCTGCGTTCGCCATTGCCGTCGGCCCCGAGCGGGCGCCGCCGATGAACTTCCCGTCCCGGCCACCTCTTCCCCATCCGACCTGCAAAACGGAATCATGGTGAGCCCCTGCTATTGCAGTCCCCGTTCCCCGTCTCCTCTGCCACTGAAATCGCCGGAATTGGCACCGGAAGACACCGTCGACAGTCTGTTCTGCCGTGGTGAACGTGTTTGGGAGGCCTGGTAACGTTGAGTTCACGGTTGTGCTAGAAATCAATAATAGACAACACTTTCGGTGCTAGATTTCTGAAGCTTGATCTTTCAATGCTTTTTTTCTAAAGACCAGTTCTTTTAATGGTACACATCTAATTAGCCCTTTAGTCCTTTGCTGCATGCATGTCATTGAGGACATAGCATGACATTCTCTGTTATTGTACGCAGACAACGCGTTCGAGTTCTACAAGATCTTGCTCCCTAGGATGTACCAGTAATCGCTGGTAAGTGCTGCTTCTAATTAAAAGCGATATCCGGGTGTTGTGCTTACAAATTAATTGTTGATCAGCATTTTCGACTGTGGTGTGCAGGTGCTGCCGCCTAAGTTCGTGCAGCAGCTCAGAGGTCGCTGGAGGCTGAACCTGCGGGTTGACGGCGCAGGCTTGGGTACGTGGGGCGTCAGCATCTCCGTCGACGACAACATCGGCTCCATGTACCTAGCCGAAGGTTGGGAGGAGTTTTATCGTGCACACGACCTGCGTGACTGCCAGCTGCTCGTGTTTCGGTATGACCGTGCCACGGCCACGCTCGACGTAACTGTCTTCGACACGTCCGCCTGCCGCCATCGATACCTGCAGGCCAACCTCTCGCATGGAGGGAACATCGGCGCCAGGTTGCTGCCCGTGGCTGAGCCCTCTCAATTTATCGTGTGCCTGAAGGCGTGCAACTTGCGGTCAAGGGAGTCCCAGTACTTGGTGAGTTGCCATCGCTGCAAGTTTTTTCTTTACTGCATTATGCAGTGCATCCACATCTAACACGTGCGTCGTCTCGGCGATGCCGTCGCAGAACGTGCCATTGCACTTCCAGGAGGTGCATGGGTATGCTTGACGGCGGCTCGTGGAACTGCGGATGCGCGGTCAGTCGTGGACAGTGAGCTTGAACCACGCGCAGGGGGCGAGAGGGGTCAGAGCGCACTTCAAGTACGGCTGGTACCACTTCGTTCAGGACAACCAACTCAAGGTCGGCGACACCTGCTTCTTCAAAGCCATCCGCGAGGGCGAGTGCATCGACGACGATGACGAGTGGGAGGACCAGTCGGAAGACGACAACCACGTGCTGCAGGTGGAAGTGCGAAAGCTGGAAGGTACCATGATTATGTGATGACATGTAATTGGTATATGTGGCTAAACTTTATCCAGTCCAAAGTTACAAGTCTGACCACTAATTACGGGTATTAGACAAACTCAGCTTTAAAACTATCATCACAAACTCGGGCTAATTTGCGAGAATAATCTTACTGCAGCAAAATCGTAGATTAATTATGCTCATTAGATTTCGTCACGCAAAGTTTCACAGGTTTAGCAAATAAACTTCGTTTAGTACATCATGCATAGAAGAGACGTTGAGACTAAAACTATGTGAGTATAGAACATACACGGCAATTACAAACGTTGCTGTGAAAGTTCACAAATGACACTGAAAATTCATAGCAGCCCATCTCTATAAGACCGTTTATTTGTTTACAAAGAAGGAATCCTAAAAAACTGGAAAGTCGACCGCTCACACATACGCCCACGGCCCATCTCTATAAGATCGTTTATTTGTTTACAAAACCATACGCCTATGAAAGCCCAGCCTGCCTGCCTGACGGGACGGGCGGGGCCGCGGGGGTGAGCATTAATTACTATTAACGAATGAACGAGAGAACCGAACGAAGTAAACCTGACAAAAACTGAAAGCCATTCCGAAAAGTCGTCCACCGTTCGAAATAACCGGCCCATCGAAAAGTTCCTGGTCGGCGGGTCGGGTCCTTCGGGTTACCACGCCCGACCCATCAGTTTCGGGCAAACAATCTGACCCGTCACATGGTTTGGGTCGGGCGGGTCTGGTGTCTCAGCTCCACGCTGGACTCTCGGAGCATCTCCTGCTTCGACGCCCGCCCGGTTGGCACTCCGGAGTCTGCAGGACCAATGTGTGGTCCTTTCTATGTGCCCTACCTTCACTTGTTGGGCGTCCCCTCCAGAGGTTACATGATCTTCTACTTCTACCTTGGTCTTTAGCAGCGAGTCACACAGTTGTTTTTGGGTTTTTTTTTGAGGGATACACACAGTTGTTTTTGGGTGCTTCAGTGCTTCGTTGTTATCACTACAGGAAGGTACCGATGTATGCACACATATTTTCATGCAGTATAAATGCATATGTACGTACACTTGTTTATATATACTGCATGAAATGATGTGTGTGCACCTGAAGCTGTGTAACAGCTAGTGATCACGTTCCGCATCTACTATATGATTGCTTCCGCAAAATTTTTTGATTTGCAGGCCTAGCAGCGGATCGGATGTGTTCATCTTACCGTGGTGCGTTCGATGCAGTTGCATCACTCCACTGCCTCAACTCAACCAAAAAAACAAAACACACGTATACAACACGGATCTACCATAGTACCACTCCATACCACGACTTGCGGCCACCACCGGCCGGCACCGCCGCACCGTCGTCATTACAGTCGAATAGTCGATGTCCCAAACTGAGCAACCCACTACAACATGAGAAGGAGCGGTAGTTGTGCCGCCGCCATTGGACATTTATTGACACGCTTTCATAAACACATGTGAGCTATTGTGTCTATCTACCTCTCTATCTATGATCTTCGTAACCTGGACCACTCAGTTTTGCACGAGCCATGTACTCTCCTGAGGCACGGGCGTAACCTATCACTTGGTTCGACTATTGGTTACCTCCTCTCTTGTCTCGTCCAGATGGCCGCCGAACTGCGTAACCTTCTGTAAATCGGTCACTACGCACGAGACATCAAGGCAGATTGGGTTACCACCACCATTTCGTACGTATAATGGTGATGAATGGACCTAATTGTGAGCACCGATGATAGGATCAAGCACGGATGCAAAAGATTTCATCATGTTCAGAGATTTTTGGGACCAATCACATTCAGAGAAGTCATCTGATCTGCATAGCTTTGAACCACCCCCCCACCCCATAAATAAACTGTTCCTGGACTCCAAGCCCATCAAGCCCATGTACATCCGAATCAATCAGCCTGCCTCAAAAAAAATGGAACCATATATTAAAATAAATACTTTGGCCTTGGATCCTTATTTTTCGAAACATTGAGGTCAATACAGTAAAAACGTGATCCAACGTATACTGAATTATAGTGTACGCTAAGGGCTCATGAACAAAAGGGGCACCGTATACGGTAGACAAGGCCGCCAAGATGCAACATGGTCGCTCAATGATTAATTTGGGCCTTAATCATGTTGGCCCACACGCACAGCAAGAACCCATGATCGTAACCTTCGGAATTATGGTGGATCTTCTGTGGTTATATCTCAATATTTCATACGTATCTGATGTACGTAACCCACGATATTACGACTTGTCAAAAGAGTAAATGGATCATTGAAGATCTTCTGTGACCACTTGCACAGATGGTGCGGGGTAACTGCTACGTAACGGATATGCAAATAATGTAAAGGGATCCTCTGTGCAGCATGTTGCGGTGGAACAGATAGCACGGCATCTAATCCTGAGAAAACGTTATGCGTAACTCACCGGCCTGATGCGTAATTCATGGCACTTTGCACCAGCTCTCTTCTCCGGGGATAAACATAATGTAAAGGGATCCTCTGTGCAGCATATTGCGGTGGAACAGATAATCTAATCGTGAGAAAACATTATGCGTAACTCACTGGCATGGTGCGTAATCCTTGGCACTTGTAAGGAACCCAATCGTGAAAAAACGTTTTGCGTAACTCACCAGAATCGTGTGTAATCCATGGCACGGCGACAGTTTGCGTAACTCACCGGAATCATGCGTAATCCATGGCACGGCGACAGTATCCTTCGGTATCGGGTTATGCTATGGATAAATGACCGTGTTGCCCCTGCGTAAAGCTTTATGCAGCAGAATAAAGTATTTACGAGAGGGAGCCGGAGGAGGCTCTGCAACGTTGTATTGGTAACACATCGAGCGCACTGTAGAATTCGTGTATATTTCGTTGTATCGACAACACATTGTTCTTTTATCGAATATCTATGAAAGTGACTTGTATTTGATTGGTAATTATGTGAATTGTTTGTGAAACTCTTTTACTTGTATGGTTATTCTAAAGTTGTCCCTAGTATGAGTTGATGACTATGTTTCACAAGTCATGAAAATGGAGATGTATAACTAATAATGTGGGCACATGTATGACATGGGGCTCGACTAACCCAATTTGAGATTTTAATATGTAGTTATATCTTTACACAACGTGTACGCTCCTTAGACCTGAGATTGTCACATGTACTCAAGATATGAATTGACCTACTTAGGGGCTATTAAATGCTACTTCGTAACTAGGTAGTTATAAAGGTGGCTTTTGGGTTTGTCAGGAAGCATGTTGTGAGCCATGGTTGGTCAAGATGGAATTTGCCCCTCTCTACTTGAGAGATATCTGTGGGCCCCTCGAGTGATCGGATCAATAAATGCATGGCCTTGCTCGATTAGGTGTTAACATACTGAAGGATTTGAATCACAATATCAAGAAAGAGATGTCAGATTGGAACTGGACTAAGCATCATGAGGCAAAGGGAATAGCATGTATGCTATGTTGTGATGGTTCGTCTGATATGATCTTCACGTATGCATAGGAGTTGACATGCCTTGCTAGAGGCCACTGTCAACTATTGGTCGAGTAGGAGTACCCGAGCCATGTCTACACACATAAGGAGTTGGAATATTAAAAAGCTTGCTTTTATGATTTTCTCTAGTGCAAGTGGGAGATTGTTGGATATATGCCCTATAGACAATCGGGTTGGATCCGCTAATGGACTTTGATGGATTTGATCCTGAGGATTTGTGTGGTCCGAGGACCGGTGGATGGTCGCTCCTTAGTGATAAGTGATTGACAATGTGGTGTGGACTGACTCTTGGCCTAGTATTACAGGTGCAGGTTGCAGTTTGATTCGCGTGGTGTAGGTGAAGAACAAGCGTGAAAGGTCTATGTCTGCATGACCTCTGAGGAGTGGAGTGACAAGTAGGCTTCGTTCAAGGGACCCGATGGTCGACGGGATCAAGTGCGGACCGCATGCTGGCAAGAAGAGCAGGATGACGTCGGGAAGATGGAGCCTATGCAAGGTAGTAGGTAATAACTGAAGCTTGCACACGAGGTTTGCAGTGGTTTGGCCACAAAACCATTGGGTTACTTGGCTGAGCCACAAAGCCAAGGCCGAAGACGTGATCGGAGTTGGACGGCCAGCCCAGGCCGTTCTGACTGCCTAGCCAGGGCGGTCTGACCGGGTGGGGCAGCCTGACCGCCCAGGAGGGGCGGTCTGACTGCGAGCGCCGCGGTTCGTCAGAAAGCTTCGAAGCGGAGGACACGCATCATGATCGCAAGGCTTCCGTGCAGTTGAAGCGGGCTTGCGGTCGACGAGCATCCGTCTGATGGAGATTTGACCAAGTTTTCCCAAAGTGCCCTTAGTTGGTAGGTATCTTAATATTAAGTAGTAGGGGTAGTTTGGTCATTCGGCACCCTCCATATATACTCACTTGAGTGGGAGATGACAGCCAACTCTTGGAAACCTAGTTCATTCGCTCTTTGCCTTTTTCCCTTAGTTTTCCATCAGCTAGCTTGAGAGCTTCATTATTCATCTTGAGAAAGGGAAGGATGTTTGGGTGGCTTGCTAGACCTTGTAGGAACCTTTCATGGCATGTATAGAAGCTTTGGCGTGGTTCATCTTATGTCCCTTTGTCTCCCAGTGTTCTTTTTGGTGATTTTCGGAGCTATTTCTTGCAATTTTCGTGGTGGTTTGTTAGAGGCGTTTCTTGGTGGGATTCTTGGGTATCACACATGAGGACCTGGTGCCTCTTTTCTTTGTGATTTTGCCCCAGAAAACCCTTGGGAAAGCCTTTGATTTTGGTGGTTTTCGTGGTTGCTCGAGTTCATGACATAGTCCTTGGATTCACGATTCCCTTATTGAGAGCGTTTCGGTGGATATCCTTTGGTGGCGAGGTCTTCCAGGAGGTGACTCAGCTATCCCCGAAGTTTCGCTGCAATCCGTGGGGTGAATAGGGAGATCAGTTGATGGGAAGTCTAGTGTTGACACGTGGCCAATTTTCTAGAGGGAGGTAGTCTACCCGCGATGGGTAGGCGGTCTGACCACCCCAGGGGTTTCGCCGAGGAAAGTTCAATTTTCTAGGGTTTTCTTCTGAGAGCTTGTTCGCTTTGATCAGAGGATTCTCCAGGTGAAATCTTGGGTCGTTTTGGGGTCATGAGCTTCGTTTGGTGGTCGCGGAGATTTCCGAGGCATAGGCGGTCTGACCACCCCCTCTATGTGGTCTGACCGCCCCTGCCAGGCAGATCTGCCTTGTGTTGTTTCCGTTGTGGTTTGCGCGTAGTTGTGTTGGTTGGAAGTGTGGTTTGTTCCTAGGATCAGTAGCACTCCAGTGGCTACATGATCTTGGCAAACTTGAGGATCGTGTGGAGGAAGTGATTTTGGGATTTCAGCCATGTTCATCTCGCTAGAGGAAGTCATCTCTTTCGAGAAGAATTTTTATCGGCTCCCATTCACTACCCCCTCTCTGGTCGCCCAATCTGGTCCTTCAATTGGTATCAGAGCCGGTTATGGATCTTCTTGATTCTAACAAGTCAAAGATCAAAAGATGGGTGACTACGGAAAGGGATCGGGTCCTCCGCACTTCAATGGGAAGAACTACCAGATGTGGGAGAGGCGCATGAGCGTGTTTCTTCGTGACAAGGGACAGTTGCTTTGGGATGTGACCGAGTGAAGGACCGATTAGGCGAACCAGAGAGGGGGGGAGTGAATGGGAGCCGATAAAAATTCTTCTCGAAGGAGATGAGAACTCCAATAAGACGAACACGGCTTCCAACTCACGTCTCCGACCCAATTACCCAAGTTGGTCAAGACCACGCAGCCACTGGAGTGCTACTGGTCCTAGGAACCAACACTCAACCTTCCTAGCCAAAACTCACCAAAACACACAGCGGAAACTTGCACGGCTTGCTGCCTGTGCTACACCGGTCAGACCGATGGCCTGCGCCGGTCAGACCGGTGACACCGGTCAGACCGGTGGACAGAGCCGGTCAGGCCGGTGGCTACAGCAGCCGCACAGCAAACGTTCCAGGAAGCCTCAGTGAATCCTCTAGGCCCTGGAACAAAAACCACCACGAAACACAACCTGTGAGGAAGAAGAACCCCTCACAAATCCTAGCAAAACAACTCCAAACACTCCAAGAACTGAACAGCAGGACCACGGGACAAAACCACACGGACAAGGCTGTTCCCCGAGACAAAAACCCACCAAGGGCTAGCACCGGTCAGACCGGTCAAGAGCACCGGTCAGACCGGTCGTGCCTGGGCAGCTCGGGATGAACAGCGCCCGCGAGTCAACTCCTCCAAATCCAACTCCCGATCTCCTGATCCGCTCCACGGTTTTGCACAAGACTTTGGGGATAGTAGGAACACCTCATGGGTACTCCATAGCCAAGATTTGGTCCACCAAAACTTGTCAAATCAAGAGGAATCGAAGAAATCCCACCAAGAACGCCTCTAACCCTAGAGCCACGAAAACCCCAAAATCGAGCCCCTTTGCTCACGGATTTGGAAGGGGAATCAAAGGGTAAAGAACCACGAAGGGTTCATGCATACATCCCCCACCAAATCCCAAAGATAAAGGCCTCGAAATCGCTCCAAGAAAATCGCCAAGAAAGGGCTCCGAAAATCACCAAAAAGGAGAAACGGGAAAGACACATCCAAGCCTTGAGGAACCACGCCGAATCATCTATACATACCAAAGAGGTTCATACAAGGTCTAGCTTGCCGCCCGATCATCCTTCCCTCTCACAAGATCTCACCATGAAGCTCTCAAGCTAGTCCTACGAAAATCCAAAGAAAATAGGAAGGAAAATAGGAAAACCAAATGAGCTAGGGTTCCAGAAAGATGGCTGCCATCCTCTCACCCCTTGGGTTATATGGAGGCAACCGAAAGACTAAAATACCCTTACTAGCTAACTAGGGATACATGCCCCTCGAGGGCGAAATTGGAAGTCTTTGTCTTCGCACCATCGGACGGATGCCCAGCGACCGCAAACTTGCTTAGCCTCGACGCAAGCCTTGCGATCCCGACGCGTGTCCTCCGCTTCGAAGATTCCGGACTGCGTCGTCGCACACCGGTCAGACCGGTTCTCCTCACCGGTCAGACCGGTACCCACCGGTCAGACCGGTCTGGAGCTGCTGCACCTCCGTCTTCGGTTCTTCGGTCTTGGCTTTGTGGATCAACCAAGGAACCCAGTGGTTTTCTGGTGAACCACCGGAAACCCCGCGAACTCGGTGTAGCCTCCGCCAATCACCACTCATGACTCGGCTCCCACGTAGTCCCGGCTCGACCTTGGTTTTGAGGCTCAACCAAGAAACCGTCCATGACTTCATCTTGCCGTTCTTGCCACCATGCGGCCCGCACTTGACCCCGCTGGCCACCGGGTCCCTCGAAACAAGCCTACTTGTCTTCTCCACACCTGGAGGCCTCACCGGCAACGACCTTTCACGCTTGTTCTTCACCTGCACCTGCACCAGTCAAGCCGCAACCTGCACCTGCAATACTTAGCCAAGAATCAGTCCACACCACGTTGTCAATCACTCATCACACCAGGAAGCGACCATCCACCGGTCCTCGAACCACACCTGGCTCTCAATCTCCCCCTTGATGAGTGCATTGACAACACACACGTTTTGGTAACCAAGAGAAAAGGAAAAGAAAAGAAACGACTAAAAGAAATTCCAACAATCGATCGAAAGCCAAAGAAAAGGCAAAGAGCAAGATCACTTGAAGAAGACAAGTCTCGGACCCCTTAGGCAAGGGCAACGGCTCGACACATCCGAGACAAAACATGCTCAAGCAAAGAGCACAAACCATCAAACCAAAGCTCGAAAACCACAAAGAGCTCCCCCTGCACACATGCAAGCTCCCCCTGAACCGATGCAACTCCCCCTGGACAAATGCATGCGAACCACTTCACAAAACAGAGCAGCTGCAACAGCTCAGCTCTGACCGGTCAGACCGGTCGACACCACCGGTCAGACCGGTGGGCAACATGTGAACAGGACCAGCACTCTGACCGGTCAGACCGGTGACCTCAACCGGTCAGACCGGTGCACTACAGAGCCCAAAAATAGCTCGAAACCACCTGAAAACCTTCTAAATGCATTCAGTAGGCCAAAACATGCTCAAACTTCTCCCCCTTGTTGACAATGCATGAATCAAGCCAAAAATGCAACCTAGAGCTTCTCAAATAGACAAAATTCAACATAGGATGCTACACATGTCCAAACGAGCAAGTTAGATACTCTATAGCCTCGTAAAGACATAAACTTCATGATCACCAAGTTTCACAACCATTGGGCGAAGCTAAGATAGAATTTAGCAATTTTGCGAAAAATTACCCTCTCATGAGCAAAGTCCTAAACATGAGCAAAACATGTCAAAATGGCAAAGCCACACAAACTTCATGCTAGGACAACCATTCTAAGCATAAGACCATCATAAACACCCACAAGCACCTCATGTCATGTCAAAGCCACCGAGCCATGTGCCTACTTCTATATATGAGACTTCTCATTGGTAGGCATCATGCAACGATTTAGCACCCAAAGCAAATTAAAATTAGCACATATGACATGGGAGCACATTTTTCAAGTAATTTACATTTCATATTCAGATTTATAATTGGTACATGAAATATCTTTGCGACAAAAAGGAACTTATGCCCCTCCACAAGATGAAGCATGGGGGCTAAACATTCATGATGGCAAATGAGCCTTTGGCCCCATATGATCAAAATAAGCTATCCAACCACAAATTAAGCATAGCCAAGCCACTAAAACATGTCAAGATCATGTAAAGGCATTTACTCACAAGAGAGCATATATATGAAATTTTTCAAAAACATAGCCATCAACCATGGATACAAACCAAGATTATCAAGAGCTAAGCCAAACTAACCATAGCTTACCAAATTAGCTCACAAAGACATATATGTCATTCCATGGTGAACAATGTGTATAGGAGAAGCCTTTCCTAAACAATGCATTTGATACAAAAAGCATGCAACCTAAGATACAAAGATGCCTATACATCATGCTACATATGCCATGCCAAATGCAAGAAATGCACAAAGGAAAGCTATACATATGCTACAAAGGAGCTCCCACACGCCAACTCAAGAAACCAAACAAACACCAAGTTCCCCCCGCAAACGAGTGAAAGTTGCTTGATCTAGGGGTTTGGTGAAAATATCGGCTAGTTGTTCATGTGTGGGTACATGGATCAAAGCTATCTTCCCTTTCTCTACGTTGTCTCTCAGAAAATGATACCTCACTTCTATGTGATTGGTTTTGGAATGGAGCACTGGGTTCTTTGCAACGCTTATGGCACTGGTGCTATCACATTGAAGTGGGACATGGGTATACTCCTCACCAAAGTCACTCATGGTGTATGTGATCCAAAGGAGCTGAGAGCAACAACTAGCTGCGGCCACATACTCTGCCTCGGTAGTGGATTGAGCAACACTCGACTGTTTGCGGGAAGACCAAGATACCAAAGAAGAACCCAAGAACTGGCAAGTCCCAGAAGTGGACTTCCTATCCAACCGACACCCGGCAAAATCCGCGTCTGAAAATCCATGAAGCGCCAAAGAAGAAGACGCAGAGTACCAAAGGCCGAAGTCGGGAGTGTGTCGCAAATACCTGAAAATGCGCTTGACTGCTAGCCGATGCGAAGTCCTCGGAGAAGCTTGAAAACGAGCGCACAGACACACCGAGAATTGAATGTCCGGCCTCGTCGCCGTCAAGTAGAGGAGTGACCCGATCATGCTCCGGTACTCCTTCTGGTCCACGTGTTCACCTTCCTCGTCCGCATCAAGAACTGTAGTCGTACTCATAGGCGTCGCCATGGCCTTGGAGTCCTCCATCTTGAACTTCCTCACAATGTCCTTGGTGTACTTAGCTTGGTGCACAAATGTTCCTTCCTTTGATTGCTTGATTTGTAGCCCGAGGAAGAACTGCAACTCGCCCATCATGCTCATCTCGAATTCCCTGCTCATGTCTTCTGCAAACCTTGCAACAAGAGAGTTAGACGAGCCACCAAAGACAATATCATCCACGTATACCTGCACAATCAGGATATCTCTGTCCTGCCTGAGGAGAAATAAGGTCTGGTCGACCTTCCCCATCTCAAACCCTCTCTCAAACAGGAACCCCCTCAGCCTACCATACCAAGCTCTAGGCGCCTGCTTCAACCCATACAGCGCCTTCCTCAACTTGTATACCCGGTGAGGGTACTTCTCACTCTCAAACCCCGGTGGTTGCCTCACAAACACCTCTTCCTCCAACACACCGTTCAGGAAAGCACTCTTCACATCCATCTGGTACAACTTGAACCCTTTAGCCACAGAAAAAGCTAGAAGGATCCTGATCGCCTCCAAACGAGCTACAGGAGCGAAAGTCTCCTCGTAGTCGATCCCCTCTTTCTGACTGTACCCCTGAGCAACAAGTCTCGACTTGTTCCTCACCACTTCTCCTTTCTCTCCCTCTTTATTTTTCCACACCCATTTTGTCCCAATCGGCTTACACCCTGGGGGAGGGTCAACCAACACCCAAACTTGGTTCCTCTCAAAATTCTCCAACTCCTCATGCATCGAGTTAACCCAATTATGATCAGATAACGCATGTCCAATGTCTTTGGGCTCAAAAGTGGCAACAAAAGCAGCATGAGCGAAATGAGAATTGTTCCGAACCCTCGACCGTGTAGTACGTTCATTCATGTCGCCGATGATTCTCGAAGCTGGGTGATCCACTTGCACTCGTCGGGGAGGTTCTCGCCTTGATGCTACCTCCCCCTCAACAGCAGCTTCGCCTTGATCTGGGTTTGTCGTTGTAGGTGTGGGAGAGGGTCCATTCTCGATCGTCGTCGAAGTAGTAGGTACATGTTCAGCCGCGGGCATCACACCGCCATCTTCATCATCTCCATGTTCATGCTCCTCCTCCTGAAAGATCTCCTCGCCAAGTTCGTCGTCACCTGCACACTCAAAAACAAGCTGACTACGTGGCTGTGTCTCGTCGAAGGTTACCTCGCAAGTCTCCACGATTTGGTTAGTTTCAAGATTGAGCACACGAAATGCTCTAAAATGAGATGCATAACCAAAGAAAATACCATCGACAGACCTAGCCTCGAACTTGTCCAACTTCTTCCCTTTCTTCAGAATGAAGCATTTACAACCAAAGACATGGAAGTGACTCACCTTGGGTGTGCGACCGTGCATCAACTCGTAACAGGTTTTCTTCTTGTGAACCCTGAGGTAGATCCTGTTCGACACATGGCACGCGGTATTGACCGCCTCAGCCCAGAACCTTCTCGGAGTCCTATGCTCGTCGAGCATCGTCCGAGCCATCTCGCACAAGGTCCTGTTTTTCCTTTCCACCACGCCATTCTGGGGAGGCGTATACGGACTCGAAAACTGATGTTCAAGACCCAAGTCATGGCAAAAGGTTTCGAAGCAAGAGTTTTTGAATTCCGAGCCATTGTCACTGCGAATCGCTCGTATGGCATCTCCGTGCCTCTCGTTTCTTAACCTCAAGACAAGATCTCGAACAAAACCAAACGTCTCCCCCTTCTCCTCAAGAAAGAACACCCACGCATACCGAGAGTAGTCGTCCACCACAACAAGGACATACCACTTCCCACCCGCAGATCGCACACGAGCTGGGCCAACAAGGTCCATATAGAGCAGCTCGCATGGACGCTCAGTCATCACATCGGTGAGAGGCGGGTGAGAAGAGGCTACCATCTTGGCATGCCTACACGGCGCACAAACCAACTCTTTCTCAAACCTCAATCGTGGCAATCCTCGGACCAAATTGAGTTTACTCAAGCGAGACAAAAGGTCAAAGCTCAAGTGACCCAACTTCCTATGCCACTTCCACAACTCACTCGAAGAACCAGCCAAGAAGCAACGCTCCACACCAGAAGACTGAGAAAAATCAGCTCGGAACACCTGACCCTCGGGAACGACCATGCAAACAAGATCCCCCCGAGAATCTAAAATCCGAGAACCACCAGGCCGAAACAACACCTCAAAACCCTCATCCAACAACTGGGACACAGAAAGCAAATTGTATCCAAGCGATTGAACAAGAGCAACACGCCTGAGAGTGATCTTGTCACTTACCTTAATCTCACCTTCTGACAGCACACGCCCTCGCCCATTGTCCCCAAAGGTGATGTACTTCTTTGTCACCACCGGGATGAGACTTGAGAACCACCCCTTGTCTCCGGTCATATGCCTCGAGCAACCGGAGTCAATCAACCAAATGTTCTTCAAGTCTCCCACCTGAAATTCAAAAGCGAGCACGTGAGTGAACAAACGACTCAGCACTGGGGTTAGTACCAAAAGTGTAAAACCAGTGCCGAGCCATTTGCTCCAAAGTGGGGTTAGCACAAACCAAATCATCACGCCTATCAAAACTACCACCACGGTAACCACCACGAGGGAACCAACCCTCTCTAGCTGGAGGAGGACGAAAACCACGAAAGGGAAACCGTGGATCGTACCTCCGCTCCATCTCAAAGCTACGACTCTTCTCACCCTCGTATTGAGCACGAGGTGGAGAACGCCTAGCAAACTGACCACATGCAAACTTTCCAGACCAACCACCAGAACCACGACCTCCAGAACCAAACCGAGCATCCTCACGAGCACGAAATCCGACTCGCTGTCTGCCCAGACCTGCACCGGTCTGACCGGTGTAGTACACCGGTCTGACCGGTGTGGCTCGGCCAGCAGCAACACCTGCAGCCTTCCGGTCTCCCCAAGCCGGAACCGTCCTCACAATCGCCTTTGCCCTGGGCATCTGCATACGAGGCTCAGGTACACCATTAGAGGGGTGGTACCTGTCCCTGTTAGCCCACTCTCTAGCCATTCTCTCCTCACGCTTCCTCTTGAAGCAAAACTCATCCTTGTGACCATCTCTCCCACAATACCCACAATGGAACTTTATGGGCTGTGGCTTAGGCTTAGGCTTGGGTTGGGGCAGCCCACTCGGCTTCTCACCCTTCTTCTCTCCTTCCTCACCTCCCTTTGGGCTCACAAACTTCACCGGTTTCTGAAAATCATTTGTTGGGTGAGGGAAGATGGGTGGATCTGGAGTAGTGTCAAGTTTGTTTCTGAGATGGTTGGGCTTGGGCTCAAACTTGTTCTTGTGTCTGTTTGGTGGTGGGATAGGAATCTCTCCAACTCTCTCAACTCCCTCACCACAGTTCTCTCCAAGCTTGTCAGCCCCAAGTGCCTGACCATCATAGCGTTTGAAAGCCGCTATCATGATACCGAGCTGAGGCTCCTGACCCGACAACCAGCTCATACATTTTCTCAGCTCATCATTTTCATCCTGCAGGCGATCAACATAATGTGCAAGCTCCAAATTCTTAACCGCATGCAATTCACAAGTAGAGCAAGAAGTGGGAATAGGCTCTTTCAACTTAGCCTCAAGCGAAACAGTGTAAGCATGCATCTCATCAATCTTTCCATGCAAAACAGGGCAAGAAGTGCAAGCACCTAGCAAAGCAGGTCTAGACTTAAGCTCAGCCACTTCAACCCTAAGCATATCTAGTTCATCACAAGTAGAAGCATGCTTATCCTTAAGAGCAGTAAGATCAGCTAGGTACACAGAGCAATCACAGCAATCAATCTCATCAGAAACCACAGGAGAAGCCTTAAGCGAATCAATCTCAAGCTTAGCATCTAGGTTCTGGGTTTCTAGCTCAGCCGCACGGTTCCTAGCATCTTCTAGTGAGGCCCTAAGCTCTTTCCTCATCTTCTTGGCCTCTCTAAGCATGTGATCACGGTTATCAAGCAAGTCAACCAACTCATCATTCTCCTTGCGCAAAGAAGAGAGCTCATCACATACCTCATCCTCGGAGTCAGAGTCCGAGTCACTCTGGTGGCTCTTCTTGCTGCCGGAGCTACGGGCCATGCCGCAGAAGCCATCTCTCGCGAAGCAGCTCAACCCGCTCAAGTTCCTGGATGACTTCTTGTTCTTGCGCCGATCACCTTCATCTTCACTGCTACTCGAGCTTGAGGAAGAGTAGGCGGAGCTGGAGTCGACGTCGCTCGCTCCGACCATTGCTCGGGCCTTCCTGCCGCGGCCATCCTTCTTCCTCGACCGTCGCTCGTCCTTGTGCTTGTTCTTGTGCTTGTGATCGCGCCTCGATCGGTACTTGCCATCCTTGCTCGATCGGTGCCTGTAGCCGTCCTTGTAGCCGTCCTTGTTCTCCGTCTTCTCCGGGCAATCGGCAACGAAGTGTCCTGGCTTGCCGCACTGAAAGCACGTCCGTGCTGTCCTCCTCGTGTTCACCCGGTTCTCGTGCAGCCTCTCGAACCGCCTGGTCAGCAACGCCAGCTCGTCCTCTCCAAGCACGTCGAACTCCTCATCTGGCAAAGACATCAAAGAAGACAGAGAGTACATCCTGGAGGATGCGTTAGCGTTAGACTTAGCTCCTTTGCCACTAACGAGAGCGAGACTATGAGAATCAGTCGGGCTCTCGATCTTGGCTGTCATACCACGGTCCAACTCAGCCGACTTGAGCTTCGAGAACAGCTCGTTCACCGTCAAGGTGTCATACTTCTCGGACTCAACAATAGCCTCAAACTTCCCGTCCCATACGGTACGATCCAACGAGTGCAAGAGCTTCACGGCTCTATCATGATCATTGTATGGGAGGACCTCCACATTGGCTCTCATGTTGTTCACAACGACCGTAAATCGCTGGAAAAGGGCATCGACGGACTCGCCGGGGAGATGAGTGAAGTTCTCGTACTCTCTCCGGTAAGTCGCGTACATCCGAGCCTGAACCTGAGCATTCCCAGCATGAGCATCCTTCAACTGCTCCCAAATCCTACAAGCTAAGTCCTCTGTCTGAACCCGATCGAATTCAGGCTGACACAGAGCACGAAACAAGTAGTCGACAGCCTTGTTGTTGGCTTCGAACATATCCCTCGATCCTGGAGCAAGGAAGTTCATTGGATGAACATAAGCTGTGTTCACCGTGACATCCCAAAGGATCTGACCCTTTCCGCGGAGGAACGCCGCCATCCGCCTTTGCCACATCTGGTAGTTCTTCCCATCGAAGTGCGGAGGACCCGAACCCCGTTCCTGGTACGCCATCTTTGGATCTTAGACTGGTAAGAGTCAATAAAGACCCGAACCGGCTCTGATAACAATTGAAGGACCGATTAGGCGAACCAGAGAGGGGGGGAGTGAATGGGAGCCGATAAAAATTCTTCTCGAAGGAGATGAGAACTCCAACAAGACGAACACGGCTTCCAACTCACGTCTCCGACCCAACTACCCAAGTTGGTCAAGACCACGCAGCCACTGGAGTGCTACTGGTCCTAGGAACCAACACTCAACCTTCCTAGCCAAAACTCACCAAAACACACAGCGGAAACTTGCACGGCTTGCTGCCTGTGCTACACCGGTCAGACCGATGGCCTGCGCCGGTCAGACCGGTGACACCGGTCAGACCGGTGGACAGAGCCGGTCAGGCCGGTGGCTACAGCAGCCGCACAGCAAACGTTCCAGGAAGCCTCAGTGAATCCTCTAGACCCTGGAACAAAAACCACCACGAAACACAACCTGTGAGGAAGAAGAACCCCTCACAAATCCTAGCAAAACAACTCCAAACACTCCAAGAACTGAACAGCAGGACCACGGGACAAAACCACACGGACAAGGCTGTTCCCCGAGACAAAAACCCACCAAGGGCTAGCACCGGTCAGACCGGTCAAGAGCACCGGTCAGACCGGTCGTGCCTGGGCAGCTCGGGATGAACAGCGCCCGCGAGTCAACTCCTCCAAATCCAACTCCCGATCTCCCGATCCGCTCCACGGTTTTGCACAAGACTTTGGGGATAGTAGGAACACCTCATGGGTACTCCATAGCCAAGATTTGGTCCACCAAAACTTGTCAAATCAAGAGGAATCGAAGAAATCCCACCAAGAACGCCTCTAACCCTAGAGCCACGAAAACCCCAAAATCGAGCCCCTTTGCTCACGGATTTGGAAGGGGAATCAAAGGGTAAAGAACCACGAAGGGTTCATGCATACATCCCCCACCAAATCCCAAAGATAAAGGCCTCGAAATCGCTCCAAGAAAATCGCCAAGAAAGGGCTCCGAAAATCACCAAAAAGGAGAAACGGGAAAGACACATCCAAGCCTTGAGGAACCACGCCGAATCATCTATACATACCAAAGAGGTTCATACAAGGTCTAGCTTGCCGCCCGATCATCCTTCCCTCTCACAAGATCTCACCATGAAGCTCTCAAGCTAGTCCTACGAAAATCCTAAGAAAATAGGAAGGAAAATAGGAAAACCAAATGAGCTAGGGTTCCAAAAAGATGGCTGCCATCCTCTCACCCCTTGGGTTATATGGAGGCAACCGAAAGACTAAAATACCCTTACTAGCTAACTAGGGATACATGCCCCTCGAGGGCGAAATTGGAAGTCTTTGTCTTCGCACCATCGGACGGATGCCCAGCGACCGCAAACTTGCTTAGCCTCGACGCAAGCCTTGCGATCCCGACGCGTGTCCTCCGCTTCGAAGATTCCGGACTGCGTCGTCGCACACCGGTCAGACTGGTTCTCCTCACCGGTCAGACCGGTACCCACCGGTCAGACCGGTCTGGAGCTGCTGCACCTCCGTCTTCGGTTCTTCGGTCTTGGCTTTGTGGATCAACCAAGGAACCCAGTGGTTTTCTGGTGAACCACCGGAAACCCCGCGAACTCGGTGTAGCCTCCGCCAATCACCACTCATGACTCGGCTCCCACGTAGTCCCGGCTCGACCTTGGTTTTGAGGCTCAACCAAGAAACCGTCCATGACTTCATCTTGCCGTTCTTGCCACCATGCGGCCCGCACTTGACCCCGCTGGCCACCGGGTCCCTCGAAACAAGCCTACTTGTCTTCTCCACACCTGGAGGCCTCACCGGCAACGACCTTTCACGCTTGTTCTTCACCTGCACCTGCACCAGTCAAGCCGCAACCTGCACCTGCAATACTTAGCCAAGAATCAGTCCACACCACGTTGTCAATCACTCATCACACCAGGAAGCGACCATCCACCGGTCCTCGAACCACACCTGGCTCTCACCGAGGATGTCAATTATGTCCATCCCGCAAACTTCCTTGCCCTAGGTTCTCGAGACATGTTTGAGGCCAACAACAAGGCCATTGACTACTTGTTTTCTGCTCGTTGTGCCACAGAGTTTGATCGTGTGTACGAAGAGGATTTGGCGGGTCAGATTTGGGAGAAGCTTAAGATCGCACAGGTTGGGAACAGTCAGGTGCAGGCTCGTTTGTTTGCCACTCACCGGAGAGAGTACGAGAACTTCACTCATCTCCCTGGTGAGTCGATTGACACGATGTTCCAGCACTTCACCTGTATTGTGAACAACTTGAGAGCTAATGTGGTCGTGCTCCCATACACAGATCATGATAGAGCTATCAAGCTCTTGCACTCACTTGACAGATTTGTGTGGAGTGCCAAGGTCGAGGCTGTCTTGGGGTCGGGTGTGTATGAGACTTTGACTATGGATGAGCAGTTCTCTAAGCTCAAGTTGTCTGAGGTGGATCGTGGCCTGAGAGTCCAACTAAGTCGCATAGTTTCTCTCTCGTCTCCGGATCTGCTGCAAGGACTGACACTAACCCATCATCCAGAATGTTTTCCTTGTCTTCTCTTATGTCCTTGCCAGATGAGGAGTTCGATGACCTCGGAGAGGACGAGCTGGCCCTGCTGACCAGGAGGTCCGAGAGCTTCGACGAGAATTGAGTGAACATGAGGAGGACCACACGAATGTGCTACAGATGCGGCAAGCAGGGACACTTCATCGCCGAGTGCCCGCAGGAGATCAAGCCCAAGAACAAGTACAAGCACCGCCCGGGGATCAAGAACAAGCACTGCTCGAGGCGTGAGCACAAGCACAAGTACAAGTACAAGGACAAGGACGAGCGGAGATCGAGGAAGGGCATGGCTACGACAAGAAGAAGAAGGCTCGAGAGATGGTGGGTGCAAGAGACGTTGACTCTAGTTCCGGCTACACCTCGTCGAGTTTTAGCGACAGCAACGACGACAGCAAGCGCAAGAGCAAGAAGCACGGGTCCAAGAACCTCAGTTGAGCTGCTTCGCACATGAGGACGGCTTCTGCGGCATGGCTCATAGCTCCGGCAGCAAGAAGAGTGAGAAGGATGACTCAGACTCAGATTCCGAGGATGAGGTATGTGATGAGCTCTCTTTCTTGCGTCAAGAGAATGAAGAGTTGGTTGCTTTGCTTGACAACCGCGATTCCATGCTTAGAGAGGCTAATAAGCTTAGGAAAGATCTTAGGACCTCACTAGAAGAAGCTAGGGAGAAGGTGGCTGAGTTAGAAACTAAGAATCTTGATGCTAGGCATGAAATAGATTCTCTTAAGACTGCTCCTATTGTAGTTGAGGCTGTTGATTGTGATGATTGCAATGCTTTCCTGGCTAACTTGACTGTGCTTAAGGAGAAGCATGCCTCTAAGTTGGAGGAACTAGATATGGTTAGGGTTGAGCTTGATGAGATGAAGTCTAGATCTACTTTGCTTGGTGCTTGCACTTCTTGCCCTATGTTGCATGCAAAACTAGATGATTCTCATGCTAGGATTGTTTCACTTGAGGCTGCTTTGAAAGCTCCTATTGCTACTACTTGCTCTACCTATGAATTGCATGATGTGAAGAACATGGAGCTTGCCCATTATGTTGATCGCTTACAGGATGAGAACGATGATTTGAGGAAAATGATGAGTTGGTTGTCGGGTCATGAGCCACAGTTGAGTGTGATGATGGACGCGTTTAAGCACTTTGATGGCCAGGCTTTGGGGTCGGAGAAGATTGGTGAGTGCAGTGGTGAGAGTGGAGAGAAAATTGGGGATATTCCAGTGCCACCACAAACTACGCCCACAAACAAGTTTGCACCCAAGCCCAACCACCTACTAAACAAGCTTGACACCTTTCCAGATCCACCAGTGTTCCCCCACAAAACTGATAACTTTTAGAAACTGGTGAGGTTTGTGAGCAACCTTGGAATGTGTTTGGGGGGGAGCCAAAAGAGAAACCGGAGGAGAAACCTAGTGAGAAACCATAGCCCAAGCCAAAATCAGTTCGCTTCCAGTGTGAGTATAGTGGGAGGGATGGACATGGGTGAGTTTTGCTACAAGAAGAAGAGGGATGAGAGGATGGCTAAGGAGTTGGTGAACAAGGACAGGAATCATCCTTCTCATGATGTACCTGAGCCTCATATACCACTGCCTAGAGGACAGGCTGAGGTGCGTACAGTTCCGAGTTGGGTTATGAGAGGGGTTCCTACTCGAGGTGGTTGTTGGCATCCTACTGCCCAGGGGGCGGTCAGACCGGCCTGGGTAGGCGGTCAGACCGCGTCCTAGCTGGGAGTAGGTGGTTTTGGGTTTTGTGATTGAGGTGTTGATCAGTTCGGTTCCTATGGTCGTGGTACAGGTGGTAGGCATGTTGAGTC
The DNA here is from genome assembly GCA_036936925.1 of Cenchrus fungigraminus. Lineage (NCBI taxonomy): Eukaryota > Viridiplantae > Streptophyta > Magnoliopsida > Poales > Poaceae > Cenchrus > Cenchrus fungigraminus. The sequence goes on along the minus strand of CM072779.1, from coordinate 87,709,035 downwards.
AGGTCGAGGTGTGTTTGCTGGACGTTCTCTACCTCGTGGTCAATATGAGGATGGGAGAGATCATCGCAGCTTTGAGTCTCAGAGGGGCAACGGGCCATCCTTTCCTTTTCGTGGTGATCATTCTCTGTCGGCATTTCTTAATGTCACCACTATGGCACCGGGTTAGCGTGAACGTGTAAGGAACACCCGAGTACACTAACGAGTGTGAATGAGTCCGCAAGCGCACGGATACACCGTTGTAGCACTTCACCAAGGAAGGAGTATTCCAAGGGTTATCGAATCCAAGGACGGATGAGCTCTGGCTCCCAACCTAACTGAGGGTCTAAGGACACAACTCTGATGATAGGATAGGTAGAAAGGATCTGCTTGATAGGGTGCAGAGTCTAGCACGGTCTTTCTGGTATGAGCACTCGCATCGGGCGCCAACCCACCCTAGCTTTTAAAGGTCTAAGTGTGGTCTGGCCTGGGGGCCCTACTCGGTACCCGGGCACGGAGGATTTCAAAGGGTCCAACAAGCTGTCACCACTACGGCCTACTTCTATCGTTACGTGAGGATACGTGGTATTAGAAGGATAACATGCAGTCTAGACACCACGTCTACACCACTGACTACTACTATAGCCTAACTCCGTCTGACGTCCTAGCAGCCCTACTATAGCACTCTGTATAAATACGAAACTACGAATCTGCGAGGGAGATACTGGCACTAACTCAAGATATCCACTATCACTTATGCAAGATCACGGATGCACTTTGGTCTAATAAGAGCTATGCAGGAGCATCAACTTTATTCTAATAGACAAGCTAACACACAAACGGAATGCAAACTTATGATCCAGTTCAACTAGATCGAAAGGGTTGTGTTCGAAGAACACAAGCCTCTAAATCAAGAACGAACGAAGAACACAAGAACAATTCACCTATGCATGCAGACGACTTTAGTCTAAATAGAAAATGTCGAAATACTCACTTTACTCTAAATGAAGAACAGAGGCACCGCTGAGGATCGTTCTTGGGGAAAATGTCATGAACATGACATGGCCCCAAGAATTCCCCCTCACTTCCTAGCACTAATCCTATACAAAGAGCTCTCCTCTCCTAAGGAGAGAGGCCTCAAAGCCAAAATGAAACAGGAGGAGAAGAAGTGTGTGTTCCAAAAGTGAGCCCCTCCCCTACTATTTATAGGCAAGGGACAGGGTTGTTTCGGACGCCAAATGTCACCAAAACACCCCGGAATGCAACAAGTGACCAATCATGGAGCAACACGTGGAAGGCTGAGATGAGAGGAGCCAGGGTCGGTTCGGCCGATCCCATGGTCGGCCGACCAACCCAGGCTTCCTCTCGTGCTGTTCTTTCTCCACGAGGCTGGTAGGTGGGCCCCATGATCTCTCCCTCGTGCATGCAAAGTTTCCTGGCGGTTTGGGTCCTTGGTGGGCCCATGAATCCATGTGAAGTTGACGTGGCAACGCGTGATTTGATGAGGACACCACGAGTACATCTACACTAGCAGCACCTTCTCCTACTCCAACGCCAGCAGCACCTTCTTCAGCGCCACCTTCTGGGCCAATTACTCAGGCCCGTGAAAGAGAGTTGAACTTCGTCATGATGCTGAAGAACGAAGGCCCGGAAGACTGAAGGCTGGCCCAACAGGAGGCCTTGTGTGTGGGCGCCTGGGACTGGCCCAAGAGGGCACCTAGGGCTGCGCCCCCACGCCTCGACGCTAGGGGCAGTGCCCCCTTTGCTGGCCGCGCCTCCCCTAGGGCTGCGCCCCCTTTTCCCTTTATTAGTCGGAGTCCTATTTTCATTTAAAACTTGAGTTTTGTTTTACATCTAGCTTTAGCTACCCCAGACACACACAAATACGTAATGTCCTCTGTGATTCAGAACTCCACCTTCGAGTGATATTAAGATTGCTCACCTCAGATTCTTGTTCCTTTTTCGATTGCGTACAGGAATTGATCTTCGTGATCAGGCTGATCTTGTGCCGGCAAGGTTGGTAACCATCGGGAGTTGGTTCAGTGATTGCATTGGCGCTTCAAGTCTCACACGTCGTAGTCGGATCATGAGGGTTGACTTCCACCAAATCGAAGTTATCTCCACTCACCGAAAGATCAGGCACTCCACGTCTATCAAGTGGTATCAGCTTTCCAGGTTGATCGGTAAGTTTTATCGAGTGTTTTTCCCTTCCTACAGTCCACAAAAACTAAACAAAAATTTATTTTCAGGTTAGATCCTTGTCCAAGCAACCATTTAGCCTTGCACTTTCTTTCAATAAGTGTCTTTGTTGAATTTGTGTGCTTACTCGTTCTTGTTGCTGGTTACTTGTGTTTAATCTCTTGTTTCTCGTTTTTCTTCTAACCCTAGTTTCGCCGCCGCCGTTCCGCTGCTCGCCTTTTCCCCACGCCGCGCAAACCCCCCCCCCTCCCTCGTGTGCAACACCCCTTGGTCGCGGCAGTACCGCAGTGCCGTCTACCCCTCTGATCGCCCTCTCCCTATCAAAAAAAGGAAAGTGCAAAAAAAGAAAGAAGCAATAAAAAAAGGAAAGTGTAAAAAAAGAGAAAAAACAGCAATCTGTTGCGCCCTCTCCACCTTTGCCACCTTCCTTGCTTCTGCCCTTTCGTTTGTCACTTGTTGCCAGTAGCGTTTGATCGTGTTTAGCACTCTTATTCAACTTTGCATTATTGTTTGATTGTGCTAATCCTTCATTTGAGTGTAGCCTTCCCAGAACTCCACATATTTCTACGACGAGCAGATTTGGTTTCTCCAGGCAATCGCTCCTCCAATCTTTCGCGAGTTCCACCGATTGGTTCCAGGTCGCCCCTGTGTGCATGGTAAGACCGGATAAGAATTTGATAACAGCACTAGTGTGAGCGCCTTGTGAGCTGTCCCACCCCTGTTTTTGTCGTTGTTTTGTTTTTGTGTTTGCGCTAACCATGGCAGATGACGGCGTTGCCGGGGATGATGTGCTGCAAGACATGCGAGCACAAGTTGATGGTCTAGCCGCAGACATTCGGACGATACATGAACGACTGGACTCATCGATCACTTCGTCGACTGACCGTTTCGATCAGCTCGACCTCACCCAGACGGCCACCAAGACCACACTCGACGCTCTCGTGGCCCGACTCGATGCAATGCACACAACGATCACAGATTTGCAGATGGACTATGGCGGTGAATCAGAGCAAGACGCCGGAGACAGCCACGGTCGTGCCCGCCGTGTGCCACGCCGCCCTGGTAATGATTCTTTTTCTAAGATTAAATTTAGAATCCCACCTTTTAATGGCAAATATGATCCTACTGCATATCTTGATTGGGAGTTAGAGGTTGAACAAAAATTTTCATGCCATGATATTGCTGCAAATTCTCAAGTTAAAGCTGCTACTAGTGAATTTATTGATTTTGCTTTAATTTGGTGGCGTGAGTATAAAATTAAACATCCCACTGCCATTCCGACCACGTGGGATCAATTGAAAACTTCTATGCACCACAGATTTGTGCCTTTGTATTATGCTCGTGATTTGCTTAATAAGATGCAGCGTTTTCAGCAAGGCTCTCAGTCTGTTGAGGACTATTACAAGGAGTTACAGAAAGGTATGATTCGTTGTGGGATATTAGAGAACAACAACGCTGCTATGGCACGTTTTCGTGGTGGCTTAAACCGCAAAATCCTAGACATACTTGATTATAAGGAATATCATGATATGACTCAATTATTTGAATTTGCTTGCAAAGCTGAACGTGAAGTGCAGGGACGACGCTCGAAGACATATTCTAACCCTTTTGTAGGAAGAAGCTCGACATCCACACCAGCACCTGTCTCCCATGCGCCATCCACATCCACAACTACACCACGCGAGAAGATGGTCAAACCGGCAGGTGCTGCCCCTCTCACAGGCGCCGCCCCTTCCCCAAGCCGTACACGGGATATTTAGTGTCATCGCTGCAGAGGATTTGGCCACGTGTTTCGGGATTGCCCGAACAAGCGCACTTTGCTCATTCGTGACGATGGTGAGTACTCTTCCGCTAGTGATTCTGAAGAAATTGAACATGCATTGCTTGCCACTGACCATGCAGCTAAGGCGGAGGTACATGTCACCCCGGGCGACTCCGATATGTATGAAAGTCTTGTTACGCAGCGTGTTCTTAGTGCACAGGTCGCCCCGCCCGAGAAGAATCGGCGACACACTTTGTTCTATACAAAGGGAGTTGTGCAGGAGCGGTCGATTCGCATCATCATCGACAGCGGCAGCTGCAACAATCTGGTGAGTAACATGCTGGTAGAAAATTTTTTGTTACCCACTCGTAAGCATCTGAACACATATTACATTCAATGGCTTAATGATGATGGTAAAATAAAAATCTCACATTATGTGCTTGTTCCTTTCTCCATGGGTGCCTATTTTGATTTTGTCGATTGTGATGTTGTTCCCATGGAAGCATGCTCTTTATTACTTGGTTGACCTTGGCAATATGATATTGATAGCTTACATCATGGTCATTCAAATCATTATTCATTCATGTTTAAGGGTCAGAAAATAATCATACATCCGATGACACCTGAACAAATTGTTAAAGATGATCTTGCTCGAGCTGCTAAAACTGCTAAACAACTTGATCTGTCGCCATCTGTTAATACTGAAATCAAATTGAATGCTCTTGTTTTACTTGCTACACGTGCTGATTTTGTTGATCTACGCGCTCCTCATTTGCCATGCTTTGCACTTGTATGCTCTAGTGTGCTCGTTTCACTTGATGATGCACTATCTTTGGACATTCCCCCTGCGGTCGCTAACATTTTGCAGGAGTATGCTGATGTGTTTCCCAAAGACTTGCCACCGGGTCTTCCACCGCTTCGTGGCATTGAGCACCAGATCGATCTCATTCCAGGCGCACAGCTTCCAAACCGCGCACCGTACCGTACCAATCCGGATGAGACGAAGGAGATTTAGCGCCAAGTGTAGGAATTGGTTGATAAGGGTTACATTCCTGCGTCTCTTAGCCCTTGCTCCCTTCCTGTATTACTTGTTCCAAAGAAAGATGTGTCATGGCGTATGTGTGTAGATTGTCATGCTATTAATAACATCACCATTCGTTATCGATACCCTATACCACGCCTTGATGATATGTAGATGAGCTTAGTGGTGCCATTATTTTCACTAAAATTGATTTGCGTAGTGGCAACCATCAGATTCGAATGAAATTGGGTGATGAATGGAAAACGGCTTTTAAAACGAAATTTGGTTTATATGAATGGTTGGTTATGCCGTTTGGATTGACTAATGCTCCCAGCACTTTTATGCGATCGATGAATGAAGTTTTGAGGCCCTTCATAGGATTGCTTGTGGTTGTCTATTTTTATGATATCCTTATTTACAGCAAATCTATGGAAGAACATTTGGAACATTTGAGTGTTGTTTTTGACGCATTGCGTGCTGCCCACTTATTTGCTAACATGGAAAAATGCATCTTTTGCACACAATGTGTCTCGTTTCTTGGTTATGTTGTTACTCCGCAGGGCATTGAGGTGGATAGCAGCAAGATTGCTGCCATTCAGGAGTGGCTTACACCGATGACGGTCACACAGATTCAGAGCTTTCTTGGACTTGCAGGTTTCTACCGCAGGTTTTTTCGTAATTTTAGCTCCATTGCAGCCCCCCTACATGAGCTTATAAAGAAAGATGTGCCGTTTGCTTGGAGTGATTCGTAGGAGGTAGCGTTCAGCACTATGAAAGATAAGTTAACCCATGCTCCCCTCTTGCAATTACCTGATTTTACTAAAGTGTTTGAGCTTGAATGCAATTCTAGCGGTATTGGGCTAGGTGTTGTTTTGTTACAAGAAGGAAAACCAGTTGCTTATTTTAGTGAGAAATTAAGCGGTGCTAGTCTGAAATATTCTACTTATGATAAGAAGCTTTACGCTTTAGTGCGCACTTTGCATACATGGCAGCACTATCTTTGGCATCGCGAGTTCATAATTCATTCTGATCATGACTTTGAAACATATTCGTACCCAAACAAATCTGAACCGTCGTCATGCTAAATGGGTAGAATTCATTGAGTCTTTTCCTTACATAATTAAACACAAGAATGGGAAGGACAATGTTATTGTTGATGCTTTGTCTCATCGCTATACCATGCTGTCACAGTTAGATTTTAAAATCTTTGGCTTGCAAACTGTGAAAGATCAATATGTAGATGATGCTGATTTTAAAGATGCTTTTGCCCATTGTATTAATGGCAAACCATGGGGCAAATTTCACATACAGGACGTGTTCCTGTTTCGCGCTAACAACCTGTGTATTCCAGCTAGCTTGGTTCGTCTTTTGCTGTTACAGGAAGCGCATGGAGGTGGTCTCATGGGGCACTTTGGCGTCTACAAGATGCATGAGGTGCTGGCTGCCCACTTCTTTTGGCCCCGGATGCGTGTTGATGTTGAGCGCCTCATTGCACGCTGCATTACTTGTCAGAAAGCTAAGTCACGGTTGAACAACCATGGTTTGTAATGCCTTTGCTTGTTCCTACTTCCCCTTGGCTTGATATTTCTATGGACTTTGTTTTGGGATTGCCTAGAACTAAGAAGGGGAGGGACATCATTTTTGTGGTTGTTGATCGATTCTCAAAAATGGCTCATTTCATACCTTGTCATAAGACTGATGATGCTAGCAATATTGCTGAATTGTTCTTTAGAGAGATTATTCGTTTGCATGGTATTCCAAATACAATAGTCTCTGATCGTGATGCTAAGTTTCTCAGTCATTTTTGGAGATCTCTATGGAATAAATTGGGAACTAAATTGCTGTTTAGCACAACTTGTCACCCTCAGACTGATGGACAAACTGAGGTGGTTAATCGTACTTTGTCCAGCATACTTAGGGCTGTTTTAGATAAAAATTTGAAATGTTGGGAGGATTGCTTGCCTCATGTTGAGTTTGCTTATAATCATGCAACACATTCCTCTACAAAGATGTGCCCTTTTCAGATTGTGTATGGTTACATCCCTCGGGCGCCCATTGATTTGTTTTCTATTGATGCTGAGGACGCCCCTCACATAGATGTTGTTGCACATGTTGAACAAATGATTAACCTGCATGAACAAACTCAACAAAACATTGCTGCTGCTAATGCTAAATATCAGGTTGCTGGTAGTAAAGGTCGAAAACTTGTTACTTTTGAACCTAGTGATATGGTTTGGTTGCATTTGAGAAAGGATTGTTTTCCTAATTTGCGTTGTTCTAAATTGATGCCTCGTGCTGCTGGTCCTTTTAAAGTGCTAACCAAGATTAATGATAATGCTTATATCCTTGACCTGCTACGGAGTTTGGTGTTTCCACTAGTTTTAATGTTGCAGATTTGAAACCGTATGCGGAGTTTGGTGTTTCCACTAGTTTTAATGCTGCACCCCAGAACTTGAGTTTTGTTTTATATCTAGCTTTAGCTACCCCAGAACACGCACAAATACGTGGTGTCCTCTATGATTCAGAACTCCACCTTCGAGTGATATTAAGATTGCTCGCCTCAGATTCTTGTTCGTTCTTCGATTGCGTACAGGAAGTGATCTTTGTGATCAGGCTGATCTTGCGTCGGCAAGGTTGGTAACCATCGGTAGTTTTCAGCGATTGCATTGGCTCTTCGAGTCTCGCTCGTCGTAGTCAGATCTTGAGGGTCGACTTCCACCAAATCGAAGTTATCTCCACTCACCGAAAGATCGGGCACTCCGCCTCTGTCATGATTTGTCGAGAGTGTTTCACATGGATTGGTGATGTCATTGATCCAGGGGAATCCTGTGTGGCAACCCCTCATTGGCTGAGCTTGAAGTACTTGGATCAAAGACATGTGCTTTTGCTCCCCTTTCTAGTACTATTTGTCTGTATTCGAATAAACACCAACACTTGTCACTACAAGGAATGTGCCGACTAGTGACGCAAAAAAGGGCGATTCTCGTCATAAACCGCGATTAATGACGTCGATTGTTACGAAAACGCTCTGTCATTAATCGAGCGTCACAAATCATGATTAATGACGAGACCATATTTCACGGCGTCATGAGTTTAATGACGCGTATAAATTCATAACACTAAGGCGTCATAAGCTACATGCCACGTCGGACCAAAATCTGATGTAGCACGGCGTTTTGTGACAAACCGTTTCGTCATTAGGTGAATTCAGCCCATATTTTATTGGGCCAAGCCCCACAAACCTTGTCGTCATAGATTGAATTTGGCCCACTCAATGTTACATTGAACCCAATAGTTTTGGTCGTCATAAATTGGTTTTAGGCCTTATCAAGGTTGGAATGAGCCCAATAAATGTGGTCGTCATAGATTGTATTAAACCTTATTAAGGTTGGATGGAGCCTAATATTGTTGTCGTCATAGATTGTTTTAGGCCTTATTCTAGTTGGATGGAGCCCAATAATTGCAGTCGTCATAGAATGTTTTAGGCCCGATTTTAGTTGGACCGAGCCCAATAATTGCAGTTGTCATTAATTTGTGTTTTAGGTCTAGTACTGGTTGGATCGAGTCCAATATTCGATGACGTCATAAATTGATTTAGACCCAAATGATGTTGGACCGAGCCCACCAATCGCTAACGTCATTTTGGATTTGGCCCAGTTCATTTTGGATCATTTTTCGTAAAAAAATAATGGGCCGAGGGGGGCAAGCCCACATAATTTTTTGCCCTGTTATTTTGGGCTGCAATCCAGGTGGCACTTAATTAAATATAATTCAATCTCATATTACATGCTAATCAATTCAGTAATTGACATCACATATAATATTTCCATACCACTGATACAAATAAATGTTTCGGATCACACATGACACATTATTATCAAGGAACACAAAACAACCACAAGCAGATTGTCAGTAGGAGCTCACAAACCAATACACATGATATCTCCCTGCTCACAAATAAAGCTGGTCTTGAAATAGAACCCACTAAGATAACAAAGCTCAGTACTCACAAACTAGCACAACTAGCTAGGAGGACACAAGCAGAAGACTAAGAAACATAGTGGCCTTACCCACGGCGCGAGCTTAGCAGTTGACGAAGGAGGGTCTCAGTAGTTTCTACTTGTTTCTTCAACCTCTCAATCTCATCAGTCTGCACTTTCATTGCTACATCTGAAGTTTGTGCCTTGATCTTCAAGTCTATCAAAATTTGGTCCTGTTCAACAAAGATTTCACCAAGGTCAGCAGCTTCATCTAGCCCTCCCAAAGAAACTTCAGGTCTTCACCATGTAGCGGTAGCTGGATAATCTCGAGGCATGTAATCAATGAATGGCTTTGACTTCACATTGAAGGGACAAGAATTTGATATTTGAACCGCAAGGATTGTCCTCAATATTTCAGCTTAAAAATGAAAGGAGAAGTCAAACTTCAACCTTAAGCAAAGAAAGCAAATAAACTTAAGAATGATCCTAAGAATAAAGTAGCAGGATAATCATGCGTTCTGTTACAACCACAACATGTGATTGAATCTCAGCAATGTAGGAGCAGGATGCTAGGCCCTGCACAATAAGTATTAGGTTAGTTGCCTTAGATATCTGGAATAGAGCGTACCGTGACCATTAGTAGACTTGCAGATAGATCTAGACACTAGTCAGCTGTCAATTGCAAGGAGTATTGACCATCTACAAATTGATGCTTAGAAATTAAAAAATGAGTTCACAAAATAACATATGAGAACTAATGGCCCTCTCCTAACTTGTGTTACAAATCAGGAATTGGATCTACGGCGGTCAAGGTAAGAGAAGGATCTCAAATCTAACACAATAAACAAAGCAAATTACTTTTTAAGCATGGCGCATCGATTAAGTTGTGTTACAAATCAGTAACTGGATCTAGAGCGGCCAAGGTAAGAGAAGAATCTCAAATCTAACACAATACACAAAGCAATTTACTTTCTAAGCATGGCTCAACGATTAACTTGTTTTACAAATCAGTGACTGGATCTAGAGCGGCAAAGGTAAGAGAAGAATCTCAGAACTAACACAATACACAACGTAATATACTTTCTAAGCCAACAAAAATACTCCTAGGGGACTAGAGAGAAAAGGAAATCAGATTCTCACTTGTGAAGCTCCAAGATTTAGGAGCCCATGGATTGAGGGGGCATCCGGAGCCGGTGCTTGCGCCGCATCCTCGCTCAACTGCTCGGCTTAGCCAGCACAGCAGACGCAAGCAGAACACCGATATCTGCTACCCACCATCTCGCTGAGATACCCCTCCCCCTCCACCGGCAATAGTGACGTCAGACCGCCACCGCAGATCTAGCTGAGCAGAGTGATGCTTTTTGGAAATGGAAGGTGGGAGTTTAGTGGTGCAACACGGTAGCAATAGAGTAGAGTATTTATTATTTGGGGGAGGCGAGGGAATACAGAATTTGAAAATCCTGCTTTCCACTTGCTGATCGCGAAATGAAAATTTTGTAAGCTGCACTTGCTATGGGGCCACTGACAAGAGGGGCCGTGCAAGCACGACCCCATATTGTCACCGAGTTTGGGTGGGATTCCGGTGGCGTACAATATAGGCGGGAGACATATATCTGGAAGAGGCCCACGCTTCAGTGAAAATGGGTGCTTTTCCAGTCGTAGATCACAAAGCCTAACAACTGCTTCTCCCACTATAATGCCTACACGTCTATTTTTTAAGTCATGCGGATATAAGGATCTTCCTTCTACGTTCTTATCCAAACAAAGCACACCCATGTACCCACCAAATATTTTGCATGCCTACCGGTGAAAAAGCCTGCATATTCCGCCCTATACTTGTGACAGGTTTCCTGAGCAGTGTAGGCCTGTGTATTCCAAGCATCCCACGTATTGTCATGGCTACTGTAATCCCGTGAGGCATGCTCTGCCACGAGGTGCACGCTGACTTGTGATCGGTCATGGTTTGATAAATAGGCGTGCCCCCAAGACCTTTGCTCATCGCCTCTTCATCCTCCATGCATTGTGCTAGCAGACCACTATTTGGTTCTACATGCTGTCAAAAGAGGTGAGCTCTTAGCTTCCGCGTCGTGTTTCTACAGGTTACCATCATTGTTTGTGGTCAATGCTTATCATGTTTACTTTGTTGGCGAGTGTGTGTAGGAGGATGGCTTCTGATGCGAACGGAGGAACCACCAACTTCCATGATGTGCCACCTCCACAACGGCCAGGATACATGGATCCATATGATCTGTATGACATGAACGAAGCGAACGAGGAAGAAACAGAGGAGATGAAGAAAGATGCCTTGGCTTGGCTGCAGGAGTAGGGTTACACTCGTGTGCTTCGCCATGGTCGCTGTGTGTGCCCTTACTGCAATCTTGCCCACCGACAGTGGGGTTTCCGTGACAACCTGCAGCATGCTTCTGGCATTGGTCGCTCGGGACGTACCATGAAGTCAAGGGGTAGGCATCGTGCATTGGAGGAATATCTCCGCGCGGATCCTTATTATGCTACAATCCGTCGTGCATTAGGTGTGGCGGAATAGGTGTGTGCCATATCCATCTCCATGATTGTGTCTGTTGTCTCCTCGTTGCCAAGTCTGAAGGTTTCGTTACTGGGTGTGTGTGTGTGTGTGCCAGTGCCACTGTACGAGTGTGGGTCTATGGGGATGTATCATGTATGTGCACATTTAAGTTGAATAATTTGGGCAAGGTGACCATCATTGACGTTATGTATATTCTTGGTAAAATGATGAATTTGGTCAAACGGTAAATTGGTAAAATCGGGCATCATTTACATGTGCATCTTGCAATGCGGTTCAGTAGGATAAGAATAAAATATCACATGACAAGACATTACATCTTAGACTATGACAACGCATCATGACCAGGGAAAAACACTGAAGCGAGGAAGGTGATCATGGAAAAGAAGAACACCAATGTTCTTCATGGATAACATGGGATACAGGGGATTTTCCTACCACTACAAGATTCACAGAGCAGGAAAACAGGGGATCGATCTTTCCATCCAAAAGAAAACATACCATTGATCTTTCCATCCACAAGACCACCTATATGAACATGAAAAAGAAAACCCAAATCCGAGTAATCTACGTCGACCCCTCCGAGAAGTTCCCGAATGACTCTAGCGTCACGGGAGCTTCAATGGCTGGGGGAGCCACGGGACCGGGATTGGCGGCCCCGGCATTTGAAGGACCAGCGCCAATGTCCATCTTCTTCTTGGTCATCTTCGAGTCCACCTCCTCCTCCTCCGCACCCTTCTTCTTCTTCGCCCACGGAATGTCCTTGAACGAATCAAGCTTACCGGGCTTGTCATCCTTCAAAAGCTGCCTCACAAACGCCTCTGTCTAACGATTCATCTTCTTGGCCTCCTCCCGCTTCCTCTTCTTTTCTACCAATCGCTTCTTCTCAATGGCCCCCACATCTCCACCTCATCCTCGTCCTCTTCATCTTCATCTTCATCCTCTTCCACGTAGTCGTACTCGTCGTCGTTGTCCTCGCTCTTCTACCTTTCCATGTCTTCTACATCAGTTTCACTCGAGGAGGGCTCGGATGGCTCGCCTGCGCTTGGTTGGGGGGAGTCGGGCAGTGTCCCGATGGAGGAGGGGTTGGAAGGGAAGGGGGAGGCGGGCACTCGAATCGGAGAAGAAGGCATGGTGGTTGTGGTTTTCTGGAGGAAGAGAGTCTGAGACAAGGCAATGGAGAGAGTTGGGAGAGTCCGGTATATTAATAGATCTCAATTTCAGGGAAAGGCGGGGTGTCTCTTCGGGAGTTGTATCACGCTAAAAGGAGGCGCCTCGATCTCTAATAATGTAACGGTCATTTGCAAAGGAAAGAACTATGTAAATTTGTATTCTTAGTGAATTTGGAGCAAACTATATTTGTAATCTTCAACATGCAGAGATGAACTATTTCACTTCCATTAAACCTGATGTTTGGGTTTGGGATGCATTAACAGATCAGATGTTTGGCAATAGGAGACCAGATGTTTGGGTCTAGGAAAAATGTACAGAAAGGACAAATATTTCTGGTCCTGTAAAAGATGCTTATTTTTATTTTGGGCAAAGGTGATCTAGGATTTCATAGTTTATGAGAGAGCTAAAATAGGATAACATTTATAGGGAGACAAGGAAGATTGATGGTCAGGGAAACAAAGCAGAAACAAGGGGATTAATCAACAAACAAAGAGAGATGGTTTGGGATTGGGATGCATTAGCATTTTAGATGTTTGGCAATAAGAGACCGGATGCTTGTTTTGAATTTTTTCAAGGTGAGCAATGATCACATTGCTATTTCTTATTAATACTCCAATATTGATCTTCAACCTCTCCAGATACGCGCATTATTCCAACTACTCAGTACATAGCCATGACTTAGCTAGAGCGTGTTGATGTGAGGGGTGTGGTAACCTGCCATTGGATATGAAGTAAGACAACAAATTGGTTTGAAGTAACCATGGCTACTCTGCCTAGCGTACACTACATGGGAACAAGACATGGTCAAGACAACCAAGTAGACCTAGTGTTTCATCCATAGTTTTTTTCCTTGTTCATGTGGCACGCTAGGAAACGACCAAATGAGATCATGCAATTACATAGGCACGACCAGATGTTTGGGTCTAGGAAAAATGTACAGAAAGGACAAATATTTTCGGTCTTGTAAAAGATGCTTGTTTTAATTTTCGGCAAAGGTGATCTAGGATTTCATAGTTTCTGAGAGAGCTAAAATAGGATAACATTTATAGGGAGAAAAGGAAGAGAGATGGTCAGGGAAACAAAGCAGAAATAAGGGGATTGATCAACAAACAAATGATAACCAAAATCACAAACATGGTTTGGGTTTGGGATGCATTAGCATTTCAGATGTTTGGCAATATGAGACCGGATGCTTGTTTTGAATTTGGTCAAGGTGACCAAGGATCACATTGCTATTTCTTATTAGTCGTCCAATATTGATCTTCAATGTCTACAGATACGTGCATTATTCCAACTACTCCGTACATAGCTGTGGCTTAGCTAGAGCGTGTTGATGTGAGGGGTGTAATACACTGCCATTGGATATGAAGTAAGACAACAAATTGGTTTGAAGTAACCATGGCTACTCTGCCTAGCGTACACTACATGGGAACAAGACATGGTCAAGACAACCAAGTAGATCCAATGTTTCATCCATAGTTTTTTTCCTTGTTCATGTGGCACACTAGGAAACGACCAAATGAGATCATGCAATTCCATAGGCACGACCAGATGTTTGGGTCTAGGACAAATATTTCCGGTCCTGTAAAAGATGTTTGTTTTGATTTTGGGCAAAGGTGATCTAGGAATTCATAGTTTCTGAGAGAGAGCTAAAATAGGATAATATTTATAGGGAGACAAGGAAGAGCGATGGTCAGGGAAACAGAGCAGAAATAAGGGGATTGATCAACAAACAAACGATAACCAAAATCACAATCATGTAGGTCCAATAGGGGTGGATGTTCTTGTCTACGAAATACGAACAGGCCGGACAAACATGAGACCACGTTTCATGGAAATGTAAAGTTACTAATTAACATCACAATGTTCACATACATAAGACAATGTTCCCACGAAATCTAAAGATACTAATTAACATCACAGATAACATAACGGCATAGATCTTCCACTGGCGCAGCTCGCTCACTCCATCTATATCCATCCCTCGTTTCTGGCCAGGACGCGATGGCGGCTCCACTTCTTCATGTTGTCCTTCCTCAGGGCTTCAGACCTAGCCAACCCAAGGACGTGGTCCTTGATCTCATTCTGGTTCCTCCACCGGTGCATACGGTTGGGGCAGATAGGGCACCCGTAGGTGTTGGTAGTGCGTCGAAAGACGTGCAGAGCAACAGTCTTCAGATGGTCTGTGTCAGTTTGGGTGTCGGAGTTGGAGTCGGAGTCGGAGTCCAACTCTGCAAGTGGTGGAGGAGACTGGGAATCCCCCGGCGACCTACAAGCGGCTCCGGGCATCGGCTGGTCGACATTGGCGGCATCATAGCGGGGTGGCTCCGTGCCGTGGAATTGACGTCCTAGCCATTCTAAGTAGGCGCGGATGAAGTGGAGGCCTGAAAGTGCATCTAAGCCCCTAAGTGGATTTTGGTGAATTGAATGACAAAGCGATTAAAGAACTAACTTGTTTGTTTAAGAATGTGAGCAGGTTTTTATTCAATTATTCATGAGTTAATATTGCTATATTTGAGGATGAATATTGTATGGCTCACATGAAGAAGACAAGCAAGTGAGTGGTCCTATGATAAGAAATGATAAATGTCAATCAATCAAACGAAGATAAATATTGGGGATATCTTGCAAAGACCAATTCCGAGTCTCCAATAATTGTGGTAGCTTGATTAGAAATCAATGGATCATAAAAGGAGAAAGGGTGTTCTCTACTAAATTATGAATGCAAGGCTTCATGTGGTGATTGCAAAAGGATACAAGGTTGAGTGTATATTGATGATCCTCAATTGGAAGCTTGCACATTCGTTGTCAATCAAGAACAAGCATTTGAAGCGGGATTTCAAATGAAGACTAAATATGGATGAAGTAAAGCCGAACTCAATGTGGATTGGGTAAGTGGTGAAGAGATCACCCGAGATGACTAGAGCGAGGTACTAAGGGCAATCTTATGGTCTTGCCTAGGGTGGCTACCATTAGTGTGTTTGCTAGGGTGAAGTAACTAGTATCCGTGGGTTCTCGAAGTATCATATCCAAGCCTTAACCGAGGGAAGCAATGCAACTCATCTACATGTTATGTTTGGCAATATGGAGTGACTTAAGGATCTAAGTGTGCATTCCTATGCTATGTGGAAAGATCTTAAGTTGCTAGCTCAAGTATGGATGTGCTCATGAAGATAGCAAAACTGTTGGAAGCCCTCAAGTTCAAGTTGTTCAAGTACGACAAGATGAAAGATCTACAAGCTAAAGAGGTTGACTACGTATTTACTTTCGTTCTTGAGTATAGGAATGCCGTACTATACAGAGGGATGCAATATTAACTTTATGACAAGTATCAAAAGTGCTCATTAGTTGACCTATGTGAGAAATAGTCTTGAGAGAGTCCCTGAGTGATCTAACAAGCCTCTAACCCAACCTAAGTCACTTCAACACGTCTTGAAGTGTTTGTGAGAAGAGAAAAGGGTTTTTGGGCTCTCTCTGCCCATGGCGGTCTAACCGCCTCTGGGGCGGTCTGACC
Source organism: Cenchrus fungigraminus (assembly GCA_036936925.1). NCBI lineage: Eukaryota > Viridiplantae > Streptophyta > Magnoliopsida > Poales > Poaceae > Cenchrus > Cenchrus fungigraminus. Next base: position 87,692,868 of record CM072779.1, on the reverse strand, counting down.
GCCCCAGGCAGCCAACGGCTAATTTTTCAAACTGACCGGGGGCAGGCGGTCTAACCGCCCTGACTAGGCAGTCTAACCGTCCTGGCCAGTTTTCTAACGGCTAGTTTTCCTTGTAAAGGGTATAAGTACCCCAGGAGCTCCACTTGTTGGGGCTGCTGATTCTAGGGTTGCTGGTGTGCTCCCCCTGCTGTTTTTGCTAAGCCAAAACCATAGAACCTCTCCCTAACCATCTCTTTGTGAGATTTGTGAGATTCAAGCTCTATTCTTGAGTTGGATTGAGAGAGTGAGATTGTGTGAGCTTTGTGAGCTGTCAAGAGCTTTCCATAGCTTGAGCACTTGTGATTCGCGTCTATAAGCCTTGAAGCATTTGTTACTCTTGGAGGTTTGCCTCCTAGACGGCTAGGCGTCGCCGGCTAGCTCCCAAGTTGTGGTGAGCAGCGGCAAGTTTGTTAGGGCTATGATCTTGCCTCTTCGTGGAAAAGATCACCTTAGTGGAATCAAGGAAAGCGGTTGAAAGAGACCCGGCTTGTTGTGGGAAGAGTTAGTTGAGAGCTCGAATCTCTTACAAGCTCCTCAACGGAGATGTAGCTTCCTTGGTGGAAGTGAACTTCGGGAAACAAATCTTTGTGTCTCATTTGTGGTTTGCCTCACTTGTGGTTTTCTAGCATATTACTATTTGCTTCCGCTTCGATCTACTTGGGTGCGCTTGTCTTTGTGTGCAGGGATCATTACCCTGCTTGTGACCATCTACCAAGGCCACTTACCAAGTTTGGTTCGTGCTAGAAGTCAAGAGAAGCTTGAGCCATCCTTTGCTAGCTTTCTGCGTGGAGGCGGTCTAACCGCGTCCAGGGGGCGGTCAAACCGCCCTCCCCCAGCAGAAAGCAGCAGGGCGGTATAGTGTAGGCAATCTGACCGCCTGTGCCTGAGAGCTCAAGTTTTTGGGGGAAAAGTTTTATTTGGTCCACTCGCCTATTCACCCCCCCTCTAGGTGACATTAAGGTCCTTTCAAGGTCGCGCGGTTACAGCCAAGACCCGAATTCGAGCCCTGTGGAGGCGGTGGCCGAGAGGCTGGCAACGCCGCCAGACCGACGATCAGGGACGGGTACGGCCATGCGACTGAGCTCTCTGTGTCTGGGGGAGACTGATTGATTCATTGCGTCGGACGAGCAGTAGGACTGAAACGGGAGTGTTTGGGAAGAAAACTATGGGTAGAGTGGTTCGGAACTGGCGAGGATGCCGATGGTGGTAGGAATACAATGGCCAGCTTCCATGAGAAGTTGTGCAAGCTTTTGTGACAAGCTAAGCAATAACGGGCCTCTAGATCGAGTGGCTACCATTCATCTTCAAGCTTTGAGTGGCTGACGTGTGGGTACCATCTGGGTATACCCACACGTCACTAACCTCTTGATGATGGCAACCACCTTCCATGGGACGATGTGGCAAGCTTCCCTGGGAAATTAGGCAACGGGCGCCTCGGCCTGTGGAGGAAGGCTACGGCTGGATGTTACTGATAAGAAAAAGTGACCAGACCGGACTAAATTGCAAAACAGGATGACAACGGCTGTATCTTACTGATTTGCAAAAGTGACCGGACCAGACTAAATGGTTCGTTGATTTGTTAGGAAAATATGATCGCATTATTCGAACGAACATCCACCCAAAGTAGGAAATAGAGTCCACATACACAAGACAATGTTCCTATGAAATCTAACGATGCTAATTAACATCACAAATAACATAACATCGTAATGTTCACATACATAAGACAAAGTTCCAACGAAATCTAAAGGTACTAATTAACATCACAGATAACATAACATCATAGATATTTCACAAGCGCGACTCGCTCACTCCATCTACATCCATCCCTCATTCCTGGTCACGACGCGATGGCGGTTAAACTTCTTGAAGTCCTGCCTCTGGTGTGCATACCTGGCCATCCCAAGGACATGGTCGTTGACCTCATTCAAGTTGCGCCAACGATGCATACGGTTGGGGTAGACAGGGCACCCATACATGCCGTTTGTGCGCAGGAAGACGCGCAAAGCATCACCCCGGGGGACCGGAGGGATGTAGTCGTGGCGACGGTCCTCAGATGAGTCTATGTCGGTTTGGGAGTCGGTGTCGGAGTCAAACTCATCAGCTGGAAGGGTAACCGTAAACGTAAAGTTCCGAGGCGGTGATGGTGAAGGAGCCTGGATATCTGCCGGCGAGCCACCACCTGCTCCTTGCAAACCGCCGACGATCGACGGCGGGTCGACAGCGACGACGACGGTGGAGGAGGCTGGGAATCTGCCAGCGAGCCACCACATGCGAAGTGGTGGCCGTCGCGCGGCAGCACCCAGTCACGGGCGCGCGAAGAGGATGTGGCGCTGGAGGATCGGTTGATGCACGATGACGAGAGCCGGCACGACAGGGAGCCTGATCGCTTCATTGCGTCGGCCGGGCAGTAGGAGTGAGACGCAAGTGTTTGGGAAGTGGTAGAGTGGTTCGGAGCTGGCGAGAACTACTAATTAAAAACTTAATTAAAAACTACTAATTAGCATTACAGCAAAGTGACACTTGTTATTGTTGGCAATTAGCTTTTCAGCCAGTCTGGGTGCCGCCTCCAACATCAGTCCTAGTCCTGCGAAGGGTTCGGATGGAACCTTTTTCAAAGTCGCTCCGCTCCTCAAATTAGGCCACGGTTCGAAGCGGGTCGGCCCAAAATGAAAAAGGATCGAGAGGGTGTTGATCCTGTTGACCCACGGTGACCCTCGAGTCGAACCGCATCGCCTCCCGTTCCTGTCGCGCCGTCGCCCCGTCCTCCCTCCTCCCGTCTGCCTTCGATCCTTGGCGCCCTCCTCCCGGCCTCCTCTCTGGTCTCGACGCTTTCGTCGTGCTGCGGCAGGTGACGCTCGTGCGGGAGGGCGTCGCGACGAAGGGGGCGGCGCCGGCGCGGAGCCGGCAGCCGACGACGAGGCGGTGGGAGGAGGAGAAGGAGGAGGAGGGGGTCGTCGAGTGGGGTCTTCTCGGCGACGCCTACGACCGGTGCGGCGAGGTCTGCGCCAAGTACGCCAAGAATTTCTACCTCGGTCAATCACGCACTCCATTGGCTTCACCATCTCGGCCATCCTCCCTCGGCACCGGCTCCAGCGGCGGCGAATCCGACTAGGCCCTCGAACGGCGAGGTGGGGGACAGGGATCCCTTCGATCTCGCGGCGGCACCACCACCCGAGATCGGTTCACCATGGCCGGAACCTCCTCGCCGTTGGCTCCTTCAGCTCCGACTACATCACGAGGCAGCCACGATGAGCACCATCAAAGTGTAGATCCCACCCCTCTCCCTGCGCATAATGATATGTGGTGAGACATCTGCACAATCTTGTAGTTGCCTAGTTGGTTATTTACTTTGGTTTTATGAATAAGTCACTAGGATGCATGCTTTGGGTCATCGATTCCTCTGTAGAATGTACAAGGGTGTGAATTGTCATCGATTTAATTTTGAAACTGCAATGAGGCATGCATTGTCACCTGGCAACAAGTGAATTTACCAACTTTATATTGCCAAGAATGATGGAATAACTATGTGCTTCCTGGTCGGTCGAATCTGACTCAATTTTCTGGGCTGTGTTTCTGTTAGCAGTTTGAAAATCAGTGAGTGGCGGTGGTTATTAGGTTAGTTGACATTATGTCCCTCTGCTGCATGACTGCATATTGAGGCTTTCTTTTCTTTTCTTTTGAAAAAAATGGCTTTCTTAATTAATTTCTTTCTCAGAGAAAGCCCAGAGGGACATTAAGGCTGTAGTGCAAATGTGCAATGAGGCTGTGATCAGACTATGCACACATTTCCTAAGAGATAAGCATGCTGTTCAACTGCTACTTACATGATAGCACTATGCTACACACCTTATAGCAGATACCTGATGCTGCTTCGTATATGCTGGTTCCAAACTTCCAAATACCAGAGATGTAGCCGGATTGCTTCTCTCCAATTACTTTGGATTGCTTTAGAAACGCTGGAGAATGCACTGTTTTCTGATTTTATTTTATTTTTCTTTGGTCGATATCGTACTGCTAGATAGTGATTTTTTTCCTTCTTAGGGTAGGTTTTAATCTTGTTTGCTCTTTTCTTTGTATATTTAATATAACAAAAAGAAATTCAATCCTTTTTGTTGTGACTGATACCCTATCTTGCTGGTGATGCATAGTTGTAGACAACTCGTATATGATGATAGTTAAAACTTTTAATGTAGGGTATTTCTTACTTCTGACAAGAACTTTTCTTTTACCTGCAGCTACTCCCCACCACCGTCCAACAGTGCAAGTCCTAATCTTGTGAATGAATATCGTGTGTGGTCCCCGCTGACGGCCACTTCGCCGACATATACTGGTGAGTAGATATACTTTTGACCACAAGAACATCAGACATTTCTATGTTTGTTTCTTGCAGTTTGCTCGTATCATTACGGATAGATGTTTGGACTCAATATCATTACGGATGGATAGATGTCCCTTTCTGGTTAGCCATCATGAGAGCTAAGCTACCATAATTGTTTCTGGTACATTAGACATCTGACTGTCTGAATGTTGTGTGATGTTCTGTTGACTTAACTCCCCTAGCTAGTTGCCCTCTTTTCAGTCAAAACCTGTGACGTGTTGAGGGTTACAATTACTGCTAATCTTATTTTACACCCTGTTTCTTTGCAATCAAACTTTTAAACCTTTCATTATTCACTATACTACTAATCAACATGCAAAACAATACTGTAGTTTCGTATATGTACACGATTGTGTTTAGTAGTCAACCTGCACATGTAATCGCATCGCTTTCCTGGAATAATAACATAATGGCCAGACTTGTAAACGAATCAAATCCGTAGTTGCCTAGCAGATACAATAGCATGCATTGATCCGCCCTCACTAATCAGGCCTTGAGATTTTTCTGGACCTCCTTTCTGCAGCTTCTGTGGCCGTAGCTATCACGTCACAGTAATGTTAAGTTGTAGTTAGCGTAGTTGATTTTGGGGTGAGGTGGATTTATCAATGAACAAAGGAAGGGCAGAAGCACATCCAGAGAGAATTTTTGGAATTTTTGTCACACATTTTTGCCTCCTACATAGATCCCCCTAATAATTCCTTTGAGACATTATAAGCTCCACAATTTTTTTTCATTTAGCTTGCTGGAAGATGAAGCATGAATAAGCCTTTGTTTTTTTGTTGACAGGAATCAATGACGATGCTGAAACGTGTGATAATGATGCTGACAATAACCTTCACCAATCCGAGGAAGTTGATCCATCTGTCAGATCAGTGATAGAAAGGGCGACTAAAAATTTCAAATCCCAATGTTGGAAAGAATTCGAACCAATCATTGAAGATGGGGTAGTTGTGAAAGGAATGTGTAAGCATTGTGACATTGAGATGGCTGCCAAACGAGGTGCAGGGACAAGTTCTCTTCTAACACATTTAAGAAGATGCAAAAAAAAGGAGCAGGGGTCTTCGGATTGTGCAAGAGTTGAGTTCTACACTGAGGTCTCCTTGTGGCAGTAAGTTAAAAGATTGGAGCTATGATCCAGATGTGTCATGGGTGAAATGTTTGAGAATGATACCAGGTAATCTGAGAATGAACATATAAATCAATAACTGTAAATTATATTGTTATCTCCTGTCATATGCCATTATCTTGCTGCTTGCATGAAACCATGATTCTTCCTTGAGATTCAGGTCTGAACAAATTAGGCATGTTCTCATTGTTGTTAACATTGATGCCCTCAAAGACTTCACTGTATTTTCCTCTACCAACTTATCTGACAACTTCATAGTCATCCTGCTCATTGATAAAAAAGAAATTGTACTTGTCAGAAACCAACCAATAATTTAATGAATAATTTAATGGGTTGGGGGAACATAACAGTATAGTAGTAAACAAAATTTAAAAGCTGATAGTTATAGCATGACTGTCCAAAAGATTGGGAGTGATAACTAAAGGGTATAAAGTATGCTGAAGGATGATAACAGAGTTATCTTAGTGAGGCAGAAATCGTGCAACTGCATGCTAAAAAATCCATGTGCTCACTGCTCAAGGAAATTTCAGTTTAGTTCTTTGGGTTGGGCACAAGATTATTCTTCTGTATTTTACCTTTTTACAAACTTCGTTTTATGTAAGTCTGCAATTTGCCGTCCTTGTTTGTTGTTTCCCTGGGAAAACAACACTTTTTACGGTCAGTGACCCCCAAATCCGGATGCAGCCAGTCAATGCCTAGAAAATCACCAATTCAGCACACAACACCTCTGCTGTCAATTTCTGGATGCGCATACCCCCGGCCGGCGGCACCCTTTGCTGTCTGATGGGTTCAATCTGGCCGGATCATTATCAGTGTTAAGCCAGCCTAGCTAGCACTAGCAGCTAATCCCTTTTCGCTGAAGTAGATTGCACTCTGACAGCTCTAGTTACAGAATAGATACTAGAGCCTAGTTCTTGCTTTCGGCTGGTAATTCGTTTATATCCCATCCGTGCCTTGCCCCAGAAACGTGACGGATTGTTCTTTGATTATCACTGAATTTTTCTTTCTGTTTTTTTTAATATGCAAAAGTATCTTATAAGGCACTAGATATTAGCACTGTCATTGATATTCCTCGTAACGTTCTTGTTGGTTGTGGCTTCCTGTTGCAGAAAATTAATATTGTGATCCTCTTTACCGTGTAGGCTGTGATTGGTGGATGCAACTCTGTTGCTGTGTTCCTGTCTGTGTTGATTTGGAGTGGACAGTTCGTAGCATATAAAACATCCATTTGAATATATATGTTCACATGATTACACTTAGTATTTGATAGAATTATTGTTCTAGGGTGAAAGAACAGCAAGCAGCAGATATGATACATGCTGATGATGTCCTTGGAAGCTCTTGGATTTACCATGTTGAGGGGATGGTGACTGAATTTTGTACTTTCTGCATTGAAAGGAATTTAGTTGATAAAATGATTGATCTGCCCTGTGATTCCTGTTTGGTCCCTCCTGAATACAACTACATCAAAACTAGTGCTACTGCTACATTCTAGAGGAATATGTGTATGTCCAGTATATATGGCATGTTTGATGTACTGATGTGCCTGAATATCTGTAGTTTGATGTTCTGATTAATTGATGTTGCATCAGCAATTTAACATTGCCGGACCCCATTCATTGTTGGATTAGCAGTTATTATAAATTGGCAATCTATTCCCATCATGTAATCGTGTCCAATTGAAACCCCTTTTTCTCTGATAGTTGGAGTTGTACGTCGTTCCGCTAGCAGTAATGGATGGGATGTGCTAGTTATGGATGCTATTCTGTCAGCCAATGGATACGTCGTTTAGCAGTAATGGATACGCCGTTCCTTCAGCCAGGGTCGAACCCCGGATATCCTTGGAGCAGTAGGTTCACGTGCCCGCACGGAGCGGGGCAACCCTCGATCCTGGCTTGCCGCGGATGGATCGGCGGGTCGGCAGCCGAAGCGCACCGCTCCGCACCCTTCGCAGGACTAATCAGTCCCTATTTGCGCTCAAAAAAAAAAATCAGTCCCTATTCACCGTGCGGGTGTGGCCGTGTGGGGGACAAAAGGAAATGAGAAACAGGAAAGAAAAAACACTGACTCATCCCCCATGGCAGCCGAAGAGGGTTCCGGCGGCGGCGGCTGGATCGGCGGGGAAGAGAAGGGTTCGCCGGCGCCAAAGCAGTCCGGGGGTGGCGGCGCGGCGAATTTCCTAGCAGGGATGCCCTCGCGCGGCAACTTCTCCTCCGGCTCCGTCTCCTCCAGCCTGGTACGGACCCCCACGCTGAAATCCCCAAACTGTTTCTCTCTTCGGACGTTCTGAGGCGTCTGGAGTCGCGCGGTGAGGCGGGGTTCTGAGACCGTTTCTTGGGCTGTGATCTGCGTAGGGAGGGTTCAGGGTTTACGTCTGCGAGCACGGCACAGATCCCCCAGGTCAGTGGATCCCACTTACCGTTCTTCCTTCCTTTTGCTTGGCAGCATGATTTTTTTCACTCGGTAGTACTACTGGCATTTGTCTGCTGAAATGATGAAATTGAAATGTTGTGCTCTAGGGTATGTGGTATTGTCGCGTGTATTGTGATGTCCAGGAAAAAAGAAATGTTGTTTGAGTTGTGCGTCGAAATGTACTATGCTTGCTTGAGTAGTCTAGAAATTGATAAGATTTACCATTACCATTCCTCATTTTTTTTCTTTCATTGCTGGATGATGTGCATAGGATTCTATGGTTCTAGGAGTATCAGTTTAATTAGAATGATATGCTCTAGGATTTTGCTGGATTGTTGGTTGTATTAGAAATGGTATGTCACATGTAATGTGTGCTCAGAGGATTAGAACCGGTAATATCTAAAATGCTCAAAATACGAAGGACTTGATTTCCCAGTGCTTGCACTTCAGAGTCAGCATTTGATGGAAGCTCTGCTTGTTCAAAATGTTTGCAGTGCTAATCTGCTTTTAGATTTAGGCATAACAAAGATGCAACTTATTCTCATGTGTATGATGAACTGGTCTTAGTCGAATGCATAACAACTTATTCTTTGTTCATACAGTTAGGATTGGATTTTTACCTGCTTACTGTGGTGTGAACTTCTAGTGATGTCTATGTTTGGCCTTTTGTGCTTTTCCGTTAGGATGTGTTGTGATGGTGGCAAGGTTCAGCTAGGTGCTAGGCGGAGTCTAGGCGCTGACCCATTGCCTAGCGCCTAGTCGGGAGTACTCGGTCTAGTCGCTCCTAGGCGTTTTCCTAGGCGTTTTGGCAAAATAGCCGTAATATATATATATACACTATTTATATAACTATATGTCTATATATATGTATATAAGTACTCTATAGGAGTTACAGTAAATATAAAAAGAGGCCAGTAGACATACCTGACTCTTTGTGGCTTCTTCTTGCATGTTCCTAGCTCCTGCAATTCATTTTGACAGCTGCTAATTAGCAAATAGTCAGTACTCAGTAGACAGCATAAAAAAAAAAAGAGAACACAATGCTGTCACTTATCTGAAATTTCAGCAACCTCCCATCCATGAGCACACCATACCAGCAGCTGGTAATTTCAATACAAGTGGATAGGAATAGGACAGCAATACAAGTGCACAACACAATTTATAAATAAAGGACAGCATTGTAGTTCATAAGACCATAACATGCATTGTAGTAGTTCACAAGAAAACACACACAGACTCACAGAGTCACAAACATATAAGAAAACACACAGCTGTGCATTTCCTCACATTCTTTCCTTCATGAGCCAAATGCTCTTTCAGCCTATGAATCCCTCCTCTCATCTCCTTGTTACAGAGCTTGCACTTCACTTTGTCCTTGTTGGAAGCATCAACAAGAACACCATATTCCCATCCAACATCATCGGAATTCCTTTTCAAAAGACCGGCAGCCTCTGTTCCTGCTGCCTCTGTTCCTGCTGCTACCTCTGTCGACATCCTAAATCCTACACTAAATATTAAGAGTAGCATTCAGATGCATGCACAGGGGAGGGGAGGGGAGCGTGGGAGGGAAGAGAACTCACCTCGGGGACTTGGGGTGGCCGGCGGGGAGGGATTCCAGCCGGCGGGGAGGGATTCCAGTCGGCGCGAGTCCAGGACGAGCAGGACCGGCGGAGTCTCGTCGAGGACAAGCAGTGCCGGCGGATGGAGGAGCAGGGGAGGAGCAGAGGAGCAACAGGACGGCGGATGGAGGAGCAGGGGAGGAGCAAGACGGCGGAGGCCGAGCCGGCGAGGAGGACCGGCGGCAGGGACGAACAAGGGACGACCAATTGAGGCACGGGCCGACGAAATTGAGTCGCGCTGGCCTCTATTCCTCCTGCGCGAGTATTGGCGGACGCCCGCGCGCGGGAAATCATCGCGGGCGGGGGCAATTTTCGCGCGCAGCGCTGATTCCCACGCCAAAATCGGGTCGCGCTGCCTCCGCGCCCGCCTAGCGCGCCTCCTCGCCGCCTAGATCCGCCTCCGCGCCGCCTAGCGCCGCGAAGCCCGACTATGGGCCTAGTCGAGGCGACGGGCGTCGCCCAGCGACTAGTCGCGCCTAGTCGCCGCAGAACCGCCGCCTAGCGGAACCATGGATGGTGGGAAGATTGCTATGGACTTTGCATTTGTGCAGGGCTGTTCTTGAGATTACTATCTCTATTTTAATACTAGTGGAGGAGATAGTTTTCATGCATTCATGTATTTCATTGTGCCCCAGTGAAAAATATTGTTGTTGAAATTTTGCAATTTGCACTGATAATGCAGCAATAGATCTAACAAGTTGTAGTGGATAAATCACCTTTATGATTGTTCATTTCATATGTTCTGTAGGTTTAGAGTTTTCCGGTATTATTTATGTTTTCTTCCTAATGGTTCCTGTGGTACATATTGTGCTAGCAACTATAACTGTGCTGTAGTAAAAAAAAGACTGGACTGTGCTCTAAAATTTTGTTTTTCATTGGGCTCAAGTTTGAGTGATGTATTACCATGCCATACAGGAACCATAGCGATTAAAACCTAGCTGCTTTATTGTTTTCTTGTTATGGAGTCACTTGTCAACCATGAAACATGTTTTTTTTTTCTAACAAAAGATGCATGCCATGAACTTAGGGAAAAAATAAACTTCTGATCTTGTGTCCCCAAGTATTAATGTATTATACATAATTACATATATCTATGGCGCGTCACATTTTTAACAGTGATACATGACAAACGAGTACTGGTTTTTCTTGTGTGATATTCTATCAGACATGTCTGTATATCCTCACTATATAAGGGGTTTTCTGATATTACTGCACGTTTCCATACCTATATATTTTGGCTTCTTCTTGCTGTAATAATTTATACAAATGCTATTAGTAACATTTACATTACGTACAATGAACATGTGGTCTATATGCCAATTTTGTTTTTATTTGACTTGTTAATCTCTTTGTTACTTTTAGAAGGGCAAGTTATACAGACGGATTCAACAAATATTTTGATCAGACATCTCCAATTGAACAAACAGAAGAGTGATGCCAAAGATTCAGGTTCGAGGACTCCAGGGGAAAACACCAGAGGGAAAAGGTAAATAACAAAAAATATGCAAATATCTTGTTACAAGCTGTCTCTTCCTGTGTTGTATTAGGCCCCTAGTTTCATCTTTCATGTGGATAATACAATTTCTCTGTGCACATGAAATTGTTAAAGGCTTGTTGCATTTTTAGTAATTCTTTTGGTCTTAAGGATGTTGTGTACTGAATTACTCCTAAAATGCTCAATTGCCTATATTTAGTGCCCTAAACATGCCTACATTTAATATTGTTAATATCCTTATTCAACACTAGTCTATAGACATGTTTGATGGCCCTGAACTTTATGTCATCTTTATTTTTCTTTATGATTCTATTAGAACAAGTGATTAAATACGGGTGAAAGGGCCTCCAGCCTAGTGGTTAGAGCACCTAAGTAGCACTCAGCAAACCCGAATTCGACTCCCTGTTGGAGTGAATTAAAAGGGACTGGAATAAAATTTATAAAAAAAATAGGTTGGGGTTTCCCCTGCTGACTTTGGTCAAAAATACGGGTTCAACTATATTATGAAGTTTTCAAGAATTGAAAAGAACTTGAAGTTTTGACATTTAATTTATTTTTGTTTCATTTGATAGAAGTATAAGTTCTTGCCTGCACACCTTAGCTCTTTTAGGTGTCTAAAGATGATGTGAGAGCTGTATATTTTCCTAGTACTTTCGTCTCCTCCTACAGTCCTACTTGAGGTTTCTTTAGATGATTTAAGATGACTAATTAAGCACTAGCTGCTTTATTTCAATTATGTGGGTAAAATATGCAATTTACTATTCAAAGTCAGTTGTCAAAATCATTATACTCGAGAAAACATGGTAATTTTTCAGTATCTTTTTACTTAAGTCTTCAATACAACATGTCATGTGTTTTAGTCACTATCAATTGAAGCGCAATAATAATTATTAGTACTCAAAACAAATCACTTGAATTTGCAGTTACACACTTCAAATAAATGACGAGCAGCAATTGTTATCAACTGCACAGAATTGACATGGGTAGGATGAACCTGCAGGGCCTTTTTTTTTTTTTTTTTTGAAGAGGCAAACCACATTGGAGTTTTACACAGTATATCCATAAATATGTTAGCTGGCACTGAACCGATTGTTATAGAGTATTTCATTATGTTCTTAGTCAATTACCAGAATTCCCATAAGGTACGTGAACTATCTTTTTTTTTTATACATGTTTATGAACTATCATGTCTCATTGCTGGCAAGTGCATCGGCGATAAAAGAGTCATGCCTTTAATTCAGCCAGGATGGGTCAATATGAGAAGGGTGGGTTTAGTAGAAATTTGAAATTTATGTCAAAACGCTCTTAACTCAGCCCAGACAAGCCAACCATACCGAGATAACTGTAAACTCATAAGATTCTTGATTGGTGCTTATTGAGACGGTGGTGACATACAAACATAGATGACCTAAACATTCAGGTTGGATCTCCTTGAACGTAACAGTGTCGATGGAAATGGCTTACAGAAATGTTTGGATTCTTCTTTACAAATCAGCTGATGCTATTTGTAGATTCTCATGCTATAAATGCCAATTTCACATCAGCAATTTATTAAAAGAAACCTAACCTTCTGAAACTGACGGATGCTGATTGCTCTTAATAGATTGCACTGATTGCTGATAATAATAGATTGTTGCTTTGTCATGCCGTCACATTATATTAGCTTCTTGAGATGTTCGATGCCTAGTCATCTGCATATATGGAGCTTCCTTCTTCATGGCTGCTTACCTGTTGATTATTCGTTGGATGGTGACTTTGCATATGTTCCCTTTAGAAGTAAGTTCTCTCTTTTAATTTTACCAGATCTGCTGCCAGAAGTTTGGAGATGTTGAATGCAGCAAAAAGGGCTAACTTGGGTACTTCCTCTGGATCATCAGTCTGTGGTAAAGTTCTGTCACCTCAGCCCCTAGTTGTATTCATCAGGTGTAAATGCAGAGTGTTTCTCTTCTTTAGCATCTTGGAAAGTAGAGAGCCAGTATGAAGAAATTGCAGCTGCCCCAGTTTTCAGTGAAAGCCTTTTTTTGCCAGTTTCCAGCCAACTTGTTTTGGAAGTTTTGACCGCAAGTTATAAGAAGATTAGCACATAACATAGTTTATCACAAGTTTAACTTTTAGCAGTCATTTTTAATTTTGTGATGTTGCGTTGGCTTTGTGGGCACACAAGAAGGGATAGAGTCTAGAACGAAGATATTCATAGGGTTGGGGGCACCAATTGAGGAGAAATTGATTCAACATCGGTTGAGATGGTTTTGCCATTTACTCAAGTCCAAAGGAAGCCTCCTGAGGTGCCGGTGCGTAGTGGGGTTCTAAAGCGGGTTGATAATGTAAAGGCAGGTAGAGGTCGACCTAAACTGACTTGGGACGAGTCGGTTATGAGAGACCTTAATGAGTGGAATATGTCCAAGGAGTTAGCTATGGATAGGAGTGCTTGGAGACTAGCAATCAACGTGCTTGAACCACGACCTCTGTTTCTTCTTTTTCTACTTACCAACTCTACCTCCTCTCTTCGGCCTTTTTTTGTGTTTCTTCTACCCTTGAGTTTTTTGGGTTTTATCTCTGGTCTACCCCAACAAAAGAATATTTTGTTGTTGCTGCTTCTGTTGTTGTTGACTTTGTGTTTGATAGTTTATGTGTATGGTCTAAAATCTAGTAATGCATGAATATAATTTTAAAAATGAAATACTGCAATCTATTATTTTCTTCAAACCCAATATAAGTATTTTTCTCGAACCTTATTAATACTTTAATCTTGCAGAAGAAACGATTTCTGGATTTTCACAGCACACGCTTCAATCATTCACTGTTGAGAGGTTACGTGCACTTCTACGACAAACTGGTCTCCCGACAAAAGGGAAAAAGGCAAGCGAAACCTTGTTGAATCTTCTTGTTCTGAAAGACTATGCAGAAATTTTATTTAGAGTTTCAAGGACTAGCACACCATTTGTTTTTCTGCTCCATCTGTCGACTGTGTTCAGAAGAATTTCATTCATATCACAAAATATACTGCTGACTCCGTCGTTTTGGATACCTCCAAATTGTGTTCCATGAACTCATTATTTTTGCATATGCTCAGTGCTGCTTTCTTAAACTTGCAAAGTGGTATCGCAAAATTTTGCACCAAACCTACCTGCATAGCATGCTAGGAAATTATGTGTACAAAGAGTTTTTGCATCTTTTGGCTAAAGCTGTCTTTCTGAAATTCAATGAATAGGTAGAGTAAGCCTGTCTGTTATTCTTAATACTACATTACTACTACTATCCAGCAGGTATTTATGAGAAAATTTAGAGTTTCCAGATAAATTAATCGCCTAGAGGTGGTAGTGTAAAAAAAAGAAAAAAAACTAGACCAGGTTTATATTATATTAAGAAAGAAGAAAATAGTCACCCGAATTTACCTCGACGAGGACTAAATCTGGGTTTGTCTAGCCATACTTGTACACCCTCAACTAACTGAACTAGGTTCAGCTTCCTAGAGGTGAATAGTGTTGCTCTGACTTTTTTGTCTACATAATTAGTTCAATCAGGTCATGCTGTCTGTTTTATAATATTTGCACTTCTTTGTGCTGTGAAACTTGGCATCTGGAAAGAAGATATTATGAAAAAAAAAGGTTTCACTGCTCTTTTGTATTCTATAAGAAAAGTGTAATAACGTCAATGTTCCCTTCGTTGGAGAGAGGGTGAAAAGAGCACTATTTACCCATCACATCCATCACATATTCTCTCACAAGAAACACTATTTCAGTACTATTTATTTGCAACTTCACTATTCATTTGCAACGAAGAGAACAGGCCCAAGTCATTTTATGCCCATTATATCACTTCAGGACCAAATGTAAAGTGTAATCACGTTATTTTCTTTTTGCAGGATGAATTGATTGCTCGCTTACGAGAATCACAGGGTTGACATGAAGTTTGTACGTAATCTTGTTTGGTCGATCCAACCCTGCATGCAGGGGTTACAAGCAAAACGAGCATCAAGCTGTACTTGGTGGCTGCTTTCTTTAGACTTAATTTGATGTAGTGGCATACTTGGAGTGAAGACTTCTCGTATATTATTTATAGTCAGAACTTGTTAAGTACTTAATTTTGTATTCAAATCGATGCATCTGGTCGTAGGGTCTCTTTCTTGTTAACTTTAGTCTCTCGGTAATCTAATGGCATAATTCTAAAATTAATTCAATTTTAACTAATGATCAAATAAGTAATGTACACAATTGATTCATGATTAGCAACTTAATTGACAAAAAATTATTGGTTGAAAGAAAAATTGAATGCTATCTGATTTGTTCAATACATTGTCATTTGTAATTTTAAACTATAGATGCACCAATTTGCCAATTTAGTGCACTAAATTGAGCATTTTACACCCACTCATAAAATTATTATACTATATTGATTATTTTACATAATTTCGAACTAATTTGCACCCACCTGACAAGTTATCTAACTAAATTGAGCAGTTTAAAACTTGTTGGATTGATCCGTACCCACATGACAAGTTATTGTAGTAGATTAAGCATATTAAGTAGATCGATCAATCTGCACTCACTGGCATAATCAGGTTCCTGACATTTTTCTAAACCTGGAGAGAAGAATGTTACTACTTTTTAATGAAAATTGTGGGGTTCTTCACCCACCCCACCAGGTTAGAGCAACTCCAACAATCTTTTTATTTTTGTTAGTTAAATTTAGAATTTTAGCTATTTGTAAAAATAAAAAAACTTCATAATTCCATCGGATGATCCAACAGCTTCTTTAAAACTGAACACTCTACATGAGTGGACCCTACATGTCAAGTCTTTCCCCTCCCAATCTTATCCATCCCCACCGACCACCCCTCACTCCCGTCCTCTGGTGCTCCGATCTCCACGCAGCCGACGGCTCCGTAGTCGTTCTCCACGCGACCGGCGGCTCCGTCTTGGCGTTGCTGGCGGAGCCCCTGGCGGCCTCCGGCTCCCTCGAAGTTCGGTCCAAGGCGCGGGCGGTGGTACTCCGGCGGCACTTCAAGTTCGTCCTGGACGGCAGCGCGGTGCTTGACGTAGCAGCGGCCGGACAGCACAGCAGCATCAACACGACTACCGGCGGCGCTCTCCGGGCTCAGCCCCTCTCTCTGGTTGTGGCTGCGGTGGTGGGGAAAAGAGCAAGGATGCTACTTGCTCTGCTATGCAGCACGGATACGGATACGTGGATACGACAATTTCCCAAACAACTCGATACGCGGATACGTTTTAACTATTTTTTAATAAATAATAAAAGTGCATAATAAATTATAAAATAGATATTCTAGTTCAACATAAAGACATTAAAGGTCTATTACACTCAAAATAACATGATATCAGCAGGTTCTAAATTAGGAAAAAATTAAAAGGCAGTAGCAAACTAGCATCAAGCAATCAACATCAAGCTTCTTCCTCATTCCCCATCAACATCAAGCTTCTTCCTCATTCCCCGTCTCCTCCACACCTTCAACCTCGGCATCACCCAATCCAAATGATACAGCCTGCAACTCTGGTTCATCAATGGACAGGTCAGCAACTTCAAGAAGACCTACACCACTAAGGGAATCAAAAGAATCTCCTCCAACATCCCACATCCTTGTCTCTCCTTTCTTGTATGCATCAGTTCTTCGAAAATTGAAAGCTCTAATCAGGAAGATTGGTAGGGAACAACAACAGGGGAAAGGGATAGAACAAGAATAGGGGAGGAGCTCCTTTGCACCTTGAGCCGGGCGGAGCCCGCGGAGGTCCTTTGCAGCAGCTAGGCGAGCAGAGGTTCCCTGCAGGCTGCAGCGCTGCAGCCGCGGATCCGGCTTGTCGTCGCCGTGCGGGAAGCTCCTGGTCCTGGGGTCCCTGGCTTGTCGTCGCCGGTGAGGGCGCATGCTGCTCCAGCGGGCGGCGGCCACGAGTGGCGGACTGGCGGCGCGAGTCTCGCGTGGGGAGCAGCCGAGCGGGACGAGCGGCTGCGTGTGGGTGGTCTGGGCGCGTGGGGGTAGGGCAACAGGGGCTATGTGCTCCTTTAGGTGGGCTGTGCTAGGCCGTATCTTACCAAATACGTATCCAATCTGAAGTTTCCTGGCCCAATACGGCCCAAATTCTGGATACGTCCAGGATATGTATCCTTGACGTATCGGCGGCGTATCCGTGTCGGATACGTATCAGATACGCGATACGGCAGCAGGGTGGCGTATCCGTGTTACATAGTTGCTCTGCATCCTGCGATGGATGAAAGAGCAGGCGGCGTGCGTGGTGGCTTGAAGCGAGGAAGCAGCGGCTGCTGCTAGCTAGTTGCTTGTTTGTAGGTCGATCGATGGAAGGAGCAGGGAAGAGATGCTGGTTGATTCAGGGAAAAGGAAGGAGAGAGGTGCAAGCCGACACCACCTCGTCGCCCCAAGCCACCGGGTCGGCAGGGATTTGAAATCTCCCGTCCGTCCGAGCTCCACGGCCGCTGCAACCACCTCTGTCTCCGGTCAAATTCGTCCCCACCATAGATTTTTCAAGACCTCTGGCACCCATTTAGCTACTCACTGGCATTTATCCTACGTCGTGCAGAGCTCTTCGCGACCGCATCCATCCATCCGCCGCCGCCCGTGGAGTGGCACTCCGCCGTGCCGACGACCCTCCCTCCTCCGCGAGCTCCGCTTCGGTGCGAGCGAGACATCCAGCGCGGGGTCGTGGCCGTTCGAGCTCCACGGCGGTAGGGTCCGTTCGAGCTCCTCGACGTGCGACAGCCACACGGTGCGGGACGGTGCTGACAGAGTTATTATTTGGCGCGAGGAGGGCGGCGGGAGGGATGGATGGCGTGGAATCCGACGCTATTGCGAGGCGGCCAGGCTCGCCAAAGCTCGCGAGCGCGAGAGGGGGAATGGCGAGCGCGATTGCGAGGCTGGAGAATGATGAGGCTGTTGGAACATCGGATTTCTTAGTTTTTTTTTTATTTTTTAGCGATGGAAGATGATTCGAAGGATCTGTTGGAGTTGCTCTTAGTTTTCTTTTTATATAAATTCTGTTCGCTTGCCTAAGTAGGTTCAGAAAGGCATGTCTCCGGATTTAATTCTAAGTCGCATATGGGTCTGCTCATTTGCTGAGTTGATTCACATGTTTGTATTCTGTTTGCTGAGTTCTGCTTATCTGTTTTCTTTTCTTTAAATGTCACACTCAAAATTGGTAGCAGCAGCCACGTCAGCAGTGTCAGTCAGATATCTGTTTGACTATATCTTGGGAAGCGATATGACTAGGGATGAAAGTGGTACGTATATTATCCGTCCGACCGACCGACCGAAAGGGTCAGACACTCAAATGGTAATACCATATCCGAATCCGGACATTTAATATCTGTAACTATCCGTACCGCATTAGTATTTGGAAATTCAAAGTTGAATTTCTATGATCCAAATATGATGAATATCACTATTCGACACAAAATATATTGTCCGTACCCGTATTCGATCCGAGAATTCAGTCCGAGAAAAAAAAATTATCTGTATCCACAGTATCCGTTCGTACTTGATCCGTTTTCATCCCTAGATAGATATGACAGTTCAAAAATGGTCCAAAAGTTGGTCAGCTGTCATGCTCCAATCTCTCGCTCATCTTTTCTGCCAGTTTGCCAGATGTGATTGTGGTGGAACAACCTCACCAGAAAAGCAAAACTGATTATCAAAATATGAACACTTATCATCTGGGACAGTTGTATGCTTCCACTGAAGAAATGCCACTTGACGCACGCTCAGTCTGGGACAAAGTGCAATTGGTATTTGATATTTTCAATTAGCAGCCAATGAAAACAATATACATTCAGTTTTATTGCTTTTTCAAAGAGAATAGATTCGTTCTCTATTATATTTGAGCATGTAGATAGCTGTTGCCGTTGCCATTTCGGAATCCTGAATCAATTCAAATGTCGGCAAGAAAGGTTCAAGCAATTCGCATCTCAGATGGCTATACTCCAGCTATTGCACCTTAGAAATATATATATACTAGAACATTCGGCACGCGATGCGCGCCCTATTGTAAACAAAGCATTAGATAACTATAATCAACACCAAATCTTTTGCTATATTTACACGGATGCATATCAGTCTCCAAAGTACATTCATGATGCTAAAGAGGAAAGGGTCACCATGAAATGCAATGGCATGTCCTCAGGTTCTTTTTCTAGCTATCTTCGTAACATAACCAACAACTGATTAGATCATTAAGTCATTTCTCCGATAAGATATTACAACAATACTTTGATGCACTTAATCTTTGTGCAAGTTAATAACCACACCACTTGTACTTGAGCTTCCCATAGTGCTCTTGATCTACACGCACCTCACCTGCAAAAATAAACACCAAAGCACAAGTGAACTTGTGTTTTAGAATATCTTCTCAGTTAACTAATATTACAGTCCAGAAGATGCAACCAAAGAAACACGGGGGCGGAGTATATGTATAGCAGTGAGTACCATGGATCAGCCCCACAAAATGATATATGAAAAACTGAACTGGTGGTCCAGATACATGCATACAATGCAGTTATCCTCATGCTGCATGCAAAGCAATCTAACATACAATACAGGTATCCTCATGCTGCATGCAAAGCAATCTAAATAAAAATAGTGCCACATGACCAAGCTTATCTTAAAGATAAGAGATTCAGAACAGGCATCGTTTTATAGATTCTGAAAGTAATCGAAAATATATGCTTTTGCATAACAAACTAAGATTGTCCATGCACTGAACTCACCTTTCCACATCTTCACAAACCCAAAAGTGGAAGGCACGGGCTAGCAACCACATGTTTGGGCCAGTTGTAGAAAGCATTCTTTGATCTAACTGTTCCATTTAGGATAGCATGAGAGTGCAGGGTTCTCAAATTGCTTTGCAATTACCTGAGAAGCACACAGATCTGTTGTAGTCTGTAAAACAATTGAAGAAAAGAATAGCATTAGTAGTGACATATACTTTTATAAGCATAAGGCCAAGATGCAAACAAGACATGATGATGTGGTTTGTAGGCTTTCAACATTCTTTCACTGAACGGCTAAATTACAAATAGGCTCAATTGAAAGAAAGAAGTACGGCTAAATTTCAAACAGGCTCAATTGAACGAAACAGCTATTTGATCCCAGAAACTGTCAAATTCGAATCAAGAGGAACACATGCAGCAGCAAAATATCTCTCTCTGTCTGCCCTTTCATTCCCTCACCCCTCTCATGGTTGCTGCATCCTCTCGACTTTCCCATCTATTTTCCTCTGTTGCACAATCCTCTCAAGTGCCACCTACCCTTACAAGTAGGTAATTTCAAATGACCCACTGAATGCGATTTGGACAGAACCTATGTGTTAGCGCAAGAACAAAGCTGCTCAATAGGGTCCAATTGGCACTAATCTACATGAACAATATACTAAAGAACAATTTCTAGTGCATTTGGTTAATACTCCGTACATCCATTCATTCTTTTCTCATTTTTTTTTGCATTTGCATTCTTCAGTGTTTTGCATCTACAGATACGTTACAAAATGTAGAGATAGAAGCAAATAGGATATACAGATACGATAGACACAAGACAGGAGACATTACCCCTTTTTGCATGTGCATTCTTAATCTATGTACTTGCATAAAAACTCACCACTGAGTGGGTGCATTCTTACCACATTTGCAGTTCAAAATTAAAGCTTCATGTTGCAGAAATGAGTGGGTGCTGTAGATACATACATCGAGTAGAGACCTAGAGTACCGTGGACATGGCGAGCATGAGCAGTCCCACTGCTTCAGCAATAACCTCGCTGCCACCCTGCATGTTCGAGGCCCCTTGCCCCTGCATTTAAGTTTACCTCACCAAATATGTCTCTTAAGCATTTTAGTATAAGTTAATTTGCCACTTTTCCTATCAGATAAAACTTTTAAGGTCAACTCACCAGCATATAGTAGATCAATATGGTATCAGTTAATAGTCCTAGCTCGTGTAACCTAAACAAAGGATTGCACATCACCCCTATTTCCTACATGGGGTTAAGGCAAGACTACACGTGAGGGAGTAAGTGAATTGATACCCTGTTCCTATTGGTTTAACCATTTATCACTAGTTGGCTCATGCATGGTAGCTCAATGCGAAATACAATGGCTATTATATAGTACACTATCACTAATATTTCACATGTAACTTTACACTCAACATGTTTTTGTGGTTGAATTCTGTGAAAGAATCAGAATGAAACTACACAACTTCGCTTAACCGGGATACTGCACAAAATGAACCACATATATCTCTCCTATTAACCTGTATAAAATTTCGTGCTGAATCCATGAGCCAGATTTTAGCCTTTCGAGACGAATCATAGATAACTGAGTCTTACAGCCTAACTAATTAACGAAGCTCGACATCACAACCAAACCTGACGTTTGAGGAGCTGCTTTACTGCCTCTTCTCTCCGTTGCTCCTCCTGCATGCAACAAACATGTCAGGCTAAAAATAGACCAGACTATCCCCGATTCCTTTTCCCTTTGACCCTTTCAACGACAAAACCTGAATCCCCAATTCCTTGATTCTTTTTCCCCTTTCAAGAAGTTAACCAAAGGAGGAAACCTGAACGAAATGGAGGTAGTTGCTGCTGAACGCCCGCAGCGTCTCCTTCACGCGCAGCTTCCAGCTCTTGCCGACGTCACGCTCGTCGCCCCCGCCGTCCGTGACCGCCACCTCCTCCTCCCCGTCCTCGATCATCGGAAACGCCTCGCCCGCCGCCGTGGCGCCCGTCATGTGCCGCTTCCTCCCATGCTCCTGCGCCGCCGCCTCCTCCTCGACCTGCAGGATCGGCGGCTGAAACTTGGCCGCCGCCGCCGCCTCCTCGGAAGGCTCCTCACGCCCCCTCTTCCTTCCACGTCGGGCCTCAGGCTTCTTCGCCTAGCCGCCGCCGCCGCCGTTCCTCCAGCGAGGTGCGCGGCGCCCGTCGGGCTCGGGGTCCGCGTAGTTTGGGTACCCCTTCTCGGCGTACCGCGCACTCCGCGGGCGTCACGGCGGCGCTGCGGCGCCCGTAATCACCATGGCGGCTTTCTCTCCTCACAGCGACGGCGTGGGTTTTGGGAGAGAGGTGGGGCGTCGGATGGGAGACGCGACGAGACGGCCGAAACAGGTAAAAAGGGGAGGGAGGCAGGTGGGAGGACGCGAGGTGCTATCGATGGCGCAGCTGTGTGGGCGCGAGCCACCCGTGGCCGGCCAGCACGCGCCCTCCACGGATCTGGATCTAGCGGGAGCTGGTGGCGGCGGCGGAGAGCCGGGAGGGGCGGTGAAGGAGGGAGCAGGTGGGGGCATCGGCGACGGTGGAGCACGGGAGTAGGTGGGGGGTGTCGGCGGCGGTGGAGCGCGGGAGCAGGTGGGGGGCGTCGGCGGCGCCGGGTGCGCGCACGGGGGGTATTGGGCGGGGGTCGGGGTGGTGGGAGGGGCTTTTTGCAAAAGTTTCAGGGGGTATTTGTAAATCGAGAATTTTCTCTTCTTCTCGAAAAAGCAAAATAAGTTCGAGGGCTTTTGTGCAAACATTTTGAACATGATTTCTGTGCAGTAAGAACTTTCCAATCCGTTTCGCGATTCGTAGGAAACTGGAGGACTTTTTCGAAAAATGTCGGAACGCACAGCTATGCGCCACGCGTCCCTTTTCTGCCGTGAAGTGCGGAGAGAAGCCCAAAGGGGAGGGGCTTTTAATAACTTTGATACTATAAAGAACGAGTTCTTTTGAAAAATTTTCACACCCAAATCGGGTCACCATACCCCTCACACCCGACTCACCTGTCATCTATTTGAAAGTAGATAGGGTGAAAGACCCATAAAATCGCAATTTGGAGATCATTTATGCCAAAAAGCAATTTTTTTCTCACCCAGCGGTATTATACCCACCTCTGTACCCGCGTGTTCCCATCCGGTCGTCCTGCCTAGCAGACCCGCCTCATATGGGTAACTTTGTTCCAGCAGCTCCTCCCAGTGATGATCGACGAGCCGTTCCCTTCCGCTCTGGTGCTAGCTCCCCCGAGCTCGTGAACTAATCTCCTGTGGTGCCCTTCCGCTCTGGCGCTCCCCCGACGACCGGCGCGGCTCCCGCACACGCTTCCTTGTTCGGCTTGCCCAAAATTCCCCAAGCGCCCTTCCTCTCCCCAAATCCCCTACGCGCCCTATCGCTCCTCCGGTCATGTCTGGCCGCCCGCAACGGCGAGGCGCCCGGCGGCGCGGGCAACACCTCCAGCCCCCTCGCCTAACCTGCTGACGCGGCGTTCGAGCTTGGCTCAAATCACCACCGGTGCACATGACACCAAACATGCACACATGGGAAACCGAGCCTTTGCTGAGAGCCTGGAGCTTTGCCGAGGGCCACCAAAAAACTCTCGGCAAAGAAGGATTTGCCGAGAGCCAACAAAAAAACTCTCGGCAAAGAGGAAACACTCAACAATTTTTTTTAAAAAAAATCACTTTCTTAGATCCAAACTTTTTTATCCTCAACATACACATATACAAAACTTATGTTCAAATTTGACACAATTTTAACTTTAGTTGCTATATTTAACAATTTTACATCATTCTAAGCAATTTTTTCGTATATGTCCGATATGAACTGCAAGTGCATGAAATCTTAGAGTAAAGTTGGTGAAAAAATGATATTCATGTTCATGAGACATCTCTAAGACCTGTACATGAAATGAAGCTAAATTTCTGGCATTTGGTTCTCTAATCATGATGAAGAACATGAGGTAGAAAGGTTTTAAAATTATATAAAATTCAAATGAAGTTTAAAAATCATGAAATTTGTCAAGTGCTCATGATATCATATGTGGAGGTTGTGGTAAAAAATTGATAATGTTTTGAATACTTGGACACGTACGTTGTTTAGAAACCGGAACATCTCACGAGAAGTTTCTAAGAATTTGAACTAATATCATTAGGTTTGGAGTCTTAGAGAAATTCAAAATTGATTTTGACTACAAAAACTTTTCTATAAGTAATATACAACATAATTAGTGTCATGTTACGTTTTGGAAAATTTTCACGTCTGTTTGCTATTTTAATAATTATTTTTGGTTAAAATTGTCTTTGCCGAGAGCGTGGCTCTTGACAAAGAGGGCTCTTTGCCGAGAGCCAGGCTGGCGGGCTCACGACAAAGCTCCCCAGCCGGCCCACCAACCCCACTCCCCTACCGGCCCACCAACCCCACTCCCCCACCGGCCCACGAAGCCCACTCCCTTGCCGGCCCACGGAGCCCACTCCCCTGCCAGCCCACCCCCTCCGGACCCTACCTACATAAACTCGCCCTCCTCCACCAAACTGCGCCCGCCTCCTCCCAATCCCTCCACGCCGCCGCCGCTGCAAACTCTCCTCCCTCCTGGCGGTGCATCCGGCCCCCGCACGCCTCCTTCGCTCGCTGCCCCTCCTCTCCCCCCTCCGCTCGCTACCTCTCGGCCTGGCAGAGAGGAGCAACGACGGGGTGAGGTGTGGACGCATCCGCAATGGCGGGGACCCGGCGGCGGAGCTCCAAGCGCGGTGGTGGTGGAGGAGCTCGAGGCGGTGGCCGTCCGGCAGCGGATCTTCGTGGCAATGGCAGGCCGGTGGTGGATCTGCGTGGTCGCGACCCCTCGTCGACCGGTGGTGGATCTGCGTGGCGGCGTCCACCAGGTTCTCCCTCGCCCTCTCTCTCTCATCTCCCTCCTCTCTGTTTCTTCCCACAGGTGGCGACGGCAGCCGGGTAGTGGTGGGCGGTGGTGGCGGGCGGTGGTGGTGCTGTTGGTGGTGGCGGCGGGCGGCAGGTGGTGGTGGTGGTGGTGGTGGAGGGCAGCGGTGGTGGTGGTGGAGGGCGGCGGTGGTGGTGGTGGTGTTGCTGGTAGCGGTGGCGAGCGGGTGGTGCTGGTGGTGGTGTTGCTGGTGGCGGCGGTGAGCGGTGGTGGTAGTGTTGCTGGTGGCGGCGGCGGTGGCGGGAGGGGGGTGCACGGTGGCCAGCCTATGGGCCCGCTGCCCTGAGGATTTTCTTTTTTTTTGTTTTATGAAAATGTCTTTGCCGAGAGCCATCTGCCCTCACTGCACATATGTGCCAAGAGGGCTTGACGTGGTTCTCAGCAAAGAGGCCTTTGCCGGCCCAATTGTGTCGAGTGCCCTTGCCGAGAGCTTCCTCTCGGCAAAAGCTCTACCGAGGGGAAATAGACCTTTGCCGAGAGCATCTTACTCTCGACAAAGGCGGCGATTCCGGTAGTGACAAGACACCAGCACCATCCGTCATCATAGTAGGGAACCTGCTGCCGTGGCGGTGCCTCGTCATGAAGCCGCTGCTCAGCCACTGGATCACAGAAGAGGCCCCTGCACGTGTTGATCGACGACGCTGCAGCTTTCTCTCCTATCCCGGCAGGCATGGCTACAAAATGACACCCCCTTTTGCAACGCAAATATGCGTTGCTAAAAGTCCATATATATGTTGCTAGGGTCTATACCAACACATCTAATATGCGTTGCCTAAAGTGGCGTTGCAAGGATCTATTGCAACACTTATTTATGTGTTGGTAACCTATGCTAATAACCGTTGCAAAGTTGCAACGCATAATGATGGGTTATGGCAACACTTATATGTGTTTGTATAGACCATGGGTGAACAGCCTCTACGGCTTGTTGTAACATATAGATTTGGTCTATTGCAAAACTTATATGTGTTGTAACGAATAAACCATTTGGTCATTAATATCATATAATAATTTAATATTTGAGATAAAAATAGAGATCCCCATGTACAATTTAATGAAAGATGTAATCATACTTCCAACACAGAAATAAGCACACTGATCCATATATATATATATATATAGGGTACTCAAATTCCGGAATATTCAGAATTCAAATTTCGAGTTACTATTCATGGCACTATTCAAATTCAGCACTCACTATTCAAATTCGTGGCACTATTCAAAATATTCGGCACTATTCAAATTCAGGAATATGAACAGTGCGCGAGCACTCACCACGAGTGACTCAGGCACCCAAAATATACGTCACTTTCACCCAACTATTGGGCACTATGCAAGGCACCTTCTTTGCTTTTATGGTGGATGGATGCAGAGTGATTAATGGAGCGGTGATTAGTGAATATGTGCGTGAATATGCAGAGTATGCGGATTATGCGTGTGTGTATATATCTCTCAGGATCTTTAGCAGGCTGGCGAGACCAACAAATCCGCCGGTCGTGCGTGCAGATGGTTGTGTTGATCCTACTCGGTACTCACCATACTTGTCACAGGTTCGCCTCTGAAGCAGCAGCTAATCCTATCCCTCTAACGCTAACCCCAAGACACTCTCGTGCGATACGTAGTGCGAGACGAGGCTCTGCTGTCTCCCCAGGTAGTTCCACCCGAAGGGAACACTTCTCCGCGGACACAGGGTTCTCTACGCCGCTACCAGGGCTAACACGAGAACATCACACGCAGAGGTTTCTCCTATAGGGTCCCTAGCACAGAAACTCAGTCTATAACGATGGTGCTACGGGGAAGCAGGGATAATCAAAGCTAAAACTGCTCTATTAAAGCAAACAAACTTACATACGGTTTTCCCTTTCGGGAAACCCCAAGCACTTACACTAACCTCGGTGATTACCTTACAAGCTCAGGAAGTCCGGCGAGCTTCCTTTATTCCTTAATTTACAAGTGGTGGACTACTACTAGTGGTAGTGGAGTGGAGGTGGCGATGGTGATTTCGATGTATGTGTTGCCGGTGTCGAATGCAGGCGACTGGCTTCTCCTTTTATAGCAAGAGTGGAGCCTTCGAGACTGCCTCCGTGTCTTCAAATTATTTGCTTTTACTGTTGCCTTGACAGCTGGACGGTGCAGTAAGCTTCAATAATTGTCCTGGCTACAGTAGAAGTACTGTTTATTCCTTTTGCTCTGTCCGTTGTCTCGCACTTGTCTGCCTGTGACTTTTGGAATGGTATTTGGTAGGGTCTTTCCCGCCCCAATAATTGATGTTGCAAAACATCAATTGAAATAAAATATTCTGTCTTATTATATATCCCACGGCCGAATTGTTGATAATACTTTATCAACACATAGGAGAATATATTTATAGTATTATGTTATAATTATAGATTATTTCTTTCATGATGTACTTATGCTAATATTCTGGCTTTTGCCCATGACCACCAATATCCAACATATCCTCATCAGATATTGGTATGTTCATTTTTAATTCATAATCCTTCTTGATATTTTCTTCATAATCTCTTTTTATAGATTCAATATTTCCTTCTATTTCTTGCTTTACTTCTCTCATGACTTCTTCTTGTATATCTTTCTTTAGTTGTGGAATTATTGAGTCCAACTTTTCTTTTATGATTTTGTCAATATATTCATCTTTTGATAGCTGTGCATCATTCTTCAAAACATCTTTGTATGTGGGTATATTTGAAGGTCCATCTTCCTGGATATTTATTCCTGGCGAATTTATCTTCTTTTCACTTACTTTTTTATATTTTTGAATATACTCCTTTGCAGCAGGTTCTATGAAATAATTTATTCCTAAAATATTTCTTGCATATGAGAGAGCTTGATCAATATCTAAATATTTTTTTCCATGATATTCCCCCATCTTTCTCTTTTTCTATCTGTTGAGTTATAATAGATTCAAATGTCACATAAATTCCTGGTATTTTACCTCTATATATAACATATATAGGTCTTTTTTCAATATTGGTAGATGGTTCTTTAGGTTGTATTTTTCCATTGATCAAATGGAAATATTCTGCTAGACTATTTAGTATT
This sequence comes from Cenchrus fungigraminus, assembly GCA_036936925.1. NCBI lineage: Eukaryota > Viridiplantae > Streptophyta > Magnoliopsida > Poales > Poaceae > Cenchrus > Cenchrus fungigraminus. The sequence continues at coordinate 87,665,044 of CM072779.1, read as the reverse complement.
GCCAGCATATAACCTTTATCTTCTCTCTTATTATTATATTGAAATCAAAAATTGTCCAATATGCATTCTTGTACTTCATCTAGGACAATATGGTCTCTAGGCTTGAATTTATATGTATTTGGGGGGAAAATTCTCAACTTATTGTCAGCTCCAAAACTGAATGATTCAAACCCATTAGGACTCAATCCTCTCTTCATTCCTGCAAAATAGTAGATCGCGAAAATATATCAGGCAAAGTATTATCTTTTCCTTTAATATGCTCAAATATTACTTTATAACCATTTCCTGTAATAATATCTTCAACTAAAACCCATCTCCTAGTAGAACTTTTCTTACTATTAACTTTATTATAATATTTACATATAGCTTCACAGTCTGTCCTTACTGTAAATTCCTTAAATCCTAAATATAATCTAAAAGCATTTATTGCATTTATTACAGCTAAAACTTCTCTATCAGTATTATTTATTGTATTTAACTTATATTTTCCTGAAACATACCTACATATTTTTTCTTCTGTCTTTAGTGAATACTTATTTGGCTTTTGTTTTAATATAGCTCCCCATCCTATTTTGGAAGCATCTGTTTCTATTATAAAATAATAATCATCTAAAGGTAATTCTAAAGGTTTTAAGTTTTTAACTTTTTCCTTTATAACTCTTACTAATTTTATATCTTCTGAATTAAAATGTTTTTGCCCATTTTTTCTTAACTTAGCATATAAGGGGCCAGCTAATTTTGCTAAATTTTCAATATAATTTCTAGCATAATTAACTATTCCTAAAAACTGTTGCAAAGTTTTCTTATCATTCATAATATCCGGAAATTGTAATATTTTCTTTGCAATGTGTTCTTGCAGATAAATTTTTCCTTCTCCTATCTCATGACCTAAAAAACTTATTTTTCCTTTACATATTTCCATATTCTTTTTAGATAATATTAACCCATGCTGCTCTACTTTCCTAAAGAATGTTTCCAAATGAGTAATATGTTCTTTATAAGTTTTTGAAAATATTAATAGATCATCAATGTAGACTAATATGAATTCTTGGTTTTCATTAAAAATATTTTGCATTTTTCTTTGGAATAATGCAGGAGCATTCTTTAACCCAAAAGGCATTACTAGCCATTCAAAATGTCCTTGAGGACATGTGAAAGCAGTCCATTCTTTAGACTCTTCTGCCATCTTTACTTGCCAAAACCCAACTTTTAAATCAAACTTTGAGAAATATTTACTTCCTTGTATCCTATTTATCCATTCTTGCTTGTTTGGAATATTATACCCATCATCTACGGTGTTATCATTTAGTCTTTTATAATTTATAACCATTCTTGACTTTCCTCTAGCTATTTCAGCATGATTTCTTACTATAAATGCAGCTGATCTATGAGGACTCCTACTTTCTCTTATGGCACCTAGTTTTAGTAGTTCTTCTATATGCATTTTAAATTATTCTATATCCTTTGGTGTTGCTTCTATAGGACTTGTTTTAATTATATATTCAGGATTTATTATGTTTAGCTTACATACTATTCCATTCTTCTCCCAGTGCTTCATTGGTATTTCTCCAATTATTTGGATATCTTCTAATCTTTGTATAATTTTATCTATGTCTGTTCTAGATTTTATGTCTCTATACCAATTTGGTGATAATGATTGTAAACTAATACACTCTATGCATGAATGTTCTACATGATATTCTTCTATATTTTCACCTAACTCTTCATCTATATAATTATCAATGATACATTCCTCAAAATTTTGGAGTTCTTCATTATTATTAACTGAATTAGAATTTATAGTTTTTCTTACTTCTGTTATGTATGGAATATTATCTTGATGAGGAATAAATGTAATTCCTTGCTCATTTATTATTGTAGTTTGTAAGGAGAATTGCAAAAATCTTAATCCTAATATTATATCATCATGTATCATAGATAGGTCTCTTATTGTAATTTCATCCAAAATGTATTTTGTATTATTTATTTGTATCTCAATGTTGTAAGCTAATTGATTATGAAGCTTTTTTATTCCTGACATATCAGTTGATATATCTGCTTTATCTTGGTCTATTGTATGAACTATCTCTGGACATCTTACAAAATATTTGTCATGAATAATATTCTTTGTGCAACCAGTATCTACTAATGCTAATATTTTATAAGTGATAGTAGGTGTCAACTTTATTTTGACTGGAATTCTTATTCCTACAATTTCTTTAAATGATAGCCTAACTATATATTTGCTTCCAAAATTTACTATAGCATCTTTTAATTGTATAGCCTTATCCTCTTTTTTATTGATAGTCATTTGATCTTGTAATTCAATACTACCACTAGCATCTTCTTTGTTTTTATTTATTTCTTTAAATTCTATCATGCTTCTTAATTCTTCTAATTCTGCTTCTAAATTATTTATTCTGTTTTCTAAATTTCTAACTCTGCTTACTAAAATTTTATCTTGTGCTTCTAATTCTATCTCTTGTCTCCATTTTTGATTAGATATTTTTAAACATGCTGCACATGCTTGTTTTAAACATATACTACATGTAAATCTATTATCTTGACTAGGATAATATATGCAAAAAGCGCATCTTATATTATAATCACTTCTTCCTTTTATCCAATCATGTTCACAATCTCCTTGATCCATTAATTCAGTTTTAACTTCTTCATTTGTAGTTTTTATTTCTAAAGCTTCCATGGCATTTTCTAAGTTATGCCATTCTACATCATCTAGAGATTCTATATATTCTTTGTATTGTTGAGAATTATTTTCTTCTTCTTCACAAATTTCTGATAAGTTCATATCATTCATTTCACCTTGTTTTTCTTCAAATTTATGCTTATTATTATGTGATTGTATAATTTCATCAATTCTAATTTCTTTCTTATCTGATTGCTTTATTTCATCTTCTTGTTTCTTTTTTATAATTGGATTTTTGAACTTATTATCATTTAGTTCTTCCCTGAACCTAGCTAGCTTTCTAACAAAATATACTTCTTTTTCTCGAATAGCAGCCCATTCACATAGCATGGACGTGTTATATTCATTTGGTATTTTCTTTAACTTTTGTTCATAAAATTGTATCTGACTAACTAAACTTTCCATATTAACCAAAATATAGCAAAATTTAAATTTAAATCAACCACGGCTCTGATACCACACAGGGTAGGAGGGGGTACTTCGAAAATTCGGAATATTCAAAATTCAAAATTCGAGCTACTATTCATAGCACTCACTATTCAAATTCGTGGCACTATTCAAAATATTCGGCACTATTCAAATTCAGCAATATGAATAGTGCGCGAGCACTCACCACGAGTGGCTCAGGCACTCAAGAATATGTCGCTTTCACCCAACTATTGGGCACTATGCAAGGCACCTTCTTTGCTTTTATGGTGGATGGATGCAGAGTGATTAATGGAGCGGTGATTAGTGAATATGTGCGTGAATATGCAGAGTATGCGGATTATGCGTGCGTGTATATATCTCTCAGGATCTTTAGCAGGCTGGCGAGACCAACAAATCCACCGGTCGTGCGTGCAGATGGTTGTGTTGATCCTACTCGGTACTCACCGTACTTGTCACAGGTTCGCCTCTGAAGCAGCAGCTAATCCTATCCCTCTAACGCTAACCCCAAGACACTCTCATGCGATACGTAGTGCGAGACGAGGCTCTGCCGTCTCCCCAGGCAGTTCCACCCGAAGGGAACACTTCTCCGCGGACACAGGGTTCTCTACACATGCCGCTACCAGGGCTAACACGAGAACATCACACCCAGAGGTTTCTCCTATAGGGTCCCTAGCACAGAGACTCGGTCTATAAAGATGGTGCTACGGGGAAGTAGGGATAATCAAAGCTAAAACTGCTCCATTAAAGCAAACAAGCTTACATACGATTTTCCCTTTCGAGAAACCCCAAGCACTTACACTAACCTCGGTGATTACCTTACAAGCTCAGGAAGTCCGGCGAGCTTCCTTTATTCCTTAATTTACAAAGGGTGGACTACTACTAGTGGTAGTGGAGTGGAGGTGGCGATGGCGATCTCGATGTATGTGTTGCCGGTGTCGAATGCAGGCGACTGGCTTCTCCTTTTATAGCAAGAGTGGAGCCTTCGAGACTGCCTCCGTGTCTTCAATTATTCTACTTCACTGTTGCCTTGACAGCTGGACGGTGCAGCAGGCTTCAATAATTGTCCAGAGTGCCATCCACATAATTCATGACTGAGTTTTTGTACAGAGTACAAATTCCTATGTGAGAAAATACGAAACATATAAAGGGATCCCTCTTAGTATGCAAGCAGTCCTCCATTCTCCTTCCTTCAGTTTAGTCTAGTGTTCCGTTGATGTCATCATATATCTATCTTCTCAATCTACATATGAAAGTTGAATTAATTAATGACACTTATAAGAACTGAAATCATATTGGGTTATAGAAAAGACCGTACAAAAGTTGAAGGCCATGCAACATAGACTCCTACGTCTCTAAGAACCTTGTAGCCTTTGTATGGTCGTATCAATGGTTCGTCTTCTACCATCACCAAACTAACAGAAACCATCCAAAATTCTTTGCCTAGAGGACCACCATCAAGTTTCTGTGTTGGATCACAACTCATTAGTGTACCCATTGCAACAGTCTTATTTTGATTTTTCCATCTCTTTAGGTATACTTTGGTGCCAACCTGTTTCACATATATAAGCGTGCAAAAACAAATAAGCACATAATAGATCAGTACGCCCAAGAAATTAAATAATCAAACCTTCATTGAATTTCCACTTGAACAATTTGGTGTGCCACGATGATTTGTTGTGCCACGATGATGTTTCTACAAAAGTATATACAGGGATTCTCAGACTCCAGCTGTAAGAACAATTAAGAAAAGGATAATATGGAGTTTTAAGTCAGGTGTCTTATACACTAGCGGGTGCTGTTGCACCAGGTCTTGTTGAGGTCTTGTTCTGCTGATAATAAGTGAAAAGAAATAACTTAGTAGTGGAAAATAAGCTACCAAAAATATCATCGCTAAGATAATATTTACCTGGTAGTGAGCTGCTTCAAAATTTGGAGTAGCAGATGTTTCCTTTGCCACAACCTGTAATATATGCTAGTTTAAAACAACATTTGATAAACTTCATAGAATAGAGAGTATTTATACGACAACTTGATTTCCTTTGTACTCTTGCTTTTATTCAACATAACATCATTGTGGGTGTGTTTTTCCCGGAATTAGATAGAAATTGCTACTCAATTTGCAGAAAGGAATGGTCAAGTAGAAATGGTCCATTTAGTAAACATATGATAAAATTTAACACTATACTGTCATTCAGTACTATATTGCCTTTGTTCTAGAAAGAAACACATTTTAGGAAAGTCGAAAAGCAGTGGCAATAACAGTATCCAGTAAAATGAACAGAATATATTGTTTTGCATCCATGTGTTAGACCATCCGCACCGGCGACGCCATCCGTCTCCTGCAGGAGACGGATGGCGTTTTTTGCCGCAGCGGCAGATGGGATCAGCGCCTGGAAAATGAAGTTGGCCCCGGATTCCTTCAAATACAGGGGGCTGGAGGAGGCTATGCGAGGGCCCACCACGCTTCTCGATGCGGCCACCCCAGCGACCTCGCGCCCTTGCCCCGCGTCGCCGTCGCGAAAGGAGCTCCGCCGCATGCACCTCGTCGCTGCCAACGCGAGCCCGGAGGAGGCGGCGCTGATCCGGAGGAGCTCCGCCTCGCCTTGGCGGACCACCTCGCCGTCACCGTCGGGAGAGGGAGCTCCGCATCGCCGCCACTGCCTCTTGTCGTCGTCCTCGCCGCCGAGACGAGGGGCCACCCCGTCCGCCGCGCCATGGATGCGCCGGCGAGCTGGGTCGGAGCTCGCGCACGCCTGGACCTCCATGGCCCATGGTGAGCACGACGAGCGCCGCATCCCGCGTCGGAGCTTCATGGATTCGTCCACGCCGGCCGGTGGAGGAGGTAGCGAGCAGGGGCGGGCGGACGACGGGGAGCCCCTGCATCTCCCCGCGGCGGAGGACGACGAGCAGGGGAGGGCGGGTGAAGGCGTAGAAGACGATGCCGATGTAGATGAGCATGGCGGCGGGGACGAGCGTGACGAGCGGCACGACGGCGGCCCACGCGGCGGACCCTCCGAGATCCTGCCGGCGACGCGGAGGAGCCGAGGGCCGCGCCTCGCCTGGCCGGTGGAGGAGCGCGCCGCCGGTCCTAAGTGGGCCCGCCGCGCCTACGCAGGAGCTTGGGGCCGCCGGAGCAGGTGAAGGGAGAGGGAAGGGAGGGGCGGCGCGGCGGATCTGCGAGAGAGGGACGGCGCGGCGGATCCGCTGGCCCCAAGCCCCACCTCGCCGGGAGAGAGAGGAAGAGGCGGGTGGGTGGGGCGCTGGGGCGGAGAAATAGAGGACGACGGGGGAGGAGACTGGTGGAGAAGGGTGGAGAGAAAAAAGAGAGGAGGGTGGGTAGTTGGGATAAAGGGGAGTTATAAAGGATGACGAGTGCGGGAGTAGTAGATATAAAGGAGAGAATCTGGATGATGAAGATGGAATATTCTATTTTGAAGGAGGAAATGAAGTATGATGAGTGTTGATGGTCTTAGGTTGGGTGTGCAAACCTTATCTTTAGTACAATTATATTTGTAATGTGCCGACAGATCCTCGCGCTCCACATAATTATTTTGCTGTCTATAGTGAATAAGAATGCATTAATATTTTCTTTCACCAACAAAATGGGATCAGAATAAAGATAGGTTATTGAGGCTATGTCACATGTGCCATAACATGTAATAAACAAATAAATAAATAAGGTATTATCAATTCAGTCTAACTAAAATTCGTGAGTTTTATTTCTATGTAATCAATCAGGTCAAGCACAGCATGCAGTAAACACTAATGACTACAGTTCAAACAAGGATTACAGAAACTTGTCTAAAATAAAATCTACAGCTGGTGCTTCATGAATACCTGTAAGCTAATATTTAATGTGGCTGGGGTAGATAAGCTGAGATTTGTGGTTTCATATGAGTGCTCAGCCACCTTCTTTATAGAGGAACCAAAAGAATCTTTAACTAAAATACCTTATAATGATTAATCACTGAAAAAATAGCTTCCTTACCTGTTTCTTTGAGCTAAGAACATCTATTTTTCTCTGCTTCATAGCATTCTGCCTCTGCAAGTGCAATGCACAGGCCACTGTTAATTGACAGCATAAAATTCTAGTTGAGGCGACAACCATTACTAGCTTTTCAGTGCCAAACACACTAAAAAGCTCTCATCCATATTAGTGTGCATACCTTCTCTACAATTCTATGGTATTTGTAATGTGGCTGTTGATCATCATCCTCCACATTCTCAGCTTGCTCATCCTGTAGTGAACTGAAACAAATAAATCTTTGACATAAATCTCGTATGCAAAATCCAATTCAATTGTACCATTGTATCATCCAGTGGTCCATCCCTGCAGGATTCCTGAAAATTTTGAGGGTTACTATATACTCGTTGTCCATCCATGCTGTGATCTTGAGGGTCACTATATACTTGCTGTCCATCCATGCTGTGATCTTGAAGGTCACTATATACTCGCTGTTGATAGACAAATGACTACAAATTAGAACCATCTATTTAAAAAATGAAATTTACAGTAGATTGTTTTTCTTGTCAAATTATTAGAGGGGTACATACTTTTCGTTTCGTATTTGACACATCAGCACAATAGCCATCTTTAGGTGCATAGACAGGATCATCTAAGCATCCCTATGTCATGGAATAGGAAGGTTAGTGTAAAAAATGCTTAGAATTGAATCTTATAAAATTTACCTGTTGGATATGTTTTTGCAGGTGTAGTATAGTGGCATCTTGATTCCGGACACGCTGCCCAAGCTTCTCCATTTCAAGTCTCAAAGATACTACATCTTCACTTGATGTTTCATCTAGTGAAGTCAAATTTACTCTTGAGGCGCTTTGAAGTAGATACATCAAAGACTTGATTAGGATTTGGAACAAGTCCCAAGCCATGCACATGGCTAGGCTTTTCTTCTCCTAATATTTTACTAAGTGCATCTCCTTTCCATGCAACCTTTCCTTGACTGGTCTCCGCTAAACATGGCTGCTGCTCTATAAGTTCCTTCAAATCCCCCTATGCATAGCACCAATATGAATTAAACTAACATGAAAAATTACTGATGTAAACAATCAAAGATGAAGCATTCACAAATTACATACTACATGTGCATTTGTGTCCTTCTCAGTTGTAGTCTTGTGTGTATGGATATACAAAACTGCCCTGTGAGGGTATTTCTTTTCAGGATCTTTTTCCCTCTGTGAACATGAAAAATAGATATAAAGAACTTAATTGTCATTTGCATATAGATGTACCAAGAGTACAGTTTGAGTTGTAAAAGAATTTACCAACTCCTCCCTGTTTCGAGCAAAACTCTTTGTTCCAGCTGTATGAGTTGACTTCTTCTTTGTACAGTTTACTCTGTTATTCTTACTTATATCCTATCATATAATGATGAGATAGAGAAAAGCATTTAGGTTCCAGAAATGTTTACAAAATCTACTGGGGATGGAAAGTAGATAAATATAAACCCAAAGATATCCATGTACCAGTGTTTTTTGTGTCATCCAATTATCAACAAGTGCAATCCACTGATCATCAAATATACCGTCAGGAACATTACTATGGTTAGCTTTTGTGCTCTTATGTTCATCAAAATATCTTGATTTCAGATTAGACTTGTGCTGCCTCCATCTCTCTCCAATGGTTCGAAGTATCCATTTTTCCATGCGAGAAGGGTACAGGAATCTCATCTGTATAAGCCAATAACAAAAGACATAAGTAAAAAATGAAAGTAAATTATCAAAATTTACCAACAAGGTTATACAATGCCTAGCTGAACTACGTACCTTCACTTGCTTAAGTATGTCCTTATTTTTTTGTTCGTCAGTGTTTTTTTCTTTCTTTCCTATTAGAAGTCTCCAATCCTTGTAGCTCAAGCTACACAAGCAACCATTCCTAGCCACCATGCCAAGAAATTTTCCTAGAAACCCAGCCTCTACTCCAATTGGTTGATCCAACTCATTGCATCTAACCACGATTCTCTGACCTTTTGGAAGGTTCCAAATATCTTTCAGTTTTGTCTTTCCACGCTTTACTCTGTCCTCATTTTCATCTATGCAGTGTTACATAGCACAAAATATTCAATGAATAATAGTTAACACATTCTGGTAATAAAAAAATTATAGTAGGTTAGTAAGTACCATGTAAATTAACCTCGATATCACCGTCACCATCTATCTGATCTCCTGTAGCACTTGAATGGAGTTAAGATGCCTTAGTATTTTGTCCATGGCTCTCCTGTCGAGTATGCTCTTCTGACAAATATTCATCATGGCTCTGAATTATTTGTTTCCTTCTACCCCTTGCCATAGCCGCTGCACAATATGAATTAGAGTAGAATGTTACTAATATTAGTTAAGTAGACATGTTGTATTGCAGGTTCCAAGTCCTGCAGCAGCCTATGCTTTTCCAGATACATATCCCATGGATGTTTGGAATCAATATGTTACCCACAACAGTTTCAGCAGCTCCAACTAAACTGGCCAGTGCTTATAGTAAATTTAGAAGAGTAAATTATATGTTCATTATAATACCTTTAGTTTTATTTGGTTTAGAATTGGATGGTTCTTTGTTGGAATTGGTAGGCGCTAATGTGGCTAATCTCTGCTTTGTCACAAACAAGCTAAACATCTTTTGGCTCTCACACTCCTTAAGCATGTCCATGACCTCAGGATCTTGTTCTATTGCAACAAGGCCATCTTTCCTTCTGTAGTATATATAGTCAATTGATGTGTACCCATAATGCCCAATCAATTCAATCAGGTTGAAGTAGCATATCTCATCTCTATCCATTTTCTTCTGCACACGTTTGTCTCCTTGATTTGCCCCATCGCATAAAAGATTTATGGTCCACATATCCACCGCCATGGTACCACAACGCACAATCTAAATAAAATTTAGCACCAATAGAAAAATAAGAATAAAGCATTGGATAATTCTCAAATAAAAAACAAGTGTAATATAATAATAACAATATTCAGACTAAAGAGCGAATGAGAGCTGCAATTGTATTTACTTTGACAGAAGCAGTAGCCAAGAACAGTATACATATAGTGAAGAAAAAAAGGAAAAATTCAGTCACGGAATCATTTACTTTGACAAATAAAATTATGGGTGCAACCATGCAAGTCAAAAGGGAAATATCATGAAAGCTAGTTATCTATTTTAAAAGTGTTATCAGTCAGATTGCCTGCTTACGTATCTTTTGTCAAACACGTTTTCCTCCTGGAATCTGATTTGTTCATCTCAAGGGAGGTTTTGACATGACAAATCCGGAGGTTTTGATATTGTTCATGGGGCATTTGATTTCTTGAAGAATTAACATACAACTGACGGGGATATATTACCAAATGAACTCTGATTGAAGAGTTCGGGCGCTGATCTGAACCAAGTCAAACAACTACCGTATTAGTTGGAGAATAGCCAGAGATGAAGGTTGTCGCCTTGTCAGGCCAGACAGGAACCCAATCTGACAAAAGTTGAGATAACAAGAAAGTGGGGGAGGGGATTTGCCCTGTCACCACCATCACTGCAACCACACGGACCTCCTACCGTGTGCTCGGGTGACGGCAAGACGGCTGTGGGTGCAGGAGCGGATTTGGATGCATGGATTCACGCAGGCCGGTGGGGGAGAAAGAGTGGGCATACCTGTGGGTGCTCGTCACTGGTGAAGGGCCCGACGACAATCTGGGTAGATGCCGTAGGGATGCGGCGGCGGTCGTACAGCCGTCTGGTCGCCTTCGATGGTGCCGGAGATGAACCGGAGATGCCGCAGGTATGCCTGCCTTCGATGGTGGCCTTGTGGCCGGAGATGAACCGGAGGGAAGGGAGCCGCCGCCACACAGACCTAGGAGCTTCGGTCAGTTGAGGAAATGAGAATAGAAGGCCTTCGAGTTTTCTCCACCAGATTAGATTGACTGAGTCACGCCCCGCGCGCAACTACTAAAGAGCGGCAAATGCATTTGCGGGAGAGGGAAAATTTGGTGGGAAATAATTTCAGTGAATATTTTAAGGAGGGAACCTATGACAAATTAGTTTTGGCGGGATATAATTTTAGTCAATTTTTTGAGAAGGAAAATTAAAAAGTCTACGTATATTGGTTTTGTGATAATACTAAGAATATGTGACAAATTAGTTTATTTGAAGTAATGATATTATTTTTAGTATAATAATATGTGACAAATTAGTCAACCTTTGGTTATTTTAAAAATGGTACCTTCGGGCTAGTTTTCGAAACCCTAGCTGGTTTCAAATCAAAAAGTCATGAATACGTGTTTTGTAGTGGTCGTGGGTTCATATCCTTATAAAGGGCTATTTTTTTGTAATTTATACGTCAAATCTCGACAGACAAATTTATCATTAACATATAATCAAATATATTCTAAAATCTCAAATGTCAAACGTGATCCCTGTTTTGCCGACACAATACAAATTGTTACTCCATACAATTATATTTTGAATTCTAAAATCCAAAATTGTTGAACACTGAACCTCAAGTTTATTGAAGTGTTCCGACAGAGGAATACACAAAATAACAACTTAGTAACAGCTCAAGATGTTCATGCATTGCAGCGATGATGTTGGTTTCTGGACCATGACCTGCATAATACAGAAAGTTTAAAAGATACTTGTCAACTGGTACATAAATCTTAGTACAACTATACAATATTGAACAGTACAAATAACCAACATATCAAACCTTTAATTTTGTTGAGCTATTAATCTTCTTCATCAGAACTTCTACTAGCATCTGCATTTTTTTCCTCTACAGTTGTACCCTCTACATCTCTTCTAGTCCATGAATGACTATTATGTGAACTAGAGAAAAGGTCCTCAAGAGTACTAACATGATAAGGTTCACATTCTACATCATTCCATTCTTCTCCCATGTCAAATACATCTCTAGGCTTCATCTTCAATGCAACTGACCATCCTGGGTGGTTATAGTCATCTTCGACATAGAACACTTGGTCAACTTGATTGGCAAATACAAAAGGCTCATGCTCAATCCTATCACCCTTGTGAATTTGCTCTGAGAAATTCACAAGCGTACATCCAAACTTATCTGTTTTCACTCCCTTTTCTCGAGTGACATCAACCCATTCACATTAAAACAACACCACTGAAAATCTTCCATAATAGTCTAACTCAACAATATTAATTATCCTTCCGTAGTAGGTAACATCTCCAAGGATAGGGTTAGTATCACCTCTAGAAGAATAACTTGATGTTTTTGCAGTCACAACGACTCCACTATTTTGTGTCGCCTTGTCATAACGTTTGGCTCTAAATCTGAAACCACGAATGTTAAAGGCTCGTGTCTTCTTGCTGCATCTAATGGGCCGCGAGCCAGCCATCTAATGTCCTCATCGATGCTATCGCTCCCATTCTTTTGCTCCAACTGCATGATCTGTATCATCACAAAACATAGTCAAGACAATTTTCCTCTTTTTTTAAAGCAAAATAAACCATTATACCTACATGTTGTCTGAACCAGTTAGGAAACTCTTTATTATGTATATTCTCAGTTTGTTTCAAAGACAGACGGCGATGACGATTTTTTCTTTTGAGATCAGCAGCATGCTCTCTAAAATGGAAATTATCACGGATTTAGTTTTAAAGGAACATATGTAATATGCTGATAGTGTCAGTAACACTTACTTCAAGTACGGAATGACAGCTTCACAATTGTATAGTACATATCTATGTGCTTGCAGTTTCTCTAGATCAGTTAAAATAAAACTGGATGGTCTTCCCAATGGTTTTCCTATACGAGGAAACAAAGAGGAATCTTGTCCATATAAGTCAGATTCATGATGATCCTGGTTCTCATCATTCCTTGATGGCTTGTTATGCTTCGTGGAGAAACCTTCCAAGTACCTAGAACAAAACACCATACACTCATCTGCCAAAAATGAATTTGCCATTGAAGCTTCCGGATGAGCTTTATTGCGAACATATGATTTCAATTTACATAGGTACCTGCAACATATGGAAAAGCATCAATTTAGTATCTTACATATAATAAATGATCCAAATAATGAAGTGGTATTAGTAAGAATCAGTACCTTTCAATGAAGTACATCCATCGATAACAAACTGGTCCACCCAACTTACATTCAGTTGCTAGATGTACTACTAAGTGAACCATAACTGTAAAAAACCCAGGAGGAAATATCATCTCCATTTTGCATAGTGTAACTACAATTGATTGTTCCAAGCGGTCAAGGTCATCCAAATGAAGCACTTTTGAACATATTCCTCTAAAATAAGCGGACAACTCAAACATTACTGCTGTGATATCATCTGGAATAATGCCCCTTAGAGCAATAGGCATGAGCTGTTGAAGTAGAACATGACAGTCATGTGTTTTCAGACCAATAAGTTTTCCTTCAGCACAATTTACAGATTTTGATATGTTTCCAGAGTATCCATCAGGAACTTTTATGCCTCGAAGCACTTTACAAAATTCTTGTCTCTTAGTTTTAGACATAGCAAACCTGCAAGGTGGCAAGTAGAATCTTGTGGGTGGAGGTCCTCCCTAATGTTCATCTCTTTGAGGTCTTTACGAGCTTTTAAATTATCTTTTGACTTCTCTAAACCAGATAGTGTACCATACCAATTTTCAAACACATTCTTCTCTATATGCATCACATCAAGATTATATCGAAGAGTATTGTCATCCCAGTAAGGCAATGTGAAAAGACTACTTAATGCCTTATAAGTTTTTGAGTCCTTGAAATCACCTAATGCAATGATTTCATCCAAAATTGGACGGTCATAATAAGTTTGTGGCGCTGTTCGAAGCTCCACTATTCCATCAAATGAATTCTCATCCAAACGAAAAGGATGGTCCAGAGGAAGAAATTGATGACGACCCATAAAACAAGTTTTCTTACCATGTTGTAGACGTTTGTACCATACATTTTCACCACAAGGTAGACACGCAAAATTTCCATGAACCATATGAGAAGCAAGCATTCCCAAGCCTAGTAGGTCACTAATGGTCATTAGCACTGCTGCTGTCAAATCAAAAGTTTCATTTCTTGATGCATCATATGTTGGCATACCATGTAGAAATAAATCTTTTAGGTCCGCCAAAAGTGGTTCAAGGTACACATGAAGTTTTTCCCCAGGACTAGTAGAACCAGGAATTATTAAAGACAACATTAGATAATCCTCTTTCATGCAAAACCATGGAGGTAAGTTATATATTACCAAAACAACTGGCCAACAACTATATCTAGAACTCAACATCCCATATGGATTAAATCCATCGGTAGCTAAGCCAAATCAAATATTCCATGGATCTGACTTAATTGGTGGAAACTTTTCATCAAAGTCTGTCCATGCTCGGGAGTCAGCTGGATGCCGGAGCGCACCATCCTTGATGCGCTCTTCATCATGCCATCTTAGGAGAGGTGCTGTTTCTTTGCACATAAATAGTCTCTTTAGCCTATCTTTAACAGGAAAGTATCTTAATACTTTACAAGGCGTTGCTTTTCTTCTTTGCTTCTTTGTTACTGTGGTTTCAGGTTCCATACCTTTCCACCTAGAAGCCTTGCACTTTGAGCAAAAATCATCATTTTCCTTGTCTTTCCAAAATAGTTCACAATCATTTGGGCACGCATGAATACTTTCATAGCCCAAGCCAAATTTGGAAATAATTTTTTTAGCCTCATAAAAAATTTTGGGCAGTTCCTTTCCATTTGGAATAGCCTTCTGCAAAATACCAAGTAGATCACCTAATGATTTATCTGACCATTTGTTCATCGACTTTACATTGAACAAAAGCACAAGTAAAGTTAGGTGCGTCAAATCACATCCTTCCCATAAAGGCTTTTCTGAATCTTCAACCAATTTATAGAACTCTTCTGCTTCTAAATTTGGCCCGCTAACAGGTGGACTCGGAAGATTTGCAGCATCTGTCATAGGTATGTCATCATACATGTGAGAAAATGCATCATGAAGCAACTGTGTCATGTTACCATGCCTTTCTTTATTCTGAGATTGTGGCTGTTGATTGACGGTGTGGTGCCCTAAAGGGTCTCCATGAGAATCCCATCCTTCATGCACTGAAGGGTCACTATGAAAATCCCATTGTTCATAATTCTCAAGTATCCCATTACAGAACAAATGTTCATATATTTCATCCCTGGATAGGAGACTAGTATGCACGCATGCATGACATGGACAATAAATCTTGGTATCTTCAGGCTTATTTTTAAATGCAAATTCAACAAATCCTTCTACACCAGCTAAGTACCGAGTAGAACCTTTAGGACAGCCCAAAAGAGCCTTGATGATCTTTAAATCCATTGTGGAACCATAAAAAGCTCTTGCTGTATAAATAGATAAATAGCTTCTGTAAGTTCATATTTATTTATCATCATATAATTTGGATCCCTTAAGGTTACATTATCACAACTATTTTTCCAAAGGCAATAAAAATCAGAAAATTATAAACCAGACAATTGTAAAAGGTTATCCAACAAGAAAGAAGATTTGTTAGCTTCTAGGGAGGAAGATTGCTATTTTTGTTCCAGTCAGATAATTAGCAGACTACTCCAGATAGAGCAGAAAATGATTCTAGCAAATCATACATATTTCGGTGAGTCTAGCTGGTATAGCAAATTTCACTTTCAGTTAACATACTGCTCCAGCTCTTTAAGTTTCAGCACCAGTTTAGCAAATCACACATGTACTAAAAAAATATCACTACATACTGTGGTTCAGATACATCCAAGTCATGTATTCCATTTGATTTCAATGCTAAAAATCCATATAGCAACTTGAGCATTATAAACACTTTGGTATGTTGCGACTGAATTTTAACATTACTTGTTCAGTAAAGAGCTAGCAGGACACAATAGTCAAGTTATTGCGGGCAAGCATGACACTTTATTTCGATTCAATTAAGTGAATGGGGTACTTGCAACTCATAATTGAGGGTCAAACTGCACAATCTCAACGACAAAGAGGGTGCAAATTGATTGGCTTAATCAGTTGAGACTTCAAGACATACCTGATGGCCTGCTGCTCGACGCTTGCAGTCGCTGTCTCGCCAATGGCCATGTCTACTGCTACTGCACTTGTGGTGTCGCCCAGCTGCACGTGCACGGAGCTACTGGCCTGGTGGGGGTGGCCGCCGACCAAGCGGAGCCGTGGAGCGACGGGTGGACAGGGGGCCGGGAGCCAGACAGCGGCAGCGGTAGTGCCGCTCGCCCAGGCACGGAGAAGGCCAGAAGGGGAAAGGAGATTGCAGGGAGAGGAAGTGGCCGGAGGAGGGCGCAGGCGACTCGCGAGGCGCTGCGGCCGCTCGAGTCTGGGATGGAAGCCGCCGGCGGCGGGGTCGCAAAGCTTAACCGGAGCTTTTGGGCCGGGCTGTCAAGACATGTTCTGTGCCAATTCGCCCTTCTTCTTGTTCTGCATTGTTTAAGTAAAGCTAGGCTTCCCAAAAGTTTTCCTAACTACCCGTCACATCAATCTTTCGACACTGATTAGGAGTATTAAATGTGAATTAATGACAAAATCCATTTCATAACCCCTACCTAATTTTTCGATACGAATCTAACGAGCCTAATTATGCCATGATTAGACAACGCCGTGCTATAGTAAACAATCTCTAATGACGGATTAATTAGGCTTAATGGATTCGTCTCGCGATTTCCCGTCCATTCATGTAATTAGTTTTATAATTAGTCTATATTTAATCCTCCTAATAGGCCTCCAAAGGGATCCTAATTTTTTTCCAACTAAATAGGCTAGTGAGACTACAAAACGCAAATGCAAATGGTTCTTTCCTGGATGCGCAGGTTCGAATCTGTGTTTGCTACTTTTTTTTGCCTTTATTATTAATTAAAGAGACGGACACCTACGCTTTGTTGTCAAAAACAACGAAAAAACTAAGTCTCTCATCAGAAAAGCACGCAAGTGTTGCTATTGCTCAAATAGAACCTGCACACACAAGTGTTGTTGTTGCTCGAATGAATTAAGTGTTGCCAAAAAAACTAAGAAGCACACAAGCGTTACAAGCCTTATTCCTTGCAACAAATAAATTAAGCGTTGTCATCTATTAGTTGCAAAAGAGGGGTTTCTCTTGTAGGCCCTGCAGCGTCAACTGCAGCACGGCTCGCGTGGCTACAACGTACCTGTGTACACCAGTCAGCTGCTGTACGGAAGTATGCTCGGCGTCTGCATCATGTTGACTATATGTGGTGCCTTGCTCTCGCTATTGAAGCCTTGAAGGTCGTTTTTTTAAAAACGCAGGAGAACTACGCTTCATTGTATTAGAGAGAGAAAAAGAGTCCCTCTACAAAGCCTAACTCTCATACTGGGGAAAATATGAGAGCAGGTTACAACAAAAGGTCGGTTTAAGAACCGAGCAATGCAACAAAGGACCTGACCAAATAAACCTAACCCTCGAGCATTAGAGAGCTCCAGCTAGACCCAAACCCTGCAGGCTTTTGGCGCCGGCCATACACCAAAGACTAAGTTCATCCTTCAGATCCTTCACGATGGTGGGGACAGAGGGAGTTGCCCCATCGAAGACGCAAGCATTCCAGTGCTTCCAGATAACCCATGCACCAAGGATAATAAGAGAATTAACTCCTTTCTTATACTTTTTTCGACATGCTTCAACACTCTACGCCACTAATCAGCAAAGCTCTCTTCATGTTGCTCAGGAACAAACTCGCCAAGGTTCAAAGGGGATAGGATATTAAACCAAATCTGCCTTGCCACCACACATGCAACTAGTAGGTGTTGAATTGTCTCATCTTCTTGGTCACATAAAGGCCAATGTTCTGGATGGGGCAGCCCCCTCTTCTCCAGTTTGTCAACAGTCCAACACCTATTGCGGATTGCTAGCCAAAGGAAGAGCTTACATTTATTTGGGGCCCAAGACTTCCACAATCTTTTCCATGGCTCAAAAGTAATCGAGCCTTGGAAAAAAGCACGGTAGGCTGATTTAGCAGAATAGCATCCTCCAGCTTCTAGCATCCAGATGTGTTTGTCCTCCTTCTCATTCAACACAATGCCTTGTAAGAAGTCCCATAGGTGTAGGAACTCCCTTATACCGATCCAAGACAAGCCTCCTTGAATAACAGAAACCCATTTGTTGTTGTTTAAAACTTCAGCTACAGTTTGCCTTTTGCGGATTCTTGGAGGCACACTAGCAAAGACCAGCGGCGCAAGAGATTCCACCGAGCTGCCCAATATCCATTTGTCAGTCCAAAGTAAAGTGGAATTGCCATTTCCTAATCCTGTGTGTACATCCATTGCAACCAAGGCCAGCGAGTTGGGATGCGAAGGGAGTTCCAGATCAGTCCAGGGGCGGTCAGTATGACTCTTCTTTTGCCACTGCCATCTAGCCTACAAAGCCCAAGCCACAACTTCTAGGTTAAGGATGCCGAGCCTGCCAAGATCCAAAGGCTGCATAACCTTTTCCCAAGCAACTAGACAACACCCCCATTAGCTTGCTCCTTTCCTTTTCAGAGGAACCCTCTTCTGGTTTTGTCAATTGCTTTAATGAACCATTTGGGGACATTCACAGTGATGAGGAGGTAGATTGGTACAGCAGAAGGAACAAACCGAACCATAGTTACACGACCAGTCCTATTCATAAGACTTGGCTTCCATCCTGGCAATTTATCAGTGACCTTTTCAATCCATGGCAAAAGGTCACATTATCTCAATTTCCTGTGAGAAAGTGGCAGTCCAAGATAGGTACATGGAAAATCCACGACGGGGCAAGGGAGGGCTTCACTTACAGTTACAAGGGAGGTGTCCTCACACCGGATAGGGACAATGCTGCTCTTGTGGAGATTAGTTTGCAGCCTAGAAGCCATCCCAAATATATCCAGAATTTATCTTGTGATATGCAGTTCATCTGTCACTGGTCTTATGAAGAGGGCCACATCATCAGCATATAAGGACAGCCGCTGTCCAGCAATTCTTTGGGAGAGAGGTTGCAACAATCCATCTCCCCCAGCCTTCACTAAAATACTATTGAGCACATCCATAACAAGGATGAAAAGCATGGGGGATAGAGGGTCACCTTGACGGAGACCCCGCAAATGCTGAATAATTTCACCAGGAACTCCATTAACCATCACTTGGGTGGATGAAGTAGAGAGGACGTTAGAAATCAGGTTGCACCAAGATAATCTGAAACCCGAAAAAGAAAGCACTTCCAGCAGGGAAAACCAGGACACAGAATCAAAGGCCTTTGAGATGTCCAATTTAAGGAAGAGGCTGGGAATCTTTTGTCTATGGAGGGATTTCACAGTTTGCTGAACCAAAATAAAATTATCATGAATACAGCGTCCTTTAATAAATGAACTTTGGTTTGTGGCGACCATGAAATTTAGGAGATGAGGACCTGTGTGGTCCGAGGACCGGTGGATGGTCGCTCCTTGGCGATGAGTGATTGACAACGTTGTGTGGACTGACTCTTGGCCTAGTATTGCAGGTGCAGGTCGCGACTTGATTCGCGTGGTGCAGGTGAAGAACAAGTGCGTAAGGTCTATGTTTGTGTGACCTCCCAGGAGCGAAGAGACAAATAGGTTTCGTTCGAGGTACCCAGTGGCCGACGGGATCAAGTGCGGGTCGTACGCTGGCAAGAAGAGCAAGACGACGTCGAGAGGGATGGAGCCGGTGCAAGGTAGCAGCTAACAACTGAAGCTTGCACGTGGGGTTTGCAGTGGTTTGGCCACAAAACTAGTAGGTTACTTGGCTAAGCCACAAAGCCAAGACCGAAGACTCGACGGGGTGAGCCGGCCTGCCTGGGCCGGTCTGACGACCTGGTCAGGGTGGTCTAACCTCCTGACCAGGGAAAGACCGGGGGCAGGGCGGTTTGACCACCCAGGTGGGGCAGTCTGACTGCGTGGGCCGCAGCGTGTCGAGAAGCTTCGAAGCGGAGAACACACGGCGTGATCGCAAGGTTTGCGTGGAGTTGAAGCGGCTTGCGGTTGACGGGCGTCCGTCCGTTGGAGAAATCGACCAAAGTTCCCAAAGTGCCCTTGGTGGGCGTGTATCTTAAGTTAAGATAGTAGGGGTAGTTTGGTCATTCGGCGCCCTCCATATAAACTCACTTGAGGGGAGATGGTAGCCAACTCTTGGAATCCCAGTTCATTTTGCTCTTCCTCTTTAGTTTTCCCTAGGCTAGCTTGAGAGCTTCAAGAGTCATCTTGAGAGAGGGATGGATGTTCGGGCGGCTTGCTAGAGCTTGTATGAACCTTTCATGGCATGTATAGAAGCTTCGGTGTGGTTCATCTTTTCTCTCTGTCTCCTGGTGTTTTCCCTTTTGGTGATTTTCAGATCTATTTGTGGGGAGTTTCGTGGTGGCTTGTTTGAGGGGTTCCTTGGTGGGATTCTTGTTGGGTGTCACACATGAGGTCTTTATGCCTCTTTTCTTGGTGATTTTGCCCCAGCAATCGCTCGGGAAAACCTTCGATTTGGGTGGTTTTCAGAGTTCCTCGAGTTCATGACATAGAGCCCTTGGATTCGTGATTCCCTTTGATGAGAGTGTTTCGGTGGATATCCTTTGGTGGAGAGGTCGTCCAGGAGGTGACCCAGCTATCCCCGAAGTTTCGCTGCAATACGTGGGGTGAATCGGGAGCTCGGGTGAAGGGAAGTTGAGGGTTGACCCGTGGCTGGTTTCTGGGAGGCAGGCGATCTGACCGCGTGGTGTAGGCGGTCTGACCGCCCTAGGGGGTTTCGTGAGGAAAGATTGGTTTTCCGAGGTATTTCTCTGATAGCGTGTTTTCCTTGATCAGAGGAGTCTCCAGGCGAAATCTTCGGTCGATTCGAGGTCGTGAGCTTCGTTTGGTGGTTGAGGGAAATCTCCAGGCCTAGGCAGTCTGACCGCCCTGTCCATGCGTTCTGACCACCCCTGGCAGAGGATTTTCCTCGGTTGATTTCTACTGTGGTGTGTGCGTGTTTGAGTTGTTTGGAGGTGAGGTTTGCTCCTAGGATTAGTAGCACTCCAGTGGCTACGTGATCTTGGCAAATGTGCGGATAGAGTGGAGAAAGTGATTTCGGGATCGAGGCCTTGTTCATCTCATTAGAGGAGTCATCTCTCTCGAGAAGAATTTTTATCGGCTCCCATTCACTCCCCCCTCTCTGGTCGCCCAATCTGGTCCTTCAATTGGTATCAGAGCCGGTTACAGATCTTCTTGATTCTAACCAGTCTAAGATACAAAGATGGGTGACTACAGAAAGGGGTCGGGTCCTCCGCACTTCGACGGTAAGAACTACCAGATGTGGGAGAGGTGCATGAGCGCGTTTCTTCGTGGCAAGGTGCAATTGATTTGGGATGTGACGCAAAATGCAAACTATGTCCTTCCTGTCAATTTCCTTCTCCAGGTTCTCGGGACATGTTTGAGGTCAACAGCAAGGCCGTGGATTACTTGTTTCGTGCTCTTTGTGCCATGGAGTTCAATCGCGTGTACAGAGAATATGTGGCTGGCAAGATTTGGGTAAAGCTGAGGAATGATCATGTTGGGAACGCTCAGGTGCAGGCTCGCTTGTTTTCCACTCACCGGAGAGAGTACGAGAATTTCACTCATTTCCCCGGCGAGTCGATTGATGTGATGTTTCAGCGCTTCACTAATATTGTGAACAACATGAGGGCCAATTGGACGGTGCTCCCATACACAGATCATGATAGATCTATCAAGCTCTTGCACTCACTTGACATATCTGTGTGGAGTGCCAAGGTCGAGGCCATATTGGAGTCATATGTGTATGAGACGTTGACCGAGGATGAGCTGTTCTCTAAGCTCAAGTCGTCAAATGTGGATCGTGGCCTGAGAGCCAAGATTGAGAGCCCGACTAATTCACATAGTCTTGCTCTTGTCACTGGATCTGGTGGAAGGACTAACATTAACTCCTCCTCGAGGATGTTTTCCCGGTCTTCCTTTGTGTCCTTGCCAGATGAGGAGTTCGACGAGCTTGGAGAGGATGAGCTGGCCCTACTGACCAGGAAGTTCGAGAGGCTGCACGAGAACTACGTGAACATGAGGAGGACCACGCTTACGTGCTACAGATGCAGCAAGCAGGGACACTTCATCACCGAGTGCCCGCAGGAGATCGAGCCCAAGAACGAGTACAAGCACCGCCCAAGGATCGAGAACAAGCACCGCTCGAGGCGCAAGAACAAGCACAAGTACAAGGACAAGGATGAGCGGAGGTCGAGGAAGGGCGGTGGCTATGACAAGAAGAAGAAGGCTCGGGCGATGGTGGGAGCGAGCGACGTCGACTCCAGTTCCAGCAACAACGATGATGACGGCAAGCGCAAGAGCAAGAAGCACGGTTCCAAGAACCTCAGCGGCCTGAGTTGCTTCGCATGAGAGGACGGCTTTTGCGGCACAGGCCACAACTCCGGCAGCAAGAAGAGCTAGAAGGATGACTCGGGATCAGAATCCGAGGATGAGGTATGTGATGATCTCTCTTCCTTGCACCAGGAGAATGAGGAATTGGTTGCTTTGCTTGACAACCGTGATAACATGCTTAGAGAGGCCAAGAAGCATAGGAAAGAACTTAGGGCCTCGCTAGAAGAAGCTAGGGAGAAGATAGCTGAGCTAGAATCTAAGAATCTTGATGCTAGGCTTGAAATTGAGTCCCTTAAGACTACTCTTGTTGTAGCTGATGTTGTTGATTGTGATGACTGCAATGCTTTCTTGGTTGATTTGACTGTGCTTAAGGAGAAGCATGCCTCTAAGTTGGAGGAACTAGATTTGCTTAGGGCTGAGCTTGATGAGATGAAGTCTAGGTCTGCTTTACTTGGTGCTTGCACTTCTTGTCCTGTGTTGCATGCTAGACTACATGAATCTCATGATAGGATTATTTCTTTAGAGGCTGCTTTGAAAGGTCCTATTCCTACATCATGCTCTACCTGTGAATTACATGCTGTTAAGAATATGGAGCTTGCACACTATGTTGATCGCTTGCAAGATGAGAATGATGAGTTGAGAAAAATGATGAGTTGGTTGTCTGGGCATGAGCCTCAGTTGAGTAAGATGGCTGAGTTTAAGAGGTTTGATGGTCAGGCTTTGGGTTCTAAGAAGATCAGTGAGAGTAGTAGTGAAGGAGGAGAGAAAATTGGGGACATTCCTATTCCACCACAAACTACACCCATGAACAAATTTGCACCCAAGCCAAACCACCTCAGAAACAAGCTAGACACAACCCCAGATCCACCAGTGTTCCCTCACAAGACAAATAACTTCCAGAAACTAGTGAGATTTGTGAGCAACCTTGGGAATGTGTTTCAGGGAAAACCAGGAGAGAACCGAGTGAAACTCCACATCCAAAGCCAAAATCAGTCCGCTTCCATTATGAGTATTGTGGGAGGGATGGTCACCTAGGAGAGTTTTGCTACAAGAAGAAGAGAGATGAGAGGATGGCTAAGGAGTGGGCAAACAAGGACAAGTACCACCCTTCGCATGGTGTGCCTGAGCCTCGTATGCCACTGCCTAGGGGTCAGGCGGAGGTGCGTACAGTTCCGAGCTAGGGAACGAGGGGAGTTCCCGCTCGAGGTGGTACACGTGCTGTTGCCCAGGGGGACGGTCAGACCGGCCTAGGCAATTGGTCTGACCGTGTCCCAGCTGGGGGCAGAGGGTTTCGGTGCCTGTGGTCGTGGTGTTGATCGTGTTGGTTCCTATAATCGTGGTACAGACAGTAGAGGGTTTGTTTCTGGTGGTGTTGTGTTTGCCGGACGTTCTCCACCTCGTGATCGATATGAGGATGGGAGAGGTCGTCGTAGCTTTGGGTTTCAGAGGGGCTACGAGCCACGCTTTCCCTTTCGTGGTGGTCGTTCTCCTCCAACGAGATGTGAGGTGGTTCAGCGTGGTGGTCGTAGCTTTGGACGTGATAGGATGGATGTTGCTAACCCCACCTTTGAGCAAATGGCTCGACACTGGTTTGACTCTTTTTGTGCTAACCCCAGTGTTGAGTTGCTTGCTCTTTCTCATTCTTGTTTTTGATTTGCAGGTGGGAGGCAAGGAGAATGTTTGGTTGATTGACTCCGGTTGTTCGCGACACATGACCAAAGATAGGGGGTGGTTCTCCAGCCTCACCCCGGTGGTGTCAAAGGTGTACATCACTTTCGAGGATAATGGAAAAGGACGAGTGCTTTCAGAAGATGAGGGTAAGGTGAGTAACTTGGTGACCTTAAATGGTGCGGCTCTGGTCAAGACACTTGGGTATAACCTGTTGTCAGTACCGGACGAGGGTTATGAGGTTCGATTTAAGTCGGGGGCTTCTCGTGTTCTTGACTCTTGAGGCGATCTTGTTTGTACGATCGTGCCCGAGGACAGATCTTTCACGCTGTTTTTTCTCAGTCTTTTGGTCCCCCGAGGTGTTTGGTTGCCGGTCCTTCTTTCGAGTTGTAGAGGTGGCATAGGAGGTTGGGGCACTTGAGCTTTGAGCCGCTTTCCCTCTTGAGTGCGCTTGATCTTGTCCGAGGATTGCCCAGGTTGCGTTTTGAGAAGGATTTGGTTTATGCACCTTGTAGGCATGGCAAGATGGTAGCCACTCCCCATCCACCCCTGACTGCTGTCATGACAAAGCGTCTGATAGAGCTGTTGCATATGGACCTTATTGGGCCAGCTCGAGTTCGCTCGGTGGGTGGGAAGTGGTATGTCCTTGTTATTGTGGACGATTTCTCTCGCTATGCCTGGGTGTTTTTCTTGGAGGATAAGGGTGAGATGTTTGGTTTTGTTCGAGACCTGATCTTGAGGTTGAAGAACGAGAGACATGGGGATGCCATTAGAGCTACATGCAGTGACAATGGCACGAAATTCAGGAACTCTCGTTTTGAGACCTTTTGTCGTGATCTTGGACTTGAGCATCAGGTTTCGACTCTGTACACCCCTCTTTAGAATGGTGTTGTGGAAAGGAAGAATTGGACCCTGCGTGAGATGGCTAGGACGATGCTCGATGAGCACAGGACTCCTAGGAGGTATTGGGCTGAGGCGGTGAATACCGCATGCTATGTGTCAAACAAGATCCTCCTCTGAGCGTTCAGGAAGAAAACCTGCTATGAGCCGATGCATGGGCGAGTACCCAAGGTAAGCCACTTTCATGTCTTTGGTTGCAAGTGTTTCATTCTTAAGAAGGGCAGAAAGTTGGATAAGTTTGAGGCTAGGTCTGTTGATGGTATTTTCTTTGGTTATGCTACTCATTCTGGAGCATTTCGTGTGCTCAATTTGGAAACTAACCAAATCGTGGAGACTTGCGAGGTTACCTTCGACGAGACATAGCCGCGTAGCTCTTTGGTCTTTGATTGTGCAAGTGATGAGGAGTTTGGCGAGGAGATCTTTGAGGAGGAGGTGCAGGAAGATGGTGATGAAGATGATGGTGGTGGTGCTCCCGCAGCTGGCGGTGTAGCTACTACTTCCACTACGACGACGGTGATCGAGGATGGTCCATCCCCTACACCAACGATGATTGAGGCTGTTCGAGTGGATGATGTTGCTGAGGGGGAGGTGGTCTCCAGATGTGAGGCTCCCCGGTGTGTGCAGGTGGATCACCCACCTTCGACGATCATAAGTGACATACATGAATGTACTGCACGATCCAGGTCACAGAGGCATTCTCATTTCGCTCATTCTGCATTTGTCACTTCTTTCGAGCCCAAAGATATTGGGCACACACTTTCTGATCCAGATTGGGTGAATGCTATGCATGAGGAGCTTGACAATTTTGAGAGGAATCAGGTGTGGGAGTTGGTTGAGCCTCCACCAAATTGCAAACCTATTTGGACAAAATGGGTGTGGAAGAACAAAGAGGGAGAAAATGGGGAGATTGCGAGAAATAAGGCGAGGTTGGTAGCTCAGGGGTTTAGCCAGAAAGAGGGGATATACTATGAGGAGACATTTGCTCCAGTGGCCCGTTTGGAGGCAATTCAGATCCTTCTAGCATTTTCTGTAGCTAAAGGGTTCAAGTTGTACCAAATGGATGTGAAGAGTGCCTTCCTAAATGGATTTTTAGAGGAAGAAGTGTATGTGAGGCAACCTCCGGGCTTTGAGATTCAGAGGTTTCCCCATAGTGTATACAAACTCAGAAAAGCACTATATGGCCTAAAACAAGCACCCAGGGTGTGGTATGACAGGTTGAGAGGGTTCTTGTTTAGTAAGGGGTTTGTGATGGGGAAGGTAGATCAGACTCTCTTTCTCCTGAGGCAGGTGTTGACGGTTGAAATTCACCATTTCCAACCCTCAATATTCTCGCATAAATGGAGGCATATGCATTATTTACTAGCATTTTGGTTTGAATAATGTAGTTCCACTTGTCCTTGGAGATTATTTGTATGTAGGTGATTTACCCCTTAAAAGAGATGGAAACCCACCTTCTATGAAGAAACCATGCCAACTCAGCTGAGGAGGTGGCTGCCACCAAGGGAAACATGGCATTCCACGTCATCGATCCAGGGGAGGCACTCACTGACAAATCAAAGGACGCCACATGGACTTCACATGGATCAAAGGGCCCACCTCAGATACCAAATCAAGTCATGCACCGGGGATGGATCAGAGGGCCCACAGGGCAGCCACCCAGTGGAAAACCACCAGGTGGGGCCACCCTAGGGGGCCGGCCGATCCTAGGATCGGCCGAACCGACCTAGGGGGCTCCATCCTGGCCCTCCACGTGGCAGCTCCCTTTTGGTCCATTGCCTCACTCCCGGGTGTTTAGGGGCACTTTGAGCCTCCGAGCAAGCCTGGCCCTTGCCTATAAATAGAAGGGGAGGGGCTCCCATTTCTCACACACCACTCTCTCATTCTCCTCTCACTTTTGGTTTCCAAGGCAACGGGGTAGGCTAGAGTAGCTCTTATTCAGGTTCCAAGTCCTCTTGGAAGTCTAGGTATGAGTTCTCTTTTATCTTTATTTCTTTGTATGACTTTGATCTACTTCAGTTATTCAGCTATTTCATATAATGTCATGGTTGATCATTTGTTTGATATGTTCTTGAGTTCATCCTCTGTTCATCATTTAGAGGCTTGTGTTCTTCGTGAACACTACCTTTTGATCCACTTGAAGTGTGATAAACTCCTTCCTTATGTGTTTGTTCATAAGTTAGAGGCTCGTGTTCTTCACGAACACGACCCTTTGATCTTATTGATTAGACATAAGAGAGTTCATATCTGTTTGTATGTCTAGCCTTAGTTGATCTTGTTAGATGGCATGAGAGTGTTGCATGAGGTCTGTGTTCAAGCTACGGTACTCGGTGTAGTTGACCAGTCTTCTGGTGGCTCTCACCCTGGGTCACAATAGCCCGGGCCGGGTGGAGTCTAGCAGCAACGTAGGCATGGTGCCTGGGTTGTCTAGCTATGATAGTTATGAGCATACCCCCCGTAATTATAGAGGTCGGTCCTCAGGTGGTGACAACCCTGTTGGATCCTTGGGCAACCTCCGCCCTGGGGTACCTGCTGTAGCAGTCTAAAGTCTAGTTTCGCAGAGTGCTGGTTGTCGCGGGCTAGCTCCACGTTTGTACCTGGGTGCTGAACCTTATCTCTCTCATGCAATACTCATGCCCATCTCTTGTATCTTCTAGCTTTGTATGTTTAGTACATTAGAACCTAGAGCTAACTTGTATGTTCCCCCTAAGCCGTAGTGTGCTAGAGTAGAGGTAAATCTAAGTGTGTGTGTCACACTACCCTTATATCTTTTTATCTTACCCATGTCTTTGAGTGTGTTGTTCCCTATATCTAACTCTTGGTTTACATTCAGAGCAAAAGCATAAGTCTAAGATATCTGCCATTGCCTTCCACGGATTCGATACCCTTGGAATACTCTCCTTCCTTGGGGAAATGCTATAATGGTTTATCTGTGCACTTGCGGATTCGTTCATGATCGTTTAGATTAACCTATGGCAAGTCTCGATGTTCATGCTAACCCATGCCATTAGTTGTGACATTGAGAGGTGCCTAAAAGACATTTCCTGGTGTTGTCACTAAGGACGGGTCCCAGATCTGTTCTTAAGATGACGACGCTACGAAACGCCAACAAGCATTTCTGGCGCTGTTGCCGGGGAAGGCATAGGATTATCATGACAATGCTTTGCATATATTTATAAACTCTGAGTAGGTTAGGACAACTCTCAATGCAGGCTAACCTTGATTGTCTTCTTTTATCTTTGGATGATGAAGAGAGGTAGTGTATGACTGGTTTCGACCTACCGGGGAATTTTACTGAAAATCCCGAGTCACTTGTGAGGAAAGCTCGAATTCATTTCGGCTCACCTCGTCGTACTCGTCTGGAAGGCAATCCAGCTTCCTTTGTACCATCCACGTCCAACGCTATGGCCCAGAAGACACTTCGTGAGTACTCAGCTCCTTCCGCTGACCAGGTGCTGCAAGGCCCTGAGGTGGCAATGGGGACTGAAAATTTTGAGATCAAGACGGGTCTAATCACGATGGTACAGGCTAGCCCATTCTGTGGCAAGCCAAATGAGGATGCCAATGCTCATCTGCAGCAATTCCTGGAGCTATGCAGCACTTCCGTCATCAGGGGTGCAAATATGGATGCTGTTCGTCTACGACTGTTTCCATTCTCTCTCCTGGGGAAAGCTAAGCAATGGTTCTACGCGAATCGTGAGGCTATTAACACTTGGAGTAAGTGTTCAGAGGCATTTCTCAAGAAGTTCTTCCCATTGGGTAAAACCAATGCTCTTCGTGGAAGGATTTCTGGTTTTCAGCAAGCCAAGTGAATCCATTCCAGAGGCTTAGGAAAGGCTTCAGGAGTACGTCCTGGCCTGTCCTCACCATGGGATGGAGGATTGGCTCATTCTTCAAAGCTTCTATAATGGGTTGACTCCGACAGCCCGAGGCCATATTGATGCTGCTGCTCAAGGAGCATTCTTCTCACTCACTGTTGATGATGCTAAATTACTCATTGAGAAGATGGTTTCCAACCAAGGGTGGAGTGATGAAAGACTCCAACCACAACCGAGGGGTACTCATACTGTCAAGGAAGCAGACATGATTACTGCCAAGATGGATCTTCTTATGAAGAGATTGGATGACTACACCAACGAGAAGGCTGCCATGGCCACCACTACTCTGCCTATGGACTCTCATATGACTTGTGAAGTCTGTGGCAACACTGGGCACTCAGGCAATTACTGTCCGGAAACTCAGGGGGAAGTGATGTACATGAACGGCAACAACAATGGTTATCGTCCACCTCAACAAGGAGGCCTATCGTGGAATCAACAACACCCTTATTATCAAGGAGGTAACCAAGGTAATTCATACAATCCCAACCAACCTTCCTTGAGAGATCTTGTTTTCGGGCAAGCTAAGATTAATGAAGGTGTTAACAAGAAGCTAGCTGCCCTTGATAAAACTTTGGAAAGTCTCAACGTTAAGCTTGATAGTTTTTCTTCTGCTCAGAAGAGTCAGCTAAGTTTCAACAAAATGTTAGAAACCCAGTTGGCTCAGCTGGCTGCTTTAGTTCCATCTCCTGATAATGGGAGGATCCCGGGGCAACCCGTATCCTCTTGTGAAAATGTTAGTGTAGTGTCAATTCGGTGGGGTAAGCCACCTAGGAGGACACATGCCCTTAACTATGCAGGAAAGCCCATACAACAAATTCTTGATCCATGGGAGGAATCAGCAGTGGTGCACAAGAAAGATCCAGGCTACCCGACTATTACTTGCACAATCTATTACAAGAAGATCAGGCATGCCCTTTGTGACCTTGGTGCAAGTGTTAATCTCATGTCCAAGGCCATGTTCGAGCAACTGGGATATCCAGCTCTCTCTCCTACAGCACGGACTATCCAACTCGCCGATTGAACGATACGATATCCAGAAGGAATTGTTGAGAGCATATTAGTCAAGATCAAGAGCTCTTATGTCTTCGCGGATTTTGTGGTCCTTGATATGGACGACGAGGGAGGAATGCCGCTCATCCTTGGGTGACCATTTCTCAGTGATGTCCGAGCTAGAATCAATGTGGGTCCGGAATCATCCGTTTCCGCATTGGGAAGAGGAACTTGAAGTTCAAGTTTCAGGACAAAGAAGAGCAATGCTATTTGGTGCAAGATAGTGTTGAGCAACTTGGGGGAAGGACGGAGCCTGTACCCCCGAGGAAGAAATCTCCGTCAAAGAGGCTAAGGAAAATTCAGAAAGAATGGCGAAAGATTGAGATGGCACCACCCTCTACTTCTCAGGAGTGGGATGCTGAATGGAATTGATCACTGAGAAGAGTCCAACTCGTCAGACTAAAAATGATGGGTCCTTTCTACCAAAAAGGTTAAAACTGGTACTTATCTCATATTTCCCTTTCTAAAACTTTATTTTCAAAACTGCATATTTGATTTTTCAACCTTGCATTTGCATGCTAGATTTATCTAGCCCTTTTCCCCTTTCCAAAATAAAATTTCTGAAAATAATTTCTGAGTTCGAAAACCATAGAAAATTCATTTGGGCAATTTCTGGAGTAAACTTTGGCTGGTGCACCTTGTCATATCTTCATATAGCCGTTGGTGGCACACCTGCCAAAGGGGGCCAGCACCGGGCCCACCACTGGGCTGGCCGAACCAGGGTTCGGCCAAACCCTGGCAACGGTCATGTGGGCCCAGTTATTGGCCAACGGCTCCTAGCCGTTGCCCAACGGCTAGTCTGCGGTGTCCTGCCCCTTTGCTCTATAAATTGGACCCGAGAGGGGGTGTTCTTCACCCATTCATTCACACTCCCCTCTCTACTCCTTGCTCTCTTGGTTTTCTTGGATTTCTTACTCGAGATTGGATCATCAAGTATTCTCTCTATTGTGTTGCTGAAAATATTGTTATTGGTGGAGCAAGCTCGGTAAGAACTTCATTCGATTTCACTAACCCATCACCGAGTTGCTCTTGTTGTCCCTTGTTGTTGTGCTAGCATGAATTGGGCGGCGAACACTCTCCGGAGGGTGACACGCTCACGCTCCTGTTCGCGGGCAAGCACGAGTGCATCCACCCCTGCCGAGCCAACGCCGAGCCCATCGACGATGGATTATGAAGAAGAGCAAGAGGAGCAAGACGAGCCACAAGCCGCGGTGGAGGTCGTTGACGACACCCCCTACCTCAGCTTGCGGGGCGCTCGAGAGGAGCAAGCCTATGCTCTCCTAAAGGACCGAGTCTTCGCTCACACCCGAGACTTCGACCCGGCTCTCATGGAGAAAACAGGTATGAATCTCGAGTTCGCTTCCATTTGGCATGCTCTTGGTTGGGCGGAGTTTGCGCCGGTTACAGAGCTTGGCTCTCGGCCCTTTACCATCCAGTTTCTTTGCTCTCTTACCGAGATTCCGTATGGCATTCAGTTTCGTCTTTTTGGGACCGATTATCGTGTTTCTTGGAAGGAACTTAGTCGTCTTCTTGGGTTTAGTCCTCGTTGTGCTGTTTCTCTGAAGAAGGCTTGTGAGGGTTTTGTTCGGAAATCTTTCTGGTCAGACATCTCTGGTCTTGTTTACAGTGGCAAGTTTGTACCTCGGTGCAACGATATTGTGCATCCCACTCTCCGCCTGTGGCACAAGTGGCTCGCCATTACTCTCTTTCCACGAGAGGATGTTCGGCCCGTGCGCAGCGATGAGATGATGCTTTTATACGCCGCTGTTAACCGGATCAAGGTCTCTCCCGTTAAAGCTATGATTCGGCAATGGTTGATGAATTTCAAGATGATAGGTCCTATTGAGTGTACGTCTTTGTTGACTCGTATTGCTCTCAGACTCGGGGTTCTTAGCGAGAATTCCGTACCCTTCATCGGGACGCCCCGAGTTCTCATTGATGAGGCATACTTGATCAAGGGCATATACTCAAGAGGGTCCCAAATGATTCTTTGACTTTCTTCTTCCCGGGCTATGCAAATCAAATCCCGTTACCTAACCCGGGGTTTGGATTGTATAACTTGGAGTCACAGACCATTCCCCTTGTTACACAAGAGGAAAGCCATCGTGCTAGTGTCTCAGGCAGGTCCACCAGAAGCGCAGCGAAGAGAGCACACATGCAGCAACAGCAGCAGTCACAGCCACCACCACCACCTCAGCCACAGCCACAGCCTGTTACGCCACCGGTGGCAGGAGGGGCCCCTGCGGGGTATATGTTCGGGGTTACCCCTGGATATACACCTGGCTGGGATCAGCCCACCTACCAGCCGAGTGCGGGTGGCACAGCTTGGGCGGGTGCGGGCAGTACTCAGTGGGCTACACCCGCTAGTTCCAGCTCCGGTGGTCCACCTCCATCTTCGTCCTTCCGGAGGCACTCCTCAGCCTCTGCACGCGATGCTCAGCTCGCGCAGCAGATGGGAGAGCTCACCGTCCAGGTCACAGGATTGGAGGAGACGCTGAACACCCACGTCGAGTCTACCTCAGCGTGGCAGCGTCAGGCTGGTGAGAGGATAGCAGTCATACAGCAGGATCAGCAGCGGTACATGGAGGAGTAGAGGGCTTACTACACGAGTCAGGGTTTCTTCTACTCTCCTCCGCAGTGAGCCTGAAGCTAGCTTGGGGGAGGACCCCCATTCTGAGGTAACTTGTATCTTCCTTTGTTTTCAGAATATCTTATAAATGAAAATCCAAAAAAATCTGCAAAAATAAAAAGACCAAAAATATTTATTTGCCTTCATCATCATCGTTTGCTTAGTTTGCTTTGATATGCTTAGTAAGAATGCTTTGCCTCTATGGTTGAAATGATGAATAGTTGCTCTGTTTATTATCCTCGTATGTCTTGCTTACAACTTTGTATCCTACCTAAGTTTTGAGTTTGTTGGCTTGTATGTTCAAACCTTAGCTTGAAAACTGTGGGTAGCAAAAAGCATGATCCTTGCCTAAGTTGTTGTGAGACATGACATGGTAGAATAGAGTGCTGTGATCTTGTGCTTAGTGATGCTTGACATCCGGAGTTTTCTTTTTTGAAAAATCAAAACATGATGAGTTCCTCAATGATGAGAATTTCCCATCCAAGGCCATATGTAGATTCTAGTTCTTGGCCTCCACATATGCAGCTTGTTCTCTCATTGAGCTCTGTCAAATTGTTGTGACCTGTTACAACTCATACTCCCCTGATCAAGATCACGTACACGTTCATGCTAAACTTCTACACTGGAAGTTAAGCACTCATCATTTGCTCCATATTGCTTATGCATTCTTCCATAAATAAAACTCTATGTATCTTTGCATTATTCATCCCTCTCCAAATATCTCCAATAGAGACAAAGGGCTAGCTAAAAAAAAGAGAGAAAAGCATGCTCAAAAGCATGGCAAACATAAATAAAGAAAGCTAGCCCAAGTCTTGAAAAATTTCAAAAAGAGAAAGGGATTGATATGTGCAAGAGAAAGGGTTCCACCATGTAGATGGTAATAACTAGTACCTACTCCGGGGCTAGTGTCCACCTTACCATCAATCCCTCATTCCCTCTTATAAAACATGACAATATCTAGCGCCCATTTCCGGGCATAGTATCCACCTTGCCATGCTCATATCCATCACACACATATGCA
This sequence comes from Cenchrus fungigraminus, assembly GCA_036936925.1. NCBI lineage: Eukaryota > Viridiplantae > Streptophyta > Magnoliopsida > Poales > Poaceae > Cenchrus > Cenchrus fungigraminus. Next base: position 87,631,433 of record CM072779.1, on the reverse strand, counting down.
CATCTTGATCAGGATGTATGATTGTTTCTTCCAAGGATCCGGTCTTTGACTTAGCAAAACATGAGAGACAAGTATGCCATATCTTCCCTACCTACAACTCCACATACAGCCTATTAGGAGTAGGATGTGAAGAAAGGCAACATTGATGCCTTGGTGAGGAACCATACACTTTTGAGCGATCCGAGAGTATCATTTGAGGAACTCTGATTTTCCTTTGAAAAATTTGCAAAACCTCCGGATTGATAGCTGATCAAGGTATGAGTGATTATGCACATACTATATAACCATTCTGTCTCTCAACCGCCCAAGGCAGGTGAAGCTATATGCCCCACGTATCAGGTGAAAGGTAAGAATATTGCCAACTTGTTCAACTCTTGGTAGAGTACTTTGTTGTATGTTTGCCATAAGTTGAGAATACAACATTGTAGCAACTCCTGATCAACCAACCTAAGTCTCTAATGTCTTGCTTTGAGGCAAGCAAGAGGTTAGCTTGGGAGAGTTTGTTGACAGTTGAAATTCACCATTTCCAACCCTCAATATTCTCACATAAATGGAGGCATATGCATTATTTACTAGCATTTTGGTTTGAATAATGTAGTTCCACTTGTCCTTGGAGATTATTTGTATGTAGGTGATTTACCCCTTAAAAGAGATGGAAACCCACCTTCTATGAAGAAACCATGCCAACTTAGCTGAGGAGGTGGCTGCCACCAAGGGAAACATGGCATTCCACGTCATCGATCCAGGGGAGGCACTCACCGACGAATCAGAGGATGCCACATGGACTTCACATGGATCAAAGGGTCCACCTCGGATACCAAATCAAGCCATGCACCGAGGATGGATCAGAGGGCCCACAGGGCAGCCACCTAGTGGAAAACCACCAGGTGGGGTCACCCTAGGGGGCCGGCCGATCCTAGGATCGGCCGAACCGACCTAGGGGGCTCCATCCTGGCCCTCCACGTGGCAGCTCCCTATTGGTCCATTGCCTCACTCCCGGGTGTTTAGGGGCACTTTGAGCCTCCGAGCAAGCCTGGCCCTTGCCTATAAATAGAAGGGGAGGGGCTCCCATTTCTCACACACCACTCTCTCATTCTCCTCTCACTTTTAGTTTCCAAGGCTAGGCGGTAGGCTAGAGTAGCTCTTATTCAGGTTCCAAGTCCTCTTGGAAGTCTAGGTATGAGTTCTCTTTTATCTTTATTTCTTTGTATGACTTTGATCTACTTCAGTTATTCAGCTATTTCATATAAAGTCATGGTAGATCATATGTTTGATATGTTCTTGAGTTCATCCTCTGTTCATCATTTAGAGGCTTGTGTTCTTCGTGAACACTACCTTTTGATCCACTTGAAGGGTGATAAACTCCTTCCTTATGTGTTTGTTCATAAGTTAGAGGCTCGTGTTCTTCACGAACACGACCCTTTGATCTTATTGATTAGACATAAGAGAGTTCATATCTGTTTGTATGTCTAGCCTTAGTTGATCTTGTTAGATGGCATGAGAGTGTTGCATGAGGTCTGTGTTGAAGCTACGGTACTCAGTGTAGTTGACCAGTCTTCTGGTGGCTCTCACCCTGGGTCACAATAGCCCGGGCCGGGTGGAGTCTAGCAGCAACGTAGGCATGGTGCCTGGGTTGTCTAGCTACGATAGTTATGAGCATACCCCCCGTAACGATAGAGGTCGGTCCTCAGGTGGTGACAGCCCTGTTGGATCCTTCGGCAACCTCCGCGCTGGGGTACCTGCTGTAGGAACCTAAAGTCTAGTTTCGTAGAGTGCTGGTCGTCGCGGGCTAGCTCCCCGTTTGTACCTGGGTGCTGAACCTTATCTCTCTCATGCAATACTCATGCCCATCTCTTGTATCTTCTAGCTTTGTATGTTTAGTACATTAGAACCTAGAGCTAACTTGTATGTCCCCCCTAAGCCGTAGTGTACTAGAGTAGAGGTAGATCTGAGTGTGTGTGTCACACTACCCTTATATCTTTTTATCTTACCCCTGTCTTTGAGTGTGTTGTTCCCTATATCTATCTCTTGGTTTACATTCAGAGCAAAAGCATAAGTCTAAGATATCCGCCATTGCCTTCCACGGATTCGATACCTTTGGAATACTCTCCTTCCTTGGGGAAATACTACAATGGTTTATCTGTGCGCTTGCGGATTCGTTCATGATCGTTTAGATTAACCTATGGCAAGTCTCGATGTTCACGCTAACCCGCGCCATTAGTTGTGACATTAAGAGGTGCCTAAAAGACGTTTCCTGGTGTTGTCACTAAGGACGGGTCCCAGATCTGTTCTTAAGATGACGACGCTACGAAACGGCAACAGCAGGGTGTTGACATTCCGATCATGCAGGTGTACGTAGATGACATAATCTTTGGTGGCTCTTCTCACACTTTGGTTGCCAGGTTTGCAGATGACATGAGTAGAGAATTTGAGATGTCCATGATGGGTGAGTTGCAGTTCTTTCTCGGGCTCCAGATCAAGCAGTGCAAGGAGGGGACATTTGTGCATCAAGCAAAGTACACTAAGGACATAGTGAAGAAATTCAAGATGGATGACTCGAAGCTGATGGCTACACCTACGAGTACAACTACAGCTTTGGATGTAGATGTAGATGGCGAGCCCGTGGACCAGAAGGAGTATAGGAGCATGATCGGCTCCCTCCTCTACTTGACGGTGATGAGGCTGGACATACAGTTCAGTGTGTGTCTGTGCGCTCGTTTTCAGGCCTCACCGAGGACTTTACATCGGCAGGCCGTCAAGAGGATTTTCAGGTATTTGAACTACACTCCTGAGTTTGGTCTTTGGTATTCTACGGCCTCGACACTCAACCTTCACAGGTTTGCGGGCGCTGACTTTGCTAGGTGCCATTTGGATTGTAAGTCTACCTCGGGTGGGTGTCAGTTTCTTGGGTCTTCATTGGTTTCTTGGTCATCTCGCAAGCAGTCTAGTGTAGCCCTGTCCACTACCAAGGCCGAGTATGTTGCTGCAGCCAGTTGTTGTTCCCAGCTCCTATGGATTACCTACACTATGAGCGACTTTGGTGAGGAGTGTTCCCATGTTCCACTCTTTTGTGATAGCACCAGTGCCATAAGTGTAGCCAAGATCCCAGTTCTCCACTCCAAAACCAAGCATATAGAGGTGAGGTACCACTTCCTGAGAGACAATGTGGAGAAGGGAAAGATTGTTTTGATCCATGTGCAAACCCAAAACCAACTAGCTGATATCTTTACCAAACCACTTGACCAAGCCACTTTCACCCGCTTGCGGGGTGAGCTCGGTGTGTGTTTGCTTTCTTGAGTTGGTGGTGGGAGCTCCTTTGTAGCATATGTATCATATTTATTTTGTTGCATGGCATTGCATTTGTAGCATTATGTATAGTCATCTTTGTATCTTAGGGTGTTTCGCATTTGTATCATATAGTAGGATGAGCTTCTCCTATATACATTGATTGCTATGATATGCTAGTTGTGAGCCTTTGAGCATGTTTGATATGACTTGAAGATGGTTAGCTATGCTCTTGATAGTTTTGCTATATTTGCATGATGAGGTAGCTAATTTTTGAAAAATGCTAGATAGGCTCTCTCTTGTGAGTGTAAGGCTTTGCATGATCTTAGTGTGCATTGGTGGTTTATATCATGCTTAATTCATGTTTGGATATCATGTGCTTTTCACTTGGGGTCAAAGACCCATTTGTCATTATGAATGTTTAGCCCATGTGATACCTTGTGGGGAGCATAAGCTTCTTTTTGCCTCAAAGGCACTTCATGTACCATTTTGTGCTTAAATATGAAAAATGAAATTGGTATGAAATGATTATGCTTGATGTTATGCTCTCACTCGTTCCATGTCATAAATGCTTTAAATCTGAATTTATTTGGGTGCTAAACCGTTGCCTGATGTCTACCATGAGAAGTCTCATTTTAACAAGTAGACACATGGCTCGATGGCTTTAACATGACATGAGATGCTTATGGGTGTTTGTAATGATCTTGTGTTGAGGATATGTGACCTTGCATGAAGTTTGTGTGATCTAGATTCACTTTGGTAGACTTTGATCATGTTTAGGTCTTTAGCTCACGAGAGGGAAATTTTTCATAGAATTATGGATTTTTATCATGGCTTGCTCATATGCTCATATAGATTTACTATCTTGATGGCTATGCTTATACGCAACTTTGGAATGTCTTGCTTGCTCATTTGCTCACTTGTAGCATTTTGTGGCGCTCATTGTCTATTTGAGAAGCTCTAGGTTGAAATTTTCATAGAAATACCTTGATTCATGCATTGTCAACAAGGGAGAGAAGTTTGTGCATGAAAAATGGATCTGAGCATGTTTAGAGGGTTTTCAGCTGGTTTCGAACTTTTTTGGAACAAGTTTTTCTAGGGCGGTCATATAAGGCGGTCAGACCGCCCTGTCTGGAATGTGATCGGCCCAGGGCGGTCTAACCGGCCTGGCTAGGCGGTCTGACCAGCCTGGGTCTGAGAAGAACTCGTTTAGCTTTTTGTCATGCATTTGTAGTAGTTCTTTGCATGCATGTGTTCAGGGTGGGTGCATTTGCTCAGGGGGAGCCTGCATGTGTTTAGGGGGAGCTCCTTGTGTCGGCTGATTTCTTGCTTCGGTGGTTTGCTCCTTGTGAGCTTTGGATTTTGTCTCGGTTGTGTTGAGCCATTACCCTTGCCTTAGGGGACCGAGATTTTGGCTTCAAGTGATCAGGGTTTGTGTTGTTTGGCTTTTGGATCACTTGATTAGTTTGCTGTTAGCTTCTTTTTTTTCTTTCCTATGATGGTTACTATATGTGGGTGTTGTCAATGCACTCATCAAGGGAGAGATTGAGGACCCGTGTGGTTCAAGGACCGGTGGATGGTCACTCCTTGGTGATGAGTGATTGACAACATTGTGTGGACTGACTCTTGGCCTAGTATTGCAGGTGCAGGTTGCGGCTTGATTCGCGTGGTGCAGGAGAAGAACAAGTGTGTAAGGTCTATGTTTGTGTGACCTCCCAGGAGCGGAGAGACAAGTAGGCTTCGTTGGAGGTACCCGGTGACTGACGGGATCAAGTGCGGGCCGTACGCTGGCAAGAACAGCAAGAAGACATCGAGAGGGATGGAGCCGATGCAAGGTAGCAGCTAACAACTGAAGCTTGCACACGAGGTTTGCAGTGGTTTGGCCACAAAACCACTGGGTTACTTGGTTGAGCCACAAAGCCAAGACCGAAGACTCGATGGGGCGAGTCGGCCTGCCTGGGCCGGTCTGACCGCCTGGTCAGGGCAGTCTAACCGCTGACTAGGGAAAGACCGGGGCAGGGCGGTTTGACTGCCCAGGAGGGGCGGTCTGACCGCGTGGGCCGCAGCGCATCGAGAAGCTTCGAAGCGGAGGACACACGGCGTGGTCGCAAGACTTGCGTGGAGTTGAAGTGGCTTGTGGTTGACAGGCGTCCGTTCGATGGAGAAATCGACCAAAGTTCCCAAAGTGCCCTTGGTTGGTGTGTATCTTAAGTTAAGTTAGTAGGGGTAGTTTGGTCATTCGGCGCCCTCCATATAAACTCACTTGAGGGGAGATGGCAGCCAACTCTTGGAACCCTAGTTCATTTTGCTCTTCCTCTTTAGTTTTTCCTAGGCTAGCTTGAGAGCTTCATGAGTCATCTTGAGAGAGGGATGGATGTTCGGGTGGCTTGCTAGACCTTGTAAGAACCTTTCATGGCATGTATAGAAGCTTCGGCATGGTTCATCTTGTCTCTCTTTGTCTCCTTGTGTTTTCCCTTTTGGTGATTTTCAGAGCTATTTTTGGGAACTTTGGTGGTGGCTTGTTTCGGGGGTTTCTTGGTGGGATTCTTATTGGTTGTCACACATGAGGTCTTTGTGCCTCTTTTCTTGGTGATTTTGCCCCAGCAATCCCTCGGGAAAACCTTCGATTTGGGTGGTTTTCGGAGTTCCTCGAGTTCATGACATAGAGCTCTTAGATTCACGATTCCCTTTGATTGAGAGCGTTTCGGTGGGTATCCTTTGGTGGAGAGGTCGTCCAGGAGGTGATCCAGCTATCCCCGAAGTTTCGCTGCAATCCGTGAGGTGAATCAAGAGATCGGGTGAAGGGAAGTTGAGGGTTGACCCGCGGCTGGTTTCTGGGAGGCAGGCGGTCTAACCGCCCTGGATGGTTTCGCGAGGAAAGTTTAGTTTTCCGAGGGATTTCTCTGATAGCGTGTTTGCCTTGATCAGAGGAGTCTCCAGGCGAAATCTTGGGTCGATTCGAGGTCGTGAGCTTCGTTTGGTGATTGAGGGAAATCTCCAGGCCTAGGCGGTCTGACCGCCCTGTCCATGCGGTCTAACCGCCCCTGGCAGAGGATTTTCCTTGGTTGATTTCCGCTGTGGTGTGTGCATGTTTGAGTTGTTTGGAGGTGAGGTTTGCTCCTAGGATCAGTAGCACTCCAGTGGCTACGTGATCTTGGCAAACATGCAGATAGAGTGAAGAAAATGATTTCGGGATCGAGGCCGTGTTCATCTCGTTAGAGGAGTCATCTCTCTCGAGAAGAATTTTTATCGGCTCCCATTCACTCCCCCCCTCTCTGGTCGTCCAATCCGGTCCTTCAGGAGAGGTGCAAGTCTGTTAGCTAGGATTTGGTTACCAATTTAGCAAAGCTGTGCACAAAGCTGATGGGACGGAAATCCTTGGCCAAAACAACATCCTCCTTAGGAATAAGGGTAATGTAGGCAGCATTAAGCAGCCCAAGCCCCCTGGTATTGCCTTGCTGTAGAGTGATAATGGCCGCCATAAAGTCTACCTTGATCACAGCCCAACACTCCTTATAGATTCTGCCTATGAAACCATCCGGACCCGGAGCTCTGTCAATCAGCAAGGATCTTATAGTAGCCCACACCTCTTCTTTAGTAATTGATTCATCAAGAATGGACAGATCCAGACCCAATCTATGAAATACCGGAAGGTCAAGCGAAATTGGCCGATCTGCAGACTTGCCAATCAAATTATTATAAAAAAGGAACATGATCGCCTGCTTGTCTTCTTGGGAAGTGGCCACCCTATCCCCATCCATGAGTTCGGGAATGAAATTCTTCCGCTTACGATGAGCAGCGTATTTGTGGAAGAAGGATGAAAAGTTAGCATCACCTTCTTTAAGGTATCTGACACGGGAACGTAACCTTGCAATGGTTCTTTCAAAAGAGGACAAACATAAACAAAGGCGCTTAAGCTCACGCCTCAATCAATCCACATCAGGAGATAGCTGTCTCATATCTTGGGCCAATTCTAGTCTATGCAGGACCTCACGAGCAAGGGCCAATTGAGTTTTTATGTGTCCAACTGTGAGCCTTGAAGGTCGTGAATGGTATCTTTTGGTTACTACTGCTCGATCAGAGGTTCAGTGCTAAATGCCTCCCACATCCCTTGCTATGAGCTAATTCTTTTTTATCCTTTTTTAGTAATGGTCTACGTGCGATTTGTGCTAATCAATGTGAGCATTTTCCAGATGTATTTATGATTGCAGTTTCAGAAAAGTTCAGAGAGCTGTCTCTTCTGATGTGCAAAGTGTTTTTTCCACCCAATTGTCTATTTTTCATGGACTATCTGAGAGTCTGTCTCTTGATTTGTACCGAGGATGTTGTAAACCAAGTTATTTCCAGATTTAAGTTGCATCCAGGTTTGTTCCAAATTTTACCGTACAGTTTCAGGGTTGGAGACTTATTAGAGCATCTTCAAGAGTTTGCAAATTTTATTTGACAAATTTCGTGTTTTGCCAACTTCAAAAAAAAAATATGCTAAATAAAAAAAGAGCTCATCTCCAACAGTTTGGCATAATTCACTTGTCAAACTTAGATCTACCTTACATCAGGAACCTGAGAGAAACAAAATTATATTTATACCCTTCTACCTCTTGAAAACTTACATCAGGAACCCTGAGATAAAAAAATATTTTTATGCCTTTCCACCTCTTCTGATACGATGGATGCGTTGTTGCGCGCATATATCCGCCCGCAGAGGCTCTTTTTCCCAACTTAAGATAAATGGCAACCTAAAATGGGGAACTGTTGGAGAAATTTTTTTTGCTTTTGCCAAAAAAATTAAGAATGCCAACATAAGATGTGGAACTATTGGAGATGCTTTTAAGCAATCAATGTGAGGGGATTTATCTGAAAGTTGCGGTCTTTGTACCAACGTCGGGTAACAATAGGGTGCTTGATGGTTGTGTGATTTGTACATTAATGTTTTCTGGTTGTCACCACTGATGTAGATAGATTAGGTTTACGCATGTTAATATTGCAATTTGTAGTCTTTTCAAAGAAAATAAGAGGAATGGTATCTACTTCTGATGCTGAAGACAGATATTAGTAAAATTGGGCAAAATGAGCTGATAGAACCTGAATTTCTACAGAAACACATTCCTCTTGGAAATCTCTAATTTCAGTGGGTTCGTTGACACATAGTTGCCTATTCTCATGATAAACAAACTAAATCATACTAATGTAGTTTTAAGTTGTAACACATAAAAGCTTGCATATCAATAGTAATATGACATTTTTGTGATTTCATAACATACATAATAGAACGTGACCAAATTATATATAGTTGTTATCACAATCCATGTATTTTAGTATCCTCAGTAGAATATAAGGCTTATTGAAGATTTCGCTAAAGGGTAACATGTTTATCATGTGATATACATGTGACTATTCTATTGATTAGATTTATCATCGCCAAGCTACAGTTTTACGGTCATGTCTTATACGTACACCATCTAAATACAATTTCAGGTAGACTAACAGAAGTATGAGAAAAGAATAGTAAAAGAAATAAAAGAAAGCATATGAAAACGTCATGAGTTTTTTTTGTAAGAACCAATTTCAGAAGATTATATGGTGGTGTTAATTATTTGGTTGAAATGTACCTAGGTGATTAATTTAAACTTTGCTTCATAACTTATTACATTAGTTCAATAAATTTTTTTAATAGGTCCTTTTTATGACTATAAAATCCCATTTAATACATTTACAAAAAATAATTACGCTAATTCAAAAATAAACATGATGTTTTAATCCGCGTTAAAGTGCACTTAGACTGCCAAGTTTAAGCTTTTCGTGGCATTGCCATTTATATTGATTGAAAAGAAATGGTACTACAATGTCTATTCAATAAACATAAAACACGTTAAAACAATTTTCTCACAAACACTTGCGTGCGCACGTGCACTTTACTAGTAACAGAAAAAGTGCTAGTTGCAAGACTATTCGTTTTCCGAAGCGTCTTCGAACCCAACAAGTCAAGAAAATTACTTGAAATTGCTTGGGCTATGTTTACAGTATCGACCTATATTATGAGTTGGATGAAGATTTTATGGAATCGTTTGCTCTCGTTACATAGATAGACCTTCAAGAATATGCATTACTGGAATATGATTTTGTGCCTAAGAAATAGATCTTATATACCCTCTCCATCTCGAAATAAATGTTCTTTTCAGACGCATTAGTAGTCATGAGAAATAACTATGTTACCCCTATTAATACTAGTTGTGGTTGAAAGCCATTGGGTTTCCAAATTATGAAGAAATGTGTATGCATTAGAAATAGAAAAATAGCATCAACTAATGATTTGATTGGCTCCATAAACTTGACCATACATTTTTTTATTAGTGTGTGTTGCTTAATTAGATAGGTCTCATTAGAAAATAAAATTGTATTGTTTGTGAAATAAAATTGGAATGTTAAAAGAATACTTATTTGTTAGGAAGGAGGAAATATCTCTGTTATGTTTTTCTTAATTTAAGAAACTAGCCAATCTTTTACAAATTTAATGCATATTCGTTATTTAATATCCCTAAGAGTGCTGATCAAACTGTATGTATTCATGTCATCCCATTTCTCTGCAATATTAAGACTTTGCCGTCATTCGTAAGAAAATCGTCAAAAAGAATATAGAAAGGTTCTTCTCTAGACTTCCATTTGCCCTCTATAACAAATAGCATTGTTGGTGCACCATCTTTGATAAATCAGCAACAGTTCGCTTATCCTTTTCACTAATGTTTTATATCATAATAAAGAGATGGTGATGTTGTGCCGATCTGTTGAATGGAACAAACGTTTCAGATTCAAGAAACGTTGTGCCGATCTATCCTTTTCCCCTTTATTTTGTACAGTGAGAGATGCTACATCGGTCCATAAATATATGCAGAATTAGAATGAACTAGTTAGTTTGAAAATAATAATTTGGTTACCCTAACCGTTATATATTTTAAAACAGATGCAGTATTCAAAAGGTCTAGCCAAAACCGACACCATGTGCAATCTACAGGTTTTGACAGAATCCAACACCAGTACTGGTTCACATTGACAAACCTCTCGGATGAACCCCACATATGCCTAGGGACAATTCAAATATCTCGTAACCACTTAAATTGATTCGCGACACAAATCATATGTACATGTGTCCTTGCAACATGAACATCTACTTAGAACTTGTTCACGGTGACAAACCTGCTAAGGATGCAGCCCAAATTAGGCTTAAATGTAAATAGATATTAGCAATTATAAAACCAATTGCACACATGAAAGCTAATTGGCGAGATAATTCTATTAAGCCAACTTAAGTCATGATTTGACAATGTCATCTTACAGTAAATATATGCTAATTATTAAATAATTAGACTTAATAGATTCATTTCACCAATTAATATTTGTGTAATTAATTTTATAATTTATTCACTTTTTAATTAACATGATTTGATGTGACAAGAACTAATCAAACACCTCATTTGTTTTGGAGGTGGTTTTGGAGGTCTGTCTGTCCTCCAACAGTTGCAGATTTGATAACTGAACAAGTGCTGAGGTGGCCCCTCCTTGGCTTGTTTGCATTGGGACAGTTCTTCCTCCCCTTGGATAAGGCGTCAGGTCTTGTAGAGATGCTTACCACGCTTCACGCCATCATTTCCGACCAGGTCTCTGAACCCGGTAACCCCATATCGACCCGCGTCGTCCTCCTCCTGAGGGCGCCGCGGGGCTCCCTCCCCGCCGCCGAGGCCCCCCGCCCGCGGGCGCCGTCGGCCGCCGCCGCCACCTCCGCCAGCGGCGGCGGCCCAACCTCCCTCCCTCCCTCCCTCTCCCCCTCTCCTCCTCTATTGCTCCACCACACCCATCGGTCGCTCCGCCGTCGCCCTCCTCCCCCGGCTCCGGCCGGTGCCGGCGCTCCCTGGCGCTGCCACCCCCCCTCGCGGCGTCTCCCTGCCTCCCCTCCCTCCGGCTCTGCCCTCCCCCTCTCCCCCAGATCCCTCTCCCCCAGATCTGGGCCGGGGCACCGGGTCCGCAGCCGCCGTGTCTGCTGCCGGCCGCGGGCGCGCCTGGGCTTGCTTCTGCCTGCGGCGGCGGGCGTCGTGGACACGGCTTCCGCTGACCCGGCGTCGGCGACCCCGTCGCCGCCGGTCTCGGTGCCGCTCGGGGGCTGAGGCCGCGAGGTGGACCTGGTGCTACGCCGCGTCACGGGCTGGGGGCCCGTGCGGGTCGCCGTCGCGCTCTCCGATGTGCCGCCTCCGTCCGGGTCTCCTGTCGCAGCCCGTCTCCCGGGGTGCTGCGCCGGCTCCAGGCTTGTGCTCGCCGGCCCGCCTGCGGCGCCCAGCCCATCCTGCCCTCCTCGAGCTCACCGCCCAGCCGCGCTGGCGGGCGCTCCCCCCTGCTGGAGGCGTGCCGGCGCTCAACGGCGGCAGCTCTGCTCGCCGTTGGTCCCTGAGGTGCGGGCGGCCAGGGAGGGCCGAACCCTAGATCTGGGCTCGGCGGGCCTAGTGACGCCGGCCCCCCTCCCCGTGCTGTCGTCGCTAGTGCCCCCTGTCGCTCATGGATCTGGGCCTGGACCTTCCCTGGGCCTGGGCTGCCAGGCCGTCGCGGACCCCCCTCCCCGGCCTCCGCCGCCACCGACGCCCCCTCCTCGTCGCCGGTGGCACCCGACGCCACCCCGGGCCCATCTTCCTCGCCGCCTCGGCTCCTCCACCTCAAAGATGACGACGGCTCCACTGCGACGACGACGACGCCTCCTCCTCGCTGGCTGCTCCCCGTGCTCCGGGCCGCGGCTCCGCCACCAGGGCCCTTCGTCGTTGCCCGCGGCCCTCCCTTCCTCCGTTGGCCGCGGTCAAGCGGCGTCGTCCTACCAGCGCGCCTCGCCGCTGCCCTCACCCCGACGCGCCGCCTCCCTACTGCTGTCGTGTCGCGGCGCCTCCCTCCGCGGCGACGGCCATGGTCCTCCTCTTGGCGGCCGTGGCTGCTCCCCTACGGCGCCCCGGCTTGCGGTCTCCCCGGAACCCCGCCTCGCCGTCGGCCGCGGGGCCGAGCTCTCCTCCTCCCTCCCCGGAGCTCTGCCCCGCCGTCGGCCTCAAGGCCGACCTCGGTGACGTCACCCCCCTCCTGCGCCGTGGGCCGCGCTCCCCCTCCGCCTGCTTTGCCTTCCTTGTCCCTCACCGTTTGTCTCCCTGGTGCACGTCGTCGTTGGCTCTCCTCCCTCTCTCTCAGCCTTGCCTGCCTGAGCCTTTCTTCGTCTTCTTCTCGGTCACCTGCTGCTGCTTCCATCGTCCTTCCTTCCTCTCGAAGCGGCGTTCGACCTTGTGTGGGCGTCTTGGAGACCCTTGGCGAAAGCCTTTCGCTAACGTCGGCTAGCTCAACAATGATTGTGCTCCCCCGTAACTACCCTGCTGGGGGCATTGTTGCGGACTCCATTTCGCTGCAGTCTGCCAGGTGAAGACTTGACCCACTCCTTCGTGAGTGGGTGGACGACGGCGGCGTTGTCGTCACTACCTTCCTGAAGGCTTCGTTCTGCTGGACCTTCTCGCTCGGCCTACGCTGCTTCCCGGGGTTTTGCTTGGCGGTGATGTGCGGGTGTCCCTGATGTGTTTTCCTTGCAGGCTTGGTTGTCTTAGGTAGCCTTGTGTGATGTGGGTGTGGTGCTCCTCTCCTCCCCCTCTGTTGTAGTCCCGTTTTTTCTTTCTTGTCTGTCTTCCGTGCTTTGGGGTCTCTCCCTTAGTCGCGTTTTGTAAAACTCTCTCCTCTTAATGAAAAATGTGCTTTGCACGTCTTAAAAAAAACCGGTAACCCCTCAATTGTATTATGCTATGACATGTAAATAAATCCTCCGTTCCTTAGGTTATTTTGGTATTGCAAAGTTCATAATATTTGTTATGCATCTATATATATACTTATGTTTAGATACATACTAACAACTATGAATCTATATTGCCAAAACGACATATAATTTGGAACCAATGGAGTAGATGTTAGCAATTGATCCACGGCGTTATCGTCAGATTTTTTTTACATCCGAAGTAAAATAGCTCATATTTGTGTTGGACTAAAGGTGTGTTTGGTTGGGTTGTGGATTTTGAAAAAACAGTTGTTGGCTGTGGCTTTCTAAAAAGTAGCTTTGGAAAAGTAGCTATGAGGAACCTAAAAACCTGTTTGGTTACACACAGGTGGATTTTGGACAGTTTCTCTCCCTGACGAGTGGACCCCACATGTCTTGCTAGAAATCTCTCTCCTTCCTCTAATTCTCTCGACGCAGGGGAACGTCGCGATGGTAGGGGCTCGCCGCGCTGGATTCGTGGCCGTACTCGCCGGCAAGGGCTCGCCACGCTCGACATCCGGGGCTGGTTGCGCCCGCCGCCCGGGGCCGCGAGCAGCACCATCGGGGAGCTGCCTAAGTGAAGTACCGGATTGGCGACCAGAGAGGGGGGAAGTGAAGGACCGGATTGGCGACCAAATCCATGTAGTTACTGGAGTACTACTGGATCTAGGAACAAGACACACCTCCAAGCGAGCACGCATGGAAAACACGGCAAAAGCAAAACTCAAGTGCACTCTGCCCAGCAGGAGGCGGTCAGACCGGGGGTCAGGGTTAGACCGTGGGCTGGGGCGGTCAGACCTCCTCTGGCAGATGGCACCAAAAACCGAAGAGAAATCGAAGCAAACAAACTCGAATCGACCTGAGATTTCAACCAAAGAATCCTCTGATCAAGGCAAACTTGATCCCAGAATAACTCCTCGAAAAACCAAACTTTCTTTGGATGAAATCACGGGGCGGTTAGACCGCGTCCCCTATGTGGTTAGACCACCCTCCCCAGGCAGCTCGGGAACAACAGCACCTGCGGGTCAACTCTCAACTTCCCATCAATCGATCTCCTGATTCACCCAACAGATTGAAGCGAAACTTTGGGGATAGGTGGGCTACCTCCTAGACAACCTCTAGCTCAAAGCTTATGACGCAAATCGCTCTCAATCATGAGGAATCATAAATTTTGTGCCTCTACCTCAAGAACTCAGGCAACTCCGAAAAGCACCAAATCGAATGCCTTTCCACAGATTTGAAGGGGCAAGATCACCAAGAAAAGAGCCACCACATGCTCATGTGTGATCCCCACAACAAACACCGCAAAGAAACTCCTTCAAATCTTCCCCATGAAATTCCCAAGAAAAGGGCATAAAAAGTCCACAAAAAGAAAAGCCACGGGAATCACAAGCAAATCAACAAGGGACACAAGGATGAACTGCAAGTCTTCCATACATAATGAGGAATAATTCTTTACAAAGAGGCTAGCAACCTCCAATCATCCTACCCTCTTGAGATTTGCATTCAAGCACTAGCTAGCCTAGAGAAGAAAGAAGAAAGGGAAAACAAAGGCCCCACATGCAATGAGTTCCAAGAGTTGGCTGCCATCCACCCCTTGAGAAGCATATATAGGTGGAGACCAAATGACTAAACTACCCCTAGTACATGAATGTAAGATACACACCCTCGAGGGGCACTTTGGGTAAATTCATCGAATCTCCATCGGACGGATGCGCATCAACCGCAAGCCTGTTTAGCCTCGACGCGAGCCTTGCGATCATGCCGCGTGTCCTCTGCTTCCAAGCTTCTCGGTGCACTACGACCACCCCAGTTAGACTGTCCTCCTTGGCGGTTAGACCGGCCTGGAGTGTCGTCCTCGTCATGTCGAGTCTTCTGGCTCGGTTTTGAGGCCCAAACTAAGAAACCCTACTCCTGATGGTTTTGTGGCCAAACCACGAAATCCCGCGTGCAAGTTTCGGTCGTTAGCCACTACCTTGCACCGGCTCGGTGTTGGTTTTATGGAGTAAACCAAGAAACCCTACACGCAAGCTTCGGTTGTTAGCCGCTACCTTGCGCTGGCTCCATGTTCACGACTTCGTCTTGCTCTTCTTGCACCATGCGACCCACACTTGATCCCGTCGGCTACCGGGTCCTGAAACCAAGACTACTTGTCTTTCCACTCCTCGGAGGCCACTCTGTCTAAGATCTTACGCGCTTGTTCTTCACCAGCACCAATGCAAATCAAGTCGCAACCAACACCTGCAATACTACGCCAAGAGTCAGTCCACACCACGTTGTCAATCACTCATCACTTAGGAGCAACCATCCATGAGGCCTCGGACACACTGGTCCTAAATCTCCCCCTTGATGAGTGTATTGACAACACACATAGTCACCAATAAGATAAACAAAATAAAATAAAAATAAATGAACAAAAACTCAAATAAGTGATTGAAAACCGAAAGAAAGGCGAAAACAAGATCACTTGAAAGAGAAAGTCTCAGTCCCCTAAGACAAGGGCAACGACTCGACACAACCGAGACAACAAGCTCACCACAAAGTAGTAGACCACCAAAGCAAAAACTCAGGTGACACAAAGAGCTCCTCCTACACACATGCAAGCTCCCCCTGAGCAAATGCAAACTCCCCCTGAACAAATGCATGCAAACTTACCTCTTACATATGCATTACAAAGAGCAAACCCTGCTCAGCCAGACCAGGCTGGTCAAACCGCATCCCCAGGCCGGTCAGACCGCCCTACCCGGTCTGGTAAGATGCCAGGCAGTTAGACCGCCTTGATCAGACTACCTGCCAAACTGTGCTGCAAGTGTTGCTGAAACAGTCTGAAAACCCTCTAATTGCATCCAGAAATGTTTTTCATGCACAAAATTCTCCCCCTTATTGACAATGCATGAATCAAGACAAAATTCAGAAAAATTCAACTATGAGCTTCTCAAATAGATAATGAGCACTACAAAATGCTACAAATGAGATAATGAGAGAGCAAGATAGTTCATAGTTCTGTAAAAGCATTGCCATCAAGATAGTAAAGTTATATAGGCATATGACAAAGCCATGATCAAATTAAGCAATTTTGCAAAAAATCTCCCTCTCGTGAGCAAAATCCTAGACATCATCAAAAAGAGCAAAAATGAGCTAGATCACACAAAACTCATACAAGGTCACAAGTTCTCATAAAATGATCAATGAGAGGATTTTCCCTGTATGCCACTAAAAAAGTTGCTCTCGACCTGTGTGACACTGAAAAGTTTGTTCGCACTTGTATGCCACTGACTTAAAGTTTTGCGACCTGTGTGCCATTCTGTCTATTCCTTCAGGTAATGATGTCAAATAGATAGGTGAAATGACCATTTTACCCCTAGGGGCCCACCAAATTTCTCCCTCCTCCCCTTCACGCTCCTCTGCTCCATGCGTTCCTCGCGCCCCTCGCGCTCTCTGACCCACGCGTCGTGCCCGCAACCCACCGCCGCCCTTTCCTCCGCTGTGTGCTGGTTGTCGCAGCGTCAGCGTGATGGGCATCATGATAGGGAACGTCGGCGCCAGTGTGATGCACAGCACCACCTGCGGAGAATGGAATCAAATTAGTGTTGCTTGCTTTCATCAATGGCCGAATTCACGATTGTGAACTAGTTCATATCCACAGGAATCCTTATTACTGACCTTGAAAGGAACGGTGGACTAGTTGCTCGGGAGGTTCAGCGTGACAATTTCCTTGGTGGCATCACTGTAGGCGAGGTATCCGTAGGCGCCAAAGTAGGCGTACACGATGGTGACACTAGCGATAGCCTGGAGGAGCACGGACCGGAACTTGCTTCGATCGGACATGGACACCTCTAGGGCCAGCATCATGCATAACCCCTCAAAGCAGAACATGGTGAAGTTGGAGGCGAACACGATGCCCCAGGCCCCGCGACTGTGTCCAGTAAATGGAGGTCCAGCTTTACCATGGTGGCCGCGGCCCACGGCTAGGACGGTGCACGCGTTGACGAGGATGCTGAAGTGCGCGAGCAAGGACAACGAGCGTATGAAGGCGAGCACGACCTGGATGGGGAGCAGGAGCGAGAGAGCCACAGTGGTCGGTGCGAGCAGCGGGGCGTGGCCATCGTCAGAGGCGAAGACGGAGGAGATGGGAGCAATGGTCGGAGGAGCGCGTGATCGGTCGGCCCGCGTGGAAGCTGCGGGCGCGGTGGGAATCCATGTCTTGGTGTAGAGCCTGAGCACGGCGGCGCGAGCGCGTGTGTGTTGTGGCCACCGCCCGCGCGGGCGAGCTCTACCCCGAGCGTTGCGGTCGCGGGTGCAGGGAGCTCGGCCCCGACTATTGTAGGTGTGTGAACCTAGAGCAGCACATCATGGAGGAGTGCCTGTGTGTGCTCTGCCCTGCTCGTGCGTGCTCTGCTCTGCCCTCCCTGTGCCGAGGAGGAGCGCCGCACCACTCGTGCCGAGAAGGAGCGCGAGATCCGTGCTCGGGCTCTGGGGACCGGCCAACGCCGCTGCTGCCCGTCGTCTCCGGACTACTCACTCTCGGCGGTGGTGCCAAGTCCGCACGCTGTGTCATCCGAGTACACGCCAGTGAGCCTTCGCTGGAGGTTGGGGTCGCCTGATGAGCACGTGCCTTCGATGACTCTGCGACTCGGTCTGTCGACGTCGCCCTTGTGCTGCGCAGCGTCCCCGGACTACTCGCTGTTGGGATCCCCGTCTAATTCATGCTCGCAGGTGTAAACACTGCTGGACCGCTTGGGCTTGAGGGCGGGGTCACTAGACTACATGTCCTCGACCCCGACGATGAGCCGCACCGCGTCCCCTGACTACATGCTGCTGGGCTGTTGCCGCTAGAGGGTGGGTCACCGGACACAGCGGCGGCGACCTATTCCCCACGCGGCGGCGTCGGCCTGGGCGAGCAGGGGCCTTGTCGCCGGGGGCACCAGGCCGAAGACGCGCGGGCCCAAGCGATGTGGAGCTCAGCTACGGAGATGAGATCGACGAAGAGGAGGATGAGAGGGTAGGGTTTTTTTGGACATATTCACTGTCCGGGCCCACATGCCAGGTCAACTTAACGATGGAAATTGGACGGATCATGGACGGAGTGGTACATAGGTCGCGAAAGTTTAAGTCAGTGGTACGAGGGTGCGAACGAACTTTTCAGTGGCATACAGGTCTAAGCCAACTTTTTAATGGTACATAGGTAAAACCCTCAATGATCATTGCAAACACCCACAAGCCATCTTATGTCATGTCAAAGTCACCGAGCCATATATCAACTTCTAATTTGAGAGTCATGGTAGACATCATGCAACGGTTTAGCACCCAAATTAAATATATATTAAGCATAAATGACATGATCCATATGAGAGAATAATTTTCAAGCATAGGCATTTCATTTTCAGATTTACATGTATGGTACATGAAGTGCCTTTGCGGCAAAAAGAAGCTTATGCTCCCCCACTATGTAATCACATGGGCTAAACATTCACAATGACAAAAAGGTATTTGACCCAAGTGAAAAGATCATGCTACCCAAGCATAAATTAAGCATGACATAGCCACTTAAGCACACAAAGAGCATGAAAAGGCTTCTACTTATAAGAGAGCATCCATCTAGCATTTTCCAAAAGTAGCTATCTCAACATGAATATATAACACTACTATCAAGAGCTTAGCTACACATCACCAAATCGTATCAAGCATGTCCAAAAGCTCAATCATAGCATATCATAGTCATCATGTATATAGGAGAAGCTCATCCTACCAAAAATGCATATGATACAAATGCAACATGTCAATGATACAAAGATGGCTATACATCATGATACAAATGCAATGCAAAATGCAAAAATATGTATGATACATATGCTACCAACTCAAGTGATCAAACACACTCCAAGCTCACCTCGCAAATGAGTAAAAGTGGCTTGGTCAAGTGGTTTAGTGAAAATATCAGCTAGTTGGTTTTGGGTGGGTACATGGATCAAGGCAATCTTTCCCTTCTCTATATTGTCCCTCAAGAAATGGTACCTCACTTCTATGTGTTTTGTCTTGGAATGTAGGATAGGGTTCTTGGCTACACTTATGGCACTGGTGCTATCACAAAAGAGCAGGACATTAGTACACTCCTCACCAAAGTCGCTCATAGTGTAGGTGATCCATAGGACCTGGGAACAACAGATGGCCGCATCAACATACTCAGCTTTTGTGGTGGATTGAGATACACTAGATTGTTTGCGAGATGACTAAGAGACCAAAGAAGAACCAAGAAACTGACAAGTACCCGAGTAGACTTACGATCCAAGCGACACCCAGCAAAATCAGCATCCGAAAACCATGAAGGTTGAGTGTCGAGGACGTAGAATACCAAAGAACAAACTTAGGAGTGTAGTTCAAATACCTGAATATCCTCTTGATGGCCTGCTAATGCAAAGTCCTCAGTGAAGCCTGAAAACGAGCATGCACACACACTGAACTGTATGTCTGACCTCATTGCCGTCAAGTAGAGGAGGAAGCCGATCATGCTGTTGTACTTCTTCTAGTCCACAGGTTCACCTTCCTCATCAGCATAAAAAGCCATAGTTGTACTCATCGGGGTTGCCTTGAATTTCTTCACAATATCCTTGGTGTTCTTCTCGTGATGCACAAATGTTCCTTCCTTGAGTTGCTTGATCTGAAGTCTGAGGAAGAACTGCAACGCACCCATCATCGACATCTAGAACTCTCTGCTCATATCCTCTACAAACTTGACAACCAAAGAGTGAGATGAGCCACCAAAGATAATGTCGTCAACATATATTTGTACGATCAAGATGTCATCGCCTTGCCTAAGTAGGGAAATAGATTGGTCAACTATCCCCATTACAAACCCCCTTGCTAAACAGGAAACTTCTCAACCTACCATACCATGCCCTAGGTGCTTGTTGTAGGCCATAGAGAGTGTTTCTAAGTTTGTACACTCAGTGGGGATACTAGGCACTCTCAAAACCCGGGGGTTGCCTCACATACACTTCTTCCTCTAGAACCCCATTAGGAAAGGCACTCTTCACATCCATTTGGTACAACTTGAATCCTTTAGCAACAACAAATGCTAGAAGAATTTGAATTGCTTCCAAACGAGCCACCGAAGAAAAGGTTTCCTCATAGTCTATCCCTTCCTTCTAGCTATACCCCTTAGCTACCAACCTAGACTTGTTCCTCACAATCTCACCATTTTCTCCCTCGTTGTTTGTCCACACCCATTTGGTACCAATAGGTTTGCAATTTGGTGGAGGCTCAACTGGTTCCCAGACTTGGTTCCTCTCAAAGTTCTCAAGCTCCTCATGCATGGCGTTCACCAAGTTCGAATCAGAAAGTGCGTGTCCAATGTCCTTGGGCTCGAAAGACGCAACAAATGCTGAGTGAGCGAAATGAGAGATTTTCTGTGACCTGGACCATGTCGAGGTGCCTCATGTCTGGAGACAACCCCCCCTCACCAGCAGCTTCCACTCACTCTTGATGTGTCGTCGTAGGAGTGGGGGGTGGACCGTCATCAATCGTCATAGTGGATGTAGTAGGTATTCGGTTTGCTACAGGTACACCACCACCATCTTCATCCTCTCCTTGTTCATCTACCTCCTCCTCAAAGATTTTCTCGCCAAATTCATCATCTCCCGCACATTCAAAACCAACAGAGCTATGTGGCTGTCTCTCATCGAATGTCACTTCGCATGTCTCCATGATTTGGTTAGTCTCAAGAGTGAGCACACGATATGCTCGAGAGTGAGTAGCATAACCAAAGAAAACACCAACCACAGATCTAGCCTCAAATTTATCCAGATTCTGACCTTTCTTGAGAATGAAACATTTGCAACCAAAGACATGAAAGTGCCTCACATTGGGAGCTCGACCATGCATGAACTCATAGCAAGTTTTCTTCTTAAAGGCACAAAGGAAGATTCGGTTTGACACATAGCATGCGGTATTCTTTGCTTCAGCCCAATACTTCCTAGAAGTCCTATGCTCATCGAGCATCGTCCTGGCCATCTCACAAAGTGTTTGATTCTTCCTTTCCACGTCACCATTCTGAGGAGGAAGATATGGTGTCGAAAACTGATGTTCAAGACCAAGATCACCACAAAAAGTCTCAAAATGAAAGTTCCTGAACTCTGTGCCATTGTCACTACGTATAGCTCTAATGGCATCACCATGTGTCTCGTTCTTCAACCTCAAGATCAGGTCTCGAACAAAACCAAATATTTCACCCTTGTCGGCCAAGAAAAACACCCATGCATAGCAAGAGTAATCGTCCACATCCACAAGGACATACCAGTTTCCACCCACCGAGCAAACGCAAGCTAGGCCAACCAAATCCATATGCAACAACTCCCCATGACGCTTGGTCATGACATCGATCAAGGGTGGATGGGAAGTGGCTACCATCTTGCCATGCCTAGACGGAGCACAAACCAAATCCTTCTCAAACCACAACCTGGGTAATCCTCGGACGAGATTGAGACCAATCAAGCGGGAAAGCAAATCAAATCTCAAGTGTCCCAACCACCTATGCCATCTCCACAACTCTCCAGAGGGACCCAGCGACCAAACACCGAGGAGGACTGAAAGACTAAAGAAAAATCAACAAGAAAGATCTGTCCCTTGGGAATGATCGTACAAACAAGGTCGCCTCGAGAGTCAAGAATCTGAGAAGCGCCCAACTTAAACCACCCCAAGTAGGAACTGTACACACAACTGCCACACACCTAGGTAGTGGCATACGAGGCTCAGGCACACCATGAGAGGGGTGGTACCTGTCCTTGTTCGCCCACTCCTTTGCCATTTTCTCATCCCTTTTCCTCTTGTAGCAAAACTCCTCCTTATGACCATCCTCCCACAATACTGACAATGAAAGCAGACTGGTTTTGGCTATGGCTTCTCACACAACTTCTCACCTGACTCCTCACAAGACTTCTCTCCCAACTCACTCACAAATTTCACTCATTTCTGGAAGTTGTTTGTCTTGGGAGGAAACACTAGTGGATCTGGGACTGTGTCAATCTTGTTTAGCAGGTGGTTTGGCTTGGGTTCAAACAGGTTTAGCTACCTTTTCCATAGCCTGTTTTAGCAAAGCCGTAAGTTCTTTCCTTTGCTTCTTAGCATGTCTAAGCACAGAATCACGGTTATCTAGCAAAGCAACCAACTCAGCATTCTCCTGGCGCAAAGAGTCGAGCTCATCAGTTACCTCATCATCAGAGTTGGAGTTCAAGTCGTCCTTCCTGCTCCTCTTACTACCGGAGCTGTGTGCCATGCCACAGAAACCGTCCTCTTGCGCAAAGCAGCTTAGGCTGTGAAGTTCTTATTCACGTGCTTCTTGCTCTTGTGCATGCCGTAGTCATCATACTCGCTGCTTGAGCTTGACGAGGTGTAGCCAGAGCTGGTGTCGACATCGCTCGCACCAACCATAGCTCGAGCCTTCTTGTTGTTGTACCTGCCTCTCTTCCTTGATCTTCGCTCGTCCTTGTTCTTGTGCTTGTAGTCGTTCCGTGAGTGGTGCTTGTTCTCGATCTTCGGGCGTTGCTTGTAGTTGTTTTTTGGCTCGATCACCTCAGGACACTAAGTGATGAAGTGCCCCTGCTTCCCACACCTATAGCACATCCCCGAGCTCCTTTTTGAGTTCTTGCGGTTCTCGTGCAGTCGCTCGATCCTTCTTGTCAGCAGCGCCAGATCGTCCTCGCCCAGCACATCAGACTCTTCATCTGGCATGGAAACAAGACAGGACAAGGAAAACATCCTGAAAGATGTGTTAGCATTAGTCCTTGATTTGGAACCAGAGACCAGAGCAAGACTATGTGAATCAGTCGGGCTCTTAGCCTTAGCTCTCAAGCTACGTTCTACCTCCGATGACTTGAGCTTAGAGAATAGCTAATCAATAGTGAAAGTCTAATATCCACCGGACTCCATAATCACCTCGACCTTGGCACTCCACACAGTACGATCTAGCGAGTGTAAGAGCTTCACCGCTCTATCATGATCATCGTACGAGAGCACGGTCACATTGGCCCTCATGCTGTCACAATACAAGTGAATCCTTGAAACATCGTGTCAATCGACTCGCCGGGGAGATGAGTAAAATTCTCGTACTCTCTCTGGTAAGTAGCAAACAAGCGAGCCTTCAATTGATTGTTCCCACCATGGGCAATCTTCAGCTTATCCCAAATCTTACAAGCAAGCTCCTCTGCCACGAAGAAACGTAGCCATCCAGGTCTGCCACATCTGGTAGTTCTTCCCATCGAAGTGCGGAGGACCCAAACCCCTATCCTCATACGCCATCATTGGATCTTAGACCGGTTAGAGTCACAAAGACTTGTAACCAGCTCTGATACCACTTGAAGGACTGGATTGACAACCGGAAAGGGGGAGGGGAGTGAATGGGAGCCGATAAAAATTCTTCTCAAACAGATGAACTCATCCTATGATCCCAAACCAACTCCAAAGCCTCGAACACTTGACAAATCCACGTAGTCACTGGAGTACCACTGGATCTAGGAACAAGACACACCTCCAAGTGAGCACACACAAAAAAAATAGCAGAAGCAAAACTCAAGTGCACTCTACCCAATTGGAGGCGGTCATACCGGGGGTCAGGGGTGGCTAAACCGCCCTGGACCTCTCAAGGCAGTTAAACCGCGTGTTGGGGCGGTCAGACCTCCTCTATTAGATGGCACCAAAAACCGAAGAGAAATCGAAGCAAACAACCTCGAAACGACTTGATATTTCAGCCAAAGAATTCTCTGATCAAGGCGAACTTACTCCCTGAAGAACTCCTCAAAAAACCAAACTTTCTCTGGGCAAAATCTTGAGGCGGTTAGACTGCGTCCCCTATGCGGTTAGACCGTCCTCCCCAGGCAGCTCAGGAAGAACGGCACCCACCAATTGTGAAGCTATGTTGCATCATAAAATGAATTTGGCCCGTTTGTTGCTGGGTTGAGCCCAAAACTGTTCATGTAGGCCGGTGTTGTTCAGATAGGCCAAAAAAGATTTTAGTGGGCCCATTTGTTATTGATTTGAGCACAAATTTGATTTTGGTGGGTCAATTTTTGTTGGGCCGAGTCCAACAATTGTGCACATTGTTTATGACCCTTTATGTCACGTTAATTTGACAAAAACTGACTTTTGGCCCAATTATAAGTGAGCTAAGCCCACTGAAGGCCAACATAAAATTAACTAATCGTGCATCAATATTAATTGACTTCTTTTCAATTATGATCTTTTTTAAAATAATTCCGATGTGGTTGGCAAAATAGTAATCAACACATATTTCTATATACTATAAAACAAAGTGTTGTTTCCCATCAAGCACGACCATATTGTTCATCACATATCACAAACTATTACAGGATAACAGTCTCACAAGGAACATAGATTAACAAAACTAAATCTAGGTCATAATCTCAAGAGACAGTGGAGCACTGATCTAATGATCTTACCCTCTTCATCTTTTATTGCTAAGCAGTAGATGAAGGAGGTGTTTACTGTCTTCAGTTAGCTTCTGCAACCTCTTAATCTCAGCCGACTACATTTTCAGAGTTGATTCTAATTCTGCTATCTTCTTCAAGCTACATAACTCTTTCTGGTGAGCAACAAACCATTGTCGAAGTTATACCCCATCGTTATTGGGAGCGTCAACTCGCCCTTTATCAACACTGCTGCATAAGGATTTGGTACCCATTCTTAAGTAGTCTGCTGCCTCGATTTTAATTTGTTCGGGAAGAAGCATCATTGACTTGGTAGCTTCCTTCTAGCAACAGTGGATCCCAAGTCAGATTAGGATCTTGTAATTGATTGGAACTAAGGAAACAAAGAAGGTGTTAAGTTTGTTACCTTGGAGCAAGTCTGAATAGGAGCGACTACAGATGTTGACCCTTTGGCCCGCTGAAACAAGTACAAGAACAAGAGGTAAGGGTTGAGATCATTCGCAATTGGGAGCAATTTCAAACAAAGAAGGTGTTAAGTTTGTTACCTTGGAGCAGGTCTGAACAGGAGCGACTGCAGATGTTGACCCTTTGGCCCGCTGAAAGATGTACAAGAACAAGAGGTAAGGGTTGAGATCATTGACAATCGGAAGCAATTTCATCTATTAAGTTCAGTGCGGTACATGAATGATCACACCCAATCCATAAACATCCAAGCATGCAACAAAAATATGGAAAGCAAAAGAGCATGGGTAAGCAATCTAATAATTTCATCTTTTAATTTCTACAAACCACAAATAAGTTGACATGGAACAATCTCTTGCAATAGGGAACAACAGGTCCACAATCACGCAAGGATGCAACAACAATATTCAAAGCCAAAGAGCGAGCATGGGGAAGCAGTCTAATAATTTCATCTACAAATTTCTACTAACCTCAAAAAAAATGAGTCCGAACAAACTCTTTCAATAGGGTACGACAGATCCACAATCACCCAAACATGAAAGAACAGTATGGAATGCCAAAAGGCATGGGGAAGCAATCTAATTGAAATGATCAATACAGGGAGGAGACCATAGACCTGACGAATAGGAAGGGAAGGAGGTGCCGAATGTCGTCTCGATTTAGCAGCCCAAACTTGCACCTTGAACACAATGTTCTTTGCAACTGTTGCAGATTTGCGGCCACCAGGGTGAGCCTCGGGAAAGCTAATAGAGCAACGGGTTTTCTTCATCTTGTAGCTTCAAGGACGTTGCCGAGGAAGGCCGCCGCTCGTAGCAGAGGAAGTCGACCGCTCATAGCAGAGGAAGCTGACCGCTTGTAGCAGAGGAAGGCACCGTTGGTAGTAAGGTCGCCCTTGCTGCTTCCGCCGCAGATCTACTAGGTCTCTTCGGTGGTAGAGGAGAAGATTCCTTGATTTTGGAAAATTACCAGGAGGGAATTGGGAGGCCTGGCCGCCTAGTTTCCCTCTTTGTTTTATATATAACAAGGAGCAGGGAATTCGAAATACCAGATCCTGCCTTTCTGCTCTAGATAATTGAAAGACTTTGGAAACCTCTGCCAGAACTTGGTCACTAACACGTTGCACCGCTTGGGTGTCGGATCTGAACGCCAGTGACCATACGCAGAGAGGAAAGTTGTTGATAGGGTTGTTTGTGCCACCGTGGATCATGGAATTGACCAGCACACACAAGAGTATCCTCTATTTCATATTCATGTTCGACGGATGATCCGATTATTGTATTACAAATGGACTTCACTACAACAAATTAACGTACCATTTCCACTATTTGTTACATGACTAAACACACTTAAGAAAACATAAAAACTACGGACTACTGGGACCCTGGTATGCTCCGTCTAATCTTCTACAGAGATTGTGCATAAATTTGCTATGCTCAGTGCATACGAACACCTAATCATTTGTGAGTGTTCCGTGCAGAAATATTCGCACTAAGAGAGACATGCATTTCTCCTATAATTGTGTGCAGTTAGCCTCAATTGCCCATCGCAGAAATTTGGTCGCAGTTTGCTCGCTTGCCATGTCCCACATCCTTGACGCACAGTGCAACTTCATCCTTTCCACTTGGTACATGTCGGCGATTGAGAGTAACAAAGGCCAGGCATTGGCCGGGGTGTCCCATAAATCAGTCTCCTCCGGGAGTAATCCATCAATAGCATATTTGATCAGAAGTGAGAAGGCATCAGGGTTTGTGTCTTTAATCATAACATTTTTCGAGTTTAGCTCCATTCTTGGGCCGTAGAGCATTGCCTCCATCACACAAGATATTGTTGCCACATCCGCACGTATTGCTCATATCACCCATCCATCTGCTTCTTTGTGGATGACAATGCCCACAGGGGCTTGGGCTACAACACTTTCGCATATGCTTCTGAGTGATGGAGGAGGAACTTCAATGCAGT
The DNA here is from genome assembly GCA_036936925.1 of Cenchrus fungigraminus. Taxonomy (NCBI): domain Eukaryota; kingdom Viridiplantae; phylum Streptophyta; class Magnoliopsida; order Poales; family Poaceae; genus Cenchrus; species Cenchrus fungigraminus. The sequence continues at coordinate 87,604,475 of CM072779.1, read as the reverse complement.
CGTCCTCCAGTACTATAACAGAACATGATATTTTTACGCAATCTCCACTGGAGCTCATCACGTGCTCAATGTCACGGTGCCCCACCAGGCATTCAAAGCCTTGTTGTCATATATCCCGAACCATGAAATAAAGTTCTTTTGTAGCTTGAACTCTAAATGTATCATCTTCATCAGTTGGGTCTCCAGCCACCGCACGCAACAATACTCGCACCTACGTGGAACATGCAGTCACAGGCTTTACAACAATATGCGAGCGTATATGTAGGTGCGAATGTGTGTATTCATAACATGCAGCAAGGAGACATGTACCATTTGGGCACTGTTCACAGGAACGAGGAGGACGACAATGTTGTTTGGTACACACATCCACTAATGATCCTTCATACCTGTAGGATAGCAACGTAGCCTCCATTGACGGCCTCCCACAATGAACGTACCGAATTCCTTGTACTTCCCCGTGGTTCCTTCTGATTTCGCTTCCTGGATTGAGACTGAGAAGTTGACTTGCATGGAAGGAAACATTTTAGCGTATGTAGCCATGAACGCAAATGGCAATGATCGACTCGTGCATAAACTGTCTCTTATTATAGTTGGCGCCGGGTGACAGTGTCCTTCAGAAACGACCGTTCGAGGACATCAGTTACCACCCTGGATGGACGTGTCCCTTCAGTGCGGGTGTGCCCACGTTCGGGTCATGAACTCCCAGTTCTACTAGTCCTTAACTGCGATTCGCAATGATCGACATGTGGATGAACTTGTGGGAGCGTGTCATCCCCAAAACACCCTTTCGATACGCCTTTTTGTGCTTCTATGCATGTTAAGTTTACACCGACACGTGCACACACACACAGACACACAAACAACAATATGCATATATATTGCTTATTCCTTTTTGGCCTTGTGGCATTGACCAGTTCATCATGTGTAAAGTCTTCGAGGCCTGCGGGAATCATCAAGTGCGAATCCAGACCATTCACAAACCTTTTTAGTAAGGCACACGCAGCATACCTGATCGAGGAGGACTTGACATGTCATCCTGCGCCGTGCATGGGACAACACAAGGACCATCTGGTCTATCTTATCGCGTTGTGCAATCTTTCGGCAACTAATCTCTTTCTCCAGAAGTAGTTGATGCCTAAAACTATCAAAACTCAATGGTGGTAACATATACTTTGCATCAAACTCGCCATCTAAAGGGAATCTGTGTCCCTTCAGATGCAGTTGATGCTGCGTGAGTTATTTCGCAGGACTTCCTTGTGTTGTACACTAAAAGTCTTGGAATGAACACATATATGCACACATCGGGCTCATCCTGTCAGATCTACCAGTTCGTCACGTTTCACAGTCTCCGAGGCCTGTGTGAATCATCAAGTGTGAATCCAGATCATTCACTAACTTTTTCAGTCACGACTCACGCAACATACCTGATCGAGGAGGACTTGACATGTCATCCTGTACTGTATGTGGGACAAAAAAAAGGACCATCCAGTCGATCTTGTCACGTTGTGCAACCTTTTAGCAACTAATCTCGTTCTCTAGATGCAGTTGATGCCTAAAAATATCAAAACTTAATGGTGGTAACATCTACTTTGTATCAAACTCTTAGATGCAGCTGATGCGGCGTGAGTTGTTTCGCATGACTTCCTTGTGTTGTATACTGGACAGGTCAGGCTCATCTCGTCACACACGTGGTGCACACATGTAACTGATGTGCACCACTGAAGATTCTGATCATCTCACGTTTCCATAGCAATTTTAGCAATGCCACACTGATCGAGCTCGCGTTCTCGGTGTAGTGCTCAATAAATAGGTGAGTGCGACACAATGGTCTTGAAAGGCAGGGCCAACACTCATCAGTTCCTCATCTTGCATTTCTCAATTGTTATTTGGGGGTACTCGAGAGGTCATTTTAATGGCTAATCTTGTTTACTTTGTGTATGCATGGTATTGAGATGGTCACATTGTTATCATATGTAGGGTTTGTTCTTCGTTTGTGTATGCAGTACGTGGAGAAACGGCTGGGCAAGGAAGGGACGGAGCATGGAACTTGGAGGAGACGGGGAAGCGGGAGCAATCGGCTGCAATGGCACCTCACTAGCACCCGGTTCAGCAGCTGGCATCAGCACCACAGCAGCACCCGTCCCTAATGGGAGCTCCACTTCCACTGGCATCGGCACCTTAGCAACACTCGGCCCCAATGGCGCTGTGACAGAACCGCCCAAATTAATTCCATATTATTGCCTAAACCACTCCATTTGGTCATTAAGAAATAATGCAGAAGTAACTTGTCGCCTCTGCCGGGTCAAGCCCGGTAAATCACTTTAACAAGGATCGAACAATCGTACATCAAAACTCACACGACGGTGAGTCCAGAGACAAATATTTCACAAACATTACATCAAGCTCCATAAGGTTCATTATTACAAACCAAGTCTTTAGCATAAGGTAACTAGTTCAGAGTTCGAAACACAGGAAATAAAATACTAAATGTTATAAGTAACATCATAGGAGGCTATCCATGATGTCACTAAGCACTGTCATCCTCCCACTCAACTTCCCAACCGTGTGGGAGAGAACCAGGCCACGGGAACCCATCATCAATCACATCACCTGAAAACAACATCAAAAGCAAGGCTGAGTATACTAATACTCAGCAAGACTTAATCGTCGGGTGATGGAAAATCACCAACTCTCTAGACATGCAAGGCTTTATGGCTAGTGGGTTGTTTTGCTGAAAATCAACAAAGAGTATGTCCTTACTTTCAAGTTTTAGCTCAAAATTCTAGTTGATTATCCATTACTAAGTAAGCAACTATTGCAAGCATAAGTTGTGCAAACAATTAAGCATAAATCCAAATTAAATCTCAATTCCATCATTACAGGGACATAGAGTGTATGGTTAAGCAATCTCGGGTAACGGTGAGAGGCCGACGATCGGTCGATTGATAACCTTGCAAGGTGGACCTAAACACATGAGAGAATGCACACCCCAAAAATAGCCAACTAGAAACCAACAGGGGGTGGGGTATGCACCAACCAGGAGGTTCCCAACCGTCCTCGACTCAGGATCCATTTCTACAGTCTTTGGTACAAGGTTTGCTTGTCACGGAGACACACGCCACCCAGCTTCACACATGCACCACACTGCTGCAGGCAGAGGGGACTCTTCCCAAGATTAGTGGTCATAGATCCCTTACCGGATCAAGAAGGTACTGGGCTTACCGTTCCCATTCCCGGTAAATGTTTAGTACGTTCAAACGCTTAACCACAGACCTACTGGCTGGAGCCGGTCCCATGCTCTTACCACATGAGCATATCCATTTTACAAAATCTTATGATTCCAACATAAGAAACCTATACCTCACGAGTGACGAACATCACTCGACTTTTACCGTGTCCTTAGAGCATGGCCACTAGCGACCTATCATGCTAGTATTTGAGCATAGGAACCTAGGATCAAGCATCTAGGGTTTCAACTCAACTCCTGAAACTTAAATGCACAAACATTGCATAACGTAATTGTAAAAGTTAGAAAACTGGGTTATGCTCCGGGGCTTGCCTTCACTAGCAAAGTCAGTGACGAAGCCCTCCGAAACTTGATTCGGGTCTTGCTGCACATCCACCACGTTCACTTCTCCTTCAGCTAGATCTCCCTCGGATTCCGGCACCAACTCGTAGTTTCCGGCTGGAAGTTCTACACGACATGCATATGCATTAATTTCATGTATTTATAAATGAGGAGTGAGAACGTAGTTTAGGATTGAAGGGTAAACGTGGGGGTGTATGGGTGACCACATTCACCTAGACAAGGATATATTCAGCATACTCTTCCTATCAAAATAAGGGTGTGTGTGTGGTTTAACTTCCTTATTTGATGGTGATTGTGTGCACATTTAAATTAATTAAATAATTTTTCTTCACCAATTTAAGGGGTGTTGTTCATGGTGTGATTTGGTGAAGCTCAACCAAATGATTTAAAATGTAAACAAAGGTGATTTCTATTTTCCTTTTATATCTTGGATTAAGCTTGATTTACTTCGAAAATTCATTCTAGAAGAAATACAAACAATGTGATCATGAAACTTTGTAGACAGGAACATCATACTATACATGAACTAATGCCAAAAATTCAGATCAATCCAAGTCACAGATTTAGCATGAAAAATACAACTAGATTCATCCATTAAAAACACAAACAAATCATACAGAAATATACCTACCATATCTTGAGCTAGAAATTCATGTAGAGGTTCAAAACATCTAACCATGCAGAGATATACACTTACTCAGCAAAGAAAATTTAAATTACACCAAATTTTATGAAGGAAGGTTGAACTTTTGCAAAAATTAGTTGACCCTATTAATCATGATAAAAACATCTCTACTATTTACCATGAGTGTAAAACCATTAAGCAGGACCATAGTAAAAAGATTGGACCAAAAGATCAGCAAATTAATTTACAAAAATCATAAACAGGAACAATGCTGAAAATCAACTTTAATTTATAACTAAAGATCTACTTGATAACTATGTGCCAAATTTGCACCAGAAGACCAACATGACATAGCAAACAACATATCCAAAATTTAGATCCGGATCATGCATAGAATTTAACTTATTTCAAATCTAGCCAAACTGGTAAATTCAAAATTATTTAAAATCTACACAGAAATTTGAAAACTTCCTTTGAGTTTGTTCTAGTCATAAGGATCACAACAAAACTGAGTTTGTATTTTTACGATTTTTCTGTGATTTGTACTCTATTTTACAAGATCTAGAAATTTGAATAGAGAGTGGAAGATTCTTTTGGCAGAAAGTCCCTTGGCTTTTGCACTGAAGTCCTTGGAAGGAAATCAGGACTCACAATTAGGCCCTCGGTGGCGCGGCTGAGATCACCGGCGATGATGTGGGGCCGGACCGGCTCAGGCGAGCGGCGGGGGAGGACCAGAGGCTCACCTAGGGTTGATTCCGAGGGTTGGTCAGCTCGGAGGTGCTCCGGCGATCGCCGGCGGCGGAGCAGGGGCAGAGCAACCGCGGCGGCGAGTTTTCCGGTGAGCAGGGGCACTGAGCTGAGTAGCGTGCAGCTTGGGAGGCTCAAGTGGTGGTGGGTGGTGGTTGTGGTGCGCTCAGGCGGGCACGGTTCAGCTCGGGAGGGGAAACTCCGCGGCGGCGCATCAATGGCGGCGGCGGAGCGGGGTCAGGACGGCACGGTGCTGCGGTGCTCCGGCCCTTTTATAGGTGGCGACGCTGGCGAGAAACTACGCGAGGGACACTGGCCTGCGGCGCACGCGCACAGGCGGCAGACGCGGCGCGCACAAGCGGCAGCCAAGCGCGGGCGGGCGTGGCGCGTGGCGCGCGGCGCGCGGCCACGGGGCCGGCGGCGCCCTGGGGAGGTGCATCTAGTCGAGGGGGCACTGGCAGCACAGGTGGGGCCCACGGGAGGCAGCGCACGTGGTATGGACGCCCAGGCGAGGACGCTGGCGCGACGCGACGCGCGGGAGCGCGCGGCCAGAGCGCCGGGTGTCGAAAACCGTTCAGTGAAGCCCTGTTTGACCGCTTGCATCTCCAAAAATTTGAACTGCACGGAAAAATATCCAAAAACCAAACTTGTAGACCATCTATCTAGCTCCAACTTTTGTAAAGGCCGAACTATGTAAAACTCTATGGATTTGGAGTAAAATTGGTTTGAACTTTGGGATTTTCTCTATTTGGTCAAAATGAGTCCCTGAGCTTTGACCAAGATTTTGAGGGGTTTCCACTACAAATTTCAAAAACCGCCAATTAAATGAAATGTGTCCCATGCAAAAATGATAAACTTTTATATTGGCCAATTTTGATGTTGTTATATGAAAAGTGGAGTTTGAATTGAGCCATCAAAATAGGTCAAAAAGGAGCGTTAGGGGGTGATTAAGATCCCTAGGGTTTTTCTCCCACTTACAAGCCAAAACTCAAAAAGTGCCAATGGACAAAGTTGTGTCCCATGAAATTCTTGACAACTTTTATTTTGGCCGAATTTGAAGTGTTTTGTGAAAATTTGGAGAACGAGCTAGATCATCAGAGAAAGGTATAGTGCTCTAAGGGTTTGACTTGGGTTTTGAGAGGTTTGACCTAGGGTTAGGGGTTTGACCAAGTCAACAATGTTAAGTACCATGCTTAGCCTTGTTAATGATGGTGATCACTATTACATAAACATCAGGGATGTTACAACCTACCCCCTTACAAAGAATCTCGTCCCGAGATTCGGAAAAATAAAAGACAAAGGTAGGGGAAACACTTACGAGTGCGAGATTGTAGAAAGCCTGGATACTTGGTGTTGAGATAATGTTCCATCTCCCAAGTAGCTTCTTCTTCGGTATGGTGACTCCATTGGATTTTATACACTTTTACCGAATGTCGTCGAGTCTTTCTCTCTTTTCGGTCCAAAATTCTCAGAGGATGCTCAACCACAGATAGGTCGGGTTCGATCCAAGCATTGGATTCGATGATAACTTTTATCTCCAGCTTATTTGCACATCTCCTGAGTTGTGAAACATGAAACATATTGTGGATCGCCGAAAGTTGTTCAGGAAGCTGAACGTGATAGGCAGCCGGTCACAAATTTGAATGATTTCATAAGGGCCAATATAGCATGGTGCTAATTTCCCTTTTACTCCAAATCTTTGAATTCCCTTTGTTGGTGAAACCTTGAGATAGACATACTCACCAACTTGATACGGTTTAGGTTTCTTTCCTTGATCATGGTATCATTGTTGTCGCATTTGAGCTGTCTTTAGATTTGCTTGTATTACTTTTACTTTTTCTTCCGCTTCTGCAACTAAAGCTGTACCAAAGAATTTTCTTTCCTCGGTCTGTGACCAGTTCAAAGGAGTTCGACATCTCCTTCCATAAAGAGCTTTAAAAGGTGCCATTTTCAAACTAGCTTTGTAGCTATTATTATACGAGAATTCAGCCAAGGACAAGCAATTGTCCCAATTCTTGTCGAAATGGATAATACAAGCCCTCAACATATCCTCTAGGACTTGATTAACTCTCAGTCTGACTATCCGTTTGAGGGTGGTAAGCAGAACTGTGAAGTAACTTGGTTCTCATTGAGGTATGTAGGTGTTCCCAGAAACGTGACATGAACCGAGAACCTCTATCGGAAAGAATGGTTCTAGGAACTCCGTGTAAACACATGATGCATTCGATATAAATTTTTGTATATTGCTTCGCTGAGTATGTGGTGTGAACGGGAATAAAGTGTGCGGTCTAGGTGAGTCTGTCCACAATAACCCAGATGGAATCATGGTGCTTAGATGTGAGAGGTAGTCCCACTATGAAATCCATACTTATATCATCCCATTTCCATGAAGGTATCGGCAAAGGTTGAAGAACACCATCGGTTTTCAAATGACTGGCTTTAATTCTTTGACATGTGTCACACTCGGACACATATTTGGCAATCTCTACTTTCATATTTGACCACCAGAAGTTTTCCTTCAAATCTTGGTATATTTTTCTACTCTCAGGATGAATTGAAAATTTGGATAGATGAGCTTCATCCAAAATTTCCTTCCTGAGACTAGTATCATTTGGGACAACAAGACGTTGCCCAAACCAAACTGTACCCTTTGCGTCTTGGTGGAAACACTTGTATTTAGGATCACCTTCTGACAACTTTTGCCTTATCTTCTTAACATCCTCGTGATTGCACTGAGCATTTAAAACTTTGTCGTACAAGGTTGTCTCCATGTGAATAGCATTTAACTCACCTTGACTGACAATTTCCAAATTGAGTTTGTTCATCTTGTGGCACAATGTGTCACTGTAGGTGTCTATGGATAAGCAATTGCAATGGGCTTTTTGGCGAAGAGCATCGGCAACGACATTTGCCTTACAGGGGTGGTAATGTACCTCCAAGTCATAGTCTTTAATGAGTTCTAACCACTTTCTCTGGCGCATATTCAAGTCGGCTTGAGTGAAAATGTACTTGAGACTTTTGTGGTCAGTGAATATATTGCAACGGGTTCCCATCAAGTAATGCCTTCACATCTTGAGAGCTTGAACAACTGCTGCTAATTCAAGATCATGAGTGGGGTAATTCATTTCATAGGGTCGAAGTGCTCGAGAAGCATAAGCAATGACCCTATTTTCTTGCATGAGAACACAACCAAGACTAGTACCCGAGGCATCACAATAAACCTCATATGGCTTAGAATTGTCTGGTTGAGCAAAAACGGGTGCTGAAGTCAAATGTTGCTTAAGGGTGTGGAAAGCTTTTTCACAATTCTCATCCCACACAAACTTGACCCCTTTCTTCAAAAGTTCAGTCATAGGTTTGGCAATTCTGGAGAAATCCGGAACGAAGCGACGATAATAACCAGCTAATCCAAGAAAGCTTCGAATTTGATGAATGGACTTAGGTGGTTTTCAATCCATCACTTCTTGCACTTTACTTGGATCCACTGAAATACCATCACTAGAAATAGTGTGGCCCAAGAATTTCACACTATCCAGCCAGAATTCACATTTGGAGAATTTAGCATAAAGCTTGTGATCTCTCAAATGTTGCAGAACAATTCGGAGATGTTTGGCATGTTCTTCTTCATCTTTGGAATAAATTAAGATGTCGTCGATGAAGACCACCACGAACTTATCCAGTTCGTTCATGAATATTGAATTCATGAGGTACATGAAGTAAGCAGGAGCATTAGTCAGCCCGAAGGACATGACTAAAAATTCATATAGCCCATATCATATGGAAAATGCAGTTTTAGGAATATCACAAGGCCGGATCTTTATTTGATGATATCCTGACCTAAGATCAATCTTGGAAAAGACCTTTGCTCGTGATAGCTGATCAAACAACACATCAATGCAGGGAAGGGGGTATTTATTTTTGATAGTCACCGCATTGAGAGGTCGGTAGTCCACACATAGTCTCAAACTACCGTCTTTCTTCTTAACGAAGAGAGCAAGACATCCCCAAGTAGAAGAACTCGGGCGAATGAAACCGTTATCCAATAATTCCAGAAGCTGGGCCTTCAACTCAGCCAGTTCCTTGGGTGGCATGCGGTAGGCCCTTTTTGAGATGGGTGCCGTACCAGGTTGAAGTTCGATAACGAACTCAATATCTCAGTCCGGTGGCATACCCGGCAGATCATCAGGGAAGACATCCGGGTACTCACACACCACTGGAATTTCTTCTAGTTGGGTCGCTATGGTTACAAAAGCACATGAATCCACAGATACTCTGGAAGGTAAGCAGAGTGTTGATGCTCCTACTCTCGGGGTGTTGATTTCTATCCTTCGCTCAGAAATGTTCAAGATCACCTTGTGTTGGGTCATCCAGTCCATTCCTAGGATAACATCTATTCCTTCTAGACCCAAGGTTATAAGATTCGTCTGAAAAACCTTGCTACCTAACTCCAAAGGTACCCCAATGATTAGAGTGTTGGAAGAAAATTTTCCTCCCGGTGTGGCGATCTTATAGACACTCCTAGTATGCGTTTCCTTTAAACCCAACTTGATTTGAGTTTGCTTGTTCATAAAACTGTGCGTAGCACCAGAATCAAACAAAATCTTAATAGGTTTGCCTTGGATAGAGAATGTACCCATCATGACTGCTGCTCCCTCAGGAATTCCCACCATTGTGGTGAAGTTGAGGCAACCCTGCTTGACTTGCACGGCCTGCTTCTTTCCCTTGTCTTTGTTATCCTGATTCAGTCCATGTCCTTGGTTCTGCTGGTTGCGCTGGTTCTGCTGCTTGGGACGGGGGCACTCATTGGCATAGTGTCCCGTCTCACCACAGTTGTAGCATTTGCCATCCCTAGCATTCCGGTTAGGCTGTGAAGGATTGGGCTTGTAATTCTGCTACTGGGAAGTAGAAGAACGATGGTCTCCCCGCTGCTGATTCTGAGACAACTTAGCTACCCAGCGTCCAGACCGCTGGTTCCTTTGAGAATCCTAGGAAACCTTGTTTGCAAGGTGAAACTTCCGATTAGGCACGTTGTTAGAGTTGAACGCAGCCTTCCTCTTCGTTGCATTCTGCGTCCTCTTCATAGCATCTTCTTGGGAAATAGCCAAATTCACTATCTCATGGTAGGTGTCGGTCTTGATGGGGTTCAGCCTTTCATAAAGTTCAGGATCAAGACCACGTCGCGAGTTCATCTCTGAGTACTTCCTTCACACAATTCTGCACTGTGTTGTTGAAAATAGAAGCTTGATCAATAAGAGATTGGTGCATAGCTTTTGTCATCATATCTTGCAACTTCCCAAGATCGGCTTGTACTATCAACACATGAGGTCTTGGAAGAGGAGTTTTCTTGATAGCTCCTCGCTTGGTTAAGCCGAAACTGCCCATCAATAGCTGACCATATTCTGCCATGCGCTCATTGAACTCAGCTTTGTCTTCTTCACGAAGTTGATCTAATGTGATAGCTTGGGTCTTGTCTGTATCAGCATCCTTAGGAAGTTTTGGTCCTGACATCGTTGACTAGTTCTTCATGTCCCACTGGGCGTGCCAAGATGTGTTGACGCAAAAAACGGAATAAAGTTCTTCAATGGCAACACGTAACGGATCCCCAGGATGTAACAAGGTGTGCCAGTTGACCTGACCTGTTGATCAGCACGGAAAGATAGGAAACGTTAGATATGGGTTAAATTGGCTAGAGAACTGATGTGGGTCTTCAGTGAGTAACAACCCGATTGACCGATACGACTATAGAGCGAATTTGCTAGCTGACGTAGCAGCCGAAGTGCAAGTATGTTCAAAATGGCTAGATCAGCCGATTTGATGACGTAGGCAAAGCGCAAGCAAAAGCAGAGCAAACTAAGCACTACGAGACAACACTCGAACCAATCTAGATCGGCTGTATCGTTATGAATCAATGCAAGAGCGAAGATAGCCGATATGATATGATCACGAGCTGGATAAATTGGTGATAAAAGCTAAATAAACAAGAAAAGACTTGCAAACCTAGATGATATTGATAAATTGTGAATAAAACTAGACGAAACCACAACAATGCGCCCGGAGGTTAAAACCTAGTGAATATTCGATACAACGGTACTTACAAGCTTGCCGAAGATCGATCGATGCAGCCCGACGAACTAGAAGAACGACATTTGAAGAAACAAGAAAACAAGAAGAAATAAACTTTTGGCGAAGTCGCCGACTTGTTGAAAAAGTAAAGGTTTTGTGTATATTGGTGTGTACAAACTTTCTCCGACCACACAGGGTCGCTATTTATGTCCTAAGGACAACTTGACTCCTAGTCGATGACGACAATGTTTACTTGAATCTAAAGAAATAAAACTGCCAAAAACTTTAATGATTCTCAGAGGAATCGGACTCACTAAACTGACTCTGACCCGATGTCAACTTGATCGTTGACCCGCCTCTGTCCTCTTTCCTTTGGCGTATTCTTCTTCTGCCACGTTTCTCTTCCATCAATCAGCTGATCCTAGATCGGCTGGTCGCTACTTCTCTCTTCTTTATCGACTTTAAAGTCTTCCTGATATCTCTTCGGCTCTTCTCCGACACGTGTCAAAAAATGGTGTCAACACTAGGTTCATATGCTCAAATACTAGCATGATAGGTCGCTACTTGCCATGCTCTAAGGACATGGTAAAAATCGAGTGATGTTCGTCACTCAAGAGCTATAGGTTTCTTATTTTGGAATCGTAAGATTTGTTAAACTGACCTGCTCATGTGGTAAGAGCATGGGATCGACTCCGGTCAATAGATGTCAATGGTTAAGCGTTTGATCATACTAAACACTTAGCGGGAATGGGACCGGTAAGCCTAGTACTTTCTTGATCCTGTAAAGGAACTCTCATCCACTAATCTTGGGAAGGTTCCCCATATTCACGATACTGTGGTGCATGTGTGAGGCTGGGCTGTGTGTGTCACCGTGACCAGCAAGCCTTGTACCAAAGACTGTGGAAATTGATCCTGAACCGAGGATGGCTGGGAACCGCCTGATCGGTGCATACCCCACCCCTTTTGGTTTTAGTTGTCATTTTTGGGGTATGCGTTCTTTCGTGTGTTTAGGTCCACCTTGCAAGATTATTAATCGATCGATCGTCGGCCTCTCACCGTTATCTGAGATTGCTTAACCACTCACTCTATTTCCCTTTAATGATGGAATTGATAATTAATTTGGATGTATGCTTAGTTGTATTGTGCAACTTTGCTTGAAGTAATCAGCAAACTTAGACTGGTTAATCAAGTAGAATCTTGAGCTAAAACTTGAAAGTAAGGACCTACTCTTTGTGGCTTTTCAGCAAAATAAACCCACTAGCCATAAAGCTTAGCATGTCCAGAGGTTCGTGATTTATTTTCACCCGACGGTTAAGTCTTGGTGAGTATTAGTATACTCAGCCTTGCTATTGTGGTTATTTTCAGGTAATGATGTGAATGATGATGGGTTTCCGTGGCCTGGTTCTCTCCCATCCGGTTGGGAAGTTGAGTGGGAGGATGACAGTGCTTAGTGACATCATGGATGGCCTCCTATGATGCCCCTTATGATGTTTAGTATTTTATTTCCGCTGTGTTTCGAACTCTGAACTATTTACCCTTGTGCAAAAGACTTGGTTTGTAATAATAATGAACCTTGTGGAACTTGATGTAATAATTTGTGAATTGTCTATCTCTGGACTCGCCTTCGAGTGAGTTTGATGTCCAAGTGTTCGATCCTTGTTAAGTGATTTACCGGGCTTGACCCGACAGAGGCGATAAGTTACTTCTGTATTATTGCTTAATGACCAATTGGAATGTTTTGGGGAATAGTATGGAATTAATTTGGGCGGTTCTGTCATAGCTGCGACAGCCTCTCCCATCCTCATATCGATCACGAGGTGGAGAACGTCCAGCAAAAACACCACATTTCTCTCCTAACTTCCCCCCAAACACATTCCCAAGGTTGCTCACTGTTGACATTTCTTAACACAACCACCTGAGAATGGGTTTAGAATCCGTCACCGGCAATAGCGTAAGAAATGCTTGTTCGCATTTCTTAACATCACTACTGACAACGCCGAGTTAGAGCGAGCGTCAAGACTTGCCAAAGGTAAATCTAACGATTGTGGATGAATCCGCAAGCGCACAGATAAACTATTGTAGCATTTCCCTAGGGAAGTGAGTGTTCCAAGGGTATCGTATCCGTGGAAGGCAATGGCCGATATCAAGACTTATGCTTTTGCAATGAGTGTAGCCATGAGATAAAGATAGACGGCAACAACTCAAATACAGGGGTAAGATAAATGATAGGATAAGGGTAGTGTGACACACACTCTGATCTATATCTACACAAGCACACTACGGCGTGGGGGGGCCATACGAAGCTAGCTCTAGGTTCTAAGGTACTATACATACAAGAGTTAGATGATACAAGAGAGAGGCACAATGCATTGCATGATTGGAGGTTTAGCACCCAGGTAAAAACGGGGTGATAGCCCGCGACGACCAGCACTCTACGAAACTACCTCTATCATTACGGGGGCAAGCTCATAACTAACGAAGCTACACAACCCAGGCACCATGCCTGCGTTACTACTAGACTTCACCCGGCCCTGACTATTGTGACCCAGGGTGAAGCCACCAAATAACTAGCTAACTTAGACCGAGTACCGTAGCTTAAACACAAACCTCATGCAACACAATGATGCCATCATCCAGATCAAACTAGGGCTAGTCATATGAACAGATATGAACTCTCTATGTCTAATCTACAAGATCAAAGGGTTGTGTTCGTGAAGAACACAAGCCTCTAACTTATGAACAAACACATAAGGAATGAGAAAATCATCCTTCAACTGGATCGAGAGGTAGTGTTCATGAAGAACACAAGCCTCTAAATGATGAACAACGGATGAACTCAAGAACATATCAATCACATGAGCTAACATAACTTTATATGAAATAGCTGAATAACTGATGTAGATCAAAGTCATGCAAAGAAATAAAGATAGAAGAGAACTCGTACCTGGATTCCAAAGTAGACTCAGAACCTAAATAAGAGCTACTCTAGCCTACCCCCTAGCCTTGGAAACTAAAAGTGAGAGGAGAGTCAAGAGAGATGTGTGTGAGAAATGGGAGTCCCTCCCCTTCTATTTATAGGCAAGGACCAGGCTTGCTTCGGGCACCGAATATCTCCAGAACACCCCGGGATGTAGCAATTGACCAATGAGGAGACACCACGTGGAAGGCTAGGATCAAAGGCCCCTAGGTCGGTTCAGCCGATCCAAGGATCGGCCGACCATCTAGGGTGGCCCCACCTGGTGTGCTTCCTCGTGGTGGCTTCCAGGTGGGCCCTCTGAGCTTTCTCCGGTGCATGGCTTGTTTGGAATCCTAGGTGGGCCCATGGATCCTTGTGAAGTCCATGTGTCGCTCGCTGATTCGTCAGTGGGTGCCTTCCTTGGATCAGTGACGTGGATGCCACCTAGAATTAGTGTGCCATCCATCTCCTCAGCTGAGTTGGGATGGATCATTCCATAGAAGGTGGGTTTCCATTTCTTTTTATGCTTAAATCACCTACGTTCAAATAATCTCCAAGGACAAGTGGAACTACATTACTCATACCAAAATGTGAGTAATAAGTGCATATGCCTATATTTATGTGAGAATATTGATGTTTAAAAGTGGTACTTAATAGCCGTCAACAAACTCCCATAAGCTAACCTTTGCTCGTCTCGAAGCAAGACATTAGAGACTTAGGTTGGTTGATGAGAAGTTGCTAGAGGTTGTATTCTTAACTTATGGCAAACATACAACAAAGTACTCTACCAAGAGTTGAACAAGTTGGCAATGTTCTTACCATTCGCTTGATGATGTGGGGCATGTAGCTTCACCTACCTTCGGCGGTTAAGAGACAGAATGGTTATGTAGAGAATACAAAATCACTCATACCTTGATCAGCTGTTAATCCGGAGGTTTTGCAAATTTTTCAAAAGATAATCAGAGTTCCTCAAATGATACTCTCATATCGCTCAAAGTGTATGGTTCCTCACCAAGGCATTAAGTTGCCTTTCTTCATATCCTACTCCTAATAGGCTTATGTGGAGCTGTTGGTAGGGAAGAAATGTAGCATACTTGTCTCTCATATTTTGCTAAGTCAAAGACCGGATCCTTGGAAGAAACAAATATACATCCTGATCAAGATGTGCATAAGTGTGTGATGACAACGAGTGTGGTAAGGTGTATACTAGGCCCGGAAATGGGTGCTAGATATTACCACACTTTATATGAAGATTAAGAGGTTGATGGTAAGGTGGACACTAGCCCCGGAGTAGGTACTAGTTATTACCATCTATATGGTGGAACTCCTTTTTCTTGTACATTTCAACCCCTTTCTCCTTTTGAAATTTTCTGAGACATGGGCTAGCTTTCTTTATTTTATTTTGCCATGCTTTTGAGCATGCTCTTTTTTTCCTTTTTTCAGCTAGCCCTTTGTCTCTTTTGGAGATACTTGGAGAGGGACGAATGATACAAAAGATGCATAAAGTTTTTATTTGTGGAAGAATGCTAGGATGAATGGAACAAATGATGAATGCCAGCTTTCAGTGTAGAAGTTTTAGCATGAATGTGTACGTGATCTTGATCATGGGAGTATGAGTTCTAAACAAGGGTCACAACAATTTGACAAAGCTCAATGAGAGAACAAGCTGCATATGTGGAGGCTAACATGAGCTAGAATCTACATATGGCTTTGGATAGGAAATGCTGATCATGTTTAGATTTTCAAAAAGGAAAACTCCGGATATCAAGCATCACTTGGTACAAGATCATAGCACTCTATTTTACCATATCATGTCTCACAACAACTTAGGCATGGATCATGCTTTTTGCCACCCACAAATCTTAAGCTAAGGTTTAAACATGCTAGCCGACAAACTCAAAACTTAGGTAGGATACAAAGCTGTAAGCAAGACATATGAGAAGAATAAACAGAGCAACTATTCATCATTTCAACCCTAGAGACAAAGCATTCTTACTACGCATATCAAAGCAAACTAACTTGATGAAAGTGAATAAATATTTTTGGTGTTTTTATTTTTGCAGATTGTTATGGGTTTTCATTATAAGAGATTCTGAAAGCAAAAGGAGATATAAGTTACCTCGGAATGGGGATCCTCCCCCAAGCAAGCTTCAGGCTCACTGCGATGGAGGGTAGAAGAACCCCTGACTCGCAAAGTAAGCGAGGCTCACTGCGAGCTGCAACAAGGGGAATGGTTAACGACTGCGAGTTATACAATTGAAACCCCAGGTTAGGTAACGAGATCTCATTTGTATACCCGGAAAGAAGAAAGTCAAAGAATCGTTTAGACCCCTCTTAAGTATATGCCCTTGGATCAAGTATGTCTCATTAATGAGAGCTCGGGGAGTCCCAATGAAGGGGACGGGGTTACTGCCAAAAATCCTGAGTCTGAGAGCAATACGAGTCACCAAAGACGTACATTCAACAGGACGTATCATC
The DNA here is from genome assembly GCA_036936925.1 of Cenchrus fungigraminus. Lineage (NCBI taxonomy): Eukaryota > Viridiplantae > Streptophyta > Magnoliopsida > Poales > Poaceae > Cenchrus > Cenchrus fungigraminus. The sequence continues at coordinate 87,588,017 of CM072779.1, read as the reverse complement.
TTAAAGTTCGTCAACCACTACCGAATCATAGCTTTAACAGGGGAGACCTTAATCCTTTTGGTGGCGGCATATAAAAGCATCATCTCATCGACGCGCACGGGCTGAACATCCTCTCGTGGAAAGAGAGTAATGGTGAGCCACTTGTGCCACAATCTAAGAGTAGGATGCACGATATCATTGCACCCGGGCACAATTTTACCGCCACCGACTCGGCCAGAAATTTCTCCCCAGAAAGAATCCCGAACATACCCCTCACAAGACCTCTTCAAAGAAAGAGCACAACGATGACTAAAACCAAGGAGACGACTAAGATCTTTCCATGAAACTTGGTAATCGGTCTCGAAAAGACGAAACTGAATACCGTTAGGCACCTCGGTAAGGGAGCAAAGAAACCAGATGGTGAGGGCCGAGAGCCTAGCCGTGTGACCGGTGCAAACTCCTTCCAACCAAGAGCATGCCAAATAGAAGCAAACTCAGAGATCATACCTATTTTCTCCAGGAGGTCTGGGTCGAAGTCCCGGGTGTGGGCGAAGACTCGGTCCTTCAGGAGAGCATAGGCTTGCTCCTCTCGAGCACCTCGCAAGCTGAGGTAGGGGGTGTCATCGACGACCTCCTCTGCTGCTTGCGGTTCGGCTTGTTCTTCTTGCTCTTCTTCATAGTCCATCGTCGCTGGGCTCGACACTGGCTCGAAGGGGATGGATGAGCTCGCACTTGCCTACGAACGGGAGCACGTCACCCTCCAGAAAGTGTTCATCACCCAACTCATGCTTGCACAACAATGGGACAACAAGAGCAACTCGGTGATGGATTAGTGAAATGAAATGAGATTCTTACCGAGCTTGCTCCACCAACAACAATACTTGCAGCAACAGAATAGAGAGAATACTTGATGATTCCAATCTTGAGCAAGAAATCCAAGAAAACTAAGAGAGCAAGTAGTAGAGAGGGAAGTGTGAGTGAAATGAGTTGAATGGGTGAAGAACACCCCCTCTCCGGTCCAATTTATTGAGCAAAGGGGGAGCACACCGCGGGATAGCCGTTGCTCAATGGCTAGGAGCCGTTGGCCAAAGCTGGGCCCACTTGACTGTTGCCAGGGTTCGGCCGAACCCTGGTTCGGCCGACCAGGCTGTGGGCCCGGTGCTGGCACCCTTTGGCAGGTGTGTTACCAACGGCTATTTGATGATATGCCTTGGTGCACCGACGTAAGTTTCCTCTAGAAATTGCCTAAATGATTTTTCTAAAATTTTCAAACTCAGAAATTATTTTCAGAAATTTTATTCGAAAGGGAAACTTGGCTAGATAAATCTAGCATGTAGATGCAGGGTTTGGAAAAATCAAATATGCATTTCGGAAATCAAATAAAATTTTGGAAAGGGAAATATGAGATAAATACCATGTTTAACCTTTTTGGTAGAAAGGACTCATCTTTTTTAGTCCGATGAGCAGGACTCTTCTCAGCGGTTAATACCACTCGACATCCCACTCCTGAGAAGTAGAGGGTGGTGCCTTCTCAACCTTCCGCCATTCTTGCCGAATTTTCTTTTGCTTAAATGTGGGCGAAGGTTTCTTTGATCAGGGTGAAGGCTCAGTCCTTCCCCCAAGCTGCTCAACACTATCCTGCACTAGGTAGCATTACTCCTCTTTATCTTGAAACCTGAACATCAAGTTCCTCTTCCCAATGCGGAACCAGATCACTCCAGACCCCACATTGATTCTAGCTCTGACATCACTGAGGAATGGTCGCTTAAGGATGAGCGGCATACCCCCCTCATCATCCATATCAAGGACCACAAAATCTGTAAAGACATAAGAGTTCTTGACCTTAACCAACAAACTGTCAACATTTCTTCTGGATATCGTATCGATGAATTAGCGAGTTGGGCAGTCAGTGTTATTGGAGAGAGAGCTGGATATCCCAGTTGCTCGAACATGGCCATGTACATGAGATTAATACTTGCACCAAGGTCACAGAGGGCATCCTTGATCGTCTTGTAATAAATAGTGCACATGATAGTTGGATAGTCAAGATCCCTTCTGTGCAGTACTGTTGATTCCTCCCATGGGTCTTGAATTTGATGTATGGGCTTCCCTGTATAGTTAGGAGCATGTGTCGGCGTAGGTGACTTACCCCACCTATTCGACACTACATTAACATTTTCACAAGGGGTCACGGGTTGCCCTGGGATCCTCCCATTATTAGCAGACGGAACCAAAGCAGCTCACTGAGCTAACTGAGTTTCTAACATTTTGTTAAAACTTAGCTGGCTCTTCTGAGCAGAAGAAAAACTTTCAAGCTTGATGTTGAGACTTTCTAAGGATTTATCTAGGGCAGCTAGTTTCTTAGTAACACCTTCATTAATCTTAGCCTGCCCAAAAACAAGGTCTCTCAACGAGGGCTGGTTAGAATTGTAAGAGTTACCTTGGTTGCCTCCTTGATAATAAGGACGTTCTTGATTCCACGCTTGGCCTCCTTGTGGACGATAACCATTGTTATTGCCACTCATGTACATCACTTCCTCGTGAGTTTCAGGACAGTAATTTCCTGAATGCCCAGTGTTACCACAGACCTCACAGGTTATATGAGAATCCATTGGCGGAGTAGTGGTGGCCAAGGCAGCCTTCTCACTGGTATAGTCATCCAATCTCTTCATAAGAAGGTCCATCTTAGCATTAAGCATATCTGCTTCCTTGACAGTATGAGTACCTCTCGGGTGTGATTGGAGTCTTTCATCACTCCACCCTTGGTTGGAGACCATCTTCTCAATAAGTGATTTAGCATTGTCAACAGTCAGTGAGAAGAAAGCTCCTTGAGCAGCAGCATCAACATGGCCACGGGCTATCGGAGTCAACCCATTATAGAAGCTTTGAAGAATAAACCATTCTTCCATCCCATGGTGAGGACAGGCCAGGATGTACTCTTGAAGCCTTTCCCAAGCCTCTGGAATGGATTCATTTGATGCTTGCTAAAAGCTAGAAATCCTCCCACGAAGGGCATTGGTTTTACCTAACGGAAAGAACTTCTTGAGGAATGCTTCCGAACATTTGCTCCATGTATCAACAGCATTATGATTCGCATAGAACCATTGCATGGCTTTCCCTAGGAGAGAAAAAGGAAATAGTCGAAGACGAACAACATCCACGTTTGCACCCCTAATGATGAAAGTACTGCATAGCTCCAGGAACTGCTGTAAATGGGCATTAGAGTCCTCATTTGGCTTGCCACAAAACGGGCTAGCCTGTACCATCATGATTAAACCCGTCTTGATCTCGAAGTTTTCAATCCCTACTATCACCTCTGGGTCTTGCAGCACTTGGTTAGCAGAAGGAGCTGAGTACTCACGAAGCGTCTTCTGGGCCATAGCATTCGATGTGGATGGTACAAAGGAAGCTACATCGCCTTCCAGATGAGTACGGCGAGGAGAGTCGAAATGAATTCGAGCTTTCCTCACTAATGACTCGGGATCTTCAGTGAAATTATCTGGCAAGTCGAAACCAGTCACACACTACCTGTCTTCATCATCCAAGGATAAAAGAAGACAATCAAGGTTAGCCTGCATTGAGAGTTGCTCTAACCTACTTATGTTTTAGAAATAGATGCAAAGCATAGTCATGATAATACTTTGCCTTCCCCAGCAACGGTGCCAGAAATGCTTGTTGACACTTCTTAGCGCAACCACCTGAGAATGGGTTTAGAATCCATCCCCGGCAATAGCGCAAAAAATTCTTGTTGGCATTTCTTAACGTCACTACTAACGACGCCGACTTAGAGCGAGCATCAAGACTTGCGAAAGGTAAATCTAACGATCGTGAACGAATCCGCAAGCGCATAGATAAACCATTGTAGCATTTCCCTCGGGAAGTGAGTGTTCCATGGGTATCGTATCCGTGGAAGGCAATGGCGGATATCAAGACTTATGCTTTTGCAATGAGTGTAGCCATGAGATAGAGATAGAAGACAACAACTCAAATACAATGGTAAGATAAATGATAGGATAAGGGTAGTGTGACACACACTCTGATCTATCTCTACACAAGCACACTACGGCCTAAGGGGGACCATACGAAGCTAGCTCTAGGTTCTAAGGTACTATACATACAAGAGTTAGATGATACAAGAGAGAGGCACAATGCATTGCATGATTGGAGGTTTGGCACCCAGGTACAAATGGGGAGATAGCCCGCGACGACCAGCACTCTGCGAAACTATCCTTTGGACTCCTACAACAATACCCAGTGCGTAGGGTTTCAAAGGGTCCAATAGCTGTCACCACTGCGGCCTACCTCTATCGTAACGGGGGGCAAGCTCATAACTAACGAAGCTACACAACCTAGGCACCATGTCTGAGAAGCCGATTTTTCATGGCTAAACCTCATGGCAGCAAAAGTTGGAATTGTTGTACCAGGTTGATAATATACCGGTCCTTTGTATCCACTCGCGAGTTCATCGCTAAGTACTTCCTTCACACAATTCTGCACCGTGTTGTTGAAAATAGAAGCTTGATCAATAAGAGATTGGTGCATAGCTTTTGTCATCATATCTTGCAACTTCCCAGGATCGGCTTGTACTATCAACTCATGAGGTCTTGGAAGAGGATTTTTCTTGATAGCTCCTTTCTTGGTTAAGCTGAAACTGCCCATCAATAGCTGACCGTATTCTGCCATGCGCTCATTGAACTCAGCTTTGTCTTCTTCACGAAGTTGATCTAATGTGATAGCTTGGGTCTTGTCTGTATCAGCATCCTTAGGAAGTTTTGGTCCTGACATCGTTGACTAGTTCTTCATGTCCCACTGGGCGTGCCAAGATGTGTTGACGCAAAAATGGAATAAAGTTCTTCAACGGCAACACGTAACGGATCCCCAGGATGTAACAAGGCGTGCCAGCCGACCTGACCTGTTGATCAGCACGGAAAGATAGGAAAAGTTAGATATGGGTTAAATTGGCTAGAGAACCGATGTGGGTCTTCAGTGAGTAACAGCCCGATCGGCCGATACGACAATAGAGCGAATCGGCTAGCTGACGTAGCAGCCGAAGTGCAAGTATGTTCAAAACGGCTAGATCAGCCGATTTGATGACGTAGGCAAAGCGCAAGCAAAAGCAGAGCAAACTAAGCGCTACGAGACAACACTCAAACCAATCTAGATCGGCTGTATCGTTATGAATCAATGCAAGAGCGAAGATAGCCGATATGATATGATCACGAGCTGGATAAATTGGTGATAAAAGCTAAATAAACAAGAAAAGACTTGCAAACCTAGCTGATATCGATAAATTGTGAATAAAACTAGACGAAACCACAGCGATGCGCCTGGAGGTTAAACCCTAGTGAATATTCGATAAAACGGTACTTACAAGCTTGCCGGAGATCGATCGATGCAGCCCGACGAACTAAAAGAACGACATTTGAAGAAACAAGAAAACAAGAAGAAATAAACTTTTGGCGAAGTCGCCGACTTGTTGAAAAAGTAAAGGTTTTGTGTATATTGGTGTGTACAAACTTTCTCCGACCACGTAGGGTCGCTATTTATGTGCTAAGGACAACTTGACTCCTAGTCGATGACGACAATGTTTACTTGAATCTAAAGAAATAAAACTGCCAAAAACTTTAATGATTCTCATAGGAATTGGACTCTCTAAACTGACTCTGACCCGATGTCAACTTGATCGTTGACCCGCCTCCGTCTTCTATCCTTTGGCGTATTCTTCTTCTGCCACGTTTCTCTTCCATCAATCGGCTGATCCTAGATCGGCTGGTCGCTACTTCTCTCTTCTTTATCAACTTTAAAGTCTTCCTGATATCTCTTCGGCTCTTCTCCGACACGTGTCAAAAAATGGTGTCAACACTAGGTTCATATGCTCAAATACTAGCATGATAGGTCGCTAGTTGCCATGCTCTAAGGACACGGTAAAAGTCGAGTGATGTTCGTCACTCAAGAGCTATAGGTTTCTTATTTTGGAATCGTAAGATTTGTTAAACTGACCTGCTCATGTGGTAAGAGCATGGGATTGACTCTGGTCACTAGATGTCAATGGTTAAGTGTTTGAACGTACTAAACACTTAGTGGGAATGGGACCAGTAACCCTAGTACTTTCTTGATCCAGTAAAGGAACTCTCATCCACTAATCTTGGGAAGGTTCCCCATATTCACGATACTGTGGTGCATGTGTGAGGCTAGGCTGTGTGTGTCACCGTGACCAGCAAGCCTTGTACCAAAGACTGTGGAAATTGATCCTGAACCGAGGATGGCTGGGAACCGCCTAATCGGTGCATACCCCACCCCTTTTGGTTTTAGTTGTCATTTTTGGGGTATGCATTCTTTCGTGTGTTTAAGTCCACCTTGCAAGATTATTAATCGATCGATCGTCGGCCTCTCACCGTTATCCGAGATTACTTAACCACTCACTCTATTTCCCTTTAATGATGGAATTGATAATTAATTTGGATGTATGCTTAATTGTATTGTGCAACTTTGCTTGAAGTAGTCAGCAAACTTAGACTGGTTAATCAAGTAGAATCTTGAGCTAAAACTTGAAAGTAAGGACTTACTCTTTGTGGTTTTTCAGCAAAATAAAGCCACTAGCCATAAAACTTAGCATGTCCAGAGGTTCGTGATTCATTTTCACCCGACGGTTAAGTCTTGGTGAGTATTAGTATACTCAGCCTTGCTATTGTGGTTGTTTTCAGGTAATGATGTGAATGATGATGGGTTTCCGTGGCCTGGTTCTCTCCCATCCGGTTGGGAAGTTGAGTGGGAGGATGACAGTGCTTAGTGACATCATGGATGGCCTCCTATGATGTCCCTTATGATGTTTAGTATTTTATTTCCACTGTGTTTCGAACTCTGAACTATTTGCCCTTGTGCAAAAGACTTGGTTTGTAATAATAATGAACCTTGTGGAACTTGATGTAATAATTTGTGAATTGTCTATCTCTGGACTCGCCTTCGAGTGAGTTTGATGTACAAGTGTTCGATCCTTGTTAAGTGATTTACCGGGCTTGGCCCGACAGAGGCGATAAGTTACTTCTGTACTATTGCTTAATGACCAATTGGAATGTTTTGTGCAATAGTATGGAATTAATTTGGGCGGTTCTGTCACAGCTGCGATGGCCTCTCCCATCCTCATATCGATCACGAGGTGGAGAACGTCTAGCAAAAACACCACCACCAGACTCAAACCTCCTACCACTAGTACCACGACCATAGGATCCAACACGATCAACACCACAACCATGGGACCCGAAACCCCCTGCTCCTAGCTGGGTCGCAGTCAGACTGCCTACCCAGGCCAGTCTGACCGTCCCTTGGGCAGCAGCACGGGAACCACCACCTCGAGCGGGAACTCCTTTCGTTTCCCAACTCGGAACTGTACGCACCTCCGCCTGACCTCTAGGCAGTGGCATACGAGGCTCAGGCACACCATGAGAAGGGTGGTACTTGTCCTTGTTCTCCCACTGCTTAGCCATCCACTCATCCCTCTTCTTCTTGTAGCAAAACTCTCCTAGGTGACCATCCTTCCCACAATACTCACAATGGAAGCAGACTGGTTTTGGCTTTGGCTGTGGAGTTTCACTTGGTTTCTCTCCTAGCTTTCCCCCAAACACATTCCCAAGGTTGCTCACTGTTGACATTTCTTAACGCAATCACCTGAGAATGGGTTTAGAATCCGTCCTCGGCAATAGCGCAAGAAATGCTTGTTGGCATTTCTTAACATCACTACTAACGACGCCGAGTTAGAGCGAGCGTCAAGACTTGTCAAAGGTAAATCTAACGATTGTGGACGAATCCGCAAGCACACAGATAAACCATTGTAGCATTTCCCTAGGGAAGTGAGTGTTCCAAGGGTATCGTATCCGTGGAAGGCAATGGCCGATATCAAGACTTATGATTTTGCAATGAGTGTAGCCATGAGATAGAGATAGACGACAACAACTCAAATACAGGGGTAAGATAAATGATAGGATAAGGGTAGTGTGACACACACTCTGATCTATATCTACACAAGCACACTACAGCGTTGGGGGGACCATACGAAGCTAACTCTAGGTTCTAAGGTACTATACATACAAGAGTTAAATGATACAAGAGAGAGGCACAATGCATTGCATGATTGGAGGTTTAGCACCAAGGTACAAACGGGGTGATAGCTCGCGATGACCAGCACTCTACGAAACTACCTCTATCGTTACGGGGGCAAGCTCATAACTAACGAAGCTACACAACCCAGGCACCATGCCTGCATTACTACTAGACTTCACCCGGCCCTGGCTATTGTGACCCAGGGTGAAGCCACCAGATAACTGGCTAACTTAGACCGAGTACCGTAGCTCAAACACAAACCTCATGCAACACAATGATGCCATCATCTAGATCAAACTAGGGCTAGTCATACGAACAGATATGAACTCTCTTATGTCTAATCAACAAGATCAAAGGGTCGTGTTCGTGAAGAACACGAGCCTCTAACTTATGAACAAACACATAAGGAATGAGAAAATCATCCTTCAACTGGATCGAGAGGTAGTGTTCATGAAGAACACAAGCCTCTAAATGATGAACAACGGATGAACTCAAGAACATATCAATCACATGAGCTACCATAACTTTATATGAAATAGCTGAATAACTGAGGTAGATCAAAGTCATGCAAATAAATAAAGATACAAGAGAACTCATACCTAGATCCCAAAGTAGACTTGGAACCTGAATAAGAGCTACTCTAGCCTACCTCCTAGCCTTGAAAACTAAAAGTGAGAGGAGAGTCAAGAGAGATGTGTGTGAGAAATGGGAGCCCCTCCCCTTCTATGTATAGGCAAGGACCAAGCTTGCTTCGGGCACCAAATGTCTCCAAAACACCCCGGGATGCACCAATTGACCAATGAGGAGACACCATGTGGAAGGCCAGGATCAAAGGCCCCTAGGTTGGTTCGACCGATCCTAGGATTGGCCGACCATCTAGGGTGGCCCCACCTGGTGTGCTTCCTCATGGTGGCTTCCAGGTGGGCCCTCTGAGCTTTCCCCGGTGCATGGCTTGTTTGGAATCCTAGGTGGGCCCATGGATCCTTGTGAAGTCCATGTGTCGCTCTCTGATTCGTCAGTGGGTGCCTTCCTTGGATCAGTGATGTGGATGCCACCTAGAATTAGTGTGGCAGCCACCTCCTCAGCTGAGTTGGCATGGATCATTCCATAGAAGGTGGGTTTTCATCTCTTTTTATGCTTAAATCACCTACATTCAAATAATCTCCAAGGACAAGTGGAACTACATTATTGATACCAAAATGCGAGTAATAAGTGCATATGCCTCTATTTGTATGAGAATATTGACGGCTAAAAGTGGTACTTAACAGCTGTCAACACTCACAAATCTCACCGGTTTTTGGAAGTTTTCTGTTTTGTGGGGAAACACGGGTGGATCTGGAATGATGTCAAGTTTGTTGAGTAGGTGGTTGGGCTTGGGTGCAAACTTGTTTGTGGGTGTAGTTTGTGGTGGCATTGGGATATCTCCAATCTTCTCCTCGCTCTCACCACTACACTCACCAATCTTCTCTGACCCCAAAGCCTGGCCACCAAAGCGCTTAAACGCGGCCATCACCACACTTTACTGAGGCGCATGACCCGACAACCAACTCATCATCTTTCTCAACTCATCATTCTCATCCTGCAAGCGATCAACATAATGTGAACGCTTCAAATTTTCATAGCATGCATCTCACAGGTAGAACAAGATGTAGGAATGGGAACTTTCAAAGCAGGCTCAAGAGAAACAATCCTATCATGAGATTCATCTAGTTTTGCATGCAACACATGACAAGAAGTGCAAGCACCAAGTAAAGCAGATCTAGACTTCATCTCATCAAGCTCAGCCCCAAGCAAATCTAGTTTCTCCAACTTAGAGGCATGTTTCTCCTTAAGCACAGTCAAATCAGCCAAGAAAGCACTGCAGTCATCACAATCAACAGCCTCAGCTACAATAGGAGCAGTCTTAAGAGATTCAATTTCTAGTCTAGCATCAAGATTCTTAGACTCTAGCTCAGCTACCTTCTCCCTAGCTTCTTCTAGCGAGGCTCTAAGTTCTTTTGTAAGCTTGTTGGCCTCTCTAAGCATGCTATCACGGTTGTCAACCAAAGCAACCAACTCCTTATTCTCCAGGTGCAAGGAAGAGAGCTCATCACATACCTCATCCTCGGAATCTGAGTCCGAGTTATCCTTCAGGCTCTTCTTACTGACGGAGCTGTGGGCCATGCCTAAGAAGCTGTCCTCTCGTGTGAAGAAACTCAGGCTGCTGAGGTTCTTGGAACCGTGCTTCTTGCTCTTGCGCTTGCCGTCGTCGTCGCTGTTGCTGGAACTCAACTAGGTGTAGCAGGAGCTGGAGTCAACGTCACTCGTACCCACATCGCTCGAGCCTTCTTCTTCTTGTCGTAGCCGCCGCCCTTCCTTGACCTCCGCTCATCCTTGTCCTTGTCCTTGTACTTGTACTTGTGCTCACGCCTCGAGCGGTGCTTGTTCTCGATCCTTGGGCGGTGCTTGTACTCGTTCTTGGGCTCGATCTCCTGCGGGCACTCGACGATGAAGTGTCCCTACTTGCTGCATCTGTAGCACGTACGCGTGGTCCTCCTCATGTTGACGTGGTTCTCGTGCAACCTCTCGAACTTCCTAGTCAGCACGGCCAGCTCGTCCACTCCAAGCTCGTCGAACTCCTCATCTGGCCAGGACACAAAAGAAGACAGAGAAAACATCCTCGAAGAGGAGTTAGTGTTAGTCCTTCCACCAGATCCAGAGACGAGAACAAGACTATGCGAATCAGTCGGGCTCTCAGTCTTGGCTCTCAAACCACCATCCACCTCTGACGACTTGAGCTTAGAGAACAACTCATCCTCAGTCAACGTCTCCTACACATCTGTCTCCAAGATGGCCTCGACCTTGGTACTCCACACCGATCTGTCAAGTGAGTGCAAGAGCTTGATAGCTCTATCATGATCTGTGTAGGGAGCACCATCACATTGGCCCTCATGTTGTTCAGAATACAGGTGAAGCGCTGGAACATCGCATCAATCGACTCACCGGGGAGATGAATGAAATGCTCGTACTCTCTCCGGTGAGTGGGAGGAAGAAGAAGTGTCGACGTCGCTCGCACCGGCCACCATTGCCCTGGACTTCTTCTTGTGGTAGCCACCCTTCTTCTTGCCCTTGTACTCGTCCCAGCTCTTGTGCTTGGAGTAGTGGTTCTGGGATCTGTGCTTGTGCTCGCTTAGCTTGTACTCGAGCTTCGGGCGATGCTTGTACTCCTGCTTCTACTCCTGCTTTTACTCGGGCTTCGGGTGATGCTTGTACTCCTGCCTGTACTCCTGCTTGTACTCGGGCTTCTGGTACTCGATCTTGTGCTCATCTCCCATGGGACACTCGGCGATGAAGTGCTCGCGCTTCCCACACTTGCAGCACGTCCCTGAGTTCCTCCTGAAGTTCTTCCTGTTCTCATTCAGGCGCTCGAACCGCTTGGTCAACAAAGCAATCATCATCCAACACCTCGAACTCCTCATCTGGCAAAGAAGCAAGAGCTGACACAGAAAACATCCTAGAAGAGTGATTAGCGTTAGTTCTCGATCCAGAAACAAGAGCCAAACTATCCTCAGCAGGGCCCTTGCCCTTCTTGGCTTTCAAGCCTCGGTCCACCTCGGACAACTTGAGCTTAGAGAACAGCTCATGCACCGTCATGGTCTCATACACACTGGACTCCTGAATAGCCTCAACCTTTGGACTCCATACATCAAGATCCAGCGCTTGTAAGAGCTTGATAGCTCTATCATGATCATCGTATGGGAGCTGGGTGATGTTGGCTTTCATGTTGTTCACAATCAGCATGAAGCGCTCAAACATGGCATCGACAGACTCTCCGGGGAGATGAGTGAAATTCTCATACTCTCTCCGATAGGTCATAAAGAGACGCGCCTTCACCTAACTGTTTCCACCATGGGCATCCCTCAACTGGGTCCATATCCGGTGTGCCAACTTCTCCTCGTACACCCTACTGAACTTAGATGCACAGAGAGCACGACAGAGATAGTCCACGGCCTTGTTGTGGGCATCGAACATATCCCTAGTCCCGGGCAAGATGAACGACTCCGGTATGACATAGTTCTTGTCAACCGTGACGTCCCAAATCAACTGACCCTTTCCTCGCATGAACGCGCCCATCCGGGCTTCCCACATCTGGTAGTCTTTACCATCGAACTGGGGAGGACCCAAACCCTTCCCATAGTCCGCCATCTTTGGATTTTAACTAGTCAAGGTCTCAATTATCTGTATCCGACTCTGATACCAATTGAAGGACCAGAATGATGACTAGAGAGGGGGGAGTGAATGGGAGCTGATAAAAATTCTTCTCCGAAGAGTCGAACTCAGCCTATGGTCCCAAACGCAACTCCGAAGTCCTCGACACTCCGCTAGCCAAATCCACATAGCCACTGGAGTGCTACTGGACCTAGGAGCTAGCCACACACACAAACTACTCAAACACACAGCGGAAAAACAAACTCGAGCAGAACCACTAGCCACCGGTCAGATCGGTCCCTCGCACCAGTCAGACCGGTCCAACACTACCTCCTCTGAATTGTCTCAAACTTGTCTAGCAAACCTAGATGGCAATTCTAGGAAGTGGCACAATAGGAGGAAATCAAGAAACCTGCCAGGCTAGAGAAAACCACACCAAAACTCTAGCGCACCGAAACTCCCCTAGGCCAAACTTGCACCAGAAGAACTCTGCGAGCAAGCAACACAACCAACAGCAGAAACGAGGGATTTCCCACTAGAAGCCCTACACCGGTCAGACCAGTGGACAGCACCGGTCAGACCGGTCTGGCTCAGAAAACCCCAACTGCAAGAACTCAACACTCCAAGAGCCAAAACTGCACGGGATTGAAACTGCAATAAGCCATGAGAACAACCAACACCCTGGTGATGAAGTCCCCGAGCAAAGCCACAGCAGGGCCGCACTGGTCAGATCTGTGGAAGGCACCGGTCAGACCGGTCACGCCTGGGTGGCTCGGGATGAACTTCACCCGCGGCTCAACTCCCTTGTTCCGATGCCTCGATCACTCGATTCGCTCCACGGATTCAAGTAAAACTTTGGGGATTGGTGTTGACAAGCCATGCCTAAGAGAACGTCCCCAAAGATCCACTAAATCAAGAGGAATCAAAGTATGAACACCAAGAACACGTCTCCATGAAACCACCAAGAAAACCCCAAATCGAGCACCTTTTCCCACGGATTTGGAAGGGAGATCACCAAGAAAAGAACCACAAGAGGCTCATGTGTGCATCCCTTAACAAATTCTTAAAGAAGGGGCCTCAAAACCACCAAAGGAAAATCGCCAAGAAAAGGCTCCAAAAATCCACAAAAAGAGAAACGGGATGAACCACCACAATCACTAGAGGAATCACGCTGAACCTTCTATACATCAAAGGAAAGATTCATACAAGGTCTAGCTTGCCTCCCTAACATCCATCCCTCTGTAAAGATCTCACCATGAAGCTCTCAAGCTAGTCCTAGAGAAAATAAGTAGCTAAAAAGAGAAAATGCTAAGAGCAAATGAAAACTCTAAAAGCCAAGAGATGGCTGCCACAACCCTTCCACCAAGTTTATATATGAGGTCCTTCGGTGGGGTTAAATGACTAAGATGCCCTTTAGGCGATACAACCCCTTGAAGGGCAAATTAGGACACTTGACAGCTTTTCCATCGAATGGACGCCCAGCAACCGCCACTTGCGTAGCCTCGACGCCAAGCCTGCGATCTCGACACGTGTCCTCCGCTTCGAGTCACCCGGCGCTCCTCGACCGCCACCGGTCAGACCGGTGCTCGCTACCGGTCAGACCGGTCCACACCGGTCAGACCGGACGGGCCCACCGGTCAGACTGGCCCAATGCAGTCTTGAGCCACCGACCACTCGGACTTGGCTTTCACTACAAGGAATGTGCCGACTAGTGACGCAAAAAAGGGTGATTCTAGTCATAAACCGCGATTAATGACGCCGGTTGTTACGAAAACCCTCCGTCATTAATCGAGGGTCACAAACCGCGATTAATGACGAGACCTTATTTCGCGACGTCGTGAGTTTAATGACACGTATAAAATCGCCCTTACAAAACGTCATAACTTCGTTCCTGCATCTTTGCCACGCTGGACATAATCTGATGTGGCATCCGATGTGGCATGCCAACTGTGATGAACCGTTTGCGTCATAAAACAAATTTGGCCAGTTTAAAGCTGGGTTGAGCCCAACACTGTTACTGTCGGCCAGCATTGTGCAGATAGCCCAAAAAAGATTTTATTGGGCCCATTTGTTGTTTTTTCGACCAAAATTTTGATTAGGGTGGGCCCGTTTTTGTTGGGTCGAGTCCAATAATTGCGCACATTATTTGCGGCCTTATATGTCACGTTAATTTCAATGAAATTGACTTTTGGCCTAATAAATAGTGGGCTAAGCCCACTGAAGGCCAACAGAAAATTAACTAATCGTGCATCAATAATAATTGATTTCATTTCAATTCTGATCCTTTTTTTAGAATAATTCTGATCTAGTTGGCAAAATGGTAATCAACACATATTTCTTTATACAATAAAACAAACTGTTGTTTACTATCAAGCACGGCCATATTGTTCATCACATATCACAAACTATTACAAGATAACAGTCTCACAAGGAACATAGATTAACAAAGCTAAATCCAGGTCATAATCAGAAGAGATATTGGAGATTTGATCTAAGGATCTTAACCTCTTCATCTTTTACTGCTAAGCAGTAGACGAAGGAGGTTTGCACTGTCTTCGGTAAGCTTCTGCAACCTCTTAATCTCAGCTGACTGTATTTTCAGAGTTGATTCTGATTCTTCGGTCTTCTTCTTCAAGTTACATAACTCTTTCTGGTGAGCAACAAACCGTTGTCGAAGTTGTACCCCATCCTAATTGGGAGCGTCAACTCACTCTTCATCAACACTACTACATAAGGATTCGGTACCCATTCTTGAGTACTCCTCTGTTTTAATTTGTTCGCGAAGAAGCATCATTGACTTGGTAGCTTCCATCTAGCAACAGTGGATCCCAAGTCGGATTAGGATCTTGCAATTGATTCGATCTAAGGAAACAAAGAAGGTGTTAATTAAGTTTGTTATCTTGGAGCAGGTCTGAACAGGAGCGACTACAGATGTTGACCCTTTGGCCTGCTAAAACAAGTACAAGAACAAGAGATAAGGGTTGAGATCATTGGCAATCGGAAGCAATTTTATCTATTAAGTTCAGTACGGTACATGAACGATCACACCCAATCCATAACCACCCAATCATGCAACAAAAATAGGGAAAGCCACAGAGCATGGGTAAGAAATATAATAATTTTATCCTTTAATTTCTACAAACCTCAAATAAGTCGACTTCGAACAATCTCTTGAAACAGGGAACAAAAGATTCACGATCACCCAAGCATGCAACAACAATATTCAAAGGCAAAGAGCATGGGGAAGCAGTCTAATAATTTCATCTACAAATTTCTACAAACCTCAAATAAAATGACTTCCAACAAACTCTTGCGATAGGGTACAGTAGATCCACAATCACCCAAACATGAAAGAATATTATAGAATGCCAAAGAGCATGGGGAAGCAATTTAATTGAATCGATCAATATAGGGAGGAGCCCGTAGACCTGATGAATAGGAAGGGAAGAAGGTGCCGAATGCCGTCTCAATTTAGCAGCCCGAACTTGTGCCTTGAACACATTGTTCTTCGCAACTGTTGCAGATCTGCGGCCGCCAGGGTGAGCCACGGGGTGGCCGACAGAGCAACAGGTTTGAACCATCTTGCAGCTTCAAGCAGGTTGCCGAGGAAGGCCGCTACTCGTAGCAGAGGAACGCCGCCACTCATAGCAGAGGAAGTGGACCGCTCATAGCATAGGAAGGCGTTGTCGGTAGCTAGGTCGTCGTTGCTGCTTCCGCCATAGATCTACTAGGTCTCTTCTGCGGTAGAGGAGAAGATCCCCTGATTTTGGAAAATTACCAGGAGGGAACTGGGAGGCCTGGTTTCCCTCTTTGTTTTGTATAAAATGGGGAGGACCAAGAGGAGGAGCGGGGAATTCAAAATTTCAAGTCCCGTCTTTCTGCTCCAGAGCGGAAAACGAAAACTTTGGATCATGGACCCAAACGTCAGTGACCCAAATGAAAGACCGCTTGGGTGTCGGACCCAAACATTAGTGACCATACGTAGAGAGGCAAGTTGTTGGCTGGGTTGTCTGTGCCACCATGGATCACGGAATTGACAAACACACACAGGACTATACTCTCCTTCATATTCACGTTCGACGGATGATCCGATTATTGCATTACAAATGTACTCACTACAACAAATTAACGTATCGTTTCAACTGCTTATTACATGACTAAACACACTTCAATAAAACATTAAAACTACATACTAGAGGGACTCTGCTAGTACCACCCTCTGTGTAATCTTCTACGGAGATCATGCATAAATTCGGGATGATCAATGCATATGACCGCCCAATCATGTGTGAGTATTCCGTGAGGAAAGTTTCGCTCTAAGAGAGACATGCACTTGTCCTGCAATTGTGTGCAGTTAGCCTGAATTGCCCATCGTAGAAGTGAGGTCACAGTTTCCTCGCTTGCCATGTCCCACATCTTTGACGCACAGTGCGGCTTCAACCTTTCAACTTGGTACATGTCAGCGACCCAGAGTACATAAGGCCAGGCGTTGGCAGGAGTGTCCCATAAATCAACCTCCTCCGGGAGTGATCCTTCCCTAGCATATTTGATCACGAGCGAGAAGCCATCAGGGTTTGTTTCTATAATTGTAACAGTTTCAGAGTGTGACTATACTCCTTGGCCGTAGAGCATTGTCTCCATCACACAAGATACTTTAGCCACCTCAGCACGTATCCGTCGTATCATCCGGCATTCTGCACCTATGTGGAAGACAACATCCACAGGGGCTTGGGCTGCAACGCTTTCGCATATGCTTGTTTGTACTGATGGAGGAGGAACTTCAATGCAGTCGTCCTCCAGTACTGTAACACCACACGATTTGTGTATGCGATGATCATAAGAGGTCATGCGATCAATGTCATGATGCTCCACCAGACATTCAAAGCCTCTTTCTCGTACATGCCGATTAGTGAAAAACACTTCTTTTGTAGCTTGAACTCGAAACATATAATCTTCATTGTTTGGACCTCCAGCCATCGCACGCAACAATACTCGCACCTACGTCTAAGGAAGCAGTCACAGGCTTGACAAAAATAATATAATGTGACTGTATCGCCATGTGTGAGTGTGTGTATTCATAGCAGCAACGAGACACGTACCATTTGGGATTTGTGCACAGGAACGAGGACGCCGGCAATGCCGTATCGAACATCCATCCACTGAGGATCATTCATACCTGTAGGATAGCAACGTAGCCTCCATTGACGGCCTCCCACCATGAACATACCAGATTCCTTGTACTGGCCCGCGGTTCCTTCTACTTTCGCTTCCTCGCTTGAGACTGAGAAGTCGACTTGCATGGAAGGAAACATTTTAGCGTCTAAAGCCATGAACGCAAATGGCCTATGTGCAATGATTGTCTCGTGCATAAACTGTCTCTTATTATAGTAGTGGGAATGAATGTGTCGTTCTGAAACGTCCGTTCGTGGACATCAGTTACCACCCAGAAAGGACGCGTCCCTTCAGTGCGGGTGTTGCCACATTCGGGTCATGAACTTCACGGTTCTAGACCTTAAGTGCGATTCACAATGATCGACACGTCCGTTCAGAGCGGGTGTGCACACAAGTTCATAGGTTAACGCTCGGTGCCAGTCCTTTACTGCAATTCTCAATGATCGACACGTGGAACAACACGTGAGAGCGTGTCATCCCCAAACGCCCATTCGAGATGCCCTTCTGTGCTTATATGCATGTTAATATTACACACACACACACAAACATATATTGCTTTTCCAATTCCCAACTTATTTCGTTTTGGCCTTGTTGCATCAACAAGTTCATCACGTTTCTCAGTCTCCAAGGCCTCCGGGAATCATCAAGTGCGAATCCAGACCATTCGTATACCTTTTCAGTCACAACTCACGCAGCATACCTGATCGAGGAGGACTTGTGAAGTCATCCTCCACCGTGTGTGTTGCATTGCAAGGGCCATCCGGTTGATCTAATTGTGTTGTGCAGCCTTACAATACCCAATATGTTTCTATAGATGCAATAGATGCCTGAAACTTTTCATAAACAAACGGTAGAGAGTTGTCTCGTAGTTGATGCGGCATGAGCTGATGCAGTTGAGATGGCCATTAGATGCAGCTGATGCGGCTTGAGTTGTCCGCAGGTCTTTCTTGTGGTCTAGACCGGAGAGTCCGAAAATGAACACATAGCTATACACGTCGGGCTCATCCCGTGATACCCATCGTCCACACATGTAATCGATGTGCGCCACTGAAGGACCGAATAGGCGACCAGAGAGGGGCGGAGTGAATGGAGCCGATAAAAATTCTTCCCGTAGGATGAACTCGGCCTATACCTCGATTGCCACTCGGATCACTCGCACACACCAAAGAAGCTCTAGACTAGGCACACACAAGCCTACTAGTCCTAGAGACAAGCCACGAAACAAGAAGCGGAAGCACAAGACAAGAACTAAAGCACTTGGGCAAAACTACTCACCAGGAACGGACTATCCATGGGGCTGGGGCGGACTGTCCTCGGCTCAGGGTGGACCGCCCGCGGGGACAAGCCGGACTGTCCGAAATAGCTAACAGAGGCACCAGAGACGAACTAGCACATGCGGACTGTCCGCCTTCACCATGCAGACTGTCTGGCCGGGTCACAGACCGTCTGACATAGCAGTTCGAACCATTCGAGCCAACCACTGAAAAACCCCAACTCAAACTTCACCACGCGGACCGTCCATCATGGTCCGTCGGACCGTTTGCGAAACCTCTTGCAACGAAAAGCAAAGATCCCAACGGATCAAACCTCGAGCTCGTAAGAACGCGCAACGAACTCGACGAACACGCAATGGACACTGTCCTCGCAGACCGTTCGCAACGTGCCCGCGGACTTTCCGTCCTGTACACAGAAACAGGAACGTGACCCCCGCGAAAACACCTCAAACTTTCGATCGATGGATCTCCCAAACCGCTGGATGGATTGTGCCCAAATTTTGGGTAGATGAGAAGCGTCTCTAGGAGAAGCTATGCCCAAAATCTTGGAGCCCCAAACTTATCCAATCAATCGGAAACACAAATCTCGTGCACTCAAAGCACCAACTTGAGTTCATCCAATCCACACCAAATCAAGCCCGATTCCCGGCGTTTGAGAGGTCAAGATCATCCACAAAGATGCACAAGGCATCCACCCATGATCCCCTCAAAGAAATCCGGAGAGAAACAGCCTAGAAATCGATGCACAAGGATCGAACCGAGAACCACCGAAAAAGCACACTAAAATCAACTTGGGAAACCAAAAGGAGAGACACTAGCACAAGAATTCTTCCTTACACACAGAGGTCAAATTCTTTACAAAGGCTATCAATCCTCCCGCATCCACCCGCTTGAAGATGTGCTCGTGATCGCTTTGGCTAGCCTAGAGAGAAAGAAATGAAAGCAGTCCAAAGGATAACCCTAGCCATCTATCCCTCTACCTATTTATATTTTCCTCGTCCGGTGGGGCAAATGACCATACTACCCCTACAACATGAAAGTAAGATACACACCCCTCAGGGGCACTTTCGTCAAGTAGGTCTTCACCATCAGACGCACATGCATCCACTGCACCCGCGTCCTCCCGATGCAAGCTATGCGATCACGCCGCGTGTCCCCCACCTCGAAGCTTCCCAACACTCCCGGATCCCTGTCTCTGTCGTGTTGGGCCTTCGGACATAGTTTTGAGGCCCAAACCAAGAAACTGTGCATCGATGGTTTTGTGGACAAACCACCAAACCCCGCGTGCAAGCTTCAGCCTCGAACCGCCACCTTGCACCGGCCCATGTCCATGACTTCAACTTGCTCGTCTTGCACCGCACCGCTCGCACTTGACCCCATCGGCCACCGGGTCCATCGAACCAAGTCTACTTGCCTCTCCATCACCAGGAGGTCGCCACAGCTAAGGCCTTTCACGCTTGTTCTTCACCTGCACCAACACGAGTCAAGCCGCAACATATACCTGCATACTGAGCCAAGCATCAGTCCACACAACGTTGTCAATCACTCATCACTAAGGAGCGACCCTCCACTGGTCTTGGGACACACCTGATCCTCAATCTCCCCCTTGATGAGTGCATTGACAACACCCATAGTAACCAACAGAGAGAAAAAGGAAAAGAAAACAAACACGAACACCAACCTTCCAACAAGTGATCCAAAGCCAAAGAATAAGCGAAAACAAGGTCACTCGCTAGACAAAGTCTTGGCCCCCTAAGGCAAGGGCAACGGCTCAACACAGCCAAGACAAAACAAAGCTCTACAAAGAGCACGCCACAAAGCACAAAACTCAGGCAAACCAAAGGAGCTCCCCCTGCACATATGCAAACTCCCCCTGAGCAAATGCAATCTCTTCTCAATTTCTCTCCCCACATGCAAAATCTCACAAAATCTCACGAACTCTCCCCTTGCATATAACTTCTCCCCCTTGTTGACAATGAATGAATCAAGCTACCATGAAGGTGCACAAAAGCATGTCAAAGCATATACAAGCTACCAAGCTTCTTAGATATACAAAGAGCACAACAAAATGCTACAAATGAGACATAGAGCAAGCAAAATAGACATGGTGTAGTTCGCGCATTGCCATCAAGAAAGTAGAGACATATATACATGTGACATGGCCAAAAGCAATTTTCACAAAGAAACATTCATCTCATGAGCAAAGCCCTATCCATGGCAATTTGAGCAAACATTAACTAGATCATACAAAGCTCATACAAGATCACAAGTTCTCATCACAAGATCATAGCAAACGCCCATAAGCTACTATATGTCATGTCAAAGCCACTGAGCCATGTGTCTACTTCTTAAAATGAGACTTCTTATGGTAGACAACATGCAACGGTTTAGCACCCAAGATATATACATCAAAGTATAAAGACATGATTAAGAGCTCATTTTTCAAGCATAAGACAATTCATAGACCAATTTCATTTTCAAATTTAAGCATGGTACATGAAATGCCTTTGCGGCAAAAAGAAACTTATGCTCCTTCACAAGTGAACATATGGGCTAAACATTTACCATGACAAATGGGTCTTTGACCCCAAGCGAAAAGAGCATGATACTCAAGAACAAACTAAGCATGATATAGACATTTGAGCACAAATTGAGCATGAAAAAATATCTACTCATGAGTGAAGCATTTTTAGCATTTTCAGAAAAAAAAGCTATCTCATCATGAACATAAGAAAATACCATCAAGAGCATAGCATTCACATCACCATTCCCAAAGCATACACATACCTCACATATAGCACATCATAGTGATCAAAGTATATAAGAGAAGCTCATCCTACCACAAATGATCCAAAGATGGCTATCCTACCATGTTTTGTACAAAACTAGAATCCATGCGGAATGCAACAAATGATACATATGCTACAAAGTGAGCTCCCAAGGACCAAAGAGGCGAAAAGCAAGCAAAGCTAGCAAGCTCCCCCTAAACACATGCATAAGGGCCAAAGATCATACAAAGCTCACCCTAAACACATGCGATAGGGCAAAGCCTCAAACTAAAAAGGGCAACTAACAAAGACCCAAAGAAGCAACAAGAGCGACTAGCTCCAACACTTACCTGAAACACTCCTTCGGTCAACACTCGTCCATTTCCCCAAAAGTGATGTGCTCCAAAGACACCACGGGGATGAGGCTAGAGAACCATCCCCTAACTCCGGACATGGAACAAACAACCAGAGTTGATCTGCCAAATGTTCTCCAAGCCTCCCATCTGCAAAATAAAAAACGAGACCGAAAGCGAGCAAGAGTCTCAACACTGGGGTTAGTACAAAAAGAGTCAAACCAGTGTCGAGTCACTTGCTCAAAAGTAGGGTTAGCAACATCACGCCTATCGCGTCCACCAAAGCTACAACCACAACGCTTAACTACCTCACATCTCGCTGGAGGAGTACGGTCACCACGAAAGGGAAAGCGTGGCCCATAGCCCCTCTGAGACTCAAAGCTACGACGGTTTCGCCCTTCCTCATATCGACCACGAGGTGGAGTACATCCAGCAAACACACCATGGCCAAATCCAACACACCTATCTCTCTAAGGAGCAAAGCCACCACCCCGACTAGGAACCGTACGCACAAACCCCTCACCCCGAGGTAGAGGCACAACACGAGGCTCAGGCACACCACGAGAAGGGCGGTACCTGTCCTTGTTTGCCATCTCCTTGGCAAACCTCTCATCCCTTCTCCTCCGGAAACAAAACTCCTCCTTATGACCATCCTTCTCACAATAGCCACAATGGAATAGGATCGGCCTTGGCTTTGGGTTTCCTCTCGGCTGTGAGTTCTTCTCTTTCTCACCTCGCTCACTCGACTGGGTGTTTATCTAGAGAAACCCTAAGCTCTCTCTGTGACAACCCCACCCGAGATACTTCTGTACTATCACCTAAACCAATCCATTTGGTCATTAAGTGATAATAAAGAGTCATCCCGTTGAGTGTTGCCGGGTCAAAGCCCGGTAAATCACTTGAATCAACACACAGAGGATCGAACACGCATACATTAAAACTCCCACAAAGGAGAGTCCAGAGTACCTTATAAGTTAATCCAAATTTTCCCCGTAGGGTCAAATTATTACAACCATTGTTCTTGACATGAAAATAAATGGTTCAGAGTTTTAAAAGACAGCGGAATTGAACTAATCGATAACTTGGCATCACGGGAGGCCACCCATAACACCATTACTCCTCGTGATCCACCCATTCCAGCTCCCAGCCGGGTGGGATTTCACCAGGCCAACATTAACACCTGAAAACAACATTTATAGCAAGGCTGAGTATACTAATACCCAGCAAGGCTTACCTGTCTAAAATAAAAGACTTAACCTCTAATCATGCAAGGTTTTTGTATAGTGGGTTTGTTTTGCCAAAAAGCTACTAAGGAGTTAAACCTTACTTTCAATATTTTAGCTCCAATTCTAGTAGATTAATTCATTACTAGATGAGCAACTATGGCAAGCATGAGTTGTGCAATACAATTTAATCAAACATGAGGTTTATCAATATTCCATCATAAAGGGATTATCATGGCCAGACAATTAAGCACTCTCGGATAACGGTGAGAGGCCGACGATTGATCAATTAATAACCTTGCAAGGTGGACCTAAACATACAGGAGAAATGCGCTCACAAAGAGTTCATTCAACCAGGCGGTTCCCGTCATTCCTCGGATTGGGATCGGATGCCACAGTCCTGGGTGCAAGGTTATCTGGCACGCCTCACACTAGCGTCCAGAGTCACACATGCACCACAGGTAGCTAGCCTGGGGTCGCAACCCAAGTTTAGTAGCCTAAAGTTCCCGCACCGCATCATTTAGGTACTAGGCTTACCATACCCATTTCAGACAAATGTTTAGTACGTTCAAACGCTTAATCTCTTAACCATTGGACCGGAGCCCAGAATCCTAGGCTCTTACCACGTGAGCAACCCAATTCATCAATCTTATGATTCCAACATAAGAACCTATTCTCGCGAGCGAAGTACATCACTGGACTTGTACTGGGTCATTATTACATAGCAACTAGCGACCTAGCATACTAGTAAAAGATCATAGGTACTTAGGGATTATGCAACTAGGGTTTCAATTCAACTCCTGAACGTAAATGCGCATAGATAATCAAACAAAAATTTCAGAAGTTAAAAAGAAAACACATAGGTAAATGATAAACCGGGGCTTGCCTTTCAAGCTGAGGTTAGTCTATCTAGGCCCTTTGGCCCTTCCAAACTTTGGTTTGGGTCTCGTTGTGCTCCACGATGTTCACTGCTTCCGTGAACGAGCAGGGGTGCAATTTGTTTTGGTTTAGCAAGGTTTGATCGGGTTTTTCTCACAAATTTGCAACTAAAGTGTACCTTGAGGCAATAAGCAAAGTTGGAGATCTCAAGATCCTCTACAACATTTACAAAGGCACTAAGGGGTTTTGATCAACAGATTTCGCATAAACTTCATGCCAACTTGAGCATTTTCTCAGCGCTGATGAATAGTGTTTTTTGCAGTTGATCAAGCTTTTCACCCCTTTCCACTCCAAATTTGAAATGCCACCAATTGGGAAAGTTGTATCTCATGAAAAGATGAACAACTTTTATTTTGGCAGATGTTGAAGTGTTTAGGTGAAATTTGGAGAACGTGGCAAAAGTTCAAGAAAGGTGTAGGTGTCAAAGGGGTTTAACTAGGATTTTGACTATGTGTTGACCAAAGTTTGACCATTAGTGATTGTTGGCTAGGTTTTCGAGGTGGTGACCCAGGTTGACCAAGGTTTGACCAAAGTCAACGTGTTTGACTTGGTTGACTCAGTCATTAGCGTCAATTAACCCTAATTGAAAACCTAGGGCGTCACAGCCTACCCCCCTTAAAAGGAATCTCGTCCCGAGATTCGACAACAAGGTTAGGGGGATGCCTTCCAACAAGACAAGGGTTACGAAGGAAGAAGGACGTATCCGATTACACATCTCGACATCGAGAATTCAGATATGAGAAAAGATACATGGTGATCTCCTTACTAACTCAACGCCGCTCATGAGGAAGAGGGCGATGAATGTGTACATCAAAAACTAAGAGCAGACAGATTCCACCTGCGATGCAGAGGTACATTCCAACCAGCGTCCAGCGAAGCGACTCGAACACCTCCAAGAACTGAGCCATGGTTGGCGGCGCAAGCTTGGGTTCTTCTTCTGACCTTCTTCCGGGCTTCTTCTTCATGTCGTTGATGAATACGGAGGGGGAGCTTGCTCGGCAAGGGACAGAGCAGACGACATAGATGGGCTGGTGGCGGGTTGGCCAAAGAACTAGCCGGAGGGTGAACAAAGAGCGACGATGCTGTCGAACTCAACTAGGAGGCGAGACTTGGAACTGGCGATATCGAGAGAGAGCTTCCTTTTTATGCCACCGCGGAATTGCAATGGTCATCCAAGGTCACCAGAGGCAGGGGCCGGCGGAGTGATCCGGTGGTGACGGCACGTGGCTCGATAGTGGTCGGCCCAGAGAAGTCTTGGCGACGTGAAATTGGCTGCGGAAAAGAGATGGCAGGGCGACGCTCCGGCGTCGTGCATTCGTGGCGCAGAAAAGGATGGAGTTCAACAGGCCGAAGAAACGACCGTGATGGTGGGATTTACGAGAAGAGCTCAGGGTACCCACCACTTAGGCTCGAGATCGTAATGAGGAGAATTTAACAAGACATTTTTACTTGTCCTTCGTTTGCTTGTTTCTTGATTCCTACGATTTGGAGGGTATGATCAACAGATCATGGTTTGATAAGGGGTGACAAACTCTCAAATCTTGAATTTTAGAGAACCTTGACTGCTCAGGAAAACTCTGCTCCTTCTCCTTCAACTTAGCCGGTTGGTTTGAAATACTGCTCAGAGATTTTTGAGATTGGACGGAGGGGACCAAGTTGACGAGTCCTATAGGGATTTCGATGAAGAAAAGGAAGGCTAGTAAACAAATATTTGCCAAGTTTGTTTACTATGATTCCTGAAATCATTTAGAAGAGAAACATAGGTGTGCTTATGGATCAAAGGTTCCACCATCATAAGTCCAAGGTCAGTTGTTCATAAAAAACACTAAAAGATGGCAAGGTCATAGAGAGTGGTTGCAAGGAATTGCTTATGGATAGCAATTTGGGACGATCTGGAAAAGGTAGGTTGATATAGAAATTTTAGAAGATGCTTGCTTACCTGTTACTTAAATGTTGAGTTTTGATGACATCACTCCTTGCATTACTGATGCAATGCTTTTTAACTTGATGATGATGCACCACTGAAACATATGATTGCAATGTCATTACATACGGGACACCTGGTGCAATAATGGAATGGCGCACATGTTGATGCTCATGACATGGTGCATAGAGTAGAATGCACGTGTGGATGAGCATATGATGCTTATGCATATGAACATATGGTGCATAAGTCCTGATGCATAGTGAAAGATGCACGTGATGTGTGCATGATGCGGTGTGCACATGATGCACATGTTTATAAACGCACAATGCTTCTGCTCATGAAGTATGGTGCTCATGATATAAGGTCAGCACGACTTGTTTTACCCATGAAGTTAGTCAAGACAGGGAGAACAAACACAGAGTTGAGAACAAAAATCGCGGTAAGTCGCATTCTCACAACCAAGATACCTAGCGCACCCCTGCTGGTAATCACTTAGCTGCAGCACACATGATACCCTAGGTTCTGTCGTGGCACCTTTGATTATGGAATGCCAACTTTACCGATCAAGCGAGGATAGAGTAGAAAGGGTGATATCCTCAGTGCATATGCATGTTAGTCCTCCAAGGTTTACCATGCATATGTTGTGCAATGCATGATCATGCTCGTGAGTGATTTCATTAAGGGTGCAACACATGCAAGAGATGATGATGCTCCTACAAACTTAAAAGACCTTGGATGTTCTTTATTCATGTTCTATTTATTCAAAAATTTTGAGAGCAAGCTAAAGATAAGAGCTCAAGGTTGGCGAGATCAATCGGGAGCACGGCAAGGAGATCTTGTCAAGGAAAAGCCGAGTACTCCGGAATATTTAATCAAACACTCTCATTTTTGGTCAATAGATAGAATCCTTCACGAGATACTACTTTGGTATTCAACTTGAATCCAGAATTGATCGCAACAACGTCATGCAAAAATCCATCAGATTGCTGCGAAAAGGTGTTTATCCATAGCATTACATCGATGCCGAGTTTGGAATCACCACAACATAACATATGGGGTTACAATGCAGCCTAGCTGCACAAGAGTGTACTCCTAGGTCAGCCTACCACAAAACCATCCAAAAGCGACTGCACCCCCTAGAGTATGTTCTTCCTACTACGATACTCGTACTCCTCCTTATTTTATTATAAGCATACCGGCTTGCACTGGAACTAGCTAGCCTTATGTTCACCTTCTGCTTAACTAGTCTATCCAATTTGAAGGAAGCTCAAGGTGAGGCAGGTCCTGTCTCTACTCCGGACTCTCCCTGAGTGTCCTCTGGATTTTCTTCCTCTTCTGGTCCAGGAATGACGGGTGGCGCTACTGCAGCTTCCAGCTGATTCTCTAGTTCAAACATATTCTGGTCGTTATGCTGTAACAGGAAATTATGTTCGTGAATAGTTTGACCCAATTCACGTATTCTTGCCTTATCCTTGCGTCTTCTTTTCTTGAGAGTGGCTATCAGTGATCGGGCTTCTTCCAACTCTTGTGTGGTATCCTTCACTTCCTTAACTTGCTGCCTATAAATTTGGTGTCTATAGAACACACCTTTTCCCACCATCAGTTGATAGGTGTCATACATGGCTTTGGAGAAATGGACTGAGGTAACAAGATCAGGACTATAGTGAGCATTGCCTTGAGTGGTGAGAAGAGCTTCGCGTTCAACCCATTGTCCAGGGTGTTCTGCTCCTATGGGAATTACCTTGGCTGCAGTACCAGCTACCGAGGCAGAATGCTTCCCACAAAAAAGTGGTCAGGGCTCAAGAGTGGCCTTTTGTACGGTGTTAGCCAGTGTCAAGCCTTGGGCTTTACATTCCCATATTTCCCAATCGGGATTCAACGGGCAAGTGGGGATCTTCACCTTTACTTCCCAAAGAAGGATCTGTCCCGAAGTCATGAACTCACGCCCCATGTACCCTGGATAAGTGGTGTATCC
The DNA here is from genome assembly GCA_036936925.1 of Cenchrus fungigraminus. Taxonomy (NCBI): domain Eukaryota; kingdom Viridiplantae; phylum Streptophyta; class Magnoliopsida; order Poales; family Poaceae; genus Cenchrus; species Cenchrus fungigraminus. The sequence goes on along the minus strand of CM072779.1, from coordinate 87,560,122 downwards.
AAAGTCCTTTAGGGTGTCTCACAAAAGTGCAGGAAATCCACCCTCCTCGAGGCAGTTCAAGTGAGTCCATGCCTGTGCATCAGCAGTCATGGATCCGGAGTTGGACATCTGGATAGAGTGACGAATATAAGAATCCAGATGAATAAATTTGCACAAAAGAAAAGACTTTCATAGCGCTAATCAGAAAGTTGCATACAAACTTATACTAAAGATTCCAACATTCACAAGACCTTAGATAGGTACCGAGGAACAAGTCTGATCCTCATGTGGGTAACATTGGGGGTAGCCATCTATACAAAGGTACAGAGTATGCCTGGACTCGAACGAGCGTGACATACAAACGACATAAAGTTCTGGCAGTCGTGAATAAAAAAAATCCATAACTCAGGAACTACAGCCCCAAAAATTCCCAAATTTTTGTAGCAACTTAGCAAGGTTATGAGACACATCTTTGGTATTCAAAGGTTGATCTAGAAGATTAGGAAGGTGCTCAAAAGATGCACGTTTCAGTGTGAGGTACACAGGTGAAAACAGCATGACAGTGTGTCACTAACTTGGGCATAACTTGAGATCTATAGAAGCTATGACCATAAGATTTTGGCAGCGCAAACTAGATTAGCTATGAAGCAACTTTGGTATAGATCATCTAGTCACTTTAATTTTAGAACAGGGGGTAAAAATTAAGCAAACAGACACAACAACTTGATGACTAAGCAACAAGCAAGCTATACATGCAATCTATACCGAAACATGGAGATAGCAAGGTAGCACCTAGAGAGCATACAAACATGTATGATTGAAAATTTTAAGGTTCAAATAATATTTTAAACATGATGCAAAAAGCGTCACATACGACCTCACAAGGCAATCAAGCCAAACATCCAAGTTAACGCCGGTGGCAAGGCTTATATACTTCTCTCCCTATAATAACTAGTCGGAGCTACACTTTGGTCACGTAGCGATCATACAAACGTGGTTAGTGTACCTGCAGAAAAGAACCTGCCGTGCCAGCACGTCACGGAAGCGTCCACAAACATTACCATTCACTATAGAAATGGTACCCATGCATTTTGCACCGCATGGACAGCGCCCAACCTGAAACACGCCCCTTTTGAATGGAGGGTGTCCCCCTTCGCATGTTCGTAATGCAGAATCATGAGCATTTAGTAAAACGTGGCGACATCACAACCCATGACATGTTCATCTTGAATAGAACATGGCATCCTTCGTATGACTTGCATACGGAAAGCACAAGTATAAGACACGTGAGCAACCAACCGAGAAGATAGGATCCGTTGAATGGATTGCCCTATCAACCCTCGCATACTCGTGATGCGGCACAACACACGTATGAAACACGTGCCTCAAGAAGTGCTGGAAGTTAGCATAAATAAACCATAGATAATTCCATACTATCACCTAAACCAATCCATTTGGTCATTAAGTGATAATAAAAAGTCATCCCGTTGAGTGTTGTCGGGTCAAAGCCCGGTAAATCACTTGAATCAACTTCGAACACGCATACAATAAAACTCCCACGAAGGAGAGTCCAGAGTACCTTATTAGTTAATCCAAATTTTCCCCGTAGGGTCAAATTATTACAACAATTGTTCTTGACATGAAAGTAAATGGTTCAGAGTTTTAAAAGACAGCGGAATTGAACTAATCGATAACTTGGCATCATGGGAGGCCACCCATAAACCATTACTCCTCGTCATCCACCCATTCTAGCTCCCAGCCGGGTGCGATTTCACCAGGCCAACATTAACACCTGAAAACAACATTTATAGCAAGGCTGAGTATACTAATACCCAGCAAGGCTTACCTGTCTAAAATAAAAGACTTAACCTCTAATCATGCAAGGTTTTTGTCTAGTGGGTTTGTTTTTCCAAAAAGCTACTAAGGAGTTAATCCTTACTTTCAATATTTTAGCTCCAGTTCTAGTAGATTAATTCATTACTAGATGAGCAACTATGGCAAGCATGAGTTGTGCAATACAATTTAATCAAACATCAAGTTTATTAATATTTCATCATAAAAAGATTATCATGGCCAGACAATTAAGCACTCTCGGATAACGGTGAGAGGCCGACGATCGATCGATTAATAACCTTGCAAGGTGGACCTAAACATACGGGAGAAATGCCCTCACAAAGAGTTCATTCAACCAGGCTGTTCCCATCATTCCTCGGATTGGGATCGGATGCCACAGTCCTAGGTACAAGGTTATCTAGCACACCTCACACTAGCGTCCAGAGTCACACATGCACTACAGGTAGCTAGCCTGGGGCTGCAACCCAAGATTAGTAGCCTAAAGTTCCCGCACCGCATCATTTAGGTACTAGGCTTACCGTACCCATTTTTGAAAAATGTTTAGTATGTTCAAATGCTTAATCTCTTAACCATTGGACCGGAGCCCAGAATCCCAGGCTCTTACCACGTGAGCAATCCAATTCATCAACCTTATGATTCCAACATAAGAACCTATTCTTGCGAGCGAACTACATCACTCGACTTGTACCGGGTCCTTATTGCATAGCAACTAGCGACCTAGCATACTAGTAAAAGATCATATGTACTTAGGGATTATGCAACTAGGGTTTCAATTCAACTCCTGAACGTAAATGCACATAGATAATCAAACAAAAATTTCAGAAGTTAAAAAGAAAACACATAGGTAAATGATAAACCGGGGCTTGCCTTTCAAGCTAAGGTTAGTCTATCTAGGCCCTTTGGCCCTTCCAACTTTGCTTATTGCCTCAGGGTACACTTTAGTTGCAAATTTGTGAGAAAAAACCCCATCAACCCTTGCTAAACCAAAACAAATTGCACCCCTGTGCGTTCCGAAGCACGACGTCGCGCTGCCGCCGCGCCGACCGGCACCTGGAACTCGTTCCCGCACCGCGGCCCCACTGGACACGAACACCGAGGGGCGCAGCCACGCACGCGCGGTGGGACCCACCGTCTCCCGGGCATGCAGGCCTGTCCGCGGGTGACACGCGCCGCGCGCACACAGGGCGGCCGCACCGACCACCACGCCGGTCCGCCAGTCGCGTCGCTACCGTATGCACCCCACGTCGCACACCATGCCGCCCCATTGGTTGAAGTCGTGGTCGGCAAGTCGTCGTCATGCTGCCTTTAAAAGCCCCGAGCTCCCATGCACGGGCACCACAACGCTATTGCCCTACACGCCGCCGCATCCGCCAGTGGAGTTCGCATGGTGAGCCCCCCCTTCCCGATAGCACCGCCACCGCCTGAGCTTCCCAATCTCCTTCATAGTCCCTAGTGAACCCTCCCGAGCCGCTTGTTGCCTAGGACGTGGTCCCAGTTCGCCGGCACCCGAGCCTCTGCAGCCGTCGCCGCCAGGCACCATCGTGCGAGCTCACCGGTGCTACCCCCGCAGCACTCTGGTCACCAGAAGGTCCAGGGTGAGCCTCTAGTCGCGTGCAGCCCCTTCCCCGGCCATTTCCGCCGCCGGCCTCACCGGAATCCGGCCGGCCGCGCCGCCCCCTTCTCCCTTGGACCCAATTGCAAGGCTCTGTTTCTTGCCAGGGGCCAAAGCATTAAATCCCGGACCATTTCGTAAAGATAAGGGTATGGTTGTGAAGCCAAAAATCTTTCCAGGGTTTTTCTTGCTAAAAGATTCTTAACTTCTTTTTTAATAGATCTAGTGTCTTTCAAAAATCGTAGAAAATCGCAGAAAAATGAGAAAAATGCAAAACTAATTTTGTTGGTTTCCTCATGAGTAGATCTACATCTTTTAGAAAGGTTGTCTATACTTTTGATGAGTAGTGTTTGAATGAAAAGTCAAACTCAGTTTGAATGGGTTTGTTCATAACTTGAGTTGTACTCCTGTGCTGAGCTTGATCTTTGGATATGTTGTTAGTCATGACCAGTATAGGCTAGATCTAAGCTTTTGCACAAAGTTACTAAGTGAATCTCTAGATATGATTTATTTTGTATTTATGCTAGATCTGTATATATATTTTGTATAGCTTCATGTGAATGTTTTCTGTGGCTCATCTTGTGGATATCAACTTGTTAGGCTTAGATGTGCTCCTGGTGAATTTATCATGTATTTATGAACTGTCCATATATATGTTTCTGAGTTATGCTTGTGCATAGATTTAAATCGGTAGTCCATGTTCTAAGGATCCAGTGATGCCTATCCTTGGGCTAGATGATGTTTGTGCCATGCTTACGCTGTAGGATAAAGTTGGACCACAGTTTAGTTATGTATGTCTCTGTGTAAATTCTTTAGGAATAACTAGGATGAAAATGGTTATTTTTGTGTAGCTTGATAGAATTAGTTTCTGGAGCTAATTTTTGGTGTGGCCTAGTTATAGTCCAAAGAGCCTCTGTGTAAAATTTGAGCTCTAGTGCATGAGTAGTTTTCTCTATAATATATATTCTTGCTTTTGCTAGTAATAATTGTCGTATATTTCATGCTTAGGATATGGCTCTGTTTGCTATGAAGTTTGGGCAGTAGCTCTGTTGTTGCACTATGTGCTTGTACAAAAATTCTCACTATGAGTTACTGCATGGTTTAAACAGAATGATTTTTGGAAAAAACTAAGTATTATAAATGAAGAAATAAAGAAATCTCTCTTTTAAGGACTTATGTGTGTTTTAATCCTAAGTTGCACCCCTATTGGATCCCTGAAAACAAACTGGGTCATTTGTGAAGTATTTCTAAATTGTTTGTATAGATGTGCAGACAATCACCCTCAAAATAATCATTAATAAATGATTGCTTATTTATCCTAATGGAAGAGTATGCTGAATATATTCTTGTCTAGGTGAATGTGGCCAACTTGAACCCTATGTTTGTCATGTGATGTTTTGTAATTAATTAACTTAATTCGACTAATTAATTCTTGCATATGCATCCTCCGTGTAGAACCTTCTGACGGTAGCTACGAGCTAGTCTCAGAGCAACTACGGACCGTTCACGGAAGCAGTGAATGTCGTGGAGCACAACGAGACCCAAACCAAAGTTGGGAAGGGCCAAAGGGCCTAGATAGACTAACCTCAGCTTGAAAGGCAAGCCCCGGTTTATCATTTACCTATGTGTTTTCTTTTTAACTTCTGAAATTTTTGTTTGATTATCTATGTGCATTTATGTTCAGGAGTTGAATTGAAACCCTAGTTGCATAATCCCTATGTACCTATGATCTTTTACTAGTATGCTAGGTCGCTAGTTGCTATCCAATAAGGACCCGATACAAGTCGAGTGATGTACTTCGCTCGCAAGAATAGGTTCTTATATTGGAATCATAAGATTGATGAATTGGATTGCTCACGTGGTAAGAGCCTGGGATTCTGGGCTCCGGTCCAATGGTTAAGAGATTAAGCATTAGAACGTACTAAACATTTGTCGGAAACGGGTACGGTAAGCCTAGTACCTAAATGATGCGGTGCTGGAACTTTAGGCTACTAATCTTGGGTTGCGGCCCCAGGCTAGCTACCTGTGGTGCATGTGTGACTCTGGACGCTAGTGTGAGGCGTGCCAGATAACCTTGTACCTAGGACTGTGGCATCCGATCCCAATCCGAGAAATGACGGGAACCGCCTGGTTGAATGAACTCTTTGTGAGGGCATTTCTCCCGTATGTTTAGGTCCACCTTCCAAGGTTATTAATCGATCGATCGTCGGCCTCTCACCATTATCCGAGAGTGCTTAATTGTCTGGCCATGATAATCCCTTTATGATGGAATATTGATAAACTTGATGTTTGATTAAATTGTATTGCACAACTCATGCTTGTCATAGTTGCTCATCTAGTAATGAATTAATCTACTAGAACTGGAGCTAAAATATTGAAAGTAAGGATTAACTCCTTAGTAGCTTTTTGGCAAAACAAACCCACTAGCCAAAAACCTTGCATGATTAGAGGTTAAGTCTTTTATTTTAGATGGGTAAGCCTTGCTGGGTATTAGTATACTCAGCCTTGCTATAAATGTTGTTTTCAGGTGTTAATGTTGGCCTGGTGAAATCCCACCCGGCTGAGAGCTGGAATGGGTGGATGACGAGGAGTAATGGTGTTATGGGTGGCCTCCCATGATGCCAAGTTATCGATTAGTTCAATTCCTCTGTCTTTTAAAACTTTGAACCATTTACTTTCATGTCAAGAACAATGGTTGTAATAATTTGACCCTACGGGAAAAATTTGGATTAACTTATAAGGTACTCTGGACTCTCCTTCGTGGGAGTTTTATTGTATGCGTGTTCGAAGTTGATTCAAGTGATTTACCGGGCTTTGACCCGACAACACTCAACGGGATGACTTTTTATTATCACTTAATGACCAAATGGATTGGTTTAGGTGATAGTATGGAATTATCTCGGGTGGGGTTGTCACACTCTCCTCTTCTTCTTAGCCTCTCTAAGCACTTCATCACGGTTATCTAGCAAAGCATTCAACTCGGCATTCTTCTTAAGTAGGAAAGCAAGATCAGGGGTTACCTCTTCCCCAGAGTTGGAGTCGACGTCGGACTCATCCTTTCCACTCTTCTTGCTTGACTTGCTGCCAGTGCTATGACCCATCATACAAAGGCCAGTGAGGTTCCTGAAGGAACTCTTCTTCTTCTTCTTGCGCTCGCCGTCTTCTTCTTCACTACTCGAGCTCGAAGATGTGTCCTCAGAGTCCTAGTCACTTAGCTCCTCAATTTTCACTCGAGCCCGTGCCTTCTTCTTGTCACCACCCTTCCTTGATCCCCGCTCGTCCTTGTCCTTGTACTTGTGCTTTTGTTCACGCCTCGGGCGGTACTTGTTCTCGTTCTTGGGCTCGACCTCCTGTGGGCACTCGGCGATGTAGTGTTCCTTCTTTCCGCACCTGCAGCATGTCCGTGTGATCCTCCTCATGTTCACACGGTTCTCGTGCAACTTCTCGAACCTCCTGGTCAGCAGCGCCAGCTCATCCTCTCCAAGCTCATCAAACTCCTAGTCTGTCAAGGTCATAAGGGAAGACAGAGAATACATGCTGGAGGATGGGTTAGCATTAGTCCTTGATCTAGGTCCGGAGACTAGAGCACGACTATGGGAGTAAGTCGGGCTCTCATCCTTGGCTCTCAGGCCCTTATCCACCTCTGATGACTTGAGCTTCCAAAATAGCTCATCCAAAGTCAAAGTCTCATACACGCCCGACTCCAAAATAGCCTCGACCTTGGCACTCCACACAGACTGGTCAAAACAATGCAAGAGTTTGATAGCTATGTCATGATTTGTGTAAGGGAGCACGGCCACATTGGCTCTCATGTTGTTCACTATGTAGGTGAAACGTTGAAACATCGAGTCAATCGACTCACTGGGGACATGAGTGAAATTCTCGTACTCTCTCCGGTGAGTGGCAAACAAGCGAGCCTGCACTTGAGCGTTCCCAACATGAGCTACCTTAAGCTTTTCCCAAATCTTTCTGACCACCTCTTCTCCGTACACACGCTCAAACTCTATGGCACAAAGAGCACGAAACAAGTAATCAACGACCTTGCTATTGGCCTCAAACATGTCTCGGGAACCTGGAAGAAGGAAACTATCGAGAATGACATAGTTTGCATTTGAGTCACTTCCCAGATCAAAGTTCCTTTTCCTTGCAAAAACACGCCCATGCACCTCTCCCACATCTGGTAATTCTTACCATCAAAGTGCGGAGGACCCGACCCCTTACCATAGTCGCCCATCTTTGGATCTTAGACTGGTTAGAATCACGAAGATCTGTAACCAGCTCCGATAAAAATTCTTCTCGAAGGATGAACTCGGCCTATACACCGATTACCACTCGGATCACTCGCGCACACCAAAGAAGCTCTAGACTAGGCACACACAAGCCTACAAGTCCTATAGACAAGCCATGAAACAAGAAGCAGAAGCACAAGACAAGAACCAAAGCACTTGGGCAAAACTGCTCACCAGGAACGGACTGTCTATGGGGCTGGTGCGGATTGTCCGCGGCTCAGGGAGGACCGTCTGTGGGGACAAGCCGGACTGTCCGAATAGCTAACAGACACCATAGACGAATCTGCACATGCGAACTTTCCGCCTTCACCACACGGACTGTCTGTCCGGGTTACGGACCGTCCGACACAGCAGTTCGAACCGTCCGAGCCAATCACTGAAAAACCCCAACTCAAACTTCACCACGCGGACTGTCCGTCATGGTCCGCCGGACCATCCGCAAAACCTCTTGCAACGAAAAGCAAAGATCCCAACAGATCAAACCTCGAGCTCGTAAGAACGTGCAACGAACTCTACAAACATGCAATGGACACTGTCCTTGCGGACCGTCCGTAACGTGCCCGCGGACTGTCCGCCCTGTACATAGAAATAGGAACGCGACCCCCACAAAAACACCTCGAACTTTCGATCAATGGATCTCCCAAACCGCTGGATGGATTAAACCCAAATTTTGGGTAGATGAGAAGCGTCCCTAGGAGAAGCTATGCCCAAAATCTTGGAGCCCAAAACTTATCCAATCAACCAGAATTGCAAATCTCATGCACTCAAAGCACCAACTCGAGTTCATCCAATCCACACCAAATCGAGCCCGATTCCCGGCGTCTGAGAGGTCAAGATCATCCACAAAGATGCACAAGGCATCCACCCATGATCCCCTCAAAGAAATCCAGAGAGAAACGGCCTAGAAATCGATGCACAAGGATCGAACCGAGAACCACTAAAAAAGCACACAAAAATCAACTCGGGAAACCAAAAGGAGAGACACTAGCACAAGAATTCTTCCTTACACACAGAGGTCAAATTCTTTACAAAGGCTAGCAATCCTCCCGCTTGAAGATGTGCTCGTGATCGCTTTGGCTAGCCTAGAGAGAAAGAAATGAAAGCGGTCCAAAGGATAACCCTAGACATCCACCCCTCTACCTATTTATATTTCCTCGTCTGGTGGGGCAAATGACCATACTACCCCTACAACATGAAAGCAAGATACACACCCCTCAGGGGCACTTTCGTCAAGTGGGTCTTCGCCATCGGATGAACACGCATCCACCGCACCCCGCGTCCACCCGACGCAGGCTATGCGATCACATCGCGTGTCCCCCGCCTCGAAGCTTCCCGACGCTCCCGGATCCCCATCTCCGTCGCGTTGGGCCTTCGGACATGGTTTTGAGGCCTAAACCAAGAAACCGTCCACCGATGGTTTTGTGGACAAACCACCAAACCTCGCGTGCAAGCTTCAGCCTCGAACCGCCACCTTGCACCGGCCCATGTCCATGACTTCAACTTGGTCGTCTTGCACCGCACGGCTCGCACTTGACCCCATCGGCCACCGGGTCCATCGAACCAAGCCTACTTGCCTCTCCTTCACCCGGAGGCCGCCGCGGCTAAGGCCTTTCGAGCTTGTTCATCACCTGCACCAACACGAGTCAAGCCGCAACTTGTACCTGCATACTGAGCCAAGCATCAGTCCACACAACATTGTCAATCACTCATCACTAAGGAGCGACCCTCCACTAGTCTAAGGACACACCTGGTCCTCAGCCACTGAAGATTCTGACCTAGATAGATTCGTATCAGGCGTAGGCCTGACTATATTCCAAGCATCTCACGTTTTCCATAGTAACTTTAGCAATGCTACACCGAGCTCACGTGCCCGCCGTAGTCCTCGATAAATAGGCGAGTGCGACACACCATTCGTCTTGCATTTCTCAACTTCAGTGGGATACAAGGGTGAGATCATTTTCTTAGCTAATCTTGTTTACTTTATGTATGCATGGTATTGAGATGGTCTCATTATATTGTTAGCATATGTAGGGTTTCTTCTTCATCTGTGTATGCAGTATGTGGAGAATGGCCGGGCAAGGAAGGGACAAAGCATGGAACTTGGAGGAGTCGGGGAAGCGGGAGCAGTCGGGATTGCCATGAGGCCGTGATGGTAGTAGTATGGCGTGATAGTAGTAGTTGGTCTTGATGGTAGTAGTATGAGCTGTGATAGTGGATCCCTGTACTTCCACCGATAGTGGATCGATCCATCCTCATGTGTAATCAGTGCGTGTGCATGCATTTGTCTCGTAATGTCGTTTGTATTTGGATTGTGTTGTTTCTAATAAAAATGGTAATGTGTGTCTACTCCCTCGGTATAAATTCAGTGAAAACAGAAAGTTTGTTCCCTTGATTTCTTAAGTACCGGACGAACACAAGGCGAAAGTTCGTTTTGTAGCAAACATCATAAGATGATCAGGTTGCTACAAGTTTCTCAACTCATCGCAACAAAGTTCACATTACCAAGTAGCAAACATCAACATATCAGTAATTCTCCCCGCGTATGATAAAACCCAACATCTTAAAAAAATAGTAGTAAAAGAAAAGATAAAACAGAGCTGAACAGTAGTCGTTCTACGCAATGAGACTGCATGAACAACAGGCGAAAGTCCATTGTGCAATATTCAATCAGACCGGATTATAGTGTCACTAGTACGCAACATTTTATAAGGAAAACCCAACATCTTACAATTTAGTAGTATGCAATGATAAAACCCAACATCTTGAGAAAACAGCAGTAAAAGAAATGATAAAACAGATCCGCTACTCTACTTCTTCTAATCCATCTACTAGTAGCAGTTACCACTAATTGTGGCGCTGCTTCTTGGTCGATGGTGCACCCGGCACCTTGTTGCACCTGCTCACGGATGAGGTAGTCATTCTGTTGCCGCCGCCCATGGAAGATGGTGGCAGACCACCCCGGGCATCGACCGCAGATGAGGTCGTCCCTCCATTAGCGCCTCCTGGGGGTGATGGTGCCGCTCCATGGCGGTCGGTCGAGCATGGTGGATGATGGCCTCTGCTCGATGAGAATGGCAGAGATTGACTACCGTCGATCGATGAGGATGAGATAGGATGATGGTGCTTGGAGTAGACAGTTCGCCGGCTAGTGGCGGTGCTTCCACACCCCTGACCCCTAGCAGCTCTTGCTGACCTGCGAGGGGTGCGATGTTTCAGAGGCACCCCATCTTGGATTTAAATTTGTTCCACAAACTCCAAATCATCAGAGGATGTGTCCACCAGCACTCGAATGGGGCTCTCCTCTACCTCCTCTTCATCAGATGACTGGGGATGCTCCCTTTCATCAGAAGAAGAGGAGGATGTGGCTTGCACCGCACCTCTAGGAGACAATGGCTCCATGGGGAGAGGAAGAGGCAATGTGCGGGAATGGAGTTTGTTGTTGGTTGCAAGAGTGGGGAGAGGAAGGGACAGGGCACTGTGCGAGAATGGGGTTTGTTGTTGGTTGCAAGAGTGGGATATTTATGGGGAGAGGAACCCATTCAGCTATTATTGACAAGACGTCCCCCGAAAAGATTACTTTTTCTATAATGTGGGAAATATTTGCTGAGAAAGGGGGAAAGTCCGTTTGGCGGAATGTTAACAGACCGGAAGAAACGTTGTACTCCCTCCGTCCCAAAATAATTGCATACTGTACTCTGTATCTCATTTTTCGAGGAGTCAAAATGTGCACTTATTCATCCCAAATTAAGTGCATGTCTCAATTTTTGATGAGTGAAAAATATGCACTTGTTTGACTTCGGTTGTCATGGGTTATTGGCATGAGCAACTCTTCTCTACTCTAAGCTCAAGACCGATTGTTCATTGTTGTTTTAGAGGAGAAAGAAGCTGAGATGGTCGAATTAATTCTGCATTCATTCGTCGGGGACATTTGGCAGCCTATTCCCTGGGACAGAGCTCCTGAATATGCTCGAATGAATTTGAAATAGATTAAACAAAATCGGCATAATAAGATGGCATCTCATAGGAACTCATCACCGCAAAGTTCACACCACCGAGTATCAAACATCATAAGATGATCAAGTAGCAGTAAGTTTCTTGGCTCATCACAACAAGATGATCAGGTAGCAACAAGTTTCTCAACTCATAATAACAAAGTTGACACCACCAAGTAACAAACATCAACATATCGGCAATGGTAGAAAAAACTAATATAAGATATTTGTTTGGCTCAACTAACACAAACTGCATCATGTCTCAGTGGTAGTGCTGCCTACCTCCTCAGAATAAAGGTCATGGGTTCGACCTTTGTTATTGATGTTGTTTCCTTTTTTATTTTCCTCCTTTTTTGTCATACTAAATTGTGGCCTTGTGGGACCTTGCTTTTTTTACATACTGGAATAGGTGACATTTGGGAACAAGCAGTTAGGCATTTGTTACTCAGGAAGGTCCTCCCTGCAAAATATCAACAGACTGTAGCTTCCTCGTCCATATCTTCCTCATCCATAAAGTCTGTTCTGTAGTATTCAGTCGGATAGGATTAAACTCTCACTGCTACACAATGAGAAAATCCAACATCTTACAATGAAAAACAGCAGTAGTAGTAGTAGCAACAAGTTCTTGCTATCCTACGTGTTAGCTTATTAAAAATCAATGTTTTTCCTTTTTATTTTCTGAGTACTGAGTAGCAAACATCGTAAGAGCTCAAGATTAACCATTCGACCAAATGACCCATATAACAATACAAAGTAGCAAATATCGTAGGATGATCATCATTACAATTTCACAATAATCATAACTACCCATTTGTAATCATAACGATAAGAACTAATCGTCAATTTCCATCTGTAGACGTTGATTCTCCTTCCATAGCTCCATCCTGCAGCTGTCCCTCCACCTTCTGCAGCTCACTGGCACTAGCTTCAAACTTCATGTTATCTTCTGAGGATCCTTCCCATTACCGATCCATTTCTCGCTTGTGTGACCTAAAGTAAACATCAACAACAACAAGTTTCATAACATTGCATGTCATGACAGTTTCATACAAGCATGATACAAGTTTCACAATAGTCATAACTACCCATTCATAATCATAACGATTGCTAGAACTTCTCCATCACATATTTGGCCTCCTGCAGTTGTTCCTTCACCTTCTGCATCTTATGTCGTGAATTTTTGGTCTTGCAGGTCTCTCTTGTATTTCTTAATGTTGTTTCAGAAGAGCTGGATGTCTCGTCCCAGGGCGAGGAATCTTCTAGGATCTCCAAGGAGATTGAAGAGTTAAGATCTTGGTTAGCTATGAAAGAGAGAGAGCTTGAACACTTACCTAAGGACAAGAAAACTAAGGGCAGAGCTGGCTCTGAAGGCATCATTGACGCATTTATTCCAATGTTTTTGGCCTTCAGAGCCAGTTCTGCCCTTAGTTTTCTTGTTGTTAGGTAAGTTCTCAAGCTCTTCCTCTCTTTCATAACTAATCGAGATCTTAACTTTTCAATCTCCCTTGAGATACTGAAGAGTTCTCCCCCGGGATGAGACATCCAGATCTTCTAAAAGACCATTAAGATGTTCTTACACCACACAGATCTTGGATGTTCTTATACCATCCACACAAACATCAACAACATGCTCCTCAGTATGTTCTGCGCTTGCAATTTTTCAGTCTGTTGTTTCGTCCTTGGGCCTTTATAGCCTTTGGGAGGAAGGTAAAGAATTGAATTTCCGACAATAGGTGAGTTGATTTCTATCATTCTCTTAGAAATATCTAGGACAACTTTGTGCTGAGTCATCCAATTCATACCTAGGATAATATCTACCCCCTCCAGACTCAATGTGACAAGATTTGTTGGGAAAGTCTTACTACCTATTTCAAGCGGTACCCATAAGGCTACGTGATGTGATGCAACCTTTCCACCCGGTGTGGCAATCATATAGGCCTGATTAGTATGACTCCACTTCAAATCCAAGTTACTCATGGTTTTCATATTAATAAAGCTATGAGTAGCACCAGAATCAAATAATATAGTAATTGGACGACCACGGATAGAAAAAGTACCCGTCAACACTGGTGCTCCTTCTGGAAGGTCAACAACTGTGGTGAAGTTCAAACGACCCTACTTCACTTGCACAGTCTGTTTCTTGCCTTGGTTCCCAGCCTTAGAACCTTGCCCCTGACTCTGTTGATTCTGTTGTCTAGGGCATGTGCACTTGTTGGCATAATGCCCCAGCTGTCCGTAATTATAGCAACAGCGATCATCATTGTTGCGGGCAGGTGGGGTGCACTAGGCCTGGAAAGCTGACTGCTGGGTGTTGCGGTAGCCGAAGATGCCAGAAGGCTTAGACTGAGACTGCTTCATCACCCAGCATCCTGATGAAGATGGTTGGGTGGCACCCTGCACATTCTTCTTAACAAATTTAAATGTCTTGCCCAGCCCACTACCTGAAGCTTGATTAAACTTCCTTTTCCTCTCTTGTTGAGCCCTCTTCATGGCATCCTCTTGGGAGATAGCCAAGTTAACCAGCTCAAGATAGCTGTCAATTTTTATCAAATTCAGCCGCTCATAGAGTTCACCATCAAGACCCTCACGGAAGCGTTCCATCTTTTTCTTGTCAGTGTCTACATGATAATAACCATACTAACACAAGTTGTTGAACTTTTGAGCATAGTGGTATACTGAGTCAGAACCTTGCTTGAGATTCATCAATTCTCTCATCTTTTAATCAATAAGACCCCTGGGGATGTGATGCTCCTTGAAAGCCTTCTTGAACTCATCCTAGGAAATCTGATGGCCCCGTGGTTGCATTGACTTGAAATGCTCCCACCAAATCAGCGCCTCGCCCCTAAGTTGCTGGGCGGCGAAGCCTGCCTTATTTTCATCTGAGCAGGGCAGTACAAATATGGAGAACATGGCCTAAAGGGCCCTGAGGAATGCATCAGCCTCTAGGGGCTCTTCTGCTTTAGAGAACTCAGGAGGCCTCATGGTTCCAAACTTTTCATAGGACATGACCGCATTTGGCCCATCTTGATTATGCCCTTGATGGTTGAAGGGCTGCTGAAGCCTTTGTGCAATCTGGTTCTGGGTGTTGAGAATTTGCCTCAACACTTCAGTTTGGGCAGCCATATAAGCCTCAGTAGGGGTCATCTGTGGGGGTGGGGGAAGATCACCACCACCACGACCACTGGAACCCTCAGGAGTGTCACGTGCATTATCAGCCATCTGAAAATTTTGAACTTTCATTAGATACATATTCAAATCTTGCTTAAAATAATAACAAGGAGAATATGCATGCAAAAATTCAATTTTATGAAAAAATCAGAATTTAGGCAGCATAACAGTCCTGAGTATAAAATTCATAACTTTCTGTACGAAAGTCAAAATTTTCTAAAATTTGGTCAGTATGTGTAGAATATCATAAGCTTCAACTTTGGTATTCAACTCTAGGACAGATTCATCTTTTATAGGGGTCGAAAAATTAAATTACCAAAGCTCTGTCTAGCAGTTTGGACAGCAACAGTAGCTTACTAAAAATTCGATATTTCTTAAACTACACATGCAAAAATACTGAATTTTTGTGAGCATAACCATTATAAAGTTTTGAACAACTTTGGTATTCATCCAAAAACTCAGATATGACCATAACTTCCTTCATTTCATTTCTTAGGCAGATTGCTGCCAGAAAGGTGTTTTTCCACCATAATTACAAGATTACAAAATGTGGTGGATCACCATTACATATGGGTTACTACATAGCTTCTAGCTACACAAAAGAATACCCTAAGTCAGCCTAGTACAAAAACCAACCAAAAGAGGCTAACAAAGAGTACATGTCAAGTTCCTACTACATCATCTAAGATCTAGGTCCTATGTACAAGTTGCTGGAGAGTCCCACGCTGCAAGTAGAGGTAGAGTGCCAAGCTCAACTAGTCGAATCCGGGCACATCCTGAACCTCCTTTGGGTCAAGCTGGATCTCCTGCTGCTCGTCGGGTCCAACGCCTGGTGGGTGGTGTGCCTGCTGTAGCATACCCACCTCAACCTCCAAGGCCTCTGTAGCAAGCTCAAGGTCCTCAACCTGATCCTGCAAGCCCTGGATATGCTGGAGGTGCACAAGCCTCTCAGCATCTCTATCTGCCAACTGAGCCTGCAACTCCTGCTGCCCATCCTGGAAATCCACGATCTGCTGCAGGTGGTCGCCACGCTCAATCTGGAACTGAAATACTCGACCCTGGAGGTCAGCGATAGTCTGCACAGCCTATGTGTACCCACTATGCTGCTCCGAGAAGAGTCCGACCACCCAGTGTGAGTACCACGTGGCTCCATTGAGACGGCTGGCCAAGTCGTCAGAGATAACTCGGTGAAGGTCCTGGAGAGCATACAAAGCCCTCAAGCATGTGCCCAAAGTCTGCACAGTGTCATAAGGTGGCATGATCTCGAGAAGCGTGGCTATGTTGGCCATCCAGCCTAGCCACACGGGGTCGTTGGGGTCCATGGTAGGAACCAACCCCAACGGTGTCTGCATCATCTCATGTGGTCGGTGAGTGGAGAGGGTGTGGAGCACCATCAGTGCTGCCGACTCCACCGCCTCGAACGAGCAGAAGCACAAGAGCTCCATGCTTAAGTCAGCCCACTCGGGGTGGCCCGGGTGGGGAAGCACGGTCACTCGTACTCGACATCTCGGTACGCCCATCTCCTCGTACTCCAGCCCCTCGTAGCAGGGAGGGGTGGTGTAGCCGACAGCACAAAGAGCTCTCCACGCAATGCGGGTGAAACCCTCCCAGTGCAGGCCTGTGGTGGCAAACGTGCCATCGGCGCTCACCGCAATGAAACCAGGGGCAGCCATCTGTAGAAATAATTTCCAAACGCACGTTAGAACCCACAAAGATGAGTTTAACATGCAAAATGGCAAAAACTGGCAGTTTGAACAAAAAATCATAACAAATAAATCAGTACCCCAAAAATTCCAAATTTTTGTGAGCAACTCAGAAACATTCTAGCTCCCACTTTTGGTATTCAAAGGTTGAATTAATTCAATTTGGAAAAGGGTCTAACAGATCCATTTTCAGAGTGTTGTTGCCCAGAAAATTTCAGCAGGGTAGAGCTTCACTAAAAAGATCATAACTCAAAAATTGAGTACCCAAATACCATGAAATTTTTACAGCACAAACTTGGCTATATAGTGAACATTTTTGTTATAGATTCTCTGGTCAAATTCATTTAGGTACTATATGTAAAAATTCGAGTTTTCAGACTAACTCAAGATTTTGACAGAATTTTAGCATGACCTATGCATAGCAATTTGATCACAACTTCAGTTTTAAGCATCCTAAAATCATGAAAAATTCATGGAACAAGCTCAACTAGCTGATGAGCAATTTCCCTAAAGATCACCCAGTCCGAATTTTTCTAGATCATCCTTACACAATTTTGTACAGCAACTAGTTACATCTTTGTTTTATCACAACAATCATCAATCTATCATGTAAGGGTCCTTAAGCAACACATTGCAGTTAAAGACCATATAACAAATGATTTAGAACCAGTTTTAGTTTTGGTATTTTTTACATGATGCAAAAAGCGTCCTATACATCCTCACAAAGCTTTTAAGCTTAAAATCGAAGTTAGTGCCGGTGGCAAGGCATATATATATATATATATATATATATACATATATATATATACATATGTATATATATATATATATATCTACATATATATATATATATATAGATAGATAGATAGATATATATATATAGTCGAAAAACTATTTGTTTCTTAAGTATTGTTCCTAACAACTGTGGTTAGTGTACCTGCAGAAAATCACAGATATTCAAGACCTTTTGTGCCAGCACTCACAAAAGCGTCCACATTCATTACCGTTCACTATAAAAACGGCATCCATGCGTAAAGCCGCTGCATGGACAGCGTCCAACCTCGGACACCTCCGTTTGAATGGAGTTATCATTTCCGTCTATTGCGGGATCGCACATGTATGGCAAAACATGGCTAGACACAGACGCGAGGTGGGTTCCCATTGGAATAGGTCCCATCCATCCCTCACGGACTTTCCCGTGGCACGAGCACGAATGGCAAAACGTGCTGATCTAGTAAGGTTGTGCAAGAAAGTAAGTTTTGACAGGAATAAAATGTGCTGGAAGTCAGTATAAATACACCATAGAGTACTAGCCACCTGAAAGGACCCAAAAATTCCCTCTAGGGCCTCTCGGACTAGATTAAACCTTAACGTCCTACGCACTTAGCCAATTTCTTAATCTTGGCAAATTTTAATCCAAAAACAAGTTATTAAGGTATTTTTATTACTCTAGTGCATATTCACGCTCTGGTACCAGCTGTGACAGAACTGCCCAAAATAATTCTGAATTATCACCTAAGCCGGTCCACTTGGCTCATAAGCGATAACCAAGAGTTATTTTGTCGCCTCTGCCGGGTCATGCCCGGTGAATCACTTACACAGGATCGAGAATATGCGCTAAGCCCACTCGAAGGCGGGACCAGAGTACAAGTTCAATATTACATAAAAGTCCACAAGTACATAATATTACAAACCAAATTTTTCATACATAAAGTAAAGGTGATGCAGAGTTTAAACAGCGGAAAATAAAACTAGCGCGTGATACACATGGGAGGCCATCCAAGCATATCATTCCTCATCGTCATTCTCCCATTCAATCTCCCAACCATCTGGAATAGTACCAGGCCAGATGGGGTTACCTGAAAACCACAAATTAAGCAAGGCTGAGTATGCTAATACTCAGCAAGACTGACCCGGCAAAATAAAAGTACAACTAGACATGCAAGGCTTTTTGGCTGGTGGGTTTGTTTTGCCAAAAGCGACTAAAAGTTTATCCTTACTTTCCATTTTTAGCTCAAGTTCTAGTATGTTAACCAATCTAGGTAAGCACCTAACTAAACAAGCATGTTTGTGCAAACAATATTAATCAGGCAACAATATTAATCCAACTATTCCATAAATAATCATGGGGTAGCCAGTGGTCAAGCCGACTCAGATAACGACGAGTGACCGACGATCGATCGATTTATATCCTTGCAAGGTAAACCCAAGATACACGGAAGAAGGTAGACCCCAAAGAAATCAAATAAAAGCGAATGCGGGGTCTACCCCGACCAGGCGGTTCCCGTCATTCCCCATATTAGGGACAGATGCCACAGTCCTAAGTACAAGGTTACTGGAACGCCCTCACACGGCACGTCCAGACTCACACTTGCACTACCGGAATCAAACCGGGAGACGCATCTCAAGAATAGTAGCGATAAAGTCCCCGCACTGGTTAATTAGGTACTACGCTTACCGGTCACATTCCCGACAAGCACTTGGTACGTTCAATAGCTTAAACTAGCACCATGCTACTCGGTCGAGACCGAACCCATTGCTCTTACCACATGAGCGAGTCAATTTAACCAACTTATGATTCCAACATAAGCATCCTATATCTCGCGAGCAATGAGTCATTACTCGACTTGTACCGTGTCCTTAAAGCATGGCACTAGCGTCCTAACATACTAATATAAGAGCATAGGAATCCTAAGGATCATGCATCTAGGTTTCAAAACAACTCCTGAAATTTAAATGCACAAGTAAAGCATAAATACTGAAAATAAAGCATAGGTTTAGAAAAAGGGGTCACGTGCAACTCCGGTGCTTGCCTTCTTCTAACTCAGCACCAGCCTTGGGCTCTTCTGGACTTTGGTCTAGGTCTTGAGTCACACTAGCTTGATTCAACTCCCCACTAGCTGATCCCTCCTCCTCCTTAGTATTGGGGTGTGATGACGGTGAACTAACTACTATTTTGATGGGGATTGTGTGCACATCTAAGCAATTTAAATTACTAAACTTCATTAAGAGTAGGGGGTGAGTGATGATGGACTAGTTATGACTTTGATGGTGATTGTGTGCATATTTAAGAAAATTAATTTAACAAACTTCACCAAACAGTAGGGGGTGTATTTAAAATTATTTCAAATAGAAACCAAACATAAACAACTTCATTAAACTTAAATAATAAATATACATCTATTTCTTCTATTTTTAACTAGCCATTCATCCATAATTCATATTAATTAAAATATAACTCCAACTGATCTTAAATTTTTAACACAGTAGCATGAGACTATAACAAGCTTAAATATCAAGTTTCAGCTCCAGAACATATATAAATTAATTTAAATGAAAAAGACAAAAGTCAGCCTAGATTAACTTCATTAATTCATACAAAAAGATTTACTAATCTTTTTGACCTCAAATTTTTCCTACAGTTCAAGCATGACAAATCTAAGCTCCTGACCAACACATACAAGTGGATCTATCATATTTTTCAAGTTATGCATTTAACATCCTTCACAAGGATAAAACCAAAACATCATTCAAACAAGCTCCTAAAATCATAATTATTTTTCCAGAGATGCTAAACATCATAACAAAGACCTAGGGTGCATTGGTGCTTAAATAATTTATTTCGTGAGGGGACTATAAAAAGCATCAAGCTTAATCTAACATAAATTTTCCAAAAATCATAACTATAAATCTACACAACAAACATGTGTGAAGCTTGGTCACAGATCTGAACAAGGCTCACAAACCAACATATCCAAATTTCACATCCATTGCATGAGTACATTCTGAATTACAATAAAAGTACCTCAAACTGAGTTTGAATTTACATTTCAAAACTGTTCAGAAAAACCCTATACAACTTTTCTAAAAGTTGTAGATCTCCTCACAACGAATCCAAAAAAATTGGATTTACATTTTTCTGAGTTTTCTACAATTATAATGAATTTCCTAAATTTCAGCCAAAACCCTAACTAGGACTTTACAACCAGACCCTTGACAAAGTTTCAGAAATTACATAACAGCCATTGATTTACAGTTTGGACCCTGAACAAAACGCAATCGTCACGAATGGGTCCCCGCCGACGAGGAGGAGCTCGCCGGCGGCGGTGGGCTGCCGGAGCTCGCTGGGGAGCGGGCCCTACAGCCAATGTGTACCTGCAGGGGGCGGTTTGCAGCGGTGGTCGGGCTAGGGACGACATTGTCGGGCGCCGATGGCGAGGCGCACCTGGTGCGCCTGCTGCGGCCGCCTAAGGCCGGCGACGGCGCGGCCTGGCGAGCGGTGGTGGCGAGTAGGACTCCGAGGAGATGCCGGGGAGTAGCCGAGCAGAGCGGTGGCGACAGGGCGACTGAGGTGTAGGCGCGGCGCGGCTTGGCTCCGGCCTGCTCTGGTCCGCGGCGAGCGGTGGCGCTCACGGCAGAACAGCGCGGCGTCCACAGTGCGGAGCGAACGAGCAGCCGGACGAGGTGAACGAGGAAAACACGCGGCGCCCTGCTCGCTTCCTTTTTAACCCCGACCAGGCGTGGAAGACCGCCCGCGCGCGTTCGACTGGCTGCCGCGACGTCTGGCGCGTGTCGCCCGGGCATTCCAGCGCGAGTGGACGCGACGCACAAGACCGAGGCGGGCGGAGGGTCCACAGCAGGGCGCCCGGTCCACAGCGACGTCGCCCAGGCGTCCGTACGCCGGACCGACCTGCAGACGCCACGTGGACGGCCCGCGAACGGAGAATCCGCGCGTACCCGCGACGCCCGAGCGCAGCACCCCGGCGTCCAGACCCTGTTTTAATTCGTTTTAGCCCTCTTCAAAATTGCTAAACTCCAAAAAGTGGCAACTAAGTCAAAAATCTCCAAAATAAAACTTGTAGAGGAGCTAAAGCACTACAACTTTTCCAAAGGGCGACATATGTTTTTATGAATAGATTTGTGGGAAAAACGTGTTGAACTTTCAGTTTTTCTCGGCCCTATTTTCCTGTTCACAGCGAGTTCAACTCAAATTTAAGCGAACTTCCGCTCAAATTTTGAATGTCCGCCAATTATGAAAAATGTGTTCCCAGAAATAAGGAAAAACTTTTATATTGGCTGATTTTGAACTTCTATAGTGAAATTTGGAGAACGCGCAAGAAAACCAAATCAGCCTTTTGGAGCTCCAGGGGTTTGACCATGAATTGAAAGTTTGAGCAAGGGTTTTTGTGCATAAGTGTTCACAATCATGTAAAACATGCTTAGGGACTAATTAATCTTGATTATCATGACTAATTGAAGTACTTAGTGTTAATAAATATCAGGGATATTACAGAATCATCAGAGGATGTGTCCACTAGCACCCGAATGGGGCTCTGCTCTACCTCCTCTTCATTAGACCACTGGGGATCCTCCCTTTCATCAAAAGAAGAGCAGGATGTGGCTTGCGCTGCACCTCTAGGAGACAATGGCTCTATGGGGAGAGGAAGAGGGCGTTGTGCGAGAATGGGGTTTGTTGTTGGTTGCAAGAGTAGGGAGAGGAAGTGAGAGGGCGATGTGCGAGAATGGGGTTTGTTATTGGTTGCAAGAGTGGGATATTTATGGGGAGAGGAACTCATTTTTTGAATCGAACAGCAGGGGAGGCCCCTACTGGATCTTTTCATTTTCATAAATATAATATGTACATGTTACAAGGCCATAGGCCCAAAGAAAAGAATAGGCAAATGTTAATTAAAATTACAAAACCAGGACTCTAACTCCAACCCAAGGGTCATCTTGGCTCTGTAAAACAAGAGCTTGAATTCATTTCTGAAAATGGTTTTCCGTCTAGCCAATGAAACCGGGGCCTTATCAAAGATTACTTCATTTTGGTGTACCCAAATAGCCCAACAGCAGAGTAAGAAGATCTCTCTGTATATACAGCGACCAAATCTTCTTCGACCATCAACAATCTTATCAAGGTAAGAATCAAAGTGTGACCAGGAAATATCCAGCAAATGCCAGCACCACTGCCTGACAGTGCAACTGAAGAACAGATGCTCAAGTGTCTCATCCTGGTTGTGTGTGCATAAGACACAACTGAAATCGTCTAAGGCTCTCCTCTTCCTCCTTAGAATGTCACTTGTGTTTAATCTATCACAGAAAAGGAGCCAGCCAAAAAATTTATGCCTTCCCCTACTACAGGATTTCCAAATCCATTTAAAAACTGGATGTGCCTCGCAAAAATCTTGTAACTGCGTATAGGCCAACTTGGGAGTGAACACTAGAGTTCCCCAAATATATGTCCATTGATCTTCATCAAAAACTGAAAGGTTAAGGCTGTGTTGCGGGTTGGATAATTGGGACCATTGATCTACAGCTTGCTCAGATAGTTGTGTAAGGAAATTAGCAGAAGCATCTTGAGAGATAAATTTTTGCAGAGAGATATTCTTATTCCTGGAAAAAGAGAAAAGCTGAGGGAATTGCCATTTAAGTACTCCAAAATTCCAAGTGTGTGTCCAAAAATAGACAGTGGTTCCTTTATCAACTTGTCAAGATGCAACCATGAGATACTTTTCAGAAAAGGACATTACATCCCTCCACCAAAATGAACCAACCGACCTCTTAACATGTGGAACAACTTGGTTTGAGTATAGACATTGCCAAGTGAGGGTAACCCAGGGAATGTTTTCATGATTGTAAAATTTATGTAAATGATTCAGAAGGAGAGCTGTATTTTGTGTTCTAAGATTAATAATTCCAAGGCCACCCTGATCCTTTGGCAAACAAGCTTTCTTCCATGCAACTAGGCATCCCCCCTTTCTGTTGATGTCACCTCTGTCCCAAAGGCAATGATTTCTGTACTTATCAATTTGATGTGGCACAGAGACTGGAACCTTAAGAGTACCTAAGTAAAAAGTGGGCAAAGCAGAGAGTACTGAATTCACCATGGTCAGCCTTCCAGCATAGGTCAAGAGACTACTAATACCCATCATTCTTCTCTCAATTCTATTCAGCAAGGGCAAGAAATCATCAACTGACGATCTGGTAGTTCCTAGTGGTAAACCAAGATATGTGAAAGGCATGGTACCCACTTGACATTCCAAAGCATTAGCAAGAAGAGTGATCTTCTCTGGTTCAACATTGATGGGTATAAGGTTGGACTTGGCAAAATTCACCTTTAAGCCTGTAGAAACTGCAAAAAGCTCCAAGTATATTCTTGAGATTGATAAGCTGACTTTCTTCTGTTTGCATGATGAGTAAGGTGTCATCAGCATATTGAACAATTGGGTAATCACCCCCAAAATTGTTGCCCAAAGGGTGCAGCAAGAGGCCTTCTGGAGCAACACTATTCACCACTAATTGTAGGAGGTCAGCACCAATGAGAAAAAGCAAAGGTGACAAAAGATCACCTTGCCTAACTCCTCTCTTGCATTTGAAAGGCTTTCCAAGAACCCCCATTGAGTAAAGAAGAAGAAGAAGAGGCAGAAGAAAGGATGATTTCAATACAATGAACCCATTTATCAGGGAAGCCTTTATGCCTTCACATCTCCAAAAAGATTACTTTGTCTATAATGTGGGAAATATTTGCTGAGAAAGGGGGAAAGTCTGTTCGGCAGAATGTTAACGGACCGGAAGAAATGTTGTACTCCCTCCGTCCCAAAATTATCGCATACTGTACTCTGTCTCTCTTTTTTTGAGGAGTCAAAATGTGCACTTATTCGTCCCAAAATTAAGCGCATGTCTCAATTTTCGAGGAGTGAAAAATATGCACTTGTTTGACTGCCTGGTTTATTAACTCCTAGTAGACCAGAAGGTCCTTTTAGCAATACATCAGTATACCAGAGCTTTGTAACCCCTTCCACTCACTCGTCATTAGTCTTTCTTTGAGCTGTAACTCTTCCATTGTTCTTTCGCTATCCAGTCAATGATGCCTCGTCCCTGGGCAAGTCTTATTCCAGACATTGTTGTGAGCATCGCCAATAAGATCAGTGATGCAAGAGATTTCATCATGTCCAAAGCAGTCTGCAAGGGTTGGAACTGCGCTAGTTCAGGTGAGGCACACCTATTTGACCCTTGGATTATGAAATCTGAATTTATCAGTGAATCTAGAGTAGTGACATTTGCATTCGTCATGGATCTTCGGATTTTTGACATTTCCTTTCCTGCATTGGCTGGGAAAATGACTATATTGATTGGTTGCGGCAAATCTAGATGCCTAGTCAGCTTAGATGACACAAACTGGAGCACCGCGCTCATGTTGAATCCTTTGTCTCCTTCGGAGCACATTCACTTTCCTCGACTCCCGAAATGGAGCCATAGCCAAGTCTCCAAGCTTGTATCTTGTGCCTTGAAACACCAGTTGGTGCAGAGTCATTTCTTGTGATAACTTTGTTTTGGCCAGTAAAATCTTCTGCAGAGCTAGGGTCATTGCCCGTCTGCATGTGGCATTTAGGAAGCCAATCCGACTGCACTACAATTCCTTCGGAGGATTTCTGGTGTTGTTCTTCTGAACACATGCAGATCTACTTGGGGCATGATCTTCCAGCACCTCCCCATCCTGTTGGACTTCGGTTGTCATGGGTTATTGGCATGAGCATCTCTTCTGTACTCGAAGGTCAAGACTGATTGTTCTTTGTTGTTCTAGAGGAGAGAGAAGCTGAGATGGTGGAATTAACTCTACATTCATTCGTCGGGGACATTTGGCAGCCAATTCCCTCGGACAGAGCTCTTGTGTTCCAGAATAAGATCATCTTGTTTAGTCTTGACAAGTGCATGGTTACACATGAGCATGCCATTTCTACGAACTTATTGGCACGATGAAGAGGATCAATATTGGATCTATGAGTAGAAAATAGGTATTGTTCCAGGCATCAACACTACTCCTGCGATCCAAATCAAATAGGTTCCTAGGGATTCGATTTGGTCACGAGGAACATGGTTGTTGCCTAGCTATGCATAATGTGAATCTTTGATTAAGTAACCATCTGTAACGAATTTCTATATATAACGTACAAATATCTATATTATTAGTCTTCCTCAATTATGTAGTGCATGAGTTTTAAATGGTAAATATGATGGAATAACTTGCTACCACAATCAAATTCGCAATCACAATAGGATACAAGTAGCTACACATTAGTTTCCCAGGAAGGTCCTTCCATCAAAACATGAACAGACCAGACCTTCTCCTCATCCATAGCTTTGCCCTTCTCTAATTATTATTACAATACCTCCACTTTTCTCCCTCTACCTTATTTTAAGAATAGTTCCACAGTTATGCAACACATATGAATTCATCATGGTGAGCACGCTCGAATCACTTTTAAATAGATTAAACCAAATCAACATAATAAAAGATGGCATCCGAAGGACCGATTAGGCGACCAGAAAGGGGGAGTGAATGGGAGCTGATAAAAATTCTTCCCGAAGGATGAACTCAGACTATACCCCGATTGCCACTCCGATCACTCGCACACACAAGAGAGGCTCTAGACTAGGCACACACAAGCCTACAAGTCCTAGAGACAAGCCACGAATCAAGAAGCGGAAGTACAAGACAAGAACCAAAACACTTAGCCGTTTTTGCGAGGTGCAAGACGGACTGTCCGTCAGGGCCGGGCGGACTATCCGCGGACAAGGGGCAGACCGTCCGTGTGTCAAGGGCGGACTATACGAAATTGACACCAGAACAAACAGGAACGAATTGCTCCTCGCGGACCGTCCGTTCGAGCCTTGCGGACCGTCTGCTAGTGTCGCGGACTGTCCATGAAGGACACGCGGACCGTCTGGTAGAAACCCTAGAAAATCTCAACTCAAAAGAGACCACGCGGACCATCCATCATCGACCGGCGGACCGTCCATAAAACCACTTGCAAAACAATTCAAATCTCCCGACACATCGAAGCACGAGCTCGCAATAAGACGAATGAACTGGCGACAAACTCAGGCACTACGGACCGTCCGCGCGTACCAGGCGGATTGTCCGCCACACACGAACAGAGCAAACCGAGCCTGACCTCCACGAGGTCAACTCCTCCTTCCCTTCACGCGATCTCCCGAATCAACCAATGGATTGCGACCAAAACACAGGGGAAGGTGAAGCGTCTCTAGGAGATGCTATCCCTACGAAATCGTGGCCTCAAACCAACTAAAATGAGAGGAATCGAGATTCTACGAAACCATCACCATGAGCTCGGGTTCCACCAAGAACTCGCAAATCAAAGGCTATTCCCAGCATTTCAGGGGTCAAGATCATCCACAAAGATGCACAAGATATCCACCCATGATCCCCTCAAAGAAATCTGGAGAAAACGCCCTCAAATCGACGAATCAAGCGAAGAACAAAAACCCCCCAAAAAATAGCTCCGAAAATGACACAAAAATCACAAGGAACTAAGAAGGAGATAGCACCACAACGATGAATTATTCCATACATCCAGAGGTCAGATTCTATAGAAGAAATTGTCTAGCCTATGGATCGAACAAAGGAAGTAAATCATTCGGGGGAGAGAGACCTAGGGCAAGAGAGAGAGAGAGAGATCCACCTCTCCGCTATTTATATGAAGTCCACCGGAGGAGGCAAATGACCACGCTACCCCTACAACTTAAAAAGAAGATACACACCCCTCAGGGGCAATTTGGTCAAGCCTTCGGATATTTCCATCGAGCGGCACGCTTTCACCGCGGACTCACATAGCATCGACGCAAGCCCGTGATCACACCACGTGCCCCCCCCCCCCGCCTCGAAGCTTCCCAACGCTCCCAGATCCCCGTCTCCGTCGTGTTTGGCCTTCGGGCTTGGTTGAGGCCCAAACCAAGAAACCGTCCTGCGATGGTTTTGTGGGCAAACCACCAAACCTCGCATGCAAGCTTCGGTCGCGAACTACCACCTTGCACCGGCCCATGTCCATGACTTCAACTCGCTCTTCTTGCACCATGCGGCTCGCACTTGACCCCATCGGCCACCAGGTCCATCGAACCAAGCCTACTTGTCTCTCCATCACCCGGAGGCCTCCACGGCATAGACCTTTCGCGCTTGTTCTTCACCTGCACCGACACGAGTCAAGCTGCAACCTGCACCTGCAGTACTATGCCAAGCATCAGTCCACACAACGTTGTCAATCACTCATCACTAAGGAGCGACCCTCCACTGGTCTTCGAACACTCCTGGCCCTCAATCTCCCCCTTGATGAGTGCATTGACAACACCCATAGTAACCAAATCAGAGAAAAAGGACTTTCGCAAAAAAAATAGAGAAAAAGGAAAAGAAAACAACCACGAACAAAATGCTATAAATGAGACATAGAGCAAGCAAGGTATACATGGTGTAGTTAGCACATTACCATCAAGAAAGTAGAGACATAGATACATGTGACATGGCCAAAGCATTTTAAGAAATTTTCACAAAAGAAGTTCATCTCATGAGCAAAGCCCTATCCATGGTCAATTTGAGCAAAAATGAGCTAGATTCACACAAAACTCATACAAGATCACAAGTTCTCATGACAAGATCATAGCAAACACACATAAGCTACTATATGTCATGTCAGAGCCACCGAGCCATGTGTCTACTTCTAATAGAGACTTCTCATGGTAGACATCATGCAACAGTTTAGCACCCAAGATATATACATGAAAGCATAAAGATATGATTATGAGCATATTTTTCAAGCATAGACATTTCATAGACCAAATTCATTTTCAAATTTATGCATGGTACATGAAATGCCTTTGCGGCAAAAAGAAGCTTATGCTCCTCCATAAGTGAACACATGGGCTAAACATTCACAATGATATATTTGTTTTTGACCCCAAGTGAAAAGAGCATGATTGTCAAGCACAAGCTAAGCATGATATAGGCACTTGAGCACAAAGAGAGCATGAAAGAGAATCTACTCATGAGTGAAAGCATTTTAGCATTTTCAAAAAGAAACTATCTCATCATGAATATATGACAATACTATCAAGAGCATAGCATTAACATCACCATTCCCAAAGCATACACACATCTCACATATAGCACATCATGGTGATCAAAGTATATAAGAGAAGCTCATCCTAGCGAATATGATACAAAGATGGCTATCCTACCATGTTTTGGTACAAAAATGAAAATGCATGCATGAAATGCAACAAATGAAACATATATCACATATATAAATGAGAAGCTCGAAGATCCAGCTAAAAAGGGAAACACACTCCAAGTTCACCTCGCAAGCGTGTGAAGGTAACTAGGTCAAGTGGTTTAGTGAAGATGTCGGCTAGCTGATCTTGGGTAGGTACATAGGACAAGGAAATATTCCCTTTCTCAACATTGTCCCTCAGAAAATGATATCTCACTTTGATGTGTTTAGTCTTGGAGTGAAGAACTGGGTTTTTGGCTACACTTATGGCACTGGTGCTGTCACAAAAGAGTGGAACCTAGGTGCACTCCTCACCAAAGTTGCTCATAGTGTAGGTCATCCATAGGAGTTGGGAACAACAACTAGTTGCAACAACATACTCGGTCTCTGTAGTGGACTGGGCTACACTAGATTGCTTGCAAGACGACCAAGAGACCAAAGAAGAACCAAGAAACTGGCAACAACCCGAGTTAGACTTGCGATCCAAACAACACCCAGCAAAATCAACATCAGAATATCCGTGAAGTGTGAGTGTCGAGGAGGCAGAATACCAAAGACTGACCTCAGGAGTGTAGTTCAAGTACCTGAAAATCCTTTTCATGACCTGCTGATGTGAAGTACTTGGTGAAGCCTGAAAACGAGCGCACAGACACACACTGAACTGTATGTCTTGCCCTGTCGCCATCAAGTAGAGGAGGGAGCCGATCATGCTCTTGTACTCCTTCTAGTCCACAGGTTCGCCATCTTCATCCGTATCCAAAGCCGTAGTGGTACTCATCGGTGTAGTCAGTGGCTTGGAGTCGTTCATGACAAATTTCTTCACGATGTCTTTGGTGTACTTCGCCTGGTGTACGAACGTCCCATTCCTTGCATTGCTTGATCTGAAGCCCGAGGAAAAACTGCAACTCACCCATCATAGACATCTCGAATTCCCTGCTCATGTCATCTACAAACTTGGCAACTAAACTGTGAGATGAGCCACCAAAGATAATATCGTCCACATGCACTTGCACGATCAAAATGTCAACGCCCTTCCTGAGGAGAAAGAGAGTCTGGTCAACCTTCCCCGTCACAAACCCCTTACTAAACAGAAAGCCCCTCAACTTACCATACCACACCCTGGGTGCTTATTTTAAGCCATAGAGAGCTTTTCTAAGTTTGTATACTCGGTGGGGATACTTCTCACTCTCAAAACCCGGAGGTTCCTTACATACACTTTTTCCTCTAGGAACCGATTCAAGAAAGCACTCTTCACATCCATTTGGTACAATTTGAACCTTTTAGCAACAGAAAATGCTAGAAGGATCTAAATCGCCTCCAAATGAGCCACTGGTGCAAAGGTTTCCTCATAATCTATCCCTTCCTTCTGACTATACCCCTGGGCAACCAACCTCGACTTGTTTCTCACAATCTCCCCATTTTCTCCCTCTTTGTTTCTCCAAACCCATTTGGTGCCTATCGGTTTGCAATTTGGAGGTGGATCTACTAACTCCCACACCTGGTTTCTCTCAAAGTTCTCAAGCTCCTCATGCATAGTGTTTACCCAATTCGGATCAGAAAGTGTGTGTCCAATATCTTTGGGCTCGAAGTGGCAACAAATGCAGAGTGAGCAAAATGAGAGATTCTCTGTGACCTGGATCGTGTAGTGCGTTCATGAAGGTCACCTATGATCCTCGAAGGTCGATGATCCACCTTTACACGTCGGGGAGCCTCACACCTGGAGACAACCTCCCCTTCAGTAGCAGCTTCCACTCGAACAACCTCAGTCGTCGTAGGAGTAGGGATGGACCATCCTCGATCGTCGTCGTCGTAGTGGAAGTAGTAGGTCCACGGTCAGCCGTGGGAGCATCACCACCATCATCATCATCTTGTCCATCACCATCCTTCTCATCATCGAAGATCTTCTCACCAACTTCATCGTCATCTGCACACTCAAAGACAGAAGAGCTACATGGTTGCGTCTCGTCGAAGGTTACCTCGCAAGTCTCCATGATTCGATTAGTGTCAAGATTGAGCACACGATATGCTCTAGAGTGAATACCATAACCAAAAAACGACATCGGAACACCTAGCCTCAAACTTATCTAGCTTGCCCTTCTTGAGAATAAAGCACTTGCAACCGAAAGCTCGGAAGTGACTCACCTTAGGTTTCCGCCCATGCATCAGCTCATAGCTGGTCCTCTTCTTGAAAGCACGAAGGAAAATGCGATTCGACACGTAGCAAGCGATATTGACCGCCTCAGCCTAGGAACGCTTAGGAGTCCTATGCTCATCAAGCATCGTCCTGGCCATCTCACAAAGGGTCCAGTTCTTCCTCTCCACTACACCATTCTGACAAGCGACATATGGAGAAGAATACTGATGGTCGGGACCAAGATCACTGCACAAGGTATCAAAATGAGAGTTCCTGAACTCCGTGCCATTGTCACTGTGACAAGCTTGTTAAGTTTCTTGTGGGATAACCGATTGTGAACCTTTGTATGCAGCAGGGTAAAAGTACTCCAGTTCCACTTGCATCCACTTGAGGAAACACATTGTGAACCAAACCGCAAAGCAAGGGGTTGTAGCTGTGTAGTGCTTGATCCGAACATCATCCACTAGGATACTGCATGTGCAACCCATTTTGTAAACAATATATTCCAATAGAGAAAACAATAGTGTCGTATGGAATAACTCTTACATGGGGTTGTCTTTGGGTCCATCGCCATTTTAATTGCTAGTTCCGAGCCAAACTCGCCAAGCTTCTAACGAAACACCTCATCCTCCTGCAATGCATGCACAGTGCTCTGGACATCTGTCATGCGCTCAAATGTAACCCTGAGCGAATGAAACATTTCTTGAGTTGGTTCCATCGTATACGCAAGCCTCGGATTTAGGACACCAGCTACAAAATATGAATCACTTCAAATAAGTATAAGGTCAATAACTCAATACAGCTTGAAAATACATGTACAGTCTTACCTGCACCCACATACGTTCTGTGGTACACGTCACGAATCCTAACGTCCATAATCTTACGATACTCATTCCATGTAGAAACATTTCTTCCAAAGAAAGACTCCAACTCATTTTTGCACGTCTGGTAGGCGTACACGACATCACACAAGTTGGCTCGCTTGTCCTGATCAGCGAAGCGAAGAAACTTGTATACTGATTGAACTGTGTCTATGATATATTTCAATCCCTCCCACAACTCGATACTTGACAAACTGGTGTGAGCAAATTGACCTTCTTTAGTATCCGCCCACTTGCTTTGATGAACTCAGGAGATGCCATCCACTGCATGAAACCCTCACGTTTCCGATAAATGCTCTTTAGGAACATGTAGTTGGTCCCAAACCGAGTGGCATTCCACTTGACCAACTCACCACCAGTTGCCTTCCTCAACATTGCATTCAACTGACCATGATTGTGTAACCAAGCAGAAATTCGCTTGCGTATCTTGATCGTACCTTGTTGTTCGTACCTTTCACTGATATCCTTCAACATCAAATTGACAGTGTGTGTGCTAGACAAGGTGTCCAAGCAATGTGTTCATACTTATCTCCTATAGCCTTGCATGCTTTCTTGTAGTTCGAGTCATTGTCAGTCACTATATGCATGACAGGGTTCGGGCCAATGTCGTCCACCACCTTTTGAATCTCCTGAAAAAATAGGAAGAATATTTAGTAACCTCGACAACATACTCAATGTGAAATGGCACATGTTTAGGGGCAATCATGAACAAATATGCAGAATCTTGACTTTTTCCAGTCGCATCAATAGACTTGTGAAACCACGTGACCCCATTGCAATGTATCAAAAAGTTGATGACACTCATCCTCGTCGGGTCAGTACAAGAATCACACATCAACGTGATGCCAAACACAGGCCAGTCTTTCTGAAATTTTGCATACCTCGTCTACAAGTCTGTCTCGTTCTGATCAAGGTACTTTCCATCAATATCCCGTCTAGTGGGTGACACGATACCTTCACCTGCAACCATATGGAAATCATGAGATTAGATACATGAATGTAATATCATAGGTGTCATTCGCATGAAAAGAAAACTTACCCTACTTCTGCGTCTCTCTGACAGCACTAACAAAATATGGATTGTCCGCTTGTCTTCCAAGTACTCCCGCAATGTGGAAAAATTTTGACCAAGCTTTACCAATAACTTCCTTTGCATTCTTACCCTTCTGCTTCCAGGAGCTTGTATCAATCCTTTGTTGTGTCATTCCTCTTCTCCCACCGAATGCCAAGTTATACTCCTGCACCACAGGACTCTCCCTCTGTGAAGTTGCCCTTTGAAACAACCTCGAAACAGGACTCCCACTCCTCAAACCAGAACCACTACCCCCTCCATGCTCGTAAGTACGTCCTCTCTGTTCCCCCCATGTCGGAAATCTGCTTCTCTCTCGATAGGTTCAGTGCAAGCTGCAGCTGATCCTCCTCATCATCATCTTCAGCACCAGGATTGTTTCCCTCCGCTGCAGCCTCCTCCTGTCTCAACTTCTCTCGAGCCCGTGCAGGCGGTTGCCTTCTTAGTCCTCTCAAGATCACACTGAAAGTACTCCCATACATCTGGTGGCACACGGCTGCAATGGACCACCTGCGCCCAGCCAAATGTTGCCTCAATCTAGTGGAACCACCTCCTCCTTTTTGTGTATGACAATAATTACATTGCCATCCGGGGTAAAGATTTTTACCATGTTGCCATACATGATCTTTCTCTCTGCCGGACCCGGACATTGTCTACCTACATAAGTGGATAACACAAACAAATCAATCACATAAATAAAATGTATGTAAATCAAAACTACCTAAATCACACCTACCTAAGTGGCTAAGTCATATACACACCTAAATAAAATCTACCTAAATCATATATGCAATAAATCCTAATATACCAAATTTAAGAAGGTAACTAAAATCTACCTAAATCATATATGCACTAAATCCTAAAGAAAATCATACCTAAATCCTAAAGAAAATCATACCTAAATCCTAAAGCAAATCCTACCTAAATCCTAAAACAAATCATACATAAATCCTAAAACAAACCTTACCTAAACAAATCACCGGTTGGCCACTCGCTCCCAACCGGTTAGTCGTCGTTATGGGCTGGCTAACCGCTGCTACCAAGCGGGAGGCAGCAGATCCAGCGCTCGGGCGGCTAACCCGAGCTACCGCCCAGCTAACCGCTCCAGGGGGCCGGCTGATCAGCGTCGCGCGGCGGTCGGGCAGCTTGCGGCGGCGGAATCGCCACGGAGAGGAGCGGATGCAGGAGAGGATAGAGTGATTGAGGGTTGCTGGGGGCGAGGGGGATATTTTGGTCCCCGACCGTTTGGGCCTTATGGACCTTAATGAGCCGACCTGTTTTTTCTTTTTTTCTGTTGAACTTCTAATTCCCGCAACAAATACTAAATGCACTCATATTTGAAAAAATTTGACACCATTAGATTCTACAAATCTTGAAGTATTTTTAGGATTTTTATTAGAATTTTTCATTTTTTGAATTTAAATTAGAAGTTTTTGAATTGGACCGGTAAGAACCGGCCGGTACCGCTAGCGATCCGTGCCGGTATGACTGGTATCCGCGGTTTTCCGGTCGGTTCCCACTACCCTGGTTGTGACGTGCTCGCTGCCTAGGCCTTGGCTTCTGCCATCGTGGTGTGGTGATGGGTGGCCGTCGGCGAGAGGTTCGGCCGTGGTGGCAGCTCAACAAGGGGTCACAACTCACGACATCACCGGGACTAGTAGGAGGGACCAGTTGATCCAGTAGGAAGAGAAAAGACACATATCACACCATTTAGGAGGCAGAGCAGCCACATCTCGCTGAATCTTTTACAAGGAGAACGGCAGCCAGCAAGTTCGGAACCAATTTGACAAAACCTGTTACATAACGTAAAGCTTTGCATCCCTCCATCCTAACAAAAATCCATAGAGCGCACAGCACCGGATCAAAATCTAACCACAAATAAGACCAACTAATACCTGAATTGATCAAATGCAGTGCTTACCAAGACCCTTGGGCATGTATAGTACCCAGGGTTCATGAAACCGGTGTGAACCGGCCGGTTATACCGGTTGATTTGAGAATTTTCAAATTTGATTTCAAAAAATTGAAAAATGAAAGGAAAATTCCTAAAATACTTCATGATTTATAGAATCTAATGATGTCAAATTTTTTTAAATATGAGTGCATTTAGTATTTTTTTGAGCATTAGAACTTCAGCAGAAAAAGAAAAATAAAAAAAATCAGCCGGCCCAATAGGCCCATACGTCGGGGAAAGTCTGTTTTACCTCCCTGGACATAGCGTCGAGTACACGATTCCTCCATAAACATGAAAACCGGTTGAACTACCTCCCACAACTTTCAAAATCATACAATTTACCTCCCTATCTTGGATATAAATTGTACAAAACTAGTGAAAATGTCTGCAAAATTTTAGATTTAGCTCTACCAAAATGGAAAATATATCCAAAAATTAAAAAAGTATTTAAAATATTCAACCTATATATAGTTGGATCTTGAATACTTTCTATAATAAAAAATGAAATGAAGCTAATATGAAAACATTCATCCAAAATGTATGTGTACGAGGTTTGTATGCACTATTATGAGTTTATGACTATGGTATTTGTATACACTATTATTCCTATGCTTTGGTGTGGTCTTTTTACATTAATATGTGCATAGGTCATGCCAAAATTTTTATTTATTCAACACCGGTGAGCTAGGAAAAAAGCGTCGGTAACTTAGGATAATTCACCGGTATACCACTGAAACCGGCCGGTTTACCCCTCAAACCGATCGGTATACCGATCCTTACCGAATGAATAAGCATTTCGATTTGTTTTTTTGAATTTGTGCGGTTTTGAGCGGTATCCGCGGTAAACCGGTCGGTATACCGGTACCGGGCCGTGGTAGTTCAACCTTCCGGTTCGAAATTGAAAACCCTGATAGTACCTAGACCACGTTACACGGCTATGTGCTCCCGCACCACGAGCTGGGCCGACGGACGGGACAGAGAAGGAGCACTGACAAACTGGATCGAACATGGTAGCGCTAGAGGCTAGGGCCGAGCAGGGGCGGGTGCCATTGGACAAGAATCAGTAGGGGAGTGTTGGTAGACTAGTTCGAGCCGGGGAGCGCCGGCGGCCGGGTTGAGCAAAGGCGGGCGCCATGGAACAACAACAAGCAGAAGCAGGGCAGTGCTGAGTGCTTATGAGAGATTTGCAATTTTGTCAACCTCAAACATGGACTTTGCTCTTACGCTATTCTGGAATTGGACTTCGCTAAAATGCCATTCTCAAATGTGAACACACCACTACAATGCCTTGTCTAACCAAAATACCCTCACCCTTCTTCAACCTCAGCCAGACGCCACCGCTCCTCCCCCTGCTCTCCTTCCTCCCCACGCTGCACCGTCCTATCCCCTCTCTCTCCCCCAGCCGACGGCCGCGAGGCACGGCGGCGGCCCTCCTCCCTGTCGCGAGCCTCCCCCTTCCTGTGTTGCCCCATCCCGCCACCCGCCACCGCCCCATCCTACCACCCTTTCTCTCCCCCAGCTGGTGGAGCCGACGGAGCACCCTACGCCGGCCGCCCCTCCCTCCCCAGCCCATCTCTCTCTCCCTCTCCCACGCGCCACCACCTGGTGTTGCTCGCGGGCAAGCAGGGGAGCTCCGCCGGCGACCCTGCTAGGGGAGACTCGCCCACCACCGGTGATGGGGAGGACGATCTCCTCCACCGCCTCCTGCTGCCTGGTGCTGCTCCACCGTCGGCGCGCCGCTCCCTCTCCCGCTCTGGCTCTAGCCTCGTCGACTGGGGCAACGCGGGGACGAAGAAGAGCAGGGGGTGGCACGGTAGTAGGATGGGCGGTGTGGGGAGGTGGGAGGGCCACCGTCGTGGCTCGTGGATGCCGGTGGGTGGCGTGACGCGGGGAGGAAGGAGAGCAGGGGAGGAGGCGCGACAACGTGTGGCTGAGGTTGAAAAAGGGTGAGGGTATTTTGGTTAGACAAGACATTGTAGCGATATGTTCACATTTGAGAATGGCATTTTAGTGAACCCAATTCCGGAATAGCATAAGAGCGAAGTCCACGTTTGAGGCTGGCAAAATTGCAAAAACCTCGAGTGTTGACAGGCCTAGCAATGACGATGAGTTGGCTGCCCTTGCTTGACGGCGGTAAGCAAACCGACTGTGCAGGGGGTTCAAATGGGATCGATTCCTTTTGCCACGTTAGACTACCCATGTGGCGTCATTAGAGCAACTCCAAGACCCTATCTAAAGATCACTAATTAAAATCCTGATTTGACTAGTATGTAAAATGAAATAGCTAGCAAAAAGTTGATAAAATCCAACAGACTAGCTAAAATCAACGAGGAAGGGAAGGTAGGACCAGAAGGGCGCGAGAGAGGATAGCTAGCGGGACTGGCTAGCCAAAGATGACTAGTGAAGCCCCCGGTTTAGCTAGCGGAGGATAGCGAGGACAACTTTAGCTAGTCTGGTAGATTGAGTTTTTAGACAAATTTTTCATTTTTTAGCTAGTCAAACCAAGATAGCTAGTCTCTTGGAGTTGCTCTTAGTCAGCAAAACCACTATCTAGTCTGCAAACTCGGTTTTGATTAGTGACCAAGGTGAATAGTGATCTGGTTTAACAAAATGGAGGGGTTAAGTAAACAGTAAAATTGTTAAGGGATTATCCAGACTTTGTTGATACTATAAGGTAGTAATTTGGACTTCCTTTTAATAAATTAAAAAAATGTCGACCAAAATTTTTCGGAAACATTAAACCAACATTTTTTTGCAAATGTTGAACAAACATTTTTCACAAATGTTGTCAACATTTTTTTCGAAAATGTTGAATCAACATTTTTCAACAAAAGTTGGACATATTTTTCAAAAAATATTGGACCAACATTTTCAGCAAACTTTGAACCAACATTTTTAATTAAGGTTGGACTAGCATTTTTAAGAAAATGTTGGACCAACATTTTTCAACATTTCTCATCAAACATTATTAAACCAATATTTTTTCAACATTTTGCATCAAAAGTTGGATTGACATTTTTTCAACATTTTTCGAAAAATGTTGGACCAAACTTCTCCGTCTCCAACTCCGTTGTCTGCGAGCTCTGCGGGCGGTCGTGGACGCGACGGTGCAACAGCTGGCGAGGGTGGCGGCGCGCGTCGGGATAGCCTTAGCGGTGCCGACCGGCGAGGGGCGGCGTGTCGGCCGTGGGGCGGACCGCAGCAACACAATGGTGGTGCGCTGGGCTGGTCGCGGGGTTCATGCAGCACATAGGGCCAGCTCCTTGGTGAGCTAGCTCTAGCGGCAGCATGACGATGCGCGAGGGCAGTATGACGCCACACATGGGGTGTTCGCGGTGGCGCATCGGCGGCAGCGGCGGTCTCGGGTACGAGCGGGGCAGGCAAGTAGCTGGGGTGAGTTGACCATGGAGACGGGGGACGGGCGGAACGGCGGCACGCAGGGCAGTCTGCGGTGACTACACGACGGCACCACATTTGGGGCGTAGGGGTGCTCGCAGTGGCAGCGGCAGGGTGCGCTAGGAGGAAGCTGGAAAGAGGCAGAGTTCGGTGGTTTTGGGCTATCGGGATCGGTTGTTGAGCTATTGTCGGGCTTATAGGTTCAAGTCCTATCCATCTTCCGGAAGATGTATAGGACTAAGATCGTGCCCATGCGTTGCTACGGGCAAAACAAATTTTGATATAAACATCAAACATTATCGTGTAAAATATTTATTACTTCTGTCAACACATGAACACAAAGACATTTATTTTTCCTGCACATATATATATTATGTTTCGTAAGGTTTCATCCAATTCCAACGGTACATTTTAATTAATTAAAAAAATGCAAGCAGTCCTATGCTTGTCTCTCGAATCCATCTATGTTGCATTGACCAGCAATATGGGAAGGTTAGTGCAGGCTTCAATTAAGCAATGCTTCACTTGAACACCAACACTGCGAAAGTTGTAAGATGTTGTACACCTGAAAATGATGCACAAACTGATCTTATTTCCATCAGAGAACCATATAAATAAATAAAAACAAGTTACACCAACTTGGAATTTTGAGATAAAGCTAAGAATTGGTTGTTTTAAATATGTTTCATCAAACAAATGAATTGACAATGTTCAGCGTAGTGGTCTTTAAAGCTTTGGCCACCCTTTCAGATTTGCTGGCGGCCCTATTCCCTATCATTGCTGGAGTACTGGATCATTTCCCTAAGTTGCCATGTCAACAAAATTTATGGATTTGAGAGCAAGATAAGACGATATGAAGAAAACTTAATAAGTTGAGATCAAGAGAAGAATAAAACTCAGGTATTGTAGTTTGTCCCAAAAGAACATGAGCTGTAGGAGACATGTTTTTCAATCAATAACAGTATAAGCGAAAGGCAGCATCTAAAAAGTTGAAATATAAGATGTCTTGCATTAGTAAGTGGTCACAATTAATTTGTCTACCGTTTGGCCGTCATACAAAGGATCCATTATGTGCATGGTTTATTTAAAATGAAGCAGCTAACTTGCAGATGTGCTACTTTAAATAGGATCAAGCATCCTCAAGTTTGAATAGAAGGTCTATGAGTTTAAAATGCATAGGTGCTTACCCCAAGTTAAGTAAACACCTTCACTCTTCATCATAGCAAAGCAATAGCCAAGTGGATTCTGAGAAGTGGATGTAAATTAACACTCACCATCATGGATAATAAAATAAATAAATAAATAAATAAATAAATAAACAGAACTGAGTGTCTTTTTTTTTTTTGGGAAACAACAGAACTGAGTGTCAATTCTTATTGTTATAGTAATTATTGGGTCATTGACAGGAAATACACTCCCACCTATTGCCATCAGGCTAATGTTTGGAGGATTGATAGATCCCTTTGAACTGAAAAGTGCAGCAACATATCCATCAGGCATAGACTGTTGCTACATGAAAATACAATACTGAGTAGCAAACTTACAGATCAGGGACTTACAGTAATGTCCATCAGGATAAAGTGTTGCATTTCACGGTGAGTGCGGATTGGAAACTTCACAACCAATTTAGCCACAATACTCCATGATATCCCTATGTCACAAAGTTCAATGTCGTCGAACTTCTTGAACCTATGAAAGACAACAAGTCCCAGACAATGTCGTTAGCTTGTATACTATTTTTGAAAGGTTATTATTTGTTGGAAAAGAGTAATTTAATTTACCTAGAATCCACAGGGCTTTGAGGAAAATCTGAACATATTTTCTTTCGCTTAAGATTCATTTACACCTTGAAGCTAACCTATATACAATACAGATATAAGCATTAGCCTAAAGGACTCATTAAAATCCTTAAACAAACAAGCAAAAAG
Source organism: Cenchrus fungigraminus (assembly GCA_036936925.1). Classification (NCBI taxonomy): domain Eukaryota; kingdom Viridiplantae; phylum Streptophyta; class Magnoliopsida; order Poales; family Poaceae; genus Cenchrus; species Cenchrus fungigraminus. Next base: position 87,520,101 of record CM072779.1, on the reverse strand, counting down.
TGCATTACTGTGTGATAACATGAAAAAATAAACTGCATGTCTTTTAAACTTGTGTTATGCAACCACTTCCTCGACACACTTAAAGAATAATTATGTGGAACAATGTAATCTGATTGGAGAATAAAACTAACTACTAACATAGATTTCAACCATCTTCAACCATCATAAACTGTACTTAAAGAGAGCTTGCAAGGCAGCCGCCGCCAACAACAAATTCAGTCGAGTAGTTTGGCCTTAGGCTCCCGACTCCCAGGGCGTCGCTCGCGCCCGTCACCTGCCCCGTCGCCGGCGGCCTCCGGCCCCCCTCCGGCGTCCTCCGTCCGTTCCAAGGCCGGATCCGCGACCTCCTCGGCCTCCTCTCTCCATCCGTGCCCTCCTCGCGCCTCCTCGTCAACCGTGCAGGGAGATCGGGCCGGGGCACCTCCGCCCGCCGGCCGGCCTCCCTGGGGCCGCCGCTGGGCACCGGGGTCCGGCTGCGGCCGTCGGCCGCCGCCCCCGCCTTTCCCTTCCCCCGCCAGGTCTCCTCCCCGCCACCCCCTCCTCCCCCATGGTGCTCCTTGAACTGCAGGAACCCGGGGTCCCCTCGCCCGACCCCGAGCCCCGGGGTGCCCCGGCGCCGGGCCTCCTGCTCGCGCCGGCCCCCGGCCGCCGCAGCGGGGCCTCGCCTGGTGGCGCTCCGGCCGCCGCCCGGCCCGCCGACGGCTTGCCGGCCGGGGCCGCGTCGGCCACCCAGCGGCCCGCCAGGAGCTCGTCGGCCGCGGGCTCGCCACCCTCTGCTCGGCCGGTAGGCGCCGGGGGCCCGCCTAGCGTCGGCTCGCCGGCGGCCGTTTTGTCCGTCGGGGGCAGGCCAGCCGCGGCCGCGCCGGCCGCTGCCGGCCCCCGGTCGCCCACCCACGCCGTCCCGACCGGGTGCCGCCCTGTCCGCCCGCTGGCCGTGGCCGGCTCCCCTCCAGCCGCGCGGCCGGCCCGTGCTGTCCAGCCTACCGGCTCGCTGGCCGCGGCCAGCCCCGCTCCCGCCGCACGGCCGGCCGGTGCCGGTGCCCGCCCGGCCCAGGCTGCAGCCTCGCTGGCCGCGGCCGGCCGGTGCCGGTGCGGTCACCGCCGGCCGTCCCGCCACTTCTTCCGTGGTCGCTCCGGGTTCTCCTTCCCCGTCTCGCTTCGACGAGCTCGACGATGGGCTCGACGTGGGCTCGCCGCCGCCGGTCGAGGCTGTCCCCTCCCCCTCGCCCCTTCTAGGGTCGCTCCTCTACCTCCTTCCGTTGGGGAGGTTGACTCCTCAACGGGGGTGACGCCCGTGGATGCGGCGGACGCCCTCGCCGCGCTCGCCGCCGTCCCGGGCCTCTCCCCCGCCACGGCCGCCGCGCTCGCCGCCGCCGGGCCATCCGCGGTTGCCTCTACTCTCCGTGTGTTGGAGGCGTGCGCGGGACTTGGTGGCGGCAAGGCGCCGCCCTCCACCTCCACTCTCTCTGCCTGGCCGCGTCCTCTCCGCGACCTGGAGGCGTGCGCGGGGCTCGTCGGTGGCAAGGCGCCACCCTCCCCTTCCACCCCCGCTGCCTGGCCGCGCCCCTTGGAGGCGCCGGGCGCCGACCGCCTGTCTCTTGTCTCTGTTGCAGGTGCGGGGGCGCGTTCTGTTGGGAAGAGGGAAGACGGCCCCTCTGGTCCCCGTCTGCCCCCGGTCGTGCAGGTGGAGAGGGTGGAGCCCGGCTCGGCGGAGCTCGGCCCCTCCATTCCCACCTCCAGGGAGCTCTAGGACCTTGAGGCCTCGGGCTCCTCCGCCTCGGGCTCGTACTCCCCGGTGCCGCGCGGTCGCTCCCCCTCTCCCACTTTCTCAGCGCAGGTGCGGGCGGCCGGCATCCCGGTGCCCGGGCGCACCCCCTCGCCGCCGCCGCACCCGTCTCGGTCGCTACTCCAGGCTCCCCCCGCCCTTGCTGCCTCCGCCGTTGTCGAGCTTTCGTCGACAACTGCACCACGGCCCGTGGCCGCTTCCGCCAGAGGGATCCTGGGTAAGCGACCGCTGTCTCCTCCGCGGCCTCCTCCACCCCCGCCTCAGCGGCGTGCCAAGGCGGGTGGCGGCCGCCCTGCTGCTGCGCCCGCGGCCGGACCGCCGCCGCCTCCGGGCGGGCACGCTCGGGGGCTGCGGGTGGACGCCGACAGCTTCGTCGAGGTGCGGTCACGCAGGCAGTTACGCACGGAGCGGTCTCCGCCGCCTCCCCCTCCGTCCTCCGTCCCCCCGGATCTGGTGGGGAAATGCTTCAACTGCTTCGGGGAGGACCACATCGCCGCCTCCTGCCCTCACGCGCCGCGCTGCTTCCGGTGCCACCAGCTTGGGCACCACGAGAGCACGTGCGGGCGCCCGAAGGTCTGCTTGGTGACGGTGGAGGGCGCCCGTCCTCGCCCGGGAGGTCGCACCCCTTCCCCACCCCTGGTCGCTCTGCGCCCGGCCGGCCGCTCCCCACCCCCGCCCCACGCTGTGCGGGGGAGGGGTGCCCGTCCGCCTCTACCTCCACCTCTCCGGCAGAGGCAGGAGGCGCGGCCGCCGCCGCCACCGGAGCCACGTCGTCGCCCTGTTCCGGTGGCCCGCGACCCGCTGCCTCCCGCGCCGGAGGGGCATCGTCGCCCACCTCCGGCTGCCCGTGATGCCCCGCCACCTCCGCTGTAGGTGCCCCGCGGGCGTGCCCCTCCCTCCGCGGTGCGCCACGACGCGGCACCTCGGGGCGACGCTCCCCCGCCGCCTCGTCGTGCCGCGGCCAGGGCGGGCGACGTGGCTTGGGGGGCGCCGCCCCCACCTCCTCTTCCTGTGGGGGGCTCAGGGGCCTCTGCTGCGGCCCTCGCTCTCGGGGTCGTGGCCCGTCCGCCTCCGCTTCCTCCCCCCCCCGGCGCCCCTGGGGCACCCTTCGCGCCGCCCGCAGCTGGAGACGTGCATTATCGCACGCACTCCTGAGGTCGAGGCCAACGAGGTCGCTTTGGAGCGCGCTCTGGTCGCCATGGTCGCGGGCACCCGTCCGTCCGCCTCTGTGGCGGATGTGGTTGCCTACCTCACCGGTCGCTTGGGCGTTGTGCTGGGGACGTTCATGGCCTACCCGTTCCACCCTGAGGACTTCCTCATCGTCTTCCAGGACGGCCCTGAGATGCTGCGGGTGCTCAACGCACCCACCCCGGACGGCCCCTTTCGCCTCACCTTCCGCTGGTGGCGGCGAGAGAACTGGGCGGTCGACACGGCGCCGCACTACCAGGTGCGGGTGGCCATCAAGGGGGTGCCTCCGCACCTGTGGTTGCGGTCCACGGCGCCCGACATCCTCGGCTCCTCCTGCGCGGTCATCAACCTGGCTCCTGAGTCAGAGTCGAAGGCCAACCTCAAGGAGCTCGTCGTCCTTGCCGGCTGCGTCGACCCGGACTTGATCCCGGTGCAGATGGACATGCTGGCACCGATCGAGTTCCCCGGGTTGGGTGCCGCCCAGCCCTGCCTGCGCTACCGGGCGACGGTCGACATCGCCCAGATCACTGACACTCTGGCTCCTTTGTCTGAGGGGTCTCCCAGGAGGGGGGTCGGAGGGTGGCCCTTCTGGCTCTTCGGGTCGCACTTTCGTCTCCCCGCCGCCGGGGCCTTCGGTCGTCGGGGGCGCTGCTGCCGCGCCGTCGCAGGCCCTGAGGAGGGGCCCCTTCCGCTTCTGGCGGGAGGCCCGGTCGTGCTGCAGGGGGCGGGCAGGGAGCCGACTGCTGGGGTGCCCCCACCTCCGCACCTCCGCCGGTCCTCCCGGCTCCCTCCTACCCCTACTGGGCGCTGCAGGGCATCCACCACCCGCCTGCCGTCCCGCCTCGGTCGTCTCGTCTCTCCGCCTCGGCTACACCGTTTCGCGCCCCGGTTGCTCCCTCCTCTTCGTGGCCAGCCGAGGTGCGTACATCGCCGGTAGTGACCCCTCTCGCCCGGCCTTCCTCTGCTTCCTCTTCGGCTCTGGTCGCGCGACTTCTCAGTTGTGACGGGTTCACGCTGACAGAGCACCTCCCTCCGCTTCGTGTGTCGACGCCGCCCAGGAGCCTCGCCGACGACCCGATGCTTCTTGAGGCGGAGCTTCTGGTCGCTTCTTCTGCCTCGCCTGCTCGCGCCGACCGGGCCGTCGCCTGTAGGGCTCCGGCTGCTGCCTGCCCCGGGCCAGCCAGCTTGGACCCGGCCGACCCGGCTGCTGCCGACCGCCACCCGCCCGCGGCCGGCCGTCGCCCTGCCGCGGCTAGCCGCCGCCTGGCTGCTGCCGGCTGCAGCCTGGCCGCTGCCAGCCTTAGCCTGGCCGCGGCGCGTCACAGCCTGGCTACGGCGCACTGCCGCCCGGTGGCCGCGGGGCGTCGCCCGGCCGCCGCTGGCCGTTGCCTGGCTGCGGCTGGCCGCAACCTGGCCACCGCCACCCGCTGCCTGGCTGCGGCACGGGGCAGCTTGGCCTCTGCCGGACGCGGGCCGGCCTCCGCCTCCGGCCCGGCCGCGATCGGCCTTGGTGGCACGGCACCCTCTGGACTCCGCACGACGGCGGCTGCTCTCGTCTCGACCGTGCCTCTCGTCGTCTCCGCGCGCGGGGGGAGAGCTCGACCGCACCTCGCGTGGTGCCGGTGGCAGACGTCTTCCGCAGGCTGCTCTCCCCCCTGGCGGACCGTCGGCTAGCGTTGCCCGCCCCCCCCCCCGTTCGCCTCTTCCAGCATGGCCGCCCCGCCTCCGTTTCGGTCGCCCCCTGCCTCTCTGGCCCCTGCTGATACGGGTGTCTCCACCCCTCGGCACTCGCCGGACGTGCCTCCGTTAGCCGCAGAGTTGGCACCCCCCTCCCAGGCTCTCAGGTCGCACTCCCCGCCCTCTGCTCCGACTGAGGGGCCTTCTCAGGGAGACCTCGAGTCGCTGGTGGCGGACTTCTACGCCTCTTTGCAGCGGCCTGCACCCCCGCCGGTTCTGGGGGCGTCGCGCCGTCGCCGGGCGAAGGCGTGCCCGCCACTAGCCATGCTTCGCCGCAGCAGCTGTCTCGCCGCGGTTTCCAGGGCCCGGGGTCCAAACCCGGTCACCGCAGGTCAGAACCTGCTGATGCGGAAGCTGGGTGTCGTGGGGCCGCGTGAGGCGCCCGACGCTGCCGTGTTCCAGCGCTACACCAGGCTCTTTGCTGTCAGCCTGTCGGAGGAGCACTGCAGAGCTATCCGAGAGCTCTTCGGTGCCCAGGTCGACGGGTCCTTTCAGTGCTCCGTCCTAGAAGATGACGAGTTCCAGGTGGCGGTTCGTGAGCTCTTCCCCCAGGAGCAGCTGGTCATCGATGCGTAGGCCTGAGGTTGTACCCCCCTCCTTCATGTCGAGTGGGCGTCTCTTTTTGTGTTTAAATGGATGTAAACATTGCTGTTCGGAATGTCCGTGGACTTAACCAGCATGCCAGACGCTCGGCGGTCCGCGAGTTGGTTGCTTCCAAGCGTGTCTCTCTTCTTTGTCTGCAAGAGACTAAGCTCGAGGTTGTACCCCCTCCTTCATGCTTGATATGTTAGGGCTCGACTTTGGTTACGTTGCGTTGCCGGCTGTGGGTTCCCGCGGCGGTATTCTGGTTGCCTGGCGCAAGGACTCTTGGCTCATCTCCTCCCCCTCCTTTGGATCTCACCACGTTACGGTGAAGGTCGCTCTGCTCTCCGCCCCCTCTCAGTTCTGGAGGCTCACCTCAGTTTACGGCCCGCAGTCAGATGCGGACAAAGTCTCCTTTCTCGCTGAGATCCGTACCCTCCGTCCGATGCTCTCTGGACCTTAGGTTCTCTGCGGGGACTTCAACCTCATCTACCAAGCGGCCAACAAAAATAACGACCGCCTCTCATGCAGGATGATGGGTCGCTTCCGCCGTTTCCTCAACGACCTTGAGCTGCTTGAGCTGCACCTCCAAGGCCGTCTCTTCACCTGGAGTAACGAGAGATCGCATCCCACCCTGGAACGTATCGACAGAGTTTTTGTCTCCCAGGACTGAGAGTTTCTTTTCCCCTCCTCTGCTCTTCATGCTGTCTCCTCTAGGTGTTCCGATCATGCTCCCCTCCTACTCCTTCTCGACTGCAGGGTGCACTCTAAGAAACGCTTCACCTTTTAGGCCTTTTGGCCTAAGGTCGAGGGCTTCTTAGACACGGTTAAGGCGGTCTGGTCGGGGCCACGCCCTGATGTTGACCCGCTCCGTATGATCGACCACCTCATTTGTGAGACAGCGAAGGCACTTGTAAAGTAGAGCTCTAAGGCGGTCGGCAGCATTCGCCTGCAAGTCCAGATCGCCAAGGAGGTCATCTTCCGCCTTGAGGTCGCGCAGGACTCACGGTCGCTCTCTCCCGAGGAGATCTCTTTGCTGCGGTTTCTCAAACTACGTTACCTAGGCCTGACCTCGCTGCAGCGAACAATCGCTCGGCAACAGTCCAGCCTAAGGTGGCTGCGTGAGGGGGACGCCAACACTAAACTTTTCCACCTGCATGCCAACCACCGTAGGAGGAAAAACTTCATCCCCTCCTTTCTGGTCGGTGGTCGTTCAGTCTTTTGGGAAGAGGACAAGGCCTCGGTAGCCTTCGACTATTTCGACCGAATTCTGGGCGTCCATCATGAGCGTTCCTGCGCCCTCGATTTCGAGGAGTTGGAACTCCCGCGGATGGACCTGGAGGACCTGGCTCTTCCCTTCTCGAAGCCCGAGGTCTGGGACGTGATCCAGGACCTCCCGCTGGACAAGGCCCCCGGCCCGGATGGTTTCACGGGTCGCTTCTACCGATCTTGCTGGTCGATCATCAGGGGTGATGTGCTGCGGGCGTTCAACATCCTCTCTGACTTGGACTTCCGCAGCTTCCACCACCTGAATGGTGCCCTTCTCACCCTCTTGCCTAAAAAACCAGACCCGGTCGCTCTTTCTAATTACCGGCCCATCAGTATAATCCATAGCTTTGGGAAACTTTTCTCTAAAGCGGCCGCCAATCGCTTCGCCCCCCACCTCTCCTCTCTCATCTCGCCCAATCAAAGTGCCTTCATCAAAGGTCGCCTCATCCACGATAACTTCCGCTATGTTCTTGGCACGGCGAGAGCGCTTTCTAGTCGAAAGCTTCCTAGGATCATGTTCAAAATTGATCTAGCGAAAGCTTTCGACTCGGTCAGCTGGGTTTTTCTTCTCGAGCTCCTCTCGGCTGTCGGATGTCCTCGCCGATGGACCGACTGGATCTCTGTCATTCTTTCCACCGCCAGCACCAGGGTTTTGCTCAACGGTGCCCCTGGGCAGCGGATCTGCCACGGGCGAGGCCTGCGTCAGGGCGATCCCCTTTGTCCCATGCTTTTTGTGCTGGTCATGGAATGCTTCCATGCCCTCCTCCGTAAGGCGGAATCCCGTGGTCTCCTTCTGGATCTAGGGAGGAGTATACGTTTTCGCGCCTCTCTCTACGCTGACGATGTGGTCGCTTTCTTCTCTCCGGTCGAGCTAGATCTGCGGGTTGTCAAGGCGGTCTTGTCGCTTTTCGAAAGCGCGGCTGGCTTGGCGGTAAACTACTCCAAAAGCCAGGTCTACCCCATCAACTGCTCTGAGGGGCACCTATCTCTGGTCCGATCCATCCTCTCCTGCACGATCGCTGACTTCCCTTGCACCTACCTCGGGGTACCCCTCTCTATCAGGAGGCTACCCAAAGCGGCGATGCTGCCTTTGGTAGATAAGGTCACTAGGCGTCTGCCCCCTTGGAAGGGCAGACTGTTAAGTCGCAATGGCCGCCTCGTGCTTGCCAAATCCACGCTCTCGGCCATCCCGGTCCACATTTCGATGGCGATTTCTATCTCCCCCTGGGCACTGCGCGCGGTCGAAACACTCATCCGTGGCTTCCTCTAGTCCGGCACAGAGGTGGCCTCGAGCGGTCGATGTCTGGTCGCTTGGGTGAATGTCACCTGCCGCACTCGCTGTGGTGGACTCGGCCTGCCCAACCTTCGTATCTTTGGCACCGCTCTGCGCCTACGTTGGTTGTAGCTCGCGAGGACTGACCCGGACAGGACTTGGGCGGCATTCCGCTTCCCCGTGGACAAGGCCACCAAGGCTTTCTTCAACACCTCCATTTCCGTGGAGGTGGGGGACGGGACCCGTGCGCTTTTCTGGGAAGACAACTGACTCTCCGGGTGCTCCGTCAAATCCCTTGCACCTAACCTCTGGGCCGCGGTCTCGCCTAGGGTGCGTCAGGCTCGCACTGTCGCTGAGGCCCTGCGGTCCGGGGCGGCCGGGATCCGTTGGGTCGCGGACATAACCCACGCCCGAACGGTGCAGGTGATCTTGCAGTACCTCGTCGTCTGGGACCTGCTGCAGGAGGTCAGCCTCACTTCCGAGCCTGACCGGTTCATCTGGAAATGGTCGCTCAGCGGAGTCTACTCCTCGGCTTCGGCCTACTCCGCTCTTTTCCTTGGTCGCGTCGACATCCTCGGGGCACGCCAGATCTGGAAGGTCCACATGCCAGGGAAGTGCAAGTTCTTTGCTTGGTTGGTCTTGCACGGCCGCTGCTGGACGTCTGACCGGCTGCACCGTCACGGGCTTAGGGCCTCGAACACTTGCGCGCTGTGCGCCCAGGCATCCGAAACGCTGGACCATCTGACGGTGGACTGTGTCTTCTCTAGAGAGACCCGATACGGAACAGTCGTACCTCACACGAAACAGACCACAATCGATCAATAGATGATGAGATGCATAATAGAGAGAAGAAGATGTTGTTCTATTTCACTAAGAAAACACACTTATTTCACTCAGAAAACACACTAACAGGAAGAGCTTTCTCCACTGCAGCACGGGCTAGATTTTCATTTTGTATTTGATGCAGAAGTGCAGAGTTGTAGGCATGCTGGAAATAAGTAGCTAACTTGCATGCTTATTTCTTACATGGAACAGATTGACAAAGTCAAAGAATCACATCCTAAAAATATAATTTATGTTGCTCACATACTGCGTCGATTAAAGCAGGCATTAGGAGAATAGATGCTCAAGGCCATACCGATAGGAGAAGGGCACGTCGCCGCTCGAACTCCCCAGCGCCGCCGCTTCTCGCGACCCAGCCGCGGCGCCGGGATGTGGAGGAGAGGAGTGGGGGAGCCGCCGCCGCGCCATAGGAGCTCGCCGTCGCAAAGGCGTGGGGTGGGGGAAGGGCACAGCAGCGCCGGCGGTGGATTGAAGATTTGAAGAGTGGAGCTCGCGACCTCCACCGCGAGGAAGGGAGGCGTCCTCGCCGGCCTTAGACTGATCGCAGCGGTATCCCCTATAAACCACCCTCCAAAGGAAAATTTAAGGGCTTCCGGGAAAAAATCCATCCTCGAAACAATTTTTCCCTGCAGCGGCGACCTGTATTTTCCTCTCCCATCGGTTCCTCCTCCGTCCCGACGCCCGAGCCTCTGCATCTCCCTCGCCCGCACTCGCCATCGTCGTCCTTGACCACATCGGCGGCCGTGCCCCCTCTTCCTCGTCTGCTGCCATTGCCATCGAGCACGTCAACACCCGCGTCAATCCTCTGCGACAGCTGAAGATCTCTCTGCTGCCGGCTGCCGCGGCCTCGCTCACCGCCACACGCCCCCAAGCAATTGATCTCCTGCTGCTGCTCCGCATGCAAGCTGTTCTCCGATGGAAGTTGTCGGGGACAGCCATAGGGGTCCCCTAATAACGGGGGAAATCACTCCCTTTTTTCGAAATATAACGAAAGCGAACAAGCAAACTCACGAACCGCAAATCACACCTCGCATGCCGCGGCCCACGGCCCAAAAAGCCCCAGCGGCCCATCGAAATAGCCAACCCACGGCACCCCTCGAGCGAACCTCCGCCCCGCTCGAGGGTCGGGCGCTGTACCGCGAATCTTCCGCCTCACTCGAGGGCTTGACGCCCCCTCGGGCGAGTGTCCGCCTCGCTCGAGCGAGTTTCCGCCTCGCTCGAGGCCTCCTCTGATCCGCGACACCATCCCTGCTCCCACGACCGGAGCATTAAATGCTCTGGCGCGCCGCGGGCGCCCGAGTCAAAGGCGAATCCACGCCACGCCGGTCCTCTGACACCGCCTGGGAATCAGATCCCGGCGCTGTTCGGCCAACCCGCGCTGTGCAGCCATCCCCGACACTGTGCGGGTGCTGTGCGGCATGGCCGGTGTCATTCCGTGACGCTGTGCCGCCTACTCCCGTACCTCCTCCACGTCGCGCCCCTCGAAAGAGGACGGCGGCACCCTCGAAAGGGGGACGGCCACCAATTCCCCGCCCGCCTGGGACGACGCCGTGACGCAAGGCCGGCGGGGCGCGTCACCTCCATCACCTCTGGCCCTGAGCGGCCATCCCCGCCACTGTGCTGCCATCCCGGGCACTGCTGGGCCATCCCCCGCACTGTAAGGATCCAGGTTGACAGGACATTGCCACGCCCGCCGCTATGCAGCCTCCGGTCCTCCGTCAGCCAGGCCCTCGAGTCGGTGTACGGACGGCGAACAAACGAAGAGCTCCAGCGCTACTACCCTCGAAGCCGCTCCTGGACGGACACAGGAGTCACCACGACGCCCGCCAGGAGCAAGATTCGCCAGGACGGCCATCGAATCGCCGGCACTGTGCGCCATACCGCCACACCATGCCTAAAGCCATGCGGTATGACTGTAAACCGCCTCCCCTTGGTCTATAAAAGGAGGAGGCGGTCCCCCGGCCGCAGGGGGACGAGATCGCTTCACACTCACTCTCACACGCCTACTCGTTCCCATCGATATTGGCACTTTGCCTCAATCACTTAGCAGGGACTTGGAGGCCTCTCCTCCTCTCCCGCTTTGCTTGTAGCCCCCCTCTACAGGCACCACCGGTGCGAATCAATACAGCGCGCACGCGCAAATCTGCTGGACGTACGACCCCGCGGTCGGAACCAGGATAAACTCGTGTCCCCTGTGTTGTCATTTGCACCGACCATCGAGAAGCTGATCACAGCGTAACTTACTAGTTAGTGTCGGGACTAATCCTAACACCGACAGAAGTGATGGCCAAATCAAGATGCCTGGAATCAAGAATTGGTTCACGAATGGTAGAAAAATTGAACCCAGATTGCATGAATCGATGCATGGTAGAATGAATTGCTGGCAACATTATAGTATTTGGCACCAGAGAAGGGAAAGCTGTACAGCTGCTTGTTGCGAGCGGCCTCGCCTGATGCAAGCAGCGGTCGGTGAGGAGGCGGCGCAGCGCCCAGGCCCCAGCGGAATTGAGGGCGCCAACCCCGCCGCCGTGAGCGCGCCGGCGCGGTGGCGATGAGGATGCCAGCGCCCCCACCTCCTCTTCCTCTGGCGCCGCGCACGCTACCGCTGCGGCGTCCTCCTTCCTGCAGCCTCCATCGCTGCCGCCGGAGCAGGACGAGAAGCAGTGGGTGTGTTGTGCCGACGCGCTGCTCCTCTTCCTCTCCAAGGCCTCCTCCCCGCCGTGCCGGCCTCCTTCCCGCTGCACCCGTGCCCGGCCGGCTCCTCACAGTCGCGCCCCGCCCCGCCGGACGACTCCTCCCAGCCGCTGCCCCCAAGCGCGTCGGCTCCCCGTGGCCGACGGCGACCAAATTCGCCGCCAAATCTGGGTGGCGCGGGGCCGACGAGCAGCGAGGCCGCCGGATTGGGGGCTGCCAGGCACGGGGCGCAGCGGCGGCGCCCAACCGCGCACAACGAGGAACCGCTCCCGGAGTCCTCGAGGCCATTGCCGACCTCGAGCCCGCCGGAGGAGACACACGATGCCGGCCATGAAGGGCCCGCGCGGAGCTCACCCTGCCTGCCATGGCAAGGGTGCCGCGGAGCTTCGGCCATGGCGAGGGTGCCGCGGAGCTCGCCAGAGGAGCAACAGGGAGGAGACCTCGAGGGCGTCCAGCTGTACCTGGAGGTCCGCCCCATTCCGCGTTTCCCGGCTCCTCTCCTTCCCTCTTCACCCCGCCGCCGCGACGCCCAGCCAAGAAGAAGCCGACGTCGACGCAGAGGACTCGCCAAGGAGGCGCATCCGGGGGAGCGGGGCGACGACGAGGACGGCATGGAGGAGGAACGTGTAGCCGCCAGAATTACCGGTCCAGGGCGCTGTACAGGAGACGACTGCGGTCAGCCTTAGCCGCGGTTGGTGGTGGTGGGGGGCGCGCTTCCCGGCGCCAGCGCAGGGGCGGCCGGCGCGGGGGGGAGGGGAGATCGGGGTGCGGCGGATCGCGGGGCGGGAGGAGGAGAGGGGGCGATCGGCGTGTCAGGGCGGCGGATCGCGGGGCAGGAGGAGGAGCGGGGGGAGGGGGATCGGGGTGGGGGCGGGGCGGCGCGGGGGTGGGGCGGAATCGGCAGATTCACGAGAGGCAGACTCACGTACCAAATCTTTATCTCCTTTTCATTCTTTTTAGTAGTAGAGATTCCCAGTGCGAGACTCTGCCGCCTTGCCTCCTCCACCGATGGCTTCTCTCCTCCGAGACTGACTTTTGGGGCCCGCTGCTTGTGGCGACACCTGTTAGAGGGGGGAAGCGAGCGGAGTGCCCCAGCCAGACGCAGGTGGACGGTGCGCGGGGCGGCGGTGCTGCCCGCCGCCACGTGTCGAGGTGCCATGCACTTCCTTTGCTTCTCGTAGAAAGGCCTGGGCCCGTGGGTGCAGCGGCGACGCGCACCTGCGCCACATCTTACTCTCACATGTCAAAGACAATGACAGGTGGGTCTCATTGGAAAAACAACCGAGCGGCAGGTATGGGTAGACAGGGATGTGGTGTGCTTGTGGGTTGGGCAGCGACGTGCGACAGTTGGCGGGGACGGGCCGCTCGACGTTGCGGAGGGGGAAATTAATGATCGATGGGGCCCGCGCGAAACGGTGGAGGTGGTGGGGGCATATTTACGGGGGGGGTGAAGATTTTGAAAAATGGTTTGACTTGGCGGGTTAAGTTTCACGGGAAAAAGGACTGGATCACGCATCGTCGAGACGAGACGATTTTGCGCCTCATGTGATTTTTTGTTGTTGTTGTTGTTTTGATTCATGGGAAAATTTATGATATCATATTAGATGTTTTATGAAATGGTAGAAGGGTGTTCCAATATTAATAAAACAACTAATTATAGCATTTATTTAGAAATGGCCAGACGAATTTGGTAATCATATCAATCTGTCATTAGCACATATTTATTGTAGCATGACATTGTCAAATCATGGATTAATGAGGTTTAAATCTGTCTCAAAAAGTTTCGCAATGTGTGAAATTATTTATTTATTCGTCTACATTTAGTACTCTATACGTATGTCTAAACATTTAATATGATGAGTGAAAAAACTTTGCAGAAGAAAATAAACAAGACCTATGATGGACAAGCAACACCTAAGGTAGTAGTCTAGAAAACACAAAAGATAATGCTGATGTATGTGATACGATGGTACACTGATACATATAATTTACCAGTGAGAGACATGGGTATCCATGGGTCCCCACCGGTCAGGGTCCCAGGGGCTCCTGACAAGTAAACCCGACCTGCTAGAAGACCCGCCGACCTTACAAGTGGGCCCAACGACCTGATCAGGATCCCGGAAGACCCGCGAAGCCTTGGCGTGCAAGTCAAGACACGGCGACCTGGCGCGCCGCCGCCTGTAGACTCCGCGTATCGCGGGATGTTCCTTGTAATCCGGGAGATAAGCTTCCCACAGTTGTAACCGACCCCGACACGGGTCAACCGACCTGCGCATGAAAACCCTAGCCCGTCCTCCCCATATAAGGCGTCCTAGGGCTCCATGCACAGGGCAGATCATCCTCTCGTATAATCCACCACAACTGGACGTAGGGTTTTACTCTCCGGAGGCCTGAACCAGTATAAACTCTTGTCTCCATGTTCCTCACCGCCATACTCGTCTAGTTCCCTGTGCATCCCGTGCATAACCACCTACGCTCTTAGGTCCCGATCCTCCATTAACCTGCAAACCTCTAGGGTAACCCCCTAGCGGATCTGTCCAGAACTCACCCCCTGACAGTTGGCGCGCCAGGTAGGGGCGATCGGGAACTCGCTGTGCAGCTTGGTGGCCCAATCTGGTGTCGTCTTCCCGGCGAGCATGGCGGCCTTCCTCGCCGACCCCGTGGAGATCTGCTTTGGATCTTTCACGGCTACCTCTCCTGCTCCGGCAGCCTCGACTCCTCCAGCGACCTCCGAGAAGGTCGTCACGACGTCTGCCGCCGTCTCTGTTCCCAATCTAGCAACGGAGACCCACCCACCCAGACCCTGTGACCTTGTCCAGGGGATGGAAAGTGTCATCGGCTCGATGAGGGAAACCCTGGAGATCTGCGAACGAGCCCACCGCTCGGCGCAGACTACGCTACGCCATGACACGTTCCCCTTCGATCTGAAGTCAGCGTCCGGCCTTCGCCTGAGCCAACTCTCCACGCCTCCTCAGATCCAATCTGGGCGGCGACCTTCACGCGACTCAAGGCCTACGCCTCGCGCCCGTCGCGACCCTCTCGACGTGCCTTGCACCTATCACAAGGGTGCAAAGCATACCCTCCGCGGGTACCGCCTGCGGAAGAAGATCGACAACGAGCTCCCTCGTCGAGCTAAGCGACCTACCCAGTCTCCGGACTGCGGGGAGTTCCAGAAGGTCCGGGTTCGCATCTCCCCCAACGACTCAGAGATCGTCTTCCGTCAGGTGATGGTGGTCTCCGAGAACGAGCCACCCCGCGCGGGTGCGACCAACTCTGAGGAGGCGGCCCGCATCCAAGCCAACGCTCGCCACGCTGAGCGACGTGCAGAGGAGCAGCGGCACGTCTTGCCCTGTGCTCGAGACCTGCGCCTGGAGTTCGAGGAAGCTGGGATCCCGACCTTCAACAGCCCCCAGGCCAACCTGGGCGCGGCCATTACCCGACTCCAGCAAGTCCGGACGCCTGAAGCTGAGCCGGCCCTCGCATACCTCTGGGTCGCCACTGCCCTGGTGGAAGAGAAGAGCGCGGCATCCAAGTCCGCTGCGTCTTCATCGACCCGCCACTCACGCAGTCGATCCCATCGACCTGCGCGCAGCCATCTCTCCCCCATCCGGGAGGAGGTCGCTCAGCACAACCTTGAGCAACCCGCTCAGCAGCCCGCTGCTGCCCGGGACCTTCGCGTCAACCTCGACGCCAACAGGCGCGCTCACGATGCCCATGACATCGTCGACCAGCGCCACCGAGAGCGTGAGCGTGAGCTCCGCCTCCGCCTGGACTACGACCGCGAGTACGGCGCACCCGGGGGTGTTCACCGCATCATGGAGTGCGAGCTCCGTGATCAACACGAGATTGAGAACCGGCGTCGCGCCAAGTACGACGCCTACCACGGCGACCCCGCCATCGTCCAGACCGACCGGGATCATCAGCCACGTTCTCAGGTTGTCGTCCCCGAGCGCAGCGTCCACTCTGCGCCCAGAGAGGCCGCCCCAGCCAGAGGCTCTGGTGAAGACCTTGCCCTCAACGCTTTCCCGGCGTTGGACGCCCGCTTCAAGAGGGTGGAGTACCCCGACAACTTCAAGCCCAACATCAAGCCATATGATGGGCGCTCCGACCCTAGCATCTGGCTGTCGACCTACTACATCACCGTCAAGGCAGCCGGTGGTAGCTTCGACCATATGACGACCTACTTCCCGCTAGTCATGGGCAAGACGCCTTCGCTGTGGCTCAACAACCTTGAGCCCGGGTGCATCAAGACTTGGGCCGATCTGTCCCAGGCCTTCACTTCGAACTTCTAGGCGACCTACGATCGCCCTGGAAACGCCTTCAGCCTGGGACGGGTCGTGCAGAAGCCCAAGGAGCGGCTCCGCGACTACAACACCCGGTTCTTCGAGAACCGGAACAAATGCGTTGGCGTCAGGAACGACCAGATCGTCGACACCTACAAGAAAGGCATCAAAGACTGCAAGGTCTTCGAGAAGATCCATGAGGCTGGCCCGACCAACGTCAAGGAGCTCATGGTCATCGTCAACAAGCTGATGGATACAGAAGACACCCTCCAAAATCAGTTCGACGCTGATAACGCTAGTGCATCTGGCACTGTAGTGGATAAACTCCGCAAGCGACCTTCCGAGGTCCTAGCGGCCGAGGGGCGACGAGGCTCGTCCTTCAACCAGGAGGAGTTCGACTTGGCGCTCGACAGCATCTGCGGATTCCACGAGAGGGCCACCCACACTCTCCGCGAGTGCTCCCAGTTCAATAGGGTCTTCAGCGCCCCCGCGGACCCTAAGCGACCCAGGAACGATGGCGGTCGCCGTGACAACCGCCCCTACAACAACAACTACCGACGCGACGACCGGCGAGATCGGTGCGACGACCGCCGCGAGGAGTGATATGATGATCGCCGCGAGCCACCCTGCAGCGAGCCACCACGCGGCAACCCACCTCCAGCCGCTCCTCGCGACGAGACGAACCTGCCCCCTCCACCGGCGTCGGGCAACCCCAATGGGCCTTTCCAGGCCGCAACCCGCGCGATCAACATGATCGTCGGCGGAATCAAGTCCAGTGCGAGTA
The DNA here is from genome assembly GCA_036936925.1 of Cenchrus fungigraminus. NCBI lineage: Eukaryota > Viridiplantae > Streptophyta > Magnoliopsida > Poales > Poaceae > Cenchrus > Cenchrus fungigraminus. Next base: position 87,503,662 of record CM072779.1, on the reverse strand, counting down.
GAAGGCGCTACAGGAAGGACAAGCGCGACGTCCACCTCGTCCACACTCAGCCAATTATGCCCCTGCGTTGGTCTGAGCAGGCGATTACGTTCTCCAGGGAGGATCACTGGGCCCACATCCCAGATCCCGGGTCCTATCCGCTCATCGTCGAGCCCACGGTGGACGGGGCCCTGCTCTCCCAGACCCTGGTCGACGGAGGTAGCGGGCACAACATCATCTTTGTTGAGACCCTCAAGAAGATGGGCTTCGACTTCGACAAGATGACGGAGTGCGACGAGCCCTTCTACAGCATCATCCCCGGGAAGGCGGCCTACCCCCTGGGTCGGGTCTCCCTCCCCGTAACTTTTGGTACGGAGGCGAACTTCCGCACGGAATACCTAAACTTCGAGGTCGCCAACTTCAAGTCCTCCTACCACGCAATCCTAGGTCGCCCGATGCTGGCCAGATTCATGGCCATCCCGCACTACACCTATCTGGTGTTGAAGATGCCGGCTCCACATGGAGTCCTCTCCGTCAAGGGGGACCTCATCGTCTCCTTCAGGTGCAACACAGAGGCCCTCGACCTCGCCGCGACCTCCGCTGCTACCGACGCCTCCGCGGTCTTGGTCGCCGAGGCCAAACAAGTTGACCCTGTCGACGAATCTGTCCCAGAGCAAAAGCGCACCGAGACCGTGCTAGACGCGGCTCCCTCGACGAAGAAGGTCTGCCTCGGCCTTGCCGACCCAGAGAACACGGTGGTGATCAGCGACGGGCTCGACCCCAAATATGAACTCGCGCTCACCAGCTTCCTCCGGGATAACACCGACATATTCGCATGGAGTCCATCGGATATGCCAGGTGTCCCCAGGGAGCTGGCTGAGCACACCTTGGATGTAAGCAAGACGGCCAAGCCTGTCAAGCAGAAGCTTCGCCGCTTTGCGAAAGATTGCAAGGACGTCATTAGGGTAGAGCTAATAAATCTCCTAGCTGCCGGATTTATCCGAGAGTGTAAAAACCCGGTTTGGCTCGCCAACCCGGTTCTTGTACCAAAGAAAACTGGTCAATAGAGAATGTGTATCGACTACACCGATCTCAACAGGCACTGCCCTAAAGACCCCTTCCCTCTTCCGCACATCGGCCAGGTCGTGGACTCCACGGCCGGAAGCGTCCTCCTCTGCTTTCTCGACTGTTACTCAGGGTATCACTAGATAGCCCTGAAGGTCTCTGACCAAGACAAGATGGTGTTCATAACGCCCCACGGCATCGGCATGATGGCGGTCTTAGGCTGATTCATTAGCAATCTTGGAGAAAAGGGCCCTCTTCAAACTGCTAAAAAAGGCGGAAAAGTTCGTCTGGACCGAGGAGGCGGACCAAGCTCTTGAGCAACTCAAGACCTTCCTCACGACACCCCCGGTGATGGTGCCCCCGGCGCCTAAGGAGCCCTTACTGCTCTACATCTCGGCGACCACCCTGGTGGTCAGCGCCGTCCTGGTGGCTGAGCAGCCTGAAGAGGGGCGACCTTACCCTGTCCAGCGACCAATCTACTACGTCAGTGAAGTCCTATCTGACAGCAAGACCAGGTACAGCCAGCCCCAAAAGATGCTCTATGCTCTACTCATGACCTCCCGCAAGCTCCGGCATTACTTCCAGTCGCACAAGATCAAGGTCGTCTCGGCCTACCCCCTTGGCGAGATCCTGCGGAGCCGCGACACCACTGGGCGCATCGTCAAGTGGTCCATCGAGATGGGCGAGTTCGACCTAGAGTTCTGCCCTAGGCAGGCCATCAAGTCCCAGGTCATCGCAGACTTCGTCTCGGAGTGGACAGAGATCCAGCAGCCTCCCCCGTTGGAGCGACCTGAGCACTGAAAAATGTACTTCGATGGTTCCCTGAACCTCGAAGGAGCCAGCGCAGGCGTCCTGTTCATCTCCCCCCAGGGCGACTTCCTAAAGTACGTCCTGCAGATCCACTACAAGGCGTCCAACATTGGCGCCGAGTACGAGGCCCTTATCCACGGGCTACGCATAGCTGTCTCCCTCGGGATCAAGCGCCTCATGGCCTACAGCGATTCGAAGGTCGTCACCGACCAAGTCAGTAAAGACTCTGAAGCCAGAAAGGACACGATGGATGCCTACTGCGCCGAGGTGCGCAAGCTCGAGCGTCACTTCGAAGGGCTCGAGTTCCACCATGTTTGCCGCAACAACAATGTCGTGGCTGATGTCCTCTCCAAGCTCGGCTCAAAGCGAGCACTGGTTCCGGCTGGTGTGTTCCTTCAGGACCTACGCAAGCCGTCCATCAAGCTCATCCCCGACCCAGAGTCGGCTGATGATGACGTGACCTCGCCTGGAGGTCGCGAGATCCTCATGATCGACACAGAAGAAGATTGGTGCCTTGACTTCATCGCCTTCCTCCTCGAACATCGAGTGCCCAAGGATAAGGCGGAGCACGAAAAGATCATGAGGCGCAGCGCCAACTACGTCATCGTCGGTAAGGAACTCTACCGGAGGTCTGCCTCCACTGGAGTATTCATGAAGTGCATCCTACGATCTGAGGGCCTCAAGCTCTTGGATGAGATCCACGGTGGCGAGTGCGGCAACCACGCCGCTTCCTCCAACCTCGTGGGCAAGGCCTTCAGATCTGGCTTCTACTGGCCCACGGCCATGGCCGATGCCCAGGAACTTGTACGACGATGCAAGGGGTGTCAGTTCTTCGCTAAGCAGCAGCACGTCCCACAGCTCAGGCCCTGAGGACTATCCCTCCGTCGTGGCCCTTCGCAGTTTGGGGTCTCAACTCTGTGGGACCGTTCAAGACCGCCCCTGACGGCTACAAGCACATCATCGTGGCGGTGGATAAGTTCACCAAGTGGATCGAGGTCTGCCCTGTATCTAGCGTCACATCGAAAGAGGCGGCCAAATTCATCGAGGAGATCACCCACCGCTTTGGGGTGCCAAACAGGATCGTCACCGACCTTGGCACGTCCTTCACAAGAGCTGAATTCTGGGACTTCTGTCAAGACAGCATGATTGACGTATACTACTCCTCGGTGGCGCACCCACGGTGCAACGACCAGGTTGAGCGTGCCAACGGCATGGTCTTACAGGCCATCAAAGATCGCATCTTCGACGGCTCAGCGCCTTACGCAACCAGGTGGCTCTCAGAGCTTCCTCACGTCCTTTGGGGTCTCAGGACCCAGGTCAGTTCGGCTACAGGGTACTCACCCTTCTTTCTAGTCTACGGGTCAGAGGCCATGATCCCCACTGACGTGGCCTTCGGTGCTCCTCGCATCCAGAACTTCGACGAAGGAGAAGTAGAGCAGACACGCAGGCTCGACCTCGACAGCGTCGAGGAACATCGTGTGGCTGCGCTCATGCGCCACACCCGCCACGAGCAGCAGCTACGTCGCTACCACGACCGCAACGTGCGGGAACGTTCCTTCAACGTCGGCGACCTAGTCTTGCGGCGGATCCAGAACACCAAGGACATGCACAAGCTCTCCACGCCTTGGGAAGGCCCCTTCATAGTTAAGGAGGCCATTGGACCGGCGACCTTTCGAGGTCTGAGCGGCCGAGGGGCGACGAGGCTCGTCCTTCAACCAGGAGGAGTTCGACCTGGCGCTCGACAGCATCTGCGGGTTCCACGAGGGGGCCACCCACACTCTCCGCGAGTGCTCCCAGTTCAATAGGGTCTTCAGCGCCCCCGCGGACCCTAAGCGACCCAGGAATGATGGCGGTCGCCGTGACAACCGCCCCTACAACAACAACTACCGACGCGACGACCGGCGAGATCGGTGCGACGACCGCCGTGAGGAGCGATATGATGATCGCCGCGAGCCACCCTGCAGCGAGCCACCACGCGGCAACCCACCTCCAGCCGCTCCTCACGACGAGACGAACCTGCCCCCTCCACCGGCGTCGGGCAACCCCAATGGGCCTTTCCAGGCCGCAACCCGCGCGATCAACATGATCGTCGGCGGAATCAAGTCCAGCGCGAGTAGAAGGCGCTACAGGAAGGACAAGCGCGACGTCCACCTCGTCCACACTCAGCCAATTATGCCCCTGCGTTGGTCTGAGTAGGCGATTACGTTCTCCAGGGAGGATCACTGGCCCACATCCCAGATCTCGGGTCCTATCCGCTCATCGTCGAGCCCACGGTGGACGGGGCCCTGCTCTCCCAGACCCTGGTCGACGGAGGTAGCGGGCTCAACATCATCTTTGTTGAGACCCTCAAGAAGATGGGCTTCGACTTCGACAAGATGACGGAGTGCGACGAGCCCTTCTACAGCATCGTCCCCGGGAAGGCGGCCTACCCCCTGGGTCGGGTCTCCCTCCCCGTAACTTTTGGTACGGAGGCGAACTTCCGCACGGAATACCTCAACTTCGAGGTCGCCAACTTCAAGTCCTCCTACCACGCGATCCTAGGTCGCCCGATGCTGGCCAGATTCATGGCCATCCCGCACTACACCTATCTGGTGTTGAAGATGCCGGCTCCACATGGGGTCCTCTCCATCAAGGGGGACCTCATCGTCTCCTTCAGGTGCAACACAGAGGCCCTCGACCTCGCCGCGACCTCCGCTGCTGCCGACGCCTCCGCGGTCTTGGTCGCCGAGGCCAAACAAGTCGACCCTGTCGACGAATCTGTCCCAGAGCAGAAGCGCACCGAGGCCGTGCTAGACGCGGCTCCCTCGACGAAGAAGGTCTGCCTCGGCCTTGCCGACTAAGAGAAGATGGTGGTGATCAGCGACGGGCTCGACCCCAAATATGAACTCGCGCTCACCAGCTTCCTCCGGGATAACGCCGACATATTCGCATGGAGTCCATCGGATATGCCAGGTGTCTCCAGGGAGCTGGCTGAGCACGCCTTGGATGTAAGCAAGATGGCCAAGCCTGTCAAGTAGAAGCTTCGCCGCTTTGCGAAAGATCGCAAGGACGTCATTAGGGTAGAGCTAATAAAGCTCCTAGCTGCCGGATTTATCTGAGAGTGTAAAAACCCGGTTTGGCTCGCCAACCCAGTTCTTGTACCAAAGAAAACTGGTCAATAGAGAATGTGTATCGACTACACCGATCTCAACAGGCACTGCCCTAAAGACCCCTTCCCTCTTCCGCGCATCGACCAGGTCGTGGACTCCACGGCCGGAAGCATCCTCCTCTGCTTTCTCGACTGCTACTCAGGGTATCACCAGATAGCCCTGAAGGTCTCTGACCAAGACAAGACGGTGTTCATAATGCCCCACGGCATCAAAATGATGGCGGCCTTAGGCTGATTCATTAGCAAACTTGGAGAAAAGGGCCCTTCTTCAAACTGCTAAAAAAGGCGGACAAGTTCGTCTGGACCGAGGAGGCGGACCAAGCCCTTGAGCAACTCAAGACCTTCCTCACGACACCCCCGGTGATGGTGCCCCCGGCGCCTAAGGAGCCCTTACTGCTCTACATCTCGGCGACCACCTTGGTGGTCAGCGCCGTCCTGGTGGCTGAACAGCCTGAAGAGGGGCGACCTTACCCTGTCCAGCGACCAATCTACTACGTCAGTGAAGTCCTATCTGACAGCAAGACCAGGTACAGCAAGCCCCAAAAGATGCTCTATGCTCTACTCATGACCTCCCGCAAGCTCCGGCATTACTTCCAGTCGCACAAGATCAAGGTCGTCTCGGCCTACCCCCTTGGTGAGATCCTGCGGAGCCGCGACACCACTGGGCGCATCGTCAAGTGGTCCATCGAGATGGGCGAGTTCGACCTAGAGTTCTGCCCTAGGCAGGCCATCAAGTCCCAGGTCATCGCAGACTTCGTCTCGGAGTGGACAGAGATCCAGCAGCCTCCCCCGTTGGAGCGACCTGAGCACTGGAAAATGTACTTCGATGGTTCCCTGAACCTCGAAGGAGCCAGCGCAGGCGTCCTGTTCATCTCCCCCCAGGGCAACTTCCTAAAGTACGTCCTACAGATCCACTACAAGGCGTCCAACAATGGCACCGAGTACGAGGCCCTCATCCACGGGCTACGCATAGCTGTCTCCCTCGGGATCAAGCGCCTCATGGCCTACAGCGATTCGAAGGTCGTCATCGACCAAGTCAGCAAAGACTCCGAAGCCAGAAAGGACATGATGGATGCCTACTGCGCCAAGGTGCGCAAGCTCGAGCGTCACTTCGAAGGGCTCGAGTTCCACCATGTTTGCCGCAACAACAATGTCGCGGCTGATGTCCTCTCCAAGCTCGGCTCAAAGCGAGCACTGGTTCCGGCTGGTGTGCTCCTTCAGGACCTATGCAAGCCGTCCATCAAGCTCATCCCCGACCCAGAGTCGGCTGATGATGATGTGACCTCGCCTGAAGGTCGCGAGATCCTCATGATCGACACAGAAGAAGATTGGTGCCTTGACTTCATCGCCTTCCTCCTCGAACATCGAGTGCCCAAGTATAAGGCGGAGCACGAAAAGATCATGAGGCACAGCGCCAACTACGTCATCGTCGGTAAGGAACTCTACCGGAGGTCCGCCTCCACTGGAGTACTCATGAAGTGCATCCTACGATCTGAGGGCCTCAGGCTCTTGGATGAGATCCACGGTGGTGAGTGCGGCAACCACGCCGCTTCCTCCAACCTCATGGGCAAGGCTTTCAGATCTGGCTTCTACTGGCCCACGGCCATGGCCGATGCCCAGGAACTTGTACGACGATGCAAGGGGTGTCAGTTCTTCGCTAAGTAGCAGCACGTCCCGGCTCAGGCCTTGAGGACTATCCCTCCGTCGTGGCCCTTCGCAGTTTGGGGTCTCGACTCTGTGGGACCGTTCAAGACCGCCCCTGACGGCTACAAGCACATCATCGTGGCGGTGGATAAGTTCACCAAGTGGATCGAGGTCCGCCCTGTATCTAGCGTCACATCGAAAGAGGCGACCAAATTCATCGAGGAGATCACCCACCGCTTTGGGGTGCCAAACAGGATCGTCACCGACCTTGGCACGGCCTTCACAAGAGCTGAATTCTGGGACTTCTGTCAAGACAGCATGATCGACATATACTACTCCTCGGTGGCGCACCCACGGTGCAACGCCCAGGTTGAGCGTGCCAACATCATGGTCTTACAGGCCATCAAAGATCGCATCTTCGACGGCTCAGCACCTTACGCAACCAGGTGGCTCTCAGAGCTTCCTCACGTCCTTTGGGGTCTCAGGACCCAGGTCAGCTCGGCTACAGGGTACTCACCCTTCTTTCTAGTCTACGGGTCAGAGGCCATCCTCCCCACTGACGTGGCCTTCGGTGCTCCTCGCATCCATAACTTCGACGAAGGAGAAGTAGAGCAGACACGCATGCTCGACCTCGACAACGTCGAGGAACATCGTGTGGCTGCGCTCATGCGCCACACCCGCCACGAGCAGCAGCTATGTCGCTACCACGACCGCAACGTGCGGGAACGTTCCTTCAACGTCGGCGACCTAGTCTTGCGGCGAATCCAGAATACCAAAGACATGCACAAGCTCTCCACGCCTTGGGAAGGCCTCTTCATAGTTAAGGAGGCCATTGGACCGGCGACCTATCGCCTCCAATGGGCCGATGGCCAGGGCATCCCGAACCCCTGGAACATCGAGCACTTACGTCGCTTCTATCCTTAGGAGCTTTGTACCATTAAAAAGCTATGTACTATATCCTTTGTACTTCGATATATATATATAAGAGTTTACCTTTTTCACCTGCTTTTATGAGTTTTTTTATCTGTTCACCCCACCCTTCGACACGCTCGGGAACTTGGCTTTAAGCTCGGCCCTTCACGCTCGGGGGCTTGGCTCTAAGCTCGGCCCTTCACGCTCGAGGGCTTGGCTTCGCCAACCTAAGGGTCGCTCGACCTGGGGTTTGTACTTTCTTTACCAGTGTTCCCTTACCACAACTTTTTGTGCTCCTTATAAGTATTCCTAGGTCGTGGGGTTGCTTGACCTTGGGTCCCTGACCCCCCTCCGCGCACCGGCTGCACGTAAGCCTCCATGTCGAGCCGTGTAAGTCGGTAAGCCGTTCCTCCACCGAGTTGGGTTAGCGGGGGAAAAGGGTTTTTGCAACTCCGTCACCTTTGCGTTTTTATAAGAAGTATACGAGTCAAATAAGGGATCACATCAACTTAATTAAACACGCCTTTTTCATTCATGCAAGGTTTATCTTACAACAAAAGGGTCCACGACCCATTGGTACTAACTGTCTGCTGCATCCTAAGTTACATTCCCAGGTCTATCTTCTTCATGATTTCCTCCGTGGCGGCTTGGATATCTTCGCTGCCCACCAGCTGTGACAAGGCGAGCTCCTCCTTGACCTTTTCAAGGTCGAACGATGGCACGTGGTGCTTCACCGTGGCCAGCGCGGTAGCAGCGGCGAGCTTCCCGCCATCTATCAGCAAGGTCTTTATGCGACCTTCCACATCCTCCAACCGCGCGACAAGCGCCTGTGGGCCACCCTCGACCTTCGGGGTGTACACGTCTACAAGGTACTCGGCAGCCTCCTTGAGGTCGTCTAGCTCCTTCTCAAGATCTACAGTCATCTCTTGATGATCAATAAGGGTTTGCATCGCTCGGCCAAGGTCGGTCTCTAGATCCCTGCGCGTGCCAAATTCATATGCAGCTTTACGAGCAAAGTAAGACTCACTGGCGACGACCTCCTTGTGCTTCTCCTTGAGGATCTTCACCTGCTCTTTGGACTCCTTGAGGTCCTTCTTCAAGACAGCCTCCCTCTTCTTGGCATCTGCAACAGTCAAGATCAGAATGGGCCAACCACGGCATAAAAACTTAAAGACCAAGCATGTCCCACGACGTACCTGCGGCGGCGACCTTCAGCTCGTCCTCCGCTTCCTTCACTTTCAGCTTGGCAGCCTCAAGCTCCTGCTTCAAGGCCTCGATTGCCTTGTCCTTCGAGGACGCTTCATTCTCGAGGCGCTGGACTTCCTTCGCGACCTCAACTTTGGCTTGGAGCACGGCCTCCCGTGTCGTGGCCAGCTCTGCGTGAAGCTTGGCGCCCTCCATCAGTAGGGCCACCCTACCCTGCGACCGCTCGGCAAGAGTCTGCACGAACACATTATGAAAAGACCGTCAAATCACTGCGCTTGAGCGAATTAAAAACTTAGCCCCAAGGGCAATGTTGGCTCACCATGAGCGTCCTGCCAATCGTCTTCGCTGCCTCCGTGATGCTCGCCTGCGCCTTCTTGAAGTCGGCAAGGTCTTTGGCGTCGGTGATGACATCATCCTCCCACGGGGTGCCGGTGTAGAGACACCGCTGCTGTTCGTCCTCCTCGCCTCCTCCTCTGGTACCCGCCAATTGCATCTCCGGCAGGCTCGACTCGGGTCGGTCCTGCTATTGCAGACCTTCCTCCTACTGAGCGCTGTCCGCAGCGACCTTGGCCGCCTCCGACGTTGGTCCCTTCACGGTCTCCGGGGCCCCACTAGTGACGTCCCCGCCTGAGGTCGCCGGCGACTGCCCCACCGGCACCTTCTCAATCTTCCGCCCAAAGGCCTCTTGGCCTGAGGCGTTCTTGCTGCTCCCCGATGTAGCAGGAGTCCCTCTGCCCAAGGTGCGCAAGTTCGTCAGCACTGACGTACTGAACCAGCAACAACGACGAAGAATAGCATAAAATCAAGCTCAGTAACATACCTGCCGCTGGTCTTCAACTTAAACGACATCGGCCTGGGCGGCGCCCACTTTGGCTTCTTCTGCGACCCTTGGTCGCTCACACCTCCCGCACTTGGCTTCGGCTGTTGCTCGCTTACAGCACCGAGCGCGGTGGCATCTCCTCCCACGACCGCTACGTCACCCGATCCCGTGGTGATGTCGTGCGACCGCGCATCGTCTTGCTCCGCGAAGACGACCTTGACGGTGCTAGTCGTTGCCGTCTCTGATGAGGCAGTGGTGTCCTTCCTCTTCCTCTTCCTCTTCTCCGCCTCAATGGTGGTGGAGATAATCTTGATGCCCTTGTGCGCCGGGATCTTGCCAGCAACAGATCGCGTCCGTCGAGTCGTTGGCGCGGAGCTCGCCACGGGCAGATCCTCCTCATCACTACCCTCCACCGATGAGTCGAAGAGGTAGTTCTCCACGAACTCCGGCGGCGGAGCCTGCACGTCCTCCGCCGCCCGGACCTTGAAGCTACGCTCACCCTCATCTGCGAGGGGAGCCGGGCTCCAGAACAAGCCCTCACGACCCTGCAATAGGCGACCTTCGTCTCAGAACTAGGGAAAGGCAAACTCAACGAAAACAAAGGAATCAAGGTCGATCAGTGACTTACCACTTCGGCAGGCCGCTTGAGAGAGAACGCCTTGGGGCACGTCCGGTTCCGGATCACCCCATTGAAGAGTTCCCTCACATGCGCCACCATCTCCTGCTTGGAGACCTTGCGCTGCTGTACGCGGGTCGGGTCGGTTTGGCCCTAGTACTCGTAGGTTAGATGCACCCGATCTTGGATCGGTTGCAGCAGCCTACGGCTGAAGCTGATGGCCACCGAGCCGCCCGTCAGCCCTTCCTCCTTGCGTGCCTTAAGGTCGTCCAGCAGTGGCTTGATGGTGTCCATCTCCCGTGATGTCAACTGGTTGGTCCACTCCGGCACCGGGACCGGCGCGAGCCCCGACCTGGTGGCCAGTGCCGGCTTCGGGTTGTCGATGTAGAACCACCCTCGCCTCCAGCCCTGGGTGTTGTCCGGCAGCTCGATGTCGATGTACACCGTCTTCATGTGACGGCGTAGCATGAAGCCGACGGCCCCGACAACGCCATTTTTCCCCATCTTCTTCACCTCGAAGAAGTACCGCCACACTTCGGTATCCCCAAGTATGCCTCGCACAGGTGGATGAACGAGGAAACTGTGGTGATGGCGTTGGGAACGAGGTGTACCAGGTCAATGCGGTAGAAGTGGAGCAGCCTGCGGAAGAAGTCACCCGCCGGAACTCCAAATCCACGCTCGACGTGCATGATGAAGGCGACAGTCTCCCCAGTCCCCTCGGAGGGGAAGGCTTCACCGGCAGCTGGCCTCCAGCCCACCTGCTCCCTGGGCTTCAGCAGCCCGCGCTCCACCAGACTCTTCAGCTGCGCCTCCGTCACCGTCGAGGGCTCCCAAAACTTCTCCGGCGGCGCAAGCTCTGGGGCCATTTCCTCTTCGTCGAAACCCATGGACCTAGCTCTAAAAACCACCAGGGATTTCTGGCGCATACAGCGACGCTGGGCGCGGTGGATCTAAGCACGGTGGCGGTGGCGAATCTGTGCGCTAAAGCTCCTGGCGGCGGATCGAAAACCCTAGCTGCAGCGAGGAATGGAAGTGAGTGGAGTCCCCGACCCTCCACTCGGCCTTTTATAACCGGGCTGCATCAGTACGGTGGGCCGCGGTGCCCCAAACGTCCCTTCGGATTCGGCGTCATTCCCGGCGACCCAACGGACACATCGCCCAACGGCTCTTTCGGCCTAACGGCCACAGGCAGTAACGGCTCGCGCCGTGCGGGAATCCATGCCCGTTAGCCTCCGGGCCAATGGCCCGATGTCCATGGACTCGTTATGCCCCACTTCAAGCCCTTTTCCCATCATCTACTTCAAGGTCTTTTGGCCTCTCACGTCCTCCGGGTCTATATCAACACCTTCACAAGGTCGACAGGTGCTACCGCTTGGTAGGTCGCCTCAGCACTCACTACCGGGTTCACACCCCTGGCTCCTAGGTCCTGCTACCTACTGGATCGCCTCAGCTTTCGTGGCTGGTTTATACCAATGGCCCTGTGCTTAAAGGCTCCACTGCCCGTTGGCGACCTCCGGGTCAAGTAGCACCTCCCTGAGGTTGCTAAGGTCCTGCTACCTATTACATTGCCTTAATGGCTATACCAATGGCTCCGTGCTTAATGGCTCTACTGCCGGTTGGCGACCTCTTGGTCAAGTAGCGCCTCCTTGAGGTTGCTAAGACCCTGCTGTCTTTTGGGTTGTATAGACCTAGAGTTTCTAGGCTAACCACCTGCGTTGTGTCACTGCACAACAGCCGTGTTGACCCAGGTCGACACGGGCTCCTTGTCTCTACGAAAGGCCTCCCGTAGGTCGGCGTGCTATTACAGCCCTGCCGGGACCTTGGTATCCGTACTATTGCAGCCTGGGCGCCCTCACAACCATCAAAATCATGATATTCTTCATGTAAAACTATAATTACAGCTTCATAAGCTACAAGGAGTTTGGCCCTTTGCCAAATTATAAGATACAAAGATCTTAAAGGTCCTGAATCACCTTCCAAAGTGCTTACGACTCAATCTACACTAATAAGGCTTGTCGCAAGCTTTCTTCTGGATTCAGGACCTACTCGACGACCTCTACAGCTACTGTGGAGGCAGCTGCCACACAGCCACCTCTACTCGTGCACCAACCGGTCTCCTGCGGCGCTCAACATTAAGTCTGGGCTTCCCCGCAAGATTGCAGAAGGTCCGAGCTTTAACACCAACCTCGCCGGGTGGAGTGCAGTACTCACCAGCATCACATCAGGCCTACAAGTGTCAGAGCCGACGATGCAACTGCTGCTTCATACTCCTCCTAGGTTCCTCAGCGGGGCTGGGAGAAGAGGCCAATCGAGTTCTTCGAGTCTCGCAAGCATTCTTCTAGCTCCAAGTATGAACTACACCAACCTCACACTCCAGAGGGCGGACACAAGCCCCTGGCATGGCTATATTACTACATTGGGTCATCTTGACTCGCCTTCGAAGATTGGTACGGTTTGCTTCAAGCCTTGGGTGCCTATTTATACTCCAGCACCTGCCATTGGGTGTTAATCCGCAAGCCAGCTTGCGTGGCATCCTTATCTGCAAGATCACTGTACCCTCGTGGAGCACGAGGTCACTGTTCGCCCGTGGGAGGCATGGGCGCGCTTGTCCCCTACCTGACCACATCCTGGAGCAGCTTTTGTCTTTTGCGGGTGATTGCGACCTGTGCTTCGCTTGGGAGCCGGCCCGTGACCGTACAGTGCACGCGTGACTCTGGTTGCGCCAGACCTGTTGCCTGCAGCCCTCTGCAAAGATTCTGGAGCCCTTGTCCTCTAGTGTTGACACTACAAGAGTATCTGTTTCCTAAGCAGAAGGTCGTAGGTTCGGATTTTTCTTCTTCTTCTTCTTTGGAGCATCAAACCGGCCATCTTGGTCGCTTTACTGCTCGGGGGGCTACTACACTAGTGCGTCTTCGACGCCTTATTTTCTTCGGGTCGCCTCGACCTAATGGAAGCCTGCTCCCATCACATCTCGGCTCGACCTACCCGTGGTAGGCTTGTTGACCTTCCTGAAGGTCGTGGCTGCTATTACAACATTCCTGACTCCGGTCAGGTCGACGGTTCTGCAAGATCTACGCCTCGTCTTCACTTCGACCTCATAGTCCTTCGACCCAGAAGCTCGACGCTCAACTTCGTGCGCGCATCAGAGGGGTTTCTTTTCTTTTTTGATCCCCGTGCACCCTTCACGACCTCGACGGTGCTGCGCCTCGCTACTCTTCGACACAACCTCGCCTCGGTCGCTACGCCTACACGTCGATCGCGGGCTTGAGAGATATGGGTACCCATGGGTCCCCACCGGCCAGGGTCCCAGGGGCCCCTGACAAGTGGACCCGACCTGCTAGAAGACCTGCCGACCTTACAAGTGGGCCCAGTGACCTGATCAGGATCCCGGAAGACCCGCGAAGCCTTGGCGTGCAAGTCAAGACACGGCGACCTGGCACGCCGCCGCCTGTAGACTCCGCGTATCGCGGGATGTTCCTTGTAATCCGGAAGATAAGCTTCCCACAGTTGTAACCGACCCCGACACAGGTCAACCGACCTGCGCATGCAAACCCTAGCCCGTCCTCCACATATAAGGCGGCCTAGGGCTCCATGCACAGGGCAGATCATCCTCTCGCATAATCCACCACAACTGGACGTAGGGTTTTACTCTTCGGAGGCCTGAACCAGTATAAACCCTTGTCTCTGTGTTCCTCGCCGCCATACTCGCCTAGTTCCGTGTGCATCCCGTGCATAACCACTTACGCTCTTAGGTCCCGATCCTCCATTAACCTGCAAACCTCTAGGGTAACCCCCTAGCGGATCTGTCCAGGTCTCACCCCCTGACAACCAGGAATTCCATTATGTCTATGCTAAACGGGGCATAGGAAACGTAAAACGAGGTTGCTAATTGCACTCACATAGTTGCAATGAAATAAGAGAGGGGGACGTGCATTGTGAGCTCGAATGACAACAACTTCCATCTAGATGACACTAGTGTAATCTCTCTTCTTAAGGGGTGTTTGGCATGACTATGGAGTCGAACTTCAGCAACTCCAACCAATTTTGTACCTAAACACCTCAGCTCCCAAACTTCATAACGATGTAGCACAAATGGAGGTAGAGTTTTGAAGCACCTATTTAGCAGCTTCAACACGGCCCCATATGAACATACTTGTGGAGTTGGTAGATAATTAATCATCAATGACACTGATTACACAAAAATAAAGTTTCGTCTCATTTCTTTCTTCCCGTCCATCCCCTACCCGCGACTCCTTCCCGCGCTGTTCCTCCTTCCGATGGCCCCTTACTCCCCGCGCCGCCCTCTCCACGCCCTCCATGCCGTCGTACCCCCATATCCCCAATGCCAAATGTCTCTAGGCCGGATCCACATCACCAGAGGCTCTTTATCGGAGCCTGCGACCGTCCCTCTGCCTCCCGCCGATGTTGTCCTTACTCTTTCCCACAAGCGCCCACCTGCATTGCGCCCGCCAGCCACCTCCGGCGCCTGCCTCCCTCTTTCCCCCATGGCAGCACCCGCCTCCCTCCCCACCCCGATGCGCGCGCACACCGTGGAAAGCCGTGGAAGCGCCTGCAACCCTTCCCTCCACCGCTCACATCCCGCCGACCGCGCCCTCACCGCCGTCGGATGCCGACCTACCTACCGCCCTGATGGGAATGAGGGTGCCCGACCTTCCGTCAGGAGAAGGATAATTCGTTTTGGTGGAGTGCGACACAACGATCCGGCTTTAGATCCAAAGACCCGAACTCCTACAACCTTAGCACCACAACTCCTCTAGTTATCAATCGTGTCACAATCCGGTTGAGCTCACCACGAAGTCTAATCCCTGCCTGCGAAACGAAGAACACAAACAAGAACTCGAGAGTACGCAACACTCAAAATTATAGTGACAACTACAGATGAATGATTAAGCACTCGAAGTTGGGGTTTCACAAACCGAAGACGGTGACTGTTTGATGACATATGACTCTAAGGCAAACCTGAGTCTAAACGGCGGTGGCTACTGAGTTTAAAGACTAGGGGCGACCTAGGGTTGGGGGACCCGGAAGGGGCGTCCACAACATGGGCCGAAGGCCCGACTCGATACAAAGGCCAAGTTGGTCCAAAATAGGTGACACAACACCTTGTCGTGATCACACAGTATGATCCACAAATCTTCTGGAGCTAGGACCAGAACCAAATGACGGTGTCATCGTCCCCTTTCCAACGAGTCCTTATATGCCTCGTTCTGACGTCGTATGATGGAGATATCGCCGAAATCATGTAGAGGTGTAGGCTGATTCCGAACCGGATGTCATGTGGCAGCTGAGTCGGAGACGAACTACAGCTTGGGGAAGGTCGTGGCGTGTGCGTGTCCAGCAGCTTGGCGATGTCCTCATCATCCCCCCTTATTGAATTGAAGTCGTCCTCGACTCCCTCCCAACATGAACAATGTCCTGCAAAAGGTTAGGGGCAACATGATGCAAAGTACGAGACATAGGATCATTGGAAAAAGACACGTCACGACAAAGCATAGTATAACAAGGTGCATCAAGATTATCACAAAGTTCAGCAGCAGTAGATGTTGTAGCAATAAAAGTACCTCCCTTTAGCTTAATTGCATCATGTTTAACATCAGGAGATTCACTAGGTGCAGCTTTGGTTTTATCATTAGCAGCAAGATCACGAAAATGTTTCCTAACATCAGCAGGTGATAAAGGAAGCAAAGTAATGATCTTATTCTTATGCATGAATGTATATGTATTAGTTCTACCATGGTGTGCAGCATCTCTATCATATTTCCATGGTCGGCCTAACAAAAGCGAGCATGCTTCCATAGGTACAACATCAAAATCATCAGAGTCTTGATTAAGAACCAACTGAAAGTGGATGCGCGCAATTTCAGTTACCTTTGCCTTACCACTGCTATTGAACCACTCAATGTGGTATGGATGTTTTACTCAAGTTGTTGCGCTGGGCTTTCATCGCTTCCTCATGTTCCTCCTGTACAGCCAAGGCACGCTGCACAAGAAGACCCAGAAAACCCGTAGAGGCAGTGATGGAGTCAATGGCGTCCACATCCTCCTCCAAATCTGCAGTCATGTTAGCAGCATAGACCAAATCATCCTCTACATCGTTAGCACTTACATATCCGTTACCATCCGGTGCAACGATGAAGGCACAAGTACTGGGGCAATCCTTCATGACATGTCTCATCCCCTTGTAGCAGTGGCAGACGATCTTGGCAGATAGACTCGAAGAACTCTTTGGAGAAGGAGATGGTATCTTGTCCTGCACATGAGACACATTGCATACCTTGGGAGCTGCTGCAGATGAACGTGTACTCGCTGGTGGTGCTGAAGGAGAGGCACCTGGTGAGGTAGAAACTAGTGGTCTAGAGGTCTTGTGCGTGTAGGAGCTCCCTCGTCGTCCCTATAATTCTTTTTCTGCAAGCATAGCAAGCTCGAACAACTGGTTGGTGGTAGTAAGCCGTTTATAGTCAACAATATCCTGAATTTCACATCTCAGACCCCCATAAAAATGGCACACCTTATCCTCAGGATCCTCTACTACCCTAGCCCGAACCATACCCTTTTGAAACTCTGCATAATGCTCCTGAACTGACATCATCCTACTCTAAACATTGTAATTTCTTACGTAAATCACGCTTATAAGATGCAGGAACAAATCTATCACGCATAGCAAGTTTAAGCTCATCCCAAGTAACAGGTTGCATGTTTAAAGAAGCACATTCATGCCACCGGATTATAGCAAAATCTTTAAATTCACTAGTGGCTTGTCTAACCTTATGTTGATCAGGAACAAGATGTGAAGTAAATTTTTGTTCTACTGTCATCTCCCAATCTAGATATTCCTCAGCATCATATCTCCCATAAAAAGATGGTATAGTAAACTTAACTTTAGCATAAGAATCATCCTTAACATAATGGTGTCGTGTTTTATTACCTCCCATACCTTTTCTGTTGTGTGCAAGAAGACGGCGTGCACGATTTTCGTTTGTCATCTTATGGTCGACCGTACCATCAGGCAGTAACACAAGATCCTCAGGATGGTCATCATCATCAAAAGAGTCCTCCTCTTTATCCTTAGTCTTGGGAAGGTTGAGTTCAAGTTGTTGAATTCTTCCCGTCAGATCCGAAACTCGCTTCTCCACACCCTCAACTAGGTGATTGGTTTTTCGAACTTCATTCGTAAGGGTGCTCATCTCCTTAAGGAAGAAAGTCTTCATCTCATTTTTCATCTCCTGCAACTGACTAGACAAAATAGGTATGTCATCCGGCATGGTTAGTGATTAACAAAAACCCTATGAACTGTCTGGGTTGGTATGTTGAATCACACCCTCACACACGTCTTACCAAGTTCTTACCAACGCTAGCAATGGATGATACAACCGGCGGCTGGTTCGTGATACCTGTGAGGCAGTGGTACCAATAGTTGCAAGATTCCTTTGTTGTGCTAATCTGAAGAAAAATATGTGGAGCTTGGGAGGCTAAAATATGTAGCAAGGATTAGCAAATAACGAATGCAGATTAGCAAAATTCAATAAGTGTCCAAAGCACAAGTCACAATTGCTGACTAAGATGTGTCCTAGTCATAGCACAACAAGATAAAAGAAACAAGGAACGATGGACAAAAAAAACTCTGAAAACCAGCAGGATGGCAGTTCTGTAATTAATGCTGAAAAGCTTGCCAAAAAGCCACTAGTAGAAATCACAAAATGACGAAAGAGGTACGAGCAAACGAACTCAACTTTTCTAAAATTTTTACCTGTGAACAAAGGGCACAAAAGATGGAAGCACACAAAATTTCACCTGAAACAAAGGTGTATTGCAGCCTAGGGAAATTCAGAAACTTTTTCTGAAAACCCTCAAAACACTTAAACGATTTTTTCTTTATCTTCCTGATTTGTTTTGTATTTTTTGAGAACGGTTTGACTGACAAAGTCGGTAGATGTATGTCCAACTTTTTGTTGCCAAGCTCTTGTAAAAATTTGAACAAAAACGGAGTACCGAGCGAAAAGATATGCCTGTTTTATGAAAGTTACCTCAACCTATGTTTTTCAAAGGCACAACGCAGCGGCGGCTAGGGCTGAGCAAAGCGTCTTATCAAGCAATACAGGGGCACAATTCTTCCTGATACAAGCAATAGGTAACCGCTAGATGATGAATCAAGAGGGGCTGCGATGCAAGGCAAAACACAAGCAGCTTGCAACCTAATCTAGGGTTGGCGCGGCGAGAAGTCACACAAGACGGCTAGCGGGGGCAAGTCAAGTAATGTGGTGGCTCGACTTGTAATCTGGGTAAAGGTGGATGGGATAGTGACGGAAACAAACAAGCACGACGGGCACGTTGAACTACGACGACGAACACAACCTAAACCAGCAACAAGACTCGACCACAGACACAAACTCAAGAAAGCAATCTGAAATCGAAATTACAGGGCTAAAACGGGTTGTAGGACAGCGGAATTTTTTGTAGGTTTTTTTGGACTATGGGACGAAAACAAAATGATCTCTAAAACTAGGTAAGCCTGACGGTAATACCCGAGTCTCTGATTACCACTTGATGGTAACGGGGGTGCCCGATCTTCCGTCAGGAGAAGGATAATTCGTTTTGGTAGAGTGCGACATACCGGTCCGGCTTCTGATCCAAAGACCTGAACTCCTGCAACCTTAGCACCATAACTCCTCTGGTTATCAACTATGTCACTATCTAGTTGACCTCACCACGAAGGTTAATCTCTTCCTGCGAAACGAAGAACACAAGTAAGCACTCGAGAGTACGCAACACTCAAAATTACAGTGAAAACTGCAGATGAATGATTAAGCGCTCGAAGTTAGGGTTTCACAAACCGAAGACGACGACTGTTCGACGACAGATAACTCTAAAGCAAAACCCGAGTCTAAACTACGGCGGTTACTGAGTTTAAAGACTGGGGAGACCTATGGTTGGGGGCGACCCGGAAGGGGCGTCCACAACATGGGTCGAGGGCCCGACTCGATACAAATGCCAAGTTGGCCCAAAATAGGTGACGCAATACTTTGTCGTGGTCACACATTATGATCCACGAATCTTCTGGAGCTAGGACCAGAGCCAAATCGACTGCGTCGTCGTCCCCTTTCCAACGAGTCCTTATATGTCTCGTTCCGACGTCGTATGATGGAGATATCACCGAAACCGTGCAGAGATGTAGACTGATTCCGAACTGGACATGGCAGCTGAGTCGGAGACGAAGTACAACTTGGGAAAGGTCGTGGCGTGTGCGTGTCCAGCAGCTTGGCGATGTCTTCATCACGCCCTCTCGTCCCCTTCTCTCCGGACCTCGTCGCCCATCTAATATTGTGCGCTGCGTGAGAGAAGAAATTGGAAGAAGACATGGATTCTACGACTGAGACTGACAAATGAGACTCCCGTGTCATTGGATTTTGCTATAAGTAATTTTTAATTTGAAGAGCTCCAACTCTACTTAGAACTACTTTCATCTGAAGTTTTGGAGTGGAGCAGCTCTAAACAGAGTTGGAGTCATTCCAAATCATAGTCTAAATTTGATGTCGTATCATCAAAAAATTGATGACATGTCAATTAATAAGAATGAAACTCCTCGTTAGCAGAGACGAAGAGCTTGATTGGTTTGAGTCCAAAATTTGCTATACTAAATCTAGGGCATGTTAAAATGTGGGCATAATAAATTTTTTTTGTCAAAATCTGAGCAAGAACTTAAAGTTGTCACTTGATTGGGTAGTGTGATAGAAAAATATGTCTTGAACCAAGCAAGTGCCAAAGTTTTTGAGTTTGCTCTCGTTTTGGCAACCACACATACTCGAAATGAGAGCAACTCCAACAATTTACTATCTTAGTGTGGCATCTATCTAATTTTGGCAAAACATAAAAAATTAGCCTCTAATAGTTTGGCAAAACAACTTGACATCAATAGCAACTTGACATCTCTCATCTCGCCGCACGTATATATACGCACAGCTATCCGCGACGCATCATTCCGTATCAGAAGAGGGTGGAAGGATATAAAAATAATTTTGTTTTTTTCTCAGGGTTCCTGATTTAAGTTTTACGAGATGGAAGGGTAGAAACATAATTTTGTTTCTCTGTCAAGGTTCCTATGTAAGTTAAATTTAGATTTGGCAAGTGAATTATACCAAATTGTTGGAGATGAACTCTTTTTTTTACTTGGCATATCTTTTTAAAAGTTGGTAAAACATAAGATTTGCCAAGTAAAATTTGGTAAACTCTTGAAAATGCTCTTACATCTCAAATTTGGCCAAAATGCGCTTCGAGCAAAAACGGTGAAACTTGAGCACCTTTTCGTCCTTCCTCAGCAATCACCAAACCTTAGCCTCCCCCAGCGTTTTAAGAGCTCATTCGTCTCCAGCAGATTGGATTCTGACCGGATTGATAAATATAACAAGAAAATTATGATAGCTACCATAAGAGATCTTGATTTATTCTCGGTCGGAAATTAATATACTCATGTTATGTACACCAAGAGACCTGGAATCAATCCACTGGTAAAGAGGTGTAGAATCAATTCGTCTCTTCGATCTTTTATTATACTTTATTATTATGATGAGTAAATTAGTTCTCGAATTGAAATAAATCCAGATATTTATAATATTAATTATTATTTTGTTTTATATTTATCATTTCCGACTGGATTGAATTCCGTGTGGAAACGAACAAGAAGAAAGTGGAAGAAGGACGAGGGATTCGAGCGAGGAAATCTGCCACCCCGTGCGTCTCGCCGTCCTCCCACCACATCTGAGAGCGTTCCCAGGACCTAGGGTTTACGAGATCCAGCCCCGGGATGGATCTGAACCCTAGAGTGACCCTCCTCGCCGTCGTCGCCCTCCTCGCGCTCGCCGCATCCGTGGTAAGGGACTGATCCTTGAGCAGGAGTTTTGCTGGAATCCGGCTTGTTGAGAAAAAAAAAATCTTTTCCGCGTGTCGTGCAGGCGGCGGCTGCCGAGGACGACGCATCGGGGATCTCGCTGGGCCGCCGCGCCGGGGTGAGGAATCTCGATCTTTTAGCTTCGCACGATTCCTTTCCGATTGGAGATGTCTTTTTGGTGTGCAAAATTTGCCATTTTTGGTGTTTGATTGTTGCTGTCGGTGCGGTTTGGTAGGGGTTCCTGCACGGCCTGAAGAAGGACGCGGTGGAGGGCGACCATGGGGTGGCGCTCGACGAGGTCGGCCCGGGGCTGTTCGATGCGCTCTTCGCCAGTCTCTCCATGATCCTAGTTAGCGAGGTATTGCTCTGTGGCTCTGTGCTAGGAGGGTTTACCTTTGGTAAATGGCCTCAGCGCAGCTGCTGTCCTGCATTGACGGTTTGTCTGTGAGAGTTGGATGCACGGCTGGTGCTGTTGCTGGTGGTGCCAGGGCACAAGCTTAACAATGTGTAGCCATTTTTCTTCTGTGGTGATGTAGATTGGAGATGAAACATTTATTATTGCTGCGCTGATGGCGATGCGGCACCCCAAGTCAATTGTTCTGTCCGGTGCACTCTCTGCACTTTATGTGATGACGGTGAGCTGTTATGTACTTGTATTGATGCCTGTCTTTATTGATTTAAATGGCTTATATTTTACACAACGAATTCAACTGTGGAAATCCTGTGCACCATAGCAATAGATAAAAATGGATAAATTATACTGTCACATATGTTTGTGTTATATTCTTTGGTATGTTACAATGTCTAGACTAGATTCTGACATAAATTCATATTTTTCCCTTTTGAGGTGTGCGTCGTCCATGTTTTGAGTGTGTTATCATATACTATTGTCCATTTACCTCTGGTTCTTGTACTTGTATTTAATTTACTCTATGTCAGCTGTTTATTGTGTAGTAGTCCAAGCTGATGTCAGTGAGTTTGCTATGCTGCTAATATATGTTCTTTTTCTTCCTTCAAGGTCCTGTCAACTGGACTAGGTAGAATAGTACCCAACTTGATATCAAGGAAACACACTAATAGTGCTGCTACAGGTACTCACCTTCACAGGTTGAATTTTGAGGTGTTTGTTTCAGCGGTGTGATCATGCTTATCACACATCTGCAGTTATCATGTTGGAAAGTTTGCAGTAGCCTTTTTATGTTAAAACAAAAGTATACCACAGAAACTACGTAATACTCCCTCCATCCAACTATCCAAGGCCCATATCTTTTGACGCAAAGACCAAGGGGGAGAAAACCGGACATCCCACGACAATTACTATTCCTCGTTAAACCCCGTCCGCTATTTCCTCGTCATTAAATCCGTCGATCCCATCCCGCGCACTGGGATCAGTTGTGGATGGAAAAAACTGTGTCCTCCCAAAATCCATCAATTCACTTCCAAAACAACCGGTAAGGCTGTGGCCCCAAAAGCCAAAATCCCAATTGATTGGCCATGAAGGATTCTGATGGGCTCCTCCATGGCCACGCCCAGGGACTCCACATGGCCGACGAGCGTCTCCATGCCCGCTGACGAGCGAATTGACGGCCACGACCAAGGGACTTGTTGTCCAGGCCGACGAGCGTCTCCACACCCAAGCCCACGAGCAGCTCGACGTCCACACCCAGGAACTCGTCGTCCAGGTCGACGAGCGGCTCGTCGTCAAGCCCGTCGCCCGACTCGACGTCCAGGGCAACTCGAGCTATGGATTGAAAAATGGAAGGAGAAGTACGGTGGCGCAGAGGATCCGTTGCTAAGCCTCGGTTTTTAATCCAGTCGTGCGCCCGGGCGCCACATTTACTGCCGCGACCAGAAATGAAGCGCTCCGCGTCCTTGACCCCGAGAGAAAACGGAAATAGGCCTTGGATAGATGGAATTTTCAGATTTCCTAATAGGCCTTGGATAGTTGGATGGAGGGACTACATATTAATAGTCATTGCACAAACATCCTGTGACATACAGGAAAGCAGTTTTGTGATAACGTGGACGACTTAATTTACTATTGCTGTCAAAATTGTTGGAAGGTAGGATGCGTGTATACCGTGGTCGATTGTATTGCATTGAGCTCCTAGGGCGGTATATATGAGAGTACAGAGTCTTGGAGGGCAAGGCACCTCCGTGGATACATATGGCAATCCGGGATTCTATCCTAACCTACCATCTATACTCTAACATCTCCCCGCAGTCGCAGCGGTAGCAACACGAACGAACAGACTGGAAACAATGGAGACGTATCCCCCCTGCAGTCGGAACGCCAATGCGAATGCTGCGACTGGAGCTCAAGCAGATGGTAGCCCTTTAGTGTCGTAGTAGCCGAAGTCGAGGTGGACGTGGTCGAAGCCGTGGAGGGGGCGCGGGTCGAAGCGTCGTCGAGGTGCTCAAGTACACAACCTCAGCAGCTTCTTTGCCGAGGACAGCAGCAGGACGGTGCGGCGCATGATGATGGTAGACGGCACGGTTTGCGACTTAGGTCACGCTCAGGACAGGGGTGGCGACGACGCAGGTTGCAGCAAGTGTCGCGCTCAGATCAGGGGTGGCGACGACGTCTTCCTTCAGGAACATCGGCGGCGATGTCCGCGCGAGGACGGCTGGAGGCGCGGAGGCGGATCGAGCGCCTGCTTGACGATGACCGGCGGCGAGTGGCGCCACCGCCTAGGAGGCGGCGACACCGGTAGGGTGGCATAACCACGAGCATCGTCGCTGCAGCCTGGAAGGCGCAACAACAACCTCATCCTTCGGGAGTGTCGACGATGAACGGCGACGAACGGCAGGGTGACTCAAACCCGATCGCGAATCGGGAAAAACTAAGAAAAAACACAGCAGCAGATGGACAGACCTCCGGGTACAATCTCGGGTGCACGTAGCAACTTCCCTCCTTATCTCAGCCCCGCGCGGTCAACACGAGACAGAGAAAAAAATAAAGGGAGGGAGAGATGAGACCCGAGCGGCTCTCCGAGATCCGCCCGGCAGCGCACGACGACGTGGCGGCGCAGAGGAGAGCCGGTGAGGGAGGGCGACAGGGCCAGAGCCCACGACGCGGCGGCCCGACGGCGATGTCGACCGGCGGTTCGCGGCCCGTCCGCCCCGACGACGCAGTCCGACGCCTCCCCTCGTGGTGCACACGCCCGATGCGGCGGCAGTGGGAGGGGCGCCTCCCCCTCGACGGCCGCGCACGCGCGCATCTGCGCAGGCTGTGCGGCGTCGGCGACGCTGGGAGGGGGAGGCCTGCCGGAGGCGAGTAAGGGGCGGGAAGCTGATGCATTGCCGGGGTAGATGACGCGTAGGCGGCGGCGGCCCAAGGCGGGGCCATGGCAGTACCGACGAACGTTGCAGCCACAGCGACGGGAAGAGGTGCGCCCTTCTGCTCCTGGTTGACGATGACGGCGGCGCGGATCAGAAGGATCCGCGGCGCATCCTAGGAGGGCGCTGCCCCCGGCGGAGATCAATCTCGATCTCCCGGGGGTGCGCAGGTGGAGCGGAATCGGCGGCGCAGCTAGGGTTAGGATCTAAACCTAGGCCTCTGATACCATGTAGGAAGGTAGGATGCGTGTATACCGTGGTGTCACGGCCCTTGGCCGTGGCTGATAAATGTTGCCGGCGAGATGCCGAACAGCAGGGGATGAGATTGCAGAGAAGCTAGATGAGATAATGGAGAAGCTAGATGAGAAACTAGATTTGTTTGTATATTGCTTAGCTAGATTGATACATCCCCTCTCTTTAAATAGAGGGAGTTCCTTGACCTCTAAGAAAGGATTTAACCCTAATCCTAACCCTAATGGGCCTGCCGAGCCGGCCCATAAGACCCCTGGCTGCCGCCCATGACACTACTCCACCCTTTTTGAGCAGCTCGTCCTCGAGCTGCAGCACAAAAAAGACTCGACTCAATACTAAACCTATTAACTAAAAGATCAAGCCTTTTACATTTCGGCTTAATTTTATTTGCTACCGACGAATAACTAAATATGCTAAAGGACCACGTACGTTGGAAAAGACCTAGGAGATACCCTGCCCCTGTGTCTGTTGTACGGAACCGAAAGCCCAAGACCCAACTGAAGGTCGATTTCCATCCACCTGTGCCCCGTGGAAACAACCGTGGGCCTTCACAGCCGCGCGTATGTCACTCGGCCTCTTTCTGCACGTGAAAGAAGGTCCAAGGCCCTACTGTTGAGGCCTGCCACAGGCCCATGGCATGAGCCAGACGCCCTGGTTCGGATACGGGAGAAATCCGCCGCCGGACTGCGTCCACCCGCCTTTTCGCGTCGCGCCGCCGGTCCGACTGTGCCCGCGCCGCCTGTCGTTCTCCGCACCACCATGCGCGGCGCTCGCGGCTGCCCTCTCTGCGCCGCCACAAATGCCTGTCGCGCCGCTGGCCTGGAGTGCGCCAGCGTCGCCTCAGCCTGCCGAGCCGGCCTGTACTGCACACCCGCCGCCAAGACAGGTCGCGCCGCCAGGCGGAATGGCGCCAGCGCCGTCCATGGCTGCCGCGCCGCCGGCTTAAGTGTGACCACGCCGCCGGGCACTTCGCGAAGAGGGCGCGCGCCGCCGCCTGAGGCCGCACCGTCGTCGCCGTGGGATTGCCCTCGGTGCCCTTTCGAGGTTGCGCCCGCTCTGTCGGGCTTGAACGTGCCCACACCGCCCGAGCCTGGCGCCTTGCGAGGAAGCCTCGTGTCGCCGCCTGCAGCCGTATTGCTGCCGCTGCCTGCGCACGAGCCAACTTCGCCTTCTCGCGCAACACCTGCGCTGTGCGCCGCCCGAGGAAGCCTCGCGAGATGTATTGCATTGAGCTCCTAGGGCGGTATATATGAGAGTACAGAGTCTTGGAGGGCAAGGCACCTCCGTGGATACATATGGCAGTCCGGGATTCTATCCTAACCTACCATCTATACTCTAACAAAAATAAATCCATTCTTTCCACTAGGACATGTACCAGGCTATATTTACTATTGCTGTCAAGATTTTGACCTGTTTATCTGAACTGAAAAGGTGTCAAGGGCTCAAGGCACAACACTCATGGATGTTAACAATTAATAGTAGGAACTCACTCATCATTAGTTTGGCTCGAAAAACTGCAACTTCGTAATGCAATTCGCATATCTAGCCATAGGCATGGTGGTCAGGATAAGTTAGTTTCACTCCTAGCAGATATATTTTGCATGTGGAATTCCGTTGCTCATGATCTCTCCCCTTTTGTTTGCCTGCCAGTTTTGTACTTGTTCTTTGGCCTACGGTTGTTGTATATTGCTTGGAAGTCTGACCCAAAGGGATCTCAGAAGAAGGAAATGGAAGAAGTATGTGCCCTTTTTTCCGATGTAGCCTCAGCTTATGCATAGTGTAGCTCAGTGCTGCATCTTTTCCTGTATATGCATATGCCATGGCCTCATACTGAACATGGGGCACTTGGCATGCAGTGCTTTTATTCTCATTGCTGCTTCAGTGTTGGGTATACTTGCTAGTCTACTGCCTCCTTTGTAAACTTGTTTTCAACATCTTGTCATCCTGTATCAATATCCTGTGACAACTTGTTTTCAACATTTTGTAAACTTGTCTACTGCCTCCTTTGTAAACTTGTTCTCAACATTTTGTCACCCTGTATCAATATCCTGTGACAACTCTAAATAAGTTTGT
The DNA here is from genome assembly GCA_036936925.1 of Cenchrus fungigraminus. Taxonomy (NCBI): domain Eukaryota; kingdom Viridiplantae; phylum Streptophyta; class Magnoliopsida; order Poales; family Poaceae; genus Cenchrus; species Cenchrus fungigraminus. The sequence continues at coordinate 87,476,895 of CM072779.1, read as the reverse complement.
GCATGTTGGTAGTCAAATTACTGGAAGGTTTAAACTGCACACATTCTATAGAAACAACAGGCAAAAGAGATGTGTAATGCACAAATTTTAGATGTTGTCACTGGTTTCCTTCTGCAATCTTGAATACAAGTTACCTTAAGTCAAAAAAGGAAGAAAACATAATAAATCACTCGAAAGTATCAGTACAGGTAGGATAGGTTGAACAGTTTCTTTCTTGTCGTTTCTTGAGCTATAGAAAGAAAATGTAGCACTCCGTAAAAGCTGGGAAATGTATGATTTATGAATACTGATATGTGAGCTGCTGGGCACATGAACTGATCTAGGTAAAAGCTATTGATGAAAACTAGGGTAATGAAAAAGGTCAGTTGACAGGCATGAATTAAAAAGTATATCATCATGCATGCTCTATGCTTTAAAAAGGTCTGCAGATCTTTTGATGTATTTTTAAACTAATGAACTGATGATGTGTGAGCAGGTTGAAGAGAAGCTTGAGTCCGGTCAAGGAAAATCAACTGCTCGTAGGTTCTTTGCAAGATTTTGTACACCAATCTTTTTGGAGGTCAGTTGCTACCTTATGAAAGCAAGCCAAATACTTTGTCTTACATCTGGGTCAGTAATAAGAACATAACATATGCTTAGATCTTTTTTTTTGCATTGAACACCTTTTTTTGCAACAATTTCTCCTTTTGAGATCTTTTCGGAGTGGTACACATGTGGTCTCATTTAACAAACTGATTATTACAGTGGTGATGTTTCCGTTTTTTAATTAATTTAGTCAAACGCTTACCTGTGATACGCAACTCATTAGAGCACTTTGGAATGTAACTCTTTATTCTGGCTGCAGGCTTTCATCTTAACCTTTTTAGCTGAATGGGGTGATCGAAGCCAAATAGCAACAATTGCGGTAAGTTCTTTGTCAACTTGTGAAATTCTTTGATGTTTCTAATCTAGTATTTTGTTGATGACCATAGTCATGCATTTCTTTTCTCCGCAAAAAAAGTCATGCATTTCTTTTCGTTGAGGACACTGATCCTTAAGAAAGTTTCATGATCTTAAGCTGAGAACATATCTTACTAGCTATTACTTCCTATGCTGTTACCATGCAGCTAGCCACCCACAAGAATGCTATAGGAGTTGCAGTTGGAGCATCACTGGGGCACACAGTGTGTACATCTCTTGCAGTGATAGGAGGGAGTATGCTGGCATCAAAGATTTCGCAACGAACAGTAGCGACAATTGGAGGTGTTCTCTTCTTGGGGTTTTCTGTTTCATCCTACTTCTACCCTCCATTATGATGGAAAGGTACTGTCAGCTCCTCCACTTTTCTTTTAAAAAAAATCTCTTCCTCTTGGATGGAAGCCTTGAATTGTTTGAGCCCTGCTGAACGAAACATAGTGTAACCATTCGGCTCCTGCTGGATGCTGTTTGAAATGATATGAAACTATTGCAGCATCCCTCAAAGTCACAGGCTTCAATTCATGTACAGTCCTTACAGAATGACTATGCGTTCTGCAAGGCTGACTTCATTCTGTACCTAGAAGCTACCATGGCCAATTTTTAATTGGTTGTATCTAAAATGTAACTTATACTATATGTTCCAAGTTCTCTAAGAAAAACTTGCTCATGTTCTTTTGTCTGCCTCAAGCATTGAATTTTATTTATCAGCTTTGTTTCTTCGCAACTGAAAGGTGTTAAAATCATGGACTTAATTTATCTTGTTGGCCAAAGTATGTTCTTTTGCTTCCAGGCTTTTTGGAAATGAAATTTGGCCACATTTCAGCTGGCTGGAATTTCTTTGAACAATTGAGCTTATTGTGAAATTCAGGTACATGTTTCAGTTTTGTACTGGAAAGGTTGCGGTTTTGCCTAGGAGATATTTTGTATCCAGAATGTATTTTTACGTGTGGAAGTGGAACAGAATCAGATGTCTAGTGAATGCCACCATGTTGCCATGAGCAATCTTGGGTTACAAGTGCTCGCCAGGGAGGCAGCACACAAGAAGGAACATTCGCCACCACGTTGCCATGAGTATTCTGTCCTAGTCCCTAACTTTCTATGTTTCTTTTTGCTGCGAGCACTGGTCCCTGAATGTACTTGCCAATATGTTGCGATTCAAGTTGCGCCATGCTGTAGAAAATACTACCGGGCCAAAAAAAAAACCATTGTTCTTAAATATATGACGTTTAGGACAAGAAATTTAGTTCAAAATGAATTAAATTTTTTATCCTAAATGTCATCTATTTAAAAACAGAGGGAGTATATGACAGCGTAGCCTAATGCCAGCGGTCAATGGCCGGGCTTTGCCATAAGGTCATGAACCATACTATTCCATATATCACATTCGATAGATATCACCTTCTCCCAAATTTTATTTATTTTTTTTGACAAGAAACATCTTTATAGATTAAGCAGCCATTTTACAAAATAGACCTTCATAGAAGGCTGAATTACAACTAGGTTCACCGACCGAAATACAACAGAGTAAACAGCGGCGACGAAGACGAACTTGCCGGTGGTAGCTGATGTGTCGTCGGAGGCGAGGACAGCCGGATGGAAGGACTGCGCCATGCGTCGGTTGAAGGAGGGATGACGAAGCTGCTGGTGGAATCCACACCGTGCGACCGAAGGATATGTAGAAAACCCGTCGTCGGCGATACAGAATGAGGCTCGGTGTCGAAACCCGGATGGAGGCGAGCTCGTCGGGTCAGCACCAGGTGAAGATGCGCCGGGGTGGACTGGATCTGCTTGCTCAAAGGCTGCTCGAAGACGGTGGAGGTGGAGGCAAGCGGTGGAGGAGGCGAGGGCGACGTCGGTCGCAGCCGGGAGGACCATCCCAGAAACCAGATCCGCCCATAGGGAGACCCGATCCACGCGAGACGGTTGAAGAACAAAGCCCGACTGGATCTGAGGCGGTAGTGAAGAAGCACCAACAACAAAGGGCGGAGGGAGATGGTGGGGGGGGGAGCTGCTGGAGGAAGCGAAGGAGGAGAGTTTATTTTATTGATACTAACTAGGGAAGGCAGGACGACGACAACGATGCAGCTGGAGTAGGCTCCGGCGACGGCGAAGGCGGCGTCCGTACTCCACAGGTAGCGGGAACCACAACAGGTACTAGCCATGTAGGTACTGAAAGGAAGAGAAAAAAACTACTACAAGTAAGCTACTAGAGGCGAGGGGCCCCTCTCCCGGCGCTCTCCGGCGAGCTCGCCGGAGGCGGATGGGAGGAGGCCGGATGGAGGTTGACGGAGGGAGCTAGGAGCGGGAGCCTATCCTTTCCTTCCGAGAGAAGGAAAAGCCGTCCTCCCAAATTTTATTTTGGCATGACCCTGAATTTTTGGAGGATGAAATTTCATTTGCTTCCGTGGGTGTGAACGAAATGGACTATATTTTATTTTTAGTCAAATGCTAGGACGGTCCAGTAGGATGTTACCTATCAGATTTAAATCTTAGTGCTCGCACCTTATTCTCTCGCACCTTTTCGTGGGATTTTCTCAGGATTACCAGTGTTATATATTAAGTGGTAAGCGGCGTTTCCGTCGACAACGAGGTTCCAATGGTAACTTTGGGAATCTCCAGATCTGCCTGGTGCTCGCTCCTTCGGAGGAGTTGATAAGGGTAGGGTTTGCGTACGTGTGTTCATAGGAGTGAGTGTACGTGTGTGTTGTGTACGTCTGCGTTGTACTATGTAATTCTTAAAAAAAATATATAGGTACCGAGCTCACTTCGAAATTTTACTAGACCAACCGAGAGATGGTTGAAATATTTCATTGGATTCTGCAAAATGTGTTGCCAGTCGCTATGTAGTATCACACTGAAACAAATTGTAAGAAATGAGCAAGGATTGATCATACCGCATCGTCATGAGCTTAGCTTAACTGCCAAGGTAATCGAGTACTGAATGTAACAAATTTTTTTCATAAAACAAAATCATAATCTCCTCTTTGGCTACAAAATCATAATCTCCTCTTTGGCTGGTGTATGGTGTGCCACTTGAAATCTAGTTAGAAGAAACCACATGGATTGACCTAAAAGCAACTCCAACAGATATTGTATATGGCATCCGCTCGGTAAAAAATAGAAAACGGAGTAAAAAAATCGATCCAACAGAATCGGCGTCGAGGTCGTCTTCTATCCTGACTGGCTATTCCCCGCCTTCCCTCGTCATATTTGACTAGCGCCGCGCCCTCGCTACAGCGGCTCTCCCGCGCGCCCGCGCCGGCGCCCCGGTTCTCACGCTCGTGCTTCAGTTTCCACCGATTTCGCCACGGAACAGAGTGAAGGCCTCCATTGAAACGAGCATGTCATACCTCAAATCACTCTTTGATCCAACCAGAAGCGTCCAGGGGGCTACAGCCTTCATGTGCACATGGTGTAGTAGCTTCCAGGGAGCAGAGGCCTTCACGTGCAGAGGCGGCGGCCCTCACGTCTAGGGGGTGGCGGCGCCGGTCAAGGGTCGGCGACGCTCGTGTCCGGGGTGGCGGCGCCTGGCAGCGGCGCTGCGCTCACGTCCACGGCATCGCGAACAGATCTGCCCGGTGGAACAGGAAGATACCGATGTAATTAGATACGTTGACCCAGATTTAATTTTAGCTATCACATTTTTCCTAATCTCTTGGATTACACCATAAAATTAAAAGGTTTTTTATTTTTACAAGAGGGTAGGCCTGGGCAAAGTACCCGATACCCATTACTCGAACCTGAACCCGAATTACCCGAACCTGAGGTACCCGATCCCAAGTTCGGATAGTGATTGTGATTACCCGAAATTAGTTTGGGTAATTCGGGTAATACACTTCGGTACCCGAACTACCCGAAGTTTGCTTTTGTCTTTGTATTTATCACGTATTCTTAGTTGAACATTTAAAATTGTCACTTTATTATAATATAATTATCTTGGTTTGAACAAGTGACTAGAATATATTATTCTTCTCAACTTGTTATTGAAATTCTACACAAATTACTAATGCTTTTTTATGTTAAAATTCTATTAACATTTTGTGTAGTTTATCATTTTCTATAAATTTGGGTAGATTGGGTATACCCGAACCCGAATTATTGGGTACCCGAAATTTCGGGTAGTGTTTTTTCGAGACTAATATCGGGTATCAGTTTTCATTACCCGAATTATGAATTACCCGACCCGAAATAATCGGGTAACCCGAACGCCCACGCCTACAAGAGGGTATAATCTCCAAATTTAGCTAACAAAATACAAGAGCTCTTGGAGTTGCTCTAATTGTTGAAGGAGGAATGAATCTTTGAAGCTTCAGTTGCCCGTATCGCGAATTCTGACGTGTGAATGCGATGTGCCCTTTGGAAAGAGAACTTGATCCCAAATTTTGTAATTTAGATATTGCTCTGAAAACCAAAATGAATTTGAAGCATTCAAGTGCCTAAGGTAGTTGCTAGCACAATTTTGGATTTTGGTTAAAGTTTTGCGACAGGAACAACAGAATATCATTCAGCCCGACACTGCAGGAGTTCACCCGTGTACTGGGCGCGGAGCAGAGACTTGCGAGGACGGCAAGGGTGCAGCCAGCCGTCAGCCCGTCATAACCAACGAACTGATGGCCGCAGCTACCTCCATCACCTCCATCTGTATAACCACCATAACCACCTGCATTCTTTTGACTGTCTTCACGTGCACTCCACACCTCTCCATCTTTCTCGTCCTCTCTCACACTGCATATAACACTGAGCGACCAAACCCAGGCACTACTCACAGTAGTCACAACACTTTTGCTCCCTGCCTCGCCATCTGCTGCAAGCATGACGCCGATCAGTGAGCATCAACAGCACAAGGAGCCGGGAACACAAGCTGCAACAAGCCATGGGGCCCGAGTTCCATGTAAGTTCATGCTCTTCTTGCTTGCACATGCATACATAACTGTGGATCACAAATCCCTGCATCACCGTATCTTCCAAATTCTTACTCCCTCTGGTCATGAAAACATGACATTAGCACAATTGTTAGTTCAAGTTTTCACTAATCATCTCATCCTAATGTCATGTTTTTACGACCGAAGAGAGTATATGGTAAAAAAAATTCATATCACCTTATGGACAAAATTTTGGGCTGTAGAATTTTGTGACACTAGATGGTTGACAGGTGGGCCAGCACAAAGCATAGGAATACTTATTATGCACTAATAGATAATAAAGCTATGTATCATTCTATTTACTTTATATTATCGAGTTCATGCTTTTACTTCTTAACAGGTGAGGAAGTGGCAACCGGGGATCTCGGGAACGCTGACCAAGAGGAGCAGCGGAGGCAGGAAGCGAGGCGGGAGCGAGACTTCCTCGCAGGGATCAGGAAGCTCATCAAGAGCTTCAAGAGCCTCTCCCACATCTTTGAGATATACAAAGACGACGATGAGGATGAAGATGACATGGATGGGGCTATCGAAATCGGATTCCCCACGGATGTGCAGCACGTGGCACACATCGGTCTTAACGGGTCCACCAACGGGTCCACCAGCATGAGTGGGCTGGAGGGGGCCAGGGAGCTGCTCTCCCTCTCCAACCTCACCACCCTTGAGCAGTTCGAGCTCGCCATGGCCTCTCTCACTGCTGCACCCGTCAAGGAGCGCGATGGGGTCTTAGATGTAGCAGCCTCCCGTGATTAATTTTAATTTTTATACATACTAGAACGCACATAGTGTTTGTGATCATGGATCAGGCCCTTATTTCTTGTTTTTGTTCATGATTTTGTTTTTGTGGGGGAAAGATACTGTGTTGTCCTGTGCCTTGCGGTCTTTTGAAATGCAGCTGAAGGTAATTTGTCAAAACGTTATCATATCATTCACGAAAAACAAAACGACTGGTGCAGTCTTCTGACACTGGCCAGCAGACACCTCTGGCCATGTTTGGTTAGAGGTAAACTTTTAGCCCTAAAAAGAATCTTTAATGCATGACCTATTAAATAAAGTGTATTAACAAAAAAAATTCACAGATGAGTGAACTTTAATCATTTGTGATTGTCTGTACGATCGTGTCGATTTTTCGCAGTCTGTTGGTCCTCCTCGATGTTTTGTTGCTGGCTTTTCGGCTGAACTTTGGAAGTGGCATAAGAGGCTAGGGCACTTGAGTTTTGAGTTGCTTTCCCACTTGAGTGGCCTAGACCTTGTCCGAGGATTACCAAAATTGAAGTTTGAGAAGGATTTGGTTTGTGCTCCGTGTCAACATGGAAAGATGGTTGCCGCTTCTCATGCACCTCTGACAACTGTCATGACCGAGCGACCTTGTGAGCTGTTGCACATGGATTTGGTTGGGCCAGCTCGTGTTCGCTCTGTGGGTGGGAAGTGGTATGTGTTGATCGTGGTTGATGATTTCTCTCGGTACTCTTGGGTTTTATTTTTGGAGGATAAGAGCGAGACATTTGACTTTGTTTGAGACTCGATCTTGAGGTTGAAGAATGAGAGACATGGCACTACAAGATTTGCCCCATAATGCAACACACAAATTGTGTTGCAATAAGCCACTTTCGGTTGCAATAGGTGCAATTGCAACAAATTTTTTTCGTAAAACGATGCTGCGAAAGGCCGCACTGAAATAGGCTGAGGCGACGTTGTTCCTTTTGTCGTTACATTTTTTTATTGCAACACATTTCGACGTTGCAACTAGCATCTTTGACTGCGATCATGTTGGTTGCAAACTATACTATTGCGACGTTTCCGGTGTTGCAATAGGTGCATTTGCATCATACCCAACACGTTGCAATTTTTAAAATAGTTCATTGCAATGTCTTCTATTGCTACGCTCTAATTAAGGTTGCTATAGGGGGTATCACTTCTATTGTCACGAAAGGGTTTTGGTTGCTATATGTAGTTCCATCTATTACCACGAAGTTGATTACGGTGCTATAGGTGTTCTTCTCTATTGCCACGAAAGTTTTTTGGGTGCTATATGTGGTTCCCTCTATTACCAGGCAGTTGATTATGGTGCTATAGGTGGTGTCCTCTATTGCTACACAGAAGGGATGGTTGATATAGGTAGAGCATTCTATTACCACCAAAATATATAGGTTGGAGGCAATAGGTTGTGCAAGCTAATGCCACCTAGTTTGCTTGGTTGTAAGATGTTTCCTCCGTTGTTGCTTCGAAAATGTATTGGTTGCCAAAAGTTCATGTTTCTATTACCACCATATTTCAGGGTTGCTACAAGTGGAACTTTCTATTGCCACGAGCCTTTGTGACAACAAAAAATGTGGGTTGCGATAGGATGAATTATCTTTTGCAACGATTGGTGTTGTAGCTGCCATAGTTTTGTAGCTTGCCATATGTCTATTCTGCCACACTTATTTATTTGTTGCAACAATAATTTGAAACATTCAATTACAGGATGAACAATAATTATGCATTTATAATTCATGATACAACATTCAACCATCCACTGAAAAACTCCATGACACACGAAGTGCTGAAACACTAATAAGTTTATTTCTACAGGGCATTGTTTCTACACAGAGTTGCTAGGGTGAATACAAGACGATCCCATCACTTGATCAGCATAGGGTGACTTCAAGAAGGTCCCATCTCATGTTTGCTCCATCTGAAATGGCTTCAGCTCCTGAAAAGAATGAATAACATTTGTAAGCATCAAGTAATATGTAACAATGGAAAGGGTGCAACAACAACATGTAGGAAACCATAGTTTCATTGTGAATCATAAATTTATCAGAATGACATCAAATAATTAACACAACTATAAACACTTTGACAACTGAAACATGAACATTAACAACATAGAGGAGTTACAAAAAATTCACCACCCGACTTTTTGGTGATTTGTCGTCTCCTGTTTGCAACTTCTCCCATTAGATGTTGAGATGAAATTTTTGTAATGGGCGGGACGGGACATGCTTCAGGTTGCTCTGGTTGGCTTTGAGGCTTCTCCTGGGAACAAAAAATTTGGAAGGAAACAATTAGACGCCATTTGGATCAGTACCTGATGATAGAAGTAAAAAGTTGTCAATTCATGAACAACCTGACTAGAAGAGAGCACATTTGTTGAGTTTGTCTGTACATCTTCAGGACTCGTGTTTAATGCAGCTGGCGCCACGTCTGCAGAAGCAGTGACATTATTGTTTGGCTGGACAGATGTTGGCAGGACAATCTATGAAAGGATACAGAAATTTAGATACATAACCTAAGGAAAGAAAGTCATTGAATAACTAGCTTGACTAGTACCTGTTGAATAGTTGCCTGTCCATTTGCTGCTTGCAGCATTGATAGGAACTCTTGCCTAAGATGTTCTTTATCAGCCTCCCTTGCCTTGTTAATTTCTGCAATTTGTAGTCCATGTTCTCTCCTTTCGGCTTCCCTGTCAGCTTCCCATGTTGACATTTGTTGTTGTAGCTGCTCAAATGATCCATGAGCTCGACATGTTCCTGATGCTGTTGCTCCTGGATACGAATTTGTTCCTCACGATCTGCATTCAACAACTGCCTTCTAGTTGGATTTTTTGCCAGGTACCCATTACCATGCAACTTGGTTGATTTGCACTTTGTGACTTCCTTGTATACCGTCTGGAAAATCTCGTTCTTTTCCTTTTGGGTAATGAAGTTTTCCTCTGCATTTGATTCCGCCTTAGTAATAAGGCTACTTGCATTGACCTAACATTTACAAGGCACAGATGGTGGAGTTAGTTGAACAAGAAATTGCATGAATTCTATATTTCCTTGGACTATATATAGTAATGTATGTGCAAGTTCATTGAGAACTCACGTAGACAGCCCTAGATTCTTGGTCTTTCCAGTTGCCATCCTTTATGTGAGTTATAAACCAAAGTTCCATATCATCGGGATCCTCACCAGTTTCTAGGTCTCTCTGATATGCCAAGAACACAACAAATTATTCATTCATCCTGCAAGAAAGCTTGTAGATGTGCTTCTCCAGTAATTACCATCTCATAGCTGCGCTGAGCATAAGTGTGACAACCCCACCCGAGATAAGTCCGTACTATCACCTAAACCAATCCATTTGGTCATTAAGTGATAATAAGGAATCATCCCTTTGAGTGTTGCCGGGTCAAAGCCCGGTAAATCACTTGTCAAACACACAGAGGATCGAACACGTATACATTAAAACTCCCACAAAGGAGAGTCCAGAATACCTTACAAATTTAATCCAAATTTCCCCATAGGGTCAAATTATTACAACCATTGTTCCTGACATAGAAAGTAAATGGTTCAGAGTTTCAAAGACAGCGGAATTAAACTAATCGATAACTTGGCATCATGAGAGGCCACCCATAATGCCATTACTCCTCGTCGTCCACCCATTCCAGTTCCCAGCTGGGAGGAATTTCACCAGGCTAAACATTGTCACCTGTAAGCAATATTTATAGCAAGGCTGAGTATACTAATACTCAACAAGGCTTTCCCGTCCAAAATAAAGGACTTAACCTCTAATCATGCTTGGCTTCTGGCTAGTGGGTTTATTTTACCAAGGAGCTACTAAGGAGTTAATCCTTACTTTCAATATTTTAGCTCAAGTTCTAGTAGATTGATTCATTACTAGATAAGCAACTATTGCAATCATGATTTGTGCAAACAATTAATCAAACATCAAGTTTATCACTATTTCATCATAGAGGGATTATCATGGCCAGATAATTAAGTACTCTCGGATAACGGTGAGAGGCCGACGATCAATCAATTAATAACCTAAACATACGGGAGAGATGACCTCACAAAGAGTTCATTCAACCAGGCGGTTCCCGTCATTCCTCGGATTGGGATCCGATGCCACAGTCCTAAGTACAAGGCTAGCTAGCACGCCTCACACTAGCGTCCAGCATCACACATGCACCACAGTTTGCAAGACTGGGGCCACAACCCAAGATTAGTAGCCTAAAGTTCCCGTACCGCATCATTTAGGTACTAGGCTTACCGAACCCATTTCCGACAAATGTTTGGTACGTTCAAACGCTTAATCTCTTAACCACTAGACCGGAGCCCAAAATCCCATGCTCTTACCACGTGAGCAATCCAATTTAACAATCTTATGATTCCAACATAAGAACCTATTCTCGCGAGCGAAGTACATCACTCGACTTGTACCGGGTCCTTATTGCATAGCAACTAGCGACCTAACATACTAGTAAAAGATCATAGGTACTTAGGGATCATGCAACTAGGGTTTCGATTCAACTCCTGAACGTAAATGCACATAGGTAATCATCATAAATTTAGAAGTGAAAAGTAAACACATAGGTGAATGATAAACCGGGGCTTGCCTTCGGCAGCTCCAACAGTCAGACAATCTTCCGGACTTTGGTCCGGGTCTTGATCTACGGTCACGAAGTGTACATCTCCTCCTGCTCCCTCGCCCTCGTCAACCGGCACGAGCGTATAGCTACCGTCAGGGACTTCTACACGGGGAATGCATATGCAGGAATTAGTTTTTAAATGTGAATTAAATAAACACGAACATCACAAGACAAGCATAGGGTGTCAAGTTGACCACATTCACCTAGACAAGAATATATTCAGCATACTCTTCCATAAAGATAAAACAACAACCATTTATTAATGATTATTTTGAGGGTGATTGAGTGCACATCTATACAAACAAACAAGAACTACCTCACAAAACAACAATTTGGTTTTTAGTGTTCCACAGAGGTATATTCTAAAATAAAACACTTCTAAAACCTTAAAAAGAAGGATTTCTTTATTTCTCTTTTTATAACACTAGAGTTCTTCCAAAAATCATTCTGGTTAAACCATGCAAGATATCACAATGAGAAGTTTTGTACAAGCACACAGTACTACAACAGATCTACTGCCAAAAATCCATAGCAAACAGAGTTGTAATTTAAGCATGAAAAATACGACAAGTTATTACTAAGAAAAGCAAGAATATTTATTACAGAGAAAACTCCTTATGCACTGGAGCTCAAATTTTACACAGAGCCTACAAGGACTATGACTGGACTACATACCAAAAATTAGCTCCAGAAACTAATTCTACCAAGCTACACAAAATAACCATTTTCAGCCTAGATATTCATAAAGAAATTATACAGGGAACATAACTGAAAAGTAGCCCAACTTTCTCCTACAACCTAAACATGGCACAAACATCTACTAGACTAAAGATAAACATTACTGGATCAACAGAAACTGAGCTATAGATTTAACTTTATAAACAAGACTAATTCAGAAACACATATATAGACAATTCATAAATCCTTGATAAAATCACCAGGAGCACATCTAAGTCTAACAAGATGATAGCCAGAAGATGAGCCATAGAAAACATTCATATGAAGCTGTACAAAATATGTATACAGATCTAGCATAAATACCAAATAAATCATATCTAAAGATTCACTTAGTAACTTTGTGCAAAAACTTAGATCTTGACTATACTAGTCATGGCTCACAACATGTCCAAAGATCAAGCCTCGCACATGAGTACAACTCAAGTGATGAACAAACCTATTCAAACTGAGTTTAAATTTTCATTCAAAATCTACTCGTCAAAAGTATATACAATCTTTCTAGAAGATGTAGATCTACTCACAAGGAAACCAACAAAATTGGTTTTGCATTTCTACCATTTTTCTACCATTTACTAGGCATTTTACAAGTCGCTGGACTAAAGGATAAAAAGGTGAAGAATCTTCTTATAGTGCGAACCCTAGAACTTCTAAAAGTGCCACAAATATACCCTGGTTTGCACAAAGGCCCTTGCGAAGATTGAAATCTTCATAAGTGAGTCCTTCCGTCGCACGAGGGCTCGCCGACGGCGATAGCCGGCCGGACTTGTCCAACAAATGGCACAGGGCAGCGTGGTTGCTCACCTGAGGTCGACTGGTGGTGTTGGTTTGGTCGAAGAAGCCTCCGGCGATGGCCGGCGTTGAGGCAGCGGCAGCGCGTCCGCCTCGGCTCGAATTCCGGCGAATGCAGGGGTGGGGCTACTCCATGTGTGGCCGTGGAAGCTTGTGGGGGTGCTATCGAGAAGGTATGAGGCACAAGTGGGTCACGGGCGCGAGCGAAAGGCAAGGTTCACCGGCGGCGGCGACAATGGCAGACGACGGCGGTGTGAGCTTGCGTAGGTGAAGGAGGAGGGGGTGTTTTATAGGGGGCGCGGGGTGGAGAGGCGGTAACCGCCCAAGTCTCCTCACTGGTCACGGTCGCGGGATGGCTACTGGCGGCGACGACGTGGGGAGGCGCTGCCGGCCAATGGCGGCCTCGGCGTGCGTGCGCCGGCGTGTGCGGACGCGCCGCGTGGCACCGGCCTACGGCCTACTCGCGTCACCTAACCGTCGAGCACAGTGACCATGGCAACCTCTTCGGACCGGCGGATCCCCCGGTGCCTCGGTGTTCGTGCTCGGTCGGTCACCGGCTGGTCGACGTGGCGCGCGCGCACGACAGCGATGTGCGAGGACGCGTTCTCGGCGTGTTTTTGCACCGAAGTACCCCTGTTTGACCGGCACAAACTCGTGATTTCGATACAGAACTGCACCCCAGTGTAATTAGCAAAGTTGTAGATCAACTAATCCTCTACAAGTTTTACAAAAGCCGATGGGTGTTTTACTCAATAGATCGAGCATAAACAGCAGGCAAACTTGCCATTTTCTCGGCGCTGAAGAACAGGAGTTGCAGACGTTGACCAGAGTTTTACACCATTTTCCACTTCGAATTTGTCATGCCACCCAAAAGCAAAGTTGTGTGCCTTGAAAAACTGAACAACTTTTGTATTGGCAGAATTTGTAGTGTTTAGGTGAAATTTGGAGAACGTGGCAAAAGTTCCGGGCCGGGTTTAAGGATCAAGGGTTTGTCTAGGGGTTTGACCTCAACTTTGACTAAGGGCTTAAGCACTAATGACAAAGACTTGATTAGTGTTGACAGTCAATTTCCGTCAACCAAGAGCACATGTTACACTTTGGCTTGAGCTTTGAATTATAACTAATCCGCCACTAGGCACACTAATGATGTAACCAGTTCACACTTGCATGTGGTTTTTGGAGTATGTTGTCTATGCAGGAATTAAGGAACTAAATGAGGACTTCCGGGAAGAGTTCATCAAGCACAGTATGAGAAGCTCACAAAGCCCGGCACAAGTCAAGACACGAAGTGAACATGACTCCAAATGACCCGAGGACCAAAGCATGAAGCCGTGAAACTCCGAGGAACCGAACGGAAGATGCGGGAGTTTGCGCGCCAAGCATCTTTGTCTAAACCACGGGGAAAACAACATCAAGGACCCACATGGACTTCGGCAAATATTCAAGAAAGTGCGAGAAGCATCATGGAGGAAGATGGGCCCGAATCGGGCCGAAAAGGGCCTGGGCCGGCCGGCCCATGCCGACTGGCCTGGGGTGTTTCGGTCCCGATTCGGCCTCCCCTTTGACCTACACGCTCCTCGACTCATTTATACCCCCTGCCTCCGACGGCCGCCACATCCAATTATCAAAACTCGGCGAAACCTAGAAGTGAGCACCAGAGGGAGACGACAGTGGCGGAGACCTTGAAGTTGTCTAGGGTATGGACTAGGCCAACCCTAGCCGCCATAGCCGCCCTACGTGGTTGTGCCATGGCGGAGTTCCGGAGCTACGTGTTCATCATCTTAGGTATGATCTCGGTGGTGATGATGTAATACATACTTTCATGTGAGTAATGACAATCATGTTTTCCGATATTTAAGTGATTCCATGTCTCCGTCTTTACTTTCTACCTATCGTGAATATGATTTGATCCTTAGTCTAATGCTAGTTTAGACTACATAGCATGCTTTATGTAATCATGGTGATTAGATCTAGTATGTTGACCCTTCATGATTGGTAGACTTGTCCATGTATGGGCATGCCCATGGATTCCCCGCTTCATTAAGGGAGCATCGTGACAGGATGATTTCCCCCGAACGAGCGGATGTCTTCGGGAGGTAGGCCGGAGGTAGGAGTTTAAGGATGCTTTTAGATGAGATGCTTGGTTTGTTGCTCGTTTGCCGGAAGTGCAACTAGAAGGCGCTAGGCTTAATTGACCCCTTGGTGGAGCTTTACTTTGCCTATGTTTGTGTACGTGATCGACCTTGTGCCACCACACATACACCCTTAAAGGTTACCTTATATGCAATCTACACTTAATGTTAGGTTAGTTTGGTTAGACGAGGTAGAGATCCTTAGCAGTTTGCTTCCGATCCTTGGATTGACAAACCTCGGGGGACCCTCCTTGGTGAAAAAGGTACCAAGTCACCCGTAGGCTTGCGGTGAACTTCAATACGATTTTGAACCGTCAACAAGCCCTTTTTCTGGCGTCGTTGCCGGGGATCGGCAACTCGAACCCTAGGGTGATCTACCTTTTTATTTGACTAACCCTAATTTTTATTATTGCATACACGCTTGTTTTCTTGTTTGTGTCCTTGAAAGCAGGTCAAAAGCTAGACACAAGATGTTCGAGGAGTTCTCTACACCCACACTTCAACAACACAAGATTCACTTTCAACAAACATCAAGATTCGCTCTTTAGTGGCAGGTACTAACTTTTGTTAGTGGCCCATCATCCGCTATCGAGCCCACACCCTACACAAGAGCATGTGAACAAGGTAAGTCAACATGTCAATTAAAATTTTAAGACTAATGTTTTGTGGAGATTTGTTTGTTCAAGCAATAGGTATTGGAAGCAATCACGACGCCCCCGAAATCACAAGATCAAGCTCTTCAACATCTTCGAAGTTTCTGTTCGCATCGATTTTTGCATAGTCTCATGGGAAGAACAACATGGTATCTTTGGATATTTAGAAGCCCTACGAAGTTACGCTTCCAAGAGTCAAGAATCAAATCGATCGGAGGTTCCTACAAGTGGATATGGCCGAATCACCGATGATTGCGCGTCCTGAAAATTTCTGGACAGCAAGCAAAGCTGAAGTGAAACAGCCATAACTCCCTCATTTGGACTCCGATGAAGATGGATGAGTACCCGTTGGAAAGATAATTTTATAAATTTTTCAATAGAATTATATTTTGGTATATGTTCTGTTATGTATACAGGGGGAAATCCAAAGAAGAGGCAGCTGCAATATGATGAGAACAAGATGGTGAAGGTGAGGAAGACAACAACGAAGAGGAGCTTAGGGAATGCTTCCATTAGACCACTCATGAAGAAATTCAGAGGCTTGGAACAAAACAAATACCCCTAGAGCATTGGCAAATGAAAACATGAGTTGGCGGCATCCGACGCAAGGAGATGTTTGAAGAAGACCACAATGGACTACACACATAAGACAACATCCAATGGTGCGGATATTTTTGGGCTCTCACATGAAGGATCATGGAACTACATGAAGACATTTAAGACATGTGTGAAGCCCCGCAAATGAAGAAGAGGAGTGATCCCACTCAAGGCAACCTTGATGACATGTGGCACAAAGGGAAAAAATTGAGAAAAGTCTACGCGAGCCACCTTCGATCATCAAGGATTGTTCGCTTTCAACTCCGGAGGATCACTCACAATGAAAAGCTCGAAGGCTAAGGTACACATTAATATCTCAAGGTACTTTTGGATATGGTATATTTCTTTTGATATATTCGTGTTCTTATCCAATAGTATGTTTTGATTCTATGCCTTGCACCTTTAATGATCATGTTGATAGGCTAGAATTTCTTGAGTATGATAAAGAGGCTATGTTGTGCTTGAACACCTTTGATTCACTTGCCTAATGAACCCATGCCTAATGAGAGCCTTAGCACTGAGCAAGAAACTTATGCTACCTTTAATCACAACATGCTTTGTTCATCCAATTTAAATTGTGGTTATGGTTGCATATGTTTGTTTCACACTTAGCAAATCTTGGACTTGCTTCGTGCTTGGTCAAGCTCGTGACCTTAAAAGAGCGTGTGTTGGGAGAAAACCCAAGTTTCACTAACCATGCAGGTCATTAAACCTTAATGAAGAGAAGAGAAGCCATGTCCTAAAGGAATTGCAAGCTCATGCATCGCCTCCCCCGAAGCAAAGGAGGAGAAGGTGACGATGATACAAGGAAACGATCGGGCAAGCCTCTCATCAAGTAAAATGATCGTGTTAAACATAGAGAGTGGATCAAAGCTGCATGGACATCTTCAAATCTTACATGAAGAACCATGGCTTCGCGACCACGAAAAGGTACGTAAGAAAGTCAAGCTCTATGACTTTAAATGAAGAGCCTTTGCGGGAGGCAACCCGCTTTCTTTTGTTTATGTTTATATATATATATATATATATATATATATATATATATATATATATATATATATATATATATATATATAATGACCGTCTACATTGTGATCTTAAACTGAAACATCAAGTAACATTGTACCATTGCTCTAATAAATACCACAACACCATGTTGTTTGATTTAAATGCTATTGAGGGAGCACTTTGTTCTTGATCTTGGAAAACTTGTAGACCTTTTTGTGTGCCTATTAGTGTTTAGTGTCGTTTTCTTTTGTATCTTTTTAGCGAGAAATATGAAGTTGGCACCATCCTTTAACTCTAAATTTGTGTCTAGTTAATTTAGGCTAACTCTTGCATTTGTTTTACACAACCACCTTACCATGTCATTTTGTTCATCCACATTGCATTGCATTGCATGTTTTGTTTTGATCTAACTTTTTGTCCAACCAACCTAAGCCTACCTATAGCCCCACCGAACATCCGTAGCCAACAAGGGTAGGGTTGACTTGTGTTGATTGGCTTGCACCATTCCGGTTGGCCAAGCCCACCTGTATCCCTTGCTCTAACTAAAAGCTTTAACTAGCCCTCCTATGAGAAAACCTTTCTCACCTTTAGTCTTCCCAAAACCACAGGTTTGTTTTCCATAAAAAAAGACTCTTAGCACACCTTAGATAGAATTTCTATGCTTGACTCCCTCTCTCCAAAATTCTTTTTTAAGCCAAAAATATAGGTTACCCATAACCTACCCTTAAAACCTTGTTAGTTTGGTTGTTTGATCTTTTCAACCCTTTCCAACATTTGCTTGTGCTAACTCTTTGCATTTGCATTTTGTATCCACCTCATTATCATCTTCCGCTTTATGATAGCTTGGTCTTTTTGTGAAACTTTATGATGAATGCTTTCATATCTTTGTTAATGCTTGTCGACATGCGTTACTCATTTTTGCAATCTTGTGTAAACATGGTGTTTAGACATGATTGAAGACCACCATCATTCAGTTTTACATACCTTGCTATCTTGTTGCATTGGTTGGTTTATAAACTTTGCAATGCGCCCTACTTATCTTACACTATAAGGAATTATTAATCTTGGAATAAGCATGGTGTTTTGACCTTGGTTAATAAATCTTTATGGCAAGGGAGAAGTTTGGCAACCACTTTGTAAGCATGGAGCTTAGAATTTGGTGTAAACATTGTTTTGTCTTTATACCATCCTATCATTTGCATGCACCCTTGCACACACGTACACCCATTAGGTTTTAACTTTTCTTTTACTAGATTAACTATGCCACAAGTTAAGATCTTAGGGGATGTCTTTGGTTTGTCGGCATAGAGTGAGTATTCCTGACCGTCACCTCGGGGGTACTTTGTGCTTTAAAATTGTTTTGCAGGCATTGTGAATGAGGCTTGTGACAAAGGGTGAATGTTGGAGGACAATCAAGACAAAGTGAAGAGTATGACGATCCACACATGGTGTTAGGACTTCAAGATGGTTCATCATCTTCCATGCCTAGCAACATGCTAAGCATGGGGGAGGATTTGGTGGACATAAGAAGACCGCATGGAGCAAGGATCGCGGTTCTTCTTCCATGTTAAGCACAATGCTTAAGCATGGGGGAGGCCGCGCTACACTTCAAGCATCAAAGGACGGTAACAAATCCTCAACCCTCTCTTTGTCTTTGTCTTTCTAAATGCTTGTACATATGTTTATGCTTTCCACAACCTTAGATGCAACCCTTGTATATCTCTCTTCAGAATAACATGGCTACTAGGAGTACAACCTAGGTTTGTTTTTGCTTTCAATAATAATCACCGTTACCTTGTGCTCAACATGATGATATCTCATATGCTCTTGCTTATGGATATATGATGATCGTTGCCGCTTTGCTTATTCTTGTGCTTGGTTTATATATGATTAAGCTAGTGCTCTCTTTAAACATTATCTGAAAATTTAATAAATGCTAGTCTAATCTTTTGTGGAGGTTATGATAACTTAAGTCCCATAGTTGTTTTTCGTTGCTCTCATTTTCGAATGAATCAAAGATCCTTTTTTTGTTCTTAAAAGATATGCTAAACTTGTCTTTAATACCACTTGCATTTTGCTCTACCTATCCAAAGCCTTACATTCAATGGAGTGCAAAAACCTTAGTTTACAAGATTTATTTTTGGGTGCATTGATTCAAGGCTTGATTTCTCTGGCTCGAGACTAAGAAGCTGGTCATTCTGTTTTTGCGTATCTATTTTTATGCTAGCCTTTTCTATTCGTGCATTGTGAGTTTCCATATTGGGAATTTCGCAAACCTCGCCGGATATCCAACCACAAAACCCAAATATATCTTTTTTGTGTATACCTCCTTGACCACAACCCAATATATGAGTATGGATGAATATTTCAAGAAAGATTACAAGGAAGGTGCTTCAAGTGAGTAAGGGAGACTTCCAAAAGGATCCCTAAAAGAATTTTTGAGTATCTCTCTCTAAGAAAATATGAGAGCTTCAATTTCTACCTTGGCGTTCTTATCATCTCTTTTGCCTGAGGATGAGCAAACGTCTAAGCATGGGGGGTTGCCAAGGAAGTGCTAGTATAGTCTAGAGTTCAATGGGAGCAAATAAAAAAAAGAAAAAGAAAAAAGAAAGAAAAAAATTGATAAAGAAGAAAAAGTATGAAAAGAAAAAGAAAGAAAGATGAAAAAAAAATAAAGCTCCCCGGTTCTCTAGCTATGTTTAGTGCTTTTTGAGTTTTCAAGAAGATTCAAGATCAAGACCCATACTCATCTTTCCAACCATGTGCAATCCGATAACGAGGACTTCATTTGTGCCTCGGGATCATTCTTTGCCATTTGCACATGTCCACCTATCTAAAAGTGTGTGTTCATCTCTCCCCCCTCCTTGTAACATTATTTTTCCAATGACCTTTTTGAAGAGTCTCGGTAAGTCCATGAGAAGCTTGTCTTGTTTTGATAATATCTCGACTATAATATCTTGGTAGGACTAAACTTTTCCATAGCTCCATATAAAGCCTTCCACCATATATTTGAGAGAGGAAAGGAGTAGGACAAGTAGGCTTGAGAGACAAGATGAGATGAGAGTTCATGAGCAAGATGCAAGGAGGTTTATTATTGATCTTGGTAAAGCAATTTTTCTTCATCTCACTCTTTATTTTCAAAATTTCTGAGATTTGTTTAAAATTTGAGAGCATGATTAATTACTTGTGGAAAGAGCTTAAATGATATCTACCCTCCATAGAGATGAAAGCTAGCTACATTGTGAAACTATAACAAATATAAACTTGGAGAGCATTATGTTTTCTCATGTATGAACAAGTGCAGGGTATGAACATTGAAGGGGCAATACTGACATCCATTAAAGGCTTACTCGAGGACGAGCAAGGTTTAAGCATGGGGGTATGTTGACGGTCAATTTCCGTCAACCAAGAGCACTTGTTACACTTTGGCTTGAGCTTTGAATTATAACTAACCCGCCACTAGACACACTAATGATGTAACAAGTTCACACTGCATGTGGTTTTTGGAGTATGTTGTTTACGCAGGAATTAAGTACCTAAATGAGGACTTCCGGGAAGAGTTCATCAAGCACTTTATGAGAAGCTCACGAAGCCCGGCACAAGTCAAGACACGAACTGAACATGACTCCAAATGCCCGAGGACCAAAGCATGAAGATGTGAAACTCCGAGGACCTGAACGGAAGATGCGCGAGTTTGCGCTCCAAGCAACCTTATCTAAACCGCGGGGAAAACGACGTCAAGGACCCACTTGGACTTCGGCAAATATTCAAGAAAGTGCGAGAAGCATCGTGGAGGAAGATGGGCCCGAACCGGGCCGAAAAGGGCCTGGGCCAACCAGCCCATGCCGACCGGCCTGGGGTGTTTCGGGCCCGGTTCGGCCTCTCCTTTGACTTACACGCTACTCGGCTCATTTATACCCCCTGCCTCCGACGGCCGCCACATCCAATCATCAGAACTCAGTGAAACCTAGAAGTGAGCACCGGAGGGAGATGACGGCGGCAGAGACCTCGAAGTTGTCTAGGGTATGGCCTAGGCCAACCCTAGCCGCCATGGCCGCCCTGTGTGGTTGTGCCATGGCGGAGTTCCGGAGCTACATGTTCATCATCTTAGGTATGATCTCGGTGGTGATGATGTAATACATACTTTCATGTGAGTAATGACAATCATGTTTTCCGATCTTTAAGCGATTCCATGTCTCCATCTTTACTTTCTACCTATCGTGAATATGATTTGATCCTTAGTCTAATGCTAGTTTAGACTACATAGCATGCTTTATGTAATCATGGTGATTAGATCTAGTATGCTGACCCTTCATGATTGGTAGACTTGTCCATGTATGGGCACACCTGTGGATCCCCTCCATTAAGGGAGCATCATGACAGGATGATTTCCCATGAACGAGCGGATGTCTTCGGAGGTAGGCTGGAGGTAGGAGTTTAAGGATGCTTTTAGATGAGATGCTTGGTTTGTTGCTCATTTGCCGGAACTACAACTAGAAGGTGTTGGCGTTTCGTAGTGTCATCATCTTAAGAACAGATCTGGGACCCGTCCTTGGTGACAACACCAGGAAACGCCTTGTAGGCACCTCTCAATGTCACAACTAATGGCGCGGTTAGCGTGAACATCGAGACTTGCCAAAGGTTAATCTAAACGATCATGAACGAATCCGCAAGCGCACAGATAAACCATTGTAGCATTTCCCCAAGGAAGGAGAGTATTCCAAGGGTATCGAATCCGTGGAAGGCAATGGCAGATATCTTAGACTTATGCTTTTTCTCTGAATGTAAACCAAGAGATAGATATAGGGAACAACACACTCAAAGGCAGGGGTAAGATAAAAGATATAAGGCTAGTGTGACACACACACTCAGATCTACCTCTACTCTAGCACACTACAGCTTAGGGGGAACATACGAGTTAGCTCTAGGTTCTAATGTACTAAACATACAAAGCTAGAAGATACAAGAGATGGGCATGTGTATTGCATGAGAGAGATAAGGTTCAGCACCTAGGTACAAACGGGGAGCTAGCCCGCGACGACCAGCACTCTGCGAAACTAGACTTTAGACTCCTACAACAGGTACCCCAGCGCGGAGGTTGCCTAAGGATCCAACAGGGCTGTCACTACCTGAGGACCGACCTCTATCGTTACGGGGGGTATGCTCATAACTATCATAGCCAGACAACCCAGACACCATACCTACGTTGCTGCTAGACTCTACCCGGCCCGGGCTATTGTGACCCAGGGTAAGAGCCACCAGAAGACTGGTCAACTAGACTGAGTACCGTAGCTTGAACACAGACCTCATGCAACACTCTCATGCCATCTAACAAGATCAACTAAGGCTAGACATACAAACAGATATGAACTCTCTTATGTCTAATCAATAAGATCAAAGGGTCGTGTTCGTGAAGAACATGAGCCTCTAACTTATGAACAAACACATAAGGAAGGAGTTTATCATCCTTCAAGTGGATCAAAAGGTAGTGTTCATGAAGAACACAAGCCTCTAAATGATGAACAAAGGATGAACTCAAGAACATATCAAGCATATGATCTACCATGACTTTATATGAAATAGCTGAATAACTGAAGTAGATCAAAGTCATACAAAGAAATAAAGATAAAAGAGAACTCATACCTAGACTTCCAAGAGGACTTGGAACCTGAATAAGAGCTACTCTAGCCTACCCCCTAGCCTTGGAAACTAAAAGTGAGAGGAGAATGAGAGAGTGGTTTGTGAGAAATGGGAACCCCTCCCCTTCTATTTATAGGCAAGGACCAGGCTTGCTCGGAGGCTCAAAGTGCCCATAAACACCCGGGAGTGAGGCAATGGACCAATAGGGAGCTGCCACGTGGAGGGCCAGGATGGGACCCCCTAGGTCGGTTCGGCCGATCCTAGGATCGGCCGGCCCCCTAGGGTGGCCCCACCTGGTGGTTTTCCACTGGGTGGCTGCCCTGTGGGCCCTCTGATCCTCCCCCGGTGCATGGCTTGATTTGGTATCCGAGGTGGGCCCTTTGATCCATGTGAAGTCCATGTGGCGTCCTCTGATTCGTCGGTGAGTGCCTCATCTGGATCGATGACGTGGAATGGCATGTTTCCCTTGGTGGCAGCCACCTCCTCAGCTGAGTTGGCATGGTTTCTTCATAGAAGGTGGGTTTCCATCTCTTTTAAGGGATAAATCACCTACATACAAATAATCTCCAAGGACAAGTGGAACTACATTATTCAAACCAAGATGCTAGTAAATAATGCATATGCCTCCATTTATGTGAGAATATTGAGAGTTGGAAATGGTGAATTTCAACCGTCAACAGAAGGCACTAGGCTTAATCATCCCCTTGGTTGCGCTTTACTTTGCCTATGTTTGTGTACGTGATCAACCTTGTGCCACAACACATACACCCTTAAAGGTTACCTTATATGCAATCTACACTTAATGTTAGGTTAGTTTGGTTAGACGAGGTAGAGATCCTTAGCAGTTTGCTTCCGATCCTTGGATTGACA
This sequence comes from Cenchrus fungigraminus, assembly GCA_036936925.1. Lineage (NCBI taxonomy): Eukaryota > Viridiplantae > Streptophyta > Magnoliopsida > Poales > Poaceae > Cenchrus > Cenchrus fungigraminus. The sequence continues at coordinate 87,453,194 of CM072779.1, read as the reverse complement.
AACTTTGGGGGACCCTCCTTGGTGAAAATTGCACCAAGTCACCCGTAGGCTTGCGGTGAACTTCAACACGGTTTTGAACCGTCAACAATTAGGAAGGTGATTAGCACTAATTAACACTTGATTAAAAACATGGGGTGTTACAGCCTACCCTTCTTAAAGGAATCTCGTCCCGAGATTCGAATTTAAAAGATAACTGGGGAAAGGTTACGTACAATGTTGGCCTTGAAGAAAACCCGGATACTTGGTGTTGAGAAACTGCTCGGCCCACGTAGCTTCTTCTTCAGTGTGGTGACTCCATTGTATCTTGTACTTCTTCACCGTTTGTCTTCTTGTCTGCCTTTCTTTCTGATCTAGCACTCTCATGGGATGTTCCACTAGTGATAGGTCAGGCTCTACCTCTGCATTGGTCTCGCTGATTACCTTTGCTTCTGGTATTTGATCACATTTCTTCAATTGTGAGACGTGGAACACGTCGTGTACTGCGGAGAGTCTGTCTGGGAGTCTAATACGATACGCAACCGTACCAAACTTCTCAGTGACTTCATAAGGGCCGATGTAGCGTGGCACTAACTTCCCTTTTACTCCAAATCTTTGTACACCTTTGGTTGGTGATACCTTCAAGTATACATAATCACCAACTTCAAATTCTCTAGGTGCCTTAGCCTTGTCATGATAGCACTTTTGTCGCATTTGAGCGGCTCCCAAATTTTCTCTAATTACTTCCACCTTCTCTTCGGCTTCTTGTACTAGCTTGGGACCAAATAATGTCCTCTACCCGCTTGTGACCAATTCAAGGGGTGCGACATATTCGCCCATACAAGGCTTCAAAAGGAGCCATCTTCAAGCTAACTTGGTAGCTGTTGTTATAAGCAAACTCTGCCAAGGCTAAGCATTTGTCCCAAGTTTTGTCAAAATGTATGACACAAGCTCTCAACATATCTTCCACTATTTGGTTTACTCTTTCGGTCTGATCATCAGTCTGAGGATGATAGCTAGAGCTATGGATCAACTTGGTACCCAAGGATTCATGCACTTGTGCCCAGAAGCGAGTAAGAAACTGAGTGCCTCTATCGGATAGGATAGTTTTTGGAACACCGTGCAAACGCACAATGAGATGAACATAGATCTCTGCATAACGTTCAACTGAATAGGTAGTGTGGACAGTGATGAAGTGAGCGGTCTTGGTAAGTCAGTCCACTATCACCCAGATGGTATCATGTTTCTTGGGAGTAAGGGGTAAACCTACAATGAAATCCATGCTGATGTCATCCCACTTCCAAGCGGGTATAGACAAAGGTTGCATTCGGCATGCGGTCTTTAGGTGACTAGCCTTGATCCTCTGACATGTATCACATCCGGACACATACTTGGCTATTTCACCTTTCATGTTCGACCACCAAAAATTTTCCCTAAGGTCTCTGTACATCTTGGTACTACCAGGGTGAATGGTGAATTTAGAGAGGTGAGCCTCATCTAAAATCTCCTTCTTTATTTCTGGATCCTGGGGAATAACCAATCTCTGATCGAACCATATAACTCCCTTTTCATCCTTCCGAAAACAATTGTACTTGGGTCTCCCTCAGATAATTTCTGGTTGATCAACTGGACACCTTCATCTGTGAGTTGAGCTAAAACAATTCTCTCATGGAGAGGGGATTCGGAAGAGATGGCATATAAATTTCCATGCTCGACCACTTCTAGGTTGAGCTTCCTCATCTCTTCACATAAAACTTCATTATACGGCTCCACCGTCGTGCAGTTGCAATACTTGTGGCTAAGCGCATCTGCAACCGCGTTGGCTTTGCCGGGGTGATATTGGACTTATAGGTCATAGTCCTTTATCAACTCTAACCACCTTCTTTGCCTCATATTCAGATCTGATTGGGTGAAAATATATTTAAGGCTCTTGTGGTCGGTGAAAATATTGCAGCGATTTCCCATCAAATAATGACGCCAGATCTTTAAGGCATGCACAACCGCTACTAGCTCAAGATCATGGGTAGGATAATTCTTCTCATGTGGTCGAAGTGCTCGTGATGCATAGGCAATAACCTTGTTGTCTTGCATAAGCACACAACTAAGGCCAGTGCCCGAAGCGTCACAATACACATCAAATGGTTTCATCATATCTGGTTGTGCTAGCACTGGGGCTGATGTTAGGTGTTTCCTCAAGGTGTGGAAAGCCTTGTCACAAGCTTCATCCCACACGTACTTAACACCCTTCTTCAATAGTTCAGTCATGGGTTTAGCTATTCTGGAGAAATCCGAAATAAATCGACGGTAATAGCCTGCTAGACCTAGAAAACTGCGAATTTGATGCACAGACTTGGGTGGTTTCCAATCCATGACCTCCTGCACTTTGCTAGGATCCACGGAGATACCATCCTTGAAAATAGTGTGACCCAAGAATTTCACACTACCCAGCCAGAATTCACATTTGGAGAATTTAGCATAAAGCTTATGATCTCTCAAACACTGCAAAACAATCTGAAGATGTTCCACATGTTCCTCTTCATTCTTGGAATAAATAAGGATATCATCAATGAAGACCACTACGAACTTGTTCAATTCATTCATGAAGACGGAGTTCATAAGGTACATGAAATAGGCAGGTGCATTTGTGAGACCGAAGGACATCACCAGAAATTCATAAAGACCATATCGGGTGGAGAAGGCTATTTTTGGAATGTCACTTGGTTGAATCTTAATTTGATGATAGCCTGATCGAAGATCGATCTTGGAAAAGACTTTGGCACCAGCCAATTGATCGAGGAGAACATCAATGCGGGGCAAGGGATACTTGTTCTTGATTGTCACCGCATTGAGAGGATGATAGTCAACGCACATCCGCAGACTACCATCTTTCTTCTTCACAAAAAGAGCGGGGCTTCCCCAAGGAGATGAACTTGGGTAAATATACCCTTTATCAAGCAATTCTTGCAACTGATCTTTCAACTCAGCTAACTCTTTAGGCGGCATATGGTAAGGTCTTTTAGAAATAGGTGCCATGCTCGGTTGAAGTTCTATCACAAATTCGATGTCCCTGTCTGGTGGCATGCCAGGCAAGTCATCGGGAAACACATCCGGATATTCACACACTACCGGAATGTCATCAAGTGAAGAGGTGACAGATGCGAAAGCATACGAGTTCCCACTGCCATTAGGAGGTAAGTATAGAGTAGATGTGCCAACAGTAGGTGAATTGATTTTTATCATTCTTGTAGCAAGGTCCAAGATGACTTGATGGTGTGCCAACCAATTCATGCCTAATATCACATCAATGCCCTCTAGGTTCAAAACAATGAGATTGGTTGTGAAGACTTTGCTACCTAGTTCAATTGGCACTTTCCCGGATAGGTCTCTAGTGGTAACTCGGCCACCAGGTGTCGTAACCAGAAATGGTTGTTTTGTTTGACATCTATTCAAACCCAACTTGCTCAAAATTTGCCCATTTATAAAACTATGCGTTGCACCAGAATCAAACAACACTTTAACTAAATAGCCTCGGATAGAAAATGTACCCGTCAGCACTGGTGCTCCTTCTGACATATCCATCAGGGAAGGGAAGTTCAGTTTGCCTTGCTTCACTTGTATCGTGGGCTTTTTGCCCTGATTGCCCTGCTTGGCCCCTGACCCTTCACCATGTTGGTAGGTCTTGATCTGCTTAGGCTTGGGACACTCATTGGCATAGTGCCCTGGTTGCCCACAATTGTAGCAGCGATGGTCCTTGATAGCATTATTGTTGGCCAGGGGTACATTAGGCTTGTAAGGCTGCTGCTGTGCCTTACGGTACTGGAAGTTTTCAGAGGACTTGTTCTGAGACGGGGTCACTCTCCAGTGTCCAGATGAAGATGACTGGGACTGGCCCTGGGTACTCATCTTGACAAAGCGGAACTTCTTGCCTGACCCACCAGAAGTGGTGAATCCGGCCTGCCTCTTCTTGTCCTTCTGTGCCCTTCTCATGACATCTTCCTGGGAGATGGCCTTGTTCACAAGGTCCTGATAGTTGTTCGGCTCAAAGAGATTAAGCCTCTCATAGAGTTCTCCGTCCAACCCATCACGAAAACGCTCTATCTTTTTAGTATCGTTGTCAACATGGTGCCCACCGTACTGACACATGGAACTAAATTTCTTGGCGTACTCGTACACTGTGTCAGTACCCTGCTTCAGCGCAAGCAACTCTTTCATCTTTCGGTTCATGAGACCCTTAGGAATGTGATGTTCCTTAAACACTCACTTGAACTCAGTCCATGTGACCTGATGTCCAGCTGGAACCATGGACTTGAAGTGCTCCCACCACAATAGTGCAGCACCACGGAGCTGTAAGGTGACGAAGCTAGCCTTACGCTCTTCTGAGCACGGTAGGACGAACACTGAGAACTTTGCCTCAATGGCCCTGATCCATGCCTCAGCATCTAGAGGCTCCTTGGCCTCCTCAAACGTCGGGGGTTTCATGCCATAGAAATGCTCATATTTGGTGACCAAGGGTTGGCCATCCTGATTTCCCCCACGTGGATCTTGTTGCAGCTATTGAGCTACCTGCTGCTGCGTCTGCAGTATCTGCTGCATCACCTCAGTTTGGGTGGCGATGAACTGCTCCTGGATTGTCATGTTGGGAGGAGGCGGCGGAGCATCACTCCCACTTGCACCGAAACCGTTAGGGGAGGTGCTTGTCGGTCACACCATCTGAAATTCATGGAGTTTTCATTAGCCACATATTCGCAAGCTTGCTTACATAAATCCACAAGAAGAATATGCAAGGCGAAAACTCGTAATATCCATATTTTAGGAACCGGACAGCGCAGCTGATTTTGGTGAAAAATTCATAACTCTCTGCCCATACATGGGAAAATCCTCGTTTTTGGTCAGTAAGTGTAGAATTTCGTAAGCTCTAATAATGGTATTCAACTCAAGGTCGACTTCCGATGTTATCACACTCGAAAAATTCCGTAACCGAGCTTCTGCCTAGCTGTTTTCACAGGAGGCCGAGATGCACTAAAATTGCCATAACTCTCGGTACACTTATGCAAACATGACGAATTCTGGTGAGCATGATCTTGACAACATTTCACACAACTTTGGTATTCAGCCACTAAACGATATAATATGCATACACAATTTATTCTTAATAAACACAAGTTACCATCTCGTTGCCCCTGTGTCCAACGCCGAGCATGAGATGGTGGCTAAACTGGAGGTGTTGGGTTGCTGTCTTGACTGGAGCGTAATTGAAAGGTAGGATCCTTATACGCATCTGCAGACAATTTTGTGACATGATGAGCTAGCATAATTCGAAGTCTGCCAAAGAATGGTAATTTTTTTGACAAATAGGAGAGGGATATTGCTGATGTCATCGAGTTTTCCTTCTTGCTCCAACCATTCTGTGTATGTCTTGATTGTGTCCTCTCTGTATATGTCTTGATACTCTGGAAAGGAAAGATAAATATATCAGTCATGAGTGCATTGCCAAATCCATGTTTATAATGGGCTTTATCATAACTTACCCTTGGCTTTCTCCTGTGAATGCAGATGAGCTAGCCAATCTTTGTATGCATCTAATTCATACTCATCAATGACTTTCTTCATCATCTGAGCACACTGATCTGGATTTTATTGGTGTTATGGCCACTGAAGGTTCCTGTATAGGATCCCTCGACAAAATTAATCTGATCTCCCTCTCTGCCTCGCACGTATCTAGCATTATAGATACATCAACCTCATAGTCGAGCTCCCTAAGTGTTGCTGCTGCAGGATCATCAGCACTTCTTTCCTTGTAGTAGATGTAGTCCTTGGGCCGATACCCTAACATTTTTTATTGGAGTGATGTTAAGTTATCAAGTGTGATAGTGCTCTTAACACAACTATATCTCTTGTGAATATCTTTCACATCCACAGCCCCCTTGCAAAGGATATACACCATCTATTTATCCTCCGTACTGCAAATGTAGCAATCATGTGTATTTCAAAAAGATTCATCGGCCCAATAATCGAAACAAATAAAAAATAGTAATGTTATGGGTGGAGTAAATTGATAAATTAAATTAAAAAACAGAAAAATGGGGAGGGCAAAATAATCGAACTCTCGAGACCTCCTCATAACATTGCAAAGGCATAATCACAATCCATTGTGGTACAAGTTGAATTTAGAGTATATAGTTCCACCCTATCCATAGCCAGCCGCATCCCAGTCGCGCCCCAAGCACAGCCGGCTTCAACTCAGCCACGCCCGGACGCGCAGCAGCCTCAGCCGACCGCGCCACAGCCCCGACCGGCCACACAGTTTCTTGTAGTGATAGGAATTTCTCAAATTTAGAAATTAGAAATTTAATTAATTCAATCTAACTCAAAAGGGGAAGTGACCCAAACAATAGATGTAGGTCTCGATAAGTTCTTTAACTATAGCACTTCAATTATTTGCAGTAAATAGCGTGCACAAATGCATGAATTATAGGGTAGCAGTAGCGTGGTATGGTCGACGATCCCGAAAATGACGTACCTGTTCTAGGTCTCATCCTGAGACGAAGGTACCCATTGCTCTGGTTGTTGGCCCTTGTGGTCGCCTAAATGTTCGGCGGCCGAAGAGTGTGGTGTTCTTTGGGACAAAGGTGACCCAAAGAGCGAAGCCGTCACCCTAGGCTGCCTTCTGCACATGTCAGGTTCAGTCACCATAGAAGATGTTGGTGTGAAAAGTGAAGGTAGCATCACCGACGCTGACGTAGGCGTGTGCTGCGTTGCCGACGAGGAATGGGCCCCCCTTGCCGCCTCGGTGGACGTCGGCATCATCTTCGCGTGCGTGGTGGAAGGCGAGAAGCAACTTGGCGTCGCCTGTCATCGAGTATTCCTAACTGATCGAGATCTAGATTGGTTTTATGAGGGGGTTAGGGAGGGGAAGACGCACAACAATGTGGGCCCATTGATTGTAGCGCTGTAGTTTGGTGCTTCGTTAAAAATTTTGGATGGAAAAAGAGGTGCCACTTTCCAAATCGCTGGCTACAAAATTTTCGGAACGATCGGCGTATTTGATGAGTGCGTTATGGTGTGTCCCGCTGACATGCGGGTCCCACTTAGTTTAATTTATATTTGTAATTAAAGATGATTTGATTGAACTTAATCAAGTTTTATTAAAAACATTCCTATAAAAATTGAACTAGTTAACTATTTAAGTATTTAACTGCACCCAGATGACACAAAAGCATCCATAATTTTGCCAACACTTAACATGCTTGGCACGAGGTATTATTGAAATTTCTATAGGACTCCAAACCTAATGATATAGTTCAAATTCATAGAAACTTCTCGTGATGTTCCGGTTTGTAAACAGTGTACGTGTCGAAGTGTTCAAAACATTCTCAATTTTTTGCTAGAACCTCCACATGTGTGATACAATGTGCACTTGACAAGTTTGGTGATTTACAAATTTCATTTAGCTTGAAATGGTTAAAATTTATGATCAGAGAACAAAATGCTAGCTATATATAGCCTCTTGAATGTCTATAGTCTTAGAGATGTCTCATTAACATGAATATCATTTTTCCACCAACTTTACTATTTCATTTCATGCACTTGCAGTTCAAATTTGCGTTATACGAAAAAATACCTAAAATGAAATAAATTTGTTAACTTTAGCAACAAGAGCTATAATTGTGCAAATTTTGAATATGTACTTTGTAGAAGTGTATGTTGAGGATAGAAAAAGTTTGTAGTGGAGAAGTGTTTTTTTTTGCTGTGAGTCGAGCTGTGTGCTCTCTCAGTAAACAAGCCTTATGCCATGTGTTTATTTTTTGTGTAGAGGCGAGCCGAGCCGTGGGCTCTCAGTACCACAATAACATACATCACAAAAATTAAGTACCAGAAGTAGCATGCATCACACAAATTTTGTAATTAACCAACTAAAGATAGGCAACCAGTGCATACAATATATGAGGACTGAATTTACACATAGGCTTCCCGAGCCAGGAGGACACCACACTAATTTAGGGTCAGAAACATGATGATCCACATCAACACAAAGTTGAGAGACACATCGACCAAAGACAACTACAGAGACATATTCTTAGTTTATTTGCTGAACTTCTTTAAGTTCCACCTGAGACCACACTGAAGCCTGATAGGGTCTAACAACCTCTTTTGTTCGTCATCCCTCTCCTCAGTGAATTCCAAATATTATCTGAAAGAAAGAAAGCATTAACCGAACTGTTAGAACCACCGAATTCCTGATTTTATCTGACATCCTGCTAACTGAAAGAAAGAAAGCAGTAAACTGAACTGTCAGAACAATTGAGTTACTGATGTAAAATGAATTCCTAATGAGTAGCAGTTTATAAAGAAAGCAGGATGTGTTTTCAGGCGGATCTTGTCTGCAAGAAATTCATCAAAATATTTCACCAACCATAAAGCTTTTACTTCGCAAAGTTGTTTTCGTTCAATGCTTCCATTACTGTGAAGAAGAACCAATCACACTCGTTGTAGATCCTACACTCCTCGCTGTAGAATCTACGCCACGAGTACCAAGCATATCATCCTACGTGCTCGCCATAGCCGCGACCTAGGCACTGACGATCGTCGTGGCAAGGCACGGGTGTCGGCACACCAACCTGCGACGGCGACAAGTCCCACAGCGCCGAAATGATCCGGGAGCGGTGTTTCGTACAAGTCTTGTTCCAAGAAAGCGTCGGCACCCCTACTTCGGGTGCCTCAACCAAGCGCAGGAGCCTCTGGGCCTCGTCGTCGTCGCCATCGCCGCTGTTGGGCTTGTAGAGCAAGAGGACGAGGATGCAAATCGCTACCTTGTGTCCCGCCTCTGTAGCGCACCTTAGCGGGTCGAGGCACAATTTGATTGCGCCGCGCTGTTTCCCGTAGACGAGGCACAACTCGCTGCGGAAGCAGGCCTCCGGGTTGCCGACGGCGGCCAGTCCAGTGATGAGCGTTGCGCGATATTTCGGGCTGAGGTAGAATCGACGCTGCAGGACACGACGTAGGGCTAGGCGTCGGCCGACCTTGGTGGTGCCGCACACCACGCACAATGCCTTGCATGCTGTGCGTAGATTCCCGAGATCCGCCATGGTGTCCTCTTACTGAGTAGCGATGCAGGAGACGATCTCAATCGTCAGCTCCGTTGGTAGTTGCAACAGCCTCGACGCCTCGTAGCCTGTCGCGACGACCTTCTCCATGGAGCGATTGCAGTTCATCACACTAAGGACCATAGTGTCCGATGGCTAGTGGCTGTCCACTCCTTAGTGATGAGTGATTGACAACATTGTGTGGACTGACACTGTGCTCTATCTTGTGGATGTAGGCTGCGACTTGATAATCGTTGGTGCAAGTGAAGAACAAGCGCGAAAGGTCTTAGCCTTGAGGGGCTTCTGAAGGACTGGAGGGACAAGTAGGCTTGGTTCGATGGACCTGGTGGCCAGACGGGATCAAGAGCGAGTCACATGGTGCGAGAAAAGCAAGTCGAAGTCGGATGATAGCGGGTTCGTTGGTTGATCCGAAAGCCAACATCGAGCTGGAGCGGACATGGCGGCCAATTTGAGGAGCTCGGTGTGGAGGCTGCACCAAGCTCGCGGGGTTTGCAGTGGTTCACCAGAAAACCACTAGGTTCCTTGGTTGCGCCACAAAGCCAAGTCCGAGGGGTCGGCGGCTCAGAGCTGCACTAGGCTGGTCTGACTGGTGGTGGACACCGGTCTGACCGGTGGCGGTCGAGGAGCGTCGGGTGCTTCGAAGCGGAGGACACGTGTCGGGATCACAAGCTTGGCGTCGAGGCTACGCAAGGTGCGGTTGCTGGGCGTCCGTCCGATGGAAAGGCTGTCAAGTTTCCAAATATGCCCTTCGAGGGGTTGTATCACCTAGAGGGCATTCTAGTCATTTACCCCCACCGGAGGACCTCATATATAAATTTGGTGGAAGGGTTGTGGCAGCCATCTCTTGGGCTTCAGGGTTTTCATTTGCTCTAGGCAATTTTTCTTTTTAGTTTCCTATTTTCTCTAGGACTAGCTTGAGAGCTTCATGAGAGATCTTGAGAGAGGGATGGATGCTAGGGAGGCAAGCTAGACCTTGTATGAACTTTCCTTTGATGTATAAAAGGTTCGGCGTGATTCCTCTAGCTCTTGTGGTGGTGATTCCCGTTTTCCTTTTTGTGGATTTTCGGAGCCTTTTCTTGGTGATTTTTTTGTGGTTGATTTGAGGCCTCCCATTTGCGGATTTGATGTGGGATGTATACATGAGCCCCTTGTGGTTCTTTTCCTTGTGATCTCTCCTCTAAATTCGTAGGTTTGGGTGCTCAAATTTGGGGTTTTCTTTGTGTTCCAGGAAAAGGTGTTCTTGGTGCTCATCCTCTGATTCCTCTTGATTTAGTGGATCTTTGGGGCCGATCTCTTAGGCATGACTTGTATGAGGTGATACACCTATCTCCAAATGCTTCCTTGATTCCGTGGAGCGAATCAGGAGATCGAGGCATCGGAAGGTGGGAGTTGACTCGCGGGTGGAGTTCATCCCGAGCAGCCCAGGCTTGACCGGTTAGACCGGTGCCCTCCACCGGTCAGACCGGTGCAGCCTGCTGTGGCTGTTTCTAGGGGAGTTCCTATCCAGAGTGTTGGTTGTGATCTTGGCTTTTTGCTGTTTTTGTTTCGTGCAGTTTTGGCCTTTGGAGATCGAGTTCTTGCAGTTAGGATTTTCTGAGCCAGACCGGTCAGACCAGTGGTGTTGACCGGTCAGACCGGTGCAGGGCTTTCAGTGGGAAAATCCTTCTTGCTGCTGTTGGTTGTGCTATTGGTTCGCAGAGTGCTTCTGGTGCAAGTTTTGGTTGTGGAGAGTTTTTGGTGTGCTCGAGTTTTGGAGTGTTTTTGCTTGCAGGCAGATTTTTGGATTTCTCCTTGTTGGTCCACATCCTAGAATTGCCATCTTGGTTTGCTGGGCAAGTTTGAGAGAATTCAGTGCAGGTTGCTCTGGACCGGTCTGACCGGTGCAGGTGACCGGTCTGACCGGTGTGAGCTGATTGCTGCTCGAGTTGTTTTCCGTTGCGTGTTCGAGTAGCTTGGGTGTGTGGCTAGCTCCTAGATCCAGTTGCACTCCAGTGGCTACGTGGATTTGGCTAGCATGGTGTCAAGGACTCCGGAGTTGCGTTTGGGGCCATAGGCCGAGTTCGTCTCTTCGGAGAAGAATTTTTATCGACTCCCATTCACTCCTCCTTTCTGGTCGCCATTTTGGTCCTTCAATTGGTATCAGAGCTGGATACGGATCATTGAGACCTTGACCGGTTGAAATCCAAAGATGGCGGACTACAGGAATGGTTTAGGTCCTCCCCACTTCGATGGGAAGAACTACCATATGTGGGAAGCCCGGATGGGCGAGTTCATGCGTGGAAAGGGTTAGTTGATATGGGATGTCATGGTTGACGAGAACTATGTCATACCGGAGTCATTCCTATTGCCCGAGAGTAGGGATATGTTCGATGCCAACAACAAGGCCGTGCACTATCTCTATCGTGCTCTCTGTGCATCCGAGTTCAGTAGGGTGTATGGAGAGAAGTTGGCAAATCGGATATGGACCCAGCTGAGGAATGCCCATGGAGGAAATAGTCAGGTGAAGGCGCGTCGCTTTATGACCTACTGGAGAGAGTACGAGAACTTCACTCATCTCCCCGGAGAGTCTGTGGATGCCATGTTTGAGCGCTTCACGCTGATTGTGAACAACATGAGAGCCAACATCACCGAGCTTCCATACGATGACCATGATAGAGCTATCAAGCTCTTACACGCGCTGGATCTTGATGTGTGGGGAGCGAAGGTTGAGGCTATTCAGGAGTCCAGTGTGTATGATACCCTGACGGTGGATGAGCTATTCTCTAAGCTCAAGTCGTCCGAGGTGGATCATGACCTGAGAGCCAAGAAGGGCAAGGGTCCTGCTGATGATAGCCTAGCGCTTGTGTCTGGACCGAGAACTAACTCTAATCAATCTTCTAGGATGTTCACTCTGTTTGCTCTTGTTTCTTTGCTAGATGAGGAGTTTGAGGCATTGGATGATGAGGATCTTGCTTTGCTGACCAAGCGTTTCGGGTGCCTGAACGAGAACAGGAAGAACTTCAGGAGGAACTCGGGGATGTGCTACAAGTGTGGGAAGTATGGACACTTCTTCGACGAGTGTCCCGAGGGAGATGAGAACAAGATCGAGTACAAGAAGCCCGAGTACAAGCAAGAGTACAAGCATCGCCCAAAGAACGAGTACAAGCAGGCTGAGCACAAGCATCAATCTCGGAACCACTACTCCAAGCACAAGAGTCGGGACGAGTACAAGGGCAAGAAGAAAGGCAGCTACCACAAGAAGAAGTCGAGAGCGATGGTGGCCGGTGCGAGCGACGTGGACACCTCTTCCTCTTGCTACACTACGTCAAGATTGAGTAGTGAAGATGAAGACCGTGGGAGACACAAGAGCAAGAAGCACTCGAGCAAGAACTTCACCGGGTTGAGCTTCATGGCGGCGAGCGGGTTCTGCGGCACGGCACACAGTTCAGGGAGCAAGAAGAGTAGCAAAAAGGACTCGGACTCCGACTCTGAGGATGAGGTACGACCACCTACCATTGACTCTTTGCTTGAGGAGAATGCTACTCTGAATGAATTGCTAGATAATCGTGATAGTTTGCTTAGAGATGCTAAGAAGATGAGAAAAGAGCTTTGGACCTCGCTTGAGGAAGCTAGGGAAAAAGTGGCTGAGTTAGAGGCTAGGCATCTTGATGACATGCTTGCTATTGATGCTTTGGAATCTGCTCCTGTTGTTACCAATGAAGTTGATTGTAGTGATTGCTCTGTTTTCCTATCTAATTTGACTGCTCTGAAAGAGAAGCATGCCCTCACAGTTGAGGAATTAGATGTGGCTTGGGCTGAATTGATTGAGTTGAAAGCTAGATCTAGTTTGCTTGGTGCGTGCAAATCGCTAGGATTGTTTCTCTAGAGGCTGAGTTGAAAGCTCCAGTTTCTACTACTTGTTCTACATGTGAATTGCATGCTTTGAAAAATATGGAACTTGCGCACTATGTTGATCGCTTGCAGGATGAAAATGATGAGCTGAGAAAACTAATGAGTTGGTTGTCTGGGCATGAGCCACAATTGAGTTTAATGATGGTTGAGTTAGGTTTGATGGTCAGGCGTTGGGCTCTGACAAGATTGGTGAGAGCAGTGGTGAGGGAGGAGAGAAATTGGAGAGATTCCTATTCCAACACAAACTACACCCATAAACAAATTTGCTCCCAAGCCTAACCACCTGAGAAACAAGCTTGACACCACTCTCGATCCACCCGTGTTCCCCCACAAAACAGAAAACTACCAAAAACCCGTGAAATTTGTGAGCAACATGGGAAATGTGTTTGAGGGGAAGGGTAAGAAGAAAGAGGAAGAGAGACCCGTTGAGAACCCATAGCCACAGCCAAAAGAGGTCCAATTCCATTGTGAGTATTGTGGGAAAGAAGGTCATGTTGGTGAGTTTTGCTACAAGAGGAAGAGGGATGAGAGGTTGGCTAAGGAGTGAGCGAACAAGGACAGGTACCACCCCTCTCATGGTGTGCCTGAGCCTCGTATGCCACTACCTAGGGGAGAGGTTGTGGTAAGGTCTATACCAGCTTGGGGAAGTCAGAGAGTTGCTGATCGGGACTGGGGTGCTGCCAGGGGGCGACCGGTCAGACTAGTCAGGGGCACCGGTCAGACCGGTGCACCCCAGAGAGGTGGAAGTTTTGGGTTTCGAGGTCGTGGAGTTGGTTATGGAGGTCGTGGAGTTGGTTCTGGTGGTAATGGTACAGGTGGTAGACAGTTTGAGTCTGGTCGTGGATTGTTTGCTGGACGCTCTCCATCTCATGGTCGATATGAGGATGGGAGAGGTTGTCGCAACTTTGAGTCTCAGAGGAGGTACGTGCCAGGCTCTTCCTTTCGTGGTGATCGTGCTCCTCCAGCGAGACGCGAGGTGGTTCAGTTTGGTAGGGGTCGTAGCTTTGGTGGATATGGTAGGATGGATGTTGCAAACCCCTCTTTTGAGCAAATGGCTCGACACTGGTTTGACTCCTTTTGTACTAACCCCAGTGTTGAGTCGCTTGCTCACTTTCATCCCCGTTTTTGATTTGCAGGTGGGAGGCTTGAGGAACATTTGGCTGTTAGACTTCGGTTGTTCACGACACATGACTGGAGAAAGGGGGTGGTCCACAAGCCTCACCCTAGTGAGTACCAGGGAGTACATCACTTTTGGGGATAATGGTAAGGGACGGAGTTCTTGGTGAAGGAATGGTAAAGATAAGCAGGAAGGTTTCTCTGAGGAGTGCTGCTCTTGTCAAGTCGCTGGGGTTCAATTTGCTTTCTATGTCTCAGCTACTTGATGAGGGGTTTGAGGTTCGGTTTAAGTTGGGTGCGTCTGAGGTGCTTGATTCTCGAGGCGACTGTGTTTGTATGATCATTTTCGAGGGTCAGATCTTTCGAGTTGATTTCTCTCAGTCTGATGGTCCTGCACGGTGTTTGGTGGTTGGTTCTCCTGATTTGTGGAAGTGGCATAGGCGGTTGGGACACTTGAGCTTTGATTTGCTTTCCCGCTTGAGTGGTCTCGATTTAGTCCGAGGATTGCCGAGATTGAGGTTTGAGAAGGAGTTGGTTTGTGCGCCTTGTAGGCATGGTAAGATGGTCGCTGCTTCTCATCCACTGAAGGACCGAATTGGCGACCTGAGAGGGGGGGAGTAAATGGGAGCCGATAAAAATTCTTCTCAAGAACTCGTCCTAAACCCCAAAATCACTTCCAAAGAATCCCGCACAAACTTGCCAAGATCACGTAGTCACAACAGACCTACTGACCCTAGGAACAAGTTATGACAAGCCTAGAAACAAAGCGGAAGCAAGCTTAAAAGGAAAAGAAAGCTCGAACAACCTACAACAGGTTTTTGTCGGAACTTCCGGCCTAAGGTCGGAACTACCGATAAAGGCTTTCTGTCTGTCAAAAACTCATTATCGGAACTTCTGGATCAGGGTCGGTACTTCTGACCATCGGAACTACCGGCCCAAGGTCGGTACTTCTGATAAAATCTTTCTATCAGGTTATCGGTACTTCCTGTGTCAGGTTGGAAGTTCCGACAGCCCCCAGAAAACAGAGAAAAACAGCCCGCGAGAGAAGGAAGGAAAATCCAAAACTCGATCAAACGACCTCCAAAAATCACGAAACTTTAACCATAGCTTCTCAACTACACAAAGAAGCTTTTCCCAAAAGATCTCCTCCAAAAGATAAAGGAATCACCACCAGAAAAAAGATTTAGGACAAGAACACAAGAACGAAGACGTTTTCTCAAAACGATGGATCTCCCAAACAGCTAGAGCTCTTGAGACAAGATTTGGGCGAGATGAGAAGCGTCACTAGGTGAAGCTATGCCCCAAAAATCTCAACCTCTAACTCACTAAATCACCTGGAATCGCGGATCACATGAACAACCTCCAAGAACTCGGGTTCCTTCAAGAACTCGCAAATCGAAGGGTTTTCCCGGTGTTTGAGGGGTCAAGATCACACACAAAGATGCACAAGGCATCCACCCATGACCCCCTCAAAGAAATCTGAGAGGAAACACCCTCAAATCAACGAATCGAGCGAAGAACAAAAACACCCAAAAATAGCTCCGAAAATGACACGAAAATCACAAAGAGCTAGGAGGGGGAATTCATCACAACGTCGAATGCTTCCATACATCCAGAGGTCAGAGTCTGTACAAGAATCTAGGTCAGAGTCTGTACAAGAATATAGCCTAAGGAAATACTGGGAAAAGAAGCAGTCCAGAGCGATCTACCGGGGGAGGGAAACCCTAGAGCCAGAGAGAGATACCATCGACCTCTCCGCTGTATATATGAAGTCCACTGGAGGAGGCAAATGACCACGCTACCCCTACAATTTAAAATGAAGATACACACCCCTCAGGGGCATTTTGGTCAAGTCTTCGGATACTCCCATCGAGCGGACACACTTCCACCGCGGACTTGCTTAGCCTCGACGCAAGCCCCGCAATCACACCACGTGCCCCCCGCCTCGAAGCTTCCCGATGCTCCCGGATCACCGTCTCCGTCGCATCGGGCCTCTAGACTTGGTTTTGAGGCCCAAACCAAGAAACCGTCCACCGATGGTTTTGTGGTCAAACCACCAAACCCCGCGTACAAGCTTCGGCCTTGAACCGCCACCTTGCACCGGCCCATGTCCATGACTTCAACTTACTAGTCTTGCATTGCACGGCTCGCACTTGACCCCATCGACCACCGGGTCCACCGAACCAAGCCTACTTGCCTCTCCATCACCCGTAGGCCACCACAGCTAAGGCCTTTCACGCTTGTTCTTCACCTGCACCAACATGAGTCAAGCCGCATCCTGTACCTGCACACTGAGCCAAGCATCAGTCCACACAATGTTGTCAATCACTCATCACTAAGGAGTGACCCTCCACTGGTCTTCGAACACACCTCTTCCTCAATCTCCCCCTTGATGAGTGCATTGAGAACACCCATAGTAACCAACATAGAGAAAGAGAAAAGAAAACAACCACGAACACAACCTTCCAAGCAAGTGATCCAAAGCCAAAGAACAAGCGAACACAAGAACCAGTCGCCAGACCAAGTCTCGGCCCCCTAAGGCAAGGGCAACGGCTCAACACAGCCAAGACAAAACAAAGCTCACAAAGAGCACACCACAAAGCACAAAACTCAGGCAAACAAACGGAGCACCCCCTGCACATATGCAAACTCCCCCTGAGCAAATGCAACCTCTTCTTCTCAATTTTTCTCCCCACATGCAAAAATCTCCACAAATGCATACCAATTCTCCCCCTTGTTGACAATGCATGAATCAAGGTATCTTAAATTTCTCCCCCTTGTTATCATGGAAAATGCATGTCAAAGCATATAGAATCTACCAAGCTTCCCAGATATACAAAGAGCACAACAAAAGCTACATATGAGACATAGGGCAAGCAAGGTAGACATGGTGTAGTTAGCGCATTGCCATCAAGAAAGTACAGACATAGATACATGTGACATGGCCAAAAGCAATTTTAAGCACATTTTTACAAACAAAATTCATCTCATGAGCAAAGCCCTATCCATGGCAATTTGAGCAAAAAATGAACTAGATCATACAAAGCTCATACAAGATCACAAGTTCTCATCACAAGATCATAGCAAACGCCCATAAGCTACTACATGTCATGTCAAAGTCACCGACCCATGTGTCTACTTCTTAAAATGAGACTTCTCATGGTACACATCATGCAACGGTTTAGCACCCAAGATATATACATCGAAGCATAAAGATATGATTAAGAGCTCATTTTTCAAGCATAAGACAATTCATACACCAAATTCATTTTCATGTTTAAACATGGTACATGAAATGCCTTTGCGGCAAAAAGAAGCTTATGCGCCTCCACAAGTGAACATATGGGCTAAACTTTTACCATGACAAATGGGCCTTTGACCCCATGCAAAAAGAGCATGATACTCAAGCACAAACTAAGCATGATATATGCATTTTCAGCTTTTTCACAAAGGGACCGAATTGATCATGAGTGAAGCATTTTCAGCTTTTTCACAAAGGGACCGAATTGATCATGAGTGAAGCATTTTCAGCTTTTTCATAAAAAGGAAGCTATCTCATCATGAACATATGACAATACCATCAAGAGCATAGCATTCACATCACCATTTACAAAGCATACACATGTCTCACATATAGCACATCATAGTGATCAAAGTATATAAGTGAAGCTCATCCTACCACAAATGATCCAAAGATGGCTATCCTACCATGTTTTGTACAAAAAGTAAAATGCATGCATGGAATGAAACAAATGATACATATATCACATATATACATGAGAAGCTCCAAGAACCAACTAAAAAGGGAAACACACTCCAAGTTCACCTCGCAAGCGTGTGAAGGTAAATTGGTCAAGTGGTTTAGTGAATATGTCGGCTAGCTGATCTTGGGTAGGTACATAGGACAAAGAAATGTTCCCTTTCTCAACATTGTCCCTCAGAAAGTGGTATCTCACTTCGATGTGTTTTGTTTTGGAGTGAAGGACTGGGTTTTTGGCTACACTTATGGCACTGATGCTGTCACAAAAGAGTGGAACTTGGGAGCACTCCTCACCAAAATCGCTCATAGTGTAGGTCATCCATAGGAGCTGGAAACAACAACTGGTTGCAGCAACATACTCGGCTTCTGTAGTGGACTGGGCTACACTAGATTGCTTGCGAGACGACCAAGAGACCAAAGAAGAACCAAGAAACTGTCAACAACCCGAGGTAGACTTGCAGTCCAAACGACACCCAGCAAAATCAGCATCGGAGAATCCGTGAAGTCCGAGTGTCGAGGAGGTAGAATACCAAAGACCAAACTCAAGAGTGTAGTTCAAGTACCTGAAAATCCTCTTGACGGCCTGCCGATGTGAAGTCCTCGGTGAAGCCTGAAAACGAGCGCATAGACACACACTAAACTGTATGTCTGGCCTCGTCGCCGTCAAGTTGAGGAGGGAGCCGATCATGGTCCGGTACTCCTTCTGGTCCACGGGTTCGCCATCTTCATCCGCATCCAAAGCCGTAGTGGTACTCATCGGTGTAGTCAGCGGCTTGGAGTCGTTCATGCCAAACTTCTTCACCATGTCCTTGGTGTACTTTGCCTGATGTACAAACGTCCCGTCCTTGCACTGCTTGATCTGGAGCCCTAGGAAAAACTGCGGCTCGCCCATCATAGACATCTCAAATTCCCTGCTCATGTCATCTGCAAATCTGGTAACAAGATCATGAGAAGAGCCACCAAAGATTATGTCATCCACGTAAATCTGAACAATCAACAGGTCATTTCCATGCTTAAGGAGAAATAGGGTCTTATCAACTGTGCCCATCACAAACCCGTTGCTTAGCAAAAAGCCTCTCAACTTGCCATACCAAGCCCTAGGTGCCTGTTTCAACCCATAAAGTGCTCTATGGAGTTTGTGTACACGGTGTGGGTTTTTTTCACTCTCAAACCCCGGGGGTTGCCTCACATGCACTTCTTACTCTATCACCCCATTCAAGAAAGCAATCTTCATGTCCATCTGGAACAACTTGAACCCTTTAGCCACAGCAAAGGCTAGAAGGATCCTAATTGCCTCCAGACGGGCCACAAGAGCAAATGTCTCCTCATAATCTATACCCTCTTTCTGGTTGAACCCCTGAGCCACCAACCTCGACTTGTTTCTCACAACCATCCCATTCTCACCTTCCTTGTTCTTCCACACCCACTTGGTACCTATAGGACGGCAATTTGGCGGTGGATCGACTAACACCCAAACTTGGTTTCTCTCAAAGTTCTCCAACTCCTCATGCATGGAATTCCCTCAGTTTGCATCAGACAAAGCGTGTCGAATATCTTTGGGCTCAAACGAAGCAACAAATACAGAGTGAGCAAAGTGAGAAGTATTCCTTGACCTCGACCGTGTAGCGCATTCATGAAGGTCACCTATGATTGTCGTTGGTGGGTGATCCACCTGTACACGCCGGGGAGCCTCTCGTTTGGACACAACCTCCCCCTCAGCAGCAGCCTCCACTCGAACAGCCTCTGTCGTCGTAGGCGTAGGGGACGGACCATCCTTGATCGTCGTCGTCGTAGTGGAAGTAGCGTTTACACGATCAGCCACAGGAGCATCACCACCATCATCTTCTTCTTCATCCCCATCCTTCTCATCCTCAAAGATCTTCGCACCAATTTCCTCGTTACCTGCACACTCAAAAGCAAAAGAGCTACATGGCTGTGTCTTGTCGAAGGTTACCTCGCAAGTCTCCATGATTCGGTTAGTGTCAAGATTGAGTACACGATATGCTCTAGAGTGAATCGCATAACCGAGAAAAAAATCATCCGAACATCTAGCCTCAAACTTATCCAACTCGCCCTTCTTCAAGATAAAACACTTGCATCCGAAAGCACGAACGTGACTCACCTTGGGTTTTTGCCCATGCATCAGCTTATACGAAGTCCTCTTCTTGAAAGCACGAAGGAAAATGCGATTCGACACATAGCAAGCGGTATTAACCGCCTCGGCCCAGAAACGCCTAGGAGTCCTATGCTCATCAAGCATCGTCCTGGCCATCTCACAAAGGGTCTGGTTCTTCCTCTCCACTACGCCATTCTGGCAAGCAACGTATGGAGAAGAATACTGATGGTCGAGACCAAGATCACCACAAATGGCATCAAAATGAGAGTTCCTAAATTCTATGCCATTGTCACTGCGTATAGCTCAAATGGCATCACCATGTCTCTCATTCTTCAACCTCAAGATCAAGTCCCGAACAAAGCCAAATGTCTCGCTTTTATCCTCCAAAAAGAAAAACTAAGAGTACCTCGAAAAATCATCAACCACAACCAACACATACCACTTCCCACCCACAAAGCAAACAAGAGATGGCCCAACCAAATCCATGTGCAACAACTCACAAAGTCGCTCGGTCATGACCGCAGTCAGAGGGGCGTGAGAAGCAGCAACCATCTTTCCATGCCGACACGGAGCACAAACCAAATCCTTCTCAAATTTCAACTTAGGCAGTCCTCGGACAAGATCTAGGCCACTCAAGCAGGAAAGCAACTCAAAGCTCAAGTGTCCTAGCCTCCTATGCCGCTTCCAAAGCTCAGCCGAAACACCAGCAACAAAGCATCGAGGAGGACCAACAGAATGGGAAAAATCGGCATAAAAGATTTGACCCTCGGGGACGATCGTACAAACAAGATCGCCTCGAAAATCAAGCACACGAGAAGCGCCCAACTTAAAACGAACCTCAAAACCCTCGTCAAGCAACTGGGATACTGACAACAGGTTAAAACCAAGTGACTTGACCAAAGCCACACTCTTCAAGGTCACCTTGCTACTCACCTTCACCATACCTTCAGCAAACACTTGCCCTCTCCCACTGTCCCCGAAAGTGATGTACTCCCTCGTACTCACCGGGGTGAGGCTGGAGAACCACCCACGATCTCCGGTCATGTGACGCGAACAACCGGAGTTGATCAACCAAAAGTCCTCCAAGCCTCCCACCTGCAAATCAAAAACGAGAACGAGAATGAGCAAGCGACTCAACACAAGGGTTAGTACCAAAAGAGTCAAACCAGTGTCGAGCCATTTACTCAAAAGAAGGGTTAGCAAAATCCATCCTATCAAAACCTCTAGGCGGAGCCCTCTCACGCCTACCACCGAAGAACCAGTCACGTCTCACTGGAGGGGAACGTGCACCACGAGGGGGAAAACGTGGCCTGTAGTCCCTCTGAGAACCAAAATTGTGATCGTGACTCCCAAACTAGTAACGGTCACGAGCAGGAGCACGTCCAGGAAACTCACCACGCCCAAACCCAACACGCTTGTCTCTCTGAGGAAACACACCTCCACCACCACGAGTGGGAACCGTATGCACAAACCCATCACCTCGAGGTAGAGGCCCTCTACGAGGCTCATGCACACCATGGGAAGGGTGGTACCTGTCCTTGTTTACCATCTCCCTAGCAAACCTCTCATCCCTCTTCCTCCTGAAATAGAACTCATCCTTATGGCCATCCCTCCCACAATACTCACAATGGAAGTGAACTGGCTGTGGCTTAGGCTGTGGCTTCTCCGTGGGCTACTCAATAGCTTTCTCTCCTGACTTTCCACCAAAGACATTCCCCTGGGTGCTCACAAACTTGATGGGTTTTTGGTAGTTTTCTGTTTTGTGGGGGAACACTGGTGGATCTGGGGTTGTGTCTAGCTTGTTTCTGAGGTGGTTTGGCTTGAGTTCAAATTTGTTCATGGGTGTAGTGTGTGGTGGGATAGGAATCTCTCCAACTTTCTCTTCTCCCTCACCACACTTCTCACCACTCTTGCCAGCCCCCAACGCCTGACCATCAAACCTCTTAAACTCAGCTAACATCAAACTCAACTGTGGCTCCTGCCCAGACAACCAACCCATCAATTTCCTCAACTCATCATTCTCATCCTGCATACGGTCAACATAGTGCGCAAGTTCCATGTTTTTCAAAGCATGCATTTCACAGGTAGAGCATGATGTAGGAATAGGAGATTTCAATGCAGCCTCAAGAGAAACTATCTTGGTATGAGATTCATCTAGCCTAGTGTTGGGTATTTTAGCGTCACACGAAATAAATCCGCAAGCGCACGGATACCGTTGTAGCTTTCACCTTAGAGTATTCCAAGGGTATCGAATCTAAGGGAACGTGTGTGTACTAACTCCGTACTAGTCGGTCCAAGGACACACCCAGATAAGAGGCAAGGATAGAGAGGATTCCTAAAGATAGCACTATAGATGAGATTAAAGGTCGATCTCTAGATAGAACTTGGCTTAGGGTACCGATAGCCCTGACTTAATAGGTGACTACGGCACGCGGATCTATGTGGAACGAAGCTCTGACTATATCCAGCTGCGGAGGATCAACGAGGGCCAGACGGGCTGTCACCACCACCTGGACTGCCTCTACCTAACCTTGGGATAAGCTGAACGAATGATAATCGGTAGCGTGACACAACGTCTACGCTGTGGTTACTGCCGTAGCCAACAGACTACGGCACTCTGTACTTATAGAACTACGACCACGGAAGAGAACTGATCTCACTCACTATATGTACTACTAACTTATACTAAAGGCATACAGGAGAGTACTCGACCCCGTACTATGCTTCCAACGTATACGAACGACTTGCAGCAGACGAACGCATAAACCCAGGATCTACGCACTAGCAGAGGAAAAAGACTGCTCATGCAACCAAGCATAAACTAGAAGGAATCACGAATGTCACTTTGGTCTAAATGGAACATGCAGGAATATCCACTATATTCTAATAGACGAACACACATACAAACGGATATGAGAACTATGACCTTGTGCCACAAGATCAAAGGGTTGTGTTCGCGAAGAACACAAGCCTCTAAATCAAGAACACAAGAAGAACACAAGAACATATCACCTATGCATGAATGCTACTTTAGTCTAAATAGAAAAATACAAGAATACTCACTTTAGTATAAATGAAGAACAGCAACATCGTAGAGGCACATGCCTCTCTCTCTCTCATTCCATCTCTACTCTAACACTAGCTAGGAGAGGAGCCTTGGATGGGTGGAGTGTGTCTCATTTCCTACCCCCTCCCCTTCTATTTATAGGCAAGGGGGTGGCTTGCTCGGAGTGCCAAACGACTCCAAAACACCCCGGGATGCCTTGAGGAACCAATGGAGAGCTGCCACGCGTCGGCTGAGGACAAGAGCACCTCCGAAGGGTTCGGCCAAACTGGGGTTCGGCCGACCCCCAGGTGGGTCCGTTTCCACCGCCTTTCGTCCAGGTGACTGCCAGGTGGGTCCTCAGGTGTGTATGGGTGTGTATGCAGTGTTTTTAGCTTGTTTCCGTGGGGATGTGGGCCCTTGAATCTGCGTACTGGCTCCTGATTGGTCGAAGGTGTGTTTCCTTGGATTGGTGATGTGTCATGGACACATGGCATCCAACGTGGCAACACGTCGCCACGTGGTCTGGTGTGGGTCCCACCGGGCCCACATATCAAGATTGTGAACTTGTCTTGTGCATATCTCTTTCATCCGGACTCAGAAGTAGACAAATGATATATCCATTTTGATCATCTCGACGAGCCCGTCGCAATGGTGCAGTCCAAATTGGCATTTGAGGTTGTTATGGATGATGTCCTATATAAGCCATTGGATCACTTGCTCTCAATTGTATCATTTATCACGTATTCCGGTGCATCCTACAACAAAAGCTAGAAACACCAACACTTGTGGAACTTGTCAGTATAAAGCCCTATTCTAGTGTTGATGATCACTTTTCATTCATTTTATGTAGGAGTTGACGGCATAAAAGTGGTACTTAACAGCCGTCAACAACACCCCCACACTTGACCTTTGCTCGTCCTCGAGTGAAGGAGAAAGGATCAAGGTGAGACATGATATCCAAAGGTATAAAGCAAGCATAAGAGATATTCTAAACCATACCTTGCACTTGTGAACTCTGTGAAGTGTCTATCATGCCATCTTGGGTAGTTGAGGAGTGGAACGGTCATGAATCAAATCACTCCTGCTCTTTATGTTAAGCAACTTGGGGTTTTGCAATAAATTTTCAAAACAAACCTTGCTTAGCTCCTCATTTTATTCTCTCATGTCGCTCAATGTGTATATATCCTCACCAAGGCATTAGACTTGCCTTTCTTCATCCTACTTCTAATGATGGCTATATGTGGAGCTCAGGGTAGGATAAAAGATAAAGTATACTTGCATCGCATCTATTGCAAAGTCAAAAACCGGATCCAAGGAGAAAATCAAGTCATACAATCGGATCAAGATGTGCACATGTATGGATGTGATGGATATGGTAAGGTGGATACTAGGCCCAGAATGGGTGCTAGATATTACCATATATATGATGAATGTTGTGGTGATAGTAAGGTGGACACTAGGCCCGAAATGGGTGCTAGTTATTACCATCAAATTTTGGAACTCCATTTCGCATGATTCCATCTCTCTCCTTTTTCTTCTTTCTTTTGGACATGGGCTATCTTTTTTTTCACTTTTTTTCATGCTTTGAGAAATTTTTTTTTGACTCATGCCTTGAGCATGGTTTTTTTTCTCTCTTTTTTTTCTTGCATAGTCCATGTCTCTTTTTCAAGAATACTTTTGGAGAGAGAGGTCACACCACACACAGAGCTTTATTTTTATGAAATGGATGGATGATACAATGCTAACTTCTAGTGTAGAAGCATAGCAAGGGGATATGGAGTGCACATGAATCTTGATCACGAAAGCATGAAAAGAATTCTCACAAGGGTCACAACAATTTGATAATGCTCAGTGTAATAACAAGCAGCATATGAGTCTAAGGTTTTCAATTGAAACCTCATATGGCTCTGGTAGGACGGTGGCATATCAAAGAGGAGCTTTGCAAAGGGTTTTCAAGTTTTCAAATAAATTTCCCAAGCACTCAAACATTCAGAGAGAAGATCATATCATCAAACCATATCACAAACATCAACTACTTAGATGAGCATGAGTTCCCTATGATATTTGTTTAGGAGCATCAAGATAATAAGTATGGAATAAAACATATGCAAGCCAACCACAGGAAACATGTAGAGCAAGTAGAGCACGATTTCATGAGTTGATTTAGAAGATAGGAATTGAAACTCAATCAAACTCATGAATCATAGAGAGTGAGATAATGTTGCACATACCATCGCTCCTGAAGGATATAGGGATTAAGGAAACCAGTGGTGATTCGGTTGACCCATAGGGGCAGCCGACTCACTCTAGTTTACCTTGTCCCTTGTCATGAAAGCGCAGTCGATGTTGTGCAACGCCTGTGTGGGAGATCTCAAGTGTGTATGTCGATGATAAGCTTGGGAGATCTCCCCCACACTTGTTCATGTACCTGGTGCTGTCTTCAAACAAAGGAAAAACAAAAGATGGACTCTTCTGGTTCGAGAACCAGTGAGCCTTTATTCAAATTCAAATATTTTTTTTATATTCACCATGAGATACCTCAAACAAGGCTGAGATGCCTTGGCTTACCTTCCCATTTGAATCAAGCTCGATGACTTACCCTATTTGAATTCAAAATTCCTGCAAGGGTTAGTCTGCATATACAACCAATATCCATGTATGCATTAACTATAAGGTTCATCAATCAAACTCGACACCGTGTCTTGTTTGATTGAAGAAGATGGTTTTAACCTAAGCACCATGCTTAATTTAAAACAACCTATGAATGCACATAGCTAAACATACACTCAAACTAAAGCATCACAAACATAGATAAAGGAAGCATGAAAGCAAGATCAAGCTATTTCCAAAGGGATATAAACATGAGCATAAGATGGTGAACATCGGGCAACCTCCCGAAAGGGCTTTGTTTAAAGTCAAAAGCAGGACGTACCTAACTAGGCAAGATGCAAGAGCTGACATCATCTCCAAACTAGGATAAGATTTGGTATGAGGAGGACTTTACTCGGGATACTCACATACCTCCCCCACACTTGAAGTTTGCATTGCTAGGCAACAAAACTCAAGTGTGTGGAGATCAAGCCTCCTTTTGTAAATATTCCCTCACCAAAAACTTACCAAAGTATTGAGGTGATGTAGCTCACATGTTCTTAGGTGCTACATGTCCGTCGTTCTTTATAATCTTCACCTGAAAGGGTTAGGACCAAAAATACCCGAAGAACAACCTATACTAAAAACATGCTCTTGCTTTTTATTTGAAAAGGGAAATAAAACAAACATAATCCAGGCTATCTCCTGGTAGTGCTTTGTTTAAGGTCATAAGCTCGACCCTGGGAACTTCTTCTTGCAGCTATCATTGATGATGTCGTTCCCATCTCACCACCAATTGTTGATGTGTCATTGAAGCTTCAGCTGCAAGGTTAGTGCCACATACATACACAAAATCTGCAATGCTTACGGTAAACATATGCATCTACAACCATCCTTCTAAGCTTTTTACAGGAGAGGATCATAAGGCGGTTCTAGCCCTCGTGCATGCTCCGTGCACTGAGCATAGCTGACTCTGGAGAAGGATGATGCAAGCAAGGTTAGCCCAGGCCGCACCTAAAGATTCCTTCTCATTCTGTTGGAAGAATGCGATAGCCCTTCGTAGAGCATACATTTGGGTCATGGAGAAGAACTTAAGACAAAATTTGTCTATAAGGTCACCCCAGCTCCCGTTCATGCTACCCACGGTTTTCGTGTACCATTGTTTAGCTCCTTTTACGAGAGAGAAGGGAAACAACTTCCACTTAAGGGTATCATGTGACATGCCTGCAATGGCGATGCATGAACACACTTGCTCAAACTCCCGCAGATGGTGGTATGGGTTATCACTACTTAACCCAGAGAAGGAAAGTTCCTGAACCTTAGTGATATAATCAGAAGGGATTTCATAGCTAGGTGTGAGAATTGGGTGCTCAGAAGATGGTGGCTCTAAGAATTTCCCTTTCGGAGTGGAGAAGCTTAAAATGTTGGGCTGCTCCATGATAACGGGGGTGAAGGTAGAAATAAAGAAAAATGAAAAGATACGAGGACCACTAGGTACAAAGATAGATACAGCAATCGTTCCCCGGCAACGGCACCAGAAAGCTTGTTGGGTATTTTAGCGTCACACGAAATAAATCCGCAAGCGCACGGATACCGTTGTAGCTTTCACCTTAGAGTATTCCAAGGGTATCGAATCCAAGGGAACGTGTGTGTACTAACTCCGTACTAGTCGGTCCAAGGACACACCCAGATAAGAGGCAAGGATAGAGAGAATTCCGAAAGATAGCACTATAGATGAGATTAAAGGCGATCTCTAGATAGAACTTGGCTTAGGGTACCGATAGCCCTGACTTAACAGGTGACTACGTCACGCGGATCTATGTGGAACGAAGCTCTGACTATATCCAGCTGCAGAGGATCAACGAGGGCCAGACGGGCTGTCACCACCACCTGGACTGCCTCTACCTAACCTTGGGATAAGCCGAACGAATGATAACCGGTAGCGTGACACAACGTCTACGCTGTGGTTACAGCCTTAGCCAACAGACTACGGCACTCTGTACTTATAGAACTACGACCACGGAAGAGAACTGATCTCACTCACTATATGTACTACTAACTTATACTAAAGGCATACAGGAGAGTACTCGACCCCGTACTATGCTTCCAACGTATACGAACGACTTGCAGCAGACGAACGCATAAACCTAGGATCTACGCACTAGCAGAGGAAAAAGACTGCTCATGCAACCAAGCATAAACTAGAAGGAATCACGAATGTCACTTTGGTCTAAATGGAACATGCAGGAATATCCACCATATTCTAATAGACGAACACACATACAAACAGATATGAGAACTATAAACTTGTGCCACAAGATCAAAGGGTTGTGTTCGCGAAGAACACAAGCCTCTAAATCAAGAACACACGAAGAACACAAGAACATATCACCTATGCATGAATGCTACTTTAGTCTAAATAGAAAAATACAAGAATACTCACTTTAGTCTAAATGAAGAACAGCAACATCGTAGAGGCACATGCCTCTCTCTCTCTCCCTCTCTACTCTAACACTATCTAGGAGAGGAGCCTTGGATGGGTGGAGTGTGTCTCATTTCCTACCCCCTCCCCTTCTATTTATAGGCAAGGGGGTGGCTTGCTCGGAGTGCCAAACGACTCCAAAACACCCCGGGATGCCTTGAGGAACCAATGGAGAGCTGCCACGCGTCGGCTGAGGATGAGAGCACCTCCGAAGGGTTCAGCCGACCCCCAGGTGGGTCCGTTTCCACTGCCTTTCGTCCAGGTGACTGCCAGGTGGGTCCTCAGGTGTGTATGGGTGTGTATGCGGTGTTTTTAGCTTGTTTCCGTGGGGATGTGGGCCCTTGAATCTGTGTACTGGCTCCTGATTGGTCGAAGGTGTGTTTCCTTGGATTGGTGATGTGTCATGGACACATGGCATCCAACGTGGCAACACGTCGCCACGTGGTCTGGTGTGGGTCCCACCGGGCCCACATATCAAGATGGTGATCTTGTCTTGTGCATATCTCTTTCATCCGGACTCAGAAGTAGACAAATGATATATCCATTTTGATCGTCTCGACGAGCCTGTCGCAATGGTGCAGTCCAAATTGGCATTTGAGGTTGTTATGGATGATGTCCTATATAAGCCATTGGATCACTTGCTCTCAATTGTATCATTTATCACGTATTCCGGTGCATCCTGCAACAAAAGCTAGAAACACCAACACTTGTGGAACTTGTCAGTATAAAGCCCTATTCTAGTGTTGATGATCACTTTTCATTCATTTTATGCAGGAGTTGACGGCATAAAAGTGGTACTTAACGGCCGTCAACACCTAGCATGCAACACAGGACAAGAAGTGCAAGCACCTAACAAAGCAGGTTTAGATTTCAACTCATCACACTCAATCCTAAGCACATCTAGTTCATCAAGAGTTGAGGCATGCTTCTCCTTGAGGGCAGTCAACTCAGCCAGGAAAACATTACAATCACCACAATCAACGTCATCAGAAACAACAGGAGCAGCTTTCAAAGAGTCTATCTCAGTTCTAGCATCAACAAGCAAAGACTCAAGCTCAACTATCTTGTCCTTAGCATCACCTAGTAAAGACCGAAACTCTCTCTTCTCCTTGTTGGTCTTCCTAAGCACATCATCACAGTTATCAAGCAACTCATTCAGCTTAGCATTCTCCTCTAGCAAGAAGTTGGGATCATGTCGTACCTCTTCCTCGGAGTCGGAGTTTGAATCCGAGCTGTGCTTCCCACCCTTCTTGGAGTGCGCCATGCCGCAAAAGCCACCTTGTGTGATGAAGCTGAGGCCGGTGAAGTTCTTGCCCGTGTGCCGCTTGTCCTTGCGCCGATCTTGCTCTTCATCGCTGCTCGAACTAGAAGAAGAGTCGCTTGAAGTGGAGTCGATGTCGCTCACTCCGGCAACCATCGCTCGAGCTATCTTCTTCTTGTACCCACTTTCTTTTGGCCTTCTCTCGCCCTTGTCCTTGCGCTTGTTGTTGTAGTCGTTCCGGGAGCGGTGCTTGTTGTAGTCGTGCTTGGGCTTGCCCTTGTAGTCGTTCTTGATCTCCATGGCTTCAGGGCATTTGGCGATGAAGTGCTCGTGCTTCCTGCACCGATAGCACATCCCCGAGCTTCTCCTCACATTCTTGCGGTTCTCATACATCCGCCCAAACCTCTTGCTCAACAAGGCTAGATCCTCTCGCACAGCACCTCAAAGTCCTCATCTGGCATGGACACAAGAGAAGACAAAGAAAACTGCATGTCAGTAGAGTTAGCATTAGTCCTCGATCCTGAGACAAGAGCCAAACTATGAGGATCAGTGGGGCTCTCGCTCTTTGCTCTCAAGCCGAGATCACCCTCCAAAGACCTGAGCTTAGAGAACAGCTCATCCAGTGTCAAGGTATCATACACGCTCGACTCCTCAATGACCTCGACCTTGGCACTCCACACAGACCTATCCAGTGCATGCAAAAGCTTGATATCTTGATCATGATCTTTGTATGGGAGCACTGTCACATTGGCCCTCATGTTGTTCACAATACTGGTGAAGCGCTGAAACATCACATCGGTTGACTCACCAGGGAGATGAGTGAAGTTCTCATACTCTCTCCAGTAAGTGGAAAACAAGCGAGCTTGCACCTAAGCATTGCCAACATGTGCATTCTTAAGCTGAAGCCATATCTTTTCGGCCACATCCTCTCCATACACTCGATCAAACTCCGAGGCACAGAGAGCACGAAACAAGTAATCAACGGCCTTGCTGTTGGCCTCAAACATGTCCCGCGATCTTGGAAGAAGGAAACTATCTGGAATGACAGTTAGGATTTTGGGTCACATCCCAGATCATAGTCCCCTTCCCACGCAAAAACGCGCCCATGCACCTCTCCCACATCTGGTAATTCTTGTCATCGAAGTGCGGAGGACCCGACCCCTTACCGTAGTCGCCCATCTTTGGATCTTAGACTGGTTAGAATCACGAAGATCCGTAACCAGCTTTAATACCAATTGAAGGACCGAATTGGCGACCAAAGAGGGGGGGGGGAGTTATTGGGAGCCAATAAAAATTCTTCTCAAGAACTCGGCCTAAACCCCAAAATCACTTCCAAAGAATCCCGCACAAACTTGCCAAGATCACGTAGTCACAACGGAACTACTGACCCTAGGAACAAGTTATGTGAAGCCTAGAAACAAAGTGGAAGCAAGCTTAAAAGGAAAAGAACAAGCTCAAACAACCTACAACAGGTTTTTGTCGGAACTTCCGGCCCAAGGTCGGAACTACCAATAAAGGATTTCTGTCTGTCAAAAACTCATTATCGGTACTTCCAGCTCAGGGTCGGTACTTCTGACCATCAGAACTACCGGCCCAAGGTTGGTACTTCTGATAAAAGCTTTTTGTCAGGTTATCGGTACTTCCTGTGTCAGGTCGGAAGTTCCGACAGCCCCCAGAAAACAGAGAAAAACAGCTCACGAGAGAAGGAAGGAAAATCCAAAACTTGATAAAACGACCTCCAAAAATCACAAAACTTTAACCATAGCTTCTCAACTACACAAAGAAGCTTTTCCGAAAAGATCTCCTCCAAAAGATCATGGAATCACCACCAGAAAAATGATTTAGGACAAGAACACAAGAACGAAGACTTTTTCTGAAAACGATGGATCTCCTAAACAGCTAGAGCTCTTGAGACAAGATTTGGGGGAGATGAGAAGTGTCACTAGGTGAAGCTATGCCCCAAAAATCTTGACCTCTAACTCACTAAATCACTGGGAATCGCAGATCACATGAACAACCTCCAAGAACTCGGGTTCCTTCAAGAACTCACAAATCGAAGGGTTTTCCCGACGTTTGAGGGGTCAAGATCACACACAAAGATGCACAAGGCATCCACCCATGATCCCCTCAAAGAAATCCGAGAGGAAACACCCTCAAATCAATGAATCGAGCGAAGAACAAAAACACCCAAAAATAGCTCCGAAAATGACACGAAAATCACAAAGAGCTAGGAGGGGGAAATCATCACAACGCCGAATACTTCCATACATCCAGAGGTTAGAGTCTGTACAAGAATCTATCCTAAGAAAATACTGGGAAAAGAAGCAGTCCATAGCGATCTACCAGGGGAGGGAAACCCTAGAGCCAGAGAGAGATGCCATCCACCTCTCCACTATATATATGAAGTCCACTGGAGGAGGCAAATGACCACGCTACCCCTACAACTTAAAATGAAGATACACACCCCTCAGGGGCATTTTGGTCAATTCTTTGAATACTCCCATCTAGCGGACACGCTTCCACCGCGGACTTGCTTAGCCTCGACGCAAGCCCCGCGATCACGCCACGTGCCCCCTGCCTCGAAGCTTTCCGACGCTCTCGGATCCCCGTCTCCGTCGCGTTGGGCCTTCGGAATTGGTTTTGAGGCCCAAACCAAGAAAACGTCCACCGATGGTTTTGTGGCCAAACCACCAAACCTCACGTGCAAGCTTCGGCCTCGAACCGCCACCTTGCACCGGCCCATGTCCATGACTTCAACTTGGTCGTCTTGCACCGCACGGCTCGCACTTGACCCCATCGGCCACCAGGTCCATCTAACCAGGCCTACTTGCCTCTCCATCACCCGGAGGCCGCCACGGCTAAGGCCTTTCGCGCTTGTTCTTCAGCTGCACCAACACGAGTCAAGCTGCAACCTGTACCTGCATACTAAGCCAAGCATCAGTTCACACAACATTGTCAATCACTCATCACTAAGGAGCGACCCTCCACTGGTCTTCGGACACACCTGGTCCTCATCCACCCCTGACTGTTGTCATGATAGAGCGTCCGACAGAGCTGTTGCATATGGACCTTGTTGGGCCAGCTCGAGTTCGCTCGGTGGGTGGGAAGTGATATGTCCTGGTTGTGGTGGATGACTATTCTCGCTATGCCTGGGTGTTTTTCTTGGAGGATAAGAGTGTGACTTTCGGTTTTGTTCGAGACTTGATCGTGAGGTTGAAAAATGAGAGGCATGGGAACACTATTCGAGCAATCCACAGTGATAATGGCTCTGAGTTCAGGAACTCTCGCTTTGATGCCTTTTGCTGTGATCTTGGTCTTGAGCATCAGTACTCGACTCCTTTTGTGCCTCCTCAGAATGGAGTTGTGGAAAGGAAGAACTGGACATTGTGTGAGATGGCTAGGATGATGCTCGATGAGCACAGGACTCATAGGAGGTATTGGGCTAAGGCTGTGAGCACCGCGTGCTATGTGTCGAACAGGATCTTCCTTTGAGCGTTCAAGAAGAAGACGTACTATGAACTTATGCATGGTAGAGCTCCCAAGGTGAGTCACTTCCGAGTCTTTGGTTGCAAGTGCTTTATTCTCAAGAAGGGAAAGCTTGATAAGTTTGAGGCTAGATCTAGTGATGGTATTTTCTTTGGATATGCTAACCATTCTAGAGCTTATAGGGTGCTTAATCTTGAAACTAACAAAATCATGGAGACTCGCGAGGTGACCTTCGACGAGACAGTGCCATGTAGCTCTCTTGGCTTTGATTGTGCAGGTGATGAGGAGATGGCTGAGACGCTCTTTGAGGAGGAAGAAGAAGATGGTGATGGTGATGGCGAGGATCGTGTACCTGCTACGGATCGTGTACCCACTACTTCCACGACGACGACTACAGTTGATGGCGGGCCTTCTACTTCGACTACGGCACATCAACATGTACCGCAAGCAAGGGTGGAAGTAGCTGTGGAGGGGGAGGCAGTCTCCAGGCGAGAGGCTCTTAGGTGTGTACAAGTGGGTGTGGAAAAACAAATAAGGTGAGAATGGGATGGTTGTGAGAAACAAATCGACGTTGGTGGCTCAGGGGTTTAACCAGAAAGAGGGTATAGATTATGAGGAGACATTTGCTCCTGTGGCTCGTCTAGAGGCGATTAGGATCCTTCTAGCATTTGCCGTGGCTAAAGGGTTCAAGTTGTTCCAGATGGATGTGAAGAGTGCTTTCTTGAATGGGGTGATAGAGGAAGAAGTGTATGTGAAGCAACCACTGGGGTTTGAGAGTGAGAGATACCCACACCATGTGTATAAACTCCAGAGGGCGCTCTATGGGTTGAAACAGGCACCGAGGTCTTGGTATGGTAGGTTGAGAGGTTTTTTGCTGAGTAAGGGGTTTGTGATGGGCACAGTTGATAAGACCCTGTTTCTCCTTAAGCATGGAAATGACCTTTTGATTGTACAGGTTTACATGGATGACATAATCTTTGGTGGCTCTTCTCACGATCTTGTTGCCAAGTTTGCAGATGACATGAGCAGGGAATTTGAGATGTCTATGATGGGTGAGTTGCAGTTTTTCTTAGGGCTCCAGATCAAGCAGGTCAAGGACAGGACCTTCGTGCACGAGAGCAAGTACACCAAGGACATGCTGAGAAAGTTCAACATCAATGATGCGAAGCCCATGTCAACACCGATGAGTATGACTACTACTTTGGACGCGGATGAGGATGGTGAACTAGTAGACCAGAAGGAGTACCAGAGTATGATCGGCTCCCTCCTCTACTTGACAGTGACGAGGCCGGACATACAGTTCAGTGTGTGTATGTGCGCTCGTTTCCAGGCTTCCCCGATGATTTCACATCGGCAGGCCATCAAGAGGATTTTCAGGTATTTGCAGTACACTCTTGAGTTTGGTCTTTGGTATTCTGCCTCCTCAACACTCACACTTCACGAATTCTCCGATGCTGACTTTGCTGGGTGTTGCATGGAGCGCAAGTCTACCTCTGGTTCTTGCCAGTTTCTTGGTCTTCCTGTAAATAGTTGAGTGTAGCTCAGTCTACCACAGAAGCCGAGTATGTTGCAACCGCTAGTTGTTGTTCCCAGCTGCTTTGGATTTCCTATACCATGAGAGACTTTGGTGAGGAGTGCACTCAGATCCCACTTCTTTGTGATAGCACCAGTGCCATAAGCGTTGCCAAGAACCTAGTGCTCCATTCCAGAACAAAACACATCGAAGTGAGGTACCACTTTCTGAGGGACAATGTTGAGAAGGGAACCATAGTGTCGAGCGATGTACCTACCCAAGACCAAAAAGCCGACATATGCACAAAACCAGTTGACCAAACTACCTTTGCTCATTTACGGGGAGAGCTTGGTGTGTGTTGTCCTTTTTGAGTTGGTCTTTGGGAGCTCACTTTGTAGCATATGTATCATACATATTTACTTTGATGTATAGCATGCATGTTTATTTTCATAGGGTAGCCATCTTTGTATCTTGATGTATAGTTTTGCATCTTTGTAAGATATGGTTTGCATTGCATTTGTATCATATGCATTGGTTAGGAATGGCTTCTCCTATGTACATTGATCCCTATGATATGCTATGTTTGAGCTTGTGGATGTACTTGATTGATATTTGGGATGATAAGCTATGCTCTTGATAGTTTGGTTGTATATTCATGATGAGATAGCTTACTTTTGTAAAAAATGCTAGATAGGCTCTCTCTTGTGAGTTTAAGGCTTTGCATGATCTTAGTGTGCTTTGGTGGTTTATATCATGCTTAATTCATGGTTGGATATCATGTTCTTTTCACTTGGGGTCAAAGACCCATTTGTCATTATGAATGTTTAGCCCATGTGTTACCTTGTGGGGGAGCATAAGCTTCTTTTTGCTGCAAAGGCACTTCAAGTACCATTTTGTGCTTAATATGGAAAATGAAATTGGTCTGCAATGCTTGTGCTTGAAGTTATGCTCTCAGTTGTTCCATGTCATAAATACTTTAAATCTGAATTTATATGGGTGCTAAACCGTTGCATGTTGTCTACCATGAGAAGTCTCATTTTAAGAAGTAGACACATGGCTCGGTGGATTTAACATGACATGAGATTCTTATGGGTGTTTGTAATGATCTTGTGTCAAGGAAATGTGACCTAGCATGAAGTTTGTGTGATCTAGATTCACTTTGGTTTGCTTTGCTCATGTTTAGGTCTTTAGCTCATGAGAGGGAATTTTTTGCAAAAATGCTAATTTTACCATAGCTTGAACATGTGTGTATGCAACTGAACATTCTTGATGGCTGTTCTACTTTGAACATTTGTCAACTCTAAGTAGTTCATTTCCTTGTTCCTAGCACATTTTATGGCTCTATGTCCATTTGAGAAGCCTAGAGATGAAATTTTTGTAGAAATGCCTTGATTCATGCATTGTCAAAACGGGGGAGAAGTTTGGGCATGGAATAGCTTGCTGCATACATTTAGAGTTTTGGTGGAGTTTCAGACAAAAAATGAGCATGTGCATTTTCTCAGATGGTCATCGGTCTGACCGGTGTGGGCACCGGTCAGACCGGTCGAACCGAGTGCACTTTGCATATGGTCATCGGTCTGATCGGTGCCTGGACCGGTTTGACCGGTGTGGACTGAGAGCTCGGTTGCTCCGGGTAAGTTGCATGGTTTGGTTCAGGGGGAGTTGCATTTGCTCAGGGGGAGCTGCATGTGTTCAGGGGGAGCTCCTTGTGTCGTTTGAGTTCTTGCTATGGTTGGTTTGCTCTGTGCGAGCTTTGCTTTGCTCTTTGTGAGCTATTGGTGGTGTTTGTCTCGGTTGTGTTGAGTCGTTGCCCTTGCCATAGGGGACTGAGACTTTGGATTGCAAGTGATCAGGGTTTGTGTTGTTTGGTTTTTTGGTTCACTTGTTTGGTGGCTTTCGTTTTTTCTTTTCTTTATGTGGTGTGTTGTCACTTGTCAATGCACTCATCAAGGGGGAGATTGAGGACCAGAGTGTCTGATGGCTAGTGGTTCGCCACTCCTTAGTAATGAGTGATTGACAACATTGTGTGGACTGACGTTGTGCTCTATCTTGTGGATGTAGGTTGCGGCTTAATGATCGTTGGTGCAGGTGAAGAACAAGTGCGAAAGGTCTTAGCCTTGCGGGGCCTCTGAAGGACGGGAGGGACAAGTAGGCTTGGTTCGATGGACCCGGAGGCCAGATGGGATCAAGTGCGAGTCACATGGTGGGAGAAAAGCAAATCGAAGTCGCATGATAGCGGGTTCATTGGTTGATCCGAAAGCCAACATCGAGCCGGAGTGGACATGGCGGCCAAGTCGAGGAGCTCGGCGTGGAGGCTGCATCAAGCTCGCGGGGTTTGCAGTGGTTCACCAGGAAACCACTGGGTTCCTTGGTTGCGCCACAATACCAAGTTCGAGGGGTCGGCGTCTGAGAGCTGCACTGGGCCGGTCTAACCGGTGGGCCACACCGATCTGACCGGTGGTGGACACCGGTCTGACTGGTGGTAGCCGAGGAGTGTCGGGTGCTTCGAAGTGGAGGACACACATCGGGATCGCAAGCTTGGCGTCGAGGCTATGCAAGGTGTGGTTGCTAGGCGTCCGTCCGATGGAAAGGCTGTCAAGTTTCCAAATATGCCCTTCGAGGGGTTGTATCGCCTAGAGGGCATTCTAGTCATTTACCCCCACCGGAGGACCTCATATATAAACTTGGTGGAAGGGTTGTGGCAGCCATCTCTTGGGCTTTAGGGTTTTCATTTGCTCGAGGCAATTTCTCTTTTTAGTTTCCTATTTTCTCTAGGACTAGCTTGAGAACTTCATGAGAGATCTTGAGAGAGGGATGGATGCTAGGGAGGCAAGCTAGACCTTGTATGAATCTTTCCGTTGATGTATAGAAGGTTCGGCATGATTCCTCTAGCTCTTGTGGTGGTGATTCCCGTTTTCCTTTTTGTGGATTTTCAGAGCCTTTTCTTGGCGATTTTCTTGTGGTTGATTTGAGGCCTCCCCTTTGCGGATTTGATGTAGGATGTATACATGAGCTCCTTGTGGTTCTTTTCCTTGTGATCCCTCCTCTAAATCCGTAGGTTTGGGTGCTCAAATTTAGGGTTTTCTTTGTTTTCCGGGAAAAGGTGTTCTTGGTGTTCATCATCCGATTCCTCTTGATTTAGTGGATCTTTGGGGCCGATCTCTAAGGCATGACTTGTTCATGAGGTGATACACCTATCCCAAAGTCTTCCTTGAATCCATGGAGCGAATCGGGAGATCGAAGCATCGGAAGGTGGGAGTTGACTCGTGGGTGGAGTTCATCCCGAGCAGCCCAGGCTTGACCGGTTAGACTGGTACCCTCCACCGGTCTGACCGGTGCGGCCTGCTGTGGCTGTTTCTAGGGGAGTTCTTTTCCGGAGTGTTGGTCGTGATCTTGGCTTGCTGCTATTTCAGTTTCGTGCAGTTTTGGCCTCTGGAGATCGAGTTCTTGCAGTTGGGATTTTCTGAGCTAGACCGGTCAGACCGGTGGTGTTGACCGGTCAGACCGGTGTAGGGCTTTCTGTGGGAAAATCCTTCTTGCCGCTGTTGGTTGTGCTACTGGTTCACAGAGTGCTTCTGGTGCAAGTTTTGGCTGTAGAGAGTTTTTGGTGTGCTCGAGTTTTGGACTGTTTTTGCTTTTCTAGCAGATTTCTGGATTTCTCCTTGTTGGTCAACATCCTAGAATTGTCATCTAGGTTTGCTGGGCAAGTTTGAGAGAATTCAGTGCAGGTTGCTCTGGACCGGTCTGACCGGTGCAGGTGACCGGTCTGACCGGTGTGAGTTGGTTGCTGCTCGAGTTGTTTTCCGCTGCGTGTTTGAGTAGCTTGGGTGTGTGGCTAGCTCCAAGATCCAGTAGCACTCCAGTGGCTACGTGGATTTGGCTAGCGAGGTGTCGAGGACTCCAGAGTTGTGTTTGCGACCATAGGCCGAGTTCGTCTCTTCGGAGAAGAATTTTTATCGGCTCCGATTCACCCCCTCCCTCTCTGGTCGTGCCATTCTGGTCCTTCACACGTGTGCGGGCGGAGTGGATAAGCGAGGTAGGCGATGGACCCCTACGAAGATCAAGAAGCAGAGATGAAGGCGAGAAGCCAGGGTATATGGAGGAAAACCGCCGCCACCAGATCATGTAGCAGAATTAGGGGGTCCTAGGGTATTGGCTTTAAGAAGATTGCACTTTTACAGGGTGGGTCCCGCCTGTCGGGGACAAACAAAATTATGCT
The DNA here is from genome assembly GCA_036936925.1 of Cenchrus fungigraminus. Classification (NCBI taxonomy): domain Eukaryota; kingdom Viridiplantae; phylum Streptophyta; class Magnoliopsida; order Poales; family Poaceae; genus Cenchrus; species Cenchrus fungigraminus. The sequence goes on along the minus strand of CM072779.1, from coordinate 87,414,635 downwards.
TCCATTTTGAGAACACGTAAAAGCAGCCATTATTGTCAATTTCAAATGTTTCCCACTGCTTTAGTTTTGAACAAGTCTATATATAAATTAATGATGTTGTTTGCATCATTTTATTACATAACAAATCCAAGCTTATTCAACCTGAAACAATTGTTGAGTCCATATTTTCCATGAATGTGTTAGGAAGGATGAGTACATCCTTATGGCTCTTGTGCTGTTTGTGGTAGGATACTTGACCATGTATCCAACTCTTGCTTCTTTGACAAGGTTAATGACAACTAAAATGAGTAGTGGTGTATAAGATGAAAATACACCCAAAAGGTACTTGAAAATTTTCATCCCTAATGGAGATTATGGTGAGCAAAGATCATGTTTGTCAAAGAATGTTTGAAATGAAACTCATATTGTACTATAAAATCTAGTGCACCTGGTGGGTATAATGTAATTGAACGCAGTTCTAAAAAAACACATGATAGGACCCAGAAGTGTGTGCAGATTGTGTATTTTTAATAGCACATCAAATTAAAAAAATTAAAAAAAATTGGTAGAGACAGGGTTCGAACCCAAATCTCTAAAACTAGAATGTTTTGCCCAAACCAGTGTGCTACTGTGTGTTTTGATAACAAGGTCGTCTTTGTATTTTTTTATTTCTTGATTTGATGGTTTGTAAACAAAACATGTCTATAATCCGCAATTGTTGCTTACTCCTGTGCAATTCATCTTTAAGGGACGCAGTGAAAATTCACAAATGGAGAAACACACTAGAAAGCTCTAGTAGAATTCCATTTTCACAAAGTATTAAGTAATGCCACTTCACAAGGGTCATTACACAAAAGGATTCCCAACTCATCAAACCTACTTGTTGATTACACCAAAGGACTTCCCAATTAACCAAACCTACTTGTTCATTAGTTCAAGCCATGATTCCTTCTTGGTCATTACACAAAAGTTAAAACATGGCTCCTAGCTAGCTACTGCTTCAAGGTGACTCCAATCCTACTTGTACAAATAAACCCAGCGCTTGATCGCCACACAAAGGTCTTCCACCATAGCCTCGATCTGACATGTTTTTAATATGCATTATCAGAGATAAGTACATCAAAATTGGCATATGGAACAGTGGGAACATAGGCAATTAAGCTAATACCTCAGCGTCCGTAGGTCGCCGACGTGTGAATGGCGTGCAGAACTCATCATCGCTGTCATCAGTGCATTCCGTGAAAATCCTAACTCGCGGAAAGTTCATCTCATACGTCACCTTCGGCCCCAATCCCTGAATTAGGAAATGGAGACATGAATTAATAATAAATTTTGTGATAACTGAAAATCTAACATACATTTATGGATGCAACAAACTTTCCAATAACAGATATATTATAGTTTGCATAGTAGCTAGCACTAAGTGCCTAACAAGGTATATGAAATTCATGGTAAAATTAGTTGTTCGTTGACATTTGCATGATGTTGTTTTTCCAAAAATAAACTGGACAGTATACACATACATTGGAAAACTGGATTGTAGTGTTGATTAAATAGAGTGCAATTTCAGTTAATGGAAGCAATGTATCTCCTAATCCATGGAGAGTTCTACTGACCATCAAGCCCAGTCCAAACAGATTCAAACTGCTTTTATCTACAAACCGAGCCGAACAAAAAAATTTCGACTCTGAAATCCTGCCATTTCGACAGGTATAGGTCTTCCTCGTCCGACGACGCATCCTCCTTGACGTTCTTGTGGGGGGGGTGCAGAAAACCGTCACCGGCCTCCGCCTCCGCCTTGCGCTTCGGAGCCATCCGTGATGGCCCAGCCTCGTCGTTGTTGAGTGCTGGCGCAACATTGGGGCCGCCCATCGACTCCGCCGCCGCCTCCGCCACTGCTGCAGCCTGCGCAGCTGCCCCCGCCGCCGCCTCCGCTATCTCCGTGGGAATTGGTGCCGGACTCCTTGCACGAGTCGTCGAAACCCTGGACCCCGCCGTTGAGGACGAGTCCATCTTCGTCGATCTGCTGGCCGCCACTAGATGGGTTGCCGGCGGTGGAGTGGTTTGCAAATTGATCGGATCTTGCACTGTAGAGAGGCGAATGGGAGAGAAGGGGCGGTGGTGGTTCAAAAAATGTGGAGTGCGAGATGCAGGGGCAGTGGCGGTTCTACAAAAGTCCCTGACATGTGGACCCAGCCACATCTTGGCTCACACATGGCCCCCAAATTATGCATCGTTTGAAGTTTTAATATTTTAAATTCAAAATATGAACTTACCAAGCAAAGTCATATTAAAAAATGACCATAACAAAAGAGAGAGATCTTCATCACTTCTTCGACTTTTATATTTGTGATTTTTTCATATGAAATAACGTCGAGTACCAAAATCTGGTTTGATCCTGTATATAACTTTAAATACAAATTTTGAATTATATCAATTTTTTACATTGAAAAAAGTAAATGAGTCAAAGGATTTGAACCCAGGTTCTTGGGTTTGGGAGTTGAGCACCTTGCCACTACACTGGAATACACTATTTTTTATTTATATAATGGTAAGAATTGAATTTCATAAATTGACGACTACAACCAAGATTTGTTTTACTCTAAATGTGGTCGAATGGAAAAGTGTAGAATACCAAAGTTTCATATCTCATCAAGATATATAATCTTTATTTTGATCTTTTTGTCATTTTCGAAAGTGGTAACAACATGTAGTATAAATTTGATAACTACATGACATAGTTTCTTATACCATGTGGTTGAATCTAAGATTAATAACCAAAGTATAGCACTACTTTCTCAAAAGAAAAAATAACCTAAACAAAGATTGTAGATCTTGATGAGATATGAAACTTTGGTATTCTACACTCTTTTAAATGCATTCATTCAGTGTTCTAAATTATTGGTTTTAGTTATCAAATGTACAAATTCAAAATTTGGAGTATCACCAATATCTCAAATGGAAAAATGACATAAATAAAGATTTTAGATCTTGATGAGTTATGAAACTTTGATATTCATCACTTTTCCGTTTGACATCAATTAGTGTTAAAAAAAATCATGTTTCTAGCTGTCTATTTTTGAAATTCGAAATATAGATTATTCAAATCTTGTCACATGGACTAATAACCGAAATAAAGTTTGTAGATCTTGATGAGTTCTACAACTTTGGTATTCATGACTCTTTCGTTTGACCTCATTTATGACCCTAAAACATTTATGAATATATCCACTAATGACAAATTCAAACATTAATATCTCAATCTAACTCGCTTTGTTGTAAAAGTAATCTCCAAAGTTCACGAGTGCAAGAAATTATCTACATCAAAACGAAAGTTCTTAAAAATTTTGAAACCATGGGCAATTTGCGTGATCCCTCAAAATCAAGTACTGCTTTGTGGCGACCCCGCGTTGGACCCGCCGCACGAGCGTGACGCGTAGACGGTTTGCGGGTCCAACGTGTCAGCGCCTTCTTCATGGAGACTGTGTCCCCACTTCCTTTTAACTCATAGACGAAGATGAACCGACAACATAGAATATTGCCTTTCTGCCTCTTCCCCCAAACCGTCCTATCACAAGTGGGGTTTTCTTTCCCTTCCCCATCGCCGGCGGCCGGCAAGCTTCCATTCTCGGACGCCATGGACGCGCCACCCATGATGATCCAATGCAAAGTAGCGGGAGGCGGCGCCACCCCTGACAGGAACCAGGAAGATGAAGTCGGGGCATGCCCTGCCGCCCCCACACGAAGCAAGGAGGTGCAGGCAGAGCAAGCTCCGCCGCGTCTGCAGAGCGCGTCAATTTCCAGGTGAGCTCTTCCCGGCCAACTTGTGCTCTAACAGATAGTCATGGATTTGTAGCCAGATTGGAGAGTTTGTTTAAGATTGTGAACTCTATTTTTTTAATTGGTACTGTAGGCCGGTCGGAAGCGTCGCGCCGTGGATGCGTGGGATGCCAGTGCTGATGCATCTGATGTTGGAGTAGGTAGCAATGTCGATGCAATCATTAGTGTTGGTAGTGGGTGGGATGAATGGCGCCCCACCGTCGTCCGTGCACGGCGTTCTGTTTTGACGCTGATTTCGGTACCGCCGCCAACATCGATCCACGAGGTCGTCTTCTTCAAGGAGCGTATCCTACCATCAAGACTACGATTACTTGCGACACTGCAGTAGTGGAGGAGTACATCAAAGAAATCCGAGGTAACTCTCCACAACAACGATTGCTCGTCGGGTTGGACACCGAGTGGATTACGCTTCCCAGTGGGAAGAATAAGGTCGTGTTGTTGCAATTGTGCGTCGGGCCACATTGCCTTATTTACCAGGTGATCCATGCCGGCTACAAACTCAATGATGACCTTAGCAAGTTTCTCACAGAGGAACGCCATGTTTTTTTCGGAGCACATATCTCTAATGATGTTGAACGCTTAGAGCAGGACTGCGGCATCACGATTTCTATTTGGACAAACCTTCAACTCATTGTTTCTGAGGTTGATGAAAAGTACAGAAATCTTTACAAAGATGGTAAAAGGTCAGCACTGGAGAAGATTGGAGCTCAGGTACTAGGCCTACCTCTCTACAAGGACAGAAGATTCAACCACAAACTCTGGGGTTTGAGTTTTTTGTGGGACTGGTAGGTGAAATACGCCACTCAGGATGCATTTATGTTGTTTGAGATTGCAAATCAATTAGAGATCAAGCATGGTTACCGATTTCTGCAAACAGATAGTTAGAATTTTCTAGTAATGTGGTAATCATGGATCAAGTATTTGTGTATGTAGGTATATATGTGATGTAGTCAATGCAAGTACCCTGCTACTACTTATGATGTGCAATTATGCCTCTCGTGCAACTAGGATCATGTTATTTGTGAACAAGTCTAGATATAAATTAATGATGTTGTTTGCATCATGTTATGACATAACAAATCCAAGTTTATACAACTTGAAACAATTGTTGAGGCCATATTTTCCATGATGGAATACATTATTTTGATTACATAGTTGTAAAAAGTGAATTTGAAAAAATGAGACTTAGCCACACCTAGCCGCGCCCCAGCAAGGTCCAGCGGCCACGGCCGGCCGCACCCCAGCCACGACCGACCGCGGCCACACAGCAGCCGGCCACACCGCAGCCACGGCCGACCGCGCCAGGGTCGTGACCATGCAGAGGCCAGCCGCACCCCGGCCGCGCCACGTCTGCGGCAACATAGCGGCCGGGGGCGCCACGTTCTTTATATGCTTGCAATGACATGTGGGACCTCCTCGGCTGCACGCAATCCATCCGGGGACAAAATCTGCAGCCGAAACCCATCTCCCCCCATACTACTAGCCTCTCACCACCGGTTGGGGTTTCGCCGCCGCCGCTTCCGCCTACACCTCGAAGATGGGCAAGTCTGGGAAGAACCCTGGCTAGTCAGGAAGTGCATCTCTATAGCACCATGCTCGACAGCAGGAGCGAGATGCGTAGGGAAGGTTCTGCTCCGCCGGGAGATCCCCTCCACTGCCGAGCGCGCCTGAGGCCAGCGCGGGCCGGGAGATCCGCTCCACCTCTGAGTGCGCGCTGAGAGCCATCGGGCGGCGGGAGATCCGCTCCGTTGCAGAGTGCGTGTTAGAGGCCAGCGCACGCCGGGAGATGCGCTCTGGCTCCGGCGTCTGGGTCAAGGAGGAGTTATCTGATGGGTTCCGTTTCTCGTTCTGCATCCCCGCCTGCGACGACGACGATAGCCCCAGAGGCGACGACGACAGCCCCCGCGACGTTCAGCGCAAGAAAACAACCATCGACTTGCTGACTTCTAGTAGTGAGGAGTCTAGCAATGGGGAGTCTAGCAGCGAGGAGGCATTGGTGAGCGGAAAGCAGAAGGCGACAGTGACAGGGAAGGAGAAGGTGAAGAAGGGGATGGAGAAAAAGGTGAGCTAGACCTCTTTCTTCACTCTTACAATTTCAATTTAAACATCATCATAGGTTGATTCCTTAGATGAATTAGATAAGGCGATGTTGTTGTTGTTTTGGCTGACGAGCACTGGGAAATCTGTGATTGATTCGAAAACTGCATATATATGCTGTACTGATATAAATTAGCAGTGTTCATTGCTCATATATATGCTCATATGCTCATTCATTGCTCATTGGCCAACAGATGACCCTCTGCGAGTTGCACGATGAGGTGGCTGCATCACAGGAACATATAGAGTGTCTTCAGGCTGAGCTCTACACGGAGAAGGCAAAGAAGAAAAGACTTCAGGCTGCACTCAATGCTGCAAGTGAGAAGGCAAAAAAGAATAAGTTGTGCTTTTGTAACACATGGTCGATGCTTTTGGGTATTGCTGCAGCCAATAAGGCAAGAAACAATAAGTAGTGCTTTTGTACTGTTCGTGTCTGTAAATAGGGATGAAATTCCAGTAGTTATGTGAACTACTTCTTTTGAATGTAGTTCTGATGTTCAATGGTTAATTACTTGTGGTTTCAGCTCGTGAATGGAATTGTCTTTGTCTGAAAATTTAGAGTGTTGATCTTGTGATGTGAAATGCCTGCGTTATTCGATGGCTTTAACATGACATGAGATGCTTATGGGTGTTTGTAATGATCTTGTGTTGAGGATATGTGACCTAGCATGAAGATTGTGTGATCTAGATTCACTTTGGTAGACTTTGCTCATGTTTAGGTCTTTAGCTCATGAGAGGGAATTTTTTCGCAAAATTGTGTATCTTGATCATGGCTTGCTCATATAGCTTTACTATCTTGATGGCTATGCTTATATGCAGCTTTGGAATGTCGTGCTTGCTCATTTGCTCACTTGTAGCATTTTATGGTGCTCATTGTCTATTTGAGAAGCTCTAGGTCGAAATTTTCGTAGAAATGCCTTGATTCATGCAATGTCAACAAGGGGGAGAAGTTTGTGCATGAAAATGAATCTGAGCATGTTTAAAGGGTTTTCATCTGGTTTCGGAATTTTTCGAACCATGTTTTCAGGGGGTGGTCACATAGGGCGGTCAGACCGCCCTGTTTGAGATGTGATTGGCCCAGGCGGTCTGACCGGCCTGGGTCTGTGCAGAGCAAGTTTTGCTCTTTGTCATGCTTTTGCAGTAGTTATTTGCATGCATGTGTTCAGGGGGAGTGCATTTGCTCAGGGGGAGCCTGCATGTGTTCAGGGGGAACACCTTGTGTCGCCTGAGTTCTTGCTTTGGTGGTTTGCTCTTTGTGAGCTTTGGTTTTTGTTTCGGTTGTGTTGAGCCGTTGCCCTTGCCCTTGCCTTAGGGGACCGAGACTTTGGCTTCAGGTGTCAGGTGTTTGTGTTGTTTGGCTTTTTGATCACTTGATTGGTTTGTTATTAGTTTCTTTTCTTTTCTTTCTTGATGGCTACTATGTGTGTGGGTGTTGTCAATGCACTCATCAAGGGGGAGATCGAGGACATGTGTGGTCCGAGGACCGGTGGATGGTCGCTCCTTGGTGATGAGTGATTGACAACATTGTGTGACTAACTCTTGACCTAGTATTGCAGGTGCAGGTTGCGGCTTGATTCGCGTGGAGCAGGTGAAGAACAAGCGCGAAAGGTCTATGTCTGTGTGACCTCCCTAGAGCAGAGAGACAAGTAAGATTCGTTCGAGGTACCCGGTGGCCGACGGGATCAAGTGCGGACCGTACGTTGGCAAGAAGAGCAAGGCGACGTTGAGGGGGATGAAGCCGATGCAAGGTAGCAGCTAACAACTGAAGCTTGCACGCGGGGTTTGCAGTAGTTTGGCCACAAAACCACTGGATTACTTGGCTGAGCCACAAATCCAAGACCGAAGACTCGACGGGGCGAGCCGGCCTGTCTGGGCCGGTCTAACCGCCTGGTCAGGGCAGTCTGACCGCCTGGCCAGGGTGTGACCGGGGGCAGGGCGGTCTGACCGCCCAGGAGGTGTGGTCTGACCGCGTGGGCCGCAGCGTGTCGAGAAGCTTCGAAGCGGAGGACATGCTGTGTGATTGCAAGGCTTGCATGGAGTTGAAGCGGCTTGCGGTCTGCGGGCGTCCGTCCGATGGAGAAACTGACCAAAGTTCACAAAGTGCCCTTGGTGGGCGTGTATCTTAAGTTAAGTAAATAGGTGTAGTTTGGTCATTCGACACCCTCCATATAAACTCACTTGAGGGGAGATGACAGCCAACTCTTGGAACCCTAGTTCATTTACTCTTCCTCTTTAGTTTTCCTTAGGCTAGCTTAAGAGCTTCATGAGTCATCTTGAGAGAGGGATGAATGTTCGGGTGGCTTGCTAGACCTTGTATGAACCTTTCATAGCATGTATAGAAGTTTCGGCGTGGTTCATCTTGTCTCTCTTTGTCTCCCAATGTTTTTCCTTTTGGTGATTTTCGGAGCTATTTTTAGGGATTTTCATGGTGGCTTGTTTGAGGGGTTTCTTGGTGGGATTCTTATTGGGTGTCACACATGAGATCTTTGTGCCTGTTTTCATGGTGATTTTGCCCCAGCAATTCCTCGGGAAAACCTTCGTTTTGGGTGGTTTTTGGAGTTCCTCGAGTTCATGACATAGAGCCCTTGGATTCTCGATCCCCTTTGATTGAGAGCATTTCGGTGGATATCCTTTGGTGGAGAGGTCGTCCAGGAAATGACCCAGCTATCTCCGAAGTTTCACTGCAATCCGTGGGGTGAATTGGGAGATCCGATGATGGGAAGTTGAGAGTTAACCCACGGCTGTGTTTCTGGGCACCAGGCAGTCTAACCGCAAGGGGCAGGATGTCTGACCGCCCTAGGTGGTTTCGCGAGGAAAGTTTGGTTTTCCGGGGGATTAATGTAACATCTCGGATTTTTCCGGAATGTTAATGTGTGCAAAAATGTGGATTTCTAAAAACTTTCGTGCTTGATGTGTTTTATCAGAATCATAAGACTATCTTCTCGTGCCCTTTCCAAATTCTTAGTATAAAAATAATTAAATTTTTTGTGTGCTAAGGATAAAATCTATGTTAGTGTGATTTGGTTTTTATTTGGAATTTTTTTGAATCTTTGAGTGTGGTTTATATTTGAAATATAATTTCAAATATGAATCAAAAGTTAATTGGACTAACTATCATCTCTAACCTTCGGACCCACCTAAACCATCTCTCGGATCTTAACCTGCTAACTCGGTGGACCCTCCAACTTTTTCGGCCCTCTAATCCTTCCCGGCCTCTTCTCAAAAAAGTGCTCTGGAATTTCTTAAAGGATTATAGAATTATTTTCCGACTCTTCGGATTAATTATTTACAATTAGTTCGATTTCGGGGAATAGACTATAAATCTTTGAAATAAATTTCTGAGAGCTCATTTGAATTACAACGATGTTTTCCGGCTTCTTGAATAAATACTTTGCTATTTAAGTTATTTTCGGAAAAATAGTCTAAATTCATTTGTACCAAATTTTTACAAAATAAATTGTCATCAATTTATTTCGCGGACTTATTTTGTTTTGGTCCAAACCACCGAGCCCATCTTAAAACCCACCTAATCTAACCTTAACCCTTGCCTTAAATACTCTCAATCTCTCACACCCTCTCTCTTCCATCTCCCTTCTTTCCCCGCCGCCGCCACTCCTTTTCTTTTCTCTCTGTTCTTCTTCCTCAGGCAAGAACACAGCCACAGAATCTTTTCTCCACCGAATCACCAGCCGCAACCATCTATTATTTCTTTCCCCCACCGAGCAAGCAGATCGAAGCAGCAAGCCGCATGCCCAATCCTCTCTCTCCCAGCTGCTCTTTCTTTTCCCCTGCTCCCAAATCCCTCGAACAGCAGCAAGGAGCACCTCCGCCCTTCCAATCCTAGCTTCTGCAAGCGCAAAGCCACCTCCGCCCCCAAATCAAGCCTTGCTGCGCCGCACTGGGGTCCGCTAGGACCCAGCCGGCCGCACTCGCTGCGCCCTACCGCGTCACGCCGGAGGCCGCAGGGGCTTCGCCGGACGCGCAAGCCGGAGCCGCCGGCCGGGAGGACGCCGCCGCAGCCTTCAAGCTGGAGGCGCCAGCCGAGGAAGGGACCAACCGCGTGCTCTGCCGCGTTCGCCACGCCCTGCTGCACCGTGCCGGGAACGACGCCAACCATGCCGACTGGAGCTACCGTGGACCACGACCTGAACGCCGACGCCGGCACTACTGCTCTGCTCGTCTACACCAACCTGCTACCTTAATCGACCTTGCCCACAACATGTTCGATGCTGCCAGAGGAGTCGCTGGTGAAGTTGAACTACAAGCTTCTCCTTTGGACGCCTACGACGTATTCGATAAAATGCTTGAACCATCGGCTGCCTCTGCATCCTCTCCCTCAAGCTTACCTGCCTGTACCGCGACGCCGCTGCCTACAAGCTGTACCACGAGCCGAATCATGACCCGAAGCTGAACCGCAATAGCTGCTGCCACAACGTGTTCGACGGAATGCTCGACAGCGACAGCAAGCCCCTAGGTGAGCTGCCAGTCCTGTTTTGCTGCCCCTGAGTGCCGGCCTTCAAGTCGTGGTGATGCATCGTGGTCGGGAATCAACCCTTGAACTCTCGTCCTGTGACGCTTGCTCCACGCCGCCACGCAAATGCCGTCGCTTGTGTGCCGATCATCGAGTCGAGCCTTACGCCTGCAGGTGCCGCTGCCGTCGTCCGCGCACGCGCCACCGCTTGACCGCCACCCCTGACCCTTTCCACCGTCGTGTGCACACCGGGTTGAGACGTCGTCGTGGCCTAGTCGCCGGCTTGCACGCGCACGCTTTCACCAATGGGAGGCAAAGGCTTCACCTTTAAGCCTTGTTTCTCCCCACGAACACACGCACGCCGGCGCCAGCGCCCTGACCAGCACCGCTGTCCTGCTTGCCCACCCGCTCTGTCCGGTCTTCGAGCAGTGCATCTTTTTTTTCTTGCAGGCGCCGCTTGCCTCCACTACTGTCGAACCCTTGCAGTTGTGCGCCGCCGCGGACTCGCTTAGCCGAGCGCCCCGCGCGTGTGCTGCAGTCGTGTTGCGGCCATGGGACACCATGCCACTGCACACGAGCACCTAGTTTGCTTGCAAGCCTTTTCCCCTTTTTCTGCCGATCAAGCTGCACCTGTTCCTATTGATCAAGCCAGGTGGCAGCGGCCTGTATAAAAAGCTAGCAAGCCTGTCAGCTCTTGTTTTGTTTCCAAACCTTTTTCCTTGCCCAATCCTGTGAAGCTTCTACCTACACAACCTGAACCCATAGCACACACACCATCCATGTCTTGCACAAGCCCAGAACCACCACAGTTCCATATGCAGCCGTGAGGTAGATACACCTTCCTGAGAGTTGTACCCCAACCTGAAGTGCAAGCTTGTGACCATGCGAACTGCAGATGGTATGTGCTCACCTTTGGTTCCCTGAACCTACCTCCATAGCTGAAGCCATCACCATCTAATCTTTGTTTCGTGAAGCTGCAGCCTCTATACCTTGCAGAGATGCTGGTAGGCTTGATGCCAATTCATGAATGGCCTTCATGCCTTACCCTTGCTTGTGCACCTCGACGTCCAAGCTGCCTCTCTACCCTTCGCCTCACTGTCAATCTGTCCTAGAGGCCTGCCTGAATGTGCTGACCGTCGTGCCGGCCGTTCAGCAAGTAGGAACGCGCACAGGCATGCGCTGCAGCCTGCAGCCAATGAGAGCTTTCTCTCGGCTGCTGCCTTATGCTCACCTTGTGCTGTGTTCTAAATCCATCCATGGTGCTGCAGCCCCATGCAAGAAAGCTAGTAAACGTGAGGCCAATTTATGTTGGTCTTATAGTTTTGATGCACCTTAGCTCAAGTGCGTGCTAGCTGAGAAGAATTATGTTGAAGTAATTCTTTGTGCCACAGTTCTATGTAGTACGGAGACCATCTTGTTCAGCCTAGCTGCTACCTGTTTACTTTGTACAGAACACAACCAACCTTTGCCGACACCTTGCTTTCTGCCTACGAACAGGAAGCTCTAATCAGACCTGCACAAGCTAACAGTCCTAGCTTATGCTTAGACCATTGGCCTAACCCTTTTTCCTTTAGCTTGCCATGTCCATCCCACGACTTCAGAGAAGCTTAGTTTACCAATGAGCTGCCTGTAGCCGATCTGATCCACACCATGAAGCTTCAGCCCGAGCAAAAGCTAGTAAGCCATCATCTTCTGTTTTGTTACCAAGCCATACACCTTCAAGTGTTTAACCTTGAGCCTTTATACTTCTTGCTTGTGCATTGCTCGCAGTCGAGTTGTGTGCAAGACTCTAATCTACTAAAGCTATAGTGCTAGTCCTTTCCACAAACCACACAAGCAGTAGTTGCTGCTTGTAAATCTGTTAGCCATGTAAGTGCTAATCTAACCTTAGCTCTTTATCTGTCCTACTTGTGCGTTGTTTGCTATGACAGCAAGTTAATTCCCTGTTCTCCTGCAGCTCTTGTGTCGGCATGCATTCAAGCAACCTTCGGGTAGATGCCATTGTGGCCTTCTTGCAAACAGTTTGCTTGAAAGCCTGAATTCCTTCTTTGCCAATAGGCAATAGCTGCACCTTCCTAACCCATGTGTGCTGAAGTGCTAGCTAGTGTGCAGACCTGTTGTTCTAGCTTGTGTTCTTGTCACAAACCATACAAGTTGTTGCTCTTAAACCATGTACGTACTAGCCCAGTTTGAGCGGTCTTGTTCTGTTCTGTTTGAGAGCACAAGTTTCAGTTCCATGCTAAGCTTGTATGCAGTCCACCATCAAGCGAGTTGTAGCAGCCGTATATGTGCTGAAAGGCCATGTACATGCTAACTATCTCTGGTTCTTAATCCATCTAGTATGTATATTGCTTTGCTAAACAGCAGCACATACCCCTTTTTCCACCGAGCCTTAGTCTGTGAACCAGGTGCCTGTCCTTAATCTTTCAAGCATCTGTCCTACCTTTTGCCATGGTCGTGCCACGCCTTCGTTGTGCATGACGCGTGTGCTAACCAAGCTGTCAGCCATGCCATGGATAAATCCCTTGCCACGTCTTTGTCGTGCTTCAGCTTGAGCCAAGTTTCTAAGTTTCTCAGCCACATCACATCGCTTCTAGCAGATCCATCCTGTGTAATCTCTTCAATCTAACCAAAGGGGCCCGCAGACTTACTATGGGGGACCCACTAACTTGTGAGACTGCTAACTATCCAGCCTGGTCCCATCTAACTTACGGGGCCCACAGGATGACTTGTGGGGTCCGGTTGACCTTTGACCTTTACCCTTTGACTTGGTCAACAATGATCGTTGACTAGTCAACTGAGCATGCAGACCAACCCAAAACCTAGCCTATGATCTCTAACTTGCTGACTTATGTTTTCTGTGTTTTATCGCAATTAATTAAATTCATAAAATATTTTTTTATTTGAAAATCAATAATAAATTGATTCTAGCTTAGAAAAATATGAAATCAGTTTCTTTATTCTTATAAAATCATGAAGCACCTGTTAGACTAGTTTTTGGAGTTCATTGGTTCTTTATTGCTTCTCTTTGGAGTTTATTTGCTTTTAGCTCCGTTATTTATTTACATTTGCGAATCTAGGAATTCCCGGAGTTGAGGAGACGAGCCAGAAGATCAAGTACGGCTACGGAAACTACGACGACTACTTGCACACAGGTGTTCACTCTCGACCGACTTTGAACTCCTATTAGGCATTGCTGAATAGTTGCTAGCGCTTTACTTTATTCATGATGATGGATATGGTAAACCTTGCACTGCTTTCTTTAGCTACCCTGTCCTGGATTGCTCTACTACTACTACTATAATTATATGCATGTATATACGCTGAGCTTTGCTATGCATGTGTATGGGAATTGTGGATAGATTCTTGGCGTGTGTGGGAAAAACTGGCAGGAGAATGACTTGGCGGGGGTGAGATCAAGACAACCCGATCTGGGATCGGGGGCTGGGGTTCGTCTTCTCGGGTGTTCCCCATTTCGTGCCTATGGTAGGCACAATGATTTCAGAGCACAGGTTTTGGGGTTTGTGACTACTTTGGAGGACAGGAGCTCGCCTCGGTCTGAAACCGAGTGGGTCGCTTTGTTTCACAGGACTTTCGTACACACCACCTCGCCGAGAGTGGGGATAGGGCCGGGTCGACCCTAGCAAGTGCGATACCATACCTGCTGTAGGATAGGTGTATCAGTGTAGGAGAGAGTGGGCTTGGACCCTTCGGCTCCCCGAGCGGTGCGTCCCCGTGTGGTCACACGGGGGCTAGTTCACAGTTCCGGGGCGGTCTTCTGTGGGGGACTGCGTCGAGACCCGGATGCATGGTGGAATCGTAACTCCTAGGTGTTCGTTTGGTAGGGTGGGTTCAGTCGACTTGCTACCGACTGGGCTCCATCCCGAGCTGGGTACAGGTGTACACACTCTGTAGAGTTAGATCTATACGTATAGCCACGTCCTCGGTCATGGACATGCTCGATGTTTACTCCGACTCTCATGTTTTGGGATTTCTACCTCCCCCTTATAGGATTTGAGTGTGGTGAGCCATGGTTGCATTCGGGAAGAAGAGAGTTGCTCCCTCTGCCTCGCGGATCCGGGTGCAACCATTGAGGTGCGAGGAGTGGGAGTTCTCGCACCGACTCTAGATGGAGATAGGACTTGGAGACGGTGATCTGGGTGACCAGGTGTATCTGATTGTGGATGAGAGACTTGGGATTGGTGGGATATGAAGATTTATTATTTATTCTTTGCTACTGCTGCATAGGAAAACCTAAGCCTACCCCTCGACTACTTTTTTTATACCTTTAGCTTTAGGTCACTTAAAGCTTGCATACGGTTGGTGACGTGAACCTATCCCATTTCTTGGGGATAGTTTGTTAGTGTGCAGGATTGGACTTGGAGCGGAAGTCCATTTATAAAGAATCCATGGAGGAAGGGTTGCATTGCTTCGCTCAAGGATGCCTGTGGTGAAGATCGAAGATGAAGACTTGAAGCCTTAGCTACCGCTGCGTAGAGTTTCCACTTGTCATTTGGCCCAAGGGGCTTGTACTAAAATCGTATACCGAGCTGTATTCTGATGTAAATACTCTGTTTTATACTTTGATTTCGTTGTATGAAAATGATATTGAAGGACCGAATAGGGCGACCAGAGAGGGAGGGAGTGAATGGGAGCCGATAAAAAATTCTTTCCAAAGGTCGAACTCGGCCTATACCCCGATTGCCACTCCAAGCACTTGCGCACACAAAGAAGCTCCAAAAAAGGCACACACAAGCCTAGAAGATCAAGGGACAAACCTAGGAGCAAAGAGCGGAAGCACTAAAGCAAGAACCAAAGGACTTAGGCAGCTCTATGAAGTCCCTGGCGGACTCTCCGCGTAGAGGGTGCGGACCATCCGAAAGGTCACGGCGGACTGTCCGTAAAAGCAACCCGAACCACCAGAGATGCAAGCCGAAATCCGGACGGTCCACCAAGGCCACGCGGACTATCCGCTAGTGTCGTGGACGGTCCATGAAGGCAGTGCGGACGGTCCATCCACCTCGCAGGAAACCCTAGGCAAACTTCGAGCCACCCCAGACAAAAACTCGCCCACGCGGACGGTCTGTGAAGCACCCGTGGACTGTCCGCCAAACCTTGCGCAACAAAACCCCGGGGCTGAAATGGATTGAAACGAAGACGCGCAAGAACACGAAGAACACGGGACGAACCTTAGGCGCGTGGACCGTCCGTGGCCACCGCGGGGACTGTCCGCGAGCCACGAACAGAACCAAAAACGCCCGACCCGCGGGCGTCAACTCCAAGAACTCATCACCGGATCTCCCAAACGATTGAAGCTCTTGAGACAAGATTTTGGGGAGATGAAAAGCGTCACACAAGGATGCTATACCCCAAAAATCTCGACCTTTAACTCCCTAAATCACTGGGAATCGCGGATCACACAAGCAACCACTAAGAACTTGAACTCCGGCCAAAAACTCACGAATCGAAGGCTCCACGGCATTTGAGGAGTCAAGATCACACACAAAGATGCGCAAGGCATCCACCCATGATCTCCCCAAAGAAATCCGAAGGAAAACGCCCTCAAATCCCCGAATCAAACGAAGAATGAAACTCCCCAAAAATAGCTCCGAAAATGACACGAAAATCACAGAGGACTAGGAGATCACCTCAACGCCGAATGCTTCCATACATCCAGAGGGAAAAGAAGCAGTTCAGAGAAATCTACCGGGGGAGAAAGCCCTAGAGTCCAAGAGAGAGAGATGCCATCCACCTCTCCGCTATTTATACGAAGTCCATCAGAGGGAGGTAAATGACCACGCTACCCCTACTGCTTGTAATGAAGATACAACCCCTCAGGGGCATTTTGGTCAAGTCTTCATCAGACGGACATGCTTCCACCACGGCTTCGCTTCACCTCGACACAAACCCCGCGATCACGCCACGTGCCCTCCGCCTCGAAGCTTCCCGAAGCTCCCGGATCACCGTCTCTGTCGCCTCGGGCCTCCGGGCTTGGTTTTGAGGCCTAAACTAAGAAACCGTGCACCGATGGTTTTGTGGGCAAACCAACAAACCCCGCATGCAAGCTTCGGGCTCCATCCGCTATCTTGCACCGGCCCATGTTCACGACTTCAGCCCGCCAGTCTTGCACCGCACGGCTCGCACTTGACCCCATCGGCCACCGGGTCCATCGAACCAAGCCTACTTGCCACTCCATCACCCGGAGGCCGCCACGGCTAAGGCCTTTCGCGCTTGTTCTTCACCTGCACCGACACGAGTGAAGCTGCAACCTGTACCTACACACTTAGCCAAGCATCAGTCCACACAACGTTGTCAATCACTCATCACTAAGGAGCGACCCTCCACTGGTCCTCGGACACACCTGGTCCTCAATCTCCCCCTTGATGAGTGCATTGACAACACCTATAGAAATCACATAGAGAAAAAGAAAAGAAAACAACCACGAACACAAACCTCCCAAGCAAGTGATCCAAAGCCAAAGAACAAGCGAAAAACTTGATCACTCGCCAATCCAAGTCTCGGCCCCCTAAGACAAGGGCAACGGCTCGACACAGCCGAGACAAAACAAAGCTCACAAGGAGCATGTCACAAAGCACAAAACTCAGGGAAATCAAAGGAGCTCCCCCTGCACATATGCAAACTCTACCTGAGCAAATGCAACCTCTTCTTCTCAATTTTTCTCCTCTCATGCCACAACTCATAAATGCATACCAATTGTCCACAAAATCTCCAAATGCATGAAAATTCTCCCCAAAAGCATACAACATCTCCCCCTTGTTGATAATGCATGAATCAAGGTATATGAAACTCTTCCCTTGTTTTCATGAAAAATGCATGTCAAAGCACATATACAATCTACCAAGCTTCTCAAATATACAAAGAGCACAACCAAATGCTACATATGAGACATAGAGCAAGCAAAGTAGACATGGTGTAGTTAGCACATTGCCATCAAGAAGGTAGAGACATATAAGCATGTGACATGGCCAAAAGCAATTTTAAGCAATTTTCACAAAAAAATATTCATCTCATGAGTAAGACTCTCTATACCAATTTGAACATAAATACATTAGATCATCCAAAGTTTATGCAAGATCACAAATGCTCATCACAAGATCATTATAAACGCCCACAAGCTACTCAAGTCATGTTAAAGCCACCGAACCATGTGTCTACTTCTTAAAATGAGACTTCTCATGGTAGACAACATCCTACGGTTTAGCACCCAAGATATGAATATCAAAAGCATAAAAACATGATTAGGAGCTCATTTTTCAAACATAAGGCAATTCATACACCAATTTCATTTTCAAGTTAAAAACATGGTACACGAAGTGCCTTTGTGGCAAAAAGAAGCTTATGCTCCTCCCCAAGCAAGCAAAAGGGCTAAACAATTACAATGACAAAAAGGTCTTTGACACCAAGCAAAGAGAGCATGATTCTCAAGCACAAACTAAACATGATATAGGCATTTAAGCACAAATTGAGCATAGACAAGCATCTACTCATGAGAGACACAATTTTAGCATTTTCATCAAAAGACAACTATCTCAACACAAATATATGGCAAAACCATCAAGAGCATAGCATTCACATCCACAGTTTACCAAACATGCACAAGTCTCACATATAGCACATCAGTGATCAATGTATATAAGAGAAGCTCATTCCTAGCACAAGTGATCCAAAGATGGCTATCCTACCAGGTTTTGTACAGAAAGTAAAATGCATGAATGTAATGCAACAAAATGAACATATGACACATATATACATGAGAAGCTCCAAGATCCAGCTAGAAAGAAAAGCATACACCAAGTTCACCCCGCAAGCGAGTGAAAGTGACTTGATCAAGCGGTTTGGTGAATATGTCGGCTAGCTGGTCTTGGGTAGGGACATAGGACAAAGATATGTTTCCCTTCTCAACATTGTCCCTCAGAAAGTGGTACCTCACTTCTATGTGTTTCGTTTTGGAGTGGAGGACAGGATTTTTGGCTACACTTATGGCACTGGTGCTATCACAGAAAAGTGGAACCTGGGAGCACTCCTCTCCAAAATCACTCATGGTATAGGTCATCCAAAGCAGCTGGGAACAACAACTAGCAGCAGCTACATACTCAGCCTCTGTAGTGGACTGGGCTACACTGGATTGCTTGCGAGACGACCAAGAGACTAAAGAAGAACCAAGGAACTGACAACACCCAGAGGTAGACTTGCGGTCCAATCGACACCCAGCAAAATCAGCATCGGAGTACCCGTGAAGTCTAAGTTCGAGGAGGCAGAATACCAAAGACCAAACTCAGGAGTGTAGTTCAAGTACCTGAAAATCCGCTTGACGGCCTGCCGATGTGAAGTCCTCGGTGAAGCCTGAAAACGAGCGCACAGACACACACTGAACTGTATGTCCGGCCTCATCGCCGTCAAGTAGAGGAGGGAACCGATCATGCTCCGGTACTCCTTTTGGTCCACGGGTTTGCCGTCCTCGTCCGCGTCCAAAGCCGTAGTGGTACTCATCGGTGTTGTCAGCAGCTTGGAGTCGTTCATGCCAAACTTCTTCACCATGTCCCTGGTGTACTTCGCCTGATGTACAAATGTCCCGTCCTTGCACTGCTTGATCTGGAGGCCCAAGAAAAACTGCAGCTCGCCCATCATGGACATCTCAAATTCCCTGCTCATGTCATCTGCAAATCTGGCAACAAGATCATGAGAAGAGCCACCAAAGATTATGTCATCCACGTATATCTGAACAATCAAAAGGTCATTCCCATACTTAAGGAGAAACAGGGTCTTATCAACTGTACCCATCACAAACCCCTTACTTAGCAAAAACCCTCTCAATCTGCCATACCAAGCTCTAGGTGCCTGTTTCAACCCATAGAGCGCTCTCTGGAGTTTGTATACACGGTGTGGGTATTTTTCACTCTCAAACCCCGGGGGGTTGCCTCACATACACTTCTTCCTCAATCACCCCATTTAAGAAGGCACTCTTGACATCCATTTGGTACAACTTGAACCCTTTAGCCACGGCAAAGGCTAGAAGGATCCTAATTGCCTCCAAACGGGCCACAGGAGCAAATGTCTCCTCATAGTCTATCCCCTCCTTCTGGTTGAAACCCTGCGCCACCAACCTCAACTTGTTTCTCACAACCATCCCATTCTCACCCTCTTTGTACTTCCACACCCACTTGGTACCTATGGGACGGCAATTTGGTGGTGGATCGACTAACACCCAGACTTGGTTTCTCTCAAAATTCTCCAACTCCTCATGCATGGAATTCACCCAATTCTCATCAGACAAGGCGTGTCGAATACCTTTGGGCTCAAACGACGCGACAAAAGCAGAGTTAGCGAAATGAGAGGAATTCCTTGACCTCAATCGTGTAGTGCGTTCATGGAGGTCACCAATGATCATCATCGGTGGGTGATCAACTTGTACTCGCCGCGGAGCCTCTCGCCTGGACACAACCTCCCCCTCAGCAGCAGCCTCCACTCGAACAGCCTCAGTCGTAGTGGGTGTAGGGGATGGTCCATCCTCGATCGTCGTCGTAGCAGTGTAAGTAGCGTGTACACGATCAGCCGCGGGAGCACCACCATCATCATCATCGTCGTCTCCATCTCCATCCTTCTCATCCTCAAAGATCCTGGCACCAATTTCCTCGTCACCTGCACACTCAAAAGCAGAAGAGCTACATGGCTGTGTCTCATCGAAGGTAACCTCGCAAGTCTCCATGATTCGGTTAGTGTCAAGGTTGAGCACACGATATGCTCTAGAGTGAATCGCATAACCGAGAAAGATACCATCCGAACATCTAGACTCGAACTTATCCAACTTTCCCTTCTTCAGAATGAAACACTTGCATCCAAAAGCTCTAAAGTGACTCACCTTGGGTTGTCGCCCATGCATCAGCTCATAAGAAGTCTTCTTCTTGAAAGCACGAAAGAAGATGTGATTTGAGACATAGCAAGCGGTATTGACCGCCTCGACCCAGAAACGCCTAGGAGTCCTATGCTCATCGAGCATCGTCCTGGCCATCTCACAAAGGGTCCGGTTCTTCCTCTCCACAACGCCATTCTGGCAAGCGACGTATGGATAAGAGTACTGATGATCGAGACCAAGATCACTGCAAAAGGCATCAAAATGAGAGTTCTTAAACTCTGTGCCATTGTCACTGCGTATAGCTCGAATGGCATCTCCATGTCTCTCATTTTTCAACCTCAAGATCAAGTCCCGAACAAAGCCAAATGTCTTGCTCTTATCCTCCAAAAAGAAAACCCAAGCGTACCTCGAAAAATCATCAACAACCACAAGAACATACCACTTCCCACCCGCAGAGCGAACACGAGCTGGCCCAACCAAATCCATGTGCAACAACTCACAACGTCGCTCGGTCATGACAGCAGTCAGAGGGGCGTGGGAAGCAGTAACCATCTTTCCATGCTGACAAGAAGCACAAACCAAATCCTTCTCGAATTTCAACTTAGGCAATCCTCGGACAAGATCAAGACCACTCAAGCGGGAAAGCAACTCAAAGCTCAAGTGTCCCAACCTCCTATGCCATTTCCAAAGCTCAGCCGAAACGCCAGCAACAAAGCATCGAGGAGGACCAACAGACTGGGAAAAATCGGCATGAAAGATTTGACCCTCGGGGATAATCGTACAGACAAGATCGCCTCGAGAATCAAGCACACGAGAAGCACCCGACTTAAAACGAACCTCAAAACCTTCGTCGAGTAACTGAGATACTGACAACAGGTTAAAACCAAGTGACTTGACTAGGGCCACACTTCTTAAGGTCACTTTGCTACTCACCTTCACCATACCTTCAGCAAGCACTCGTCCTCTCCCGTTATCCTCGAAAGTGATGCACTCCCTCGTACTCACCGGGGTGAGGCTGGAGAACCACCCACGATCTCCGGTCATGTGTCGTGAGCAACTAGAGTCGATCAACCAAAAGTCCTTCAAGCCTCCCACCTACAATCAAAAACGAGAAAGAGAATGAGCAAGCGACTCAACACTGGGGTTAGTACCAAAAGAGTCAAACAAGTGCTGAGCCATTTGCTCAAAAGAAGGGGTAGCAAAATCCATCCTCCCAAAAACTCTAGGCGGAGCCCTCTCACGCCTACCACCAAAGGACCTGTCACGTCTCACTGGAGGAGTCCATCTGAGACCCAAAGCTCCGATCATGCCTCCCAAACTCGTAACGGTCACGAGAAGGAGCACGTCGAGCCAACTCACCACGCCCAAACCCAACACGCCTGTCTCTCTGAGGAAACACACCTTCACCTCCACCTTCACGAGTGGGAACTGTACGCACATACACCTCACCCCTAGGTAGAGGCCCTCTACGAGGCTCAGGCACACCACGAGCAAGGTGGTACCTGTCCTTGTTTGCCATCTCCCTAGCAAACCGCTCATCCCTCTTTCTCCGGAAATAGAACTCATCCTTATGCCCATCCCTCCCACAATACTCACAATGGAAGCGCATCGGCACTGGCTTAGGCGGTGGCTTTTCTGTGGGCTTCTCAACACCTTTCTCTCCTGACTTCCCTTCAAAGACATTACCCAGGTTGCTCACAAACTTGATGGGTTTCTGGTAATTCTCTGTTTTCATACTGGTGGGTCTGGAGTTGTATCAAGCTTGTTTCTCAGGTGGTTTGGCTTGGGTACATATTTGTTCATGGGTATGGTGTGTGGTTGAGTAGGGATCTCTCCAACTTTATCTTCTCCCTCACCACTCTTCTCACCACTCTTCTCAGCCCCCAATGCCTGACCATCAAGCCTCTTGAACTGAGCCAACATCAGACTCAATTGTGGCTCATGCCTAGACAACCAACTCATCAATTTCCTAAGCTCATCATTTTCATCCTGCAGACGATCAACATAGTGTGCAAGTTCCATGTTTTTCAAAGCATGCATTTCACAGGTTGAACATGATGTAGGAAGAGGAGCTTTCAATGCCGCCTCAAGAGAAACAATCCTAGTGTGAGATTCATCTAGCCTAGCATGCAAAATAGGACATGATGTACAAGCTCCTAACAAAGCTGGCCTAGACTTCAATTCATCACACTCAATCCTAACCACATCTAGTTCCTCAAGAGTAGAGGCATGCTTCTCCTTGAGAGCAGTCAAATCAGCAAGAAAAACTGAGCAATCACTACAGTCAATTTCATCAGACACCACAGGAGCAGATTTCAAAGTAGCTATCTCATTTCTAGCATCCACAAGCAAGGATTCAAGTTCAGCTACCTTGTCCTTAGCATCACCCAACAAAGACCTAAATTCCCTCTTCTCCTTGTTGGTCTTTCTAAGCACATCATCACGGTTGTCAAGCAACTCATTCAGCCTAGCATTCTCCTCTAGCAAGAAGTTGGGATCTTGTCGTACCTCTTCATCGGAGTCGGAGTTTGAATCCGAGCTGTGCTTCCCACCCTTCTTGGAGTGCGCCATGCCGCAAAAGCCTCCTTGTGCGACGAAGCTAAGGCCGGTGAAGTTCTTGCCCGTGTGCCGCTTGTCCTTGCGCTTCTCTTGCTCTTCCTCGCTGCTCGAATCGGAAGAATCATCGCTTGATGTCGAGTCGATGTTGCTCGCTCCGGTCACCATCGCTCGAGCGGTCTTCTTCTTGTGGCTGCCACTCTTCTTGTGCCTTCTCTCGCCCTTGTCCTTGTGCTTGTCCTTGTAGTCGTCCCGGGAGCCGTGCTTGTTGTAGTCGTGCTTGGGATTGCCCTTGTAGTCGTTCTTGATCGCCATGGCTTCAGGGCATTCGGCGATGAAGTGCAAGTGCTTCCCGCACCGATAGCACATCCCCGAGCTCCGCCTTGCATTCTTGCGGTTCTCGTACATCTGCCCAAACCTCTTGCTCAACAAGGTGAGATCATCCTCGCTCAGCACCTCAAAGTCCTCATCTGGCAAGGACACAAGACAAGACAAAGAAAAGCCAATAGAGTTAGCGTTAGTTCTCGATCCTGAGACAAGAGCCAAACTATGAGGATCAGTGGGGCTCTTGCTCTTGGCTCTCAATCCACGATCAACCTTTGAAGACCTGAGCTTGGAGAACAGCTCATCAAGCGACAGCGTGTCATACGCGCTCGACTCCTCAATGGCCTCGACCGTGGCACTCCACACGGACCTATCCAGGGCATGCAAAAGCTTGATAGCTTGATCATGATGCGTGTTGTTGACGGTCTAATGTCATAGTAAACTTCGATCCGCAAGCGTACGGATCAAGGGACCCCCTTTCCCTTGAGTGTAAACCCAAGGTTCTTGTCAAACCCAAGGAGCAAGGGCATTGCTATCGTTGATCTCGTATTAAACTAGTTAAGCGAATCAATCTACTACTAGAGATCAATCTAACCAAACCAAACTCAACTAGAGGTGTGTGAGGTGCACGAGATATAAAGGACATTTGCCCATAGGGTTTGGGAAACATAAACATGCAACCACCTAAACGAATCGGAAACAATCTATCAAGGGATGCGACCGATGCCTTCGCCCTTTCTCCCTTATCGTACTGTCACTACGAAGGGATAATCATGACGGTGAGACACGACCAAGGTGTGATGATGGGATCGTCGGGAGTATTGAGATCTATGCTCCCGAAAAGCATGGTAGCTAGCCTTAAACAACGAAGCATTCATCAACACGGAATTGATAGATTGAAACCATAAACGAGTTGGCGATTTACATGATATGATCTGTTACAACCCCATGGACAAATGAAAGGTTTACCCTATCAAGACGCTAGACATGGCGTTGTTGATCATGGTAGAACCTCCGGCGATGTCGTCCTTCAACTCCGGTGGCGTGGTGGCAGCGCCTCCACGTCCTCCTTCGCTTGTGGCCGCCTCCTTCAACTCGATGAATATTTCTCGCTAATGTTCTCCTCGAATTTCCTCCGGTCTAACCTCTCTGCCTTGTGGTCGCCTTCGGGGGTATTTATCTCTGTCTCCAATGAATGGCGGCACCGCCAGCAACTTAGGGTTGAACAACCTTCGCGCACGAGAAACAGGGGCCCGAACCGAGGCCAGGAGAGGCCAGGCCGATTGGACCAGTCCGATCGGCCTGGGCCCTTTTTGGCCCGGTTCGGCCCGGTCTTCCTCGACGTTGCTTCTCTTGTCAATATGAACTTGTAGCCCAATACTTGTAGCATTTTGACGTCATCAACTCGGTGATAAATATAAGGGGTCTTCTCGTATGAAATCTGATCTTTACGCCTTGGTCCTCGAAGATGCTTCACCAAAACACTTCGGTCCTTACCACCTTTGGGAATGAATATGCCTTGTACTTGAACACGAACGGAACTCCCCAATTGGTCCTTTGAACTTGATGTGACTCCGTCCCTTTAGTTGATGTTTTCCTACAAGAACATTATACTTCCAATAGCACATACACGGTTGAACTTGTTATATCATTAGTGTGCCTAGTGGCGGGTTAGTACCATAATAAAGCTCAAACCAAAGTGTAACAAACGTCCTTGGTTGACGGAAATCGACCGCCAACATCCCCCCACGCTTAGATCTTGCGCGTCCTTGAGCAAGTTGCTCACAAAAAGATTTATCCACGGGGTTGAAACACTTCTCATAAAATATTCCCTTTACAAGTTAGTCAATCCTTTATCTTTAAAATAAGAGACATGTGAACAAAGATCATAATGCAACATGGGCGTTTAGAATCTTTATCAAATCAAGACTTACCCCACAACTCATACCTTTTCACTAGGATCTTCAACTCCAACCATACTTACTTTCTTACTTCCATCGGAGGGTTTTCATGAGTTTCCATAAATAAAATTCCTGCATCAAGTGTTAGACAAAATCCTTCTCCAAGTTCTCACATGTCGCTCAATTAAAGTGGCTGTCCTAGATAGTTCATAAACTCTCACCTTTCACAAGTCTCTCATTTATAATGTAAAGTGGAGCTATAGGTATGGCTAGTGAAACTAACACACATATTGTTAAGCTAAGAAAGTCCTCTAAAGGTCAAGCACCTTCCGAGCCAATGATCATAAGAATTATCCATAATGTAAGGGGATCAAGGATAAGAATATTTAGAATGGTGGACATGTGCAAAGGAACGAAAGAAATGACTTCAAGGCACTAATGATGTCCTCGATGTCGGATTGCACATGGTTAGAAAAGATCGAAGATTCGTTCCCAACATCGTAGCATCCTTCTTTGCACTTCTCTTGATCCTCATATGATTCATCATTCAACACATCTCTTCTTGCTTAGCCATGAATTTCCATACTTTTTCTTTCTTCTTTCTCTTTTTTTATGCGCACCATACACACACTACTTCTTTTCTTCTCATCTTGGCCCCTTCCGAAGCTTTCCGCTTGCCCTTTTGACATGAACACCAATCTGAATTTTCAATGAATCCTCACGCAAAATTGGAACGATCCTTCGGTAATGGGTTGAGTTCAAGGAATATGATAATAAAAAGATATATATGGTTTTGGGTATGGAATCCGGCGATGAACGGGGCATTCGATGTGAAATTCCCGTTACCGAATAATGACGAGGCTAGCAACAAAAGATAATAAACAAGGATATGATCATTGCTCGAAATTAGCCTTTCCTAGAGAGAAACGTCTTAACCCAACTCATTATGCTAGTGACACTTATGGTGGAGCAAAGATATATATGCTAAAGGCTTTATAGGATGATTATGCCTCTCAACTTGGAGAAAGAAAATGCTAAACTTTATTTGCGAGGATGGTTTTCTTAATTTTCAGAAATAAAAGCTCCTCCAATTTATTTAATAATCATAGTGTGGTAGAGGCAAAGTCCTAGATCAAAGGTTAAGTATGGGTGCTTTCAAAGATAATCTTCCACTAAGCACCACGGAGACAAAATTTTCAATGCTCATGCTCGAATAATAAAAGTAAAGGAAGAAAAACAAGTAAAGTAAATAAAAGACAAGGAAGTAAAGACACTTTTTTTTCTTTTTATTGACTCACACTAAATTAAAACACACTTCAAGCTAAAAATTTAAAAACAAGACTCTCTCGAAACTAAACTCTCAAAACTCTCGACTAAAGACTTGACCTAACACCACTTGAGCAAAAATCTAAAGAGCTAGCTCTCCCCCCACACTTGAATCATACGACGTCCTCGTCGTAATTTTACAAAAAGGGACAAAAAGAGGGGAAAACTAGCTACAACGCCTAATGACACCTCCCGCAAGATTCACACTACTTCTTTTTGAGATTCCCACGCATGTCGAAAAGTTTCCTCACGTTCCGGTTAAGGAACTTGAAGTCGTCCTCCACCACGCGCTCAAGATCCTCCATCCGTTGACGCATAGCCTCCATAGCATGAAGGCATTCATCAAGGGACGCATAGAGATCCGAGATCGCGTTGCGGCATGCCGAGCAACACAAAGGGTGCTTGCTCGGGCCATCCCCCTTGTCGTCCGGGTCATCTCCATCATCGGGATCTCCTCCGTTGCCTTGCTCATCGTCACCCCTGGGCTCCTCCTTGGGCACTTCCTCCCAAAAGTAAAGGTCATTATCATCTCTCCCGGCGGCTCCCCATGAGCTAGGGCTCCGATCATCGGAGAAGTCGCTATCCCCGTACAAGTCTATCGGCTCGGGAGTCTTCTGCTTGTAGCTCTTCCTCTTCATCCCGAGGAGTCTCATCGAGCGGCGTACGGGGGAAACTGACTTCTTCTTCTCCTCCTCCCTTAGAGTGCGGCTTGCAAGCTTCTTGTTGGGGATGCGGCCTCCTACACGAATCCTCGCGTTTCTCTTTACTTCTTCCTTAAGCACGGGCTTCAACTCACACCGACGAAACTCCTCATTCGCCGGTGTCGGAGAGGGGAGGCGCTCTTCAACTTCTATCACCGCCTTGACCTCCGCCTCATCCTTGGTCAAACTCGGTCTCGCCATGGCTGCTCTTGATGCTTTCATGGAGGTGGGAGATTGCAAATGAGATGCAATTCCCGAACACCCCATGCACCCTTAAATATCTCGGAAAGACTCGACCGAAACCCTACCCTACCATTTTTGGATTTGCCTAATTTTGTCGGTAGGAAAAGGAAATACCAGACGAACATACCAGAGAAAAACAGGACCGTACCGGTGCGAAACGGCCCTAGGCCAAGCGGACTGGTCCGATCGGCCCAGGCCCAATTTCGGCCCGGTTCGGCCCAGTTTTGGTGGGTCTCTTCATTACGCGCATGTGAACTCGTGTGGCAAAAAGGTCTAACTAAAAATCGAGGAAAGGACTCAAAATAAATAAGAAAAAAAAATGAAAAAGTATTTACAGCGGGTTACCTTGTTTTGCGTCCTAGGCTCGACGCTCGGGCTCATCCTCCAATGTGTAGACGTCAATGTAGTCAATGGGTATGACATCGGGCTCGAGGTAAACCTTCAATCGTTGCCCATTCACCACATATCTATCTCCCTTCATGTCCATGATTGTCACCGCTCCATTCGGTGAGGCCGAGTGGACGACATAAGATCCGTCCCACTTGCTTTTTGGCTTCCCTTTTCCAAAGAGTTTGAATCTTGAATTGTATAATAGAACCTTGTCACCCTCTTTGAACTCTTTCTTTTTGAGCCTCTTATCGTACCACCTTTTCATCCGCTCCTTATATATACTCGCACTCTCGTATGCCTTGAGCCTCATTTCTTCCAACTCACTAATTTGTACCCTTCGCTTAAGTGTTGCCGCATCCAAATAAAAGCTCATTTCCTTGATCGCCCAATACGCCTTGTGCTCAAGTTCCACCGGCAAGTGGCAAGATTTTCCGTAGACGAATTGGTATGGAGTCATACCTATCGGTGTTTTGAACACTGTTCGATACGCCCATAGCGCTCCGCTCAACTTTTTCGACCAATCTTTGCCTCCTTTTTCGACGGTCTTGTTTAGGATGCTTTTCAATTGCCGATTCGAAGTTTCTGCTTGACCGTTGGTTTGAGGATGATATGCCGTGGATATTCTATGCTCGATCCCCAAATTGGACAAGACTCTTTTAAAGCTTTTCCCGGTAAAATGAGATCCTCCATCACTTATCACAATCCTTGGCACTCCATATCGTGGTAATATCACCTCTTTGATTATATGTATAGATTCATCCGTTGAAGCTCTTCGGCATGGGATTGCCTCCACCCATTTGGACACGTAGTTAACCATTACCAAAATATACTCATTCCCATTTGATTTTGTAAAAGGGCCCATGAAGTCAATCCCCCACACGTCGAATAAATCAATTTGTAAGTTATAATTCAGCGGCATGGCATTTCTTTGAGATATATTCCCCGTTCTTTGGCACTCCGGACAACAAGCAACGTACCTCTTTGAATCTTCATGCATTTCCGGCCAATAAAATCCACTAGCCCATACCTTTGCTTGCGTCCTAAAATGCCCATAATGTCCTCCATATTCGCTTGAGTGACACTTTCTTAATATTTCACCCCTTTCCTCTCTTGGTATACATCTTCGCAACACTCCATCCGAGCCAAGCCTGTAGAGGTAAGGTGCGTCCCATATGTATTTTCGGCTATCGGAGATTATCCTTCTTTGAGTATTCTTATCCAAGTGATCTAGCGACATCCTTCGTATGGCTCTTATGATATCGATCATCCAAGTGTCTTTGTCAAATACTCGATATAGGTGATCATCTCTCATTTTATCTTCAATAGGCTCTTTGTCATTCTCCCGATTCATTCTTGACAAGTGATCAGCCACTACATTTTCGGTACCTTTCTTGTCACGAATCTCCACATCAAATTCTTGAAGAAGAAGGATCCATCGAATCAACCTTGGCTTGGCATCCTTCTTAGTCAAAAGGTACTTAATTGCCGCATGATCGGTGTAAAGAATTACCTTGGAATTCACAATATAAGATCTGAATTTTTCGAAAGCGAATACCACCGCAAGCAATTCCTTTTCTGTTGTCGCATAATTTAATTGAGCTCCACTGAGAGTTTTGCTAGCATAATATATGGCGTGTACCTTGCGTTCCTTCCGTTGTCCCAATACGGCTCCAACGGCATAGTCGCTAGCGTCGCACATGATCTCAATTGGTTGGCTCCGATCGGGCGGTTGAATGACGGGCGCGGTTATGAGAGCTTCTTTTAGTTTCCGGAATGCCGCCAAGCACCTATCATCAAAATCAAATTCCACATCCTTTTGAAGAAGGTTAGTCAATGGCTTGGTGATCTTTGAGAAATCCTTGATAAACCTCCTATAGAATCCCGCATGGCCCAAAAAGCTTCTCAATGATTTAATATCCGTAGGTGGTGGAAGCTTCTCAACCATCTCAACCTTAGCCTTATCAACCTCAATTCCTTTCTCAGATATCACATGTCCCAAGACTATTCCTTGCTTCACCATGAAGTGACATTTCTCCCAATTTAGCACCAAATCGACCTCCGCACATTTTGAGAGAACCTTGTCCAAGTTTGCCAAACAATCCGCAAAAGTTTTTCCATAGACGGAAAAATCATCCATGAATACTTCAACAATTTCCTCGATGATTTCCGAAAAGACCGCCATCATGCAACATTGAAAAGAGGCCGGTGCATTACACAAACCAAAAGGCATACTCCTATAAGCAAATGTTCCATAAGGGCAAGTGAAGGTTGTCTTGTGTTGATCTTCCGGGTGAATAGGAATTGGCATGAACTCCGAGTATCCATCAAGAAAGCAAAAATATGCATGGTTTGCTAACCTTTCAAGCATCTCGTCGATGAACGGGAGGGGGAAATGATCCTTCTTTGTTGCTTTGTTCAACTTTCGATAATCAATACACATCCTCCATCCGGTCACAGTTCTTTGCGGGATTAATTCATTCTTGTCATTCTTCACCACGGTCAATCCTCCTTTCTTCGGTACACAATGCACCGGGCTCACCCATTCACTATGCGGTACCGAGTAGATGATTCCGACATCCAATAGCTTAATAACCTCCTTCTTCACCACCTCTCGCATGGCATGGGTTAACCTTCTTTGGGGGTCTATGACGGGCTTGCATTGTTCCTCCATGGGTATACGATGAGTGCAAAAGGCGGGGCTAAGTCCTTTGAGATCGTTGATCGAATATCCCATCACCTTCTTGTGTTTCTTCAATAAATTCAGCAACATATCATTTTCTTTGGGACTCAATTCATCGCTAACGATCACGGGATAAGTCTTGTCCGGCCCCAAAAATTCATATTTCAGCCCCTTGGGCAAAGGTTTGAGATCCACTTCCGGTACTTGCGGTTCTTCATGTTCAATTTCCCCGATGTCTTCGAATTTGTCTTCTTCCAAGCTTCCATTTTGTGGTTCTAGTCCTTTGGTTGCTTCCGCTAGTTCTTTATCAAGCTCCTCATTGGAATCATTCTCCATTGCTCTTTGTAGCGGATTCCTGAAAGTTTCAACAAAACGAAGGCTCCCTACCTCTTTGTCATCAAGAGGTAGGGGTAAAGCAATATTCGAAGCACTAAGGAAATTATATGTGTGATTATCCCCATCAAGATTAAGAGTTACTTTTCCTTCTCCGGCATCTAAAACGGCATTAACCAACTTAAGGGACGTTCTACCAAGAATAACATGATCATTTTTATCATGGTGGACATCAATAATGAAGAAATCGGTTGGTATGCATTTTTCAGAAATTTTAACCTCAAGGTTGCGAGCGATTGCGAGTGGAATAATGATACTACCATCTCCCATGATTAACTTAGTAGATGTTGGAATTAAATCTATGGTATGATCATTAATCTCATCAAAAATTTTAGAGGACAAAACACTTACTTGTGCTCTAATGTCGCATAGTGCCTTGCATTCAATGTTGTTGACCTTGCAATCTATGCGTGGCGATGTCTTCTCCTCTTCATCGGTTCCGATGGCATTAATTTCAGCAAGGCGAGCAAACGGTGATGCCTCGGGCTTGACTCCCAAAAGTCTTTTAGCTTTGGCCAAATGGTCCGGATCTATTTCTCCTTCGCTAAAGAGTTTTTCAATGACTTCCTCGGTTGCCTCCAATTTGAATAGCGGTTTGGGTTTTTTTCCGATGGGAAGTCAACCTCCAAAGCCTTTTCCGTCCCTCTTTGGCTAGGGAATGGTCTTCTCTTGTCGAATACCTCCTCAAAATCTATTGGAACCCAATCCATCTCCTCGAACTCGCTTAACGGCTTTGCGCTTGAAAAAGATCTTTTTCTTTCCTTACTCGTTTCCACACAATTGCCCTCCGGGATAGCTCTAGGTTCCTTGTGTTCGAGTTCTTCCACTTTTTCCGGGATTGGCTCCACTTCCTTCTCTTCCGGGGCTGCTTCTCTAAAAATCCCAGCAAGCGTCTTCACGCTTGTGTCATGTTCCGTATCTCCCGAAAGTCATTCTTCCCAATCTCTTCGTGTAGCCACCGCTTTGCAAATTTTTTGTAGAAGTTGGGTGGCTTCTGTGAGTGTTTTCTCCATGAGATCCCCTCCTGCACACATTTCAACGTGTTGCATACAACTAGGGGTTAGGGAAAAATAAAATGTATGCAAAAGTACATCACCGGGGAATCCAAGTCTCGGTCCTTGTTCGACTGGCGCATTGAAACGTTCCCACGCTTCATCTATCCCTTCCTCTTCTCCTTGCTTAAAAGTGATAACTTGCCTCCTCAAATGTTGGACTTTGCTTATTGGGAAAAATTTGGCGCAATATTTTTTCATCAATTGATCCCAATTTCCTCCAACTTCAAAAGAGGCAGCCGAATACCATTTCTTTGCTTCATCGGCAAGTGAGTAAGGGAAAAGATTTCATTTAAACCAAACCTTGGGGACTCCCTCTTGTTGCACCGTATTGCATATCGACGTGAAGCGCTCGATGTGTCTATATGGATTTTCCGTCTTCAACCCTCAGAACGGGTTAGTTGCCACCATCTCGATGATCCGAGCCTTGATCTCATATTTCGTCGCTTCAAGAGTTGAATCCGACTCTTGTACTTTAATATCCTCACATCGTGGGCTGGCATAATCCCTTAATGATCTCTTCGGTTCCTCCACGGGTCTTCCGACGAACGCCATCTAGACAATCAAAGACAAAAACAAAAACAAAAGAGGATTCTTTCTAGAAAATTAGGGTTAGGAGTTAGTGATCAACAAAAATTAACACAAAATAAACGTAGCAAACTGGCTTGCTCCCCGGCAACGGCGCCAAAAAAAGGGGTGCAGCTTGTTGACGGTCTAATGTCGTAGTAAACTTTGATCCGCAAGTGTACGGATCAAGGGACCCTCTTTCCCTTGAGTGTAAACCCAAGGTTCTTGTCAAACCCAAGGAGCAAGGGGATTGCTATCGTTGATCTTGTATTAAACTAGTTAAGCGAATCAATCTACTACTAGAGATCAATCTAACCAAACCAAACTCAACTAGAGGTGTGTGAGGTGCACGAGATATAAAGGACATTTGCCCATAGGGTTTGGGAAACATAAACATGCAACCACCTAAACGAATCAGAAACAATCTATCAAGGGATGCGACCGATGCCTTCGCCCTTTCTCCCTCATCGTACTGTCACTACGAAGGGATAATCATGACGGTGAGACACGACCAAGGTGTGATGATGGGATCGTCGGGAGTATTGAGATCTATGCTCCCGAAAAGCATGGTAGCTAGCCTTAAACAACGAAGCATTCATCAACACGGAATTGATAGATTGAAACCATAAACAAGTTGGCGATTTACATGATATGATCTGTTACAACCCCATGGACAAATGAAAGGTTTACCCCATCAAGACGCTACACATGGCGTTGTTGATCATGGTAAAACCTCCGGGGATGTCGTCCTTCAACTCCGGTGGCGTGGTGGCAGCGCCTCCACGTCCTCCTTCGCTTGTGGCCGCCTCCTTCAACTCGATGAATATTTCTCGCGAATGTTCTCCTCGAATTTCCTCCTGTCTAACCTCTCTGCCTTGTGGTCGCCTTTGGGGGTATTTATCTCTGTCTCCAACGAATGGCGGCACCGCCAGCAACTTAGGGTTGAACAACCTTCGCGCAGGAGAAACGGGGGCCCGAACCGAGGCCAGGAGAGGCCAGGCCGATTGGACCAGTCCGATTAGCCTGGGCCCTTTTTGGCCCTGTTCGGCCCGCCTCGACGTTGCTTTTCTTGTCAATATGAACTTGTAGCCCAATACTTGTAGCATTTTGACATCATCAACTCGGCGATAAATATAAGGGGTCTTCTCGTATGAAATCCGATCTTTACGTCTTGGTCCTCGGAGATGCTTCACCATAACACTTCGGTCCTTGCCACCTTTGGGAATGAATATGCCTTGTACTTGAACACGAACGGAACTCCCCAATTGGTCCTTTGAACTTGATGTGACTCCATCCCTTTAGTTCATGTTTTCCTACAAGAACATTATACTTCCAAAAGCACATACATGGTTGAACTTGTTATATCATTAGTGTGCCTAGTGGCGGGTTAGTATCATAATAAAGCTCAAACCAAAGTGTAACAAACGTCCTTGGTTGACGGAAATCGACCGCCAACACGTGTATGGGAGCACTGTCACATTGGCCCTCATGTTGTTGACTATGCAATTGAAGCGCTGAAACATAGCATCGGTCGACTCGCCGGGGAGATGAGTGAAGTTCTCGTACTCTCTCCGGTAAGTGGAAAACATACGGGCTTGCACTTGAGCATTGCCAACATGAGCATTTTTCAACTTGAGCCAAATCTTTCTGGCCACATCCTCTCCGTACACTCGATCAAACTCCGAGGCACAAAGAGCACGGAACAAGTAATCAACGGCCTTGCTGTTGGCCTCAAACACGTCCCACGATCCTGGAAGCAGAAAACTGTCTGGGATGAGATAATGAGGATTCTGAGTGACCTCCCAGATCAGAGTTCCCTTCCCATGCAAAAACGCGCCCATGCGCCTCTCCCACATCGGGTAATTCTTGCCATCAAAGTGCAGAGGACCCGACCCCTTGCCATAATCGCCCATCTTTGGATCTTAGACTGGTTAGAATCAAGAAGATCCGTAACCGGCACTGATACCAATTGAAGGACCGAATAGGGCGACCAGAGAGGGGGGGGGGAGTGAATGGGAGCCGATAAAAAATTCTTCCCAAAGGTCGAACTCGGCCTATACCCTGATTGCCACTCCAAGCACTTGCGCACACAAAGGAAGCTCCAAACAAGGCACACACAAGCCTAGAATATCAAGGGACAAACCTAGGAGCAAAGGGCAGAAGCACCAAAGCAAGAACCAAAGGACTTAGGCAACTCTGCGAAGTCCCTGGCGGACCGTCCGGGATGACCAGGCGGACGGTCCGCGTAGAGGGCGCGGACCGTCCGAAAGGTCACGGCGGACTGTCTGTAAAAGCAACCCGAACCACCAGAGATGCAAGCCGAAATTCGGACTGTCCGCCAAGGCCACGCGGACTGTCCGCCAGTGTCGCGGACGGTCTGTGAAGGCAGTGCGGATGGTCCGTCCACCTCACCGGAAACCCAAGACAAACTTCGAGCCACCCCAGACAAAAACTCGCCCACGCGGACAGTTCGTGAAGCACCCGCGGACTGTCCGCCAAACCTTGCGCAACAAAACTCTGGGGCCGAAACGGATCGAAACGAAGACGCGCAAGAACACGAAGAACACGGGATGAACCCTCGGCGTGCGGACCATCCGTGGCCACCGCGCGGACTGTCCGCGAGCCACGAACAGAACCAAAAACGCCCGACCCGCGGGGGTCAACTCCAAGAACTCATCACCAGATCTCCCAAACGGTTGAAGCTCTTGAGACAAGATTTTGGGGAGATGAAAAGCGTCACACAAGGATGCTATATCCCAAAAATCTCGACCTCTAACTCCCTAAATCACTGGGAATCGCGGATCACACATGCAACCACCAAGAACTTGAACTCCGGCCAAAAACTCACGAATCGAAGGCTCTCCACGGCGTTTGAGGAATCAAGATCACACACAAAGATGCGCAAGGCATCCACCCATGATCTCCTCAAAGAAATCCGAAGGAAAACGCCCTCAAATCCCCGAATCGAGCGAAGAACGAAACTCCCCAAAAATAGCCCCGAAAATGACACGAAAATCACAGAGGACTAGGAGATCACCTCAACGCCGAATGCTTCCATACATCCAGAGGTCAGAGTTTGTACAAGAGTCTAGCCTAAGGAATCCAGAGGGAAAAGAAGCAGTTCAGAGAAATCTACCGGGGGAGAAAGCCCTAGAGTCCAAGAGAGAGAGATGACATCCACCTCTCCGCTATTTATACGAAGTCCATCGGAGGGAGTTAAATGACCACGCTACCCCTACTGCTTGAAATGAAGATACAACCCCTCAGGGGCATTTTGGTCAAGTCTTCATCGGACGGACACGCTTCCACCGCGGCTTCGCTTCACCTCGACGCAAACCCCATGATCACGCCACGTGCCCTCCGCCTCGACGCTTCCCGAAGCTCCCGGATCACCGTCTCTGTCGCCTCGGGCTTTCGGGCTTGGTTTTGAGGCCTAAACCAAGAAACCGTCCACCGATGGTTTTGTGGGCAAACCAACAAACCCCGCGTGCAAGCTTCGGGCTCCATCCGCTACCTTGCACCGGCCCATGATCACGACTTCAGCCCGCCAGTCTTGCACCACACGGCTCGCACTTGACCCCATCGGCCACTGGGTCCATCGAACCAAGCCTACTTGCCACTCCATCACCCGGAGGCCGCCACGGCTAAGGCCTTTCGTGCTTGTTCTTCACCTGCACCGACACGAGTCAAGCCACAACCTGTACCTGCACACTTAGCCAAGCATCAGTCCACACAACGTTGTCAATCACTCATCACTAAGGAGCGACCCTCCACTGGTCCTCGGACACACCTGGTCCTCAGATATTATGTTGTAATGAGTTCTGTACGTGATAGCTACTGATCTAGGGACTATCACAAGGGTACAGGGAGTCGGGTTTTCCTCACCGAAAACCCGGGTCGTTACAATTTCTCTGATAGCTTGTTTGCCTTGATCAGAGGAGACTCCAAGTGAAATCTTGGGTCGATTCGAGGTCGTGAGCTTCGTTTGGAGCTTGGTGGAAATTGCCTGGCCTAGGCGGTCTGATCGCCCTGTGCATGCGATCTGACCGCCCCCGGCAGGAAGTTTTCCCGTGTGTGGTTTCCGCTGTGGTGTGTGCGTGTTTGAGTGGCTTGTAGGTGTGGTTTGCTCCTAGGATCAGTAGCACTCCAGCGGCTACGTGATCTTGGCAAACGAGCGGATAGACTGGAGAAAGTGATTTCGGGATCGAGGTCGTGTTCATCTCGTTAGAGGAGTCATCTCTCTTGAGAAGAATTTTTATCGGCTCCCATTCACTCCCCCGCTCTTTGGTCGCGCAATCCGGTCCTTCACACAGCGTCAGTCCATACAACGTTGTCAATCACTCATCACTAAGGAGTGGTCATCCACCGGCCATCGGACACTCTGGTCCTCAATCTCCCCCTTGATGAGTGCATTGAAAATACACCATGTAACTGATACATAAGGAAAAGTAAAAACAAAAGACAAACTAAAAGAATCTCCAACAAGTCATCCAAAGAGCCAAACAACACAAACACCTGATCACATGCAAACCAATGTCTCAGTCCCCTAAGGCAAGGGCAACAGCTCAACACAACCGAGACAAACCACCAAAGCTCTCAAAGAGCAAACCATCAAAGCAAGAACTCAGACTACACAAGGAGCTCCCCCTGAACACATGCAGCTCCCCCAGGAGCAAATGCAAACTCCCCCTGAACCAATGCACATGCTTATGAACCAAAACAAGCAAAACTTGCTCAGCCACTGCTTAGCCCAGCCTGGGCTGGTCAGACCGCCCCCAGGGCCGGTCAGACCGCCTGGGGCGGTCACATTACAGGCCTCGGCGGTCTGACTACCCGGAAAGGCCGTCCCTAGAACCACTACTGCAAAAACTACCCGAAACTATTGGAAAACTTTCTAAATGCATGCAGCAAGTTTTTCCATGCTCAAACTTCTCCCCCTTGTTGACAATGCATGAATCAAGGCATTTCTACAAAAATTTCAACCTAGAGCTTCTCAAATAGACAATGAGCACCACAAAATGTTACAAGTGAGCAAATGAGCAAGCAAGACATTCCAGAGTTGCGTATAACCATAGCCATCAAGATAGTAAACCTATATGAGCATATGAGTAAGTCATGATCAAAATAAGCAATTTTGCGAAAAAATTCCCTCTCATGAGCTAAAGACCTACACATGAGCAAAGCATACCAAAGTGAATCTAGATCACACAAACTTCATGCTAGGTCACATATCCTCATCATAAGATCATTGTAAACACCCATAAGCATCTCATGTCATGTTAAAGCCACCGAGCTATGTGTCTACTTAATATGAGACTTCTCATGGTAGACAACTTGCAACGGTTTGGCACCCAATATATTACAATTTTAAAGCATTTATGACATGGAACAAGTGAGAGCATAACTTCAAGCATAAGCATTTCATACCAAATTCATTTTTCACATTTAAGCATAAAATGGTACATGAAGTGCCTTTGCGGCAAAAAGAATCGTATGCTCCCCCACAAGGTATCACATGGGCTAAACATTCACAATGACAAATGGGTCTTTGACCCCAAGTGAAAAGCACAAGATATCCAAACATGAATTAGGCATGATATAGACCACCAAAGCACACTAAGATCATGCAAAGCCTTATACTCACAAGAGAGAGCCTATCTAGCATTTTTCAAAAACTAGCCATCACATCATGCACATATAGCAAAACTATCAAGAGCATAGCTATCCATCATCAAGTCATATAAAACATGCTAAAAGGCTCACAACTAGCATATTATGGCAATAAATGTATATAGGAGAAGCTCATCCAACTAAAATGCATATGATACAAATGCAAATAACATAAACATGACTATAGATCATGATACAAAGATGGCTATCCTATGAAAATAAACATGCATGCTATACATCAAAGTAAACATGTATGATACATATGCTACAAAGTGAGCTCCCAAAGACCAACTCAAAAAGGACAACACACACCAAGCTCTCCCCATAAATGAGCAAAGGTAGCTTGGTCAAGTGGTTTTGTAAAGATATCGGCCTTTTGGTCTTGGGTAGGGACATGACTCAACACTATGGTTCCCTTCTCAACATTGTCCCTCAGAAAGTGGTACCTCACTTCGATGTGTTTTGTTTTGGAATGGAGCACTGGGTTTTCGGCAACGCTTGTGGCACTGGTGCTATGACAAAGAAGTGGGATCTCGGTGCACTCCTCACCAAAGTCTCTCATGGTATAGGAAATCCAAAGCAGCTAGGAATAACAACTAGTGGCTGCAACATACTCGTCTTCTGTGGTAGACTGGGCTACACTCGACTATTTACGGGAAGACCAAGAGACCAAAAGATGAACCAAGAAACTGGCTAGAACTAGAGGTAGACTTGCGTTCCACACGACACCCAGCAAAGTCAGCATCAGAAAATCCATGAAGTGTGAGTGTCGAGGAGGCAGAATACCAAAGACCAAACTTTGGAGCATACTGCAAATACCTGAAAATCCTCTTGACGGCCTGCCGATGTGAGGTTCTCGGGGAAGCCTGAAAACGAGTGCACAAACACACACTGAACTGTATGCCTGGCCTCGTCGCCGTTAAGTAGAGGAGGGAGCCGATCATGCTCCGGTACTCCTTCTGGTCCACTAGTTCACCATCCTCGTTTGAATCCAGAGCTGTAATCATACTCATCGGTGTCGACATGGGCTTCGCATCATTCATGTTGAACTTCCTCAGAATGTCCTTGGTATACTTGCTCTAGTGTACGAAGGTCCCGTCCTTGACATGCTTGATCTGGAGCCCTAGGAAGAAATGTACCTCACCCATCATAGACATCTCGAATTCCCTGCTCATGTCATCTGCAAACTTGGCAACAAGGTTATGAGAGGAGCCACCAAAGATTATGTCATCCACGTAAATCTGTACAATCATTAGGTCATTTCCATGCTTAAGGAGAAACAGGGTCTTATCAAATGTGCCCATCACAAACTACTTACTCAGCAAAAACCCTCTCAACCTACCATACCAAGCCCTCGGTGCCTGTTTTAACCCATATAACGCTCTCTGGAGTTTGTACACACGGTGTGGGTATCTCTCACTCTCAAACCCTAGTGGTTGCTTCACATACACTTCTTCCTCAATCACCCCATTTAAGAAAGCACTCTTCACATCCATCTGAAACAACTTGAACCCTTTAGCCACAACAAAGGCTAGAAGGATCCGAATCGCCTCTAGTCGGGCCACAGGAGCAAATGTCTCCTCATAATCTATCCCCTCTTTCTGGTTGAACCCCTGAGCCACCAACCTAGACTTATTCCTCACAACCATCCCATTCTCACCTTCCTTGTTCTTCCACACCCACTTGGTACCTATAGGACGACAATTTGGTGGTGGATCAACTAACACCCAGACTTGGTTTCTCTCAAAATTTTCAAGCTCCTCGTGCAATGAATTCAACCAGTTTGCATCAGAAAGTGCAGGCCCAATATCCTTGGGCTCGAAAGAAGCAAAAAATGCAGAGTGAGCAAAGTGAGAAGTATTTCGTGACCTCGACCGTGTAGTTCTCTCGTTGATGTCACCAATGATTCTCGAAGGAGGGTGATCCACTTACACACACCGAGGAGTCTCTCGCCTGAGGACTACCTCCCCCTCCACATCAGCTTCCATCCTTGCTTGCGGTACATGTTGATGCATAGTGTAACACCCGGTTTTAAAAGGACAAATCGAATGCACCCTTTATGCATGCCCAGGATCAAATTCATGCATAAAGTGACGTCATTAGTGAATATCACAACATATATCATTACAACGTTTATAACCTTTACAAATTGACCAGAGGGTCTAAAACAAAAGATTACACATCGTACGTCTATCGCAGCGGGATGGGCACCATCTTCCACAGGAACATCGACTGGGGCCACGCCAACCTAGAAGTCCAGGTCTTCATGTAGCAGCTCCTTCTGGCTTCTGTTTATCTGAGCAGCAATAGGGAGAGAACAGCAGGGGTTGAAATGGAAAACGGTGAGTACACCTGGAGGTGTGTACTCCGCAAGTGGAGGAAAAGTATGCATAACATGCAGACTTAAAGCAAGGAAGGCTTTATTCGGTGGACTGCAAAGCACAAATTTTAGTTAGTCAAGTTTTAATTAAGCACCTAAGATTTATTGTGTATAAAGCTTCCCAAACCATTCAAGGCACAGGCACCCACCTGTCCTGATCCTAAGGTTGAAACATCATATCTCTAACCAGATTCCAGACCATAGTTACCACCTCTGTGATCCTTCCAAACCAAACTAACCATGTGAGGATCCAGGCCGCTCTTGACCGTGAGCACGGCTGTCATGACAGTTCGGTACCACTCTGCAGAGGTTGTACATCTTTACCCACGAGTCGCGTAAACGTTCAAAAGAAAGTTAAACCCAACCATGCTGTGCTAGCTAGGCACAATACCACACTTCCGAGGTGTGATTGCATAGGGATGCTATGAGGCCTTTACAAAGGATCTCCCAGTCGCAAGATCGCCTAGCTAGGTTTCCCCGATCCGACGTACATGGACAAGTCCGTAGACGAGCACATACCCATAGGGCCCCATTCTTACTAACTGGGAGAAGTCCTAATTAATTGGCCAAGACTAGAGCCATATGGTTGTCGTGGTAGTACGGGTAAAACGTGGGTGGTCGCTCCATAGACCGGTCCTTGAAAAACAGACTCAGGCAAGGCCAACATCAAGCAATCACAAACCACCCTTCAAACCACTTGCTTGAGTCGCCGAGGGTGTTCATGTTGCTAACCATAACCCACATTAACATGTTGCATAGTCATTAATCAAGTTTAAGATTAAAACCCAACCCATGTTGAGCAAGCTAAGCATAAATCTACCCATATAGGTAACCTCTAAGGGTGAGCAAGGAATGTCATGAAAAATCTAGTAAACGGTCCTTAATAGGATTTCCCAACAATTAGACATCTAATGCAGAAAGCAAAAGGCAATGATTATGGTGTATAAAACATAAAGGTATAAACCAGTAAGATGTTCAAAGACACGTGCTCGTTTCTCGATGTTCCACTGCTCAGAAGCGTTCCTCAGCGTACAACAATCATCTGAAACAACACCATGCTACACTAAGAACAGGGCACCAGACAATGAACTCATTTTAGAAAACGTGCAACTAGCTAACGCGAGCTAGCTACGAACAAGAGAGCACAAGGGAGGCTAAAGCGAAGCTATGGTAAGAAAAGGCACAACTATCGATAGGTTTACATGATTAGCAACAAAGGACGATATGTTGCATTTATTTTAATTAAAGGAAAATGTGTAATGGGTATTTCGGGGAAATATCACATGTTGTAACTTAATCAAATTATATTTAATTGTAAAGTACGGGATAAACCTAGTCATATTTTATTTATAAAAGTATTAGAATTTATACCAATTTAACATTTATTTTTAGAAAAGAAACTCCATGTGAGAGCAACTAACGAATTTTTATGTGTCGAGTTGAGCTAAACAAGTTTTAACTAAAACACATTTGTGTTCAAATTAATCAAGTTAATTTTTGTTAAAGAAAAGGCGAAGGTTTAACCTATATTTGATTTTATTCAAAACAAATTGAATTGGATATTAATCAAATTAATATAAGGTTTAATTTTTAGAAACAACAAAGATGGTGAACGTCACTGGAAACACGTATTTTACAATGAGACGGACCCAACGCAACTCGTACGAGTCAAAACGGAGCTAAAACGTGGAAGATATGAGCTCGGGAAGGTTTCACGGACCGATCCGTGATTAACTGGAGATTTCAGGGGCTAGAACACAAGATTCGCAAGGCTCAGATATTTTTGGCTGCGAAAAGATCAACACTAGGGGTTATAGGTGCAAAAGACGCCAGGCTGGACTGTTCTACAAGAGGTGGGATTTATCTGGGGTGTTTCATGCAAAAAGACAAAGACACAGAGAAAGAGGCTGAGATTTCCAGGTTTGGCAGGGGGCTTTGTGCAAAAGGTGCGCTGACTGAGCTGATCTGTTGACTGTGTGCCACGTGGCTCGAGCTGATAGGGCGGAGAGATTGATGTGGCGCCACGTGGTGCTGGTGTGGCCCATAGACTGGTGGTGGATCGCGAGTCTATGGTCCACGGTGGACCGGTTACACACCCCGAAGGGGTATGCGATCAGGATTGTCGGTGCGAGATCTGGCGGCTGTGATGTGCTGCTCCTGGGGCGGTCACCGGCTGGCATGGAGGGGCGGTGGCACACGGCGGTGGCTCACTGGAACTTCGTCGGAGTTGCGTCGATCTCGAGCTAAGGTGCAGCAAAACATGTTCCGTTTGATCTAGGAGAAAGAGAGGAACAGGGTGGAGCTCACCAAAGGCATCTCAACATCGTTGGAGCTACGGCAATGGTGCGCGGCGGCCGAAGGCGGACGAGGATAACAGGCATGTGGGGAGGACGGGGTTCAGGCCTCGGGTTCTTTCTCCTAGGCGCCTCGACAAGGTTCTGGTGGTCCTGCAAGTGCAAGGAGAGAAGGAGAAGGGCGAGAGAGGGTCGGGTCGGGGGAAGAGTGGCGGTGGCATGGTTTCTTACTGCGGTGGCTGTCCCTTCAATTCACCGGCGAGGAGGACATGACAGTAGCAAGGGTTGGAGGATGTAGCCAAAGGGAAAGCTGGGACTCGATTTAGGCCATTTATAGGCTAGGGGAGGGAGAGGAAATGGCCGGGTTTTGGGGAAGCAGCCATGGCGGCCGTGATGGGCGCGAGAGACGTGGTTCCTGCCGTCCGTGGCTGGGAGCGCACCTGTACGGGGTCATGGGCGAGGGGGTGTGGTCCAGGAAGGGTGGGGCAGGGTCCATGTTGACGGTTCAAAACCGTGTTGAAGTTCACCGCAAGCACACGGGTGACTTGGTGCCTTTTTCACCAAGGGTGGTGATCCCCAAGGTTCTTGTCAATCCGCGGAGCAAGGGATATACTAGCGTTTAATCTAGCACTAATCTAGTTGATTGAAAAGCCTTTGAAAGAGATATTAATCTGAAGAAAAAGCAATCGAA
The DNA here is from genome assembly GCA_036936925.1 of Cenchrus fungigraminus. NCBI lineage: Eukaryota > Viridiplantae > Streptophyta > Magnoliopsida > Poales > Poaceae > Cenchrus > Cenchrus fungigraminus. The sequence continues at coordinate 87,371,206 of CM072779.1, read as the reverse complement.
CCTATGTTGATCTAAGGCTAAACTAGATGGCAAAGGTTGGTACAAGAGAGAGATTAAATTCGAAAGGTGTTCCCTCCCTAGGGTCTAGGATCACAAAGACATGCATCTACTACTTGAAAAGAGGTGTTGTCTTCTCTAGCTTCACGGCGGTTATGCGGTCGCTAGGCCTTTTCCTTTCTCTCGTACATGAAACTATGCGAAGGTAATAGATCACTTCGCTAACGCATCTACATCTAAGCATCCATAGAGTTAAGCTAATCACCACGATTACCGCAAACCTTACTATGATCACATGTCGTGCACACATATGTAAATCAAGCATTTGCAAAGACATAGACCATGAAGCATTGAGCATAGGGTTCATGTAGCGATTACATATCAAAGATCCATCTAACCCTAGGGATGAATGGAGACATTACCCCATCATCTTACACGGATTGAAGCACATAGGGGTGATGGAGACTCCAGAGAATGTCGTCGATGAAGATGGCGGTGAGGAGGCTTGGGAACACCCCTAGGTCGACGGCTTGGAGTCCTCCTCTTGCTTCCTTCCCTCCACCGGCATTGATCCTTGCGACGAACTCATCTAACTCTTTCCCTCATCTTGCAGCAGCGGCTTTCTGGTGAATGGGTGTCGGTAGAATTGTTGGATGCGGCGCTGTCGGAGACAGGGGATATAAATACACCGAAGAGCATCTAGGTCAAAGGGGACCACGAACCGAGGCAAAAAGGGCCTGGGCATCATCATCCCCGCGATCAAGATAGGGGGTCTTCTCGCATGAAGTCTGTCCTTTACGTCTTAGTCCTCGAGGATGATTTGTCGTAGCACCTTGGTCCTTGCCACCTTTGGAAGTGATTTCGCCTTGCACTTGAACACGAACAGAACTCCTCATTTTCTCCTTTGAACTCGTTGTAACTCCATCCCTTTTGTCCATGTTTTCCTGCAAAAACACAACACTTCCAAATGCACATACAGAGTTGAACTTGTTATATCATTAGTGTGCCTAGTGGCGGGTTAGTTCCATAATCAAGCTCAAACCAAAGTGTAACGAATGTTCTAGGTTGACGGAAATCGACCGCCAACATCCCCCCATGCTTAAACCTTATTCGTCCTCGAGTAAGTAATCCTTGCTTAAAGGGGAATCATTGTTGCCTTCCAATGTTGTCCATGCACCTAGTCATTCATGACAAGACATATTGCTCTCCCTTAAGAATTTAATTTTAAAGTTCAAGTTGTGCCCGACTTTTTTTTCATTATGGAAGATAGACTAACAATAAAGAACAAGCCACAATTAATAAATACGATGCTCTCAAACTTAAGTGAACTTCAAACCGTTACCTTGTTCCATCGAAGAATTTGCAAAAAGATGCGTATCCAACATAGGTGAAAATCTCTTGCAAAAGCTCATGGGAACACTCATCTCATGAAGTCACTCAAGCCTATACTAGATTATTTTCAACCTATTCTACTCATATGTGATAGTGGAAGGCTTATGTGGAGCTTGGTAGGTCAAAACAATCCTAGCAAAACATACATCCGAAATGTTGTCAAATTAAGAGAGAGATTTACTGGAATTACCGAGACTCGTCAAAAAGGCCATGGAAAATAAATGTTGGAAAGAGAGAGATGAAACACACACATTTAGATAGGTGGACATGTGCAAGTGAGAAATGGATGATCCCGAGGCACAAGTGAAGTCCTCGTTATCGGATTGCACATGGTTGGAAGATTTGAGTATGGATTTGTCTTTGAGATACTTGAGAACTTATGAAGCAAAAAGAACCTAGGAGCATCTTTATATTTTTTTCATTTCCTCTTTTCCTTTTTCTTTTTTATTTTCCTCCTTTTTTCATCTCTTTTTTTTCTTATTTTTCCTTTTTTCTTTTCTCATCATATATATATTTTTCTTTTTGCTCCTGAGAACTTTTGCAACATAATGCTTACTCAGCATTTGTCAGAGGTGATGCGATGACTCCTCCCCCATGCTTGAATGATGCTTGTCCTCGAGCATAAGAGAGAGGGGAAGGGACTATTGAAGTAAGCATGAATACATAATCTTTGCGGAATATTTGAATCTCCGTCGAGAATTTTACTCCATACTCAAAATTGGGTTGTGGACAAGGAGGTAATCACAAAAAGATATTTTTGGTTTAGGGTGGATGCCCAGTGAGGTTTGTGAAATTTCGATGTGAAAACCCACAATGCATGGACAAAAAGGCTAGCAAGAAAAGGTTACACAAAGGAATGACCAGCTTCTTAGTCTCGAACCATAGAAATCAATCCTAATCCAACTAATCAAAACATATGTTTGCAATCTAAAGGTTTTATCATGATAGACCATATATGTATATGGCCTTTGTAGGTAGAACTTTGCAAGAGCATCACAAATATGTAGATAGCATAAAAGTTAAGTTTTCATAAAAACAACAAGTTATCCGGCTATCCGTAAACTTAAATCAAAGAGCAAAGATATATATGTGGGTCTAGAGTATAGCATTTAACCTCCACAAATAAAAAAGCCGGTATTTAAAAATTAATTTCAGATCACGTTATAGAGAGCAATTAGCCAAGACATGTATAACTTCATGTGGGTAAAACAAAGCGGCAACATTCATCATTTTTCCATAAGCATAGGCATTATAAAACATCGAGGTGAACACATGGTCATGCTTATTTATTGAAAATAAAAAGAAATCTAGGTTGTCCTCCTAGTAGCCATGTTATTGTTAAAAAGAATAAACAAAAAGTTGCACCTAGGGTTGAAGGCATACTTACAAGCATTTATTTTTGGAAAAGAGAAGGTCCATGGAGGTGTTACCATCTTTTGTAGCTCTTCGTTATCTTCTCCCGACATCTCCATGTATCGAATATGGCTTTGCTTTTGTCTTCACTTTCCAATGCTCCTATACTTATGAATTTGATCATGTATGCTTAAAGGAGCCCATGGTCACCCCTCTCTTCAATGTTGTCATCACCATCTCCTCTTTCTTGTTCTCATCATCTCCTTGATGTCTCTTCTTCATGGATTTCCTCTCTGTCCAGAACAGAACATATATCAAAATATAGATTTATTAAAAATTTTATGAAATTACCTTTCCAATGTGTGGTCATTCATCGAAAACGGAGTTCAGACAAGGGAGTTATGTCCGTTGTACTTCAGCGTTGGGTGCTGTCCAAAACTGATTTCAGGACGTGTTGCACTCGGTGATTGGGCCAAAACTGCTTGTAGGAACCTCCGATGGTCTTGGTTCTTGATTTGTTGGAATCGTAACTTCATGGGGCTTCTAAATATCTAAAAGTATTTAGTGTCTTCCCTTCGAGACCACGCGGAATTTTGATGAGATCGGTGGCTTCTTGCGCATCGATCCGGAGATGTTGATGGTCTTGATCATTCTATCTCCTAGAGCGTCATGTTGCACTTCCGTGTTGAAGATTCAGGGCCTCCCCCATGCTTAGCATTTGCTAGGCATGAAAGAAGATGACAAAACATTTTTATCTTAGCCATCCTTCAATTTCCTTCTTGTGAGAATATTTATCTTGCCTGCAAAACAATTTAGGCGCACATTCTACCCCCAAGGTGGCGGTTGGGAGTAGATAAATTGCCAACAATCCAAACATTTTTTTTCAAGACTCTTAACTTGTGGCATAATTAATCTAATGAGGAATTAAAACCTAATGGGTGTACGTGGTGCAAAGTGTGTATGCACATGAGAGGAAAGCATATAAGTAAAGACAATGATTGCACCTAGTTCTAAACACCATGTTTACAACTAGGCTGCCGAATTTCTCCATAGCAATAAAAATTTATTTATCTAGGATTAAAACACAATTTCTATCCTTAGATAAACAAATCCTTATCTCACAAGAAAAATAAAGCGCAATGCAATGTTTATAAACCAACCAATGCATCATGAAAACATATGGAAAGCTAGCAAGGTTTATTGATCTTAATGATGATGGTCCGCAATCATGTTTAAACACCACGTTTACACAAGATCACAAAAGGAAAATGCCAAGCTTGAGCATTAACATGGAAAATGAAGCATTCATCATTAAGTCTATAAAACAACCAAGCCAACTATATGCAAAACATGTATATGAAAAGAAACAAACATCACGTTGATGACAAAATACAATGCATGCAAATAAATAAATATGAGCATGAACATGATGGTGGTTCTAAAAAGAAAATGAAACTTATATTAACTAGCCACAAGTTAATCATCATAGGAAGGTGCCATTTATTCTTTCTAAAGAAGAAATAAAAACAAAAAGAAACGGGTTGCCTCCCGAAAAGCGCTTCATTTAAAGTCAAAGAGCTCGACTTTCTCACATACCTTCTTTTCATCGCATAGCCATGGCCCTTCATGCAAGAAGAAAATGTGCCAATGCAGCTTTAATTCACTCCCCATGTTGTGCTTGATCACTTATAGGAGACTTGCCCAAGCTATATGACATCGTCGCTTTCTCCTTCTTTGTCGCCCTTCGGTGCTTCCTTCTCTTCATGAATTTTTCTTTAATGTCCAGAATATAATGTGTACCCAAACTCTACTCCATTGCACAGTGCACAAAGTTTCCTTTCCAACAAGTCTTTATTTGCTAAAATCGGACTCCGAACAAGAGAGTTGCGTCCGTTTTACTCCGGTGATGTCTGTCCTAAAATTTCAGAACGCGCAATGCTCAATATTTTCTCCATAACTCCTTGCACGGGTCTCCAAATTTGTCGGTTCTTGATGCATTGGAATGGAAAGTTGATGGAGCTTCTGAATATCTCATTTTATTCATTTGTATACATCTGAACAAGCTCACAAATTGATGAAGACAGCAGCATCTATCGCGGGATTTGGAGAGGTTGATGATTTAACTTGCAACTCTTTGGGCATGACTTCTCTTTACATCATTTAAGCCATTGTATTCCTGCATGGTTAGTGAAAATCGGGCCTTCTCCCGACAGATGCTTCTTTAAGGTCATTAGCTTGACCAAGCGCAAAGTATGATCGAGATTTACAAAACTTATTGCAAACATATGCGTCCATAATCAACACCACATGCAAATTGTAGCAACAAGTCAAGGTGTAATTAAAAGAAGCATATGTTTCATGCAAAGCACTTAGCTCATCATTAGGCAAAGGTTCTTTAGGCATGAGATTAATTGGTTCAAACATAAACATTACATCATCATCATTCTCAAGAAATTCTAGCCTATCAACATGATCATCATTGGAACAAGGCATAGAATTTAAACTATTATTCATACTATTGGTCCAACATGAATATTTGAATATATCATCATCCATAGCGATAATATCTTGAGATTTCAGCGTGTACCTTAGCCTTGGAGCTTTCTCAACAAGAGTGATCTTTGGTTCGTCTTGTAGCGTTGAAAGCAAATCAATCTCGACGAGTGGAGGTGTTTCCTCCATCTCATCATGTGGAACATGTAATCCTTCAGCAATGTATGCATTCGCTTCCTCTTTTAAGTCTTCATTATCATCACAATCTTCATCTTCAAAGTCTTGTACGTTGCTTTCTTTATCTTCCGTGTACCACATGTAGTCAAGATTGCTCATCGTTTATTCACTCTTTTCTTCATCCTTGAGCACTTCCATGTCTTGATTTGCTAGTGTGTAGGCTTCAATAGCACACAAGCTATAACCTTGTGGAGAGGGGCCTTCTTGGAGTATTTGCTTTATGTCATCTCCTTCCCATTCATCTTCTAGCTTGAGTCCAATCTTCTCCCATTTATCCTTCGAGTCACTAGCACTTCCTTTCATTTTCCTCGTCTCCCTAGCAATGAATTCTTGCCCATGGTTGAACAGCCATGACCAATCAATTTCTTCAAGATCTTCTTCTTCAATTGGTGTGCATGGTGTTGTGGGGAGGGAACTTTTAGGCTTATCATGGTTGTACTCTTCTCCTACTTCATCATGAATCTTCGAGTTGTCATATTGATCGACCCATCCTTCATCTTGTACATCTCTTTCTTCTTCAAACATATTTTGGATCGATTCTCCACTCATTTCTTGATCAAATATATCTTCAACTTGTTTGGCAACGTGTCGGTGTTCATCCTTCCTTCGGTGGTTGATTAGGGGGGCAAAATCAATTTGAATCCAATCGGATTGATTGAATTCCGCCAATGGTCTAACTTTCCCCATGCTTCGGCCTACATCCATGTTAGTTTCAAAATTTTTAATATCCAAAATGACTTTGCTTACCTCAGGAAGTGGTTCTTCAATTTCTTGTATGATTGGTTCATCTTCCTTGACCTCCGGTTCATCTTTTTCAGAAATTTCAGCAAGCATCTCGGGCTTCCTTTTGTCGTTTTGCTCCTCCCGACAACGTCTTTGCCAATCTATTTGCGTTCTTTTTCCATTGCTTATCCTTTGTAAGATTTGTGCGGCTTCACTAATTGTTTTATCCATTAAATCACCGCCTGCACACATGCTTACAAAACGAGAAGAGTTAGGGGTTAGTGAAAAATAAAAGGTATGCAACATCAAGTCACCGGAAAATCTCAAGTTCGGGCCTTGCTCAAGTAGTTCATTAAAGCGGTCCCATGCTTCATCAATTCCTTCATCCTCTCCTTGCTCGAAAGTGAGCACTTGCCTCCTTAAGTATTTGACCTTGCTTATGGGAAAGAACTTCAAAAGAAACTTCTTCACTAGCTCACCCCAATTTCCTTTTGCTTCAATGGACTCAAGTGTGTGCCATCTTCGTGCTTCATCTTCGAGAGAAAACGGAAAAATATTCCACTTGAACCAAGCGGCCGGAACTCCTTCATGTTGCACCATGTTGCATATCATCGTGAATTGCTCAATGTGTCTATATGGGTTGTCATCCTCCAATCCTCTAAAGGGGTTTTCGCCACTAACTTGAAGATTCTAGGCTTCACTTCGTAGTGGGTTGTAGCAAGCGTGAAATTTGATTTTTGCATCTCAATGTCCTCCATTGACGGCATTGCTAGCTCCCTTAGCGACATCTCTTTGTCTTCCAATGGTGAGGTGAACAAATCCATCTGGGCACTGAAAAATAATAAAAACACAAAAAGGTTTTTTTTCTAGAAAACGGGGGTTAGATGTTAGTAATCAACAAAATTAATACAAGATTAAACGTAGCAAACTGGCTTGCTCCCAGGCAACGACGCCAAAAAAGGGTTTGTTGACAGTTCAAAACCGTGTTGAAGTTCACCGCAAGCACACGGGTGACTTGGTGCCTTTTTCACCAAGGGGGGTGATCCCCAAGGTTCTTGTCAATCCGCGGAGCAAGGGATGTACTAGCGTTTAATCTAGCACTAATCTAGTTGATTGGAAAGCCTTTGAAAGAGATATTAATCTAAAGAAAAAGCAATCTAACCTATGTTGATCTAAGGCTAAACTAGATGGCAAAGGTTGGTACAAGAGAGTGATTAAAGTAGAAAGGTGTTCCCTCCCTAGGGTATAGGATCACAAAGACATGCATCTACTACATGAAAAGAGGTGCTGCCTAGGCCTTTTCCCTTCTCTCATACATGTCACTACGCAAAGGTAATAGATCACTTCGCTAACGCATCTACATCTAAGCATCCATAGAGTTAAGCTAATCACCACAATTATCACAAACCCTACTAAGATCACATGTCGTGCACACATATGTAAATCAAGCATTCGCAAAGACATAGACCATGAAGCATTGAGGCATAGGGTTCATGTAGCGATTACATATCAAAGATCCATCTAACCCTAGGGATGAACGGAGACATTACCACATCATCTTACATGGATTGAAGCACATGGGGGTGATGGAGACTCCGGAGAACGTCGTGGATGAAGATGGCGGTGAGGAGGATTGGGAACACCCCTAGGCCGACGGCTTGGAGTCCTTCTCTTGCTTCCTTCCCTCCACTGGTGTTGATCCTTGCGACGAACTCATCTAACTCTTTCCCTCATCTTGCAGCGGCGGCTTTCTGGTGAATGGGCATCGGTAGAATTGTTGGATGCGGCGGCCGTCGGAGATAGGGGATATAAATACACCGAAGAGCATCTAGGTCAAAGGGGACCACGAAACGAGGCAAAAAGGGCCTGGGCCGGTCGGCATGGGCCGGTCGGCCTGGCCCTTTTCTTGCCCGGTTTGGGTCCGTCTTCCTCTCTGTGGCTCATCTTGACATTTTGGATTTTTGCCTCTTTATTTGTGTCATTTTGGTGTCATCATCCCCACGATCAAGATAGGGGGTCTTCTCGCATGAAGTCTGTTCTTTACGTGTTAGTCCTCGAGGATGATCTATCGTAGCACCTTGGTCCTTGCCACCTTTGGAAGTGATTTCGCCTTGCACTTGAACACGAACAGAACTCCTCATTTGCTCCTTTGAACTCGCTGTAACTCTGTCCCTTTTGTCCATGTTTTCCTGCAAAAACACAACACTTCCAAATGCACATACAGAGTTGAACTTGTTATATCATTAGTGTGCCTAGTGGCGGGTTAGTTCCATAATCAAGCTCAAACCAAAGTGTAACGAATGCTCTAGGTTGACGAAAATCGACCGCCAACAGTCCACGCGGCCGGAGATTGCGGCAGAGGCGCGAGATGCTCTGGGGTTTGAATTCCCGTGGCCAGTGGCGGTGCTTGGTCGCTTGAAGCAGGGGAACAAGAAAGGAAGGTGGAAGAGGAAGAGGATGACGAGTGGGGTCGGGTTTTCGGTGAGAGAGGGAGGGGAAGGCAAGCTGGGCCGCTGCGATTGTGGGCCGGCGAGTGATGGTGGGCCGGCAGAGAGAAAAGGGAGGGGAAAGGGAGAGAGAGGCCGGCGGGGTGGAGCTGGGCTTGGCCCAACGAAGGGGAGGAGAGGTGTTTTGGGCTGAAATATTTTAGCCCGAGAGTGGGAGGGAATTTGGGCCAGATTTGAGAGTGAGAAGATAAAGAGAGATAGGCCCGGGTGTTGAGAAAGGTTTTGAGCATGTGTGGAGCTAGAGAGAAAGAGAAAGATGAGGCTAGATTTGTTAGAGAGGGAAAGAGGGATGTGTTTGAACTAGCATGGGATTAAGATGGTTTATAGAGAGAGATTGGTAGAAATAGGGAGAGAAGGGCTAGGTTTGATAAAGAGGGATTAAGAGATATAGGACAGCTTGGATAAAGGGTTTTGGGTCCTAAGAGATGAGAGAGATTCGACTAAGGGATTGACCCCAAAAAGATTAAGGAGACTTTAGAGATAGAGAGAAGAAATATGGCTCTTTGGTATTAGAGAGAGATAGATTTGGCTCGAGAATGGATAGATGTGGTTTTATAGAGATACAAGGGTTAACATAAAGACGAACCTATTCGATTAAAAACTCAAATTCATTTTTCACACAAACAAAATTGCATCGTAGCATGAATGCAACAAACAAAATTTATAACCTATGATTCATTTATTTAGTTTAGAAAATATTATTTATTTTGAAAAGATCGCACACACTCTCTATTTTATTCTAACAAATTTTAATAAAAATTTTAAATACTAGCCGAATTGCGAACTAGGGTGTTACAAATACTACCCCACTTAATAGGAATCGCGTCCCGAGATTCTGCAAAAGGTTAGCAGGAGAGAGAAGGTTCAGCAATAGGAAGAGGCAAGTTTGCTTTATATCATCATGTCTTGTTCTTCACACCTTCATGTCATTTTGTTGGTGATCCTTCAACTTCTGTTGGCGGTCCATCATGGAGATCTTTGGTGAAGCCATTATGATGATTTTTCTGAGCAACGATCACCATGTACCTTCTCCATGTGGTCTTCTTGTTGCTACCACTATTGGGGAAATCTTCCAACGAATGGTCCATGTAGAAACTCTTGGTGGCATAAGTTTGCTAAAGTTTATCAATCAAACTTCTTGCTTCGCCGTTCCCCATTCTTCATTGTTTCTTCATGGGTTGTCTCATGAGAGTGTTCATGAACATTCTCTTGAAGTGGTTCGAGTAGCGCTAAAGTGACGACTTTATAACTCTCTTGGGCTTTACTGGCTTGTTTGGTGACGATTCTTCCTTCTGGTTCACTTTTTCCTTCATGGGGAGAAGCATGGCTGACTGGAGCTACCCCTCTTAACAAGATTCTTCTTGATTTCACGTCGGTTAGGATATAGAGAGAGACATAGTTGATGGAAAAGGACTTAAGGTTAGGGAGAGCGAAAGAAAGAGAAACCCATCCTACGATCTATACATCTATATCTAACTGATGTCATTGCGGACAAGAGTCCAACAACACATCAACACTCATCACAAAGATCCACATCAAGCATTGCACAATAACAAGCAAACAACAACAGACAAAAACACACTAACATGGCACACATCCTTATTATAGCACACTAGCAATTAATACCTTAACATCGATGTCTATTGATAAAAGAACTTAGGTAGCCTTCTTATAACTCGTAAGACTAAAAACTATCGAGGGCTTAGGGTTATTAATCTTGAGATCTCCAACGCGAGACTTCTAGCTTGATGGTGACTCTTCATCTTCGATCTTGAAATTCTTCGAGCGACGGCCTGTTGAAGCATGGTTTTCTTGAACACCTTCGAAAACTTCTTTTCTTGGTCACAGGGCAAGTTAGTGACTAAAGATTATACAAGGAGTAGGGAGATAACATGTTTTCACAACAGAAGAGATTAGGAGGGATCAGAGTGCAAATCATGAGACAGAAAATCAAGGAGGTGAAAATATAGCCTTAACGTCGACCATTTCTATCTAGATTTGCATCCTACAGTCGATATAGCTCTGATACCACTTTTGAAACACCCGGTTTTAAAAGGACAAACCGAATGCACCCTTTATGCATGCCCAGGATCAAATTCATGCATAAAGTGACATCATTAGTGAATATCACAACATATATTATTACAACATTTATAACCTTTACAAAATGACCAGAGGGTCTAAAACAAAAGACTACACATCGTACATCTATCGCAGCGGGCTAGGCACCATCTTCCACAGGAACGTCGACTGGGGCCACACCAACCTAGAACTCCAGGTCTTCATGTAGCAGCTCCTTGTAGCTCTTGTTTATCTAAGCAACAATGGGGAGAGAACAACAGGGGTTGAAAGGGAAAACGGTGAGTACACCTGGAGGTGTGTACTCCGCAAGTGGAGGAAAAATATGCATAACATGCAGGCTTAAAGCAAGGAAGACTTTATTTGGTGAACTGCAAAGCTCAAATTTTAGTTGGTCAAGTTTTAATTAAGCACCTAGGATTTATTGTGTATAAAGCTTCCCAAACCATTCAAGGCACAGGCACCCACCTGTCATGATCCTAAGGTTGAAACATCATATCTCTAACCAGATTCCAGACCACAGTTACCACCACTGTGATCCTTCCAAACCAAACTTACCATTTGAGGATCCAGGCCACTCTTGACCGTGAGCACGGCTGTCATGACAGTTTGGTAACACTCTACAGAGGTTGTACATCTTTACCCACGACTCGCGTAAACGTTCAAAAGAACGTTAAACCCAACCATGATGTGCTAGCTAGGCACAATACCACACTTCCGAGGTGTGATTGCATAGGGACGCTATGAGGCCTTTACAAAGGATCTCCCAGTCGCAAGATCGCCTAGCTAGGTTTCCCTGGTTCGGCATACATGGACAAGTCCGTAGTTGAGCACATACCCATAGGACCCCATTTACAACCATGCGGTTCCACTCCGCCTCACCAATGGCTCTTACTAACTGGGAGAAGTCCTAATTAATTGGCCAAGACCAGAGCCATATGGTTCTCGTGGTAGTACGGGTAAAACCTAGGTGGTCGCTCCATAGACCGGTCCTTGAAAAACAGACTCAGGCAAGGCCAACATTAGGCAATCACAAACCACCATTCAAACCACTTGCCTGAGTCACCTAGGGTGTTCATGTTGCTAACCATAACCCACATTAACATGTTGCATAGTCATTAATCCAGTTTAAGATTAAAACCCAACCCATGTTGAGCAAGCTAAGCATAAATCTGCCCATATAGGTAACCTCTAAGGGTATGCAAGGAATGTCATGAAAAATCTAGTAAACGGTCGTTAATAGGATTTCCCAACAATTAGACATCTAATGCAGAAATCAAAAGGCAATGATTAAGGTGTATAAAACATAAAGGTATAAAACAGCAAGATGTTCAAGGACACTTGCCCGTTTCCTGATGTTCCACTGCTTAGAAGCGTTCCTTAGTGTACAACAATCATCTGAAACAACACCATGCTACACTAAGAACACGGCACCAGACAATGAAATCATTTTAGAAAACGTGCAACTAGCTAACGCGAGCTAGCTACGAACAAGAGAGCGCAAGGGAGGCTAAAGCGAAGCTACAGTAAAAAGGGCACAACTATCGATAGGTTTACATGATTAGCAACAAAGGACAATATGCTGCATTTCTTTTAATTAAAGGAAACTGTGTAATGGGTATTTCGGGGAAATACCACATGTTGTAACTTAATCAAATTATATTTAATTGTAAAGTACAAGATAAACCTAGTCATATTTTATTTATAAAAGTTTATTAGAATTTATACCAATTTAACATTTATTTTTAGTAAAGAAACTCCATGTGAGAGCAACTAACGAATTTTTATGTGTCGAGTTGAGCTAAACAAGTTTTAACTAAAACACATTTCCGTTCAAATTAATCAAGTTAATTTTTGTTAAAGAAAAGGCGAAGGTTTAACCTATATTTGATTTTATTCAAAACAAATTGAATTGGATATTAATCAAATTAATATAAGGTTAGATTTTTAGAAACTACAAACATGGTGAACGTCGCTGGAAAGACGTACGTTACGACGAGACGGACCCAACGCAACTCGAACGAGTCAAAACGGAGCTAAAACGTGGAAGATATGAGCTCGGGAAGGTTTCAGGGACCGATCCGTGATTAACTGGAGATTTCAGGGGCTAGAACACAAGATTCACAAGACTCAGATATTTTTGGCTGCAAAAATATGAAAACTAGGGGTTCTAGGTGCAAAAGACGCCAGGCTGCACTGATCTGCAAGAGGTGGGATTTATGTGGGGTGTTTCATGCAAAAAGACAAAGACACAGAGAAAGAGGCTGAGATTTCCATGTTCGGCAGGGGGCTTTGTGCAAAAGTGTTGACGGTCAATTTCCGTCAACTAAGAGCACTTGTTACACTTTGGTTTGAGCTTCAAATTATAACTAACCCGCCACTAGGCATACTAATGATGTAACAAGTTCACACTTGCATGTGGTTTTTGGAGTATGTTGTTTACGTAAGAATTAAGTACCTAAATGAGGACTTCTGGGTAAAGTTCATCAAACACTTTATGAGAAGCCCGGCACAAGTCAAGACACAAAGTGAACATGACTCCAAATGACCCGAGGACCAAAGCATGAAGCCGTGAAACTCCGAGGACCTAAACAGAAGATGAGGGAGTTTGTGCCAAGCACCCTTATCTAAACCGCGGGGAAAACGACGTCAAGGACCCACATGCACTTCAGCAAATATTCAAGAAAGTGCAAGAAGCATCGTGGAGGAAGATGGGCCCGAACCGGGCCAAAAAGGGCCTGGGCCGGCCGGCCCATGCCGACCGGCCTAGGGTGTTTCGGGCTCGGTTCGCGACGCCCTTTGACCTACACGCTCCTCGGCTCATTTATATCCCCTGCCTCCGACGGCCGCCACATCCATTCACGACATCTCGGCGAAACCTAGAAGCAAGCACCAGAGGGAAATGATGGTGGCTGCGAGTCCTCGAAGTTGTCTAGGAGATGGCCTAGGCCGACCCTAGAGTTGACGGTTCAAAACCGTGTTGAAGTTCACCGCAAGCGTACGGGTGACTTGGTGCCTTTTTCACCAAGGAGGGTCCCCAAGGTTTGTCACTCCGTGGATCGGAAGCAAACCGCTAAGGTTCTCTACCTTATCTAGGCAAACTAACCTAACATTAAGCGTTGATTGCATATGAGATAAACCTAATAGATATATGAGTGAAGAGTAAAGGTTGATCACATCCATAACATAGGCAACATAAAGGAACAAACATGGATACCTAAGGCCTACATCTTCTAGTTGTAGTTCTAGACGAAAGAGCAAGTGCAACAAGCATCTCATCTAAATGCCATTTTTAAACTACTACCCTCCGGTCAAACCCTCTAAGGCACCCATCGTACACGTGATCGACATCCTATCACGATGCCCCGTTTCTTGTATGGGTAAACCTAAGAGCATGCTCATAGGGAGTGTGTCGTACTCCTTGGTGGTTCCGGTATGAACCCCTAGCCTCCATGGATACGAGATCACCCCGAGCAATCTATGTTAATGGTAGATTGAAATAAAGCAAACCCAAGAAAGTACAAGATCATAAAAGGAGGAATCGAGTCGCTAAAGATCGGATGACATGAAGTACTTTACTCACATAGTAGATGTGTTTAGGTCATCACCATCGAATACATACCATCGAAGACCTCAACTAGCTCTAGAACTCCGCCATGGCACAACCACGCAGGGCGTCCATGGCGGCTAGGGTCGGCCTAGGCCATCTCCTAGACAACTTCGAGGACTTGTGGTGGCCGAGGTCTCCCTCTGGTGCTTCCTTCTAGGTTTGACGAGTTGTGATGAATGGATGTGACGGCCGTCGGAGGCAGGGGATATAAATGAGCAGAGGAGCGTGTAGGTCAAAGGGGAGGCCGAACCGGGCCCGAAACCCCCTAGGCCGGTCGGCATGGGCCGGCCGGCCCAGGCCCTTTTCGGCCCGGTTCAGGCCCATCTTCCTCCATGATGCTTCTCGCACTTTCTTGAATATTTGCCGAAGTGCATGTGGGTCCTTGACATCGTTTTCCCCGCGGTTTAGATAAGGGTGCTTGGCGCGCAAACTCCCACATCCTCCGTTTGGGTCCTCGGAGTTTCACGGTTTCATGCTTCGGTCCTCGGGTCATTTGGAGTCACGTTCACTTCGTGTCTTGAGTTGTGTCGGGCTTCGTGATCTTCTCACAAGGTGCTCGATGAACTCTACCCAGAAGTCCTCATTTAGGCGCTTAAATCCTGCGTAAACAACATACTCCAAAAGCCACATGCAAGTGTGAACTTGTTACATCATTAGTATGCTTAGTGGCGGGTTAGTTATAATTCAAAGCTCAAACCAAAGTGTAATAAGTGCTCTTGGTTGACGAAAATCGACCATCAACATACCCCCATGCTTAAACCTTACTTGTGCTCGAGTAAGCCTTCAATGGATATCAGTATTGCCCTTCAATGTTCATACCCTGCACTTGTTCATACATGAGAAAACATAATGCTCTCCATGTTTATATTTGTTAAAGTTTCATAATGTAACTAGCTTTCATCTCTATGGAGGGTAGATATTATTTAAGCTCTTTCCATAAGTAATTAATGATGCTCTCAAATTTTAAACAAATTTCAGAAATTTTGAAGATAAAGAGCGGGATGAAGAAAAATTGCTTTACCAAGATCAATAATAAACCTCCTTGCATCTTACTCATGAACTCTCATCTCATCTTGTCTCTCAAGCTTACTTGTCCTACTCCTTTCCTCTCTCAAATATTTGGTGGAAGGCTTTATATGGAGCTATGGGAAAGTTTAGTCCTACCAAGATATTATAGTCGAGATATTATCAAAACAAGACAAGCTTCTCATGGACTCACCAAGACTCGTCAAAAAGGTCATTAGAAAAACAATGTTTTCAAGGAGAGGGGAGAGAAAAATACACACACTTTTAGACAAGTGAACATGTGCAAATGGCAAAAAGTGATCCCGAGGCACAAACAAAGTCCTCTTTATCGGATTGCACATGGTTGGAAAGATGAGTATGGGTCTTGATCTTGAAGCCCTTTTGAAATCTCCAAATGTAGCTAGAGAACCGGGGAGCTTTATTATATATTTTTTTCTTTTTCTTCTTCTTCTTTTTTTTCTTTTCTTCCTTTTCTTATCATACTTTTTCTTTCATCACTTTTCTCATCATTTTTTTCTTTCATCATACTTTTTCTCTTTTTTTATTTGCTCCCCTTGAACTCTAGACTATACTAGCACTTCCTTGGCAACCCCCCATGCTTAGACGTTGCTCGTCCCCGAGCAAAGAGGTGATGATCGTGCCAAGGTAAATGCTGAAATTCTTGTATTTTCTTGAAGAGATACTTGAAACCTTTTAGGGATCCTTTCATGGAGGTCTCCCAAAATCTTGCTCCATTTGATGGCACCTTCCTTGTAATCTTCTTCGAAATATTCATCCATACTCAAAGTTTTGGGTTGTGGTCAAGGAGGTAAACACAAAAAGACATTTTGGGTTTGTGGGTGGATATCCGGTGAGGTTTGCGAAATTCCCGATGTGGAAACTCACAATGCACGGATAGAAAGGGCTAGCATAAAGATAGATACGCAAAAAACGGAATGACCAGCTTCTTAGTCTCGGGCCAGAGAAATCAGGCCTTGAATTAATGCACCCACAAATAAATCTTGTAAACTAAGGTTTTTGCACTCAATTGAATATATAAGGCTTTGGATAGGTAGAGCAAAATGCAAGTGGTATTAAAGACAAGGTTAGCATATCTTTTAAGAATAAAAATAAATGATCTTTGATTCATTCAAAAATGAGAGCAACGAAAAACAACTATGGGACTTAAGTTATCATAACCTCCACACAAGATTAGGCTAGCATTTAATTAAATTTTAAGATCATATTAAAGAGAGCACTAGCTTAATCATATACAAAACAAGCACAAGAATGAGCAAAGCGGCAACGATCATCATATATCCATAAGCAAGAGGATACGAGATATCATCATGGTGAGCACAAGGTGATGGTGATTATTGTTGAAAACAAAAACAAACCTAGGTTGTTCTCCTAGTAGCCATGTTATTCTATAGAGAGATATACAAAGGTTGCATCTAAGGTTGTGGAAGGCATAAACATATGTACAGACATATGGAAAGACAAGGATAAAAAGAGTGTTGAGGAATTGTTACCATCCTTTGATGCTTGATGTGTAGTGCGGCCTCCCCCATGCTTAAGCATTGTGCTTAACATGGAAGAAGAAAATCAGCATCTCGTGGCAACTGTGATCCTTGTACTCCATGCGGTCTTCTCATGTCCACCAAATCCTCCTCCATGCTTAGCATGTTGCTAGGCATGGAAGATGATGAACCATCTTGAAGTCCTATCACCATGTGTGGATCGTCATACTCTTCACTATGTCTTGATTGTCCTCCAACGTCCACCCTTTGTCACAAGCCTCCGTCCCAATCGTTTGTTATACCATCTTCACCTCCTTCCATGTTGTCCCTCATTGCTAGTTCATCTTTCACGAATTTTTCTTATACTTCCAGAACAGAACATGTACTGAACTGTTACTCCATTGTAAAGTGCTCGAAATTATCTTTCCAATGAGTGGTCATTCATCCCAATCGGAGTTCGAACAAAGGAGTTATGCCCTTTTTACTCCGTGAGTGCTAGCTGTCCCGGGCTGATTTCAGAACGTGTTACATCCAAAGATTTGGTTGTAACTCCTTGCACGGGTCTCCTAAAATGTTGAATCTTGATGCGTTGGAAAGAAGACTTAATGGAGCTCCTTAATGTCCAATTTTCGCTTTTGTACACTTCTGAATGTGTGCTTAATCTTGATGAAAACAGCAGTGCTTCTTTCGGGATATTGAAGGTGTTAACGATCTTATTTTCATCTTTTATTACAAACTCATGGTAGCGATTTGTCATGCCTGCAAAACAATTCTAAAGCACAAAGTACCCCCGAGGTGACGGTCGGGAATACTCACTCTATCCCAACAAACCAAAGACATCCCCTAAGATCTTAACTTGTGACATAGTTAATCTAGTAAATGAAAATTAAGAACCTAATGGGTGTACGTGTGTGCAAGTGTGTATGCAAATGAAAGGATGGTATAAAACAAAACAACGTTTACACCAAATTCTAAGCTCCATGCTTACAAAGTGGTTGCCAAACTTCTCCCTTGCCATAAAGATGTAATAACCCAGGTCAAAACACCATGCTTATACCGAGATTAGTAATTCTTTATGGTGTAAGATAAGTAGGGAGCATTGCAAAGTTTATAAACCAACCAATGCAAAATGATAGCAAGGTATATAAAACTGAATGATGGAGGTCTTCAATCATGTCTAAACACCATGTTCACACAAGATTGTAAAGGTAAAACACTATACGAAGCATTTAACATAAATATGAAAGCCTTCATCATAAAGTTTTACAAAAAGACCAAACTAACATAAAGCGGAAGATGACAATGAAGGGGGATACAAAATGCAAAGAGTTAGCGCAAACAAATGTTATCAAGGGTTGAAAAGATCAAACAACCAAACTAATAAGGTTTTAAGGGTAGGTTATGGGTATCCTATATTTTTGGCTCAAAAAAGAATTTTGAAGAGAGGGAGTCAAATATATAAATTCTATCTAAGGTGGTGCTAAGAGTCTTTTTATATGAAAAACAAACCTATGGTTTTTCAGAAGGCTAAAGGTGTGAAAGATTTTCTCATAGGAGGGCTAGTTAAATTTTTTAGTTAGAGCAAGGGATAGAGGTGGCTTGGCCAACTGGAATGGTGCAAGCCAATCAACACAAGTCAACCCTACCCTTGTTGGCTACGGGTTTTTGGTGGGGCTATAGGTAGGCTTAGGTTGGTTGGACAAAAAGTTAGATCAACACAAAACATGCAATGCAAAATGACATGGATGAACAAAATGACATGATACGGTGGTTGTCTAAAACAAATGCAAGAGTTAGCCTAAATTAACTAGCCACAAGCTCAGAGTTAAAGGATGGTGCCAACTTCATAGCTCCCTCTAAAAAGACACAAAGAAAAAGAACCTAAACACTAATAGGCACACAAAAGGGTCTACAAGTTTTCCAAGATCAAGAACAAAGTGCTCTCTCAATAACAATTAAATCAAACAACATGGTGTTGTGGTATTTGTTAGAGCAATGGTACAATATTACTTGATGTTTCAGTTTAAGATCACAATGTAGACGGTCATAATATTTATATAAATATAGACAAAAGAAAACGGGTTGCCTCCCGCAAAGTGCTTCATTTAAAGTCATAGACCTCGACTTTCTTACGTACCTTCTTGTTGTCGCGAAGCCATGGTCCTTCATGCAAGATTTGAAGGTGCCACGCAGCTTTGATTCACTCTCCATGATCATTTTACTTGATGAGAGGCTTGCCCAATCTTTGGGGCATAGCTTTTCTCCTCTTGATTCAAACTTCATGCCCTACATGGTTAGTGAAACTCGGGTTTTCTCCCGATGTTTGCTCTTTTAAAGTCATTAGCTTGACCAAGCACAAAGCAAGTCCAAGTTTTGCAAGTTCTAAAGAAAATATGTGTAACCATAACCACAATTTAAATTGGATGAACAAAGCATGTTGTGATTAAAGGTAACATAAGCTTCTTGCTCAGTGCTAAAGCTCTCATTAGGCATGGGTTCTTTAGGCAAGTAAATAACAAAGTTTAAGCACATCATAGCCTCTTCATCATTCTCAAGTAATTCTAGCCTATCGTGATCAAAGGAGCAAGGCACAGAATCGAATCATACTTTTGGATGGACATCAAAATATCAAAGGGACATTATCATCACCAAAAGTATCTTGTGAGGTTAATGTGTACCTTAGCCTTCGAGCTTTTCATCGTGGGTGATCCTCCGGAGTTGAAAGCGAACAATCCTTGATGATCGAAGGTGGCTCGCATAGACTTTTCTTCGTGCCACATGTCATCAAGGTTGCTTTGTGTTGGATCACTCCTCTTAACTTGTGGCCTCACACATCTTGGTTGTGAAAATGTAGCTCCATGATCCTTCGTGTGAGAACCCAAAACATCCGCGCCATTGGATGTCGTCCTTTGTGTGTAATCTTTCGTGGTCTTCTTCAAACATCTTATTGCGTCGGATGTCGCCAACTTGTGCCTTAATTTGCTAATGCTCCAGGGGTCTTTGTTTTGTTCCAAGCCTCTGAATTTCCTCATGTGTGGTCTAATGGAAGCATTCCCCAAGCTCCTCTTCGTTGTTGTCGTCCTCATCTTCACCATCTTGTTCTCATCGTATTGTTGTTGCCTCTTCCTCGTGGATTTTCCCATGTATACATAACAGAACATATACCAAAATATAATTCTATTGAAAAATTTATAAAATTATTTTTCGAACGAGTGCTCATTCATCTTAATCGGAGTCCATATGAGGGAGTTATGGCTGTTTCACTTCAGCTTTGCTTGCTGTCCAGAAATTTTCAGGACGTGCAACCATCAGTGATTCGGCCATATCCGCTTGTAGGAACCTCCGATCGACTTGATTCTCGACTCGTTGGAAGCGTAACTTTGTGGGGCTTCTAAATATCTAAAGATGTTGTTCTTCCCATGAGGCTGTGCAAAAATTGATGCGAACAGAAACTTCGAAGATGTTGAAGAGCTTGATCTTGTGATCTCGGGGGCATCGATTGCTTCCAATACCTATTGCTTGATCAAACTAATCTCCACAATACATTAGTCTTAAAATTTTAATTGACGCATTGACTTACCTTGTTGACGTTCTCTTGTGTAGGGTGTGGGCTCTATAGCGGATGATGGGCCACTAACCAAAGTTAGCACCTACCACTAAAGAGCAAATCTTGATGTTTGTTGAAAGTGAATCTTGTGTTGTTGCAGTGCGGGTGTAGAGAACTCCTCGAACATCTTGTGTCTAGCTTTTGACCTGCTGTCAAGGACACAAACAAGAAAACAAGCGTATATGCAATAATAAAATTTAGGGTTAGTTAAAAAGAAAGGTAGATCACCCTAGGGTTCAAGTTGCCGATCTCCGGCAACGGCGCCAGAAAAAGGGCTCGTTGATGGTTCAAAACCGTGTTGAAGTTCACCGCAAGCGTATGGGTGACTTGGTGCCTTTTTCACCTAGGAGGGTCCCTAAGGTTTGTCAATTGGTGGATCGGAAGCAAACCGCTAAGGTTCTCTACCTTATCTAGGCAAACTAACCTAACATTAAGTATTGATTGCATATGAGATAAACCTAATAGATATAAGAGTGAAGTGTAAAGGTTGATCACATCCATAACATGGGCAACATAAAGGAACAAACAAGGATAACTAAGGCCTACATCTTCTAGTTGTACTTCTAGCCGAAAGAGCAAGTGCAACAAGCATCTCATCTAAAAGCCATCTTTAAACTACTACCCTCCGGTCAAACCCTCTAAGGCACACATCGTACACGTGATCGACATCCTGTCACGATGCCCCGTTTCTTGTATGGGTAAACCTAAGAGCACGCTCATAGGGAGCGTGTCGTACTCCTTGCTGGATCCGGTATGAACCCCTAGCCCCCATGGCTACGAGATCACCGCGAGCAATCTATGTTAACAATAGATTGAAATAAAGCAAACGCAAGAAAGCACAAGATCATAAAAGGAGGAATCGAGTCGCTAAAGATCGGATGACATGAAGTACTTTACTCACATAGTAGATGCGTTTAGGTCATCGCCACCGAATACATACCATCGAAGACCTCAACTAGCTCTAGAACTCCGCCATGGCACAACCACGCAGGGCATCCATGGCGGCTAGGGTCAGCCTAGGCCATCTCCTAGACAACTTCGAGGACTTGTGGCGGCAGTCGTCTCTCTCCGGTGCTTCCTTCTAGGTTTCGCCGAGTTGTGACGAATGGATGTGGCGGCCGTCGGAGGTAGGGGATATAAATGAGCCGGGGAGCGTGTAGGTCAAAGGGGAGGCCGAAACGGGCCTGAAACCCCCTAGGCCGGTCGGCATGGGCCGGCCGGCCCAGGCCCTTTTCGGCCCGGTTTGTGCTCATCTTCCTCCACGATGCTTCTCGCACTTTCTTGAATATTTGTCGATGTGGATGTGGGTCCTTGACGTCGTTTTCCCCGCGGTTTAGATACGGGTGCTTGGCGCGCAAACTCCCGCATCTTCCGTTCGGGTCCTCGGAGTTTCACTGCTTCATGCTTCGGTCCTCGGGTCATTTGGAGTCATGTTCACTTCGTGTGTTGACTTGTGCCGGGCTTCGTGATCTTCTCACAAAGTGCTCAATGAACTCTACCCGAAAGTCCTCATTTAAGCGCTTAAATCTTGCGTAAACAACATACTCCAAAAGTCACATGCAAGTGTGAACTTGTTACATCATTAGTATGCCTAGTGGTGGGTTAGTTATAATTCAAAGCTCTAACCAAAGTGTAACAAGTGCTCTTGGTTGATGGAAATCGACCGTCAACACCTAGCCGCCATGGCCGCCCTACGTGGTTGTGCCATGGCGGAGTTCTAGAGCTACGTGTTCATCATCTTAGGTATGATCTCGGTGGTGATGGTGTAATACATACTTTCATGTGAGCAATGATTATCTTGTCATCTGATCTATTGAGTGATTCCATGTCTCCGTCTTTACTTTCTACCTTGCATGAATATGTTTGATCCTTAGTCTAATACCGGTTTAGACTACATAGCATGCTTTATGTAATCATGGTGATTAGATCTAGTATGTGGACCCTACATGGTTTGTGGACATGTCCATGTATGGGCACACCCCCGGATCCCCCGCTTCATTAAGGGAGCATCGTGACAGGGTGATTTCCCCCGAAAGAGTGGATGTCTTCGGGAGGTAGGCCGGAGATAGGAGTTTAAGGATGCTTTTAGATGAGATGCTTAGTTTGTTGCTCGTTTGCCGAAACTACAACTAGAAGGTGATAGGCTTAGTTGTCCCCTTGGTAGCGCTTTACCTTGCCTATGTTCGTGTATATGATCAACCTATACACTTCATGAGTATTTCTTTAGGTTTGCCTCTTTTATGCAATCAATGCTTCATGTTAGGTTAGATTGACTAGACAAGGTAGAGAACCTTAGTGATTTGCTTCCGATCCTTGGATTGACAAACCTTGGGGACCCTCCTTGGTGAAAAAGGCACCAAGTCACCCGTACACTTGCGGTGAACTTCAACACGGTTTTGAACCGTCAACAAACCCTTTTTCTGGCGCCGTTGCCGAGGATCAGCAACTCGAACCCTAGGGTGATCTACCTTTCTATTTGACTAACCCTAATTTTTATTATTGCATATACGCTTGTTTTTTTGTTTGTGTCCTTGAAAGCAGGTCAAAAGCTAGACACAAGATGTTTGATGAGTTATCTACACCCGCATTCCAACAAACATCAAGATTCACTCTTTAGTGGTAGGTGCTAACTTTTGATAGTGGCTCATCATCCGCTATCGAGCCCACACCCTACACGAGAGATGATAAATAAGGTAAGTCAACATGTTAATTAAATTTTTAAGACTAATGTTTTGTGGAGATTTGTTTGATCAAGCAATAGGTATTGAAAGCAATCGCGATGCCCCCAAGATCAGAAGATCAAGCTCGTCAACATCTTCAAAGTTTCTGTTCGCATCAATTTTTGCACAGCCTCATGGGAAGAACAATAGAATATCTTTAGATATTTAGAAGCCCCACGAAGTTACGCTTCCAACGAGTCGAGAATCAAGTCGATCGGAGGTTCCTACAAGCGGATATGGCCGAATCACTGATGGTTGCACGTCCTGAAAATTTCTGGACAGCAAGCAAAGCTGAAGTGAAACAGCCATAACTCCCTCATATGGACACCGATTAAGATGAATGAGCACTCGTTGGAAAATTAATTTTATAAAATTTTCAATAGAATTATATTTTGGTATATGTTCGGTTATGTATACAGGGAAAATCCACGAGGAAGAGGCAGCAGCAATACGATGAGAACAAGATGGTGAAGATGAGGACGACAACAATGAAGAGGAGCTTCAGGAATGCTTCCATTAGACCACACATGAAGAAATTCAGAGGCTTGGAACAAAACAAAGACCCCTAGAGCATTGGCAAATGAAGGCACAAGTTGGCAATATCCGACGCAAGGATATGTTTGAAGAAAACCGCGAAGGATTACTCACAAAGGACAACATCCAATGGCACGGACACTTAGGGCTCTCACACGAAGGCTCACGGAGTTACATGAAGACATTCAAGAGATGTGTGAGCCCACAAGTGAAGAGGAGTGATCCTACACAAAGCAACATTGACAACATGTGGCACGAAGGGCGGAATTGAGAAAAGTCTACGTGAGCCACCTCCGATCATCAAGGATTGTTCGCTTTCAACTCCGGAGGACCACTCACGATGAAAAGTTAGAGGGCTAAGGTACACATTAACCTCTCAGGATACTTTTGGTTATAATAATATTCCTTTGATATTTTCATGTTCATATCCAATAGTATGATTTAATTATATGCCTTGCACCTTTGATGATCATGATAGGCTAGAATTTCTTGAGTATGATAAAGAGGCTATGTTGTGCTTAAACTTTGTTAATTACTTGCCTAATGAACCCATGCCTAATGAGAGCTTTAGCTCTGAGCAAGAAACTTATGATTCCTTTAATCACATTTTGTTCATCCAATTTAAATTGTGGTTATGTATGCATTTGTTTTCTTTACAACTTGCAAATCTTGGACTTGCTTTGTGCTTAGTCAAGCTAGTGACTTTAAAAGAGCAAATGTTGGGAGAAAACCCGAGTTTCACTAACCATGTAGGGCATGTAGTTTGAATCAAGAGGAGAAAAGCTATGCCCAGAAAGAATTACAACTTGAACATCTCCATCTCCATTACCGAAACTCAAAAACAATGTTGCTGTTTTCATCAATTTTGAGCACCCGATCAGATATGTAGAAGAAGGAAAAAGTTGAAAATCAGAAGGTCCATCAAGTGCCGATTCCAACGCCTCCAATATCGACGAATTTGAAGACCCGTACAAGGAGATATGGCAAAAACCTTAGGCGTTGCGCAGTCTGAAATCAGATTTGGACAGATTGCTGTGTTGGAGTAAAACGGGCATAACTCACTTGTTCGGAGCCCGTTGGGGGTGAATAAACACTTGATGGAAAGACAATTTCATGCGCCACACATTGGAGAAGTTGTTTGCTACATGGTCTGATCTGGACAGAGAAGAAAATTTGTGAAAGGAGAGGCAGCGACGAAGAGCAAAGGAGAAGGATGGGATGATGATGCAAGAGACGATCGGGCAAGCCTCTCATCAAGCAAAATGATCGTGCCAAGCATGGAGGGTGGATCAAAGCTGCATGGACATCTTCAAATCTTACATGAAGGACCATGGCTTCATGACCACGAGGAGGTACATAAGAAAGTCGAGCTCTATGACTTTAAATGAAGCGCTTTGCGGGAGGCAACCCGTTCTCTTTTGTTTATATTTATATATAAATATTATGACCGTCTACATTGTGATCTTAAACTGAACCATCAAGTAACATTGTACCATTTCTCTAACAAATACCACAACATCATGTTGTTTGATTTAATTGCTATTGAGAGAGCACTTTGTTCTTGATTTTGAAAAGCTTGTAGACCCTTTTGTGTGCCTATTAGTGTTTAGGTTCTTTTTCTTTTGTGTCTTTTTAGAGAGAGTTATGAAGTTGGCACCATCCTTTAACTCTAAGCTTGTGGCTAGTTAATTTAGGCTAACTCTTACTTTTGTTTTAGACAACCACCACCATGTCATTTTGTTCATCCATATTGCATTGCATGTTTTGTGTTGATCTAACTTTTTGTCCAACCAATCTAAGTCTTCCCATAGCCCCCACCAAAAACCATAGCCAACAAGAGTAGGTTTGACTTGTGGCCATGCCCACCTCTATCCCTTGTTCTAACTAAAAACTTTAACTAGCCTCTGATAGAGGGGGAGTGCCCGATCTTTCGGTGAGTGGAGATAAATCCGATTTGGTGGTTGTTGACCCTCACGATCCGACTACGACGAGCAAACTCGAAGCGCCAATGCAATCGCTGAACCAACTCCCGATGGTTACCAACCTTGCCGGTGCAAAATCAGCCTGATCACGAAGATCAATTCCTGTACGCAATCGAAGAACGAACAAGAATTATGAAGCGAGCAATCTTAATATCACTCGAAGGTGGAGTTCTGAATCACAGAGGACAGCACGTATTTGTGCGTGTTCTGGTGTAGCTAAAGCTAGATGTAAAACAAAACTCAAGTCTGAAAACAAAAGAGGGGTCTATCTAAATAGAGGGGACGCAGCCCTGGCGGCGGAGGGATCGTGAACAGTACCGAGCTACAGTACCGCGGGTACTATTCACGCCAGCCCGTGAACAGTACCGCAGCCCTAGTGCACCCGCACTTGGACCTCCTGTTGGGCCAGCTTTATTCTTCTGGGCCTTCGTTCTTTAACAGCATGATGTAATTCAATTCCTTCGCACGAGCCCGAGTAATTGGCCCAGTTGGCGGAAGTGGTGCCTGGGCCTGAAGTGGAGGCGACAATGGCGCCCGAGTCTGTGCAAGTGGCGCCTGGGGTGCTGCTAGAGGAGATATACTCGTGTCGTCGGTGATGTCCGCATCAGCCTCCCTATAAAAGCCTTAGGAAAACCTCTCCTACCTTTAGCCTTCTTAAAACCTTAGGTTTGTTTTTCATAAAAAGACTCTTAACACCACCTTAGATAGAATTTCTATACTTGACTCCCTCTCTTAAAAATTCTTATTTGAGCCAAAAATATAGGATACCCATAACCTACCCTTAAACCTTGTTAGTTTGGTTGATTTATTCTTTAGAGGCCAAGTTTTGTTCTTTGCTTATTGTGGACCTTATCAAAAATCTTTCAAACCTTGCTAACATTTGCTTGTGCTAACTCTTTGCATTTGCATTTTGTATCCCCCCCCATTGTCATCCTCCGCTTTATGTTAGTTTGGTCTTTTTGTAAAACTTTATGATGAATGCTTTCATATTTATGTTAAATGCTTCGTACGGCATTTTTACCTTTACAATCTTTTTTGAACATGGTGTTTAGACATGATTGAAGACCACCATCATTCAGTTTTATATACCTTGCTATCATATTGCTTTGGTTGGTTTGAAAACTTTGCAATGCGCCCTACTTTTCTTGCACTATAAGGAATTACTAATCTTGGGATAAGCATGGTGTTTTGACCCTGGTTAGTAAATCTTTATGGCAAGGGAAAAGTTTGGCAACCACTTTGTAAGCATGGAGCTTAGAATTTGGTGTAAACATTATTTTGTTTTTTTTCATCCTTTCATTTGCATGCACCCTTGCATACACGTACACCCTCTAGGTTCTTAACTTTTCCTTCACTAGATTAACTATGCCACAAGTTAAGATCTTAGGGGATCTCTTTGGTTTGTTAGCATAGAGTGAGTATTCCCGACCGTCACCTCGGGGGTACTTTGTGCTTTATTATTTCGTAGGCATTGTGAATCACTCCCATAAGTTCGTGATAAAAATCTGAAATCAAGATCATCAACACCTCCAAAATCTGGATATTCAGAAGCTCCATTAAGTCTTGTTTCCAACGCATCAAGATTCAACATTTTAGGAGACTTGTGCAAGGAGTTACAACCAAATTTTTTGATGTCACACGTTCTGAAATCAGCCCGGGACAGCTTGCACTCACAGAGTAAAAAGGGCATAACTCCTTTGTTCGAAGTCTGATTGGGATGAATGACCACTCGTTGGAAATTTAATTTCAAGAACTTTGCAATGGAGCAACAGTTCAGTACATGTTATGTTATGGAAGTATAAGAAAAAAATCCTGGAAGATGAACCAACAATGAGGGACAACATGGAAGGAGGTGAAGATGATATAAGAAACGATTGGGACAAAGGCTTGTGACAAAGGGTAGACGTTGGAGGACAATCAAGACAACAAAGGTGAATAGTATGACAATCCACACATGGCGGTAGGACTTCAAGAATTACAAGATGGTTCATCATCTTCCATGCCTAGCAACATGCCAAGCATAGAGGAGGATTTGGTGGACATGAGAACACCATATGGAGTACAAAGACCATGGTTGCCACGGGATGCCAATTTTCTGCTTCCATGTTGAGCACAATGCTTAAGCATGGAGGAGGCCGTGCTACACTTCAAGCATCAAAGGACGGTAACAATTCCTCAACCCTCCTTTTGTCCTTGTCTTTCTATATGTCTGTTCATGTATATGCTTTCCACAACCTTAGATGCAACCTTTGTATATCTCTCTATAGAATAACATGGCTACAAGGAGTACAACCTAGGTTTGTTTTGTTTTCAATAATAATCACCGTTACCTTGTGCTCAACATGATGATATCTCGTATGCTCTTGCTTATGGATATATGATGATCGTTGCCGCTTTGCTCATTCTTGTGCTTGGTTTGTATATGATTAAGCTAGTGCTCTCTTTAATAT
Source organism: Cenchrus fungigraminus (assembly GCA_036936925.1). Classification (NCBI taxonomy): domain Eukaryota; kingdom Viridiplantae; phylum Streptophyta; class Magnoliopsida; order Poales; family Poaceae; genus Cenchrus; species Cenchrus fungigraminus. Next base: position 87,342,997 of record CM072779.1, on the reverse strand, counting down.
GATCTGAAATTTAAATTAATGCTAGCCTAATCTTTTGTGGAGGTTATGATAACTTAAGTCCCATAGTTGTTTTTCATTTCTCTCAATTTTGAATGAATCAAAGATCCATTTTTATTCTTAAAAGTTTATGCTAACCTTGTCACAAGTACCGCTTGCATTTTCCTCTACCTATCCAAAGCCCGAATTTACTTGAGTGCAAAACCTTAGTTTACAAGATTTATTTTTGGGTGCATTAATTCAAGGCTTGATTTCTCTGGCCCGAGACAAAGAAGTTGGTCATTCCGTTTTTGCATATCTATCTTTTTGCTAGCCTTTTCTATCCGTGCATTGTGAGTTTCCACATTGGGAATTTTGCGAACCTCGCCGGATATCCACCCACAAACCCAAATACATCTTTTTTGTGTTCACCTCCTTGACCACAACCCAATATATGAGTATGGATGGGTATTTCGAGGATGATTACAAGGAAGGTGCTGTCAAGTGAGCAAGACTTTGGGAGACTTCCAAAAGGATCCCTAGAAGGTTTCGAATATCTCTCTCCAAGAAAATAAGAGAACTTCAATTTCTACCTTGGCATATATATCACCTCTTTTGCCCGAGGACGAGCAAACGTCTAAGCATGGGGGGTTGCCAAGGAAGTGCTAGTATAGTCTAGAGTTCAAAGGGAGCAAATAAAAAAGTGTGATGAAAGAAAAAAATGAAATGAAAAAAAGATGAGAAAAAGAAAGAAAGAAGAAAAAAATAATAAAATAAAGCTCCCCAGTTATCTAGCTATGTTTAGTGCTTTTTGAGTTTTCAAGAGGATTTCAAGATCAAGACCCATACTCATCTTTCAAAACATGTGCAATCCGATAACGAGGACTTCGTTTGTCCCTCGGGATCACTCTTTGTCGTTTGCACATGTCCACCTATCGAAAAGTGTGTGTTCATCTCCCCCCCCCCTCCTTGAGAACATTATTTTTCCAATGACCTTTTTGACGAGTCTCGGTAAGACCATGAGAAGCTAGTCTTGTTTTGATAATATCTCAACTATAATATCTTGGTAGGACTAAACTTTCCCATAGCTCCATATAAAGCTTCCACTATATACTTTGAGAGAGGAAAGGAGTAGAACAAGTAGGCTTGAGAGACAAGATGAGATGAGAGTACATGAGCAAGATGCAAGATGGTTATTATTGATCTTGGTAAAGCAATTTTCATTCATCCCACTCTTTATTTTTCAATTTTTTTGAGATTTGTTTAAAATTTGAGAGCATGATTAATTACTTGTGGAAAGAGCTTAATATCTACCCTCCATAGAGATGAAAGCTAGTTACTTTATGGAACTTTAACAAATGTAAAATTGGAGAGCATTATGTTTTCTCATGTATGATCAAGTGCAGGGTATGAACATTGAAAGGCAATACTAACATCCACTAAAGGCTTACTCGAGGACGAGCAAGGTTCAAGCATAGGGGTATGTTGACGGTCGATTTCCGTCAACCAAGAGCACTTGTTACACTTTGGTTTGAGCTTCAAATTATAACTAACCCGCCACTAGGCATACTAATGATGTAACAAGTTCACAATTGCATGTGGTTTTGGGAGTATGTTGTTTACGCGGGAATTAAGTACCTAAATGAGGACTTCTGGGTAAAGTTCATCAAGCACTTTATGAGAAGATCACGAAGCCCGGCACAGGTCAAGACACCAAGTGAACATGACTCCAAATGACCCGAGGACCGAAGCATGAAGCCGTGAAACTCCGAGGACCTAAACAGAAGATGAGGGAGTTTGCGCGCCAAGCACCTTTATCTAAACCGCGGAGAAAACGACGTCAAGGACCCACATGCACTTCGGCAAATATTCAAGAAAGTGCAAGAAGCATCATGGAGGAAGATGGGTCCGAACCGGGCCGAAAAGGGCCTGGGCCGGCCGGCCCATGCCGACCGGCCTAGGGTGTTTCAGGCCCGGTTCGCGACGCCCTTTGACCTACATGCTCCTGGGCTCATTTATATCCCCTGCCTCCGACGGCCGCCACATCCATTCACGACATGTCGGCAAAACCTAGAAGCAAGCACCGGAGGGAGACGACGGTGACCGCGAGTCCTCGAAGTTGTCTAGGAGATGGCCTAGGCCGACCCTAGCCACCATGGCCGCCCTGCATGGTTGTGCCATGGCGGAGTTCCGGAGCTACGTGTTCATCATCTTAGGTATGATCTCGGTGGTGGCAGTGTAATACATACTTTCATGTGAGCAATGATAATCTTGTCATCTGATCTATTGAGCGATTCCATGTCTCCGTCTTTACTTTCTACGTTTCATGAATATGTTTGATTCTTAGTCTAATGCTGGTTTAGACTACATAGTATGCTTTATGTAATCATGGTGATTAGATCTAGTATGTGGATCCTTCATGGTTTGTAGACATGTCCATGTATGGGCACGCCCCTGGATCCCCCGCTTCATTAAGGGAGCATCGTGACAGGGTGATTCCCCCCGAAAGAGTGGATGTCTTCGGGAGGTAGGCCGGAGGTAGGAGTTTAAGGATGCTTTTAGATGAGATGCTTAGTTTGTTGCTCGTTTGCCGGAACTACAACTAGAAGGCGATAGGCTTAGTTGTCCCCTTGGTGGCGCTTTACCTTGCCTATGTTCATGTATATGATCAACCTATACAGTTCATGAGTATTTCTTTAGGTTTACCTCTTTTATCCAATCAATGCTTCATGTTAGGTTAGATTGACTAGACAAGGTAGAGAACCTTAGCAGTTTGCTTCCGATCCTTGGATTGAAAAACCTTGGGGACCCTCCTTGGTGAAAAAGGCACCAAGTCACCCGTACGCTTGCGGTGAACTTCAACACGGTTTTGAACCGTCAACAAAAAGGTGCACTGACTGAGCTGATCTGTTGATTGTGTGTCACGTGGCTCGATCTTATAGGGCGGAGCGGCTGATGTAGCGCCACGTGGTGCTAGTGTGGCCCATAGACCGGTGGTGGACCGCAAGTCTATGGTCCACGGTGGACCGGTATGCGATCAGGATCGTCGGTGCGAGATCTGGCGGTTGTGATGTGCTACTCCTGGGGAGTCACCGGCTGGCAGGGAGGGGCGGTGGCACACGGTGGCGGCTCGCCAGAACTTTGCCGGAATTGCGTTGATCTCGAGCTACGGTGCACCAAAACGTGTTCCGTTTGATCCAGGAGAAAGAGAGGAACAGGACGGAGCTCACCAAAGGCATCTCGACATCGTTGGAGCGGCAGGGATGGTCTGCGGCAGCCGAAAGAGGACGAGGATAATGGGTGCATGCGGAGGATGGGGTTTGGGCCTCGGGTTCTTTCTCCTGGGTGCCTCGACGAGGTTCTGGTGGTCCTGCGAGTGCAAGGAGAGAAGGAGGAGGGTGAGAGAGGGTCGGGGCGGGGGAAGAGCGACAACGGCGTGGTTCCTTACCGCGGTGGCTGTCACTTTGATTCGCTAGCGAGGAGGACATGACAACAGTGAGGGTTGGAGGATGTGGCCAAAGGGAAAGCTGGGACTCGATTTAGGCCATTTATAAGCTAGGGGAGGGAGAGGAGATGACCGAGATGTGGAGAAGCAGCCATGGCGGCCGTGATAGGAACGGGAGACGCGGTTCCTGCCGTCCGTGGATGGCGGCGCACCTGTACGGGGTCACACGCGAGGGGGTGAGGTCCAGGAAGGGTGGGGGAGGGTCCACGCGCCCGGAGATTGTGGCAGAGGTGCGAGATGCTCGAGGGTTTGAATTCTCGTGGCCGGCGGCGGTGCTTGGTCACTTGAAGCAGGGGAGCAAGAAAGGAAGGTGGAAGAGGAAGGGGATGACGGGTGGGGTCGGGTTGTTGGTGAGAGAGGGAGGGGAAGCTGAGCTGGGCCGCTACGATTGTGGGCCGGCGAGTGATGGTGGGATGACATAGAGAAAAGGGAGGGGAAAGGGAGAGAGAGGCCGGCGGGGTGGAGCTGGGCTTGGCCCAACAGAGGGGAGGAGAGGTGTTTTGGGCCGAAGGATTTTAGCCTGAGAGTGGGAGGGAATTTGGGCCAGATTTGAGAGTGAGAAGATAAAGAGAGATAGGCCCGGGTGTTGAGAAAGGTTTTGAGCATCTGTGGAGCTAGAGAGAAAGAGAAATATTAGGCTAGATTTGTTAGAGAGGTAAAGAGGGACGTGTTTGAACTGGCATGGGATTAAGATGGTTTATAGAGAGAGATTGGTAGAAATAGAGAGAGAAGGGCTAGGTTTGATAAAGAGGGATTAAGAGATATAAGACAGCTTGGATAAAGGGTTTTGGGTCCTAAGAGATGAGAGAGATTCGACTAAGGGATTGACCCCAAAAAGATTAAGGACACTTTAGAGATAGAGAGAAGAAAGATGGCTCTTTGGTATTAGAGAGATAGATTTGGCTCAAGAAAAGATAGATGTGGTTTTATAGAGATACAAGGGTTAACATAAAGACGAACCTATTCGAGTTTAAAAACTCAAATTCCTTTTTCGCACAAACAAAAATGCATCGCAGCATGAATGCAACAAACAAAATTTATAACCTATGATTCATTTATTTAGTTTAGAAAATATTATTTATTTTGAAAAGATCGCACACACTCTCTATTTAATTCTAACAAATTTTAATAAAAATTTTAAATACTAGCCAAATTGCGAACTAGGGTGTTACACATAGTAGTTGAAGTAGAAGGTCCGTCATCAACCGTAGTCGTCGTCATGGAAGTAGAGGGTACATGATCCGTAGTAGGTACACGATCCTCGCCATCTCCATCACTTTATTCTTCTTCCTCCTCAAAGAGCGTCTCAGCCATCTCCTCATCACCTGCACACTCAAAGCCAAGAGAAGTACATGGCATTGTCTCGTCGAAGGTTACCTCGCAAGTCTCCGTGATTTTGTTAGTCTCAAGATTAAGCACCCTATAAGCTCTAGAATGGTTTGCATACCCAAAGAAGATACCATCACTAGATCTAGCCTAAAACTTATCAAGTTTTCCCTTCTTGAGAATAAAACATTTGCAACCAAAGACTCGGAAGTGACTCACCTTACGAGCTCAGCCATGCATGAGCTCAAAACTTGTTTTCTTCTTGAACGCTCGAAGGAAGATCTTGTTTGAAACATAGCACGCGGTACTCACCGCCTCAGCCCAATACCTCCTAGGAGTCCTATGCTCATCGAGCATCATCCTAGCCATCACACACAACGTCCGGTTCTTCCTTTCCACAAGTCCATTCTGAGGGGGCACATAAGGAGTCGAGTACTGATGCTCAAGACCATGATCACAATAGAAGGCATCAAAACAAGAGTTTCTGAACTCAGAGCCATTCTCACTACGAATTGCTCGAATAGTGTTCCCATGCCTCTCATTTTTTAACCTCACGATCAAGTCTCGAACAAAACCAAATGTCTTACTTTTATCCTTCAGGAAAAACACCCAGGCATAGCGAGAATAGTTGTCCACCACAACCAGGACATACCACTTCCTACCCACCGAGCGCACTCGAGCTGGCCCAACAAGGTCCATATGCAACATCTTTGTCGGACGCTCTGTCATGACAATATACAGGGGTGGATGAGAAGAAGCGACCATCTTACCATGTCTACAAGGTGCACAAACCAACTCCTTCTCAAACCTCAACCTTGGCAATCCTTGGACCCAATCGAGACCACTCAAGCGGGAAAGCAAATCAAAGCTCAAGGGTCCCAACCGCCTATGCCACTTCCACAAGTCGCAAGAACCAGCCACCAAACACCGTGCAGGACCATTGAACTGAGAGAAATCAACTCGAAAGATCTGACCCTCGGGAACGATAGTACAAACAAGGTCGCCTCGAGAATCAAGCACCTAAGACGCACCCAACTTAAACCGAACCTCAAACCCCTCATCAAGCAGATGAGACACAAAAACCAAATTGAACGCCAGCGACTTGACAAGAGAAACACTCCTTAGAGAAACCTTCATGCTCACCTTTACCATACCTTCACCTAGAACTCGTCCCTTACCATTATCACCAAAAGTGATGTACTCCCTGGTACTCACTGGGGTGAGGCTTGTGAACCACCCCTGTCTCCGGTCATGTGTCGAGAACAACCAGAGTCCAACAGCCAAACGTTCCTCAAGCCTCCCACCTGCAAATAAAAAATGAGGACGAGAATGAGAAAGCCACTCAACACTGGGGTTAGTACAAAAGGAGTCAAACCAATGTCGAGCCATTTGCTCAAAAGTGGGGTTAGCAACATCTATCCTACCACATCTAAAGCTACCACCACGCTGAACCATCTCACATCTCGCTGGAGGAGTAAGATCACCACGAAAGGAAGAGCATGGCCCGTACCTCCTCTGAGACTCAAAGCTGCGACGACCTCTCCCATCCTCATATCGACCATGAGATGGAGAACGTCCAGCAAACAAACCACGACCAGACTCAAACTGCCTACCACCTGTAGCACGACCACCAGAACCGACTCGATCAATACCATGTCCACGAAACCCAAACTGAACACCTCTTTGGGGTGCACCGGTCTGACTGGTGCCCTTGACCGGTCTGATGCCTCCCTGCCAGCAACACGGTCCCGATCAGCAGCTCTCCTATAACCCTAAGCTGGTATAGACCTCACCACAGCCTCTCCCCTAGGTAGTGGCATACGAGGCTCAGGCACACCATGAGAAGGGTAGTACCTGTCTTTGTTCGCCCACTGCTTAGCCATCCTCTCATCACTCTTCCTCTTGTAGCAAAACTCACCTACGTGACCATCTCTCCCACAATACTCACAATGGAAGCAGAATTGTTTTAGCTTTGGCTGTGGGTTCTCACTGGGTTTCTCTTACTCTTTCTTCTCAGGCTTTCTCTCAAACACATTCCCAAGGTTGCTCACAAATCTCACTGGTTTTTGGAAATTGTCTGTTTTGTGGGGAAACACGGGTGGATCTGGAATGGTGTCAAGTTTGTTTCGTAGGTGATTTGGCTTGGGTGCATACTTGTTTGTGGGTGTAGTTTGTGGTGGCACTAGGATATCTCCAATCTTCTCTTAACTTTCACGACTACACTCACCAATCTTCTCCGACCCCAAAACCTGGTCATCAAAGCGCTTAAACACGGCCATCATCACACTCAACAGAGGCTCATGCCCCGACAACCAAGTCATCATCTTTGTCAACTCATCATTCTCATCCTGTAATTGATCAACATAATGTGCAACCTCCATATTCTTAACAGCATGTAATTCACATGTAGAAAAACTAGTAGCAATGGGAGCTTTCAACTCAACCTCTAGGGAAACAATCCTAGCATGTGAATCATCTAGTTTTGCATGCAACACAGGACAGGACTTGCAAGCACCAAGCAAACTAGATCTAGACTTCATCTCATCCAACTCACTCCTAGCCAAATCTAGTTCGTCAACTGTGGAGGCATGCTTCTCTTTCAGAATAGTCAAATTAGACAGGAAAATAGAGCAATCACTACAATCAACCTCATCACTAACAATAGGAGCAGACTTCATAGCATCCAAAGCAAGCATATCATCAAAATGCCTAGCCTCTAAGTCAACCACTTTTTCCCTAGCTTCCTCTAGAGAGGCCCTAAGCTCTTTCCTCATCTTCTTAGCATCTCTAAGCATACTATCACAATTGTCTAGCAATTCATTCAATGTAGCATTCTCCTCAAGCAACGAGTCAATGGTGGGGGTAGGTACCTCATCCTCGGAGTCAGAGTACAAAAATCACCAAAAAGGAAAATGGGAGAGACCACCAAAAACACTAGAGGAATCACGTCGAACCTTCTATACATCAAAGGAAAGATTCATACAAGGTCTAGCTTGCCTCCCTAGCATCCAACCCTCTCTAAAGATCTCACTATGAAGCTCTCAAGCTAGTCCTAGAGAAAATAGGTAACTAAAAAGAGAAAATGCTAAAAGCAAATGAAAACCCTAAAGCCCAAGAGATGGCTGCCAACACCCTTCCACCAAGATTATATATGAGGTCCATCGGTGGGGGTGAAAGACTAAAATGCCCTTAGGCGATACAATCCCTTGAAGGGCAAATTAGGAAACTTTGACAGCTTTTCCATAGGACGGACGCCTAGCAATCGCACCTCACGTAGCCTCGACGCCAAGCATGCGATCCCGACGCGTGTCCTCCGCTTCGAGTCACCTGACTCTCCTCGACCGCCACCGGTCCACTAGTTAGACCGGTCCAGCCCACCGGTCAGACCAGCCCAGTGCAGCCTTGAGCCGCCGACCACTCGGACTTGGCTTTGAGGATCAACCAAGGAACCTAGTGGTTTTGTGATGAACCACTGCAAACCCCGTGAGCTTGGTGCAGCCTCCTCGCCGAGCTCCTCGACTTGGTCACCACGTCCGCTTCGGCTTGATGTTGGCTTTCGGATCAACCAATGAACCCGCTATCCGACTTTGACTTGCTCTTCTTGCACCATGTGACTCGCACTCGATCTCGTATGGACACCGGGTCCATCGAACCAAGCCTACTTGTCCCTCTAGTCCTTCGGATGCCCCGCAAGGCTATGACCTTTCGTGCCTGTTCTTCACTTGCACCAACACAAATCAAGTCGCAGCCTACATCCACAAGACAAAGCACAGCGTCAGTCCACACAACGTTGTCAATCACTCATCACTAAGGAGTGGCCATCCACCATGGCCAAAAGCTTCGTGTTGGCCGTCACAGGGATAGCACGAACCTGGTAGACCACGCTAGACACGGGGAGGATCCGCTCCTGGGATCAGCTCCAAGAGCTCATGCTAGAGAATTTCAAGGGAAATTACGATGATCCCGTCACCTCCAGACACCTCTTCACCGTGAAGTAGGGGAACAATGAGACTCTCTGAAGCTTCGTCCAGCGCTTTGTGAACATCAAGTGTCAAGCCCGTGGATTGAGCGAGCGCACCATCATCAACGTAGCATATAAAAGACTTCTATACGGATCGCTCCGCTCCCGCCTATCGCGGCGGCCACCGCAAACAGTGTCAGAGCTGATGAAGAAATGCGGAAGATGACGAGCTCCGGGAGACGCAACAGAAGCATGTCGGGGAAACCCACCCCCACCATGAAGACTGAAATTCATGAGCGTACGATCAGGAACGACGCCCGGAGCGGGAAGTACCACACCGAAAGAAGGAACTGCCTCCACACCCAACTCAGGAATTCCACACCGTTGAGTCCTCCCGGGGCAGGGAAGAGCGTCCAGAAGTGAGGACCTGTGTGGTCGGAGGACCGATGGATGGTCGCTCCTTAGTGATGAGTGGTTGAAAACGTTGTGTGGACTGACTCTTGGCCTAGTATTGCAGTTGCAGGTTGCGGCTTGATTCACGTGGTGCAGGTGAAGATCAAGTGCGAAAGGTCTATGTCTGTGTAACCTTCCAGGAGTGGAGAGACAAGTAGGCTTCGATCGAGGTACCCGGTGGCCGACGGGATCAAGTGTGGACCGTACACTGGCAACAAGAGCAAGACCACGTGGAGAGGGATGGGGCCGGTGTAAGGTAGCAGCTGACGACTGAAGCTTGCACGCGAGGTTTGCAGTGGTTTAGCCACAAAACCACTAGGTTACTTGGCTGAGTCACAAAGCCAAGGCCGGAGTTCGGAGCATGGCGGTTCTACACCAGACTGGTGGGCCTGACCGGTGTGGACCAGTCTGACTGGTGGGATGACCGGACTGACCGGTGGGTGTCGTGGGCATCCGGAAGCTTCGAAGCAGAGGACACACGGCGGGATCGCAAGGCTTGCGTGGAGTTGAAGCGGCTTGTGGTCTGCGGGCGTCCGTCCGATGGAGATATCGACCAAAGTTCCCAAACTGCCCTTGGTGGGCGTGTATCTTAAGTTAAGTAAGTAGGGGTAGTTTGGTCATTCGGCACCCTCCATATATACTCACTTGAGTGGGAGATGGCAGCCAACTCTTGAAACCCTAGGGGTATCTTAAGCTCTTTTCTTTTTCCTAGTTTTTCCTAGGCTAGCTTGAGAGCTTTATGTTGCATCTAGAGAGAGGGATGGATGACCGAGCGGCTTGCTAGACCTTGTATGAACCTTTCATGGTATGTATAGAAGCTTCGGCGTGGTTCCTCAAGTGCTCTAGTTTTTCCTCCCGTTTTGGTGATTTTCAGAGCCCTTTCTTTGGATTTTCGTGGTGAGATTTTGGGGGTGTTTTCCCACGGGATTTGTTGGTGGATTCACTCATGAGGATGTTGTGCCTCTTTTCTTGGTGATTTGTCCCCTCCAAATCCATGGAAAGGCTTTCAATTTTGGGGTTTTCGGAGTTCCTTGTGTTCTTGGGGTTTCTTGGGGTTAGAGCACGAGATTTGAGATTCCTCCTATTCTAGAGAGATTTGGGGCATATGCTTCGAGCTAGAGATCATCCATGAGTTGTTCCTACCTTCCACAAAGTTTCTCTTGAATCTGTGGAGTGAATTGAGAGATCAGGCGTAGGGAATCAAGGGGTGGACCCGCGGGTGGAGTTCTTCCCGAGCTGCCCAGGCCTGACCGGTCTGACCGGTGCCTCTCACCTGTCTGACCGGTGCAAGCCCTTATGGGTCTTTTGCTCGGGTGAACATGTGGTTCAGTGGGGATTCGCTTATGTTTTCCCAAGGTCAGTTCTTGGTGAGTTTCTCCTTGGTTTGCCCCTTCTTGGCTAGGTTGGAGTAGCTTCTTGTCGCTGGTTGTTTCTTGGTTTGAGGTGGTTTCTGTTCCAGGGCCTAGAGATCTCGTTGAGGCTCTTTGAAACGTTCCTGTGCGTGTTGTTGTGCGTGCCGGCCTGACCGGTGCAGCACACCAGCCTGACCGTTGCCATCGATCTGACCGGTGCTCCTCACCGGCCTGACCGATGAAGCACAGACAACGGGCAGCACAGGTTTCCATTGCGGTGTTCGTTGCTTGTTTGGCTGGAGATACTTGCTCCTAGGATCAGTAGCACCTCCAGTGGCTACGTTGTCTTGGCAAGGTGTGCGTGGGATTGCTCGGAAGTGAAATCGGGGTATAGGCTGAGGTTCTTCTTGAGAAGAATTTTTTATCAGCTCCCATTCACTCCCCCCTCTCCGGTCGCCAATCCGAACCTTCAATTGGAATCAGAGCCGATTACGGATCTCCTTGATTCTAACCAGTCTAAGATCCAAAGATGGGCGACTATGGAAAAGAGTCAGGTCCTCCGCACTTTGATGGAAAGAATTACCAGATGTGGGTGATGAGGGCATCACCGGCTCGGATACAACCATATTTACTACTTTTGATTCCAAGGTGAACCGATTCCATATCATCATTCTATTCCATACATTTGATGAGTTGTTGCTGCACCATGATGTTTGTTCATTGTCATTTTTAGAAATACGTACATATATCAAAAATAGTGCTAGACACATATTGAAGGCATGGAGGACCAAAGAAGTTGATTGGGGACCAATTTCAAGTGTTCCACACGTCCTCCACCAGGCCACCATGTCACTTTTGGCCCGAAGATGGAAAGAGACAAGGCCAACACGTTTTGGGCGCTATATTCGGACTACATGACTAGGCCAACTTCAAACGGACGCCACGACCTTATATGGACTCCGTTTGTGACGTTCTTTATATGGTTGGAAAGAAAATTTCATAGAGCTTCCAATGGCACTAGCCTCATATCAAGATTCCATCGGAGTCGACGGGACTCGGCAAAATAAGTGGACGTCCAGAATTTGTCAGGGTGCTGCGTCATCGTCTTTTGGGCCATTGGCCCGTGTATTGTGTCGAAGCCCATGGGGGTGCGTCCTAGGGTTGGAGCACGACTCCCACCAGGTCCTGGTCGTGCCCCTATCCTGTCATATACCCCCATAGCCACCACAAATAGATGGGGGTTTTGTTTCGTTGTCAGTTTAGCTATTGCTACTTCCTTGTAGACACGTGTGTCGGCTAGACCACTTGTTCTACTTGATTCGGAACCCCAACTTGGTTACTATAGATTGGATTTCATCTCAATATCTTGTAATTCAGTAATTGTTATACTTGTTCTTGCTTGTTTTTCAATTGCTTGCAGGAACGGGTGCCCTAGTGGCGGTTGACGCGCTCCACAAGATCGCTGCAGCCGTAGGAGGTGGTGTATCGGTTGCTAAGGCGCATCCTTGGAAAGGTTGTAGTCGGGTCATGAATGTCGTCTCCTCCAATCGAGTTATCCCCCATGCCTCTCATCGAAAGATCGGCCACAAACCCCAGCGGGTTCACATCAGTTGGTAATCAGAGCGAGGTTTATCGGTGAGAGATTATCAATCTATCGTTGTTTTTTAATTTTCCTATAGTCCATAAAGGCCAAAGAAAACAGTGGAGTAGTTTACCTGCAATCCTATAAACTTTTTGAGCCTTTACTAGTACTGCTTAGTTAGGGCTTGTTGAGTTTTTGGTTGCACCGGTTTGTGTCGAGTTGCTGGTCTTAGTCTCTAATCCTTTAGAGTTTTGAGTTCTATCACGTTTGGTCACCACGAGATCCATTATCATCATATACATCACTGTGGTGTTTTGGCCATCACAGATACATCTTAAGTCTGATTCGTGTGTTTAAATACAATCTGGAAAGCTTATCTTGTTACCTTCCCAACGGATTGAGCCTTGTCCCAAAATTCCTTTTGAGCATTCCACAATTGTCCTGGACATCAGCGATTTTCAATTTGTGTAAACTCATCTTTTTGTGCTGATTTATCTTGATATTGAGAAAAACAAAGTGTGGTGTTGAGAAAAAAAGTTTATAGAAAGAAAAAAAATTAAGGAAGAAGAAAAAAAGTGAAAGAAATAGAAAAAAAGAGACAAGAAGAGAAGAAAAAAAAGAGGGGGCTGAATTTGGTGTTTTCCTTTGTGTTGTGCTAGTTGCACTTCGTCAGTGACTACCTTTGTGCGTAGCCTCACGTCTCTAGCATGGTTTAGCCTAGGACCAGCACAACACCACCATTGAATGATTATTCAGCTTGCTTTTATAACTAATGTGGTGCTAGTCCATTCCTTTTTTCAGCCCACCTATAGCTCCACATATTCGACTACAGCTTGACAGGTCTTGTTACTACAGCACTGATACACTTTCTTCGAGGTTGATGTCTTGTTGGTTGCCGTCCCCTCCTGTTTTGTTTGGTAAGAACTTGTAAAAGCTTGTTTTGAACAAGTTGAGTTTGAGAGAATTACACTCGGCACATCCTAGTAGTTGACAAGAGAAAACAAAATATTTTGTGTTTCTTGTTTTCTACTAATCATGGCAGGTGATATAGAGCAGTTGAAGCTAGACCCTCACATTCAAGGTATCATTCAACACTTGCCATTATATGCTGGTATGTTTGATCCTCACGCTTACATTGAATGGGAGTTTAAAGTAGATGCAGAATTTGATAAGTATGACTTGTCTGAACATCAAATGATTTTTGTTGCTTCTAGTGCTTTAACAAATTATGCTTTGACTACATGGAAATATATTTGTAGGCACAACAAAGTTCCACAAACTTGGAAAGATTTTAAAATGTTTTTCCACAATGAATATGTTCTTGAATATTATGTTGATTGTTTGCTTGCAAAATTAGACAACTTGAAGCAAGGTAGTAGGACTATCAAGGAATACTATCATACCTTTAAGATTTGTGTCACGTTTGGTGGATTAGATGAATGCAAGAAAGATGTTATGAGTAGGTTCCTGAAAGGGCTTAATTCTGAAATTCGAACCATGTTAAATAGCAACTCATACAACAATATTGCTTCATTGTTTTGGCTTGCTCTTAGCGCTGAAAAGGAGATTCTTTTATCTGTGAGTACTTGCATGAATGATGTGAACCATAATATTGAATATTTGTCCAATCTGCATGCTAATCAAGAGCAACAAATAGTGGAACCTGATGCTGATTTGACTTTGTCAAATGATGAATTGCTTGTTGTTCCTTGTGACAAAGAGGACTTTTGTGTTGATGCTTCGTTTATTCCTGTGGCACAAGTAGCGAATAATTGTGATACTTTTTGTTTGGAACCATCCATTTGTGCCGAAGAAAAGCTTTTGCACCCTGTTACTTGTGCACAAGATGAACTGAAATTGTTGTCTCCTTTAAATACTTTAGGTTATATTGAATTTGATATTCTTTGTAATCTAAACTGTTTAGAGGAGAAACTTCTTGCATATTCTGAGTTGAAATGCTTGTCGAATCATACATATCACTTTATTAGCAATTATAATTGCAAAGGAGAGTATTTGGTGCATAGAGTTTATGTTTGCCCCAATCTGAAATATCCATTTGAGCTACAATATCATGATCAAATAGGGGGCTGCACTAACACTAATAATGCTTTTCAAAGTCCTTCTAGTTTTTCTCTTAAACAACAGGGTCAGCCCAAAGAAGGGGAGCATTGTTGGTTGTCACTTTGCATCACACTATTTGCTCTGTGTTCGAACATCAAGGCAAGGACCTTTGGATGCCACCGGAGCAAGTCGAGGATGACTTGTAGCCAAGAAGGGGAGAATGATGAGGGCATCACCGGCTTGGATACATTCATATTTACTACTTTTGATTCCAAGGTGAACCGATTCCATATCATCATTCTATTCAATACATTTGATGAGTTGTTGCTGCACCATGATGTTTGTTCATTGTCATTTTCAGAAATACGTACATGGATCAAAAATAGTGCTAGACACATATGGACGGCATAAAGGACCAAACAAGTTGATTGGGGACCAAGTCCAAGTGTTCTACACGTCCTCCACCAGGCCACCACGTCACTTTTGGCCCGAAGATGGAAAGAGATCAGGGCCAACACGTTTTGGGTGCTGGATTCAGACTGCATGACTGGGCCAACTTCAAACGGATGCCACGACCTCATACGGACTCCGTTTGGGACGTTATTTATATGGTTAGAAATGAAATTTCATAGAGCTTCCAATGGCACCGGCCTCATATCAAGATTCCATCGGAGTCGACAGGACTCAGCGAAACAAGTGGACGTTCAAAATCTATCAGGGTGCTGCGTCATCGTCTTTTGGGCGGTTGGCCCGTGTATCGTGTAGGAGCCCATGGGGGCACGTCAGGTCCTGGTCATGCCCCTATCCTCTCATATACCCCTATAGCCGCCACAAATAGATGGGGGTTCTGTTTTGTTGTAAGTTTAGCCATTGCTACTTCCTTGTAGACACGTGTGTCGGCTAGACCACCTGTTCTACCTGATTTGGAACCCCAACTTGGTTACTATAGATTGGATTTCATCTCAATATCTTGTAATACAGTACTTGTTATACTTGTTCTTGCTTGTTCTTCGATTGCTTGCAGGAACGGGTGCCCTAGTGGCGGTTGACGCGCTCCACAAGATCGCTGCAGCCATAGGAGATGGTGTATCGGTTGCTAAGGTGCATCCTTGGAAAGGTTGTAGTCAGGCCGTGAACGTCGTCTCCTCCAATCGAGTTATCCCCCACGCCTCTCATCAAAAGATCGGCCACAAACCCCAGCGGGTTCACATCAATTGGTAATCAGAGCAAGGTTTATTGGTGAGAGATTATTAATCCATCACTATTTTTTCTTTCCTAGTGTCCAGAAAAGCCACAAAACAAATAGTAGATTAGTTTACTCATTATCCCACCTGGATTAGCTTGGGAGGAGGAAGCCAACTTAAAGGGGAGAGCCACCCTTCCCCTAACGGACTAGTCTTTTGGGGCGATTGGGTGTTTCTTAACATCACTACTAACGACACCGAGTTAGAGTGAGCATCAAGACTTGCCAAAGGTAAATCTAACGATCATGAATGAATCCGCCAGCGCACAGATAAACCATTGTAGCATTTCCCGAGGGAAGTGAGTGTTCCAAGGGTATCGTATCCGTGGAAGGCAATGGCGGATATCAAGACTTATGCTTTTGCACTAAATGTAAACCAAGAGATAGATATAGAAGACAACAGCTCAAAGATAGGGGTAAGATAAATGATATGATAGGGGTAGTGCGACACACACTCTGATCTATCTCTACACTAGCACACTACAGCTTAGGGGGGACATAAGAAGCTAGCTCTAGGTTCTATGGTACTAAACATACAGAGTTAGATGATACAAGAGATAAGCATAAAGCATTGCATGAAAGGAAAGGTTCAGCACCCAGGTACAAACGGGGAGATAGCCCGCGATGACCAGCACTCTGCGAAACTATCCCTTAGACTCCTACAGCAATACCCCAGCACAGAGGGTTTCAAAGGGTCCAACAGCTGCCACCACTGCGGCCTACCTCAATCGTTACGGGGGCAAGCTCATATCTAACGTAGCCACACAACCCAGGCACCATGCCTGCGTTGCTGCTAGACTCCACCCGGCCCGGGCTGTTGTGACCCAGAGTGAGAGCCACCAGAAGACTGGTCAACTTAGACCGAGTACCGTAGCTTAAACACAAACTTCATGCAACACAAACATGCTATCAAACAGGATCAAACTAGGGCTAGCCATACGAACAGATACGAACTCTCTTATGTCTAGTCAACAAGATCAAAGGGTCGTGTTCGTGAAGAACACGAGCCTCTAACTTATGACCAAACACATAAGGAATGAGTAAATCATCCTTCAACTGGATCAAAAGGTAGTGTTCATGAAGAACACGAGCCTCTAAATGATGAACAAGGGATGAACTCAAGAACATATCAATTATATGATCTACCACAACTTTATATGAATTAGCTGAATAACTGAAGTAGATCAAAGTTATACATAGAAATAAAGATACAAGAGAACTGTGACAACCCCACCCGAGATAATTCCGTACTATCACCTAAACCACTCCATTTGGTCATTAAGCGATAATAAAGAATCATCCCGTTGAGTGTTGCCGGGTCAAAGCCTGGTAAATCACTTGTACAACACACAGAGGTTCGAACACGCATATATTAAACCCCCCCGAAGGAGAGTCTAAAGTACCTTACAAATTAATCCAAATTTCCCTGTAGGGTCAAATTATTACAACCATTGTTCTGGACATGAAAGTAAATGGTTCAAAGTTTTAAAGGACAGCGGAGTTTAACTAAACGATAACTTGGCATCATGGGAGGCCACCCATAACACCATCATTCCTCGTCATCCACCCATTCCAGCTCCTAGCCGGGTGGAATTTCACCAGGCCAAAAATTATCACCAGAAAACAACATTTATAGCAAGGCTGAGTATACTAATACTCATCAAGGCTTACCCGTCTAAAATAAAGACTTAACCTCTAATCATGCAAGGTTTTAGGCTAGTGGGTTTGTTTTGCCAAAAAGCTACTAAGGTGTTAATCCTTACTTTCAATATTTTAGCTCTAGTTCTAGTAGATTAATTCATTACAAGATGAGCAACTATGGCAAGCATGAGTTGTGCAATACAATTTAATCAAACATCAAGTTTATCAATATTCCATCATAAAGGGATTATCATGGCCAGGCAATTAAGCACTCTCGAATAACAGTGAGAGGCCGACGATCGATCGATTAATAACCTTGCAAGGTGGACCTAAACATACGGGAGAAATGCCCTCACAAAGAATTCATTCAACCAGGCGGTTCCCGTCATTCCTCAGATTGGGACCGGATGCCACAGTCCTTGGTACAAGGTTATCTGGCACGCCTCACACTAGCGTCCAGAGTCACACATGCATCACAGGTAGCTAGCCTGGGGCCGCAACCCAAGATTAGTAGCCTAAAGTTCCCGCACCGCATCATTTAGGTACTAAGCTTACCGTACCCATTTCCGACAAATGTTTAGTACGTTCAAACGCTTAATCTCTTAGCCATTGGACCGGAGCCCAAAATCCTAGGCTCTTACCACGTGAGCAATCCAATTCATCAATCTTATGATTCCAACATAAGAACCTATTCTTGCGAGCGAAGTACATCACTCGACTTGTACCGGGTCCTTATTGCATAGCAATTAGCGACCTAGCATACTAGTAAAAGATCATAGGTACTTAGGGATTATTGCATAGCAACTAGCGACCTAGCGACCTAGCATACTAGGGTTTCAATTCAACTCCTGAACATAAATGCACATAGACAATCAAACAATAATTTCAGAAGTTAAAAAGAAAACACATAGGTAAATGATAAACCGGGGCTTGCCTTTCAAGCTGAGGTTAGTCTATCTAGGCCCTTTGGCCCTTCCAAACTTTGGTTTGGGTCTCGTTGTGCTCCACGACATTCACTGCTTCCGCGAACGGTCTGTCATTGTTCCGGGACGAGCTCGTAGCTACCGTCAGAAGGTTCTACACGGAGGATGCATATGCAAGAATTAATTGGTGGAATTAAGTTAATTAATTACAAAACATCACATGACAAACATAGGGTGCAAGTTGGCCACATTCACCTAGACAAGAATATATTCAGCATACTCTTCCATAAGGATAAATAAGCAATCATTTATTAATGATTATTTTGAGGGTGATTGTGTGCACATCTATACAAACAATTTAGAAATACTTCACAAATTACCCAGTTGGTTTTCAGGGGTGCAACTTAGGATTAAAACACACATAAGTCCTTAAAAGAGAGATTTCTTTATTTATCCATTTATAATACTTAGTTTCTTCCAAAAAACATTCTGTTTAAACCATGCAGTAACTCATAGTGAGAATTTTTGTACAAGCACATAGTGCAACTACAGAGCTACTGCCCAAAGTTCATAGCAAACAGAACCATATTCTAAGCATGAAAAATACGACAAGTGATTACTAGCAAAAGCAAGAATATTTATTATAGAGAAAACTACTCATGCACTGGAGCTCAAATTTTACACAGAGGCTCATTGGACTATAACTTGGCTACACACCAAAAATTAGCTCCAGAAACTAATTCTATCAAACTACACAAAAATAACCATTTTCAGCCTAGTTATTCCTAAAGAATTTTTATACAGAGACATACATAACTAAAATGTGGTCCAACTTTCTCCTACAGCCTAAACATGGCACAAATATCATCTAGCCCAAGGATAGGCATCACTAGATCATTAGAACATGAACTATGAATTTAAATCTATGCACAAGCATAACTCAGAAATATATATATGGACAGTTCATAAAGACATGATAAATTCACCAGGAGCACATCTAAGCCTAACAAGATGATATCCACAAGATGAGCCACAGAAAACGTTCATATGAAGTTGTACAAAATATATATACAGATCTAGCATAAGTACAAAATAAATCATATCTAGAGATTCACGTAGTAACTTTGTGCAAAAACTTAGATCTAGCCTATACTGGTCATGACTAACAACATATCCAAACATCAAACTCAGCACAGGAGTACAACTCAAGTTATGAACAAACCCATTCAAAATGAGTTTGAATTTTCATTCAAAAACTACTCATCAAAAGTATAGACAACCTTTCTAAAAGATGTAGATCTACTCATAAGGAAACCAACAAAATTGGTTTTGCAGTTTTCTCATTTTTTTGTGATTTTCTATGATTTTTCAAAGACACTGGATCTATTCAAAAAGAAGTTAAGAATCTTTTAGCAAGAAAAACCCTGGAAAGATTTTTGGCTTCACAACCATACCCTTATCTTTACGAAACGGTCCGAGATTTAATGCTTTGGCCCCTGGCAAGAAACAGAGCCTTGCAATTAGGTCCAAGGGAGAAGGGGGCTGCGCGGCCGACCAGATTCCAGCGAGGTCGGCTGCGGAGATGGCCGGGGAAGGGGCTGCGCACGACTAGAGGCTCACCCTGGACCTTCTGGTGACCGGAGTTGCTACGGGGGTAGCACCGGTGAGCTCGCCCGGCGGCAACGGCCGCAGAGGCTCGGGTGCCGGCAAACTGGGACCGCGTCCTAGGCAACAAGCGGGTTGGGAGGGTTCACTAGGGACTGTGAAGGAGATTGGGAAGCTCAGGAGGTGGCAGTGCTATCGGGAAGGGGAAGCTCACCACGCGAGCTCCAATGGCGGACGCGGCGGTGTGCATGGCAATGGCGGTGTGGTGCGCGTGCATGGGAGCTCGGGGCTTTTAAAGGCAGCACCACGACGACTTGCCGACCACGACTTCAACCAATGGGGCGAGGCGGCATGGCATGCAACGTGGGGTGCGTACGGCGGCGATGCGACTGGCAGCCGTTGTGGTGGTCGGTGCGGCCGCCCCGTGCGCGCGCGGCGCGTGTCACCCGCGGACAAGCTTCCATGCCCGGGAGATAGTGGGTCCCACCGCGCGTGCGCGGCTGCGCCCCTCGGCGTCCGGGCCCAGTGGGGCCGCGGCACGGGAACGAGTTCCCGGCGCCGGTCGGCACGGCGCCAACGCAATGTTGTGCTCCGAAATGCGCAGGGGTGCAATTTGTTTTGGTTTAGCATGGTTTGACCGGGTTTTCTCACAAATTTGCAACTAATATGTACCCTGAGGCAATTAGCAAAGTTGGAGATCTCAAGATCGTCTACAACATTTACAAAGGCACTAAGGGGTTTTGATCAACAGATTTCGCATAAACTTCATGCCAAGTTGAGCATTTTCTCAGCGCTAGTGAATAGTGTTTTCTACAGTTGACCAAGCTTTGCACCCCTTTCCACTCCAAATTTGAAATGCCACCAATTGGGAAAGTTGTGTCTCTTGAAAAGATGAACAACATTTATTTTGGTAGATTTTGAAGTGTTGAGGTGAAATTTGGAGAACGCGGCAAAAGTTTAGAAAGGTATAGGTGTCAAAGGGGTTTAACTAGGGTTTAGACTATGTGTTGACCAAAGTTTGACCATTAGTGATTGTTGGCTAGGTATTCGAGGTGGTGTCCTGAGTTGACCAAGGTTTGACCGAAGTCAACATGTTTGACTTGGTTGACTCAGTCATTAGCATCAATTAACTCTAATTGAAAACCAAGGGCGTCACAAGAAGTCATACCTAGACTTCCAAGTAGACTTGGAACCTGAATAAGAGCTACTCTAGCCTACCCCCTAGCCTTGAAAACTAAAAGTGAGAGGAGAGTCAAGAGAGATGTGTGTGAGAAATGGGAGCACGTCCCCTTCTATTTATAGGTAAGGACCAGGCTTGCTCGGAGCACCAAATGGCCTCAAAACACCTGGGGATGCAGCAAGTGACCAATGAGCAACCACCATGTGGAGGGTTGAGATGAGAGGGGGCATGGTCAGTTCGGCCGATCCTAGGATCGGCCGACCATCCCGGCCCTCCTCTCAAGGTGTGTTTCCTCTGGGTGGCTTCCAGGTGGGCCCTCTAGTCATTCCTCCGTGCATGCCAAGTTTCCTGATAAGTTGGAGCTCTGGTGGGCCCATGGATCCTTGTGAAGTCCATGTGTTGCTCTCTGATTCGTCGGTGAGTGCCTCCCTTGGATCAATGACATGGATGCCACATATTTCCTAGGTGGCAGCCATCTCCTCAGCTGAGGTGGCATGGACCACTCATGGAAAGGTGGGTTTCCTTCTCTTTTTATGCTTATTTCACCTACATACAAATAATCTCCAAGGACAAGTGGAACTACATTATTCAAACCAAAATGCAAGTAATAAATGCATATGCCTCCATTTATGTGAGAATATTGATGGCTGAAAGTAGTACTTAACAGCCGTCAACAAACTCCCCCAAGCTAACCTCTTGCTCGTCTCGAAGCAAGACATTAGAGACTTAGGTTGGTTGATCAGGAGTTGCTACGAAGTTGTATCCTTAACTTATGGCAAACATACAACAAAGTACTCTACCAAGAGTTGAACAAGTTGGCAATGTTCTTACCATTCGCTTGATGATGTGGGGCGTGTAGCTTCACCTGCCTTGGGTGGTTGAGAGACAGAATGGTTATATAGTAAATGCATAATCACTCATACCTTGATCAGCTATTAATCCGGAGGTTTTGCAAATTTTTCAAAAGAAAATCAGAGTTCCTCAAGTGATACTCTCGGATCGCTCAAAGTGTATGGTTCCTCACCAAGGCATTAAGTTGCATTTCTTCACATACTACTCCTAATAGGCTTATGTGGAGCTGTAGGTAGGGAAGAAATGTGGTATACTTGTCTGTCATATTTTGCTAAGTCAAAAACCGGATCCTTGGAAGAAACAAACATACATCCTGATCAAGATGTGCATATGTGTGTGATGATAATGAGCATGGTAAGGTGTATACTAGGCCCGAAAATGGGTGCTAGATATTACCAGACTTTATATGAAAAATGAGGGTTTGATGGTAAGGTGGACACTAGCCCCGGAGTAGGTACTAGTTATTACCATCTACATGGTGGAACTGTTTTTCTTGCACATATCAATCCCCTTTTCTCCTTTTGAAATTTTTTCCCGAGACTTGGGCTAGCTCTCTTTGTTTTATTTTGCCATGCTTTTGAACATGCTTCTTTTTTTCTCTTTTTTTACTAGCCCTTCGTCTTTTTTGGAGATAATCGGAGAGGGATGAATGATACAAAGATGCATAGAGTTTTATTTGTGGAAGAATGCGTAAGCAAATGGAACAAATGATGAATGCTAACTTCCAGTGTGGAAGTTTAAGCATGAACGTGTACGTGATCTTGATCAGGGGAGTATGAGTTCTAACAAGGGTCACAACAATTTGACAAAGCTCAATGAGAGAACAAGCTGCATATGTGGAGGCTAACAAGAGCTAAAATCTACAGATGGCCTTGGATAAGAAATGCTCATCATTGAGGACCTCATCATGTTTAGATTTTTTTCAAAAAGGAAAACTCTGGATGTCAAGCATCACTAGGTACAAGATCATAGCACTATGTTATACCATATCATGTCTCACAACAACTTAAGCAAGGATCATGCTTTTTGCTACCCACAGTTTTTAAGCTAAGGTTTGAACATGCAAGCCAACAAATTCAAACTTAGGTAGGATACAAAGCTGTAAGCAAGACATGAGAAGAATAAACAAAGCGACTATTCATCATTTCAACCATAGAGGCAAAGCATTCTTACTATGCATATCAAAGCAAACTAAAGCAAACCTGATGATGAAAGCAAATAAATCTTTTTGGTCTTTTTATTTTTGCAGATTTTTATGGGTTTTCATTAAAAGACATTCTGAAAACAAGGGAAGATACAAGTTACCTAAGGATGGGGGTCCTCCCCCAAGCTAGCTTCAGGCTCACTGCGATGGAGGGTAGAAGAAACCCTGACTCGCATAGAAAGTCCTCTGCTCCTCTATCTGTCACTACTGCGCCTGCTGCATGGCATCGATCCTCTCGCCATTCTGACGCTGCCACGCTGAGTTAGCCTGAACGTGTGTGTTCAGCGTCTCCTCCACTAACGTGACCTGGACGGTGAGCTCTCCCAGCTGCTGCACGAGCTGAGCCTCTCGTGCAGAGGCCGAAGAGTGCTGTCTGAAGGACGAAGACGGAGGTGGACCACCGGAGCTAGAACTGGTGGGTGCAGCCCACTAAGCATTGCTCGCACTCGCCCAAGCCGTGCCACTCGCACTCGGCTGGTAGGCAGGCTGGTCCCAACCAGGTGCATATCCAGGGGTAACCCCGAACATGTACCCCGCAGAGGACCCTCCTGCTACTGGTAGTGTAGTAGGCTGTGGTTGTGGTGGTGGTTGCAACTGCTGCTGCAGCATGTGTGCTCTCTTTGCCGCACTTCTGGTGGACCTGCCTGAAACACTAGTATGACGGCCTTCCTCTTGTGTAACAAGGGGAATGGTTAATGACTCCGAGTTATACAATTGAAACCCCGGGTTAGGTAACGGGATCTGATTTGTATAACCCGGGAAGAAGAAAGTCAAAGAATCATTTGGGCCTCTCTTAACTGTATGTCCTTGGATCAAGTACGCCTCATCAATGAGAACTCGGGGCGTCCCAATGAAGGGGACGGGATTCCCGCTTAGAACCTCAAGTCTGAGAGCAATATGAGTCACCAAAGATGTACACTCAATAGGACCTATCATCTTAAAATTCATCAACCATTGCTGAATCATAGCTTTAACGGGGGAGACCTTAATCCGTTTAGTAGCGGCATATAGAAGCATCAACTCATCGTTGTGCACGGGCCGAACATCCTCTCGTGGAAAGAGAGTAATGGTGAGCTACTTGTTGATGAGGACATGACACCCATGCATACGACCATGATTGGTGCATGGAATGGAGTAGAAGAAGTCCAGCAAGGGTGTCCAAGTCGAAGAGGAGGCACGAGGCTAATCCGGTTCGAGTCCCCAAGGTGGAGGCCCAAAAGAATTCAAGTTCGAGCCCAGTTCGTAGTCCAGGACTAGTGCGCACTAAAAACGACGCCCAGGTCGCATACGAAGTCGGTTTTGGACGTTCTTTATATAGCTGGAAGAAGAATTTCATAAAGCTTCCAATGGCACCAGTTTGAGGCCCAAATTCGTCCCGAGTCAACGGAAATCTTTGAAAGAAGTTGACATCCAGAATCTGCCAAGGTGCTGCGTCGCCGGTTTGTTGGGCCTTAAGCCCAAGTTGAGGGCGCCCCATCCTAGGTCGCCCCCAACCCTAGGACGCCCCTCTTCATATACTCAGTAGCCGCCGCATTTAGAACTCGAGTTTTGTTTTACATCTAGCTTTAGCTACACCAGAACATGCACAAATACGTGCTGTCCTCTGTGATTCAAAACTCCACCTTCGAGTGATATTAAGATTGCTCGCCTCAGATTCTTGTTCGTTCTTTGATTGCATACAGGAATCGATCTTCGTGATCAGGCTGATCTTACGCCAGCAAGGTTGGTAACCATCGGGAGTTGGTTCAGCGATTGCATTGGCGCTTCGAGTCTTGCTCGACGTAGTCGGATCGTGAGGGTCGCCTCCCACCAGATCGAAGTTATCTCCACTCACCGAAAGATCGGGCACTCCGCCTCTATCAAGTGGTATCAGAGCCTTGATAGAGGCGGAGTGCCCGATCTTTCGGTGAGTGGAGGTAACTTTGATCTGGTGGGAGGCGACCCTCACGATCCGACTACGACGAGCGAGACTCGAAGCGCCAATGCAATCGCTGAACCAACTCCCGATGGTTACCAACCTTGCTGGCGCAAGATCAGCCTGATCACGAAGATCGATTCTTGTACACAATTGAAGAACGAACAAGAATCTGAGGCGAGCAATCTTAATATCACTCGAAGGTGGAGTTTTGAATCACAGAGGACAACACGTATTTGTGCGTGTTCTGGTGTAGCTAAAGCTAGATGTAAAACAAAACTCGAGTTCTAAATGCGGCGGCTACTGAGTATATGAAGAGGGGCGTCCTAGGGTTGGGGGCAACCTAGGATGGGGCGCCCTCAACTTGGGCTTAAGGCCCAACAAACCGGCGACGCAGCACCTTCGCAGATTCTGGACGTCAACTTTTTTCGAAGATTCCCGTTGACTCGAGACGAATTTGGGCCTCAAACCGGTGCCATTGGAAGCTTTATGAAATTCTTCTTCCAGCCATATAAAGAACGTCCAAAACCGACTTCGTATGCGACCTGGGCGTCGTTTTTAGTGCACACTGGTCCTGGACTCCGAACTGGGCTCGAACTTGAATTCTTTTGGGCCTCCACCTTTGGGACTCAAACCGGATTAGCCTCGTGCCTCCTCTTTGACTTGGACACCCTTGCTGGACTTCTTCGACTCCATTCCATGCACCAATCATGGTTGTATGCTTGGGTGTCATGTCCTCATCATTCTCCCCCTTTTGAAGAAAAGTCGTCCTCGACGTCGATTGTAGTTGAAGACGATCCTGCACAACACAAAGGAGAATGGGGTTGCGGAAATAAAGCAAACCAAAACAATTGTGAGGAGGAATGTGACCATGTTTCCAATTGTGTATCATGTCATGGCTCATAAAATTGGCAGCATCTCAGAACACATCGTTATCGAAAAATGCATGAAGTTTGTCATTACAATCCTGCAAAAGGTTAGTACCAACAAAAGACACAACACGAATGGCTGGTTGATTGGAATAAAATTTAGCACCAAAAATCGTAGGGAGCCACCAGCAATGTGTCCCTTCTTGTGAAACAGAACTACTAGAGGAACATGTGAATATGTTTGTATGATGGTTACCCTCTAATCGATCACAATCTTGCACAACAAAAGGAGAATTCAGATTTGTACAAATATAAACCTGGTGTACCATATATTGTCCTTTGTTGTTATATTTGCCAATAACATGATATGAATGTCTAGACAACCATTGCAAATCAGTAAATGCAAAAAGTCTCTCTTCTAAACAATCTAGACTACACAAATCATCAAATTCAATGTAACCCAAGGTATGTAAAGAATACAACAAATGTAGCTCATCATTTTTACTAGCAACATGCATAATATTTTTATTTTCAGCACTGGCATGTAAACCTGAAGTAGTAGCACACAATTCATCTTTATCACAAGAAACATCAAGCAAATCACCATGGGACAAAGATACATCAAGAGATGGTTCCACTATGAATTGCTCAACTAAAGCATGATTTGTGGAAAAATTCAGCACATTAACAGAATTCTCACCTTCCATGAGTGCAGCACCATGGGCATTACCTATGTTCTCAGTAGGAGTATTCGGTGCATTGTGGAGTAATGGTTCGGAATTTGTACATGAGGATGCGCCTGCAGGTGTGGCCGTCCTCTCGCGCGGTATAACGGTGGGCGTGGATGGCGCGGGGAGAGCGACCGCTGAGCTGGATGTCGAGCTTCTTCCTGCAAAAGAGTTAGAATATGTCTTCGAGGGACGTCCCTGCACTTCACGTTCAGCTTTGCAAGCATATTCAAATAACATGGTCATATCTGCATATTCCTTATGATCTAGTATGTCCTGGATTTCGCGGTTCAAACCACCACGAAAACATGCCATTGCAGCATCAATTTTCCCTAATAACCCACACTGAATCATGTCATTTTGTAACGCCTGGTAATAGTCCTCAACAGATTGAGAACCTTGCTGAAAACGCTGCATTTTTTAAGCAAATCTCGAGCATAATAAGAAGGTACAAATCTATGTCGCATAGCAGCTTTTAATTGATCCCAAGTGGTTGGAATTGTATGCGGATGCCTTTGTTTATAATCACGCCACCACATTAAAGCAAAATCCGTAAATTCACTAATAGCAGTTTGAACTTGAGAATTAGCAGAAATATCATGGTATGAAAATTGATGTTCAACTTCTAATTCCCAATCAAGATATGCAGCAGGATCATATTTGCCATTGTAAGGTGGGATTTTAAATGTAAGCTCAGCAAAAGAATTATTACCACCACGGATGAACGCACGGCTTAGTCCACGGAGGTCTCCAGCGTCCATCTCCTTCTGTAAACCTGTGATCAGTGTTTTCATTGCATCGAGGTGTGACACAATGGTGTCGAGCTGCGGCTGTTCATCCTTCTTCTCTACGTCTTCTGCCATGGTTAGCGCAAACACAAAACAAAACGAGACCAAAACAGGGGTGGAATGGCTCACAAGGCTCTCAAACTAGTGCTGTTATCAAATTCTTATACGTTCTTACCACGCAAACAGGGGCAACCTGCAACCAGCTGGTGGAACTCGCGAAAGATTGGAGGAGTGATTGCCTAGAGAAACAAAAATCTTCTCGTCGTAGAAATATGTGGAGTTCTGGGTAGGCTGTACTCAATTGAAGGATTAGCACAATCAAACAATAATGCAAAGTTGAATTATAGTGCTAAACACAAAACAAAAGCTGCTGGCAACAAGTGAAAACCTGAAAAGACAGCAAGGAAGGTGGAGGGCGCAGCAATTTGCTATTTTTTTTGCTTCTGTTTTTTTGCAGGAGTCCTCAAAACTGATAATATGAACACAGAGGATCTCCAACAGCAAATCACCACACACACTTTTGCCGAAAGTACAGGGGTATTTCGGTAAAAAAATACTCTCTCTCTCTCTCTCTAGAGTAAGACCAAACTCAGAATATGGTACCTAGAAAGAGAGAAAGAGAAGCTGGCACAGCGTGGGGGAAGAGAGGTGGGTGCGTGGGGGAGGGGCTCAAAATGTGACCTGGCAGGTGGCCTCGGCGTCGCCCAAGGTGGTCGCGACCGAGAGGGGCACGTCACGCGTGAGCGGTGTCTGTCTCCCTTCCTGTTTGGACTTTCTCTTTGTTTTGATTGCTTTTTTTTATTATTGCTTTCCTTTTTTTCCTTTTCTTTTTTTTCTTTCCTTTTTTTTGAACTTTCCAAACGCATAGGACAGGGAGGGGGGTGAACGCGATGGGCGGGCGGTTGCGGTGCGAGGGGAGATGGGTGCGGCGCTGATGGTGAGTGCGGCGGCAGCGAACTTAGGGTTAGAAAAAAGAAAGAGAAACAAAAGATTAAACACAAGTAACCAGTAACAATTGAACGAGTAAGCACAAAAATTCAATAAAGACACTTATTGAAAGAATGTGCAACGCTAACGGTTGCTGGGACAAGGATCTAACCTGAAAGTAAATTTTTGTTTGGTTTTTGTGGACTGTAGGAAATAAAAAAACACTGGATAAACTCACCGAGCAACCTGGAAAACTGATACCACTTGATAGAGGCAGAGTGCCTGATCTTTCGGTGAGTGGAGATAACTTCGATCTGGTGGGAGGCGACCCTCACGATCTGACTATGACGAGCGAGACTCGAAGCGCCAATGCAATCGCTGAACCAACTCCCGATGGTTACCAACCTTGCTGGCGCAAGACAGCCTGATCACGAAGATCGATTCCTGTATGCAATCGAAGAACGAACAAGAATCTGAGGCGAGCAATCTTAATATCACTCGAAGGTGGAGTTTTGAATCACATAGGACAACACGTATTTGTGCGTGTTCTGGTGTAGCTAAAGCTAGATGTAAAACAAAACTCGAGTTCTAAATGCGGCGGCTACTGAGTATATCAAGAGGGGCGTCCTAGGGTTGGGGGCGACCTAGGATGGGGCGCCCTCAACTTGGGCTTAAGGCCCAACAAACCGGCCACGCAGCACCTTGGCAGATTCTGGACGTCAACTTCTTTCGAAGATTCCCGTTGACTCAGGACGAATTTGGGCCTCAAACCGGTGCCATTGGAAGTTTTATGAAATTCTTCTTCCAGCCATATAAAGAACGTCCAAAACCGACTTCGTATGCGACCTGGGCGTCGTTTTTAGTGCGCACTGGTCCTGGACTCCGAACTGGGCTCAAACTTGAATTCTTTTGGGCCTCCACCTTGGGGACTCGAACCGGATTAGCCTCGTGCCTCCTCTTCGACTTGGACACCCTTGCTGGACTTCTTCTACTCCATTCCATGCACCAATCATGGTCGTATGCATGTGTGTCATGTCCTCATCACTTGTGTCACAATCGAAGAGTGGGATGCATGATATCATTGCACTGAGGTACAAATTTACTGCTATAAACTAGACCTGAAATGTCTTCCCAGAAAGAATCTTGAACAAAACCCTCACAAGACTTTTTCAAAGAAATAGCACAACGATGATCAAAACCAAGGAGACGACTAAGATCTTTCCATGAAAGTCGGTAATCGGTCCTGAAGAGATGAAACTGAACGCTGTTAGCTTCCTCAGTAAAAGAGCAAAGAAACTGGGTGGTGAGGGGCCGAGAGCCAAGCTCTATAACCAGCACAAAATCCTCCCAACTGAGAGCATGCCAAATATAAGCGAACTCGAGGTGCATACCTGTTTTCTCCATAAGTGCCGGGTCGAAGTCCCGGGTGTGGGCGAAGACTCAGTCCTTTAGGAGAGCATAGGCTAGCTCCTCTCGAGCACCTCACAAGCTGAGGTAGGGGTGTCGTCGACGACCTGCTCCGTTGCTTGTGGTTCAGCTTGCTCTTCTTCATAGTCAATCGTTGATGGGCTTGGTGTTGGCTCGGTGGGGACGGATGAACTTGCGCTTGCCCGTGAACGGGAGCGTGTCACCCTCCGGAGAGCGTTTGCCGCCCAACTCATGCTAGCACAACAAAGGGAAAACAAAAGCAACTCGGTGATGGATTAGTGAAATCGAATAAAATTATTACCGAGCTTGCTCCACCAATAGCAATACTTGTAGCAACACAATAAGAGAGTGCTTGATGATTCCAAACTTGAGCAAGAAATCCAAGAAACCAAGAGAGCAAGGAGTAGAGAGGGGAGTGTGAGTAAAAAGAGTTGAATGGGTGAAGAACACCCCCTCTCAGGTCCAATTTATAGAGCAAAGGGGCAGCACACTGCGGGATAGCCGTTGCTCAACGGCTAGGAGCCGTTGGCCAAAGCTGGGCCCACTTGACTGTTGCCAGGGTTCGGCCGAACCCTGGTTCAGCCGACCAGGCTGTGGGCTCGGTGCTGGCCCCCTTTGGCAGGTGTGCTTCCAACAGTTATGTGATGATATACCATGGTGCACCGGCCAAAGTTTGCTCTAGAAGTTGCCCAAATGATTTTTCTAAAATTTTCAAACTCAGAAATTTTATTCGAAAGGGAAAATGGGCTAGATAAATCTAGCATGCAGATGCAAGGTCTGGAAAAATCAAATATGCAATTTGGAAAATCAAATAAAATTTTTGGAAAGGGAAATATGAGATAAATACCATCTTTACCCTTTTTGGTAAAAAGGACTCATCATTTTTAGTCCAACGAGTGGGACTCTTCTCAGCGATTAATACCACTCAGCATCCTACTCCTGAGAAGTAGAGGGTAATGTCTTCTCAACCTTCTGCCACTCTTTACGAATTTTCTTTTGCTTCAATGATGACGGAGATTTCTTTGTTGGTGGTAAAGGCTCTGTCCTTCCCCCAAATATCATGGCTCTTCTTTATCTTGAAACCTGAACATCAAGTTCCTCCTCCCAATGCGGAAACAGATCACTCCGGCCCCCACATTGATTCTAGCTCTGACATCACTGAGAAGTGGTCACCCAAGGATGAGCGGCATTCCTCCCTCATCGTCCATATCAAGGACCACGAAATCCGTGAAGACATAAGAGTTCTTAACCTTGACCAATTGACTCTCAACAATTCCTTCTGGATATCGTATTGATGAATTGGCGAGTTGGATAGTCCGTGCTATTGGAAAGAGAGCTGGATATCCTAGTTGCTCAAACATGGCCTTGGACATGAGATTGACACTTGCACCAAGGTCACAAAGGGCGTGCTTGATCGTCTTGTAATAAATTGTGCATGTGATAGCTAGATAGCCAGGATCTCTTCTGTGCAAAACTATTGATTCCTCTCACGGATCTTGGATTTGATGTATGGGCTTTCCTGCATAGTTAGGAGCACACGTCTTCCTAGGTGGCTTACCCCACCTAGTCGACACTACACTAACATTTTCACAAGAGGACACGGGTTGCCCCGGGATCCTCCCGTTATCAGCAGACGGAACCAAAGCAGCTAACTAAGCTAACTGAGTTTCTAACATTTTGTTAAAACTTAGCTGGCTCTTCTGAGTTTCAAGCTCAACGTTGAGACTTTCCAAGGATTTATCAAGGGTAGCTAACTTTTTATTAACACCTTCATTAATTTTAGCCTGCCCGAAGACAAGACCTCTCAAGGAGGGATGGTTAGAATTGTAAGTATTACCTTGGTTACCTTCTTGATAATAAGGGCGTTGTTGATTCCACGTTTCGCCTCCTTGTTGTTGTGGACGGTAACCATTATTATTGCCGTTCATGTACATCCCTTCCTCCTGAGTTTCAGGCCAGTAATTTCCCGAATGCCTAGTGTTGCCACAGACTTCACAAGTCATTTGAGAATCCATAGGTAGAGTAGTGGTGGCCATGGCAGCCTTCTCGCTGGTGTAGTCATCCAATCTTTTCATAAGAAGGTCCAGCTTGGTAGTAATCATATCTGCTTCCTTGACAGTATGAGTACCCCTCTAACGTGGCTGGAGTCTTTCATCGCTCCACCCTTGGTTGGATACCATCTTCTCAATAAGTGATTTGGCATTATCAACAGTGAGTGAGAAGAATGCTCCCTGAGCAGCAACATCATATGGCCTCGGGCTGTCGAAGTCAGCCCATTATAGAAGCTTTGAAGAATTAGCCAATCCTCCATCCCATGGTGAGGACAGGCCAAGACGTACTCCTGAAGCCTTTCCCAAGCCTCTAGAATAGATTCACTTGCTGCTTGCTGAAAGCTAGAAATCCTTCCACGAAGAGCATTGGTTTTGCCCAACTGAAAGAACTTCTTGAGGAATGCTTCTGAACACTTGTCCCAAGTATTGACAGCATCACGATTCACATAGAACCATTGCTTGGCTTTCCCCAGGAGAAAAAAGGAAACAGTCGAAGACGAACAACGTCCATATTTGTACCCCTGATGATGAAAGTGTTGCATAGCTCTAGGAACTGCTGCAGATGGGCATTAGCATCCTCATTTGGCTTGCCACAAAATGGACTATCATGTACCATCGTGATTAAACCCATCTTGATCTCAAAATTTTCAGTCCCCATTGCCACCACAGGGCCTTGTAGCACCTAGTCGGCGGAAGGAGCTGAGTACTCACGAAGCGTCTTTTAGGCCATAGCATTGGACGTGGATGGTACAAAGGAAGCTGGATCGCCTTCCGGATGAGTACGACGAGGTGAGTGAAAATGAACTCGAGCTTTCCTCACTAATGAATCAGGATCTTCTGTGAAATTCTTCGGTAAGTCGAAACCAGTCATACACTACCTATCTTCATCATCCGAAGATAAAAAGAAGACAATCAAGGTTTGCCTGCATTGAGAGTTGCTCTAACCAACTCATTATTTATAAACAGATGCAAAGCATAGTCATGATAATCCTGTGCCTTCCCCGGCAACAGCACCAGAAATGCTTGTTGGTATTTCTTAACGTCACTACTAACGACGCCGAGGTAGAGTGAGCATCAAGACTTGCCAAAGGTAAATATAACAATCATGAACGAATCCGCAAGCGCACAGATAAACAATTGTAGCATTTCCCCAGGGAAGTGAGTGTTCCAAGGGTATCGTATGTGTGGAAGGCAATGGCGGATATCAAGACTTATGATTTTGCACTGAATGTAATCCAAGAGATAGATATAGAGGACAACAGCTCAAAGACAGGGGTAAGATAAATGATATGATAGGGGTAGTGCGACACACACTCTGATCTATCTCTACACTAGCACACTACGGCTTAGGGGGAACATACGAAGCTAGCTCTAGGTTCTATGGTACTAAACATACAAAGTTAGATGATACAAGAGATAAGCATAAAGCATTGCATGAAAGGAAAGGTTCAGCACCCAGGTACAAATGGGGAGATAGCCCGCGACGACCAGCACTCTGTGAAACTATCCTTTAGACTCCTACAGCAATACCCCAGCGCAGAGGGTTTCAAAGGGTCCAACAGCTGTCACCACTACGGCCTACCTCAATCGTTACGGGGGGCAAGCTCATAACTAACGTAGCCACACAACCCAGGCACCGTGGCTGTGTTGCTGCTAGACTTCACCCGGCCCGGACTATTGTGACCTAGGGTGAGAGCCACTAGAAGACTGGTCAACTTAGACCGAGTACCGTAGTTTAAACACAAACTTCGTGCAACACAACCATGCTATCAAACTAGGGCTAGTCATACGAACAGATACGAACTCTATTATGTCTAGTCAACAGGATCAAAGGGTCGTGTTCGTGAAAAACACAAGCTTCTAACTTATGAACAAACACATAAAGAATGAGTAAATCATCCTTCAACTGGATCGAAAGATAGTGTTCATGAAGAACACGAGCCTCTAAATGATGAATAAGGGATGAACTCAAGAACATATCAATCATATGATCTTCCACAATTTTATATGAAATAGCTGAATAACTAGAGTAGATCAAAGTCATACATAGCAATAAAGATACAAGAGAACTCATACCTAGACTCCCAAGTAGACTTGGAACCTAAATAAGAGCTACTCTAGCCTACCCTCTAGCCTTGGAAACTAAAAGTGAGAGGAGAGTCAAGAGAGATGTGTGTGAGAAATGGGAGCCCCTCCCCTTCTATTTATAGGCAAGGACCAGGTTTGCTCGGAGCACCAAATGGCCTCAAAACACCTGGGGATGCAGCAAGTGACCAATGAGCAACCACCACGTGGAGGGTTGAGATGAGAGGGGGCAAGGTCGGTTCGGCCGATCCTAGGATCGGCCGACCATCCCGGCCCTCCTCTCGAGGTGTGTTTCCTCTGGGTTGATTCCAGGTGGGCCCTCTGGTCATTCCTCTGTGCATGCCAAGTTTCCTGATAAGTTGGAGCTCTGGTGGGCCCATGGATCCTTGTGAAGTCCATGTGTCACTCTCTGATTCGTCGGTGAGTGCCTCCCTTGGGTCAGTGACATGGATGCCACTTGTTTCCTTGGTGGCAGCCATCTCCTCAGCTGAGGTGGCATGGACCACTCATAGAAAGGTGGGTTTCCTTCTCTTTTTATGCTTATTTCACCTACATACAAATAATCTCCAAGGACAAGTGGAACTACATTATTCAAACCAAAATGCAAGTAATAAATGCATATGCCTCCATTTATGTGAGAATATTGATGGCTGAAAGTAGTACTTAACAGCTGTCAACAAACTCCCCCAAGCTAACCTCTTGCTCGTCTCGAAGCAAGACATTAGAGACTTAGGTTGGTTGATCAGGAGTTGCTACGATGTTGTATCCTTAACTTATGGCAAACATACAGCAAAGTACTCTACCAAGAGTTGAACAAGTTGGCAATGTTCTTACCATTCGCTTGATGATGTGGGGCGTGTAGCTTCACTTGCCTTGTGCGGTTGAGAGACAGAATGGTTATATAGTAAATGCATAATCACTCATACCTTGATCAGCCATTAATCTGGAGGTTTTGCAAAGTTTTCAAAAGAAAATCAGAGTTCCTCAAATGATACTCTTGGATCGCTCAAAGTGTATGGTTCCTCACCAAGGCATTAAGTTGCCTTTCTTCACATCCTACTCCTAATAGGCTTATGTGGAGCTGTAGGTAGGGAAGAAATGTGGCATACTTGTCTCTCATATTTTGCTGCCCTCGATCTTGTCCGAGGATTGCCCAGGTTGCATTTTGAGAAGGATTTGGTTTGTGCGCCTTGTAGGCATGGCAAGATGGTAGCCACTCCCCATCCACCCCTGACTGTTGTCATGACAGAGCGTCTGACAGACTTGTTGCATATGGACCTTGTTGGGCCAACTCGAGTTCATTTGATGGGTGGGAAGTGGTATGTCCTTGTGGTTGTGGACGATTACTCTCGCTATGCCTGGGTGTTTTTCTTAGAGGATAAGGTTGAGATGTTTGGTTTTGTTCGAGACCTGATCTTGGGGTTGAAGAACGAGAGACTTATAGGTATAAAAATTCGAAGAAAACACAAGATGCTACGACTAGTTGGCACTGGACCGTTGGTGCTACGTTCCGTTAAAAAAGAGTCGTTGGGGTTGCGACCCATTGGCATAGAGCCGTTGGGCTCAGCGACCCAGAAACGGTCAGTTGGACTGCAGGAGCTCATATATACGTCGTCACGCACAGGGCAGACCCCCACTCGCAATCTTTCTTATCCGCACTGCTAGGGTTTTGCATTCCGCCGCCACTCGCATCCTCCGCGCCGCTGCAGAGATCCTTTGCTCTGCCGTAATTAGAGCCAGAGCCCACCGCTGTGCGCCACACCTCCTCTGCCGCTGCCACTGCCACTGTAAGCGACTCCGCGCACGTGCCACCATATGTGCGTGAAGACCCTCTGTGTCTTTAGATCCAGATCGCAAGGGTTCACCGAAGAAGAAGATATGGCGTCGCGCCAGATCCTTGCGCCAGAGGACCAGTGGGTCACGTCGGAGATGACAGAGGCCAAGATCGAGGTGCTGGTGGAGCGCAGGCTGCTAAGGCCCAAGGTGAAGGTGGGGTGGAAGGCGCCCACCAGCGAGACATTCCCCTCGGAGGATGTCACCGAGCAGGTCATCTTCGCCTCCTACTTCGAGTGCGGCTTCAACATCCCCATGGGGGATTTCTTCTGTGGATTACTCCACTATTACTACCTTGAGCTGGTACACCTTGTCCGGAACTCCATTACTGTAGTTTCTTCATTCATTCACATGTGTGAAGTGTACTTAGGCATTCCGCCACATTTCCATCTGTGGTGCCATTTCTTCCAAGTGAAGAGGCCGGGCAAGGCACTGGTCATAGGTAGTGTAGGTTTCTACCTTAGATCGGGCCTTAAGGCAGAATACATAACACATGGAGCTGCAAGACAGCAATGCTGGGTGGAGGTCGGAGTGGTCCTACATCGCGAACCAAAGGCCAGAGCTCCCGAAGTGGACGGGATTTGGTCCAACCAAGATCCCTGAGTGGGATCTTGCGCTGACCTCCCGCAAGAAGGAAGACCCGCTCCTTGTCATCCTGAACGACCTCAAGGAAGCTGGTTTGATAGGGAGGCAGTGGCAATTAGCTTTAGTCGTCGCCTAATCCAGCCGATCAAGGATCAGGTGGATCCGGCGTACGAGTATTAGGGCCAGACAGATCCGACCCATGAGGCCAATAGGAAGGTCTCCAAGGAGGAGATGGTCACCCGGGTAAAGGATCTCTTTTGCGGACGGATCTGCAACAACACCTGCCCGAAGGCGTACTCGTTGAAGCACGCAGCTGATCCAATAAGTTCTTAATCTTACTGTTGTCATTTTTGTCATATTTATTAGGAGGTCGACCTCACTAATATTCGTTTTGTTGCTTTCTTGTATGCAAGCCTGCGTGATGGACTATTGGTGCCCTGCACCGTTGCCTGCCGGCCAAGAGCCGCAGAGGAAAATAAGGTCGCTGGAAGAGATCCAGTAGCCACCAGCCCAGCTGGTCGAAGACTATCTGTCCAACTCATCAGTTGAGGCGGACGGGGACAATGTGCAGGAGGTCGCGGAGAGCACCAGCAGGCAGACCCGCTGGACGCGGCACACCGTCGAGAAGGTTACACAGTCGAAGGTGGAAGCCGCCAGGACTGCGAAGCTGGAGAGCATTAAGAAGAAGCGCATGAGGGGCAAGAGCTCCACTCCCCCGCCAGAGTAGAAGAAAAAGGAAGAAGAGGTCATCGTGGACGAGGAGTCTGATGAGGTCGACGAGGAGATTGAGATTCTGGATCTCAATCCCGAGACCAAGTGGCGCAAGGAGGAGGTGATGAAGGTCACGCAGGACGACCTTCATCGTATCAAGGAGAAGTACTGCGCTGAATCCGGAGTTCAGTAGTAGGTGCCCGGCTACCCCGAAGCCTCTGGTTCCATGACAAAAGTCGTTGGTGAAGTACACGAAGTTTGCCATTCTTCTTGTAGACAGGAACTATGTTTGAAATCCATTCGGTGTATCGACATTGCGGAATGAAACCAACTTCGAGTAACTTAGTTATCTCGGCTTTTCTATCTGGAAGAACTTTTTCATTGCATGGTCTCGGCCTTTGTTTAAATGGCCGACACCCTGGCTTGATCGGCAGCCGATGTTCTACAATTGATCGGTCTAAACCAGGCATCTCATAATACTCCCATGCGAAGCAATCCTTGAACTCTTGCAATAATGAGATCAGCTTTACTTTATAATCTGCCTCTAACCTGGCACTGATAAACGTCGGCCTCGGTTCACTTTTATCACCAAGATCTATTTTTTCCAACTCATCGGCCGATGTAAACCTGTGCCCAAGCTTTCCTTCGTCTTTTAAAAACTGATCCATTAAACCATAATTTTGGAACTGGCCACTTGGATTGGCCCACTCTTCTACAGTTGATTGATCTTCAGGGTTGACGACTCCTTCGTTCTTGGCTAATTCAGATGTCAAATTCCCTTCCTGTGAGATTGTGTCCCCGGTCATTTCAACCATATTGGTTGAAAAAGAATGTTGACCAGTTTTTGTCAGTCTGGTCACTTTAGCAGGATCAGTCTCGATATCTCCTTCTGAATCAGAATCTTCAACATAACATATCTTCTTAGGTTCGTAAGGTTGAGCATTTTCTTGACTCAAATGATGTACTAACTGGCTGATGCTTTCGAACTCTTGTGAAGCATATTTTTCTTTGATCAAAGGCAAGAGTCCTTGAAAGGCTAATTCTGCCAATTGCTTGTCGGTCAGAGATAGGCTATAACATTTGTTCTTCATCTCTTTAAACCTTTGGATGAAGCCTGACACTGATTCATCGTTCCTCTGTTTCAGACTGGTCAAATTAGTAATCTTCATCTCATGTATCCCAGAGAAGAAATATCCATGAAATTTCCTTTCGAGATCCTCCCAGCTCTAAATGGAATCAACTGGTAGTGATATAAACCAAGCAAAGGCTGGCCCTGATAGTGAAGATGAGAATAGATAGATCCTCAATAATTCATTTGTTCCGGCATCTCCACACTGGATGATAAATCGACTGATATGCTCAATAGTGGAGGTGTCGTCCTGGCCAGTGAACTTGG
Source organism: Cenchrus fungigraminus (assembly GCA_036936925.1). NCBI lineage: Eukaryota > Viridiplantae > Streptophyta > Magnoliopsida > Poales > Poaceae > Cenchrus > Cenchrus fungigraminus. The sequence continues at coordinate 87,304,817 of CM072779.1, read as the reverse complement.
TGAAATCAGGTACCTTATACTTTTCAGAAAATGGAATTTGATCAAAATAGGCAGGATAAGGAGTTCGGTACATGCCAGTCTGTTGCTTTGGTTTCAACCCAAACTGTTTTTGTACCAAATTTGTAATCTCAGCCATAAATCTCTTACTCTGATCAATCAGCTGACTATCTACCAAAGGATTTAGCCGATTTCGCATAGCTCCAACTATTCCTGGCTGTTCATACATAATTGGCTGAGAAGCCAAAGAAGTATGTATAGATGTATACTAAGGAAATTCAACTAATTGAAGTATTCTATTCGGAGTTTCTTGCTGTATGAGCTGCTCATTCATGTTTCTAGACTGTCTTGGGTATTGAGAAACTGAAGATGTAGGTTGATTGACGTGATCGAGCAGTGCGGCTTGATGCATTACTTTGTTATAATCTTCTTGAATCTTTGTAGCATAAACCCTTACTGCATACGCTTTATCAGCTGGGCTCATCTACTCTGGTATGAATTGACAACTGGAAATTGGCTTCTTAGCCGATGTCGTCTCAAATGTCGAAAGCTGAAATGCTGTGGGGATTTCATAAGAATCTTCTTGTATTGGTTTGACAAGATGAGCATGTATAGCTGCTATTTCAACACGTTGAGATATTTGAGCTTTAGGATCAAAGTATATGAATGAAATCCCTTTATCATGCTCGCTGGCCAATCCCCTCAAATTATTGAAGACTGCTAAATAAGGAAGAGGAATTTCCTTTGACTTCCGTTTTGATTCCTCTGTAGAATCTTTCGGCAAATCAAATCCAATCAATTTTCCATTTGCATCCCTTATTGCTGGATATACTAGTGTCGCTGATGTAGGAGATTTATAACTTTGAGATTCTGATTGGCCAGGTATTTCCATGGTTGTTGCAAGCTGTTCTCTGACAACCTCCTTTATACTATTGTTAACAGTATTGTTGAGAACAGGGGCTTGATCCACCAGTGTTTGCCACAGAGCTTCTGTCATCATATCTTGAAGCTTCTCTGGTTCGGCCTGTATTATCAATTGGTTGAGCCTCGGAAGAGGACTCATTTTGAATGCTCCTTCTTTACCCGAACCGAAACTTCCCAATAAAAGCTGTCGATATTCTTCCATGCGTTCTTCATACTCATCTCTATCTTCCTTACGTAGTTGATCCAAAGCGTTCAGTTGGATGTTGGATTGATCAACACCTTTAGGATGTTGAGGAATTGACATCGTGGAATAGTTCTTCGGGTCCCACCAGGCATGCTAAGATGTGTTGACGCAAAAAATGGAATAAAGTTCTTCAACGGCAACACGTAACGGATCCCTGGGATGTAACAAGGCGTGCCAGCCGACCTGACCTGTTGATCGGCACGGCAAAATAGGAAACGTTAGATGCGGGTTAGATCAGCTAGAGAACCGATGTGGGTCTTCGACGAGTAACAACCTGATCGGCCGATACTACTGTAGAGCGAATCGGCTAGCTGGAGCAGCCGAAGTGCAAGTATAACCAAAACGGCTAGATCAGCCGATTTGATGATGTAGGCAAAGCGCGAGCAAAAGCAGAGAAAACTAAGCACTAGGAAACAACACTCGAAACCCGATCTGAATCGGCTAGATCGTAGTGAAATGATGCAAGAGCGACGATAGCCGATACGATGAGATTACGAGCTGGATAAATTGGTGATAAAAGCTAAATAAACAAGAAAAGACTTGCAAACCTAGCTGATATCGATAAGTTATGAATAAAACTTAGACGAAACCACAGCGATGCGCTCGGAGGTTAAAGCCCAGTTGTTATTCGATAAAACGGTACTTACAAGCTTGCCAGAGGTTGATCGATGCAGCCCGACGAGCTAGATGAACGACGTTTGAAGAAACAAGAAAATAAGAAGAAGTAAAAAAAGGGGTGGCGAAGTTGCCGACTTGAAAAAGTAAAGGTTTTGTTGATATTGGTGTGTACAATCCTTCTTCGACCACGCAGGGTCGCTATTTATGTCCTGAGGACAACCTGACTCCTAGTCGATGACGACAAAGTTTACTTGAATCTAAAGAAATAAAACTTCCAAAAACTAAACGATTCCTAAAGGAATCGGACTTCTCTAAACTGATTTTGACCCAATGTCAACTTGATTGTTGACCCGCCTCCGTCTTCCTTCCTTTTGGCGTATTCTTCTTCTGCCACGTTTCTTCTCCATCAATCGGCTGATCCCAGATCGGCTGGTTGTCTTTCCCCTTTTTTCATCAGCTTTGAGGTCTTGCCGATGTTTCTTTATCTTTCCTCTAACACGTGTTAAAAAACAGTGTCAACAGAAAGCACTTCCCGAGCTCCTCTTCGTTGTTGTCACTCTCATCTCCTTTATCTTGTCCTCATCATGTTGCTACTGCCTCTTCTTCATGGATTTCCCCCTGTATATGAAATAGAACATATACCAAAATATAGTTCTATTGAAAAATTTAGAAAATTTCCTTTCCAACGATTACTCATTCGTCTTAAACAGAGTCCAAATGAGGGAGCTATGGCTGTTTCACTTCAGCTTTGCTTGCTGTCTAGAAATTTCAGGACGTGCAATCATCGGTGATTCGGCCATATCCGCTTGTAGGAACATCCGATTGCCTTGATTCTTGATTCGTAGGAATTTTAACTTCATGGGGCTTCTAGATATCCAAAATATTCCATACTTTCCTTTTAAGGTGGTGCAGATTATTGACGAGATCATTGGCTTCTTTCAGATTGATCTGGTAGATGTTGATGATCTTTGTCTCGGTGTCTTTCGAGCATCATGTCACTCATCCTTTGGCTTAAAGGTCATTATCATTGCGTCATCGGCGAGTATCATGACAGCAATGATGTGTCTTCTCCATGTTCTTGTTCTAGCCAAAGAGATAGGATCAAAGATGGCTTCTACACTTCATGTCGATGGTCTCAGCAGTTTGTCTCTTGATTGCATTGCTCGATTGGAAACTTCTTGAGCATCCCTTTAGAGAAGATTGGTGATGTCATGGTGCCTCTAATCTTGTTGCCTCCGGTCTTTTCAACCTTCAAGTCATCGTCTTTTGTATAGAATGCTCCTCCAATTTCTTTTAACACGATCGCTTGTGTTAATTCCACTTTCCTTGTTGTTTGTTGCTGCAAATTCTCCACTGAATTCCTCTGCATCCAATGCAGAATATGTATCAAACTTCTACTCCATTAAATCCTTGATCAAATTACCTTTCCATCAAGTGGTCATTCACCTTAAACGGACTCCGTATGAAAGAGTTACGTCCTTTTAACTCCGGCACTACGTTCTGTCCCGAGCTGATTTCAGAACGCATAGTGTTGAACGATTTCCTCATAACTCTTTGTACTGACATCCAAAATTAGCGATTCTTGATGGGTTGGAAATAAGACTTGATGGACCCTCTGAATTTCCAATTTTCTCCTGTTGTACACTTCTGATATTGGCCAAAAAATTATCATAACTGCGGCATTCAACTCGAGATGTCGATGATCAACTCGCACGTGTTTGGGCGTAGCTTTGGCACCTATTACTTGAACAAACAATTCTCCAAGAAACCTCTTTGTTGTCTTCATTGGTGGGGACTCGATAGCAGAGATGGGCCACTAACATAGTTAGCACCTACCACTAAAGAGTGAATCTTCAAGTTGTTGGGAGTGAATCTCGGAACGGGTTTGGACTTGTTGAAGTCTGGATGTAGAGAACTTCCTCGAATGTCTTGTATCTAGGGTTTTACATGCATTCATGGACACAAACAAGAAAAGCAGGATATACGCAATAATAAAATTAGGGTTAGTCCAAAAGAAAGATAGATCGCCCTAGGGTTCGAGTTGCCGATCCCCGGCAACAACATCAGAAAAGCTTGTTGTTGGCGGTCAAATACTGTACCAAGTTTCGATCCGCAAGCGCACGAGTCGGTTGTAGCTCTTCCCTTGGAGTATCCCCCAAGGTTTGTCAATCTAAGGATTGAAAGCAAACTCCTAGGGTTCTCCATCTAATCTATCGAACTAACCTAACATTAAGCATAGATTGCATAAGGATTTAACATACAAACACGGGTGGATGTATGGATCACATTCGATAGCCAAAAGGTAACACGCCAAAAAGGTAGCACTAGCCTACCGTCTCCTAGTTGCAACTCCGGCCAAAGCGATAAACTAACCTAAAGCTCATACCATGATAAGGAGATATCCATTGCACGTTCGTTCGGTGCTTTCCCTATATCGTATTGTCACTATGGAAGGTAATCAACACCGAACGACTACTCGTAAGTCCATGCACCACTTCGATGTATCCGCAAGACATAGATTAGATCTATTCCAACTAAGATCATATGCTAGCTACACACATGAATGAGAGAAGGCATGCATCAAAGTAGATCAAAAGTAGAGGCAAGATTAGATTGATATCACCATCAAAAGTACATATGCCTTGATGAATCCAAGGCATGGCTCCGAAACTGCACTATGGCTTCACCACGTAGGGCCAACCATGGCGGCTAGGGTCTAGCCTAAGCCATCTCCTAGGCAACATTGAGGACTCGTGATGACGGCTTCCTTTGGTGTGTATTCCTCGATTCGGCGGCTCTATGATGAATGGATGCGGCGGCCGTCAGAGGCAGGGGCTATAAATAAGATGAGGAGCATCTAGGTCAAAGGGCGTCATGAACCAGACCCGAAAAGGGGTAGGCCAGTCGGCATGGGCCGGCCAGCCCAGGCCCTTTTTGGCCCGGTTCGGGCCTATCTTCCTCCACGATGCTTCTCGCACTTTCTAGAATATTTGCCGAACTTCATGTGGGTCCTTGACGTCGTTTTCCTCGCAGTTTGGATAAGGGTACTTGGCGTGCGAACTCCCGCATCTTTTGTTTAGGTCTTTGGAGTTTCACAGCTTCATGTTTGGGTCCTCGGGTCATTTGGAGTCATGTTCACTTTGTGTCTTGACTTGCGTCAGGCTTCGTGATCTTCTCATAAAGTGCTCGATGAACTCTACCCGGAAGTCCTCATTTAGGCACTTAAATCCTGCGTAAACAACATACTCCAAAAACCACATGCAAGTGTGAACTTATTACATCATTAGTGTGCCTAGTGGTGGGTTAGTTATAATTCAAAGCTCAACCCAAAGTGTAACAAGTGCTCTTGGTTGACGAAAATCGACCGTCAACACCCCACTGGAGGCGATAGGTAGATGGGTTGATGACTTCTATGATGATGAAGGGGCCCTCCCATGGGGGCAGAAAGCTTGTGCATCCCATCGGTCTTCTGGATCCTTCGCAGGACCAGGTCACCGACATTGAAGGAGCATCCTTGATGTTGCGGTCATGATAGCCACATAGTTGCTGGTCTTGGCGCGCCTGCCGCATTACAGCCGCCACTTTGTTTTCTTTAAGGCTGTCGAGGTTGACTCGACGCATCTACTCTGCTTCTCCTTCGTAGTAGTGCTGGATGCGAGGCGCACCAAACACAACATCGGTGGGGAGGGTGGCCTCCGAACTGTAGACCAAGAAGAAGGGCGAAAAGCCCGTGATCGAGCTAACCTAAGTCCAGAGACCCCAGATTACATGTGGAAGTTCAACAAGCCAACCAGTAACGTAGTTGGAGGCATCATCAAAGATGTGATCTTTCAAGGCTTGCAGAACCATGCCGTTGGCACGCTCGACCTGGCCGTTGCACCGAGGGTGGGCGACCGACGAGTAGTAGACATCAATCATGTTGTCCTAGGAAAAATCCCAGAACGTAGAGTCGGTAAAGGCTGAACCAAGGTCAGTGATTATCCTGTCGGGCACACCGAAGTGGTATGTGATCTCCTTGATGAACTTGGCCGCCTCCTCTGATGTGACCTTGGCAACAGGTCAGACCTCAATCCACTTGGTGAATTTGTCCACAACGATGCTGATGTGCTTGTAGCCGCCAGGAGCGGTCTTGAACGGACCTATAGAGTCCAAACCCCACATGGCAAAAGGCCATGACAGGGGAATCGTGCACAGGACCTGAGCGGGTAGGTGCTGCTGTTTAGCAAAAAATTGACATCCTTTGCACCTCTTGACGAGGTCTTTGGCATCACTCATGGCCATGAGCCAGTAGAAGCCAGATCGGTACACCTTGCCAACCAGATTAGCAGAGGCTGCGTGACAGCCACACTCACCACCATGGATCTCATACAGGAGCTGAATACCCTCTGATCGCAAGATGCACTTCATCAACACCCCGGTAGAGGCTGCTTTACAATATAGCTCTTCTCCAATGACGACATAGTTAGCACTACGCCGTGTGACCTTTTCGCGTTCTGACTTGTCATTTGGAACCAGCTGGTGGACCAAGTACTCTAAGAATTGTTGGCGCCAATCATCTTCTGCTTCTGCCATAAGCACATCACGGGGAGGTGCAGGCGTTGGGTCTGGTTGTTCTGGGGCCGAATTATCTAGGTCTAGAATCTTGATGGACGGCTTGCGCAAGTCTTGAACGAACACACAGGCCGGAAGCAGTGCTCGCTTGGAGCCTAATTTAGAGAGGACGTCAGCGGTAACATTGTTGTCACGAGGAACGTGGTGGAATTCGACTCCCTCGAAGTGGCCTTCGATTTTTTGAATATCAACACAGTAAGCATCCATTGTGTCTTTGACACAATTGTAGTTTTTATTGACTTGCTCGATGACGACCTTAGAATCGCCATAGGAAAGTAGTCGCTTGATGCCCAGAGACACCACGATGCGGAGCCCATGGATGAGAGCTTCGTACTCCACTCCATTGTTGGAGGCCTTGTAATGGATTTGAAGCACATACTTGAGCTGGTCTCCTTTAGGAGAGATAAACAATACGCCTGCTCCAGCGCCCTCAAGGTTGAGTGCACTGTTGAAGTACATGATCCAATGTTTAGGTTGTTCTGTAGACGGAAGCATCTGAATTTCAGTCCACTCTGACACAAAGTCAGCGAGGATCTGAGACTTGATAGACTGCCTGGAGCAGAATTCAAGGTCAAACTCGCCGAGCTCGATAGACCACTTGACAATGCGGCCATTGGCGTCTCGATTGCAAAGAATCTCGCCTAGCGGGAAGGATGAAGGCACCTTGATGGAGTGAGCTTGAAAGTAGTGTCGGAGCTTCCGCGATGTGATCAAAAGCGCATAGAGCAACTTCTGAGGCTGTGTGTACCGTGTTTTAGTGTTGGCGAGGACCTCGCTCACATAGTACATAGGTCGTTAGACAGGATAGGCCTACCCTTCTTCTTCTCATTCTGTAACGAGGACAGTGTTGACCAAATTAGTAGTTTCTGAGATGTACAGGAGGAACATTTCTTTCATTGTGGGAGGCGTCATGATTGGCAGAGAGGTGAGAGACTCTTTGAGCTTGTTAAAGGCCTATTGAGCTTCATCATCCCACACAAACTTATCTGCCTTCTTCAATGGCTTGAAGAAAGGCAGACCTTTTGCACCGAGCTTGTTGATGAAACGACTCAGAGCTGCCATCATACCAGTGAGCTTTATGACATCTTTCTTGCAAGATGGTCTGGCCATGTTGCGTATAGCATCGACCTTGACAAGGTTGGCTTCAATGCCTCGGTGCCCGACCATGAAGCCCAGAAGAAACTCGGAAGGGGCACTGAAGACGCACTTGGTCTGGTTGAGCTTCCATTGGTAGGCGTGAAGGTTGGTGAAGGTCTCCTCGAGGTCGGTGATGAAGTTCTCCACCTTGTCGGTCTTGACGACCACATCATCGACGTAGGTTACCACATTGTGATGGAGCTAAGACTCCAAATACTTTTGGATCACCTTCTTGTACGTGGCATCAGCGTTCTTTAGGCCAAAGGTCATGACCTTATAGCAGTAGATGCCATTGGGTGTTATTAACGCCGTCTTGTCCTGATCGTCAGGATTCAAGGCTATCTGGTGATACCCTGAGTAGCAGTCGAGAAAGCACAACAAGGATCCTTATGGCAGTGCTTGTTGAGGTCGGTGTAATCGATACACATTCTTAATCTGCCAATCTTCTTAGGTACAAGCACCGGGTTGGTGAGCCAAACCGGGTGTTTACATTCACGGATGAATCCTGCAGCTAAGACTTTGCACACTTCTACCCCTATGGCCTCCCTTCGATCCTTCGCAAAGCGATGAAGCTTCTGCTTGATAGGTCTTGCCGTCTTGCTTACATCCAGGGAGTGCTCAGCCAGATTCCTTGGGACACCAGGCATATCGGATGGACTCCATGCAAATAAATCAGCGTTATCCCGAAGGAAACTGGTGAGCACGTATTCCTTTTTCGGGTCTAGGTCGGCCCCGATCGTGACTTCCTTCGCTGCGTCGGGCAGGCCGAGGTAGACCTTCTTTACTACAGGACTGGCGTCCAAGGCCGTTGCAGTGTGCTTTTGCTCGGGCACCGTGAGCGTGGTTACGTCGACCTTGGCGGCTTCAGCGGGCATGATGGAGGCAGTGGCGGCGGCAGCGTAGGCAGACGTCGAGGTGAGGTCCAGGGTCTTGTCCTCGTATCTGTAGGAGACCATGATGTCCCCGTAGACGGAAAGGATTCCGTTAGGTGCTGGCATCTTCATGATGAGGTACGTATGATGTGGGGTGGCCATGAACCGAGCCAGCATCAGATGACCTAGGATGGCATGGTAGGAGAAGCAGAAGTCTGTGACCTCAAATGTCAGCCATTCTGTACGGTAATTGGTCTTAGTGTCAAATGTGACTGAGAGACAAACAAGTCCCAAGGGGTACACTACCTTGCCGGGCACGACCCCATAGAAGGGCTCATCGTAGGCTGTCATCTTGCTGAAGTCGAACTTCATCATCTTCGGGGTCTCTGTGAATATGATATTGAGGCTGCTGCCTCCGTCAATAAGCGTCTTGGGGAGCATAGCTCCATCCATTGTGGGGTTGATGACCAACGGGTAAGTCTCGGGGTCTGGTATATGGACCCAATGATCTTCCCTGGAGAAGGTTATGGGGAACTCCGACCACCTCAGAGGTTGCGGAGTTTCTGTGTTGACGAGGGTGATCTCTCGTGCTCTAGCACGCTGCTGTCTGTGGCTTTGAGCAGCCCTGTGACCTCCGACGATGAAGTTGATCTCCCTGTTGGCTGCCTGGAAGGCACCATTAGGGTTGCCACCTGGAGGTGGTGGAGGAGGAGTCCTCTCATTGCGGCGGTCGCCGTCATCACGTTGATCCTTAGTGCGATCATCTCTGCGGTCGTCCTGACAATCATCACGGCAACGGTCACGGCAGTCGTCACGGCGGTCATCGCGGCGATCTCTGTCATCGCGGTGGTCATCACAGCGATAAGGTCACCGGTTGCGGTCATCACGCCAATCAAGTCGGCGGTACCGGTCATTATAGCATCGGTTGTTGTTGTAGCAGTTGATGTAGCGGTCATCGCTGATGTTGGTCTTCTTGGCCGGCTTGGGCTCTTCTGGTACGCCAAGGGCACGCTTCAGCTCCACGCAATCACGCATGGAATGCTTTGCGCCATCATGGAACTAGCAGAAGGCATCGAGGGTGTCTTGAAATTCTTGACAGAGGAAGGCCGTCCCTCTTGAAGTGTTGGCCATTAAGACCTTGTTAGAGTGCTTGTGCATCATAGCAGCAGCATTGGAGGCTAGGGCCGCGAATGTGTCGTCAGTTCTGTTGCCCTTGAAGTCGTGGACGACGGTGTCTTGAGTATCCACGACCTTTTCGACGTAAGCCATGAGGTCGGCAATAGTCTTTGCCCTAGCCTCATGGATCTTCTCGAAGAGCTTGATGTTGGCGACGCATTTCTTGTAGTGATCGATGATGTCGTCGTCTTTCACACCAGCGAGCTGGTTGTGGTTCTCAAAGAACTGGTTGGTGTAGTACCGGAGGGTTTCACCAATCTTCATGGTCACCCTTGCGAGGTGATGCGTGTTGTCGGGACGGTTGTAGGTCGCCTGGTAGTTCGTAGTGAACAGTCGTGAGAGACTTGCCCACGAGGAGATGGATTATGCAGGAAGATTATCCAGCCATAGGAGTGATGCTTTGCCCATCACCAAGGGGAAGTAGGCTGCCATGTGATCTTTGTTTCCACCTGTTGCCCGAGCAGCGGTGGAGTACATCTTGAGCAAAATATTTGGGTCAGAGCGACCGTCATATTTTCTGATGGTTGGCTTAAAGTCTTTGGGGTAGCGCATGGCCCAGAGATGCCACGAGAAGTCCGTGAAGTTGTTAACAGCGATGGCGCCTGATTGGTCATCAAAGTCACTACGAGGTCCCTCGGGGAGGACGTATAGGTCGTCAGGTGAGCCATTAGCTTGGTCGTAGTTGGCGCAACATCGTAGCTCTTCATCATGCAGTGCCCGGAGGTCTGTAGCTGGAATTGGGTTGTTGGCATTAAGAGGGTCCGGGGGACCATTAATGTGATCGTAGTTGGCCCGGCGCTGGATCTCATGCTCATCTCGTCGTGGTTGGTCTTGGTTGGATGCAAGAGCCTGTGCGGCTGGGGGCGGCACATTAGCTGCAGCTTGTGGTCTTGCGCCGGTGTTTGGTTATTGCACCACCTCGTTCTCCCCACCCCCTTCCTCAGCTATGGGTAGGAGAAGAGGTTGACCACCGTTGTTGTTGGTACGAGGTCATACCGACCTACTCCTGGAGTGTTGGCTTCATGCTGACCTGCTGTAGCCTTGACTTTGTTCCTCCACTTGGGCCGTAGCGATCTGGATGTGAGCAAGATCTCGACCATCGGTGGAGTATCAGGCAGTAGACCAATTTCTGCTAGGGTAGCACCCAAGTTGGCTTGGGGAGAAGACCTCGTGACCAGCATCCTAGAAGTCCCTCTGGAGATCACATGCGCGCATGCGACGTCGTGGAGGTGGATCGTCTTGGCATGGTTGCTGAGCTATGACCTGACCCCCGGGGAGCAGTATGTTATTATTCATCTGGACGTTGTACTGAGGTGCCGCACCACCTTAGGCCGCACCGCCAGCCTGAGCCGCGGCGTTGGCTTAATCGATCTCGGCCTGGCGGTGTTGAGCTCAACCAGCATTGTCGGCTTCACATTGCACGCGTTGAGCGTCAGTTTCGCCAGTCAGAGCTGGTACATCTACGGAGACCACAAGGGTTTCACAATCGGGGAAGTCATGACGTGCCCAGACCTCATCACCGTAGGTGTTAGGCGTGAGGATGACACGTGCAACCTGGAACTCGGCACAGTCCGGGGACTGCGCGGGAAGATGGATCGGGAGACCTTGAGACGCTATTGGAGGTGTAGGTCGTCGAAGCTTCTTCAGAGCACGGCACTGACGAGAAGTGTGCTTGGCCTCCTTGTGGAGGGGGCAAGGACCGTCTGGGAGGTTGTTGCAATGTCCGCAGGCCGGAACCTGCGGGTCGGTCATGTCCAACCCAGATTGGATCTAGATCTGCTTCCTCGCGTGGTCGGAGACCACACGGACTGTGTTCCACAGGCCGAAGGCCATGCAGGTTGGAGTTGTCTTCCGTTTGATAGAGTGCTTGACGCTTTCGCAGATCTTGATTGTGTCAGCAAGCATGGTTGTGACACGATCGAACACCGCGACGAGATCGCAAGGTGTGGGTGGGTGGGATTCCGTTGGCGAGTCGGATTCAACTTGCCGAACAGGGGTGACCACGGCAATGTCGAGGACGACTAGGTTGGCGGCTAGAGCGGTGGAACCTGACGGCATGGAGCCGAAGCTAATGTCGACAGGGTTGGCGAGGAAGTCCGCCATGCTGGCAGGGAAGACGACGCCGTTGATCGGAGCCATCGAAGTTACACGGAGAACTCTAGATCTGCCCTAACTGGCACGCCAACTGTCAGAGGTTTAGATCTGCACAACCCATAGGGGGGTTAACCCCGGTGGTTTATTTAGGTTCGGTTGGGGCGATCTAGAGCTAAGGACTTGATGGTTATGCAAGAGCACATGGAACACGATGAGTTTATACTGGTTCGGGCCTCCAGAGAGTAAAACTATACGTCCAATTGTTAGTCTTGATTGCTTGAGGATTGATTGGTGAGTACATTGTTGGTGTTTCTTAATGTCACAACTAGGTGCCATGGGTAGCGTGAGCTTGTAAGAAACTCCCGGATACACTGACGAGTGCGAACGAATCCGCAAGCGCACGGATACACCGCTGTAGCACCTCTCCCTCAGAGAATGAGTATTCCCGTCGGGTTTCGTTCCTAGAAACGGTGTGCACTAACTTCTATTCTAGCAAAGACGGTCCAAGGACACCAAGCTCAGCTATGGTAAGGGAGAAGGTGAAGGGCTTCCTAAATGTATCGATCAAGGTCGTATCATCTCACGGTATGGAACTCACTACGGGGCGCCAACCCACCCTAGCTGTTTAAGGCTAGGCATATGTTCTGGCAACGGGGCCCAACTCGGTACACAGGCACGGAGGATTTCAAAGGGTCCAACAGGCTGTCACCATTGCGGCCTACCTCTATCGTTACGCGAATGCACTTGGTCTTCGTAGGATAACTAGAGTCCAGATGCCACGTCTGCACTCCCGATAACTACTATAGCATTGTGACATCTGCCCGGCCCGCCTACAACACTATAGCAATCCGTATAAATACGGAACTACGAACGTAAAGCAAGTGTGGACTGGATCGTACCTTATCAGATCAGGATAGGTTAGGAAGAACAACTACTGACATATTTATGAGCCTCAACTAGATCAAAGGAGTGATCCACACCCAAACAGATAAATGCACTTGCGTATGTATTCAACTAGATCGAAGGGTTGTGTTCATGAAGAACACAAGCCTCTAGGTCAAGAACACATGAAGAACACAAGAACACATCAATCATGCATGAACACACTTTAGTCTAAATGAGATATGTCAAAATACTTACTTTGGTCTAAATGAAGAATAAAGAAGAACACCTTCATCTCACCTTCACTTCCCTATCTACCTAGCACTCACACACACACACACCCTACATGAGGAATGAGAGGAGAAGAGAGCTTGGATGTGCTCCAAAAGGGAGCCCCTCCCCTCCTATTTATAGAGGAGGGGGTGGCTTGACAAGAGGGGTGAGTTCTGTAGCTGCCTTGGGCGCCTCCAATCCTGTGCTGACACGTGGCATCAAGAACCGGGTGAAACCGGGCCAGAACCAGCAAGAAACGGAGGATCCTATGCAATCTGGGCGTTGAACCGGCACTAAAGAGGAGCAGTAGGGGCGGACCAGCGGGCGGATCGGCCGCGGCCCGTGGCACCGCCTCCCTCGCCCCCTTTGCGTGTGACGCGTGGCCAGCCGAGTAGCTTCCCATGGAAGGAAGCACTCGCCGCGAGCGGGATTCGCGCGCGTGGGCAGGCGGCCGTGGGATGGCCGCCACGTGGCCCGGCAGGGCACCTCCCGCGGGCGCTGACCAACGACCTGGCGCCGCATGGCAGGTGGGATCCCACGCGTGCATGCGGAGCTCCCCTGCGCTGGCTGTTGGCGAATGGGAGGACGCCACGTGGCTGCCGCTGAGTAGCTGCATGGCGGTGTAGCGCGATGATGTCAGCACTACGTCAGCTATTTCGTCTTTTTTATATCTTGTGCATACGAACTCCGATGTAGGCAAATAATATGTCCATTTCGATCGTCTTGACGAGCCCGTCGTAATGGTGCAGTCCAAATTGGCATTTGAGGTTGTTTATGATGACGTCCTTTAATAACCATTGGATCACTTGCTCTCAACTGTACCATTTAGCATGCATTTCGGTGCATCCTGCAACAGAAGCTGGAAACACCAACACTTGTGGAAATTATTAGTATCAAGCCCTATTTTAGTGTTGATGATCCATTTACATTTATTTTATGCAGGTATTGACGGTGTAAAAGTAGCACTTAACAGCCGTCAACAACACCCCCACACTTGACCTTTGCTTGTCCTGAGTGAAGGGAGTCAGATCAAGGTGAGACATGATATCCAAAGGTACGAAGCGAGCATAAGAGATATTCCAAACCATACCTTATACATGTGAACTCTGTGAAGTGTCTATCGTGCTATCTTGGGTAGTTGAGGAATGGAACGGTCATGAATCAAATCACTCCTGCTCATCATGTCAAGTAACTTAGGGTTTTGCAATAAGTTTTCAAAAACAAAACCTTGCTTAGCTCCTCGTTTGATTCTCTCAGATCGCTCAATGTGCATATGTCCTCACCAAGGCATTAGATTGCCTTTCTTCACCCTACTTCTAATGATGGCTATCTGTGGAGCTCGGGGTAGGATAACGGATAAAGCATACTTGTATCACATATATTGCAGAGTCAAAAACTAGATCCACAGAGAATCAAATCACACAATCAAACCAAGATGTGCACGTGCATGGATATGGTGAGTATGGTAAGGTGAATACTAGGCCCAGAATGGGTACTAGATATTACCATACATCTATGAGGAAAAATGTTGGTTGATGGTATGGACACTAGCCCCGGAATGGATACTAGTTGTTACCATCTAAATTATGGAACTCCTTTTTGCATGATCATCTCTCTCCTTTTTCTCCTTTATTTTTGGACATGGACTATTCTTTCTTTCCTCTTTTTTTTTCTTTTTTTTTCTTTTCATCATGCTTTGAGCATGTGTCTCTCTTTTCTTTCTTTTTCTTCCTTTTTTTCATAGCCCATGTCTCTTTTTGAAGGATACTTTTGGAGGGAGAGGTCACACCACATATGGAGCTTTATTTTCACGGAATGGATGAATGATACAATGATAACTTCCAGTGTAGAAGCATAGCAAGGGGAAAAAGGTGGTGTGCACATGAATCTTGATCATGAAAGTAGTGAAAAGGATTCTCGCAAGGGTCACAGAATTTGACAAAGCGCAATGCAATAACAAGCAGCATATGAGTATAAGGTTTTCAACTATGAACATCATATGGCTTTGGTAGGACGGTGGCATATCAAAGAGGAGCTTTGCAAAAGGTTTTTATAATTTTCAAATAAAATTCCCAAGCACTCAAACATACAGAGCGAAGATCATATCATCAAACCATATCACAAACACCAACTACTTAGATAAGCATGAGTTCCCTAATGATATTGTTCACAAGCATCAAGATGATAAGTAAGGAATAAAACATATGCAAGCCAACCATAGGAATCATGTAGAGCAAGCATAGCACCAATTGCTGAGTTTGATTTCAGAGGATAGGAATTGAAGTTCAAACAAACTCATGGATAAGGTAGAGTGAGATAGAGGGTGCACATACCATCGCTTCTGAAGGATAAGAGTTCAAGGAAGACCAGTGGTGATTCGGCTAACCAAAAGGCAGCTGGCGCACTCTAGTTTACCTTACTCTTGTCATGAAGGCGTAGTGGATGTTGTGCAGCACCTGTGTGGGAGTTCTTGAGCGGATATGTCGATGATGAGCTCGAGAGAACTCCCCCAAACTGGTGTATGAATCCGGTGCTGTTCTTCATATGACAAATGAAAATAAAAGATGGACTCCACTGGTTCGAGAACCATAGAGCCTTTACTCAAATTCAAATATTTTTGTTATTTTTATTTTATTTTATTGTCACCATGTCATTTTCTCAAAAAAGGTTAGATCAAGATTACACTTCATACACAAAGGGGAATATACTTACCTTGGACCTTTGAGAGGTCATATGTACCACCTTTGCATGTTGTGCAACATGAATCTGACACCTCAACTTATCTTCCCGTTTGAATTCAGCTCAATGACTTACCTATTCAAATTTGACAATTTTCTGCAGGGGTTAGTCAACATATATGCAACCAAGATCTATGGAAATATAACTCTAAGGTTCATCAATCAAAACTCGACACCATGTCTTGTTTTGACTGAAGAAGACAGTTTCAACCTAAGCACCATGCTTAATTTAAAACAATCTATGAATGTGCGTTGATCAAACATACATTCAAACCAGAGCATATGAACAAAGATAAAGGAAGCATGCATGCATGATCAAGCTATTTTTGAAAAGGGACATAAGCATGAACATAAGACGGTGAACCTCGGGCAACCTCCCGGAAGGGCTTTGTTTAATGTCAAAAGTAGGACTTACCTAGCTAGTGGGCAAGATGCAAGAGCTTACATCATCTTCACACCAGGATAAGATTTGGTAGAGGAGGAACTTTACTAGGATGCTCACATACCTCCCCCACACTTGAAGTTTGCATTGCTAGGCAACAAAACTCAAGTGCGTGGTGATCAAGCTTCCTTTTATAAATGTTCCCTCACCAAAGCTTACCTTAAGTGTTGCATCTGATGTAGCTCACATGTTTGTAGGCATCACCAGTCCATTCTTCTTTTCAATTTTCACCTGAAAGGTTAGTGACCAAAACTACCCGAAGGACAACTTATCTTAAAAACATGTTCTTGCTTTTATTCGAAGAAGGGAAATAAAACCTATGCTAGTCCAGGCTATCTCCTGGTAGTGCTTTGTTTATTACGGTCATAAGCTCGACCATGGGAGATTTCTCTTGCAGCCATCATTGGTGGTGTCCTTCCCATCTCACTACCAATCATTGATGAATCAGTGAAGCTCTAGCTGCAAGGTTAGTGCCATATATATGAACACGAGCCCAAAAGATGACAAAGCTAAAAGTAGATATGATCATTCTAGGGAGGCTGAGACAGCTCATGGGGTGATCACGGGACTCGTGAAGCTATAGCACTAGGGTGGTGGCCCTCAGAGAGGGAAGGTTGAGCACCGAGGCTAGCGCTCTTGAAACTGATCTCCGACTGAACTCAGCTCAGAAAAACACTCGGCCTCCAAAAGAGGATAGAGTAGAAACTCAAACGGCCGGTGTACGTTCAGGAGCCGGAGTTCGGGTGAAGGGTGAGGTTTAGCTCATCCTTCCCTTAGGTAGAGGGACCGATGTTCTCATCAAAATGATGAAACATCTCGAGGTCTAGCCTAAGCTTCCAATGGGAGGTTATGGATAGGCTGGAAAGATCAGCTCCCATTGGGCATCGATCAAGTCAAGCATAAGATAAGAAGTAACGCTTCTCTTGACTGGTCGGCATCGATCGATGAGCTTAGCACACTCAATTCGATCGGTAAGTGATCATGCTCCTTCGGTCAAATAGATGAATCCTCATGGATTATAAAGCAGAGACCGATGCCTCAGTCTATACGTAAACTTGGTGCTAGGCACCTCAGCTCAAACCGAGACATAGGAACATGATAAGCCAATCGTACTCTCCTTAGGAGATCATAACTAGGATCAGACAAGTCATCCTGACCGAGAATGATTCGTCCTTTCCTAATTACTCTCTCCATCCTCCCACGAGACAAGGTCTCGGGGAGAAGGTCTAAGAAGAGGTACGAGAGGGGAACCCAAGGGTAGATTCTGCGCTAAGCAATCTTTCCCTTAGATTCAGCTAATCAGGAATGGTATCGTCAGCCAGAGCTTAAAGCCTTAGCTCGGCTGATGATGAATCTAGGTGGCTCCACATTTCCTCCGATGGGCACCTCATCGGCCAGGATGCAAAGGGGGAGCTGAAATCCCGAATGTTTTCCAAGATCTCTTTTCCCTCAACAGCATCCAAGTACACAAAGGAGCCTCCAGAGAGAGCATTAAGCCACATGGCGTTGTCCTTCCGTACCCCATACCAGAAGCGCTAAAGTAGCATCTAATCGGGACCGTGGAGGACTGAGAAATCTTCCACCGAGGAAGCGAAATGATTCCATGCCATTCCTAGCGATTCCTCCTCACCTTGCTTGAGACTGAGAATCCTTATCCTCAATGAGATGACACGTTGTATCGGGAAGAATCGGGAGCAGGAAGCTACTCTCAAATTTTCCCAAGTGAGGTAGTCTCTACCAAAACAATGGTGTCAATCTCGTGCTTTCCCAGAGAGGGATAGCGGGAAAAATTCCCTTTTCCGAGCATCCGGTGATCCTCCGATTTTACCCGGAGTTTCAACCAGACACTCGTAGTCTCTCACATGATCAAAGGGGTTCGCATGAACTATCCTCGAGAAGGAAAGATCCTGAATTAGCTTCATGAGAGAGGGGCGAATCTGATAGATGAAAGAACGGGTCCTAACAAGGATGGCTCTGAGGGTTCACTCCTCGAAGGTGGAAGGTGTTTACAAGGATAACCTTCCATGGGTAGCGGGGGTAAAGGTAGAAGTAAAGAAAATGAAAAAGATATCTCGAAGAGTAACAGGGGTAAAGGTAGAAGAAAAATGAAAAAAAGATAAATACGAGCACCACTAGGTTCGAAGATAGATACAACAACCATTCCCCGGCAACGGCACCCGAATTGCTTGTTGGCGTTTCTTAACATCACCACTAGGCGCCGTGGGTAGCGTGAGCGTGTAAGAAACTCCCGGCTACACTGACGAGTGCGAACGAATCCGCAAGCACACGGATACACCGCTGTAGCACTTCTTCCTCGGAGAATGAGTATTCCCGTCGGGTTTCGTTCCTAGGAACGGTGTGCACTAACTTCTATTCTAGCAAAGATGGTCCAAGGACACCAAGCTCAGCTATGGTAGGGGAGAAGGTGAAGGGCTTCCTAAATGTATCGATCAAGGTCGTATCGTCTCACGGTATGGAACTCACTACGGGGCCCCAACCCACCCTAGTTGTTTAAGGCTAGACATATGTTCTGGCAACGGGGCCCAACTCGGTACACAGGCGCGGAGGGTTTCAAAGGGTCCAACAGGCTGTCACTACTACGGCCTAACTCTATCGTTACGCGAATGCACTTGGTCTTCGTAGGATAACCAGAGTCCAGACACCACGCCTGCACTCCTGATAACTACTATAGCATTGTGATGTCTGCCCGGGCCGCCTACAACACTATAGCAATCTGTATAAATATGGAACTACGAACGTAAAGCAAGTGTGGACTGGATCGTATCTTATCAGATCAGAATAGGTTAGGAAGAACAACTACTGACATATTTATGAGCCTCAACTAGATCAAAGGAGTGATCCACAGACAAACAGATAAATGCACTTGCGTATGTATTCAACTAGATCGAAGGGTTGTGTTCATGAAGAACACAAGAATACATCAACCATGCATGAACACACTTTAGTCTAAATGAGATATGTCGAAATACTTACTTTGGTATAAATGAAGAACAAAGAAGAACACCTTCATCTCACCTTCACTTCCCTCTCTACCTAGCACTCACACACACACACACACCCTACATGAGGAATGAGAGGAGAGGAGAGCTTGGATGTGCTCCAAAATATTTATAGAGGAGGGGGTGGCTTGACAAGAGGGGTGAGTTGTGCAGCTACCTTGGGCGCCTCCAATCCTGTGCTGACACGTGTCATCAAGAACCGAGCGAAACCGGGCCAGAACCAGCAAGAACCAGAGGATCCTATGCAATTTGGGCACGGAACCGGCACTAAAGAGGAGTAGTGGGGGCGGACCAGGGTGGACCAGCCGCGGGTCGCGGCACCGCCTCCCACGCCCCCCTCCGCGCGTGACTCGTGGCCGGCCGAGCGGCTTCCCGCGGAAGGAACCGCGCGCCCCGAGCAGGATCCGCGCGCGTGGGCAGGCGGCCGTGGGATGGCCGCCACGTGGCCCGGCGGGGCACCTCCCGCGTGCCGCATCGGCGATCCGTGCCCGCGAGCGCTGGCCAACGGCCTGGCGCCGCGTGGCAGGCGGGATCTCCTGTGTGCATGCGGAGGTCCCCTGCGCCGGCTGTTGGCGAACGGGACGACACCACGTGGCTGCCGCTGAGTGGCTACATGGCGGTGTACTGTGATGACATTAGCACTGTGTCAGCTATTTCGTCTTTTTCATATCTTGTGCATACGAACTCCGATGTAGGCAAATAATATGTCCATTTGGATCGTCTCGACGAGGCCGTCGCAATGGTGTAGTCCAAATTGGCATTTGAAGTTGTTTATGATGACGACCTTTAATAACCATTGGATCACTTGCTCTAAACTGTACCATTTAGCATGCATTTCTGTGCACCCTGCAACAAAAGCTAGAAACACCAACACTTGTGGAAATCATTAGTATCAAGCCCTATTCTAGTGTTGATGATCCTTTTACATTTATTTTATGCAGGTATTGACGGTGTAAAAGTAGCACTTAACAGTCGTCAACATACATCGGGGGACGCCCTGCCCGCCTTATATTGGCCAGCAGACAAGGTCGGTCGCCCAGAATCCTGGTCGGTTACGACCAGGAGACCTAACTCTAGTTGATTACAACTGTTCCCCGCAATTCTCGGACTGCCTGTCGGATCCCGCCGCCATCGTGCCGTACACTCCAAGTCTTGTTACCGTTCCGAATAAGGTCTTCAGGAGGTTGTGTAGGCCACAGATCTGGTCTGTTGGGCCCACTACCAGGTCAGTAGGTCTTCTGGTGGGCCGAACCCACTTGTCGGTCAGATCGGTGGACATTTGGGAAATGCACCTGCCCATTTTTCATCCGAAACTCCACCAAAACTCTCTAAATGTATGCATCAAGCTATTCCATGCCCAAACTTCTCCCCCTTGTGGACAATGCATGAATCAAGGCATTTCTACAAAATTTATGACTAGAGGATTCTCAAATGGACATAGAGCCATAAAATGTGCTAGGAACAAGCAAATGAACCACTTAGACTTGACAAAGGTTTGAAATTGCATAGCCAGAATGTTCAGTTGCATACACACAAGTTGTTGACACCATTTCTTGACACGTGTCAGTAAGAAGCGAAGAGGTGCCAGAAAAGTTACAAAGCTGGTGAAAGAAGAAGAAGAAGGAGCAACCAGCTGATTCAAAATTGGTCGATTGAAAAGAAGTCAATGAGACCTGCCGACGGTCAAAGAAGGGGATCGGCCGATATAAAGGAAAGAAAGCAGCGAAAGATGAATACGCCAAGGAAGGAAAGAAGGCTCAGGTGGGTCAACATTGGTTGGCAATGGGTCAAAGATAGTCAGAGAGTCTGACTCTTGCATGAGTCATTTATTTTTAGTAGTTGTAGTTTCTTTCTAGTGAAATAAGCTTTGTCATAATTGACTAGGAGTCAAGTTGCCCTCAGGGCATAAATAGCGATACTGCGTGATCAGAGAAAATTGTACACACCAACAAACACAAACCTTTACTTTTTCTACAATTTACCTTTCAAGTCGGCGACTTTGCCAAAAATTTTCTTCTTCTTGTTTTCTTGTTTCTTCAAGCGCCGTCCTTCGAGTTCGTCGGGCTGCATCGATCGACCTCCGGCAGGCTTGTGAGTACCACTTTACCGAGTAATTTCTAGGCTTTAATCTCCAGGCGCATCGCTGTGGTTTCGTCTAGATTTATTCACAATTTACCGATATCAGCTAGATCTGCAAGTTTCGTACCAATTCATGTTTATTTAGCTTTTATCACCAATTTATCCCGCTCGAGGCTCGATCGTATCGGCTACCGCTCGCTGCGTCATTGACACACCGATCTTACAGCTGATCAAGATCCGTCTTGTGGGGGATATACCCCCGAGGTGCCACACGGAAGGCCCCCCACAACGTATCTGCGAGGACGGCATGGGCCCACAAGGGCAGCACCTAGTGCGGGCGCACAGATCAGGAACAAGCTGGCACCCGAAGAGATATACTCCTGTAGATAAAGACTAGTTGGTTAGTAAAGATATTACTTGTGATCAAAGGGAGATCTTGTATAACCGACTAGGATAGATCCCACGCGATCTGTAACCCTGCCCCCCATGCCTATATAAGGACGGCTGGGACCCCCCTCAAAACAGGTCCAATCTGATTCCCATTCGCGGAACCATCAATACAACCACCAACGTAGGACGTAGGGTATTACGCATCTTGCAGCCCGAACCTGTATAAACCCCTATGTCCTTCGTTCACCATCTAGATTCAGTCTCGGCGATCCCCTCCATACCATCTACCACCATAGCCTACCCCGTGGTGGACTGCCAGCACCATTGTACCGACAGTTGGCGCGCCAGGTAGGGGTTTCGCCGAAGATAATTGGCAAGCTTGATAGCCGCAGTCAAGATCCCAGCTAGTTGCCTCGCGCTTGCCGCGTTGGGAGCGGGAATTCCCTTTGGGAGCTTCGGTCCCGACTCCACCGCCGACGAGGAGGCGGCCAGCTACGTGACGCCACCTCAGGGTCACATCTACGTCGGGGAGATCCCTTGCATTATCTCCGACACCGTGATCCCCACGGAAAAACCCTCCGGAGCGGATTCCACACCGCCCGCAGGCAACTCACCGGCTCCCAGATCCAATCTGGAGAAGCCCCAGGCCTGTCGAGTCCTTTTCGGTACGCCATCACCAGCCTGGAGGCCTAGCCTCCCGGTGAAAGACCTTGAGGTTGCAGGATCAGCAGATCCTCCCAAAAGCGATCTGGTCCAATCTATGGATCGGATCATCAGCAACATGGCCGACACCATTACGATCTACGAGACCACTCTAGACGCCCCGCAGGCTGAGCGCTTCCCCCATGGGTTGAAGAGCGTCGCCGCCTCTACCTCGGAGATGGCGAAGAAAACCCTTGGCGTGACCTCCCCGCCCCAGTCGGTTGAATACCACTCGGACGAGGACGCGCCGCGTTTCGTGTCGATGGTTATCACCCCGTTAGATGATGATGACCTAGATGAGACCCTCTACCCCATCTTGGAGGAGGGACAAGTCGGGGAGTGGACCACCGACATCTCGGAGGATCTGCGCCGGCCGAACTACTCGGCTAGGCGATCTGATCTCGATGCTGGGTCGGGAGGCTCCTTCACATCCCTGAGGGCTGCACTCGACATTGAGGACAGCTCCGAGACTCTCAGATCTACCGACACCACAGAGATCCAATCTGACAGTACCTCATCCTCTGAGTCCTCGAACGGGGGTAGAGCGCCCGCCTTTGTGTACGCTGCAGCGGCAGCGGCGGGCACACCCCCAACCGTCTCGGAGGACGAGCCCACTCGGGATGGCGAGACTGCCGCCCAGAAGGCTGACCGCCTACACAAGAACACAGATCGAGAATGATGGCATCAGGAGATTTGACGTCAAAACGACCAGCATCGTGACAACCGGCGCCAAGACGGCGAGGATGATGAGTACTACTCTGAATCCAGCCCGCCTCGGCACAGCAGGAGGAGGCGGCACACTCGGCGCACTCGAGGCATACGCCCCCAGAGGCTGGAGGACAACTTCACAGTCGACTACGCTGGGTAGAGGGTCTACGCGACCCCCAAGGAGAACCTCATTGTTCTGAATGTGGAGCTCGGAAAGATGCTGTCAGGCACGCCAGGCTTGGCTCGCCTACAAGCCCTGGTGCAGGCCTCCACGGTCCAGACTAACCGGATCGACCCCTCCCCGCTAGTTGGGCAGGAGGAGACCAGGAACGCACGCAGGCCACGCCACAAGAGAGCACGCCACGACAAGGGTGGAGATCTACGCGAGAAGCTGCGTCACAGGGACGCAAGGCATACCTTCGACCGCCGTGCCCGGGAACGGCGTCGGCATGAGTCGAAGCGTCGCCGCGACTACGATCAGGTGCACAGAGCCCCGAACTGCCGTAGCCAGCGCAACACCACACCACCCTCGGACTCACGCAGTGGGTATGAGGACTACTACTTGGATGACTACACGTACTTCGAGGAAAGCTACAGCTCCCACGAGAAGACTATAGCTTGCCGCTGCAAAGGTCGAGAAGGAACTACCTCCTATAATGGTTTCCTCTCCGTAACAGCACGGCTGCGGAAGGTGAACTGGCCCCATGGGTTCAAGCTATCCGACGTAGACAAATACGATGGGACCTCCGATCCCGTCCAATGGCTACAGATCTACTCCACCACGGTCAAAGCCGCGGGAGGCAACTCCGATGTGATGGCAAACTATCAACCAATCATGCTCATGAAGGGGTGCAGAAGTTGGCTGGCAGGGCTCCCGAAGAACTCCATCGACTCATGGGACGAGGTCCGTTCCTACTTCACGAGCCAATACTCCGGCACATGGGAGCGGCCAGGTAACAGGAGGATGTTGGATCAAATCCGACAGCACAAGAACGAGTCGTTGCGCTCGTACATCCGTCGCTTCTCCGAAAAGAAGAACTCTCTTCCTTTCGTCGAGGAGCACGACGTCATCAGTGCCTTCCAGCACGGGCTGGCCTACGGCAAGCTGGTGAACATGCGGGCTCAAAAGCCCCCCAAGTCCGTCCACGAGCTGTTCAACGTGGCAAATTTGGAGGCCGACGGCGAGGAGGCTGAGCGCGAGCAGCTCAAGAATGTCAAGTTTCGCTGGGACAACGACGGCTCTCCGCGCGAGCGTCGCAGACGCTATGACCCGGATCCCGAGGGTGAGACCGTCGAACAGGGAGCAAGGCGGGACAGGAGGCGCAAGCCCGAGACCCTGGCCGCCGTTCCAGAAGCTCCTGGATATGCAATGCCCGTAGCACAAGAACAACAAGCACTCGGCTCGAGAGTGCTTCGGCCTGAAGAACTACTTCTCCAGCAAGAGCCGTAAGAGAGGACCATCGAAGGGTGGCAAGGCCAAGGACAGACATGAGCCGCCGGTGGACGACAATGACGAAGACTTCCAAGTCGCTGACCACACTGTTAACATGCTTTACGGCAGGCTCGAGCAGCTGGAGGGGAAGCGCAAGGAGAAGCTCATGGACCGCATGCTGGTGTACGCGGCCCAGCACTGGACCCCCTAGTATCTATGCTGGTCATAGGTCCCGATCACTTTCAGCAGGGAAGACCACTCGGCAGTGTTGGCCAGGCCCGGGCGGTAACCCCTGGTGCTGAACCCCATGATCCGCAACGTGGGGCTTGGCAAGATGCTGGTGGACAGAGGTAGTGGCCTCGACATCCTCTTCGCCAGCACGCTGAAGGAGTTGAGGCTCACCCCCATGGATTTGAGTCCGACTGACCCACCATTCTTTGGCATCGTACCCGGGGATCCCTCGGTACCACTCGGCGAGATCTTCTTGCCGGTCACCTTCGGTACGATAGATAACTACCGTACCGATCACATCCGCTTCATCGTGGCGGACTTCGAGACAGCCTATCATGGCATACTCGGCAAGCCTTCGCTTGCCAAGTTCATGGCGGTCCCGCACTACACATACATGATGTTAAAGATGCCGATGCCGAACAGTGTCCTCACCCTCAAGGGAGACTGTCAGTCGGCAAGCGCGTGCGAGAAGAAGAACCTCCACATCGCAGCCACGCTCGACCTCTCTAGACGCACCGCGGAGGTCCTGGCTGCCGCCAGCAAGCTGGACCCGATCGATCTTGAGATCCCGACGAAGAAGCCGGTGACGGAGGCGATCCAGTGGGAGAAGGAGGCGACGAAGAAGGTGTCCCTCGGGCTCGAGGCCCCACCAAGACGGCGACCATAGGGGCCAACATGGACCCCAAATAGGAAAGCGTGCTCGTCGAGTTCCTGTGAGCTAACTCAGATATATTCGCTTGGAAACCAGTGGATATGCTGGGGGTGCCCAGAGAACTCGCCGAGCACTCCTTGAAGGTTGACGTGAATGCGAAGCCCGTCAAGCAGAAGCTACGCCGATTCGTGTAGGACCGCAAGGAGGCAATAGGGGTAGAGCTTGCAAACCTATTAGCTGCCGGTTTTATAAAGGAAGTGTATCATCCTGACTAGTTAGCTCATCCAGTTCTTGTATCCAAGAAGAATAATCAATGGAGAATGTGTGTTGACTATACTGATCTCAACAAACACTGCCCCAAACATCCCTTCACCCTCCTGCGAATAGACCAAGTTGATGATTCCACGGCGGGCTGTGCCCTGCTCTGTTTTCTTGACTGCTATTCAGGCTATCACCAGATAAGCCTCAAGGTCGAAGACCAGATCAAGACGTCATTCATTATGCCCCATGGCACGTACTGTTACCTGACAATGTCTTTCGGTCTGAAGAATGCTGGCGCGACCTATCAACGTGATATCCAAGTATGCTTGTCGACCCAGATAGGCCAGAACGTCGAGGCCTATGTAGACGACGTTGTAGTCCAGATTCGAGATCCTGATAACCTTATGAAGGACTTATCTGAGATCTTCGCCAACCTAAGGGTTTACCGCTGGAAACTTTACCCAGAAAAGTGTGTTTTTGGTGTCCCCTCTGGAAAACTACTCGGCTTCCTCGTTAGCAACCGCGGCATAGAGGCAAACCCGGAGAAGATCCATACGATTACCTGGATGAAGCCCCCAAGATGCCAGAAAGACGTCCAGAAGCTCGCCGGGTGCATGGCAGCACTCAGCCGGTTTATCTCACGACTCGGCGTGCGAGGCTTGCCCTTCTTTAAGCTCTTGAAGCACCAAGACGACTTCAAGTGGGATGAGGAGGCCCAGAAATCTTTTCTGGAGCTCAGGGAATATCCCCAGAGCCCTCCTATCCTCACTGCACCGCAAGCTAAGGAGACGCTCTATCTCTACATCTCTGCTACCATGCACGTGGTCAGCACGGTACTGGTTGTAGAGCGCAAAGAGGAAGTCCACACCTACGCCATTCAGAGACCGGTCTACTTCATCAGTGAGGTATTGACCGACTCCAAGGTGCGGTACAACCAAGCGCAAAAATTACTCTACGCGTTGTTGATCACCGCCCGCAAGTTGAAGCACTACTTCGAGGCTCATAAGATCGTCGTAGTTTCTGACTACCCCATAGGCGACATCCTGCATAACAGAGACGCCATCGGAAGAATCGTGAAGTGGTCCATCGAGCTGGCCGCGCATGATATTACTTTCGTACCCCGCAGTACGGTGAAATCGCAAGTAATCGTAGACTTCGTCACTGAGTACACGGAGATACAGACACCATCTACTGCTGCCGAACCTGAGAATTGGACCATGTACTTCAATGGCTTGCTCGGGATTAAGGGAGGCGGAGCTGGAATCTTGTTCATCTCTCCGAAAGGCGAGAAGTTGCAGTACGTACTGCAGATTATGTTCCTTGGCTCGAACAACGCGGTCGAGTACGAAGCAGCCCTACACGGGCTACGCATCACCATCTCGCTCGGGATAAACACTTGATAGTCAGAGGCGAATCAGCCCTGGTGGTCAACCAAGTGAACAAGAACTGGCAGCGGACAAATGAGAAGATGGACGCATACTGTGCGGAGATACGCAAGCTCGAAGGCAAATTTTTTGGCCTCGAGTTTCAGCACGTAATTCGTGATAGCAACAACGCAGCCGACGAACTAGCCAAGATGGGATCCACCCGACTCCAAGTGCCACCCGGCTTCTTCGTCCAAGACCTCATTGAACCCTCCATCAAGAATCCCGATGTGCAGGTCGACCCATCTGAAGGACTCGGCGAAGTCCTCATGATCGAGCCACAACCTGAGTGGATCTCACAGATGGTTGAGTACATTAAGTACGGCATGTTCCCGAGTCCTTCACTCGAAAACGAGAGAGAAGAACGGGCGCTGCAGGAAAGAATCTCTCGCAGGAGCAAAAACTATGTCCTCATAGGCGACAAGCTATACCACCGAGGAGCACATTCCCGAGTGCTTCAGAAGTGCATCCCAGAAGAGGAAGAACGAGAGCTCTTGTCAGAGATCCATGGCAGCATGTGTGGGAACCACGCTGGGGCGCGGACCATTGTCGGCAAAGCCTTCCGGTCTGGTTTCTACTGGCCTACAGCTGTAGCAGATGCTGAGGCGTTGGTCAAGCATTCCGAGGGGTGCCAATTCTTCGCACAGCAGATACACGTCCCGGCACAGGCCCTACAGACGATTCCCATATCTTGGCCCTTCGCGTGCTGGGGACTCGACATGATCGGTCATTTTAGAAAAGCATCCGGAGGATACGACCACATCCTGGTGGCGGTGAATAAATTCACCAAGTGGATAGAGGTCAAGCTAATAAAGTCGCTAACAGTGGCCAAGGCGGCAGAATTCATATTGGAGATTGTGCACAGATTCGGTGTCCCCAATAGGATTATCACCGATCTGGGCACGAATTTTACAGGAAGAGAGTTCCAGGAGTTCTGCGATGATCTCCTTATAAAGGAAGCCTGAGCTTCAGTGGCGCATCCCCACGCCAATGGACAGGTCGAGCGAGCTAACGAAGCGGTGCTCGAGGCACTCAAGAAACACATCTTCGACAAGCTGAAGAAGTACGCGACACGCTGGCTCCGAGAGCTCCCCGCAGTTATCTGGGGATTGCGGACACAGCCGAGTCGTGCTACTGGTCAGACTCCCTTCTTCCTGGTGTACGGATCAGAGGCGGTACTTCCAACTGACCTAATGTTCGGTGCACCAAGAGTCGAGGTGTTCGACGAGAACAAGGCTGAGGAGGCGCAGATTGAGGACATTGACAGCATCGAGGAAGGAAGGCTCACGGCAACCATCCAGGCAGCACGGTACGCGCAAGCCCTGAGACGCTACCACGACAAGAATGTGCAAGAGAGAGCCTTCTATGTAGAGACCTTGTTCTCCGGACGATCCAGAGCAAGAAGGACATGCAAAAGTTGTCAGCTCCATGGGAAGGGCCCTTCATAGTAAAGGAAGTCAACAGGTCGGGTGCTTACCGACTAATGAGGGAGAATGGCACCAATGTGCTCAACTCATGGAACATCGAGCATCTACGCTGTTTCTACCCATAAAAAGCTATGTATCTTTACAGTTTTTTGTACTTTCTCATGCTAGCAATCTGGGCAATGAATAAAAATTCATGATCTTCGAAGTTCTTTCACTTCGCTACCCTGCTTCCATAATCAGATCCAAGTTCCAAATCTGAAACTTGGGGACTGCTTTTATTTTTTCTGGCAATGATTATTTCTTTCAAGAATTAAAACGCTCATCTAACGCGGATCCTAAGACTCATAAAGTACTCGGTAAAATACGTCTTAAATCATGGGCCGAGATCCTCACCAAGCCAAGGTAGTACGCCTGTACGAGAGTACGCCCTCCGCGCTAGGAAACTAAAGCCAACGGGACTACGGCTTCCCGTAACAAACCAATTACCGGAGAAATTAAAGGACATGGACGCCATCAAAGTAAAGCGCCAACGTTAAAACAAATGTCTCAAACCACGATGTCATGTCAGCACTAGAAAAATATTACAACTACTCATTTAAAAGTTTTCTTTCACGGCTGCAGCAGGAGACCACTCGGCTCATCATCACCGGCCATCACGTCCTCGGCAAGCTACTTCGCCACAACCTTCACCTCCTCCAGCAGCTCGTCGACCCGAGTGGATGATGTCCCGTGAGCGAAACCGCCATGGAACAAGCCCACATCGAGCTGAGGGAGGTAGAAGCGGAAGACAGCGAGGCAGTGACTGACGCTCGCCAGACTGACCTCGTGCGGAAGCCCTTGGAAACGCGAAGATGCCGCCTGGACTCGCTCCAGCAGAGACGGCGGGCGGACAACAGGTCACCAAACTCCCGCACGGAGGAGGACTTGGCAAGCGGAGCCAACTCGTCCAGGAGCAGACCCAGAGCCTCGCCGAGAGCTCGGAACTGGCTCCTCTTGGATTCCACGCGGGCCACCAAGTCTGCAAATTGGGCGAACAATTTTCGCCGCAAGTTTGTTCAACCATCAGAAGGACTAGACAATACAAAGCTACAAGAACAAAGGAAGAACTCAACTCACCACGGAGCTCTTTCCTGGCCATGGCACACTCCGTGGTGGCCTCCTCCAGGGCCTTCCTTGTCGTCTTCGCCCGGGCCCTGACAGTTTCAAGCTCCTGTTCAACTTGAGCACAAGCTGTTTACAAAGAATCAGATTAGACACAACTATTCGAAGGGATCCAAGGAACCAGAAACAACAAACCTTTTTGGTGCTCTTCCGCTGCCTGACGAAGAGACGCAGTGGTAACGTTCACAGCAGCCTCTGCAATGGTTTTCTCCGCATGAGCACGCTCGGCGGTGGCAACTGCAGTGGCTCTCTCCCGGCGTAGCCCTTCGAGCTCCCGGTTGCTGATGTTCTGGCGCGCAGCAGCCTGCTCCTCAAGGCGCTGCACCCGGGCACGCAGCGTAATGACATTGGAGCCGACGTCCTCCAGCAGCTCGCTCTTGCGAGCAGATGCAGTGGACACGACCTGAATAATAACATGATACATACCGACTCAATGAGGCAAAAAAGAGGAAGATCTGGAGAAATACTCACCCCCGCCAGCCGAGCAAACCTCTCGGCCAGGGTCACGAGCTCCTGCCGGTTGTCCTCGTCGATGGCCGGATCGCCGAGCACCTCCTCTGCCCTGCCGCCACGCACTTGGGCAATCCTGCCAGGGCGCGGTGGGCTCATGTGCGGCGTAGGAAGCACTCGGTGGATCTCCTCAACCTCGGGAACTACCACAGAGGTAGCCCCCAAGGCCATGGACCCAGCGTCCCTACGCTGGGTACTGGCCGCCCGGGGAGTCACGCCGGCACCTGGCACCGCACCCGAGCGCTCTGAAGCACTTGGCTTACGTGCCGCTGGCCCAAAAGCCGGAGCGGACACCTCACCAACAACAGGGACAACCCTGGGCTCCCTACAAACAACAACAAATCCAACACCACAATCCTCAACTACGACAGATCAACGGACGCCAGACAGAACAACTCACTCAGTAGACACGCGCACACTTCGTCCCGGCGTCCCGGCCTCTTCGTCCCGGTGGCTTCGTCCCGGCGGCTGCCTTCGAAGTCGGCCTGGCTACACCCTGTGCCGTCACAGGAGGTGCTGGTGCAGGCTGTGGCGCCGGGCGCGGCATGCCCGCACTTGGGGGAACAGATTCGGTTCGTTGAAGAGAAGGTTGAGGAGAAGGAAGAGAAGGTGGAGGAGAAGGAGGAGAAGAAGAAGGATGAGGAGAATCCGCCGCCTTAACACTCGGCGTCTCCTTGCCACCCTTTAGAGGGGCATTGCCAGCACCAACCTGACGGGGGCTCAGCTCCTCGTTGGCGGAGTCGCACGGCAGCACCAGGTTGTGCCGGCGCGACGCTGGCTCGTCAATCTTGAGCGAGCCAGGTGGCGCACGCCGCACCTCTGGCCGGTGGCTACCCTTGCACTCCTTCCCCTTCGCAGCAGGCGCGGCGCGCTTTCCATCATCGGGCATCATGGCTGCAGGATGGCCAGACTCCGGAGAGCTCTCGCCACGCGCTGAGTTCGGTGACGCCGCACCACCACCGCCAGCGGCGGCACGGCACGCGGTGGCCTCTAACCTCTACAGCTCGCCAAGCCTACCAGGCAGGGACACAACCCCAGCCAGCGTTCCCAGCAGAGGCGAGACAGAGAAAAAGGCCGCGCGATCCTACAGATGAAAATTTTGGTTCATACATTCCAACAAACACCTTGCCGGCATATGTCTATGCCCTAATGGGCGAACCGTAAAAAGCGAAAAATCATGACTCACCGCAGGTGGAGGGTTCCCCAGGCTGTAGGGGCGTGGCGCGCCGCGCGACGTGATGACGGTGTGGGGGGCGAAGCACTCACGAACGCGCTCCACCAGCACTGTTGGCTCCCCCCGATCTGGCACCTCCCACGTCGTGTCGAAGTCTTCCCCGGCGTACTCGTACGCCGGGTGCGCCCTCTCCTTCAGCAGCTGGAGGCGCCGAGTGGCGAAGTTCGCCATGACCGCCACCCTGGTGAGGCCGGCGGCCTTCAGGTTCCGGATCAGCTTCACCAGCTTCGACACTTGCTCCATCTCGGCGTCGCTCAGCTCCTCATCCCAACAGCGGAGCGGAGTCGGGCGCGCATCAACGTCACACGGCACCTGCGGGGCATGGTTGGTGGTGTACAACCACTCCTTGTGCCAGCCCTTGTTGGAGCTAATGAGCAGCACCAAGATGTAGTCACCAGAGTTCTTCTACCGAAGCTGAAGCCCGGCGCCGCCCACAACCTTGGGTTCCTTGGCACTCTTGCGGGGCTTCACCCAGAAGAAGTACTGGAAGAGGTTGAAGTGCGGGGCGATACCGAGGTATGCCTCGCACAGGTGGATGAAGATGGCGATGTGCAGGATGGAGTTATGGTTGAGGCTACACACCAGCGACCTGTAGTAGTACAGCAGCCCGCGGAAGAAGGGATGCATAGGCAACCCGAATCCGCGGAGGTACCACGACTTGAACACCACCGCTTGGTGCGTCTCCGACATGGGGAACTCCTCCCCCGCCGCCGGGCGCCACTGCTCGGTGGACTCGCTGAGTAGGACCCCACCCCAAATCAGGGCTTCGATCCGCTCCCGTGTCGATACGAAGCGCACCCACTCCCGGTCGCGGTTCGGAGGCACCGCCGGCGAGGGAGACCGCGACGGGGATCCTCCCGCGACCTCCGCGCCCCCCGTTGAGCCCTTCTTCCCCCGGCGGGTCTTCGAAGTCATCGCCCTCGGCTACGCTCGGGGACTGCCGGAAGCGAAGGGGATGGGTGCGATTTGTGTGCTGGATCTGGATCTCCACTGGCTCTAGATCCGGCGAATCGAGCTGCTGCGGTGGCGGAGCAGCCGGAGTAGGAACTGGAGTGAGGTTTCCTATGGAAGCAAAGTGACATGAAGTGTTGAGGGAAGTGAGAGCTGGCGCGCTCCTGCGCTGCTTAAATGCGGGCAGCCGAAAAAGGGAGTGGCGGGTCCCGCTCCGTCCCGTCGCGTCGCCACGTCGCACGCGGGATTGATTCGTGAGTTTCTCGCGAACGTCTTGTCTCTGACATGGCACTGACGCCGTTGCCCCCGACGCTTCGTATTCGGGCCGTCTCAGGCTTAAATGGGCCACGTTCCTTAAACGGGCCAACTAGCACAAGACTCCTACGGAGTGGGTTGCACTTGGGAATCTTAAAAGAAGGCTTTCCGAATAAACTTTGGATTACAAGCCACACAGAGGCCGTGACTCAGAGTCTCGGGTAGCCAGGTTATCAGATAACGTGCCCTCGAAAATTGAACGGTGCGAATCTCAAAGCAGGTTCGATCGACTAGCTCATTAGTGTTCTCCCGGAGGCATGCCATACAAAGGCTAGAGCCGTTCAGAAGCCACTTTACGATGGCTAGGACGGGTGTCCTTGCGCCAGTTCTCCTTGAGAACACGGTGGGCCATATGGCAAATCTGGGACAAAGCCGGAGCTCTCCCCAGGCACGGTACCAGATCAGATGGTCTGGGAGGTACTCTCCCAAAAGGGATGACGGTAATTCCACTTTCTTAGTCTCTTTTTTAGAGCTTCGAAATAGTACCTCGGGGACTACCCTAATGGGCGCATCTGGAGATGCGCCCATTCAGTGAGCACGCACGGTGTCACCATGACCAACCTGAGCCAGAAGCAAGGCCCTTGGCCCAACATTCGAACATGGCCGGACAACGGAGGTCTGGGAGACATGGGTTCAATCCTCCTAGAAAGGAGGATGCCCGGCCAAAGACGTTGAGGCTTAGTGACTTTCTTTCTTTTTGACTCTTGATGAATCTTTCTTTGTCAAGGCTCAAGGACTAAGTGTGCGCACTTCGACTTCAACGAGAGTGTGCATTTTCTGGCTTGATGATCTTACCAAGGCCTAGATTGGAGAAGAGCTCTCCTCAACCACCCGGCAACCACGAGTTAAGCTTCAGAGACCACTCGGCTGCATCAACACATGAGCAGGACAAGGACCAAAGCACTCGGCTGAGGGCGTTGAGCACTCGGCTGAGGGTGTTAGGCACTCGGCCGAGGGCGTCAAGCACTCGGCTAAGGATGTTAGGCACTCGGTAGAAATCAATCAAGCACTTGAACGACGTTCGAAGCTCAAGATCAAAGTTGCAGTCTGGTTAAGAAGCACTCGGGGACTGCTGTGGGGGATATACCCCCGGGGTGCCACACAGAAGGGCCCCACGGCGTATCTACGAGGACGGTGTGGGCCCACAAGGGAGGCACCTGGTGCGGGCGCACGGATCAGGAACAACTTGGCG
This sequence comes from Cenchrus fungigraminus, assembly GCA_036936925.1. Classification (NCBI taxonomy): domain Eukaryota; kingdom Viridiplantae; phylum Streptophyta; class Magnoliopsida; order Poales; family Poaceae; genus Cenchrus; species Cenchrus fungigraminus. The sequence continues at coordinate 87,271,120 of CM072779.1, read as the reverse complement.
CCCAAAGAGATATACTCTCGTAGATAAAGACTAGTTGGTTAGGAAATATATTACTTGTGATCAAAGGGAGATCTTGTATAACCGACTAGGATAGATCCCACGCGATCTGTAACCCTGCCCCCCATGCCTATATAAGGGTGGTAGGGACCCCCCTCAAAACAGGTCTAATCTGATTCCCATTCGCGGAACAATCAATACAACCACCAACACTGGACATAGGGTATTACGCATCTCGCGGCCCGAACCTAGATAAACCCCTGTGTCCTTCGTTCACCATCTAGCTTCAGTCTCGGCGATCCCCTCCGTACAATCTACCACCATAGCCTACCCCGTGGTGGACTACCGGCACCATTGTACCGACACGTCTCGCTGCCGACGTCACCAGATCGGCTGATTGCTAGCTGCTCCTAACATACTTGCACTTTGGCTTCCACACCGGCTGGCCGATTTCACCTACTCTCGTATCGGCCGATCAGGCTGTTACAATGTGCCCACGTGGAAGGCTTTCATTGGTTCTCTAGCCAATTAACCCGTATTTAATATTCTACTCTCTTCCGTGCCGATCAACAGGTCAGGTCGGCTAGCACGCCTTGTTACATCCCGAGGATCCGTTACGTGTTGCCCTAAAGAACTTTATTCCATTTTTTGCGTCAACACATCTTGGCACGCCTGGTGGGACACGAAGAATCACGAATGATGACTAAGGAGCTCAAGAAGCCTGAAGATGTCCATGTGGACAACATACAGCCAATTATTGTGGATCAACTCAAGGAAGTTGAGAAAGCTGAATATGAGAATTGCATGGTAGAATATGGTCGGCTTTTGATGGGCAGTTTCGGCCTCACTAGGGAAGGACTAGTAAGGAAGGTTTCTCTTCCAAGGCCCATAGAGATCATAGTACAGGCCGAACCTGGAAAATTACAAGACATGATGACAAAAGCTATGCATCATGCTTTGATCGATCAGTCTTCTGTCTTCAACAATTTAGTGCAGAACAACGTGAAAGAAGTCCTCAGGGAAAAGATCATGAGCTCATACAAGGGACCAGCGTATTATCATCCTGGCATGACTTTTCCGTTTACTTCCAACAAGAGATTCAATGAAGTGCTGCCAGTTTCTCAGCCGATTTCAACTACTGCTCCCAGCATCGTCACGACAACTCCTCTTTCTACCATGCCACCATCAACAACAGTGGAGGAGTTTAGTCAATCGAGATCTCAAGGCTTTGTGTCTGTTACTCCTGTGGCACCAAGGTATCCACCAGAAAGAGATGCAGATGGGAAGCTGATAGGATTCGGAATGCCTGCAAGTTCTGCATTAGGGTCAAGCCAAGGACAAGAGAATACAACAGTGCCCGAATTCATTGGCCCTTATGCACCAAAGCTCAATGACTTGGTTGGCACTGCTCTTCAACATGACAACGGGGTTACGCTCACATTCTACAATCCCAAGACCCAGAGTCAGCGAAGTTATGAAATGTCACCCCAACATACTTATATGGTCAAACCACTACCTGTTCCTCAGAGAATTCAAAAAACTCAAGAGATGACACCTCAGCCAAATGCATCAGGTGGATTTTCGGCTAGTCAGCCGATCGTAAGTCACCAAATGGAACATGAGCAAATGAGTCTAGCCATGAAAGCATCTGCAGTGAGGAGTTATGCTGCTAAACTCCAAGAGGAATACAATGAAGCCATGTATCAAGCCGCACTCTTGGAAATAATGACAGATCCTCCTTTGTTCTCAACACCGCATCAAGAGCAACATATCTAGGATTTCTCAAATGTTCAGCATGTACAGCAGCCAATTGCTCCACAACCAAACCAGTCAAATCAAGGTTTCTCAACTGGACAGCCAGTTCAAGGAACGTCACATATTGTTGAGATCCCAAAGCAGTACTGGTCTCCTCCTAATCCTCTGGTTATCTAGATGATTATTTAGGAGCAACCGAGAACAAATGGAGCAACTTCAGGACAGTAATATCTTTCAGCAGGTTCTCAGCCGATTGATCAGAAAAGCCTTATTGCTAAAGTTACAAATATGCTGCAAAATCAATTCGGGTTAAAAGCAAAGCATCAAACGCACATGTATCGGACACCCTACACTGCATCCTTTGATCAAATCCCGTTTCCTCATAGGTTCAAGCCCGACTTCACCAAGTTCACTAGTCAAGATGACACATCCACCATTGAGCATGTTACTCGCTTCATCATTAAGTGTGAAGAGGCAGGGACAAATGAGTCATTAAGAGTGCGATTATTCTCATCCTCACTATCAGGGCCAGCCTTCACTCAGTTTACATCACTCCCAGCCAATTAAATTCAAAGTTGGGAAGATTTGGAAAGGCAGTTTCATGGGTACTTCTTCTCGGGGATTCATTAAATGAAACTTACTGATCTTACCAGCTTAAGGCAAAGGAATGATGAGTCAGTACCCAACATCATTCAGAGGTTCAGGGAGATGAGAAACAAATGCTACAGCTTATCTCTAACCGATAAACAGTTCGTAAAATTGGCCTTTCAGGGATTCTTGCCATCCATCAAGGAAAAATATGCATCACAGAGTTCGAGAACATCAGTCAACTTCTCCATCGGTCGAGTCATGAGAGCACTCGATCATATGAACTCAGGAGGAACTTTCAGAAACAAGTGTCCTATGTAGATTGCTCTGATGACGAAGAGGAAGCCGAAGTTGACTTGGCTAAGTGGGTACCAAACAGGAAGCCGATTGCATGTCCCTTCGGCAAAAAAGGAACCTGAGAAGTTTAGTTTTGACACCACCAAAGCTGACAAGATATTCGATCTTCTCCTCCAGCAAGGGCAGATCAGGCTTTCACAAAATCATACCATACCAAGTGCAGAAGAGTTGAAGAAGATCAAGTACTACAAGTGGCACAATGCTACATCTCACAACACTGATGAGTGCAAGGTGTTTCGTCAACAAATTCAAAATGCAATAGAGCAAGGGAAGTTGAAGTTTGAAACACCTTCAAAATCAGGAAAGCTGATGAAGATTGATCAGCACCCTTTTCCTACCCACATGGTTGAGATAACCAAAGCAAAGGTGTTGACATCCGAATCGGCTAAAAATAAAGGAATCATTGATCCCGAAGCTCAGATGACAGCAAAAGAAGCCAAAGGGAAGGGATTGGTCAAAGAAGGAATCAATTCAAAAAGTTCAAAGCAGCATGTTACATCACAGGTACTTCTGAGCAAATTCTAACACCAACAAAGGCAGATCAAGGAAAAAGAAGAATGGACGAGGCGCAATGCAGGACACTGGAGATGTCCATTCTTCAGATATTGCTGGGAAGAAGGGATCAGACTTCCGACGTGTGACAACTGTCCAGAGTGTAAAGGCTTTTATTCAGAAGGATAAGAAACCCATTAACCAAGATCGGCAAAAGCACCACAGCCAACGCATCTCAGTATATGATCGGCTGGGGGGCAAGGCAAGCATATAAGATCGGTTGGGGGCAGGCGTCAAGAGAGTCAGCCCAATCGGCTAGAAGATATGGCCGATGGCAGAGTTCCCGACGAAGACGTATTGGCTCGAGATTCAGAAAGGTGTCATGAAGACAATAGTCAACACGAACCTCGCCAGCCTAGGTGGTGCCCAGAAGGGTTGACGAAATCTCAGAAGAGAAGGATCCAGTGCTTGCGACAATTGGAAAGAAGAAGAAATTGAGAAGCAAGCACTTGATAAAAAGAAGGTCTGATCTCAAATTTGGCGACCCAAACCAAGAGCCGATGATAAGAAAGATGATCAACCAATGGCAAGCGCCAACATGGTCTTCATGCTATCCAAAGAATTCATGACTCCTGAGTTCAATTCATATGGAGAAACTTCAGATGAAGAACTAGGATCAGCTCAATTAGCTTTGGATCCAATGTTGGCCAGTTTTGAGAAACCAGAGGAAGAAAAATGTCAGCACATGAAAGCTCTATTTCTCAAAGGACATGTTAATGGGAAACCAGTCACAAGGCTTCTGGTGGATGGTGGTGCATGAGTCAATCTCATGCCCTACTCAATGCTCCGGAGATTCAGAAAAAGTGTGGAAAATTTAACCAAGACCGATATTATGTTGCTTGACTTTGAAGGAAACACATCTTCTACGATGGGTGCTACCTGCGTGGATCTGACAATCGGCAGTAAGACTCTTCCAACAACCTTTTTCGTCATCAAGGGGAAAGGATCCTATAATCTGTTACTTGGACGAGATTGGATTCACGCCAACTGTTGTATCCCATCTACCATGCCTCAGTGTGTGATTCATTGGATTGGAGATTCAGTGGAGGTAGTCAACACTGATTCTTCTTTCCATATTGCAGCAGCCGATACACAGTGGAACTTTGAGAAAGTCATCTGCATATCAGGAAAGGTTTGGGAGATAGATTTCCTCAAGATGTCCGACTTTGAGCTTCAGCAGATCCAAACGATCAGTTCCAAAATATAAAGAGATAAAGCATAGATCTACATCAGCAATTGGAGGGGTTGGACTGTACCAAGACAAGGCTGATACTCGTCAAAGCCAACGCAAAGTTGGAAACATTGGATTAATTACTTTGTCGATTACTACTTCTGGCTTTTAGCCGACTTAGATTTCGGATGATAGTTGATATATAGTTATCGCCTCAAGTGTAAAAAAGTTGATACTGAGTTATCGCCTTAAGGAGAAAAAATTGTAAAATTAGAAGTGTTTTTGAACACTCATAGCAGATCAATGATTCAGATAAATGGCCGATGTAACAATCGCCCTTAGAACAAAAAATATAAATATATATTTCTTTCTCTCATATTTCAGTACATGGTGTTTACATCTGCATTGAAGATCAATGGGTTACATAATTGGAGGTTGACTATCCTATCTCTCATATGATGAGGATATTGAATCGATGAGCATCAGAGAGAGAGGAATGCTGCGAAGAGGAAACGGAAGACTAAGATCTTCGCCAGAATCTGCGATCTTCCGCCGAGAGCTCTCCGAATTGATGACCAAGATGGTCTTCCACTGGGCACGCTCTTTCTCTGATAAAAGTGCAGTGAGACATTCTACCTTGCTCCTTCCCCTCAGCCGTTGAACCCAAGCTTTTTCACAAGCATTCTTTTAGCTGTTGTACCTCCTGGCTTCACGAGAGGGGTTGGAGAAAAAGAGGTAACGCTGCACTACTTCACAAGAATTCTTTTAGCCGTGGTGAGAAAGGGGAAGAAAAGGACGATCGAACAGCAGGAGCCTACACCCTATCAGATCTAATATTTGCGCCATGGTGAAAGGTGTGAAGAGCCCATGTGCATTCGGTTGCCATTTATAGCCCAGACTAGGATAGATGGAAGGCGAGAAAATAGGAAGGAATCAAAAAAGTTGCCAGATCCGGTCAAATTGGAAACAATCCCTCCATGAACGGCTCAGTTTTCAGAGGCTGACATTGATTTCAGTGATCCGTTTCCCCAAAAAAGGGAGAAGCGCTCAGAGGCTTTGAAGGGAAGCAATCTGTATTCTAGAAGAGGAGAGAACAGAGATGGTTATTCCTTAATGTTACTGATAGCATCAACAAGCTTACTGGCAGAATCATAAAGCAAAACTATTTCAAGAAAATGCTTGTTGAAATAGAAAGAGTGCCAATTCTTCCTGAGTACACTCCGAGAGAAAGATGCTGCCCATCCCTAAAGCAACAAGTCGATCTTGATATTGTCGGTTGAGAAAGGAAAAAGTGCCTACGAAAAGGAAACAAGTGAAGAACCATTGGGTTATAGGCTGGGTTTTATAGAGAGATGCATGAGAAAAGACAGTTCAAAGTCACATGTCGGCATTTAAACGTCTGATGGCATTCAAGAGGTGATGGGTAGCATTCATCTGTCATAATTCAGAAAGATCATGAGACAAACAATGCACGTTGTCAGAGAAAAGAAATCATCCAGAAAAATGCATGAATCATACGAACAATTGTCTTTAAAGATGAAATACAATTAAACGAAAGCTGATTATATCGATTGAAAAGAAGGGATATACATTAAAGCCAATTACATCGGTTGAAAAAGGAAGAGGAACTTATTAAGGTCGATCACATCGGCTAAAGGGAAAAACTACACTAGGATTTCTCTAAACCTCTGGCCTTCTCTAATTGCGACTTGGTGATGGCTATTTCATCCTCTACTTGGTTCAATTCCTCTAGAAGGTGCATCTTCCTGGTTTCCACAGCCTCTAATTTTTCTCATCTGATGAGATCACAAGTTGAAGTCCCCATTTCTGCCTCGACGATGGCGCTCGTTGATTCGCACCATGAGCGTTAATGTTCGTCAAGATCCTTTCCACGTCCTCGCAGTTGAGAGGCTGAGGAGAAAAGAGGGATAATTACAATGTGAAATTCATAGATAGAGAGATAAAAGAAAGGATTGAAGCAAACCTGATTCACATAAGAGAAAGAGGAAGACATCGCATCAGAGTGCAAGAAAGAGGATGGAGATGACGCGTTTCTTTTTATAGGCCGATTAAGTGTTCGGTCAAAGGGAAAGGACAAGGCAATAAAGGTGGAGCGTTGGAAGCTGGCTGACATTAAAAGACCAACTACAAAATACCAAGTTCAGAGTTACACATGCAAAGGCATTCAAACTATGCCCAGCAAATGGATGGCATTCATGACATCCAAGCGGAGCTGGTCAACTTTTTCTATCTCCTGACGATCGGCCTCGGCTGAACTAGAGATCGGCCATTCCTCCCGGCTGATAGCTTGGGCTCTCTTGGCTAGCATCCTTCTTGTGCTCCATACAGTTGGTCGTGTTTGGGAGGTCTGCTAGTTTCTTCTCCTCCAAGGATAAAGCCTCCTCGAGCTGCTTTAACTCTGCAAGAAGATCCACATGTCTTCTCTTCATCTGGTCAATAGTGGCAGAGATCTCGGGATGAGAGCGAGACAAGACTTGGATCCTATTAACTAAATCGGCCATCTGAGAATCAAGAGCCTCTCGATTCTAAACCAACTGCTCCTGACGTGTTCTTTCTTCCAGCCGACTCTGTGCATGTTCAACACGAAGCTGATGACTCTCTATGAAAGCAACTGGATGAAGCGTATCTTTTACTTCAGCAGGCAGCTGCCCTCTAATCTACTTCTAAATCTGTCTGATCAGTTCTGCCTCTTGAACCAATTAACTGATATCTTGATCGAGATATGCTGCCTCTTCTTTTTTTCCTTTAAAAAAAAGAAGAGGTGGCATATCTCGAAGACATGTTTGAACATCGTTAGGGAGTGGGCCCAAAGATAACACACGAGAAGAGCTACCCATGGAGGGATCATCTTGAACCTAAAAAAATAAAAGGGAGGTTAAAAGAATTATTATCAAGCAGACATATAGCAAGATTGATGAAGAAAGGAGATCCTTACAATTGGGTCAACTGCTTCATCTTCATCGATCAGAATAACGTCGATGGGTTCTTTCTGGCTTTCAGTATTGAGATAAGTAGCCGATTCTGTTTCGGCATCAGTTTGTTGACCTGGAAGCTCATCAGCTACCTCGATCTCTCTCACTTCTACATCAGGAAGAATGGCCGATTTTGGAGGTCCTTGTTCAGTAGTAGATTGACTTTGAGGTTCCTCGGTTGACAAAGATTTCTGTGATTTGGGTTCCTTTCCATGAAGATTAGCCGATAAAGGGTTTTCTTCGCCTTGATTTTGATTTGACTCTGGCATGACATACTGAGCTGATGAACCTCTTGCTTTCTCTTGGATAAATTTGCCCAATAGACCAGAGGACCACAGATAGAAAAGTATAAATAGCTGGAAAATATATTAATAGGAAGAAAAAAAGGTTCAAATAAGTTGATTACCGTCACGGCGTCAGCAAGTATACCAGCCGCGTGTCCAGGGTCGACGAATACATCACTAGTGGAAGTATCGGTGGATACCTTGAGTTTCTTCAGGTCCTTGATCAAAACCTTCCTAGCAATTGCTTTTCTCTTCTGACGTTGAGGAGCTTTTGAAGCTTGGACATCTGAGACATCAGTAATCTGTGGAGCCTTATGACCAATCCATGGATGATCTCGAGGGGGGAAATAATCAATTGGTGGACCACTTCTGCTCATGGAAGGTGGTTTAATGTCTTCGAGTTGAAGAAGGGCAGAGAAGAAAGAGTTAGAAAAAAAATATGGCAACAAAAGCATAATTAGAATGGAGAAAGGATTATTACCTCACTAGAACGGGCCCTATAATCGCTATCGAACTTCTGACAATATGTGGAACAGGCCACACAGAATAAATGTTCACTCCATTTAGACCACCAACCTTTGAAAGAAGAAGAAGTGAACGATATACTGTTCCAACCGTCAAGCACTACGATTGCAGAGTCTGGGTTCAGATTTTTCAGCCGATCATAGTGAAGCACATCAGGGATTGTTTCTCTAGGTCTGATCCGATCTTGAAAGTAAAGACCATTCGGTAATTGGCCAAAACACAGCTAACAGGTTGCAACCGAAAGGTTATGGAATTCATATGATGAAGGTTGACTGCCAAAGAAGTTTGAAGGAAGTACACATGGCCTGATGATATGCTCAAAGATGATTCTATCATTGCTGGTGATATTTCCGAATTGCAAGATTTATTCAAACTTATGGTCTGGATCTCTATAGGCAAACCAAATGATAGCATCATCATTGAAACCATGGTAGAAGCCTTTGAAGAAACTTGATAGAGGCGGAGTGCCGGATCTTTCGGTGAGTGGGGATAACTTCGATTTGGTGGTTGTTTACCCTCACGATCCGACTATGACGAGCGAGCTCGAAGCGCCAATGCAATCGCTGAACCAACTCCCGAAGGTTACCAACCTTGCCGGTGCAAAGTCAGCCTGATCATGAAGATCATTTCCTGCACGCAATCGAAGAACGAATAAGAAAAAGAGGCGAGCAATCTTACTATCACTCGAAGGTGGAGTCTGCAATACACGATGGCAGCGCTATGCGGCTGTTCGGTTGTAGCTAAAGATAACTTGTAAACAAACTCGAGTTCTAAATGCAGTGGCTACTGAGTATATGAAGAGGGGTGTCCTAGGGTTGAGGGCAACCAAGGATGGGGCGCCCTCAACTTGGGCGTAAGGCCCAACAAACCGGTGACGCAGCACCTTGGCAGATTCTGGACGTCAACTTCTTTCGATAATTTCTGTTGACTCGGGACGAATTTGAGCCTCAAACCGGTGCCATTGGAAGTCTTATGAAATTCTGCTTCCAGCCATATAAAGAACGTCCAAAACCGACTTCGTATGTGACCTGGGCATCATTTTTAGTGTGCATTGGTCCTGGACTCGATCGCGCAGGGAGAGCGGCCGTTGAGCTGGATGTCGAGCTTCTTCCTGCAAAAGAGTTAGAATATGTCTTCGAGCGACATCCCTGCACTTCACGTTCAGCTTTGCAAGCATATTCAAATAATGTGGTCATATTAGTATACTCCTCATAATCAAGTATATCCTGAATTTCGCGGTTCAAACCACCACGAAAACGTGCCATAGCAGCGGCATCCGTCTCAACTAAACCACAACGAATCATACCCTTTTGTAGTTCTTGGTAATATTCCTCCACAGATTGTTGACCTTGTTGAAAATGCTGCAATTTATTAAGCAAATCTCGAGCAAAATAGGAAGGCACAACTCTGTGTCGCATAGCAGCTTTTAAATCAGCCCAAGTGGTGGGAGTGGTAGTGGGATGTTTTTGTTCATATGCACGCCACCACATTAAAGCAAAATCAGTAAATACACTAATAGCAGCTTTAACTTGAGAACTAGCAGGAATATCATGGCATGAAAATTTTTGTGCGACCTCTAATTCCCAATCAAGATATGCAGCAGGATCATATTTGCCATTGTAAGGTGGGGTTTTAAATGTAAGCTCAGCAAAAGAATCATTACCACCATGGATGAACGCACGGCTTAGTCCACGGAGGTCTCCAGCGTCCATCTCCTTCTGTAAACCTTTGATCAGTGTTTTCATTGCATCGAGGTGTGACACAATGGTGTCGAGCTACGGTTGTTCATCCTTCTTCTCTACGTCTTCTGCCATGGTTAGCGCAAACACAAAACAAAACGAGACCAAAAACAGGGGTGGAATGGCTCACAAGGCTCTCAAACTAGTGTTGTTATCAAATTCTTATACGTTCTTACCATGCAAACAGGGGCAACCTGCAACCAACCGGTGGAACTCGCGAAAGATTGGAGGAGCGATTGCCTGGAGAAACAAAAATCTGCTCGTCGTAGAAATATGTGGAGTTCTGGGTAGGTTGCACTCAATTGAAGGATTAGCACAATCAAACAATAATGCAAAGTTGAATTATAGTGCCAAACGTGAAACAAAAGCTGCTGGCAACAAGTGAAAACCTGAAAAGGCAGCAAGGAAGGTGGAGGGCGCAACAATTTGCTGTTTTTTTTTGCTTCTGTTTTTTTTGCAGGAGTCCTCAAAACTGATAATATGAACTCAGAGGATCTCCAACAGCAAATCACCACACACACTTTTGCCGAAAGTACAGGGGTATTCCGGGAAAAAAAACTCTCTCTCTAGAGTAAGACCAAACTCAGAATATGGTACCTAGAAAGAGAGAAAGAGAAGCTGGCACGGCGTGGGGGAAGAGAGGAGGGTGCGTGGGGGAGGGGCTCGAAACGTGACCTGGCAGGTGGCCTCGGCGTCGCCCAAGGTGGTCGCGACCGAGAGGGGCACGTCACGCGTGAGCGGTGTCCGTCTCCCTTCCTGTTTGGACTTTCTCTTTGTTTTGATTGCTTTTTTTTATTACTTTCCTTTTTTTCCTTTTCTTTTTTTCTTTCCTTTTTTTTGAACTTTCCAAACGCACAGGACAGGGAGGGGGGGTGAACGCGATGGGCGGGCGGTCGCGACGGGAGGGGAGATGGGTGCGGCGCTGATGGTGAGTGCGGCAGCAGCGAACTTAGGGTTAGAAAAAAGAAAGAGAAACAAGAGATTAAACACAAGTAACCAGCAACAATTGAACGATTAAGCACAAAAATTCAACAAAGACACTTATTGAAAGAATGTGCAAGGCTAAACGGTTGCTGGGACAAGGATCTAACCTGAAAGTAAATTTTTATTTGGTTTTTGTGGACTGTAGGAAATAAAAAACACTGGATAAACTCACTGAGCAACCTGGAAAACTGATACCACTTGATAGAGGCGGAGTGCCGATCTTTCGGTGAGTGGGGATAACTTCGATTTGGTGGTTGTTGACCCTCACGATCCGACTATGACGAGTGAGCTTGAAGCACCAATGCAATCGCTGAACCAACTCCCGAAGGTTACCAACCTTGCCGGTGCAAAGTCAGCCTGATCACGAAGATCGTTTCCTGCACGCAATCGAAGAATGAACAAGAAAAAGAGGCGAGCAATCTTACTATCACTCGAAGGTGGAGTCTACAATACACGAAGGTAGCGCTATGCGGCTGTTCGGTTGTAGCTAAAGCTAACTTGTAAACAAACTCGAGTTCTAAATGCGGCGGCTACTGAGTATATGAAGAGGGGCATCCTAGGGTTGAGGGAAACCAAGGATGAGGCGCCCTCAACTTGGGCTTAAGGCCCAACAAACCGGCGACGCAGCACCTTGGCAGATTCAGGACGTCAATTTCTTTCAATGATTCCCATTGACTCGGGACAAATTTGGGCCTCAAACTGGTGTCATTGGAAGCCTTATGAAATTCTGCTTCCAGCCATATAAAGAACGTCCAAAACCGACTTCGTATGCGACTTGGGCGTCGTTTTTAGTGCGCACTGGTCCTGGACTCGATGGCGCAGGGAGAGCGGCCGCTGAGCTGGATGTCGAGCTTCTTCCTGCAAAAGAGTTAGAATATGTCTTCGAGCGACGTCCCTGTACTTCACGTTCAGCTTTGCAAGCATATTCAAATAATGTGGTCATATCAGTATACTCCTCATAATCAAGTATATCCTGAATTTCGCGGTTCAAACCACCACGAAAACGTGTCATAGCAGCGGCATCCGTCTCAACTAAACCACAACGAATCATACCCTTTTGTAGTTCTTGGTAATATTCCTCCACAGATTGTTGACCTTGTTGAAAATGCTGCAATTTATTAAGCAAATCTCGGGCAAAATAGGAAGGCACAAATCTATGTTGCATAGCAGCTTTTAAATCAGCCCAAGTGGTGGGAGTGGTAGTGGGATGTTTTTGTTCATATGCACGCCACCACATTAAAGCAAAATCAGTAAATACACTAATAGCTGCTTTAACTTGAGAACTAGCAGGAATATCATGGCATGAAAATTTTTGTGTGACCTCTAATTCCCAATCAAGATATGCAGCAGGATCATATTTGCCATTGTAAGGTGGGATTTTAAATGTAAGCTCAGCAAAAGAATCATTACCACCACGTATGAACGCACGGCTTAGTCCACGGAGGTCTCCAGCGTCCATCTCCTTCTGTAAACCTTTGATCAGTGTTTTCATTGCATCGAGGTGTGACACAATGGTGTCGAGCTACGGCTGTTCATCCTTCTTCTCTACGTCTTCTGCCAAGGTTAGCGCAAACACAAAACAAAACGAGACCAAAAACAGGGGTGGAATGGCTCACAAGGCTCTCAAACTAGTGTTGTTATCAAATTCTTATACGTTCTTACCACGCAAACAGGGGCAACCTGCAACCAACCGGTGGAGCTCACGAAAGATTGGAGGAGCGATTGCCTGGAGAAACAAAAATCTGCTCGTCGTAGAAATATGTGGAGTTCTGGGTAGGTTGCACTCAATTGAAGGATTAGCACAATCAAACAATAATGCAAAGTTGAATTATAGTGCTAAACACGAAACAAAAGTTGCTGGCAACAAGTGAAAACCTGAAAAGACAGCAAGGAAGGTGGAGGGCGCAGCAATTTGCTATTTTTTTCTTCTGTTTTTTTTTTTGCAAGAGTCCTCAAAATTGATAATATGAACACAGAGGATCTCCAACAGCAAATCACCACACACACTTTTGCCAAAAGTACAGGGGTATTCCGGTAAAAAAAATACTCTCTCTCTCTCTAGAGTAAGACCAAACTCAGAATATGGTACCTAGATAGAGAGAAAGAAAAGCTGGCACGGCATGGGGGAAGAGAGGAGGGTGCGTGGGGGAGGGGCTCGGAACGTGACCTGGCAGGTGGCCTCGGCATCACCTAAGGTGGTCGCGACCGAGAGGGGCACGTCACGCGTGAGCGGTGTCCGTCTCCCTTCCTGTTTGGACTTTCTCTTTATTTTGATTGCTTTTTTTGATTGCTTTCCTTTTTTTCATTTTCTTTTTTTCTTTCCTTTTTTTTAACTTTCCAAACGCACAGGACAGGGAGGGGGGTGAACGCGATGGGCGGGCGGTAGCGGCGCGAGGGGAGATGGGTGCGGCGCTGATGGTGAGTGCGGCAGCAGCGAACTTAGGGTTAGAAAAAAGAAAGAGAAACAAGAGATTAAACACAAGTAACCAGCAACAATTGAACGAGTAAGCACAAAAATTCAACAAAGACACTTATTGAAAGAATGTGCAAGGCTAAACGGTTGCTGGGACAAGGATCTAACCTGAAAGTAAATTTTTTTTTATTTTTGTGGACTGTAGGAAATAAAAAACACTGGATAAACTCACCGAGCAACCTGGAAAACTGATACCACTTGATAGAGGCGGAGTGCCTGATCTTTCGGTGAGTGGGGATAACTTCGATTTGGTGGTTGTTGACCCTCACGATCCGACTACGACGAGCGAGCTCGAAGCGCCAATGCAATCGCTGAACCAACTCCCGAAGGTTACCAACCTTGCCAGTGCAAAGTCAGCCTGATCACGAAGATCGTTTCCTGCACGCAATCGAAGAACGAACAAGAAAAAGAGGCGAGCAATCTTACTATCACTCGAAGGTGGAGTCTGCAATACACGAAGGCAGCGCTATGCGGCTGTTCGGTTGTAGCTAAAGCTAACTTGTAAACAAACTCGAGTTCTAAATGCGGCGGCTACTGAGTATATGAAGAGGGACGTCCTAGGGTTGAGGGCAACCGAGGATGGGGCGCCCTCAACTTGGGCTTAAGGCCCAATAAACCGGCCACGCAACACCTTGGCAAATTCTGGACGTTAATTTCTTTCGATGATTCCCGTTGACTCGGGCTGAATTTGGGCCTCAAACCGGTGCCATTGGAAGCCTTATGAAATTCTGCTTCCAGCCATATAAAGAACGTCCAAAACCGACTTCGTATGCGACCTGGGCGTCGTTTTTAGTGCGCACTGGTCCTGGACTCCGAACTGGGCTCGAACTTGAATTCTTTTGGGCCTCCACCTTGGGGACTCGAACAGGATTAGCCTCGTGCCTCCTCTTCGACTTGGACACCCTTGCTGGACTTCTTCTACTCTATTCCATGCATCAATCATAGTCATATGCATGGGTGTCATGTCCTCATCAAAACTAGTGACAAGAGTCAGCTCTCTCTTTCTGCCTGGGAAAATAGAAACCGCTTCACCAAAAATACGACACAGACGAGTTTCTGTAGCCACATCATCTGGTTGATCTAAAGGAAAGACAAAACTGAAGATGTTTTCGCCTAAAAGTACATGAAAGTGCAGATTCAACCAAAGATTGATGAACCACCAAGGACCATGAAGGACCGAATAGGGCGACCAGAGAGGGGGGGAGTGAATGGGAGCCGAGAAAAATTCTTCCTGAAGGTCGAACTCGGCCTATACCCCGATTGCCACTCCAAGTAGTCGCGCACACAAAGGAAGCTCCAAACAAGGCACACACAAGCCTAGAAGATCAGGAGACAAGCCTAGGAGCAAAGAGTGGAAGCACCAAAGCAAGAACCGAAAGACTTAACCAAGTCTGCGAAGTCCAGGGCGCACCGTCCGCAACCACCAGGCGGACCGTTCGCGGGACTCAGGCGGACCGTCCGGAAGCTAAGGGCAGACCGTCCGAAATAGCAGACCGAACCACCAGTAGGGCACCCCGAATTTCGGACTGTCTGAAGAGGCCAAGCGGACTGTCCGCCAGTGTCGCGGACTGTCCGTGAAGCCTGTGCGGACTGTCTGCCAAGCTCGCTGGAAACCCCAAACAAACTCTGCTCCACCCCAGACCAAAACTCCACCACGCGGACTGTCTGTGAGCGACGTGCGGACTGTCCGCAAACACCTTGCAACAAAACCATAGCACCACGACGGATCAAAACGCGAGTTCGCAAGAACAAACGACGAACACACGACGAACCCTAGGCGCGCGGACTGTCCGCGGGGTCCTTGCGGACTGTCCGCTAGCCCCGGACAGAGCAGCTCTAGCTCAAGCTCGCGAAGTCAACTCTCCAAATCCATCACCGGATCTCCCAAACGCCAAAAGCTCTTGAGGCAAGATTTGGGGGAGATGATAAGCAACACAAGAGGAAGCTATGCCCCCAAAAATCTCGACCTCTAAGCCACAAAATCACCGGGAATCACGGATCACACGAACCACCACCAAGAACTCGAACTAATGCCAAAAACTCACGAATCGAAGGCTTTCCCCGGCGTTTAAGGAGTCAAGATCACACACAAAGATGCGCAAGGCATCCACCCATGATCCCCTCAAATAAATCCGAAGGAAAATGCCCTCAAATCCCCGAATCGAGCGAAGAACGAAACTCCCCAAAAATAGCCCTGAAAATGACACGAAAATCACAGAGGACTAGGAGATCACCGCAACGCCGAATGCTTCCATACATCCAGATGTCAGAGTCTATAGAAGAATCTAGCCTAAGGAATACAGAGGGAAAAGAAGCAGTTCAGAGCAATCTACCGGGGGAGGAATCCCTAGAGTCCAAGAGAGAGAGATGCCATCCACCTCTCTGCTATTTATACGAAGTCCATCGGAGGGAGGTAAATGACCACGCTACCCCTACAACTTGAAATGAAGATACAACCCCTCAGGGGCATTTTGGTCAAGTCTTCATCGGACGGACACGCTTCCACCGCGGCTTCGCTTCACATCGACGCAAACCCTGCGATCACACCACGTGCCCTCCGCCTCGAAGCTTCCCGAAGCTCCCGGATCACCGTCTCCGTCGCCTCGGGCCTCCGGGCTTGGTTTTGAGGCCCAAACCAAGAAACCGTCCACCGATGGATTTGTGGGCAAACCAACAAACCCCGCGTGCAAGCTTCGGGCTCGATTCGCTACCTTGCACCGGCCCATGTTCACGACTTCAGCCCGCCAGTCTTGCACCGCACGGCTCGCACTTGACCCCATCGGCCACCGGGTCCATCGAATCAAGCCTACTTGCCACTCCATCACCCGGAGGCCTCCACGGCTAAGGCCTTTCGCGCTTGTTCTTCACCTGCACCGACACGAGTCAAGCCACAACCTGTACCTACACACTTAGCGAAGCATCAGTCCACACAACGTTGTCAATCACTCATCACTAAGGAGCGACCCTCCACTGGTCCTCGGACCCACCTGGTCCTCAATCGCCCCCTTGATGAGTGCATTGACAACACTCATAGAAATCACATAGAGAGAAAAAGAAAAGAAAAATAGCCACGAACACAACCCTCCAAAGCAAGAGATCCAAAGCCAAAGAACAAGCGAAAACACGATCACTCGCCAAACCAAGTCTTAAACCAAGTCTCGGCCCCCTAAGACAAGGGCAACGGCTCGACACAGGCGAGACAAAGCAAAGCTCGCAAAGAGCACACCACAAAGCATAAAACTCAGGAAAAACAGAGGAGCTCCCCCTGCACATATGCAAACTCCCTCTGAGCAAATGCAACCTCTTCTTCTCAATTTTTCTCCTCGCATGCAACATCTCACAAATGCATGAAATTTCTCCCCTTATCATACATAAATCTCCCCCATGTTGACAATGCATGAATCAAGGTATATGAAACTCTTCCCCTTGTTTTCATGAAAAATGCATGTCAAAGCATATAAACAGTCTATCAAGCTTCTCAAATATACAAAGAGCACAACAAAATGCTACAAATGAGACATAGAGCAAGCAAGGTAGACATGGTGTAGTTAGCACATTGCCATCAAGAAGGTAGAGACATATAAGCATGTGACATGGCTAAAAGCAATTTTAAGCAATTTTCACAAAGAAACATTCATCTCATGAGCAAGATCCTATCCATGGCAATTTGAGCACAAATCCACTAGATCATCCAAAGTTTATGCAAGATCACAAATTCTCATCACAAGAACATTATAAACGCCCACAAGCTACTCAAGTCATGTTAAAGCCACCGAGCCACGTGTCTACTTCTTAAAATGAGACTTCTCATGGTAGACAACATGCTACGGTTTAGCACCCAAGATATGAATATCAAAATCATAAAAACATGACTTAGAGCTCATTTTTTTCAAGCACAAGACAATTCATACACCAATTTCATTTTCAAGTTTAAACAAGGTACATGAAATGCCTTTGCGGCAAAAAGAAGCTTATGCTCCTCCCAAACTGAACAAATGGGCTAAACATTTACAATGACAAAAAGATCTTTGACCCCAAGCAAAGAGAACATGATACTCAAGCACAAACTAAACATGATATAGGCATTTAAGCACAAATTGAGCATCGACAAGCATCTACTCATGAGAGACACAAATTTAGCATTTTCATCAAAAAGAAAGCTATCTCAACATAAGTATATGGCAAAACCATCATGAGCATAGCATTCACATCCACAATTTACCAAACATGCACATATCACACATATAGCACATCGGTGATCAAAGTATATAAGAGAAGCTTTTCCTAGCACAAGTGATCCAAAGATGGCTATCCTACCAGGTTTTGTACAGAAAGTAAAATGCATGAATGCAATGCAACAAAATGAACATATGACACATATATACATGAGAAGCTCCAAAACTCAGCTAGAAAGGAAAGCACACCCCAAGTTCACCCCGCAAGCGAATGAAAGTGACTTGGTCAAGTGGTTTGGTGAAAATGTCGGCTAGCTGATCTTGGGTAGGGACATAGGACAAAGATATGTTTCCCTTCTCAACATTGTCCCTCAGAAACTGGTACCTCACTTCTATGTGTTTCGTTTTGGAGTGGAGGACAGGGTTTTTGGCTATGCTTATGGCACTGGTGTTGTCACAGAAAAGTGGAACCTGGGAGCACTCCTCACCAAAATCACTCATGGTGTAGGTCATCCAAAGCAGCTGGGAACAACAACTAGCAGCAGCTACATATTCGGCCTCTATAGTGGACTGGGCTACACTGGATTGCTTGCGAGATGACCAAGAGACCAAAGAAGAACCAAGGAACTCACAACACCCAGAGGTAGACTTGCGGTCCAATCGACACCCAGCAAAATCAACATCGGAGTACCCGTGAAGTCTGAGTGTCGAGGAGGCAGAATACCAAAGACCAAACTCAGGAGTGTAGTTTAAGTACCTGAAAATCCGCTTGACGGCCTGCCGATGTGAAGTCCTGGGTGAAGCCTGAAAACGAGCGCACAGACACACAATGAACTGTATGTCCGTTCTCGTCGCCGTCAAATAGAGGAGGGAGCCGATCATGCTCCGATACTCCTTCTGGTCCACGGGTTCGCCGTCCTCGTCCGCGTCCAAAGCCGTAGTGGTACTCATCGGTGTAGTCAGCGGCTTGGAGTCGTTCATGCCAAACTTCTTCACCGTGACCCTGGTGTACTTCGCCTGATGTACAAACGTCCCGTCCTTGCACTGCTTGATCTGGAGGCCCAAGAAAAACTGCAGCTCGCCCATCATGGACATCTCAAATTCCCTGCTCATGTCATCTGCAAATCTGGCAACAAGATCATGAGAAGAGCCACCAATGATTATATCATCCATGTATATCTGAACAATCAAAAGGTCATTCCCATGCTTAAAGAGAAACAGGGTCTTATCAACTGTGCTCATCACAAACCCCTTACTCAGCAAAAAGCCTCTCAACCTGCCATACCAAGCTCTAGGTGCCTGTTTCAACTCATGGAGCGCTCTCTGGAGTTTGTATACACGGTGTGGGTATTTTTCACTCTCAAACCCCGGGGGTTGCCTCACATACACTTCTTAATCTATCACCCCATTCAAGAAAGCACTCTTGACATCCATTTGGTACAACTTGAACCCTTTAGCCACGGCAAAGGCTAGAAGGAAATTGCCTCCAAACGAGCCACAGGAGCAAATGTCTCCTCATAATCTATGCCCTCTTTCTGGTTGAACCCCTGAGCCACCAACCTCGACTTGTTTCTCACAACCATCCCATTCTCACCCTCTTTGTTCTTCCACACCCACTTGGTACCTATGGGACGACAATTTGGTGGTGGATCGACTAACACCCAGACTTGGTTTCTCTCAAAGTTCTCCAACTCCTCATGCATGGAATTCACCCAATTCTCGTCAGACAAAGCGTGTCGAATATCTTTGTGCTCAAAGGAAGCGACAAAAGCAGAGTGAGCGAAATGAGAAGAATTCCTTGACCTCGACCATGTAGTGCGTTCATGTAGGTCACCTATGATCATCGTCGGTGGGTGATCAACTTGTACCCGCCGCGGAGCCTCTCGCCTGGACACGATCTCCCCCTCAGGAACAGCCTCCACTCGAACAGCCTTAGTCATAGTGGGTGTGGGGGATGGTCCATCCTCGATCGTCGTCGTAATAGTGGAAGTAGCATGTACACGATCAGCCACGGGAGCATCACCACCATCATCGTCTTCATCTCCATCTCCATCCTTCTCATCCTCAAAGATCCTCGCACCATTCTCCTCGTCACCTGCACACTCAAAAGCAGAAGAGCTACATGGCTGTGTCTCGTCGAAGGTTACCTCGCAAGTCTCCATGATTCGGTTAGTGTCAAGATTGAGCACACGATATGCTCTAGAGTGAATTGCATAACCAAGGAAAATACCATCCGAACATCTAGACTCAAACTGATCCAACTTGCCCTTCTTCAGAATGAAACACTTGCAACCAAAAGCTCTAAAGTGACTCACCTTGGGTTGTCGGCCATGCATCAGCTCATAAGAGGTCTTCTTCTTAAAGGCACGAAGGAAGATGCGATTTGAGACATAGCAAGCGGTATTGACCGCCTCGGCCCAGAAATGCCTAGGAGTCCTATGCTCATTGAGCATCGTCTTGGCCATCTCACAAAGGGTCCGGTTCTTCCTCTCCACAACGCCATTCTAGCAAGCGACGTATGGAGAAGAGTACTAATGATCGAGACAAAGATCACTGCAAAAGGCATCAAAATGAGAGTTCTTAAACTCTGTGCCATTGTCACTGCATATAGCTCAAATGGCATCACCATCTCTCTCATTCTTTAACCTCAAGATCAAGTCCCGAACAAAGCCAAATGTCTCGCTCTTATCCTTCAAAAAGAAAACCCAAGAGTACCTCGAAAAATCATCAACAACCACAACAACATACCACTTCCCACCCGCAGAGCGAACAGGAGCTGGCCCACAAATCCATGTGCAACAGCTCACAAGGTCGCTCGGTCATGACCGCAGTCAGAGGGGCGTGAGAAGCAGCAACCATCTTTCCATGCCGATAAGAAGCACAAACAAAATCCTTCTCGAATTTCAACTTAGGCAATCCTCGGACAAGATCAAGAACACTCAAACGGGAAAGCAACCCAAAGCTCAAGTGTCCCAACCTCCTATGCCATTTCCAAAGATCGGCCGACACGCCAGCAACAAAGCATCGAGGAGGACCAACAGACTGGGAAAAATCAGCATGAAAGATTTGACCCTCGGGGACGATCGTACAGACAAGATCGCCTCGAGAATCAAGCACACGAGAAGCGCCCGACTTAAAACGAACCTCAAAACCTTCGTCCAGTAACTGAGATACTGACAACAGGTTAAAACCAAGTGACTTGACCAGGGCCACACTTCTTAAGGTCACCACTCACCTTCACCATACCTTCAGCAAGCACTCGTCCTCTCCCATTGTCCCCGAAAGTGATGTACTCCCTCGTACTCACCGGGTTGAGGCTGGAGAACCACCCACGATCTCCGGTCATGTGTCGTGAGCAACCGTAGTCGATCAACTAAAAGTTCTCCAAGCCTCCCACCTGCAATCAAAAATGAGAACGAGAATGAGCAAGCGACTCAACACTGGGGTTAGTTCCAAAAGAGTCAAACCAGTGTCGAGACATTTGCTCAAAAGAAGGGTTAGCAAAGTCCATCCTACCGAAACCTCTAGGTGGAGCCCTCTCACGCCTACCACCAAAGGACCTGTCACGTCTCACTAGAGGAGTACGCGCACCACAAGGGGGAAAATGTGGCCCGTAGTCCATCTGAGACCCAAAGCTCCGATCGTGCCTCCCAAACTCGTAACGATCACGAGAAGGAGCACGTCGAGCCAACTCACCACGCCCAAACCCAACACGCCTATCTCTCTGAGGGAAACCACCTCCACCTCCATGAGTGGGAACTGTACGCACATACACCTCACCCCTAGGTAGAGGCCCTCCACGAGGCACGGGCACACCACGAGAAAGGTGGTACATGTCCTTGTTTGCCATCTCCCTAGCAAACCTCTCATCTCTCTTCCTCCTGAAACAGAACTCATCCTTATGTCCATCCCTCCCACAATACTCACAATGGAAGCGGATCGGCTGTGGCTTAGGCGGTGGCTTTTCTGTGGGCTTCTCAACACCTTTGTCTCCTGACTTCTCATTAAAGACACTCCCCTGGGTGCTCACAAACTTGATGGGTTTTTGGTAGTTCTCAGCTTTGTGGGGGAACACTGGTGGATCTGGTGTTGTGTCTAGCTTGTTTCTGAGGTGGTTTGGCTTGGGTACAAATTTGTTCATTGGTGTGGTATGTTGTGGAATAGGAATCTCTCCAGCTTTCTCTTCTCCCTCACCACTCTTCTCACCACACTTGTCAGCCCCCAACGCCTGACCATCAAACCTCTTAAACTGAGCCAATATCAAACTCAATTGTGGCTCATGCCCAAACAACCACCCCATCATTTTTCTCAATTCATCATTTTCATCCTGCAGACGATCAACATAGTGTGCAAGTTTCATGTTTTTCAAAGCATGCATTTCACAGGTTGAACATGATGTAGGAAGAGGAGCTTTCAATGCCGCCTCAAGAGAAACAATTCTAGTGTGAGATTCATCTAGCCTAGCATGCAAAACAGGACATGAGGTACAAGCACCTAACAAAGCTGGCCTAGACTTCAATTCATCACACTCAATCCTAATCACATCTAGTTCCTCCAAAGTAGAGGCATGCTTCTCCTTGAGAGCAGTCAAATCAGCAAGAAAAACTGAACAATCACCACAGTCAATCTCATTAAACACCACAGGAGAAGATTTCAAAGAGCCTATCTCATTTCTAGCATCCACAAGCAAGGATTCAAGCTCGACTATCTTATCCTTAGCATCACCCAACAAAGACCTAAATTCCCTCTTTTCCTTGTTGGTCTTTCTAAGCACATCATCACGGTTATCAAGCAACTCATTGAGCCTAGCATTCTCCTCTAGCAAGAAGTTGGGATCCTGTCGTACCTCTTCATCAGAGTCGGAGTTCGAATTCGAGTTGTGTTTCCCACCCTTCTTGGAGTGCGCCATGCCGCAAAAGCCTCCTTGTGCGACGAAGCTCAGGCCGGTGAAGTTCTTGCCCGTGTGCCGCTTGTCCTTGCGCTTCTCTTGCTCTTCCTCGCTGCTCGAGTCGGAAGAAGCATTGCTTGATGTCGAGTCGATGTCACTCGCTCCGGCCGCCATCGCTCGAGCGGTCTTCTTCTTATACCCGCTACTCTTCTTGTGCCTTCTCTCGCCCTTGTCCTTGTGCTTGTCCTTGTAGTCATTCCAGGAGCGATGCTTGTTGTAGTCGTGCTTGGGCTTGCCCTTGTAGTCGTTCTTGATCTCCATGGCTTCAGGGCATTCGGCGATGAAGTGCCCGTGCTTCCCGCATCGATAGCACATCCCCGAGCTCCGCCTTGCATTCTTGCGGTTCTCGTACATCCGCCCAAACCTCTTGCTCAACAAAGCGAGATCGTCCTCGCTCAGCACCTCAAAGTCCTCATCTGGCAAAGACACAAGACAAGACAAAGAGAAACCACCAGAGTTAGCGTTAGACCTTGATCCTGAGACAAGAGCCAAACTATGAGGATCAGTGGGGCTCTCGCTCTTGGCTCTCAAGCCACGATCAACCTCTGAAGACCTGAGCTTGGAAAACAGCTCATCCAGCGTCAGCGTATCATACATGCTCGACTCCTCAATGGCCTCGACCTTGGCACTCCACACAGACCTATCCAGGGCATGCAAAAGCTTGATAGCTTGATCATGATCCGTGTATGGGAGCACTGTCACATTGGCCCTCATGTTGTTGACTATGCTAGTGAAGCTGGAACATAGCATCGGTCGACTCACCGGGGAGATGAGTGAAGTTCTCGTACTCTCTCCGGTAAGTGGAAAACAAACGGGCTTGCACTTGAGCATTGCCAACATGAGCATTTCTCAACTTGAGCCAAATCTTTCCGGCCACATTCTCTCCATACACTCGCTCGAACTCCGAGGAACAGAGAGCACGGAACAAGTAATCAACGGCCTTGCTGTTGGCCTCACACATGTCCCGCGATCCTGGAAGCAGAAAACTATCTGGGATGACATAATGAGGATTCTGAGTGACCTCCCAGATAAAAGTTCCCTTCCCTCGCAAAAACGTGCCCATGCGCCTCTCCCACATCGGGTAATTCTTGCCATCAAAGTGCGGAGGACCCAACCCCTTGCTATAATCGTACATCTTTGGATCTTAGACTGGTTAGAATCAAGAAGATCTGTAACCGGCTCTGATACCAATTGAAGGACCGAATAGGGTGACCAGAGAGGGGGGAGTGAATGGGAGCCGATAAAAATTCTTCCCGAAGGTCGAACTCGGCCTATACCCCGATTGTCACTCCAAGTACTTGCGCACACAAAGGAAGCTCCAAACAAGGCACTCACAAGCCTAGAAGATCAGGAGACAAGCCTAGGAGCAAAGAGCAGAAGCACCAAAGCAAGAACCGAAAGACTTAGCGAAGTCCGCGAAGTCCAGGGCGGACCGTCCGCAACCACCAGGCGGACCGTCCGAAATAGTAGACCGAACCTCCAGTAGCACACCCCGAAATTCGGACTGTCCGAAGAGGCCAAGCGGACTGTCCGCCAGTGTCGCGGACTATCTGTGAAGCCTATGCGGACTGTCCGCCAAGCTCGCTGGAAACCCCAGACAAACTCTGCTCCACCCCAGACCAAAACTCCACCACGCGGACTGTCCGTGAGCGACGCGCGGACTGTCCACAAACACCTTGCAACAAAACCCTAGTGCCACGATGGATCAAAACGCGAGTTCGCAAGAACAGACGACGAACACGCGACGAACCCTAGGCGTGCGGACTGTCCGCGGGGTCCTTGCGGACTGTCCGCTAGCCCCGGACAGAGCAGCTCTAGCTCGAGCTTGCGAAGTCAACTCTCCAAATCCATCACCGGATCTCCCAAACGCCAAAAGCTCTTGAGACAAGATTTGGTGGGGATGATAAGCAACACAAGAGGAAGCTATGCCCCAAAAATCTCGACCTCTAAGCCACTAAATCACCGGGAATCGCGGATCACACGAACCACCACCAAGAACTCGAACTCCGGCCAAAAACTCACGAATCGAAGGCTTTCCCCGGCGTTTAAGGAGTCAAGATCACACACAAAGATGCGCAAGGCATCCACCCATGATCCCCTCAAATAAATCCGAAGGAAAACGCCCTCAAATCCCCGAATCGAGCGAAGAACGAAACTCCCCAAAAATAGCCCCGAAAATGACACGAAAATCACAGAGGACTAGGAGATCACCGCAACGCCGAATGCTTCCATACATCCAGAGGTCAGAGTCTATACAAGAATCTAGCCTAAGGAATACAGAGGGAAAAGAAGCAGTTCTGAGCAATCTACCGGGGGAGGAAGCCCTAAAGTCCAAGAGAGAGATGCCATGCACCTCTCCGCTATTTATACGAAGTCCATCGGAGGGAGGTAAATGACCACGCTACCCCTACAACTTGAAATGAAGATACAACCCCTCAGGGGCATTTTGGTCCAGTCTTTATCAGACGGACACGCTGCCACCGCGGCTTCACTTCACATCGACGCAAACCCTGCGATCACGCCACGTGCCCTCCACCTCGAAGCTTCCCGAAGCTCCTGGATCACCGTCTCCGTCACCTCGGGCCTTCGGGCTTGGTTTTGAGGCCCAAACCAAGAAACCGTCCACCGATGGTTTTGTGGGCAAACCAACAAACCCCGCGTGCAAGCTTCGGGCTCGATCCGCTACCTTGCACCGACCCATGTTCACAACTTCAGCCCACCAGTCTTGCACCGCACGGCTCGCACTTGACCCCATCGACCACCGGGTCCATCGAACCAAGCCTACTTGCCACTCCATCACCCGGAGGCCGCCACGACTAAGGCCTTTCGCGCTTGTTCTTCACCTGCACCGACACGAGTCAAGCCACAACCTGTACCTGCACACTTAGCCAAGCATCAGTCCACACAACGTTGTCAATCACTCATCACTAAGGAGCGACCCTCCACTGGTCCTCGGACCCACCTGGTCCTCAGACCACTTGTATTTTTCACTGGTTCACCTTTCACCAAACTTGCTGCCACTCGATGAAGCAGGTCAGAGACTGCCCCTAGAAGTTGCTTCCCAGGGGAACTTCTTTACCATTGTCCAAGAGTTCAGCCATGACTTGATAATTGGAGGTATGAAAAACAGGTTTTCCACAAAAGATAAACTTGTCCAACCACATATTGAGAAAAGCTACGTGCTCCGTGAATTGGACAGTTCCAGCTTTCATATGATCAGTAATATAGCCAGTCCAATCGCTTGAGTCTTTGGTTTTCAGATTGAAAGATGGATTGGCCTTTCGAAAAGTCTGGTTTGAAGAAGAGATATCCAAGCTGGTCAACATAAGAACATCTGCTAGGGTAGGTGTCATCGGCCCATGACCAAAGAGGAAAGCATTCAAGGCATCAGACCAAAAATATGAAGAAGCAATGAGCAAAGATTCATTTTTGTCCATGTCAGACAAGGAGAGGGTAATGCATTGATTAAGGTGATGTACTTCCCAATGAGGGTGACATTTCTGAGCGACTCTACAATACCAGGTCTTCCACCCTTGAGTATAGCCAGTCCAGGTTCTAAAGGCTTCTTTCCAATCAGACACCTTCATGTTGGCCTGCTTAAAGGGGATTCTAGCAGTATCGTGATTAATCAGAGTGGTTGGATCAGGATTACCCATTGGACCAAGGAAGATGGAACCAGGGGGGTCGCCAGCAGGGATTGTGATGTGATTCCTGAATTCCTACAGTAAAAAAGGAAAAGATCTAAGGTGAAGCTACATCGGATCGACAGTAAAAAAGCAAATGATTCAAGCGATACCTGAGGGACCACGGAAAAGGTCACCGACAGATCTGTTTGACGATCACCATCAATAGATTCTGACACAGAAGCCATCGATTTGACAGAAAATCGATTACAGATCTAATTGGCTTTGAAGCTATGAAACTCTAGCAAGAAGATGACGGATACAGAGAAAACAGCCAGAGAGGCTGATATTTATGGACTTGGGTCCTCAAGTTTGTTAAGAACTCTATCCATTGATTGCGTTCGACTCGGAGAAACAAACCGAAATCGAAGGAATTTCAGAGCAAAAGATATTTACTCCGAAACTAGGGGGCATGTGTTGACACCATTTTTTGACACGTGTCAGTGAGAAGCAAAGAGGTGCCAGAAAAGTTACAAAGCCGATGAAAGAAGAAGAAGAAGAAGGAGCAACCAGCTGATTCAAAGTCGGCCGATTGAGAAGAAGTCAACGAGACCAGCCGACAGTCAAAGAAGGGGAGCGGCCGATATAAAGGAAAGAAAGCAGCGAAAGAAGAATACACCAAGGAAGGAAAGAAGGCTCAGGTGGGTCAACGTAGGTTGGCAACAAGTCAAAGATAGTTAGAGAGTCCGACTCGTGCATGAGTCATTTATTTTTAGTAGTTGTAGTTTCTTTTCTAGTCAAATAAGCTTTGTCGTAATCGACTAGGAGTCAAGTTGCCCTCAGGGCATAAATAGAAACCCTGCATGGTCGGAGAAAATTGTACACACCAACAAACACAAACCTTTACTTTTTCTTGCAATTTACCTTTCAAGTCGGCGACTTTGCCAAAAGTTTTCTTCTTCTTGTTTTCTTGTTTCTTCAACCGCCGTCCTTCAAGTTCACCGGGCTGCATCGATCTACCTCCGGCAGGCTTGTGAGTACCGCTTTACCGAGTAATTTCTAGGCTTTAACCTCCGGGCGCATCCCTGTGGTTTCGTCTAGATTTATGCACAATTTACCGATATCAGTTAGATCTGCATGTTTCGTACAAATTCTTATTTATTTAGCTTTTATCGCCAATTCATCCCACTCGAGGCTCGATCGTATCAGCTACCGTTCGCTGCGTCATCGACGTAGCAATCTTACAGCCGATCCTGATCTGTCTCACTACTAACGTCACCAGATCAGCTGATTCTAGCCACTCTAAACATACTTGCACTTTGGCTGCCTCACCGGCTGGCCGATTTCGCCCGCTCTCGTATCCGCCGATCAAGCTGTTACGCTGTGCCCACGTGCAAGACTCTCATCGGTTCTCTAGCCAATTAACTCGTATTTAATATTCTACTCTCTTTTGTGCCGATCAACAGGTCAGGTCGGCTGGCACGCCTTGTTACATCCCGGGGATCCGTTACGTGTTGCCGTGAAGAACTTTATTCCGTTTTTTGCGTCAACACAAGTTCAAGCCATGGCTAACATTAGCATTTTTGGGAAAAATTTACTCTCATGAGTAAAGTTCTACATATGCACAAAATGAGCTCAAAATAAACTAAATCACTCAAAGATCATGTGAAGACAACATATTTTCATTAAGAGATCATGGAGGACAACCATCAAGACAATCAAGTCATGTCAAAGCCATAGAGTCAAAGCTACCATTTAGCACCCATTTTTATGAAAATGTAGCAAATAAGGCATAAAGACATGATGGAGGACACTTTTCACTCCATATTCATTTTTCTTTCTTTTTCGTCTTCTTTTTCCTCAATTTAATTAGTTAATGGTACATGAAATGCCTTTGCGGCAAAAAGAAGCCTATGCTCCTCCAAGATGTGCAAAAGGGGCTAAACATCCAACATGACAAATGGTCTTTGACCCATCCAATCAAAACATGCATCCAAGCATAATCTAAGCATGACATAGCCATTAAAAGCACATAATGAGCATACACAAGCCTCTACTCATGAGAAAGAACATATTAGCATTTTTGACAAAAATAAGCTATCTCATCATGGATATACAACCAAACTATCAAGAGCATAGCCTATAATCCCAAATATCAATCAAGCACATTCACAAGCTCAAACATAGCATATCATACGGGTCAATGTACATAGGAGAAGCCATTCCTACCAAATGCATATGATACAAATGCAACAAGCTTATCATACAAAGATGCAAAACTATACATCAAGATACAAAGATGGCTATCCTACCATGGTACATAAAAGAAACATGCATGCTATACATCAAAGTAAACATGTATGATACATATGCTACAAAGTGAGCTCCCAAGAACCAACTCAAAAAGGACAACACACCAATCTCTCCCCGTAAACGAGCAAATGTAGCTTGGTCAAGTGGTTTTGTAAAGATATCAGCTTTTTGGTCTTGGGTAGGTACATGGCTCAACACAATGGTTCCCTTCTCAACATTGTCCCTCGGAAAGTGGTACCTCACTTCAATGTGTTTTGTTCTTGAATGGAGCACTGGGTTTTTGGTGATGCTTATGGCACTGGTGCTATCACAAAGAAGTGGGATCTGGGTGCACTCCTTACCAAAGTCTCTCATGGTATAGGAAATCCAAAGCAGCTAGGAACAACAACTACTAGCTGCAACATATTCGGCTTCGGTGGTAGATTGGGATACACTTGACTGTTTATGGGAAGACCAAGAGACCAAAGAAGAACCAAAAAACTGACAAGAACCAGAGGTAGACTTGCGCTCCACACGACACCCAGCAAAGTCAGCATCAGAAAATCCATGAAGTGTGAGTGTCGAGGAGGCAGAATACCAAAGACCAAACTTAGGAGCATACTGCAAATACTTGAAAATCCTTTGGAGTTTATACACACGGTGTGGGTATCTCTCACTCTCAAACCCCGGTGGTTGCTTCATATACACTTCTTCCTCTATCACCCCATTCAAGAAAGCACTCGTCAAATCTATCTGGAACAACTTGAACCCTTTAGCCACGGCAAAGGCTAGAAGGATTCGAATCGCCTCAAGTCGGGCCACAGGAGCAAATGTCTCCTCATAATCTATCCCCTTCTTTTGATTAAACCCCTGAGCAACAAGCCCTGACTTGTTTCTCACAACCATCCCATTCTCACATTCCTTGTTCTTCCACGCCCATTTGATACCTATAGGACAACAATTTGGAGGTGAATCAACTAACACCCAGACTTGATTTCTCTCAAAATTCTCCAACTCCTCATGCATGGAATTCACCCAGTTTGCATCCGAAAGTGCGTGTCTAATATCTTTGGGCTCGAAAGAGGCAACAAATGCAGAGTGAGCAAAGTGAGAAGTATTTCGTGACCTCGACCGTGTGGTTCTCTCGTTGATGTTGCCAATGATCCTCAAAGGAGGGTGATCCACTTGCACACGCCTAGGAGCCTCTCGCCAGGAGACTACCTCCCCCTCCACAGCAGCTCCTACCCTTGCTTGTGGTACATGTTGATGCGTAGTAGTCGAAGTAGAAGGCCCGCCATCAACTTTCATCGTCGTCTTGGAAGTAGAGGGTACATGATCCGTAGTAGGTACACAATCCTCGCCATCTCCATCACCATCTTCTTCCTCCTCCTCAAAGAGTGTCTCAGCCATTTCCTCATCACCTGCACATTCAAAACCAAGAGAGGTACGTGGCATTGTCTCGTCGAAGGTCACCTCGCAAGTCTCCATGATTTTGTTAGTCTCAATATTAAGCACCCTATAAGCTCTAGAATGGTTTGCATACCCAAAGAAAATACCATCACTAGATCTATCCTCAAACTTGTCAAGCTTTCCCTTCTTGAGAATAAAACACTTGCAACCAAAGACTCGGAACTGACTCACCTTAGGAGCTCGGCCATGCATGAGATCATAACTTGTTTTCTTCTTGAACGCTCGAAGGAAGATCCTGTTCAAAACATAGCACGTGGTACTTACCGCCTCAACCCAAAACCTCCTAGGAGTCCTGTGCTCGTCGAGCCTCGTCCTAGCATCTCACACAGCGTTCGGTTCTTTCTTTCCACGACTCCATTCTGAGGGGGCACATAAGGAGTCGAGTATTGAAGTTCAAGACCAAGATCACAGCAAAAGGCATCAAAACAGGAGTTCTAGAACTCAGAGCCATTATCACTCTGGATTGCTAGAATAGTGTTCCCATGACTCTCATTTTTCAACCTCACGATCAAGTCTCGAACAAAACCAAATGTTTCACTTTTATTCTCCAAGAAAAACACCCAGCCATAGCAAGAATAGTCGTCCACCACAACCAGGACATACCACTTCCCACCCACCGAGCAAACTCGAGCTGGCCCAACAAGGTCCATATGCAACAGCTCTGTTGAACGCTCTGTCATGGCAGCAGTCAAGGGTGGATGAGAAGCAGCGACCATCTTACCATGCCTACAAGGCGCACAAACCAA
Organism: Cenchrus fungigraminus; assembly: GCA_036936925.1. Classification (NCBI taxonomy): domain Eukaryota; kingdom Viridiplantae; phylum Streptophyta; class Magnoliopsida; order Poales; family Poaceae; genus Cenchrus; species Cenchrus fungigraminus. Next base: position 87,240,448 of record CM072779.1, on the reverse strand, counting down.
CTCCTTCTCAAACCTCAACCTAGGTAATCCTTGGACCAAATTGAGACCACTCAGGCGGGAAAGCAAATCAAAGCACAAGTGTCCCAAACGCCTATGCCACTTCCACAAAATAGAAGAATTAGCCACCAAACATCATGAGAGACCATCGGACTGAGAGAAATCAGCTCGAAAAATCTGACCCTCGGGAACGACCGTAGAAACAAGGTCGCCTCGAGAATCAAGCACCTGAGACGCACCCAACTTAAACCAAACCTCAAACCCCTCATCAAGCAGCTGAGACACAGAAAGCAAATTGAACCCCAGCGACTTGACAAGAGCAACACGCCTCAGAGAAACCTTCCTGCTCACTTTTACCATACCTTCAGCTAGAACTTGTCCCTTACCATTAACCCCAAAACTGATGTACTCCCTGGTACTCATTGGGGTGAGGCTTGTGAACCACCCCCTGTCTCCGGTCATGTGTCGAGAACAACAGGAGTCCAATAGCCAAATGTTCCTCAAGCCTCTCACCTGTAAATAAAAAATGAGGACGAGAATGAGCAAGCGACTCAACACTGGGTTAGTACAAAAAGAGTCAAACCAGTGTCGAGCCATTTGCTCAAAAGTGGGGTTAGCAACATCCATCCTACCGTGTCCACCAAAGCTACAACCACCACCACGTTGAACCAACTCATGTCTCGCTGGAAGAGTACAATCACCACGAAAGGAAGAGCGTGGCCCGTACCTCCTCTGAGACTCAAAGCTACGACGACCTCTCTCATCCTCATATTGACCATGAGGTGGAGAACGTCCAGCAAACAACCCACGACCAGACTCAAACTGCCTACCACCTGTACCACGATCACCAGAACCGAATCGATCAACACCATGACCTCGAAACCCGAACTGCACACCTCTCTAGGGTGCACCGGTCTGACTGGTGCCCCTAACCAGTCTGACCGGTGCCTCCCTACCAGCACCACGGTCCTGATCAGCAGCTCTCCTATCACCCCAAGCTAGTATAAACCTCACCATAGCCTCTCCCCTAGGTAGTGGCATACGAGGCTCAGGCACACTATGAGAAGGGTGGTACCTGTCCTTGTTCGCCCACTCCTTAGCCATCCTCTCGACCGTCTTCCTCTTGTAGCAAAACTCACCAACGTGACCATCTCTCCCACAATACTCACAATGGAAGTGGACTTGCTTTGTCTTTGGTTGTGGTTCCTCACTGGGTTTTTGTTCCTCTTTCTTCTCAAGCTTTCCCTCAAACACATTCCCAAGGTTGCTCACAAATCTCACCGGTTTTTGGAAATTGTCTATTTTGTGGGGGAACACGGGTGGATCTGGAACGGTGTCAAGTTTGTTTCATAGGTGATTTGGCGAGGGTGTATATTTCTTTGTGGGTGTAGTTTGTGGTGGCACTGGGATATCTTTAATCTTCTCCTCACTCTCACCACTACACTCACCAACCTTCTCCGACCCCAAAGCTTGGCCATCAAAGCGCTTAAAAGCTGCCATCATCACACTCAACTGAGGCTCATGACCCGACAACCAACTCATCATCTTTCTCAACTCATCATTCTGATCCTGCAAGCGATCAACATAATGTGCAAGCTCCATATTATTAATAGCATGTAATTCACAAGTAGAGCAACTAGTAGCAATAGGAGCTTTCAACTCAGCCTCTAGGGAAACAATCCTAGCATGTGATTCATCTAGTTTTGCATGCAACACAGGACAAGACTTGCAAGCACCAAGCAAACTAGATCTAGACTTCATCTCATCCTCCTAACGAAATCTAGTTCCTCAACTGTGGAGGCATGCTTCTCTTTCAGAACAGTCAAATCAGACAGGAAAACAGAGCAATCACTGCAATCAACCTCATCACTAACAATAGGAGCAGACTTCAAAGCATCCAAAGCAAGCATATCATCAAGATGCCTAGCCTCTAACTCAGCTACTTTTTCCTTAGCTTCTTCTAGTGAGGCCCTAAGCTCTTTCCTCATCTTCTTGTCATCTCTAAGCACACTATCACGATTATCTAGCAGTTCATTCAATGTAGCATTCTCCTCAAGCAACGAGTCAATGGTGGGGGGGAAGTACCTCATCCTCGGAGTCGGAGTTCGAATCGTTCTTATTGCTCTTCTTGCTACCCAAACTGTGTGCCATGCCGCAGAAGCCACTTGCCGCCATGAAGCTCAGCCCGTTGAAGTTCTTGCTAGAGTGCCTCTTGCCCTTGTGCCTTCCATGGTCTTCATCTTCACTGCTAGAACTCAACATGGTGTAGAAGGAAGAAGAAGTGTCGACGTCGCTCGCATCAACCACCATCACTCTGGACTTCTTCTTGTGGTAGCCGTCCTTATTCTTGCCCTTGTACTCATCCCGGCTCTTGTATTTGGAGTGGTGGTTCCGGGATCTATGTTTGTTCTCGCTCTGCTTGTACTCAAGCTTCGGGTGATGCTTGTACACGTGCCTGTACTGAGGCTTCTTGTACTCAATTTGGTGCTCATCTCCCTCGGGACACTCGGTGAAGAAGTGCATGTGCTTTCCACACTTGTAGCACGTCCCTGAGTTCCTCCTGAAGTTCTTCCTGTTCTCATTCAGGCGTCCGAATTGCTTGGTCAGCAAAGCAAGATCATCATCATCCAACACCTCGAACTCCTCATCTGGCAACGAAGCAAGAGCAGACAGAGAAAACATCCGAGAAGAGTGATTAGCATTAGTTCTCGGTCTTGAAACAAGAGCTAGACTATGATCAGTAAGGCCCTTGCCCTTCTTGGCTCTCAAGCCTCGGTCCACCTCGGACGATTTGAGCTTAGAGAACAGGTCGTCCACCGTCAGGGTCTCATACACACTGGACTCCTGAATAGCTTTTGCCTGAGTGTGTTACCGCTGAGTGTGTTACCTTTGCCTTACCACTATTGTTGGACCATTGTATGTGATTTGAGTGACGTAGTTCACGAGTGGTCAAACCAAGCTTTCGGACCAGATCTGAACTCACCAAGTTGTTGCAGCTCCTGGTATCAATTATGGTGAGAACACGGTGCTCCTGGACAATGAGAAACATATGGAACAAATTGTTACGTTGTACCTTTGTGTCCTCATCAGCCAATTGAGCGGCCAACACATGCTGCACAAGAAGGCTAGGGATGCCCGTGGCTGCAGCATCAGAATCAATAGTATCCTCCTCTTTCTCAACCGAAGAATCTGCCACAAGATTAGTAGCAAGAGCCAAAGAATCTTCCTCATCACTAGCACTGATATAACCATTACCATCAGGGGTAGCGATGAAAGCATGGCGACTTGGGCATTCCTTTGACACGTGTCCCATGCCGTTACAGCGCTGGCACTGGATGCTAGTGGAACTACTCGAGGACGCACCTGGAGTAAAAGGCTTCTTATGCGACTAGACCTGCACAGGAGACAAATTGCTCACCTCAGAAGTTGGTGTAGTAGACGGTGAAGGTGATGGCGCCTTAGGAGCAGCGGTGGCCTTGGACTTGTCAACATCCGGACGCTGCTGAAAAGTTCTCCCAGTGTTGGACCTGAAAGAAAATTGCTGGCGACGTCCCTGTACCTCACGTTCAGCCTTAATAGCAAGATGGTACAATTGGCTGAACCTTGTCCAATCTTTGTAATCAAGAATATCCTATATATCACGGTTCAAACCACCAAAAAATCTAACAGAAAGAGCCTGATCATCCTCATGTATGCCACAACGTGACAAAGAAATAAGCAATTCTTGATAATAAGTCTCGACACTTTTATCACCTTGTTTTAAAGTTTGCAGTTTCATACGCAAATCACGTTGATAATATGGAGGAACAAAGCGAGATTTCATACGTTGTTTCAAAGCATTCCAAGTCTGAGGTATAGATGGAGCAGCATTATTATTAGCATAAGCATTGTACAGATCATTCCACCAAAAGAGAGCAAAACCAGTAAACTCACTAGTAGCAAGCCTAACTCTATGCTCATCAGGAACTTGATGGGAATTAAATTTTTGTTCAATAGCTAGTTCCCAATCTAAATAAGTCTCAGGATCTACATTACCAGCAAAAGGAATCATGGTAAACTTAACTTTAGCAAAAGGATCATTATTACCACGATTTTGATTACCTCCTCCACGATTGCGATTACCTCCTCCCATCTGAAAACGATTACGTCAGAGACGCTCCTCATCAGGATCAACATCCTAGAACTCATCATCATCCTCAGGTTGAACTCGTGGAGGTCGTTGCTCAACATGCTCAATCCGGGTCACTAAACCGTTGATCTGTCGAGTCAATGCATCAAACTGGTCTTGCATGTAGGTATGCTGCTCAGTAACAAGCCTCGTAAGCTCATCCTTTGACACACACTCATTGAAGTCTGTGGGAGACTCCTTTCCTTTCCTCTTACCTGACATGGTCAGATGACAGCAAAAGACAACACAAAAAGAGTTATCCCTATCAACTAACAACTAGTGGGGATGTATGGAAGTGGAAATGCAATATCTCAAGTGGCTTACCACCGTCTTACAAGTGTTCTTACCAAAGCCAACAGGGCAGCATAATCAGTTGTCGAGCGTGGGTAACAAGTTGCAAGACGAAACTGTGCTGACAAAAGTATCTGTGGACCTATGGGTAGGCACAATATGGTAGCAAGGATTAGCAAATAACGAATGCAGATTAGCAAAGTTCAATAAATGTCCAAAGAACAAGTCACAATTGTTGGCTAAGATGTGTCCTAGTAGTAGCACAACAAGGTAAAAGTAACAAGGAACGATGGACAGAAAACTCTGAAAATCAGTAGAATGGTAGTTCTGTAATTAATGCTGAAAACCTTGCCAAAAACGCACTAGTAGAGAGCAAAGACGCGTTTCCAAAGAAGTACCAGCAAATGAACTCAATTTTTTCTGAATTTTTTACCACTGATCCAAAATCACAAAGGATGGAAGAACACAAAATTTAACCTGAAACGGAGGTGTATTGTGGCCTAAGGAAAATCAGGAACGATCTCTGAAAACCCCTCAAAACACTTAAACAATTTTTTTCTTTATCTTCCCGATTTTTTTGAATTTTTTGAGAATGGCCTGACCAACAAGGTGGGTAGATGTCTATCCAACTTTTTGTTGCCAAGCTCTTGTAAAAAGTTGAGCAAAAACGGAGTACCGAGCGAATAGTTATGCCTGTTTTATGAAAGGTATCTCAACCTATGATTTCAGAAAGGCACAACTCGGCAGGAAAAGCAGCGGCGGCTAGGGCAAAACTTCCTCCTAGTGGCGGCACAAACAAACACAGGGGCACAATCCTCCCTAGTAGTAGATGCAAAGCAATAAGTATTCGCCAGATAATGAATCAAGGATCAAGCATGCGATGCAAAAGCGATTAAAGCGGCTTGCAACTTATCTAGGGCTTGCACGGTGAGAGTTCACACAAGGCGGCTAGCGAGGGCAAATCGAGTAATGTGGTGGATCGACTTGTTGTATGGCTAATGGTGGATGGGCTAGTGGTGGAAACAAAATAGCAGCGACGGGCACGTTGAACTATGACGAGGAACACAACCTAAACCAGCAACAAGACTCAACCACGGACACAAACTCAACAAAGCAATTTGAAAACGAAATTGCAAGACTAAACAAGGCGGTAGGACAGAGGAAAAGTAAATCTTTTTGGGGTTTTTGTGGACAATAGGTGATGAACACAAATGAATCTAAAGGGAAACATGAGAGTACCTCACGGGAAACCTAGGAATCTGATACCAAATGATAGGCGTTGGCCCAATCTTCCGAGAGGTAGATGGTAAACTCGATTGGGTGGAGAACTCGACGTTGATGATCCGGTTTCGAATCAACATGATTCGGACCCTACAACCGCTACACCACTGCTCCGCTGGTTATCAATCAAGCACAACTTGATCGACCTCGCCACGAAGTCTTTTCCGTGCAAGCGAATCGAGAACACAAGCAATAAAGTTAAGCACGCAATCCAATAATTGTAGATATGAATTGAAGCAAAGACAAAGGGGTTCAAGTTCTTATCACAAAAGGACTAATCGACACAGTGGTGACGAACAAGAACGGGGCTCTGATTCACAGCAAAAGACCTCGACAGTGCAGTGGCTATGAAGAAAGTTTGATCCTCGACGGAAATCACAACCTATTAAACAAAACACGATCCTAAACAGCAGCAGCGACTGAGTTTTAAGGACTAAGGGGGTGAGCTAGGGTTGGAGGGCAACCAGGGGGGCATCCACAATGTGGGCTTAAGGCCCGACATGATACACGGCCAAATTGGGCCCAAAAAGGTGACGCAGCACCTTGTCATGGTGACACAGAATTATCCACGAACCTTCTAGAGCTGGGATCAGAACCAAAACGACGGCGTCATCATCCCCCTTCCAACACATCCTTATACGCCTCATTTTGATGCCAGATGAGGGAGATATCACCGAAACTGTGCAGGGATGTCGGCTGAATCCGAACCAAATGTGGCAGCTGAGTTGGAGACGTCTTGTAGCGTGGGGAAGGACGTGGCGTGCGTGTATCCAGCATGGCGATGTCCTCATCAGAATGGATGTCCGGCTTTCTCCCGGCTCAGCTTAATAGTCGGGACTGCTTTGGGTGCTGCCTTCTTCCCGGTTTCTCCACTCCCGACAGTCGAGCACTTCAGGGCCATTCCGAAAAAGGATTCGGGAGGGAGAGGTCTTTTCCGGGGCAGAAGTAGGCACGAGAGTTTCGGATGAAAGGCATAGTGAAAAGTCGAGAGCTCTCAAAGGTTCAAGGCAGCGAATGAAGAAGATAGGGGGCAGGGGGCGACTTTGAGGGTGAGAAAGCGAGGATGCGGGCACCGTAGTAACTTAAATAGACTAAGGCCCGCCCTCCAGTGTAGAACCCGCGCCCCTCCGCTTGAGGACATGTGTCGAGTCCGGATAAGAAGCACGGGGAACAGCCCGAGCCACGTCAGCCCTAACCCACGAGTGCGAAGAAGGGGGGCCACGCCAGCACCCAGGACGAGCCCGAGGCCAGATTAGTTTAGGTGCTTACCTAGAATGGTTAACAAACTAGAACTTGAGCTAAAACTTGGAATTAAGGATCAACTAATAGTCGCTTTTGGCAAAACAAACCCACCAGCCAAAAAGCCTTATATGTCTAGTTGTAATTTATTTTTGTCGGGTAAGTCTTCCTGAGTATTAGTATACTGAGTCTTGCTTTACTTGTTGTTTTCAGATAATCCTATTTGGCTAGCTCTATTCCTGAGGGTTGGGAACTTGAGTGGGAGAATGATGAAGATGAGTGATATGCTAGGGAGTGGCTAGGCTCCGATAAATAAAGCCCGAGATTCCCTCCTGCAAGACCATGTCTACGGAGGGGAGTCCCGAGAAAGGGCTGTTGTTGGGGATACGAGGAGGGCCCACCTCGACCAGGTGGGTCCCCCCAAGTGCAACTTAAGAACCGCTACCTAGGCCCACCGCAGGGGTTGACGGAGGCACGGGATCGAGATGCCCCCGGGAGGCACGAGCTCGTTCCTCCAGGGGAAGGTGAGCCCCGGAGCAGAAGGTCCCAGAGGCTCGTCTCGAAATGGAAGACCCCCAGAGGCTCATCTCGGAACGGAAGACTCCTGACAGGGTGTAAAGCGGAAGGCTTCTGGAGAAGGCTGGGCCCACGAAAACCGCTGAGGAGACACACGTCAGGGACCCCTCCCTAAGCACTGTAGGTGCACATGGCGGGGTATCGGGTAGTAGAGGGAAAAGACTAGGGTGCCCTTGTGAGGGATAGTGAGTGACCCCGTGTCCGTACTGGGGGTAAAATGGACATTGTCACGGAAGGGGTCCTAGAGGCTTATAAAAAGGGGTGCCATCCCCATGTATTGGAGTTCAATTGCAATCAATTTATTTTACTAGTCACTCGGTTTTCTAGTAGCTCTTCTGATCCCTGCCGTACGGCTCAAGAGCCCCGCCTTTTACTGTTTCGGCTTAGTAACCACCAACACTATCCTTTTCGACATACTTGTATATATTGAAGGTGTCTGCAAGAAAATTTGCCTTAAACCCACACTATCTTTCTTGCACGTATATAAGAATCTACTCTTTTCTTTTGAAACAAACCCAACAACCCAATTCCTGATTTGCGCTCATGGTTTATCATCAACAACATTCCATGCATCTTGCTTTGCATGCAACAAAGGCTTATAGCCAAGCGATATATAGCATATCTCGTCTTTCCATTAGCAATATCTAAGGCATCTAAGCGCAAAGGAATTTCCAGCTGACATATATCATCCTTTTGCCAACGATATTCGAGGCGCCTACAAGAGAGAGAGAGAAACTACATACCTCAACAACACATCCACTATGTTTTTAATTAGCACATCTAACAATTTGCACTTTCCTCAACACACAACATTGGTTTTATGCCCACCATTTTATCACCGGCAACGTTCAATGCAACCTACTAAGTGCAAATGAAATTACCTCCCGAGCATATCCCATTTTTATGGCATATTACTTAGAAGAGAAAAAAACCATCTTCCCAGCGTATCCCGGTAGTAGTATTCGCCTATTCAGTCGACACCTTATAGAAACCTACCAAAATGTCTCATCTTACCTTTGCATTATCCGAGATGCATCTTACCAAGCAAACTGAGTTGTAAAACATGAAAATCTCAACAAATCATGGCAACTCACTCCCACAGTCCCATGTCATTGATGACAAATCTGCATGCTTCGGAGGCTTCAAACCCAATGTTAGCATATCCCATATTTTCGCTAGCAGTATATAATAATGCACCTAAGCGCAAAGGAAATTGACTCCCCCACATATCTGATAAGGCTGGTAGCATTCTTTTTTTTGAGAGAGACACCCAAAAAAGGTGTACTCATATTTGATTCATATCAAGGAAAACAATTGGTAGTACAAAGGAATGACAGCTTGACACACAACGACGCAAAGAAAATAAAATTACATTGAAGAGCACTCTGGTCGCCTTCTTCCTTCCAAAGTTCGTCGTCCATCAGAACTTGAAAAATGCACTGGAAACGCCATCGCCACACAAGGCTTTGAAGACTGCGAAAAGTACCTGCTGCTTACAACGAGATCTAGCAATCGCTGAAAGAACATCGGCTGGGACAACACCCCAAGCAACGCAGGCTGACAAACCTTCATCACCAAAACAGTGTGTTGAAGAAACCAGAACTTGACAAAGAACAGATTGAAGAAAGAGATCAAAACCGCCACAACAAAGGACAACCAACTACATCTCCTGACGAACACACCAACTGCAAAGATATGAAGAGAAGAACCAACTCTCACTGGCCCTTCGCCGGTGCTGGAAAGAACGTCGTCGAGGTAGGAAGAGACCGGAGAGACCTTATTCCATAGCGTCATCTTCACCACCACCTTGTTGATGTCGCTGAAAACCAAACCTAGAAGGAAAAAATGAATGGGTCCCCGCTCCTCTCCTTACTAGGCTGGTAGCATTCAAGGTACCTAAGAGAAAAGCTCTTTCAACAAAACATCCATGACCTTTTTAGAACATATCTAAGTATCTAGCCACCTAAATTTTGCTTTCAAACAAACCTAACAATATAACTCTTTGTTTTCTATTGTTGCAAAAAAAACTTTGTTTTCTGCCAATCGTTTATCATCGTAAATGTTTAACACAACTCTGCTTTGCATACGACATAGGCTTACAACTTAGTACTAGCATATCTCATCTTTCCACTGGCAGTACTCGAGGCGCCTAAGCACAAAGGATACTACCTCCCCCGCACATCACATCTCTTTGATGGCATATTCGAGGCGATCCTGATCATATCGCTTCAAAGGAGTGATATTCCCAGTTCATCACATCACATCCATCACATCTATCACCACTTTTTTACTCAACTAAACACCTTCAATCCAATTTTTACTATTCACCATATTTCACCCATCACATCTCACATCTTCTCTCACCCTTCACTATTCACCCTCATCACATCCATCACATCTTCTCTCACAAAAACACTATTTCAACACTATTCATACACACTTTTCACTCTCTTTTCACCCATCCAAACACCTCCACAAAATTCACTATTCACACCATCACATACCCACCACTTTTTCACCCAACTAAGCACCTCACAAATTTCCACTATTCATTCACTATCATCCACTATTCATTTATACCCAACGGAACAGGCCCTAAGAGAAAAAACAGCCTTGCCAGCACAGTTCCACTACTAGTATTCGATAGGTGCCTCATAGGAACCTGCCAAAATACGTCATTCTACTACAGGTAGTATTTAAGGTGTATCTCACTACTAAAAAAATCAAACTGGGGACAAAACATCGTAGTACGAGTCGCCACCCACTAATAGGTCTGCCTGTCCGCACCTTGCGCCGTCCCCCACACCGCAGGCCCGCACCCTCGTTTTCCTTTTTTCTCCATCAAACTCCGTCACCCCCCTGCCTTAGCGATGGACCTTGCCGCCTTCTCTGCGATAGTGCAGGCACCCCGGTTGCGCAGCCATGCACTCTACGGCAAGCCTCGCAACCTCGTCGGCCTACTCCTTGGCGTACCCTTCCCCTAGCTTGGCGTCGACGATGCAGCTTTGTCGGCGGGTGGCAGGCTCGTGATGACCTCGAGCAGCAGCACTCCAGAGCCGGTGCAGAGGAAAAAGGGGTCGGCATATCTTTTGACGTAGAAAACAGAATAAAGTCCTCCGCGGCAACACGTAACGGATCCCCGAGATGTAACAAGGTGTGCCAGCTAACCTGACCTATTGATCAGCACGGAAGAGAATAAGATGTTAAATATGAGGTTAATCGGCTAGAGAACCGATGGGGTCTTCCATGTAAACACAGCGCAACAACCCGACCGGCCGATCCGAGAACGGGCAGGATCGGCCAGCCGATGGGCAGCCGAAGTGCAAGTATGTTCAGAACGGTTAGGATCAGCCAATCTGGTGACGTTTGCAGCAAGATGGATCCGGATCGGCTGTGAGACCGATACGTCCATGATGCAGCGAGAGTTAGCCAATACGATCAAGCCTCGAGCAGGATAAGTTGGTGATAAAAAACTAAATAAACAAGAATCGGTACAGAAAACTTGCAGATCTAGCTGATATCGATAAATTGTGAATAAATCTAGACGAAACCACAGTGATGCGCCCGGAGGTTAAAGCCTAGATATTACTCGGTAAAGCGGTACTCACAAGCCTGCCGGAGGTCGATCGATGCAGCCCGGCGAACTCGAAGGAGGGCACTTAAAACAAGAAAACAAGAAGAAAGAAACTTTTGGCGAAGTCACCGACTTGAAAGGTAAATTGCAGGAAAAAGTAAAAGCTTGTGTTTGTTGGTGTGTACAATTTTCTCCGACCACACAGGGTCGCTATTTATGCCCTGAAGGCAACCTGACTCCTAGTCGATGACGACATAGCTTACTCAACTCTAAAGACATTACAACAACTAAAACTAGATGACTCGTGCAAGAGTCAGACTCACTAAACTGACTTTTACCCGTCGTCAACTGATTGTTGACCCGTCCTATCCTTCTTGTCTTCCTTCTCTTCTTTATGTCGGTCGATCCCCATCTTTGACCATCGGCTGTCCTTGTTGATTTCTTTCCTAGTCGGCCGATTTCACGTTGGTTGGTTGCTCTTTTTTTCTTTCTTCTATCGGCTCTGTGGCTTTCCTAGTGCATCTTTGCCACTTACCGACACATGTCAAAAACTGGTGTCAACACATGCCCCCTAGTTTCAGAGTAAATATCTTTTGCTCTGAAATTCCTTCGATTTTGGCTTCTTTCTCCGAGTCGAACGCAACCAACTGATAGATTTCCAAACAAATCTAGGGTCCAAAAGATATAAAGGCAACCCTTCCGGCCGTTCCTTTGCTTCCACAACCTTTCGCTACAGTTTTCCCTTTGCCCTTACAATCCCCATAGCTGCTCAGATCTAAAATTGATCCCCCATCAGATTGATGGCCTCTGCGTCAAGCTCTGCTGGCATTGACCCTCAAGTAGCGCCTGCGAGTGCTCCGATGGCGACCCTTGATTCCGTCCCTGAGGTATTTTTCGCCGATTTTTTTGCTTTTGCTGATTTCTCTGTCGCGTCTTAGATTTGAAATATTTCGCAGGAGCTTGGGAGTCACATCACCATCCCCTTAAGTGACAGTCCTGGAGCAACCTTTTTAGGACCTATGGGCAATCCGGATCCCTCAGATTTGATTAATCTTGAAACTGGTAGAATTCCTTTCAAACATGCTTTCATGGATTTAGATGTTTGGAAAAATGCATTTAGGACTTGGACTGGTTATACCCCTAGTTGGAAAGGCTGGTACCATAGAGTGGCTTCTGAACTAAAAGGTCATTGGGACAAATATAAAATCAGTCAATGCCTCAATCTCTCTTTGTCGAACATGCCGTGTCATGAACCCATGCTTATAGCTGCTTCATACTTTTGGTGTGATGCCTTGAATGCCTTCCTTTTCGGCCATGGACCTATGTCTCCTACCTTGGCCGATGTTCTTTTACTAACGGGGTTGGGTATAACTTCCGATGATAAAGTCTATTCTCGCCGCAATCAGAAGCCTTCCTAGACCAAGAGTTTAAGTTGGGCAAAGTATGTCCGTGAGTATGCAAAGATGAGCACCATTACTGATAGGGAGCATGCTATTTTCCTTAATATGTGGCTTGAAAAGTTCGTCTTTTGTGGTAAAACTGTTGGTCCAACTTCCAATTATCAGATAGTTGCCGAACTTTTAGCCGCTGGCTCTGCAATTCCTTTGGGAAAACATCTCCTTGGTGTTGTGTATAATATCCTTCATCAAGTTGCAGTGAACCTGTCAACTGGCAAACCTGTGGGTAGCTTGGGAGGTCCTTGGTGGTTTATCAACATGTGGTTGAACCTTTACTTTCGTACCACTTTAGAGAAAGATGTTTTCTCAATGTCCTTCCCAGTAGATGTGCCAGAAAGTGCACTTCTAGAGACTCGCCAATGCATCAACTTCAGTGAAGCAGTTTTTGTCTTTCCAGACAAAAAACAAGATGGGCATGAAGTGTCGGATTTCTTCATACTATTCTATATTGGTCCTTCCAGAGATACCACCATCACCTATGCATATTTGGATCCTGATAACATCTTTGAGCATCTTTATGACTTTGCCAATCTTGTTGATGATGATATCAAGGAAGCTTTTGAAGTAATCATAAAACCTGGGATTCTTCCAGCCAACTTCTTTGGAAAGACCCTCCCTGCCTCCTATGAATTTTATAATCCCTGTGTGGCCGCTCGTCAATTGAGATTTGGTCAATTACCAATTGGCCTTCACTTCACACCTCGTGTCAAACCAAGAGAAATACTTTCTGAAGTTCTTCATTACCGTTACTTGAGGGATTTGGCTCCAGATTCTTCTACCATAAATCTTGATTCCTGGGCTCCTGTCTCTTTCACTTCTCTTTTCAAGATTTGGTGGAGGGAGTGGCATGCTCATCTTTTCTGTGTGGCTCCAAGGGTGTATTGTGAACAGTTTGATGATGCGTATGTAGCTCTGCCTGATGAGGTATTTTTCGAAGTGCTATTCTCCTCTTCTTTCTTTTCTTGCATGACTTGACACATTTCCTTTTGTTTGTTCAGGGTGACTCCGTTGATCCTCCGACAGTTAGTGCTAGGGGAAGGCCAATCAACTATCTTCCTCCTTGGGCTCTCCCATATCTTGGTCATAATTCTCCTCCTATTGCGAGCGTTATGGATGGTGCTGCCCGCCTCGCTTCAAAAGGGAAGGCTGCTGGGAAGGTAGATCATATATCTAAGAAGGTGACAACCCGGCGAAAACACAATGAAAAGAATATTCAAACTGATGCGTCTGATTTGATTATCGATGTCCCAATCGGCACAGCATATGTTGATCCAAGCCATGCAGCTAGAGTGCTAATAGATGCTGTAAAGGTAATTTTCTCATTTGAATTTCCCTTTCTCCTTTGATTCGGATCAGCTGAAGATTCCTTGATCTTTCTCATAGTCTTCTGGTTTGCTGAAAAAATTTGTTCAGGAAAAAACAAGATCAACCGAGGGAAACCCAATTTCATTGGCCGATCCATCTGGAGAAAATCCGCCGAAGGTGGCACCAACAACTATATCTGTCGAGATTCAGCATGAGAAAGCAATTTCCCCGGTATCGGCTGCTCGTCCTGATCTGGAGCGTCAGGAGGATTTGACTGACACTATTTTCTTTGATGAAGAAGATCAAGCTATGGCCGAATTAGGATCGTCGAACCCAACTATAAGCATCTTGGACTCATTTGATTCTGAATTTGCTTGAAAATAATTCCCTTGCTTCGTCTTGATATGTTCAAGATGACTTTCCAATCGGCAGCACTTCCCGGGTGTTATCCCTGGGTCCACTTCCTGGCGATGTTCAGGTGTGGCTTCGTGACATGTTACCTCTTCTTGACCAAGATATCGGTCAATTAGTCCAAGAAGCCGAGCCGATCAGAAATATTTATAAGCAGATCAGAGGATATCTGCCGGCTGAGATCAAGAGTAAATTGCATGCAGTTGCTTTCATAGAAACTTATCAGCCCCAAGTCGAAGATGCACAAAATCGGCTAAAAGAGAGGGTCCATCAAGTGAGATTGGTTCAGAAATGGGAAACCCTTGATTCCCAGGTAGCTAATTTGGACAGAAAGAATCAAACTTTGTCTAACTCTCATCTTGAAATTGTTGCTGGCATCGACCGGATGAAGAGCAGACATGCAGAGCTGCTTGCAGAGCTAAGGCAACTTGAAACAGATCTACCACTGGAGGAAAGTAAGTTAGCAGATCTCCCAAGTACGATCGGTGGCATGGAACACACAAAGAATACTATTGCTAAGAAAGCCCAAGCCATCCGTCGGGAAGAACGGACGATTCCGGGTTCAGCCGACACCGATCATAAAGTGATAGTTGAAGTTGATCATCTTCGTATAGATGCCATTAATGCCATTCACTCACTAGGCATAGTTTGAATTCTGCGTGTGTAACTCTGGCTTTTGAATGTCTTAATTAACTTCCCAACACCTTGCTTTTATTTGGCCGATGCAACCGGCCCTTTACTTCTATGTGAGCGATAGTATCATCAAAAACTGATCTGAGATCTCATCATCAACTCTTTTGATACCCTTTGAATGTATATGATTCTCTCCTGATGTTGCTCAATATGATGATTCACCACGTGACTCTGATTCATCTTTTCTATTCTTTCTCTATAAAATGCATCCCTTTGTCCAAGAGTTTTCTATAGTCATAACCATTTTGATCGATGATTCGGATTGGCTTTCTTGAGTCTTTAGGAATGTGAGGCGTTTATTCTCAAAAGAGTCTTCAGGAAGAAATAGCCATCTGATTTAAATAGTAATTTTCCACTTGTGGGGGCTTTGCTCTTTGACGATGCTATGAAGATTGCAGCCTCTATCTGCAACTTTGAGGAAAAAACAGCCTCAATGTATGCTCTGTAGTTTGTTGACATGGAGATTTTCCAAATTTAATGCATTAGCACCGGTCCCATTTTTGGAAAACGTATCCCTGAATCAATGTCAGCCTCTTGAAGGCCGAGTCATTCACGGGGTGTCTGTTCCTCTTTTGATCGGATCTGACGCATTTGTTTCTTTTGTTCTCCTCATCCTTCTCCCTTCTTGGTGTTTGGGCTATAAATAGACCCTGCATCCATCGATGAGAATCATATCTCCTAACCATGGCTCGAAATATAAGTTTGATAGGCTGCCAACTTCTTCTCTTCGCCTTTCTTCTCCTTTTCTGATCTCTTGATGGCTAGAAGAATTCTTGTGAAGTAGTATAGGGCATGCACCTCTCCCTAGTTTGTTTTTGCGAAGCCAGGAGGTCCAACAGCTAGAAGAATCCTTGTGATGCATCTTGGGTTCATCAGCTGGTGGAGGAGAGTTTGCATATAGCCCTTTTGGCATTAGGAAGAAAATCAAGCCTATGTCTTGTTCATCAGCGAGTTTTGCGGGAAGGTCGCCGAGTAGTTATTCATCTTGTCGAATTTGCGCTTCCTTTTGCTTTTTAGTATCTGCTTGCATATCCCTTCTTTTAGCAACCACAGATTCCCTAGTGATGATGAACATAATCGGTTGTTCTTCCGATTTGTTTTCCTTATCAGACTTTGTAATATAACCATGTACTGAAATATGAGAGAAAGAAATATATGTCTTTATTTTTCATTCTAAGGGCGATTGTTGCATCGGCCATTATCCGAATTATTGATCGGCTATGAGTGTTCAAAACACTTTTGATTTTACAATTTTTTTTACTAAAGGCGATAACTCAGTATCGGCTATCATCCGAAATCTAAATCGGCTAAAAAGCCAGAAGTAGTAATCGGATAAATACTTAATCTAATGCTTCCAACTTTGTCTTGGCTTCGATAAGTATCAGCCTAGTCTTGTTGCAATTCCTCAATCGGTCGATGTTATTCTGTGCTTTTTCTCCTTATATTTTGGAACCGATCATTTGGATCGGCTGAAGTTCAAAGTCAGACATCTTGAGGAAATCTGTCTCTCATGCTTTTCCTAATATGCAGAAGACTTTCTCAAAGTTCCACTGCGTATCGGCTGCTGCAATGTGGAAAGAGGAACCAGCGTTGATTACTTCCACTGAGTCTCCAATCCATTGAATCACACATTGATGCATGGTAGATGGGATGCAACAATTGGCGTGAATCCAATCTCGTCCAAGTAATAAATTGTAGGATCCTTTTCCTTTGATGACAAAAAAGGTAGTCGGAAGAGTCTTGCTACCGATTGTTAGGCCTACGCAGATAGCACCCATTGCAGATGATGTATTTCCTTCAAAGTCGAGCAGCATGATATGGGTCTTGGTTAAATCCTGCTCACTTTTTCCAAATCTTTGGAGCATTGAGTAGGGCACAAAATTGACCGATGCACCACCATCTACCAAGAGCCTTGTGACTGGTTTTCCATTGACAAGACCTTTGAGAAACATAGCTTTCATATGCTGACGCTTTTCCTCGTCTAGTTTCTCAAAACTGGCCAACATTGGATCCAAAGTTAACTGAGCTGATCCTAATTCTTCATCTAAAACTTTTTCATCTGAACCGGTCTCAAGAGTCATAAATTCCTTAGGTAGCATGAAGACCATGTTGACGCTTGCCACTGGTTGATCATCTTTCTTATCATCGGCTCTTTGTTTGCGTCACCAGATTTGGGATCGGGCCTTCTTTTTTATCAAGTGCTTGTTTCTCAATCTCTTCTTCTTGTTCCAATTACCGCAAGCGCTGGATCCTTCTCTTTTGAGACTTGGTCGATCCTTCTGGGCACCACCTAGGTTGATGAGTTCGTGTTGGCTTTTGTCTTCATATGTAGCGCAACGTCTTTCTGGATTTTGTGCCAACACGTCTTCATCAGGGACCCTACTATCAGCCATATTTTCTAGCCAATTGGGTTGACTATCTTGGCACTTGCCCCCCAACCGATCATATAAGCTCACTCTGCCCCCCAGACAATCATATACTAAGATGTGTCGGCCGTGGTGCTCTTGCCGATCTTGATTAATGGACCCCTTGTCCCTGTTATCAAAACAAGGCCTTTTAGACGATTGTCCTTCTGAATAAAAGCCTTCGCATTCTGGATAGTTGTCAGACGTCGAAAGCTTGATCCCTTCTTCCCAGCAATATCTGAAAAATAGACATCTCCAGTGCCCTGCATTGTGCCTCGTCCATTCTTCCTTTTCCTTGATCTACCTTTGTTGACGTTGGAATTTGCTCAGAAGAACTTGCGATGTAACCTGCTGCTTTGAACCTTTTGAATTGATTCCTTCTTCGAGCAATCCCTTCCCTTTGGTTTCTTCAGCTATCATCTGAGTTTCGGGATCAATGGTTCCCTTAATCTTAGTCGATTCAGATGTCAACACCTTTGCTTTGGTTACTTCAACCGTGTTGGTAGGAAAAGGGTGTTGATCGATCTTCATCGGCTTTCCTGGTTTGGAAGGTGTTTCAAACTTCAGCTTTCCTTGATATATTGCACTTTGGATCTGTTGACGAAACACCTTACACTCATCAGTGTTGTGAGATGTGGCATTATGCCACTTGCAGTACTTGATCTTCTTCAATTCTTCAGCACTTGGTATAGTATGGTTTTGTGAAAGCCTAATCTGCCCTTGCTGGAGGAGAACATCAAATATCTTGTCAATTTTGGTTGTGTCAAAACTGAACTTCTCAGGTTTCTTTTTTTCCGAAAGGACATGCAATCGGCTTCCTGTTTGGTACCCACTCGGCCAAATCAACTTCGGCTTCTTCCTCATTATCAGAGCAATCCACGTAGGATACTCGTTTTTTATAGTTCCTCCTAGGTTCATATGACCGAGTGCCCTCGTGACTTAGCCGATGGAGTAACTGGCTGATGTTCTCGAACTCTTGTGATGCATACTTCTCTTTGATAGATGGCAAGAGTCCCTGAAAAGCCAATTCTGCCAATTATTTATCGTTCAGAGATAAGCTGCAGCATTTGTTTCTCATCTCCCTGAACCTCTGGATGAAGTTAGGTACTGATTCATCATTCCTTTGCCTTAAGCTGGTAAGATTAATAAGCTTCATCTCATGAATCCCTGAGAAGAAATACCTATGAAACTATCTTTCCAAATCTTCCCAACTCTGAATTGAATTGGCTGGTAGTGATGTAAACCAAACATAGACTGGCCCTGACAGTGAGGAGGAGAACAATCGTACTCTTAATGATTCATTTGTCCCTGCCTCTCCACACTGAATGATGAAACGAGTAACATGCTTAATGGTGGAGGTGTCATCTTGGCCAGTGAACTTGGTGAAGTCAGGCACCTTGAACCTTTGAGGAAACGGGATCTGATCAAAGGATCCAGGGTAGGGTATCCAATACATGTGTGTTGGCTTCTTTGGCTTTAACTCGAATTGATTCTGTAGCACATTTGTAACTTCAGCAATAAAGCTTTTCTGATCAATCGGCTGAGAACCTGCCGAATGCTATTGTTGTCCTGGAGTTATGTTGGCGGTCGATTTCCTTCAACCAAGAACATTTGTTACGTTATAGTTTGGATTTCATTTTGGAACTAACCCGCCACTAGGCATACTAATGATATAACAAGTTCATCGTTGGATGTGTGTTTTGGAGTATAATGTTTACGCAGGAATTCATGCACTAAATGAGAAGAGATGCACTCGGTTCAGAGGACGATTTACATGATGATCAAGAGACTCGGACCGTGTGTGAACTTGACTCCAAAGGTGGCAAGGACCAACGTGCTTCAATGGAGAATCTCCGAGGACCAAGATGAAAAGACCGGAAGATATGCGTGAAGACCCCTTAACTTGGTCGCGGAGATAACGACGTCCAAAGCCCATATCCGAAGGAGGAAAAACCCCAAAGTGCAAGAAATGACATGTGGCAAAAGACAGAGGTGAACCGGGGCGGGAATGGGCCAGGCCGGTAGGCCCAGGCTGGCCAGCCCACCTCCTTTCCACGTCGGTTCGCTGCCGCCTTTCTTCGGTGATAAGTTCGTGGAACCCTAATTGTTTAAGGGAAGGAGCCATTCGTGAAAGACGATCAGAGAAGCCTCGGGAGATCAAACACAAGGAAGAGGGTTGATCGAGAGGGTGAAGATTCAAGAGGATCATCACCTAGGTCAACGGAGGCCACCACGAGGAAGGAGGACGCCGAGGCCTTGCCACGGTGCCGCCGGAGTTGAAGGACACCGAGAGACGGACTCCATCAGGGGCATCCACCATGTTCAACGGTGCCATGCCTAGCGTCTTGATGGGGTAAAGTAATCGTTTGTCCATGGAGTTGTAATGGATCTTGACATGTAGTCACCCACTCTCTTGTTTGGATCTTTATCTATCATACCTTTTGTTGATGATGCTTAATGTTTAAGGTTAGCTACTGTTGCCTTCGGGGTTGCTCCCGTAGATCACGTCAACATACTGTGTTCGTTAGGGTTAGCGATGATTACCTTCGCGTAGTGACTGGTACGAGGGAAGGGAAACGTCGGGCTCTTTGTTCACATCCTTAGATAGATTGGATCAGGGTTTTACCATGTTTTGGGTGATTGCATATCAAGTACCTAGACTCCATGGGCATACGTCTTTCATACTCGTGAACCACCTTTCTCTTTCTCTTTAACATAATCTAGGGTTAGTTTGTCTTTACTTTATAGATTAATCTTTACATCATAAAGTCCTTAATCAACTAAGTTAGTGTTAGGTTAAACGCAAGTAATTCCCTTGCTCCGTGGATTGACAAGAACCTATGGGGTCCCCTCCCTCAGTGAAAAAGGCACCAAGTCACTCCGTGTACTTGCGGTGAAGTTGAACGCGGTTTTGAACCGTCAACAAGCCCCTTTTTCTGGCACCATTGCCGGGGAGCAAGCCAGTTTACTTCGTTTAATCTCTCATTGATTTTGTTGATTACTAACACCTAACCTTTGTGTTCTAGAAAAACACACTCTTTTGTTTTTTGTTTTTGATTGTCTAGGTGGCGTTCGTTGGAAATCCTTTGGAGGAATCAGAAAAATCGCTAAGAGACTATGCTAGCCCTCGATGTGAGGATATCAAGGTACAAGAGTCGGATTCGATTCTCGAAGCGACAAGGTACGAAATCAGAGTTCAAATCATCAAGATGGCAGCAACTAATCCATTCCGAGGGATGGAGATGGACAATCCATATAGACATATCCAGCGCTTCACGGCGTTGTGCAATACGATGCGACAAGAGGGAGTTCCCGATACTTGGTTTAAATGGAATCTTTTTCCCTACTCACTTGCCGATGAAGCAACAAAGTGGTATTCATTTGCGTCCTTCGAAGCCGAGGGAAATTAGGATCAATTGGTAAAGAAATTTTGTGTCTAGTTCTTCCCTATAACCAAGATTCAACATATAAGGATGCAAGTGATGACTTTCAAGCAAGGAAAAGAAGAGGGGATCGATCAAGCGTGGAATCGATTCAACGAACTAGTTGAACAAGGACCAAGACTCGGATTCCCGGGTGACGTACTATTGCATACATTCTTTTTTCCTAACCCCTAGTTGCATGGAATACGTTCAAATGTGTGCAGGAGGGGATCTCATGGAGAAAACACTCACGGAAGCTGCCAAACTTCTACAAAAAATAAGTAAAGCGGCAGCCATGCGAAGAGATTGGGAAATACGACTGTCGGGAAAGCTGGAATGCGACACAAGTGTGGCACCCCTTGCTGCAATTTTCAGAAATACGGCCCCGGAAGAGAAGGAAGAGGAACCAATCCCAAGAAATGTTGAAGAAGCCGAACATAAGGAAACTAGAACTATCCCGGAGAGTGATCACGCCGAGACAAGCAAAGAAAATGAAAGGACTATGTCAAGCGCGAAGCCACTAAGGGAGTTCGAGCAAATGGATTGGATCCCATTTGATTTTGGATAAATCTTTGACAAGAGGAGACCGTTCCCTAATCAAAAGGGGATGGGAAAAGCTTTGGAGATGGACTTCCCGCTGGAAAGACAAGTAGAACATACATACAACCTAGAGACAACCGGGGAGGTCCTTCAAAAACTCTTTAGCGAAGAAGAAGTTGATCCGGACCATGTGGCTGAAGCTAAAAGAAACATGGGAATCAAGCCCGAGGCGTCACCATTCACCCGCCTCACTGAAATTTTTGCCATAGGATCCGATGAAGAAGAGAAGACATCGCCGCGTATAGATTGCAAGGTTAACAACATTAATTGCAAAGCGTTATGCGACATTGGAGCACAAGTAAGTGTCTTGTCTTCTAAGATTTTTGATGAAATTCATGATCACACCATTGACCTAGTTCCAACCTCTACTAAATTAATTATGGGAGATGGTAGAATTGTTAAATCTCTAGGAATTGCTCGTCACCTAGAAGTTTTAATTTCCAAAAAATGCATTCCAACCGATTTCTTCATTGTTGATGTCTACTATGATAAGAATGATCATGTAATTCTTGGTAGACCTTGTCTTAAGTTGGTTAATGCCGTTTTAGATGCCGGAAAAGGAAAAGTAACTATTAATCTTGATGGAGATAATCACACATACAATTTTCTTCCTGCTTCTAGAATTGCCTCACCCCTACCTCTTGATGACGAAGTGGTAGGGAGCCTTCGTTTTGTTAAGACTTTCAGGGATCCGCTACAAAAAGAACAATACGCAAAAATGGAATGACCAGCTTCTTAGTCTCGGGCCAGAGAAATCAGGCCTTGAATTAATGCACCCAAAAATAAATCTTGTATATACTAATGTTTTGCACTCAAGTAAGTTTAGGCTTTGGATGGGTAGAGCAAAATGCAAGCGGCACTTGTGACAAGGTTAGCATAACTTTTTGAGAATAAAAAGGTTCTTTGATTCATTCAAAGTTGAGAGCAACGAAAAAGAACTATGGGACTTAAGATATCATAACCTCCACACAAGATTTAAGCTAGCATTTAATTAAATTTCATATTCATATTAAAAGAGAGCACTAGCTTAAACATGCATAAAACAAGCACAAGATGAGCAAAGCGGCAATTTTCATCATATATCAACATGGCATCAACTTATTATCTTCACTAAAGGTGATAAACTTGGTGGCAAACTCTATTCATGTTGATTTAAAGCAAACACTACTACTAACACACATGTTGAAAATAAATAAAAACTGAAATTGCTACGCACACAAATTTGCATAAAAGCTGAAAACAAAGAAAAGGAAAGAGGGAAAATCAAACCAAAGTTGAAGGCATCATTATTATCTTCTTCCTCCTTCTCCATTCTTCATCTTGCGGTGGTTGATATTGATGATCTTGCTTGTAGCATGGTTACGCCGGTCCTCCTCGAAATTATTCCGGTGGTGATATGTGAAGGCGACCAACTTGATAGGCAATGTTTGCGGTCCCTTCTTCCATTTGACTTGCATTGGTTTGGATGGGGTGCCATGAAAACGTTAGGGACCATGTATGGTGGAGGATGTGGTGGCGTGGCTGCCCCACTCCCCCATGCTTGCATTGGCATACTTCCTCCATATGGTGGTGGAATCGGAGCCCCTCCATGTGGTTGTTCATTATCTTGATGTGCAGCCTCTCCTTCATCTTGGGCCACGAAGGATGATCCCTCTCCCGCAATTTTCCTTTTTAATCTTTTTTGTCGGCACAAGAAATCCTTCCTCTAACCAATTTTGTCTTCATTCAATCTCAACCTCATGTTGGGAAGAGGAATATTAATATTTGCCAACTTGTACCTTCTCCTCTCATCTCCACTAATAAATTTTCCTTGCTTCATGTACTCGATCCCAAAGAAATCCTGAGAAGGAGAAATTTTGGGTTCCTTGTTATCTTCTCCGAAATCATTCCCCAAAAATCCTTCAAACATATTTTCTTGGACATCAACTTGCTCTGGGGCTTCCTTCTTGTAACCGAGTAGTTCTCCAATATATCCATAAGGAACTAGTTGCTTTTTATCTTCAAGGCGGAATGAGAGGCACGACACCCCTTCATTAATGACCGATGCCAATGTATAAGAATTTCCAAGACAAGCTCCTTGTGAGTAGTCACACCAACTCCATTAAAGAATTGCACCCATCCAAGGTTGCTCAAGATTTGATATCCGAGTAGAATCCTACACTTGGAGGGCGTCATCGAAGTCAATATTTGGCATAAGCCTCCTCTCAAGACGAACAATCCTCTCCTCTTCCTCCGTCTTCATGATGAATCCATTGGAATGCCTCGGAGTGTATGGTGGTGGAGTGGATGAACGAGTTGAGTGTCGTGGTGGAACGAGTGGCTCCTCCGTGTGTCCTTGTGGTTTGGTGTACCGCATGGGCGAGCTTCGTGTACTCCTTATGCCACTAAGAGGTAGCGTGCCGCTCCTCGGTGGTGCCACATCTTCCACCATGCTTTGGGGAGACAAGGAGACCAAGTACCTCCTCCAAGAGCTCGATGATGACCTTCGATGATGATGAACATGTCTTCTTGGTGAAGACATCGGTGGCTCTCTTCCACATAGTTCCTGCATTAACTCACAACGAGTGCATCGTGGGTTGCTTGCTGGTGGGAAAAATACACAAGAGAAGTATATGGAGGGTGGAGTGTGAGGTGCACAAGTAGGTTGTTTCTGGAACATATGGGCTATGAACTCAAGAACATGAATCAACAAGTGGATAAAATACTTACCTTGCCTTGTGTCCGCATGACCCATGGGATTCCATCACCCAAACGTTCACAACCACTTCTTTGCTTGCGTGATTTAGGGTTCCACCTCCATTATTTTGCTTTATGTCACTTCTTTGCACCCTTGCCTCATGTGCTTCCACTAATTTCCTGCAAAACAAAACCCTTGCTTCCCCCTTGCTTGTCTTTTGCATGTACCCAAGATGCCAAACGATTGATGATTTCCCAAGATGCATCATGGGGCACTATATGTTAATCAAGCTCAAAAACCTCCCCTTAATCATGTTTAGATGCTAATTACTCCTCTACTTTTGAAAATTTAAAAATTAACTCAGCGCTAGCGATGAGTCCAAATATATCATTAGAGGAGATTTTAGGCATCTGAAACAATTGTAAAATTTATTTTGGTTGCACCGGGATCGATTGCTTTCATTAATTGATAGCAAGCTCCTCCGACTTGACCGTGGGAGCATAAGTTTAAGTTCTAATTTTGGCCAAACATGAGAGAGAGAGAGATTTTGAATAAAAATAAATTCAATGGGGCTTAGAAAAATTCTAAATCTAGAGAAACCCATGGATGTCAAGAAAACTAGCCAACCTTAACATCATGGAGAAGATGAAAGGCTTGGATAGGATCTAAATTTTTGGTACGAGTTTCTCAAAAAGAGGCAAATAAAACATAGGATGGCTCATGTCATTGGTTTATGATCGAAAAATCCAAATAAAATGACTGAGCAAACAAAAGGTTCTCCGAAACTTGTTCAACCACTTAAGAGTTAATAAAATGTTTTGCGTAGCAAATTCTAAGACTCACTTACTTGAAATTCAGAAATCTTCCGGGTTGCCCTCCCGGTAGCTTTGTTCTTGATCGGGTTGTCCTCCCGATAGCTTATTCTTGACTCAACGAACGGGTTGCCTCCCGCAAAGCGCTTCGTTTATAGTCTATAGCTAGACTTCTTCTCTTCTTCACTTCAGATCAACACTCTTTGTGGGCGCTGCAATCTTGGGGACCCCACTTCTACACCATCCTTGGCTTTGGTGTAGGTTTATTCTTCGGCTTAGTCATCTTTTTTGTCTTCACAGGCGGGCGTCGATTCTTGGTCTTGACAGATGCAACATCTTTTGTGTCTTCGCTTCATTCTCCTTTGGCTCCTCTCTTCCGATGTAACGATGAGGTAGAATGTATTTTATATTGACCATGTTACATACCTTGAATCGTGGTTAACTTGAATGCACACCTCTCGCCATCACTTGATCTCTCCCTTGCCGACGTCGATTGTTGCTCCGACGGTCTTAAGGAACGATCTCCCTAGGATGAGTGGCAGATGAGGTTGATCTTCTTTTGATATTGGAGGTGGAGTTTCTCTTGGATATTCCGACGATGTCCGGCCTCCGCTTTTAGATCTTCGTGTTGCACGTCACCTTTGCCTGCAAATTTTTTCTAGACCATCCACAAAATATATGTTTTTTTGTTGGAGATGTAGCCGCCCACCTCCCATTAGGGTTAGCCAAATATATACAAAAACTAAAAGAAAACTAGGGTTAGCAAAAACTAGATTAGATTGATTTTTTTATTGAGGATGATCAAAATTAAGAGATGCAAAAGAAAAATCAAGAGAAAAACTGAAAATATTCACAAACGCAATACTAGATTAAATCTTGATTACTTGTTCCCCGGCAACGGCACCAGAAAAAGGGGCTTGTTGACGTTTGATTATCGTTGCAAAGTTCGTTTGGACTTGCAAGCGGACAAATCCTCCGTCGTAGTCAAGGGACCCTTCTTCCCTTAAGTGGTGAACCCAAGGTATTGAATCCGTGGAACAATGTGTAATGCAAGATCCAATCTAATAAGCGGAAAACACTTTGATCTTGAAAAGGGGTTTTGCATCTAATCTATGGAAGAATCATGAAAACACATCCAATCAACTCAACACCGGAGGTAGCAAGAGAAAGAGAGGGGAGGTAAAACCAATCTAGAGATTGGATAGGGTCTTTTGTTGAAGTTCCAAAACCAAGAAGAATAAAGCAAACGAATCTCATTAAAAGCCTCTTTAAATCTTGGCTTCCGTTCCAACCCTCAAAGGCACCTACCGTACACGTGATCAACATCCTATCACGATGTCCTGCTTATTGTGTAGGTGAACCTAAGAGCACGTTCACGAGGAACATGTTGAAAACGCTCGGAAGGTTAGGTATGCACCTCTAGCCACCATGGCTACAAGAACATCATATGCAATCTATCCGCGGAATAGATTGGAAAATAAGAAAACCCAAGCGAAGACAAAATCGTAGTGAAAGCACTTGATCGCTAGAAATCGGATTCAATCTTGCAAATTCAACATGAAGTATAGTACATGGACAAGATCACCTCCGGGATCCTACCTTGATCTTGATCCTAGCTTCTAGAACTCCGACGTGGTCTTCCATGCAAGGTTCCCACGTCGGCTAGGGAAACCCTAGTCAACCATCTCGACCCTCTCCTCTCCGGAAGGGTGTCCCTCTCTTCTCTGCTCCTTGGCGGCGGATGACGAATTGCTTGATGCGTGGCTCGAGGCACCGGGACTATAAATAGCCCGAAGGTCGTCTAGCTCAAAGGGGGTGCCGAACCGGGCCCGGAATGGGCTGGGCCGGCCGGCCTGGGCCCATTTCGGCACAGTTCAGCCCCGACTTCCTCCTCATCGCTTCTCGTGTCTTCTAGAACTTTTGTCGAGTTGCATGTGGGTCCTTGACGTCATTTTCCTCGTGGTTTAGATAAGGGTGCTTTGCTTATGAACTCCCGCATCTTCCGTCTAGGTCCTCGACACTTCTCGGCTTCACGCTTTAGTCCTTGGTTCATTTGGAGTCATGTTCATCTTGTATCTTGACTTGTCCCGGGGTCCATGATCTTCTCGTAAAACCCTTGATGAACCTTAACCGGAAGTCCTCATTTAGGCTCTTGATTCCTATGTAAGCAATAAACTCAAAAAACCATGCACGAGTGCGAACTTAACATATAATGGGGATTAGGATCGTTAGTGTGAATATCAAATTAATACCAACATACAAGGTAAACATGTGGCTAGGTTGACGGAAATCGATCGCCAACAGATTACAAGGAGAAGACCCCCGAGCCGGCGGAGTTCTACGGAGATAGTGACTACTCCGATGATCGAAGCCCTAGCTCGTGGGCAGCCGGTGGAAGAGACGATAACGACCTCTACGTTTGGAAGGAGGTGCCCAAGGAGGAGCCGGAGGAGCATCATGAGCAAGGCGAAGGAGGCAACCCAGACGGCGGCAATGATCCGGACGGTGGAGACGATGGAGATGATGATCCGGAACAAGAGCACAACATGTGTTGCGCGGCTTGCCGCAACGCTATTGCGGAGCTC
This sequence comes from Cenchrus fungigraminus, assembly GCA_036936925.1. Taxonomy (NCBI): domain Eukaryota; kingdom Viridiplantae; phylum Streptophyta; class Magnoliopsida; order Poales; family Poaceae; genus Cenchrus; species Cenchrus fungigraminus. The sequence goes on along the minus strand of CM072779.1, from coordinate 87,212,955 downwards.
TTCTCATCCCTTGATGAGTATTTCCACACCATCAACGCCATGCAACAAAGAATTGAAGATTGGGAGCGCATGGCGGAAGATGACTTCAAGTACCTCAACCGCAACATAAGGAAGCTCTTCGGGATGAACAAGAATTTCAAGAAGAAGGAGTGGTGCAACTCATGCGGAAAGTACCACTAGGTGTTGTAGTTAGCTTGTTCTCTCCCTTTGTGCCTTTTGTAAAGTTACGACGAGGACGTCATAAGATCTAAGTGTGGGGGGGGGAGCTAGCTAGCTACTAGCTCCCTTTTTAAATTTTTGCTTAAAGTGGTGTGAGAGTCTAGTCTTTAAATTTAGAGTCAAGTGTGAGAGTCTTGTGTGAGTCTTTGTTTTATCTTTTTAGCTTGAAAGTGTCTTAAATTAGCGTTGAGTCAAAGAAAAAGAAATAAAAAGTGTCTTATGCAAGTCTCTTGTTTCTTTTCTTGTTATGTCTTTACTTTATCTTTCTTATTTGAGCATGAACTTGATGATTAATCGTTTACCGTGGTGCTTAGTGGAAACTTACCTTTGTAAAGCACCCATACTCAAACTTTGATCTAGGACTTTGCTTCGTCTATGCTTTTAGTAACACTAACTTTGGAGGTTTTAATTTCTGAAAATTAAGAAAAACACCTTGCTACGAAGGTTAGCAATTTCTTTCTCCAAGTTGAGAGGTAATATCTATCCTATACAAAGCCTTTACATACATATATATGCTCCACCATAAGTGTTGTTTAACATGATAAATTAAGTTAGGATTTTACTCTCTTGGGAGGTCTAATTTCAAGCAATGATCATGTCCTTGATGTATACCTTTTATTGCTAGCCTCTTCATGTATTCGGTAACGGGAATTTCACATTGAATGCCCCGTACATCGCCAGATTCCTTACCCAAACCTATAAACATCTTTTTATCATCTTACTCCTTGAACACAACCCATGTTAGAAGATTCGTTCAATCTCCAGGAATGTTTTTATTTAAAATTCAGATTGTTGATCATATTCAAAAGTTGAGCGAAAAGCTTTGGAGAAGAAGATGAAGATGTGGAGAGAAAAGAAAAAATATATAAAATATATGTGTGTAGTGCGCACACAAGAAAAAGAAAAAAAAGGGGAGAAGAAAAAGAAAAGAAAGAAAATCCAAGGCAAGGCAAGAAAGGTATAGTGAGGATGACAAGTCAAGTGAAGATCAAGTGAAGTGCAAGGAAGGATGCCACGATGTTGGGAACGAATCTTATTCCATACCATGTGCAATCCGACATCGGGGACATGATTAGTGCCTTGAAGTCATTATTCTTTTTCCCTTTGCACATGTCCACCATTCTAAATCTTCTCATCCTTGACACCCTTACATTATGGTTTAATTCTCAAGATCATTGGCTTGGGAGGTGAACAACCACTAGAGGATTTTCCTAGCTTGATAATACTTGTGCTAGCTTCACTAGCCACACCTATAGCTCCACCTTACATCATATATGAGAGACTTGTGGGAGGTGAGAGTTTATGAAATTATCTAGGATAGCCACTTTAATGAGTGACATGTGAGAACTGGAGAAGGACTTTATCTAATGCTTTGTGCAGGAATTTTATTTTTAAAAGTTTGCAAAAACCCTCCAAAGGAAGTAAGAAAGCAAGTGTGGATGAAGTTGAAGATCTCTAGTGAAAAGGTAAGAGTTGTGGGGTAAGTCTTGAATTAGTAATTTCTAAACGCCCACGTTTACATTATGATTTTTGTTTCATGTCTCTTATATTAAAGATGAATGATTGACTAACTTGAAAGGAAGGAATTGACGAAGCATGTTTCAAACTCCATGGATGAACAACTTTTGAGCAACTTGCTCGAGGACGCGCAAGATCTAAGCGTGGGGGGATGTTGGCAGTCGATTTCTGTCAACCAAGAACACTTATTATGTTATAGTTTGGATTTCATTTTGGAACTAACCCGCCACTAGGCATACTAATGATATAACAAGTTCATCGTTGGATGTGTGTTTTGGAGTATAATGTTTATGTAGGAATTCATGCACTAAATGAGAAGAGATGCACTCGGTTCGGAGGACGATTTACATGATGATCAAGAGACTTCGATCGTGTGTGAACTTGACTCCAAAGGTGGCAAGGACCAATGTGCTTCAATGGAGAATCTCCGAGGACCAAGATGAAAAGACCGGAAGATCATGCGTGAAGACCCCTTAACTTGGTCGCGGAGATAACGACGTCCAAAGCCCATATCCGAAGGAGGAAAAACCCCAAAGTGCAAGAAATGACACGTGGCAAAAGACAGAGGTGAACCGGGCCGGGAATGGGCCAGGCCGGCCGGCCCACCCCCTTTCCACGTCGGTTCGCCGCCGCCTTTCTTCGGTGATAAGTTTGCGAAACCCTAATTGTTTGGGGGAAGGAGCCATTCGCGAAAGACGATCAGAGAAGCCTCGGGAGATCAAACACAAGGAAGAGGGTTGATCGAGAGGGTGAAGATTCAAGAGGATCATCACCTAGGTCAACGGAGGCTACCACGAGGAAGGAGGACGCCGAGGCCTTGCCACGGCGCCGCCGGAGTTGAAGGACACCGAGAGATTGACTCCATTGGGGGCATCCACCATGTTCAATGGTGCCATGCCTAGCGTTTTGATGGGGTAAAGTAATCGTTTGTCCATGGAGTGGTAATGGATCTTTACATGTAGTCACCCACTCTCTTGTTTGGATCTTTATCTATCATACCTTTTGTTGTTGATGCTTAACGTTTAAGGTTAGCTACCATTGCCTTCGGGGTTGCTCCCGTAGATCACGTCAACATACCGTGTTCGTTAGGGTTAGCGACGATTACCTTCGCGTAGTGACTAGTACGAGGGAAGGGAAACGCCTGGCTCTTTGTTCACATCCTTAGATAGATTGGATCGGGGTTTTACCATGTTTTGGGTGATTGCATCTCAAGTACCTAGACTCCATGGGCATACGTCTTTCATACTCGTGAACCACCTTTCTCTTTCTCTTTCTCTTTAACATAATCTAGGGTTAGTTTGTCTTTACTTTATAGATTAATCTTTACATCATAAAGTCCTTAATCAACTAAGTTAGTGTTAGGTTAAACGCAAGTAATTCCCTTGCTCCGTGGATTGACAAGAACGTAGGGGGTCCCCTCCCTTGGTGAAAAAGGCACCAAGTCACTCTGTGTACTTGCGGTGAAGTTGAACGCAGTTTTGAACCGTCAACAAGTTACCATAGTTGTTCTCGACTGCTCCTGAACAATCGGCTGGAAAACCGAAGGATTAGGAGGATACCAATATTGCTCTGGGATCTCAACACTATGTGATATTCCTTAAAGTGGCTGCCCAGCTGAGAAACCCTGATTCGCCTGGTTTGCCTGTGGAGCAATCGGCTGTTGTACATACTGAATATTTGAAAAATCTTGGATCTGTTGCCCTTGATATTGCGGTGTAGAGAACAGAGGAGGATCTATCATTGTTTCCAAGAGTGTAGCTTGATACGTGGCTTTGTTGTATTCCTCTTGGAGTTTAGCAGCATAACTTCTTACTGCAGATGCTTTCATAGCTGGAGTCATCTGCTCTTGTTCTATCTGGTGACTTACAATCGGCTGACTAGTCGAAAATCCACCTGATGAATTTGGTTGAAGCGACATCTCTTGAGTTCTCTGAACTCTATGAGGAGCAGGTAATGGCTTGACCATATAAGCATGAAGGGTGGATATCTCATAACTCTGCTGACTCTAGGATTTTTTATCGAAGAATGTGAATGTAATCCCTCTGTCATGATGAAGAGCAGTTCCAACTAGGTTATTGAGCTTCGCTGCATAAGGGCCAGTGTGCTTGGGTATTACTGTAGTCTCTTTTCTTTGGCCTGACTCTGGTGTAGAACTCACAAGCATACCGTATTTTGGATTTGTAGGAGTAACAGATACAAAGCCTTGAGATCCTGGTTGGCTAAACTCTCCCACGGTTGTTGATGGCGGCATGGTAGAAGGAGGAGTGGAAGTCGGAATCGGCTGAGAAACCGGAAACACCTCATTGAACCTCTTGTTAGCAACAAATGGGAAAGTCATGTGAGGTTGATAATATGCTGGTCCCTTAAAAGGACTTATGACTTCTTCCCAGAGAACCTCCTTCACGCTATTTTGCATTGTATTATTGAAGACAGAAGAGTGATCAATCAAAGCGTGATGCATAGCTTTTGTCATCATGTTTTGTAATCTTCCAGGTTCGGCCTGTATTATTATCTCTGTGGGCCTTGGAAGAGGAACCTTCTTCACTAGCCCTTCGCTAGTAATGTCGAAGCTGCCCATCAGAAGCCGACCATATTCTGCCATGCAATTCTCGCACTCGGCCTTGTCAGCTTCCTTGAGTTGATCCACAGTGATTGGTTGAATGTTGTCCTTGTGGATATCTTCAGGCTTCTTAAGATCCTTAGACATCATCGTGATTCTTTGTGTCCCACTAGGTGTGCCAAGATGTGTTGACGCAGAAAACAGAATAAAGTCCTCCGCGTCAACACGTAACGGATCCCCGGGATGTAACCAGGTGTGCCAGCCGACCCGACTTGTTGATCGGCACGGAAGAGAATAAGATGTTAAATACGGGGTTAATCGGCTAGAGAACCGATGGGGGTCTTCCACGTAAGCACAGGGCAATAGCCTGATCGGCTGATGCGAGAACGGGCAGGATCGGCCAGCCGATGGGCAGCCGAAGTGCAAGTATGTTCAGAACGGTTAGGATCAGCTGATCTGGTGACGTCAGCAGCGAGACGGATCCAAATCGGTTGTGAGACCGATACGTCGATGACGCAGCGAGAGTTAGCCGATATGATCAAGCCTCGAGCAGGATAAGTTGGTGATAAAAGCTAAATAAACAAGAAATCGGTACAGAAAACTTACAGATCTAGCTGATATCGATAAATTGTGAATAAATCTAGACGAAACCACAGCGATGCGCTCGGAGGTTAAAGCCTAGATATTACTCGGTAAAGCGGTACTCACAAGCCTGCCGGAGGTCGATCGATGCAGCTCGGCGAACTCGAAGGACGGCGCTTGAAACAAGAAAACAAGAAGAAAGAAACTTTTGGCGAAGTCGCCGACTTGAAAGGTAAATTGCAGGAAAAAGTAAATGTTTGTGTTTGTTGGTGTGTACAATTTTCTCCGACCACGCAGGGTCGCTATTTATGCCCTAAAGGCAACCTGACTCCTAGTCGATGACGATATACCTTACTCAACTCTAAAGACATCACAACTACTAAAAATAGATGACTCGTGCAAGAGTCAGACTCACTAAACTGACTTTAACCCGTCGTCAACTGATTGTTGACCCACCCTATCCTTTTTTGTCCTCCTTGGCGTATTCTTCCTTTGCCCTTTTCTCTTCTTTATGTCGCCCGTTGACCATTGACTGTCCTTGTTGATTTCTTTCCTAGTCGGCCGATTTCACGTTGGCCAGTTGCTCTTTTTTCCTTTCTTCTATCAGCTCTGTGGCTTTTCTGGTGCCTCTTTGCCTCTCACCGACACGTGCCAAAAACCGGTGTCAACAGTATCCCAGCGAGCCCACGGCGGTCGAGAAGCCCTCACAGGCGGAGCCCAAGGTCGCAGAGCCGCGCACCGAGAGAGAGGAGCGGCTATGGCGCCACCGTGGAGCTGGTCGGCGAGCGTGCCGCCGCCGAGGTACTCCAGGATCAGCGCGCAACCTCCTCTACACGCACGTAGTAAAACAAATTTATGACTTGCTCTTCTGTTAATGGTTTGCCTCCTATATGGCTGCATCCCCCACCTGCAATAGGACCAATTGCCCAAAACGCTGCTAACCGGACCGGAGCGGGGTGGCGGGGGGAGGGGGCAGTGCGTTAGGGTGGAGTAGAGTTGGGCGGTGAGGGGGCGGAGCATGTCAACGAGGGGGCCTGCGGACACGCGACAGGGTCTAGCAAAGCAGGGTGTCAACGAGAGGGCCCTGCTCAGATAAGGATGAAGAAGATAGGAAGAAATACATGAGCGATGCTGGTGGTAAAGGCCTGTGAAAAACATGCTAAAGATAGGATACATTAGAAAAAGACACGGTGAAAAAAGATAAAAGATATGGTAAAAAAAGTGTGAAAGAGTTTTAGAGCAACTCCAAGAGCTTAACTAAATCTCACTCTTTGTGTTCTTAGCGGAAGACCGAATATAGTTTTTAATTTCATATGTAATCCCACTTTGATATTTGACCACATAGTAAGGGCATATATGATATTTGATATCTTACATTCATTCTGAAAAGTACTTTTACCAAACACTTTTCAGAAGTGTTTTAGCACCATCAGAGAAGCTGCTTCGTGTGTTCTTGGGTAAACAACCGAATTTGTTTCAACCACAATCACTGACCCTACCATGTACTTGGGTGACGGTGGCAGATTGATTTAGCACTCCAAGGAGGAAATATGAACACTTATCATGTGTTCATTCAGAAATGCAACCTTTCTGGCAACTCGAGTGGTCGCACGCAAGATGCAGGTCTTGTTTAGATTGATCAATTTCACCTTTTAATTTTCTTTTCTCTATTCACCCGTCACATCGAGTCACATTTTTTTCTCTATGCACTATTCCAGCACCCATTTTACATCCAATATGACAATCTAAACAGCCACGCATGTCTACCTAAAAAAATCTTTAGTCTGATGTCTGGATATAGTGTGTAGCGGTGAAAATAAATGTTTTGAGTATGATATTTAGTGCTGATACATTATGTGTGATGGGTGAGCTTCAGTAAGACAAATATTATGATTATTTTTTCTCCTTTCTCTTCAAAAGACTCCTATTAATAGGTTGGTTGATGCCTTTGACAATATTAACCAGTAGCAACACACAAACACATTCCTAATCGCTAAGAAAAACTAATTCACAAGATGTTGCTAGACAACCCTAATAACTCCCATGTGATCCCACATTACATCGCCCACTCAGCACTGGTACGCACTTCACCAGCCCACCCGATCCGGCCGCACATTTTTTTAGAATGGCCGCACATTTTTTATAGCGTGGTGACGTGGCGCCACTCGGACCCGAGTTGCTCCAGCCGTGTACACCCGCCGGGTGGGCGTAGGCGCACCGCCAATTGACGAAGAAAATTGGGTGCGCAACAAGACACACAAGCCCCGGTGCGCACCCCCGCGATTCACCGGCTGATCGGTCGATCTCCACATCCGGCGCACACCCGAGCCAAGCCTTCTGCTGCGATCCGCGATTCACCGCCTGCGATTCTGTCGCGAGTCGATTGCCCCGGACACGCACGTCGGCCCACTGGGCAGTGGGAGGCGGTGAAAAGAAGGAGAGACTTTTCCATACAGGCCATTAAAAAAGATGCTTGGGACATGTGAGCCACTGGAAAGTTAGTTTGGACATCGAAGCCATGGAAAGAAATTTTTTTGACACCCAACCCATTCCGTCCGCAGTTCGTGAGTTTTAGCTCCGTTTGCGAGCTCTGACAGATGGGTTGAAAGGACCTTGTGATGCCTAGAGGGGGGTGAATAGGATCACTTCAAATTTCTGAAACAAATGCAGCGGTTAAAACTCCTGTCAGAACTACCGACGCTGTGCCGGAACTACCGAGGGGGCTCGGTACTTCCGGTACTGGGTCGGTACTACCGACAGTTCAGAGAGACTTAGGACGAAATTTGAAAAGTAAATCGATTCTAGCAATTCTACTTGAATCAAGAGCTTAGATTAGAAGCTAAGAACCACCTGCAACCAAAGATATGAGTTGGAACACAACCAATTTAAAGATCGGGCTCAAACAAGTTCTAGGGTTAGAGAGAAACAAAGAATTCAAGTAAGCAAAGGAGACACAAGAATTTAATCCGAAGTTCACTCCCACAAAGGGAGCTACGTCTCCGTTGAGGATCCCACAAAGGGAGGTCTATCACCAAGAGCCTCTTTTCCTCACCCAACCCCCACAAAGGAAGATTGGTGCTCACTAAGAATTCTCCACCAAGGAGAGGGTAATACAAACGATCCCGGGTGCTCCACACCAAGAGGGCACTCAACAGGAGACGCCTAACAGTCTATAAGCAAGCTTCAAGAGTAACAAACACGAATCGATGCCCGGAGATGCTTCAAGTGATCTTGAGATGGGGAGATTCGAAGGGGCTCTCAAAGCTTCTCTAATCCTCACTAGGAATCACTTCTCTACCCAAGCCCTAGCTCAAAGGAATCAAATCTTGGCTCTAGGAGGGAGGGGAGAAGTGGAGTGAATGCTCAAGTGAGGGTTTGTCCCGTGGTTGGTCAGTCATGAGTGAGGAGGAAGAAGGGGGGTATAAATACTCAACCCTGAAAACTAGCCGTTACTGTGCTCTCACGGCCTTTATCGGTACTTCCGAAACGGGGTCGGAACTACCGAGGGGTGCCGGTGAAACCTAACAGTGAAGCCATATCGGCATTACCGGCCCGGGGTCGGTACTACCGAGGCCCTGGCTAAAACTCGCCAGAGAGGCCTTGTCGGTACTACCGACCCGGTGTCGGTACTTCCGACAAAAGCTGGGAATTTAAGAAAAGATGAGCAAATGTGCATGTGTCGACTAGGTTCTCTTCTCACTCACTAGGTCATCTCCTAAAGCACTTTTAGCATCTCTTGGCAGTCAATTCGCATCCCCCTTTATAGTACGGTGTTTCCTATACTCAAATTCAAAAACAAAATTAAATAAAGCCTTGACTTGAGTTGAGAACACCGAATTGGAGTTGGGGGCCTTCTTTTGGTCAAAACCATGATTTTCAATAAAGTAAATCCTGCACACATCTTATTCAATGATTAAATACAACAAATTGTGTTTGTCACCATCACCAAAACAATTAGGGGCCAAGATGCACTTTCAATCTCCCCCTTTTTGGTGATTGATGACAACACAATTCATTCTTAAATAAAGATGTGTGTATCCAACAATTTTGAGAAAAACTCCCCCTAAATGTGTGCTTGATCTTTTATGAAGGCCTCAAATGCCGATCACACATTTAGAAGAAATTTCACTCGCAATTTGCATACACAGGTGCATAAGTGTGATACAACAACCGTGATGCATATGACATGATATCAAATCAACAAAGTGAGAAATAACAACCACCATTTCACACAAAGCATCACAAATAAATAAACGAGGTTCCACACTAGCAAGATTAAGTCTTACAAATTTAAAGAGGTTCTAGGTTCACCACATCACCATCCATCACACCACACAAATAGTTCATACATGTCCATAACCTAAGATAGATAGATAGATAAACGAGCGAGCACGAGTGAAGGTACACACTACCACATGGATAATTGTGAGCTCACTCCCCCTTTGGCATCAAGCGCCAAAAAGAGGAGGCCCTTCAATCTCGCGAACGGGAGAATGCTCGATGTTGGCTTGAGTGAGCAAGGTCTTCTGGCGAGTCTCCAACTTGATGAGCTGCTCATCCACATACTGCCTGTGGGCGCGAATCTCCTGAGCATTGTGCTTCCCAACATTAAAGCAAGCGAAGAGGCCCTGAGAAAGGAAGTTGAAGATGCTCTTCTTCTTGCCGGGGGGAACGGTGCCTCTAGTTGATGATGGTCCACGAGAGGATGAGGGAGCCTCATAGGAGGAGGGATCACCGGAAGAGGGTCCAGCTGAGGTAGGAGCTCTTGGAGGGGCATGCTTGCCCAACTTGAGGAGACGCTCAATGTTGCCCTTGTTTGGCTTGTACCAAGTGTGAGTCTTGTCGGTGAGAATATCAACCTCCGCAACCTCACATATCATCCTGAAAATCCAAGGGGCATACTGGCAGCTCTTGTTTGCAGATACGGAGCATACAATGATTTCCTCCAAAATGAAGTTGAACACACTGAACTTCTGGCGACCCGGTCCCATCCTCACAAGAATATCCTTGGCAATGTTGGAGATGTTGTAGTTGTCGCCTATCTTAGGAGTGAGAGTGTATCGGAAAAGTTGGTTCAACATCCTGTAGACGGGCTTCATTCCATGAGTAGTGCCAAACTCAACCTTGCCATAAGCGGCGTCGTACATGAATGCCATCTCACTATCAAGTGGGATTTCTCCTCCATGAAGCTTCTCACGACCAAGATCCTCCTCACTAAATCCAAGAATTTGAGCAAACCTCTCATATGAAACCGAGAGAGGCTTTCCTTGCAAGAGCCAATGAAAAGTCTTGGTTGAGCGCCGAACATAGAGATTAGCATAGAATTGGGCCACTACCTCCTCTTTCCAATCACAATTCATAGCCATTATGGAGGTCATCCCTGTTGCATGACAAATATCTATGGCCTCATTGACGGCCGGAATGTTGAATGACCTCAAAGCTTCCCAATTGATGGACTTCATGTCAATGGTCATGTGCTCCTTGCATAAGATAACCGATTCATACCAATCGGCATTGAACTTGAGCCAAAAACGGATATCTTCAAATTCATTTTGCCATTGAGCCGGATCGGAGTACCTTTGCTTGTACACGTCATGTGTCCCACTCTTGTAATCAACCATCTTCAACACACCTAATATGGTAGCCGGGCGAGGAGGCCTAGACGGCCTTAGCACAAACCGAGAGAGAGAGATTCCAGAGAGATATCTTCGTAGTCATCATAGTGGTCATCCGGTTCATGGGCTTGCTTGGTGCGTGCACGGTGACCTTGACTGGTAGAGCGACGAGGAGCTGCCGGAGGATTGGTGCGGCCTCGACCACGTGGGCGTTGAGCACTTGTGCCCACCTTCCTCTTCCTTTGAGCGAGAGGAATGTCGTCCTCATCGGATCCCTCTTGGATCACTTGTTTGCCGGCACGACTCATATGAGAAAGTGTGTGAGGATTGCATAAGATGAGTGTAGAGAATTGAATTGAATTGACTTGGTTCATAGACAACCCCCTGTAACAGGCGCCTGTCGGTACTACCGACCTGGGGTCGGTACTACCGACGGGGCCTGCTATAGTGCGGTCGATCCATGAATCAAGAGATTCAACCAATGAAAAACTGCAAGATCATGGGCAAGTGTTCTAGGATGGATATAAAGATGATTTCCTAAAGCATTCCTCCTAGAAACAACGTCATTAGGAGATCGAGTAAAAGAGGATTTGAATGAGATACCTTGAGCGTTCCCGCGTGAATCGAGGAACTCCCGGCGAGGATCGGATGTTCCGAGGGGTAGAGAATCCAATAGAGAGCCTAGCTTGAAGTTCCCACGGTCGGATTTAGGGATCACCTCGCAGATTTGAGAGAGGAGAAAGAGAGGGGCGGCAACGGTCTTGTGAAAGAACCCTAGGAGGGCTGTCTGGTTCGTCAGGTATTTATACCCCTGCGGTGTTTATCGGTAGTACCGACAGGGGATCGGTACTACCGGGGTTCCAGGGAAATTCAGCCAGAGAGTCCATATCGGTATTATCGACAGGGCGTCGGTACTACCGTGGTTTTGCATAAATCCAACAGTAAGCTCAAATCGGTACTTCTGGCCTCGTGTTGGTAGTACCGTGACTTTTCGAAATTCCAACAGTGAAGGCTTACCGGTACTTCCGACCTTGTGTCGGTAGTACCGTGGATCTTTAAGATTTTGAAGATTGGTTTGCAAGAACAGCAGAAATAGATAGAGAAAAATAGCTATGGACATGTAGAACAACCATAGGACTTGGTGATTAGACACAATCAATCAATCAAAGCAATAATCACCAAACACTATGGTAAGAACCAAGTTTTGTAAGACACACACAAAGAGTAGAAAATAAAACATTTTTCTCTCTATCTTGACATCAAACAATTTGTGTGCAACAAGTCAAGCCAAGTTACGAGAATCCAAGATGTTTAGCTCACTTCTCAAAGCACAAAACCTTTGCTCGTCTAGAGGCTTAGTGAAGATATCGGCAAGTTGCCTCTCGGTGCTCACATGACGTAGAGCAATATCCCCCTTAGCCTCATGATCCCTTAAGAAATGATGTCGAATATCTATGTGCTTTGTTCTAGAGTGTTGGACCAGATTGTTTGCTAGTTTGATGGCACTCTCATTGTCACACAAGAGTGGAATCTTACTAAACTCACACCCGTAATCACTCAACGTTTGCTTCATCCACAAGAGTTGTGCACAACAAGCACCGGCCGCCACATACTCGGCTTCGGCCGTGGACAAAGCAACCAAATTTTGCTTCTTTGAGCTCCACGACACCAAAGACCTACCAAGAAATTGGCAAGTCCCGGTTGTGCTCTTTCGATCTACTTTGCAACCGGCATAGTCCGAATCGGAATAACCAAGCAAATCAAAAGTGGAGCCCTTGGGATACCACAAGTCAAGGTTAGGAGTGTGAACCAAATATCTAAAGATTCTCTTAACGGCCATTAAATGACACTCCTTAGGATTAGCTTGAAATCTTGCACACATGCACACACTAAGCATTATATCAGGCCTAAATGCACAACGGTAAAGGAGGGAGCCAATCATGGAGCGAAATACCTTTTGGTCGACCGACTTCCCTTCTTCATTGAGATCAAGATGTCTATTTAATGCCATGTGAGTCTTGATGGGCTTGGAATCGGCCATATCAAACCTCTTGAGCATATCCTTCACATACTTGGTTTGACATAGAAAAGTCCCTTCCTTCAATTGCTTGATTTGAAACCCAAGGAAGAACTTCAATTCGCCCATCATAGACATCTCGAATCTCTTGGTCATGATCCTACTAAACTCTTCACAAAATTTATCATTAGTAGACCCCAAAGATAATGTCATCAACATAAATTTGGCATACAAAGATATCATTTCCATTTCTTTGAATGAAGAGAGTAGAATCGGCTTTGCCTATCTCAAAACCGTTCTTGAGAAGAAAATCCTTAAGGCATTCATACCATGCTCTAGGAGCTTGCTTGAGCCCATAGAGCGCCTTATGGAGCTTGTACACATGGTTGGGAAAGTTTGGTTCAAAGCCCGGTGGTTGATCAACATATACTTCTTGGAGAGGTCCATTCAAGAATGCACTCTTGACATCCATTTGATGAAGCTTGAAATCATGATGAGTAGCATAGGCCAAAAGGATACGAATTGATTCAAGCCTTGCTACCGGTGCATAGGTCTCTCCAAAGTCCAAGCCTTCAACTTGAGTGTACCCTTTGCCAACGAGCCTTGCCTTGTTCTTCGTGACGACACCAAATTCATCTTGCTTGTTCCTAAAGACCCATTTGGTGTCGATCACATTTTGCTTTGGTCTTGGCACCAACTCCCAGACTTCATTCCTCTTGAAGTTGTTCAATTCTTCCTCCATGGCAATAATTCAATACGGGTCCTCAAGTGCTTGTTCCACACTAAGAGGTTCCAAAGAAGAGACGAACGAGTAAAATGCACAAAAATTTGACAATCTTGAGCAAGTTGTTACCCCTCTTTGGATACTCCCAAGTATGTTGTCAACGGGATGATCCCGTTGAACCATTTGATGTACTCTTGGGTGTGGTGCTTGAGATTGACGTTGAATGGGTCCATCATCATCTTCATCTTGTGGGACTTCTTCTTGAGCTTCACCACCTTGTTCTCCCCCTTGATCAAAGCCCCGTCCATGATCGTCACCATGAACTTGACTTGTATCTTGATGAACTTGAGAACTTGGTGGTTCCACTCTTGTTGATGATGATGGATCTTGATTGCTTGTGTCGCTCGGAGCTTGAACTTGAGCCTCACGAGGCATCACTTCACCGGTCCCCATTCTAAAGATTGACACACTTGGAGGTTCTTCATCATCTACAAGGTTTTCACTAACTTGCTCTCGTTGAGAGCCGTTGGATTCATCAAATTTCACGTCTATCGTGGTCTCAACACAGCCGGTGGTTTTGTTGAAAACACGATAGGCATGTTCGTTAGTTCCATAACCAATGAGAAAACCTTCATCAACCTTGGATGCAAACTTTGAGGCTTTGGGTTTCTTGTTAAGTATGAAACACTTACACCCAAAGACCCTAAAGTAATGCACACTAGGCTTTTTACCGGTGATGATCTCATAGGGAGTCTTGTTCAAGTACTTGTGGAGGTAGAGGCGGTTGGCGGCATGGCATGCGGTGTTGATGGCTTCCGTCCAAAATGAGTCCGGAGTCTTGTATTCATCAAGCATTGTCCTTGCCGCTTCAATCAACGTACGGTTCTTCCTCTCAATGATGCCATTTTGTTGAGGTGTATATGGAGCGGAAAGTTCATGCTTGATGCCTTCTTCATCGAGGAACTCTTCAACTTGAGTGTTCCTAAATTCTGAGCCGTTGCCACTTCTTATGTTCTTGACCTTGAGCTCGAACTCATTTTGAACTCTTCTAATAAACTTCTTGACCACTCCCTTGGCTTCACTTTTATCTTGCAAAAAGAATACCCAAGTGAATCGGGAAAAGTCATCAACAATTACTAAACCATATTTGTTACCACCGATGCTTATGTAGGCAATTGGTCCAAACAAGTCCATGTGTAATAGCTTCAATGGTCTTGATGTTGATAGGATGTTCTTGGCGGGATGATGCGCTCCAACTTGCTTTCCCGCTTGACAAGCACTACATAACCTATCTTTCTCAAAAACAACATTTGTTAGTCCTAGGATGTGCTCGTCCTTTTGAAGTTTGGCCAAGTTCCTCAAGCCAACATGGGCTAGTCGGCGATGCCATAGCCAACCCATGTCGGATTTTGCCACTAAGCAAGCCTTAGGGTCCACCTTTACTTTTGTGATGTCCACATAGTAAAGTTTTCCCCTTAGGTGACCCGCAAAGACAATAGAGGAATCCTCACTTCTAAAGACGGTCACACCCTCTTTGGTAAAGAGATAATTGTAGCCTTTCTCACAAAGTTGTGAAACCGACAACAAGTTGTACCCTAAACCTTGCACATGAAAAACATCTTCAATTGAATTTGTTGTTGAGATAGCAATTTTACCTAGACCGATCACATCTCCTTGACCATTGTCTCCATAGATGATAGTTTCCGTAGGGTTGTCATAATGATCAAGGGATGCAAATAAGCCTTCATCTCCGGTCATATGATTAGTGGCACCACTATCAATCAACCATGCGCTTCCACCGGAGGAGTAGGCCTACAAAACAAGTTTAGGCTTTTGGTTTAGGTACCCAAAAGGATTTGGGTCCTTGGAGGTTAGAAGCATAAACTTTTGGAACCCACACACTCTTCCTCATAGCCTTCTTTGTGTAGGCCCCAACATACTTGACCACCATTTTACCATTGTGGTCCAAGGTCACAATATAGTCACAAGTGTAGTTGGGAGAGGGCTTGTGTTCAACCACATTCTTCGATACCTTTGATGGAGAATTAACCCCACCATTCCCTTTTGTGGTGTTCACAATCTTTGGCTTGTCCTTTGTTGTGGTGGAGGTGGTGACTCCATGGGCAATATCCATAATAGTGTTGAGGTAGCCTCCCTTGTTCCACAAGGGGATCTCATGCCCTTTAACCACCACCCTACCATTGACCTTGTTGTTCTTGTAGTGCCCAAGTCCTTCCTTGTCAACCACCTTAGGGATGGATTTGGCACCGTTCTTGCCTTGAGTGATCAACATGTTCAATCGGGCTATTTCTTTGTCTTTGCTCTTGATTGTTTCCTCAAGCCTTGCATGGTTAGTCTTGAGAGCATTTATATCAACATTAGAGCAAATAGAACAACCTTTACTAGTGGAGGCACTAGAGTCAAGTGTTGCCTTAGAATTGGCTTTGGTGCTTTCCCAAAGGGTACTATAGTTTGCCTCAAGATTTTTATGTTTATCCATCAAGCATGAAAAGCTTGATTGAAGCTCACTATGAGTAGCCTTTAGGGAAGCTAGAGATTCATTTGCCAAAGAGTAATCCTTTGACATCCTCTTGTTGGAGTCATTAGCCAAGGACAAGTCTGTGGTCAACTTCTCCACCTTAGCCTTTTCTTCGGCAAGGATTTTCTCTAGAGCAAGGTTTCTTTCCTTTTCACGGATAAGCAAGTCTTCTTGCTCATGGAGAATCTCCTTCCTTTCCTCTAATTTGTCCAAAAGCTTTTTAATTTCTTTATGGCCCTTTTTACCAAATTGCTTTATCATGTTTGCCTCCATTTCTTTTTCCTCATCTAGGTTGTCTATGTCATTACTAGGTGTGGAAGATGATAAGGTGAGAGAGGATGAGGTGGTTGACTCTTGTACCTTGCTCCCTCTTGCCATGAGACAAAAGTGAGAGTTGTCCTCATCATCGGAGAAGTTGTTGAAGAGGCGTGGTGAAGATGCTCCTTGTGCCATGGCAAGTGTTGCCATGCCTTTCTTCTTTGGTGTTTCATCTTCATCACTTGAGTCCCATTGTTGACCCACGTGAGCACGCCCTTGGTACTTGTTCTTGTACTCTTTGCTCTTCTCCTTGTACTTCTTCTCTTCCTCATTCTTGTCCTTGCTCTTGTTCTTGGGACACTCGGCAATGAAGTGTCCATACTCTCCACACTCATAGCATTTTCTTTGTGACTTCTTCTTTCTATCATCACCACCTTTCCTTGATGCCTTGGACTTCAAGAACTTCTTGTATTTTCTTATGGCAAAGGCGGTTTCTTCATCCGTACTTCCTTCCTCACTTGAATCTTCATTCTTAGTCTTGGAAGTCTTCGGCTTCAATTCCACCACTTCACTAGAGCTAGCATTGAGGGCTAGACTCTTGTTCACCTTCAATGTAAGTGACTTCTCCACGTCTTGATCAACTAGCTCTTGATGCAAGATTTCACCAAGAAGTTGATTGGGAGTCATGTTGTGATAGTTCGGATCTCTTCTTATCATGGTTGCTAGGTTTGGATTCTTCAGTGTGAAGGCTCTTAGCAACTTCTTTGTGACCTTCTCATCATCCCAATCATTGCTTCCTAGGGCTTTGATGTCCGAGACAAGAAGTATTAGCCTATCATACATTTCCCTCACGGTCTCTCCATCCTTCATGACGAAAAGCTCAAGTTCTCCGTGAATCAAGTCGATCTTGCCTCTTCTCACTTGATCGGTACCCTCATGTGCCTCCTTGAGTGTGTCCCAAATCACCTTTGTAATTTGGATATTCCGAACTTTGTTGAACTCTTGAGCACACAAGGATCCCGTGATTACTCTTGTTGCTTGCACGTTACGGTGGAGGTCTTGCTCATGCTCAAGTGTAAGAGCTTCTCCTTCGGCGGGGATTGTCACACCTACAACCACAATCTTCCAAAGAGAAGGGTGAAGCCCGTAGAGGTGCATTTGCATATCATAAGCCCATTTGGGATAGTCTTTCCCATCGAAGTGGGGAGGCTTTCCCAAATGTACGGAATAAAATTTTTCGTTAGGATTGTTGCCCGTAGGTTGTCCGTAGTGGAATGGCACTTCATAGTAGCCGGAGTGGGAATGCTTTGCTTGCTCCTTCTTGATCATCTTCTTGAGGAGCTTCTTGGCCTTCTTCTTCTTCTTAGCTTTTCTTCTCTTCTTCGCCGCCTTCCTTGCCGCATCATTATCATCCTTGACGTCTTCATCACTTGAGTCGGAGTCGGAGTCCGAGTCCGAGTCTAATGAAGAGTCATCAGAGCTTTCTCCGTTGGAACGGCTTGGGGCCTTCCCGGTGACGTCTTGGGCTGCCTTAAGCTCTTTCTCTTGAGCTTCCTTGGCGGCGATTTCTTCGGCGGATTGGTTGTCTCCGCTCCCCGACATCTTGATCCCTTAGCGGTTAAGCCTAAATCAAGGGATTAGGCTCTAATACCAATTGAAAGGACCTTGTGATGCCTAGAGGGGGGTGAATAGGATCACTTCAAATTTCTGAAACAAATGCAGCGGTTAAAACTCCTGTCGGAACTACCGACGCTGTGCCGGAACTACCGAGGGGGCTCGGTACTTCCGGTACTGGGTCGGTACTACCGACAGTTCAGAGAGACTTAGGACGAAATTTGAAAAGTAAATCGATTCTAGCAATTCTACTTGAATCAAGAGCTTAAATTAGAAGCTAAGAACCACCTGCAACCAAAGATATGAGTTGGAACACAACCAATTTAGAGATCGGGCTCAAACAAGTTCTAGGGTTAGAGAGAAACAAAGAATTCAAGTAAGCAAAGGAGACACAAGAATTTAATCCGAAGTTCACTCCCACAAAGGGAGCTACGTCTCCGTTGAGGATCCCACAAAGGGAGGTCTATCACCAAGAGCCTCTTTTCCTCACCCAACCCCCACAAAGGAAGATTGGTGCTCACTAAGAATTCTCCACCAAGGAGAGGGTAATACAAACGATCCCGGGTGCTCCACACCAAGAGGGCACTCAACGGGAGACGCCTAACCGTCTATAAGCAAGCTTCAAGAGTAACAAACACGAATCGATGCCCGGAACTACCGAGGGGTGCCGGTGAAACCTAACAGTGAAGCCATATCGGCATTACCGGCCCGGGGTCGGTACTACCGAAGCCCTGGCTAAAACTCGCCAGAGAGGCCTTGTCGGTACTACCGACCCGGCGTCGGTACTTCCGACAAAAGCTAGGAATTTAAGAAAAGAGGAGCAAATGTGCATGTGTCGACTAGGTTCTCTTCTCACTCACTAGGTCATCTCCTAAAGCACTTTTAGCATCTCTTGGCAGTCAATTCGCATCTCCCTTTATAGTACGGTGTTTCCTATACTCAAATTCAAAAACAAAATTAAATAAAGCCTTGACTTGAGTTGAGAACGCCGAATTAGAGTTGGGGGCCTTCTTTTGGTCAAAACCATGATTTTCAATAAAGTAAATCCTGCACACATCTTATTCAACGATTAAATACAACAAATTGTGTTTGTCACCATCTCCAAAACAATTAGGGGCCAAGATGCACTTTCATGGGTCCGCGTTGTAAAATGACAATCTTACCCTCACTTCCTTTTCAACCGGTGGTTTGTAAAAAAAACTGCATCTGCATCTCAAACCGGAACCGCATCTCGGACTGGCCCTCCCTCCGCCGGCGAAACCCTAGGGGCGGCGCGGCGCGCGGGGCTGCTCGCGGCGGGCGGGCACGGGGCTGCAAGGGGGCGGCGCGGCTCGCGGCGCGCGGGCGCGGGGTTGCTCGCGGGACCGGCGCGCGGGGCTGCGGGAACGGGGCGGCAGGCGTAGCGCTCGCGGCTGGGCGCGTGCCCGCTCGCGGCTGGGCAGCAGGCGCAGCGCAGGGTAGCAGGCGCGGGTGCTGCAGGCGCAGCGCAGGGAAGCAGGCGCAGGCACGGGGCTGCTCACGGCGAGACACCAAGCGGCTGTGACGCCCTAGGTTTTTAATTAACACTAATGATTGGTCAAACTTGTTGACTTTGGTCAAATCATGATCAACCTGGGTCATCACCTCGGAAATCTAGCCAACACTCACCCCTAAGCACCTTAAGCAAGTCAACATTATCTACCTTGGGCAAAACCCTAGTCAAAGTGGTCAAACCCCTTGATGTCAACACCTTGTCTTAGAACTTTGGTCACGTTCTCCAATTTTTGTCTAAACACTCAAAATTCTGCCAATATAAAAGTTGTACAGAATTGAGTGGGACACATTTTATCTTCAGGTTGGCAATTCAAATTTTGAGAGGAAAACCTCCAAAAACTCGGTCAACGCAGAGTTTTGTCTTTTGACCGTGCCGAGAAAACCCCCATGTTGGCATGACGTTCCCAGTCAAACCAGTCCATAAAACCCCTACCACCCTTTGCAAGAATTGTAGGTGGTTAGCTCCTCTACAACTTTGGTATCTACACTTTTTGAAGTTACAATTCAAAATCTAGAGAAAATCATTTTTGAACATCGGCTGTTTGAAACATTTGAGCTGCATCGGGCGCTCTGGCTCGTGCGCGTGCTGGCGCGTCGCGCCACGCGGCAGCCGGCGTACCGCCGCCCCCTCGGCGTCCGGGCCCCCCAGCCGGTCGGCCGTGCGCCCGAGGCGCCATCATCATGTCCCGCGCGCCGCCCGAGCGAAATCCCCCTAGGGACGCGCTCCTCCCCGTGCGTGGCCGTCTGCCGACGCCCTGGCCGGGCCCCCGCCCGCCATTGCCGCCGGCGACGCCTGTGTGCCTCGCACGCCGCGCGCCTCCCCTTAATTCGCCTCCCCTTGCTTCGAGGCGGAGCTCGCACACCTCCCGCACGCGCTGGCCGCCTATAAAAGGCACCCCTTCCTTCCTCGCGCGCGCACACCGCTCCGCCAGTCCGCCATTGCCGCCGCCGCGGTGAGCACGCTCCTCCGCTAGCTCCCACCGCCGGCCAAGCCCTCCGAGCCCCTCTCTAGACCTCACTCGAGCTCGCACAACCACTTGTTGATCTGCATTGCGCCGGTGCTCGCCGAATTTCGAGCTGAGGCGGCCGCGCCGCCGCGGTCTCGCCGCCGCCGCTCGCCGGAGCCACCTCCGGCCACACCGCCGCCACCAATCGACTCGTGGTGAGTCCAATCTCGCAACCGTGTCATTTGTTTGCCACCCCCGGCCGTAGCTCGCCGCCGGCGAGCTCGCCCCGCCGCCGGAGGGCATGGTTGTGAATGTCGAGGGCATATCTGTGAACTAGGGACCTAGTTGTAAGGATCTTTAACTTAGTTTCCTAGCAACTTAGTCCAGCACCTTAGAAAAATCCTAGAAATTCGTAGAAAAATCAAAAAAATGCAAACCCAATTTTGTTGGTTTCAGTGAGACTAGACCTACAAGTTCTACAAAGCATGACCATACTTTTGACTTATGGATTTTGAATGAAAATTCAAATTCTGTTTGGAACACTTTTGCTGTAGTTCAAAATCTAGAAAAGTTATGGAGCTAAATTTTGGCTATGCTGCTAGTTATGTCATTTGTAGGCTCTGGACAAAAATTTGCACAAATTTGTTGAACAGATCTTTTTATATGATTTACTTTGCATTTATGCTATTTCTGCCTTAATGATTTTTGTAGCAAAATGTAAATAGATTTTTGTGCTCAACTTGTGGCTATGCTCATGTTATGCCTAGATTCAACTTTTTTGTATTTATCATGATTTTATCTCTGCCATAAATAATTAATCTTGTTTTATGCTTAGATTTACATTTAAATGCCTAGTTCAAATTTCAAATTTGATCTTGATGTGCTTGTTGGTTTCCTAGGCTTGTTTTAGGCCAGGGATGTTGTAGGAATGAGTTGGGCTACAGAAGTGCTTGATTTATTTATTTATGCATTTCTCATAATTTTAATAGCTAGGAAATGTCATTTTTGATATATAGGTTTTATGTCTCTTTTAAATATGAATCTTGGACCAGTAGCTTGTTTGGGTCTTTAGGACCAGCAATGCATCTTTTCTCTGTTTTTATAACTTATTTTTGTAATTAAAAGTGTGGAATACATGTAGGCTCCATATTGAGTTAATTAGGAAAGAATCACCCTTGCTTCCTTAATGACTTTGTTAAAATGTTGTTTAGCTTAATTAAGGGCTATGGATCCACCCTTGCTATTTTGTGTAAGTAAATAGCTTTAATTGCTTAGATGTGTGCACAATCACTATTAAGAGATTGAAATAATAAACCTTCTCATAATGACCTTAATGAAAAGAATTGTTAATTAAATGTTTGTCAAGGTGAATGTGGCCAACAAGAGTTGGTTATGATAATTAAACTCTCACTCCACACCATAACCCTGCACTGCATACCATGTAGAACTCCCCGACGGTAACTACTCGCTCGTGCCGGAAGCCGAGGAAGGAGGAGCTGACGCGGAGCTGCAATACGTGGAAGTGGACGAGGACACCGAGGACTCCCAGGCTAACTGTGCTGACGAAGGCAAGCCCTGGTGCATTAACCTATTTGTTTTTGGGAATTATACAACTATCTATGGATGTTTGTGCATTTATGTTCAGGAGTTGAAATGAAACCCTAGATGCATGATCCCTAGGTACCTATGTCTTTTACTAGTATGCTAGGTCGATAGCTGCTATGCTATAGGACCGTTACAAGTCGAGTGATACTTGTCACTCGCGAGAATAGGTTCTTATGTTGGAATCATAAGATCTTTATAAATGGATTGCTCATGTGGTAAGAGCATGGGATGTGGGCTCCGGTCCAATGGCTTTCATGGGTTAAGTGTTTGAACATACTAAGCACTTGTCGGGAATGGGACCGGTAAGTCTAGTACCTTAATGAGACGGTAAGGGATTTTACCGTCACTAATCTTGGGATGCGTCCCACGACTAGGTACCGGTGGTGCATGTGTGATTCTGGGTGCCTCGCGGGGTATGCCAGATAGCCTGCACCGAGGACTGTGGCCTTTTATCCCGAACCGAGGACTTTTGGGAATCGCCTGGTGGTTGTCCATGTGAGGACACCCTACCGTGTGTTTAGGTTTACATTGCAAGGTTTAAATCAATCGGTTGTCGGCCTCTCACCGTTATCTGAGACTACTTATCCTACTGGTCATGAGATCCCTAACGATGGAACTTTGTGAATATTTATGCTTGATTAATTGTTTGCACAACTTATGCGTGCAATAGCTTGCTCATGTAGTAAAGAGTAATCAACTAGAATCTGAGCTAAAATCTTGAAAGTAAGGACATACTCTTTGTTGCTTTTCAGCAAAAGAACCCCACTGGCCAAAAAGCCTTTCATGTCTAGAGTTGGTGATGTAGTTGTCACCGACGGGTAAGTCTTGCTGAGTATTAGTATACTCAGCCTTGCTGTAATCTGTTAATTTCAGGTACTGCTTTTAGTGATGTGTGGCCTGGAGAGATCTCGCCTGGCTGGGAGCTGGAGTGGGTGGAAGACGAAGAGTAAAGGCATCATGGCAGGCCTCCTGTGATGCTCCTCGCGCCGTTTAGTTTATTTCCGCTGTTTTCGAAACTCTGAACCTTGTTACCATGTCAAGTACTCCGGTTTGTAATAATTAAACCCTTCGGGGCAGATTTGGATTTTAATCATGTGTTGTACTCTGGACTCGCCTTCGCGTGAGTTTTAATGCATATTTGTCGATCCTTTGTTGCTATGTAAGTGATTTTACCGGGCATTAACCCGGCAACTAACGATAGGATGATACTTTATTGTCGCTTAATGGCCAAAGTGGATTGGTTTAGGCGATAGTACGGTCTTTTCCTGGGCGGGTTGTCACAGCGGCGGCGCGCAGCACCAGGCAGCGGGGCACAGCAGCAAGCAAGCAAGTGCATGGCGGGTGAGCGATTCAAGAACGTGAACAAGCGTCCAGATTGGCTTCCAGATGGGTGAGCGATTCAATTTTTCCCCTTCTTGATTGCTTGTTCTTAGGTCAGGAGAACTGAGATTGATACTTAGTTCTTTGCATTGTGTTCATCTGTAGGATGGACGCAAACAGTAGCTTCCACTTAGAAATCCGGATTGTTACTCCTAATTGTTGGGGTGGTGGGTGGTTTCTGTTGGACAAAGTTGTGGATTCGGATGTCACCAACTTCACAGACCTGATTAATGAAGTTGTCGACAAGTATCCTTGTGATTACGGTGATGTAGTGAGGCTATTTTACTTCTGCATGGAAAATAATGTGAACATCCAGGTCTGCAGTGACCAAGATTTAGTTCAAATATTTGCAAAACATAAGGCTTCCAAGTGATGTTTATTGACTCTTGCTTATCACAGCCCAAGAAATGAGCCCATTGAGATTCCTGATTGGGAGTTTAGTACCACTGTCTCTTCTATTGAACCTCCAATCACCCCTTCAGTTATTTGTGCGAGGTTACCAGAACCAAGCCAATCCACCCAAAATTTACCTAGTGAGGATGAATACCTGGCTAACCCAAACCCATGGAATGAACATATGGGAGTTGATGAAGAAGGGTTGTATATTGACTGTGGTCCCCAACATCCCCCAACCCAGCCCAATCCTCCGATGCAAGCTGATAGTCCTATTGCTAGTGCTGATGCATGCTCAGATGATGACTCAGTTGATGAATTAGATAAGGATGAAATAGTAGAGGACATGGATGACATTGTCAAAGATTCAGAGCCTAAACAAATGCTTGATGTTGATTATGACAAGAAGGACCCTCCGATGACAGAGGGGACTATGTATCCAAACATGGCTGCTTTTAAGATTGCTTTAGCTTCTCATGCTGTCAAATACGAGTTCAATTATGACATTGAAACGAGTGAACTAGGGAGGTACAGAGTTAACTGCACATTCAAAAGTAAGGGCTGCCCATGGAGGATTCATGCCTCAACTCTGAAGGATGATCTCACAGTTAAGGTAATCAGTTAGTACAATATTTGGATGGTTATTTGGCTGATATCTGATTTCAGTTATGTGTTTGTCTTATAATAAGTACTTTTAATGAACTATTTTATGGCTATTTGCAGGTGCAGAAGAACCCATGTCGTCATAATTGTTTCAGCACAAGGAGACTAAAAGAGGTCTGTGTAGGGGTAACACAATTTTGGGTGTGTGATCAAGTGGTTGATTGGCTAAAGGAAAATGCAAATATTAGTGTCACAGAGCTGCAAAGGAGGCTGAAAGCTGAATACAAAATTGTGGTGCCCTACAAGAAAGTGTACAGAGGTAAAAATCTTGCCATGGATAAGATTTATGGGTCCTGGGGTAAATCTTTTGACAACCTGTATAGGCTTAAGGCACAATTAGAAGAAACTAGTCCTGGATCATTTTTTGTCATTGATCATGTCACCGATAAGAAAAGATTTAATAGATTATTCTTTGCATTGAAACCATGTGTTGATGGTTTCCTTAGAGGCTGTAGACCATATCTTGCTGTTGATAGCACATTTTTGTCTGGAAGGTTTAGAGGACAGTTGTGCATTGCTTGTGCAATAGATGGGCACAACTGGATGTATCCGTAGCAGTTGGTGTAATTGACTCAGAAACCAATGAAAACTGGAAGTGGTTCATGGAGAGGTTGAAGGAAGCAATAGGCACCCCAGAAGGTTTGACATTTAGCACAGATTGTGGCACGGCAGTCATGCATGGGGTTAGTGAAGTTTTTCCAAATGCTGAACATAGAGAGTGTATGTTGCATTTAGTGCAGAATTTCAAGAAGAGGTACAGTGGAAAGGTTTTTGATGAGCACTTGTGGGCTTCTGCATACTCATGGAGCCCATACATGTTCGAGAAGCACTATCAAGCAATGGCTGAAGCCAAACCAGAGGCAATGAAATATCTGCAGGAGGAACACAAAAAACTTTGGACTAGGAGCCAGTTCAGTACATTGTCAAAGGTGGATTATGTGACTAATAATTTGGCTGAGTCATTCAATAACTGGATAAAGGGTGAGAAGGGGAAGCACATTAATGACTTGATGGACACCATCAGACAAAAGTTTTTGATCAAGTGGAATCACAGGATGAGCACCGGCTGCTTTTCATGAAGGTACAACAACTACAGACACGACGCCCTTTTCACCAAGGAAGAAGATGGCTGTGAAAAAGAAACTGACACCAAAGAAGCTTCAAATTGCAGCAGCTAGTCCAACCACTCCAGACAGCCCTTCTTCCAATACCAGAAGCAAGAAGCAACTTAACATGCAGTGAAAGCATGCTGCGCCAATGTTGGCATTTCCTGTCTTATGTTGATGTAATCTTTTGGTATGATGTAATGCAAAACCTATGACTTAGCTATTGTCAATTTGAGAACCAGTAAGGTAGTTGTTATGTGATGAAAACTTAGCTACTGAGATGTTTGTGAGATGAAAAATCTGTTGTGTTGGTTGAATATTTGTGAGATGGAAATCTTTAATGTTGTGTTGGTTAAATATTTGTGAGATGAAAAATATTTAATGTTGTGTCGGTTCAATATTTATAAGTCTGAGATGAATATTTGCTAGGTTGGTTGATTCAAGAAAAAGTTGTTGCGTTTGTTAAATATTTGTGGGATGAAAAATATTTAATGTTGTGTTGGTTAAATAATTCTGAGATGAATATTATTTGTGAGATGAAAATTATTTGATGCTATGATCGTTTAATTTTGTGAGATCCAAATTTTTTCCCTCTCCATAAGTTGATGTGCTAAGTTATTTGTGAGTGAAAGAGAGTGAGGGCAAGTTGGTCATTTTACAGCCCGAACCCACCTGTCAGAGCTCACAAACGGTGCAAATCAAACAGACCACGGACATAATGGTGTGAGGGTTAAGAAAGATTGGCTCGATGGCGTCGATGTTCAAACTAACTTTCTAGTGGCTCACATGTCCGAAGCATTTTTTTTAATCACCTGTATGGAAAAGTCTCAAAGGAGGAGGCGAGGGACGGGGGCGGCACAAAGGAACGAGATCCTCTGAATTTGCTGTCGGCGACAGCTCTCGGCAGTCGTCATCGCGGCCGTCGGCTGGCATCCAACGGAGAAGCTGAGCAAGCAACCTGCCTCCTCCTTCGCATATGTTATGGCCCAATAACACGGCCCACTAACAAGGGGAGCAGGCAGCGGGCAGCCGCGAGAGCTCCCCAAATCGCCGCCGCCGTCGTCAGCTCAACCCCGCCACCGCCGTCGCGTCGAGGAGAGATGCGCCGTCGCCATCCCGTCTCCCAGAGCTGCGCCGTTGCATCCCCTCGCTCAGAGCGGCGCCGTCACCATCCCTTCGTCGCGGCCTGCATCGTCGTCGTCAAAGGCCGAGCGTCTCCCCATCGCCGTCCCTTGCCGAGCGCCGTCGTCGTCCTGGACGCTGCCGGCCGGCAGCGTTTCCACCTCGTCGAGGAGCTGTCCAGGAGCACGGGTGCTGTCCAGGAGGTCAACTAGCTTAACCTCAAGCTGAAGCTCGACTACTTGCTTGGTGGGTTAGTACAGGCCAGTGCGATGAATATCATGCCTGTATAGTGGAATTTGTGCATGAGGTTGCAATCTTTGTAAGTTGTGGCTGTATCAAAAGCATAAAAACATGCAATTTTATAGATTTCCATTTTGTTGTAAATTATCATGGAATTGAATAAAAAGTACTGCCCGAGTCTTGCAAATTAAGAGATGCACAAATTGTTCTGCTATTCTTTGGCATCCACTAGGTTTATATGACCTTATTGCAGGTCATATGGACTTACAATTTTCGCTCTATTTTATACTTCAGCCACAGATGCAAAAGCTACTCCAAAATAATCTATTTCACAGAAGGCAAAATACATTCTTCCTACTTGGAACCAATACTACTAGAATTCAGCAATGACATCATCTGTGATTGCCCCCTGCAAAATAAAAGGTTCAGACACGTATGTTTCAGACATCTGTGATTGGAGAAGGTATTGAAAATGTATTACTTTGTAGCCGCGACGAAGGGATGGTGACGGCGCCGCTCTGAGCAAGGGGATGCAACGGCGCAGCTCTGGGAGACAGGATGGCGACGACGCGTCTCTCCTCGACGCGACGGCGGCGGCAGGGTTGAGCTGACGGCGGCGGCGGCGATTTGGAGAGCTCTCGCGGCTGCCTGCTGCCTTCTCCCCTTGTTAGCAGGCCGTGTTATTGGGCCATAACATATGCGAAGGAGGAGGCAGCTCAGCTTCTCCGTTGGATGCCAGCCGACGGCCGCGATGACCGACTGCACTCTCATTCCCCTTCCACCGACTGCCAGCCGACTGCCGAGAGCTGTCGCCAAGAGCAAATTCAGAGGATCTCGTTCCGGCACAAAACGACTGGCTGTCCGAACGGGGACGCCTTGTTCCTCTCATTCCCCTTCCACTTCGCTCGCTTTCTCTCTCTCCGCACTGCACTCTCTCTCTCTTACGCGCGCGTGACACCTCCACGGGCGCGCGAGAGCAGCAGCCACCGACTGATCACCGGCGGGGATGGGGGCGGGGGCGATCTGATGCTGGCGTGGTGGTGATGTCTGCGCCGTCCGCCGGCACCGGGGGTGTGGGCGTCGCCGCGGGGGAGGGCTCCTCCTCCTCGGCCGCCGCGGCTGCCGCAGCTGCGACGATCGGGGCCCACGGGGTCGACCAAGGTGAGCAGCCCCTGCAGCTTCTCCTCCTCCTCCTGCTCGGCCTCTGGTGCTTGCTTCCGCTGAAGCGTGTGCGTGCGCTCGAGCGCGGCTGGTTTCGGTTCGATTGGGCGAGGCTGCGGTGGCGTTTTCCGTTTGGAAGCACCGGGGTTTCGCGGCGGTGGTGTTGGAGGGGCTTGTATCGCTTGCGCGCGCGGGCGCGCAAAACCGGGCAATGCCAGGGGCGCCGCGGTGTCGGTCGCGCGTGCCGCGTGGATAGTTTCCGTTAATTTTGGGTGCGCAGCGTCGCGGCATCCGCGTCGGTGCGTTGCCCGACTAGGTGAGGATTCACTGAGCACCTGTGCGTTTTGGCGTTTCGCGGATTGAGGGACTCTGCTTCCGTCAGGTGTCAAAGGTGACACCTTTGAGGTGTGGAGTGCTGCTGATTTTGCGGTTTCGAAATTTGTGATATTTACTGGGTTCATCATAGGTGGTGCCCAGTTAATTATGAGCAGTAATGTTTTTTGGTGAAGAGTGAGCAGCCTCAATCGGGAAAGCTCAGAACCTTTCCTGGAAGATAGGGAAGGTCCTTTACTGTAGGTGTTCAATAGATTGCAGTTCCTATTTAACCCAGGCAATGCTGCTGTGATGGTGCTGTCTGTTGTGCCATATGGCTTGAGTAAGATTTGGAATTGGTGCCCACAGTTTTACTTTGAGATGGCATTTACGTTGGATAGGAATTGTTTTGCGAGGTTTCTGAAATGGCTTGGGGTTGCTGCCGTTTCTTAGTGGAAATGTTGTACCTTGTTTGTTCTTGAAGGACAGTCACATGTAGTTTTGTTGTTTTGAGCCGTTGGGGTCTCTTTTCCACCCTTGCAATGCTGACATATCTTCCATGGATATCGACATTTTTGTGGTTTATGTGCTCCTGTGCATCTTTTTAGTAGGTTGATCTTGTAGAAGTATTTTTCATATGATTTTCTGTATCAAGGAATATAAATTTTTCTAGTGGATAGGATAACACGTTTCGTTAGGTTACTTAGTTTAGAAAGAATGATGCAGAGAGTTCACATTTTAGAAGACACATGAGAATATAGGTGGCTTGTTTGTTAGTATTCTTGCTGCAATTTGTGCTTCAGCTGTCTCTGAAGATGGTTATCATGATTTACATGTGCTTTGAGGACCAAGAGTAGGCGGTTAATGGTTGAACAATTCAATTTTCTCTACCTATTCTTGATAAAATTCTGAATTTCCTTTCTCTTGGATAATGCTGAAGTTTCACATTTATCTTGCTTTCCTACCCATAGTTATACTTAGATGCATTTCCTGTGCCTGCACTGCAGTAATGCATGTTGTTCGTGCAACAGATGTACTGAATATATACATCATGGTCTATATGCCTTTTATTCCCTTTGCTGATAGATTCACAGTATTCGTCTTGTTTACACAGTTTTGCTGGAACATGAAAGGCTATACTAGAAGTTGTTCAATATTTGTTGATGTGGTGGCCCATTCTTCCTTTTGTATTGTACTTTCCGATGTTATGAACTGTCACCAAGTATTTTAAGCACAGTTTTACCATTTGATGTATTTTTTTATATGGATTGCCTACAAACTGACGAAAAGCACTTTCACCTTTTGTATTTTATAATGCTATAACAGTAGCGATTGGATACATTTTTCTTTGTGGATAAGTAACAATTTGTGATATTTACGGGTAACAAATTTGTTCCTTTTTGTTGACTTTTTTGTTTTGTTTTGTGATATTTACGGGTACAGGGTTCTCTTTAAACAATTTGACCTGTTTTGACCCATCAGTTGAGATACTATTCCTGGTCTAATGCCTCGTATGGCCGTGAGGGTGACACCATTGATTTCCAGGGGTGTTCCTTTTCTATAGGGGAGACGGGAGATTTCTCTTCAGTCACTATCGCCTCTGCAGCTGTGTCTGCCCCATCTTAGGTCTATGGGTTTGTTTCAAACTGATTATTGAACTGGTATCAAGATTTCACCGTTGCCAATGTTTCCAATTCTAGAGGCTAGTGCAATGTTCTGGAGCAGGCTTTACATAAACTAGTCTGCTGGATTCGTTGTTTTAACTTGCAAGATCTTTTTAAGAATTACCAATTATCTATTTTGCAAAATGTTTGTGGATGATAATTTTTTTTGTTCTATAATACATCTCCTTGGGGATAATTGAGCTCCAACATGAATTCCTAAATGGGCAAATATGACATGTTGTAGAGTTTGGAGAATGTGAAAGTTATTTGGTGTTTTTTTAGAGACATAAAGTTGAACTAATTGTGGTTCGATTTGCCATAATGGACAACCCAAGCAGAGGTCATGTTTTACTTAACAAAAAATATGTGACATGGTGACTGGGTAGAATCTCTTTGCCGCCTTAAGGCTGCGGTAATAGTTTACTTGTGATTTGAGGATCTGGAGAATCATGATTAGCATTGAAGATTGAATTTCAATTGTACTTTTATATCTACTATTTGTGGAGAATTAAGGCTTACATTTTATATTTCTGTCGTAACACTGGTTGTGGAAACATTTAGCTTATTGTGACTTAAAAATACTTTCCCAATTTTTTTTGTCAACCTCTGTTGATGCTTTGCTAGTAGAGATATGAGAGATATATTCAAATATCTTCAGTGGAGTTGACTAATTTTGTGTTGTTCACTGCTGCCGCCAACAACTCTAGATGCCCCTTTTTCTCTCATCTTGAAGCTACTTGGATTCAGTTTTGCTTTAAGAAGCTGGCATATGAAACAATAACCCAAAAGTTGTATATTATTAGGGCAAGGTATCCTGAACTGTGATTTCCATCAAATTGCCCTGACTTGACCTTACAGTTGAATCAGTTTTTGGCGATTCTTAAAACTTTTATGAGGAAGGGCTGAGAAAAGAATTTACAAGCGCTACAGGAAGGGCTTCAATTCCTTGTGCATCCTAGGCGCCTGGAGCTTATGGAAGCATAGGAATGCATGTGTGTTTGATGGGGCATCCCCAAACATACAGGTGGCAGTGCAAGCTTTTAAGGAGGAATCTCACTTATGGGAAATTGTGGGTGCTAAGAGGCTTTCTGTCCTAAGCCTTGGGTTGGGTAGAGGCCTGTACTAGTAGAAGGTCGTTTTGTGGGTATGGTCCGGTGCGTTGTGTAATGACCGGTGTATACCGGCGGTAACTGCTGCCGAGGGAGAAGGTCTTATGCCCTCTCTGCTCTGCGCTTAGATGAAACAGGGGAGGTGAGGAGAATTGATCTGTATTGATTGATTGCATATAGTTACAATGCCTTTATATTTATAGGCCAATCCTTGCCTCTTTTCCAAGAATTCAACTACCAATCTTAATCTAAACAAACTCTAAACCGAACCTATCTTTATCTCTAACAAACCAATCTTAACCTACCAAACCAATCTTATGTGAGAATCCTTACTCACTATTGCTACCAGGCGCCAGCTGGCCTGTTCTCTGTTTCTTGCGCCTGTTGTAGGTTTTACCCCACATAACATCACTCCCCACCTTGAGCAACAGCTCGTCCTCGAGCTGGAATTTTGGATAACACTCCTTAATCTGCTCCAGGTGCAGCAATTCATTTTGGTGCAGCAATTAGTGAAATCTTTGCATAAAAAGGAGGCCCATATTCTTCTCAAGCTTGACATCTCCAAGGCCTTTGATTCAGTTTCTTGGTCGTTTCTCTTGGAAGTTATGAAAAAGGTGGGTTTTGGACAGCGATGGTTAGATCTGATTTGCTTGATCCTGTCCACCTCTACAACTCAAGTTCTGGTCAATGGGGAACCTGGAGATACTATTTTCCATCATCAGGGCCTCAGACAGGGAGATCCCCTTTCTCCCATGCTGTTCATATTAGTGATGGACATTTTGAACTCCCTGGTCCAGTACGCCACTTTAAATGGGCTTTTGCAGCCGCTTGCCATTCAGCAATCTCGGCATCGCATCTCATTCTATGCGGATGATGCCGTAATTTTCCTGCGGCCTTGCAATCTGGATTTACTGGTCATCAGACATTTGTTGGACATGTTTGGTCATGTCTCTGGCCTTAAGGCACCGTTTAGTTGATGAAAAATTTGGTGAAAGTGGTGAAATTTTTGCATCGAGAAACGTGTTCTGTGAGAGGTGGCACGGTCTGTGATGCGAAAATTTTTGGGACTTTTGGGGAACTAAACAGGGCCTAAAACTAATCTGTCCAAGACATTCATTGTTCTGAGGAGGAATTGGCTGCCACTGCAAATGCTCTCTCGTGCTCTGTCAAGGCTTTTCCTTGCACCTATCTTGGCCTCCCGCTCACCGCTGGTAAGCCAACAAAGGAGGTGTTGTTGCCTCTTGTCGATAAAGTTGCAGATTATCTCCCGGGCTTTTTACGGTGGATCATACCACCTCATACCACTATCGGAAAAGGACTAGTATGGAAGGATCCGACGGTTGAGATTAATTGTATACCACCACAGCTAGCACAAGTGGTATGGGGTGGTGTAAATAGGTGGTATGAGGGTATTGTTGGTAGTTTTTTCTCGGTGACATAAACGAAATATATGATTTCTTCATTTCAATTTTTTTGCATTTCCCTGTCATGGTATGGCCAATTTTTTTTTCAAATTTCAAACGAAAATTTTCATTTCAAATTTCAAAAACGTTTTTTTCAAAAACAAAAATTTCATTTCAAATTTCAAGAACGATTTTTTGAAATTTCATTTCAAATTGTCTTCAAATTTCAAAAATGAAAATTTTAATTTCGAATTTCAAAAATGATTTTTTTCAAAATCTTTGATTTCACTCTGGTGGTATGGCCAAATGTTTTTCAAATTTCAAAAACAAAAATTTTCATTTCAAATTTCAAAAACAATTTTTTTTCAAAAAATTTCATTTCAAATTTTTCTTGGTGGCATAAACGAAATTTGTTTCTTGGCCCGATGTTACAAAAATTGCCTATTTACCCTTACCAAAAATAACTATATACTGCATACCACCACCTGGTGGTATGGTCTACCGTAAAAGAGCCCTATCTCCCTGGGTGGAAGGCATCATTAATGAACAAGGCGGGACATCTAGTTATGGTTAAAGTAGTGCTAACTGCTGCTCCAATTTATCATCTCATAGCCTTGGATTTACCAAAGTGGGTTTTCAAGGCAATCGACAAGAGAAGACGAGGTTTCTTGTGGAAGGTCCACGACCAGGCAAATGGCGGCAATTGCTTGGTGGCTTGGGAGAAAGTGCAAAGACCACTAAAATATGGTGGTTTGGGCATTCATAATCTGGAACTCCTTGGCTCTGCTTTGAGGATTCGCTGGTTGTGGGCGCAAAAGACAGATCCTGATAGACCTTGGGCTGGTCTCCCTGTTGCTGTCCCTCTAAAAGCCAGGGCCCTCTTTGATGTTGGAGTGCATGCTATTTTTGGAAATGGGGAGGGAATTCTTTTTTGGAAAGACAGGTGGCTGGATGGTCATACTCTGGCTGAAATAGCCCCTAATCTGTTTAGAGTTGTCCCCAAGCGTGTTGTCAACGGGAGAACTGTGGCCCAAGCACTTCAAAATAGGAGATGGGTGCATGATATCAGGGGGGCCCTTACTGTGGAGGTGCTGCTGGAGTATCTACTCATTTGGGACATGGTGGATGGTGTTATTCTTCATGAAGACATCCCAGATCAATACAAATGGAAGCTGATTCAGCATGGATCATATACCAGCAAATCTGCATATGAGGCTTTCTTTGTGGGCTCTATCAGGTTTGGTCCATGGAGAAGAATTTGGAAAACTTGGGCACCTCCTGGTTGTAAGTTCTTTATTTGGTTGGTATTCCATAACCGTTTATGGACAGCTGATCGACTAGCAAGGAGGAATCTGCCCCATCCGGAAGTCTGCCCTTTTTGTGATCAGGAAGAAGAAACAATTAATCATCTTTTGATAGGATATGTTTTTGCTCGCGAGGTCTGGACCATAACATTGCAACATTTGGGCCTCATGCACCTTGTGCCACAACCTGCTGTTATCCGTTTTGCAAGATGGTGGAAGAGGGCAATTGCAGCAGCTGCAAAGGAAGTTCGCAAGGGCCTTAACTCCTTAATAACCCTGGTGGCGTGGGAGATTCGGAAGCAACGTAATGCGTGTGTTTTTGAGAAGAAAAGACCGTGTATACAGGAAGTTCTTAGGCCTGTCAGATTGGAGGGAGGCCTTTGGTGCTTGGCAGGGGCCTCCAAACTCCAAGAGCTGGCATTTAGGTCGCCTACCTTCCTGGCTTAAGGCATGGGGGTTGTGTTGGTCGTCTGTGTTGTTTTCGTGGCGCGAATGTAAGTGCGTGTAAGTGGCGTCTTTTTGGCGCCTGTTGTGGTCTCTCTTGACCTTTGTATTTTTTCTACCTTAATGAAATGACGCGCAGTTCTCCTGCGTTGTTCGAGAAAAAAAAAATCTGCTCCAGGTCTTCCCAAGATGCCGAGGATGGAGGCTGTCCCTCCCACTGGACCAAAGCTTGGCGCCCACCATCAGTCATGCGCAACCGGAGAACACAAGAGGGTACTGGGACAATTGCCCCATGGTGAACTGAAGGGAGCTTGGGTGGAGCATCTGGAGGAGCGCCGATGCACTTCAAAAGGCCAACATGGACGACGTCGTGCAGGCGCGCGCCAGGAGGCAGAGAGAGCCAAACGGAATGCTACTTCATTGACGGCCTCAACAATCTGATATGGTCCAAAGTAGCGCTGGCGAAGCTTCCCAGCTGCTGCAGTTGCCAAGGACCCATGGGGGCGATGATGGAGCCGCAACCAAACCCAGTCGCCCACTGCAAAGGTGACAGCACGGTGTCGGCGATCATACTGAAGCTTGGCGACCTGCTGAGCCTGCTCCAAGCGCAAGCGAACATCCTTGAGGAACTCATCGCGCTCTGGCAGCGTCTGAGCCACAGCAACAACCCTGATCTCACTGGGGTCATATGAACGAAGTGACGGCGGATCCCTACCATAAACCACACGGAATGGTGTTGCTTGCAGAGCAGTGTGTAAGGCCGTATTGTAAGTATATTCAGCCCAGGGAAGCCAGCGAAGCCACTGCCGAGGCCGATCACTGGTGAGGCACCGCAGATACATCCCAATGGCCTTGTTTACCGCCTCAGTCTGTCCATCTGTCTGGGGGTGAAATGCCGAGCTCATGAGAAGTTGGGAGCCAGAGGCTTGAAACAGGGCCTTCCAGAAAGCTGAGGTAAAAACCGGGTCGCGATCAGAGACGATGGAGACCGGAATTCCGTGAAGCATGACAATCTCAGCGAAGAATACTTGAGCCACAGATTCTGCAGTATACGGATGACTGAGCGCAATGAAGTGCGCATACTTTGAGAACTGATCAACCACTGTAAGAATTACTGATTTTCCAGCGACCTTTGGTAGCCTTTCCACAAAATCGAGGCTGATATCCTGCCACACTGCAGATGGCACAGGAAGAGGGCGCAAGAGGCCACCAGGGTGCAGAAGTTCAGTCTTATTCCTTTGACAGATCACACAAGCACGAACAAAATCCTGGACAATGCTGCGAGCATCAGGAACATGGAAATCACGACGCAGGCGATGCAATGTGCGATTGACACCTTCATGGTTATCATCATGGACAGCAGACAGAACTACCGGAAGCATTGGTGAAGACTTAGGCATGAACAAACGCTGGTAGAACAGCACCAGGCCATCTACGAGTGTCCACTGATCTGGCAAGGCGCCTTCCTCGATCTGACGGCGCAGCCGAAGTAGCTCAGGGTCTGCTGCTGATGCTGTGCGGAACTCATGTAGCAGATCAAAGGACGGCGTGGAAACGGCGAGCAGCTGAGCGTCTGGAGTGTCGCGGCGGGAGAGAGCATCGGCAACAACATTGGTGCGTCCAGGTTTATACTCAACAGAGAAATCAAAGCCAAGTAACAGAGACGCTGGTCGAGGATGTATTTTAGCGGCTGATGATCCGTCCGGACGAGGAACGCGCGTCCCCACAAGTGGGGCCGCCAATGTCGCACCGCTTGAGAGAGCCCAATCATTTCCCGCTCATATGCTGCAAGGCCCTGGTGGCGTGGTGGAAGAGCGCGGCTGAAGAACGCGATGGCGCTGCCTGACTGATGGAGAACGGCGCCAATGCCTGACCCAGAGGCGTCGCACTCCACAATGAAGGGCTTGGTGAAGTCTGGTAACTCAAGTGCTGGAGCAGACGTCAGGACGCGCTTGAGCACTTGGAAGGCAGCCTAGTGGAAGGCATCACGCTTGAGCAGGCTGGTAAGAGGAGCCGCGATGGAGCCGAAATCTTGGATAAAGCGGTGGTAATAGCCGGCCAGCCCCAAAAATCCTCTGAGCGCACGCACTGACCGTGGTTGAGGCCACTCGGTTATGGCCTGTATCTTGTTGGTGTTCATGGACACCCCATCACCAGAAGCAATATGACCCAAGTATGCCACATAATTCTCACCGAAGGAGCACTTGGACTGCTTCAAGAAGAGCTGATGATCCCGCATGACTGACAGGACGATGCGGAGGTGCCGGATATGCTCTGCCCAAGACATGCTGAAGATCAAGATGTCGTCGAAGAACACCAGCACGAACTGACGAAGGGGCGGAGCACATCATTCATGAGCGCCTGGAACATGGCTGGCGCGTTTGTGAGGCCGAAAGGCATGACCAGGAACTCGTAGAGGTCGTCGTGCGTGCGGAACGCTGTCTTCTCGATGTCATTCGGGTGCATCCGTACTTGGTGGTACCCCGAGCGGAGATCAAGCTTCGTGAAGAACTTGGCGCCGTGTAGTTTGTCCAGGAGCTCTTCGACAACTAGTATGGGGAACTTGTCTTTGGTGATGCGCTCGTTTAGAGCCCGATAGTTCACACACAGGCGCCAGGAGCCGTCGGCCTTCTTCACCAGGAGAACAAGAGCTGAGAACGCGGAGGAGCTGCGTCGGATGCGACCCTGTTGCTCAAGCTCGCGACACTGGCGTTCGAATTCATCCTTATGCAGTTGTGGATAGTGGTATGGCCTGACTGCGATGGGCGCCGTTTCGGGAAGAAGATGGATGCGGTGATCCCTGGAATGCTGAGGTGGAAGGCCTGTTGGCGTAGCGGCAAGATGTCCAGGAGCTCGCGTGTGTTCACGGTGCTGGCGCATAGCTGAGGGCCGCCCGGTACGGGGACGCCGATCCAACGCACACAGTGGCCGTGGCGCCAGAACGCCATGGTGTGGCGCCCGAAATCCCAGAGGATGGGCTCGAGTGTAGCGAGCCAATCGGTGCCGAGCATCATGTCGTAGCCGCCCAGGGGGAGCACATAGAAGTCCGCGGCGAACTGCTCGGATGCAGTGGTAAACGCGGCGCCGCGGAATACCCCCAAGGCCGGCACCTTATCTCCATTGGCGACGGTGACCGAGATGTTGGTGCGGTGGATGAAGCATAGGCCACACTGAGCTGCCGCCGGCGCCGAGACGAAGTTATGAGTGGACCCGGAGTCGAGGAGGACCGTCACCGAGACTGCGCCGAAGTGGACAACCACCTGCATGGTGTCGCGGGTGCGGACGTCGGCAATGGCGAGCAGGGAGATGCGCGGACTTTCCACCGGGTCTTCCAAGATGTCATCATCGTCTGCTTCACCCATCTCTAGATGGAACAGGCGTGCGCACACGCGGTTGTGGCCTCGGACGTAGCACTCATCACAGTTGAAGCACTCGCTGTTGCGGCGGCGCTCATCAATTTCGAAGGGCGACAGGCGGCGCACCGGGCGGCCGGCGACTGTCACCGTCCCTGGCGTCGGAGTTGCTTGGCGCAGAGGTGTTAATGCGCCGGGTGTGGGGAGAGCCAGAAGAGCTGGCGGTGCGGGTAGGGCGGGCGCGGCGGGCGGCGCCGGCCTTGAAATCGGGGCTGAACCGCCGGCGGCTGCCACTTGCTCGCACCGCTCGTAGGAGCGCGCAAAGCTCATCGCAATCTCCAGCGAATGGGGCCCTTGCAGCTGGAAATCGATGCTCAGAGGTTCCTGGAGGCCGGCGGTGAAGAGCTGGATCTTTTGGGACTCCGTCAGCGGCCCCGCGCGTGTCAAGAGCGTCAGGAATCGGTCAGGAATCTCCTGGTACTCCGCCACCGTCCCCGTTCGGCGGCAGGCGACGAGCTCGGCCAGCGGATTGGATCGAAGTGGCGGCTCGAAGCGCTGATCCAGGAGCTCGTTGAAGCGACGCCAACTTGGGGTGCCTTCGTCGCGCTCAAGACGCATGTACCATTGCTGCGTCGCGCCTTGAAGATGAAAGGCGGCCAACCAGACACGCTCCTCCTCCACGGTGCGCTGGCCGCGGAAGTAGTGTTCGCATCTGTTGAGGAACGGAAGGGGGTCGCCGCCGCTGTCGAAGGTGGGGAAATTGTAGAATATTGGGCAAACACCACACACCCAAGATGGAGGGGTGACCTTTCATTATATAGGCCGGATAAGGCTTGGTGTACAAGTAATACAATACAAGACCATATACAACACTATATGTCGAACACCTGCCCGCAGTCGCAGGTGGATCCTGACAAACACCTAGACTGGACCTAAAATCAGTAAATAACTGTACAAGAAGGCCTTTAGTCATAATGTCAGCAAACTGTCGCGGAGAAGGAACATGAAGAACGCGGACTTCGCCTAAAGCCACCTTCTCGCGGACGATCTCGCGGACGAAGTGAATGTCAATCTCAATATGCTTCGTTCGTCGATGATGAACTGGGTTGGCAGCCATATAAACTGCACTGACATTGTCACAGAAGACGAGCGTAGCCTTTGAGAGTGGAACATGAAGCTCCTGAAGAAGTTGGCGGAGCCAACAGCACTCAGCAACCGCATAAGCAACAACACGATGTTCTGCCTCTGCACTGGAACGGGAGACTGTAGTCTGACGTTTCGACGACCAAGAAACCTGGGTGTCGCCGAGAAAGACACAATAACCAGAGGTAGAACGGCGGGAATCGGGACAACCAGCCCAATCAGCATCAGAATAGGCTGTAAGAGAGTCAACCGGACCGG
This sequence comes from Cenchrus fungigraminus, assembly GCA_036936925.1. Lineage (NCBI taxonomy): Eukaryota > Viridiplantae > Streptophyta > Magnoliopsida > Poales > Poaceae > Cenchrus > Cenchrus fungigraminus. The sequence continues at coordinate 87,174,169 of CM072779.1, read as the reverse complement.
TGCCAATCCGTAGACCGTAGGACAAGGTACCCTTCACATAACGCAGGATGCGTTTCAGAAAGGCTAGGTGAGACTCCCTAGGATCATGCATGAAAAGGCAGACTTGCTGAACAACATAAGCAAGATCCGGGCGAGTCAGAGTGAGATACTGAAGGGCACCTCCGGTAAGCAGAAGCGTCAGCTAGTGGCGCACCATCGGAAGCAGACAACTTGGCCTTAGTGTCAACAGGCGTCGTTGTAGAATGACACTCACTCATGCCGGCACGACAAAGAATCTCCAAGGCATACTGGCGCTGACAGAGTGCCCATCGGAAGAACGAGTCACAGACATGTGCAAGAAGTCATGAAGATCCCCCAAATCTGTCATAGCGAACTCACTGTGCAGTCGATCAATAATGTGCTGGAGCAGAGCATCGGAAGAAGCAGTCAAGACAATATCATCCACGTAGAGAAGAATGTAGGCAATGTCGTCACCATTCCGGTAGATAAATAGTGAAGTATCCATGGTGAAGATGGAACAAAACCCAAAGAACGAAGATATGTCGCAAACCGCTTATTCCAAGCACGAGGAGCCTGCTTTAGTCCATAAAGAGACTTTTGAAGAAGACACACATGATCAACAAAACCAGGAGGCTGCTCACAATAGACTGTTTCCTCGAGATATCCGTGAAGAAAAGCATTCTTCACGTCCAACTGATGAATAGGCCACTGTCGAGAAGCTGCAATACTCAGCACAGTCCGAATCGTACCTTGTTTAACCACCGGACTGAAAGTCTCATCATAATCAACACCAGGCTTCTGATTAAAGCCCTGAGCAACCCAGCGAGCCTTATGCTTGGAAAGAGTACCTTCAGCATTGTACTTCAATTTCCAAAGCCATCGCCCAGTAACGACATTAACTCCTGGAGGACGAGGAACAAGACGCCAGGTACTATTATCCACCAATGCCTGGAACTCATCAGCCATAGCAGCTCGCCAATTGGGATCAGCAAGCGCACTGCGATAGTTACTCGGAACAGCATAAGCAACTGTAGAAGTAGCAGTCAAATTCTTGTAACTAACAGGCTGTATAGTACCGGACTGGAGCCGAGTCAAGCGTCGCAGTGGAGCAGGAGGAGACGCGTCAGTGCTCATAGGTAGGCGAGGCGGCGATGGTGCACGCAAGGAGGCCGTAGAATCACCCGGGCTGAGGCCACCAAACCGAGATGGACCATGCCGAGGACCATGGACGTGCACGGGGCGGGCAACGGGAGGTCGCCGGCCATAGACAGCGCGCCCAAAGCGGCCAAGCATCTGGTGGAGGGTAGGCCGTCGGTGCCGCAGAGGGGCCCGACGCGGGCGAGGCTGTCGGCGAGGCCGCCGACGCGGACGGGGTCGCCGGCACGGGCGAGGCCGCCGGTGCGGACGAGGTCGCCGGCACGGGCGAGGCCGCCGACGCGGACGAGACCGTCGGCGCTGGCGAGGCTGCCGACGCAGGCTGGGTCGTCGGCGTGGGCGTGGAGACCACTGGCGCGGGCGTAGAGGGCGCAGATGCCGTGCGTGACGAAGGGGGCACAGGCGGTGGTGCCGGCGCACTCCCGCCTGTATTGGAAGACGTCAAAGGCCCGGATGGGGGCATAGGGTCACGCCTACCCGGAGCTGAACGCGGTTGCTCGACGTCCATGGAGGACGGAGCAGCCGCTGACAGACCACCAGCTGCATGATTAGTAGCACAAGGCGCAATATCCGAATCGTCACCGAGGAGGAAATCAAAGGAGCTGGCAGGAGGGACAGGTGAAGCCACTCGCAAACGGAAAAGTGGACTCGTCGAAGACAACGTGTCGCGAGATGATAATCTTGTGAGTGAAGATGTCAAGATAGCGATACCCCTTATGCGAAGAGGGATACCCTAAGAACACGCAGGCTGGCGAACGAGGCGCAAGCTTATGCTGTGATGTGGCCTGTAAGTTAGGATAACATAAACAGCCGAAAACACGAAGATGGTCATAAGCTGGCGACGAACCGTGAAGGCGAGAGTAGGGAAGCTCGTGTTTAATGGAGGAGGAGGGGCGGCGGTTTAGCAAATAGGTGGCTGCGGATAGTGCCTCAGCCCAGTACGAGGGAGGCATGGATGCTTGAATGAGAAGAGTGCGCACAGAGTTGTTAAGCGTACGAAGAACACGTTCAGCCTTACCGTTTTGTGGGGAGGTGTATGGGCAGGATAAGTGGAAAACGATGCTGTGGGCAGCAAGCGAAGTCTGCATGGTGTGGTTAACAAACTCAGTTCCATTATCGGTCTGAAAACAGCGAACGGGAAGGCTAAACTGAGTGCGAGCATAGGCAATAAAATCAACAATGAGTTGATGAACCTCAGACTTGCTCTTCAGAGGGTACGTCCAGCAATAATGTGTAAAATCATCCAGCAACACTAAGTAATACTTGCAACCAGATATGCTAGAAACCGGCGAGGTCCAGACATCACAATGAACAATCTCAAAAGGTGAACTAGTTTGAGAGGTGGAAGTACTAAAGGGAAGACGCACATGTTTGCCAAGCTGACAGGCGTGGCATAGCGAGGCATCAACTTCATTACAAGAAATCAAACTGTTTTTGCTAAGCGAAGCTAAGACTGCTGGACTAGGATGACCGAGACGGCGATGCCACAAGGAGGTAGAGGACTTTCTTCTTAATATAATGATACGCAGTTCTCCTGCGTGTTCGAGAAAAAAAACAAGGAGGTAGAGGCCGCGAGCATGGCGTGGGCGGCGGCAGGGACAGCTGAGGAGATGGTGTAGAGGTCGCCAGCACTATTGCAGCGAAGAATCACGTGCCCCGTCCTGAGTTCCTTAATAGAAAAACCAAAAGCGTCAAATTCGATAGAACAACTATTGTCGCGGGTGAATTGGCGAACAAAAAGTAGGTTATGAACGATGGATGGTGCGACAAGGACGTTATTCAAGGCGAATTGGGACGTGTTGGTGGTGAGAATTGCGGAGCCTCGGGACGTTACAGGAATACGTGCACCATTGCCTACAGTAATCGAAGAATGAATAGCTGGGAGGTGAGAGAGTAGTATACCATCGGAGGAGTGCATGTGAGTCGAAGCGCCCGTGTCCATCACCCAGGCGTTCCCCTGCATGGCGAGCTGCTGAATAGCAGCCGTCAGGCCAGCCGTGTCGAACACGGCGGAGGACCCCTGGAAGGCGGTGTTGGCCTGCGGTGGGGGACCAAGGATCCCCTGGCCGCCGCGCCACTGTCCACCGCCGCCGCCGCTGCTGCCCAGCACCCCCTGGAGGGCCTGTGGATTGATGCAAATCCACGGGCCAGCAGGTTGGGGGGCGCGAAACTGCGAGCTGTTGCCGCCGCCGTTGCGCCTGCCGTCGTTGCCCTTCTTGCGGCGCTGCTGACCGCCGCCGCCGTTGCCACCGCCGCCGCTGGCCTGCTGCGGCTGCTCGAGGTTGGGGTGGGGAGGAAAAACAGGCCTAGGGTTAGGTTTGATACCATGTAGAATATTGAGCAAACACCACACACCCAAGATGGGCAAGATGGGGGGGTTGACCTTTCATTATATAGGCCGGATACGGCTTGGTGTACAAGTAATACAATACAAGACCATATACAACACTATATGTCTAACAGAAATCCAGCTTGTGGAAGCACGTGTTCCCCATCGGGCCCTCCTTGTGGAGGTGAAGCAAGTCCGGCGCGCGGGCGCACTGGATTTCTTGTTGGCCGGCCTCCAGCCGGTCCAGCTGCGTGCCGACGGCTTCGAGGACGTCAAGCTTCTTCAAGATGGCCTCCATCAGCAGATTGGTCTCTTCTTCATCCTTGGTGCCGCTGGTGCCCAACACCTTCTTGCCGTTGGTGGTGTCGTCGCCCATGGCCGAGGACCGTGGTCAGCTGATACCAATGTAATGACCGGTGGATACCGGCGGTAACTGCTGCCGAGGGAGAAGGTCTTATGCCCTCTCTGCTCTGCGCTTAGATGAAACAGGGGAGGTGAGGAGAATTGATTTGTATTGATTGATTGCATGTAGTTACAATGCCTTTATATTTATAGGCCAATCCTTGCCTCTTTTCCAAGAATTGAACTACCAATCTTAATCTAAACAAACTCTAGACCGAACCTATCTTTATCTCTAACAAACCAATCTGAACCTATCAAACCAATCTTATCTGAGAATCCTAACTACTCACTATTCCTACCAGGCGCCGGCTGGCCTGTTCTCTGTTTCTTGCGCCTGCTGTAGGTTTTACCCCACATAACAGTTGTGTCTCATCATGTAAGTGTTAGTTTTGTTCATGCATTTCCCCACTCTAGTCCAAGGTGGGGCAATGTGGTCGTTGTATTGGATCTTTTTTCTCTCTCTTAATACAAAGATGCGAGCTCTCCTGCGCGTTTGATAAAAAAAAACTTTTATGAGGGACTATTTCACAGATTTAGTTGAGTTGTGTCATTTTCCTTCTCTTTTGGGGAAATAGAAGCCAACAAATAGGGCTTGCTTTTGTCAAAAGCACAAAATTTGTACCCTTTTCTCTGTTTCCGTTGCTCTCTAATTTTATGGTACCAGTTTGCAGTGCATGTTTCATTCTAAATAGGTAGATGTAGGTGTGGTGTGTGTGTGTGGGGGGGGGGGGCACATCTGCCCCCTTTGGTGATAATCTGAGCATCATATGGTTCTTTTCAGTTTGCTGCATTTTGAAGTGAGCAATTGCTAATATTATTATGTTTCAGTTGCAGAAGTGATGTGGCAGATGAACTTAGGAGAACCTGTGGAACTGGGGTCATACCCAGAGCGTGTTGGTGAGCCAGACTGTAGTTATTACATGAGGACTGGCATGTGCAGGTTTGGGATGACCTGTAAATTTAATCATCCAGCAGATAGGAAGCTGGTAACACCCATTCGTCAATTCTTCTTTCAGACATCATATGATCTCTTTTGCATGCAAAGTATTCATATATCTTTTTGTGCCTTCTTATGTGACCTAGTTTCATATGATTCTTATTTCCAAGGCATTTAAAGTGGATTCTCAATTCCAATCATGCATACTGTAGAAGGTTGCACTCATGGAGTTTTTGATTATTGCAGTAATTCCTTTTCCAAGACTAGGCATTGGTGTGGTGTGTCCCCTCCCTTGGGTTTATATGTGAGATCTACATGTTCATTGAAACAATAAAATTATATAGATCATGATTTAACTTGTACGCTATTAATTTATAGTTTTTTTTCTTAAATACGTATGAGAGCTGCATATAATTGTTAATAATAAGACGAGTGTCACACATTGTAGCCGGAGTTCTGCTAAGAAAGATTTGGTTACTGAAGCCCACAACATGCTTCTTTGTCCTATTGTTCAAATTTCATACCCATACTTGTGAATAATGATATTGGTGGTGATCTGATTATTAGGCTGTTGCTGCTGCAAGAATGAAGGGAGAATATCCTCAAAGAAGTGGCCAGCCTGAATGTCAAGTGAGATTCCTCCCTCCTGCCACACACACAAATTCTGATTGTGGATTCATATCCTCCCAATCTCTCAATTCATTGAAGGGCTGTCCTCCTGCCATTGTTATTGGTTGAGATGTTTTGTCTAGGTTAATTCCAGATCACTATTTTTGTTTTAAAGGCGCTTGACTGAAATTGTCTTAATGTGGTGCTTCAAGCAAACTCCAGTTATTTGCTGGAGTTTTTTGCTCCAACAAAAGATAACACTAGAAACACAGCATATGGTCCTTGATTATGTGTTCATGTAGTCTTACTTTCATCAAGAAGAATAGAGTTTGGTGTCTGCTAGCATTGGTTCATTTCATGCTGTTTCTTGGGGTTGCATAAACTCTGTTGTACGTTTCAATGTGATCATTTCTTTCTGGTCCATGCAGACAAACAGTTATAGCCTCTTAAATAGCTCACATAACATTCTATTGGGTCTTGATTGAAATACTGAACCCCACACTATAAGTCATGAATGGTTCTTCAGCGAGTTTGTATTTTTTGTATTGTAGTCCAAGTGTAAGTCGATTTAGGTTGATAAAATTCAGTTGTGCATGCTTATGTGATATGTACTGTTCTGCCTGTTTGAATTATCTGAAGTTCTGGACTATTAGAATCTAGTTGGTCTTACAGTTTCTCTGCTTGTTGTGGGTGAATATCTTTGTTTTTTTGAAAAGTGTGTGATACATTCTTTAGCGAGGTTACATTTCGTTTTTGTTGTTTTCACACATCCCCTGTTCTCTTTCAGTACTATCTGAAGACTGGCACATGCAAGTTTGGAGCAACTTGCAAGTTTCACCACCCCCGAGAAAAGGCTGCAATGGCAACTCGAGTTCAGTTGAACGAATTGGGGTATCCATTCCGCCCGGTCCGTTCCTAGTTTCCACTTTGGTTCACAGTTATTAATGATACTGATGGCTATTTAGTATGGTGCCACTTTTCTTTGTAACTTGTTTGCAAGATTAATTTCGTTTACTTTGAATTTTGTTACTGCAGAATGAAAAGGAATGTGCTTATTATTTAAGAACAGGGCAGTGCAAGTTTGGAAGCACATGTAAGTTTCACCATCCACAACCATCTACCATGATGGTTGCAGTACGTGGCTCTGGTTATTCACCTGGACAGTCTGCAACTTCTCCTGGCCAGCATGCTTACCAAGGGGCTGTAGCAAGCTGGCCTTTGTCAAGATCTGCTTCTTTCATTGCAAGCCCAAGGTGGCCAGGTCATTCAAGCTATGCACAAGTCATTGTTCCTCCAGGGCTTGTTCAGGTCCCAGGGTGGAGTCCTTACACTGTATGTTCCATGACCTCCTCTTTACTTTTCACAGGGTCTAACAAATGCATGGATCACCTTATTACATTGTGCCTCACCCATTGTTTGTCGAGAATCTTGTGAGACTGGTTGGGATTTTTGTTCGTCACAAAAGTACTTTCATAACATTGTACATGTGAATAGTTATTACATGCTACCTATACTGAACCATTTCAACTAAGCATAAGGTCTGGCTGGTGCCAGACTGCCAGTCCAATTGATGACCCAAAACCTCAGCTGGGTTAATGGCCAGGCAGGATCTGACAAACCTGCTACCACCATTATCTGTTAAATACTTGTCTACTGGTTTCATCATTTTTGTTACTCTTTATACTGTAGCATAAATGTAGGGTAAGAAGATTAATCCAATTCACTTTTATAATCTTGCGCACAACTTCTAAACACAAATTTTTAATCTTAGGGAGTAAATTGTTCTCATGCAAAGGTTATCATGATGCGCCGAATCAAATTTAGCCAGATTACACCTTTTAAATATTGGACCCTTCCTGGAGGGTGCCGATTTTGAAATTGTAAATTATTAATTATTTACTTAAGTGATGTTGAGGTTGGATCCTAGGGCTGACAAGTTTAGAGTGCACCCATGATTTGTGTTATTGCTGTGCTACTTCATCTCTAGACCCTAGAGCACAAATCACATCTTAGGCTAGAAAAAATTCTTTGTTGAAAAACTACTCCATAGGGATTCCTACGTTCTTGGTATAGATGTAAAAGTCTGTAATGCCCTTTCATGGTTATTTTGTTATAATACTTAGTGCCTTGATAAGGATTACTTTGGCCTCTTTATGTGAATTTTTAGTTTGCTCTCTTGATTTCTTCATCACGCTCATGCTGGTCTCCATGCTGAGGGGTATGAGCTCTGAGGTTGTGATGCAGCACACTCATTTGGAGGAACCACTCCAAGGTGCTGTAGAGATCTAGCACAAAATGTTGAAGGAACAGCTTCAACGTGCTAGTAAATAAAGCCCTAAGGGCAGTCTGAATCCACAGACAACAATCCGAATCCACGGATAGCAAGAGCTTAATCCAAAGCTCAAAGAACAGATCTAGTCCAAGATCTAAAGGTAGAACAACATGTTCTATTCATAAGTAGTGGGTACAATGTAAGTTACAAAACTAGAGGCCATTGCCTCTATTTATAGGCTCATAAGCCTTACACACTCATATCCAACTAGATGACAGCTACTAGCCAACTAGATGGCAGCTAAAGGTACAACTAGACCTTACTCATAACAACTCAAATATGACCCAATAACACCTAAGATACAACTGTATAGAACAGCCATGTATCTTCTAGTAATATGATGACATATGCAATGACATAACCATACTTCTTGACTAAGATAGGTATGTGCTATAGAGGTAAAACTCAAGATTTCTTCTAGTCCTTGGAAGCAAAATTCAAATTCACTTGTAAGACTTATAGTTCAGGAGTTATCATATTATGTCCCTCATCATCCTCCCCTTCTTGATTGGAACTCGACCTCGAGTTATCTTCATAAAGTGCTTGTTCTGGATGATAGAGTGATAGATCAGCCACATTAAAAGTGTTAGAAATATTCATTTCTCTTGGTAGATCAACTACATAAGCATTATCATTTATCTTCTTCAAAATAGAGAATGGGCCATATCTTCTTTGCCTTAATTTCCCTGAACCCCTGCTGGCAATCTCTCTTTTCTTAGATAAACCATCACTTGATCACCAACTTCAAATGACATTGGTCTTCTCCTTTTGTCTGCTAGCTGTTTGTATTTCTGGTTTGATGTTTCCAAGACATCATGAACTTCTTTAAACAAATCAGAATAATTTTCAGCAAAGCTTATTGCTGATCTGGAATTCTCTCTTGATGGTAGCTTCAGTAGATCAACCACATGCCTTGGAACTTTTGTGTAAACAATAGAGAATGGACTTCTTCCTGTAGATCTGTGCTGAGAATTATTATAAGCAAATTCAGCAACAGATAAAGCTAAGTCCCACTGTCCTTTCTTATTTCCACATATTCAGCGAACATAGATCAGCTAGGCACTAGGCGGAATCTAGGCGCTGACCCTCCGCCTAGCGCCTAGTCGGGAGTACTCGCGCCTAGGCGTTTCTAGGCGTTTTGCTAGGCGGTGAATAATGCATGTATAATTACTTAAAAGAAAAGGCGTTTCTAGGCGTTTTGCTAGGCGGTGAATAATACATGTATAAATACTTAAAAGAAAAGAAAAAAAGGGAGAGGAGTGGTCATGAAAAGGGAGAAAAGGAAAAAAAGCCCATGTGAAGGCCCAGCTCTCATAACCCTACCTCCTCAGGCATCCTCTGCCTCTCTCGATCTCTCCCCGTCTCCCGCATCGGCGGCTCCTCTGCCTCTCGCATGCGCCTACACCTGCCGCCTGCGCCGCCCGCGCCTACGCCGCCGCTGCCTCAGGTCCGTCTCCCTGCCTCCTCCCCCTCCTCCGCCGCGCCCAGTCCTCCACCGCTTGTCCTGGCCTCCACCGGCGCCCGTCCTGGCCTCCGCCGCGGCCATGGCCGCCTAGGGTCCGCCTAGCCCCCTAGTCGAGGCGATGGCCCTCGCCCAGCGCCTAGTCGCGCATAGTCGCTGCCTACTCGCCGCCTAGCGGAACCTTGGCAGTGAATCAAGTTGCCCAAAAACTTGTTCACTATTTCAGTTTGGCTATCTGTTTGTGGATGAGCTGTGCTTGAAAATTTCAGTTCAGTATTGAATTGCTTCCATAATGTAAGCCAAAATGCAGCAAGAAACTTGCAGTCTCGGTCTGAAACAATAGACCTTGGAACACCATGTAGTCTAATAACTTCTCTAAAGAAAATATTAGCCACATGATGAGCATTTGTTGTCTTCCGGCACAGAATAAAATGAGCCATCTTAGAAAATCTGTCTACCACAACATAAACAACATCATTCCCACGCCTTGTTCTTGGTAAACCAAGTATGAAGTCCATTGATAGGTCTTCCCAAGGTGCACTTGGTATTGTTAATGGCATATATAAGCCTGTGTTTTGAGCTTGGCATTTGTAGGTTTGACGTATAGGACATCTTTGCACAAATTTTCCAGCATCTCTTTTGAGTTGTGGCCAATAATAGCGTTCCTGTAGGTTTGCGATGGTCTTGTCACGCCCAACATGACCGCTAAGATCGCTTGAATGTAGTTCTCTAATTAACTTGTCACGTAGAGAACTTCTTGGAATGCACAATCTATTATTCTTGAAAAGATAGCCATCTTGCACCACATATTCTCCATCTAGTGCTTGCCCTTGTAGATGCTTCAACCAGATTTGACCAAAATCATCATCATTCTCATATAAATCCTTGATCTGATCCATACCCGGAAGTTCAGCTTCAAAAGAAGTTAGGAGAGAAGCACGCCGACTCAAGGCATCAGTCACTCGGTTGGTTGCTCCAGACTTATGCACAATGAGATAGTTAAACCTCTCCAAGTATGCTGCCCATCTTGCTAGCATGCGATCTACATGTTTCTGATTTCTAAAATGCTTCAAGGATTGATGATCAGTATAGACAATGAACTCCTTAGGTAATAAATAAACTTCCCAAGTTTTTAAAGCTCTAAAAACTGCATAAAGTTCTTGCTGATATGTACTCCATTTCTGCCTTGCTTCACTTAGTTTCTCACTGAAGAAAGCAATGGGTTTTCTTTCTTGGGATAAAACAGCCCCAATGCCTACTCCACTTGCATCACATTCTAGTTCAAAAGTCTTGCAGAAATCTGGTAGAACTAAGACAGGAGCTTGTGAGAGCTTCTCTTTAATCTCTTTGAAACTCGTTTCAGCAACTTCATTCCATTGGAATTTCCCTTTCTTCAGACAATCAGTAATTGGTGCCATAATAGTGCTGAAGTTCTTCACAAATCTTCTATAGAATGTTGCAAGACCATGGAAACATCTAACTTCTTTAATGGTCTTTGGAGTTGCCCACTCTTTTATTGCAGTAACTTTAGAATCATCAACATGAATACCCTCACTTGTTATGACAAAGCCCAAGAAAAGAAGTTTCTTCTGTAGGAAGACACACTTCTTCAAGTTTACATAGAGCTCATTCTGCTTTATAACTTCCAACACTTTGCGGACATGCTCAAAGTGTTCATCTTCATTTTTGCTATAGATCAAGATGTCATCGAAATAAACCACAACAAATTGAGATAGAAAGGGTCGAAGGACTTGATTCATCAAATGCATAAAAGTGCTTGGTGCATTTGAAAGTCCAAATGGCATAACCAGCCATTCATATAGCCCTTCCTTGGCCTTGAAGGCCGTTTTCCATTCATCACCAGGTCTGATGCGAATTTGGTGATATCCACTCCTCAAATCAAGCTTAGTGAATACCTTTGCCCTACTTAATTGATCCAACATATCATCCAGACGGGGTATAGGAAATTTGTACCTAATGGTAATCTTGTTAATAGCCCTACTATCGACGCACGTACGCCAAGAACCATCCTTCTTTGGTGTTAGTAAAGCTGGTACAACACATGGACTAATGCTCTCCCGAATATGTCTTTTATGCAGCAATTCTTCTAACTTCTCCTTCAATATAGCATGCTCTTTTGGACTCATTCGGTAGTGTGGCAGATTAGGAAGACTAACACCAGGAATTAAGTCAATTTGGTGCTGAATTCCTCTCATAGGTGGTAATTCTTGAGGCTCCCCGAGCATACTCTGAAATTCAGATAGGAGACCTTGAATCTCTGCTGGAATTTCAGCAATAGGCTGCTCTTCACCCTTAATAATAAGTGCAGCACACAAATTAGCCTTCTTTAAATCTTCCACAAAGTCACTTGGAGTGTGCGAAATAGTCAATATATTCTTCTCCTCCACCTTAGAAGTAGAACCATCTAGCTTGTTAGGTAGAATGACTATTTTCCGCTTATTCCATATGAAAGAATAAGTATTTTCTCTTCCTTTATGTGTAGCATCCACATCAAATTGCCAAGGTCTTCCAAGAAGAACATGGCTAGCATCCATGTCAACTACATCACAAAGCACATTTGAGCAATAATATTTGCCTAAAGACAATGGCAAATTGCATTGCTTTGTGATCCATGTTCACTCCTTTCTTGATCCACCCAATGGTGTAAGGATTTGGATGAGTGTCAAGCTTCAAGTGTTTGACTAAATTTTGAGAAATTAGATTCTCACAACTGCAGCTATCAATTACCAATTTTCACACCTTGCCATTCACAGTACACTTGCTCTCAAATATCTTCTTTGTGTGTCATCGGCTTGTGGTGTGGAGCACAAGAGACGTTGGATTACACATACTACTTCATCACCTTCCTCTTCACAAAGGTCCTGATCTTCCTCAACTTCAACTTCATATTCATCCTCGCCATTGTCACTATCATCATCACTTTCATGGCGTGTAGTATTGACAACTTTCCTTCTAGGACAGTTGCTGGATACATGTCCTTCTTCACCACACTTATAGCATTTAATAACATTTTGGTTTCTTCTTGCTCTACTCTTCTTGACAGTTTGCTTGGGTTCAGATTGCTTTGCTTTTGATTGAGTGATTTTACTCTCTGTCTTGCTAGTATAGCCTTTTGATGAGCCCTCCATGTGAGAGTATGATTGAGACTTGGTTAACTTCTTTGTCTTCACAAGTCTTTCAGCTCTCAATGCTAGAGTTTGGGCTTGATCTATTGACCAAATCTGTTGCATGGCCAACTGATCTCTTACAACATCATTGAGACCATTGATGTACCTTGCAACTTGTTGATCTCCAGTTTCAGCAAGATTGCACCTCACTTGCAGCCTCAAAAAACTCTTGTGTGTAGTCTGAAACAGACCTATTGCCTTGTGCACAGTTCTGAAATTCAGTGAAAAGGATATGCTCATAATCAGCGGGCAAGAATCTAGCCTTCAAAAGTGCCTTCATTTGATGCCAATATCTTATGCGAGGTTCACTGCTCAACCTATGCTCTTCTTGATGACGGTGCCACCATGCACCAGCACCTCCCTTCAGGTTATATGCAACTAAAGATCTTGGCTGATATCCATGATCTCAAAGAAAGTTCCAACTTCATATAACCAATCAAGAAACTCTTCTATGTCAACACGTCCACTAAAAGAAGGAATTTCAGCTTTCACTTTATATGTATTTCTGCCATATCCAAAATTCTTCTTTGGCTGTTCATAAAGATCATCATCTTCATGTAGGTCTTCTACTTCACTTTCTGAAGCATTCTCAAGAGTCTTTGTATCTCCAGCAGTACGCTTTTGCTTCCACTTAGCTTCAAGATTAATTTGCTTGCATTGCTGTCTCTCTTCCTCCTCTTTAGATGAAGCCCCTTGAGTGTAGCTGGGATATGACTTTTAATCATCACTGCTAGCTGATCAAATCTTCTATTGAGTTCTTCTCGTAAGGTTCGAATCTGCTCCTCAACAACATCAACTCTGTTCTCCAATTCCTCCATGTCTTGCTGCAGGTTCTCTCAAAGAAAACAGCAGCAGGAGATGATCAACGAAGCTCTGATTACCAATTTGATGCAGCACACTAATTTGGAGGAACCACTCCAAGGTGCTGTACAGATCTAGCACAAAATGTTGAAGGAACAACTTCAACGTGCTAGTAAATAAAGCCCTAAGGGCAGTCTAAATCCACAGACAACAATCCGAATCCACGGATAGCAAGAGCTTAATCCAAAGCTCAAAGAACAGATCTAGTCCAAGATCTAAAGGTAGAACAACATGTTCTATTCATAAGTAGTGGGTACAATGTAAGTTACAAAACTAGAGGCCATTGCCTCTATTTATAGGCTCATAAGCCTCACACACTCATATCCAACTAGATGACAGCTACTAGCCAACTAGATGGCAGCTAAACGTACAACTAGACCTTACTCATAACAACTCAAATATGACCCAATAACACCTAAGATACAACTGTAGAGAACAGCCATGTATCTTCTAGTAATATGATGACATATGCAATGACATAACCATACTTCTTGACTAAGATAGGGATGTGGTATAGAGGTAAAACTCAAGTTGTCTTCTAGTCCTTGAAAGCAAAATTCAAATTCACTTCTAAGACTTATAGTTCAGGAGTTTTCATATTATGTCCCTCATCAGGTTGTACTTTGCAATATTAATTACCTATAAATTTTCTTGAAAGTAACTTATTGCTCTTGAATCATTTTTTGCAGTTTCCAAACTTTATGAGTCACTAGTTTTTTTTAGGCGCAGATTGGTTCTTCATCCTCAGATGACCAACAACGGACACCAGGAGCTGCCCAGTACTATACTGGTTCACGCCAGAGTGGAACACCTGGCATGGGTGATCAAGGAATGTTTTCAGCATACCAAGCTGGTTCAGTTCCTGTTGGACTTTATGCAGTACAGAGGGAGAATGTGTTTCCAGAGAGACCTGACCAACCTGAATGCCAGTTCTATATGAAGACTGGAGACTGTAAGTTTGGTGCTGTATGCAAGTTCCATCATCCCAGGGAGCGAATAATTCCTACTCCCAATTGCGCGCTGAGTTCATTGGGCCTACCCGTGCGCCCGGTAAGAGTTTTGTCCTTGTTCTTATCTTTATTTTTCGATTTATTCTTATTAGCTATGAAGATCACTACAAATTGAATTTAGTGCGAATGATGTCATCGTTGATGCCTCTCAGTGTGTAATGCACATTTGAGTAATCGTGGTTGATACCATTGATAGTGTATTCCGCAGAGGTCTTTTATGGTGCACAATACTACTATACTACCGTTTGAAAAGGACTCGTATGAAATAAAAAAACTTATATGGAAGGATCCGACGGTTGATATTAATTGTATAGTACTAACTTTAAGTTGTAGTATGGGTAGTATGCATAGGTAGTATGGGTAGTATAGGAGTATAATTGGAAATATGCAAAATAACATTATTGTAATATATCAATTTTTTTAGATGTAACCTTATCTTCATTCCTTCTACTCACATATCGCAATTTGCAGTGCTAATTACATTTTTACCGATAGTAAAAAACCGGTTATACTCCATACTACCACCTGATAGGATAGTATTGTGCGCAGTAAAAGACCTTGCGCACATGCACACACAAGATTATATGTGTTGCTTATACATCTCCTTTTGCTGCTTACAGGGGGAGCCCATTTGCAGTTTCTATTCTCGCTATGGCATGTGCAAGTTCGGTCCAAATTGCAAATTCGATCATCCATTAGGAACCGTCATGTATGGTCATGCTTCATCACCAACTGGCGAGGTCCCAACTTCTCAGCGTATGCTGGCACATGTACCATTGCATCCAGAAGTATCACCTGACAGCGGCTCGGGAAGGTCGCGAAGGATTTCCCATTCAGATTCCCAGCAAATACCCCCAGGTGAAAGGAGCACTGAGAGAGAGGCGTCCTAAGCCATCCTCGGTGCCGCGCTCATGCTACCTCCCATTCTTGACTGGAGTAATTACCTGCAACATATATTCTGAGGAGCTGTACAGGTCTTTTGCGCTTTTTACCTCTACCTTCGAGCTTTACATACCGGAGCTTGCTTCAACGTGTATTGCATTCAGGCAGGAAAAAGTTCTTGCCTGTTCGGGATACCCATTCGCCCAATGGAAACGGGAACAAACCTTGGGGTTATTAAAAACATATATGTATGGAATCAACTCACCTCTGGACATTCGGACCGGTTCGAGTGATGTGCCGTCATGGTGGTGTTGTAGCTATAGAGGTGCACTGCAATGGACAGCTTTTGCGAGACTTACCTCTTTCTGTTAATTATCTCTCTTTTCTTTAGCATTTTCGTAAGAGCAACCTTGCATATGAGTGCTTATTACACATTATTATTTTTCCCCTACGGTGTAATCATAGACAAGTACAAAATAACACAAGTAGCTTTTGGTGGATGTGGCCATCCTTACCCAACATATACATAGCTGGTACAGAAAAAAATGTGCATTCCAAAATGTACTCCTTGGCATTTGAGAGAGAGAGAGGTAGAGAGAGAGAGAGAGAGAGGTGTTGCCGGCCTGACCAGTGTGGGTGACCGGTTTGATCGGTGCTGGTTTGGCAGCAAACCGAGCAGTTTTTCCGTTGCATTCTCGTGTTTCAGTTCGGAGTGTGAACTTGCTCCTAGGATCAGTAATACTCTCAGTGATTACGTGGTCTTGGCAAGTAGTGTGCGGGATCTTTTCGGATTTGATTTTGGGGCATAGGCCGAAGTTCTTATCAGAGAATTTTTATCGGTTCTTATTCACTCCCCATCTCTGGTTGTCAATCCGGTCCTTTTATCTCCCTCTTGTTGGCAATGTATGAATTAAGGTAAAAATTAATTTATATTCCACTAAGCTTCTCAAATATGCTAAAATGACTACCAAAGGCTCCAAGTGAGATAAAATGTACACCGGTAAATCACAAAGAGCAATAGCATTACCACAAGAAGGATATGATGAAATAAACATGTGATAAGGTAAAAGTTAAATTTATTCATCATTTTACAAAAATGGTTGTCTCATGAGGAAATATCCATCCATTATTCACTTAGCAAGATATAACAAAATATCATAGCTCATACAAGGACACCACATTCTCAATAAGAGATCATTGCAAACACCCATCAAGCATTCCTACTCATGTCAAAATTTGTTGAAACCATCTGTCTACTTCAAAATAGAGACTTCTCTAGGTAGACATCATGTGACAACATAAGCACCCAAGCATACATCTTATAAAGCATAAAAACACATGGTAAAACAACTAATTTCAGATTTGCACCTACAGCATTCTTTTTTCAATTTGCACATTTTTTCCATGGTACATGTGTCTTTGCAATACAAAAGAGCCATGCTCCCTCAAGGGATGCATCATGTGCTAAACATTCACAATGACAAATGATCTTTGACCCAAATGAAGATAATCATGACATCCAAGCAAAAGCTCCTCAAAAGCTAGTCATCAAGCGTAAGCAAAGCATGGATAAGCATTGACTCATGGGAGACCACACAAATTTTACATTTTGTAAAAAAACAATTATCTCAACATGAATATACATCAATAACCATCAAAAGCATAATTGCATATTATACAAGTACTACCACCCACATAAGATCTCACAACTAGCACAAGATAGCAACCAAAGCATATAGGAGAAGCTCATCCTAATAATGCAAACATGTATATGATACAAAGATGGCTATCCTACCATGGTATGATACATCAAAGAAAAATGCATATATGATACATATGCTACAAAGGAGCTCTCAACACCAACTCAAGAAATGAAAAACACTCCAAGCTCACCTCGCAAGCGGGTAAAAGTGGCTTGGTCAAGTGGTTTAGTGAGCTCCTCATGTTGCTACTAATAGAAACAGTTCGGACCTTATCAGCTAGTTGGTTTTGGGTAGGTACATGGATCAATGCAATTTTTCCCTTCTCTACATTGTCTCTCAAGAAATAGTACTTCACTTCTATGTGCTTTGTCTTGGAATGTAGGACAAGGTTCTTGGTTACACTTATGACACTGGTGCTATCGCAAAAGAGTGGAACATGGGTACACTCCTCACCAAAGTCGCTCATAGTGTAAGTGATCCATAGGAGTTGGGAACAACAACTGGCTGCAACAACATACTCAGCTTCGGTAGTGGATTGGGCTACACTGGATTGCTTGTGAGAGGACCAAGAAACCAAAGAAGAACCGAGAAACTGACAAGTACCCGAGGTAGACTTGCGATCCAAACGACACCCAACAAAGTCGGCATCCGAGAAACTGTGGAGGTTGAGTGTCAAGGACGCATGAAGGACCGGATTGGCGACCAGAGAGAGGGAGAGTGAATAGAAGTCGATAAAAATTCTCCAACAAGAACTTCGGCCTATACCCCAAAATCACTTCCGAAGAGATCCCGCACACTACTTGCTAGGACCACGTAGTCACTAAGAGTACCACTGATCCTAGGAACAAGTTCGCACCCTAAACCGAAACACACGAGAACGCAACAGAAAAACTGCTCGGCTTGCTGCCAGACCGACACCTGTCGGACCGGTCACCCACACCGATCAGACCAGTGACACCAGTCAAACCGGTCACCTGCACTGGTCAGACCGGTCACTGCAGCAACCACGTAGCAACCGTTTCTGAGAGCCTCAAGGAAGTATCTAGGCTCTGGAACAAAACAAAAATGAAACTCAGAAAGAGAGGAGCACAAGAAGATCCACAAGCTGAATCAAACTGAACTGAAACTTGGAGAAAAACAACCCTGGAGCAACTCATAAGAGAACTGCAGGCTACCAACCGTTCTCCCGAGAAAAGCCACGAACAAGTTGTAACCGGTCAGACCGGTTGGCTCCAGCGGTCAGACCGGTCAGGTCTGGGCAACTCGGGATGAACTCGACCCGCCGGTCAACTCCAAGAATCAAATCCACTGATCTCCTGATTCGCCCAACAAATTCAAGTGAAACTTTGGCGGAAGGTAGGAGTACCACATGGGCAATCATAGCTAGTAGATCGGTTCCCCAAACCTACCAAATCATGAGGAATCACAAATCAAACACCAAGAACACCTAGCCTCAGGCTCAACCAAAAACCACAAAATTGAAGGTCTTTCCCGGGGTTTGTGGGCATAAGATCACCAAGAAAAGAGTCATAAGGAACTCATACGTGATCCCCACAAACAAATCTGCAAGGAAACCCCCTCAAATCTGACGAAAAAACCTCACAGAATAGCACCGAAAATCACCAAAAAACAAAAATACAGGGAGCAACTCGAGAATCACAAGGAGGCACAAGGATGAACTCCAAATATTTCATACATCGCAAGGAAAGATTCTTTACAAAGAGGCTAGCAACCTACCATCATCTTACCCACTTGAGATTAAGCCTTAAGCACTAGCTAGCCCTAGAGAAGAAGAGAAAGAGGAAAACAAAGAGCTCAAAGGGTCCAAGAGTTGGCTGCCATCCACCCCTTGGTAGACATATATAGGTGGAGGCAAAAGATTAAACTACCCCTAGAACTTGAAAGGAAGATACACACCCTCAAGGGGCAATTTGGGTAACTTCGTCAATTCTCTAGCGGACAGGCACACATCCACCGCAAGCCTGCTTAGCGTCAACGCAAGCCTTGCGATCACACCGTGTGTCCCACTTCGAAGCTCTAGGCGCACACAGCCCACACCAGTCAGACCGTCAGAGTCTACCGGTCAGACCGGCCTGGTGCGCAGTCTTGTCACGCCTGGCCTTCAGACTCGATTTTGTGGCTCTACCGAGAAACTTGATGGTTTTGTGTGTAAACCACCGAAAATCCCACGGTTGAAGCACGACCTCCACGCCAAGTTCCTTCTTGACTTGACCACCATGATCTCCCCGCCTTGATGTTGGTTTTGTGGCTCTACTAACAAACCGTTCATGACCTTGTCTTGCTCTTCTTGCACCATGTGGCCCGCACTTGATCCCGCTGTCCACCAGGTTCCTCGAACCAAGCCTACTTGTCTCTCCATCACCTCGGAGGCCACTCTAGCTAAGACCTTTCGCGCTTGTTTTTCACCTGCAACAACACAAACCAAGTTGTAACCTACACCTGCAATACTAAGCCAAGAGTCAATCCACACAACGTTGTCAATCACCCATCACTGAGAAGCGACCATCCACTGATCCTCGGACGCTCCTGGTCCTCAATCTCCCGCTTGATGAGTGCAATCACAACACACATAGTCACCAATTCAGAAAAGAAAAGAAAAACACTAGAAAACAAAAAAGGAGCTCAAGCAAGTGACCAAACACCAAAACAAGGAAAAACCAAGATCACTTGAACGAGCAAAGCTCACAAAAGAGCAAACCACCAAAACGCAACACAACAAACCAAGAGAGCTCCCCCTGCACCAATGCATACTTCCCCTAGACATGTGTGTGCAAAACTTACCATGAAACAGAGCAACTCAGTAGCTCAGCTCTGACCGGTTGGACCGGTACCCCACACCGGTCAGACCGGTCACCAACATACCTGCAAACCATCCTCAAACAGCCTAAAAAGGTTGTAAACATGCCTAGATTTACTCCCCTTGCACAAACTTCTCCCCCTTGTTGACAATGCATGAATCAAGGCAAAATTTGGAAAAAATCAACTAAGGGCTTCTCAAATAGACAATGAGCACTATAAAATGCTACAAATGAGATAATGAGCAAGCAAGATAGTTCATTGTTTTGTAAGAGCATTACCATCAAGATAGTAAAGCTATATAGGCATATGACAAACCCATGGTCAATTTAAGCAATTTTGCAAAAAATTCCCTCTCATGAGAAAAACCCTAAACATGATCAATTTGAGCCAAAATGAGCTAAATCACACAATACTCATACATGGTCACAAGTTCTCATCAAAAGATCATTGCAAACACCCACAAGCTATCCCATGTCATGTCAAAGCCACCAAACCATGTGTCTACTTCTAAATTTAAACTTCTCATGGTAGACATCATGCAACGATTTAGCACCCAAAATAAAAATATATCAAGCAGAAAAGACATGATTCATGTGAGAGCATATTTTTCAAGCATAGGCATTTCATTTTCAGATTTAAAACATGGTACATGAAGTGCCTTCGTGGCAAGAAGAAGCTTATGCTCCTCCACAAGGTAATCACATGGGCTAAACATTCACAATGACAAAAAAGTCTTTGACCCCAAGTGAAAAGAACATGCTACCCAAGCATAAATTAAGTAAGACATAGCCATTTAAGCCCAAAGAAAGCATGAAAAGGCTTATACTGATAAGAGAGCATCCATCTAGTATTTTCCAAAAATAGCTATCTCAATATGAATATACAACAAAACTATCAAGAGTGTAGCTATACATCACCAACTGACATCAAGCATGACCAAAAGCTCAATCATAACATATCATAGTAATCAATGTATATAGGAGAAGCTCATCCTACCAAAATGCATATGATACAAATGCAACATGTCTATGATACAAAGATGGCTATCCTACCATGGTATGATACATCAAAGAAAAATGCATGTATGATACATATACTACAAAGGAGCTCCCAACACCAACCCAAGAGATAAAACACACTCCAAGCTCACCTCGCAAGCGGGTAAAAGTGGGTCAAGTGGTCTAGTGAAAATATTGGCTAGTTGGTTTTGGGTGGGTACATGGATCAAAGTAATCTTTCCCGTCTCTACATTATCCCTCAAGAAATGCTACATCACCTCTGTGTACTTTGTTTTGGAATGTAGGACAGGGTTCTTGGCTGCACTTATGGTACTGGTGCTATCGCAAAAGAGTGGAACATGGGTACACTCCTCACTAAAGTCACTCATAGTGTAAGTGATCCATAGGAGTTGGGAACAACAACTAGCTGTAGCAACATACTCGGCTTCTGTGGTGGATTGGGATACACTAGATTGCTTGCGAGATGACCAAGAAACCAAAAAAGAACCAAGAAACTGACAAGTACCTAAGGTAGACTTGCGAAGGTTGAGTGTCGAGGACACAGAATACCAAAGCCAAACTCAGGAGCGTAGTTTAAATACCTAAATATCCTCTTGACAGCCTGCCGATGTGAAGTCCTCGGTGAAGCTTGAAACCGAGCACACAGACACACACTAAACTATATGTCTGGCCTTATCGCTGTCAAGTAGAGGAGGGAGCTGATCATGCTCCTGTACTCCTTCTGCTCCATGGGTTCACCTTCCTCATCATCATCCAAAGTCATAGTTGTACTCATCAGGGTTGTCATCAGCTTGGAGTCGTCCATCTTGAATTTCTTCACTATGTCCTTGGTGTACTTCCTTGATGCACAAATGTTCCGTCCTTGAGTTGCTTGATCTGAAGCCGAGGAAGAATTGCAACTCACCATCATCGACACCCTGCTCATATCCTCTACAAACTTCGCAAACAAAGAGTGAGTAGAGCCACAAAAGATAATGTCATCCACGTATATCTGAACGATCAAGATGTCATCACCATGCTTGAGTAGGAAAAGGGTTTGGTCAACTATCCCCATCACAAAGCCTTTGCTGAACAAGAAACTTCTCAACCTACCATACCATGCCCTAGGTGCTTGTTTTAGGCCATAGAGGGCTTTTTTGAGTTTGTACACACAGTGGAGATACTTGGCACTCTCAAAACCCGGGGGTTGCCTCACACACACCTCTTCCTCTATAAACCCATTAAGAAAGGCACTCTTCACATCCATTTGGTACCATTTGAACCCTTTAGCAACAACAAATGCTAGAAGAATTCGAATTGCTTCCAAACGAACCACCGGAGCAAAGGTTTCTTCATAGTATATCCCTTCTTTCTAGCTATACCCCTAAGCTAAAAGCCTAGCCTTGTTGTTTCTCACAATCTCACCATCTTCACCCTCTTTGTTTTTGTACACCTAATTGGTACCTATAGGTTTGCAGTTTGGTGGAGGCTCAACTAGTTCCCACACTTGGTTCCTCTCAAAGTTCTCAAGTTCCTCATGCATGTCGTTGTCCCAATTCGAATCAGAAAGCGCGTGTCTAATATCCTTGGGCTCGAAAGTTGCAACAAATGTAGAGTGAGCGAAATGAGAGATTCTTTGTGACCTGGATCGGGTAGTATGTTCATTGATATCACCTATGATCCTGGATGAAGGATGATCAACCTGTACTCGTCGAGGAGCCTCGCGCTTGGAGACAACCTCCCCCTCAGCAGTAGCTTCCACTCATTCTTGATGTGTCGTCGTAGGAGTAGGGGATGGACCATCATCAATCATAGTCGTCGTAGTGCAAGTAGAGGGTACTTAGTCTGCTACAGGTACACCACCAACATCATCATCATCATCATCCTCTCCTTGTTCCTCTTTCTCCTCAAAGATCTCCTCGCCAAGTTCATGATCTCCTGCACACTCAAAAACAATAGAGCTACGTGGCTGTGTTTCGTCGAAAGTCACTTCGCAAGTCTCCACGATTTGGTTAGTTTCAAGGTTGAGCACACGATATGCTCGAGACTGAGTAGCATAACCAAAGAAAATACCATCCAAAGACCTAGCCTCAAACTTATCTAATTTCTTTCCTTTCTTGAGAATGAAGCACTTGCAACTAAAGACATGAAAGTGACTCACCTTGGGAGCGCGACCATGCATGAGCTCGTAGCAGGTTTTCTTTTTAAAGGCACGGAGGAAGATTCGGTTTGACACATAGCATGCGGTATTCACCGCCTTAGCCCAATACTTCCTAGGAGTCCTGTGCTCATCGAGCATCGTCCTCGCTATTTCACAAATCATCTGATTCTTCCTTTCCATGACACTGTTCTGAGGGGGAACATACAGTGACGAAAACTAATGTTTAAGACCAAGATCACAACAAAAGGTCTCAAAACGAGAGTTCCTAAACTCTAAGCCATTGTCACTGCGTGTAGCTCTAATGGTATCACCATGTCTCTCGTTCTTCAACCTCAAGATCAGATCTCAAACAAAACCAAAGGTCTCACCCTTATCATCCAAGAAGAACACCCATGCATAGCAAGAGAAATCGTCCACAACAACAAGGACATACTACTTTGCACCCACCGAGCGAACGCGAGCTGGACCAACCAAATCCATATGTAACAAGTCCCCAAGACGCTCAGTCATGACATCGGTCAAGGGTGGATGGGAAGTGGCTACCATTTTGCCATACCTACACCGAGCACAAACCAAATCCTTCTCAACCCACAACCTAGGCAATTCTTGGACGAGATTGAGACCAGTCAAGCGGAAAAGCAAATCAAAGCTCAAGTGTCCCAACCGCCTATGCCATCTCCACAACTCTCCAAAAGGACCAACAACCAAACATCGAGGACCGGAAGACTGAGAAAAATCAGCATGAAAGATATGTCCCTCGGGAATGATCGTACAGACAAGATCACCTCGAGAATCAAGAATTCAAGAAGCACCCAACTTAAACCGAACCTCAAACCCCTCAACAAGAAGCTGAGACACTGAAAGAAAATTAAAACCAACCGACTTGACGAGAGCAACACGCTTCAAGGTCACCTTATCACTTACCTGAACCACTCGTCCTGAGACCCCTCGCCCTCATCCATTATCCCCAAAAGTGATGTACACCTTCGACACCACTGAGGTGAAGCTGGAGAACCACCCCCGATCTCCAGTCATGTGTCGTGAGCATCCAGAGTCCATCAACCAAATGTTCTCCAAGCCTCCCACGTGCAAATCAAAAATGAGAACGAGGATGAGCAAACGACTCAACACTGGGGTTAGAACAAAAGGAATCAAACTAGTGTGGAGCTATCTACTCAAAAGAAGGGTTAGAAAAATCCATCCTATCATGGCTCATATGTGGAAACCTCCCACGTCTCATTGGAGGAGTACGAGCACCACGAGGGGGAAAATGTGGTACGTAGTTCCTCTGAGGTTCAAAGTTGTGACCATCCCTCCTAGACCTGTACTGACCACGAGGAGGAAAGCGTCCAACAAACTCATCACTCACAGATCCAAAACACACACCACGCGACACCACAGAATGAACACCTCTTTGAGGTGCACCTGTCTTACCGGTGCCCCCTGTCCAGCAAACACACCACTCCCAGACTCAACACGCCTACCACCATCTCTCTGAGGAGCAACACCATGAGTAGGAAAACCTCGAGCACCCCAAGTAGGAACTGTATGCACAACCTCCTCACACTGAGGTAGTGGCATACGAGGCTCAGGCACAGTATGAGAAGGGAGGTACCTGTCCTTGTTTGCCCACTCCTTAGCAAATTACTTACCCCTTCTCTTCTTATAGCAAAACTCCTCCTTATGACCATCCCTTCCACAATACTCATAATGGAAGCAGACTGGTTTTGGTTGTGGTTTCTCTCTAGGCTGTGGCTTCTCACACGACTTCTCACATGACTTCTCATTTGTTTTGGGTTCCACTCCAAACTCTCTCACAAAAGTCAGTCTCCTCTGGAAATCGTTTGTGGGAGTAGGAAACACAAGTGGATCTGGATCTATGTCAAGTTTGTTCAGCAAGTGATTTGGCTTGGGTTTCCATAGGTTCTTGTGGATAGTTTGTGGTGGAACTAGAATATCCCCAATTTGCTCCTCCTTTTTCTCACCACTACTCTCACCAATTTTCTCAGACCCAAGCACCTATCCATCAACACACTACGTAGTTTTGGGGATTTTGCGACCGATTTTTATGGCGACGGGTGGTTTTGGTGGCTATAAACTGGGTTTAACGCGACAATAGTCGATATTGGTCGCGATAAGGGTGTGTGTTGCGATCAATTGTGTAGCATTGCAATTTTAATGGCAATTGCGACAATGCATGGGCCTCTGTTGCAATTGCGGCGTCAGTATTGCGACGCTTATTGGTAATGGTTGCAGTAGTTGCCCATATCACAATGACTATGACACGTCGCTATTAGTCATGACATGTGTTGCAAAAGAGTATTACTTTTAGCGACGAAAATGCACTCGTTGCGACTGAAATATTTGATATTGCAACGTGCATCAAAATTGTTGCAAACTAGACAGGGGTATGGCAACGCTAACACGTAATCGTTGCGCTAGAGAAGATGCTATTGCGACAAAAATATCCCCGTTGCGATCAAATGCACTATTAGTTGCAATTGATGCGTTTGTGTGTGTCTAGCCCAAGACCTATTTTGTAAACCTTGCAAAAAACTGAGGCCCATCAATGAAATCGACATTTGCTCAACTCTAAACCACTGGCAAAATTGGAGGCCTAACGGACCCACAGATGGGTCGGCCGAACCACTGGTTCGGCCGAACCACGTGGGCCTGTTCGATGGCCTGTAGGCCTGGATCATGTCCTGCACAAGACTATCTATCTTTGTACACCGAGTCCTAACCCAACTCTATTCGTTTCACCAAGTCCTAACCCAACTCTATGTCGTATCACCCATCGTAACCCAACAATATATATCGACATGTAATACGAGGAACGAAAAATACCCAAACAACACATCCTTGCTTGTTGTCGTCACGCAATCCGCCGGGGTGACGCTGCAAGCTCCGATCATCCGGAACCACGAGCGCAAGTGCGATCACCTGCATCACGACGGGAAAAAGTATGTTCTTTGGATCCAATCCGCCAAGGTATAATCGATTATGTGATCCATGTGGATGGAATTTTATTTGTTTGTTAATTAGTTTGTATATACATCTAATTTTAATACAATAATATGTAATACTGATCGTATGCCCTTTGTCCTCACTGGTCTAGAAGATTAAAATCTGCTGTAGTTGGTTTTCTTGCAATGGCAAGTGAGGAGGATTGCAGTTGGATGGAATTGCTGACTACAGATGATGCGTGGAAACGCGGCTTCGAGAAGTTTATGGATGATCTGTTTGAAGTAGAAGAGGAAGGAGAGTCTCAGCAATGTCCGTGTTGTAAGTGTCGTCGCATGGCATATCATAACAGAGACACTATCGAAGGTCACTTGGTTAGATCAGGGTTTGACAGGGATTTCATAAAAGAGCAAAAAAACATCATCATCTTGCTGCTGATCCTATCGTCTGTGTGGATGATTACGACGATCTTGGCGATCATGACGATCGGGGGGCCACCAATAAATTGTTTACCTCGTTGATCAGTGGTGCCATACATGGTGGAATTAAAGGTGGTAATGAAGAGGAGCCAAATGAGTCAGCACGCAAATTTTTCGATTTATTGGAACAAGCTAAGATAGAGTTGTACCCTGGTTGCAAGGAGGCTTCAAAGGTTTCTTTCATTGTCTGGCTATATCAGATCAAGTGCATGTGTGGTCTTAGCAACGCTGCAATGGAGCAAATACTGTTATTATTCCGTCTTGTGCTGCCTGAAGGGCATTGTCTCCTGGATTCCCTAGACAAAGTTCGAAAGGTGGTTCGAGACCTTGGCTTGGACTACCAAAAGATTCATGCTTGTGTCAATGACTGTGTGTTATTCCGTGGAGTGTACGCAGACATGGACAACTGCCCAACTTGCAATGCCAGTAGGTGGAAATTTACAGATTCAGAACAAGGGACTGGCGTGGTTGTCACTGATGCAGCAAAAAAGAAGCGGTTACCTCGTAAAATACTGAGGTATTTTCCACTGATTCCTCGACTGCAAAGATTATTTATGAACGAGGAAACAACGACATATATGCGTTGGCACAAGGACGAATTGATTAATGATAAAAAACTGAGACACCCAGCTAACTCAAGGGCATTGAAGGTCGTGAATGAGACGCATGAGGACTTTGCAAAGGATCCACGTAATGTCAGGTTGGGACTTGCATCAGATGGCTTCAATCCATTCGGGATGTTGAGCTTGGCTTACTGTACATGGCCAGTTATCCTAATTCCTTACAACCTACCTCCTTGGTTGTGCTTGAAACAATCCTATTGGATCATGTCCATGCTAAATCCTGGGCCTAAATCTCTAGGGATTAACATTGATGTGTATTTGCAGCCTCTGATCGATGAGCTCAAAACGCTTTGGAGTAAAGTCGGAGTTGAAACTTGGGATGCGAAGGATAAGCGCAATTTTAAAATGCGTGCCATGTTACTCTGGACAATAAACGACTTTCCTGCTTACGCGATGTTATCTGGCTGGAGCACCAAAGGGAGGTATGCTTGTCCTTATTGCCACAAGGACACTGAGTGCATGTGGTTAAAATTCGGTTCGATGCATTGCTACATGGGGCATCGGCGTTTTTTGCCTACAAACCACAAGTGGCGAAGGGTCAAGGCTAGCTTCAATAACTTGGTTGAGACGAGGGAGGCACCAGTGCCACTCAGCGGTGAACAAGTTCGGCAGCAACACGCTACATTTGAGCAAGTCATCTATGGAGCCACTACCTCTAAGAAGAGGAAGCAGTGTGATGAAGATACTAGATGGCACAACTGGAGGAAGAAGAGTGTTTTCTTTGAACTTCCATATTAGGATTCATTGCTCGTACGCCATAATCTAGATGTCATGCATATTGAGAAGAATATTTGTGAGAGCTTGCTTGGGACTTTGCTCGACATATCTGGTAAAAGTAAGGACAGTGAGAAGGCTCGACTTGATCTGCAAGAATTGGGTATAAGGAAGGATCAACATCTAGTTCTCAATGAGAAAGGTAAATACGAAATGCCACCAGCGTTGTACACATTAAGTCGTGATCCAAAGAAAATCCTGTGCAACTTTCTACAAGGTGTTAAGATGCTCGATGGTTATGCCGCTAATATCAGGAGATGTGTTGATGTCGATGGGTGCAAGGTTTCTGGCTTGAAAAGTAATGACTACCATGTTATCTTACAAAAACTCCTACTTTTGTGGTACGTGAAATATTGCCTGAACAAGTAGCGCTCCCGTTGATCCAGCTCAGCAGGTTTTTTAACTCGGTATGTTCAAAGGAGATTGACGTGACCGAGATGCAAGAACTTAGCAAATCGATTGCAGAGACCCTTTGTCGTCTTGAGATGATTTTCCCTCCAGCATTTTTTGATATTATGATGCACTTACCAGTTCATGTTGCTTGGGAGGCTAAATGCGGAGGCCCTACTTGCTATAGGTGGATGTATCCAGTTGAGAGGTACCTACGTACAGTCAAAGGATATGTGAGGAACAAAGTGTACCCAGAGGGTTCAATAGCAGAGGGATATATATCGGAGGAGTGCCTTACATTCTGTACTCGGTTCTTTGAAGGTGTTAGTACGAAGGTTGATCGGCCAGAGCGTTAAAAAAAGAGCGATGTTAATGAACCACCTGCTGGTCTGAGTGTATTTGCGAGCAGGGACATGAACAGAAAGAGAACTACTTCTATGCATAATATGGAGGTACTAGGTTCCGAAGTTTTGCAGACGATGAGGCACTACATAATATCAAACTGTGATGAGGCCCTTCCATGGATAAAGTAACACATGTAAATTATTTGAATCTTGTTACATAGTCCACACTACATATCTCACTATGATTATTTTTCTCTTAAAAAATGTTGCAATGAGCATAAGGCCGAATTGGAGAAAGCTGGATCGAAGAATGTTGAAAGGAGGCACACCGAGGAATTTGTATCATGGTTCGAGCGAAAGGTGAATAATATACATTTGTGTTAAATTTAAACTCGTCAATTTTGAATGTGGTTGTAACATATTGTCAAAACATATGTGAGTGTAGATGAGGAACCTGCATAGGGAGGGGAAAGCAGATGCCATGATATATTCTCTATCTCGTGGTCCTGAAACAAATATAGCTACTGTGAAGAATAGGTGCTCAATCAATGGTTTCTATTTTCGGGCATCGCATGTGGAGAAAAATCTAACAACACAGAACAGTGGTGTTGTCGTCAAGAGTAAAGATGGCATGTAATGGTTTGGACAGATTAAAAAAATCTACATCCCTG
The DNA here is from genome assembly GCA_036936925.1 of Cenchrus fungigraminus. Taxonomy (NCBI): domain Eukaryota; kingdom Viridiplantae; phylum Streptophyta; class Magnoliopsida; order Poales; family Poaceae; genus Cenchrus; species Cenchrus fungigraminus. The sequence goes on along the minus strand of CM072779.1, from coordinate 87,145,075 downwards.
ATTTTCATGAAAGGCAGGAAGTCACATTGTTCGAGTGTGACTGGTATGATGTTCCTAGACCAGGAACAAACAGATCAAAATGGTACAGTAAAGATAAATTTGGGATTATTGATATTGATACTTCTCAGCGTCGCTATTCAGCTGAGCCTTATGGCCAGCAATGGAAAACCCGTTGCACAACGAAATGGGCATTGCACAACGAAATGGGCACGATGTCATCGAAGTCGATATTGACATTAACGGTCTCAGGTGCGTATCGGCCGCCTCGCTCTACACCTTCTTGATGAGTTTCCTGGCTTTCAGGATAAAATTGTGTGCAGTAGTTACATTGTTCGCTCCACGCAATCGATTTGATATACCTCTAATCCCATCTAGGGTTCTCACTTCTCAATGTACCTCTCTTTGATGACAGCACAATCTCATTTGATTTATCCATTAAAATTTACATTCCTATGAGGATACATGTGCGCATCATTTTATTTCTTTATTTTCAACATCCTTCTATTGTTTCTTCTTTTCCTTAATCAGAAATACGTGTTCATAGTTATGTGCTCATGCAGGTCTATCTCTATCTAAAAAATTGTAACTGAAACTAATTGTTGTTTGTGAAACTCGCTGAGCTGAATAGACATTGTGCTATTTGATCACTACATATTAGTTTTCCACATACTTCCTACTAGTATATATATACATATATGCATATACCATTATTAGTACTACATCTGAATTTTTTCCATGCTGCCGTATTAATATTTATGTGCACGTGTAGAGACTCCGATTTCACAGGTGATGAGTGGACTGTACTAGTCGAAATCTGTGGGGAAAATCTACGATACGTCTCTTCTAAATTGGACAAGGGTATTATAGACTTTAGTGTCCTGACAGATATTAAAGAAATGTTTGGATTTGAGCAGCGGAACTACATGTACTACATGAAGAGAAATGAAGATTATACCTGTACAGCGAGTAATATTGAAATTAAATCTAAGAAAGATATACTGCAAATGGTTTAGTATGTGGAGTCAAGCAATGAGAGGAAATTAAGGTTGGTACTGTCAAAAACTGTTGTTGATGCAGGGGCGGTTAGTGTTACACCCCTGAAACTTCAGAGGCGGCCGCCTAATCCTAATGATGACCCTGATTCTGATGATGAAGACTACTATAGTGTTGATGAATACAAATTTTGGCTTGAAGAACAAGACTAGGACTGTGGTACGTATGTTGCTTGTTCTACACTAGCCACATGTAGCCTTGCCTGCACATTATACTCATACCAGTGTTTGTAATTAATTTGCAGACCTTCACGATGACTTCAGGGAAGATACAGTTAAAGCGTACACTAAATGGTTCACTAGTGTCAGATCTCTCAAAGAAATTAGTAAATCCTTTTCCTTGTCGACTGCAGCTTATTTGTGATGAAAAATGTGAACCTTCTAAGTGCATGTGTTTTCCATTTTTTAGAGGCGTATGATAAAGTTCAAGCTAAACCTACAGAAGTAGTCGTACTCCAACAAGATGAGAGCAATGACAGCAGCCTGACGCCGCCACCAGAAATGATGCCGCCACCACAACTTCCATCGCATGCTAGGAGACCAAGGAAGACAAAAGGTTAGTAAAGCTCTACACCTCGAGAAACTTCACTCTTTATTTTTCATTGGTTTCTGCAACTGCTATTGTTCAGTAGTGAATGTTATTTTCTCTGGTGTGAATGCAAGTAGGTGGCAAGAATGTTGGTCGTGGAACCCTGAAAGGGTTATCTATAGTTGCCAAGAGATCAAGATCTGGCCGCGAAAAGTTGAAAATCCAATTTTCATCAAAGTTGGGTGGTCCCTCTGGACAAAACAGACGTACCTTTGTTGATGAGATTGTTGTACATACTAGGCAGAGGGCTCCACTAATTGGAGTCTGATATTGGAGTGAAGTGCTTCCAGTAGTCAAGAAAGAGATCGTAAAAGTTGTAATGGTAAGTCACTGTCCACTGCATGCACCTTGTTAATTTAATATAGCAGATGTGTTCCCTCTATTTTGTTCGTATCCAGTTTTATGATTGAATCATGCATGAATAACAAGGTTCCATCCCACCAGGAAGGATGGGATTTTGAGGGCATTCAAATCGAGAGGAAAAGATATTGAAGATTGCCCACGAACGCTACAAAGGTTGGCGAGGTGACTTGAGTGCTACATACAAAGCGTACAACAGTTATCCAGAAAGAATGAGGCACAAGCCTGCTGACCTAAACATTATGGAGTGGCACTATTTGTGCCACTACTTTGGACAAAAACATTCAAGGTACAATTTTTGCTACTAAATTAAAGAACAACATTGTGAGTTATATAGAAGATGAGTTCAACCTTTCATCGCTTAACAGCACTGGTTCACTCCTTGCAGGATCACAGCACCTAGAACTCTGATAATCGCAGCCATCTGTTTAGCAACCATTCGGCGGGTTCGAAACCTTACTCTCAGTGGAGTTGGGAAAAGGTAAAGATTGGTTACAATATTCTCATCTTTCACTATCTACATAAGAAAATCATATATTGATGCCGTGTAATGATGCAATCATAGCGAGATCCCGAAACTGGTGCTGAGCCACGTCAGTTGGAACTTTGGAAGGTTACTCAATCTAGGGATGGAAAATGGAGAAATGAGGTGGCTGAGACTATTTATGTGAGTACAAATTTGATTGTAACCTTGCGTGCACATAACACTTGTTTAATTTTGAATCAAACCATGGGCACTGTTTTCTATCTTACAATTTTTTCTTGCCCACAGCATTGTACAGTCAGGAAATTAGCTCTACTAGCAAATCCAGATGAGGGGGGTGAAGACACAAGTTCCACTCCTCGAGATAAAGAGGAAGAGAAATTTTTCCAGGAAACATACAGGGAAAGAACACATGTCAAATCCCCTGTGTCACGTGGCCATGGTTACATGTCCACTCCAAGAAGCAACAAAGTGTATCAGGAGAGGTTGTTACATGAGAAGCTCGATAAGGTCGAAGCACGAGAACGTCATCTAGAAGAAATACTTGAGATGCCTGAAGCTGACAAGGAACGCGAGAAAGAAGAATTAAAGAAAGTGATGGAAAAGCAAATGCAGGAACAATTTGCAAAGATGATCGAGCCTATCAAACACTTGCTGCCATGTTCAGAGGTAACCAGATGATTATACCTGTTGTGTTCATAACTTGGCCAATGCAGATAATATCTTACCTTCCATCATTTCAAATAAGCAGAATACACCTCAATCCAACAACAGTACATGTCAAGTTGACCCTAGGGTCGATGAGGATGGCATTGCTGCAAGAACATTAGTGCAGAGTCAAGAAACAATGAACATGGTAACGACTATACTTGGTTGTGATTGAGAAAATGCATATTGATGCCACTTATCTCTCGCCTACCCTCTTTCATAATGTGCAGACTCCCTCTGAAACCATCAACAATAGTTCTAATGAAGCTGTACATACGAGGCCGGAGGAAAACATTCCTGCAACACTAGTAGTGCAGGATCATGTAACAACCCAGGTAACGACACCAAACAAGCTTTCCAATCATGATGCATGGTGTCGTGCTTTTAATCACAACTGATATAGTTATGATATAAAGCTATACATTCCAGATGCATCTATCAAGCACCGTGACAAAAGACAAAGAAAATGTGCCACCTAACATTAGTCATACAAGTGCCAACATTACCAAGACACTGTTCGTCGAGAAACATGATAATCGTGCTCCACCTTCTGCACCTTCTTCTACACCTACAAGATATATCGCTACAAACACGCTGGTGAATCAGTCTAAGATGCGATCAGGAAAGAAGAGAGCACAAGAGGTACTAACTGAACTTTCCTTTCTTAATGCCATTTATATTTTTCTACTTCCAATCCATATGATGCTGCATATTCTCATTCCAAGACAAATTGGGTTCAGATGATGTAATTCTCTAATTTCGTTACATTCAGAAAGAGAAGCTCTGGAGCCGAGAAAAGACTCAAGATCGGCCAACAAAATCCCTTCGGCATCAAACAAGAAGCTCAAGCCTCCAAGCAAACCTCAGCTCCAGAAATGATGATGATCTTCAACAATACTGGGTGGGAGTGATGCTAGGCTCTTTACAAACTTTGTTACTATTAATGTGCGTGATGGACAAGAGTGCAAAATTTAATGTGGTGAATTTTATTCTGTTATATGAATAATTGTGGTCTTGAATGACATGAATGTACATTGGTTGCATCAATCTATGTTACGATTATTTTTGTTGCATTGAAGAATCCAAAATTGGGGAGAGTGGGCATCCAGCATGTATCCTATGGCGACCAATATTTTGTTGCGATTTCCTCTATGCCAATAGCAATGAACCATAGTTCGTAGTGATATAGTACATGCATATGGCGACCAAAATTCATATGATGCGTTATCACTAGAGCATATAGCGTCGACACATGCTTCGTTGCGATACCCCTACTCACATAGCGACGGTACTCATCGTTGCGATTTGGTTAAAGAACATGGAGATGACCAATCTTTGGTTGCGTGACCATCTACGTGTATAGCGACGAAAATTAGCGTTGTGATTTTGTTCAAGCATCTGGCGACGACACATCATCGGTTGCATGACCGGCAACGTGTATAGCGACGACAACTAGCGTTGCTATTTTGTTCAAGCATATGGCGACGACCAATAGTTGGTTGCGTCACCATCTATGTGTATAACGACGGTAATGATCGTTGCGAATTGTTTCAATCTTATGGCGACGACGCATAGTTGGTTGCATGAATCCCTTCGTGTATGGTGATGACACTTAGTGTTGCAATTTCGTTGGATCATATGGCGACGAAGCATATTTGTTGTGTGACCCTCTTTGTGTATGGCGACGGCAATTAGCATCGTGATTTGCTTCAAGCATAATGCGACGACCCATAGTTGCTTGCGTGAACCTTGTGCTGTATAGTGACGGTAATTAGTTGCATTTTGGTTCAAGCATATGGCGACGGATTACGACTTCGTTGTGATAGCCTACATAAAAATTGCAACAGCACGTATCACATTGCGACACGATTCTTTCACTATAATAGTGCTTGTTTGCAACCGAGCAAAGTGGTCGTAAAAACCACTATCGCAACGACGCCTTTTGTTGCAATAACCTGTGTTGCAACGCCACTGGTCGTCGCTACTTCACCTAATTGCGACGCCAGGCACTGTCGCAACACTTGCTTTTTATTGCGACACCGTTTTGGAACCGTCGCAGCAACATATTGCGACGGACAAAATTGTGACGCCTGGCGACGGAATGAATCTGTTGTAATCTCTACGTATCGTGACCAAAAACCCCATATAGCGACCACTTGGAGGCGTCGCGAACAACACCAATCACAGTAGTGACACGTTTATAAGAAGCAATCATCATACCAAGCTGTGGCTCATGACCAGACAACCAACCCATCAATTGCCTCAAATAATCATCTCATCTTGCAAGCGATCAACATAATATGCAAGCTCAATATTTTTCACAGCATGGACTTCACAAGTAGAACAAGTAGTGGTAATAGGGGATTTCAAAGCAGCTTCAAGTGATACAATCCTAGAGTGAGACTCATCTAGTTTTCCATGCAAATAGGATAGGAAGTACAAGCTCCTAACAAAGGAGGTCTAGATCTCAACTCCTCAAGCTCAGCCCTAACCACATCTAGTTCCTCATGCTTTGAGGCATGTTTCTCCTTAAGCACAATCAAATCAGCCAAGAAAACATTGTAATCACCATGATCAACCTCATCAGAAACAATAGGAGCAGCCCTAAGGGAATCATTTTCAAGCTTAGCATCAAGACACTTAGATTCTAGCTTAGACATCTTTCCCTTTGCCTCTTCTAGTAAAGACCTAAGTTCTTTCCTCTGCTTCTTAGCATCTCTAAGCACTACATCACGATTATCTACCAGGGCATTCAATTCAGCATTCTCCTGGCATAAAGAGTCGAGCTCATCAGTTACCTCATCATCAGAGTCAGAGTCAGAGTCCAAGTCGTCCTTCCCGCTTCTTTTGCTGTCAGAGTTGTGTGCCATGCCGTAGAAACCGTCCTCTTGTGTGAAGCAGCTCAAGCCGTTGAAGTTCTTGCTCACGTGCTTCTTGCTCTTGCGCCGACCACCATCTTCCTCGTTGCTTCTCAAGCTTGACGTCTAGTAGGAACTGGAGTCGACGTCGCTCGCACCAGCCACCATCGCTCGAGCCTTCTTGTTGTTGTAGCCGCCGTTCTTCCTTGTCCTTTGCTCGTCCTTATTCTTATGCTTGGAGTGGTAGAAGTTCTTGGAGCGGTGCTTGTCCTCATTCCTCAGGCGATGCTTGTAGTCGTTCTTGGGCTCCTCCACCTCAGGACACTCAGCGATAAAGTGCTCATGCTGCTCGCACTTGTAACACATCCCTGAGTTCCTCTGTGTACTCTTGTGGTTCTCGTACGTACGCCTGAATATCCTAGCCAGCAATGCGAGATCGTCCTCACTCAGCACCTCAAACTCTTCATCTAGCATGGAAACACAGCACTACAAGGAAAATTGTCTAGAAGATGGGTTGGCATTAGTTCTTGATCCAGAATCAGAGACCAGAGCTAGACTATGTGAATCAGTTAGGTTCTCAGCCTTAGCTCTCAAGCCTCGATCAACCTCAGATGACTTGTGCTTAGAGAACAACTCGTCAACAGTCAAAGTCTCATATCCACCGGACTCCATAATCACCTTGACCTTGGTACTCCACACGGTATGATCTAGCGAATGTAAGAGCTTCACCGCTTTATCATGATCATTGTATGGGATAACAGTCACATTGGCCCTCATACTATTCACAATGCAAGTGAATCAATGAAACATCACGTCAATCGACTCGCTGGGGAGATGAGTGAAGTTCTCATACTCTCTACGGTAAGTAGCAAACAAGCGAGCCTTCACTTGATTGTTTCCACCATGGGCAATCTTCAGCTTATCCCAAATCTTGCAAGCGAGCTCCTCTCCAAACACCCGATCAAATTCAGATGCACAAAGAGCACGAAATACATAATCGACTGCCTTGTTGGCATCGAACGCATCCCTAGAACCTGGGGCAAGGAAGTTTGCGGGACGAACATAGGAGATGTCATCCGTCACGTCCCAAAGCAATTGTCCCTTGCCACGAAGAAACACAAGCATCCGGGTCTACCACATCTGGTAGTTCTTCCCATCAAAGTGCGAGGGACCCGAACCTCTATCCCGGTACATTATCTTTGGATCTTAGACTTGTTAGAGTCACAACGACCCGTAACCGGCTCTGATACCACTTGAAGGGCCGGATTGGTGACCAGAGAGGAGGGGGGAGTGAATGGGAGCCGATAAAAATTCTCTAACAAGAACTTCGGCCTATGCCCCAAATCACTTCCAAAAAGATCCCGAACACTACTTGCCAAGACCACGTAGTCACTGAGAGTACTACTGATCCTAGCAACAAGTTCACACCCCAAAACAAAACACACGAGAACACAGCAGAAAAACTTCTCGGCTTGCTGCCAGACCGACACCGGTTAGTCCGGTCACCCACACTGGTCAGATCGGCGACACCGGTCAGACCAGTCACCTGCATCGGTCATATCGGTCACTACAACAACCACACAACAACCATTCTAGAGAGCCTCATGGAAGTATCTAGGCTCTGGAACAAAACAAACAAAAAACTCGGGAAGAGAGGAGCACAACAAGATCCACACGCCTAATCATACCGAACTGAAACTTGGAGAAAAACAACACTGGAGCAACTTAGAAGAGAAGTACACGCTACCAACTATTCTCTTGAGAAAAGCCACGAATAGGCCGTGACCAGTCAGACCGGTTGGCTCCACTGGTCAGACCGCTCAGGTCTGGGCAACTCGGGATGAACTCTACCTGCGGGGCAACTCCAAGAATCAAATCTACCGATCTCCCGATTCGCTCAACGGATTCAAATGAAACTTTGGGGAAGGTAGGAGTACATCATGGGCAATCCATTGCTAGTAGATCGGTTCCCCAAACCCATCAAATCATGAGGAATTGCGAATGAAACACCAAGAACACCTAGCCTCGGACTGAACCAAAAACCACCAAATCGAAGGCCTTTCCCAAGGTTTGTGGGCACAAGATCACCAAGAAAAGAGTCACAAGGAACTCATACGTGATCCCCACAAACAAATCCGCAAGGAAACCCCCTCAAATCTGACAAATAAAAAACCCCACAAAATAGCTCTGAAAATCACAAAAAAAGAAAAACACCGGGAGCAACTCGGGAATCAGAAGGAGGCACAAGGATGAACTCCAAATCTTCCATACATCACAAGGAAATATTCTTTACAAAGAGTCTAGTAACTTCCTATCATCCTACCCACTTGAGATTAAGGCTTAAACACTAGCTAGCCGTAGAGAAGAAGAGAAAGAGGAAAATAAAGAGCTCAAACGGTGCAACAGTTGGCTGCCATCCTCCCCTTGGTAGACATGTATAGGTGGAGGTAAAAGACTAAACTACCCCTACAACTTGAAAGGAAGATACATGCCCTCGAGGGGAAATTTGGGTAACTTCGTCGATTCTCCATCGGACGGGCACACATCCACTGCAAGCCTGCTTAGCCTCGACGCAAGCTTTGTGATCATGCCGCGTGTCCTTCGGTTAGAAGCTTCTGGGTGCACACGGACCACACCGGTCAGACCGGTGCTCCCCACCAGTCTGACTGGTGGACCAGTCAGACCGTCGGAGTCCACCGTCAGACCGGTCCGGTGGAGAGTCTTGTCACGCTTGGCCTTCGGACTCAATTTTGTGGCTCTACCGAGAAACATGATGGTTTTGTGGGTAAACTACCAGAAACCCCGCGGACGAGGCGCGACCTCCACGCCAAGCTCCTTCTTGACTTGGCCACTACGATCGCCCCGGCTTGATGTTGGTTTTGTGGCTCTACCAACAAACCGTCCACAACTTTGTCTTGCCACTACTAGGTTTTTGGTCAAATGCAACGACGAAAAAACATAACAAAAGACCCAAAAATGGTAGCAAAAGTACTTTTGCTAGCATTTTTTTGGTTAAAAGTCGTTGCACTTGTAAGGGTAGCAATAGCAGAATGCAACATGTTATGTTTTTGTTGCGACACACATCCCCTCTATTGCAACACTTTCGACGCTTTTGCAACACATAGTGAGTGTTGTAACAAAAGTAATTGCAACCACTATGGGTGTGGCAATAGTATCAATTGCAATGAACTAGGTGTTGCTAGCGATATGTATTGCGACATGCTGGTCGTGTAGCAACACAATGCAATTACAATGCAACATAGGTGTTGCAATCGTGGTTATTACTACGCGGAGAAAGCATTGTAATAGAGGTTCTCTATTGCTACGTCACCTAAATGGTTGCTATAGGTGGCTTAGGTTATTGCAACGTTTCTGTAGGTTGGTTGCTACAGAGAGGTCCTCTATTGCCACATTTCTGAATGATTGCTATAGGTGGCAAAAGCTATTGCCACGTTACTTACTGTATTGCCACGTTACTTACTGGTTGCTATAGGTAGATTCCTCTATTGCCCCCATCATATTTTTTGTAGTTGCAAGAGATAGTTTGTCTGTTGGCATGATTATTGTACCTATTGCCACGACTAAATGTGGTTGTTATATGTGCGATTGTTGCAACGCAATTTAGTTTGATTTCCATCATATATTGCAACACCAAATTATTATATTAATAATTTATGTTGCGCCGCTTTGTTTGGTAGCTTAAATCAATAATCGCAAAATGACAAATACATGATGAGAAAAGCATCGACATCCATTAAAATGAAATATAATTTGTTCATACAAATCTTTAACGAAACACACCGAGTGTCAAACTAAACGAGAACACAAGTAGCTTAACACATAATAATGTATCCAGCACACAATTATTTGGACTCATTGAATCAAAAGACCAATGTCTACTGCAGCAGCGAAGGTTGCCTTGATATGTATGTTGGCCATCGTCTCACCATTCGCATGCTCCTTCTCAAACTCAAGATTCCACCTGAAAAAATCATTAACATGCCTTAGTTAAACCAAAGTGTTGACATAGGCACCAAGAAACCCATTAGTGGACATCAACACCACATCACTACATATTAGTATATTACTATATGGGACAGAAGTTAAAAACACATCAGCACACTTGAGTGATAAAAGCAATCTAGAAGTTATTAGATTCAGTTATGCATTTTTAGACTAATGTAGTATATTAGATTCAGTTATGCATTTTTAGACTAATGTAGTATAGTGATGGCTAACATTTGCAACATGAAGTATTATTATTTCTAAATCGCATCATGAAGCACACAACTGCCAACCAACGAGACTTCTAGCCTCTACTTGCAACCAGTAATGAGACTTCTTAGATTCTAGCATGTATTTCAAATAGACATGCATCTCTGCAGTTTAAACTTAGAAAGACAATTCATCAGACCTTGTCATTGAAGCCTTCAACTTGAACCAACATGTGGGCCTAAGCCTTTTGATCTTCATACCCACAGTTAATTTTCTGAGAGAAATATAAACACCATTATATAATTCTCTTTAGTTCATTCACATCTAAGTTGTATAATTGAGAACAATAGTACTCAGTAAACTGAAACATACCAAAACTGAATCAGAAGCTTTCAATGAAATAACCATACTGATAAGCACAATGTTCAAACGTGTGTATGTCAACCATGATGAAACAATCAATCGTTGATGATACAAAATATACCTTGATTATTGGAAAATCATGAAAAACAATCGGTGATGCCTTAGAAAGAAATGCTATTTACTTGCACGAAATTTAGTCTCCTTATTATACGCAAAGCAAGGCTACACTGAAACTAAGTCCACACAGGAGTTAAATTGAGCAAAGTTTTAAACGACTTTTAAATAGTTCTCAACAGTTAATATTTTAAATGTGTCTTCATATCAAAACAGAAAAACTTCAACAGTTTATATGGTCAGAATCAGATTGGCCCCTAACACACAAAAGCAAATGATAAGCCCACCCCACTGCACTAATTAGTCCTAGCAGCAGTAGTCAAACAAAATCACAAAGTGTCACTCCTTTTGGCATTGCGCCCCAATGAAGATTTTGCCGAGTGTGGTAAACCAATTTTGCTTGACAAGAAGATGCAAAATATGGCAACATTATATTTTTGGTAGGCACATACAGCAAAAAGAACCATATACTATATTACCTTTGCCCTCTTTATTTTTAGGGACAGTGGTAGAAACAACATTTTCCCCTTCCTTCATGCTCTTGATGCATTGATCCCAACCCTTTATTACTTGACCTGCACATCGACAAAAAAGCCACCAAGTATCACAATATTAAGGCATTCACATCTTGAAAAGAAAGGGAAGTTTTGCTTCAAGCATCATGCACCTTGTTAATTTTGTCGCCAATGAACAACTTTGCTTCAGCTTGCTCCGACCAGTTATGTTCTGTGCTCAAGCTGTGCTCATCCATTTCTCATCTCTCCTCACTACCACCTCTCCCTTCCCGCACTCAATGTCTCTGCCATCTGAAACCTCATAGAAAAATAATCACATCAATACAGATGTACAACTTTCTCCATTTCACTAAATGAAAAAAGTTCAATCTGCAACCTGAAAGAAAGCAAATGCATCCATTCAAAAGATGCTTGGATCCGAAGTAAAACATAACATGGTTGTATATAACAGTGATTTTTCATGGGACATGCATTGAAGAGAAAAAAAATGAGAATTAAGTGTTGTATTACAACAATGTTATGCATTATTTACTGCTGCAGAAACTCAACAAGATGTTGTGTCATGGGTAAACTGTGGAAACCATGCAGGATGCTACAGAATAATTCCCATGGAACAAAAAAAGGCATCACAAAGCATACATGTAGCACTTGTCTTACTTGGAAGGGTCAATTTAGTATCTGCTAGTTTCAAAGAAACCTTTATATTGTGATCCAATGATTCTAATTAATTACATACAAATAATGGTGCATTCATAAAGGATGTTCAGAGACTAAATGCTAGAACATGTAATCCTAATTATAGTTCTTGATTGTAAAGTTGTGTACTCAAAGTAAACAATCATAAATTGTAATACCAGTAGTATCTCACATATGACCATAGTCAAGAAATTTTTCCCGCTAATGCAATGATGAACCATTTGCAACGGTTACTGCCTACTTTAGGAAATATTACTGCCTAAGGCTGAATCCCTGAGCCATGGAGCTCCGTGCCAAGATTCTGAAGAGTGAGCAGACAACCATGGCGTGCCTGCACGCGATCAACATGACATTTTTGTCATCCCAATTAAGGATTTCAGCAGGAGTAAAAGACTAATCCACAAATGCAATATGGACAGATATAGTCTAAAATGCCCAGTTGTACCTGCAGAGAAGCTGATCGTTGGGAGCGAAAGGTAGTGGTCCTGGCAGCAGTCGATGTAGATGAATGCATCACCTTTTGCTGAGATGTTGCTAGAGATGTGAAGGGTGTGCTGAACCTGATTCCTGAAGGCTGTCCAGTGGTGTCGACGAACTCCGGACGGACGTGCCTTTGGGCTCAGCACAACACATCTCAACAGGGGTGAGGACCAATTGTGTCCGAGGACCAGTGGAGGGTCGCTCCTTAGTGATGAGTGATTAACAATGTTATGTGGACTGATACTTGGCTAAGTGTGCAGGTACAAGTTGCGGCTTGACTCGTGTCGGTGCAGGTGATAAACAAGCTCGAAAGGCCTTAGCCGTGGCGGCCTCCGGGTGATGGAGTGGCAAGTAGGCTTGGTTCGATGGACCTGGTGGCTGATGGGGTCAAGTGCGAGCCGTGCGGTGCAAGACTGGCGGGCTGAAGTCGTGAACATGGGCCGGTACAAGGTAGCGAATGGAGCCCGAAGCTTGCACGCGAGGTTTGTTGGTTTGCCCACAAAACCATCGGTGGACGGTTTCTTGGTTTGGGCCTCAAAACCAAGCCCGGAGGCCCGAGGTGACGGAGACGGTGATCCAGGAGCTTCGGGAAGCTTCGAGGCGGAGGGCACGTGGCGTGATCGCGGGGTTTGTGTCGATGTGAAGTGAAGCCGCGGTGGAAGCGTGTCCGTCCGATGAAGACTTGACCAAAATGCTCCTGAGGGGTTGTATCTTCATTTCAAGTTGTAGGGGTAGCATGGTCATTTACCTCCCTCCGATGGACTTCATATAAATAGCGGAGAGGTGGATGGCATCTCTCTCTCTTGGACTCTAGGGTTTCCTCTCCCGGTAGATTGCTCTGAACTGCTTTTTTCTATCTGTATTCCTTAGGCTAGATTCTTGTATAGACTCTGACCTCTGGATGTATGGAAGCATTCGGCGTTGCGGTGATCTCCTAGTCCTCTATGATTTTCGTATCATTTTTGGGGTTATTTTTGAGGAGTTTCATTCTTCGCTCAATTCGGGAATTTTGTCTCAAGAGCTTCAACCATTTGCCGGTGATGAGTTCGTGGAGTTGACCCCGCGGGTCTGGCATTTTTGGTTCTGTTTGTGGCTCGCAGACAGTCCACGCGGTGGTCACAGACAGTCCGCGCGTCCAGGGTTCGTCGCGTGTTCTTCGTGTTCTTGCGCATCCGTGTTTCGATCCGTTTCGGCCCTAGGGTTTTGTTGCGAGAGGTTTGGCGGACAGTCCGCGAGTCCTTCACGGACAGTCCGCATGGGCGAGTTTTTGTCTAGGGTGGCTCGAGATTTGTCTGTGGTTTCCAGCGAGGTGGACGGACGGTCCGCGCTGCCTTCACGGACAGTCCGCGACACTAGCGGACAGTCCGCATGGCCTAGGCGGACAGTCCGAATTTCGGTGTGCATCTCTGGTGGTTCTGCTGCTTATTTCGGACAGTCCGGGGATGACTGGCAGACAGTCCACCGTACACTAGCAGACAGTCCGCCCGTACCAGCCGGACAGTCCGCGCCTGGCGTTTCCAGAATTTGCCAAGTGCTTTAATTCTTGTCTTGTGCTTCCGCGGTCTGCTTCTAGGGGTGTCTCTTGATCTTGTGGGCATGTTTGTGCCTTGTCTTGAGACTCTTCGGTGTGTGTGAGAACTCGGAGTGGCAATCGGGGTATAGGCTGAGTTCGACCTTCGGGAAGAATTTTTATCGGCTCCCATTCACTCCCCCCTCTCTGGTCGCCCTTTTCGGTCCTTCAATTGGTATCAAAGCCAATTATGGATCTTCTTGATTCTAACCAGTCTAAGATCCAAAGATGGGCGATTATGGCAAGGGGTCGGGTCCTCCGCACTTCGATGGCAAGAATTACCCGATGTGGGAGAGGCGCATGGGCGCGTTTTTGCGAGGGAAGGGAACTCTTATCTGGGAGGTCACTCAGAATCCTCATTATGTCATCCCAGATAGTTTTCTGCTTCCAGGATCGTGGGACATGTGTGAGGCCAACAGCAAGGCCATTGATTACTTGTTCTGTGCTCTCTCTGCCTCGGAGTTCGAGCGATTGTACGGAGAGAATGTGGCCGGAAAGATTTGGCTCAAGTTGAGAAATGCTCATGTTGGCAATGCCTAAGTGCAAGCCCGTTTGTTTTCCACTTACCAGAGAGAGTACGAGAACTTCACTCATCTCCCCAGTGAGTCGACCGATGCTATGTTCCAGCGCTTCACTAGCATAGTCAACAACATGAGGGCCAATGTGATAGTGCTCCCATACACGGATCATGATCAAGCTATCAAGCTTTTGCATGCCCTGGATAGGTCTGTGTGGAGTGCCAAGGTCGAGGCCATTGAGGAGTCGAGCGTGTATGATACGCTGACGCTGGACGAGCTGTTCTCCAAGCTCAGGTCTTCAAAGGTTGATCGTGGCTTGAGAGCCAAGAGCGAGAGCCCCACTGATCCTCATAGTTTGGCTCTTGTCTCAGGATCAAGGTCTAACGCTAACTCTGGTGGTTTCTCTTTGTCTTGTCTTGTGTCTTTGCCAGATGAGGACTTTGAGATGCTGAGCGAGGACGATCTCGCTTTGTTGAGCAAGAGGTTTGGGCGGATGTACGAGAACCGCAAGAATGCAAGGCGGAGCTCGGGAATGTGCTATCGGTGCGGGAAGCACGGGCACTTCATCGCCGAATGCCCTGAAGCCATGGAGATCAAGAACGACTACAAGGGCAAGCCCAAGCATGATTACAACAAGCACCGCTCCCGGAACGACTACAAGGACAAGTACAAGGACAAGGGCGAGAGAAGGCACAAGAAGAGTGGCGGCCACAAGAAGAAGACTGCTCGAGCGATGGTGGCTGGAGCGAGCGACATCGACTCGACATCAAGCAATGCTTCTTCCGACTCGAGCAGCGAGGAAGAGCAAGAGAAGCGCAAGGACAAGCGGCACACGAGCAAGAACTTCACCGGCCTAAGCTTCGTCGCACAAGGAGGCTTTCGCGGCATGGCGCACTCCAAGAAGGGTGGGAAGCACAGCTCGGATTCGAACTCCGACTCCGATGATGAGGTATGACAAGATCCCAACTTCTTGCTAGAGGAGAATGCTAGGCTCAATGAGTTGCTTGATAACCGTGATGATGTGCTTAGAAAGACCAACAAGGAGAAGAGGGAATTTAGGTCTTTGTTGGGTGATGCTAAGGACAAGGTAGCCGAGCTTGAATCCTTGCTTGAGAATGCTAGAAATGAAATAGCCGCTTTGAAGTCTGCTCCTGTGGTGTCGGATGAAATTGATTGTGGTGATTGTTCAGTTTTTCTTGCTGACTTGACTGCCCTCAAGGAGAAACATACCTCTGTTCTTGAGGAACTAGATGTGTTTAGGGTGGAGTGTGATGAATTGAAATCTAGGCCAGCTTTACTAGGTGCTTGTACCTCATGTCCTGTCTTGCATGCTAGGCTAGATGAATCTCACACTAGAATTGTTTCTCTTGAGGCGACATTGAAAGCTCCTCTTCCTACATCATGTTCAACCAGTGAAATGCATGCTTTGAAGAATATGGAACTTGCACACTATGTTGATCGTCTGCAGGATGAAAATGATGAATTGAGAAAAATGATGGGGTGGCTGTCTGGGCATGAGCCACAATTGAGTTTGATGTTGGCTCAGTTCAAGAGGTTTGATGGTCAGGCGTTGGGGGCTGACAAGTGTGGTGAGAAGAGTGGTGAGGGAGAAGAGAAAGCCGGAGAGATTCCTATTCCACCACACACCACACCCATGAACAAATTTGCACCCAAGCCAAACCATCTCAGAAACAAGCTTGACACAACCCCAGATCCTCTAGTGTTCCCCCATAAATCTGAGAACTACCAGAAACCCATCAAGTTTGTGAGCACCCAAGGGAGTGTCTTTGATGGGAAGTCAGGAGAGAAAGCCAGAGAGAAGCTTGTAGAGAAACCACAGCCTAAGCCAGTGCCAATCCGCTTCCATTGTGAGTATTGTGGGAGGGATGGGCATAAGGATGAGTTCTGTTTCCGGAGGAAGAGGGATGAGAGGTTTGCTAGAGAGGTGGCAAACAAGGACATGTACCACCTTGCTCATGGTGTGCCTGAGCCTCGTAGAGGGCCTCTACCAAGGGGTGATGTGTCTGAGAGGACAGTTCCCACTCGTGGAGGTGTGTTCCCTCAGAGAGATAGGCTTGTTTGGTTTGGGCGTGGTGAGTTGGCTCGACGTGCTCCTTCTCGTGACCGTTACGAGTTTGGGAGGCACGATCGGAGCTTTGGGTCTCTGATGGACTACGGGCCACATTTTCCTCCTCGTCGTGCGCGTACTCCTCTAGTGAGACGTGACAGGTCCTTTGGTGGTAGGCGTGAGAGGGCTCCGCCTAGAGGTTTTGGGAGAATGGATTTTGCTAACCCTTCTTTTGAGCAAATGGCTCAGCACTGGTTTGACTCTTTTGGTACTAACCCCAGTGTTGAGTCACTTGCTCATTCTCATCCTCATTTTTGATTGAAGGTGGGAGGATTGGAGAACTTTTGGTTGATCGACTTCGGTTGCTCAAGACACATGACCGGAGATCGTGGGTGGTTCTCCAGCCTCACCTCGGTGAGTACGAGGGAGTACATCACTTTCGGGGACAATGGGAGAGGACGAGTGCTTGTTGAAGGTATGGTGAAGGTGAGTAGCAAGGTGACCTTAAGAAGTGTGGCCCTGGTCAAGTCACTTGGTTTTAACCTATTGTCAGTATCTCAATTACTTGACGAAGGTTTTGAGGTTCGTTTTAAGTCGGGTGCTTCTCGTGTGCTTGATTCTCGAGGTAATCTTGTCTGTACGATCGTCCCCGAGGCTCAAATCTTTCGTGCCGACTTTTCCCAGTCTGTTGGTCCTCCTCGATGCTTTGTTGCTAGCATTTTGGCCGAGCTTTGGAAATGGCATAGGAGATTGGGACACTTGAGCTTTGAGTTGCTTTCCCGCTTGAGTGGTCTTGATCTTGTCCGAGGATTGCCCAAGTTGAAATTCGAGAAGGATTTGGTCTGTGCTTCTTGTCGGCATGGAAAGATGGTTGCTGCTTCTCACGCTCCCCTGACTTCTATCATGACCGAGCGACCTTGTGAGCTATTGCACATGGATTTGGTTGGGCCAGCTTGTGTTCGCTCTGCTGGTGGGATTGGTATGTTCTTGTGGTTGTTGATGATTTTTCGAGGTACTCTTGGGTTTTCTTTTTAGAGGATAAGAGTGAGACATTTGGCTTTGTTCGGGACTTGATCTTGAGGTTGAAGAATGAGAGACATGTGTCGGGCATACACCCCGGGTACTCATGCAAGGAAGGAAGAAGACAGACTCCTACTAGAATTCCCCTGTAATCCTACTAGGACTCGTTCCGTGTAATCCTACTAGGACTCCTGCCTTGTAACCGACTAGGAACCCGCCCCCTGGACTATATAAAGGAGGGCCGGGTACCTAGGAGGACATCTCAACCCAACACCAAGCGCAGGGCGCCATACTTGATCCCCAAACAGGACGTAGGGTTCGCCACCACGGCGGCCCGAACCTGTATAAATCTTGTATCTCGTGTCCTCGCGCATACCTTCGAGTTCTCGGTCTCCCGATCACGATCCTCCACCGCATAATCTACTACCTCGGATACCCCCTTGGTAGGTTTGCCGGTCTAAAACACCGACAGCTGGCGCGCCAGGTAGGGGAGATCATCACCACCAGGCGAATTCGAAGGACCTTTTCATCATCAAAATCAATCTACTCGACGACAAGCAAGTCAAGTCGCAATGCAAAGCAAGTCGCCGAGTTCTATCGACAAACGGAATCGATTTCCGTACTCTGTTCGCGCGTCGGCAGAACACGCTCAACTATGCCGCGCGGCCGGGTGCCTCGCCACGTCGCGCGGCACGTCGCGCGGCTCGTCGCACGGCTCGTCGTCGACTTCTCTTACGCCGTGTGCTGCCGCGACATCGTCTTGCGGCCACACCAGCTCGTCGTCGACTACTTCGCCTACGTCGTGCGTCCAGCCTCCTCGGCTCGTCGCACGGCTTGTCGTCGACTTCTCTTACGCCGTGTGCCGCCGCGACATCGTCTTGCGGCCACACCGGCTCGTCGTCGACTACTTCGCCTCGCGCGGCTCGTCGTCGACTACTTCGCCTCGCGCAGGCTCGTCGTCGACTACTTCACCTACGCCGCGCGTCCGGGTGCCTCGGCACGTCGCGCGGCTCGTCGCGCGGCTCGTCGCGCGGCTCGTCGTCGACAACTTCGCCTCGCGCAGGCTCGTCGTCGACTACTTCGCCTACACCGCGCGTCTGGGTGCCTTGGCACGTCGCGCGGCTCATCGCACGGCTCATCGTCGACTTCTCTTACGCCGTGTGCCGCCGCGACATCATCTTGCGGCCACACCGGCTCAAGGGCAAGGGCGAGAGAAGGCACAAGAAGGGTGGCAGCTACAAGAAGAAGACCGCTTGAGCAATGGTGGCCGGAGCGAGCGACATCGACTCGACATCAAGCGATGCTTCTTCCGACTCGAGCAGCGAGGAAGAGCAAGAGAAGCGCAAGGACAAGCGGCACACGGGCAAGAACTTCACCGGCCTAAGCTTCGTCGCACAAGGAGGCTTTTGCAGCATGGCGCACTCCAAGAAGGGTGGGAAGCACAGCTCGGATTCGAACTCCAACTCCGAGGAAGAGGTACGACACGATCCCACTTCTTGCTAGAGGAGAATGCTAGGCTGAATGAGTTGCTTGATAACCGTGATGATGTGCTTAGAAAGACCAACAAGGAGAAGAGGGAATTTAGGTCTTTGTTGGGTGATGCTAAGGACAAGGTAGCAGAGCTTGAATCCTTGCTTGTGGATGCTAGAAATGAGATAGTCTCTTTGAAATCTGCTCCTGTTGTGTCCGATGAGATTGACTATGGTGATTGTTCAGTTTTTCTTGCTGATTTGACTGCTCTCAAGGAGAAGCATGCCTCTACTTTGGAGGAACTAGATGTGGTTAGGATTGAGTGTGATGAATTGAAATCTAGGCCAACTTTGTTAGGTACTTGTACCTCATGTACTGTTTTGCATGCTAGGCTAGATGAATCTCACACTAGAATAGTTTCTCTTGAGGCGGCATTGAAAGCTCCTCTTCCGACATCATGTTCAACCTGTGAAATGCATACTTTGAAAAACATGGAACTTGCACACTATGTTGATCGTCTGTAGGATGAAAATGTTGAATTGAGAAAAATGATAGGGTGGTTGTCTGGGCATGAGCCACAATTGAGTTTGATGTTGGCTCAGTTCAAGAGATTTGATGGTCAGGCGTTGGGGGCTGACAAGTGTGGTGAGAAGAGTGGTGAGGGAGAAGAGAAAGCTGGAGAGATCCCTATTCCACCACATACCACACCGATGAACAAATTTGCACCCAAGCCAAACCACCTCAGAAACAAGCTAGATACAACACCAGATCCACCAGGGTTCCCCCACAAATCTGAAAACTACCAAAAACCCATCAAGTTTGTGAGCACCCAGGGGAGTGTCTTTGGTGGGAAGTCAGGAGAGAAAGTTGTAGAGAAGCCACAGCCTAAGCCAGTGTCGATCCGCTTCCA
Organism: Cenchrus fungigraminus; assembly: GCA_036936925.1. NCBI lineage: Eukaryota > Viridiplantae > Streptophyta > Magnoliopsida > Poales > Poaceae > Cenchrus > Cenchrus fungigraminus. The sequence goes on along the minus strand of CM072779.1, from coordinate 87,125,085 downwards.
TTGTGAGTATTGTGGGAGGGATGGGCATAAGGATGAGTTCTGTTTCCGGAGGAAGAGAGATGAGAAGTTTGCTAGGGAGATGGCAAACAAGGACAGGTACCACCTTGCTCGTGGTGTGCCTGAGCCTCGTAGAGGGCCTCTACCTAGGGGTGAGGTGTATGTGCATACAGTTCCCACTCGTGGAGGTGGAGGTGGAGGTGCGCTTCCTCAGAGAGATAGGCGTGTTGGGTTTGGGCGTGGTGAGTTGGCTCGACATGCTCCTTCTCGTGACCGTTACGAGTTTGGGAGGCACGATCGGAGCTTTGGGTCTCAGATGGACTACGGGCCACATTTTCCCCCTCGTGGTGCGCGTACTCCTCCAGTGAGACGTGACAGGTCCTTTGGTGGTAGCCGTGAGAGGGCTCCACCTAGAGGTTTTGGTAGGATGGATTTTGCTAACCCTTCTTTTGAGCAAATGGCTCGACACTGGTTTCACTCTTTTGGTACTAACCCAAGTGTTGAGTCGCTTGCTCATTCTCGTTCTCGTTTTTGATTGCAGGTGGGAGGCTTGGAGGACTTTTGGTTGATCGACTCCGGTTGCTCACGACACATGACCGGAGATCGTGGGTGGTTCTCCAGCCTCACCCCGGTGAGTACGAGGGAGTACATCACTTTCGGGGACAATGGGAGAGGACGAGTGCTTGCTGAAGGTATGGTGAAGGTGAGTAGCAAGGTGACCTTAAGAAGTGTGGCCCTGGTCAAGTCACTTGGTTTTAACCTGTTGTCAGTATCTCAGTTACTTGACAAAGGTTTTGAGGTTCGTTTTAAGTCGGGCGCTTCTCGTGTGCTTGATTCTCGTGGCGATCTTGTCTGTACGATCGTCCCCGAGGGTCAAATCTTCCGTGCTGATTTTTCTCAGTCTGTTGGTCCTCCTCGATGCTTTGTTGCTGATGTTTCGGACGAGCTTTGGAAATGGCATAGGAGGTTGGGACACTTGAGCTTTGAGTTGCTTTCCCGCTTGAGTGGTCTTGATCTTGTCCGAGGATTGCCTAAGTTGAAATTCGAGAAGGATTTGGTTTGTGCTTCTTGTCGGCATGGAAAGATGGTTGCCGCTTCTCACGCCCCTCTGACTACGGTCATGACCGAGCGACCTTGTGAGCTGTTGCACATGAATTTGTTGGGCCAGCTCGTGTTCGCTCTGCGGGTCGGAAGTGGTATGTTCTTGTGGTTATTGATGATTTTTCGAGGTACTCTTGGGTTTTCTTTTTGGAGGATAAGAGTGAGACATTTGGCTTTGTTCGAGACTTGATCTTGAGGTTGAAGAATGAGAGACATGGTGATGCCATTCGAGCTATACGCAGTGACAATGGCACGGAGTTTAAAAACTCTCATTTCGATGCCTTTTGTAGTGATCTTGGTCTTGATCATCAGTATTCTTCTCCATACGTCGCTTGCCAGAATGGCGTAGTGGAGAGGAAGAACCGGACCCTTTGTGAGATGGCCAGGACAATGCTCGATGAGCATAGGACTCCTAGGCGTTTCTGGGCTGAGGCGGTCAATACCGCTTGCTATGTCTCAAATCGCATCTTCCTTCGTGCCTTTAAGAAGAAGACATCTTATGAGCTGATGCATGGACAACAACCAAAGGTGAGTCACTTTAGAGCTTTTGGCTGCAAGTGTTTCATTCTGAAGAAGGGCAAGCTAGATAAGTTTGAGTCTAGATGTTCAGATGGGATTTTCCTTGGTTATGCGATTCACTCTAGAGCACATCGTGTGCTCAACCTTGACACTAACCGAATCATGAAGACTTACGACGTTACCTTCGACGAGACACTGCCATGTAGCTCTTCTGCTTTTGAGTGTGCAGGTGACGAGGAGATTGGTGCCAGGATCTTTGAAGATGAGCAAGATGGAGATGGAGATGGAGATGAGGACGATGATGGAGGTGACGCTCCCGTGGCTGATCGTGTACGCGCTACTTCGACTACTACGACGACGATCAAAGATGGTCCATCCCCTACACCCACTACGACTGAGGCTGTTCGAGTGGAGGCTACTGCTGAGGGGGAGATCGTGTCCAGGCGAGAGGCTCCGCAGCAGGTACAAGTGGATCACCCACCGACGACGATCATAGGTGACCTTCATGAATGCACTACATGGTCGAGGTCAAGGAATACTTCTCATTTCGCTCACTCTGCTTTTGTCGCGTCGTTTGAGCCCAAAGATATTCGACACGCTTTGTCTGATGAGAATTGGGTGAATTCCATGCATGAGGAGTTGGAGAACTTTGAGAGAAACCAAGTCTGGGTGTTAGTCAATCCACCACCAAATTGCCGTCCCATAGGAACCAAGTGGGTGTGGAAGAACAAAGAGGGTGAAAATAGGATGGTTGTGAGAAACAAGTCGAGGTTGGTGGCTCAAGGGTTCAACCAAAAAGAGGGCATAGATTTTTTTTTGAGATAAAAAAAGAGGGCATAGATTATGAGATATTTTCTCCTGTGGCCCGTTTGGAGGTAATTAGGATCCTTCTAGCCTTTGCCGTGGCTAAAGGGTTTAAGTTGTACCAAATGGATGTCAAGAGTGCTTTCTTGAATGGGGTGATAGAGGAAGAAATGTATGTGAGGTAACCCCCGGGGTTTGAGAGTGAAAAATACCCACACCGTGTATACAAACTCCAGAGAGCGCTCTATGGGTTGAAACAGGCACCTAGAGCTTGGTATGGCAGGTTGAGAGGGTTTTTGCTGAGTAAGGGGTTTGTGATGGGCACAGTTGATAAGACCCTATTTCTCCTTAAGCATGGGAATGACCTTTTGATTGTTCAGATATACGTGGATGACATAATCTTTGGTGGCTCTTCTCATGATCTTGTTGCCAGATTTGCAGATGACATGAGCAGGGAATTTGAGATGTCCATGATGGGCGAGCTGCAGTTTTTCTTGGGCCTCCAGATCAAGCAGTGCAAGGACGGGACGTTTGTACATCAGGCGAAGTACACCAGGGACATGGTGAAGAAGTTTGGCATGAACGACTCCAAGCCACTGACTACACCGATGAGTACCACTACGGCTTTGGACGCGGACGAGGATGGTGAACCCGTGGACCAGAAGGAGTACCGGAGCATGATCGGCTCTCTCCTCTACTTGACGGCGACGAGGCCGGACATACAGTTCAGTGTGTGTCTGTGCGCTCGTTTTCAGGCTTCACCGAGGACTTCACATCGGCAGGCCGTCAAGCGGATTTTCAGGTACTTGAACTACACTCCTGAGTTTGGTCTTTGGTATTCTGCCTCCTCGACACTCAGACTTCACGGTTACTCTGATGCTGATTTTGCTGGGTGTCGATTGGACCGCAAGTCTACCTCTAGGTGTTGTCAGTTCCTTGGTTCTTCTTTGGTTTCTTGGTCATCTCGCAAGCAATCCAGTGTAGCCCAGTCCACTACAGAGGCCGAGTATGTAGCTGCTGCTAGTTGTTGTTCCCAGCTGCTTTGGATGACTTATACCATGAGTGATTTTGGTGAGGAGGGCTCCCAGGTTCCACTTTTTTGTGACAGCACCAGTGCCATAAGCGTAGCCAAAAATCCTGTCCTCCACTCCAAAACGAAACACATAGAAGTGAGGTACCACTTCCTGAGAGACAATGTTGAGAAGGGAAACATATCTTTGTCCTATGTCCCTACCCAAGATCATCTAGCCGACATTTTCACCAAACCACTTGACCAAGTCACTTTCACTCGCTTGCGGGGTGAACTTGGGGTGTGCTTTCCTTTCTAGCTTGGTCTTGGAGCTTCTCATGTATATATGTGTCATATGTATCATTTTGTTGCACTTCCTTCATGCATTTTAATTTCTATACAAAACCTGGTAGGATAGCCATCTTTGGATCACTTGTGCTAGGAAAAGTTTCTCTTATATACATTGATCACCGATGTGCTATTTGTGAGATATGTGCATGTTTGGTAAATGATGGATGTGAATGCTATGCTCTTGATGGTTGTGCCATATACTTATGTTGAGATAGCTTCCTTTTATGAAAATGCTAAAATTGTGTCTCTCATGAGTAGATGCCTGTCAATGCTCAATTTGTGCTTAAATGCCTATATCATATTTAGTTTGTGCTTGAGTGTCATGTTCTCTTTGCTTGGGGTCAAAGACCTTTTTGTCATTGTAAATGTTTAGCCCATTTGTTCACTTTGGGAGGAGCATAAACTTCTTTTTGCCGCAAAGGCACTTCATGTACCATGTTTAAACTTGAAAATGAAATTGGTGTGTGAATTACCTTGTGCTTGAAAAATGAGCTCCTAATCATTGTTTTTATGATTTTGATATTCATATCTTGGGTGCTAAATCGTAGCATGATGTCTACCATGAGAAGTCTCATTTTAAGAAGTAGACACATGGATCGGTGGCTTTAACATGACTTGAGTAGCTTGTGGGCGTTTATAATGATATTGTGATGAGAATTTGTGATCTTGCATAAACTTTGGATGATCTAGTGTATTTGTGCTCAAATGGCTATGGATAGGGTCTTGCTCATGAGATGACTATTTCTTTGTGAAAATTGTTTAAAATTTGCTTTTAGCCGTGTCACATGCTTATATGTCTCTACCTCCTTGATGGCAATATGCTAACTACACCATGTCTACCTTGCTTGCTCTATGTCTCATTTGTAGCATTTTTGTTGTGCTCTTTGTATATTTGAGAAGCTTGGTAGATTATATATATGCTTTGACATGCATTTTTCATGAAAAGAAGGGGGAGAACATCATGATATCTTGATTCATGCATTGTCAACAAGGGGGAGAATGTGTATGATAAGGAGAGATTTTATACATTCTGCGAGATTTTGTGGAAAATTGGTATGCATTTGTGAGATGTTACATGTGAGGAGAAAAATTGAGAAGAAGAGATTGCATTTGCTCAGGGGGAGTTTGCATATGTGCAGGGGGAGCTCCTTTGATTTGTGCCTGAGTTTTGTGCTTTGTGGTGTGCTCTCTGTGAGCTTTGTTTTGTCTCGGCTGTGTCGAACTGTTGCCCTTGTCTTAGGGGGCCGAGACTTGGTCTGGCGAATGATCTTGTTTTCGCTTGTTCTTTGGCTTTGGGTCACTTGCTTGGGAGGTTTGTGTTCGTGGCTGTTTTCTTTTCTTCTTTCTCTATGTGATTTATATGGGTGTTGTCAATGCACTCATCAAGGGGGAGATTGAGGACCAGGTGTGTCCGAGGACCAGTGGAGGGTCGCTCCTTAGTGATGAGTGATTCACAACGTTGTGTGGACTGATGCTGGGCTAAGTGTGCAAGTACAGGTTGCGGCTTGACTCGTGTCGGTGCAGGTGAAGAACAAGCGCGAAAGGCCTTAGCCGTGGCGGCCTCCGGGTGATGGAGTGGCAAGTAGGCTTGGTTTGATGGACCCGGTGGCCGATGGGGTCAAGTGCAAGCCGTGCGGTGCAAGACTGGCGGGCTGAAGTCGTGAACATGGGCCGGTGCAAGGTAGCGGATGGAGCCTGAAGCTTGCACGCGGGGTTTGTTGGTTTGCCCACAAAACCATCGGTGGACGGTTTCTTGGTTTGGGTCTCAAAACCAAGCCCGGAGGCCCGAGGCGACGGAGATGGTGATCTAGGAGCTTCGGGAAGCTTCGAGGTGGAGGGCACGTGGCGTGATCGCGGGGTTTGCGTCGATGTGAAGCGAAGCCGCGGTGGAAGCGTGTCCGTCCGATGAAGACTTGACCAAAATGCCCCTAAGGGGTTGTATCTTCATTTCAAGTTGTAGGGGTAGCGTGGTCATTTACCTCCCTCCGATGGACTTCGTATAAATAGCGAAGAGGTGGATGGCATCTCTCTCTCTTGGACTCTAGGGTTTCCTCTCCTGGTAGATTGCTCTGAACTGTTTTTTTCCCTTTGTATTCCTTAGGCTAGATTCTTGTATAGACTCTGACCTCTGGATGTATGGAAGCATTCGGCGTTGCGGTGATCTCCTAGTCCTCTGCGATTTTCGTGTCATTTTCGGAGCTATTTTTGAGGAGTTTCATTCTTCGCTCGATTCGGGGATTTGAGGGCGTTTTCCTTCGGATTTCTTTGCGACGATCATGGGTGGATGCCTTGGGCATCTTTGTGTATGATCTTGACCCCTCAAACGCCGGGGAGAGCCTTCGATTCGTGAGTTTTTGGCCAGAGTTCGAGTTCTTGGTGGTTGCTTGTGTGATCCGCGATTCCCGGTGATTTAGGGAGTTAGAGGTCGAGATTTTTGGGGCATAGCATCCTTGTGTGATGCTTTTCATCTCCCCAAAATCTTGTCTCAAGAGCTTCAACCGTTTGAGAGATCCGGTGATGAGTTCGTGGAGTTGACCCCGCGGGTCGGGCGTTTTTGGTTCTGTTCGTGGCTCGCGGACAGTCCGCGCGGTGGTCACGGACAGTCCGCGCGTCCAGGGTTCGTCTCGTGTTCTTCGTGTTCTTGCGCATCCGCGTTTCGATCCGTTTCGGCCCTAGGGTTTTGTTGCGAGAGGTTTGGCGGACAGTCCGCGAGTCCTTCACGGACAGTCCGCGTGGCCGATTTTTTGTCTGGGGTGGCTCGAGATTTGTCTGGGGTTTCCAACGAGGTGGACGGATGGTCTGCGCTGCCTTCACGGACAGTCCGCGACACTGGCGGACAGTCCGCGTGACCTAGGCGGACAGTCCGAATTTCGGCGTGCATCTCTGGTGGTTCTGCTGCTTATTTCGGACAGTCCAGGGACAACTGGCGGATAGTCTGCCGTACACTAGCAGACCGTCCGCCCGTACCAGCCGGACAGTCCGTGCCTAGCGTTTTCAGAATTTGCCAAGTGCTTTAATTCTTGTCTTGTGCTTCCGCGGTCTGCTTCTAGGGGTGTCTCTTGATCTTGTGGGCTTGTTTGTGCCTTGTCTTGAGACTCTTCGGTGTGTGCGAGAATTTGGAGTGACAATCGGGGTATAGGTTGAGTTCGACCTTCGGGAAGAATTTTTATCGGCTCCCATTCACTCCCCCCTCTCTGGTCGCCCTTTTCGGTCCTTCAAGGGGCGACACGCAAGGGTCCTGATGCAGTTGTGGGCACATGGGAGAGAGAGAGGGGCTGCACCAAGAATGAACTCAACGGCGTCCCGGCTTATCTCCTCCACAAACAGCACCTGCCGCCCGATGGGGAGAGGCGGTGCCCCGCCCCAGCATCTGCGCAGATGAGATGGAGCGGAGGGAGAATAGGGGAGAAGAGCCAGTTGTCCACGATTGGGAGGGTTCCGGTGGCGCTCGAGGTTGAAGTTTAGGAGGCGCCTTGGCCGAGGTGACGACGACAATGGAGGGGGGTCTTGCTCGACAGGCACCGGATGCGGTTAGGGTTTCCCCAAATTCCGACGGTGGGTGCGGCTCCGGCAGACGACGTGAGCCTTCGCGACACACGATGGATCTTGACGGCGCGGGTGCAGCTCCAACAGATGGCGCGGGTGTGGGCGACGCACGGCGGCATGTCCTGACGGCGCGGGTGAGGTTCCGGCGGATGGCGCAGACATGGATGGAAAAACGGAGGCGACGGGCAGGTTGGAGAGGACGGCGTGCGGAGGGCGAGGAGGCGGCGTGCGGAGGCGGCGACGGAAGGAAGGTGAAGGCGGAGTGCGGATGAGGAGGCGCAGAGGAATGGTTTGGCAGATGCAGGGGCAAAAATGAAAGGGAATGTCGCGGTGGGGTCATGCGGCAAGCGGCAGACGCGTGTGCGGTTGAGGCAGACGCGCGACAGCGAGACGCACCGCGCGAGGAGTTGAAAAGCACGATGGGAAAAATTCTCCTCTTTGAACTTTTTAGTATAATATATGACCGGGATATTCACCACGCTTTGTGGTGAATTATATTTAACGCGCAGCGGCGCTCCGGTCAAAGCTCCGGTGAGCCTACTTAACCCGTTTTCATTCGGAGGAGTAAAAATTGGTTGTACGGTAGTTCTACATCTGATTTTTACTACCCTTGATCTTGCAACCGTTTTTTTTTTTTTTTGAGTAGAGATCTTGCAACCGTTAGGCATCTGCTGCAGGGTGCGGCGGCGGCGGCGGCGGCGCGAGCATCGCGGGTGCAGCGTCCTACATGCCGCTGCTGATCCCTCGATCTGTTGAGGTGCACACTACCGGAAGATCGCGCCGCAGCACCCGACCCAGCATGTTTAGCGGCACATCACGGCGGTGCTGCAGAACTGCAGGATGTGCCGTCATGGAGACGCGCACCTATGCAGACTGTTTTTTTTACGTCCTAGGCTTGCCAATCCGCATTGACGCGCTGGCGCTGGAGAATTCTTGACGCGCACTATGATTATAATCCCTGCTGACCTCCGGATGGAGAGATGCAATCCACAACCATAATTGACTAATTGCCTATCTTTAACCGCTAATAAAGCTTGCATGCATGTATGTTTGTTAGAGAGAGTATGTAGTAGTAAATTATTATAAAGAAATAATAGTCTCTTCCGGGCTACGTGGCTTGTCCATGTGTCTGGATTGAAGTACTCCAATTTCATGTCCGGTAGTAATAATCAGCCTTGTTCAAATTTGAACCCGTTTTGATGTGTTCTGGTCCAAGGTTGAGGCACGGACGCACATGAATTTTTGCAGGGAGTAACGTACGCATGGATTTGGGTTTTAGAGATACAGACTTGCTTCATTATTCAAATTATTATGATTCTAGATGCAGTTACATGCATCATATACGCCGGCTAACATGCAAGATGTGTTTCAACGGATGTGTTTGAGGGAGAGACATCAAATATACCGAGTAATGATCTGTTAATTTTGTTCCTCTTAATGGAGTAATTAACATAAATGATTATTCGTTTGTTTGCGTATGTTGCTCAATCGCTAAAAAATATTAGGGGAGACACTACTAACAAGAAAAAAACAGGAGAGATAACTACTCATCTGATCTACAAAGATAAATCCATGTGTACATGACAAATTACTCCTTTGGTCTTTAAAAGATAATTCATTGTGTATATGGTCATTTACTCCTTTGGTCACAAAAGATTATTTTTCCTTCCATGCGCTTTCACGACCTACAACTAACACGGACAAGTTAAAAAAAAAGTGAAAATCGTGATTGAACTGTAGAAGGGACATTCATATTAAGATACAGGTCCATTTAAAAAAACATATTAAGATACAAGAATTTGAGGCATAGTTAAAGTTTGCATGCATACACGTTTAAGATATATCAAAAAGACCATTATCATCCCTGGAAGTAAAAACACTCCCGTCCATGGAGTGTGTTAAAAGCTTTGCATGCACACCAGCTAGCTTGTGCTAGATTTGGGAGGTAAGTTGACAACTATAAATCCATAATTGGTTGACCGTGCATGCACCTACTATTTTCTGCAGAACTGCATCCGTGCATGCAAACTCATATTTTTGGCACATTATCCTTTAATACTTTTGACATTATTCTTGTTCAAAGTAGTAATTTTCAGACAGCATGGATTCTTTCCTTTGCACGTTAAAAAACCCATAGCAGCATGCGAGCAATTTACGCAAGTCTACATGGCTAATTACTCTGTTCTTACATATAAACTCAATTATAAAAAATTATTCTCATTTCTTCAAGATTACTCCTTTCTTCTTTAAAAGGTTCCTTGTGTATGTGGTCAATTTCTATGTTTGTATATGTAAAGCCAACTATAGAAAAATTACTCCTTATTCTACATGATTACTCCTTAGTCTCTAAAAACATTTTTCCTTGTGAAAATTACTACTTGATGTACAAGGTTACTCCTTCGGTCTATGAAATATTATTCCTAGAAATACTAGTACTCGGTAAGATAATAACTTGCATTTTTGAAACAAAGTAATATTAACAACAAGAACGGAACCGTAACAAGCAGCTTGAATATGCATAATCGAATTCACACTAAAAGCCACTAAACAAGCACTCCAATTGTTTACAACTCGATGTGGGAGTATAGTTCCTCCTGATTATATCCTGAAAGGCGGAAACACCACGATGGCATGACTTTCACCATGCATCTCTGAGTCTCTGCAGGAAATCAAACAGAGGAACCATGAAGTTCTCTATCTGTGAGCACATCGGAAATCAGAAGGGGGCGGTGACGGGGCTAAGGGCACCTACAAGGCGACGTTTCTCCCCGTCCATGTGATGTGAAGTTTGCAGAAACCCTCCCGCGTCATCCTACAGACGGGGTCTCCGTCGTCTGGCGAGACGACGCCCCCCTCCCGTTGTCCGAGGCGGAGGAGACGCGCCCAGCAGCGTTGTACAACGGCTTCTTCTCCAGGCGACGACTTGCTGGATCCCGTGCGGGGAACGCTCGCGCCAAGCAGAATCGGGCGCGCGTGAGACTTCATGCCGGGACCTCGCTTGCCGGCACGAGGGGCTCCGCGCAGAGGAGGCTGCTCGGGGGAGCTGCGCCGCGTCACCGGGGAGCTCTGGCTGCTGCTCGGCGAGGGCACAGCAGCGCCGGGAGCTTCTTGCCTTCGTGCCGTCGTCACTCCAGGGCCGAGGTGGCCGAGCCAGCCTCCGCGGATGCTGTCGGGGCTTCGCTCGCCTGCACGCCCGCTGCGGCTCCGTTCTTCCATCGCTCCGCCCGCCAGCCACCACACCACGCGCACAACACCTCCCCTCCAGCTGGGCGAAGCAACGACGACTCGACGAGGCAAGGACGGGAGGCACCAGGAGGCAGGGGAGCTCCCCCAGCGCGCGGCCACCGCTCCCGGTGCTGGAGCTCACCGGCCGCGTGCGCCGGCGGTGATGCGAGCCTCACGCTGCCAGTCCCGGCGCCGGAGCTCGAAGGTGCCCCGGTGGATTTGTTTTTTGAAACTCACCCTGGTGGATTGAAAGGAGAGAGATGAGGCAAAGAGATAAGGTTCCGTTGCTCGCTCCTGTCCATTCACTTTTGGAGAAGGAAAGAAACAGAGGATTTCAGAAACAGAGGTAATCCCTGATTCTTGTGCTTTGGTTTATGCGCATACTCCACCATAGAATTATGTCTGATCAGTGTGGTTTAGTAAAAAAAATGTTTACCGAATAAGAGAATATGTTTATGAAATGAGCTAAAATGAGGCCTTGATTTGGAACTAGGGATAGATGCTACTAAGTATCTGAATGGCTGGTAGTACAAGCAAACTGAATGCCTTTCTTCATGGGTGACGCCCATGGTATGACATTTGTCAGGAATTTTGGTTAGTACTTGTCAAATGACCTTGACATGTTAATGTGATTTTCACAAACTGATTGAACAATTGTCTTATGGAAATTCTGAAAATTGTCTTCTGATACTGTTCTATATAGTGAATGCAAGTAACTGTCTTAAACTGATTGAAACTGAATGCTATGAGAACTTCAATCTTATTGTTATAATTCTGTTTAGTAAATAATGTTGACAATATGGTATATCCCTAGGATGTTATCTTTTGCAAATTAAATTTTTAACTGGAGGCACCATTTTATTTTGACAGGTTCTATTTGGGAAAATTTGATCAAGCTATGAGGACTGTGTGAACCTGTGCTGCATATGAGGGCTTCAATCTTATCTGACCTTAACTGTCATTTGACTTATCTGAACTTTAATCTTAGAATGTGAATGCATCCCACTGAAGTTTAATCTTAGCATGTGAATGCATCCCACTGAACTGCATCCCACTGAATTAATGTGTGCGCCAGTTATTCTATAAAATGGTGATGTGCAGTGCTATCTGAATGTGAATGCAGTGCATGCATGTGAAACTGATATGTGTGTGCTGCAATAGTGCTCCACTATTATGAGAAGGTGAACTGATGCATGCGCATATGGAGCACTATTGTCAAAATATATATATAGAGGGTATATATATTCTATACCCTGGGTATGCAATAATATTCCATGCCCGATCCAGCTCCGAGCCGCTCTCCCGCACCTCGTCCGGTTCCCGCACCCAGTCCGGTTTTTTCGGGTTCTTTTGGTTTTTCTTCCTCGGTCCTCCCACGTCCTGCTTCAGTTTCCTCTTGAGCCGGACCCCATTCCCACCGCCCACGCTGCCCCCCGTCCTACACCTCCTTTCCGCTACCGCCGCCGCCGCCCACGCCTCCCGATCTCAGTCGCCAATCGCCGCTGCTCCCAGCCCGCAGCCCCCCTTTCCATCCGTATCCTGACTCTAGGCTCTAGACGCCGTCAGCGACGGTCTCCGATTTGGGCGCCGGCAGCGGCGGTGGCTACTGCTTCCCCTTCTGTGGATCCGGCGGCGACGACCATGCTAGCGTTTCACGGCCCAGGGATCCATCTCCTCTATGGCTCTTCGTCAGCTTGTTGTTCCCCCTGTAGTCCTGCTCCTCTCCCGTGGCACCGGATCCGGCCGCTGCCGGAGTTTGGAGCGCCACAGTGGGGCGGATCCGGTCGCCGTCACCGTGCGGTCGGCAGGATCCGGTCTCTCTGTCGCTGTGGAGCTCGGTGGCGTCTCCGGCCCCTCCTGCACTGATGCCGAGCAGGGGAGGGGCCGCCATCCGGTTCTCCCGCCCGCAGCCCAGGATTTGGTGGCCGGAGCTCGAGCAGGAGCAGCCGTCGAGCCACCGCGACAGGCCCCGCCCCGCGTGTCGTCTGCATCACCTCCGACGAGGGAGGCGCCGCCCCTGCTCAACATCAGTGCCGCTGTACGCCGTGGCCGCGAGCCTGCACACCGGGACGATTTCCAGGTCCAGCACGGTATGACCGTCTCTTTCCTCGTCCCTCTCGCCATCTCTCATGGCCTGTTGGGTATAGATTACAACAATTGTGGGTCTTACCGGCAATGAAATGCAGGTTAGCGATGTTGAAAAGTATAGAATAATACCTTGTTCACCTAGCAAGATTAAGCTTTATTTTAACCACTCTTTTTTAGATAATGAAAGATAATATTCCGGCTTAAGACATTTCTTATACAAGAATGCATAGACCATAAGAGATTACATAGCAGCAGCTTTGGGATCATCCATGTCGTCACCTCCGGCAGTGTGGTTGTTTTAGCTCTTGCATATGATGTGTTTTGCGAAGTGCTGGTTTGATTCCATTCTCCTACCGCCGCCGGCGACATGCTCGCCCGGCTTCTGCGCCCTCTGCAGGCGACAGCGGCGCTGTGAAAGGCCCTGGGGCTAACACACTCGCTTGGGGCCGAACCTGCAAGCTACGGTCCCATCGACGGCCATCAGCATATCTCCAACAGCAAGCTCGGCACAAACCTTGTCAAGGTACCATTCCGAAGCCATCTTGTTCCTGCCTTTGACTTTGTGATACCAGATTATTGCCTACGAAATGACCGTCAAGTGGATTTGTGTTGTGGAGTTTGGTTGGGTTGATTATGGTTAAGCACAGTCAGGTGTAAGGCTGATCTGGGTAAGATGGAGACTATTGACTATGATAAAAGAAATTATAATAAGGAGATATGGAGCCCCATAGTGCTGATAACAAAAATTCAGAACAAATAAGGAGATAGGGAGGATGCTTGGTCAAAAATTGAACACCTTAGAAGATAATTGTTTGTTTCCTTTAGAAAAAAGGAAGCTAAACACGACAACTCTGAGAAGCATAGAAGTCTCTTCTGTACAGCTAAAATAAAACATGTTTTCACTCATAAAGGATGCCCAATTTAGCATATCAGATTTAGTGACCTTTTAGAAGTAGAAGAGGTAGTACGTGGAAGATCTAAAGCTTGATTTACGGAGCCATACATCTTTAGTATCTTCAATTTGGCAGACATTAGATTTTATCTGCTATAGATTGAAAATGTTCCATTTCTCTTTTAGTTGCAACTTGCCACCATATTATATTTGTTCCAGGTTATGCTGCTTATTGATGGTGGAATTCTATAGCCGATTGAACTTTATTTTTTTCTACTACAATTTGCAAACTTTTCATGGTTCTAGGTAATGCTACCTTACTCTAGATTTTTGTGGATGCAAAAGCATATAGGCTGGTAGTTCTTGGTATGAAGCTGTCGATTCGTCACTAATAGGACAATGGGGCCAGAAATGAACCTGCAACAGCAACTAATCCCCTTATTTTCTGCATGGGATGACTTGATTAACATTCTCAATTCTGCCTGATGCTTGCAAATCAATGTACATGTCGTGGGCCAATCCTGACGCTTGCTATGAGTTATGCGATCTGGTGGATAGAATGACATGGCGTTGCTGACAGGGTATGCAGCTCTTAGTTCCTTGTCAATCCGTTCACTCACACCCCCTTACTCTCACTGACTGGATGTGATTTCTTTTAAGGAACTGCCTCTTTAATATCTGAGCCATCATATCCCTCACCGATTTGATGTGGTTTGATCTGATTAGTTGCTGTTTCAATCACTGATATGTTGAGTTCGTGCTTTCTGGTTACTTGTCCAAATTTTTTTATTCTTGAAATTACAGCTTGTAGTCTGTTTGAAAACTATATCTGAAATTGCAAAATTTACAGTGATTTTTTGACTGATTGATCCCAATTTCAATCTAACAAAACTGAGTACATATTTGCTGTTTCATGAACCACATTTAAACTGTTTTATTGCTCCCTCCAACCACACTCTCAGCTCATCATACCCATACTGATTTAAGCTTAAGCCGATTCCACTAGATATTCCTTTAGATTTGGAGCCGATTCTTTTTGGATCATGATTTTTTATTGTTTCACTGTGCATCCATTCTTTTCAGAACTCCTGTCGTTCTGTTCAGCCACAAGGAATTGGGAATTTTTTAGTAGCCATTTTATCTGAATTTCGATTTTACACCAGATTTTGTTTGATTTTGTTAATTTCAGGTATCGGTGGGTTTCACCATGTTCGTCGCTTCATCATGATGGGAGCTCCAGGTTAGTGCAATCTGGGTCCCCCATACAAAATCTAGTGCAAAGATTCAAAACTTCTGTGCTTATGTGCATGCGGATGTTTTTGGATTTCTTTCCTATGGAATTCAGGCATATGTGCTACTGCTAGATACCTTCTCTCCGCTGCTGCCGTTGGTGACTTTGATTTGGATGCATATGTGCTAGATACCTTCAGCTCTAGTTTATTTTGTCTTTACCTCTTCCATGATAAATATTCTGCGATCTGCTGTCATGTATCAATCATAGTGCAAATTCCACCGCTTTGATAACTGAACTAGCCTCTGAATACTTTTCTTCAATTCTGTCAATTCTTTTAAACTATGTATATTGAACTTGAGGCTTAATTAGGTCTTAGTTTGTGTTCGATGACACTAATACATGTCTTACAAAGATGTAGAAATTACCTTTGCAATGGCCACTCTAGTTCAATTAAATAATTGTGCCCTTTTCCTTCCGATTCTAGACTAGGACTTCAGTTCACGTGTTATTCATGCATTACAACTTGAGATTGTCTCCTTTTAGTTTTGAGCTTGACAAGTTGTCTCAATTGGGGCTTGCTGCAGCTGCATGCTATCCCTTCTCTCTTCGTCTGTATCAGTAAAGCAGGAAGTAGCATATCTGGTTATAGCACCAGTTCATTGCATGTCAGGTGCTTGAGCAAATGCCTATGTGAACTAAGTAGTATATTGCATCTTTAAACTATTATTTTCCTTTTCAATTACTTTGATTATAACTCGTATGCAATTGTTTACTCAGTATGTACACTTGTAACTTCGTACTATCCTTGTTCTTCACCATAGCCATGTGACCGAGGTAGTCAGGTGACTGCGCCACAATTTCTTGCATGTTGCATGTATCCATTTTTGACTGATGAACTACTGGTGATGCTGATGCACAGTTCATAGTCGAGTTAATGCCCCTGCTGGTTGGATTAAAAACCTACTGAGTTCTCCAGGGACATTGTATGAGCACAAGACTTAACGTTGTTATTCATTAGTAATAATACAATAATGTTTTCATACATTCATTATGTTCATTATATATTTTTTACTAGGAAGTATTCTGGAACCTTTGCTCAGCTCATTGTGATATAACTAGTGTCAGAACTGAGAGCCATTAATTTCCCAGAACTGATTACAATGAGAGATGCACCTAAGCAAGCCTTATTGTTCATGGATCTTTCATTCAGCTGATGAACACCCTATTGTCAATGCATCTTATTTACAGGTTGATGCTAAGGATTTAAGGTTCCTGACTGTTACTTTGCTGAAGACACCTTGCAGGTGAGATGTCATCCATAATTATTTGTCGCTTTCTTTAAATTTCATGGCACTACTGTTAATATTGAGTTCCTATATACAAGTGTGAGCATGATTCGTAGTTGGAAAGATTGGCCAAATTGGCATGGCTTATGGAATATAAGGATAGTTGGTTAAATATCTGGAAAAATTAAAGCATAGATGGGTTATATGCTAGATTGGAGAAATCAGTACAGTTTTGGTGCCTCAACCTGAACCTGTATTAGTATGCTCAAACTGGGCACGTGTGATCATTTGGACCAATTGCTAGCTAATAATTATGTGTTGTTCCTAACTATTGACATCTGCCTGCAGCTCTATGATCACATTAGAGCAGATTGGTCATAACAAAAGTGCTCTGACATTTGTTTGTTTTATGAAAGACATTCAAACAAGTTCAGATGAGGGCGAAGGCGGAATATCTAGGGAAGTGTTGAAAGTTCATTTTAGCTTGACGGTT
Source organism: Cenchrus fungigraminus (assembly GCA_036936925.1). Taxonomy (NCBI): domain Eukaryota; kingdom Viridiplantae; phylum Streptophyta; class Magnoliopsida; order Poales; family Poaceae; genus Cenchrus; species Cenchrus fungigraminus. The sequence continues at coordinate 87,108,540 of CM072779.1, read as the reverse complement.
CAAGACATCCATCTGTATGTGTAATGTGATCCTTCCTAACCCTTCTTATGGCGTGATGATGGATTTGCAAGAAATCATATGTTTGAACTACCTATGTTACTTGGAATGAAACCCTGATCCCATGTATCACCTTATTAGAAAAATTTTGTCCATTGCTTCCATGGCTAGTAAACTTCATTTCTTCTCTTTCTCAGATATTGATTATGATTCTGCTGGTCGTTGGTTGCTGCCAGCTGATTAAATTAAGTTGACTGTCATTCAGAGTTATATTTATATTGCTGGCCAATCTCACTGTTGATTTTGCCTTATAGTTACAGATCTTGCAAGCAGAGGAGCTTTACATCCCAAAAGGATTGCTTGTAGTATGTACACTTTGGGTTAACAGGTTTGGTATTTAATTGTATTTAGTGTTTTGACATTAATTGGGTTTGATATATATTTAATCATCTCTACTATTATTATCTAAAAATTACTCGTTTCTTTTTATCTGCAACATGGTGCCCTGTTTTAATTGTTCAGATAATGTTAGCTCACTGAAATTGGTGCATAACAATACTTGTTGTCAATCAGGGTTCCTGTTTATTGATTGTCTATTATGTCTTAGACCAATATTCAAGATGGTGACCAAAATTTTTTCAGGGTATCGGCACTAGTGGAGCTTAGTGTAGTGTAAATGGGGCCAGCATGCCCCCCTGGTTACCCGTGGTTATTGGAAGTCTCCACTATCAATGTGCATGGTTATGTACTCTGAAATTTCAGTGCCTAATTATGCCTGCTATTTTGCTTGCTGCAAGATCATTCATATTGTTTTAACACTTTTCTTTAAATGTAGATAGCACTGTATCTTGCCAATTTGTCGCACACTTCATTATTGCAACCTGCTACTTCATCATGTCAATTCTATGCACATTGTCCAACATTTAGATTATGCACTAATGTCCAACCGCGGTGTTTTATTCGTGTGAACCCTTGCATACAAGGTATGCATGAAGTACAATATGCCATTGCAAAATATCCTATTTTTATGAAAAACTGGTATTAATTAGATTCAGAGTGATAATTTATTTTTTTCATTAACTGGAGATGCACGATTGATTGTTCACCAGTCAGAGACTGACATGCAATTTAGATTTGCTCAAACTTGATGCTACGAGGGTACCCCATTTTTTTAGTTTGCTGATGTCCATATATGTGAGACAATATGTTCCGACAAACATTCTCGATGTTGGCTGGTTGTCAATGCTGTTTTGGAGCATCCTTCCACCAGATGCATGTGTCATTCTAGAAGTTATCAATCTTTTTTCTGATATGGTTGTACTCATGCTTGCTATTTTTCTAATTTTATTTTCTTCCTCTATCCTGTGCATGGATAACAAAAATTTTTGCTTGGATCGTTGTGCAGGTCTGGATGACACCTCCTCCCGCAGCTGCAACTGCAGGATGAAGGAATGAGGGAGCAGCAGGTGTGATGCACAAAATTGCATCCATGTTAGCTTTTCAGGCAACCAAGAATTCAGATCCAGTTGTGATAAGATCTCTCGCCTATGGTGACAGATCTTAATTCACTCTACATGACCTTGAATGCAGCAACAAAAATATATAGAGATGTACCAATTGCAAAGTTACCTATCAGAATTGGAAACTTCTTACCTGGAAAGCAATGTTGTCATGCTGCTACAATGTAGTTAGGAATTTCAACAGCAATATTGTATATTTCTTTGTCTCGTCTAGTTTGTAAAAGCTATATTTTAAATCGCAATGGCAGGATGGTTGTATTCAAACAGACACATGTGTATTCATGGTATTATTTGTGATCATATTATTATCCTTGTGATGTATATTTCTTGCACACCGCGTGCTTATCTTATAAGCACATTCATGTTGTATTTATGAACGTGATTTATCTGGACCCACCTGAAAACGGGTACAAGTGTGTACGTGAAAAAGAAACAGAGGAACCGTGAGATGTGAAAAAGATACGTGAAAAAGGAAGAAAACCAATCTTGCGACAAAGATATGTGAAAAAGGAAGAAAACCAATCTTGCGACGTGAAAAAGAAAAAAAACCAGAGGAACCGGGCAAACTAGAGGAACCGAGCAGTGCGTAGTCTCTGTGCAATTTGTGTGTGTATATATATATATATGTATATATACATGTGCTATACTACACCTTAGGAATAGAATCCTATTCTACACCCACGCACCCAAATCAGTCCGACTGACCAAACCAGACCAACCCAGCCAACCTCAAACATCCCGCGCCCGCGCGCCCGTTAACGGATCGGCGCGCCCGACCCGGTAACCGACGCCAGATCCTATCCAATACATCCTCCCGATCCCCAACCTCTCGTTTCTCTTTTACCTTTTTTCCCCCGAGCGGTTCGAAGAGGCAGCAGCGATTCGAGAGGCGGGGCGGCGGTGCCGGCGGCCGCGGCGGAGGAGGGTCGGCGACTGAGGGGGGCCGCGAGCAGGTCAGTCAAGCACTCCTCCCCCCCTCCATGTCTCGCGATACAAACCACCTGAGGGGCAGCACGTACGAGGGTCGCGGGGGGCGGCGGCGGTGGCGGAGGGTCGCGGGGGGCGGCGGCGACGACGGAGGTTCGCGAGCAGGTCGGTCGAGCACTCATCCACCGTCCTTCCCCTCTCTCCTCCAATCTCTCTCGATCCAAACCCCCTAATCTCCCCTATTTCAGCAGCGTCAGGCGGAGCAGATTTGGCTGGCGCGGGGGAGTGTCAGGGAAGATCAGCCGTGGAGGAGAGGGGTCTCGCCTACACATCAGCCGTGCGCACTGGTGAGCATCTCGCACTCGCACATTTTTTCTCCCTTGGATGACATGGATGTGCTAGGGTTTCATTTTTCGCTCGATGTTTCTTCAATTTTTCTCTGGGGTTTACGGCGGCATGTTGATTATTCACTCGTGAAGTGATCAGCAAGCGAAATTGAGGTGAGCTGGGGGCTACACAGAAACATGCCACACACCCTATCTCTTGTTAATATGTTTGATGGTGCTTCAGTAGTTGAGTAGTGGCATGCAGTTCATAGTGTGCGGGAATTTAGCAATATGTATGATGGTAGTTGTTCGCTCAGTAATCGCGCTACCCACATGCTTAGTGCTACTAACATGGTTAGGAATTATGCTCAGTAATTGTGTTGTTGCAACACCAGTAATCATGTTGTTCGGAACATCCTGTAATCTAGTAATTCGGTGATTCAGTAATTCAATAATATCCATTCCTTCAAGTAACGTTGATCCATTGTGTTCGTTGTTCAGTAATTTATTAATTCGATCCAATAGCCGCAGCTATCAACTAAATTAGGGGATGAGAATAGCTTAGTAATTCACATTATAAACTCTGTTATTTTAAATAATCCATGCAACTTATCAGCATGTTTTCAAAAGGATGATAATGAGTAATTCACCCTGAAACAATGGTTAGCCCCCCATGTGATGATTAAGCAAGATGATATAGGGTTCAGTAATTTCACACTAGAATGGATTCTACTATAAGAAGGCAAAATGAGACATACTGAACATTAGAGTCTTTTTTTGGGAGATTTTACACTAGTGTTGAATTACTGTAAGGTACTCTTTTTTGGAGATTTAACACTGGTGTTGAATTACAGTAACCTTCTATATCGTTCAGCAATTTTTGTTTATTCCTACCCACATAATCTGTACTTTACTTTATACATAGAATATATTACCTGGATAACTTTGGTTCCTCACAACACGTGCTACAAGACATGTTTTTTTTACTTTTGGTCAGGCTTACCTCACACATGCCTTTTTCTTTTTTGGAATGCAGATCATTAGATACAAGTACAATTGAAACAGCAAGAGCTAGCTCCGGACCGGATTCAACTTGTGGATGCTCATTCCTCGCCTAATGCACATGATGCTACAACTACAAAACTCCCCTCATGCATGCCTTTTTTTCCTGAAATGATCCCACTAATTCCAAGTGAACTCCAATTGTAGTAGATTTTTCAGCTCTGATGACAACCCACTCTTTTGAATCAACCATTGGCTTACTGACAAGGTTCACAATTACCATCCAGAGCAACTCAGTAGTGATGATGGCCCAGCTACAATTGATTTTCTATTTCTTTCACCAAGAAGTCTACTAGTTCTCCTTCTAGCTTTTATGAAGCATTCTAGCAATCATGCAATAATCTAGTAATTTGGCCAGCAACCTAAGTAAACTAGTAATTTAGGGGATGATGATGGTTCTGATCATTCATATTTTTTTCATGTAGTCCAAGCAACTTATGGTTCAAGTAGGTCAGTAATTTAGTAATTAAATTAAGAGACGTGATGTTTGCAGATGTTCAGATCTGTTTCACATGGTTGTTATATTTTTGATAAGATTACACTTTTGGACCTTTATAATTTTGATAAGGCGGCTTGTTGTCTTTTTCAAATGTAGCAACTTGGATCCCAGTACAGAGCTCAACTACTCTGCTACGTCATGTTCCACAAAAGAAATGTCAAGAGATCTTTTCCAGTTGAGCTTGAAGAGCTAGGCCCCAGCTGAACTCAAGCAAGTTGCTTTTTGCAAGTCTGTGTTGGTGGATGTGAGCATTCTAGGAGATCACTGGGTCGGCATGAAGGATTACCACGAAGGAGAAATGCATTGCTAATCATTAAGTATATGTACACGTACTTGGTCAGGTTTTTGAGTATGTGCAGCCATATTACAGATGTTCAAAGCTGTTGTTGGAAATTGATGTAAAATATTTAAATCTTGCAGGTGTTCAGAGCAAATTCTCCTTTTCTTCTCTCTCTTGCAGATGTTCAGAGTAGATTTTGCTTAGTTCTTACTCAATAGCAGCATTGAATGACAGTAACCACCTATAAGTAGCATCACGTGCATCAGGAGATAACTACTAATGAGTTATTCAAATAGCATCTGTACTTTACAAAATATACTCCAATCTTCTACATGGACAACCAGTGCAAGTCCTGCAGGCTGATTACTAATGTTGTTTCTTTTAGTGATTAATGAATTCCCGATTCATTATTTTAGATATCTGATTCCCATTGCTTCCTCCCCTGCATGCTGAAGATACATGATTCACAATAATCCAAATAATCCAGTTTTATGAACTCATTAAGCCACCCATGTACACCGATAATATTTCAGTAATTGAGTATCCGAAATACTAAGCATATTTTCCTAGCATTTTATAGGTGCACCACTGAGATGGGAAGGAGGAACCACTACAATGAACTGTTGTGGGGCAATACCCACCTATCATTAACTCAGTAATATCAAGAATATTATGTCAGTAATCTCAATAACAATAGTAATCACAGTTCCACGCGCAAAAAATAGTATCTCAGCAATTCCAGGAGCCGTCGGACCCACGTTGTGTGGTATCTCACTAATAGCACCTCAGTAATCAGCAAAATTAATCTCTAACCACAATTTCGAGCACAAAAATTTAGCATCACAGTAATCCAATGACTGAAACAATAAGCATACTTTTCCAGTCCTCGAAACAATAATCGTTTTCCCTAGCAAACCATGCACAGAATCACCGAGAGGAATTACAGCAATGATAATTATGTGATGCGAAGAGCAATCACTCAGAAGTGCATAGGAAACAGTAAGAGACCAGAGGATTTTTTTCCAAGGCAATTCACCTCGATGGAGCATCCCTAGCAGTTGAGTAATTTTCAGTAATCTTCAGTAATCTTTTCACTTCAGCACTTTATTCTAGATCTTTAACAGCAATATTTTTTCATTACTAAATATAATGCACACACCTATAGTATTTTAGGAACTTTAGACAAGGTTAAAATGCAACAAGGTGCAATTTGTATAGCAAATGCACAGACTCTGTAGTTACAAGTTACAACCAATTGCAACAGCTAGACTCACTACAAGGATTTGGGCCAAATGCAACACCGATGAATTGCAACGTAGAAAATTTGGTTGCTATAGATGGCTGTATTACAACCATTCTAAAAAATGGTAGCGATACATGACTTTAATTCAACGGTTTTCAAGATGTTGCAAAGCTCTGTTGCGATTGGTGGACTATATTGCAATGGTGCAAAATGGTTGCATTAGAATTAATTTTGGTTGCAATTGACTGGTAGTATTGCAACCACATTTACGTTTGTTGCATTTTGTTTTGACTATTGCTACGTTTGTTTTGTGTTGCATTAAATTTCACGAACGTTGCAAATGTCGAATGTTTAATGCAACAAGAACTCTTGGAGGCGAAGCAAAAGTGGGGTGCAATTGCAACCTTTGTTGGCAGTTGCAATAGACGTTGCTAATGTTGCAAGTGCTAATCTTTTTTGCAACGAGATCTCTGGGTTCGAAGCGAAAATTGTGTTCAAGTTGCTACGCTTATTATTTGTTGCAATATATACTTTGAGTGTTGCAACAACTAAGAGGCGAGTCTGATTAGGATTGGGCCTTGTAGCGTGTATGATATACTATGAAAAAAATACAATTCATAGTAAAAAATAGAACCTGGATAATTTTGAATTGAGATTTTATTATAATTATTAATTTTAAGAAAGAAGTTTGAATTGGTAGGAAAACAATCTGTCAATAGTGACAAAATAGAAAAAAAATAAAAAAGCGCCATGATATGGAATTGAACCAAGGACCTCAATACTACACTAGTATATAACTTACCACTACACCATTACAATGTTTGTGTTAGCTAGCATCGTTCAAGCCTTTTTCATGTTTCTATGTGGTCAGCTTATAGTAATCTTATAGATATTAAAATAGAATAGTTACTTTACAGGGTTCTATTAGTTAGTTATTTCAAAAACAAAGTAAAGTTTTCTAAAATTGTTATTGTTTTTTGCCTATGCAACACTAGAAAAGTGTTGCAATAGACCCAAAATAGTTACAATAGACACAATGCTAGGAAACCAAAATAACTTTAAATTGCTATGTCACCCAGTCCCACCTTGAGGACGTGGTGATGCGGTCCCACCTTGAGGACGCAAAAAAAATAAAAAAAGAAGCGATGTGCCGGCATAATCGCAACCAGAGACCCTCCGCTACCTGCTGGTCTGCCCTACATTGCCACAGCCGGCCACGCCCTGCCGGCCGCACCCTGGCCGCACCGTGGCCACAGCCGGCCACACCCTGGCCACGACCGGCCACGCCCCCGCTGCGCCCAGCGGACTGCACCCTGGTCGCGACGGACCGCACCCTGGCCACGGCCGGCCACACTGCTGCTGCGCCCACCCGGCTGCACCCTGGCCGCGACCAACCGCACCCTGGCCACACCCTGGCCACGGCCGACCACGCCCCGACTGTGCCCAGTCACACCCCGACCGCAGTCGAAATGATTTGAAACTTACATATATTTTTTAATTTGGATAAAAGAAGTTTGAATAGGTGGGAAAATGACCTATCGTTCCTGGATGAATAGATTTTGTTTTCTGTCTAATGCAACACTGAAAAAGTGTTGCAATAGGTCTAAAATGGTTGCTATAGACACAATGCCAGGAATTTAATTCGCAAAAAAACTCTGCTCGGGGATCGAACCTGAGACCTTTGGAACAAAAGTGACGTGTGCAAACCACTAGGATAAGCATTAGTTTATGTTGTATTAGGGTGTTTTATTTTTTTATTAATTGAACTGTAATAAATTTTTTAAATCAAACTTGAAAAAATATGTGGTTATACAACACATTTTGGCTCCATAACCATCTCATAAAAGTTTCAAACGATCTCGACAAAGTGATACTATACATCTTTCACAACTAGAAACATATCTCACTTAGTTACATAGGACTATGTGAGCTATATATGTCTTAGTGAGGGATATTCAACAATTCTTTATCGAAATCACTTGAATTTTTTATGTGACGCTCATACACTAAAATCATGTGACTACGTAACTGTTTAGATTTTCCTAGCCATTTAATGATATTTTCACATTTATTCCTTAGTAATTCAATAAATAATTGCAGTAATAGCAAAACTTGATCAGAAAATTCCATAGATTCACACAATGACATATTTTGGCTCCATAACCATCCCATAAAAATTTTAAATGATTTCGATAAAGTGATATTATACATCTTTCACAACTAGGAACATATCTCACTTAGCTACATAAGACTATGTGAGCTATATATGTCTTTGTGAGGGATATTCAACAACTCTTTATCGAAATCACTTGAATTTTTTATGTGAGGCTCATACACCAAAATCACGTGGCTACATAACTTCTTAGTTTTTTTAGCCATTTTATGATATTTTAACATTTATTCCTTAGTAATTCAATAAATAATTACAGTAATAGCAAAACTTGATCAGAATATTCCATAGATTGACACAATGACATATTTTGGCTCCATAACCATCCTATAAAATTTTAAATGATTTCAACAAAGTGATACTATACATCTTTCACAATTAGGAACATATCTCACTTAGCTACATAGGAATATGTGAGCCATATATGCCTTTGTGAGGGATATTCAACAATTTTTTATTGAAATCACTTGAATTTTTTATGTGACGCTCATAAACCAAAATCATGTGGCTACATAACTTTTAGATTTTTTGAACCAATTTATGATATTTTCACATTTATTCCATAGTAATTCAATAAATAATTACAGTAATAGCAAAACTTGATCAGAAAATTTCATACATTCACACAACAACATATTTTGGCTCCATAACCATCCCATAAAAATTTTAAATGATATCAACAAAGTGATACTATACATCTTTCACAACTTGAAACATATCTCACTTAATTATATAGGACTATGTGAGCCATATATGCATTTGTGAGGGATATTCAGCATCTCTTTATCGAAATCACTTGAATTTTTTAAGTGATGCTTATACACCAAAATCATGTGCCTATGCAACTTTTTAGATTTTTGTACCTTATGTTATTTTCACATTTATTCTTAGTAATTAAATAACTAATTACAATAATAGCAAAACTTGATCAGAAAATTTCATGATTCTTTACAACTAGGAACATCGCTTACTTAGTTATATTTAAAAAAGAAAAAGAAAAGAAAACAGAAAAAGAGAAATAGAAAAACAGAAAGCATGAAATACCCGTGTACCGGCGGGCATGAGACCCGATGGGCGAGGATACGTGTGTCATTTCTCACCCGCGGGCATCGTCCTAAACCCAGAGGATAGTAGTTCGCGGGCGAGGATACGTTGCTACAGTCGAGCACCTTGTGGAGAGCCGTGAACTACACCGTCGTCTCCTCCTCGGCACCAAAGTGGGGAGCGAACACACTCTGCCGCACACTTGCACGCGCCGGCAACGCCAGAGCGCCGCCCGCGTCGGCCGAGGACGCCATCGTGGCCGCCTTCGTCAACGGCTCAACGCCTGCTGATCCTTTCATCCGCTACCACACGTACACGTCCCTCTGATCCAGCGTGGAAATTGTCGAAGTCGAGTTAGAAGGAAAAGGTTCGATCCACTGGATCCTTGGACTCTGATCCTACGACACCCTCGATCAGGAACTGTTGAAATATTAGGTAATTTCCAGATTAAAACCATAATATAAATCATGACGAAGTGAACAACTAGATTAAGCATATGTTGCATACTAACTAGGTTCAAACTTATATCACAGATCATGGCAACTAGTGTAAGCACAACTTGTACACTAAACATATTGACCATGTTGATCAAGAAGAATGATGAGACCAGATCGCAAGAATAATACCTGCTACTGGAATTCGTAGATGACAGCGCGATGGAGAGATTCCCGAAGGCGAAGCTGAGGTCGTCTTGGTCGCTGTCACTGTCGTCGATTAGCGGCGGTGGAAGACTTCGATTAGGCCGACGAAGACGACACCGGGACGCAGTGTCCCTGGATCTTGACGGAAGACGAGCCGTGATGAAGATCGGGAGCAGTCGCGCGAAGAGCGCTTCCCAAAAACCTTATTCGCCTTCTCCCGGTGCAGGATCACAAAGACAACAGTTTCGGAGACCTGCTCGCCCGGTCGTAGGTGCACGCGAACGATCGGGCTGGAGTCTTGGTGACGACGACGCAGTAGGGAGAAGAGGAAAAATATTATTTTTACTACTTTAGGATTTTCTAATTGAAACTCCCAATTGTAGTTTTTTGTTGTATTTTTCCTCAGGAGGATTGGTACAAATATATAGGGAGGAAAACTCCCTATCTTCATCTCAACTAGCAATATGGTACTAATTGATGTTGCACCTCCCACCTCTTCTAATGGGCTTAAACATTAAAGCCCATTATGGAACACAAATATTGGACCTTTGAGATTTATTAGAATTTCTTCATATGAATTTTATTTAGGGAACTATTCATATATAAATTCTAACAATCCCCCACCAGATCTCAAATGCCCATTTAGAGATTTACCTGTTTTCACTACTGTTTGATATACCAGTGTTTCGGCAGAGACTGTTAAGTTGAACTTCCACCTAGAACTTCAAGCTACACTTATCCACAACTTGAACAATGGACTACGCCTTGAATTGCAAGTTTTGTGCGAACAAGCTTTACTTAAAGCCAAACTGATACTTGGCTGCCAGTAGCCTTACCCCGTGGGTGGAGCATATACGTCATACTCCTTTGTCTCTTCATGAGTTTACTAGAGATCACCCAAGTCTCATAGACTGCGACGTTTAACAGTCAAGCTCATATAGGTATGTTCTTTCAAGAATGCTCTGTAGGACAGCATCTTCACTCGTTAAAGTCAATAGAACATATTAAGGTATTCTTGCCAACCTACCACACAGTGCCTCATTGCTCTGAGAGTATTGCATCTTCACATAGAGAGGGTTATCATTATACTCTCCTCAGTTTACCAATAGCTTGTTCTTCCCAGGTCCTTAGTCACGGGATCTCCGATCAAAAAGGTTGGGTTACTACTACTGTAAACTCACATGGGTCTCATACCCATCTCCCTAGATGCAATTTCTATCACATTCCGTGATAGCCCTTTTGTAAAGGGATCTGCCAGGTTTTTATCTGTTTGTATATAAGATACAGTAATTACTCCGGAGTTTCTCAACTTCCTGACAGTCTTCAAACGTCTTTTAACGTGTCTTGTTGACTTCGCATTGTCCTTAGCACTATTCACTTTAGTGATCACTGTTTGATTATCACAGTTCATAAGGATAGCCGGTATTGGTTTCTCAACCACCGGCAAGTCAAACAAGAGCTCACGCAGCCACTCTGCCTCTGCAGATGCTGTATCCAAGGCTGTAAGTTCAGCTTCCATGGTTGATTTAGTCAAAATAGTCTGTTTGCAAGACCTCCATGACACTGCGCCACCTCCAAGAGTAAAGACATACCCACTAGTGGCGTAGATTTGATCAATATCAGAAATCCAGTTCGCATCACTATATCCCTCTAGCACAGCTGGGTGCCCAGAATAGTGAATCCCATAACTCATCGTAACTTTAACATAACACAAGACCCTTTCTAGTGCATGCCAATGATCATCACCCGGGTTGGACATGTACCTACTCAACTTGCTCACAGCAAAAGAGATATCTGGTCTGGTTGCGCTAGCAAGATACATGAGTGAACCAACAATTTGAGAGTACTTCAATTGATCTCATGTATCCTTCTTGTTCTTTCTCAAAGTCACACTAGGATCATAAGGTGTTGAAGAAGGCTTGCTGTCCATATAGCCAAAACGGCTCAAGACCTTCTCAACATAGTGAGATTGTGATAGAGTAATCCCACTCTCTTCCTTAATCAACTTAATGTTTAGAATTACATCAGCTTCTCCTAGATCTTTCATGTCAAAACTCTTTGACAAGAATGACTTGACTTCATTTATAATATCCAAGTTTGTTCCAAAGATTAGAATATCATCAACATATAAGCATAGTATAACAAAATGACCCCCACCATGTCGATAATACACACACCTATCAGCTTCATTAACAACATAGCCCGCACTAGTTAAAGTAGTGTCGAACTTCTCATGCCATTGTTTAGGTGCTTGTTTCAAGCCATACAAAGATTTCAATAATTTGCATACCTTCTGCTCTTCACCTTTTACTACAAACCCATCAGGCTGATCCATATAAATCTCCTCATCCAACTCTCCATTAAGAAAAGCTGTCTTCACATCCATCTGATGGACGATCAGACCATATGAGGCAGCCAAGGATAGTAGTACTCGAATAGTGGTCATTCTAGCAACAGGTGAATAAGTATCAAAGAAATCTTCGCCTTCCTTTTGAGTATAACCCTTAGCCACAAGCCGAGCCTTGTACTTGTCTATAGTACCGTCAGGTTTAAGCTTCTTTTTGAACACCCACTTACAACCAATTGGTTTACAACCGAATGGTAGTTCAGATAGCTCCCAAGTTCAATTAGAAAGAATCGAGTCCATCTCACTACAAACTGGTTCTTTCCAATCATCTGCATCTGGAGATGCATATGCCTCTATAATAGAGGTGGGAGTATCATCCACAAGGTATACAATGAAATAATCACCAAAAGATTTTGCAATCCTTTGTCTCTTGTTTCTCACAAGAATTTCATTGTCATCCTTCTCTAGTGGTTGCTCAAATGACTCAACGGGACACTCGATAGGTATAGTACTATCAGGAGCTATTTTAGAGGAAAATTTAGCATTACTATGCATATCTTTCATAGGAAAAATATTCTCAAAAAATGTAGCATCACGAGATTCAAAAATTGTATCAACATGCATATCAGAAACTTCAGATTTTACTACTAAAAATCTATAAGCAATGCTATTGTGAGCATATCCTAGAAAGACACAATCTACCGTCTTTGGTCCAAGCTTACGCTTCTTTGTAATTGGAATATTGACTTTCGCCAAGCATCCCCATGTGCGCAAATATGAAAGTGATGGTTTCCTTCCAACCCAAATCTCATATGGTGTTGTCTCTTTACTTTTGTTCGGAATTCTATTCAGAACATGACTTGCAGTCAATATAGCTTCCCCCCACCATGCCTTTGATAAACCAGCAGTATCTAACATGGCGTTCACCAAGTCAGTCAGCGTGCGGTTTTTTCTCTCGGCAATCCCATTGGATTCAGGAGAATAAGGAGGTGTCCTCTCATGAATAATACCATGTTCCGCACAAAACTCATCAAAAGTTATTGGAAAATATTCACCACCACGATCTGACCTTAGACGTTTAATCTTTCTTTCTAGTTGATTTTCAGCTTCAGCCTTAAAGATTTTAAAGTAGTCTAAAGCCTCATCTTTAGTTTTCAGCAAGTAAACATAGCAATATCTAGATGCATCATCAATTAAAGTCATGAAATATCTCTTTCCACCTTTAGTCAACACACCATTCATCTCGCATAGATCAGAATGTATGAGTTCTAGAGGTGCCAAGTGTCTCTCCTCCGCTGCCTTGTGAGACTTTCGAGGTTGCTTAGATTGCACACAACTATGGCACTTAGAACCTTTGGCAATGGTGAAATCTGGTATTAACCGCAAGCTAGATAAATGTGACATCAAACCAAAATTCACATGACATAAGCGAGAATGCCAAATACTCGAAATATCATTAATTGTGCCACAAATATGATTGACTGACTTATTACAAAAATCTGCTAAACTTAGGCGGAACAAGCCTCCACAATCATAGCCTTTACCAATAAATTATCCATGCTTAGACATAACTACTTTATTGGACTCTAACACTACCTTGAAACCATCTCTTAATAAAAGAGAAACGCTAACAAGATTCCCTCCACTACCTTGTGAGGCTTTCGAGGTTGCTTAGATTGCACACAACTATGGCACTTAGAACCTTTGGAAATGGTGAAATCTGGTATTAACCACAAGCTAGATAAATGTGACATCAAACCAAAATTCACATGACATAAGCGAGAATGCCAAATACTCGAAATATCATTAATTGTGCCACAAATATGATTAACTGACTTATTACAAAAATCTGCTAAACTTAGGCGGAACAAGCCTCCACAATCATAGCCTTCACCAATAAATTGTCCATGCTTAGACATAACTACTTTATTGGACTCTAACACTACCTTGAAACCATCTCTTAATAAAAGAGAAACGCTAACAAGATTCTTGCGTATAGTAGGGACATACTGCATGTTCTTCAGCTGCACGATCTTGCCCGAAGTAAACTTCAGATCTACCGTACCAACACCACAAACAGAAGCATGTGACCCGTTCCCCATTAGGATGGAAGAACCTTGGAGCCCCTGGTAAGAAGAGAACAAAGACATGTCAGCACACACGTGAACATTAGCACCCGTATCAAGCCACCAACTAGGTGATTGAAATACTGAAAATACGGTAGGAAAATTACCATACCCGTCATCAGCACTTGATGCAGTCATGAGGTTGACCTTTTTCTCTTTACGGTTTGCTCGCTTTGGACAATCCTTAGCAAAATGACCAAGTTCAGCACATGTGAAATAAGGCATCTCAGAGTTGTCTTTCTTCTTCTTCTTGAAGGTAGTAGTTGCTTTGGCATTGAAAGGCTGCTGTTTCCCCTTTCCTTTGTTCTTGCCTTTGAAATTTCTCTGGATAAAGTGGGCACTAGCACTATGTTCCTCGTTCCCCTTCTGAGTATTGTCTTTAGCCCGAGCCTTCTCTTCAACATCAAGAGATTGAATCAGGTTTTCAACTGTTATCTTCTGTCTCTTGTGTTTAAGGCTTGTGGCGAAGTTCCTCCAAGGAGAAGGCAACTTTGCAATAATGCAACCAGCCACAACTTCATCGGGAATAATATACTTAAGGAGTTCAAGTTCCTTAGCTAGGCGTTGTATCTCATGAGCTTGCTCGACTATGGATTGGTTAGCAACCATCTTATAGTCATGAAAGCTCTCCATGATGTACAATTCCTTGCCTGCATCTGAAGCACCATAGGTAGTGTTCAGATGATCCCACAGAGCCTTTGCGTCTCGTATATGCATCATTGAATCAAACAGATGATCCGAAAGCACATTACGCACAGCTCCCACAAAGATATAATTGGCTTTCTGGAATTTACTCCGATCCTCATCAGAGATGTTTCCCTCAGGTAAGCCATCTTTGACCCAGAAAACTTCCATGGCAGTAAGCCAATCTGTGACCTTGAAAGACCACCTCTTGAAGTGCGCACCAGAGAACTTCTCCGGCCTCAACGCATCAACAAAACTAGCCATAGGTACTGGAAAAGACCTATAATAAGGTTTTTGGATTGTTGAAATATTAGGCAATTTCCAGATTAAAACCATAATATAAATCATGACGAAGTGAACAACTAGATTAAGCATATGTTGCATACTAACTAGGTTCAAACTTATATCACAGATCATGGCAACTAGTGTAAGCACAACTCGTACACTAAACATATTGACCATGTTGATCAAGAAGAACGATGAGACCAGATAGCAAGAATAATACCTGCTACTGGAATTCGTAGATGATAGCGCGATGGAGAGATTCCCGAAGGCGAAGCTGAGGTCGTCCTGGTCGCTGTCACTGTCGTCGATTAGCGGCGGTGGAAGACTTCGATTAGGCTGACGACGTCGGGACGCAGTGTCCCTGGATCTTGACGGAAGACGAGCCGTGACGAAGATCGGGAGCAGTCGCACGAAGAGCGCTTCCCAAAAACCTTATTCGCCTTCTCCTAGTGCAGGATCACAAAGACGACAATTTCGAAGACCTGCTCGCCCGGTCGCAGGTGCACGCGAACGATCGGGCTGGAGTCTTGGCGACGACGACGCAGTAGGGAGAAGAGGCAAAATATTATTTTTTACTACTTTAGGATTTTCTAATTGAAACTCCCAATTGTAGTTTTTTGTTGTATTTTTCCTCAGGAGGATTGGTACAAATATATAGGGAGGAAAACTCCATATCTTCATCTCAACTAGCAATATGGTACTAATTGATGTTGCACCTCCCACCTCTTCTAATGGGCTTAAACATTAAAGCCCATTATGGAACATAAATATTGGGCCTTTGAGATTTATTAGAATTTCTTCATATGAATTTTATTTAGGGGAACTATTCATATATAAATTCTAACAAGAACGTCCGCACCCTGCACGTACAGATGTGTGTTATGTTCTTCAGATCAATCAGATGATAACTCCGGCCGGGTGTAGTGGCCCGCGGCTGCGGCCATGACTCGCACCATAAACTCGAGCTGCCATTGCAGCTGCCTTCCGAACGCAGTGTAGTACAGTGTGGGCCAAGCGTGCGCGTGTACTTGCACAACCTCATGCTGGTAGTGCAAGTGAAGCAAAACGAGACATAAAAAATGAATCTTGCAATGCGATGCCAAATGATTGTTGTATTTATTTATTTAGAGTTGCAAGTTAACTACCAACTTAACTACAAGATCTCATCCAGTGCGATGTGGATGGACACGGACCCACAGCACAGACACACTTGCATTGGCATTGCAGGTTCGTGCACACTTGCACTGCAACTGCAACTGCCTCGATCCACCCCCATCTATATCCACCGATACATCTAAAAAAATCTATCCACTGATCCAACCCCGTCCCCGCCGCCCCTCATCGCTCCTCTCGGCTCTCGCGCACGCGGCCCATCGCGCACTCGCGCATCCCGCGAGGCCGCAAGAACGACGGCACCCCTCCCTCTGTCCTCCCATGACAGCGACACCCTCAAACAGCACCTTGGACTCCTCCTGGCGGCGATGGCGGCCGCTCCCACTCCAATCTCGATGATAGCTCCTCCGTCGCTGCAGAGGTCCGCACGGCCGCTGTGGTTGCCTCTCCTCGGCGGCTCTTCCCCTCCCCCACCCTCTCCCCGGCTCCTCACCCTAGATCCACGCATCCACAGGCTCCTCTGGCCGACCGGCCGGCGTCCTCCTCGCCCGGCCACCGTCCTCGTGGAGCTGCCCCGCCCTAGCTACCGTCTGGCGGGCACATGGGCAAATCCTCCACTCGATGGGTAAGACGACAAAAAAAACTAACTAGATTATTGATGTCCTGGTAAAATTACTGAAATTTATTTATTTTTCTTCTCTCGAATGGATTTGGAGATGGAGGCGCCTAGCAATCGTGAGGACTAATAACATGAGTGGTGATTAATCAGGTACTGTCATTGAAATGAACTTATTTTCATAGTTGATGCTAGTGCTCCAGAATTGTACCTGTTTATAGAGTGATGGCGGTTTTGTTTCAATGATGAGTAATCTGGACCCTGGTCATCCAAGACCCTGAATAATCTGTACTTGGAAACCAAACATTGCTGATGATTGTTGTATTTATTTATTAAGAGTTGTGTGCAGATTCATTATAGTTGTATTTATTTATTTAGAGGTGTGTGGGGATTGCTGCCCTGTGCTCTTGTCGAAAAGAGACGTGGTCTTTATTTCCCTACATGGTTGTCTGAAGAGATTATTAAATCAGTCACATCTGGACCTTCGCAGCCTGGTAATGTTTCCCTGCTTTCGTTAATGGGATTACTGAATGAAAATTCCGATGGCCATTGTTGGTGTGATTGTGTGGTTTGTGCAAGTGCCAAATGATATGGATGCTTCTTTCTTGATAAATGCATTATGTCAGAAACCTTAAGACCTTTTTTCTGTTTTGAAGGCAAAATAAGAGTACCTGAACAAGTTTTGATATGATGAGAAGTTGAAGCGGTGGGTGGAAGGTGCAGTGATTCTATTTCTAATGTTTGTGTGGTTTACATCTTCTTTTTGTAGAGATCTAGATTAATGCAGTAGCTCATATCGTAATTTCTCTAAAATAGGGATTTGACCTCCAGGCTTGCATTCCATGGGGCTTGGATTCGTCCTTCGGCTGGTGAGTAACCCTAGCTATCAACTTGTTACGTAATTCTTTCATCCGCATTCATCAGTTAGCCACGAATCTGTGTAGGTGCTGCCATCGAGGTCAAGGTGGCCATGGCTAGGCCCATCAGGCCGACCAAACCTTTCTGCCTGTGAAGGAGGTCGTTGCATTGAAGAGCTGCTGCCCTAAGCCATGCTCCAGGTAGCATCTTGTTCTTCCTTTTCTGTACTGTGTAAGCATGTCTCATGTTATTACTTACTTGATTTGTTCAGTAGCAATGATAACTGGTAAATGTTTTGGTGGAGTAGTTGCATAGCTTTACTTCAAAAAAAATAGTAGTTGCATAGCTAATAAGCAATCTGGAGTGTTTCTTGCAGAACTCTAGAAAAGGGACAAAGAGTCATGCCATGATTCATCTTTTTAGCAACAACAATTTCAACATTTCTCTGAACCATATGAATTTTTCATTGAAGACTAGGATGTACTGCCAAACAAAAATTAATTGACATTTTTTCATTCTCTATCTCCATTGCTGAGTAGAATGCATCTAAAAGTGAAGTACCTTCATTCATGTAGTAAGCAGTGGCTGTTTAATTTGTGAACTGTTTTGATATTTAAGACTACAATGAGATAACATATAGAATTATTCATTCATCATAAAGCTGGTTGGTCACCCATCTAAAGGTTGATGGGTAAAACGTGGATCGATGATGATGCTAGGTAGATAACAATTAATTTTACAAATTCTAAAAGTGATACCTGTGTTAAAATGTGATTTAATAACCTAGAACTTGCATGTAAGCACAACAAGTTATATTTACAAGGGGTAAAGAGTTTCTTAGCTTTTGCATTTAGGAATACAACAGTAGACAACTAGATATTATATACCCTTGTACAAAGTGTGTTACTCATTTTGGAGACCGGCATTCTGAAGTTCTCGTCGATGTTGTGCTGACATGAGATATTATTCTGCCTCGGCTTTAGGGTGACATGCAGCAGCAGCTAGCACTCATAAGATGTGATATTGTATGCCTTGCTGAGGTCTGAACCTGTGGCTAAGGGCACAATTATTTCAACCAATCCTAACAGTGTGTTAGGAGGTGAGGCTCTTGGAAACCAGTACTGTGAAGTTGTTGTGAATGTTGTGCTGAAAAGAGACACCATTCTGCCTCGGCCTTTGTTCCTTTTTTAGTGTGTGATGAGAGACAAAATTTTCTAACTATTGCTATTTCTGACATTTGAAGGAGGCATCAAAGTCTAGTAGAGGCACTGCAGGTATGTTATATATTTCAGTTTAAGTAAACACCTACTTTGAACTAATAACTTGTGAAATAATTAGGAATATGCTCCACCCTAGGATATCTAGCACTTATGAAATAACAACTACTCTGCATGTGCACCAACCTAGGCTAGGTATACTTATTAGGACTGTAAGACTTAGCAAAAATTTGTTAATTTCCATTCCTGCATATTGAATGAACTGAAAAGTGGAGGACGCTTAACTATTTTCTGGTTACACTCACTAGCATGTGCTCTAGTCTTGCATTTTCTCTGTCGAACAGCTCATTAATTTGCATCTCTCTAAATGCATTAGAGATGATTGCCTAACTTTTCTCACTGGGTAGTAGGATTTACCATCTTATCACTGGAATTGAGCATTTCCATTAAGCAATCTGAAATGTGAATTAGCTAATTTATGAAATCCATAGATATTGTACTCCTAGACTCATTGTTCTGCAAATAGTTCCTTATTAATGTATATATCTCATGCATACTATGTGTGCTATAGAACATGTAGCTGCAAGCTTTAAATCCTCAATACAAGTGCCAATGGTTTACGAGATATAGATTTTACATGATTGCTTTTAGATTTTGCATGTTCTCTGAACATATTTAAATTTGAAATAATGTTGTTTGTCAAAATATTATATTACAATTATAGTTTTACTAAAGCATGTCATTTCAGGAGGAAGCTTGAGTTTGAGGAGGAGCATGCAAATGGTGGACGATGGTGAACATGAAGGCAACCTTTGCTGCTGCAGTAGACATAGGTCTAATTCGAATGAGTTCAAACTGTGTGTTAGATACATTATGTGTTATACTAATAGTTGTGTTCTAGTTTAGTTTGACACTGGGTGTGTTTCATTAAGGATTTGTACAAACAAATTATATTTCATTTTAATGGATGTCAATCCTTCATTCGTTATATATTTATTGTTGTGCGATTATTGATTTAAGCTGCCAAATAAAGCATTGCAACATGAATTATTATATTCAAGAGGTGTTGCAATATATGATAAAAAGCAAACCAAATGGCGTTGCAACATTTACACATATAACAACCACATTTAATCGTGGTAATAGATGACCTATCTGTAGCAACCACCTGAGTAACGTGGCAATAGCCTATGCCGTCTATAGCAACCATTCACAAACGTGGCAATAGAGGATCTCTGTGTAGCAACCAACCTACAGAAACGTTGCAATAGCCTAAGCCACCTATTGCAACCATTTAGGAGACGTGGCAATAGAGAACCTCTATTGCAATGCTTTCTCCGTGTAGCAATAACCACGATTGCAACACCTACGTTGCGTTGCGATTGCATTGTGTTGCTACACGACCAGCGTGTCGCAATACGTATTGCTAGCAACGCCTTGTTCGTTGCAATTGATACTATTGCCACACCCATAGTGGTTGCAATTGCTTTTGTTACAACACTCACCATGTGTTGCAAAAGCGTCAAAACTGTTGCAATAGAGGGGCTGTGTGTCGCAACTAAAACGTAACCCGTTGCATTCTCCTATTGCTAAAGTCACAAGTGCAACGACATTTAACCAAAAAAAATGGTAGCAAAAGTACTATGTCTACCATTTTGGGTCTTTCGCAACACTTTTTCGGTGTTGCATTTGACCGAAAATCGACGGAAAAACATTTTGAACAGCAAATAAACAGACTCTCACAAATTACAAACACAAAGTACAAATACGTGATTGCAACTAAACAAACCAGATTGGATGCGGACCGATTGCAATCAGACCAGTTGCAACTAGTTGCTGAAGTTGCGTGTAAACCAATTGCAACCGCGACACTAGGCCACATGCAGCTATGATACTGTACAAATTGCAACTCGACGGAACTAATTACAACAATTTTGACCGGTTGCAACTTCCAACTAGATACGAACCAATTACCACTAGACCAGACCTAGTTGCAACCCGACGCGAACCAATTGCAACTAGAGTCGGTGTAGTTGCAACTAAGCAATTATCAATTGAAATCAGGGTGGGTGCATTCTCTATACAAAATACACCCAGGTGCATTATAGCAAAACACTATATATATATATACATATATATATACATATATATATATGTATGTATGTATATATGTATATATATATGTATGTATATATATCGGGCGGCACTAAAATGCACCCGTTTGCATTCTGTATAGTAAATGCACAGACCCCGTAGTTGAAACTTCACGGCTGAACCAATTGCAACCAGACCCAACCAAGTTGCAACTAGGTGCGAACCAGTTGCAGTTGCGTGCGAACCAATTGCATCCACGAGACTGATCGATTGCAACTGTGACACTATACTAATTGCAACTCGACAGAACTAACTAAAACATATCTGACCCCGTTGCAACTAGATACGAACCATTTGCAACTAGACTCCTAGTTGCAATCCGACGAACCAATTGCAACTATAGTGATCCGAGTTGCAACTGGGCAAAAACTAATTGCAACCAGGGTGGGTGCATTCTCTATACAAAATACACCCATGTGCATAATAGCAAAACAATATATATATATAGGATATATGTATTCTATACCCTGGGTATGGAATAACTATTTCGTACCCGAGCCTTCCTCTAGCGCCCGACGCGCCACCCGGCCGCTCCTCGCACCCGCCGGTTCTCCGGGTTTTCTTTTTTCTCTGTTTTTTGTCCCTCACCCCCACGATCCTGCGGTAGTTCTTTTTCCCTGCGCCTCTTTTTTCATGCGCCGCCCGCTCGCTGCTAGTCGTCGGCGCCGGCGATTTAGTCCGTCACCGCCCGACGCTCACCCCCTCCAGTCCCGCTCCCCTGCGACTCCTCCCTGCCGCCCCCGGCCGCATCCCACCCCGACCCCTCGCCGCCGTTCCCATTCACATTCGGCAGCTCGCGCCCCCGTTGTTCCACTGCTCCAGGTAGGCAGGTACCCAGCTCCGACCCGGCAGCCCTTCTGCCGCCGCCGCCTCGTCTTCCCGCCCGCCGCCGCGTGACCCTGCTCGGAACGGGGGTTCATCCTCACCTGCCTGGCTGCCTCCGCCCCCTCCAGATCGAGATTTTGGACCGCTCATCCCCATCGGCCTGTGCATCATCCAGCTGAGGTCGGGGTTCCAACGGTCACCCAGCGCTTCGCCGTCGAGCTCCGGCTCCTCCACCTCCACTCAATTGGTACCTGATCACAAGGTTCTCACCCTCGCAGATTTGATTATTAGTGGGGCGTTTGGTTGTTTACTACTTCGTGTGCAACCTGGTTATTCAATCCTAAGTTGTTCTCCTCTTTTCCAACAGGTTTTAGTCGAGAGATGAATGGATATTACAGACCTTGAAATTTCTTGCAAATATTCCATCTGTTATGGTTTATGGGATTGTGATATTCATTCCTATATGCTTCAACCAGAGCAAAGTGAGTTTCTGTTGGAAAAGCTCACCCATTTAGTTGTCTGTGCATTTTCTACTGGGAAAATATATGTAGCTCTTTTTCATAGCGTTCATGTGCACACAAGGTTTCCTCCTTAATTAAACTTAGGTTTTAGTTGCTGTGGAGTAGTTAACTTCATTTGCCACAGGGCCTAATGCTAGTTAATTTATATTCTCAAATTCAATAAGTTTCAAAAGCATCTTGGCAAGAACTTGTATCAGTATTAGTGGCATACCATTTATATGCCACAAATTTGGCTCAAAATTTCATATTGGCCTTCAACTACTAAAGTAATGGAAACAAATCAAACAATGCAATGGATGCACCATATTCTTTGAAAATGCAGAGCAAGTAGAGGGAGCCTATGTTCCAAGGTGTTAGGAATTGGCCGGCAGCAGCCTGCTTGGAGTCATGAGCCGGTGATGGTGCTCCTGGCTACAGATCAGGGACTGAGCATTTTATTTTCTGTATATACAATACAAAGGTTATGCACAGTTTGCTTATTACATGTTCAATGCTCATGAAAACTTATCTGCATTTCTGGATTTGTAGTCACATGTACGTAGTCATGTTAGAAGCTCCTAAATTTTTTATTGGTTCTAAGTTCATTTATTGGCTGGTAATTCTCAAATCCAATTATGATGTGACTTTCATTATTAGAGAATAGTACAGTGTTCTACTGTTTATTCCATCTACTTTTTCTTTTTTTGTATAGAAATTGGTTCTCACTATCAGGTGGCTTTGTGAAACTTCCTTGCACATCCATGTTGTAGTTACAATGAGTTAAACTCAGTGTCTATCGAATTCAATGCGAATAATGAAAATATTGTTTAAGGCAACTAAACAGGTGGTCACAAGTTAAACATTGTTTTGCCTGTAGCAACGCACACACATAATCCCAGCTGGCCTTCAAAAATTAATTTTTTGATTGTGGGCTTGATAAGCACAGATTGAGGGTAAAAAATTAGCCTACTGGTGGTTTGGTTCCTGCAGATGCACATTTGTATATTGCTGCTGTCCCACGGATTCACCTTCCAGCTTTCCAGGGCTTTACCAGCCATCCTCTGTTTTGCATGTCAGTTGTCTCAGCCTTTTGCACCCGTACGTCGATCTGCTGTTAATTCAGCATTCTTACTCACTAATGGAGTTTTCAGGAATCCAGGTATAACAAAGACGAACTAGAACCTATTATTTTGATTTTTCTGATAGATTAGCTGATTCCCCGGCTTAAATTTTTCCAGATTGGATATCATGAAGCACGGTGATATTCTCGCTTGACTATAGAAGAGTTTGCATGAGTCCATGGCTCCATGCATGTTATCACCTCAGAGAATTTGAAGGCCAGCTACGGCGGTTTGCAGAGGACATAGTCTAGTTCATGAGACTGCCAGGTGACTGCTCCTTCCACCACTGTTTCTTGCCTCTTGTGTATGTCCTTTTGACCAAAAACATATCGCTGATGCTGATGCGCACTCTGTGTTTGAGCAAATGCCATTAGTGATTTCTTGAATTTGCACACTCTGTTGTTTCTTGAATGTTGAAAATTCTCATAGTGATTTGCTTAAATAAAACTCATTCAGGTATATATTCAACATGTATACACTTAGAGATGTAAACTATATCTCATAAGGTTTCTTTCCTGACAACCTATTTCTATTCAGATTATTCAGATGCATAGTGATATTAGAATAATAACGATAATTGACTAGATCCAGTTGTTGCTTATCTTTTGTTTCCCTGTACCTTCATCTTAACATTAGCATGGTATCCTTAAAGAAATATCAGAGCTAATGACACCGCTCCTAAGACATATATCAGATTTGCCAATCCAAATCTGTTAGCCTGCTGGTTGGTTTAATTGTCTGATATTAATAAGTTTGAATCATTATACTTTGCTAATCACCAAATGTTTTGAAGCTTTGGACTTCCCAACATTATTAAATGTTATAACTTGGCTGCTCCTCATTTGAGTTTCTTCATGTACAACAAACTCTGATTCTGAGTGACATCCTGGTGGATGTTGCTTCGGATCGACGGTATTCAGCCCCTCAAATCAGTCTGGCGTTTGAGGTTTGCTGTCAGTAAATCATGCCATGTATCTGGTGTTCTTGATGCCCTGTTTTGTGTTTGTAACCGGATTATTGAAGCGCATAATAAAGAACGGATATGTAGTACTGATTCATAAACCTTTCTGATATCTGAATTCTGAAACTTTTTAAATTTGGATATGACAAATGGACCAGCCTATACGTAGAGTTGCATATACATCTTTCTGCTAAGAATTATACTCCAAATTTGTCTTTTTGTACATTACCATAATTGTTACTAATCCCCAATGGGATTTTGATTAACTTTTTGCTTTTCCCTTCCCATGTTCCACTATGTCACAGGATGTCCTGAGATTGGACTGGATATATATGTGTGGTTCAGTGGATATATTGTTTGGTCAGGACCGTACAACATTGTCGATTTGTTTGCACGGTCAAACTCTGTAGCTAATAGACGCACATGCTGGTCGTCATATAAAAATCAGTCCAAGTCCTACTGTTGTTTCACTGATGCAATTAGCATAAGCATGCCGACACAATTTTCTGAATTTTGAAGTCTTGTTTGTTCCATTTCTTAATACTTTTTTTTCCTGAAGTGGTGCCATTTATAATGGTGAATAAATGGAGGGGTTGCCCTAATAAAATGAAATTTGGAATGTTCAGGCTTCAATATTCCATATCTGCATGCACCTTCCACTTTTAGAATTGAATAATGAGAATTAACTTGTTCTTGCTGTGAAGTAGTGAATGTTAATGCTGGATGACCACGTTGCTGGGGATACTGCCGGCAGCACCGCTGCCTCATCTCGAGCTCCACCGGCCACCACGGCAACCTCCTTCCCCGCAGACCTGGAGATCTTGGGTGCTTGGACTGAAGGAGCACGCGTGAATGCGGCATCTAATCTGCGAAAGCAGGTTCCCTCGTCAAGGATTGGTGTTTTCCCAAACTGCACAAGGTGCTGCCCTCTTAATCCGACCCTCTATTTGCCTGAATACCCATCCCTATTCGATTTCCAATGATTTCTCTCCCTTCCTGCATAGGTTTGCGATTAGCCAGATTGGCAGATTCGGCAGTGCTGGATTAGAATGGAGTTGGGCAGATCCGGCAATGCCTGGTCTGGTCTGGGATTGAGCCACAAGCGGAGGTGTAAGGGCTAGGTACGGGTGATTTATCAACCAATGGAGCCCAGGACTTGCTGCTGGCCGCATGATCTCGCTTCCGTCCCCATTGCCCCAGCTGGATCTATGATCTGCTTCTTTAGCCAGATTGGCAGATTCAGCAGTGCTGGATTAGAATGGAGTTGGTTTAATTGTCTGATATTAATAACTTTGGATCATTATACTTTGCTAATCACCAAATGTTCTGAAGCTTTGGACTTCCAAACATTATTAAATGTTATAACTTGGCTGCTCCTCATTTGAGTGGTTGGCTATGGTTACTGACAGCCATGGTGGTGTTCCATTCCAAAAGGCATTAGTTGCGGTGCGCTAGAACTAGTCAGCGGAGGTTAGATTAGGAAGTACAAAATTGAGGGCTATGATGCTATTTCTTATTATTTTAGACTATTAAGCTTTTGTTTTGTCAGCAAGTTTCTAAAATTGCCATGTTGCCAAGATCAATCTTGTCATGGTTCCTCACCGTAATATGCAAATCTTTTATGCATTCATATATGAATCCAAACAAAAATGCCTTTTAGTGGCTTGTGCTATTTATTCTAGAATCTAGAATGGAGATAAGTCACTTTTTGTCAAGGTTCTGCAGTATGCGGTTAACATGGAACATACTGACGAAGGGTGTGGTCTATATAACCAGAGTTCTGCCTAATTCAACTACAATGTACTGCCAATTTTTTTCTATTATTCTAATTGAAATTTTGGTTTCTATCTTGTTGATCAGTCTTATCCAGAATACTTTTTTCTAAAATAATTATGCATGGTTTCACCACAACTAAAGCAAATCCAGGGTGTGGTTTCACCATACTTATTTTTCTGTATGTTCCTTGATTTTTATTCTGCTGTCATGGAATTTAATTTTATGTCAAGTAAGCAAACTCAATGTTCTATTTGTATATGATTATAGTTTTCTTTTTTTTTCAGATATTTTTGGCGGGTTGGCATGAAGTTTCAACGACATTGAGGATTTTATTCTCCCATACTATTTACATATGCATCTGTATATTGATTTTAGGACTACAAGACTACCTCAGATGCCACAGATTTCATATGATTCCAGTTTTGTGTTCACATGTCATTACTTGTGATCAGACTACTTTCATTGTAAAAAACCATGGTTTTTGTTCTCAAATATTGTATGGGTGATTGTGATTTTTTGCATGCAAACATTAATATTTGCAAGGAAGAAACTCGATGATTTTGTATCACATGTCATAAAGTCAATGATGATTCCACATCACAAAAACATTGTATTTCAAATAGAAGTGTTAGATTTATATGTCAAAGCGGCACCAAATTGTTGGTGCTGCAACACTAGTGTAAATAAATCTCTGTTGTTTACGAAAAGGCCAATTGTTCTCAAAAGTATGCCCTTTGAAAAGGCAAATTGGAATCCTTTGTGCCTAACATGTAGTCAATCTACAACGTCAGGAAAAAAATCATCAAAAAATCATCGGTCAACAAAAATCCTCTGGACAGCTAGACAACCCCATTCTCAAAAAAAAGATAACAGGCAGAAGGGACTCTCAGTTTGCACGTAATAAAAAAACGACTTGGTTGCCGATCAGTAAAAAACTGAGGCACGTCACCACGTCGGGGTGGCCCGATTTTTTTTTGAAATAGAACCGGAGGGGTTGAGACGTGGCGTGCAGGAAGAAAACCGAGGTTCGCTCGCGGGCTGGGGTGCTCGCGATTGGCGCGCGGGACGTCGGGAGCCGTGGCTGGCTCGGGTATGGAATAATATTCCATACCCAAGGTATGGAATAGTTATTCCATACCCGACCCACACTCCGACTCAGCGATCAGGCCCGAGGCCTCCGCGCGGCGCGCGCTTGACGCTCGTGTCCTGTGCGGTTGTGCCCTTTTTCCACGCGCAGGACCTACGTTCTCTCCGTGCAGTTTTTGTCCTCGTGTGAGATTGAGGTGGGTCCAGTTGTTTAGGGTGCTTTACTATTTTATCAGATATGAACAGCGGCGGTGCCCAAAAGGCCAACACTCACATTGGAGGCTTGGAAATTTGATTTTAATTACGTTTTAAAAGGAACTAGGATGCGACGTGTGATACATCTGCTGTTTATTGAATTTAAAAAAAATCATAAACAATGCATGAGATGCAATCCAGATCAGCGAAAGTGAAGACAAATTGCTGCTGACAAATAATACACATAGTTAAATACTGAATTTCTTGTTTCTATATACCGATCAAGGTATAGGCACAATCACCCTGAAATGAAACTAGCGCATCACAAATCACTTCTGAAGAAACACACGACGATATGATTTAATTTGTTTGCTTTCAGAGACACACGGATGTCTCTTACAAAAAATAAATGTTGTCTCAAAGCAACAAACACTACATCTAGTGTGGATTTACAATCCACGTAGGCGCACATTCAGCTAGTCTTCACTTCCTATGGATCGTTACCTGCTGAGACAAATATTGATCAGCAAAGAACAATCAGGCCTTTGTAAACGAAATCGATCAAACGAGTTCAACATGCCTAAGCATTTTAGGCAAAAACAAGGCATAAATCTTAACATTTTTTACATATCTTGACAAAGACACATTGCATTTCTGAACAAGTTTTCTTCTTTACAAATAAAAATCTTGTCCCAGAAAAATAGCAAGACATGCATTTCTAGGTATCTGGACAGTTTAGAGAACTAGCAATTATGCTGAAAGGAAATATAAGGAGCAAGCATCCCAAATCAACATCAACATCTGAAGAAACAAGCAGTATATATAGATTCAGATTCTTTGATTCAGATTCTTTGATTCAGAATACAGTGGTACATTATGAAAAAAAACATCTCACAGTAACCCAAAGATACAGAGGTGCCTCATAAAAAATTTGCTACCTCTAAGCAACCTGAAAATGCTGCCTAGTTTAGCACTACAAATAACTGGATTAGTCACCAACTTGAGGATACATCCATGCACGCCATTTAATATTTTAGAATCAATCTGCTACTGTTTAAAAATAAAATTCCTAGGTTCAGGGGAAACTAATATTGGCACATTTGCTCAAACACATAGTGCACATCAGCATCAATGATAGTTCATCAGTCAAAAACACATACAAAAAACAGGAAAGAAGTGGTGGTGGTTGGAGCAGTCACCCGGTTGCCTTGTCCACTGGATTACGCATATTCCCATAGTTGGCCTTCTACTTCTCCTTGGTGCAGGGACGTGTGGGTTCATCCAAGTTCTGCTTGGAGGTGCATGGTTGAGGGAGGATATCCCAGCACTCCATGATCTCCAATCCAATCTGGAAAATCCTGCGAATCAACTAATCTATTACAAAATCAAAATACTAGGATGTGCATTAACTCAGAACACGAAGTGTGCATCAGCATCACCATTAGTTCATCAATCGAAAAAGATACACAAAACATGCAAGAAATGTTGGTGGTCATTGTAGTCCTCTAGCTGCCTTGGCCACAGGGCTATGGCGTCTGCATACTGCAATAGCCGGCCTCCTAATTCTGCAAAGCACCAGCATGCGTTGACTCATCCAGGTTCTGCTTGAGCGCACTCTAGTGTCTAGACTAATTAAATTGCTACAAGACTGCAACATGGAAAACAACAACATCTGATACACCCAACAGCAACAGTACATTAGTTGCTAAATAATTCAGCAACTCAAACAAATTAGTTGGCAATCCAAATATAGCACCATCAATTAGACATTTAGAAAACATGTAACACTAAACTTAGTGAGCCAAATATATGTGTGTATTGAATGCAGACGCCAGAAACAAATGAGCTGAAGGCTGTCGCAAACTAGTAGTCTCAGATTCTGCTCGTGAATGGGGTGGAGAAACAAGTGCCATGCATAATCAGGTACTGAAATCTCAAAATGCTTAAGGATGCATATGGGCAGCAATATTTATGGGATTTACGAGCACATGAGCAATATGTCACACGAGAAGATGCACTTGGCATAGCATAATAAACTGTAACAATCGGAAACCTTAAATCTGAAATATCAGTACCTATATGTATAGATAAAAAAGATAGTGACAAGATTTCTGAAAACTAACAAAAGATGTTTCAGTAAGAAAACCATTGAATCATCACTCTGATCTAGCCTTTACTGCATAATTTGAACTAACTAAAAAAATAAATGCCAAGAAGACTGCAGTCTGCAGTACCCATCTAATGCAAGAGCAAAAACAATATGATTGGGAACTGAAGTACAAACTGATGACAATTGCAAACGAAACTGAACTAGAAGGAGCATGCAAGAAGATGGTGAACCAAGATAGAAGGTGCTCCACACGTGATGTGCAGGCGGTGTTTTGGTTGGAAGCAGCAGGCGTTGGGGGCCATTGCTCGTCACCCCAGCTTGTCGATTGGGAATGGGGATCGGCACCAGGCTCCAACCTGTTAGCCTTGCAGTGACACCATCTCACCACAAAAATAGGGAGTAAAATTGCAGCAATTGGTAAAAATTCCCAATCAGTGAGAAATCTGTTGGGGGAGTGAATGAATGATAATGATTCAAAAGAAAAATCCCAATGAATCAGCTGTGCCGTAGCCCTGTGCTACCTTCTTATCCGTCCAAATCAACCGTAGAAAAATCCTTACCAATAAGGATCTTCGATCTGCACACAAGAGAAAAATAAGAATGGGAAATAAGCTCGCAGAGCAACTACGAATCGATCCGAGCACCTTGGGAATTAGGGCTAAAGGTAGATGAAGAGGCAACTTGCGCAGGGAGAGACCTGATCCATGGGGGATGAACGCCGGTCTTCTAGCGGCGCCAGAGAGGTGCAGGTGCAGGCCGATGGCGATAAGCTGCGTGTTCATCCACCGACCAGAGCTGAAGGAGGTGGAGGCCGATGGCGAGGACCTCCGCGTTCGTCCGTAGATCCGAGCTAGCGGAGGCGGCCTTGTCGCCGGGGGAGGCGGCGACAAAACGGGGCCCAGCCGTGCAGAGGACCGGGAGGCGGCGGCGAGGGAACGGGGTCGCGAGCAGGCGGGCGTGGGCGGAGGTGGCGGCGGAACGGGAGCGAAGGACGACCGGAGGCGTGGGCGGCGGGCCGGCGGCGGAACAGAGTCCGGCCAAAAAGCCGTCGGTTTTCTAGTATAGCGAGACGTGGCAGGATCGGGAAAAGAGAAAAATCGGAAAAAAACAGTCGGGATGCGGGCTTGCGGGGGAGTGGCGCGTCGGAGCGTGGTTGGCTCGGGTATGGAATATTATTCCATACCCGAGGGTGTAGAATATAAATATCCTATATATATATAGTAACCTGGGTACCTGGGCACATCCACCGCAGGTTCCAGCGCGTACGGTTGGATTAGCGGCCGGCCTTCCTCCGGTTTTATTGTTTTTTTTTGGTTTTCTGCGTTATACCGGTTCGTTGACCCCAGGATAGATCGTGGGCGCACCTCCCACCCCATCTCCGGACGCCCTCGCGCCCATCGGCCCCACGCGGCAGTGGCTGCAGTCGACTGCAGAGAGGATCCCAATCGTCTCCGGACCGGCGCTCGTTCTCGTCCCCGTCCGCTATTTTCCCCGTTCCGAATTCATGCTCGCCGGCGCATCCACCCTCGCAAAGCGCACCGTTGATTCGTCACCGCCGGCATCTGCTCCTTCCATCCGTGCCTGATTTCCCTGTGCCGCCGTCGTCGCTCCTCGCCTCTCGTGCTGTCGTCGCCGTCCGCCATCTACGGTCGGGGCTTGATCCCGCAGCGGGTCCCGTTTGGCTTCACCTCCTTCAGCTTGACGTCGACCTCTGGATCCTCCAGATCGAGTCAATCGGTCCCCGCCCAACCGGTTCGTCGTCCTCGACCTCCGGTCCCTCCAGTTCGTCGCCCGCTGTCCCCTGCCCCTGCTCGGATTGGGAGACCAAGGCGGCACCTCGCCAACGGCCTACACCTACAGCTTCCATGTTCGTAGCCGTACTCCATATTCACTCCATCGGCCATCTCGTGGTTGTTTAGAGGTAGGCTGTTGCATTCTTGGCCGAATTTTAGCCTCAACTAGCGCCCACACCCCCCACATGTTGCTATGCAGTGCTCATTCTTGTTGAAAGCTCTATGCCATTAACAGCTTCTATGGGACTAGCAATACTTCTTTTCTGGTAGTTCAGAGAGGTTGAGAGGAGGACAATGAATGGGATATAGACGTGCTGTGACAGCGCCAAACTCCATTATGCCAAATTGGGCATAAGATTTGCTAATTTTCTTTTATGAAATTTTAAATTTTATTCAAAGCACAATGAAAATTTACAGAACTGGATTTAACCCAAATCGTTTTAGAAACGCAAGGAATTGGATGCTAGCATTAGCCGTTGGATTAACGTGGAAATAGCTTCCATTGTCGTCTTCATGTTTACTGGGACATGCTTGTTTGGAACAAAGTGTGTATTAATTTGAGTGTGGTAGTTAAGGTGTATATGTATGTAGCAGTTTTCCTTGTGTCTAGCCCATTTCGGACTTTTAGTCTGTTTGATTTGTTTATGTACTATACTGCTTTGTGGTATTTATGTACTATACTGCTTTGTGGTCTTGGGCCACAACTCACATACTCCCAAACCTATGTGTTATGATTGTTACAGTTTCATGATTATAATATCGTAACATATAAAATTTCATGTAGGAAACTTGAAAGCATTATGACATTTTGTTTCTCTCAACTTTCGAATCATGATAATGAGATTTGCTAAAATAATTTTCCAACTGTTCTTTTTCTTTAAATTAATGGTATATGCTGCATCTTTAATGTAAGAATGCATTTTAATACTCCTAAGAATGGTATGGTATGTATTTAAGTCACTAGAACTAAGTGCTTGTTCCCGCGCTGTCTTTATTTGGTTGCAATGATGCAGATACATCCACTGCCCTTCCTATATCTGCATGGCCAAAACATGGCTGTCTTTTAATCTTTTTAGCTGCAATGCATAAAGTCGGCCTTGTTTCTAGCTGTCCGCCGGTAATGTGATGTTTGGATATCTTGGTCTTAAATATTCTAATCTACTCAATTTGTGACCTATGTATTTTTTTGAAAGAAAAAAAATCCTAAGTGCTGCAACAGAAGTAAAATGTTCGAATCTCGTTTGGAATTTTGCATATTATGATTATGATGCGCTACTTCCTCTTCAAATGGTTCGTGCAGCTTATTTTGTTTCATGTTTTTTAGAATTAGAATGTGCACTTAATCTACTTCAATTCGGCACCATCACTGTCATGTCTTTGAATCAAAATTTGCAATAATAACGAGAAAATCCAATAATTTTGCAAACATGTAATTCCCATTGGTTTGGTTGCTGCAAGTGTCACTGGTAATTTCTTAGATCACTGCTAAATTATTAACTGGAGCTTTTTTAGTCCGTCCTAAGTGGTGTTAATTTCCATGAGTAGTAATATGGTCCAACTTGACTATTCATGCATTTGCTAAGGTCACTTAAGACATGGGGATAATTTGAAAAGCAGGATATGAGGCAAATAAGGGTCAACATTGCATACTCGGCCTTCAAAAACTTGGGCTTGTATAATTAACCTCATTCTCCTCCCTTTTCTATTTTTCTTTAATATAATTATGGTTCGTCGCAGGTTTCATTAACAGAGACCGGGGGTCAACAATTAGCCTACTGGACTAATGGAGTCTTCTGGTGATCCAGCTTATCCATGTTAATTTCTAATTTATTTTCCATATCTGGTAACCCGCTCTCGAATTACATTTGTAATTATTGTACTTGTAGATCCATCGCCCTCCCATTCAGATGGTGTTCATCAATCTCCACCCCCTGAATGCTCAACTCCCAGGTGCCATGTGCAGGAACATTGTTGCCCTCTTTATTATGTTCTTTACTGTCAATTATTACTTGTGATTTAATGCGCTCGTATGAACACCCTGTGAGAAATAGTTTCTTTAATTTAGCCGTCTAATTTTCGTATTCCCCTTACTTGGTCTATTTTTACTTTCTAACTAATTGTAATGCCGGGATGGACACTGGACAACGGTTGGTGGATAGGATGCCTATCAATCCGAAGAAAATGGCATTCATTAGCACACAGGAGAGGTATGTCTTCAATTGTTGTGGCCTCTTGATTGTTTTATCCTCACTGCATGACCTCAGACCTACATATTTCGTTAATAACCTCATTTTCATATTAGGTTTGAGGTTCCTCTACGCCCAGAGTTGTGGCCCGCTGTTGCGGCTGGTGCTGTCCCTGCATCAGACCTACGGCCGCACAATAGCTCCCATGCTCACCATCAAAGGAACTCTAATACCCGCGGGAGGAATCAGGGACGGATCTGGCGGTGGGGCGGGTGGGGCTCAAGCCCCCCCTACCGTCAGAAACTCCATTGAAAGATGAAGAGAAGAGGAGGAAGAAGAAGAGGAAAAAAGTGGGAAGATGAAGGAGAAAGGAGGCTGAAGGAAGAAGAAAGGGAATGAGCTCCTCCATCCTCTTTTTCCTGCATCCGTCACTGGGAGGAATAATTCTGTCCGTCGACAGGGCATTCCGTCAAGTGTGGATGTTGGATCCCATGTGAGGAAGAGGCAACAGAACACACATTGCTCTTCAAGGGGAACGAATCGTCCACCTGATCAGTCCACGCGATTAACTGATTATTACCCTGCCCAGGGAGAAAGAGAGGTAATGACAATGTAGTAATTAGAAAACTAAGGTTCAGATATATACACCAGTTGTCGAGTCATCCGTATGCATTATAATTGTGCGGTTTTTGTCAGTCTAAAAACCACTCGTACATTTTATTTATAGCTTTGTTTGCTGCATTGTAGTTTTGTCCCTGATCCGTAGAGAAATTGTGCTCCATTTTCAGAAATGGATTAAAGTAATTTTTTAATCATCACAAATTTACACTCAGATTGAACCTTGCAGTATCTTAAAAGATGAGTTTGGTTGATCGACATACATGAATTTGAGTGTTCTTGTCTCGTTCAAACTCATCAGCTCCTTTAGAAGTATAGGCGTGATAGGTATCAAGAACAGAAGAGTAGCTACCATATATCCTTTCGCAATTCCTTATCAAAAAGGATTGCTGTTTAATTTTTTAGTTCATGGTACAACCCACTATAGGATAGCTTAATTATAGCTTCTTTCTGCTTTAGGGCTGGATTCCACTCCTCTCATGTAAAGATCAGTTGCCTATTTAATTTATTAAGGCATTGCTGTAATCATTAGCGCAATTAGGAAGAGAATAATTTACACTTACACTAGCAGCAAGTGCAAAGTGCCAACATGTGTTTCCCTGTAGGTCTGAAATTTGAAGATGCTGCCCCACCTCTTTTAAACAGATCCTTTTGTTGCTCTTAGATTGTTGTCCTGAGAATGTTTACAGCTCCTCCAAAAGACCTCAGACTCAGTTCAGCTCTTATATTTTCTTTCCCTCCTAAAAGACAGAAGCATTATTATTCATTCGCACGAGTTTGAACACCCTCGAGTTCATTACCTTCAACTAGGGATACTATAGATAGGCATGGACAGCATCAGAAATACCACCAGCAGAACCTGTTTTTCAAGACGTACATCTTTCATTCCATCAAGGATTGCTAGTTGGTTCATATGGCTTCTGTTGAAATCTTTGATGTAGCTGATGAAGGGAGAATGAGTGGTGCATCTTTTGTCTTGACGTAATTGCCATGAATTTGCATCTTTTTTTACTGCAGGTAATGGGTGTAAAAATCTTCTTCTGTTCAGTTTGGTTTACTGCACGCATGACTGAAAGATATGACTCATTACCCGTAAACTAATCTCATGTGTTCTATATTGACTGCAAAATAATTTTAGTTATTACGCCTTTGTGCAGGGATCAAAGGTCTGCGTTACAGCTTGTCCATTTTAGCTCAGATCATCAAAAATTACCATGTGAATGCATATATGCAGAACCAAGTGTATAATGTCAATATCTAGAACAAGTTCAAATCCGTACTCAAGTTACTGGTACCTAACATTAAATACGTTTTATCACCCAATGCAGCAAAATCTCTGTTACACTTAAGATATCAACACATTTGTAGTTTTGTTTGCTGCATTGTAGTTTTGTCCCTGATCCGTAGAGAAAGTGTGCTCCTTTTTCAGAAATGGATTAAAGTAAATTTTTAATCATCACAAATTTACACTCAGATTGAACCTTGTAGAATTTGAAAAGATGAGTTTGGTTGATCGACATACATATGAGAAAGGAACTTAAACTCAACAATACATATTTTAGAGTGGCTGATTTTTTTTTGCTGGGTCTGAAATGACTATATATACCCCATGATTATATTGCCTGTTAGTGGAATCATGTTCATCAAATAATGACATTGCAGGGCTGTCTGCATTTTTTCGTCTCTCTCACAGGACACCTTTTTATTCGTTAATCGTAGTGATATCTATCAATCTTTATTAATGCCAGGTCCCGACAAGACCTAACAGGTGTAGACAGCGTCCCCAAAGGTCTGGTGTCGGTCATGCTGGTCGTGTTGGCACAACCAATGTTCAGCCACAAATGCCTCAGATTCACATCCCTCGCTTGACGAATCTATTAGCGGGACCACTGAATTGCATCCAAGGCCCACATCTGCAAGCATTTCATGGAATTTTAGAAGAGATTGACAGCACACTGATGGAGAACACAAGTGCCATTCAACTCTCCATCCAGAACATTGTCAAAGCACCGTACCAACTTGCTGAAATGTGTCGTCCCTTATTAGAGGACCTTGTGCATGCACAGAGAACGGCTGACCATAATTCTGTCGGTGAGCAGTCACTGTCAGGCAATGGTGGTCATGAAGATGTCAATATTCCAGCTGCTCACGGTACATCGTCTAGACCACACAAAGAATATGTTTCGGTTGTGCACTTTAAAATATTTTAAAACCAATTTCTGTGATGTTGCAGATTCTGTCCAGCATCAAAACACAAGGCCGTCCCCACGTGCCTCACCCCAACAGGAAGCTTCCAAGGAAGGCAGTGCTCATTCTTCATCTCCAAGCCCTGGTTAGCTGCACTTTTTCTATGTCACCGCTCCTTCATCTAATCTTTCAACCTCCCCTATAGTCTACTATTCTCATGTTGTCTTTCATAAGTCTGAACAGCATCCGTTGTCATAGTGTTGCTCCATCTTACACAGATATAATCCTAGCATGCAGTTGATTTTTCATTTCTTACTCTAATTCCATCATTAATGTGTCTTCCCCATTAATCAACTAGTGATATGCCACTGTAATTCATTTACAAATTTCATCGGATTCGATGCACCTAACTCCTAGAACATGTG
Organism: Cenchrus fungigraminus; assembly: GCA_036936925.1. Lineage (NCBI taxonomy): Eukaryota > Viridiplantae > Streptophyta > Magnoliopsida > Poales > Poaceae > Cenchrus > Cenchrus fungigraminus. The sequence goes on along the minus strand of CM072779.1, from coordinate 87,071,648 downwards.
GCACAGATGACATGCTGGGAGTAAATAATACCTTTGATGCGATCTTTGATGAGGAGGACAACGCTCGAAGCCCCGCTGTTCCCACTTCATCTTCATCCGATCATGAAGACCGGCCCCTTATCGTAAGTTGTCATGTTAAACCAACAATTTCATTCATGCAATCCAATTCACTATATCCACAATCCCTTGCCTAGGATCCGTTGTCACACTTTGATGGTAGTCCAACCACTAGATTGCCCCGTACGGATTCTGGGCCACATGATACTACATTCACAACAGACGAGGCATCACGGGAATCAGATCCTTTGGATGACATGGGTTCAGGGTGTATATATTTACCAGATCTGCGTACAGGCAAACGCTTGACACGGAAGCCACTTAAATATTGCTCACCCTTCAAATATGGAATTATGTCTCGTCCCCCACCCAATGTTGACGCATCAATGGGTTTGTTGGGGCACCTATGTGCTGATGACTCCTTCACTAGGTTTGTTCATAGTATTTTCTTGTTTCATATTCTCAATCATTCCATTTGTTCTCGCCTGTTGACTGTAGTCTTTGCAGCACACTATTGACGGCTGTTAAGTGCCTACTTTAGCCGTCAATATACTCATAAATAAAGGAGCATAAGGCATTTCTTACACGTATTTAGTTAAGAATAATGTAGTTCCACTTGTCCTTGGAGATTATTTGATTGCAGGAAAATAAGAAAAGAGTGGCAAACTTACCTTCTATGATCCATGCCACATCACCTCATCCTAGGTGGGCTACCAACAAGGATGACATGCATGCAAAGCTGCCAACCAGGGCGCTATGCATGCATGCCATGCAAGCAATCCAAGCGAAGCACCCCTGACGAATCAGAGTGTGACATGTGGACGTCACATGGATCCATGGGCCCACAAAAGCATGCAAATCACACCAAAACAGGGTGGACACCGGGAACCGACCTAAGGACCCACAGGATAGCCACCAGGAGAAAGCACACCCCGAGTGGGGCCCACAGGGGATCGGCCGACCTGTGGGGTCGGCCGAACCGACCTTGAGGCCGCCACTCAGGGGCTTCCACATGGTGCTTCCCTATTGGTCCTAGGAGCCATTCCCGGGGTGTTTGCATCCACTCCTCGCCGGTGCTCGGGCCTATAAATAGAAGGAGAGGGGGCTCACTTAGGAACCATCCACACTTGCAACACCTCTCTCACTTTTAGTCTCAAGGCTAGGAGGTAGGTTAGAGTAGTTCTACTTTAGGTTTCAAGTCTACTTTGGGATCTAGGTATGAGTTCTCTTGTATCTTATTTCATTTGTATGACTTTGATCTACTTCAGTTATTCAGCTATTTCATATAAAGTCATGTTAGTATACATGGGTGATTTGTTCATGTGTTCTTCACATGTTCATCATTTAGAGGCTCCTGTTCTTGATGAACGAGGCCTTTCGATCCACTTGACAGGTGACTTTAACATGTTTCTGGTGTTTGTTCATAAGTTAGAGGCTCGTGTTCTTCACGAACACGACCCTTTGATCCAGTTGAACAGACATAGGAAAACACAAATACGTTTGTGTACCTAACCTGATTTGATCTAATTAGATGACATGACTGCGTTGTATGAAGTCTGTGCTTAAGCTACGGTACTCGGTGTAATTGGCTGGTTTATCTGGTGGCTTGACCTGGGTCACAATAGCCCGGGCCGGTCAAGTCCGGCTAACAACGTAAGCATGGTGCTTGGGTTGCGTAGCTACCTTACTTATGAGTTTATCCCACGGTTTGTCTTGGGGTAGGCCGCGGTAGTGACAGCCGTTGGTCCCTCTGAAATCCCCCACGTTCGGATAAGCTGTAGGAGTCTAAAATCTAACAACCGGAGTTGTGTGGAAGCAACGCGGGAGGTTAGCTCCCCGTGGTGCCTGGGTGCTTAAGTCAATGTTCTTCAACGCTAGTGTATCTAACTCGTTCTTACCAGCTTTATGTGTATAGTACATAAGAACCTAGAACTAACTCGTATGTTGCCTCCTATGCCTAGGACCCCTTAGAGAGTGAGTGTGTGTGTGATCACACTACCCCTATTATCATTTCTTACCCCTGCATTTGAGTGTCTGATTTATTTCCGTCTATGATCTATATTCATTGCAATAGTGTTGAGCTTGTTAATCCACCAAAGCCTTCCTTGGATTCGATACCCTTTGGAATACTCCTTTGGGGAAATGCTACTATGGTACTTCCGTGCGCTTGCGGACTCCTGTAACGTTAAGAATTACCAACCAGCATTTCTGGCGCTGTTACCAGGATGGGTTCCAAACCCGTTCGTTGGTAGTTACGTTAAGAAATGTCAACAAGCATTTCTGGCGCTGTTGCCGGGTAAGACTTAAGGATGACATATCAACACTTTTGATATGTTTATAATCATGACAGGAATAAAACAGTTCTCAATGCAGGGTAACTTGGATTGTCTTCTTTGTCTATTGATGATGAAGACAGGTAGTGCATGACTGGTTTCGACTTACTGCCGAATTTTACTGAATATCCTGAGTCACTCGTAAGGAAGGCACGAACTCATTTCGGCTCTCCTTTGCGTGAACGTTCGGAAGTCGATCCAGCTTCCTTTGTGCCATCCGCATCAACTTCCATGGCCAACGCTGTTGTCGAGAAGACTCTCCGCGAGTACTCCGCTCCCTCTGCTGACCAGGTGCTGACAGGCCTTGCGATCAACACCGGGAATGGAAACTTCAAGATCAAGACTGGCTTAATCACGATGGTACAATGTAACACCCTAATTTTTCCATCACTAAAATAATGTAAGCAACATGGTGTTTTAGTTTTTGTTTTCTAGGGAAATAATAAATTATCAAATAAGATATGCTCTAAAATATTTAAATATCATTTTGAGTAATTTTAGTGGCAACAAGTGCTTGTGCATCATATCTTGTTTGCATGGTTTTGTGTTATGGTGTAAAGTTTTAAAGTTTGTTTGAAAATTTTGAAAAAGGTTTGTAGTGTTTAAATTTTGAAAAATGTTTAAGTTTGTGAAAGGGTTTAAAAATAAAAAGGTTTTGGAAAAAAAAAGAAAAAAAACCTAAACCCTTCACCCCTCCCCTTTAAGCCCGAGCGGCCCAGCTCTTCCCCTGCGGCCCACCTTCTCCCCCCCGCCGGCCTCTTTCCCTCGCGGCCCAGCTCGCCCGGCCTGCTCCACCTCTTCCGGCCCAAACCACCCGGCGGCCCGTTTCTTTCCCCCCCTCCTCCTCACCCAGCGGCTGACAGCCCGGCCCCGCGTGTCAGGTCGTCTCCCACCTCCGGTTTCCTTCCCCTGCTCCACACCACAGCGCATCCGCCCGGCCGAATCCCGGCGCCCCTTGGCTTTCCCCTCCTTCAAGCCGGCATTCAAGGGTGTATTTAAACCCCAGGCGCCTCCCCTCATCCTTTCCCCTTCGGTTTTCCCCTAATCAAGCGCCTCCCCTTAATTCTTGCCATCAAAACCGCCGGTTGCCATGGCCATCAATGGCCATTGCTCTCCGCCCCGGCCGCCGGTTCTTCTTCCCCCTCCTCGTCCTATAAAGGTCGTGCTCGAGCCCCTGCGCGCACCCTTTCCGCACCCGTGCATGCCCTAGCACCCCCATCCTCGCGCGCGCACCGTCGCCCCTCGAAGTTCCGGCCGCCGCCATTGCCGACCGTGCAAGCTCCTCGTCGTCGGTGGAGTAACCCTTTCACCCTCCCTGTTGTCTCTTTCTCTCCGTCGCGTGGCACTCACCCGTGGCCTCTCTGCCCCGCCGCCGTCTCTCGCGTGCACGCGTCCGCAGCCGCCCGATCCGCAATGAACGACTGAGATCGCGTACCCCTTCGTTTGATGAGTCTGGTCCACCGTGGACCCATGGACCGAGTCCACGGCGCGGTCCACCGCCTCGTCAGCGCCACGTCACGCCCACGTCACCCTCCCAGCCAATCAGAGTTCGCCGCGTGGCGCCATGTCAGCACATCCACCCCTGTTAGCCGCAGTTTTACAAAAAAAGACCCTGTCCTTTCTGTTATCACAACCACGCCCTTTCACCTATATAAACCCTTTTAAACAGGTCTCTGTTTCTTCTGTTTAATCCCCTAGACTTCTTAGTTTTTTCCACCAGAGGTCCAATCTTGTCTTTTTGCGCTATAGACCTTCGGTTTATACGCATAATCATGTTTTAGTCCCTGGTTTCTTGCAGTTAGGTCCCTGAAAGCCCTGTTTCTTCACAGAAAAGCTCCTGAACCTTGTTTTAGTCATATCTTTTCCGACTTTTATCCGTTTTAAGCGTTCTTGGTGTCCACGCGACCGTCTTTTCAAGCCCGTCAGTTTTAGAACCTTGTTTTGGCCGTATATTTTACGTTTTAGCTCCGTTTACACCGTTTCAAGTTGCGTTAGGTTCATATCAACTCAAACTACGTGTTAGTGCCAATGTTGAACATGTTCTTTGTTTTATAATTTATTTAAATATTAAATATGATTAAATCCTTATACACATGCCTTTCTAATTAAAATCTGATTACAAGTTTAACACGTGTTTTCATAAGAAAGATAATATGATTAATACTATTTGAATATTTCTTATAATTAAAATCTAATTAGATGCATACCTCGGTTTTCATAATCAAACTTGAATATTTATAGATAAAATTGGACTAGGCTTATACCGTCTTTTAAATATAAAATAACTTGCTTAATTGTAAATAGGGTATTTCTTTGAAGTAACCTATGCACATCTTTATTCAATTAAAATATACCAAGCACATAGCTAGCTCTTGTTTGTGATCATCCAAAGCTCCCGATAGTTCCGAGTGTTTTTGTGTTCGCGTTCCTAGAGTCAAACCTTGTTCTCTCTTTAAGCTTTTCATGCTTGGTGTATTGTTTTGTTTATTGTATGCTTTCTTGTGTGCTCGTAGACATCGTACCAGTTTCAAGTGAGCAGCCAGTTGAAGTGGATCAAGAGCAAGTTTTTGAAGAAGAACCCCAGTGTTTAAGCAAGGAAGGCAAGTGGACTTCTCCCCCTGCATATTCTATTTTTGTCCCACACAACTTGCATGATAACTAAGTTTACTTTTAAATGTTGTATTGCATAAATTTGATGGGAAATCACCTATTTAAGGACATGATTAGATTTTTATCCCTATACCTTGAATAACCCTTTTAAATAAATGTTTTGGGTAGAAATGCTTAGTTGCTATAACTTGGGATGGTTAAAATGAATCTTTTACAATATGATGAATGTTGATCATGATAACTTTGGTGATATATATATGTATGTGTGCTTATGGTTAATAACAAGATCATATGGTTTAATCGGAACATGGAGAACCACCTAGGAAAACAGTGCAACCACAGTCCATATGGCTCTGGGTTAGCCAATTAATTAGGTGTGCGATTGTACTGCTAACCTTATCCGAAAGGAACACAGGGGCTCGGGGTTGCAGGGGTATAGCCCGGTTCTTTTGGGGTAGCAGCCTTTGCTAAGGTGCTGTCCACTAGGGAGGGTTATGGTCCGCCCTGAGCTGTAACTGTCGTGGGTTGTTGGTACTTTTACATATCTTTGTAAAGGCTTCGTAGCGGTCCTATGCAATCACACCTCGGAAGTGTGGTATTGTGCCTGATCAGCACATGCGTGGTTGGGTTCAAAGTTCTTCGGAACTTTTACGCGAGCTGTGGTGAAGGTGTACAACCTCTGCAGAGTTAAAACTGATCGATCAGCCGTGCTCACGGTTAAGAGCGGCCTGGACCCTCACATGATAATCAAACATAAAGATGGAATTAAATCGTGGTTTTCATATGATTGTGAGATGAGATGCTTTCCTAAATGCTTAAGTGGGTTGGTATAAACTTACATCTAGTAAATAGGCGCTTGCTAATAAAATTTGACCAACTTATAAAATGCTAACCGCTGCAAAACCTTAGCCTATCCTTGATAGCTTTGCATCTTCCCCCACTTGCTGAGCTCTAACCATAAGTGTGCTCACCCTTGCTTACCCGCTGTTCAGAGGAGAACACTGGAGAAGAGTACTTCAGCGACTACGATGAGTTCTGAGGCTTGCGTGCCCCCAGTCATGTGCCTGTGGAAGCTGAAGACGGAGATGCTTCGTCTAGTTATCGTTTGTTCGTTTTTAAAGACCTTCGAGTCTAACGTCTAAGTGTAACAAAGAGATAATGTAATGGTTTAACTCTTGTACGTTTTTATTGCTGTTTTATGATATTTCACTCATGACGTCTATCATATGTGTGTAAACTTGATCCTGGCGCACATATGAGATGCATTTGGTTTTCTTCGGAAAATCAGGTGTGACAGAGTGGTATCAGAGCAGTAATGACTGTAGGACGCAGCCTTAAGTTAGAAATGGTCGAAAAGTAAGGATTCATATTCTAGAAAGCCTGTCATCCTTCAAAATTGACTTATTTACGTATAAAATCTAATTTAATCTTTGTTTTCTTGTTAAAACACATCTTTTTGTTTTGATCTATTCTGGGTACGGTTCTTGTACTATCAGCTAAATCTTCACCACCGAGGTTGCCTAATATAAGTTCTTAGATTGCCTACCCCTTATCAACTTCGATAGAAACGTTTCTGTGAGGACGATCGTTGTGTTAATGTTTGTTGTTTGAACACATGTTTGATTTGGATCTTTGCTTGTGTGAGTTGCATTGTGGAGTGATGGTCACAAATGCAACAAGAAATAAATTGTTAGGTTAGTAAAGATAGTTTGGGTTCAAATCTGGGTTTTCCTTTTGTACCTCCTACCTCCTTGTTATCATCCTTTCTTTGGGCTATTTCAATGGAGGACATCAAGATGGAAGGTGAACACAACACCAACGTCAGCAAGCAGATGTTATCGTCATCATCAATTTCTACATGGAAGCAAGTTGAAGAAAAAGAAGATCTTACTCTTATCTCCCTAATCTCACTCTCTAATGAGGATTCAAGATCCAAGATGTTGAAGATGCAAGTATGGAGATTCTACCCACGACACGAAAAGATGAACGACTATCCACTCTGCCATCATAATCTTGTTTGTCTCTCTACCTTGTTTCTTCTCTCTCCGAATCTCGGGACGAGATTCTTTTTAAGGGGGTAGATTTGTAACACCCTAATTTTTCCATCACTAAAATAATGTAAGCAACATGGTGTTTTAGTTTTTGTTTTCTAGGGAAATAATAAATTATCAAATAAATTATGCTCTAAAATATTTAAATATCATTTTGAGTAATTTTAGTGGCAACAAGTGCTTGTGCATCATATCTTGTTTGCATGGTTTTGTGTGATGGTGTAAAGTTTTAAAGTTTGTTTGAAAATTTTGAAAAAGGTTTGTAGTGTTTAAATTTTGAAAAATGTTTAAGTTTGTGAAAGGGTTTAAAAAGAAAAAGGTTTTGGAAAAAAAAAGAAAAAAAACCTAAACCCTTCACCCCTCCCCTTTAAGCCCGAGCGGCCCAGCTCTTCCCCAGCGGCCCACCTTCTTCCCCCCCCGGCCTCTTTCCCTCGCGGCCCAGCTCGCCCGGCCTGCTCAACCTCTTCCGGCCCAAACCACCCGGCGGCCCGTTTCTTTTCCCCCCTCCTCCTCACCCAGCGGCTGACAGCCCGGCCCCGCGTGTCAGGTCGTCTCCCACCTCCGGTTTCCTTCCCCTGCTCCACACCACAGCGCATCCGCCCGGCCGAATCCCGGCGCCCCTTGGCTTTCCCCTCCTTCAAGCCGGCATTCAAGGGTGTATTTAAACCCCAGGCGCCTCCCCTCATCCTTTCCCCTTCGGTTTTCCCCTAATCAAGCGCCTCCCCTTAATTCTTGCCATCAAAACCGCCGGTTGCCATGGCCATCAATGGCCATTGCTCTCCGCCCCGGCCGCCGGTTCTTCTTCCCCCTCCTCGTCCTATAAAGGTCGTGCTCGAGCCCCTGCGCGCACCCTTTCCGCACCCGTGCATGCCCTAGCACCCCCATCCTCGCGCGCGCACCGTCGCCCCTCGAAGTTCCGGCCGCCGCCATTGCCGGCCGTGCAAGCTCCTCGTCGTCGGTGGAGTAACCCTTTCACCCTCCCTGTTGTCTCTTTCTCTCCGTCGCGTGGCACTCACCCGTGGCCTCTCTGCCCCGCCGCCGTCTCTCGCGTGCACGCGTCCGCAGCCGCCCGATCTGCAATGAACGGCTGAGATCGCGTACCCCTTCGTTTGATGAGTCTGGTCCACCGTGGACCCATGGACCGAGTCGACGGCGCGGTCCACCGCCTCGTCAGCGCCACGTCGCGCCCACGTCACCCTCCCAGCCAATCAGAGTTCGCCGCGTGGCGCCATGTCAGCACATCCACCCCTGTCAGCCGCAGTTTTACAAAAAAAGACCCTGTCCTTTCTGTTATCACAACCATGCCCTTCCACCTATATAAACCCTTTTAAACAGGCCCCTGTTTCTTCTGTTTAAGCCTCTAGACTTCTTAGTTTTTTCCACCAGAGGTCCAATCTTGTCTTTTTGCGCTATAGACCTTCGGTTTATACGCATAATCATGTTTTAGTCCCTGGTTTCTTGCAGTTAGGTCTCTGGAAGTCCTGTTTCTTCACAGAAAAGCCCCTGAACCTTGTTTTAGCCATATCTTTTCCGTCTTTTATCCGTTTTAAGCGTTCTTGGTGTCCACGCGACCGTCTTTTCAAGACTGTCAGTTTTAGAACCTTGTTTTGGCCGTATCTTTTACGTTTTAGCTCCGTTTCCACCGTTTCAAGTTGCGTTAGGTTCATATCAACTCAAACTGCGTGTTAGTGCCAATGTTGAACATGTTCTTTGTTTTATAATTTATTTAAATATTAAATATGATTAAATCCTTTTACACATGCCTTTCTAATTAAAATCTGATTAGAAGTTTAACACGTGTTTTCATAAGAAAGATAATATGATTAATACTATTTGAATATTTCTTATAATTAAAAGCTAATTAGATGCATACCTCGGTTTTCATAATCAAACTTAAATTGATTAATGTTTATGCAATTTGCTTTCTATGTAAAAGAAACATATGTGTATCCCGAGTTTTCTTAATTAATTGTTAATTTGATTAATATGAATATAAATGTGTTTTTAAATTATAATTTGATTAGAATAACTCGAAATATAAAGATGAACGCCTAGATGTTTTTACGTGCTTCTTTTAAATTAAATGTTTAATTTGCATAAATCTAACTTGAATATTTATTGATAAAATTGGACTAGGCTTATACTGTCTTTTAAATATAAAATAACTTGCTTAATTGTAAATAGGGTATTTCTTTGAAATAACCTATGCACATCTTTATTCTATTAAAATATACCAAGCACATAGCTAGCTCTTGTTTGTGATCAACCAAAGCTCCCGATAGTTCCGAGTGTTTTTGTGTTCGCGTTCCTAAAGTCAAACCTTGTTCTCTCTTTAAGCTTTTCATGCTTGGTGTATTGTTTTGTTTATTGTATGCTTTCTTGTGTGCTCGTAGACATCGTACCAGTTTCAAGTGAGCAGCCAGTTGAAGTGGATCAAGAGCAAGTTTTTGAAGAAGAACCCCAGTGTTTAAGCAAGGAAGGCAAGTGGACTTCTCCCCCTGCATATTCTATTTTTGTCCCACACAACTTGCATGATAACTAAGTTTACTTTTAAATGTTGTATTGCATAAATTTGATGGGAAATCACCTTTTTAAGGACATGATTAGATTTTTATCCCTATACCTTGAATAACCCTTTTAAATAAATGTTTTGGGTAGAAATGCTTAGTTGCTATAACTTGGGATGGTTAAAATGAATCTTTTACAATATGATGAATGTTGATCATGATAACTTTGGTGATATATATATGTGTGTGTGCTTATGGTTAATAACAAGATCATATGGTTTAATCGGAACATGGAGAACCACCCAGGAAAACAGTGCAACCATAGTCCATATGGCTCTGGCTTAGCTAATTAATTAGGTGTGCGATTGTACTGGTAACCTTATCCGAAAGGAACACAGGGGGCTCGGGGTTGCAGGGGTATAGCCCGGTTCTTTTGGGGTAGCAGCCTTTGCTAAGGTGCTGTCCACTAGGGAGGGTTATGGTCCGCCCTGAGCTGTAACTGTCGTGGGTTGTTGGTGCTTTTACATATCTTTGTAAAGACTTCGTAGCGTCCCTATGCAATCACACCTCGGAAGTGTGGTATTGTGCCTGATCAGCACATGCGTGGTTGGGTTCAAAGTTCTTCGGAACTTTTACGCGAGCTGTGGTGAAGGTGTACAACCTCTGCAGAGTTAAAACTGATCGATCAGTCGTGCTCACGGTTAAGAGCGGCCTGGACCCTCACATGATAATCAAACATAAAGATGGAATTAAATCGTGGTTTTCATATGGTTGTGAGATGAGATGCTTTCCTAAATGCTTAAGTGGGTTGGTATAAACTTACATCTAGTAAATAGGCACTTGCTAATAAAATTTGACCAACTTATAAAATGCTAACCGCTGCAAAACCTTAGCCTATCCTTGATAGCCTTGCATCTTCCCCCACTTGCTGAGCTCCAACCATAAGTGTGCTCACCCTTGCTTACCCGCTGTTCAGAGGAGAACACTGGAGAAGAGTACTTCAGCGACTACGATGAGTTCTGAGGATTGCGTGCCCCCAGTCATGTGTCTGTGGAAGCTGAAGACGGAGATGCTTCGTCTAGTTATCGTTTGTTCGTTTTTAAAGATCTTCGAGTCTAACGTCTGAGTGTAACAAAGAGATAATGTAATGGTTTAACTCTTGTACGTTTTTATTGCTGTTTTATGATATTTCACTCATGACGTCTATCATATGTGTGTAAACTTGATCCTGGCGCACATATGAGATGCATTTGGTTTTCTTCGGAAAATCAGGTGTGACATACAAGCTAGCCCATTCTGTGGCAAGCCTAATGAAAACGCGAGCGCCCACCTGCAGCAGTTCCTGGAACTGTGCAGTACCTTCACTATACGAGGAGTGGAGGAAGATGCTATTCGTCTGCGACCGTTTCCCTTCTCACTCCTGGGAAAGGCGAAGCAGTGGTTCTACGCGAACCGTGTAGAAATTAACACTTGGGCAAAGTGCTCCGTAGCATTCCTCACGAAGCTCTTTCCGTTGGGCAAAACCAATGTCCTTCGGGGGCAAATTTCAAGTTTACAGCAAGCAGCAAGTGAGACTATCCCAGAAGCTTGGGAAAGGCTCCAGGAGTACATCCCGACTTGTCCTCATCATAGGATGGACAACTGGCTTATTCTTCAAAGTTTCTATAATAGGCTAACTCCGACAGCCCGAGGCCATATTGATGCTGCAGTTGGAGGAGCCTTCTTCTCTCTTACTATTACTAAAGCTACTACACTGATTGAGAAGATGGTTACCAACCAAGGGTGGAGTGATGATTGACTCCAGCCACGTCAAAGGGGTACACATACCTGTGACACCCCAGGTTTTTAATTAGCATCATTAGTGCTAATGACCGAATCAGCCGAGTCAACCACTGTTGACGTTGGTCAAACCCTGGTCAACCTGGGTCATCACCTCGAAAATCTCGCCAACAATCCCTAATGACCCTCTTGATCAAGTCAACACCCACTTGTGGTCAAACCTTGGTCGAAACCCCGGTCAAACCCCTTTGTCCTTGAACTTCCTCCAGAACTTTTGCCGCGTTCTCCGGATTTCACCTAAACACTTCAAAATCTCCCGATATAAAAGTTGTTCAGTTTTTCGAGAGACACCACTTTGCTTTTGGGTGGCATTGCAAATTTTGAGTGGAAAAGGGTGAAAAACTTGGTCAACTGCAGCTTTTACTATTCACCGGCGCCATGAAAAACAGGAACTTTGTCTGCCGTTCCTGCTCAAACCAGTGAGTAAAACATAGGACAACCTTTGTGAAAGTTGTAGAGGGGTCATCAATCTACAACTTTGCTTTTTGCACCTTAGTGCACCTTAGTTCAAAATTTCGGAGATAATTGCAGTCAAACAGGGGCAAACGAGAGCAGAGCGGGCGACGTCGCGCGCGCGCCGCGCAGGGCGCGTCCACGCGCGCATGCGCTGCCACGCGGCCACCGCCGTACCTCGGCGTCCGGACCCCCTGGCACGCACCTCGAGCACTGGGTACCTCGCACGCGCCCCTATACCCGGCCCCCTCCCTCGCCACTCTTCCTCGCGGGCCACGCGCAGCGCTGCGGTCGCCGGCCCCTACCCGCACCTGCCGCCGACGCCGGACCGTGCCGGTCCCCTCCTGCCCCTCTAGCGTTGTGCCTTCAAGTCGAGGCTGGGCCTCCCCCCACCATCCACTCGCACCAATAAAAGGCGCCATGACCTGCCCTTGCGCGTGCAAGCCCGAGCGCCGGCGCCTTGCTCGCCGCCGAGCCGCCATGGCCGCCCCCACGGTAAGCCCCCGGTTTTGAGCCACAACCGGCCGTTCGAAGCACACCCTCGCCACCGTGAGCTCCCACCGCACCCTCCAGAGCCGTGTGTTGCCCGGCCAAGCCATCCTCTGCGCCGGAGCAACAGCGTCCGCGGCTGCCGTCCGTCGGCGTCGGCGACCACCGCCGCCGGGCGCCTCCCTGCCCCATCCGAGCGCGCAAATCGAGCCCCGGTGAGCCCCTCAATCTCTCCCCCACCTTCCCCGGCCAGGAACCCCGGCGAGCTCGCCGGATTTTGGCCGGAACCGCCACCGGCCATGGCCAAGGACCCAATCGCGTTGATTTCGTTCTTTCCAGGGTCTAATCTGTGAACCAGGGGCATATTCGTGAAGGACCAAATCTTTCCAGGGACCTGCTTGTGAAGTGGATCTAGAATAGTGTTGCTTATTTTCTGAATCTTGTAAAATCTGAAGAAAATCGTAGAGAAATCATAAAAATGCAAACTAAATTTTGTTGGACTCCTGGTGAAAAGTTCTACAACTTTTGTAAAGCTTGTCCATAGTTTTTCCTGATAATTTTTGCATGAAAAATTGAAAACTGAAAAACCTAGATCTGTTGTATCTCAAAATATACAAGTCCTCTGTAGCTGAATTTTGGATATGTTGTGTGTTATGCTATGGCTAGCTCCTGTACCAAAAATTGCACAAAGTTATGCTGTAAATCTTTTTATATAAATTGTTTTGCATTTATGCAGAATCTGTCCAAATGATTTTTGTAGCCAAAAATAAATAGATTTTTATGCCTAACTTCTGTATGTTGTCTTTTTATGCCAAAATGCATCTCTGGTGAATTAATCACAATTTTATAATTGTCAGAAATATTTATTCTTGAAATATGCTTGTTTACCTTTGTAAATGCATAACCCTAGATCTATAGCATCTCTAGGTGTATATGTTGCTTTCCTAGGTTAGTTTTGGACCAGAGACCATGTGTGAGAAAGTTGGAATCCTTTTGATGTGTATTTATTTTCATATGCATTTATCTTGCTTTAGTAGCTAGCTTTTGTTATTTTTGGTATATTTAATTTCATAGCTTCCCTAAGTGTGCATGTGTGTGCAGTGGCTTTGTATAGGTTTGTAGTGCTTCATGAAACACCCCACTGAATTTTATTAATTTATTTTGTGAATAAAAGCAATGGAAGCTATATCAAGCTTAATAGTAAAGTAAATTGGAAAATCATCAACTCCATATCTAGTGACCTTGTGTGGTGATTTTAATCATGCTAAGAAACTAAGTGGCACCACCCCTTGCTGTTTGTGAAATTTAATTAATTTAGTCACATAAATATGTACACAGTCACTATCAAATAGAATAATTAATAAAGAACCGCATATTGTTCCTGTATTGGAAGAGTATGCTAAATGTGTGCTTATCTAGGTGATTGTGGTCAACCATGTACCCCATGGTTGTCATTTGTTGTTTGTAATCAATTAGATTAAAAATCGTCAATTAAATCCTGCATTTGCATCCTCGTGTAGATCTTCCCGACGGTAGTTATACGCTCGTGCCGGAAGGAGGAGAAGGAGGAGCTGACGAAGAGTTGCAGCACGTGTTCGTAGCTCAAGACCTGGACCCAAGTCCAGAAGGGCCCAAGGCCAACCTTGCCAGCGAAGGCAAGCCCCGGATCATTAACCCTTCTTTTTAAAATGTTGCAAGTATCTTTTGCTATGATTGTGCATTTACGTTTCAAGAGTTGAATGAAACCCTAGATGCATGATCCTTAGGTACCTATGCTCTCTTACTAGTATGCTAGGTCGATAGCTGCTATGCTATAGGACCCGGTAGAAGTCGAGTGATGTTCGTCACTCACGAGAATAGATCCTTATGTTGGAATCATAAGATCTTTATAAATGGATTACTCATGTGGTAAGAGCATGGGATTTGGGCTCCGGTCCAGTGGCTTTCGTGGGCTAAGCGTTTGAACGTACTAAGCACTTGTCGGGAATGGGACCGGTAAGCCTAGTACCTGATGGACACGGCAAGGGAACTTTTCCCTACTACCCCAAGGACACCTAATGTGTCCCCCTGCTGCAACAGCAACAGTGGGGTGCCTGTGCGATTCTAGGCGGTCCGACGGGACGTACCAGTAAGCCTTGTACCGATGATTGTAGGTCTGATCCCGACCCGAAGAAAGATGGGAACCGCCTGGATGGTTGTCCTCGCGGAGGCACCCTACCGTGTGTTTAGGCCTACCTTACAAGGTTTAAATCAATCGATTGTCATTGTCGGCCTCTCACCGTTATCTGAGACTGCTTAATCAACTGGCCATGATATCCCTTAATGATGGAACTCGGTGAAGTTTACTGCTTGAATTAATTGCTTGTACAATTCTTGATTGAATTAGTTGGCACACTTAGAAAAGGTAATCAACTAGAATTTGTGCTAAAATATTGAAAGTAAGGACGCAATCTTTGTTGCTTTTCAGCAAAAGAACACCGGTCAAAAAGCCTCTCATGTCTAGAGTTTGGTGATGTAGTTATCACCCGACGGTTAAGTCTTCCTGAGTATTAGTATACTCAGCCTTGCTTTAAAACTGTTGTTGCAGGGTTGTTTGATCTGGTGAGATCCACCCAGCTGGGAGCAGGGATGGGTGGATGACGACAAGTGATGGCATCACGGATGGCCTCCTGTGATGTTTACCGTTGCGCTAGTTTATTTTTATTCCGCTGTTTTCAAATTCTGAACCTCTACTTCATGTCATGAACAATGGTTTGTAATAATTTGAATTTAATTAGTGTTTGTACTCTGGACTCGCCTTCGCGTGAGTTTTAATGCATATATTCGATCCTCTGTGTGAATTCCAAGTGATTTACCGGGCGTTAACCCGGCAACTAACGACAGGATGATACTTTACTGTCGCTTAATGGCCAAAGTGGATTGGTTTAGGCGATAGTACGGTATTTTCCTAGGCGGGTTGTCACAGCTGGTATCAGAGCGATTATATACACCAGAGTTTAATTAACAACCTTAATCACTGGTTTTTGAATAAAATTTGTCAAGATTGTTGGGATTTGCAAAATACGTTGGTCCGTTAAGGATGAATTAGACCGAGAGGCCCTAGAGGGAATTTTTGAGTTCTTTTAGGTGGCTTATTAATCTATGATTTATTTTGCTAACTTCCAGCATATTTCATTCCTGTCAGAACTTACTTTCTGTACAACCATACTAGTTCATCACGTTTTGCCATACATGGTGGTGCCACGGGAAAGTCCTGTGAGGGATGGATGGGACCTAATCCAAAGGGAACCCACCGTCGCGTCTGTGTCTCGCCACGTTTTGCCATACGTGGACGTTCCGCATTGTGAATATGCGAGGCAAGGATCCGCTTCATTCAAAAAGGAGTGTATCTGAGGTTGGACGCTGTCCATGCAGCGATAAACGCATGGATACCGTTTCTATAATGAACGGTACTGTATGTGGACGCTTTCGTGAGTGCTGGCACGAAAGGTTCGATGTGTTCTGTGATCTTCTGCAGGTACACTAACCACGTTTCGTAAGTCGCTAAGTGAGCATCGAATAGTTCTCGACTAGCTATTATAAGGAGAGACGCATATATGCTTTGCCACCGGCACTCACTTCGATTTTTGGCTTGATCGCCTTGTGAGGACGAATAGGATGTCGTGCATCATGCTAAAATTTGTGAAAAGTTAAAATTGAACCCTTTACGTGTTTTATGTACTCTCTAAGGAAATTTTGCTTGTGTGTGGTTTTTGTGTTCTAGCTCTACCTCTCATGTATAGGTGTGGTGCTGTCTAAGTTTTTGATGTGGCTGTTTGCATAGATTTTTGCACCATGTTCTATGAGTAATTAGACTAGTTGATCTCTACCAAAGTTACTCCATATCTAATCAAGTTTCTGCTCGTAAAAGTTCACGGTCATAGCTTTTGAATATCTCCAGTTATGCTCAGTTTAGTGAATCTCTGTCATGCTGTTTTTCCTAGTAATCCAATCTGAAACCTTGCTTAGTTGAGCATCTTCCTAACCTTTCTAGATCAACCTTTGAATACCAAAAAGGTGCTTCATAACCTCACTGATGTGCTGGTAAAATTTGGGAAATTTTGGAGCTCTGGTTTTTAAGTTAGGAATTTTTATTCACAACTGCCAGAACTTTATGTCATTAGGTATGTATGCTTGTTTCAAGTTCTAACATACAGTTGTACCTTGGTACACATGACTACCCTAATTTTTGCCCAGCATGAGAAAAGAACTTTTTCTGTTCTACCATGTCAATTGGGTAATGTCTTGATCTTAGAGTTCAATCTTCAGTTGTAATCTTCTCATGTCAACAGGTATCTCCATCGACATGTATCCCTTCCAAACCCCCTTGAGTTTGTACATGTTGGAGCACTGAGCTATTCTTGAATTAATATCCTTGCCATGATTACTTCGATCTTTCCATCATGAACTTCTTCTTCCTGGTCTTGCTCACAACTTTTTGAATAAAAAAAGTCACTTGTTGGGTATGCATTTGTATAGCATGTGCATTTGGGAATCTTGGGTGAACTAACGTGCATACGCATGAAAGTTTTCAATACTCCTACTCTATCCTTCTTGATGGGTGATGTCTTTGTCCCATAACCTAAGGTGCCACGACGAAACCTAGGGCATCATGTGCGCTGCAGCCAGATGATTGCCACTAGGAGCGCGCTAGGTATCTTGGTTGTGAGAATGCGACTCGCCACGCATACACTCCTTTTCAGCTCATTGATTGCCCCCCCCATCACTAACTCATTTTGTGGGTAACCGACTCATGTTAACATGCATCATGAGCACCATACCGCATTAGCATATGCATTGTGTCTTCACCAGCATGTGCATCACACTGACTTTCAAAATCATTGCATCGGAATGTAATGAGTCGATAACCACCCAAATTCACAAGTTAAATAAGTGTGAGCAAGATTGTTCTGGAGTTCCCACACTAAATTGTCTTCCGTACAAAGAAATTACAGAAATCTTTTACTAGCCTTTCCTTTCTTCATAGAAATCTAGTTGTGTGATCACTTTTCAACTTGGTCTCCTTCTGCCAATCTCAATGTTCCCTTAGCTTCGAACCAATCCGATCAGCTAAGTTGGAGAAGTAGAAGTAGAGTTTCTTGAGCAATCAAGGTTCTCGAAAAGTCAATGTGGAAGAGTCCTCCATTGCTTTTCTGTCCATGATCTGTGATAATACCCTCCAAATCCTCGGAATTGAGAAAGGAGTAAACCTAGGATCGATAGAAGCTTTGCTCAATCCGCCTAGTTCAACCTCGAGCCTAGAGGGTGGATACCCTGAGCTCTTCTTGTCATTCTCACCATCACGGTCGATTCGTCGGACCGTTGGACCCCATCCTTTTCAGTGCCACGACCGCACGACGTCGTGAAGTCACTCTACTCGTTGTCCAAATCTGCCAGACCAACTGAATTTCATGGGTAACATCTCTATCCGAGAACACCTCACTGCTTCGTCTTTTAATTTCGAATCTCGGGACGAGATTCTTTTTAAGGGGGGTAGGCTGTGACGCCCCAGGTTTTTAATTAGCATCATTAGTGCTAATGACCGAATCAGCCGAGTCAACCACTATTGACGTTGGTCAAACCCTGGTCAACCTGGGTCATCACCTCGAAAATCTCGCCAACAATCCCTAATGACCCTCTTGATCAAGTCAACACCCACTTGTGGTCAAACCTTGGTCGAAACCCCAGTCAAACCCCTTTGTCTTTGAACTTCCTCCAGAACTTTTGCCGCGTTCTCCGGATTTCACCTAAACACTTCAAAATCTCCCGATATAAAAGTTGTTCAGTTTTTCGAGAGACACCACTTTGCTTTTGGGTGGCATTGCAAATTTTGAGTGGAAAAGGGTGAAAAACTTGGTCAACTGCAGCTTTTACTATTCACCGGCGCCATGAAAAACAGGAACTTTGTCTGCCGTTCCTGCTCAAACCAGTGAGTAAAACATAGGACAGCCTTTGTGAAAGTTGTAGAGGGGTCATCAATCTACAACTTTGCTTTTTGCACCTTAGTGCACCTTAGTTCAAAATTTCGGAGATAATTGCAGTCAAACAGGGGCAAACGAGAGCAGAGCGGGCGACGTCGCGCGCGCGCCGCGCAGGGCGCGTCCACGCGCGCACGCGCTGCCACGCGGCCACCGCCGTACCTCGGCGTCCGGACCCCTTGGCACGCACCTCGAGCACTGGGTACCTCGCACGCGCCCCTATACCCGGCCCCCTCCCTCGCCACTCTTCCTCGCGCGCCACGCGCAGCGCTGCGGTCGCCGGCCCCTACCCGCGCCCGCCGCCGACGCCGGACCGTGCCGGTCCCCTCCTGCCCCTCCGGCGTTGTGCCTTCAAGTCGAGGCTGGGCCTCCCCCCCACCATCCACTCGCACCAATAAAAGGCGCCATGACCTGCCCTTGCGCGTGCAAGCCCGAGCGCCGGCGCCTTGCTCGCCGCCGAGCCGCCATGGCCGCCCCCACGGTAAGCCCCCGGTTTTGAGCCACAACCGGCCGTTCGAAGCACACCCTCGCCACCGTGAGCTCCCACCGCACCCTCCAGAGCCGTGTGTTGCCCGGCCAAGCCATCCTCTACGCCGGAGCAACAGCGTCCGCGGCTGCCGTCCGTCGGCGCCGGCGACCACCGCCGCCGGGCGCCTCCCTGCCCCATCCGAGCGCGCAAATCGAGCCCCGGTGAGCCCCTCAATCTCTCCCCCACCTTCCCCGGCCAGGAACCCCGGCGAGCTCGCCGGATTTTGGCCGGAGCCGCCACCGGCCATGGCCAAGGACCCAATCGCGTTGATTTCGTTCTTTCCAGGGTCTAATCTATGAACCAGGGGCATATTCGTGAAGGACCAAATCTTTCCATGGACCTGCTTGTGAAGTGGATCTAGAATAGTGTTGCTTATTTTCTGAATCTTATAAAATCTGTAGAAAATCGTAGACAAATCATAAAAATGCAAACTAAATTTTGTTGGACTCCTGGTGAAAAGTACTACAACTTTTGTAAAGCTTGTCCATAGTTTTTCCTGATAATTTTTGCATGAAAAATTGAAAACTGAAAAACCTAGATCTGTTGTATCTCAAAATATACAAGTCCTCTGTAGCTGAATTTTGGATATGTTGTGTGTTATGCTATGGCTAGCTCCTGTACCAAAAATTGCACAAAGTTATGCTGTAAATCTTTTTATATAAATTGTTTTGCATTTATGCAGAATCTGTCCAAATGATTTTTGTAGCCAAAAATAAATAGATTTTTGTGCCTAACTTCTGTATGTTGTCTTTTTATGCCAAAATGCATCTCTGGTGAATTAATCACAATTTTATAATTGTCAGAAATATTTATTCTTGAAATATGCTTGTTTACCTTTGTAAATGCATAACCCTAGATCTATAGCATCTCTAGGTGTATATGTTGCTTTCCTAGGTTAGTTTTGGACCAGAGACCATGTGTGAGAAAGTTGGAATCCTTTTGATGTGTATTTATTTTCATATGCATTTATCTTGCTTTAGTAGCTAGCTTTTGTTATTTTTGGTATATTTAATTTCATAGCTTCCCTAAGTGTGCATGTGTGTGCAGTGGCTTTGTATAGGTTTGTAGTGCTTCATGAAACACCCCACTGAATTTTATTAATTTATTTTGTGAATAAAAGCAATGGAAGCTATATCAAGCTTAATAGTAAAGTAAATTGGAAAATCATCAACTCCATATCTAGTGACCTTGTGTGGTGATTTTAATCATGCTAAGAAACTAAGTGGCACCACCCCTTGCTGTTTGTGAAATTTAATTAATTTAGTCACATAAATATGTACACAGTCACTATCAAATAGAATAATTAATAAAGAACCGCATATTGTTCCTGTATTGGAAGAGTATGCTAAATGTGTGATTATCTAGGTGATTGTGGTCAACCATGTACCCCATGGTTGTCATTTGTTGTTTGTAATCAATTAGATTAAAAATCGTCAATTAAATCCTGCATTTGCATCCTCGTGTAGATCTTCCCGACGGTAGTTATACGCTCGTGCCGGAAGGAGGAGAAGGAGGAGCTGACGAAGAGTTGCAGCACGTGTTCGTAGCTCAAGACCTGGACCCAAGTCCAGAAGGGCCCAAGGCCAACCTTGCCAGCGAAGGCAAGCCCCGGATCATTAACCCTTCTTTTTAAAATGTTGCAAGTATCTTTTGCTATGATTGTGCATTTACGTTTCAGGAGTTGAATGAAACCCTAGATGCATGATCCCTAGGTACCTATGCTCTCTTACTAGTATGCTAGGTCGATAGCTGCTATGCTATAGGACCCGGTAGAAGTCGAGTGATGTTCGTCACTCGCGAGAATAGGTCCTTATGTTGGAATCATAAGATCTTTATAAATGGATTGCTCATGTGGTAAGAGCATGGGATTTGGGCTCCGGTCCAGTGGCTTTCGTGGGCTAAGCGTTTGAACGTACTAAGCACTTGTCGGGAATGGGACCGGTAAGCCTAGTACCTGATGGACACGGCAAGGGAACTTTTCCCTACTACCCCTAGGACACCTAATGTGTCCCCCTGCTGCAACAGCAACAGTGGGGTGCCTGTGCGATTCTGGGCGGTCCGACGGGACGTACCAGTAAGCCTTGTACCGAGGATTGTAGGTCTGATCCCGACCCGAAGAAAGATGGGAACCGCCTGGATGGTTGTCCTCGCGGGGGCACCCTACCGTGTGTTTAGGTCTACCTTACAAGGTTTAAATCAATCGATTGTCGGCCTCTCACCGTTATCTGAGACTGCTTAATCAACTGGCCATGATATCCGTTAATGATGGAACTCGGTGAAGTTTACTGCTTGAATTAATTGCTTGTACAATTCTTGATTGAATTAGTTGGCACACTTAGAAAAGGTAATCAACTAGAATTTGTGCTAAAATATTGAAAGTAAGGACGCAATCTTTGTTGCTTTTCAGCAAAACAACTCCACCGGCCAAAAAGCCTCTCATGTCTAGAGTTTGGTGATGTAGTTATCACCCGACGGTTAAGTCTTGCTGAGTATTAGTATACTCAGCCTTGCTTTAAAACTGTTGTTGCAGGGTTGTTTGATCTGGTGAGATCCACCCAGCTGGGAGCAGGGATGGGTGGATGACGACAAGTGATGGCATCACGGATGGCCTCCTGTGATGTTTACCGTTGCGCTAGTTTATTTTTATTCCGCTGTTTTCAAACTCTGAACCTCTACTTCATGTCATGAACAATGGTTTGTAATAATTTGAATTTAATTAGTATTTGTACTCTGGACTCGCCTTCGCGTGAGTTTTAATGCATATATTCGATCCTCTGTGTGAATTCCAAGTGATTTACCGGGCGTTAACCCGGCAACTAACGACAGGATGATACTTTACTGTCGCTTAATGGCCAAAGTGGATTGGTTTAGGCGATAGTACGCTATTTTCCTGGGCGGGTTGTCACAATACCGTCAAGGAAGCGGATATGCTGCACGCCAAGATGGACCTAATGATGAAGAGAATGGATGATCTAGCTAATGAGAAGGCACATGGCCACCACTACTCAAGCTATAGATGCTCACATGACTTGCGAAGTCTGTGCTAATACTGGGCATTCAGGGAATTATTGCCCTGCTACTCAGGAGGATGTGATGTACATGAACAACAACAACAACAACGGTTATCGTCCACAAGGAGGTCAAACGTGATTATCAAGGAGGTAATCAAGGTTATTCTTTCAACCCAAACCAACCTTCCTTGAAAGATCTAGTCTTTGGACAAGCTCGGATTAATGAAGGCTTTAATAAGAAAACAGCTGCCTATGATAAGGCTTTTGAGAGCCTTAATGTTAAAATTGATAGCTGTAACATCCCTGATGTTTGGTTATGCTAATCACCTTAAATAGTAGGGTTAATCATGTTTAAATTAGCTCCTAAGCATGTTTGACATGTGTTGTCACATATTTGCACAAAAGACCTTGGTCAAAGTCATAATTCTAGGTCAAACCCCTTAGATCCAAAAAGGCTGATTTGGTTTTCTTGTGCGTTCTCCAAATTTCTCTATAGAAGTTCAAAATCGACCAATATAAAAGTTGTTCCTTATTTCCGGGAACACATTTTTCATAATTGGCGGACATTCCAATTTTGAGTGCAAAGCCGCTTAAATTTGAGATGAACGCGCTGTGCACAGTAATTTCAGGGCCGAGTTTTTCCTGAAGTTCAACACGTTTTTCACGCAAATCTGCTAAGCAAAACATATGTCGCCCTTTGTGAAAGTTGTAGGTCTATAGCTCCTCTACAACTTTTATTTTTGGAGATTTTCAAGTGTGTTGACATTTTCTAGAGTTTTGTAATTTTGAAAACCGGTGCTTGAAACGGTTACGTGCGTCGCCGTCGCAGTCGCCCGCCCGGCGCGCGCGCGCTCTGCCAGCGCCGGACACGTGCTGCTCACGCCGTCGCCGGTGTACGGTTATCCCGGGCTCCTCGCTGTGGACCTGCGCACGACGTGGGAGCCTCCGCCCTCCCAAGGCACCATACACCGCGCCTAGGGCGTGTACACAGCCTGGCCAAGGGCCCAGCAGGGCCACACGCCGGCGCACGCCGCCGCCGCAAGGCATCCAGGCGCATGCACGCTGCCCAGCTGGCAAGCCGCACACTTAACCCCTGGCCGCGTGCTTAACCTCTCGTGCATGCCCACGCGCAGAGGCGCAGCAGCCGCACGCACCGAAACCGTCGCGCCCGGACTCGCGAACGCCGTCGCAGCCGCTCTACCGCGCCGCCGCCGAGCAGGTCCGCCCGTACCCAACCAGCGCCGGCCGACCCTTCTGTCTTCCTCCTCAGGTCCCCCTGCTCCTTCCCCGCTAGTCTCGGTCACGCATTGGCGCCCTCAACGCCAGCACGACGGCCGCCGGCGGATCCTGTCCCTGCGCGCCGCCGTCGGGGGTCGCCGGCGTCGACTCCGGCCGGGCAAATACCACCACAAGCTGCGGGTAGGTCTCCTCGAGCTCGCCGGCCGCTCACCCGCGTCCCTCCGTCCCTGCGCCGGCGAGGGCGTTTTCGTGAGGATTGCAGTTTGTTTAGGGTCTAAACCGTGAAGTAAGGGCATAGTTGTAAAGTAAGAAAAGTACCCGAGGGTCCCGGTGTAAATGTGTGTTAGGGTTCTAGCTGTAACTTAGAAAATCCGTAGAAAATTGTAGAAAATTCGGAAAAATGCAAATTCAACTGTTCTGGAATCCTTGAGAGTAGATCTGCAACTTTTACGAAAGTTGTAGAGTGTTTTTCTGTTTAGTTTTTAAATGAAAATTCAAACTCAGTTTGAGGCATATTTGTTGTAGTTCAAAATGTACACATGCAAATGCAATGAATTTTGGATATGTTGTTGTGTTCTCCATGTTCAGTTTTGTGACAAATTGTCACACATGTTTGTTGTGTACAACTCTAGTTATGATTTTTGTAAGATCTATGCTAGCTTAAGCTTGATGCTTTTTATAGTTCCCTCAAAATATGATTTCTTTCAGCACCAATGCACCCTAGGCCTTTGTTGTGATGTTAAGCACCCCTGAAAAAATAATGGTGATTTTAGGAGTTTGTTTAATTAGTGTTTGATATTTATGCTTGTGATGGATGTCAAATTCATAACTTGAAATATATGATAAATCCACTTGAACATGTTGGGTTAGAACTTAGTTTTGGCATATTGGAGCTGTAGAAAAAGTTTGGAATCAAAATGGCTAGTAAATCTTTTTGTGTGAATTAAGGAAGTTTATCTAGGCTGTCTTTTGTCTTTTTCATTTAAAATAATGTATAAATGATCTGAAGCTGAAAATTTATATTTAAGTTTAGTTTAGTCATATACTGCTCTGGTAAAATTTTCATGACAGTTGGAGCTATATTTTATTTATTATGATTTATGGATGCATAGCTAGTTATAATGGGATAAATAAAGTCATTTTATCTTTTAATTTGAATAGGAGATGTTTAAGTTCAGTTGCTGTTTAAAATGAATTTAAGCACACCCCCATGCTGATAGTGAAGTTTATTAGTTTAACTTTTTTTGATATGCACACAATCACCATCAAAGGCATAGTTAGTCCATCGTCATCCACCCCTTAATTTTAATGAAGTTTAATAATTTAATTTGCTTAGATGTGCACGCAATCACCATCAAAGTAAGAGTTATTTCACTATCGCTCACCCCATACCTTAATGAAGTTTAGTACGCTATTTTGTTTAAATGTGCACAGAATCCCCATTTAAATAGATGTTAGTTCACTCTCACCACACACCTTTTGTGAGTTTTCTTTGTTGTTTTGATGAATGTGGCCCACACGAGTTGGGTTAATGATAAAATCTCTCACCTTCACACCATAACTAATGCATATGCATAACGTGTAGATCTTCCCGACGGGACGTACATGCTTGTTGAGGAGGAGGGATCTGCTAGTGGGGAGCTGAACCAAGTTAGTGGGCAGCAAGACCTGGACCAAAGTCCAGAAGAGCCCAAGGCTAGTGTTGAGTCAGAGGAAGGCAAGCACCGGATGCATATAACCTTTTTGGGATAAAATCTCACTTTACTTTTACTTCTTAGTATTTATTGTTTACTTGTGCATATAAGTTTCAGGAGTTACTTTGAAACCTAGATGCATGATCCTTAGCACTCCTATGCTCTTTTACTAGTATGATAGGAACGCTAGTGCCATGCTCTAAGGATACGGTACAAGTCGAGTAATGACTCATTGCTCGCGAGATATAGGATGCTTATGTTGGAATCATAAGTTGGTTAAATTGACTCGCTCATGTGGTAAGAGCAATGGGTTCGGTCTCGACCGAGTAGCTTGGTGCTGGTCTAAGCTATTGAACGTACCAAGTGCTTGTCGGGAATGGGACCGGTAAGCCTAGTACCTAATGAACCAGTGTAGGGACTTTATGGCTACTAATCTTGAGATGCTGTCTCCCGGTTTGATTCCGGTAGTACAAGTGTGAGTCTGGGCGTGCCGTGTGAGGGCGTTCCAGTAACCTTGTACTTAGGACTGTGGCATCTGTCCCTAATCTGGGGATTGACGGGAACCGCCTGGTCGGGGTAGACCCCGCATTTGTTTTTCTTTGGATTCTTTGGGGTCTACCTTCTTCCGTGTATCTTGGGTTTACCTTGCAAGGATATAAATCGATCGATCGTCGGTCACTCGCCGTTATCTAAGTCGGCTTGACCACTGGCTACCCCATGTTTATTTGTGGAACATTTCAGATTAATATTGTTGGATGATTAATCTTGTTTGTACAACCATGCTTGTTTAGATAGGTGCTTATCTAGAATGGGTAACATACTAGAACTTGAGCTAAAATTTGAAAGTAAGGATCAACTCTTAGTTGCTTTTGGCAAAACAAACCCCCCAGCCAAAAAGCCTTGCATGTCTAGTTGTGTCTTTTATTTTGACGGGTCAGTCTTGCTGAGTATTAGTATACTCAGCCTTGCTTATTTTGTTGTTTTCAGGTAACTCCATCTGGCCTGGTGCTATTCCAGATGGATGGGAAATTGAGTGGGAGAATGATGATGAGGAGTGATATGCATGGATGGCCTCCTATGTGTATCATGTGTTTAGTTTAATTTCCGCTGTTTAAACTCTGAACCATGTTTACTTTTATGTACTCGAAACCTGGTTTGTAATATTAAGTACGTGAGGACTTTTATGTAATGTAATGATGTACTTTGGTCCCGCCTTCGAGTGGGCTTAGTGCATATCTCGATCCTGTGAAAGTGATTTGCCGGGCATGACCCGACAGAGTCGACAAAATAGCTCTTGGTTATCGCTTATGAGACAAGTCGACCGGCTTAAGTGATAATCCGGATTTATTTTGGGCGGTTCTGTCACAGCAGCCTTTCTTCTGCTCTTAAGAACCAATTGAGTTTTAATAAGATGATAGAAACCCAGTTGGCTCAATTAGCTGTTTTGGTTCCCTCTGCTGAAGACGGGAAGATTCCGGGGCAACCCGTATCTTCCTGTAAAAATGTTTGTGTAGTGTCCACCAGATGGGGTAAGCCATCTGGGTAGGCACGAGCCACTGACTATGCAGGGAAGCCTATACAATAATTACTTCACTCATGGGAATCTTTAACAATTACACACAAGAAAGATCCTGGTTATCCGGCTATCACCTGCAAGATATATTACCAGAAGAATAAGCATGCTCTCTGTGACCTTGGTGCAAGTGTTAATCTTATGTCCAAGGCCATGTTTGAACAATTGGGATATCCAGCTCTAACTCCAACTGCGACGACCGTCCAACTTGCTGATGTATCGATCTGATATCCAGAGGGGATAGTAGAGAACTTATTGGTATTCATCCAAGGTTCATGCATCTTCGCGAACTTCGTGGTCCTTGATATGCAAGATGATGAGGGAATGCCCCTCATTCTTGGGAGATCGTTCCTAAGTGATACCAACGCAAGGATCAATATCGGAGCCGGAACGATCCGATTCCGCATCGGGAAGAAGAACTTGATGTTCCGATTTCAGGCAGCAGAAGAGAAATGTTATACACTACAGGGCAAGAATGAGCAGTCAGGGGCATGGGCGGAGCCACAACCCCAGCGACTTCCTACCACTCCAACAAAGCCTAAGAAAATAAGAAAGGTGTGGCTAGAAGTACAGAAGTCATCTCCATCTATTTCTCGGGAATGGGGTGACGAGTAGAATTGATCACCGAGAAAAGTCTCGCTCTCAGACTTAAAACGATGAGTCCTTTTTGCCAAAAGGTAAAAATTGGTAGTTATTTCATATTTCCATTTCAAAAATTTTATTTGATTTTTCCAAATGCATATTTGAATTTTCCAACCTTGCATCTGCATGCTAGATTTTTCTAGCCAAATTTCCCTTTTCAAATAAAAATTCTGAAAATAAATTTTTGAGTTGGAAAATCCTAGAAAAAATTTTCGAGCAACATTTTGGGCAATTCTGGACCTAGACATCTGGGCAGGACATCAGATAGCCGTTAGAGAGCCGTTGCAAAAAGCTAGAGGCAGGCGGGCCTGGCAGGAGTTCGGCCGAACCTAAGGGTCGGCCGACCCAGGCCAACGGTCCTGTGGGCCCGGCCTCCTCCAACGGCTCCTAGCCGTTGCTCTTGTCCATTCCCCCGGTGCCTGGCTCAGTTGCCTATAATTAGAAGGGGGATTGAGGGGTTTCTTCACCCATTCACTCATTTTCATCACCCCCTCTCCCTCTTTGCTCTTGCTCTTTGGTTTTCTTGGATTTCTTGCTCAAGGTTGAAGTGTCAAGCACTCTCTCCAATTTGTCGCTGAATATTGAATATTGGTGGAGCAAGCTCGGTAAGGATTTCATTTCGATTTCACTAACCCATCACCGAGTTGCTCGTGTTGTCCCATTGTTATGCAAGATGAGTTGGATCGCCGGTGCGTACCGGAAGGTGACCCGCTCACACCGTTCTAGAGACGGAGAGGGCTCGTCTCACCACTCCGGAGCTACACCGAGCCCAATGTCAACCGACCGTGAAGAAGAGGAAGAAGAGGAGCTGCCCACGCCACAAGCCGAAGGAGTGTACGACGCTGATGCCGCCTTCATCAACTTGAGGGACGACCGGGAGAGACAAGCCTACGCTCTCATCAAGGATCGAGTCTTCGCCAACACCAAGGAGTTCGACTCGGCCCTTCTCGAGAAAACAGGTATGGACTCCGAGTTCGATTCCATTCGGCACGCTCTTGGTTGGGAGAACTTTGTTCCGGTGTGGGAGATCGGTTCTAGGCCTCTCACCATCTAGTTTCTCTGTACTCTTCGGGAGGACGAGACCGGTATTACGTTTCGTTTCCATGGAACGTCGTATCGAGTCTCATGGCCAGATCTTAGTCGCACCCTTGGTTTTCATCGTTGTTGTGTTATTTCTCTATCAAGCTTGCAGCGATTTTATTCGAGATAGTTTTTGGGAAGAACTTTTTGGTCGGCCTGTCCGTGGCAAGTTAGCACCTCGGTGCAACGATATCACACATCCCACTCTCTGACTGTGGCACAAGTGGCTCGCCGTCACTCTCTTTCCCAGGGATGACGTTCGACCCGTGCGCACAGACGAGATGAGGATATTATATGCCGCGGACAGACGAATCAGAATCTCCCCAGTGCAAGCTATGATTCGGCAGTGGTTGACAAATTTTAAGATGATAGGTTCTATTGAGTGTACGTCTTTATTCACACGCATCATTTCGAGTCTCGGGATTACACAAGGGACTGACGTTCCCTACATTGATTCTCCCCAGGGCGTGATAGATAAGGCATATTTGATTCAAGGACATACTCTTAAGAAGGGCCCGGATGATTCATTGGTTTTCTTTTACCCTGGCCATGCAAACCAGATTCGGTTACCTAACCCGGATTTCCGTTTGTACGGCCAAGGG
This sequence comes from Cenchrus fungigraminus, assembly GCA_036936925.1. NCBI lineage: Eukaryota > Viridiplantae > Streptophyta > Magnoliopsida > Poales > Poaceae > Cenchrus > Cenchrus fungigraminus. The sequence goes on along the minus strand of CM072779.1, from coordinate 87,042,922 downwards.
CCACTGACCGTTCCTCGTGAGGAACCTCATCGTTCTAGTGTTTCTGGTGACAGGGTCACTAGGAGTGCATCGAGGAGGGCAACGACAGCACAGCAACTGCCACAACATCTGCCGCCACAGCCGTCACCACAGCCGACGCCTCAGCCACAGCCTCAGCATATCACACCGCTGTCTGGTGCATGGGCCTCGGTCGGGTACATGTCTGGAGTTACACCCGGATATACCCCCGGTTGGGACCAGCCCATGTGTCAGCAGGGTGCGAGTAGCTCGGCTTGGGCTAGTGCAGGGAGTGGCGATTGGACTAGGCCCGCTGGTGCTACCTACGGGGATGACATGTCTTCATTGTCCGGGTTGCGTTCGTCATCTCGTGGGGCTACCCTCACTCAGTAGATGAGCGAGCTCAACATCCGTGTCGGTACCATGGAGGAGACAATGCACCAGCAGGCTGAGTCCACTCGAGATTGGCAGCGTATGACGGGCGAGAGACTTCACACCATGGAGCAGAGACAGCAGCGACAGCTGGAGGAGCAGAGGGCTTACTACGCGTGGAAGGGATTCCACCCTCCACAGCAGTGAGCCTGAAGCTAGCTTGGGGGAGGACCCCATTCTGAGGTAACTTATATCTTCTATTGTTTTCAGAACCACATATGCTAAAAACACATAAAAATCTGAAAAGTTAAAAAGATCAAAAAAATATTTATTTGCTTTCTTAAATTAGTTTGTTTTCATATGCGTGGTAAGAGTGTTCTTATTCTCCATGGTTGAAATGATGAATAGTTGCTCTGTTTATTCCTCTTGTATGCCTTGTTTACAGCTTAGTATCCTATTTAAGTTTTGAGTTTGTTGGCTAGTATGATCAAACCTGAGCTTGAAATTTGTGGGTAGCAAAAGCATGATCTTTGCCTAAGTTGTTGTGAGGTATGATATGGTGTAATAGAGTTGCTATGAGTTAGTACTAAGTGATGTTTGATATCCAAAGTTTTCTTTTGAAAAATGTTAAAATGATAAGTTCCTCAATGATAAGAAATTCCTATCCAAGGTCATATGTAGATCTTAGCTTCTGTTAACCTCCACATATGCTACCTGATTTCTTCATTGAGTCTTGTCGAATTGTTGTGACCCTCGGCGAGTAAACTTGTCATTACTCCCATGATCAAGATCACGTACACACCACCATATGCGAAACTTCTACAATGGAAGTTAGCAACCATCATTTCATCCATCCCCCATCCATTCCACAAAATAAAGCTCCGCGCATTGATCCATGATTACTCTCCCTCAAAAAATATTCAGCAAGGACTATGGGCTATGTAAGAAAAACATGCTCAAGGGCATGCATAAAAGAAAAAAAAAAGAGAAAGATAGAATGAAGAGACATAGCCCAAGTCTCAAAAATTTCAAAAAGGAGGAGAGTAAAATCATGCAAAAAGAAGTTCATCATCCATCCACCATACACACACATTTGCACATCTTGATCAGGTTGTATGACTTGTTCTCCCAAGGATCTGGTTTTCGACTCGACAATACATGAGAAACAGGTATGCCACATGTTTTCCCTACCTACAGCTCCACATATCAGCTTATTAGAAATAGGTGGTGAAAGAAGGCAAAATAATGTCTTGGTGAGGAATCATACACATTGAGCGATCCGAGAGTATCATTTGAGGAACTTTGATTTCTTTTTGAAAAACCTGCAAAACCTCCGGATTGATAACTGATCAAGGTACATGTGATTGGTAATCTTTATACAACCATTCTATCTTTCAACCGCCTAAGGCAGGTGAAGGTACACGCCCCATATCAATCGAGTGTAAGGTAAGATCAATGCCAACTCCTTCAATTCTTGATAGAGTACCTAGCTGTATCTAGTTATATATTAGGAATACAACATCGTAGCAACTCCTGATCAACCAACCTAAGTCCTTAATCTCTTGCTCGGGACGAGCAAGAGGCTAGCTTGGGGGAGTTGTTGACGGCTGTTAAGTGCCTACTTTAGCCGTCAATATACTCATAAATAAAGGAGCATAAGGCATTTCTTACACGTATATAGTTAAGAATAATGTAGTTCCACTTGTCCTTGGAGATTATTTGATTGCAGGAAAATAAGCAAGAAAAGAGTGGCAAACTCACCTTCTATGATCCATGCCACATCACCTCATCCTAGGTGGGCTGCCAACAAGGATGCCATGCATGCAAAGCTGCCAACCAGGGCGCCATGCATGCATGCCATGCAAGCAATACAAGTGAAGCACCCCCGACGAATCAGAGTGTGACACGTGGACGTCACATGGATCCATGGTCCCACAAAAGCATGCAAATCACGCCAAAACAGGGTGGACACCGGGAACCGACCTAAGAACCCACATGACAGCCACCAGGAGAAAGCACACCCCGAGTGGGGCCCACAGGGGTCGGCCGAACCGACCTTGAGGCCGCCACTCAGGGGCTTCCACGTGGTGCTTCCTTATTGGTCCTAGGAGCCATTCCCGGGGTGTTTGCATCCACTCCTCGTCGGTGCTCGGGCCTATAAATAGAAGGAGAGGGGGCTCACTTAGGAACCATCCACATTTGCAACACCTCTCTCACTTTTAGTCTCAAGGCTAGGAGGTAGACTAGAGTAGTTCTACTTCAGGTTCCAAGTCTACTTTGGGATTTAGGTATGAGTTCTCTTGTATCTTATTTTATTTGTATGACTTTGATCTACTTCAGTTATTCAGCTATTTCATATAAAGTCGTGTTAGTATACATGGGTGATTTGTTCATGTGTTCTTCACATGTTCATCATTTAGAGGCTCCTATTCTAGATGAACAAGGCCTTTCGATCCACTTGACAGGTGACTTTCACATGTTTCTGGTGTTTATTTATAAGTTAGAGGCTCGTGTTCTTCGCGAACACGACCCTTTGATCCAGTTGAACAGACATAGGAAAACACAAATACGTTTGTGTACCTAACCTGGTTTGATCTAATTAGATGACATGACTGCGTTGTATGAAGTCTGTCCTTAAGCTATGATACTCGGTGTAATTGGCTGGTTTATCTGGTGTCTTGACCTGGGTCACAATAGCCCGGCCCGGTCAAGTCCGGCTAACAACGTAAGCATGGTGCTTAGGTTGCGTAGCTACCTTACTTATGAGTTTATCCCACGGTTTGTCTTAGGGTAGGCCGCGGTAGTGACAGCCGTTGGTGCCTCTGAAATCCCCCACGTTCGGATAAGCTGTAAGAGTCTAAAATCTAACAACCGGAGTTGTGCGGAAGCAACGCGGGAGGTTAGCTCCTCGTGGTACCTGGGTGCTTAAGTCAATGTTCTTCAGCTCTAGTGTATCTAACTCGTTCTTACCAGCTTTATGTGTATAGTACATAAGAACCTAGAACTAACTCGTATGTTGCCTCCTATGCCTAGGACCCCTTAGATAGAGAGTGAGTGTGTGTGATCACACTACCCCTATTATCATTTCTTACCCCTGCATTTGAGTGTCTGATTTATTTCCGTCTATGATCTATATTCATTGCAATAGTGTTAAGCTTGTTAATCCACCAAAGCCTTCCTTGGATTCGATACCCTTTGGAATACTCTTTTGGGGAAATGCTACAATGGTACTTCCGTGCGCTTGCGGACTCCTGTAACGTTAAGAATTACCAACCAACATTTCTGACGCTGTTACCAGGATGGGTTCCAAACCCGTTCATTGGTAGTTGCGTTAAGAAATGTCAACACACACCGGTTATCCAGATTGGTAGCACACACTTTACCGGCGACATGATTGCACAGTCCTTTGCTGATGGTTCATTTCCTCACCCCAAATTTATCACAGCATATGTCAATTGCCTAAGATACGATGATTTTATGATCAGACCAGAATGCCATGGCTACAGAATATTTCTTGACGCTGACCTCTCAGTAAGTTACTATCTGCCAATCTGTTAGACTTAAACTTTTCTTTTTTACATTGTTTCAAATTTTCATCCTTCACATGTTTTTTTTTTGCATTTCTAGACAATTCTGAATGTTGAGTGGACCAAACGTGACAGTTCCGAGCCCAAATATAGTCATTTTGCAGCAGTGACAGCTATCAATTGTTGTCTCCCTCTCACAGACTTGAAGAAGACAAAGATGGTACAAATACTTTACCATTCAGCTTTCGCCAGCAAACATTTTATTACTTAACATGCAATCTCTAATCTTTGTCATTATTCAGATTACATATTCTTTTTATTAGATCGCTATGTTCTTATTCCTTTCTTTTCAGTATTATCATTTTCCTTTCTTTTTAGTATTATCATTGTGAACTGTTCCACGCATCTCACTGTCCATTTTCATCGAACTTTTTCCCACTAACAATTGTGTCTTATTTCCATATTACATTATGTACTCTGTTTCATTGCTGTGCTACTTAACAAAGACTTTACGTGTACTTGTTGATTCTCTCGTATTAGTACTTTTTTGCTTTACCCATGAATGTCAAACAGTTTATGGTTTAACAAATGTTCCTTCATATTTGAAACAAAATGCAGATTCTTTTGCCAGTTCTTCATAAGCATCATTGGTCTGTCTATTGCATCAACTTTGAGCAAACACGGATTGATGTGCTCGACTCATTGTATCCTACCCATGATTGTGAGAACCTGGACAAGCATCATTCCGAAATTGGGAAGAAAATCATGCACCGACTAAGTGATGCTTTGTCCGATGCTGCACCTCTCAAATTCAAGACATTCAAGAACTAGAGACATGTGCCAATAAAGGTTCCTGTCCACAAGGACCCATCCAAATCTGCGTTCTTTGCCATGAAGTTCCTCGAATACTACGATGGTGCTGGTCATGGCTCACTACAGACTAGCATCGCTGCTGTACTCCTTCCGTCCCACAAATACCGTTCGTTTAGAAAATTTAGGACATACTAGTAGTTGTGACAAATGACCTTGTTGTCCCTAATTAATCATGCATTGGAACTTAGAAAGAGACATCAAATAAACATTTTATTGGCTCCATGTGTTTCTCAATGCAATATTTCCTTGGTACTTGATGTTAGTTTAATGAGAAGAGCATTTAATACAAGCTAAAAGAACACTCTTTGTGAGACGAATTTTGAAAGCTATATGAACACTCTTTGCGGGACGGAGGGAGTAAGTCTTTGCAAAAATGACTCCCTTTCTCGAATGCACTCTCACTTACATTGGCTGTGTATTATTTTCTCTAGGATCGATCGAAAGAGCTCCGAGCTGAGGCCTTGTACTACCTCACATTTCACGCAGAGAACGAGGTTGTTCTGCCGGACGAAATCCTTCAGTTCCGTCTAGAAGATCACCACCCCTTTTTCTATTAGCATTTTTTCCTATTCGTATATCCTAGTGAAATCTACTCTTACTCCTCTTTGGTGTACATATTTTACTTGTATTTACCTGAACTGTGTGTGTACTGTACTACTAATCCCTTTAGTTGTGCATATGTTACGTCTCTGTACCCTCTTTCTACTTGAACCGTGAGTGTTGAATCACCAACTTCATGCATTGAATGGATTTCCTTTTGTTTCATATTTTTTATCCTACTATTGTCCAATATGTTGACACGCATAGAACCCGTCTGACATAACATTTGCCAAGTTTGCGCTTGTCGTAATATTTAATTCTCTCTTTTATAGTCTTCTTGACTATTACTAGTTATCACATTGGTGTCGTAATCAAGGTTTCAAAAAGAGTTAGGCGCTATGCGAGGGTTGCTCATCCGCCTAGAGCTTAAGTGTCCTTAGGTGCGCTTAAGCATTTTCTAAGCATTTATAGTAATTACTATTTAAGTATAAAAGAGAGAATAATTGTACATAGGAATAATGGTGGAGCTAATAATAAGGGTTTGTTTGGAACCAAGGACCATGCATGGTCGTACATATCGAGACCTAAAAACATGTTTCTTAATTTGCATATGCTGTATAGTTTTGCCATCTCCAAATCTAACTAAAAATAATAAAGCCCAATTTGGTAGCACTCCGCGCCGCTCCAGCTCACATAACTTGTTCGGTTAATGTAGCAATGCAATAAGTCAAATGAACAAAGAATTAAAAAAATAACAAGAATGGTACGCTCCGGGGGCGCTCAACCCCTTAAGCGAAGCGCAGAGGCCCTGCTCAGCGCAGAAGCGCGCCGCAGCGACCGCTTATTAACGCTTTTTGGAACCTTGGTCGTAATCAAGCATGTCCCACTGTAAATATGCAATTTGTTTATTATAAAATTACTCTTATTACATAAACCATCACTCGTCTATTATGTAAAGGATTCCACTGCTCTATTTGATCTGTTGATGGCGTTTTCCCCCTTCTATCGCACTGGTAACCTCATCTTCCGTCTTCTCCCCATACTCCTGTAGTGTCGGGTAACACTATGTCAATGTTATTATATATTCTACCCCTTATTATTTTTATGTTCACGTAAAATGACTGAAAAAACTGAAACTCACTGTGCTGATCTCGCGTTCCGTTGACCCATTCTTCGCTAGCTTGTCCGGAAGCTCGCCATCCACAAGGCAGGCCTCCTCATAGAGGATATCGCTCATAAATTTGTCCAGCTTTGTCCACTGATTTAGTTCGTAGGAACTCGGCCTTTCAACCGTTTCCCAAGTTTCTGTGCACAATATACATGTCGTAATTAAGATCGATACATTAAATTGGTAAAAAGTAAAACTTAGCGACATAGAAATACACCTAACCTTTTTCCCTGTCTTCTCGATGACCCTTTCTTTTTCGCTTTTTCACCCCTTGCAAGTGCTCTCACATAAGTCAGGCACATCCTTCAAAATAGCTCGTCGCTCATAATACTCCCAGTACTCTTCCCTGGACATGTTTTTTTGGCTTAGGCATTGTTTTGTAGTTGGATGCGTGCCCTGAGGTACTACTACCTACTGTAGTGTTCATAATCACGTCAGGATACCCAATGCTTTATATGTCCAATGTGCGTAGGATTATTCTTGGTCAAACAATTTATGATGCTTCAAATCTTTCGCGGGGTTTAAGGCATGCAAGGCATGCAACGAAGGTGTGCTGGCTCACAATACTTTTCGGTTGGTCAAACATCTCCATTAATAGCGAAATGTACTACTCACTTTATGATTGTCCGTAACTTGGTGTTGGCGTGGTCTTTACTGTTACATCAGATCTAACCTCCTCCCCCATTGCTAACTTTAGTAAGTCTGGAAAATGACCGCTGAGCCATTTCAACAATCTAAATAACTAGGCATCCTTTTTCCCAAGGAAAATTAATCTGGCAACTCACCACTCATCAGTGGCGGACCCAAAACTTTTGTGGAGACTGGGCGAATATAGCAAAGATAACAAGTCACACAAATAGTGCAAGTCCAATAAATCTCCAAAAAAGATTAATTAATATTCTGAAACTTGATCAGGTGATTTAAGTATATAGCTCCCGCGCAATATAAAAAAGTATGGATGAGTAATTAATAAGACATTGATGAAGCGATGATACAATGATCAATTAATCAAATAGCTTGATCTTCCCGTTAATTGAATTTTAGAGAACTAAGTAATCAATCCGTTGGAACTTAAGATGCTACAGATGATGACTTCAAGAGCAGCACATGACTTGGAGCTTTTGCATGCCCACAAAAGCGTAGATGCAGAGCTGCCAGACGCAACTGTGTGCCGCCTAATGCCCCAGCGTAAGGGGAAGTTGGGGAACAAGCTTTAGGACTGCACATACTGTTGGTTTACAGTTGTTTTAGTTGGCAGCCAATGCTCCATTAGTTTATTTGCAGCCAAAAACTATTCTCTCTCATTGGATCATCATTTCATTAATCAAAGAAAAGTCACTGATGCACGGCAAGGATCCCGGGCATGTGCCCAGGCTCGCCGGGCCTTGGGTCCGCCAGTGCCACTCATGATAGCAAACACCAAATCCTTAATGTATGGTTGGATGCTCACGTCCAATAATCAAAAGATCATTCAAAATGAACATATCACCTGTGAACACATCTCTACAAATTACCAGTTCCATACACAATTGACAACACATATTTACATTTCAGACAAAATAAGTAACACATAGTTAGGTGAGGACCAGGTGTGTCCGAGGACCAGTGGAGGGTCGCTCCTTAGTGATGAGTGATTGACAACGTTGTGTGGACTGATGATTGGCTAAGTGTGCAGGTACAGGTTGTGGCTTGACTTGTGTCGGTGCAGGTGAAGAACAAGCGCGAAAGGCCTTAGCCGTGGCGGCCTCCGGGTGATGGAGAGGCAAGTAGGCTTAGTTCGATGGACCCGGTGGCCGATGGGGTCAAGTGCGAGCTGTGTGGTGCAAGACTGGCGGGCTGAAGTCGTGAACATGGGCCGGTGCAAGGTAGCGGATATAGCCCGAAGTTTGCATGCGGGGTTTGTTGGTTTGCCCACAAAACCATCGGTGGACAGTTTCTTGGTTTGGGTCGCAAAACCAAGTCCGGAGGCCTGAGGCGACGGTGACGGTGATCTGGGAGCTTCGGGAAGCTTCGAGGTGGGGGCACGTGGCGTGATCACGGGGTTTGCGTCGATGCGAAGCAAAACCGCGGTGGAAGCGTGTCCGCTCGATGAAGACTAGACCATATTGCCCCTGAGGGGTGTGTATCTTCTATTTGAGTTGTAGGGGTAGTGTGGTCATTTACCTCCCTTCGGTGGACTTCGTATAAATAGCGGGGAGGTAGATGACATCTCTCTCTCTTGGACTCTAGGGTTCCTTAGGCTAGATTCTTGTATAGACTCTGACCTCTGGATGTATGGAAGCATTCAACGTTGCGGTGATCTCTTAGTCCTCTGTGATTTTCGTGTCATTTTCGGGGCTATTTTTGGGGAGTTTTGTTCTTCGCTCGATTCGGGGATTTGAGGGCATTTCTTCTCGGATTTCTTTGTGGGGATCATGGGTGGATGCCTTGCACCTCTTTGTGTGTGATCTTGACCCCTCAAACGCCGGGAAAGGCCTTCGATTCGTGAGTTTTTGGCCGGAGCTCGAGTTCATGGTGGTGGTTCGTGTGATCCACGATTCTCGGTGATTTAGTGAGTTAGATGTCGAGATTTTTGGGGCATAGCTTCCTCTTGTGTTGCTTATCATCTCCCCTAAATCTTGTCTCAAGAGTTTTAGTCGTTTGGGAGATCCGGTGATGGATTTGGAGAGTTGACCTCGCGGGGTCGGGCTTTTTCTGCTCTGTCCGCAACTGGCGGACTGTCCGCGAGCGGCGTTCGGACTGTCCGCATGACACTAGTTCGTCGCGTGTTCATCCGTGTTCATACGCGTTTGTGTTTCGATCCGTTCTGTCGCTAGGGTTTTGTTGCAGGGTGTTTTTCGGACTGTCCGCGTGGGGTGCTCGGACTGTCCGCGTGGCTTGATTTTTGTCTGGGGTTGGCTCGTGTTTGTCTAGGGTGTCCAGCGAGTTTTGCCGGACTGTCCACCTAGTGTGGTCGGACTGTCCGCGCGGTGCCGGACTGTCCGCGGTGCTTGCCCGGACTGTCCGATTTTTCCTGGTGCAGCACTGGAGGTTCGGGGTCCTATTTCGGACTGTCCGCCGAGGGTCCACTGACTGTCCGCCAAGCTCGCGGACTATCCGCCGTACTCGCCCGGACTGTCTAGCCAGGGCATCGCAGATTTGGCTAAGTTTTTTGATTCTTGTGTTGTGCTTTCGCGGTTTGATTCAAGGCTTGTCTCTAGAACTTGTGGGCTCGTGTGTGCCTAGTCTAGAGCTTCTCTGGTGTGTGCGAGTACTTGGAGTGGCAATCGGGGTATAGACTGAGTTCGACCTACGGGAAGAATTTTTATCGGCTCCCATTCACTCTCCCCCTCTCTGGTCGCTTATTCGGTCCTTCATTATGAACATCATTGTACGGTTCACATTTCAGCCCTACCCACCTAATACTTGCACGACTTGTATTTACACTTCCGTGTCTATATCATCAAATTCCTCATCAACGTTATCCAAATCAATATTGATATATGTGCCAGTTGGTGGTTCCTTGTCTCCTGTTGACTGCCATAAGACTTGCTCTTCTCCTCCACTATCATGTTGCAGGTCTCTCTTATTCTGTGCTCCTTGTGGCTTCCCTCTCGTTCTGTTCTTCAGTGTCTCCAGGCGATCTCTGTTATGCTTATGTTTCAGGCATGTTCTCGCATTATGTGTTGTTATGTATCCACAACTACCGCATCTTCGAGTTCCCTTTTTATCACCCTTTGCTCCAAGTGTGATTTCATCTTTCTCAGATGCTGGTATGCTCCGCCCTTTATGCTTGGCCCTCGGAGGTGGTTCTCGGCTAATGTGTATACCTTTGTCTGCACTAACCTGCACACATGATTCAAACAACTTTTTAATAAATGAAAAAAACAACTTTTTAATACCAATTCAGCACCCTGGGTACCAAATAGCGGAGTCCTAGGTATGGGTATGGGTATATATATTCCATACCCGAGCCTACCTCCGACCTTCGTTCCGGCGCACCATCTGCACCCGCCGTCTGGTTTTTTTAACAATTTTCTTCCCCCGGTCCTCCCCATCCCACATCCCGGCGTCCCGTTACAAAAATCGTGGGTAAAAAACCCTGCAGTAGTTTTATTTTCAGTCCGTTCCCCCGACCTCCGTTCCGCCGCCGCCGCCCCCACCCACCGCTGCCCACGCCCCCTGTGGCCCTGTCCAGATGCGCCCCCATTCCGCCATCGCCGCCGCTCACACCCCGCGTTCCGTCTTTGCGGCCCATCGTCTTGTCGATGCCCCTAGCATGCTGCACTCGCATCGACACAGTGGCGGACACCACAAGATCCTACCAGAGCTAGGTCACGGCCGACGCAAGGTGTTTCTCTTGCCCTCCTCCGTTGCTCAATACCCTGCACCCCAATGCCGCCGGCGAGGCACTCTTTTGCGGTGAGTTCTACTAAGCTCATTCGCATTTTATGGTCCTCAATCTGCCTTACAAAGTGTCCATCGACGGAGCTTCCGCCATTAGGCTGCTGCTGATTCCGCCATGTTCGTCGTCGTTGAGCCCAAGCGCCCTCCCCCCTCTCTCGATCTCTTCTCTCTTCACTGGCCTCTCCCCACCGATTGGATTTGATTTGTTTTGACCTGCTACCTTTTGATATCTAACTTTTATCCCTCACCTGATTGGATAAGATTTCATCTGATTAGTTGTTGTTTCGATCCCTTATTATGTGAGTTTGTATCAGGGGTGGCGGGATCGATCCTGCTGCAACGCCCATCCCTGGCCGGCGAGCTGGTGCATGCGGCAGGGAGCTCAAGTGCGGCGGCCCCTGCTTTCAGGTGTGTTTGTAGTAATGTTTACTTGAGATTTTCAACTATTCACTTAATCTGACTACTAATTGGTAAAATTAATTCCCTAGAATACTTTTGTTGCACTTGTCTTCTATATTACAAGCAATTTAGCACTTCTAATTTTTTAGACAGGTGAGTAACTTCTGGTTGATTATTCAGCTTGGCACATGCTACTCAAATTTTGCTCTACCTCTGTGTTACTTGGCATAACTGACACACATAATTGCAACATCCACATTAATCCCGTCTAGTTTGGCTTTGGTTGTTCGGCTCAACCCTATCGTTTCAAAAGACTGTGTGTTTGATCTTGTGTGCACCTGAGTATATATTTTTCAGGCAGATTTGTTTCTCCCTTCCAATTTAATTTGGTGTGCTATTCTTATATTGGTTATTTTACATATTTGGATCTGCATGCATCAATGAGAGGACATGGCTAGCAGTGGAGTTGGTCATGTTGAATCCAGCTGCTGCAATATATGGTCGTGTTGTGTTTTGGTCGGATGTGGGTTGGATGATTCTGTTGGACATATAACAGCACTCGTCTGGAAATCATACAACAAATTTTTTTGTTAACATGAAAGTTTGTGTCAATTCATAAGAAAAGGGATGTGTGGTAGGTAGCTAGTGGTGATTAGTATTTACTCCAAAATTAACAGTTTAACTGTTCTCATTTTAGGATGCCACCTTGTCTAACTATCTGTTGGTTGGCTCTCTAATTCTGAATGAGAAATACTAATTAGAATAAACTGATAGAGGCTGAGAACAGCTTGATTTTGATGTGCATTAATGTCTCATACATGCCTTTTCTTTCTAGGAGTCTATGCACTTCACAATTATCTAATGAATCCAACCCAACATTTCATTCCTTTAAGCAATGGATTATTCTCCAGATTTTAGGCTACTGCGTTAGGCATTCACTCCCTACTGTATCATGCCCTCGATGACCATTCTAGTCATGATTGCTCATTGTATTATGCTAATGTTTTAAGCTGTCAGTTTTTATGCGCAATCAAAAATGTTGTTTACAAGCTCTCGCACAATCAAGTTATGGAAGTTGCATAGTGTCGATTTTTTATGACCAAACTAAGATGAATTGGTTCTAGAGAAATCATTGTATTGACTTGTTACATCATCTATCAGTGCTCTTTTTTATAAATAATTGCTCAAAACTGATTTTATCTTGTGCAATTATTGACATGATACATAGCATGGGACTAAATTAAGTGTAATATCGTTGTTGTCGTGCTGATTTCTGGGATGCTCATTCAAGGATGCTTGGATTTTGCTCCTCCTTAATTTCATCGTTACTATCCTTCAAATGTCTTATTAATTGGACGCGATTTCCTCTGGTTCCACGATATTTCATCCTTTTGTGAACTGCTTGTGCCTTTGCAGGGATACCTGATCGATGCTGCTGCGGACACCCGACCCTGGCCGACGAGCTAGAGACGATGAGCAGAGGCTCAGCAAAGTTTTGTGAATCCCTCAACTTCTGCAACTTCCAACCTGAACACAACTTGTACATGTGCTGATCGCCAGGGCCATCCTTCACGTGAGACTTTTAGGCCCTTATGCAGATTCCTGTCTACTTGTTCGTCTTGGTGTCCCATTGACATCAGTCTAATTTTCAGCTCCAGTTTATTTTGTATTTACCTCTTGCATGATATATGTTCTGCGATTGTCTTCTGGGATCATTTTTTAATTAAATATTGCCCAAGTTGTGCAGTAAAGTATCAATCAAAGTGTTAATTCTACCGCTTTGCTAGCTAACTGAATTAGCCTCTGGTTACTTTTCTGAAATTCTATAAATATCTCTCTTAAACTATGTATATTGAACTTTAGGCTTAATTAGGCTATACTTTGTGTTCGATGACACTGATACATGTTATACAGAGATATAGAAATTACCTTTGCAATATCCACTCTCGTTCAGGTAAATAATTTGCGCTCTTTGCCTTCTGATTCTAGACTAGGATCTTTAGTTCATGTGGAACAAAACAAGCTTAAATCAATTATTGTTGTTGTTATTAAAATCACACTAGTTAAGATGGTGTTCTGTACTTTGGTCCTAAGGTTTTTTGCGTGATACTGTATGCAATTTCTGAATTAATCACAAAGACTTGCCTAGTATATTACTTGTCACCAAATAAATCTATTGTTGACTAGGTAGCTTGAGAATATTTTTTTTTGCATACACCATTACCAGTTGGTAATAACATTTAGTAGAACTGTAAATGAATACTAGATGATAGTAAATTGTTTGTTTCCTTCAGAATGCTATTGAAATATTATGTATTTTAACTGTTAGAAGCATGGAAGGATGGCCAACATAGCAAATTTGATTTAGTGACCTTTTCAGAAGCAGAAGAGCTGATTATTAGTGGTGTGTCAGTCTTTGTTTAGTTTTCTGACAAGCAGCCTGTCCTTAGCAGGTTGCTGCCTAAGGAATCCAATCTTTCTCCTCCGAGATCAGGATGCAAGTTGAACCAGGTGTTCTCAACTGACAGGTCTTAACGATGTATGTGTACTCAACTAGGACTTTAGGTTCATGAATTTTATTCTCCGAAAATGCTCCAAGTGTCCCTACTTGGATTCAGGTGAGGTTGTCACCAGGCCCCTCTCGTGTATTCAGGATTGTTATCTTATTCTTAATTATAGATGTGCTAATCATACAACACACTGATGTGGGCTAAGTCACCGCGTTCCCGGGTCGACCGGGTCGAGGAACGGGGACGAGGAACGTGGTACGCCGATTTTTAATACTACTTGGAACGATGAGTATACAGCTTTAGCACGTCCCAAATTAACATGGATCGTGATCCAAGTTAATTTGGGACGACGTTCCCGGAACGATGAGAAGGAACGAGGGACGCGAACCCATGTTGTATGGATCGATACTGTTTGAAACGATACTTCAAATGAAAATTAACCAAATATCTTGTCTAACAGGTCACAATGGCATACTCAGTTCATATGTAGCATAAAAGATTAACTGATTTAATTGTTTGATACTCAAAGCTAGAAAAAAAATAGCAGCTTGATCCATGTCTGCTGATCACCGATGGACTCCTTAGTGACTTGAACTCCTGATGAACTCCTCCTGGTTCCGGCTGACGTCCTGCGAGAACAAGATCACAAGCACATGATTAACATGATTAACATTTCATCAACCGAACTTAAATCTCACTGACATACTGATACAATTATAGACAAGAGAGTGAATATAAATTCAGCTACACACAAATTGAGTTCTACCTTTCAGTTCTTAGATGGTTGAATTGCTGGCATCCCTTTCTGCTGCACCAAAAGATTCATCAACTTCTTTAACCTATTCAAAGGAACACCAACAAAAAGATGCATCTCTGTCAGATTCTTATGTGCAAAAGAGACTGAATGCTAGCGATTCAAAGAACGGAGGAGAGGAAGAAAGAGATTCTCTGAAACTTCAGACTCCGAATCTGAACACCAAGTCACCAACTACATATCTATTATGTGCAAAACGTGAAGAAAAAATTCTGTCTACCTTAGCCCGCAATTCCCTGGTCTTGGTCGCATCATTCAGTAGCACAGGACAACGTTGAATCTGTGGTTTCTTGCCCGGTTGAGCACCAAGAAGATGAACACAAACTCTAGTTAAGCTACTTCTGAATGTCTTTGTGCAGTGATTGCATCTCCATTGCTTTGATCCACCATCGTTCTTTCCTTCCTCTCCTCCAATCATAGTAATTTCAGCTAAGAAAGGATTCATCTTACCAGCCATGACTAGGAGCAGATGAGAGGGAAACTGGACTACGAGAGAAGTGCAGGTCTGCAGGACTGCGGGCAAGAGCAAGACGAAGGACGGAGCAGATGAGAGGGAGAAGAAGAAGTGCTGACCTAATAAAGCTTTGAGATCGAGCCTGGATCGACCCGTTCAGATGGGGATTGTTGACTGCCGCTCTGCCTTCCCTCGCGCTGTCCCGAGGCCTTCAGATGCAGACTCCCGATGCAGTCGCACGAGAGTTGGATTGACTGGCGATTCGGCTTCGATTCGACCCGGCACCGTCGGCGTCTCCTCGGGGTCGAGTTCCGCCGCCGTCCCCGGCTTCGACCCGGCGCGTCCCCGTCCCGCGAATGGGAACGAAGTTCCCGGGACGAGGAACGCTGGTTCGTTCCGCGTTCCCGGTGACTTAGGATGTGGGTTAATATGCTTTTGAAAATTATTTAACAACCACAATGGAAATCAATCATTTTAGATAAGAGTCTCTACTATGCAGTGTTAAGAGTTAACTGATTGAGTTATTTATAAAAGGTTAGGGTGGACTTCATCCAACCAGGGTTTTATCAGATATCAGAGTATATTGACAGAGTATACCGTACTAAGTAGAGTTCAAGTTTCTTCCTTGCTCGGCCCATGTAATTTAGAATACTTTTTTTGCATGTTGCCTTATTTGCTACTGCCCAATATGCTAGAAAAGATGATCTATGTGTAATCTAAAAGAAAGGTGTACTATGATTAGTGCTTACTAAACATATAGGATTTGATCTCATAACATGCAATGGCGCTGATTCGCTACTCTCTGCTCTTTGTTATCTGCAATTAAAACATAATTCGAATTCTTCGCTACCAAAAACTTTATGCAGTCTGAAGACACTTTTATTGTTGATTCATTCAATACCTAATCTCTCTTATCCCAATTTTATTTCCCTCACTTAGGCGTAGTCTGGGGACACGAGGATATTTTCTGCAGCTCGTATCCAGAACTTTAGGTGCTAACTGTGCTCCTTGGGAAGTTCCGCCGAAGTCATGAAAGGTGAACTCTCACCTCTTGTTGATTGGTCACTATAAACTGTTAATTCTTCCTTAGACAAAGGCATGCTTAAACTGTTCTTTTGATTTACACTTTTTAGTAGTTTTATATGTTAAACAATTGTTTGTCAGTACGAAATTGTACAGTAATTGGATTTTATTTTCCTTTGTTGGCTAGTGAAGGAAGATTTCTACTTCTAGGATTATCAATATATTCTAGTAAATTTGCTTTAGGATTCATTCTTTTTATGTGCCATATGTAGAAAGAAGGCAGAATAGCACTTCATTTGGACCCAGTGACGTATGCAGATGAACTCTGCGAAAAAGGGGTTAGTAACACAGGGCTCCTCCCAATGGTCGCGAGTGATGATCCTTTTTTAATCACTATCCTGACCTATCCCATCTCGGTGTCTTGTACTGCTATTTTTTAAGGTTTCTGAAATCTGGATTACCTAGTGGCATTTATCTGGATTGCTTGTTGAATCCATATGCCTCGTGAATCCATCCTCTGCTGGACCTGATCTGACCTCAGCTTGTGGAGCACCCTCTGTATCAATGTCCTAGATTGCATATAATTGAAGTCTTCCTGGTCGTGCAACAAAATATTTGTGATTAAGCTAGTTTGGTTGCAAATAATTTGAATTTTATAGTTCACTAGAATTTTCCTGTCATACAACAAAATTTATGAGTAGGCTAGTGTGGTTGCAAAAATATGAGGATTTTATCTTTTGTGGTTCGCTCTCTTCAGTTTAGAAGATATAGTAATTTTAGAAGGTATGTCATTAACTAGAAACCTAACTAGGTTTCTAGTCACACAATAGACTATTTATAATCACCTACCTTTGCTTCAAATAATTGTGATTTTGACGGTTCACTAGGTTTATATCTTGCCAGACATGGTAGAATTTCCGATCATTGTGTGGTTACAAATAACTACCCCCTCTGTTTGAAATTGTAGGTCATTTTCACTTTTTATAAGTTCATAGATGTTCGGATGCATCTAAATGTCTGTGCATACAAAGAAACATCTATGAAACCACAAAAAGCCAAAATGATCTAGAAGGACCGAATAGGCGACCAGAGAGGGCGGGAGTGAATGGGAGTCGATAAAAATTCTTCTCGAAGGATGAACTCGAAAGAACACGCGAAGAACACCTGCACTGTTCCAGGCCTCGCGGACCGTCCGCACAGGGCTCGCGGACTGTCCGCGGGTTACGAAAAGAAGCAGAAACGGCTTGGCCGCGGGGTCAACTCCACCTATCCATCACCGAATCTCCCAAACCACTTGAGCTCTTGAGACAAGATTTGGGGGAGATGAGAAGCGTCACTAGATGAAGCTATGCCCCAAAAATCTCGACCTCTAACTCACTAAATCACCGGGAATCGCGGATCACATGAACCACCACCAAGAACTCGGGCTCCAACCAAAACTCGCGAATCGAAGGGGTTTCCCGGCGTTTGAGGGGTCAAGATCACTCCCAAAGATGCACAAGGCATCCACCCATGATCCTCTCAAAGAAATCCAAGGAAAAACGCCCTCAAATCAATGAATCCAGCGAAGAACGAAACACCCCAAAAATAACTCCAAAAAGACACGAATAGGCGACCAGAGAGGGGAGGAGTGAATGGGAGCCGGTAAAAATTCTTCCCGAAGGACGAACTCGTCCTATACCCCGATTGCCACTCTGATCACTCGCACACACCAAAGAAGCTCTAGACAAGGCACACACAAGCCTACAAGTCCTAGAGACAAGCCTAGAAGCAAAGAGCGGAAGCACAAGACAAGAACCAAAGGACTTAGCCAAATCTGCGAAAGCCTGGGAGGACGGTCCGCAAGGGTACGGCGGACAGTCCGTGATGACACGGCGGACAGTCCGCAATAACACACCGAGCCTCCAGTAGCGCACCGAGGAAATTCGGACAGTCCGGGCAACCACCGCGGACGGTCTGGGCCTCGCGGATAGTCCGGCCCCACCTGGCGGACAGTTCGGCAAAACTTGCGGAAAACTCCAAACAAACGCAAGCCACCCCAGACAAAACAAAGACCCACACGGACAGTCTGTGAACCACACACAGACAGTCCGCGAAACCTCCAACAGCCAAACCCTAGGTGCGAAACACGAACACGCACGAACACGCGACGAACTCCGACAAACAAGAGCCACGCGGACTGTCCGCGCGTACCAGGCGGACTGTCCACCACGTACGAACAGAACCAAAAACTGCTCAAGCTCGGGAGTCAACTCTACCTTTCCATCACCGGATCTCCCAAACGGCTAGAGCTCTTGAGACAAGATTTGGGGGAGATGATAAGCGTCACAAGAGGAAGCTATGCCCCAAAAATCTTGGCCCTTAACTCACTAAAACACCGGGAATCGCGGATCACACGAACCACCACCAATAACTCGGGCTCCGATCAAAAACTCACGAATCGAAGGTGTTTCCCGACGTTTGAGGGGTCAAGATCACACACAAAGATGCGCAAGGCATCCACCCATGATCCTATCAAAGAAATCCGAGAGAGAACGCCCTCAAATCCACGAATTGAGCGAAGAACGAAACACCCCAAAAATAGCTCCGAAAAAGACACGAAAATCACAAAGAGATAGGAGATCACCGCAATGCCGAATGCTTCCATACATCCAGAGGTTAGAGTCTATACAAGGATCTAGCCTAAGGAAAGCAGAAGAAAAGAAGCAGTCCAGAGCGATCTACCAGGGGGAGGAAACCCTAGAGTCCAAGAGAGAGATGCCATCCACCTGTCTGCTATTTATACGAGGTCCACCGGAGGAGGCAAATGACCACGCTACCCCTACAACTCAAATAGAAGATACACACCCCTCAGGGCAATATGGTTCATCGAGCGGACACGCTTCCACTGCGGACTTACTTAGCCTCGACGCAAGCCTCGCGATCACACCACGTGCCCCCGCCTCGAAGCTTCCCGACGCTCCCGGATCACCGTCTCCGTCGCATCGGGCCTCCGACTTGGTTTTGCGGCCCAAACCAAGAAACCGTTCACCTATGGTTTTGTGGGCAAACCACCAAACCCCACGAGCAAGTTTCGGGCTCGATCCGCTACCTTGCACCGGCCCATGTCCATGACTTCAACTTGCTAGTCTTGCACCGCACGACTCGCACTTGACCCCATCGGCCACCGGGTCCATCGAACCAAGCCTACTTGCCTCTCCATCACCCAGAGGCCACCACGGCTAAGGCCTTTCGCGCTTGTTCTTCACCTGCACCAACACGAGTCAAGCCTCAACATGTACCTGCACACTTAGCCAAGCATCAGTCCAACAACGTTGTCAATCACCCATCAATAAGGAGTGACCCTCCACTGGTCCTCGGACACACCTGGTCCTCAATCTCCCTCTTGATGAGTGCATTGACAACACCCATAGTAACCATCATAGAGAAAAAGAAAAGAAAACAACCATGAACACAAACCTCCAAGCAAGTGATCTAAAGGCAAAGAACAAGAGAAAACACGATCACTCGCCAGATCAAGTCTCGGCCCCCTAAGGCAAGGACAACGGCTCAACACAGCCGAGACAAACAAAGCTCACAAAGAGCTCACCACAAAGCACAAAACTCGGGCAAACCAAAGGAGCTCCCCCTGCACATATGCAAACTCCCCCTGAGCAAATGCAACTTCTTTTCTCAAAATTTTCTCCCACATGCACAAAATCTCACAAATGCATACATATTCTCCCCAAATTCCCAATGCACCACAAACTTTCCCCCTTGTTGACAATGCAAGAATCAAGGTATATGAACTCCCCTTGTTTTTATGAAAAAATGCATGTCAAAGCATATATACAATCTACCAAGCTTCTCAAATATACAAAGAGCACAACAAAATGCTACAAATGAGACATAGAGCAAGCTAAGTAGACACGGTGTAGTTAGCGCATTGCCATCAAGAAAGTAGAGACATATAAGCATGTGACATGGCCAAAGGTAATTTTAAGCAATTTTCACAAAGAAACATTCATCTCATGAGCAAAGCCCTATCCATGGCAATTTGAAAAAAAACACTAGATCATCCAAAGCTCATACAAGATCACAAGTTCTCATTACAAGATCATGGTAAACGCCCATAAGCTACTAAATGTCATGTCAAAGCCACCGAGTCATGTGTCTATTTTTTAAAATGAGACTTCTCATGGTAGACAACATGCAACGGTTTAGCACCCAAGATATGAATATCAATACATAAAGACATGATTAAGACCTCATTTTCAAGCATAAGGCAATTCATACACCAATTTCATTTTCAAATTTAAACATGGTACATGAAATGCCTTTGCGGCAAAAAGAAGCTTATGCTCCTCCACAAGTGAACAAATGGGTTAAACATTTACAATGACAAACGGGTCTTTGACCCCAAGCAAAGGGAGCATGATACTCAAGCACAAACTAAGCATGATATAGGCATTTGAGCACAAATTGAGCATAGACAAGTATCAACTCATGAGTGAAGCAATTTTAGCATTTTCACAAACATAAAGCTATCTCATCATGAATATATGGCAAAACCATCAAGAGCATAACATTCACATGACCATTCCCAAAACATGCTCATTTCTCACATATAGCACATCACAGTGATCAAAATATATAAGAGAAGCTTATCGTAGCACAAATGATCCAAAGATGACTATCCTACCAGGTTTTGTACATAAGGTAAAATGCATGCATGAAATGCAACAAAATGATACATATAGCACATATATACATGAGAAGCTCCAAGACCCAGCTAGAAAGGAAAGCACACTCCAAGTTCACCTCGCAAGCGTGTGAAGGTAACTTGGTCAAGTGGTTTAGTGAATATGTCGGCTAGCTGATCTTGGGTAGGTACATAGGACAAGGATATGTTCCCTTTCTCAACATTGTCCCTCAAAAAGTGGTATCTCACTTCGATGTGTTTCGTTTTGGAGTGAAGGACTGGGTTTTGGCTACACTTATGGCACTGGTGCTGTCACAAAAGAGTGGAACCTGGGAGCACTCCTCACCAAAATCACTCATAGTGTAGGTCATCCATAGGAGCTGGGAACAACAACTGGCGGCAACTACATACTCAGCTTCTGTAGTGGATTGGGCTACACTAGATTGCTTGCGAGATGACCAAGAGACCAAAGAAGAACCAAGAAACTGGTAACACCCAGAGGTAGACTTGCGATCCAATCGACACCCAGTAAAATCAACATCGGAGTACCCGTGAAGTCTGAGTGTCGAGGAGGCAGAATACCAAAGACCAGACTCAGGAGTGTAGTTCAAGTACCTGAAAATCCGCTTGACGGCCTGCCGATGTGAAGTCCTCGGTGAAGCTTGAAAACAAGCCCACAGACACACACTGAACTGTATGTCCGGCCTCGTAGCCGTCAAGTAGAGGAGGGAGCCGATCATGCTCCGGTACTCCTTCTGGTCCATGGGTTCACCATCTTCATCCGCGTCCAAAGCCGTAGTGGTACCCATCGGTGTAGTCAGCGGCTTGGAGTCGTTCATGCCAAACTTCTTCACCATGTCCCTGGTGTACTTCGCCTGATGTACAAACGTCCCGTCCTTGCACTGCTTGATCTAGAGTCCTAAGAAAAACTGCAGCTCGCCCATCATAGACATCTCAAATTCCTTACTCATGTCATCTGCAAATCTGACAACAAGATCATGAGACAAGCCACCAAAGATTATGTCATCTACGTAAATCTGAACAATCAAAAGGTCATTTCCATGCTTAAGGAGAAACAGAGTCTTATCAACTGTGCCCATCACAAACCCTTTGCTCAGCAAAAAGCCTCTCAACCTACCATACCAAGCCCTCGGTGCCTGTTTCAACCCATAAAGCACACTCTGGAGTTTGTATACACGGTGTGGGTATCTCTCACTCTCATACCCCGGGGGTTGCCTCACATACACTTCTTCCTCTATCACCCCATTCAAGAAAGCACTCTTCACGTCCATTTGGTACAACTTGAACCCTTTAGCCACGGCAAAGGCTAGAAGGATCCTAATTGCCTCCAAACGGGCCACAGGAGTAAACGTCTCCTCATAGTCTATACCCTCTTTCTGGTTGAACCCCTGAGCCACCAACCTCGACTTGTTTCTCACAACCATCCCATTCTCACCTTCCTTGTTCTTCCACACCCACTTGGTACCTATGGGACGACAATTTGACGGTGGATCGACTAACACCCAGACTTGGTTTCTCTCAAAATTCTCCAACTCCTCATGCTTAGAATTCACCCAATTCTCATCAGACAAAGCGTGTCGAATATCTTTGGGCTCAAACGAAGCAACAAAAGCAGAGTGAGCGAAATGAGAAGTGTTCCTTGACCTCGACCGTGTAGTGCGTTCATGAAGGTCACCTATGATCGTCGTCGGTGGGTGATCCACCTGTACACGCCGGGGAGCCTCTCGCCTGGACACAATCTCCCCCTCAGCAGCAGCCTCCACTCGAACAACCTCAGTCATAGTGGGTGTAGGGGATGGACCATCCTCGATCGTCGTCGTCGTAGTGGACGTAGCATGTACACGATCAGCCACGGGAGCATCAGCACCATCATCGTCATTGTCTCCATCTCCGTTCTTCTCATCCTCAAAGATCTTCGCTCCAATCTCGTCGTCACCTGCACACTCAAAAACAGAAGAGCTACATGGCTGTGTCTCGTCGAAGGTTACCTCGCAAGTCTCCATGATTCGGTTAGTGTCAAGGTTGAGCACACGATATGCTCTAGAGTGAATTGCATAACCGAGAAAGATACCATCTGAATATCTAGACTCAAACTTATCCAACTTGCCCTTCTTCAGAATGAAACATTTGCAACCAAAAGCTCTAAAGTGACTCACCTTGGGTTGTCTCCCATGCATCAGCTCATAAGAGGTCTTCTTCTTGAAAGTACGAAGGGAGATGCGATTTGAGACATAGCAAGCAGTATTGACCGCCTCGGCCCAGAAACGCCTAGGAGTCCTGTGCTCATCGAGCATTGTCCTGGCCATCTCACAAAAGGTCCAGTTCTTCCTCTCTGCTACGCCATTCTTGCAAGCAACGTGTGGAGAAGAGTACTGATGATCAAGACCAAGATCACTGCAAAAGGCATCAAAATGAGAGTTCTTGAATTTTGTGCCATTGTCACTGCGTATAGCTCGAATGACATCACCATGTCTCTCATTCTTCAATCTCAAGATCAAGTCTCGAACAAAGCCAAATGTCTCGCTCTTATCCTCCAAAAAGAAAACCCAAGAGTACCTCGAAAAATCATCAACCACAACTAAAACATACCACTTCCCACCCGCAGAGTGAACACGAGCTGGCCCAACCAAATCCATGTGCAACAGCTCACAAGGTCGCTCGGTCATGACCGCAGTCAGAGGGGCGTGAAAAGCAGAAACCATCTTTCCATGCCGACAAGAAGCACAAACCAAATCCTTCTCGAATTTCAACATAGGCAATCCTCAGACAAGGTCAAAGCCACTCAAGCGGGAAAGCAACTCAAAGCTCAAGTGTCCTAACCTCCTATGCCATTTCCAAAGCTTGGCCGAAACGCCAGCAACAAAACATCGAGGAGGACCAACAGACTGGGAAAAATCGGCATGAAAGATTTGACCCTCGGGGACGATCGTACAGACAAGATCGCCTCGAGAATCAAGCACACGAGAAGCGCCCAACTTAAAACGAACCTCAAAACCTTCGTCAAGCAACTGGGATACTAACAACAGGTTAAAATCAAGTGACTTGACCGTGTGCCGCTTGTCCTTCCGCCGATCTTGCTCTTTATCGCTGCTCGAGTCGGAAGAAGCATCGCTTGATGTGGAGTCGATGTCGCTTGCTCCGGCAACCATCGCTCGAGCCATCTTCTTCTTATACCCGCCACTCTTCTTTGGCCTTCTCTCACCCTTGTCCTTGCGCTTGTCCTTGTAGTCGTTCCGGGCGCGGTGCTTGTTGTAGTCGTGCTTGGGCTTGCCCTTGTAGTCGTTCTTGATCTCCATGGCTTCAGGGCATTCGGCGATGAAGTGCCCGTGCTTCCCGCACCGATAGCACATCCCCGAGCTGCGCCTTGCATTCTTGCGGTTCTCGTACATCCGCCCAAACTTCTTGCTCAACAAGGCGAGATCATCCTCGCTCAGCACCTCAAGTCTTCATCTGGCAAGGACACAAGACAAGACAAAGAAAAACCAACAGAGTTAGCATTAGTCCTCGATCCTGAGACAAGAGCCAAACTATGAGGATCAGTGGGGCTCTTGCTCTTGGCTCTCAAGCCACGATCAACCTCTGAAGATCTGAGCTTGGAGAACAACTCATCAAGCGACAGAGTATCATACACGCTCGACTCCTCAATGGCCTCGACCTTGGCACTCCACACGGACCTATCCAGGGCATGCAAAAGCTTGATAGCTTGATCATGGTCCGTGTATGGGAGCACTGTCACATTGGCCCTCATGTTGTTGACTATGCTGGTGAAGCGCTGAAACATAGCATCCGTCGACTCACCGGGGAGATGAGTGAAGTTCTTGTACTCTCTCCGGTAAGTGGAAAACAAACGGGCTTGCACCTGGGCATTGCCAACATGAGCATTTCTAAGCTTAAGCCATATCTTTCCGGCCACATTCTCACCGTACACTCGCTCAAACTCCGAGGCACAGAGAGCACGGAACAAGTAATCAACAGCCTTGCTGTTGGCCTCACACATGTCCCGCGATCCTGGAAGCAGAAAACTGTCTGGAATGACATAATGAGGATTTTGAGTGACATCCCAGATCAGAGTCCCCTTCCCACACAAAATCGCGCCCATGCGCCTCTCCCACATCGGGTAATTCTTGCCATCAAAGTGCGGAGGACCCGACCTTTTGCCATAATAGCCCATCTTTGGATCTTAGACTGGTTAGAATCAAGAAGATCCGTAACCGGCTCTGATACCAATTGAAGGACCGAATAGGCGACCAGAGAGGGGGGGGGAGTGAATGGGAGCCGATAAAAATTCTTCCCGAAGGACGAACTCGGCCTATACCCCGATTGCCACTCCGATCACTCGCACACACCAAAGAAGCTCTAGACAAGGCACACATAAGTCTACAAGTCCTAGAGACAAGCCTAGAAGCAAAGAGCGGAAGCACAAGACAAGAACCAAAGGACTAAGCCAAATCTGCGAAAGTCTGGGCGGACGGTCCGCAAGGGTATGGCGGACAGTCCGTGCAGCTCGCGGACAGTCCGTGATGACACGGCAGGACAGTCCACAATAACACAGCGAGCCTCCAGTAGCGCACCGAGGAAATTCGGACAGTCCGGGCAACCACCGCAGACGGACCGGGCCTCGCGAACAGTCCGGCCCCACCTGTCGGACAGTCCAGCAAAACTCACGGAAAACCCCACACAAAACAAAGACCCACGCGGACAGTCCGTGAACCACACGCGGACAGTCCGCAAAACCTCCTACCACCAAACCCTAGGGGCGAAACGGATCAAAACACGAACGCGCACGAACACGCGACGAACTCCGACGAACAGGAGCCACGCGGACTGTCCGCGCGTACCAGGCGGACTAACCGCCACGCACGAACAGAACCAAAAACTGCTCGAGCTCGGGAGTCAACTCCACCTTTTCATCACCGGATCTCCCAAACGGCTAGAGCTCTTGAGAAAGATTTGGGGGAGATGATAAGCGTCACAAGAGGAAGCTATGCCCCAAAAATCTTGGCCTCTAACTCACTAAAACACTGGGAATCGCGGATCACACGAACCACCACCAAGAACTCGGGCTCCGACCAAAAACTCACGAATCGAAGGTGTTTCCCGGTGTTTGAGGGGTCAAGATCGCACACAAAGATGCGCAAGGCATCCACCCATGATCCCCTCAAAGAAATCCGAGAGAAAACGCCCTCAAATCCACGAATCAAGCGAAGAACGAAACACCCCAAAAATAGCTCTGAAAAAGACACGAAAATCACAAAGAGCTAGGAGATCACCGCAACGCCGAATGCTTCTATACATGCAGAGGTTAGAGTCTATACAAGGATCTAGCCTAAGGAAAGTAGAAGAAAAGAAGCAGTCCAGAGCGATCTACCGGGGGAGGAAACCCTAGAGTCCAAGAGAGAGAGATGCCATCCACCTCTCCGCTATTTATACGAGGTCCACCGGAGGAGGCAAATGACCACGCTACCCCTACAACTCAAATAGAAGATACACACCCCTCAGGGGCAATATGGTTCATCGAGCGGACACGCTTCCACCGCGGACTTGCTTAGCCTCGACGCAAGCCTCGCGATCACGCCACGTGCCCCCGCTTCGAAGCTTCCCGACGCTCCCGGATCACCGTCTCCGTCGCATCGGGCCTCCGACTTGGTTTTGCGGCCCAAACCAAGAAACCGTTCACTGATGGTTTTGTGGGCAAACCACCAAACCCCGCGTGCAAGCTTAGGGCTCGATGCGCTGCCTTGCACCGGCCCATGTCCATGACTTCAACTTGCTAGTCTTGCACCGCACGGCTCGCACTTGACCCCATCGGCCACCGGGTCCATCAAACCAAGCCTACTTGCCTCTCCATCACCCGGAGGCCACCACGGCTAAGGCCTTTCACGCTTGTTCTTCACTTGCACCAACACGAGTTGAGCCGCAACCTGTACCTGGACACTTAGCCAGGCTTCAGTGTACACAACGTTGTCAATCACTCATCACTAAGGAGCGACCCTCCACTGGTCCTCAGACACACCTGGTCCTCAGGGCCACACGCAGCGAACGTGTGAGGGTTGGACGCTTTGAGCCGTCTGTGCTCCCTCTACGTTGATCCATCGCACCGGTGATAGTCTAGCGAGCTCCTGTGCACCTCCTCGACCGTCCTCGTGACGAAGGTGATGACACCGACGTCACGCCAGTCGAACTGGTGCAGACCCTTGACCTCGACGATGGTGGGTGACATCGGGTGCAGCGCGAACCATGAGTGCATGGGCGCGTAGTTCTTCTTATATGTGATGACATGGAACACCAGCCTGGCCGGGTCAGTGGCGCTCCGCACGACAGAGGTCACCGCCACGGCGGTCGCGATGACATTGTCGGGGACGAGCTGACTTGGAGGTACGAGGCGTCAGTGAGGCGAGGCGCATGTTGAGAATGTTTTAATTGATTATGAGAAAGTTTCATAAAAAATTTAAAAACTTGGAGGGACACATCCTTTTGTTGTATAAATGTTGACAAAAAAGTTTCAACTAATTATGAGAAAGTGGTGATGCACATCCTCACAAAGTCATACATGGTGTCACACATACCCTGTAGATAAGCGAGAGATGTTCGTCCTCGTATGAGATGTATAGTATCACTTTGTCGAAATCATTTAAAACTTTAATGGGATATTTACGGAGCCAAACTATGATGTTGTGTGCATCTATGCAAATTTCTGACCAAGTTTACCTATTACTGTAATTATTTTATGATTTGCTAAAGAATAAATGTTAAAATACCCTAAGCTACATAAATAATTCAAAAAAGGAGGGACACCTCTTTTTGGTGTATAAGTGTTGACAAAAAGTTTCAATTGATTCTAAGAAAGTGGTGATGCACATCCTCACAAAGTATTACGTGGTCTCACACATGCCCCTGTAGATCAGCGAGAGATGTTCATTCTCTTATGAGACGTATAGTATCACTTTGTCGAAATCATTTCAAACTTTAATGGGATGTTTACGGAGCCAAACTATGATGTTGTGTGAATCTATGCAATTTTCTGACCAAGCTTACCTATTACTATAATTATTTTATGATGTACTAAAGGATTAATGTTAAAATACCCTTAGCTAGATAGAACATAGTGAGTTCACTTAGTGGGGAATGATTGTGAAGATTGTCATGTCTAAAAAATAATTGCAGTAACATATAGAAAAAATTGAACAATGAAAATCAAAATTTAAAACTAAAAAAATAAATATTGAAAGAAAAGAATCGGAGACGCATACAAAATCAAAAAATACGCTCACAGGATTTGAACCCTAGAGCTCAGGTTCACATAAAACTTACTCTACCAATACACTATCTAGGTGTGTTAGTTATAACACAGGTTTGAATTTATTTAACATATTATTGAAGACTACAAAGTTATAAAACGCACCAACCCGGCCCCATCTCTGTCCTTCCCCCAAATCCATCTCTCGACCCGTCTCCAATATATTTGCCTTTTGTTACAATGTTCATGGTTGATAGTTTGGACTTGCAGCTCGCAGAAAGCTAGTACTGCAACTCATGTTTTGTTTCAGTGTTCAATTAGCTTTGCCACCGCTAGTCTCTTTGGGAAAGCAGTTGTACAATCTCTCATGCAATTGATTTTTAGACTGCAAAATACTTGTAAAATTTTCAAGCAGCCGTACTTGAAAAGGCATAAACCGTTGAGCCCAGCTGGCCGCACCCCGGCCGCGCCCGACCGCAACCCAACCACGTCCAGCCGGCCGCACCTCGAGCACGGCCGACTGCAACCCAGCCACGGTCGGCCGCAGCCCGACCACGGCCGGCCACAACCCAGCAACAGCCGCAACTCAGCCATGTCCCTGGCGGACTAAGCTCGCATTTTGTTACATATACCTTAGTAAATGGTAAATGGAAAAATCAGAAAAAAAAGATAAAAACATGGTGGCACAAGGATTTGAACCTGAGATGAGCAATTTAGGAGATGAAGAACTTACCACTAACCTATTTGTTCATTTGTATCCAATCTTGGTATTTATTTCTTTTGAACAATTTAGGATATGAAGAACTTACCACCAAGCTGTTTGTTCATTGGTGTCCAATCTTGGTATTTATTTCTTTTGAACATTCCTGTCGACGTTGTTGTTTACACTGATTAAATAGTTTATTGTAGTGTAATGATCTTAGCTGCACAAATGGTTAGACTTTGATCCCCTATTAACACATTTATCTCAAGGGGTATTCATATCATATCGAATATTAAGGTTCCATGCAACAGTTCAAACTTAACTGTGTCATCAGTTCAAAAGAAAAATATAATAAAGTGCGAGATATCCATCTAGACAATCGCGACCGGTGACAATTTAAAGTTATTTTGGTTTCCTGACATTGTGTCTATTGCAACCATTTTGGGCCAATAACAACACTTTTCTGGTGTTGCATTAGACAAAAACAATAAAACTTTTAGAAAACTTTACTTCTTTGTTTTTTAAATAACTAACTAATAGAACCCTGTAATGTAAATTTTCTATTTTAATATCTATAATGTTACTATGAGCTGACCACATAGAAACATGAAAAAGGCTTGAATGATGCTAGCTAACACTAATATTATAATAGTGTAGTGGTAAGTCATATACTAGTGTAGTATTGAGGTCCTTGGTTCAATTCCATACCATAGCACTTTTTTAATTTTTTCTATTTTTTCACTAATGACAGATTGTTTTCCCACCGATTCAAACTTTTTTCTCAAAATTAATAATTAGAATAAGATCTAAATTCAAAATTAGCCAAGTTCTATTTTTATAATGAATTGTATTTTTCATAATATATCATACACGCTACAAGGCCCAATCCAAATCAGCCTCGGCTCCTAGTTCTTGTTGCAATAAGCATGTAACACTTGCAACTCCAAAAAAGCGTTGCAATTGAGAACCACTTTTGTTTCGCCCTCTAGAATTGTCATTGCAATAAGCATATAATAGTGGCAACACCAACAAAGCGTTGCAATTGGGTACCACTATTGCTCCGCCCCCTAGAGTCTCGTTGCAATAAGTTGTAGCAGTTGCAACCCCAAAACAGCGTTGCAATTGAGAATCACTTTTGCTTCGGCTATCAAAGTTCTCATTGCAATAAGCATGTAGCTATCCCAACCCAACAAACCTGTAGCAACAGTCACAACCAATTGCAACAAACGCAAACGTATTTGTCGTACTACCACACAATTGCAACCAAAATCAAGTCTCTTGCAACTTTTTTTCACCATTGCGATATCGGCCACCAATTGCAACAAAGGTTTGCAACACCTTAAAAATTGTTGTATTAAAGGCAGTATTGCTACCATTTTTGGGTTCCGTTGCAATACAAGCCTCTCTAGCAACAAAATTTTCAGTGTTGCAATTCAAACATGTTGCATTTGTCAAAAAATCTTGTAGTGTGCTCTTCTTGCACCATGCGGCCCGCACTTGATCCTGTTGTCCACCGGGTCCCTCGAGCCAAGCCTACTTGTCTCTCTATCACCTCGAAGGCCACTCTGGCTAAGACATTTCACGCTTGTTCTTCACCTGTAATAACACAAACCAAGCCGCAACCTACACCTACAATACTAAGTCAAGAGTCAGTCCACAGAACGTTGTCAATCACTCATCACTCAGGAGCGACCATCCACTGATCCTCAGACGCTCCTAGTTCTCAATGTAGAATACCAAAGACCAAACTATGGAGTGTAGTTCAAGTAACTGAAAATCCTCTTGACAGCCTGCCGATGCGAAGTCCTCGGTGATGCGTGAAAATGAGCGCATAGACACACACTAAACTGTATGTCCTACCTCGTTGCCGTCAAGTAGTGGAGGGAGCCGATCATGCTTCTGTACTCTTTCTGGTCCACAGGTTCACCGACCTCATCAACATCCAAAGATGTAGTTGTACTCATTAGAGTTGTCATTGGCTTGGAGTCGTTCATCTCAAACTTCTTCACAATGTCCTTGGTGTACTTTTCTTGATGCACAAATTTTCCGTCCTTGAGATGCTTGATCTGAAGCCCGAGGAAGAATTTCAACTCACACATCATTCACATCTCAAACTCCCTGCTAATATCCTCTGCAAACCTCACAACCGAAGAGTGAAAAGAGTCACCAAAGATAATGTCATCCACGTTCATCTGAACGATCGAGATGTCATTGCCATGCCTAAGTAGGAAAAGGGTTTGGTCAACTATCCGCATCACAAAGCCATTGCTAAACAAGAAACCTCTCAACCTACCATACCACACTCTGGTTGCTTGTTGGCGGTCGATTTCCATCAACCTAGAGCACTTGTTAAACTATGGTTTGAACTTTGTTTTTGAACTAACCAGCCACTAGGCATACTAATGATGTAACAAGTTCGTCTTCCTATGTGCATTTTGAAGTATGATGTGTTTGCAGGAATACGAGAGCTTAAAGGATGAATTCACATCA
The DNA here is from genome assembly GCA_036936925.1 of Cenchrus fungigraminus. Lineage (NCBI taxonomy): Eukaryota > Viridiplantae > Streptophyta > Magnoliopsida > Poales > Poaceae > Cenchrus > Cenchrus fungigraminus. The sequence continues at coordinate 87,011,727 of CM072779.1, read as the reverse complement.
AGTTCAAAAGAGTAATCGAGGTGTTCCGCTCGTGCTCAAGTATAAGTCGAATCTACTCCCAAAGGTGGGTGTAATGGATCTTGGTTTGTAATCACCGACTCTTGTTTGGAGTTTAATCTATCACTTCCTCGTTGATGATGCTTTAATGCTTGAGGTTTGGCCACCGTGCTTTTCGGGTCGCTCCCATAGATCGCTTCAACGTTTTGTGTTCATCTAGGCTTAGTATTGATTTTACCTTCTTGTAGTGACTAATACGACGGAAGGGAAAAGGCTAAACCTTGTTCACATGCTTAGATAGATTAGATCGGTTTTATCATGTTTGGCGATTGTATCTTCAAGTATCTCTAGACTCCATGGGCAAATGTTCTCCATAACTTGTGTATCTCATGTCTCTTGTTTGACCTAGATTAGATCGGTTTTGACTTGTCTTAGTTCATAGATTAGATTGTCTTTAATTCATAGATTAATCTTTCATCCAAAGGTTTGCATTAACTAGATTAGTACTTGGTTAAGCGCTAGCAATTCCCTTGCCCCTTGGGTTGACAAGAACCTTGGGACTTCCCCTAGGTGAAAAAGGCTACGTGATCTGTACGCTTGCAGATCGAAACTTGACACATTATTTAACTATCAACAATTCCCTTTTTCTGGCGTCGTTGTCGGAGAGCAAGCTAGTTTGCTACATTTAATTTTGTATTAATTTTTTTGATTACTAGCATCTAACCCTTGTTTTCTAGAAAAAAACCTTTTTTTGTGTTTTTATTTTTAGTTTTTGTGCCTAGATGGATTTGTTCACCTCACCATTGGAAGACGAAGTGATGTCGCTAAGGGAGATAGCAATGCCGTCAACGGAGGACATTGAGATGCAAAAATCAGATTTGATGCTTGCTACAACCCACTATGAATTGAAGCATGGAATCATCAAGTTAGTGGCGATAAACCCTTTTAGAGGATTGGAGGATGAAAACCCATATAGACACATTGAGCGATTCACGATGATATGCAACACAGTGCAACAAGAAGGAGTTCCGGTTGCTTAGGCAAGTGGAATCTCTTTCCATTCTCTCTCGAAGATGAACCACGAAGATGACACACATTTACGTCCACTGAAGCAAAAGGAAATTGGGATGAGCTAGTGAAGAAGTTTCTTTTGAAGTTCTTTCCCATAAGCAAGGTCCAAAGCTTAAGGAGGCAAGTGAATTAAAGCTGCATGGGAACCTTTATTTCTTACATGAAGGTCCATGGTTTCGCGATAATGAGAAGGTATGTGAGAAAGTCGAGCTCTATGACTTTAAATGAAGCGCTTTTCGGGAGGCAACCTGTTCCTTTGTGTTTTCGTTTCTTTCCTAGAGAGAATAAATGGCACCATCCTGATTATTAATTTGTGGCTAAATAATCTTAATTTTTTAGAACCACCATCATGTTCATGTTCGTATTTATTTATTTGCATAGATTGCATTTTGTTATCGACATGATGTTTGTTTCCTTGTATATACATATTTTGCATATAGTTGTCTTGGTTATTTTGTAAGGCTTAATGATGAATGCTTCATTTTCTATGTTAATGCTTCATACGATTATTTTCCTTTTGTGATCTTGTGTAAACGTGGTGTTTAAACATGATTGCGGACCATCATTATTAAGTTCTTTAAACCTTGCTAGCTTTTCATATGTTTTCATGTCACATTGGTTGGTTTATAAACATTGCTTTGTGCTCTATTTTTATTGTGCTATAAGGAGTTGTTTATCTAAGGATAGACATGGTGTTTTAACCCTAGGTAAAAAAATCTTTATGGCTATGGAGAAATTTGGCAACCTAGTTGTGAACATGGTGTTTAGAACTAGGTGTAACCTTTGTCTTTGTTTATATGCTTTCCTCTCATGTGCATACACACTTTGCACCCATGTACACCCATTAGGTTTCCTCATTAGACTAATTATGCCACAAGTTAAGAATCTTAGGAAATATTGTTGGATTGTCGGCAATTTTATCTACTCCCAACCGTCACATTGGGGGTAGAATGCGCGCTTAAAATGTTTTGCAGGTAACATAAAGACTCACGACAAGGGAAATGAAGGACGACTAAGATAATGCTTTGTCTTCTCCCACGCCTAGCAAAGTGCTAAGCATGGGGGAGGCTCCGAACCTTCAACACAGAAGTGCGACATGACACTCTAGAAGATAGAAAGATCAAGATCATCAACATCTACGGATCAATGCACAAGAAGCTAATGATCTCATCAAAATTCTGCACATTCTCAGAAGGAAAACTCAGAATATTTTTGGATATGTAGAAACCCCATGAAGTTACGATTCCAACGAATCAAGAATCAAGGAAATCGGAGGTTCCTACAAGCGATTACGGCCAAATCATTGAACGTCGCATGTCCTGAAATCAGTTCTGGACAGCATGCAGCGCTGAAGTAAAACGTACATAACTCCTTTGTCCGAACTCCGTTTTCGATGAATGACCACATGTTGGAAAGGTAATTTCATAAAAATTTCAATAAATGTATATTTCGATATATGTTCTGTTCTGGATAGTGGGGAAAATCCATGAAGAAGAGACAGCAAAAAGATGATGAGAACAAGAAAGAGGAGATGTCGATGACAACATTGAAAAAAAGGGTAACCATTGGTTCCATTAAGCATACATGATGGAATTCAAAAGTTTAGGAGCATTGGAAAATCAAGACAAAAGCAAAGTCACATTGAATACATGGAGATGTCGGGAGAAGACCACAGAGAACTACAAAAGATGGTAACACCTCCATGGACCTTCTCTTTTCCGAACACAAATGCTTGTAATTATGCTTTCAACCTCAACTCGGTGCAACTTTTGTTTTTCTCTTTCAACAATAACATGGCTTCTAGGAGGACAACCTAGATTTATTTTTTTTGTTTTTAATAAAATAAGCATGACCATGTGTTCGCCTCGGCGTAGTGGTTGTTTTCCCCCTCTTGTACTTTTTGTAAAATTATGACGAGGACGTCGTATGATCCAAGCATGGGGGGAGCTAGCTCGTGCAAGTTATTTTCTTATTTTTACTTGTTAGTTTTTTCTTTTATCTTTATTATTTGAGCATGAGCTATGTGCATAATTGTTTACCGTGGTGCTTAGTGGAAGTTTGCCTTTGAAAGTTTCCATACTCAATTTTGATCTAGGACCCTCCGTTGACCATGCTACGAGTAATACTAAAATTGGAGGAATTTATTTTTGGAAAATTATGAAAATCCCTTGCAATAAAGGTTAGCAATTTATTTTTCCAAGTTGAGAGACAAGTTTATCCTATACAAAGCCTACATTATGTATTCTCCACCATAAGTGTTGTTAGCATGATGAATTGGGTTAGGACATTTCTCTCTTGGAAGGTCTAATTTCGAGCAATGATCATGTCCTTGTTGTTATATCTTTTATTGCTAGCCTCGTCATACATTCGGTAACGAGACTTTGACATTGAAAGCCTCGTATACTGCTGGATTCCATACCCAAACCATAGATATCTTTTTATTATCTTATTCCTTGAACACAACCTATGCCTGAAGATTCGTTCTGTTTTTAGGTAAAGATTTATTTAAAATTCAGATTATGGTTCATGTCAAGGAGACGAGTGAAAGGCTTCGGAAAGAGATCAAGATGTCAAGAAGATAAAAAAAGAAAAAAATATATATGTGTGTGCGCGTAAAGAAAAAAAAGAGAGAAGAAAGAAAAGAAAAAAAGGAGGAAGAGAAAGAGAGGAGAAATTCAAGGCAAAGCAAAGAAGATATAATGAGGGATGTTGAACCAAATGAAGATCAAGAGAAGTGCAAGGAAGGATGCGACGATGTTGAGAAGGAGTCTTCGATATTCCAACCATGTGCAATCCGACATTGAGGACATCATTAGTGCCTTGAAGTCATTATTCTTTTTCCCTTTGCACATGTGCACCATTCTAAATCTTCTCATCCTTGGTGCCCTCACATTATGGTTTAATTCTCATGATCATTGGCTTGGAAGGTGAACGACTATTAGAGAATGTCTTAGCTTGATGATATTTGTGTCAACTTCACTAGCCATACCTATAGCTCCACCTTACATTATAAATGAGAGACTTATGGGAGATGAGAGTTTATGAATTATCTAGGATAGCCACATTAAATGAGCGACATGTGAGAACTTGGAGAGGGATTTTATCTAATACTTAATGCAGGAATTTTATTTTAAAAAGCCCATGAACCTTCCGATGGAAGTAAGAAAGTAAGTATGGTTGGAGTTGAAGATCTCTAGTGAAAGGTATGAGTTGTGGGGTAAGTCTTGAATTGGTAAATTTCTAAACGCCCATGTTTACATTTTGTTCTGTCTCATGTTTCTTTTATTACAGATGAATGATTGACTAACTTGTAAGGAAAGGTTTGATGAAGCACGTTTCAACTCCGTGGATGAATAATTTTGTGAGCAACTTGCTCGAGGACGAGCAAGATCTAAGCTTGGGGGGATGTTGGCGGCCGATTTGCGTCAACCTAGAGCACTTGTTACACTATGGTTTGAACTTTGTTTTGGAACTAACCCGCTACTAGGCATACTAATGTTGTAACAAGTTCGTCTTCCTATGTGCATTTTGAAGTATGATATGTTTCTAGGAAAACGAGAGCTTAAAGGACAGATTCACATCAAGTTCAAAAGAGTAATCAAGGTGTTCTGCTCGTGCTCAAGTGCAAGTCGAATCTACTCCCAAAGGTGGTAAGGACCAAGGTGCTACGACGAAATATTCCCGAGGACCAAGACAAAAAGATCGGACTTCATACAACAAGACCCTCTAACTTGATCACGGGGATAATGACGTCTAAAGCCCATATGCGAAGGAGCAAAAATTAAAAATGTCGAGAAAAGCCACGTGGAGGAAGATGAGCTAGAAGCTGGGGTCGCCTTGAGATTTGGAGATTTACCCATAAGATTAACTCAACCCGAGAGATATTCGCGCAGCCTAGAACAACATGATCTTTCGATGCAGATTTGGAGACTTAAACGGCCTCTAATGGCAAAATGTTGAATACTAAAGTTATGGACCTTGTTGAGAGTTTTGATTTGAACATATGGAAAGCCCAATTCGGATCAAGGAGTTAGAAGATATGGCCCCCGAAATACCTGCTGTGCAGGCAAGTCCAAAATCAGATAGATTATCTTCCGAGGCCGTTTTGGTGATCTTATCTTCATTTCCAAGAAAAGCAATGAATACCAAAACTGGACATAATTTCGTGCCACACAATTTGGACACCAAAGTTGCATTATTTGGAGTCCGGACGTGGGAGATATGATGTCAGCAAGGAAGGGCTGCGAAACAGTAAAATCTGGGCGGGGCTGATTTTATGAAAACCAAGTTTGCTTCTCTCCCAAGGAAGATCTCGTGCAAGGCAAGGTGGAGCACGCCCCAAGACTCCCCAATGGCATAAATACAACCCCCTAGAGCCCAAGGAGGGGCGATCAATCCATTTATTCATCAAAGAGCCATCATGAGGGTGGAGGAGAGCCGAAGGAGATCACCATAAGGAGGAGGACGACAAGGCCTTACCACGGCGCTGCCGGAGTTGGAGGACGGCGAGGACTAATCTTCATCGGAAGCGTCTACCATGTTCAACGGTACCATGCTTATCATCTTGATAGAGTAGATTTATCATTTGTCCATGGAGTGTAATGGATCTTGGTTTGCAATCACCGACTCTTGTTTGGAGTTTAATCTATCACTTTCTCGTTGATGATGCTTTAATGCTTAAGGTTTGGCCACCATGCTTTTCGGGTTGCTCCCATAGATCGCTTCAACGTTTTGTGTTCATCTAGGCTTAGTATCAATTTTACCTTCGCGTAGTGACTAGTACGAGGGAAGAGAAAAGGCTAAACCTTGTTCACATGCTTAGATACATTAGATCAGTTTTATTATGCTTGGCGATTGCATCTTCAAGTATCCCTAGACTCCATGGGCAAATGTTCTCCATAACTTGTGTATCTCATGTCTCTCATTTGACTTAGATTGGATCGGTTTTGAATTGTCTTAGTTCATAGATTAAATTGTCTTTAATTCATAGATTAATCTTTCATCCAAAGGTTTGCATCAACTAGATTAGTACTTGGTTAAGCGCTAGCAATCACTACAAGGAATGTGCCGACTTGCTCCTTGGGTTGACAAGAACCTTGGGACCTCCCCTATGTGAAAAAGGCTACAAGTGATCCGTACGCTTGTGGATCGAAACTCGACACATTATTTTACCATCAACAGTGCTTGTTTAAGGCCATATAGATCTTTTCTGAGTTTGTACACACGGTGGGGATCCTTGGCACTCTCAAAACCCAAGGGTTGCCTCACATACACTTTTTCTCTATCAACCCATTGCGAAAGGCACTCTTCACATCCATTTGGTACAATTTGAACACTTTAGCAACAATAAATGCTAGAAGAATTCGAATTGCTTCCAACGAGCCACCTGAGCAAAGATTTGCTCATAGTCTATCCCTTCCTTCTGGCTATACCCCTGAGCTATTAGCCTAGCCTTGTTCCTCACAATCTCACCTCTTCACCCTCTTTGTTTTTCCACACCCACTTGGTACCTATAGGTTTGCAGTTTGGTGGAGGTTCAACTAGCTCCGACACTTGGTTCCTCTTGAAGTTTTCAAGCTCCTTATGCATGGCATTGACCCAATTCAAATCATAAAGTGCGTGTCCAATATCCTTGGGCTTGAAAGACGTAACAAATGCAGAGTGAGCGAAGTGAGAGATTCTATGTGACCTGGACTGTGTAGTTCGTTCATTGATGTCACCTATGATTCTGGAGGAAGGATGATCTGCCTATACTCATCGAGGTGCCTCACGCTTGGAGACAACCTCCCCCTTAGCAGTAGCTTCCACTCGTTCTTGTTGGGTCTTCATAGGAGTAGGGAATGGATCATCATCAACCATAGTCGTCGTAGTGGAAGTAGAAGGTACTCGGTTGGCTGCAGGTACCCCACTGCCATCATCATCCTTTCGTTGTTCTTCCTCCTCCTCCTCAAAGATCGCCTCACCAAGCATGTGTTTGGATGGGAGGATGAAACAGGATGGGATGGATTGGTCCCAAATTTGATAGTGTTTGGTTTCGAGTCATGGGGGACGGGACGGTCCCTACCAGGGAATATGCTCCTGAGATGCGGGACGACCTCGTCCTGCTAAATCGAGCGGACGAGCTCGTCCCCGATCGACGTCGTTCTCTCCATCTGCGGGGTAAAGAAGCAGAGGCACGTGACGGGCTCTCTAGCGCCGCTGCGCGTGAGCTTCCAGGGCGCCGCGATGAGAGAGAAGTGGGCGTGATAGGGTAGACGAAGACGACACGGAGGAGCTTGCCGGAGCAGGCCAGAGGACAATAACGCGGCTGGGGTTGGGCCGGCGTTGACCTCGAGCTCCACCATGCTGGGGTGGATCCGTCCAGGGGGTAGCGCAAGCAAGACCGTCGGGGGCGGATCCGTCCAGGGGGCGGCGTGAGCAAGGCCGATGCGGCGGATCCACCCTCGGAGCACACGCGAAGGCCGACAGCGGATCCATCCTGGGAGCCATGGCCGGCGGAAGGCGAGCTCCATAGGGGGCGCCATGGCCGGCGGAAGGCGAGTGGCGGTAGGAGCCCTGGGGCGCTGCGTAGCCGAGGGTGCAGCCGTCGAGACCGACGAGGAGGCAGGGAAGGTTGAGTGGCGGGCCGACGACGGAGATCCAGCGAGCGGCGATCGCGGGCGTGTGGGGAAGACATAAAAAGAGGATGACACGTGGGGGCCACCACTGACAGGTGGGTCCCTCATTTGTATAGTATCTAACGGTGTTAATTTAGCATCCATCCCCTTCTTTGTGATCCCTCCTACGAAACATAAAATTGGGACGGTTCCATCCCTTTTAACCCAAACACGAAATGGGACGATCCCATCCTTAAAACATGGACGGGACCATTCCATGCCACGTTGTCTCCGAACCAAACACATGCTAAAAGACAACAAGCAATGTGGCTGTGTCTCATCGAATATCACTTCACAAGTCTCCACGATTTGGTTAGTCTCAAGGTTGAGCACACGATATGCTCGAGAATGATTAGCATAACCAAAGAAAATACTATCCAAAGACCTAGCCTCAAACTTATCTAGTTTCTTTCCTTTCTTGAGAATGAAGCATTTGCAACTAAAGACTCGAAAGTGACTCACCTTGGGAGCACGACCATGCATGAGCTCGTAGCAGGTTTTCTTATTAAAGGCACAAAGGAAGGTCCGGTTTGACACATAGCATGTGATATTCACTGCCTCAGCCCAATACTTCTTAGGAGTCCTGTGCTCATCGAGCATCATCTTGGCCATTTCACAAAGCGTATGATTCTTCCTTTCCACGACATCATTCTGAGGGGGAACATACGATGTCGAAAACTGATGGTCAAGACCAAGATCACAACAAAAAGTCTCAAAATGAGAGTTCCTAAACTCCGAACCATGTCTCTCGTTCTTCAACCTCAAGATAAGGTCTCGAACAAAACCAAAGGTCTCACCCTTAGCAGCCAAGAAGAACGAGGACATACCACTTTCCACCCACTGAGCGAATCCGAGCTGGACCAACCAAATTCATATGTAATAGTTCCCTAGGACGCTCAGTCATGACATCGGTCAACGGTGGATTCATATGTAATAGCTACCATTTTGGCAATGCTACATGGAGCACAAACCAAATCCTTCTCAAACCGCAACCTATGCAATCCTCAGACGAGATTCAGACCACTCAAGCGAGAAAGCATATCAAAGCTTAAGTGTCCCAACTGCCTATGCCATCTCCACAACTCACCAGAAGGACCGGCAAACAAACATCGAGGAGGACCAAAAGACTAAGAAAAATCAGTACGAAAGATCTGACCCTTGGGTACGATCGTACAAACAAGACCGCCTCGAGAATCCAGAATCCGAGAAGCACCCAACTTAAAACCGAACCTCAAACCCCTTGTCAAGAAGCTGAGACACCGAAAGCAAATTAAAGCCAAGAGACTTGACGAGGGCAACACACTTCAACTTCACCTTATCACTTACCTGAACCACACCCTATGAGAGCACCCATTCTCGTCCATTATCCCCAAAAGTGATGTACACCTTCGACACCACTAGGGTGAGGTTGGAGAACCACCTTTGATCTCCGGTCATGTGTCGTGAGCATCTAGGGTCGATCAACCAAACGTTGTCCAAGCCTCCCACCCGCAAATCAAAAGCGAGAACGTGATTGAGCAAACGACTCAACACTGGGTTAGTACAAAAAGACTCAAACCAGTGTCGAGCCATCTGCTCAAAAGTGGGGTTATCAAAATCCATCCAATCACGTCTCCTAGGTGGAACACTCGCACGTCTTACATGAGGACCCCTCTCACATCTCACTAGAGGATCCCTCTCACATCTCACTGGAGGAGTACGTGCACCACGTGGGGGAAACATGGTCCGTAGTTTCTCTGAGACTCAAAACTGCAATTGTATCTCCCAAACTCATATTGAGCATGAGGTGGAGAATGTCCAACAAACACACCACACCCAGACCCAAAGCGCCTATCACCACCTCTTTGAGGGGCAACACCACGAGTCAGAAAGCCCCGAGCACCCCAAGTAGGAACTATATGCACAACCACCTCACACCGAGGTAGTGGCATACGAGGGTCTGGCACACCATGAGAAGAGCGGTACCCGTCCTTATTTGCCTACTCCTTAGCAAGCTGCTCATCCCTCTTCCTCTTATAGCAAAACTCCTCCTTATGACCATCCTTCTCACAATACTCACGATGGAAACATACTGGTTTTGGCTGTGGTTTCTCTCTCAGCTGTGGCTTCTCACCCAACTTAGACACAAAGTTCACTCGCTTTTGGGAGTTATTTGTCTTGGGTGGAAATACGGGTGGATCTGGGGTTGTGTCAATCTTGCTAGCAGCTAGTTTTGCTTGGGTTTGAACAAGTTTTTGGGTGTTGTTTTTGGTGGAACTGGAATATCCCCAATTTTCTCTTCTCCCTCACCACCGCTCACAAATTTTGTTAGATCCAAGAGCCTGACCATCTGCACGCTTATATGTAGCAATCATCATAGCAAGATGTGGTTCGGGACAGACAACCAACCCATCAACTTCCACAAATAGTCATTTTCATCTTACAAGAGATCAAAATAATGTGCAAGTTCAAGATTTCTAACAACATCATCCTCACAACTAGAGCAATTAGTAGCATTGGGTGATTTCAAAGCAGCCTCAAGAGAAATAACACGAGCACGAGATTCATCTAGTTCACCATGCAACACAGGACAGGAAGTAGAAGCTCATAGCAAAGAAGGTGTAGATTTCAACTCTTCAAGCTCAGCCCTAACCATATCTAGTTCCTCATGATTTGAGGTATGTTTCTCCTTAAGCACAGTCAAATCAGTCAAGAAAGCATTACAATCACCACAATCTACCTCGTCAGCAACAACAGGAGCAACTCTAAGAGAATCATTTTCAAGCTTAGCATCAAGACACTTAGACTCTAGTTCAGCAACCATTTCCATAGCCTCTTCTAGAAAAGCCCTAATTTCTTTCCTCTGCTTCTTAGCATCCCTATGCACTTCATCACGGTTATCTAGCAGAGCATTCAATTCAGCATTCTCCTGAGGACAAGAGTTGAGATCATCAGTTACCTCATCACCGGAGTCGGAGTCCAAGTCATCTTTCTTGCTTCTCTTACTGCCGGAGCTATGTGCCATGCCGCAGAAACCGTCTTCTTGTGCGAAGCAAATCGGGTCGTTGAAGTTCTTGCTCACGTGCTTCTTGCCCTTGCGCCGACCACCATCTTCCTCGTCGCTGCTTGAGCTTGATGTGTAGCAGGAATTGGAGTCGACATCGCTTGCACCAGCAACCATCGCTTGAGCCTTCTTCTTGTTGTAGTCGTCGCTCTTCCTTGTCGTTCGCCTGTCCTTGTTCTTGTGCTTGTAGTGGTAGACGTTCCTAGAGCGGTACTTGTCCTCATTCCTCATGCAATGCTTGTAGTCGTTCTTGGGCTCCTCTGCCTCGAGACACTCAGCGATGAAGTGCCCATGCTTCCCGCACTTGTAGCACATCCCTGAGTTCGTCCATGCACTCTTGTGGTTCTCGTACATGCGCCTGAATCTCCTGGTCAGCAACACGAGATCGTCCTCGCTCAGCACCTCGAACTTGTCATCTGGCATCGAAACAATACAAGAGAAGACAAGACAAGGAAAATTGTCTGGATGATGGGTTAGCATTAGTTCTCGATCCAGAGCCATAGACCAGAGCCAGACTATGTGAATCAGTCGGGTTCTCAGTCTTGGATCTCAAGCCTCGATCAACCTTAGACGACTTGAGATTAGAGTGATCAAAAGTCACAGTCTCATATCCACCGGATTCCATAATCCAAAGCAATTGTCCTTTGCCACGAAGGAAAGCACCCATCCAGACCTCCCACATCTGGTATGATATATGTCCGGCCCAGGACAACCAAAATTACGACACACCGGTCCAGCTACAAATATGCACGATCTGGCCCCCGCAAATCTCGGCTTCAGGTAGGCACGATCTGGCCCCCAAGATTCGCTCCCGCAAATCCGGCTTCAGGTACGCACAACCTTGCCCCCAAGATTCCAGCTTCAGATACGTATAATCTGGCCCCCGTAACCTTAGCACCGCACTCCGGCGCACCCCTCGGGGAAAGACCCAATCGCCCCAAAAGACTAGTCCGATAGGGGAAGGGTGGCTCTCCCTTTTAAGGTGGCCTAGTCCTCCCAAGTTAAGCAAGGTGGGATAATGAGGCTCACACGGTCGCCGCCCGACTACAACTTGGGCCACCGGTGGCCCATTTGTTGCATCTTTGCCAACGGGTAATAGTGGAGGAAGATGTCCTCATCATGGTAGTTCTTCCCATCGAAGTGTGGGGGACCCGAACCCCTATCCTGGTATGCCATCTTTGGATCTTAGACTAGTTAGAGTCGTAAAGAACCGTAACCGGCTCTTATACCACTTGAAGGACCGGATTGGTAACCATAGAGGGGGGAGTGAATGGGAGCTGATAAAAATTCTTCTCCAAAGAGATGAACTCGGCCTATGCCCCAAAATCACTTCCAACTCAAAATCCTCGTACTTGCCAAGATCATGTAGTCACTGAACTATTACTGACCCTAGGAACAAGTATAGATCACACCTTAGAGAAAAAACACACAAAAACGAAAAATCATCTGAAACATAAAGCAACCTGACAGACAGAAACCGGTTAGACCAGATACTCAAACCGGTCTAACCAGATTGCTCATACTTGGGCTGAAATCTCAAACTGAAACTGGTCAGGCCAGTTTGGCAAACTGGTCAGACCAGATTTAGCTAGAAATCCCCACAGAGAAATCCACTACCTGAGCAAAAGAACTTGGAACTCAACGAAACTTGGATCAGAGCAACTTCTACCCAAAACAAACTTGTTCCCAAAAGCTCTCCCCAAAAATAAGCCTATGACCAAACCGGTCACACCAGTTTGGCAAACTGATTTTGGCTAGGAGACTCGGGTAGAACTCAAACTGCGGGTCAAACTCAAATTTCCAACCAACCGATCTCCCGATTCGCTCAACAGATTCAAGTGAGACTTTTAGGATTGTAGGAGTACCTCATGGCAATCCATAGGTAGTAGATTGGGTCCCCAAACTCACCAAATCATGAGGAATCACGAATCAAACACCAAGAACACCTATGCTCGGATTCCACCAAAAACCACCAAATCGAAGGCTTTTCCAGGGTTTTGTGTGTACAAGATCACCAAGAAAAGAGTCACATACTCATACATGATCTACACAAGCACAATCACAAGGAAACTCCCTCAAATCCGACGAACAAAAATCCCCATAAAATTGATCTAAAAATCCACAAAAGGAAAAACATAGGGAGACATAAGGGAATCACAAGGGGACACAAGGATGAACTCCAAACCTTCCATACATCACGAGGAAAGATTCTTTACAAGAGGTTAGCAACCTCCCATCATCCTACCCACTTGAGATTAATCTTGAAGCAATATCTAGCCCTAGAGAAAGAAAAGAAAGGGGAAAACAAAGAGCTCAAACATCCAAGAGATGGCTACCATCTACCTCACCCCTCCTATTTGTATCAAGTGGGGTGGAGAGGGAAGAAGTCCATTCTACCCCTACAACTAGAAATCAAAGATACATGCCCCTTGAGAGCAAATCCGGAAGTTGTAGTTGTTTCCCATCAGACGGGCATGCATCCACTGCGAACTTGCTTAGCCTCGACGCAAGCCCCACAATCATGCCACATGTCCTCCGCTTCGAAGCTTCCCGATGCACCCGAACCCAAACCGGTCAGACTGGTTTTGGAAACTAGTCAGACTGGTTTCGATGTCTTTGTCATGCCGGGTCCTCGGTCTCGGTTTTGTGGCTTTACTGAGAAACCTAATGGTTTTGTGGGTAAACCACCGAAAATCCAACGGACGAGGTACGACCTCCACGCCAAGCTCCTTCTTGAGTTGGACGCCACGATCGCTCCGGCTCGATGTTGGTTTTGTGGCTAAACCAACAAACCGTCCATGACTTCGTCTTGCTCTTCTTGCACCATGTGGCCCGCACTTGATCTCGCTGTCCACCGGGTCCCTCGAACCAAGCCTACTTGTCTCTCCATCACCTCGGAGGCCACTCTGGCTAAGACCTTTCATGCATGTTCTTCACCCACAACAATGCAAACCAAGCTGCAACCTACACCTGCAATACTAGGCTAAGAGTCAGACCACACAACGTTATCAATCACTCATCACTGATGAGCGACCATCCACTGGTCCTCATGGGAGTGGTTGTGGTGCTTGGAGGAACAGACAAGCGTGCTCCAGGAGCTTGACCAGCTACGACGGGAGTGCACTGCGGTGAAGCTGGCCTCCGTCGCATCTCAAGAGGAAGTAGAGACCCACCAGAAAGGTAGTGACCACCCAGATTGATTTTAATCTTTGTGCCGAGTGCTATCTTTGAGCACTGAGCGAATTGCAGCGCGAGAGGCTGATCGTGCTAAGGCGGAGGACGAGCTCGAGGCCCTAAATAAGAAGGCCCGCAAGCTCATCGCCTCCGTGGAGGGGCGAAGAGGGAGGCAGTGACGGCAAAGAGGGATCTCCGGGGTGAGTATCCTCGTCGTCAAATGTCCATTCCACACGGGTTGTATTTGTGTTCCACTGACCTCTAAACAGATCAACGATGGCTATTTTTGGAAAATGCTAGGATAGGCTCTCTCTTTTGAGTTTAAGCCTTCCATGATCTTAGTGTGCTTTGGTGGTCTTGATCATGCTTATTTGTGCTTGGATAGCTTATTCTTTTCACTTAGGGTCAAAGACCCATTTGTCATTATGAATGTTTAGCCTATGTGATACCTTGTGAAGGAGCATAAGCTTCTTTTTGCCACAAAGGCATCTTATGTACCATGCTTAAATTTGAAAATGAATTTGTTATATATGAAGAGTGTATGCTTGAAGTTATGCTCTCATTTGTTCCATGTCATAAATGCTTAAAATGAATTTAATTTGGGTGCTAAACCGTTGCATGTTGTCTACAATGAGAAGTCTCATTTTAGGAAGTAGACACATGGCTCGGTAGCTTTAACATGACATGAGATTCTTGTGGGTGTTTGTAATGATCTTTTGATGACAATGTGTGTCGTATGAGCATCCTATGGCACACCACAGGGATGGGCCTACCCGTGCACTGAATACTCGTCGGGCTTCTTGTCTACTCGTGGGCCGTGGCTACTGAAGACGTGGACCACTCGGACTACTCAAGACTACACATGAATAGTACTAGATTAGGAAGGCATGTCCTGTACACCACCTATAGCTACTCCTAGTCGTCCCGACTAGTACTCCTGTACCAAACCGACTTGTAACCCTGCCTCCCCGTTCATATAAGGCGAGGCAGGGACACCCCCAAACAACACCTGAAACTTACGCAATCAATCAAGAGCCACACAACATACAAGACGTAGAGTATGTTGCACATTGCGTCCCGAACCTATCTAAATTGTGTGCCTCGTGTCTCACCTTCGTGTTCCTGGTCTTGGCGAGCCCTACCACACAATCAACTACCTTAGGCACCCCCTTGGTTGGTTTGCCGGGACTAAACACCGACAACTAGTGTGCCAGGTAGGGGATCTCGTCATAGATCTGCTGGCGAACTCGATGGCTTCAATCACCATCAAACCCACCATCGCTTTTGAATAAGGCGACGCCTTCGTCTTCGGCTCCTAGGTCTACGTCGCCGACGGTGCGGGATCATTCCTGTGCTTCCTAGCGGCGGCCCCGGAGGCAAAGGTCACGCCCACAGCGCTTCTAGAAGCCCCGATGGATGATCTCATCGAAACTTTCAGCAAAATTTCGCTCTCCGACCAAGTCGGTGAGTTCCAGTTGGAGTCCGAGTACAACTCGACTACAACTCAAGCTTGGATCAAACCGCGCGAGCTCTCTCCCGAGCCCGTGTCCGGTCCGGTCTACCTTCGCCAGCCGCTCCTCTTCGGAGACCGCTCCACCCGTGCCGCCTACCAGGCTGTTGTTGGTATTTCTTAATGTCACGACAAATCCGCAAGCGTACGGAAAATACCATTGTAGCACTTTAACCGGTGAGTAGGGTATCGTTATTTATATTTTCCCAAAGGAATGGAGGTGCAGCGATCTACTAGCTACTCTAATCCCGGGAGAAGAAAGATGGAGAAAAGTTTAGTCTGGGTAGCATGGAAATCTAAGGGATAGGTACAAAGGAAGAAGATATTCCGACTACTACTCGCTTACTTCGGACCGGTTTACCCCTGGTCTACCAGGAGCCTCCGACTATTAGCTCTATGCCCTAGCCCCACGTGGGGGAATACAGGGATGCACGGGGCTATCACCACCCGTACACCTACCGCTCAGACCGTTGACTAGGTAGCCTAGACACCACGTCTACACTAGCTACCTCGACCCTGACCCCCGCGAGACTCCACCGACAGGTAGAGTCCTAAGGCCAGAGCCCCCGCCTCGAGAGACGAGCGATGATCTCGTAAACGAATAACAATAAGAATATAACTTACTAGGCACCGATCACCGAAGAAGTCTCGGGTGCTCGCTCAAGTGCTCGCACCCGCCAAAGTACAAGCGGAGGGAGGCCGACAACTCCGGCTCTTGCTCCCCACACTCCTCTACTCTAATACAAGGTGGAAACTGTCCTCTACTCTTCTCTTCTATCTAGAATGGTGTGTGTGAATGAGGGGTAGAGGCCTCCTTATATTGGGGTGTAGAGGTGGTTCCAGGGGTCCCTTGCCAACTCCACCTCCACCGCCTTAGTGATTCCGCGGGAGATCTTGGCACGAAGTTTGAGCGCGAAATGAGCCGGGGGCGGTTCGGCTGAACCAGTGCGTCAGCTGTGGGTCCTCTCGGTGGCCCTTGGTTGAGGCCCGTGGGAGTTAGGTTGTTTTGGCCCCGAATGCTTCGGTTTATGGGCTCTTTGGTTTGGTAGATCGAGCCCGAGTGTAGATGCGGGGTTTGTCTTCGCTTCTAGGCTTTTCGACTTATGTCCTCTGAAATATCACAATTACCAAAACTCATGGAAATAGTTAATGTCAAACCTCTACGCTAGAGTTAATGAGGTATGGTTGACGGTAAAATATTTGCTATAAGGACCGTCAACAAGACTCCCCCACACTTGCCCTTTACTCGTCTCGAGTAAAGGTAAGGGAGGGTGGATGCATCTCCATTGAGTAAACACCTGCACACAAGTTATTCAAGGTTTCTCCACGTCCCTGTGAACCTTGAGTAGCTACCATGCGTATCTTGGGCGATTGAAAAGTGGAACAACATAGACTTTTGGTTCCCGCCTCCTTGTTGCTTTAGAAACTTGGGTTTTTGATATTTTTGAAAACAAAAAAAATAGTCTTGCTTCTCAATTTATTCTCTCGAATCGCTCTTTTTGTGGAGTCTAAATCTACAGCCTCACCAAGGCAGAGATGTTGCCTCCTTATTCCTATTATCTGTAGGCTTTATTTGGAGCTGTCGATAGGGATAAAGATGCATACTTGCTTCACATGTCTTGCTAATTCAAAAATTGGATCCAAGAAGAAATAAATCACACGACCCTGATCAAGATGTGAAAGTGTGTGGAATGATAATGTGACAAGGTGGACGCTAGGCCTGGAATAGGTGCTAGCTATTGTCACAAGTGAATACTCGGGATCACGGTAAGGTGGATGCTAGGCCCAGAATGGGTGCTAGCTATTACCATAAATGGTGAGTATGATGTTGATGGTAAGGTGGACACAAGGCCCGGGATGAGTATTGGTTATTACCATCCGTGTAAAGCACTGAGGTTGATGACAAAGACGTCACCAAAAGGGAAGTGCTTTGGAGGTATCACGGTAAGGTGGACACTACGCCCGGAATGGGTGCTAGTTATTACCGTGAACCTTTTTGTGGTCTCTATGTGAATGTCTCCCCTCCTTCTTTGTTTTTTGAGATATGGGCTATCTCTTATTTCCATTCCTTTTCTTTTTTTTCTTTTTTTCATGGACTATGGTGTGTCCATTATTTTTCCATCATGCTCTTTGGCATGGATCTTTTCTTCTACCGGTTTGAATCCCGGGGAGTTGAATTTTATTGAATTCAAATGCAGGGCATATTATAATTGAAAGGGAAATACTTTGGAAAGGAAGTGAAATTAAAAATGCCTTGTGATGAACACGGGAGAAAGAGAAAGAGTAAGCTCAAGCGTTCCTCCGAGCGAGCTCCTCTATTCCCTCCACCCTAGAGTAGACACCACGTTGGAGGGTGTCGTAGTCGTCCCTCAAGCTGGCGAGCTCAAGCTTAAGCTCGGCCACCTGATTTTGCAACTTCTCGTTTTTATTATGTATTTCCATAATAGCAAGGAAGAGCTGCCAGTTGGTCGGCCCTGTTTTCTTCTCTTTGGTCGATGAGCGCTTACTAGCTTTACTCGGCCTAGGACTAGAGTCTATCGATTCGGTACTCCTTTTGCGAGGGGGGCCTGTTGTGAGCTTTTTTCCGTAGCCTCTCCCGGGAGTACATTCACCAACGATGTGGAAACAGGGAGCAAGCAGAGGATTCCCGAGAGAGAGGGGGACATCGGAGGCATAGCACTAGAGTCGGGCACGTCTCTCCTTGATGGCCCAACATCCTCAAATAGCCGAGCTACCACCGACTTTTTGGGGCCGAGCACCCCGGTTGTTGGCCTCTCGGAGTGCTTCTGCAGCTGGATCTTGCCTTGCTGAACTCCCCTAGGTGCAGAGGTAGGCATGGTAGAACGGGAGCCAGCGGGGCGGTTCCCCTGGTTCGGCCGAACTGTAGGGTCGGCCGAACCTAGCTAGACGCCGCTCAGTCTCCACCTCGCCTCATCAGTTGATGCTTCTTCAAGGACCCTTTTCATCAAGGCCCCAAGGCTTACACTCTCCTCTTCTAAAGGATTTTGGCAATTGCCAGAGTCGGCTCCCCATCAAGGTCAAAGGTTGAAAGGGAAGGCATAGAGGAAGAGGCTGTACGGCTAGCCATGGATCAGAGGAGAGGGAAGGATTTCTTTGGCGAGAGAAAATGGGCTTTTGGTGAAGAGAGGCAAGGGAGGATGCTTAAGTAGGAAAAGAAGGGATTTTTGCATCCTCTAAACAAGGAAACACATCAGCACCCTGAAATATCACCGAGATAAGGAAGGAAAGACAGGCTGGAGAAATTAGAAGGCCAACGGCTCTCAAGCTGGTTCGGCCGAACCAGTTTGGGCTTTGTTGGGCCTTATCTTTTTCCGAAGCGTGGGTTGAGTGGTTAGGTTTAGTCTCTCGGTGGCCTATGCTATTTGACTTAGTCAAAGTATGAGAAATCAACTAAGTCAATCGTGTCAATATTTTCTTTAAGGTTAGAAGTTTCAAGGAAAATTTTCAAGCATTGGCCATTTATCTTGTGGATCTTACCTTTTTCGTCTTCGATGGTGATGGCCCGGTGTGGTGCGACATCGACAACGATGAAAGGCCCCATCCACTTGCTGCGCAGTTTTCCTTGTCCAAAGAGCATTACCTTGGAGTTGAAGAGTAGAACTTTGTCTCCTGGGGTAAACTCCTTGACCTTGATTATATGCCTTTTCTCTCCATTCTTCTAGCTGGGAGAGCTACATCTTTCTGTTTCTTCCGGCTAACTTTTCGTCCATGTTCCAGGCACGGATGGCCCAATGAGCTTTGTGTTCTAGTTCAACCGAAAGGTGGCATGTTTTCACGTACACTATCTGGTACGGTGACATACCTATGGGGGTCTTGTATGCTGCCCTATATGACCAAAGTGCATCGGGTAGCATATTCTTCCATCCCTTTCCCATCTCATTTACTACCTTCTGAAGGATGTTCTTGATTTGCTTATTTGAAGTTTCAGCTTGTGCACTAGTCTGCGGATGGTAGGGAGTGACTATGTTGTGCCGTGCACCAAGTTTACTCAAGAAACTGCGAAAGGTCTTGTCGATGAAGTGTGATCCCCTAGCACTTATGACCATCCGAGGTACTCCAAAATAGGGGAAGATGATCTCATGAAACATCTTCCGAGTGTGTTTTACATTGGCGGCTCGACACGGTAGCGCTTCTACCCATTTCGAGACGTAGTCCACGGCCACCAAGATGTAGTCACAATCCTTGGATTTAGGGAACGGACCCATGAAGTCAATACCCCAAACATTGAATAGCTCAACTTGAAGGTTATAGCTGAGGGGCATCGCGTCACGAGCGGTGATTCCTCCTTGTAGTTGGCATTTGCGGCTTTTCTTGATGAATTCTCGAGTGTCTTCATACATCTAGGGCCAATAGAAACTGCTCTGCTAGATCTTTGCTTGGGTACGGAATGCACCATAGTGTCCTCTGCAAGGAGCTGCATGGCACTTCTCGATGATTTGTAGTCCTTCATCTAAGGGGACACACCTACGCAGTAGACCATCTGCGCATACTCTATAGAGGTACGGGTCATCCCACAGGTGGTGTCGACTCTCGTAGATGAGCTTCCTTTTGTTTTCGCCTGGGGCTACATATCCTGCGACCATAAAGTTCACGATATTTGAGTACCATGGGCTGGAGTCCGTTACCTTTGAGGACCGGAGTGTCCGACGACCGGTGGATGGCCACTCCTTAGTGATGAGTGATAACAACGTTGTGTGGACTGACACTGTGCTTTGTCTTGTGGATGTAGACTGCGGCTTGATTTGCGTTGGTGCAGGTGAAGAACAAGCGCGAAAGGTCTTAGCCTTGCAAGGCCTTCGAGGAGTGAGGGACAAGTAGGCTTGGTTTGATGGACCTGGTGGCCAGACGGGATCAAGTGCGAGTCACATGGTGCGAGAAGAGCAAGTCTAAGTCGGATAGCGGGTTCGTTGGTTGATCCGAAAGCCAACATCAAGCCGGAGCGGACTTGGCGGCCAAGTCGAGGAGCTCAGCGTGGAGGCTGCACCAAGCTCGCGGGGTTTGTAGTGGTTCACCACAAAACCACTGGGTTCCTTGGTTGATCCTCAAAGCCAAGTCCTAGTGGTCGGTGGCTCAAGACTACACTGGGTCGGTCTGACCGGTGGCGAGCACCGGTCGGACCTGTGGCGGCTGAGGAGCGTCGGGTGACTCGAAGCAGATGACACACGTCGGGATCGCAGGCTTGGCGTCGAGGCTACGCGAGGTGCAGTTGCTGGGTGTTCGTCCGATGGAAAAGATGTCAAGTTTCCTAATTTGCCCTTCAAGGGGTTGTATTGTGTAACATCCCTGATGTTTAGTTAACATAAGCACAATATTTAGCCTTGTTAAGTAAGTTTGATTAGTCCCAAAGCATGTTTAATCTAGTCTTGACCAACTTTGCAAAGAAACCCTAGTCAAATTTCCAAATGTTGGTCAAACCCCTTAGAGCTCTATAATCTTGAAATGGTTTTCTTGCACATTCTCCAAATTTCACTATACAACTTCAAATTCTCCCAATATAAAAGTTTTTCATTATTTCCGGGAACACAATTTTTATAATTGGAAGACATTCAAATTTTGAGTGCAAATTGGCCAAAAATCGAGTTGAAGTCCCTGTGAACAGTAAACCAGGGCCGAGAAAATCAGCAACTTCGCCACGTTTTTCCCGTCAAACCAATCAACAAAACATAGGTCACCCTTTGTAAAAGTTGTAGTCCTATACCTCCTCTACAACTTTTGTTTTTGGGGATTCAAGTTTGTTTTGAAAAATTTGAGTTCACCTCATCGAACAGGCGCAAACGGAATGAAAACTGGTGCTGGGGCCGGCGTCGCCGCGCGTTTGCGCACACGCGCGCATGCGTAAGTCCGGCGTACGGACACCTCGCGATCGTCGCCATGGACCGCGCGCACACGTGGGGGGCTCCGCACACCCCGGGGCCCGTACGCCGCGCCTAGGGGTGCAGCCGCGGCGCCCTGGCCACGGGCCTGCCTCGCCACGCGCTCGTCGCGCAACGCGCCGCGAGTCCCCGCTCGCATGCAGGCAGGGGCCAGCTGGCTGTGTGCGCCAATGTACACCCCGCCTCGTCCTCGTCGTTCCCGTGCACACGCGCGTGTCGTTTAAAACGAGCCGCATCATCCCGTCACGTTTTTCTAGCGCCGCCGGCATGCCATAGCCGCCGCCGCCGAACTCCGCCGCTTGCTTGCGTCGCCCCCTCTCCACTCTTCCTCCTCCCTTAGATCCTCCAGCAGCCTCCTCCGTCACTGCCGCCTCGATTTCGCGCCGCCATGGAGGCTCGCCGGCGACTTCCTCGGCCGGGTTTCCTTCTCCAGGCGAAGTAGGTGGGCACCCTAGTGGCTCTAGGCCACCCCTCCGGCCAAGTCCGGCACCCCAGCGGCCGCCAGCGGTCTCCCCTACACCGGCGAGGACCGCATTGCAACAGTTGAGTTCTTTCCAGGGTGTTTTCAGTAAACTAGGGACCTATTCATAATATAGAAAACTTAGATCAAGGGCATGAGTGTAAAAGCTGTTTTAAGTTTTCTCTGCAACTTCGAAAAATCGTTAAAAATCGTAGAAGAATCAGAAAAATGTAAATTTAAATGTGTTGGTTTCCTTGTGTTGAGATCTACCTTTTCTAGAAAGGTTGTATAGGGTTTTTTCTGTATAGATTTGAAATGAAAATCAAACTCAGTTTGATCTACTTTTGTTGTAGTTCAAAATATACACATGTTATGGAGTTGAAATTTGGATATGTTGTTCTTTATGTCATGTTCAGATTTGTGACCAAAGATGACACAAGTTTGATGTATAGATTTGTAGTTATGGTTTATGTAACCTTTATGTTAACTTAATTTTGATGCTTTTTATAGTCCCCTCAATAACTCTTTTATTTAAGCACCAATACACCCCAGAGCTTTGTCATGTTGATTAGCACCTCTGGTAAAATAAATATGATTTTAGGATTTTGTTTGAATCATGTTTTGTATTTAATCTTGTGTAGGATGTTAAATTGATAACTTGAAAAAAATAAAATAGATCTACATTTGTAATTTGGTCAAAAGCTTAAATGTGACATAAATGACTTGTAGGAGAAAGTTGAGACCAAAAAGTTTAGTGAATCTTTTTGTATGATTTAATTTAGTTATGCTAGGCTGATTCTTGACTTTTTCATATAAATTAATTTATATATGATCTGGAGCTGATTTTTGGCATGCAAGCTTATTTTAATAATATGTTGTTGTGTACAAAATTTTAGGACAGTTGGAGTTATATTTCATTTAATATGGATTTTTGATGAAAAGCTAACTAGAAGTTAAATAAATATGTTTTGCTCACTTTTAAGTTTAATTAAGGATTTTATGAATTAGTTTCTGTTTGTAATCATTTAAACACACCCCCATACTGTTTGGTGAAGTTAAGTAACCTAATTTTCTTAGATGTGCACACAATCACCATCAAAGTAGTTTGTAGTTAACCATCACACCACACCTAATACTTTTTGTGAGAAAATATTAGTGTATGGATGAATGTGGCCAACAAGAGTTAGTTTGGTGGTAATTCTCCCACCCTTACCATAACCTAATGCATATGCATGTATACGTGTAGATTTACCGGACGGGACGTATACACTCACCCAGGAGGGAGACGGGACCCTAGATGGTAAAGTGAACGAGCTTGGTGTGCATCGAGACCTGGACCAAAGTCCAGAAGAGCCCAAGGCTATAGCTCAAGTAGAGGAAGGCAAGCACCGGAGTGCATTGACCCTTTTTCATAAACTCACAATTTACTTTTGGTATTTATGTTATGTTTTGTGCATTTAAGTTTCAAGAGTTGATTTGAAACCTAGATGCATGATCCTTAGGTTCCTATGCTCTTTTACTAGTATGTTAGGTCGCTAGTGTCATGCTTTAAGGACACGATACAAGTCGATTAATGGCTCATTGCTCGCGAGATATAGGTTACTTATGTTGGAATCATAAGTTGGTTAAACTGACTCGCTCATGTGGTAAGAGCAATGGGTTCGGTCTCGTCCGAGTAGCATTGTGCTGGTTTAACCTATTGAACGTACCAAGCACTTTTCGGGAATGGGACCGGTAAGCCTAGTACCTAATGAACCAATGTAGGAACTTTATTGCTACTACTCTTGAGATGCGTCTCCCGGTTCGCCACTGGTAGTGCAAGTGTGAGTCTGGATGTACTGTGTTGGGCGTACCAGTAAACCTTGTACTTAGGACTGTAGCATATGATCCTAAGATGTGGGAATGACGGGAACCGCCTGGTCGGGGTAGACCCTGCATTTGCTATTATTTGGATTCTTAGGGTCTACCTTCTTCCGTGTGCCTTGGGTTGTACCTTGCAAGGTTTATAAATTCGATCGATCGTCGGTCTCTCGCTATTATCTGAGATGGCTTAACCACTGGCTACCCCATATTGAATTATGGAACATGGATTAATTTTGCTGTCTGATTAATATTGTTTGCTCAACTGCTTGATTAGTTTAGGTGCTTACCTAGAATGGTTAACATACTAGAACTTGAGCTAAAACTTGGAATTAAGGTTCAACTAATAGTCACTTTTGGCAAAACAAACCCACCAGCCAAAAAGCCTTGTATGTCTAGTTGTAATTTATTTTTGTCGAGTAAGTCTTGCTGAGTATTAGTATACTCAGCCTTGCTTTACTTGTTGTTTTCAGGTAATCTTATTTAGCCTGGCTCTATTCCTGAGGGCTGGGAACTTGAGTGGGAGAATGATGATGATGAGTGATATGCTAGGGATGGCCTCCCATGTGTATCATACACCTAGTTTAATTTTCCGCTGTGGAAACTCTGCAACTTTACTTTTATGCATGAAAACCGGTTTGTAATAATTTGACCCTGTGGGTTGTTATGTAATTTGAACTTGTAGTCTGGTCCTGCCTTCGTGTGGGCTTTGTTGCATATTATCGATCCTGTATTGTAAGTGATTCACCGGGCTTGACCCGGCAGAGACGACATGATACTTCTTTATTATCGCTTAAGAGCCACGTGGACCGGCTTAGGTGATAATACGGAATTATCTTGAGCGGTTCTGTCACATATCACCTAAGGGCATTTTAGTCTTTAGCCCCCACTGATGGACCTTATATATAAACTTGGTGGAAGGGTGTTAGCAGCCATCTCTTGGGCTTTAGGGTTTTCATTTTGTTGTTAGCATTTTCTCTTTTTAGCTACCAATTTTCTCTAGGACTAGCTTGAAAGCTTCATGGTGACATATTTAGAGAGGGTTGGATGCTAGGGAGGCAAGCTAGACCTCGTATGAATCTTTCCTTTGATGTATAGAAGGGTCAGCGTGATTCCTTAGTGTTTTTGGTTGTCTCTCCCGTTTTCCTTTTTGGTGATTTTCGCAGCCTTTTTTTGGCGATTTTCCTTTGGTGGTTTTGAGGCCTCTCCTTCAAGAATTTGTTAAGGGATGCACACATGAACCCCTTGTGGTTCTTTTCTTGGTGATTCTCTTCTCAAATCCGTGGGAAAAGGTGCTCAATTTGGGGTTTTCTTTGTGGTTTCGTGGAGAGGAGTTCTTAGTGTTCATCCTTTGATTCCTCTTGATTTATAAGATCTTTGGGGACGATCTCTTAGTAGCGTTGAAAACAGACGGGTCAAATCCCGCCCTGACCCGACCTGTTTTCCACATTTTACCTGACCATTTTCTTATTCTCGGAAAAATCTGGAAATGGGGCGGCTTCCGGGACGGGGCTATTCGGGAGCGGGACGGAAACAGGGAAGCATCCATCCTGCTCGTATTATCGGGACCCCGTATACAGTCAGAAATATCCCGTATTTGACTCGTATCCTTGTAACTCGGACAAAGCCCAAAACAGCGAAACACCATGTCACTCCAAGGCCCAGCACAACAGCCCACATCTAAACCCTACCACACCCCTCTCGGTCCAACTCCAGAAGACCAGACTCCTGTCCGCCGCCACCCACCAATCCGCGAGGCATGAGGCACCGCCGCACCGCACCAGGCGGCGCACCACGCAGCGCGCACCACGGCACCGCGCAGCGCTCACACCCGCGGCCAGCAACACGCCACCACGCATCCACACACCGCGGCCGCCCGCACCACGCACCGCCGCCGCCCGCACCACACATCGTAGCCGCCCGCACCATGCATCGCCGCCGCCCGCCCGGCCTGCCGATTTACTGACCAGCGACCGTCGTCGATCCGCCGTGTCCCCTGCCGCTGCGTGTCGATTCGCCATTCTACTGTGTCCCCTGCCGACTACCGTCATCGATCTTCTTGTTGCCGCGTCGTCCCACCGGCCATCGCGTCCTCTGCCAGCCTGCCGCCCTACAGGTGCGGCCGTGCAGGCTGGTCTGGAGGCGATGTCGTGCCGAGGAGATTCTAGCTCCTTGCCGCCGCCGTCGGAGAAGCACCTAGGTTTGGCAAGCTTCCTGCCATCGCCACCACGAATCCCATCGACTTTTGTGAAAGGCAGCACTAGTGGATCCATTGCAGGTACGTGGCAGTAGTAATACTACATTTTATTTCTAGTTTCTAGCAGCAGGAGATTCAAGGACGATAGGAGAATATCAAGTATGCATTGCAGTAACATTGAAATTTCATTCTTTGGCAGGATCAAAGAGAAAAGCAATTGATGGTGCTGGTACTAGTGGCAGTGTTACACCGTCTTCATCGGTAGTGAAGGTTGTTGTGGCAATTGATGGTGCAAATCTATCAGCTGACATTGATAGTGGCACACAAGGACAGACACAACAAGATGCTAATGGCGCACAGACATAAACTCCAGGTGCTTTAGGTACTCAAGAAATACTTGCTATTGATGATGATGAGGATGATGAGGTTGAGGAAGAGGAGGCAAATGGGTCAGGAAAGAGGAAGAAGAGGTGCACATCTATTGTGTGGAAGTATTTCACCTAGCGTACTTTAGTAGTAGAGGTCGATGGAAAGAAGTATGAGCAACTTTGGGGGCACTGCAACTTCCCAAAATGCAAGCAGAAGTACAGAGCTGAGTCTAACTATAGAACAAATGCATTTCAGAACCATTTGAAGTCACAACATAAACAAGTAAAAGGGCAGCTGCAACTGAAACCAGAGAAGGACAATGGAAAAGATGTTACATGTGTGTCACTTTGCATTGGATAGATGATCAGTGGCATATTCAAAAAAGAATTGTTGGTTTCTTTCATGTAGAAGGAAGGCACACTAGTCATAAGTTAGCAGAGTCATCTACTGAGATCATGGTTAAGTGGTTTGCTGAAAAGAAATTATTTGCCTTGACTTTGGACAATGCAGCAGCTAACTTAGTGGTTGTCACTGATATAATTAATGATCTCAAGGAAAATAGCAGTGCTTCTTTGGTTTGTGATGGCATATTTTTTCATATCAGATGTGCATGCCACATTCGTAATTTAGTGGCAAGAGATGGTTTGGCTGTGATTAACAAAGCACTTGAAAAGATCAAAGCACTTGTACTGACAGTGAAAGGCTCTCCTTTGCAATGGGAAGAACTCATGAAACGTGCTAGTGAGTGTGGGTTGGATACATCAAAAGGGATTCAACTTGATATTTCGACTAGGTGGAACTCTACATACAGGATGTTAAGAGATGCCTTGCACTACAAGCGTGCTTTCATTAGGCTCAAGACCTCAAATCGTCGTAAGTATAAAGACATTTGTCCTTCTGATGATGAATGGAACATGGCTGCTACAGTTTTTCAGTGCTTGAAAATTTTTTATGATCTTACTGAACTACTATCTGGTACTACTCATCCAACAACTAATTTGTTCTATAGATGTTTTTGTGAGATTAAGGAGTTGATTAATAAATGGTGTGTTAGTAAAGATTTGATCATTAGAGCTATGGCAATTTCTATGAGGGAAAAGTTTGACAAATATTGGGAATGTTCTAGTACTAGTCTTGCTGTAGCATGCTTTCTTGATCCTAGGTATAAGGAGAAGATTGTGGAATTCTATATGAGAAAATTTTATGGTGATTATTATCAGGTTCATGTTGAAGAGTTTATTAGTGTCTTAAAGAAGTTGTATCAATTTTATGCAACCTCTAGGCCTTCATCTAGTGTGAATGAACATAGCAGCCAAGCAGATTCATTATTCGAAAATGAAGATAGTGAACTTGATAACTTCTTAGCTGGTTGGAAGAACAATACAGTTGAAAATGAGTTGGATAAATATATGGCAGATGAGGTTTTGCAGCAGAATCCATTTGATATCTTAGCATATTGGAAGAACAATACAGAGAAATATCTTGTTCTTGCACAAATTGCTTGAGATATGATGTCCATAAAAGTGTCAACCGTTGCTTTGGAGTCCACATTTAGTGCTGCTGGCCGAATTGTTGATCCTTATCGTAATCGTCTTGATCCTGAGATGGTACAAGCATTGGTATGCACTAAGGATTGGTTAAATGCAGCCAAAAAAGGTACTAATCTAAGTAGCTGCTCAATTAGAATTGTTCATTTCAACCATCTCTATGAATTATTTGTTTACTTATACATGTATCTTGCATTGAATTTTTAGATTCTAAATATATTCCATCAATTGTGGCTGATCTGATGCCTCCAGAAACCATGTCTCCCTCTCCTAGTGGGCCACTGAATTTGAATGAAGAGGTATGTGTAATCTGTTTGGCTCAGTACAGTACATACATAGCTCAACAATGTCTTGAAAAAAATGATCATATGCTTGTATTTGCCTTGTAATGTTGTAATAAGTATTCACTCATGAACATATGTCATAAAAATGTAGGATGAGGACATGGGAAGTGATCCAGACCAGATGAATGAAGAGGGTGAGCTGTGAAGACTTGTTGATGCCATGATGAATTGTTGATTCGTGGAGTTACTGTTGAACTTAATGTCTTTATGCCATCATGTGTTGTGGTTGTTATCAGTATGTGTATGTCAGTCTGTGGACTTGTCACTTGTGATTGCTATCAGTTTGTGGACTTGTAGTTGTCTCTTGTCACTTTGTCAGGTTATGCCGTTGCACTATGTCACTAAGTGAGTTTGTGGACTTGTCACTTGTGGTTGTTATCAATGTGTGGACTTGTGGTCATCACTTATCAGTTTGTGTTATTGTGTGATAATATTCTATTAGTCAACTATAAATACTAGTGCTTTGATAGGGGGCACTGATGTGTGCCGTCCTGACTTAAGTTCCCCGTTCCCGTCCGTTTCTGTTGATTTTCCGTCCGCATTGGTTCGTTTCCGCACACCCGCTTGTCCCGATCCCGCTCCCGTTCCCGACTGTTTCCGACCCGGCCCCGTTTCCGGTGATAAAATGCGGGAGCGGAAATGGGAAAGGGTTTATCCCGCCCGTTTCCGTCTGTTTTCATCGCTATCTCTTAGGCATGGCTTGTCCATGAGATGTTACACCTATCACCAAAGTTTTACTTAAATCCGTGGTGCGAATCGGGAGATCGGGGCATTGGAAGGAGGGAGTTGACTCGCGGGTGGAGTTCATCTCGAGCTGCCCAGGCGGGACCGGTCTGGCCGGTGCCAGAGACCGGTCTGACCGGTGCAAGCCTGTTGTGGCTTTTCTTGGGTGTTCATCACTAGGGTGTTGGTTGGTCTCTTGGCTTGCTGCTGTTTCAGTTCGGTGCAAGCCTGTTGTGGCTTTGCTCGGGTGTTCATCACCAGGGTGTTGGTTGGTCTCTTGGCTTTCTGCTGTTTCAGTTCGGTGCAGTTTGGGCCTTTGGAGGTTGAGTTCTTGGCTGTTTGGGGTTTCTGAGCCAGCCGGTCTGACCGGTGTTGTCCACCGGTCTGAGCGGTGTAGGGCTTCCAGTGGAAACTCAACAGTTTCTTGGTTGGTTCTTGCTACTTGCTCGTAGAGTGCTTCTGGTGCAAGTTTGGCTGTGGTGTGTTTCGGTGTGCTGGTGTTTTGGTGTGGTTTTCTCTAGCCTGGCAGGTTTCTGGATTTCTTCCCTTTGTACTACATCCTAGAATTGCCATCTAGGCTTGCTGGACAAGTTTGGGAAAATTCAGAGGAGGTTGTGCTGGACCGGTCTGACCGATGTAGGCAATAGCAGCTCGAGTTGCTTGTTCCGCTGCATTCTCGAGTAGGTTGGGTGTGTTGCTAGTTCCTAGGTCCAGTAGCATTTCAGTGGCTACGTGGATTTGGCTAGCGAGGTGTCGAGGATCTTGGAGTTGTGTTTGGGACCATAGGTCGAGTTCGACTCTTCGGAGAAGAATTTTTATCGGCTCCCATTCACTCACCCCTCTCTAGTCTCCATTCTGGTCCTTCAATTGGTATCAGAGCCATATACAGATCATTGAGACCTAGACCGGTTGATATCCAAAGATGGCAGACTACGGGAAGGGTTCGGGTCCTCCCCACTTCGATGGGAAATATTACAAGATGTGGGAAGCCCAGATGGGCGTGTTCATGCGAGGAAAGGGTCAGTTGATTTGGGACGTGACGGTTGACGAGAACTATGTCATACCGGACTCATTCATTTTGCCCGGGACTAGGGATATGTTCGATACCAACAACAAGGTCGTGGACTATCTCTATCGTGCTCTCTGTGCATCTGAGTTCAGTCGGGTCTACGTGGAGAAGTTGGCACAACGGATATCGACCCAGTTGAGGAATGCCCTTGGTGGAAACAGTCAGGTGAAGGCGTGTCGCTTTATGACCTACCGGAGAGAGTACGATAATTTCACTCATCTCACCAGAGAGTATGTGGATGCCATGTTTGAGGGCTTCACGCTGATTGTGAACAACATGAAAGCCAACATCACCTAGCTCCCATACGATGATCATGATAAAGCTATCAAGCTCTTACACGCGGTGGATCTCGATGTATGAAGTGCAAAGGTTGAGGCTATTCAGGAGTCTAGTGTGTATGAGACCCTGACGATGGACGAGCTGTTCTCTAAGCTCAAGTCGTCTGAGGTGGACCGAGGCTTGAGAGCCAAGAAGGGCAAGGGCCCTGCTGAGGATTGTTTGGCTCTTGTTTCTGGACTAAGAACTAATGCTAATCATTCCTATCAGATGTTTTCTCTGTCTTCTCTTTCGTCTTTCCCAGATGAAGAGTTCGAGGTGCTAGACGATGAGGATCTTGCCTTGCTGACGAAGAGGTTCAGGCACCTGAACGAGAACCAGAAGAACTTCAGGCGGAACTCAGGGACTTGCTACAAGTGTGAGAAGTGCGGGCACTTCTTCGCCGAGTGTCCCTAGGAGATCAAGCCCAAGAACGAGTACTAGCACCACTCGAGGCGTGAGCACAAGCACAAGCACAAGGACAAAGACAAGCGGAGAACAAGGAAGGGATGTGACAAGAAGAAGGCAAGGGCTCGAGCAAAGATCGAAGAACCAAGTGACTCAGATCTCGACTCTAAAGACACTTCCTCAAGCTCGAGTAGTGAAGAAGAGGACCGCGGCAAGCGCAAGAAGAAGAAGAAGAAGGTTTCCTTGAAGAACGTCACCGACTTGTGTGTGATGGGTCACAGCACCAGCAGCAAGTCAAACAAGAAGAGTGGCCACGACAAGTCAGACATCAACTCTGACTCTGAGGAAGAGGTAACTCCTAATCTTGCTTTCCTGCTTAAGGAGAATGCGGAGTTGAATGAATTGCTAGATAATCGTGATAGTGTGCTTAGAGATGCCAAGAAGCAGAGGAGAGAGCTTAGGGACTCCCTAGAGGAAGCTAAGGAGAAAGTGGCTAAGTTAGAGGCTAGGAATCTTGATGATATGCTTGCTTTGGATGCTATTAAGTCTGCTCCTGTTGTTAGTGATGAGGTTGATTGCACTGATTGCAATGCTTTCTTGGCTGAATTGACTGTGCTTAAGGAGAAGCATGCCTCTAAGTTGGAGGAACTAGATGTTCTTAGGGCTGAGCTGGATGAGATCAAGTCTAGGTCTACTTTGCTTGGTGCTTGCACGTCTTGCCCTATGTTGCATGCGAAACTAGATGACTCTCATGCTAGGATTGTTTCTCTTGAGGCTGCTTTGAAAGCTCCTATTACTACTTTGTGTTCTACCTGTGATTTGCATGCTGAGAACAATCTAGAGCTTGCACAAATTGTTGATCGTCTGCAGGATGAGAATGATGAGTTAAACAAGTTGTTGGGTTGGTTAGGTCATAGGAGCCACAACTGGGCATGTTGGTGGCTAAGTTTAAGAGAGCAGATGGTCGTGGTCTGGGTTTTGAGAAGTTTGGTAAGAGCGGTGGTAAGAAAGAGAAGGAGATACCTACTAAACCTATCCCACACAACACCCAGCCGAGTGAGCAAGATGAAAAGAAATCTTGTGAGAAGCCGAGTGAAACAAAGCCACAAGAGAACCTAAAACCAGTGAGGTTTAAGTGTGGGTATTGCAGGAAGAGTGGTCACAAGGATGGCTTTTGTAAGAAAAAGAGAGATGAGAGGTTGGCTAAGGAGTGGGCAAACAAGGCAGGTACTACCTTTCTCATGTTGTGCCTGAGCCTCGTATGCCACTACCTAGATGAGATGTTGTGGTGAAATCTACACCACCTTGGGGTGATAGAAGAGTTGTTGATCGGGACCGTGTTGCTGGCAGGGAGGCACCGGCCAGACCGGTAAGGGGAACTGATCAGACCGGTGCACCCTAGAGATGTCGCTAGTTTGGTTTTCATGACCATGGTGTTGATCGGTTTGGTTCAGGTGGTCGTGGTACAGGTGGTAGGCGTGTTGAGTCTGGTCGTGGTTGGTTTGCTGGACGATCTCCACCTCGTGGTCTATATGAGGATGTGTGAGGCCGTCGCGGTTTTGAGTCTTAGGGAGGCTACGAGCCACACTTTCCCTTTCGTGGTGATCGTACACCTCCAGTGAGACGAGAGAGGGTGCAGAGTGGTGGTTGTAGCTTTGGAGGACATGATAGGATGTATGTTGCTAACCCCACTTTTGAGCAAATGGCTCGACACTAGTTTGACTCTTTTTGTGCTAATCCCAGTGTTGAGATGTTTGCACGCTCTCGTTCTCGTTTCTGATTATGCAGGCAGGAGGCTTGGAGAACATTTGGCGGATCGACTCCGGTTGTTTGTCTCTTGACCGGAGTTCAGGGGTGGTTCTCTAGCCTCATCCCAGTGGTGTCTTTGTGGCACATCACTTTTTGGGATAATGGACAAGTGTGGACCAAAGGCGTGTATCAAGTAAGTGAAAAGCTCTTTGACCTTGTTGGTTCTTGTGGTCTTTGTGAGCTACCCTTTTAGTTTGAGGCTTTGCTCTGTCACGTGTTTAGGGTGAGCTTCGTTTGCTCTTTGATACTAATGCATTTGTTTAGGGGAAGCTTGTGAGCTTGCTTGTTCTTTGCTATATCACATGTA
Source organism: Cenchrus fungigraminus (assembly GCA_036936925.1). Taxonomy (NCBI): domain Eukaryota; kingdom Viridiplantae; phylum Streptophyta; class Magnoliopsida; order Poales; family Poaceae; genus Cenchrus; species Cenchrus fungigraminus. The sequence goes on along the minus strand of CM072779.1, from coordinate 86,978,974 downwards.
TCTTGGGTGAGCTTTGTACGCTCTTTGACTCGTGTGCATGTATGTAGGGGGAGCTTGCTAGCTTTGCTTGCTTTTTACCTCTTTTGGTTTTGAGTTGGTCTTTGGCAGCTCACTTTGTAGCATATGTATCATACATGTTTACTTTGATGTATGGCATGCATGTTTTGTTTTATGTACCATGGTAGGATAGCCATCTTTGTATCTTGATGTATAGTTATGCATCTTTGTAAGATAAGCATGTTGCATTTTGTATCATATGCATTTGGTAGGACTGGCTTCTCCTATGTACATTGATCCCTATGATATGCTATGTTTGAGCTCGTGGATGTGCTTGATTGATATTTGGGATGATAGGCTATGCTCTTGATAGTTTGGCTGTATATCCATGAGGAGATAGCTTGTTTTTGTCAAAAATGCTAATATGATCTTTCTCATGAGTAGAGGCTTGTATATGCTCATTATGTGCTCTAAATGGCTATATCATGCTTAGATTATGCTTGGATGCATGTTTTGATTGGATGGGTCAAAGACCATTTGTCATGTTGGATGTTTAGCCCCTTTTGCACATCTTGGAGGAGCTAAGCTTCTTTTTGCCGCAAAGGCATTTCATGTACCATTAACTAATTAAATTGAGGAAAAAGAAGAAGAAAAAGAAAGAAAAATGAATATGGAGTGAAAAGTGTCCTCCATCATGTCTTTATGCCTTATTTGCTACATTTTCATAAAATGGGTGCTAAATAGTAGCTTTGACTCCATGGCTTTGACAAGACTTGATTGGCTTGATGGGTGTCCTCCATGATCTCTTAATGAAAATATGTTGTCCTCACATGATCTTTTAGTGATTTAGTTTATTTTGAGCTCATTTTGTGCATGTGTAGGACTTTGCTCATGAGAGGATTTTTTCCCAAAAATGCTAATTTTAACCATGGCTTGAACTTGTGTGTATGCAACTGAACATTCTTGATGGCTATGCTATTTCGAACCTTTGTCAAGTCTAATTGTTTCATTTGCTTGTTCCTAACACATTTTATGGCTCTATGTCCATTTGAGAAGCCTCTAGTTGAAATTTTTGTAGATATGCCTTGATTCATGCATTGTCAACAAGGAGGAGAAGTTTGGGCATGGAATAGCTTGCTGCATACATTTAGAGAGTTTTGGTGGAGTTTCAGATGAAAAATGGGTAGGTGCATTTCCCATGTGTCCGCCGGTCTGACCGTCGGGGGGTACCAGTCTGACTGGTCTGACGGTTTGCTGCAGGTATTGCAACTGGTTTGACCGGTGCCTGGGCCGGTCTGACTGGTGTGAGCTCTGGTTTCAAGGTAAGTTTGCATGGTTTGGTCCAGGGGGAGTTGCATTTGCTCAGGGGGAGCTGCATGTGTTTAGGGGGAGCTCCTTGTGTTGTCTGAGTTCTTGCTTTGGTTGGTTTGCTCCGTGTGAGCTTTGGTTTGCTCTTTGTGAGCTTTGGTGGTTTGTCTCGGTTGTGTTGAGCCGTTGCCCTTGCCTTAGGGGACTGAGACTTTGGATTGTAAGTGATCAAGGGTTTGTGTTGTTTGGTTTTTGGATCACTTGTTTGGCTTGTCTTGTTTGTCTTTTTTTATTTTTCTTCATGTATTGGTTACGTGGTGTGTTGTCAATGCACTCATCAAGGGGGAGATTGAGGAACGGAGTGTCCGATGGCCGGTGGATGGCCACTCCTTAGTGATGAGTGATTGACAACGTTGTGTGGACTGACACTGTGCTTTGTCTTGTGAATGTAGACTGTGGCTTGATTTGCGTTGGTGCAGGTGAAGAACAAGCACGAAAGGTCTTAGCCTTGCAGGGCCTCCGAAGGACTGGAGGGACAAGTAGGCTTGGTTCGTTGGACCCAGTGGCCAGACGGGATCAAGTGCGAGTCACATGGTGCGAGAAGAGGAAGTCGAAGTCGGATAGTGGGTTCGTTGGTTGATCCGAAAGCCAACATCGAGCCGGAGCAGATGTGGTGACCAATTCTAGGCGCTCAGCGTGGAGGCTGCACCAAGCTCGCGGGGTTTGAAGTGGTTCACCACAAAACCACTGGGTTCCTTGGTTGATCCTCAAAGCCAAGTCCGAGTGGTCGGCGGCTCAAGACTGCACTAGGCTGGTCTGACCGGTGGGCCGAACCGGTCTAACCAGCGGCGGCCGAGGAGCGTCGGGTGACTCGAAGGGGAGGACACGCATCGTCGCAGGCTTGGCGTCGAGGCTACGCGAGGTACGGTGATAGGCGATAGCCCGATCTTCCGAGAGGTAGAGGATAAGTCGATTGGTGGAGACTCGACGTTGACGATCTTGGCATCGAATCAACACACGATTCGGACCCCGCAACCGTTACACCACTTCTCCGTTGGTTATCAACCAAGAACAACTTGATTGACCTCGCCACGAAGGCTTTTCCCTGCAAGCGAATCGAGGACACAAGCAAGAAAGTTAAGCACGCAATCTGACAATTGCAAATATGGATTGAAGCGAAAGAGTATGGGGTTCAAGTTCTGATCACAAAAGGACTAATCAACATAGTGGTGACGAACAAGAACGGGGGCCCTGAATCACAGCAAAAGACCTCAGCGGTACAGTGGCTATGACGTAAGTTTGATCCTCGACGGAAATCACAAACCTATTAAACAAAACCCAAGTCTAAATGACGGCGGCTACTGAGTTTTAACCCCTAAGGGGCGACCTAGGGTTGAGGGGGCGACCAGGGGGAGCGTCCTCAACCTGGGCTTAAGGCCCGACACGATACACGGCCCAAATGGCCCAAAAAGGTGATGCAGCACCTTGTCGTGATCACACAGCATGATCGACGAACCTTCTGGAGTTGGGACCAGAGCCAAAACGACAGCGTCGTCGTCCCCTTTCCAACACATCCTTATACGCCTCGTTTCGATGCCGGATGAGAGAGATATCGCCGAAACCGTGCAGGGATGTCGGCTGAATCCGAACCGAACGTGGCAGCTGAGTTGGAGACGACTTGTAGCGTGGGAAAGGACATGGCGTGCGCGTATCCAGCGTGGCGATGTCCTCATCATCCTCCCCTTCTTGAATTGGAGTCATCCTTGACTCCATCCCATCATCAACCTCCTGCAAAATGTTAGTGACAGCAGAATGCATAAAAGACATAGTAGCATCGAGAATACAAACATCTTGGGACAACATAGTATAACAAGGTGCATCATGATTTTCACAAAGTTCAGCAGTAGCAGATGTAGTAGCAATAAAAGCACCTCCTTTTAATTTAATACCCTCATGTTTATCAACATTAGAATCACTCATAGCAGGTTGTTTCATTTTATTTTCAGCAAGCTCTTTAAAATGTTTCCTAACACCAGCAGGTGATAAAGGAAGCAAAGTAATGTTTTTATTCTTATGCAAGCTTTAGTCGGTATAAAGGAAGCAAAGTAGTATTAGTTCTACCATGGTGTGCAGCATCTCTATCATATTCCCATGGTCGTCCTAATAAAAGTGAACATGCTTCAATTGGCACAACATCAAAATCAGCATAGTCGGTATAAGAACCCACCGAAAAATGTATGCGCGCTGAGTGTGTTACCTTTGCCTTACCACTATTGTTGAACCATTGTATGTGATATGAGTGACGTAGTTCACGAGTGGTCAAACCAAGCTTTCGGACCAGATCTGAACTCACCAAGTTGTTGCAGCTCCCGGTATCAATTATGGTGAGAACACGGCGCTCCTGGACAATGAGAAACATATGGAACAAATTATTACGTTGTACCTTTGTGTCCTCCTCATCAGCCAATTGAGCGGCCAATACACGCTGCACAAGAAGGCTAGGGAAGCCCGCGGCTGCAGCATCAGAATCAATGGTATCCTCCTCTTGCTCAACCGAAGAATCTGCAACAAGATTAGTAGCAAGAGCCAAAGAATCTTCTTCCTCATCACTAGCACTGATATAACCATTACCATCAGGGGCAGCGATGAAAGCACGACGACTTGGCCATTCCTTCGACACGTGTCCCATGCCCTTACAGCGGTGGCACTGGATGCTAGCGGAACTACTCGAGGACACACCTAGAGTAAAAAGCTTCTTATGCGACTGGACCTGCACAGGAGACAAATTGCTCACCTCGGAAGTTGGTGTAGTAGACGGTGTAGGTGATGGCGCCTTAGGAGTAGCAGCGGTCTTGGACTTGTCAACATCTGGACGCTGCTGAAAAGTTCTCCCAGTGTTGGACCTGAAAGAAAATTGCTGGCGACGTCCCTGTAACTCACGTTCAGCCTTAATAGCAAGATGGTACAATTGGCTGAACCTTGTCCAATCTTTGTAATCAAGAATATCCTGTATATCACGGTTCAAACCACCAAAAAATCTAACAGAAAGAGCCTGATCATCCTCATGTATGCCACAACGTGACAAAGAAATAAGCAATTCTTGATAATAAGCCTCAACACTTTTATCACCTTGTTTTAAAGTTTGCAGTTTCATACGCAAATCACGTTGATAATATGGAGGAACAAAGCGAGATTTCATACGTTGTTTCAAAGCATTCCAAGTCTGAGGTATAGGTGGAGCAGCATTATTATTAGCATAAGCATTGTACAGATCATTCCACCAAAAGAGAGCGAAACTAGTAAACTCACTAGTAGCAAGCCTAACTCTATGCTCATCAGGAACTTGATGGGAATTAAATTTTTGTTCAACAGCTAGTTCCCAATCTAAATAAGCCTCAGGATCAGCACTACCAGCAAAAGGAATCATGGTAAACTTAACTTTAGCAAAAGGATCATTATTACCACGATTTTGATTACCTCCTCCACGATTGCAATTACCTCCTCCCATCTGAAAATGATTATGTCGGAGACGCTCCTCATCAGGATCAACATCCTCAAACTCATCATCATCCTCAGGTTGAACTGGTGGAGGCCGTTGCTCAACATGTTCAATCCGGGTCACCAGACCGTTGATCTGTCGAGTCAATGCATCAAACTGTCCTTGCATGTAGGTACCCTGCTCAGTAACAAGCCGCGTAAGCTCGTCCTTGGATACACACTCATTGAAGTCTGTGGGAGACTCCTTTCCTTTCTCTTTACCTGACATGATTAGTTGACAGCAAAAGACAACACAAAAAGGGTTATCCCTATCAACTAACAACTACTGGGTGTTGGTGAAAGTGGAATGCAATATTTCAAGCGGCTTACCACCGTCTTACGAGTGTTCTTACCAAAGCCAACAGGACGGCACAATCATAGGTGAACACAAACGAATGATAGGCGATGAACACAAACAAATCTAAAGGGGAACACGAAAGTACCTCACGGGAAACCTAGGGCTCTGATACCAAATGATAGGTGATGGCCCGATCTTCCGAGAGGTAGAGGATAAGTCGATTGGTGGAGACTCGACGTTGACGATCTTGGCTTCGAATCAACACATGATTCGGACCCCGCAACTGTTACACCACTGCTCCGTTGGTTATCAACCAAGAACAACTTGATTGACCTCGCCACAAAGGCTTTTCCCTGCAAGCGAATCGAGGACACAAGCAAGAAAGTTAAGCACACAATCTAACAATTGCAAATATGGATTGAAGCGAAAGAGTATGGGGTTCAAGTTCTGATCACAAAAGGACTAATCGACACAGAGGTGACGAACAAGAACGGGGGCCCTGAATCACAGCAAAAGACCTCGGCGGTACAGTGACTATGACGAAAGTTTGATCCTCGACGGAAATCACAAACCTATTAAACGAAACCCAAGTCTAAACGACGGCAGCTATTGAGTTTTAACCCCTAAGGGGTGACCTAGGGTTGAGGGGGCGACCAGGGGGGCGTCCTCAACCTGGGCTTAAGGCCCGACATGATACACGACCCAAATGGCCCAAAAAGGTGATGCAGCACCTTGTCGTGGTCACACAGCATGATCCACAAACCTTCTGGAGCTTGGACGAAAACCAAAACGACGGCGTCGTCGTCCCCTTTCCAACGCATCCTTATACGCCTCGTTTCGATGCCGGATGAGAGAGATATCACCGAAACCGTGCAGGGATGTCGGCTGAATCCGAACCGAACGTGGCAGCTGAGTTGGAGACGACTTGTAGCGTGGGAAAGGACGTGGCGTGCGTGTATCCAGTGTGGCGATGTCCTCATCATGCAGTTGCTAGGCATCTGTCCGATAGAAAAGTTGTCAAGTTTCCTAATTTTCACTTCAAGGGGTTGTATTGCCTAAGGGCATTTTAGTCTTTCGCCCTCACCGATGGACCTCATATATAAACTTGGTGGAAGGGTGTTGGCATCCATCACTTGGGCTTTAGGGTTTTCATTTTGCTCTTAGCATTTTCTCTTTTTAGCTACTTATTTTCTCTAGGACTAGCTTGAGAGCTTCATGGTGAGATCATTAGAGAGGGGGTGCTAGGGAGGCAAGCTAGACCTTGTATGAATCTTTCCTTTGATGTATAGAAGGTTCGGCGTGATTCCTCTAGTGTTTTTGGTTGTGTCTCCCGTTTTCCTTTTTGGTGATTTTTGGAGCCTTTTCTTGGTGATTTTCCTTTGGTGGTTTTGAGGCCTCTCCTTCACGAATTTGTTAAGGGATGCACACATGAGCCCCTTGTGGTTCTTTTCTTGGTGATTCCCTTCTCAAATCCATGGGAAAAGGTGCTCAATTTGGGGTTTTCTTGGTGGTTTTATAGAGAGGAGTTCTTGGTGTTCATCCTTTGATTCCTCTTGATTTATTGGATCTTTGGGGATGATCTCTTAGGCATGGCTTGTCCATGAGGTGTTACTATCGGAGGTTTAGATCCGCACAGTCCACAGGGGGTCAACCCCGGTGGTTTAGATTCATATGGGGGTGATCTAGAGCTAAGCGCTTGATGGTTATGCGAAAGCACATGAAACACAGCGAGTTTATACTGGTTCAGGCCTCCGGATAGTAAAACCCTACATCCAGTTGTTGGTGTAGATTGCTTTGGGATTGCGTGGTTACAATGGGGTCGCCCTGCCCGCCTTATATCGGTCAGCGGACAAGGTCGGTGCCCAGACTCCTGGTCGGTTACGGCCAGGAGACCTAAGTCTAGTTGATTACAACTATTTCCATATTTCCCGGACTGCCTGTCAGACCCGCCGCCATCTTGTCGTGCACTCCAAGTCTTGTAGTTGTTCCGGATAAGGTCTTCAGGAGGTCGTGTGGGACATAGATCGGGTCTGTTGGGCCCACAACCATGTCAGTTGGTCTTCTGGTGGGCCGGACCCACTTGTCGGGGACGACTGAGAGACTGGTCGGTGGGGACCCAGAGGTACCCATGTCCTACAAGCCCCCGAACGATGTGTAGGCACGTCGAACTCGATGGAATCATGACTAAGTCGTGGAGCTATCGATAGGTCGATAAGGGTGCACGTCAGTCCAAAAAAGAAAGAATCATTAATAGCCGACCAGTTTGTAGAATCTTGAGCGTAGTGAGGTCGAGTGACGACCTAAAGGAAGCTGACTTCCAATAGGTTGAAGTGACGATGAAAACACAGAGGGTGTTTGTTGACGGTTCAAAACCGTATGGAAGTTCACTGCAAGGGTAGGGGTGACTTGGTGCCTTTTTTACCAAGGATGGTCCCCTTGTCAATCCAAGGATCGGAAGCAAACCGCTAAGGTTCTCTACATTATCTAGTCAATCTAACCTAATATATAGCATTGATTGCATACAAGGGATAAACCTTGATAGATATGAGTTATGGCACAAGGTTGATCACATCCATGGACATCGGCTAGGGTAAAGCTCCACCGAAGGGGTAACTAGGCCTAGCGCCTTCTAGTTGAAGTTCCGGCAAACGAGCAACGAATTAGACATCTCATCTACTAGCATCCTTAAACTCCTACCTCCGGCCTACCTCCCGAAGACATCCACTCTTTCCGGGGTATCATCCTATCACGGTGAACCCTTAATGAAGCGGGGAATCTAGGGGCACGCTCAAACATGAACGTGTCTACAAACCATGAAGGGTCGACATGCCAAACCTAATTGCCATGATTACATAGAGCATGCTATATAGCCTAACCATGTATTAGACTAAGGATCAAATCACATTCACGATAGGTAAAAAGTATAGACGGAGACATGGAATCGATAATAGATCGGAAAACATGATTATCATTGCTCACATAATAATAGATGTGTTTGGATAATCACCACTGAGTACATACCATTGATGACCTCAACTAGCTCCGGAACTCCACCATGGCACAACCACGTAGGCGCGGCCATGGCAGCTAGGGTTGGCCTAGACCATCCCCTAGACAACTTCGAGGACTCCGCCGCCGTCGTCTCCCTCTGATGCTCACTTCTAGGTTTCGCCGAGTTCTGGTGAATGGATGTGGTGGCCGTCGGAGACAGGGGATATAAATGAGCCGAGGAGCATGTAGGTCAACGGGTGTCGCGAACCGGGCCCGAAACACCCTAGGTCGGTCGGCATGGGCCGGCCGGCCCAGGCCCTTTTCGGCCCGGTTCGGGCCCATCTTCCTCCACGATGCTTCTCGCACTTTCTTGAATATTTGCTGAACTTTATGTGTGTCCTTGACGTCGTTTTCCCCACGGTTTAGATAAGGGTGCTTGGTGCGCAAACTCCCGCACCTTCTGTTCTGGTCCTCGGAGTTTCACATCTTCATGCTTTGGTCCTTGGGTCATTTGGAGTCATGTTCACTTCGTGTCTTGGCTTGTGCCGGGCTTCGTGATCTTCTCATAAAGTGCTCGATGAACTTTACCCGGAAGTCCTCATTTAGGTACTTAATTCCTGCGTAAACAACATACTCCAAAAACCACATGCAAGTGTGAACTTGTTACATCATTAGTATGCCTAGTGGCGGGTTAGTTATAATTCAAAGCTCAAACCAAAGTGTAACAAGTGCTCCTAGTTGACGGAAATCGACCATCAACATACCCCCATGCTTAAACCTTGCTCGTCCTCGAGTAAGCCTCTAATGGATATCAGTATTGCCCTTCAATGTTCATACCCTGCACTTGTTCATACATGAGAAAACATAATGCTCTCCAAGTTTATTTGTTAAAGTTTCATAATGTAACTAGCTTTCATCTCTATGGAGGGTAGATATTATTTAAGCTCTTCCCACAAGTAATTAATCATGCTCTCAAATTTTAAACAAAACTGAGAAATTTTGAAAATGAAGAGTGGGATGAAGAAAAATTGCTTTACCAAGATCAATAATAAACCTCCTTGCATCTTGCTCATGAACTCTCATCTCATCTTGTCTCTCAAGCCTACTTGTCCTACTCCTTTCCTCTCTCAAATATATGGTGGAAGGCTTTATATGGAGCTATGGGAAAGTTTAGTCCTACCAAGATATTATAGTCGAGATATTATCAAAACAAGACAAGCTTTTCATAGATTTACCGAGACTCGTCAAAAAGGTTATTGGAAAAATAATGTTACAAGGAGGGGGGAGAGAAAAATACACACACTTAGAGATAGGTGGAAATGTGCAAATGGCAAAGAGTGATCCCGAGGCACAAACGAAGTCCTCGTTATCGGATTGCACATGGTTGGAAATATGAGTATGGGTATTGATCTTGAAATTCTTTTTGAAATCTCCAAATGTAGCTAGAGAACCGGGGAGCTTTATTTTTATTTTTTTCTTTTTTCTTCTTCTTCTTTTTTTCTTTTCTTCCTTTTCTCATCATACTTTTTCTTTCATTTTCTCTCTCCTTTTTTTCTTTTCATCATACTTTTTTTACTCCCCTTGAACTCTAGACTACACTAGTACCTCCTTGGCAACCCCCCCATGCTTAGACGTAGCTCGTCCCCGAGCAAAGAGGTGATCATTGTGTCAAGGTAAGTGCTGAAATTGTTGTATTTTCTTGAAGAGAGATACTTGAAACCTTCTAGGGATCCTGTCAGGGGGTGAGACCTGGACAGATCCGCTAGGGGGTTACCCTAGAGGTTTGTAGGTTAATGGAGAGGATCGGGATCTAAGAGCGTAGGTGGTTGTGCACGGGATGCACACGGAGCTAGGCGAGTATGGCGGTGAGGAACAATGAGACAAGGGTTTATACTGGTTCAGGCCTCCGGAGAGTAAAACCCTACGTCCAGTTGTGGTGGATTATGCGAGGATGAAGATGAGTTGTTCTGTGCATGGAGCCCTAGGCCGCCTTATATGGGGAGGACGGGCTAGGGTTTGCATGCGCTGGTCGGTTGACCCGTGTCGGGGTCGGTTACAACTGTGGGAAGCATATCTCCCGGATTACAAGGGACATCCCGCGATACGCGGAGTTTACAGGCGGCGGCGCGCCAGGTTGCCGTGTCTTGACTTGCACACCAAGGGTTCGTGGGTCTTTCGGGATCCTGATCAGGTCGCCCGCAGTCTTCGGAGGTGTGGATAAGGTCGCCGGGCCCAGTTGACAGGTCGGCGGGTCTTCTGGAAGGTCGGGTCCACTTGTCAGGGCCCCTGGGACCCTGGCCGGTGGGGACCCATGGGTACCCATGTCTCTCAAGCCCAGATTGACGTGTAGGCGTAGTGGCCAAGGCGGGGTTGTGTCAAAGAGTAGCAAGGCGCAGCACCGTCGATGTCATGAAGGGTGCACGGGGATCCAAAAAGAAAAGAAAACCCCTCCGATGCGCGCACGAAGTTGAGCGTCGAGCTTCTGGGTCGAAGGACCATGAGGTCGAAGTGAAGACGAGGCGTAGATCTTGCAGAACCGCCAACCTGACCGGAGTCAGGCATGTTGTAGTAGCAGCCACGACCTTCAGAAAGGTCAACAAGCCTACCAAGGGTAGGTCGAGCAGAGATGTGATGGAAGCGGGCTTCCATTAGGTCGAGGCGACCGGAAGAAAATAGGGCATCAAAGACGCACTTGTGTAGTAGCCCCCGAGCAGTAAAGCGACCAAGATGGCCGGTTTGATGCTCCAAAGAAGAAGAAGAGAAATAATCCGAACCTACGACCTTCTGCTTAGGAAACAGATGCTCTTGTAGTGTAGACACTAGAGGACAAGGGCTCCAGAATCTTGTAGAGGGCCGCAGGTAACAGGTCTGGTGCAACCAGAGTCACGCGTGCACTGTACGGTCACGGGCCGGCTTGCAGACGTAGCACAGGTCGTAATCACCCGCAAAAGACAAAAGGTGCTCCAGGATGTGGTCAGGTAGGGGACAGGCGCGCCAATGCCTCCCACAGGCGAACAGTGACCTCGTGCTCCACGAGGGTACAGTGATCTTGCGGATAAGGACGCCACGCAAGCTGGCTTGCGGATTAACACCCAATGGCAGGTGCTGGAGTATAAATAGGCACCCAAGGCTTGAAGCAAACCGTACCAATCTTCAAAGGTGATTCAAGATGATCCAATGTAGTAATATTGCCATGCCAGGGGCTTGTGTCCGCCCTCCGGAGTGTAGGGTTGATGTAGATCATGCTTGGAGCTAGAAGAATGCTTGCGAGGCTCGAAGAACTCGATTGGCCTCTTCTCCCAGTCCCGCCGAGGAACCAGGGAGGAGTATAAAGCAGTAGTTGCATCGTCGGCCCTGACACTTGTAAGCCTGATGTGATGCTGGTGAGTACTGCACTCCACCGGCGAGGTTGGTGTTAAAGCTCGGACCTTCTGCAATCTTGCGGGGAAGCTCAGACTTGATGCTGGGCGCCGCAGGAGACTGGTTGGTGCGCGAGTAGAGGTGGCTGTGTGGCAGCTGCCTCCACAGTGGCTGTAGAGGTCGTCGAGTAGGTCCTAAAGCTAGAAGAAAGCTTGCGACAAGCCTTATTAGTGTAGACTGAGTCATAAGCACTTTGGAAGGTAATTCAGGACCTTTAAGATCTTTGTATCTTGTAATTTGGCCAAGGGCCAAACTCCTTGTAGCTTATGAAGCTGTAAATATAGTTTTTCATGAAGAATATCATGATTTTAGTGGTTGTGATGGCGCCCAGGCTGCAATGGTATGGATACCAAGGTCCCGGCAGGGCTGGAATAGTACACCGACCTACGGGAGGCCTTTCGTAGAGACAAGGAACCCGTGTCGACCTGGGTCGACACGGCCGTTGTGCAATGACACAACGCAGGTAGTCAGCCTGGAAACTCTAGGTCTACACGACCCAGAAGGCAGCAGGGCCTTAGCGACCTCAGGGAGGTGCTACTTGACCAAGAGGTCACCAACGGGCAGTGGAGCCATTAAGCACGGGGCCGTCGGTATAGCCATTAAGGCAATGTAATAGGTAGCATGACCTTAGCAATCTCAGGGAGGTGCTACTTGACCCGGAGGTCGCCAACGGGCAGTGGAGCCTTTAAGCACAGGGCCGTTGGTATAAACCAGCCACGAAAGCTAAGGCGATCCAGTAGGTAGCAGGACCTAGGAGCCAGGGGGTGTGAACCCGATAGTGAGTGCTGAGGTGACCTACCAAGCGGTAGTACCTATCTACCTTGTGAAGGTGTTATCATAAACCCGGAGGTCGTAAGAGGCCAAAAGACCTTGAAGAAAATGATGGGGAAGGGGCTTGAAGTAGGGCATAACGAGTCCATGGACATCGGGCCGTTGGGAGGAAGGCCAACGGGCATGGATTCCCGCACGGTGCGAGCCATTACTGCCTGTGGTCGTTAGGCCGAAAGAGCCGTTGGGCGATGTATCCGTTGGGTCACCGGGAATATCGCCGAATCGGAAGGGACGTTTGGGGCGCCGCGGCCCACCGCACTGATGCAGCCCGGTTATAAAAGGCCGAGTGAAGGGTCGTGGACCCCACTCACTTCCATTCCCCGCCGCAGCTAGGGTTTCCGATCCGCCGCCAGGAGCTTTAGCGCACAGATTCGTCGACGTCGCAGTGCTTAGATCCACTGCGCCCAGCGCCGCCGTATGTGCCAGAAATCCCTGGTGGTATTTAGAACTAGATCCACGGGCTTCGACGAAGAGGAAATGGCCCCAGAGCTTGCATTGCCGCCGGAGAAGTTTTGGGAGCACTCGACGGTGACGGAGGCGCAGCTAAAGAGTCTAGTGGAGCGCGGGCTGCTGAAGCCTAGGGAGCAGGTGGCCTGGAGGCCAGCCGCCGTTGAAGCCTTCCCCTCTGAGGGGACCGGGGAGACCTTCGCCTTCGTCGCGCACGTCGAGCGTGGGTTTGGAGTCCCGGCGGGCGACTTCTTCCGCGGGCTACTCCACTTCTACCTCATCGACCTGGTACACCTCGTCCCCAATGCCATCACCACAGTTTCCTCGTTCATCCACCTGTGCGAGGCATACTTGGGGATACCACCACACTTCGACCTGTGGCGGTACTTCTTCGAGGTGAAGAAGACGGGGAAAAATGGCGTCGTCGGGGCCGTCGACTTCATGCTACGCCGTCACATGAAGACGGTGTACATCGACATGGAGCTGCCGGACAACACCCAGGGCTGGAGGCGAGGGTGGTTCTACATCGACAACCTGAAGCCAGTGCTGGCCACCAGGTCGGGGCTCGCGTCGGTCCCGGTGCCGGAGTGGACCAACCAGCTGACGTCGCGGGAGATGGACACCATCAAGCCACTGCTGGAGGACCGCAAGGCACGCAAGGAGGAAGGGCTGACAGGCGGCGTGGTGACCATTAGTTTCAGCCGGAGGCTGCTGCAACCGATCCAAGATCGGGTGCATCCGGCCTACGAGTACTGGGGCCAAACCGACCCGACCCGCGTACAGCAGCGCAAGGTCTCCAAGCAGGAGATGGTGGTGCGGGTGAGGGAACTCTTCAATGGGGTGATCCAGAACCGGACGTGTCCCAAGGCGTTCTCTCTCAAGCAGCCCGCCGAAGTGGTAAGTCACTGACCGACCTTGATTCCTTTGTTTTTGTTGAGTTTGCCTTTCCCTATTTCTGAGACGAAGGTCGCCTGTTGCAGGGTCGTGAGGGCTTGTTCTGGAGCCCGGCTCCCCTCGCAGATGAGGGCGAGCGCAGCTTCAAGGTCCGGGCGGCGGAGGACGTGCAGGCTCCGCCGTCGGAGTTAGTGGAGAACTACCTCTCCGACTCATCGGTGGGGGGTAGTGATGAGGAGGATCCGCCCATGGCGAGCTCCGCGCCAACAACTCGACGGACGCGGTCTGTCGCTGGCAAGATCCCGGTGCACAAGGGCGTCAAGATCATCTCCGCCACCATTGAAGCAGAGAGGAAGAAGAGGAAGAGGAAGGACACCACTGCCTCATCGGAGACGGCAACGACTAGCACCGGGGTCGTCTTCGAGGAGCAGGACGATGCGCGGTCGCACGACGTCGCCATGGGATCGGGTGACGTAGCGGCCATGGGAGGAGATGACACCGCGCTCGGTGTTGTAGGCGAGCAACAGCTGAAGCCGAGTGCGGAAGGCGTGAGCGACCAAGGGTCGCAGAAGAAGCCAAGGCGGGCGCCGCCCAGGCCGATGTCATTTAAGTTGAAGACCAGCGGCGGGTATGTTACTGAGCTTGATTTTATGTTGTTCTTCATCTTCGCTACTTGTTGAGTACGTCAGTGCTGACGAACTTGTGCACCTTGGGCAGGGGGACTCCTGCTGCATCGGGTAGCAGCAAGAACGCCTCAGGCCAAGAGGCCTTTGGGCGGAAGATTGAGAAGGTGCCGGTGGGGCAGTCGCCGACGACCTCGGGCCGGGACGTCACCAGCAAGGTCCTTGAGACTGTGGGGGCAACATCGTCGGCGGCAGCCAAGATTGCTGCCTAGAGCGCTCAGCAGGAGGAAGGCCTGCACAGCAAGACCTGCCTGAATCAAGCCTGCCGGGGACGAGGTTGGCGGAGACCGGAGGTGGAAGCGAGGAGGACGAGCGGCATCGGTGCCTCTACACGGGCACTCCGTGGGAGGATGACGTCATCGCCGACGCCAAAGACCTTGCCGACTTCAAGACGGCACAGGCGACCATTACAGAGGTGGCGAAGACGATCGGCAGGACACTCATGGTGAGTCAATATTGCCTTCGGGGCTAACTCTTCAATTCACTCAAGCACTGTGACTTAACAATCCTTCGTAATGTGTGGGCGTAGACTCTTGCTGAGCGGGCGCAGGGCAGGGCTAACCTGCTTACGGAGGGCGCCAAGCTACACGCGGAGCTGTCCACGACACGGGAGGCCGTGCTTCAGGCCAAGATTGAGGCCGGGAAGGAGGTACAACGCCTCAAGGACGAGGCGACCTTGAAGGACAAGGCGATAGAGGCCTTGAAGCAAGAGCTGGAGGCTGCCAAGCTGAAGGCAAAGGAAGCAGAGGACGATCTGAAGGTCGCCGCCGCAGGTACGTCATAGGACGCCCTTAGTCCTTATGCTTTTACACCGTGGTGAACGCATCCTGACCTTGACTTTTGCAGACGCCAAGAAGAGGGAGACTGCCTTGAAGAAGGACCTCAAGGAGTCGAAGGAACAGGTGAAGGTCCTCAAGGAGAAGCACAAGGAGGTCGTCGCCAGTGAGTCTTACTTCACCTGAAAAGTTGCATATGAA
The DNA here is from genome assembly GCA_036936925.1 of Cenchrus fungigraminus. Classification (NCBI taxonomy): domain Eukaryota; kingdom Viridiplantae; phylum Streptophyta; class Magnoliopsida; order Poales; family Poaceae; genus Cenchrus; species Cenchrus fungigraminus. The sequence continues at coordinate 86,963,591 of CM072779.1, read as the reverse complement.
TTTGGAGTCCGCAGGGATCTCGAGATCGACCTGGGCCGGGCAATGCAAACCCTTATTGATCATCAAGAGATGACTGCAGATCTTGAGAAGGAGCTGGACGACCTCAAGGAGGCCGCCGAGTACCTTGTGGACGTGTACGCCCCCAAGGTCGAGGGTGGTCTACAGGAGCTTGTCGCGCGGTTGGAGGACGCGGAAGGTCGCATAAAGACCTTGCTGATAGACAGCGGCAAACTCGCCGCTGCTACGACGCTGGCCACGGTGAAGCACCATGAGCCGTCGTTCGACCTTGAGAAGGTCAAGGAGGAGCTCGCCTTGTCGCAGCTAGTGGGTAGCGAGGATATCCAGGCTGCTGCAGATGAAATTATGAAGAAGATAGGCCTGGAAATGTAACTTAGGACATAGCAGACAGTTAGCGCCAATGGGTCGTGGACCCTTTTGATGTAAGATAAACCTTGCATGAATGAAAAAGGCATATTTTAATTAAGTTAATGTGATCCCTTATTTGACTCGTATACTCCTTATAAAAACGCAAAGGTAACGGAGTTGCAAAAACCCTTTTCCCCTGCTAACCCAACTCAGTGGAGGAACGGCTTACCGACTTACACAGCTCGACATGGAGGCTTACGTGCAGCCGGCGCGTGGAGGGGGTTAGGGACCCAAGGTCAAGCAACCCAACAACCTAGGAATACTTATAAGGAGCACAAAAAGTTGTGGTAAGGGAACACTAGTAAAAGACAAAAGTAGAAACCCCAGGTCAAACGACCCTTAGGTTGGAGGAGCCAAGCCCTCGAGCGTGAAGGGCCGAGCTTAAAGACAAGCCCCCGAGCGTGAAGGGACGAGCTTAAAACTAAGCCCCCGAGCGTGTCGAAGGGGAGGGGTGAACAGAAAACAAGTAGGTCGAAAGATAAAACTTTTTATATATATATTGAATTACAAAGGATAGAGTACATAGATTTATTGTGATACAAGGCTCCTAAGGAAAGAAGCGACGTAAGTGCTCGATGTTCCAAGGGTTCGGGACGCCCTGGCCATCGGCCCATTGGAGGCGATAGGTCGCCGGTCCAATGACCTCCTTAACTATGAAGGGGCCTTCCCAAGGCGCAGAGAGCTTGTGCATATCCTTGGTGTTCTGGATCCGCCGCAAGACTAGGTCGCCAACGTTGAAGGAACGTTCCCTCACGTTGCGGTCGTGGTAGCGACGTAGCTGCTGCTCATGGTGGGTGTGGCGCATGAGCGCGGCCACACGATGTTCCTCGACGCTGTCGAGGTCGAGCCGGCGTGTTTGTTCTACTTCTCCCTCGTCGAAGTTCTGGATGCGAGGAGCACCGAAGGCCATGTCGGTGGGGAGGATGGCCTCTAACTCGTAGACCAGAAAGAAGGGTGAGTACCCTGTAGCCGAGCTTACCTGGGTCCTGAGACCCCAGAGGACGTGAGGGATCTTTGAGAGCGACCTAGTTGTGTAGGGCGCTGAACCATCGAATATACGGTCTTTGATGGCCTGTAAGACCATGCCGTTGGCACGCTCGACCTGGACGTTGCACCGCGGGTGCGCCACCGAGGAGTAGTATACATCGATCATGCTGTCTTGACAGAAGTCCCAGAATTCAGCTCCTGTGAAGGCCGTGCCAAGGTCGGTGACGATCCTGTTTGGCACCCCAAAGCGGTGGGTGATCTCCTCGATGAATTTGGCTGCCTCTTTCGATGTGACACTGGATACGGGACGAACCTCGATCCACTTGGTGAACTTATCCACTGCCACGATGATGTGCTTGTAGCCACCGAGGGCGGTCTTGAAAGGTCCCACAGAGTCGAGACCCCATACTGCGAAAGGCCAGGATGGAGGGATGGTCCTTAGGGCCTGAGCCGGGACGTGCTGCTGCTTAGCGAAGAACTGACACCCCTTGCATTGACGTACAAGTTCCTGGGCATCAGCCATGGCCGTGGGCCAGTAGAAGCCAGACCTGAAGACCTTGCCTACCAGGTTGGAAGAAGCGGCATGGTTGCCGTACTCGCCACCGTGAATCTCGTCCAAAAGCCTGAGGCCCTCAGATCGTAGGATGCACTTCATCAGTACTCCAATGGAGGCGGACCTCCGGTAGAGTTCATTGCCGACGACGACGTAGTTGGCGCTACGCCTCGTGATCTTTTCGCGCTCCGCCTTGTCCTTAGGCACTCGATGTTCGAGGAGGAAGGCGATGAAGCCAAGGCGCCAGTCTTCTTCTGCATCGATCATGAGGATCTCGCGACCTGCAGGCGAGGTCACCTCTTCGTCAGCCGACTCTGGGTCGGGGATGAGCTTGATGGACGGCTTGCGTAGGTCCTGAATAAACACACCGGCCGGAACCAGTGCTCGCTTTGAGCCGAGCTTGGAGAGGACATCAGCCGCGACGTTGTTGTTGCGGTAGACGTGGTGGAACTTGAGCCCTTCGAAGTGACGCTCGAGCTTGCCCACCTCAGCACAGTAGGCATCCATCGTGTCCTTCCTGGCTTCAGTGTCCTTGCTGACTTGGTCGATGATGACCTTTGAGTCGCCGTAGGCCATGAGGCGCTTGATCCCGAGGGAGACAGCGATGCGTAACCCGTTGATGAGGGCCTCGTACTCGGTGCCGTTGTTGGACGCCTTGTAGTGGATCTGCAGGACGTACTTGAGGTAGTCACCCTGAGGGGAGATGAACAGGACGCCTGCACCAGCTCCTTCGAGGTTCAGGGAACCATCAAAGTACATTTTCTAGTGCTCAGGTCGTTCCAACGGGGGAGGCTGCTGGATTTCTGTCCACTCCGAGACGAAGTCTGCGATGACCTGGGACTTGATAGCCTGCCTAGGGCAGAACTCTAGGTCGAACTCGCCCAGCTCGATGGACCACTAGACGATGCGCCCAGTGGTGTCACGGCTCCACAGGATCTCACCAAGGGGGAAGGCCGAGGCGACCTTGATCTTGTGTGACTGGAAGTAATGCCGGAGCTTGCGGGAGGTCATGAGTAGTGCGTAGAGCATCTTCTGGGGCTGGCTGTACCTGGTCTTGCTGTCAGATAGGACTTCGCTGATGTAGTAGATGGGTCGCTGGACAGGGTAAGGTCGCCCCTCTTCAGGCCACTCAGCCACCAGAACGGCGCTGACCACCAGGGTGGTCGCCGAGATGTAGAGCAGTAAGGTCTCCTTAGGCGCCGGGGGCACCATCACCGGGGGTGTCGTGAGGAAGGTCTTGAGTTGCTCAAGGGCTTGGTCCACCTCCTCGGTCCAGACGAACTTGTCCGCCTTTTTGAGCAGCTTAAAGAAGGAGAGGCCCTTTTCTCCAAGTTTACTAATGAATCGGCCTAAGGCCGCCATCATGCCGGTGAGCTTCATGACGTCCTTCTTGCCTGTAGGTCGCTTCATCCTGAGGATGGCATCCACCTTGGTGGGATTGGCCTCGATGCCCCGGTTGCTGACTATGAAGCCCAAGAGCTTGCCAGATGGGACACCGAAGACACACTTCTCTGGATTAAGTTTCCAGCGGTAGACGCGGAGGTTGGCGAAGGTCTCCGTGAGGTCAGCTATGAGCTTATCTTCGTGGGTGGTCTTGACGACCACATCGTCGACGTAGGCTTCTATGTTCTTGTTGATCTGGCTGGCCAGACACTTCTGGATGGCCTTCTGGTAGGTCGCACCAGCATTCTTGAGGCCGAAGGTCATGGCTATGTAGCAGTAGATGCCATGGAGCGTTATGAACGCCGTTTTGTCTTGGTCAGAGACCTTCAGGGCTATCTGGTGATACCCTGAGTAGCAGTCGAGAAAGCAGTGGAGGACGCTTCTGGCCGTGGAATCCACGACCTAGTCGATGCGCGGAAGAGGGAAAGGGTCTTTAGGGCAGTGCCTGTTGAGATCGGTGTAGTCGATACACATTCTCCATTGACCGGTTTTCTTTGGTACAAGAACCGGGTTGGTGAGCCAAACCGGGTTTTTACACTCGGATAAATCCGGCAGCTAGGAGCTTTATTAGCTCTACCCTAATGACGTCCTTGCGATCTTTCGCAAAGCGGCGAAGCTTCTGCTTGACAGGCTTGGCCGTCTTGCTTACATCCAAGGCGTGCTCAGCCAGCTCCTGGGGACACCTGGCATATCTGATGGACTCCATGCGAATATGTCGACATTATCCCGGAGGAAGCTGGTGAGCGCGAGTTCCTATTTGGGGTTGAGCCCGTCGCCGATCACCACCATCTTCTCTGGGTCAGCAAGGCCGAGGCAGACCTTCTTCATCGAGGGAGCCGCGTCTAGCGCGGTGTCGGTGCGCTTCTGTTCTGGGACAGATTGGTCGACAGGGTCGACTTGGTTGGCCTCAGCGACCAACACCGCGGAGGCGTCGGCAACAGCGGAGGTCGCGGTGAGGTCGAGGGCCTTTCTGTTGCACCTGAAGGAAATGATGAGGTCCCCCTTAATGGAGAGGACCCCATGTGGAGCCGGCATCTTTAACACCAAGTAGGTGTAGTGCGGGATGGCCATGAATCTGGCCAACATCGGCCGACCTAGGATCGCGTGGTAGGAGGACTTGAAGTTGGCGACCTAGAAGTTGAGGTATTCCGTGCGGAAGTTCGCCTCCGTACCAAAAGTCACGGGGAGGGAGACCCGACCCAGGGGGTAGGCCGCCTTCCCGGGGACGATGCCATAGAAGGGCTCGTCGCACTCCGTCATCTTGTCGAAGTCGAAGTCGAAGCCCATCTTCTTGAGGGTCTCAACAAAGATGATGTTGAGCCCGCTGCCTCCGTCGATAAGGGTCTGGGAGAGCAGGGTCTCGAAGACCTTGCAGTATTTGTTGCCTTTCTTGTAGCTGTCGATGATCTGGTCGTCCCTGACACCAACACACTCGTTCCGGTTCTCGAAGAACCGGGTGTTGTAGTCGCGGAGTCGCTCCTTGGGCTTCTGCACGACCCGCCCCAGGCTGAAGGCGTTTCCAGGGCGATCATAAGTCGCCTGGAAGTTCAACGTGAAGGCCTGGGACAGATCGGCCCAAGTCTTGATGTAGCTGGGCTCAAGGTTGTTGAGCCACAGCGAAGGGGCCTTGCCCATGACCAGCGGGAAGTAGGCCGTCTTATGGTCGAAGCTACCACCGGCCGCCTTGACGGCGACGTAGTAGGTCGACAGCCAGATGTTAGGATCGGAGCGCCCATCATATGGCTTGATGTTGGTCTTGAAGATGTTGGGGTACTCCAACCTCTTGAAGCGGGCATCCAGCGCCGGGAAGGCGTTGAGGGCAAGGTCGTCGCCGGAGCCTCTGGCCGGGGCGGCCTCTCTTGGCGCGGAGTGGATGCTGCGCTCGGGAACGACAACCTGGGAACGTGGCTGCTGATCCCGGTCGGACTGGATGATGGCAGGGTCGCCGTGGTCGGTGTCGTACTTGGCACGGTGCCGGTTCTCAATCTCGTGTTGATCACGAAGCTCGCGCTCCATGATGCGGTGAACGCCCCCGGGTGCGCCGTACTCGCGGTCGTAGTCCAGGCGGCGGCGGAGCTCACGCTCCTCGCGCTCTCGGTGGCGCTGGTTGATGACGCCACGGGCATCGCGAGCACGCCTGTTGGCATCGAGGTTGACGCGAAGGTCGCGGGCAGCAGCGGGCTGCTGGGCGGGTTGCTCAGGGTTGTGCTGAGCGACCTCCTCCCGGATGGGGGAGAGATGGCTGCGCACAGGTCGATGGGATCGACTGCACGAGTGGTGGGTCGATGAAGACACAGCGGACTTGGAGGCCGTGCTCTTCTCTTCCACCAGGGCGTTGGCGACCCGGAGGTACGCGAGGGTCTGCTCATCTTCAGGCGTCTGGACTTGCTGGAGTCGGGTAATGGCCGCGCCCAGGTTGGCCTGGGGGCTGTTGAAGGTTGGGATCCCAGCTTCCTCGAACTCCAAGCGCAGGTCTTGAGTGCAGGGCAAGACACGTTGTTGCTCTTCTGCACGTCGCTCAGCACGGCGAGCGTTGGCTTGGATGCGGGCCGCCTCCTCAGAGTTGGTCGCACCCACGCGGGGTGGCTCGTTCTCGGAGATCACCATCACCTGGCGGAAGACGATCTCCGAGTTTTTGGGGGAGATGCGAACCCGGACCTTCTGGAACTCCCCGCAGTCCGGAGACTGGGTAGGTCGCTTGGCTCGATGAGGGAGCTCGTTGTCGATCTTCTTCCGCAGGCGGCACCCGCGGTGGGTATGCTTCGCACCCTTGTGATAGGTGCAGGGCATGTCGAGAGGGTCGCGCCGGGCGCGAGTCGTAGGCCTTGAGTCGCGTGAAGGTCGCCGCCCAGATTGGATCTGAGGAGGCGTGGAGAATTGGCTCAGGCGAGGGCCAGGCGCTGACTTCAGGCCGAAGGGGAACGTATCGTGGCGTAGCGCTGTCTGCGCCGAGCGCTGAGCTCATTCACAGATCTCCAGGGTTTCCCGTATCGAGCCGATGACGCTTTCCATCCCCTGGACAATGTCACAGGGTCTGGGTGGGTGGGTCTCCGATTCTAGATCGGGAACAGAGACGGCGGCGGACGCCACGATGACCTTCTCGGAGGTCGCTGGAGGAGTCAAGGCTGCCGGAGCAGGAGAGGTCGCCGTGAAGGATCCAAAGCAGATCTCCACAGGGTCGGCGAGGAAGGCCGCCATGCTCGCTGGGAAGACGACGCCAGATTGGGCCACCATGCTGCACAGCGAGTTCCTGATCACCCCTACCTGGCGCGCCAACTGTCAGGGGGTGAGACCTGGACAGATCCGCTAGGGGGTTACCCTAGAGATTTGCAGGTTAATGGAGAGGATCGGGATCTAAGAGCGTAGGTGGTTGCGCACGGGATGCACACGGAGCTAGGCGAGTATGGCGGCGAGGAACAAGGAGACAAGGGTTTATACTGGTTCAGGCCTCCGGAGAGTAAAACCCTACGTCCAGTTGTGGTGGATTATGCGAGGATGAAGATGAGTTGTTCTGTGCATGGAGCCCTAGGCCGCCTTATATGGGGAGGACGGGCTAGGGTTTGCATGCGCAGGTCGGTTGACCCGTGTCGGGGTCGGTTAAAACTGTGGGAAGCATATCTCCCGGATTACAAGGGACATCTCGCGATACGCGGAGTCTACAGGCGGCGACGCGTCAGGTCGCCGTGTCTTGACTTGCATGCCAAGGCTTCGCGGGTCTTCCGGGATCCTGATCAGGTCGCCCGCGGTCTTCGGAGGTGTGGATAAGGTCGCCGGGCCCAGTTGACTGGTCGGCGGGTCTTCTGGAAGGTCGGGTCCACTTGTCAGGGGCCCCTGGCACCATGGCTGGTGGGGACCCATGGGTACCCATGTCTCTCAGATCTTTTCATGGAGGTCTCCCAAAATCTTGCTCCACTTGACGGCACCTTCCTTGTAATCTTCTTCGGAATATTCATCCATACTCAAAGTTTTGGGTTGTGGTCAAGGAGGTATACACAAAAAGATATTTTTGGTTTGTGGGTGGATATCCGGCGAAGTTTGCAAAATTCTCAATGTGGAAACTCACAATGCACGGATAGAAAAGGCTAGCATAAAGATAGATACGCAAAAACAGAATGACCAGCTTCTTAGTCTCGAGCCAGAGAAATCAAGCCTTGAATCAATGCACCCAAAAATAAATCTTGTAAACTAAGGTTTTTGCACTCAATGAATATAAGGCTTTGGATAGGTTGAGCAAAATGCAAGTGGTATTAAAGACAAGGTTAGCATATCTTTTAAGAATAAAAATAAATGATCTTTGATTCATTCAAAAATGAGAGCAACGAAAAATACTATGGGTCTCAAGTTATCATAACCTCCACAAAAGATTAGGCTAGCATTAATTTAAATTTCAGATCATATTAAAGAGAGCACTAGCTTAATCATATACAAACCAAGCACAAGAATGAGCAAGGTGGCAACGATCATCATATATCCATAAGTAAGAGCATACAAGATATCATCATAGTGAGCACAAGGTAACAGTGATTATTATTGAAAACAAAAACAAATCTAGGTTGTACTCCTAGTAGCCATGTTATTCTATAGAGAGATATACAAAGGTTGCATCTAAGGTTGTGGAAAGCATAAACATATGTGCAGACATATAGAAAGACAAGAACAAAAAGATGGTTGAGGAACCATTACCGTCCTTCGATGCTTGAAGTGTAGCACGGCCTCCCCCATGCTTAAGCATTGTGCTTAACATGGAAGAAGAAAATTGTCATCTCGTGGCAACCGTGATCCTTGTACTCCGTGCGGTCTTCTCATGTCCACCAAATCCTCCCCCATGCTTAGCATGTTGTTAGGCATGGAAGATGATGAACCATCTTGAAGTCCTACCGCCATGTGTGGATCGTCATACTCTTCACTCTGTCTTGATTTTCCTCCAACGTCCACCCTTTGTCACAAGCCTCCGTCCAAATTGTTTCTTATACCATCTTCACCTCCTTCCATGTTGTCCCTCATTGCTGGTTCATCTTTCACGAATTTTTCTTATACTTCCAGAACATAACATGTACTGAACTGTTGCTTCATTGCAAAGTGCTTGAAATTATTTTTCCAACGAGTGGTCATTCATCCCAATCGGACTTCGGACAAAGGAGTTGTGCCCTTTTTACTCCGTGAGTTCAAGCTGTCCCGGGCTGATTTCAGAACGTGTGACACCTAAAGATTTGGTTGTAACTCCTTGCACGGGTCTCCTAAAATGTTGAATCTTGATGCGTTGGAAAGAAGACTTAATGGACCTCCTGAATATCCAATTTTCCTATTTTGTACACTCCTGAATGTGTGCTTAATCTTGATGAAAACAGCAGCACTTCTTTCGAGATTTTGGAGGTGTTGATGATCTTGATTTTAGCTTTTTATCACGAACTTATGGGAGTGATTCATAATTCCTACAAAACAATTCTAAAGCACAAAGTACCCCCGAGGTGATGGTCAGGAATACTCACTCTATGCTGACAAACGAAAGACATGCCCTATGATCTTAACTTGTGGCATAGTTAATCTAGTAAAAGAAAAGTTAAAACCTAATGGGTGTACGTGTGTGCAAGTGTGTATGCAAATGAAAGGATGGTATAAACAAAACAACATTTACACCAAATTCTAAGCTCCATGCTTACAAAGTGGTTGCCAAACTTCTCCATTACCATAAAGATTTATTAACCAAGGTCAAAACACCATGCTTATCCCAAGATTAACAACTCCCTATAGTGTAAGATAAGTAGGGCGCATTGCAAAGTTTATAAAGCAACCAATGCAACATGATAGCAAGGTATATAAAACTGAATGATGGTGGTCTCCAATCATGTCTAAACACCATGTTTACACAAGATTGCAAAAGGAAGTAACGCACGTCGACAAGCATTAATATAGATATGAAAGCATTCATCATAAAGTTTTACAAAAAGACCAAGCTAACATAAAGCGGATGATGACAATGAGATGGATGCATAATGCAAATGCAAAGAGTTAGAGCAAACAAATGTTAGCAAGGGTTGAAAAGATCAAACAACCAAAGTAACAAGGTTTTAAGGGTAGGTTATGGGTATCCTATATTTTTGGCTCAAATAAGAATTTTGAAGAGAGGGAGTCAAACATAGAAATTCTATCCAAGGTGGTGCTAAGAGTCTTATTATGAAAAACAAACCTATGGTTTTAGGAAGGCTAAAGGTGTGAAAAATTTTCTCATAGGAGGGCTAGTCAAAGTTTTTAGTTAGAACAAGGGATAGAGGTGATCTTGGCTAACCGGAATGGTGCAAGCCAATCAACGCAAGTCAACCCTACCCTTGTTGGCTACGGGTTTTTGGTGGGGGTTAAAGGAAGGCTTAGGTTGGATGGACAAAAAGTTAGATCAAAACAAAACATGCAATGCAATATGACATGGATGAACAAAATGACATGATATGGTGGTTGTCTAAAACAAATGCAAAAGTTAGCCTAAATTAACTAGCCACAAGTTTAGAGTTAAAGGATGGTGCCAACTTCATAGCTCTCTCTAAAAAGACTCAAAAGCAAAGGACTCCAAACACTAATAGGCACACAAAAGGGTCTACAAGATTTCCAAGATCAAGAACAAAGTGCTCCCTCGATAGCAATTAAATCAAATAACATGGTGTTGTGTTATTTATTAGAGCAATGGTACAATGCTACTTGATGTTTCAGTTTAAGATCACAATGTAGACGGTCATATTATATATATAAACAAAAGCAAACGGGTTGCCTCCCGCAAAGCGCTTCATTTAAAGTCATAGAGCTTGACTTTCTTACGTACCTTTTCGTGGTCGCGAAGCCATGGTCCTTCATGTAAGATTTGAAGATGTCCATGCAGCTTCGATCCACTCTCCATGCTTGACATGATCATTTTACTTGATGAGAGGTTTGCCCAATCAATTCTTCGGGGCATGGCTCCTCTCCTCTTGATTAAGGTTTAATGACCTGAATGGTTAGTGAAACTCGAGTTTTCTCCCGACACACGCTCTTTTAAGGTGACGAGCTTGACCATGCACAAAGCAAGTCTAAGTTTTTGCAAAACGTAAGGCAAACAAATGCATACATAACCACAATTTAAATTGGATGAACAAAATGTGATTAAAGGTAGCATAAGTTTCTTGCTCAGCACTAAAGCTCTCATTAGGCATGTGTTCATTAGGCAAGTTATTAACAAAGCTTAAGCATAACATAGCCTCTTTATCATACTCAAGAAATTCTAGCCTATCATGGTCATCAAAGGTGCAAGGCATAGAATCAAAACATACCATTGGATAAGAACATGAAATCAAAAGAAAGATATCATATCCAAAAGTACCTTAAGAGTTTAATGTGTACCTCAGCCTTCGAGCTTTTCATCGTGAGTGGTCCTCCGGAGTTGAAAGCGAACAATCCTTGATGATCGAAGGTGGCTCGCGTAGACTTTTCTCAATTCCTTCCTTCGTGCCACATGTCGTCAAGGTTGCTTTGTGTAGGATCACTCCTCTTCTTCATTTGCGGGGCTTCACACATGTCTTAAATGTCTTCATGTAGCTCCATGATCCTTCGTGTGAGAGCCCAAAGCATTCGCGCCATTGGATGTCGTCCTTTGTGTGTAATCTTTCATGGTTTGCTCCAAACATCTCCTTACGTCGGATATCGCCAACTTGTGCCTTCATTTGCCAATGCTCCAGGAGTCTTTGTTTTGTTCCAAGCCTCTGAATTTCTTCATGTGTGGTCTAACGAAAGCGTTGCCCAAACTTCTCTTCGTTGTTGTCGTCCTTATCTCTACTCTCTTGTTCCCACCGTGTTGCTGCCTATTCTTTATGGATTTTCCCCTGTATACATAACAGAACATATACCAAAATATAATTCTATAGAAGGGTTTATGAAATTACCTTTCCAACGGGTACTCACTCATCTTAATCGGAGTCCGAATGAGGGAGTTATGGCTGTTTCACTTCAGCTTTGCTTGCTATCCAGAAATTTTCAGGACGTGCAACCATCGGTGATTCGGCCATATCCGCTTGTAGGAACCTCCGATCGACTTGATTCTTGACTCGTTGGAAGCGTAACTTCGCGGGGCTTCTAAATATCGAAAGATATCCTATTGTTCTCCCCATGGGGCTGTGCAAAAAATGATGCGAACAGAAACTTTGAAGATGTCGACGAGCTTGATTATGTGATCTTGGGGGCATCGTGATTGCTTCCAATTCCTATTGGTTGATCAAACAAATCTCCAAAAAACATTAGTCTTAAAAATTTAATTGACACATGGGTGTACATTGTTCGTCATCTTTCATCTAGGGTGTGGGCTCGATAGCGGATGATGGGCCACTAACAAAAGTTAGCACCTACCACTAAAGAGCGAATCTTAATGTTGTGATCATCTTGTCAGAGCGGACGGTGGACTTCTTGAAGCCCAAGTTTTAGTGTCTAGCTTTTCACCTGCTTTCAAGGACACAAACAAGAAAACAAGCATATATGCAATAATAGAAAATTAGGGTTAGTAAAATAGAAAGGTAGATCACCCTAGGGTTTGAGTTGCTGATCCCCGGCAACAGCGCCAGAAAAAGGGCTTGTTGACAGTTCAAAACCGTATGGAAGTTCACCGCAAGTGTATGGGTGACTTGGTGCCTTTTTCACCAAGTAGGGTCCCCAAGGTTTGTCAATCCAAGGATCGGAAGCAAACCGCTAAGGTTCTCTACCTTATTTAGTCATTCTAACCTAACATATAGCATTGATTACATACAAGGGATAAACCTTGATAGATATGAGTTATTGCACAAGGTTGATCACATCCATGGACATCGGCTAGGGTAAAGCTCCACCGAAGGGGTAACTAGGCCTAGCGCCTTCTAATTGAAGTTCCGGCAAATGAGCAATGAATTGGACATCTCATCTACTAGCATCCTTAAACTCCTACCTCCGGCCTACCTCCCGAAGACATCCACTCTTTTGGGGGTATCATCTTGTCACGGTGAACCCTTAATGAAGCGGGGAATCTAGGGGCACGCTCAAACATGAGCGTGTCTACAAACCATGAAGGGTCGACATGCTAAACCTAATTGCCATGATTACATAGAGCATGCTATATAGCCTAACCATGTATTAGACTAAGGATCAAATCACATTCATGATAGGTAAAAAGTATAGACAGAGACATGGAATCGATAATAGATCGGAAAACATGATTATCATTGCTCACATAATAATAGATGTGTTTGGATCATCACCACCGAGTACATACCATTGATGACCTCAACTAGCTCCGTAACTCCACCATGGCACAACCACGTAGGGCGGCCATGGCGGCTAGGGTTGGCCTAGACCATCCCCTAGACAACTTCGAGGACTCCGCTGCCGTCGTCTCCTTCTAATGCTCACTTCTAGGTTTTGCCGAGTTCTGGTGAATGGATGTGGCGGCCGTCGGAGACAAGGGATATAAATGAGCCGAGGAGCATGTAGGTCAAAGGGTGTCGCGAACCGGGCCCGAAACACCCTAGGTCGGTCGGCATGGGCCGGCCAGCCTAGGCCCTTTTCGGCCCAGTTCGGGCCCATCTTCCTCCACGATGCTTCTCGCACTTTCTTGAATATTTGTCGAACTTTATGTGTGTCCTTGACGTCGTTTTCCCCGCAGTTTAGATAAGGGTGCTTGGTGCGCAAACTCCCGCACCTTCTGTTCTGGTCCTCGGAGTTTCACATCTTCATGCTTTGGTCCTTGGGTCATTTGGAGTCATGTTCACTTCGTGTCTTGACTCGTGCCGGGCTTTGTGATCTTCTCATAAAGTGCTCGATGAACTTTACCCGGAAGTCCTCATTTAGGTACTTAATTCCTGCATAAACAACATACTCCAAAAACCACATGCAAGTGTGAACTTGTTACATCATTAGTATGCCTAGTGGCGGGTTAGTTATAATTCAAAGCTCAAACCAAAGTGTAACAAGTGCTCCTGGTTGACGGAAATCGACCGTCAACAGTGTTTGAAAAACGCACTTGTATAGTAGTCCCCGAGCATTGAAGTAGGCAACAAGGCTGCTTCGATGATCCAAAAAAGAATAAGAAATCAACTCAAGAGATGACTTGAAGAGAAATGAGGTTTCCTAGAAGGTCGAAACGACGAGGAAAACTAGAGAGCGTTTGAAAAACACACTCGTATAGTAGTCCCCGAGCATTGAAGTAGGCAGCAAGTGATAGAGGCGGAGTGCCCGATCTTTCGGTGAGTGGAGATAACTTCAATCTGGTGGGAGCAGACCCTCACGATCCGACTATGATGAGCGAGACTCGAAGTGCCAATGCAATCACTAAAACAACTCCCGATGGTTACCAACCTTGCCGGTGCAAGATCAGTCTGATCACGAAGATCAATTCCTGTACACAATCGAAGAATGAACAAGAATCTAAGGTGAGCAATCTTAATATCACTCGAGGTGGAGTTCTGAATCACAGAAGACAACATGTATTTGAGTGTGTTCTGGGGTAGCTAAAGCTAGATGTAAAACAAAACTCAAGTTCTAAACAAAAGGGACTCTATCTAATATAGAGGAAAAGGAAAAGGGGGCACATCCCCTAGCGGCCACGAGGAGGGCGCGTGCGGCCAGGGAGGTGGCGTGCGCGGCCAAGGGTGGAGGGGTGCACTGGTCCCTGGCGCCAACCCCAGGCGCCCACATGGGCCTCCTGTTGGGCCAGTCTTTATTCTTCTGGGCCTTCGTTCTTTCACAGCAGGACGAAGTTCAATTCTCTCGCATGAGCCCGAGTGAGTGGCCCAGAAGGTGTCACCTAGAGTGGAGGATCAACTAGAGGCGCCTAAGGTGTTGTTGGTGTAGATGTACTCGTGGTGTCCGCATCAACTGGTGTAGATGTACTCGTGGTGTCTGCATCAGCAAGGCTGCTTCATGATCCAAAAAAGAAGAAGAAATCAGCTCAAGAGCCGACTTGAAGAGAAACGAGGTTTACTAGAAGGTCGAAACAACGAGGAAAACTAGAGGGTGTTTGAAAAACGCACTCATAGAGTAGTCCCCGAGCATTGAAGTAGGCAGCAAGACTGCTTTGATGGTCCAAAAAAGAAGTAATCCTGGTCGTGGAGAAGCGATTGTCATTGTAGTCGTGGAGAATCAGTTGTAGAGACACCCAGATATCTTTGCATGGCTGTAAAGAGTCTGGCAGAGCCACTCGAGGCATGCCGACCTCAAGAAGGTCGCATGCTAAAACCACCCAAGCGTCTAGAGATACTTGGCAGGGCCAGTTTGGTGCGCACCCCACAGAGAGGCCTTCGTTCCTTGAAGTAGTCCTTCCAATGGTATCCAGAACAAGCTGGCAGGGCTAGAAATGCACACCGACCTGCGGGAGGTCATGCATCCAGGGTGCCCAACTAGGTTGGCAGGGCTAGAACAGTACCAAGGTATTGAAGGACCTAGGAACTATGGCACACCGACCTCTCGAAAGGCCATTTTGGTGCCTAGATAATCAGCATGGCTGCCAATTGCCTAGTGGAGCCATGATACCGAGGTATTGCCGACCAAGGTACCGGGCACACCGACCTTCAGGAGGCCCGTCGACTATCGTAGAATATCGTAGACATGGTTAATTTGGACTCCAGGCGCCCAGATGAATCTGGCAGAGCAGCGAGGCATGCCTACCCCGGAAGGTCTTCAATCGAACCTTTGACCATTCTGCTCGGGAGATAGAAATATAGGCTGTCTGGTACAAGGTCCATTTACGTGCAGAGCCGTAGCGGGTGCACCAGGACACAGAGCCACAGAGGGTGCAAATAAGACGCAGAGCCGTAGTGGGTGCGAATATCGTTGGACGAGGTCGTAGTAGGTCGTAGACTTGAAGAGGTTGTAGAACTAGCAGGTATAAGACCATGTGGTAGTAGGGCCATCTGACGCGGCGTCAGGCTAGTTGAGGGGTGAACTATAGTGTAAAGTAGCATGAGGTCACCAGCCATCTCGCTCAGCACAACAAGACAAAAATCGCATCCGACAAAAAGCAATTGTCCGAGCGGAACAGATGAAAGTCTGGCAAAGGCACATACTGTGCAGGTCACGGGTAGTGAAATTGGCAGGAGCTCACATGCAAACAGTGCACATTGCACCAGGTGCAGGACACCTAGCTTTTTCATCATGTGTCGAGGGGAAACACCAGAGGAAGCTTCACATGCGCACAGTAACCAGAGTCACGTGTACACAGTGTGGAGGTCGATTGAGTGCAGGGCTCAGCTATAAATAGAGAAAGTACCCGGAGGCAAAGCCATCACCGTAGAGAAGATCATGAAGTCCCATTGTAGCCAAGATATCATGCCATGGGCATGCTTTCGTCCACCAGAGTGTACAAGAAAGAAGTTGTAGAAAGTTGAGGCTAGAAGAATACTTGCGAAGTGTGGAGTAATCCGCCAATCACTGCGCCCGCACCCATCGAGCAATCCAGGAGGAAACCGGTGTGATAATCCAGGTTCTTGGCGAGTAATAGATACACATTGAGGCCTGGTGGTACGTAGAGTTGGTGGCGAGTGTGCTAGGTCTAGGCACCTACTACACACCCGGGGTGAGCATCGGATCTGCATGCAAAAGTCGGGGGCCCTAAACGACTTGCTAGGAGCAGAGTCAGGCCATCGATCCCCGAGAGGTCTCCACGAAGGTCTGGAAGCTAGAAGAAAACTTGCGATGTACCCTGCTATAGCAGAAAGCATCGCAAGATTAGCTCTATGTAGATCAGTTCTTCAATCATGCCCATTACGGGGATGATCTAATTTGTATCTTCTAACTGGTCAAGGACTAGATGGGGCTTATGACGACCATGTAAACATAGAGTCAAGTATGTAAAGTTCACACTCTTCTGTCAATTCATGTGTAATGTCGTTCGTAGAGGAAATGAATCCCCTATTGTCGGTGTTTTGGACAAGCAACCTACCAAGGGGAGTACCCGAGGTAGATGAATGTGGCCTCGCCGAGATCGGTAACTCGAAGGAGAGACACGTGGCACACAATTTAGACAGGTTCGGGCCGCGAGGTGCGTAATACCCTACGTCCTGTATGCTGCGTAGCTCTGGATTGATTGGATGTGTTTACAAGATGATGCAGATGAAGAGATAGGGGTCCCTGCCTCACCTTATATAGTCCGGGAGGCAGGGTTACAAGTCGGTTTGAGGGGAGAGTACCAGTCGGGTATGGCTAGGAGTCCTTTACATGGATCCGGACATGTGTGGCTTCCTAACCGAGTACTATCCCTCTGTAGTCCTTGCGCCCCACGCCAGCAGGTGCCGTGTTGCCCAAGTTGAGTAGTCCCAAGGGCCCACCGAGTAGTCGGTCCTGGTACACACCAGAGTAGTGGGCCCAGGGATGTCCATACGACAAGCCCCCTAGTACTTTGTAGTCGAGCAGGATGTCTTCGACTAGTCTTGATGGCCTTGGCGAGTAGTCCTTGAGCGTCCCCGAGTTCCACAAGCCGAAAGTCCTCAAGAGTGCTTGAACCATCCCGAGGTTGGAAGGTACTCCAGCTGATCTTTGAGTAGTCTTGAAGTATTCTCGAGTAGTCCCCAAGCGTCCTCGAGCGTCCTCGAGTGCTTCTCTCGAAGGTCTTCAATAATACTCGCAATGTCTTGATGAAGAAACCATATGGAAAATGCAATTCGGAGAATCGCATTCCATATGGAATGTAGCCCCCAAGCCTTAGGTCGAATCGTAGATTCAAGCTGAGGGTCAATCTGAAGTTCTGCCAATCTTATCCCGAAAAATCTGGAGAAAAAACCGAAGGACACGTGGCACGGAGCCCCCGAGCCTTGAGTCAAGTACTTCCTCTCGAATTAAAGGGTCATCTTGATTGTAGAATGTGTCCTGAGTGGATCTTGAATCTAGTTGTATCCCACTGAGGTCATCTGAAGTAGTCGAGCCCCCGAGATGGAGAGCATCGAGTACTGGAAGTTGAAGAGTCACGCTGCTGCCGCTAGGTCACCCGTCTGGCGCCGTATCTGCCTGCTGAGAACCGAGCCACCAGGGCCGGTTATAAATAACCGGTGAGTCCCTTAGGGTTTTTCACTCCTAGCAGTTGCATTCCTCAGATTAGATCTGAATCACCGCCTCCTCTGCTCCTCTGCTGCCGCCGCCGCTGCGCAGAGACTTAGATCCATTTGCTCGCGCCGCCGCAGTCCACCCGCCGCTGAAGCCCCTGAGCGAATGCGAGTGAAGACACCCGTCATTTGGAGAATGAAGGGGTCTCCGGCGAAGGGCAAGAAGACCGGTGCGTCGAAGAAAAGGAGCCACGATGAAGAGACCGGGGATGCCGGCCAGTCGTCGACGTCGCCACCCTCGTCCCCTCACCCTAATCCGGCGAAGGAGTGGAAGAAGGTGAAACTGAAGACCGAGGACCTCCTCGCCTTGGTCAACAGTGGGTTCCTTCGTGAGAAGGAGGTGGATCTATGGCGCACCGCCACCGACGATCCATACCCGATGGAGAAGAATCCGGACGAAATCCCAATGTTCGCCCGGTTCGTAGAGCGCGGATTGGCGCTCCCCGCCAATGATTTCTTCAAGGGTCTGCTCAGGTACTATGGCATCGAGTACCTTAATCTCAACCCCAATGGTATCTTCCACATCTCCATCTTTGTACACTTCTGCGAAGCCTTTGTGGGGATCAAGCCCCACTGGATCTTGTTTCGGAAGTTCTTCCGGTTGAAGCCGCAACCGAGCACCAACGATACACGAGTAGTCGGAGGTGCCGGTATCCAGATGCGTGAAGACGCCGCCGACCAGTACCGGCCGTACAAGTTGATAGACTCCAACGAGGACTGGAAGGCCAAGTGGTTCTACATCAGCAACCACCATCCTAAGCTGCTGAAGCCGAGCGGGTGTCAACCGAAGCACAAGCCGTGGTGGAACACAGAGCCCACCATGCAAGAGGGTATTCAGCTACCCGAGTTGCTGAAGAAGATCAAGGCCTTGCGAGAAGCCGGACTGAGGGCCGAACATGTGGCCTTCAGCTTCATGAAGAGGAGAGTGTAGCCACTGATGGCACGAGACACCCTCGGGTACCAGTACACCGGCGACAAGGATACGTCCCGGTTGCCTGGCTTCGAACTCGAGGACGACGTTATTGTCGATAGGCTGGGCAAGATCTTCAAGGACATGCCCCCGTTACACCATGCCCGGTGCCAGAGTACTCTGCGGCACGGCCACCAAATCAAGTCAGTAGTCGTGACATAAGCCCCCGAGTACTAATGTGCTTCAAGTAGTCGTACTCATATGTGCTACATGTTGTAGGATGATGTGGCGAAATACGTTTCAGTCCTGACTTCTCCGCGATTTGTGGAGCAATCGGAGGAGAAGGGCAAGAAGAAGGAACTCCGCATGGTCGGTGAAGGCAGTGACACCGTTGTCATTGAGTCCGGCTCTGATGACGATGAAGATGAAGAAACACTGCAGCAAAGGTTCCAGCTGTGCTCCAGGTTCAGCCGAGCTGGGATGCCAGACGTCCCAGTCATCGAGAAGCCATCCAGCCTCGAGGCTAATTTGCCGGCGCCGCCCAGGAGGCTGCGCAACGTGGCGCGGAAACGCGCCGTCAAGAAGCGGAAGGTCTCCGAGACGACCAACCAAGAGGTAAACACCGCGACTAGGGTAGTCGAGCACAGCTGATAAGTAGTCGTGGGCTGATGAGTTGTATTGTAATGTTGCAGGATATCCCCTCCCCGGACCTCGTAGACCAGGGCGACGAGGGGGTCCTGGACACCGTGGGGGTGGCAGCTGATAGGAGTATCAGCCCACCTCCGTCAACCGAAGAAGTCGTGCCCGCAGCGGCACGGCAGGAGACCGGCGCTGCGGAGCCGCAGCTGTCGGTTGAAGAAGGACGAAACCCTCCGCCGGCCGCAACTGTAGAGCAACCGGAGGAGGCGCCTGTTGAGGCCGGAGCTGCCGCCGAGGCTGGCATAGTTGATATTGCTAGTATACTAGGTGCTCCAACCGTGACCGTGGTGCGGTCAACACTGTAAGTTCTTATGAACTTTCAAGTAGTCGTATAGACGGCAGACTTGTCTTGCTGACTTGATTACTTCATGATGCAGGAAATCCACGGACCTGTCGTGGGACGGTGAGGAGACCAGCACTCCAGCCAACAGAGAGGGCTGCTCGGCGGAGGAGCGCGAACCCACACCGCCGCCACAGACTGAAGTCGCGGTTGAGTCGTCGTTGGAGGAAGCCACCTTGGTTGAAGGTATGTGTCCTGTCACCACTGATAGTCATTATGCATAGTAGTCGTAGCCGCTGAGATTGACTGCGTGTACTCATTGTGCTAGGAGCACAAGCTGAGGGAGCCTCGATTCCTGAAGCCGTGGCCATGGAAACGTCTACTGTGGAGTCGGAGCCCACAGGACCGATGGCCGGGACGGCGGAAGAAACAGCCCCCGAGCTGGGTGCGGAGGTGCAGGACGATCCGCTCCACTGGACGAGCACAGACGTAGTCGTCCGCTCGCCCATCATAGAGGAAGCCGCGCCGATCCGTTCGGCGGCTATGGCAGAGGAGGCATCTTCGAGCCGCGGGGGTCTTGAGCTGCTGGAAGACAATCTTTTCGATCCGGCCGTTGTTGCTCTGAACATGGAGTCATGGCGGCGTACCCAGCAGTGGGTCAAGGTACGTTGCGAGTACCTCGGGTAGTCTTGCACGACGAAATACAAAGTACCCGTTTGACTGTTCTGTCTGCACAGGATATTATTGAGAGATCCCGTGAGAAGGCTGAGCTGCTGAAGGGGTACGGCGACACAGTCCTTCGTGCCGAAGCCTTGGAGAAGGAGCTCGACAAGTCGAAGAAACATTCTGCGCTGCTCCAATCCAAGCTTGACGGTGCCTTCGCCCAATATCATAACATAGTGCAAGAGATGCAGGCGAAGAGGGACGACTTGATTCGGAAAAACAAGTCGCTGCACCAGAAGAATAAAGGTATGCTTCCCGCCAAAGCCTTTGAGTACTTATTAGGGTACCTTGGTGTAATCTGGCGATGTGATGAGTTGTCTGCAGAGCTTGAGGAAAGGGTCGACCAGCTGAAGGCGTCGGAGACGGACTTGAAGAACATCGTGTACCGTGAGACCGACAAAAGAGAGGTACTTGAGTATGAGTACGCTCAGTTGCGCCATGAGTGTATCAAGCACATGGAGCTTCGTGAAGCCTCAGACCGTGACCTTGTCAATTGCTATAAATCTCTGCAGAAGCTCAATGAAGATTGCGAGAAGCTGCGGGGCCAGCTGAAGGAACTTGAGGAAGCCACGCTACCCATTGCAAGGCTGCTGGTGCCACACCCGGGCAGGCCGAAGATTGCTCCACTGGTGGACCGGTTGAAGGAAGCCCCCGGGCGTCTGGCGACGTATGTCAAGCACTTGGCGAAGTCGATCCCGAACCAAGTCTTGGCATACATGAAGTCATATTTCCCCAAGGCTCTAGTGGACGTAGTCGCCGGTGGACTTGCAGCGAACTGTACTGACGATCAGTACAAGACCCTCCTGGAGGAGATGGCGCCCATTGCTGAACAAGTGGCGGAAAAGCTCAACCTTCAGTAGGAGTACTTGTAGGAGTAGCTTAGAGTAGTTGATGTAAAACAAACAAAGTTGTTAGTAACTTGTTTGGATTATCAATGAAAGTTGACCACGATATATCTGCGAAATAAGTACTCGTAGCCGCCACTTGCAACGAAGTGTGCGGCGTACCAAACCGTGGTGGAGCTTGTGAGTAGTAGTACTCAGTAGGAGATGCCTGATTGGAAGGCACAGTAAATAAGTTGAGTGAAAATCAAACTTTATTACTGATGAATAAGTACACCTGGATGGTCAGAGTTGTTTACAAGTGTAGTCGCCAGGACCCGGAGGCCGCCTACGGCTAAGTGGCGCTAGGACCCTTAGGCTACTTACAGCTAGAGATCCGTTAGTAGTCGTATAGACTGGATCTAGAGTACATGGTCTTGCAGACCGCTGCTAGAGTCCTCAGCGCTCTAAGCAGCCCAAGATCTGTTAGTAGCCGATGACGCTAGATCTTGGAGAAGAGTAGTCCGGAGACTAGTGCCAGGACCGGAAGGCCGCTTACAGCGAGGAGTCCGTGAGTAGTCGTGTAGACCTGGACCCGTAGAGTAGTCGAGCGACTACGCGTAGAAGCGACACAGCTGGTCGACGTTCCACGAGTTGTTGATGTTGTCGCCTTCAAGTGTTTGGAGGCGGTAGGAGCCTGGTCCGGTCACCTTGGAGATTGAAAAGGGACCTTCCCATGGTGAGCTGAGCTTGTGTAGTCCGTCCGTGTTCTGGATACGACGGAGGACTAGATCGCCGACGTTGAAGGAGCGTTCCTTGATGTTGCAATCATGGTAGTGTCGGATACCCTCGAGGTACCTTGCTGATTGGACGAGGGCGGCGCAGCAGGCTTCTTCGAGACTGTCGATGTCAACCCGTCTCCTGTCTTCTGAGATGCCTTCGTCGTATTGCTCTACTGCCAGGGATTCCCACATCACGTCGGCAGGTAGAATAGCTTCGGAGCCGTAGACCAGGAAGTAGGGCGACTGCCCCGTCGGCTTGGTAGGCTGAGTACGAAGCCCCCAGAGTGCATTGGGTAGTTCCTTGATCCACTTGCCTCCTTTGGTGTTAGCTGCGTCGTGCAATCGCTTCTTGAGGGCGTCGAGTACCATCCCGTTGGCGCGCTCAACTTGGCCGTTGGCACGGGGATGGGCGACTGAGACTTACCGGACGTCGATCCCGCTGTTCTCGCAGTATTCCCAGAACTGATGGTTGTTGAAGTTGGAACCCAAGTCTGTGATGATGCGATGGGGCAGCCCGTAGCGATGCACGAGTTCATCCAAGAAGTCGAGTACTCTGTCGGCCTTTGGGCAGGTGACCGGCTTGACTTCGATCCACTTGGTGAACTTGTCGATGGCCACCAAGACTCTGTTGAATCCTCCTGGCGCAGTTGGCAGAGGCCCAATCATGTCGAGCCCCCAGCAGGCAAAGGGCTAGGTTGGTGGTATGGTGACTAGCTTGTAGGCCGGGACGTGTTGCTGCTTGGCGAAGAATTGACATCCTTGGCACTTTTTGACGAGTTCTTCAGCGTCGGCCAGAGCTGTGGGCCAGTAGAAAGCTCGTCGGAAAGCCTTGCTCACCAGCATCCGAGAAGACGCATGGTTGCCGCAGACGCCTTGGTGGATCTCCTCCAAGATATCCTTGCCTTCTTCTCGAGGTATGAACTTCATGAGTACTCCAGAAGTGGCACCTCGCCTGTAGAGCTTGTCTCCGACTAGCACGTAGGCCTTTGCTCGGCGGACGAGTTGTTCGGCCAAGTTCTTGTCGGATGGGACCTTCTGCTTGCGGATGTAATCGATGAAGGGTTGGCTCCAGTCCACGTCGATCATCATGACCTCTTGGCCAGACTGTAATGGCGCAGGGTCAGTGGCCGTTGGCACCGACTCCGGGATGGATGGCGCGTGAAGCTCGTGGACGAAGACTCCAGCAGGTACTTGCGCGCGAGTAGAACCAAGCTTCGACAGGACGTCCGCGGCAACATTGTTATCGCGGACGACGTGGTGGAACTCGAGACCGTAGAACTTGTTCTCGAGCTTGCAGACTTCCAGACAGTAGGCGTCCATATTCTCCTTGTTGCGATCCCAAGACTTGTTGACTTGGTTGATGACCACTGCGGAGTCGCCGTAGACTAGTAGCCGCTTGATGCCCAAAGAGATTGCGAGGCGGAGCCCGTGAAGTAGGGCTTCGTACTCGGCTTCGTTGTTTGAGACCTTCCAGAAGATCTGCAGGACGTACTTGAGTTGTTCGCCTTTTGGAGAGATCAGTAGTACCCCTGCACCTGCCCCTTCGAGCTTGAGTGAGCCGTCGAAGTACATCACCCAGTGTTCTGGGCGCTCGGTTGGAGTTGGTAGCTGATTCTCCCACCACTCTGCCATGAAGTCGACTAGTGCCTGGGACTTGATAGCAGTACGTGGCTTGAAGTCAATGTTGAGGGCGCCGAGTTCGACTGCCCACTTGGAGATTCTTCCAGTAGCGTCCTGGTTGCGGAGTATGTCACCGAGCGGGTAGTCGGTGATAACAACAATCGACTACTCCTGGAAGTAGTGTCGTAGCTTCCGCGAGGTGATGAGCACTGCGTAGAGTAGCTTCTGGACCAGCTGGTATCGTGCCTTGGACTCTGACAGAACCTCGCTGACGACGTAGACTGGTCGCTGGACTGGGTAGGCGTGGCCTTCTTCCTGCTGCTCGACAATGATGGCAGTGCTGACCACATGAGTAGTCGCAGCGAGGTAGAGCAGTAGCTGCTCCTTTTTGCGAGGAGCCGTGAGGACCGGTGGCTTAGACAGGAAGTCTTTGAGCTGCGCCAGAGCTTGATCAGCCTCCGCGGTCCACGCGAACTTCTCTTGATGCTTGAGTAGTTTGAAGAACGGTAGTTCTCGTTCTCCAAGCCTCGAGATAAATCTGTTCAGGGCCGCCATGCACCCGGTCAGCTTCTGGACATCCTTGATGCAGGTTGGAGCTTTCATGTTGGTGATGGCGGAGATCTTCTCGGGGTTGGCTTCAATGCCACGATGGCTGATGATGAAGCCGAGTAGTTTCCCAGATGGTACGCCGAAGACGCACTTGTTGGGATTGAGCTTCCATTGGTACTCTCGCAGGGATGCGAAAGTCTCTTCAAGATCGGCGATGAGCGTATCAGAGTTTCTGGTCTTGACGACCACGTCATCCACGTAGGCTTTGACGTTCTTGTTGAGCTGCTTCTTGATGCAGACCTGGATAGCTCGTTGGTAGGTGGCGCCGGCGTTCTTCAACCCGAACGACATTGTCGTGTAGCAGTAGGCACCGAACGGGGTGATGAACGTGGTCTTCTCCTGGTCTTCTTCCTTGATAGCGATCTGGTGGTACCCGGAGTAGCAGTCGAGGAAGCAGAGCAGGTCACAGCCCGCCGTGGAGTCGATGACTTGATCAATCTGCGGCAACCCGAAGGGGTCTTTGGGGCAGTGCTTGTTGAGGTCGGTGTAGTCGACGCACATCCTCCACTCGTTGGTGTTCTTCTTGCGGATGAGGACGGGGTTGGCGAGCCACTCAGGATGGAAGACTTCACGGATGAAGCCCACCGCGAGTAGTTTGGCGAGTTCCTTCTTGATGGCATCCCGTCGGTCGTCGGCGAAACGGCGAAGGTGTTGTCGTTTGGGGGTAGCTTTAGGATCGACGTTGAGTGAGTGCTCGATCAGCCTCCTGGGCACCCCTGGCATGTCCGCTGGCTTCCATGCGAAGATGTCTCGGTTAGCCCGGAGGAAGCTGACGAGCGCGTCTTCCTATTTCGGGTCAAGACCCGCCCCGATCATGGTAGTCTTACTGCTGTCGCCTGTCCCAAGGTCGATGGCCTTCACTTGGACTTCCTCTGATGGCTGAGGCTTGTTTGCGGTGTCGGTCTTCTCGGGAATCTCGAGTTCGGTTGGGGCGAGCTTCTTGGACGCAGCAAAGATCTCCATCATTGCATTGGGTACTTGGTTGGTCGCTGCGAGTTCCACGGCTTCGGTGTCGCAGTCGAACGAAATCTTCAAGTCCCCTTGCAATGTGAGTACTCCGGCGGGACTTGGCATCTTGAGTACCAAGTAGGTGTAGTGTGGTACCGCCATGAACTTGGCGATAGCTGGTCGGCCGAGGATGGCATGGTAGGAGGTTTCGAAGTCCGCAACCTCGAACTTGATGTACTCGGTGCGGTAGTTCTCCCTTGTCTCCCCGAAGGTAACTGGCAGGACCACTGAGCCCAGTGGAATAGCCGCGTTACCGAGGACAATGCCGTAGAAGGGTGACGCGCTCTTGGTGAGCATGTCGGTGATGTCGAGCTTCATCTTCTTCAAGGTCTTGGTGAAGAGGACGTTGAGTCCGCTCCCGCCGTCGATGAGGACCTTGTTGAGTCTGGAGCCCGCGACTACAGGTTTCAGGATGAGTGGGAAACGTCCTGGTTCGGAGAAGCTTGTCCATTGATCCGCGCGGGAGAAGGTGATGGGTACGTCCGACCACCTCAGAGGTGTCGGCACCGCTGGTTCGGTGTTCAAGACTTCCCGTCGGGTGGCCTTCTGAGACCGTCTGGTGGGTAGTCCGTCGAAGAGGACATTCGCCGTCTTGTCAGGTTCCTGGAAGTCACCGTTACCCTCATCGACATTTTTCTTGCCCTTCTTGTCGTGAGGAGGCCGTGGGTCGGGAGTGTCCTTGAGTGCTCGCCGGAGCTGGTAGCACTGCTCGGTGGTGTGATTACCATCCAGATGCCACGGGCACTTCTCTTTGAGCAAGTCTCTGAAGCCGCCTGAGGTCTTTGTCGAGTTGTCCTTTGCAGGGCGCTGTATAGCCGCGACTGTGTTGTCTGGCTTGCGCTTGCGGTTGGAGCTCGAGTAGTTGTTGTTGTGGCGACCCCCTTGATCTTTGTTGTTGTTGTTGTTGTTGTTGCCGCCCGTGTTGCTCTTGTTCTTGCCGCGAATGGAGTCGTACTTGGCGTTTGCCTTGTCCTCTTCGTCGGCCCATGACGTGATCATGTCTTTGAGCTTGGTGATGGAGCTCGGGTGGCGGCGACCGAAGTCTTCGAAGGTGCGACGGTGGTAGAGTCCGTCTTGGAAGAGGTCGATGACTTCTTTGTCAGTGACGTCGACTACGGTCGTGCGCTTGTCGAAGAAGCGCCGCATGTACTGGCAAAGCGTCTCGCCTTGTTCCTGCTTGACCACCGCCGGGTCCATGCGAGTACCCGAGCGCCCCATGGCACCCGCGAAGTTGCTGGTGAACTGAGCCTTTAGCTGGTCCCACTGGTCGATCGAGTTCTTTTCAAGTGACTCGAGCCATGTGAGTGGGGCCTGATCCAGGCAGAAGGGGAAGAAAAGGCACTTCACGTCGTTGTTGCCACCAGCGTTTTCGATGGCCAAGGCGTAGCACCTGAGCCACTGAACTGGATCTTGCTTCGCGTCATACTTGGAGATCCCGAGAGGTTTGAATTTCTCGGGAAGAAGCAGGTTGCGAAGTCTTGCGGAGTATGCGGGGAAGCCGTCGCTGTCGCTTGCTTTAGTAGCCTTCTTGCGACGGATCTCGTCGATCTTGTGGCGGGCATCGTAGCTGCCACGTGCGTTGCTGGTGGCGTGGCTAGTCACGTGGCCTCGGCCGCCGCGATCGCCGCCGCCACCGGCTCTTTTGCCGGCGTCATGGGATGAGCTCCCGCCGCTGCTGCCACCACCGCCGCCGCCGCCGCGACTACCTCCGGTGCCACCCTGGCTGATGCCGCCCTGTGAGGGTCCTCCACCTGAGGCCCTAGAGCGGTTGGGGTTCGGCTGGTGTTCACCACGGACACGGTTGCGTCCGCCGTCTGCCGGGCTGCGGCTAGTGGCTTCGTTGTTTCTGGCGTCGTGAGTTCTGACGGGGGGTACTTGAGCAACCCTGTTATCGACCCGCATGAAGTAGGCATCTTCAGCGAGTTTGGCGATGACTTCGCCCGCACGGATCCCCTGGGCCTGCCGTGCTATCGTGGTGATAGACATGAGGCACTGCTCAGGAGTAGAGTGTACCCGGTTGGCAACTTGCTCCAGGGCCTCATTGAGGTTCCGGATGGGGAGAGTTTCCCGGAGACATCTACGTCGATCGTTCCGCTTCCTGTTGCAGTCACGCCGAGCGTTCTTGTCTTCAGTGGTCTCGTTCGGAGGTGCGTTGGCAGACAACTCATCCTCTGAGATGTCGTCAAGGTACCGGTCGGGTCGATTCTCCGAAGTCCCAACATCTGTGGCCGTCATGAAGACTTCACGGTCGGGAGTGCAGAGACTGGAGTCAGTAGTCGCCACCTCAGTGGGGGTGTGCTCGTCGTTTAGAGCCAACGGGGTCCCCTCCTGGAAGGGGAGTGAATCGAGGTAGGCGACGCAGCGTGAGTTGTCGTCCGTCAGGTCTGCAGGCTTGCGGTCGGGCCAGTAGACAAATCTGCCGGCGGGAGTGGATGTAATGACCAGGCCAGTGGCAGGACCTGACAGCGGTTCCTCAGTCATGTTGAGCTCGGACTCGGACTCGATTGGGTCCGATCCGAAGTCGAACTCGCAGGAGGAGTCCGAGTAGTAGCCGGTTGCGGTGTTGGAGTCCGAGGAGTACTCGGAGGCGATCTCCTTGCCGGCCCGGCGTGCAGCGAGAGCTTCCGCGTGGGCCCTGCTAGCATTGCAGAGACCGTATGGGAAGTGCTCGTGGAGGGGGGCCGCTTCACACGATGGCTCAGGAGCCGGCTCGTATGAGGCGATCCAGGGTGACGTCGAGTTCGAGTTGGAGGCGGATCCGAGCTTGAAGTCGGCAACTTGGTTGTAGAGCGAAATTTCACCGAATTTTTCGACGAGTGGGCCCGTGGTGACTTCGGGAAGCGTCACGAGCCCGGTCTCTGGGTCCGGGGTCATGGTGAGGTAGAGCTGGAACGATCCAGCGCCGTCAGCGGTGCAGACCCAGGAGCCAAAGACGAAGGTGTCGCCGCGGTTGAAGGCGATGGTTGGCCTGATGACGATCGAAGCCATCGAGTTCGCCATGTGATCTTCGGCGAGATCCCCTACCTGGCGCGCCAGCTGTCGGTGTTTTGGACCGGCAACCTACCAAGGGGAGCACCCGAGGTAGATGAATGTGGCCTCGCCGAGATCAGTAACTCGAAGGAGAGACACATGGCACACAATTTAGACAGGTTCGGGCCGCGAGGTGCGTAATACCCTACGTCCTGTATGCTGCGTAGCTCTGGATTGATTGGATGTGTTTACAAGATGATGCGGATGAAGAGATAGGGGTCCCTGTCTCGCCTTATATAGTCCGGGAGGCAGGGTTACAAGTCAGTTTGAGGGGAGAGTACCAGTCGGGTACGGCTAGGAGTCCTTTACATGGATCCGGACATGTGTGGCTTCCTAACCAAGTACTATCCCTCTGTAGTCCTTGCGCCCCACGCCAGCAGGTGTCGTGTTGCCCAAGTTGAGTAGTCCCAGGGGCCCACCGAGTAGTCGGTCCTGGTACCGACCAGAGTAGTGGGCCCAGGGATGTCCATACGACACCTATGACCTGGTGTGATGCCTTCCGGGGGTCCGCCAATCTTAAGAAGGTCACAGACGCTATTGGGAGGTCCCCCAACCTCGAGGAGGTCGTGGACGCTATCAGGATGACCTGATAGCAAATGATGCCCCACCGACCTCAAGAGAGGTCTTGACGACCTGGTAGGCCACCAACATAGGATTCCGAATAAATTTGCTAAAATACCATAGTAAACTAGCATCGAGCCGTTGGCACAACCATTCCTTGAGAAATAGCCGTTGGAGGAGAAAACGATCTGCGACAAATAGCCATTGGGCTCAGTGACCCGTTGGTGTAGAGCCGTTGGGCGCGTTGACCCAGGAACAATCAGATGGGCTGCGGAGGCCTATTAATAGGTCGTGTCTTGCGGGGGCCGACCCCACTCACACTCTCTCGCATCCGCGTCTCTAGGGTTTCCCATTTCGCTGCCGCCACCGCTCGAATCCCTCGCGGCGCCATAGCTAGAGCCAGAGCTCGTCGCCGCATGCCGCACCACCACCGTTGCTGCCATATGAGTGCGAAGACCCTCTGCTTCTTTACGACCAGATCACAAGGGTTCGCCGAGGAAGAGGAGGAGATGGCACTGGAGCAGATCCCCGCGCCGGAGGGATGGTGGTCCTCGTCGGAGATGACGGAGGCCCGGATCGAGGCAGTGGTGGAGCGCGGGCTGCTGAGGCCCAAAGCAGAGGTGGAGTGGAAGGCACCCACCAGCCACGAGTTCCCTTCGGAGGACGTCACGGAGCAGGTCGTCTTCACCTCCTTCTTCGAGCGCGACTTCAACATCCCCATTGGGGATTTCTTCAGAGGTCTTCTGCACTACTATTGTTTGGAGCTGGTACAACTTGTCCCCATTTCCAACACCACAATTTCTGTCTTCTTTCACATGTGCGAGGCCTATTTAGGCATACCACCACATTTTAATTTGTGGCGACATTTTTTCCATGTTAAGCGACCTGGTAAGTCGCTAGTCGCAGGTAGCGCAGGCTTCTACCTTAGAATGTGTCGTAAGGTAGATTATATGAACGTGGAGCTGCCGGACAACAATTTTGGGTGGAAGTCCGAATGGTTCTACGTAGCGAAGCAGAAGCCGGAGCTCCCGAAGCGCACTGGTTTTGGGCCAACCAAGGTCCCTGAATGGGATCTTACATTGATGTCCCGTGAAAAGGAGGAGATTGCACCACTCCTTGCTAAGGTCGCCAAGCTCAAGGAGGTCAGCCTGACGGGAGGTGCGGTGGTGATTAGGCTTAGTCGTCGCCTGATCCAACCGATCATGGATCTGGTGCATCCAGCCTACGAGTACTGGGGTCAGACAGACCCAACTCGTGAGGCCAACCGGAAGGACTCCAAGGAGGAGATGGTCGCCCGGGTGAAGGAGTTGTTTTGCGGCCGGATCCACAACAAGACTTGCCCGAAGGCACACTCGCTGAAGCACCCAGCTGATACAGTAAGTCTCCGACTTTACTGCTATTTTTTTTGCTGCAATTATTAGGTGGTCGACCTCACTAATAAACTTTTGTGTCATTTTCTCGTTGTCCAGGCACTTGTTGCTGAGGGAAAATTGAGCCACCAAGGGCAAACTGTCCTAATGTCACTACTAATCCCCAACCCACTCATGTTGTACTTCCTCCTGCCAATATAAACATGATTGAGCCAACATTGTCGAGTTGGTAGTCTCTGACCCCTGGTGCCCCGCGCCGCTGCCTGAGGGCGAGGAAGCATAGAGGAAGATGAGGTCGCTGGAGGATGTCCAGCAGCCACCAACCCAGTTGGTGGACGAGTACCTGTCTGACTCATCAGTTGAGGCGGATGGGGAAGACATGCAAGAGATCGCACAAAGCGCGAGTCGGCAGACCTACAGGTCGCGACAAACCACGAGAAAGGTCGCGCAGTCAAAGGCGGAGGCCGCCAAGACGGCAAAGTTGGAAAGCGCCAAGAAGAAGCGGAAGAGGGGCAAGAGCTCGACCCCGCCACCTGAGCATCAGGAGAAGGATAAGAAGGTCGCCACAGAAGATGACTCCGAGGATGTGGATGAAGTGATTGAGGTCACGGAGCCGAGTCCTCACACCAAGCACCGCAAGGAGGAGGTGGTGAAGGTCACCCAGGAGGACCTATAGAAGATTAAGGAGAAGTACTGGGATGAATCTAGAATTCAGTCACAGGTACCCCCAAGACCTTCCCCAAGGCTCTGAAGATACGCCGCAAGTCGATTGCAAAGTAAGTAGATCTGACGACCTTCTTTTGTCTTTGTACTCAGTATGTTTGAACGCTGACAAACTGAACTGTGCAGGTCGGCAACGTCTTCTCAGAGCATGTCGATCTCGAAAGGTTGGACACCGGAGGTTGATGTGGGAGCTGAGAGCTCCACTCCGCTAGCTACGACCCCAAAGGTCGATATCGGGGTTCAAAGTTCTACTCCGCCGCCTACGAGCCTGGAGGTCGTGCTGGATCCGAAGCCGGTCAACGTGCTGCCCTCTCAAGAGGCTCACGACATTACAGCAGATCAAGCACAGCTTGAGCCACCACCACGCCAAGGGACATTCGCGCCGAGGGGACAGGGTCCAGCCAAGTACTGGCCTGAGTATGAGACGTACCAGGCCAAGGAGTTGGACTGGAACAGAACACCTTTCGAGGATGACATCCTCGATAACTATGAGGACACCAAGGTGATCAAAGGCTCCATCGTCAGCCTATCGCAGGCTTTTGCGGTAAGAAATTGTTGTTATCATAGAGGATACAGACTAATCTTTGTTTTGCTAGCGAGTTGACAATTTTGTTTTTGACTTTACAGAGGATGGCCACCCGAGCCAAGGCTTGGGCAGACTTATGTAGGGGTGGCGCTGCTGTCACGTTGGAGGCACACCAGTTGGACCTGGAGCTCCAACGCGTAAGAAAGGAAGCTACCCTCAAGAAGAAGAAGCTCGAGGATGACAAAAAGAAGCTCGCTGACAAGCTGGCTGACTAGAAGCGCTTAGCCGCCAATACTTATGAGCTGTTGAAGAAGGTCAGCAAAGGTAAGACCTCGCTCCCCCCAGGTCGTAGAATATGTTTATTTTGTAATAAACTTATGCTGGTAGCTGCGGTTGCAATAGATGCTAAAGTCGCGGAGAAGTGCCTGAAGGAAGACCTCCAGGAAGCGGAGAAGGCCACCCTCAAGGAGGAGAACAAGGTGCTGATCGGCAGTGAGTACACCATTTGCCAAAAACTTGCTCATGAAAAGCAAATCAGGAGGGATCTGGAGATCGACCTCGTGGTTGCGATGCAGTTGCTATATAATGATCAAGTGATCATTGCAGGTCATGAAGTGGAGATGGGCGACCTCCGAAATGCTGCGGGATTTATCATGGATAAGGTCGTCCCGCAGCCTGCCGAAGGGGAACCAATGTCTCTGCTGGAGTGGCTCATGGCGGCTCTAGAGAAGGTCGACAAGCTGCTGCAGTCTGCGAGCCGGGCAGCAACAGTGGAGATGCTAGTGCGGGTGAAGTTGCACTTCCCCGAGGTAGAAGTCCAGAAGATTGCCGATGGTCCGAACGATGAAATCGACCTTCGACAGGTCGAAGTCGAAGTCGAGGATGCCGCCAACAAGGTCGTAGAGAGCCTTGTCTTTGAAGATGACGAGGAGTAGTAGACCTGGCTTTGTAAAAAGGTTAGATTTTGCCTACCCTTGTTGGCCAGAGCGCAACAGTCTCTTGTGCTGTGTAAAAATCTTTACGAAGTGAATCCAACTTTATCATGCAAAATCTTTTACTTATTCGATCTTTACGGCTCGGAAGCACTTGTGTTTTCAATTCACTAACCACTGCTCACAGAGAGGACGGCTTACCGACCATATAGCTCAGTGGGGAGACTTACATATGATCGGTGAGTGAACGGGGCCTAGGACCCAGGTTTAGCAACCTCACAATCAAGGTCGAAAAAGCAAAAGACGAGCAATCCAAAGGTAGAAAGACGATCCCCAGGTCGAACGACCCTTCACTTGGCAAGGCCAAGCCCCCGAGCATGTCGAGAGGGAGGAAAAAGTGTACCCTCAGGTCTAACGACCCCGTAGTTGCCAAGGCTAAGCCCCCGAGCATGTCGAGGGGGAGGGAATAAAACACAACACACAAAGAGAAGGACAACAACTTTCAAAGGGCGACAGGAGAGCTGTCTAAAAACTAAACTTTATTGAACTAACTTTAATAATAGTAAAGAGTACATATCTTAGTATTATACATATTCTACAGATAGAATCATCATAGATGCTCCACGTTCCAGGGGTTTGGAACCCCTTGACTGTCGTCCCGCTGGAGACGATAGGTCGATGGGCGGATGACTTCCGTGACGATGAAGGGGGGCGACTATGGAAAGTGATGTGCATCCACTTGGGTTTATGGCCGATCTTTCGATGAGAGGCGTGGGGGATAACTCGATTGGAGGAGATGACGTTCACGGCCCGACTACAACCTTTCTAAGGATGCGCCTTAGCAACCGATATACCACTTCCTATGGTTGCAGCGATCTTGTGGAGCGCGTCAACCACCACTAGGGCACCCGTTCCTGCAAGCAATCGAAGAACAAGCAAGAAAAAGTATAACAAGCAACTCAATTGCAAATGTGGAGATAGAAACCAATATGATATCACAAAGTTGGGGTTCCGAATCAGGTAGAACGGGTGGTCTAGCCGACACACGCGTCTACAAGGAAGTAGCAATGGCTAAACTTACAACGAAACAAAACCCAATCTATTTGTGGTGGCTATAGGGGTATATGAGAGGATAGGGGCATGACCAGGACCTGGTGGGGGTCGTGCTCCAACCCTAGGGCGCGCCCCCATGAGCTCCGACACGATACACGGGCCAACGGCACAAAAGACGGTGACGCAATACCCTAACATATTATGGATGTCCACTTGTTTCACCGATTCCCGTCGACTCTGATGGAATCTTGATATGAGGCATGTGCCATTGAAAGCTCCATGAAATTTCCTTTCCAACCATATAAAGAACGTCCCAAACGGAGTTCATATGAGGTCGTGGCGTCCGTTTGAAGTTGGCTGTGTCATGCAGTCCGAATCCAGCGCCCAAAACGTGTTGGCCTTGATCTCTTTCCATCTTCGGGCTAAAAGTGACGTGGTGGCCTAGTGCACGTGTGGAACACTTGGACATGGTCCCCAATCAACTTTTTTGGTCCTCCATGCCTTCCATATGTGTCTAGCACTATTTTTCATCCATGTACGTATTTCTGAAAATGACAATGAACAAACATCATGGTGCAGCAACAACTCATCAAATGTATTGAATAGAATGATTATATGTAATCGGTTCACCTTGGAATCAAAAGTAGTAAATATGGTTGTATCTGAGCTGATGATGCCCTCATCAGAAAGGGGTTGGGTCCTCCGCACTTTGATAGAAAGAACTGTTGACGCAAAAAACAGAATTAAGTTCTTCAACGGCAACACGTAACGGATCCCCGAGATGTAACAAGGCGTGCCAGCTGACCTGACATGTTGATCGGCACAGAAAGATAGGAAATGTTAGATATGGGTTAGATCGGCTAGAGAACCGATGTGGGTCTTCAACAAGTAACAACCCAATCGGCCGATACGACTATAGAACGGATCGGCTAGCTGACGTAGTAGCCAAAGTGCAAGTATGTTCAAAACGGCTAGATCAGCTGATTCGATGATGTAGGCAAAGCGCAAGCAAAAAGCAGAGCAAACTAAGCACTACGAGACAACACTCGAACTAATCTAGATCGGCTGTATCGTTGTGAAACAATGCAGGAGCGAGGATAGCCGATACGATATGATCACGAACTAGATAAATTTGTGATAAAAGCTAAATAAACAAGAAAAAACTTGCAAACCTAGCTGATATCGATAAATTGTGAATAAAACTAGACGAAACCATAGCAATGCACCCGAAGGTTAAAGCCTAGTTAATATTCGATAAAACGGTACTTACAAACTTGCTGGAGGTCGATCAATGCAGCCCGACGAGCTAGAAGAACAACGTTTGAAGAAACAAGAAAATAAGAAGAAGTAAAAAACTTTTGGCGAAGTCGCCGACTTGAAAAGTAAAGGGTTTTGTGTATATTGGTGTGTACAAACTTTCTCCGACCACGCAGGGTCGCTATTTATGTCCTGAGGACAACTTGACTCCTAGTCGATGACGACAAAG
Organism: Cenchrus fungigraminus; assembly: GCA_036936925.1. Classification (NCBI taxonomy): domain Eukaryota; kingdom Viridiplantae; phylum Streptophyta; class Magnoliopsida; order Poales; family Poaceae; genus Cenchrus; species Cenchrus fungigraminus. Next base: position 86,928,974 of record CM072779.1, on the reverse strand, counting down.
CTTACTTGAATCTAAAGAAATAAAACTACCAAAAACTTGACGATTCTCATAGGAATCAGACTCTCTAAACTAACTCTGACCCGATGTCAACTTGATTGTTGACCCGCCTCCATCTTCTTTCCTTTGGCGTATTCTTCTTTTGACACGTCTCTTTTTCATCAATCGGCCGATCCTAGATCGGCTGGTTGTTTCTTCCCTTTCTGTATCGGTTTTAAAGATCTTCCTGATGTCTTTTCGGCTTTTCTCTGACACGTGTCAGAAAACGGTGTCAACACATGCCCCCCAGTTTCAGAGTAAATTTCTTTTGCTCTGAAATTCTTATCTTCTCCATTTCAATCCTGAAGGATTCCTTGTGATCTTCCTTGATGAAAAATCAATCCGCATGACATCTTTTGATTGATCTTTCCTCATTAATGACATTAGCTGCCCACCAACTCAAACACATCCTATTATACATCATTGATTCTCCTTGTATGACAGTTGTCATTGTTGCCATGGCTGACTTTTACTTTAGGTATGGGAGGCATCTTCCCGTAGGAACTTGCTTAGGAAGCATCATGACTCATTAGTTTCCAGCCAATTTTCCTTTCTGTTTCCTTTGTTCTGCAATGAGGCTAGGAGATTTTCTACTGCCTTGAGGATTGTGGAAAGGATCTTCTCTCATGTTCTTCCTCTTCTGGAGTACAGAGTGCATTTCCTCCTGTAGCGGCTTCGAAATCCTTTTCCACTTCCCTAGGGAAATGTATCACTGACCTCATTATGGACCATTGAGCTTTTCACAGAAAAACTGTTCCATTTTTTACTATATTCGGCATCTTATGAGATTCCTTCCTATCCATTCGTTTCCCTGCCCCCCTGTGTTTGGCTATAAATAGCATCCGAAAGCTATTAGCTTCTTCACAACTTCAGCCATGGCTCAACGAGTAGATCTGATAGGATGTAGGCTCCTTCTTTTCGCTTGTCTTTCTCCTCTTTCCTTTTATTGCAGTTAGAAGAATTCTTGTGAAGTAGTGTAGCGGCCTGTTTCTCTCGCTGGCATCTTTTGCGAAGTCAGGAGATGCAATAGTTAGAAGAACCCTTGTGAAAAGCTTGGGTTCAATAGCTGTTAGGCAGTAGCAAGAGAGAGTGCCGACTACACATTATCGGCGGAGGAACACTCAAGGGGAGGTGAGCCATTTTATTCATCAACTCGACGAGCTCTGGAGAGAGGTCACAGAATCTGGGGAAGATCTTAAGCCTCGCTTCCATTTCCTCTTCGCCAATTCTTCTTCTCTAGTATTCATTGATTCCATATCCTCATCATACTGGGGATGATAAGCCTTTTATGTAATCCGTAGTGTCTTCAACCAGATGTAATCACCATGTATTGAAATCTGAGAGAAAGAAATAATATACACTTTTTTTGTTCTAAGGGCGATTGTTACATCGGTCATGATCCGAATCTCTCATCGGCTGTGAAAAATACTTTATTTTTTTTTGCTAAAGGCGATAACTGAGTATCGGGTATCCATCTTAAGAACGATTGCTAAGAAATCGGCTGACCATCCGAAATTCCAATCGACTAAAAATCAGTAGTAATAATCAGCTGACAAACTAAAGGTGAAACCGATTAAAATATCTAGAACTAAATCGGCTAGAAGCCAGAAGTAGTATTTAACTAAGCACCAACCCAAATGCTTGGATAATATCACTTCAGATATTTCCCATTTAAGGCTCTTGAAAACTTTCCTCCTTCCAGTGTCTCCAAAATATATGTATTGCCTGGAGCACTTTGATTGATGCGAAAGGGTCGTGTCCAATTGGGTGACCATTTGCCGAATTTAGGATCTCTAGTATCGATTGGCAGTATTAGTTTCCACACCAAATCTCCTTCAGAGAATTCTTTGATATTAACCTTCTTATCATACCACTTGGATACCCTTTTCTTATTTTCTTCAATATTGATCAAGGCCCTGAGCCGACTGCCGGCAAAATCTTCCAACTCTTCTTTCATTAAATTTGAATAATCATCAGCCGATAGCTCATCTTGTAACGACATACGTCTGGATCCTGTCCTTACTTCCCAAGGCAAAACAACATCATGTGCATAGACCAGTTGATAAGGAGAAACTTTAGTGGCTCCATGACAAGCCATCCTGTAAGCCCATAATGCTTCATTAAGTATGCTATGCCATCTCCTTGGGCTTTCATCAACCTTCCTCTTGATCAATTTGATAATACTTTTATTAGAGGCTTCAGCTTGTCCATTAGCTTGAGCATAATAAGGAGAAGAATTCAATACTTTGATTCCCATACTAGTAGCAAATTCATCGAACTCTCCTGACGTAAATTGGCTTCCTTGATCTGTTGTGATGGTTTGGGGCATTCCAAATTGATAGATGATGTGCTCCTTCACAAAAACAATCATATTGCTTGACGTCACATTCTTGAGAGGAATTGCTTCAACCCACTTGGTGAACTAATTGGTAGCCACGAGTAGGAACTTATGTCCTTTGCTTGACGGAGGGAAGATCTGTCCGATAAGGTCAATTGCCCATCCTCTAAACGGCCATGGTTTGATTATTGGGTTCATTGCTGATGCCGAAGCTCTTTGCACACTTATGAATTTCTGGCAATCTTGACACCCTTTATAATATTTAAAGCAATCTTTGAGTATGGTTGGCCAGAAATACCCATTGTTCTTGATCATCCACTTCATCTTGAAAGCTGATTGATGAGCTCCACATACTCCTTCATGAATCTCACCCATTAATATTTTTGCTTCTTCTTCGCTCAGGCATTTGAGTAGAACTCCATCAAGCGTCTGATAATATAGTTGATCATCCAATAGCACATATTTGAGAGCTTTGAGTTTAATACGACGATCTACCTTTTTTTAAAGGATCTGAAAGATAATCGGCTATCTCCTTTCTCCAGTCATTAGTATTATATTCTGTGACTAAAATTGGTCGATATCCAGAAGCGCTTTGGGCCAACCGATTAGCATCTTCGTTATGCGCTTTCGGAATATGCCATAATGTTGCTGTCCTGAATTCTCTGAGCAAATCCAAACAAGCCTCATGATAAATTCTTAGGACATCATCTTTGCACTCATATTCTCCAGTTAGTTGTTTAATGACTAACATGGAATCACCAAAAATTTCAACTGCTTCAATTCCTTCTTCCCGAAGCAATGTAAGCCCTTTCAACAAAGCTATGTAATCTGCTTGCTTATTGGTAGAAGTTTCCTCAATTGGCATAGAAAGCTCATATGATTGTCCTGTAGGAGAAATCAAAACATTACCAATTCCAGCTCCAGCACCGCATGATGATCCATCAAAGAATAATGTCCAAGGAGCAATATCAACTTCATTTGACCCCAAATGTTGTGTGACAAAATCAGCCAGTACTTGTCCTTTGATTGCTCGTGCTGACTCATATCTGAGATCGAATTCTAACAAAGCTAAAATCCACTTGCCAATGCGTCCTTTCAATATTGGCAGAGATAACATATATTTGATCACATCATCTTGGCATATTACTGTACATTCAGCCGATAGAAGGTAATGTCTTAACTTTGCGTAGGAGAAATATAGACATAAGCTTAGCTTCTCAACTAGTGGATATCGAGTTTCTGCATCTAAAAGCCTTCTGCTTAAGAAGTAAATTACCCTTTCTATCTCTTCAAATTCTTGGACCAAGGCTGAACCAATAGCATCATCAGCAGTTGATAAGTACAATTTAAATGCCTTGCCATGCAGAGGAGGAACCAACACAGGAGGGGACTTTAAATATTGCTTGATATCATCCAACGCTTTCTGTTGTTCTGGTCCCAATACAAACTCTTGATCTGGCTTCAACTTCAACAAAGGGGTGAATGATCGAATTCTTTTGGACAATTGGATATGAATCTCCTGATAAAGTTGATCTTGCCAATAAGTGATTGCAATTCTTTCTTATTAGTTGGAGGAACCACCTTATCGATTGTAGTAATCAATTTTTGTCCAACTTCAATGCCCCGCTCGTGAATCATGAAGCCCAAAAATTGTCCAGCCGATACACCAAAAGCACACTTGTGAGGATTCATCTTCAAACCATGCTTTCTTGTACTCTCTAGTGTCTTTCGTAAATCGGCCAGATGTTTTGCATGATCTTTAGATTTCACGACTACGTCATCAATGTATATCTCCACTATCTTGCTAATAAGGTCGTGGAAAATATAATTCACTGCTCTCTGATATGTGGCACCCGCGTTTTTCAAGCCAAATATCATGACTACCCACTCATATAAACCAACATGACCAGGACATCTGGAAGCTGTTTTCACAATATCTTCAACAGCCATGAATATTTGATTGTAACCAGCGTTACCGTCCATCAAGTTGATGACTTTATGTACAATGGCAGCATTTACTAGTGCGTCAGCTATCGGCATTGGGTATCCATCCATCGGCGTTGCTTTATTCAGGTCTCTGAAATCAATGCATACACAAAGTTTGCCATTCTTCTTGTAAATAGGAACTATGTTTGAAATCCACTCGGCATATCGACATTGCCGAATGAAACCAGCTTCGAGTAACTTAGTTATCTCAGCTTTTATATCTAGAAGAATTTTGTCGTTGCATGGTCTCGGCCTTTGCTTAAACGGCCGATATCCTGGCTTGATTGGCAACCGATGTTCTACAATTGATCGGTCTAAACCAGGCATCTCATAATATTCCCATGCGAAGCAATCCTTAAACTCTTGCAATAATGAAATCAACTTTATTTTATAATCTACTTCTAGTCTGGCACTGATAAATGTCGGCCTTGGTTTGCTTTTATCACCAAGATCTATTTTTTCTAACTCATCGTGCCCAAGTTTTCCTTCATCTTTTATAAACTGATCCATCAAACCATAATTTTGGAACTGGCCACTTGGATTGGCCCACTCTTCTGCAGTTGACTGATCTTGAGGGTTGACGACTTCTTTGCTCTCAGCCAATTCAGATGCCAAGTTGCTTGCTTACGAAATTGAATCTCTGGTTACTTCAACCATATTGGTAGGAAAAGAATGTTGACCAATTTTTATCGGTCTAGTCACTCTGGGAGGTATTTCGAACTTGAGCCTTCCTTGATTTATTGCATTCTAAATTTGCTGACGAAACACCTTGCACTCATTGGTATTATGAGATGTGGCGTTGTGCCATTTACAGTATTTCATCCTTTCAATTTCTTCAGCATCTGGAATAGTATGGTTTTGTGAGATCTTGATCTGACCTTGTTAAAGGAGAAAATCAAATATTTCATCAGTTTTTGTTGTATCAAAATCAAGCAACTCAGTTTCTTTTTTGCCGAAGGGACATGCAATCGGCCTTTTGTTTGATACCCACTCAGCAAGATCAATCTTGACATCTCCCTCTGAATCAGAATCCTCAACATAAGATATCTTCTTCTGATAATTCCTCCTAGGTTCGTAGGGCCGAGCGCTTTCATGACTCAAACGATGCACTAACTGGCTGATGCTTTCAAACTCTTGTGAAGCATATTTTTCTTTGATTGAGGGTAAGAGCCCTTGAAAAGCTAATTCTGCCAATTGTTTGTCGGTCAGAGACAAGCTATAACATTTGTTCTTTGTCTCTTTAAACCTTTGGACGAAGTTTGTCACTGATTCATCGTTCCTCTATTTTAGACTGGTCAAATCAGTAATCTTCATCTCATGTATTGCAGAGAAGAAATATCCATGAAATTTTATTTCAAGATCCTCCCAACTCTGAATGGAATCGGCTGGTAACGATATAAACCAAGCAAAGGTTGGCCCTGATAGTGAAGATAAGAATAGACACACCCTCAATAATTCATTTGTTCCTGCATCTCCACACTAGATGATAAATCAGCTGATGTGCTCAATAGTGGAGGTGTCATCCTGGCTAGTGAACTTGGTGAAATCAGGTACCTTTTACTTTTGAGGGAATGGAACCTGATCAAAATAGGCAGGGTAAGGTGTCTGATATACGTCAGTTTGTTGCTTTAGTTTCAACCCAAACTGTTTTTGTATCAAATCTGTGATCTTAGCCATAAATTTCTTATTCTGATCAATTGGCTGATTACCTGCCGAAGGATTTGGCCGATTCTGCATAATTTCAATCATTCCTGGCTGTTCATACGTAATTGGCTGCGAAGCCAAAGGAGTATGTAAAGCAATATACTAATGAAATCCAGCTGAATGAAGTATTCTATTTGGAGTTTCTTGGTGTATGAGTCGCTCATTTGTGATTTTTGACTGTCTCGGGTGTTGAGAAATTGAAGACATAGGTTGAGCGATCCGATCGAGCAGCATGGCTTGATGCATTGCTTTGTTATAATCTTCTTGAATCTTTGCAGCATAAACCCTAACTGCATATGCTTTATCAGCTGGACTCATCTGCTCTGGAGTGAACTGATAACTGGAAATCGGCTTTTCAGCCGATGCTGTAGGAATTTCGTAAGAATCCTCTTGTATTGGTTTGACAAGGTGAGCATGTATGGCTGCTACTTCAATACGTTGAGACATCTGAGCTTGGGGATTAAAATATGTGAATGAAATTCCCTTGTCATGCTCACTGGTCAATCCTCTTAGATTATTGAAGACTGCTAAATAAGGAAGAGGAAATTCCTTTGATTTTTGCTTTGATCCCTCTGTAGAATCTTTCGGCAAATCAAATCCAATCAATTTTCCACTCACATCCCTTATCGCTGGATATACTGGTGCAGCTGATGTAGGAGATTTGTAGCTCTGAGATTCTAAATGACCATGTGCTTCCATAGTTGTTCCCAACTCTTCTAATCCAGTTGCAAGCTGTTCTTTGACAAGTTCCTTTATACTATTGTGAACAGTATTGTTGAGAACAAAAGCTTGATTAACCAGTGTTTGCCGCATAGCTTCTGTCATCATGTCTTGATGCTTTTCTGCTTCGGCCTGCACTATCAATTGATTGAGCCTTGGAAGAGGAGTCCTTTTGAATGCTCCTTCCTTACTCAGGCCGATACATTCCAATAAAAGCTGACGATATTCTGCCATGCATTCTTCATATTCATCTCTATCTTCCTTACGGAGTTGATCCAACGTGATCAGTTGGATGTTAGCCTGATCAACACCTTTAGGCTGTTGCGGAATCGACATCGTGGAATAGTTCTTCGTGTCCCACCGGGCGTGCCAAGATGTGTTGACGCAAAAAACGGAATTAAGTTCTTCAACGGCAACACATAACAGATCCCCGGGATGTAACAAGGGATAGGAAAAAACAGAATTAAGCCGACCAAACCTATTGATCGGCACGAAAAGATAGGAAACATTAGATATGGGTTAGATCGGCTAGAGAACCGATGTGGGTCTTCAACAAGTAACAGCCCGATCGACCAATACGACTGTAGAGCGGATCGGCTAGCTAACGTAGCAGCCAAAGTGCAAGTATGTTCAAAATAGCTAGATCAGCTGACTCGATGACGTAGGCAAAGCGTAAGCAAAAAGCAGAGCAAACTAAGTGCTATGAGACAACACTCGAACCAATCTAGATCGGCTATATCATTGTGAAACAATGCAGGAGCGAGGATAGCCGATACGATATGATCACGAGCTGGATAAATTGGTGATAAAAGCTAAATAAACAAGAAAAAACTTGCAAACCTAGCTGATATCGATAAATTGTGAATAAAACTAGACGAAACCGTAGCGATGCACCCAGAGGTTAAAGCCTAGTTAATATTCGATAAAACGGTACTTACAAACTTGCCGGAGGTCGATTGATGCAGCTCGACGAGCTAGAAGAACGACGTTTGAAGAAACAAGAAAATAAGAAGAAGTAAAAACTTTTGGCGAAGTCGCCGACTTGAAAAGTAAAGGGTTTTGTGTATATTGGTGTGTACAAACTTTCTCTGACCACGCAAGGTCGCTATTTATGTCCTGAGGACAACTTGACTCCTAGTCAATGAAGACAAAGCTTACTTGAATCTAAAGAAATAAAACTACCAAAAACTTGACGATTCTCAAAGGAATCGGACTCTCTAAACTAACTCTGACCCGATGTCAACTTGATTGTTGACCTGCCTCCATCTTCTTTCCTTTGGTGTATTCTTCTTTTACCAAATCTCTTTTTCATCAATCAGCCGATCCTAGATCTTTTCGTTGTTTCTTCCCTTTCTGTATCAGTTTTAAAGGTCTTCTTGATGTCTTTTCAGCTTTTCTCTGACACGTGTCAAAAAACGGTGTCAACAAGAACTACCAGATGTGAGAGAGGCGCATGGGCGCGTTCCTTTGTGGAAAAGGACAACTGATCTGGGAAGTGACGCAAAATGCAAACTGTGTCATACCTGACAGTTTCATCCTTCCAGGTGCTTGGGACATGTTTGAGGCCAACAACAAGGAGCTAGCCTGGTGGACTGTGACATGTATAATCCCATGGTGGACTGCTGACACCATTGTACCGACAGTTGGCGCGCCATGTAGGGGCTTCGCCGAGATAATTGGCAAGCTTGATCGCCGCAGTCAAGATCCCAGCTAGCTGCCTCGCCTTCGCCGCGTTGGGAGCGGGAATTCCCTTCGGAAGCTTCAACCCCGACTCCACCGCCGACGAGCAAGCAGCCGGCTACTTGACCCCGCCTTAGGGTCACATCGTCATCGGAGAGATCCCATGCGCCATCTCCAACACCGCGATCACCACGGAAAAGCCCTCCGGAGCGGACTCCATGCCACCTGCAGGCAGCAGACCGGCTCTCAGATCCAATCTGGATAAGCCCAAGGCTTGCCGAGTCCTTTCCGGCACGCCGTCACTAGCCCGGAGGCATAGCCTTCCGGTTGAAGATCTCAAGGTTGCAGGATCCTCCGATCCCCCTGAATGCGATCTGGTCCAATCTATGTATCGGATCATCGGCCACATGGCCGACACTAACGCGATCTGCGAGGCCACCCTCGGCGCCCCGCAGGCCGAGTGCTTTCCCGACGGGTTGAAGAGCGCCACCGCCTCCACCTCAGAGACGGTGAAGAAAACCCTAGAGGCGACCACCTCACCCCGGTCAGTGGAATACCACTCAGACGAGGATGTGCCACGCTTTGTGTCAATGGTGATCACCCCCCCTGGAGGGTGACGACCTATATGAGACCCTCTTCCCCATCTTGGAGGGAGACGGGCAAGTTGGAGAGTGGACCACTGACGGATCTGAGGATCTACACCGGCCGGACTACTCGGCCAAGTGACCTGACCCTAGCTCCGAATCGGAGGACTCCTTCATGTCCTTTAGAGCGGCACTCAGCATCGAGGACAGCTCTGAAACTCTATGATCTACCGATACTACGTAGATTCAATCTGACAGCACCGCCTCTTCCGAGTACTCGGACGATAGCCGAGCGCCTGCCTTTGTTTACGTGGCAGCAGAAGCTGGTGCACCCCTAGTCGTCTCGGAGGATGAGCACACCCGGGACGGTGAGACGGCCGCCCAGAAGACCGATCACGAATGGAAAAATGCGGATCAGGTGCGACAGCACTAAGAGGCCCAACACCAAGACAACCGACGTTACGACGACTAGTGCTGAGACAACAAGGAAGAGGAGGACGAGTACAACTACTCGGAATCCAACCCACCACGCCAGAGGAGGAGGTGTCGCGCTCGGTGCTGCCGAGGTATACGTCCCCGGAGGCTGGAGGACGACTTCACAGTCGACTACGCTAGGCACAAGGTCTACACGACCCCCAAGGAGAACCTCATAGTCCTAAATGAGGAGCTCGAGAAGATGCCACCAGAGACACCAGGCTTGGCTCGCCTACAAGCCCGGGTGCAGGACACTGTGACCCAGACCAACCGGATAGATCCATCCCCGCCAGTCAGGCAAGAGGAGACAGGCGGTGCGCGCAGGCCACGCCACAAGTGGGCACATCGCGATTACAGTGAGGATCTATGTGAGAAGCTGCGATCTCGGGACGCAAGGCACACCATCGACCGTCGCGCTCGGGAACGACGCCGGCACGAGTCGAGATGTCGTCACAATTACGATCGGGAGTACAGAACCCCGAACCGGCGCGGTAGACGCAACACCACACCACCCACTGACTCACGTAGTGGGTACGAGGACTACTACTTGGACGACGATACATACTCCGAGGAAAGCTACAACTCATATGGGAGGTCCACTAAAAGACGCCGTAGGGGTTGAGAGGGAACCACATCCTATAATGGTTTCCTCTCCCTCACGGCACAACTGCGAAAGGTGACCTGGCCCCGTGGGTTCAAGCTGTCCGACGTGGACAAGTATGATGGGACATCAGATCCTGTCTAGTGGTTGCAGATCTACTCCACCACGGTCAAGGCTGCGGGAGGCGACTCCGACGTAATGGCAAACTATCTGCCAATTATGCTCACGAAGGGGTGCAAAAGTTGGCTGGCAGGGCTCCTGAGGAACTCCACCGACTCATGGGATGAGCTCTGCGCCTACTTTACGAGCCAATACTTCGGCACATGGGAGAGGCCAGGTAACAGGAGGATGCTGGATCAAATCTGGCAGTGCAAGAATAAGTCGCTGCGCTCGTACATCCGCCGCTTCTCCGAAAAGAAGAACTCCCTTCCTTTTGTCGAGGAGCACGGCGTCATTAGCGCCTTCCATCATGGGCTAGCCTACAGCTAGTGAACATGTGGGCCCAAAGGCCCCCCAAGACCTTCTACGAGCTCTTCAACGTGGCCAATCTGGTGGCTGACGGCGAGGAGGCTGAGCACGAGCAACTCGGACACGTCATGTCCCGCTGGGACGATGACGGTTCTCCGCGTGAGCACCGCAGGCGCCACGACCCGGATCGAGAGGGAGAGACCTCCCAACAAGGAGCAAGGCAGAACAGGAGGCGTAAACCTGACACCGTGGCTATCGTACAAGCTGGCACGAAGAGCATAGACCCCTCCGAGTTCCAGAAGCTGCTGGGCATGCAGTGCCCATACCACAAGGACCACAAGCACTCGGCCCGCAGCTGTTTCGGCCTGAAGAACCACTTCTCCGGCAAGAGCCGTTAGAGAGGTACACTGAAGGGCGACAAGGGCAAAGGCCAGCGTGAATTGCCTGCAGACGATAACGACGAGGACTTCTAGGTCGTCGGCTGCACCGTAAACATGATCTATGGCGGGCCCGAGCAGCTGGAAGGAAAGCGCAAGGCGAAGCTTACGAACAGCATGCTGGTGTATGCAGCCCAGCACGGGACCCCCTAGTACCTACGCTGGTTGGAGATCCCGATCACGTTCAGCAGGGAAGACCACCCGGCGGCTCTCGCTAGGCCTCGGCGGTACCCCCTTGTGCTGAACCCTACGATTTGTAACGTGGGGCTTGGCAAGATGCTGGTGGATGGAGGCAGTGGCCTCGACATCCTCTTCGCCACCACGTTGAAGGAGTTAAGGCTCATCCCCAAGGATTTGAGCCCGACTAACAAGCCATTCTTTGGCATAGTACCTGGGGATCCCTCGGTACCACTCAGCGAAATCTTCTTGCCGGTTACCTTCGGTACGATTGAGAATTATCGCACCGAGCACGTCCGCTTTATCACGGTGGACTTCGAGACAGCCAATGACGGCATACTCGGCAGGCCTTCATTGGCCAAATTCATGGCGGTCCCGCATTACACCTACATGGTGTTGAAGATGCCGGCACCCAATGGCGACATCACCCTCAGAGGGGTCTGCCAGACGGTTAGCACATGTGAGAAGGAGAACCTCCACATTGCAGTTACTCTCGACCTCTCCAGACGCACTGCGGAGGTCATGGCCGCGCGCCAGGAAGCTGGACCTGGTCGATGTAGAGATCCTGACGAAGAAGCCGGCGATGGACGCGATCTAGCGGGAGAAGGAGGTGACGAAGAAGCTGTCCCTAGGGCTTGAGGACCCCTCCAAGACGTCGACCATAGGGGCCAACATGGACCCCAAATAGGAAAGTGTGCTCGTCGAGTTCCTGCGTGCCAACTCGGACATATTCGCTTGGAAATCAGCGGATATGCCGGGGATGCCCAGAAAGCTCGCCGAGCACTCCTTGAAGGTTTTCGTGAACGCGAAGCGAGTCAAGCAGAAGCTACGTCGATTCGCGCAGGACCGCAAGGAGGCAATAAGGGTAGAGCTTGCAAAACTATTAGATGTCAGTTTCATAAAGGAAGTGTATCATCCTGACTAGTTAGCTAATCCAGTTCTTCTATCCAGGAAGAATAAAGAATGGAGAATGTGCGTTGATTATACCGATCTCAACAAACACTGCCCCAAAGACCCCTTCACCCTCCCACGAATACACCAAGTCGCTGATTCCACAGTAGGCTGTGCCCTGCTCTGTTTTCTCGACTGCTATTCGGGCTATCACCAGATCAGCCTGAAGGTTGAAGACCAGATCAAGATGTCATTCATTACGCCCCACAATGCGTACTGTTACATGACAATGTCTTTCGGTCTGAAGGACACCGGCGCGACCTATCAATGTGCTATCCGAGCATTCTTAATGACGCAGTTCGGCAAGAATGCTGACGCCTACGTAGATGACGTTGTAGTCCAAATTCGAGATCCTGATAACCTTATCCAAGGATTTGTCTGAGACCTTCGCCAACCTAAGGGTTTACCGCTGGAAACTCAACCCAAAAAAATGCGTCTTCGGCGTTCCCTCCGGAAAACTACTCGGATTCCTCATCGGCAACCGCGACATAGAGGCAAACCCAGAGAAGATCTATGCGATCACCCAGATGAAGCCCCCAAGATGCGAAAAAGATGTGCAGAAACTCACCGGGTGCATGGCAGCACTCAGTCGGTACATCTCACGACTCGGCGTGCGAGGCCTACCCTTCTTCAAGCTCCTCAAGCACCACGATGACTTCAAGTGGGATGAGGAGGCCCAGAAATCTTTCCTGGAACTCAGGGAATACCTTCAGAGCCCCCCATCCTCACTGCATCGCAAGCCAAGGAGACACTCTATCTCTACATCTCTACTACCGCACATGTGGCAAGCACCATACTAGTCATAGAGCATAGGGAGGAAGGTCATGCCTACGCTGTTCAGAGGTCAGTCTACTTCATTAGCGAGGTACTGACTGACTCGAAGGTGCGGTACAATCAAGCGTAGAAACTACTCTACGCGCTGTTGATCACCGCCCACAAGTTGAAGTACTACTTCGAGGCTCACAAGATCATCGTAGTTTCCGACTACCCCATAGGCGACATCCTTCATAACAGGGATGCCATGGGAAGAATCGTGAAGTGGTCCATCGAGCTGGCCGCACACGACATCACCTTCGTACCCCACAGCATGGTCAAGTCGTAGGTGCTTGCAGACTTTGTAGCCGAGTATATGGAGATACATATGCCATCTACTGCCGTCGAACCTGAGCATTGGACCATGTACTTCAATGGCTTGCTCAGGATTAAGGGAGGCGGAGATGGAATCTTGTTCATCTCCCCCAAAGGCAAGAAGCTGCAGTACGTACTCCAGATCATGTTCAAGGTCTCGAACAATGCGGCTGAGTACGAAGCGGCCCTACACGGGCTATGCATTGCCATTTCACTTGGGATAAAACACTTGATAGTCAGGGAGATTCAGCCCTTGTGGTCAATCAAGTCAACAAGAGATGGCAGAGGACAAACAGGAAGATGGATGCATACTATGCGGAAATTGTAAGCTCTGTTGACGCAAAAACGGAATAAAGTTCTTCAACGGCAACACGTAACGGATCCCCGGGATGTAACAAGGCGTGCCAGCCGACCTGACCTGTTGATCGGCACAGAAAGAATATGAAATGTTAGATGCGGGTTACATCGGCTAGAGAACCAATGTGGGTCTTCAATAAGTAACGGCCTGATCGGCCGATACAACTGTAGAGCGAATCGGCTAGCTGAAGCAGCCGAAGTGCAAGTATAACCGAACCAACTAGATCAGCCGATTTGATGACGTAGGCAAAGCGTGAGCAAAAGTAGAGCGAACTAAGCACTACGGGACAACACTCGAAACCTGATCTGAATCAGCTGTATCATAGTGAACGATGCAGGAGCGAGATTTAGCCGATACGACGAGATCACGAGCTAGATAAATTGGTAATAAAAGCTAAAAAACAAGAAAATACTTGCAACCTAGCTGATATCGATAAATTGTGAATAAAACTTACATGAAACCATAGCGATGCGCCCGGAGGTTAAAGCCCAGTTGTTATTCGATAAAATCGTACTTAAAAGCTTGCCGGAGGTCGATCGATGCAGCCCGACAAGCTAGAAGAACGGCGTTTGAAGAAACAAGAAAATAAGAAGAAGTAAAAAAGGGGTGGCGAAGTCGCGACTTGAATAAGTAAAGGTTTTCTTGATTTGGTGTGTACAATTTTCTTCGACCACGCAGGGTCACTATTTATGTCCTGAGGACAACTTGACTCCTAGTCGATGATGACAACGATTACTTGAATCTAAAGAAATAAAACTACCAAAAACCTAATGATTCCTATAGGAATCGGACTCTTCAAATTGACTTTGACCTGACGTCAACTTGGTTGTTGACCCGCCTCCGTCTTCCTTCCTTTTGGCGTATTCTTCTTCTGCCATGTTTCTTCTTCATCCATCGGCCGATTCCGATCGGCTGGTTGCTTCTTTCCCTTTCTCTATCGGCTCTGAGGTCTTTCTGATATTTCTTCATCTTTGCTCTGACTTGTGTCAAAAAACGGTGTCAACACATGCCCCCCAGTTTCAGAGTAAATTTCTTTTACTCTGAAATTCTTGCTTTAATCCCTAAGTATCCTTCGTGATCTTCCTCTTCTGGATTTCATAGTACATTTCCTCCTGTAGCGGTTTTCAAATCTTTTTCCCTTCTTTTTGGGGATATGTATCACTGACCTCATTATGAACCATTGGAGGTAGAGCTTTTCACGGGAAAAACTATTCCGTTTTGACTATATTCGGCGTCTCCTGAGATTCCTTCCTATCCTTTCGTTTCGTTGCCCCCTACGTTTGACTATAAATAGCTTCTGAAACCATCGGCTTCCTCGCAACTTCAGTCATGGCACAACAATTAGATCTGATAGGACGTAGGCTTCTCCTTTTCGCCTGTTTCCTTCTTCTTCTTCATCTTCTTTGCAGTTAGAAGAATTCTTGTGAAGTAGTGTAGTGGCTTGTTTCTCTCGCTGGCATCTTTTGTGAAGTCAGGAGGTACAACAGCTAGAAGAACCCTTGTGAATAGCTTGGGTTCAATGGCTGTCAGGTAGTAGCAAGAGAGAGTGCCAATTACACATTATCGATGGAGAGTTCCACAAGGGAAGGTGAACCATCTTGATTATTAACCCGGCGAGTTCTGGAGGAAGATTTCCCACCAATTCTTCCTCTCTGGCATTCGTCGATTCCAAATACTCATTATTTTGGAGATGATGAGCCCTATATGTAATCTGTAGTGTCTTGGTTCAGATGTAATCACCATTTGTTGAAATATAAGAGAGAGAAATATATATATTCTCATTTTTTGTTCTAAGGGTGATTATTACATCGGCCACGATCCGAATCTCTTATCGGCTATGAAAAATACTTCATCCTTTTTATTTTTTCTGCTAAAGGCGATAACTGAGTATCGGCTATCTGTCTTAAGGACGATTGCTAAGAAATCGGCTGACCATTCGAAATCGGCTTAAAAATTAGATGTAACAATCGGTTAACAACCGAAGGTAAAACCGATTAAAATATCCTCAACCAAATCGGCTAGAAGCCAGAAGTGGTTTAAGCATCAACCCAAATACTTAGGTAATATCTTTTCAAATATTTCCCAATCAAGGCTCTTGAAAACTTTTCTCCTTCCAGAGTTTCCAAGATATATGCATTGCCTGGAACACTTTGACTGATACGAAAGGGTCCTGTCCAATTAGGTGACCATTTGCCGAATTTAGGATCTCTGGTTCCAATCAGCAATATAAGTTTCCATACTAAATCCCCCTCAAAGAATTCTTTCATATTAACCTTCTTATCATACCACTTGGATATCCTTTTCTTATTTTCTTCAATATTGATCAAAGCCCTGAGCCGACAGCTGGCTAGATCTTCTAACTCTTCTTTCAATAATTTTGAATAATCATCGGCTGATAGCTGATCTTCTAATGACAGGCGTCTGAATCATGTTCTCATTTCCTAAGGTAAAACAACATCATGCCCATAAGCCAATTGATAAGGGGAAACTTTAGTGGCTCCATGACAAGCCATCCTGTAGGCCCATAATGCTTCGTTAAGTATAGTATGCCATCGCCTTGGGCTTTCATCAATCTTCCTCTTGATCAATTTGATAATACTTTTGTTAGAAGCTTCAGCTTGTCCATTGGCTTGAGCATAATAAGGAGAAGAATTCAATATTTTGATTCCCATATCGGCAGCAAATTCATCGAATTCTCCTAATGTAAATTGGCTTCCTTGATCTGTTGTAATGGTTTGAGGTATTCCAAATCGATAGATGATGTGCTCTTTCACAAAATCAATCATATTATCCGACGTCACATTCTTGAGAGGAATTGCCTCAACCCACTTGGTGAAATAATCGGTAGCCACGAGTACGAACTTATGTCCCTTACTGGACGGAGGAAAGATTTGTCCGATAAGGTCAATTGCCCAACCTTTGAACGACCAAGGTTTGATTATTGGGTTCATTGCTGATGCAGGTGCCCTTTGCACAGTTCCGAATTTCTGGCAATCTTGACATCCTTTGTAATATTTAAAGCAATCTTCCAATATGGTTGGCTAGAAATATCCATTGTTCTTGATCATCCATTTAATCTTAAAAGCTGATTGATGAGCTCCACATGCTCCTTCATGAATCTCACCCATTAATATCTTCGCTTCTTCTTCGCTCAAGCATTTGAGTAAAACTCCATCAAGCGTCCGATAATATAGTTGATCATCTAACAGGACATATTTGAGAGCTTTGAGTTTAATACGTCGGTCCACCTTTTTTGAAGGATCCGAAAGATAATCAGCCAGCTCTTTTCTCTAGTCATTAGCATCATACTCTATGACTAGAATCGGCCGATACCCAGAAGCATTTTGGGCCAACCGATTAGCATCTTCGTTTTGCGCTTTTGGAATATGCCACAATGTTGCTGTCCTAAATTCTTTGAGCAAATCTAAGCAAGCTTCATGATAAATGACATCATCTTTGCATTCATATTCTCCAGTTAGTTGTTTAATAACTAACAAAGAATCACCAAAAATTTCAACTGCTTCAATTCCTTCATCTCGAAGCAATGTGAGCCCATTCAACAAAGCTATGTACTCTGCTTGATTATTGGTAGAAGTTTTCTCAATCGGCACAGAAAGCTCATATGAATGTCCTGTAGGAGAAATCAAAACACTACCAATTTCGGCTCCAGCACCACATGATGACCCATCAAAAAATAATGTCCAAGGAGCAACTTCAACTTCATTTGATCCCAAATGTTGTGTGACAAAATCAGCCAGTATTTGTCCTTTGATTGCTCATGCTGACTTATACCTGAGATCAAATTCTGATAAAGCTAATACCCACTTGCCAATGCGTCCTTTCAATATTGACAGAGATAACATATATTTGATCACGTCATCTTTGCATATTACTGTATACTCAGCCGATAGAAGGTAATGTCTCAATTTTGTGCAGGAGAAGTATAGGCATAAGCATAGCTTCTCAACTGGTGGATATCGAGTTTCTGCATCTAAAAGCCTTCTGCTTAAAAAGTAGATTACCCTTTCTACCCCTTCAAATTCTTGAACTAAGGCTGAACCAATAGCATCATCGGCAGTTGATAAATATAGTTTGAATGCCTTGCCATGCTGAGGAGGAACCAACACAGGACGGGACTTTAAGTATTGCTTGATATCATCCAACGTTCCTTGCTATTCTGGTCCCCATACAAACTCCTGACCTGGCTTCAACTTCAACAAAGGGGTGAATGATCGAATTCTTTCGGACAAGTTGGATATGAATCTTCTGATAAAGTTGATCTTGCCAATAAGTGACTGCAATTCTTTCTTATTAGTTGGAGGAACTACCTTATCAATTGCTGTAATCGACTTTTCTCCAACTTCAATACCCCGCTCATGAATCATGAAGCCCAGAAATTGACCAGCCGATACACCAAAAGCACACTTATGAGGATTCATCTTCAAACCATGCTTTCTTGTACTTTCCAAGGTCTTTCGTAGATCGGCCAGATGTTCTGTATGATCTTTAGATTTCACGACTTCATCATCAATGTATATCTCCACTGACTTACCAATAAGGTCGTGGAAAATATAATTCATTACTCTTTGATATGTAGCACCCGCATTTTTCAACCCGAATGTCATGACTACCCATTCATATAAACCGACATGACCAGGACATCTGAAGGCTGTTTTCGCAATATCTTCGATAGCCATAAATATTTGATTATAACTAGCGTTACCATCCATGAAGCTGATAATTTTATGAAATCAGCTTCATTTTATAATTTTCTTCTAGTCTGGCACTGATAAACGTCGGCCTTGGTTTGCTTTTGTCGCCAAGATCAATTTTTTCTAACTCATCGGCCGATGTAAACCCGTGTCCAAGCTTCCCTTCATCTTTTATAAACTGATCCATTAAACCATAATTTTGAAACTGGCCACTTCAATTAATCCACTCTTCTGCGGTTGACTGATCTTGAGGTTTGTCAACTCCTATGTTCTTGGCCAATTCATATGCCAATTTTCCCTCTTGTGAGATTGAATCTTTGGTCACTTCAACCATATTGGTTGAAAAAGAATGTTGACCAGTTTTTGTCAGTCTAATTACTTCGGCAGGATCAGTTTCAACATCTCCTTCTAAATCAGAATCTTCAACATAAGATATCTTCTTTTGATAATTCTTCTTATGTTCATAGGGTCGAGCACTCTCTTGACTCAACCGATGCACTAACTGGCTGATGCTTTCGAACTCTTGTGAAGCATATTTCTCTTTGATCGAAGGAAAGAGTCCCTGAAAAGCTAATTCCGCCAATTGCTTGTCGGTCAAAGATAGGCTATAACATTTGTTCCTCGTCTCCTTAAACCATTGGACGAAGTTTGATACCGATTCATCATTCCTCTATTTCAGACTAGTCAAATCAGTAATCTTCACCTCGTGTATCCCAGAGAAGAAATATTCATGAAATCTCTTTTCCAGATCATCCCAACTCTGAATAGAATTGGCTGGTAATGATATAAACCAAGCAAAGGCTGGCCCTGACAGCGAAGATGAGAATAGACGCACCCTCAATAATTCATTTGTCCCGGCATCTCCACACTGAATGATAAATCAACTGACATGCTCAATGGCAGAAGTGTCATCCTGGCCAGTGAATTTGGTGAAATCAGGTACCTTATAATTTTGAGGGAATGGAACTTGATCAAAATAGGCAGGATAAGGAGTCCGGTACACCTCAGTTTGTTGCTTTGGTTTCAACTCAAACTATTTTGTACCAAATTTGTTATCTCAGCCATGAATTCCTTGCTCTGACCAATCGGCTGACTATCTGCCAAAGAATTTAGCCGATTTTGCATAATTTCAACCGTTCCTGGCTATTCATACGTAATTGGCTGTGAAGCCAAAGGAGTATGTATAGCTGTATAACGAGGAAATCCAACTGAATGAAGTACTCTATTCGTAGTTTCTTGATGTATGGGTTGTTCATTCGTGTTTCTCGACTGTCTTGGGTATTGAGAAACTGAAGTTGGTTGAGTGATCTAATCGAGCAGCGCGGCTTGATGCATTGCTTTGTTGTAATCTTCTTGAATCTTTGTAGCATAAACCCTTACTACATATGCTTTATCAGTTGGACTCATCTGTTCTGGTACGAACTGACAATTGGAAATCGGCCTTTCAGTCGATGCTGTCTCAAATGTTGAAAGCTGAAACGCTGTAGGAATTTCATAAGAATCTTCTTGTATTGGCTTGACAAGATGAGCATGTATAGCTGCCACTTCAACACGTTGAGATTTTTGAGCTCCAGGATCAAAGTATGTGAATGAAATTCCTTTATCATGCTCACTGGCCAATCCCTTCAAATTATTGAAGACTGCTAAATAAGGGAGGGAAATTCCTTTGATTTCTGTTTTGATCCTTCTGAAGAATCCTTTGGCAAATCAAATCCAATCAATTTCCCGCTTGCATCCCTTATTGCTGAATATACTGGTGCATCTAATGAAGGAGATTCATAACTCTGAGATTCTGATTGACCAGTTATTTCCATGGTCGTTGCAAGTTGTTCTCTGACAACTTCCTTTATACTATTTTGAATAGTATTGTTGAGAACAGGGGCTTGATCTACCAGTGTTTGTCGTAAATCTTCCGTCATCATGTCTTGTAGCTTCTCTAGTTCGGCCTGTATTATCAATTGGTTGAGCCTCGGGAGAGGACTCATTTTGAATGCTCCTTCTTTACCCAAGCCGAAACTTCCCAATAAAAGTTGTCGATATTCTTCCATGCGTTCTTCATATTCATCTCTATCTTCCTTACGGAGTTGATCCAAAGCGATCGGTTGAATGTTGGATTGATCAACACCTTTAGGCTGTTGAGGAACTGACATCGTGGAATAGTTCTTCGTGTCCCACCAGGCGTGCCAAGATGTGTTGATGCAAAAAAATGGAATAAAGTTCTTCAACGACAACACGTAACGGATCCTTGGGATGTAATAAGGCGTGCCAGCCAACCTGACTTGTTGATCGGCACAGAAAGAATATGAAACGTTAGATGCGGGTTAGATCAGCTAGAGAACCGATGTGGGTCTTCAATAAGTAACGGCCCGATCAGCCGATACAACTATAGAGCGAATCGGCTAGCTGAAGTAGCCGAAGTGCAAGTATAACCAAACTGCATCAGCTGATTTGATGACGTAGGGAAAGCGCGAGCAAAAGCAGAGCGAACTAAGCACTATGGGACAACACTCGAAACCTGATCTGAATTGGCTGTATCGTAGTGAACGACGTAGGAGCAAGATTTAGCCGATACGACGAGATCACGAGCTGGATAAATTGGTGATAAAATCTAAATAAACAAGAAAATACTTGCAAACCGAGTTGATATTGATAAATTGTGAATAAAACTTAGATGAAACCACAGTGATGCGCCTGAAGGTTAAAGCCTAGTTGTTATTCGATAAAACGGTACTTACAAGCTTGTCGGAGGTCGATCGATGCAGCCCGACGAGCTAGAAGAATGGCGTTTGAAGAAACAAGAAAATAAGAAGAAGTAAAAAAGGGTGGCGAAGTCGCTGACTTGAATAAGTAAAGGTTTTGTTGATTTGGTGTGTACAATTTTCTTCGACCACGCAGGGTCACTATTTATGTCATGAGGACAACTTGACTCCTAGTCGATGACGACAACGATTACTTGAATCTAAAGAAATAAAACTACCAAAAACTTCACGATTCCTATAGGAATCAGACTCTTCAAACTGACTTTGACCTGACATCAACTTGGTTGTTGACCCGCCTCCGTCTTCCTTCCTTTTGGCGTATTCTTCTTCTGCCACGTTTCTTCTTCATCCATCGGCCGATTCCGATCGGCTGGTTGCTTCTTTCCCTTTCTCTATCAGCTCTGAAGTCTTTTCGATATTTCTTCATCTTTCCTCTGACATGTGTCAAAAAACGGTGTCAACAAGCTCGAAGGCAAGTTTTTTGGCCTAGAGTTCCAGCATGTAATCCGCGATGACAACAAGGTTGCCGACGAACTGGCCAAGATGGGATCCACCCGAGCCCAGGTGCCACCCGGCGTCTTCGTCCAAGACCTGACAAAGTCCTCCATCAAAAATCCCGAAGCTCAAGTTGACCCATCTGAAGGACTCGGCAAAGTCCTTATGATCGAGCCACAACCTGAGTGGATCTCACAGATGGTCGAGTACATCAAGTACGGCACGTTCCCTAATCCCTCAAGCGAAAACGAGAGGGAGACGCGGGCGTTACAGGAGAGAATCTCTCGCAGGAGCAAGAACTACATCTTGATTGAGGACAAGTTATACCGCTGAGGAGCACATTCCCGAGTACTTCAGAAGTGCATCTCGGAAGAGGAAGGACGAGAGCACCTGTTAGAGATCCATGGTGGCATGTGCGGGAACCATGCGGGAGCACGAACCATTGTGGGGAAAGCCTTTCGGTCTGGTTTCTACTGGCCCACAGCTATCACAGACACCGAGACACTAGTCAAACGTTGCGAGAGATGCCAATTCTTCGCACGACAGATACACATCCGGCCCAAGCCTTGCAGATGACCTATATCTTGGCCCATCACGTGCTGGGGACTCGACATGATCGGTCCCTTCAAGAAAGCATCCAGGGGATACAACCACATCCTGGTGGCGGTGGACAAGTTCACCAAATGGATAGAGGTCAATCCAATAAAGATGCTGACAGCGGCTAAAGTGGCAGAGTTCATAGCGGAGATTGTGCATAGGTTCGGTATTCCTAACAAGATCATCACCGACTTGGGAACAAATTTAACAGGGAGAGAGAGTTCCAGAACTACTGCGATGATCTCCTCATAAAGGTAGCCCGAGCTTCAGTAGTGCACCCCCGTGCCAATGGGCAGGTCGAGCGGGGCAACGGAGCGGTGATTGAGGCACTCAAGAAGTGCATATTCGACAGGCTGAAGAAGTACGCGACACACTGGGTCTGAGAGCTCCCGTAGTAATCTGGGGACTGCGGACGCAGCCGAGTCGTGCTAATGGTTAGACCCCTTTCTTCCTGGTGTACGGATCAGAGGTGGTGCATCCAACCGACCTAATGTTCGGTGCACCAAGAGTTGAGGTGTTCGACAAAAAATAAGGCTGAGGAGGCGCGCATTGAGGACATTGACAACATCGAGGAAGGACAACTCGCAGCAACCATCTAGGCAGCGCAGAATGCCCAAGCTCTGAGGTGCTACCATGACAAGAATGTGCAAGAGAGAGCCTTTTGTGTTGGTGATCTCGTTCTCCGGATGATCTAAAGCAAGAAGGACATGCACAAGCTCTCAGCTCCATGGGAGGGGCCTTTCATCGTTAAGGTGATCAACAGGTCGGGTGCTTACCGGCTAATGCGGGAGGACAGCTCTGATGTGCCCAACTCTTGGAACATCGAGCACCTATGCCGCTTCTACTCATAAAGCTATGTATCTTCCTTTAGTTTTTTGTACTCTCACATGCTAGTAGCTTCGGCAATGAATAAAAGTTCATGACCTTTGAAGTTCTTTCACTTCGATACACTGCTTGCATGATCAGCACCCAAGTTTCAAATCTGAAACTTGGGGGCTACCTTTTATTTTACGATAATGTTTATTTTTGTCGATAATTCAAACACTCATCTGAACACGGATCCTACGACTCATAAAGTACTCGATAAAATACGTCTTAAATCGTGGGCCGAGATCCTCGCCAAGCTAAGGTACTACGCGTGTATGAGAGTACGCCCTCTGTGCTAGGAAACTGAGGCCAACAGGACTATGATCTCCCGTAATAGACCAACTACCGGGGAAATTAAAAATACATGGATACCGTCAAAGTAAAGCGCCACCGTTAAAACAAATGTTAAAAAGTATGATGCCACGACAGTACGGACAAAATATTACAAGTACTTATTAATGTTTTCACGACTGTAGCAGGAAACCACTCGGCTCATCCTCACCATCGGATGCAGGCACAACGTCTTCGGCAAGCTTCTCCGCCACGTCCTTCACCTCCTCCAGCAGCTCGTCAACCCGCGCGGACGATGTCCCACGAGCGAATCTGCCATGGAACAAGCCCATGTCGACGTGTGGGAGCAAGGAGAAGAAGACGGTGAGGTAGTCGCTGGTGCTCGCCAGACTGACCTCACAGAGATACCCCTGGAAGCGTGAAGACGCCGCCTCGAGTTGCTCCAGCAGAGACGGCGGGTGGACGACGGGCTCGCCAAACTCCCGCACGGAGGAGGACTCGGCTAGTGGGGCCAGCTTGTCCAATAGAGGGTGCAGAGCTTCACCGAGAGCCCGGAGCTGGCTCCTCTCCGGCTCCACACGAGCCTCAAGATCTGCAAATTGGGCGAATTGTTTCCGCCAGAAATCTGTTCAAACGTCAGAAGGACTAGACAACACAAAAAGCTAAGAAAGGCAAGGGCAGAGAACAACTAACCAACGAGCTCCTTCCTGGCCAGGGCCCGCTCCCTGGTTGCCTGTTCCAAAGCCTTCCCCGAGGCCTTCACCTGATTTCGGACAACCTCGAGGTCCTGCTCAGCCTGGGCCCGAGCTGTTTTCAAAAATCAAGTCAGAGGAAAGCACTCAGGAAAATGCATAAAATACAAATGGAGCCAACAAACCCTTCTAGTGCTCGTCTGCTGCCTCATGCAGGGATGCGATCGTAGCATCCGCGGCGGCCTTCTCCTCATGACCACGCTCAGCGGCAGCATCCGCAGTGACCTTCTCCTCATGAGCACGCTTAGCAGCAGCATTCGCAGCGACGTTCTCCTCGCACAGACGCTCGGTGGCAGCCTCCGCGGCAGGCTTCTCCGAGCGTAGCTGCTCGAGTTCCCGGTTACTGCCGTCCTGACGCACAGCAGCCTGTTCCTTGAGGTGCCACACCTGGGCATGTAGCGTGACGGCGTTGGTCCTAACGTCCTCCAGCAGCTCACTCTTGCGAGCAGACGCAGCGGCCACGGTCTAAAACACCAGATGATCAACACAAAAGAAACTAACGTGAAGAAAAGAGGAAGGTCTGAAGATGCACTCACCCCCGCCAGCCGAGCAAACCTTGCGGTGAGGTCATGAGCTCCTGCCTGTTGTCCTTGTCGACGGTCGGGTCGCTGAGCACCTTGTGCGCTTTGCCACTGTGCACCTGTGCAATCCTCCCAGGGCACGGCGGGCTTGTGCACGGCATAGGGAGCTCTCGATGGATCTCCTCAACCTCGAAGACTGTCGTAGAGGCAGAACCCAACACCATGGAACTAGCGTCTCCACGCTAGGGACTGGCCGTCCAGGCAGTTGCACCGGTACCCAGCGCTACGCCCGAGTGCTCTCTTGAAGCACTCGGCGGACGCGCCACCGGACCGATGCCTAACGCGGGCACCGCACCCTCAACAGGGACGTCTCTAGACTCCCTGCAAACAAGAGCAATTCCAACACCACGATCCTCAACCTCAAGCACCAATCGGCAAACGACACCAGAACAAAACAATGACCTGTAGAACAACTTACTCAGTGGACACACGCAGACGAGCGCACTTGCAAAATCCTGAGCTCGAGGGTGCTAGCCTCTTCGCCTCGGCTGTCGCCTCTGGAGTCGGCCTAGGCGCACCCAGAGTCGTCACAGGGGGCACCGGGGCAGTTTGCGGCAACGGTGCGAAATGCCCGCACCTCGAGCAGAAGTTTCCGTTTGTCGAAGAGAAGGTGGAGGAGAAGAAGGAAGAGAAGGTGGAGGAGAATAAGGAAGATAAGGAGGAGGAGCTGCCGTACCACTCCGTGCCTCCCTGGCGGCCTCCAGAGGGACGTCGCCTACATCGAACAGACGAGGGGCCACATCCTCGTCGTCGGAGTCGCCTGGCAGCACCAGCCTGTGCCGGCGCGACGCCGGCTCGTCAATCTTGAGCGAACCGGGTGGCGCGTGCCACACCTTTGGTCGGGTGCTTCCCTTGCGCGACTTCCTCTTATCAACAAGGGTGGCGTGTGGGCTGTCGGAAGAGGCCACGGCCGCACGCCGGCTAGGCTCCTAAGGACCAGGTGTGTCCGAGGACCAGTGGAGGGTCGCTCCTTAGTGATGAGTGATTGACAATGTTGTGTGGACTGATGCTTGGCTAAGTGTGCAGGTACAGGTTGCGGCTTGACTCGTGTCGGTGCAAGTGAAGAACAAGCGCGAAAGGCCTGAGCCGTGGCGGCCTCCGGGTGATGGAGTGGCAAGTAGGCTTGGTTCGATGGACCCGGTGGCCGACGGGGTCAAGTGCGAGCTGTGCGGTGCAAGACTGGCGGGCTGAAGTCGTGAACATGGGCCGGTGCAAGGTAGCGGTTGAAGCCCGAAGCTTGCACGCGGGGTTTGGTGGTTTGCCCACAAAACCATCAGGTGGACGGTTTCTTGGTTTAGGCCGCAAAACCAAGCCCGAAGGCTCGAGGCGACGGAGACGGTGATCCGGGAGCTTCGGGGAGCTTCGAGGTGGGGGGCATGTGGCGTGATCGCGGGGCTTGCGTCGAAGCTAAGCAAGGCCGCGGTGGAAGCGTGTCCGCTCGATGAAGACTTGACCAAAATATCCCTGAGGGGTTGTATCTTCATTTATGCAGTAGGGGTAGCGTGGTCATTTACCTCCCTCCGATGAACTTCATATAAATAGCGGAGAGGTGGATGGCATCTCTCTCTCTGGCTTCCTAGGGTTTTCTCTCCCGGTAGATTTTCTCTGAACTGCTTCTTTTTCCTCTTGATTCCTTAGGCTAGACTCTTGTACAGAATCTGACCTCTGGATGTATGGAAGCATTCAGCGTCCCGGTGATCTCCTAGTCCCCTGTGATTTTCGTGTCATTTTTGGGACTATTTTTGGGAGTTTTCGTTCTTGGCTCGATTCATGATTTTGGAGGTGTTTCTTCACGGATTTCTTTGAGGGGATCATGGGTGGATGCCTTGCGCATCTTTGTGTGTGATCTTTACCCCTCAAACGCTGTGGAGAGTCTTCGATTCGTGCGTTTTTGGTTGGTGACCGAGTTCATGGTGGTGGTTCGGTTGATCCACGATTCCCGGTGATTTAGTGGCTTAGGAGTCGAGATTTTTGGGGCATAGCATCCTTGTGTGACGCTTTACATCTCCCCAAAATCTTGTCTCAAGAGCTTCAACCGTTTGGGAGATCCAGTGATGGAAAGGTTGGGTCGACTCCCGAGCTCGAGCTTTTTCTGTTCTGTTCGTGCTTGGCGGACGGTCCGCGGGTCCCTGGTGGACGGTCCGCGCGGCTAGGGTTCATCCTGTGTTCTTCGTGTTCGTCACGTGTTCTTGAGCGCTTTCGTTTCGATTCGTTTTGGCCCTAGATTTTGGTTGCGAGTGGTTTTGCGGACAGTCCGCTAGTGCCTCACGGACGGTCCGCGTGACCAAGTTTTCGTCTGGGGTTGGGGTTGTTTTGTCTGGGGTTTCCAGCGAGCTGGACAGACAGTCCGCGCTACCCCCATGGACGGTCCGCGACACTGGCGGACAGTCCGCGAGGCATAGACGGACGGTCCAAATTTCTGGGTGTGCCACTGGTGGTTCGGTTGGTTGTTTCGGACAGTCCGCCTGAGTCCCGCGGACAGTCCGCCTGGTGCTTGCGGACGGTCCGTCCTGGACTTCGCAGACTTGGCTAAGTCTTTCGGTTCTTGCTTTGGTGCTTTCGCTCTTTGCTCCTAGGCTTCTCCAGTGATCTTCTTGACGTGTGTGTGCCTTGTTTGGAGCTTCTTGTGTGTGCACGGATTCGTGGAGTGGCAATCGGGGCATAGGCCGAGTTCGACCTTAGGGAAGAATTTTTAATCGGCTCCCATTCACTCCCCCCTCTCTGGTCGCCTGAATCGGTCCTTCATGATTCTAACCAGTCTAAGATCCAAAGATGGGCGATTACGGCAAGGGGTCGGGTCCTCCGCACTTTGATGGCAAGAATTACCCGATGTGGGAGAGGCACATGGGCGCATTTTTGCGAGGGAAGGGAACTCTTATCTAGGAGGTCACTCAGAATCCTTATTTTGTCATCCCAGATAGTTTTCTGCTTCCAGGATCGCGGGACATGTTTGAGGCCAACAGCAAGGCCGTTGATTACTTGTTCCGTGCTCTCTGTGCCTCGGAGTTTGATCGAGTGTACGGAGAGGATGTGGCCGGTAAGATTTGGCTCAAGTTGAAGAATGCTCATGTTGGCAATGCCCAAGTGCAAGCCCGGAAGTTTACCACTTACCAGAGAGAGTACGAGAACTTCACTCATCTCCCCGGTGAGTCGACCGATGCTATGTTTCAGCGCTTCACTTGCATAGTCAACAACATGAGGGCCAATGTGACAGTTCTCCCATACACAGATCATGATCAAGCCATCAAGCTTTTGCATGCCCTGGATAGGTCTGTGTGGGAAGCCAAGATCGAGGCCATTGAGGAGTCGAGCGCTTATGACATGCTGTCGCTTGATGAGCTGTTTTCCAAGCTCAGGTCTTCAGAGGTTGACCGTGGCTTGAGAGCCAAGAGCGAGAGCCCCACTGATCCTCATAGTTTGGCTCTCGTCTCAGGATCGAGGACTAACGCTAACTCTGGTGGTTTCTCTTTGTCTTGTCTTGTGTCCTTGCCAGATGAGAACTTTGATGTGCTGAGCGAGGACGATCTCGCCTTGTTGAGCAAGAGGTTTGGGCGGATGTACGAGAACCGCAAGAATGCAAGGCGGAGCTTGGGGATGTGCTATCGGTGCGGGAAGCACGGGCACTTCATCGCCGAATGCCCTGAAGCCATGGAGATCAAGAACGACTACAAGGGCAAGCCCAAGCACGACTACAACAAGCACCGCTCCCGGAACGACTACAAGGACAAGCATAAGGACAAGGGCGAGAGAAGGCACATGAAGGGTGGCGGCCACAAGAGGAAGACCGCTCGAGCGATGGTGGTCGGAGCGAGCGACATCGACTCGACATCAAGTGATGCTTCCTCCGACTCGAGCAGCGAGGAAGAGCAAGAGAAGCGCAAGGACAAGTGGCACACGGGCAAGAACATCACCAGCTTGAGCTTCGTCGCGCAAGGAGGCTTTTGCGGCATGGCGCACTCCAAGAAGGGTGGGAAGCACAGCTCGGATTCGAACTTCGACTCCGATGAAGAGGTACGACAAGATCCGAACTTCTTGCTAGAGGAGAATGCTAGGCTGAATGAGTTGCTTGACAACCGTGATGATGTGCTTAGAAAGACCAACAAGGAAAAGAGGGAATTCAGGTCTTTGTTGGGTGATGCTAAGGACAAGGTAGCTGGACTTGAATCCTTGCTTGTGGATGCTCGAAATGAAATAGTTGCTTTGAAATCTGCTTCTGTGGTGTCAGATGAAATTGATTGTGGTGATTGCTCAGTTTTTCTTGCTGATTTGACTGCCCTCAAGGAGAAACATGCCTTTGTTCTTGAGGAACTAGATGTGGTTCGGGTGGAGTGTGATGAATTGAAGTCTAGGCCAGCTTTACTAGGTGCTTGTACATCATGTCCTATTTTGCATGCTAGGCTAGATGAATCTCACACTAGGATTGTTTCTCTTGAGGCGGCATTGAAAGCTCCTCTTCCTACATCATGTTCAACCTGTGAAATGCATGCTTTGAAAAACATGGAACTTGCAAACTATGTTGATCGTTTGCAGGATGAAAATGATGAATTGAGAAAAATAATGGGGTGGTTGTCTGGGCATAAGCCACAATTGAGTATGATGTTGGCTCAGTTCAAGAGGTTTGATGGTCAGGCGTTGGGGGCTGACAAGTGTGGTGAGAAGAGTGGTGAGGGAGAAGAGAAAGCCGGAGAGATCCCCATTCCACCACATACCACACCAATGAACAAATTTGCACCCAAGCCAAACTATCTCAGAAACAAGCTAGACACAACCCCAGATCCTCCAGTGTTCCCCCACAAAGCTGAAAACTACCAAAAACCCATCAAGTTTGTGAGCACCCAGGGGAGTGTCTTTGATGGGAAGACAGGAGAGAAAGCCGGAGAGAAGCTTGTAGAGAAGCCACAGCCTAAGCCAGTGCCAATCCGCTTCCATTGTGAGTATTGTGGGAGGGATTGGCACAAGGATGAGTTCTGTTTCCGAAGGAAGAGGGATGAGAGGTTTGCTAGGGAGATGGCAAACAAGGACAGGTACCACCTTGCTCGTGGTGTGCCTGAGCCTCGTAGAGGGCCTCTACCTAGGGGTGATGTGTTTGTGAGGACAGTTCCCACTCGTGGAGGTGGAGGTGTGTTCCCTCAGAGAGACAGGCGTGTTGGGTTTGGGCGTGGTGAGTTGGCTCGACGTGCTCCTTCTCGTGACCGTTACGAGTTTGGGAGGCACGATCGGAGCTTTGGGTCTCAGATGGACTACGGGCCACGTTTTCCCCCTCGTGGTGCGTGTACTCCTCCAGTGAGATGTGACAGGTCCTTTGGTGGTAGGCGTGAGAGGGCTCCGCCTAGAGGCTTTGGGAGGATGGATTTTGCTAACCATTCTTTTGAGCAAATGGCTCAGCACTGGTTTGACTCTTTTGGTACTAACCCCAGTGTTGAGTCGTATGCTCATTCTCGTCCTCATTTTTGATTGCTGGTGGGAGGCTTGGAAAACTTTTGGTTGATCAACTCCGGTTGCTCAAGACACATGACCGGAGATCGTGGGTGGTTCACAGCCTCACCCCGGTGAGTATGAGGGAGTACATCACTTTCGGGGACAATGGGAGAGGACGAGTGCTTGCTGAAGGTATGGTGAGGTGAGTAGCAAGGTGACCTTAAGAAGTGTGGCCCTGGTCAAGTCACTCGGTTTCAACCTGTTGTCAGTATCTCAATTACTTGACAAAGGTTTTGAAGTTCGTTTCCAGTCGGGTGTTTCTCGTGTGCTTGATTGTCGAGGCGATCTTGTCTGTACGATCGTCCCCGAGGGTCAAATCTTTCGTGCCGATTTTTCCCAGTCTGTTGGTCGTCCTCGATGCTTTGTTGCTGGCGTTTCGGCCGAGCTTTGGAAATGGCATAGGAGGTTGGGACACTTGAGCTTTGAGTTGCTTTCCTGCTTGAGTGGTCTTGATCTTGTCCGAGGATTGCCTAAGTTGAAATTCGAGAAGGATTTGGTTTGTGCTTCTTGTCGGCATGGAAAGATGGTTACTGCTTCTCACGCCCCTCTGACTTCAGTCATGACCGAGCGACCTTGTGAGCTGTTGCACATGGATTTGGTTGGGCCAGCTCGTGTTCGCTCTGCTGGTGGGAAGTGGTATGTTCTTGTGGTTGTTGATGACTTTTCGAGGTACTCTTGGGTTTTCTTTTTGGAGGATAAGAGTGAGACATTTGGCTTTGTTTGAGACTTGATCTTGAGGTTGAAGAATGAGAGACATGGTGATGCCATTCGAGCTATACACAGTGACAATGGCACGGAATTTAAGAACTCTCATTTTGATGCCTTTTGCAGTGATCTTGGTCTTGATCATCAGTACTCTTCTCCATACGTCGCTAGCCAGAATGGCGTAGTGGAGAGGAAGAACCGGACCCTTTGTGAGATGGCCAGGACGATGCTCGATGAGCATAGGACTCCTAGGCGTTTCTGGGCTGAGGCGGTCAATACCGCTTGCTATGTCACAAATCGCATCTTCCTTCGTGCCTTTGTGAAGAAGACCTCTTATGAGCTAATGCATGGCCGACACCGCAAGGTGAGTCACTTTAGAGCTTTTGGGTGCAAGTGTTTCATTCTGAAGATGGGTAAGTTGGATAAGTTTGAGTCTCGATGTTCGGATGGGATTTTCCTTGGTTATGCGATTCATTCTAGAGCATATCGTGTGCTCAATCTTGACACTAACCGAATCATGGAGACTTGTGAGGTTACCTTCGATGAGACACAGCCATGTAGCTCTTCTGCTTTTGAATGTGCAGGTGATGAGGAGATTGGAGTGAGGATCTTCGAGGATGAGAAGGACGGAGATGGAGACGACGATGATGATGGTGGTGATGCTCCAGCGGCTGATCGTGTACGTACTACTTCCACTACTACGACGACGATCGATGACGGACCATCCCCTACACCCACTACGACTGAGGCTATTCGAGTGGGGTCTGCTGCTGAGGGGGAGGTTGTGTCCGGGCGAGAGGCTCCCCGGCGAGTACAAGTTGATCACCCACCAACGACCATCATTGGTGACCTTCATGAACGCACTACACGGTCGAGGTCAAGGAATACTTCTCATTTCGCTCATTCTGCATTTGTTGCTTCTTTCGAGCCCAAAGATATTCGACACGCTTTGTCTGATGAGAATTGGGTGAATTCCATGCATGAGGAGTTGGAAAACTTTGAGAGAAACTAAGTCTGGGTGTTAGTCGATCCACCGCCAAATTACCGTCCCATAGGAACCAAGTGGGTGTGGAAGAACAAAGAGGGTGAGAATGGGATTGTTGTGAGAAACAAGTCGAGGTTGGTGGCGCAGGGGTACAACCAGAAGGAGGGGATAGACTATGAGGAGACATTTGCTCCTGTGGCCCGTTTGGAGGCAATTAGGATCCTTCTAGCCTTTGCCGTGGCTAAAGGGTTCAAGTTGTACCAAATGGATGTCAAGAGTGCTTTCTTGAATAGGGTGATAGAGGAAGAAGTGTATGTGAGGCAACCCCTGGGGTTTGAGAGTGAGAAATACCCACACCGTGTATACAAACTCCAGAGAGCGCTCTATGGGTTGAAACAGGCACCTAGAGCTTGGTATGGCAGGTTGAGAGGTTTTTTGCTGAGTAAGGGGTTTGTGATGGGCACAGTTGATAAGACCCTTTTCCTCCTTAAGCATGGGAATGACCTTTTGATTGTTCAGATATACGTGGATGACATAATCTTTGGTGGCTCTTCTCATGATCTTGTTGCCAGATTTGCAGATGACATGAGTAGGGAATTTGAGATGTCCATGATGGGCGAGCTGCAGTTTTTCTTGGGTCTCCAGATTAAGCAGTGCAAGGACAGGACCTTCGTACATCAGGCGAAGTACACCAGGGACATGGTGAAGAAGTTTGGCATGAACGACTCCAAGCCGCTGACTACACCGATGAGTACGACTACGGCTTTGGATGCGGACGAGGACGGCGAACCAGTGGACCAGAAGGAGTACCGGAGCATGATCAGCTCCCTCCTCTACTTAACGGCGACGAGGCCAGACATACAGTTCAGCGTGTGTTTGTTCGCTCGTTTTCAGGCTTCCCCAAGGACTTCACATCGGCAAGCCGTCAAGCAGATCTTCAGGTACTTGAACTACACTCCTGAGTTTGGCCTGTGGTTCTCTGCCTCCTCGACACTCAGGCTTCATGGTTTTTCTGATGCGGATTTTGCTGGGTGTCGATTGGATCGCAAGTCCACTTCTGGGTGTTGTCAGTTCCTGGGTTCTTCTTTGGTCTCTTGGTCATCTCGCAAGCAATCGAGTGTAGTCCAGTCCACCACCGAGGCTGAGTATGTAGCTGCTGCTAGTTGTTCCCAGCTGCTTTGGATGACCTATACCATGAGTGACTTTGGTGAGGAGTGCTCCCAGGTTCCACTTTTCTGTGACAGCACCAGTGCCATAAGCGTAGCCAAAAATCCTGTCCTCCACTCCAAAACAAAACACATAGAAGTGAGGTACCACTTCCTGAGGGACAATGTTGAGAAGGGAAACATATCCACTAGTAGAAATGTCAATATCTATGACGATTTGGTAGTGACGTTTCGTTTATTCGTCATGGAAGTGGTCTCTAACATGACGAATTTTGTAACTTCGTCACAGATAACGAGTGACGGTGCTAAGCCACTCAAAATAATGACGAAACTCAGAGGATGGTCACTGAACAATGAACCTGTTTCGTCACAGATGAATCATTCCAGTTCTACCCGTGAGGAACCAATGACGAAAGCAAACTGGCGTCACAGAACAACAACATTATCGTCACAAAACAACTTGAAAAAAGAAAACAAGGATCTGGTCCCACATGCAACCACGTGTAATTGTGGGTCCGGGTCCCACATACGGTCCCACCATTGCATGGCCCCACCAGCGCATGGTCCCACATGTGGGCGACAACAAGTGGACCAAATTAAAAAAAATGTTGTGACCCAGGGTTCGAACCTGGGTCGTTAGCACTCCAACCAACTACCCCAAACAACTACACCACAAGTAGTTATGTGTTTTTGCTTTTAAGTTATTTATATTAGCCTCTATCTAACACATAGCCCACAGTAGCGCGGCGGTGGGAATTTAATCACTGCAGAAATAAAGAGCGGATGGAGGGATTCGAACCCTAGTCTTCTTAGTGGGAAGGGAGGGGCTTACCACTGAGTTATAACATGGTTTGTGTCCTTTTGCTGTATGTGGTTCCTTTTATTAAACATTTTATTGGAACGCGTGGCTTGTTTGAAGAATACCAAACAGTTCATGTTTCTCATTTTGATCCAAAATTTAAATTTGTATCGGATATTTCTCCTTCATAGAAACTCCAAATTTGATGATTCTTTTTTTTCCAAATTTTTCTAAAATCAAACCTTTTCATTTGACCAAAATAAAGTTTGTACATCGTGACAAGTTATGAAACTTTGGTATTCATCACTTTTTGATTTGACATCATTTAGTGTTAAAAAACTTGCATCTAGTTGTCATTTTTTGAAATTCAAAATTTGGATTGTTCAAACAGAGTCGGATGGAGAAATGACCAAAATAAAGTTTGTACATCTTGATGAGTTCTACAACTTTGGTATTAATTATGTTTTCATCTGGAAATTATTTTTGATGTCTAAAAATTTAATAATTTCTACCATTAAAAGAACATAAATGCTAAATTTGCTTAAACGGGTCCAAACACAAATCTGGGCCATTTATTCGGCTCGTCCTGCACGGCTCGATCCTTTTGTGGCCGTCCATCCCTTCCCTCCTCACTGCCGGCCCAATTGTTTTTGACAATCGATCCTCGATCTGACTGTTAAGATTGGACTTAATGGGTATAAAACTGGAGCGCCCGAGTGCTCCCCCGTATCCTAGCTCCTCCTCTTCCCCCGCAGGCGGCGGCATCTTCCTACCTCACAAACTCTCCACCCCTCAGATCTGCACTGTTGCAAGCTCCCGAGTCCCGCCGCCCGCCGCTGCTCCGCCTCCACCTCCGCTCCGTGCTCACCTCCGCCTCCGCCTCCTTTTTGTGCCCTCCTCCACCTCCTTCCTACCCCGCACCCCGCGCGCCGCTCCCATCCCCAACCGGTGCGAGTGGCCGTAGCAAGCCTTGCCGTGGCGACGAGCAGTACGTGACGGGGCGACGCTGCCTCCCTCCGCTCGGCGCCGAGCAGTGCGGGACAGGGTCGTCTCCCTCACATACATGCTCACAACAGAGATCTGAATCAACGGATGCACAGACAAGATTAAGATTGGAATCAGCGGTGAGTTAGTCTGAACCGCCCTCCTCGATGCTCACTCTACGTGCTGTGTGGTTGAATCTGGGCTGATCTATTTTTTTGTGTGTCTGGATTTGGCTCAGGTTCCGGAAGGATCGGCAGGATGTCGAGCTCGTCGCCGTCAATGACCTCTTCAT
The DNA here is from genome assembly GCA_036936925.1 of Cenchrus fungigraminus. Classification (NCBI taxonomy): domain Eukaryota; kingdom Viridiplantae; phylum Streptophyta; class Magnoliopsida; order Poales; family Poaceae; genus Cenchrus; species Cenchrus fungigraminus. The sequence continues at coordinate 86,893,869 of CM072779.1, read as the reverse complement.
CCCCACCGAATACATGGTACGCGCCTCGATCTTTTAGTTGCGTTCGTTGTCGTGCGTAGATCTGGTGGTCCATAGGGTTTTGTGGTGGGTTCAGCGCCGATTCGTCGGATTCGTGAGATACTTGCTTTAAGTGGTTAATAATCGTGGGCGATTCGTGAGATAGCTTGCTTTAAGTGGTTAATCGTGGGCTTCCGGTGGTGTTCTACTCGAATTCTTTACTAGTGTTCCATGTATCTGGGGGATTTGTTGGTCACGTTGCTTAATTATAATATCATATTATCCTGTCAGTGGGTATGTGAAGCTTGAGCTCTGCGTTCAGTTATACCGAATTGTGAATTTTGAGTGCTGTGCTCATGATATTTACACTTACTTTGTCTCGTGCAGACCTACATGTTCAAGTATGACACTGTGCGCGGCCACTGGAAGCACAGCGACATCAGCATCAAGGTCACCAAGACCCTTCTCTTCGGCCAGAAGCCGGTCACCGTCTTTGGCATCAGGTATATCCCCTGTTACTGCTTCTTTCAGTGGTGGATTGAGCTTTTTGTGTTCAGGTTACGAGTTAATGTTTAAACAGCTGCAATATGATAGGAACCCTGAGGAGATTCCGTGGGCTGAGGCTGGTGCTCATTACGTTGTGGAGTCCACCGGTGTCTTCACTGACAAGGACAAGGTTGCTGCTCACTTGAAGGTATACCTGCTGCTACATAATCATACTGCTGGGTAGAATGCATGCAGTTCATGTATTTTGTTCTTCCTAGTCCTTGAATTCATAAATTTGGTGCGATTGTATACATGAAGTAGAATGCAAGCAGTTCATGTATTTTTGTTCTTCCTAGTTCCTCAATTCATAAATTTGGTGTGATTGTATACATGCATGAACAAATTAAGTATCATCCATTGACTGAGGAAATGGTGCTTTAATATCCATAAGCAATTTTTGCTTATTTATACGGCCTGCAAACTCATGGTAGCCTCTTCCTTCCAATTGAATTGGTCATTTCAGACATGAGATTTGAAGTGTACTCTTCTATTCTATATGGACTGGCTAAGTGTAACCAGTTTGTTTAATGTCCATTAGTCTTGTTATAAGCAGAGTTACTGGACTCTTATATACATCTGGGAAACTAAACAAGGTAGTGTTGTCATGGTTAGGATATAACATGCATGTACTACCCACACCGCCTTTGCATTTTTTTGTGTAGTTTATCGTGAGCTGTTAAACTTACCCTTAACATCTTTTTCCATGTTCAACTGGATGATTTTAAAATGTGCATTTTGCTTTTGAATAATGTAGGGTGGTTAATCGTGGGCTTCTGGATTGGTTATCTCCTTGCAACATTAAGGATATGTTTAGAGGCTATGGTAGCAAGTGTTTGTGGATCAATGGTCATTTTCTGTTTTCTTATTCAATAAAATCTTTGTTGCTGTCATCCAAGTAGCATTAATTGATTTGTAATTTTAGAGCTCTAATTTTTCTGGAGTTACATCCATAATGAGTAAAGCGTCAGTGTGTAGATGGTAACTGAAGTCCCTAAAGCAAACAATCTCTTAACCAGGTAGTTTAATCTGATCTTGTACTTAATTGAAACCAATTTGAATTACAAGCTTCATTAGGCTTAATGTTGCTAATTGTCCCTTTATCCTCAATTCAATAACCTGTATACATTTTAGTTTGACATGATTTTGTTTAGTCCCTGAATCATCTCTGGTTTTGGAGGCCTAACTTTTCTACTTACAGGTGACATTGGACCATATGGATATAGCCTTGTCAAAGGCATTTAAGTCACCAGCAGTAGATAACATACTGTGTCTTCCCCAACATCGACAGGTAGGGTTGCAGTTCTTTCATAAGCCTTTGGAGCTTTGTTCCTCATTTTTCTCCTGCCCTCTTATTCCATTAACTGTAGTCTGCTACATTTCTGCACCTTGTTCTTATCTATGAAATGTTGGGCAGATGGTACTGTGTGCACTGGCTAATACTTTATAGCATTTCAAGAATACCGTAACTACTACCATGTCCTTCCGTTCATGGATCCAGTGCTTTGCCTGGTGCTTGATGTTGATCAGTTAAACTGCTAATTCCCACAAACTTCACTTCACATTCACAGTAGGAACGAGAGACAGATGTCTTGGTTTCACATACCTGTGGTTCCCTTGCTGGTTGTGTGTGCTACGCATTCACAGTAGGAACGAGAGACAAGGTTGTCGAACTTGATTTTTTTATCTGACCACAATCCTTAAATCTTCACCCTGGAGCTTCAGTAGCATTAACTGGTTATGAAATATACAGTGGTGCTGGTATGTGCACTGAACTCATCTGGCAGCCTTAAACTGTATGGTTGTTAAGGATTAATTAGTTGACTGAAAATTGCAATGGCCAGGATGGGTTATGCCATTATTTTATCATGTTTCATAATGTTGTTAAAATAAGACTGCTGCAGTAGATTTGCTTGACAACTTTGTATTACATCTCTAATCTCTTAGTCAGGCCTCATTTTAACCAAACCTGTGTAGAATCTTTAAATTCGAGTAGTATCTTTAAATTTGCCAACTGAGTATTTGACAAATGTGCTCCTTTCAGGTTAAGGATCAGATGCAACAAAGTTAGAAGCGGCTGTTTAGGAATGAGATCCGGCCAGTGAAAAGCAATTAGAGTTTGGGAGTTTGAAGCGACTGTTTTGGTCTCTAATAGCATCTTTTGTACCTTAATTCATGATGCTGGCTTTGGTTTATATTTTTGTGTTATTTGTATATCTGTCTGTAACTCATGACACAGATTTTTCCATCATGGATATTGTTTTAAGAAAATTTTATGAGCTGTGCATTGTGATATGTTGAAATATTGTTGGCTGAAGAGGCCCAGTTCTGAAATGGGCTCACTAATAAATGGGCCTCGAATGTGATGACATGTTCATGTTTGCCACATCAGCAGTCTATGTTGGCAGCCATGTGGCTGCCACGTCATTTGCCACGTGGCTGCCACATTATCCACGTGGCTGCCATGTCATCTGCCACGTGGCTGCCACATCATTGCGACACGTGGACAATTAGATCACGACACCTGGATCAATCAGATTAAGCCACGTCAACATCCAGTGTGGAGCCACGTCAGCATCTAGCGTGGCACCGAGCCACGTCAGCTACCAGCATGCACGGCGCCACGTGGTAGTCACTTTCATGACGAAATCAGTGACGATTTTCTTTAGTCATAGAAGACGAGCGGTTACATGACGGAAAACGTGTTCGTCACAGAAAAGGAGCAGTTTTGTGACGAAAATGCCTGATTCGTCACGGTGAGTCAAATGTGACGCGCTTTCTATGACGATTTCAAAATCGTCATAAATTCGTCATAGAAGGTTTTCAATGACGAATATGGCTTGTTCTGTGACGTAAGTGTTTTGTCATTGATGTGAACTTCTCTACTAGTGATCTTTGTCCTATGTCCCTACCCAATACCAGCTAGCTGACATTTTCACCAAACCACTTGACCAATCCACTTTCACTCGCTTGCGGGGTGAGCTTGGCGTATGCTTTCCTTTCTAGCTTGGGTCTTGGAGCTTCTCATGTATATATGTGTCATATGTTCATTTTGTTGCATTTCCTTCATGCATTTTACTTTCTGTACAAAACCTGGTAGGATAGCCATCTTTGGATCACTTGAGCTAGGATTGAGCTTCTCTTATATACATTGATCACAGATGTGCTATGGATGAGATATGTGCATGATTGGTAGCTTGTGGATGTGAATGCTATGCTCTTGTTGGTTTTGCCATATATGTCTGATGAGATAGCATTTTGGTGTGAAAATGATAAAACTGCCTCTCTCATGAGTAGATGCTTGTCTATGCTCAATTTGTATTTAAATGCTTATATCATGCTCAGTTTGTGCTTGAGGATCATATTCTCTTTGCTTGGGGTCAAAGACCTTTTTGTCGTTGTAAATGTTTAGCCCTTTTGCATGCTTGGGGAGGAGCATAAGCTTCTTTTTGCCGCAAAGGCACTTCATGTACCATGTTTAATCATGAAAATGAATTTGGTGTATGAATTGCTTTATGCTTGAAAAATGAGCTCCTAATCATGTTTTTATGTTTTGATATTCATATCTTGGGTGCTAAACCGTAGCATCCTTGTCTACCATGAGAAGTCTCATTTTAAGAAGTAGACACATGGCTCGGTGTCTTTAACATGAGTTGAGTAGCTTGTGGGCGTTTATAATGATCTTGTGATGAGAATTTGTGATCTTGCATAAACTTTGAATGATCTAGTGCCTTTATGTTCAAATTGGTATGGATAGGATCTTACTCATGAGATGACTATTTCTTTGTGAAAAATTACTTAAAATTGCTTTTGGCCATGTCACATGCTTATATGTCTCTACCTTCTGGATGGCAATATGCTAGATACACCATGACTACCTTGCTTGCTCTATGTCTCATTCGTAGCATTTTGTTGTGCTCTTTGTATATTTGAGAAGCTTGGTAGACTGTTTATATGCTTTGACATGCATTTTTCAAGAAAACAAGGGGAAGAGTTTCATATACCTTGATTCATGCATTGTCAACAAGGGGGAGAGCATTGTATGATAAGGGGAGATTTTTCATGCATTGGGAGTTTTTATGCAAAATTGGTATACATTTGTGAGATGTTGCATGTGAGGAGAAAAATTTGAGAAGAAGAGGTTGCATTCGCTCAGGGGGAGTTTGCATGTGTGCAGGGGGAGCTCTTTTGATTTTCCTGAGTTTTGTGACTTGTGGTGTGCTCCTTGTGAGCTTTGTTTTGTCTAGGCTGTGTCGAGCCGTTGCCCTGTCTTCGGGGGCCGAGACTTGGATTGGCGAGTGATCGAGTTTTCGCTTGTTCTTTGGCTTTGGATCACTTGTTTGGGAGGTTTGTGTTCGTGGTTGTTTTCTTTTCTTTTTCTCGATCATGGTTACTATGAGTGTTGTCAATGCACTCATCAAGGGGGAGATTGAGGACCAGGTGTGTCCGAGGACCAGTGGAGGGTCGCTCCTTTGTGATGAGTGACTGACAACGTTGTGTGGACTGATGCTTGGCTAAGTGTGCAGGTACAGGTTGCAGCTTGACTCGTGTCGGTGCAGGTGAAGAACAAGCACGAAAGGCCTGAGCCGTGGCGGCCTCCGGGTGATGGAGTGGCAAGTAGGCTTGGTTCGATGGACCCGGTGGCCGACGGGGTCAAGTGCGAGCCGTGCAGTGCAAGACTGGCGGGCTGAAGTCGTGAACATGGGCCGGTGCAAGGTAGCGGTTGAAGCCCGAAGCTTGCACGCGGGGTTTGGTGGTTTGCTCACAAAACCATCAGGTGGACAGTTTCTTGGTTTGGGCCGCAAAACCAAGCCCGGAGGCCCGAGACGACGGAGACGGTCATCCGGGAGCTTTGGGAAGCTTCGAGGCGGGGGGCACGTGGCGTGATCGCGGGGCTTGCGTCGAAACTAAGCAAGGCCGCGGTGGAAGCATGTCCGCTCGATGAAGACTTGACCAAAATACCCCTGAGGGGTTGTATCTTCAATTATGCAGTAGGGGTAGCGTGGTCATTGACCTCCCTCCGATGAACTTCATATAAATAGCGGAGAGGTGGATGGCATCTCTCTCTCTGGCTTCCTAGGGTTTTCTCTCCCGGTAGATTTTCTCTAAACTGCTTCTTTTTCCTCTGGATTCCTTAGGCTAGACTCTTGTAGAGAATCTGACCTCTGGATGTATGGAAGCATTCGGCGTCCCGGTGATCTCCTAGTCCCCTGTGATTTTCGTGTCATTTTTGGGACTATTTATGGGAGTTTTCGTTCTTGGCTCGATTCGTGATTTTGGAGGCGTTTCTTCACGGATTTCTTTGAGGGGATCATGGGTGGATGCCTTGCGCATCTTTGTGTGTGATCTTGACCCCTCAAACGCTGTGGAGAGCCTTCGATTCGTGCGTTTTTGGTTGGTGACCGAGTTCATGGTGGTGGTTTGGTTGATCCGCGATTCCCGGTGATTTAGTGGCTTAGGAGTTGAGATTTTTGGGGCATAGCATCCTTGTGTGACGCTTTACATCTCCCCAAAATCTTGTCTCAAGAGCTTCAACCGTTTGGGAGATCCGGTGATGGAAAGGTTGGGTCGACTCCCGAGCTCGAGCTTTTTCTGTTCTGTTCGTGCTTGGCGGACGGTTCGCGGGTCCCTGGCGGACGGTCCGCGCGGCTAGGGTTCGTCCCGTGTTCTTCGTGTTCGTCCCGTGTTCTTGAGCGCTTTCGTTTCGATTCATTTTGGCCCTAGATTTTGGTTGTGAGTGGTTTTACGGACAGTCCGCGAGTGCCTCACGGACGGTCCGCGTGACCAAGTTTTCGTCTGGGGTTGGGGTTGTTTTGTTTGGGGTTTCCAGCGAGCTGGACGGACAATCCGCGCTACCCCCATGGACGGTCCGCGACACTGGCGGACAATCCGCGAGGCATAGACGGACGGTCCGAATTTCGGGGTGTGCCACTGGTGGTTCGGTTGGTTGTTTCGGACAGTCCACCCTGAGCTTGCGGACAGTCCGCCTGAGTCCCGCGGACAGTCCGCCTGGTGCTTGCGGACGGTCCGTCCTGGACTTTGCAGACTTGGCTAAGTCTTTCGGTTCTTGCTTTGGTGCTTCCACTCTTTGCTCCTAGGCTTCCAGTGATCTTCTTGGCGTGTGTGTGTCTTGTTTGGAGTTTCTTGTGTGTGCATGGATTCGTGGAGTGGCAATCGAGGCATAGGCCGAGTTCGACCTTAGGGAAGAATTTTTAATCTGCTCCAATTCACTCCCCCCTCTCTGGTCGCCCGAATTGGTCCTTCAGCTCCGTAGCGGCCGCACGCTAAGTCGGACCCGGTGCAACCACGCCGCCATCGCCAGCCGCGACGTGGGCGCGGGCACGCTCCAACCTCTGCAGCTCGACAAGCCTGCCGGGAAGAGACGCAAGCCCAGCCAGTGAACCTGGCAGCGGCGAGGCAGAGACAAAGGCCTCACGGCCCTACAACAGACAACAATGAATCAAGCATTTCATCAAACATCTTTCGGGCACATGTTTATGCCCTAATGGGCGGACCGTAAAAAGCAAAAAATTTCCACTTACCGTGGCGTAGGGTGCCCCAGGCTAAAGGGACGCGGCGCGCCGTGTGTCGTGATGACGGTGTTGGTGGTGAAGCACTCGCGGATGTGCTCCACAAGCTCCTCTGGCTCCCCTGGCTCCGGCACCTCCCGTGTCGTGTCAAAGTCTTCCTCGGCGTACTCGTACGTCGGGTGGGCCCTCTCCTTCAGTGGCTGGAGCCACCGGGTGTTGAAGTTCGCTATGATCACCACCCTGGTGAGGCCAGCCGCCTTCAGGTTCCGGATCAGCTTCAGCTGCTCTGACACCTGCTCCATCTCGACATCGCCCAGCTCCTCGTCCCAGCAATGGAGCGGGGTCGGACGCGTGTCGATGTCGCACGGCACCTGCGGGGCATGGTTGGTGGTGTAGAACCACTCCTTGTGCCGGCCCTTGTTGGAGCTGATGAGGGGCACCGAGATGTACTCAGCAGAGGTCTTCTGCTTGAGTTGAAATCCGGCACCACGCACCACCTTTGGCTTCTTGGCACTCTTGTGGGGCTTCACCCAGAAGAAGTACCTGAAGAGATTGAAGTTGTTGACGGTTCAAAACCGCGTTCAACTTCACCGCAAGTATACAGAGTGACTTGGTGCCTTTTTCACCAAGGGAGGGGACCCCCAAGGTTCTTGTCAATCCACAGAGCAAGGGGATTACTTGCGTTTAACCTAACACTAACTTAGTTGATTAAGGACTTTATGATGAAAAGATTAATCTATAAAGCAAAGACAGACTAACCCTAGATTATGTTAAAGAGAGATATAGGTGGTTCACGAGTATGAAGAACGTATGCCCATGCAGTTTAGGTACTTGAGATGCAATCACCTGAAACATGATAAAACCCCGATCCAATCTATCTAAGCATGTGAACAAAGAATTAGGCGTTTCCCTTCCCTCGTACAAGTCACTACGCGAAGGTAATCGATACTAACCCTAATGAACACGGTATGTTGATGTGATCTACGGGAGCAACCCCGAAGGCATGGTAGCTAACCTTAAACATTAAGCATCATCAACAAAAGATATGATAGATATAAGATCCAAACAAGAGTGGGTGACTACATATCAAGATCCATTACAACTCCATGGACAAACGATTACTTTACCCCATCAAGGCGATAGGCATGGCACCGTTGAACATGGTGGATGCCCCCGATGGAGTCCGTTTCTCGGTGTCCTTCAACTCCGGCGGCACCGTGGCAGGGCCTCGGCGTCCTTGTTCCTCGTGGTGACCTCCCTTGACCTCGGTGATGATCCTCTTGAATCATCACCCTCTTGATCAACCCTCTTCCTTGTGGTTGATCTCCCGAGGCTTCTCTAGTCGTCTTTCGCGAATGGCTCCTCCGCCCAAACAATTAGGGTTCCGCGATCTTATCACCGAAGAAAGGCGGCGGTGAACCGACCCTGAATGGGGGTGGGCCGGCCGGCCTGGGCCGATCGTCCTGGGTCCTCCCTGGCCCGGTTTGCCCCGTCTTTTGCCACGTGTCATCGTTTGCACTTTGGGGTTTTTCCTCCTTCGAATATGGGCTTTGGACGTCGTTATCCCCGCAACCAAGTTAAGGGGTCTTTACGCATGATCTTCTGATCTTTTCACCTTGGTCCTCAGAGATTCTTCATTGAAGCACATTGGTCCTTGCCACCTTTGGAGTCAAGTTCACGCACGGTCGGAGCATCTCGATCATCACGTAAATTGTCCTCCGAACCAAGTGCATCTCTTCTCATTTAGTGCATGATTTCTTGCATAAACATTATACTCCAAAACACACATCCAATGATGAGCTTGTTATATCATTAGTATGCCTAGTGGTGGGTTACTTCCAAAATGAAATCCAAACTATAACATAACAAGTGTTCTTGGTTGACGGAAATTGACAGCCAACAGAAGTGCGGGGCGATACCGAGGTACGCCTCGCACAGATGGATGAAGATGGCGATGTGCAGGATGGAGTTAGGGTTGAGGTTGCAGAGCTCTAACCCATAGTAGTACAACAACCCGCGAAAGATGGGATGCGCAGGCAACCCGAATCTGTGGAGGTCCACGACTCGAACAGTACCGCCTCGTGCGTCTGCGGCGTGGGGAAATCCTCCCCCACCGCTGCGCACCACTCCTCGGTGGCCTCGTCATGCAGGACGCCACCCCAAATTAGGGCAACGATCCGCTCCCGTGTCGACACGGAGCGGACCCACTCCTCGTCGCGGTGGGGAGGCGCCAGCGGCGAAGGAGATGACGACGGAGACCTCTTCGCGCCCGTCGCACCCTCCCTTGAGCTCATCTTGCCCTGGCGAGACTTCGAAGTCATGGCCCTCGCCAAGGTCGAGGACTGCCGGAGGCGAAGGGGTGGGAGCGAATCGAGCGACGGATCTGGATCTGGGGTTCCGCTGGCTCTAGATCCGGTGGATCGAGCTAATGCGGCGACGGATTGAGCGGATGCGGCAGCGGAGCTACCAGAGGGGAAGGCGGAGCGTGGCTTCCTATGGAATACGAGGCGACGTGAAGTGATGGAGTGTGAGAGCACGCACGCCCCTGGCTTGCCTTAAATGAGGGTGGCCGAAAAGGGAGTCGTGGCGGGCCCCACCCTGTCCCGTCATTTCACCACGTCGCACGCGTGTTCGACTCGCGATATACTCGCGGTCGGTTCGTCTTCAACACAGCGTCTGCGCCGTTACCCCCGACATTTCGAATTTGGGCCTTTTGGGCCTAGATGGGCCACGTTTCTCAACGGGCCAAGGAGTGTAGATTACCCATTAAGAGGATCACACCCTAAATTTTTTAGAAGGCTTTCCAAATAAATTTGGTACACAAGCCACAGAGACGACGTGACTCAGAGTCACGGGTTGCCAGGTTATCAGATAACCCGCCCTCAAAAATCTTACAGCACGAATCTCAATGAAGGTTCAATCGACTAGCTCATGAGCGTTCTCCCGGAGGCAAGCCATACAAAGGCCTGAGCCATTCAGAAGCCACGAATACGATGGCTAGGATGGGTGACCATGTGCGAGTTCTCCTTGAGAACACGGTATGCCATATGGCAAATCTGGGTCAGAGCTGGAGCTCTCCCCAGGCGTCGTACCAGGTCAGATGATCTGAGAGGTACTCTCCGTAAAGGGATGATGGTAATGCCATTAAAGTCCCTTTTTTAGAGCTTCGAAATAGTTATTCTAACTATTTTGAACCTCGGGGATTGCCCTAATGGGCGCATCTAGAGATACGCCCATTCAGTGAGCACGTACAGTGTCACCATGACCATCCAGAGCCAGAAGCAAGGCCCTTGGCCAAGCGTTTAATCATGGCCGGAATCGGAGGTCTGGGAGGCACGGGGTCATTTCCCCTAAGGGGATGCCCAGTCAAAGACATCAGGGATCAGTCACTTTGATTCTTTTCGACCCTTGATAAACATTTTCAATCTTTATCAAGGCTCGAGAATTAAGTATGTACACTTCGTCTTCGACGAGAGTGTACATTTTCTGGCTCGGTGATCTTATCAAATATAAATGGAGAAGAGCTCTCCCCAACCACCCAGCAACCTCGAGTCGAGCTTCGAAAACCACTCGGCTGCATCAAGACGTGAGTAGGACAGAGAACAAAGCACTGGGTCGAAGGCGTCAAGCACTCGGCTGAAGTCAACAAAGCACTCGGATGATGTTCGAAACTCAGGATTGAAGTTGCAGTCTGGTTAAGAAGTGCTCGGGGACTGTTGTGGGGGATATACCCCCGGGGTGCCACATGAAAGGGCCCCACGGCGTATCTGCAAGGACGGCACGGGCCCACTCGTGGTGCACTCGACATGAGCGTACGAATCAAGGATGAGACGGTGCCCGTAGAGATATACTCCCATAGATAAAGACTAGTTGGTTAGGAAAGATATTCCTTGTGATTAAAGGAAGATCTTGTATAACCAACTAGGATAGATCTCACATGATCTGTAACCCTGCCCCCCATGCCTATATAAAGGCGGTAGGGACCCCCCTCTGAAACAAGTCCAATTTGATTCCCTTTTGCGGAACAGTCAATTTGCATTACGCATCTTTGCGGCCCGAACCTGGATAAACCCCTGTGTCCTTCATTCACCATCTAGATTCAGTCTCGGCAATCCCCTCCACACAATCTACCACCATAGGCTACCCCGTGGTGGACTGCCGGCACCATTGTTCCGACAATTTGCATGTTGAGGTGGCTAATTTTTGAAAAAAATACTAGATAGGCTCTCTCTTGTGAGTGTAAGGCCTTGTATGATCTTAGTGTGCTTTGGTGCTTTATATCATGCTTAATTCGTGGTTGGATATCATGTGCTTTTCACTTGGGGTCAAAGACCCATTTGTCATTATGAATGTTTAGCCCGTGTGATACCTTGTGGGGAGCATAAGCTTCTATTTGCCGCAAAGGCACTTCATGTACCATTTTATGCTTAAATGTGAAAAATGAAATTGGTATGAAATGCTTTGCTTGAAGTTATGCTCTCACTTGTTCCATGTCATAAATGCTTTAAAATTATAATAATTTGGGTGCTAAACAGTTGCATGATGTCTACCATGAGAAGTCTCATTTTAAGAAGTAAACATATGGCTCGGTGGCTTTAACATGACATGATATGCTTATGGGTGTTTGTAATGATCTTGTGTTGAGGATATGTGACCTAGCATGAAGTTTGTGTGATCTAGATTCACTTTGGTATACTTTGCTCATGTTTTGATCTTTAACTCATGAGAGGGAAATTTTTCGCAAAATTATGGATATTGATCATGGCTTGCTCATTTGCTCATATAGCTTTACTATCGTGATGGCTATGGTTATGTGAAACTTTGGAATGTCTTGCTTACTCATTTGCTCACTTGTAGTATTTTGTGGTGCTCATTGTCTATTTGAGAACCTCTAGGTTGAAATTTTCATAGAAATGCCTTGATTCATGCATTGTCGACAAGGGGGAGAAGTTTGTGCATGGAAAATGGATTTGAGCATGTTTAGAGGGTTTCCAGCTGGTTTCGAACTTTTTCGGACCATGTTTTGCTGGGGCGGTCACATAGGGCGGTCAGACCGCCCTGTCTGAAGATCTGACCGGCCAGGTGGTCTGACCGGCCTGCCTAGGCGGTCTGACTGGCCTAGTCTGTGCAGAGCAAGTTTTGCTCTTTGTCATGCATTTGCAGTAGTTCTTTGCATGCATGTGTTTTGGGGAGTGCATTTGCTCAGGGGGAGCCTGCATGTGTTCAGGGGGAGCTCCTTGTGTCGCCTGAGTTCTTGCTTTGGTGGTTTGCTCCGTGTGAGCTTTGATTTTGTCTCGGTTGTGTTGAGTCGTTGCCCTTGCCTTAGGGGACCGAGACTTTGGCTTCAGGTGATCAGGGTTTGTGTTGTTTGGCTTTTGGATCACTTGATTGGGTTGTTGTTAGTTTCTTTTTTCATTTCTTGCTTATGATGGTTACTATGTGTGGGTGTTGTCAATGCACTCATCAAGGGGGAGATTGGGGACCTCTGTGGTACGAGGACCGATGGATGGTCGCTCCTTGGTGATGAGTGATTGACAACGTTGTGTGGACTGACTCTTGGCCTTGTATTGCAGGTGCAGGTTGCGGCTTGATTCGCGTGTTGCAGGTGTAGATCAAGTGCGAAACGTCTATGTTTGTGTGAACTCCTAGGAGCGGAGAGACAAGTTGGCTTCGATCGAGGTACCTGGTGGCCGACGGGATCAAGTTCGGGCTGTACGCTGGCAAGAAGAGCAATACGACGTCGAGAGGGATGGAGCCGGTGCAAGGTAGCAGCTAACAACTGAAGCTTGCACGCAGGGTTTGCAGTGGTTTGGCCACAAAACCACTGGGTTACTTGGCTGAGCCACAAAGCCAAGACTGAAGACTCAATGGGGCGAGCCAGCCTGCCTGGGCCAATCTAACCGCCTGGTTAGGGCGATCTAACCGCTAGGACAGGGTGTGACCGGGGGCAGGGCGGTCTGACTGCCTAGGAGGGGCGGTCTGACCGTGTGGGTCGCAGCGCGTCGAGAAGCTTCGAAGCGGAGGACACGCAGTGGGATCGCAAGGCTTGGGTGGAGTTGAACCCAAAGTTCCCTTTGTGGGTGTGTATCTAAAGTTAAGTAAGTAGGGGTAGTTTGGTCATTCGGCACCCTCCATATAAACTCACTCGAGAGGAGATGGCAGCCAACTCTTGGAACCCTAGTTGATTTGCTCTTCCTCTTTAGTTTTCCCTAGGCTAGCTTGAGAGCTTCATGAGTCATGTTGAGAGAGGGATGGATGTTCTAGTGGCTTTCTAGATCTTGTATGAACCTTTCATGGCATGTATAGAATCTTCGGTGTGGTTCATCTTGTCTCTCTTTGTCTCCCGACGTTTTCCCTTTCGGTGATTTTCGGAGCTATTTTTGGGGATTTTCGTGGTGGCTTGTTTGAGGGGTTTCTTGGTGGGATTCTTGTTGGATGTCACACATGAGGTCTTTGTGCCTCTTTTTTTGGTGATTTTACCCCAGCAATCCCTCGGGAAGACCTTCGATTTGGGTGGTTTTCGGAGTTCCTCGAGTTCATGACATAGAGCCCTTGGATTCGCGATTCCCTTTGATTGAGAGCGTTTCGGTGGATATCCTTTGGTGGAGAGGTTGTCCAGGAGGTGACCCAGCTATCCCCGAAGTTTCGCTGTAATTTGTGGGGTGAATCGGGAGATCGGGTGATGGAGAGTTGAGAGTTCACCCGTGGCCTTATTTCTAGAGGGCAGCGGTTGACCGCGTGAGGTAGGCGGTTTGACCGCCCTGGGTGTTTCGCTGATGAAAGTTTGGTTTTCCAGGGGATTTCTCTGATAGCGTATTCGCCTTAATCAAAGGAGTCTCCAGGCGAAATCTTGGGTCAATTCGAGGTCGTGAGCTTCGTTTGGTGGTTGAGGGAAATTTCTAGGCCTAGGCGGTCTGACCGCCCTGTCCATGCGGTCTGACCGCCCCTGACAGAGGTTTTCCCTGTGTTGGTTTCCGTTGTGGTATGTGCGTGTTTGAGTTGTTTGGAGGTGATGTTTGCTCCTAGGATTAGTAACACACCAGTGGCTACGTGATCTTGGCAAACATGAGAATAGAGTGGAGAAAGTGATTTTGGGATCGAGGCCGTGTTCATCTCGTTGGAGGAGTCATATCTCTCGAGAAGAATTTTTATCGGCTCCCATTCACTCCCCCCTCTCTGGCCGCCCAATCCGGTCCTTCAGATCTAAAGATGGGCGACTACGGAAAGGGGTCGGGTCCTCCTCACTTCGATGGCAAGAATTACCAGATGTGGGAGAGGCACATGGGCGCGTTTCTTCGTGGCAAGGGACAGTTGCTTTGGGATGTGACACAGAATCCAAATTATGTCCATCCTGTAAACTTCATTGCCCCAGGTTCCCGAGACATGTTTGAGGCTGACGACAAGGCCGTTGACTACTTGTTTCGTGCTCTTTGTGCCATGGAGTTTGATCGTGTGTACGGAGAGGATGTGGCTGGAAAGATTTGGGAGAAGCTTAATGTTGCACATGTTGGAAACGCTCAGGTACAGGCTCGCTTGTTTGCCACTCACCGGAGAGAGTACGAGAATTTCACTCATCTCCCTAGCGAGTCGATTGATGTCATGTTCCAACGCTTTACTTCCATTATGAACAACATGAGAGCCAATGTGACCTTGCTCCCTTACACAGACCATGATAGAGCTATCAAGCTCTTGCACTCTCTTGATCGATCTGTGTGGAGCGCCAAGGTCGAGGCTATTCTAGAGTCGGATGTGTATGAGACCCTGACGGTGGACGAGCTGTTTTCTAAGCTCAAGTTTTCGGAGGTTGATCGTGGCTTGAGAGCCAAGAGCGAGAGCCCCACTGATCCACATAGTTTGCCTCTCGTCTCAGGGTCGAGGACTAATGCTAACCCAGCTGCTACACAATTTTCCTTGTATTGTCTTGTGTCCATGCTAGATGAGGACTTTGAGGTGCTGAGCGAGGAGGATCTCGTGTTGTTGAGCAATAGATTTGGGTGCATGTACGAGAACCGCAAGAATGTGAGGAGGAGCTCAGGGATGTGCTATCGGTGCGGTAAGCATGGGCATTTCATCACCGAGTGTTCGGAAGCTATGGAGGTCAAGAACGACTACAAGAGCAAGCCCAAGCATGACTACAACAACAAGCACCACTCCTGGAATGACTACAAGGACAAGCGCAAGCACAAGGGTGAGAGGTCAAAGAAGAGCGGCAGGTACAAGAAGAAGACAGCCCGAGCGATGGTTGCTGAAGCGAGTGACATCGACTCTAGTTCAAGCTACACTTCATCTGGCTCGAGCAGCGAGGAAGAGCAAGATTGGCGCAAAGACAAGCAGCACACGGGCAAGAACATCACTAGCATGAGCTTCGTCGCACGAGGAGGTTTCTGCGGCATGGCGCACAGCTCCAACAACAAGAAGGGTAGGAAGGATGGCTCGGATTCTGACTCCGAGGATGATGTATGTCGTGACCCCGACATCTTGCTAGAAGAGAATGCTAGGCTGAATTAGTTGCTTGATAATTGTGATGATGTGCTTAGAAAGACCAACAAGGAGAAGAGAGAATTTGGTCTTTGCTAGGTGATGCTAAGGATAAGATAGCTGAGCTTGAGTCTTTGCTTGTTGATGCTAGAACTGAGATTGATTCCTTGAAAGTTGCTCCTGTAGTTTCTTATGAGGTTGATTGTGGTGATTACAATGTTTTTCTGGCTAACTTGATTACTCTTAAGGAGAAGCATGCCTCAAAAATTGAGGAACTAGATGTGCTTAGGATTGAGCTTGATGAGATGAAATCTAGATCTTCTTTGCTAGGTGCTTGCACTTCTTGTCCTGTGTTGCATGGTAATCTAGACGAGTCTCATGCTAGGATTGCTTCACTTGAGGCTACTTTGAAAGCTCCTATTCCTATATCATGTTCTACCTGTGAATTGCAAGCTGTGAAAAATATGGAGCTTGCACACTATGTTAATCGCTTGCATGATGCGGATGATGAGTTGAAAAAATTGATGGGTTGGTTGTCTGGTCATGAGCCTCAGTTGAGTTTGATGATGGCTGAGTTTAAGCATTTTGATGGTCAGGCTTTGGGTTCTGATAAGATTGGTGAGAATAGTGGTGAGGGAGGATAGAAATTTGAGGACATTCCTATTCCACCACAAACTACACCCATGAACAAGTTCCCACCCAAGCCAAACCACCTCAGAAACAAGCTAGACACAACCCCAGATCCACCAGTGTTCCCCACAAGACCGAGAATTTCCAGAAACCGGTGAGATTTGTGAGCAACCTTGGGAATGTGTTTGAGGTAAGCCAGGAGAGAAACCTATTGAGAAGCCTTGTGAGAAGCCACAACCTAAGCCAAAACTAGTCCGCTTCCATTGTTAGTATTGTGGGAGGGATGGTATAAGGAGGAGTTTTGCTTTAGAGGAAGGGATGAGAGGTTTGCTAGGGAGATGGCAAACAAAGGCAGGTACCACCCTTCTCATGGTGTGCTTGAGCCTCGTGTAGTGCCTCTACCTCGGGGTGAGGGGTTTGTGCGTACAGTTCCTACTCGGGGTGGTGGTGGTTTTCCTCAGAGAGATAGGTGTGTCGGGTTTGGGCGTGGTGAGTTTGCTGGACGTGCTCCTGCTCGTGACCATTATGAGTTTGGGAGACACGATCGTAGTTTTGGTTCTCAAGGGGACTACAGGCCTTGTCTTCCCCCTCGTGGTACGCGTTGCCCTGCAGTGAGACGTGACAGGTTCTTTGGTGGTAGGCATGAGAGGGCTTCGCCTAGAGGTTTTGATAGGATGGATTTTGCTAACCCTTCTTTTAAGCAAATGGCTCGACACTGGTTTGACTCTTTCTGTACTAACCCTAGTGTTGAGTCACTTGCTCATTCCCGTCCTCGTTTTTGATTTTGCAGGTGGGAGGCCTGGAGAACTTTTGGTTGATCGACTCTTGTTGTTCGCGTCACATTACCGGAGATCGTGGGTGGTTCTCCAGCCTCACCCCGGTGAGTACGAGGGAGTACATCACTTTCGGGGACAATGGGAGAGGACGAGTGCTTGCTGAAGGTATGGTGAAGGTGAGTAGCAAGGCAACCTTAAAGAGTGGCTTTGGTCAAGTCACTTGGTTTTAAACTATTGTCATTATCCTAGTTGCTTGACGAGGGTTTTGAGGTTCGATTTAAGTTGGGCGCTTCTCGTGTGCTTGATTCTCGAGGCGATCTTGTCTATACGATCGTCCCCGAGGGTCAAATCTTTCGTGTTGATTTTTCCAGTCTATTAGTTATCCTCGATGCTTTGTTGCTGGCATTTCGGCTGAGCTTTGAAAATGGCATAGGAGGCTAGGACACTTGAGCTTTGAGTTGCTTTCCCGCTTGAGTGGCCTAGACCTTGTCCGAGGATTGCCAAAATTGAAGTTCGAGAAGGATTTGGTTTGTGCTCCGTGTCGGCATGGAAAGATAGTTGCCGCTTCTCATGCACCCCTGACAGCTGTCATGACCGAGCGACCTTGTGAGCTGTTGTACATGGATTTGGTTGGGCCAGCTCGTGTTTGCTCTGTGGGTGGGAAATGGTATGTGTTGGTTGTAGTTGACGACTTCTCTTGGTACTCTTGGGTTTTCTTTTTAGAGGAAAGAGCGAGACATTTGGCTTTGTTCGAGACTTGATCTTGAGGTTGAAGAATGAGAGACATAGGGATGCCATTCGAGCTATACGCAGTGGCAATGGCACGGAATTCAAGAGCTCTCATTTTGATGCCTTTTGCAGTGATCTTGGTCTCGACCATCAGTACTCTTCTCCATACGTTGCTTGCCAGAATGGCATAGTGGAGAGGAAGAACCGGACCCTTTGTGAGATGGTAAGGATGATGCTTGATGAGCATAGGACTCCTAGGTGTTTTTGGGCCGAGGCGGTCAATACCGCTTGCTATGTGTTGAATCGCATTTTCCTTCGTGCTTTCAAGAAGAGGACATCTTATGAGCTGATGCATGGGCAGAAACCCAAGGTGAGTCACTTTCGAGCTTTCAGTTGCAAGTGCTTTATTCTCAAGAAGGGAAAGCTAGATAAGTTCGAGGCTAGGTGCTCTGATGGCATTTTTCTTGGTTATGCTATTCACTCTAGAGCATATCGTGTGCTCAATCTTGACACTAACCGAATCATGGAGACTTGCGAGGTAACCTTCGACGAGACACAACCATGTAGCTCTTCTGTCTTTGAGTGTGCAGGTGATGATGCAGTTGGTGAGAAGATCTTCGATGATGAGAAGGATGGTGATGGAGAAGAAGATGATGATGGTGGTGATGCTCCCGTGGCTGACCGTGTACATGCTACTTCCACTACGATGACGACGATCGAGGATGGTCCATCCCCTACTCCTACGATGACTGAGGCTGTTCGAGTGGAAGCTGCTGCTGAGGGGGAGGTTGTATCCAGGCGAGAGGCTCCCCGGTGTGTACAGGTGGATCACCCTCCTTCGAGGATCATTAGTGACATCAATGAGAGAACTACACGGTCGAGGTCACGAAATACTTCTCACTTTGCTCACTCAGCATTTGTTGCCTCGTTTGAGCCCAAAGAGTTGGAGAATTCCATGCATGAGGAGTTGAAGAATTTTGAGAGAAACCAAGTCTGGGTGTTAGTTCACTACAAGGTTTTCCCCCTAATACCACAAAACGTTTAGGAAACACCACTAATTTGGGTGCAATAGGGGTACTATGGCACCGAAATCGCTAATTGGTTGTATTATGTGCATCTATGACTACGCAAAACATGAGTTGTAATATGTTTTTTTGTTGCAATAGATAGACGCTAACGCACCCATTTTTAGGTTTTGTGTTGCATTTGGTTGAGAGTACTACCACGCCACTATTGAGTGGCATTAGCATGGCGTGTGTTGCGATAGAAATGTGCTATAGAAACCATACTAGCGTTGGTTGCTTCTTAACAGCAATATAGCAACATTTGATTTAGGTTGCAAATTTCTTGGTGCGTCGTTGCAATACATAGGGGGCTATTACTTCCTTTATTGCCTCAAGATGCAATAGCATGTATGTATTGCCACGAAATTGAGTCGTTGCACTAGTTGGTGTAGTCATTGCAACTGTATCAGACTTATTGCAACGAGGTCATCATTGGTTGCATATAAGTTTGTTTATTGCCACGTTTTTTGTTCCTACCATACAGGAGAGTCAGATCAGATCAGGACTCTAATACCAAGTCTCTGTTTCCCGTAGTGTCTCCATCAATTGTGGGGGGGGGGCAGCGCCGCAGGTCCCTCCACGACGTCTCTAGATCTCCATCTAGATCTCCACGACACCTACATCACAACGACAACAATCAAATATGCAGTGCCACCGGTACGGTTGTCTTGTTCTCGTATATTTCTCCCCTCCCCTGCATGTATACGCATATTGCTAGATCGTGATCTCTAGGTCGTTTCAAACACGTATGCAGATTAATGGCATCCCACGAGGATAGGAGTTGGATGTGCTTGCCTCGACATTCAGAGGTGTGGAAGAGGAATTTCCGATCTTTTATTGAAACGTTTGGCACATCATCGCAAGGTTCTGCATCTGTTGCATACCCATGTACCATATGTTAATGTATGATCAGATATAATAACTTATTCGAGATTCTACTTCATCTAGTGAATAGAGGGTTTGCTACTTGTTTCATCAATAGTCGAATCGAAGGCCAAACTAGTTCATCAGCAGAGGTTCGTGTGAATCATGATGTCAGTCCTGATCCCAATAATCACGATGCTTAACCTACAGCTGATCCCAACAATCACGATGCTCAACCTACAGCTGATACAACACCTTATTTTGGAGAAGACGATGAAGAAGACGCATGTGATAACCCTGCTGCCACTAATACTCTTATCAGAAACAGTATCAACGGCTCTATACATGGACAAATCATAGATGTTGAGAAGCCAAATAAGAATGCAGAGCTATTTTTGAAACTATTAGAGCAGGCAAAGAAGGAATTGTACCCAGGTTGCAAGAATGCAACTAAGGTCTCTTTTATCGTGGAACTTTTTCAGATAAAGTGCATGTATGGAATTAGTAACGCAGCGTTGGAGGCCCTACTTAATCTGTTTTCAAAGGTTCTCCTTGAAGGCCATTGTATTCCTGACTCCTTGCATAAAGTGCAAAAAGTGGTTCGAGACCTAGGCTTGGACTATATCAAGATACACGCCTGTAAGAATGATTGTGTGTTTTTTTCGAGGAATACGCAAATCTGGAGACATGTTCTGTCTGTAAGTAGTCAAGGTGGAAAATTGTAGAGAAAACCTGTGGTAGAGACGTTGCGGCTGGTGGTACTACGACTGCTAAGAAGCGGCTTTGTGTGAAGATCCTAAGCTACTTTCCTCTTATTCCTCGCCTGCAAAGAATTTATATGTCGAAGCAGACATCAGAGGAAATGTAGTGGCACGAGAAAGAACGTGTTAAGGATGGAAAAATGCATCACCCTGCTGACTCATTGGCATGGAAGCATGTGGATAAAGAATATAAGTGGTTTAAGAAGGAAGCTCGTAATGTTAGGTTGGGTCTTGCTTCTGATGGCTTCAATCCCTTTGGCATGCAAAGTCTTACATACTCCATATGGCCTGTTATCCTTATACCTTACAATTTTCCTCCATGGTTGTGTCAGAAACAATCTAGCTGGTTTTTGTCAATGTTGATACCTGGTCCAAAATCTCTTGGAATGGATATTGATGTATATTTGAGGCCCCTTATATTGCAGCTCGAGGAGCTTTGGGAAAAGGGTGTTAAAACATGGAATGCAGGGACTAGGAAGAATTTTTACTTGCATGCTCTTCTTCTTTGGACAATTAGTGACTTCCCAGCTTATGCTATGCTTTCTGGTTGGAGCACGAAAGGAAAGTTTGCATGTCCATACTGCCACAAAGATAATGATTATTTGTGGTTGAAACATGGGAGGAAGCACTGCTACATGGGACATCGACGTTTTTTGCCCCCGGACAATCCATGGCCCAACAACAAGGTCAGCTTCAACAACAAGGTTGAAACCAAGGAGGCACTAGAACCACTGACTGGTGCTCAGGTACTTGAGCAGTATGGTACTTTTGAACAAGTACAATTTGGAAAGACCTTGTTATAAAAAAGGAAGCGTGACGAAGACAAAAGATGTCACAACTAGAGGAAGAAGAGTATTATTTTTGAGCTCCCTTACTGATATAATTTTCTCATCAGGCATAATTTGGATGTCATGCACATTGAGAAAAATATATGCTAGAGCATACTAGGCACTCTGCTTGAATTGGAAGGCAAATGTAAGGACGGAGAGAAAGCCCGGCTTGACATGGAGCATCTACGGATACGACCAGATAAACATCCTGTGATTAATGATGATAAGTATACCTTGCCATCAACCTTGTACGAGTTAGATAAGGATGACAGGAAAAGTTTGTGTGCATTTCTATATGGAGTGAAGATGCCTGATGGGGTTTCCTCCAATATAAGAAGATGTGTTGACATGAAGTCACGTAAGGTGTCTGGCTTGAAAACTCATTATTACCATCTAATTCTACAGAAACTGTTACCCTTAGTGGTTCGTAGGATTTTGCCAGAAGCTGTTGTCATCGCATTGATTCAGCTTAGTAATTTCTTCGATGCACTTTGTTCCAAGGAGCTGCTGGAAGCAGACTTGAACAGACTTAACAATTTGATTAGGGAGGTTGTTTGTCGACTTGAGATGCTATTCCCACCTTCATTTTTTGATATCATGATCCATTTGCCTGTTCATCTAGCTGAAGAAGCTAGGCTTGGTGGGCTCATGTGTTACAAGTGGATGTATCCAGTGGAGCGGTACCTACGTACTGCGAAAGGATATGTGAGGAACAAGGCTCACCCTGAAAGTTCAATAGCCGAGGGATACATACTCGAGGAGTGCCTTACTTTCTGCTCAAAATTCTTGGAAATGGACACCAAACAGAGTCGTGTTGATCGACATGAAACTATTGTTGTGAATGAGCCACCATCTGGTCTGAGCATTTTTCTGAAACGGATTACAAGAGGAGAGGACACACTCTCAAGATGTTTGGACGAGATGAGATGCTGAAGATGAGGCACTACATAATTTCTAATTGTGAAAAAGCAATACCATGGATCGAGTAAGATACGTCACTCAAAATCATTCCTTGTAAATTTTATTTTTTTAACTAACAGATAATTCATTTCTATGCAGTGCGCATTTCGAAGAACTGAAGAAAGATGGATCACGAAATCTTAAGAAGCGACACGAGGATCAATTTGTTAGATGGTTTGAAGGCAATATTAGAGATCTACATGTGAAAGGGGAAGTAAGTCCAGAGATGTTTGCACTTTCTAAAGGACCGAACGACCGAGGTCGTACATTGCATAGATGTCATATCAATAACTGGCTATTTCGAACTATTGACATTGAGAAAAGCCTCGTAACGCAAAATAGTGGTGTGCTTGTCAAGGGTGACGGTTCTTCTAGCAACATGAACTGGTATGGGGTGATTAAAGGAATGATCTCACTAGAATTTCCTGGACAAAAAGAAGTTATTTTGTTCCACTGTGACTGGTTCGATGTGCCTGCTGCCACTACAAATGGAGGAATAGGATACAATCAGGATCAATTTGGGGTTATTGATATCGATACTACTCGATTCAGGTATAAGGATGAACCATATATTCTGGCGACATAGGCAGTACAAGTGTTTTATGTGAATCTGGTAAACAAACCTGGTTGGAGCAGTGTTATTGAGTTGAAACCAAGGAACTTGTTTGCCATGCCTGAATTAGAACTTGAGGACTCAATTGATGTGGGAGTGGAAGGCTTGAATTTACAGGGTGGACAGGAGGTTTAGACAAATTGGAGAAGATCGGACAAGGAAGGCACTACCGGGGATGTCTCAGTTATTTACTCAGGTGCAGGCCGAAGCAGTTGATGAACCAGACGATGCGGTATTTGATATTGATGATGAAGATGACACGTACATTGATGATGGAGTTGTTGCACCACTTCCTTCTTTGGTGCAAGCCCAAGATGATGACTTTTTTGCTTGATACTTTACTCGAATTTGTTTGGTGTCTCAAGAGACAATTTACTACCATATATGGCAATTGTTTTCAACATTATTTACATTATTATGTCGTTCCCTAAAACTAAAGCATGAGTATTTGCGGTCACTTTTTTGGGCGCTTTTCATACATGATATTCCTTTGAAAAGGAAATAACAAGATCCAAATATTATTTTGTGATAAAATATAGTATGGACAGGATGAAATATAAATTAACAAATCAACTCACACCAATGTCTGCAAAGAAGAAATGAGATTTCCAAACATCAATATTAGGAGTAGGCTTTAACATACACGCTGTAGCAAGAAAGCTGATAAGACAAAAGGGATTACAAAACCACCAGGTTTAAGAGACTCTCCAAGAGACCAGAATGTGCATCTCACTTTTCCAAAGCAAACATCATTCACACTGCATTTGAATAAGATATGCAATTGGCAAAGGTAGCTTCGCACCAGTACAAGAACCTCTAGAAACATAAGTGTTGTATGCAGATAACTTGTTCAATCAGATGATACACTTTACATCATTTTATCGTATGTAGTGATACTTTACACGAAAGTAGTCATGGCATTCGTAATGAAGCCTACATTCATCACTACAGAAATACATGCAAAACCCCCTCCGGGCTGGCTCACTACCGCAGAATGCTGGACCTGCGCAATTTTGAATTTTGCCTCGCGCCACCGCCGTTGGCTGCGTCGGCCGGCGGAGGCCACGGCGGAGGGCGACACTCCTCATTTGCAAAGCCAGATTGACCCCACAATGCCGGAAATGTAGAGAATGCAAGTTTGCGATCAAACGCAGACACCACTGCCCTTGCCCCTCGCCCTGAACCTGTTTCATGTACGCAATTGCAGTGGCGTTGGTGTCGGCCCTATAGAGGAAGACGGCAGCAACATAGGCCGCCCCTCTATGCCCGGCCTCGGCAGCGCGGTGGAGCTGGTCGAGGGGAGGCCGGGGGCTGTGGTTCCTACCGAAGATTTCGTCCATCCAGGTGAGGAAGCATGCCACCGGGTTGCCGACTGCAGCCAGACTACGAATGAAGACATCGTAGCCGTCAGGGTCGTTGTTTTGCATCTGCTCGACTGGAACCCGATCTAGGGCCAGGCGCCTACTGACGTCTCTGTCACGGTAGGGGCCAAGCATGCTCTTGCAGGTGGCCCGTAGGCTCCCGAGGTTCTCCATAGGCCGATTCGATGTCGCACCGACTCGGCCAGCGATGATTGCGAGCAACTTCACCGGGAGTTCCGTGAGCGGCCGTGGGTGCTCCCTCGATGCCATGAGTACCGGTGTGAAAGGGAAGTCGTGCGGCGCGGAGCGTGAGAGGTGGGCGGAGAGGGTGTGGTGGCGGAGCGTGAAAGGTGGGAGGAGAGGGCGCGGCGGAGGAGCGTGAGTGTTTCCAATAACCGACTTCCAGTTTCCAATAACCGGCGGCGGCCTCTCCAGTTTCTAATAACCTGCAGCGGCCTCTCCAGTTTCCAATTTCTAACTTCCAATTTTATCTTTACCTCATCGAATAAATAATATATTCGCAAATTTTCTTCACAACTAAAGTTGTAGTGTAGTGGTAAGACCTAGTGATGAGGACATGCCTACGATGCTTAGAATTTGTCCCAATCTTTCACGGTACTAACAACAAAGATAGGACCTTCTATCTATTTACTTGAACAAATAGCAGCAGCAATTAACTTCAAATAACAAGCAGCAAGAAGCTGTATTCGCGAAGTAACACAAGCACCTTTCACCAATGCAAACCAGCAACACAAGTAACACGATAGATAATAGTCGACTTGCAAGAACGTGTTGTAGATGCAAAATAGCAGTAGATAGAGTCTCCAACCCGTAACTTAGATAAGCTCGTTCTGGAGAAGGGGAACCATAGTGTAACAACCCAGAAAATTAAGTTATGAAAATGTGAGAAAATTTGAACTTTTCTTTTATTGATGATGTGTCACCACATTTAAACCCTCTCTAGCCTCTCTTCCTAAATTCCTACATAAATAAAACCAAAAATATAAAAATATATTTTCAAATTATGGTAAAATATGTGATTTGGATTTTATGGATTTTATTTGGATTTTATTGAGTGTGTTTTGAATTTGAAACTATTCAAATTCAAACCTATAGTTTAAACTTAATTCAAATCTAATTTCAAAAACCCTATACTGACTTGGGCCAGCTCACTCTCTCCTAAAGTCTATCTGAGCCCCTCCAGCTCTTAAGCCACGGCCTTCATAAACCTTTCCCCCTTCTTTAGGCCCATCAACCGGCCCACCTTTGCCCTGCCTTGCTTCACCGCAGACCCCTCTCCCCTGTTCTTCTTCTTCAGACCGCCACGCCGGAGCGCTCCACTGCGCCGTGCCTCACCTTGCGACCCAGTGCCTGCGCCACACCGCCTTGACCCGCTGCCACGCTCGTGGAGAGAGGGCCCGCATGCTGAGGTGGTCCACACGCGTTCCAACACCCGCAAAACCACGGATTTGCCCTTGGCAAATTCCGCACGCCAGCGCACCCCGCACCGCACCGCGCCGCTGCCCGCGCGCGCGCACACACCGGCCGAGGGGACAGGCGCCCGACAGCACCCGCTGGCACGGACGCCGAGCCAGGCGGCCGAGCCCGTGCGCCCCCGACTTTTCCCTTCTTACCCCTGCCCAGCGACGCGTCCGCGCGCTCGCCAGCCTATCCCGCACAGCCACGTCACCACCGCGCCTCCATGAGCCAATGGGGACCCAGCCGTGACGCTTTTGCCCTTCACCCTGGCGTGCTCGGCCAGCTAAAGCCCCTGGCGAGGCCCCTGCTGCAAGACATCAAGCAGTTGGGGTTTCTCCCCTTTGGTTCCCTTGTTCTGTCGCCGAGGAGAGAAGAGAGGAAGAAGT
Organism: Cenchrus fungigraminus; assembly: GCA_036936925.1. NCBI lineage: Eukaryota > Viridiplantae > Streptophyta > Magnoliopsida > Poales > Poaceae > Cenchrus > Cenchrus fungigraminus. Next base: position 86,867,868 of record CM072779.1, on the reverse strand, counting down.
GGAGAAGTGGGAGGCAGAGGAAGACGGGCGCGCTTCGCCGACGCGCCGCCCTGCTGAAGACGGAGCACACCAAGCCGGAGCCGGACGGGTCGTGAGGAAGGCCGTCCACGAGCGGGCGGAGATCGGAGCAGAGGAGCACGACGCCTCGCCGCCACACCTCGCCGTCGCCGTCGATCTCTTCCCCGACGCGGCCGTCACTACATCGACTACACCTCCGCCCCTCGGTGAGCCAGACCACACCTCCTCTTCTTCTTCACCATGGGAGCGTGCCCCTGCGCCGCGCACGCTAGCTGTCGTGATGTGCTGTTCCACGAGCTGTTGCCGTGGCACACCCCAGAGCTGCGCCGAACCTCGTCGTCTTTTGCTCATGCCTGTGAACCGGCCTTCGTGCCGTGAATCTTCTGCAGGGACGGGTCCGCCGCCGCTGACCGCCTAGCGCCGCGGCCTTGGCTCGCCAAGTGCCCGCGCACGCCGGCCGACCGAGTCGCGGCCAAGGAAGGCCTTGCGCTCGCGATCGTGCCCGGGCCAGCACACCCACGTGATGGCCGCACCACGCTGTGCTTTTGTTGCCACTTGTGCACACGCCGTTCATGCTTCCCACCGTGCACCGTTGTTTTCTTGCCGTCGTTGTCACTGCCGCGTCGTGCTCTGCGCACGGCCGTGCTGCACAAACACGCACGCGTGAGCCAAGGGCAGTCACCACGTCTATGCATGCGCGCACACCTTTGTGATCGAGCCCCGCACACCCTAGCACAGGGACAGAGTCAGCTCCAGCCGAGGCTGCTGCTGTCGCTGCGCCACCTCCGGAACGCGCCGAGAGCGCCGCCGCGTCACCCCTGCGCCGGCCAAGGAACACCACCCCAGGGGCTGGGGCTGTGCCAAGGTGACCGCGTGCACCTAGAGATCACCGAGCCTCGCTTGCTTGAATGCCCGAGCAGTCACCGTCGTCAAACGCTGTCCGCCGTCGCCGCCGGACTCGTGCCGGTGCGAGCCGACGCGCGAACGCGCGGCGAGGAGCGCCTTCGCGCCCCAGCAGTCTTCAGGGTGACTCGCCGGACTACTCTGGTGGGAACCTGAGAGAGTGATGGGCCGGCTAACCCTGAAAGGCCCAGCTCGGCCCCTTTTCCTTTTTAACCAGTGAACCCAGCTTTTTGTTCGGGGAGAACTGCTGGACTTGGTCGTTGTGGCCCAATAGGCTAAGTCCAATGGGCCGATTTCGGCCCACTGCCACTTTTGGCCCACTAACAGCCCATCAACTGTGACGCTGACGTCACGATGACGTCATGCTGACGTCATCCCTATTTTCAAAATATAAAAATCCTTTTCTGTTTATAAATGAATTTTGGAAATTATTTTATAAATCCTATAATCTTCGAAAATTCATAACTAATTATTTGCAACTCCGAAAAATATGAAACCAGTTTCTATATTTTTCTAAAAATGAGACGGTGCCATTTGTAGGTAGTTTGGTTCTGGTTGAATCTTCTAAAATTGGGTTTCTTTGGATTTATTGCATAGTTGTTTGTCGGTATCTTAGTGTCTCGTATCTCGTGCTGCACAGACCCGAGCAACGACCAGGAGGAGGCCTACGACCCCGACTACTACCCAGACCAGGACTTTGGACGCCAGCCAGGTGTTCGGGCTTTAGTTGCCATGCATGCTTTAGTTTTTATGCATGCTTTAGTTCCCATGCATGCTTTAGTTGCTAGTGCTTAATTACTTTTGATGCATGTTTTTAAATTGCATAGACAATTGATTAGCCGTGCCTTGGAATTGTTTACCTTGTCCTTGGAATACCTACTTTCGGAACTAGCTACAGACCCCTAGCTAGTTCTCGGCACTACTCTATCCATATATTTTACCCATAGATATGGATGGATCTTAGGTTTGGACCGAGGTTGGGATACTTCGGAACTCTTGCGTGTGTTTTGGGTGGGTGTGTATCCTTGACGTGTTACCGCGGGAGCGAGCCGCTTTGGTTACTTGTGAACGCCTGTCTAGGGGAGATGCGACCTGGCCTCTCGCCCTAGCGGCGTGTCGGACGGATGGAGTTAGTGAGTGCTTGCTCCCGCAATTAAGGACCGATCGTCTGTGTGACCTCGATCTTTGGGCTATTTTCGTACAAACCGTTCGCTCACGTATGGGTGGGGTTCGGTCCGAGAACTAGTTGGTGGTTGGCTCTCAGCTTGTAGGCGGACCGGTGTGGTCGTGTGAGGGGGACGGGTTATACCCCCCGAGTAGACGTCGCCTTGGCTCCTCTAGGGATGGTTTCACAGCTCTGAGGCCCTGCTGGCAAGTTTCGCGCCCCAGTTCAGGACGAGTCAGGCTCGGAGAGGCAGGAGAGTGCCACCCACTGCTAGGTCTCCGGCCGTTATGTAGGGATGTGGAACGGCGGCCACCATTTCTGCCCTATCCGGTGGGTTCGGTTGTACAACCTCTGCAGAGTGTTAAACCTATAGCTATAGTCTGTGTCCACTGGTATGGATAGCCCTTACGATCTCTCACCTGGCTAATCTCTTCTTGTGCTACTTTCTCTCCCCTGTGTGTTGTGAGCCCGGCTTCGTGCCGTTGAGACGTGGGGATAGGAGTTGGTGACCCCACCTCGCAGATGAGTGTGGGATGCTGTATCTTGGTTGAGATCCAGTATTTGGTGTTTCTTTCCTTGTTGGGGCGTTGACCCCGGAGGCTTTGTCCTCGGAGGTGTGGATCTCTTCGGAGATGGATACCTCTCGGCTATTCTGCTTACCTTGATGTTGCTACCGCTGCTTGCTTAACCTTCTACAGCCATAAATAGGATTACTCATGCATAGTAGAACTATTCTCTCTTGCTTATGCTCTTTGTTGGGAAGCTGACATGACCTACTCGCTTATCGAGTAGATGACGGGTTTTCAGAGCAGGAGCCGGACTACGACTTTGAGCTCGATGGATGGGAGGATTGAGGCTTGCCCTACACTCGAGTTGCCTGCGGATATGGAGTCTACTTCGCTACATGAGAGCCGCTGCGTAGATGTTTACTCTGCTTGATTCAGTCCGATTGGACTTGTACCCGGCATGTGCCGAAATGATGTACTCAGATGTTTATTTATAATATTATGTGGACCTTCATGTATTTACTCTTGTTGTACGGTTTTCACTTTATCTTCTGAGACAGGGATTTGCACATGATAGCCTCCTGGGACTATCACAGAGGTGCAGGGATCGGGTTCCCTTCTTTGGAAACCCGGTTCGTTTCAGTTGGTATCAGAGCCGTACTTGACTGTAGGACGAGCCTAGGAACGGACGATAGTATAGGAAAGCCCGAACACCTTATGCTTTATATGCAATCCATGAAACTTTATATAAATACCTTGCACTTTACTATATACTACCTTGATTAACAATACTAACTCTTACTAACATCTCTAACAACGTGTAGATGGACCAGCTGACGTGGATCCCCTCAAGACCGACGGCCAGTGGGCCGGAGGGTTCTGCAAGATCCTCAAGAACTGTTTGGAGACCGCTGGAGTGGAGACAAGTGTGGTGTTCTACGAGGGACGCACCACTGCCGTCGTGGACCAGTCGCCGACGGAGCTGACCTTAAAGATACCGGCTGACCCATGCGTGCCAGAGTTCGAGGAGGTCAGAGTCACGTGTTTCGACAACTCTACCCTGGAGGCTCACCAGTGTTGTGCCAGACTCACGCTGAAGAAAGTATGCCGACAGTTGGAGCAGAGGTTGAAGGATACACCCTTCGAGGTTCTTCCGACAGCACTGTACGACCACAGCAGGTGGCACACAGAGGAGGCGGCTTACACCGAGGAGAACACAAAGGGCAAGGATGAGAAGAACCAGTTGGCCAGCAAGTTCATTCAAGCTCAGGACCAGGCACTCTACTGGGTAGACTCAGAGATCATGTTTCTGTGACAGAAGTGGGACGACACCTTGGGACGGAACGCCCAGCTGGAGAGAGAGAACAGCCACTTGGAGTTCTTTCTCAACGAGGCACACAGGAGGAACATCCAGATCACAGAGTGGGGACTCGCAGCTGCCAGAGCTAGCACAGAGAGGGATGCACTTGAGATCGCCACGCTGAGAGCCAGACTAGAGGAGACACAGATCGCCTTGCGGGAGTGAGAGGCAGCGACCAGAGAGGAGCAGTTGAAGTTGCGTGAGAAGGAGTACTTGGTAGAGTCTCTTGGAGCAGCTTGCACCGACTACCAGCTGCGGTTGTGGGGACACGAGGAGAGGCTGACTCAGAACTACAACCACCTCAGGTACTTGGGAGGCAGAGTGTACGAGGCACAGGACACAGCCAGCCGGACCAGCTCCGCTTGGAGGGACTCCGACCTGAGACGAGTGACAGAGTACAGGGAGTTGGCAGAGTCGCTACCACCACAGAAGAAGCCCAGGGTGAGGACAGAGACGTTCGAGCTACCCCCTACTCAGCTTCCGACACCGCCACCTTACCCGCGATGTAGTTCAGACACCCCTGAGATGAGCAGAGCGTTGAGGAGCTTGGCAGCCTACTTTGACCTACCAGAGATTGAGATACCAGACTACCCAGGAGTGAACGACCCGCCATTCTACTCGGTTCCACTCAGTCCGAAGACCGTGTCACCACCGCTATCACCAGCTACAGTTCAGGAGCAGGCACCATGAGGGGATGATCCTGTAGTCAGCTAGGGTAGAGTTCTTCATGATGTTCATGCTTAATTGACCACCCCATATGTATCACGATGTAGTTCTCATGCTTCTGTGTAATCTCGAAGGTTGTGGAGTAGGCCTCGAGATACACACCTTTTGTATGGTGATCTTGCATGAGTGATTGGAGTTATCGATCTTTTGCCGGACTTTATGCTTCTTATATGCTTGTGTGAAATTGTTTGTTGCTAGCTAGATACTCCTTATATGCTTAAGTACCTTAAAGATAATCTCCGACAACTCGTTTCTCACGATCTCAAACTCTTAAAACAGATGTCGGTGGCAAGGAGGTCAGGACGGCTCCTACGCCGTTTTGAGGAGGCAGCCAGGGAGGACGCCGAGCAGGAGGACGTCCCTCTCCCCGCTGGAGGTCGAGGTCGTGGCCGCCGTGGAGGCCGTGCCCCACGTGGCGGACGACGTGGTGGACGCCGCGGCGGGCGAGGAGGTCGAGGAGGCCGAGGAGGAGGCCGAGCACCAGCTGACCCTGAGGAGGAGCTCGAGGAGGAGGCTGAGCCAGAGCCAGAGTAGGAGCCCGAGCAGCTGGCACAACCGCCCAACCTAGCAGCAGTGATGGCACTTCAGACCCAGCTGATGCAGACGATCGCCGATGCTGTGGTTCAGAACAACAACAACCGGAGAAACGTCAGGAACCAGCCAGAGAGCTTGCAGAAGAGAGTGGAGGGTTTCACCAAGCTGCGTCCACCTACCTTTGACAACTCTCCAGACCCACTTGTGGCAGACAACTGGTTGAGGGAGATCGAGAAGAAGTTGGAGCTCACCGACCTTTCTGAGGAGGAGTGCGTGTACGTCGCTGCGCACCAGCTGGTCGGCACGGCAGGAGCTTGGTGGGACAGCTACTGTGACTCACACGCGGACCCTACCCGCATCACGTGGGAGGAGTTTGTGGAGGCATTCAAAGCGTTCCACATTCCAGAGGCTGTGATGGACAGGAAGGCAGACGAGTTCAGGCACTTGAGGATGGGACAGATGTCGGTGCAGGAGTACACGAACCGGTTCCAGGAGCTGATGTGGTACGCCCCAGATGACTCCAACACCGAAAAGAAGAAGATGTACTGGTACCGCAAGGGACTCCACAGGGGGATGGCACGCCACTTGGCAGCTCACGACTGTGCTAACCTTCACGCCCTGGTGGGCAAGGCCTTGGTTGTGGAGAAGTCAAGACTGGACTACGTGGAGGTCCGTGGAGAGAAGAGGCAGCGTGCAGACCGTGTAGGGTACTCGGGGTCACACCAGCGACAGAGGTCTGCTCCGCCACAGTACTCACAGCAGAGACAGCGTCCTTACCCTCAGCAGCCGCAGACTCAGTTCACTCAGCAGGGCAGAGGACACCCCGGAGATAGTGGAGGTTCGAGTCAGTGGAAGCCCAGGCCGCAGCAGCCGCCAGCTTACGACAGCTCACAGGTCACTTGCTACCACTGCCGTCAGCTAGGCCACAAGTCCAACGTGTGCCCGCAGAAGTTTCAACAGGGAGGTCAGAGCAGGAACACCCAGTACCAGACACCGGCAAAGGCACCAGTTCCTGGAGGACAGCCTCAGCAGAACCAGCAGAAGAGCGCACCCCCACCGACTCGAGGTAGACTGAACCACCTGACCGCGGAGGAGGCAGCTGCAGCGCCAGACGTGGCTCTCGGTGAGTTTCTAGTCGATTCAGTTATGGCTTCCGTTCTGTTTGACACCGGTGCTCAGTTTTCGAACATCTCTACCAAGTTTGTAAAAGAAAGGTCATTACCAACTAAGCCCAGACCACGGCCTATAGTTACCAGCTCCCCGCTAGGTGAGAAGCGGAGTACGCTGGAGTGTAGAGGAGTGAATATGGTGTTCGAGAAACAGCTGTTCGTGGCAGGCCTGACAGTTTTGGAGTCGATCGGGATCGACGTGGTACTTGGGATGGAGTGGTTAGCCCAGCACAAAGGATTGGTGAACTACAACCCAGTATACGTGCAGTTGGAGCACCCCAATGGAGCCAGAGTGTTGATCAAGCCACAGAGCCAGAGGTCTACACCGATGCTGTGCAACATGAAAGGAAAGAGTATGGAGGAGATCCCGGTGGTGAGGGAGTACCCCGACGTGTTTCCAGAGGAATTGACCGAGTTACCACCAGACAGGGATATTGAGTTCGTGATTGAGCTGATGCCAGGAGCTGGACCAGTGGCCAAGAGCCCGTACAGGATGTCCGCGGATGAACTAGATGAGCTGAAGAAGCAACTCAAGAAACTGCAAGAGCAAGGATTTATTCGGCCGAGTGCCTCACCTTGGGGTTCGCCAGTTCTATTTGTGGACAAGAAGGATGGCACCAAGAGGATGTGTGTGGACTACTGGACACTCAACTCGATGATGATCAAGAACCGGTACCCTTTGCCCAGGATTGACGATTTGCTAGACAGGCTGCGGAAGGCAAAGTTCTTTTCCAAGATTGACTTGAGGTCAGGCTACTACCAGATGAAGATTCGGGACCAGGATATCCCGAAGACAACTTTCACGACTCGGTACAGCTTGTACAAGTTCGTAGTGGTTTCCTTCGGACTGACCAACGCACCTGCCTACTTCATGAACATGATGAACAAGGTCTTCAAGGAAGAGCTGGACAAGTTCGTAGTGGTGTTCATAGATGACATTTTGATCTTCTCAGAGACAGCAGAGGAGCACGAGGAGCACCTTCGGATTGTGATGGAGAGGCTGAGAAAGCAGAAGTTGTACGCAAAGTTCAGCAAGTGTGAGTTCTGGATGGAGGAAGTTGCTTTCTTGGGACACGTGTTGTCAGCAGAGGGAGTTGCGGTCGACCCTTCGAAAGTGGAAGCAGTTACCAAGTGGGAGCAGCCACTCACAGTGACAGATATTCGGAGCTTTCTCGGGTTGGCAGGTTACTACAGGAGGTTCATAGAAAATTTCTCCAAGATAGCGAAGCCAATGACAGATCTGCTGAAGAACGACAAGAAGTTCGTGTGGTCAGAGGCTTGTGAGAGGAGTTTCCAGGAGTTAAAGAAGAGGCTCACTACAGCTCCGATTCTTACCCTGCCAGATATCAAGAAGGATTTCGTGGTGTACTGTGACGCCTCGAAGCAAGGATTGGGTTGTGTGCTGATGCAAGAGGGCAAAGTTGTTGCTTACGCGTCGAGGCAGCTCAAGAAACACGAGGAGAACTACCCCACTCACGACTTGGAGCTAGCAGCAGTCGTTCACGCTCTGAAGATTTGGAGGCACTACTTGATCAGCAACAAGTGTGAGCTGTACACCGATCACAAGAGTCTGAAGTACTTCTTTACTCAGTCGGAGTTGAACATGAGGCAGAGGAGGTGGCTAGAGCTGATCAAGGACTACGACTTGGAGATTCACTACCACCCTGGCAAGGCAAACGTTGTGGTAGATGCATTGAGCAGAAAGTCCTATTGCAACAACTTGATGGTGAGGCAGGAGCAGCCAGCACTTCACGACGAGCTAGAGCAGCTTCAGGTTGAGATTGTGGCGCAGGGACAACTCAACACACTGCAAGTGACCTACGACTTGGAAGGAAGGATTCGGGAGGCACAGAAAGGTTGCTCCGAGGTTTGGGAGCTCAAGGAGCTGATGGAGAAAGGAAGAGCTGAGGACTACCGTGTGGACGAGCAAGGCACGGTGTGGCTGAAAGATCGGATCTGTGTGCCGAAGAGCAAAGAGATTCGAGAACAGCTTCTGAGAGAAGCCCATGATTCAAGGTACTCTATTCACCCAGGAAGCACAAAGATGTACCAAGACTTGAAGCAGAGGTTCTGGTGGAAAGACATGAAGAAGGACATAGCCTACTACGTGGCTTGTTGTGACACCTGCAGCAGAGTGAAGATCGAGCACCAGAAATCGGCAGGACTGCTGAAACCGTTGGATATTCCTCAGTGGAAGTGGGATGACATTTCCATGGACTTTGTGGTGGGACTACCCAGGACACAGAAAGGCAACGACTCTGTTTGGGTCATAGTGGATCGGCTGACAAAGGTTGCTCACTTCGTACCAGTGAAGATCCGCTACACGACAGACCAGTTGGCAGACTTGTACGTGGGTCACATACTCAGGCTACACGAAGCACCGAGGAGTATAGTGTCGGACAGAGGACCCCAGTTCATAGCAAGATTTTGGCAGAGTTTCCACGACCAGATGGGAACCACACTCAGCTATAGCACAGCTTTTCACCCTTAGACGGACGGGCAGACTAAGAGAGTAAACCAGGTGTTGGAGGATATGCTGAGAGCTTGCGCTTTGACCTACGGCACGGATTGGGAGAGCAGTTTGGCCTATGCAGAGTTCTCTTACAACAACAGCTTCCAAGCAAGTCTCAAGATGGCACCCTTCGAGGCACTCTACGGGAGGAAGTGCAGGACACCTTTGATGTGGTCAGAAGTAGGTGAGAGGATGGTCTTTGGAGCCGATGCTATCCAGGAAGCCAAGGAGAAAGTGGAGAAGGTTCGAGACAACCTAAGAATTGCCCAGAGCAGACAGAAGAGCTACGCCGACCGACACCGGAGAGACTTGTCGTTCGAGGTGGGTGACTTCGTCTACTTGAAAGTGTCACCGATGAGAGGAACCAAGAGGTTTGCTATGAAGGGAAAGCTTGCCCCGAGGTACGTGGGACCGTACCGGATCACTCAGAGAGTTGGGAAGCTCGCTTACAGGCTCGCACTACCAGAGGAGATGTCCGCTGTACACCCCGTGTTCCACGTGTCACAGCTGAAGAAAAGTGATAAGGAAGTGGAAGCAAAGCAAGTCCCGGTGGAGATACTTGACCTGCAGAACACCCTGGAGTATGCAGAGTACCCTGAGAAGATTTTGGACAGAGCAACCAAGGAAACCAGGAGGACCACAATTCCTTACTGCAAAGTGTTGTGGAGTCACCACACGGAGCGAGAAGCAACCTGGGAGAAGGAAACCGACCTCAGGAGAGAGTTCCCTCACTTGTTCGAGGGAGAGGATGGAGCTTAAATCTCGAGGACGAGATTCCCGGTGGTGGGGGAGAATGTAACAACCCAGAAAATTAAGTTATGAAAATGTGAGAAAATTTGAACTTTTCTTTTATTGATGATGTGTCACCACATTTAAACCCAAAAATAAAACCAAAAATATAAAAATATATTTTCAAATTATGGTAAAATATGTGATTTGGATTTTATGGATTTTATTTGGATTTTATTGAGTGTGTTTTGAATTTGAAACTATTCAAATTCAAACCTATAGTTTAAACTTAATTCAAATCTAATTTCAAAAACCCTATACTGACTTGGGCCAACTCACTCTCTCCTAAAGTCTATCGGAGCCCCTCCAGCTCTTAAGTCGCGGCCTTCATAAACCTTTCCCCCTTCTTTAGGCCCATCAACCGGCCCACCTTTGCCCTGCCTTGCTTCACCGCAGACCCCTCTCCCCTGTTCTTCTTCTTCAGACCGCCACGCCGGACCGCTCCACCGCGCCGCGCCTCACCTTGTGACCCAGTTCCTGCGCCGCACCACCTTGACCTGCTGGCACGCTCGTTGAGAGAGGGACCGCACGCAGAGGTGGTCCACACGTGTTCCAACACCCGCAAAACCACGGATTTGCCCTTGGCAAATTCCGCACGCCAGCGTGCCCCGCACCGCACCGCGTCGCCGCCCGCACGCGCGCACACACCGTCCGAGGGGACAGGCGCCCGACAGCTCCCGCTGGCACGGACGCCGAGCCAGGCGGCCGAGCCTGTGCGCCCCCGGCTTTTCCCTTCTTACCCCTGCCCAGCGACGCGTCCGCGCGCTCGCCAGCCTATCCCGCACAGCCACGTCACCACCGCGCCTTCATGAGCCAATGGGGACCCAGCCGTGACGCTTTTGCCCTTCACCCTGGCATGCTCGGCCAGCTAAAGCCCCTGGTGAGGCCCCTGCTGCAAGGCATCAAGCAGTTGGGGTTTCTCCCCTTTGGTTCCCCTGTTCTGTCGCCGAGGAGAGAAGAGAGGAAGAAGTGGAGAAGTGGGAGGCGGAGGAAGATGGGCGCGCTTCGCCGACGCGCCGCCCTGCTGAAGACGGAGCACACCAAGCCGAGCCGTACGAGTCATGAGGAAGGCCGTCCACGAGCGGGCGGAGATCGGAGCAGAGGAGCACGACGCGCCGCCGCCACACCTCGCCGTCGTCGTCGATCTCTTCCCCGACGCGGCCGTCACTACATCGACTACACCTCCGCCCCTCGGTGAGCCAGACCACACCTCCTCTTCTTCTTCACCATGGGAGCGCACCCCTGCGCCGCGCACGTCGACCGTCGTGCCGTGCTGTTCCACGAGCTGTCGCCGTGGCACACCCCAGAGCCACGCCGAACCTCGCCGTCTTTTGCTCATGCTTGTGAACCGGCCTTCGTGCCGTGAATCTTCTGCAGGGACGGGTCTGCCGCCGCTGACCGCCTAGCGCCACGGCCTTGGCTCGCCAAGTGCCCGCGCACGCCGGCCGACCGAGTCGCGGCCAAGGAAGGCCTTGCGCTCGCGATCGTGCCCGGGCCAGCACACCCATGTGATGGCCGCACCGCGCTGTGCTTTTGTTGCCACTTGTGCACACGCCGTTCATGCTTCCCACCGTGCACCGCTGTTTTCTTGCCGCCGTTGTCACCGCCACGTCGTGCTCTGCGCACGGCCGTGCTACGCAAACACGCACGCGTGAGCCAAGGGCAGTCACCGCGTCTATGCGTGCGCGCACACCTTTGTGACCGAGCCCCGCACACCCTAGCGCAGGGACAGAGTCAGCTCCAGCCAAGGCTGCTGCTGTCGCCGCGCCACCTCCGGAACGCGCCAAGAGCGCCGCCGCGTCACCCCCGCGCCGGCCAAGGAACCCCACCCCAGGGGCTGGGGCTGCGCCAAGGTGACCGCGTGCACCTAGAGATCTCCGAGCCTCGCTTGCTTGAACACCCGAGCAGTCGCCGTCGTCAAACGCTGTCCGCCGTCGCCGCCGGACTCGTGCCGGTGCGAGCCGACGCGCGAACGCGTGGCGAGGAGCGCCTTTGCGCCCCAGCAGTCTTCAGGGTGACTCGCCGGACTACTCTGGTGGGAACCTGAGAGAGTGATGGGCCGGCTAACCCAGAAAGGCCCAGCTCGGCCCCTTTTCCTTTTTAACCTGTGAACCCAGCTTTTTGTTCGGGGAGAACTGCTGGACTTGGTCGTTGTGGCCCAATGGGCTAAGTCCAATGGGCCGATTTCGGCCCACTACCACTTTTGGCCCAATAACGGCCCATCAACTGTGATGCTGACGTCACGATGACGTCATGCTGACGTCATCCCAATTTTCAAAATATAAAAATCCTTTTCTGTTTATAAATGAATTTTGGAAATTATTTTATAAATCCTATAATCTTCGAAAATTCACAACTAATTATTTGCAACTCCGAAAAATATGAAACCAGTTTCTATATTTTTCTAAAAATGAGACGATGCTATTTGTAGGTAGTTTGGTTCTGGTTGAATCTTCTAAAATTGGATTTCTTTGGATTTATTGCATAGTTGTTTGTCGGTATCTTAGTGTCTCGTATCTCGTGCTGCACAGACCCGAGCAACGACCAGGAGGAGGCCTACGACCCCGACTACTACCCAGACCAGGACTTCGGACGCCAGCCAGGTGTCATGTCACTCCCAACCATATAGTTCCCATGCATGCTTTAGTTGCTAGTGCTTAATTACTTTTGATGCATGTTTTAAAATTGCATAGAGACTTGATTAGCCGTGCCTTGGAATTGTTTACCTTGTCCTTGGAATACCTACTTTCGGAACTAGCTACAGACCCCTAGCTAGTTCCCGGCACTACTCTATCCATATATTTTACCCGTAGATATGGATGGATCTCAGGTTTGGACCGAGGTTGGGATACTTCGGAACTCTTGCGTGTGTTTTGGGTGGGTGTGTATCCTTGACGTGTTACCGCGGGAGCGAGCCGCTTTGGTTACTTGTGAACGCCTGTCTAGGGGAGATGCGACCTGGCCTCTCACCCTAGCGGCGTGTCGGATGGATGGAGTTGGTGAGTGCTTGCTCCCGCAATTAAGGACCGATCGTCTGTGTGACCTTGATCTTTGGGCTATTTTCGTACAAACCGTTCGCTCACGTATGGGCGGGGTTCGGTCCGAGAACTAGTTGGTGGTTGGCTCTCAGCTTGTAGGCGGACCGGTGTGGTCGTGTGAGGGGGACGGGTTATACCCCCCGAGTAGACGTTGCCCCGGCTCCTCTAGGGATGGTTTCACAGCTCCGAGGCCCTGCTGGCAAGTTTCGCACCCCAGTTCAGGACGAGTCAGGCTCGGAGAGGCAGGAGAGTGCCACCCACTGCTAGGTCTCCGGCCGTTAGGTAGGGATGTGGAACGGCGGCCACCGTTTCTACCCTATCCGGCGGGTCCAGTTGTACAACCTCTGCAGAGTGTTAAACCTATAGCTATAGTCCGTGTCCACTGGTATGGATAGCCCTTACGATCTCTCACCTGGCTAATCTCTTCTTGTGCTGCTTTCTCTCCCCTGTGTGTTGTGAGCCCGGCTTCGTGCCGTTGAGACGTGGGGATAGGAGTTGGTGACCCCACATCGCAGATGAGTGTGGGATGCTGTATCTTGGTTGAGATCCAGTATTTGGTGTTTCTTTCCTTGTTGGGGCGTTGACCCCGGAGGCTTTGTCCTCGGAGGTGTGGATCTCTTCAGAGATGGATACCTCTCGGCTATTCTGCTTACCTTGATGTTGCTACCGCTGCTTGCTTAACCTTCTACAGCCATAAATAGGATTACTCATGCATAGTAGAACTATTCTCTCTTGCTTATGCTCTTTGTTGGGAAGCTGACATGACATACTCGCTTATCGAGTAGATGACGGGTTTTCAGAGCAGGAGCCGGACTACGACTTCGAGCACGATGGATGGGAGGATTGAGGCTTACCCTACACTCGAGTTGCCTGCGGATATGTTGTCTACTTCGCTACATGAGAGCCGCTGCGTAGATGTTTACTCTGCTTGATTCAGTCCGGTTGGACTTGTACCCGGCATGTACCGAAATGATGTACTCAGATGTTTATTTATAATATTATGTGGACCTTCATGTATTTACTCTTGTTGTACGGTTTTTGCTTTACCTTCTGAGACAGGGATTTGCATGTGATAGCCTTCTTGGGACTATCACAGAGGTGCAGGGATCGGGTTCCCTTCTTTGGAAACCCGGTTCGTTTCACATAGAGTTCCAGCATGCACCCAGGATATGAATCACCTGATCACGCACTTCAGCAACTGGCAGGGATCAGCAGCAACAATCGATATAGGAGGGCAACGCCTCTAGGGTTCCTAGGAGGACACCACGACCAAACACAATGAAAAAAACGACCTACCCTTACAGGGGCGTCGGCCCTAGGCTATAAGGCACGCAGGCCAGCCACAAACTTGATCTGACTCGACCACAACTCGAAACTGACTCGGACTCGACACGAACCGAGAATTGTTTTGATTACTGCGACCTGCAGGCAGAGAATATGACCATGGGACAGGATCCGTTGGAAAGGTTATCAAATAAGCTTTCCAACGAGTATTTATTCAACCAAAACCGACTCCGTATGTACTAGCGAATGGGCTTGTAGTCCAATGGTAGGACAGTCCAGTGGGACGCTACCCACCAGGGTTCAAATCCTGGTGCTCGCACCTTTTCCTGGATTTTTTCCGAGATTTTCCGGCGTTATGCGTTAAGTGGTAAGCGACGTTCCCGTCGACGACGAGGCGCCAGTGGTGACTTCGAGAATCTCCAGATTTTCCGGTGCTCAGTCCTTCGGAGGTGCTCATAAGGGTAGGGTTTGCGTACGTGTATTCATAGGGGTGAGTGTGCGTGCGTGTTGTGAGCGTCTGCGTTGTACTGTGTAATTCTCAAAAAAAAAAGACTCCGTATGTACTAGTTATGGTATTTTTACTCCGCACATGTCTGGCTGATACCGAACCGAGTCCGAACCGATTTGGAGTTTCCATAGCTTGTGATTCCGTGATTGGGTGGACTTGAGGCCGTATAGAACTTGACAAGAAAGTATTGTCCATCTTTGGAAAGGTTTGTAGCATCTAGATATGATGCTTAGTTCCCTCAAGTGTCACTACCATTGATCCGATCGTGACACAAGGTTTAGTTTCTCTATTCTTTTCATACTTCATATTAGCCCTAACGAAAACCTTGCATGGCATAGCATAACTAGCTGATAGTAACCCATTTGGATTTTCATGAGCCACAACATTGGAGAAAGATCCAAACTTAATATTAGAGTTGTCCAAAGCACCACCTTCTGAGATATATGAGGAATCACATTTGTTTTTAGAATTACAACCTGTAATTATTTGATGAGCCATGGACTCATCATCCTTCCGTTCTTCAAAGAAAGCTGTCCTCAACTTTAACATATGTTTGGGAGAGTCATTCTTGCACACATTTTTGCCTATAATTGTATTAGCTTCAACCACAACATTTGCTTCCTCCTTTATTTCAACAAGAGAAGAACCAAACTGGATAGCATCATACTTAATAGAATCAACTACCTTATTGCAAGGATACTCAGAAGCATTAGCTACACCAATTGTTGACTCATTAGGACCAATTATGGCCTCATCATTCTCCACTCCTTGAAGCAAAGCCGTCCTCGACTTTGGCAAAACGTTTGAAATCAACTTCTGCTTTTTAAAAGTGGGAAACACTGCAGCCTTTATATCACACTCTAGCGCTGGCTTGAGAAATGACATACTCCCTTATGGAGAAAGGAGTAACGATTTGAACGTCCTTGATGTGTAGCATTCAGATCATACTCCCATGGTCTCCCCAAAAGCAAATGACAAACATCCAATGGCACCACATCACATTCCACTTTATCAATATAATTACCAACTGAAAATTTCACTCTCACCTTGTGAGTTATTTTCAGCTTTCCGGTAGAATTCATCCACTTGACATGGTGTGGAGTAGGATGTCGCCATGTTGATAGTGATAATGCTTGCACCAGATCCTTGCTAATCATGTTGGTAAAACTCCCGCTATCAATGACAAGTTTGCAGATCGTATCCTTAATCTTACATTCAGATTGGAATACGCTCTATCGCTGTCCCTTTGGAGCAGCAGTGTTGTGAGAACTCTCATCCTTGTTGACCAGCAAGTTTAAACCTTCTATCTGAACATCCACTTTTGATTTATTAGCAATATAATGGACATCTTCTTGTTTAGGAGATAAAAATTTGTCAGCTGCAACATTCTCCTTTTTCTCTTGTTGTATCTTATCTTCTTGTTTGTGCAGCCTTTCCTTAGGAGCATATTTTCCACGATCTGAATATCGAGAAACCCTTCCAGGAACTATAACCATCTCATTCTTGGAATGCACCTTATGCTGATATTCAGAATGTCGAACTGTGTTTTCCATCTTGCAAACAATTCCCTTACATGGAGGTACAACTTGTTCTCCTGGCACAACAAATTGTTTTCAACCGCACTAGTTGAGTTCATCTTTGTAGGGTAATCATCTCCAATAACAGATGCAGTCCAAGCTGAACACATATCATGCTTCTTGGTCTTGATAGTATATGTGCAACAATTTGATGCATTATTATTTGCATGTGCAGATTTGTCAACTTGAGGATCATAACGATGCCGTAACACCACCTTCATTGCTGTCCATGTCCTACAAGGATCCTCACCTTTCTCAATGTGTTTCTGCTGCAAGTTTACCCACCACTTACGGACTTGCTCAGAAAATGTCTGTCGTGCAAAATGTTTCTTCATGTATGAGTCCAAGCCACGACCCCACAAGAAATCACTCATAGCATCTTCCCACTCATAATATTCAGATCAGGAAGTCGTTGAATAAAGTGTGGGCATAAACTTAAGTTCCTCAGCGAAGCTATATTCAACCATTATAATCAAACAGCAGCAAACCTTTCAAAATGTACCGTGAGCCACCTGAAATCTGATACCAAATGATGAGGACACGCCTAAGATGCCCAGAATTTGTCCCAATCTTTCACGGTACTAACAACAAAGATAGGACCTTCTATCTATTTACTTGAACAAATAGCAGCAGCAATTAACTTCAAATAACAAGCAGCAAGAAGCTGTATTCGCGAAGTAACACAAGCACCTTTCACCAATGCAAACCAGCAACACAAGTAACACGATAGATAATAATCAACTTGCAAGAATGTGTTGTAGATGCAAAACAGCATTAGATAGAGTCTCCAACCCGTAACTTAGATAAGCTCGATCTAGAGAAGGGGAACCATAGAGTTCCAGCACACACCCAGGATATGAATCACCTGATCACGCACTTCAGCAACCGGCAGGGATCAGCAGCAACAATCGATATAGGAGGGCAACGCCTCTAGGGTTCCAAGAGGACACCACGACCAAACACAATGAAAAAAACGACCTACCCTTACAGGGGCGTCGGCCCTAGTAGGCTATAAGGCACGCAGGCCAGCCACAAACTTGATCCGACTCGACCACAACTCGAAACTGACTCGGACTCGACACGAACCAAGAATTGTTTTGATTACTGCGACCTACAGGCAGCGAATATGACCATGGGACAGGATCCCTTGGAAAGGTTATCAAATAAGCTTTCCAACGAGTATTTATTCAACCAAAACCGACTCCGTATGTACCAGTTATGGTATTTTTACTCCGCACATGTCTGGCTGACACTGGTGGAAAACAGCCTTCCGTCCCGGGTGGAAAAGGCTTTAAGCCTCTGAAGCCCACCCGGGACGAAAAGGGAGAGATAAAAGGCCTCCCCCCTTTGTCACCGGGTGGGCAACCGGGAATAAAGGGTGGCCTTTATTCCCGGGTGGTAGCCCCGCCCGGGACAAAAGGGGAGGGCACAGCAGCGCCTGTGCACCACCCCTGTAGTCCCGGGTGGTAGCCCCGCCCGAGACAAAAGGGGAGGGCGCACCAGCGCCTGTGCGCCACCCCTTTAGTCCCGAGCCGCTGTGAATTTTTTTTGTTTCAATTCCAATTATTCTAATAATGTTATACGCGTATACTCTCACGTATATGGGTGTAATTTACGTGTATGTATAAATGTTTGCACTAATTATACGTGTCTACTATACGTACTATATGAAGAGAATAAACTTATAAATAAATATATACACACATTATATTACATCGAAAGCATAGATAGTATTTTCTGAAAGTAGTATATATACATCAAAATACCGTTCCATTCTAATTGTAGTCTAAAGTTCTACCGGAGGTGCTAATTAAACTTTATGAATTGGATGACCGTCATAGTGATTTCTGCCTTTCGGATCAATCACCTGGTCCATTATGAATCCGCAGAGACTTTCTTGAATCGCCAGGAGTCGGTCCTTCTCAATGATTGCGTCCCTAATCATATTGTTCTGTAATGTGCAAGTAATTTAATATATTACACACAAGAATTAAATATATAAGCGGTTAGAAAAAATGTATTATTAATTGGTTTAAAATAATACTTACAGTATAATCTGACGGGTCTGCCTCACAGAAATTGTGGATGAACTCACACACATAGTATGCACATAAATGTGTCCCTAGTTCCTGTCTCATACACTAAATTGAAGAAGATAATTATGAAAAATTAGTGTTATACATTTTTAATTTGCCCAAGCTGAAGTTGTTATTTGGTTTACATACCGGAAAATTTGTAGAGAAGTTTATTCTAGGTTTCCATGTTCCAGGGTTGGTAGCCTTGAATTTTTCCCAAGCTTTGGCAGAAAATAATGAAAGTTAGAGCTAGATAGTGTTAGTAAAAGCACACTATTGCATAAAAGGGAACGTATGGATAGAATTATTACTCTTGAAACATATCTTGAAGGTCCAAGTATTTGTTCGGATCTCTTCTCAACGAATCAAAGACAAGGACGTTGCTTCTGTTGACATCAATTATGAGAAGAATCCAGTGGAAACTGTATATACATGGAAGCTCAAAAGATTAGAACTAAATAATGTTAACTAATATAAGATAATTAGAAATGCGAACCCTTAGTAATTAAGATGGTAATCACACTTACTCGAAGTTGTAAGGTAGAAGTATCAAATCCTTGTAATGCAAATTACACAAGGTCCTTAGGATTGTTTTGAATGTTGTTTCTAGTTGGAGCTTTACTTGATCTTGATTAACTAAAGATGGGTCCATGAAACCTATTCGTTGGTAACCATTCTTCCGCATGTTATGCATTTCCAGGCTACAGAAAATAAAAAACAAAGTTAATAATTAGAGTATGCATTAATTTGTTAATTAGGGTATGTATTGCACCGTCACTTACAGGCACCAGACCATGACAAGATTGGTATTCAAGGAGTCAAGATGGTAAATTTCATAAATATCCTTGAATCGCAGCCGGACCAACTTCTCGCCTTCACCAGCAAAATCTCCTGGTTTAACAAGCATGCCAATCATCTCCAGGCTCGCCTTAGACGTCTTCATGTAGAAGTCATGCAATATGCACATCTGAGTAGGGTGTTTCTTCACCAACTCAGGCCTAATAAAAGATTTCCTATGCTCGTAGTGTCATCTAGGTACGAAGTTTTTGTCCCGAGGAGGTGATTCGTGGCCGAGAACATATTGTAGTGGGAGCCCTGTTGCTTCTTGCATTTGAATGACTTGCGCTAGTTGTTCTGTGTCCATAAGTGCAAGAGCTCGTTCAATTGCAGTGAGGCCGGAGGCGACGTAAGTCTGTACTCCCGACGTCGACGCTTCTGTTGCCTTCTTCGTTGAAGGCTCTTTCGCTGACGTCGACATTTGTGTTGCCTTCTTCGTTGAAGGCTTTTTCGCCGACGTCGACGTTTGTGTTGCCTTCTTCGTTGAAGGCTCTTTCGCCGATGTCGACGTTTGTGTTGCCTTCTTCGTTGAAGGCTCTTTCGCCGACGTCGACGTTTGTGTTGCCTTCTTCGTTGAAGGCTCTTTCGTCGACGTCGACGCTTCTGTTGCCTTCTTCTTCTTCCTATAATCCTGTGGCATCGTAGACCCTGTACTTGGTCGATGTAACTATTTGGTGACCCTCCTTGTCTCTTCTTCTTTAGGGACTTGTGCAGTGACCGGTCATAATCACTTAGTAGGGGTTTTATAATTTCTTGTCTCTTTTCTGCTTCCTTCTTCTCTATGAAAGCTTTGAGTTTCTGCGGACGATCTTTATTCTTTTCTGCTTCCATTTCTTCGAGCAGTTTTTGTTTAGTAGCCTCTTTATTCCCTTCAATCCACACCTTGAGTTGCTTATCACACTCCGCCTCATTTTTTGATGCTGTCATGTCATATGGCAGCTTCCTTTTAACAGGCAGCTTTTTCCCTTTCTTCTTCGGGGGATCCGGATTTGGCACGGGCATAGACGCGGTAGATTTTGATCGGGACCGCCTCTTGGCAGGCTTTGGTGAAGGCTGCTTTGGTGGTGATTGATGCTTTGGTGGTGATTGCTGACGATCGCCATCGCTCGCTGTAGGAGAATTCCCCCGTTGTGGAGACGGTGAGCTCCAATCATTCGGTGACGACCGGCCCGGTGACGGCCCGGGAGATGGTGGCTGCTGCTCGGCAACACTCGGAGGGATCGGTGGCGGCATGTTAGGTATTATGATGTAACGTTTGGGCCACAATATGATACTATGAAGCGCATCGTGGAGTGTCCTTTCCCCGTCACCTCCTTGGATGTCTAGCTCTATGTCGTTAAACTTTGGGTCAACAATCTCCTCCAAACCAACTGAGGCGTAGCCAGCTGGAATCTTCATGTTGTGGCTTGTACGTCCTGGGAGATGTGCTAAAGCCATTCCGTACGCCACCTATATATATGTAGAGAAATGATGAAGTTATTAAATGCCTGAGACATGCATCAAAGGTTGAGATAATTGCACGTATAATCAGGTTTATACCATCATTGTGATGTTGCCGATCGGCTTGTGCAGCTCACATGCGGTGCGCTGACAGAGTTCATCCACAGGGTACCGTTCGTTGTCCTCTACTTGAACTTCTTCTTGGTTTGCCGCCCTTTGTTCTTCGGGGGCCTCTGTGGAAGCACAGCTGCTTTTGTGAGTGGAAGGGCTAATGACGGGATCCACCGGTGCTTGGGGCAGTGCTCCAGCAGGGGTGATCTCAACTACCGCGGCGGCCTCTCGTCGTTCAATCTCTGCATTCATACGTTCTTCTTGATCTTTAAGTCTCTGCTCCATCATTTCACGCCACCGCCCCTCTTCACGCTCCCTTCTTCTTTTGTGGCTTCTGTAGGTGTCGGCGCTTCCCTTGAAAGCAAACTTCCACGGGACTACCCCGTAGCCCCTGCAGCGTCCTGGGTGTTTCGGATTCCCGAGCGCCAAAGTGATCTCATCCATGTCTCTGTCAGGAACCAATCTGCCCGCTTTGATGTCTTCATTCTTTTTGATTATCTCATGTGCCACCTCCCGTAACGTGGGTGGGAATTCGAGGGAACCATCATCAGGGTTCAATCTTCCACCACGGGCATAATACCAATTCTTCAATCGTTCTTCCCAGTCAAAGACCGCTGGTACAATACCTTTGTTGAGGAGGTCTTGTTCAATCTTCTGCCACTTGGGTGCTGCAACCGCGTAACCACCGCGACCAAGACGATGGTTGTAATCCGTCTTCTTACTGGCACTTTTCTGAGCTCGTGCGCTCTTGTTGGCGAATTCTTCACTATTCTTGTAATCCACAAAGGACTGCCAGTGATCCTTTAGCTTGGGATAATTATCAAAATTTAGAGTTCGATTCTGCTTGATATAATCTCTGTGCAGCTGCTTCTTGAAACTCTGCAATTGAGTTGCCATCTTCGTGAGAGTCCACTGCTTCACAAGGTTTGCATTCACGCCCGGTGGAAGTGTGAAGTGTTTTAGGATATCATCCCATAACATATTCTTAAGTGAATCCGGAACCACCCATGGATTATCTTCCCTTCCCTTCCATTCTCTATATGATATGGGCACGTTGTCCCTCACAATAGCACCGCATTGGGACACAAACTTGTCCCTGACCTTCTTTGGTTCCTATGGCTGGCCAAGCTCGTTGACTTCAGTAATATGAAACTTCACATCATGATCGACGATTACTTTTGTACGGCCTCTCTTAGTCTTTTTGCTTGTCGAGGTTGAAGCCTACAAGTTGCGGATTTGTTATTCACGCGGGGTTCCAGAATGATATATATACCTCGTTATTAATGCATTATGGATTTGTTAATGCATGATATATATACCTCGTTGGAACCTTCTGCATTAACTATGAAAAGGTCTTCATTATTGTCCTCGGCGCGGCTGTCGATGTCCGCGGTGCGGGAGTCGATGTCCGCGGTGCGGGTGTCGATGTCCCCGATTATGTTGAGGAACGCGTCCGCCTGGCTACGCTCCTCCTCGGTGAAGGTTGGGACCTCGGTATTTGGACCCCCAGCAATAAGACTCTCCATCAGCCGCTCCCCGTCCTCATTGTTATCCATAACTAGAAATTTCTGAGAACATAAATGATTTTCTGAGCACATAAATGATTTTCTGAGCACATAAATGATTTTCTGAATACATAAATGAATTTCTGAGCACCTAAATGAATTTCTGAATACATAAATGAATTCCTGAGCACATAAATGAATTTCTGAGCACATAAATGAATTTCTGAATACATAAATGAATTTCTGAGCACATAAGTGAATTTCTGAGCACGTAAATGATTTTCTGAATACATAAATGATTTTCTGAGTACATAAATGATTTTCTGAATACATAAATCATTTTTTGAGCACATAAATGAATTTCTGAATACATAAATGATTTTCTGAATACATAAATGATTTTCTGAGCACATAAATGATTTTCTGAATACATAAATAAATTTCTGAATACATAAATGATTTTCTGAGCACATAAATGAATTTCTGAATATGTCATGACCTAAGTGTCGGGCGGGAGTCGAGCGAGTCGGGCGGGAAAACCTAAGTGTCGGACGGGGTCGAGCGAGTCGGGAAACAATCGAGCGTGTCGAGCGATACTACCTAATTGTCGAGCGAGCGAAAAAATTAATATCTCTAAATACATATTTCATCTCTAAATACATTTCATCTAAAAACACTAATTAAATTCAAATCTAAGATCTCTAAATTCAATTCTAAGATCTCTAAATTCAATTCTAAAATCTCTAAATTCAAATCTAAATTCATAAATAAATTAATTGAAAACATTAAAAAAATTGCTGACCTCAGCCATCAGGGGCTGACGTCAGCAGATCCCCTCACCGGCCGGCAGCGACGGCGGGCTCAGGGGGCGACGTCGGCGGCCGGAAGCGGCGGCGGGCGACGGCCGGGAGCGGGGGAGACGGCGGCCGGGTGTGGGAGCCGGCGCGGAGACGGCGCCCGGGCGTGGCGGAGCAGGGAGCGCGGGCGACCGGGAGCGGCGGCGGCGGAGCGGGGGCGACGGCGGCCGGGAGCGGCGGCGGGCGACGGCCGGGCGCGGCAGAGACGTCGACGGGCGTGGGGACGACGGCCGGGCGTGGGCGGGGTCGACGGGCGGCGTGCGGACGACGGCGCTCGGGAGCTCCGGCGGCGGAGGGGGCGGGGCCGGGCGTGTCGACGGCCGGGCGCGGGCAGGGACGGCGGGGTGCGACGGGGTCGACGACGGCGGGGTGCGAGCTGCGACGACGGCGGAGGCTGGGGTGACGGCGGGGGAAGACGACGACAGCCGGCGGAGATCACGGACGACGGCGGGGTGCGAGCTGTGTGAAGTGGAGGAGTTGGGGAAGAAGAGGGGTGGATCCGTGGGATATATATCCCCCCCCCCCACTTTAGTCTCGGGTCGTAATCAGACCCGGGAGCAAAGACCCTTTAGTCCCGGGTGATGATACGACCCAAGACTAAAGGCCCCCCTTTTGTCCCGGGTCGTATCTTCACCCGGGACTAAAGGCCCCTTTCGCGCGGGAGGGCCGCAAGGGCAAAATTTCGGCCTTTAGTCCCGGGTGGTGTTACCACCCGAGACTAAAGGACCCCCTTTAGTCTAGGGTCGTAACACCACCCGGGGCTAAAGTGTAATTTTCGGCAGGAACTATTTTTCCCCTCCGATTTCTTTTCTCATTTTCACATTCTATCTCTTTGAAATCACAAAAAATATAGTAACTTTTACTATTTTTTCCATGCAAAATTATATTTAGTTAAAATATAATAAACTGTACTTTGCTATGCAAAATTATATTTTAGAGTTGTAAACATTCACTTCCAATTTTCATTTGCAATATTGATGTGCATTCCCAATAAAATTCAATTAAACCGAAAAAAATAGTAAATTAATTCATCAAAATCTCAAACTTGGTGGGTCAATCTCACATGACATATTCAAGCTTCATAAAAATTTTGAGACCGATACAACACTGCAAAGTGCATGGGCTTCAGAATCGTTAAGACATAAGTGGTATAGACATGGTTCGATGAAAGGTTCTATATAGCTTTGTGAAGCACGTGTACTCCATCTATGTCGAAATGGTCTGAAATTTTTTTGGTTGTCATTTACACTCAAAATATTAGCTCACGCAAGATCTTAGATTTTTCTGATGACTAAATGTATTTTAAGTTTTTTCTTCATGCTAAAGGAGCTAGAATATTGTGAATTACACATCAATAACTCAAGAATTATGATTCGGCTTCCAGATAAATTAGACTCCTAAGGCACAAGAGAACTTGTGGCCAAGTTTGGCTCCATTTTGGATCGTTTCAGGGGTGCTCTCAGCTCAACTTTTAATTTCTAGGTGATGTCGCACAGAAATTCAATTAAACCGAAAAAATAGTAAATTAATTCAGAAAAATCTCAAACTTGGTGGGTCAATCTCACATGACATATTCAAGCTTCATAAAAATTTTGAGACCGATACAACACTGCAAAGTGCATGGACTTCAGAATCGTTAACTTGTTGGAGACCAATAAAAGAGTTGATCACATTAGCATTACACAATTGATTTGATCAATAATCATTACAATACGACATTAATCTCAAGCATGTAAGTACGATGTCTCTTCACGTCCAAGGAATATGCTTGGGTCAACTTCGACAGCGAACGGAGGCATGCCATCAAACTGATCATAATCATCAGATTGATCTGTTTTGTCCTCGACTCCCACGATTACTCTTTTACCTGGAAGAACTATGTGACGCTTTGCCTCTTGTGGTCCTGCTTCTTGGGGATTTTTATTCTTCGATATGCTAGTCATATCCTTGACATAGAAAACCTGATGCACATCTTTGGCAAGCACGAATGGATCATCTTTGAACCCAATCTTGGTAAGGTCCACTATTGTCATTCCATATTCATCTTTCTTTACGCCATTCAAGTTTACCCATTGGCAAAAAAACAGAGGGACGTTCATCGCACCGTACTCAAGCTCCCATATCTCTTCTATGATACATAATAGCAGGTCTTGCCCCCATCTTTTCTGATGACGTCCATACGAACACCACTATTTTGGTTTGTGCTTTTGCGATCTTGAGCTCTCGTGTAAAAATTGTAACCATTCATATCGTAAGCTTGAAATCTTGTAATTGTGCTACAAGGTCCCCTAGCTAACAAAGCTAGTTGTGGATGAATCGTTGAGTTTTCGATGAGTTGTTCACTCAACCATGAGGGAAATGTTTCCAAGTGACGACGTGCAATCCGGACTGGGGATTTGGTTGGATTTTGAGAAGCAATAATCTGCTCGTGTTCCATCCTATACGGAGTCACCAGTGATGATTATTACTGGACTGTTAGGTGTGCTTTATGGAACAAATCAGTATTATTGCTCAAACTTGATTTCCTTCCGATGGTACCCTTTCCCTGTAGCCTCCCCTCGTGTCATGATACTGGAAGCCCAATCGAGTCAATTGTGTCGACAAAATCAACACAAAACTCAATGACCTCCTCAGTTCCATATCCCTTAGCAATGCTTCCTTCCGGACGGGCACGGTTAAGAACATATTTCTTAAGGATCGACATGAACCTCTCAAAAGGCCACATGTTGTGAAGGTATACTGGACCGAGAATAGTAATTTCTTTCACAAGGTGTACCAGGAGGTGCGTCATAACATCGAGGAAGGAAGGTGGAAATGCCAACTCAAAGCCGACAAGACATTGAACCGCATCATTCTGTAGCTTTCCTAGCTTGGCTGGATCGATTGCCTTCTGTGAAATTGCATTGAGAAATGCACAAAGCTTTATGACCAGTAATCGTACATTCTCTGATAGAACACCCCTCAACGCAACTGGAAGCAACTGTGTCATCAACATGTGACAGTCGTGGGCCTTTAGATTCGTGAACTTCTTCTCTTTCATATTTATGATCCCCTTTAAATTCGACGAGTAGCCAGACGGAACCTTAATACTGTTCAGGCAATCAAACACGCTTTCCTTCTCTTTCTTGGTGAGAGTGTAACTAGCAGGACCAAAGTAATCAACATCATCATCATCCTCTTCCGGATCAGTTTCATCATCACCCTCTCGCGGAACTTTGGGAATCTTATGAAATTCTTTCAGGTCCTCTCGTGCTTCGTTGGTATCCTTTGGGTTACCGTAACAACCCATGAAGCCTAGCACATTCACGCAAAGATTCTTCGTAAGGTGCATCACGTCAATTGCGTGTCGGACCTCAAGGCTACGCCAATAAGGAAGCTCCAAAAATATAGATTTCTTCTTCCACATTGGTGCACGCCCGTTGGCGTCAGTTGGAACAGGTTCACTACCGGCACCCTTTCCAAAGACTACCCTTAGATCATTTACCATCTCAAATACGGCATCTCCATTAAAATGGGGTGGCTTCGTACGATGGTCAGCCTTCCCTTTCCAATGCATCCCTTTCTTCCGTAAGGGGTGATAGTTGGAAGGAAACAATGGTGACCATTATACACGACCTTCTTACAGTTTTTGAGATGAATACCTTGTGTTCTATGTAAACAGTGCGGGCATGCCTGATATCCCTTGTTTGTCCACCCAGAAAGGTTACTTAGGGCAGGCCAATCGTTGATGGTTATGAACAACAATGCTCGTAGATCGAAGTTCTCTTGCCTATCCTCATCCCACACACGTACGCCCTCTTCCCGCCATAGCAGTAATAGTTCATCGACCAACGGTCTTAGGTACACATCAATGTCATTGCCGGGTTGTTTTGGACCTTGGATGAGCACCGGCATCATAATGAACTTTCGCTTCATGCACATCCAACCAGGAAGGTTGAACATGCATAGGGTCACAGGCCAAGTGCTATGACCGCTGCTAAACTCCCCGAATGGATTGAAACCATCCGTACTTAAACCAAACCTTATGTTCCTTTCCCCGTCCTCAGAAAATGTCTTGAATTCTCTATCAATCTTTCTCCACTGAGACCCATCAGCCGGATGTCTCAGCAGGTTGTCTTGCTTATGTTCCTCGGCGTGCCATCTCATCAACTGAGCATGTGCTTTGTTCCGGAACAAACGCTTCAAACGTGGTATTATAGGAAAATACCACATAACCTTTGCCGGAACTTTCTTCGTCTTGTCACGGTGCCCCTGGAGATCACCAGCATCTTCATCTCGCCGAATCTTATAACGTAGCGCTTTGCACACAGGACAAGCATCCAAATTCTCGTAATCCTTACCCCGATATAGGATGCAATCATTAGGGCATGCATGGAACATCTGTACCTCTAACCCAAGAGGGCACACGGTCTGTTTTGCTTCATATGTGGTGGACGGTAATTCATTGTTCTCCGGAAGCTTGTCCTTAATAATTTTTAGCATCCCTTCAAATGCTTTATCAGACACACCATGTTTTGCCTTCCATTACAACATTTCTAGTGTAGTACCAAGCTTTTTGTGACCTGGCTTGCAATCTGGGTATAATGATTTTCTGTGATCTTCGATCATACGTTGGAACTTTGCCTTTTCTATTTCGTTTTCACAGTCCCTATGTGCATCCTGTAGAACCTGGCCGAGATCATCAGCAGGCCTATCAGCATGTGCTGGCAACTCTTCTTCGTCAGCATCTTCCATTAAAGTATCTGCCAAAGCTTGACCTGCGGCCCAGTCCGGAATATCCTCCTCCTCTTCTTCGTCGTCTTCCATCACAACCCCTCTTTCACCGTGCTTGGTCCAAACCACATAGTTCGGCATGAATCCGTATTTCAACAAGTGGAGGTGAAGTGTGCCCGGGTCATGGTAGTCTCTTTCGTTTCTGCAATCGGAGCATGGACAACACATGAACCCACTCGCATCCTTGTTTTTTTCGCCACTTCGAGAAAACCATGCATGCCGGTAATGTACTCCACTGACCGTCTGTCGGTGTTGTACATCCATTGCCGGTTCATCTGCATCATATTAAGTGAAAAATATCCATGTTAATTCTACAACACTATCCCTAGGTATCATTTTCTAATAATTAAATTAATAAATTTTATTTTCTCTAATGTTCAATATAGCTAGCTAAAAGTAAAATTTATATAAAAACAAAAAAAAATCTTAGTACAAATGAATGAAAAAATATAATCATAACAAATGAAAACTACTTATTACCAAATCTAAAGTATACTAATATAAAAACTACATCTCTTAACTCTTAAATCAAATTTTCTATTTTCTTAATTGTGGCATAAATTTTAAGTATAAAAAATATACACTATCCCTAGGTCTCATTTTCTAATAACTAAATTAATAAATTCTATTTTCTCTAATAATAAATAGAAGATTATCATAACAAATGATAACTACTTATTACTAAATCTAAAGTATACTAAAAACATCATCTCTTAGCTCTTAAATCAAATTTTCTATTTTCTCCTTTCTAAATCATAAAACAAAATTTAAACACAACAAATGAATGAAGGATGAAGAATAATACCTTAGCAACACCTTGGAGGTGAGAAAACTCCAAAAATTGATGAGGAAAAATTTGGGCAGCACCTCCCTAGGTTTGAGGCGCCATGGAGCTGAGAGGAGCTTGCTCTTTGAGCTCTCGGTGAAAAATGGTCGGGCAGGGAAGAAGAAGGTGCGTGCTGTCGATTTTGTATAGGGGAGACCTTTTGTCCCGGTTGGTAAGACCAACCGGGACAAAAGGCCTCTGAAGGCCGGCCCCGCCAACCCTTTAGTCCCGGGTTGGTTTACCACCCGAGACTAAAGGCCGGCCCCAATCATTGCGCCCGTGGAGGGCTGGCCTTTAGTCCTGGGTTGGTTTACCAACCGAGACTAAAGGGTCGCCCCTCCCAAACGACCCTGTTGTTTTTTTAGTTTAATATATATTAAGGTCTCCAAAATTTGTGATAAAGGCTAATATTAAGGCTTAATCAATACTTTGGAGGTGAGAACCCTAATATTAAGGTTTCCAATAAATTAGTCACTAGCCTAACATCAATACTTAAGGTCTTAACAAAAAATATAAAAAAGTTCATACATCAATACTTAATTAAGTTCTTACAAACATAAAAAGTTCATACATGAATACTTAAGGTACGGTCTTAACAAAGATAGAGGGGTGCATCAATGCACGACACATATTTCATACTTCATTCTTCTTCCTTAGATAGTCCATATAGTTGAAGTCTCCGATCTTGAAGTCGAGAACTTCAGGGAAATATGCCAGAGAATGGATCAGTGCACTCTCTATCGCTTCACAATTACGGTCACATGGACTTCCATAAATTTCAAACAGTGGCGAGGAAAACTGATATGGCATGCAAAATGAAAGAAGAGCCTGATACTTCCAGTCTCTTGTGCGTGTAGCATTTGAAGCTCTGTAAGAAAATCCCACAACATCCATCACTTGCTCTAGAATTGCATGAAAGCTCATTGCCGCAAAGGTTTGACCAAACATATCCTACAGTTAAGAATAATGTTATTACGACGCATTAAAAATGCTGAATAAGAAGATTAAAAAAAGTTAAATGGTGCTCCATACCATGTCATCTTCATTTAGCCGACAAAGTATCTCTGCGGTCGTGGTGACACTTTCTCCTTCCTCGAGTGACTTTATTAGAAAATAAGAGTAATCTGGCACAAAATACCCATTAGTGTTTAGTTGTTGTAAGCATGCCTGCACGGCGGTCCTTTCATAAGTCCTCCTAACCAGTGCAAGGGTACCCCACCCAACAATCGATACCATTTGGATGGGTTCTGAAGACAGCGAGGAGTGATTTTGTCCTCGAACGGCTATGTCAAATGAGATTTTTAATTGTATGCAATTGTTTGGACCGACAATGGCGCATTGTGTAACAAGAGGGGTACCACCTAAATTTTCAACAACATGTGCGAGCCACTGCTTATGATTGAGAACCTGCATTGTATGAAAATAATATTATTATCTGTGTGTAGTACATAAACATCAAATTTATACAATGAAAGAATATTACTATGTTGGGACGAGGTCCCTGGCTTCGATCACCAGTAGGTAACTCAATCACACCATGGTTGAAGTGTATGCCTGGACGACGAGCCAAAGGTGGCCGGTCATCAAAACTGATTCCACGACCGCCGCCATGGCAACCTCCACGGCGACCACCGCGACCAGAATAACTTGCCATAGTTATTCTGGACTACTCTGTAATATATATAAAACAATGCTTAAATAAGAGAATGCCTAAATCTATTCTATATAAAAACAAAATATATAAGACCTATTTTCTCATTTTCTAATAACTAAACAGATAAGTGCAAGAGCTCATTCAGGTGCATTGAGCCCGGAGGTGACGTAAGTCTGTACTATACCTTTTCTAATCACCCTGATCATTTAGGAAGTACAACCTCACCTCACCATCATATACACGCACCTCGCTCTCCCACTTACAGTACATCGCCAAGCTACAACCCTGCATCTCCTGCCTAGCTACAGCCCAACATCACCGAGCCACGTATAGCCCCAGCTCGTCGGTGATGTTGGACTGTAGCTAGCTAGGATGTAAGGCTACTGGTACAGAACGTATAACCGACTGTATATATGGAAAAAAGAAAAGAAATAAGAGAATGCCTAAATGTATTCTAAATAAAAACAAGAAATACTTAACAAAAATGAATTAAATAGGTAGGTAGTATATTTTCATTTGGTAATGACCATTTTTTTAATAAACTAACTTCTAATAAATTAAGCTAAATGTAAAATTAAATGCATCTCTCATCTAAAAGTTAAAATCAATTATCTCTATAGCAAAAACTATAAAATTAGAGGATAAATCCCTATGTGAAACTATGCTTAAAAAAATATGTGAAACTAAATACAGTGTTAGCTAAATCTAAAACATCTGAAAACATCATCTCCTCCTACCACCTAAAAATCTAAATCCATATTTTCTCCATTTCTAACCATAAAAACAAAATTTAATCATAACAAATGAAGGAAGAATGAAGAATCAAACCTTAGCAACACTTTGGAGGAGAGAAATCATCACAAATTGATGACGAAAAAATTGGACATCACCTCCCTAGGAGAAGAACTAGCTAGCTCTTCACAAACTAAGCTCTCGGGTGAATATGAGCTCGGGCAGAGGAAGAAGAAGGGAGGCAGGGATATATAGGCGCACCCTTTAGTCCCGGGTGGTATTACCACCCTGGACAAAAGATGAGCCTTTAGTCTCGAGTGGTAATACCACTCGGGACAAAAACTTTAGTCCCGGGTGGTGTTACGACCCGAGACTAAAGGCTCACCCTTTAGTCTCGGGTCGTAATACCACCCAGAACTAAAGTCTGGCGCCAATAATTGCGGCTGAGAGCCGATGGAGGCCAGGCCTTTAGTCTCGGGTGGTATTACCACCCGAGACTAAAGGGGGGGGGCGGCGCAAACAACCTTCCGAGGCCACGTCGCCCCAAAAGCATTTGTCCCGGTTCCAAAGTTGAACCGGGACAAATGCTTAGGAACAAAGGTCGTTTTTCCACCAGTGTGATACTGAACGAGTCCGAACCGATTTGGAGTTTCCATAGCTTGTGATTCCATGATTGGGTGGACTTGAGGCCGTATAGAACTTGACAAGAAAGTATTGTCCATATTTGGAAAGGTTTGTAGCATCTGGATATAATCCTTAGTTCTCTCAAGTGTCACAACCATTGATCCGATTGTGACACAAGTTTTAGTTTCTCTATTCTTTTCATACTTCATATTAGCCCCAACGAAAACCTTGCATGGCATAGCATAACTAGCTGATAGTAACCCATTTGGATTTTCATGAGCCACAAAATTTGAGAAAGATCCAAACTTAATATTAGAGTTGTCCAAAGCACCACCTTCTGAGATATATGAGGAATCACATTTGTTTTCATAATTGCAAGCTGTAATAGTTTGATGAGCCATGGACTCGTCACCCAGGAGTCTCTCCTCCAAGACCTAGGTTCGAATCCCATCTCTGCACAATTTTTTTTATTTTTCCCTGGATGCATGATTTTCTGTTGTATAACCTGAACCAAATAACACAGGCATTTCACATCACAAGATCAACACTCTAAATTTTCAAGCAAAGACAATTCCATTCACGAGCTGAAACCACAAGTAATTAACCACTGAACATCAGAACTGCATTTAGAAGAAGTAGTTCACATAACTACTAGAATTTCATCCCTATTTACAGACACAGACATCACAAAAGCACTACTTATTATTTCTTGCCTTATTGGCTGCAGCAATAGCCGAAAGCATCGACCATGTGTTACAAAAGCACTACTTGTTCTTTTTTGCCTTCTCACTTGCAGGATTGAGTGCAGCCTGAAGTCTTTTCTTCTTTGCCTTCTCCTTGTAGAGCTCAGCCTAAAGACACTATATGTTCCTGTGACGCAGCCACCTCATCATGCAACTCACAAAAGGTCATCTGTTGGCCAATGAGCAATGAATGAGCATATGAGCATATATATATGAGCAATGAACACTGCTAATTTATATCAGTACATCATATATATGCAGTTTTCGAATCAATCACAGGTTTCCCAAAGCTCATCAACCGAAACAACAACAACATCGCCTCATCTAATTCATCTAAGGAATCAACCTATGATGATGTTGAAATTGAAACTGTAAGAGTGAAGAAAGAGGTCTAGCTCACCTTCTTCTCCATCCCCTTCTTCACCTTCTCCTTCCCTGTCACCGTCGCCTTCTCCTTTCCAGTCACCAATGCCTCCTCGCTGCTAGACTTCCCATTCGCGGAATGCACTGATGACAACGATGATGAGTTCTGCACGCCATTCACACGTCGGCGACCTAGGGATGCTGAGGTATTAGCTTAATTGCCTATGTTCCCACTGTTTCATATGCCAATTTTGATGTACTTATCTCGGATAATGCATATTAAAAACATGCCAGATCGAGGCTATGGTAGAGGACCTTCATGTGGCGATCAAGCGCTGGGTTTATTTGTACAAGTAGGATTGGAGTCACCTTGAATTAGTAGAAAGCTAGGATCCATGTTTTAACTTTTGTGTAATGACCAAGAAGGAATCATGGCTTGAACTAATGAACAAGTAGGTTTGGTTAATTGGTAAGTCCTTTTGTGTAATCAACAAGTAGGTTTGATGAACAAGTAGGTTTGACGAGTTGGGAATCCTTTTGTGTAATGACCCTTGTGAAGTGGCATTACTTAATAGTTTGTGAAAATGGAATTCTACCAGAGCTTTCTAGTGTCTTTCTCCATTTGTGAATTTTCATTGTGTCACTTAGAGATGAAGTGCACGGGAGTAAGCAACAATTGCGGATTATAAACATGTTTTTTATGAACCATCAAATCAAGAAATAAAAAAAATACAAAGGTGACCTTATTATCAAAACACGGAGTAGCACACTGGTTTGGGCAAAACATTTTTGTTTTAGAGATTTGGGTTCAAACCCTGTCTCTACAAAAAAAATTTAATTTTTTTAATTTAATGTGCTATTAAAAATACACATTGTACACAAACTTCTGGGTCCTATCATGTGTTTTTTAGAACTGCGTTCAATTACATTATACCCACCAGGTGCACTAGATTTTATAGTACAATATCAGTTTCATTTCAAACATTCTTTGACAAACATGGTCTTTGCTCACCATAATCTCCATTAGGGATGAAAATTGATAAGTACCTTTTGGGTGTATTTTCATCTTATACGCCTCTACTCATTTTAGTTGTCATTAACCTTGTCAAAGAAGCAAGACTTGGATACATGGTCAAGTATCCTACCACAAACAACACAAGAGCCATAAGGATGTACTCATCCTTCCTAACAAATTCATGGAAAATATGGACTCAACAATTGTTTCAAGTTGTATAAGCTTGGATTTGTTATGTATAACATGATGCAAACAACATCATTAATTTATATATAGACTTGTTCAAAACTGAAGCAGTGGCAAACATTTGAAATTGATAATAATTGCTGCCTTTACGTGTTCTCCAAATGGAATCGTAATTTTGTTTGTCCCCGACAGGCAGGACCCACCCTGTAAAAGTGCAATCTTCTTAAAGCCAATACCCTGGGACCCCCTAATTCTGCTACATGACCTGGTGGCGGCAGTTTTCCTTCATCTACCCTGGCTTCTCGCCTTCATCTCTGCTTCCTGATCTTCGTAGGGGTTCATCGCCTACCTCGCTTATCCACTCCGCCCGCACGCGTGACGAACTGCAATCGCTCCACAGAGAAGGTCGCCTCGACAGGCTACGAGGCATCGAGGCTGTTGCGACTGCTGACGTAGCTGACAATTGAGATTGTCTGCTGCGTCACTGCTCAGTCAGAGGACACCATGGCGGATCTCGGCAATCTACGCGCAACATGCAAGGCATTGTGCGTGGTGTGTGGCGCCGCCAAGGTCGGTCGACGCCTAGCCCTGCCTCATGTCCTGCGGCATTGATTCTACCACGACCCGGAATATCGCGCGACACTCATCACCGGACTGGCCGCCATCGGCAACCTGGAGGCCTGCTTCCGCAGAGGGTTGTGCCTCGACCCGCTAAGGCGCGCTGCAAAGGCGGGACACAAGGTAGCGATTTACATCCTCGCCCTCTTGCTCTACAGGCCCAACAGTGGCGATAGTGACGACGACAAGGCCCGGTGGCTCATGCGCTTGGTCGAGGCACCCGAAGCGGGGGCACCAGCGCTTCCTTGGAACAACAAGACTTGTACGAAACGCTGCTCCCGGATCATTTCGGCGCTGTGGAACTTGTCACTGTCGTCGGTTGGTGTGCCGACGCCCGTGCCTTGCCACGACGATCATCAGTGTGTAGGTCGTAGCTGTGGCGAGCACGCAGGATGGTATGCTTGGTACTCGTGGCGTAGATTCTGCAGCGAGGAGTGTAGGATCCGCAACGAGTGTGATTGGTTCTTCTTCATAGTAATGGAAGCGTTGAACGAAAACAACTTTGCGAGGTAAAAGCTTTATGGTTGGTGAAATATTTTGATGAATTTCTTGCAGACAAGATCTGCCTAAAAACACATTCTGCTTTCTTTATAAACTGCTACTCATCAGGAATTCAATTTACATCAGGAACTCAATTGTTCTGCCATTTCAGTTTACTGCTTTCTTTCTTTCAGTTAGCAGGATGTCAGATAAAATCAGGAATTTAGTGGTTCTGACAGTTCGGTTAATGCTTTCTTTCTTTTAGATAATATTTGGAATTCCCTGAGGAGAGGGATGACGAACAAAAGAGGTTGTTAGATCCTATCAGGCTTCAGCATGGTCTCAGGTGGAACTTAAAGAAGTTCAGCAAATAAACTAATAATATGTCGCTGTAGTTGTCTTTGGTCGATGTGTCTCTGAACTTTGTGTCGATGTGGATCATCATGTTTCTGACCCTAAATTAGTGTGGTGTCCTCCTGGCTCGGAAGCCTATGTGTAAACTCAGTCCTCATTTATTGTATGCACTGGTTGCCTATCCTTAGTTGGTTAATTACTAAATTTGTGTGATGCATGCTACTTTTTGTACTTAATTTTTGTGATTCATGTTATTGTGGTACTGAGAGCCCATGGCTCGGCTCGCCTCTACGCAAAAAGTAAACACATAGCATACAGCTTGTTTACTGAGAGAGCACGCGGCTCGACTCACGGCAAAAAAAAACACTTCTCCACTACAAACTTTTCTATCCTCAACATACACTTCTACAAAGTACATGTTCAAAATTTGCACAATTATAGCTCTTGTTGCTAAATTTAACAAATTTATTTCATTTTAGGTATTTTTCGTATAACACAAATTTGAACCTCAAGTACATGAAATGAAATAGTAAAGTTGGTGAAAAAAATGATATTCATGTTAATGAGACATCTTTAAGACTATAGACATTCACGAGGCTATATATTGCTAGCATTTTGTTCTTTGATCATAAATTTTAACCATTTCAAGCTAAATGAACTTTGTAAATCATGAAACTTGTCAAGTGCACATTGTATCCCACATGTGGAGGTTCTAGCAAAAATTTGAGAATGTTTTGAACACTTCGACACGTACACCGTTTACAAACCGGAACATCACGAGAAGTTTCTAAGAATTTGAACTATGTCATTAGGTTTGGAGTCCTATAGAAATTTCAATAATACCTCGTGTCATGCATGTTAAGTGTTGGCAAATTTATGGATGCTTTTATGTCATCTAGGTGCAGTTAAATACTTAAATAGTTAACTAGTTCAATTTTTATAGGAACGCTTTTAATAAAACTTGATTAAGTTCAATCAAATTGTCTTTAATTACAAATATAAATTAAACTGAGTGGGACCCACACGTCAGCGGGACACACCATAACACACTCATCAAATACGCCAATCGTTCCGAAAATTTTGTAGCCAGCGATTTGGAAAGTGGGGCCTCTTTTTCCATCCAAAATTTTTAACGAATCACCAAACTACCGCGCTACAATCAATGGGCCCACGTTGTCATGCGTCTTCCCCTCCCTAATCCCCTCACAAAACCAATCTAGATCTCGATCAGTTAGGATTACTCGATGACAGGTGACGCCAAGTTGCTTCTCGCCTTCCACCACGCACGCGAAGATGATGCCGATGTCCACCGAGGCGGCAAGGGGGACCCGTTCCTCGTCGGCAACACAGCACACGCCTACGTCAGCATCGGCGATGCTACCTCCACTTTTCACACCAACATCTACGACGGCGACTGAACCTGACATGTCCAGCAGGCGGCGTAGGGCGACAGCTTCGCTCTTTGGGTCACCTTCGTCCCAAAGAACACCACACTCTTCGGCCACCGAACATTCAGGCGACCACGCCGGCCAACAACAAGAGCACTTGGTACCTTTGTCTCAAGACAAGACCCAGAACAGGTACATCATTTCCGGGATCGTCGACCATACCACGCTACTGCTACCTTATAATTCATGCATTTGTGCACGCTATTTACTGCAAATAATTGAAGTGCTATAGTTAAAGAACTTATCAAGACCTACATCCATTGTTTGGGTCACTTCCCCTTTCGAGTTAGATTGAATTAATTAAATTCCAAATTTCTAAATTTGAGAAATTCCCGTCACTAGAAGAAACTGTGTGGCTGGCCGGGGCCGTGGCGCGGCCGGCTGAGGCTGCTGCACGTCCAAGCGTGGCTGAGCTGAAGCCGGCTATGCCTGGGGCATGGCTGGGGTGCAGCCGGCTGTGGATAGGTTGGAACTATATTCTCTAAATTCAACTTGTACCACAATGGATTGTGATTATGCCTTTGCAATGTTATGAGGAGGTCACGGGAGTTCAATTATTTTGCCCTTTAATTTAATTTATCAATTTATTCCACCCATAACATTACTATTTTTATTTGTTGATTGCGATGAATCTTTTTGAAATACACATGATTGCTACATTTTCAGTACGAAGGATAAATGGATGGTGTATATCCATTGCAAGGGGGGTGTGGATGAGGAAGCTATTCACAAGAGATATAGTTGTGTTAAGAGCACTATCACACTTGATAACTTAACATCACTCAAATAAAAAATGTTGGGGTATCAGCCCAAGGACTACATCTACTACAAGGAAAGTAGTGCTGATGATCCTGCGGCAGCAACACTTAGGGAGCTCGACTATGAGGTTGATGTATCTATAATGCTAGATACGGCTAGGCAGAGAGGGAGATCAGATTAATTTTGTCGAGGGATCCTATACAGGAACCTTCAGTGGCCATAACACCAATAATATCCAGATCAGTGTGCTCAGATGATGAAGAAATAGTCGCTGATGAGTATGAATTAGATGCATAGAAAGATTGGGTAGCTCATCTGCATTCACAGGAGCAAGCCAAGGGTAAGTTATGATAAAGCCCATTATAAACATGGATTTGGCAATGCACTCATGACTGATATATTTATCTTTCCTTTCCAGAGTATCAAGACATATACAGGGAGGACACAATCAAGACATACACATAATGGTTGGAGTAAGAAGGAAAACTCAATGACATCAGTAATATACCTCTCCTATTTGTCAAAAAAATTACCATTCTTTGGCAAACTTCGAATTATGCTAGCTCATCATGTCACAAAATTGTCTACAGATGCGTATAAGGATCCTACCTTTCAATTACGCTCCAGTCAAGACAGCAACCCAACACCACCAGTTCAGCCACCATCTCATGCTCGACGTTGGACACAGGGGCAAGGAGATGGTAACTTGTGTTTATTAAGAATAAATTGTGTATGCATATTATGTTGTTTAGTGGCTATTATTACATTTTGCTCACATGGAATAGGCTCGGCAAATGCGAAGAAAAGAGGATGTGGTCCCCTAAAAGGCTTGAAGGCCATCTCCAAGAGAATCAAGGCGGGCAAACAAAAGATGAAAATTGAATTCTCCAGACTTGGTGGACTGGTAGGCAATAACTACTGCTCATTCGTTGATGAAGTAGTCATGTTCACAAGGAAAAGGGCGCCAGTCATTGCAGTGAAATCGTGGAAACATGTCGATGAACTTGTGAAAGAGTCAATAGCAACAGATGTATTGGTAATCATAATTTTTGCTTTTGTACATATACATTTTCAATTTTAAACTAACGTAACAACTCACATAGTATTTGCATGTTCTTGTAATCATATAACAGGCCAGGTGGGACATGGAGAATAATGATGATTCAAGAAGAATCATATGGGACATTGCTAAAGAGCGTTACAAAGGATGGCATTCAACTTTCAGTGCTACGGATATGGCATTCAACAGCTACCACCAGAGAATGTTACATGAGCCTAAAGAATTAGATATTGTTGAATGGCACTATCTGTTGAAGTATTTTTGGACTGCAAAATTCCAGGTTTGTTCCACATTATTAAAATTACTGAACATGACCAATTTCATACAAATGGCTTTGTCTAAGTCATTAAGATTATTGTTGAAATCTTGACATTCTATAGGCTAGGAGCATACAAAATTCTGGGATTTGGGGCCAACAAATTACAAGACATTTGTCAGGCGGTAAGCCTTATGCTCAGCGCAGCTATGAGAAGGTAACTACTGGAGAAGCACATCTACAAGCTTTCTTGCAGGACGAATGACTAATTTGTTATGTTCTTGACATATCAGAGAGACCAGAAACTGGTGAGGAGCCCAATGATATGGAACTTTGGTTTATAACTCACACAAAGGATGGTAACTGGAAAGACCAATAATCTAGGGTTGTCTACGTGAGTTCTTAATGAACTTGCACATACATTACTATATATATAGAATGCATGCAATCTCTTGTTCAACTAACTCCACCATCTGCGCCTTGTAAATGTTAGATCAAAGCAAGCAGCCTTATTATTGAGGCGGAATCAAATGCAGAGGAAAACTTCATTACCCAAAAGGAAAAGAATGAGATTTTCCAGACGACATACAAGGAAGTCACAAAGTGCAAATCAACCAAGTTGCATGGTAATGGGTCCCTGGCAAAAAACCCAACTAGAGGGTAGCTGCTGAATGTGGAACGCGAGGAACAAATTTGTATCCAGGAGCAATAGCATCAGGAACACGTCGAGCTCATGGGATCATTTGAGTAGCTACAACAACAAATGTCAACATGGGAAGCTAACAGGGAAGCCGGAAGGAGATAACATTCACTACAAATTGCAGAAATTAACAAGGCAAGGGAGGCTGATAAAGAACAACTAAGGCAAGAGTTCCTATCAATGCTACAAGCAGCAAATGGACAGGCAACTATTCAACAGGTACTAGTCAAGCTAGTTATTTAATGACTTTCTTTCCTTAGGTTATGTATCTAAATTTCTATATCCTTTCATAGATTATCCTGCCAACATTTGTCCAGCCAAACAACAATGTCACTGCTTCTGCAGACGTGGCGCCGGCTGCATTAAACACGAGGCCTGAAGATGTATAGACAAACTCAACGAATGTGCTCTCTTCTAGTTAGGTTGTTTGTGAATTGACAATTATTTAATTCTATCATCAGATATTGATCAAAATGGCGCCTAATTGTTTCCTTCAAAATTTTTTGTTCCCAGGAGAAGCCTCAAAGCCAGCCAGAGCATCCTGAAGTCGGTGGCAAACAAAGGGCAGTTACCATTCGCAATACAAGAAGTAGTAAAGCTAGTAACAATAATGAAGCACATCCCGTCCCGCTCGTTACAAAAATTTCATCTCAACATCTAATGGGAGAAGTTGCAAACAGGAGACGACAAATCACCAAAAAGTCAGGAGGTGAATTTTTTCTGACTCCTCTATGCTGTTAATGTTCTTGTTTCAGCTGTCAAAGTGTTTATAGTTATGTTAATTATGTGTTGTCATTCTGATAAATTTATGATTCATAATGAAACTATGGTTTCCTACATGCTGTTGTTGCACCCTTTCCATTGTTACATATTATTTGATGCTTACAAATGTTATTCATTCTTTTCAGGAGCTTAAGCCATTTCGAATGGAGCAAACAGGAGATGGGACCTTCTTGAAGTCACCCTATGCTGCTCAAGTGATCGGATCATCTTGTATCCACCCTAGCAACTCTGTGTAGAAATAATGTCCTGTAGAAATAAACTTATTAGTGTTTCAGTACTTCGTGTGTCATGCAGTTTTTCAGTGGATGGTTGAATGCTATTTCGTGCATTATAAATGCACAATTATTGTGCATCCTGTAATTGAATGTTTCGAATTATTGTTGCTTCTACCGATGGTGAAGATTGTTATTTTAATTTGTTAAGATATGCACACAATCACCATCAAAGAAAGAGTTTGTCCATCATCACCACCCTTTACTTTTTAATGAAGTTTAGTAATTTAAGTTGCTTAGATGTGCACACAATCCCCATCGAAATAGTTGTTAGTTCAACCTCACCACACCCCAATACTTTTTGTGAGCTTTCTTAGTTGTTTAGATGAATGCGGCCCACAAGAGTTGGGTTTAGTGGTAAAATCTCTCACCTTCACCTTAAAACTAATGCATATGCATATAACGTGTAGATCTACCCGACGGGACGTACACGCTCCCACAGGAGGAGGAGGGATCCGCTAGTGGGGAACTGAATCAAGTTAGTGGGCAGCAACACCTGGACCAAAGTCCAGAAGAGCCCAAGGCTAGTGCTGAGTTAGCGGAAGGCAAGCACCGGTTACATATAACCTTTTTGGATAAAAAAATCTCACTTGCTTTACTTTTCAGTATTTATGTTTACTTTGTGCATTTAAGTTTCAGGAGTTGCTTTGAAACCTAGATGCATGATCCTTAGCATTCCTATGCCCTTTTACTAGTATGTTAGGAACGCTAGTGCCATGCTCTAAGGATACGGTACAAGTCGAGTAATGACTCATTGCTCGCGAGATATAGGATGCTTATGTTGGAATCATAAGTTGGTTAAATTGACTCGCTCATGTGGTAAGAGCAATGGGTTCGGTCTCGACCGAGTAGCATGGTGCTAGTCTAAGCTATTGAACGTACCAAGTGCTTGTCGGGAATGGGACCAGTAAGCCTAGTACCTAATGAACTAGTGCGGGGACATTATTCGCTACTACTCTTGAGATGCGTCTCCCGGTTTGATTTCGGTAGTGCAAGTGTGAGTCTGGACGTGGCGTGTGTGGGTGTTCCAGTAACTTAGGACTGTGGCACCTGTCACTAATCTGGGGAGTGACGGGAACCGCCTGGCCAGGGTAGACCCCGCATTTGTTTTTCTTTGGATTCTTTGGGGTCTACCTTCTTCTGTGTATCTTGGGTTTACCTTGCAAGGATTTAAATCAATCGATCGTCGGTCACTCGCCATTATCTAAGTCGGCTTGACCACTGGCTACCCCATGTTTATTTATGAAACATTTTGGATTAATATTGTTGACTGATTAATCTTGTTTGTACAACCATGCTTGTTTAGCTAGGGGCTTACCTAGAATGGTTAACATACTAGAACTTGAGCTAAAAATTTGAAAGTAAGGATCAACTCATAGATGCTTTTGGCAAAACAAACCCACTGGCCAGAAAGCCTTGCATGTCTAGTTGTGTCTTTTATTTATGATAGGTCAGTCTTGTTGAGTATTAGCATACTCAGCCTTGCTTATTTTGTGGTTTTCAGGTAACCCCATCTGGCTTGGTGCTATTCCAGATGGTTGTGAGATTGAATGGGAGAACGATGATGAGGAGTGATATGCTTGGATAGCCTCCCTTGTGTATCACACGCTAGTTTTATATTCCGCTGTTTAAACTCTGCACCACTTCACTTTATGTACTAAAAACCTGGTTTGTAATATTAAGTACTTAAGGACTTTTATGTAATATCGAACTTGTACTCTGGTCCAGCCTTCGTGTGGGCTTAGCGCATATTCTCGATCCTATATAAGTGATTCACCGGGCTTGACCCGGCAGAGGCGACAAAATACATATGTGTTATCGCTTATGAGCCACGTGGGCCGGCTTAGGTGATAATATGGATTTAGTTTGGGCAGTTCTGTCACAGCTGGTACCAGAGCGTGAATGTGCACCAGAGTAATAAAAATACCTTAATAACTTGTTTTGGAATAAAATTTGCCAAGATTAATAATCTCACTAAGTGCGTAGGACGTTAAGGTCTAAACTAGTCCGAGAGGCCCTAGAGGGAATTTTTGGGTTCTTTCAGGTGGCTACTACTCTATGGTGTATTTATACTGACTTCCAGCACATTTTATTCCTATCAAAACTTACTTTCATGCACAACCTTACTAGATCAGCACGTTTTGCCATACGTGCTCGTGCCACGGGAAAGTCCGTGAGGGATGGATGGGACCTATTCCAATGGGAACCCACCTCACGTCTGTGTCAAGCCATGTTTTTCCATACATGTGCGATCCCGCAATAGGCGGAAAGGACAACTCCATTCAAACTGAGGTATCCGAGGTTGGACGATGTCCATGCAGCGGCTTTACGCATGGATGCCGTTTCTATAAGTGAACGGTAATGAATGTGGACCCTTTTGTGAGTGCTGGCACAAAAGGTCATGATTATATGTGATTTTCTGTAGGTACACTAACCACGGTTGTTAGGTACAGTAATTAAGAAACGAATAGCTTTCGACTAGCTATTATAGGGAGAGACGTATATATATGCCTTGTCACCGGCACTAACTTCGTTTTTAAGCCTAAAGGCTTTGTGAGGATGTTTAGGACGCTTTTTGCATCATATAAAAGCTACCAAACTAAAACTGAACATAAATCATGTGTTGTATGGTCTCTATCTGAATTACATTTCTTAAGGACCATTTATGCTAGTTTGATGCTTTGATGTGGTGTTAAACAAAAATTGTAACTAGTTGCTATCCAAATTTTTCTAAGGATTATCTAGAAAATTTCTGGCTAGGTGTTCTTTAGGGAAATTGTGCATCAGCTAGTTAAGCTTGCTCTCTGAATTTTTTATGATTTTAGGATGCCTAAAACTGAAGTTATGATCAAATTGCTAGGCAAGGTCCTACTGAAATGCTGTCAAATTCCTGAGTTAGTCTGAAAACTCGAAATTTTACATATAGTTCCTAAATGATTATGACCAGAGAATCTATAGAAAAAATGTTCATTATCTAGTTTAGTTTATGCCGTAAAATTTTCATGGTAATTGGGTACTCAGTTTTTGAGTTATGATCTGTTTAGTGAAGCTCTGCCCTGCTGAAATTTTCTGGGCGACAGCACTCTGAAAATGGATCTTTTAGACCCTTTTCCAATCTGAATTAATTCAACCATTGAATAGCAAAAATGTGAGTTAGAATGTTTCTGAATTGCTTACAAAAATTTGGAATTTTTGGGGTACTAGTTTATCAGTTATGGATTTTTGTTCTAACTGCCAGTTTTTGCCATTTGCATGTTAAACTCATCTTTGTGGGTCTAACGTGCGCTTGTAAATTATTTTTTTTTACAGATGGCTGCCCCTAGTTACGTGGCGGTGAGCGTTGATGGCACATTTTCCACCACTGGCTTGCAGTGGGAGGGTTTCACACGCATTGCGTGGAGAGCCCTTTGCGCTGTCGGCTACACCACCCCTCCTTGCTACGAAGGGGTGGAGTATGAGGAGATGGGCGTACCTAGCTGCTGAGTACGAGAGACCGTGCTCCCCCACCCGGGCCACCCCGAATGGGCGGACTTGAGCATGGAGCTCCTGTGCTACCGCTCCTTCGAGGTGGTGGAGTCAGCAGCCTTGATGGTGCTCCACACCCTCTCCACTCACCGACCGCAGGAGATGCTTCAGACGCCGTTGGGGTTGGTTCCAGCCTTGGACCCCAACGACCCCGTGTGGCTAGGCCGGATGGCCAACATAGCCACGCTTCTTGAGAGGGTGCCTCCCTACAACACCGTGCAGATGTTGGGCGCCTGCTTGAGGGCGTTGTACACTCTCCAAGACCTTCGCCGAGTTATCGCGGATGACTTGGCCAACCGTCTCACTGGAGCTACGTGGTACTCCCACTGGGTTGTCA
Organism: Cenchrus fungigraminus; assembly: GCA_036936925.1. Lineage (NCBI taxonomy): Eukaryota > Viridiplantae > Streptophyta > Magnoliopsida > Poales > Poaceae > Cenchrus > Cenchrus fungigraminus. The sequence continues at coordinate 86,823,446 of CM072779.1, read as the reverse complement.
GCCTCTTCACAGAGCAGCACGGTGGGTAAACACAGGTTTTGCAGGCTAATGCTGACCTCCAGAGTCGGCTACAGCAGCTCCAGATTGAGCGTGGCGACCACCTACAGCAGATAGTGGACTTCCAGGCAGGGCAGCAGGAGTTGCAGGCTCAGTTGGCAGACAGAGATGCTGAGAGGCTTATGCACCTCCAGCATATCCAGGGCTTGCAGGACCAGGTTGAGGACCTTGAGCTTGCTGCTGAGGCCTTGGAGGTTGAGGTGGATGTGCTACAGTAGGCACACCACCCACCGGGCGTTGGACCCGACGAGCAGCTGGAGATCCAGCTTGACCCAAAGGAGGTTCAGGACGTGCCCGGACTTAACTAGACGAGCTTGGCACTCTACCTCTATGTGTAGCCTAGGACTCTCCAGTAGTTTGTACATAGGACCTAGTTCCTAGATGATGTAGTAGGAAACCTTGACATGTACTCTTAGTTAGCCCTTTTGGTTGGTTTTTGTGCTAGGCTGACTTAGGGTATTCTTTTGTGTAGCTAGATGCTACATAGTAACCCACATGTAATGGTGATCCACCACATTTTGTAATCTTGTAATTATGGTGGAAAACACCTCTCGGCAGCAATCTACCAAAGAAATGAAAAGAAGAAAGTTATGGTCATATCTAAGTTTTTGGATGAATACCAAAGTTGTTCTAAACTTTATAATGGATATGCTCACAAAAATTCAGCATTTATGCATGTGTAGTTTGAGAGATATCGAATTTTTAGTAAGCTACTATCTGCTGTCCAAACTGCTAGACAAAGCTTTGGTAATTTAATTTTCGACCCCTGTAAAAGATGAATCTGTTCTGGAGTTGAATACCAAAGTTGAAGCTTATGAAATTCTACACATGCTGACCAAATTTTAGAAATTTTTGTCTTTTGTACAGAAAGTTATGAATTATTTACTCAGGACTGTTATGCTGTCTAAAATTCTGAATTTTCATAAGTTTGAATTTTCGTATGCATATTCTCCTTGTTATTTTTATGAGCAAGCTTTGAATATGTATCTAATGGAAGTTCAAAATTTTCAGATGGCTGATAATGCTCATAACATTCCTGAGGGCTCTGATGGTCAAGGTGGTGGTGGTCTTCCCCCACCTCCATAGATGACCCCTACAGAAGCTTTTATGGCTGCCCAAGCTGAAGTGATGAGGCAAATCGTCAATACTCAGAATCTGATTGCACAAAGGCTTCAGCAGCCCTTCAACCATCAAGGGCAAAATCAAGATGGGCCAAATGCGGTCATGTCTTTTGAAAAGTTAAGAGCAATGAGGCCACCGCTGTTCACTAAAGCAGAGGAGCCCCTAGAGGCTGATGCATTTCTCAGGGCCCTAGAGCCCATGTTCTCCATCTTTATACTGCCCTGCTCAGAGGAAAATAAGGCAAGCTTCGCCGCCCAACAACTTAGGGGTGAAGCGTTGGTATGGTGGGAGCATTTTAAATCCATGCAGCCATAGGGCCACCAAGTTACCTAGGCTGAATTCAAAAAGGCCTTCAAAGAGCATCACATCCCCAGGGGTCTTATTAATAAAAAAATGAGAGAATTGATGAACCTCAAACAAGGATCTGACTCTGTCTATCAGTATGCTCAAAAGTTCAACAACTTATGTCAGTATGGTGATTATCATGTGGATACTGACAAGAAAAAGATGGAGCGATTCCGTGAGGGTCTTCATTGTGAATTCTATGAGAGGTTGAACTTGATAAAGGTTGACAGCTATCCTGAGCTGGTCAGCTTGGCTATCTCTCAGGAGGATGCTATGAAAAGGGCTCAACATGAGAGGAAGAGGAAGTTTAATCAAGCTTCAGGCAATGGGCAGGGCAAGAAATTTAAATTTGTCAAGAAGAATGTGCAGGGTGCCACCCAACCATCTTCATCAGGGCGCTGGGTGATAAAGCAGTCCCAGTCTAAGCCTTCGAGCAATTTCAACTACCGCAACACCCAGCAGTCAACTTCCAGGCCTAGTGCACCCCCACCTGCCCGCAACAATGATGATCGTTGTTGCTATAACTGCGGACAGCCGGGGCATTATGCCAACAAGTGCACACGCCCTCGACAGCAAAATCAGCAAAGTCAGGGGCAAGGTTCTAAGGCTGGAAATCAGGGAAAGAAACAGACTGTGCAAGTGAAACAGGGTCGTCTAAACTTCACCACAGTTGTTGACCTTCCAAAGGGAGCACCAGTGTTGACAGGTACTTTTTCTATCTGTGGTCGTCTAGTTAATATATTATTTGATTCTGGTGCTACTCATAGCTTTATTAATGTGAAAACCATGAGTAATTTGGATTTGAAGTGGAGTCATACTAATCAGGCCTATATGATTGCCACACCGGGTGGAAAGGTTGCTTCACGTAGCATTAAAGGTACCACTTGAGATAGGTAGCAAGACTTTCCACACCAATCTCGTCACCTTAAGTCTTGATGGGGTAGACATTATCCTAGGCATGGATTGGATGACTACACACAAAGTTGTCCTGGATGTTTCAGAAAGAATGATAGAAATCAACTCACCTAATGTCGGAAATTCAATTCTTTACCTTCCTCCCAAAGGCTATAAAGGCTCATGTGTTTATGCGGCCATAACTACTCAACTTGAGGACATTCCAGTGGTATGCGAGTACATGGATGTCTTCCCAGATGATTTGCCTGGCTTGCCACCAGACAGAGAGGTTGAGTTTGTCATTGAGCTACAGCCTGGCACCGCTCCTATATCTAAAAGATCATATAGAATTCCACCCAAAGAACTTGCAGAGTTAAAGAAATAACTTCAAGAGTTGCTTGATAAGGGCTATATCCGCCCCAGCTCTTCTCCTTCGGGCTGTCCCGCCCTCTTTGTGAAAAAGAAAGCTGGTAGCCTGAGGTTGTGTGTGGATTACCGACCTCTCAATGCGGTGACTATCAAAAATAAATATCCATTGCCCCACATTGATGTGCTATTTGATCAATTGGCTGGAGCTAAGGTCTTCTCTAAGATCGATCTTCGGTCTGGGTATCATCAAATTAAAATCTGGCCTAGTGATATTCCCAAGACGTCTTTCTCTACTCGTTATGGACTCTATGAATTCTTGGTTATGTCTTTCGGTCTCACAAATGCCCCAGCCTACTTCATGTACCTTATGAATTCCGTATTTATGACGGAGTTGGATAAATTTGTGGTGGTATTCATTAATGACATCCTCATTTATTCTAAGAATGAAGAAGAGCATGTGGAGCATCTTCATATTGTCTTGCAACACTTAAGAGAGCACAAACTTTATGCTAAACTCTCCAAGTGTGAAATTTGGCTAGATAGTGTTAAATTTCTGTGGCACACTATTTCTAGCGAGGGTATATCTGTCGATCCAAGCAAAGTGCAAGAAGTTATGGACTGGCGACCCCCTAAATCCGCTCATCAGATCCGCAACTTCTTAGGCTTGGCTGGGTATTATCGCCGTTTTATTCTGGATTTCTCTAGGATTGCTAAGCCTATGACTGAGCTGCTAAAGAAAGGTGTGAAATTTGTGTGGAGTGAGGCTTGTGATAAGGCTTTCTGAAAATTAAGGGAACTTTTAACTTCAGCCCCAGTGCTAGCGTAGCCGGACAATTCAAAGCCATATGAAGTTTATTGTGATGCTTCAGGCACGGGTCTTGGCTATGTTCTTATGCAAGAAAATCGGGTTATTGCCTATGCCTCACGGGTGCTTCGCCCTCATGAAAAGAATTATCCCACACATGACTTAGAACTAGCAGCAGTTGTTCATGCTTTGAAAATTTGGAGACATTACGTTATGGGAAACCGCTGCAATATCTTCACTGACCACAAAAGCCTCAAATACATTTTCACTCAGCCTGATTTAAATATGAGGCAAAGAAGATGGTTAGAGTTGATAAAAGATTATGATCTTGAGGTCCATTATCATCCTGGAAAGGCGAATGTAGTTGCAGATGCTCTTAGCCGCAAGGCTCACTGCAATTGCCTATCAGTGGAATCTTATAATGACACTCTTTGTGAGGAGTTGAGAATGCTTAACTTGGAAATTGTTGAACAAGGAAGCCTAAATGCTATCTCCGCTGAGTCTGACTTATTTGATAGAATTGTCAAGGCTCAACTTCAGGATGAGGGCATTCTTTTGATCAAGCAAAAATTGCTAGAGAAAGATCCTAAATATGATTGCTTCCGGAAAGATGAGAAAAATATAATCTGGTTTGGGCAACGCCTTGTTGTTCCGGATAATTAGGATCTGAAAAAGGAAATCTTTGATGAGGGTCATCTCTCTAAGTTCTCTATCCATCCTGGGAGTAGCAAGATGTACCTAGATTTGAAAGAAAATTTTTGGTGGTACAATCTGAAGGTAGACATAGCCAAATATGATGAGGACACCACGAGTACATCTACACCAGCAGCACCTTCTCCTACTCCAACACTGGTAGCACCTTCTTCAGCGCCACCTTCTGGGCCAATTACTCGAGCCTGTGCAAGAGAGTTCAACTTCGTCATGATGCTGAAGAATGAAGGCCCAGAAGACTGAAGGCTGGCCCAACAGGAGGCCTTGTGCGTGGGTGCCTAGGACTGGCTAAAGAGGGCGCCTAGGGTTGCACCCCCGCACCCACGACGCTAGGGGCGGCGCCCCCTTTGCCGGCCACGCCTCCCCTAGGGGCTGCGCCCCCTTTTCCCTTTATTAGTCAGAGTCCTGTATCGTTTACAACTTGAGTTTTGTTTTACATCTAGCTTTAGCTACACCGGACCACGCAGAAATACGTGTTGTCCTCTGTGATTCAAAAGTCCACCTTCGAGTGTTATTAAGATTGTTCGCCTCAGATTCTTGTTCGTTCTTCGATTGCATACAGGAATCGATCTTCGTGATCAGGCTGATCTTGCGCCAACGAGGTTGGTAACCAACGGGAGTTGGTTCAGCGATTGCATTGGCGCTTCGAGTCTCGCTCGTCGTAGTCAGATCGTGAGGGTCACCTCCCACCAGATCGAAGTTATCTCCACTCACCGAAAGATCGGGCACTCCGCCTCTATCAAGTGGTATCAGCTTTCCAGGTTGATCGGTGAGTTTATCGAGTGTTTTTATTTCCTACAGTCCACAAAAACCAAACAAAAATTTGTTTTTAGGTTAGATCCTTGTCCCAACAACCCTTTTTGCCTTGCACTTTCATTCAATAACTTGCTTTGTTCAGTTTGCGTGCTTTGTTCATTCAATCATTGCTGGTTACTTGTGTTTCTAACCCTAGTTCTTCTCCGCTGCCCTGTCCACCACACCACTCGCCCCCCCCACACGCCGCCACAAGACTCCCCCGCTTCGCGAACACCCCTTCCCTAGCCCCTCAGTCTCTGACTCGGGCGGCACGTCGCGACCCTCCCTCGCTCCCCTTCCGCGTTTCTCCCTCCCTGTGTTGGAAAGTCCAAAAAAAGGAAAAGTTATCAAAAAAAAGGAAAGAAAAAAGGAAAAGAAAAAGAAAAAAGAAAAAGAAAGAAAGAGTCCAAACGGGAGAAGGAAGAGGACTCGTTTCGGTGTTCCTGCGCGCGCCGTGCCCCCCTAGATCGCGCGACCCTGCGGCTCCACCGTGTACACCAAGCACGCCTTCCCCCCTCTTCCCCCACGCCTTACCAGCTTCTCTTCCTCTATTTCTCTGTGCCATATTCTGAGGTTGGCCTTACTCTAGAGAGAGAGAGAGTATATTTTTTTACCGGAATACCCCTGTACTTTCGGAAAAAGTGTGTGTCGCAACTTGCTGTTTGAGATCCTCTGTGTTCACATCTAGGAATCATGATTCCGTCTGGGTTATTGTGGATAGGTTGACAAAGACAGCTCACTTTATTCCTGTCCACACCAAATATGATGCCAAAGATTATGCAAGTCTTTATGTTGAGCACATTGTTCGCTTGCATGGTATTCCCAAGACCATTATTTCAGACAGAGGTTCTCTCTTTGTATCTCGCTTCTGAGAACAGTTACATAAATCACTTGGCACCAAAATCATACGGGGTTCAGCTTATCGTCCTCAGACTGATGGTCAGACTGAAAGAGTAAACCAGATTCTTGAGGACATGTTGCGAGCCTGTGTTATTCACTTTAATAAAAGTTGGGACAAATGCCTATCTTTGGCGGAATTTTCTTACAATAATAGTTATCAAGCCAGCTTGAAAATGGCACCTTTTGAGGCTCTTTATGGATGGAGATGTCACACTCCCTTGAACTGGTCACAGACCGGTGAGAGGAAATTCTTTGGTCCAGCCTTAGTTAAGGATGCTGAAGAAAAAGTGAGGGTAATCAGGGAAAATCTGAGGATTGCTCAAGAAAGGCAAAAGAGTCATTATGACAAGGGAAAGGCACCTAGGGAATACAAAGTTGGTGACTTTCTGTATTTAAAAGTTTCACCAACCAAGGGTGTCCAAAGGTTCGGTGTGAAAGGAAAGCTAGCTCCTCGCTACATTGGCCCCTATGAGATCATTCAAGTCTGTGGGCCAGTGGCATATCGTATTCGACTTCCTGAGCAGTTCTCTGCCATACACAATGTGTTTCATGTCTCACAATTGAGAAGATGTGCTCATGAACCGGAACGAGAAGTTATTGAAGAAGCTAATGCTTGATTGAACCGGATCTCTCTGTCATTGAACATCCTTTGAGGATTCTTGATATAAAAGAAAGAAAGACTCGAAGGCAATCCGTAAAGATGTATAAGATGCAGTGGAGTCATCACCATGTCGATGAAGCTACCTGGAAATTGAACATTATCTCAATGAGAAGTATCCGGGTTTTCTTCAGTCTAGACATTGTAAGTTCCTTTTCCTTCCCCCTACTTTCATCTTTTAATTCCTAATCTCGGGACGAGATTTCTTTTAAGGGGGTAGGTTATAGTATCTCTGATATTCGTTAGCCATAAGTACTTCAATTAGTGTGGTTAATCATGATTAATTAGTTCTTAAGCATGTTTGACATGATTATGCACACTTTTGCACATAAACCCTTGGTCAAAGCCCAAATACTTGGTCAAACCCCTAGAGCTCCAAAAGGCTGATTTGTTTTTCTTGCGTGTTCTCCAAATTTAACTATAGAAGTTCAAAATCGGCCAATATAAAAGTTTTTCCTTATCTCCGGGAACATATTTTTCATAATTGGCGGACATTCCAATTTTGAGTGCAAAGCCGCTTAAATTTGAGATGAAGTTCCTGCGTAGAGTAATTCCGGGCCGAGATTTCCTGAAAGTTCAACGCATTTTCCCACAAATCTATTCACCAAAACATATGACGCCCTTTGTGAAAGTTGTACAGTTATAGTCCATCTAGAACTTCTATTTCTGGAGATTTTCAAGTTTGTTGACACTTTTAGGAGTTTTGTGATTTTGAAAACTAGCTTGCGAAATAAAATGTGCCGCCGGCGTCACTGTGGCGGCGCTCCAGCGCGTTCACGCACGTGCACACCCATCCGCCACGCGTCGCTGCTCTGTTGTTCCGGCGTACGGACGCCCCGGATACGTCGCCATGGACCCGGCACCACGCAGTGGAGCCCCCGCCCACGGCAGAGCCGTACGCCGGGTCCAGCCTCGCCCCCGCGCATGGCCGTGCCACGCGTCGGCTTCTCTGCCTGCCAGCCGCGTCGTTTCTCTGGCACAAGGCCCACACCACGCGTCGGGGTATATGAGCGGAGAGAGAGGAAGCCCGCGCGTCCTCCTCGCCATCCTCGCCTCGCTCACGCTTCTTCCTGGCCGCGTCGCGCTCTGGCCAGGCAGCAACAGGGTCGCCGCCGCTGCCGCGAGCGGCCTCTGCTCGTGCGCGCCGTCTCCACCTCCCCGCCCCGCGCCTCCTCCTGGACCTCCTCAACCCCGCCACGCCACCACCAACCCGCCCGGCCACACTGTCGCCGGCCTTCGGCGGCCGAATCGAGCGCGTAGGAGGCGCCTCGCCGCCGGTGCCCGACGCCGGCGCCTCTGGTCCGGCCACTACCCCAAGTCGTCCCGTGCAGGTACAAATCGACCCTAGGGCCCACTCCCGGCGAGTTCCAGCAACCAGACCGCCGGCGGCGAGCTCCTCCCACCGGCGGGACCTATTTGTGAAGATTGCGAAAGTTCCAGGGTCCAATGTGTAAACCGAGGGCTGATTTGTAATTTTTGAGTTTTCTTTCGAGGGTCTCTTTGTAAATGTATCTTAGGGTTTAGCTGTAACTTCAAAAATCCGTAAAAAATCGTATAAAAATTGGAAAAATGTAAATCCAACTGTTTTGGATTCCTTGAAAGCAGGTCTACAACTTTTTCAAAAGTTGTATAGGGTTTTTCTGAGTAGTTTTGAAATGTAAATTCAAACTCAATTTGAGGCATTTTAATTGTAATTCAAATTGTACTCATGCAAATGAAATGAAATTTGGATATGTTGTGTTGTGAGCCATGTTCAGATCTGTGACCAAGTTTCACACATGTTTGTTGTGTAGAATTAGAGTTATGATTTTTGGAAGCTTCATGTTAGTTTAAGCTTGATGCTTTTTATAGTCCCCTCAAGATATAAATTCCTTAAGCACCAATGCACCCTAGGCCTTTGTCATGATGCTAAGCACCTCTGGAAAAATAATGGTGATTTTAGGGGCTTGTTTGAATGGTGTTTGGTATTTATGTTTATGAAGGATTTTAAATTCATAACTTGCAAAATATAATAAATCCACTTGAATGTGTTAGTCAGGAGCTTAGTTTTGACATATTGGAACTGTAGGAACAATTTGAGGTCAAAAGGAGTAGTAAATCTTTTTGTATGATTTAATGAAGTTTATCTAGGCTGAACCTTGTCTTTTTCATTTAAAATAATGTATAAATGACATGGAGTTGAAAATTTATATTTAAGTTTATTTTAGTCATATGCTGTTATGGTAAAATTTTCATGCCAGTTGGAGGCATATTTTAATTGTTATGAATTATGGATGAATGGCTAGTTAAAAGGGAATAAATAGATTAAGATTTATATTTTAATTTGAAAAGGAGGTGTTTAAGTTTAGTTGCTGTTTAAAATAATTTTAAACACACCCCATACTGATGGTGAAGATTTTTATTTTAATTTGTTAAAATATGCACACAATCACCATCAAAGAAAGAGTTTGTCCATCATTACCACCCTTTACTTTTTAATGAAGTTTAGTAATTTAAGTTGCTTAGATGTGCACACAATCCCCATCAAAATAGTTGTTAGTTCACCCTCACCACACCCCAATACTTTTTGTGAGCTTTCTTAGTTGTTTAGATGAATGTGGCTCACAAGAGTTGGGTTTAGTGGTAAAATCTCTCATCTTCACCTTAAAACTAATGCATATGCATATAACGTGTAGATCTACCCGACGGGACGTACACGCTCACACAGGAGGAGGAGGGATCTGCTAGTGGGGAACTGAATCAAGTTAGTGGGCAGCAAGACCTGAACCAAAGTCCAGAAGAGCCCAAGGCTAGTGCTGAGTTATAGGAAGGCAAGCACCGGTTACATATAACCTTTTTGGATAAAAAAAATCTCACTTGCTTTACTTTTCTGTTTACTTTGTGCATTTAAGTTTCAGGAGTTGCTTTGAAAACTAGATGCATGATCCTTAGGATTCCTATGCTCTTTTACTAGTATGTTAGGAACGCTAGTGCCATGCTCTAAGGATACGGTACAAGTCGAGTAATGACTCATTGCTCGTGAGATATAGGATGGTTATGTTGGAATCATAAGTTGGTTAAATTGACTTGCTCATGTGGTAAGAGCAATGGGTTCGATCTCGACCAAGTAGCATGGTGCCGGACTAAGCTATTGAACGTACCAAGTGCTTGTCGGGAATGGGACCGGTAAGCCTAGTACCTAATGAACTAGTGTGGGGACTTTATTCGCTACTACTCTTGAGATGCATCTCCCGGTTTAATTTCGATAGTGCAAGTGTGAGTCTGGATGTGCCGCGTGAGGGCGTTCCAGTAACCTTGTACTTAGGACTGTGGCACCTGTCCCTAATCTGGGGAGTGACGGGAACCGCCTGGTCGGGGTAGACCTCGCATTTGTTTTTCTTTGGATTCTTTGGGGTCTACCTTCTTCCGTGTATCTTGGGTTTACCTTGCAAGGATATAAATCGATCGATCATCGGTCACTCGCCGTTATCTGAGTCGGCTTGACCACTGGCTACCCCATGTTTATTTATGAAACATTTTGGATTAATATTGTTGACTGATTAATCTTGTTTGTACAACCATGCTTGTTTAGCTAGGGGCTTACCTAGAATGGTTAACATACTAGAACTTGAGCTAAAAATTTGAAAGTAAGGATCAACTCATAGATGCTTTTGGCAAAACAAACCCACCGGCCAGAAAGCCTTGCATGTCTAGTTGTGTCTTTTATTTATGACGGGTCAGTCTTGCTGAGTATTAGCATACTCAGCCTTGCTTAATTTGTGGTTTTCAGGTAACCCCATCTGGACTGGTGCTATTCCAGATGGTTGGGAGATTGAATGGGAGAATGATTATGAGGAGTGATATGCTTGGATGGCCTCTGTTGTGTATCACACGCTAGTTTTATATTCCGCTGTTTAAACTCTGCACCACTTTACTTTATGTACTAGAAACCAGGTTTATAATATTAAGTACTTGTGGACTTTTATGTAATATCGAACTTGTACTTTGGTCCCGCCTTCGTGTGGGCTTAGCGCATATTCTTGATCATGTATAAGTGATTCACCGGGCTTGACCCGGCAGAGGCGACAAAATACATCTGTGTTATTGCTTATGAGCCACGTGGACCGGCTTGGGTGATAATATGGATTTATTTTGGGCGGTTCTGTCACACGGGGTTTACCTGTGGACTGCTCAGGTCTAAACCTGTGACAGTTTAAGACTTCCATGATCTTAGTGTGCTTTGGTGGTCTTGATCGTGCTTAATTTGTGCTTGGATAGCTTATTCTTTTCACTTGGGGTCAAAGACCCATTTTTCATTGTGATTTTTTAGCCCATGTGATACCTGTGGGGGAGCATAAGCTTCTTCTTGCCGCAAAGGCACTTCATTTACCATTTTGTGCTAAAATTTGAAACATTAAATTGGTATGAAATGCCTATTCTTGAAGTTATGTTCTCATTTGATTCATGTCATAAATGCTTTAAATTGCAATTAAATTGGGTGTCAAACCGTTGCATGTTGTCCCATGAGAAGTCTCATTTTAAGAAGTAGACACATGGCTCGGTGGCTTTAACATGACATGAGATGCTTGTGGGTGTTTGTAATGATCTTGTGATGAGAATGTGAGACCTAGCATGAAGTTTGTTTGATATAGATTCACTTTGGCATGTTTTGCTCATGGTAAGGTCTTTGCTCGTGAGAGGGAAATTTTTCGCAAAATTGCTTAATTTGACCATGCCTTTGTCATATGCCTATATAGCTTTACTATCTTGATGGCTATGCTTTACGGAATTGTGGAATGTATTGCTTGCTCATTTGCTCCCTTGTAGCATTTTGTGGTGCTCAATGTCTATTTGCGAAGCTCTAGGTTCAATTTTTTTTGAAATATGCCTTGTTCCATGCATTGTCAACAAGGGGGAGAAGTTTGTGCATGAAAAATGCATCTATGTATGTTTAGAAGGTTTTCAGGTTGTTTTGGCAATTTTCGGAGCATGTTTTGTCAGGGCGGTCACATATGGCGGTCTGACCGCCCCTGCCTGTGATGTGACCGGGCGGTCTGGCTGGCCTGGCCAGTGCAGAGCAAATTTTGCTCTTTGTCATGCATTTGCAAGTGGTTCTTTACATGCATGCATTCAGTGGGAGTTTCATTTGTTCAGGGGGAGCCTGCATGTGTTCAGGGGGAGCTCCTTGTGTCATCTGAGTTTATGCTTTGGTGGTTTGCTCCTTTTGAGCTTTCGATTTGTCTTGGTTGTGTTGAGTCGTTACCCTTGCCTCAGGGGACCGAGACTTTGGCTTTCACGAGATCCAGTTTTTGCCTTTGTTTGGCTTTTGATCACTTGATTGATTTCTTTGCCTGTTTCTTTTCTTTTTCCTTTTTCATTATGGGTTACTATGTCCGTTATCAATGAACTCATCAATGGGGAGATTGAGGACTTGTGTGGTCCGAGGACCGGTGGATGGTCGCTCCTTAGTGATGAGTGATTGACAACGTGGTGTGGACTGACTCTTGGCCTAGTATTGCAGGTGCAGGTTGCGGCTTGAGTCGCGTGGTGCGGGTGAAGAACAAGTATGGAAGGTTTATGTCTGTGTGACCTTCGAGGATTGGAGAGACAAGTAGGCTTCGTTTGAGAGACTCGGTGGCCGACAGGATCAAGTGCGGGCCGCATGCTACCAAGAAGAGCAAGACAAGGTCGGGAACATGGAGCCGGTGCAGGTAGCAGCTAACAACTGAAGCTTGCACGTGAGGTTTGTTGGTTCGGCCACAAAACTAACACCGACCCGGGATGACCGTGGCGGCCAAGTCATGAGTGGGTTTGGCGTGGAGGCACCACCAAGTCTGCTTTGCAGTGGTTCGGCCACAAAACCACTGTGTTACTTGGCTGAGCCACAAAGCCAAGGCCGAAGATGTGACGGGACTTGACGGCCAGCCCAGGGAGGTTTGACCGCCTAGCCAGGGCGGACTGACCGGTGGGGCGGTCTGACCGCCCAAGAGGGGCGGTCTGGCCATGTGGGCCGCGGTTCATCGGGAAGCTTCAAAGCAAAGGACACGCGACATGATCGCAAGGCTTGTGTGGAGTTTAAGCGAGCTGCGGTCGATGCGCATTCATCCGGTGGAGCGATGAGAATTCCAAATTTTCCCTTGCTGGCATGTATCTTAGTGTTATGTAACTAGGGGTAGTTTGATCATTCAGCACTGCCCATATAAACTCTTTGAGGTGGGAGATGGCAGCCAACTCTTGGAACCCTAGCTCTTTTGCCCCTATGGTTTTTCCTTCTCTTAGTTTCCATAGGTTAGCTAGAGCTCATTGCAAATCTAGAAGAGGGTAGGATGAAGGGAGGTTGCTAGCCTCTTTGTAAAGAATCTTTCCTCAGAATGTATGCAAGGTTTGGAGTTCATCCTTGTCTCTCTTGGTGATTTGCTTGTTTTTCTCATGGCTATTTTGGTGGATTTTCGGAGCCTTTTCTTAGGAAATTTGTGGTGAGTTGTTGGAGGCGTTTCTTTGCAGGATTCTTGGTGGGTATCACACATGAGGACATTGTGCCTCTTTTCTTGGTGAATTTGCCCCTCCAAACCCGTGGGAAGGCCTTCGATTTGGTGGTTTTCGTGGTTCCTCGAGTTCATGACCCAAATGCCTTTGATTCGCTATTCCCTTTGATTTAGAGCGTTTTGGTGGATATCCTTTGGTGGAGAGGTCGTCCAGGAGGTGACCTAGCTATTCCCAAAGTTTTGCTGCAATCGGTGGGGTGAATCGGGACATCAATTGATGGGAAGTTGAGGCTTGACCCGCGCTTGAGTTTCTGCAGCCAGGCGGTCTAACCGCGTAGGGAGGGCCGTATGACTGTCCTAGGCCGTGTTGAGGTGAAGTTCGGTTTTTCCTGTGTTTTCCTCTGGGAGCAAGTTCGCCTTGATTACAGGAGTTTCCAGGTGAAATCTTTGAGTGTTTCGAGTTTGTTTGGTAGGTTTTTGGTCAGTTGGGTTTTCCCTGGCAGACGCGGTCTGACCGCCCCTGCTGGGACAGAATTGCTTTGTGTTCTTTCCGCTACAGTTTGAGTGTGGTAACTTTTGGTTGGAAGTGTTGTTTGTTCCTAGGATCAGTAGCACTCCAGTGGCTATGTGGTCTTGGCAAACTTGAGGATTTTGTGGAGGAACTAACTTTGGGATTTCGGTCGTGTTTGTTTTGCTATAGAAGCTCTCTCTTTCGAGAAGAATTTTTATCGGCTCCCATTCACTCCCCCCCTCTCTAGTCGCCCAATCCGGTCCTTCAAAGAAGCATCAACTCATCGTGGAAACAGAGTAATGGCAAGCCACTTGTGTATCAAGCGAAGAGCTGGATGCTTAATATCATTGCATCGAGGTGTGAACTTGTTGTGGACTACTAGACCAGAAATCTCGTTCCAAAACGAATCATTGTTGGCATTTCTAATGTCATCACCCGGTTTGTATCCCCAGTAATGGTGCCAGAAACGCCTATTGGTATTTTATGCAATCACCACTAGGGTGATACTTAGAAAGATTAATTATTAAAAAAGACATGGTGAGTGGGCGCTCTTGCATTGCTACCAGGCTCAAGGCCTGTTAACATTATCAAGATGTGGGCCTTATTTATGGGGTGAAGGTGTATCCGCAAGCGCACAGATATGTGTTTATTATACCAGTTGTAGCATTTCACCCATGAGTATTCCCAAGGGTATCGTTATTTATTTTTTACTAGGAAACCGTGCAATATGATCATCATTGTGGATCCTATGACACCTAGGCACCACGCCCACGACTGTGATCACTACTCTAGCTCCTCTGGAACCCGAGCCATGATGACCCACAGGCATAGAGCTAGAGCAAGCCCGAAGGCACACCCCACCGATACAATAAGGTAAAACTATACTAAACATACTAGTATAGCATATATGAGCACAAATGATGGTATAGCATACTATAAGAATAGCATAAATACCGAGCTCTGTATAAATACGAAGAAGACAAGTTGAGTACAAAGCCATACCATAGGCCGGAGGTTGAAGCCAATCGACCCGAGGCGATTGTTCAGCACTGCTAGCGAGAAAGCTCTCATCTAAGCTCCACTACCTTAGAACTACAGAATACAAATCAAAGAGGGAGAAAGGCTCTTGTGTGGTTTGTGTTGTGAATGGGGGTTGAGGCTTCGTCATATAATGGTGGAGAAGCGGTTCCCAGGGGCTTCTTGGCGCCAACTCCACCTCCACCGACTTTGGCTTTGCACGAGAGATCTTACTACCAAAACTTCGCACCATCGGAGCCAAGTTCGGTTCGACCGAACCAGGCCTAGCCTGTTTCTCCACCGCCTTTTGCTGGTGGGCTCCTGGGCTTTTGTGGCATGCTTCACTTGTGGGCCCCACAGGATTTGACTTGTTTTGCTTCGTGTTTTGGCCCATTCTTGCCCGTGCGGACTACTGTGTTTCTGTCCTTTGTGAATATGTTGATCTTCTGCACATCTTTCCCCTGTTTCCAGCTTCTCTTCCCTAAAATGCTTATTGAACCGAAACTAGATAATATGTTAGTAGCAGATGCTAGTTTCTCTTTTATTCTAAGTAATGTTGACGGCTAAAAGTGGTCGATAAGTACCATCAACAAACTCCCCCAAGCTGCCCTTTTGCACGTCCCGGGCAAATAATTAGTTGTTGATCAGGAGTTGCTACAATGCCTTCTTTCTTTCTAGTACCCTGAATACAACAAAGTACTATTCCTTGAATTGAGTAAGTTAGCATTGCTTACCCCTTTCTCTTTACTCCCCATGGGACTTTTGACATTTCCTTTGTCTTTGGCGATTGCAAGGCAGAACGATTATATAAGTCACCATTCACCTTCTCCTCAATCATCTTTCTTTCTGTAGGTTTTTGATAATTTTTTAAAAGAAAATTGAGTTCCTCAAATGATACACTCTTGGTCGCTCAATGTGTATAGTCCTCACCAAGGCATTGTGATTGCCTCACCTACTTCTAATAAGGCTTTTTATGGGGTTTTAGGTAGGGTGAAGTAGGGGCATACTTGCATCACATAATATTGCAAAGTCAAAAAGCGGATCCAAGAAAGTCAAGTCACGCAACTTCTTCAAGGTGTGCATGTGTGTGGATTTTATGATGATGTGGCAAGGTGGACACTAGGCCTGGAATAGGTGCTAGCTATTGCCACATATGAATACTCGGGATTATCGTAAGGTGAATGCTAGGCCCAGAATAGGTGCTAGCTATTACCGTAAATGACGAGTATGATGCTGATGGTAAGGTGGACACTAGGCCCGGAATAGGTGCTGGTTATTACCATCGATGTGAAGCACTGAGGTAATGGCAAGGTGGACACTAGGCCTGGAATGGGTTCTAGTTATTGCCATCCATGATAAGTGCTTTTGAGGTATCACGCTAAGGTGGACACTAAGCCCAGAGTGGGTTCTAGTTATTATAGTGAACCTTCATAGTGGACTCCATGCACATGACTCCCTCCTTTATTTCTTTTTGAGACATGGGCTATCTCCTTTTTTCCTCATTTTTTTCTTTTTCTTTTCATGGACCATGATGTGTTTCATTATTCATATTTTTGCATGGACTTGGACTAGTCCATCTTTTCTTTCATTTTTCCAACATGCTCTGTGGCATGGATTTTATTCTCTCTCTCTCTCTCTCTCTTTTGCATAGCCCATGTCCTTTTGAATGATGAATAGGGAGGAGTCATGTCTTTGAGATGGAACCTATTATTCTACAAGGATGAAAATGAATGCGTAACTTCCAGTGTAGAAGTTAGCATGAATGTGAATATGGAGTGTACGCGATCTTGATCAAGAAAGGACGACAAGGACCATTCAAGGGTCACACCGTTTGACAATGCTCAATGCGACGACAAGCAGCCTATGTGCTGGGTTTATATGATGATCCTACACAATGCTCTAATAGGACATGTCATCATCATTAAGAAACTCTTATTGAGTTTTTGGGTTTTTGAAAACAAAAGGCTCCATATGTCATGTTTCATTCAGAACAAGATCATAGCAAACTCTATTATACCATATCGTACCAAGCTACAACCTAGACTTAGATCATGCACTTGCAACCCACAAGGTTTAAAGATCGAAGGCAAATGATAGCTAGCACACACAAAACCTGAGAGAGCACTAAGTTGTAAACAAGGCACATGAATGAAATTAAGCATAGCAACTATTCATCATTTCAACGAGGAAGAACTAAACATCCCTACTAACGTAAAAGAAAGCAAGAACTATTTTTGTTCTTTTTATCATATTCAGATTTTTTTAAAATGCATAAGAAAGATAAGATAAGATAAATGGAGACAAGATGTGATACAGGTTACCTCCCTTGGGGTGCTATCCCCCGAGATTGTCTCTTGCTCACTCTTGCTGATGAGGATTGAAGCCCTGTGAGCTGAAGTAAGCCTGTAAGTCCGCGTTGGTGTTTTGAAGCATGGTGCCGATGTTTTTTAATTGTGTATCCACATTCTGTGCCAAAGTAGCAAAGTTCTAGACATGTGTGTTAATAGAGTTTTGAATATCACCTGTCGAACGTCGAGGTCGTTCACTTGGCTCGTGAGATCTGCAAGGTCGTTACACCTTCTTGTCGAGGGAGAACGTCGTACACCAAACATAGGAGGACCGCTGGAGCTAGACGAAGTGAGGTGAAATAGTTGTCCTTGCTCCCATTCTGTGCTGTCTGTGCTCTACCAGCCTGAGTGTCCCGCTTCGTGTGGTTGCAGTGGCTGATCCCAACTAGGCTGATACCTAGGTGAGTATGTTGGCATCTACCATGATGAGCTCCAGCTTCATGTGGTTTGAGGACCAGGTGTGTCCAAGGACCAGTGGAGGGTCACTCCTTAGTGATGAGTGATGGACAACGTTGTGTGGACTGATGCTTGGCTAAGTGTGCAGGTACAGGTTGCGGCTTGACTCGTGTTGGTGCAGGTGAAGAACAAGCGTGAAAGGCCTTAGCCGTGGCGGCCTCCGGGTGATGGAGAGGTAAGTAGGCTTGGTTCGATGGACCTGGTTGCTGATGGGGTCAAGTGCGAGCCGTGCGGTGCAAGACTAGCAAGTTGAAGTCATGAACATGGGCCAGTGCAAGGCGGCGCTTCGAGGCCGAAGCTTGCACGCGGGGTTTGGTGGTTTGTGCACAAAACCATCAGTGGACGATTTCTTGGTTTCGGCCGCAAAACCAAGTCTGGAGGCCCGATGCGACGGAGATGGTGATCCGGGAGCGTCGGGAAGCTTCGAGGCGGGGGGCACGTGGTGTGATCGCGGGGCTTGCGTCGAGGCTAAGCAAGTCCGCGGTGGAACCGTGTCCGCTCGATGGGAATATCCGAAGACTTGACCATATTGCCCCTGAGGGGTGTGTATCTTCTATTTGAGTTGTAGGGGTAGCGTGGTCATTTGCCTCTTCTGGTGGACTTCGTATAAATAGCGGAGAGGTGGATGGCATCTCTTTCTCTTGGACTCTAGAGTTTCCTCCCCCGGTAGATCGCAATGGACTGCTTCTTTTCTCTGCTATTCCTTAGGCTAGATTCTTCTATAGACTCTGACCTCTGGATGTATGGAAGCATTCGGTGTTGTGATGATCTCCTAGCTCTTTGTGATTTTCGTGTCTTTTTGGAGCTATTTTTGGGGTGTTTTGTTCTTCGCTCGATTCGTTGATTTGAGGGCGTTTTCTCTCAGATTTCATTGAGGGGATCATGGGTGGATGCCTTGCGCATCTTTGTGTGTGATCTTGACCCCTCAAACGCCGAGAAAACCCTTCGATTCGCGAGTTTTTGTTGGAGCCCGAGTTCTTGGTGGTGGTTCATGTGATCCGCGATTCTCGGTGATTTGGTGAGTTAGAGGTCAAGATTTTTGGGGCATAGCTTCATCTAGTGACGCTTCTCATCTCCTGTCGTATGGACATCCCTGGGCCCACTACTCCGGTGGGTACCAGGACCGACTACTCGGTGGGCCCCTGGGACTACTTAACTTGGGCAACACAGCACCTGCTGGCGTGGGGCGTAAGGATTACAGAGGGATAGTACTCGGATAGGAAGCTACACATGTCCGGATCCATGTAAAGAACTCCTAGCCGTACCCGACTAGTACTCTCCCCCTCAAACCGACTTGTAACCCTGCCTCCCGGGCTATATAAGGCGAGGCAGGGACCCCTATCTCTTCATCTGCATCTTCTTGTAAACACACCCAATCAATCCAGAGCTACGCAGCATACAGGACGTAGGGTATTACGCACCTCGGGGCCCGAACCTGTCTAAATTGTGTGCCACGTGTCTCTCCTTCGAGTTACCGATCTCGGCGAGGCCACATTCATCTACCTCGGGTACTCCCCTTGGTAGGTTGCCGGTCTAAAACACCGACAGCTGGCGCACCAGGTAGGGGATCTCGCCGAAGATCACATGGCGAACTCGACGGCTTCAATCGTCATCAAGCCAACCGTCGCCTTCAACCACGGCGACACCTTCGTCTTCGGCTCCTGGGTCTGCACCGCTGACGGCACTGGATCGTTCCAGCGCTACCTCACCATGACCTCAGACCCAAAGACCGGGCTCGTGACGCTTCCCGAAGACACCACGGGCCCACTCGTCGAAAAATTCGGTGAAATTTCGCTCTACAACCAAGTCGCCGATTTCGAGCTCGGATCCGCCTCCAACTCGAACTCGACGTCGCCCTGGATCGCCTCATGCGAGCCGGCTCCTGAGCCATCGTATGAAGCGACCCCTCTCCATGAGCACTTCCCATACGGTCTCTGCAATGCTAGCAGGGCCCATGCGGAAGCTCTCGCTGCACGCCGGGCCGGCAAGGAGATCGCCTCCGAGTACTCCTCGGACTCCAACACCGGAGCCGGCTACTGCTCGGACTCTTCCTACGAGTTCGACTTCGGATCGGACCCAATCGAGTCTGAGTCCGAGCTCAACATGACTGAGGAACCGCTGTAAGGTCCTGCCTCTGGTCTGGTCATTACATCCACTCCCGCCGGCAGATTCTTCTACTGGCCCGACCGCAAGCCTGCAGACCTGACGGACGAGAACTCACGCTGTGTCACCTACCTCGACTCACTCCCCTTCCAGGAGGGGACTCCACTGGCTCTAAACGATGAGCACACCCCCACCGAGGTGGCGACTACTGACTCCAGTCTCTGCACTCCCGACCGTGAAGTCTTCATGACGGCCACAGATGTTGGGACTTCGGAAACTCGACCCGACCGGTACCTTGACGACATCTCGGAGGATGAGTTATCTGCCAACGCACCTCCGAACGAGATCACCGAAGACAAGAATGCTCGGCGTGACCGCAACAGGAAGCGGAATGATCGACGCAGACGTCTCCGGGAAACTCTCCCCATCCGGAACCTCAGTGAGGCTCTGGAGCAAGTCGCCAACCGGGTACACACTACTCCTGAGCAGTGCCTCATGTCTATCACCACGATAGCACGGCAGGCCCAGGGGATCCGCGCGGGCGAAGTCATCGCCAAACTCGCTGAAGACGCCTACTTCATGCGGGTCGACAACAGGGTTGCTCAAGTACCCCCCGTCAGAACTCACGATGCCAGAAACAACGAAGCCACTAGCCGCAGCCCGGCAGACGGCGGACGCAACCGTGTCCGTGGTAAACACCAGCCAAATCCCAACCACTCTAGGGCCTTGGGTGGAGGACCCTCACAGGGTGGCATCAGCTAGGGTGGCACCGGAGTTAGTCACGGCGGCGGCGGCGGCGGTGGCAGCAGCGGCGGGAGCTCATCCCATGACGCCGGCAAAAGAGCTGGTGGCGGCGGCGATCGCGGCGGCCGAGGCCACGCGACTAGCCACGCCACTGGCAACGCACGTGGCGGCTACGACGCCCGCCACAAGATCGACGAGATCCGTCGCAAAAAGGCTATTGAAGCAAGCGACAGCGACGGCTTCCCCGCATACTCCGCAAGACTTCGCAATCTGCTTCTTCCCAAGAAATTCAAACCTCTCGGGATCTCCAAGTATGACGCGAAGCAAGATCCAGTTCAGTGGCTCAGGTGCTACGCCTTGGCCATCGAAAATGCTGGTGGCAACAACGACGCGAAGTGCCTCTTCTTCCCCTTCTGTCTGGATCAGGCTCCACTCACATGGCTCGAGTTCAGTGGATCAGGCTCCACTCACATGGCTCGGGTACTCGCATGGACCTGGCGATGGTCAAACAGGAACAAGGCGAGACGCTTCGCCAGTACATGCGGTGCTTCTTCGACAAGCGCGCGACCGTAGTCGACATCACCGACAAAGAAGTCATCGACCTCTTCCAAGACGGACTCTATCACCGTCGCACCTTCGAAGACTTCGGTCGCCGCCGCCCGAGTTCCATCACCAAGCTCAAGGACATGATCACATCATGGGCCGATGAAGAGGACAAGGCAAACGCCAAGTACGACTCCATTCGCGGCAAGAACAAGAGCAACACGGGCGGCAACAACAACAACAACAAAGATCAAGGGGGTCGCCACAACAACAACTACTCGAGCTCCAACCGCAAGCGCAAGCCAGACAACACAGTCGCGGCTATACAGCGCCCTGCAAAGGACAACTCGAAAAGACCTCAGGCGGCTTCAGAGACTTGCTCAAAGAGAAGTGCCCATGGCATCTGGATGGTAATCACACCACCGAACAGTGCTATCAGCTCCGGCGAGCACTCAAGGATACTCCCGACCCACGGCCTCCTCACGACAAGAAGGGCAAGAAAAAAGTCGACGTGGGCAACGGCGACTTCCAGGAACCTGACAAGACGGTGAATGTCCTCTTCAGTGGATTACCCACCAGACAGTCTCAGAAGGCCACCCGGCGGGAAGTCTTGAATATCGAACCAGCGGTGCCGACACCTCTAAGGTGGTCGGAGGTACCCATCACCTTCTCCCGCGCGGATCAATGGACAAGCTTCTCCGAACCAGGACATTTCCCACTCGTCCTGAAACCTGTAGTCGCGGGCTCCAGACTCAACAAGGTCCTCATCGACGGCGGGAGCGGACTCAATGTCCTCTTCACCAAGACCTTGAAGAAGATGAAGCTCGACATCACCGACATGCTCACCAAGAGCGCGTCACCCTTCTACGGCATTGTCCCCAGTAACGCGGCTATTCCACTGGGCTCAGTGGTCCTGCCAGTTACCTTCGGGGAGACAAGGGAGAATTACCGCACCGAGTACATCAAGTTCGAGGTTGTGGACTTCGAAACCTCCTACCATGCCATCCTCGGCAGACCAGCTATCGCCAAGTTCATGGCGGTACCACACTACACCTACTTGGTACTCAAGATGCTAAGTCCTGCGGGAGTACTTAGACTGCAAGGGGACTTGAAGATTTCGTTCGACTGCGACACCGAAGCCGTGGAACTCGCAGCGACCAACCAAGTACCCAATGCAATGATGGAGATCTTTGCTGTGTCCAAGAAGCTTGCCCCAACCGAACTCGAGATTCCCGAGAAGACCGACACCGCAAACAAGCCTCAGCCATCAGAGGAAGTCTAAGTGAAGGCCATCAACCTTGGGACGGGCGACAGCAGCAAGACTACCATGATCGGGGCGGGTCTTGACCCGAAATAGGAAGACGCGCTCGTCAGCTTCCTCCGGGCTAACCGAGACATCTTCGCATGGAAGCCAGCGGACATGCCAGGGGTGCCCAGGATGCTGATCGAGCACTCACTCAACGTCGATCCTAAAGCTACCCCAAACGACAACACCTTCGCCGTTTCACCGACGACCGACGGGATGCCATCAAGAAGGAACTCGCCAAACTACTCGCGGTGGGCTTCATCCGTGAAGTCTTCCATCCTGAGTGGCTCGCCAACCCCCGTCCTCGTCCGCAAGAAGAATACCAACGAGTGGAGGATGTGCGTCGACTACACCGACCTCAACAAGCACTGCCCCAAAGACCCCTTCGGGTTGCCGCGGATTGATCAAGTCATCGACTCCACGGCGGGCTGCGACCTGCTCTGCTTCCTCGACTGCTACTCCGGGTATCACCAGATCGCCATCAAGGAAGAAGACCAGGAGAAGACCGCATTCATCACCCCGTTCGGCGCCTATTGCTACATGACAATGTCGTTCGGGTTGAAGAACGCAGGCGCCACCTACCAACGAGCTATCCAGGCCTTCTTCAAGAGGTAGCTCAACAAGAACGTCGAAGCCTACGTGGATGACGTGGTCGTCAAGACCAGAAACTCCGATACGCTTATCGTCGATCTTGAAGAGACTTTCGCATCCCTGCGAGAGTACCAATGGAAGCTCAATCCCAACAAGTGCGTCTTCGGCGTACCATCTGGGAAACTACTCGGCTTCATCATCAGCCATCGTGGCATCGAAGCCAACCCCGAGAAAATCTCCGCCATCACCAACATGAAAGCTCCAACCTGCATCAAGGATGTCCAGAAGCTGACCGGGTGCATGGCGGCCCTGAACAGATTTATCTCGAAGCTTGGAGAACGGGGACTACCCTTCTTCAAATTACTCAAGCATCAAGAGAAGTTCGCGTGGACCGCGGAAGCTGATCAAGCTCTGGCGCAGCTCAAAGACTTCCTGTCTAGGCCACCGGTCCTCACGGCTCCTCGCAAAAAAGAGCAGCTACTGCTCTACCTCGCTGCGACTACTCACGTGGTCAGTACTGCCATCGTCGTCGAGCGGCAGGAAGAAGGCCACGCCTACCCAGTCCAGCGACCAGTCTACTTCGTCAGCGAGGTTCTGTCAGAATCCAAGACACGGTACCAGCCGGTCCAGAAGCTACTCTACGCAGTGCTCATCACCTTGCGGAAGCTACGACACTACTTCCAGGAGTACTCGATTGTTGTTATCATCGACTACCCGCTCGGTGACATACTCCACAACCAGGATGCTACTGGAAGAATCTCCAAGTGGGCGGTCGAACTCGGCGCCCTCAACATTGACTTCAAGCCACGTACTGCTATCAAGTCCCAGGCACTAGTCGACTTCATGGCAGAGTGGCAGGAGAATCAGCTACCAACTCCAACCGAGCGCCCAGAACACTGGGTGATGTACTTCGACAGCTCACTCAAGCTCGAAGGGGCAGGTGCAGGGGTGCTGCTGATCTCTCCAAAGGGCGAACAACTCAAGTACGTCCTACAGATCTTCTGGAAGGTCTCAAACAACGAAGCCGAGTACGAAGCCCTACTTCACGGGCTCCGCCTCGCAATCTCTTTGGGCATCAAGCGGCTACTAGTCTATGGCGACTCCGCAGTGGTCATCAACCAAGTCAACAAGTCTTGGGATCGCAACAAGGAGAACATGGCCGCCTATTGTCTGGAGGTCCGCAAGCTCGAGAACAAATTCCATGGTCTCGAGTTCCACCACGTCGTCCGCGACAACAATGTTACCGCGGACGTCCTGTCGAAGCTTGGTTCTACTCGCGCGCAAGTTCCTGCTGGAGTCTTCGTCCACGAGCTTCACGCGTCATCCATCCTGGAGTCGGCGCCAACGGCTACTGACCCTGCGCCATTACAGTCTGGCCAGGAGGTCATGATGATTGACGTGGACTGGAGACAACCCTTCATCGACTACATCCGTGAGCAGAAGGTCTCATCCGACAAGAACTTGGCCAAATAACTCGTCCGCCGAGCAAAGGCCTACGTCCTAGTCGGAGACAAGCTCTACAGGCGAGGTGCCACTTCTGGAGTACTCATGAAGTGCATACCTCGAGAAGAAGGCAAGGATATCTTGGAGGAGATCCACAAAGGTGTCTGCGGCAACCACGCGTCTTCTCGAACGCTGGTGAGCAAGGCTTTCCGACGAGCTTTCTACTGGCCAACAGCTCTGGCCGATGCTGAAGAACTCGTCAGAAAGTGCCAAGGATGTCAATTCTTCGCCAAGCAACAACACGTCCTGGCCTACAAGCTAGTCACCATACCACCAACCTGGCCCTTTGCCTGCTGGGGACTCGACATGATTGGGCCTCTGCCAACTGCGCCAGGAGGATTCAACAGAGTCTTGGTGGCCATCGACAAGTTCACCAAGTGGATCGAAGTCAAGCCAGTCACCTACCCAAAGGCCGACAGAGTACTCGACTTCTTGGATGAACTCGTGCATCGCTACGGGTTGCCCCATCGCATCATCACAGACTTGGGTTCCAACTTCAACAACCACCAGTTCTGGGAATACTGCGAGAACAGCGGGATCGACATCCGGTACGTCTCAGTCGCCCACCCTCGCGCCAACGGTCAAGTTGAGCGTGCCAACGGGATGGTACTCGACGCCCTCAAAAAGCGATTGCACGACGCAGCTAACACAAAAGGAGGCAAGTGGATCAAGGAACTACCCAACGCACTCTGGGGGCTTCGTACTCAGCCTACCAAGCCGACGGGGCAGTCGCCCTACTTTCTGGTCTACGGCTCCGAAGCTATTCTACCTGCCGACGTGATGTGGGAATCCCCGGCAGTAGAACAATACGACGAAGGCATCTCGGAAGACAGCAGACGGGTTGACATCGACGGCCTCAAAGAAGCTCGCTGCGCCGCCCTCGTCCAATCAGCAAGGTACCTCGAGGGTATCCGACGCTACCACGATCGCAACGTCAAGGAACGCTCCTTCAACGTCGGCGATCTAGTCCTCCGTCGTATTTAGAACACGGACGGACTACACAAGCTTAGCTCGCCATGGGAAGGTCCCTTCTCAATCTCTAAGGTGACCGGACCATGCTCCTACCGCCTCCAAACACTTGAAGGCGACGACATCAACAACTCGTGGAACATTGACCAGCTGTGTCGCTTCTACGCGTAGTCGCTCGACTACTCTACGAGTCCAGGTCTACACGACTACTCACGGACTCCTCGCTGTAAGCGGCCTTTCGGTCCTGGCACTAGTCTCCGGACTACTCTTCTCCAAGATTCAGCGTCTACGGCTACTAACGAATCTTGGGCTGCTTAGAGCACTGAGGACTCTAGCGGCGGTCTGCAAGACCATGTACTCTAGATCCAGTCTATACGACTACTAACGGATCTCTAGCTGTAAGCGGCCTAAGGGTCCTAGCGCCAGTTAGCCGTAGGCGGCCTCCGGGTCCTGGCGACTACACTTGTAAACAGCTCTGACCATTCAGGTGTACTTATTCATCAGTAATAAAGTTTGATTCAACTTATTTACTGTGCCTTCCAATCAGGCATCTCCTACTGAGTACTACTACTCGCAAGCTCCACCACGGTTTGGTACTCTGCACACTTCGTTGCAAGTGGCGGCTACGAGTACTTATTTCACAGATATATCGTGGTCAACTTTCATTGATAATCCAAACAAGTTACTAACAACTCTGTTTGTTTTACATCAACTACTTCAAGCTACTGCTACAGGTACTTCTACTGAAGGTTGAGCTTTTCCGCCACTTGTTCAGCAATGGGCGCCATCTCCTCCAGGAGGGTCTTGTACTGATCGTCAGTACAGTTCGCTGCAAGTCCACCGGCGACTACGTCCACTGGAGCCTTGGGGAAATATGACTTCATGTATGCCAAGACTTGGTTCGGGATCGACTTCGCCAAGTGCTTGACATACGTCGCCAAATGCCCGGGGGCTTCCTTCAACCGGTCCACCAGTGGAGCAATCTTCGGCCCGCCCGGGTGTGGCACCAGCAGCCTTGCAATGGGTAGCGCGGCTTCCTCAAGTTCCTTCAGTTGGCCCCACAGTTTCTCGCAATCTTCATTGAGCTTCTGCAGAGATTTATAGCAATTGACAAGGTCACGGTCTTGTGACAACCCGCCTAGGAAAATACCGTACTATCGCCTAAACCAATCCACTCTGGTCATTAAGCAATAATAAAGTATCATCCTGTCGTTAGTTGCCGGGTTAACGCCCGGTAAATCACTTGGAATTCACACAGAGGATCGAACATATGCATTAAAACTCACGCGAAGGCGAGTCCAGAGTACACACAAATTAAATCCCATTTATTACAAACCATTGTTCATGACGTGAAGTAGAGGTTCAGAGTTCGAAAACAGCAGAAATAAATAAACTAGCGCAATCACAGGAGGCCGTCCGTGATGCCATTACACCTCGTCATTCACCCATCCCTGCTCCCAGCCGGTGGAATCTCACCAGGTCAAACAACACCTGCAACAACATTTTTAAAGCAAGGCTGAGTATACTAATACTCAGCAAGACTTAACCGTTGGGTGACAACTACATCACCAAACTCTAGACATGAGAGGCTTTTTGGACGGTGGAGTTCTTTTGCTGAAAAGCAACAAAGAGTATGTCCTTACTTTCAATATTTTAGCACAAATTCTAGTTGATTACCATTTCTAAGTGTGCCAACTAATTCAATCAAGAATTTCATAATACAATTAATTCAGGCAGTAATATTCACAAAGTTCCATCATTAAGGGATATCATGGCCAGTTGATTAAGCAGTCTCGGATAATGGTGAGAGGCCGACAATCGATTGATTTAAACCTTGCAAGGTAAACCTAAACACATGGTAGGGTGCCCCCGCGAGGACAACCACCAGGCGGTTCCCAAAAGTCCTCGGCTTGGGATCGAAGATTACTGTCCCAGGTACAAGGCTATCTGGCATACCCCGCAAGGCACCCAGCTTCGCACATGTACCCCCCTCTCCCGGTAGCTAGCCGGGCGGTGATTACTCGAGATTAGTAATAGTAAGTTCCCGCACCGTCTCATTAAGGTACTAGGCTTACCGGTCCCATTCCTGACAAGTGCTTAGTACGTTCAAAAGCTTAGCCCACGAAAGCCACTGGACCGGAGCCCAAATCCCATGCTCTGACCACATGAGCAATCCATTAACAAAGATCTTATGATTCCAACATAAGAACCTATTCTCGCGAGTGACGAACATCACTCGACTTGTACCGGTCCTATAGCATAGCAGCTATCGACCTAACATACTAGTAAAAGACATAGGTACCTAAGGATCATGCACCTAGGGTTTCAATTCAACTCCTGAAACATAAATGCACAATCATATCAAACATAATTGCATAATTTTAAAAAGACAGGGTTAATGATCCGGGGCTTGCCTTCGCTGGCAAGGTTGGCCTTGGGCCCTTCTGGACTTTGGTCCAGGTCTTGAGCTACGTCCACGTACTGCAGCTCACCGTCAGCTCCTCCTTCTCCTCCTTCCGGCACGAGCGTATAACTACCGTCGGGAAGATCTACACGAGGATGCAATGCAAGATTTAATTGGCAGTTTTTAATTTAATTAATTACAAACAACAAACGACAACCATGGGGTGCATGGTTGACCACATTCACCTAGATAAGCACACATTCAGCATACTCTTCCAATACAGGAACAATATGCGGTTCTTTATTAATTATTCTATGTGATAGTGACTGTGTACATATTTATGTAATTAAATTAATTTAAATTCCACAAACAGCAATGGGTTGGCCTTTACCTTTTTAAACTGATTTACATTACACACATATGGTTATGAGGGGTGTGGTTGGTGATTTCTCATTTACTTAACATTAAGCTTTGAATTGCTTTCATAGCTTTTATTCATAACATTAATTAATAAAATTCAGTGGAAGGGTTTATTAAGCACTAAACACCTATACAAGGCCACTGAACACTCATGCACACTTAGGGGAGCTACAAAATTAATTAAACCGAAAATAACGAAGTTTAGCTACCACAATAAGAGAAATGCATACAAAAATAAATACACATCAAAATGATTCCAACTTTCTCACACATGGCCTCTGGTCCAAATCTAAGCTAGGCAGGTAACATATACACCTAGAACTACTATAGATCTTGAGTTATGCAATTACAAAGAAAATCAAGCATATTTCAAGAATAAATATTTATGTCAATGATAAAATTGTGATTAATTTACCAGAAGTGTATTTTGGTACAAAATGACAACATGTAGAAGTTGAGCACAAAAATCTAATTATTCTTAGCTACAAAAATCATTTAGACAGATTCTGCATAAATAGAAAACAATTCATAATACAAGATTTACAACATAACTTTGTGCAATTTTTGGTACCGCAACTAGTCCTAGCATAACACACAACATATCCAAAATTCAGCTACAGAAGACCTGTATATTTTGAGATACAATAGATCTAGGTTTTTCCTATTTCTATTTTTCATGCAAAACCTATCAGGCAAAACTATGGTCATGCTTTACAAAAGTTGTAGTGTTTTTCACAAGGAGTCCAAAAAAATTGAGTTTGCATTTTTCTGATTTTTCTATGATTTGCTACGGATTTTCTAAGATTCAGCTGAAATGGTTCACTATTGAAGATTCTAACTTTCACTCAGGTCCCTGGACAGTTTTGATTCCTTACAGATATACCCCTAGATCACAGTTAGGACCCTGGAAAGATTAAAAATGTTGCAATTGGGTCCCTGGCCACAGGGGGGGCGGCGGGCTCGCCGGAATTAGGCGAGGCCGGCGGCGGAGACGGCCGGGGAATAGGTGGGGGAGGTGCGCGAGCTCACCTAGGGGCTAGGGGGCATCGGTGTTCGAGCGGAGGAGCGGCCGGCGGCGGTGCTCGGCGGTGCCCGGCAGACAACGGCCGCTGCTCTGCTGTTTCGGTGTGGCGGTGGCTCTGCCTAGGCAAGGCGCGGCCCGGGTAGCTCCAGGGGACCGCGGGGAAGAGCCTAGTGGGCTCGGTTGGCACTAGGCGCGAGCGGACAAGGGGTTTCGCCGGCGGCGGCTTCCCTGGCGGACGGCGGAGCACGGCGTGTGGAAAAGCGGTGGCGGACCGGCATGCGCGCGACAGCTCGTGCTTCGGAGCGTCCAAGTGTAGGGGCTAGGGGGTTTGGACAGCTCTGGCGGCGTGCCAACGGCGGTGCGGCGGTAGCGGGCACGCTTGCACGAGGAGGAAACCGCGGCCCCTTTATACGCAAGCGAGGGACGCATAGCTTCGACGCTAAGGAAGTGCCGCGAGGTGTGGACCCGGACTGCCTTGGGGTGCGTGTGGCTGGACCTCGGCAGGTGTGCACGGCAGGGAGGGCAGCGGCGGACCGGCGGGCAACCGATGGGGCGGCCGACCGGCGAGTGAGGGCACGGCACGTGGCCGGCCCCGGGGTCCACCTGCGTCACGCGAGGCACGGCACACGGACCGGCGGTCGCGGGCCCGCCTCGGCATGCGCGTACGGCGGCGCACAGCGTCGTGGCGGCGGCGACGCGTGGCGGCGCGCTCTGGCACGGGAACGCGCTGGCGCGGCGCGACGTCGCGCGTTCCGGCGTCGTTTCAAATCAGTTTAACACTGTTTGACTGAGTTTATCTCAAGATTTTGCAACATAAGTGCTCCAAGGTGTGAATAGCAAAGTTGCAGATCTACTAACTCTCTACAACTTTTACAAAGGCCGACAGGTGTTTTGATCAACAGTTTTTGCAGAAACGGCTTGCCAACTTGGGGTTTTTCTTGGCGCTGGTGAACAGGAGCTGCTGCAGTTGACCAAGTTTTCCACCCTTTTCCACTCAAAATTTGAAATGCCATCCAACATGAAAGTTGTGTCCCTCGAAAAACTGGACAACTTTTATATTGGGAGATTTTGAAGTGTTTAGGTGAAATTTGGAGAACGCGGCAAAAGTTCCGGAGGAAGTTCAAAGACATTAGGGTTTAAGTAGGGTTTGACCGTGCCTTTGACCAAGGTTTGACCACAAGTGTGTGTTGACTGGATCAAGAGGGTTATTAGGGATTGTCGGCTCGGTTTTCGAGGTGATGACGCAGGTTGACCATGGTTTGACTGGCGTCAATACGTTTCACTCGGTCATTAGCACTAATGATGCTAATAAAAAACCTGGGGCGTCACAGGTCTGAGGCTTCACGAAGCTCCATGTGCTTGATACACTCATGGCGCAACTGAACATACTCATACTCAAGTACCTCTCTTTTGTCGGTCTCACGGTACACGATGTTCTTCAAGTCCGTCTCCGACGCCTTCAGCTGGTCGACCCTTTCCTCAAGCTCTGCAGACAACTCATCACATCGCCAGATTACACCAAGGTACCCTAATAAGTACTCAAAGGCTTTGGCAGGAAGCATACCTTTATTCTTCTGGCGCAGCGACTTGTTTTTCCGAATCAAGTCGTCCCTCTTCGCCTGCATCTCTTGCACTTCGTTATGATACTGGGCGAAGGCACCGTCAAGCTTGGATTGGAGCAGCGCAGAATGTTTCTTCGACTTGTCGAGCTCCTTCTCCAAGGCTTCAGCACGAAGGACTGTGTCGCCGTACCCCTTCAACAGCTCGGACTTCTCACGGGATCTTTCAATAATATCTTGTGAAGACAGAACAGTCAAACGGGTACTTTGTATTTCGTCGTACAAGACTACTCGAGGTACTCACACCATACCTTGACCCACTGCTGGGTACGTCGCCATGACTCCATGTTCAGAGCGACAACGGCCGGATCGACAAGATTGTCTTCTAGCAGCTCAAGACCCCCGCGGCTCGAAGATGCCTCCTCTGCCATAGCCGCCGAACGGATCGGCGCAGCTTCCTCTATGATGGGCGAGCGGACGACTACGTCCGTGCTTGTCCTGTGGAGCGGATCGTCCTGCACCTCCACACCCAACTCGGGGGCTGTTTCTTCCGCCGTCCCGGCCATCGGTCCTGTGGGCTCTGACTCCACAGTAGCCATCTCCATGGCCACGGCTTCAGGAATCGAGGCTCCCTCAGCTTGTGCTCCTAGTACAATGAGTACACGCAGTTAATCTCAGCGGCTACGACTACTATGCATGATGACTATCAGTGGTGACAGGACACATACCTTCAACCAAGGTGGCTTCCTCCAACGACGACTCCACCGCGACTTCAGTCTGTGGCGGTGGCGTGGGTTCGCGCTCCTCCGCCGAGCGGCCCTCTCCGTCGGGTGGAGTGCTGGTCTCCTCACCGTCCCACGACAGGTCCGTGGATTTCCTGCATCACGAAGCAATCAAGTCAACAAGACAAGTCTGCCGTCTATACGACTACTTGAAAGTTCATAAGAACTTACAATGTCGACCGCACCACGGTCACGGTCGGAGCACCTAGTATACTAGCAATATCAACTATGCCAGCCTCGGCAGCAGCTCCGGCCTCAACAGGCGCCTCCTCCGGTTGCTCTATAGTCGCGGCCGACGGAGGGTTTCGTCCTTCTTCAACCGATGGCTGCGGCTCCGCAGCGCCGGTCTCCTGCCGTGCCACTGTCGGCACGACTTCTTCGGTTGACGGAGGCGGGCTGATACTCCTCTCAGCTGCTGCCCCCACGGTGTCCAGGACCCCCTCGTCGCCCTGGTCTACGAGGTCCGGGGAGGGGATATCCTGCAACATTACAAGACAATTGATCAGCACACGACTACCCATCAGCTGCGCTCGACTACTCTAGTCGCGGTGTTTACCTCTTGGCTGGTCGTCTCGGATATCTTCAGCTTCTTGACGGCGCGTTTCCGTGCCACGTTGCGAGGCCTCCTCGGCAGCATCGGCAAACTAGCCTCGAGACTAGATGGTTTCTCGATGACTGGGACGTTTGGCATCCCAGCTCGGCTGAACCTGGAGCGCAGCTGGAACCTTTGCTGCAGAGTTTCTTCATCTTCATTGTCATCAGAGCCGGACTCAATGACAACGACGTCTTCGCCTTCACCGACCACGCGGCGTTCCTTCTTCTTGCACTTCTCCTCCGGTTGCTCCACAAGTCACGGAGGAGAAGTCGGGACTGAGACGTATTTCGCCATGTCATCCTACAACATGTAGCACATATGAGTACGACTACTTCAAGCAAATCAGTACTCGGGGGCTTATGTCACGACTACTGACCTGATTAGACGGCCGTGCCGCAGAATACTCTGGCACTGGGCACGGTGTGTACGGGGGCATATCCTTGAAGATCTTGCCCAGCCTCTCCACGATGACATGGTCCTCGTGTTCGAAGCTAGGCAACCGGGATGTATCCTTGTCGCTGGTGTACTGGTACCCGAGGGTGTCTCGTGCCATCAGTGGCTGCACCCTCCTCTTCATGAAGCTGAAGGCCACGTGTTCGGCCCTCAGCCCGGCTTCTCGCAAGGCCTTGATCTTCTTCAGCAACTCGGGTAGCTGAATACCCTATTGCATGGTGGGCTCTGTGTTCCACCACGGCTTGTTCTTCGGTTGACACCCGCTCGGCTTCGGCAGCTCAGGATGATGGTTGCTGATGTAGAACCACTTGGCCTTCCAGTCCTGGTTGGAGTCTATCAACTTGTACGGCAGGTACTGGTCGGCGGCGTCTTCACGCATCTGGATACCGGCACCTCTGACTATTCGTGTATCGTTGGTGCTCGGTTGCGGCTTCAACCGGAAGAACTTCCGGAACAAGATCCAGTGGGGCTTGATCCCCACAAAGGCTTCGCATAAGTGTACAAAGATGGAGATGTGGAAGATACCATTGGGGTTGAGATTAAGGTACTCAATGCCGTAGTACCTGAGTAGACCCTTGAAGAAATCACTGGCGGGGAGCGCCAATCCGCGCTCTACGAACCGGGCGAACATTGGGATTTCGTCCGGGTTCTTCTCCATCGGGTATGGATCGCCGGTGGCGGTGCGCCATAGATCCACCTCCTTCTCACGAAGGAACCCACTGTTGACCAAGGCGAGGAGGTCCTCGGTCTTCAGTTTAGCTTTCTTCCATTCCTTCGCCGGATTGGGGCGAGGGGACGGAGGTGGCGACGTCGACGACTGGCCGGCATCACCGGTCTCTTCATCGCGACTTCTCTTCTTCGACGCACCGGTCTTCTTGCCCTTCGCCGGAGACCCTTTCATTCTCCAAGAGACGGGTGTCTTCACTCGCATTCGCTCGGGGGCTACAGCGGTGGGTGCACTGCGGCGGCACGAGCAACTGGATCTACGCGCGGCGGCGGCAACAGAGGAGCAGAGGAGGCGGCGATTCAGATCTAATCTGAGGAATGCAACTGCTAGGTGTGAAAACCCTAAGGGACTCACCGGTTATTTATAACCGGCCCTAGCGGCTTGGTTCTCAGATACGGCGCCAGACGGGTGACCTAGCAGCAGCAGCGTGACTCTTCAACTTCTAGTACTCGATGCTCTCCATCTCGGGGGCTCGACTACTTCAGATGACCTCCGTGGGGCACAACCAGATACAAGACCCACTCAGGACACATTCTACAGTCCAGATGACCCTTTAATTCGAGAGGAAGTACTCGACTCAAGGCTCGGGGGCTCTTTGCCACGTGTCCTTCGGTTTTTTCTCCGGATTTTTCGGGATAAGATTGGCAGAACTTCAGATTGACCCTCAGCTTGAATCTACGATTCGACCTAAGGCTCAGGGGCTACATTCCATATGGAATGTGATTCTCCGAATCGCATTTTTCATATGGTTTCTTCATCAAGACATCACGAGTATTATTGAAGACCTTCGAGAGAAGCACTCGGGGACGCTTGGGGACTACTCGAGAAGACTTCAAGACTACTCAAAGATCAGCTGGAGTACCTTCCAGCCTCGGGATGATTCAAGCATTCTTGAGGACTTTCGGCTTGTGGAACTCGGGGACGCTCAAGGACTACTCGCCAAGGCCATCAAGACTACTCGAAGACATCCAGCTCGACTACAAAGTACTCGAGGGCTTGTCATATGGACATCCCAGGGCCCACTACTCCGGTGGGTACCAGGACCGACTACTCGGTGGGCCCCTGGGACTACTTAACTTGGGCAACACGGCACCTACTAGCGTGGGGCGCAAGGATTACAGAGGGATAGTACTCGGATAGGAAGCTACACATGTCTGGATCCATGTAAAGAACTCCTAGCCGTACCCGACAAGTACTCTCCCCCTCAAACCGACTTGTAACCCTGCCTCCCGGGCTATATAAGGCGAGGCAGGGACCCCTATCTCTTCATCCGCATCTTCTTGTAAACACACCCAATCAATCCAGAGCTACACAGCATACAGGACGTAGGGTATTACGCACCTCGCGGCCCGAACCTGTCTAAATTGTGTGCCACGTGTCTCTCCTTCGAGTTACCGATCTCGGCGAGGCCACATTCATCTACCTACTACCCTTGGTAGGTTGCCGGTCTAAAACACCGATATCTCCCCCAAATTTTGTTGCAAGAGCTTGAGAGCCATGTGTGGTTCGAGGACCGGTGGATGGTCGCTTCCTGCTGTGATGAGTGATTGACAACGTGGTGTGGACTGATTCTTGGCTAAGTATTGCAGGTGCAGGTTGCGGCTTGACTGGTGCTGGTGTAGGTGAAGAACAAGCGCGAAAGGTCATTGTCGGTGAGGCCTGCAGGTGTGGAGAAGACAAGTAGGCTTGGTTCGAGGGACCCGGTGGCCAGTGGGGTCAAGTGCGGGCCACATGGTGGCAAGAACGGCAAGATGAAGTCGTGGACGGTTTCATGGTTGAGCCTCAAAACCAAGGTCGAGCCGGGACTACGTGGGAGCCGAGTCATGAGTGGTGATTGGCGGAGGCTACACCGAGTTCGTGGGGTTTCCGGTGTTTCATCAGAAAACCACTGGGTTCCTTGGTTGATCCACAAAGCCAAGACCGAAGAACCGAAGACGGAGGTGCAGCAGCTCCAGACCAGTCTGACCGGTGGGTCTGACCGGTCTGACCGGTGGGTACCGGTCTGACCGATGAGGAGCACCGGTCTGACCGGTGTGCGACGACGCAGTCCAGAATCTTCGAAGCGGAGGACACGCTTCGGGATCGCAAGGCTTGCGTCGAGGCTAAGCAAGTTTGCGGTCCCTGGGCATCCGTCTGATGGACCGAAGACAAAGATTTCCGAATTCACCCTTGAGGGGCATGTATCCCTAGTTAGCTAGTAAGGGTATTTTCGTCTTTCGGTTGCCTCCATATAACCCAAGTGGTGAGAGGATGGCACCCATCTCTTGGAACCCTAGCTCATTTGGTTTTCCTATTTTCTCTTCCTATTTTCCTTAGGATTTTCATAGGACTAGCTTGAGAGCTTCATGGTGAGATCTTGTGAGAGGGAAGGATGATCGGGCGGCAAGCTTGACCTTGTATGAACCTCTTTGGTATGTATAGATGATTCGGCGTGGTTCCTTAAGGCTTGGATGTGTCTTTCCCGTTTCTCCTTTTTGGTGATTTTCGGAGGTTTTTCTTGGCGAATTTCTTGTGGCGGTTTTGAGACCTTTCTCTTTGGGATTTGGTGGGGGATGTATGCATGAACCCCTCGTGGTTTTTTTCCCTTTGATTCCCCTTCCAAATCCGTGAGTAAAGGGGCTCAATTTTGGGGTTTTCGTGGTTCTAGGGTTCGCGGTGTTCTTGGCGGAAATCCTTCGATTCCTCTTGATTCAACAACTTTTGGTGGACCAAATCTTGGCCATGGAGTGCCCATGAGGTGTTCCTACTATCCCCAAAGTCTTGTGCGAATCCGTGGAGCGAATCGGGAGATCGGGAGTTAGATTTGGAGGAGTTGACCCGCGGGCGCTGTTCATCCCGAGCTGCCCAGGCGCGACCGGTCTGACCGGTGCTCTTGACCGGTCTGACCAGTGCTAGCCCTTGGTGGGATTTGTCTCGGGTAACAGCCTTGTCCATGTGGTTTTGTCCCGGGGTTCTGCTGGTCAGTTCTTGGCGTGTTTGGAGTTGTTTTGCTAGGTTTTTGAGGGGTTCTTCTTCCTTCCAGGTTGTGTTTCGAAGGTGGTTTTTGTTCCAGGGCCTAGAGGTGTCACTGAGGCTTCCTGGAACATTTACTGTGCGGCTGCTGTAGCCACAGGCCTGACCGGCGCTGTCCACCGGTCTGACCGGTGTCACCGGTCTGACCGGCGCAGGCCATCGGTCTGACCGTTGTAGCACAGGCAGCAAGCCGTGCAAGTTTCCGCTGTGTGTGTTGGTGAGTTTTGGCTCGAAAGGTTGTGTGTTGGTTCCTAGGACCAGTAGCACTCCAGTGGCTGCGTGGTCTTGACCAACTTGGGTAGTTGAGTTGGAGAAGTGTTTCGGAAGCCGTGTTCGTCTTGTTGGAGTTCCCATCTCCTTCGAGAAGAATTTTTATCGGCTCCCATTCACTCCCCCCTCTCTGGTTCGCCTAATCGGTCCTTCAATTGGTATCAGAGCCGGTTCGGGTCTTCATTGACTGTTACCAGTCTAAGATCCAAAGATGGCGTACCAGGAACGGGGTTCGGGTCCTCCGCACTTTGATGGGAAGAACTACCAGATGTGGCAGAGGCGGATGGCAGCGTTCCTCCGCGGAAAGGGTCAGATCCTTTGGGACGTTACGGTGAACATAGCTTATGTTGATCCGATGAACTTCCTTGCTCCAGGATCGAGGGATATGTTCGACGCCAACAACAAGGCGGTCGACTACTTGTTTCGTGCTCTGTGTCAGCCCGAATTCGATCGGGTTCAGACAGAGGACTTAGCTTGTAGGATTTGGGAGCAGTTGAAGGATGCTCATGTTGGGAATACTCAGGTTCAGGCTCGGATGTACGCGACTTACCGGAGAGAGTACGACAACTTCACTCATCTCCCCGGTGAGTCCATCGATGCCCTTTTCCAGCGTTTTACAGTCGTGGTGAACAACATGAGAGCCAATGTGGCCGTGCTCCGATACGATGATCATGATAGAGCCGTGAAGCTCTTGCACTCGTTGGATCGTATCGTATGGGACGGGAAGGTTGAGGCTATCCTTGAGTCCGAGAAGTATGACACCTTGACCGTGAACGAGCTGTTCTCGAAGTTCAAGTCGGCTGAGTTGGACCGTGGTATGACAGCCAAGATCGAGAGCCCGACTGATTCTCATAGTCTTGCTCTCGTTGGTGGCAAAGGAGCTAAGTCTAACGCTAACGCATCCTCCAGGGTGTACTCTCTGTCTTCTTTGATGTCTTTGCCAGACGAGGAGTTCGACATGCTTGGAGAGGACGAGCTGGCGTTGCTGACCAGGCGGTTCGAGAGGTTGCACGAGAACCGGGTGAACACGAGGAGGACAGCAAGGACGTGCTTTCAGTGCGGCAAGCCAGGACACTTCATCGCCGACTGCCCGGAGAAGACTGAGAACACGGACGGCTACAGGCACCGGTCGAGCAGGGACGGCAAGTACCGATCAAGGCGCGATCACAAGCACAAGGACGAGCGACGGTCGAGGAAGAAGGACGGCCGCGGCAGGAAGGCCCGAGCGATGGTCGGAGCGAGCGACGTCAACTCCAGCTCTGCCTACTCTTCCTCGAGCTCGAGTAGCAGCGAAGATGAAGGTGATCGGCACAAGAACAAGAAGGCGTCCAAGAACTTGAGCGGGTTGAGCTGCTTCGCGGGAGATGGCTTCTGCGGCATGGCTCGTAGCTCCGGCAGCAAGAAGAGTCACCAGAGCGACTCGGACTCCGACTCCGAGGATGAGGTATGTGATGAGCTCTCTTCTTTGCACAAGGAGAATGAGGAGTTGGTTGACTTGCTTGATAATCACGATCACATGCTTAGAGAGGCCAAGAAGATGAGGAAAGATCTTAGGGCCTCACTAGAAGATGCTAGGAACCGTGTGGCTGAGCTAGAAACCCAGAACCTAGATGCTAAGCTTGAGATTGATTCGCTTAAGGCTTCTCCTGTGATTTCTGATGATGTTGATTGTGTTGATTGCTCTGTGTACCTAGCTGATCTTACTGCTCTTAAGGATAAGCATGCTTCTACTTGTGATGAACTAGATATGCTTAGGGTTGAAGTGGCTGAGCTTAAGTCTAGACCTGCTTTGCTAGGTGCTTGCACTTCTTGCCCTGTTTTGCATGGAAAGATTGATGAGATGCATGCTTACACTGTTTCGCTTGAGGCTAAGTTGAAAGAGCCTATTCCCACTTTTTGCTCTACTTGTGAATTGCATGCGGTTAAAAATTTGGAGCTTGCGCATTATGTTGATCGCTTGCAGGATGAGAATGATGATCTGAGGAAATGTATGAGTTGGTTGTCGGGTCAGGAGCCTCAGCTTGGTATCATGATAGCGGCTTTCAAACGCTTTGATGGTCAGGCACTTGGGGCTGACAAGCTTGGAGAGAACAGTGGTGAGGGAGTTGGAGAGATCCCTATTCCACCACCAAACAGACACAAGAACAAGTTTGAGCCCAAGCCTAACCATCTCAGAAACAAACTTGACACTACTCTAGATCCACCCATATTCCCTCACCCAACAAAGAATTTCCAAAAACCGATGAAGTTTGTGAGCCCAAAGGGAGGTGAGAAAGGAGAGAAGAAGGGTGAGAAACCGAGTGAGCAGCCCCAACCCAAGCCTAAGCCTAAGCCACAGCCCATGAAGTTCCATTGTGGGTATTGTGGGAGAGATGGTCACAAGGATGAGTTTTGCTTCAAGAGGAAGCGTGAGGAGAGAATGGCAAAGGAGTGGGCTAACAAGGACAGGTACCACCCCTCTAATGGTGTACCTGAGCCTCGTATGTAGATGCCCAGGGCCAAGGCGATTGTGAGGACGGTTCTGGCTTGGGGAGACCGGAAAGTAGCAGGTGGTGCTGCTGGCCGAGCTCCACCGGTCAGACCAGTGCGCTACACCGGTCAGACCGGTGCAGGTCTGGACAGACAGCAGTCTGGTTTTCGTGCTCGTGAGGATGCTCGGTTTGGTTCTGGTGGTCGTGGTTCTGGTGGTTGGTCTGGAAAGTTTGCAGGTGGTTAGTTTGCTAGGCGTTCTCCACCTCGTGCTCAATACGAGGGTGGGAGGAGTCGTAGCTTTGAGATGGAGAGGAGGAACGGTCCACGGTTTTCCTTTCGTGGCTTTCGTTCTCCTCCAGCTAGAGAGGGTTGGTTTTCTCGTAGTGGTTACCGTGGTGGTAGCTTTGATATGCGTGATGATTTGGTTTGTGCTAACCCCACTTTGGAGCAAATGGCTCGGCACTGGTTTTACTCTTTTGGTACTAACCCCAGTGCTGAGTCGTTTGTTCACTCACGTGCTCGCTTTTGAATTTCAGGTGGGAGACTTGAGGAACGTTTGGTTGATTGACTCCGGTTGCTCGAGGCATATGACCGGAGACAAGGGGTGGTTCTCAAGTCTCGTCCCGGTGGTGTCCAAGACATACATCACTTTTGGGGACAATGGGCGAGGGCGTGTGCTTTCAGAAGGTGAGATTAAGGAAAGTGAAAAGGTCACTCTCAAGCGTGTTGCTCTTGTTAAATCGCTCGGGTTCAATTTGCTTTCGGTGTCCCAGCTTTTGGATGAGGGCTTTGAGGTGTTGTTTCGGCCTGGTGGTTCTCGGATTTTAGATTCTCGAGGGGACCTAGTTTGCATGGTCGTTCCCGAGGGTCAAGTGTTCCGAGCTAATTTTTCTCAGTCTTCTGGTGTGGAGCGTTGCTTTTTGGCTGGTTCTTCGAGTGAGTTGTGGAAGTGGCATAGGAAGTTGGGTCACTTGAGCTTCGACCTTTTGTCACACTTGAGTAAACTCAATTTGGTCCGAGGATTGCCACGGTTGAGGTTTGAGAAAGAGTTGGTTTGTGCGCTGTGTAGGCATGCCAAGATGGTAGCCTCTTCTCACCCGCCTCTCACCGATGTGATGACTGAGCGTCCATGCGAG
This sequence comes from Cenchrus fungigraminus, assembly GCA_036936925.1. NCBI lineage: Eukaryota > Viridiplantae > Streptophyta > Magnoliopsida > Poales > Poaceae > Cenchrus > Cenchrus fungigraminus. The sequence continues at coordinate 86,783,381 of CM072779.1, read as the reverse complement.
CTGCTCCATATGGACCTTATTGGCCCAGCTCGTGTGCGATCTGCGAGTGGGAAGTGGTATGTCCTTGTTGTGGTGGACGACTACTCTCGGTATGCGTGGGTGTTCTTTCTTGAGGAGAAAGGGGAGACGTTTGGTTTTGTTCGAGATCTTGTCTTGAGGTTAAGAAACGAGAGGCACGGAGATGCCATACGAGCGATCCGCAGTGACAGTGGCTCGGAATTCAAAAACTCTCGCTTCGAAACCTTTTGCCATGACTTGGGTCTTGAACACCAGTTTTCGAGTCCGTATACGCCTCCCCAGAATGGCGTGGTGGAAAGGAAAAACAGGACCTTGTGCGAGATGGCTCGGACGATGCTCGACGAGCATAGGACTCCGAGAAGGTTCTGGGCTGAGGCGGTCAATACCGCGTGCTATGTGTCGAACAGGATCTACCTCAGGGTTCACAAGAAGAAAACCTGTTACGAGTTGATGCACGGTCGCACACCCAAGGTGAGTCACTTCCATGTCTTTGGTTGTAAATGCTTCATTCTGAAGAAAGGGAAGAAGTTGGACAAGTTTGAGGCTAGGTCTGTCGATGGCATTTTCTTTGGTTACGCATCTCATTCTAGAGCATTTCGTGTGCTCAATCTTGAAACTACCCAAATCGTGGAGACTTGCGAGGTGACCTTCAACGAGACACATCCACGTTGTCAGCTTATTTTTGAGTGTGCAGGTGACGACGAACTTGGCGAGGAGATCTTTCAGGAGGAGGAGCATGAACATGGAGATGATGAAGATGGCGGTGTGGTGCCCGCGGCTGAACATGTACCTACTACTTCGACGACGATCGAGAACGGGCCCTCTCCCACACCTACAACGACAAACCCAGATCAAGGCGAAGCTGCTGTTGAGGGGGAGGTAGCATCAAGGCGAGAACCTCCCCGGCGAGTGCAAGTGGATCATCCAGCTTCGAGAATCATCGGCGACATGAATGAACGTACTACACGATCGAGGGTTCGGAACAATTCTCATTTCGCTCATGCTGCTTTTGTTGCCACCTTTTAGCCCAAAGACATTGGACACGCGCTATCTGATCATAATTGGGTTAATTCGATGCATGAGGAGTCGGAGAATTTTGAGAGGAACCAAGTTTGGGTGTTGCTTGACCCTCCCCCAGGGTGTAAGCCGATTGGGACATAATGGGTGTGGAAAAATAAAGAGGGAGAGAAAGGAGAAGTGGTGAGGAATAAGTCAAGACTTGTTGCTCAGGGGTACAGTCAGAAAGAGGGGATCGACTACGAGGAGACCTTTGCTCCCGTAGCTCGTTTGGAGGCGATCAGGATCCTTCTAGCCTTTTCCGTGGCTAAAGGATTCAAGTTGTACCAGATGGATGTTAAGAGTGCTTTCCTAAATGGTGTTTTGGAGGAGGTAGTGTATGTGAGGCAACCACCGGGGTCTGAGAGTGAGAAGTACCCCCACCGGGTGTACAAGTTGAGGAAGGCGCTGTATGGGCTGAAGCAGGCGCCTAGAGCTTGGTATGGTAGGTTGAGGGGGTTCCTGTTTGAGAGAGGGTTTGAGATGGGGAAGGTCGATCAGACCTTGTTTCTCCTCAGGCAGGGCTGAGATATTCTGATTGTGCAGGTATACGTGGATGATATTGTCTTTGGTGGCTCGTCTAACTCTCTTGTTGCAAGGTTTGCAGAAGATATGAGCAGGGAATTTGAGATGAGCATGATGGGCGAGTTGCAGTTCTTCCTTGGGCTACAAATCAAGCAATCAAAGGAAGGAACATTTGTGCACCAAGCTAAGTACACCAAGGACATTGTGAGGAAGTTCAAGATGGAGGACTCCAAGGCCATGGCGACCCCTATGAGTACGACTACAGCTCTTGATGCGGACGAGGAAGGTGAACACGTGGACCAGAAGGAGTACCGGAGCATGATCGGGTCACTCCTCTACTTGACGGTGACGAGGCCGGACATCCAATTCTCGGTATGTCTGTGCGCTTGTTTTCAAGCGTCTCCGAGAACTTCGCATCGGCAAGCAGTCAAGCGCATATTCAGGTATTTGTGACATACTCCCGACTTTGGCCTTTGGTACTCCGCGTCTTCTTCTTTGGCTCTTCATGGATTTTCAGACGCGGATTTTGCTGGGTGTTAGTTGGATAGGAAGTCCACTTCTGGGACTTGCCAGTTCTTGGGTTCTTCTTTGGTGTCTTGGTCTTCCCGCAAACAGTCGAGTGTTGCTCAATCCACTACCGAGGCAGAGTACGTTGCCGCAGCTAGTTGTTGCTCTCAACTCCTTTGGATCACATACACCATGAGTGACTTTGGTGAGGAGTATACCCATGTCCCACTTCAATGTGATAGCACCAGTGCCATAAGCGTTGCAAAGAACCCAGTGCTCCATTCCAAAACCAAGCACATAGAAGTGAGGTATCATTTCCTGAGAGACAATGTAGAGAAAGGGAAGATAGCCTTGATCCATGTACCCACACATGTCCAACTAGCCGATATTTTCACCAAACCCCTAGATCAAGCAAATTGCACTCGTTTGCGGGGGGAGCTTGGTGTGTGTTTGATTTCTTGAGTTGGTGTGTGGGAGCTCCTTTGTAGCATATGTATAGCTTTCCTTTGTGCATTTCTTGCATTTGGCATGGCATATGTAACATGATGTATAGGCATCTTTGTATCTTAGGTTGCATGCATTTTGTATCATATGCATTGTTTAGGAAAAACTTCTCCTATATACATTGTTCACCATGGAATGATATATATGTCTTTGTGAGCTAGGTTGGTAAGCTATGGTTAGTTTGGCTTAGCTCTTGATAATCTTGGTTTATATCCATGGTTGATGGCTATGTTTTTGAAAAATCTCATATGTATGCTCTCTTGTGAGTAAATGCCTTTATATGATCTTGACATGTTTTTGTGGCTTGGCTATGCTTAGTTTGTGGTTGGATAGCTTAATTTGATCATATGGGGCCAAAGGCTCATTTGCCATCATGAATGTTTAGCCCCCATGCTTGATCTTGTGGAGGGGCATAAGTTCCTTTTTGTCGCAAAGACATTTCATGTACCAATTTCAAATCTGAAAATGAAATGTAAATTGCTTGGAAAATGTGCTCCAATGTCATATGTGCTAATTTTAATTTGCTTTGGGTGCTAAACCGTTGCATGATGCCTACCAATGAGAAGTCTCATATCTAGAAGTAGGCACATGGCTCGGTGGCTTTGACATGACATGAGGTGCTTGTAGGTGTTTATGATGGTCTTATGCTTAGAATGGTTGTCCTAGCATGAAGTTTGTGTGGCTTTGCCATTTTGATATGTTTTGCTCATGTTTAGGACTTTGCTCATGAGAGGGTAAATTTTCGCAAAATTGCTCAATTCTGTCTTAGCTTCGTCCAATGGTTGTGAAACTTAGTGATCATGAAGTTGATGTCATTACGAAGCTATAGAGTATCTAACTTGCTCATTTGGACATGTGTAGCATCCTTTGTTGAATTTTGTCTATTTGAGAAGCTCTAGGTTGCTTTTTTTGCATTTTTGGCTTGATTCATGCATTGTCAACAAGGGGGAGAAGTTTGAGCATGTTTTGGCCTACTGAATGCATCTAGAAGGTTTTTAGGTGGTTTCGAGCCATTTCTGGGCTCTGTTGTGCACCGGTCTGACCGGTTGAGGTCACCAGTCTGATCGGTCAGAGTGCTGGTCCTGTTCACATGTTGAGCACCGGTCTGACTGGTGGTGTCGACCGGTCTGACCGGTCAGAGCTGAGCTGTTGCAGCTGCTCTGTTTCGTCAAGTGGTTTGCATGCATTCGTCTAGGGGGAGTTGCATTGGTTCAGGGGAAGCTTGAATGTGTGCAGGGGGAGATCTTTGTGGTTTTCGAGCTTTGGATTGGTGGTTTGTGCTCTTTGCTTGAGCATGCTTTGTCTCGGATGTGTCGAGCCGTTGCCCTTGCCTAAGGGGTCCGAGACTTGTCTTCTTCAAGTGATCTTGCTCTTTGCCTTTCTTTGGCTTTCGATCGCTTGTTGGAGTTTCTTTTAGTCGTTTCTTTTCTTTTCTTTTTCTCTTGGTTACCAAAACTTGTGTGTTGTCAATGCACTCATCAAGGGGGAGATTGAGAGCCATGTGTGGTTCGAGGACCGGTGGATGGTCGCTTCCTGGTGTGATGAGTGATTGACAACGTGGTGTGGACTGATTCTTGGCTAAGTATTGCAGGTGCAGGTTGCGGCTTGACTGGTGTCGGTGCAGGTGAAGAACAAGCGCAAAAGGTCGTTGCCGGTGAGGCCTCCAGGTGTGGAGAAGACAAGTAGGCTTGGTTCGAGGGACCCGGTGGCCAGCGGGGTCAAGTGCGGGCCGCATGGTGGCAAGAACGGCAAGATGAAGTCATGGACGGTTTCTTGGTTGAGCCTCAAAACCAAGGTCGAGCCGGGACTACGTGGTAGCCGAGTCATGAGTGGTGATTGGCGGAGGCTACACCGAGTTCGCGAGGTTTCCGGTGGTTCACCAGAAAACCACTGGGTTCCTTGGTTGATCCACAAAGCCAAGACCGAAGAACCGAAGACGGAGGTGCAGCAGCTCCAGACCGGTCTGACCGGTGGGTCTGACCGGTCTGACCGGTGGGTACCGGTCTGACCGGTGAGGAGCACCGGTCTGAGCGGTGTGCGACGACGCAGTCCGGAATCTACCCAAGTGGTGAGAGGATGGCAGCCATCTCTTGGAACCCTAGCTCATTTGGTTTTCCTATTTTCTCTTCCTATTTTCCTTAGGATTTTCATAGGACTAGCTTGAGAGCTTCATGGTGAGATCTTGTGAGAGGGAAGGATGATCGGGCGGCAAGCTAGACCTTGTATGAACCTCTTTGGTAGGTATAGATGATTCGGCGTGGTTCCTTAAGGCTTGGATGTGTCTTTCCCATTTCTCCTTTTTGGTGATTTTCGGAGGTTTTTCTTGGCGAATTTCTTGTGGCGGTTTTGAGACCTTTCTCTTTGGGATTTGGTGGGGGATGTATGCATGAACCCCTCATGGTTCTTTTCCCTTTGATTCCCTTTCCAAATCCGTGAGTAAAGGGGCTCAATTTTGGGGTTTTCGTGGTTCTAGGGTTCGTGGTGTTCTTGGCGGAAATCCTTCGATTCCTCTTGGTTCAACAACTTTTGGTGGACCAAATCTTGGCTATGGAGTGCCCATGAGGTGTTCCTACTATCCCCAAAGTCTTGTGCGAATCCGTGGAGCGAATCGGGAGATCGGGAGTTGGATTTTGGGGAGTTGACCCACGGGCGCTGTTCATCCCGAGCTGCCCAGGCGCGACCGGTCTGACCGGTGCTAGCCCTTGGTGGGATTTGTCTCGGGGAACAGCCTTGTCTGTGTGGTTTTGTCCCGGGGTCCTGCTTGTCAGTTCTTGGCGTGTTTGGAGTTGTTTTGCTAGGTTTTTTGAGGGGTTCTTCTTCCTTCCAGGTTGTGTTTCGGAGGTGGTTTTTGTTCCAGGGCCTAGAGGAGTCACTGAGGCTTCCTGGAACATTTGCTGTGTGGCTGCTGTAGCCACCGGCCTGACCGGCGCTGTCCACCGGTCTGACCGGTGTCACCGGTCTAACCGGCGCAGGCCATCGGTCTGACCGGTGTAGCACAGGCAGCAAGCCGTGCAAGTTTCCGCTGTGTGTGTTGGTGAGTTTTGGCTCGGAAGGTTGTGTGTTGGTTCCTAGGACCAGTAGCACTCCAGTGGCTGCGTGGTCTTGACCAACTTGGGTAGTTGAGTTGGAGAAGTGTTTCGGAAGCCGTGTTCGTCTTGTTGGAGTTCCCATCTCCTTCGAGAAGAATTTTTATCGGCTCCCATTCACTCCCCCCCTCTCTGGTTCGCCTAATCGGTCCTTCAGAGCTCAAGCCGTTTCGGAGATCCTGTGATGGATTTGGAGAGTTGACCTCACGGGGTCGAGCTATTTCTGCTCTGTCCGCGCTTCGCGGTCTGTCCGCGCTTCGCGGACTGTCCGCTCGAGGGTCGTGGACTGTCCACGTGGCCCGTGTTCTTTGGGTGTTCGTCCGTGTTCATGCGCGCTCATTTTTCGATCCGTAGCGTTCGAGGCTTTTGTTTAGAAGAAGTTTGCCGGACTATCCGCCAGGTGGGGCCAGACTATCCATGAGGGCCGGACTGTCCGTGGTGCTTGCCCGGACTGTCCGAATTTCCTTGGTGTGGTACTGGAGGTTTGGGGTCCTTTTTCGGACTGTCCGCCGAGGGTCCATGGACTGTCCGCCAGGCTTGCGGACTGTCCGCCGTACTCGTGCGGACTGTCTGCCCAGGGCTTCACAGATTTGGCTAAGTCTTTTGATTCTTGTGTTGTGCTTCCGCTCTTTGATTCGAGGCTTGTCTCTAGGACTTGTAGGCTTGTGTGTGCCTAGTCTAGAGCTTCTTTGGTGTGTGCGAGTGATCGGAGTGGCAATCGGGGTATAGGCCGAGTTCATCCTACGGGAAGAATTTTTATCGGCTCGCATTCACTCCCCCCTCTCTGGTCACCTATTCGGTCCTTCAATTGGTATCAGAGCCAGGTTAATGGATCTTCGTGATTCTAACCAGTCTAAGATCCAAAGATGGGCGACTATGGTAAGGGGTCGGGTCCTCTGCACTTCGATGGCAAGAATTACCCGCTGTGGGAGAGGCGCATGGGCGCGTTTTTGCGTGGGAAGGGGACTCTGATCTGGGATGTGACCCAAAATCTGAACTATGTCATTCCACACAGTTTCCTTCTTCCAGGATCGCTAGACATGTTTGAGGCCAATAGCAAGGCTGTTGATTACTTGTTCCGTGCTCTTTGTGCCTCGAAGTTCGATCGAGTGTATGGAGAGGATGTGGCCGGAAAGATATGGCTTAAGCTCAGGAATGCACATGTTGGCAATGCTCAGGTGCAAGCTCGTTTGTTTTCCACTTACCGGAGAGAGTACAAGAACTTCACTCATCTCCCCAGTGAGTCGACTGATATGATGTTTCAGCGCTTCACCAGCATTGTGAACAATATGAGGGCTAATGTGACAGTGCTCCCATACACGGATCATGATCAAGCTATCAAGCTCTTGCATGCATTGGATAGGTCTGTGTGGAGTGCCAAGGTTGAGGCCATTGAGGAGTCGAGCGTGTATGATACTTTGTCGCTTGATGAGTTGTTCTCTATGCTCAAGTCTTCGGAGGTTGATCGTGGCTTGAGAGCCAAGAGCGAGAGCCCCACTGATCCTCATAGTTTGGCTCTTGTCTCAGGATCGAGGATTAATGCTAACTCTGCTGGTTTTTCTTTGTCTTGTCTTGTGTCCATGCCAGATGAGGACTTTGAGGTGCTGAGTAAGGAGGATCTCGCCTTGTTGAGCAAGAGGTTTGGGCGAATGTACGAGAACCGCAAGAATGCGAGGAGAAGTTCGGGGATGTGCTATCAGTGCGAGAAGCACGGGCACTTCATCGCCGAATGCCCTGAAGCCATGGAGATCAAGAACGACTACAAGGGCAAGCCCAAGCACGACTACAACATGCACCTCTCCCAGAACGACTACAAGGACAAGTGCAAGGACAAGGGCGAGAGAAGGCCTAAGAAGAGCAGCGGGTACAAGAAAAAGACGGCTCGAGCGATGGTTGCCGGAGCGAGCGACATCGACTCCACTTCAAGCGACACTTCTTCTGGCTCGAGCAGCGATGAAGAGCAAGATCGGCGTAAGGACAAGCGGCACACAGGCAAGAACTTCACTGGCCTCAGCTTCGTCGCACAAGGTGGATTTTGCGGCATGGCGCACTCCAAGAAGGGTGGGAAGCACAGCTCGGATTCAAACTCTAACTCCGAGGAAGAGGTACGACATGATCCCAACTTCTTGCTAGAGGAGAATGCTAGGCTGAATGAGTTGCTTGATAACCGTGATGATGTGCTTAGAAAGACCAACAAGGAGAAGAGAGAGTTTCGGTCTTTGCTAGGTGATGCTAAGGACAAGATAGTTGAGCTTGAGTCTTTGCTTGTTGATGCTAGAACTGAGATAGACTCTTTGAAAGCTGCTCCTGTTGTTCCAGATGAGGTTGATTATGGTGATTGCAATGTTTTCTTGGCTGACTTGACTGCTCTCAAGGAGAAACATGCCTCAACTCTTGAGGAACTAGATGTGCTTAGGATTGAGTGTGATGATTTGAAATCTAGACCTGCTTTGTTAGGTTCTTGCACTTCTTGTCATGTGTTGCATGCTAGGCTAGATGAATCTCATACCAAGATAGTTTCTCTCGAGGCTGCATTGAAAGCTCCTATTCCTACATCATGCTCTACATGTGAAATGCATTCTTTGAAAAACATGGAACTTGCGCATTATGTTGACCCTTTGCAGGATGAGAATGAGGAGTTGAGGAAATTGATGGGGTGGTTGTCTAGGCATGAGCCACAATTGAGTTTGATGTTGGCTGAGTTCAAGAGGTTTGATGGTCAAGCGTTGGGGGCTGGCAAGAGTGGTGAGGGGAAGAGAAAATTGGAGAGATTCCTATTTCACCACACACCATACCCATGAACAAATATGCACCCAAGCCAAACCACCTCAGAAACAAGCTTGATACAACCCCAGATTCACCAGTGTTCCCCCACAAAATAGAAAACTACCAGAAACCCATCAAGTTTGTGAGCACCCAAGGGAATGTCTTTGGTGGGAAGTTAGGAGAGAAAGTTGTTGAGAAGCCCACAGAAAAGCCACAGCCTAAGCCACAGCAGATTCGCTTCTATTGTGAGTATTGTGGGAGGGATGGGCATAAGGATGAGTTTTGTTTCAGGAGGAAGAGAGATGAGAGGTTTGCTAGGGAGATGGCAAACAAGGACAGGTACCACCCTTCCTATGGTGTGCCTGAGCCTCGTAGAGGGCCTCTACCTAGGGGTGATGGGTTTGTGCATACGGTTCCTACTCGTGGAGGTGGAGGTGTGTTTCCTCAGAGAGATAGGCGTGTTGGGTTTGGGCGTGGTGAGTTTGTTGGACATGCTCCTGCTCGTGATCGTTACGAGTTTAGGATGCACGATCGCAGTTTTGGTTCTCAGAGGGACTACAGGCCACACTTTCCCCTCGTGGTGCGCGTTCCCCTCCAGTGAGACGTGACAGGTTCTTCAGTGGTAGGCATAAGAGGGCTCCGTCTAGAGGTTTTGAAAGGATGGATTTTGCTAACCCTTCTTTTGAGCAAATGGCTCGACACTAGTTTGACTCTTTTGGAACTAACCCCAGTGTTGAGTCACTTGCTCATTCTCGTTCTCGTTTTTTATTACAGGTGGGAGGCTTGGAGGACTTTTGGTTGATCGACTCTGGTTGTTCACGCCACATGATCGGAGATCGTGGGTGGTTCTCCAGCCTCACCCTGGTGAGTACGAGGGAGGTACATCACTTTTGGGGACAATGGGAGAGGACGAGTGCTTGCTGAAGGTATGGTGAAGGTGAGTAGCAAGGTAACCCTAAAGAGTGTGGCTTTGGTCAAGTCACTTGGTTTTAACCTGTTGTCAGTATCCCAGTTGCTTGACGAAGGTTTTGAGGTTCATTTTAAGTTGGGCGCTTCTCGTGTGCTTAATTCTCGAGGCGATATTGTCTTACGATCGTTCCCGAGGGTCAAATCTTTCGTGCCGATTTTTCTCAGTCTGTTGGTCCACCTCGATGTTTTGTTGCTGGCATTTCGACCGAGCTTTGGAAATGGCATAGGAGGTTAGGACACTTGAGCTTTGAGTTGCTTTCCCGCTTGAGTGGTCTTGACCTTGTCTAAGGATTGCCTAAGTTGAAATTCAAGAAGGATTTGGTTTGTGCTCCGTGTCGGCATGGAAAGATGGTTGCTGCTTCTCACGCCCCTCTGACTGCGGTCATGACCGAGCGACCTTGTGAGCTGTTGCACATGGATTTGGTTCGGCCAGCTCGTGTTCGCTCTTCGGGTGGGAAGTGGTATGTGTTGGTTGTGGTTGATGATTTTTCGAGGTACTCCTGGGTTTTCTTTTTTGAGGATAAAAGCGAGACATTTGGCTTTGTTCGGGACTTGATCTTGAGGTTGAAGAATGAGAGACATGGTGATGCCATTCGATCTATACGCAGTAACAATGGCACGGAATTCAAGAACTCTCATTTTGATGCCTTTTGTAGTGATCTTGGTCTCGATCATCAGTATTCTTCTCCATACGTCGCTTGCCAGAATGGCGTAGTGGAGAGGAAGAACCGGACCCTTTGTGAGATGGCTAGGACGATGCTCGATGACCATAGGACTCCTAGGCGTTTCTGGGCCGAGGCGGTCAATATTGCTTGCTATGTGTCGAATCGCATTTTCCTTTGTGCTTTCAGGAAGAGGACTTCATATGAGCTGATGCATGGGCGAAAACCCAAGGTGAGTCACTTTCGTGCTTTCGGATGCAAGTGCTTTATTCTGAAGAAGGGCAAGTTGGATAAGTTTGAGGCTAGATATTCGGATGGTATCTTTCTCGTTTATGCGATTCACTCTAACCGAATCATGCAGACTTGCGAGGTAACCTTCGACGAGACACAGCCATGTAGCACTTCTACTTTTGAGTGTGCAGGTGACGAGGAAATTGGTGAGAAGATCTTTGAAGATGAGAAGGATGGAGATGAAGAAGATGATGATGGTGGTGTTGCTCCAGCGGCTGATCGTGTACACGCTACTTCCACTATGACGACGACGATCGAGGATGGTCCATCCCCTACACCCACTACGACTGAGGCTGTTCGAGTGGAGGCTACTGCGGAGGGGGTCGTTGTGTCTAGGCGAGAGGCTCCCCGGCGTGTACAGGTGGATCACCCACCGACGACGATCATAGGTGACCTTCATGAACGAACTACACGGTCGAGGTCACAGAATACTTCTCACTTTGCTCACTCTGCATTTGTCGCTTCGTTTGAGCCCAAAGATATTCGACATGCTTTGTCTGATGCGAACTAGGTGAATTCCATGCATGAAGAGTTGGATAATTTTCAGAGAAACCAAGTTTGGGTGTTAGTCGATCCACCACCAAATTGCTGCCCCATAGGTACCAAGTGGGTGTGGAAGAACAAGGAAGGTGAGAATGGGACGATTGTGAGAAACAAGTCAAGGTTGGTGGCTTAGGGGTTCAACCAGAAAGAGGGTATAGATTATGAGGAGACATTTGCTCCCGTGGCCCGTTTGGAGGCAATTAGGATCCTTCTAGCCTTTGTCGTGGCTAAAGGGTTCAAGTTGTTTCAGATGGATGTGAAGAGTGCTTTCTTGAATGGGGTGATAGAGGAAGAAGTGTATGTGAGGCAACCCCCGGGGTTTGAGAGTAAAAAATACCCACACCGTGTATACAAACTCCAGAGAGCGCTTTATGGGTTGAAACAGGCACCAAGAGCTTGGTATGGTAGGTTGAGAGGTTTTTTGCTGAGCAAGGGGTTTGTGATGGGCACAGTTGATAAGACCCTGTTTCTCCTTAAGCATGGAAATGACATGTTGATTGTTTAGATTTATGTGGATGACATAATCTTTGGTGGCTCTTCTCATGATCTTGTTGCCAGATTTGCAGATGACATGAGGAGGAAATTTGAGATGTCTATGATGGGCGCGCTACAGTTTTTCTTAGGGCTCCAAATCAAGCAGTGCAAGGACGGGACGTTTGTACATCAGGCGAAGTACACCAGGGACATGGTGAAGAAGTTTGGCATGAACGACTCCAAGCCGCTGACTACACCGATGGGTACCACTATGGCTTTGGATGCGGATGAGGATGGCGAACCTGTGGACCAGAAGGAGCACCGGAGCATGATCGGCTCCCTCCTCTACTTGACGGCAACGAGGCCGGACATACAGTTCAGTGTGTGTCCGTGCGCTCGTTTTCAGGCTGCACCGAGGACTTCACATCGGCAGGCCGTCAAGAGGATTTTCAGGTACTTGAACTACACTCTTGACTTTGGTCTTTGGTATTCTGCCTCCTCGACACTCAGACTTCACGGATTCTCTGATGCTGATTTTGCTGGGTGTCGTTTGGACCGCAAGTCTACCTCGGGTTGTTGCTAGTTTCTTGGTTCTTCTTTGGTCTCTTGATCATCTCGCAAACAATCCAGTGTAGCCTAGTCCACTACAGAAGCTGAGTATGTTGCTGCAGGTAGTTGTTGTTCCCAGCTCCTATGGATGACCTACACTATAAGCGATTTTGGTGAGGAGTGCTCCCAGGTTCCACTCTTTTGTGACAGCACCAGTGCCATAAGTGTAGCCAAAAACCTAGTCCTTCACTCCAAAACGAAACACATCGAATTGAGATACCACTTTCTGAGGGACAATGTTGAGAAAGGGAACATTTCCTTGTCCTCTGTACCTACCCAAGATCAGCTAGCCGACATATTCACTAAACCACTTGACCAAGTTACCTTCACACGCTTGCGAGGTGAACTTGGAGTGTGTTTCCCTTTTTAGCTGGATCTTGGAGCTTCTCATGTATATATGTGATATATGTATCATTTGTTGGATTCCATGCATGCATTTTACTTTTTGTACAAAACCTGGTAGGATAGCCATCTTTGGATCATTTGTGCTAGGATGAGCTTCTCTTATATACTTTGATCACTATGATGTGCTATATGTGAGATATGTGTATGCTTTAGGAATGGTGATGTGAATGTTATGCTCTTGATGGTATTGTCATATGTTGATGATGAGATAGCCTTCTTTTTGTGGAAATGCTAAAAATGCTTCACTCATGAGTAGATACTTGTCTATGATAAATTTGTGCTCAAATGCCTATATCATGCTTAGTTTGTGCTTGAGTATCATGCTCTTTTTGCTTGGGGTCAAAGACCCATTTGTCATGGTAAATGTTTAGCCCATATGTTCACTTGTGGAGGAGCATAAGCTTCTTTTTGCTGCAAAGGCATTTCATGTACCATGCTTAAATTTGAAAATGAAATTGGTGTATGAATTGCCTTATGCTTGAAAAATGAGCTCGTAATCATGTCTTTATGTTTTGATATACATATCTTGGGTGGTAAACCGTTGCATGTTGTCTACCATGAGAAGTCTCATTTTAAGAAGTAGACACATGGCTCGGTGGCTTTGACATGACATGTAGTAGCTTATGGGTGTTTGCTATGATCTTGTATGAGAACTTGTGATCTTGTATAAGCTTTGCATGATCTAGTCTATTTTTGCTCAAATTGCCATGGATAGTCTAACCATTGCATGATCATAGGCATAATAGGAGAAACCTTCATTTTATTTACCATTGCATAAAGAATTTTAATCTCATCATTACGAACAAGTCTAACATCATCTCTTTTGGAAAAGAGAGAAACATGAAGCCACTTATGCATAAACCTCAAAGTAGGATGATGAATATCCTTGTAGAGAGCTTTGAAATTACTGACGACCACTTGGCCGGAGATGCTAGTCCAGAGGGAATGACGATTGTAGCTACGGACGGCTTTCTCGATGTCGATCATGCACTTCTTATGAAAACCAAGCAATAAACTCACCTCTTTCCAAGTACGGTCGTACTCTTATCCGAATAGATGAAAGGAAAGGCCGTCATCACTATATTGCAAGGTGCATAAGAACTAGATGGTGAGGGAATGAGAGCCCTCCTCTGAAATAGGCACAAAAGCATCCCATCCAATTGCATGCCAAATGTTAGCAAAATCTACATTCATATATGTGCTCTCGAGGAGGTCGGAGTCGAAGTTCTTGGTTTGGGCAAAGACTCGATCCTTCATGAGTGCGTAGGCTTGTACTTCTCGGCCGGCATGTAGGTACGGAAAGATTTCCTATACCTCCACGGGTTGTGGTTGATCTTGTTCTTCTTGTGGTGCTTCTTCTTGTGGCACCTCATGTTGCACTTCCTCATCTTCCTCCATCAGACTATGCATGTAGTGGTGGGATTGAGGTGTGCTTGAGCTTGCACGGGAGTGGGTTGAGCTCGATCCCGCCATCCTCCGAACTACACTAGAGATCATTCTTCTGAACCCTCTCATGGTGGTGGAGCACAACACAAATGACTTGCAAACAGGTTATGTTAGTAAAAGCAATTGAACTTCTTACCCTCGAGTCGTTCCTTCGAGAGTTGGCTCCTTGTAACGATGAAAACAAAGAGAGGGAGAAAGAGAGCTCGAACAAACACAAACACGAGAACCAACTCGAACAAAACTTTGAGAGAAAAACCAAGGAGCAAAGAATTGAGAGGGAGTGAATAAGAGAAATGTTGAATTTATGATCAACACCCCATCCCGGCCTCTATTTATAGTCAAATGAAGGCGGCACTCCGGGAAATGGCCGTTGGGCCTGGGCTCCTAGCCGTTGGAGGCAGTGGGGCCTGAGAGCCCTGGTTCGGCCGAACCGTTGGTTCAGCCAATCCCCTGTTGGGCCTCCTGCCTGACAGCTTTGGCCCAAAACGGATATATTGTTTAGCTCATGTGGTGCCCGGCCAAAGTATATTACCAAAAATGCTCTGAAATATTTTTGAGATGTTTTGTTAGATCCAAAATTTTATTTTTGAATAAATATTTTATGTTATATTTTTGGAAATGGGCTAGAAGAAATTCTAACATGCAAATACAATTTTTGGAAGGCAAACATGCAATTTTGAAAGTTCAAAATAGGAATTAGGAATTTAAATATGAGATAAATACGAATTTACCTTTGGCAAGGGATCAGTAGTTTTAGTCTGTTGAGCGAGACTTCTCCATCGAGTTCAGCTTGTGGATGGAGCTTCCGGTATGTCTGGTGCTACCGATGTGTCCGGTACCAGAGAAGAGGACGTAGACGATGGTGTGTTCTTGGGTTTCCACACCCGCCTGTTTTTCTGTGACCTAGGCGACATAGTAATTGTTGATGTACTTTCTGAGGGTGACACTGTCCCCTGCGTTCTTGGGGCTTGATTTCTTCTTTCTAAATCCTTCTTGTTGAATGCCTTCATGAAGGTAATGGGTTGTGCTTTCTTGGTGTTGTAACAGGTGTCTTTTGTTGAATCGGGGCTTGTGCTCTGGGCTTGACACGATTTCTTCTTCTTCTTCTGACACCTTGACTCAGGTCAGAGGGAGCTTTGTAATAGAACTCTTTCTTTCATTGGAACCAAAACACTTTGGTTGATGCGGACACCACGAGTACATCTACACCAGCAGCACCTCAAGCACCTCCAGATGATCCACCACTTCAGGCGCCACTAGTTGGGCCAATTACTCGGGCCCGTGCGAGAGAATTAAACTACATCATGCTGTTAAAGAACGAAGGCCTAGAAGCATAGAGGAAGGCCCAAGAGGGGTCCAAGATGGGGTGCCTAGGGTTGGCCCCCCCTCTCCTGCCGCGCGCCCCCTCCTCTCCCTCCGTTGTTCGGGGCTGCGTCCCCTTATTTAGTCAGAGTCCCTTTTGTTTACAACTCGAGTTTTGTTTTACATCTTACTTTAGCTACACCAGAACATGCACAAATACATGCTATCCTCTGTGATTCAGAACTCCACCTTCGAGTGATATTAAGATTGCCCGCCTCAAATTCTTGTTCGTTCTTCGATTGCGTACAAGAATTGATCTTCGTGATCAGGCTGATCTTGCGCCGGCATGGTTGGTAACCATCGGAAGTTAGTTCAGCGATTGCATTAGCGCTTCGAGTCTCGCTCGTCGTAGTCGGATCGTGAGGGTCGCCTTCCACCAGATCGAAGTTATCTCCACTCACCAAAAGATCGGGCACTCCGCCTCTATCAAGTGGTATCAGTTTTCCAGCTTGATCAGTGAGTTTATCGAGTGTTTTCCCCTTCCTACAGTCCACAAAAACGAAACAAAAATTTTCAGGTTAGATCCTTATCCCAGCAACCTTTTTAGCCTCGCACATTGTTTCAATACTTTGTGTTGTTGAATTTGTGTGCTTTACACTTCAATTGTTGCTAGTTATTTGTGATTCTATCCTTTGTTTCTTATTTTTTCCTTCTAACCCTAGTTCACTGCTGTTTCTCTCTGCTGCTCGTCCAACCACCACCCCGCCGCACTCCTCCTCGCGCTGAATAGATCGCGAGCCGCACTCCTCCCTGTCCCGTCCTGTGGTTGGAAAGTCCAAAAAAAGAAAGTGAAAAAAAGAGAAAGCAATAAAAAAAGGAAAGTGAAAAAAAGGAATCCAAAAAAAGAAAGAAGACCGCCAGACAGTCCAAGCGGGAGCCGGAAGCCGATCTGTCTCGATGGAGGAGTCCTGCGCCGCGCCCCCTGGCTCGCAAGCCTCCTGGGCTAAACTGCGCATGCTGCGCCATCTCTCCCTGATCGTGCCGCGTACCCCCACGCTGTGTCATCTCTTCATCTCTCCTTTCCGGTACCATATTCTGAGTTTTGCCTTACTCTAGAGAGACAGAGAGAAAGTGTGTGTCGCAAATTGCTGTTTGAGATCCTCTGTGTTCATATTATCGGTTTTGAGGACTCCTGAAAAAAAAACAAAAGCAAAAAAAAATAATCAAACATCAAATTGCGACGCCCTCTCTACCTTTGCCACCTTCCTTGCTGCTCTTTCAGTTTCACTTGTTGCCAGCAGCTTTTGTACGTGTTTTAACACTATTATTCAGCTTTGCATCTATTATTTGATTGTGCTAATCCTTACTTTGAGTGAAGCCTACCCAGAACTCCACATATTTCTACGACGAGTAGATTTTGTTTCTCCAGGCAATCGCTCCTCCAATCTTTCGCGAGTTCTACCGGTTGGTTGCAGGTCGCCCCTGTGTGCGTGGTAAGAACGGATAAGAATTTGATAACAACACTAGTGTGAGCGCCTTGTGAGCTATCCCACCCCTGTTTTTGTCATTGTTTTGTTTTTGTGTTTGCGCTAACCATGGAAGATGACGGCACCGCCAGGGATGATTCGCTACAAGACATGCGAGCACAAGTTGAAGGACTAGCCGCGGACATTCGGACGATACATAAACGGCTGGACTCAGTGATCACTACGTTGACCGACCATTTCGATCAGCTCGACCTCGCCCAGACGGCCACCAAGACCACACTCGACACTCTCGTGGCCCGACTCAATGCCATGCACACAACGATCACAAATTTGCAGAAGGACTATGGCGGTGATTCGGAGCAGGTGTTGGCATTTCTTAACGTCACTACTAACGACGCCGAGTTAGATTTGAGCTTCAAGAATTGCCAAAGGTAAATCTAACGATCATGAACAAATTCACAAGCGCACAGATAAACCATTGTAGCATTTCCCCAGGAAAGTGAGTGTTTCAAGGGTATCGTATCCGCGGAAGGCAATGGCGGATATCAAGACTTATGCTTTTGCACTAAATGTAAACCAAGAGATAGATATATAAGACAACAGCTCAAAGACACGGGTAAGATAAATGATATGATAGGGGTAGTGTGACACACACTCTGATCTATCTCTACACTAGCACACTACGGCTTAGGGGGGACATACGAAGCTAGCTCTAGGTTCTATGGTACTAAACATACAGAGATAGATGATATAAGAGATAAGCATAAAGCATTGCATGAAAGGAAAGGTTCAGCACCCAGATACAAACGGGGAGATAGCCCGCGACGACCAGCACTCTACGAAACTATCCTTTAGACTCCTACAGCAATACCCCAGCGCTGAGGGTTTCAAAGGGTCCAACAGCTGTCACCACTGCGGCCTACCTCAATCGTTATGGGGCGCAAGCTCATAACTAACGTAGCCACACAACCCAAGCTCCATGCTTGCATTGCTGCTAGACTTCACCTGGCCTAGGCTATTGTGACCCAGGGTGAGAGCCACTAGAAGACTGGTGAACTTAGACCGAGTACCGTAGCTTAAACACAAACTTCATGCAACACAACCATGCTATCAAACAAGATCAAACTAGGGCTAGTCATACGAACGGATACGAACTCTCTTATGTCTAATCAACAAGATCAAAGGGTCGTGTTCGTGAAGAACACGAGCCTCTAACTTATGAACAAACACATAAGGAATGAGTAAATCATCCTACAATTGGATTGAAAGGTAGTGTTCATGAAGAACACGAGCCTCTAAATGATGAACAAGGGATGAACTCAAGAACATATCAATCATATGATCTACCACAACTTTAAATGAAATAGCTGAATAACCGAAGTAGATCAAAGTCATACATAGAAATAAAGATACAAGAGAACTCATACCTAGACTCCCAAGAAGACCTGGAACCTGAATAAGAGCTACTTGAGAGACATGGGTACCCCTGGGTCCCCACCGACCACTATCCCAGAGGTCCCTGACAAGTGGACCCGACCTTCCTGAAGTCCCGCCGACCTGCAAGTGGGCCTAACGACCTTATCCACAACTCCGACGACTCCGAGCGACCTTGTCAAGATCCCGGAAGATCCGCGACCCCTGGCGTGCAAGTCAAGACAGTAGGACGCGCTGCGCCGCCGCCTATAGGTCCGAGTATCACGGGATACTCCTTGTAATCCGGAGGATAGCTTCCCAAAATTGTAACCGACCCAGATACGGGTCCACCAACCTTGAATGGAAACCCTAGTCCATCCTCCCTATATAAGGCGGCCTAGGGCTCCATTCGAGGGGACACCTTCGCCTTCCTCGCATAATCCACCACCACAACTGGACGTAGGGTTTTACTCTCCGTAGGCCTGAACCAGTCTAAACCCTTGTGCCTTTGTCTTCTTCACCATACTCGCCCCGTTCCGAGTTCACCACGTGGACTACCACCTACGCTCTTAGTTTCCGATCCTCTCCTTAACCTGCAAACTGCTTGGGTAGCCCCCTAGCAGATCTGTCCAGGTCTCACCCCCTGACAGTTGGCACGCCAGGTAGGGGTGACGGGGAACTCGCTGTGCAGCATGGTGGCCTGATCTGGTGTTGTCTTCCCGGCGAGCATGGCGGCCATCCTCGCCAACCCTGTGGAGATCTGCTTTGGATCCTTCACGACGACCTCTCCTGTTCTGGCGGCTACAGCACCTCTGGCGGTCGCAGAGCAGGTCGCGACGGCGCCTGTCGCGACCCCTGTTTCTGATCTAGTATCAAAGACCCACCCGCCCAGACCCTATGACCTTGTTCAGGGGATGGAGCACGTCATCGATATGACAAGGGAGACCTTGGAGATCTGCGAGCGAGCTCAACGCTCGGCGCAGGTGGACCTATGCCACGATACCTTCCTCTTCGGCCTGTAGTCTTCGCCTGGCCTTCGCCTCAGCCAGTTGTCCACGCCCTCCTAGATCCAATCTGGTCGGAGGCCATCTCGCGACCTAAGGCCTGTACCTCGCGCCCGGTGCGACCCTCTCGATGTGCCTTGCACCTACCACAAGGGTGCGAAGCACACTCTCCGCGGCTGCCACCTGCGGAAGAAGATCGACCAAGAGCACCCCCGCCATGCTACACGACCTCCCCAATCTCCGGACTGTGGCAATTTTCAGAAGGTCCGAGTCCGCGTCTCCCCCAACGACTCGGACATCGTCTTCCGCTAGGTGCTCGTGGTCTCCAAGAACGAGCCACCCCGTCATGGCACGACAAACTCCGAGGAGGCGGTGCGGATCCTGGGCAACGCCCGATGTACCCAGCGACGTGCGGAAGAGCAGCACCGCGTGGTCCCTTCTTGCGCTCGAGACCTGCACTGGAGTTCGAGGAGGCCAGGATCCCGACGTTCAACAGCCCCCAGGCCAACCTGGGTGCTGTCATCACGCAACTCCAGCAAGCTCAGCTGACGCCAGACGCCGAGGAGGCCATCGCCTACCTCTGGGTCGCCAACGCCTCAGTGGAGGAAAAGAGCGCGACCTCCAAGTCCGCCGCGTCTTCATCGACGCATCACTCGCGCAGTCGATCCCATCGACCTAAGCACAGCAATCTCCCTCCATCAGGGAGGAGGTCGCTCAGCACAACCCCGAGCAACCCAACACCACCAATGCCGGCGACCTTCGCGTTAACCTCTACGCCAACAGGCGCACCCACGACATCCGCGGCTATGTCGACCAGCACCACCGTGAGCGTGAGGAGCGGGAGCTATGACAACGCGTGGAGTACGATCACGAGTATGCCCCCCTGGCGCTGTCCATCACATCATGGAGCGCGAGCAGCGCGACCGCCATGACATCGAGAACTGGCAACGTACCGCGTACGATGCCGAGCACGGCAACCCAGAGGTCGCCCAGGCCTACCGAGATCAACAACCATGCTCCCAGGTCGTCGTCCCGGAGCGCGGCGTCCACTCCGCCCCCAGGGATGCCGCTCTAGAGGCACTGGTGATGACCTAGCCGTCACAGCCTTCTTCGCGCTGGCTCCTCGACTCAGGTCGGTGGACTACCCCGAGAACTTCAAGCCCAACATCAAGTAGTACGACGGGCGCTCTGACCCCAACATCTGGCTGTCGACCTACTACGTTGTCGTCAAGGCGGCTGGTGGTAGCTTCGACCACATGGTGGCCTACTTCCCGCTGGTGATGGGCGAGGCCCCCTCGCTATAGCTCAATAGCCTCGAGCCAGGCAGCATTAAGTCCTGGGCTGACCTGTCCCAGGCCTTCACCTCCAACTTCCAAGCGACCTATGATCGTCCTAGGAATGCTTTCAACCTCGGGAGGGTTGTCATGAAGCCCAAAGAGTGGCTCCGCGACTACAACAACTGGTTCTTCGAGAACCGCAACAAATGCGTCGGTGTCAGAGACGACCAGATCATCGAAAGCTACAAGAAGGGCATCAAAGATCGCAAGCTCTTTGAGAAGATCCACGAATCCGGTGCCACCACCGTCAAGGGCCTCATGGACGTCGTCAACAAACTCATGGACACAAAAGAGGTGATGCTGAACCAGTTCGACGCCGACGCTGTCGGCACATCTGGTGCAGTAGGGGACTCCGGGTCCAAGCTGCGCAAGCGACCTTCCGAGGTCCTGGCGGCTGAGGGGCGTCGACCTTCGACGTTCAATCAGGAGGAGTTCGACGCAATGCTCGACAGCCTTTGCGGGTTTCATGAGGGGTCTACGCATACCCTTCGTGAGTGCTCGCAATTCAAAAAGGCATTCAGCACCCCTGAGGACCCCAAGCGCTTCAGGTAAGACGATGGTCGCCACGACAACCACCGCTACAGCAACAACTACCGCTGTGACGACCAGCGGGACCGGCACGAGGACCGCAACAACCGAGACCCCCGCGACGACCGACGCGACGATTGCCGTGACAACTGCCGTGACGACCCACCTCCAGAAGCTCGACATGACGAGCGCAACCTGCCACCTCCACCTCCGGTAGGCAACCCTAATGGGCCCTTCCAGGCTGCGACCCGCATGATCAACATGATCGTTGGGGGCCTTAAATCCCATGTTAGCAAGAGGCGCTACCGCAAGGACAAGCGTGAGGTCCACCTTGTCCACACTTAGCCAACTACGCCTCTGCGTTGGTCTGAGCAGGCCATCACGTTCTCTAGAGCTGATCACTGGGTTCACATCCCAGATCCTGGGTCCTACCCACTCGTCATCGAGCCCACGGTGGACGGGGCCCTGCTCTCCCAGACTCTCATTGATGGGGGGAGCGGGCTCAACATCATCTTCGTTGAGATCCTCAAGAAGATGAACTTCGACTTCGACAAGCTCACGGCGTGTGACGAGCCTTTCTATGGCATCGTCCCAGGGAAGGCACCCTACCCCCTGGGTCAGGTCTCCCTCCCCGTCACCTTCGGTACCGAGGCCAACTTTCGCACAGAGTACCTCAACTTTGAGGTCGCTAACTTCAAGTCCTCCTACCACGCGATCCTAGGTTGCCTGATGCTGGCCAGGTTCATGGCCATCCCCCACTACACCTACTTGGTGCTGAAGATGCCTGCTCCAAACGGGGTCCTCTCCGTCCTCGGGGACCTCATGATCTCCTTCAAGTGCAACTCCGAGGCCCTCTGTTGACGGCTAATATTTGCCATTTTTATGGCCGTCAACTCCTGTAAATTGGAGCATGAATTGCACATTCACACTAGAATAGGAGCGTAAACTTATACTTTCCACTAGTGTCGATGTCTATTCGAATGCAGGTATTTAGCATAAGAAATGGGAGGAATCCATGCACTTTCACTCCACTCCAATCCAAGGCACTCAAATGCTGGCCAATCAGGGGCTGCCACATGGATTCTCCTGGATCCATGATGTCACCAATCCATGTGAGGGACTCTCGACGAATCATACGCTGCCACGTCAGCATCACATGGATCCATGGGCCCACTTTGCCAACTAAACCGCCAGGAAATGTGCCATGCACGGAGGAGAGGCACTAGGGCTCACATGGAAGCGAGCCAGACGAAGCACACTCCAGATGGAGTGCCGGGAGCTTCGGCTGACCCTAGGATCGGCCGAACCGACCTAGGGTCGGTTGATCTCCCCCCTCCACGTGTTGCTTGCTCATTGGTCCTTGGCTGCAATCCTGGGTGTTTTGGAGCACTTGGAGCCTTGGAGCAAGCCTCCTCCTTGTCTATAAATAGGAGGGGAGGGGCTTCATTTCACACACTCCACCAAGTTCTCAAGTTCTACTTCTCTCTTGTGCAGCTCTCTCTCCCTCTCTCCAATTCTGCCCATGAGAGGTGATTCTCACCTCTATGTGGTAGAATGGTGATGAGGAGAGATCTAGATTAGGATTAGTTGAGAGGTAGAGTAGGGGTGAGGAGTGAGTTGATGTCCTCGTGGATGCTTGTTCTTCATTTAGATCAAAGTGAGTATTTCAGCATTTCTTATTTAGACTATAGTGGACATCATGCATGATTGATTTGCTCTTGTGTTCGTGGCTTTTTCATAAGTTAGAGGCTTGTGTTCTTCATGACACAAGGTTTCGATCCTTTAGAGCCAGAGTAGTGGTTCATTTACTTGTTTGCATGCTCTGATCCTGTTTAGTTAAGTAAGTCCGCTGTATCTCGTTCAGCTGCATCCATAGCTTCCTTTCTGCTCCGTAGTTCAATGAATGATAAGATGATCTGATTCCGATCTTTCCCTTGTTCGTGGGACCGTATTTATACGGTTGCTATAGTGTAGTTAGCGGGTCGACAGACGTAACCGCACTATAGTATTTTATCCGGGGTACAGACGTGGTGTCTGGGCCTTGGTTTTCCTGCGAAGACCACGTACGATCGTAGCGTAGAGGTAGGCCGTAGTGGTGACAGCCTGTTGGACCCTTTGTCAACCCTCTACGATGCGTACCGAGTTGGGCTCGCTTGCCAGCACCTTGATGTGTTGTCGCCCCACGGGGATGACTGAGACCTGATAGATACATCTTGAGAGCTAAGTCCCTTATGGAAGTGCTTCTTATATCCCGACCTATCCCAGCGAAAGCTGGTGTCCTTGGATAGACCCTCTCTGGTTACCCACCGTCCTAGGAACGAAACCCGACGGGAATACTCATTCTCCTAGGGAGAAGTGCTACAGCGGTGTATCCGTGCGCTTGCGGATTCGTTCGCACTCGTCAGTGTACCCGGGAGTTTCTTACACGCTCACGCTACCACGGCACCTAGTGTTGAGATTAAGAAATGCCAACAAGCATTTCTGGCGCCGTTGCCGGGGACGGCTGTTGTTAACCTTCGAGCCCGTCTATCCTCGTATTTATATTTTTCCTTTTTCTTCTACCTTCACCCCCGTTACCCTTTTTGAGATATCCCCTTTTGTTTTCTTTACCTCTACCTCCACCCCCGCTACCCATGGAAGGTTATCCTTGTAAACACCTTCCGCCTTCGAGGAGTGAACCCTCAGAGCCATCTTCGTCAAGACCCACTCTTACATCTGGCTCTTGGTTTTGCCCCTCTCTCATGAAGCTAATTCAGGACCTATCCTTCTCGGGGTTCAGTCATGAGTACCCCTTTGATCATGTGAGAGACTACGAGCGTCTGATTGAAACTCAGGGTAAAACCGGAGAATCACCGGATGCTCGGAAAAGAGAGTGTTTCCCGCTATCCCTCTCCGGGGAAGCACGGGATTGGCACCGTTGTTTTGGAAGAGACTACCTTACTTGGGAAAGGTTGAGAGCAGCTTTTTGCTCCCACTCTTCCCAATATGACGTGTCATCTCGTTAAGGGCAAATATTCTCTGTTTCAAGCAATGTGAGGAGGAATCACTAGGAATGGCATGGAATCGTTTCGCCTCCGTGGTGGAAGATTGCCCAGTCCTCTACATTCCTGATTGGATGTTGCTTCAGCACTTCTGGTTTGGATTGTGGAAGGATGATGCCATGAGGCTTAATGCTCTCTCCGGAGCATCCTTTGTGCACCTAAATGCTGTCAAGGGAAAAAAGATCATGGATAATCTCCGAGATTTCAGCTCCCCTTTCATCCCGGTCAATGAGGCACCCACCAGAGGAAATGTTAAGCCACCTAGATCCATCAGTCAAGCCCGAGATTTCATATCCATTCTTTCTGAGCTCTGGCTGAAGATGTCATTCCTGAATGGTAGGAGTCTAAGGGAAAGATTTCGTGGCACGAAATCTACCCTTGGGTTCCCCTCTCGTGCATCTTCTTAGACCTTCTCCCCGAGACTTTGTCTCGCGGGGGGAAGGAGAGAGTAGTCCGGAAAGAACGACCATTCCCGGTCAGGATGACTTGTTCGATCCTCACTACTATCTCTTAAGGAGGGTATGGGAGGCCTATCATGTTTCTGCGTCGAGGTTTGAGCTGAAGTGCTTTGCACTGAAGTTTCGTATAAACCAAGACATCAGTCTCTGCTTTATAATCCATTGGATTCATCCATCAGACCGAAGGAGCACGATCATCTACCGATCGAATGGAGTGCATTCACTTTTTATCTCGAGCACATCGATCAATGCCGATCAGTCAGGAGAAGCTGGCTCTTCGTATCTTATGCCTGACTTGATCGATGCCCAATGGGAGGTGCACTTTCCAGCTTATCCATAACCCCCCATTGGAAGCTTAGGCCAGGCTTCGGAATGTTTCCATCGCCCTGTTGAGAACATCGAACCCTCTGCCTAAGGAACGAGCGAGTTAGATCTTGCTCTTCGTCCGAACTCTGGTTCCTGATCGTACATCGGCCTCCGGAAGTCCATGCTCTATCCTTTTTAATGGCTGAGTGTCTTTCTGAGCTTGAGTTCACTCGGACATCGGTACCTATTGGTGAAGCACTAGCCTCAGTGCTCGATCTTTTCATCTCCGAGTTCCGCGACCCCAGTGCTGTAGTCCTCGAGTCCCGTGACCACCTCAGGGAATGCCTCGACCTCTCTCTCTGGGATGATCATGCTTGCCCTCAGCCTCGATATACCTTTTTGGGCTCGAGTTCGTATATGCACTACCCTTACAGATCAGAGCTTATCATCATATCAACATTGTCTGCAAGGAGATGGTCATAAGTTGAGACAGGAGATCACAAGACACCCGCATCCTGAGTACTCTTGGGACTCATCTCGTTTCCCTAGGAAGAATTATCCCTCGGGTATCTTGTGGACTGCGGTCATGCAAGAGAAAGAAATTACCAAGATGAAGAGGAGTAGGCAAAAAGGTCCACAGGAAGCAGCACCATTGTGGCGACACGAAGGCTTCGTGATTACCGTCAGAGGTGCCTACACTTTTGACAAACCAAGTATGTCACCAAGGTGACTTCCCCCAGATTCTCCATGGTTATATCACGGTTTGGCCAAGGTTGGTGTATAGTGGAGGATGAATTTTCAACCTCAACCTTATCCTAGCCTTAAGCCTAAGCCAATCTTTCCATCTCGGGGAATCCACCTGGGTCATCGATCCTGAGACTTGCTGGAGCCCACACGAGAAAGGGGAGGACCAGAGGGGCCCACCTGGGGCCGGCCGAAACCCTGGTGCCGCCTCTCCCCTTCTTCTTTCGCGTGTGCGTCTCATTCTCCTCCAGAAATCTTCTCCCTGCCGCCCGACGAGTTTTCGCATCGCGAAATCCATCTCCTCCACCTCACCATCTTCAGCTCATCACCGCATCCATGGCCGGCTACGGTTTCGCTCGGCTCAGTAGGGCGGCTTCGCCTCTCACTTCAGGGGGAGGGAGCCCCTCTCGTATCATCGACCTCAGCAACCTGGATGAGGTGATGGGGTTGCCGGAGGCCATGACTCCCGAGAGAGGCAGGAGTGTAGAGAGCACTCGCAAGATGCGCACCGACTCCCCGGTGCAGTTGTCCCGGCGAGGCTCCTCCTCCCCGCCTTCTTTCCCGGTCAGGATGGCCACCATGGGGAACAAGACCGCTGCCAAGCGCGTCTTGTTTGACGATCCCCCTAGGCCACCTCTGAAGCCAGGAGAGCGCTACATTGGGTCTGACTTCAACAGCTACGGAGAAGCTTTCTGCCATACTTATGAGCAGGAGGTGTGGGACGAGTTCCCGCTTCCACAGACCCGGTGCAAGATCTTCGGAGTGAAGACAGCCACTGGAGGCTATGGTACACCCTACCATAAGCCGTCTCGGTGGGAGCGAGTCATCACTAAGATCCTTGCAGACATCCGAGTGAATGGCGCCAAGAAGACCCCTGCCCTAGCGAAGCTAGCCAACAAACTAGCTGATCTGTTCTTAGAGCATGAGAAGCTAGTTGAAGGGCTGGCTAAGCAGAGGGACGAGTACCGTGAGCTCAGGCTTGAGTATTGCCAGCTGGAGGAGGACATGACCCAGAAGCTGCAGAGGTTGGCAGTTGCTGAGGGAAAGGAGCAGATCCTTTCCGAGTAGTGGGGATTAGCCCCAGCTTTAGTTCATTAGGCGCTAGTCTAGGTCTAGGTTTGATTTCCCTTTATTTCCCTTTATTTCATTTATTTCTTTTGCATGTGTGTAAGCGCCTAATCATTTCGTTTGAAACATTTGGATTTGAATAAAGTGGCTCACCGGTCATGTAACCCGGTTAAGCCACCCATTGTGTCATTGCTTTGGTCTCTTTGATTTAGAGGACATCTAGGTTCGAGACAGTGTGGGGGAAGAGCCACGACTCTCCCAATGCAGGCACGACGTTTTCCGTACGTACCCACTGCGAGCACTCCACGCTAGCCGATCGATCACCTACCATGAACCTGAATGGGACTCGCACGAGTTCACTCCTGTGGAGAGCCTCTCACGGTTCATCTCCCATGCATAGCGCCGGTTTGCATCTCGACAACTCACTCTCTTTCATTCCTGAGTTTTATAAGCCATATCTGTCTATCTCTAAACTAAAACTCGAATGATGATGCTAAAAGATCACCCAGCTCCCTGTACCTGAGTAGACTTACATATGTTTTGTTCCTTGTTATCTACCCGATGCTTGTGAACCATAACCTCCTTATGGACAAGCATGTTCACCTAAGTAATTGACAAGTATGATATGGCTGGATGATATGATCTATTGCTCTGATGACTAACTCTCTTGGGGAATTTATTTTTGAAAACTCAAAACCTCTTAAAGGCTCCTCTTTGACATGCCTCCGTCCCATTAGAGCCATATGATCTTTGGAGGCAAAAACCATCGATTCATATGCTGCTTGTTGTCGCTTTGAGCTTTGTCAAATTCTGTGACCCTTGTGAGAATTCTTCTCATTACTTTCATGATCAAGATTTATGTGCACCCCACCTATTTCCCCTTGCTATGCTTCTACACTTGAAGTTAGCATTGTATCATTCATACCACGAAAGTAAAAGCTCCATATGTGGTATGACCGCTCTCTCTAAAAGTATCCTTCAAGGAAGAGATATGGGCTATGAAAAAAAGAGAAAAAATATATACACATGCCCAAAGCATGTTTTGAAAAAAAAAGAGAAAGGGTAGCCCATATCCAAAATAAAGAAGGAAAGAGGAGAGGGATGGTCATGCAGAAAGGAGTTCCATGATTTTTTATGGTAATAACTAGTGTCCATTCCGGAGCTAGTGTCCACCTTACCATCAACCCACAGTTCTCACCACATATATGTATGGTAATATCTAGAACCCATTCCGGGCCTCGTATATACCTTACCATACACACCATAGCCATACCGGTGCACATCTTGATCTGATGGTATGATTTGATTTTCTCTGTGGATCCAGTCTTTGACTTTGCAAAATATGTGATGCAAGTATGCTTTCTCTTTATCCTACCCTGAGCTCCACATATAGCCATCATTAGAAGTAGGATGAAGAAAGGAAAATGCCTTAGTGAGGACATATACACATTGAGTGATCTGAGAGAATCAAATGAGGAAGCCACCAAGAGTTTTGTTTATGAAAAACTTGAAAACCCCAAGGTGTTTATCATCAGGTGCATAAGTGACTTGATTCACAGCTGTTCTACTTTTCAATCACCCAAGGGAACATGATAGCCACTACACAGAGGTTCACAGGAGCAAGGTATGACTTGGAATATCTCTTATGTTTGTCTTACTCTGTGGTATTTAGGACCCACATGGCTTTGTTTCCCCTTCACTCGGGAAGAGCAAAGGTCAAGTGTGGGGTGTTGTTGACGGCTGATACTTGCCATTTTTATGGCCGTCAACTCCTGCAAATTGGAGCATGAATTGCACATTCACACTAGAATAGGAGCTTAAACTCATACTTTCCACCAGTGTCGATGTCTATTCGAATGCAGGTATTTAGCATAAGAAATGGGAGGAATCCATGCACTTTCACTCCACTCCAATCCAAGGTACTTAAATGCTGGCCAATCAGGGGCTGCCACATGGATTCTCCTGGATCCATGATGTCACCAATCCATGTGAGGGACAATCGACGAATCATATGTTGCCACGTCAGCATCACATGGATCCATGGGCCCACTTTGCCAACTAAACCGCCAGGAAACGTGCCATGCACGGAGGAGAGGCACTAGGGCCCACATGGAAGCGAGCTAGACGAAGCACACTACAGATGGAGTGCCGAGAGCTTCGGCCGAACCTAGGATCGGCCGAACCTACCTAGGGTCGGTTGATCTCCCCCCTCCACGTGTTGCTTGCTCATTGGTCCTTGGCTGCATTCCCGGGTGTTTTGGAGCACTTGGAGCCTTGGAGCAAGCCTCCTCCTTGTCTATAAATAGGAGGGGAGGGGCTCCATTTCACACACACCACCAAGCTCTCAAGTTCCACTTCTCTCTTGTGCAGCTCTCTCTCCCTCTCTCCAATTCTGCCCATGAGAGGTGATTCTCACCTCTATGTGGTAGAATGGTGATGAGGAGAGATCTAGATTAGGATTAGTTGAGAGGTAGAGTAAGGGTGAGGAGTGAGTTGATGTCCTCGTGGATGCTTGTTCTTCATTTAGATCAAAGTGAGTATTTCAGCATTTCTTATTTAGACTATAGTGGACATCATGCATGATTGATTTGTTCTTGTGTTCATGGCTTGTTCATAAGTTAGAGGCTTGTGTTCTTCATGACACAAGGCTTCGATCCTTTAGAGCCAGAGCAGTGGTTCATTTACTTGTTTGCATGCTCTGATCCTGTTTAGTTAAGTAAGTCCGCTGTATCTCGTTCAACTGCATCCATAGCTTCCTTTCTGCTCTGTAGTTCAATGAATGATATGATGATCTGATTCCGATCTTTCCCTTGTTCCTGGGACCGTATTTATACGGTTGCTATAGTGTAGTTAGCGGATCGACAAACGTAACCGCACTATAGTATTTTATCTGGGGTACAGACGTGGTGTCTGGGCCCTAGTTTTCCTGTGAAGACCACGTACGATCGTAGCGTAGAGGTAGGCCGTAGTGGTGACAGCCTGTTGGACCCTTTGTCAACCCTCTACGTCGCGTACCAAGTTGGGCTCGCTTGCCAGCATCTTGATGTGTTGTCGCCCCGCGGGGATGACTGAGACCTGACAGATACATCTTGAGAGCTAAGTCCCTTAAGGAAGTGCTTCTTGTATCTCGACCTATCCCAGCGAAAGCTGGTGTCCTTGGATAGACCCTCTCTGGTTACCTACCGTCCTAGGAACGAAACCCGACGGGAATACTCATTCTCCTAGGGAGAAGTGCTACAGCGGTGTATCCGTGCGCTTGCGGATTCGTTCGCACTCGTCAGTGTACCTGGGAGTTTCTTACACGCTCACGCTACCACAGCGCCTAGTGTTGAGATTAAGAAACGCCAACACCCTCGACATCGCCGCGACCTCCGCTTGCGTCGACGCCTCCGCAGTCTTGGTCGCTGAGGCCAAGAAGGTCGCTCCGAGCGACCTAGCCATCCCGGAGCAGAAGCGCACCGACACAGCCCTGGATGCCGCACCCTCCACGAAGAAAGTCTGCCTCGGCCTTGCCGACGCAGAGAAGATGGTGGTGATCGGTGACGGTCTCGACAAGAACTAGGAACTCGCACTCACCAGTTTCCTCCGGGACAACGCGGATATATTTGCATGGAGTCCATCGGATATGCCGGGTGTCCCCCGGGAGGTAGCTGAGCACTCCTTGGATGTAAGCAAGACGGCCAAGCCTATCAAGCAGAAGCTTCGCCGCTTTGCGAAAGATCGCAGGGACGTCATTAGGGTACAAATAATAAAGCTCCTAGCTGCCGAATTTATCCGAGAGTGTAAAAATCTGGTTTGGCTCGCCAACTCGGTGCCTGTACCCAAGAAAACTGGTCAATGGAGAATGTGTATCGACTACACCGACCTCAACAAGCACTACCCTGAAGACCCCTTCCCTCTTCTGCGCATCAACCAGGTCGTGGACTCCACGGCCGGAAGCGTCCTCCTATGCTTTCTCAACTGCTACTCAGGTTATCACCAGATAGCCCTGAAGGTCTCCGACCAAGATAAGACGGTGTTCATAACGCCGCACGACATCTACTGCTACACAACCAAGACCTTTGGTCTCAAGAACGCCGGGGTGACCTACCAGAAGGTCATCCAGAAGTGCCTGGAGTGCCAGATCGGCAAAAACGTAGAAGCCTACGTCGACGATGTGGTCGTCAAGACTACCCAAGAGGACAAGCTTATAGCTGACCTCACAGAGACCTTCTCCAACCTCCACCGCTATCGCTGGAAGCTTAATCCAGAGAAGTGTGTCTTCGGTGTCCCGTCCGGCAAGCTCCTGGGCTTCATGGTCAGCAACCGGGGTATCAAGACGAACCCCACCAAGGTGGATGCCATCCGCAAGATGAAGCGACCTACTGGGAAGAAGGACGTCATGAAGCTCACTAGCATGATGGCGGCCCTAGGTCGATTCATCAGCAAACTTGGAGAGAAAGGTCTACCCTTCTTCAAGTTGCTGAAGAAGGCGGACAAGTTCGTCTGGATAGAGGAGGCCGACCAGGCCTTGGAGCAACTCAAGACCTTCCTTACGTCACTCCCGGTGATGGTGCCCCCGGCACCAAAGGAAACACTACTACTCTACATCTTCACGACCATCCTGGTGGTCAGCTCGGTCCTGGTGGTAAAGCGACCTGAAGAGGGAAAGCCCTACCCTGTCCAGCAACCTATCTACTATGTCAGCGAGGTCTTGTCAGATAGCAAGACTAGATACACCCAACCGCAGAAGATTCTTTATGCTCTCCTCGTCACCTCGCGTAAGCTTCGACATTACTTCTAGCCGCACAAGATCAAGGTCATCTCGGCCTTTCCCCTTGGCGAGATCCTACGCAGCCGCGACACCACTGGACGCATCGTCAAGTGGTCCATCGAGCTAGGCGAGTTCGACCTAGAGTTCTACCCAAGGCAGGCCATCAAATCCCAGGTCATCACGGACTTCGTTTCGGAGTGGACAGAGATCCAGCAGCCTCCACCATCGGAACGACCTAAGCGTTGGAAGATGTACTTTGACGGTTCCCTGAACCTCAAAGGGGCTGGCGCAGGATTGCTCTTCATCTTCCCCCAGGGCGACCACGTGAAGTACGTCCTGCAGATCCACTACAAGGCGTCCAACAACGGCGCCGAGTACGAAGCCCTCATCCATGGGCTACGCATCGCCATCTCCCTCAAGATCAAGCGCCTCATAGCATACGGTGATTCCAAGGTCATCATCGACCAAGTAAGCAAGGACTCCGACACCAAGAAGGACACGATGGATGCCTACTGCACCGAGGTGCGCAAGCTCGAAGGCCACTTCAAGGGGATCGAGTTCCATCATGTCTGTCGCAAGCTAGGCTCCAAGCGCACGCTGGTTCCGGCCGGCGTCTTCGTACAAGACTTGCGCAAGCCTACCATCAAGCTCCTTTCCGACCTAGAGTCACCAGTCGACGACACGACCCTGCCTGATGGCCGCGACGTCCTCATGGCCGAGGCTAAAATGTCTGGCGCCTTGACATCCACGCCTTCATCTTCGAGCACCGAGTCCCTGAGGAGAAGGCGGAGCGCGAGAAGATCACGAGGCGTAGTGCTAACTACGTCATCGTTGGCATAGAGCTCTACCAGAGGTCCGCCTCCAACGGAGTACTGATGAAGTTCATCCTGCGATCTGAAGGCCTCAGGCTTTTAGTGGAAATCCACGGCGGTGAGTGCGGCAATCACGCCGCTTTCTGCTAACTTGGTGGGCAAAGCCTTCAGGTCTGTCTTCTACTGGCCCACCGCCATGGCCGACGCTCAGGACCTTGTCCGGCGATGCAAGGGGTGACAGTTCTTCGCCAAGCAGCAGCACATGCCGGCCCAGGCACTGCGGACCATCCCGCCATCCTGGCCCTTCGCAGTGTGGGGCCTTGATTCCGTGGGACCCTTCAAGACCACCCCAGGCGGGTACAAGCACATCATCATGGCGGTGGACGAGTTCGCCAAGTGGATCTAGGCCAGGCCCGTATCTAGCGTCACATTAAAGGAGGCGGCCAAGTTCATTGAGGAGATCA
The DNA here is from genome assembly GCA_036936925.1 of Cenchrus fungigraminus. Lineage (NCBI taxonomy): Eukaryota > Viridiplantae > Streptophyta > Magnoliopsida > Poales > Poaceae > Cenchrus > Cenchrus fungigraminus. The sequence continues at coordinate 86,750,803 of CM072779.1, read as the reverse complement.
CCCACCGCTTTGGGGTCCCTAACAGGATCGTTACCGACCTTGGCACAGCCTTCACAGGGGCTGACTTCTGGGACTTCTACCAGGACAGCCTGATCGACGTATACTACTCCTCGGTGGTGCACCCACGGTGCAACGGCCAGGTCGAGCGTGCAAATGGCATGGTACTGCAGGCCATCAAGGATCGCATATTCGACGACGCGTCACCCTATGCAACCAGGTGGCTCGCAGAGCTTCCTCACGTCATCTGGGGTCTTCGGACTCATGTCAGTTCGGCCACAGGGTACTCCCCATTCTTCCTGGTCTATGGGTCGGAGGCCATCCTCCCCACCGATGTCGCCCTCGGGGCTCCTCGCATCCAGCACTTCAACGAAGGAGAAGCAGAGTAGACGCGCAGGGTCGACCTCGACAACGTCAAAGACCATCGTGTGGCTGCACTCATGCGCCACACCCGCCACGAACAGCAGCTACCTCGCTACCATGACCGCAACATGCGGGAACATTCCTTCAATGTTGGCGACGTAGTCCTGCGGCAGATCCAAAACACCAAGGACATGCACAAGCTCTCGGCACCTTAGGAAGGCCCCTTCATAGTCAAGGAGGTCATTGGACCGGCGACCTATCGCCTCCAGTGGGTCGATGGTCAAGGGGTCCCGAACCCCTGGAACATCGAGCACCTACGTCGCTTCTACCCTTAGGTGCCTTGTATCAAAATAAAAAGCTATGTACTCTATCATTTTGTAATTCATAGTCAATAAATATAAAGATTCCCTTTCGGCAGTCTTACTGTCGACCTACTTTTTGGGTCTCTCTTTACTTTCTGTTCATCCCTCCCCCTCAACATGCTCAGGGGCTTGGCCTTTAGTAGGACCCGATGCGCTCAGGGGATTGGTCTAAAGCCAGGCCCGATACGCTCGGGGGCTTGGCTTTGCCAATCTAAGGGTCGTATGACCTGAGGGGTTTTACCTTATGCAAAAACATTTTCTCTTGCTACAGCTCTTATGCTTTTTATGCATATTTCTTAAGTCGTGAGGTTGCAAGGTCTTGGGTCCAAGGCCCCCCTTCGCACGCCAACTTCACTTAAGCCTCCACGCTGAGCCGTGCAGTTGGTAAGCCGTTCCTCCACCGAGTTGGGTTAGCGGAGGGGACAGGTCTCGCAGCCTCATTACTTTTGAGGTCTCATAACGAGTGTTTTTGCCAAACAAGGGGTCACGTTCTTTAATTAAAGCGACCTTTTCAATCATGCAAGTTTATTTACATCATCAAAAGGGTCCACAACCTATTTACATTGACAGTCTGATACATTCTAAGTTACAATTTCAGAGCTCCAGCTTCTTGACGACCTCCTCTGCGACGGCCTGGACATCTTCGGAGCCCGCCAGCGGTGCCAGGTTGATTTCTTCTGCGACCTTCTGTAGGTCGAACGGTGGCTCGTGGTGCTTCACCGTGGCTGGTGTTGCGGCCGCGGCAAGCTTGCCGGTGTCCAGCAGCAAGGTCTTCATCCGACCCTCCGCTTCCTCCAGGCGAGCAACGAGCTCCTGGGGCCCTCCTTCGACCTTAGGGTCATAGACATCCATAAGGTACTCAGCGACCTCCTTGAGGTCGCCCAGCTCCTTGATGGTCAATATGAGTTTCGATCGCTCGGGAGAGGTCGACCTCCAGGTCCCGGCGTACACCACACTCGTAAGCAGCCTTCCGAGTAAAGTAATACTCACTGTCCTGGGCAGCCTTGGTCTTCTCCTTGAGGGTCTTCACCTGATCCTTCGACTCCTTGAGCGCCTTGTTCAAGGCGGCCTCCTTCTTCTTGGCGTCTGAAATTAAACCAAATCAAGATCGGCATGCGCCGCAAGCTCTAGAAACCAAGGTCGGGGGGTATATCCAGACGTACCTGCTGTGACGATCTTGAGTTCGTCTTTAGCATCCTTCGCCTTCACCCTGGCGGTTTCAAGGTCCTCCTTCAGGGTGGCCATTGCCCTGTCCTTCAGGGCCATGTCATCCTTGAGGCGCCAGATCTCCTCTGCGGCTTCGATCTTGGCCTGCAGCACAGCCTCCCGGGTCGCGATGGCCTCTGCGTGCAGCTTGGCAGCTTCCTTCAGTAGTCCACCCTGGCATGTGTTCGCCCAGCGAGCGACTGCATCAACACAAGGTCAAAACTAAAAAGTTGCCAGAACAGGTTGAAGACATAGCTACTGGGCAAAGGCAACACTTATAATAAGCGTCCTCCCGATCGTTTGCTGCGCCTCCTTGAACTCAGGAAGGTCACAACGGTCAGCAAGGATGGCATCCTCCCACGGGGTGCCGGAGTAGAGGCAGCTATCGTTGTCACCAGATCCGCTCCCTCCTCCAGCCCCCGCCTCCTGCGTCAGTGGCGGGACCGACTCGGGCGAGTCCTCTTGTTGAAGACCTTCGACCTGTCGGGAACTATGAGCAGCGACCTTGGTCGCTGCCGATGTTGTTGTTCCCATGGCCCCAGGGGCCTGGCTCGTGACGTCTCCGGCTGACGTCGCTGGTGACTGTCCTACCAGCGCCTTCTCCGCCTTGTGCCCAAAGGCCTCTTGGCCTGAGGCATTCTTGCCACTCTCCGACGAAGCAGGGGTCCCCTGTCCAAAAAACCAGATTTCGTCAAACGCGATGTGTATGACACATACGAGAAGGGATCAAGTTCGACGACATACCTGCCACCAAGCTTCAACCCGAGCTTTATCGGCCTGGGCGGAACCCGCCTCTGCTTCTTCTACGACCCTTGGTCGCTCGCCCCTTCAGCACTTGGCTTCGGGTGCCCTTCATCAACAACCCCAAGGGGGGTCTCCTCTTCCCGCACGGCTGACGTGTCGCTCAACCTTGCGTCAGCATCACATGACCTTGCATCATCATCTTCACCAGCGCCCGTCCCAACTTCAGCGCTGACCGTCGCCATCTCCGACGACACGGTGGTATCCTTCCTCTTCCCTTTCTTCTTCTTCTCCGCCACTTCGGTGGCGGCGACCACTTTGGTGGCCTTGGACGCCACCATCTTCCCGATGACCTGCCGCGTGCTCCGGGTCGCTGGCGTGGAACCTCCCGCGGAGGGATCTTCGTCATCACTACCTCCCACAGACGAGTCGGAGAGGTAGTCGTCGACGTATTGCTGGGAGGCGCCTGGATGTCCTCCGCAGCCTGGACCTTGAAGCTTCACTCACCCTCGTCAGAAAGGGGAGCTGGGCTCTAGTACACGCCCTCACGACCCTGCATCAAGCGACCTTCGTCACAGACCAACAAAAACATTCGCAAGCAAGAAATCAAGGTCGAATTGGCAACAAGTTACTTACAGCTTCGGTGTGGCGCTTCAGGCATAGCGCCTTGGGGCACGTTCGATTCCGGATCTGCCCAGCGAACAGCTCCTTCACCCGTGCCACCATCTCCTCCTTAGAGACCTTGCGCTGTGCCACACAAGTAGGGTCGCCTTGGCCCCAGTACTCATAGGCCGGATGCACCCGATCATTGATCGGCTGTAGGAGCCTCCGGCTGAAGCTGATGGCCACCGCGCCGCTCGTTAGCCCACCCGCCTTCAGCTGCGCTAGGTCATCCAGCAACGGCTTGATTGCGTCAGCCTCCTGTGACATCAACTAATGGTTCCACTCCGGCACCAGGACCGGTGCGAACCCCGACCTTGTCGTCAGCACCGGCTTTGGGTTGTCGATGTAGAACCACCCTTGCCTCCAACCTTGGGTGTTGTCCGGTAGCACCATATCGATGTACACCGGCTTCATGTGGCGACGAAGCATGAAGCTGATGCACCCGATGACCTCCGACTTCCCCGTCTTCTTCAGCTCGAAGAAGTACCGCCAAAGGTTGAAGTGTGGCGGTATCCCCAAGTACGCCTCGCAGAGGTGGACAAAGGAGGAAACGGTGGTGATGGTGTTGGGACAAGATGTACCAGGTCAATCCGGTAGTAGTGGAGGAGCCCGCGGAAGAAGTCGCCCGTGGGGACTCCGAACCCGCACTCGACGTGCGCGATGAAGGCCACGGTCTCCCCGGTCCCCTCGAAAGGCAAGGCCTCACCGGCGGCCGGCCTCCAGCCCACCTGCTCCTTGGGCTTCAGCAGTCCCCGCTCGACAAGACCTAGGAGCTGTTCCTCGGTCACTGTCTAGGGCTCCCAAATGCTCTCTGGTAGCGGTGCAAGCTCGGGAGCCATCTCCTCTTCCTCGAAGCCGGTGGATCTAGCTCTAAAAACCACCAGGGATTTCGTGCGCATGCGGCGGTGTGCGGTGCGACGGTTCTGAGCACGGCGGCACTGGCGGATTCGCGCGGAATAGTCTAAGTGGCGGCAGTGAAACCCTAAGCCCGCGCGGAAATGAAAGTGAGTGGGGTCCTCGGCCCTTCACTCGGCCTTTTATAACTGGGCCTCAACGGTGCCATGGGCCGCTGTGCCTAACGTCTCTGCGGCCTGACAAAATTTTCGACGACCCAACGGATCTATCGTTCAACTGCTCTTTCGGCCTAATGGTCACAGGCGGTAACGGCTCATTCCATGCGGGAATCTATGCCTGTTGGCTCTCTGGTTGACGGCTTGGTGTCCATAGACTCGTCATGCCCTATTTCAAAGCCCCCAACCCTACTACATCTTACACCCGCATCAAGGTCTCCTGGCCGTCTGACGACCTCTGGGTCTATCATATCGTTCTGTCCAGGTCGACGAGGCCCTGCTGCCTGCCAGGTCGCCTCGGCCTCAACGGCAGGTTTACACCGATGGCTCCGTGCTTAATGGCTCCACTGCCTGTTAGCGGCCTCCTGGCCATGATTACAGCTCCTCCTTGAGGTCGCTAAGGCTCCGCTGCCTTCTAGGTCACCTAGACCTACAATTTCCAGGTTGACGACCTGTGTTGTGCCACTGCACAACGGCTGTGTTGATCCAGGTCGACACGGGCTATCTGTCACTTCTTAAGGCCTCCTGTAGGTCGGCGTGCTAACATAGCCCCGCTGGGACCTTGGTAGCCATACCCTTGCCGCCTGGACGCCTCTACATCTAATTGAGACACCTCATTTGTCATGCAAATATGTATATACAACTTCATAAACTACAAGGACTCTGGCTCTTGGCCAGTTACAAGATACACAAACATTAAAGGCCCTGAGCTACCCTGTATAAGGTTTGCGACGCAGTCTACACTAATAAGGTGCGTCGCAAGTTTTCTCCTAGCTCCAGGACCTGGTTGAAGACCTCTATAGCCACTATAGAGGCAGTTGCCACACAACCACCTCTACTCGAGCTCCAACAGGTTTCCTGTGGTACCCAGCATCAAGTCTGAGCTCCACCACAAGATTCCAAATGGAACCAGCATCATCTCGGGCCTCTCCGGGTGGAGCGTCGTGTACTCCAGCATCACATCGGGCCTCAGCATATAAGGCCCAGTGATGCATGTACTGCTCCATGCTCCACCTGGATTCCTCGGTGGGCCTGAGAGAAGAGGCTGATCAAGTTCTTCCAGCTTCGCAAGCATTCTTCTAGCTCTAAGCATGAACTACACTAGCTCTATGCTCTGGTGGACGCACACAAGTCCATAGGATGACAAAATTACTACAAAGCATTGCCATGGTTTCTTCAAGTGGCTTGGGTGCTTTGCTCCACGGTGTGGGTACCTATTTATACCCGCAGCATTCGGCCTTTGATCTTATCCGCAACTCAGCTTATGCAGCGTTCTTATCCTCAAGGTCACTGTACCCGCGTGGAGCACGAGGCTACTGTTCGCCCATGGGAGGCATTGGCACGCCTTTCCCCTACCTAACTACCTCTGGAGCATTTTTTGTCTCTTGCCGATGGACAGCGACTTGTGCTTCGCGTGGGGGCAGGCCTGTGACCGTAGAGTGGGCTTATGACTCAGGTCACAGCAGCTTTCGGTGTTTGGCGTCTTCTGCAAGATTCCAGATGTTTTGTCTTATTGATCGGTTCATCAGAGCAGAGGTCTGTTTTCTAAGCAGAAGGTCGTAGGTTCATCTCTTTATTTCTTCTTCTTCGGAGCATCAAACCGACCATTCTGGTCACTTTACTACTTGGGGCAACTACACTAGTGCGTCTTACAATGCCCTATCTCCCCTAGGTCGCGTCGACCTATTAGAAGCCTGCTTACGCTACTTCTCTGCCCGACCTACCTACGGTTGGCAGGGCGACCTTTCTAAAGGTCGCAAGAGCTGCTTTATGTCACCTGACCCAGGTCAGGTCGGCGGTCCTTTAAGATCTATGTCTTGCCTTCACTTCGACCTTCTGGCCCTACATTCCAGGAGCTCGATGTTCGTCTTCGTGCGCGCATTGGAGGGGTTTTTTCTTTTTTGGATCCCCGTGCACCCTACACGACCTCAACGGTGATGCGCCTTCGCCAATCTTAGACAGGACCTCGCCTCGGCTGCTACACCTAGACGTCGATCGGTGGCTTGAGAGACATGGGTACCCCTGGGTCCCCACTGGCTAATGTCCCAGAGGTCCCTAACAAGTGGACCCGACCTTCTAGAAGTCCCTCCGACCTGCAAGTGGGCCCAACGACCTTATCCACAACTCCGACGACTCCGGGTGACCTTGTCAAGATCCCGGAAGATCCGCGACCCCTGGCGTGCAAGTCAAGATAGTAGGACGCGCTGCGCCGCAGTCTATAGGTCCGAGTATCACCGGATACTCCTTGTAATCGGAAAGGTAGCTTCCCAAAATTGTAACCGACCTAGATATGGGTCCACCGACCTTGAATGGAAACCCTAGTCCGTCCTCCCCATATAAGGCGGCCTAGGGCTCCATTCGAGGGGACACCTTCATCTTCCTCGCATAATCCACCACCACAACTGGACGTAGGGTATTACTCTCCGGAGGCCTGAACCAGTCTAAACCCTTGTGCCTTTGTCTTCTTCGCCATACTCGCCTCGTTCCGAGTTCACCACGTGGACTACCACCTACGCTCTTAGTTTTCGATCCTCTCCTTAACCTGCAAACTACTTGGGTAGCCCCCTAGCAGATCTGTCTAGGTCTCACCCCCTGACACTACTCTATCCTACCACTAGCCTTGGAAACTAAAAGTGAGATGAGAATCAAGAGAGATGTGTGTGAGAAATGGGAGCCCCTCCCCTTCTATTTATAGGCAAGGACCAGGCTTGCTCGGAGCACCAAATGGCCTCAAAACACCCAGGGATGCAGCAAGTGACCAATGAGCAACCACCACGTGGAGGGTTGAGATGAGAGGGGGCAAGGTCGGTTCGGCCGATCCTAGGATCGGCCAACCATCCCGGCCCTCCTCTCGAGGTGTGTTTCCTCTGGGTGGCTTCCAGGTGGGCCCTCTGGTCATTCCTCCGTGCATGCCAAGTTTCCTGATAAGTTGAAGCTATGGTGGGCCCATGGATCCTTGTGAAGTCCATGTGTCGCTCTCTGATTCATTGGTGAGTGCCTCCCTTGGATCAGTGACATGGGCGCCACATGTTTCCTAGGTGGCAGCCATCTCCTCAACTGAGGTGGCGTGGACCACTCAGAGAAAGGTGGGTTTCCTTCTCTTTTTATGCTTATTTCACCTACATACAAATAATCTCCAAGGACAAGTGGAACTATATTATTCAAACCAAAATGCAAGTAATAAATGCACATGCCTCCATTTATGTGAGAATATTGATGGCTGAAATTGGTACTTAATAGCCGTCAACAGCAGGACGCTGGAGACAGTCGTGGTCGTGCCCGCCGTGTGCCACGCCGCCTTGGTAATGATTCTTTTTCTAAGATTAAATTTAAAATCCCACCTTTTAATGACAAATATGATCCTGCTGCATATCTTTATTGGGAGTTAGAGGTTGAACAAAAAATTTCATGCCATGATATTACTGCAAATTCTCAAGTTAAAGCTGATGTTAGTGAATATACTGATTTTGCTTTAATTTGGTGGCGTGAGTACAAAATTAAACATCCCACTGCCATTCCGACCACTTGGGATCAATTAAAAACTGCTATGCGCCATAGATTTGTGCCTTCGTATTATGATCGTGATTTGCTTAATAAGATGCAGTGTTTTCAGCAAGGTTCTCAATCTGTTGAGGACTATTACCAAGAGTTACAAAAAGGTATGATTCATTGTGGGATATTGGAGACCAATGACACTGCTATGGCACGTTTTCATGGTGGCTTAAACCGCGAAATCCAGGACATACTTGATTATAAGAAATATCATGATATGACTCAATTATTTGAATTTTCTTGCAAAGCTGAATGTGAAGTGCAGGGACACTGCTCTAAGACATATTCTAACTCTTTTGCAGGAAGAAGCTCAACATCCATACCAGCACCTGTCTCCCCTGCGCCATCCACGTCCACCACTACGCCGCGCGAGAAGACGGCCAAACCGGCAGGCAATGCCCCACCCACAAGTGCCACACCTTCCCCAGGCCGTACACAGGATATTCAGTGTCATCACTGCAGAGGATTTGGCCACGTGTTTCGGGACTGCCCGAACAAGCGCACTTTGCTCATTCGTGACGATGGTGAGTAGTCTTCTGCTAGTGATTCTGAAGAAATAGAACATGCATTGCTTGCCACTGACCATGCAGCTAAGGCGGAGGTACATGTCACCTCGAGTGACTCCAATAGGTATGAAAGTCTTGTTGCGCAGTGTGTTCTTAGTGCACAGGTCGCCCCGCCCGAGAAGAATCAGGGACACACTTTGTTCCATACAAAGGGGGTTGTGCAGGAGTGGTCGATTCGCATCATCATCGACAGCGGCAGCTACAACAATCTGTCGAGTACCATGCTGGTAGAAAAATTATCGTTACCCACCCATAAGCATCCGAACCCATATTACATTCAATGGCTTAATGATGGAGGTGAAATAAAAATCTCACGTTCCGTGCGTGTTCCTTTCTCCATGGGTGCCTATTCTGATTTTGTCGATTGTGATGTTGTTCCCATGGAATCAAGCTCTTTATTACTTGGTCGGCCTTGGCAATATGATATTGATAGCTTACATCATGGTCGTTCATATCATTATTCATTCATGTTTAAGGGTCAGAAAATAATCATACATCCGATGACACCTGAACAAATTGTTAAAGATGATCTTGCTCGAGCTGCTAAAACTGCTAAACAACTTGATCTGCTGCCATCTGTTAATACTGAAATCAAGTTGAATGCTCCTGTTTTACTTGCTACACGTGCTGATTTTGCTGATCTACGTGCTGCTCATTTGCCATGCTTTGCACTTGTATGCTCTAGTGTGCTCATTTCACTTGATGATGCACCATCTTTGGATATTCCCCCTGCGGTCGCTAACATTTTGTAGGAGTACGCTGATGTGTTTCCCAAAGACTTGCCACCGGGTCTTCCATCGCTTCGTGGCATTGAGCACCAGATCGATCTCATTCCAGGCGCACAGCTTCCAAACTGCGCACCGTACCCTACCAATCCGGATGAGATGAAGGAGATTCAGTGCCAAGTGCAAGAATTGCTTGATAAGGGTTACATTCGTGAGTCTCTTAGCCCTTGCTCAGTTCCTGTATTACTCGTTCCAAAGAAAGATGGGTCATGGCGTATGTGTGTAGATTGTCATGCTATTAATAACATCACCATTCGTTATCGATACCCTATACCACGCCTTGATGATATGCTAGATGAGCTTAGTGGTGCCATTATTTTCACTAAAATTGATTTGCGTAGTAGCTACCATCAGATTCGAATGAAATTGGGTGATGAATGGAAAACGGCTTTTAAAATGAAATTTGGTTTATATGAATGGTTGGTTATGCCGTTTGGATTGACTAATGCTCCTAGCACTTTTATGCGATTGATGAATGAAGTTCTGAGGCCTTTAATAGGATTGTTTGTGGTTGTCTATTTTGATGATATCCTTATTTACAACAAATCTATGGAAGACAATTTCGAACATTTGAGTGCTGTTTTTGATGTGTTGTGTGTTGCCCACTTATTTGCTAACATGGATAAATGCATCTTTTGCACACAACGTGTCTCGCTTCTTGGTTATGTTGTTACTCCACAGGGCATTGAGGTCGATAGCAGCAAGATTGCTGCCATTTAGGAGTGGCCTACACCGACGATGGTCACACAGATTCAGAGGTTTCTTGGACTTGCAGGTTTTTACCGCAGGTTTGTTCGTGATTTTAGCTCCATTGCAGCGCCTCTACATGAGCTTACAAGGAAAGATGTGCCATTCGCTTGGAGTGATTCGCAGGAGGTAGCATTCAGCACTTTGAAAGATAAGACCCATGCTCCCCTTTTGCAATTCCGGATTTTAATAAAGTGTTTGAGCTTGAATGCGATGCTAACAGTATTGGGCTAGGTGCTATTTTGTTACATGAAGGAAAACCAGTTGCTTATTTAAGTGAGAAATTAAGCGATGCTAGTCTGAAATATTCTACTTATGATAAGCAGCTTTACGCTTTAGTGCGCACTTTGCATACATGGCAGCACTATCTTTGGCATCGCGAGTTCATAATTCATTCTGATCATGAGGCTTTGAAACATATTCGTACCCAAACAAATCTGAACCATCGTCATGCTAAATAGGTAGAATTCATTGAGTCTTTTCCTTACATAATTAAACACAAGAACGGGAAGGACAATGTTATTGCTGATGCTTTGTCTCGTCGCTATACCATGCGATCACATTTAGATTTTAAAATCTTTGGCTTGCAAACTGTGAAAGATCAATATGTAGACGATGTTGATTTTAAAGATGCTTTTGCCCATTGTATTAATGGCAAACCATGGGAAAAATTTCACAACAGGATGGGTTCTTGTTTCGCGCTAACAAGCTGTGTATTCCAGCTAGCTCGGTTCGTCTTTTGCTGTTACAGGAAGCGCATGGAGGCGGTCTCATGAGACACTTTGGCATCTACAAGACGCATGAGGTGCTGGCTGCCTACTTCTTTTGGCCCCGGATGCATGCTAACACTGCACTACTTGTCAGAAAGCTAAGTCACGGTTGAACAACCATGATTTGTATATGCCTTTGCCTGTTCCTATTTCCCCTTGGCTGGATATTTCTATGGACTTTGTTTTGGGATTGCCTAGAACTAAGAAGGGGAGGGATAGCATTTTTGTGGTTGTTGATCGATTCTCCAAAAAGGCTCATTTCATACCTTGTTATAAGACTGATGATGCTAGCAATGTTGCTGAATTGTTCTTTAGAGAGATTATTCGTTTGCATGCTATTCCAAATACAATAGTCTCTGATCGTGATGCTAAGTTTTTCAGTCATTTTTGGAGATCTCTGTGGAATAAATTGGGAACTAAATTGCTGTTTAACACAACTTGTCCCCCTCAGACTGATGGACAAACTGAGGTGGTTAATCGAACTTTGTCCACCATGCTTAGGGCTGTTTTAGATAAAAATTTGAAACATTGGGAGGATTGCTTGCCTCATGTTGAGTTTGCTTATAATCATGCAACCCATTCCTCTACAAAGATGTGCCCTTTTCAGATTGTGTCTGGTTACATCCCTCGGGCGCCTATTGATTTGTTTTCATTTGATGTTGAAGACGCCCCACACTTAGATGTTGTTGCACATGTTGAACAAATGGTTAACCTGCATGAACAAACTCACCAAAACATTGCTGCTGCTAATGCTAAATATCAGGTTGCTGGTAGTAAAGCTAGAAAACATGTTACTTTTCAACCTGGTGATATGGTTTGGTTGCATTTGAGAAATGATCGTTTTCCTACCTTGCACCATTCTAAATTAATGCCTCGTGCTGCTGGTCCTTTTAAAGTGCTAACCAAGATTAATGATAATGCTTATATCCTTGACTTGCCTCTGGAGTTTGGTGTTTCCACTAGTTTTAATGTTGCGGATTTGAAGCCATATCTGGGTGAGGATGAGGAGTTGCCGTCGAGGACGACTTCAGTTCAAGAAGGGGAGGATGATGCGAACACCACGAGTACATCTACACCAGTAGCACCTTAGGCACCACCAGATAATCCACCACTTCAAGCGCCACCAGTTGGGCCAATTACTTGGGCCCGTGCGAGAGAATTAAACTACATCATGCTGTTAAATAACGAAGGCTAGAAGCATAGAGGAAGGCACAAGAGGGGTCCAGGATGGGGCGCCTAGGGTTGGCCGCCGCCCCCCTCTCCTGCCGTACGCTCCCTCTCCTCCCTCTGTTGTTTGGGGCTGCGTCCCGTTATTTAGTCAGAGTCCCTTTTGTTTACAACTCGAGTTTTGTTTTACATCTAGCTTTAGCTACACTAAAACATGCACAAATACGTGATGTCCTCTGTGATTCAGAACTCCACCTTTGAGTGATATTAAGATTGCTCACCTCAGATTCTTGTTTATTCTTCGACTGCGTACAGGAATTGATCTTCGTGATCAGGCTGATCTTGCGCCGATAAGGTTGGTAACCATCGGGAGTTGGTTCAGCGATTGCATTGGTGCTTCGAGTCTCGCTCGTCGTAGTCGGATCATGAGGGTCGCCCCCTACCAGATCGAAGTTATCTCCACTCACCGAAAGATCGGGCACTCCGCCTCTATCATTGATTCTTCCTCCGACCCTCATTCTGATCATGCTGTTGTCGACATAAATTTGTGTTTGGTGGGTCAGAGAAATGGTCACCCAAGAATGAGTGGCACCTCAGAGTCACCCATGGTGTTTAGAACCACGAAATCGACGAAGACATAGTTGCCTTGAACTTTGACTGGAATGTTGCGAATTATGCCCTCGGGACACCGAATGGTTGAATTGGCAAGTTGAAATCGGATCTCGGTAAGCACCATGTAGAATTGGGCAAGGTTGATAGTGTCGTATATTGCCTTGGGCATGACATTGACAATGGCACCAAGATCACACAAGGCTTGCTTGACGTGGTAGTCCCACAGCGAGCAGTTGATTGCTGGACTGGATCTTCCTCTTCAATCGTTGGCTCATCCCAATTGTTGCCTTAGAACCAAGGCCTTTCTGCATGGTTAGGATAGCATGGTTCCCATCAGATGGAAACCACACTGACATTCTCGGGTTGCCCAGGGATTTTCCCAGTTTCCGAGTTAGGAGCAACGGCAACAAGCTGAGCTATTTGGGTTTCACAATTTAATTAAAACTCAGTTGACTTTTATATGCAGAGGATAAACCATCAAGTTTAGCATTTATATTTGCTAGGGCCTTGTCATTGACAACAAGCATTTTGGAAATGTTTTCATTAATTTTAGTTTGGCCAATGACAAGCTCCCTTAAGGAGGGTTGGTTTGAATTGAATTACCTTGATTATTACCTGCTTGATACAGTGGGTGCGAATGGTTCCACCCTTGACCTCCTTGGGGACGATACCTATTGTTGTAGTTGTTCACAAACGATAATTCTTCATGTGTCTCGGGGCAGTATTCCCCAAATGTCCTCCATCACCACAAACCCCGCATGTGTAGTGCGAGTCAAGTGCTTGCACATGACTAGGTATGAACTCCGTGGATTTCTCCCGATCATCCATATGCTTCGAAAGGAGATCAAGCTTAGCCCCTAGCATGCCCGTTTCTTTGATGGTATGCATGCCCCACATACGGGCTAGGAGTCGTTCCTTGCTTCAACACTGATTGGAGACCATCTTCTCGACAAGTTCTTTGGCTTTAGTGATTGATAAGTCAAGGTAGGTCCCACCGGCAGCATCATCAAGATGGGCACGTGATGACGATGTTAGCCCATTTTAAGAGCTTTGGAGGATTAGCCATTCCTCCATTCCATGGTGTGAGCAGGCAAGGATGTAATCTTGCAGCCTTCCTTTCCCACTCCTCTTGGATTGTTTCTGTGCTGGTCTGCTGAAAGTTTGATATCTTCCCACGAAGGGCATTGGTTTTGCCCAACAGGAAGAATTTGGTGAGGAATGTTTGGGAGCACAGGGCCCAAGTGTTGACATCATCCTTGTACTTGCAGAACCACTATTTTGCCTTACCTAGAAGGGAGAAAGGAAACAGACGAAGTCTGATAATGTCAAGTGCGACTCCCTGTACGACAATAGCGTTGTGCCGAGCAAGGAACTACTGTAGATGTATATTGGCGTCCTCGTTAGGCTTGCCACAGAACGGGTTTGCCTGCACCATGTTGATGAGGCTGGTCTTGAGTTCGAAGTTCCTGTCACTGATGTTGGTAATGGGACCAGTGGCCACATTGTCAGTGGAGGGGATGGAGAACTCGTGCAAAGTCTTCTGAGCCATATCAATTGGTGGTTGTTCTTCGACTGGTTCGTTTGCCACAGGAGCGTTGGGAATAGGGTTAACGTGAGGTCTAACCTTGTCAGGCATTCACCCTGGGTACCCATGCAAGGAAGGATGAAGACAGACTTCTACTAGAATTCCCCTGTAATCCTACTAGGACTCATACCGTGTAATCCTATCTGTATTCCTATCTTGTAACCAACTAGGAACCCACCCCCTCGATTATATAAAGGAGGGCTGAGTACCTAGGGAGACAACCCATAACCAACACCCAAGTGCAGGGCGCCATATTCACACAGCCCCAAACAGGACGTAGCGTATTACACTAACTTGGTGGCTTGAACCTGTATAAATTTGTGTCTCGTGTCCTTGCTTTAACCTTTGGGTTCCATGACTGGCGATCCCCCACCGCACAATCTACTACCTTGGGTACCCTCTTGGTAGGTTTGATGGGTTAAAACACTGACAACTAGCGCGGCAAGTAGAGGTGATCATCGAGATCACCAGGCGAATTCGAAGGACCTCATCAATCACCAGATCAATCTACACAGTGCGCGGTTGATGTATTTGTCAACTTGAAGACTTCCTGTCAAAGGTGGAATCAAATTCCTATCTACACGGCAGGAGGAGTTGTCGAGTGTACATCGGCTTCCCGAGTCCCCATCAAAGACAGCACCTTCGGGATCTGTGCGATCATGCAGCTTCTCCACGATCTATCCTAGTTCAAGACGGAGTCCGAGTGAGAGTCCAACTGCAAGCATCAAGACCAAAGCAGAATCGTCACAATTTTTCTTTTCTGTCCCGAGGTCGAAGACCGTCCAGTTGCTACCTCTCTTTCGTGGGTCCAAAAACAATTAAACTTGGTCTACACGCACGCAATTAAGCAATTTTGATTTTGTGCTACACTCACAATACAAGCCCCCACAAGGCTCCAAGAACAAGGCTTGACATACACAAGAGTTGTACTCGAACACAACTACATCGACGCTCGGAAACATCAACTCACCATTGACTACTTCCACTTCTCGAGTACAACTACATCATCTCCCGGCTGCACTGGCTCTACTTCCTCTATGGCGTGCGTCCGGTCGCATCGACTACGCTGCACCATGTCTACGTCGTCACCCGACCACGTCAGCTCTATTTCGCCTACGCTGTGCGTTCGATCGTATCGACTACGCCAAGCCACAACTATGTCATCGCCCGACCGCATCGGCTCTGCTTTGGCTACATCATACGCCACGGCTACGTTGTCACCCGATTGCACTGGCTTTACTTTGACTACACCGTGCGTCCAGTCGCATCAACTACACCGCACCACCACTATATCGTCGCCCACCCGTGTGGGCTCTGTTTTGACTACACCATGCGCCACGACTACGTCGTCATCCGACCGCATCGGCTATACATCGACTACACCGTGCGCGGCCGCGACATCATCCTGCGGCCACACTGGCTCTATTTCGGCTACTCATCTCAGCTAGTTTTGGCTAGAAAACTAGACGAGCACGGCTACCACGTCCCCAACAACTAGTCGGAATCAACTCTGACTAGTCATCTTCAACAACAACCATCGCGGCTCCATTGCCGACTGCCACAGTTTCGTCGTCACTCATCCACGGATCAAACCGACTCCGGTCGCATCTACAGTCCACTCCAACGGCAACAACTAAGTCATTCATTTTAATGATTGGATTTTTATCGTTCTTTGGCTTGTTTTGCGCATGCAGGACAACACGCCAAGGACTACTTATTTGTGTACACTTCTTAACGATTTTTCACAAGAACTACACTATGCTGACTACTCTTGGAGTATATCGACCAAGTCACCACGAGTCTACTTCATCAACTCCGGGGCTATCCCAAGGACGCAACTTCTAAAGTCCGCTCTGCACATCAATTTAAAGTCGACTTGCAAAGTCGCATTCCAAAGTTCGCTCCGGTGGTACACGACTTCGGTCGCACCATCGCCAGCTCTGGTGGCATACCGCGTGTGCAAGCTTCGATGGTACCTAGCTGTAAGCGGCCCTCGTGTCCTGGCAACGATGGTACCTAGCTGCACGCGGTCTTCCGGCGTTCTCACCCTTGCTACTCTTAATGCATGTGCAAGCCCTGATGGTACCTAGATGTAAGCGGCCCTCGCGTCCTGGCAATGATGGTACCTAGCTACACACGGTCTTCGGGCCTCCTTGCTCTTGCTACTCTTACCACGTGTGCACACAAAAAATGGTACCTAGCTGTAAGCGGCCCTCGCCTCCTAGCAACGATGGTACCTAGCTGCACCCGGTCTTCGGGTCGCATATCAGCCCGCTCTGGCGGCAACCGTACCATGGGTCCAGTACCCTATGTACTCTCGCACTTCGTACCATGGGTCCTAGTACCCTAAGTACTCTTGTGCTCCGTACCATGGGTCCCAGTACCCTAAGTACTCTCATGCTCCGTATCATGGGTCCCAGTACCCTCAGTACTCTCGCGCTCCAAACCATGGGTCCTAGTACCCTAAGTACTCTCACGCTCCATACCATGGGTCTGAAACACATGACCCTAAGTACTGAAGTCGACTCCCGTCACATTCGAGACCGCTCCAGCGGCACAAGTCGACTCTGGACGCATTCAAGCCCGGTACGGTGGCACAACTTCTCGCTTTTCTGGTTTTCCATTCATTTTTGCCTTTCGGAAGTGGTTTTAGTTTTTGGCTTTTCAGCTTTGTATTTTGGGTTTCATATTTGGATCGAAGTACTCCAAGTCGACTTCTAAAGTCACATCTAAAGTCTGCTCTACGCGGCAATCTAAAGTCGACTTAAAGTCTGCTCAGCGCAGCACAAAGTCGACTACCCTAGTCGCATCTCAAAGTCTGCTCCGCGCGGCACAAAGTTGTCTTCTTCTGTCGCATTCTCAAAGTCCGCTCTGCACGGCACAAAGTCGACTTCTTCAGTCACATTTCAAAGTCCGCTCCGCACGGTACAAAAGTCGATTTTGGTTTTCAAGTCACGTTCTAAAGTCCGCTCCTACAGCACAAAGTCGACTTCGATTTTCAAGTCGCATTCTAAACTTCTCTCTGACAGCAAAATTACTACTCGAAGACAACTCGAGTAGTCTCCGCCACTGATGGACCGATTAGGCACCAGAGAGGGTGCGGGGGGAGTGAATAGGAGCCGGTTAAAGTTCTCCAGTGAGAACTTCGGCCTATACCCCGATTTCACTTCCAAGCAGTCCCACGCACACCTTGTCAAGATCACGTAGCCACTGGAGGTGCTACTGATCCTAGGATCAAGTTCTCCTACCCAACCAAGCACTCAACACCGCAGCCGAAAATCTGCATGGCTTGCTGCCTGGCCTACACCGGTCAGACTGATGGTGCGCACCGATCAGGCCGATGGGCACCGATCATGCCGCTTAGCTACACCGGCCAGGCTGGTGTCTCTAGCAGCTGCGCAGCAACATTCCAGAGAGCCTCAATAATGTCTCTAGGCCCTGGAACAAAATCAACTTCAAACCAAAGAAGCGAGAAGCACAAGAAGCTTCACCAACCGAGGCAAACGAACGCGATTCTTGCAAAGAACTGACCATAGGAAAACCACAACAATTTCCCACTAAACCAACAGTTCACCCGAGCCAAAAACCCACAAGGGCTTGCACCGGTCAGGCCGTTCACAACTGGGCTGCTTAGGATGAACTCCACCTACGGGTCAACTCCAAGAATCAACTCGCCTGATCTCCCAATTCGCTCCACAGATTCAGGAGCAACTTTGGGGAAGGTAGTAACACCTCATGGGTGAACTCTAGCTCGAAGCACAACCCCCAAAATCCTCTAGAAAAGGAGGAATCACAAATCTCGTGCCTCTACCTCAAGAACATGAGGAACTCCAAAAACCCCAAAATCAAAGGACTTTCCAGGGGATTTGAGGGGCAAGGTCACCAAGAAAATGGTCACAACACCTCATGTGTGACTCCCTCAAAGAAACGCCTCCAACAAACCTCCACAAAATTCCCGCAAAAAGGCTACGAAAATCCACAAAAAAGCCATGGGAATCACAAGCAAATCACAATGGATAAAGAGGATGAACTCCAAACCTTCCATACAACATGAGGAATGATTCTTTACAACATGGCTAGCAACCTCCCTTCATCCTACCCACTTGAGATTTGCAATTTAGCTCTATCTAGCCTAAGGACACAAAGAGAAGGGGAAAACCAAAGGGGCAAATAAGCTAGGGTTCCAAGTTTTGGCTGCCATCTCCCACTCCAAAGAGTTTATATGGGTAGCGCCAAATGTCCAAACTACCCCTACTACATAATAGTAAGATACATGCCCACCGAGGCAATTTGGGTAATCTTGTCAAATCTCCATCGGACAGATGCTCTTCGACTGCAAGCCCACTTCACCTCCACACAAGCCTTGCGATCATGTCGCGTATCCTCCGCTTCGAAGCTTCCAGACGCCCACGGCCGCCACCGGTCAGGCCCACCGGTTAGACCGGCCAGTGCAGTCTTGACGCGCTCCGGCCTTCGGTCTTGGCTTTGTGGATCAACCAAGGAACCTAGTGCTTTTGTGGCCAAGCCACTTCAAACCCCCCGGACTTGGTGCAGCCTCCATGCCAATCCCACTGATGCCTTGGCCGCCACGGTCGTCCCGACTCGATGTTGGTTTTGTTGTCAAATCAACAAACCCCGCATGCAAGCTTCAACTGTTAGCTACTACCTTGAACCGACTCCATGTTCCCGACCTCGTCTTGCTCTTCTTGCCAGCATGCGGCCCGTACTTGATCCCGTCGGCCACCGGGTCCCTCGTACAAAGCCTACTTGTCCCTCCACTCTTCAGAGGCCACACAGGCATAGACCTTTTGCGCTTGTTCTTCACCTGCACCATGCGAACCAAGCCGCAACCTACACCTGCAATACTAGGCCAAGAGTTAGTCCACACCACGTTGTCAATCACTCATCACTAAGGAGCAACCATCCACCGGTCTTCCGACGCACACAGCTTACCCCTTGGGTCATGTTTGCCTACCGATTACTTTCGGTACCCAGCAAAACTACCATACAGAATACCTGACGTTCGAGGCGGCAGACTTCCGCTCATCCTACCATGCCATCCTGGGTCGCCCTATGCTGTTCAGGTTCATGGCCATCCCACATCGCACGTACCTCATCATGAAGATGTCGGCGCCCAATGGGATGCTCTCCATCTACGGTGACATCATGGTCTCCTACAAATGCGAGGACGAGACTCTCAACCTCGCTTCGACATCCGCCTATGCAGCTGCAGCTTCAGTCATTGTCGCTCAGGCCTCCAAGATCGACGTCACCATGCTGGAGGTGCCTCAGCAGAAGCATACATCAACCACCTTGGATGCTAGTCCTGCGATAAAGAAGGTCTGCCTCGGTCTGCCCGACGTAGAGAAGCAAGTCACCATCGGGGCCGACCTGGACCTGAAATAGGAATACACGCTCACCAGTTTCCTCTAGGATAACACTGACATATTTTCATGGAGTCCTTCAGATATGCCTGGTGTCCCGAGAAGGCTGGCTGAGCACTCCTTAGATGTTAGCAGGACGGCAAGACCTATCAAGCCGAAGCTTCGTTGCTTTGCGAAAGATGGAAAGGAGGCAATAGAGGTAGAATTGTGCAAGCTCTTGGCTATTGGATTCATCCATGAATGTAAGCACCCGGTTTGGATCGCAAGCCCGATCCTTATACCTAAGAAGACTGGCAGATTAAGAATGTGTATCGATTACACCAACCTCAATAATGCCCCAAAGATCCCTTCTCTCTTCCACGTATGGACCAGGTCATGGACTCCATGACTGGTAGCATCCTGTTATGCTTCCTCGACTGCTAATCAGGGTATCACCAGATAGCCCTTAATCCTGACGATCAGGACAAGCCGGCATTCATTACACCCAATGGCATCTACTGCTATAAGGTCATGACCTTCGGCCTGAAAAATGCTCGTGCCACGTACCAGAAGGTGATCCAGAAGTGCCTGGAGTATCAGCTCCAACGCAATGTCGAAGCCTACGTTGATGATGTGGTCGTCAAGACCACCCAGGAGGACAACTTCATCGCCGACCTCGTCGAAACCTTTGCCAACCACCGTGCCTACCAATGGAAGCTCAACCTGACCAAGTGTGTCTTTGATGTCCCTTCCGAGTTGCTCCTAGGCTTCATGGTTGGGCACTGAAGCATTGAGGCCAACCTGTCAAGGTCGACGCTATCCGCAACATGCACAAGCCATCATGCAGGAAGGACATCATGAAGCTCACAGGTGTGATGGCGGCTCTTGGTCGTTTCATTAGTAAGCTCAGAGAAAAAGGTATGTCTTTCTTCAAGCTATTGAAGAAGGCAGATAAGTTTGTGTGGGACGACGATGCGCAACAAGCCTTTGACAAGCTCAAGGAGTCTCTCACCTCTCCACCAATCATGACACCTCCAATTACAAAGGAAATGCTCCTTCTCTACATCACAACAACCACCAATGTGGTCAGTACAGTTCTCATTGCAGAATGAGAAGACGGTCAGGTCTATCCTGTCCAGCAACCTGTGTATTACGTGAGTGAGGTCCTGGCTGATGCTAAAACACGGTATACACAGCCTCAGAAGTTCCTCTATGTGCTTTTGATCACGTCCAGAAAGCTCCGGCACTACTTCCAAGCTCATATGATCAAGGTTCCTTCAGCCTTCTCGCTAGGGGAGATTCTTCGCAATCGCGAGGCCAATGGCCGCATCTTCAAGTGGTCTGTCGAGCTGGGCGAGTTCGACATTGAGTTCTGCCCTAGGCAGGCAATCAAATCCCAGATCTTAGCTGACTTTGTGTCTGAGTGGACAGAAATCCAGATGCCACCTTCGACAGAACGGCCTGAGCACTAGGTCATGTACTTTGACGGCGTACTCAATCTAGAAGGTGCCAGAGCGAGCGTGCTACTCATCTCTCTGAAGGGAGACCAACTCAAGTATGTGCTACAAATCCACTACAAGGCCTCCAACAATGGAGTGGAGTATGAAGCTCATATCCATGGGCTCCGTATTGCGGTGTCCTTGGGCATCTAGCGGCTGCTTGCCTATGGTGATTCCAAGGTCGTCATCGAGCAAGTTAACAAGGATTGGGATTGTGTCAAGGACACAATGGATGTTTACTGTGCTGAGGTCCCAAAACACGAAGGCCACTTCGAAGGGATCGAATACCAACATGTCCCTCGCGACAACAATGTTGTTGCAGACGTCCTCTCCAAGTTAAGCTCCAAACGAGCATTGGTCCGGCCAGTGTGTTCGTTCAAGACCTGCGCAAGCCATCCATCAAGATGTAAGACCTGGACAATCCGGCTCCAGGTCAGCCAGACCAAGTGCCTGCACCTAGTCGTGATGTATTAATGGCTGAAAAAGAAGATGATTGGCACGGGCACTTCATCGCCTTCCTAGTCCATCAACTGGTTCCAAAAGACAAGACAGGACGAGAAAAGATCACCCGGCGTAGTGCTAACTACGTCGTCATCGGAGATGAATTATGCAGAAAAGCAGCATCGACTGGTGTGCTGATGAAATGCATCTTGCGATTAGAAGGTCATCAGCTCTTGGCTAAGATCCACGGTGGGGAGTGTGGCTGCCACGCGTCATCTGCTAATCTGGTCAGCAAGGCGTATCAATCTGGCTTTTATTGGCCCACGGCCATGATTGATACCAAACACCTCATCAAGAGGTGCAAGAGATGCCAATTCTTTGCTAAACAACAACACCTGCCTGCTCAGGTCTTGCGCACAATTCCACCGTCCTGGCCCTTAGCCATATGGGTTTGGATTCTATAGGTCCGTTTCATACCACTCCTGGCGGCTTTAAACATATCATCATCACTGTGCACAAATTCACCAAGTGGAATGAGGTCCGACCTGCCGCTAAGTTCACATCGGAAGAGGCTGCTCAATTCATCAAGGAAATTACTCACCACTTTGGTGTGCCCAACAGGGACCGACCTTGGTTCGGCCTTCACTGGCTCAGTGTTCTGGGTTTTTTGCCAGGATAGTATGATTGATGTCTACTACTCGTCGGTCACCCACCCTCGGTGCAATAGCTAGGTCGAGCATGCTAATGGCATGGTCCTACAAGCTTTAAAAGATTGCATCTTCGATGATGCCTCGAACTACGCCTCTCATTCGCTAGCTGAGCTCGCTCACATGATCTGGGGTCTCCGGACTTAGGTCAGCTCGGTTACGGGCTTTTTACCCTTTTTCTTGGTCTACAGTTTGGAGGCCATCCTCCCTACTGACGTCGTCTTTGGTGCGCCTCACATACATCATTATGATGAAGGAGAAGCAGAACAAACCAGTCAAGTCGACCTTGAGAGCCTCGAAGAACACAGAGTGGCGGCAATAATGCGGTAGGCCCGCCATGATCAACAGCTTCGTCGCTACCACAACTGCAACGTCAAGGTGTGATCCTTCAACGTTGGCGACTTGGTCCTTTGCCGAATCCAGAAAATTGATGGGATGCACAATCTTTCCACTCCATGGGAGGGTCCCTTCATCATCATAGAGGTCATTAGTTCCTCTACATATCACCTCCAGTGGGGCGACGGGCAAGGAGTTCCAAACCCTTGGAATATGGAGCACCTGCAACGATTCTATCTGTAGAATAATTCTTTATGAGATATGTACTCTTCGCTTTTGTTAAAAATTAGTTTTTCGGTAGTCTTCTACCGACCTTTGAGTTTGATGTCCCATTCTTGTGTTGTTTTGATTCCCCTCCCCCTCGACATGCTCGGGGGCTTGGCAATGCTAGCACCTGGGTCGTTAGACTTGAGGGTGATGTTTGTTCCTCCCCCTCAACATCCTCAGGTGCTTGGCCTGGCCAACTTATGGGTCATTATACCTGAGGATTGTTTCTTCTTTTGATTGCTTACTTCTTACTCATACGAGCTTGATTGATTGTGTGGTTGCTAAGCCTGAGTCCTAGACTCCCCCCTCGCATCGAGTACACGTAAGTCTCCCTGCTAAGCTGTGTGGTCAGTAAGCCATCCTCTCCGTGAGTAGTAGTTAGCAGGGTAAAATAGCACAAATAGATTTTGGGCTATCAAGTTTGTATGAGCATAAAGTTTTGCATAATAAAGGGAAATTACATTGTTTTATACACAACACAGGAACGTTGTGCTCTGGCCAACATGGAAGCAATACTTAAAATTACAGCATGATTATTCTTCTTCAAAGTCGATGTCCTCCACGACCTTGTCAGCTACAGCTTGAACCGCTGCCTCTATGGCCTTGAGGTCGGCCTCCTTGTTAGGCCCAGCTTCGATCTTGGCGACCTCTACCTCTGGGTTGTGGAACTTCACCCTGACCAAAGCACCAACAACTGTTGTCTTGCTTAATGACTTCAGAAGGTCGGTCACCCGATCTGGAGCTACTATCAGCCGGTCTAGAAGTGACATTGGCCCCTCCTCGTTGGTTTGAGGGACCACCATGTCCATGATATAGCCGGTTGCACTCTTGAGGTAGGTCATCTCCACTTCAAGACTTGCAATGGCCACTTGGTCATTTTGAAGAGATTACATAGCTACTACGAGGTCGATCTCAAGATCCCTCTGGACTCGCTTTTCGTACGACAACTTCTGGGCTGTGATATACTCACTCTCAGTGGCGACCCTGTTGTTCTCCTTGAGCATGCGGATGGCATCCTCGGCCTCCTTGAGGTCTCTCTTGAGTTTTCGCTCCTTCTTGAGGGCATCTGTTGCATCAATGTGTGTTAGCAACTGCTATTTCAAGATACAACTCTACAACCTCAGTAGACTCTGGTCTTACCGTCACAAACGGACTTGAGGAGCTCATCGACGTCCTTGACCTTGGTCTTCTCGGCCTCCAGCTCACCTTCCAGCTTCTTTTTCTCCTTGGCGGCTTCTTCTTTGGCGCATCGGACCTGCTCCGCGGCTTCAGCCTTTGCACGTTGAAGTTCTTCCTCCAACCTTTGCGTCTTCAGGTGTGCTGCTGCAGCCTGCTTGCATAGGTCTGACCTGGCACAAGCCCGCTCTGCCAGGGACTGCAAGACATAAAGTTAGTCTACCAACACGTGATAACAACCTACATGAACTCCATAAAAGCAACTACTTAAATGAAAGGCCTAGCCGAGCGTGATAGTGGCATTCTTCGCTGCCATAATATCTTCATGGTCCTCGAAGATGTCATCCTCCCAAGGAGTGTCGTTCTAATCGATGTCCAGGTTGACATGAGCTCGCCCTATAGTAGTTGACACAGATGGACTTTGTCTATCTCTTTTGGCTATTTCTTGTTCAGGTAGCGGTAGGTCTATCTGGGCCTGGTCCGCTACTATGTCATTAGCCACTTGGGAGGGCACTGCGCTGACTGGCTTGGGGTCCTTCACGACCTGGGTGATCGATGGTGGCACTCTGCTAGCGGAGCTCTGTGCTCTGGTACCTAGCTCGGATGTGGAAACTTCGGCCGGTGACCGCTGGCTACTTGTGGTGCTCGGCGCCCCTACGCTCGACCTAAACGGATCTTTCTGTTAGTACCCTATAAACTACAGATATGGTTCAACAAACAGAAAGATGGTTACTTTGAAAATGACTTCGGACACGGGTTCAGCGCCCGAGACGTCAAGGGCACCTTCTACTGAACCCCAAACTTGGCAATCAGCGACTCCTTGTAGTGGTGGATTTCCTCCTCCATGACATGTTCTTCGCTTGGTCTCTGGACTGGGCGACCTGGGTGCCGTGCCCTCATCCTTCTCTGACTCTGAGGACACGATGACCTCGTCCTTCTCCTCTGCTAGCTTTTCTGGTGGTGGGGTGGAGCTCTTGCTCCTCTTCCTCTTCTTCTTGGCCTCTAACTTGGCGGTCTTTGTAGCATCCACCTTTGATTGCGAGACCTTCACAATTGCTTGCCTCGTACGATGTTCCGGCTTGCTGGTGCTAGCCTGTACGACCTTTTGGTCGTTATTCCCATCCGCCTCCACAGATGAGTCAGATAAGTAGCACTCCAACAGGTCGCTGGTGGTGCCTGCCAATCTTCCGAGGCTCTCAGCTTCCAGCGCTGCTCCATGTCGGCGGGTACTGGTGCGAGGCACGAATAATCCAGTTCGCGAGCCTGTAACACACAAAAACAAGGTTTCTGAGGTCTTCCTCTGTATTACAATTATAATCATGCTATATGATGTGGTCAAGATTTTACCGGATCGGCTGGACGAACCAGCGAGTGTGCCTTCGGGGAGGTTCTATTGCGGATCCTTTCGCTGAAGAGTTGGCTCACTCGAGCGACCATCTCCTTCTTGGAGACCTTCCGGTTGGCCTCCCGGGTCGGATTTGTCTGCCCCTAGTACTCGTAAGCCGGGTGAACGCGATCCTTGATCGGTTGAATGAATAGACGACTAAAGCTAATCGCCACAGCACCTCCCATGAGACCTGCTTGCTTCAGGTTGTTCAGGTCGATGAGGAGGACATTGAGCTCGTCTACCTCTCGAGAGGTCAGCTGCATATCCCATTCTGACACTTAGACAGGTCTAAAGCTGTCAGTGTTTTAGACACCGAGCCTACCACGGGCTACCCGAGGTAGTAGATTGTGCGGTGGGGCTTGCCGAGATCAGGAACACGATGGTGAGACACGGGGTACACAATTAGACAGGTCTGGGATGCAGTGTGCATAATACCCTATGTCCTGTATGCTGCATGGCTCTTGATTGATTGCGTATGTTCTTGAGGGGGGTTCCTACCTCGCCTTATATAGCACGGGAGGCAGGGTTACAAGTCGGATTAGGTACAAGAGTACTAGTCAAGTAGGACTAGGAGTAGCCTATGTCCGTTAATGAGAAGCTATCCTAATCTAGTACAAGTCCTTGTCCGTCTTGTCTTGCCTTGTGGCCCACGGCTGTCTTGCACCGTGGCTCACTAGTTGAGCAGTCTAGATTATCAGGCCTTATCTCCCGGGCATGGCCCACCTGCGTAATGGGCCCAGGGATGTCCGGTCGACAAGCCCCCAAGTACTTTGTAGTCTAGTGTAATGTGTCCAAGTAGTCTTGAAGGCCTCTGCGAGTAGTTCCCGAGCGTCTCCGAGTTCTGCCAGCTTCAGTCTTCAATAATACTTGAATCATCATGAGGTTGGAAGGTACTCCAGCTAACTCCACGAGTAGTTTTGAAGTCTTCTCGTGTTGTTCCCAAGCGTCCCCGAGTACTTCCCTCGAAGGTCTTCAAAAACACCCGCTTCATTCTTGAAATCTTTGCGTCAAAGATCCATATGGAAATGCGATTACTAAAATCACATTCCATATGGAATGTGGCCCCCAAGCCTTAGGTCGAATCAAAGATTCAAGCTGAGGGTCAATCTTCTAGCACTTGTAATCTTGCTCCGAAAAATCTGTAGAAATCCCGAAGAAAACATATGGGAATGTGATTACTAAAATCACATCCCATATGGATGTAGCCCCCGAGCCTTAGTTCGAATTGTAAATTCAAGCTGAGGGTCAGTCTGAAGTTTTTGCCAATTAAACCTACAATTTCTAGAGAAAAAGCCGAAGGACACGTGGTACGGAGCCCCCGAGCCTTGAGTCGAGTACTTCTCAAAATGAAGGATCCAATTTTGACTGTAGAATGTGGCCTGAGTTCAATGCACTGTAGCTGAGTGAAATCCAATCCCATCGAGTAGTCGAGCCCCCGAGACGGAGCTGAGCAGGTCTTGGAAGTTGAAAAGGCCCACATACTTAGCCGTAAAAATTTGCCTGATGCGAATCCAATCTATTGAATGCGAAGAGTCACCAGGATGAACTGGTAGGGTTTTAGGTTATAAATACCAAGGGGGTATCCCCTAGGGTTTCCACTGCTTCCATTCACCCCTTAGATCCAGAAAAAACTTTTGCCGCCGTAGCCGCCGCTGAGTTAAGTGCCTACGACATCAATCGCCGCCACCTCCACCACTTCACAGCCCCCGAGCAAATGCGATCAAAGACACTCGTGACTAGAAGAATGAAGAGCGGGCCGTCCAAGGGACAGATGGAGAAGAAGAAGAGATCCGGCCGCGGCAAATTTTAGTTGCTGGAGCCGAAGTACAAGACGGTGGTGATTGATAAGCCACCAAACCAAGCCAACTCCTGGAAAAAGTCCAAGATGAAGGAGGAGGACATCAAGGCTCTTGAAGACGCCGGCTTGTTGCGCGAGAAGGCGGTTGCCAGTTGGAATTCCACTGCTAGGGATGCGTAGCCCATGATGAAGAATCCAGATGAAATTCTGATGTTTACCCACTTCGTCGAGCATGGATTGACATTGCCAGCTTTGGATTTCTTTACAGGCTTCCTCTACTTCTTCAAACTGGAGCACGTACATCTGAACCCGAACAGCATCTTCCAGATTGCAGTGTACGTGCACTTTTGCGAGGCTTTTCTTGGCATCTGCCCTCATTGGGCTTTGTTTAGGAAGATCTTTCGATTGAAGCCGCAGCCAAATGCCAACTTCCCAGTAGTAGTCGGTGGAGCGGGAATCCAGATGCGCCAGAAGGTGCAAGATCTGTACTTCAAGTATGAGTTGATAGACTCCAACTAGGACTGGAAAGCAAGGTGGTTCTACTTTGATAATGCTCCGCCTCAGCTGCCCAAGACCACCATGTATGCGCCAGTATACGAGAAGATCTGGAAGGATGAGCTGTCAATGCAAGAATGCATCCAGATCCCAGAACCACTGGCGAAGATTGCCGAGAAGAAAGCGCAAGGCATGACAGCTTAAAGGGTAGCCTTCAGCTTCATGAAGCGCCGTATACAATCCTTGATGCAAAGGGAGCATCTTGGGTACAAGTACACGGGCCTAAATGACGGATCAAGGCTTTCTGCAACGGAAATCTGTGACAACTTGATCATGGAGAGGTTGCAGAAAATCTTCAAGAATCTTGATGGGAAACCGGTAGCTGTTCAGGAGTTCAGTGCCGATAATCCTCCACGCTTGGTGAGTAGTCGCAAACCAGCCCCCTAGTACTTATCTGAAAGTAGTCGTAGACTAATAGTTTTGCCTTGTCTTGTCACAGGAGGATGTTCTGAAGTTTGTCTCTACACCACCTCCTCGTCCTCGCGAAACAGAGCAGGTGCAGGAGGAGGAGCCGTCACAAGTTGAGGCTCAAGTGCCCGATAGTAGTCGTCCTGCTCCGGGGGAAGAGGAGGTGTTGGTAGAAGATGCCGCCACCAGCGATGATGACGAGCAGACGCTACCACAATGCTTTGAGGTGAAGTCGCGGTACGGGTACTCTGGAGTACCCATCTCTAGTGGTGTCTCTGCAGGAGCTTTAAAGAGGCTAGCTTCATCACTTGTTGAAGATGTGGCGCAACCGCCGCGGAAGAAAAGAACCACTGTTGGGAAGCGTGCTGTGAAGAAAGTCACATGCATAGTATTGCCAACCATTGAGGTTAGTTGCTTGAACTAAGTAGTCAATATCTTGTTGAGTACTTAGAATCTTATATGTTGACTTGTAATTTTGTCAATGCAGGGTACAACGAGTACCACTCATGATTTTGGGTCTTCCTCTCCAGCGGAAGTACCTGTGGACAGCCCAACAAGACCAATTGAACTCGAGATGGTTCAATCATCACCCATGGAGCCAGTGATGATAGAGCAACAAGAAGCCACGGTGCCAAGAGTTGTGCCACTGGTTGAGAATGTCCCAGTGGTGCCCGCGATGCCCATACTCTTTGATCTGCTGGGACCAAAAACTGTGGTTTCTCGTGCTACTCTGTAAGTACCCGAGTGCTTGAATACCTTTTGTTCTTGATAATATAGAATGCTGATCAACTTGTTGATGCAGAAAATCCGCGGATGTGAAGTGGGGAGCTTCTGGGTCTAGTTCTGCTGCGGATAATTAGAACCCGCCAGCTGGCCAAGAAGACAGGCCCTAGGAACCCCAAGCTAAATCCGCTGAAGACGTGGTGACAGCAGAGGCCGATGCTGCACAAACTTTGCATGCACTGTCGAGTGAAGTAGTCAAATCAGCGGTGGATGCAGCCTCCAGACCAAGAGCACAACAACTGAAAGACATAGAGGCAGCAGTGAATGAAGGTTTGGAGATAGATCCAGAAGCTGGACTGCGCCAAGAAGATGTCCCGGTTGTGCAAGCCCCCGTGCGTCATATAGACACACGGCTACTTTTGGATCAGAGTCCAGAAGGTCGTGTAGTGCCACATGAGCCAGAGATTGAAGACCCAACTCCACTGTGCAGTGCTGCGATGAGTTCTGAGGTGGAGACAAGTACTCGATCCAGGGTAGAAGATATGATGCCATTTGATGACTCATGCCTGGGCGAGGACAATCTACTCGCGCACTCAGAGATGTTTCGCAGCGTTGAGAAACTGTTCGCGGTAAATTGAGAACATAGTCTCTGTAGAGTAGTTGTAGTCGAATATAGCTTGTATCTGACTCTTGAGTTGTTCTATTTTTAGGAAGTTGTTAAGTAGTCGAAGCGAAAGACTCGGTTGCTTGAACAATATGCGGCGGACATTGAAGAGGTTGCACAGCTCAGAGAGGAACTTAAAGACCAGAAGTTGCTGGTTCTGAAGTTGCAGGAACGACTTGATGGCAATGCCGCTAAGTACCATAATGAAATCCAGAAGCTAACAGGACAAAAAGATGATGTTGTCGGAAAGAACAAGTCACTGCACCAGAAGAATAAAGGTAATCCTCTTGCCTGGATGCGCTGTCGAGTACTTATTTTCTGTGAATTATGCCCTGATAAGTTGTCATGATCTTGTGCAGAGCTGACCGAGGAAGTGGAGAAGCAGAAACAGAGGTCCATCGACTGGCAGTTGGCTTTCAACCGTGAAGAATCAGCTCGCCTTGATCTTGAGGCAGACTATAAGGTGCGTTGCATGGAACATGAACGTGAGATCTAGATACGGCTTGACGGATCATATGACCTTCTGACTTGTATGCAGTCACTGAAGCTCAAGATTGAAGAAGCCGAAGGCCTGCGTCAAGAGTTGAAGGCTTTGACAGAAGGAGCTGAGCCGGTGGCTAATCTCCTCGAACCCAGAGTAGTAGGGGTGCAACCACGACCGCTTGTAGAGAGGTTAAGGGATATGCCTATGAAGATTCTGGAGTATGCACACCGGCTGGCGTGTACTATCCCAAATCAAGTGCTCAGCTTCATCAAGTCATTCTACCCAGACGCAGATCTGACGGTCATCATGGGCGGAAGATCTAGGGATTGCACCGATGATAAACTCAATGAGTTGATGCAGCAGACGTCACCTATCGCGGAAGCCGTCTCCCAGTATATTGATTTGCGCTGATATGTACCTGTAGGAAAAAACACTATGGAAGACAAGTGTAATTCGAAACAAGTTATTTATGTAAAAATATAATTGAAAACTTGTGTAAGTCAATTATCTGGATCCCTTGATTGCTTGTCTTGATTCCATGTACTCGTGAGCAGGATTGCGGAGAAATCCAATGAGTGTTGGCTGCAAAAAAGAGATATGATACACGAGTAGAAGTACTCAAGTATAGATGTGTTCCAAAGAACGTTAGCTTAAATCACAACAAATAATAGACCTTAGCTGTAGTAGCATAAAAAGAAGGCTTTTGTTGTAATGTAAGCAAAAAACACAGTAACATGTCGATATGCAGGATAATCACTTTATTACTGTCTGAATAAGTATGTACATTGTGTTGAATACAATGTCTGGATACACTATTGAGTAATAGTGTCTTAAGTACTACTGAGGCATTGAGCCTAGTGAGATAGTACTCGCAAGAATGTTCCGAAGAACGAGTAAGACTGTAGGAGATAGTGTGATGAACTCATCTTGCTGTAGCAGCAACTTGTGTTAGAGTTCCACTGAGACCCTACTATGAAAGGTGTTACTCTAGGCCGTAGCCTCTTAACGAAATAGAGCAAGGATAGCATGTGCCACTTATTTCTCTATACGACATAGAGTCATCTGGAGAGGGTTGTCATGACCCCTACGAGTAGTCGCAGTCGTAGCCGCCTAGAGAGGATTGTCGTGATCCCCTATGAGTAGTCGTAGCCGAAGCTGCCTAGAGAGGGTTGTCGTGACCCCCTACGAGTCGAACCGACAAAGTTGGTCGATGTTCCAGGAGTTGTTGATTGCTTCGCCTTCAAGTGTTTGGAGGTGATATGAGCCAGGGCCGGTGACCTTCGCAACAGAGAAAGGGCCTTCCGATGGCGAGTTGAGTTTGTGAAGTCTTGCCGTGTTCTAGATATGACGGAGGACCAAGTCACCAACGTTGAAGGAGCGTTCCTTAATGTTGCGGTTATGATAGTGGCGAATCTTCTCAAGGTATATGGTTGATTGAACGAGTGCGTTGCAGCGAGCTTCTTCGAGACTATCAACATCTGTCTCTCTTGTTTCTTCAGCTATGCCTTCTTCGTACTGATCAACCGCCGCAGATCGCCACATGACATGAGCAGGCAAGATGGCTTTAGATCCGTAGACCAGGAAATAGGGTGATTGCCGCCCTTGGTGTTTGCAGCATCGTATAGTCGCTTTTTGAGGGCGTCGAGTACCATCCCATTGGCGCGTTCCACTTGGCCGTTGGCTCGTGGATGAGCGATGGAGATGTACCAGACATCAATCCCACTATTCTCGTAGTACTCGCAGAACTGGTGATTGTTGAAATTCGAACCCAGGTCTGTGATGATGCTATTGGGGAACCCATAGCAATGCATAATTTCGTCCAAGAAGTCGAGAACTCTGTCAGCCTTCGGGCAAGTAACAGGCTTTACCTCAATCCACTTGGTAAACTTGTCGATAGCAACCCGAACGCTGTTGAATCCTCCTGGCACATTTGGTAGAGGTCCAATCATGTCGAGCCCCCAGCAAGCAAAAGGCCAGGTTGGTAGTATCATGATGAGCTTGTAGGCTGGAACGTGTTGTTGCTTGGCGAAGAATTGACATCCATGTCACTTTCTGACTAGTTCTTCTGCATCAGCAGAGCTTTAGGCCAGTAAAAAGCACGTCTGAAATCTTTTCCCACAAAGGTGCGGGAAGAAGTGTGGTTGCCACAGATCCCTTTGTGTATCTCCTCCAAAATTTCCTTCTTCTTCACGAGAAACACATTTCATGAGTACATCATAGCTTGCGCCTCGCTTGTAAAGTTGATCCCCGACTAGTGCATAGGCCTTGACATGCCGAGAGATGTGTTTGGCTTCTGACTTGTCTTCGGGAATGAGCTGATTTTTTATGTAGTCGATGAAAGGAGTTCTCCTGTCCACATCAATCATAAGCACTTTGCGATCAGGCTAGGCTGGACCAGGATTAGTAGTCGCGGGTGCAGATGACGGTTCCGGAATTGATGGCTTGTGGAGCTCATGGATGAAGATTCCTAGTGGTACTTGAGCACGTGTAGATCCCAACTTTGACAAGACATCCGCAGCAACATTGTTGTCACAGATAACATGATGGAACTCGAGACCATGGAATTTGTTCTCAAGATTACGTACCTCTTGACAGTACGCATCCATATTCTTAGCATTGCGATCCCAAGAGTCATTGACTTGATTGATGACCACCAAGGAGTCACCATAGACGAGTAGTCGCGTGATGCCTAGAGAGACTGCAGGGCGAAGACCATGCAGTAGAGCTTCGTATTCAGCTTCATTGTTTGAGACCTTCCACAAGATCTACAAAACCTACTTGAGTTGCTCGCCCTTGGGGGCGATTAGTAGTACTCCAGCATCGGTGCCTTCCAGCTTGAGAGAACCATCAAAGTATATGACCCAATGCTCTGAACACTCAATTGGAGTTGGAACTTAATTCTCCCGCCACTCAGACATGAAATCAACCAAGGCTTGAGACTTGATAGCTGTACGAGACTTGAACTCAAGTGATAGAGCGCCAAGCTCTACTACCTATTTAGAAATCCTTCTTGTGGAATCCCGGTTGTGCAATATTTTGCCAAGCTTGTAGCTAGTAACTACAGAAATCTTGTACTCGTCGAAGTAGTGGCGGAGCTTCCATGAACTAATCAGAACCGCATAGAGTAGCTTTTGCACCAGAGGGTAGCGAGCCTTGGATTCTGAAAGTACTTCACTGACGAAATAGACTGGCCTCTGGACAAGATAGGTGTGGCCTTCCTCCTACCACTCAACAACAATGGCGGTGCTGACATCATGAGTAGTCGCAGTGATATAGAGTAAGAGATCTTCCTTTGGCAGAGGAGCTGTGAGAACTGGAGGCTTGGATTAGAACTCCTTGAGCTGTATGAGTGCTTGATCAATTTCAGCTGTCCACACAAACTTCTCCTGTCGCAAAAAGGTAGACCCCGTTCTCCAATTCGTGAGATGAAGCGATTGAGTGCCGCCATACATCCAGTAAGCTTCTGGACATCCTTGATAGTAGTCGGAGCTTGCATGTTGGAGATGGTAGTGATCTTCTCGGGGGTTTGCTTCGATGCTGCGATGGCTGATGATGAACCCGAGTAGTTTCCCAGATGATACGCCAAAAACTCACTTGTTGGGATTGAGCTTCCATTGGTACTCCCGTAGCGAGGCAAAAGTTTCCTCAAGATCTGCGATGAGCATGTCTGGATCCCTAGTCTTCACAACGACATTGTCCACGTATGCTTCCACATTCTTGTGGAGTTGCCTCTTGAAGTACGTTTGGATAGCTCTCTGGTAGGTAGCGCCGGCGTTTTTCAACTCGAACGACATTGTTGTGTAACAATAAGCACCGAATGGTTTGATGAACACGGTCTTCTCTTGATCAGATTCCTTGATTGCAATTTGGTGATAACCCGAGTAGCAATCGAGGAAACATAGCAGAGCACAGCCTGCCACGGAATCGATGTCTTGATCAATCCGCGACAACCCGAAAGGATCCTTGGGACAATGCTTGTCGAGATCCGTGTAGTCGACACACATCCTCCAATCATTAGAGTTCTTCTTTTTGAAAAGCACAGGGTTGGCAAGCCATTGCGGATGGAAAACTTCCCGGATGAAGCCAGCCACGAGTAGTTTGACGAGCTCTTTCTTGATAGCATCCCTGCGATCATCAGCAAATCGACGAAGATGTTGTCTCTTGGGGGTAGCGTTAGGATCAACATTGAGTGGGTGCTCGATCAACCTCCTGGGCACACCTGGCATGTCAGATGGTTTCCATGCAAAGATATCACGGTTAGCCCGAAGGAAGTTGACGAGCGCGTCTTCCTATTTAGGATCAAGATGTGCACTGATCATGGTCGTCTTGCTGCTGTCGCCGGTACCAAGATCCACGGCTTTGAGCAAGACATCACTAGTCGGTGCAGGCTTGTTGTTGACATCAGTCTTCTCAGGAACCTCTAGCTCGCTTGGAGCAAGCTTTTTAGCTGTAGTGAAGACTTCCATCATAGCATTGGGGACTTGATTTGTGGAGGCAAGTTCCACAGCTTCTGTGTCGCAGTCGTAGGAACACTTCAAATCCCCTCCCAGCGAGAGTACTCCTTTGGGGCTCTGCATCTTGAGTACAAGGTACACATAATGTGGAATAGCCATGAATTTCGCCAGACCAGGTCTGCCGAGGATGGCGTGATAAGAAGTCTCAAAGTCAGCGACCTCGAACTTTATGTACTCGGTGCGATAATGTGCCTTCATCCCAAAGGTAACAGGTAATACGACTGAACCCAAAGGAATAGTTGCGTTGCCTGGAATGATACCGTAAAATGGCGAGTTGGTCTTAGTCAGCATGTTGGTGATATCGAGGCCCCTCTTCTTCAGGGTCTTGGTGAACAGGACATTGAGACCGCTGCCGCCATAAATGAGAACCTTGGTAAGTCTGGAGCCTGCCACCACTGGATCCAAGACGAGAGGATATCGCCCCGGTTCAGAGAAACTAGTCCATTTGTCCACCCTCGAGAAGGTGATGGGGGTTTCAGACCACTTCAGGAAAGTTGGAGCTGCTGGTTCAATGGACATAATCTCCCTGAGAGCTAGCTTTTGAGTACACTTTGTTGGTAACCCACAAAAGATGACATTGACAGTGTTGGATGGGTCTTGAAACCTAGTGTCTTTGTTTGTGTCAGCCTTCTTCCCCTTGTTCTTGCAAAACCTTGGGTTTGGGTGTACCGGTTCTAGTGTGTTCTTCAAGGCGCAGCGAAGTTGGTAACACTACTCTGTAGTGTGATCACCCTCTGGATGCCACAGACATTTCTGCTTGGTCAACTTGGCCCAGTGAGGATCCTCTTCAGATTTGGCGGTGGGTTCCATGGCTGCAACAGTGTTTTCGGGCTTGCGCTTGCGATTAGGATTCCCTGAGTAGTTATTACCCGTGCGATTGCCCTGGTGTTGCTTGCCGCTGTTGCTGCCACCAGCATTATTGTTGTTGTTGTTGTTGTTGTTGTTGTTGTTCTGGTTGCCTCGAAGATGCTTCTACCAGTTCCGAGCATTGTCCTCCTCCTCCGCCTAATGAGTGATCGTCTCCTTGAGCTTGGTGATGTTGGCTGGGTGAGCGCAACCGAAGTCTTAGAATAGCTTGTCATCATAGAAACCATCTTGGAAGGTGTCTATGACTTCTTTCTCGGTAACATCAACAACAGTAGCTCTTTTCTCAAAGAAATAGTGCATGTACTCGCAGAGAGTCTCGCCTTGTTTTTGCTTGATCAATGCGAGGTCCATACGAGTACCATGACGACCCAAAGAGCCAGCGAAGTTGCTGGTGAAGCGTTGGTTGAGTTGTCCCCAGTTGTCGATGGAGCCTCGCTTGAGAGATTCAAACCATGTGAGTGGCTCTTGCTCCAAACTAAAAGGGAAGTAGATGCACTTGGTACCATCATTGCCCCCGGCATTAGAGATGGACAAAGCATTGCAGCGCAATCACTGCCTTGGATCTTGCTTGCCATCGTACTTGGAGATACCATAGGGCTTGAATTTCTGCAGAAGAAAAAGAGCTTGAAGGCGAGCAGAGAAAGTAGGGAAGGAGTCAGAATCGGCATCCTTTTGCTTTTCACGCTCGGCGCGCTTGGCATTGATTATTGTACGAGCATCGTAGCGAGAATCGCCTGACTTGCTATTGACACTACCGTCACCATCGTGGCCTTTGTTGCTAGCTTCTGGACATGTGCGGTTAGGAGTGTGAGTGCCACGATGGGCACCCTCACTACTGCCATGGTGACTAGGTGTGCTGGTTCCTTGACGTAGCATAGTATAGGCTAGTTCAGCTAGCTTCGCGACTTCTGCAGCCACCCTGTCACGAGGCATAGCATGACCAAGAAAGTTGATCGCGTTAATAGCTTCCTCTGGAGTACGATATTGACGAGTAGCAACTGCATCCAAAGCCTCTTGCAAGTTGCGAGTAGGTAGAGCCTCCGCGAGTTCATGATGGAGAGTTGCACGATCAGTGTTCCTCTGGTGACGCGCGGTCTTGGCCTTCGCAGTCTCATTGCGAGGTGCATTAGAAGAAAGTTCATCATCAGATACATCATTCGGGAAGCGGTAATTGGCGCGGTGCCCCTGCGAAGTAGTTGCATCAACGACGAAAACCTCACGATAAGACGAGTGAGTACCTGTACTTTCAATGAGCTCAGTGTCGGTGTCGTAGTCAACAAGCTTGGTACCTTCCTAGAAAGGCAAGTTGTCGAGATAGGCGACAAAGCGCTCCTGACCATCCAAGGCGAGATCAGCAGGCATATGCTCAGGCCAGTAGACGAATCTACCCTCAGGTGTCGATGTGATCACCAGTCCTTGAGCAGGGCCTGACAGTTGTTGTGCTTTAGTAGAATCCGAACCGTAGTTGAACTCGAACTCAGATGAATTCAAATCAAAGTTGCCGAGGTTGAATTCTGAATCCGAAGAGTACTCGAGCACAGTCTTCGAACCAGGGCACATGAGGATGGGCAACGCGGCTTGGAAAGCAGCGCTGATGTGGCGGTGTCCGAAGAGGGGTGGTGGTGGGAGACAATCCAGGCTGAGCGTGAGCTGTGTAGCTGGGGAAAGCAACTCAGACTGAATTGAAGGCGAAGTCGAGTTGTACTCGAACTCCGACTCGAGCTCTCTAACAAGGTCAGAAAGCGAAATCTCACCAAAATTCTTGATGAGATCTTCCATCGAGGCTTGTGTAAGCGTCGGGGACTTGAGCTTCAACTTCGGAGTTGATGCGAGGAAACGCAGGAACGATCCAGCACTGTCAGCAACACAGACCCAGGAGCCAAAAACGAAGGTGTCGCCTTGTTGGAAAGGGACAGTTGGCTTGATGATGACAGGATCCATCGAGTTCGCCAGCGGATCAGCGACGAGATCCCCTACCTGGCGCGCCAGCTGTTAGTATTTTAGACACCGAGCCTACCACAGGGTACCCAAGGTAGTAGATTGTGCGGTGGGGCTCGCTGAGATCAGGAACTTGATGGTGAGACACGGGGCACACAATTAGACAGGTTTGGGCCGCAGTGTGCGTAATACCCTACGTCCTGTATGCTGTGTGGCTCTTGATTGATTGTGTATGTTGTTGAGGAGGGTCCCTACCTCGCCTTATATAGCACGGGAGGCAGGGTTATAAGTCGGATGAGGTACAAGAGTACTAGTCGAGTAGGACTAGGAGTAGCCTATGTCGGTTAATGAGAAGCTATCCTAATCTAGTACAAGTCCTTGTCCGTCTTATCTTGCCTTGCGGCCCATGGTAGT
The DNA here is from genome assembly GCA_036936925.1 of Cenchrus fungigraminus. Taxonomy (NCBI): domain Eukaryota; kingdom Viridiplantae; phylum Streptophyta; class Magnoliopsida; order Poales; family Poaceae; genus Cenchrus; species Cenchrus fungigraminus. The sequence goes on along the minus strand of CM072779.1, from coordinate 86,713,076 downwards.
CTTGCATCACGGCCCACTAGTCAAGCAGTCTAGATTATCAGGCCTTATCTCCCGAGCATGGCCCACCTGCGTAATGGGCCCAGGGATGTCCGGTCGACAAAAGCCTATGTGCTTCGGCAGCTCTGGCTGCTGGTTCCCGACGTAAAACCACTCTGACCTCGATCCGGCTGTGATGTCTGGCAGCTCCATATCAATGAACTGTGCCTTGAGATTTGATCTCAAGTAGAATCCAACATTACCTACGACCTTGGCCTTGCCTGTTTTCTTCACTTGGAAAAAGTACCGCCACAAATTGAAGTGTGGTGGTATCCCTAGGTATGCCTCACAGAGGTGGATGAAGGAAAACACGACCGTAATAGAGTTTGGGACAAGATGTACCAGGTCCAGCCGGTAGTAGTGGAGCAGCCTGTGGAAGAAGTCCCAGTGGGGATGTTGAATCCACGCTCGAAGTACGATGCGAAGACAACTTGCTCCTTGTCGTCCTCCAACGGGAATGCTTGACCGATGGGAGCCCTCCACTCCACCTCCGCCTTCAGCCTCAGCAACCCGCGGTCCACCAGGGCTTGGATCCGCTCCTCCGTCATCTCTGACGGAATCCACACCGTCTCTGGGGCGGGGAATTGCAGCGGCGCCATTTCCTCTTCTTCAAAGCCTTGAGATCTAGATCGAAAGGTGACTAGGGTCTTCGCGCGCATGCGGAGGTGCGCGCGGCGTCGCTCACAGTGGCATGGGATGCGGCATACTGAGCGCGATGGCGGGCTCGAGTTATAGCTATGGCGGTGCGGATTTCAGATCTCAGCGGCGGCGGTGGTGAGGTGATCCCTAGCGGCAGAAAACAGGGGAGATGCGAATGGGGTTTCACCCCTTCGCGACTGTGTTTATATAGGCCCCACGGTCAACACGACTGTTTCTAGATTCTCGTGCGCAACGGCTCCAAGCCAATGGTCTCTGCCCGCTTGACCTATGTTGCTCATTATTACTTCGGAATTATTTCTAACGGCTCTAGGCCTAATGGATCTATTAGCGACCTAAATGGTTTGAAGCTACCACCTTGAGGTCGGTGATAAACTGCTTTATTTCAGGTCTTCCTGAAAGTGTCTCCGACCTTCCAGAGGTCAGTAGACCTCCAAATGACAATGCAACAGGTCTTTGAGGAATATATTCCCCAAGGATGCTACTACATGAATTTTGACAGAAGGGTGTGAACATTACATACATGACTCCATGGCTACATGGTCGTTTCAAGCCCCATCTGGTCCTTGACCAGTTACAAGATACAAACAGATTTGTAGACCTGATCTACCTAGAGCAAATCTTGCCATGCTTTCTGCTATAGCAGAGCACATCGCAAGTTTTCTTCTAGCTTCAGGATATTTGTGAAGACCTCCCCGGGATCAGCCAACTGATGTTACGCCTAGCCGGTCGCCTCTGGTGCCTGACTTTGGAATGCATACACAGGCTTCACCCTGGGCGTGTGCTAGCTTCTGGGTCATAACACACTCATCACCGAGGTGGATTACAACATCACCTCGGGCCTCCTTGATTCTTCAGTGGGCGCGGGAGAAGAGGCTGATAGAGTTCTTCAGGAGTCGCAAGTATTCTTCTAGCTCCAAGCTTTTACACCATTGCTTCTTGGGCTCTGGTGGACGGACGCATGCCCATGGCATGACAAAATTACTACGCTGCAGCTTCATGTTCTACAATGGCTTGGTGTTTTGCCTCAGGGCTGCCCCTTCCTCTATTTATAGTTGAGGCCAGCCCCGGCTGTGCTCATTCGACTTGGGCACTGTTACCATGTGACCACGGGCTACTGAGTGCATCTGAGGGTTCTTGGTGTGCATTTCCTCTACGTGACGAAAAATGGGTGCCTTGCATCTTATCTCCACAAGCACTATTGACATGTGACCACTTGTCTTCTGATCACCCGTGACTTGCATAACACACTCCCCTACCTGATCTTATCTGCTGTGCTTTGTTTTGTTGTGGTGGGCAAGAGAACTCATGATCTTACAGTACCTCGTACTGTTGCCCCATGACTTCATAGTCTGCCTGTGATACTAGCCTTACTCTATGTTGGATGGTTATGTGCCTGCTAGTTTTATGCCTGCTACATCTGCACTTGTTAAAAATTGCACCCTCATGGCTCTGTGTCCTGGTTGCACCCACTTGGCTCTGCAGTGTAAACAGACTTCATGCCAATCAGCCTAAATTCTATTTCCTAAGTAGAATGGTCGTTGGTTCGATTGAAGACCTTCTTGAGGTACGCGTGCCTCGTTGCTCTGCTAGTCTGTCTGGGCGCCTGGAGTACAGATCATTCAAGTCTATGATTTCGTCAGGCCTTCCTGAGGTCGGTGTGCCTTGGTGTCTCAGTTCTTCAATACCTCGGTACCTTTTTGGCTCTACTAGATGATTGGCAGGTATGTTGGTCGTCTGGACGCCAAAATGGCCTTCTTGAGGTCAGCATGCTCTTCTAGCTTTGCCAACCTAGTTGGGCGCCCTGGATGCGTGACCTCATTGAGGTCGGTGTGCTCTTTTAGCCTTGCCAGCCTGTTCTGGAGAACCATCTTTTGCGTTAGGACTAAAGGCCTCCTTAAGGGGTGCGTGCCTAATAGGCCCTGCCAGGCATCTCTGGGTGCTTGAACACTGTTGATTTGAGGCCTCCTTGAGATCGGCACACCTCTATGGCTCTGCCAGACTCCTTGCAGTTATGTCTGGAGGTCTCGGTGTCTCTACGACATTTCTTCAGATCTTGTTTTCTTCTTTTTTGGATCATCAAACCGGCCATGCTACCCGCTTCAATGCTCGGGGACTACTCTATGAGAGTGTCTTCGACGCCCTCTTGTTTTCTTCTTTTTGGATCATCAAACCAGCCATGCTGCCCGCTTCAATGCTCGGGGACTACTCTACGAGAGCGTCTTCGACGCCCTCTTTTTTTCTTCGTCTTTTCGACCTATTGGGAAATCTTGTTTCTCATAGGTCGGCACTTGACCTCGCTATGCTTGGGTCATTACAAACAGGTCGGCTGCTAAGATGGCTACTTTTTTTCTTTTGGATCGACGTGCATGCTATTCGACCTGTCGATGGCTCCACGACTTCGTCATGACTCCATCAAGATCGTTGCGCCTACACATCGCTCGGGGGCCTTGTGACACATGGGTACCCCAGGGTCCCTACCGATCGGGGTCACAGCCATCCCCGACAAGTGGGTCCAGCCCACCAGAAGACTCGTCGACATGACAGTGGGCCCAACAGACCTGATCTGTGGCCTCAAAGACCTCCAGAAGACCTTATCCGATACACTGGAGACTTGGAGTACACGTCAAGACATCGGCTGCGCCGCCAGACAGTCCAAAGATTACAAGATAAAGTCGTAACCAACTAGAGATAGGTTTCTTGGTCGTAATCGACCAGGACTCTAGTCCACCGACCTTGTCCACTAGACAATATAAGGCGGCCAAGGGCATCCTCCAATGTACCTAACACCACACAATCATAAAGCAATATAACACCAACAATTGGACGTAGGGTTTTTACTCTCCGGAGGTGTGAACCAGTATAAACTCGTCGTGTCTCTCATGTTTCGTGTGCTACGACTAGCATAACCATCGAGTTCTTAGTTCCCGATCCCCTCCACCAAACAAATAAACCACCGGGGTTGACCACCCTGTGGACTACTCAGATCTAAACCTTTGACACCTCAGCTACTTCTCAAGTTCAATGGCTCAACGCCAAATTACTACTCAGAGATAACTTCAACATGCTCCGCTAGCTCCTCAGCTCGTGGGCTCAATCACTACTCGACGCGGCTCATATGGCTCACTTGGCACATAATCTCAGGGGCTTGACACTGCAAGAGTAATTGGATGATGGTTTTCACAAACTATGAAGACCCTTGGATTGATTATCTAATCATTTCAAGGCTTGGGGGCTGCTATGCTACACTCATCATTCAATTTTTTCAAGACAGAAGACGCAGAATCAAGATTGACCCTCAGCCAGAGTCCACGACTCAACCTAAGGCTCGGGGGCTACTCCATATGGAGTTTGATTTTGCAATCGCACTTCCATATAATCTCGACTTCAAGACAGATGAGCTGGACCACCTTCCAGCCTCGTGGCAGTTCAAGAACAATTGAAGACTTCTCCAAGCAGTACTCGAGGACGCTCAAGAACTACTCAAAGAGGCTTCAAGACTACTTGAACTACTACTCTCGACTACAAAGTGCTCGGGGGCTTGTCGGGCATACACCCCAGGTACCCATGCAAGGAAGGATGAAGACGAACTCCTACTAGAATTCCCCTACAATCCTACTAGGACTCATACTGTGTAATCCTATCCATACTCCTATCTTGTAACCGACTAGGAACCCACCCCCTGGACTATATAAAGGAGGGTTGGGTAACTAGGAAGACAACCCATAACCAACACCCAAACGCAGGACGCCATATTCACACACCCCCAAACAGGACGTAGGGTATTACGCTATCCCGGCAGCCAGAACCTGTAAAAATTTGTGTCTCGTGTCCTCTCTTTAACCTTCAGGTTCCACATCTGGTGAGCCCCCACCGCACAATCTACTACCTCGAGTACCCCCTTGGTAGGTTTGCTGGGTTAAAACACCGACAAACCCTTCTCATAATACGCTCTGGATTTTCAACGAAGTTTTTCGGCACGCCGAAACCGGTTATACACTACCCTGTTCTAAATCCAATAAGGAGAAAACAAACATCAAGATTAGCCTGTATAAGCAATGGCTACCTACTTAAACATATAGCCAACAACGCTAGTAATGCTTGTTGGTGTTTCTAACGTCATCACCAGGTTTCTATCCCCGGTAACAGCACCAGAAACGCCTGTTAGTATTTTATGGAATCACCACTAGGGTGATACTTAGAAATGTTAATCATTAAAAAGACATGGTAAGTGGGCTCTCTTGGCATTGCTTCCAGGCTCAAGTCCTGTGAACATTATCAAGATGCGGGCCTTATTTATGGGGTGAAGGCGTATCCACAAGCGCACAGATACGTGCTTATTATACTAGTTGTAGCATTTCACCAATGAGAATTCCCAAGTGTATTATTATTTATTTATTTTTACCAGGAGATAGTGTTAGGGGTATAATCATATCATATGGATTTATCGGGTACATATGAAGGACAATATGAATAAGTAAAGCGTACCAAAGCATTATAACAGGGGTAAGTGATAATTAAGATATATATATATATGTATGTATGTATGTATGTATGTATGTATGTATGTATGTATGTATGTATGTATGTATGTATGTATGTATGTATGTATGTATGTATGTATGTATGTATGTATGTATGTATGTATGTATGTATGTATGTATGTATGTATGTATGTATGTATGTATGTATGTATGTATGTATGTATGTATGTATGTATGTATGTATGTATGTAGGGGTAATACGACACGCATACCGTCATCTCAGACAAAGAATAAAGAATAAAGAAACACATATAGGTTAGTAGGAGCAGGCACTAGAGTTGTCGTTAGGTTCGTATCTACTAGCAAAAGCATACATCATAAGGTTAGTCTAGATCTATCCTATTGCATCGAGGAGAATACTTCGCCTAGTCTGCGGGGAGAAATATCTTTTAGAACTTCGACACCATAGACTCGTGTGGGGGAATACAAGGGATGTACAGGGCTGTCACAACCCGTACACCTGTACAATATATCATGTCCAACCCCCAACACTTTTGGTCTTCAACTTATGAGAGAGTTTGTAATTACGATGGGAGAAAAGACTATCTAGGGAAGAGACATCCAAGCTTGTTAACAAGAGCACATCGGCCAGAGTAGGCATCATCGGCCCATGACCGAACAAGAAGGCATTCAAAGCATCAGACCAGAAGTATGAAGCGACTATGAGGAGGGACTCATTCCGAGGCATGTTAGCCAAAGATAAAGAGATGCACTGGTTGATCCTACATTTTTTCCCAAAGGCATCTATGACTTTTGGCAATTCTCAGATACCAATCATTGGTATATAATGTTCAAGATCTAAAGGAGCCGTCCCAATCGGCTAAACTCATGGAAGCATGCTTAAAGGGGATTCTACCAGTTTCAAAATTGATTATTTCTGTGGGATCAAGATCACCCATTGGACCTAGAAAGATAAGACCAGGTTTATTGCTAACAGGGATGGTGACGTGATTTCTGAGTTCCTATGAAAATTCCGAATCTATGGATCAAAAAACAAGTAACGACTTCGAAATCGGTGGAAGGAGAAAAAGGGATCTGTAAAGTCACCCCCGGAATCGAAAAGAGAGTTGTCGCCGAAGCGTTTGCTTGAGATCCACTGGCAGGATTTGAGGTGGAAGCCATGAAGTGGACGAGGAAGATCTACTCGGAGCTTAGATGCACAACTATGGAGTTTCCTCGAAGATTGAAGAAACTGTTGCGAGGCGGCAGATTTGGGGGAAAGATCGGCTGAAAGGGTGGACATTTATGGTTTTCCCTAGGGTTCTCTTGTAAATATACCCATTAGTTGCTTGTGATTCGGAGGAGGAAACTAGATTCAAGAGAATTTCGGAGAAAAAGAAATTTACTCCAAAACTAGGGGGCATGTGTTGACACCGATTTTTGGCACATGTCAGGGATAAGATGATGTGACGCCAAATACGTGAAGGACCTAGTATGCAATCAGCTGATTCAAGACCAGCTGATGGAAGCCAGCCGATAGAAGTCAGCCGATGATCAAAGGGGAGAATCGGACGATCGAGAGAAGGAAGGCGGTAAAGGCAAATATGCCGAAGAAAAGAGTATTAGGCTGAGATGGGTCAATATCGAGTTGACAGCGGGTACAAGTTTAGAGAGTTTGACTCTTGCATCAGTCAAGTCTAGATTTAGTAGTTTATTTTCTTTAGAAGCAAGTCAATAATGTCGTAATCGACTAGGAGGCTGGTTTGCCCTAGAGTATAAGTAGCGACCCTGCGCGGTCAGAAGAATTTTGTACACACCATAATCAACAAAACCTATCGCCTCTCGACAACCCTTTACAATTTCAGCACTTTACTTATGTGGTTTAATTTCAGCAACTTCGCTAATTGTGATTTTTCCTTTTCAAGCGTCGTCCTTCGAGTTCATCGGGCTGCATCAATCGACCTCCGGCTAGCACGTAAGTACCATTTTATCGGGTAAATCCTAGGCTTTAACCTCCAGGCGCATCACTGTGGTTTCTTCTAGTTCTTTTATTCAAAACCTATTGATATCAGTTAGATCTGCAAGTTTTTCGTACAAATTATTGTAGTTTTATCTTTTATCAATCTACCCAGTTCGAAGTCAAGCTTTGTCGGCTTTTACTGTTCTTATTTATCATATATCTATCTAAACAGCCGATCTAGATTGGTTTTGAACATTGTCACGTAGCTTTGAGTAGGCGTTTCAGATATTCATAGCTAATAAAAATTCAGATGATGGCTGATGTAACTGATCGTGTTTATAATCAATAGACCATCATAGTCACCAAAAGGGAAAATACACGAAGAGAGCAAGCAAGAGGAGGTGCTAGTTCAGTAAGCAGATTATACCAAGTCGGCGAGCCAGATCAAAACAAATTTTGTCTTAAACTTCTAGACAACCTCATGAATCCACAGATTGCAGAACAAGAACATGCTTCATTTTTGTCCTTGTCCTAACAACAAAGATGTTTGTGAAATTCCTGGAATCATTCATCTGCAAAACTAAACCTAACAGAAGTTTACCAAGGAACAGTGGTAAGGATTTCTTCCTGAAGATTCTTGCAAGAGAAGATACCTCTCATCCCTAAAAGAAGCCGATATAATCATCAGATAAATAAGTTGATGCTAAGGAAGGAAACTCACAAAGAAGATTCTGGACAAGGGGGAACATTTTATAGAGAAGGAAGCAAGACAGCATCACATGTTACATATTAAAATCAGATCAAGCGTCAACAGACAAATCTGAGGCATTCAAAAGCATTCAAGAGGTAGAATGAATGATCAGAGAGTTTCACAATCTTCACATACAAAAGTGCAAAACCAGCCGCAGATTAATGAAACTAAACTATCCCTAAGCAGTGGATTGCATTTATCGCACTGACACGGATTTGGTCGACCTCTTCCATCTCCCTATGGTCTTCATCGGCCGAACCAGGAATCGGTTGTTCCCTGCTACGTATGATCTGGGCCTTCTTGGCAACATTAAGCTTCGTACGCTCCATATCAGCAATAGCCTCTAGAAGATCAGCTAAATTCTTCTTCTGTTGTGAAAGGGCTTCATCAACCTGACACAATTCTTCAAGAAGCGTTGATTGTTTGCTTTCCAGTTGTCCAATAGAGTGGACAATGTTGGAGCGAGAACCATAAAGGACTTGGATCCGATTTTGCAGATCGGCCAATTGAGAGTCAAGATCTTCTCGGGCTTTGGCGATCGTCAGCTGACGGGCTCTTTCTTCCAGCCGACTTTGCGCATGTTCAAACCGAAGCTGTTCGCTCTCTATAAATGCTGCCCTATGCAATCTTTCCTTGACTTCAGCTGGTAGATGACCTCTAATAGTTTTGAAAATCTCTCTGATCGGATCGGCCTCTTGAACAAGTTGGCTAATATTCTGGCTAAGCAAAGGCATCATGTCTTAGAGTTTGGCACGAATGTCATCAGGGAGTGGACCCAAGGACAACACTCGAGAAGAGTTACCAGTCAGAAGATCATCCTGAAGAAACAGAATTAAAGCAATAAAATAGTACCGCAAGTAAAAGATCTCACAAGGGACAGAAAAGTTACTTACAGTTAAGTTTAGTGGAGCAGAGTTGCCAGTAATTGGTTCCTCTTCATCTTCAATATGAATAAATTTAGGGGAATCCCTATGAGGTTCTGGCTGATCCATGATATTCTGAAAATAGAGATCATTAACAAAAGGCAAAAGAAATTCAAAAGAAGGTGAAGTTCCGTACCTCAGTAGTTTGATGATCAGCAGATCCAAGCGCTACTTCTGAAGGTGGATCATCCTGAGGCCGATCATGTGACATGTCCTGTCTCACTACCTACTGATCGGCTGAATCCTCCTTAAGGAAATTGTTTTCAATTGGCTCTGGCAAAGGATTTTCTGTTGTCTCCTGAAGATTTCATCACCTTAGGGAATTACAAACTCAAGCAGCTGATGGAAAGAGATAATAAAGCCAAAAATGTAGCGTACCTTGGTGACATCAGGGGAAGCAGAGGATGTGGTTACACCAACTGAAGGAATGGTTTTAGCTCGTGTATGCCGAGTCTTACCTTCACAGCCTGCTTATCAGGTAATCCCATAGCCTTCCTCTTAGCAGATTGTAGAGCAGGACCATCCAAAATCCCTATGATCAGAGGAGCATCTTGACCAATATAAGGAGTAGCCCGAGGAGGGAGATAATTGATATGCCTCCCACTTCTGCTGACATCCAGAGGAGTAACAGAAACACCCTGAAAAGGAAAAAAAGAAAGAATGACTAACACATATAGAGTGTACAAGACCGAGTATAAAAAGGGCGAAAAGTACCTCATCTGCAGGAGCATTATATCCACTGTCGAGTCTTTCACAATAAACTCTGGGAGAAACACAGAAGAGATGGCTATGCCATTCCCTCCACCAAACCTTAAAGAGAGGAGAAAAGAAAGAAATAGGCTGCCATGAATCCAGATTAATGGTAGCAGAGTCTGGGACCAAGTCCTTCAGGCAGCGATAATGGATAAGCTCAGTCAGTGGTTCTCTCGGCTTGACAAAGTTGGTAAAGTATAAGCCGATTGGTAATTGACCAAATCGCAACTGATGAGCAGCAACGCAGAGATTGTAAAACTCATATGAAGTAGATTGGGCTTTTCCAAAGAAACCAGATGGGAGGATCCCAGGTTTGATGATCACTTCAAGGGCCTCTTTCACAGCATCATCTGAGAGGTCATCAAAATCATAAAGGTGTTGACATCCTCATATGCGTATGAGATGATGGTATCCCTCTTAGGGCCAATATAAAACATCCTGAAGAACTCAGAAACCTCATGAGCACCTTGCTTTCGGCCAGGAAACACTAAGACTGCTTCTCCAAAATTGGTACATCGGCGAGTGGTTGGAAGGATACCTTCTGGCTCATTCTGAGGAAAACTCATAGAAAAAATATATTTTCTCAAGATATGGTGAAATTGGAGGTTCAACCACATATTAATGAACCACCAAGGACCTCCTAGACTCCCAACAGGATTACCAGCTGACAAATTAACAGAAACTTGATGAAGCAAATTATATACTGCTCCAAGAAGATGTTTGCCAAGTGGAATAGCATTGCCATTGGCCAATGATTCAGCAACAATCTGGTAATTTGAGGTTGGCCCGACTGTTGTTCCACAGAAGACAAATTTCTCCAACCACATATTCAGAAAGATTACATGCTCTCTGTTGGAGATAGGGCCTGTCTTTTCATATTCCTGAACATATTTAGTCCAACCCCCAATGTTTTTTGTTTCAAACAGAAAACTTGGTTTCTGACCCTGACGAGAGAAGAGGGTATCTTCTGAGGTAATATCTAATCCCGTCAATAGAAGCACATCACCAAGAGTCGGTGTCTTGGGCCCATGACTGAACAAAAAGGCATTCAAGACATCTGACCAGAAAAATGAGGCAGCTATAAGCATTGGTTCATGCCAAGCCATGTTGGACAGAGAAAGAGTGATACATTGGCTGATTTTGTACGTATCCCAGTGATTTTGGAACTTGGAAGACATCCTATGATACCAATTCTTCCAGCCGGGAGTATTTCCAGTCCAGGTTCTAAAAGCATTTTTCTAATCGCTTAAATTCATAAATGAGTGCTTAAAGGGAATTCTGTAAGTTTCAAAGTTGATTAAATATGAAGGGCCTAGATTACCCATGGGACCCAAAAAGATCGCCCCAGGTCTATCCCTTAAAGGAATAGTGATATGATTCCGAAGCTCCTGCGAAATATTTCGAATCTAAGATACAGCGAAGGAAATCAGCAGAAGTCAAATCGGTATGGGGAGGACAAGTTTAAAGATACCTCGGGGATTGAATTGAGGGTCACCATCGGAGCGGTTGCGGGAGCCACTTGAGAGGCACCGCCGGCAGAGTCTGACGCAGAAGCCATCAAATCGATGAGGAAATCTACTTTAGATCTGATGCAGCTACAGAGATTGTGAGGGCGGAGGAAGAACTATAGCAAGTGGTTGAGGAAACAAAGGGACGGCAGGAAGGGTTGTTCTTATAACCTCGAGTCTTCAAGTTTGTTTGGAAAATCTATCCGTTGGTTATGGGAAGCGAGAGAATTTCAGAGCAAAAGATATTTACTTCGAAACTGGGGGGCATGTGTTGACACTATTTTTTGACACATATCAGTAAGAGGAGGAGAGACACCGGAAGGGCTATAGAGTTGATTGAAGAAAAAGAAGAAGGAGCAATCAGCCGATGCAAAATTAGCTGATTAAGTAGAAGTCAAAGAAACCAGCCGATAGTCAAAGAAGAGAATTGGCTGAAGGAAAGAGAAGAAAGCGGCAAAGGAAGAATACGCCAGAGAAGGAAAGAAGGTTCAGGCGGGTCAACATCAGTTGACAACGGGTCAAAAGTAATTAGGTCCGACTCCTGCATGAGCCGTTTATTTTAGTAGTTGTAGTTCCTTTTTTAGTCAAGTAAGCTTTGTCGTAATGGACTAGGAGTTCATAGTGTCCTCAGGACATAAATAGTGACCCTATGCGGTCAGAAAAAAGGGTACACACCAACAAACACAAACCTTTACTTTTCAAGCAATTTACCTTTCAAGTCGGCGACTTCGTCAAAAGTTCTCTTCTTGTTGTTTTCTTGTTTCAAGTATCGTCCTTCGAGTTCACCGGGCTGCATCGATCGACCTCCGGCAGGCTTGTGAGTACCGCTTTATCGAGTAATATCTAGGCTTTAACCTCTGGGCGCATCGCTGTGGTTTCGTCTAGATTTATTCACAATTTACCGATATCAGCTAGATCTGCAAGTCTTTTCTTGTTTATTTAGCTTTTATCACCAACTTATCCCACTCGAGGCTCGATCGCATCGGCTAGATCTCGCTGTGTCATCAGATGCACCGGTCTCACAGCCGATCTAGACCCGCCTCGTCGCTGACGTCACCAGATCGGCTGACCTTAGCCGTTCTGAACATACATGCACTTCGGCTGCCTATCGGCTGGCCGATCTTGTTCGATCATGCATCGACATTTATCGGTTCTCTAGCCGATTAACCCCGTATTTAACTTCTTATCCTCTTCCGTGCCGATCAACAGGTCAGGTCGGCTGGCACGCCTTGTTACATCCCCAGGATCCGTTACGTGCTACGCCTTGTTACATCCTCGGGATCCGTTACGTGCTACCACGAAGGACTTTATTTCGTTTTCTGCGTCAACAGTATAGCGACGAGACAAAGCATCAGTAATAACATTGTCCTTTCCGTTCTTGTGTTTAATAATGTAAGGAAAGGACTCAATGAATTCTACCCATTTAGCATGATGATGGTTCAGATTTGTTTGGGTATGAATATGTTTTAAAGCCTCATGATCAGAATGAATTATGAACTCGCGATGCCAAAGATAGTGCTGCCATGTATGCAAAGTGCACACTAAAGCGTAAAGCTCCTTGTCATAAGTAGAATATTTCAGACTAGCACCGCTTTATTTTTCACAAAAATAAGGAACTGGTTTTCCTTCTTGTAATAAAACAACACCTAGCCCAATATCGCTAGCATCGCATTCAAACGCAAACACTTTATTAAAATCAGGCAATTGCAAGAGGGGAGCATGGGTTAACTAATCTTTCAAAGTGTTGAATGCTACCTCCTTCAAATCACTCCAAGCAAACGGCACATCTTTGTTTGTAAGCTCATGTAGAGGCGCTGCAATGGAGCTAAAATCACGAACAATCCTGTAGTAGAAACCTGCAAGTCTAAGAAAGCTCCAAATTTGTGTGACCATCGTCGGTGTAGGCCACTCCTGAATGGCAACAATCTTGCTTCTATCCACGTCAATGCCCTATGAAGTAACAACATAACCAAGAAATGAGACACATTGTGTGCAAAAGATGCATTTTTCCATGTTAGCAAATAAGTGGGCAGCACGCAATGCATCAAAAACAGCACTCTGATGTTCCAAATGTTGTTCCATAGATATGCTGTAAATAAGGATATCATCAAAATAGACAATCACAAACAATCCTATGAAGGGCATCAGAACTTCATTCATCAATCGCATAAAAGTGCTGGGAGCATTAGTCAATCCAAACAGCATAACCAATCATTCATATAAACAAAATTTCATTTTAAAGGCCGTTTTCCATTCATCACCGAATTTCATTCGAATCTGATGATAGCCAGTTCGCAAATCAATCTTAGTGAAAATAATGGCACCACTAAGGTCATCTAGCATATCATCAAGGCGTGGTATAGGATATCGATAACGAATGGTGATGTTATTAATAGCATGACAATCTACACACATACGCCATGACCCATCTTTCTTTGGAACAAGTAAGACAGTAATTGAGCAAGGGCTAAGAGACTCACGAATGTAACCCTTATCAAGCAAATCTTGCACCTGGTGCTGAATCTCCTTCGCCTCATCTGGATTGGTACGGTACGGTGCACAGTTTGGAAGCTGTGCGCCTGGAATGAGGTGGATCTGGTGCTCAATGCCACGAAGCAGTCGAAGACCCGGTGGCAAGTCTTTGGGAAAGACATCAACGTACTCCTGCAAAATGTTACCAACCGCAAGGGGAATATCCAAAGATGGTGCATCATCAAGTGAAACGAGCACACTAGAGCATACAAGTGCATAGCATGGCAAATGAGCAGCGCGTATATCAGCAAAATCAGCACGTGTAGCAAGTAAAACATGAGCATTCAACTTGATTTCAGAATTAACAGAGGGCGACAATTCAAGTTGTTTGGTAGTTTTAGCAGCTCGAGCAAGATCATCTTTAACAATTTGTTCAGGTGTCATCAGATGTATAATTATTTTCTGACCCTTAAACATGAAAGAATAATGATTTGAACGACCATGATGCAAGCTATTAGTATCACATTGCCAAGGTCGACCAAGTAATAAAGAGCATGCTTCCATGGGAACAACATCACAATTGACAAAATCAGAATAAGCACCCATGGAGAAAGGAACACGCACAAAACGTGTGATTTTTATTTTACCACCATCATTAAGCCATTGAATGTGATATGGGTCCGGATCCTTACGAGTGGGTAATGACAACTTTTCGACCAGGATGGTACTTGCCAAATTGTTGCAGCTGCCGCTGTCGATGATTATGTGAATCGACCGCTCTTGCACAACACCCTTGGTATGGAACAGAGTGTGTCACTGATTCTTCTCCGGCAAAGTGACCTATGTACTAAGAACACTCTATGCAACAAGACTTTCAAAGCGACTTGACATGTACCTCCGCCTGAGCTGCATCGTCAGTGGCAAGCAGTGCATGTTCAATTTCTTTAGAATCACTAGCGGAAGAGTACTCACCATCGTCACAAATGAGCAAAGTGCGCTTGTTCGGGTAATCCCAAAACACGTGGCCAAATCCTCTGCAGCGATGACACTAAATATCCTGTGTATGACCTGGGGAGGGAGCTACGCCTGTGGGTGGGGCAGCGCCTGCTGGTTTGGTCGTCTTCTCGTGCGAAGTAGTGGTGGACGTGGATGGCGCAGGGGGAACTGGTGCCGAGGTGGACGTCGAGCTTCTTCCTGCAAAAGGGTTAGAATATATCTTCGAGCGGCATCCCTGCACTTCATGTTCAGCTTTGCAAGCATATTCAAATAATGTAGTCATATCATTATATTCCTTATAATCAAGTATATCCCGGATTTCGCGGTTTAAACCACCACGAAAACGTGCCATAGCAGCGTCGTTTTCCTCCAGTATCCCACAACGAATCATACCTTTTTGTAACTCTTGGTAATAGTCCTCAACAGACTGAGAACCTTGCTAAAAACGCTGCATTTTATTAAGCAAATCATGAGCATAATAAAAAGGCACAAATCGATGTCACATAGCAGCTTTCAATTGATCCGAAGTGGTCGGAATGGCAGTGGGATGTTTTATTTTATACTCATGCCACTTGATTAATGCAAAATCAGTAAATTCACTAATAGCAGCTTTAACCTGAGAATTTGGAGCAATATCATGTCAAGAAAATTTTTGTTCAACCTCGAACTCCCAATCAAGATATGCAGTAGGATCATATTTGCTATTAGAAGGTGGAATTTTAAATTTAATCTTAGAAAAGAAATCATTACCAAGGCGGCGTGGCACGCGACGGGCACGACCGCGACTATCTCCGGCGTCCTGCTCCGAGTCACCACCATAATCCTTCTGCAAATATGTGAGCGTTGCTTGCATTGCATCGTGTGGGGTCACGAGAGCATAGATGATGGTCCTGGTGGCCATCTGTGCGAGGTCGAGCTGATCAAAACAGTCGGTCAATGAAGTGATTGTTGAGTCCAGCCGTTCATGTATCGTCCGAATGTCTTTGGCAAGTCCTTCAACTTGTGCCCGCATGTCTTGCTGTGTATCATCCCCCGCGGCGCCGTCATCTGCCATGGTTAGTGCAAACACAAAAACAAAACGACGACAAAAACAGGGGTGGGATGGCTCACAAAGTGCTCAAACTAGTGCTGTTATCAAATTCTTATCCGTTCTTACCACGTGCACAGGGGCGAACTGCAACCAACCGGTGGAACTCGTGAAAGATTGGAGGAGCGATTGCCTGGAGAAACAAAATCTGCTCATCATAGAAATATGTGGAGTTCTGGGTAGGCTGCACTCAAAGCAAGGATTAGCACAATCAAACAATAAATGCAAAGTTGAATTATAGTCCTAAAACACGTACAAAAGCTTGTGGAAACAAGTGAAACCGAAAGGACAGATGCAAGGAAGGTGGCAAAGGTGGAGAGGGCGCAACAAATTGCTGTTTTTTTAGGATTCCTCAAAACCAATAATATGAACACAGAGGATCTCAAACAGCAAGTTACGACAAACACTTTTTTTGAAAGTACAAGGGTATTCCGGTAAAAAGATGTTATTCTCTCTCTCTCTCTCTAGAGTAAGGCGAACCTCAAAATATGAACCACGAGCAGGGCGAAGAAGGGGGAGGCGTGGCGTGCACCCACGAGCAGGGCGCTATCAGGGGAGGGGGCTCTCTGTGCTATCCCTAGACGGTCATGACCTAGGGGCGCACGTGCGGCTCGTTGGAGTCGGAACTGGACCGCTCCCTTCTCCCACACAGACTGTGCGTCTCTTTTTTTGACTTTCCTCTTTTTTTTATTGCTTTCCTTTTTTGGGACTTTCCTTTTTTTTGAACCTTCCAACGCACACAGGTTGGAGGGGGCGATCGCGAGGGGTGGGGCACACGCGGCTTGGCCCAGGTCACGGCGCGAGGAGGTGAGCACGGTGCGCACAACCCACAATCTTTCGGTGAATGGAGACAATTTCGATTTGGTGGAAGTAGACCCTCACGATCCGACTACGACGAGCGAACCCGAAGTGCCAATACAATCGCTGAACCAAGTCCCAATGGTTACCAACCTTGCCAGCACAAGATCAGCCTGATCACGAAGATCAATCCCTGTACGCAATCGAAGAACGAACAAGAATCTGAAGCGAGCAATCTTAATATCATTCAAGGTGGAGTTCTGAATCAAAGAGGACAACACGTATTTGTACGTGTTCAGGGGTAGCTAAAGCTAGATGTAAAACAAAACTTAAGTTGTAAACAAAAGGGACTCTGACTAAATAAGGGGATGAAGCCCCAAACAATCGGAGGGAGGGGAGGAGGTGCGCGGCAGGAGAGGCGGAGGTCGCGACTAGGAGGTGGGGTGGCGGCCAGCCCTAGGCGCCCCATCTTGGACCCCTCTTGGGCCTTCCTCTATGCTTCTGGGCCTTCGTTCTTTAACAACATGATGTAGTTTAATTCTCTCGCACAGGCCCGAGTAATTGGCCCAACTGGTGGCGCCTGAAGTGGTGGAACACCTAGAGGTGCCTGAGGTGCTGCTGGTGTACATGTAATTGTGGTGTCCTCATCAGAGTACCCCTCTGACGTGGTTGGAGTCTTTCATCCCTCCACCCTTGGTTGGAGACCATCTTCTCAATAAGTGATTTAGCATTGTCGACAGTGAGTGAGAAGAATGCTCCCTAAGCAGCAGCATCAATATGTCCACAGGCTGTCGGAGTCTGCCCATTATAAAAGTTTTGAAGAATTAACCAATCCTCCATTCCATGGTGGGGACAGGCCAGGATGTATTCCTGAAGCCTCTCCTAAGCCTCTTGTATAGATTCACTTGCTGCTTGCAGAAAGCTAGAAATTCTCCCACGGAGAGCATTGGTTTTGCCCAACGGAAAGAACTTCTTGAGGAATGCTTCCGAACACTTTCCCCAAGTGTTAACAGCTTCACGATTCACATAGAACCATTGCTTGGCTTTCCCCAGGAGAGAAAATAGAAACATTCGAAGATGAACAACATCCACGTTTGCACCCCTGATGATGAAAGTACTGCATAGCTCTAGGAACTACTGTAGATGGGCATTAGCATCCTCTATTTGGCTTGCCACAAAATGGGCTAGCCTGTACCATCGTGATTAAACTTGTCTTGATCTCGAAGTTTTCAGTCCCTGCGACCACCTCAGGGCCTTGCAGCACCTGGTCAGCAGAAGGAGCTGAGTACTCATGAAGCATTTTCTGGGCCATAGATTTTGATGTGGATGGTACAAAGGAAGTTGGATCGTCTTCCGAACGAGTACGACGAGGAGAGTCAAAATGAACTGGAGCTTTCCTGACTAATGACTCGGGATCTTCTGTGAAATTGTCCGGTAAGTCGAAGACAATCAAGGTTAACCTGCATTAAGAGTTGCTCTAACCTACTCATGTTTTGTAAATAGATACAAAGCATAGTCATGATAATCTTGTGCCTTCCCCAACAACAGCACCAGAAATGCCTGTTGGTGTTTCTTAATGTCACTACTAACGACGCTGAGTTAGAGCGAGCGCCAAGACTTGCCATAGGTGAATCTAACGATCATGAACGAATTCGCAAGCGCACAGATAAACCATTGTAGCATTTCCCTAGGGAAGTGAGTGTTCCAAGGGTATCGAATCCGTGGAATGCAATGGCGAATATCAAGACTTATGCTTTTGCATTGAATGTAAACCATGAGATAGAGATAGGAGACAACAACTCAAATACGGGGGTAAGATAAATGATAGGATAAGGGTAGCATGACACACACTCTGATCTATCTCTACACAAGCACACTACGGTGTTGGGGGACCATACGGAGCTAGCTCTAGGTTCTAAGGTACTATACATACAAGAGTTAGATGATACAAGAGAGATGCACAATGCATTGCATGATTGGAGGTTTAGCACCCAGGTACAAATGGGGAGATAGCCCGCGATGACCAGCACTCTGCAAAACTATCCTTTAGACTCCTACAGCAATACCCCAGCGCGGAGGGTTTGAAAGGTTCCAACAACTATCACCACTGCAGCCTACCTCTATCGTTACGGGTGGCAAGCTCATAACTAGCGAAGCTACACAACCTAGGCACCATGCCTGCGTTGCTGCTAAACTTCACCCGGTCTGAGCTGTTGTGACCCAGGGTAAAGCCACCAAATAACTGGCCAACTTAGACTGAGTACCATAGCTTAAACACAAACCTCATGCAACACAACGATGCTATCAATCTAGATCAAACAAGGGCTAGTCATACAAATGGATACGAACTCTCTTATGTCTAATAAATAAGATCAAAGGGTCGTGTTCGTGAAGAACACAAGCCTCTAACTTATGAACAAACACACAAGGAATGAGAAAATCAACCTTTAACTGGATCGAAAGGTAGTGTTCATGAAGAACACAAGCCTCTAAATGATGAATAATGGATGAACTCAAGAACATATCAATCACATGAGCTACCATAACTTTATAAGAAATAGCTAAATAAGTCATACAAAGAAATAAAGATACAAGAGAACTCATACCTAGATCCCAAAGTAGACTTGGAACCTGAATAGGAGCTACTCTAGCCTACCCCTAGCCTTGAAAACTAAAAGTGAGAGGAGAGTCAAGAGAGATGTGTGTGAGAAAAGGAAGCCCCTCCCCTTCTATTTATAGGCAGGGCCAGCCTTGCACCGACACTCAAATGTCACCAAAACACCTCGGAATGCAGCAAGTGACCAATAAGGAAGCACCACAGTTGACGCAAAAAATGGAATATAGTTTTTCACAACAACACGTAACGGATCCTCGGGATGTAACAAGGCGTGCCAGCCGACCTGACCTATTGATCAGCACGGAAGAGAGTAGAATGTTAAATATATGTTAATCCGCTAGAGAACCGATGGGAGTCTTTCACATGGGCGTAGCGTAACAGCCAGATTGGCTGATATGAGAGTGGGTGAGATCGGCCGACCGACGAGGCAGCCAAAGTGCAAGTATGTTAAGAACGGCTAGATCAGCCGATCTGGTGACGTCAGCAACGAGACGGATCTGGATGGGCTTTGGGATTGGTACGTCGATGACGCAACGAGGGGTAGCCGATACGATCGAGCCTCGAGCAGGATAAATTGGTGATAAAAGCTAAATAAACAAGAATTGGTAAGAAACTTGCAGATCTAGCTGATATCAGTAAATTGTGAATAAATCTAGACGAAACCACAGCGATGCACCCGGAGGTTAAAGCCTAGAAATTACTCGGTAAAGCGGTACTCACAAGCCTGCCGGAGGTCAATCGATGCTGCCCGACGAACTCAAAGGACGACGCTTGAAGAAACAAGAAAACAAGAAGAAAGAATTTTTTGGCGAAGTCGCCGACTTGAAAGGGAAATT
Source organism: Cenchrus fungigraminus (assembly GCA_036936925.1). Lineage (NCBI taxonomy): Eukaryota > Viridiplantae > Streptophyta > Magnoliopsida > Poales > Poaceae > Cenchrus > Cenchrus fungigraminus. The sequence continues at coordinate 86,693,198 of CM072779.1, read as the reverse complement.
GCAGGAAAGGTAAAGGTTTTGTGTTTGTTGGTGTGTACAATTTTGTCCAACACGCAGGGTCGGTATTTATGCCCTGAGGACAACTTGACTCCAAGTCGATGACGCCAAAGCTTACATGATCCTAAAGAAACTACAACTGCTAAAAATAAACAACTCATACAAGAGTCGGACTCTCTAACTATTTTTTGACCCGTTGTCAACCGACGCTGACCCGCCTGAGCCTTCTCCCCTTCCTTGACGTATCATTCTTTTGCCGCTTTCTTTCCTTTATATCAGCCGATCCCTTTCTATGGCTGTCGGCTGTTCTCGTTGACTTTTCTCAATCGGCCGATTTCGAATTGGCTGGTTGCTTCTTCTCCTCTCTCTTTCATTGGCTCTGTAACCTTTCTGGGTCCTCTTCGCCTTTTACTGACATGTGTCAAAAAGCAGTGTCAACACATGCCCCCCAGTTTCGGAGTAAATATCTTTTGCTCAGAAATTCCTTTGATTTCGGCTTCTTTCTCCGAATCAAACACAACCAATGGATAGATTTCAAAACAGACTCGAGACCCAAGACCATAAATATCAACCTCTTTGGTTGTCTCTCTTTATCCACTGCCTTTTGCCATAGTTTTCCCTTTGCACTTGCACTCTTCATATCCGCACAGATCTGAGGCTGATTTTCTCTGACGCATCAATGGCTTCTGCGTCAAACTCCGCCGGTGGTGACCCTCAAGTAGTTTCTGCAAGTGCTCCGATGGTGACCCTTGATTCTATCCCCGAGGTATTTTTCAAATTCCTTTCTTCGCCGATTTTCGTCTTTGCTGATTTCTCCGCTGTGTCTTAGATTCAAAATATTTCGCAGGAGCTTAGGAATCACATCACCATCCCCTTAAGTGACAGTCCTCGAGCCATCTTTTTAGGACCTATGGGCAACCCGGATCCTTCAGATCTGATTAATCTTGAAATTGGTAGAATTCCCTTCAAACATGCTTCCACGGATTTGGATGATTGGAAAAACGCCTTTAGGAATTGGACCAGTTATACCCCTGGTTGGAAAGGCTGTTACCATAGAATGGCCTCTGAACTAAAAGGTCACTGGGATAAATACAAATCGGCCAATGCCTCAATCTCTCTTTGTCAAACATGCCGCATCATGAACCCATGCTTATAGCTGCTTCATATTTTTGGTCTGACACCTTAAATGCCTTCCTTTTCAGCCATGGGCTGATGTCACCTACCTTGGCCGATGTTCTTTTACTATCGGGGTTGGATATAACTTTTGATGATAAACTCTTTTCTCACCGTAATCAGAAGCCATCCCATCGAATTGAGACCAAGGGTCTAAGTTGGTCAAAGTATGTCCGTGAATATGCAAGGACAGGCACCATTACTGACAGGGAGCATGCTATTTTTCTTAACATGTGGCTTGAAAAAATTGTCTTTTGCGGCAAAACTGTTGGTCCAACTTCTAATTAACAGATAGTTGCTGAACTTTTAGCTACTGCTCTGCAATTCCTATGGGAAAACATCTCCTTGGTGTTGTGTATAATCTCCTTCATCAAGTTGTTGTGAACTTGTTAACTGGCAAACCTGTAGGTAGCTTGGGAGGTCCTTGGTGGTTTATCAACATGTGGCTGAACCTTTACTTTCGTACCACCCTGGAGAAAGATGTTTTCTCAATGTCCTTCCCAGTAGATGGGCTAGAAAACGCACCTCCAGAGACTCGCCGATGCATCAACTTCGATGAAGCAGTTTCTGTCTTTCAAGGCAAAAAACTAGATGGACATGAAGTGTCTGATTTCTTCAGACTTTTCTACATTAGCCCTTCCAAATATACCACTTCACATATGCGTATTTGGATCCGGATAACATCTTTGAGCATCTTTATGATTTTACCAATCTTGCCGATGATGATATCAAAGAAGTTTTTGAAGTGATCATAAAACCTGGGATTCTTCCGGCCAACTTTTTTGGAAAGACTCTCCCAGCTTCCTATGAATTTTATAACCCTTGTGTGGCCGCTCGTCAATTGAGATTTGTTCAATTACCAATCGGCATTTACTTCACTCCCCTTGTTAAATCAAGAGAGATACTTTCTGAGGTTCTTCATTATCGCTATCTGAGGGATTTGGCTCCAAATTCCTCCACAATAAATCTTCACTCTTGGGCTCCTGTCTCTTTTACTTCTCCCCTTTTCAAGACTTGATGGAGGGAGTGGCATGCTCATATCTTATGTGTGGCTCCAAGGGTGTATTGTGAACAATTTGATGATGCCTATGTAGCTCTGCCTGATGAGGTATTTCTTGAAGTGCTATTCTTCCTTTTCCCCTTTTCTTGCATGACTTAGCAAATTTCCTTTTGTTATTCAGGGTGATTCTGTTGATCCTCTGAAAGTTAGTGCTAGCGAAAGGTCGATTGACTATCTTCCTCCTCGGGTTCTTCCATATATTGGCTACAATGCTCCTCCTATTGCAAGCATTATGGATGGTGCCGCTCATCTTGTTGCAAAAAGGAAGGCTGTTGGGAAAGCAGATCATACATCTAAGAAGGTGACAACCCGGTGAAAACGCATGAAGAAGAATACCCCAACTGATGTGTCTGGTTTGATCATTGACGTTCCAATCGGCACAGCATATGTTGACCCGAGCCACGCAGCTGGAGTGCTAGTAGATGTTGTACATGTAATTATCTCATCTGGATTTTCCTCCCTCGATTTGTATTTTGAAGTTTTCTCATACTCGATCTTTCTCACAGTCTTCTAGTTTGCTGGACAAATTCACTCAGGGAAAAGCAAAAGTATCATCGGCTGATCAGTGTGAAGCCGAAGGAAACCCAATTTCATCAGCCGATCAATCTGGAGGAAGTCTGCCAGTGGTGGAACCAATAGCCGACGAGTTTCAACATGAGCAACTTGTTGCTGAACGCTCTCCAGTATTAGCTACTCAACCTAGTTTGGAGCATCAGGAGGAACTGATTAACACTATCCTCCTTGATGAAGGAGAATCGACCATGGCTCAACTAAGATTGCCTAACCCAACTGTAAGCATCTTGGACTTATTGATTTTGATTCTGTACTCGCTTGAAAATGACTTTCTTGCCTCATCTTTTGCTATTAATAGGTTCAAGATGACTTTCCAATCGGTAGCACCTCCCGGGTGTTATCTCTGGGTCCACTCCCTGATGATGTTCAGGCGCGGCTTCATGACATGCTACCTCTTCTTGATCAGGATATCGATCAATTAGTCCAGGAAGTTGAGCCGATCAGAAATATTTACAAGCAGTTTAGAGGTTATCTGCCGGCTGAGATCAAGAAGAAATTGCATGCAGTTGCTTTTATAGAAACTTATCAGCCCCGAGTTGAAGATGCACAGAATCAGCTGGAAGAGAGAGTTCATCAGGTGAGATTGCTTCAGAATCGGGAAACTCTTGATTCCCAGTGGCCGATTTGGACAGAAAGATTCTGATTTTGTCTAATTCCCGTTCTGAAATTTTTGTTGGCATCGATCGGATGAAGAAAAGACATGTAGAGCTGCTTGCAGAGCTGAGGCAACTCGAAACAGATCTCCCACTGGAGGAAAATAAGCTAGAAGACCTTCCAAGCACAATCGGTGGCATGGAGCGCATGAAGAATACCATTACTAAGAAAGCCCAAGCCATCCTTCGGGAAGAACGACCGATTCCGTGTTCAGCCGACACCGATCGTCAGGAGATAGAAGAAGTTGACCAGCTTCGTTTGGATGCCATCAATGCCATTCATTCATTAGGCATAGTTTAAATGCCCTTGCATGTGTAACTCTGAACTTGGTATTTTGTAGTTGGCCTTTAAATGTTAGCCAACTTCCAACGCTCCTCTCTTATTGCCTTGTCCTTTTATTTTGACTGAACGCTTGATCGGCCTAAAAAAATGAACCATCTCCATTCCTCTTTCTTGTATTCTGATGTGATGTATTCCTCTTCCTCTTCTGTGAATCAGGTTTGCTTCGATCCTTCTCCTTTATCTCTCTATCCATGACCTTTACATGGTATTTATACTTCTTTTCTCCTCAGTCTCCCAACCACGAGGACGTAGAAAGGATCTTGACAAACATTAACGCTCATGGTGTGAATCAACAAGCACCATCGTCGAGGCAGAAACAAGGTCTTCATCTTGTGATCTCCGCAGATGAGAAAAAATTAGAGGCTCTGGAAATCAGGAGGACACACCTTCTTGAGGAACTGAACCAAGTAGATGATGAAATAGCCATCACAAAGATACAATTAGAGAAGGCCAAAGATTTAGAGAATTATTAATATAGTTTTTCTTTTTTAGCCGATGTGATCGGCCTTAATAAATTTCTTTTCCTTTTCAGCTGATGCAATCGGCCTTAATGTATTTCCCTTCTTCTCAGCCAATATAATCAGCTTTCGTCTTATTACATTTCATCTTTAAAGACAATCCTGTATGATTCAAGCATTTTTCTGGATGATTTCTTTTTCTTTAACAACATGCATTGTTTGTCTCATGATCTTTCTGAATCATGACAGATGAATGCTACCTATTACCTCTTGAATGCCATCAGACGTTTAATGCCGACATGTGACTCTGAACTGTCTTTTCTTATGCATCTCTCTATAAAACCCAGCCTATAACCCAATGGTTCTTCACTTGTTTCCTTTTGTGGGCTCTTTATTTCTCTTTTGGCTGACAATCTCTAGATCAGCTTGTTGCCTTAGGGATGGGAGGCATCTTCCTCTCGGAGTGTACTCAGGAAAATTTAGTAAACTTTTTACTTCAACAAGCGTCTTCTTGAAATAGTTTTGCTTCATGATGCTGCCGGTAAGCTTGTTGATGCAATCAGTGACATTGATGAATATCCATCTTCATTTTTTCCTCTACTGGAGTACAGAGTGTTTCCCTTTAATAGCCTCTGAGTGCTTCTCCCTTTTTTTTGGGGAAACAGATCACTTAAATCAATATAAGCCTCTGAAAACTGAGCCATTCAAGGAGGGACTGTTTCCAATTTGACCGGATCTGGCATGTTTTTTTATTCCTTTTTATCTTCTCGGCTTCCATCCCTCTTGGTCTGGGCTATAAATGGCAAACGAATGCACATCGGCTCTCCACACCTTCCACCATGGCACAAAGATTATATCTGATAGGGTGTATGCTCCTGCTATTCGATTGTTCTTTTCTTCCCCTTTCTCATCATGGCTAAAAGAATTCTTGTGAAGTAGTGCAGCGTCACCTCTCTTTCTCCAACCTCTCTCGTGAAGGCAGGAGGTACAATAGCTAAAAGAATCCTTGTGAAAAGCTTGGGTTCAACGGCTGAGGGGAAGGAGCAAGGTAGAATGTATGGCTGCACTTGTATCAGAGGAAGAGCGCGCCAAGGGGAAGACCATCTTGGCCATCAACTCGGAGAACTCTCGGCGGAAGATCACAGATTCTAGCAAATATCTTAGTCTTTTGTTTCCTCTTCACGACATTCCTCTCTCTCTAATGTTCATCGATTCAATATCCTCGTCATTTGAGAGATATGATAGTCATCCTCCAAATATGTAATCTATTGATCTTCAATGCAGATGTAAACACCACGTACTGAAATATGAGAGAAAGAAATATATATTTATATTTTTTGTTCTAAGGGCGATTGTGACATCAGCCATTATCTGAATCATTGATCAGTTATAAGTGTTTAAAAACACTTCTAATATTACAATTTTTTCTCCTTACGGCAATAACTTAGTATCGACTATTTTACACTTGAGGCGATAACTATGTATCGGCTATCGTCCGACATCTAAATCGCCTGAAAGCCAGAAGTAGTAATCAGCTAATTACATTAATCTAATGTTTCCAACTTTGTCTTGGCTTTGATGAGTATCGGCCTTGTCTTGTCACAATCCAATCCTTCCGATCAGTCGATGTAGATCCACGCTTTATCTCTTCATATTTTGGAACCGATCGCTTGGATCGGCTGAAGCTCAAAATCAGACATCTTGAGGAAATCTGTCTCCCAAACCTTTCCTGATATGCAGATAACTTTCTCAAAGTTCCACTGTGTATCGGCTGCTGCAATGTGTAAAGAGGAACTAGCGTTGACTACTTACACCAAATCTCTAATCCATTGAATCACAAATTGATGCATGGTAGATGGGATACAATAGTTGACGTGAATCCAATCTCGTCCAAGTAATAGATTGTAGGATCCTTTCCCCTTGATGACAAAAAAGGTAGTTGGAAGGGTCTTACTACCGATTGTCAGATCCACGCAGATAGCACCCATCGCAGAAGATGGGTTTCCTTCAAAATCAAGTAGCATGATGTCGGTCTTGGTCAAATCTTCTTCACTTTTTCCAAATCTCTGGAGCATCGAGTAGGGCATGAAATTGACTGATCCACCGCCATCTACCAAAAGCCTTGTGACTGGCTTTCCATTGACATGTCCTTTGAGAAATAGAGCTTTCATATGCTGACACTTTTCTTCTTCTGGTTTCTCAAAACTGGCCAACATTGGATCCAAAGCTAACTGAGCCGACCCTAGTTCTTCATCTGAGATTTCTTCATCTGACTCAGATTCAGGAGTCATGAATTCCTTAGCTAGCATGAAGACCATATTGATGCTTGCCATTGGTTGATCGTCTTTCTTATCATCAGCTCTTGGTTTGGGTCGCCAAATTTGGGATCAGACCTTCTTCTTATCAAGTGCTTGCTTCTCAATTTCTTCTTGTTGTTCCAATTGTCGCAAGCGCTGGATCCTTCTTTTCTGAGATTTCGTCAACCCATCTGGGCACCACCTAGGTTGGCGATGTTCGTGTTGACTCTTGTCCTCATGTGTAGTGTGACATCTTTCTGGATCTTGAGATAACACATCTTCGTCGGGAACTCTTCTATCGTCCATATCTTCTAGCCGATCGAGCCGACTGCCTTGACGCTAGCCTCCCAGCTGATCATATATGCTTACCTTGCCCCCAGCCGATCATATACTGAGATGTGTCGGTTCTGGTGCTTTTGCTTATGTTGATTCATGGGCTTCTTGTCCCTGTCATCAGAACAAAGCCTCTTGGATGACTCTCCTTCTGAATAAAACCCTTCACATTCTAGATAGTTATCAGATGTCGGAAGTTTGATCCCTTCTTTCCAGCAGTACCTGAAAAACGGACACCTCCAGTGACCTGCATTGCATCTCGCCCATTCTTCCTTTTCTCTGATCTGCCTCTGTTGATGTTGGAACTTGCTCAGAAGTACCTGTGATGTAATATGCTGCTTTGAACCCTTTGTGTTAATTCCTTCTTCGAGCAATCCCTTCCCCTTGGCTTCTTCTGCTGTCATCTGAGTTTCAAGATCAATAGTTCCTTTATTTTTAGGTGATTCAGATGTCAACACCTTTGCTTTGGTTATCAACCGTGTGGGTAGGAAAAGGGTGCTGAGCAATCTTTATCGACTTTCCTGATTTGGAAGGTGTTTCAAACTTCAGCTTTCCTTGATCTATTGCATTTTGAATCTGTTGACGAAACACCTTGTGTCGACCGGGCATCCCTGGGCCCACCAACACATTTTGGGCCATACCTGAGAGATGAGTTCCTGTACACCTGGACTACTCGACTAGTGGGCCACGGTGCTGGTACCGTGGACCACAAGGCAAGACAAGGCGGACAAGGACTTGTACTAAGACTAGGATAGCTTTCCATACCTTGTATAGGCTACTCCGGGTCCTACTCGAATAGTACCCTTGTACCAATCCGACTTGTAACTCTGCCTCCCGTAGCATATAAGGCGAGGCAGGGACCCCTCTCAAAATATACGCAATCAATACAGAGCCACGCAGCATACAAGACGTAGGGTATTACGCACATTGCGGCCCGAACCTGTCTAATTGTGTGCCCCGTGTCTCACCATCGTGTTCCTGATCTCGGCGAGCCCCACCGCACAATCTACTACTTCGGGTACCCCATCGTAGGCTTGGTGTCTAAAACACTGACAGCTGGCATGCCAGGTAGGGGATCTCGTCGTTGATCCACTGGCAAACTCGATGGCTCTCGTCATCATCAAGCCGACCATAACTTTCCAGCAAGGCGACACCTTCGTCTTCGGCTCTTGGGTTTGCGTTGCTGATGGCGCTGTATCATTCCTCCGTTTCTTAGTGCCAACTCCGAAGTCAAAGCTCAAGTCCTCGACGCTTACGCAAGCTTCGATGGAGGATTTTGTCGAAAATTTCGGCGAAATTTCGATCTCTGACCTGCTCAGAGAACTCGAGTCGGAGTCCAAGTACAACTCGACTTCACCTCCTATTCAGCCTGAGTCGCTCTCTTCAGCTTCACAGCTTGCGCTCAACCTGGATAACATTTCAGCACCACCTCTCTTCGGCCATCGTCATGTCAGTGACGCTTACCAAGCCGCACTGAAGCACCTCATGTGCCCTGGCTTGAACATCATGCTCGAGTACTCTTCAGATTCGGACGTCAACTTCGACTACTATTCGAATTCATTTGAGTTCGAGTTCGACTACGGTTCGGATTGTGCTGAAGTACAACAACTGTTTGGCCCTGCTCAAGGACTGGTGATCACATCGACACCTGAGGGTAGATTCGTCTACTGGCCTGAGCATGTGCCTGTTGTCTCACACTGGATGATCAGGAGCGCTTTATCGCTTGTCTCGACAACTTACCTTTCTAGGAAGGTGCCAAGCTTGTTGACTATGACACCGATACTGAGCTCATTCAGAGTACGGGTACTTATTCATCACATCGAGAAGTGTTCGTCGTTGATGCAACTACTCCGCAAGGGCATCGTGCCAATTATCGCTTTCCGGATCATGTATCTGATGATGAACTCTCTGCCAATGCTCCTGCTGATGAAACTGTGGAGGCCAAGACTGCATGTCGCCAACGCAATGCTGATCGTGCAACCCTTCGTCGGGAACTCGCGGAAGCTCTACCTACCCGTAATCTTCAAGAGGCTCTGGAGGCGGTTTCTACTCGTGAATATCGCACTCCAGAGAAAGCTATCAACGCGATCAATCTACTCGGTCGCTCTATGCCTCGTGACAGGGCAGCTGCTAAAGTCGCAAAGCTGGCTGAACTAGCCTACACTATGCTACGCCAGAATACCAGTGCTCCTAGTCACCATGGCAGCAGTGGAGGTGCTCATCGTACCACTCCCACTCCTCAACACACACGTCCGGAAGCTAGCAACAAGGGCAGAGGCGGTGATGGTAGTGTCAACAGCAAGTCAGGAGACTCTCGCTATGACGCTCACACAACAATCAACGCTCGACGCGCTGAGCGTGAGAAGCAAAAGGACGCTGATTCTGATTCCTTCCCTGCTTTCTCTGCTCGACTTCAAGCTCTGTTTCTTCTGGAAAAATTCAAACCTTACGGCATCTCTAAGTACGATGGCAAGCAAGATCCAAGGCAGTGGTTGCGCTGTTATGCTCTGTCCATCTCCAATGCCGGGGGCAATGATGATACCAAGTGTATCTATTTCCCTTTTGTCTTGGAGCAAGAACCCCTCACATGGTTTGAGTCTCTCAAACGTGGTTCCATTGACAACTGGGGACAACTCAAACACCGCTTCACCAGCAACTTCGCGGGTTCTTTGGGCCGTCATGGTACCCGGATGGACCTGGCCCTGATCAAGCAAAACAAGGCGAGACTCTTCGCGAGTACATGCACCGCTTCTTTGAGAAAATGGCTACTGTTGTTGATGTCACCGAGAAAGAAGTCATTGATACCTTTCAGGATGGTTTCTATGACGATAGGCTTTTCCAAGACTTCGGTCGCGCTCGCCCAGCCAACATCACCAAGCCCAAGGAGATGATCACTCACTGGGCGGACGAGGAAGACAAGGCTCGGAATCGGTTCAAGCATCTTCACAACAACCAGAACAACAACAACAACAACAACAATGCTGGAGGAAGCAGTAGTGGCAAGCAACAGCAGGGCAACCGCCAGGGTAATAACTACTCGAGCAATCCTAATCGAAAGCGCAAGCCCGACAACACGGTTGCAGCCATGGAAACTACCGCCAAGCCTGAAGATGATCCTCACTAGGCAACATTGACCAAGCAGAAATGCCCATGGCACCCAGAAGGCGATCATACTACATAGCAGTGTTACCAACTTCGATGTGCGTTGAAGAACACACCCGGACCAACGCACCCAAAACCGCGATTTCGCAAACACAAGGGGAAGAAGGCTAACACTGATAAAGACACTGGGTTTCAGCACCCCTCCGACACTGTCAATATCATATTTGGTGGGATTCCAACCAAGCGCATGCAGAAGCTAGCACTCAGGGAGATCATGTCCATCCAGCCAGCAGCTCCCACTTTTCTCAAGTGGTCTGAAACCCCCATTACCTTCTCGAGGGCGGATCAATGGACTAGTTTCTCTGAGCCAGGATGATATCCTCTCGTTCTGGATCCAGTGGTGGCAGGCTCTAGGCTTACCAAGGTTCTTATTGATGGTGGCAGCGGTCTCAATGTCCTGTTTGCCAAGACTTTGAAGAAGATGGGCCTGGATATCACCAATATGCTTACCAAGACCAACTCACCGTTCTATGGTATCATCCCGGGCAACGCAGCCGTTCCTTTGGGTTCATTTGTACTACCTGTTACCTTTGGGACTAAGGATCACTATCGCACCGAGTACATCAAGTTTGAGGTTGCTGACTTCGAGACTTCTTACCATGCCATCCTTGGCAGGCCTGGTCTCGCTAAGTTCATGGCCATCCCGCACTATGTGTATCTCGTACTCAAGATGCCGAGCCCCAAAGGAGTTCTCTCATTGCAAGGGGATCTGAAGCGTTCTTACGACTGCGACACAGAAGCCGTAGAACTTGCCTCGACTACTCAAGTACCCAATGCGATGATGGAAGTCTTCACTGCCGCTAAAAAGCTTGCTCCGAGTGAGCTGGAGGTCCCTTAGAAGACTGATAACAACAACAAGCCTGCACCGTCTGGTGACGTCCTGCTCAAAGCCATTGACCTCGGTACTGGTGACAGTAGGAAGACGACCATGATCAGTCCACAACTTGATCCTAAATAGGAAGACACGCTCGTCAACTTCCTTCGGGCTAACCGTGATATCTTTGCGTGGAAGCCATCTGACATGCCCGGTGTGCCCAGGAGGTTGATCGAGCACTCACGCAACGTTGATCCTAATGCTACCCCCAAGAGACAACATCTTCGTCGCTTTGCTGATGATCGCAGGGCTGCTATCAAGAAAGAGCTTGCCAAACTACTCGCGGCTGGCTTTATCTGGGAAGTCTTTCACCCGCAATGGCTCGCGAACCCTGTGTTCGTCAGAAAGAAGAACTCTAATGATTGGAGGATGTGTGTTGACTACACTGATCTCAACAAACATTGCCCCAAGGATCCTTTTGGGTTGCCGCCGATTGATCAAGTCATTGACTCTACGGCAGGCTGTGCTCTACTCTGTTTCCTGGATTGCTATTCTGGCTATCATCAAATCGCAATCAAGGAATCTGATTAAGAGAAGACCGCATTCATCACCCCGTTTGGTGCCTATTGTTACACAACAATGTCCTTCAGGTTGAAAAATGCTGGTGCTACTTATCAAAGAGCTATCCAAGTGTGCTTCAAAACACAGCTTCACAAGAACGTGGAAGCATACGTGGATGACGTCGTTGTCAAGACTAGGGATCCAGACATGCTTATCGCGGATCTTGAGGAAACTTTTGCTTTTGCTACGCGAGTGCCAATGGAAGCTCAACCCCAATAAATGCGTCTTTGGCGTATCATCTGGAAAACTACTCTGGTTCATCATCAGCCATCGTGGCATTGAAGCAAACCCCGAGAAGATTACTGCCATCTCCAACATGCAAGCTCCGACTACTATCAAAGATGTCCAGAAGCTTACTGGTTGTATGGCATCACTCAATCGCTTCATCTCGCGACTTGGAGAACGGGGTCTACCTTTCTTCAAGCTACTCAAACGGCAAGAGAAGTTTACATGGACAACTGAAGCTGATCAAGCTCTTTCTCAGCTCAAGGATTTCTTATCCAAGCCTCCAGTCCTCACAGCTCCTTTGCCCAATGAAGAGCTCTTGCTCTACATTGCTGCGACTACTAATGTCGTCAGTATTGCTATTGTTGTTGAGCGGCAGGAAGAAGGCCATGGCTATCCTGTCCAGAGGCCTGTCTATTTCATCAGTGAAGTACTCTCAGAGTCCAAGGCTCGCTACCCTTCGGTACAAAAGCTACTCTATGCTGTTCTGATTACTTCATGGAAGCTCTGCCACTACTTCGACGAATACAAGATTTCTGTGGTCACTAGCTACCCGCTTGGCGAGATATTGCACAATCGGGACTCCACAGGATGGATTTCTAAATGGGCTATAGAGCTTGGTGCTCTATCGCTCGAGTTCAAGCCTCGCACTGCTATCAAGTCTCAGGCCTTGGTTGATTTCATGGCTGAGTGGCGGGAAAATCAAGTCCCAACTCCAATTGAGCGTCTAGAACACTGGGTCATGTACTTTGACGGTTCCCTCAAGTTGGAAGGCACTGGTGCCGGGGTACTTTTGATCTCTCCCAAGGGCGAGCAACTCAAATATGTTTTGCAGATCTTCTGGAAGGTCTCAAATAATGAAGCTGAATATGAAGCTCTACTGCATGGTCTTCGCCTTGCAGTCTCTCTTGGCATTACACGACTACTTGTTTATGGAGATTCTTTGGTGGTTATCAATCAAGTCAAAGATTCTTGGGATCGTAATGCTGAAAACATGGATGCGTACTGTCAGGAGGTACGCAAACTCGAGAACAAATTCCATGGTCTCGAGTTCCATCATGTGGTCCGTGACAATAATGTTGCTACAAATGTCTTGTCGAAACTAGGATCTACACGAGCTCAAGTGCCAGCTGGAATCTTCGTCCATGAACTCCACAAACCATCAATTCCAGAGCAATCATCTGCACCTGCGACTACTTCAGTTCTACTTGATCGAGAAGTGCTTATGATTGATGTGGACTGGAGAGTTCCTTTCATCGACTACATTAAACATCAGTTGATTCCTGAAGACAAGTCAGAAGCCGAGCGCATCTCACGACGCGTCAAGGCTTATGCTCTAGTCGGAGATCAACTCTACAAGCGAGGCGCAAGTTCTGATGTACTCATGAAGTGCGTTTCTCGCGAAGAAGTCAAGGAAATCTTGGAGGAGACACACAAAGGAATCTGTGGCAATCATGCTTCTTCCCGCAACTTGGTGGGAAAAGTGTTCAGATGTGCTTTCTACTGGCCTACAACTCTTGTTGATGCAGAGGAACTAGTCAAGAAGTGCCAGGGATGCTAATTCTTTGTCAAGCAACAACACGTTCCAGCTTACAAGCTCATCACGATACCACCAACTTGGCCTTTCTCTTGCTGGGGGCTGGATATGATTGGTCCTTTCCCAAATGCGCCAGGAGGATTTAACAGAGTTCTGGTGGCCATCGATAAGTTTACCAAGTGGATTGAGGTCAAGCCTGTTACCTGCCCCAAGGCTGATAGAGTCCTCGACTTCTTGGATGAAATCGTACATCGCTATGGGTTCCCCAACCGCATTATCACAGACCTGGGTTCAAATTTCAACAATCACCAGTTCTGGGAGTACTGCGAGAACAGTGGAATTGACGTCTGGTACGTCTCTGTCGCTCATCCACGTGCCAACGGCCAAGTGGAACGCGCCAATGGGATGATACTTGATGCTCTCAAGAAGCGACTGTATGATGCAGCAAATACCAAGGGCGGCAAATGGATCAAGGAACTACCCAATGCACTCTAGGGGCTGCGCACTCAGCCTACTACCCCCACAGGACAGTCACCTTATTTCCTGGTCTACGGCTCTGAAGCTGTTTTGCCTGTTGATGTCATGTGACGTTCTCCGACGGTTGACCAGTACGAAGAAGGTGTAGCTGAAGAAACAAGACAGACAGATGTCTACAGTCTCAAGGAAGCTCGCTGCAACGCACTTGTTCAATCCGCTCAATACCTTGAGAAGATTCGCCGCTACCATGACTGCAACGTTAAGGAACGCTCCTTCAACGTTGGTGATTTAGTCCTTCGTCGCATCCAGAATACGACAGGGCTACACAAACTCAACTCGCCATGGGAAGGTCCTTTCTTTGTTACAAAGGTTACCAGCCTAGGCTCTTATCATCTTCAAACTCTTGAAGGCGAGGAAGTCGACAACTCTTGGAACATCGACCAGCTTTGTCGCTTCTACCCGTAGGGGGTCTCAACAACCCTCTCCAGACGGCTACGGCTGTAAACAACTCATAGGGGGCTTCATCAATCCTCTCCAGGCAGCTTCGGTTGCAATCACTCAACAGACAGCTACGATTGTCACCACTCGTAGGGGATCAAGATAATCCTCTCCAGACAGTTTCGGCTGTATCTTCTCATGGCTTTCAGCTACGAGCACCCGTAGGGGGTTTCAACAACCCTCTCCAGGCAGTCTCATTCTGCGACCTCGTAGAGAGTCATGATAACTCTCTCCAGACGATCCTGTATCATATAGGGCAATAAGTGGCACATGATGTCCATGTCTCTATTTTTCAATAAGAGGCTTCGGCCTAGAGTAACACCCTTCTGGTAGGGTCTCAGTGGAACTCTCATACAAGTTGCTGCTACAGCAAGGATGAGTTCATCACACTGTCCCCTACGGTCTTACTCGTTCTTCGGAACATCCTTGTGAGTACTCTCTCACTAGGTTCATAGCCTCAGAGGTACTTAAGACATTGTAAACACTGTACAATGTATTCAGTAATAAAGTTGCTACTCTATACCGACTTGTTACTATCTTTTACTTATTCATAACAAAGCCTTCTTTTACGCTGCTACAGCTAAGGTGTTCAACTCGTTATGAATAAGTTCTTTTCGAGTACTCTTTCACTAGGCTAATAAGCCTCAGAGGTACTTAAGACATTGTAAACTCTGTACAATGTGTTTAGTTCAAGTCGCTACTCTACATCGACTTGTTACTATTCTTAGCTTCTTTCATGGCAAAGCCTTCTTTTACGCTACTACAGCTAAGGTGTTCAACTCGTCGTGATTGGGCTAATGTTCTTCGGAACATATCTACACTTGAGTACTTCTACTCGTGTTTCGTATCTCTTTTTGCAGCCACACACTCAATACCAACTCGAGTACATGGCCAACACACAAGCATACAAGGGATCCAGATAATTGACTTACTCAAGTTTTCAATTATATTACATAAACACTTGTTCGGGATTACACTTGTTTTTCCCTAGTGTTTCTACTCTACAGGTACATCTAATAGAGATCAATGAACTTGGAGACTGCTTCCGCGATTGGAGAAGTCTGTTGCTACTCGTTGAGCCTATCGTCGGAGCAATCTCCAGATCTGCTGTTCATGATGACCGTGAGATCTGCCTCGGCATAGAATGACTTGATGAAGCTCAAGACTTGGTTCGGAATTGTGCAAGCCAGCCTTTGGGTGTACTCCATAATCTTCTTCGGCGTGTCCTTCAACCTCTCCACAAGTGGACGAGGCTAAACTCCAGCAACTATGGGTTCGAAAAGATTTGCCACTGGCTCGGCTGCTTCCGTCAAGGCCTTCAACTCTGAGCGCAGGCCTTCGGCTTCTTCGATCTTGGTCTTGAGCGACTACATGCAAGTCAACAAATCATTCCAGCCCGCTAGGCGGATCTCCATCTCACGTTCAAGTTCGAAGCACCGCACCTTATAATCCTCTTCAAGATCCATGCGAGCTGATTCTTCACGATTATAGACCAGCTGTCAGTCCAGCGCCTTATTCTTGAATTTATCAACCTCTTCAGACAGCTCCGCAGAAGATCATGGCTACTTATCAGATGCAGTGCTCAACAAAAAAGTACTCAACAATGAATTCAGAAAGGGAGATTACCTTTATTCTTCTGGCGTAGAGACTTGTTTTTCCCAACAACATTGTCCTTCTGAGCCGTCAGCTTCTGGATCTCGTTGTGGTACTCGGCGGCGTTTCCATCAAGTTTCTCTTGCAGCTTCAGAGACAAAGCTTTTTGCTCCTTGAGTTCTTTTTTGAGCCGTGAAACTTCTTTGATGTCAGCCGCATGTTGCTCAAGCAGGCAAGTCTTGTGCTTCGACAGCTTGACTACTTCCTGCAATAAGCAAAGCAATTTAAGAGTCAGAGACAAGATATCTGTGACTACAAGTACTCTACAAGAGACTACACAACTTACCGCAAAGAGCTTCTCGACGCTGCAGAACATCTCACCGTGAGCTTGCAAGTTATCCTCATCCAGGCACGAGTCGTCGTACAGCATCAAATCTTCTGCCATGGACTGAGTACTTGTGCTCACTGCAGAGTATTGTACAGCACTGCGCAGAGGAGCCGGGTCTTCAATGAGTGGCTTGTGTGGCACTATGCGGCCCTCCGAGTTGTCTTCAAGTGCCAATTGCGCATCTATTTGGCACACGGGGGCTTCGGCAACTGGGACTTCTTCGTGGTGCAGCTCGGCCTCTGGATCAGCTTCCAGGCCCTCATTCACCACGGCTTCAATATCTTCGAGTTCTTGAGCCTTAGGTTTGGAAGTTGCCTCCACTGCCGCCTTGACCACGTCGCTCCACAGGAAGCGCAGTGCCTCTGCAGCATTAGATTCGGTGGGTACTTCTTGGCGCTCTAGAAGCACATCTTCTTGTTGTTCTTGCAGATTCGGCTCTTATTAAGCATGGCTACTTCCAGAGGCACCCCACTTTACATCAGTGGATTTTCTGCATCAACAAGTTGGTCAGCAAATTCAAAGCGAGCAATATTAATAAGTACTCGAGTACTTGGGTACTTACAGAGCAGCTCGAGGCACCGAGACTTTCGGCCCCAGCATGTCGAAAAATGAAGGCACCGTCAGCACCTCTGGCACACTTTCCACCGGCGGCACACTTCTTGGTACCGCGGCTTCTTGTTGTTCATGCGCCACCGTCTCGACGGTTGACGCTGGAACCACCTCAGGTTCTGTTATTCTTGGGGGGCTACTTGAGGGTACATTGGTTGCACTCTCAATAACTTGCGCAAGTCAAAGTTCAAGACATTACAGCAGAGAACAAGTATTCAATACGACATCGACTACTTAAAGGTTCTCCAACACTTACTGTAATGCAGGGGAGGCCTGAGATTTTCTTCACAGCCCGCTTCCCCACCGTGGTCCTCTTCTTCTGCGGCGGCAGCGTCACATCATCTGCAAGAGATGATGTCGGCCTCTTTGATGCTCCTGCGGCGAGGCCACTGGGGATTGGCACCCCAGAGTACCCATACCGGCTCTTCACTTCAAATGCTGTTGAAGTGTTTGGCCATCATCGTCGCTTGAGGAGGCGTCCTCCACCAAGACTTCTTCTTCTTCCCCTTGAGCAGATTGACTACTCTCGGGGGCTTGAGCCTCTACTCCTGTTGGCTCTCCCTCCGGTGCTTGTAGTGGGTCCTGGGGACGAGGAGGGGGTTGGACACAAACTTCATGACATCCTCCTGTGAAACAAGACAAATGTTAGCTACACGACTACTTCCAATAAGTACTCGGGGGCTAGTTCTCGGAAACTCACCATACGCGGAGGATTGTCGGCACTATACTCCCGGACGGCTGCAGGAATTCCGTGAAGATTCTTGAAGATCTTCTGCAGCCTCTCCATCACAAGATCATCACTGATCTCTTCAGCAGATATCCTGGAGCCATCATCCACTCCAGTGTACTCGAACCCAAGATGCTCCCGCTGCATCAAGGGTTGTACCCGTTGCTTCATGAAGCTGAAGGCTACTCTCTCAGCAATCAAGCCTTGCGCCTTTTTCTGCACAATCCTCGCTAGCAGCTCTGGGATCTGAATGCACTCCTGCATCGTTGGTTCATCCTTCCAGAGCCTATCATACACTACCGCGAACATGCTGGGCTTCGGCAGCTGAGGCGGGGCGTTCTCGATGGAGAACCACTTGTTCTTCTAGTCTTGATTTGAGTCAATCAAGTCATACTTGAAGTACAACTCTTGTGCCTTCTGGCGCATCTGAACACCGGCTCCACCGACTACAACTGGGAAGTTGGCGTTGGGCTGCGGCTTCAAGCGGAAGATCTTCCTAAACAGAGCCCAATGTGGGCGGATTCCGAGGAAGGCTTTGCAGAAGTGCACGTACACTGCAATCTGGAAGATGCTGTTGGGGTTGAGGTGTACGTGCTCCAGCTTGAAGAAGTCGAGGAAGCCGTGGAAGAAATCTGATGACGGCAGCGTCAACCCACGCTCAACGAAGTGGCCGAACATCGGGATCTCATCCGGGCTCTTCTCCATCAGCCACGCATCTCCGGCGGCAGAGCTCCAGCCGACAATTGCCTTCTCGCGCAGCAACCCGCCGGCTTCGAGGGCCTTGATATCTTCTTCCCTCATCTTGGACTTCTTCCAAGAGACGGCCTAGCTCGGGGGCTTCGTGATGACCGGCAACTGATTTTTTGGCTCCGGCAACTGATTTTTGCCGCGGCCAAACTTCCTTTTCTGACCCTTGGACAGCGCTGGCTTCATCCTGTCACTCACGAGTGTTTTCTTTTGCATTGACTCGAGGGCTGCGAGGGGGTGGAGGCACAAACTCTTGGCGATGTGGATGCTGGAACTCTGCGGCGGCTATGGATGCTAAGGCTTTCTGGATCTAAGGGCGAATGGGAGCAGTGGAACCCTAAGGGATACCCCTTCGGGTATTTATAAAACAAAAACCCTAACGGTTCGACCTGGTGACCCTTCGTATTCAACAGATTGGTTTCACAAAGGCAATTTTTCGGCTAAGTCAGAGGACCCAAATCCAAGACCTGTTCGGCTCCATCTCGGGGGCTCGACTACTCGATGGAATTGGATTTTACTCAGCTACAGTTCACTGAATTCAGGCCACTATTCTATAGTCAGATTGGATCCTTCAATTCGAGAAAGTACTCGACACAAGGCTCAGGGGCTCCGTGCCACGTGTCCTTCAGTTTTTCTCAGAATTTAACGAGATTATTTGACGAAGATTACAGATTGACCCTCAGCTTGAATTGTCAATTCGAACTAAGGCTCGGGGGCTACATCCATATAGGATGCGATTTTTGCAAATCGCATTCCTATATTATTTCTTCAGATTTTTCTACGGATTTTTCGGAGCAAGATCAAAGAGTAGAAGATTGACCCTCAGCTTGAATCCTGGATTCAACCTAAGGCTCGGGGGCTCCATTCCATATGGAATGCGATTTTAGTAATCGCATTTCCATATGGATCTTTGATGCAAAGATTTCAAGAATGAAGCGGGTATTATTGAAAACCTTCGAGGGAAGTACTCGGGGACGCTTGGGAACAACTTGAGAAGACTTCAAGACCACTCGTGGAGTTAGCTGGAGTACCTTCCAGCCTCGTGATGATTCAAATACTATTGAAGATTGAAGCTTGTAGAACTCGGGGGCGCTTGGGAACTACTCGTGGAGACCTTCAAGACTACTTGGAGCATCGCACTCGACTACAAAGTACTCGAGGGCTTGTCGACCGGGCATCCCTGGGCCCACCAACACATTGTGGGCCATACCCGGGAGATGAGTTCCTGTACACCTGGACTACTCGACTAGTGGGCCACGGTGCTGGTACCGTGGACCACATGGCAAGACAAGGCGGAAAAGGACTTGTACTAAGACTAGGATAGCTTTCCATACCTTGTATAGGCTACTCCGGGTCCTACTCGAATAGTACCCTTGTACCAATCCGACTTGTAACCCTGCCTCCCGTAGCATATAAAGCGAGGCAGGGACCCCTCTCAAAATATACGCAATCAATACAGAGCCACGCAGCATACAGGACGTAGGGTATTACGCACATTGCAGCCCGAAGCTGTCTAATTGTGTGCCCTGTGTCTCACCATCGTGTTCCTGATCTCGGCGAGTCCCACCGCACAATCTACTACTTCGGGTACCCCGTTGTAGGCTCGGTGTCTAAAACACTGACACCTTGCACTCATCATTATTATGAGATGTGGTGTTGTGCCACTTGCGGTACTTGATCTTCTTCAACTCCTCTGCACTTGGTATGGTATGGTTTTGTGAAAGCTTAATTTGCCCTTACTGGAGAAGAAGATCAAATACCTTGTCAACTTTGGTTGTGTCAAAACTGAATCTCTCAGATTCCTTCTTGCCGAAGGGACATGCAACCGGCTTCCTGTTTGGTACCCATTCAGCCAAGTCAACTTCGGCTTCCTCTTCATCATCAGAGCAATCTACATAAGACACTCGATTTTTGAAAGTTCCTCCTGGGTTCATATGATCGAGTGCTCTCATGACTTAGCCAATGAAGCAGCTGACTGATGTTCTCGAACTCTTGTGATGCATATTTCTCCTTGATGGATGGCAAGAGTCCCTGAAAGGCCAATTCTGCAAGCTTCTTATCGGTCAGGGACAAGCTGTAGCACTTGTTCCTCATCTCCCTGAACCTTTGAACAAAGTTGGATACTAACTCATCGTTCCTTTGCCTCAAGATGGTCAGATCAGTAATCTTCATCTCATGAATTCCCTAGAAAAAGTACCCATGAAACTGCCTTACCAGATCTTCCCAAGTTTGAATTGTAGGAGTGATGTAAACCAAGCAAAAGCTGGCCCTGATAGTGAGGATGAGAATTATCGAACTCTGAATGACTCATTTGTCCCTACCTCCCCACACTGAATGATGAAGCGAGTAACATGCTCAATGGTGGATGATGAGTCCGGCCCAGGTGGGATTGGATTTATGGTAAGCCCGATGCACCGATTACGCAGTTTGGCCTCGCCACCCGAATTTTGATGCAAACCTTAGCACCGTCCTTCGTCGCACCTCTCAGGGAAAGGCCCAATTGCCCCAAAAGACTAGTCAATTAGGGAAAGGGTGGCTCTCCCTTTTAAGGTGACTTCCTCCTCCCAAGCTAAGCAAGGTGTGATAATGAGGCTCACACGGTCGCCGCCCGACTACAACTGGCCTCATGGCTCATTTGTGTTGCGTCTTTGCCAACGGGTAATAGTGGAGGAAGATGTCCTCATCATTCTCCCCTTCTTAACATGAACCTGGCTCGGATACCAAATGATGAGTCCGACCCAGGTGGGATTGGATTTATGGTAAGCCCGATGCACCGATTACGACAAACCGATCCGGCCGAAGCATGACACACCGATCCGGCTACAACGCCACTAGGTCCTCCTGTTGCGCCTCAGCAATCTTAGCACCATACTCCTCTGCAACCTTAGCACCGCACTCCAGCGCACCTCTCGGGGAAAGGCCCAATCGCCCCAAAAGACTAGTCTGATAGGGGAAGGGTGGCTCTCCCTTTTAAGGTGACTTCCTCCTCCCAAGCTAAGCAAGGTGGGATAATGAGGCTCACACGGTCGCCGCCCGACTACAACTGGGCCTCATGGACCATTTGTGTTGCGTCTTTGCCAACGGGTAATAGTGGAGGAAGATGTCCTCATCAGTGGAGGTATCACCTTGGCTAGTAAACTTGGTGAAGTCAGGCACCTTGAACCTCTGAGGAAACGGGATTTGATCAAAGGATGCCGGGTAGGGTGTCCGGTACATGTGCATTTGCTGCTTTGGCTTTAACCCGAATTGATTCTGCAGCATCTTTGTCACTTCAGCAATCAGGTTTTTCTGATCAATCGGCTGAGAACCTGCCGAAGGATATTGCTGTCATGAAGTTGCTCCAATTATTCTTGGCTGCTCTTGAACCATCCGCTGGGAACCTGCCGAAGTATATTGTTGTCCTGAGATTACTCCAACTATTCTCGGCTACTCTTGAACAATCGGCTGGATGACCGAAGGACTAGGAGGAGACCAGTATTGCTTTGGAATCTCACCAATATGTGACGTTCCTTGAACTGGCTGTCCAGTTGAGAAACCCTGGTTTGCCTGGCCTAGTTGTGGAGCAATCGACTGCTGCACTTACTGAATGTTTGAGAGATCCTGGATAGGTTGCTCTTGATATTGCAGTGTCGAGAACAAAGGAGGATCTGTCATTGTTTCCAAGAGTGCAGCTTGATACATGGCTTTATTGTATTCCTCTTGGAGTTTAGCAGCATAACTCCTTACCGCAGATGCTTTCATGGCCAGACTCATCTGCTCTTTGCCATCTGGTGACTTACGATCGGCTGACTAGCCGAAAATCCACTTCATGCATTTGGCTGTGGTGTCATCTCTTGAGTTCTCTGAACTCTCTGAGGAGCAGGTAGTGGCTTGACCATATAAGCGTGTAGGGGTGATATCTCATAACTCTACTGACTCTGAGTTTTGTGATCGCAGAAAGTGAACGTGATCCCTTTGTCATGTTGTAGAGTAGTGCCAACCAGGTTGTTGAGCTCCACATGACCAAAGAGACCAAAGAGGAACCGAGAAACTAGCAAGAACCAGAGGTAGACTTGCGCTCCACACGACACCCAGCAAAGTCAGCATCGGAAAATCCATGAAGTGTGAGTGTCGAGGAGACAGAATACCAAAGACCAAACTCACGAGCGTACTACAAATACCTGAAAATCCTCTTGATGGCCTGCCGATGTGAAGTCCTTGGTGAAGCCTGAAAACGAGCGCACAGACACACACTGAACTGTATGTCTGGCCTCGTCACCGTCAAGTAGAGGAGGGAGCCGATCATGCTCCGGTACTCCTTCTGGTCCACCGGTTCACCATCCTCATCCCATCCAGAGTTGTAGTTGTACACATCGGTGTCGACATGGGCTTTGCATCATTCATGTTAAACTTCCTCAACATGCCCTTGGTGTACTTGTTGTGGTGTACGAAGGTCCCGTCCTTGACTTGCTTGATCTGGAGCCCTAGGAAAAACTGCAGCTCGCCCATCATAGACATCTCGAATTCCCTGCTCATGTCTTCTACAAACTTGGCAACAAGGGCATGAGAAGAGCCACCAAAGATTATGTCATCCACGTAAATCTGTACAATCAAGAGGTCATTTCCATCCTTAAGAAGAAACAAGGTTTTCTCAACTGTGACCATCACAAACCCCTTACTAAGCAAAAAGCCTCTCAACTTGTCATACCAAGCCCTCGGTGCCTGTTTGAACCCATAAAGCCCTCTCTAGAGTTTGTACACATGGTGTGGGTATCTCTCACACTCAAACCCCGGTGGTTGCTTCAAATACACCTCTTCGTCAATCACCCCATTCAAGAAAGCACTCTTCACATCCATCTGGAACAACTTGAACCCTTTAGCCACAACAAAGGCTAGAAGGATTCGAATTGCCTCTAGTCTAGCCACAGGAGCAAATGTCTCCTCATAATCTATCCCCTCCTTCTGATGAAACCCCTGAGCAACAAGCCTTGACTTCTTTCTCACACCCATCCTGTTCTCACCTTCCTTGTTCATCCACACCCATTTGGTACCTATAGGACGACAATTTGGAGGTGGATCGACTAACACCCAGACTTGGTTCCTCTCAAAGTTTTCAAGCTCCTCGTGCATGGAATTTACCCAATTTGCATTAGAAAGTGCGTGTCCAATATCTTTGGGCTCAAAAAACGCAACAAATGCAGAGTGAGCAAACTGAGAAGTATTTTGTGACCTCGACCGTGTGGTTCTCTCGTTGATGTCACCAATGATCCTTGAAGGGGGCGATCCACTTGCACACGCCTAGGAGCCTCTCGCCTGGAGACTACCTCCCCCTCCACAGTAGCTTCTACCCTTGCTTGCGGTACATGTCGACATGTAGTAGTCAAAGTAGAAGGCTCGCCATCAACCATAGTTGTCGTCGTGGAAGTAGAGGGTACATGATCCATAGTAGGTACACGATCCTCACCGTCTTCATCACCAGCTTCTTCTCCTCCTAAAAGAGCATCTTAGTCATCTCCTGATCACCTGCACATTCAAAACCAAGAGAGATACATGGCATTATCTCGTCGAAGGTTACCTCGCAAGTCTCCATGATTTTGTTAGTCTCAAGATTAAGCACCCTATAATCTCTAGAGTTGTTAGCATACCCAAAGAAGATACCATCACTAGATCTAGCCTCAAACTTATCAAGCTTTCCCTTCTTGAGAATAAAACACTTGCAACCGAAGAATCGGAAGTGACTCACCTTTGGAGCTCGGCCATGCATGAGCTCATAACTTGTTTTCTTCTTGAACGCTCGAAGGAAGATCCGGTTGGAAACATAGCACGTGGTACTCACCACCTCAGCCCAATACCTTCTAGGAGTCTTGTGCTCATCGAGCATCATCCTAGCCATCTCACAAAGTGTTTGGTTCTTCCTTTCCACAACTCCATTATGACGGGGTACATAAGGAGTCCAGTACTGATGTTCAAGACCAAGATCACATCAAAAGGTGTCAAAACGAGAGTTCCTGAACTCAGAGCCATTATCACTGCGGATTGCTCGAATAGTGTTCTCATGCCTCCCATTCTTCAACCTCACGATCAAGTCTCGAACAAAACCAAACGTCTCACTTTTATCCGCCAAGAAAAACACCCAGGCATAGCGAGAGTAATCGTCCACCGCAACCAGGACATACGACTTCCCACCCACCGAGCGAACTCGAGCTGGCCCAACAAGGTCCATATGCAACAGCTCTGTCAGACGCTCTGTCATGATAGCAGTCAGGGGTGGATGAGAAGCAGCTACCATCTTAACATGACTACAAGGCGCACAAACCAACTCCTTCTTAAACCTCAACCTCGGCACTCCTCAGACCAAATAGAGACCACTCAAGCAGGAAAGCAAATCAAAGCTCAGGCGTCCCAACCGCCTATGCCACTTCCACAAAACGGACGAACCAGCCACCAAACACCGTGCAGGACCACCAGATTGAGAAAAATCAGCTCAAAAAATCTGACCCTTGGGAACGACCGTAAAAATAAGGTCACCTTGAGAATCAAGCACCTGAGACGCACCCAACTTAAACCGAACCTTAAATCCCTCATCAAGCAGCTGAGACACAGAAAGCAAATTGAACCCCAACGACTTGACAAGAGCAACACGCCTCAGAATTACCTTCCTACTTAACTTTACCATGCCTTCAGCTAGAACTCGTCCTTTTCCATTATCCCCAAAAGTGATGTACTCCCTAGTGCTCACTGGGGTGAGGCTTGTGAACCACCCCCTGTCTCCGGTCATGTGTCGAGAACAACTGGAGTCCAACAACCAAATGTACCCCAAGCCTACCACCTGCAAATAGAAAACGAGGACTAGAATGAGCAAGCGACTCAACACTGGGGTTAGTACAAAACGAGTCAAACTAGTGTCGAGCCATTTGCTCAAAAGTGGGGTTAGCAACATCCACGTCCACCAAAGCTACAACCACCACCACACTGAACAAACTCACGTCTAGCTGAAGGAGTACGATCACCATGAAATTAGAGCATGGCCCGTACCTTCTCTGAGACTCAAAGGTGTGATGGCCTCTTCCACCCTCATATCGACCATGAGGTGGAGAGCGTCCAGCAAAAACACCACCACCAGACTCAAACCCCCTACCACTTGTACCATGACCATAGGAACCAAACCGATCAGCACCTCGACCACGAGACCCAAAACCACCTCCTCCCAGCTGGGACACGGTTAGATTGCCTACCCAGGATGGTTTGACCGCCCACCTGGGCAGCAGCATGCAAACCACCACCTCGAGTGGGAACTCCTCTCATTCCCCAATGTGACAACCCCACCCGAGATAATTCCGTACTATCACCTAAACCATTCCATTTGGTCATTAAGTGATAATAAAGAGTCATCCCATTGAGTGTTGCCGGGTCAAAGCCCCGGAAATCACTTGTATAACACACAGAGGATCGAACACGCATACATTAAAACTCCCACGAAGGAGAGTCCAGAGTACCATACAAATTAAACCAAATTTCCCCATAGGGTCAACTTATTACAACCATTGTTCTTGACATGAAAAGTAAATGGTTCAGAGTTTCAAAGACAGTGGAATTAAACTAAATGATAACTTGGCATCATGGGAGGCCACCCATAACACCATTACTCCTCGTCATCCACCCATTCCAGCTCCCAGCCGGGTGGGATTTCACCAGGCCAAACATTATCACCTGAAAACAACATTTGTAGCAAGGCTGAGTATACTAATACTCACCAAGGCTTACCCGTCTAAAATAAAAGACTTAACCTCTAATCATGCAAGGCTTTTGGCTAGTGGGTTTGTTTTGCCAAAAAGCTACTAAAGAGTTAATCCTTACTTTCAATATTTTAGCTCAAGTTTTAGTAAATAAATTCATTATTAGATAAGCAACTATTGCAAGCATGAGTTGGGCAATACAATTAATCAAACATCAAGTTTATCAATATTCCATCATAAAGGGATCATCATGGCCAGACAATTAAGCACTCTCGGATAACGGTGAGAGGCCGACGATCGATCGATTAATAACCTTGCAAGGTGGACCTAAACATACGGGAGAAAGTACTCACAATGAGTGCATTCAACCAAACGGTTCCTGTCATTCTTCGGATTGGGATCAGATGCCATAGTCCTAGGTACAAGGCTATCTGACACACCTCACACTAGCGTCCAGCATCACACATGCACCACAGTTTGCAAGACTAGGGCCGCAACCCCAGATTAGTAGCGCAAAGTTCCCGCACCGCATCATTTAGGTACTAGGCTTACCGTACCCATTTCCGACAAATGTTTAGTACGTTCAAATGCTTAATCTCTTAACCATTGGACCAGAGCCCAAAATCCCATGCTCTTACCACGTGAGCAATCCAATTTAACAAGTCTTATGATTCCAACATAAGAACCTATTCTCGCGAGCGAAGTACATCACTCGACTTGTACCGGGTCCTTAGTGCATAGCAACTAGCGACCTAGCATACTAGTAAAAGATCATAGGTACTTAGGGATTATGGAACTAGGGTTTCAATTCAACTCCTGAACGTAAATGCACATAGATAATCAAACATAAATTCAGAAGTTAAAAGGAAAACACATAGGTGAATGATAAACTGGGGTTTGCCTTCGGCAACTCCAGTAGTCAGATAATCTTTCGGACTTTGGTCCTGGTCTTGATCTACAGTCACAAAGTGTACGTCTCCTCCTGCTCCCTCGTCCTCGTCAGCTGGCACGAGCGTGTAGCTACCGGCGGGAACTTATACACGGAGGATGCATATGCAGGACTTAGTTGGTGAATGTGAATTAAGCAAACACAAACATCACATGACAAGCATAGGGTGCAAGGTTGACCACATTCACCTAGACAAGAATATATTCAGCATACTCTTCCATAAGGATAAATTAAGCACATTTATTAATATTTATTTTAATGGTGATTGTGTGGACATCTATACAAACAAAATAGAATTACTTCACAAAACAACCAAGTTGGTTTTTAGTGATCCATCAGGGATATAACCTAAGGTGAAACACACCTATGTCCTTAAAAGAGTGATTTCTTTATTTCTCTTTTTATAATACTAAGTTTCTTCCAAAATTCATTCTGTTTAAACCATGAAGCAAAACATAGTGAGAATTTTTGTACAAGCACATAGTGTAACAACAGAGCCACTGCCAAAAATTCATAGCAAACCGAGCCATATCCTAAGCATAAAAAATATGACAAGTTATTACTAGCAAAAGCAAGAACTACTATTATAGAGAAAACTACTCATGCACTGGAGCTCAAATTTTACACAGAGGCTCTCTGGTCTATGACTAGGCTACACACAAAAAATTAGCTCCAGAAACTAATTATATCAAGCTACACAAAAACAATCATTTTCAGCCTAGTTATTCCCAAAGAAATTATACAGGGACATACATAACTAAACTGTAGCCCAACTTTCTCCTACAGCACAAACATGGCACAAACGTCTACTAGCCTAAAGATTAGCATCTCTGGATCAACAGAATATGAACTATGGAATTAAATCTATGCACAAGCATAACTCAAAAACATATATATATATATATGTAGGACGAGTTTTTTCTACTCCTAGGAGCAACTACTCCCATATTTGTATCTCACAAACTATAGGGTATCTTTGCATACTTGAGGTTTCTAAAATATGTATGTACACATACTTGATTTTTAAAAGTGGTATGTGGACATACCCATTTTTTATATGAGGAAACACATGGTTTGTGAACATACTCCTGTTTCTATATAGGAAATAACATATATCACAAGGTGCAAAAAATTACGAGTTCCACTAAAATTTTTTCATGGTTATCACTTTGATAAATCATATTTTAGGTATGTTTACATACTCCAATTGATAAATGGGTATGTATACATACGTAAAGTGGTATTTTGAACATGGGAGTAACTACACCCGGGAGTAGAATGGATTTATCCTATATATATATATATATACGTGTGTAGTTAGTGCATAGCAACGTGTAGTTACTCCCCCTTCTAATCAGCTTATACGTGTGGACTGCTTAGTTATCGGGTCTCAATAACCAGCTAGGATCCGCTAGCCACGTAGGTGCTCCCCTCCGCGCGTGTAGCCGACCACGAGAGGATATACGGCTGTTATACAGCCATATTTATATGATGATTACCCGCTGAGCGTCATCCACACGTGACCATTATCCATCTGCTCCGCGTATAGGTTGTTCATAGATTTGATTTCAAATTCAATTATTGTTGAGGGTTATCCAGTTCGTTCCAACTGAACGCGCATGTGCATCTCCTGGCATACTCGTCCCCTAGCGCTTTCGAGATACGACGCGTGCTTCTTCTGGCTGCATTTGCGAGTTGCTCAGGTCCCAGGTTGCAGCTACATACTCCATTCTGGGGTCCGGCCTCGCAGATGGTAAACAGGTATGATTCCAAACCCCTCTGAATATATCCTGGCCGATGGATGTGTATAACCAGACTGTCTTGTTACAGATCCGCGCTAGCTGTTCTTCTAGTTCCTGGATGTGTCGTCCATGGTGACGACTGACGAGCTGCCCACGATCTGCTCCTGGTATGCGGTATGCCCATACATCCTCCGTTGCACGATTCATCGCTGCATGCTTTTAATTCCGACGTTTGATCTGCTTCCTGCCTTCATCATCCAGCCTCTAGCCGTATGATACGTTTCTTACCCGGTGATGACGACAGGGAGACGAGCTGCGTCCTGCTCTTCATTGTGTCATGCATCTGACGGCAAGGTGATCGACGGTGGACCAGTATGTATGCATGAGTCCATCCTCCTCTGAATGTAGTAGGAGGGTTAATTATTGATCCAACTATCTAACCAAACGCATCTCGTTCTCATCCAGTTCATTAGCACTGAGCACTTTTGTGCAGTCTCGCCCTCCCAGCTACGAGGCGTACGTACGTTCTTCTACTTCTCGGAACGCTGTCGGCGGGGGTGACGCCCCCCTTCGATCTGCTCCTTGAATTTGCCATAGAGGTATGTTCCCACATCACCTATGATCATTTACTTTGCTAGTAGGTGTAAGACTTTGATAATCTTCTCAGACAGTTCCATATCTGACCAGGAGAAGACGAGCACGAGCAGGCATCTCATACTTTTTTTTTCAAAAAATGGAGTATCACTTCATACTTTTTTATTAGAGTATCACTTGATACTTTTTTTTGGAGTATCAATTGATACTTTTTTTTCTATTGCAGTATCAAGGGATACTTTTTTTCTCCTGTAGTATCACTTCATACTTTTTTACTACAGTATCACTTGATACTTTTTTCTATTATATTGGAGTATCAATTGATACTTTTTCTATTGGAGTACGTATACATGATAGCTCCACCCCCATAATAATATATGTCTGTGTATTCGTTCATACTCCCACAAACGTATATATGTACTCATACTCCCAAAATGTATGAACCTATACTCCTTTGGTATACATACTAAGAGGCAAGTATGAATTCATACTCTCAAAAAGATGATACATGTACAGATACTCCTATTATGTAAAGACAAACTCCATTCTAAAAAATGTGTATGCCGTATAAAAAGAAGATGTATGCCCTGATACTACATAAGAATATGCAGATAAAAAAAGTATGGGAGATTGCATCCAAGATGGATGCAACGACGACTTTGAATGCAACTCAACAAGTGCAGTTTTTACTATAAGTATGGAGTATTTCGTATACTCTATGTCCCATAGATGAATATATAGAGTGTTGGTAGAAAAATAATTGACTTACAGCTGCTAGCATCGGCTCTCTGATCTCATGCATGCATGCATGCATGATTTCTTTTAGAACGAGTACATACTTCCAAAAAAATTTTATTTCGAAACTAGACAGCCACATGCATGCGAGCGGATCCAATCCTACGGGTGGGGATGAACAAAACTTCCTGCACATGAAGCCTCGTCGATGATCCACCACACCAGTATGTCTTCCTCCGTACCTACGGGCTACGGCCGAACATACCGGCCGATCCATCCAACGCAAAGATAGGCACAGAGTCCGATCCGATTTCCACGCAGTATAGATACGTGCAATTGTTTGCGGGTCCAGTTCCTCACCCGTTAGTGTTGTTGGGAGGGACCTTTGGTGGGTTAGTTTTGGTAGGAGTAGTTACACTTGGGAGTAGATAAAACTCGTCCTATATATATATATATACACACACACACAGTTCATAAAGTCGTGATAAATTCACCAGAGGCACATCTAAGCCTAACAAGAAGATAACCACAAGATCAGCCACAGAAAGCATTCACATGAAGTTGTACAAAATATACACATAGATCTAGCATAAATACAAAATAACTCATATCTGGAGATTCACTTAGTAACTTTGTGCAAAAACATAGATCTAGCCTATACTAGTCCTGACTAACAACATATCCAAAGATCAAGCTCAGCACAGGAGTACATCTCAAGTTATGAACAAACCCATTCAAACTGAGCTTGAATTTTCATTCAAAAACTACTCATCAAAATTATAGACAACCTTTCTAAAAGATGCAGGTCTGTTCCCAAGGAAACCAACAAAATTGGTTTTGCATTTTTCCGATTCTTCTATGATTTTCTAGGAATTTTCCAAGTCTCTGGACCAATGGGATAAAAGATGAAGAATCTTCTTACAGAGGAGACCCTAGAACATTTAAAAGCTTCACATATATACCCCTGGTTTGCACAAAAGCCCTCATAAAGAATTCAATCTTCACAAGGGTACCCTTCCACCGTAGGGGGGCTCGCCGGCGGCGATAGCCGGCCGGACTTGGCCAACAAATGGCATGGGGTGGCTTGGATGCTCACCTGAGCTCGAGTGGTGGCGGTGGTTTGGTTGGAGGAGGCTCCGTCGATGGCCGGTGGCGAGACGACGGCGGCACGGCCGCCTCGGCTTGGGTTCCGGCGAAATGCGGGGCGGAGCTACTCAATGTGTGGTCATGGAAGCTTGTGTGGAGGCTAGGGATGAGCTCTGAGGCACAGGTTGGTCACGGCGCGTGAGCAGAGGGAAGAAATTACCGACGGCGGTGGCAATGGCGGACGGCGGCGGTGTGGTACTCGCATCGGGAGAAGGAGAGGGGGTTTTATAGCGAGCACGACGTGTAGAGGCGGTTTCGCCTGACTTTTGTTGTCCACAGGAGTCCAAGCATGGGCGCTGGGTCGCTGGCGATGTGTGGCTAGGCGTCGGCCAATGGCGGCCTCGGCGTGCACACACCGGCGTGTGCGGACACGCCGTGTGGCACCGGCCTACGCCGCTAGCCGCGTAACCTACTCGCTAAGCATGTCCACGGCGATGGCTTCGGACCGGGGAGGGGGGGCATTCCGGTGCTTCGGCGTGCGTGCCCGGGCGTACGGCGGCTAGGCTGACGTGGCGCGTGCGTTCCCGGCTCTGCTTTGTTTCGAAGTGTCCTTGTTTGATCGGATCAATCTCACGATTTTTCTATAGAACTGCTCCAAGGCAAAATTAGCAAAGTTGAAGATCAACTGAACCTCTACAACATTTACAAAGGTCAATGGGTGGTTTGATCAATAGATCGTGCATAAACAGCATGCCAACATGAGGATTTTCTTGGCGCCAGCAAACAGTGGCTTTTGACGTTGACCAGGGTTTTTCCTCAACTTCCACTTCAAATTTGAAATGCCACTCAAAAGCAAAGTTGTGTCTCTTGAAAAACTAGACAATTTTTATTTTGGCAGAATTTGAAGTATTCAGGTGAAATTTGGAGAACGTGGCAAAAGTTCTAGGCAGGGTATTAGGGTCCATGAGTTTGACTAGGGGTTTGACCCTATCTTTGACCAAGGGTTTAAGAACTAATGACCTTAACTTGATTAGGAGGGTGATTAGCACTAAATAACACTTGATTAAAAACATGGGGTGTTACAGCCTACCCCCTCAAAGGAATCTCATCCTGAGATTCAAATTTAAAAGATAGCTGGGGAAAAGGTTACGTACGATGTTGACTTTGAAGAAAACCCGGATACTTGGTGTTGAGAAACTGCTCGGTTTCCCATGTGGCTTCTTCTTCAGTGTGGTGACTCCATTGTATCTTGTACATCTTCACCGTTTGTCTTTCTTTTTGATCTAGCACTCTGATTGGGTATTCCACTAGTGATAGATCAGGTTCTATCTCTGCATTGGTCTCGGTGATTATTTGTGCTTCTGGTATTTGGTCACATTTCTTCAACTGTGAGACGTGAAACACGTCGTGTACTACGGAGAGTCTGTCTGGGAGTCTAATACGATATGCAATCGTACTGAAGTTCTCAGTGACTTCATAAGGGCCGATGTAGCGTGGAGCTAACTTCCCTTTCACTTTTAACCTTTGTACACCTTTGGTTGGTGACACCTTCAAGTATACATAATCACCAACTTCAAATTCTCTGGGTGCCTTAGCCTTGTCATGATAGCTCGTTTGTCTCATTTGAGCAGCTCTCAAATTTTCTCTAATCACTTCCACCCTATCTTCGGCTTCTTGTACTAGCTTAGGACCGAATAATGTCCTCTCACCCGCTTGTGACCAATTCAAGGGGGTGCGACATCTTTGTCCATACAAGGCTTCAAAAGGAGCCATTTTCAAACTAGCTTGGTAGCTATTGTTATAAGCAAACTCTGCCAAGGCTAAGCATTTGTCCCAAGTTTTGTCAAAATGAATGACACAAGCTCTTAACATGTCTTCCACTATTTGATTCACTCTTTTGGTCTGACCATTGGTCTGGGGATGATAGCTAGAGCTATGGATCAACTTGGTACCTAAGGATTCATGCACTTGCACCCAAAAGCGAGCAAGAAACTGAGTGCCTCTGTCAGATAGGATAGTTTTTGGAACACCGTGCAAACGCACAATGAGGTCAACATAGATCTCTGCATAACGCTCGGCTGAGTAGGTTGTGTGGACAGCAATGAAGTGAGCGGTCTTGGTAAGTCTGTCCACTATAACCCATATGGGATCATGTTTCTTAGGAGTGAGGGGTAAACCTACAATGAAATCCATGCTGATGTCATCCCACTTCCATGCAGGTATAGACAAAGGTTGCATTTGGCCTGCGGTCTATAGGTGACTTGCTTTGATCCTCTGACATGTATCACATCCAGACACATACTTGGCTATTTCACCTTTCATGTTTGACCACCAGAAATTTTCCCTAAGGTCTCTGTACATCTTGGTACTACCGGGTTGAATGGTGAATTTAGAGAGGTGAGCCTCATCTAAAATCTCCTTCTTTATTTCCGGATCCTGGGGAATGACAAATCTCTGATCGAAACATATCACTCCCTTTTCGTCCTTCCGGAAGCAATTGTACTGCGGGTCTTCCTCAGATAATTTCTGGTTGATCAACTGGACACCTTCATCAGTGAGTTGAGCTAAGTGAATTCTCTCATGGAGAGGGGATTCAGTGGATATAGCATATAAATTTCCATGCTCGACCACTTCTAGGTTGAGCTTCCTCATCTCTTCACATAAGGTTTCATTATACGGCTCCATCGTTATGCAGTTGCAATACTTGCGGCTAAGCGTATCTGCAACCACATTGGCTTTACCGAGGTGATATTGGACTTCTAGATCATAATCCTTGATCAACTCCAACCACCTTCTTTGCCTCATTCAGATCCGATTGGGTGAAAATATATTTAAGGCTTTTGTGATCGGTGAAAATATTGCAGCGATTTCCCATTAGATAATGCCACCAAATTTTTAAGGCATGCACAACCGTTGCTAGCTCAAGATCATGGGTAGGATAATTCTTCTCATGAGGTCGAAGTGCTCGTGAGGCATAGGTAATAACCCTGATGTCTTGCATAAGCACACAACCAAGGCCAGTGCCTGAAGCGTCACAATACACCTCAAACGGTTTCATCATATCTGGCTGTGCTAGCACTGAGGCTGATGTTAGATGTTCCCTCAATGTGTGGAAAGCCTTGTCACAAGCCTCTTCCCACACATACTTGACACCTTTCTTCAACAGTTCAGTCATGGGTTTAGCTAATCTGGAGGAATCCAGAATAAATCAACAGTAATAGCCAGCTAGACCCAGAAAACTGCGAATTTGATGCACAGACTTGGGTGGCTTCCAATCCATGACCTCCTGCACTTTGCTAGGATCCACGGAGATACCATCCTTGGATATAGTGACATAAGAATTTCACACTATCCAGCCAGAATTCACATTTGGAGAATTTAGCATAAAGCTTATGATCTCTCAAACGCTACAAAACAATCCGAAGATGTTCCACATGTTCTTCTTCATTCTTGGAATAAATGAGGATATCATTAATGAAGACCACTACGAACTTGTCTAATTCATTCACGAAGACGGAGTTCATACGGTACATGAAATATGCGGGTGCATTTGTGAGACCAAAGGACATCACCAGAAATTCATAAAGACCGTATCTGGTGGAGAAGGCTGTTTTTGGAATGGCACTTGGTCGAATCTTAATTTGATGATAGCCCGATCGAAGATCGATCTTGGAAAAGACTTCGGCACCAGCCAATTGATCAAAGAGAACATCAATGCGGGGCAAGGGATACTTGTTCTTTATTGTCACCGCATTGAGAGGACAATAGTCCATGCACATCCGCAGACTACCATCTTTCTTCTTCACAAAAAGAGCGGGACTTCCCCAAGGAGATGAACTTGGATGAATATACCCTTTATCAAGCAATTCTTGCAACTGATTTTTCAACTTGGCTAACTCTTTGGGTGGCATATGGTAAGGTCTTTTGGAGATAGGTGCAGTGCAAGGTTGAAGTTCTATCACAAATTCGATGTCCCTGTCTGGTGGCAGGCCAGGCAAGTCATCGGGAAACACATCCGAATATTCACAAACTATCGGAATGTCCTCAAGTGGAGAAGTGATAGCTACGAAAGCACAAGACTGCCCATTGCCATTGGAAGGTAAGTAGAGGGTAGAGGTGCCCACAGTAGGTGAATTGATTTCAATCATTCTTGTAGCAAGGTCCAAGATGACTTTATGTTGTGTCAACCAATCCAACCCTAGAATCACATCAATACCTTCTAGACCCAAGGCAATGAGATTTGTTGGAAAGACTTTGCTCCCTAGCTCGAGTGGCACTCTCAAGGCTAGGTCTCTAGTGGTAACTTTTCCACCAGGTGTTGTTATCAGAAAAGGTCGGTTCATGTGACAACTACCCAATCCCAGTTTGTGCAGAATTTTCCCATTTATGAAACTGTGTAGCACCAGAATCAAACAACACTTTAACTGAATAGCTTCGGATAGAAAAGGTACCCGTTAGCACTAGTGCTCCTTCTGGCATATCCACTATGGAAGTGAAGTTCAGTTTGCCTTGCTTCACTTGCACAGTGGGCTTCTTGCCCTGATTGCCCTGCTTGGCCCCTGACCCTTCACCTTGCTGGTAGGTCTTGATCTGCTTAGGCTTGGGACACTCATTTGCATAGTGCCCTGGCTGCCCACAGTTGTAGCAGCAACGCTCCTTGATCACACTATTGTTGGCCGGGAGTGCACTAGGCTTGTAAGGCTGCTGTTGTGCCTTACAGTACTGGGAGTTTCCAGAGGACTTGTTCTGGGGCGGGGTCACTCTCCAGTATCCAGATGAAGATGACTGGGAATGCCCCTGTGTACTCTTCTTGACAAAGCGAAACTTCTTGCCTGATCCACCAGCAGTGGTGAATCCGGCCTGCCTCTTCCTATCCTTCTGTGCCCTTCTCATGGCATCTTCCTGGGAGATGGCCTTGTTCACAAGGTCTTGATAGTTGTTAGGCTCAAAGAGATTAAGCCTCTCATAGAGATCTCCGTCCAACCCGTCACGGAAACACTTTATCTTCTTGGGATCACTATCAACATGATGCCCACCATACTCACACAAGGAATTGGATTTCTTGGCGTATTCATACACCGTGTCAGTACCTTCTCAGCCGCTGCCCTCTTCTTCTTCTCAGCTTCATTAGCTGCAACTTTTTTCTTCTCTTGGGCTGCCTCCTTTTTCTTCTTCTCTACTTCTTCAGCTGCGCCCTTCTTCTTCACCTCTGCTTCTTCCACGGCGGGAAAAAAGGGGGAAGGATTAGTCAGATGGACTGGATAGTGTGTGTGTGGTTGTGGATTGCAGGTGCTGGTTAGGTGTGATTGCAACCTATGGTTAGTTGTGGTTGCAACTGCTAGGTAAAAAAATATGCCAACATAGATTAAACAACAAAAACAATGATTGCAACATGAAAAAATGCTGAATTGCAAGTATAGATAGCTATCAGTTGCAACATGAGCTTCAGCGCAAGCAACTCTTTCATCTTTCGGTCCATGAGACCCTTAGGAATGTGATGTTCCTTGAAGGCTCTCTTGAACTCAATCCAAGTGACCTGATGTCCAGCTGGAACCATGGACTTGAAGTGCTCCCACCACAGCAATTGTAAGGTGACGAAGCTGGCCTTACGCTCCTCTGAGCACGGTAAGACGAACACTGAGAACTTTGCCTCAATGGCCTTGATCCATGCATCAACAGCTAGAGGCTCCTTGGTCTCCTCAAATGTTGGGGGCTTCATGGCATAGAAGTGCTCATATTTGGTGACCAAGGGTTGGCCATCCTGATTTCCCCCACGTGGGGCTTGCTGCAGCTGTTGAGCGATCTGCTGTTGCGTCTGCAGTATCTGTCGCATCACCTCGGTTTGGGTGGCGATGAACTGCTCTTGGATTGTCATGTTGGGAGGAGGTGGCAGAGCATCACTCCCACTTGCACCGAAACCATTTGGGGAGGTGTGTGTCTGTCCCACCATCTGAAATTCATGGAGTTTTCATTAGCCACATATTCGTAAGCTTGCTTATATTAATCCACAAGAAGAATATGCAAGACGAAAACTCATAAATATCCACATGTTAGCAACCGGACAGCGCAGCTGATTTGGTAGAAAATTCATAACTCTCTGTCCATACATGGAAAATTTCTCATTTTTGGTCAGTAAGTGTAAATTTTCGTAAGCTCCAAGATTGGTATTCAACTTAGGGTCAAATTCCAACGTTATCATGCTCGAAAAATTCCGTAACCGAGCTTCTACCTAGCTGTTTTCACAGGAGGTCGAGATGCACTAAAATTGCCATAACTGTCTGTACGCTTATGCAAACATGATGAATTTTGGTGAGCATGATCTTGACAAGATTTCACACAACTTTGGTATTCAGCGCAAGATCTAATTTTGATCACGACAACCCGAATTAATTCATTGGAAACCACAACACAAAGGTGTTCATCCAAGCATTATAAGATGCATAGTTTTGTGGATCACCAACAACAATACGAACTACATGGAAATGAAACACATCACACATACTCTCCATACAGCCTAATCCCTATCACAAAATCTAGCTAAAAACGCTAAACCAAGAGTACATGTTAGTTTCCTACAACATCATCTAAGCAACCTAGTTGCCCGCAGCGGAGCCAGCGCTGGACTGAGGAGAAGTAGGGGGTGGTCCGTCGACGCTGTCCTCGTCTAAGCCTGAGTCTCCCTACAGCTCGTCAGGAGCGGCAGGTGCTGCTGCAACTGGTGAGCCATAGCCTGCCACACCTCCACCTCGACCTCCATGTCGATGACCTGGTTCTACATCTCCGCAACGTTCTGCACTAAGGCCAAACGCTGGGTCTCAGAGTAAACCAAGTCCGCACGCAACATGTCGTTGTCCGCATGCAACGTGTCGTTGTCGTGGTCTCGGGAGTACAACTGCTCAATGTACTGAGCACACTCCTCGTACCACTGAGCATGCTCGTCCTGGAGAGTCACAACCTCCTGCTGCAGGTGAGCGAAAATCTGCCGCTCGTACTGCAAGTCATGGAAGAAGATGTCGCTCAAGGCTGTGGAGTCTCTGATCACACCAGCAAGCATAGCCTCGGTGGCGAGGCGGAAGACCTGCACATTGTAAAGTGTCTTAAGTAGCCTCAGTAGCTGCTACACAGTGACCTCAGGAGGGTCGGCCGTGAGCAACATGTCGGTGAGCGACAGACGCTCACGCCAGGCCAAGTCCTGCGGGTCCAGTGCTGGGAACAACCCCAGAGCGGTGAGCATCACCTCCTCCGGGTGCTGCTCGTTGAAGGTGTGGAGAATCCTCATCGCTGTAGACTCCAACGACTCGACACCACGATGTCCAAAGAACATCATGCTCAAGTCTAGCCACTCGAGGTGCTCTGGGTGCGGTGGCACGATCGCGGTGGTACACGCATAGGGGACTCCCTGATCTCAGAAGTGAAGCACCACGTACACCGGTGGAGTGGTGTCGCCAACCTCCCTGAGGGTGTCCCACAAAACGCGGGGAAAGCCCTCCCAGTGGAGGCCATTGGTACGCAAGGTACTGTCCACGTTGATCTCGAAAAACTCCGGGTACTCCATCTGTACATAAATGGGTACTACACGTTAAAACTCAATACGAGTATAACATGAATACGGGTACAAAATTCTGGTAGGTATGAACAAAAATTCATAACATGACAACCAGAGCCCCAAAAATTCCTAAATTTTTACAGCATCTCAGTGAGATATTGGTACACATTTTTGGTATTCATAGGTAGAACTGGTTCAGATAGGAACATGCTTGAAAAATCTACTTTCAGAGGAAGGTTACTAAGAAAAACAGCAGAATAGAGGTTCACTAATTTGATCATAGCTCTAGATTGAGGAATCCTAAAATCGTGAAAAATTCACAGTAGATGCTTGACTTGATGAGGAACAACTTTGGTAAAAGTTTCCTAGTTAGAAACATCCTAGAATCTGCTCTAAAAATTCATGAGCCAACAGCAGCAAGTTTTGGCAGAAAACTAACTAGGATCAAAGTGAGAGAAAAACCCTTTCTAGGAGCAAGCAACATATGTGGAAGCATAGCACAATAGTAGAACAGAAAATTTTAGGTTCAACAAAATTTTATCATGATGCACACGTCTTAAGCGACCTCACAACTCAGGATCTAAAAAGACGTAATTAATGCCGGTGGCAAGCTTATAAACGACTCTCCCTATAATAACTAGTCGGAGTTACACGTCGTTCATAACGATCGCACTAACGTGGTTAGTGTACCTGCAAGAAAAGAACCTTCCATGCCATCACGTCATGGAAGCATCCACAAACATTACCATTCACTATAGAAATGGTACCCATGCATTTTGAACCGCATGGACAGCGCCCAACCTGAGACACGCCCCTTTTGAATGGAGGGTGTCCCCCTTCGCATGTTCGTAATGCAGAATCATGTACATGTTTGGCAAAACGTGGCGACATCATAACCTATGACATGTTCATCTTGAATAGAGGAAGCCATCCTTCGTATGACTTGCATACGGACAGCACACGTATAAGACACGTGAGCATCCAACTGAGAAGATTGGATCAGTGGAATGGATTGCCCTATCAACCCTCACATACTCGTGATGCGGCACAGCCCATGTATGAAACACGTGTCTTAAGAAGTGCTGGAAGTTAGCATAATTAAACCATAAATTACTTAGCCACCTTAAAAGAACCCAAAATTCCCTTTAGGGCCTCTCGGTCTAAATCATTCCTTAACGATCCAACGTATTTTCAAAATCCAATCAATTGCAAGTTTTAATTATAAATCATGTGATTAGTATTAAACTAATTACTCTGGTGTATACGGATGCTCTGGTACCAACTGTGACAACCCCACCCGAGATAATTCCGTACTATCACCTAAACCAATCCATTTGGTCATTAAGTGATAATGAAGAGTCATCCCGTTGAGTGTTGACGGGTCAAAGCCCGGGAAATCACTTCTATAACACATAGATGATCGAACACGCATACATTAAAACTCCCATGAAGCAGAGTCGAGAGTACCTTACAAATTAATCCAAATTTCCCCGTAGGGTCAACTTATTACAACCATTGTTATTGACATGAAAAGTAAATGGTTCCAAGTTTCAAAGACAGCGGAATTAAACTAAATGATAACTTGGCATCATGGGAGGCCACCCATAACACCATTACTCCTTGTCATCCACCCATTCCAGCTCCCAGCCGGGTGGGATTTCACCAGGCCAAACATTATCACCTAAAAACAACATTTATAGCAAGGCTAAGTATAATAATACTCAGCAAGGCTTACCCGTTTAAAATAAAAGACTTAACCTCTAATCATGCTTGCACAACAAACGAACCATTAAGGACTGGAGTGTCCGACAGTTAGTGGATGGACACTCCTTAGTGATGAGTGATTGACAACATTGTGTGGACTGACGTTGTGCTTAGTATTGTGGATGTAGGCTGCGTCTTGTTTCACGTTGGTGCAGGTGAAGAACAGGCGCGAAAGGTCTTAGCCCTGTTGGGGCCTCCGAAGGACTAAAGGGACAAGTAGGCTTGGTTCGATGGACCCGGTGGCCAGACGGGATCAAGTGCGAGTCACATGGTGCAAGAAGAGCAAGTCGAAGTTCGGTGGGTTCGTTGGTTGATCCGAAAGCCAACATCGAACCGGGGCGACCGTGGCGGCCAAGTCGAGGAGCTCGGCGTGGAGGCTGCACCAAGCTCGCAGGGTTTGCAGTGGTTCACCAGAAAAACATTGGGTTCCTTGGTTGCGCCACAAAGCCAAGTCCGAGTGGTCGACGGCTCGAAGCTGCACTACACCGGTCTAACCGGTAGGACTCACCGGCCTGACCGGTGGTGGCTGAGGAGCGCCGGGTGACTCGAAGCGGAGGACATGTGTCGGGATCGCAAGCTTGGCGTCGAGGGTACGCAAGGTGCTGTTGCTGGGCATCCGTTTGATGAAAAATCTGTCAAGTTTTCTAATTTGCCCTTCAAGGGGTATGTATCACCTAAGGGCATTTTAGTCTTTCGCCCCCACCGATGGACCTCATATATAAACGTGGTGGAAGGGTGTTCGCAGCCACTTCTTGGCTTCTAGGGTTTTCATTTCCTCTTAGTAGTTTCTCTTTGTGCTTCCTATTTTCTATTAGGAGTAGCTTGAGAGCTTCATGGTGAGATCTTTAGAGAGGGATGGATGTTAGGGAGGCAAGGTAGACCTTGTATGAATCTTTCCTTGGATGTATAGAAGGTTCGGTATGTTTCCTCAAGTGTTCTTGGTGCCTCTCCCGTTTTTCTCTTTCAGTGATTTTCGGAGCCTTTTCTTGGTGAATTTCTTCTGGTGGATTTGAGGCCTCTCTTTTGTGGACTTTTTGAGGGATGCACACATGAGCCTCTCATGGTTCTTTTCTTGGTGATCCCCCTCTCAAATCCGTGGGAAAAGGTGCTCGATTTGGGGTTTTCTTTGGGGTCTCGTGGAGAGGTGTTCTTGGTGTTCATCTTTCGAGTCCTCTTGATTTGGTGAGTTTTGGGGGTCCAAATCATAGCCATGGGATGCCCATGAGGTACTCCTACTATCCCCAAAGTCTCGTGCAAATTCGTGGAGTGAATCGGGAGATCGGGGAAGATTTTTGGAGGAGTTGACCCGCAGTTTGCAGTTCTTCCCGAGCGCCCAGGCAGGACCGGTCTGACCGGTGCCGACCTAGTTGGGTGTTTCTCGGAGATTTCTGTTCCAGGATGAGAATGATGAGTTGGTTGTTGGGTCATGAGCCATAGTTGAGTGTCATGATGGCCGCGTTTAAGCGCTTTGATGGCCAGGCTTTGGGGTCGGAGAAGATTGGTGAGTGTAGTGGTGAGAGTGAGGACATTATTGGGGATATTCCAGTGCCACCACAAACTACACCCACAAACAAGTTTGCACCCAAGCCTAACCACCTACTAAACAAGCTTGACACCATTTCAGATCCACCTGTGTTTCCCCACAAGACAGACAACTTCCAAAAACCGGTGAGGTTTGTGAGCAACCTTGGGAATGTGTTTGAGGGAAGCCAAAGGAGAAACCGGTAGAGAAACCAAGTGAGAAACCACAACCAAAGTCAAAACCAGTCTACTTCCATTATGTGTATTGTGGGAGGGATGGTCACATAGGTGAGTTTTGTTACAAGAGAAAGAGGGATGAGAGGATGGCTAAGGAGTGAGAGAACAAGGAAAGGTACCACCCTTCTCATGGTGTGCCTGAGCCTCGTATACCACTACCTAGAGGAGAGGTTGTGGTGAGGTCTATACCAGCTTGGGGTGATAGAGGAGTTGCTGATCGGGACAGGTTCGCTGGCCGGGAGGCACCAGTCAGACCGGTGCACCCCAAAGAGGTGGCCAGATTGGTTTTCCTGGTCACGGTGTTGATCGATTCGGTTCTGGTGGTCGTGGTACAAGTGGTAGGGGGTTTGAGTCTAGTCATGGTGGGTTTGCTGGACGTTCTCTACCTCATGGTCGATATGAGGATGGGAGAGGTCGTCGCAACCTTGAGTCTCAGAGGAGGTACGGGCCACACTTTCCCTTTCGTGATGATCGTACTCCATCAGCGAGACATGAGATGGTTCAGCGTGATGGTGGTCGTAGCTTTGGTGGACGTGATAGGATGGATGTTGCTAACCCCACTTTTGAGCAAATGGCTCGACACTGGTTTGACTCTTTTTGTACTAACCCCAGTGTTGAGTCGCGTGCTCATTCTCGTTCTCATTTTTGATTTGCAGGTGGGAGGCTTGGGAAATGTTTGGCTGTCGGACTCTGGTTGTTCTCGACACATGACCAGAAATAGGGGAAATGTTTGCAAGGGCGCGTGATCAGGCGTCGCGTAGCGGAGGGGAGAATGTACCAAAGTGTCCTCGGTGGGGAAAGAGTGTGAGCACCAGGAGCATCCGAAGA
Source organism: Cenchrus fungigraminus (assembly GCA_036936925.1). Lineage (NCBI taxonomy): Eukaryota > Viridiplantae > Streptophyta > Magnoliopsida > Poales > Poaceae > Cenchrus > Cenchrus fungigraminus. The sequence goes on along the minus strand of CM072779.1, from coordinate 86,650,196 downwards.
CCAGTGGAGGGTCGCTCCTTAGTGATGAGTGATTAACAATGTTGTGTGGACTGATGCTTGGCTCAGTATTGCAGGTGCAGGTTGCGGCTTGGCTCGTGTTGGTGTAGGTGAAGAACAAGCACGAAAGGCCTATGTCGTGGTGGCCTCCGGGTGATGGAGAGGCAAGTAGGCTTGGTTCGATGGACCCGATGGCCGATGGGGTCAAGTGCGAGCCGCATGGTGCAAGAAGAGTGAGTTGAAGTCATGGACATGGGTTGGTGCAAGGTAGCAGTTTGAGGTCGAAGCTTGCACGCGGGGTTTGGTGGTTTGCCCACAAAACCATCGGTGGACGGTTTCTTGGTTTGGGCCTCAAAACCAAGACCGAAAGCCCAACGTGATGGAGACGGTGATCCGAGAGCGTCGGGAAGCTTCGAGGCAGGGGGGCACGCGGCATGATCGTGGGGCTTGCGTCGAGGCTAAGCGAGTCCGCAGTGGAAGCGTGTCCGCTTGATGATAATATGCTTGACTTGGACCAAAATGCCCCTAAGGGGTGTGTATGTTACATTTATGCACTAGGGGTAGTACGGTCTTTTGCCACCTCCAGGAGACTTAAGTATTAATAGAAGGTAGAGGAGGATGGCTAGGGTTAATCGCTCTGGACTACTTCTTTTCCCAGTATTTCCTTAGGCTAGATTCTTGTATAGACTCTGAACTCTGGATGTATGGACGAATTTGGCGTTGTGATTCTATCTCCTTCTTAGCATCTTGTGATTTTCGTGTCATTTTCGGTGCTATTTTTGGGGGCTTTTGTCCTTCGCTCGATTCATTGATTTGAGGGTGTTTCTCTTCGGATTTCTTTGAGGGGATCATGGGTGGATGTCTTGTGCATCTTTGGGTATGATCTTGACCCCTCAAACACCGGGAAAACCCTTCGATTTGCGAGTTCTTGGTGGAACCTGAGTTCATGGAGGTGTTTTCGTAGGATCTCGATTCCTCTTGTTTTAGTGGGTTTGAGGCCAAGATTTCGTAGGGATAGCATCTCCTAGAAATGCTTCATCTTCACTATGTTTTGGTCCCAATCCATTGGTTGATTCGGGAGATCGGGTGAAGGGAAGGAGGAGTTGACATTTGCAAGGTCGTGCTCGGGCTGTGCTGTCTGTGCCTGGCGGACAATCCCTGTGGCCGGTGCAGACCGTCCGCGAGCAGCTGGCAGGTCTGGTGTTCGTCGTGTTCTTCGCATGTTCTTGTGTGCCCGTGTTTCGATTCGTTGGTTCAGGAGTTTTTGGTGGCAAGAAGTTTGCGGACGGTCCATACTTGAGTGCCGGACGGTCCGTGACGAGGCGGACAGTCCGCGAGTCCCTCACGGATAGTCCGATTTTTTGAAGTGCATCTCTGGAGGTTCTGTTGGCTTTTTTGGATAGTCTGACCTGTCCGTGCGGACAGTCTATCCAGGTCCCGTGGACGGTCCGCCTCTACCAGCTGGACAGTCCGCATTGGTTTCTGCAGACTTGCTCGAGTGGTTTGATTCTTGTCTTGTGCTTCCGCTTCTTGATTTGTGGCTTGTCTCACGGACTTGTAGGCTTGTGTGTGCCTAGTCTAGAGCTTCTTTGGTGTGTGCGAGTGATCGTAGTGGCAATTGGGATATAGGCCGAGTTCATCCTTCAAGAAGAATTTTTATCGGCTCCCATTCACTCCCCCCCTCTCTGGTTGCCTAATCGGTCCTTCAATTGATATCAGAGCCGGTTACGGATCTTTGTGATTCTAACCAGTCTAAGATCAAAAGATGGACGACTACGGAAAGGGGTCGGGTCCTCCACACTTCGATGGCAAGAACTACCAGATGTGGGAGAGGCGCATGGGCGTGTTTTTGCGTGGAAAAGGACAACTGATCTGGGAAGTGACGCAAAATGCAAACTATGTCATTCCCGATAGTTTCATCCTTCCAAGTGCTCGGGACATGTTTGAGGCCAACAACAAGTCCGTGGATTACTTGTTCCGTCCTCTTTGTGCCTCAGAGTTTGATCGAGTGTACGGAGAGGATGTGGTCGGAAAGATTTGGCTGAAGCTTAGGAATGCTCATGTTGGGAACGCTCAGGTGCAGGCTCATTTGTTTGCCACTCACCGGAGAAAGTATGAGAATTTCACTCATCTCCCCGGTGAGTCGATTGATGTTATGTTCCTGCGCTTCACCTGTATTGTGAACAACATGAGGGCCAATGTGACGGTGCTCCCATATACGGATCATGATAGAGCTATCAAGCTCTTGCACTCACTTGACAGATCCGTGTGGAGTGCCAAGGTCGAGGCCATCTTGGAGTCGGGTGTGTATGAGACCCTTACGGTGGATGAGCTGTTTTCTAAGCTTAAGTCTTCAGAGGTTGATCGTGGCTTGAGAGCCAAGAGCGAGAGCCCCACTGATCCACATAGTTTGGCTCTTGTCTCAGGATCGAGGACTAATGCTAACCCTGTTGCTACGCAGTTTTCCTTATCTTGTCTTGTGTCCATGCTAGATGAGGACTTGGAGGTGTTGAGTGAGGAGAATCTCATGTTGTTGAGCAAGAGGTTTAGACAGATGTACGAGAACCGCAAGAATGCAAGGAGGAGCTCGAGGATGTGCTATCGATGCGGGAACGGGAATTTCATCACCGAGTGTCCGGAAGCCATGGAGATCAAGAACGACTACAAGGGCAAGTCCAAGCATGACTACAACAACAAGCACTGCTCTTGGAATGACTACAAGGACAAGCGCAAGGACAAGGGCGAGAGAAGGCCAAGGAAGAGTAGTGGGTACAAGAAGAAGACGACTCGAGCGATGGTTGCCGGAGCGAGTGACATCGACTCCACTCCAAGTGACTCCTCATCTGGTTCGAGCAGCGAGGAAGAGCAAGATCAGTGCAAGGATAAGCGGTACACAGGCAAGAACTTCACTGGCCTGAGCTTCGTCGCGCAAGGTGGTTTCTACGGCATGGCGCACAACTCCAACAACAAGAAGGACGGGAAGGATAGCTCGTATTCGAACTCTGATTCCGAGGATGAGGTACGTCGTTACCCCGACTTCTTGCTAGAGGAGAATGCTAGGCTGAATGAGTTGCTTGATAATCGTGATGATGTGCTTAGAAAGACCAACAAGGAGAAGAGATAATTCCGGTCTCTACTAGGTGATGCTAAGGACAATATAGTTGAGATTGAGTCTTTGCTTGTTGATGCTAGAACTGAGATAGATGCTTTTAAAGCTACTCCTGTTGTTTCTGATGAGGTTGATTGTGGTGATTGCAATGTTTCCTGGCTGACTTGACTGCTCTCAAGGAGAAGCATGCCTCAAAGATTGAGAAACTAGATGTGCTTAGGATTGAGCTTGATGAGTTGAAATCTAGACTTGCTTTCCTGTGTTGCATGCTAGGCTAGATGAATCTCAATATAAGATAGTTTCTCTTGAGGCTGCTTTGAAAGCTCCTATTCCTACATCATGCTCTACTTGTGAATTGCATGCAGGATGAGAATGATGAGTTGAGGAAATTAATGAGTTGGTTGTCTGGGCATGAACCTCAGCTGAGTTTGATGTTGGCTGAGTTTAAGAGGTTTGATGGTCAGGCTTTGGGGTCTGAGAAGATTGGTGAGAACAGTGGTGAGGGGGGAGAGAAAATTGGGGACATTCCTATTCCACCACACACTACACCCATGAACAAATTGGTACCCAAGCCAAACCACCTCAGAAACAAGCTAGACACAACTCCAGATCCACCAGTGTTCCCCCACAAGATAGATAACTTCCAGAAACCGGTGAAGTTTGTGAGCACCCTTGGGAATATGTTTGGGGGGAAGCCAGGAGAGAAAGCTGTTGAGAAGCCCATTGAGAAACCACAGTCTAAGCCCAAACCAGTCTGCTTCCATTGTGAGTATTGTGGGAGGGATGGTTGTTGGCATTTCTTAACCTCAACGCTATGGCACCAGTTAGCATGAGCGTGTAAGAGACTCCCGGGTACACTGACGAGTGCGAACGAATCCGCAAGCGCACGGATACACCGTCGTAGCACTTCTCCCTAGGAGAATGAGTATTCCCACAGGGTATCGAATCCACAGGACGGATGAGCTCTAGCTCGAACCTAGCTGATGGTCTAAGGACACAACACTGATTGATAGGATAGGTAGAAAGGATCTGCCTGACCGAGCGCAGAGTATAGCACGGTCTCTCAGGTATAAAACTCGCCTTGGGTGCCAACCCACCCTAGCTGTTTAACGCTAGGAATATGTTTCGGCAACGGGGCCCTACTCGGTACACAAGCGTGGAGGGTTTCAAAGGGTCCAATAGGTTGTCACCACTGCGGCCTACCTCTATCGTTACGCGAATGCACTTGGTATTCAAAGGATAACCTATGGTCCAGACACCACGTCTACACCACTGACTACTACTATAGCCGGACACCGTCTGACGTCCCGGTAGCCCTACTATAGCACTACGTATAAATACGGAACTACGAATCCGCGAGGGAGATACTGGCACTACCTCAAGGTATGCTCTATCACTTATGCAAGATCACGAATGCACTTTGATCTAATTCAAGATATGCAGGAGCATCAACTTTACTCTAATAGCTAAGCCAGCATACAAACAAGATGCAAACTTATGATCTAGCTCTACTAGATCGAAAGGGTTGTGTTCGAAGAACACAAGCCTCTAAATGAAGAACAAACGAAGAACACAAGAACAAAGCACCTAAGCATGCATAGAACTTTAGTCTAAATAGAAAATATCAAAATACTCACTTTAGTCTAAATGAAGAACAAAGGCATCACTGAGGATCATTCTTGAGAAAGATGTCATGAACATGACATGGCCTCAAGCATTCCCCCTCACTTCCTAGCACTAATCCTATACAAAGAGCTCTCCTCTCCTAAAGAGAGAGACTCCAAGGCCAAATGAAGAGGAGGAGGAGAAGTGTGTGTCCCAAAAGTGAGCCCCTCCTTTTCTATTTATAGGCAAGGAGGTGGCTTGCTTCGGGGCTCTAAGTGCTCCAAACACCCGGGATAGCAACAGGGGACCAATCAAGAGCTGCCACGTGGAGGGCAAGGATTAGCCGAACCAAGGTTGGTTCGGTCGATCCTGGGTTCGGTCGAAGCTCCAGGGCCACGTGGCACCCTGTGCTTCCTCCTGGTGGCTGACAAATGGACCTTGAGGTCACTCCCCCGTCCATGCCAAGTTTCCTGGCGGTTTGGGTGATAAGTGGACCCTTGGATCCATGTGATGTCCATGTGGCGATCCGTGATTCGTTGGGCTTGCCTCTCTTGGATTGATGATGTCAGTGATCCAGGGGAATCCTATGTGGCACCCCCTTATTGGCTGAGCTTGAAGTGCTTGGATCAAAGACTTGTGCTTTTGCTCCTCTTTCTAGTGCTAATTACCTGTATTTGCATAATCACCAACACTTGTGGAAATGATTAGTTTAAGCCCTATTTCTAGTGTTGGTGGTTATTTCTCATGCCAAATTGTACATGTTGACGGGTATGAAATGAGTAGATAACAGCCGTCAACAGATACCCCCACACTCTACCTTTGCTCGTCCCAAGTGAAGGGGAGAACAAGATCAAGGTGAAACATGACATCCAAAGGTATGAAGCGAGCATAAGAGATATTCCAAACCATACCTTGTACCTGTGAACTTTGTGAAGTGTCTATCATGCCATCTTGAGTAGTTGAGGAATGGAACAGTCATGAATCAAATCACTCCTGCTCATCATGTCAAGCAACTTGGGATTTTGCATTAAGTTTTCAAAACAAACCTTGCTTAGCTCCTCATTTGATTCTCTCAGATCGCACAATGTGTATATGTCCTCACCAAGGCATTAGATTGCCTTTCTTCATCCTACTTCTAATGATGGCTATATGTGGAGCTCAGGGTAGGATAAAGGATAAAGCATACTAGTATCACATATATTGCAAGGTCAAAAACTGGATCCACAAAGAAAATCAAACCACACAATCAGATCAAGATGCGCACGTGTATGGATATGGTGAGTATGGTAAGGTGGATACTAGGCCGGGAATAGGTGCTAGATATTACCATACATGATGAGAGTTGGGTGATGGTAAAGTGGACACTAGCCCCGGAATAAGTACTAGTTATTACCATCTGAGTTAGGGGACTCCTTTTTGCATGATTTTCTCCTATCTCCTTTTTGAAATTACTGAGACATGGGCTATCTCTCTTTCTTCCCTTTTTTTCATCATGCTTTTTGAGCATGTCTTTTTTTTCTTTTTGTATATCCCAGTCTCTTTTGAAGATATTTGGAGAGGGATAAATCATGGAACAATGGAGCTTTATTTGGTGGAATGGATAAATGGTACAGTGCTAACTTCCAGTGTAGAAGCATAGCAAGGGAAAAAAGGGTGGTGTGCAAACGAATCTTGATCATGAAAGTAGTGAAAAGAATTCTCACAAGGGTCACAGAATTTGACAAAGCTCAATGCAATAACAAGCAGCATATGAGTATAACGTTTTCAACTAAAAACATCATATGGTTTTGGTAGGACGGTGGCATATCAAAGAGGAGCCTTGCAAAGGGTTTTCAGATTTTCAAATAAAATTCCCAAGCACTCAAACACTCAAAGAGAAGGTCATATCATCAAACCATATCACAAACACCAACTACTTAGATAAGCATGAGTTCCCTAATGATATTTGTTCACAAGCATCAAGATGATAAGTAGGGAATAAAACATATGCAAGCCAACCACGGGACTCATGCATGGCATGGGAAAATTATTCTCTGAGTTTGATATAAAAGATGGTTTTTGAAAATCAGTCAAACTCAAGGATACAGGAAGATGAGATAGGGAATGTGCGTACCTCAGGTTCTTCTTTTATTCTGCAGGATGGGGATTTCCCCCACACCGTCTTCTTCTAAAACGCGAAATAAAATTGAAAAGACAAAGAGAGTAGGGAGAGGGGGAACTTACCTGATGTCCGGGCATGCTCTTGCCCATATTATTCGTCCTCGACGAAGTTGATTACTTCATATTCCGTGTCGTCCGGCTCGAGGAAGATTTTCAACCGATGGCCATTCACCTTGAAGCAGTCGCCTTCATCATTTTGTAGAGTGATAGCTCCATGAGGGGCTACCTCTACTACTATGAACGGTCCTTCCCACTTGCTGCGCAGTTTCCCTTTTCCGAATAGCTTGAAACGAGAGTTGAATAGTAGCACTTTATCACCATGTGCAAATTCTTTCTTCTTGATTTTCTTATCATGCCACCTCTTGGTTATTTCTTTATAGATCTTTGCACTGTGATAGGCTTTCTCTCTCCACTCTTCCAACTCTGATATTTGTTTCTGTCTGTTTCTTCTGGACTTAAGGAATTCCAGATTAAATCTCCGGATTGCCCAATGGGCTTTATGCTCAAGGAATTCCAGATTAAATCTCCGGATTGCCCAATGGGCTTTATGCTCCACCTCCACTGGTAGGTGACATGTTTTCCCATATACCAATTGATACGGAGACATTCCCAGTGGGGTTTTGTAAGCTGTTTGATAGGCCCATACGGCGTCAGGGAGATGCTTTCTCCAAGATAAGCCTGCCTCCTGCACCGTTTTCTGTAGAATATTCTTGATCTGTTTATTGGAGGTTTCAGCTTGGCCATTAGTCTGAGGGTGATATGGAGTGGTAATGTTGTGTTGAATCCCACGTCCTTGTAGAAATCTTCTGAATCCCGTATCAGTGAAGTGGGATCGCCTATCGCTAATTACCATCCTTGGAATGCCGAAGCGAGGGAATATCACTCATTAAACATCTTTTTAGATTGCTTGGCATCGGCTGACTTGCAGGCTATAGCTTCCACCCATTTTGACACATAGTCGACTGCCACTAAGATATATTCAGCTCCCTCAGACTTCGGGAATGGTCCCATGTAATCATTAGCCCATACATCAAAAAGCTCCACTTGCAAGTTATCATGTAGGGGCATTGTGATGAGGACATTCCCGCCAATGATACATCCCCGACATCGACATCATCACTACCTCAACAGGATTCAATTCCTCTCGCTGGTCCTATTACTCGTGCTCGTGCTCGCCAACTAAATAATCAAGTAAGTTCCCTCCTTAGTTCATATATACCATGTTTAGATTGTGGAGACATGTCCACTATTGGTTTGCTTAGGAATCATGGAGAAGAGCGACTCAGAAAAGGATTCGGGTCGGCTGGATTCGGACTGCAGCACAGCACCAAATTCTGACGGACGCCACGGTCGCATACAGAGTCGGATTGGAGCGTTCAAGTACTTCCTGGAACCGTGTCGAAGTTAACTTTCATATGGATCCAAACTCATGCCTATATCTGTCCTGAGGCGTCCGCAATCTACAAATTATTGACCAGAGGTCTTTCTGTCTAGGGTGCTGCGCCACCATATTTTGGCCCAATGAGCCGTGTATCAAGTTGGGTCCATTAGGGACGCGTCCTAGGGTTGGAGCACGACCCCTGCCCCTTGTGGTCGTCCTTCCCCTTTCATATACTCCTTAGCCGCTGTCGAGAACACTTGAGTTTTGTTAGATCAAGTTTAGCGTTTGCTACTTGCTTGTAAGCGCGCGTGCTGGTCCAGCCGCCCGTCTTCAAGTCTTCGGAACCCCACTTCATTTGAGATTGAGTTTGAGATTGAAACTTTCATTCCCATCTAGTAATTTTAGTACTTGTTCAATACTTGTTCTTGCTAGTTCTCGATTGCTTGCTGGACGAGTGCCCTAGTGGCCGGTGACGCGACCCACACGATCACGGCAGCGGAGGAGGTGTATCGGTTGCAAGGGTGCAGTCTTTGGAAGGCTGTAGTCAGGCCGAGAGCGTCTCCTTGTTATCAATCGACGTATCTTCGCCTCTCATCGAAAGATTGGGCACAAACCCTACTGGGTTCGCATCAGTTGCTAATCAGAGCAATGTTTTCGGTGAGAGACTTCCACATCCTTTCCAAAAATTTTTTTTCTCTTCCTATAGTCCATAAAAAGCCAAAAAAAATAGTAGATCAGTTTTTTTCTGCAATCCCATAACACATTTGAGACATACTAGCACTGCTTGGGTAGGGCTTGTTGAGTTTTCGGTTGCACCGGTTTGTGTCGAGTTGCTAGTCTTAGTTTTAGTCTTTTAGAGTTTCGTGTTCTTGTCACGTTTCTATCACAGTTGTGCGCTACCATTTTTGATCCTGTGTTGGCTGCGCCAAGTACTCTGTGTGATCAAGTCCGAACAGGAATCAATCTATAAAGCCCACGCTCGTTAGTGGGAAGGTGAAGACCGAAGCCACTTCGTGTTGCAGTTTGAGTTGTACTCAGTTTGGTGGCTACATTTGTGGGGCCATATATTGCTGCGGATCACTTGTTCATATATATTGTCATCATCACGAAAGATAGCAGTGGATCATATCTCTAGTTGTCCTCTCCTCGTTTATACCATATTTGAGTTTCGGCTTACTCTAGAGAGAGAGAGGGGGTTTTCTGGAATACCCCTGTGTTTTTCGGGAAAAGTTTGTGTGGTAATTGGCTCTTTGGGAGTCCCTTTGTTCATATATTCAGTTTTGAGGATCCCCTGAAAAAAAAGGAAAAAAGAAAAAGAAAAAAAAGACAAAACGAGGTGATATTTGTGTTTAAAGTGAGTTGTTCTTATTTCCAGTGGTGCGCTGTGACTTCGTTTGTGTCCAGGCTCGCGTCTCTAGCACGGTCTAGACTAGGACCAACACAATATCGTCATTAAACGATTATTCAGCTTGCTTTTTATCTAACGTGGTGCTAGTCATTCCTTGTTCCAGCCCACCTATAGCTCCACATATTCGACTACAGCCTGACAGGTTTTGTTGCTTCTAGCACCGATACACTTCACTCCGCGGTTGCAGACTTGTGGTGGCCGTCCCCTCCTATTGGGCAAGGTAAGAATTGGTAAGAGCTTGTATAACGAGTCGAGAGTGAGCGTCTTACTGTAGCTACATCCTATTAGCTGTAGGAATTTTTTTTTCTCTTGCACTTGTTTTCTTTGTTTTCACCATGGCAGGATCAGATGAAGAAGAAGTCAACAAAATTCCACAGTCTCCTCGAACTAAGGGGATCATACAACACTTCGAGAGGCTAGTGAAGACGCACAATGAAGGCATTGATAATGACTTGCTGGTGACGAATGATAAGATTAGGCAATCGGAGGCCGCACAGATCACGAACAACAACAGGCTTGCAGGGATGGAGGCATCAGTGGCTCATATGGACAAGAGTCTTGGTGCACTCTTGAAGCGATTTGATGATCTGCATACTAAGAAGGTTGGAGATGGCAAGAAGGAAGACAAGAAGGACGACAAGGATGATGGATTTGATGGTGATTGGGACGCATATGGTGGAGATGCTGAAGTCGACGATCAAGACCGACGTCGGCTACATCGTAATCATCGAGGTATGGGCGGTAATCGTCGACGCGATTTGCATGGTAATGATGATGCTTTCAGTAAGATTAAATTTAAGATACCTCCTTTTGATGGCAAATATGATCCTGATGCTTACATTACTTGGGAAGTTGTTGTTGATCAAAAGTTTGCATGCCATGAATTTCCTGAAACTACACGTGTTAGGGCTGCTACGAGCGAGTTCACTGATTTTGCTTCTATTTGGTGGATAGGGTATGGCAAGAAAAATCCTAATAACATACCACACACTTGGGATGCTTTGAAACGGGTCATGCGGGCTAGATTTGTTCCTTCTTACTATGCACGTGACCTGTTACATAAGTTGCAACAATTGAGACAAGGTACTAAATCTGTGGAAGAATATTTTCAGGAATTACAAATAGGTATGTTGCGTTGTAATATAGAGGAGAGTGAGGAATCTGCTATTGCTAGATTTGTGGGTGGACTAAATAGAGAAATTCAGGACATCCTTGCTTATAAAGATTATAATACTGTAACGAAATGTTTCCATCTTGCTTGTAAAGCTGAACGGGAAGTGCAGGGACGACGTGGTGCCAAGTCTAACATTTTTGCTGGGCGATCCACATCATGGCAGCAGTGTTCATCTACTTCCATGACCACACCGAACCGATCAGCACCACCGCCATCCTCCTCTGACAAACCACGTGGTGTGACTACAAATTCAGCAACCAAATCTGCCCAGAAACCAGCCACTAGTGCATCGTCAGTTGCCTCCACAGGTAGAACAAGGGATGTTCAGTGCCATCGATGCAAGGGTTATGGACACGTACAACATGACTGTCCTAGCAAACGTGTTTTGGTGGTAAAGGAAGATGGTGGGTATTCTTCTGCTAGTGATTTTAATGACGATACACTTGTTTTGCTTGCGGCTGACGATGCAGGTAGAGCAAAGCCACCTGATGAACAGATTGGTCAAGACGATGCCGACCATTATGAGAGTCTTATTGTGCAGCGTGTGCTTTGTACACAAATGGAGAAGGCGGAGCAAAATCAGCGGCACACATTGTTCCAAACAAAGTGTGTCATTAAAGAACGTTCTTGTCGCTTGATCATTGATGGGGGAAGTTGTAATAACTTGGCTAGCAGCGACATGGTGGAGAAGCTTGCACTTTCAACCACACCACACCCACATCCATATTACATTCAATGGCTGAACAACAGTGGTAAGGTTAAGGTAACGAGGCTGGTACACATTAGTTTTTCTATTGGTTCATACCATGATCTTGTTGAGTGTGATGTTGTGCCTATGGAAGCTTGTCATATTCTACTAGGTAGACCTTGGCAATTTGATACAGATTGTTTGCATCATGGTAGATCAAATCTGTATTCTCTCATGCACAATGATAAGAAAATTTTGTTGCTTCCTATGTCTCCTGAGGCTATTGTGCGTGATGATATTGCTAAAGCTGCAAAAGCTAAAACTGAGAACAATAAAAATCTGAAATCTGTTGGTAATAATAACGATGGGATACAATTGAAAAGTCATTGTTTGCTTGCTACTAAATCTGATATTAATGAATTAATTGCTTCCACTTCTGTTGCCTATGCTTTGGTATGCAAGGATGCTTTGATTTCACTTAAAGATATGCAACATTCTTTGCCTCCTTCTGTTGCTAACATTTTGCAGGAGTACTCTGATGTTTTTCCAAGTGAGGTACCAGCGGGGCTGCCACCTATACGTGGGATTGAGCACCAAATTGATCTTATTCCGGGAGCTTCTTTGCCCAACCGTGCACCATACAGGACAAATCCGGAGGAAACAAAAGAAATTCAGCGACAAGTGCAAGAACTACTCGACAAAGGTTATGTTCGTGAGTCTCTTAGTCCTTGTGCTGTTCCAGTTATTTTGGTGCCTAAGAAAGATGGAACATGGCGTATGTGTGTTGATTGTAGAGCTATTAATAATATCACTATTTGCTATCGATATCCTATTCCACGTTTAGATGATATGCTTGATGAATTGAGTGGTGCTACTATGTTTTCTAAGGTTGATTTGCGTAGTGGGTATCACCAGATTCGTATGAAATTGGGAGATGAATGGAAAACTGCTTTCAAAACTAAGTTCGGTTTATACGAGTGGTTAGTCATGCCTTTTGGGTTAACTAATGCACCTAGCACTTTCATGAGATTAATGAACGAGATTTTGCGTGCTTTTATTGGGAAATTTGTTGTAGTCTACTTTGATGATATATTGATCTACAGCAAATCTATGGATGCACATCTTAATCATTTACGTGCTGTTTTTAATGCTTTACGAGATGCACGTTTGTTTGGTAACCTTGAGAAGTGCATCTTTTGCACCGATCGAGTGTCGTTTCTTGGCTATGTTGTGACTCCACAAGGAATTGAGGTTGATCAAGCCAAAGTAGAAGCTATAAAAGGGTGGCCTGTACCAATGAGTATCACACATGTACGGAGTTTCCTAGGACTTGCTGGATTCTATCGCAGGTTTGTGAAGGATTTTAGCACCATTGCTGCACCAATGAATGAGCTTACAAAGAAGGGGTGCCTTTTAGTTGGGGAACAAAACAAGCGAACGCCTTCAACATTTTGAAAGATAAGTTGACACATGCACCTCTCCTCCAACTCCTTGATTTTAATAAGACTTTTGAGCTTGAATGTGATGCTACTGGAATTGGATTGGGTGGTGTTTTGTTGCAAGAAAGAAAACCGGTTGCGTATTTTAGTGAAAAATGGAGCGGTCCAGTTTCGAATTATTCCACTTATGATAAAGAATTGTATGCTCTTGTTCGATGTTTGGAAACATGGCAGCATTATTTGTGGCCCAAAGAGTTTGTTATTCATTCTGAAACATATTCGTAGTCAAGGAAAACTGAACCGTAGACATGCTAAGTGGGTTGAATTTATTGAATCTTTTCCTTATGTTATTAAGCACAAGAAAGGGAAAGAGAATATCATTGCTGATGCTTTGTCTAGGAGATATGCTTTGCTGAATCAACTTGATTACAAGATCTTTGGTCTAGAAACAATTAAAGAACAATATGTTAACGATGCTGATTTCAAAGCTGTATTGCTGCATTGCAAAGATGGAAAAGGATGGAACAAATTCATCGTTAGTGATGGGTTTGTGTTTAGAGCTAACAAGCTATGCATTCCAGCTAGCTCCGTTCGTTTGTTGTTGTTGCAGGAAGCTCATGGAGGTGGTTTGATGGGACATTTTGGAGCCAAAAAGACGATGGACATTCTTGCTGGCCATTTCTTTTGGCCCCAGATGAGGAAAGATGTGGAGAGGTTTGTTGCTCGATGTGCTACATGTCAAAAGGCTAAGTCACGTTTAAATCCACACGGTTTATATTTACCTCTTCCTGTTCCTAGTGCTCCTTGGGAAGATATTTCTATGGATTTTGTGTTGGGTTTGCCAAGGACTAGGAAGGGTCGTGATAGTGTGTTTGTGGTTGTTGATAGATTTTCTAAGATGGCACACTTCATACCATGTCATAAAACTGATGATGCTTCTAATATTGCTGATTTGTTCTTTAGAGAAGTTGTTCGCTTGCATGGAGTGCCCAATACTATTGTTTCTGATCGTGATGCTAAGTTTCTTAGTTATTTCTGGAAAACTTTGTGGGCTAAGTTGGGTACTAAGCTTTTGTTCTCTACTACGTGTCATCCCCAAACTGATGGTCAAACTGAAGTTGTGAGTAGAACCTTGTCTACTATGTTAAGGGCTGTGTTAAAGAACAATATTAAGATGTGGGAAGAATGCTTACCTCATATTGAATTTGCTTACAATCGTTCGTTGCATTCAACTACAAAGATGTGCCCATTTCAGATTGTATATGGTTTCTTGCCTCGTGCTCCTATTGATTTAATGCCTTTGCCAGCCTCTGAGAACCTAAATTTTGATGCTACTAAACGTGCTGAATTGATGTTAAAGCTGCATGAAACAACAAAAGAGAACATAGAGAGCATGAATGCTAGGTACAAGTTTGCTAGTGATAAAGGTAGAAAGGAATTAAAATTTGAACCTGGAGACTTAGTATGGTTACATTTGAGAAAGGAGAGGTTTCCGGAATTGCGTAAATCTAAATTATTGCCTAGGGCTGATGGACCGTTTAAAGTGGTAGAAAGGATTAATGACAATGCATACAAACTCGATCTACCTGCAGATTTTGGGGTTAGTCCCACATTTAACATTGCAAATTTGAAGCCATATTTGGGAGAAGAAGATGAGCTTGAGTCGAGGACGACTCAAATGCAAGAAGGGGAGGATGATGAGGACATTCCCGCCAATGATACATCCCCGACATCGACATCATCACTACCTCAACAAGATTCAATTCCTCTCGCTGGTCCTATTACTCGTGCTCATGCTCGCCAACTAAATAATCAAGTAAGTTCCCTCCTTAGTTCATATATACCATGTTTAGATTGTGGAGACACGTGCACTATTGGTTTGCTTAGGAATCATGGAGAAGAGCGACTCGGAAAAGGATTCGGGTCGGCTGGATTCGGACTGCAGCACAGTACCAACTTCTGACGGACGCCACGGTCGCATACGGACTCGGATTGGAGCGTTCAAGTACTTCCTGGAACCGTGTTGAAGTTAACTTTCATATGGATCCGGACTCATGCCCGTATCTGTCCTGATGCGTCCGCAATCTACAAATTATTGACCGGAGGTCTTTCTATCCAGGGTGCTGCGCCACCATATTTTGGCCCAATGGGCCGTGTATCAAGTTGGGTCCATTAGGGACGCGTCCTAAGTTTGGAGCACGACCCCTGCCCCCTTGTGGTCATCCTTCCCCTTTCATATACTCCTTAGTCGCTGTCGAGAACACTTGGGTTTTGTTAGATCAAGTTTAGCCTTTGCTTTTTGCTTGTAAGCGCGCGTGCTGGTCCAGCCGTCCGTCTTCGAGTTTTCGGAACCCCACTTCATTTGAGATTGAGTTTGAGATTGAAACCTTCATTCCCATCTAGTAATTTTAGTACTTGTTCAATACTTGTTCTTGCTAGTTCTCGATTGCTTGCAGGACGAGTGCCCTAGTGGCCGGTGACGCGACCCACACGATCGCGGCAGTGGAGGAGGTGTATCGGTTGCAAGGGTGCAGTCTTTGGAAGGCTGTAGTCGGGCCGAGAGCGTCTCCTTGTTATCAATCGACTTATCTTCGCCTCTCATCGAAAGATTGGGCACAAACCCTACTGGGTTCGCATCACATTGCATCTCTGGTAGTAATTCCTCCGTGCTTCTGGCAAGCCTTGCATCTTCGGATGAAATTTCTTGTGTCATCACACATGGTCGGCCAGAAGAACCCACTTTGCCATATCTTTGCATGTGTACGGTAAGTGCTATAGTGGCCACCATACGGTCCAGCATGGCATTTTTCAATAATCTACATTCCTTCAGCACTCGACACACATCTTCTCAGCAGCCCATCAGCACAGACTTTACACAGGTACGGATCATCCCACAGGTGCCTTTTAGCTTCATGGATCAACTTCTTTTTATCGACTCTTGGTGGTATATACCTTTTAACCAGATAATTCACAATATTTGCATACCAGGGGTTGCTATCCGTGACCTTTAGCAACATGTCGTCTCGTAGAGAGTCATTGATGGGTGCTTCCTGCAGGTTAGTAGCACGCATACGAGACAAATGATCTGGAACAGAATTTTCTACTCCTTTTTTATCTCTTATTTCTAAGTCAAATTCTTGAAGGAGTAGAATCCATCTAATCAAGCGGGGTTTAGCATCTTTCTTAGTGAGCAGATATTTGAGAGCAGCATGATCAGTATAAACTATTACCTTGGCTCCCACTAAGTAAGATCTAAACTTGTCTATAGCAAAGATAACAACAAGGAGCTCTTTCTCAGTAGTAGCGTAGTATAGTTGAGCTCCTGTCATGGTTTTGCTAGCATAGGCTATAGCATGGTGTTTCTTATCCTTAGTTTGACCTAAGACGACCCCTATAGCGTAATCACTACACTAGCATCACACATGATCTCGAAAGGTAGCGTTCAGTCAGGAGGCTGGATGACTGGGGTAGAGATGAGTGCGTTCTTGAGGGTGAGAAAGGATTTCATGCATTCCTCTGTGAACTCAAAGGGCGTATCCTTGGCCAGGAGATTGGTGAGGGGTCTAGCGACCTGCGAGAAGTCCTTAATGAACCGTCGGTAGAACCCAGCATGGCCAAGGAAGCTACGAATGCCCTTGACATTAACAGGAGGCGGAAGCTTTTCTATTACTTCAATCTTAGCGCGATCCACTTCTATCCCTCGTTCGGACACCAGGTGTCCTAACACGATGCCCTCTCTAACCATGAAATGGCATTTCTCCCAATTGAGGACTAAGTCCTTCTCATGACACCTTTGTAAGACCTTGTCTAGATTCTCGAGACACTCATCAAAAGTTTTTCCATAGACGGAAAAGTCGTCCATGAAAACCTCCATGATATACTCAATCATGTCTGAGAAGATAGACATCATGCACCTCTGGAACGATGCGAGTGCATTACACAACCCGAAAGATATTCTACAATAAGCATAGGTTCCATAAGGGCAAGTGAAAGTGGTCTTGTTTTGGTCATCAGGGTGGATAGGAATTGGATGATAGCCAGAATACCTGTCAAGGAAACAGAAGAAGGAGTTGTTCGCCAACCGTTCTAGCATCTCATCAATGAACGGGAGTGGGAAGTGGTCCTTCTTTGTAGCCTTGTTGAGCTTCCTATAATCTATGCACATCCTCCATCCTGTGGAAGGCGTTGAGGAATCTGCTCGTCGAACACATTGGGGGCTGTCGTCATTCCTCCCTTCTTGGGTACGCATTGCACGGGGCTAACCCATTCACTATAGGGAACTGGATAGATGATCCCAGCATGAAGAAGCTTGAGAACTTCTTTCTTCATGACCTCTCTCATCGCATTGTTCAGCCTTCTCTGAGGCTCCCTTGTCAGTGGGATATCTGTATCTACAGGGATGTGATGGGTGTAGAGAGTCAGGCTTATCCCCTTAAGGTCCTGAAGAGAGTATCTGAACACAGATTGGTGCTTCTCTAGGACGGAGATGAGCCTCCTGGATTCCTCATCAGAAAGATCGTCATTAATGATCACTGGGGACTCAGTGTCCCCTTGGAGGAAAACATATCGAAGGCCGGTGGGCAGAGGTTTGAGTTCGATAGGGGACTTAGGTGGAGCCTGGAATTCAGATATATCTATAGGCTCGGCAGGCTCTTCAGTCTCATCTATGAACTCAAGTGCCCACTCGTCGAGGAGGGATTCTGGCGAATCTCCCGGAATGATTCCCTTAACCTCCTTAATTCGTGTAGTGTCATCAGGAGGATCGGTTCTTGCATTTTTCGCTCTTGAAACTTCTACAGAGAAGGCCTTCCTTCCAAGGCAAACACTGAGCTTACCTTGGGTAGGGGCCTCTACGAGAAATTTCTCGAGGGGCAATCCTATCATGAGGTCGAAGCTAAGGACATCATAGGTATGGAAATCAAGGTCAAAATCAGCCTCTTTATACATGACAGGGATAGCCTTCAGGATCCCTACTCCTTCTAGGATTTCTCCTTCAGGAGTCCTGATAGACGTCTAGGTAGGACTCAAAGGTTCGTCTGCGAGGTTTCTCAAAGCATAGGCACTGGACATGATATTGACTCCTACTAAGGGGTTGTAGAGAACTTTCACTACCTTTCCATGCATAACACAAGAGAGGGTCGACCCAGGTGGAAGGAGCTGGTAAGTTCCAGCCGCTGATTCCAACTCTCTCGACCATTCTTGGGTCATGATGGTCGTTAATTCACGAACGTTGTCTCTAAGGGAGGCAATTTCCATAGGATCTGGGGGAGAAACGGGAGATGGTGGTTTTCTCTCGCAACAATAGTTTGAGGTATTTCCAAAATCGTCAATTATATCATCCTCAAACTTCGGAAAAGACTCCGGAGGCTGAATTGCCTCTTCCTCCGGTGTCGTGGCCTCCTGAACTGGGCTTATGGATTTGGATGATGAAGGTTCGGGCTCAGGTTCAGGAGTGATCTCTTCTTCAAGTACACATTCCTCTCGAGGACCTTCCAACTCGGCCGTGAAGGAGGCATTAGCTGCTATACGATCAAGAATCTACCTTCCTTCACTTGGAGTCTTATCCAGAAAGGATCCTCCTGAGGCATCGTCAAGATGCCCGGCGGACTTAACGTCCAATCCCGCATAAAATTGCTGATAGAGCACATGATCAGGTATCGACCGCGTGGGACCAGAGTTTACTAAACGTAAGAGTCTTTCCCAAGGCGCAGCCAAGGTTTCCTTGTCCTTTTGCTTAAATCTGAGCACATATTTTCGTAGGGCAATGAGACGAGCAGGTGGAAAAAACCGTCGGCAGAAATTACCAACAAGTTCCGCCCATCTGCCGCCAACAAGGCCTATGTGTTCGTTGTACCATTGTCTCGCGCTTCCCGTGAGGGAAAAAGGAAACAATTTCCAACGGACAGTATCATGTGTCATGCTAGCAAAGGCGTAGCATGAACATAGACGCTCAAACTCTCGCAAATGCTCATAGGGGTTTTGATTGTCCCCGGAAAAGGAATACGATTCCTTAATCAAAGAGATAGGGTTGGTATTGAGTTGATCGCCAGGTGTGATAATTGGATGTTCCGATGGCGGTGGCTCTAACAACTCAGGTTTGGGAGCAGAAAGGTTTTGGATAGAGGTCTGCTCCATGGTAACTGGAGTAAAGGTAGAATAAAAAGAAAAGATAAAAAGATACGAAGACCACTAGGTTCGGAGATAGAAACAGCAACCGTCCCCAGCAACGGCGCTAGAAATGCTTGTTGGCATTTCTTAACCTCAACGCTATGGCACCGGTTAGCATGAGCGTGTAAGAGACTCCCGGGTACACTGACGAGTGCGAACGAATCCGCAAGCGCACGGATACACTGTCGTAGCACGTCTCCCTAGGAGAATAAGTATTCCCACAGGGTATATAATCCACGGGATGGATGAGCTCTGGTCGAACCTAGCTGGTGGTCTAAGGACACAACACTAATTGGTAGGATAGGTAGAAAGGATTTGCCTGACCGAGTGCAGAGTCTAGCACGGTCTCTCAGGTATAACACTCGCCTTGGGCGCCAACCCACCCTAGCTGTTTAAGGCTAGGAATATGTTCTGGCAATGGGGCCTTACTCGGTACACAGGCGCGGAGGATTTCAAAGGGTCCAACAGGCTGTCACCACTACGGCCTACCTCTATCGTTACGCGAATGCATTTGGTATTCGAAGGATAACCTATGGTCCAGACACCACGTCTACACCACTGACTACTACAATAGCCGGACACCGTCTGACGTCCCGGTAGCCCTACTATAGCACTCCGTATAAATACGGAACTACGAATCCGCGAGGGAGATACTGGCACTAGCTCAAGGTATGCTCTATCACTTATGCAAGATCACGAATGCACTTTGATCTAATTAGAGATATGCAGGAGCATCAACTTTACTCTAATAGACGAGCTAGCATACAAACAAGATGCAAACTTATGATCCAGCTCTACTAGATCGAAAGGGTTGTGTTCGAAGAACACAAGCCTCTAAATCAAGAACAAATGAAGAACACAAGAACAAAGCACCTAAGCATGCATAGAACTTTAGTCTAAATAGAAAATGTCGAAATACTCACTTTAGTCTAAATGAACAACAAAGGCACCACTGAGGATCGTTCTTGAGGAAGATGTCATGAACATGACATGGCCCCAAGCATTCCCCCTCACTTCCTAGCACTAATCCTATACAAAGAGCTCTCCTCTCCTAAAGAGAGAGGCTCCAAGGCCAAATGAAGAGGAGGAGGAGAAGTGTGTCTCCCAAAAGTGAGCCCCTCCCCTTCTATTTATAGGCAAGGAGGTGGTTTGCTTCGGGGCTCAAAGTGCTCCAAAACGCCCGGGATAGCAACAAGGGACCAATCAAGAGCTGCCACGTGGAGGGCCAGGATCAGCCGAACCAAGGTCGGTTCGACCGATCCTAGGTTTGGCCAAAGCTCTAGGGCCACGTGGCACCCTGTGCTTCCTCCTGGTGGCTGACAAATGGGCCCTGAGGTCACTCGCCCGTGCATGCCAAGTTTCCTGGCGATTTGGGTGATAAGTGGGCCCTTGGATCCATGTGATGTCCATGTGGTGATCCGTGATTCGTCGGGCTTGCCTCTCTTGGATTGATGACGTCAGTGATCCAGGGGAATACTATGTGGCACCCCCTTATTAGCTGAGCTTGAAGTGCTTGGATCAAGGACTTGTGCTTTTGCTCCTCTTTCTAGTGCTAATTACCTGTATTTGCATAATCACCAACACTTCTGGAAATGATTAGTTTAAGCCCTATTTCTAGTGTTGGTGGTTATTTCTCATGCGAAATTGTACATGTTGACAGGTATGAAATGAGTGGATAACAGCCGTCAACAATGGTTGTCGGGAGGAGTTTTGCTTCAGGAGGAAAAGGGATGAGAGGTTTGCAAGGGAGATGGCAAACAAGGACAGGTACCACCCTTCTCATGGTGTGCCTGAGCCTCGTGTAGTGTCTCTACCTCGGGGTGAGGGGTTTGTGCGTATAGTTCCTACTCGAGGTGGTGGTGGTTTTCCTCAGAGAGATTAGCGTGTTGGGTTTGGGCGTGGTGAGTTTGCTGGATGTGCTCCTACTCATGACCGTTACGAGTTTGTGAGGCATGATCACAGTTTTGGTTCTCAGAGGGACAACAGGCCACGTTTTCCCCCTCGTGGTACGTGTTCCCCTCCAGTGAGACGTGACAGGTTCTTTGGTGGCAGGCGTGAGAGAGCTCCACCTAGAGGTTTTGATAGGATGGATTTTGCTAACCCTTCTTTTGAGAAAATGGCTCGACATTGGTTTGACTCTTTCTCTACTAACCCTAGTGTTGAGTCGCTTGCTCATTCTCGTCCTCGCTTTTGATTTGCTGGTGGAAGGCATGGAGAACTTTTGGTTGATCGACTCTAGTTGTTCGCGCCACATGACCGGACATCATGGGTGGTTCTCCAGCCTCACCCTGGTGAGTACGAGGGAGTACATCACTTTCGGGGACAATAGGAGAGGATGATTGATTGCTAAAGGTATGGTGAAGGTGAGCAGCAAGGTGACCTTAAAGAGTGTGGCTTTGGTCAAGTCACTTGGGTTTAACCTGTTGTCAGTATCTCAGTTACTTGACGAAGGTTTTGAGGTTCGTTTTAAGTTGGGCACTTCTCGTGTGCTTGATTCTCGAGGCGATCTTGTCCGTACGATCATCCCCGAGGGTCAAATCTTTTGTGCCGATTTTTCCCAGTCTCTTGGTCCTCCTCGATGCTTTGTTGCTAGTGTTTTGGCTGAGCTTTGGAAGTGGCATAGAAGGCTAGGACACTTGAGCTTTGAGTTGCTTTCCCGATTGAGTGGTCTAGACCTGGTCCGAGGATTGCCAAAGTTGAAATTCGAGAAGGATTTGGTTTGTGCTCCGTGTCGGCATGGAAAGATGGTTGCCACTTCTCACGCCCCTCTGACTACTGTCATGATCGAGCGACCTTGTGAGTTGTTGCACATGGATTTAGTTGGGCTAGCTCGTGTTCGCTCTATGGGTGGGAAGTGTTATGTGGCTGTAGTGGTTGATGATTTCTCGCGGTACTCTTCGGTTTTCTTTTTGGAGGATAAGAGCGAGACATTTGGCTTTGTTCGAGACTTGATCTTGAGGTTGAAGAATGAGAGACATGGGGATGCCATTCGAGCTACACGCAGTTGTTGACTGCTGTTAAGTACCACTTTCAGCCATCAATATTATCACATAAATGGAGGCATATGCATTATTTACTTGTATTTTGGTTTGAATAATGTAGTTCCACTTATCCTTGGAGATTATTTGTATGTAGGTGAAATAAGCATGAAAAGAGATGAAAACCCACCTTCTATGGAATGATCCATGCCAACTCAGCTGAGGAGGTGGCTGCCACCAAGGAAGCATGTGGCAATCCATGTCACTGATCCAAGGGAGGTACTCATCGACGAATCAGAGAGCGACACATGGACTTCACAAGGATCCATGGGCCCACCAGAGCTCCAACTTATCAGGAAACTTGGCATGCACGGGGGAATGATCAAAGGGTCCACATGTCAGCCACCTAGAGAAAACACAGGCCAGGAGGCCACCCTAGGGGGCTGGCCGATCCTAGGATCGGCCGAACCGACCTAGGGGGCTTCCATCCTGGCCCTCCACGTGGTTGCTCCTCATTGGTCACTTGCTGCATCCCCGGGTGTTTTGGTGGTGTTTGGTGCTCCCAGCAAGCCTGGTCCTTGCCTATAAATAGAAGGGGAGGGGCTCCATTTCTCACACACCACTCTCTTCATTCACCTATCACTTTTAGTTTCCAAGGCTAGTGGGTAGGCTAGAGTAGCTCTTATTCATGTTCCAAGTCTACTTTGGAGTCTAGGTATGAGTTCTCTTGTATCTTTATTTCTATGTATGACTTTGATTTACTTCAATTATTCAGCTATTTCATATAAAGTTATGGTAGATCATATGATTGATATGTTCTTGAGTTCATCCATTGTTCATCATTTAGAGGCTCGTGTTCTTCATGAACACTGCCTTTCGATCCAGTTGAAGGAAGATTTACTCATTCCTTATGTGTTTGTTCATAAGTTAGAGGCTCGTGTTCTTCATGAACATGACCCTTTGATCTTGTTGACTAGACATAAGAGAGTTCGCCGTTCGTATGACTAGCCCTAGTTTGATCTTGTTAGATAGCATGTTTGTGTTGCATGAAATTTGTGTTTAAGCTACGGTACTCAGTCTAAGTTGACCAGTCTTCTGGTGGCTCTCACCCTGGGTCACAATAGCCCAGGCCGGGTGAAGTCTAGCAGCAACGCAGGCATGGTGCCTGGGTTGTGTGGCTACGTTAGTTATGAGGTTGCCCCCCGTAACGATTGAGGTAGGCCGCAGTGGTGACAGCTATTGGACCCTTTGAAACCCTCCGCGCTAGGGTATTGCTGTAGGAGTCTAAAGGATAGTTTCGTAAAGTGCTGGTCATCGCGGGCTATCTCCCCGTTTGTACCTGGGTGCTGAACCTTACCTTTCATGCAATGCTTTATGCTTATCTCTTGTATCATCTAACTCTGTATGTTTAGTACCATAGAACCTAGAGCTAGCTTCGTATGTCCCCCCTAAGCCGTAGTGTACTAGAGTAGAGGTAGATCTGAGTGTGTGTCACACTACCCTATCATATCATTTACCTTACCCCTATCTTTGAGCTGTTGTCTTCTACATCTATCTTTTGGTTTACATTCAGTGCAAAAGCATAAGTCTTGATATTTTCCATTGCCTTCCACGGATACGATACCCTTGGAACACTCACTTCCCTGGGGAAATGCTACAATGGTTTATCTGTGCGCTTGCAGATTCGTTGATGATCGTTAGATTTACCTATGTCAAGTCTTGATACTCACGCTAACTCGGCGTCGTTAGTAGTGATGTCAAGAAATACCAACAAGCATTTCTGGCGCTGTTGCCGGGGAAGGCACAGGATTATCATGAATATGCTTTGCATCTGTTTAAAAATAACGAGTAGGTTAGAGTAACTCTCAATGCAGGCTAACCTTGATTGTCTTCTTTTATCTTTGGATGATGAAGACAGGTAGTGTATGACTGGTTTCGACTTACCGGAGAATTTCACAGAAGATCCCGAGTCATTAGTGAGGAAAGCTCGAATTCATTTCGACTCACCTCGTCGTACTCGTCCGGAAGGCGATCCAGCTTCCTTTGTACCATCCACGTCAAACGCTATGGCCCAGAAGACGCTTCTTGAGTACTCAGCTCCTTCTGCTGACCAGGTACTGCAAGGCCCTGCGGTGGCAAGAGGGACTGAAAACTTTGAGATCAAGATGGGTTTAATCACGATGGTACAGGCTAGTCCGTTTTGTGGCAAGCCAAATGAGGATGCTAATGCCCATCTGCAGCAATTCCTAGAGCTTTGCAGCACTTTCATCATTAGGGGTGCAAATATGGATGTTGGTTGTCTTCGACTGTTTCCTTTTTCTCTCCTGGGGAAAGCCAAGCAATGGTTCTATGCGAATCGTGATGCTATCAATACTTGGGACAAGTGTTTAGAAGCATTCCTCAAGAAGTTCTTCCCATTGGGTAAAACCAATGCTCTTCGTGGAAGGATTTCTAGTTTTCAGCAAGCAGCAAGTGAATCTGTTCCAGAGGCTTGGGAAAGGCTTCAGGAGTATGTCCTGCCCTGTCCTCACCATGGGATGGAGGATTGGCTAATTCTTCAAAGCTTTTATAATGGGTTGACTCTGACAGCCCGAGGCCATATTGATGCTGCTGCTCAGGGAGCATTCTTCTCACTCACTGTTGATAATGCCAAATCGCTTATTGAGAAGATGGTATCCAACCAAGGGTGGAGCGATGAAAGACTCCAGCCACGTCAGAGGGGTACTCATACTGTCAAGGAAGCAGATATGATTACTGCCAAGTTGGACCTTCTTATGAAAAGATTGGACGACTACACCAGCGAGAAGGCTGTCATGGCCACCACTACTCTGCCTATGGATTCTCATATGACTTGTGAAGTCTGCCGCAACATTGGGCATTCGGTAAATTACTATCCTGAAACTCAGGAGGAAGTGATGTACATGAACGACAATAATAATGGTTATCGTCACCAACAACAAGGAGGCCAAACGTGGAATCAATAACGTCCTTATTATCAAGGAGGTAACCAAGGTAATACTTACAATTCTAACCAGCCCTCCTTGATAGATCTTGTTTTTGGGCAGGCTAAAATTAATGAAGGTGTTAATAAAAAGTTAGCTGCCCTTGATAAATCCTTGGAAAGTCTCAACGTTAAGCTTGAAAGTTTTTCTTCTGCTCAGAAGAGCCAGCTAAGTTCTAACAAAATGTTAGAAACTCAGTTAGCTCAGTTAGCTGCTTTGGCTCCATCTGCTGATAACGGGAGGATCCTGGGGCAACCCGTGTCCTCTTGTGAAAATGTTAGTGTAGTGTCGACTAGGTGGGGTAAGCCACCTAGGAAGATGTGTGCTCCTAACTATGCAGGGAAGCCCATACATCAAATCCAAGATTCATGGGAGGAATCAGCAGTTTTGCACAGAAGAGATCCTGGCTATCCAGCTATCATATGCACAATCTATTACAAGACGATCAAGCATGCCCTTTGTGACCTTGGTGCAAGTGTAAATCTCATGTCCAAGGCCATGTTCGAGCAACTGGGATATCCAGCTCTCTCTCCAACAGCACGGACTATCCAACTCGCCGATTCAATAGTATGATATCCAGAAGGAATTGTTGAGAGTCTATTGGTCAAGGTGAAGAACTCTTATGTTTTCGCGGATTTCGTGGTCCTCGATATGGATGACGAGGGAGGAATGCTGCTCATTCTTGGGCGACCATTTCTCAGTGATGTCAGAGCTAGAATCAATGTGGGAGCCGGAGTGATCCGTTTCCACATTGGGAAGAGGAACTTGATGTTCAAGTTTCAAGATAAAGAAGAGCAATGCTATTTGGTGCAAGATAGTGTTGAGCAGCTTGGGAGAAGGACGGAGCCTTTACCCCCAACGAAGAAATCTACGTCAACATTGAAGCAAAAGAAAATTCGTAAAGACTGGTGGAAGATTGAGAAGGCATCACCCTCTACTTCTCAGGAGTGGGATGCCGAGTGGCATTAATCGTTGAGAAGAGTCCAACTCGTCGGACTAAAAAAGATGAGTCCTTTCTACCAAAAAGGTTAAAGATGGTATTTATCTCATATTTCCTTTTCCAAAATTTTATTTGATTTTCCAAACTGCATATTTGATTTTTCCAAACCTTGCATCTGCATGCTAGATTTATCTAGCCCTTTTTCCCTTTCGAATAAAATTTCTGGAAATAATTTTTGAGTTTGAAAATTCTTGAAAAACATCAATTGAAAAATATTTTGGAGAAAATTGGACCAAGGCACTCAGGCAGGCCCCCAGCTTGCCGTTGGGGAGCCACTGGCCAAAGCAGGGGGCAGGTGGGCCCGACCAGGGGTCGGCCGACCCCAGGTTCGGACGAAGCAGCCCAATGGCTCCTGGGCCCCACCTTGCTCCAACGGCTCCTAGCCGTTGCCCAACGGCCATGTCTGGATGCTCGGCGTATTTGCCTACAAATAGCAGGGGGAGAGAGGGTGTGCTTTACCCATTCAACTCATTTCAGTCACACTCCCCTCTCTACTCCTTGCTCTCTTGGTTTTCTTGTATTTCTTGCTCAAGTTTGGATTCATCAAGTACTCTCTCTATTGTGTTGCTGCAAGTATTACTATTGGTGGAGCAAGCTCGGTAAGAGTTTCATTCGATTTCACTAATCCATCACTGAGTTGCTCTTGTTATCCTTTTGTTGTGCTAGCATGATTTGGGCGGTGAACATTCTCCGGAGGGTGACACGCTCCCGTTCACGAGCAAGAGCAAGTTCATCCATCCCCGCCGAGCCGACACCGAGCCCATCAACGATGGACTATGAAGAAGAGCAAGAAGAACAAGCCAAACCACAAGCAACGGAGGAGGTCGTAGATGACACCCCCTACCTCAGCTTGCGGGGTGATCGAGAGGAGCAAGCCTACGCTCTCCGAAAGGACCGAGTCTTCGCCCACACCCGGGACTTCGACCCGGCACTTATGGAGAAGACAGGTATGAACCTCAAGTTCGCTTCTATTTGGCATGCTCTTGGTTGGGAAGAGTTTGCGCCGGTTACAGAGCTTGGCTCTCGGCCCCTCACCATCAAGTTTCTTTGCTCTCTTACCGAAGTGCCTGATGGTATTCAGTTCCGTCTTTTCGGGACCGATTACCGAGTTTCATGGAAAGATCTTAGTCGTCTCCTTGGTATTAATCATCGTTGTGCTCTTTCTTTGAAAAAGGCTTATGAGGGTTTTGTTCGAGATTCTTTCTGGGGAGATATTTCAGGTCTAGTTTATAGTGGTAAACTTATGCCTCGGTGCAATGATATCGTCCATCCCACTCTTCGATTGTGGCACAAGTGGCTCGCCATTACTCTCTTTTCACGAGAGGATGTTCAGCCCGTGCGCAACGATGAGTTGATGCTTCTATATGCCGTTACTAAACAGATCAAGGTCTCCCCCATTAAAGCTATGATTCGGCAGTTGTTGACGAATTTTAAGATGATAGGTCCGATTGAGTGTACGTCTTTGGTGACTCGTATTGCTCTCAGACTTGGGGTTCTAAGAGGGAATCCCGTACCCTTCATTGGGACGCCCCAAGTTCTCATTGATGAGGCGCACTTGATCCAAGGGCATACACTTAAGAGAGGCCCAAATGATTCTTTGACTTTCTTCTTCCCGGGTTATACAAATCAGATCCTGTTACCTAACCCGGGGTTTTAGTTGTATAACTCGGAGTCATTAACCATTCCTCTTGTTACGCAAGAGGAAGGCCGTCATGCTAGTGTTTCAGGCAGGTCCACCAGAAGCGCGGCAAAGAGAGCACACATGCAGCAGCAGCAGCAGCAATCGCAGCCACCACCACAGCCATAGCCTACTACACCACCGGTAGTAGGAGGGGCCCCTGCGGGGTACATGTTCGGGGTTACCCCTAGATATGCACCTGGTGGGACCAGCCCTCCTACCATCTGAGTGCGAGTGGCTCAGCTTGGGCGAGTGCGAGCAAGGACCAGTGGGCTACACCCGCTAGTTCTAGCTCCGGTGGTCCGCCTCCGTCTTCATCCTTTAGACGGCACTCTTCGGCCTCTGCACGAGAGGCTCAGCTCGCGCAGCAGCTGGGAGAGCTCACCGTCCAGGTCACGGGAATGGAAGAGATGCTGAACACACACGTTGAGGCTAACTCAGCGTGGCAGCGTCTGACTGGCGAGAGGATTGACGCCATGTAGCAGGCGCAACAGCGACAGATAGAGGAGCGGAGGGCTTTCTATGGGAGTCAGGGTTTCTTCTACCCTCCACCGCAGTGAGCCTGAAGCTAGCTTGGGGGAGGACCCCCATCCTGAGGTAACTTGTATCTTCCTTTGTTTTCAGAATATCTTATAATGAAAATCCATAAAAATCTACAAAAATAAAAAGACCAAAAAGATTTATTTGCTTTCATCATTATGTTTTCTTTAGTTTGCTTTGATATGCATAGTAAGAATGCTTTTCCTCTATGGTTGAAATGATGAATAGTTGCTCTGTTTATTCTTCTCATATGTCTTGCTTACAGCTTTGTATCCTACCTAAGTTTTGAGTTCATTGGCTTGCATGTTCGAACCTTAGCTTGAAAACTATGGGTAGCAAAAAACATGATCCATGCCTAAGTTGTTGTGAGACATGATATGGTATAATAGAGTGCTATGATCTTATACCTAGTGATGCTTGACATCTGGAGTTTTCCTGTTTGAAAAAAAATCTAAACATGATGAGTTCCTCAATGATGAGCATTTCCTATCGAAGGCCATATGTAGATTCTAGCTCTTGTTAGCCTCCACATATGCAGCTTATTCTCTCATTGAGCTTTGTCAAATAGTTGTGACCCTTGTTAGAACTCATACTCCTCTGATCAAGATCACGTACACGTTCATGCTAAAACTTCTACACTGGAAGTTAGCATTCATCATTTGTTCCATTTGCTTACGCATTCTTCCACAAATAAAACTCTATGCATCTTTGTATCATTCATCCCTCTCTGAATATCTCCAATAGAGACAAAGGGCTAGCTAATAAAGAAAAAGCATGCTCAAAGCATGGTAAAATAAAATAAATAGAGCTAGCCCAAGTCTCGAAAATTTCCAAAAGGAGAAAAGGGGATTGATATGTGCAAGAAAAAGAGTTCCACCATGTAGATGGTAATAACTAGTACCTACTCCGGGGCTAGTATCCACCTTACCATCAATCCCTCATTTTTCTTATAAAGTGTGGTAATATCTAGCACCCATTTCCGGGCCTAGTATACACCTTACCATGCTCATTATCATCACACACTTATGCACATCTTGATCAGGATGTATGTTTGTTTCTTCCAAGGATCCGGTTTTTGACTTAGCAAAATAGGAGAGACAAGTATGCCACATTTCTTCCCTACCTACAGCTCCACATAAGCCTATTAGGAGAAGGATGTGAAGAAAGGCAACTTAATGCCTTGGTGAGGAACCAAACACTTTGAGCGATCCGAGAGTATCATTTGAGGAACTTTGATTTTCTTTTGAAAAATTTCCGAAACCTCCGGAATAACAGTTGATCAAGGTATGAGTGATTATGTCTTTGCTATATAACCATTCTGTCCCTCAACCACCAAGGCAGGGGAAGCTATATGCCCCATGTCATCAAGCGAATGGTAAGAACATTACCAACTTGTTCAACTCTTGGTAGAGTACTTTGCTGTATGTTTGCCATAAGTTAAGGATACGACATCGTAGCAACTCCTAATCAACCAACCTAAGTCCCTAATGTCATGCTTCGAGACGAGCAAGAGGTTAGCTTGGGGGAGTTTGTTGACGATTGTTAAGTACCACTTTCAGCCATCAATATTCTCACATAAATGGAGGCATATTGTTGGTGGTCAATTTCTGTCAACCAAGAACACTTGTTTTGTTATAGTTTGGATTTCATTTTGGAACTAACCCGCCACTAAGCATACTAATGATATAACAAGTTCATCGTTGGATGTGTGTTTTGGAGTATAATGTTTACGTAGGAATTCATGCACTAGACGAGAAGAGATGCACTCGGTTCAGAGGATGATTGAGAGGCTCTGACCATGCGTGAACTTGACTCCGAAGGTGGCAAGGACCAATGTGCTTCAATGAAGAATCTCCGAGGACCAAGGTGAAAAAGACGGGAAGATCATGCGTAAAGACCCCTTAACATGGTCGCGGGGATAACGACGTCCAAAGCCCATATCCTAAGGAGAAAAAACCCCAGAGTGCAAAAGATGACACGTGGCAAAAGACGGGGGCGAACCGGGCCAGAGAGGGCCCAGGCCGATCGGCCTAGGCCGGCCGGCCCACCCCCATTCGAGGTCGGTTCGCCGCCGCCTTTCTTTGGTGCTAAGATCGCGGAACACTAATTGTTTGGGAGGGGGAGCCATTCGTGAAAGATGACGAGAGAAGCCTCGGGAGATCAACCACAAGGAAGAGGGTTGATCGAGGGAGTGAGCATTCAAGAGGATCATCACCGAGGTCAAGGAAGGCCACCACGAGGAAGGAGGACGCTGGGGCCCTGCCACGGCGCCACCGGAGTTGAAGGACACCGAGAAACGAACTCCATCGGGGGCATCCACCATGTTCAACGATGCCATGCTTAGCGTCTTGATGGGGTAAAGTAATCGTTTGTCCATGGAGTTGTAATGGATCTTGATATGTAGTCACCCACTCTCGTTTGGATCTCATATCTATCATACCTTTTGTTGATTATGCTTAATGTTTAAGGTTAGCTACCATGCCTTCGGGGTTGCTCCCGTAGATCACATCAACATACCATGTTCATTAGGGTTAGTATCGATTACCTTCGCGTAGTGACATGTACGAGGGAAGGGAAACGCCTAATTCTTTGTTCACATGCCTAGATAGACTGGATCAGGGTTTTATCATGTTTCGGGTGATTGCATCTCAAGTACCTAGACTCCATGGGCATACGTTCTTTATACTCGTGAACCTCCTGTCGCTCTCTTTAACATAATCTAGGGTTAGTCTGTCTTTACTTTATAGATTAATCTTTACATCATAAAGTCCTTAGTCAACTAAGTTAGTGTTAGGTTAAACACAAGTAATCCCCTTGCTCTGTGGATTGACAAGAACCTTGGGGGTCCCCTCCCTTAGTGAAAAAGGCACCAAGTTGCTCTGTGTACTTGCGGTGAAGTTGAACGCGGTTTTGAACCGTCAACAAGCCCCTTGTTCTGGCGCCGTTGCCGGGGAGCAAGCCAGTTTACTTCGTTTAATCTCTCATTGATTTTGTTGATTACTAACACCTAACCTTTGTGTTCTAGAAAAACACTCTTTTTGTTTTTGTTTTTGATTGTCTAGATGGCATTCGCTGGAAATCCTTTGGAGGAACCGAAAAAATTGCTAAGGGACTATGCTTGCCCTCGATGTGAGGATATCAAGGTACAAGAGTCGGATTCGATTCTCAAAGCGACTAGGTACGAAATCAAGGCTCGAATCATCGAGATGGCAACAACTAACCCGTTCTGAGGGATGGAGACAGACAATCCATATAGACATATCCAGCACTTCACGACGTTGTGCAATACGGTACGACAAGAGGGAGTTCCCGATGCTTGGTTTAAATGGAATCTTTTTCCCTATTCACTTGCCGATGAAGCAACAAAGTGGTATTCGTTTGCGTCCTTCGAAGCCGAGGGAAATTGGAATCAATTGATAAAGAAATTTTGTGCCAAGTTTTTCCCTATAAGCAAGATTCAACACATAAGGAGGCAAGTGATAACTTTCAAGCAAGGAGAAGAAGATGGGATTGATCAAGCATGGAATCGATTCAATGAGCTAGTTGAACAAGGTCCAAGACTCGGGTTTCCCGGTGATGTACTCTCGCATACATTTTTCTTTTCCCTAACCCCTAGTTGCATGGAACACGTTCAAATGTGTGCAGGAGGGGATCTCATGGAGAAAACACTCACGAAAGCTGCCCAATTTCTACAAAAAATAAGCAAAGCGGCAGCCATGCGAAGATTGGGAAACACGACTTTAGGGAAAGCCAGAATGCGACACAAGTGTGGCACCATTTGCTGCAATTTTCAGAAGTATGGCCCCAGAAGAGAAGAAAGAGGAACCAATCCCGAAAAAGGTTGAAGAAGCCAAACATGAGGAAACTAGAACTATCTCGGAGAGTGATCGCGCCGAGACAAGCAAAGCAAGTGAAAGAACTATGTCGAGTGCGAAGCCACTAAGGGAGTTTGAGTAAATGGATTGGACCCCACTTGATTTTGGAGAAATCTTTGACAAGAGAAGATTGTTCCCTAATCAAAAAGGGATGGCAAAAGCTTTGGAAACAGACTTCTCGCCGAAAAAACAAGTGGAACATCCATACAACCTAGAGACAACCGAGGAGGTCCTTCAAAAGCTCTTTAGCGAAGAAGAAGTTGATCCGGACCATGTGGCCGAAGCTAAAAGAATTATGGGAGTCAAGCCCGAGGCGTCATCATTCGCCCGCCTCGCTGAAATTTTTGCCATAGGATCTGATGAAGAAGAGAAGACATCGCCGCATATAGATTGCAAGGTTAACAACATTAATTGCAAGGTGTTATGCGACATTGGAGCACAAGTAAGTGTTTTGTCTTCTAAAATTTTTGATGAAATTCATGATCACACCATTGACCTAGTTCCAACCTCTACTAAATTAATTATGGGAGATGGTAGAATTGTTAAACCTCTAGGAATTGCCCGTGACCTAGATGTTTTAATTTCCGAAAAATGCATTCCAACTGATTTCTTCATTGTTGATGTCTACTATGATAAAAATGATCATGTAATTCTTGGTAGACCGTTTCTTAAGTTGGTAATGCCGTTTTAGATGCCGGAAAAGGAAAAGTAACTATTAATCTTGATGGGGATAATCACACATACAATTTTCTTCCCGCTTCTAGAATTGCCTCACCCCTACCTCTTGATGACGAAGAGGTAGGGAGCCTTCGTTTTGTTGAGACTTTCAGGGATCCGCTACAAAGAGCAATGGAGAATGAAAATAATGATGAGCTAGATGAAGAGTTAGCGGAAGCAACCAAATGACTAGAACCACAAGACGGAAGCTTAGAAGAAGATAAATTTGAAGACCTTGGGGAGATTGTACATGAGGAACCACAAGTACCAGAGGTGGATCTTAAGCCATTGCCCAAAGGATTGAAATATGAATTTTTGGGGCCGAAGAAGACTTATCCCGTGATTGTGAGTGACGAATTGAGTCCCGAGGAGAATGATATGTTGCTGAATTTATTGAAGAAGCACAAGAAGGTGATGGGATATTCGATAAATGAACTTAAAGGACTTAGCCCAGCATTTTGCACTCACCGCATACCTATGGAGGATCAATGCAAGCCCGTAGTGGACCATCAAAGGAGGTTAACCCACGCCATGCGAGAGGTGGTGAAGAAGGAGGTTATCAAGTTGTTGGATGCTGGAATCATCTACCCGGTGCCGCATAGCGAATGGGTGAGCCCCGTACATTGTGTGCCTAAGAAAGGAGGTTTGACCGTGGTGAAGAATGACAAGAATGAATTGATACCGCAAAGAACTATGACCGGATGGAGGATGTGTATTGACTACCAGAGGTTGAACAAAGCAACGAAGAAGGATCACTTCCCCCTACCGTTCATCGATGAGATGCTTGAGAGGTTAGCAAATCATTCATATTTTTGCCGATGGATGTCAAGTCTTTGAGGAGTTTCTTGGGCCACACGGGATTCTATATAAGATTTATCAAGGATTTCTCAAAGATCACCAAGCCGTTGACTAATCTCCTCCAAAAAGATGTGCCATTCAATTTCAATGACAAGTGCTTGGCGGCATTCCGGACATTAAAGAGAGCTCTCGTAACTGCACCTGTCATTCAACCGCCCGATTGGAGTCAACCTTTTGAGATAATGTGCGACGCTAGTGACAATGCTGTTGGAGCAGTTTTGGGACAACGAAAAGAAGGCAAGGTACACGCTATTTACTATGCTAGCAAAACCCTTAATGGAGCTCAATTAAATTATATAGCAACGGAGAAGGAATTGCTTGCGGTAGTGTTTGCCTTTGAAAAATTCAGATCATATATTGTGAATTCTAAAGTGATTGTCTACACCGATCATGCGGCGATCAAGTATCTCTTGTCTAAAAAAGATACCAAACCAAGGTTAATTCGATGGATCCTTCTCTTGCAAGAATTTGATGTGGAGATTCGGGACAAAAAGGGGTCGAAAAATGTTGTGGCCGACCATTTATCAAGGATGAATCGTGAGGATGATAAAGAGCTCATTGAAGATAAGATGAGAGATGACCACCTTTATCATATCCTTGACAAAGATACTTCGATGATCAACATTATTCGAGCCATACGAAAGATGCCACTTGATCATTTGGATAGGAACACTCAAATGAGAGTGATCGCCGAGAGCCAAAAATATTATTGCGATGCACCTTACCTCTTTAGACTTGGAGCGGATGGATTCTTACGAAGGTGTATACCAAGAGATGAAAGAGCTGAAATATTGAGAAAGTATCACTCGGGCGAATATGGAGGACACTATGGACATTTTAGGACTCAAGCAAAGGTATGGGCTAGTGGATTCTATTGGTCGGAGATGCATGAAGACTCAAAAAGGTATGTTGCTTCTTGTCTGGAATGTCAAAGAACGGGGAATATAAATCAAAGGAATGCTATGACTTTAAATTACAACTTGCAAATTAATCTATTCGACGTATGGGGAATTGACTTCATGGGGCCCTTCACTAGTTCAAATGGATATGAGCATATTTTAGTTATGGTTGATTATGTATCCAAATGGGTGGAGGCTATCCCTTATCGAAGAGCTTCAACGGAAGAATCCATATTCAAGATCAAAAATATTATATTCCCGTGCTATGGAGTCCCGCGAGTATTGATAAGTGATGGAGGAACACACTTTACGGGAAATGGTTTCAGAAAATGCTTGTCCAAGTTGGGGATCGAGCATAGAGTGGCCACAGCTTACCACCCCCAAACCAATGGTCAAGCGGAAACTTCAAATAGGCAGCTCAAGAGCATTCTTAATAAGACCGTTGAAAAGGGAGGTAAAGATTGGTCGAAAAAGTTGGACGGAGCATTGTGGGCATATCAGACGGCACACAAGACACTAATAGGTATGACACCATATCAATTTGTTTATGGTAAATCGTGTCATTTGCCTTTAGAGTTAGAACATAAAGCATATTGGGCGATCAAGGAGATGAATCTTAATTTCGACACTGCGGGAATCAAACGGAAGATTCAAATAAGTGAACTAGAAGAGATGAGGCTCAAAGCTTATGAGAGTGCAACCATCTACAAGGAAAGAATGAAAAGGTGGTATGATAAAAGGCTTCGAGCAAAGGAATTCAAAGAAGGTGATAAGGTTCTCCTCTATAACTCAAGGTTCAAAATATTTGGAAAAGGGAAGTGAAAGACCAAATGGGATGGACCATACATCGTTCACTCGGTCTCACCAAATGGAGCGGTAACAATCATGGACGTGAAAGGACATCAATATGTGGTTAACGGTCAACGATTGAAGGTTTTTCTTGAACAAGACATCGTGCCCATCGACTACATTGATATATATCACATGGAGGACGAGCCCGAGCGTCAAGCCTAAGACGTAAAACAAGGTAAGTTTTTTGTAAATAAGTTTTTGTTTTTGTTTTCGTATTTATTTCGAGTCCTTTTCATAATTTTTAGCTGGACCTATCCACCACCTAGGCTAGTATACACGAAACACAGAGGGCCACAAAAGATGGGCCGCGAGGGCCCAAAACAGGGGCAGGCCGGCCGGCCCATGCCGACCGGCCTAGCAGCCCCAGCCTCTGTTTCCGCCTGTTTTTCTCTGGGACGCGGTTCAGTGTATTTACTTTTCTTGCCTACCTTTTTAGGAGCTACAAAAATAGGCAAGGAATGGTTTCGGCCGAATCCTTCTAGGGATATTTAAGGATGCCTGGGGAGCTCGAGAATTGCATCTCATTTGCAATCTCCAATCTCCACGAAAGCACCCAAGCACTCATGGCATCCCCGAGCAGCACCAAAGGGAAGGAAGAGGTGAAGGCAACCATGGAAGAAGAAGGACACCTCCCCTCTCCAACGTCGGCGACCGAGGAGCTTCATCGGTGCGTTGTGGTGCCAAAGCTCAAGGAGGAGGTGAAGAGGACCGCACGGATTCGTTGCGAAGGGCGTATCCCAACAAGGCACATGGCTAGCCCAAATCCGTGGGTTGAAGAGAAGAAGGAGAAGCCCGCTTCTCCCGTTCGCTGCTCAAAGAGGCTCCTTGGGATGAAGAGGAAGGATTACAAAGAAAAGACCCCAGAGCCGACAGAGATTTATGGAGATAGCGACTACTCCGATGACCGGAGCCCTAGCTCGTGGGCAGCCGATGGAAGAGATGATAACGACCTCTATGTTTGGGAGGAGGTGCCCAAGGAGGAGCCGGAGGAGCACCACGAGCAAGGCGAAGGAGGCAACCCAGACGGCGGCAACGATCCGGACGATGGAGACGATGGAAGAAACAATGATCCGGAGGAAGAGCACAACATATGTTGCGCGGCTTGCCGCAATGCTATTGCAGAGCTCTTCTCTTCCCTTAACGAGTGCTTCCACACCATCAACGCCATGCAACAAAGGATTGAAGATTGGGAGCGCATGGCGGAAGACGACTTCAAGTTCCTTAACTGGAATATAAGGAAGCTCTTTGGGATGAACAAGAACTTCAAGAAGAAGGAGTAGTGCACCTCGTGCGAGAAGTTTCACTAGGTGTTGTAGTTAGCATGTTCTCCCCTTCGTACCTTTTGTAAAGTTACGACGAGGACGTCGTAAGATCTAAGCGTGGGGGGGAGCTAGCTAGCTACTCTTTTTTAAATTTTTTTTGCTTAAAGTGGTGTTAGGTCGAGTCTTTAAATCGAGTCAAGTGTGAGTTTTGCTTTATCTTTTTAGCTCGAAAGTGTCTTAATTTAGTGTTGAGTCAAGAAAAAGAAATAAAAAGTGTCTTATGCAAGTCTCTTATTTCTTTTCTTGTTATGTCTTTACTTTATCTTTGTTATTCGAGCATAAACTTGGTGATTAATCGTTTACCGTGGTGCTTAGTGGAAATTTACTTTGGTAAAGCACCCATATTCAAACTTTGATCTAGGACTTTGCTTCATCTATGCTTTTAGTAATGCGAACATTGGAGGCTTTAATTTCTAAAAATTAAGAAAAACACCTTGCTATGAAAGTTAGCGATCTCTTTCTCCAAGTTGAGAGGTAATATCTATCCTATACAAAGCCTATATATATATATATTCCACCATAAGTGTTGTTTAGCATGATGAATTAGGTTAGGATTTTACTCTCTTAGGAGGTCTAATTTTAAGCAATGATCATGTCCTTAATGTATATCTTTTATTGCTAGCCTCGTCATACATCGGTAACGGGAATTTCACATTGAATGCCCCGTACATCGCCAGATTCCATACCCAAACCCATAAACATCTTTTTATCATCTTATTCCTTGAACACAACCCATGTTCGAAGATTCGTTCAATTTTTAGGCAAGATTTTATTTTAAATTCAGATTGGTATTCATGTTCAAAAGATGAGCGAAAAGCTTCGGAAAAGAAGGTAAAGATGTGGAAAGAAGAAAAAAATATATATGTATGTGTATATGTGTGGTGCGCACACAAGAAAAAGAAGAGAAAAGAAAAAAAGAGAAAAAGAAAAAGAAAATGAAAAGAAGTAAAAGGAGAAAAATCCAAGGCAAAGCAAGAGAGGTGTAGTGAGGGATGACAAGTCAAATGAAGATCAATAGAAGTGCATGGAAGGATGCGACGATGTTGAGAACGAATCTTTGATATTCCATACCATGTGCAATCCGACATCGAGGATATCATTAGTGCCTTGAAGTCATTTTTTCCCTTTGCACATGTCCACCATTCTAAATCTTCTCAGCCTTTATACCCTTACATTATGGTTTAATTCTCATGATCATTGGCTTGGAAGGTGAACAACCACTAGAGGATTTTCCTAGCTTGATAATACTTGTGCTAGCTTCACTTGCCACAACCATAGCTCCACCTTACATTATAAATGAGAGACTTGTGGGAGGTGAGAGTTTATGAAATTATTTAGGATAGCCACTTTAAATGAGTGACATGCGAGAACTTGGAGAAGGGCTTTGTCTAATGCTTTGTGTAGGAATTTTATTTTTTAAAAGTTTGTAAAAACCCTCCGATGAAAGTAAGAAAGCAAGTATGGATGAAGTCAAAGATCTCTAGTGAAAAGGTATGAGTTGTGGGCTAAGTCTTGAATTGGTAATTTCTAAACGCCCATGTTTACATTATGATCTTTGTTTCATGTCTCTTATATTAAAGATGAATGGTTGACTAACTTGAAAGGAAAGAATTGACGAAGCATGTTTCAACTTCGTGGATGAACAATTTTTGAGCAACTTGCTCGAGGACGCGCAAGATCTAAGCGTGGGGGGATGTTGGCGGTCGATTTTCGTCAATCAAGAACACTTGTTATGTTATAGTTTGGATTTCATTTTGGAACTAACCCGCCACTAGGCATACTAATGATATAACAAGTTCATCGTTGGATGTGTGTTTTGGAGTATAATGTTTACCCAGGAATTCATGCACTAAATGAGAAGAGATGCACTCGGTTCGGAGGATGATCGAGAGGCTCCGACTGTGTGTGAACTTGACTCCAAAGGTGGCAAGGACCAATGTGCTTCAATGAAGAATCTCCGAGGACCAAGGTTCGGAGGATGATCGAGGGAGTAAGCATTCAAGAGGATCATCACCGAGGTCAAGGGAGGCCACCACGAGGAAGGAGAATGCCGGGGCCCTGCCACGGCGCCACCAGAGTTGAAGGACACCGAGAAACAGACTCCATCGGGGGCATCCACCATGTTCAACAGTGTCATGCCTAGCGTCTTGATGGGGTAAAGTAATCGTTTGTCCATGGAGTTGTAATGGATCTTGATATGTAGTCACCCACTCTCGTTTGGATCTCATATCTATCATACATTTTGTTGATGATGCTTAATGTTTAAGGTTAGCTACCATGCCTTCAGGGTTGCTCCCGTAGATCACATCAACATACCTTGTTCATTAGGGTTAGTATCGATTACCTTCGCGTAGTGACATGTACGAGGGAAGGGAAACACCTAATTCTTTGTTCACATGCCTAGATAGATTGGATCGGGGTTTTATCATGTTTCGGGTGATTGCATCTCAAGTACCTAGACTCCATGGGCATACGTTCTTCATACTCGTGAACCTCCTATCTCTCTCTTTAACATAATCTAGGGTTAGTTTCTCTTTACTTTATAGATTAATCTTTACATCATAAAGTCCTTAGTCAACTAAGTTAGTGTTAGGTTAAACGCAAGTAATCCCCTTGCTCCGTGGATTAACAAGAACCTTGGGGGTCCCCTCCCTTGGTGAAAAAGGCACCAAGTCACTCCGTGTACTTGCGGTGCAGTTGAACGCGGTTTTGAACCGTCAACACATATGCATTATTTACTTGCATTTTGGTTTGAATAATGTAGTTCCACTTGTCCTTGGAGATTATTTGTATGTAGGTGAAATAAGCATGAAAAGAGATGGAAACCCACCTTCTATGGAATTGTGACAGAACCACCCAAGATAATTCTGTATTATTACCTAAGCCGGTCCACGTGGCTCTTAAGCGATAATAAACAAGTATCCTGTCGTCTCTGCCAGGTCAAGCTCGGTGAATCACTTACAATACAGGATCGATAATATGCAACAAAGCCCACACGAAGGCGGGACCAGAGTGCAAGTTCAAATTACATAACAGCCCATAGGGTCAAATTATTACAAACCGGTTTTCATGCATAATAGTAAAGTTGCAGAGTTTCAACAGCAGAAAATGAAACTAGGCGTATGATACACATGGGAGGCCATCCCTAGCATATCACTCATCGTCATCATTCTCCCACTCAAGTTCCCAGCCCTCAAGAATAGAGCCAGGCCAAATAGTATTACTTGAAAACAACAAGTAAAGCGAGGCTGAGTATACTAATTGATGAGGACATGACACCCATGCAAACGGCCATGATTGGTGCATGGAATGCAGTAGAAGAAGTCCAGCAAGGGTGTCCAAGTCGAAGAGGAGACACGAGGCTAATCGGGTTCGAGTCCCCAAGGTGGAGGCCCAAAGAAATTCAAGTTCGAGCCCAGTTCAGAGTCCAGGACTAGTGCGCACTAAAAACGACGCCCAGGTCGCATACGAAGTCGGTTTTGGGCGTTCTTTATATGGCTGGAAGCAGAATTTCATAAAACCTTCCAATGGCACAGGTTTCAGGCCCAAATTCGTCCCGAGTCAACGGGAATCGTCGAAAGAAGTTGACGTCCAGAATCTACCAAGGTGATGCGTCGCCGGTTTGTTGGGCCTTAAGCCCAAGTTGAGGGCACCCCATCCTAGGTCGCCCCAACCCTAGGACGCCCCCTCATATACTCAGTAGCCACCGCATTTAGAACTCGAGTTTGTTTTACAAGTTAGCTTTAGCTACAACCGAACAGCCGCATAGCGCTGCCTTCGTGTATTGCAGACTCCACCTTCGAGTGATAGTAAGATTGCTCGCCCATTTTCCTTGTTCGTTCTTCGATTGCGTGCAGGAAACAATCTTCGTGATCAGGCTGACTTTACACCGGCAAGGTTGCTAACCATCGGGAGTTGGTTCAGCGATTGCATTGGCGCTTCGAGTTCGCTCGTCGTAGTCGGATCGTGAGGGTCGACAACCACCAAAT
Source organism: Cenchrus fungigraminus (assembly GCA_036936925.1). Classification (NCBI taxonomy): domain Eukaryota; kingdom Viridiplantae; phylum Streptophyta; class Magnoliopsida; order Poales; family Poaceae; genus Cenchrus; species Cenchrus fungigraminus. The sequence goes on along the minus strand of CM072779.1, from coordinate 86,609,357 downwards.
CGAATTTATCTCCACTCACCGAAAGATCGGGCACTCCGCCACTATCAAGTGGTATCAGTTTTCCAGGTTGATCGGTGAGTTTATCCAGTGTTTTATTTCCTACAGTCCACAAAAACCAAACAAAAATTTGTTTTTAGGTTAGATCCTTGTCCCTGCAACCCTTTTAGCCTCGCACCTTCATTCAATAACTTGCTTTGTTGAGTTTGCATGCTTTGTTCGTTCAATCGTTGCTGGTTACTTGTGTTTTATCTTTTTGTTTCTTGTTCTTCTCATCTAAACCTTAGTCGCCGTTGTTTCGTTCCACTGCTCGCCACACCATCACCTCGCAAAACACCGCCACCCCCCTCGGGCCTCGCGCACCGTCACGCGAAAACAGCTGCGATCCGGACTGCGTCGCGGCCCCCCTTATCATTTCCCCCTTCCTTTCGTGTGTGGAAAGAAATAAAAAAAAGAAAAAAAAGTAAAAAAACGGAAGATATGGGGCAGTCCACGCGCATCCCACGCGCGCCGCTTCCACGCTGATCCCCCTCACGTGGGACTCCACCTCCCTCGCGCCACATCACGCGTGCGAACCCCCCGGTCGCGACCGTGGTAGTGCCGCGTCATGTCCTTTTTTTTCCACCACCCGCGATCGCTCCCTCCCCTGTGTCTTGGAAAGTTTCCAAACGAAAAAAAGAAAGAAAGGAATAAAAAAAAGGAAAGAAGCAAAAAAAATAGGGAGAAGGAAGGGATCTGGTTCGGTCGGTGGAAGCCTCCCTCCGAGCCTCACGCTTGCCGCTACCCTCCCTGCATCGCGACCCCTAGGGCAACGCCCCCTCCCCCCACATGAACTCCGCGTCCTCCTTGGCTCGCCCCCCCTTTGGGCAACACCGAGCCCCCCCTCCCCCCTCCTTTTTTCCCCACGCACGCTGCTGTTTGTGTTTCTCTTCCTCGTGTTCCATTTTCGCACTTGTCCAGCAGCGTTTGTTTCATTTTAGCACTATAATTCAACTTTGCATCTATTGTTTGATTGTGCTAATCCTTCCTTTGAGTGCAGCCTACCCAGAACTCCACATATTTCTACGATGAGCAGGTTTTGTTTCTCCAGGCAATCGCTCCTCCAATCTTTCACAGGTTCCACCGGTTGGTTGCAGGTCACCCCTGTGTGCGTTGTAAGAACGTATAAGAATTTGATAACAGCACTAGTTTGAGCGCCTTGTGAGCCGTTACACCCCTGTTTTGTCGTCTCTTTTGTTTTTGTGTTTGCGCTACCCATGGCAGGCGATGACAAGAGGGATGACCAGCTACAGGACATGTGAACACGAGTTGGTGGACTTGCCGCGGACATTCAGACGATACATGCACGGCTGGATTCGATGACCACTTCATCGACGGAGCGGTTCGATACGCTCGACCTCACATAGACGGCCGCTAAGACCACACTCGACACCGTCGTGGCACGACTTGATGCTTTGCACACAACGCTCACAGAGTTGCAGAAGGACGACGGAGACCGCCGAGACCGCGCCCGCCGTGTGCTCCACCATTCGGGTAATGATTCATTTGCTACGATTATATTTGAACTTCCACCTTATAATGGCAAATATGATCCTGCTGCATATCTTGATTGGGAATTAGAAGTTGAACATCAATTTTCATACCATGATATTTGTGCTAATTCTCAAGTTCAAACTGCTATTAGTGAATTTACGGATTTTTCTTTAATGTGGTGGCGTGATTATAAACAAAGGCATCCGAGTACAATTCCAACCACTTGGGATCAATTAAAAGCTGCTATGCGACATAGATTTGTACCTTCTTATTATGCTCGAGATTTGCTTAAAAAAATGTAGCATTTTCAGCAAGGTTCTCAATCTGTTGAGGACTATTACCAGGCGTTACAAAAAGACATGATTCGGTGTGGGTTATTAGGGAAAATTGATGCTGCAATGGCATGTTTTTGTGGTGGTTTGAACCGCGAATTTCAGGACATACTATATCATAAGGAATATGCAGATATGACCATGTTATTTGAATATGCTTGCAAAGCTGAACGTGAAGTGCAGGGACGTCGCTCGAAGACATATTCTAACTCTTTTGCAGGAAGAAGCTCGACATCCAGCTCAGCGGCCGTTTTCCCTGCGCCATCCACGCCCACCGCTACACTGCGCGAGAGGACGGCCACACCTGCAGGCGCATCCTCATGTACAAATTCAGAACCATCACTCCATAATGCACCGAATACTCCTACTGAGAACATAGGTAATGCCCATGGTGCTGCACTCACGGAAGGTGAGAATTCTGTTAATGTGCTGAATTTTTCCACAAATCATGCTTTAGTTGAGCAATTCATAGTGGAACCATCTCTTGATTTATCTTTGTCCCATGGTGATTTGCTTGATGTTTCTTGTGATAAAGATGAATTGTGTGCTACTACTTCAGTTTTACATGCAAGTGCTGAAAATAAAAATATTATGCATGTTGCTAGTAAAAATGATGAGCTACATTTGTTGTCTTCTTTACATACCTTGGGTTACATTGAATTTGATAATTTGTGTAATCTAGATTGTTTAGAAGAGCGACTTTTTGCATATACTGATTTGCCATGGTTGTCATATTCATATCATGTTATTGGCAAATATCACAACAAAGGACAATATACGGTACACCGGGTTTATATTTGTACAGATCTGAATTCTTCTTTTGTTGTGCAAGATTGTGATCGATTAGAGGTAACCATCATACAAACATATTCACATGTTCCTCTAGTAGTTTTGTTTTGCAAGAAGGGACACATTGCTGGTGGCTCCCTATGATTTTTGGTGCTAAATTTTCTTCTAATCAACCAGCCATTAGTATTGTGTCTTTAGTTGGTGCTAATCTTTTGCAGGATAGTAATGACAAACCTTATGTGTCTTTCGATAACGACGTCTCCAGAGATGCTAACAATTTGATGCGACATGACATGATACACATTTGGAAACATGGTGACATTCCTCCTCACAATTGTTTTGGTTTGCTTTATTTCTGCAAACCCATTCTCCCTTGTGTTGTGCAGGATCGTTTTCAAGTACACTCGACATCGAGGACGACTTTTCTTCAAGAAGGGGAGAATGATGAGGACATGACACCCATGCATACGGCCATGATTGGTGCATGGAATGGAGTAGAAGAAGTCCAGCAAGGGTGTCCAAGTCAAAGAGGAGGCACGAGGCTAATCCGGTTCGAGTCCCCAAGGTGGAGGCCCAAAGCAATTCAAATTTGAGCCCAGTTCGGAGTCCAGGACCAGTGCGCACTAAAAATGACACCCAGGTTGCATACGAAGTCGGTTTTGGGCGTTCTTTATATGGCTGGAAGCAGAATTTTATAAAGCTTCCAATGGCACTAGTTTCAGGCCCAAAATAGTCCTGAGTCAACGGGAATCGTCAAAAGAAGTTGACGTCTAGAATCTGCCAAGGTGCTGCGTCGCCGGTTTGTTGGGCCTTAAGCCCAAGTTGAGGGCGCCCCATCCTAGGTCGCCCCAACCCTAGGACGCCCCTTCTCATACACTCAGTAGCCGTCGCATTTAGAACTCGAGTTTGTTTTACAAGTTAGCTTTAGCTACAACCGAACAGCCGCATAGCGCTGCCTTCGTGTATTGCAGACTCCACCTTCGAGTGATAGTAAGATTGCTCGCCTCTTTTTCTTGTTCGTTCTTCGATTGCGTGTAGGAAACGATCTTCGTGATCAGGATGACTTTGCACCGGCAAGGTTGGTAACCATCGGGAGTTCGCTCAGCGATTGCATTGGCGCTTCGAGTTCGCTCGTCGTAGTCGGATCGTGAGGGTCGACAACCACCAAATCGAATTTATCTGCACTCACTGAAAGATCGGGCACTCCGCCTCTGTCACTAATGCTCAGCAAGACTTACCCGACAAAAATAAATTACAACTAGACATACAAGGCTTTTTGGCTGGTGGGTTTGTTTTGCCAAAAGCGACTATTAGTTGATCCTTAATTCCAAGTTTTAGCTCAAGTTCTAGTATGTTAACCATTCTAGGTAAGCACCTAAACTAATCAAGCAGTTGTGCAAACAATATTAATCAAATAGCAAAATTAATCTATGTTCCATAATTCAATATGGGGTAGCTAGTGGTTAAGCCGTCTCAGATAACGGCGAGAGATCGACGATCGATCGAATTTATAAACCTTGCAAGGTACAACCCAAGACACACGGAAGAAGGTAGACCCTAAGAATCCAAATAAAAGCAAATGCAGGGTCTAGCCCGACCAGGCGGTTCCCGTCATTCGCATAGCTTAGGATCAGATGCTACAGTCCTAAGTACAAGGTTTACTGGTACGCCCAAAATAGTACGTCCAGACTCACACTTGCACTACCGGTGGCGAACCGGGAGATGCCTCTCAAGAGTAGTAGGGATAAAGTTCTCGCACTAGTTCATTAGGTACTAGGCTTACCGGTCCCATTCCAGACAAGTGCTTGGTACGTTCAATAGCTTAAACCAGCACAATGCTACTCGGTCGAGACCGAACCCATTGCTCTTACCACATGAGCAAGTCAGTTTAACCAACTTATGATTCCAACATAAGTAACCTATATCTCGCGAGCAATGAGCCATTACTCGACTTGTACCGTGTCCTTAAAGCATGGCACTAGCGACCTAACATACTAGTAAAAGAGCATAGGAACCTAAAAATCATGCATCTAGGTTTCAAATCAAGTCCTAAAACTTAAATGCACAAAACATAACATAAATACCAAAACTAAATTGTGAGTTTAGGAAAAAGGGTTAATGCACTCCGGTGCTTGCCTTCCTCTACTTCAGCTATAGCCTTCGGCTCTTCTAGACTTTGGTCCAGGTCTTGATGCACACCAAGCTCGTTCACTTCACCATCTACGGTCCCGTCTCCCTCCTGGGTGAGTATATACGTCCCGTCCGGTAAATCTACACGTATACATGCATATGCATTAGGTTGTGGTGAGGGTGGGAGAATTACCACCAAATCAACTCTTGTTGGCCACATTCATCCATACACTAATATTTTCTCACAAAAAGTATTGATTGTGGTGTGATAGTTAACTACAGACTACTTTGATGGTGATTGTGTGCACATCTAAGCAAATTAGATTAATTAACTTCACCAAACAGTATGGGGATGTGTTTAAATGATTACAAACAGAAACTAATTCATAAAATCCTTAATTAAACTTAAAAGTGAGCAAAACATATTTATTTAACTTCTAGTTAGCTTTTCATCAAAAATCCATATTAAATGAAATATAACTCCAACTGTCCTAAAATTTTGTAGACAACAACATATTCTTAAAATAAGCTCACATGCCAAAAATCAGCTCCAGATCACATATAAATTAATTTATATGAAAAAGACAAGAGTCAGCCTAGCATAACTAAATTAAATCATACAAAAAGATTCACTGATCTTTTTGGTCTCAACTTTCTCCTACAAGTCATTTATGTCATATTTAAGCTTCTGACCAAATTACAAATGTAGATCTATTTTATTTTATTCAAGTTATCAATTTAACATCCTACACAAGATTAAATACAAAACATGATTCAAACAAAATCCTAAAATCATATTTATTTTACCAGAGGTGCTAATCAACATGACAAAGCTCTGGGTGTATTGGTGCTTAAAGAAAAGATTTATTGAGGGGACTATAAAAAGCATCAAGATTAAGTTAACATAAAGATTACATAAATCATAACTACAAATCTATACATCAAACTTGTGTCATCTTTGGTCACAAATCTAAACATGGCATAAAGAACAATATATCCAAATTTCAACTCCATAACATGTGTATATTTTGAACTACAACAAAAGTACATGAAACTGAGTTTGATTTTTCATTTCAAATCTATACAGAAAAACCCTATACAACCTTTCTAGAAAAGGTAGATCTCAACACAAGGAAACCAACACAATTGGATTTACATTTTTCTGATTTCTCTATGATTTTAACAATTTTTCGAAGTTGCTGAGAAAACCTAAAATAGCTTTTACACTCAGGCCCTTGATCTAAGCTTTCTATATTATGAATAGGTCCCTAGTTTACTGAAAACACCGTGGAAAGAACTCAACCGTTGCAATGCGGTCCTCGCCGGAGCAGGGGAGACCGCCGGCGGCTGCTGGGGTGCCGGACTTGGCCAGAGGGGTGGCCTAGAGCCACTAGGGTGCCCACTTGCTTCGCCTGGAGAAGGAAACCCGGCCGGGGAAGTCGCCGGCGAGCCTCCACGGCGGCGCGCAGGGGTTACGCCCGCCGGAGCTCGGTGTCCCAGCGGTGGCAGCGTGAAATCGAGGCGGCGGTGACAGAGGAGGCTGCTGGAGGATCTAAGGGAGGCGGAGGTGTGGAGAGGGGGCGACGCAAGCAAGCGGCGGAGTTCGGCGGCGGCGGCGGCTATGGCGTGCCGGCGGCACTGGAAAAACGCGACGGGATGCTGCGGCTTGGTTTTAAATGACGCGCGTGTGTGCACGGGAACGACGAGGACGAGGCGGGGTGTACATTGGTGCGCACGACCAGCTGGCCCCTGCCTGCATGCGAGCGGGGACTCGCGGCGCAGCACACGACGGGTGTGTGGCCAGGCGGGCCCGCGGCTGCGCCCCTAGGCGCAGCGTACAGGCCCCGGGGTGTGCGGAGCCCCCCACGCGCGTGCCGTCCATGGCGATGGTCGCGAGGCGTTCGTACGCCGGACTTACGCGTGCGCAACACGTGGACGGCGCAGGCCAGGTGTGCGCGTGCGTGCGAACGCGCGGCGACGCCAGCCCCGGTGCCTGTTTTCTTTCCGTTTGCGCCTGTTCGATGAGGTGAAATTTTCTATAGTGAAATTTGGAGAACGTGTAAGAAAACCATTTCAAGATTATAGAGCTCTAAGAGGTTTGACCAAGATTTGGAAATTTGACTAGGGTTTCTTTTGCAAAGTTGGTCAAGATTAGATTAAACATGCTTTGGGACTAATCAAACTTACTTAACAAGGCTAAATATTGTGCTTATGTTAACTAAACATCAGGGATGTTACAGCCTACCCCCCTTAAAAAGAATCTCGTCCCGAGATTCGGAATTAAAAGATGAAAGGTAGGGGGAAGAACCTTACGATGTCTAGATTGAAGAAAACCCAGATAATTCTCATTGAGATAATGTTCAGTTTCCCATGTAGCTTCATCTACAAGATGATGACTCCATTGTATTTTATACATCTTTACGGATTTCCTTCGAGTTTTCTCTTTCCTTTACATCAAGAATTCTCAAAGGATGTTCAACAACAGATAGGTCTGGTTCAATCCAAGCATTTGCTTCTTTGATCACTTCTCTAGCTGGTTCATGAGCACATCTTCTTAATTGGGATACATGGAACACATTGTGGATGGCAGAGAACCGCTCAGGAAGCTGAATACGATATGCTACTGGTCCACATACTTGAGTGATCTCATAAGGGCCAATATAGTGTGGAGCTAATTTCCCTTTCACACTGAACCTTTGGACACCCTTAGTAGGCGAAACTTTCAAGTATACAAAATCGCCAACTTTATATTCCCTAGGTGCCTTTCCCTTGTCATAATGACTCTTTTGCCTCTCTTGAGCTATCCTCAAATTTTCCTTGATTACTCTCACTTTCTCTTCGGCATCCTTAACTAGAGTTGGACCAAAGAATTTCCTCTCACCGGCTTGTGACCAGTTCAAGGGAGTTTGACATCTTCGTCCATAAAGAGCCTCAAAAGGTGCCATTTTGAAGCTAGCTTGATAGTTATTGTTATAAGAAAATTCTGCCAAGGCGAGACACTTGTTCCAACTTTTATCAAAGTGAATAATGCAAGATCGCAACATGTCCTCTAGAATCTGGTTTACTCTCTTAGTTTAACCATCAGTCTGAGGATGATAATCTGAACTGCGTATGATTTTGGTTCCAAGGGACAAAACTGTTCCCAGAAACGTAACACAAAGAGAGAGCCTCTATCTGAAATTATAGTTTTGGGAACACCATACAAGCAAACAATGTGCTCAATATAAAGATTCACATAATCCTTGGCATCATATTTGGTGTTGACTACAATGAAGTGTGTAGTTTTTGTCAACCTATCAACAATAACCCAGATTGAATCATGATTTCTAGAAGTAAGTGGCAATCCCGACACAAAGTCCATGCTTATGTCATCCCACTTCCAGGAAGGTATGGGCAAAGGTTGGAGAGTATCAGAGGTTTTCAAATGACTTGGTTTAATTCTCTGGCAAGTATCACATTCCGATACATACTTTGCTATATCCACCTTCATATTGGTCCACCAAAAATTTTTCTTTTAAATTTTGATACATTTTGCTCCTTCCAGGATGGATAGAAAATTTAGAGAGATGACCCTCATCAAAGATTTCCTTTTTAAGTTCCCAATTATCAGGAACTACAAGATGTTGCTCAAACCAAACTATATCCCCCATCCTTATGCAAACAATCATATTTAGGATCTTTTTCCAATAATTTCTGTTTTATTAACTAGATGCCCTCATCCTGAAGTTGAGCCATGACAATTCTATTAAATAAATCAGACTCAGCGGAGATAGCATTTAGACTTCCTTGCTCCACAATTTCCAAGTGAAGCTTCCTCAACTCCTCACATAAAGTGTCACTATAAGATTCCACCGATAGGCAATTGCAGTGAGCCTTGCGGCTAAGAGCATCTGCAACTACATTAGCTTTCCCAGGGTGGTAGTGCACTTCAAGATCATAATCTTTGATCAGTTCTAACCATCTTCTTTGCCTCATATTCAGATCAGCTTGGGTGAAAATATATTTGAGGCTTTTGTGATCAGTGAAGAGGTTGCAGCGATTTCCCATAAGGTAATGCCTCCAAATTTTCAAGGCATGAACAACCGCTGCTAGCTTTAAATCATGTGTGGGATAATTCTTTTCATGAGGGCTGTTGGCGGTCGATTTCCGTCAACCTAGCCATGAGTTTACCTTCAATGTTGGTATTAATTTAATATCCATACTAACGATCCTAACCCCCTTGATATATCAAGTTCGTGTATGCATGTGGTTTTTGGAGTTTATTGTTTACGCAGGAATTAAGTACTTAAAAGGATGATTCTGAATATCGTTCATCGAGCACTTTGCAAGAGGATCGTGAAGCCCGGAACAAGTCAAGACACGACGTGAACATGACAATAAATGACCCGAGGACCGAAGGATGAGAAGGCAATTCTCCGGGGACTTGAGCAGAAAATGCGGGAGCTTGCGCGACAAGTACCCTTATCTATTTCGTGGAGAAGATAACGTCAAGGGCCCACATGCAACTCGGCAGGAACTCCAAATAACACGAGAAGAATCCAGAAGAAAGCGAGGGACGAACTGGGCCGAAACGGGCCCAGGCCGATCGGAATGGGCCGATCGGCCTAGCCCATTTTCTCGACCATTCGTCGCCCCCTTTGACCTAGACCCCTCTCAGGCTATTTATAGGTGCCACGCAAAGGGCCACGGGGAATTCATTCGTCATTCGCCGTCGAGGAGCAGAGAAGCTAGAGGGACACCATCTTGGAGAGGAGGGTCGAGCTAGTTGTCTAGGGCTACCCTAGCCGACATGGGAACCTTGCAAGGAAGACCACGTCGGAGTTCCGGAGCTAGAATCAAGATCAAGGTAGGATCCCGGTTGGTGATCTTGTTCATGTATCATTCATGGTGAAGTTATTATATGAATCCGATTTCTAGCGATCAAGTGTCTCTTCTACGAATTCGTTCTTCTTGGGTTTGCTTCTTTTCAATCTATTCTCGAGATAGATTGCTCGGGGTGTTCTTGTAGCCGCAGTGGCTAGAGGTGCATACTGGATCTACCAAGGATTGCGACATGCTCCTTGTGAGCGTGCTTGTAGGTTAACCGCTGATAAACCGGGATGTCATGACAGGACGCCTGGATCAGGAGTAAGGCGGCACCACAGGGGATGGAACGGAGACCATGGTTTAAGGAGGCTTTTAATGAGATTCGTTTTCTATCTGCATCTCTTGTTGGGAACTACAACAAAGGCACGATCCACCTTTCTAGATCGGTTATCTCTATGCTTTCTCTTGCTACCTCTTGTGTTTTATAGATTAGATGCATTTGATCTCCTCTCAAAGATTCGAAGAGTTCTTTTCGCTTTAGTAGATTGATTCTTGTTTTACACACTGTTCCACGGATTCGATATCTTGGGTTCACACTTAAGGGAAGAAGCGTCCCATGGCTCGTTCGCTTGCGAGTCGAAGTTTACAACGAGATTCAACCGTCAACAAGCTGTCAAACCCCTTTTTCTGGCGCTGTTGCCGGGGAACAAGTAATCAAGATCCAATCTATTATCGTGTTCGTAAATATTTTTTGTTTTCTTTTTGATTTTTCTTTTTCATCTACAAAGATTTGATCATTCCATAAATAAAAAAAATCAATCTAATCTAATTTCTTTTTTTAGTTTCTTTTTAGATTTTGTGTATATTTTGTTTATTGCTAACCCTAACAGGAGATGGACGGCCACCTCTCCAACAAACCGAAAAATTTTGTGGATGATCCAGAAAAACTTTACAGGCAAAGGAGACGCGCGACACAAGCTAAGAAGCTGGAATTTGCTAATCCAAAAGTGGAAGACGGATCGTCGGGATCGTCGTCGGAATCTCCACCTCAAAGTCTGAAAGCACCACTAAGTCCGAGAGGAGATCCGCAACAACCGCCACCAATGGGAGATCCACAACCGGAACGCAAGATCGAGGAGCTATGCATCCCGGAACTCTGTGATATACCCGTTCTCAACCTTGATGACATCGCAAGACCATTCGAGATCAAGACTTCAACTATTCGCATGGTGCAACACTCGCCGTTCACCGGTAAAGAGGACCCTAACCTCCACATTCAAGCATTCGTCCAACTTCGTCAAACTTTCAAGATGGATGGGGTGACTCAAAATCAATTGAGGGTGAGGCTTTTCCCATTCTCGCTACTTGGGAAAGCTTTGCAATGGTTCTATACTTTACCGACGGACACGGTGCAAAATTGGGAAGCGTTGATGAAGGCTTTCATGAAGGAATACTATTCGCCGGGTAAGACTCAAAGCTTGCGTAATAAGATTGCTACTTTTGCTCAATATCCTACGGAGACTATCGCGGAGGCTTTTGAGCGCTTCAATGAGTACATCCGGGCCGTGCCACATCACAAGTTCCCGAAGGAAGACCTCGTTCAAAAGTTCTATCAAGGGCTCAATATGGCATCGAGGACCGTAATTGATGCATCGGCGGGAGGATCTATCATTGAGCTTACTCCAACAGAAGCTTTCACTCTATTCAAGAAGGTTGTGGACAATGATACATGGGCGTCGTCAGGACGCTTACTTCTGGTTCAGCCCACGGGCAATGTCAAGGGTGTTTTGTAGGTTGAAAAGGAGGATCTTCTCGAAGGAAAAATTGACTCGCTCATGAGGAGGTTGGAGAAGATGGAAGTGGAAAAGAAAGAGGCTAAAGACCTAAAGGCCGCCGAAGCAAGATCCACATGTGAAGAGTGCGGGGAGTACGGCCATGTCCAAAAAGATTGTCCGGAGGAAGCAAGGATGCTCGACTACATGACGAAGGGTGATTTGCCGAATTATCGCTACGGTCAAGGTAGATCTCAATTTAATGCAAGTTCATCTCTTCAAAATTTGGTGCCTCTTCGTATACAATTGAAGGATTTCATGGACGAGCAAGCTAAGATCAACAAGGACACCGTCAATAAGTTCAAGGCTATGGACAAGATATTGGAGAATATTGATGGCAAGGTGACGGAGGTCGGAAGTTCCAACCAACAAGTGCTTAATATGATGAAGATGTTGGAGTCACAAGTGGGACAACTTGCCGGGCGCCTTCCGGCCAATGAAGGAAAGCTACCGGGGCAGCCCCAAGGGTCCGAGTCGGCAAAAGCTATTCAAACTCGCTCGGGAAAGGAGACCGTGGATCCCGAAAATTCAGCCGGAGCAAAGAAGCCTAAGCAAACCGCCAAGACGGAAGGAAACATTAAGGAAAAAGTTGCTACTACTCCGGAGATAGTCACCGAAGAGCCAAAGTTTGAAATGCCAAGTGATGACACGAAGATACCGCCGCTAAAGCCACATTACTTCCGAGGTAAAATTGATAATCACTTTGAAAAATTTGTGGAAGTGGTGCGCAGGTTAAGCATCAACATGCCGCTATTGGACGCTCTTCAAGTTCCAACATACTCTCGCTACTTCAAAGACATACTTGCCAACAAGTATGAGATGGCGGCACTCGGGGGAGATCACATCAAGATGTCCGAGCAATGCAGCGCCGCTATTGCAAATCAAGGGCCGGCGAAGCAAAGAGACCCCGGATGTCCGACCATCCCATGTTCCATCGGCTCATTCAATTTCGAGAAGGCATTGTGCGATCTTGGGGCAAGTGTGAGCGTAATGCCAAGGGACATGTTCGAGAAGCTACACCCACCAGAGCTGGAGCCCACGGCTATGAGTTTGGAGTTGGGTGACAATTCTATTCGCTACCCCGCGGGGATCGCCGTGGACGTACCCGTGAAGGTTGGGGACTACATCATCCCCGTCGACTTCGTCGTGCTCGAGATGGGAGAAAGGGCGAAGCCGCCTCTCATCCTTGGGAGGCCATTCCTCAAGACCGTCGAGGTAGCCATCGACGTCGGCAAGGGGGAGATCGAGTTCGACATTAACGGCGAACGGAGTATCTACAAGTTTCGTCCACGCTCCAAGGTATGCAATATGATTAACGTCAAATATGTTCCGCCTCATCGTCGCATTGTCAAGGAAGAGCCAAAGGAGAAGGAAGCGAAGAAAAGCAATGAAGTCAAGATTGTCGCGTCCGTCAAGACAAAGGAACAAAGCCTGCCTGTGAAGACCAAAAAGATGACAAGGCCAACTAATAAACTTGCGCCGAAGAAGATGGTGCGGAAGTGGGTACCCAAGATTGCAACGCCCGCAAAGAGCGTTGATCCGAAGTGAAGGAGTAAAGAAGTCTAGCTATGGACTCTAAACAAAGCGCTTGGCGGGAGGCAACCCGTTCGTAGAGTCAAGAATAAAGCTACCGGGAGGACAACCCGCTCAAGAATAAAGGCTACCGGGAGGGCAACCCGGAAGATTTTTCAAGTTTCAAGTAAGTCGGTCATAGAATTTGCTACGCAAGACTTGGTATAAACTCTTAAGTGGTTGAACATTTGTTAGAGACCTTAAATTTGCTCGGTTATTTTGTTTTGGATTTTTCTATCATAAACCAATGACATGAGCCATCCCATGATTTATTTGCCTCTTTTCGAGAAACTAGCACCAAAAATTCCAGCACCTATTAAAACTTCCCATCCTCCCCATGGTGGTAAGTTTGACTTGTTTTTCATGCTAAAAACACATGAGTAGAGCCCCACGTTGTTCTTTAATAATTTTAAATTTTTGACGCATGGTAGCACTCGCGTGAACATAGGAAAATCGATTTTTGGTTTAACTTTGCATAACATCTACCGGTTTCTCTAGAGTTAGATTTTCCCAAAGCCTCTTTTGATTTTATTCATTCAAAATCTCTCTCTCATGTTTAGCCAAAATTAGAAACCTAAACCCATCACCCTATGGTCAAGCCGGAGGAGCTCGCTATCAATTAATGAGAGTGAGCGATCCCGGTGAACCAAAATCAATGTCGTCAGAAAATTTTCGACTTACAAATGTTTTTGATGCTTAAAAACTCCTCTAATAATATATTTGGACTCATGTTAGTTCTGAATTAAATTTGAATTTTCGAAATTAGAGGAGTGATTAAGTGTCTAAACATGATCATGTGGGGTATTTGAGGTTAATTAACACTTAAGGACCTAGGATGCTTCATGGGAAGGCATAAATCATTAAAGCATCCTAGGGACATGTCATGACAAGCATAGGGGGCAGCAAGCATCATGTTTTTGCAGGAATCAATGGAGGCACATGAAGCAAGGAGACATGGGAGACAAGAGTTGACACAAAGAAAAGGAGAAAGGAGATTAAGCTCATCATTCAAGGGAAGGGAGTGGATGAGAATGTTTGGGCGGTGGTCTAACGTGGAGCACGAGACTAGGAGGTCCCAATGCACTAAAGAGCATCCCAGGAAAAAAGGAGAGCAATTGGGGGAAGAGAGGCTCTAGGCCGATCGGACTAGGCCGGTCGGCCTGGCTCCCTTTTTAAGCCCCCGGTGCTCCCCTTCGGATGGTAAGTCCTCCACCCCATTGCAAGTTCATATCCCCAAGTTCATAGTCCAGGAAGCTCCCAAACTCTCCAAAAAAATTCGTCCTCCAATCCTTAGTCCAAAAATCCTGAAAAATTCACCACAATTCTTATTCTTCCATATACTTTGTTTGTGGAATTTTTCTTCCGACAAGAAACCCCGGGAGAGTTGTTTGAGTGTTCTTGCAGCAAGGAACCATGAGGAAGGCCGTCAACTTTGTTCTTGGGAAGAAACGATCATCATCATCATCGAAGGCGCTGTCGTCGGGCTCTTCGCGGAGGCACTCGGTCTCCGAGTCTCCGCGAAGCATGGAAGAAGATGTCGTGGCACCAAGGGGTGACATGCTACTCCTTGGTGGCATGAGGGATACACGAAGCTCGTCCATGCGGTTCACCGAACCGCGTGGGCATACCGAGGAGCCGCCACGACGATCGACGCGCTCAACCGTTCCTCCACCACACAAGAGCAAGCGCTCGAAATATGGCTTCACCATTATGTCGAAGGAAGAAGAAGAGAGGCTTGGTTTTCTTGAAGGAAGGATTGTGGCGAATGTTGATTTTGATGATGATGCTCTACTCAAGTTGGGATTCCATTCGGATATTTATCAACTCGAAGATCACCTTGGGTGGACGCAATTTTCCAATGGAGTTACGGTACATGTGCACAAGGAACTTGCTCTTGAAATACTTATGACAATGAAGCCGGAGATCACGGAGGAAGGTGTGGCATGCCTTTCATTCCGTCTTGAAGATGTAGAGCAAGTGATCCCCTATGATTATATTAGAGAGTTGCTCGGTTTCAAGAAGAATGAACCGGAATTAGTTGAAGTCCAAGTGGGCCAAATTGAAGAATTTTGGGGGATGATTTCGGAGAAGGAGAATCGACAAAGAAATAGCATCAAGAATATTGTTATCCAAGTCTTCCACTCATGGATGAGCAAGCGTATCATGGGAAGGATGAGAGAGACAAAGATCACCGATACGGAGTTGAATTGGCTATATGCAGGATTGGTGGCAAGACAAGAAATCAACCCGACATACATCATGATAAATCGGTGGGCTTGTGAAGCGGTCTCGAGAAGAGGAAGTATTGGTTCGGGTTGCTATTTGACAATGTTGGCTATTGCATTAAAGCCAACAATTCGAAGAAACCCACAACTTTTGCTTATTGGGACTTCATTGGCCATAGATTATTTGAGGCAAGGAAAGTATATAAGTGGAGATGAGAAGAAAGGATTCAGGGTGGCAGTGGTAAATATCCCTCTCCCGGATATGAAATTGAAATTATTTGTCGAAGGGAGAGAAGATTGGTTGGGAGATGAACCGCATGTGGCAGCCAAGAAGAGCAAGAGAGGAGTCATAATTGAAGAAGGGTCATCATCCGCAGCCCAAGGAGGACAAGGAGCCACATTCCAAGGAGCACCAAGTGGTAGTGTACCTACCGGGTGGACCGGAGCACCATATGGCGGAGTTCCAATGCCACATTATGGAGGGATTCCATCACCACAAGTTAGAGTCCCAATGCAGCCATGTAGGGGTGTTCCAATGCAAGCATGGGGGAGTGGAATGCCTATGGGGCCTCCACCTCCAATGTATGGTCAACCGGGAGGCGCGCCGTACATAGTACCAAATGCGGCGTTTGTTCAACCTTATTCACATTTAGTCCAACCGCAACAAAGTGCAGCCATCATTGGAGCTTATGTGGAGAGGAATATGCAAGATGCCGAGATCGTGCACTCGCACGTGAACAACATGCAAGAGGGAACGGCGAACATCACCTACCAACTTGGGCGCTTACATCTAATGCCACCGGAGGAGTTTCATGGAGGACCGATGCAACATTATTATGAGCAAGGATACAACGAGCAACCACCGCAAGAGTGAAGATGAAGGAAGGAAGACGCATGCAAGTTTGGTTTGATTTTTATTTTTCCCTTTCTTTTATTTTCAGTTTGTGTGCAAGAATGTGTGTGCGTAGCATCTTCTATTTTATTTGATTTCAGCATGTGTGTGGTAGTAGTAGTTTTCGTTTCCTATCGCCATGAATAAAGTTCACCATCATTTTATAATTTTTAATATGGATGGAAACTTGTACCATGTGATATGTGATGATCGTTGCCACTTTGATCATGCCTAAACTTGTTATATATATGATTAAGCTAGTGCTCTCTTTTAAAACGAATCTGAAAATCAACTTAAATACTAGCTTAATCTTATGTGGAGGTAACGATAATTTAAGTCCTATGGTGTTTTTCATGCTCTCATTTTTGGTTAAATCAAGGTTGATTTCTTTTTATGCTTAAAATGATGCTAGCCTTATCATAATGACCACTTGCATTTTGCTCTACCCATCCAAAGCCATATTATGATTGAGTGAAAAACCTTAGTGTTTCAAGATTAATTTTTGGGTGCTTCAATTCAGATTTAGTTCTTAATGGTTCGAGTCTAGGAAGCTGGTCATTTTGTATTTTTGCGTATCGATCTTTTTGCTAGCCTTTCTATCCGTGCATTGTGAGTTTCCACATTGGGAATTTCGCAAACCTCGCCGGATATCCACCCACAAACCCATATCATCTCTTTTTGTGTTCACCTCCTTGATCAAACCCAAACTTGAGTATGGATGAATATTTTGAGGAAGACTACAAGAAGAAGGCGCCATCAAGTGGAGATAACTTTGGGAGATTCCAAAAAGACCCGTAGAAGATTTCGAGTATCTTTCTCCATAGAAGATTCCAAAAATTTCAGTACCACCTTGGCATTTTCCTTACACCTCTTTTGCTCGAGGACGAGCAACGTCTAAGCATGGGGAGGTTGCCAAGGAAGTACTAGTGTAGTCTAGAGTTCAAGGGGAGTTAAAAAAATGAAAAATGAATGAAAAAGGAAAAAATGATGGAGAAAAGAAAAAGTATGATGAAAGAAAAAAAAATAAAGGAAAAAGTATGAGGAGAAAAATAAAGGAGAAAAAAATATAAAGCTCCCCGGTTCTCTAGTTACACTTGAAAGGTTCAAAGAGCTTCAAGATCAAGACCCATACTCTTTTCCAACCATGTGCAATCCGATAACGAGGACTTTGCTTGTGCCTCGGGATCACTTCATTCCATTTGCACATGTCCACCTATCTAAAAGTGTGTGTATTTTTCTCTCCCCCCTCCTTGAAATATTATTTTCCAATGACCTTTTTCACTAGGCTCGGTAATTCCATGAGGAACTTGTCTTGTTTTGTTTGCATTCCATTTATGAAATCTTGATAGGACTAAACTTTCCCATAGCTCCATATAAAGCTTTCCACCAAATACTTGAGAGAGGAAAGGAGTAGTTCTAGTAGGCTTGAGAGACAAGATGAGTTGAGAGTACATGAGCTAGATGTAAGGAGGTTTGTTATTGATATTGGTAAAGCAATTTTTCTATCTCGTTCTTAATTTTCAAAATATCTAAGATTTATTTCCATTTTGGGAGCATGATTAATTACTTGTGGAAAGAGCTTTATTGATATCTACCCTCCATGAAGAAGAAAGCTAGTTACACTATGAAACTTTAACTTATATAATTTTAGAGAGCATTATGTCTTTTTCATATATGATCAAGTGCAGGTTATGAACATTGAAGGGCAACACTGATATCCATTGAAGGCTTACTCGAGGACGAGCAAGGTTTAAGCATGGGGGGATGTTGGCGGTCGATTTCCGTCAACCTAGCCATGAGTTTACCTTCAATGTTGGTATTAATTTAATATCCATACTAACGATCCTAACCCCCTTGATATATCAAGTTCGTGTATGCATGTGGTTTTTGGAGTTTATTGTTTACGTAGGAATTAAGTACTTAAAAGGATGATTCCGGATATCGTTCATCGAGCACTTTGCAAGAGGATCGTGAAGCCCGGAACAAGTCATGACACGACGTGAACATGACTCCAAATGACCCAAGGACCGAAGGACGAGAAGGCAATTGTCCGGGGACTTGAGCAGAAAATGCGGGAGCTTGCGCGACAAGTACCCTTATCTATTTCATGGAGAAGATGACGTCAAGGGCCCACATGCAACTCGGCAGGAACTCCAAATAACACAAGAAGAATCCAGAAGAAAGCGGGGGACGAACTGGGCCGAAACGGGCCCAGGCCGATCAGAATGGGCCGATCGGCCTGGCCCATTTTCTCGGCCATTCGTCACCCCCCTTGACCTAGACCCCCCTTGGGCTATTTATAGGTGCCACGCCAAGAGCCACGGGGAATTCATTCGTCATTCACCGTCGAGGAGCAGAGACGCTAGAGGGACACCATCTCGGAGAGGAGGGTTGAGCTAGTTGTCTAGGGCTACCCTAGCCGATGTGGGAACCTTGCAAGGAAGACCATGTTAGAGTTCCGGAGCTAGAATCAAGATCAAGGTAGGATACTGGTTGGTGATCTTGTTCATGTATCATTCATGGTGAAGTTATTATATGAATCCGATTTCTAGCGATCAAGTGTCTCTTCTACGAATTCGTTCTTCTTGGGTTTGCTTCTTTTCAATCTATTCTCGAGATAGATTGCTCGGGGTATTCTTGTAGCTGCGGTGGCTAGAGGTGCATACCGGATCTACCAAGGATTGCGACATGCTCCTTGTGAGCGTGCTTGTAGGTTAACCGCTGAAAAACCGGGACGTCGTGATAGGACGCCTGGATCAGGTGTAAGGCGGCACCACAGGGGATGGAACGGAGACCACAGTTTAAAGAGGCTTTTAATGAGATTCGTTTTCTATCTTCATCTCTTGTTCGGAACTAAAACAAAGGCATGATCTACCTTTCTACATCGGTTATCTCTATGCTTTCTCTTGCTACCTCTTGTGTTTTATAGATTAGATGCATTTGATCTTCTCTCAAAGATTCGAAGAGTTCTTTTCGCTTTAGTAGATTGATTCTTGTTTTACACACTATTCCACGGATTCGATAGAT
Organism: Cenchrus fungigraminus; assembly: GCA_036936925.1. Taxonomy (NCBI): domain Eukaryota; kingdom Viridiplantae; phylum Streptophyta; class Magnoliopsida; order Poales; family Poaceae; genus Cenchrus; species Cenchrus fungigraminus. Next base: position 86,590,222 of record CM072779.1, on the reverse strand, counting down.
TGGGTTCACACTTAAGGGAAGAAGGGTCCCATGGCTCGTTCGCTTGCGAGTCGAAGTTTACAACGAGATTCAACCGTCAACAAGGGCGAAGCGCCCGTGAGGCATAGGCAATGACTCGATTTTCTTGCATAAGAACACAACCAAGACCTGTGCCTGAAGCATCACAATAAACTTCATATGGCTTAGAGTTGTCAGGCTGTGCTAGCACTGGGGCTGAAGTTAAAAGTTCTCTTAATTTACGAAAAGCCTTATCACAAACCTCACTCCACACAAATTTTACTCCTTTCTTTAACAGCTCAATCATAGGCTTTGCAATTCTAGAGAAGTCCGGAATAAAGCCGCGATAATAACCTGCCAAGCCTAGAAAGTTGCGGATTTGATGAGCTGATTTAGGAGGTTGCCAATCCATTACTTCCTGAACTTTACTTGGATCGACAGATATGCCCTTACTGGAAATAGTGTGCCCCAAAAATTTTACACTATCCAACCAAACTCACACTTGGATAATTTTGCATAAAGTTTATGATCTCTCAAGCGTTGTAAGACAATGCGAAGATGTTCCGCATGCTCTTTCTTGTTCTTGGAATAGATCAAAATGTCATCAATGAAAACCACTACGAATTTATCCAACTCCGTCATAAATACGGAATTCATAAGATACATGAAGTAGGCTGGTGCATTTGTAAGACCAAAAGACATGACCAGATACTCATATAAGCCATAGCGAGAATGCGGTCTTTGGAATATCACTAGGCAGGATTTTTATTTGATGATAGCCAGACCGAAGATCGATCTTTGAGAAAACCTTGGCTCCAGCCAACTGGTCAAATAGAACATCAATGCGGTGTAAAGGATATTTATTTTTGATAGTCACCGCATTGAGAGGTCAGTAGTCCACACACAACCTCAGGCTACCATCTTTCTTTTTCACAAATAGGGCTGGACAATCCCAAGGAGAAGAACTTGGGCGGATATAACCCTTATCTAGCAATTCTTGGAGTTGTTTCTTTAATTCAGCTAATTCTTTGAGTGGCATTCGATAAGATCTTTTAGAAATAGGAGCAGTGCCAGGCTGAAGCTCAATAACAAACTCAACATCTCTGTCTGGTGGCAAGCCAGGCAAATCATTAGGAAAGACATCCGTGTACTCACACACCACTGGAATGTCATCAAGTTGAGAAGTTATTGCTGTGAAAGCACAAGAGCCTTTATAGCCTTTAGGAGGAAGGTAGAGAATTGAGTTTCCAAAGATAGGTGAATTGATTTCTATCATTCTTTCAGAAATATCCAGGATAACCTTGTGCTGAGTCATTCAATTCAGGCCTAGGATAATATCTAACCCATGCAGACTCAATGTGACAAGATGTGTTGGGAAGGTCTTGCTACCTATCTCAAGCGGTACTCTTAAGACTACGTGATGTGAAGCAACCTTTCCACTCGGTGTGGCAATCATATAGGCCTGATTTGTATGACTCCATTTTAAACCCAAATTGCTCATACTTTTCACATTTATAAAGCTATGTGTAGCACCAGAATCAAATACTATTGTAACTGGGCGACCTCGGATAGAGAATGTACCCGTTAAGACTGGTGCTCCCTCTGGAAGATCAACCACTGTGGTGAAGTTCAGTCTACCCTGCTTCACCTGAACAGTCTGCTTCTTGCCCTGGTTTCTAGATTTAGAACCCTGCCCTTGATTCTGTTGATTTTGCTGCCTAGGGCGAGGACACTTGTTAGCATAGTGCCCCAGCTGTCCACAGTTGTAGCAACGGCGATCATTGCTATTGCATGGAGGTGGGGGTGCATTGGGCTTGGAAGCTTGCTGCTGAGTGTTACGGAAACTGAAGTTCCCAAAAGGTTTACTCTGTGACTTTCATCACCTAGCGTCCAGATGAAGATGGCTGGGTGGAACCCTGCACATTCTTCTTCACAAACTTAAACTTCTTTCCCTGCCCACTGCTCGAGGCTTGATTGAATTTCCTCTTCCTATCCTGTTGAGCCCTCTTCATGGCGTCCTCTTGAGAGATAGCCAGATTAACAAGCTCAGGATAGCTGTCAGTCTTTACCAGGTTTAGCCTCTCATAAAGCTCACCATCAAGACCATAGCGGAAACGCTCCATTTTCTTCTTATCAGTATCCACATGGTAATCACCATACTGATAGAGGCTGTTAAACTTCTGAGAATATTGATAGATAGAGTCTGAACCTTGCTTGACATTCAACAATTCCCTCATCTTCCTATTAATAAGTCCTTTTGGGATGTGTTGCTCTTTGAAGGCCTTTTTGAATTCTTCCCAAGTGATTTGATGGCCCTGTGGCTGCATAGACATGAAATGCTCCCACCAAATCAATGTCTCGCCTCTAAGCTGTTGGGCGGTGAAGCCAGCCTTGCACTCCTCAGAGCACGGCAGCACAAAGACTGAGAACTTGGCCTCTAGGGCCCTGATGAAAGCATCAGCCTCAAGGGGCTCTTCAGCCTTGGAGAACTCAGGAGGCCTCATTGACCTAAAGTGCTCGTACCTAGTGACATTGTGAGGTCCATTTTGATCCTGACCATGATGGTTCAAGGGCTGCTGCAACCTCTGTGAGAAATTTGTTGCTGAGTATGAAGAATCTGCCGCAGCACATCCGTCTGAGCACCAATGAACGCCTCAGACGGGGTCATGTGTGGGGGTGGAGGAGGATCACCACCACCATGAACTCCAGAGCCCCCAGGGGTGTTATTTGCATTATCAACCATCTGAAAAGTCGAACTTTCATTAGACACATATTCAAAGCTTGCTCAAAATAATAACAAGTAGAATATGCATACAAAAATTCAAACTATTAAACATTCAGAATTTAGACAGCATAACAGCCCTGAATATAAAATTCAAAACTTTCTATACAAATGTCAAAAATTTCTAAGTTTTGGTCAGCATGTGTAGAATTTTATAAGCTATAACTTTGGTATTCAACTCCAGGACAGATTCAAATGTTACAGGGGTCGAAAAATTCAGTTACCAAAGTTCTGTCCAGCAGTTTTGACAGCAAACAGAAGCTTACTACAAATTCGATATTTTTCAAACTACACATGCAAAAATGCTGAATTTTTGTGAGCATATCCATTATGAAGTTTTTAACAACTTTGGTATTCATCGAAAAATTCGGAAATGACCATAACTATCTTCATTTCATTTCTGAGGCAGATTGCTGCCGAAAAGGTGTTCTCCACCATATTTGCATGATTACAAACTTTGTGGATCACTATTACATAAGGGGTTACTATGTAGCATCTAGCTACACAAAAGAATACTCCTAAGTCCGCCTACCACAAAAACCAACCAAAAAGAGGCTAACAAAGAGTACATGTCAAGTCCTAATACATCATCTAAGGACTAGTTCCCTATGGAGCCTGCACTAGCTACTGGAGAGCCCTGTGCTGCAGGTGGAGGTGGTGTTGTCTGGCTCATCTAGTCAAGGTCGGACACGTCCTGCACCTCCTCAGGCTCAACCTGAATCTCCTGCTGGTCATCCTGTCCAACAGTCGGTGGTGGATGCATCTGCTATAACAAACCCACAACACCATCCATAGCTTCTACATTGAGCTCTAGGTCCTCAACCTGCTCCTGCAAATCCTGGATGTGCTGAAGGTGCACCAATCTCTCGGCATCCCTATCATCCAACTGGGCTTGCAGCCCTTGCTGCCCAGCCTGCAAATCCAGAATCTGCTGCAAGTGGTTCCCCCGCTCAATCTCGAACTGTAGCACCTGCCCCTGGAGTCTAGTAATGGTCTGCATAGCCTGTGCAAAACCATTATGCTGCTCCATGAAGGCCCCAGCAAGCTAGAGTGCGTACCAGGTAGCTCTAGAAAGACAGCTGGCCAAGTCGTCAGAGAGAGCACGACAAAGATCCTGGAGGTTGTACAAAGCCCCCAAGCATCGGGTCAGTGTCTATACGGTGTCGAACGGAGGCACAACGTCGAGGAGTGTAGCTATGTTGGCCAAACGGCCTAGCCACACAGGGTCGTTGGGGTCCATAGCAGGAACCAACTCCAACAGAGACGCCATCATCTCCTGAGGACAGTGACTGGCGAGAGTGTGAAGCACCGCACCATCAATGCTGCCGACTCCACCGCCTCTAGAGAGCAGTGGCACAGGAGCTCCATGCTCAAGTCAGCCCACTCGGGATGGTCCAGGTGAGGAAGCACAGTGACTCGCACACGACAGCTCGGTACTCCCAGCTCCTCGTACTCCACTCCCTCATAGAAGGGAGGGGTGGTGTAGCCGACGGCACTAAGGGCACCCCACACGATGCGGGCGAAGCCATCCCAGTGCAGTCCCGTGGTAGCAAACGTACCATCGGCGTTCACTGCAACCAACCCAGGGGCAGCCATCTGTAAAATAATTACAAACACATGTTAGAACCCACAAAGATGAGTTTAACATGCTATATGGCAAAACTGGCAGTTCTGAACAAAAATTCATAACTGAAAAACCAGTACCCCAAAAATTCCATTTTTTGTGAGCAACTCGACAACGATACAACTCACATTTTTGGTATTCAACGGTTGAATCAATTCAGATTAGAAAAGGGTCTAACAGATTCATTTTCAGAGTGCTATTGTCCAGAAATTTTTCAGCAGGGCAGAGCTTCCCTAAAAAGATCATATATCAAAAATTGAGAACCCAATGACCATGAAATTTTGACAACACAAAATAGGCTATATAAGGAACATTTTTGGTATAGATTGTCTTAGTAGAATCTGTTCAGAATAAGATATAAAAATTCGAGATTTCAGCTTGTCAAGGGTTGAGACCTGGACAGATCCGCAAGGGGGCTACCCAAGCAGTTTGCAGGTTAATGGAAGGATCGGGAACTAAGAGTGTAGGTGGTAGTTCACTTGATGAACTCGGAACACGGCAAGTAGGCGAGGGACATGGGGACACAGGGGTTTAGACTGATTCAGGCCTCCGGAGAGTAAAACCATACATCCAGTTTGGTGTATTGTGCGGAGCGTGAATGGGATGAAGATGGTCCCCTCGAATGGAGTCCCAGGCCACCTTATATGGGGAATGGGCTAGGGTTTCCATTCCAGGTCAGTTACAAGATAGAAGGCTATCCTCCCGGATTACAAGGAGTATCCCGAGATATCCGGGCTAACTAGCGGCGCCAAGCCGCGTCCTGGTGACTTGACTTGCACTCCAAGCACCGCAGATCCTCCGGGATCTGGATAAGGTCGTCCGGGATCGTCCGAGGTCGCCGGGTCTGTAGATAAGGTCTCTAGGCCCACTTGCAGGTCGGTGGGTCATCTGATAGGTCGGACCCACTTGTCCGGGACGGCTGAGACCCTCGTCGCTGGCGACCCAAGGGTACCCATGTCTCTCAAGCCCCGATCGATGTGTAGGCGTAGCGTCCGAGATGAGGTTATGTCGAAGCTTGGCGAAGACATGGCACCGGCAAGGTTGTGTAGAGTGCACGGGGATCCAAAAATGAAAAACCCCTTGAATGCATGCACGAAGTCGAACATCGAGCTCCTGGAATATGAACCCAGAAGGTCGAAGTGAAGGCGAGACGTCGACCTTGAAGAATTGCCGACCTGACCTGGATCTGGTGACACAAAGCAGCTCCCGCGACCTTCAGAAAGGCCGCAATGCCAACCGTAGGTAGGTCGAGCAAAGAAGTAATGGAAGCAGGCTTCCAATAAGTTGATGTGACGTAGAAGGAAGAGGGCGTCACAAGACGCACTCGTGGAGTAGCCCCTGAGCAATAAAGCAACCAGAATGGCCGGTTTGATGCTCCAAAAAAGAGGAAGAAAAGGAGAACCTACATCCTTCTGTTTTATCGGCATGATGCTCTGACAGACTGAGCCAATAGGCCAAAAAACCTGGAATCTTGAGGAAGACGCCAAATGCTGAAAGCTATCATGACCTGAGTCACAAGCGTACTGTACAGTCACGGGTCTGCTCCGACGTAAGGCACAAGCCGTTGTCCACTCGCAAGGGACAAAAGCACCAGGATGTAGTCAGGTAGGGGAAAGGCGCGCCAACACCCCCCACAGGTGAACAGTGACCTCGTGCTTCACGTGGGAACAGTGAGCTTGAGGATAAGGACTCCGCACAAACTAGGTTGCAGATAAGATCGGAGGCCGAGTTGTTGCGGGTATAAATAGGTGCCCACGCTATCGAGCAAAGCACCAAAGCTGCTTGTAGCCGCCATGGCGAAGCTGTGTAGTAATTTCTCCATTCCTTGGACTTGCATCCGTCCACCAGAGCATAGAGCTAGTGTCGTTCATGTTTGGAGCTAGAAGAATGCTTGCGAAGCCCAAAGAACTCGATCAGCCGCTTCTCCCGCGCCCACCGAGGAATCCAGGTGAAGCAGGGGGCAATGCTGGCGTCGGTGGTTCTCACACACGGAGGCCTGATGTGATGCTGGAGGCCACCGTGCTCCACCAGGAGAGGCCAGAGGTGATGCTGGCCCCCACAGGAAACCTGTTGGAGCACGAGTAGAGGAGGCTGTGTGGCAGTTGACTCTACAGTAGCGGTAGAGGTCTTCAACCAGGTCCTGAAGCTAGAAGAAAACCTGCAATGCACCTTATTAGTGTAGACTGCATCGCAAACATTATATAGGGTAGCTCAGGGCCATTAATATCTTTGTATCTTGTAATTGGCCAAGGGCCAAAGTCCTTGTAGCTTATGAAGCTTTATGTATGCGTTTGTATGATAAATGATACTTCCCAAGTAGATGTGAAGGCGCCCAGGCGGCAATGGTGTGGCTACCAAGGTCCGAGCAGGGCTATATAAGCACGCTGACCTTCGGGAGGCCTTAAGAAGCGACAAATAACCTGTGTCGACCTGAATCGACACGACCGATGTGCAGTGGCACAACGCAGGGCGTCAACTTGAGAATTTTAGGTCTAGGCGACCCAGAAAGCAGCAGGGCCTTTGCAACCTTGAGAAGGAGCTGTAGTTATGACCAGGAGGTTGCCAACGGGCAGTGGAGCCTTTAAGCACGGAGCCGTCGGTGTAAACCCTCCGTTGTAGGTTGAGGTGACCTAGAAGGCAGCAGGGCCTCATTGACCTCGCGGAGGTGATGTCATAGACCCGAAGGTCGTCAAACGAGCAGGAGACCTTTAAGCAGATATTCGTCTTAGTATAGTAGGAGGCTTGAATGCAGGGCATAACGGGTCCATGGACACTAGGCTGTTGACCCACGGAGCCAACTGGCATAAATCCCACACGGCACGAGCCGCTACTGCCTGTGACCGTTAGGCCGAAAGAGCCGTTAGGATGAGATCCGTTGGGTCGCTGAGAATCCCGCAGGAATCAGATCCGTAGAAACGAAGAGACGTTGGGCAAGGTGGCCCACGGCACCGCTGGGGCCCACCTATAAAAGGCCGAGTGAAGGGCCGAGGACCTCACTCGCTTCCATTTCCACCCCGATTTAGGGTTTTGCTTCCGCCGCAAGAGCATTCTGAGCGAATCCACCAGTGCCGCCGCACTTAGATCCTCCTCGTCGTGCACCGCCACATGCGCGCGAAGTCCCTTGTAGTGTTTAGAGCTAGATCCACCGGCATACAAGAAGAAGAGATGGCTCCCGATCTTGCGCCGCAACCGGAGAGCATCTGGGAGCCCTCGACGGTGACGGAGGAGCAGCTCCAAGGCCTGGTGACCCGCGGGCTACTGAAGCCCAAGGAGGAGGTGGGCTGGAGGCCGGCAACTGGTGAGGCCTTCCCCACGGAGGGGACCGGTGAGACCGTCGCCTTCGTCTCGCACATCGAGCGCGGATTCGGAGTCCCCACATGCAACTTCTTCCGCAGGCTCCTCCACTACTACCGGATAGACCTGGTACACCTCGTCCCCAATACCATTACCACCATCTTGTCCTTCATTCACCTCTGTGAGGCGTACTTGGGGATACCACCACATTTCCACCTGTGGTGGTACTTCTTCGAGCTGAAGAAGACGGGGAAGTCTGAGGTCGTGGGGAGCGTCGGCTTCATGCTTCGCCGCTACATGAAGCTGGTCTACATCGACATGGTGATGCCGGACAACACCACGGGGTGGAGACAAGGCTGGTTCTACATCGACAACCCGAAGCCAGCGCTACCAACAAGGTCGGGGTACGCACCGGTCCCGGTGCCGGAATGGGTCAACCAGCTGACATCGCGGGAGAATGACGCCATCAAGCCACTGTTGGAGGACCTGGCGAGGCTGAAGGCGGAGGGCCTGAGAGGGGGTGCGATGGCGATCAGGTTCAGCCGGCGCTCCTGCAGCTGATCCAAGATCGGGTGCACCCGGTATACGAGTACTGGGGCCAGGTCGACCCCACCCGGGTGGCGCAGCACAAGGTCTCCAAGGAGGAGATGGTGGCCTGGGTGAAGGACCTATTCGCCAGGCGAATTCGCAACCAGACATGCCCCAAGGCACACAGTCTGAAGCGCCCCACCGAAGCCGTAAGTCACCTTGCTTCTGATCGACCTTAGCCATTGTTTATGTTCTTGGATATTCGATGATTATGACGAAGGTCTTCCGACGAAGGGTCGTGAGGGTGTGTACTGGTGCCCGGCTCCGCTGCCCAATGAGGACGAGTGGAGCTTTAAGGTTAGGGCCGCAGAGGACGTTTAGGCGCCTCCACAACACCTCAACGACAACTACCTCTCTGACTCGACGGTAGAGAGCAGTGACGACGAAGATCCCGCCGCGGGGAAGGCAACAGAGACTATCATGCCGTCGACGCGGCGCACGCGACAGGTCGTAGGCAAGATGTCAGCATCCAAGGCCGCCATAGTGATCTCCGCTACACAGACGACAGAGAAGAAGAAGAGGAAGAGGAAGGGTGCCACCGCGTCGACGGAGACGACGACGGCCAGCACCGAGGCTGAGACGGACGCCGGAGATGACAATGACGCAAGGTCGCCCAGCACGCCAGCCGAGTCGGGGAAGGAAAACCTCCCCAAGGTCATGGAGGAGGAACTCCCGAAGTCAGGCGCCGGGGGGCCGAGCGACGTAGGGTCGCAGAAGAAGGCGAGAAAATCTCCACCCAAGCCGATAAAGCTCGGTTTGTGGTCTCAAGTAAGTCGACAAACTTGACCCACTCATGTTCAGTTTTGTACGTCTTATATGCACCGTTGTTGATGGACTTTGCTGTTTGGTAGGTCGACCTCTGCTACTTCACAAAGCAGCAAGAATGCCGCAGGGCATGAGGCCTTTGGGCACAAGGAGACGAAGGTGCCGGTGGAGCAGTCATCGACAACGTCAGCGGGGGACATCTCGAGCCAGACTCCCAGGGTGGTGAAGACAACAACATCGGCGGCGACGAAGGTCGCGTCCGGCGGTGTTTAGTAGGATCCGCCTGTGTCTGACCCGCCGACACGGGAGGTGGAGGTTGGACAAGGGAGCGGACCTGGAGGAGGGAATGAGGACGACAGGTGCCTCTATGCCGAGACCCCGTGGGAGGACGACATCATCGCTGACCGCCGCGACCTGGAGGAGTTCAAGGCGGCACAACAGACGATTGCACGGATACTCTCGGTAAGTCTTTTCTTCCAAGGGAGCCGCTACCTTTGCTGTTCTGGTATTATGTGCAGCTGACCTTGTTCGTTGCAGTCTCTCGCTGCGCGAGCGTAGGACCGGGCCGACCTTGTGAAAGAAGGTGCCAAGGCGCACATGGAGGCTGCAGCTCGGGAGGCCGCACTGCAAACCAAGATCAAGGCAGCGGAGGAGATCCAACGCGTCAAGGACGCCCTAGCCAAGTAGGCAGAGAAGGAGGTGGCCGCCCTTAAGAAGGAGCTAGTAGCTGCCGAGAAGAAGGCAGAGGACGCCGAGAAGGACCTCAAGATCATCGTAGATGGCATGCCTAGACCTACTCCCGACCTTGATTCCGGAGGTTGTGGCACTTGCTGACCTTGATTTTGATGTTTCCATATGCCAAGAAGAAGGAGGACGCCTTGAAGAAGCAACTCAAGGAGTCCAAGGACCTGGTGAAGAGCCTCAAAGAGAAGACCAAGGAGGTCCAGGACAGTGAGTACTATTTTTCTCGAAAAGTTTCATATGAGCATGTGTACGTCGGGACCTGGAGATCGATCTCTCTGTTGACGGCTGTTAAGTGCTACTTTTACACAGTCAATACCTGCATAAAATAAATGTAAAAAGATCATCAACACTAGAATAGGGCTTGATACTGATAGTTTCTACAAGTGTTGGTGTTTCTAGCTTTTGTTGCAGGATGCATCGAGATGCGTGCCAAAAAGGGTACAGTTGAGAGCAAGTGATCCAATGGCTATTAAAGGACGTCATCATAAAAAACCTCAAATGCCAAATTGAACTGCGCCATTGCGACGGACTCGTCGAGACGATTGAAATGGATATATTATATGCCTACATCGGAGTCCGTATGCGCAAGAAATGAAAAGGACGAAAGGTGGTGCAGTGCTGACGTCAGCGAGAGGCCCGCGCTACAGCGCCATGCACGCGCGCGCTGGGAAATAACCAGGGGTGGCCACATGTCGAGCCACCATTGGCGCGCAGCCACCCACACGGATCAGTGACGCGGCGCTGGAGCCAGAGCAGCAGGCGACGTGGCGGCCAGGGACTGGAGCACAGCATCTCCTGCGAATCGCCACATTGGCGCAGACAGGCGCACGGGATGCCCCTACCATGGCCACGTGTTCACATCCTAGCAGACGGGCACGGACGCTGACAGGGCGCACGCTCACGTGCGGTTCTCCTGCCCTGGCCGGGCCACGCGTCGGACGTGGATTGGAGCGGGTGGCGTCGGTGCAGCAGCGTGCGGGTGAAGCCGCCGGGGCCAGGACGTGTGGCACACTCGCGTTGGTGCACGCGTGAGTCGCCCCGGTCCGCCCGCGGTTCAGTGCTGGTTCGCCCCTGATAACCTATTTGTAGCGCCAGTTTTCGCCCCAGGAAGCATAGGATGCTCTGGTTCTTCACGGTTGTGGTCCAGTTCTTGCTGCCACGTGTCACCACCTCATTGGAGACGCCCAAGGTAGCTGCACAAAGTGGAGGCACTCCCCCCTCTTGTCGAGCCACTCCTCCTCTATAAATAGGAGGGGAGGGGCTCCCTTTTGGAGCACATCCAAGCTCTCCTCTCCTCTCATTCCTCATGTAGGGTGTGTGTGTGTGTGAGAGTGCTAGGTTGGGAGGGAAGTGAAGGTGAGATGAAGGAGTTCTTTGTTCTTCATTTAGACCAAAGTAAGTATTGCGACATATCTCATTTAGACTAAAGTGTGTTCTTGCATGATTGATATGTTTTTGTGTTCTTCATGTGGAACTAGAGGCTTGTGTTCTTCATGAACACAACCCTTTGATCTAGTTGAATCCTTACGCAAGTGCATTTATCTGTTTGTCTGTGGATCACTCTTTTGATCTAGTTGAGGCTCATAAATATTTCAATAGTTGTTCTTCCTAACCTATCCTGATCTGATAAGGTAAGATCTATTCCACACTTGCACGTTCGTCGCTCCGTATTTATACAAGTGCTATAGTAGGGCTACGGCCTAGGAGACGTATCCCTCTATAGTAGTAATCAGTGGTGTAGACGTGGTGTCTAGACTATGGTTATCCTTCGGATACCACGTACTTGGCACGTGGCAGGTAGGCCGCATGGTGACAGCATGTTGGACCCATTGTAATCCTCCACGCCTGGGTACCGAGTAGGGCCCCGTTGTCAGAACCCAGCTGGACACTTATAATCACCAGAATGGGCCAGCGCCCCGTAGTGAGTTCCATATATCCATATGCATACCGTGAGATGATACGACCTTGATCAATACATTTAGGAAGCCCTTCACCTTCTCCCCTACCATAGCCGAGCTTGGTGTCCTTGGACCGTCTATACTAGAGTAGAAGATAGTGCACACCGTTCCTTGGAACGATACACTTCGGGAATACTCATGCCCCTAGGGGAAGTGCTACAATGGTGTATCCGTGTGCTTGCGGATTCATTCGCACTCGTCAGTGTACCCGGGAGTTCCTTACACGTTCACGCTAACCGGTACCATAGTGGTGACGTTAAGAAACGCCAACAAGCATTTCTGGCGCCGTTGCCGGGGAACGGTTGCTGTATCTATCTTCGAACCTAGTGGTCCTCGTATTTATCTTTTTTTCATTTTCTTCTACATCTACCCTCGTTATCCATGAAAGGTTATCCTTGTAAACACCTTCCACCTTCGAGGAGTGAACCCTCAGAGCCACTTTTGTCAGAACTCATTCTTTCATCTGGCTATCAGATTCGCCCCTCTCTCATGAAGCTGATTCAGGATCTTTCCTTCTCGGGGTCATTCATGAGAACCCCTTCGATCATGTGAGAGACTACGAGCGTCTGATTGAAACTCCGGATAAAATCAGAGAATCACTAGATGCTCGAAAAAGGGAATTTTTCCCGCTATCCCTCTCTGGGAAAGCACGAGATTGGCGCCGTTGGTTTGGTAGAGACTACCTCACTTGGGAAAGTTTGAGAGCAGCTTTCTGCTCCTGATTCTTCCCGAAACGACGTGTCATCTCGTTGAGGATAAGGATTCTCAGTCTCAAGCAAGGTGAGGAGGAATCGCTAGGAATGGCATGGAATCATTTCGCCTCCTCGGCGGAAGATTGCTCAGTCCCCCACGTTCCTGATTGGATGTTGCTTCAGCACTTCTGGTATGGGTTACGGAAGGACGATGCCATGCGGCTTAATGCTCTCTCTGAAAACTCTTTTGTGCACTTGCACGCTGTTGAGGGAAAAGAGATCGTGGAAAACGTCCGGGATTTCAGCTCCCCTTGCATCCCGTTCGGTGAGGTGCCCGTCAGAAGAAATGTTGAGCCACCTAAATTCATCATCAGCCGAGCTGAGGCTTTAAGCTCTGGCTAAAGATATCATTCCTGAATAGCAGGAGTCTAAGGGAAAGATTGCTTAGCGCAGAGTCTACCCTTGGGTTCCCCTCTCGTACCTCTTCTTAGACCTTCTCCTCGAGACTTTGTCTCGTGGGAGGATGGAGAGAGTAATTAGGAAAGAACGAATCATTCTTGGCTAGGATGACTTGTTTAGTACTAGTTATGATCTCCTGAGGAGAGTACGATTGGCCTATCATGTTCCTACGTCTCGGTTTGAGCTGAGGTGCCTTGCACCAAGGTTACGTATGGACTGAGGCATCAGTCTCTACTTTATAATCCATGAGGATTCATCTATCTGACCGAAGCAGCATGATCACATACCGATAATCGTGTGCACTCATTTATGATGCCAAGATCATCGATCGATGCCGATCAGTCAAGAGAAGCTTTACTTCTTATCTTGTGCTTGACTTGATCGATGCCTAATGGGAGCTGATCTTTCCAGTCTATTCATAACCTCCCATTGGAAGCTTAGGCTAGACCTCAGGATGTTTCATCATTTCGATGAGAACATCGGTCCCTCTACCTAAGGGAAGGATGAGCTAAACCTCACCCTTCACCCGAACTCTAGCTCCTGAACGTACGCCGACCGTTTGAGTTTCTACTCTATCCTCTTTTGGAGGCCGAGTGTTTTTCTGAGCTCAGTTCAGTCAGAGATCAGTTATGAGAGCACTAGCCTCAGTGCTCAACCTTCCATCTTCCAGGTTCACCACCCTGGTGCTATAACTTCTCGAGTCCCGTGATCACCCCAGGAGCTGTCTCAGCCTCCCTGGAATGATCATGTCTACTTTTAGCTTTGTCATCCTTTGGACTCGGGTCGGCATATGGCACTAACCTTGCAGCTAGAGCTTCACTAACTCATCAGTGATTGGTGGTGAGATGGGAAGGACACCACCAATGTGGCTGCAAGAGAAATCTCCCATGGTCGAGCTTATGAACATAATAAACAAAGCACTATCCTTGTAGCTAGAGCTTCACTGATTCATCGGTGATTGGTGGTGAGATGGGAAGGACACCACCAATGTGGCTGCAAGAGAAATCTCCCATGGTCGAGCTTATGACCGTAATAAACAAAGCACTACTGGGAAAACCTGGATTAGCATAGGTTTTATTTCCCTTCTTCGAATAAAAGCAAGAACATGTTTTTAGGATAAGTTGTCCTTCGGGTATTTTTGGTTACTAACCTTTCAGGTGGAGATTGAAAAGAAAGAAGGACAGGTGATGCCTACAAACATGTGAGCTACATCAGATGCAACACCTAGAGAAGCTTTGGTGAGGGAACATTTACAAAAGGAAGCTAGATCTCCACACACTTGAGTTTTGTTGCCTAGCAATGCAAACTTCAAGTGTGGGGGAGGTGTGTGAGCATCCTGAGTAAAGTTCCGCCTCTACCAAATCTTATCCTGGTGTGAAGGTGATGTAAGCTCTTGCATCTTGCCCACTAGTTAGGTAAGTCCTGCTTTTGACATTAAACAAAGCCCTTCCGGGAGGTTGCCCGAGGTTCACCGTCATATGTTCATGCTTATGTCCCCTTTGATAATAGCTTGATCATGCTTGCATGCTCCCTTTATCTAAGTTCATATGCTCTGGTTTGAATGTTCATGCGCATGTACATTCATAGACTGTTTTAGATTAAGCATGGTGCTTAGGTTAAAACTGTTTTCTTCAGTCAAAACAAGACATGGTGTCGAGTCTTGGTTGATGAACCTTAGAGTTATATTTTCATAGATCTTGGTTGCATATATGCTGACTAACCCCTGTAGAAAATTATCAAATTTGAATGGGTGAGTCATTGAGCTAAATTCAAATGGGAAGGTAAGTTGAGGTGTCAGATTCATGTTGCACAACGTGCAAAGGTGGTACATATGGCCTCTCAAGGGTCCAAGGTAAGTATATTCCCCTTTGTGTATGAAGTGTAACTTTGGTCTAACCCTTCCGAGCAAATGACATGGTGACAATAAAATAAAATAAAAACAACAAAAATATTTGAATTTGAATAATGGCTCTATGGTTCTCGAACCAGTAGAGTCCATCTTTTGTTTCCATTTGGTATATGAAGAACAGAACCAGATTCAAACACCAGTGTGGGGGAGTTCTCTCTAGCTCATCATCGACATATCCACTAGAGAACTCCCACACAAGAGCTGCACAACATCGACTACGCCTTCATGACAAGAGCAAGGTAAACTAGAGTAAGTCGGCCGCCTTATGGTCAGCCGAATCACCATTAGTCCTCCTTGAACTTTTATCCTTCAGAAGCGATGGTATGTGCACCCTCTATCTCACTCTCCGTTATCCATGAGTTTGATTGAATTTCAATTCCTATCCTTTGAAACCAAACTCGGTGGTTGGTGCTATGCTTGCTCTACATGATTCCTGTGGTTGGCCTGCATATGTTTTATTCCTTACCTATCATCTTGATGCTTGTGAACAAACATCATTAGGGAACTCATGCTTATCTAAGTAGTTGGCATTTGTGATATGGTTTGATGAGATGATCTTCGCTCTTTATGTTTGAGTGCTTGGGAATTTGATTTGAAAAGCATAAAAATCCTTTGCAAAGCTTCTCTTTGATATGCCACTGTCCTACCAGAGCCATATGATGTTCATAGTTGAAAACCTTATACTCATACGCTGCTTGTTATTGCATTGAGCTTTGTCAAATTCTGTGACCCTTGTGAGGATTCTTGTCATTACTTTCATGATCAAGATTCATGTGCACACCACCATATTCCCCTTGCTATGCTTCTACACTGCAAGTTAGCATTGTACCCCTAATCCATTTCATAAAAATAAAGCTCCATATGTGGTGTGACCTCTCCCTCCAAAAGTGTCCTTCAAAACGAGACATGGGCTATGAAAAAAAGAGAAAAAAAGAAAAGAGAGACACATGCTCAAAAAGCATGATGAAAAGAAAAAAAAAAGAGGAAAGAAAGAATAGCCCATGTCCAAAATAAAGGAGAAATAGGAGAGAGATGGTCATGCCAAAAGGAGTTCCATAACTTAGATGGTAATAACTAGTGTCCATTCCGGGGCTAGTGTCCACCTTACCATCAACCCACATTCATCATATATGTATGGTAATATCTAGCACCAATTCCGGGCCTAGTATCCACCTTACCGTACTCACTATACCCATACACGTGCACATCTTGATCTGATTATATGATTTGATTTTCTCTGTGGATCTAGTTTTTGACTGTGCAATATATGTGATACAAGTATGCTTTATCCTTTATCCTACCCTGAGCTCCACATATACCATCATTAGAAGTAGGATGAAGAAAGGCAATCTAATGCCTTGGTGAGGACATATACACATTGAGCGATCTGAGAGGATCAAATGAGGAGCTAAGCAAGGTTTGTTTTGAAAATTTATCGCAAAACCCCAAGTTACTTAACATGCTGAGCAGGAGTGATTTGATTCATGACTGTTCCATTCATCAACTACCCAAGATAGCATGATAGACACTTCACAGAGTTCACAAGTACAAGGTATGGTTTGCAATATCTCTTATGCTCACTTCTTACCTTTGGATATCATGTCTCACCTTGATCTGACTCCTTTTACTCGGGATGAGCAAAGGTCAAATGTGGGGGTGTTGTTGACAGCTGTTAAGTGCTACTTTTACACTGTCAATACCGGCATAAAATAAATGTAAAAAGATCATCAACACTAGAATAGGGCTTCATACTGATAGTTTACACAAGTGTTGGTGTTTCTAGCTTTTGTTGCAGGATGCACCGACATGTGTGCCAAAAGGGTACAATTGAGAGCAAGTGATCCAATGGCTATTAAAGGACATCATTATAAACAACCTCAAATGCCAAATCGGACTGCGCCATTGCGACAGGCTCGTCGAGACGATCGAAATGGACATATTATATGCCTACATCGGAGTCCGTATGCGCAAGATATGAAAAGGACGAAAGGTGATGCAGTGCTGACGTCAGCGTGGGGCTCGCGCTACAGCGCCATGCACGCGCGCGCTGGGAAATAACCAGGGGCGGCCACGTGTCGGGCCACCATTGGCGCGCAGCCACCCGCACGGATCAGTGATGCGGCACTGGAGGCAGAGCAGCAGGCGACGTGGCGGCCAGGGACTGGAGCATATCATCTCCTACGGATCGCCACGTTGGCGCAGACAGGCGCACGGGATGCCCCCGCCATAGCCACATGTTCGCATCCTAGTGGACGGGTACGGGCGCTGACCGGGTGCGCGCTCGCGTGCGGTTCTCCCACCTAGGTCGGGCCTCGCGTCGGACACGGATTGGAGCTGGTGGCGTCAGTGCAGCAGCGTGCGGGGGAAGCCGCTGGGGCCAGGACGCGTGGCGCCCGCGTGTTGGCGCGCGTGCGAGTTGACCCGGTCCGCCCACGGTTGAGCGCCAGTCTGACCCTGATAACCCATTTGTAGTGCCGGTTTTCGCCCCAGGAAGCATAGGGATGCTCTGGTTCTTCACAGTTCTGGTCCGGTTCTTGCTGCCATGTGTCACCACCTCATTGGAGGCGCCCAAGGCAGCTGCACGAAGTGGAGGCACTCCCCCATCTTGTCGAGCCACCCTCTCCTCTATAAATAGGAGGGGAGGGGCTCCCTCTTGGAGCACATCCAAGCTCTGCTCTCCTCTCATTCCTCATGTAGGGTGTGTGTGTGTGAGTGCTAGGTATAGAGGGAAGTGAAGGTGAGATGAAGGAGTTCTTCTTTGTTCTTCATTTAGACCAAAGTAAGTATTACGACATATCTCATTTAGACTAAAGTGTGTTCTTGCATGATTGATATGTTGTTATGTTCTTCATGTGGAACTAGAGGCATGTGTTCTTCATGAACACAACCCTTCGATCTAGTTGAATACTTACACAAGTGCATTTATCTGTTTGTCTGTGGATCACTCTTTTGATCTAGTTGAGGCTCATAAATATTTTAGTAGTTGTTCTTCCTAACATATCTTGATCTGATAAGGTATGATCTAGTCCACACTTGCACGTTCGTCGCTCCGTATTTATACAAGTGCTATAGTAGGGCTACGGCCTAGGAGACGTATCCCGCTATACTAGTAATCAGTGGTGTAGACGTGGTGTCTAGACTACGGTTATCCTTCGGATACCACGTACTTGGCACGTGGCACGTAGGCCGCATGGTGACAGCATGTTGGACCCATTATAATCCTCCACGCCTGGGTACCGAGTAGGGCCCCGTTGTCGGAACCCAGCTGGACACTTATAATCGCCAGTATGGTCCTGCGCCCTGTAGTGAGTTCCATATATCCATATGCATACCGTGAGACGATACGACCTTGATTGATACATTTAGGAAGCCCTTCACCTTCTCCCCTACCATAGCTGAGCTTAGTGTCCTTGGACCGTCTATACTAGAGTAGAAGATAGTGCACACTGTTCCTTGGAACGATACCCTTCGGGAATACTCATGCCCCTAGGGCAAGTGCTACAACGGTGTATCCGAGCGCTTGCGGATTCGTTCGCACTCGTCAGTGTACCCGGGAGTTCCTTACACGTTCACGCTAACCAGTGCCATAGTGGTGACGTTAAGAACCGCTAACACTCTCACGGGCCATACAGAGCATCATTGACCAGCAAGCGGTGATTGTAGATCTTGAGAAGCAGCTAGGCGACATCAAGGAGGCCGCTGAGTACCTGATGGACATTTATGTCCCTCAGGAGGAGGGGGATAGCCCAAGGAGTTTGTTGCCCGTCTGGACGAGGCGGAGGGCCAGATGAAGACACTGGTGCTGGATACCGGCAAGCTCGCTGTGGTCGCAACTTTGGCTATGGTGAAGTTCCATGAGCCGACGTTCGACCTGCGAAAGTTTGCAGAGGATGTCGACCTATCGGAGCTGGTGAAGGCCGAAGACGTCCAGGCTGCCGCGGAGGAGATCATCAAGAAGGTCGACCTCTGAAATGTAGTTCAAAGATGTATCAAACTGTCGATGTGAATCAGGGTGTGGACCCTGTGGCTATGTACATAAACTGTTATGAATGACATGTAAAGGGGTTGAGACCTACTCAGATTTTTGACAGAAATTCAGCATGACTTAGGTTTAGTGATTTAAGCATAACTTCAGATATATTCATCCTAAAATCATGAAAAATTCATGGTAGAAGACTAACTAGCTAATGAAAATTTTTCCTAAAGAACACCTAGTCAGAAATTTTCTAGATAATCCTTAGGAAAATTAGGACAGCAACTAGTCATAACTTTGATAATCACATCAATTCATCAATCTATCATGAATGGTCCTTAAGAATGATAATTCAGCTAGAGACAACACAAAAAGGTGTATTAGGATCGTTTTCAGTTTTGGTAGCTTTTAACATGATGCAAAAGCGTCCTATAAGTCCACACCAAGCAATTAAGCTTAAAAATCGAAGTTAGTGCCGGTGGCAAGGCATAAATACGTCTCTCCCTATAATAGCTAGTCGGAAACTATTCGTTCTTAATTACCGTACCTAACAATCGTGGTTAGTGTACCTGCAGAAAATCATAGAACATTCAGAACCTTTCGTGCCAGCACTCACGAAAGCGTCCACATACATTACCGTTCACTACAGAAACGGTATCCATGCATAAAGCTGATGCATGGACAGCGTCCTAATTAGACTCTGACGTGACATGGGTTCCCATTGGAATATGTCCCATCCATCCCTCACATGACTTCCATGTGGCACCACCACGTATGGCAAAACATGACGAGACGCAGACGCGATGTGGGTTCCCTCTCTGAATATCTCCAATAGAGACAAAGGGCTAGCTAATAAAGAAAAAGCATGCTCAAAGCATGGCAAAATAAAATAAATAGAGCTAGCCCAAGTCTCGAAAATTTCCAAAAGGAGAAAAGGGGATTGATATGTGCAAGAAAAAGAGTTCCACCATATAGATGGTAATAACTAGTACCTACTCCAGGGTTAGTATCCACCTTACCATCAATCCCTCATTTTTCTTATAAAGTGTGGTAATATCTAGCACCCATTTCTGGGCCTAGTATACACCTTACCATGCTCATTATAATCACACACTTATGCACATCTTGATCAGGATGTATGTTTGTTTCTTTCAAGGATCCGGTTTTTGACTTAGCAAAATATGAGAGACAAGTATGCCACATTTCTTCCAGACGAGGCCCTGGACCAGGCCCCACCACGACCTCCAAAAAACATAGTACGGACTAGCACGCAGCGTACTTAGCAGCTAGTACAGCGAGTACTATGCCTCCGAGTACCTGGCAGCCCATACGACCAGTTTCCATCATGGGCCAGGAGCCGGGCGGCCCACGTGCCCCATCGCCTCTTCCTCCAAGTACATGACGGCCCACGCGATGAGTCCTCAACCGCGTGGTGGTTCGGACGACAAGTTTCTGTCTCCCTCTCTGACTATTCACTCGCACGAGTAGTTTCCGTCGCCGACCAGTTCAAGCTTCCCATCGAAGGCAGTGGCAGCGCGGCCCCCCCCCCGCTAAGATCCCGGGATATCTGCGCGCACTTGCCCACGTGCCGCCACGTGTCCGCTCCTCCATGACGGGCCGCCTTGACCAGGCCGATCTGGTGTCGGAGGGCGGATGCGTCCACTATGCCACGAACGGCATAGTGAGCGTCGTACCACGAACAGCACAATGCACACTGCGCCACGAACGGCACAGTGTACGTTACCTCCTAAGCCTCGAAAGGCGTGGCGTAGACTACTCGGCCGCACGAGTAGTTTCCGCCCCCGACAAGTCTAAAAGCCCCACATCGAGGGCAACGGTGACGTGGGCCCCCCGCCGGTATCTCGGGATATCCGCGCACACCATCCCATGTACCGCCTCGTGCCAACCCCTCGGCGCCGGGCCACCCTAAACAGGGCGATCTGGTGGCAGAGGGCGTATCTGCCTGCTGCACCACGAACGGCACAGTGCGCATCGTACTACGAACGGCACGGGAAACACTGTGCCACGAACGGCACAGTGCGCTCCTCTCCCTAAACTTCGAACGACGTGGCATAGACCACTCCATTCCCACAGTAACCAGGAAAGACGTGTTCCTGTTCTACCGACGGGAGCAGGGTACGAGGCCTATGCCCTACGCTCGGTGAACTAGTCGGAGGAGAGCACGAGAAGCCCCGGAAGCAGCTACTCGGGACGCATGATTCCCGGAGCCCTACGCCATCACCTATGACCCTGTAACAGTTCTTCGCCGCACCGTCATGACGGTCCGACATGGAGAAGGACGCCCTACACTGTAATCTAGTCTACACCATCGATTTTACCCCCCTAGACCTCTCCCTTGCGACTATAAAAGGGGAGGAGGGGAGCACTTGTAAGACACGTTCACTTCCTCCCCCACACGCACTTAGTATTGATATCTCATCTCACATCATCCCGTAGTCACACACACACACACACACACTCGTGTACGCAGAACTCTGCTACAAGAACTCAGTGCACGCGCACTAGGGACTTGGGCTCAGCTACCCTCTCTCGACCTGTTTGTAACCCCTACTACAGACATTTGAGCATAAAGAACACCACCCCCTCAGACTGGACGTAGGGTATTACTCCCCGGAGGCCCGAACCAGTATAATCCCGAGTGTCTCTTGTGCAATCGTGTGGACTCAGACACGCGCTCGTATAAATTTACTTGCCGACGGTGACAAACCTCGATAGTTGGCACGCCAGGTAGGGGCCTTCGCGTGTCTCGACGTTCATTTCAGGGTCTGCACGGCCCCTCCATCGTCGTCTTCGACGGTGACCGTCACCACACCGCTACCGATGAGCTACTCCATGGGATCATCCGACCCACTCCCGGCTGGGTACGAGATCCGTTTTGGTAGCCTGGACTTCCAAGCGACTGGAAACGGCTACCTCATGCGCCTCCTCGATAGGGGTGCTGACGCACCTGCGCCAGCACTAGCACCAGCATCTGGCTCGCGATCTCCCCGGCGCAAGAGGCGTTCGGGTAGGCGCTCGCGACAGGCCAAGGCAAAGCGACGCAGGGCGGCACGTGCCGGCTCATCTCTGCAGGTCGAAGCTGGCGAGCCACAACCCATCGATGCTGCAGACGAAACCCTGCTGTCAGCGGTCTCGACGGCACGCCATGCTAGGGAAAATGCGCTTGCCCTGCTGCACCCCCGCACGACGCGCGACACGATGACAGCATACTCCTCGTCGTCAGGCACGGACCTGGCCACGTACGAGAACCTCCCGAGCCATCGCTTCGTGTGCAACATGAGGCTTCCGGCGACCTCGTCCGACGAACAGAACCTCGACACCGATGGCACGGACGGCATCTTTGGCTCGGAGTGGGACTATTCCAGGCTCCAGGACGCCGGTGCCTTCAGCCGCTTCCAGACGGCGGCAGACTACTGCTTCGGCTACTCCGACGACTCCGACGCCGAAGGTTACGACCCCACGGGAGTGCTTCGTCGTCGGAAACGCCCCGGTCGCACCAGCTCCGGCCCAGACTCCGGAAGGGGTCACCCACTCTGCCCACAGCTCGACAGCAGATAGCGTGGCTGTGGCGTAGGACCCACCCAACGGCGCCGCACAACGGGCGCGACTAGACGAGTTGGAGGATGCATAGCGCCAGCTCGACGACGAGCAGGCTCAGCTCCACCAACAACTCGGGCAGGACCCGAACCCGACTCCCGCTCATGTACGCGCGAGGGACGTCCAGCAGCGCATCATCAATGACGACTGAGACGTCGTCAACGGCACACCCTTCTTCAAGAGGGTGTCACAAAACCTGACGGCAACAGCAGTTCTTCTCCGGAAGATCCCAGAGCCTGCCACACCTCAGGAAAAGGAGATGCATCAACAAATCAAGACGCTCCTCGAGACCGCCGCCGTGCAGCAGGCGGAAAGCTCCGCTTCTCGTCAGCGGGGCTCGCAGGGTCGCGGGCACTCCGAGCCACGACAACCTGCGGCACCATCGTAGCAACCGCGCCGGTCCGAGGAGGTCAACATTCCTGTCAAGAGCCGCCTGGGTCCCAACCGCAACGTGCGCAACACCATCAAGGCGAGGCAGAGGGCGGACGCGGACCGTGGCGATGACCGCAAGGAACAGCCTCGCAAGGAGTACAACCGGCGGCGCGGTGGCCGCTACGATAGTGACGAGGATCGCAGCCGGAGCAACTCGCCCGACGCCCAAGAGCCTCGAGCCTTTGGGAAGAACATGCGCAGCGCACATTATCCTTCACATTTCCGAGCTCCGACCTCCATACCCAAGTACCACGGAGAAACCAACCCTAGCGTTCGGTTAGAAGACTACCGACTGGTGTGCAACACCGGTGGTGCGCGGGACGACCTGTTCATCATCAAGAACCTCCCGCTATACCTCGTAGACTCGGCCGGCACGTGGCACGAGCACCTACCTTGAGGCAGGATCGACAGTTGGTCGTAGCTGCACGACGCCTTCATCAGCAACTTTCAGGGCACGTACGCCCGACCAGGAAATCTGCGGGATCTGCGCAACTACAAGCAGATGAAGGGCGAGAACCTACATGACTACATCTGGTGCTTCTCCAAGCAGTGCACCGAGTTGCCCAGCACCACCCACACGGACTTCGTCTCAGCATTCCAGAACAGCACCACGTGTGCCACACTGATCCACCAGATCGGGCGACAAAAGCCACGATCTACTCGGGAACTCCCGACATCGCAACGAACCACGTCAATGGAGAAGAAGCCGTAGCCGTGACGCTCAATCCCGGCACAAGCAAAGGGAAGCAACCAGCAGAGGTTGATGGGGGTCCGTCTGCTCTGTCCAATAAGAAGAAGAAGAACAAAGACAAGCGGTACCGAAATGACACCCTTGTAGCTGTCATCGATCAGAAGGTGGCGAGGCCCAGGGGGAATCCGCCCAAGGACCACTTCGAGAAGCTGCTGGAGGCACCATGTGTGACGTCCCAGGTTTTTAATTAACCTTAAGTGCTGGTCAACACCGTTGACTGTGGTCAAATCATGGTCAACCTGGGCCATCACTTTGAAAACCTCCCCAACACACCCCCTTGAGCACCTTAGGCAAGCCAATACAAGTTCCATGGGTCAAAACCCTAGTTAAGGGGGACAAAACCCTTGATGCCATTATGTCATTCTAGAACTTTGTACGTGTTCTCCAAATTTTGTCTAAACACTCAAAATTCTACCAATATGAAAGTTGTGTAGAATTGTGAGGGACACATTTCATCTTCAGGTTGGCATTTGAAATTCGGAGGAAAAATAGCTCAAAAACTCAAGTCAACCCTGTAGGCTACTGTTCACCAGGGCTGAGATTTTCTTCAGATTGGCATCGGATTTTCTCCATCAATTAGAGATCATTTGGAGCTCGGTTAGGGTCTATTGTGTAGAGCTTTGAACCATCTACAGAAGTCCTATCTATAGGTCCTTGAGTTTGTGTTTGAAATTTAAAGTTTGGAGCAGCCAAACAGGCCAAGTTGTTTGAACCGGCGCCTGGACCGCGCTCCCGCGCCGAGCGCGTCGTGCCCGCGCCGCCACGCGGCAGCCGGCGCGTCGCCGCCGAGCCTCGACGGCCGGGTCCCCACCGGTCACAGTTCGGCGAGGACGGGGACACCATCATCACGCGCCCCCACCCCCGACCGTCTCGCACGCGGAGGACATGCCCAACACGTCGCCGCCGAGCCCCGCCGCGCCTCGGTCGGTCGGCCGGCAGCCAACACGGCTCCGCCGTCCCCGGGTCCTTCCTCCCGCACGCGCGGATTCAAGACCGAGTCTAGTGCCCCACGGCCTCACTCGCCCGCCTATAAAAGCAAACCCCCGACCGTCGCGCGCACACGCACGTCCGCCGGCCCGCCATTACCGCCACCCCGGTGAGCACCCCTCTCCGCCGACTCCTGCCGCAAGCCAACGCCTCGAGCCGCTCCCCTAGGACCCGGCCAAGCTTCCCCCGCCGCTTGTTGCTCGGCATTGCGCCTGCGCTCGCCGGAAACCGAGCCGAGGCGGCCGCGCCACCCCGGCCTCGCCGCCGCCGCTCGCCGGAGCCGTCTCAAGCCGAGCCACCACCGCCAATCGCTCTCTGGTAAGCTCAATCGAGCCCCCGGGCCACATGTTGCCCTTCTCCGGCCGCCGTTCGCGAGGGCATAGTTGTGAACCCAGGGACTTAGTTGTAATAGTTTGAATCTTAGTTTCCTAGCAGTTCAGTCCAGTGACTTAGGAAAATCCTAGAAATTGTAGAAAAATCAGAAAAATGCAAAACCAATTTTGTTGGGTTCAGTGAGACTAGACCTACAACTTTTGCAAAGCATGACCATAGTTTTGGCTTAAGGATTTTGAATTAAAATTCAATTTCAGTATGACCTCATTTTGCTGTAGTTCAAAATCTAGAAGAGCTATGGAGCTGAACTTTGGATATGTTGCTAGTTATATCACTTGTAGGGTCTGGGCAAAAATTTGCATAAAGTTACTATGTAGATGTTTTTATATAAATTACTTTGTATTTATGCCATATCTGTCTTATTGATTTTTGTAGCAAAATGTAAAATGATTTTTGTGCTGAACTTGTGGCTATGTTCATGTTATACCTAGATACAACTTTTTTGAGCTTATCATGATTTTATCTCTGTTAGAAATATGTGATCTTGATTTATGCTTAGATTTACATTTAAATTCATATCTCAAATTTCAAATGCTTTTGGGATGAACTTGTTAGTTTCTTGAGCTTAGTTAGGCCAGAGTAGCTGTGGTAAAAAGTTAGGGTGCAGGAGATCGTTATTTATTCAATTATGCTTTTCTCATAGTAGTTATAACTAGGAAATGCTATTGTTAGATGTGTTTAAATTGTAGCTCTTTTAAACTTGAAGTTGGCTCAGTGGCATGTTTATAATCTTTAGGGCCAGCTAGGACCTTTGTCCTTGTTTTTATGTTTGATTTGTGCAATTAAAAGTTCGGTTACACATAAGCTTCCTATTAGAATTTAATTAGGAAAAATTAATCTTTGTAATCTTGTAATCCCTTTAAATGGTTGCCTAGCTTATTTAGGGTTTATGAATTCACCCTTGCTGTTTTGTGAGTTTAAATTAAATTAGTTGCATAGATGTGCACACAATCACTATTAAAAAGATTAAAAGAATAATAAGCTTTTGTATATATATAATAACCTTAATGAAAAAGAATTAGTAATTAAATGTTTATCTAGGTGAATATGGCCAACAAGAGTTGGATAAAATGATTCCTCACTCCACCTGAACCCTGCATTGCATTCCGTGTAGAACTCCCTGACGGTAACTACGCTCTCGTGCCGGAAGCCGAGGAAGGAGGAGCTGACGCGGAGCTGCAGTACGTGGAAGTGAGCGAGGACACCGAGGACCAGCAGACTAACTGTGCTGACGAAGGCAAGCCCCGGTGCATTTACCTAAGTGTTTTTGAAAAGTTACAAAACTATCTATGGATGTTTGTTCATTTACGTTCAGGAGTTGAATGAAACCCTAGATGCATGATCCCTAGGTACCTATGTCTCTATTAGTATGATAGGTCGATAGCTGCCTGGCTATAGGACCGTTACAAGTCGAGTGATGCTTGTCACTCGCGAGAATAGGTTCTTATGTTGGAATCATAAGATATTTATAAATGGATTGCTCATGTGGTAAGAGCATGGGATGTGGGCTCCGGTCCAATGGCTTTCATGGGTTAAGTGTTTGAACGTACTAAACACTTGTCGGAAATGGGTACGGTAAGCCTAGTACCTTAATGAGGTGGTAAGGGATTTTTCCGTGACTAATCTTGGGATGCGTCCCCCGGCTAGCTACCGGTGGTGCATGTGCGATTCTGGGTGCCTTGCGGGGTATACCAGATAGCCTGTACCGAAGACTGTGGCCTCTTATCCCGAACCGAGGATTTTCGGGAACCGCCTGGTGGTTGTCCTCGCGGGGGCACCCTACCGTGTGTTTAGGTCTACCTTGCAAGGTTTAAATCAATCGATTGTCGGCCTCTCACCGTTATCTGAGACTACTTATCCTGCTGGCCATGAGATCCCTAATGATGGAAGTTGATGAATATGTATGCTTGATTAATTGTTTGCGCAACTTATGCTTGCAATAGCTTGCTAATTTAGAAAGGAATAATCAATTAGAACTTGGGCTAAAATCTTGAAAGTAAGGACATACTCTTTGTTGCTTTTCAGCAAAAGAAACCCCAGGGGCCAAAAAGCCTTTCATGTCTAGAGTTGGTGATGTAGTTGTCACCGACGGGTAAGTCTTGCTGAGTATTAGTATACTCAGCCTTGCTATAATCTGTTGCTCCAGGTAATGCCTTTGCTGATGTGTGGCCTGGAGAGATCCCGCCTGGCTGGGAGCTGGAGTGGGTGGAAGACGATGAATGAAGGCATCATGGCAGGCCTCCTGTGATGTTCCTCACGCCGTTTAGTTTAATTCCGCTGTTTTCAAAACTCTGAACTTCGTTATCATGTCAAAAACTCCGGTTTGTAATAATTAAACCCTTCGGGGTAGTTTCGGGTGTTAATCATGTGTGTTTCTCTGGACTCGCCTTCGCGTGAGTTTTAATGCATATATGTCGATCCTTGTTGCTATGTAAAGTGATTTCACCGGGCGTTAACCCGGCAACTAACGACAGGATGATACTTTACTGTCGCGTAATGGCCAAGGTGGATTGGTTTAGGCGATAGTACGGTATTTTCCTGGGTGGGTTGTCACAGCATGCTCCAACCACAATGGCCCGGTCAAGCATGTGCTCAAGGACTGCAACTTGATGAAGGTCTATCTCGCCGGCACGCTGAAGAAGCGTGACACCGCTCCGACCAACGACGGAGGGAAGGACAAGGGCAACGACGAAGCTGGCTACCCCCATGAAGACGGAGCTGTCATGATGATCTTCGGGGATCGGTGGCACGCCCACCCAGAAGCCAGGAGAAGCTGATCCGGCGAGAAGTTTACCACGTCGAGCACGCAACGCCGACGTATCTAAAGTGGTCAGAGACGCCAGTCACGTTTGACCGTCGTGACCATCCTGATCATGTTCCGCGACCAGGCAACTACCCACTGGTCGTGGCACCCTTGTTTGGCTCCAAACGTGTGCACAAGGTGCCGATGGATGGAGGCAGCGGCCTCAACATCATCTACGTCTCGACCCTCGACGATATGGGGATCCCGCGGTCCCGACTGCGGCCGTCGACGGCGCCATTCCATGAGGTCGTACCCGGGATGGAGGCAGTTCCTCTCAGGCAGATCGACCTGCCCATCACTTTCGGAACACCGAGCAACTTCCGGAAGGAGACCCTCACCTTCAAGGTGGTCGGGTTCCCGGGGACGTATCACGCGATACTCGAAAGGCCAGCACACGCGAAGTTTATGGCCGTCCCCAACTACACGTACCTCAAGCTGAAAATGCTCGGTCCGAAGGGCATCATCGCAGTGGATACGATGTTCCAGTACGCATACGAGTGCGATGCTGAGTGCTGCCAGTTCACAGAGGCACTGATCTGGTCCGAGAAGCTCGCCGCAGAGCCCCCCTAAGAGGACCAAGACATCCCCGAGTCGTCCAAGCGAGCGGCATGCTCTTTCGAGCCCGCCAAGGACGCCAAGGAGGTGGCCGTCTCCAACGATGGCTGCTCGATCCGTATCGGGATGGCTCTCGATCCTAAATAGGAAAGCACGCTCGTCGACTTCCTCCGTGCGAACCTCGACATGTTCACATGGAAACCCTCTGACATGCCAGGGATTCCAAGGGAGGTCGCTGAGCACAAGCTTAACATTAAGCCCGGCTCGAAGCTGATAAAGCAGCGTCTTCGTCGCTTCAACTCCGACAAGTGCAAGGCCATCGGCAAGGAAATCAAGAAGCTCCTTAGTGCAGGTTTCATCCGTGAAGTGTACCACCCTGAGTGGTTAAGAAATCATGTACTCGTTAAGAAGAAAAATGAAAAATGGAGGATGTGTGTCGACTACACGAGCCTGAACAAGGCATGTCCAAAAGATCAGTTTCCATTACCATGTATAGATCAAGTAGTCGATTCGACAGCCGGGTGTGAAACCCTCTGTTTTCTCGACAATTATTCCGGGTACCACCAAATCGCAATGAGCTTGGCCGACCAGCTCGCGACCTCGTTCATCACCCCTTTCGGCGTGTTTTGCTACGCATCCATGCCGTTCGGGTCGAAGAATGCAGGAGCCACGTTCCAGAGATGTATGCGACGCGTCTTTGGTGGCCTCATCGGACGGCTGATCGAAGCCTATGTAGATGACATTGTGGTGAAATCCAAAAAGGTGGGTGACTTGATCCCCGACCTCACCGCGGTCTTCGACAAGTTAAGGGAGCACGACGTAAAGCTTCCCCGAGAAGTGCGTTTTTGGGGTCCCTAGAGGCATGCTACTCCGGTTCGTCGTGTCGGAACGCGGCATCGAGGCAAACCCCAAGAAGATCTCCACGATCACAAGCATGGGGCCAATTAAAAACCTAAAGGGAGTGCAGCGCGTCACAGGATGCCTCGCGGCGCTCAGCAGGTTCATCACCCGACTAGGTGAACACAGCTTGCCATTGTACAAGCTCATGAAGAAGTCGGAACAATTCACATGGACACCCGAGGCGCAGGATGCGCATGACTCGCTCAAGAACCTGCTCAAGAGTCCACCCGTGCTCACCGCACCGGCAGACACAGAGCCCATGCTCCTGTACATCGCCGCAAGGACTCAGGTCGTGAGCGCGACGCTGGTGGTCGAGCGAGACGAGCCCAGGAAGACACAGAAGGTGCAGCACCTTGTCTATTTTGTGAGCGAGGTCCTCTCCGACTTGAAAACGCGCTACCCGCAAATCCAAAAGTTGATCTATGCTATCCTCATCACCAAGCGGAAGCTCCGGCATTATTTCGACTCGCACCGTATCATGGTAGTGTCCAAATATCCGCTTGGCGAGGTCATTCAGAGCCCAGAAGTAGAAGGAAGAATCGCCAAGTGGGCCCTCGAGTTGATGGGACATAATATCACGTATGCGCCCCGCACTACCATCAAGTTGTAGGCTTTGGCCGACTTTGTCGCCGAGTGGATGGAGATCCAGACTCCCCCCGCCCATCGAGCACGAGACGTGGCCTATGTACTTTGACGGGTCTCTCATGAAAGAGGGAGCCGGGGTCGGACTTGTCTTCATCTCGCCTCTGGGCGTGCGTATGGAATACATGGTCCGACTACATTTTGCAACCTCCAACAATGTCGCAGAGTATGAGGCTCTCATCAACGGACTCCGAATCGCCCTCGAACTCGAGATTCGACATCTCGAGATACGAGGGGATTCCGACCTAGTCGTGGGACAGGTGATGAAGGAGAAGAACTGCTTAAGTCCAAAGATGGCCGCATATTGCCAAGCGGTGCGCGAGTTGGAAGACAAGTTCCACAGTCTCGAGCTTAATCATGTACTGCGCAAATACAATGAAGCAGCAAACACTCTCGCCAAAGCAGCATCGAATCGAAAACCCGTTCTACACGGGGTCTTTGCCAGCGACCAGTACGAGCCATCTGTATGCTCCGAGGAGGACAAGCCACCAGAACCCTCGACGCAAGAAGTCATGGAGATCGATGAGGCGCGAGAACCCAATCTCGAAGACCCAGACTAGAGGATCCCAATCCTCGAGTGGATGATCGAGGGAAAACTGCCGTCTGAGAAGGAGGGAGCCTGACGAATAACACGTATGGCCAAGTCGTACAGACTGGTCGATGGCGAGATCCGACGGAAGGGCGCTGAGGGCATACTCATGCGTTGCATGCTGGCCGACCAGGGCAAAGAGCTGCTGCAGGAAATTCATGGCGGCACGTGCGGGCACCACACCGGTCCAAAGACCGTTGTCGAAAAAGCCTTCCGACAAGGTTTTTACTGGACAACCGCAGTCGCTGACACGACTTGAATCGTGCGCAGCTGTGAAGGCTGTCAATTCTACGCACAGCAAACTCACCTCCCGGCGCAGGCGCTTCAAACCATTCCTATCACCTGGCTTTTCACGGTCTGGGGATTGGACATGGTCGGACCCTTGAGGAAAGCGCCCGGGGGCTACACACACGTGCTCGTGGCAATCGACAAGTTCTCAAAATGGATAGTGGCCAAGCCCATAACCAACGTCCGCTCCGAGGAGGCCGTCGCATTCTTC
Source organism: Cenchrus fungigraminus (assembly GCA_036936925.1). Lineage (NCBI taxonomy): Eukaryota > Viridiplantae > Streptophyta > Magnoliopsida > Poales > Poaceae > Cenchrus > Cenchrus fungigraminus. The sequence goes on along the minus strand of CM072779.1, from coordinate 86,559,268 downwards.
ACCGACATCATCTACCGCTTCGGGATCCCGAATTCCATCATCACCGACAACGACACCCAGTTTACCGGGAAGAAGTTCCTCAAGTTTTGTGATGACAACAACATCCGCATGGACTGGGCCGCCGTCAGCCATCCAAGGACCAACGGGCAGGTGGAGAGGGCGAACAGCATGATCCTACAAGGCCTGAAGCCACGGATTTTCAAACATCTCGAGAAGTTTCGAGCAACATGGGCCGCGGAGCTCCCGTCGGTTCTGTGGAGCCTGCGCACCACGCCTAGTCGGGCCACCGGCTGCACGCCTTTCTTCCTGGTGCACGGGTCGGAGGCGGTCCTTCCAACAGACATCGACTACGACAGCCCATGAGTTCAAGCCTACACCGAAGAAGACAACCAGGTCGCCCTTCAGAACGCCATCGACTAGCTGGATGAAGGGCGTAGTGTCGCTCTCCTCCACTCGGCACAGTACCAGTAGGCCCTACGCCGCTACCACGAGCGCAACATATGGGAACGTGAGTTCCAAGTCGGTGACCTCGTCCTCCGACGAGTTCAAATCAACGAGGGCCGGCACAAGCTCTCACTGCCATGGGAAGGTCCATTCATCGTCGACCAAGTGCTCCGTCCAGGAACTTTCAAGCTCAAATACGAGGACTCCAGGGTCATCTCTAACGCATGGAACATAGAGCAGCTACGCCGCTTTTACCCTTAGTATCTCCCTTTATTTCATCTTATGATAATGCAAGAGCTTCGAGCTACTCTCTTTTTTCGTGAGATGATATCTTCAATCAAGCTTATGTCTTTTACTTGAGTAAAACATTTTTAAGCATGTTTTATCCCATGGGCAAGTCTCCGACTTGTCCACGGGCTGGGGGGCTACTTGGGGCCACGGCACCCCTTCCCCACACGTTTCGAAAACATTTTCGATCAAAAACCGTCTACGGTTTCTCGTATGATCGTCACGGTATGCCCACACTCGCTAAAAGGAGATGGGCAACGACTCGCGCGGTCGTAAACCTGTGCTCATCCGAGCCTCGAGTACTTACGCCCCTGCGGCTAATGTGCAAAGACCCACGAGCAAAGTTCACGACTTCGAGCTGTTGCTCCTTCGTTCCCTCGAAAGCAGTCGGGCAACCGTCTAAACTATAACTTCGAAGAGTTTTCTTGTTTGCAAAAACACACACTCTCGTCTATCCTTCTCAAAAGTACTCGGGGGCTACTCGCCTGAGTGGTGCAACGTTAAGGCTAAGTCCGACCGGGTCACCAGGTTCCTACGCCCCCGCGGCTACGAAGCAAGACACCACCAACGAAGTCTTAAGCTACACTACTCGGACTCGCAAGTTCCCTAACTACTCGGGAGAAGGATAGCACACAACAAAATACAAACAATTTCTCAAACTTAGAACAAAAAACGCTCACATAACCCACGAGTTTGTTACAAGTTATTACAGACATAATCAAAAGCCCCTGCGAGGCTACTCTGTTACTTTTACAGGCCCAAATCATGAAGGACGTGGTTCATCATGGCTTCAGCGAAGTCGACAGCGTCACTCTCGATGCGATCATAGTTGTCGTTGTCATAGCCCGGGCTCCACCCTTGGCTCAGCAGCCTCCGATCCAGCCTCGGATAGTGCGACAAGAAGATCGACATCACCTTGCAGATGATGTCGCGTGCCACGTCCAGTGATTGCCGGCGAGCCATTGCGGCGGCCCGTCCCAGGTGATCCTTGAAATTGGAGCCAGTAGGGACCCCAAGATCGTCCATCGCCTTCACGATGGCTTCGGCCATCTTATCACGGATCGACTGCACTAGCGCTAGGGTCTCCTTGGTCACCTCGTGCGACTTCCGTGCCTCCTCGAGCTCCATCACAGTCTGTGAAGCAAAAGAAGGATGCACATTAGCGGAAAGCAACACGTTCAAAAAGGGCAAAACACGAAGAAGCTACGCCTCTTACTGAGGTTGGTGAAGTCGACGCACATTCTCCACTTGTTGTTGCTCTTCTTAACCAGTACGGGGTTCACGAGCCATTCTATGTGTACTACCTCTTAGATCACCTTTGCTTCGAGCAGCTTCAGGACCTCCTCCTCGGCCGCTTCTTTCCTTTCGGCGGACTTCTTGCGCACTTTTTGCTTGTGCGGATTTTTTTTGTGTCGAGGTGGAGGTAATGTTCAATGAGCTCCTGACTCACCCCTACAGGTCCACCATGCTCCATGCGAATACATCCTCGTATTCTTGCAAGAAGGTGAGAAGAGCTTCATCAAATTCTTCTTGAAGGGTCTTGGCGATGTGGACCACCTTTCGGGGGATTCTGCTCGCAAGGCCACTATTTTGATGTATTCCGCCCACTACTAGAACCCCCCCCCCTTAGCTATGCTATATTTAGAGTTAGACACACTTTATTTCGTCTCTATGGCTTTGTAGATACACTTTCAAAAAGCATGTTTGAAGCGTCTTCACAGGGAATGTGTCAGGCTTCGTAGAGACAAATTCGTTAAGCGTGTCTACTTGCATTGATACAATTTTAGAGACACATTTATATCATGCTTAGTGGTGTAGTTACGTAGTATAGTAACGCTTCATTGTGTGTTGAAAAGTATAGGGACAAACTCCTAGATACATTTATAAAACATATAGTAATTTACGAAAAAATAAAAAAATATTTCACATTGGAGGACACCTATCCATGATTATTTATGTGTAATATGTGCGGTGTGTAGTATTTGAACTTAAGATCTCTCACCTCACACAAAGCTTCCTTACCATCTCACATACACAACGAATATGAGTTACAGAAGTATGTTTTACTTTTCAGTTCTCCTATGAAGAACCATTATTACACTTATTTGATACGCTTTATGACGCACCTACATGCTACTCACGATTCAAAGCATGTCTAACCATGCATCATTTTGAAACATTTTTTACAATCATGTCAAAAAGTATCTTTACATGGCTATAGACATTATTAGACACGTATTGTAGCATGTCTAAACAATAATGACGCTTTAAATTGTGTCTAACTTCGTGTCTTTTTGAGATGATTTCAGTAGCGTGTTAAAAAATATCTCTATAAGGCTACTAACAATGTAAGTGTGTCTAATATCGTGACACTTTGATATGTTATCAAAATCATGTCAAGAAACATCTTTATGCACTGACATAGAAACGCTTTCAGAGTGTGTTGCTACTATAACATAGCTAAAGGGGGGTTTCTAGTAGTAGCCGGTCATGCATTTGGAACATAATAGGTGGCTTCCGGGGCGGGGGTCCCTGGCTCTAGATCGGGATGCACCTCATTTACCTCCCTCTGACCTGGAGCTCGCCTTATGTCGATAAGCCGAGAGACCTTCTGGCCTCCCAGCACCTTGATGATTCCTCTAGGGGCCCGCATCTTCAAACACAGGAATTCGTGGTGCGGGATGGTGTAGAAGGCGCTGAAGAGGCATCTCCTGAAGATGGCATTGTACTGGTACGGTGAATCCACCATGTCAAAAATGGTCTCTAGCCCAAGAGAAATTTCCCAAACCAATGGAGATGAGTAGAGTGCTCTACCCCAAGGCTTCCATCGACCCTTCCCCAAACCCCCGGAGCGGGGACCCCGCCGGGATGAGTTGCGATCTGGACAACCCCGTGTCATAGAATGCCCGCGTGAACAGGATGTCAGCTGAGCTCTCACCGTTAATGAGAATGCAATGCAACTCGACCCCCATTCACATTGGCAGAGATGACAAAGGCGTTTGCATGCGGATAGAACAGTGTGTTGTAGTCTTCTACTTGGAAGGTGATGGGGACAGTGGTGTACATTGGCAGTTGTGGCGGCGGGACAACCATGACGTGGTGCACCTCCTGGATGTAGGCGTGCCGCTATCACTTGGACCCCAGGGACTCGAGGGAGCCCCCGAAAATCGGGAGGACCACATGGTAGGACCCAATGACGTGTTGGACCACCCGGGGTGTGGGCTCCGGCTTTGGCTGAACAGGAGGCAGCATCACGTAGCCCCCCATTTGATGCCAAGTAGGGGTGGAGGCACGGGCCCGGCTGCCGCCATCGGGGTCCAGACCGGAGCTGCGTTCATCACCAGGTGCTCCGGCCCAGAGGATCTTTGGGCGGCCATCGTAGCCTGGCCAACGTCGATGGTGGGGCACTCCATAGTGTTGTGTCCCCCCCCCAAATACTTGTGTATGATGCAGTACATCTGGCCCCTCCCCGACCCCAGGTAGGGGCAAGCTCAGTTCGGGGCCGGCTCACGCGGGCCTCTAGTTGGAGTCGGGACATTTCCGAGCCCCTCTCTCGCTTCTTGTCCTCGTGCTACTCGCTCCGCTCCTGGGAGGAGTGCGTCACGTGGACCTCGAGGGCCGAGCAGTAGGGGGAGGGTGTTCCTTTCGCCTTCTAGGGTCTTCCTTCTCGGGGTGTCGCTCTCGCTCCAGGTGCCTCCGTTCTCCCTATCGATGGTTGGACTCTCCGTGATCGTTTTGACTCCCAGAGCTCGTCGTCCTCGGCATGGGTGTATTCCTCCATTTTCTGCATCAACTCCAATACTATTTGCGGGGGTCGTCGCCAGAGCCGAGACATGAGTGAGCCGTGAAGCAGTCCCTCTTTGGCTGTATCGACGATCGTGCGCTCGCTCAGGTCGCTCGCCTGGCATTTCACGTGAACGAATTGCTTCACGAAACTTTGAAGGGTTTCGTTCTTCCCCTACTTCACCGTGAAAAGATGACCAAATGTTACCGGATCATCGTAGTTCCCTTGAAAGTTCTCCAGCAACACCTCCTGGAATTGCTCCCAGGAGAAGATCTTCCCTGGGTCTAAGGTTGTATTCCAGGTTTGTGCTATCCTGGTGACTACCATCACAAAACTTTTTACCATTGTGGAATCGTCTGCCCCGATGGACTAGATGGCCACCTCAAAACTCATGATGAATGTTGCGGGGTCGGTCTTGCCATCGTATGGCGTGATCTGGGGCATCTTGAAACCTTTCAGCTAGCTGAGTGACTGCAGGTCGGGCGAGAGAGGGGATTTGGGTCATAGAGGCTATTTTGCTTCGGGTGCCCTCCGGGGCGTTCCGTCTCCAAGAGAGGGGGTACCTTAAATCCCCTCTTCCAGAGCTCTCCCAATGCGCCTTCCTGGTCTCCAGTTCCTCCAAGAGCTTCTTCAGTTCTCGGGCTCTTCGGTTGGTGTCCGCCCTTTTTCTCAGGTACTCCTCTCGAGCCTTCGCTTCCCGGTCAAGGTCCTCCGGCGTGGTGGAGTCTTGGCGCTCGGCGTCTTTCTGCTCCTGGAGGTTCTCTGCCTCGGCTTTGACCTCAAGCGCTCGCTTTCTTCCGCCGATGCGCCACCCTCCTGCTGGGTGGGCTACTAGGTACCTCTTGATCATAGTGGAGCTCTGTCGTTGTCCTCGTGCTCCTCCTCGCTGTCCTCCTGGAGATATCCCAAATCTACCCTCTCGGGCACTTCTGGCTCATCCGTGGAGCTAGGTAGTGGGGGAGGCCCGGCGGCCACCTCCCCAGTGGCCTTCTCAGCCTCCTAGGATGCCTCCGGAATCGCCTTACTCCCTTTCTTCTTTGCCGATGCCATCAAGGCTTCTCTCAGTAAAACACATCCCCAAGGACGACACCAACTGTTGGTCGTTACAAAAGCCCAAACAGTAAATTTATGAGCCCTTGAGCCGTACAATGTTTCTGTACAATTCTGGCTCAAGAGGGCTACTAGGGGACTGCTTGACTAGTGAATTGGATCATGCTTTCAATGTGGTCAGGTAGGTCCTTTTATAGGTTTCTCGGCCTACCCTTAGTACAAAGACTAAACTACCCTCGGTACAGCCTCAGCACCATAGCGGGTGCCTCTCCCAAACCCTCGAGGGGCACGATAGTCTTTCGCCTTGTGGCACTGTCCGCCATGTGCATCCGACAGGAGTGGCTTGGGCCCCTTGGGTGGTGCCCTTTCTGGGCTCATCTCAACCTACTTTCCATTCAGAGAACCTCCGGGCGGGGAGGTCTTGATGAGGACATCCTCCACTATTACCTGTTGGGAAAGACGCAATATGGGCCGCAGCCCAATTGTAGTCGGGCGGCGACCGTGTGAGCCTCATTATCCCACCTTGCTTAGCTTGGGAGGAGGAAGCCACCTTTAAAAGGGAAAGCCACCCTTCCCATATCAGACTAGTCTTTTGGGGTGATTGGGCCTTTCCTCGAGGGGGGCCACCAGAGTTGCGGTTCAGCGATTACATTGGCACTTCGGGCTTGCTCGTCGTAGTCGGATCGTGAGAGTCGTCTAACCTGGTGTGCAATGCTAAACTGCCTAATCGGTGCATCGGGCTTTCCATAATCCAATCCTTGCCTGGGCCAGACTCATCAGGTCTTCCGAGCACTATCTTCCGGGAGAGCTCCGCCTCCTGGGGGCCTTCCACGAAGAGTGGTCCCCCCGCACGAGTGCTAGTGACATCACCCTCTTGTCATCTTCCTCATACAGGGAGGCCCATACACGGTTGGGGGCCTTATCACAAATCCCCAAAAAAGTCCTTACCATTTTCTTCTGAACAAATCCGCTCCATGGAGCAGCCTCATGGTCATGGAAGTATACATTCAAGATTTCACACCTCATCCGAAAGTAAAGACCGCATGAGCAATTTGAGACAATGCAACAACAATGCTACGAAAATTATGCAAACCAAACTGTATTTTCAATTTAAACCCTATCTATATAAGTATTCATCACCAACAAAACAATTGTTCACAAGAAAATTGTGGTAACGAAAAGATCAATTGAACAAATGCTCCTCACAAGAAACGGAGACAAAATTCTGAACTTTATATATATTTTTTTTATTTTTAAAAAATCATTGTGTCTGCTAAACTTTTGCAAAACTATACATCTAACGTCATTGGAAACAGCGTCAGGCTCCAGACGCTGTTGGCAAGATCACCCCGCAAATGAGAAAAAGTGGCTTGGTCAAGTGGTTTGGTGAAAATATCGGCTAGTTGGTTTTGGGTGGGCGCATGGATCAAAGCTATCTTTCCCTGCTCCACATTGTATCTCACAAAGTGGTACCTTACCTCAATGTGCTTCGTTTTGGAGTGGAGAACTGGGTACTTGGCTACACTTGTGGCACTAGTGCTATCACAAAAGAGTGGGATATAGGTACACTCCTCAACAAAGTCGCTCATAGTGTATGTGATCCATAAGAGCTGGGAGCAACAACTGGCTGCAGCTACATACTCGGCTTCTGTAGTGGACAGGGCTACAGTGTATTGCTTGCGGAATGACCAAGACACCAAAGAAGAACCAAGAAACTGACAAGTACCCGAAGTAGACTTACAATCCAAATGACACCCAGCAAAATTAGCATCAGCAAACCTGTGAAGGTTGAGTGTCGAGGACGTAGAATACCAAAGACCAAACTCAGGAGTGTAGTTCAAATACTTGAATATTCGCTTGATGGCCTGCCGATGTGAAGTCCTCGGTGAAGCCTGAAAGCGAGCGCACAGACACACGCTGAACTATATGTCTGGACTCGCCGCCGTCAAGTAGAGGAGGGAGCCGATCATGCTCCTGTACTCCTTCTGGTCCATGGGTTCACCTTCGTCATCCGCATCCAAAGTCGTAGTTGTACTCATTGTGTAGCCATCAGCTTGGAATCGTCCATCTGGAACTTCTTGTTGATATCCTTGGTGTACTTTCGCTTGATGCACAAATGTCCCATCCTTGCATTGCTTGATCTGAAGCCCAAGGAAGAACTGTAACTCACCCATCATCGACATGTCGAACTCCCTTCTCATATCATCTGCAAACATCGCAACCAAAGAGTGAGACGATCCACCAAAGATTATGTCATCCACATATATTTGTACGATCAAGACGTCATCGCCCTCCCTGAGGAGGAAGAGAGTTTGATCGACTATCCCCATCACAAACCCCTTGCTAAACAGAAACTTCCTCAACCTACCATACCAAGCTCTAGGTGCTTGTTCTAGGTCATAGAGAGCTTTCCTAAGTTTGTACACTCGGTGGGGATACTTCTCACTCTCAAAACCCGGGGGTTGCCTCACATACACTTCTTTATCTAGAAACCCATTCAAGAAAGGACACTTCACATCCATTTGGTACAACTTGAATCCTTTAGCAACAGCAAATGCTAGAACAATTCGAAATGCTTACAAACGGGCCACCAGAGCAAAGGTGTCATCATAGTCTATCTCCTCTTTCTGGCTATACCCCTGAGCTACCAACCTCGCCTTGTTTCTCACAACCTTTCCATTTTCTCCATCTTTGTTTTTCCACACTCATTTGGTACCTATAGGATTGCAATTTGGTGGAGGCTCAACTAGTTCCCAAACTTGGTTTCTCTCAAAGTTCTCAAGCTCCTCATGCATAGTGTTCACCTAGTTCGAATCAGACAGTGCATGTCCAGTATCCTTGGGCTCGAAAGACGCAACAAACGTAGAATGACCAAAATTGGAGAATTTCTGTGACCTGTACCGTGTAGTGAGTTCACGGATATCACCTATGATCTTGGAGGGTGGATGATCCACTTGTACACACCGGGGAGCCTCACACATTGAGACAACCTACCCCTCAGCAGCAGCTTCCACTCGAACTCTACCTGTTATTGTAGGAGTAGGGGATGGGCCATCCTCGATCGTCGTCGTCGTAGTGGAAGTAGTAGGTACAAAGTTGGCTGCGGGAACAACACCACCATCTTCATCATCTGCTTCTTCCTCCATCTCTTCTTCAAAGATCTATTCGCCAAGTTCATCATCTCCTACACATTTAAAGACTAAAGAGCTACGTGGATGCGTCTTGTTGAAGGTAACTTCGCATGTCTCCATGATTTGGTTAGTTTCAAGATTGAGCACAGGATATGCTCTAGAGTGAGTAGCATAACCAAAGAAAATACCATCCACACACCTAGCCTCAATTTTATCTAGATTCTTGCCCTTCTTAAGAATGAAGCACTTGCAGCCAAAGACGTGAAAATGACTCACCTTGGGAGTGCGACCATGCATAAGCTCATAGAAGGTTTTCTTCTTAAAAGCACGAAGGAAGATCCGGTTGGACACATAGCATGAGGTATTCACTGCCTCAGCCCAATACTTCCTAGGAGTCATGTGCTCATAGAGCATTGTCCTAGCCATCTCGCAAATTGTCTGATTCTTCCTTTCCACACCACCATTCTGAGGAGGGGTGTACGGAGTCGAAAACTAATGCTAAAGACCAAGATCACCACAAAAGGTCTCAAAACGAGAGTTCCTAAATTCCATGTCGTTGTCACTACGTATAGCTCTAATGGTATCACTATGTCTCTACTTCTTCAACCTCAAGATCAGGTCTCAAACAAAACCAAATGTCCCACCCTTGTCCTCCAAGAAAAACACCCAGGCATAGCGAGAGTAATCGTTCACAACCACAAGGACATACCACTTTCCACCCACCGAGCGAACACGAGCTGGACCAACCAAATCCATATGCAACAGCTCCCCAGTATGCTTAGTCATGACAGCAATCAAGGGTGGATGGGAAGTGGCTACCATTTTGCCATGCCTACAAGGCGCATAAACCAAATCCTTCTCCAAGCCCAACTTGGGCAATCCTCGAACAACATTGAGACCACTCAAGCTGAAAGCAAATCAAAGCTCAAGTGTCCCAACCGTCTATGTCATCTCCACAACTCTACGGAGGGACCAGCCACCAAACACCGAGGAGACCAAAAGACTGAGAAAAATCAGCATGAAAGATCTGTGCCTCGAGCACAATTGTAAAAACAAGATCGCCTCGAGAATCAAGAATCTAAGAAGCACCCAACTTAAACCGAACCTCAAACCTCTCGTCAAGCAGCTGAGAAGCCTAAATCAAATTAAAACCAAGCGACTTGACGAGAGCAACACACTTCAAGGTCACCTTGTTACTCACCTTAACCTCACCTTCTGATAGCATTCGTCCTCGTCCATTATCCCCAAAAGTGATGTACACCTTTGGCACCACTGGGTGGGGCTGGAGAACCACCCTCGATATCCGGTCATGTGTCGTGAACAATGTTGACGGTTCAAAACCGTGTTGAAGTTCACTGCAAGCGTACGGGTGACTTGGTGCCTTTTTCACCAAGGAGGGTCCCCCAAGGATTGTCAATCCAAGGATCGGAAGCAAACCGCTAAGGTTCTCTACCTTGTCTAGCCAAACTAACCTAACATTAAGCGTTGATTGCATATAAAGAGGTAAACCTTGATATATATGAGTGATAGCACAAGGTTGATCACATCCATGAACAACGACTAAGGTAAAGCTCCACCGAAGGGGAAGCTAGGCCTAGCACCTTCTAGTTGAAGTTCCGGCAAACGAGCAACAAAACAAGCATCTCATCTACTAGCATCCTTAAACTCCTACATCCGGCCTACCTCCCGAAGACATCCACCCTTTCGGGGGAAATCACCCTGTCACGATGCTCCCTTAATGAAGTGGAGGATCTAAGGGCACGCTCAAACATGAACGTGTCTACGAACCATGAAGGGTCCACAAGCTAAACCTAATCGCCACGATTACATAAAGCATTATATGTAGTCTAATCTAGAATTAGACTAAGGATTAAACATATTCATGAAAGGTAGAAAGTAAAGTCGGAGACATGGAATCGCTAATAGATCGGAAAACACGATGAACATTGCTCACATAATAGTAGATGTGTTTGGATCATCACCACCGAGTACATACCATTGATGACCTCAACTAGCTCTAGAACTCCACCATGGCACAACCACGCAGGGCGGCCATGGCGGCTAGGGTTGGCCTAGGCCATCCCCTAGACAACTTCGAGGACACTGTCGCCGTCGTCTCCCTCCGGTGCTCACTTCTGGGTTTCGCTGAGTTCTGATGAATGGATGTGGGGGCCGTCAGAGGCAGGGGGTATAAATGAGCCGAGGAGCGTGTAGGTCAAAGGGGAGGCCGAACCGGGCCCGAAACCCCCTAGGCCGGTCGGCATGGGCCGGCCGACCTAGGCCCTTTTCGGCGCGGTTCGGGCCCATCTTCCTCCACGATGCTTCTCGTGCTTTCTTGTGAGAGACATGGGTACCCATGGGTCCCCACCGACCAGGGTCTCAGCCATCCCCGACAGGTGGGTCCAACCTACTAGACGACCCGCCGACCTGACATGCGGGTTAAGGACGTAAAGATACTTGGTGTACAAGACAAGACAGTTCAGCTCGAATAAGTTTTCCCTGTTGTAACCGACTAGGATAGATGGAAACCGACTTGTAGCCCAAGGTCGTCGGCCAATATAAGGCGGCCTGGGGCGCCCTCCTCGGGGTAGATCTCTCTCGCATAATTCCACTACCAAACTAGACGTAGGGTTTTACTCTCCGGAGGCCCGAACCAGTATAAATCACTGCGTTCCTCGTGTCTCACCGAGATTTCTGTGTGCATCCCGTGCATAACCATCTATGCTCTTAGTTCCTCGATCCCTCCTTTAACCTGCAAACTGCTTGGGTAGCCCCCTTGCAGATCTATCCAGGTCTCAACCCCTGACAGTTGGCGCGCCAGGTAGGAGTGATCGGGAGCTCTTCGTGCAGCGTGATGGCAGTTCGCTCCGGTGACCTCTTCAGCGACGACATGAAGGATATCGCCGTAGCGACCTGCTCGCTGCCACTCTCCGATCTAATCGCGAGGTCGACGTCTTCGTTCTCTGGATGGTGCGCCAGAATTTTATTCGCGTCCACCCACCCACCCACCCGACGAGATCCACCTATGTGGATGGGAGTGCGACCTTGCGAAATCAAGGCCGGCGGCGTCCTGGTCTTCTTGCATCAACTACGTGTCCACCACGTCCTCAGTGACAAAACAGGGAAGCAATTCGTTTTCAGTTTTTTACGTCACTTTCAGATCAATCTATTTGATTTGTTTTTCTACTCACGGATTTGTTTTTCACGTATATCAACCCGTCTTCGTCTTGTCCGCCGACCTCATCGGCTTCTGACGTAGCGGCACATAGCGGTGATCGAGTCCGGCATCATGCGCCATCATGCGCAGCTTCCACGAAGACACACGACTCCTGCAGTCGGTCATGCTCCGTTCGCACTCGATGAAGTGTACGGCCGGTGGACCCTGACGTCCACGCGTGCGCATGGGGTCAATGAAGCCAATCTACCAGGATTGGATTGGAGCCACGTAAAAAAAGGAATAATTTTACCTTCCATCTATTGTTTAATATATTCTTCTACTTTATTAACTATGGAAGTTACGTAATGGAAATTTACCTTTTTCCTTCTTTGCATGTTCGCGACGATCCTTGGTCTGCACGCGATGAGCGTGACGACTTGGCAGCGAGCAGGTACCGACCTGACAGCATTGAAGATTGATACGACACCACTGCCGCACCACGTGCTGCTGCTCCTATAGCAGCCGCGTCACGACCACCCGGAGTTCATTCTCAACACCTCGTCGACCTCGTCGGCTACCTCGAGGATGGCACGGCTCCGGCGTGCGTTACCGACCTCCGACGGTTCCTGCGGCCAGCACCACCGACCTCTTCAGCATCTCCAGCACGGCAACCACGCCTACTCCGACTCTCAGCACGGTGGCCGCGACTACGTCGACTCGGCAAGCTAAGTGCTAGTTCAATTAAATATTTTTACGGCTTTAATTTCTTTCGCCGACCTATTTTACATGCTTTTTCCTGCTTTATTTTCCCTCCCCATTCGACACGTTCGGGGGCATGGTATTGCCGACCTCGATACGCTCGGGGGCTTGACTTTGCCAATCTAAGGGTCGTCAGACCTGAGGGACTTAATTAACTTCTATGCGTTGTCCCTTTAAATGCCTCTTACTCATTATGCGCATTCCTAAGTCGTGTGTTTGCGAGACCTTGGGTGCAAGGCCCCCCCTCCGCGCGCCGGCTGCACCTAAGCCTCCACGCTGAGTCGTGCAGTCGGTAAGCCGTTCCTCCATTGAGTTGGGTTAGCGGAGGGGACACATTTTGCAGCTTCATAGCTTTTGGAGTTCTCATATTTTGTGCCTGGCACGATAAGGGGAATGCTTTCTCAAACAAAACACACTGCAAGCATGTCTTAGGCCCAAGCCAAATTTTCATCATATTTGTGCAGATTAATACAACGTTTTTGCATCTACTTTGTTTCACAGGGCCAGCTCCTTGTCCAGCTTCCGGAGTACCTCTGACCTCTGGACGTGTCTCCTGTTGCCTAGCGGACCTCTCTGGCTCACGGCGGGAGGCGACTTGGCGCTTCCACGACTCATCCAGCTTCCACACTCAGGGGCTCGTCGCCCTCTCGAGGTCGGGAGACCTCCTCCCGGCGTCTCTATCGTTGACCACTTCAGGTTGCCAGACCTCCCAATGTCTCCGTCGTCGTCCACTTCAGGTCGTCAGACCTCCTCATAACTTCGTCGTCGTCCACTTCAGGTCGCCAAACCTCCCGGCGTCTCCGTCGTCGCCCACTTCAGGTCGCTAGACCTCCCGGCGTCTCCGTCGTTACCCACTTCAGGTCGCTAGACCTCCTGGCGTCTCCGTTGTCGTCTACTTCAGGTCGCCAGACCTCTCGGCTTCTCCGTCGTTGACTACTTCAGGTCGCCAGACCTCGCTGCAGCTCTGACATTGGTGCACCTTTCACCTACCTGACTGCATCCTGGTGTTTTTGTCCCTTGCAAGTGGACAGCAGCTTGTGCCTCACGAGGGAGTAGGCCCGTGACCGTACAGTGCGCTTGTGATTCAGGTCATGACAGCTTTCGGTGTTTGGCGTCTTCCTCAAGATTCCAGGTGCTTCGGCATATTGGCTCAATTCGTCAAAGCATCGTGCTGATAAAGCAGAAGGCCGCAGGTTCTCTTTTCCTTCCTCTTTTTTGGAGCATCAAACCGGTCATTCTGGTCGCTTTACTGCTCGGGGGCTACTCTACGAGTGCGTCTTGCGACGCCCTCTTTTTCTGCGTCGCATCGACCTATTGGAAGCCCGCTTCCGATACTTCTCTGCTCGACCTCCCTGGGGTCGGCATTGTGGCCTTACTCAGGTCGCGTGGGCTACTCTACTTCACCTGATCCTGGTCAGGTCGACAGCTCTTAACATGACTACCTTTCCTTCACTTCGACCTCCTGGATCTTAGACTCTAGAAGCTTGATGTTCGACTTCGCTCAAGACTGAAGACATCTTTTTCTTTTTTGGATCCACGTGCACCCTACGCGACCTAAACGGTGCCATACCTTCACTTCGCTTCGACATGACCCCGTCTCGGCCACTACGCCTACACGTCGATCGGGGGCTTGAGAGACATGGGTACCCATAGGTCCCCACCGACCAGGGTCTCAGCCATCCCCGACAGGTGGGTCTGACCTACCAGACGACCCGCCGACCTGACATGCGGGCCCAAGGACGTAAAGATACTTGGTGTACAAGACAAGACAGTCCAGCTCGGATAAGCTTTCCCTGTTGTAACCGACTAGGATAGATGGAAACCGACTTGTAGCCCAAGGTCGTCGGCCAATATAAGGAGGCCTGGGGCGCCCTCCTCGGGGGCAGATCTCTCTCGCATAATTCCACTACCAAACTGGATGTAGGATTTTACTCTCCAGAGGCCCGAACCAGTATAAATCGCCGCGTCCCTCGTGTCTCGCCGAGATTTCCGTGTGCATCCCGTGCATAACCATCTATGCTCTTAGTTCCTCCATCCCTCCTTTAACCTGCAAACTGCTTGGGTAGCCCCTTTGCAGATCTAGCCAGGTCTCAACCCCTGACACTTGAATATTTGCCGAAGTCCATGTGGGTCCTTGACGTCGTTTTCCCCGCTGTTTAGATAAGGGTGCTTGGCGCGCAAACTCCCGCATCTTCTGTTCGAGTCCTCGGAGTTTCACGGCTTCATGCTTCGGTCCTTGGGTCATTTGGAGTCATGTTCACTTCGTGTCTTGACTCGTGCCAGGCTTCGTGATCTTCTCACAAAGTGCTCAATGAACTCTACCCGGAAGTCCTTATTTAGGTACTTAATTCCTGCGTAAACAACATACTCCAAATACCACATGCAAGTGCGAACTTGTTACATCATTAGTGTGCCTAGTGGCGGGTTAGTTATAAATCAAAGCTCAAACCAAAGTGTAACAAGTGCTCTTGGTTGACGGAAATCAACCGTCAACATACCCCCATGCTTAAACCTTGCTCGTCCTCGAGTAAGCCTTTAATGGATTTCAGTATTGCCCTTCAATGTTCATACCCTGCACTTGTTCATACATGAGAAAACATAATTCTCTCCAAGTTTATATTTGTTATAATTTCATAATGTAACTAGCTTTCATCTCTATGGATGGTAGATATCATTTAAGCTCTTTCCACAAGTAATTAATCATGCTCTCAAATTTTAAACAAATCTCAAAAATTTTGAAGATAAAGAGCGGGATGAAGAAAAATTGCTTTACCAAGATCAATAATAAACCTCCTTGCATCTTGCTCATGAACTCTCATCTCATCTTGTCTCTCAAGCCTACTTTTCCTACTCCTTTCCTCCCTCAAATATTTGGTGGAAGGCTTGATATGGAGCTATGGAAAAGTTTAGTCCTACCAAGATATTATAGTCGAGATATTATCAAAACAAGACAAGCTTCTCATGGTCTTACCGAGACACGTCAAAAAGGTCTTTGAAAAAATAATGTTACAAGGAGGGGGGAGAGATGAACACACACTTTTAGAGAGGTGGACATGTGCAAATGGCAAAGAGTGATCCCGAGGCACAAACGAAGTCCTCGTTATCGGATTGCACATGGTTGGAAAGATGAGTATGGGTCTTGATCTTGAATCCTCTTGAAAACTCAAAAAGCACTAAACATAGTTAGAGAACCGGGGAGCTTTATTTTATATTTTTTTTCTTTCTTCTTTCTTTCTTTTTCATACTTTTTCTCCTTTATCATTTTTTTCATTCATTCATTTTTTTCTTTCATCATACTTTTTCTCTTTTTTTTATTTGCTCCCCTTGAACTCTAGACTATACTAGCACTTCCTTGGCAACCTCCCCCATGCTTAGACGTTTGCTCGTCCTCGGGCAAAGAGGTGATAAATATGCCAAGGTAGAAATTGAAGCTCTCATATTTTCTTAGAGAGAGATACTCAAAAAATCTTCTAGAGATGCTTTTGGCAGTCTCCCTTACTCTTGAAGCACCTTCCTTGTAATCTTCCTCAAAATATCCATCCATACTCATATATTGGGTTGTGGTCAAGGAGGTGAACACAAAAAAAGATATATTTGGGTTTTGTGGTTGGATATCCGGCGAGGTTTGCGAAATTCCCAATGTGGAAACTCACAATGCACGGATAGAAGAGGCTAGCATAAAGAACGATACGCAAAAACCCATGACTCCGAGCTGTTGCTCCTTCGCTCCCTCGAAAGCAGTCGGGCAACCGTCTAAACTATAACTCCGAAGAGTTTTCTTGTTTGCAAAAACACACGCTCTCGTCTATCCTTCTCAAAAGTACTCGGGGGCTACTCGCCTGAGTGGTGAAACTTTAAGGCTAAGTCCGTCCGGGTCACCAGGTTCCTACGCCCCTGCGGCTACGGAGCAAGACACCACCAACGAAGTCTTAAGCTACACTACTTGGACTCGCAAGTTCCTTAACTACTCGGGAGAAGGATAGCACACAACGAAAAACAAACAATTTCTCAAACTTAGAACAAAAAACGGTCACATAACCCACGAGTTTGTTACAAGTTATTACAAACATAATCAAAAGCCCCTGCGAGGCTACTCTGTTTCTTTTACAGGCCCAGATCATGAAGGGTGTGGTTCATCATGGCTTCGGCAAAGTTGACAGCGTCACTCTCGATGCGATCATAGCTGTCGTTGTCATAGCCTGGGCACCACCCTTGGCTCAGCAGCCTTCGGTCCAGCCTCGGATAGTGCGACAAGAAGATCGCCACCACCTTGCGGACGATGTCGCGTGCCACGTCTAGTGATTGCCGGCGAGCCGTTGTGGTGGCCCGTCCCAGGCAGTCCTTGAAATTGGAGCCAGTAGGGACCGCAAGATCGTCCATCACCTTCACGATGGCTTCGGCCATCTTGTCGCGGATCGACTGCACCAGCGCTAGGGTCTCCTTGGTCGCCTCGTGCGACTTCCGCGCCTCCTCGAGCTCCGTCACGGTCTCTGAAGCAAAAGAAGGATGCCCATTAGCGGAAAGCAACACGTTCAAAAGGGGCAAAACACGAAGAAGCTACGCCTCTTACTGTTTAGCCTCTTGGTAGACTCGCGGGCAAGCTCCACCAGCTTCTGGTTCTCGACAAGCTGGGTGGCCTCAACGCTTTCCTTGTCCACGAGCTGCTCAGTCAAGTCATCACGGGCCATATGGAGAACTGCTCGTCGTCAAAGACGAAATAACGTCACAAGATTGAACGACTACACGAAAAGAGAAACCAAAAAGACAACAGGTCGCGGGACACTTACTAAAGATCTCCTCCTCGCGCTTCCTGGTGACTTCTTGAAGCTGGTCCTTCGCGGTGGTGATGTCTCGAACTTGAGCCTCTAGAGCAGTCACCCTCTCACGAGCCATTTGGAGGTCAGACTCGGCCCGGCCCGCTCTTGCTTCGAGCTCTGTCTTGTCCTAGCGGGCGGTCCGGGCGGCGGCCTCAGCATTGGAGTGCAGCTCTGACGCTGTCTGCTCCACCGCGGCAAGACTCTCCTAAAGGGAGGTCTTGTCCGCCTGCGCAGCGACTGCGCTGTCCTCCGCGGACTTCACCCTCGCCTCAAAAGTTGCGTGCTCGGTCGCTCTGCCGACCTCGCCCGCCGCCATGACAAGGTGAGTCACGGCCAACTGCGCCTCCAGCTGGGCTTCTCCGCCCAGAGCACCTCGATGGCGCAGAGCCTGTCATCATTGCACCCAACGAGCTCCTAAGTTATGGATGAGTTCCGCGGTCAGAAAAACAATGAGTCTAAAGAACGAACGGAAGAAGGAAAGACGAAATCTGCGACTCACCCTCACGGCGGGCACAACCAAATCCATGAGCGCCCAATCCGATTGGCGCAGCGCCCGCTCGCTCCGGTGCAAGCCCCTCTCCAAGTTCCGGTGGGCCATGGATTCTGCACCGCCGTCGACATCGAGGTCGATGGAGGTCTCGACCCATGAAACAGGCACCAGCGAGAGCAGCGGCGCCTCCTCCTGCCCCTCAAGCGCTGACAGGGTCGCTCCCAGGCCCCTTGAGCTTTCTCCAACCTCCAAGGTCAGGGGCGGCGCCCGCTCCTCTGTCACCATGAGAGGAGAGGCGGTGGGGGAGGGCGACTCCGGGATGACGACAACCTCTGGGGCATTCGCCGCGGGGACGACGTCGTTCGTAGAAGCGGCGACCGACGACACCGGAACGATCTCCTCGGTCACTTCAACGATCGTCCTGGACGGCGTCTCCTCGGAGGCGGGGATGGTCTGCTCCACGACCATCATGGCGTCCCCTGTGCCAACCAGCGACTCGGGGGCTGGGGTTCCAGTATCCGCCGCAGCGCTACCCGCCCCCGCCAATGACTCGGGGGCTGGCAGTTCGGCATCTGCCGCGGTGTCACCCGCCCCTGCCAACAACTTGGGGGCTGGTAGTTCAACATCTCCTGCCGGCGCTTCAGGGGCAGGATCCTCCATAGGCTGCTCCTGAGGCCCGCACAGACATTTCTCCAACTCAGCCGTATGGGCCGCAAGTGCTTCTTCTGTGGGGGCATCGCCCCCCAATCCCATCTGTCCCATCGACAGATCGCTGCGAGCAGGGCTCTCAGTCCCTGTCGGCGGGACCACCGTTTCCTGGGTCCTGGACCCTTCCGCCTCCTCGACAGCCGCGCCCGACGGCAGGGTTGGTGGCGGGCTGCCCGACGGCGGCACATCTCCGGCCACCTGAGCCGGATGGCGCAACATCTTCACGGGCGCCGGCTCCATCATGCTAGGGTCACGGCCCCTGGAATATAAAGGGTGTCATAATGGCAGCAAGCGGCAGACGTGTCCCCCCAGGAATTCGGAACGATGATCGGAAAATGGCAACTCAGAGCTTACCTTTCCGCGATATTGTGAGCCCGTTTCGAGCCCCGCGGGGTCAAGCTCGGGGAGGGCGCCGCTCGTTTGCTCCCCGAGGATGGAGCAGAAGTCGGGGCGGGCGCAGGCCTGTTCCCGGCAACGACGATTGTAGACTGGGGACGCCGCTGAGAGGTGGACGACCCCCCGCCCTGTGCCCTGGGCAGGGAAGAAGCCCTCAGGGCTTCCCTCCGGCGCGAAGAAGAACGGCGCGAGGCGTCGCACTCTGACGTACGGCGAGAGGAGTCCCCACGCCGAGAGGATCTCCTGCTCCTCTTGCGGTCGCTGCACTAAGAGGTGCGGCTGCGCACCTCGATCTGGTCTGCCTGAGGAGACCGGGGCAGCGCCTACCGGCTCGAGCGGGCTCCCACAGCAGCCGAGGCGGACCCCGACCCGGCGCGCGGCTGTGAAGTCGCCTGCGGCTTGTCGTCACTCCACGTGAACTCGGAGTCAGAGTCCCCAGTATCTAGCGGCGGCAACGAGGGATCCTCGTTCTCGGAGACGTCAGCCTCCTGAGCGCGCCGGCGTGAAGCGCGGCCGTCATTCCTCTACCGCTTCTCGATCTCCTTCTGCTGGTGGGCCTTCTTGCGGTCGGCCCGCCGCTTGTCTCGCACGGCAATCAACCGGGTACGTGCCCGGTCCTCTGCTAGAGGGGGGCGCGAGGCGAGGATGTCCACCTTCCCCATCTGGACATATACGAGAAAATTAGTACCTACCACGAAAATTATAAGAACAAGCCACAATGTGTCAAGAAAAGCATACCAGGGCTGAGGTGGTCGGGTGGGGGAGCATCGGCAGTAGTTGTGGCGGCGGCCAGAACAAGTAGTTGATCCCCATCGCCTGCGACACTCAGCGCTGGACCTCTTCCCCCGAAGGCAGAGGGTCGGCCATCACCGTCCCCACGAAGGGAGCCCGGTCGGCCGTCATCTCGAAAATGCGCAGAGGGCGTTGCCGAAGCGGAACGATCCCCCTCGCATGGTAGCCGCCGATGACGGCTACAAAATCCACACCATAGTCGCGGAGTGTCTGGAGGGCCTTGAGGACGTCCGGAAGGAACCTGGGCTGGTCCTTCTTCTCCGGCCCGTACTTCCACTTCTCCGGCGTGCGGTCGAACCACATACCGGTGTACTCGGGGAGCGGGTGCTCACGGTTGTTCTTGAGGTAGAACCAGTCCTGGTGCCACCCGCTGTTGGAACTCATCAAGGAGGTGGAGATGTACTCGTCCATCCTCCCCTGCTTCCCCCGAAGTCCGGAGCACCCAATCGCCGCCGCGGTGCGGTCGTCCTTCAGGCACACGAACTTGTAAAAATACCGGAACAGCTCCCAGTGGGCTCCCTGGCGCAAGTACCCATCGCATAATGCCTCGAACGCCGCCATCTACTAGATGCCGTTCGGGTTGAGGTTGTGGAGTTGAAGGCCGTACTCCTCAAGCACGGCGCGGATGAATCGCCCCGTCGGGACGGAGAAGCCGCACTCGTGGAAGGCCACGAACGAGACCACATATCCCGCGGGGGCTCGGGGGCGCGCTCTGCTCTGGGAATCTTCCACTCCTCCGCCTCGGTCTACCGCTGCAGCATGCCGTCGGCGACAAGGCGGTCAAGCATGGACCAAGTCACACTTGAAGGCGCCCAGTTTGACATGGTGGCGGCAACAAGAAGCGAGCTCGCGATTGGGGCCGAGGAAGGCGCAAGAATGAAAGCACGGCGGATGCGGAGGCTAAGGCAGAGGCGACGGCGGTGGAGTGAGCAAGAAAGAAGAAGGGGAAAAAATCCCAACCGGCGGCCACAGTATATAAGGGGAAGCAACCGTGCCCTCAGCATTTATTGCACGGGCCCACCTCAGGCCACATCCCCCACGCACCAAAGCGTCACTCCTCAAAAGGCGTGCCCGCCGGTGCCAATCGCACACGCAAGCGCTACCACGTCACATGCGGCAGGCCCACGAATCCTGCATCCGGCGCGAAATCTTCGCCATTCACCCCACGACGCACATTTTGCGCAACAAGCAACGGTATGAAGACTCTCACGAGTTCACAATCTTAACATTTAACCCCACGCACAAGTCTCTGACTTGTCCATGGGCTCAGGGGCTATCACCCGCGGGTGTCTTTCTAGGTAATTGAATAGCAAAGTGACGGTCTCATCAGCGGCCTGGGACGATCCCTGGCTACAATCCCAGGAACATCATAAATAGTACCTGCGAGTCCTACTTTGACCACTTCACATATTGGCTTTATATTATCTACGGCGTCAACCATAAGTTTGATTACATCGCGTTCAGTTCGAGCTAGGCGATGAAAAGTTTTATAAACAATAGCACGAACTCTCGTTCTTTTACGCGCTCGCGCGCCCCCGTCGGAAAAACATATCCAACCTCTTCGTCTCCATGGCCATTGAACCTGGGAGCGAGTCCTTGACTCCCTCACCAGGCTCGGGGGCTACTGACGAGGCCCTAGATCAGGGCCCACCACGACCTCCAAAAAACGCAGTACGGACTAGCACGCAGCGTACTTAGCAGCTAGTACAGTGGTGGCTTTGACATGACATATAGTAGCTTATGGGTGTTTGTTATGATCTTATGATGAGAACTTGTGATCTTGTATGAGCTTTGTGTGATCTAGTTCATTTTTTACTAAAATTGACCATGGATAGGGCTTTGCTCATGAGATGAATTTCTTTTTGTGAAAATTGCTTATAAATGCTTTTGGCCATGTCACATGTATCTATGTCTCTACTTTCTTGATGGCAATGCGCTAACTACACCATGTCTCTCTTGCTTGTTCTATGTCTCATTCGTAGCATTTTGTTGTGCTATTTGTATATTTGAGAAGCTTGGTAGCTTGTATATGCTTTGACATGCATTTGTGCACCTTCATGTTAGCTTTATTCATGCATTGTCAACAAGGGGGAGAATATGTGGAGAAATGGTTGAGATTTTGCATGTTGGGGAGAAAATTTGTGAAAACAATTGCATTTGCTTAGGGAAAGTTTGCATTTGTGCAGGGGGAGCTCCTTTGGATTGCTTGAGTTTTGTGCTTTGTGGTGTGCTCTTTGTGGAGAGCTTTGTTTGTCTCGGCTGTGTTGAGCTGTTGCCCTTGCCTTAGGGGGGCCGAGACTTTGTCAGGCGAGTGACCTTGTTTTCGCTTGTTCTTTGGCTTTGGATCACCTGTTGGAGGTTTGTGTTCGTGGTTGTTTTCTTTTCCTTTTTCTCTAAGTTGGTTACTATGGGTCTTGTCAATGCACTCATCAAGGGGGAGATTGAGGACCAGGAGCGTCCGAAGACCAGTGGAGGGTCGCTCCGTAGTGATGAGTGATTAACAATGTTGTGTGGACTGATGCTTGGCTCAGTATTGTAGCTGCAGGTTGCGGCTTGACTCGTGTTGGTGCAGGTGAAGAACAAGCACGAAAGGCCTATGCCGTGGTGGCCTCCGGGTGATGGAGAGGCAAGTAGGCTTGGTTCGATGGACCCGGTGGCCGATGAGGTCAAGTGCGAGCCGCATGGTGCAAGAAGAGTGAGTTGAAGTCATGGACATGGGCCGATTCAAGGTAGTGGTTCGAGGCTGAAGCTTGCACGCGGGGTTTGGTGGTTTGCCCACAAAACCATCGGTGGACGGTTTCTTGGTTTGGGCCTCAAAACCAAGACCGAAGGCCCAACGCGACGGAGACGGTGATCCGAGAGCGTCAGGAAGCTTCGAGGCGGGGGGCACGTGGCGTGATTGCAGGGCTTGCGTCGAGGCTAAGCGAGTCCGCGGTGGAAGTGTGTCAGCTCGATGAGAATATGCTTGACTTGGACCAAAATGCCCCTGAGGGGTGTGTATCTTACATTTATGCACTAGGGGTGGTAGGGTCTTTTGACACCTTTAGGAGACTAAGTATAAATAGAAGGTAGAGGAGGATGGCTAGGGTTAATCGCTCTGGTGTGGATCCCACTGGGCCCACATATCAAGATGGTGATCTTGTCTTGTGCATATCTCTTTCATCTGGACTCAGAAGTAGACAAATGATGTATCCATTTCGATCGTCTCGACGAGCCCGTCGCAATGGTGCAGTCCAAATTGGCATTTAAGGTTGTTATGGATGACATACTATATAAGCCATTGGATCACTTGCTCTCAATTGTATCATTTATCACGTATTCCGGTGCATCCTGCAACAAAAGCTAGAAACACCAACAGTTGTGGAACTTGTCAGTATAAGGCCCTATTCTAGTGTTGATGATCACTTTTCATTCATTTTATGAATGAGTTGACGGCATAAAAGTAGCACTTAACAGCCGTCAACAACACCCCCACACTTGACCTTTGCTCGTCCCGAACTTAACAGGTGAGACATGATATCCAAAGGTTTAAGCGAGCATAAGAGATATTCCAAACCATACCTTGTACTTGTGAACTCTGTGGAGTGTCTATCATGCCATCTTGGGTAGTTGAGGAATGGAACGGTCATGACTCAAATCACTTCTATTCCTCATGTCAAGTAACTTGGGGTTTTGCAATAAGTTTTCAAAAACAAAACCTTGCTTAGCTCCTCATTTGATTCTCTCAGATCTCTCAATGTGTATATGTCCTCACCAAGGTATTAGATTTGCCTTTCTTTCATCCTACTTCTAATGATGGCTATATGTGGAGCTCAGGGTAGGATAAAAGATAAAGCATACTTGTATCACATATATTGCAAAGTCAAAGACCGGATCCAAGGAGAAAGCAATTCATACAATCAGATCAAGATGTGCACATGTATAGTGATGGATATGGTAAGGTGGATACTAGGCCCGGAATGGGTGCTAGATATTACCATATATATGATGAATGTTGTGGTGATGGTAAGGTGGACACTAGGCCCAGAGTGGGTGCTAGTTATTACCATCAAAATTATCGGAACTCCTTTTTGCATGTTCCATCTCTCTTCTTTTTCTTCTTTCTTGAACATGGGCTATCTCTCTTTTTTTTCTCATTTTTTTCATGCCTTGGGCATTTTTTGCACTCATGCTTTGAGCATGTTTTTTTTGCATAGCCCATGTCCCTTTTTTAGAAGATACTTTTGGAGAGAGGTCACACTATACATGGAGCTTTATTTTTATGGAATGGATGGATGATATAATGCTAACTCCCAGTGTAGAAGCATAGCAAGGGGATATGGAGTGCACATGAATCTTGATCATGAAAGCATGAAAAGAATTCTCACAAGGGTCACAACAATTTGACAAAGCTCAATGCAATAACAAGCAGCATATGAGTATAAGGCTTCCAACTAGAAACATCATATGGCTTTGGTAGGACTTTGGCATATCAAAGGGGAGCTTTGCAAAGGGTTTTCAAGTTTTCAAAGAAAATTCCCAAGCACTCAAACATTCAGAGAGAAGATCATATTATAAAACCATATAACAAACATCAACTACTTAGATGAGCATGAGTTCCCTAATGATATTTGTTCACAAGCATCAAGATAATAAGTATGGAATAAAACATATGCAAGCCAACCATAGGAAACATGTAGAGCAAGTCGAGCACGATTCCATGAGTTGATTTAGAAGATAGGAATTGAAATTCATTCAAACTCATGAATCAGGGAGAACAGAGAGCGAGAGTAGTGTACCTCTTGTTGCTTTTTTATTCGTAGATAGTGGGAGTCAGGTGACTCCCCCACACTTATTTCTTACCTACATTATTGGAAAACAAGAAAAAACAAAGGGAGTCTAGGAAAAGAAGGTTACCTAGCCTAATTATTATTGGAGTTGATTTTAAGGCTAGGTTTCCTCAATGAGGTGGATCTCATCATACTCTTTATCATCGGGTTCAAGAAAGACCTTTAAACGGTGACCGTTTACCTTAAATGTCTTACCTTCTTCGTCTTGGAGTGTGATTGCTCCGTGAGATGCAGCATCAACGACAAGGTATGGTCCTTCCCATTTGCTTCGAAGCTTCCCATGTCCAAATAACTTGACCCTGGAATTAAAGAGTAATACCTTATCTCCTGGTTTGAATTCTTTCTTCTTGATCCGCTTGTCATGCCATCTTTTAGTCCTTTCTTTGTAGATTTTGTCATTATGGTATGCTTTTTCCCTCCATTCTTCTAGTTCTAATAGTTGTTGTTTCCTTTGTTTACCAGCTGTTGTGAAGTCCATATTGAATTTCTGAATGGCCCAGTGAGCCCTGTGTTCTAGCTCGACTGGCATATGGCAAGATTTTCCGTACACGAGCTGATAAGGTGACATTCCTATTGGGGTCTTGTAGGCAGTTCTATATGCCCAAAGTGCATCAGGTAGCTTTGTCTTCCATGATTTCCCCATCTCATCTACGGTCTTCTGTAGGATGTTCTTGATTTGCTTGTTTGATGTCTCTGCTTGACCACTTGTTTGGGGATGATATGGAGTTCCGACATTGTGTTGTATTCCTAGCTCTCTCAGGAAGTTTCGGAAGGTCTTATCAATGAAATGAGACCCCCCATAACTAATCACCATCCTTGGTGTCCCGAAACGAGGGAATATGACTTCATGGAACATCTTTTTTGCGTGCTTGGAGTCTGCAGCTCGACACGGTAATGCTTCTACCCACTTGGACACATAGTCAACTGCCACCAAGATGTACTCACAGTCGTGGGACTTTGGGAAAGGTCCCATGAAATCAATGGCCCATACGTCAAATAGCTCAACTTGCTGATTATTCTGTAGAGGCATTGCATCTCTTGCTGTGATTCCCCCCTGCAGTTGACATCTCTGATACCTCCGAATAAAATCTATTGTGTCTTCATACATGGTCGGCCAAAAGAATCCACTCTGATATATTTTCTCTTGAGTACGGAATGCACCATAGTGTCCCCCATATGGTGCTGCATGACATTTCTCAATGATCTTCATTCCTTCGACTGCAGGTACACATCTTCTCAATTGGCCGTCGGAGCAAATTCTACAGAGGTATGGATCATCCCAGTAATGACATTTACTATCCTTGATCAACTTCTTCTTGTCTTCACCTGGTGGTACATACCCTGCAACCATAAATTTGACAATATTTGCATACCAGGGGTTGGAGTCTGTGACCTTGAATAGCATGTCATCCCGTATGAAGTCATTTATCGGTAGCTCCTGCATGTTAGTGAAGTGCATACGTGACAGATGATCTGCTACAGAGTTCTCTACTCCCTTCTTATCTTTTATTTCAATGTCAAATTCTTGGAGTAAAAGGATCCATCGTATCAAGCAGGGTTTAGCATCTTTCTTAGTGAGCAGATATTTCAAAGCAGCATGATCAGTGTAAACAATAATCTTAGCTCCTACTAAGTAAGACCTAAACTTGTCTATAGCAAAGACAACAGCAAAGAGCTCCTTTTCAGTAGTAGCATAATTAAGTTGAGCCCCTGACAATGTCTTGCTAGCATAAGCGATCGCATGATGCTTCTTATCCTTAGTTTGGCCTAGGACGGCCCCTACGGCATAATCACTAGCATCACACATGATCTCGAAGGGCAGCTTCCAATCTGGGGGTTGGATGATTGGAGCTATGATGAGTGCCTTTTTGAGAGTGTTAAAGGCAGCCATGCACTCATCATTAAAGTCGAAGGGGGCATCCTTAGCTAAGAGGCTTGTGAGGGGTCTAGATATTTGAGAAAAATCCTTGATAAAGCGGCGATAGAACCCGGCATGGCCTAGGAAGCTACGGACTCCCTTGACATTGATTGGAGGTGGAAGCTTTTCTATCACTTCAATCTTGGCTCGATCCACCTCTATCCCTCGTCTAGAAATTCGATGTCCTAAGATGATGCCCTCACAGACCATGAAATGGCACTTCTCCCAATTAAGCACCAGGTCCTTTTCATGGCATCGTTGCAAGACCCTATCTAGGTTCTCAAGACAATGATCAAAAAATTTTTTATAGACGGTGAAGTCGTCCATGAAAACCTCCATGATTTCCTCAATCATGTCTGAGAAGATAGACATCGTGCACCTTTGGAACGAAGCGGGTGCATTGCACAGCCCGAAAGGCATCCTACGATAAGCATATGTTCCATAAGGGCATGTGAAAGTGGTCTTGCTTTGGTCATTAGGATGGATGGGGATTTGGTGAAACCCAGAATACCCATCAAGGAAACAAAAGAAGGAATGGTTTGCAAGACGCTCCAACATTTCATCAATGGAAGGAAGCGGGAAATGATCCTTCTTTGTAGCCTTGTTGAGTTTCCTATAGTCAATGCACATCCTCCACCCAGTGGGGGGATGTTGGGCGATCTGCTCGCCATGCTCGTTAGGCACAACCGTCATCCCTCCCTTCTTGGGCACAACCTGAACGGGGCTAACCCACTCACTGTACGGCACAGGATATATGATCCCCGCGTGCAGGAGTTTTAGGACTTCCTTCTTGACAACGTCCCTCATTGCACCGTTTAACCTCCACTGAGGCTTTCTCGAAGGTGGGACTGTGGAATCTACAGGAATGCAATGGGTACAAAGAGTTGGGCTTATTCCCTTGAGGTCTTGGAGAGAGTATCCAAGAACAGATCGATGTTTCTCTAGGACGGCGATGAGTCTTGCGGATTCCTTATCTAAAAGTTTGTCACTAATGATCATAGGAGACTCAATATCACCATGGAGGAAGGCATAACGAAGGCCTGCGGGTAGAGGCTTTAACTCGATCGGAGGCCTAGAGGGGGTCTCGAACTCAGATAGATCTACGGGTTCGACGGAATCGTCTATTTCCTCGATGAAATCTACAGCATATGCTTCAAGGAGAGATTCCGGTGAGTCATAAAGGAGAATTCCCTTTACCTCTTCGATTCGTTCAGAGTCGTGTGAAGGGATAGGGGCCCGCGGTTCCCTTACATGGTGACAATTCGAGGTGCTTTCGAAATCTGCAGAATGATTATCCTCGAATTTGAAAGGGAGTTCCGAAGGTTGAATTTCTTCATCCTTCAAAACTCGTGGTTCAGGGGAGGATCTTAGTGCTGGCTCTGAGGATGTGGAAGGCAAAGGATCAGGTTCAGCCACTAGAGTATCCTCATGGCTCGACATACTCTCTTCCCGGGAGGGTTCAAACTCAGCTACGAAATCGGTGTTTTCAGCGATACGATCTAGGATTCCCGTCCCTTCGTTTGGAGTTCTGTGGGCAAAAGACCCTCCAGCAGTGATGTCGAGATCATGGGTAGTGTCCTTATCAAGACCTAGGTAAAAGTGCTGAAGCAAAATCGGATCGGGTATTGAAAGGATAGGGCCAGATTTCACTAAAAGTGAGAATCTAGCCCAGGCTGCACCTAAGGATTCCTTTACATTCTGCTGAAAACCGAGAACATCCCTCCGTAGAGCGGCGATACGACCCATGGGGAAAAACTTAAGACAAAATTTGTCTACAAGATTGTCCCAGCTGCCGTTCATTCTACCTACGGTTTTCGTGTACCATTGTTTAGCCACCTCTGCAAGAGAAAAGGGAAACAACTTCGACTTAAGGGTGTCATGCGACATGCCCGCGATAGCGATGCACGAACACACTTGCTCGAACTCTCGCAAATGGTGGTAAGGGTTCTCGCCACCTAAACCAGAGAAAGGAGATTCCTGAACCTTAGTAATGTAACCGGAAGGAATTTCATAGCTAGATGTGAGAATCGGGTGCTCAGAAGATGGTGGCTCTAAGAATTTCCCTTTTGGAGTGGAGAAGCTTAAAATGGTAGGCTGCTCCATGATAACGGGGGTGAAGGTAGAAATAAAGAAAAACAAAAGATACGAGGACCACTGGGTACGAAGATAGATACAACAACCGTTCCCCGGCAACAGCACCAGAAAGCTTGTTGGGTATTTTAGCGTCACACGAAATAAATCCGCAAGCGCACGGATACCGTTGTAGCTTTCACCTCAGAGTATTCCAAGGGAACGTGTGTGCACTAACTTCGTACTAGTCGGTCCAAGGACACACCCAGATAAGAGACAAGGATAGAGAGGATTCCTAAAGATAGCACTATAGATGAGATTAAAGGTCGATCCCTAGATAGAACTTGGCTTAGGGTACCGATAGCCCTGACTTAACAGGCGACTCCGGCACACGGATCTATGTGGAATGGAGCTCTGACTATATCCAGCCGCGGAGGATCAACGAGGGCCAGACGGGCTGCCACCACCACCTGGACTGCCTCTACCTAACCTTGGGATAAGCCGAACGATGATAACCGGTAGCGTGACACAACGTCTACGTTGTGGTTACTGCCATAGCCAACGGACTATGGCACTATGTACTGATAGAACTATGACCACGGAAGAGAACTGATCTCACTCGCTATAGGTACTACTAGCTTATACTAAAGGCATACAGGAGAGTACTCAACCCCGTACTATGCTTCCAACATATACGAACGACTTGCAGTAGACGAACGCATAAACCCAGGATCCACACACTAGTGGAGGAAAAAGTCTACTCATGCAACCAAGCATAAAGCTAGAAGGAATCATGAATGTCACTTTGGTCTAAATGGAACATGCAGGAATATCCATTATATTCTAATTGACGAACACACATACAAACGGATATTAGAACTATGAACTTGTGCCACAAGATCAAAGGGTTGTGTTCGCGAAGAACACAAGCCTCTAAATCAAGAACACACGAAGAACACAAGAACATATCACCTATGCATGATTGCTACTTTAGTCTAATTAGAAAAATACAAGAATACTCACTTTAGTCTAAATGAAGAACAGCAACATCGTAGAGGCACATGCCTCTCTCTTTCTCCCTCTCTACTCTAACACCAGCTAGGAGAGGAGCCTTGGATGGGTGGAGTGTGCCTCATTTCCTACCCCCTCCCCTTCTATTTATAGGCAAGGGGTGGCTTGCTTGGAGTGCCAAATGACTCCAAAACACCCCGGGATGCCTTGAGGAACCAATGGAGAGCTGCCACGCGTCGGCTGGGGACGAGAGGACCTCCGAAAGGTTCATCCGAACTGGGGTTCGGCCGACCCCCAGGTGGGTTTGTTTCCACTTCCTTTCGTCCAGGTGACTGCCAGGTGGGTCCTCAGGTGTGTATGGGTGTGTATGCGATATTTTTAGCTTGTTTCCATGGGGATGTGGGCCCTTGAATCCGTGTACTAGCTCCTGATTGGTCGAATGTGTGTTTCCTTGGATTGGTGATGTTTCATGTACACATGGCATCCAACGTGGCAACACTTCGCCACGTGGTCTGGTGTGGGTCCCACCGGGCCCACATATCAAGATGGTGATCTTGTCTTGTGCATATCTCTTTCATCCGGACTCAGAAGTAGACAAATGATATTTCCATTTCGATCGTCTCGACGAGCCCGTCATAATCGTGAAGTCCAAATTGGCATTTGAGGTTGTTATGGATGACGTACTATATAAGCCATTGGATCACTTGCTCTCAATTGTATCATTTATCACGTATTCCGGTGCATCCTGCAACAAAAGCTAGAAACACCAACACTTGTGGAACTTGTCAGTATAAGGCCCTATTCTAGTGTTGATGATCACTTTTCATTCATTTTATGCAGGAGTTAACGGCATAAAAGTAGCACTTAACAGCCGTCAACAACTTTCTAGACCGGTTATCTCTTTGCTTTCTCTACCTACCTCACATGTTTAGTAGATTAGATGCGTTTGAAACCTCTCAAGAAGATAGTGCTTTCTCACTTTATTGAACTGAATCTTGCATTGTACATGTTCCACAGATTCAATACCTTGGGTTTACACTTAAGGGAAAAATGGTCCCATGTGATCCGTACGCTTGCGAACCGAAGTTTGCAACGATAATCAAACGTCAACAAGCCCCTTTTTCTAGCGTCGTTGCCGGGGAACAAGCAATCAAGATCCGATCTAGTATCGTGTTTGTAAGTATTTTTCAGTTTTTCTTTTGGTTTTTCTTTTGCATCTATTAACTTTGATCATCCTCAAAAATCAATCTAATCTAGTTTTTAACTAACCCTAAATTTTACTTTTTTGTATATTTTGTTTATTGCTAACCCTAACGGAGATGGACGGCTACCTTTCCAACTAACCTAAGTTTTCTTTTGTGGATGATCCTAAAAAACTTTACAGGCAAAGGAGACGTGCAACACAAGCTAAGGAATTTGTAGATCCAAAAGTTGAGGCCAAAGGATCATTGTAATCTCCAAGGGAATCACCACCTCCAAGTCCAAAGGGAGATCAACTTCAACTGCCACCCATGGGAGAACCGCAGCCGGAGCGCAAGATTGGACATCGATGATCTACCAATCCTAAACCTTGAAGACATCGGAAGGCCGTTCAAGATCAAGGTCTCAACTATCCGCATGGTGCAACATTCGCCTTGCACCGGTAAAGAGGATCTGAACCTTCACCTCCAAGTATTCGTTCAACTATGTCAAACTTTCAATGTGGATGGGGTGACTCAAAATCAAATGAGGGCAAGGCTTTTTCCACTCTTGCTACTTGGAAGAGCTTTGCATTGGTTCCACACTCTACCGGCGGAGTTGAAACTAAATTGGGAAGCATTAATGAGGGCCTTCATGAAGAAATATTATTCACCGGCCAAGACTCAGAGTTTGCGCAACAAGATTGATACATTTGTTCAATTTCCCATGTAGATGATTGAAGAAGTTTTGGAGCGTTTCAATGAATACATGCGAGCCGAATTCCTTGAATGGCATATCGGTTCACTTATGAGGAGGATGGAGAAGATGGAGATTGAAAAGGAAGCAGCTAAAAGGACTGCTAAAGCAAGATCCACATGTGAGGAGTGTGTGGAGTACGACCATGTCCAAGAAGATTGTTCGGAGGAAGCAAAGGTGCTCGACTACATGAAGAAAGGGAAGTTGCCAAACTTCCGCTACGGGCAAGGTATACCTCAATTTAATGCAAGCTCGTCCATTCAAAATTCGGTTCCTCTTCATATACAATTGAAGGACTTCATGGACGAGCAAGCTAAGATCAACAAGGACACCGTCACTAAGTTCAAGGCTATTGACAAAATATTGGAGAATATAGACGGCAAGGTGATGGAGGTCGGAAGCTCTAACAATCAAGTGCTCAACATGATGAAGATGCTAGAAACACAAGTGGGACAACTTGTCGGACGCTTAATGGGCAATGAAGGAAGATTGTCGGGACAACCCCAAGGTCCCGAGACGGTGAAGGCAATTCAAACTCGTTCGGGAAAGGAACCAAAGTTTGAGATGTCGAGCCAAGACATGAAGATGCCTCCACATAAGCCACGCTACTTCCAAGACATACTTGCCAACAAGTATGAGATGGCGACACTCGGGGAAGATCACATCAAGCAAAGAGACCCCGGGTGTCGGGGACGGTCATTAGGGGTCCCCTAACTAAGGGGATAATCACCCTCGTCAAACGAAAATTACATACGGACTAATCTCTAAATCCAACAAACGCGGGACACCACAGGCCCATAGCCTGCTACAGCCCAGCAACGGCCCTCATCAAGAAGGCCCACTTGCGCGCTCCGTTCCCCGCCTCGCTCGAGGGTCCCGGTCCCTCGAGCGGACTTCCGCCTCGCTCGAGGGTCCCGGTCCCTCGAGCGGACTTCCGCCTCGCTCGAGGGTCCCGGTCCCTCGACTGGATTTCTGCCTCGCTCGAGGGGCCCGGCTCCTCGAGCGGACTTTCGCCTCGCTCGAGGGTCCCGGTCCCTCGAGCGGATTTCCTCCTCGCTCGAGGGGCCCGATCCCTCGAGCGGATTTCTGCCTCGCTCGAGGGGCTCGACCCCCCTCGAGCGGACAACTGTCTCCGCCTCGCTCGAGGCCACCCCTCGACCAGCGGTATCCCGCCCCGCCTCTCCTCTGACAATGGCATTTAATGCCCAGATCTGCGGCGGGACACCCAAGTTAAAGGCGAATCCACCTCCATGCCGCACGGCTGACACGGCCTGGGTGCCTGACGCCGCCACTATGCAACCTACCCCGCCACTGTGCGGCCACTCCTGGCCCTGTGCGGGCACTGCGCGGCATTGCGCGGACAGGCCGGCATCATTCCACGACACTGTGCCGCCTGCTCCCGTCCCCTTCCGCCAGCGTGGCCCTCGAACGGGCATGGGGAGCACCCTCGAGACATGTACAGACCACGTACCGAGACGCGTGATGACCGGCACCGCCGTACGGATGGCATGCACTGCGTCCCCTCTGCCAACTCCGGCGTCACGCGGCCATCCCCGGCGCTGTGCGGACATCCCTGGCACTATGCGGCCATCCCCGGTGCTGTGCCACCATCCCTGCCGCTGTGCGACGGACCGCACGGTGCTGTGCGGACAAGCGGGTGACATCCCGCAGCCCTGTGCTGCCAACTCCCGTCCTTCCCCCGGCGACTGGACCCTCGATTCAGCAGGGGCAACCCCTCGAAGTCACAACCGGACAGGCAACAGGAGCCGCCACACCGCCCGTGGAAGCCGGAGATCGCCACCAACTCGCGCCAGGAGCCAGGACGTGCAGGGACAAGACCGCCGGCACCATACCTGTTGGTACACGGCTACTGTACAAGCCGTTGTGCGGCCCTACTGTAACTGTCCTCCCTTGATCTATAAAAGGGAGGGGCAGACGCCCCTGCGCGGGCACACCCATTCATCCACACACACTCGCTCGCTCACAGCACACCACCCGGTTACCGATATTGGCACTTGCCTCAATCATCGTAGCTGGGACTTGGGGGAATTTCCTCCTCTCCCGCCTTGCTTGTAGCCCCCCTCTACAGGCACCCCAAGTGCAAGTTAATATAGTGCGCAAGCACATTCTGCTGGACGTACGGCCGCGTGGCCGGAACCAAGATAAATCCCTTCTCCATTAGCTTAGCACCGACCATCGAGAGACTGATCCTAGCGCAAATTACTAGTTGGTGCCGATGCTAGTCCGGACACCGACAGTTGGCGCGCCAGGTAGGGGGTTGCGCTGAGATCGTCCACTCGTCTTCTCGATGGTGATCGTCACCGAGCACACGTCGGAAAGGCCCGCCTGGGGCCAATCCGATCCATTCCTGGCCGGATTCGTGATCTGGTTCGGGAGCATCCACTACCAGGCGACTAGTAATGGCTACCTGATGTGTATCCTCAACAGGGACGCGCTCAAGGCAGCGCTGCCTGGAACGGCAGCTGCCCCAATGCCTGCGACGTTTCCGCCACCACCCCAGCGCCACAAGCATTCGGGAAGGTGCTCACGACAAGCACGCACAGAGCGACGCCAGGCGGCGGGCGCTGGCTCCCCCCAGCGGGTCGAAGCCAGCGAGCTCCCACCTGTCGCCGCAGGACAAGGAGATGCACCCCCACCAGCGGGCACGACGACGCGCCCTGTCGGAGAAGCTATGGTCGTGCGGCCGTAGTTCCTCCATGGGCTGCACAGTGCGACCATGGCGTACTCTTCATCGGTCAGCACCAACCTGGCTGCATACGAGGACCTTCCGGACCACCACTTCACGTCAATCTGGAACCTCATCGCCACCTCGCCCGACGAGTCCTACCGCGACTCCGACAGCGAGGAGCGCGGGAGGCCGGAGTGGGACTACTCCGGGCTTCGGAACCCCAGCGCACTCAGGCGGTTTCAGGACGCAGCAGACTACTGTCTCACCTGCTCTGACGACTCCAGCGAGGGGGATTACGATCCCACCCGTGAGTGCTTCGTCGTCGTCATGGCGAAGGAGAAGACGCGGGAGGTGGAGCGGGTGATGCAGCGGTCCGTAACAACATGGTGGCAAACCCACCTGTGGGGACACCACCGCCACCTGACGTGATGCGCGTCGCGCAGATGGCCTAGCTCCGCGAGTTGGAGGCGAAGCTACACGCAGAGCGCGAGCAGCTGCGGCAGCTGAAGGCCACGCTCGAAAGAGATAGGGCCGGCCCCTCATCACAGGAGGCACGCACCGCGGGACGCGTAGCTCGCGAGCGAATCAACACCGACGCTGACGTGGATGACGTGCCGAACTTGGCAAGGGCCAGCCAGAAGCTCGTGGCCGCGGTGACCTTGATTCGGGCCATGCCCGAGCCATCGACGCCCTAGGGACGTAACCTGCGCCGTGAGGCACAGGCCCCCATCGAGCAGGCCGCGGTGCAGCAGGCCGAGACCTCCGCATCCCGCATGCGCCACCATTCCAGTGTAAAAAGTGGTGGGGGCGGCCGGGACCCAGAGGCACCGGTCCACACTCCGCACCGAGCGCCTACCGTCCACGAAGGCAACCAGAGGACACCCGTCAAGGACCGGATTCGGGATACGCGTGGCAAGGCCGACGACGACGACGCCAGCAACATCCTGAACAAGAAGAAGCAGGACGTCGCTGCATCGCATGGCTACAATCCCCGATGTGGGGGCCAGTACGACAGCCAGGAGGACAAGAGCCCATCGCCGGAGCCGCCAGGCACGCGAGTGTTCAGCCGAACGATCCGCACGGCTTCAATCCCGCCGCGCTTCCGCCAACCGACGACCGTGAACAAGTACTCGGGGGAGACGGACCCCCGGGTGTGGCTCAACGATTACCGCCTGGCGTGCCAGCTGGACGGCACCACCGACGACGCCATGATCATCCGCAACTTGCACTGCACGTG
The DNA here is from genome assembly GCA_036936925.1 of Cenchrus fungigraminus. Taxonomy (NCBI): domain Eukaryota; kingdom Viridiplantae; phylum Streptophyta; class Magnoliopsida; order Poales; family Poaceae; genus Cenchrus; species Cenchrus fungigraminus. The sequence continues at coordinate 86,523,763 of CM072779.1, read as the reverse complement.
GCAGATTCTGCGCGGATGTGGCTCGAGCACCTGCCCGTGAACCAGATCCATGACTGGGACGACCTGGTCAGGACATTCGAGGGCAACTTCTAGGGCACATACGTGCGCCCTGGGACCTCCGAGGCTGTTCCCAGAAGGCCGGTGAGTCCTTGAGGGTTTTCATCCGCCGCTTCTCCAAGCGCTGCACCGAGTTTCAGAGCATCGGTGAGTCCGAGGTCGTGCACGCCTTCGTGGAGGGCACGACTTGCCGAGACCTCGTGCGCGAGTTGGGGCCGAACCCTCCCACCAGCGTCAACGAGCTGTTCGACATCGCCACCAGCTACGCTTCTGGAGAAGAGGCGGTGGGGGCGATTTTCGACAGCAAGAAGGGCAAACGAGTGGAGGATGCGCCCGCGGAGGGCAGCAAGCCCAAGGAGGCCTCGACGAGCTGAAGGCAACACTCGCCCACGCTCCGATATTGACACCGCCCCGGGAAGGCGAACCCCTTTATCTCTACATCGCCGCCATGACCCAAGTAGTCAGCGCGGTCATCGTCGTGGAGAGAACAGAGGAGGGGCACGCCCTGCCTGTTCAGAGGACCGTCTACTACATCAGCGAAGTGCTGTCTGAAACTAAGACGCGATACCCTCAGATCCAGAAGCTGCTCTATGTGGTGGTGCTCGCGTGACGCAAGCTGCGGTACTACTTCGAGGCTCATCCTTTCACCGTGGTCTCCTCTTTCCCCTTGGGGGAGATTGTCCATAATCAAGATGTCTCGGGTAGAATAGCTAAATGGTCCGTGGAGCACATGGGTGAAGCCCTCACCTACGCGCCATGAAAGGTAATAAAATCACAGGTCTTGGCAGATTTTGTGGCTGAGTGGACCAACATTCAGCTACCTACACCTCAGATCCAAGTTGAGTGCTGGACCATGTACTTCGATGGTTCAGTAATGAAAACGGGCGCAGGCGCAGGCCTGCTCTTTGTTTCACCCCTTGGAGAACATATGCGGTACCTGGTGCGCTTGCACTTCCTCGCGTCGAACAACATGGTGGAGTACGAGGCCCTCCTCAGCGGCCTTCGCATCGCCATCGAGCTCGGCATCAAGCGCCTTGATATCCGGGGAGATTCTCAGTTGGTCATAGACTAGGTGATGAAGGACGCAAGCAGCCGCGACAAGAAGATGGAGGCATACTGCGCCGCGGTGCACAAGCTTGAGGACAAGTTCTTTGGCTTCGAGCTCAATCACATCGCGCGCAAGTACAATGAGGAGGCGGACGAGCTGGCCAAGATTGCTTCGGGGCGGATCACCATTCCCCCGAACGCTTTCGCCTGCGACCTCACCAAGCCCTCCGTCGACCTCGACAAACCCGCCACAGCCTCTGGCAAGGAATCGGGGGCTGGCCCCTCGAAGGCCACGGGCACCGAGCCCATGGACGAGGACCCCTCGAACGGGGAACTCGAGACCTCGGACCTCAAAGGGTCCCAGGCGGACGAAGCCAAGGCGATGGAGATCGACAAGCTCCCGCCCCCTCCACGGGACTGGCGCGATGAATATCTCGCCTGGCTCGACCGAGGGGAACTGCCCCCGGATCGAACCGAGGCAAGACGAATCGCCAGGAAGGCCAAGTCCTTTGTCGTCATTGACGGTGAGCTATACAAGCGCAACGCCTCGGGGATCATGTAGCGGTGCATCTCCATCCCTGAGGGCCAGGAGTTGATTCAAGACGTTCACGCGGGCAAGTGCGGCCACCACGCCGCTCCACGCACCATCGTAGGCAAGGCATTCCGCCAGCGCTTCTACTGGCCGACAACGGTCACCGACGCCAACGAGGTCGTACGCACCTGCGAAGGGTGCCAATACTATGCGCGCAAGACCCACCTCTCGGCTCACGTGCTGCAGACCATCCCTATCACGTGGCCTTTCGTCGTATGGGGACTAGACATGGTCGGGCCCTTGCGAAAGGCGCCCGGGGGCTTCACCCATGTACTGGTGGCCATTGACAAGTTCTCGAAGTGGATCGAGGTCTGCCCCATCAGCAGCCTCAGGTTTGAGCAGGCCGTGATGTTCTGCACGGACATCGTCCACCGGTTTGGGGTACCCAACTCCATCATAATGAACAACGGCACTCAGTTCTTCGGCAAGAAATTCCTGGAATTTTGCGACAGCTACCACATCCGCGTGGATTGGTCGGCCGTAGCACACCTACAGACTAACGGCCAAGTAGAGCGTGCCAACGGCATGATTTTGCAAGGCCTAAAGCCAAGGATCTTCAACAAGCTCAATCAGTTTGGCCGGAAGTGGATCCAAGAGCTGCCATCGGTCGTTTGGAGCCTCAGGAACACCCCGAGCAGAGCCACGGGTTTCACCCCGTTCTTCCTGGTCTATGGCGCTGAGGCCGTCCTCCCCACAGACTTGGACTACGGGTCCCCGAGGGTCAAAGCCTACCAAGAGGAGCAGAACCAGCAAAATCGCGAAGACGCGCTGGACTGTATCGATGAGGCCAGCGATGTGGCGGTCCTACACTCCGAGAAGTACCAACAATCCCTGCAGCGCTACCAAAAGCGCAAGGTCCAGCCTTGAGACCTCAGCAAGGGAGACTTGGTACTTAGACTTCGACAGAAGAATGAGGGTCGTCACAAGCTCACGCCACCGTGGGAAGGGCCATACATCATTGCCGAGGTCCTCAAGCCCGGCACGTACAAGCTCGCAAACGAGAAGGGCGAAACCTTCACCAACGCTTGGAACATCCAACAGCTACGTCGCATCTACCCTTAAAAAGTTCCAAGTCATTTTGTACATATCTGGCGCCCATGTCAGTTGTATATACACTAAGGTTATGAATAAAGATAAGGGAGACTCGGCTTTCTTCAGAAAACCAAGTCCCCCTCAGGGGCTACTATGGGGGGCACCCCCCTGAATGGTCCTATTTTTTCGCAAAACACCTTTTCTTTCGAAAATGCTAAGCGTGCCAGGCCTCGAACGCTTGGAGAGACAGAGGCAGGGCGCAGGTAACTAAGGTTAGAGTCGGACGAGCCCGGGACTGCCTACGCCTCCAGCAGGACATGGCCTCCCCCTCTCACCACTTTATCCCCAAGTCACTCATGCGAGCGATCGACCCCGGCCGAAGTTTCCCTAAGCTACGAGGAAGGCACGAACAGCATACAAAAACGAGTCGCACATAAGTTTACGAACTTAAAAGACGATTTGTTCATTTACAAGAGCCACTTGGCTCGAATCCCAGTCATGACGTAAGGGCTCTATGCTCGGCTACTTTCAGGGCTCAAGAGGGCCCGCGGCGGCAGCATCCGGGAAGAGGTCCTCCTCGAACATGTCGGCGAGATCGGCGGCAGCATCGGCGGCGGCAGCATCGGCTTGGTCCATGGCGGCGTTCACCCCATCGTCGTCAAGGTTGTCCGCGACGACATAGCCTGTAGCCAACGCTGCGTGATCGACAATATAATGTGTCGACACCACACCGAGGGTCTTCTGGACGCCGAGACGGAGAGCGCCTTTCACGCGCTCGACGACACGGCTGCTCAGAGAACTGAGGCGGCTCGCCAGCGAGCTCCACGACGAGCCGGCGCCCTCCTCGATCTCCCGACACACTTTGAGAGCCGCCCACTCCAGGGTCTCGAACTCCTGCTGAGACGAGGTGTAGGCAGCCTGGAGCGCTTCCGCCTGCGTCATCGACTCCCCCAGAGCCTTCCGTAGCCCTGGGACAAGGAAAGGTGCGTCAAGAGTGGATCTTGACAAGCCTAAAAAACTACTGAGGACTCGGGGGCTACGACTTACCCTCGATCTGCCTCTTCTCCATCTCGAGCTCTGCACGCACGGCCCTGGCCTCTTGCTGCAGCTGCAAGATCGAGGCGTCCTTCTCACCAACAGCGGCCTACAGGGTCTCAACGGTGACGCCCTCCCGGACCAGGGCTCCGGAGAGCAGCTCGGCCGCCACCTGCCGGAGTTGGACTTCGGTATTCACCGCCGCCACCTCTGCATTCCACTGCTGGAGCGTAGTCCTGGCCCCCTCGAGAGCTGCACGCTCTTACCGAAGTTGGGATTGCGCCTCCTCACGCGCCGTGCGCTCCCGCTGAAACACGGAGCTGGCATCCTCGAGCGCCACGCGTTCTCGTTGAAGCTGGGCCTGCACCTCCTCGCGTGCCGCACGCTCCTGTTGGAGCTGGCCCTCGACCCCAGTGAGAGTCTCGCTCTTCTCTCGCAGAGCGGCGCCTAGCTTTTCGACCTCTTGGGTCTTTTTCTCAGCCTGCGTCTGCCAGGACCTCACCCCCTCGAGGGTCGTGCAGTCCTGCTAGAGTTGAGCATGCACCTCGGTGAGGGTCGTCTCCCTCTGCGCCAGCAGGCACTAGGCCTCGGTGTGTGCCGCGCGCGCCTGCCGGAGCTCTTCGTTCGCCGTTGCCAGCGCCTCCTCCTTCCCTTGGAGTGCGACGTTCAACCCCTCAGCCTGCTTGGCCCTCTGCGCCGCCACAGCCTGCTGGGTGTCACGTTCCTCCTACGCGCGGAGAAGGTTGTACTCGAGCCAGCCGTTGTCCGTCCGTAGAGCCTCCACCATCGCGTCCAGGGCGTCGTACTGTGTCCGATACTAGTCGACCTCGGAGCACAGTTTGGCAATGTAGGCGATCTTCTCGCCTGCCTGCCTCTGCAGCTCCTGCAGATAGAGGGAGGAAGGAGAAGAAAGTCGAATGAAAATCACACGAACAAAGAAAGGAGAGCTAAGCGGCTCCCGAGTAGGCGCACTTACCCAAAAGACCTGGAGCGACCTGCCCCCGTGGATCTGGAGGGCGTCGGCAAGGGCATTATGTAGGGAGGAGCCAAGGCTGTCGAACTCCTGCCACAGCTCCTTCTCCGACCTCACCTCTTCCACCAGGCTTGGTGGAACCCCGGGGAGGCGGAGACTCTGCTCCCACTGCGGCACTCGGGCGCCAGACGTTGGGACTGTCAGTGTTTTAGACACCGAGCCTACGACTGGGTACCCGAAGTAGTAGATTGTGTGGTGGGGCTCGCCGAGATCAGGAACACGATGGTGAGACACGGGGCACACAATTAGACAGGTTCTGGCGGCAATGTGCGTAATACCCTACGTCCTGTATGTTGCGTGGCTCTGTATTGATTGCGTATGTTTTGAGAGGGGTCCCTGCCTCACCTTATATGCCACGGGAGGCAGGGTTACAAGTCGGATTGGTACAAGAGTACTATTCGAGTAGGACTCGGAGTAGCCAATACGAGTTATAGAAAGCTATCCTAGTCTTAGCACAAGTCCTTGTCCGTCTTGTCTCACCTTGTGGTCCACGGTAATCTTGCACCGTGGCCCACTAGTCTAGTAGTCCAGGTGTGCAGGTTCTTATCTCTCGGGTATGGCCCACATGTGTGGTGGGCCCAGGGATGCCCGGTCGACAAGCCCCCGAGTACTTTGTAGTCGAGTGTGATGCTTCCAAGTAGTCTTGAAGGTCTCCGCGAGTAGTTCCCAAGCGTCCCCGAGTTCTGCAAGCTTCAATCTTCAATAATACTTCAATCATCACGAGGCTGGAAGGTACTCCAGTTAACTCCACGAGTAGTCTTGAAGTCTTCTCGAGTTGTTCCCAAGCGTCCCCGAGTACTTCCCTTGAAGGTCTTCAATAATACCTGCTTCATTCTTGAAATCTTTGCATCAAAGATCCATATGGAAATGCGATTCCTAAAATCGCATTCCATATGGAATGTAGCCCCCGAGCCTTAGGTCGAATCCAAGATTCAAGCTGAGGGTCAGTCTTCTAGTCTTTGATCTTGCTCTGAAAAATCCGTAGAAAATCCGAAGAAATTATATAGGAATGCGATTACAAAAAATCGCATCCTATAAGGATGTAGCCCCCGAGCCTTAGTTCGAATTGACAATTCAAGCTGAGGGTCAATATGTAGTTTTCGTCAAATAATCCCGTAAAATCCTGAAAAAAACTGAAGGACACGTGGCACGGAGCCCCCGAGCCTTGAGTCGAGTACTTTCTTGAATTGAAGGATCCAATCTGACTGTAGAATAGTGGCATGAATTCAGTGAACTGTAGCTGAGTGAAATCTAATTCCATCGAGTAGTCGAGCCCCCGAGATGGAGCCGAGTAGGTCTTGGATTTAAGTCCTCTGACTTAGCCAAAAATTTTACCTGTGTGAAACCAATCTGTTGAATACGAAGGGTCACCAGGTCGAACCGTTAGGGTTTTGGTTTTATAAATACCTGAAGGGGTATCCCTTAGGGTTTCACAGCTTCCATTCGCCCTTACATCCAGAAAGAAAGCCTTAGCATCCGTAGCCGCCACAGAGTTTGAGCGCCTACACCGCCAAGTGCTTCCACCTCCACCCCCTTGCAACCCTTAAGCCGATGCGAAAGAAGACCCTCGTGACTGGAAGGATGAAGCCAGCGCCGTCCAAGGGTCAGAAGACGAAGTTCGGCCGCGGCAAAAATCAGTTGTCGGAGCCCAAGTATAAGATAGTGGTGATCATGAAGCCACCAAGCCAAGCTGTTTCTTGGAAGAAATCCAAGATGAGGGAGGATGATATCAAGGCCCTCGAAGCCGCCGGGTTGCTGCGTGAGAAAGCAATCGTAGGATGGAGCTCTGCCACTAGAGATGCGTGGCCAATGGAGAAGACTTCGGATGAAATCCCAATGTTCGGCCACTTCGTCGAGCATGGGTTGACTCTGCCATCGTCGGATTTCTTCAGGGGGTTCCTCGACTTCTTCAAGCTGGAGCACGTGCATCTGAACCCGAACAGCATCTTCCAGATCGCAGTGTACGTGCACTTCTGCGATCTTCCGTCTAAAGCCGCAGCCCAACGCAAATTTCCCGGTAGTAGTCGGTGGAGCCGGTCTTCAGATGTGCCAGAAAGCACAGGAGTTGTACTTCAAGTACGACTTGATTGACTCGAACCAAGATTGGAAGACCAAATGGTTCTACATCGACAACACCCCGCCTCAGCTACCGAAGCCCAGCATGTTCACGCCAGTATATGATAGGCTCTGGAAGGATGAGCCAACAATGCAAGAGTGAATTCAGATTCCAGAACTGCTGGCGAAGATTACGCCGAAAAAGGCGCAAGGATTGACGGCTGAGAGAGTAGTCTTCAGCTTCATGAAGCGACGGGTACAACCCTTGATGCAGCGGGAGCATCTTGGGTACGAGTACACGGGAGTTGATGATGGCTCGAGGCTGTCTTCAGAGGAGATCAGTGACGATCTCGTGATGGAGGGACTGCAGAAGATCTTCAAGAATCTTCACAGAATACTTGCAGCTGTCCAAGAGTATAGCGCTGACAACCCTCCGCGTCTGGTGAGTATCCACAGACTAGCCCCTGAGTACTTATTAGAAGTAGTCGTGAAGCTAATGTTTGCTCTGTTTCGCAGGAGGATGTCTTGAAATTTGTTTCCATCCCTCCTCCTCATCCCCAAGATACACTACAAGCGCCGGAAGGAGAGCCGACAGAAGTCAAGGCTCAAGCCCCCGAAAGTAGTCGATCTGCTCAAGGGGAAGAAGAAGTCTTGGTGGAGGACGCCTCCGAAAGCGACGATGACGGCCAAACGCTTCAACAGCGTTTTGAAGTGAAGGGTCGTTATGGGTACTCTGGGGCGCCAATCCCCAGTGGTGTTTCCGCAGGGGCAATGAAAAGGCCTGCTTCATCTCTTGCAGATGATGTGATGTTACTGCCGCGGAAGAAGAGAACCACAGTGGGGAAGCGGGCTGTGAAGAGGGTCACCGCTCTGCCATCCATTATGGTGAGTTTTGAGAACTTGAAGTAGTCAATATCATGTTGAATACTTACTCTCTGTTGTAATGCCTTGAATTTTGACTTGCGCAGGTTATCGAGAATGCAGCCAATGTACCCTCGAGTAGCCTAGCAAGAACAACAGAACCTGAAGTGGTTCCAGCGTCAACCGTTGAGACGGTGACGCATGAGCAACAAGAGGCTGCAGGATCAGGAAGTGTGCCGCCGGTAGAAAGTGTGCCAGTGGTGCCGGCGGCGCCTTCATTTTTTGACATGCTGGGGCCAAAAGTTGTGGTGCCTCGAGCTGCTCTGTAAGTACCCGAGTACTCGAGTACTTCTCATTTTTGTTAGTCTTGAATATGCTGACCAACTTGTTGATGCAGAAAATCCACTGATGTGAAGTGGGGAGCCTCTGGAAGTAGTCTTGCCGGAGGAGATCAGAACCCTCAAGAGCAACAAGAAGATGCGCTTCCAGAGCCCCAAGAAGTAGCCGCTGAAGCTGATGCTGCACAAGCATTGCGCTTCCTCTGGAGCGACGTAGTCAAAGCAGCAGTGGAGGCGGCTTCCAAGCCCAGGGCTCAGCAACTCGAGGACATTAAAGCAGTGGTGAATGAAGGCCTGGAGGTTGATCCAGAGGCCGGACTGCGCCACGAAGAAATCCCCATTGCTGAAGCCCCCGTGCGTCAGACAGACGTACGGTTAGCGCTTGAAGACAACCCAAAGGACCACATAGTGTCGCATGAGCCAATAATTGAAGACCCGGCTCCTCTACGCAGCACTGCGATGTACTCGGAGGCGAGCGCGAGTACTCAATCCAAGGCTGAAGACCTGATGCCGTACGACGACTCATTCTTGGATGTGGATAACTTGCAGGCGCATGCCGAGATGTTCCGCAGTGTTGAAAAGCTCTTTGCGGTAAGTTGTAGTCTCTTGTAGAGTACTTTTAGCCAAAGATATCTTGTCTTTGACCCTTTAAGTTGTTTTGCTCTTGCAGAAAGTAGTCAAGCAGTCAAAGCGCAAGACTCGCCTGCTTGAGCAACACGCGGCAGACATCGAAGAAGTCTCGCAACTCAGAGAACAACTCAAGGAGCAGAAGGCTTTGTCTCTGAAGCTACAAGAAAGGATTGATGGTAACGTCTCAGAGTACCACAATGAAATCTAGAAGCTGACGGCTCGGAAGGATGACATTGTTGGGAAGAATAAGTCACTGCGCCAGAAGAACAAAGGTAGTCTCCCTTTCTGAATTCATCGTAGAGTACTTTTTCCATGCCTACAGCCTTCTGATAAGTAGTCTTGATCTTCTGCAGAGCTGGCTGAAGAAGTTGACAAGCAAAAGAACAAGGCTCTGGACTGGCAGCTGGCCTATAATCGTGAAGAATCATCACGCATAGATCTTGAAGCCGATTGTAAGGTGCGGTGCATGGAACTTGAGCGCGAAATGCAGATTCGCCTTGATGGTTGGAATGACTTGTTAACTTGTATGCAGTCGCTCAAGATCAAGATTGAAGAAGCCGAGGGTCTGCGAGTTGAGTTGAAAGCCTTGACAGAAGCAGCCGAGCCAGTGGAGAATCTCTTCGAGCCCAGAGTTGCTGGAGTTCAGCCGCGTCCACTTGTGGAGCGGTTGAAAGACACGCCGAAGAAGATCTTGGAGTATGCTCAGAGGCTGGCTTGCGCAATTCCTAATCAAGTGCTGAGCTTCATCAAGTCCTTCTACGCAGAGGCGGATCTGACGGTCATCATGAACGGAAGATCTGGAGATTGCACCGACGACAGGCGGAATGAGTTGATGCAACAGACATCTCCAATCGCGAAAGCAGTCTCCAAGTTCATAGATCTCCGGTAGATGTACATGTAGGATAAACACTAGGGAAAACAAGTGTAATTCCAAACAAGTGTTTATGTAATATAATTGAAAACTTGAGTAAGTCAATTATCTGGATCCCTTGTATGCTTGTGTGATTGCCAAGTACTCGAGGTGATGATGAGTGTATGGCTGCAAAAAGAGATACGGTACTCGAGTAGAAATACTCAAGTCTAGATATGTTTCGAAGAACATTAGCTTAATCACAATGAGTTGAACACCTTAGCTATAGCAACGTAAAAGAAGGCTTTGTTGTGAAATAAGCTAAGGATAGTAACAAGTCGATATATAGAATAGCAACTTTTTACTAAATACATTGTACAGAGTTTACAATGTCTTAAGTACCTCTGAGGCTATGAGCCTAGTGAGAGAGTACTCGTAAGGATGTTCTGAAGAACGTTAAGTTAATCACAACGAGTTGAACACCTTAGTTGTAGCAGCGTAAAAGAAGGCTTTGTTGTGAAATAAGCAAAGGACAGTAACAAGTCGATATAACAACTTTATTACTGAACACATTGTACAAAGTTTACAATGTCTTAAGTACCTCTGAGGCTATGAGCCTAGTGAGAGAGTACTCGCAAGAATGTTCCTAAGAACGAGTAAGACCGTAGGGGACAGTGTGGTGAACTCATCCTTGCTGTAGCAGCAACTTGTATGAGAGTTCCACTGAGACCCTACTATGAAGGGTGTTACTCTAGGCCAAAGCCTCTTATTAGAAATAGTGACATGGACAACATGTGCCACTTATTGCTCTATACGACACGGAGTCGTCTGGAGAGAGTTATCATGACTCCCTACAAGGTCGCAGAATGAGACTGCCTGGAGAGGATTATCATGATCCCCTACGAGTGATCGCAGCTGAAGCCACGAGTAGATACAGCCGAAACTGTCTGGAGAGGATTGTCGTGATCCCCTACGAGTAGTGGCAACCGTAGCTGCCTGTTGAGTGGTTGCAACCGAAGCTGCCTGGAGAGGGTTGATGAGACCCCCTACGGGTTGTTTACAGCCGTAGCTGTCTGGAGAGGGTTGTTGAGACCCCCTACGGGTAGAAGCGACAAAGCTGGTCAATGTTCCAAGAGTTGTCGACTTCTTTGCCTTCAAGAGTTTGTAAACGATACGAGCCTGGACCGGTGACCTTTGCAACAGAGAAAGGCCCTTCCCATGGTGAGTTGAGTTTGTGTAGCCCTGTCGTGTTCTGAATACGATGAAGAACTAAGTCACCAACGTTGAAGGAGCGTTCCTTAACGTTGCGGTCATGGTAGCGGCGGATCTTCTCAAGATATCGAGCGGATTGAACAAGTGCATTGCAGCGAGCTTCCTCGAGACTGTCGACATTTGTCTGTCTTGTTTCTTCAGCTACGCCTTCTTCGTACTGGTCAACCGCCGGAGAATGCCACATGATACCAGCAGGCAAAACGGCTTCAGAGCCATAGACCAGGAAGTATGGTGATTGCCCTGTGGGAGTAGTAGGCTGAGTACGTAGCCCCCAGAGTGCATTGGGTAGTTCCTTGATCCACTTGCCGTCCTTGGTATTTGCAGCATCATACAGTCACTTTTTGAAAGCATCGAGTACCATCCTATTGGCGCGTTCCACTTGGCCATTGGCGCGTGGATGAGCGACGGAGACGTACCGGACGTCAATTCCACTGTTCTCACAGTACTCCCAGAATTGGTGATTGTTGAAATTCGATAATGCGATTGGGGAACCCATAGCGATGTACGATTTCATCCAAGAAGTCGAGGACTCTATCAGCCTTGGGGCAGGTTGGCTTCACCTCAATCCACTTGGTAAACTTGTCGATAGCCACTAGAACTCTGTTGAATCCCCCTGGCGCATTTGGGAGAGGACCAATCATATCCAACCCCCAGCAAGCAAAAGGCCAAGTTGGTGGAATCGTAATGAGTTTGTAGGCTGGAACGTGTTGTTGCTTGGCGAAGAATTGGCATCCATGGCACTTCTTGACTAGGTCTTCTGCATCAGCAAGAGCTGTAGGCCAGTAGAAAGCACGTCTGAACACTTTTCCCACCAAGGTGCGTGAAGAAGCGTGATTACCACAAATTCCTTTGTGTGTCTCCTCCAAGATTTCCTTGCCTTCTTCGCGAGAAACGCACTTCATGAGTACATCAGAACTTGCGCCTCGCTTGTAGAGTTGATCTCCGACTAGAGCATAAGCCTTGACACGGCATGAGATGCACTCGGCTTTTGACTTGTCTTCAAGAATCAACTGATGCTTAATGTAGTCGATGAAAGGAATTCTCCAGTCCACGTCAATCATGAGCACTTCACGATCAGGTTGAACTGAAGTAGTCGTAGGTGCAGATGATTGCTCCGGAATTGATGGTTTGTGGAGTTCATGAACGAAGATTCCAGCTGGCACTTGAGCTCGTGTAGATCCCAGCTTCGACAAGACGTCCGCAGCAACATTGTTGTCGCGAATAACATGATGGAACTCAAGACCATGAAATTTGTTCTCAAGTTTGCATACCTCCTGACAGTACGCATCCATATTCTCAGCATTATGATCCCAAGAATTGTTGACTTGATTGATGACCACCAAAGAATCACCATAAACAAGTAGTCGTGTGATGCCAAGAGAGACTGCAAGGCGAAGACCATGCAGTAAAGCTTCATATTCAGCTTCATTGTTTGAGACCTTCCAGAAGATCTGCAAAACATATTTGAGTTGCTCGCCCTTGGGAGAAATCAGAAGTACCCCGGCACCAGCGCCTTCCAACTTGAGTGAACCATCAAAGTACATGACCCAATGTTTTGGATGCTCAATTGGAGTTGGGACTTGATTCTCTCGCCACTCAGCCATGAAATCAACCAAAGCTTGAGACTTGATAGCAGTGCGAGACTTGAACTCGAGCGATAGAGCGCCAAGCTCTACAGCCCATTTAGAAATCCTTCCTGTGGAATCCCAGTTGTGCAATATCTCGCCAAGCGGGTAGCTAGTAACCATAGAAATCTTGTACTCGTCGAAGTAGTGGTGGAGCTTCCGTGAAGTGATCAGAACCGCATAGAGTAGCTTCTGTACCGGAGGGTAGCGAGCCTTGGATTCTGAGAGTACTTCACTGACGAAATAAACTGGCCTATGGACAGGGTAGCCATGGCCTTCCTCCTGCCGTTCAACGACAATAGCAGTGCTGACAACATGAGTAGTCGCATCGATGTAGAGCAGGAGCTCTTCATTGGGCAGAGGAGCTGTGAGGACTGGAGGCTTGGATAAGAACTCCTTGAGCTGAGAAAGAGCTTGATCAGCTTCAGTTGTCCACATAAACTTCTCTTGCCGCTTGAGTAGATTGAAGAAAGGTAGACCCTGTTCTCCAAGTCGCGAGATGAAGCGATTGAGTGACGCCATACAACCAGTAAGCTTCTAAACATCTTTGATAGTAGTCGGAGCTTGCATGTTGGAGATGGCGGTAATCTTCTTAGGGTTTGCTTCGATGCCACGATGGCTGATGATGAACCTGAGTAGTTTTCCAGATGATATACCAAAGACGCATTTGTTGGGGTTGAGCTTCCATTGGTACTCCCATAGCGAAGCAAAAGCTTCCTCAAGATCCGTGATAAGCATGTCTGGATCCCTAGTCTTAACAACGACGTCATCCACGTATGCTTCCACATTCTTGTGAAGCTGCCTCTTGAAGCACGCTTGGATAGCTCTTTGATAAGTAGCACCAGCATTTTTCAACCCAAAGGACATTGTCGTGTTACAATAAGCACCAAACAGGGTGATGAATGCGGTCTTCTCTTGATCAGATTCCTTGATTGTAATTTGATGATAGCCGGAGTAGCAATCCAGGAAACAGAGTAGAGCACAACCCGCCGTAGAATCAATGACTTGATCAATCCTCGGCAACCCGAAAGGATCCTTGGGGCAATGCTTGTAAAGATCAGTGTAGTCGACACACATCCTCCAATCGTTAGAGTTCTTCTTTCTGACAAGCACAGAGTTAGCAAGCCATTGCGGGTGAAAAACTTCCCGGATGAAGCCAGCCGCGAGTAGTTTGGCGAGCTCTTTTTTGATAACAGCCCTGCGGTCATCAGCAAAGCGACGAAGGTGTTGTCTCTTGGGGGTAGCGTTAGGATCGACGTTGAGCGAATGCTCGATCAACCTCCTGGGCACACCTGGCATGTCAGATGGTTTCCACGCAAAGATATCACGGTTAGCCCGAAGGAATTTGACGAGCGTGTCTTCCTACTTAGGATCAAGCTGTGCACTAATCATGGTCGTCTTGGTGCTATCACCAGTACCAAGGTCAATGGCTTTGAGCAGGACGTCACCAGTCGGTGCAGGCTTGTTGTTGGTTTCCGTCTTCTCAGGAACCTCTAGCTCGCTCGGAGCAAGCTTTTTAGCTGCAGTGAAGACTTCCATCATAGCATTAGGTACTTGAGTTGTCGAAGCAAGTTCTACAGCTTCAGTGTCGCAGTCGTAAGAACGCTTCAAATCCCCTTGCAATGAGAGAACTCCTTTGGGGCTCGGCATCTTGAGTACAAGGTACACGTAGTGTGGAATAGCCATGAACTTGGCGAGACCAGGTCTGCCGAGGATGGCATGGTAAGAAGTCTCGAAGTCAGCAACCTCAAACTTAATGTACTCGGTGCGGTAGTGATCCTTAGTCCCAAAGGTTACGGGTAGTACAACTGAACCCAAAGGAATAGCTGCATTGCCGGGATGATACCATAGAACGGCGAGTTGGTCTTGGTAAGCATATTGGTGATATCCAGGCCCATCTTCTTCAAGGTCTTGGCAAATAGGACATTGAGACCGCTGCCACCATCAATTAGAACCTTAGTGAGTCTGGAGCCTGCCACCACTGGATCCAGAACGAGTGGATATCATCCCGGCTCAGAGACACTAGTCCATTGATCCGCCCTTGAAAAAGTAACGGGGGTTTTAGACCACTTTAGAAAAGTTGGAGCTGCTGGTTGGATGGACATAATCTCCCTGAGTGCAAGTTTCTGCATTCGCTTAGTTGGAATACCACCAAATATGACATTGACAGTGTTGGAGGGGTTTTGAAACCCAGTGTCTTTGTCTGTGTTAGCCTTCTTCCCCTTGTGTTTACGAAACCTTGGGTTTGGGTGCGTTGGTTCGGGTGTATTCTTCAGCGCACGGCGAAGTTGGTAACACTGCTCTGTAGTATGATCGCCCTCTGGGTGCCACGGGCATTTCTGCTTGGTCAATGTTGCCCAGTGAGAATCATCTTCGGGCTTGGCGGTAGTTTCCATGGCTGCAACAGTGTTGTCGGGCTTGCGCTTGCGATTAGGATTGCTCGAGTAGTTACTACCCGTGCGATTGCCCTGCTGTTGCTTGCCGTTGTTGCTTCCACCAGCATTATTATTGTTGTTGTTGTTGTTCTGGTTGTTGCGAAGATGCTTGAACCGATTCCGAGCCTTGTCTTCCTCGTCCGCCCAGTGTGTGATCATCTCCTTGAGCTTTGTGATGTTGGCTGGGCGAGCGCGACCGAAGCCTTGGAAAAGCCTGTCATCATGAAAACCATCCTGGAAGGTATCTATGACTTCTTTCTCGGTGACATCAACAACAGTAGCCCTTTTTTCAAAAAAGCGGCGCATGTACTCGCGAAGAGTCTCACCTTGTTTTTGCTTGATCAGGGCAAGGTCCATCCGAGTACCATGGCGGCCCAGAGAACTCGCGAAGTTGCTGGTGAAGCGTTGCTTGAGTTGTCCCCAGTTGTCGATGGAGCCGCGTTTGAGAGACTCGAACCATGTGAGGGGCTCTTGCTCCAGAACAAAAAAGGAAATAGATACATTTAGTATCATCATTGCCCCCGGCATTAGTGATGGACAGAGCATAACAGCGCAACCACTATCTTGGATCTTGCTTGCCATCGTATTTAGAGATGCCATAGGGCTTGAATTTCTCCGGAAGAAGCAGATCTTGAAGTCGAGCAGAGAAAGTAGGAAAGGAATCAGAGTCAACATCCTTTTGCTTCTCACGCTCAGCGCATCTAGCGTTGATTGTTATGCGAGCGTCATAGCGAGAGTCTCCTGACTTGCTATTGACACTGCCTTCACCACCTTTGCCCCTGTTGCTAGCTTCTGGACGTGTGCATTGAGGAGTGGGCGTGGTGCGATGAGCACCTGCACTACTACCATGGTGACTAGGAGTACTGGTATTTTGATGTCGCATAGTGTAGGCTAGTTCAGCCAGCTTCGCGACTTCAGCAGCCGCCCTGTCACGAGGCATAGAGCGACCAAGCAAGTTGATCGCATTGATAGCTTCCTCTAGAGTACGATATTGACGAGTAGCTACCACATCCAGAGCCTCTTGAAGATTTTGGGTAGGTAGAGCTTCCGCGAGTTCCCGACGAAGGGTTGCACGATCAGTATTGCATGATGACGTGCAGTCTTGGCCTCCGCAGTTTCATCAGCAGGAGCATTGGCAGAGAGTTCATCATCAGATACATCATCCGGAAAGCGATAATTGGCACGATGCCCTTGCGGAGTAGATGCATCAACGGCGAAAACTTCTCGATACGATGAGTGAGTACCCATACTCTCAATGAGCTCAGTATCGGTGTCATAATCAACAAGCTTGGCACCTTCTTGGAAGGGTAAGTTGTCGAGACAAGCATAAAGCGCTCCTGATTATCCAAGCTGAGATCAGCAGGCACATGCTCAGGCCAGTAGACGAATCTACCCTCAGGTGTCGATGTGATCACCAGTCCTTGAGCAGGGCCAATCAGTTATTGTGCTTCAGTAGAATCCGAACCGTAGTCGAACTCGAAATCAAGTGAATCCGAATCATAGTAGTCGAGGTTGACTTCTGAATCTGAAGAGTACTCGAGCACGATCTTCAGGCCAGGGCACATGAGGCGCTTCAGCGCAGCTTGGTAAGCGGCACTAACATGGCGATGACCGAAGCGAGGAGATGTTGAGATGTTGTCCAGGCTGAGCGCAAGTTGTGAAGCTGAAGAGAGCAACTCAGGCTGAATAGGAGACGAAGTCGAGTTGTACTCGGACTCCGACTCGAGTTCTCTGAGCAGGTCAGAGATCGAAATTTCACTAAAATTTTCGACGAGTTCTTCCATCGAAGCTTGCGTAAGCGTCGAGGACTTGAGCTTTGACTCCGGAGTTGATGCCAAGAAACGTAGGAACGATCCGGCGCCGTCGGCAACGCAAACCCAAGAGCCAAAAATGAAGGTGTCACCTTGCTTGAAAGCGACGGTCGGCTTGATGATGATGAGAGCCATCGAGTTCGCTAACGGATCAACGACAAGATCCCCTACCTAGCGCGCCAGCTATCAGTGTTTTAGACACCAAGCCTACGACGGGTTACCCGAAGTAGTAGATTGTGCGGTGGGGCTCGCCGAGATCAGGAACATGATGGTGAGACACGGGGCACACAATTAGACAGGTTCGGACCACAATGTGCGTAATACCCTACGTCCTGTATGCTGTGTGGCTTTGTATTGATTGCGTATGTTTTGAGAGGGGTCCCTGCCTCGCCTTATATGCCACGGGGGGCAGGGTTACAAGTCGGATTGGTACAAGAGTACTATTCGAGTAGGACTCGGAGTAGCCTATACGAGTTATAGAAAGCTATCCTAGTCTTAGCACAAGTCCTTGTCCGTCTTGTCTCGCCTTGTGGTCCACGGTAATCTTGCACCGTGGCCCACTAGTTGAGTAGTCCAGGTGTGCAGGTTATTATCTCCCGGGTATGGCCCACATGTGTGGTGGGCCTAGGGATGCCTGGTCGACAGGGACCGCGGCACCAGACATTGACGCCCCGACGCGGGTCGCCGGCGCCTGTGGCACCACGCAACTGTCAGGCCGCACCACCAGTACTTCGAGCACGGGCCCGGGGGCTGGCGTGGCTGCCACCATCGCTTGACCCCCGGCGGAGGTCGAATCACCGTCAGCAGGAGGCGTGCCCTTCCCACGGCTCACTGTCCCCCGACCCGCGGTGCGGGCTTGCTCTCGCCCCCGCTGGGTCCCTCGAACCACCGCCGCGCGGAGGGCTTCCGTCGCCACCTCCTCTCGCCATTGCGGCCCCGTGGCCGCAGCCTCAACCCGTGACGCCTCGCCCGTCACCACCGTACCCGCCGTCGATCGCGACGTCCTCGCCGAACGAGGCCTCGTCGTGCGCGGTGCATCTTGCGCCCCACCTTGAGCGCCTTAACGGGCGCGAGGCTGGGGATGGCGGGTGCCACCCTGACAAGAATGGAAGGGAAGGGTCAGCAAACTGATCCGCAATATCAAGAACACGGAGAGCGGAACACAACTCACCGAAGGCCGGAGATGTGCCGCTTGGGCTTCCTCGAGGGATCAGGGGGCACCACCCCTGACCCGGCAGGCACCCTCGACGACGCGCCCTCGTCAAGGGGCGCCGTGCCCACCTCAGGGGCAGGCGCAACAAGGGCCTCCTCGTCCCCCGCCGTTGGGGCAGACGTTTCCTCCCACATGTCGGAGATGGTCCGCTCCCCGTTGCTGTCATCCTCATCCGAATCCGTGTGTATCGGCTCCGGTGGGGGGCAGAGGCCCTGCTGCTCCCTCACCAGGTACTCCTCGTTGTACGAGTCAATGCGCTCCTGCCTCCTCGTCTTCCTTGCCCTCACCCGGTCTGCCAGGTCTTTCTGCCTTTGCTACCTGGCGTGGTTGGCAGCGTGCGACCTAGGCATCGGCGGGTCTGAGGAGGGGACATTGACGTGCACTCCCTGTCACCGGCAATTACCATTAGTACAAGTACGGTGGCGAAGCGGACGAATCAGGAAATCGAACCTCACCAGATTACCGTGGCTCGGGTCCGGGAGCATCGCGAACGACCACAGGTCGTCGTCGCTGTGAGCCATCACCTTGAGGTTCACCGCGAGCCTTGCCCTCGCGGCCGCGTACGCTTTGGCGAGCGGTTCTTCCAGCAGCCGCGAGCTGGTCATTCCGTTTTTTCGTATCTATCTTTATGCTAGCCTTTTCTATCCGTGCGTTGTAAGTTTCCACCTTGGGAATTTTGCAAACCTCGTCGGATATCCACCCACAAACCCAAAACATCTTTTTGTGCTTACCTCCTTGACCACAACCCACTTCTTGAGTATGGATGAATATTTGGAGGAAGATCACAAGAATGAAGGTGCCGAAGATTGGAGTATAATTTTGGAAGACCTCCAAGACGACATAAAGGTTGCATGAAGGATCCCTAGAAGATTTCAAGTGTTTCTCTCTAGGAAAATATAGGATTTTTAGTACCTATCATGGCACAAAAACTTCGTCACCTCTTTGCCCGAGGACGTGCAATCGTCTAAGCATGGGGGGAGCTGTCAAGGAGGTAGGTACAATGTAATCTAGAGTTCAAGGGGAGTATATAAAAAAAGAAAGAAAAAAAAGGAGAGGAAGTATGAAAGAAAGAAAGAAAAGAAAAAGGAGAAAAGAAAAAATATGTGTATATATAAAAATGAAAAGAGAGAAATAATAATAATAATAATAATAATAAAGCTCCCGGCTCTCTAGATGTATTAGGAATTTCAAAAGGATTCAAGATCAAGACCCATACTGATCTTCCCAACCATGTGCAATCCGATAACGAGGACTTCGTTTGTTCCTCGGGATCACTCTTTGCCATTTGCACATGTCCACCTATCTAAAAAGTGTGTGTATGAGAACATTATTTTTCCAATGACCTTTTTGACGAGTCTCGATAAGACCATGAAAAGCTTGTCTTGTTTTAATAATATTTTGATTATAATATTTTGGTAGGACTAAACTTTTCCCAAAGCTCTAGATAAAGCCTTCTACTTATATATATTTTGAGAGGGGAAGGGGTATAACAAACAGCCTTAGAGACTTGATGAGATGAGAGTTCATGAGCAAGATGCAAGGAGGTTTAAATTTTTGAACTTGGTTTAGCTCTTTTTCTTCATCTTGCACTTCATTTCAAAATTTTTGAGATTCATTTAAAATTTGGGAGCATGATTAACTTCTTGTGGGAAGAGCTTAATTGATATCCACCATCCGTAGGGATGAAAGCTAGTTACATTATGGAACTTTAACAAATATAAATTTAGAGAACATTATGTTTTCTCATGTGTGATCAAGTGCAGGGTATAAACATTGAAAGGCAACACTGATATCCATTAAAGGCTTACTCGAGGACGAGCAAGGTTTAAGCATGGGGGGATGTTTGCGGTCGATTTCCGTCAACCTAACCATGAGTTTACCTTCAATGTTGGTATTAATTTGGTATCCAAACTAACAATCCTAACCCTCATGATATATCAAGTTCGTACTCGCATGTGGTTTTTGGAGTTTATTATTTACACAGGAATTAAGTGCCTAAATGAGGACTTTCAGGTAAAGTTCATCGAACACTTTACGAGATGATCATGAAGCCCGACACAAGTCAAGACACGAGGTGAACATGACTCCAAATGATCTAAGAACTGAAGCGTGAAGCTGTGAAACTCCGAGGACCTAAACAGAAGATGCGGGAGTTTGCGCACCAAGCACCCTTATCTAAACTGCGGGAAAACGACATCAAGGACCCACATGCAGTTCGGCAAAGACTCAAGAAAACACGAGAAGCATCTAGAAGCGAGACGGAGGCGAAACAAGCCACAATGGGCCCAGGCCGGCCGGCCCAGCCCATTTCGGACCCGGTTTGCCGCCCCCTTTGACCTAGCACCCTTTCAGACTATTTATAGTCCCGTGCGAAGAGCCACACATCAAGCCATTCGTCATCTGCCGCCGAGGAGCAGAGAAGCTAGAGGGACACCATCTCGGAGATGAGGGTCGTGCTAGTTGTCTAGGGTTTCCCTAGCTAACGTGGGAACCTTGCATGGAAGACCACGTCGGAGTTCCGGAGCTAGGATCAAGATCAAGCTAGGATCCCGGTTATGATCTTGTTCATGTAATCATTCATGGTGAAGTCTTTGTGAATCTGATTTCTAGCGATCAAGTGTCTTCTCTACGGTTTTGTCTTCTTTTGGTTTTGCTTCTTGCTCAATCTATTCTATAGATAGATTTCTTAGGGTGCTCTTGTAGCCATAGTGGCTAGAGGTGCATACCGGATCTACCAAGTGTTTTCAACGCGTTCCTCGTGATCGTGCTCTTAGGTTTACCTACACAAAAAGCGGGGCATCGTGACAGGATGTCGACCACGCGTATGGTAGGTGCCTTTGAGGATTGGAACGGAGGCCATGGTTTAAAGATGCTTTTTATGAGGTTCGCATTGTTATCTTCATCTCTCGCTTGGAACTACAACAAAAGCAAATCTTGTCTACAGTACTTTGAATAAATCTAGTGATATAAGACTGCTATCTAATATTTTAGATCTACGCTAATCCAGTGAAAAAAAACTACACTAGTTTGAATAAATCGTAACAACACTACTCAAAGTAAATCTAGTGAAAAAAACTATCATCTAATAGTGTGGATCTACGCTAATATAGTGAAACACAAACTAATACACTTGCAATAAATCTACTAAATCATAACTACACAGAGTTGAAATTTGCATAATACCTCGAACTGAGAGATTTGTCAGAGCTTCGCTGCTTCTTCCACCACCCCACCTCACTCCCTTCCTTCCCTCTCCACCCTGTCTTTCTTTTTTCGAATTTTTATGTCAATTTTGGGAGTTTTCGAGCTTTTATAGGGGAAGGAAACCAAACGCAGCCGTTGAACGCCGTTGACAGCGGCGTTTGGGTCAAACGCCATAGACACCGACGTTTGACGGCCTGGACCGGTCAAATGCCGTTGCTAAAGGCGGTTGTTGACGGGGGGCCGCGTGTGTTTGCACCAGACGCCGTTGACAAAGGCGTTTAGCACTTCAGACGCTCTTGCCAAAGGCGTCTGGAGAGAACGGCGTCGGATGTATAGTTTTGCAAAAGTTCAGCAGACATAATTATTTTTGAAAAATAATAAAAAATATATATTTTAGAATTACAAAGTACAACGCAGACGCTCACAATACGTAAGCACACTCACCCCTATGAATACACGTACGCAAACCCTACCCCTATGAGCACCTCCGAAGGACTGAGCACTAACAGATCTGGAGATTCTCGAAGTCACCACTGGCGCCTCGTCGTTGACGGGAACGTCGCTTACCACTTAACGCATAACGACGAAAAATCTCAAAATAAATCAAAGAAAAGATGCGAGCACCAAGATTTGAACCCTGGTGGGTAACGTCCCACTGGACCGTCCTACCATTGGACTACAAACCCATTTGCATAAAAAAAATTATATGAAAAATTCTAAAATTCTGCTAGTATGAAATCTTATATGGGCCGGATTTTATTTGAGGATGTAGCCCAACATACTGTATCTAATTTTCGCCGCCGAGGTTTTAGCCCTAGGGTCAACGGAAATCACCTCCTCTCTCGCCGCCGGCGGGGTACTTAACCTCCGTGCAATCCGCCGGCGTGACCCCTCTGCCCTAATCCCCAACAAACGGTCCAATTCCGATACCCCTCGCACCCACATGGGGAATCCGCGCCGCCCCGCCGCCGCCTCCGAGTTTGAGGTGGGGTTCGCGAAGCTGCAGGGCGAGTGCTTCGAGTACTACATGCAGACCTACTCCATCATCCTCGGCCGCCACAGCCGCCGCAGTAGCAAGGACCCCGCGGCCCCGCCGCTGGTGGAGGCCGACGACGGCGTCGACGTGGACCTCGGCGCGCTTGGCGGCGGCATGAACGTCTCCCGCCGCCACGCGCGCATCTTCTACGATTTCCCGCGCCGCCGCTTCGCGCTCGAGGTGCTCGGCAAGAACGGCTGCCTCGTCGAGGGCGTGCACCACCTCCCCGGCTCGCCCCACGTCAAGCTGGACTCGCAGGACCTCCTCCAGATGGGGGAAGCCAAGTTCTACTTCCTCCTCCCTAACCGCTCCGTTTTCGGCACCAGCACCGCGCGACGCGCCTCGGCCGTCCCGTGCGCCGTCCCGCCACCTCCGTTTGATGATGACGAGGATGAAGGGGAGGAAGAGGGAGAGGCCGTGGCTGCGACAACGCATCTGAGGAACGGGAATGACGGTATTGAATTCTTACATCTCTTGATCTTTGTTGGATGTGAATAATTGCTACTTATTTGATTATACATTGAATCACTGTTTGGGAATTGGGATTGTTTTGTGCTGTTCATTTCATTGATGAACTTATTGGAAATGAGGTCATATGTCATGCTTCTGCCGTAATTCTTCCTACATATTTAAATGAAATGAAATGGATGGTACATCATAGGAGACATGACTGAATTTGGTGGCAATAGTGGTTTGTCACTTTAACGCCTTTGCATTGTCATGTACCTATTGCTACCGATTATTTGGTGATTGCTGGGCCTGTCCTTAATATCTTGTTTGTTGAATGAGTTGTGATATGAAATTCATGGTTGAGATGTTATTCTTGTCCTGTTGGATGTGCAAGAGATAGGGGGAAAAAGGGTAGGATGAATGTGCAATAGTTCAGTATTGCTTTTGAGTTTTGTTGATGACCATCTGTTATATATTTATCTTGTATTGTTATTTCTAGCTGGTCATTGTTTTTTGTTGTAACAGTAGTTGGTGGTTACTGCTGGCATTGATATCTTTTCGTGCTAGAATTATTATTCCTGCCTATTCAAGGATTTGGAGTTCTTTGTAGTTTTGAAAATTTACACCTTTTTTTTTCGAACCGAGGGCTTTCCCCCATTTCCATTCCAAGAAATGGAAATCACGAGGTTTGGTTACAGACTAGGCAGGAAAAGAAAAAGACAGGTCCTCCACAGGTCTCACCCAGATCACCGTGCCTAACCTGACTCAAGCTAGGGGATTGAAATCTGCGTAAGGGAGTTTCGGGGGGGGGGGGGGGGGATTTGCCGGAGAGTACTTATCCCAACATAGACGATGGAACATTTAAAGAGCTATTACAACTTTGTTTCAAGGTGAATCTTCACAAAAGCTTCTCCCCCCAGGCAGATTTTCTTGCTGGCTTCGCGCTTCGTCTTCATCTCCCAGATGGTCTTCATTTGGTGTTGTCAGCCTTCCAACGATCAGACGCTTGTTCTGCCTCCCCAAGAGCCTGTAAGCGATCGCCAGCATTGTATTGACACCAGTTGCCACGTCTTCCTGAATGTTGGGGGTGAACAGACCTGCCCAATAAGACATAAAGGCACATGCGTGCAGCACAATCTCAGCTGGATGTTTAATCAACTTTTTGTCAAAGACTGCCTTGTTTCTACACTTCCAGGTTGCCCAGCACAAAGCTGCAAAGCCAAAGTGATGGACTGCCTTTCCATTCAGGAGAAGAAGGTGTATCCATTGCTTATATTGTTGTATGTTAGTAGCGATGGTGTTTGTACCGAAGCATGCTCCAACAATCCCCCACATATACTTGGCAATG
The DNA here is from genome assembly GCA_036936925.1 of Cenchrus fungigraminus. Classification (NCBI taxonomy): domain Eukaryota; kingdom Viridiplantae; phylum Streptophyta; class Magnoliopsida; order Poales; family Poaceae; genus Cenchrus; species Cenchrus fungigraminus. The sequence goes on along the minus strand of CM072779.1, from coordinate 86,499,839 downwards.
TTACATTGAAAGAACAAATGGTCAGTAGTTTCAAGTTGATTGCAGAACATACATGTGGGGTTCTCCACCCATTTCCTCCTAATCATGTTGTCTTTTGTTAGGACTGCATTGTTTTCAAGCAGCCAAGTGAAGATTTTGACTTTGTATGGGATTTTGGACTTCCAAATGTGTTGAAAATTACAGCCATTGTCATCTCTTGTAAGATGTTCATAGACTGATTTGGTTGTGAATTTACCTCTCCCACCCCATTTCCATTTAATACTATCTTCACAGTTTTGGTAACCATAGGCATATACTTTGTCCATGATTCTGACCCATGTTTCAAAAATAATAGGTGGTAGCCACCTATTGAACTGAACCTGCCCATTCAAGTTGTTATGTTTTTCTCCTAACACCAGTCAAAGAGCACCGGTACAATGACACATATGGGTTTGTCATATAACCATATATCTTTCCAGAACAAAGTTTGCTTGCCATTTTTTGTGACAATTTGCCTTCCTCTTAGGTAAATTTGTTTAACCTTCTGCAAATCTATCCATATAGGGGAATCACCCATTTTGGGCTTTACGTTGCTGATCCCTTCCCCCTTCAAGTATTTTGCTTTGATTAGCTCCTGCCACAAGCTTTTTTCATTTTCCAACTTCCACCACCACTTACATAGCAAGCTTATATTCATCTTCCTGATGTTCTTGATCCCCAACCCTCCTTTTTTCTTACTTTTGCATATTATCTCCCACTTGATCAGCCTGTACTTCTTTTTAGTACTTCCTCCTTGCCAGAAAAAAATTCTTCTTTGTTTGTGTCTAGCTTGTCAGCCACAGTCATAGGAAGCAGGTACATGGACATGGTAAATGGTAGCACTTGATAGACTTGAGTTCATTAGAGTAGTCCTGCTTGCAGTGGACATAGTCCCTCCCTTCCAAACTGCCAGTTTTTTTTCATTCTTTTCCACTATGGGGCTCCAATCTTTCACATGCAGCCTGCTTGGGCTGACTGGAACCCCTAAGTATTTTATTGGAAAGCTTCCAATTTGGCAATTAAAGAGCTCAGCCATTTGTATCCATTTGTTTTCGTCACCATGGATTAGAATCACTTCACTTTTTGTGAAGTTTATTTTTAATTCAGACATCATTTCATACAAATATAGCAGCAGCTTCATGTTTCTGGCATTATCAATATCATCTTTGAGGCACACTATTGTGTCGTCGGCATATTGCAGCACAACTACACCTCTTGGTACTAAGTTCTCAGCTAGGCCTGTTACAAGGCCATTTGTTTGAGCCTTTCTTATCATCCTTGTCAGACAGTCTGCCACCATGTTAAAAAGTATGGGGGATAGGGGTCCCCCTGTCTAACCCCTTTGTGACGTACAAAATATGCCCCCATCTTGTTATTTAATTTGACACATACAGTCCCCCCTGAGACCACCTATCTGATCCAAGTACACCATTTGGTGCTAAAACCCCTCATTGATAGGCATTCAAACAAGAAATCCCAGCTGACTTTGTCATATGCTAATTCAAAATCCAATTTGAGAATTACTCCCACTTCACCTGATTTTTTTGTTTCATGTAGCACCTCATGCAGGGCCATAATGCCATTCATTATGTTCCTCCCTCTCATGAATGTTGTTTGGTTTTTCAGGATTAGTTTTTCAGCAATTTTCTCCAACCTTATTGTTAGTCCTTCATGTTCCTTCTCCGTGACAGTTTGCTGACATTATGACTAAGGGCCTTCATGTACAGTTATTTACTTATTTTAGGTCCAGTCTAGGTGTTTGTCAGGATCCACCTGCGACTGCGGGCGGGTGTTAGACATATAGTGTTGTATATGGTCTTGTATTGTATTACTTGTACACCAAGCCATATCCGGCCTATATAATGAAAGGTCACCCCCCCATCTTGGGTGTGTGGTGTTTGCCCAATATTCTACATTGATCTCAGATTCTGTGAAAGGTTTAGTGATTTCCTCATTGTCATGTTCAGTGACTTTTTCATCTTCATACCACAAGTCTGGGTCAAGGGAGGCAGCATTCCTCTCCTCCTGTCCAAACAGGGATTTATAATACTTAGTTGCATGTTTTAGTAAATTTTCATCACCTTCAATCCACCCCCCCTCAGAAGTGAAGGAGATAATTGTGTTTTTCCCTTTTCTCCCATTTGCTACCATATGAAAGAATTTAGTGTTGTTGTCACCTTCATGTAACCATTTCTCATGGGATCTCTTGTGCCAATACAGTTCCTCCTCTTCCATCATCATATACAGAGTTTTAGTGACTTGCACTTTTCTATGCATTTGTTCCAGGTTCAGTGAAATTTCTTCTATTTGCTCTAGTTCCATCAATTCCCCCCTTAACTGAGTTTTTATTTTCTTATTTGCTCCTTGGGTATTAAAACCCCATCCTTTGATGTACTGTTTGAAGCTTATTGCAAACAAATTTAGTATGCATTTTGGGGCATGCGTCCAGATCTTTTTATCACTGTATTTTGCGTATATTATCCTTGCCAGTATTTTTGGATTATTGTATTTTGTGAGCCTTCTTTAGCAGCATATTGTGTCAATAATGATACATTATGGCAGTTATTATTGCTGCCAGGAAAATAGATTATTAGATACCAATCTTAAATATGAAGGCTGATGCTAGGAGAACTGATTGCTGACAGGATAGCTCGTGCACAGGTTCCCCCAACACCTTATTTTAATTCGAAATAGAACCTGGATTGAGAGCTATGTTTGATTTGGAAGATTGAAATATCGTTATAAGGAAAACATATATAGCTTTTTGTTACCTGCAGTGCAAAACATTTCATTATATATCAATAAGCACATAATACATTTGAAGTATCATGAACTGCTTAGGTTCTAGTATTTGCTTTAGATACTCTATTATTAGTACTTAACTTCTTGTTCAGCATTTTCAGTAGAATTGCATGTTTTTTCATGGAAGCATGCGTGCACACATTTTTTTAAAATATTTTCCAGCATCATCAAACTTACTTTTGATCATACTGAAGACAAATAGCTGTTTTATTCCTTTTTCAGGAAGAAGGTCGGACGCTGCAGGATCAAAAGCTTACAGGGAAGCAGATGATCAACTATTGCTTCAGTTGGAAGAGAAAGATGTCATATCATCAGCTGCTACTATATTGTCTGATCTCTGTGGACCTCAGGAATGGGTTTCTATGAACAACCTTCATGAAGTGGTAAGAAAGGTTTTTTTTTTTTTTTTTTTTGCTCATGGAGTGTCAACAGAGACTGTTTCTTGTTGTTCTTTTGTTGGTTAAATAAGAATTATGGATGCTGTCAGTACCTTTACCTTTATTCCATAAGTAGTGTTTTAAATAGTGGGATATATTGGGTTTATGGCCAGCCTTCTCTAGCCACTAACAGCGCTCCTATTGAATGCTATAGCCCACTAATGCAGCTGCAGAGGTCACTATATCCTACCCTATATGCTGCTGAGGTCACACTATATGGGCACTGTAGCCTGCTATTTAAAACAATGATCATAACATCCTTAGCCTACCCCTTTCACTTTACTGTCATTCCTTTGAGATGAATTATGACACCCACAGACACCCGATTTCTTGTCTATGCTAAGTGTATCTGTGCAATCCCAGGAGAGAAGAATCTTACATAGGATGATCTAAGCTTATTCTTGGTACACAAGAGTCAACCTTGTGGTCCTAGTGAATTAAGAACCAATAATCTGATGGCACAAGTTTGTGTGTAAAACAATCATGAAATACAAGATAAGATAATTAAGCTTCTCAATTTTTCTTGAGCAGTCTGAGGTTTAGTTTCAGCAAATTGAGCGTATCCTAGCTTTTGCATCTGATAAATACAAGATAATTAAGCTTCTCAATTTTTCTTGAGCAGTCTGAGGTTTAGTTTCAGAAAATTGAGCGTATCCTAGCTTTTGCATCTTCACCTGATAAATAGATCATACTGCTACTATAAAGATTTTGCTGGTATTTTCTACTTTGCTGTCATTCTCGCTTGTAAAGCAATAAAGCTTTTAAATAAGATGCTGTGCTCTACTGGAAACTGGACATAGTCCGCATCTTTCTACTAATTTTATGCTGAAAGCTTTGGTACCATGGTCAATGATTTAGTTAATAGTATTTGACTATTGTCTACAGCCAAATGTTCTAGAAGCTGGTAGCTGCTATCTTATTTTCCAGCACTAATAGCTCTGGGCACAACCAGCGGGTCTCTTTCTTATTGGATCATGATCAAGGACCATTTTGTTCCCTTCTCTGTTTCCTATTCTGTGCTGTACAGTTTCTTGTTGCAATTATTGTTCCAAACTTCCAATGGCTCATGATGCCGTGGTTATCAGATCTCATGTAGTCATTCACTCTGTTTTATATTAGAGCCTTTCTTTTCTTAGCTATAATATCCTTTTATTTATTTCTAATTATCTTTCTGTTGTTGCAGATGTTTGATAAATACAGCAATTTATGGCACCACAGCAGGGTGCGAAAATATCTGACATCAGAACACTATCCAGGGAGTGAAACTGATGGTAGACCATGGCATGGACTTGCATTGCTGCTAAGGAGGTACCCGGAGCATTTCGTGATCAACATTAAGAATGCTGGGGGGCTGGGCACTGAGTTTGTTTCTTTGGTCTCACTACAACCTTGAGAATTTTCCAAACACTTCTCCAAGAGTATACTCCTTTGGTCTCTTTTCCTGCTTTTGTAAACAGCATACCTAGTTGGAGGGTAAAGAGGGATGTCTTTTAGGATTTGTTTTCCTTTCCTTTAACGTTTTGGTCGGTACATAGGTTATGTGGAGGTTAACTTTTCCTTTCTGCTATGCTATATTGCGTGATCTGTATTCTGGAATGGGGGAGTCTACCCCTTGCGATCCAGGCTGGAGATTTAGGGCGCTGTGCTGCTTCGATGGCAAGTTTTTCATGGGGGTTTTTGGGGCATCAGCAATGTACTCCCTCTCCATCACGGTAAGGGGCATTTCATTTTGTGAAAATTATATTTGTAAATAACAATTAGTCGTAACTGTACATATTTGTAAATATTAAATAACAAACTGTACATATTTGTAAATATTAAGCAACAATTAGCCATCGCTCTTCATGCATACTGAATGTGCTACATCAGTGAATTCATATCATACAAAACTTAATAAGAGCACCCCACTAGGGGAATTCTCTCAAACCATAGCTATCCACGTCATCTGCTGAGGTCATCGTCATCTACTCACCCTGTGCCCCCCGCGGCCCCCGCCCCGAACCGTCGCCCCCCTCGCGGACTTGCCTCCCACTTATCCGCCGCGATCCCCCTGGATGGCTGGATCCTGCACACCCGCGCTACCTCCCTCGCCATCTCGCAGGGCGCTTGAATCCTGCTGCCACCTCCTGGCCTCCCCACCAATGCCCCCTCGCATCCCTGTCGCCTCGCTTGCCCACCGCGCTGCCTCCTCGCATCCACGCTACCGCATCCATAAAATTGCCTCGGGTCGGTGCCTGCAGGCCTGGGTGCCTTCTGCGCCCACCGATCTCCTAGCGGCGACCATCGGCGGTGGCGACGGTGGCCCCCTGCCGAGCCCCCGCGCGGGTAGCGGTGGTAGGTCCCGGCTAGCTGCGCCCTCCTGCCAGTAGCAACCATGCCACGCCGGTAGCAACCATGCCACACCGCCCCATACTTCCAGTCCAAGAGGTCTTGGAACTCATGCTGGATCTGCATTAGGTGAGCTAATGTTACCCTCCCTCAGTGCATATTCTATTTCTTCCTTAATTTTTGAAAATTTCGTCATCTCAATATTTTGATTTCCCTCACATCATTAAGAAAAAGATTGCCACACTGGAGGAGCACGTCAATGTCCCTTCTGCTAATCTGCTTCACATACTCTGCATTTGATGGTAACTGAAGTGCTCTGTTCCTAATTTCTAGAGATTTTGTCATGATTTTTTTTTCAGATTTAAGTGATACAAATTTCTATTTCAGTTGCAGCGTTCTCGCACAAATGAGATTAATTGCCCCGTGTGGGCATTGCAGACATCAGCGAATTAATATTACGTGTGGCTGCTGGAAGTCACCTTCTCTCCCTCCAAGATAAGATAGTGACCTTTGATATTGCCGTTAATAAACAAATTATTATGAATTTCCTTTCCGTGAATGGATTTGGTTGGTCGATCTGCAAGCCGGCCACCTCATGTATTTTATTCCCTGAAAGTGTTTTGATTATCTATAATATAGAAAATTCATACATGGCCATAAGTCATACATTTCTGAAATCAAATATCAAGTGGAACCTAATGGCTTGAGATCGTAGACTGTCACTGCAAGACTTAGATTGTTGGCTCATCACATAGATCAATTTTCTAAGTAGAATTTTTATTGTGGTTTGTATAGTAATTTAGCTGCATTATGTGTTTCTTCTCACTTTTTTAGTATGCTGATATCCAAGGCTTTTATGGATGGTTGATCAAATGTTGTTTTTTACTGATTCAAGGCTTATATGGAGGATTGATCAAATGTTGGTTTTTACTGATTCAAGGCTTATATGGAGGGTTGATCAAATGTTGTTTTTTTACTGATTCAGTAGCAATTCTTAAGGTTTACTGCAATTAGAAACAGAGATTGACCTCATCATGATCCTCTAGGTGAGGGTTATTCACTCATCTTAATATTTTACTGATTGGGACTCATTATTGCATCTTAATACTTCAATAATTTATCTGTTCAACTTGGCAAGACATGCATTCCTATGCCAAATTTTCTACCTTCTCCGTTCAAAGTAGCACAAGCGTCTAACAATTACCCTATTACTGAGATTATGATACCAGTAAAGGCATCATCTTGGATGAGGTTATTAGTTATGTCCATTCCTTTCAGAATCAAGAGGAGATAATCAGTAACATGAAGAGCAAGGCTACTTCTGGTAATTAGCAAATTAAGGTTCAAATTAAACCTTTTGCTTTCACCTCATTGTTCACTCCTCAAAGTGGATTAGCAAACAAATCAGTTTGGTTTAAACAGATTGTTATGCATTGATTCTTTGATCAGTTTATGTTAAATAGATTGTTATGCATTGCTTCTTTGCTTTCTCAAAATGGCTTTGTTTGGTGACTGCCATCACCACATGACGTTGGAGACTCAAGTCTACATGGACTACATGCTTACAGGGTAAACATTCATCCTGCTTATGGCTAATCCTCTTCTATCAAGCTATGTCACTCTTTGTTGACTTAACATAACGTTAGTTTCGTTATCAAGAAATGTCTGCTGATTCCTTCCTCATGCAGGTTTTTATTTCCATTGCTTTGATTCTTGGGGATGGTTTATACAACTTCATTAAATTGCTGATGTCCACAATCGCAGGCTTCATATCAATGGTTCAGCAAAATCCAAAAGGCATGCTTCCCATTTCAGACCATGGCAGCTCTCCACTGCGGAAGTTGTATCCTTCGATGAAAAAAAACATACCGAGCTATTCCTGAAAGATCAAAATCCCAAGTCAGTTGTTCCTTCCATTACAAATTTTTTTGGTTTGTCATGAGTGGAATTTAACGGGAAAACAATTGCCAGTTTGTGCTTCAGTTAAATGATGTATTTATCAGATTCTAGGTTGTATAGCAAGCACATGTTTTCACTTTTTCACTTAGTGCAATTTCCTTTAACACTACTGGCTTGCAAGTTAAGTCAAACAATTTGATCTCTTTAATGTTCTGATAGATGGATAATATTGGTTCACAATTTATCAAAGAGCTCTCTTAAATCCCGCAGCAACGCGCGGGGAATCACCTAGTTTAAAATATGGCAATGACTTTAACTCAGCCGACATTTTTTTTTGCCAAACCTACAGCTGGTAGGGCACACCCCTGCCGGCACACCCGCTCGACCCTATCCTCTCGGTTAACCCTCCCTCATTGCGCTCTCTCTCCCTCTCACTGCCGGATTCCCTCCCTCCCCTCGCGAGCGCACCGCCGCCGCGGATCCGCCGATGACGGTGGGTCTTTCTCCTCTTCCATTCTCTCTCTCTCTCACACACACACACATCCTTCCCTCATTGGGTCCCACTCTCACGCATTCTCACCCGTCTTTCTCCCGTGTGCCCAAGCACATCCCAGCCGTGCATCTTCCAAATGCCTGCCAAATTCCGGCATGGCGCTCGACCCTCGGCTGGATCCGGTGGCTGGCCACCCTCTCCTTCCTCTCCTGTGAGCATATCAAGATCAGGCATAGGAGGGGCCCTTTCTCGCGGATCGAGGCCGACGGTGCGGGGCTCCTTCTCCGACCCGGCGGAGGCGGCTCCCTGCCTCACGTCGCACTGACTTACTTGAGCAGATCAGCGGCGGCCCAGCTCCTTCCCGGCCCAGCCCCTTCTTCCCCGGCGTGCGTGCGGCAGGGTGCTCCCGCGAAGGTTTGTCAATGGCTACCCATTGAACATGTACTCCCTTCTCCACCCTATTCAATCCTTTAGTGGTTCGATTGCTCCTTTTGTGTTGTCTATGCTAGTTGATTCATGGCAGACTTCGGTGATGCAATTGTGTTCATTTTGAGCATATAGCTAAGAATTAATTTTTTTAGTTTCATGTTTTACTACACCATTGAAGTAACTGAATAATGCTAAGGGTTTCGACAACTATTTAGGTCTGCGAGGCTAGTTTATCATAGAGTTGTATGGTTTTCCACGTATTCATGTTTGCGAGTGCTATTTTCGTACAGTTTTGCAGATTATCATCATGTACTATAATTTTCATTATGCATTTTATGTGTGTGCTTAGCCATCCTATTTTTCAGTGATTCCTGGATTTCTAGTATCCGTAGTCTGCTCAATTCACTATGTTATACACACCTAGTCTTCAACACAATTAATCTATTGGTGAAATTGATGTGTTGCAGGTAATAATCAACTTTTTTCATATAGCTGAACCTAATCAGAGTAGACAATGTCTCATTTATTGATGTGAAGACCTGAGGCTCATGGATCAATGCAAGGTGATTGTTTCAGCTTACTGCCACCTAATCAGAGTAGTTTTCTGGTCTCATTTGATTACTGCCTAGATTAGATTAGCGTCTTATGTATAATTTCATTTTTCTTGGCTAGTTTTAATAAGCAGATTTGTTAAACACATCGAGTTCGCCAGTATGAGCCTACGACGGGGCACCCATCGAGTTCGCCAGTGGATCAACGACGAGATCCCCTACCTGGCGCGCCAGCTGTCAGTGTTTTAGACACCGAGCCTACGACGGGGTACCCAAAGTAGTAGATTGTGCGGTGGGGCTCGCCGAGATCAGGAACACGATGGTGAGACACGGGGCGCACAATTAAACAGGTTCAGGCCGCAATGTGCGTAATACCCTACGTCCTGTATGCTGCGTGGCTCTGTATTGATTGCGTATGTTTTGGGAGGGGTCCCTGCCTCGCCTTATATGCCACGGAAGGCAGGGTTACAAGACGGATTGGTACAAGAGTACTATTCGAGTAGGACACGGAGTAGCCTATACAAGGTATGGAAAGCTATCCTAGTCTTAGTACAAGTCCTTGTCCGTCTTGTCTTGCCTTGTGGTCCACGGTACCAACACCGTGGCCCACTAGTCGAGTAGTCCAGGTGTACAGGAACTTATCTCCCGGGTATGGCCCACATATGTTGGTGGGCCCAGGGATACCCGGTCGACAGCAAGGACAAGCGGCACACGAGCAAGAACTTCACCGGCCTCAGCTTCATCGCACAAGGTGGATTTTGCGGCATGGCGCACTCCAAGAAGGGTGGGAAGCACAGCTTGGATTCGAACTCCGACTCCGAGGAAGAGGTATGACATGATCCTAACTTATTGCTAGAGGAGAATGCTAGGCTGAATGAGTTGCTTGATAACCATGATAATGTGCTTAGGAAGACCAATAAGGAGAAGAGAGAGTATAGGTCTTTGTTGGGTGATGCTAAGGACAAGATAGTTGAGCTTGAGTCTTTGCTTGTTGATGCTAGAACTGAGATATACTCTTTGAAAACTGCTCCTGTTGTTTCTGATGAGGTTGATTGTGGTGATTGTAATGTTTTTCTGGATGACTTGACTGCTTTCAAGGAGAAGCATGCCTCAACTCTTGAGGAACTAGATGTGCTTAGGATTGAGTGTGATGAATTGAAATCTAGACTTGCTCTGTTAGGTGCTTGCACTTCTTGTCCTGTGTTGCATGCTAGGCTAGATGAATCTCACACCAAGATAGTTTCTCTTGAGGCTGCATTGAAAGCTCCCATTCTTACATCATGCTCTACCTGTGAAATACATGCTTTGAAAAACATGGAACTTGCACACTATGTTGACCGTTTGCAGGATGAGAATGATGAGTTGAGGAAATTGATGGGGTGGTTGTCTGGGCATGAGCCACAATTGAGTTTGATGTTGGCTCAGTTTAAGAGGTTTGATGGTCAGGAGTTGGGGGCTGGCAAGAGTGGTGAGAAGAGTGGTGAGGGAGAAGAGAAAGCTGGAGAGATTCCTACTCCACCACACACTACAGCTATGAACAAATTCGAACCCAAGCCAAACCATCTCAGAAACAAGCTTGGTACAACCCCAGATCCACCAGTGTTCCCCCACAAGTCAGAAAACTTCCAAAAACCCATCAAGTTTGTGAGCACCCAGGGGAGTGTCTTTGGTGGGAAGTCAGGAGAGAAAGCTGTTGAGAAGCCCACAGAAAAGCCACAGCCTAAGCCTCAGCCGATCCGCTTCCATTGTGAGTATTGTGGGAGGGATGGGCATAAGGATGAGTTCTGTTTCAGGAGGAAGAGGGATGAGAGGTTTGCTAGGGAGATGGTAAACAAGGACAGGTACCACCCGTCCTGTGGTGTGCCTGAGCCTCGTAGAGGGCCTCTACCTAGGGGTGAGGTGTTTGTGCGTACAGTTCCCACTCGTGGTGGTGGAGGTGTGTTTCCTCAGAGAGATAGGCGTGTTGGGTTTGGGCGTGGTGAGTTGGCTGGACGTGCTCCTGCTTGTGACCGTTACGAGTTTGGGAGGCACGATCGGAGCTTTGGGTCTCAGATGGACTACGAGCCACGTTTTCCCCCTCGTGGTGCGCGTACTCCTCCAGTGAGACGTGATAGGTTCTTCGGTGGTAGGTGTGAGAGGGCTCCGCCTAGAGGTTTTGATAGGATGGATTTTGCTAACCCTTCTTTTGAGCAAATGGCTCGATACTGGTTTGACTCCTTTGGTACTAACCCCAGTGTTGAGTCGCTTGTTCATTCTCGTCCTCGTTTTTTATTGTAGGTGGGAGGCTTGGAGAACTTTTGGTTGATCGACTCCGGTTGTTCATGTCACATGACCGGAGATCGTGGGTGGTTCTCCAGCCTCACCCCGGTGAGTACGAGGGAGTACATCACTTTCGGGGACAATGGGAGAGGATGAGTGCTTGCTAAAGGTATGGTAAAGGTGAGTAGCAAGGTGACCCTGAAGAGTGTGGCTTTGGTCAAGTCACTTGGTTTTAACCTGTTGTCAGTATCCCAGTTGCTTGACGAAGGTTTTGAGGTTCGTTTTAAGTTGGGTGCTTCTCATGTGCTTGATTCTCGAGGTGATCTTGTTTGTACGATCGTCCCCGAGGGTCAATCTTTCGTGCTGATTTTTCCCAATCTGTTAGTCCTCCTCGATGCTTTGTTGCTAGCGTTTCGGCCGAGCTTTGGAAGTGGCATAGGAGGTTAGGACACTTGAGCTTTGAGTTGCTTTCCCGCTTGAGTTGTCTTGATCTTGTCCGAGGATTGCCAAAGTTAAAATTCGAGAAGGATTTGGTTTGTGCTTCTTGTCGGCATGGAAAGATGGTTGCTGCTTCTCACGCCCATCTGACTGTGGTCATCACCGAGCGACCTTGTGAGCTGTTGCACATGGATTTGGTTGGGCCAGCTCGTGTTTGCTCTGCGGGTGGGAAGTGGTATGTGTGAGTTGTTGATGATGATTTTTCGAGGTAGTCTTGGGTTTTCTTTTTGGAGGATAAGAGCGAGACATTTGGCTTTGTTCGAGACTTGATCTTGAGGTTGAAGAATGAGAGACATGGTGATGCCATTCGAGCTATACGCAGTGACAATGGCACGGAATTCAAGAACTCTCATTTTGATGCCTTTTGCAATGATCTTGGTCTTGATCATCAGTACTCTTCTCCATACGTCACTTGCCAGAATGGCATAGTGGAGAGGAAGAACCAGACCCTTTGTGAGATGGCCAGGACGATGCTTGATGAGCATAGGACTCCTAGGCATTTCTGGGCCGAGGCGGTCAATACCGCTTGCTATGTCTCGAATCGCATCTTCCTTCGTGCTTTCAAGAAGAAGACCTCTTATGAACTGACGCATGGGCGACAACCCAAGGTGAGTCACTTTAGAGATTTTGGTTGCAAGTGTTTCATTCTGAAGAAGGGCAAGTTGGATAAGTTTGAGTCTAGATGTTCAGATGGTATTTTCCTCGGTTATGCGATTCACTCTAGAGCATATCGTGTGCTCAACCTTGACTCTAACCGAATCATGGAGACTTGCGAGGTAACCTTCGACGAGACACAGCCATGTAGCTCTTCTGCTTTTGAGTGTGCAGGTGACGAGGAGATTGGAGTGAGGATCTTTGAGGATGAGAAGGACAGAGACGGAGATGAAAACGATGGTGGTGGTGATGCTCCCGTGGCTAATCGTGTACACGCTACTTCCACTACAACGACGACGATCGAGGATGGACCATCCCCTACACCCACTACGACTGAGGTTGTTCGAGTGGAGGCTGCTGCTGAGGGGGAGATTGTGTCTAGGCGAGAGGCTCCCCGGCGTGTACAGGTGGATCACCCACCGACGACGATCATAGGTGACCTTCATGAATGCACTACACGGTCGAGGTCAAGAAACACTTCTCATTTTGCTCACTCTGCATTTGTCACTTCGTTTGAGCCCAAAGATATTCGACACGCTTTGTCTGACGAGAATTAGGTGAATTCCATGCATGAGGAGTTGGAGAATTTTGAGAGAAACCAAGTCTGGGTGTTAGTCGATCCACCACCAAATTGCCGTCTCATAGGTACCAAATGGGTGTGGAAGAACAAGGAAGGTGAGAATGGGATGGTTGTGAGAAACAAGTCAAGGTTGGTGGCTCAGGGGTTCAACCAGAAAGAGGGGATAGATTATGAGGAGACATTTGCTCCTGTGGACCGTTTGGAGGCAATTAGGATCCTTCTAGCCTTTGCCGTGGCTAAAGGGTTCAAGTTGTACCAAATGGACATGAAGAGTGCTTTCTTGAATGGGGTGATAGAGGAAGAAATGTATGTGAGGCAACCCCCGGGGTTTGAGAGTGAAAAATACCCACACCGTGTATACAAACTCCAGAGAGCGCTTTATGGGTTGAAACAGGCACCGAGGGCTTGGTATGGTAGGTTGAGAGGCTTTTTGCTGAGCAAGGGGTTTGTGATGGGCACAGTTGATAAGACCCTGTTTCTCCTTAAGCATGGAAATGACCTGTTGATTGTTCAGATTTACGTGGATGACATAATCTTTGGTGGCTCTTCTCATGATCTTGTTGCCAGATTTGCAGATGACATGAGCAGGGAATTTGAGATGTCTATGATGGGCGAGCTGTAGTTTTTCTTAGGACTCCAGATCAAGTAGTGCAAGGACGGGACATTTGTACATCAGGAGAAGTACACCAGAGACATGGTGAAGAAGTTTGGCATGAACGACTCCAAGCCGCTAACTACACCGATGGGTACCACTACAGCTTTGGACACGGATGAAGATGGCGAACCCGTGGACCAGAAGGACTACCGGAGCATGATCGGCTCCCTCCTCTACTTGACGGCGATGAGGCCGGACATACAGTTCAGTGTGTGTCTGTGCGCTTGGCCTGTGGGACTTCACGCGCCTGGAGGCTGGAGGACGACTTCACCATTGACTTTGGCGGACACAAGGTCTACACGACCCCCAAGGAGAACCTCATTGTGCTAAATGAGGAGCTCGAGAAGATGCCCCCAGAGACGCCGGGTCTAGGTCGCCTGCAATGTCTAGTGCAGGTCACCACGACCCAGGCCAACCGGATCGATCCCTCCCCACCAGTCAGGCGGGGAGATACGAGCAGTGCGCGCAGGCCATGCCACAAGAGGGCACGCCGTGATGACAGCGTAGATCTATGCGACCAGTCCCTGAGAAGGGATTGTGAGTAGCAGCTTCTCTTCAGATATGTCCGAGTCGTAGTCGAACTCGAACTCAAATGAATCTGAGCGAGAGTCGGAATAGTCGAGGTTGATGTCCGAGTCCGACGAGTACTCGAACGTGGGCTCCTTTCCCGGGCGACGGAGCTCGGGGAGTGCAGCCTGGTAGGCGGCACTGGTGGAGTGGTGTCCGAAGAGGAGTGGCTGGGGTAGGTAGACCGGACCAGACACAGGCTTGGGAGAGAGCTCGCACGATTCGATCCAAGCTTGAGTTGCAGTCGAGTTGAACTCGGACTCCAACTTGGTCGGAGAGCGAAATTTCACCAAAATTTTCGACGAGGTCGTCCATCGGGGCTTCTAGAAGTGTCGTGGGCGTGAGCTTCTCCTCCGGGGTCACCGCTAGGGAGCGCAGGAAGGATCCCACACCATCGGCGATGCAGACCGAGGAGCATAAGACAAAGGTGTCGCCTTGTTCAAAAGCGACGGTGGGTTTGATGGTGGTTGAAGCCATCGAGTTTGCCAGCAGACCTACAACGAGACCCCCTACCTGTTGTGCCAGCTGACGGTGTTTAGTGCCGGCAAACCTACCTAGGGGGTGCCTAAGGTAATTGATTATGTGGTGGGGCTCGTCGAGATGAGGAACTCAAAGGTGAGACATGGGGCACACAATTTAGACATGTTCAGGCCGCGATGTGCATAATACCCTACGTCATGTATGTTGCATGGCTCTTGATTGATTCCGTAAGTTTCAGGTGTTGTTTGGGAGTGTCCCTGCCACGCCTTATATACACGGGGAGGCAGGGTTACAAGTCGGTTTGGTACAAGAGTACTAGTCGGGTACGACTAGGAGTAGCTATAGGCAGTGTATAGGACATGCCTTCCTAGTCTATTACTAATCATTTGTAGTCTTGAGTAGTCCAAGTGGTCCACGTCTTCAGTAGTACAAAAGTACTCACCCACACAACATCCCTATCTTCGCAAGCTTTTTGGCGTTTAGTCCAAGTGGTCCACGTCATTTTGTGATTTCTACTAGTGCCTTTTTGGCAAGGTTTTCAGCATTAATTATAGAACTACCATTCTGCTGATTCTTTGAGTCTTTGTCCATTGTTCCTTGCTTCTTTCACCATGTTGTGCTACGACTAGGATACGTCTTAGCCAGTAATTATGACTTGTGCTTTGGACACATATTGAACTTCGCTAATCTGCATTCGTTATTTGCTAATCCTTTCTCCATATTTTGGCCTCCCAAGCTCCACATATTTTTCTTCAAATCAGTACAGTAAAGAACTCTTGCGACTCTTGGTACCACTACCTCACAGGTATCACGAACCAGTCGCCGGTTGTACCATCCCATGCTAGCGTTGGTAAGAACTTGGTAAGACGTGTGTGAGGGTGTGATTCCACATACCAACCCTGATAGTTCATAGGGTATTTGTTAATCACTAACCACGCCAGACGACGTACCCGTTTTGTCTAGTCAGTTGCAGGACATGAAAGACGAGATGAAGGCTTTCTTCCTTAAGGAGGTGAGCACCCTTACGAATGAAGTTCGAAAAACCAATCACACAGTTGAGGGTGTGGACAAGCGAGTTTCAGATCTGACGGGAAGAATTCAACAGCTTGAACTCAACCTTCCCAAGACCGAGGATAAAGATGAGGACTCTTTTGATGCTAATGGCCATCCTGAGGATATTGTGTTGCTTCCTGATGGTACGGTCGACCACAAGATGACAAGCGAAAATCGTGCACGCCGCCTTCTTGCACAAAATAGAAAAGGTATGAGAGGTAACACAAATAAACACCATTATGTTAAGGATGATCCTTATGCTAAAGTTAAATTTACCATACCATCTTTTTATGGGAGATATGATGCTGAGGAATATCTAGATTGGGAGATGACAGTAGGACAAAAATTTTCTTCACATCTTGTTCCTGATCAACATAAGGTTAGACAAGCCACTAGTGAATTTAAAGATTTTGCTATAATCTGGTGGCATGAATGTGCTTCTTTAAACATACAACTTGTTACTTGGGATGAGCTTAAACTTGCTATGCATGATAGATTTGTTCCTGCATCTTATAAGCGTGATCTACGTAAGAAATTACAACATTTAGAGCAGGGTGATATGTCTATTCAGGAGTATTATGCTGAGCTTCAAAAGGGTATGGTTCGGGCCGGGGTAGTAGAAGATCCAGAGGATAAGGTGTGTCGTTTTTATGGGGGTCTGTGACGTGAAATTCAGGATATTGTTGACTATAAACAGTTTACTACCACCAACCAGTTGTTCCAGCTTGCTATGGTTGTAGAAAAAGAATTGCAGGGACGACGAGGGAGCTCCTACACGCACAAGACCTCCAGGCTACCAGTTTCTACCTCAACGGGTGCCTCTCCTTCAGCACCCCCAGCGAGTACACGTTCATCTGCAATAGCTCCTGAGGTACGCAATGTGTCTCATGTGTAGGACAAGACACCATCTCCTTCTCCCAAGATTTCTTCGAGTCCATCTGCCAAGATCGTGTGCCACCGCTGCAAGGGGATGGGACATTTCATGAAGGATTGCCCCAGTACTCGTGCCTTCATCGTTGCACCGGACGGTAACAGATATGTAAGTGCTAATGATGTAGAGGATGATTTGGTCTATGCTGCTAACATGACTGCAGATTTGGAGGCGAATGTGGACACCATTGACTCCATCACTGCCTCTATGGGTTTTCTGGGTCTTCTTGTGCAGCGTGCCTTGGCTGTACAGGAGGAACATGAGGAAGCGACGAAAGCTCAGCGCAACAACTTGTTCCACATGTTTCTCATCGTGCAGGGTCGACGTGTTCTTACCATCATCGACACAGGGAGTTGTAACAATTTGGTGAGTTCAGATTTGGTTGCCAAGCTTGGTTTGTCCACTCGTCCACTACGCCATCCATACCACATTGAGTGGTTCAATAGTAGTGGTAAGGCAAAGGTAACTGACACCGCGCGCATACACTTTTCAGTTAGTTCTTATCAAGACTATGCTGATTTTGATGTTGTACATATGGAAGCATGCTCGCTTTTGTTAGGCCGACCATGGGAATATGATAGAGATGTACCATGGTAGAACTAATACATGTATATTCATGCATAAGAATAAGACCATGATTTTGCTTCCTTTATCACCTGCTGATTTTAGGAAATCTTTTTGTGATCTTGCTGCTAATGATAAAACCAAAGCTGCACCTAGTGAATCTCCTAATGTTAAATTCACAAACTTTTAAAGAAATTAAAGATTTTAAATCACGGTTGCTTCAGCTTAAGGAAGGACACCAAACCGCCATTTGAATTGGTGCTAACCTAACCGCCAATTCATTTGGTGGTTGGGATCTAACGTTGGCGGTTCGGGAACCGCCAATTAGAATGGTATCTACGACCTTCAGCTGGCCTGTCGTCAAATGCCAAATGAAAAAAGGATCAATTCAACGAGTGACTATGAAGGACTGAATAGGCGACCAGAGAGGGGGTAGTGAATGGGAGCCGATAAAAATTCTTCCCGAAGGATGAACTCAGCCTATACCCCGATTGCCACTCGGATCACTCGCACACACCACAGAAGCTCTGGACTAGGCACACACAAGCCTACAAGTCCTAGAGACAAACCACGAATCAAAGAGCGGAAGCACAGGACAAAGAAACAAAGTACTTAGCCAAAACTGCGAAGGCTAGGCGCGGACTGTCCGGCTGGTACGAGTGGACCGTCCGCACAAGTGGGGTGGACTGTCCGCACGGCCTGCCCGGACTGTCCGAAATTAGCACCAGAACCACCAGAGACGTACCCTGAAAAATCAGACTGTCCGCGAGGGACCCGCCGACTATCCGACCCTTCACGGACCGTCCGGCACTCGAGTACAGACCGTCCGCAAACTCCATGCAACCAAAAACACCTGAGGCAACGGATCGAAACACGAGCACGCAAGAACACGCGAAGAACACGAAGAACAGCAGAGCTGTCAGGCCCCTTGCGGACTGTCCGCCAAGGCCGGGCGGACTTTCTGCCAGGCGCGGACAGAGCTGAAATAGCCTGTGCTTGCGAAGTAAACTCTCAAAAGCCATCACCGGATCTCCCAAACCACTTGAGCTCTTGAGATAAGATTTGGGGGAGATGAGAAGCGTCACTAGGTGAACCTATGCCCCAAAAATCTTGACATGTAACTCACTAAATCACCGGGAATCGCGGATCACATGAACAACCTCCAAGAACTTGGGTTCCTACAAGAATTCACGAATCGAAGGGATTTCCCGGCGTTTGAGGGGTCAAGATCACACACAAAGATGCCCAAGGCATCCACCCACGATCCCCTCAAAGAAATCCGAGAGAAAACACCCTCAAATCAAGCGAAGAACAAAAGCAACCAAAAATAGCTCCGAAAATGACACAAAAATCACAAAGAGCTAAGAGATGGAAGGAATCACAACGCCGAATTCTTCCATACACCCAGAGGTCAGAGTCTATACAAGATTCTAGCCTAAGGAAAAATACTGCAAAAAATCCGTCCAGAGCGATTAACCCTAGCCATCCTCCTCTACCTTCTATTTATACTTAGTCTTCTGGAGGTGGCAAATGACCCAACTACCCCTAGTGCATAAATGTAAGATACACACCCCTTAGGGGCATTTTGGTCCAAGTCAAGCATATTCCCATCGAGCTTCAGCCTCGAACCGCCACCTTGCACCGGCCCATGTCCATGACTTCAACTTGCTCGACTTGCACCGCACGACTCGCACTTGACCCCATCGGCCACCGAGTCCATCGAACCAAGCCTACTTGCCTCTCCATCACCCAGAGGCCCCCACAACTAAGGCCTTTCGCGCTTGTTTTTCACCTGCACCAACACGAGTCAAGACACAACCTGTACCTGCACACTGAGCCAAGCATCAGTCCACACAACGTTGTCAATCACTCATCACTAAGGGGTGACCCTCCACTGGTCTTCGGACACACCTGGTCCTCAATCTCCCCTTGATGAGTGCATTGACAACACCCATAGTAATCAACATAGAGAAAAAGGAAAACAAAATAGCCACGAACACCAAACCTCCAAGCAAGTGATCCAAAGCCAAAGAACAAGCGAAAACGAGATCACTCGCTAGACCAAGTCTCGGCCCCCTAAGGCAAGGGCAACAGCTCAACACAGCCGAGACAAACAAAGCTCTGCAAAGAGCATGCCACAAAGCACAAAACTCAGGTAAATCAAAGGAGCTTCCCCTGCACATATGCAAACTCCCCCTGAGCAAATGCAATATTTTCTCCCATTTTCTCCCCACATGCAAAAAATCTCACAAAATCTCCACATATTCTCCCCCTTGCATATATATTCTCCCCCTTGTTGACAATGCATGAATCAAGCTACCATGAAAGTACACAAATGCATGTGAAAGCATATACAATCTACCAAGCTTCTCAGATATACAAAGAGCACAACAAAATGCTATAAATGAGACATGGAGCAAGCAAAGTTGACACGGTGTAGTTAGCGCATTGCCATCAAGAAAGTAGAGACATAGGTACACGTGACATGGCCAAAAGCAGATTTAAGCAATTTTCACAAATAAAATTCATCTCATGAGCAAAGCCCTATCTATGGACAATTTGAGCAAAAAATGAACTAGGTCACACAAAGCTCATACAAGATCACAAGTTCTCATCACAAGATCATAGCAAATGCCCATAAGCTACTACATGTCATGTCAAAACCACCGAGCCATGTGTCTACTTCTTAAAATGAGACTTCTCATGGTAGACATCATGCAACGGTTTAGCACCCAAGATAGGTACATAAAAGCATAAAGACATGATTATGAGCACATTTTTCAAGCATAAGGCAATTCATACACCAAATTCATTTTTAAATTTAAGTATGGTACATGAAATGCCTTTGCGGCAAAAAGAAGCTTATGCTCCTCCACAAGTGAACATATGGGCTAAACTTTTACCATGACAAATGGGTCTTTGACCCCAAGCGAAAAGAACATGATACTCAAGCACAAATTAAGCATGATCTAGGCATTTGAGCACAAATTGAGCATGAAAAAGAATCTACTCAGGAGTGAAGCATTTTAGCATTTCTCACAAAAAGGAAGCTATCTCATCATGAACATATGACAATACCATCAAAAGCATAGCATTCACATCACCATTCCCAAAGCATCAAACTCAGCTGAGGCTCATGCCTAGACAACCAACTCATCAATTTCCTCAACTCATCATTCTCATCCTGCAAATGGTCAACATAATGCGCAAGTTTCATGTTTTTCAAAGCATGCATTTCACAGGTAGAGCATGATGTAGGAATAGGAGCTTTCGATGCAGCCTTAAGAGAAACTATCCTATGATGAGATTCATCTAGCCTAGCATCCTACACAGGACAAGAAGTGCAAGCACCTAGTAAGGCAGGTCTAGATTTTATCTCATCAAGCTCAATCCTAAGCACATCTAGTTCCTCAAGAGTTGAGGCATGCTTCTCCTTGAGAGCAGTCAAGTCAGCCAGGAAAACATTACAATCACCACAATCAACCTCATCAGAAACAACAGGAGCATCTTTCAAAGAGTCTATCTCAGTTCAAGCATCAACAAGCAAAAACTAAAGCTCAACTATCTTGTCCTTAGCATCACCTAGCAAAGACCGAAACTCTATCTTCTCCTTGTTGGTCTTCCTAAGCACATCATCACGGTTATCAAGCAATTCATTCAGCCTAGCATTCTCCTCTAGCAAGAAGTTGGGATTATGACGTACCTCTTCCTCGGAGTCAGAGTTCGAATCCGAGCTATGCTTCCCACCCTTCTTGGAGTGCGCCATGCCACAGAAACTGCCTTGCACGACGAAGCTGAGGCCGGTGAAGTTCTTGCCCGTGTGCCGCTTGTCCTTGGGCTGATCTTGCTCTTCATCGTTGCTCGAACCGGAAGAGGAGTCACTTGATGTGGAGTCGATGTCGCTCGCTCCGGCAACCATCGCTCGAGCCGTCTTCTTTTTGTACCCGCTGCTCTTCCTTGGCCTTCTCTCGCCCTTGTCCTTGCGCTTGTCCTTGTAGTCATTCCGGGAGCGGTGCTTGTTGTAGTTGTGCTTGGGCTTGCCCTTGTAGTCGTTCTTGATCTCCATGGCTTCAGTGCCTGTGATTCCCGCGCCGATAGCACATTGCCGAGCTTCTCCTCGCATTCTTGCGGTTCTCGTACATGCGCCCAAACCTCTTGCTCAACAAGGCGAGATCCTCCTCGCTCAGACCTCAAAGACCTCATCTGTCATGGACACAAGACAAGACAAAGAAAACTGCATGGCAGCATGGTTAGCATTAGTCCTCGATCCTGAGACAAGAGCCAAACTATGAGGATCAGTGGGGCTCTCGCTCTTGGCTCTCAGGCCAAGATCCACCTCCGAAGACCTGAGCTTAGAGAACAGCTCATCCAGAGTCAAGGTATCATACAAGCTCGACTCCTCAATGGCCTTGACCTTGGCACTCCACACAACCCTATCCAATGCATGCAAAAGCTTGATAGCTTGATCATGATCTATGTATGGGAGCACTGTCACATTGGCCCTCATGTTGTTCACAATACTGGTGAAGCGCTGAAACATCACATCGGTCGACTCACCGGGGAGATGAGTGAAGTTCACATACTCTCTCCGGTAAGTGGCAAACAAACGAGCTTGCACCTGAGCATTGCCAACATGTGCATTCTTAAGTTTAAGCCATATCTTTCCAGCCACATCCTCTCCGTACACTCGATCAAACTCCGAGGCACAGAGAGCACAGAACAAGTAATCAACGGCCTTACTGACCTCAAACATGTCCCGCGATCCTGGAAGTAGGAAACTATCGGGAATGACACAATGTGGATTTTGAGTCACTTCCGAGATCAGTGTCCCCTTCCACGCAAAAACGCACCTATGCGCCTCTCCCACATCTAGTAATTCTTACCATCGAAGTGAGGAGGACCCGACCCCTTGCCATAGTCGTCCATCTTTGGATCTTAGACTAGTTAGAATTATGAAGATCCGTAACCTGGCTCTGATCACAATTGAAGGACCGAATAGGCGACCAGAGAGGGAGGAGTGAATGGGAGCCGATAAAAATTATTCCCGAAGGATGAACTCAGCCTATACCCCGGTTGCCACTCGGATCACTCGCACACACCACAGAAGCTCTGGACTAGGCACACACAAGCCTACAAGTCCTAGAGACAAGCCACGAATCAAAGAGCGGAAGCACAAGACAAGAAACAAAGCACTTAGCCAAAACTGCGAAGGCTAGGCGCGGACTGTCCAGCTGGTACGGGCGGACCGTCCGCACGGGTGGGGCGGACTGTCCGCACGGCCTGCCCGGACTGCCCAAAATTAGCACCAGAACCACCAGAGACGCACCCCGAAAAATCGGACCGTCCGCGAGGGACTCGCGGACTGTTCAGCCCTTCACGGACTGTCTGACACTCGAGTACGGACTGTCCACAAACTCCGTGCAACCAAAAACACCCGAGGCAATAGATGGAAACACGAGCACGTAAGAACACGCGAAGAACACGAAAAACAGCAGAGCAGTCAGGCCCGTTGCGGACTGTCCGCCAGGCGCGGACAGAGCTGAAACAGCCCGTGCTCGCGAAGTCAACTTTCCAAAACCATCACCGGATCTCCCAAACCACTTGAGCTCTCGAGACAAGATTTGGGGGAGATGAGAAGCGTCACTAGGTGAAGGTATGGCCCAAAAATCTTGACTTGTAACTCACTAAATCACCGGGAATCGTGGATCACATGAACAACCTTCAAGAACTCGAGTTCCTACAAGAACTCGCGAATTGAAGGGATTTCCCGGCGTTTGAGGGGTCAAGATCACACACAAAGATGCCCAAGGCATCCACCCATGATCCCTTCAAAGAAATCCGAGAGAAAACACCCTCAATCAACAAATCGAGCGAAGAACAAAAACAATAAAAAATAGCTCCGAAAATGACACGAAAATCACAAAGAGCTAAGAGATGGAAGGAATCACAACGCCGAATTCTTCCATACACCCAGAGGTCAGAGTCTATACAAGATTCTAGCCTAAGGAAAAATACTGCGAAAAATCCGTCTAGAGCGATTAACCCTAGCCATCCTCCTCTACCTTCTATTTATACTTAGTCTTCTGGAGGTGGTAAATGACCCAACTACCCCTAGTGCATAAATGTAAGATACACACCCCTTAGGGGCATTTTGGTCCAAGTCAAGCATATTCCCATCAAGCGGACACGCTTCCACCGCGGACTCGCTTAGCCTTGACGCAAGCCCCGCGATCACGCCACGTGCCCCTCGCCTAGAAGCTTCCTGACGCTCCCGGATCACCGTCTCTGCCGCGTTGGGCCTTCGGCCTTGGTTTTGAGGCCTAAAACAAGAAACCGTCCTCCGATAGTTTTGTGGGCAAACCACAAAACCTCGCGTGCAAACTTCAGCCTCGAACTGCCACCTTGCACCTGCTCATGTCCATGACTTCAACTTGCTCGTCTTGCACCGCACGGCTCACACTTGACCCTATCGGCCACCGAGTCCATCGAACCAAGCCTACTTGCCTCTCCATCACCCGAAGGCCATCACGGCTAATGACTTTCGAGCTTGTTCTTCACCTGCACCAACACGAGTCAAGACGCAACCTGTACCTGCACACTGAGTCAAGCATCAGTCCACATAACGTTGTTAATCACTTATCACTAAGGAGCGACCCTCTACTAGTTTCAGACACACCACACTAAGAGATATTTTTGATAAATTTTAAGAGTGACAATTATTTTTACAAAATTATAAAAATATATTAAAAAATTCGGAGAACCGCCTAAGTGAGTTTTGTTGGTCTGACAGCTCCCCCTTATCCAGAGAGACCGAGCAAGAGCAAAATCCATCCCCACCGTCCCAGCGTCCCCTCCTGACCTCCCTCCCTTCCCGGCAGCAATGGAGACGGGCCGCTGGTGAGCCGAGCAGCCAGCCGGCCCGCGCTGGCTCGCCGATGACGTGCCTGGCGCCGCAGTTCAAGTGGGATCCTTCCGCCACCGTCCACGCGACCTCCTCCTCATCCAGGTGCTCCGCCGTCCGCGTCCACTGTGCCGTTACTTCCGCCACCGCCGTCGTCGACACTGACCGCGCCAATGGTGGCGGTGCCGCGCAGCTCAGGCTCGCCTTTTCCGCACCGGAGATTGAGGTGACCCTCTCTGCTCGGCTCGATCATCTTTCAGGATTTCATTTCGTGTGCTGCCCGTCCTTTCATAGCTGTGAGCCTCTCAATCCATCAAACTAACCTAACCACCCCCCCTGTTTTTTTTTGAAAGACAACCTACTTCGTTTTCTTTTGTTGTGAGGGGCTAAGAGCAACTTCAGCAGCTTGAGTAAATTTCATTCCCTATACAAAGTTATTAGAGACGGATAAAAAATATTTTCATCCCTAAAAGACAATTTGTTCCGTGAGTTTCCCTATTCTCCCTCCCAACTTGTGGGTCCCACCACACCACATCATTTTCTCCTTCCCCTCCCCCAATCTTGGATCTTTTGGCGACGGCAGCGGCAGGGCGTCGGTGTGGTTGGTTCGGCAGAGCACGCACGCGTAGGAGTCGCCGACGGCCAGGCCATACGGGTAGAGGTCCGACGGCAGCGCGGCGGAGGCGTTGACCAAGACAGAGGCCGCGGAGTCGGAACCCGAGCAGAGTGCTTCGCCGCGGAGTGTGGAGCAGCTTTGGACACGTGCTTGCTCGATGACCCCGACGGCGGAGATGACGAGGGGGGCGTGGAAACAGGTCCCCGCGGCGGAGGCCAGTCTTAGCTTGTGGCAACACAATCCTAGCTCTGGCATCGAATCACACACGAGAACTGGTGTGCGGGAGGAAAGTGGACCGACAACTCAAGCACTATCTGGGTAAACAAACTTAGCGGGAGCTCGACCGAAATAGGAGCATATGTCGGTGTTAGACATATAGTGTGTATATGATCTTGTATTGTATTACTTGTACTCCAAGTCGTATCCGGCCTATATATTGAAAGGCCACCCCGCACCTTGGGTGTTTGGTGTTTGCCTAATATTCTACATGGTATAGAGCCTAACCCTAGGCCTACCGTTTTCCCCCCTCCCTCCTCACACGCAGCCTCCCTGGCCGTGCGAACCCCACCCCCTCACCCTCGAGGTAATGTTCATGCGTGAACATTAACCGCGCCCGCACCTCCCTCATCTAGAACTAGCAGATCCCATCTGCTGACCACCCACCCTCAGCAGATTCAATCTGTTGATGTCCTGTGTCAGCGCCGTCGACTCCTCCGCCGGTGACAGCGACTCTGACTCTTCCGTCGGCTTCTCCCTCCTCTTCAGCGATGATCTTGTTGCGCTGCTCGATGATCTGATGGCGCAGTTGTACGCCACCATCAACGTCCAGTCTCATGTCCCCATGAAGCTGGAACTTCGTTCTTCCAACTATACCCAGTGGAAGTCCTTCGAGTCGCTGTACGGGAAGTTCGGCCTTCTTGCACAAATCAACGGCACCCCCACTCCCGACTTGCGCACCAACGCCTGGAACCAGGCCGACTTCTACGTCTGCAGCTGGCTGCATGGCTTTGTTGACAACTCTGTCCTCGACTTGACCATGGAGCCCGATCAGACCGCCCATGATCTCTGAGCGGCCATCAAGGACCACTTCTAGGTGAACCAGGCACCTCGCACCATCTTCCTGAGTCACTCCTTCCACACCATGACGGAGGGAGATCTCTCCATTGAAGACTATGAGAAGAAGATGAAAAAGGCTACCGACACCCTCCGCGACGTCGGTAAGCCTATCGAGGCGCCCACCCTGCTCCTCAATCTTCTCCGTGGCGTCAACCCTAGCTTCAGCACCGCCGCCGACATCATTGCCGGCACCGGCGGCATGACCTTCTCGACGGTGCTCGATCAACTCAAACTGAAAGAGCTGCGTCTGGAGAACGAAGCCAAGGTTGAGGCCGCCAACACCCTCGTCGCCTCCTCCTCCGGCTGTAGTGGCCAGCGGCAGCGGCCAGCAGCGGCGCAAGAAGAACTTCGGCAGGCGGAACGGCGGCGGCAACAACGGCGGCGGCCAGCAGTCCCGCGTCCCCCAACAATGTGGATTTGCATTAATCCGCAGGCCCTCTAGGGGGCACAGGGCAATGGCGGCAGCCAGTGGCGTGGCGGACAGGGGATTCTTGGTCCCCCTCCGCAGGCCAACACCGCCCTCGGCTCCCTGCCTCAGGCGTGTCCCCCTTGTGGGAGACGACCGGCTTGGTGGCTGCAATCCAGTAGATGGCACTGCAGGGCAACGCATGGGTGATGGACATGGGCGCCTCTACGCACATGCACTCCTCCAATGATATACTCCTCTCTCGCCTCCCTGCTGCTCATTCTTCGATTAATGTAGGCAATGGTGCACGTATCCCTTTCACGTCTCAAGGTTCCTCCGTTCTTACCACCGATACGTCCCAATTCGTTTTGAATAATGTCCTTGTCGTTCCATCCATCATTCATAATTTAATTTCAGTTCGTCAGTTCACCCGCGACAATAGTTGTTCCATCAAATTTGACGTATTTGGTTTCTCTGTTAAGGAACCCAGGACGGGGTGTGTGATTCTTCGCTGCAATAGTGTCGGTGACCTCTACACCATCTCCTTACCCGTCCCTGCAGCCGCCCACGCCATGCTCGCCGCCTCCACTTCCTTGTGGCATCGTCGTCTCGGTCATACCAGTCCAACAGTCTTAGCATCGCTTAAGAAAAACAATTTGATTTCGTGTAATAAAGTAGATCACTCGCTTTGCCACGCTTGTCAGCTTGGCAAACATGTGTGTCTCCCCTTTAGTGCTTCCACCTCTCAAATTGTTTCTCCTTTTGAGACTATTCATTGTGACAACGTCAGTGCAGTTTACATGGCTGCCAATCCAGTTCATCATAGACGAACGAAGCATATTGAGATTGACATCCACTTCGTCCGCGAGAAGGTGGCCTTAGGCCAAGTTCGTGTTCTCCACGTTCCTTCGTCGCGATAGTTTGCTGACATTATGACTAAAGGTCTTCCTGTATAGTTGTTTACTGATTTTAGGACCAGTCTAGGTGTTTGTCAGGATTCATCTGCGACTGCGGGCGGGTGTTAGACATATAGTGTTGTATATGGTCTTGTAGTGTATTACTTGTACTCCAAGCCGTATACGGCCTATATAATGAAAGGTCATCCCCCGCCTTGGGTGTGTGGTGTTTGTCCAATATTCTACAGTCGGCATAGGGCCAAATCGGTGGCGAAGCGCGCAGACAGAGAGCATGAGGAGCCACCCTTGCTTTTGCGCTCCAGATGAGCCATAGTCCATGTACTGTGTGAACGGATAGAGCAATGAGGTAACAGTGTTGAGGAAGAGGATAAGGTTGAACCTGAGCCCCTCTCGCTAGCAGGTTTAGCCCACACGCTCCATGAGCCACTGGTGGGGGCCACCAGCCCGGTTAAGCATGATTGGGGCTGACTGCGTGACCGTGCGTACATGTGGCCAGCGCACACAAGGCCCATGGCATGTGGGCGATATCACAAAAATAAACCTAATTTGCACACAAATTTGAAGTCTAACCAATTAACATTGTACCATATTTATTGCATAGTGTTATGCAATGGTCTTTATGCTAGTTTCCTTTATTTTCTTGTATTGAGTTGCAAGCACCAACCAATACAACCCAAAAGCTTAAGCTGATAGGGAAAGGTGGGCAATTCACTTATACTCCAACACTCCCCCTCATGTGCAGGCTCTCCCAGGCCGCATACGTGGATATTGGAGTGGAATTATTTTAATTAATCGCGCCCGTCAGGATTCGAACTTGAGACCTCTGACTTTGATACCATATTGAGTTGCATGCACCAACTAATTCAACCCAAAAGCTTAAGCTGATAGGGAAAGGTGGAAAATTCACTTATACTCCAACAGCTTGGAGTATTTATCTAGCAGTATTGGGTAAAAAAAGAAACTTAAACTTTAAGGCTTTGGAAGGGGCCTCAATTAGAAAATATGATTCGAGTTACTAAAAGCGTTGAGAACACAACAAAGACTCAATTATATGACCGTAATACCACTTAATAAAATGATGGAGAAGTTTGATTATGAGAGTATCATTGAAGATATTTTTTTAAGAATACTAAATAAATGATGCAACCAAGAGTTGAACATGTACAATTATTAATATAGCCCATTTCTATGTAATATATTCTAGCCTATATATTATTGTTCTTTTATTTTTCTGGAACAATAGGGTCTGTTTTAGAATTTGGTAGAGGGCCCTGGACTTTGCTAGCCCGGCCTGATATTGTGTCACTGAATAGGGAAGGAAGACATAATCATGTTTCTTAAGTGCTTATAAGTCCTTTTCTTTTCTCTTTGGCTGTGCTCTGCTGTTGCCTGTAAGTGCAATACAAATTTCCTAAATCAATATATAGAATATCATAATTTGTTTTTGATCTCTAATGTATATCACAGAGAAACTTTGAGTCCACTCTGACATCAGAGGCGCTTCTGAATGGAGAAGCTGTACTAGAAGCTGCTGCAGCAGAGGCAGTTGCTCTTGCCAGAGCAGCTGCTGAAGCTGCTCAAGAAGTTATTCAGATAGTACAAAATAACAATCATCCAGTGATTAGACAAAAGAAGGTCGTGGACAGCTACTTGGCAAATGAAATTCTTCGCACAGAGATACAACCAAGCAGCCCTGATGGATATGCTAATGATGTTTTGCTGGAGGACTTACAGTCCTATGGTATCATGGCTGGTGGTGGTGAATTATACGATGAAGCACAATACACTGAGAACATAGCTGTGAAGTCTGCTCGCCAGTCCGAGAGAAGAGCTAGGAGAACCAGAGCAGCAATAAAGGCTGCGATAACTGTCCGTGGTTCACAAAAAACTGCAACATCCGCAAAGAAGAAACGACCCAAGGGTTCCTCACCTAGCATGAATCCTTTAGGTTCCTTGTGGAAGATGACTGGCAGGAGACTTCTTACAGCTAAGGAAGAAGTCGAGTTCTCAGAAGGTATTCAGGTGGGACTATTGTATTAGAACTGAAGAGCATCTATCTTCCTTTCAGTTGTATATATATATATACCTTGACAGTTTAAGCACGTTATTGTGCTCCAATTAGTAACTAGACAACTGAACAACTGTGCAAGTCAAAAAAAAAAGGGCCAAAGAAGCTATTCTGTTCATTGGGATTAGATGTCGGAGCTAAGGCTTTCTGGACTCAATATGTGTGATTTTACATTAAGTGAAGTCCTAATGTGTTCTTTGAATCAGGCCATTGGGTTGTCAATTACTTCATTATTCTTTTCGGTCATGGAAAGATGTCACTTGAACATCAATATGGTCCATCAATTAGTGTTGTAATTATTATGTAGAAAAAAATATAATAATACGAATCCACTTCTAAAGACAACTCTACTCATATCATTTTTAAAATTCTAATGTCAACATTGAGACCTGATGGCCAATATTTAAGTAGTTTTATTGCATAAGACCTGAAATATACCTTCTGTGATAAAAAAAGGGTTTAGGAGGTATGATAGTACACAGTACAAACTAGATTGACTTGATGGTCTGTCATAACCAGAAATATTCTGAAGTTCAAGTCGTCTAAGTTGCATAGTTCACTTTACTCTCAGTGTGGGATAAGATGTCAACTCGTGTTTATTTTTGGTTTGCCATTTCTCATGTGAAGATTGTCTCAAAAAAAAAATTCATGTGAAGATTCTAGTTAGTTCTCATATGAAGAGGCTGAAATTATGGAGAACAGGAAAATCTTGATATTTAATTTGGGGAAGTATTTTCTCGCATGAAGAGTCTAGCCTATTCATGTGAGAAGTATTTTCATTTCATTGTCATGCATGAGAAATGACATTTGAATCTTGCAGTTGTATTATATGCAGTTTTTTTTTCTTTATCTATGACAAGAATACAAGGGTCTGGAAACAACCAGTGAAACATGCGAGCTCTTCACATTTCTAAAGTTGAAATTTTATTTGGTATTGTTATTTGGGAAGGTGCTGCTTATCCGTGAAACCATGCAGTGCTGCCATTTGTTGTTATCCTCTTGTTGCAGTATTAGTTTTCGTGATAATTATGAACTGTGCACCTTGAACTGGTGCAGGATCTTTTGAAGCTTGAGGCAATCCAAACTGAGCTTACAGAATACAACGGTGGACAGCCAACATTCTCGCAGTGGGCAAAAGCAGCTGGAACTGATGAGAAAACTTTGCGGAAGCGTCTGGATCATGGTATCTGTTGCAAAAATAGAATGGTAACATCTAATGTGAGACTTGTAATCTCCATTGCCAGGGAGTTTGAAGGCCCCGGAATGGATCTTTATGATTATTCAGGTAATTGTGTGCATGTATACTTCTTTATTATTGTAAAATCAGTATCTTGCCATGCGGTATTTAGCATTGGCATTTTATTTTAGGTTTTTCTTACAGGAAGGAATGCAAGGCCTTATAAGGGGAGCTGAAAAATTTGATGCATCAAAAGGTTTTATGTTCTCTACATATTCTCACTGGTGGATCAAACAAGCAATGCGCAAGTCTGTCTCAGAGCAGTCCCAAATATTTCGCTTGCCAGTACGTCCCCACTACTCAGATCCTTCTATTTTCCCTGAATCAACATTTTGATACACTATTTTTCTCCAATTCTGTATTAACCGACGCATGCTGATTGTGGGTTATCTGAGTGACCCATATCTAGTCTTGCAAAATTGTTGAGAAAAAAAGATTATTTTGAGCATGTGAATGTTTCCAAGATTTTGTGCAACTGCTAGTCAGTTCACACGTGTGATAAACTGATAACCATTAATGTAATAGATTAAAACAGACATGGTAGTGTGCTGGTTCAGCAGACATAACAGTTTATATTGTCTTACTTCCCTCATGATTTGATGTGCATGCGTATTGCTGCTATGACTCTTTCTGTTTCATTTTCTAGATTAATATGGTTAGTGTCTATTTAGTATTATTGTCACTTGCCAATTAGTGTCTATTTTTGTATTATTAGTGCACGGTTATCTCAGATGCAATATTAATCACTAATAGATTTTGGTGACAAGGCTCACATGGTTGAAGCAAATTATCGTGTAAAGGAGTGCACAAAACGACTTCGCCGTAAACTTAGAAGACGACCCACTAATGAAGAAATAGCAGTGGACACTAGTATGCCAATCAAATGAGTAGAGGCAGCAGTAAACCTCCCTAAGTACAGTGTATCCCTTGACAGTAAAATTGGTTCCACAGACATGACTTATCAGGTATGGCTGTTCTATGCTTTAATCTCACTCTGTGCTTCCTACTATACAACTAAGTATCAGCTCAATCTCTGTTTTCAGGAAGTCACAGCCGATCCCAGTGCCGAGACAGCTGAAGAGATGCTGAACAGATTGTCCATGAAGAAGGATGTGCACCAGGCACTGGACACTCTGACAGCGCGCGAGAAGCAAGTTATTGTGCTGAGATTTGGACTTGAGGATGGTCGGATAAGAACACTACAGGAGATTGGCAACATCATGGGCGTCAGCAGGGAACGGATTCGGCAAATCGAGTCTGGTGCTTTCCGGAAACTAAGGAGCAAGAAAAGAGTGAAGGCTCTGAAGGATTATCTGGTGCCAGTAGGCAATTGGTGAACCATTTTGTGCAAGGATATATTTTTTCCCCGTTAAGATCCCTCAGTTTTTTTTAGGATTCTTTACTTGCCCATTTGTAAGAGTCCTCACGTAATCACTATCAG
The DNA here is from genome assembly GCA_036936925.1 of Cenchrus fungigraminus. Lineage (NCBI taxonomy): Eukaryota > Viridiplantae > Streptophyta > Magnoliopsida > Poales > Poaceae > Cenchrus > Cenchrus fungigraminus. The sequence goes on along the minus strand of CM072779.1, from coordinate 86,467,939 downwards.
AACACTTTTTACAAGAGAAATAGTTTAGTGCCTTCAAAGCGAAGGGATCCACAATTGCCGAGCTGCTCATTATCGCTGAATTTGTAAATGAAACATAATAATTCGCAATTTTTTTTGTTGTCGGACCATCCGAGGCTTGGTAAAATAAAATAGTGTCGCGGTACGAGCAGAAGAGGAAGGGTAGTGGATGTGATCATCTCAGCTTATGTGATTGTTGGCACCTTTTCGGGGTCAACAAGCACACCGAGGAGCCGGTGCGGCATTTCTGCGAAGGCACCGACCCGTGTGGGTGACTGATTAGACCGGTCGCCGGTGAAAACGGCTGTAGACCTACGAACGTCGGCTCGGGAGGGATCCTGTCGGAACTCGTGCACATAGGAGGATCCTGTCGGAACTCGTGCACGTAGGGTTGTTCTAGGGTTACAGGCTACCTAGAACGCCTTCGGACGTCGCGGAGACGAAGGAAGAACAACAGATGAGATTGAAAAAGCTAGGACAGAGATAAAAGTAAAGACAAATGATAAAAGGTGGGGAGGTCTTGCCCCGCAAGAAAATCCTTTTATAAGCCTAATCTATCAGGACTCCTTGTTTTAATTCGAACATGGGGCTGGGGGCACCAGTCAGACCGGTCAGGGGCACTAGTCAGACTGGTGTGTCTTGCCAGACTAGCTACAGCGGCCAAGACCGGTCCAACCGCCTATGAGCACCGGTCAGACTAGTATGTCCAACTTGGTCGGCTATGTGCCAAATTTGAGTGTCAACATATGCCCCCTTGTTTTTTTTCAAAGAATACGTGCCAAAAAATACTTCACTAAACTAAAAACCACTTAGGATGATGTCTAAGTCGTAAAAATGTTTTGGTCAAGTCGAGGTTACCATCTACTTTGGCCTCCACTCTTTTCGGGTCCGTGTTAGCTTGGCTGACTTTTCTTCAGTTTGTTGCTCCTGTGTTCATCGCTTTCACAATCTTTGCAATCTTCTCTTTTGAGTGCGGGACAAGTCTGAGGGACACCACCTCGGCTGCATACTCTTAGAATTTTGCTTATTGTTATCCTCACCTGACTTATTAGTAGTACATACATCATTTTTTACTAGATTACTACTACAAGCAACCGGTCTATGACAATTCAGATATGTAATCATATATGGTTTCATGTACATATTACTATAATCAGCAGGCGAGTAATAACAAGGATAATACCAAGAACATCGCATAATTGAACCAACAAAAGAATAGGGTGCCAAAGGATAATTACTTTGTTGGTGATGCATACCTTACTTTCCATGTCTTGGTGGTGCTTTTACGCCCTTTGCACCATTTAGCTGATTTCTCCGCTTCTGAGCAGCCCCATCTTCTTATACTTGGCCAGGAGTTCTTCAAAACTCGACCTTATCTTTTCCTTGGACTTGGGACATCTGCAAACTTTCTGGAGGCACCAGTCAGACCGGTTGGGGACACCGGTCAGACCGGTCCGGGCACCGATCAGACCGGATCGGGCACCGGTCAGACCGGCTTGGGCACCGGTATGACCGGTCGACGTGCTATTGTCCATCTCTGTCTTGCTTTGCCCCCCAAGTGTTGAAATCTTCGCTGAAACCTTGGGGACCTCCTCTAGTGGTACCATCTTGTCAAGCCTTTGCTCTCCAATGATCACATTCTTTCCCTTAGCCTTTTCAACTTGATCTGGCCGAATGAGCACCTTAGGATTCGACAACTTAAGAGTATTAATAGGGAAAGGATTTTCGTCGACTTGCATCTCATGGAACACTAAACGACCTTCATTAATGGCTGATTGTATTTGCCGATGAAAAGTATTTCAGTCATTGGTAGCACGAGAAAAATAATGATGAAATTTACAATATGCACGTCTCTTTAATTGATCAAGATGTGGTATAGTGTGAGGTGTTTTAATTTTGCCCGACTTAAGTAATTCATCAAATATTTTATCACACTTAGCCACATCAAAAGTAAATTTCATCTCATCCCGACTCTTATGGGCCGGCTTTAGAGAAGCACAATTGTTTGCTTTATCATTAGGTGACCATGTAAATTCATTAGTACACACCTCTTTATTCTTATCGTTCGAAGACTCATAGTCTAGCATATGCATATTAGGACACTCAGATTTGAGCCGGGTATCTTTGCTTCGGCTTTCTTGAGCTAAAGCTCTTTGTAAGATTTGGGTAACATTAGAAAATTCATGACATTCTAATTTGCTCTAATATGGGACCTTAATTGTCGGAGGTTTAGTTCCGCACAGTCCACAGGGAGGTTATTCCCGGTGGTTTAGATTCGGATGGGGGCGATGGAAGCTAAGGACTCGATGGTTATGCAAGGGCACACGGAACACGGCGAGTTTATACTGGTTTGGGCCTCTGGAGAGTAAAACCCTACGTCTAGTTGTTGGTGTAGATTGCTTGAGGATTGCATATGTTCCAATGGGGATCGCCCTGCCCGCCTTATATGGCGAGGGGACAAGGTCGGCGCCCAGACTCCTGAGCTGTTACGACCAGGAGACCTAAGTCTAGTTGATTACAACTATTTCCATATATCCCGGACTGCCTGTCGGATCCCCCGCTGTCTTGTTTTGCACGCCAAGTCATGTAGTCATTCCAGATAAGGTCTTCAGGAGGTCGTGTGGGCCACAGATCAGGTTGGTTGGTCTTCTGGTGGGCCTGACCCACTTGTCGGGGATGACCGTGAGACTGGTCGGTGGGGACCCCAGGGTACCCATGTCCCACAAGCCCCCGAGCGATGTGTAGGCGCGTCGAACTGGATAGAATCTTTAATAGCCGACCAGTTTGTAGAATCCTGAGCGTAGTGATGTCAAGTGACGACCTAAAGGAAGCAGACTTCCAATAGGTTGAAGCGACGATGAAAAAACAGAGGGAGTTTGAAAAACGCACTCGTATAGTAGTCCCCGAGCATTGAAGTAGGCAACAAGACTGCTTCGATGATCCAAAAAAGGAGGAGGAGAAGAAGAAATCAGCTCAAGAGCCGACTTGAAGAGAAATAAGGTTTCCCAGAAGGTCGAAATGTCGAGGAATTATAAGAGGGCGTTTGAAAAACGCTCTCGTATAGTAGTCCCCGAGCATTGAAGTAGGCAGCAAGACTGCTTTGATGGTCAAAAAAGAAGAATAAATCCTGGTCGTGGCCGTGAAGAAGGGATTGTCGTTGTAGTCGTAATGAATCAGTTGTAGAGACACCCAGATATATTGCATGGCTGCAAAGAGTCTGGCAGAGCCACTCAAGGCATGCCGACCTCAAGAAGGCTCACGCTAAAAATGCCCAAGTTTCGGAGACACTTGGTAGGGCCAGTTTGGCACGCACCCCACAGAGAAGCCTTCATTTCTTTGAAGCAATCCTTCCAATGGTGTCCAGAATAGGCTGGCAGGGCTAGAAACGCACACCGACCTGCGGGAGGTCACGCATCCAGGGCGCCCAACTAGGTTGGCAGGGCTAAAATAGCACCAAGGTCGTGAAGGACATGGGAACTATGGCACGCCGACCTCCGGAAAGGCTATTTTGGTGCCCAGACAACCAGCATAGCTGCCAATTGCCCAGCAGAGCCATGGTACCGAGGTATTACCGACCAAGGTACTGGGCACACCGACCTTCAGGAGGCCCATCGAAACATAGAATATCGTAGACGTGGTTGATATGGACTCTAGGCGCCCAGACGAATCTGGCAGAGCAGCGAGGCACGCCTACCCCGGAAGGTCTTCAATCGAACCTACGACCATTCTGCTCAGGAGACAGAAATATAGGTTGATTGGTACAAGGTCCATTTACATACAGAGCCGTAGCGGGTGCACCAGGATGCAAAGCCATAGAGGGTGCAAATAAGATGTAGAGCCGTAGCGGGTGCAAATGTCGTTGGATGAAGTCGTAGCAAGTCGTAGAGCCGAAGAGGTCGTAGAACTAGCAGGTACAAGACCATATAGCAGTTGGGCCGTCTGACGCGGAGTCAGGCTAGTGGAAGAAGCGAACTGTAGATTGACAGGGGCAATAGTGCAGAGTAGCATGAGATTACCAACCAACTTGCTCAGCACAACGTGACAAAAATCGCATCCGACAAAGGTATTGTTTGAGTGCAACAGACGAAGTCTGACAAAGGCACACACTGTGCTGGTCACGGGTGGCAAGGTTGGCAGGAAATCACATGCTTACAGTGCACTTTGCATCAGGTGCAGGACACCCAACCTTGTCGTCATGTGTCAGAGGGAAACGTCAACGGAGGCCTCACATGCGTACAGTGACCAGAGTCACATACCAACAGTGTAGAGGTCGATTGAGTGCGGAACTCAGCTATAAATAAAGCAGGAGCCCAAAGGTAAGGCAATCACCCAGAAGTAGATCATGAAGTTCTGTTGTAGCCAAAATATCATGTCGCGGGCATGCATCAGTCCACCAGAATGTAGAAGAAAGGATTTGTAGAAGCTTGGAGCTAGAAGAATACTTACAAAGTGTAGAGTACCGTGATGAGCGTTTTCCCTTGCACCAAAGAGGACCCCTTTGGAGAGGTGGAAGGATCCAGGAGGGGAGAATCAATGTTAGGCACATGATTCTCCCATCCTGCATCTTGACGTCTCCATCTGGATCCAGAAGCCAGAAGAAAATTGACTACATTGTTTGCAACAACAGACAATGTTGTTCGGCTTACTAGTCACGCAGGGTGAAGCGCACATCTGCATGCCCAAGTCAGGGACGCTAAACGACCTGCTAGGAGCAGCGTCAGGCCACCGATCCGCGAGAGGTCTCCACGAAGGTCCTTAGGCTAGAAGAAAACTTGCAATGTACCCTGCTATAGCAGAAAGCATGGCAAGATTCGCTCTAGGTAGATCAGGTCTTCAATCATGCCCATTATGGGATGATCTAGTTTGTATCTTGTAACTGGTCAAGGACCAGATGGGGCTTGCGACGACCATGTAGACATGGAGTCACATATGTAAAGTTCACACTCTTCTGTCGAATCGTGTATTTATTGTTCGTAGAGGAAATGGATCCCCTACGACCTATTTTGATGTTATACAGGGGTCTACCGACCTCAAGAAGGTCAGAGACAGTGTTGGGTGGTTCACCAACCTTGAGAAGGTCGTGGACGCTATCAGGACGACCTGATGGCGAACGATGTCCCACCGACCTCAGGAGAGGTCTTGACAACCTAGTAGGTCACCAATGTAGGATTCCGAAAAAAAACATGCTAAATTACTGGAGTAAACTAGGATATAGCCATTGGTGTAGCCGTTCGTTAAGAATTAGCCGTTAGCGGTAGAAAATCAATCTGCGGTTAAGAGCCGTTGGGCTCAGCGACCCATTGGCACAGAGCGTTGGGCGCGCTGACCCAGTAACGGTATGTTGGGCCACGGAGGTCTATATTAAGGTTGTTGCGTGTAGGGGCAGACTCCACTCGCATTCTTGCACATCCGCTGCTTTAGGGTTTGACATTTCGCCGCCGCCGCCGCTCGAATCTCTTGCGCCGCCGCAGCTAGAGGCAGGGCTCGCCACCGCACGCCGCACCACCACCATCGCCGTCGCATGCGCTCGAAGACCCTCTGCGTCTTTAGGACCAGATGGCAGGGGTTCGCCGAGGAAGAGGAGGAGATGGCGTCGGAGCAAGGCGCCGCACCAGAGAAGCGGATCCCCGCGCCGGAGAAGCAGTGGGTCCCGTCGGAGATGACGGAAGCCCGCATCCAGGCGCTGGTGGAGCGTGGGCTGCTGAGGCCCAAGGAGGAGGTGGATTGGAAGGCGCCCACCGGCCAAGGCTTCCCGACGGAGGACGTCATGGAGCAGGTCATCTTCGCGTTCTTCTTCGAGCGTGGCTTCAACATCCCCGCGGGGGATTTCTTCAGAGGTCTCCTTCACTACTATCACCTGGAGCTGGTACTCCTTGTCCCAAACTCCATCACCACTGTTTCCGCATTTATTCACATGTGCGAGGCCTACTTAGGCATACCGCCACACTTCAACTTGTGGTGGCATTTCTTTCATATCAAGCGACCTGGGAAGTCGCTAGTCGTAGGTAGCGCAGGATTCTACCTTAGATCAGGTCGTAAGGTAGTATATATAGATATGGAGTTGCCGGACAACTACTCTGGCTGGAAGTCAGAGTGGTTTTATGTGTCGAATCAGAAGCCAGAGCTCCCGAAGCGTACTGGCTTTGGGTTGACCAAGATCCCTGAATGGGATCTTGTGTTGACGTCCCGTGAGAAGTACGATATTGCTCCACTCATCGCCAAGGTCGCCGCGCTTAAGGAGGCGGGCCTGACGGGAGGTGCTGTAGCAATAAATTTCAGCTGTCGTCTGATCCAACCGATCAAGGATCGGGTGCATCTGACCTACGAGTACTGGGGTCAGATGGACCCGACCCGAGAGGTCATCAGGAAGGTCTCCAAGGAGGAGATGGTCGCCCGGGTGAAAGAACTCTTCTGCGGAGTGATCCGCAACAATACATTCCCGAAGGCGCATTCGCTGAAGCACGCAACAGACTATGTAAGTCGTAACTACTTTTGTCGTCTTCTTTGTCACCATTGTTAGGAGGTCGACCTCACTAACAATATTTTTGCGTTGTTTTGTTTGTTGTGCAGGTTCTGGTCGCTGTGGGTTGGTCTCCCGCACCGCTGCCCAAGGGCAAGGAGGCACGGAGGAAGATGAGGTCGCTGGAGGATACCCAGCAGCCACCAGCCCTGCTGGTGGACGAGTACTTGACTGACTCATCGATCGAGGCGGACGAGGAAGACGTACAGGAGGTCACGCAAAGCGCGAGTTGGCAGACCTGTCAGACACAGCAGACTACTGGCAAAAATTCTCAGTCAAAGGCGGAGGCCGCCAAGACATTGAAGCTGGAGAGCGCCAAGAAGAAGCGCAAGAGGGGCCGGACCTCCACCCCGTCGCTTGAGCAATAGGACAAGGAGAAGGAGGTCGCCACGGAGGGTGACTCCGAAGAAGTAGATGAAACACTCAAGGTCCCAGAGCTGAGTCCGGAGACCAATCGCCGGAAGGAAAAGGTGACGCAGGTCACCAAGGAAGATCTGCAAAGAATAAAGGAGAGATACCAGGCTGAATCTAGGATTCAGTCGTAGGTACCCCCAAGACCTCCTCCCAAGGCCTTGAAGATACGTCGCAAGTTTGTTGCAAAGTAAGTAGATCTGACGACCTTCTTATTGTCTTGTTCTATTGTACGATTGAATTATGATAGGTTGAACTGTTCAGGTCGGCAACGTCTTCGTCAAGTGTGTCAGTTTCAACACAGGGTGTTGATCTGGGAGCATAGAGCTCCACTCCACCGGGTACGACCTCAGGGGCCGATGCCGGGGCTGCAAGTGCTACTCCGCCACCTAGGAACGTGGAGGTAGTGCTGGAGCCAGCTCCGGTCAACGTGCAGCCCTCGGAAGGGGCGCACGACGTTGTAGCAGACCAGGATCAGCTTGAGCTGCCGCCGCACCGAGGGGATGCCGCATCGAGAGGAAGTGGTCGGGCCAAGGACTGGCCTGAATGTGAGACGTACCAGGCCAAGGAATTGGACTGGAACGACACTCCTTTCGAAGGTCAGCGAAGGTAAAACTTTGCTACTCTCAGTTGTAGAGGTCGTTTATTTTGTGATAAACTTGAGCTGACGATCTGCTAATGTAACAGATGCCAGAGTCACGCAGAAGCACCTAAAGGAAGACCGCAAGGACGCTGAGAAGGCCATTGCCACCCTCAAGAAGGAGAATGAGGCACTTATCGGCAGTGAGTACACCGTCTGTCAAAAACTTGCTCACGAAAAGCAAATCAGGAGGGATCTTGAGATCGACCTCGTAGTTGCGATGCAGTCGATGTATAATGATCAAGTGATCATTGCAGGTCATGAGGTGGAGATAGGTGACCTCCGGAACGCTGCGGGCTTTATCATGGATAAGGTCATGCCGCAGCCCACCGAAGGGGAACCAAAAGGTCTGCTGGAGCGGCTCATGGCGGCTCCAGAGAAGGTCGACGAGCAAACGGGGCCAAGGACCTAGGTTTGGCAACCTCACAATCAAGAGTGAACAAGCAATAGACCAGGCCATCCAAAGTCAAAAAGAGATCCTCAGGTCTCACGACCCTTTAGTTGGCAAGGCCAAGCCCCCGAGCATGCGAGGGGGAGGAAGAACACGTAACCCTCAGGTCTAACGACCTCGTAGTTGGCAAGGCCAAGCCCCCGAGCATGTCGAGGGGGACAGAATAAACACATCACACAGAGAAAGGGGACAACAATTTCCAAAGGTCGATAAAAAACTGTCTAAAAAACTAAACTTTATTGAACTAACTTTAATAATAGTAAAGAGTACATATCTTAGTATTATAAATATTCTACATGTAGAATCGTCGTAGATGTTCCACGTTCTGGGGGTTTGGAACCCCTTGACCGTCGCCCCACTGGAGACGATAGGTCGATGGGCTGATGACTTCCGTGATGATGAAGGGACCCTCCCATGGGGCTGATAGCTTGTGCATCCCGTCGGTCTTCTAGATCCTTCGCAGGACCAGATCGCTGACGTTGAAGGAGCACTCCTTGATGTTACGATCATGATAGCGGTGTAGTTGCTGGTCATGGCGTGCCTGCCGCATTATGGCCGCCACTCTGTTTTCTTCAAGGCTGTCGAGGTCGACTCGATGTGTCTGCTCTGCTTCGCCTTCATTGTAGTGTTGGATGCAAGGTGCACCAAACACTACGTCGGTGGGGAGGACGGCTTTCGATCTGTAGACCAAGAAGAAGGGCAAGAAGCTGGTAACTGAACTGACCTGAGTCCTGAGATCCCAGATCACGTGTGGAAGTTCAGCTAACCAGCGGGTAGCATAATTAGTGTCGGCGTCATAGATTCGATCCTTCAGAGCTTGTAGAACCATGCCATTGGCACGCTCGACCTGGTCATTGCACCTAGGGTGAGTGACAGATGAGTAGTAGACGTCAATCATGTTGTCCTGGCAGAAGTCCCAGAAACGCAGAGCCTGTGAAGGCCGTCCCAAGGTCGGTGATGATCCTATTAGGCACACCGAAGCGGTGTGTGATCTTGATGAATTTTTCCGCCTCCTCTGATGTGACCTTGAGGACAGGTCAAACCTCGATCCACTTGGTGAATTTGTCTACAGCGACAATGATGTGCTTGTAGCCGCCGGGGGCTATTCTTAATGGACCTATGGAATCCAAGACGGGGGAATCGTGCGCAAGACCTGAGCGGGCAGGTGCTGCTATTTGGCAAAGAAGTGGCATCCTTTGCACCTTTTGACGAGGTCTTTGGCATCATTCATGGCTGTGGGCCAGTAGAAACCAGATCGGTACACCTTGCCGACCAGGTTAGCTGAGGCTGGGTGACAGCCACACTCACCACCGTGAATCTCAGCTAAGAGCTGAAGACCTTCTGATCGCAAGATGCACTTCATCAGCACACCAGTAGAGGCTGATTTGCGGTAAAGCTCTTCTCCAATAACAACGTAGCTAGCACCACGCCGCGTGATCTTTTTCCATTGCACTTTGTCCTCTGGAACCAACTGGTGGATCAGGAGGTCTAGGAAAGGCTGGCGCCAATCATCTTCTACGTCCGCCATGAGCACGTCTCGGGGAGGTGCAGGCGCTAGGTCTGTTTGCTCTGGAACCGGATTGTCTGAGTCCAGGATCTTGATCGACGGCTTGCGCAAGTCTTGAACGAACACACCAGCCGGAAACAGTGCTCGCTTTGAGCCCATCTTAGAGAGGACATCAGCTGCGATGTTATTCTCGCGTGGAACATGGTGGAATTCTACTCCCTCGAAGTGGCCTTCGAGTTTTCGAATCTCGGTGCAGTATGCGTGACCTTGGAGTCACCGTAGGCGATGAGTCGCTTGATGCCCAGGGACACAGCGATACGGAGCCCATGGATGAGAGCTTTGTACTCAGCTCCATTGTTGGAAGCCTTGTAGTGAATCTGAAGCACATACTTGAGCTGATCACCTTTAGGTGAGATGAACAGCACACCAGCACCGGCACCCTCAAGGTTGAGTGCACCATCAAAGTACATGATCCAGTGCTCAGGTCGTTCCACAGGCGGAGCAATCTGGATTTCCGTCCACTCTAACACAGAGTCAGCAAGGATTTGAGACTTGATAGACTGCCTGGGGCAGAATTCAAGGTGAAACTCAACAGACCACTTAATGATGCGGCCGTTGGCGTCTCGGTTGCGAAGAATCTCCCCTAGCGGGAAGGCTGATGACACCTTAATGGAGTGAGCTTGGAAATAGTGCCGGAGCTTCCTTGATGTAATCAAAAGCGCGTAAAGCAACTTCCGAGGCTGAGAGTAACATGTTTTAGCGTCGGCCAGGACCTCGCTCACATAGTAAATAGGTCGTTGGACAGGATAGGCCTACCCTTCTTCTGTTCGTTCTGCAACAAGGACAGTGCTGACCACATTAGTGGTTGCAGCGATGTAGAGGAGGAGCGTTTCCTTCGTCTTTGGCGGCATCATAATGGGCGGTGAGGTGAGAGACTCCTTGAGCTTGTCAAAGGCTTGCTTTGCTTCATCATCCCACACGAACTTGTCAGCCTTTTTCAATAGCTTGAAGAAGGGTAGGCCTTTTTCTCCTAGTTTGCTGATGAAACGACCTAGAGCCGCAATCATGCCGGTGAGCTTCATGACATCCTTCTTGCAAGATGGTTGGGCCATGTTGCATATTGCCTTGATCTTCATGGGGTTGGCTTCAATGCCTCGGTTCCCGACCATGATGCCCAGGAGCAACCCGAAGGGGACACCGAAGACGGACTTGGTTGGATTCAACTTCCATTGGTAGGTGCGAAGGTTGTTGAAGGTCTGCTCGAGGTCGGCAATGAGGTTTTCTTCGATCTTGGTCTTGAAGACCACATCGTCGACATAGGCTTCCACATTGTCATGGAGTTGAGATGCTAAGCACCTCCGGATCGCCTTCTGGTACGTGGCACCAGCGTTTTTCAGGCCAAAGGTCATGACCTTGTAGCAGTAGATGTCGTGGGGCGTTATGAATGCCGTTTTGTCTTGGTCGTCGAGATTCGAGGGTATCTGGTGATACTCTGAATAGCAGTCAAGGAAGCACAACAGGGTGCTACCGGCCGTGGAGTCTACGACTTGGTCGATGCGCGGCAGAGGGAAGGGTGTTGACGGCTGTTAAGTGCTACTTTTACACCGTCAATACCTGCACAAAATAAATGTAAAGTGATCATCAACACTAGAATAGGGCTTGATACTTATGATTTCCACAAGTGTTGGTGTTTCTAGCTTTTGTTGCAGGACACACCGAAATACGTGCCAAATGGTACAATTGAGAGCAAGTAGTCCAATGGCTATTAAAGGATGTCATCATAAGCCACCTCAAATGCCAATTTGGACTGCACCATTGCGACGGGCTCGTCGAGACAATCGAAATGGATATATTATATGCCTACATCGGAGTTTGTATGCACAAGATATGGAAAAGACGAAATAGCTGACGCAGTGCTGATGTCATCGAGCTACAGGGCCATGCAACCATCCAGGAAGTGCCACGTGGCGAGACGTGATTGGCCACCACCCAGCGCGCCGGATCGCCAGCGGGGTGCGCACGCGGCCGCAAGATCCCCTGCCAAGCCACGTGTCGCCCGCTGGGTGGCTGGCGACCGATCCGCTTGACCAGGCCGGTGCACGCGCACGCTGCATCCGCGAGAAGCCCCCCAGGCCGACACGTGCCGCACAGAGACTGGCGGAGGTAGGGTCGGCCCGGCTCCGTACGCGGGAAGGCGCGTCTGCGCGCGGTTCGCTCACCGGGCCGGGAAGCGTGGTGCACGGAGGAAGGGCGCGGGGCAAGGCGGTGCCGTGGCCCCCACGGCCCGGCCGTTGGTTCTCCTGGTTTACTGCCTGTAGAGCCGGTTCAGCCCCCTTTTGCACTGGTTCAAGCCTCGGATGCTCCGGTTTTCACCCCAGGAGGCCGATTCTCGCAAGGACAGGTGTCACTACGTGATTTGGGGCGCCCAAGGCTGCTGCACACTTTGGTGCTCTTGTCAAGCCACCCCCTACTCTATAAATAGGAGGGGAGGGGCTCCCTTTTGGAACACATCCATGCTCTCCTCTCCTCTCATTCCTCATGTAGGGTGTGTGTGTGTGAGTGCTAGGTAGAGAGGGAAGTGAAGGCGAGATGGAGTTCTTCTTTGTTCTTCATTTAGACCAAAGTAAGTATTGCGACATATCTCATTTAGACTAAAGTGTGTTCTTGCATGATTGATATGTTCTTGTGTTTTTCATGTGTTCTTGAACTAGAGGCTTGTGTTCTTCATGAACACAACCCTTTGATCTAGTTGAATACATACGCAAGTGCATTTATCTGTTTGTCTGTGGATCACCCTTTTGATCTAGTTGAGGCTCATAAATATGTTAGTAGTTGTTCTTCCTAACCTATCCTGATCTGATAAGGTACGATCTAGTCCACACTTGCTTACGTTCGTGGTTCCGTATTTATACGGATTGCTATAGTGTTGTAGACGGGTCGGGCAGACGTCGCAGTGCTATAGTAGTTATCGGGAGTGCAGACGTGGTGTCTGGACTCTGGTTATCCTACGAAGACCAAGTGCATTCGCGTAACGATAGAGGTAGGCCACAGTGGTGACAGCCTATTGGACCCTTTGAAACTCTCCGCGCCTGTGTACCGAGTTGGGCCCCGTTGCCAGAACATATGCCTAGCCTTAAACAGCTAGGGTGGGTTGGCGCCCCATAGTGAGTTCCATACCATGAGACGATACGACCTTGATCGATACATTTAGGAAGCCCTTCACCTTCTCCCCCTACCATAGCTGAGCTTGGTGTCCTTGGACCATCTTTATATTAGAATAGAAGATAGTGCACACCGTTCCTTGGAACGAAACCCGACGGGAATACTCATTCTCCGACGGAGAAGTGCTACAACGGTGTATCCGTGAGCTTGCGGATTCGTTCTTACTCGTCAGTGTACCTGGGAGTCTCTTACACGCTCACGCTATCACGACGCCTAGCAGTGATGTTAAGAAACACCAACAAGCATTTCTGGCGCCGGTGCCACGGATAGATTCTAAATCTGTTCTTAGGTGATTGTGCTACGAAATGTCAACAAGCATTTCTGGCGCCGTTGCCAGGGAACGGTTGCTGTATCTATCTTCGAACCTACTGGTCCTCATATTTATTTTTTTTCATTTTTCTTCTACCTTTACCCCCGTTACTCTTCGCAATATCCTTTTTTGTTTTCTTTACTTCTACCTCTACTTCCGTTATCCATGGAAGGTTATCCTTGTAAACACCTTCCACCTTCGAGGAGTGAACCCTCAGAGCCACCTTTGTCAGAACCCATTCTTTCATCTGGCTATCGGATTCGCCCCTCTCTCATGAAGCTAATTCAGGATCTTTCCTTCTCGGGGTCAATTCATGAGAACCCCTTCGATCATGTGAGAGACTACGAGAGTCTGATTGAAACTCCAGATAAAATTGGAGAATCATCAGATGCTCAGAAAAGGGAATTTTCCCGCTATCCCTCTCGGGGAAAGCACGGGATTGGCACCGTTGGTTTGGTAGAGACTACCTCACTTGGGAAATGTTGAGAGCAGCTTTCTGCTCCCGATTCTTCCTGATACGACGTGTCATCTCGTTGAGGATAAGGATTCTCAGTCTCAAGCAAGGTGAGGAGGAATCGCTAGGAATGGCATGGAATCATTTCGCCTCCACGGCGAAAGATTGCCCAATCCTCCACATTCCTGATTGGATGTTGCTTCAGCACTTCTAGTATGGGTTGCGAAAGGACGATGCCATGCGGCTTAATGCTCTCTCTGAAGGCTCTTTGTGCACTTGGACACTGTTGAGGGAAAAGAGATCGTGGAAACCCTCCGGGATTTCAGCTCCCCTTGCATCCCGGTCGATGAGGTGCCTGTCAGAAGAAATGTTGAGCCACCTAGATCCATCATCAGCCGAGCTGAGGCTTTAAGCTCTGGTTGAAGATATCATTCCTGAATACCAGGAATCTAAGGGAAGATTGCTTAGCGCAGAGTCTACCCTTGGGTTCCCCTCTCGTACCTCTTCTTAGCCCTTCTCCCTGAGACCTTGTCTCGTGGGAGGATGGAGAGGGTAATTAGGAAAGGACAAATCATTCTCGGCTAGGATAACTTGTCTGATCCTGGTTATGATCTCCTAAGGAGAGTACGATAGGCGTATCATGTTCCTACGTCTCGGTTTGAGCTGAGGTTCCTAGCACCAAGGTTACGTATGCATTGAGGCATCGATCTCTGCTTTATAATCCATGAGGATTCATCTATTGGACCGAAGGAGCATGATCACTTACCGATCGAAGCGAGTGTGCTAAGCTCATCGATCACTGCCGATCAATCAAGAGAAGTGTTACTTCTTATCTTATGCTTGACTTGATTGGTGCCCAATGGGAGCTGATCTTTCTAGCTTATCCATAACCTCCCATTGGAAGCTTAGGCTAGACCTCGGGATGTTTCATCGTTTTGATGAGAACATTGGTCCCTCTACCTAAGGGAAGGATGAGCTGAACCTCACCTTTCACCCGAACTCTAGCTCCTGAACGTACGCCGGCCGTTTGAGTTCCTACTCTATCCTCTTTTAGGAGGTTGTGTGCTTTTCTGAGCTGAGTTCAGTCGGAGATCAGTAGCGAGAGCGCTAGCCTTAGTGCTCAACCTTCCATCTCCGAGGTCCACCCTAGTGCTATAGCTTCTAGAGTCCCGTGATCACCCCAGGAGCTGTCTCAGCCTCCCCGGAATGATCTTGTCTGCTTTTTAGCTTTGCCATCTTTTGGACTCGTGTTTCGTATATATGGCACTAACCTTGCAGCTAGAGCTTCACTGCTTCAATGATGATTGGTGGTGAGATGGGAAGGACACCACCAATGTGGCTGCAAGAGAAATCTCCCATGGTCGAGCTTATGACCGTAATAAACAAAGCACTACCAGGAGATAGCCTGGATTAGCATAGGTTTTATTTCTCTTCTTCGAATAAAAGCAAGAACATGTTTGTTAGGATATGTTGTCCTTCGGGTATTTTTGGTCGCTAACCTTTCAAGTGGAGATTGAAAGAAAGATGGACAAGTGGTGCCTACGAACATATGAGTTACATCAACTGCAACACATAGAGAAGCTCTGGTGAGGGAACATTCACAAAAGGAAGCTTGATCTCCACACACTTGAGTTTTGTTGCCTAGCATTGCAAACTTCAAGTGTGGGGGAGGTATGTGAGCATCCTGAGTAAAGTTCCTCCTTTACGAAATCTTATCCTGGTGTGAAGATGATGTTACCTCTTGCATCTTGCCACTAGCTAGGTAAGTCCTTCTTTTGACATTAAACAAAGTCCTTCCGAGAGGTTGCCTGAGGTTCACCGTCTTATGCTCATGCTTATGTCCCTTTTGAAAATAGCTTGATCATGCTTTCATGCTTCCTTTACCTTTGTTCATATGCTCTGGTTTGAATGAATGAACGTGTCAAACATTCATAGGCTGTTTTAAATTAAGCAGGGTGCTTAGGTTAAAATTGTCTTCTTCAGTCAAATCAAGACATGGTGTCAAGTTTTGATTGACGAACCTTAGAGTTATATCCTCATAGATTTTGGTTGCATATATGTTGACTAACCCCTGCAGAAAATTATCAAATTTGAATGGGTGAGTCATTGAGCTAATTTCAAATGGGAAGGTAAGTTGAAGTGTCAGATTCATGTTGCACAGCATGCAAAGGTGGTACATATGACCTCTCAAAGGGCCAAGGTAAGTATATTCCCCTTTGTGTATGAAATGTAATTTTGGTCTGACCCTTTCGAGCAAATGACATGGTGATAATAAAACAAAATAAAAACAACAAAAATATTTGAATTTGAATAAAGGCTCTATGGTTCTCGAACCAGTAGAGTCCATCCTTTGGTTTCATTTGTCGTTTGAAGAACAACATCAGATTCAACCACCAGTGTGGGGGAGTTCTCTCGAGGTCATCATCGACATATCCACTAGAGAACTCCCACACAGGAGTTGCACAACATCGACTACGCCTTCATGACAAGAGCAAGGTAAACTAGAGTGAGCCGGCTGCCTTATGGTCAGCTGAATCACCACTGGTCTTCCTTGAACTCTTATCCTTCAGAAGCGATGGTATGTGCACCCTCTATCTCACTCTCCGTTATCCATGAGTTTGATTGAATTTCAATTCATATCCTTTATATCAAACTCAGCACTTCGTGCTATGCTTTCTCTACATGATTCCTGTGGTTGGCCTGCATATGTTTTATTTCTTACTTATCATCTTGATGCTTGTGAACAAATATCATTAGGGAACTCATGCTTATCTAAGTAGTTGGTGCTTGTGATATGGTTTGATGATATGATCTTCGCTCTTTATGTTTGAGTGCTTGGGAATTTTATTTGAAAACTTGAAAACCCTTTGCAAAGCTCCTCTTTGATATGCCACCGTCCTACCAAAGCCATATGATGTTCATAGTTGAAAACCTATACTCATATGCTGCTTGTTATTACACTGAGCTTTGTCAAATTCTGTGACCCTTGTGAGAATTCTTTTCACTACTTTCATGATCATGATTCATGTGCACACCACCATTTCCCCCTTGCTATGCTTCTACACTAGAAGTTAGCATTGTATCATTCATCCATTTCGTGAAAATAAAGCTCCATATGTGGTGTGACCTCTCCCTCCAAAAGTATCCTTCAAAAAGAGACATGGGCTATGAAAAAAAAGAAAAGAAAAGAGAGACACATGCTCAAAGCATGATGAAAAGAAAAAAAAAGAAAAAAAGAAGAAAGAATAGCTCATGTCCAAAATAAAGGAGAAAAAGGAGAGAGATGGTCATGCAAGAAGGAGTTCCACAACTTAGATGGTAATAACTAGTGTCCATTCCGGGGCTAGTGTCCACCTTACCATCAACCAACATTCATCATATAAGTATGGTAATATCTAGCACCCATTCCAGGCCTAGTATCCACCTTACCATACTCACCATATCCATACACGTGCACATCTTGATCTGATTGTGTGATTTGATTTTCTCTGAGGATCCAGTCTTTGACTTTGCAATATATGTGATACAAGTATGCTTTATCCTTTATCCTACCCTGATCTCCACATATAGCCATCATTAGAAGTAGGATGAAGAAAGGCAATCTAATGCCTTGGTGAGAACATATACACATTGAGCGATCTGAGAGAATCAAATGAGGAGCTAAGCAATGTTTGTTTTGAAAATTTATTGCAAAACCCCAAGTTACTTAACATGATGAGCTTGAGTGATTTGATTCATGATCATTCCATTCCTCAACTACCCAAGATAGCATGATAGACACTTCACAGAGTTCACAGGTACAAGGTATGGTTTGGAATATCTCTTATGCTCGCTTCTTACCTTTTGGATATAATGTCTCACCTTGATCTGATTCCCTTTACTCGGGACGAGCAAAGGTCAAGTGTGGGGGTGTTGTTGACAGCTGTTAAGTGCTACTTTTACACCGTCAATACCTGCACAAAATAAATGTAAAGTGATCATCAACACTAGAATAGGGCTTGATACTAATGATTTCCACAAGTGTTGGTGTTTCTAGCTTTTGTTGCAGGATGTACCGAAATACGTGCCAAATGGTACAGTTGAGAGCAAGTAGTCCAATGGCTATTAAAGGATGTCATCATAAACAACCTCAAATGCCAATTTGGACTGCACCATTACGACGGGCTCGTCGAGACAATCGAAATGGACATATTATATGCCTACATCGGATTTCGTATGCACAAGATATGGAAAAGACGAAATAGCTGACGCAGTGCTGACGTCATCAAGCTACAGGGCCATGCAACCGTCCAGGAAGTGCCACGTGGTGAGACGTGATTGGCCACCACCCAGCGTGCCGGATCGCCAGCAGGGCGCGCACGCAGCCGCAGGATCCCTGCCAGGCCACGTGTCGCTCGCTGGTGGCTGATCTGCTTGACCAGGCCAGTGCGCGCGCGTTGCATGCGCGGGAAGCCCCCCCGGCTGACACGTGCCGCACAGAGACTGGCGGAGGCAGGGTCGGCTGGCTCCGTACGCGGGAAGGCGTGTCTGCACGTGGTTCGCTCGCCGGGCCGGGATGCGTGGCGCACGAAGGAAGGGCGCGGGGCGAGGCGGTGCTGTGGCCCCCGCGGCCCGGCCGCTGGTTCACCTGGTTTACTGCCTGTAGAGCCGGTTCAGCCCCTTTTGCAGTGGTTCAAGCCTCAGATGCTCCGGTTTTCACCCCAGGAGGCCGGTTCTCGCAAGGACAGGTGTCACTACGTGATTGGGGGAGCCCAAGGCTGCTGCACACTTTGGTGCTCTTGTCAAGCCACCCCCTCCTCTATAAATAGGAGGGGAGGGGCTCTCTTTTGGAACACATCCAAGCTCCCCTCTCCTCTCATTCCTTATGTAGGGTGTGTGTGTGTATGAGTGCTAGGTAGAGAGGGAAGTTAAGGTGAGATGAAGGAGTTCTTCTTTGTTCTTCATTTAGACCAAAGTAAGTATTGTGACATATCTCATTTAGACTAAAGTGTGTTCTTGCATGATTGATATGTTCTTGTGTTCTTCATGTGTTCTTGAACTAGAGGCTTGTGTTCTTCATGAGCACAACCCTTCGATCTAGTTGAATAGATACGCAAGTGCATTTATCTGTTTGTCTGTGGATCACCCTTTTGATCTAGTTGAGGCTCATAAATATGTTAGTAGTTGTTCTTCCTAACCTATCCTGATCTGATAAGGTACGATCTAGTTCACACTTGCTTACGTTCATGGTTCTGTATTTATACGGATTGCTATAGTGTTGTAGACGGGCCGGGCAGACGTCGCAATGCTATAGTAGTTATTGGGAGTGCAGATGTGGTGTCTGGAGTCTGGTTATCCTACGAAGACCAAGTGCATTCGCGTAATGATAGAGGTAGGCCGCAATGGTGATAGCCTGTTGGACCCTTTGAAACCCTCCACGCCTGTGTACTGAGTTGGGCCCCGTTGCCAGAACATATGCCTAGCCTTAAACAGCTAGGGTGGGTTGGCGCCCCGTAGTGAGTTCCATACCGTGAGACGATACAACCTTGATCGATACATTTAGGAAGCCCTTCACCTTCTCCCCCTACCATAGCTGAGCTTGGTGTCGTTGGACCGTCTTTATATTAGAATAGAAGATAGTGCACACCGTTCCTTGGAACGAAACCCGACGGGAATACTCATTCTCTGAGGGAGAAGTGCTACAATGGTGTATCCGTGCGCTTGTGGATTCGTTCGCACTCGTCAGTGTACCCGGGAGTCTCTTACATGCTCATGCTATCACGGCGCCTAGCGGTGACGTTAAGAAACGCCAACAAGCATTTCTGGCACTGCTGCCGGGGATGGATTCTAAATGTGTTCTTAGCTGATTGCGCTACGAAATGTCAACAAAGGGGTCTTTAGGGCAGTGCTTGTTGAGGTCAGTGTAATTGATACACATCCTTAATCCACCAGTTTTCTTGGGTACAAGCACCAGGTTGGCTAACCAAACCGGGTGTTTACATTCACGAATGAATCCTCCAGCCAAGAGCTTGCAGATTTCTACCCTTATGGCCTCTCTTCGATCCTTCGCGAAGCGCCGGAGCTTCTGCTTGACAGGTCCTGCGGTCTTGCTTACGTCGAGGGAGTGCTCAGCCAGACTCCTTGGGACACCAGGCATATCAGATGGACTCCATGCGAATATGTCAGCATTGTCCCAGAGGAAACTTGTGAGCGCAAGTTCCTATTTCGGGTTCATATTGGCCCCGATGGTGACTTCCTTGGTTGTGTCGGGCAGGCCGAGACAAACTTTCTTCACTGCTGGATTAGCATCCAAGGCAGTTGGGGTGCGCTTTTCCTCAGGCACTGTGAGCGTCGTGGTGTCGACCTTGGCAGCCTCAACGACCATGATCGAAGCAGTAGCTACGTAGGCAGACGTCGAGGCGAGATCGATGGTCTCGTCCTCGCATATGTAGAAGACCATGATGTCCCTGTAAACGGAAAGGATTCCGTTGGGTGCCGACATCTTCATGATGAGGTACATGTGATGCAGGATGGCCATGAACCGAGCCAGCATCGGACGACCTAGGATGGCGTGGTAGGAGGAGCGGAAGTCTGTGACCTCAAACATCAGCCACTCTGTGCGGTAGTTGGCTTCTGTCCCGAAGGTAATTGGGAGGCAAACACGTCCCAGAGGATATGCCGCCTTGCCGGGCAGGAACCCGTAGAAGGGTTCGTCGCAGGCTGTCATCTTGCTGAAGTCGAACTTCATCTTCTTCAGTGTCTCAGTGAATATGATGTTGAGGTTGCTGCCTCCGTTGATGAGCGTCTTGGGGAGCGTGGCTCCATCCACCATAGGGTTGACGACCAACGGTAGGTCCCGGGGTCTGGTATGTCCACCCAATGGTCTTCCCTAGAGAAGGTTATGGGGTACTCTGACCACCTCAGGGGTTTCAGAGCTTCTGTGTTGACGAGCCTGATCTCTCAAACTCCGGCGCATTGCTGTCTTTGGGTTTGGGCGGCCCTGCGACCTCCCATGATGAAGTTGATTTCCCTATTGGGTGCCTGATAGGCACCGTTAGGGTTGCCACTTGAAGGCGGTGGTGGTGGCGTCCTCTCCTTGCGACGGTCATCGTCCTTGCGACGGTCGTTGTTGCTGTTGTTCCTGCGGTTGTCGTGACGGTCATCGCGGCGATCATCACATCGATCGTCGCGGCGGTCATCGCGACGATCATCGCGGCGGTTGTCGCGACGATCATCACGGTGGTCATCATGGTGATAAGGTCGCCTGTCCCTGTCATCGCGCCAATCAGGTCGGCGGTACCGGTTGTTGTAGTGGTTGTCATTGCTGGTGGCCTTCTTTGCCGGCTTGGGTTCTTCTGGCACGCCCAGAGTGCGTTTTAGCTCGATGCAATCACGCATGGAGTGCTTGGCTCCATGGTGGAACTGGCACATGTCGTCCAGAGTTGCCTGGAACTCAGGTCACATGAAGCTGGAGTTGGCGATTAAGACCTCGGTTGAGCGCTTGCGCGACTTTCCAGCATCGTCTGGGGCCAGGGCCCCGGACATCTCATCGGTTCTGACTCCCTTGAAATCGTGGATCACCGCGTCTTGAGTATCCATGAGCTTGTCGACGTACTCCATAAGGTCAGCGATGGTCTTGGCGCCTGCTTCGTGGATCTTCTCGAATAGCTTGATGTTAGTGACGCCTTTCTTCTACGTAGCGATGACATCATCGTCCTTGACTCCAGCGAGCTCGTTGCGGTTCTCGAAGAACTGGTTGGTGTAGTCCTGGAGGGTTTCACCAGTCTTCATGGTCACCCTTGCGAGGTGATGCGTGTTGCCAGGTCGATTGTTGGTCGCCTGGTAGTTCATTGTGAACAACCGTGATAGACTTGCCAGGATGAGATGCACTCATATGGTAAGTTGTTAAGGCACAAGAGCGGCGCTTGGCCCATGGCCAGGGGAACTATCCTACCATGTGGTCTTCGTTGCCACCTACTGCCTGAGCAGCGATGGTGTACATCTTCAGCCAGATACTCGGGTCGGAGCGACCGTCGTACTTGTCGATGTTAGGCTTGAACTCCTTTGGATAATTCAACTTGCAGAGATGTCGTGAGAAGGCCGCGAAGTTGTTGATGGTGCTAGAGCCTGGCTGGTCGACTGCACAAGGTCCCAAGGGGGCGACGTACAGGTTGTCGGGCGCACCATTGACTTGGTCGTAGTTGGCACGTCTCTGGAGCTCTATGTCGTGCATCGCTCGGAGGTCGGTTGCTTGCATCGGATTGTTGGCATCAAGAGGGTCTGGGCCCATTGACGCGATCGTAGTTTGCACGGTGCTGAACCTTGTGCTCGTCACGTAGTGGCTGCTGTGGGTTGGCTGAAGGAGCCTTTGCGACCTGGATCGGCACGTTCCCTGCGACTTGAGGTCCTCCACCTTGAGGTCTTGCGTTGGGTTGTTGCACCACTTCGTTCTCGCCGCCTCCCTCCACAGCAGGCTGCTGAGGGGCTTGCTGGGCATTGTTGTTGTTGTGGTCTCGTACCGACCTACTCCTTGAGTGCACGGTGTGCGTCGACCTGCTGTAGCCTTGGTTTCTTTCTTCAACCTGGGCCATGGCAACCCTGATCTTAGCGATAGCTCGCCGCATCTGTGGGGTATCCCCTAGTTGTTGGATCTCTGCCAGAGTTGCCCCCAAGTTAGCTTGGGGGGAGCCGTAGACCTTGTGGCCAGCGTCTTCGAAATCTTTGCGCAGGTCGCGTGCGCGCATACGACCTCAAGGAGGTGGCATCTGAACTTGCTCCTGCTGCTGGACCACACCTTGACCCAATGGGAGTGCGCCTTGTGCGTTGTTCTGTGGCACCTGGCCACTAGATGGCACTGCAGCTGCGACAACCTGAGCTGCTGCATTGGCTTGATCAGCCTCAGCCTGGCGGCGGAGGGTTCGATTGGCGTTGTTAGTTTCACGCTGCTGACGTTGAGCACCGGTTTCACCAGCCTGGACTGGCACATCAGCTGAGACAACAAGGACCTTGCGGTTGGAGAGACCACGACGTGCCAAGACCTCGTCGCCGTAGGTGTTGGGTGTGAGGATGACACGGCCGACTTGAAACTCGCCACAATCCGGAGACTGCGCGAGTAGAGGGATCGGGCGACCTGAGGTCGCTGCAGGCGGTGTAGGTTGGTGGAGCTTCTTCAAAGCACGGCACTAGCGGGCAGTGTGCTTGGCTTTCTTGTGGAGAGGGCAGGAATCATCTGTGAGGTCCCTGCGGTGCCCACGGGCCATAGCCTGGGGGGTAGTCGAGTCCGACCCAGATTGGATCTGGATCTTCTTCCTCATGTGGCTGGAGACCACACAGGCTGAGCTGCGTAGGCCAAGAGGCATGTGAGTTGGAGTCGGAGTCGGACTGCTAGAGCGCTGGACGCTTTCGTAAATCTTGATCGTGTTCGCAAGCATGGTTGCAACGCAATCGAGCCCCACGACGATGTCGCGAGGAGTGGGTGGGTGGGTATCCGTCGCAAGCCTGATTCGACCTGCCGATCGGGTTTGGCCGCGACGTTGTCGAGGACGACTTGGCCGGCAGCTGGAGCGGTGGATCTCGACAGCATAGAGCCAAAGCTGATGTCGACGGGATTGGCGTGGAAGTCCACCATGCTGGCGGGGAAGATGACGCCATTGAACGAAGCCATTGAAATCGCACAGAGAACTTTCGATCTGCCCCTACCTGGTGCGCCAACTGTCGGAGGTTTAGTTCCACACAGTCCACAAGGCTTTATTCCCGGTGGTTTAGATACGGATGGGGGCGATCAGAAGCTAAGGAATCGATAGTTATGCAAGGGCATACGGAACACGACGAGTTTCTGGTTCGGGCCTCCGGAGAGTAAAACCCTACATCCAGTTGTTGGTGTAGATTGCTTGAGGATTGCGTATGTTCCAATGGGGGTCACCCTGCCCACCTTATATGGCCAGCGGACAAGGTCGGCGCCCAGACTCCTAGCCGGTTACGACCAGGAGACCTAAGTCTAGTTGATTACAACTATTTCCATATATCTCGGATTGCCTGTCGGATCCACCGCTATGTTGTCTTGCACACCAAGTCTTGTAGTCGTTCCGGATAAGGTCTTCAGGAGGTCGTGTGGGGGTCTGTTGGGCGCACTGTCAGGTCGGACGACCGTGAGACTGGTCGGTGGGGACCCAGGGTACCCATGTCCCACATTAATCCATTAAAAGCTAATTCAGCAAGATCCCTTTCCGAGATAACAAGACTATAACAACAGTTTTTTGTTTCTCCAAACCTTCTAATATAATTAGCTCTTTTGCCTAACTGATGTTAAATGACTCAATCTCAACTCATTATCTCCACTATAAAAGCGATCATGAATTTTCTGCTCTAATTGTTCCCAAGTACGGATAGAGTTAACAGGTAATGAAGCAAACCATGAAAAAGCATTACCAGTTAAAGATAAAGAAAATAAACGTACTTTTATTTGTTCATGGCACTAGCTTCTCCTAATTGAGCAAGATATTGACTAACATGCTCCCAAGTAGTTTTGCTATCATCCCCACTGAACTTTACAAATTCAGGACAACATTAACCAACAGGATAGGAAACCGAATCAAAACTAGAGGGATACAACTTTTGATATGAAGAATTTTTATACTTTACTTCTATCCCATAGTCATCCCTCATTTGTTTAGCATGATTAGCAATAAACCTATCGATGACTTCTTGGATGGTGGTTGGCATTGGCACGGTAGAAGCATTCGATTGCAACACATTCGGTTGTGAGTATGAGCTAGAAGCATTATGTTGCAAATGACTATTAAATTGGGCGTTAGGTGCATAACTATATGCAGTTCCTGTTCCAAAAGGAACCATAAATGTAATACCTTGAGCTACTGAAGTACTCTCACTAGATCGGACAGAAGCTACCTAAGTGGGAGGAATAGTAACTAAAGGCTCCGGAGATGAGGGGTATGGCACCATAGTGCCAGGATCGGTTTGACCCAACAGTCTGACGGGTCTGTTCTGATGAAACGGCAGTGGTGGTGTTTGTCTTGCGAAATAGCTCAACAACATGCCATACTGAGGATCAATCATGGGTGCAGATGATGTACTAACATATGGGATTTGAGGTGACACAGTTCTAGAAATATATGCAACATCACTACTCTTCTCTATTTGTCTACTAATGTTCTTATCTACCAATTCTTGTATATTTTCAATCATTGACAAGCGCAAGTTATCTATCACGGTAGTAAGATCATTCGCAGTAATGAAAGAAGATGGAGGTGATGATGTGCTCACATTGGTTGGTACCTCAGGTGGTGGATTATCAAAGGTGACGTCCTTGACCTTCTTCACGATCCATCTTGAAGTGCGACAAGTAGTGAAGTCGATCTTTTCAACCTTCTCCTTCATGATTTCTTCTATGATTAAGCGATTTTGTTCAGCCCTTTTATTCATGAAGTCCTCCATGACTTGGTGACCTTTAGGTGAAAGTTCTTCATCTGTGAAATCGATGATGTTTCCTTACTCACACTGAGACATGTCAACGGAGTGGGACAGATCGGTTATAGCAACCAAGATCTCCAAATTCCCCAGCGGAGTCGCCAATTTGTTGACACCTTTTCGGGGCCAACAAGCACACAGAGGAGATGCTGCGACACCTCTACGCAGGCACCGGTCAGACCGGTCGCCGATGAAAATAGTGGTAGACCTACGAACGCCGGTTCGGGAGGGACCTCGTCGAAGCTGGTGCACGTAGGGTTGTTCTAGGGTCGGCAGGCCACCTAGAACGCCTTCGTACATCTCGGAGACAAAGGAAGAACATCAGATGAGATTGGAAAAGCTAGGGCAGAGATAAATGTAAAGACAAAACGATAAAGGTAGATGTATTTGATCGATTGTATCACTTAATCGACCATGGCCCTTTATATTTATAGGGTGGGGAGGTCTTGCCCCGCAAGGAAATCCTTTCACAAGCCTAATCTATCAGGACTCCTTGATTTAATTCGAACATAGGGGGGAGGGGGGCACTAGTCAGGGGCACTAGTCAGACCTGTGTGGCTTGCCAGACCAGCAACAACGGCCAGGACTGGTCCGACTGCCTATGGGCACCAGTCAGATCGGTCTGTCCAGCTTGGTCGACTATGTGCCAAATTTGAGTGCCAATAGCTCCTTATGAATTTTTAAAGGCTCCCATTCATTCTTTTTTGGTCACATACTCGGTTCTTCATGAAGAAAATGAAGATGAAAAAGGCAGACCTGACAATAGCAAAGCTGAACCAAGATCCATCGACTACACATCTGCTCCCTCTGTCCACTAGAGAGCAAACAACATGAACAAACAAACCTCACTAAAGGACCAATACAGCGAACCATGGGAGCAAAAGAAGCTACCATGGAACAGTCACCGCCACCCGAAGACGAACAGATCTCGACGACGCATGCCTCCACCGACAGAATCAATCCAACTAGCTAGAAAACTAACCTTATCTAGTAGCTACACACACGTTGGACGCTGATGCATCCGATTTCCTCCCTTGCCTTGCTTTTGGAGAGGCCATCGGAGAAGGGAATTGGCCGGACCAACATCGGAACTTGTGTTGTCTCTGTTTCACATGTCGTAGTTACTGTAGAGGAGGAACCGAGAAGGGGAAAGAATGAAATACCAAATGAACTTGTGCTTTTTTGCACTATTTTGATCAATGTAAACTAGATCATTCCATCTATATGTGGAATCTATGTTCTGCAACTTAGAGCCAATCTTAACCAGATACTACTATAACAAAGTAAAGGCACACAAGTTGCTAGTGTGAATTGCGTATATAAAGAAAAGCATGAGGGTAAGAAAACTTTCGATACAATGTTTTATCCCGTGGTATCGTTAGGCACTAAGACACCACTAGTCCATGTTGTTGATGCAATCACACATGAGTAACTTCTCGATCATCAAGACTCTCCCAAGGCACCCCCTTGACTTGTCAGAAAGGCTCGACGTGGCTCAGTCTCACGCCCTCCTGAGTCACCTTGATGTCGTCTTCACTAAGGAGCTTTTCCACGAAGGAAGGGAGTCTCCACATCCCCGGCACACGGTCAAGTATCATGCCTATTAAGTCATGTCCTAGCGAGCTTACCTCTCATGTATATACATTCAAAGATAATGTAGTCATACATTCTTTATTCTAGTCCACGCCAAAAACCTATTTGGAAGTTTGCAATTGAAAATGTGCTTTATCTGATGCCCAGAGACTCAAAACATCAGAACATCTCATGCTCTTTGTGATTTTGTCTTTTGCAACAATGATTCATCTGATGCTAGATTCATCAGTTGGTATTTTCGCCTATATTGGGCACTATTCCAAAAATTGCTCTGACACTTGTAAACTAAGGACATTAGAACATTCGATGGTCCCTTTTTGATTTTTCTCTGTCCCGAAGCCATAGACGATTTATTGGGGCCATAATTATGGCAAACTTCTCGTGTAACCCGATGCTATTCCTCCCCGCATGAATGCACATTGAACATGGGTGGCACCGACAGGCTCGGGCTCGCGTGGCTTTGGGTGGTGAGCCGCTTCGTTTCCATGAAGAATAGACCATCCTCTCGTTGAATGCAAAGCTGCAACAAGTGCAGATCCCTGGCCTGCTTCAACATGTTAGTGAGTTTCTTGAACACCGGTTCCAGGTTCGAGTGCTTTCAGCCTTTCCATCGCCATTGGGGTTGGGTCTCTTTCAGTTTGAAAACCCCATTCAACGTGGGGTTGGGCAATTTCGATCAAGGGGTGTTGATAGTTCAAAAGCATGATGAAGCAATCAATTTTAGAACCTGCAATTACATACGTGAGGCTTGGATCATGTTTCTTGGTTTTCCGCTTGATTATCAACTGAAAGAATTTATTCAAGCAGCAATTGCCCCTTTTTGGAAGGTTAATCAGGTGGTTTGAAGGGTCGAACAAATCACGTGTCCTTGCAAGATGTTTGCTGCTTACCCCTGATCGGGTGCCCAAAAGTTTGGTGTTTTCACTAGGTACATTGTTGGGGGGTGATGGTCGCTCTTGGACTGTGCCAGTGTTCATCCTAAATGGGAACTTCCCCGATGGCTTCCCCCAGAACAAGGATCCAGTCTCGGTTGATGGTAATCCTCAGCCAGCCCATGGCCCTATCAATGCAGCTCACACAGACATTGTTCAAGGCTGGCAACATGATTTGCATGGTGCTGCTCCCCATGTTCATGGAGATTTTGGGCTTAATGAGGAACAAATGGCTGGTGTTTAGGAGGACTTGCAGGTCCAACCCATTCCTGAGCATGGCTGGGCTGGTTCGGATGTTTGGCCTAGTGTTGATTAGTTTGGTGGGAATCAAAACCAACAACAAGTGGATGATGCTTGGCCTAATGAGCAGAATCAGCAACTGTTGGATGCAGATGATCATGTTGATGGTGCGATCAGCGTCCTGGAAGTCATTGTTGTTGTCGTCCGCAGGTGACTCACGCTTGCCTTTGCCCTTGTCCCCCTTCGATAGACCTCTCTGACTGCTCTTGCTGAAGAAGTGGTTCTTCAGGCCGAAACAGTCACGGCCCGAGTGCTTGTGATTCTTGTGGTATGGGCACTGCATGTCCAGCAACTTCTAGAACTCGGAGGGGTCTATGTGCTTCGTGCCAGCCTGTACGGCATCCACAGTCTCAGGTGTACACCTCCTAGTCTGCCTTGCTCCTTGTTGGGAGGTCTCTCCCTCTCGATCCGGGTTGTGGCGTCGGTGGCGCTCACGCGAAGAGCCGTCGTCGTCCCAGCGGGACATGACATGTCGGAGTTGCTCGCGCTCAGCCTCCTCGCCGTCAGCCTCCAGATTGGCCACGTCGAAGAGCTCGTGGACGGTCTTGGGGGGCCTTTGAGCCCAAATGTTCACCAGCTTGCTGTTGACAGTTCAATAACGCGTCAAGGTTCACCGCAAGCGCACGGATCGCTTGTAGCCTTTTTCACCTAGGGGAGTCCCAAGGTTCCTGTCAACCCAAGGAGCAAGGGGATTACTAGCGTTTAACCTAACACTAAAGACAATCTAACCCTAGATCACGTTAAATAGAGATGTGAGGTTCACAAGTATGAAGAACGTATGCCCATGGAGTCTAGGTACTTGAAGATGCAATCACCCAAAACATGATAAAGCCCCGATCCAATATATCTAAGCATGTGGACAAAGAATTAGGCGTTTCCCTTCCCTCGTACATGTCACTACGCGAAGGTAATCGATACTAATCCTAATGAACGCAGTATGTTGATGCGATCTATGGGAGCAACCCCAAAAGCATGGTAGCTAACCTTAAACATTAAGCATCATCAACAAAGGTATGATACACATATGATCCAAACAAGATAGTGTTGACGCAGAAAATGGAATAAAGTCCTCCGTGGCAGCACGTAATAGATCCCCGGGATGTAACAAGGCGTGCCAGCCGACCTGACCTGTTGATCGGCACGGAAGAGGATAAGAAGTTAAATACGGGGTTAATCCGCTAGAGAACCGATGGATGTCTTCTACATGGGCACAGTGCAACAGCCTGATCGGCCGATGCGAGATCGAACGATATCGGCCAGTCGATAGGCAGCCGAAGTGCAAGTATGTTCAGAACGGCTAGGGTCAGCCGATCTGATGACGTCAGCAGTGAGGCGGATCCGGATCGGCTGTGAGACCGGTGCGTCTAATGACGCAGTGAGAGCTAGCCGATACGATCGAGCCTCGAGGGGGATAAGTTGGTGATAAAAGCTAAATAAACAAGAAAAGACTTGCAGATCTAGCTGATATCGATAAGTTGTGAATAAATCTAGACGAAACCACAGCGATGCGCTCGGAGGTTAAAGCCTAGATGTTACTCAGTAAAGCGGTACTCACAAGCCTGCCGAAGGTCGATCGATGCAGCCCGGCAAACTCGAAGGACGACGCTTGAAACAAGAAAACAAGAAGAAAGAAACTTTTTGGCGAAGTCACCGACTTGAAAGGTAAATTGCTTGAAAAGTAAAGGTTTGTGTTTGTTGGTGTGTACAATTTTTCCCGGCCGCGCAGGATCGCTACTTATACCCTAGGACACTACGAACTCCTAGTCGATTACGACAAAACTTACTTAACTAAAAGAAACTATAACTGTTAAAAATAAATGACTCGTGCAAGAGTCGGACTCGCTAACTATCTTCAACCTGTCGTCAACCAATGTTGACTCGCCTGAGCCTCCATTTTTCTTCCTTGGCGTATTTCTTCTCTTGCCGCTTTCTCTTCTTTACCTCAGCCGATCCCCTATCTTTGACCATCGACTGTCTTCGTTGACTCCTTTCCTAAACGGCTGACTGATTGGTTGTTCCTTCTCCCTTCCTTCTATCGGCTCTGTGGCTTTCCTGATGCCACTTCTCACCAACTCTTTGTTCCTCATTGATACGTGTCAAAAAACGGTGTCAACACATGCCCCCTAGTTTCAGAGTAAATATCTTTTGCTCCAAAATTCTTTCGATTTCGGTTTCTTTCTCCGAGTCGAATGCGATCAACAGATGGATCTCTTAACAAACATTGAGTCTTTAGAGGCCATAAATATCAACCCCCTTGGTTGTTTTTCTGTATACGCTACCCTCTTGCTGCCGTTTCATAGCTCCCAAGTTGACTAGATCTGTAATTTGATCTTTCGTCAAAATTGATGGCTTCTGCACCAGGCTCTACCGATGATGACCGTCAAACAAATTCAGGTAATCTCTTCATTGAGCCGAAGTGGTTGAATGATTGATTATTTTCCTTTCCGAGGTCATCCATGGTTTGGTCATAAGGTTCTAAGGATTTGCTGACATGTCAGGTGTCATAGCTCCTAAAGCTCCTCAGAAAAGAAAGGTAATTGCTAGGAAGATCTTGATCAAGGATTTCAAAGAAACTCAAGGTGTCCGCCGGTACTTCTGCTGGTGATTTATTTGTTGACGCTGGATCTGCGGCTGGTATATCAGTCGATGCAATGACGGTGGTCATTCCATCTGGACCCCTTTTTTCCTTTCTTTTGATATATCCTTTATTCCCTTATTCTTCTCTATTTGTAGTCTTCTAGTCTGTTGAGCAAATTTTCCCAGGAGAAAGCAAGGGCTTCATTAGCGCAAGCCATTGTGCCAGAGTTAAGTAAAAGGCAAACCGAAGAAAATCCAAAATCAGCCAATTCTCCCAGAAAGGAGTACCAAACACATAATTTTAAACCAACCGAAGAACCTCAGGGTCAACCTGCTGCCGAACTTCCAAGATCAACCGTTGTTCCTGATGTAGAAGTTGGAAATATTGAAGTAACCGAGGTGCTTCAGGGATGGCAAGCTGATATTGACATAGAATGGACTGCTTGTTTTAATATTGAAAGCCATAAAGAGCCTGCCGACGTTATCTTGGTTGAAGAAGATGAATCAGTCACATCGAGATCTGACCCAGTTGTAAGCAACTCCTTTTCTTTGTTAATCTTGTTGTATGTTTTCTTAATAATCCCCCCTTTGGACCTGCCTTTTGTCTATTGTAGATCCAAAATGATCCCTCCATCAGTGGTTCTTGATGCGGACACCACGAGTACATCTACACCAGTTGATGAGGACATCACGAGTACATCTACACCAGCAGCACCTCAGGCGCCCCCAGATGATCCACCACTTCAGGCGCCACCAGTTGGGCCAATTACTCGGGCCCGTGCGAGAGAATTAAACTACATCATGCTGCTAAGGAATGAAGGCCTAGAAGCATAGAGAAAGGCCCAAGAGGGGTCCAGGATGGGGTGCCTAGGGTTGGCCGCTGCCCCCTCTCCTGCCGCGCGCCCCCTCTCCTCCCTCCGTTGATTGGGGTTGCGTCCCCTTATTTAGTCAGAGTCCCTTTTGTTTACAACTCGAGTTTTGTTTTATATCTAGCTTTAGCTACACCAGAACACGCACAAATACGTGCTGTCCTCTGTGATTTAGAACTCCACCTTCAAGTGATATTAAGATTGCTCACCTCAGATTCTTGTTCGTTCTTCGATTGCGTACAGGAATCGATCTTCGTGATCAGGCTGATCTTGCACCGGCAAGGTTGGTAACCATCGGGAGTTGGTTTAGCGATTGCATTGGCGCTTCGAGTCTCGCTCGTCGTAGTCGAATCGTGAGGGTTGCCTCCCACCAGATCGAAGTTATCTCCACTCACCGAAAGATCGGGCACTCCGCCTCTATCAAGTGGTATCAACTTTCCAGGTTGATCGATGAGTTTTATCGAGTGTTTTTCCCTTCCTACAGTCCACAAAAACTAAACAAAATTTATTTTCAGGTTAGATCTTTGTCCTAGCAACTGTTTAGCCTTGCACATTCTTTCAGTAAGTGTCTTGGTTGAATTTGTGTGCTTACGCGTTCAATTGTTGCTGGTTACTTGTGTTTCTACCTTTTGTTTCTTGTTTTTCTTCTAACCCTAGTTCATCGCCGTTTCTCTCAGTTCCTCATCCATCCACCACCCCGCCGCACTCCTCCTCGCGTGCACACCCGTCGCGCAGCCACCTCTCGGTCCCCCTCCCTGTCCCATGGTTTGGAATGTCCAAAAAAGGAAAGTGAAAAAAAGAAAGAAAGCAATCAAAAAAAAGGAAAGAAAAAAAAAGGAATCCAAAAAAAAGAGACTGCCGAACAGTCCAAGTGGGAGACGGGAGCTGATTCATCTCGGTGGAGGAGTCCTGCGCCGCGCCACCCCCTGGCTCACAAGCCTCCTGGGTTCAACCGCGCATGCCGCGCTATCTCTCCCTGATCGTGCCGCGTACCCCCACGCCGAGCCATCTCATCTCTCTCTCTTTTTTCACCAGAATACCCCTGTACTTTCGGAAAAAGTGTGTGTTGCAAATTGCTGTATGAGATCCTCTGTGCTCATATTATCGGTTTTGAGGACTCCTGAAAAACAGAAGAAAAAAAATAGCAAATTGCTGCGCCCTCTCCACCTTCCTTGCTGTCCTTTCAGTTTCACTTGTTGCCAGCAACGTTCGTTTCGTGTTTAGCAGTATAATTCAACTTTGCATTATTGTTTGAGTGTGCTAATCCTTGACTTGAGTGCAGCCTACCCAAAAGTCCACATATTTCTACGACGAGTAGATTTTGTTTCTCCAGGCAATCGCTCCTCCAATCTTTTGCGAGTTCCACCGGTTGGTTGCAGGTCGCCCCTGTGTGCGTGGTAAGAACAGATAAGAATTTGATAACAGCACTAGTGTGAGCACCTTGTGAACTGTCCCACCCCTGTTTTTGTCATCATGTTGTTTTTGTGTTTGCGCTAACCATGGCAAATGACGGCGCCGTCGGGGATGATCCACTGCAAGACATACGAGCACAAATTGAAGGACTAGCTGCGGACATTCGGACGGTACATGAACGGCTGGACTCAACGATCACTACGTCGACCGACCGTTTCGATCAGCTCGACCTCGCTCAGATGGCCACCAAGACCACACTCGACGCTCTCGTGGCCCGACGCGATGCCATGCACACAACAATCACAGATTTGCAGAAGGACTATGGCGGTGATTCAGAGCAGGAAGCCTGAGACAGTCACGATTGTGCCCGCCGTGTGCCACGCCACCCCGGTAATGATTCTTTTTCTAAGATTAAATTTAAAATCCCACCTTTTAATGGCAAATATGATCCTGCTGCATATCTTGATTGGGAGTTAGAGGTTGAACAAAAATTTTCATGCCATGATATTGCTGCAAATTCTCAAGTTAACGCTGCTATTAGTGAATTTACTGATTTTGATTTAATTTGGTGGCATGAGTATAAAATTAAACATCCCACTGCCATTCTGACCACTTGGGATCAATTAAAAACTGCTATGCACCATAGATTTGTGCCTTCGTATTATGCTTGTGATTTGCTTAATAAGATGCAGCATTTTCAGCAAGGTTCTCAATCCGTTGAGGACTATTACCAAGAGTTACAAAAAGGTATGATTCGTTGTGGGATATTGGAGACCAATGACGCTGCTATGGCACGTTTTCGTGGTGGCTTAAACCGCGAAATCCAGGACATACTTGATTATAAGGAATATCATGATATGACTCAATTATTTGAATTTGCTTGCAAAGCTGAACGTGAAGTGCAGGGACGACGCTCGAAGACATATTCTAACCCTTTTGCAGGAAGAAGCTCGACGTCCACACCAGCACCTGTGTCCCCTGCACCATCCACGCCCACCTCTACACTACTCGAGAAGACGGCCAAACTGGCAGGCGCTGCCCCTTCCCCAGGCGGTACACGGGATATTCAGTGTCATCGCTGCAGAGGATTTGGCCACGTGTTTTGGGACTGCCCGAACAAGTGCACTTTGCTCATTCGTGATGATGGTGAGTACTCTTCTGCTAGTGATTCTGAAGAAATTGAACATGCATTGCTTGCCACTGATCATGCAGCTAAGGAGGAGGTACATGTCACCCCGAGCGACTCCGATAGGTATGAAAGTCTTGTTGCGCAGCGTGTTCTTAGTGCCCAGGTCGCCCCGCCCGAGAAGAATCAGTGACACACTTTGTTCCATACAAAGGGAGTTGTGCAAGAGCGGTCGATTCGCATCATCATCGACAGCGGCAGCTGCAACAATCTGGCGAGTACCATGCTGGTAGAAAAATTGTCGTTACCCACTCGTAAGCATCCGAACCCAGATTATATTCAATGGCTTAATGATGGTGGTAAAATAAAAATCTCCTGTTCTGTGCGTGTTCCTTTCTCCATGGGTGCCTATTCTGATTTTGTCGATTGTGATGTTGTTCCCATGGAAGCATACTCTTTTTTACTTGGTCAACCTTGGCAATATGATATTGATAGCTTACACATGGTCGTTCAAATCATTATTCATTCATGTTTAAGGGTCAGAAAATAATCATACATCCGATGACACCTGAACAAATTGTTAAAGATGATCTCCCTCGAGCTGCTAAAACTACTAAACAACTTGATCTGTCGCCATCTGTTAATACTGAAATCAGTTGAATGCTCCTATTTTACTCGCTACACGTGCTGATTTTCCTGATCTACACGCTACTCATTTGCCATGCTTTGCACTTGTATGCTCTAGTGTGCTCATTTCACTTGATGATGCACCATCTTTGGATATTCCCCCTGCGATCGCTAACATTTTGCAGGAGTACACTGATGTGTTTCCCAAAGACTTGCCCCCAGGTCTCCCACCGCTTCGTGGCATTGAGCACCAGATCGATCTCATTCCAGGCGCACAGCTTCCAAACCGCGCACCGTACTGTACCAATCCTGATGAGACGAAGGAGATTCAACGCAAGGTGCAGGAATTGCTTGATAAGGGTTACATTCGTGAGTCTCTTAGCAGTTGCTTAGTTCCTGTATTACTTGTTCCAAAGAAAGATGGGTCATGGCGTATGTGTGTAGATTGTCGAGGTATTAATAACATCACCATTCGTTATCGATACCCTATATCACGACTTGATGATATGCTAGATGAGCTTAGTGGTGCCATTATTTTCACTAAAATTGATTTGCGTAGTGGCTACCATCATATTCGAATGAAATTGGGTTATGAATGGAAAACGGCTTTTAAAACGAAATTTGGTTTATATGAATGGTTGGTTATGCCGTTTGGATTGACTAATCCTCCCAGCACTTTTATGCGATTGATGAATGAAGTTCTGAGGCCTTTCATAGGATCGTTTGTGGTTGTCTATTTTGATGATATTCTTATTTACAACAAATCTATAGAAGACCATTTGGAACATTTGAGTGTTGTTTTTGATGCGTTGCGTGCTGCCCACTTATTTGCTAACATGGATAAATGCATCTTTTGCACACAACGTGTCTCGTTTCTTGGTTATGTTGTTACTCCACAGGGCATTGAGGTCGATAGCAGCAAGATTGCTGCCATTCAGGAGTGGCCTACACCGACGACGGTCACACAGATTCGGAGTTTTCTTGGACTTGCAGGTTTCTACCGCAGGTTTGTTCGTGATTTTAGCTCCATAGCAGCGCCTCTACATGAGCTTACAAAGAAAGATGTGCCATTCGCTTGGAGTGATTCGCTGGAGGTAGCGTTCAGCACTTTGAAAGATAAGTTAACCCATGCTCCCCTTTTGCAATTGCCTGATTTTACTAAAGTGTTTGAGCTTGAATGCGATGCTAGCGGCATTGGGCTAGGTGCTGTTTTGTTACAAGAAGGAAAACCAGTTGCTTATTTTAGTGAGAAATTAAGTGGTGCTAGTCTGAAATATTCTACTTATGATAAGGAGCTTTACGCTTTAGTGTGCACTTTGCATACATGGCAACACTATCTTTGGCATCGCGAGTTCATAATTCATTCTGATCATGAAGCTTTGAAACATATTCGTACCCAAACAAATCTGAACCGTTGTCATGCTAAATGGGTAGAATTCATTGAGTCTTTTCCTTACATAATTAAACACAGGAACGGGAAGGACAATGTTATTGCTGAGGCTTTGTCTCGTCGCTATACCATGCTGTCACAGTTAGATTTTAAAATCTTTGGCTTGCAAACTGTGAAAGATCAATATGTAGACGATGCTGATTTTAAAGATGCTTTTGCCCATTGTATTAATGGCAAACCATGGGGCAAATTTCACAGACAGGACGGGTTCCTATTTCGTGCTAACAAGCTGTGTATTCCAGCTAGCTCGGTTCCTCTTTTGCTGTTACAGGAAGCACATGGAGGCGGTCTCATGGGACACTTTGGCATCTACAAGACGCATGAGGTGCTGGCTGCCCACTTCTTTTGGCCTCGGATGCGTGCTGATGTTGAGCGCCTAGTTGCACGCTGCACTACTTGTCAGAAAGCTAAGTCACGGTTGAACAACCATGGTTTGTATATGCCTTTGCCTGTTCCTACTTCCCATTGGCTTGATATCTCTATGGACTTTGTTTTGGGATTGCCTAGAACTAAGAAGGGGAGGGATAGCATTTTTGTGGTTGTTGATCGATTCTCCAAAATGGCTCATTTCATACCTTGTCATAAGACTGATGATGCTAGAAATGTTGCTGAATTATTCTTTAGAGAGATTATTCGTTTGCATGGTATTCCAAATCAATAGTCTCTGATCGTGATGCTAAGTTTCTCAGTCATTTTTGGAGATCTCTGTGGAATAAATTGGGAACTAAATTGTTGTTTAGCACAGCTTGTCACCCTCAGACTGATGGGCAAACTGAGGTGGTTAATCGAACTTTGTCCACCATGCTTAGGGCTGTTTTAGATAAAAATTTGAAACATTGGGAGGATTGCTTGCCTCATGTTGAGTTTGCTTATAATCATGCAACACATTCCTCTACAAAGATGTGCCCTTTTCAGATTGTGTATGGTTACATCCCTCGGGCACCTATTGATTTGTTTTCATTTGATGCTGAAGACGCCCCACACTTAGATGATGTTGCACATGTTGAACAAATGGTTAACCTGCATGAACAAACTCAAGAAAACATTGCTGCTGCTAATGCTAAATATCAGGTTGCTAGTAGTAAAGGTAGAAAACATGTTACTTTTGAACCTGGTGATATGGTTTGGTTGCATTTGAGAAAGGATCGTTTTCCTACTTTGCACTGTTCTAAATTAATGCCTCGTGCTGCTAGTCCTTTTAAAGTGCTAACCAAGATTAATGATAATGCTTATATCCTTGACCTGCCTGCGGAGTTTGGTGCTTCCACAAGTTTTAAAGTTGCAGATTTGAAGCCATATCTGGGTGAGGATGAGGAGTTGCCGTCGAGGACGACTTCAGTTCAAGAAGGGGAGGATGATGTGGACACCACGAGTACATCTACACCAGTTGATGAGGACATCACGAGTGCATCTACACCAGCAGCACCTCAGGCACCCCCAGATGATCCACCAGTTCAGGCGCCACCAGTTGGGCCAATTACTCGGGCCCGTGCGAGAGAATTAAACTACATCATGCTGCTAAGGAACGAAGGCCCAGAAGCATAGAGGAAGGCCCAAGAGGGGTCCAGGATAAGGCGCCTAGGGTTGGCCGCCACCCCCCCTCTCCTGCCGCACGCCCCCTCTCCTCCCTCCGTTGATTGGGGCGGCGTCCCCTTATTTAGTCAGAGTACCTTTTGTTTACAACTCGAGTTTTGTTTTACATCTAGCTTTAGCTACACCAGAACAAGCACAAATATGTGTTGTCCTCTGTGATTCAGAACTCCACCTTCAAGTGATATTAAGATTGCTCACCTCAGATTCTTGTTCGTTCTTCGATTGCGTACAGGAATTGATCTTCGTGATCAGGCTGATCTTGCGCCGGCAAGGTTGGTAACCATTGGGAGTTGGTTCAGCATTGCATTAGCGCTTCGAGTCTCGCTCGTCGTAGTCGGATCATGAGGGTCGCCTCCCACCAGATCGAAGTTTTCTCCACTCACCGAAAGATCGGGCACTCCGCCTCTATCAGTTCTTCTCATGTATTATCTTTAAGTCCTCTTCCTGACAATGTCCAGGCACATCTTTGAGATATGTTGCTTCTCCTTGATCAGAACATCAGCCAATTGGTTCAAGAGGCAGAACCAATCAGACAAATTTATAAGCAAATCAGAGGGCAACTGCCAGCTAAAGTAAAAGATAGTCTCCATCTGGTTGCTTTTATAGAGAGTCATTAGCTTCGTGTTGAACATGCACAACATCGTCTGGAGGAAAGGATCCGTCAGGAGCAGTTGGTTCTGAATCGAGAAGTTCTTGATTCTCAGATGGCCGATTTGGATAACAGGATCCAGATTTTGTCTTCTTCTCGTCTTGAGATTGCTGCTACTGTTGACCGAATGAAGAGCAGACGTGTGGATCTTCTTGCAGAATTAAAGCAACTCGGGGAAGATCTATCCCTGGAGGAGAAAAAGCTAGCAGATCTTCCCAACGTAATCAACGGTATGGAGCATAAGAAAGATGTCATTGCTAAGAAAGCTCAAAACATCAGCCGAGAGGAACGACCGATTTCTGGTTCAGCTAACTCCGATCATCAAGAAATAGAAGAAGTTGACCAGCTCCGTTCAAATGCCATTAACGCCATTCATTCGTTAGGCATAGCTTAAATGCCCTTGTATATGTAACTCTGGAATTTGGTTCTTCTGTAGCTTGCTTTAAATGTGTTGGTCAACTTCCAATGCTCTTCTTTTATTGCCTTGCCCTTCTCTTTTGACTGAATGCTTGATCGGCCTATAAATAAGGCATCACCATTTCTTTTCTTGTATTTCTGATGTGATGTCTTCTTCTTCTTCTTCTTCTTCTTCTTCTTCTTCTTCTTCTTCTTCTTCTTATGTGAATCAGGTTTCTTCCTATCTTTGTTTCCCTCTATGGTTTTCACATGATGACTTAACCATTTGTTGATGGCTGATTGTTGTTGCAAACTTCGACCCGCAAGCGTACGGACCATATGGGACCCTTCTTCCCTTGAGTGTAAACCCAAGGTTCTTGTCAACCCAAGGAGCACGGGGATTGCTAGCGTTCGATCTAAAACTAATCTAGTCGATTAAGACAACTTTTAACTAGAGATTGATCTAAGAGCAAACTAAACTTAAAACAAAGAGGTGTGTGAGGTGCACAAGATGTAAAGGACACTTGCCCATAGGGTCTAGGATACATGAACATGCAACCACTAAGGAAGATAAAAATCAATCTAATCTATTGAAGGTGTGACCGCGACTTCACCCTTTTCCTGCTCTCGCACTGTCACAACACGAAGGCAATCAAGGCAAAACAACAAACGATCACGGTATGTTGAAGGGATCAACAAGAGTATTAAGATCTATACAACAAAAAAGCACGGTAGCTAGCCTTAAATATCAAAGCATCATCAACACGAAACCAATAGATTGAAACCATAAACGAGTCGGCGATTACATGACATTATCCGTTACAACCCCATGGACAAATGAGAATATTACCCCATCAAGACGCTAAGCATGGCGTCGTTGATCATGGTCAATGCTTCCGGCGGTTCGTCCTTCAACTCCGGGGGCGTTGTGGCCGCACCTCGAGGTCCTCCTTCGCTTGTGGCCGCCTCCTTGGACTAGATGAATATTTCTCCCAAGTGCTCTCCTCGAATCTCTTCCGGTCCAACCTCCCCGATGAATGGATCCTCCCATATTGGACGTTCGGGGGGTTGTATTTATGCCCTTGGTGAGCCTTGGGGCAGCTCAAACCTTTCCTTGTACGAAATCTTCCTTGGGATAGAAGTGAACTTGGTTTCCATAAAATTAGCCTCGTCCAGATTTTCCTGATTCGCAGCCCTTCCTTGCCGACACCATATCGCCTACGTCAGGACTCCAACTAATGCAAATTTGGTACCTAGATTGTGTGCCACGAAATTATCTCCAGCTTTGGTATTCATTGCTTTCCTTGGAAACAAAGATAAGATCCCCAAAACGGCCTCGAAAGATAATCTGTCTGATTTCAGACTTATCTGCGCAGTAGGTATTTAGGGGGCCATATCTCCTAGCTTCTTGACCCGAATTAGGCCTTCTATATGTCCAATTGAAGCTCTCATCGAGGCCCACAACTTTGGTAATCAAACTTTTGCCATTAGAAGTCGTTTATGTCTCCGAATCTGCACCGAAAGATTATGCTGTTTTGGGCTGCGCGAATATCTCTCTCAGGTTGAGTTGATCTTGTGGGTAAATTTTTGACATTTTGGACTTTGACCCCAATATTTGTGTCTTTTTGGCATCATCAACCCTACGATAAATATAGGGGGTCTTCTCGTATGAAATCCGATCTTAATGTCTTGGTCCTCAGAGATATTTTGTCGTAGCACCTTGGTCCTTGCCACCTTTGGGAGTAAGTTTGCCTTGCACACTTGAACACGAACGGAACTCCTTATTTACTCCTTTGAACTCGATGTGACTCCTTCCCTTTAGTCCATGTTTTCCTAAAAAACAACACACTTCCAAATGCACATACAAAGTTGAACTTGTTATATCATTAGTGTGCCTAGTGGCGGGTTAGTACCATAATAAAGTTCAAACCAAAGTGTAACGAACATGTTTGGAGCACCAAAATTCACAGTCAACATCTCCCCCACGCTTAGATCTTGCTCGTCCTCTAGCAAGTTTCTTGCAAAAGAACACTTGTCCATGGAGTTGAAACTTGTGTCGTAAGTTCTTTCCTTACAAGTTAGTCAACCTTTCATCTTTAATATAAGAAACATGAAAACAATAAACACTATATGAATCATGGGCGTTTAGGAAATTACCCAATCAAGTCTTACCCCACAACTTATACCTTTTTGCCGGAGGTCCTTGATCCAACCATACTTACTTTCTTACTTCCGCCGGAGGGTTTTGAGCTTTTTCAAAAATAAAATTCCTGCAACAAGTATTAGACAAAATCTTCCTCCAAGTTCTCATATGTCGCTCATTTAAAGTGGCTATCCTAAACAGTTCATGAACTCTCATCTCCCACAAGTCTCTCATTTGGTGGAGCTATAGGTATGACTAGTGAAGTTAACACAAATATTAATCTAGCTAGGAAAGTTCTCTAATAGTTGTTCACCTCCCGAGTCAATGACCATGAGAATCAAACCATAATGTAAGGGTATCAAGGATAAGAAGATTTAGAATGGTGGACATGTGCAAAAGGGAAAAGAAAATATGACTCCAAGGCCCTAATGATGTCCTTGTTGTCGCATTGCACATGGTTAGAATATCGAAGATTCGTTCTCAACTACATCACATCCTTCCTTTGCACTTATCTTGATCTTCACTTGACTTGTTATCCCCTCTTATACCTTTCTCGCTTTGCCTTTGAATTCCTCTTTTTCCTCTTTCTTCTTCATTCCTCCTTTTTCTTTTCTTTTCTTCTTCTTTTTTTCTTTTCTTCTTCTTTTTTCTTCTTCTCACTTTTTTTTCTCTTTTCTCTCATCTTGATCTCTTTCCGAAGCTTTACGCTCACCTCCTTGGCGTGGAAATACAACCTGAAATTTAGCCAAACCTTCGCCTAAAATCAAAATGAATCTACGGACATGGGTTGTGTTCAAGGAATAAGATGAATAAAAATATATTATGGGTTGGGTATGGAATCTGGCGCTACACGGGACTTTCGATGTGAAAGTCTTGTTACCGAATATATGACGAGACTAGCAATAAAAGATATAAAACAAGGACATGATCATTGCTCGAAATTAGAACTTCCAAGAGAGAAAAGCCCTAACCCAATTCATCATGCTAACAACACTTATAGTGGAACAAATATATAAAGGCTTTGTATAAGATAAGCTTGTCTCTCAACTTGGAAAAAGAAGATGCTAACCTTTATTGCGAGGGGTTTTTTCATGTAATTTTCAGAAATAAAAAAACCACCAACTTTGTAATAATTGTAGCATAGCTAAACAAGGTTCTAGCTCAAAGCAAAGTATGGATGCTCTCACAGGCAAGAACCCACTAAGCACCATAGAAACTTTCGGGCTCATTGCTCATGATCGAATATAAAGATAAAAGATAGATAAACAAGTAAGCAAGAAAAATAAAACACACGAGACAATTTCAAGACTCTTTTTTATTGACTCAACGCTAACATTAACACACCATCGAGCTAAAAATTGAAAAACTTCAAGCCAAACCAACCAAACTACTAGGGTAAAAAGTTTTTGGAACTAGCGCTAGTTCCTCCCCCACGCTTAGACTATACGATGTCCTCGTCGTAATTTTTACAAAAAGAACAATAGGGGAAGAACAACCGCTAAACTTAGTGGAACTTTCCACAAGACGAGCACCTCTTCTTCTTCTCCATGCACATTGAGTGCTCGTCGTGCCCGAAACCCCATCTTTCCTCTTTCTAACCTCCCGAAAATCGTCGGTGCAAACATAGAAGTTAGAGAGATGTGCCCCAGAGGAAAACGGGCACGAGCCACCGCGTAGGGGCCCCCAGGCCGGCCGGCCTGGGCCGACCGGCCTGCCCTGGCCCGCGGGCTGGCTCATCCCAAATTTTGTGATGCCCACTATTTTTTGAATATAAACCAGTTCAGAAGAGTTGGCCCAGCAAAAATTCACGAAACACACTAAAAATAAAATAAGAACTAAAATATATACATGTGACATACCTTGTTTTTCGTCCTAGGCTTGACGCTCGGGTTCATCCTCCATTGTGAAAATGTTAACGCAGTGTAGGGGCACGATGTCGGGTTCAATATAGACCTTTAGCCGCTGACCATTCACCAAGTATTGGTCACCTCTTGCATCCATGATAGTAACCGCTCCATTGGAGAACACCGAATGTACCACATGAGGTCCGTCCCATTTGCTTTGTAACTTCCCTTTTCCGAAAGTTTTGAACCTTGAATTGTAGAAAAGGACATTATCTCCTTCCTTGAACTCTTTTGTTTTAAGTCCTTTATCATACCACCTTTTGATCCTCTCTTTGTAAATGCTTGCGCTCTCATAAGCCTTCAACCTCATCTCTTCTAGCTCGCTAATTTGGATTCTTCTTTTCATCCTTGCAGCATCTAAGTTGAGGCTCATCTCCTTTATTGCCCAATATGCCTTGTGCTCTAGCTCAACGGGAAGATGACAAGCCTTGCCATATACAAATTGGTATGGAGTCATACCTATTGGTGTCTTGAACGTCGTCCGATATGCCCACAATGCTCCATCCAATTTCTTTGACCAATCCTTACCTCCCTTCTCAATAGTCTTATTGAGGATGCTCTTTAGTTGCCTATTTGCTGTTTCCGCTTGTCCATTGTTTGTGGATGATAGGCCGTAGCCACTCTATGCTCGATTCCCAATTTGGACAAACACTTTCGAAAGCTATTCCCGGTGAAATGGGTCCCTCCTTCGCTTATCAAGATTCTCGGAACACCATAGCGAGGAAAAATGATATTCTTAACCATTGAGATGGACTCCTCCGTTGACGCCTTACGACATGGTATAGCCTCCACCCACTTGGACACATAATCAACCATGACAAGTATATGCTCATATCCATGTGAGTTTGTAAATGGTCCCTTGAAGTCGATTCCTCAAACATCAAATAAATCGATTTGCAAATTATAATTAAAGGGCATGGCATTCCTTAGAGAGATGTTACCGGTTCTTTGGCATTCAGGGCAAGAGGCAACATACCTTTTAGCATCTTCATGCATTTCCAGCCAATAAAATCCGCTGACCCATACCTTTGCTTGAGTTCGGAAATGTCCATAATGCCCTCCGTATTCCGCCGAGTGGCACTTCCTTATTATTTCTTGCCTCTCTTCTCTTGGCACACACCTTCTCAATACTCCATCAGCTCCAAGTCTAAAAAGGTAAGGTGAGTCCCAAAAATATTTTTGGCTCTTGAAGATTACCCTTCTTTGTGCATTCTTGTCTAAGTGATCGAGTGGCATTTTCCGAATCGCTCGAATGATGTTGATCATCCAACTATCCTTATCGATTACCCGATAGAGGTGATCATCTCTCATCTGTTCTTCAGTGGGCTCTTTATCATCCTCATGATTCATCCTTGATAGGTGGTCGGCCACAACATTCTCTGACCCCTTTTTGTCTCGAATCTCAACATCAAATTCTTGTAAGAGGAGGATCCATCGAATCAACCTTGGCTTGGCATCCTTCTTTGACAAGAGATACTTATTTGCCACATGATCGGTGTAGACAATCACCTAAGAGTTCACAATGTATG
Organism: Cenchrus fungigraminus; assembly: GCA_036936925.1. Lineage (NCBI taxonomy): Eukaryota > Viridiplantae > Streptophyta > Magnoliopsida > Poales > Poaceae > Cenchrus > Cenchrus fungigraminus. Next base: position 86,423,839 of record CM072779.1, on the reverse strand, counting down.
ATCTGAATTTTTCGAAGGCAAACACAACCGAAAGCAACTCCTTCTCTGTTGTTGCATAATTTAATTGAGCTCCATTAAGAGTTTTACTAGCATAATATATAGCATGTACCTTGCCTTCTTTTCATTGTCCCAAGACGGCTCCAATGGCATAGTCGCTAGCATCACACATTATCTCAAATGGCTGACTCCAATCGGGCGGTTGAATGATTGGTGCGGTCACGAGAGCTTTCTTTAGTGTCTGGAACACCACCAAGCATTTCTCATTAAAGTCAAATTGCACATCCTTTTGAAGAATGTTAGTTAATGGCTGGTGATTTGATATCCGTCGGTGGTGGAAGTCTCTCGACTGTCTTGACTTTGGCTTTATCCACCACAATGCCCCTTTCATTTATCATGTGTCCCAACACTATACCTTGCTTCACCATAAAGTGACATTTCTTCCAATTGAACACCAAGTCAACCTCCGCACATTTTATGAGAACCTTGTCCAAGTTGGCTAAACAATCCGCAAAAGTTTTCCCGTAGATGGAAAAATCATCCATGAATACCTCGACAATTTCTTTAATGAATTCCGAAAACATCACCATCATGCAACATTGGAAAGAGCCTGGAGCATTACAAAAACCAGAAGGCATCCTTCTATATGCAAATGTTCCATATGGGTAAGTAAAAGTTGTCTTGTGTTGATCCTCTGAGTGAATAGGAATTTGCATGAACCCCGAGTACTCATCGAGAAAGCAAAAATAGGAATGATTTGCTAACCTCTCAAGCATCTCGTCGATGAACGATAGGGGGAAGTGATCCTTCTTTGTTGCTTTATACAATTTCTGATAATCAATGCACATCCTCCATCCGGTCACGGTCCTTTGCAGAATTAGCTCATGCTTCTCATTCTTCACCACGGTCAAGCCTCCTTTCTTCGGCACACAATGTACGGGGCTCACCCATTCGCTATGCGGTACTGGGTAAATGATTCCGGCGTCCAATAACTTGATCACCTCGTTCTTCACCACTTCTTGCATGGCATGTGTTAACCTCCTTTGATGGTCCACTACGGACTTGCATTGATCGTCCATAGGTATGCGATGAGTACAAAAGGCTGGGCTAAGTCCTTTGAGATCATTTATTGAATACCCGATCACCTTCTTGTGCTTCTTCAATAAATTCAGTAGCATCTCATTTTCATCGGGGCTCAACTCGTCGCTCACAAGGACGGGATAGGTCTTGTCTAGCCCCAAAAATTCTTACCTCAATCCCTTGGGCAAAGGTTTGAGGTCCATCTCCGGCACTTTTGGCTCTTCGGGCTTAATTTCTCCGATATCCTCAAATTTTTCCTCCTCCATGCTTCCGTCTTGTGGTTCTAGTCCTTTAGTTGCTTCCTCCAATTCTTCGTCTTGCTCATCATTAAGTTGATTGTCCATTGCTCTTTGTAGCGGATCCTTAAAAGTTTCAACAAAACGAAGGCTCCCTGCCTCTTCGTCATCAAGAGGTAGCGGTAAGGAGTTCCTAGAACCGGGAAGAAAATCATATGTATGTTTATCTCCATCAAGATTAATTGTTACTTTCCCTTTTCCGGCATCTAAAACAACATTAACCAACTTTAAAAAGGGTCTACCAAGAATTATGTGATCATGTTTATCATAGTAGGCATCAACAATAAAGAAGTCGGTTGGTATGCATTTTTTAGAGATGACAACTTCAAGATTGCAAGCAATTTAAAGAGGTCTAACAACTCTACCATCTCCCATTATTAACTTAGTAGAAGTTGGGACTTGGTCTATGGTATAATTATGAATCTCATCATATATTTTAGAGGATAAGACACTTACTTGTGCTCCGATGTCACATAAAGCTTTGAATTTAATTCCATTAATCGTGCAACTTAAGTGCGGGGTTGTCTTCTCCTCTTGATCGGACCCTATGGCGTAGACTTCAGTGAGACGAGCATATGGTGATGCTTCGGGCCTGATCCCCATCACTCTTTTCACCTTAGCTATATGGTCTGGATCCACTTCTACTTCATTAAAGAGCTTTCAAAAAAATTTGCCGGTCGTTTCAAGATCATATGAATTTTCCGCTTGCTTCCCCGGCGGGAAATCTACCTCCAAAGCTCTCGCCACCCCCTTTTGGTTGGGGTATGGTCTTCTCTTGTCAAATACTTCCCCAAAATCAATTGGAACCCAATTCATTTGCTCGAACTCCCTCAATGGCTTTGCGCTTGAAATACTTCTTCCATTCAATTGGCTTGACTTGGCGAAGTTGATGTTTGAGGTAGTTCTTGCTTCCACGTGTACTTCTTCTAATTTTTTCAGGATTGGCTCCTCTTTCTTGTCTTTTGGGGCCACTTCTCTGAAAATTTCAGCAGGGGTTCTCACATTTGAATAACATTCTTGCTTCCAAGAAAGTCGTGTTTCCCAATCTCTTCGCATGGCCGCTGCCTTGCTAATTTTTTGTAAAAGTTGAGCGGCTTCCATGAGTGTTTTCTCCATGAGATCCCCTCCTGCACACATTTGAACATGTTCCGCGCAACTAGGGGTTAGGGAAAAGAAAAAAATATGCAAAAGTACATCACCGGAGAATCCAAGTCTTGGTCCTTGTTCAATCAACTCGTTGAATCTATTCCGTGCTTGGTCTATCCCTTCTTCTTCTCCTTGCGTGAAGGTGATCACTTGCCACCTTACATGTTGGACTTTACTTATCGGGAAGAATTTCTCACAAAACTTCCTTGTCAATTGGTTCCAATTCCCTCCAACTTCGAAGGACGCGAATGAGTACCACTTCTTTGCCTCACCGACAAGTGAGTAGGGGAAGAGATTCCACTTGAACCATTCGTCGGGGACTCCTTCTTGTCGTACCGTATTGCACATGTCGTGAAGTGCTTGATGTGTCTATATGGGTTGTCTGCCTCCATCCCTTCGAAAGGATTGGCCGGAGCCATCTCGATGATTCGCACCTTAATCTCATACTTTGTTGCTTCGAGCTTCGAATATGATTCTTGTACGTTGATGTCTTCACATCGTGGGCTAGCGTAATCCCTTAATGATTTCTCCAGGTCTTCCAAAGGATGGTGGGCGAACGCCATCTAGACAACAAAAAAAACAAAAACAAAACAAAAGCGGGGGTTTCTAGGAAACAAAGGTTAGATGTTAGTAATCAATAAAATTTACACAAAATCAAACGTAGCAAACTAGCTTGCTCCCTGACAACGGCGCCAGAAAAAGGGCTTGTTGACGGTTGATTGTCATTGCAAACTTTGATCCGCAAGCGTACGGACTGTATGGGACCCTTCTTCCCTTGAGTGTAAACCCAAGGTTCTTTTAACCCAAGGAGCAAGGGGATTGCTAGCATTCGATCTAAAGCTAATCTAGTCGATTAAGACAACATTTAACTAGAGATTGATCTAAGAGCAAACTAAACTTAAAACAAAGAGGTGTGTGAGGTGCACAAGATGTAAAGGACACTTGCCCATAGGGTCTACGATACATGAACATGCAACCACCAAGGAAGATAAAAACCTATCTAATCTATTGAAGGTGTGACCGCGGCTTCACCCTTTTCCTCCTCTCGCACAGTCACTACGCGAAGGCAATCAAGGCAAAACAACGAATGATCACGGTATGTTGAAGAGATCAACAGGAGTAGTGAGATCTATACACCCGAAAATCACGGTAGCTAGCCTGAAACATCAAAGCATCATCAACACGAAACCAATAGATTGAAATCATAAACGAGTCGGCGATTACATGACATTATCCGTTACAACCCCATGGACAAATGAGAAGATTACCCCATCAAGACGCTAAGCATGGCGTCGTTGATCATGATAGATGCTTCCGGCAGTGCGTCCTTCAACTCCAGGGGTGTCGTGGCAGCACCTCGACGTCCTCCTTCGCTTGTGGCCGCCTCCTTGGACTAGATGAATATTTCTCCCGAGTGCTCTCCTCGAATCTCTTCCGATCCAACCTCCCCGATGAATGGATCCTCCCGTCTTGGACGTCCGGGGGTTGTATTTATGCCCTTGGTGAGCCTTTGGGTGAGCTCCACCTTTCCTTGCACGAAATCTTCCTTGGGATAGAAGCGAACTTGGTTTCCATAAAATCAGCCTCGTCCAGATTTTCCTGATTCGCAGCCCATCCTTGCCGGCACCATATCTCCCACGTCCGGACTCCAAATAATGCAAATTCGGTGTCTAGATTATGTGCCACGAAATTATCTCCAACTTTGGTATTCATTTCTTTCCTTGAAAACGAAGATAAGATCCCAAAACGGCCTCGAAAGATAATCTGTCTGATTTCAGACTTATCTACGCAGCAGGAATTTTGGGGGCCATATCTCCAAGCTCCTTGACCCGAATTAGGCCTTCCATATGTCCAAATCAAAGCTCTCATCGGGACCCACAACTTTGGTATTCAAACTTTTGCCATTAGAAGCCGTTTAAGTCTCCGAATCTACACCGAAAGATCATGTTGTTCTAGGCTGCGCGAATATCTCTCAGGCTGAGTTGATCTCGTGGGTAAACTTTTGACATTTTGGACTTTGACCCCAATATTTGTGTCTTTTTAGCGTCATCAACCCTGCGATAAATATAGGGGGCCTTCTCATATGAAATCCGATCTTTATGTCTTGGTCCTCGGAGATGTTTTGTCCTAGCACCTTGGTCCTTGCCACCTTTGGGAGTGAGTTTGCCTTGCACTTGAACACGAACGGAACTCCTCATTTACTCCTTTGAACTCGATGTGACTCTGTCCCTTTAGTCCATGTTTTCCTAAAAAAGATCACACTTCCAAATGCCCATACAAAGTTGAACTTGTTATATCATTAGTGTGCCTAGTGGCGGGTTAGTACCATAATGAAGGTCAAACCAAAATGTAACGAACATGTTTGGAGCCCCAAAATTCACCGTCAACACCATCTCTTCTTCTCAGTCTCCCAGCCGTGAGGACGTAGAAAAGATCCTGACAAACATTAACGCTCATGGTGCGAATCAACGAGCATCGACGTCAAGGCAGAAGCGAGGTCTTCGACTTGTAATTTCCACAAATGAGAAGAAGTTAGAAACTTTAGAAACCAGTAGGGCACATCTTCTTGAGGAACTGAATCGAGTAGAGGGTGAAATAGCTGTCACCAAGATGCAGTTAGAGAAGGCCAAAGATTTAGAGAAATCTTAGTGTAATTTTTTCCTTTAGCCGATGTGACCGGCTTTTAATAAATTTCAGTCGATGTAACTAGCTTTCGCTTCATTGTGTTTCATCTTAAAAATCAACCATCTGTATGATCCACGCATTCTTCTGGATGATTCTCTTCTCTGACAACATGTACTATTGATCTTTCTGAATCATGACAGATGAATGCTATCCATCTATTCTTGAATGCCATTAGTTTTTCAATGCCGGCATGTGACTCTGAACTGTCTTTTCTCTTCCCTCTCTATAAAATGTTCTTCTTTGTCAAAAGGTCTTTCGAGGAGTCCACCAGAGTCATAGCAAGTTTTAGCCGATGATTCAGATCAGCTGTTTTCAAGTCTTTGGGAGCGTGAGGCGTTTACTCTTAAAAGAGTTTTCAGGAAGAAATAGCTATCTGTCCCAAATAATAAGCTTTTACTTAGAATGACTTTGCTCCTTGATGGTGCTATGAAGATTGCATTCTCTATCTGCACATTCGAGGGGATAACAATATCAATGTATGCTCTACAGTTTGTGGACGTGCATGATTTCCCAATTTAATGTATTAGCCCTGGCCTCATTTTTGGGAAACGCATCCCTGAATCAATGTCAGCCTCTTGGACGCCGAGTCATTCACGTGGAGTTTGTTCCTCTTTTGACCAGATCTGACGCTTTTGTTTCTATCTCTTTCGTTCTCCTCATCCTTATCTCTTCCTGGTGTTTGGGCTATAAATAGACCCTGCATCCATCGGTGAGAAACATACTTCCCAACCATGGCTCGAAATATAAGTCTGATAGATTGCCAACTTCTTCTCTTCGCCTTTCTCCTTCTTTCTTCTGATCTCTTGATGGCTAGAAGAATTCTTGTAAAGTAGTATAGGACATGCTTCTCTCCCTGGTCTCATCTTATGAAGCCAGCAGGTCCAACAACTAGAATAATCCTTGTGACGCGTCTTGGGTTCATCAGTTGGTGGAGGATAGTTTGTATATAGCCCCTTTGGCATCAGGAAGAAGATCAAGCCTATGTCTTGTTCATCAGCGAGTTTTTGTAGGAAGGTCACAGAATAGTGATTCATCTTGTCGACTTTGCACTTCCTTTTGCTTTTTAGTATCTGCTTGTATATTTCTTCTGGCAACCACGAATTGCCTAGTGATGATGAACATAATTGGCTATTCTTCTGATTCATCTTCCTTATCAGACTTTGTAATATCACCATGTACTGAAATATGAGAGAAAGAAATATATATATATATATATGTTCATATTTTTTGTTCTCTCATATTGGCTATAAGTGTTTAAACACTTTTTATTTTACAATTTTTTCCACTAAAGGTCATAACTCAGTATCGGCTATCATCCGAAATCTAAATCAGCTAAGAAGCCAGAAGAAGTAATCGGTTAAGTGATTAATCTAATGTTCCAACTTCGCTTTGGCTTCGACGAGCATCAGTCTTGTCTTGCTATAGTCCAATCCTCCCAATCGGCCGATGCAGCTTTGTGCCTTTTCCTTTATATTTTGGAACCGATGGTTTGGATCGGCTGAAGCTCAAAGTCAGACATCTTGAGGAAATCTGTTTCCCACACTTCCCCTGATATGTAGATGACTTTATCAAAATTTCATTGTGTATCGGCTGATGCAATGTGGAAGGAGGAATCGGTGTTGACTACTTCCACCGAGTCTCCAATCCATTGAATCACACATTGATGCATGGTAGATGAAATGCAGCAATTGGTGTGAATCCAATCTCGCCCAAGTAGCAAATTGTATGATGCTTTCCCCTTGATGACGAAAAAGGTAGTTGGAAGGGTCTTGCTGCCGATTGTCAGATCCACACAGATAGCACCCATTGCAGATGATGTATTTCCCTCAAAGTCAAGCAGTGTGATATCGGTCTTGGTCAAGTCCTGCTCACTCTTTCCAAATCTCCGGAGCATTGAGTAAGGCATGAGATTGACTGATGCACCACCATCCACCAGGAGCCTTGTGACTGGCTTCCCATTGACATGTCCTTTGAGAAACAGAGCTTTCATATGTTGACGCTTTTCCTCATCTGGTTTCCCAAAACTAGCCAACATTGGATCCAAGGTTAACTGAGCCGACCCTCGTTATTCATCTGAATTATCTTCGAGAGTCATGAATTCCTTGGGTAGCATGAAGACCATGTTAATGCTTGCCACTGGTTGACCTTCTTGCTTATTATCAGCTCTAGGTTTGGGTCGCCAGATCTGGGATCGGACCTTCTTTTTGTCAAGTGCTTGCTTCTCAATCTCTTCTTGTTGTTCCAATTGTCGCAAACGCTGGACTCTCCTCTTCTGAGCCTTAGTCAACCCTTCTGGGCACCACCTAGGTTGACGGGTTTCATGTTTTCTTTTGTCTTCGTATGTAGCGTTACGCCTTTCTGGATTTCTTGCCAACCCGTCTTTATCAGGGACCCTACTGTCAGCAATATCTTCTAGCCGATTGGGTCGATTGTCTTGGCGCTTGCCCCCAAGCCGACCATGTACGTTGGCCTTGCCCCCCAGCTGATCATATGCACTGGCCTTGCCCCCCAGCCAATCGTATACTAAAATGCGTTGGTTGGGGTACTCTTGCTGATCTTGATTGGTAAGTTTTCTATCCCTGTTATCAAAACAAGGCCTTTTAGACGACTGCCTTTCCAAATAGAAGCCTTCACATTCTGGACAGTTCTCAGATGTTGGAACCTTGATCCCTTCTTCCCAACAATATCTGAAGAACAAACATCTCTAGTGTCCTGCATTACGCCTAGTCCATTCTTCCTTTTCCTTGATCTGCCTTTGTTGGCGTTGGAATTTCCTCAGGAGAACATGCGATGTGACCTGCTGCTTTGAACCCTTTGAATTGATTCCTTCTTCAAGCAATCCCTTCCCTTTGGCTTCTTCAGCTGTCATCTGGGTTTCAAGATCAATGGTTCCTTTATTTTTAGCCGATTCAGACGTCAACACCTTTGCTTTGGTTGCTTCGACCGTGTTGGTAGGAAACGGGTGTTGATCGATATTCATCGGCTTTCCTGATTTGGAAGGTGTCTCAAACTTTAACTTTCCTTGATCTATTGCACTTTGGATTTGTTGACGAAATGCCTTGCACTCCTTAGTGTTGTGAGATGTAGCATTGTGCCACTTGCAGTACTTGATCTTTTTCAGCTCTTCAGCACTTAGTTTAGTATGATTTTGTGAAAGTCTAATCTGTCCTTGCTGAAGGAGAAGATCAAATATCTTGTCAGCCTTGGTTGTGTCAAAACTAAACTTCTTAGGTTTCTTTTTGCCAAAGGGACATGCAATCGACTTCCTGTTTTGTGCCCACTCAGCTAAATCGACTTCGGCTTCTTCTTCTTCATCAGAGCAATCTACATAGGATACTCACTTTTGAAAGTTCCTTCTGGGTTCGTATGAGCGATTGCTCTCATGACCTAGCCGATGGAGTAAGTCGCTGATGTTCTCAAACTCTTGCGAAGCATACTTCTCCTTGATAGATGGCAAGAGCCCTTGAAAAGCCAACTCTGCCAATTGTTTATCGTTCAGAGATAAGTTGTAGCATTTGTTCCTCATCTCTCTAAACCTTTGGATGAAGTTAGGTACTGATTCATCGTTCCTCTGTCTTAAGCTAGTAAGATCAGTAAGCTTCATCTCATGAATCCCCGAGAAAAAGTATCCATGAAACTGCCTTTCCAAATCTTCCCAATTCTGAATTGAATTGGCTCAGAGTGATGTAAACGAAGCAAAGGCTGGCCCTAACAGAGAGGATGAGAATAATCGAACTCTCAATGATTCATTTGTTCCTGCCTCTCCACACTGGACGATGAAGCGAGTAACATGCTCAAAGGTGGAGGTGTCATCTTGGCTGGTGAACTTGGTGAAATCGGGTACCTTGAACCATTGAGGAAACATGATCTGATCAAAGGATGCAGGGTAGGGTGTCCGATACATGTGTGTTTGCTGCTTTGGCTTTAACCTGAATTGATTCTGCAGCATATTTGTAACTTCAGCCGTCAAACCTTTTTGATCAATCGGCTGAGGACCTACCAAAGGATATTGCTGACATGAAGCCACCACAGTTGTTCTTGGCTGCTCTTGAACAATCGGCTGGATAACTGAAGGATTAGGAGGAGACCAATACTGCCTTGGGATCTCAATGCCATGTGGTGACCCCTGAAGTAGTTGTTCAGCCGAGAAACCTTGATTTGCTTGGCTTGTTTGTGGAGCAATCGGCTGTTGCACATACTAAATATTTGGAAAATCCTGGATTTGTTGCTCTTGATATGGTGGTGTAGAGAACAGAGGAGGATCTGTCATTGCTTCCAAGAATACAGCTTGATTCATAGCCTCATTGTATTCTTCTTGGAGTTTATCAGCATAACTTCTGATTGCAGATGCTTTCATGGCTGACATCATCTGCTCTTGTTCTATTTGGTGACTTATAATCGGCTGGCTAGCCGAAAATCCACCTGACATATTTGGTTGTAGTGTCATCCTTGAGTCCTCTAAACCCTTTGAGGAGCAGGTAGTGGCTTAACCTGTAAGCATGCAGGGGTGATATATCATAACTCTGCTGACTCTGGGATCTTTGATCGAAGAATGTGAATGTAATCCCCCTGTCATGATGAAGAGAAGTACCGACCAAGTTATTGAGCTTTGCTGCATAAAAGCCAGTGTACTTGGGTATCACTGTAGTCTCTTTCCTTTGGACTGACTCTGGTGCAGAACTCACATTGGATCTGTAGGAGTAACAGATACGAAACCTTGAGACCCTGGTTGACTGAACCCCACAGTTGTTGACGGCGGCATGGTAGAAGGAGGAGTTGTTGTGACAATATCAGGAGTAGAAGTTGTAATTGGTTGAGAAACCGGCAACACTTCTTTGAACTTCTTGTTAGTCATGAATGGGAAAGCCATGTTCGGTTGATAATACGATGGTCCCTTGAATGAGCTCATGACTTATTCCCTGAGAACCTCCTTCTTGATGTTCTGCACTGAATTATTGAAGACAGAAGATTGATCAATCATAGCGTGATGCATAGCTTTTGTCATCATATCTTGAAGTCTTACAGGATCGGTCTGTATTATTATCTCTGTAGGTTTTGGAAGAGGAACTTTCTTCACTGGTCCTTCCCTAGTAAGGCCGAAACTGCCCATTAGAAGCCGACCATATTCTGCCATGCAATTCTCGTACTCAGCTTTGTCAGCTTCCTTGAGTTGATCCACAGTGATTGGTTGGATGTTGTCCTTGTGGACTTCATCAGGCTTCATGAATTCTTTAGACATCATCGTGATTCTTCGTGTCCCACTGGGCGTACCAAGATGTGTTGACGCAGAAAACGGAATAAAGTCCTCCGCGGTAGCACGTAACGGATCCCCGGGATGTAACAAGCGTGCCAGCCGACCTGACCTGTTGATCGGCACGGAAGAGGATAAGAAGTTAAATACGGGGTTAATCAGCTAGAGAATCGATGAATGTCTTCCATGTGGGCACAGTGCAACAGCCCAATCAGCCGATGCGAGATCGAACGATATCAGCCAGTCGATAGGCAGCCGAAGTGCAAGTATGTTCAGAATGGCTAGGGTCAGCCGATCGGGTGACGTCAGCAGCGAGGCGGATCCGGATCGGCTGTGAGACCGGTGTGTCTGATGACGCAACAAGAGCTAGCCAATATGATCGAGCCTCGAGCGGGATAAGTTGGTGATAAAAGCTAAATAAATAAGAAAAGACTTGCAGATCTAGCTGATATCGGTAAGTTGTGAATAAATTTAGACGAAACCACAGCGATGCGCCCGGAGGTTAAAGCCTAGATGTTACATGGTAAAGCAGTACTCACAAGCCTGCCGAAGGTCGATCGATGCAGCCCGACGAACTCAAAGGACGACGCTTGAAACAAGAAAACAAGAAGAAAGAAACTTTTTGGCGAAGTTGCCGACTTGAAAGGTAAATTGCTTGAAAAGTAAAGGTTTGTGTTTTTTGGTGTGTACAATTTTTCCCAACCACGCAGGGTCGTTACTTATACCCTAGGACACTACGAACTCCTAGTCGATTATGACAGAACTTACTTAACTAAAAGAAACTATAACTGCTAAAAATAAACGACTCGTGCAAGAGTCGGACTAGCTAACTATCTTCGACCCGTCGTCAACTGATGTTGACCCGCCTGAGCCTCCTTTTTCTTCCTTGGTGTATTTCTTCTCTTGCCGCTTTCTCTTCTTTACCTCAGCCGATCCCCTATCTTTGACCATCGACTGTCTTTGTTGACTCCTTTCCTAAACAGCTGACTGATTGGTTGTTCCTTCTCCCTTCCTTCTATCGGCTTTGTGGCTTTCCTGATGCCTCTTCTCACCAACTCTTTGTTCCTCATCGATACGTGTCAAAAAACGGTGTCAACAGATAGGTGACTACACATCAAGTTCCATTACAACTCCATGGACAAATGATAACTTTACCCCATCAAGACGCTAGGCATGGCACCGTTGAGCATAGTGGATGCCTCCGATAGAGCTCGTTCCTCGCTGTCCTTCAACTCCGGCGGTGCCGTGGTAGGGCCTCAGCGTCCTCCTTCCTCGTGATGGCCTCCCTTGACCTCGGTGATGATTCCTCTTGAATGCTCTCTCCCTCGATCAACCCTCTCACTTGTGGTCGATCTCCGAGGCTTGTCTGTTCGTCCTTCGCGAATGGTGGCTCTAGCAGGCAATTAGCGTTCCACGTACTTAACACTGAAGAAAGGGGGCCGCGAACCGACGCCAGAAGAGCCCGGTTCCGATCCATCTTGCTCTACGCTTCATCTTTTGCACTTTGGGTCTTTTGCTCCTTCAATTGTGGACTTTGGACGTCATTACCCTGCGACCAATTAAGGGGTCTTTATGCATGAACTTCCGGTCTTTTCATCTTGATCCTCGGGAATTCTTCATTGAAGCATATTGGTCCTTGCCACCTTTGGAGGCAAGTTCGCAGACGGTCGAAGCTCCTTGATTGACTTGCAAATCATCCTCCGAACTAAGTGCATCTCTCCTCATTTAGTACATGAATTACTGCAAAATACTATACTCTAAAATGCACATCCAATGGTGAACTTATTATATCATTAGTATGCCTAGTGGCGGGTTAGTTCCAAAATGATGTTCAAACCATAACATAACAAGTGTTCTTGGTTGACGGAAATTGACCGCCAACATCCCCCCACACTTAGATCTTGCTCGTCCTCGAGCAAGTTGCTCACAAGTTGTTCATCCAAGGAGTTGAAACACGCTTCATCAATTCTTTCCTTACAAGTTAGTCAATCATTTATCTTTAATATAGGAAACATGAAACAAAGATCATAATGTAAACATGGGCGTTTAGAAGTTTACCAATTCAAGACTTACCCCACAACTCATAACTTTTCGCTAGAGATCCTCAACTTCATCCATACTTACTTTCTTACTTCCATCGGAGGGGTTTTATAAACTTTTAGAAATAAAATTCCTACACAAAGTGTTAGACAAAGTCCTTCTCCAAGTTCTCACATGTCACACATTTAAAGTGGCTATCCTAGATAATTTCATAAACTCTCACCTCCCACAAGTCTCTCATTTATAAAATAGGGTGGAGCTATAGGTATGGCTAGTGAAGCTAGCACCAATATTATTAAGCTAGGAAAATCCTCTAGTGGTTGTTCACCTTCCAAGCCAATGATCATGAGAATTAAACCATAATGTAAGGGTATCAAGGATGAGAAGATTTAGAATGGTGGACATGTGCAAAGGGAAAAAGAATAATGACTTCAAGGCACTAATGATGTCCTCAATGTCAGATTGCACATGGTATGGAATATCAAAGATTCGTTCTCAACATCATCGCATCCTTCCTTGCATTTCTCTTGATCTTCACTTGACTTATCATCCCTCATTATACCTTTCTTGCTTTGCCTTGTCTCATCTTTGCCTTGGATTTTTCTCCTTTTTCTTTTTCTCTTCTTTTCTTCTCTTTTCTCTCTCTCTCTCTCTCTTGTGTGTGTGCGCACACACATATACACATACATTTTTTTCTTCTTTCCACATATTTATCTTCTTTTCCGAAGCCTTTCGCCCATCTTTTTGACGTGAATACCAATCTAAATTTTAAATAAAACCTTGCCTAAAAATGGAACGAATCTTCGGACATGGGTTGTGTTCAAGGAATAAGATGATAAAAAGATGTTTATGGTTTTGGGTATGGAATCCGGCGATGTACGGGGCATTCAAGGTGAAATTCCCGTTACTGAATGTATGATGAGGCTAGCAATAAAAAGATATACATCAAGGACATGATCATTGCTCGAAATTAGATCTCCCAAGAGAGTAAAATCCTAACCCAATTCATCCTGCTAAAATACACTTATGGTGGAGTAATTATATATTGTAGGCCTTGTATAGGATAGACTTTGCCTCTCAACTTGGAGAAAGAAATCGCTAACCTTCATTGCAAGGGGTTTTTCATAAATTTTAGAAATAAATACCTCCAATATTAGTATTACTCAAAGCACAGGTAAAGCAAGGTCCTAGATCAAAGTTGACCATGGACACTTTCAAAAGTAAACTTCCACTAAGCACCACGGTAAACAATTAATCACAAAGCTCATGCTCAAATAAAAAGGATAAAAGAAAGAAATAACAAGTAAAAGAAACAAGAGACTTGCATGAGACAAAATGTAAAAGACACTTTTTATTTCTTTTTCTTGACTCAACACTAAATTAAGACACATCACGTGATAAAAATTAAAAACAAGACTCACACTTGACTCAAACTTGACTCGATTTAAAGACTCGACCTATCACCACTTGAGCAAAAATTTTAAAAGAGTAGCTAGCTCCCCCACACTTAGATCTTACGATGTCCTCGTCGTAATTTTACAAGAAGTACAAGAGGGAGATATGCTAGCTACTACACCTAATGAAAATTTCCGCAAGAAGAGCACCACTCCTTCTTCTTGAAGTTCTTGTTCATCCCGAAGAGCTTCCTCACGTTCCGGTTAAGGAACTTGAAGTCATCTTCGACCACGCGCTCTAAGTCCTCCATCCTTTGTCGCATGGCGTTGATGGTGTGGAAGCATTCGTCAAGGGAAGTGTAGAGATCCGCTATAGCACTGCGGCAAGCCGCACAACACATATGATGCTCTTCCGTCGGATCGTAGTCACTTCCGTCGTCTCCGTCGTCCGGGTTGTCGCTGCCGTCGGGGTCACCTCCTTCACCTTGCTCATGGCAGTCTTCGGGCTCCTCTTTAGGCACTTCCTCCCAAATATAGAGGTCATTGTCATCCCTTCCGCCTGCCGCCCAGGAGCTCGGGCTCCGGTCATCGGAGAAGTTGCTATCCCCATACATATCCGCCGGCTCGGAGGTCTTCTCCTTGTAGTTTTTCCTCTTCATCCCCAAGAGCCTCTCCGAATGGCGTACGGGAGTAGCGTGCTTCTTCTTCTTCTCTTCTCCCCTTGGATTGCGGCTACCAATTTGTTTCGTCGGGACATGACCTCCGCAACGGATCCGTGCGGTCCTCTTCACTTCTTCCTTTGGCTTGAGCACCATGGCACACCGACGAAGCTCTTCAGTTGCCGGCGTCAGAGAAGGGAGGCGTGTTTCTTCTTCCATTGCTGCCTTGACCTCCTCCTTCCCCTTGGTGCTGCTCAGGATCACCATGGGTGCTTCAGATGCTTTCGTGGAGGTGAAAGATTGCAAATGAGATGCTAATCTCGAGCTCCCCCATGCATCATAAATATCTCGGGAAAACTCGAACGAAACCCTATCCTTCCTAATTTTGAAATTCCTAAAAACGTAGGCAAGGAAAGGAAATAAATTGAGACGTGTCCCAGAGAAAAACGGGTGGAAACTGACGCAGGGGGGTGCTGGGACGATCGGCATGGGCCGGCTGGCCTACCCTCTGGTTTGGGCCCCCATGGCCCATCTTCTGCGGGCCTCTGTGTTTCTTGTATACTAGCCTAGGTGGTGAAAAGATCCAGCTAAAAATCGTGAAAAGGACTCGACAAAAATACGAAAAAAAAACAAAAATTTATTTACAGAAAAGTTACCTTGTTTTACGTCTTAGGCTTGACGCTCGGGCTCGTCCTCCATGGTGTATATGTCAATGTAGTCGATGGGCATGATGTCTTGCTCAAGAAAAACCTTCAATCGTTGTCCATTAACCACATATCTTCTTTTATGTCCATAATCGTTACCGCTCCGCTTGGCGAGACCGAGTGAATGACATACGGTCCATCCCATTTGCTTTTCAATTTACCTTTCCCAAATATCTTGAACTTAGAGTTGTAGAGGAGGACCTTGTCGCCTTCTTTGAATTCCTTTACTCAAAGCCTTTTATCATACCATCGCTTCATTCTTTCTTTGTAGATGGTTGCACTCTCATAAGCTTTGAGGCTCATCTCTTCTAATTCACTTATTTGAATTCTCCGTTTGATTCCCGCGACATTGATATCGAGATTCATCTACTTGATCGCCCAATATGCTTTATGCTCTAGTTCCAAAGGCAAATGACAAGATTTACCATAAATGAATTGATATGGTGTCATACCTATTGGTGTTTTGTGTGCCGTCCTATATGCCCATAATGCTCCATTCAACTTTTTCAACCAATCTTTACCTCCCTTTTCAACAGACTTGTTAAGAATACTCTTGATTTTCCTATTTGAAGTTTCCGCTTGACCATTGGTTTGTGGGTGGTAAGCTGTGGCCACTCTATGCTTGATCCCCAACTTGGACAAGCACTTTCTGAAACTATTTCTCGTAAAGTGCGTTCCTCCATCACTTATCAAAACTCGTGGGACTCCGTAGCGTGGGAATATCACATTCTTGATCATAATATAGATTCCTTCGTTGAAGCTCTTCAACAAGGGATGGCCTCTACCCATTTCGATACATAATCAACCATGACTAAAATATGCCCATATCCATTTGAATTAGTGAAAGGCCCCATGAAGTCAATTCCCCACAAGTTGAATAGATCAATCTGCAAGTTCTAATTTAAAGGCATAACATTCCATTGAGATATATTCCCCGTTCTTTGACATTTCGAACAAGAAGCAACATACCTTTTTGAGTCTTCATGCATCTCCGGCTAATAGAATCCACTAGCCCATACTTTTGCTTGAGTCCTAAAATGTCCATAGTGTCCTCCATATTTGCCCGAGTGACTTTCCTTAATATCTTGCCTCTTTCGTCCCTTTGTATACACCTTTGTAAGACTCCATCCGCTCCAACTCTAAAGAGGTAAGGTGCATCCCAATAATATTTTTGGCTCTCGGTGATCACCCTCCTTTATGCATTCTTATCTAAGTGATCAAGTGGCATTCTTCATATGGCTCGAATAATGTTGATCTTCCAAGTCTCTTTGTCGAGGATATGATAAAGGTGATCATCTCTCATCTTGTCTTCAATGGGCTGTTTATCATCCTCACGATTCATCCATGATAGATGGTCGGACACAACATTTTCTGACCCCTTTTTGTCCTGAACTTCCACATCAAATTCTTGCAAGAGAAGGATCTACCGAATCAACCTTGGCTTGGCATCTTTTTTAGACAAGAGATATTTGATTACCGCATGATCAGTGTAGACAATTATTTAGAATTCACAATATATCATCTGAATTTTTCAAAGGCAAATACTACTGCAAGCAATTCATTTTCCGTTGTTGCTGTTGACACTCAAAATTGGCAGCTAAGCCAGATCAGGCTGGACCAGGCGATCAGACCGGGTTACCAGGTGATCTGACCGCGGTGCCTGTAGCCGGTCTGGCAACAGGAGGTCAGACCTCGTCCCTAGGGCGGTTTGACCGCCCTGGTCAAAGTTCTCAAAAGGCAATTTGGACTTCACCATTGGATAGTTCTCGTCGAGTAGATCAAGATGCATATGTAGAACGTCTAATTCAGACTCTGGATGAGGGAGATATGACTTTGAGAAGACCTGCACGTCGGACACGCGGTCTAACCGTCCATGGGACCCGGTTAGACCGCCCTACCCTGCCAAATCCGAGTTAGGAGTTGTATTTTGATACAAGATTTGTATAAACTTTGACTCCTACTGGGGTAAGACCTCCCCACCCTATATTTATAAAGGGCCACGACCGATTGAGAGGGACACAATCGAATCAATCCATTACCTTTACTTTTTATCCTCAAATCCTAACTTTTCCAACCTCCATGCTGCTCCTCTACTGATCTCCACGGTCATAGATGACGTCCTAAGGCTCGCTGGTCGACCTAGGGCACACCGGCGACATCCTCACCCTGACGGGGTCCCTCCCGGGCGAGAGCTTCGACGATCTTTGCTAGTTTGCTCGTAAACTAGTCGTTCTTCGTCACGTAAGTGCGTTGTTTATCTCATTGCTGGTTTGCTCGTAAACTTAGCCGTCCTCCATCACGTAAGTGTGGTATTTATCTCCTTAAACGACCATGTTGAGCCAGGGCGGTCTAACCGCGTTGCTAGGGCGGTCTAACCGCCCTGTGCAGCTTTTTCAGCTCTTTGATCCGTTTCGTGACCCGCACGCTCTAGTGCTCTCGTGTGTTGACCACAAAAAGCGTCAACATATTTTGGCGACTCCGCTGGGGAAGAAAGATCCAGTTGCTCAAACCGTTCTATCAATCCCTAGCCTTTTACCTAATTGATATATTATTATCTTGATTCGTCGCTATAGTACAATCAGGTCTTTCGGGACCGATTGCATCTATAATTGTGACATTGCATCAGGCTGCTCAAGCCGTTTGCATTGTGTCTTGCTTGCTACTACATATTGAAGACTAGAAGAGAAGCAAGATTTTGGTCATTGATTGCTTGGATTTCTGGATTTATCTATTACAAGATCAGAAACATCAAGACTTATTATGGCGGGCTATTCATATACTTCACATCAGTCCTACTACGACGAGCCCAAGGTACAATTTGCAAATACATTACCTATGTCTAATGTTAATAGTTATTTTGCAAGTACCATAAATCCTTATGTTGATGTTGCTAGATATGATACTAGTAGGCATATTGCATCGGCTAGTACTTGTTCAGATGGTTTTAATTATGCAAATTATAATTCTGAATTTAACATGCAAAAGCCATTGTCAAATAATATGCATACTTTAAATTTTAATGATACTAGCAACATACAACATTACTCTCACACACCGGCTGTACAACAAGTCCAAAAGTCGGTTAACATGTATCAAGGCCAAACTAACATGGTGAGTTTGGCCAATTCTTATGGAACACCACATGTTAGTAATTCTACTAATTTTCAGCAATGTGTTTCATCTATTTATTCATCGGCAGGAAATTCACAATATGTGATTACATCACAAAACATGCCGGTGAATGAGAAAATTGGCTATACTAATTCTAGTTGCCTGGCCAGTTATTCTCAACCATCATATGCTTCACAAATCATTAATAGAGTGGGGGTTGCACCTATAATTTCAGCACCATATACAAATGCTAATAATCATAATTTGGCTCCAAGTGTTATTCATAACCATAGCCAAATTAATGAGAATTCAGCAAATGTGTTGGTGAATGAGAGAATTGGCCATGCTAATTCTAGCCATCAGGCCGGTTATTCTCAAACATCATGTGCAACTAATCTTTATAATATTCAGTAAGGTAGCGATGAATCGGTTCTTAAATACTTAGAATGATTCAAAGAAACAAAAAATCGATGTTTTAATTTATCTATATCTGATTCAGATTTAGCTAACCTTGCTTTTAGAGGCTTAAAATCATCACTTAGAGATAAGTTGCAAGGCATGGAGTTTCATTCGCTTGCTAGTGTGCTTGTAAGGGCTATGGCACATGAATTAAGAATGAAAGAAGAAAATGAAAACAATTCAAATTTGACCAATATACATTCTGAATTTGTTACATTAAAAGAGTCATGTCTTGCTGCACAAGAGCATGTTAAGCATAACAAAACAGCAATACTTGATTTTTCTAAAGCCGAAGGTGTCGTGCACCTTTATGGTGATTATCGTGCTATTAAATGACAAGTTCAGGCTGAAAAAAGTTCAGAACATCAAATTGTTGAAAGCCATGACAAAGGAGGCGAGAAGGAAACATTGGCATGTCGACATGAGGTGATTTCTAGCAAACCTGGAAGACCCGGTCTAACCGACCCTATGACCCGGTCTGACCGGCCTAAACAAAGTGTGACTATTGGCTGCCATCTGGAGGAGAAATACGACATTATCCACATCAAGGTTCCTCACCTCCCCAATTTATTTGATAAGGTATGTTTTACAAGTAATTCCCAATCAGATCGTGTATTTTCAGTTAATTCATTTATTAGTGATTTTATCATAAATAATTCATGAAGATCGATTGAGGATGGTAATTTACTTGTTAGCAATAGTATACCTTCAGATTCTATCAGCCAATGCATTGTAAAAATTAAAAAGGCTGAACATAAAAATACTTTGACATTTAAATTTTCTACATCATCATTGTCAAAGTTTTTCTCTTCATGGTGTACTTATGGATATTCTAGACTTAAAAGTAAGAGATCAAAACCAAGAGCCATTGTGAAGTCTGATGCTGATATAGCAACCAACTCCAAAGCATCGGGTATGAGAAGTGCAAAGAAAGGTATAGCCGAATGGGTCGATCAGAAATCTGAACCATTCGTTTGCTTGGCCCTAAAGCCTTCTCCACAAAAGCATCGGTTGGAGAAAATTAAGTATACCTTTGATTTAACTTTGTGTGATGATTTATTTGATATCTTGCTAGAGAATAATTTTATTAAACTCTCTGATCACAAAGGTAATTCATCACCTCTTGAGTTAGGAGATAGAAAATATTGCAAGTGGCATGATTCATTTGATCATAATACTAGTGATTGCAATATTTTTCGCCAATTTATACAATCGGCCATTAATTCTGGACGATTGAGATTTTCTCAAACACAAGAGGATGACCAATTGTCTACAATTTGTTTTGGTGGCAATGGATCATTAAATCGGCTAGCATCAGCCGGTTTATCCAATGATTTAAATTTAGTTGCCAAAGATGAAGATTCAAAGCTCCCAAGTGATGAGAAGGACATCGTTCATGACTTGCAAGATCAAGTAATTATTGAAGACGATGAGCCTATCAAAATCCCAGAAGTTACTGGGGGGCAAATGGATTTTTCTCCATCAAACCAAGAACCTGTTGCTGCCGCTGTGCTGGGCCAGGCGGTCAGACCGCCCAGGCAAGGAGGTTTAACCGGGTTGGAGCAACAGGTCAAACTGGTTGGTTCAGGTCTGAAAAGTCCAAAAATCTTGAGACCTGAGTGTCCTACAGCTAATGGAGGTAGAGAACATGTCAAACACCATGGTAAAAAGCCGAAGCTCACTTTTGATGAACTTCTGGCTAAGTATCAAAACGAGAATGAGGCCAGGCATGCTAATCAGTCAAATGGTGTTAAGTCATCAAAATTGCCTCCTAAACATAATTATGGGAACTGGAGTCGGCAAAGAAAGGGTTTTCAATCAGCAGCATCATATTCTCCTTTTGAGCCATCAATGCCGGTTTCATATGCTCCATATCCCATTAATGTTCATCCTTTCTCATCATGGGGGTGGAGTGATTCATGGGCACATACTCCATATTTCAGACCATATCATGTTGAGTATGCAGCTCCAAGATGACCATCATGTGCAAGGCAACTATATTTCAAAAATGACCATTTTGAGCATAAAGACAAGGGTGATGATCAGGCAAAAGGTGTGGCACATTTTAGGGAGAAGAAGAGATATGAAAGATGGCCTTCAAAACTAAATTTGCACCAAATCATCAAAATTATTGGTCATTGCCTAACTCATCACAAATGTCACATATGCCTATGTTTTGGAATTCATCTTTAAGTATGCTTGATTATCCCTCATACTCTTGTTTTGGTACTTGGGTTCCACATGGATCATCTTTATATCATAGAGGGTCATCACCATATTATTAATCAATAACAATAGCCGAAATATATAGTTCTTAGAGATAATTTTAATTTCTGAATTTACATATCTCTACCCTTCTATTTCGGTTGTGCATACTCTTACGAATGGATTAATTATGGATAATATTGAATTATCGTTCTTGACAACATACATGGCCGATGAATCTCTTTAATCATCGTCCTAAAGCGATGGCTTCACGATGGAGGTTTCTTATGACCTTTTTGGTGCCTTAAGTGCTCGGGGGGCAAGGTATTAATAAAAGAATAATTTGCTACCATGGGGTTTCTATTTACTAGATCGGCTTAGAAAATTTCTCACGACATTGGTGATGTCTTTAGTTCACCAAGTGATGGTGTTTTGAGATTTTTAGCCGTTTGGAGTATTTAGTTTCAATAAGCAAGCCGAATATGAAAGTTTTCTGTTCAGGCTAAAATTTTGTGATCCATGGTTGCAAAATCATACAGAGACATTTAGGTGATTTATTGCTGCAGGTGCATCCAGTATTTATCTTTGAATAAGTCACTATGTGTATTCTTGATAGATGTTTAAATGATCATCTCAATTTTATTATGCATAATTTCTCTAAGCATCAAAATTCAGGATTGTCACTCTGCAATTGTAAACATCAGGTCACTATGTCCAAAAGACATTCTCATAAGAAGAGTCGATGTGTAGCAATGTCAGAGGGCACATCCTAGATAGGCCGGTCTGATCGCCATTGAGGCCGGTCTGACCGCGTGCAACCAGTCTGACCGCCATAGGAACCGGTTTGACCGGTATAGCTACGATTTTGGCTTTGAAGTTTTTAGACTTGAATAGGTCAAGATTATTAGTGCTGAAGTTTATTGTCATATATTTGCATAATTTAAGATACATCAAAAGACAAGCAAGAGGGGTTCAAGAATAATCTTGCCATTGCCAATTCTAAGGTAATTGTATCATATTCATCTTTTAGAGGTTGATTACTCACCTTACTTTGCTTATGGTTAAAATTAAATATGGATGCCATACTGAATTTTTCTATACTTCTCTTTTGTCAAATTGAGAAGTGTTGCAATGACCAATTGACATAATAGTAATTTGGTCGCTTTAAGCATCCATAAAAACTTTCAAGTGTCAAATGAGTTTGAATTAATATTTCAATAACCCATAACCGAGCTAGTGTGTGCTCAGGTTTATCTCATTCACACAGTATGCATAAACAGCAGCAACAAGTTGCATTCTTCATATCCCACAAATTCAAGTAATATGGCCGATAGATTCTATCGTCCTTGAAAAGTAAAGCTTGTTTGCTATTCTTGTGCTTAGCATTGTTCCTATGCAGTTTTGGTGCTGATAAATATTTCTTAGTACGCAAGCTTTACTAAGAAACAGGGGGGGTATATGTTGACACTCAAAATTGGCAGCTAAGCCAGATCAGGCTGGACCAGGTGGTCAGACCGGGTTACCAGGTGATCTGACCGCGGTCCCTGTAGCCGGTCTGGCAACAGGAGGTCAGACCTCGTCCCTAGGGCGGTTTGACCGCCCTGGTTAAAGTTCTCAAAAGGTAATTTGGACTTCACCATTGGATTGTTCTCGTCGAGTAGATCAAGATGCATATGTAGAACGTCCGATTCGGACTCCGGATGAGGGAGATATGACTTCGAGAAGACCTGCACATCGGACACGCGGTCTAACCGCCCCTGGGACCCGGTTAGACCGCCCTACCCTGCCAAATCTGAGTTAGGAGTTGTATTTTGACACAATGTTTGTATAAACTTCGACTCCTATTGGGGCAAGACCTCCCCACCCTATATTTATAAAGGGCCACAGCCGATTGAGAGGGACACAATCGAATCAATCCATTACCTTTACTTTTTATCCTCAAACCCTAACTTTTCCAACCTCCATGCTACTCCTCTATTGATCTCCATGGTCATAGATGACGTCCTAAGACTCACTGGTCGATCTAGGGCATGCCGGCGACGTCCGCACCCTGACGGGGTCCCTCCCTGGCGAGAGCTTCGACGACCTTTGCTAGTTTGCTCGTAAACTAGTCGTTCTTCGTCACGTAAGTGCGTTGTTTATCTCTTTGCTGGTTTGCTCGTAAACTTAGCCGTCCTTCATCACGTAATTGTGGTATTTATCTCCTCGAACGACCATCTTGAGCCAGGCGGTCCAACCTCCCTTGGCAGCATCTTTGCCTTTTCGGTTCGTTCGTGACCCACACGCTCTAGTGCTCTCGTGTGTTGGCCCTAAAATGTGTCAACAGTTGCATAATTCAATTGAGCTCCATTAAGGGTTTTTCTAGCATAATAAATAGCATGTACCATGCCTTCTTTTCGTTGTCCCAACACGGCTCCAATGGCATAGTCACTAGCGTCGCACATGATCTCAAAGGGTTGACTCCAATCAGGCGGTTGAATGACCGGCACAGTTATGAGAGCTCTCTTAGTGTCCGAAATGCCGCCAAACACTTCTCATTGAAATTGAATGGCACATCTTTTTGGAGAAGATTAGTCAACGGCTTGGTAATCTTTGAGAAATCCTTGATGAATCTCCTATAGAATCCTGCATGGCCCAAGAAACTCCTCAAAGACTTGATATCCATCGTTGGTGGAAGCTTTTCAACTGTTTCAACCTTAGCTTTGTCCACCTCAATCCCCCTCTCGGATATCATGTGTCCCAACACTATTCCTAGTTTCACCTTGAAGTGACACTTCTCCCAATTTAGCACCAAATCAACCTCCGCACACTTCGTGAGAACTTTATCCAAATTTTCCAAACAATCCGCAAAAGTTTTACCATAAACGGAGAAGTCATCCATAAATACCTCAACAATTTCCTCGATGAACTCCGAAAATACTGCCATCATGCATCGTTTAAAAGAGGCTGGAGCATTGCATAAACCAAAAGGCATTCTTCTATACGCAAATGTTCCATAAGGGCAAGTGAATGTTGTCTTATGTTGATCATCCGGGTGAATAGGTATTTGCATGAACCCCGAGTATCCATCAAGAAAGCAAAAATATGAATGATTTGCTAACCTCTCAAGCATCTCGTTGATGAACGGTAGGGGGAAGTGATCCTTCTTTGTTGCTTTGTTCAATTTTTGAGTCAATACACATCCTCCATCCGGTCATGGTTCTTTGCGGTATTAATTCATTCTTCTCATTCTTCACCACGGTCAAACCTCCTTTCTTAGGCACACAATGTACGAGGCTCACCCATTCGCTATGCGGTACTGGGTAGATGATTTCAACATCCAACAACTTGATAACCTCCTTCTTCACCATCTCTCGCATGGCATGGGTTAACCTCCTTTGATGGCCCACTACGGGCTTGCATTGATCCTCCATAGGTATGTGGTGAGTGCAAAATGCTGGGCTAAGTCCTTTAAGGTCATTTATCGAATATCCCATCACCTTCTTGTGTTTCTTCAATAAATTCAGCAACATATCATTCTCCTCGGGACTCAATTCGTCGCTCACAATCATGGGATAAGTCTTGTCCAGCCTCAAAAATTCATATTTCAATCCCTTGGGCAATGGCTTAAGATCCACCTCCGATACTTGTGGTTCCTCGTGTTCAATTTCCCCAAGGTCTTTGAATTTATCTTCCTCCAAGCTTCTGTCTTGTGGTTCTAATCCTTTGGTTGCTTTTTCTAACTCTTCATCTAGCTCATCATGAGATTCATTCTCCATTGCTCTTTGTAGCAGATCCCTGAAAGTTTCAACAAACGAAGGATCCCTACCTCTTCGTCATCAAGAGGTAGGGGTGAGGCAATTCTAGAAGCGGGAAGAAAATTATAGGTGTGATTATCCCCATCAAGATTAATGGTTACTTTTCCTTTTCCGGCATCTAAAACGGCACTAACCAACTTGAGAAACGGTCTACCAAGAATTACATGATCATTTTTATCATAGTAGACATCAACAATGAAGAAATTGGTTGGAATGTATTTTCCGGAAATTAAAACTTCTAGGTCACGGGCAATTCCTAGAGGTTTAACAATTCTACCATCTTCCATGATTAATTTAGTAGAGGTTGGAACTAGGTCAATGGTGCGATCATGAATTTCATCAAAAATTTTAGAAGACAAGACACTTATTGTGCTCCAATGTGACATAACGCTTGCAATCAATGTCGTTAACCTTGCAATCTATACGCGGTAATGTCTTCTCTTCTTCATCGGATCCTATGGCAAAAATTTCAGCGAGGCGACCAAATGGTGATGCCTCAGGCTTGATTCCCATAATTCTTTTAGCTTCGGCCACATGGTCCGGATCCACTTCTTCTTCGCTAAAGAGTTTTTAAAGGACCTCCCCGGTTGTCTCTAGGTTGTATGGATGTTCCACTTGTTTCTCCGGCGGGAAGTCTATCTCTAAAGCTTTTGCCATCCCCTTTTGATTAGGGAATGGTCTTCTCTTGTCAAAGATTTCTCCAAAATCAATTGGGACCTAATCCATTTGCTCGAACTCCCTTAGCGGCTTCGCGCTTGACATAGTCCTTTCACTTGCTTTGCTTGTTTTAGCGTGATCACTCTCCGGGATAGTTCTAGTTTCCTCATGTTTGGCTTCTTCAACCTTTTTCGAGATTGGCTCCTCTTTCTTCTCTTCTGGGGCTATATTTCTGAAAATTGCAACAAGTGGCCTCACACTTGTGTCACATTCATGCTTTCCCGAAAGTCGTGTTTCCCAATCTCTTTGCATGACTACCGCTTTGCTTATTTTTTGTAGAAGTTGGGCAGCTTTTGTGAGTGTTTTCTCCATGAGATCCCCTCCTGCACACATTTGAACATATTCCATGCAACTAGGGGTTAGGGAAAAGAAAAATGTATGCAAAAGTACATCACCGGGAAATCCGAGTCTTGGTCCTTGTTCAACTAGCTCGTTGAAATGATTCCACGCTGGATCGATCCCTTCTTCTTCTCCTTGCTTGAAAGTAATCACTTGCCTCCTTATAAGTTGAATCTTGCTTATAGGGAAGAACTTGGCACAAAATTTCTTTATCATTTGATTCCAATTTGCCTTGACTTCGAAGGACGCAAATGAATACCACTTCGTTGCTTCATCGACAAGTGAGTAGGGAAAAAGATTCCATTTAAACCAAGCATCGGGGACTCCCTCTTGTTGTACCGCATTGCATAGTGTCGTGAAGCGCTGGATATGTCTATACGGGTTGTCTGTCTCCATCCCTCTAAACAGATTAGTTGTTACCATCTCTATGATTTGAGCCTTGATTTCGTACCTTGTCGCTTCGAGAACCGAATCTGACTCTTGTACCTTGATGTTCTGACATCGAGGGCTAGCATAGTGATGCGGACACCACGAGTACATCTACACCAGCAGCACCTCAGGCGCCTCCAGATGATCCACCACTTCAGGCGCCACCAGTTGGGCCAATTACTCGGGCCCGTGTGAGAGAATTAAACTACATCCTGCTGCTAAAGAACGAAGGCCCAGAAGCATAGAGGAAGGCCCAAGACGGATCCAGGATGGGGCGCCTAGGGTTGGCCGCTGCCCCCCTCTCCTGCTACGCACTCCCTCTCCTCCCTCCGTTGTTTGGGGCTGCGTCCCCTTATTTAGTCAGAGTCCCTTTTGTTTACAACTCGAGTTTTGTATTACATCTAGCTTTAGCTACACCAGAACACGCACAAATATGTGCTGTCCTCTGTGATTCAGAACTCCACCTTCGAGTGATAGTAAGATTGCTCGCCTCTTTTTCTTGTTCGTTCTTTGATTGTGTGCAAGAAACAATCTTCGTGATCAGGCTGACTTTGCAACGGCAAGTTGGTAACCATCGGGAGTTGGTTCAGCGATTGCATTGGCGCTTCGAGTTTGCTCGTCGTAGTCGGATCGTGAGGGTCGACAACCACCAAATCGAATTTATCTCCACTCACCGAAAGATCGGGCACTCCGCCTCTATCACATAGTCTCTTCGATTTTTCTGGTTCCTCCAAAGGATTTCCAACGAACGCTATGTAGACAATCAAAAACAAAAAACAAAAAATAGTGTTTTCTAGAACACAAGAGTTAGATGTTAGTAATGAACAAAATGAATGAAAGATCAAATGAAGTAAACTGGCTTGCTCCCCGGCAATGACGCCAGAAAAAGGGTCTTGTCAATGGTTCAATAACACGTTAAGGTTCACCGCTAGCGCACGGATCGCGTGTGGCCTTTTTCACCTAGGGGAGTCCCAAGGTTCTTGTCAACCCAAGGAGCAAGGGGATTACTAGCGTTTAACCTAACACTAACTTAGTTGATTGAAGACATATGATAGAAAGATTAATCTATGAAGTAAAGACAATCTAACACTAGATTACGTTAAAGAGAGATGAGAGGTTCACAAGTATGAAGAATGTATGCCCATGGAGTCTAGGTACTTGAAGATGCAATCACCCAAAACATGATAAAGCCTCGATCCAATCTATCTAAGCATGTGGACAAAGAATTAGGCGTTTCCCTTCCCTCGTACATGTCACTACGCGAAGGTAATCGATACTAATCCTAATGAACACAGCATGTTGGCACGATCTATGGGAGCAACCCCGAAAGCATGGTAGCTAACCTTAAACGACATATGATCCAAACAAGATAGGTGCCTACACATCAAGTTCCATTACAACTCCATGGACAAATGATAACTTTACCCCATCAAGACGCTAGGCATGGCACCGTTGAGCATGGTGGATGCTTCCGATAGAGCTCGTTCCTCGCTGTCCTCGGCGTCCTCCTTCCTCGTGATGGCCTCCCTTGACCTCGGTGATGATTTCTCTTGAATGCTCTCTCCCTCGATCAACCCTTTCACTTGTGGTCGATCTCTGAGGCTTCTCTGTTATTCTTTCACACATGGCGCCTCTGGCAGGCAATTAGGGTTCCACGTACTTAACACTGAAGAAAGGGGGCGGCGAACCGATGCTAGAAGAGGGTGGGCCGGCCGGCCTGGGCCCTCTTTGGCCTGGTTCCGGTCCATCTTGCTCCACGCTTCATCTTTTGCACTTTGGGTCTTTTGCTCCTTCAATTGTGGACTTTGGACGTTGTTATCCCTGCGACCAAGTTAAGGAGTCTTTATGCATGAACTTCCGGTCTTTTCGTCTCGGTCCTCGGGAATTCTTCATTAAAGCATATTGGTCTTTGCCACCTTTGGAGGAAAGTTCGCACACGGTCGGAGCTCCTTTATTAACTTCCAAATCGTCCTCCGAACTAAGTGCATCTCTCCTCATTTAGTACAGGAATTCCTGCAAAAACACTATACTCTGGTTAGTTCCAAAATGATGTTCAAACCATAACATAACAAGTGTTCTTGGTTGACGGAAATCGACTGCCAACACTTGCCATAGTCCAGCCCCTACTGGAAAGCGCTGATGTATGAGCGCAGTGACTCATGCTCCTCGACGAAAGGAACAGAGTTCTTCTTTTAGGAGAAGCGGCGGATGTACGAGCGCAGCGACTCGGTCTTGCGCTGCCGGATTTGATCCAGCATCCTTCTGTTACCCGGGCGCTCTCATGTGTCGGACTACTGGCTTGTAAAGAAGGCACAGAGCTCGTCCCATGAGTCGATGGAGTTCTTCGGGAGCCCTGCCAGCCAACTTCTTCACCCCTTCATGAGCATGATCGGCAGATAGTTTGCCATCACGTTGGAGTTGCTCCCGCAGCCTTGACCGCGGTGGAGTAGATCTGCAACCACTGGACGGAATCTGAAGTCCCGTCGTACTTGTCCACGTCGGATAGCTTGAACCCACGGGGCCAGGTGATGAGGACATGGCACCCATGCATATGTCCATGAGTGGTGCATGGAGTGAAGAAGAAGGAGTCCAACAAGGTTTTCCAAGTCAAGAGGGTGGTCCGAGGCTAATCCGGTTCGAGTCCCCAAGGTGGAGGCCCAAACCAACTCAAGTTCGAGCCCAGTTCGGAGTCCAGGAGCAGCACGCACTAAAAACGACACCCGGTCGCATACGGAATCCATTTTAGACATTCTTTATATGGGTGAACGAGAATTTCATAGAGCTTCCAATGGCATTGGTTTCACGCCCAAATTCGTTCGGAGTCAATGGGAATTGTCGAAACAAGTTGACGTCTAGAATCTGCCAAGCTGCTGGGTCACCAGTTTGTCGGGCCTTTAGCCCAAGTTGTGAGCGGCCCACCCTTCAGTCGCCCCCAACCCTAGAACACCCCTCCTCTCATATACTCAGTAGTCGTCGCCTTAGAAACTTGGGTTTTGTTTGAGTTTTTGTTTCCCTTCGATTCAAGGAACAGACTATCTTCATAGCCACTATAACGCCGAGTTCTTTTGCTGTGAATCAGGGCCCTCATTCTTGTTCGTCACCACTGTGTTGATTAGTCCTTTTGTGATCAGAACTTGAACCCCATACTCTTTTGCTTCAATTCATATTTGCAATTATCAGATTGCTTGTTTATCCTTTCTTGCTTGTGTTCTCGATTCGCTTGCAGGGAAAGCCTTCATGACGAGGTCAATCAAGTTGTGCTTGGTTGATAACCAACGGAGCAGTGGTGTAATGGTTTCGGGGTCCAAATCATGTTGATTCGAAGCCAGATCATCAACGT
Organism: Cenchrus fungigraminus; assembly: GCA_036936925.1. Lineage (NCBI taxonomy): Eukaryota > Viridiplantae > Streptophyta > Magnoliopsida > Poales > Poaceae > Cenchrus > Cenchrus fungigraminus. The sequence continues at coordinate 86,394,190 of CM072779.1, read as the reverse complement.
CGAGTTCTCCACCCAATCGAGTTTATCATCTACCTCTTAGAAGATTGGGCCAGCGCCTATCACCAGGTCACCTTTCGCAGCCGCGCCGTGAGGGAGAGGAAACCATCGTAGGGCGTGGCACCCTCTCGACCCCTATGGCGTCCAGTGGTGGTCTTCCCATATGAGTTGTAGCTTTCTTCGGAGTACGTGTAGTCGTCCAAGTAGTAGTCCTCGTACCCACTGCGCGAGTCAGTAGGTGGTGTGGTGTCGCGCCTGCCGCGCTGGTTCGGGATTCCGTACTTCTGATCATAGTCGTGATGGCGTCTCGACTCGTGCCGGCGCCGTTCCCGAGCGCGGCGGTTGATGGTGTCGCTCACGTCCCCAGAGCACAGCTTCTCGTGTAGATCCTCGCCATCATCGTGGCGTGTCCGCTTGCGGCATGGCCTGCGTGCACTGTCTGTGTGTTCTTGCTCGACCGGTGGGGAGGGATCAATCTGGATGGTCTAGGTCGTGGTGGCCTGCACCAGGGCTTGCAGGCGAGCCAAGCCCAGTGTCTCCGGTGGCATCTTCTCGAGCTCCTCATTTAGGACAATGATGTTCTCCTTGGGGGTCGTGTAGACCTTGTGCCCGACGTAGTCGACTGTGAAGTCGTCCTCCAGCCTCCGGGTGATAGAGGGGGAGTGCCCGATCTTTCGGTGAGTGGAGATAAATCCGATTTGGTGGTTGTGGACCCTCACGATCCGACTACGACGAGCAAGCCCGAAGCGTCAATGCAATCGCTGAACCAGCTCCCTGTGGTTACCGACCTTGTTGGAGCAAGATCAGCCTGATCACGAAGATCAGTTCCTGTACGCAATCGAAGAACGAACAAGAATTATGAAGCGAGCAATCTTAATATCACTCGAAGGTGGAGTCTGCAATACACGAAGGTAGCGCTATGCAGCTGTTCGGTTGTAGCAAAAGCTAACTTGTAAAACAAACTCAAGTCTGAAAATAAACGAGGGGTCTATCTAAATAGGGGATGCAGCCCCTGGCGGCCACGAGGGGCGACACTACAGTACCGCAGGCACTATTCACGCGCGTGAACAGTACCCTAGGCCCACATGGGCCTCCTGTTGGGCCAACAGCCCAAAAGGTATTGGTGCAGCGCCCTGGCAGATTCTGGATGTCCACTTCTTTTGATGATTCCTGTTGACTCAGGACGAATTTTGGCATGAGACCAGTGCCATTGGAAGCTCTATGAAATTGTGCTTCCAACCATATATAGAACGTCCAAAACCGACTCCGTATGCGACTTGAGCGTCCGTTTTATTACGCACTGCTCCTGGACTCCGAACTGGGCTCGAACTTGAATTGCTTTTGGCCTCCACCTTGGGGACTCGAACCGGATTAGCCTCGTGCCTCCTCTTCGACTTGGACACCCTTGTTGGACTTCTTCTACTCCATTCCATGCACCAATCATGGTCGTATGCATGGGTGTCATGTCCTCATCATTCTCCCCTTCTTGACGAAAAGCCGTCCTCGGCGTCGATTGTACTTGGAACCGATCCTGCACAACACAAGAGAGAACGGGGTTTCGAAAACAAAGGAAATCAAAATTATTGTGAGGAGGAATGTCACCATGTTTCCAATTGGTGAATATGTCATCTTGCATAGAAAAGTTAGCAAGCATGTAAGCATCTCGATCGGACGACACATAATGTTTGGCAACACTATCCTGCAAAAGATTAAGACCAACAAAAGACAAAGCAGGGATAGGTAGCGAGCAGCATTGCTCCCCTTCTTGGGATGAAACTTGGTTCACCAAAACAGAGCTAGGGGAATGTGGAATAAAATCTGTCGCATGGCTGCCCTCTAGTGGATCAAAATTGCGCACAACAAAAGGATAATTCAGATTGTCACAAATGTACACTCGATGTATCATATAATGTCCGTCATTGTTATATTTGCCAATAGCATGATATGTGTGCTTAGAAAATCATGGCAAATTAGCATATTTAGAAATTATATCTTCCAAACAATCTAGATTACACAAAACATCAAATTCAATGTAACCCAATGTATGTAAGGAAGATGACAGTTCAAGCTCATCAGTCGTGTTTGAAATATGAATGGCATGTTTAATTTCAGCACAAGTGTGTGGTTTTAAAGCATGTACAACAGAAGCATTGTCACACAAGGCATCTTTATCACAAGGAACATCAAGCAAATCAACTTGTGACAAAGATAAATCAAGAATAGGGGCCACTAGCAATTGATCTATGTTATCATGAGTTGTGGAAAAATTCAGCACATCAGAAGAAGTCTCACCAGCCGTGAGTGGAGCACCTGGAGCAGTACCGTTGCTCTCAATATCAAAAAGAGTAGGTGCATTGTCAAGTGATGGTTCTGAATTTGTATGTGAGGATGCGCCTGCAGGTTTGGTCGTCCTCTCGCGTGGTGTAGTGCTAGTCGTGGATGATGCGGGAAGAGGAGGAGCTGCGCTGGATGACAGGCTGCGTCCTGCAAAAGAATTAGTATATGTCTTCGAGCGGCGTCACTGCACTTCACGTTCAGCATTGCGAGCATAATATGAAGGCACAAATCTACGTCGCATAGCAGCTTTTAATTCAGCCCAAGTGGTGGGGGTGATAATGGGATTTTTTTGTTCATAACGCCACCAATGTAAAGCAAGATCAGTAAAAGCACTAATAGCAGCTTTAACTTGAGAACTAGCAGGAAGATCATGGCATGAAAATTTCTGTTCGACCGCTAACTCCCAATCAAGATATGCAGCTGGATCATATTTGCCATTGTAAGGTGGAATTGTAAATGGAAGCTTAGCAAAAGAATCATTACCACCATGGTTGCACGCACGACGGGCACGTCCACTGAAGTCTCCAGCATCCATCTCCTTCTGTAAACTTGTGATCAACGTTTTCATTGCATCGAGGTGTGACACAATGGTGTCGAGCTTGGTCTTAGTGGCCTGCGGCTGTTCATCCTTCTTGTCTACGTCTTCTGCCATGGTTAGCGCAAACACAAAACAAAATCGATGACAAAATAGGGGTGTAACGGCTCACAAGACGCTCAAACTAGTGCTATTATCAAATTCTTATCCGTTCTTACCACGTACACAGGGGCGACCTGCAACCAACTGGTAGAACCTGTGAAAGATTGGAGGAGCGATTGCCTGGAGAAACAAAATCTGCTCGTCGTAGAACTTTGTGGAGTTCTGGGTAGGCTGCACTCAAATCAAGGATTAGCACAATCAAGCAATAATGCAAAGTTGAATAAGAGTGCTAAACACGTCACAATAGCTGCTAGCAACAAGTGAAATCAAAAGGATAGAAGCAAGGGAGGTGGCAAAAGGCACACAAAAATCCTCGTTGCCTGATTTTTTTTTTCTGATTTTTTTTTGCAGAGGTCCTCAAAACTGATAATATAAACACAGAGGATCTCAAACAGCAAAACACCACACACACTCTCTCTCTCTGGAGTAAGGCCAACCTCAGAGTATGGTACCAAGAAAGAGAGATGAAGAGATGGCACGACGTGGGGAAAAGAGGGTGTTCGCGAAACAAGAGAGGAAACGGCGCTGTCCAGGTAGAAACGCAAGCAAGGGGGAAAAAGGCGCGGTGGAAAGGCTGCGGCATTGAAAGTAGAGAGGGCGCGGCGTGGGAAAAACAAGACGTGTGGGGGTGCCGTGGGAGGATCGGTCTCCTGCCGTGGCCTGCGCGCGTGGGGAAGGTGCCGTTTCCAGAAAAGACACGGTTGGACTCCCTAGCGCCGCTGGCCGCTGCCTTGCGGTCTTTCCTTTTGCTTTCTTTTTTTTTGTTTTCTTTCCTTTTTTTTCCTTTTCTTTCTTTTTTTTTATTACTTTCCCTTTTTTTAACTTCCCAAAAACAAGGAACCAGGCTGGGGGAAACGCACGGCGTGGAATTGAGGGCGCGCACGGCAGGGATAAAAGAGCGGCGTGGTTTAGGGGAGCGCAGGCGTGACCAGGGGGTGCGGTGGGAATTCTACCATGATATCCCTTTTTTTTGCTTTCCACAGGCAGGAGGGGCGATCAAGGATTGGCGGCACACACTAGGGAGGCACGCGCGACCCAGGGGGGCGCGATCCAGGGTAGGGCCAGCGCTGGGAGGTGTTGGCAGCGGCGAGACAGGGAAAACACGAGGGAGAGTGCGGCGGTGGAATAGTAGGGATGGAAGAAGAAAAAAAATAAGGAGAAAACACAAGTAACCAGTAACAATTGAACGAACAAAGCACGCAAACTCAACAAAGCAAATTATTGAATGAAGGTGCAAGGCTAAAACGGGTTGCTGGGATAAAGATCTAACCTAAAACAATTTTTTGTTTGGTTTTTGTGGACTATAGGAAAGAAAAAAAAACACTCGATAAACTCACCGATCAACCTGGAAAGCTGATACCACTTGATAGAGGGGGAGTGTCCGATCTTTCGGTGAGTGGAGATAAATCCGATTTGGTGGTTGTTGACCCTCACGATCCGACTACGACGAGCAAGCCCGAAGTGCCAATGCAATCGCTGCACCAACTCCCTGTGGTTACCGACCTTGTTGGAGCAAGATCAGCCTGATCACGAAGATCAATTCCTGTACGCAATCGAAGAACGAACAAGAATTATGAAGCGAGCAATCTTAATATCACTCGAAGGTGGAGTCTGCAATACACGAAGGCAGCACTATGCGGCTGTTCGGTTGTAGCTAAAGCTAACTTGTAAAACAAACTCAAGTCTGAAAATAAACGAGGGGTCTATCTAAACAGGGGACGCAGCCCCTGGCGGCCACGAGGGGCGACGCTACAGTACCCTAGGCCCACATGGGCCTCCTGTTGGGCCAACAGCCAAAAAGGTATTGGTGCAGCGCCCTGGCAGATTCTGGATATCCACTTCTTTTGATAATTCCCGTTGACTCAGGACGAATTTTGGCATGAGACTAGTGCCATTGGAAGCTCTATGAAATTGTGCTTCCAACCATATATGGAACGTCCAAAACCGACTCCGTATACGACTTGGGCGTCCGTTTTATTACGCACTGCTCCTGGACTCCGAACTGGGCTCGAACTTGAATTGCTTTTGGCCTCCACCTTGGGGACTCGAACCGGATTAGCCTCGTGCCTCCTCTTCGACTTGGACACCCTTGTTGGACTTCTTCTACTCCATTCCATGCACCAATCATGGTCGTATGCATGGGTGTCATGTCCTCATCACGGGGGGTGTATGCCTCGGAGCTGTCCTCAAGGCTAAGTGCCGCTCTCAAGGACGTGAAGGAGTCCCCCGATCCGAAGCTGGGGTCAGGTCGCGTGGCTAAGTAGTCAGGCTGGTGCAGACCCTCAGATCCGTCGATGGTCCACTCTCCAACTTGCCCGTCACCATTGACACGAAGCGCGGGGCGTCCTCGTCCGAGTGGTATTCAACTGACCGAGGCGAGGTGGTCGCATCTAGGGTTTTCTTCTCTGTCTCCGAGGCAGAGGCGATGGCGCTCTTCAACCCGTGGGGAAAGCGCTTGGCCTGCTAGGTGTCAAGGGTGGCCAAGCAGATCGCGATAGTGTCGGCCATGTTGCTGATGACCCGATCCATATATTGGACTAGATCATATTCGAGAGGGTCTGAGGAACCTTCAACTTTCAGATCTTCAACTGGGAGGCTAGGCCTCCGGGCTGGCAACGGCATGCAGAAAAGGACTTGGCAAGCCTTGGGCTTGTCTAGATTGGATCGGGAAGCCGGTCTGCTAAGTGCGGGTGGCGTAGAGTCTGCTTCGGAGGGCTTTTCCGCGGTGATCATGGTGTCAGAGATGATGCATGGGATGTCCCCGATGACGATGTGACCCTGAGGCGGGGTCATGTAGCCAGCCGCCTGCTCATCGGTGGTGGAGTCTGGGTTGAAGCTTCCGAAGGGAATTCCTGCTCCCAACGCGGCGAGGGCGAGGCAGCTAGCTAGGATCTTGATTGCGGCCATCAAGCTTGCCAATTATCTCGGTGAAGCCCCTACCTGGCGCGCCAACTATCGGTACAATGGTGCCGACAGTCCACCACGGGGTAGGCTATGGTGGTAGATTTGTGGAGGGGATTGCCGAGACTAAAGCTAGATGGTGAACGAAGGACACATGGGTTTATCCAGGTCCAGGACGCAAAGATGTGTAATACCCTATGTCCTACGTTGGTGGTTGTATTGATTGTTCCGCGATGGGAATCCAATTGGACTTGTTTTGGAGGGGGGTCCCTGCCGCCCTTATATAGGCATGGGGGGCAGGGTTACAGATCACGTGGGATCTATCCTAGTCGGTTATACAAGATCTTCCTTTGATCACAAGCAATATCTTTCCTAACCAACTAGTCTTTATCTATGGGAGTCTCTTCGGGCGTCGCCTCATTCTTGATCCGTATGCCCGTGCCGAGTGCCCCACGTGTGGGCCCATGCCGTTCTAGCTAATTCGCTGTGGGGCCCTTCTGTGTGGCACCCCGGGGGTATATCCCCCACACGAGGTGGTAACCTTGCTACTTGGCCTATGGTTCAGAAACCAAAGTGTAAAGGTGGGATTGGAATACTAAACCTTGGGCTCCAAAATGATGATCTACTTCTCAAGCAACTGCATAAGTTTTATGATCAGCAGGATATCCATTGGGTACAACTTATCTAGGGTGATAACTACACGAACTTGGTGCCACATGCCTCCTTTGAGACTGGTTCTTTCTGGTGGAAGGACCTACTCAGATTAAATGTGCTCTATAGAGGAATTGCAAAATGCTCTCTTGGAGATGGTTCTACGATCACCTTTTGGGAAGACATTTGGGCTGATGAAGACTTGGCTTAAAAATTTCCTAGGCTATTCTCCTTTGTCAGGAGTGTAGCCATTTCAGTAAAACAAGTGATGCTAGCATAAGATCTTGACACCTTGTTTAGCTTGCCCCTGTCTCCCGAGGCTTTTGGTGAATTGTTGCAATTGCAAGATCTCGTAAGATCTGTAGCTTATGACCAAAATACAAAGGACTCCTGGATGCTTATTCGGGGCAACCATGGGTATTCTTCTCGCCATTACTATCAAATGGTCTTCCAATACTTCCCAGCTTCTGCTGTCCTTGAGGCAATATGGAAATCTAAGTGCACTCCACGCATCAGATTCTTTATGTGGTTGATTCTGGTGGATCAGTTGGACACAAGAAGCATGTTACTCAGGAGGAATTTTCATGTGCAACCAAATGCTTTTCGTGTGTTATGCAATGATGATGTGGAAGAAGATATTGATCACCTATTCTTCACTTGCTCCTTTGTTGTAGCTTGTTGGCAAAAGCTTGGTATTGCTTGGAACATGTCCTTGGGGGTTTGTGACAAAGTTTGGGAGGCTGCTCGACAATCAAATAAGGACTTCTTCCTTGAGTTCATCATGGCATATTGGCGAAATTTGGAACCTTCGAAACATTGTATTTTTTTATAAGGATGTTGTTACTCTTAATCAGTGGGTTAGGAAGTTTAGAACTCAAGGCTATCTCCAACTCTTTAGAGTTAAGGAGGATAAACATCTTTCTTTCATTCAATGGCTGGAGACAGTTCCATGATGTTTAGGTTGTAATCCCCTCCCCCTCCCCCTCCCAACCCCATACTTGTAAATATTGCTCCTATTTTGTATATAAAATTGTTGTGGGGAACCCCCCCACAATCTTTGCGGTCAAAACAAATTGTGTTGGATCAATGTACATGTCGGTGTTCTTTTTGTCTGTTTTTTCCTTGTCTTTGATTGTGGTTTCTTCCCTAGGACCTAAAACACTTTCAATGACCGTGTTGTCATATTGATCCCTCATATTGATCACCAAAATGATAAAGTAATGCTTGTTTGAGGCCACGTTCACTATACCGTCTGCTTAGGGTCTAGTGCCCAAAGAAGATATGCAGAGGGACACCCCACAGACCAGAGGCACCAGATCTAGGAGTGCTGGGGCTGGATCTGAGCACCAACAACCAAGTGATGACAGTCATTTGTCACCAAACACCATAATGCTGGAGAGGTCATCACTACAAAAAAATCGTTGACTACTGACGCAACCACATTTTAGCGTCATTGATTTATGACGTTCCTGGCTGATCTCGTCATTAAATTTCACTTCCGTGCAAATTTAGTGACAAAAAAATTTTCGTCATAAACGGTTGGTACTGTAGCCGAGCATAACCTATTCCAAGCTAGTTTTGTGACACCATAAGCTCCGCAACAGCGTCATAAACCAACTTTGGTCCCACATGTAAGTTGAAGCAGCATTATAAACCAACCTTGGTCCCACATTTAAGTTCAAACAGCGGGAGCCCAACCGCTAGCACCCCATCGAAATGTTGCAAAAATAATTCACCAGCGCGAGGGATCGAACTGAAGACCTGCTGGAACAACACAACATTGTTTACCAGTACACCACCTCATGGTTCTGTGACTTTTTTGGGAAACTTTATACATATATCTGATATTTTCCCGCGATCTCGTGCCAGCTCACCGAGCCGCTCGTGCCAAGTCACCTAGCCGCGACCAACGCGTGGCCGGCCGCCCCCACAACACCAGCTGTGGTCTATGCCACGTGGTCGGCCGCCCGCGCCAGGTCACCGAACATGTCGGCCCCAACCACAGCACGAAGTGGTGCTTGTAAGTTGGCGGGAGAAAAGCCCACGCTGTAGGCAAAAATATTTTTCCCGCAGCCCGCTGCCCCGAAAGGGGGAAAAGGAGAACAGAGGGCGAGTAGGCTAACAAAATGGATCATTCCAGCAGTGATTTGCGCCTTCCAACAGCTGCTCACTCCTACGGGTGCAACCTTGGTGATACTTGCTGCAGCAGCGTGTCAATCTGGTAAGTAATTTTGTGTTAAATCCAGAAAATTTCATTTCGCAGAATGTTCTCTTTTCGATTCATTCCGTGGTCAATAACTTTGAGTTGGATTCACCAAAAACTTTGAGATGGATAGACACTGGATAACCGGTTGTACTGGTTTTATCACCGATCATGAGAAAGGGGTCCGGGATTTCTTGGCATTTCTTCAGACAAGATACGCTGAGGACGATGAAGAAATACTATGCCCGTGTCGTCGATGCCTCAATAACTCTACAGGGACTATAGAGTGAATTGGAGTTCACTTACTTGTGAGTGGGATGGCAACCACTTACACTAGGTGGATCCGTCATGGAGAAGCTTTGGAGGATATGGTTGACGAAGATGCAAATGTTCAGGATAATGCAATCTGCAAGATGATGGGTTTGAGGAAATTGCAATTCTGCCCAATGCAGAGGGGTATGTGGATAATGCAGCTCCATGGGATGGTGGTGATCAGAAAACGGTCCAGGAAAACGAATACATATCAGGTATGGAGGAGGATGAAGGCCCTGGAGATGATGGAATTTCTGAATTGATTGCTGACTTGGGCAAGGGTGAGGTGCTCGGTGAGAAAATGTATGAATTTGTGAAGGAACATCTGAACCATAAGGTGTCACCGACATCTACATATGCACAATTTACATTTGTTGTGAAGTTACTTCATATAAAGTCTTACAATCGGATGAGCAACGTCGCATTCAATGCGACGATGAAGTTGTTAAAAAAGGTTTCCCAGAAGAGTGTCTTCCAAAATCTTTCGATGAGGCAATGAAGTACATATGTTCCATGGGACTCGGCTATGAAAAAATCCATGTTTGCAAAAATAATTGTGTATTGTTTCGCAAGAAGAAGTATGTCAAACTTGATGTGTGCCCAGTATGTTGTGAAGCAGATTCAAGATGGAATGATGCAGACACAAACAAGCGCATTCCTCAAAAGGTATTGAGGCATTTTCCACTGATTTCCAGGCTACAGAAGATGTTTCTTTCATCAAAAACAGCAAAGCATGCACGATGGCACAAGTCAAAGTGAAAACCAGTGAAGAATGAGCTTAGCCATCCAGTTGATGGTGAGGCATGGACACACTTCGACGAAACTTGGCCAAAATTTGCAAAAGGTGCTAGGAACCCTAGACTTGGTCTTGCAACCGATGGTTTCGATCCATTTGGCAACATGGCCAACTCATATAGTATGTGGCTAGTATTTGTTGTGCCGTATAACATGCCACCATGGGTATGCATGGAAGAATCAAACTTCATGATAGCCTTATTGATCCCTGGGCCAAGTTCTCCATCAAAGGATTTTGATATCTTCATGGAACCTCTCGTCGAAGAGCTGCAGGAACTTTGGACGAGTGTCAGGGCAATCGATGTTGTTAGTGGTAAAAAATTTAAACTACGTGCTGTGGTTCTTTGGTGCATACATGAATATCCAGCATTGAGCATGTTGTGTGGGCGAGTCACGAGCAGCTATTTTGCCTGTGTGTGTTGTGACAAGGATCCTTGCTCAAGGAGATTGAAGAACAAGATATGTTACACTGGGCATCATCGTTTCCGTCCAACTGATCATCCATGGAGAAGAAAGAGAGCAGATTTTGATGGTACTGTTGAAAACCGAGAAAAGCCAAGGCAGTTTACCCATGAGGAGCTGATGCAGCAACTAGAGAAGGTTAAAGATGTTAGACCAGGAAAGCACCCTCTACCTCAAGGTAAGAAAAGTAAGCAGGAATCCGGACAGTGCTGGAGCCGAAGGGTTGGTTTGTAGGACTTGCCGTATTGGTCATCTCTGAAGCTGCCACATAACCTTGATGTGATGCACACTGAGAAAAACATATGCAAAAACCTTATTGGAATGTTGCTTAAAATTGTTGGGAAGACAAATGACACCATCAATGCTAGGGTTGATTTGGAAGAGATGGGCGTTAGATCAAATCTACACATGGTGGCAACTGAGGATGGTAAGTCATGCAAAATGCCTGAAGCTCCATATGTACTGGACAAAAAGAAACAGAAGCTATTTTGTGATTTTATAAGTTTGGTTAAGTTCCCAGATGGATATGCTTCAAACTTATCAAGGTGTATTGCTGCAGATGGATGCAAACTACAAAGACTGAAAACTCATGATTGTCATATCCTACTCCAAAGGGTTTTGCCGGCTTGTCTTCGCGATTTAGTGGATAAAGAGATATACACATCTATTGCGGAATTAGGAAACTTCTTTTGGCAACTATGTTGCAAAACTCTGAAGTTGGATGTGTTGCAAAAACTGAAAACAGATATCCCAATAATTCTGTGCAAGCTTGAGAAAATTTCCCTCCCGCCTTCTTTGACGTTATGGTCCACTTGGTTGTCCATTTGCCTGAGGAAGCAATCCTAAGAGGTCCAGTACAATATGGATGGATGTATCCCGTCGAAAGAAGGCTATGCACGTTGAAGCGTTCAGTGAGAAACCAAGCTAGGCCTGAAGGATCCATTGTAGAAGCATATGTTGCTAATGAGGCCTTGACATTTTGCTCGAGGTACTTCGTGGATGATGATGTGGTCACACGATTCAATCAGGTTGGAAGGAAGAGAGAGAATGCTGATTTGTCATTTCATGGAACATCATGTTTCGATCACAATGTTCAAGTACTTGGAGTAGGGATCACTTATTGGCTTCTGTCAAAGTATGACAAGGTGGTTTGGTATGTGCTAAACAATTGCGAAGAGGTGAAGCCATATATCGAGTAAGTAAATGACCATTGCAATGATAGAGCTACAATTATTCATGCTAACTTTGAGATGGTACTGCTTTGTAGATTGTTCAAGAATGAATAAAAAGCGGAAGGTGTGTCGGACGAGGCTATTGATCGTCGAAAATTGTTACAGAATTCCGCCAGTGGTTTAAATCGCATGTTAGTTTTCTTTGTTTTTGTTTGGTAACTAGTTTATATTACTTCGTGAGGACATTTACACAACACTATATTAAAAAAACTATGGCTCTTATGTACAAATTTCAAACAATCCAATGAGCGACGAGAACCTATATGCATTATCAGCTGAACCGGACTTGCGAGCAAAAACATATACATCATGTATTGTAGGCGGTGTCCAATACCACACAAAGGCCCGAGAAGCAAATAGGAAGACACAGAATAGTGGTATGACTACAGGATCACATAAAGACATTGAAGAAATTGAGTTTTATGGTTCACTAAGAGACATTATTGAGCTGCAGTACAACTCAATGGGGCTTAGAGATCGAACTGTTGTTTTATTCCACGTTGACTGGTATGATCTGGAAAGGACCAAGAATGAACTGAAGATTAAGAATGATGGGAACTTCACAAGCGTCAATACTGGAGATTACTGGTACCAAGATGATCCCTACATTCTTGCTGAACAAGCAATGAAGTTCTTTTACTTGCCAGACACCCTGCTACAACACCCATGGAGAGTGGTGCAAAAATTTGAGCACATGCATTTGTGGAGCTATAATGAAAATGAGGAGGACATAGCTCCCAATGCCATGGTACTTCCATATCAAGATGATGAAATTGACCAAACCTTACATGATGTTATACGTGATGATGGTGTCGGTGATGGTTCGGAGGTTCCGGTGCCTATTACTGGCGAGGAGGAGACTTTGGTTGCAGCCGTTGAAGTTGACGCAATTCGCTAGCAAGAGCTGACTGATGTGGATAGATTCAATTCTGAAGATGAGGACGACGACACTCTATTGCAATATGTCGATGAAGATGAAAATGCTGTCGATGAAAGTGACGAGGACTAGGCTGTGAAATCAGTTAATGTTTAAGTCGATTCGATCTGAAATCATGCGGACCTTATGATTTATATGTAATTTATATGTAGTTGAAGTCGCACTTTTTTGAATATTAAACCTTCCATCGGTGCCTACTATCTCCGGTTCGCTGTATTATGTAGCATCGTAACTTCCTGTAGCAACTTAAAAAAATATACGATCGCGCGTGGGGCTAGCGGATTATCCGACACGTTGTATTATATAACAACGGAACGTCCTGTATGAAAGGGAGAAGCTAGGAAAACCTAAGAAGAACATAGAAAATAGCTAGTGTACAAAGAAACAAGGCTCCTCCGATTATGGGCTATGTGAATGGTAGATTAGATAATATCCATATAATCCATGACTTGTAGTGGGTCTCACATATATAGTTGTTATAGATGCAGGATTATGGATTAAGGCTGTCGCTAGGGAGAGTATGGACAAATCCACTTCTTATCCTCTCTAATGTGGGCATGATCGAGTAGTATGCAATGTGCTCATGATCTTGTAGTTGTATGCGAATCGAATCGAGGAAGGAAGATATGTGTTGATCTCCAATGTGGGCATGATCGAGGAGTATGCAATGGGCTCATAATCTTCTAGTAGTATGCGAGTCAAATCGACGAAGGAAGGGATGTGTTGATCTCCAATGTGGGCATGATCGACTAAGTATGCGAATTTAATGTCCGGTTCTTTGTATTATATAGCACAAGACAATCCTTTGATGACTTTCAAACTCATCGACATACGTCTAGATGATGATCCGGTGTGATATACTTCAGAATGGAGGAACTTCCTTGTAAACTACGGGTAGGAAAAGTGCTTCCCATTTCCTGGCCACAGGGTGCGCACAACGCACTACACACACCTTTATGGCTTTATCCAACAGCATGTCACTCATGCTGACCCGCCATTCCCCCATTTACTGCCTCCTCACTTGCCGCGCAACCCCTTGGTAGGGTTCTGCCGCCGCCACTATCGCCTGCAGCAGCCTCCACCAGATACCGCAATCCGTCTCCGAAATCAGAGGTATGTGTCTGCTTCCAGACTCTAGCGGATACTGCAATCCACCGCCGAATTCTTGGAATGGCACTAATTCGAGAAATATACTGCAGATGGGTCGAGATGGTGGCAAGAGAGATGGAAAGGCACTTGATCCTCCTCTGGCGAAGCGATAATGAAAGTCGCAGCCGACTTCTGCAGGCACGTCTGGTCCTCAGACGAGGCAAAGGGGCAGGCCTGCGGCACGAGACTCTTCCTCTGCCCCTTCCCGCCGCACACGGGGTGGGTCAAGCTCGGCACCTTCCTGTTGCACACGGGCTGGGTCAAGCTCGGCGCCTTCTTGCCGCACACGAGGTGGGTCAACCCCGGGCCATCGCCCGCCCCGCCCTTCGGAGTTTCCTGCGTAAGATCCCAAGAAGCAGAAAGAGGTACAACTTTACCCTCCACCAGAAGAGCCGCTTAGGATGATTGAACTGCGCAACCACACCTACCAAATGATTAAAGGTCTTAGATGAGTACATCATGTTCATGTTTCAGGGATGCCAGTATACTCTTTTTCGACACCATATGCTGCCTCTCTTGGACTGATGGATTGTGAATCAGGAAAGTACGAGGATAAGCCATCTCTACATAGTATTGTCTACAGAGATTGTGAACCACCTCGGCGTAGTTTGCTCGGTGGGTCGTTCCCGTCCGATGAGGAGATGGCCGGACTTTTTATTGACTCATTCACAGGTAGGCGAGCATATCGCATGCCTGACATGCTTACCCCAGAGGTAAATGTGGTTCACGGGGCACTACGGAAGACATTGTTACCACGGATTGGCAATGCAGAGTCCATCACTAGTCTTCAGTAGTGGCTTCTCCTTCACGTCATGACTGGCCGGCCCTTCGACATCATGGAATTTATTTTATGTGAGATTGAAGATGTTATCCTTGATGGGTTGATTGTGGCCCGACATATGCCATATGCTCACTGGATCTCCTTCAGCATGAGTCGTGTTACCAGAGTAGATGAAGACGGGGAAGTGGTGCGAATTGTACCCAAAGATTGGCATCCCGAGTACATGAAGTCCAAGACACATTTCAAGGAATACAGGCCTGCAAGACCAGGAGACAGACGTCGTGGCCTAAAGGCTACAATTGAGCCATCTCCTGATGACATTTGTTCCTCAGACAGCGAAGACAATGAGGCATCTCCAGTGAGACATCTCCGAGTACATGATGGTGCGTCGCTACCCACTACAAAAACAGAAACAGTTGTAGTCACTCCAGCAACAACTAGTGAGCCAATGGACTCTTCATTCTTTCTGAAACTCATCCTTGAAAATCAGTGCGAGTAGACCAAGTTCCAGTCCATGATGGAGAAGAGGATGGCACAACAGGAGGAGTTAAACCGCACGCACTCGGAGCAGATAGTACAAATGGTAACACAGCAGCAGCGCACTATGGAGAATTTTTTGAATGCTTCACTCAGTCACCTTCACCAAGTTAACGGCTTACCACCACCGCTCTACTCGCACCTATTGGTCAGACCCCCTTGCAACTCATGCCTCCTGCTAACTTGGGTAAATCATCTGAAGTCTCTGAGCTGCCTCACAGTTCAGCCATTGGTTCACAATGGATGACAGAAAAGGATTCCAAAGAAGAAAAGGAAGCAAATGCATCAATACTCAAGGTTCTATCTGATATTGCAGCAAGGGAACAGAACAAGGAAGATCCTTTGGTGGCAACAGCAAACGATCCGGATGGTCGTGTTATCTCTGCCGGTAGTAGTGCAGAACATCCTGGTCACTCTACTTTGCAAGTTCTGGAACATCCTGCTCCAGCTACCTCAGAAGGCTCTCCTACAGCTGATCCTACTCCTGCTGCAGCTACATCGGAAGGCTCTCCTGCAGCTGATCTTGCTCCTGCTGCAGCTACCTCAGAAGGCTCTCATGCAGCTGATCCTCCTCCTGCTCCTGCTGCAGGTACCTTAGAAGGCTCTCCCGCTCCTGCTCCTGCTACCTAAGAAGGTGTCGACACCGTTTTTTGACACGTATCAATAAGGAGCAAAGAGTTGACGAGAAAAGGTGTTAGAAAAATAGAGGGCTGATAGATCAGCCGGTCGTTTAAGAAAGGAGTCAACAGAATACAGCCGATGGTCAAAGGCAGGGGATCGGCTGAGGGGAAAAAGAGAAAGCGACAAGAGAAGAAATACGGCAAGGAAGGAGAAAGAAGGTTTTAGGTGGGTCAACATCAATTGATAATGGGTCAAAGATAGTTAGTGAGTCCGACTCTTGCGCAAGTCGTTTATTTTTAGCAGTCATAGTTTCTTTTAGTTAGAAAAGGTCTTGTCGTAATCGACTAGGAGTTCGTAGCATCCAAATCTAGATAAGAGGAACATCCATTGCCGCCAGTATATAGCACTGAACAGTCCCCAGAACAAATCGGCGCGCTACTCAAATATTTGGAATTTCGGACGCCCGGGCAAAGCAGATGTTAAATGTCCTTTTTGCTTCCCCCTTCCCAGCAGCACCCCGTTTCAGCCACCACCATAATGAAAGGTTATATTGGTAATCTAACAGGGCCCTCCATTGAAATGGATAAATTACCCCCGCCCCCGTCCCTTCCCACCCTTGTACTCCTCACCATCTCAAATCTTTCCGCCCCCATTTCCCCTTCCCTCCTCGCCGCCAGCCCAAATCTTCACCTCGTCTCCTCCATCATCCCAATTCTACCGCTCATAGCTTTAGCCCCTTTCCCATATGCCTCTGTAGAACCAGCAGTGACGACACAATGGCACCAGGAGGGAAGGTCGTACGAAGGAAATATCCAGAACAAGGTACAATGTTTTCCTCCTCGGTTCAGCTTCCCCGGTGGATTCGTACTTGCGTGTTTTCCCATGTGGCAGATCCCATGAGTGCACTTGTTTTTTTGATCAGGTAGATCCCATGTTTACAGTAGGTCTTCTTAGGATCTTGTTTTGACTAGGAACATCCGTTCAGGATCTTGTTCGGCTAGGAACATCGTACTTGTTCTTATCGAAGTTTTTAGATCTGACAGATCCCATTTCTACACTAGTTCCTCTTAGGATCTTGTTTTGACTAGGAACATCCTTTTCAGGATCTTGTTTCGGCTAGGAACATCCTACTGGTTCTTATAGAAGTTTTTAGATCTAGTTTTATTTACAGTGGTAGGCCAACCTTACAGAAGTTTCTCTCCTTTCCTAACAGAAGTAGACGTGTGCTGCGATTACGAGCGGCAGAGGGACATTACTGTCTTGAGGAATCACACATTCTTCACTATGCTTGGCCTCGATAAAATTAAATCACTTTTACCACCTGTCTGACCAAGCAGAAAGGGTACCAACGATACTAGAATACAAGATCCGGATCCGGAGTACAACCCGTCTGATGAACATGAATCTGACCAAGAGACATGTCAACAAGAGGTAATCTTATAATGAACTCGTTTCATGTATTAGTTATGCAGGATTGCTTCTGAACTTCTTTTTTTTGATGAATTTTGTGTAATCAAGTCACTCATAGGATACCTGTCAGTGGAGGAAGAGGGACCAAGAGAATTTGGGCACCAAATGACCCTACCAAAATGCCTCCTAGACTGACTAGGACCAAGGCAAGGGAACTGGCTTTAGCTGATGGGAGTGGGACAACTCCTGATACACAAGAATTGCCCACTGAAGGCCAAGCAATAGCAACCCACGATGAGAACATCATCGACATGATGACTGCAGAAGGCAAGACATTTGATCTCATATTCGAATGTCCTAACTACCAATCGAATAATTATTAACTTTGTATGGTTGTAATAAACTTGTTCGGTGATGCACGCCCTTCCAGAGTACAACGGGGGCCGCAAGATTCAAGAAGATTGGACAGAGATCTGGACTAGATTAGCCGAGGCTTAAATGGCAAGATCCCTATACACATTCAAGAAGGGCTCAAACGACCAGAGGCACCAATGCAAGCTGCAAAGTTTGCATCAGAAGGTGGGATCATAGTGCGTGGGCACATACCGATCCTTACTTGCTGGAAGGACTACAAGCCGAAGAAGAACCAACAAGATGGTGAAAAGACTGAAGACCATCTCAAGAACTACATGGGCAAACTAGCGGTGTGCATATGTCCACTCATCTACTACCATAGTTCTTTGCATCCATTCTTGTCATCCAATTTTCTGATAATTGTGTTGTGCTAGGGGCAATTTGACATGGACACCACCAGTGAGCCTGTAAGGGCGGTGTGCAGTGACATGCTGAAGTCAATACAGAGACAGGCGAGGTATCACCTGAAGCAAAAGTACTTCAATGATGTTCCAGCAAATGCAGTCCCAACTAAATCTCCTGTGAGCAATCTGACCGACACCCAGTGGAAGGCACTGGTTAACATGTGGTCTTCCCCTGAGCACAGGGTATGATAGAACTTCAACTTGCCACTACCACATTTCCATGTACTGATATATTGTTCTTATTCTTATTTCTTACACGAGTTCTTATTATTGTAAAGATGAGGTGTAGTACAAACACTAGTAATCGAGGAAGGGTCAAGTACCATTAGTGCACGGGATCTTGAAGCTACGTTGTACAAGCTAATCTTGTGGTAAGTAGATGAACAAGTCATGTTTTTTCTTTGTAGTTCATTTCATGAACCATTTTTCAATGCTAGCACTTTAATAATTATGCCTATTTTTGAAACATATTTAGAGGCAGAAGTATTTTGCTGAACGAGAAGGGATAAGTCCACTTGATTATTTCAAGTCCTTCCACTACAGTAAGAATGGCTTCATCGCTCCAGTACAGGCAGCCATTGTAAGTACTTGTCTGCTTTTGAATTCTTCTTTGCAACAATACTAGAAACATGTGTGACTATTTATTTTAAACCATTCATTTTATTTCCTTTTTTAGGCTCGCATGGAACAAATTGTCGTTGAACCTTAAGGCGGCCAACTAGGAAAGACTGCTGCTGAAGCAGTGGCAGAAGTTGTCCAATCTAGGACTTTTCGGGAGGTTGTGGGCGAATGCCCGCCTTCCATGAAAAACACTAGGGTTACTACTGCACTTCAGGTTCAGAAAATACAAGCTGGACTTGACAATGAGAAGCAAGGGGGGCACAACTGCGGCAAAAGATTGATGAACAGGAGGCCGAGATGAGCAAACTAAGATTGAAGGCTCAACAACAGGAGACAACATTGAAGTCTCAAATAGAAGCGCTTGAAACTTTGAAGAAGAGCACAAATGACATGCATAATCTGATCCAAGGCTTGATAAATTTCAGCCAGGTTTATCCTCCTCTCAACTGAAGTGTGGTCCTGGTGAACTTGTGTTGCTGATGACTTGTACGTTGATTTGATTCGATGCTAACTTGATGTATGTTGCACAATTGTATTGGTTGAACTATTCGCTGAATGTGGTGTGAATTATATGGAAGTGGGAAATGTTCTGTTTTGTTGTCTGATTATGTGAAGGTGATCAGCAGCCAGAATAGTAAACAGTGCCCTGCGAAAAGCAATATGGCCTGAGGCCTAGGAAAGGCCCTAGGGATAATTGCCCAAAATCAAATGTCCCTACATAATGCAATACGTGCCAAGTTTGTTAGATGGACTAGGGCCCAAAATAAAACAGTCCAATATAGCGTGCAACAAACATTTAGGGAATGGCCAAAAAAATAACATGAAAACCTAAAATGGGCTAAAATTGGCCCAACAATATTAGGCACACAAAGGCTCTTATATGGACCGGGCCTCAATTTGTGACGAACTGAAATCGTCATAACCTCCTGCCACGTCGGAGCCACGATGGATCTCGATCCAACGTGGCGCAACCGCCGAAACAGGTTTATGACAACAAGTGTTATGAATTTAT
Organism: Cenchrus fungigraminus; assembly: GCA_036936925.1. Taxonomy (NCBI): domain Eukaryota; kingdom Viridiplantae; phylum Streptophyta; class Magnoliopsida; order Poales; family Poaceae; genus Cenchrus; species Cenchrus fungigraminus. The sequence goes on along the minus strand of CM072779.1, from coordinate 86,374,717 downwards.
ACACGTCATTAAACTCATGACGCTGTGAAATAAGGTCTCGTCATTAATCGTGGTTTGTGATGCGTGATTAATGATGAAGCATTTTTGTAACAACCGGCGTCATTAATCGCGGTTTATGACGAGAATCGCCCTTTTTTTGCGTCACTAGTCGGCACATTCCTTATAGTGCATGTTGCTCCAAACAGGTTGAAATCCAGATCCCGGAAAAGCCAGATCAACTAACTAGGGGTTGGATATGGTGGAGTAGAAGACGAAATCCCACACACAATTGCACGAGAGCTTGAATAGGGAAAAAATGAGGGGTAGATACGACTTTGAAGCGACCACTGGCCATTGCTGCTACATGGACTGGCAGTGGTGGTGGTAGGAAAGGAGCTAATGTGGGGATTCTGGTGGACGCGACAGTTCCCCTCTCGTTGCCCTGGGAGACCACGCGGAGGGGTATGCTGAGGGAAAACTCCTAAGTGCCAATTTGATTTGCATGCCAAAATTAATTGTATGTGACCAATTGCCGCATCGCCGCCGCACCGCTTCGCCTTCCGCCGAGCTGCGCTGCTTTGCCTCGCACTGTGTCGCACTACCTCGCCTCACCAAGCACTACCTCATCTCGCGCTGCGTCTCCTTGCCCGGTAACCGCGCCGCTCTGCCGATACTCGCCGGCGCCGAGACCGTGCCCGCCGACGTTGAGCCCACACGTGCCGTCGTTTTGTGGTTCGGCCTTCGAGCCGTGACGATCTCTCTCTGCAGGTGCACGCGCAGCCGCGGCAGCCAAATCCCGTCCCTGGCCGGCCCTTGCCGCGCCGCCACCCCCTTTCTGGCATTTTGCCGAGCACCTTGGGCGAGACCCCCTTTCCCCTGATCCTGAGTGGAACCACACGCACGGCCACATGCACGCCCGATCGCAAGCATCGCAGAGGATCCTGCAGGCGCCCAATCGAATAGATCCTCTGCAGAGTTCAGGGTGCATCTCTAGACTTCCTCTTGTGAACTCTGGATGGGCCTCGGCCCACGAAGCCGGCTGAGCCCAGGTGTTAATCAGGCCAGGCTGGATGAGAGATAAGGGTGCTTATCTAAACTTTTGAATTCTTGGGCCATACTGGGCCGGCCCATTGGGCCACTAACACTTTGGGCCCAACTTCGGCCCACTAACCTGCTGACCACTGACGTCATGCTGACGTCAGCAATATTTTAATAAAATTTTTTTCAGATTTAATAAAAGGATTTAATAAATGTTTTATAAATCCCTTTTTCTTTAAAAATTCATAACTAATTATCCGGAGCTCCGAAAATTATGAAACCAATTGCGTTGGTTTCATAATTCCTAGACACTCGATGCTACCCCTATCATTATGTTCTCTTGCCCTTGAAACAAACTCCTTTTTGCACCGCATACTTGGGGTATGATTCGTGACCGCTGTCCGCCACTGCGCTATTGTGGGTCTGGGACGCCGGAGCCCCGCAACTAGCCACTGGCTTGCCACGGACAGGGATAACTTCCCCAAGATGCGTCCGCACTGCTTTCCTTGCTTGCACCGCTTCCACCGCCTTGTGCCGCAACCCGCATACCCGCTCTCTCTCTGCCTTGCATCGAGCCGTGTAGCACGCGACGTACCCAGTGTTAGTAACCCGGAAGGCCGCGCGTGATGGACGGTCATGCCTTGAGCAGAGGCCTCTGCTTCAAAGCACGACAACCCCGCGTTGCAACCTAGCTACTACGCTGTGGATATCGTCGTATTGCTAGCGCTTGCTCCACAATACCCCTGAGCACACCTTACCGCATCTCCATCCTTTTATCAACCTCAATCTGATCCTTTCCTTCTCTCTGTGCTGCCACCGCACACTTTGTTCTGATAATGCTTTGCCTAACTCGTTTTGCCTTACCCCTCTCTCCTCATCCTCTGAGCTTTCGCTTTGTTGCACCTATCAGTTGTGCTAATACCTTGCAGGCGCAATCACCAAGGCCCTTAGCCTTTGATCGACCACCCAACCTTGAACTAACCCTTCTCTCTAACTTGTGTTCTAGAATATAAAGCTAGTAGCTTAAAACTATTTTGATATAAAACTAATTACTTTGATTTCCAAAAGTTAATTAGTGCTGCTTGTAACTAGATCAGATTTATTTTGGTTCTTCTAAATTGATGTTATTTAGAGTTATTACTTAGATGATTGTCGTTATTTATTTCCACGTCGCATCTCGTGTAGGCTTGTAATCATGTTTGAAGACCCGAGCTGCGACGACAACCCGAGCTGTGACGTTTGGAAAGACCTTTGACCCGAAGGAAGGTCCCAACCTCTACTACTCTACGACGACTACCGCGCAGGTGTCATGTCACTCCCGACCATGTAGATCCCATGCATGCTATTTAGTTGCTAGTGCTTTATTTATGATGCTTTGGATGACTGAAATGCATAGACAATCTTTTAGCCATGCCTTGGATTTGATATATCCTGTTCCTTGAACTTCCTACCTTTGGGACTAGCTACAGACCCCTAGCTAGTCCCCGATATTTGCTTTACATACAATTTACCGGTTTCGAGATATGGATGGATCTCTGGTTTGGACTGAGATTGGGATATCTCGGTATTCTAGTGTGTGTTTTGGGTGAGTGTGTATCCTTGACGTGTTACCGCGGGAGCGAGCAGCTTTGGTTACTTGTGAACGCCTGTCTAGGGGAGATGCGACCTGGCCTCCCGCCCTAGCGGCGTGTCGGACGGGTGGAGTTGGCGGAGTGCTCGCTCCTTGCTAATTAAGGACCGATCGACTGTGTGACCTTGATCTTTGGTCTATTTTCGTACAAACCGTTCGCCTTGTTATGGGCGGGGTTCGGTCCGAGAACTAGTAGGTGGATGGCATCCAGCCTGTAGGCGGACCGGTGTGGTCGTGTGAGGGGGATGGGTTATACCCCCCGAGTAGACGTCGCCCCGGCTCCTCCGGGGATGGTTTCACAGCTTCGAGGCCCTGCCGGCAAGTTTCGCGCCCCAGTCAGGACGAGTCAGGCTCGGAGAGGCAGGAGAGTGCCATCCACTGCTAGGTCTCTGGCCGTTAGGTAGGGATGTGGAACGGCGGCCACCGTTTCTGCCCAATCTGGCGGGTCCAGTTGTACAACCTCTGCAGAGTGTTAAACCTATAGCTATAGTCCGTGTCCACTGGTATGGACAGCCCTTTCGATCTCTCACCTGGCTTGTATTCTTTTGTGCTGCTTTCTCTCCCCCGAGTGTGTGAGCCCGGCTTGGTGCCGTTGAGATGTGAGGTAGGAGTTGGTGACCTCACATCGTAGATGAGAGTGGGATGCTGTGTCTCAGTTGAGATCCAGTGTGTTGGTGTTCTTTTCTCGGTTGGGGTGTTGACCCCGGAGGCGTTGGCCTCAAAGGTGTGGATCTCCTCGGAGATGGTGACCTCTCTGCATTACCGCTTACCTTGATGTTGCTACCGCTGCTTGCATAAACCTTCTACAGCCATATATAGGCTTATCCATGCATACTAGAATTCATCCACCGCTTTTGCTCTTTGTTGGGAAGCTGACATGACCTACCCGCTTATCGGGTAGATGGCGATGCTTTCAGACTTGGTGATCGACTACGTCAACGACGATGAAGGATGGGAAGACTAGAGCTGGTCCTACACTCAAGTTTGCCTGTGGAGCTGGAGACGCCTCGCTTCGATAGATCCGCTGCGTAGATGATTTACCTTTCTTGTTTAGTCCATTTGGACTTGTACCCGGCATATGCCGAAATGTTGTACTCTAATGTATTAATAAAATTATGTAATTTTCCCTTTTTCTTGTGTTGTATGGATTTGTACCACTTGAGACAGGGTTTGCACGTGATAGCCACTTCCTGGGACTATCACAGAGGTGCAGAGGATCGGGTTTCCAGTTTTGGAAATCTAGTTCGTTTCAGGTGGTATCAGAGCCGTACTTGACCGTAGGATGAGCCCTAGTAATGATCGATAGTTTGGGACAGCCTAAACATCCTTGATTGAGTATATACTCCTTGAATTCTATATAAACCCCCTTGAATTCTACTATTATATCCTTGACTTCTCACTAACTAACTAACTTACTAACAACGCTTCTTCGAGTTTGCTGACCTTGGAGAACAACGATTGTTGCTTGATCAAGACCGAGACATACTCGGAAGGATGCCCCGTACAAGACAAAGGCAACACCTGTAAAGGCAGTGATGGAGATTGGGTACAGGAAAAAGATGAAGATGACTCTACAGGACTTAACTGGACTATCCCTTGTTGAACCCTCAATACCAGATTACACCATTATAGTTGCGCTACATTGGGATTCAGACTACCGAAGATGGAATAGACTGCCCCTCCTTAATGCTGCAGGAAGACTGCATACTAGAGAAGCAATAGGAACAATATGCACCCTTACAAACCCCATCTCTGCACAGGACAAAGCGTGGATGACACCACATTGAAGATAATGATGAGTTAAGATTCTAATTCCACGTACGCCCACATAAGGAACTGGTTATCTGCTATATGGATGTGGCACATGTAAGCTTGGATGCAGGAGTCAGAAACTCCTGGGATGCCCGTGGCTCAGCATTTGGATAAAGACCTATCGACGAAAAGCTACACGAATAACTGAGTCGCCAAGGATTAAGATACTACAACAAGCTACAGCTACTGAAGGCAAATAATGGATTGAACAGTTAAGTATAGAGAAAACATCACATATATGGAGCGAAGAGTTGCTAAACCATTATATGGAATACCTTAAACGAGAAGTGTGAAATATAGATGCCTGGATTTGAATCTCCCTGACCGACCAGAATCGACGCGGGATTAGAATGAACAAATGAGAAACACAGGGCACAGATGTAATGATAAACATAGAGCACCCCCTTTGGGAGGACAATGCCACGAGAACCATGGACGAAGAAGAGTAGTCCAATTAAGAAGGAGTATCTGAATTGGAAGCATTGGACTAAGATCAAGAAGATTTTAGCTTTCTCCCACGGAACCCCATGCTCCTCATAGGCTACGTATGGAACCTCCTCAGTCAGAAAGATAATTTCGTTAATTGGACCCTATCCCAGAGGATCGTGAAGGAAGCAATAGCTACCAGATACAACATCAGTACTGTGCAAGTCAAATGGATAACAATAAGACATGTGACTCAAAGAGGAATATGAAACACAATTTACCAGATCTCAATTAAGCCAGCACAGAGAAGAATTTCACCAGCTTGTTTCAGAAGGATCAACACCGAGATGTCAGATGGAACGTATCCTTTCAAGTGATGTAACACTAACCTTAGTGAAACTCCCTCAAGTGCCCACGATATACTAGTATTCTTTTCCCTGGTGTATTCTCAGAGGTCTTAGGAGTCAGCCTCGAGATACATGTTTGTTTGGTGCATTGCTTGAGTGATTGGATCTTTATGGTCTTATGGTTGTTATGCCTCTTCATGTTTGTGTGAAATTGTATTGAGTGTTATGCTTGCTAGATCTTTAGATGACTCCTTTAGAGGCCATAGCTTACCCCTCCTGCAAGGACCGAGAGCTTGAAAAATGAAGACCGACATGTCAAGCATATTAAGAAGACCCTGCTTCAGAAGAAGAGAAGAATTTCTTGGGACTTCGACAAACAGACCAAGACTTCAAACGAGTTACCCGATGATCACTGGATTTGAGTTTGCAAACCAGAAAATGATTACCCGAGAATTTGAAACCCCGAAAGCTCAGGAGAGCATGTACTTCCATGGAAGCATATATTGGTTAAGAGTAGTTGAGTACCCTAAGATGTCGGCAATATACTTTGGATAAGTTCAGTCGATCCCACTTTTGGAATAAGCCATCAAAAAGGAAGCTCTATTGGACACCGTATATTGAACTAGTGGGAAGAAGAACTACCTCGGCAACTACTGGACACAAGTTATCTATACCACCTTGCAGTTGGAACCTACCTATTGGAAAATAAGTCAGAAGGGTTTGCTAAGCATACAAGAGTAAGGTAGATGTGACTTCCACGTGAAGATCCATCCTAAGAAATTGGAACCAAATTGACTGGTGTGAGATTCCGGATGGGAAGAGTCACTCACACAGTCGAGGGTGTTGCAGACGACCCCTCTTAACACAGACTATCATTAATGGGAAGTAACCGTTCATAGAGTTTATGACCTGGAGCTAATCAGACATGTCGGATGTGCTAGCACTCTGACGAGAATCGTGGGAGACGTGCTAAACCTGCATATGGTTACTATAAGGGTCGCACCCGAAGATTGGTAAAGATTACTGACACTCAGAGAAGTTCTGGAAGTTGAGAATTCACCCTGGAATTTGAGGAACTTTGATTAGCCGCACAAGACCCTCCGATGGAATACAAGTATTACAATAGGGTAAACTACTTGGATGTGTCGTGCATGAAGCAGGAAGATTCCCTAAGCCTCAAGATAGCTGAGGAAGTAAAAAAAGGAAGTTATGTTCACCTAATTGCAACTAGTTGCTGAGAGTGCACGCCATAAGAGGTGCGACTGCACTAATGTTTTGGAAAAATCAGTATATCTACTTATGGATCAAGAGATAATATTTTATATCTTCAACATATCCCAGATGGATATGGCTTCAATAAGATATCTTGGGTAAACTAGGGAAACCTAGAGAATATATGAAAATATGGATGAAGAAAGGATATTTAAGGAAACTCAATATTTGGATGGCGTACCTCTCTTGGAGAAGCAGTCAAATTGGACAAGGATGATACTATACCTATGGGTACGCTAAGACTACAAGCTTCGGCATATGGCAACCAATTGGATAATAGATCGCCATATGTAATCCCACTACTTGCTTGCTGCAAGATGGGCTCAGAGATATCGCCGGAATTGCAGAACTCCTCCAGGCCTAAGGAATACGACTCCCTCATATGGAGAGAAGTGGGAGACTCGTGCCAAATTGGATTAAAAGTACATAATGGACGCCATGAGAGTATGGCCGAGTCCGTACGGAATAATTTTGGTATAAGCTAAAATAATAGGAAGGGGCCAACCTCAAACGGGAGGATTGGAATAATCTGTAACTATCATGCTCCAACCTGCTCTAAGTTTACCAAGCTTATGTAACACGGCTAGAAGCGATGGATTAAGATGGAGGAAATTCTGGCCTACCATTGGAATTTCTCACGAACGTGAACAAGAGTAAAGTTCTTTGGGATATTTGGATCAAATCTAGCAAGTGCTTATGGGTGCCAACGAAAGAGAACACACGATAGCACTTGGCTTCAGAAAGACTCACATGGAAACGATATATGTTGAGACTAAACACGAGTGGAACCATATGGAAGAGAGAGAGACATTGTCAACAAAGCTCTACAATGTCAAGGACATCAATATCTTGAAGACCTACCGGAGAGAAGACCCTCACCACCCCCGGTACGAGCTTAATCTCGGGGACGAGATTCTTGTGAGGGGGGAGGAATGTAACATCCCAGAAATTTGAATGTTTTCCCATATGTAAATTTTCGCAAAAATTTAGAACTTTTTGATTGAACATGTGTGTCACCATATTTAAACCCTTTCTAGCCCCTTTCCCTTATTCCTAAAGAGATAAAACCAAAAATATAAAAAAAATATATTTTCAAATTATGGTGAAATATGTGATTTGGAGTTTATGGATTTTATTTGAGTGCGTATTGAATTTGAAATTATTCAATTTCAAATATATGGTTTAAACGTAATTCAAATCTATTTTCAAAACTCTATCCAATCTTTGGGCCAGATAACACCTAGTCAAGTTCGGCTGACCACCTTCAACTCCAGGCCCATGAGCAACCTAAACCCCGACCTCTCTTCCTCTCAGCCGAAGCCGGCCCAACTCGGCCCACCTCCTTTTTCCTCGCGCGTGTGTCGCTGACGAGTGGGGCCGCGGGGCGCCCTGCTCTTCGTCCCCGCTCGGTCAAGACCGCGCACACCTACACCGTGCTCCGCTGCCACGCCCGCACGCACACGCTCGGCCAGGGGACAGGACCCCGACCGCGCCTGTGGCACGGACGCCGGGCCATCCGGCCGCGCCCACGCTCCGCCCGGCCTTTTCCCTTTTTACCCTCGCCTGTCGACGCGCATCCGTGCCCGCCAGCCATACCCGTGCCTCCACGTCGGCGTCCACACCATAGCAAGCCAATAGAGACCCTTCCGTGACCCTTCTACCCTTGCCTCGTCGTGCACAAGCTTCTAATCCCCCGGGCGAGGCCCCTGCTGCAAGGCATCACACACTTGGGGTTTTCCCCCCTTTGGTTCCTCTGTTCGCCGCCGAGAGGAGGAAAGGGAGAAGAGGGAGAAGGATGAAGGGGGAAGAGAAGGTTGCGCGCGCATCACCACTGCGCCGCTCGGCTGAAGTCAAGGACCTCGACGCCGGAGCAGGAAGGGCAGCGGAGAGAGCCGTCCATGAGCGGGTGGGAGCTGGAGCCAGGGAGCACGACGCGCCGCCGCCACACCTCGCCGTCGCCGTCGACATCTTCTTCGCCGCGGCCGTCACTGCCTCGTCTACACCTCCGCCCCTCGGTGAGCCAGAGACCGCACCTCCTCTTCTTCTTCACCATGGGAGCGCGCCCCTGCGCCGCGCCGCTGGCTTCGTGCCGTGCATTGATCGCGCGTTCGCCGCCGTGGCGTACCCCAACGCCGCACCGGCCGTCGCCATCCTTTTCCCGTCGAGCGATCGCGCGTCCATGTCCGGCTTTCGTGCCGTGGTTCTTCTTCTTGCAGGTTGCCGCTGCTGCTTCTCCGCGCCGTGTCGAACGCTGCAGCTCCGGAAAACCGGACGCCCGCGCCTCGACCGGGCGTGCCACGCCAGGGAGTAGCCCTGCGTGCGCACGGGTTGCCAGGCCAAGCGCACCCATGCGTCCAGCCGCAGTAGTCGTGCGCTCGCCCTTTTTGCTTGATCGCGTTGCATCGCTCTGCTTCACCGCCGTGTCGCCGCCGCATCGCAACCCGCCTTGCCGCCGCCACGGGCTGAGCCAGTCCTTGGGGTCTCCAACGGGCACCCGGCCGTGTAATGAAGCCACGTGCTAGCGCTGCTCTGCCGCAGCGCTTCCTGTTGAAATCGGCCATCGCAGCAGCTGCTTGCCGCACTTCGCGTCGCCGCCGCGCGCCTCGCCACGTAACACCTCATGTCGCCGTGACGTGCGCCCCTCCCAGCCTCATCGCAGCCTCTCGCCGCTCTGCTTCACACCGCCGCTCTCGCCGCGCCGCGACGCGCTGCTCCACGAAGTTCCACCGCGTTGCGTCTCTTGCCGCATCGCCGCCGCGCCGCACCGCTTCGCCTTCCGCCGAGCTGCGCTGCTTTGCCTCGCACTGTGTCGCGCTACCTCGCCTCACCAAGCGCTGCCTCATCTCGCGCCACGTCTCCTTGCCCGGTAACCGCGCCGCTCTGCCGATACTCGCCGGCGCCGAGACCGTGCCCGCCGACGTTGAGCCCACACGTGCCGTCATTTTGTGGTTCGGCCTTCGAGCCGTGACGATCTCTCTCTGCAGGTGCACGCGCAGCCGTGGCAGCCAAATCCCGTCGCCGGCCGGCCCTTGCCGTGCCGCCACCCCCTTTCTAGCATTTTGCCGAGCACCTTGGGCGAGACCCCCTTTCCCCTGATCCTGAGTGGAACCACAAGCACGGCCACATGCACGCCCGATCACAAGCATCGCAGAGGATCCCGCAGGCGCCCAATCGAACAGATCCTCTGCAGAGTTCAGGGTGCATCTCTAGACTTCCTCTTGTGAACTCTGGATGGGCCTCGGCCCATGAAGTCGGCTGAGCCCAGGTGTTAATCAGGCTAGGCTGGATGAGAGATAAGGGTGCTTATCTAAACTTTTGAATTCTTGGGCCATACTGGGCCGGCCCATTGGGCCACTAACACTTTGGGCCCAACTTCGGCCCACTAACCTGCTGACCGCTAACGTCATGCTGACGTCAACAATATTTTAATAAATTTTTTTTCAGATTTAATAAAAGGATTTAATAAATGTTTTATAAATCCCTTTTTCTTTAAAAATTCATAACTAATTATCCGGAGCTCCGAAAATTATGACACCAATTGCGTTGGTTTCATAATTCTGAGACACTCGCTGCTACCCCTATCATTATCTTCTCTTGCCCTTGAAACAAACTCCTTTTTGCACCGCATACTTGGGGTATGATTCGTGACCGCTGCCCGCCACTACGCTATTGTGGGTCTGGGACGCCGGAGCCCCGCAACTAGCCACTGGCTTGCCACGGACAGGGATAACTTCCCCAAGATGCGTCCGCACTACTTTCCTTGCTTGCACCACTTCCACCGCCTTGTGCCGCAACCCGCATACCCGCTCTCTCTCTGCCTTGCATCGAGCCGTGTAGCACGCGACGTACCCAATGTTAGTAACCCGGAAGGCCGCGCGTGATGGACGGTGGTGCCTTGAGCAGAGGCCTCTGCTTCAAAGCACGACAACCCCGCGTTGCAACCTAGCTACTACGCCGTAGATATCGTCGTATTGCTAGCGCTTGCTCCACCATACCCCTGAGCACACCTTACCGCATCTCCATCCTTTTATCGACCTCAATCTGATCCTTTTCTTTCTCTCTGTGCTGCCACCGCACACTTTGTTCTGATAATACTTTGCCTAACTCGTTTCGCCTTACTCCTCTCTCCTCATCCTCTGAAATTTCGCTTCGTTGCACCTATCAGTTGTGCTAATACCTTGCAGGCGCAATCACCAAGGCCCTTAGCCTTTGATCGACCACCCAACCTTGAACTAACCCTTCTCTCTAACTTGTGTTCTAGAATATAAAGCTAGTAGCTTAAAACTATTTTGATATAAAACTAATTACTTTGATTTCCTAAAGTTAATTAGTGCTGCTTGTAACTAGATCGGATTTATTTTGGTTCTTCTAAATTGATGTTATTTGGAGTTATTGCTTAGATGATTGTCGTTATTTATTTCCACGTCGCATCTCGTGTAGGCTTGTAATCATGTTTGAAGACCCAAGCTGAAACGACGACCCGAGCTGTGACGTTTGGAAAGACCTTTGACCCGAAGGAAGGGCCCAACCTCTACTACTCTACGACGACTACCGCGCAGGTGTCATGTCACTCCCGACCATGTAGATCCCATGCATGCTATTTAGTTGGTAGTGCTTTATTTATGATGCTTTGGATGACTGAAATGCATAGACAATCTTTTAGCCATGCCTTGGATTTGATATACCCTGTTCCTTGAACTTCCTACCTTTGGGACTAGCTACAGACCCCTAGCTAGTCCCCGATATTTGCTTTACATACAATTTACCAGTTTCGAGATATGGATGATTCTCTGGTTTGGACTGAGATTGGGATATCTCGGTATTCTAGCGTGTGTTTTGGGTGAGTGTGTATCCTTGATGTGTTACCACGGGAGCGAGCCGCTTTGGTTACTTGTGAACGTCTGTCTAGGGGAGATGCGACCTGGCCTCCCTCCCTAGCGGCGTGTCGGACGGGTGGAGTTGGTGGAGTGCTCGCTCCTTGCAAATTAAGGACAGATCGACTGTGTGACCTTGATCTTTGGGCTATTTTCGTACAAACCGTTCGCCTTGTTATGGGCGGGGTTCGGTTCGTGAACTAGTAGGTGGATGGCATCCAGCCTGTAGGCGGACCGGTGTGGTCGTGTGAGGGGGACGGGTTATAGCCCCCGAGTAGACGTCGCCCCAGCTCCTCCGGGGATGGTTTCACAGCTTCGAGGCCCTGCTGGCAAGTTTCGCACCCCACTCAGGACGAGTCAGGCTCGGAGAGGCAGGAGAGTGCCATCCACTGCTAGGTCTCCGGCCGTTAGGTAGGGATGTGGAACGGCGACCACCGTTTCTGCCCTATCCGGCGGGTGCAGTTGTACAACCTCTGCAGAGTGTTAAACCTATAGCTATAGTCCTTGTCCACTGGTATGGACAGCCCTTTCGATCTCTCACCTGGCTAGTATTCTTTTGTGCTGCTTTCTCTCCCCTGAGTGTGTGAGCCCGGCTTGGTGCCGTTGAGATGTGAGGTAGGAGTTGGTGACCTCACATCGCAGATGAGAGTGGGATGCTGTGTCTCAGTTGAGATCTAGTGTGTTGGTGTTCTTTTCTCGGTTGGGGTGTTGACCCCGGAGGCGTTGGCCTCGGAGGTGTGGATCTCCTCAGAGATGGTGACCTCTCTGCATTACCGCTTACCTTGATGTTGCTACCGCTGCTTGCATAAACCTTCTACAGCCATATATAGGCTTATCCATGCATACTAGAATTCATCCACCGCTTTTGCTCTTTGTTGGGAAGCTGACATGACCTACCCGCTTATCGGGTAGATGGTGATGCTTTCAGACTTGGTGATCGACTACGACAACGACGATGAAGGATGGGAAGACTAGAGCTGGTCCTACACTCAAGTTTGCCTGTGGAGTTGGAGACGCCTCGCTTCGATAGATCCGCTGCGTAGATGATTTACCTTTCTTGTTTAGTCCATTTGGACTTGTACCCGGCTTATGCCAAAATGTTGTACTTTGATGTATTAATAAAATTATGTAATTTTCCCTTTTTCTTGTGTTGTATGGATTTGTACCACTTGAGACAGGGTTTGCACGTGATAGCCACTTCCTGGGACTATCACAGAGGTGCAGAGGATCAGGTTTCCAGTTTTGGAAATCTAGTTCGTTTCAACCGATCTCAGGCATGCACCTATCTATCTCACTCTATTTTCTAAATGTGAAATGCTATTACTTATTAATGGTTGTGCATGGGCTTAGCTCTATCTAGACATATCAACTCTTGGAATTAGCTCAACTTATTTAGTGAAAGCAGGTATGCTAGAAATCTCGATATAATTCCTTAGCCATGCTTAGTTTTCGGTAGAAGTCGAGAGGTGGCAAGGTCTCCACCACTCGCTGTCAGGGGTTGAGTCCTAGACAGATCTGCAAGCGGGCTACCCAAGCAGTTTGCAGGCTAATGGAGAGGATCAAGAACTAAGAGCGTAGGTGGTAGTTCACGTGGCGAACTCGGAATACGGCAAGTATGGCGAGGAACACGGGGACATGAGGGTTTAGAATGGTTCAGGCCTCCAGAGAGTAAAACCCTACGTCCAGTTGTGGTGGTGGGATTATGCGAGAGAGGTGAAGATGTCCCCTCGAATGGAACCCTTGGCCGTCTTATATGGGGAACGGACTAGGGTTTCCGTTCGAGTCGGTGGACCCATATCTGGGTCGGTTACAATTTGGGAAGCTATCCTTCCGGATTACAAGGAGTATCCCGTGATACTCGCACCTACTGGCGGCGCCAAGCCGCGTCCTGGTGCCTTGACTTGCACTCCAAGTACTGCGGATCCTCCGAGATCTGGATAAGGTCGCCCGGAGTCATCGGGTCTGTGGATAAGGTCGTGAAACCCACTTGCAGGTCGGCGGGGCTTCTGGCAGGTCGGGTCCACTTGGCAGGGACCTCTGGGACACTAGCCGGTGGGGACCCATGGGTACCCATGTCTCTCAAGCCCCCAATCGACATGTAGGCGTAGCGTCCGAGATGATGTCATGTCGAAGAATGGTAAAGACGTGGCGTCATCGAGGTCGTGTAGGGTGCACGGGGATCCAAAAAAGAAAAACTCCTCCGATGCGCGCTCGAAGCCGAACATCGAGCTCTTGGAAGGAATCCAGAAGGTCGAAGTGAAGGCAAGACGACAATCTTGAAGAACCGCCGACCTGACCCAGATCAGGTGTCAAAAAGTACCTCCCACGACCTTCAGGAAGGTTGCAATGCCAACCGTAGGTAGGTCGAGCAGAGAAGTAACGGAAGCAGGCTTTTAGTAGGTCGATGCGACATAGGAAAATAGGGCGTCGCAAGACGCACAAGCATAGTAGCCCCCGAGCAGTAAAGCGACCAGAATGGCCGGTTTGATGCTCCGAAGAAGAAGAAAAAGAGAACCTATGGCCTTCTGTTGTTAGCATGATGCTCTGTCCACTGAACAATATAGTCCAAGACGTCTAGAATCTTTGAGGAAAACGCCAAACGCCGAAGGCTGACATGACCTGAGTCATGGGCACACTATATGGTCATGGGTCTGCTCCCGCGCATGGCGTAGGTCGCTGTCCATCTGCAAGGTTCAAAATCTCCAGAATGAGTCACGTAGGGGAAAGGCGTGCCGATTTCCCCCCATGGGCGAACAGTGACCTCGTGTTGCACGTGGGAACAGTGACCTTGAGGATAAGCACGCCGCGCAAGCTGGCTTGCGGATTAGATCGAGTGCCACGGGTATAAATAAGCACCCACGCCATTGCGCAAAGCACCCAAGCCGCTTGCGAAGCCATGGCGATGCTGTGTAGTAATTTTTCCATCCTTTGGACCTGTGTCCGACCACCAGAGCATAGAGCTAGTACCGTTCATGCTTGAAGCTAGAAGAATGCTTGCGAAGCCGGAAGAACTCGATCAGCCTCTTCTCCCGGGCCCGCCGAGGAATCTAGGTGCAGCATGGGGCAGTACATGCGTCATCGGGCCTTACACGCTGAGGCCTGATGTGATGCTGTAGAACACCACGCTCCACCCGGAGAGGCCCGAGATGATGCTGGTTCCATTTGGGGTCTTGTGGTGAAGCTCAGACTTGATGCTGGGTACCACAGGAAACCTATTGGAGCTCAAGTAGAGGTGGCTGTGTGGTAGCTATCTCTACAGTAGCTGTAGAGGTCTTCAACCTGGTCCTAAAGCCAGAAGAAAACTTGCGATACGCCTTATTAGTTTAGACTGTATCGCAAACATTTTATAGGGTTGCTCAGGGCCTTTAATGTCTTTGTATCTTGTAATTGGCCAAGGGCCAAAGTCCTTGCTTCTTATGAAGCTGTATGTACACATTCGTATGACAAATGGTATTTCTTAAGTAGATGTAGAGGCGCCCGGGCGGCAGTGGTATGGCTACCAAGGTCCCAGCAGGGCTATGCTAGCACGCCGACCTTCAGAAGGCCTTAAGAAGCGACAAATAGCCTGTGTCGACCGAGTCAACACGACCGTTGTGCAGTGACACAACGCAAGGCGTCAACCTGAAAGTTGTAGGTCTAGGTGACCTAGAAGGCAGCAGGGCCTTAGCAACCTCGTGGAGGAGCTACAGTTATGACCAGGAGGTCGCCAACGGGCAGCGGGGCCTTTAAGCACGGAGCCGTTGGTGTAAACCCGCTGTTGTAGGCCGAGGCGACCTAGAAGGCAGCAGGGCCTAAGAGCCGTGGTGTGAACCCGCCGTCATAGGCCGAGGCGACCTAGAAGGCAGCAGGGCCTAAGAGCCGTGGTGTGAACCTGCCGTCATAGGCCGAGGCGACCTAGAAGGCCACAAAGACTCGGAGCCGTGGTGTGAACCCGCTGCCATAGGCTGAGGTGACCTAGAAGGCATCATCAACCTTGCAAAGGTGATGTGATAGATCCAAAGGTCGTCAGGTGGCCAGGGGACCTTTAAGGCGGATATCAGTTGTAGTATAGTAGGGGTTTGATGTAGGGCATAACGGGTCCATGAGCACCGGGCTGTTGATCACAAAGCTGGCAAGCCTAGATTCCCGTATGACACGAGTCATTACTGCTTGTGACCGTTAGGCCGAATGAGCCGTTGTAGAAGGATCCGTTGGGTCACCGAGAGTCTCGCAGAAGAGACGTTTGGGCGCGGCGGCCCGTAACGCCGCTGGGCCCATCCATAAAAGGCCGAGTGAGGGGCGAGGGACCCCACTCACTTCCATTTCCCCTGAGGGTTATGGTCCTACTGCCGCTGTGAGAGCACTCCGTGCAGATCCACCAGCGCCGCCGCGTTTAGATCCGCCGCGCCGTGCACCGCTGTATGCGTGCGAAGTCCCTAGTGGTGTTTAGAGCTAGATCCATCGGGTTGAAGAAGAAGAGATGGCTCCCGAGCTTGCGCCCACACCGGAGAGCATCTGGGAGCCTTCAACGGTGATGGAGGAGTAGCTCCAAGGTCTCGTGGGGGCGTGGACTGCTGAAGCTGAAGGAGGAGGTGGGATGGAGGCCGGCGACCGGCGAGGCCTTCCCCACCGAGGGGACCGGCGAGACCGTCGCCTTCGTCGCGCACGTCGAGCGCTGATTCGGAGTTCCCACGGGCGACTTCTTCCGCGGGCTCCTCCACTACTACAGGATCGACCTGGTACATCTCGTCCCCAACGCCATCACCACGATCTCCTCCTTCATCCACCTATGTGAGGCGTATCTGGGATACCGCTACATTTCCACCTGTGGCGGTACTTCTTCGAGCTGAAGAAGACGGACAAGTCCGGTGTCATTGGCTTCATGCTCCGACGCTACATGCAGTCGGTGTACATCGAGATAGTGTTGCCGGACAACACCTCGGGCTGGAGGCAAGGGTGGTTCTACATCGACAACCCAAAGCCGGCGCTGGATACAAGGTCGGGGTACACGCTGGGTTCGGTGCCGGAGTGGGGCAACCAGCTGACGTCGTGGGAGAATGACGCCATCAAGCCACTGCTGGACGACCTGGCGAGGCTGAACGCGGAGGACTGACCTGCGGCGCCATGGCGATCAGCTTCAACCCGCGACTCCTGCAGCCGATCCAAGATCGGGTGCACCCGGCATATGGATACTGGGGCCAGGCCGACCCCACCCGGGTGGTGCAGCGTAAGGTCTCCAAGAAGGAGATGGTGGAGCGGGTCAAGGAGCTATTCGCCGGACGGATCCGCAACCGGACGTGCCCTAAGGAGCTCTGCCTGAAGCGGCCCACCGAAGCTGTAAGTCGTCTTCATCCAGTCGACCTTAATTTGTTGCTCGTGCAGTTGGATGTTCAATGTTGGTGATGAAGATCATCTGATGAAGGGTCGTGAAGGCGTGTACTTGTGCCCGGCTCCGCTTCCTGACGAGGATGAGCGGAGCTTCAAGGTTCGAGCTGCGGAGGACATCGGGGTACCTCCACAGCAGCACATTGACAACTACCTCTCCGACTCGACGATGGAGGGTAGTGACGATGAAGATGCCGCCGCGGGGAAGGCGGTGGAGACTACCGTGCCAACGACCCGGTGCTCGCGGCTGGTCACTGGCAAGATGGTGGCATCCAAGGCTGCCAAAGTGGCCGTCGCCACCTAGACGGCAGAGAAGAAGAAGAGAAAGAGGAAGGATGCCACCGCGTCGTCGGAGACGGCAACGGCCAGCGCCGAGGTCGGGACGGACGCTGGTGAAGATGACGACGCAAGGTCGCCCACCACGTCGCCCGAGCAGGGGAGGGAGAAGGTCCCCAAGGCCGTGGAGGAGGTACTCCCGAAGCCCGACGCCGGGGGGCCAAGCGATGCCGGGTCGCAGAAGAAGCCGAAGAAGGCTCCGCCCAGGCCAATAAAGCCCGGGTTGAACTCTGGTAGCAGGTTAGTTGACGAACTTTTACTCACGCACATTTGGATTTGTACGTCTCCTATGCATTGTTGTTGACAGGCTTTGCTTTATTTTTGGCAGGGCGACCCCTGCTACCTCGGAGAGTGGCAAGAACGCATCAAGCCAGGAGGCCTTTGGGCACAAAGGAGGGAAGGCGCCGGTGGAGCAATCACCGGCAACTTCAGCGGGCGACGTCTCGAGCCGAGGCCCTGGGGCCATGAGGATGACAACGTCGGTGGCGACGAAGGTCGCCTCCGATGATGTGCAACAGGTCGAAGGTCTTTAGGAAGAGGACCCGCTCGTGACTGCCTGCTGCCAACGCAGGAGGTGTAGGCTGGAGGGGGAGCGGACCTGGCGAGAAGGATGACAACAACAGGTGCCTCTACGTCAGGACCCCTTGGGAGGATGACATTGTCGCTGACTGCCATGACCTTGATGAGTTCAAGGCGGCATAGCACACGATTGCGCAGACGCTCGCAGTAAGTTTTGTTCTTCCCAAGAAGCCACCACTTTGATTTGTTCTTGCGATGCACGGACCTGACATTGTGTGGTGTAGTCTCTCGCGGGGTGAGCGCAAGCCCGGGCCGACCTGGTGAGGGAAGGCGCAAAGGCGCAGATGGAGGCCACCGCGGTTCGGGAGGCCGTGCTGCAGACCAAGATCCATGCCACGGAAGATATCCGGCGTGTCAAGGATGCCATGGCGAAGCAGGCAGATAAGGAGATCGCCGCCCTGAAGATGGAACTGGAAGCTTCCAAGGAAAAGGCGAAAGAAGCTGAGGATGACCTCAAGATCATCGTGGATGGTATGCTTGAACTTTGCCCCGACTTTGATTTCTGAAAGTTGTATCATTCGCTGACCTTGGTTGTCATATTTCCAGAAGCCAAGAAGAAGGAGGTCGCCTTAAAGAAGGAACTCAAGGAGTCGAAGCACCAAGTCAAGAGCCTCAAGTAGAAGACCAAGGAGGCCCAGGACAGTGAGTATTACTTTTCCCGGAAAGCTGCATATGAGTGTGGTGTACGTCAGGACCTAGAGATCGACCTTTCTTGAGCCAAGCAGACCTTCATTGACTATCAAGAAATGACTGCAGATCTTAAGAAGCAGCTGAGCGACCTCAGGGAGGCCTCTGAGTACCTGATGGACAACTATGTCCCTCAGGTGGATGGGGAAGAGCCCAAGGAGCTCCTCGCCCGATACTCAAAAAAAAAGGAGCTCCTCGCCCATCTGGACGAAGCGGAAGGTCGGATGAAGACCTTGTTGCTGGACACCAGCAAGCTCGCTGCGGCCGCAGCCCTGGCCACAGTGAAATTCCACGAGCCGGCATTTGACCTACGGAAGGTCGCAGAGGAAATCAACCTGGCGGCGCTGGTGGACTCCGAAGACGTCCAAGCCGCCGTGGAGGAGATCGTCAAGGAGGTCGACCTCTGAAATTGTAACTCGGGGTGTATTAGGCTGTCAATGTAGATAGGTCTTGGACCCTTTTGGCGATGTAAATAAACTTGCATGAATGAAAAGGTTTATTAAAGAGCATAACCCCTTATTTGGCAAAGATACTCGTTATGAGAATGCAAAAGTAATGAAGTTGCGAAACCCGTCCCCTCCGCTAACCCAACTCAGTGGAGGAACGGCTTATCGACTGCACGGCTCAGCGTGGAGGCTTAGGTGCAGCCGGCATGCGGAGGGGGGGCCTTGGACCTAAGGTCTCACAACCACACGACTTAAGAATACGCATAAAAAGCATAAAAGCTGTGGTAAGGGAAAACACTTTAAAAAGGTAAAACCCCTCAGGTCGTAAGACCCTTAGGTTGGCAAAGCCAAGCCCCCGAGCGTCTCGAGCCCGGCTTTAGACCAAGCCCCCGAGCGCATTGGGTCCGGCTAAAGACCAAGCCCCCGAGCGTGTCGAGGGGGAGGGATGGACATAAAGTAAAGAGAGACCCAAAAATTGGTCGACAGGAATCCTGCCGAAAGGGAATCTTATATTTATTGACTATGAATTATAAGAGGATAGAGTACATAGCTTTTTTATTGTGATACAAGGCTCCTAAGGGTAGAAGCGACGCAAGTGCTCAATGTTCCAGGGGTTCAGGATGCCCTGGCCATCGGCCCATTGTAGGTAATAGGTCGCCGGTCCAAGACCTCCTTGACTATGAAGGGGCCTTCCCAAGGTGCTGAGAGCTTGTGCATGTCCTTGGAGTTCTGAATCCTCCGCAGGACCAGGTCACCAACTTTTAAGGAACGCTCCCGCACGTTGCGATCGTGGTAGCGATGTAGCTGCTGCTTGTGGCGGGTGTGGTGCATGATCGTGGTCACACGATGCTCTTCAAGGCTGTCGAGGTCGACCCTGCGTGTTTGCTTAGCCTCGGCCTCGTCGAAGTGCTGAATGCGGGGAGCCCCGAAGGCGACGTCAGTGGGGAGGATGGCCTCGGACCCATGGACCAGGAAGAATGGGGAGTACCCTGTGGCCGAGCTGACCTGAGTCCGAAGACCCCATATGACGTGAGGAAGCTTGGCTAGCCACCTAGTAGCATAGGCCGATGAGTCGTCGAAGATGCGATCCTTGATAGCCTGCAGTACCATGCCGTTGGTGCGCTCGACCTGGCCGTTACACCGTGGGTGCACCACCGAGGAGTAGTAGACGTCGATGAGGCTGTCTTGGCAGAAATCCCAGAAATCAGCCCTTGTGAAGGTTGTGCCAAGGTCGGTGACGATCCTGTTGGGGACCCCGAAGCGGTGGGTGATCTCCTCGATGAACTTGGCCGCCTCTTTTGACGTGACACTGGATACGGGCCTGACCTCGATCCACTTGGTGAACTTGTCCACTGCCACGATGATGTGCTTATAGCCGCCGGGAGCAGTCTTGAAGGGTCCCACGGAGTCGAGGCCCCACACTGCGAAGGGTCGGGATGGAGGGATGGTCCGCAAGGCCTGGGCCGGCATGTGCTACTGCTTGGCGAAGAAATGGCACCCCTTGCACCGCCGGACAAGGTCCTAAGCGTCGGCCATGGTGGTAGGCCAGTAAAAGCCAGACTTGAAGGCTTTCCCCACCAAGTTAGCAAAAGCAGCACGGTTGCCGCACTCGCCGCCGTGGATTTCCTATAAGAGCCTGAGGCCCACAGATCACAGGATGCACTTCATTAGCACACCGTTGGAGGCGGACCTCCGATAGAGCTCTGTACCAATGATGACATAGTTGGTGCTGCGCCTCGTGACCTTCTCGCGCTCTGCCTTCTCCTCATGGACCCGATGCTCGAGGATGAAAGCGATGATGTCAAGGCGCCAATTATCTTCGGCCTCAGCCATGAGGACGTCGTGGCCGCCTGGCGGGGGCGCATCGTCGGCTCGTGGTTCTGGGTCGTAGAGGAGCTTGATTGTAGGCTTGCGTAGGTCTTGGACAAATACACCGGTCGGAACCAGCGCACGTTTGGAGCCCACCTTGGAGAGGACGTCCGCCGCTACGTTGTTGTCGCGACAGACGCGACGGAACTCGATCCCTTCGAAGTGACCTTTGAGCTTGTGGACCTCAGCGCAGTAGGCATCGATCGTATGCTTCTTGATGTCGCAGGCCTTGTTGACTTGGTCGATGACGACCTTGGAGTCGCCATATGCTATGAGACGCTTGATCCCGAGGGAGACAGCGATGCGTAGCTCGTGGATGAGGGCTTCGTACTCAGCGCCGTTGTTGGACGCTTTGTAGTGGATCTACAGGACGTACTTCAAGTGATCACCTTGGGAGGAGATGAAGAGCACACCTGCTCCCACGCCTTCGAGGTTCAGGGAACCGTCGAAGTACATCTTCTAGTGCTCCAGCTTTTCTGATGACGGGGGTTGTTGGATCTCTGTCCACTCGGAAACAAAGTCAGCGACGACCTGAGACTTGATGGCCTTCCTTGGGCAGAACTCTAGGTCGAACTCGCCTAGCTCGATAGACCACTTGACGATGCGTCCAGTGGTGTCACGGCTGCACAGGATCTTGCCAATGGGGAAGGCCGAGACAACCTTGATCTTGTGCGACTGGAAGTAGTGTCGGAGCTTGCGCGAGGTGATGAGGAGGGTGTAGAGCATCTTCTGCGGCTGGGAGTACCTAGTCTTGCTATCTGACAAGACCTCACTGATGTACTAGACAGGTCGCTGGACAGGGTAGGGTTTACCCTCTTCAGGTCGCTCTGCCACCAAAACCGAACTGACCACCAGGGTGGTCGCGGAGATGTAGAGTAGTAGCATTTCCTTTAGTGCCGGGGGCACCATCACCGGGGGTGACGTAAGGAAGGTCTTGAGTTGTTCCAGGGCCTGGTCGGCTTCTTCTGTCCAGACGAACTTGTCCGCCTTCTTCAGCAGCTTGAAGAAGGGTAGGCCTTTCTCTCCAAGTTTGCTGATGAATCGACCTAGGGCTGCCATCATGTCGGTGAGCTTCATGATGTCCTTCTTCCCAGTGGGTCGCTTCATCTTGCGGATGGCATCCACTTTGGTGGGGTTCGCCTCGATACCCCGATTGCTGACCATGAAGCCAAGGAGCTTGCTAGACGGGACACTGAAGATGCACT
Source organism: Cenchrus fungigraminus (assembly GCA_036936925.1). Taxonomy (NCBI): domain Eukaryota; kingdom Viridiplantae; phylum Streptophyta; class Magnoliopsida; order Poales; family Poaceae; genus Cenchrus; species Cenchrus fungigraminus. Next base: position 86,352,853 of record CM072779.1, on the reverse strand, counting down.
TCTCTGGATTGAGCTTCTAGCGATAGTGGCGGAGGTTGGCGAAGGTCTCGACGAGGTCAGCTCTGAGCTTATCCTCTTCGGTCGTCTTGACGACCACGTCGTCGACGTAGGCTTCTACGTTTTTGCCGATCTGAGACTCCATACACTTCTGGATGGCCTTCTGGTAGGTCGCTCCGGTGTTTTTGAGACCGAAGGTCATGGTCGTGTAGCAGTAGATGTCGTGCGGCATTATGAACACCGTCTTATCCTGGTCAGAGACCTTCAGGGCTATCTGGTGATACCCTGAGTAGCAGTCGAGGAAGCATAGCAGGACGCTTCCGGCCGTGGAGTCCACGACCTAGTCGATGCGAGGAAGAGGGAAGGGGTCTTTAGGGTAGTGCCTATTGAGATCGGTGTAGTCGATGCACATTCTCCATTGACCGGTTTTCTTGGGTACAAGCACCGGGTTGGCGAGCCAAACCAGATTTTTACACTCGCGGATGAATCTGGCAGCTAGGAGTTTTATTATTTCTACCCTAATGACGTCCTTGCGATCTTTCGCAAAGCAGCGCAGCTTTTGCTTGACAGGCTTGGCCATCTTGCTTACATCAAAGGAGTGCTCAGCCAGCTCCCTAAGGACACCCGACATATCCGATGGACTCCATGCGAATATATCCACGTTATCCCGAAGGAAACTGGTGAGCGCGAGTTCCTGTTTTTCCTCGAGGTCGTCGCCGATCACCAGCGTCTTCTCCACGTCAGGCAGGCTGAGGCGGACTCTCTTCGTCGAAGGTACGGCGTCCAGGGCGGTGTCGGTGCGTTTCTACTCTGGGATGCTTAGGTCGCTCGGAGTGACCTTCTTGGCCTCAGCGACCAAGACTGTGGAGGCGTCGACACAGGCGGAGGTCACGGCGAAGTCGAGGGCCCCAGAGTCGCACTTGAAGGAGACCATGAGGTCGCCGTAGACGGAGAGGACCCCGTTTGGAGCAGGCATCTTCAACACCAAGTAGGTGTAGTGCTGGATGGTGTTGGCGGTCGATTTCCATCACCTTAGCCATGAGTTTACCTTCTATGTTGGTATTAATTTGATATTCACACTAACGATCCTAACCCCGATTATATGTTAAGTTCGCACTCGCACATGGTTTTTGGAGTTTATTGTTTACACAGGAATCAAGAGCCTAAATGAGGACTTCCGGGTAAAGTTCATCAAGGGTTTTACGAGAAGATCATGGAGCCCGGTACAAGTCAAGATACAAGATGAACATGACTCCAAATGAACTAGGGACTAAAGCATGAAGTCGAGAAGTGTCGAGGACCTAGACAGAAGATGCAGGAGTTCATACGCCAAGCACCCTTATCTAAACCGCGAGGAAAATGACGTCAAGGACCCACATGCAACTCGGCAAAAACTCAGGAAGTCGCGAGATGCTTCGGGAAGAAAACCGGGGGCAAACCGGGCCAAGGAGGCCCTGGGCCAGTAGGCCCAGGCCGGCCGGCCTGGCCCTTTTCCGGGTCGGTTCACCACCCCCTTTGACCTAGCACCCATTCGGGCTATTTATAGTCCCCGTGCGAAGTTCCAACTATCAAGCCATTTGTCATTCGTCACTGAGGAGCAGAGGAGCTTGAGGGACACCATCTCGGAGAGGAGGGTCGTGTTAGTCATCTAGGGTTCACCTAGCCGGCGTCGGAACCTTGCAAGGAAGACCACGTCAGAGTTCCGGAGGTGTGAATCAAGATCAAGGTAGGATCCCGGTTGGATCTTATTCAAATATACACTTATGATGGAGTTTTAATGGATCTGATTTCTAGCAATCGAGTACCTTTGTTTATGATTCTTGTTCTTGCTTGGGTGTTTTCTTCCTCACTCTATTCTTGAGATAGATTGCATGGGATGTTCTTGTAGCCACGGTGGCTAGAGGTGCATACCCGATCTACCAAGTAGTTCAACGCACTCCTTGTGAGTGTGCTCTAATATTCGACCGCGAAGAAAGGGGTACATCGTGATAGGATGTTGACACCAAGTACGGCGGGGCGACTTAGGGGGTTTGACCGAAGGTCAAGGTTTAAAGACGCTTTTAATGAGATTCGTTTTGCTCTCTCTTCTATCTTGCTCGGAACTACGACATAAACACGATCTAGATCCCTCTAGATCGGTACCTCATTGCTCTCTCTTGCTACCTCTAATGATCTTAGTAGATTAGATGCATTTGAAACTTCTTAAAGATGCAAGTGTTTCTCGGTTATTAGATTGAGTCTTGCGTTACACATTATTCCACGGATTCGATACCTTGGGTGATACTTGAGGGAAAAAGGTACTACATGATCCGTAAGCTTGCGGTGAACCTTGGCTCGTTATTGAACCGTCAACAAGCCCTTTTTCTGACGCTGTTGCCGGGGAACAAGTAATCAAGATCCGATCTAGTATCTCGTTTGTAAGTATTTTCAGTTTTCTTTTTGATTTTCTTTTGCATCTATTAAACTTTGATCATCCTCAAAAACCAATCTAATCTAGTTTTTGACTAACCCTTTTTATAGTTTTCTTTTCTTTTTAGATCTTTTGTATATTTTGTTTATCGCTAACCCTAACAGGAGATGGACGGCTACCTCTCCAACAAACCAAAAATTTTTGTGGATGATCCAGAAAAACTTTACAGGCAAAGGATACGCGAAGCACGATCTAGGAAGCTGGAGATTGTAGATCCAAAAGCCGGAGCCGAAGGATCGTCGGGATCTCCAAAGGAATCATCACCTACAAGTCCGAAGAAGGAATCACCACCTCCGAGTCCGAGGAGAGATCAACCTCAACCGCCACCAATGGCACAAGAGAGGAAGACTGGGGAGCTTTGCATCCCGGAGCTTGTTGATCTCCGCATCCTCAACCTAGCCGACATCGAAAGACCGTTCGAGATCAAGACTTCAACCATCCACATGGTGCAACATACACCTTTCACCGGTAAAGAGGATCCTAACCTTCACATCCAAGCATTCATTCAACTTTGTCAGACATTCACGATGGAAGGGCTGGATCAAAATCAATTGAAGGCAAGACTTTTTTCGTTCTCACTACTTGGAAAAGCTTTGCAATGGTTCTACACTCTACTGGTGGAGACGGTGCAAAATTGGGAAGTATTGATGAGAGCTTTCATGAAGGAGTATTATTCGCCGGGTAAGACTCAAAGCTTGCGTAATAAGATTGCTACATTTGCTCAATATCCAATGGAGACTATCGCAGAAGCTTTCGAGTGTTTCAATGAGTACACCCGAGCCGTGCCACATCACAAGTTCCCGAAGGAGGACCTTGTTCAAAAGTTCTATCAAGGTCTCAATCTAGCATCGAGGACCGTAATTTACGCATCGGCAGGAGGATCTATCATTGAGCTCACTCCGACGGAGGCATTCACTCTTTTCAAGAAGGTTACGGATAATGATACATGGGCGTCATCCGGACGCTTACTTTCGGTTCAACCCACGGGCAATGTTAAAGGTGTTGTGCAGGTTGAAAAGGAGGAACTTCTAGAAGCAAAGATTGACTCTCTCATGAGGAGGTTGGAAAAGATGGAGCTAGAAAATAAAGCAGCCCAAGACTTAAAGGCCGCCGTAGCAAGATCCACGTGTGAAGAGTGTGGGGAGTATGGCCATGTCCAAAAAGATTGTCCGGAGGAAGCAAAGGTGCTCTACTACATGAGGAAAGTAGATTTGCCGAACTTTCGCTACGAGCAAGGTAAACCGCAATTTAATGCAAGTTCGTCTATTCAAAATACGGTGCCTCTTCGTATACAATTGAAGGACTTCATGAATGAGCAAGCAAAGATCAACTAAGTTCAAGGCTATGGATAAAATATTGGAGAACATCGATGGCAAGGTGACGGAGGTCGGGAGCTCCAACCATCAAGTGCTCAACATGATGAAGATGTTAGAATCACAAGTGGGACAACTTGCCGGGTGCCTAACCGCTAATGAAGGAAGATTGTCGGGGCAGCCCCAAGGTCCCAAGACGGCGAAGGCTATTCAAACTCACTCGGGAAAGGAGACGGAGGATCCCGAACTTCCAGCCGGTGCAAGGAAGCGTAAGCCAACCGTCGAAGCGGAAGATCACACTAAGGAGAAGGTGACTACTATTCCAGAGATTGCTACCGAAGAGCCGCAATTCGAAATGCCAAGTGATGACACGAAGATGCCTACACTAAAGACACGCTACTTTAGAGGTAAAGTTGATAGTCATTTTGAAAAATTTGTGGAAGTGGTGCGCAGGTTAAGCATCAACATGCCACTATTGGTCGCTCTCCAAGTTCCTACATATTCTCGCTTCTTCAAAGACATACTTGCGAACAAGTATGAGATGTCAACACTAGGGGTGGATCATGTCAAGATGTCTGAACAATGTAGTGCGCCATCGCAAATCAAGGGCCCGAGAAGCAAAGAGACCCTGATGTCCGACCATCCCATGTTCTATTGGCTCATTCACATTCGAGAAGGCATTATGCGACCTTGGAGCATGTGTGAGTGTCATGCCAAGAGATGTGTTCGAGAAGCTACATCTACCACTAGAGCCTACGGGTATGTGCTTGGAGTTGGGCGACAACTCTATTCGTTATCCCGTGGTAATCATCGAAGATGTTCCCGTGAAAGTTGGAGATCACTTCATCCCCGTTGATTTCATGGTGCTCGAGATGGGAGAAAGGGAGAAGCCGCCTCTCATCCTAGGGAGGCCTTTCCTCAAGACTGTCGGAGTAATGATCGACGTTGGCAAGGGAGAGATCATGTTCGACGTCAATGGCACACGAAGCATATTCAAGTTTCGTCCACGTTTCGAGATATGCAAAATGATCAATGCTAAATATGTTCCACCTCATCGTCGCTTTAGCAAGGAGGAGCCAAAGAAGAAGGAGGAGCCCAAGAAGAAGGAAGCGAAGGTGATCAAAGAATTCGTTGCATCCGTCAAGACCAAAGAACAAAAGCCGCCTGTGAAGACCAAAAAGATGACTAAGCCAGAGAATAAGCCCGCACACAAGATGGTGCGGAAGTGGGTACCCAAGATTGCAACGCCTGCAAAGAGCGTTGATCCGAAGTGAAGAAGAGAAGAAGTCTAGCCATGGACTATAAATGAAGCGCTAGGCGGGAGGCAACCCATTCGTCGAGTCAAGAATAAGCTACCGGGAGGACAACCCGATGAAGAATAAAGCTGCCGGGAGGGCAACCTGGATTATTTTTGATTTCAAGTAAGTTGGTCTTAGAATTTGCTACGCAAGACTTGGTATAAACTCTGTGGTTGAACTTATTTTAGAGACATTTAATTTGCTCGGATGTTTCATTTGGATTTTATATAACCATAAACCTATGACATGAGCCATCCTACGATTTATTTGCCTCTTATCGAGAAACCAATACCAAAAATTCAGAACCTACCCACACCTTTCATCCTCTTCATGATGATAAGGTTGGTTTGTTTTACATCATAAAACACACGAGTAGAGCCCCGCGTTGTTCCTTAATGATCTTTAATCTTTGACGCATGCTAGGACTCGTGTGAACCTAGGAAAATCGATTTTTGGTTTCATTCAACTTGATATCAACCGGTTTCTCTAGAGTTAGAATTTTTCCAAGCCCCATTTATTTTTTGTTTATTCAAAACATCTCTCTCATGTTTGGCCAAAATTAGAACCTAAACCCATACCCCGACGGTCAAGCCGGAGGAGCTCGCTATCAATTAATGAGAGCAAGTGATCCCGGTGTAACCAAAATCAATGTAGTCAGAAAATTTCGACTTACAAATGTTTTTGATGCCTAAAAAACTCCTCTAACAATACATTTGAACTCATTGATATCTCTGAGTTAATTTTTAATTTTCAAAATTAGAGGAGTAATTAGCATCTAAACATGATCAAGGCAAGGTTTTTGAGCTTAATTGAACTTCTAATGCTCCATGATGCATCACGAGAAGGCTTCATCATTAAGGCATCTTGAGCACATGCAAGGACAAGCATGGGGGGCAGCAAGACTTGATTTTTTGCAGGATATAGATGAAAGCATGGGAGGCAAGGAAGCATGGAAGTGACACAAAGTAAATGATCAAGATGGAGGACTTGATCATGAAAGAAAAGGAGTGGCTGAGAGAAATTGGATGGTGGAAGGCATGGAGCACGAGTACACAGCACCATGATGCATCAAGCAACAAGTGGGAGAAAGAGGAGCCGAAACAGAGGGGCAGGGGCCCTAGGCCGGTCGGCCCAGGCCGGCTGGCCTGGCCTATTTCTTGGGCCCCCGGTGCTCGTCTTCCTCAGGTAAGTCATTTGCTCCATTGCTAGTTCATGTTCTTGAGCTCCCAGTCCAGAACCTCCATAAACACCTCTGAAAAATTCATTCTCCATTCTTGAGTCCAAAAATTCAGAAAAATACGTCACAATTCTTGCCCTTCCACATACTTCTTTTGTGTGTATATTTCTACCAGAAAGAAACCCCCGGGAGAGTTTGTTTGTTATTTGTGCAGCAACAACAAAATGAGGAAGACTTTTAGCAAGGTCCTTGGAAGGAAGACACAATCGTCATCGTCAAAGCCGGCATGAACAAGTTCTTTGTGGAGGCACTCAATCTCTGAGTCACCGCGAAGCATGGAAGAGGACGTGGCGCTATCAAGGAGCGACACCGTGCTCCTTAGTGGGAGAAGAGACACGTGAAGCTCGTCCATGCGGTACACCGAACCGCAAGGGCGCACGGAAGAGCCACCCGTCCAACCTCGTCGCTCGACTTGTTCATCCGCTCCACCACCATACACTCCGCAACGATGCAAGTATGGATTTTTCATGATGACGGAGGAGGAGGAGGAGAAGCTTGGTCGCCTAGAGAAGAGGATTGTGCCCAACGTTGACTTCGACGATGATGCTCTCCAAGTGTTTGGATTTTCTCCGGATATCTATCAAATGATGAACCACCTTGGTTGGGGGCAATTTTCCGATGGAGTAGGGTGAGCTTTCACATGGTACTTGCCATGGAAATTCTCATGACGATGGCACCAGCTATTAATGAAGGGGTGTCATCCCTCTCATTTCGACTCAAAGATGATGAGCAAATAATTTCTTATGAGCAAATTAGAGAGTTGCTCGGTTTCAAGAGGGAAGCCTCGGAGCAAGTGGATGTTAATGAAAGTGTATTGGAAGGATTTTGGAGTATGATTTCGGGAGAAGATAACCGGCAAAGAAATAGCATTCGGAATCTCATTATTCGGATATTTCATTCTTGGATGAGCAAAAGGATTTTGGGAAGAATGAGAGAGTCCAAGATCATCGGCATGGAACTTAATTGGCTCTATTCGGCATTGATTGCAAGGCAAGCCATTGATCCGTCATATATCATGATCAATCGATGGTGTTGTGAGGCAACTTCAGGGACTGGACAAATTGGTTCGGGATGCTATATATCTATGATAGCAATTTCTGTGAGGCCGGGTATTTCAACGAACCCAAAATTCCTACTTGCGGGGAATTCACTTGGGATTGATTACATGAAGCAAGGAAAATACATTAGTGGAGATGAAAAGAGAGGGTACAAGGTGGCAAAAGTCAATGTTCCTCTCCCAAATATGAGGCTGAAATTATTTCTTGAAGGGAGAGAGAATTGGTTGGAAGAAGGAATTCGTGTGCCGGCCAAGAAGAACAAAAGAGGAATAATTATAGAAGAGGGATCGTCTTCCGCAGCCCAAGATCAAGGAGGGGCTGCATATCAACAACCATATGGAGGGATTCCTATGCCACCACCCTACTACGGAAGTGTGCCAATGCAAGCATGGGGGAGTGGTGCAGCCATGCCGCCACCTCCTCCAACATATTGTCCACCAACTTTTGTCGTGCCAAATAAAGCATTTGTGGCACCTTATACAAGCATGCCCCAGCCCCAACAAAGTGCAGCCATCATTGGGGCGTATATGCAAAGGAATGTACAAGACGTTGAGAGGATCCGGAGCCATGTCGACCACTGGCATGAAGGAACGGCGGGGATCGCCCATCAATTAGGATGCCTTCAAATTGTGATGCCGGATCAATTCCATGGAGGGGCCATGCAAACATATTATGAGCAAGGATTCAACGAAAGTCAACCGACGGAGCAAGAGCAATCGGATGAGGAGTGAAGAAAGAAGGAAGGGATGAAGCTTTTTAAGTGTGGTTTGATTTTTCCTTTTCCTTTTCTTTATTTTCATCTTGTGCGCATTTATGTATGCATAGTATTTTCTTGTTTTTTATTCAATTTCAGCATGTGTGTGATAGTAGTAGTTTTTATCCATCATCATGAATAAGTTTCACCGTCGTTTTTATGATCTTAATATGGATGGAAAATTGTACCATGTTGATATGTGATGATCGTTGCCGCTTTGCTCGATCTTATGCTTGATTTATGCATGTTTAAGCTAGTGCTCTCTTTTAATATGAATCTGAAATTTAATTAAATGCTAGCTTAATCTTGTGTGGAGGTTATGATATCTTAAGTCTCATAGTTCTTTTAACGTTGCTCTCAATTTTGAATGAATCAAAGAACCTTTTTATTCCCAAAAAGTTATGCTAACCTTGTCACAAGTACCGCTTGCATTTTGCTCTACCCATCCAAAGCCTAAATTTACTTGAGTGCAAAACATTAGTATATACAAGATTTATTTTTGGGTGCATTCAAGGCCTGATTTCTCTGGGCGAGACTAAGAAGCTGATCATTCCGTTTTTGCGTATCGTTCTTTATGCTAGCCTCTTCTATTCGTGCATTGTGAGTTTCCACATTGGGAATTTCGCAAACCTCGCTGGATATCCGACCACAAAACCCAATATATCTTTTTTTGTGATCACCTCCTTGACCACAACCCAATATATGAGTATGGATGAATATTTTGAGGAAAATTACAAGGAAGGTACATCAAGTAAGCAAGACTTTGGGAGACTTCCAGAAAGATCCCTAGAAGATTTGTCTCTCTCTAAGAAAATATGAGAGCTTCAATTTCCACCTTGGCATATTTATCACCTCTTTTGCCTGAGGATGAGCAAACGTCTAAGCATGGGGGGGGTTGCCAAGGAAGTGCTAGTATAGTCTTGAGTTCAAGGGGAGCAAATAAAAAAAAGGAGAGAAAAAGTATGGTGAAAGAAAAAAATGATGACGAAAAAAATGATGAGAAAAAGTATGATGAGAAAAGAAGAAAGAAAGAAAAATAATAATAAAACTCCCCGGTTCTCTAGCTATGTTTAGTGCTTTTTGAGTTTTCAAGAGGATTCAAGATCAAGACCCATACTCATCTTTCCAACCATGTGCAATCCGATAACGAGGACTTCATTTGTGCCTCGGGATCACTCTTTGCCATTTGCACATGTCTACCTATCTAAAAGTGTGTGTTCATCTCTCCCCCCCTCCTTGACAACATTATTTTTCCAATGACCTTTTTGACGAGTCTCGGTAAGACCATGAGAAGCTAGTCTTGTTTTAATAATATCTCAACTATAATATCTTGGTAGGACTAAACTTTCATATAGCTCCATATAAAACCTTCCACCATATAGTTTGAGAGAGGAAAGGAGTAGAACAAGATGAGATGAGAGTACATGAGCAAGGTGCAAGATGGTTATTTTTTATCTTGGTAAAACATTTTTCTCTTTATCTCATTCTTTATTTTTCAAAATTTTTGAGATTTATTTAAAAGTTTGAAAGCATGATCAAGTAGTTGTGGAAAGAGCTTGAATGATATCTACCCTCCATAAAGATAAAAGTTAGTACATTATGGAACTTTAATGAATATAAATCTAGAGAGCATTATGTTTTCTCATGTATGATCAAGTGTAGGGTTTGAACATCGAAGGGCAATTCTGATATCCATTGAAGGCTTACTCGAGGACGAGCAAGGTTTAAGCATGGGGGCATGTTGGCGGTCGATTTTCGTCACCTTAGCCATGAGTTTACCTTCTATGTTGGTATTAATTTGATATTCACACTAACGATCCTAACCCCCATTATATGTTAAGTTCGCACTCGCGCATGGTTTTTGGAGTTTATTATTTACACAGGAACCAAGGACTAAAGCATGAAGCCAAGAAGTGTTTAGGACCTAGACGGAAGATGCGGGAATTCACACGCCAAGCACCCTTATCTAAACCACGAGGAAAATGACGTCAAGGACCCACATGCAACTTGGCAAAAACTCAGGAACTCGCGAGAAGCTTCGGGAAGAAAACCGGGGGCGAACCGGGCCGAGGAGGCCCTAGGCCGGTCGGCCCAGGCCAGCCAGCCTGGCCCTTTTTCGGGTCGGTTCGCCACCCCCTTTGACCTAGCACCCATTCGGGCTATTTATAGTCCCCGTGCGAAGTTCCAACTACCAAGCCATTCGTCATTCGTCGCCGAGGAGCAGAGGAGCTTGAGGGACACCATCTAGGAGAGGAGGGTCGTGTTAGTCATCAAGGGTTCACCTAGCCGGCGTGGGAACCTTGCAAGGAAGACCACGTCGGAGTTCCGGAGGTGTGAATCAAGATCAAGGTAGGATCCCGGTTGGATCTCATTCATGTATACACTTATGATGGAGTTTTAATGGATCCGATTTCTAGCGATCGAGTACCTCTGTTTATGATTCTTGTTCTTGCTTGGGTGTTTTCTTCCTCAATCTATTCTCGAGATAGATTGCATTGGATGTTCTTGTAGCCGCGGTGGCTAGAGGTGCATACCCGATCTACCAGGTAGTTCCAAGCACTCCTTGCGAGTGTGCTCTAAGATTCGACCGCGAAGAATGGGGAACATCGTGACAGGATGTTGACACCAAGTACAGTGGGGCGACTTAAGGGGTTTGACCGAAGGTCAAGGTTTAAAGACGCTTTTAATGAGATTCGTTTTACTCTCTCTTCTATCTTGCTCGGAACTAGGACATAAACATGATCTAGATCCCTATAGATCGGTACCTCATTGCTCTCTCTTGCTACCTCTAATGATCTTAGTAGATTAGATGCATTCGAAACTTCTTAAAGATGCAAGTGTTTCTCGGTTATTAGATTGAGTCTTGCGTTACACATTGTTCTACGGATTCGATACCTTGGGTGATACTCGAGGGAAAAGGTACTACATGATCTGTAAGCTTGCGGTGAACCTTGGCGCGTTATTGAACCGTCAACAGATGGCCATGAACCTGGCCAGCATCGGGTGTCCTAGGATCACGTGGTAGGAGGACTTGAAGTCAGCGACCTCGAAGTTGAGGTACTCCGTGTGGAAGTTGTCCTCGGTACCAATGGTGGCGGGGAGGGAGACCCGACCCAGGGGGTAGGCCGCTTTCCCCAGGATGATGCCGTAGAAGGGCTCATCGCACGTCGTGAGCTTGTCGAAGTCGAACTTCATCTTCTTCAAGGTCTCGACAAAGATGATGTTGAGCCCGCTCCCCCCATCAATGAGGGTCTAGGAGAGCAGGGCCCCCTCCACCGTGGGCTCGACGACGAGTAGGTAGGACCCAGGATCCGGGATGTGGACCCAGTGATCAGCTCTGGAGAATGTGATCGCCTGCTCAGACCAACGCAGAGGCGTCGTTGGCTGAGTGTGGATGAGGTGGACCTCGTGCTTATCCTTGCGGTAGCGCCTCCGGCTGACGTGGGATTTGAGGCCCCCAACAATCATGTTGATCGTGCGGGTCGGTGGCTGAAAGGGCCCGTTGGGGTTGCCTGTCGGAGGTGGAGGTAGTAGGTCGCACTCGTCACAACGAACTTGAAGAGGTGGGTCGTCAGGGTGGTTGTCGCGGCGGTCCCGGTTGTCACGATCATCGCGCCAGTCCCGCCGGTCGTCGCGGTGGTAGTTGTTGTTGTAGCGGCGGAACGAAGATTGGTCGCCGTCTTTCTTGGATCGCTTGGGGTGCTCAGGAGTGCTGAAGGCCTTCTTGAACTGTGAGCACTCACGGAGGGTGCGATTGGCCCCCTCGTGGAACCCGCAGAGGCTATCGAGAGTTGCGTCGAACTCCTCCTGGTTGAACATCGAAGGTCGACGCCCCTCAGCCGCTAGCACCTTGGAAGGTCACTTGCGCAACTTGGAACCGGAGTCCCCTGCTGCGCCGGATGTGCTAGTGTCGCGCCCAGCGTCGGCGTCGAACTGGTTCACCATCACCTCTTCGGTGTCGATCAGCTTGTTGACGACCTCCATGAGGGCCTTGACGGTGATGGCGTCATACTCGTGGATCTTCTCGAAGAGCTTACGATCTTTGATGCCCTTCTTGTAGCTTCCGACGATCTGGTCGTCTCTGACACCAATGCAAGTGTTGCGGTTCTCGAAAAACCGATTGTTGTAGTCGCAGAGCCGCTCCTTGGGCTTCATGACGATCCTCTCGAGGTTGAAGGCGTTTCCAGGGTGATTGTAGGTCGCCTGGAAGTTGGAGGTGAAGGCCTGGGACAGGTCAGCCCAGGATTTAATGCTGCCAGCCGGATGGTTGTTGAGCCAGAGCGACGGAGCTTCGCCCATCACCAGCGGGAAGTGGGCCGCCATGTGGTCAAAGCCGCCGCCAGCTGCCTTGACGGCAACATAGTAGGTTGACAGCCAGATGTTGGGATCGGAGCGCCCGTCGTACTTCTGGATGTTTGGCTTGAAGTTATCGGGGTAGTCCACCGACCTAAGTCGGGGAACCAGCGCGGGGAAGGCATTGATGGCTAGGTCATCGGTGCTGCCTCCAGCTTGAGCAGCGTCCCTGGGTGGCGACTAGACGCTGCGCGCAGGAATAACGACCTGCGATCGTGGCCGGCGATCTCGATTTGCAGGGGCGACCTCCGAGTTGCCGAACTCGGCCTCGTACACGGCACGCCGCCGGTTCTCGATGTCGTGACGGTCGCGCTGCTCGCGCTCCATGATGCGATGTACGGCACCCGGGGGCCATACTCGCGATCGTACTCCGCGCGGTGACAATGCTCCCGCTCCTCGCGCTCGTGGTGCCGTTGATCGATGTAGCCGCGGGCATCACGGGCACGCCTGTTGTTATCGAGGTTGACGCGAAGGTCGCCATCCCTAGCGCCGTTAGCCGGGCGGTTTGGCTGCTGATAGAGGCGGAGTGCACGATCTTTCGGTGAGTGGAGATAACTTCGATCTGGTGGGAGGCGACCCTCACGATCTGACTACGATGAGCGAGACTCGAAGCGCCAATGCAATCGCTGAACCAACTCCCAATGGTTACCAACCTTGCTGGCGCAAGATCAGCCTGATCACGAAGATCGATTCCTGCACGCAATCGAAGAACGAACAAGAATCTGAGGTGAGCAATCTTAATTATCACTTGAAGGTGGAGTTCTGAATCACAGAGGACAGCACGTATTTGTGCGTGTTCTGGTGTAGCTAAAGCTAGATGTAAAACAACACTCGAGTTGTAAAACAAAAGGGACTCTGACTAAATAAGGGGGCGCAGCCCCAAACAACGGAGGGAGGAGAGGGGGTGTGTAGTAGGAGACGGGGGGCGGCGGCTAACCCTAGGCGCCCCATCCTGGACCCCTCTTGGGCCGTCCTCTATGCTTCTGGGCCTTCGTTCTTTAACAGCATGATGTAGTTTAATTCCCTCGCACGGGCCCGAGTAATTAGCCCAACTAGTGGCGCCTGAAGTGGTGGATCAGCTGGAGGTGCCTGAGGTGCTGCTGTCGTAGATGTACTCGTGGTCTCCTCATCATCCTCCCTTTCTTGAACTGAAGTCATCCTCGACGGCAACTCCTCATCCTCATCCAGATATGGCTTCAAATCTGCAACATTAAAACTAGTGGAAACACCAAATTCCGCAGGCAGGTCAAGGATTATCATTAATCTTGGTTAGCACTTTAAAAGGACCAGCAGCACGAGGCATTAATTTAGAACGACGCAAAGTAGGAAAACGATCCTTTCACAAATGCAACCAAACCATATCACCAGGTTCAAAAGTAACATGTTTTGTACCTTTACTACCAGCAACTTGATATTTAACATTAGCAGCAGCAATGTTTTGGTGAGTTTGTTCATGCAAGTTAACCATTTGTTCAACATGTGCAACAGCATCTAAGTGTGGGGCGTCTTCAGCATCAAAAGAAAACAAATCAATAGGCGCCTGAGGGATGTAACCATACACAATCTGAAAAGGGCACATCTTTGTAGAAGAATGCATTGCATGATTATAAGCAAGCTCAACATGAGGCAAGCAATCCTCCCAACGTCTCAAATTTTGATCTAAAACAGCCTTAAGCATGGTTGACAAAGTTCTATTAACCACCTCAGTTTGCCCATCAGTCTGAGGGTGACAAGTTATGCTAAACAGCAATTTAGTTCCCAATTTAATCCACAGAGATCTCCAAAAATGACTGAGAAACTTAGCATCACGATCAGAGACTATTGTATTTGGGATACCATGCAAATGAATAATCTCTCTAAAGAACAATTCAGCAATATTGCTAGCATCATCAGTCTTATAACAAGGTATGAAATGAGCCATTTTGGAGAATCGATCAACAACCACAAAAATTCTATCCTTCCCCTTCTTAGTTCTAGGCAATCCCAAAACAAAGTCCATAGAAATATCAAGCCAAGGGGAAGTAGGAACAGGCAAAGGCATATACAAACCATGGTTGTTCAACCGTGACTTAGCTTTCTGACAAGTAGTGCAGCGTGCAACTAGGCGCTCAACATCAGCACGCATCCGGGGCCAAAAGAAGTGGGCAGCCAACACCTCATGCGTCTTGTAGATGCCAAAGTGTCCCATGAGACTGCCTCCATGCGCTTCTTGTAACAGCAAAAGATGAACCGAGCTAGCTGGTATACACAGCTTGTTAGCGCGAAACAGGAACCCGTCCTGTATGTGAAATTTGCCCCATGGTTTGCCATTAATACAATGGGCAAAAGCATCTTTAAAATCAGCATCGTCTACATATTGATCTTTCACAGTTTGCAAGCCAAAGATTTTAAAATCTAACTGTGACAGCATGGTATAGCGACGAGACAAAGCATCAGCAATAACATTATCCTTCCCGTTCTTGTGTTTAATTATGTAAGGAAAAGACTCAATGAATTCTACCCATTTAGCATGACGACAGTTAAAATTTGTTTGGGTACGAATATGTTTCAAAGCCTCATGATCAGAATGAATTACGAACTCGCGATGCCAAAGATAGTGCTGCCATGTATGCAAAGTGCACACTAAAGTGTAAAGCTCCTTATCATAAATAGAATATTTCAGACTAGCACCGCTTAATTTCTCACTAAAATAAGCAACTGGTTTTCCTTCTTTTAACAAAACAGCACCTAGCCCAATACCGCTAGCATCGCATTCAAGCACAAACACTTTATTAAAATCAGGCAATTGCAGAAGGGGAGCATGGGTTAACTTATCTTTCAAATTGCTGAACGCTACCTCCTGCGAATCACTCCAAGCGAATGGCGCATCTTTCTTGGTAAGCTCATGTAGAGGCGCTACAATGGAGCTAAAATCACGAACAAACCTGCGGTAGAAACCTGCAAGTCCAAGAAAACTCCAAATCTGTGTGACCGTCGTCGGTGTAGGCCACTCCTGAATGGCAGCAATCTTGTTGCTATCGACCTCAATGCCCTGTGGAGTAACAACATAACCAAGAAACAAGACACATTGTGTGCAAAAGATGCATTTATCCATGTTAGCAAATAAGTGGGCAGTACGCAACGCATCCAAAACAACACTCAAATGTTCCAAATGGTCTTCCATAGATTTGCTGTAAATAAGGATATCATCAAAATAGACAACCACAAACAATCCTATGAAAGGCCTCAGAACTTCATTCATCAATCGCATAAAAGTGCAGGGAGCATTAGTCAATCCAAACGGCATAACCAACCATTCATATAAACCGAATTTCGTTTTAAAAGCCGTTTTCCATTCATCACCCAATTTCATTAGAATCTGATGGTAGCCACTACGCAAATCAATTTTAGTGAAAATAATGGCACCACTAAGCTCATCTAGCATATCATCAAGGCGTGGTATAGGGTGTCGATAACGAATGGTGATGTTATTAATAGCACGACAATCTACACACATACGCCATGACTCATCTTTCTTTAAAACAAGTAATACAGGAACTGAACAAGGGCTAAGAGACTCACGAATGTAACCCTTATCAAGCAATTCCTGCACCTGGCGCTGAATCTCCTTCATCTCATCCGGATTGGTATGGTATGGTGCGCAGTTTGGAAGCTGTGCGCCTGGAATGAGATCGATCTGGTGCTCAATGCCACGAAGTGGTGGGAGACCCGGTGGCAAGTCTTTGGGAAACACATCAGCGTACTCCTGCAAAATGTTAGCGACGCAGGGGGAATATCCAAAGATGGTGCATCATCAAGTGAAACGAGCACACTAGAGCATACTTGTCCAAAGCATGGCAAATGAGCAGCGCGTGGATCAGCAAAATCAGCACGTGTAGCAAGTAAAACAGGAGCATTCAACTCGATTTCAGTATTAACAACTGGAGACAGATCAAGTTGTTTAGCAGTTTTAGCAGCTCGAGCAAGATCATCTTTAACAATTTGTTCAGGTGTCGTGGGAAGTATGATTATTTTCTGACCCTTAAACATGAATGAATAATGATTGGAATGACCATGATGTAAGCTATCAATATCATATTGCCAAGGTCGACCAAGTAATAAAGAGCATGCTTCCATGGGAACAACATCACAATCGACAAAATCAGAATAGGCACCCATGGAAAAAGGAACATGCACAGAACGGGAAATTTTTATTTTACCACCATCATTAAGCCATTGAATGTAATATGGGTTTGGATGCTTACGAGTGGGTAACGACAGTTTTTCTACCAGCATGGTACTCGCCAGGTTGTTGCAGCTGCCACTGTCGATGATGATGTGAATCGGCCGCTCCTGCACAACTCCCTTTGTATGGAACAAAGTGTGTCGCTGATTCTTCTCAGGCGAGGCAACCTGGGCACTAAGAACACACTGTGCAACAAGACTTTCATACCTATCGGAGTCGCCCAGGGTGACATGTACCTCCTCCTTAGCTGCATGGTCAGTGGCAAGCAATGTATGTTCAATTTCTTCAGAATCACTAGCAGAAGACTACTCACCATCGTCACGAATGAGCAAAGTGTGCTTGTTCGGGCAGTCCCGAAACACATGGCCAAATCCTCTGCAGCGATGACACTGAATATCCCGTGTACGTCCTGGGGAAGGGGCGGTGCCTGTGGGTGGGGCAGCGCCTGCCGGTTTGGCTGTCTTCTCGCGCGGTGTAGTGGTGGGCGTGGATGGCGTAGGGGACACAGGTGCTGGTGTGGATGTCGAGCTTCTTCCTGCAAAAGGGTTAGAATATGTCTTCAAGCGTCGTCCCTACACTTCACGTTCAACTTTGCAAGCAAATTCCAATAATTGTGTCATATCATGATATTCCTTATAATCAAGTATGTCCTGGATTTCGCGGTTTAAACCACCACGAAAACGTGCCATAGCAGCGTCGTTGGTCTCCAATATACCACAACGAATTATACCTTTTTGTAACTCTTGGTAATAGTCCTCAACAGATTGAGAACCTTGCTGGAAACGCTACATCTTATTAAGCAAATCAAGAGCATAATATGAGGGCACAAATCTATGGAGCATAGCAGTTTTCAATTGATCCCATGTGGTCGGAATGGCAGTGGGATGTTTAATTTTATACTCACACCACCAAATTAAAGCAAAATCAGTAAATTCACTAATAGCAGCTTTAACTTGAGAATTTGCAGCAATATCATGGCATGAAAATTTTTGTTCAACCTCTAACTCCCAATCAAGATATGCAGCAGAATCATATTTGCCATTAAAAGGTGGGATTTTAAATTTAATCTTAGAAAAAGAATCATTACCGGGGCGGCGTGGCACACGGCGGGCACGACCGCGACTGTCTCTGGCGTCCTGCTCCGAATCACCACCATAGTCCTTCTGCCACTCTGTGATCATGGTGTGCATGGCATCGAGTCGGGCCACGGGAGCGTCGAGTGTGGTCTTGGTGGCTGTCTGGGCGAGGTCGAGCTGATCGAAACGGTCGGTCGACGTAGTGATCGTTTCGTCCAGCCGTTCATGTACCGTCCGAATGTCTGCAGCTAGTCCTTCAACTTGTGCTCGCAAGTCTTGCAACGGATCAGCCGCGCCGCCTTCATCTGCCATGGTTAGCGCAAACACAAAAACAAAACAACGACAAAAACAGGGTGGGCCAGCTCACAAGGCGCTCACACTAGTGCTGTTATCAAATTCTTATATGTTCTTACCACGCACACAGGGGCGACCTGCAACCAACCGGTGGAACTCGCGAAAGATTGGAGGAGCGATTGCCTGGAGAAACAAAATCTGCTCGTCGTAGAAATATGTGGAGTTCTGGGTAGGCCGCACTCAAGTCAAGGATTAGCACACTCAAACAATAATGCAAAGTTGAATTATAGTGCTAAACACGAAACAAACGTTGCTGGCAACAAGTGAAATCGAAAAGACAGCAAGGAGGGTGGAGAGGGTGTAGCAAATTGCTGTTTTTTTTGCTTCTGTTTTTTTTGCAGGAGTCCTCAAAACTGATAATATGAACACAGAGGATCTCCAACAGCAAATCACCACACACACTTTTTCCGAAAGTACAGGGGTATTCCGGTAAAAAAAGATCCGGGAGTAAGGCAAAACTCAGAATATGGTACCGGAAAAGAGAGAGAAGAGATGGCTCGGCGTGGGGGTACGCGGCACGATCAGGGAGAGAGAGCTACCACGGCGTGCACGGTGCAGCCCAGGAGGCTTGCGAGCCAGGGGGAAAGCGCGGCGCAGGACACCTCCACCGAGACGAATCGGCTCCCGTTTCCCACTTAGACTGTTCGGCGGTCTCTTTTTTTTGGATTCTTTTTTTTCCTTTTTTTGATTGCTTTCTTTCTTTTTTTTACTTTCCTTTTTTTGACCTACCACACCACGGGACAGGGAGGGGGGGCGACCGAGAGGCGGCTGCGTGACGGGTGTGCGCGCGAGGAGGAGAGCGGTGGGGTGGTGGATGGATGAGCAGCGGAGAGAAACGACGACGAACTAGGGTTAGAAGAAAAACAAGAAACAAAAGGTAGAAACACAAGTAACCAGCAACAATTGAACGCGTAAGCACACAAATTCAACAAAGACACTTATTGAATGAATGTGCAAGGCGAAACGGTTGCTAGGACAAAGATCTAACCTGAAAGTAAATTTTTGTTTGATTTTTGCGGACTGTAGGAATGGAAAAACACTCGATAAAACTCACCGATCAACCTGGAAAGCTGATACCACTTGATAGAGGCGGAGTGCCCGATCTTTCGGTGAGTGGAGATAACTTCGATCTGGTGGGAGGCGACCCTCACGATCCGACTACAACGAGCGAGACTCGAAGTGCCAATGCAATCGCTGAACCAACTCCCGATGGTTACCAACCTTGCTGGCGCAAGATCAGCCTGATCACGAAGATCGATTCTTATACACAATCGAAGAACGAACAAGAATCTGAGGCGAGCAATCTTAATTATCACTCGAAGGTGGAGTTCTGAATCACAGAGGACAGCACGTATTTGTGCGTGTTCTGGTGTAGCTAAAGCTAGATGTAAAACAAAACTCGAGTTATAAAACAAAAGGGACTCTGACTAAATAAGGGGACGCAGCCCCAAACAATGGAGGGAGGAGAGGGGGCACGCGGCAGGAGAGGGGGGGCAGCGACCAACCCTAGGCGCCCCATCCTGGACCCCTCTTGGGCCGTCCTCTATGCTTCTGGGCCTTCGTTCTTTAACAGCATGATGCAGTTTAATTCCCTCGCACGGGCCCGAGTTATTGGCCCAACTGGTGGCGCCTGAAGTGGTGGATCAGCTGGAGGTGCCTAAGGTGCTGATGGCGTAGATGTACTCGTGGTGTCCTCATCAGCTACTCGGGGTTGTGCTGATCGACCTCCTCCTGGATTGGTGGAAGGTTGCTGCGCCGAGGTCGATGAGATCGACTGCGTGAGTGATACGTAGATGAAGATGCGGTAGACTTGGAGGCTGCGCTCTTTTCTTCCACCAGGGTCGTGGTGACCCGAAGGTAGGCGATGGCCTCCTCGACCTTAGGTGTCAGCTGGGCTTGTTGGAGACGCGTGATGGCGGCACCCAGGATGGCATGGGGGCTGTTGAACGTAGGGATCCCCGCCTCCTCGAACTCGAGGCAAAGGTCGCGAGCGCAAGGGGGAATAGCGCGACACTACTCTTCCGCACGTTGCTGGGCACGCAAGGCATTCCCTTGGATGCGCGCAGCCTCCTCGGAGTCCGTGGCGCCATGGCGTGGTGGCTCGTTTTCTGAGACGACAAGCACCTGACGGAAGAGGATGTCCGAGTCATTGGGGTAGACTCGAACCCGGACCTTCTAAAACTCGCCACAGTCCGGGGACTGGGGTGGTCATGTAGTGCTGCAGGGGTGCTCTTGGTCGATCCTCTTCCGCAGGCGACATCCGCGGAGAGTATGCCTCGCACCCTTATGGTAGGTGCAAGCCACGTCGAGAGGGTCGCGCCGGGCGCGACGTGTAGGCCTTAGGTCGCCAGAGGGCCGCCACCCAGATTGGATCTGGGAGGGCTTGGATAGCTGGCTGAGATGAAGTCCAGGCGAAGATTGCAGGCCGAAGGGGAAGGTATCGTGGCATAGTACCAGCTGCGCCGAGCATTGAGCTCATTCGCAGATCACCAAGGTCTCCTCCGTCATGCTGATGACGCGCTCCATCCCCAGGACAAGGTCGTAGGGTCTGGGTGGGTGGGTCTCCGACACTAGATCGGAAACGGGGGTGGCGACAGGCGACGTCGCGACCTGCCCCGCGATCGTTGGAGGAGCTGCAGCCGCCGGAACAGGAGAGGTCGTCGTGAAGGATCCGAAGCAGATTTCCACAGGGTTAGCGAGGATGGCCGCCATGCTCGCCGAGAAGACAACACCAGATCGGGCCACCATGCTGCACAGCGAGTTCCCGGTCGCCCCTACCTGGCACGCCAACTGTCAGGGGTTGAGTCCTGGACAGATCTGCAAGGGGGCTACCCAAGCAATTTGCAGGTTAATGGAGAGGATCGGGAACTAAGAGCGTAGGTGGTAGTTCACGTGGCGAACTCAGAATACGGTGAGTATGGCGAGGAACACGAGGACACGAGGGTTTAGACTGGTTCAGGCCTCTGTAGAGTAAAACCCTACGTCCAGTTGTGGTGGTGGGATTATGCGAGAGAGGTGAAGATGTCCCCTCGAATGGAGCCCTTGGCCGTCTTATATGGGGAACGGACTAGGGTTTCCATTCAAGGTCGGTGGACCCATATCTGGGTCGGTTACAATTTGGGAACTATCCTTCCGGATTACAGGGAGTATCCCATGATACTCGGACCTACTGGCGGCGCCAAGCCACGTCCCGGTGCCTTGACTTGCACTCCAAGTACTGCGGATCTTCTGGGATCTGGATAAGGTCGCCCGGAGTTGTCGGGTCTGTGGATAAGGTCGTCGGGCCCACTTGCAGGTCGGCGGGGCTTCTGGCAGGTCGGGTCCACTTGGCAGGGACTTGTGGGACACTGGCCAGTGGGAACCCATGGGTACCCATGTCTCTCACTCGCGAGTTATAGTCTGTTTGCTTAATTAATACTTGAGTAGTCAAGAATGGATTATAATTGAGCAAATATGAATAATGATTCGAGACTTGAGCAAGTGTGCTAGGGTCATGTTGGAACTGGAATCCAAGTGGCATAGGCTTGCTTGAGTTGATTAAGATCCAGTCGTTATCACTTTGATACTTGAGCACTATTCTGTATAAATCACATGCTTATAATGGGTCGGTAAGCTAAGTAGCATAAATCACACCGTACCTTGACCGGATTCGGTGCGGGGTGGGATGAGGTGTGATCAGCCATGTCCGGTACATCTATACACTTTTGGCCGTTCGCTCATAGTAGGGTGCGCATATGTGAAAGGTCGAGGCCATGAATTAACACTTATCCTAGGTCGAGGATATGGTCGTTGATCTTGCGCCTCCTGTGGGAAAAGTTATACACCCCTGCAATGTTATAATTTATTACAATAGCCTCGCTCCAAGTCACGACGCTCTTGTACTTTGACTTTAACTTAGAGTTTCGTGAAGGGCTCATAGAAGATTGAGCTCATGAACACTTGATCACTTTACTTATGCAATGGTATTGATGCTTGATATAGAAAACATATGCTATGTCCTTTGCTTATTCACTTGATAAAATTATGCTCGCAATTTATTATCTAATGTTAAAACTTGACAAGCCTCTTGCATCCACCTAATTTATAGAATTGTGGGTAAGTCCTGCAAGTACGCAATGTACTTACGGTGCTGCCATTAAGTTGTTTTGCAGGTTTGCTTTTTGTGAGCGATGGCGGCCTTCATCCTGCTGGAGCCGGTAATGTGGGTGGATGGTGGAGGTTCCTCTAGGTTTGTGCCGATGGTGTCTTATGAGTAAGGACATCATTGTTGCACCTTATATCTTTATATCTTTCCGCTACGATTTAACTCTAAATCTATGAAAAACATGTTAGGATATCCACCTAGACCTACACTACAAGAAAATTGCCGACTAGTGATGCAACCTAGTTCTGGCGTCATTGATTTGTGACGTTCCTAGCTGATCTTGTCATTAAATTTCACTTGCGAGCAAATTTAGTGACAAAAAACTTTCGTCATAAAGGTTGCTACTGTAGCTAAGCATTCACTGTTACATGCTTATTTTAAGATGCCATAAGCTCCGAAAAATCATCATAAACAAACTTTGGTCCCACATGTAAGTTAAAATATCCAACATTGGTCGCACATGTAAGTTCAAATAGCAGTATACCCCAACTATTAGCGCCCTGTCGAAATGTTGCAAAACAAATTGACATCGTGAGGGTTCGAACCCAAGACCTACAGAAACAACACAAAACTATTTACCACTGACCACTTCTTGTTTGTGTGATTTAATGTGAAACTATATACTTATGTTCGAACATTGGTCCCACATGTAAGTTCAAGCAGTAGTATTCCAACTGCTTCAAAATGTTGCAAAAATTAATTTAACATCATGATGCTTCGAACCCAAGACCTACAGGAACAATATAATAGTATTTACCACTACACTACTTCTTGGTTGTGTGTGTTTTTTGGTGAAACACTAGTTATTATTCTGAAACACTATATCACCACTCACCCACGCCAAGTCACCTGGCCACGAACACCATGTGACGGGCTGCCCACGCCAGGTCACTGTTCTAAAACACTATATCGCTACCTGCCTGCACCTAGTCACCTGGCCACGAACACCACGTAGCCGGCTGCCCACGCCAGGGCACTGGACACGCCAGGTCATGAAATGTTGCAAAACAAAAACAATTTGCCATCACAAGGGTTCCAACTAGAGACCTGCAGGAACAAGACTGTGCTGTTTACCACTGCACCACTTCTTGGTTGTGTGAATTTTATGGTCGGGTAATAGTTTTAGGAGAATTCTTTAGAGTGACCATGTCCCACATGTAAGTTTCAGGTAAGTCTAAAGCTAGCGAGATGCTCCACTACCTTCGCAAAGACTATCAAGTTTCGCAACACAGCTCTGCAACAGCTCGTGGTAGGAATGGCAGATCCTAGGGGCGATGGGAAGATGGGTGCGCCGTCACATCCCAGCAACAAGAGGATGAGACAGCACGATGAGGTCAGTGCTCTGGTTTGAGCCGCTATATTTTCCCGTATCTTTTTAGGGTTGGGCATATCTAGATTTGGGGATCTGGAGGATTGATGAGCATATATGTATATTCAGATTTGCATTGTCTTACGATAGGTTTTGTATTTTAGTAGCTTCTGGTTGTGCTTCAAGCCACTCGTTTTATGTATTTTTCTGGAGGTGCATAATTGATAGGTCCTTGTATTTTCAATTTGCATTGTTTTATGGATTGATAGATTGAAGATACTATCATTGAGCTGCAAACTGTGAAGGGACATCTGGATTCTACCATGATTGTTAGCCTTTGCACAATTCCTAGGTGTTTGATTCAGTTAATTTCCAATTTGCAGATCGGGGCCTCCTAATGTTGAATGGTATGCTAGGACAACTATGCCCTTGCTGTGTTTATGTAGGTAGCAAACAACCAGGTTTTGTGGTGTTTGGTGGACTTGTTTACTGTACTCATACAATTGGGTTCAAGAGATTCAAGTTTTCTTATAAACAAAGATGAGTTTATTTTCAGATCGAGATGAGTTTTCTCCAAGGACGAAGCAGCGGACTAAAAAAATTGCAAGCGCAGAACATACTAAGGAGCATGTTTTTGATGTTGCTATGGATGGTATAAGAACATCCAAGGTCTGGACGGTACAAGAACATCTTAATGTTCTTTTAGAAGATCTGGATGTCTCGTCCTGAGAGAGGACTCTTCTAGGATGTCCAGGGAGATTAAATCTTAAGATCTCGGTTAGCTATGAAAGAGAAAGAGCTTCAGTACTCACCTAAGAACAAGAAAACTAAGGGCAGAGCTGGCTCTGAAGGCAAAAGACATTGGAATAAATGTGTCAATAATGGGTAGGGCATTGAGTTTGTTTGGCCAGTCTTTTCTTTTTAATGCTCAAGGAGTTCGTTGTCAGTTGGACTGAAACGACCCTTAGTTTTCTTGTTCTTAGGTTAGTACTAAAAATCTTTCTCTTTCATGGCTAACTGAGACCTTAAGTTTTCAATCTCCCTGGAGATCTTGGAAGAGTCCTCTTCCTGTGACGAGACATCCAGATCTTCTAAAAGACCATTAAGAAATACAAGAGAGACCTGCAAGACCAAAAATTCATGGCAGGAGATGCAGAAGGTGAAGGAACAGCTGCAAGAGGCCAAACATGAGATGGAGAAGTTCCGGCAGTCGTTATGATTAAGAATGGGTAGTTATGATTATTGTGAAACTTTTATCATGCTTGTATTTTGGTGATTCGAGCATACTCAACATTCTGAATTCATATGTGTTGCAAGGCTAATTGGATGTATCTGAACATTGTGTCGATCATGTATTTTGCAAGTGTCACTTTGGTATTCTGAACATTGTGTCGATCATGTATTCTTAACATTGTGCCTTATACTTTTGAAAATTGTATCGATGATGTATTGCCAAAATCCCCTCTTGTCTCGACGCAAGAAAACTCCATCTCCTCCTCTCGGCTCAAGAAAACCCCATCTCCTCCCCTCAGCGCTAGAATACGCCATCTCCCACACTCGGCGAAACACATCTTCTGAACCTCCTCTCTGGGCAAGTAAAGTCCTCTCTCCTAATATATGTCTATCTATCGATTGATTTCTCAGTGAATTCGACCTTTCCACCTCTATGGTCAAACTAATTTGTTTGTGCATTTCAGAATATATCTCCCCAATGAACGTCGGGAATCATCAGGCAGGCCCTCGTGTCAGAGCCAATGAGCTACAATGGCCATCGTTGATGCTCAACCTCCTTCCATCCACGTCGGCGAAAGTGCCGACGGGGCCGAGGTGCGGAGGCTGCGGCACTACGAATGTGTATAAATGGAGGTCCGGCCCGATGGGGCGGCACACGCTCTGCAACAGATGTGGGGATTGTTGATGGTATTACGGGGAGTAGTGGGGCAAGCCATGTCGTTGCCAGCGCCAGAATACCATGACCAATGTGCAGCGGGTGGAGTACCCGAGAGGCCGGGCCGGCCGCCAGAGGCCGTTGATGTCAAGTGCGCTCGCCTCATTGACGATTCCGGAGAGCTCTAGGGCGCGGTCGTACCTGTTCCTGCTCCACGAGCTGCTGGCATTCCCGGGTGCTCAGCGACTGATGTCAAGTGCGCCCGCCGTGTTGACTTTCTATGAGAGCTCAGGGCCACGGCCATACCCGTTCCTGCTCCATGAGCCGGCGGCGTTCTCGAGTGCTTAGTGACTGATGTCAAGTGCGCCCACCGCGTCGACTATCTATGAGAACTCACGGGCGCGGCCGTACCCGTTCCTGCTCCAGGAGCCGTCGGTGTTCTAGGGCGCTCAGTGACTGATGTCAAGTGTGCCCGCTACGTCGACTGTCCAGGAGAGCTCAGGGGCGCGGTCGTACCTGTTCCTGCCCCATGAGCCGACGGCGTTCCAAGGTGCTCAGCGGTTGATGTCAAGTGTGCTCGTCGCGTCAACTGTCCAAGAGAGCTTTGGGGGCGCGGCTGTACCCGTTCCTGCTCCATGAGCCGGTGGTGTTCCCGAGCGCTCAGCCACTGATGTCATGTGCGCCAGCCGTGTCGACTGTCCCGGAGAGCCCAGGCGCACAACCCAATTTATTCCTGCTCAACTGGTCGGTGGTGTTTCCCACTGCTTGGCAACTGACGTCAAGTGCGCCTGTCATGTTTGACTGTTCCGGAGAGCTTAGGCGCACGACCTTACATGTTCCTACTGGACAGGCTGGCGGCGTTGCCAGGTTCTCGGCCACTGGTATCAAGTGCGCCCACCGCGTCGACTATCCCCGGAGAGCTTAAGCGCACATCTGGACCCGTTCCTGCTCGACGACGATGCTCTTTCCTTGATCCTCAACAAAATTGACTAGATGAACCCTCCTCACCAAGAATAGCAAGTGTCCTTTTGCTGTAAAGCTAATTAGTAGTTTTAGATTATGTTTGGTCCCTCCATATTTGATTATGCTGCTATCGTTTGATTGTGATAGGAATGGACTCTATTTCCTACTTTGGATGGATGCTCGTTCGAATAATGCGATCGTATTTTCCTAACAGATCAACTAACCATTTAGTTTGGTCTGGTCACTATTGCTTATCGGTAAGATCCGGCATGTTCGTGTTTCGTAGACAAGAACATCCACCCCTTATTGTGCCTACATGTTTGTGATTTTGGTTATCGTTTGTTCGGGAAGAAAATAAAAGGACAAGGCAGAGTCACATGATAGCAGTAACAACAAATCAGGCAGTCATGAGCATATCTATTGCATTCAAGAAAGAGGCTAAAGATATTGGTCAACACATTGGTAATTCATCAAGATGTGGATAAATAGCCTATGGTATTGAATGATCTCATTTGGTTGCTTTCTAGCGTGCCACATGAACAAGGAAAAAAACCATGGATGAAACTCTGTGTCTGCTTGGTTTTCTTGACCATGTCTTGTTCCCGTGTAGTGTACGCTAGGCAAAGTAGCCATGGTTTCTTCTAACCAATTTGATGTCTTACTTCATATCGAATGGTAGTGTATCACACCCTTCACTTCAACATGCTCTAGCTAAGCCACGGCTATTTACAGAGTAGTTGGAATAATGCACATATTTTGGAGAGGTTGAAGATCAATATTGGACGATTAATAAGAAATAGCAATGTGATCATTGATCACCTTGACCAAATTCAAAACAAGTATCGGTCTCGTATTGCCAAACATCTGATCTGCTAATGCATCCCAAACCCAAAGATTTGGTCTCGTATTGTGCCCATATTGTATTCCCTATCTCAATGCAAAATGTTTTGTCTAGTCTGTTAATATAATGGCAGTGAAACAGTTCATCTCTACATGTTTAAGTGCTTGCAAATATAGTTTACTCCAAATTCACTAAGATTAGAAATTTACATTGTTTTTTCCTTTACAAAAGATTGTTACATTATTAGAGATCGAGGCGCCTCCTTGCATTAGCGTGATACGGTTCCCGAAGAGACACCCCGCCTTTCCCTATAACTAATATCCATTAATATATTGGTACCCTCCCAACTCTCTCCATTGCCTTGCCTCAAACACTTTTCCTCCAGAAAACCACAACTACCATGCCTTCTCTCCGATTCGACTACTTGCCTCCCCCTACCCTTCCAACCCCTCCTCCGACGGGACACCACCCGACTCCCCATCCCAGCGCATGCGAGCCATCTAAGCCCTCTCTTGTGAATCTGATGAGGAAGACATGGAGAGGCAGGAGAGCGAGGACAGCAAGGACAAGTACAACTACATTGAAGAGGAAGAAGAGGACGAGGAAGAGGAAGCAGACAAGGATGAGGGGAGACATGGGTGGCCATTGAGAAGAAGCGAGCAGAGCCCAAGAATTGGAAGCGGGCGGAGGCTAAGAAGAGGAATCGTGAGATGGAAGCGTATGTGAGGCAGCTTCTGAAGGATGACAAGGCCGGTAAGCTTGATTCATTCGGCCACATTCCATGGCCGAAGAAGAGGAAGGCTACAGAGGAGGGGGAGGAGGTGGACTCGAAGATGATTGTTGGTGGTCAATTTTCGTCAACCTAGCCATGAGTTTATGATGAGGACACCACGAGTACATCTACACCAGCAGCATCTTCTTCAGCACCACCTTCTGGGCCAACAACTCGGGCCCGTGCAAAAGAGTTCAACTTCGTCATTATGCTGTGGAATGAAGGCCCAAAAGACTGAAGGCCGACCCAACAGGAGGCCTTGTGCATGGGCGCCTAGGACTGACCCAAGAGGGCGCCTAGGGTTGCACCCCTGCACCCACGACGCTAGGGGCAGCACCCCCTTTGCTGGTCGCGCCTCCCCTAGGGGTTGCGTCCCCTTTTCCCTTTATTAGTCAAAGTCTTGTATCGTTTACAACTCGAGTTTTGTTTTACATCTAGCTTTAGCTACACCAAACCACGCACAAATACGTGTTGTCCTCTGTGATTTAGAACTCCACCTTCGAGTGATAATTAAGATTGCTCGCCTCAGATTCTTGTTCGCTCTTCGATTGCGTACAGGAATCGATCTTCGTGATCAGGCTGATCTTGCGCCAGCAAGGTTGGTAACCATCGGGAGTTGGTTCAGCGATTGCATTGGCGCTTCGAGTCTCGCTCGTCGTAGTCGGATCATGAGGGTCGCCTCCCACCAGATCGAAGTTATCTCCACTCACCGAAAGATCGGGCACTCTGCCTCTATCAAGTAGTATCAGCTTTCCAGGTTGATCAGTGAGTTTATCGAGTGTTTTTATTTCCTACAGTCCACAAAAACCAAACAAAAATTTGTTTTTAGGTTAGATCCTTGTCCCAGCAACCCTTTTTGCCTCGCACTTTCATTCAATAACTTGCTTTGTTGAGTTTGCGTGCTTTGTTCGTTCAATCATTGCTGGTTACTTGTGTTTCTAACCCTAGTTTTTCTCCGCTGCCCTGCCCACCACACCACTCGCCCCCCACACGCCGCCACAGGACTCCCCCCCGTTCGCGAACACCCCTTCCCTAGCGCCTCGATCTTTGACTCAGGCGGCACGTCGCGACCCCCCTCACTCCCCTTCCGCGTTTCTCCCTCCCTGTGTTGGTTTGTATATGCCTTTGCCTGTTCCTACTTCCTCTTGGCTTGATATTTCTATGGACTTTGTTTTGGGATTGCCTAGAACTAAGAAGGGGAGGGATAGCATTTTTGTGGTTGTTGATCGATTCTCCAAAATGGCTCATTTCATACCTTTTCATAAGACTGATGATGCTAGCAATGTTGCTGAATTGTTCTTTAGAGAGATTATTCGTTTACATGGTATTCCAAATACAATAGTCTCTGATCGTGATGCTAAGTTTCTCAGTCATTTTTGGAGATCTCTGTGGAATAAATTGGGAACTAAATTGCTGTTTAGCACAACTTGTCACCCTCAGACTGATGGACAAACTGAGGTGGTTAATCGAACTTTGTCCACCATGCTTAGGGCTGTTTTAGATAAAAATTTGAATTGTTGGGAGGATTGCTTGCCTCATGTTGAGTTTGCTTATAATCATGCAACGCATTCCTCTACAAAGTTGTGCCCTTTTTAGATAGTGTATGGTTACATCCCTCGGGCGCCTATTGATTTGTTTTCGTTTGATGCTGAAGACGCCCCACACTTAGATGTTGCTGCACATGTTGAACAAATGGTTAACCTGCATGAGCAAACTCACCAAAACATTGCTGCTGCTAATGTTAAATATCAGGTTGCTGGTAGTAAAGGTAGAAAACATGTTACTTTTGAACCTGGTGATATGGTTTGGTTGCATTTGAGAAAGGATCGTTTTCCTACTTTGCGCCGTTCTAAATTAATGCCTCGTGCTGTTGGTCCTTTTAAAGTGCTAACCAAGATTAATGATAATGCTTATATCCTTGACCTGCATGTGGAGTTTGGTGTTTCCACTAGTTTTAATGTTGCAGATTTGAAGCCATATCTGGGTGAGGATGAGGAGTTGCCGTCGAGGATGACTTCAGTTCAAGAAGGGGGGATGATGAGGACACCACGAGTACATCTACACTAGCAGCACCTTCTCCTACTCCAGCGTCGGCAACACCTTCTTCAGCGCCACCTTCTGGGCCAATTACTCGGGCCCGTGCAAAAGAGTTCAACTTCGTCATGATATTGAAGAATGAAGGCCCAGAAGACTGAAGGCTGGCCCAAGAGGAGGCCTTGTGCGTGGGCTCCTAGGACTAGCCCAAGAGGGCGCGTAGGGTTGCACCCCCGCACCCACGACGCTAGGGGTGGCGCCCCCTTTGCTGGCCGCACCTTCCCTAGGGGCTACGTCCCCTTTTCCCTTTATTAGTCAGAGTCCTGTATCGTTTACAACTCGAGTTTTGTTTTACATCTAGCTTTAGCTACACCAGACCACGCACAAATATATGCTGTCCTCTGTGATTCAGAACTCCATCTTCGAGTGATAATTAAGATTGCTCGCCTCAGATTCTTGTTCATTCTTCGATTGCGTACAGGAATCGATCTTCGTGATTAGGCTGATCTTGCGCCAGCAAGGTTGGTAACCATCGGGAGTTGGTTCAACGATTGCATTGGCGCTTCGAGTCTCGCTCGTCGTAGTCGGATCGTGAGGGTCGCCTCCCACCAGATCGAAGTTATCTCCACTCACCGAAAGATCGGGCACTCCACTTCTATCAGTTTACCATCAATGTTGGCATTAATTTGATATTCAAACTAACGATTCTATCCCCCATGATATGTCAAGTTCGCACTCGCATGTGGTTTTTGGAGTATGTTGTTTACACAGGATTTAAGCGCCTAAATGAAGACTTCCGGGTAAAGTTCATCGAGCACTTTATGAGAAGATCATAAAGCCCGGCACATGTGAAGACACGAAGTGAACATCACTCCAAATGACTCGAGGACTGAAGCATGAAGCCATAAATCTCTGGGGACCTCAACAGAAGATGCGGGAGTTTGTGCGCCAAGCATCCTTATCTAAACCGCGGGGAAAACAACGTCAAGGACCCACATGCAGTTCGGCAAAAACTCAAGAAAACACGAGAAGCATCTGGAAGAAAGACGGAGGCGAAATAGTCCGAAATGGGCCCAGGCCGGTCGACCTAGCCCACTTCGGGCCCGGTTCGTCGCCTCCTTTGACCTAGCATCCACTCGGGCTATTTATAGTCCCCATGCGAAGAGCCACGCATCAAGACATTCGTCATCCGTCGTCGAGGAGCAGAGAAGCTAGAGGGACACCATCTCGGAGAGGAGGGTCGTGCTAGTTGTCTAGGGTTTCCCTAGCCGACGTGGGAACCTTGCATGGAAGACCACATCGGAGGTCCAGAGCTAGGATCAAGATCGAGGTAGGATCCTGGTGGTGATCTTGTTCATGTAATCATTCATGGTGAAGTCTTTTTGTGAATCCGATTTCTAGCGATCAAGTGCCTTCTCTTCGATTTTGACTTCTCTTGGTTTTGCTTCATCCTCAATCTATTCTAGATAGATTGCTCAGGGTGCTCTTGCAGCCGCGGTGGCTAGAGGTGCATACCAGATCTACCAAGTGTTTTCAACACGTTCCTCGTGAACGTGCTCTTAGGTTCACCTACATCAGAAGCGGGGCATCGTGACAGGATGTCGACACGTGTACGGCAGCTGCCTTCGAGGATTGGAACGGAGGCCATGGTTTAAAGATGCTTTTTACGAGATTTGCTTTGTTATCTTCAGCTCTCGCTTGGAACTACAACAAAAGCATGATCTAGACTCTCCAGATTGGTTATCTCTACGCTTTTTCTCGCTACCTCTCGTGTTTAGTAGATTAGATGCATTCCAAAACCTCTCAAAACAAAGTGTTTTCGACCTTATTAGATTGAATATTGCATTGCACATGTTCCACAGATTCGATAACCTTGGGTAATACTCGAGGGAAAAAGGTACTACATGATCCGTAAGATTGCGGTGAAACTTGACGCGTTATTGAATCGTCAACAAGCCCTTTTTCTGGCGCTATTGCCGGGGAACAAGCAACCAAGATCCGATCTAGTATCGCGCTTGTAAGTATTTTTTAGTTTTTCTTTTGGTTTTGCTTTTGCATCTATTAACTTTGATCATCCTCAAAAATCAGTCTAATCTAGTTTTGGACTAACCCTAGTTTTTCTTTTTAGATTTTTGTATATTTTATTTATCGCTAACCCTAACGGGAGATAGACGGCTACCTCTCCAACAAACCCAAATTTTCTTTTGTGAATGATCCAGAAAAACTTTATAGACAAAGGGGACGTGCAACACAAGCTAAGGAATTTGTAGATCCAAAAGCCGAGGCCGAAGGATCGTCGGAATCTCCAAAGGAATCACCACCTCCAAATCCTAAAGAAGATCAACCTCAACCACCACCCATGGGAGAAGAATCGGGGAGCGCAAGATCGGGGAGCTATGCACCCCGGACATCGATGATCTACCAATCCTAAACCTTCAAGACATCGGAAAGCCGTTCAAGATCAAGGTCTCAACTATCCGCTTGGTGCAACATTCACCTTTCACCGGTATAGAGGATCCGAACCTTCACCTCCAAGCATTCGTTCAACTATGTCAAACTTTCAATGTGGATGGGGTGACTCAAAATCAAATACAGGCAAGGCTTTTTCTGTTTTTGCTACTTGGAACAGCTTTGCATTGGTTCCACAGTCTACTAGCGGAGTCGAAACTAAATTGGGAAGCATTGATATGGGCCTTCATGAAGAAATACTGTTCGCCAGCCAAGACTCAGAGTTTGCGCAACAAGATTGATACATTTGTTCAATTTCCCACGGAGACGATTGAAGAAGCTTTGGAGCACTTCAATGAATACATGCGAGCTGAATTTCTTGAATGGCATATCCACTCACTTATGAGGAGGATGGAGAAGATGGAGATTGAAAAGGAAGAAGCTAAAAGGGCCGCCAAAGCAAGATGCACATGTGAGGAGTGTGGGGAGTACGGCCATGTCCAAGGAGATTGTCCGGAGGAAGCAAAGGTGCTCGACTTCATGAGAAAAGAAGAGTTGCCAGACTTCTGCTATGAGCAAGGTAAACCTCAATTTAATGCAAGCTCGTCCATTCAAAATTTGGTTCCTCTTCGTATACAATTGAAGGTCTTCATGGACGAGCAAGCTAAGATCAACAAGGACACCGTCACTAAGTTCAAGGCTATTGACAAAATATTGGAGAATATAGACAGCAACGTGACGGAGGTCGGAAGCTCTTACCATCAATTGCTCAACATGATGAAGATGCTAGAGACGCAAGTGGGACAACTTGCCGGGCGCCTAATGGGCAATGAAGGAAGATTGCTGGGATAGCCCCCAAGGTCCTGAGACGGTGAAGGCTATTCAAACTCATTTGGGAAAGGAGACGGAGGACCCCGAATATTCAGCCAGAGCAAGGAAGCCTAAGCCATCCACCGAGACGGAAGATCACACTAAAGAGAAGGTGACCACTATTCCGGAGATCACTACCCAAGAACCTTGAGATGTCGAGCCAAGATATGAAGATGGCCTCCACTAAAGCCACGCTACTTCAAAGACATACTTGCCAACAAGTATGAGATGGCGACACTTGGGGGAGATCACATCAAGATGTCCGAAGAATGCAGCACCGCTATTGCGAATCAAGGACCGGAGAAGCAAAGAGACCCCAGATGTCCGACCATCCCGTGTTCTATTGGTTCATTCAAGACCAAGAAGGCATTATGCGACCTTGCTGAAGTGTGGGTGTCATGCGAAGAGTCATCTTCTAGAAGCTACGCCTACTGAAGCTAGAGCCTACAGCCATGTGTCTAGAGTTGGGTGACAACTCTATTCGCTATCCCGTGGGAATCGCCGAAGATGTACCCGTAAAAGTTGGAGATCACTTCATCCTCGTCGATTTCATGGTGTTCGAGATGGGAGAAAGGGAGAAGCCGCCACTCATCCTTGGGAGGCCATTCCTCAAGACCATCGGAGCGACGATTGACGTTGGCAAGGGGGAGATCAAGTTCAACATCAACGGCACAAGGAGCGTATTCAAGCTTCGTCCATGATTCGAGGTATGCAACATGATCAATGTTAAATATATTCCACCTCATCATCGCATTAGTAAGAAAGAGCCAAAGAAAACAAACCGAAGGAAATCAAGGAAGTTGTTGCATCCATCAAGACCAAAGAACAAAGTCAGCCTGTGAAACCAAAAAATGACTAAGCTGAAGAATAAGCCTGTGCCCAAGCCAAGGATGGTGCAGAAGTGGGTAACCAAGATTGCAATGCCCACAAAGAGCATTGATCCGAAGTGAAGAATAGAAGAAGTCTAGCTATAGACTATAAACAAAGCGCTAGGCGGGAGGCAACCCATTCGTCGAGTCAAGAATAAGCTACCGGGAAGACAACCTGATCAAGAATAAAAGGTACCGGGAGGGCAACCCGCAAGATTTCCGAATTTCAAGTAAGTTGGTTATAGAATTTGCTACTCAAAACATTTTATTAACTCTTAAGAGGTTGAACAAGTTTTTGGAGAACCTTTTATTTGCTCAGTCGTTATATTTGGATTTTCCTACCTTAAACCAATGACATGAGCCATCCCATAATTTATTTGCCTCTTTACGAGAAACTAGAACCAAAAATTCCAATCCTATTTGAGCCTTCCATCCTCTCCATGATGGTAGGTTCAGTTTTGTTTTACATACTAAAAACACACGAGTAGAGCCTCGCTATGTTCCTTAATGATTTTTAATCTTTGATGCATGCTAGCACTCGTGTGAACATAGGAAACTTGATTTTTGGTTTCATTCAACTTGTTATCCATCGGTTTCTCTAGATTTAGAATTTTTCTAAGCCTCGTTATTTTTATTTATTCAAAATACTCTCTCTCATGTTTGGCCAAAATTAGAACCTAAACCCATACTCCTAGGGTCAAGCCGGAGGACCTTGCTACCAATTAATGAAAGCGAACGATCCCGGTGCAACCAAAATAAAGGTAGTCGGAAAGTTTCCGACTTACAATTATTTTTGGTGCCTAAAAACTTCTCTAAGAATACATTTGGACTCATTGCTAGCTCTGAGTTAATTTTTAATTTTCGAAATTAGAGGAGTGTTTAGCGTCAAAACATGATTAAGGGGAGGATTTTGTGTTTGCTTAACATCTAGTGCTCCATGATGCATCACGGGAAGGCATCTATCATTTGGCATCTTGGGCACATGCAAAGGACAAGCATGGGGGCAACAATGACTTTGTTTTGCAGGAAATAAGTGAAAGCACATGAAGCATGGAAGACAAGAAGTAACACAAAGTAAAGGAGGGAGGCATTGATCTCATCATACAAAACAAAGGAGTGGCTGAGAGTGTTTGGGCGGTGGATTCTCGTGGAGCACGAGGACACAAGCAACAAAGGAGCAAGGAGCACCTCAGGGAAAAATCAAGACAAATGGGGTCCCTGCTGGTCGGCCTAGGCCGGCTGGCCTGGCCTCTTTATAGCCCCCGGTGTCCGTCTTCCTCAGGTAAGACTCTCAAAAAATATGTGTATATATAAAAAAAGAAAAGAGAGAAATAATAATAATAATAATAAAGCTCCCCAGCTCTCTAGATGCATTAGGAATTTCAAGAGGATTCAAGATCAAGACCCATACTGATCTTCCCAACCATGTGCAATTCGATAATGAGGACTTCGTTTGTGCCTCAGGATCACTCTTTGCCATTTGCACATGTCCACCTATCTCAAAGTGTGTGTATTTTTCTCTCTCGCCTCCTTGAGAATATTATTTTTCCAATGACCTTTTTGACGAGTCTCGGTAAGACCATGAGAAACTTGTCTTGTTTTGATAATATCTCGATTATAATATCTTGGTAGGACTAAACTTTTCCCAAAGCTCCAGATAAAGCTTTCCACGTATATATATTTTGCGAGGGGAAAGGAGTAGAACAAATAGGCTTGAGAGACTTGATGAGATGAGAGTTCATGAGCAAGATGCAAGGAGGTTTAAATTTTTGAACTTGGTTTAGCTCTTTTTCTTCATCTTGCACTTCATTTCAAAATTTCCTAGATCCATATAAAATTTGGGAGCATGATTCACTTCATTTCAAAATTTCTTAGATTCATATAAAATTTGGGAGCATGATTAACTTCTTGTGGGAAGAGCTTAATTGATATCCACCCTCCGTAGGGATGAAAGCTAGTACATTATGGAACTTTAACAAATTTAAATTTAGAGAGCATTATGTTTTCTCATGTATGATCAAGTGCAGGGTATGAGCATTGAAAGACAACACTGATATCCATTAAGACTTACTCGAGGACGAGCAAGGTTTAAGCATGGGGGGATGCTGGCGGTCGATTTTCGTCAACCTAGCCATGAGTTTACCTTCAATGTTTGTATTAATTTGATATTCAAACTAACGATCCTATCCCTCGTGATATGTCAAGTTCGCACTCGCATGTGGTTTTTGGAGTATGTTGTTTACACAGGATTTAAGCGCCTAAATGAGGACTTCCGGGTAAAGTTCATCGCACACTTTATGAGAAGATCATGAAGCCCGACACAAGTCAAGACACGAAGTGAATATGACTCCAAATGACCTGAGTACTGAAGCATGAAGCTATAAATCTTCGGGGACCTAACCAGAAGATGCAGGAGTTTGCGCGCCAAGCACCCTTATCTAAACCGCAGGGAAAACGACGTCAAGGACCCACATGCAGTTTGGCAAAAACTCAAGAAAACACGAGAAGCATCTGGAAGAAAGATGGAGGTGAAACGGGCCGAAGTGGGCCTAGGCCGGCCAGCCCAGGCCAGCCGGCCCAGCCTACTTCAGGCCCGGTTTGTCGCCCCCTTTGACCTAGCACCCCCTCGGACTATTTATAGTCCCCGTGCGAAGAGCCATGCATCAAGCCATTTGTCATCCGCCGCGGAGGAGCAGAGAAGCTAGAGGGACAGCATCTCGGAGAGGAGGGTTGTGCTAGTTGTCTAGGGTTTCTCTAGACGACGTGGGAACCTTGCATGGAAGATCACGTCGGAGTTCCGGAGCTAGGATCAAGATCGAGGTAGGATCCCGGTAGTGATCTTGTTCATGTAATCACTCATGGTGAAGTCTTTTTGTGAATCCGATTTCTAGCGATCAAGTGCCTTCTATTCGATTTTCTCTTCTCTTGATTTTGCTTCATCCTCAATCTATTCTAGATAGATTGCTTGCGGTGGCTAGAGGTGCGTACCGGATCTACCAAGTGTTTTCAACACGTTCGTCGTGAACGTGCTCTTAGGTTCACCTACACAAGAAGCGGGGTATCTTGACAGGATGTTGACATGTGTACGATAGGTGCCTTCGAGGATTGGAACGAAGGCCATGGTTGAAAGATGCTTTATGAGATTTGCTTTGTTATCTTCATCTCTCACTTGGAACCACAACAAAAGCATGATCTAGACTCTCCAGATCGGTTATCTCTACGCTTTCTTTTGCTACCTCTTGTGTTTAGTAGTTAGATGCATTCCAAAACCTCTCAAAACAAAGTGTTTTCCACCTTATTAGATTAAATCTTGCGTTGCACATGTTCCACAGATTCGTTAACCTTGGTTAATACTCAACGGAAAAAGGTACTACATGATCTGTAAGCTTGCGGTGAAACTTGGCACGTTATTGAACCGTCAACAATGACCAAGAAGAAGATGGACGTCGATGCTAGTCCCTATAATGCTAGCCCCGCTAATTCCGGTCTCGTGGCTCCCCCAGCCATGGACGCTCCAGTGACGCCAGATTCATCAGGGTACTCCTTGGAGGTGTTGACATAGATTACTCCAATGTTGGGTTTTCTTTTGCGTGTTCGTAGGTGGTCTTGTGGACGAAAAGATCAATTATCTCTTTTCTTTTGGATGGAAAGATCGTTACCCTGTTTTACTACTCTGTGAATCTTGTAGTGGTAGGGAAATCCCCTGTTGTCCCCTGTTTTCCATGAAGAACAATGGTGTTCATCTTCCTTGCTTCAGTGGTTTTCCCTAGTCATGACGCGTCTGACATGCAATGTCTTGTCATGTCATTTCTTTATTCTTATCGCACTGCACCGCATTGCAATATACACGACATAAATGATAACTATTTTTACCAAATTTACTGTTTGACCAAATTCACTATTCTGCCAAGAAGATAGACAACATAAATGATGCTCACCTTGCCCAAATTATTCAACGTTAATGTGCACATACATGATACATCCTCATAGACCCCCACTCGTACAGTGGCTCTGGCACAGATGCACACGCGCGCACACACACACACACCCAACAACGAAACCTTCAGACTTAGCAATGAGGAGAAAATAGACAGGGTCATGGAGATGGATATGGCACACGCCTATTCCGCTATACCTAATGCACGACAGAATGTAGCAAAATGAGGATCCGAGCGAAGATATTCCTCCAATGCACGATTCCTATCCCTCGACTTCATGGTACGTCCTGAGCGACCAATGCCAGAAGCATGATGTAAGATGTCACAAAAACCCCACTACCGGTGGGCAAGATTGCAGTAAGGGCACACACAACAACCATGGCGAAGCACACGAGTGTAACCTTGCTCCTGCATCCAAGCCAATGCACCTTTCTTGATCTCCTCCATTTCTTCCTCATCCGCATTGTCCATGTCATATAGATCATATGGATCCATGTATGAAGCCCGCTGCAGAGGTGGCACATGGAAGTCGGCGGCTGCTCCATTCGCATCAGAAGCCATCCTCCTACACATACTTGCCAACAAAGTAAACATGATAAGCATTGACCACAAACAATGATGGTAACCTATAAAAACATGATGCCGAAGCTAAGAGCTCACCTCTTTTTACAGGGCGCAGAACCATGTAGAGGTCTGCTAGCACAATGCCTGGAGGATGAAGAAGCGATGAGCAAAGGCCTTGGGGGCATGCCTATTTATCGAACCATGACCGATCATAAGGCCGCGTGCACCTCGTGGCAGAGCATGCCTCACAGGATTATAGTAGCCATGAAAATATGTTGGATGCTCGGAATACGCAGGCCTACACTGCTCAGGAATTCTACCAACACTACAAGAAAATCGCTGACTAGTGACGCAACCTAGTTTTGCCGTCATTGATTTATGACGTTCCTGGCTGATCTCGTCATTAAATTTCACTTCTGAGCAAATTTAGTGACAAAAAAACTTTCGTCCTAATGGTCATTACTATAGCTGAGCATTCCCTATTCCAAGCTAGTTTTGTGACACCATAAGCTCCGCAACAGCGTCATAAACCAACTTTGGTCCCACATGTAAGTTGAAGCAGCATTATAAACCAACCTTGGTCCCACATGTAAGTTCAAATAGCTGGAGCCCAATCGCTAGCGCCCCATCGAAATGTTGCAAAAATAATTCATCATCGCGAGGGATCGAACTGAAGACCTACTGGAGCAACAGAACATTGTTTTCCAGTACACCACCTCATGGTTCTATGAATTTTTTGGTAAACTTTATTCATATATCCGATATTTTCCCGTGGTCTCGTGCCAGCTCATCGAGCCACCCGCGCCAAGTCACCTGGCCGTGACCACCGTGTGGCCGGCCGCCCCCACCACACCAGCTGTGGCCTATGCCACGTGGTTGGCCACCCACGCCAGGTCACCAGACACGTTAGCCCCAACCACAACACGGAGCGGTGCTGGTAAGTTGGCGGGAGAAAAGCCCGCGTTGTAGGCAAAAATAGTTTTCCCGCAGCCCGCAGCCCCGAAAGGGGAAAAGAGAGGCGAGTAGGCTACCAAAACATATCATTCCGGTAGTGATTTGCGCCTTCCAACGGCTGCTCACTCCTACGGGCGCAACCTTGGTGATACTTGCTGCAGCGATGTGTCAATCTGGTAAGTAATTTTGTGTTAAATTCTGAAAATTTCATTTCGCAGAATGTTCTCTTTTCGATTCGTTCTGTGGTCAGTAATTTTGAGTTGGATTCGCCAAAAACTTTCCAGATAGATAGACGTTGGATAACCGGTTGTACTGGTTTTACCACCGATCATAAGAAAGGAGTCCAAGATTTCTTGGCATTTCTTCGGACAAGATACGCTGAGGACGATGAAGATATACTATGCCCGTGTCGTCGATTCCTCAATAACTCTACAGGGATTATAGAGTGAATTAGAGTTCACTTACTTGTGAGTGGGATGGCAACCACTTACACTAGGTGGATCTATCATGGAGAAGCTTTGGAGGATATGGTTGACGAAGATGCAAATGTCTAGGATAATGCAATTCTGCAGGATGATGGGGTTGAGGAAATTGCAATTCTGCCGGATGCAGAGGGGGGATGTGGATAATGCAGCTCCACGAGATGGTGGTGATCAGGAAATGGTCCAGGAAAACGAATACATATCAGGTATGGAGGAGGATGAAGGCCTTGGAGATGATGGAATTTCTGAATTGATTGCTGACTTGGGCAAGGGTGAGGTGCTCGGGAGAAAATTTATGAATTTGTAAAGGAACATCTGAACCGTAAGGTGCCACCGACATCTACATATGCACAATTTACATTTGTTGTGAAGTTACTTCATATAAAGTCTTACAGTCAGATGAGCAACGTCGCATTTAATGCGATGATGAAGTTGTTACAAAAAGAATTCCTAGAAGCATGTCTTCCAAAATCTTTCGATGAGATAATGAAGTACATACGTTCTATGGGACTCGGCTATGAAAAAAATCCATGTTTGCAAAAATAATTGTGTATTTTTTCGCTAGAAGAAGTATGTCAAACTTGATGTGTGCCCAGTATGTTGTGAAGTGGATTCAAGATGGAAGGATGCGGACACAAACAAGTGCATTCCTCAAAAGGTATTGAGGCATTTTCCGCTGATTTCCAGGCTACAGAGGATGTTTCTTTCATCAAAAACAGCAAAGGATGCACGATGGCACAAGTCGAAGCGAAAACCAGTGAAGAATGAGCTTAGCCATCCAGCTGATGGTGAGGCATGGACACACTTTGATGAAACTTGGCCGAAATTGTCAAAAGGTGCTAGGAACCTTATGCTTGGTCTTGCAACCGATGGTTTCAACCCATTTGGCAACATGACCAACTCATATAGTATGTGGCCAGTATTTGATGTGCCGTATAACATGCCACCATGGGTATGCATGGAAGAATCAAACTTCATGATGGCCTTATTGATCCCTAGGCCGAGTTCTCCATCAAAGGATTTTGATATCTTCACGGAACCTCTCGTCGTAGAGCTGCAGGAACATTGGACGGGTGTCAGTGCAATCGATGCTGTTAGTGGTAAAAAATTTAAACTGCATGCTGCGGTTCTTTGGTGCATACATGATTATCCAGCATTGAGCACGTTGTGTGGGCGAGTCACGAGAGGCGATTTTGCATGTGTGCGTTGTGATAAGGATCCTTGCTCAAGGAGATTGAAGAACAAGATATGTTACACTGGGCATCGTCGTTTCCTTCCAACTGATCATCCATGGAGAAGAAAGAGAGCAGATGTTGATGGTACTGTTGAAAACCGAAAAAAGCCAGGGCAATTTACCCATGAGGAGCTGATGCAGCAATTGGAGAAGGTTAAAGAAGTTAGACCAGGAAAGCACCCTCTACCTCAAGGTAAGAAAAGGAAGCGGGAATCCAGACAGTGCTGGAGCCGAAGGGTTGGTTTGTGGGATTTGCCGTATTGGTCATCTCTGAAGCTGCCACATAACCTTGATGTGATGCACATTGAGAAAAACATATGCGAAAACCTTATTGGAACGTTGCTTAAAATTGCTGGGAAGACAAAGGACACCATCAATGCTAAGGTTGATTGGGAAGATATGGGTGTTAGATCAAATCTACACATGGTGGCAACTGAGGATGGTAAGTCATGCAAAATGCCAGAAGCTCCGTATGTACTGAACAAAAAGAAACAAAAGTTGTTTTGTGATTTTATAACTTCGGTGAAGTTCCCAGATGGATATGCTTCAAACTTATCAAGGTGTATTGCTGCAGATGGATGCAAACTACAAAGACTAAAAACTCATGATTGTCATATCCTACTCTAAAGGGTTTAGCTAGCTTGTCTTCATGGTTTAGTGGATAAAGAGATATACACAGCTATTGAGGAATTAGGAAACTTCTTTCGGCAACTATGTTGCAAAACTATGAAGTTGGATGTGTTGCAAAAACTAAAAACAGAAATCCCAATAATTCTGTGCAAGCTTGAGAAAATTTTCCCTCCTGCCTTCTTTGACGTTATGGTCCACTTGGTTGTCCATTTGCCTGAGGAAGCAATCCTGAGAGATCAAGTACAATATGGATGGATGTATCCCATCGAAAGAAGGCTATGCACATTGAAGCGTTTAGTGAGAAACCAAGCTAGGCCTGAAGGATCCATTGCAGAAGCATATGTTGCGAATGAGGCCTTGACATTTTGCTCGAGGTACTTCGCGGATGATGATGTGGCCACATGATTCAATCAAGTTGGAAGGAACAGAGAGAATGCTGATTTGTCATTTGATGGAACATCTTGTTTCGATCACAATGTTCAAGTACTTGGAGCAGGGACCACTTATTGGCTTCAGTCAAAGTACGACAAGGTGGTTTGGTATGTGCTAAACAATTGCGAAGAGGTGAAGCCATATATCAAGTAAGTAAATCACCATTGCAATGATAGAACTACAATTATTTCGTGCTAACTTTGAGATGGTACTGCTTTGCAGATTGTTCAAGAATGAATTAAACGCGGAAGGTGTGTCGAATGAGGCTATTGATCATCGAATTGTTACAGAATTTTGCCAGTGGTTTAAATCACATGTTAGTTTTCTTTATTTTTGTTTGGTGACTAGTTTATATTTCCTGGTGAGGACCTTTACACAAGACTATATTAAAAAAACTATAGCTCTTATGTACAGATTTCAAACAATCCAACTAGCGACGAGAACCTATATGCATTATCAGCTGAACCGGACTTGCGAGCAAAAACATATACATCATGTATTGTAGGCGGTGTCCGGTACCACACAAAGGCCCAAGAAGCAAATAGAAAGACACAGAACAATGGAATTATGACTACAGGATCACATAAAGACATTGAAGAAATTGAGTTTTATGGTTCACTAAGAGACATTATTGAGCTGTGGTACAACTCAACGGGGCGTAGAAATCAAACTGTTGTTTTATTCCACGTTGACTGGTATGATCTGGAAGGGACCAAGAAGGAACCGAAGATTAAAAATGATGGGTACTTCACAAGCGTCAATATTGGAGATTACTGGTACCAAGATGATCCCTACATTCTTGCTGAACAAGCAACGAAGGTCTTTTACTTGCCAGACACTCTGCTACAACACCCATGGAAAGTGGTGCAAAAATTTGAGCACAGGCATTTGTGGAGCTACAATGAAAATGAGGAGGACATAGCTCCCACTGGCATGGTACT
The DNA here is from genome assembly GCA_036936925.1 of Cenchrus fungigraminus. NCBI lineage: Eukaryota > Viridiplantae > Streptophyta > Magnoliopsida > Poales > Poaceae > Cenchrus > Cenchrus fungigraminus. The sequence continues at coordinate 86,309,405 of CM072779.1, read as the reverse complement.
TGCATATCAAGATGGTGAAATTGACCAAACCTTGCATGATGTTATACGTCACGATGGTGTCGGTGATGCTTCAGAGGTTCTGGTGCCTATTACTAGCGAGGAGGAGACTTTGGTTGCAGCTGTTGAAGTTGACGCAATTCGCCAGCAGGAGCTGACTGATGTGGATGGATTCAATTCTGAAGATGAGGACGACGACACTCTATGGCAATACGTCGATGAAGATGAAAATGCTGCCGATGAAAGTGACAAGGACTAAGCTGTGGAATTAGTTAATGTTTAAGTCGATCCGATCTGAAATCATGCGGACCTTATGATTTATATGTAGTTGAAGTCGCACTTTCCTGAATATTAAACCTTCCATCGGTGCCTACTATCTCCGGTCCGCTATATTATGTAGCATCGTAACTTCCTGTAGCAACATATAAAAAATATACGATCACGCGTGGGGCTAGCGGATTATCCGGTACGTTGTATTATATAACAACAGAATGTCCTATATGAAGGGGAGAAGCTAGGAAAGCCTAAGAAGAACGTAGAAAATAGCCAGTGTACAAAGAAACAAGGCTCCTCCGAATATGGGCTACGTAAATGGTAGATTACATAATATCCATATAATCCATGACTTGTAGTGGGTCTCACCTATATAGTTGTTATAGATGCAGGATTATGGATTAAGGCTGCCACTATGGAGCGTATGGACAAATCCACTTCTTATCCTCTCCAATGTGGGCATGATCGAGTAGTATGCAACATGCTCATGATCTTGTAGTAGTATGTGAATTGAATCGAGGAAGAAAGGGATGTGTTGATATCGAATGTGGGCGTGATCGAGGAGTATGCAACGGGCTCATAATCTTCTAGTAGTATGCGAGTAGAACCGACGAAGGAAGGGATGTGTTGATCTCCAATGTGGGCATGATCGAGTAGTATGCATCGTGCTCATAATCTTGTAGTAGTATGAGAATCGAATCGAGGAAGGAAGGGATGTGTTGATCTCCAATATGGGCATGATCGAGGAGTATGCAACGAGCTCATAATCTTCTAGTAGTATGCAAGTCGAATCGACGAAGGAAGGGATGTCTTGATCTCCAATGTGGGCATGATCGACTAAGTATGTGAATGCAATGTCCGGTTCTTTGTATTATACAGCACAGGACAATCCTGTGACAACTTTCAAACTCATCGACATACGTCCGGATGATGATCCGGTGTGGTATACTTCGGAACGGAGGAACTTCCTTGTAAACTACAGGTAGGAAAGGTGCTTCCCATTTCCTGGCCACAGGGTGCGCACAACACACTACACACACCTTTATAGCTTTATCCAACGGCATATCACTCGTGCTGGCCCGCCATTCCCCTATTTACTGCCTCCTCACTTGCCGCGCAACCCCTTGGTAGGGTTCTGCCGCCACTACCTGCAGCAGCCTCCACAGGATACCGCAATCCGTCTTCGAAATCAGATGTATGCGTCCGCTTCTAGACTCCAGCAGATACTGCAATCCGCCGCCGAATTCTTAGAATGGCACTAATTCGAGAAATATATTGCAGATGGGCTGAGACGGTGGCAAGAGAGATGGAAAGGTGCCGGATCCTCCTCCAGCGAAGCGACAACAATAGTCGCAACCGACTTCTGCACGCACGTCTAGTCCTCAGACGAGGCAAAGGGGCAGGCCTGCGGCACGGGATTCTTCATCTGCCCCTTCCCGCCGCACACGGGGCGGGTCAATGTGACAACCCCATCCGAGATAAGTTCGTACTATCACTTAGACCGATCCACTTCGGTCATTAAGCGATAATAAAGAATTATTCTGTTGAGTGTTGCCGGGTCATAGCCCGGTAAATCTCGGCGCCTTCCTGCCGCACACGGGCTGGGTCAAGCTCGGTGCCTTCCTGCCCCACATAGGGTGGGTCAACCGCGGGCCGTCGCCCGCCCCGCCCTTCGGAGTTTCCTTCGCCAGATCCCAGGAAGCATAAAGAGGTACAACTTTACCCTCCACCAGAAGAGCAGCTAAGGATGATTGACATGCGCAACCACACCTACCAAATGATTAAAGGTCTTAGATGGGTGCCTGAGAATCAGTGGTGGGACAAAATGAAGGACAAACAGGTCGAACTAAGATTTATGAATGTTGATAAACTTGTGCAAACAATTAATCAATCATCAAGTTTATCAACATTTCATCATAGAGGGATTATCATGGATATAGGGTTAAGTAATCTCGAATAACGGTGAGAGGCTGACGATCGATCGATTAATAACTTGCAAGGTGAACCTAAACATACGGGAGAAAACCCTCACAAAGAGTGATTTCAACCAAACGGTTCCTGTCATTCGTCAGATTGGGATCAGATGCCACAGTCCTAGGTACATAGCTAGCTGGCATGCCTCACACTAGCATCCAGCGTCACCATGCACCACAGGTAGCTAGCCTGGGGCAGCAGCCCAAGAGTAGTAGCCTAAAGTTCCCGCATCGCGTCGTTCAGGTACTAGGTTTACCATACCCATGTCCGACAAATGTTTAGTACTTTCAAATGCTTAATCTCTTAACCACTGGACCGGGGCCCAAAATCCCATGCTCTTACCACGTGAGCAATTCAATTTAACAATCTTATGATTCCAACATAAGAACCTATCATTGCAAGCGACGTACATCACTCGACTTGTACCAGGTCTTTAGTGCATAGCATCTATCGACCTAGCATACTAGTATAAGATCATAAGTACTTATGGATCATGCATCTAGGGTTTCCATTCAACTCCTGAACGTAAATTCACATACATAATCAAGCATAAATTCGGAAATTGTAAGAAAGGAAACACATAGGTATATGTTAAACCGGGGCTTGCCTTCGCTAGCAAGTTAGTAGGAAAACTTCCGAACTTGGTTCGGGTCTTGTTGCACGTCCACGTAGTCGATTCCTTCCCTCGTAAGGTCCGTCACCTCGATCCGGGATGAACTCGGGACTAATGTCGGAAGGTTCTACACGCAGAATGCATATGCAAAAGTTAACTGGTGTATTTGAATTTATTTATTTACAAAACATCACATGACACAATAGGGTGTTAAGTTTTCCCTATTCATCTAGATAGAATATAACCAGCATACTCTTCCATAAAGATTATGCAAGCAACCATTTAGGTACTTATTTCCACAGGTGATTGTGTGCATATGTATGAAAACAATTAAAATTACCACCAAACATTTGGGTGATATAACAGAGGTCCAAAGTAGTATTTCTTAGGGATAAAGCACACACAAGCTTTTAAAGAATTGATTTTCTTCATTTATCTTTTATATATAATAGCTTCATTCCAAAAATCATTCTGGTAAAACTATGCAGTAGAACATAGTGAAACTTTTTGTATAAGCACATAATGTTTCAACAGAGCTACTGATAAATTTTTATAACATTCTGAGTTATATGCAGAGCATAAAAAATACAACAGTTTATTCAAGGCAAAAGCAAGAATATTAAGTACAGAGAAAGCTACTAATGCACTGGTGCTCAAAATTTACACAGAGCCTCTAGGAACTAAAACTAGGTCACACACCAAAAATTAGCTCCAGAACCTATTCCAATCATGCTACACAAAATAACCATTTTCAGCCGCTTTATTCACAAGGTATTTATTCAGAGAAATATCTGACTCAAATGTAGCCCAACTTTCTATCATAGCCCAAACATGACATACACATCATCTAGGTCAAAGATGAGCATCACTGGAGCAATAGAAAAAGAGCTATAGATTTAACTTCATAAACAAGCATCATTCAGAAACAGATATATACACAGATCCTAAACTCATGATAAAATTACTATCAACACATCTTAGCCTAACAAGGTGATATCCAAAAGATGAACCACAGGAAGCATATATATAAAGCTGTATAAAATAAATACACAGATCTAGCCATAAAGCAAAATAAATCATAACTAAATATCCACTCAGCAACATTGTGCAAAAACTTAGGTATAGCCTACACTATTACTGACTACCAACATGTCCAAAGCTCAAGACTAGCTTATGAGTAGAACTCAAGTTATGAACAACCACATACAAACTGATTTTGATTTTCATTCAAAAACTATTTACCAAAAGTATATATGGCTTTGTAAAAGGTGTAGTTCTGCTCATAAGGAGACCAGCAAAATTGGTTTTGCATTTTTATGATTTTTCTGTGATTTTATACGATTTTTCCAAGTTACTGGACTGATTCAAAAAGAACTTGAGAATCTTTTACGGAAGGACCCTCAGAAAGATTTGAAAGTTCACAACCATGCCCTCGGTTTGCACAAAACTCCCTAGAAAGAGTTCGATCTTCACAACCGTGCCCTTGGCGGCGCAGGGGAGCTCGCCGACGGCGATAGCCAGCCGGACTTGGTCCACAAGCGGCTCGGGGGTTCATAGGGGCTCACCAGGGGTTGATTGGAGGAGGTGGCCGGAACGGAGGTTGCTCCGGTGAGTGCCGGCGGCGAGGCAGAGGTGATGCAGCCACCGCGGCTCTGATTCCGGCGAGGTGAGGGACGGGGCAGGGCAAGGCGTGGCTCGGGAAGCTACCCGGTGTACATGTGGTCGTGTAGCAAAGCTCGAGTGGTGGTGGTGAGGTCGGGAGGGTGGAGTTCACCGCGGAGGCCAATGGCGGCACAGCGGCGGACAGCATGGGCTGGGCGTGCCCTTTTATAGGTGGCGGCAACGGCTTGACGACAACGCACAGACCAGCGGGCAAGGCGGGGCATGGGTGTGCGTGGGACAGCCGGTACGGCGGCTCTGGGATTCGCCGGGCGGCGGTGGTCGGCGCGGTGAGGTCGAACGGGGGCATTACACGTGGCAGCCATGCGTTGGGGCTCGACGTCGGTTCGGGGTGTGGGTCCCAGTGCGCGTGTGCGGAAGGTACCTCGACGTTTGGACCGGTGGGCGGAGGGATGCCTCGGCGTGCGCGCCTGGCGGCCGACGTGGCGGGCGCGACAGCGTCGTGCGCGGGGACGTGATCCGGTGCAGAAACGATTCCGGGTACCCTTGTTTGACCACGAAAAACTCAAAATTTTGCCAACTAAGTGCACCACATGGTAATTAACAAAATTGAAGATCAATGAACCCTCTACAACATTCTCAAAGGCCGATAGGTGTTTAGATCAAAAAATCTTGCACAATTCGCAGGCAAAAATCAAGATTTTCTCGGCGCCTGTGAACAGTGTTTGCAAACTTTGACCGAGTTTGTCACCATTATTCACTCGAAATTAGCAATGCCACCCAAAAGGAAAGTTCTGTCCCTCGAACAGATGAACAACTTTTATTTTGGCCGATTTTGAAGTGTTTAGATGGAATTTGGAGAACGCGTCAAAAGTTCTCGGATTGTGTAGGGTTCAAGGGGGTTTGGGTAGGGTGTTGACCATGCTTTGACCAATTTTGACCAAGCATTGACCATTAGGGGTTGTGGGCTCGGTTTTCGAGTTGATGACCCAGGTTGACCAAGGTTTGACCAAAGTCAATGTGTTTGACTTGGTTGACCAGTCATTAGCGTTAAACAACCCTAATTGAAAACCTGGGCCGTCACACATATGAACTTGGCCGCGGGAGTGGATATTTAGGTATACTTTGATGATCATCCCAGATTGGCTGATTTGGTCTCATTACATCATCAGTATGTTGAGGATTGGGTGAGAGTTTTTTATGCTACTGTGTACATTGTTGAGACTAGGGAGTACATCATGATCATGTTTCAGGGATGCCAGTATACTCTTTTCTGACACCATATTGCTGCCACTCTTGGACTGATGGATTGTGAATCAGGAAAGTATGAGGATAAGCCATTCCTACATAGTATTGTCTACGGGGATCGTGAACCACCTTGGCGTAGTTTGCTCGGTGGGTCGCTCCCGTCCGACAAGGAGATGGCCGGACTTTTTGTTGACTCATTCACAAGTAGGCGAGCATATCGCATGCCTAATATGCTTACCCCTGAGGCAAATGTGGTTCACCGGGCACTACGAAAGACATTGTTACCACGGATTAGCAATCCAGAGTCCATCACTAGTCTTCAGCAGTGGCTTCTCCTTCACGTCATGACTGGCCGGCCCTTCGACATCGTGGACTTCATTTTATGTGAGATTGAAGATGTTATCCTTGATGGGTTGACCGTGGCCTGACATATGTCGTATGCTCACTGGATCTCCTTCATCCTGAGTCGTGTTACCGGAGTAGATGAAGACAGGGAAGTGGTGCGAACCAGACCCAAAGATTGGCATCCCGAGTACATGAAGTCCAAGACACATTTCAAGGAATACAGGCCTGTGAGACCAGGAGACAGACGTCGTGGCCTAAGGGCTACAATTGAGCCATTTCTGATGACATTTGTTTCTCAGACAGCGAAGACAATGAGGCATCTCCAGTGAGACATCTCTGAGTACATGATGGTGCGTCGCTACCCACTACAAAAATAGATTCAGTTCCAGTCACTCTAGCAACAACCAGTGAGCCAATGGACTCTTCCTTCTTTCTGAAACTGATCCTTGAAAATCAGCACAAGCAGACCAAGTTCCAGTCAATGATGGAGAAGAGGATGGCACAGCAGGAGGAGTTAAACCACGTGCACTCGGAGCACTATGGAGAATTTTCTGAATGCTTCACTCAGTCACCTCACCAAGTTAACGGCTTACCACCACCGCCCGCTCTACTCGCGCCTATTGGTCAGACCCCCTTGCAACTCATGCCTCCTGGTAACTTGGGTAAATCATCTGAAGTCTCTGAGCTTCCTCACAGTTCAGCAATTGGTTCACAATGGATGACAAAAAAGGATTCCACAGAAGAAAAGGAAGCAAATGCATCAATACTCAAGGTTCTATCTGATATTGTAGTAGGGGAACAGAACAAGGAAGATCCTTTGGCGGCAATAGCAAAGGATTCAGATGGTCGTGCTATCTCTACCGGTAGTAGTGTAAAACATCCTGGTCACTCCACTTTGCAAGTTCCGGAACATCCTGCTGCAGCTACCTTGGAAGGCTCTCCTGCAGCTGATCCTGCTCCTGCTGCAGCTACATCGGAAGGCTCTCCTACAACTGATCCTGCTCCTGCTGCAGCTACCTCAGAATGCTCTCATGCAGCTGATCCTCCTCCTGCTCCTGTCCCTACTACCTTAGAAGGCACTCCTGCTCCTGCTCCTGCTACCTCAGAAGGCTCTCCTGCTTTTGTTGCTGCTCTAGCTCCTGATGACCCTCTTCACAATCTTGTTATATCGTCTCCTTCGAACACCGACGAAAAAGAGGTAGAATGTTAAACATTCCTTTTATTGCCATTAATTCCATTTGATTATTGTATTCGAGTTGAACAATACATTTTTCTTCACGTGTGCGAACCAACCATAAGTAATCATTTTGCCTGGGCTTTGTGCTCTGGTCTTCACAATTGCTAACCAAGATGAAATTGTACCGGAGTCGGAAGACTCCCAATACTCTTGTACCGGGTTGCAGAATGAGATAGAGGTATCAACACTTCGTTTTCAGAATAGAACATCATACTTGTGTCGTGGCGTTGACGACTCCAACTTCCATATGATTGAATCCTCCGATTGGATTAATGCCTTGGATCAATGCGGGATTCCTACACCCAAAATGGAGAGTTATACGGCCTCGACATCACACAATGCATGAGTCTATGTTATGCATAAAACAAACCCAACACTCCCTACGCATGCTTCTTTTTGTAATTTGCGATGTAATCCTTGAATCATGCCACCGCACCTATGTTTGATGAGAGGAATGCTAAACGTCGTGTATGAAGGGGAGAAGCTCGAAAAAGGTAACAAGGCTCCGATTATGGGCTACGTGAATGGTAGATTAGATAATATCCATATAATCACAACAATGCATGATTATGGATTAAGGCTACCACTGGGGAGCGTATGGACAAATCCACTTCTTATCCTCACGAATGTGGTAATGATCGAGTAGTATGCAACGTGCTCATGATCATGTAGTAGTATGCGAATCGAATCAAGGAAGGAAGGGATGTGTTGATCTCCAATGTGGGCATGATCGAGGAGTATGCAACGTGCTCATAATCTTTTAGTAGTAATAACCGAATCGAATCGAGGAAAGAAGGGATGTGTTGATCAAGGTGTATTGTTGTTGATGGATGCAAACTACAAAGACTGAAAACTCATGATTGTCATATTCTACTCCAAAGGGTTTTGCCATCTTGTCTTCGCGGTTTAGTGGATAAAGAGATATACACAACTATTGCGGAATTAGGAAACTTTTTTCAGCAATAGAGGAGGAGACTATGGTTGCAGCCACTGAAGTTGACGCAATTCACGAGTAGGAGCTGTCTGATGTGGATGAATTCAATTCTGAAGATGAGGACGATGACACTATATGGAAATACGTCGATGAAGATGAAAATGCTGCCGATGAAAGTGACGAGGACTAGGATGTGAAATCAGTTAATGTTTAAGTCGATCCGATCTGATATCATGTGGACCTTAAGATTTATATATATGTAGCTGAAGTCGCACTTTCCTGAATATTAAACCTTCCATTGGTGGCTACTATCCAGTTTATTCGGTATGTTGTATTATATAACAACAGAATGTCGTGTATGAAGGGGAGAAGCTAGAAAAGGCTAACAAGGCTTGTCCGATTATGGGCTACATGAATGGTAGATTAGATAATATCCATATAATCACAAGTATGCATGATTACGGATTAAGGCTGCCACTTGGTAGCATATGGACAAATCTACTTCTTATCCTCTCGAATGTGGGCATGATCGAGTAGTATGCAACGTGCTCATGATCTTGTAGTATGCTAATCCAATGAAGGAAGGAATGGATGTGTTGATCTCCAATGTTGGCATGATTGTACGCAACGTGCTCATGATCTTGTAGTATGGTAATCGAATCGAGGAAGGAAGGGATGTGTTGATCTCCAATGTGGACATGATCGAGTAGTATGCAACGTGCTCTTGATCTTGTAGTATGCTAATCGAATCGAGGAAGGAAGGGATGTGTTGATCTCCAATGTTGGCATGGTCGAGCAGTATGCAACGTGCTCATAACCATGTAGTATGGTAATGGAATCGAGGAAGGAAGGGATGTGTTGATCTCCAATGTGGGCATGATTGAGCAGTATGCAACATGCTCATGATCATCTCGTAGTATGCGAATCGAATTGACGAAGGAAGGGATGTGTTGATCACCAATGTGGGCATGATCGAGCAGTATGCAACGTGCTCATCATCTGACAATCCATCCAAAGTACACCCTCCAGTTCTTTACTACTTAAAAATAGACATCAATTTAAGCGGAGAAGTACATAAACGAAATGAGTGGTTCCTAACAGAGGAATATCCTTTCTACCAGTATCTAGATAAGTGGAACATCCTTTGCCGCCAGTATATAGTGCTGACCAGTCCCCCGAACAAAATGGTACGCTATTCAAACATTCAGAATTTCGGACGCCCGAGCAAAGCATATGTTAAATGTCCTTTTTGCTTCCCATTTCCGAGCAGCACCCCGTTTCAGCCACCACCATAATGAAAGGGTATATTGGTAATCTCAGAGGGCCCTCCACCGAAATGGATAAATTACCCCTACCCCCATCCCTTCCCTCCCTTGTACTCCTCTCCATCTCAAATCTTTCCACTCCCATTTCCCCTTCCCTCCTTGCCGCCAGCCCAAATCTTCACCTCCTCTCCTCCATCGTCCCAAATCTACCGCTCATAGCTTCAGCCCCTTTCCCATCTGCCTCTGTAGAACTAGTGGCGACGACACAATGACACCAGGAGGGAAGGTCGTACGAAGGAAATATCCAAAATGCCTCCTAGACTGACTAGGACCAAGGCAAGGGAATTGGCTTTAGCTGATGGGAGTGGGACAACTCCTGATACACAAGAATTGCCCACTGAAGGCCAAGCAACAGCAACCCACGATGAGAACATCATCGACATGACGACTGCAGAAGGCAAGTCATTTGATCTCATATTCGAATGTCCTAATTACCAACTGAATAATTATTAACTTGTATGGCTGTAACAAACTTGTTAGGTGATGCATGCCCTTCCAGAGCACGAAGGGGGCCGCGGGATTCAAGAAGATTGGGCAGAGATCTGGACCGGATTAGCCGAGGCTTAAATGCCAAGATGCCTATACACATTCAAGAAGGGCTCAAATGACCAGAGCCACCAATGCAAGCTGCAAAGTTTGCATCAGAAGGTGGGATCATAGTGTGTGGGCACATACCGATCCTTACTTGCTGGAAGGACTACAAGCCGAAGAAGAACCAACAAGATGGTGAAAAGACTGAAGACCATCTCATGAACTACATCGGCAAACTAGCGGTGTGCATATGTCCACTCATCTACTACCATAGTTCTTTGCATCCATTCTTGTCATCCAATTTTTTTGATAATTGTGTTGTGCTAAGGGCAATTTGACATGGACACCACTAGTGAGCCTGTAAGGGCGACATGTAGTGACATGCTGAAGTCGATATAGAGACAGGCGTGGTATCGCCTGAAGCAAAAGTACTTCAATGATGTTCCAGCAAATGCAGTCCCAACTAAATCTCCTTTGACCAATCTGACCGACGCCCAGTGGAAGGCACTGGTTAACTTGTGGTCTTCCCCTGAGCACAGGGTATGATAGAACTTCAACTTGCCACTACCACATTTCCATGTATTGATATATTGTTCTTATTCTTATTTCTTACAGGAGTTCTTATTATTGTAAACCTGAGGTGTAGTACAAACACCGGTAATCGAGGAAAGGTCAAGTACCATCAGCGTACGAGATCTCGAAGCTATGTTGTACAAGCTAATCTTGTGGTAAGTAGATGAACAAGTCATGTTTTTGCTCTGTGGTTCATTTCATGAACCATTTTTCAATGCTAGCACTTTAATAATTATGCCTGTTTTTGAAACATATTTAGAGGCGGTAGTATTTTGTTGAAGGAGAAGGGATAAGTCCACTTGATTATTTCAAGTCCTTCCACTGCAGCAAGAATGGCTTCACCGCTCCAGTCTAGGCAGCCATTGTAAGTACTTGTCTACTCTTGCATTCTTCTTTGCGACAATACTAGAAACATGTGTGAGTATTTTATTTTAAACCATTCATTTTATTTCCTTTTTTAGGCTCGCATGGAACAAATTGTCGCTGAACCTCAATGCGACCAACCAGGAAAGACTGCTGCTAAAGCAGTGGCGGATGTTGTCCAATCTAGGACTTTTCGGGAGGTTGCTGGCAGTCGCCCGCCCACCATGAAAAAGACTAGGGTTACTACTGCACTTCAGGTTCAGGAAATACGAGCTGGACTTGATAATGAGAAGCAAGGGGGACACAACTGCGCCAGAAAATTGTTGATAAGGAGGCCGAGATGAGCGAACTAAGATTGAAGGCTCAACAACAGTAGACAACATTGAAGTCTCAAACAGAAGCGCTTGGAGCTTTGAAGAAGAGCAGAAATGACATGCATAATCTGATCCAAGGATTGATAAATTTCAGCCAGGTTTATCCTCCTCTCAACTGAAGTGTGGTCCTGGTGAACTTGTGTTGTTGATGACTTGTTGTACGTTGATGGGATTCGATGCTAACTTGATGTATGTTGCACAATTGTACTGGTTGAACTATTCCCTGAATGTTGTGTGAATTATATGGAAGTGGGAAATGTTCTGTTTTTTTGTTTGATTATGTGCTGACGACAGTAGCCAGAATAGTAAATAGTGCCCTACGAAATGCAATATGGGCCGAGGCCCAGGAAAGGCCCTGGGGATAATTGCCCAAAATCAAATGTCCCTGCATAATGTAATATGGGCCAAGTTCGTTAGATTGACTAGGGCCCAAAATAAAATAGCCCAATATAGCGTGCAACAAACATTTAGGGAATGGCCAAAAAATTAACACGAAAACCTAAAACGAGCTAAAATTGGCGCAACAATATTAGGCTCACAAAGGCTCTTACATGGACCAGGCCTTAATTTGTGACGAACCAAAATCGTCATAACCCCCTGCCACGTCGAAGCCACGATGGATCTCGGTCTGACGTGGTGCAACCGCCGAAACAGGTTTATGACGACAAGTGTTGCAAATTTATGTGCGTCATTAAACTCATGACACCACAAAATAAGATCTCATCATTAATCACGATTTGTGATGCTCGATTAATGACAGAGCGTTTTCGTAACAACCGACGTCATTAATCGCGGTTTATGACCAGAATCACCTTTTTTTGTGTCACTGGTCGGCACATTCCTTGTAGTGCAAGTATAGGGAGGAATATGCAGGTTATTTCACGGGTAGGCATGCAAAATATTCGGTGGGTACACGAGTGTGCTTTGGTCCGGATAGGAACAAAGAAGGAAGATCCTTATATCTGTATGAGTTAAAAAAATAGACGTGTAGGCAATATAGTTGGAGAAGCAGCTGTTCCGCTTTGTGATCTACTACTGGAAACGCAACTAGCTTCACTGAAGCATGGGCCTCTTCCAGATATCCGTCTCCTGCCTATATTATATGCCACCGGAATCCAATCCAAACTCGCTGACAATAAGGGGTCGTGCTTGTATGACCCCATCTTGTCAGTGGCCCCGAAGCAAGTGCAGCTTACCAAATTTTCATTTCACGATCTGGAAGTCGAAAGTGGGATTTTTAAATTATGTATTCCCTCGCCTCCCCCAAATAATAAATACTCCACTCCTTTCTACCATGTTGCGCCACCAAATTCTTGCCTTCCATTTCCAAAAAGCATCACTCTACTCAGCTAGATCTGCGGTGGCGGTCCGACCTCGCCGATGGAAGGGGAGGGGTATCTCAACGAGATGGTGGCCAGCAGATATCGGTGTTCTGCTTGCGTCTACTATGCCGGCCAAGCTTAGCAGTTGAGCGAGGATGCGACGTAAGCACCGGCTGTCGATGCCCCCTCAATCCATGAGCCACTGAATCTTGGAGCTTCACAAGTGAGAATCTCATTTCTTTTTCTCTCTAGTCGCCTATTTTTGTTGGCTTAGAAATAAATTGCTTGGTGTATTGTGTTAGTTCTGAGATTCTTCTCTTACCTTTGCCACTCTAGATCCAGTCACTATTTTGTAACACAAGTTAATCGACGAGTCATGCTTAGAAAGTAAATTGCTTTGTGTACTATGTTAGATTTGAGATTCTTCTCTTTGTTGGCCGCTCTAGATCCAGTCACTGATTTGTAACGCAAGTTAATCGATGAGCCATGCTTAGAAAGTAAATTTCTTTGTGTATTGTTAGATTTGAGATTCTTGTCTTACCTTGGCTGCTCTAGATCCAGTTACTAATTTGTAACACAACTTAATCGATGAGCCATGCTTAGAAAGTAATTTACTTTGTGTATTGTGTAGATTTGAGATCCTTCTCTTACCTTGACCGCTCTAGATCCAGTTCCTGATTTGTAACACAAGTTAGGAGGGGGCCATTAGTACTCAGATGTTGTTTCATGAACTCATTTTTTAATTCCTAAACATCAATTTGTAGATGGTCAATACTCCTTGCAATTGACAACTGATCAGTGTCTAGATCTATCTGCAATGCTATGGTCATGGTACACTCTGTTCCAGATATCTAAGGCAACTGACCTAATACTTATTGTGCAGGGCCTTGCATCTCGTTCCTACATTGCTGAGATTCAATCACATGATATGGTATGTAACAGAATGCATGATTATCCTGCTACTTCATTCTTAAGTTTATTCGCTTGCTTTATTTAAGGTTCAAGTTTGACTTCTCTTTTCATTTGTAGGCTTAAAATATTGAGGACAATCCTTGTGGTTCAAATATCAAATTCATGTCCCTCCAATGTGAAGTCAAAGCCATTCATTGATTACATACCTTGAGATTATCCAGCCACCACTACATGCTCAAGATCTGAAGTTTCTTTGGGAGGGCTAGATGAACCTACTAACCTTGGTGAAATCTTTGTTGAACAAAACCAAGTTTTGACAAACTTGAAGATCAAGGCACAAGCTTCAGATGTAGCAATGAAAGTACAAACTGATGAGATTGAGGGAAGAAACAAGTACAAGCTACTGAGACCCTCCTTCATCAACTGCTAAGCTCGCGCCTTGGGTAAGGCCATTGTGTTTCTTAGTCATCTGCTTGTGTCCTCCCAGCTAGTTGTGCACATTTATGAGTATTGTGCTTTATTATCTTAGTGGGTCCTATTTCAAGAACAACTTTATTGGTGAGTAGGGAGATATCATGTGTATTGGTTTGTGAGCTCCAAGTGACAATCTGCTCGTGTTTGTTCTGTGTTCTTTGATAATAATGTGTCATGTGTGATCCGAAACATTGATTTGTATCAATGGTATGCAAATATTATATGTGATGTCAATTACTCAATTGATTAGCATGTAATATGAGATTCAATTATATTTAATTAAGTGCTACGTGGATTGCAGCCCAAAATAACAGGGCAAAAAATTATGTGGGCTTGCCCCCTCGGGCCATTATTTTTTTAGCGAATTCAAAAAACGATCAAAAAGACCCGAGCGGAAACCAAAAATGACGTCAGCGATTATTGGGCTCGGTCCAACATGAATTGGGCCTAAATCAATCTATGACGTCAACAAATATTGGACTCAATCCAACCAGTACTGAGCCTAAAACAATTTAATGACGACTACAATTATTGGGCTCGTTCCAACTAGAATCCGGCCTAAAACATTCTATGACGACTACGATTATTGGGTCGGTCCAACCAGAGTAGGGCCTAAAACAATTTTTGATGACCATAATTATTGGGCTCCGTTCATCGACTACATCAAGGAGCAGAAGATTCACTCTGACAAGTCAGATTTAGAGCAGGATCATACGCCGAGCCAAAAACTACGTACTGGTTAGAGACCACCGTTACAAGCGAGGTGCCACTTCTCACGTCCTCATGAAGGACGTGTCTCGGGAAGAAGGCAAGGACATTCTGGAGTAGACTCACAAAGGGATCTACGGCAACCACGCGTCCTCCCAGACTCTAGTGGGCAAAACTTTTCGACACGCGTTCTATTGGCCAACAGCCTTGGCTGACACAGAGGAACTAGTCAAGAAGTGCCAAGGATGCCAGTTCTTCGCCAGACAACAACACATCCCAGCCTACAAGCTCATCACGATACCACCAACCTGGCCTTTCGCTTGTTGGGGGCTTGATATGATTGGCCGTCTGCCAACTGCGCCAGGAGGATTCAATCGAGTTCTGGTGGCCATCGACAAGTTCACCAAGTGGATCGAGGTCAAGCCTGTCACCTGCCCTAAAGCCGACAGAGTACTCGACTTCTTGGATGAAATTGTGCATTACTAAGGCTTCCCCAACCGCATCATCATAGACTTAGGCTCCAACTTCAACAACCACCAGTTCTGGGAGTACTGCGAGAACAACAGGATCGACGTCCGGTATGTCTCCGTTGGACACCCACGTGCCAATGGCCAAGTGGAACGCGCCAACAGGATGGTACTTGACGCTCTCAAAAAGCACCTGTATGATGCTGCAAACACTAAAGGGGGCAAGTGGATCAAGGAACTACCCGATGCACTCTGGGGGCTGCGTACTCAACCTACAAAGCCAACAGGGCAGTCTCCTTACTTCCTGGTCTATGGCTCCGAAGATCCTGCCTGCTGATGTGATATGGCAATCTCCTGCGGTCGAGCAATACGACAAAGGCATCTCTGCAGACAACAGATGGGTCGACATCGACAGCCTCGAAGAAGCCCGCTGCAATGCCCTTGTCCAAACTGCCTGGTACCTTGAAGGCATGTGTCGCTACCATGATCGCAATGTCAAGGAACGCTCCTTCAACGTGGGCGACCTTGTCCTACGTCGCATCCAGGATACATCTTCACAAGCTCAGCTCACCATGGGAAGGCCCTTTCTCTGTCAAGGCTGTCACTGGTCCAGGCTCCTATCGCCTCCAAACCCTCGACGGTGACAACATTGCCAACTCATGGAACTTCGAGCACCTCTGTCGATTCTACCCATAGTCCAAGACTACCAATCGACAGCTCGGCTCCGCGCCACGGGTAGTCATCTGTGGCCTACTACGGTCTGGGCTATCCACAAGTGTTGACGCAGAAAACGGAATAAAGTCCTCCGCAGCAGCACGTAACGGATCCCCGGGATGTAACAAGGCGTGCCAGCCGACCTGACCTATTGATCGGCACGGAAGAGGATAAGATGTTAAATACGGGGTTGATCGGCTAGAGAACCGATAGATATCTTCCACGTGGGCACATCGCAACAGCCCGATCGGCCGATGCAAGATCGAACGAGATCGGCCAGCCGATTGGTAGCAGAAATGCAAGTATGTTCAGAACGGCTAGGGTCAGCCGATCTGATGACATCAGCAGCGAGGCATGTCTGGATCGGTTGTGAGATCGGTGCATCTGACAACGTAGCGAGGATTAGCCGATATGACCGAGCCTCGAGCGAGATAAGTTGGTGATAAAAGCTAAATAAACAAGAAAAGACTTGCAAATCTAGCTGATATCGATAAATTGTGAACAAATCTAGACGCAACCACATCAAAGAGCCCGAAGGTTAAAGCCTAGATATTACTCGATAAAGCGGTACTCACAAGCTTGGAGGAGGTCGATTGATGTAGCACGGCGAACTTGAAGGACGACGCCTAAAAGAAGAAAAACAAGAAGAAGAAAACTTTTGGTGAAGTCGCCGACTTGAAAGGTAAATTGCTTGAAAAGTAAAGGTTTGTGTTTGTTGGTGTGTACCATCTTTCCTGACTGCGCAGGGTCGCTACTTATACCCTTGGATACTACCAACTCTTAGTCAATTACGACAAGATTTTTTCTAACTAAAAGAAACTATAACTGCTAAAAATAAATGACTCGTGCAAGAGTCGGACTTACTAACTATCTTTGACCCATTGTCAACCGACGTTGACCCGCCTGAGCTTCCTTTCTTCTTCCTTGGTGTATTTCTTCCTTTGCCACATTCTCTTCTCTTTCTCAGTCGATCCCCTATTTTTGACCATCGGCTATCTCTGTTGACTTTTTCCCTAAACGACCGGCTGATTGGTTGCTCCTTCTCCCTTCCTTCTACCGACCTTGTGTTTTCTTGACGTCTTTTCTCATCAACTTTTTGCTCCTTATCGACACGTGTTAAAAAACGGTGTCAACACATGCCACCCAGTTTCAGAGTAAATATCTTTTGCTCTGAAATTCTCTCGATTTCGGTTTCCTTCTCCGAGTCGAATGTGATCAACAGATAGATTCCCTAACAAACTTTGAGTCTTTAGAGGCTATAAATATCAACTCCCCTTGGTTGTTTTCTGCATGTGTTCCCTTTTGTTGTCGTTTCATAGCTTCCAAGTTGATTAGATCTGTAACCGATCTTTCGTCAAAATTGATGGCTTCTGCACCGGACCCTTGTAACATCCCTGATGTTTAGTTAACCTAATCACATTAAGAAGTTTTGTTAATCAAGTATTATTAGTGTTAAAGCATATTTAAGATGGTTGTGATCAATTTTGCAAAAGAGACCTTGGTCAAAATCTCAAAAATTTGGTCAAAACCCTAAGTACTCCATAATGCTGAAATGGTTTTCTTGCGCGTTCTCCAAATTTCACTATAGAAGTTCAAATTCTGACAATGTAAAAGTTTTTCCTTCTTTCCGGAAACACATTTTTCATAATTGGCGGAGATTCGAATTTTGAGTATAAATTAGCCAAAAACAGGGTTGAAGCCCTTATGAACAGTAAACGGGGCCGAGAAAAACTGAAACTTCGGTGCGCGTTGCCCGTCAAACGGTTCATCAAAACATATGTCGCCCTTTGTAAAATTTGTAGTCCTCTCTTTGCTCTACAGCTTTCGTATTAGGAGATTTTCAACTTTGATTTGGAAATGTTGAGTTTTGAATCGATGAATGAGGGCAAATCAAATAAAATCTGCGCAAGCTCCTTGTTCGGGCGCTCTGGGCGCCGCGACCGTCGTGGCCTAGCTGGGCCACGTGGCGCCCGCGCATTGCGCCAGCGTACGGGCGCCTCGGCTCCTCCGTGCGCGGGCCCACGCCGCGCCGAGTCACCCCACGGACCCCGCGGTCAGGCCACGCGCCGCGCGCGCGACGCGACACCCCGCGGCCACGAATGCGCGCAGGGCTACTTGGCACGTTGCGGCCAAGCCTCGCGCCTCAGAAGCTCCTCCCGAAGCCTTTACCGTCTCCACTTGAGCTCTTTACCGGTTGGACACAGAGCACGCCGTTTTGCTTGAGGAAAACAGGAGCCGCCGGCCTCCATGGCCGCCGTCGCCTGAGCTCTCTTTTCCTCTCGACTCCGCTGCCCTCCACCAACGCAAGTACCTCCCCTTGGCACCGCTGAAGGACCTGCCGTCGCCCACTGTCCGTCCTTGCCCGAGCCTCACCGGGGAATCGTGCCGCAGCGGCCTTCCTACCGACCGTCCGCCGCCAGCGCCTGTCGGCCACGCCTCTCCCCCGTCCAAGCCCCAGAACAGAACCCTGGTGAGCCTCTCGTCACTCCCCACCACTTCCCCGGTCCATCTCGGCGGCGAGCTCACCGGATTTTGACCTCCATCGCCAGCCATGGCGCCTGGGGACCTATGTGTGATTGGGATTCTCGTCTGAGGGCCTAGTTGTAATTTCTGAGGACCTATCTGCGAATCCAGGGACTTGGTTGTAATAAGGTTCTTTAGTGTTTCGGCTGTAACTTCAAAAAATCATTAAAAATCGTATAAAAGTTAGAAAAATGCAAATCCAGTTTTGTTGGTTTCCTTGTGACGAGATCCACCTTTTCTAGAAAGGTTGTATAAAGTTTTTCTGCATAGATTTGAAAAGAAAAATCAAACTCAGTTTGATGTACTTTTGTTATAGTTCAAAATATACTCATACTATGGAGTTGAAACTTAAATATGTTGTTCTTTATTCCATGTTTAGATCTGTGACGAAATTTGACACATGTTTGATGTGTAGATTTATAGTTATGATTTTTGTAAGCTTTATGTAGTTTAAGCTTGATGCTTTTTATAGTCCCCTCAAGAAATAATTTCTTTAAGCACCAATGCACCCTAGGACTTTGTCATGATGTTTAGAATCTCTGGAAAAATAATTATGATTTTAGGATTTTGTTTGAATGATGTTTTGTATTTAACTTTGTGTAGGATGTTAAATGCTTAACTTGAAAACTATGTTAGATCTACTTTTGTAAATATGTCAGGAGCTTAGAATTGACATGAATGATCTGTAGGAAAAATTTGAGGTCAAAAAGATTAGTAAATATTTTTGTATGATTTAGTGAAGTTAAGTTAGGCTGAAATTTATCTTTTTCGTATAAATTAATTTATATGGAATCTGAAGCTAATTTTTGGTATTCAAGCTTGATTTAGTCATATGCTACTGTGTGTAAAGTTTGAGATCAGTTAGAGTTATATTTCAATTAATATGAATTTTGGATGAATGGCTAGCTAGGAATTGAATAAATAGGTTTATGTTTATTATTTAAGTTTGATTAAGGATGTCATGTTTAGTTCCTGTTTGGAAATCATTTTATCACACCCCATACTGTTTGGTGAAGTTTAGTAAGTTAAGTGACTTAGATGTGCACACAATCACCATCAAAGTCAAGTTTAGTTCACCCTCACACCACACCCATACTTTTTGTGAGTTTTAATAATTCTTTAGATGAATGTGGCCAACAAGAGTTGGTTTGGTGGTAATTCTCCCACCCTCACCATAACCTAATGCATATGCATGTGTACGTGTAGATTTACCAGACAAGATTTATACACTGACTCAGAAGGGAGACGGGACGTTAGTTGGTGAAGAGATCGAGTTGGGTGTTCACCAAGACCTGGACCAAAGTCCAGAAGAGCCAAAGGTTGTTGCTAACATAGAAGAAGGCAAGCCCCGGAGTGCATATAAACATTTTGGGATAAACTCATATCTTTTACTTTTCAGTATTTATGTTATGTTTTGTGCATTTAAGTTTCAGGAGTTGAATTGAAACCTAGATGCATGATCCTTAGGTTCCTATGCTCTTATACTAGTATGTTAGGATGCTAGTGCCATGCTTTAAGGACACGGTACAAGTCGAGTAATGACTCATTGCTCGCGAGATATAGGATGCTTATGTTGGAATCATAAGTTGGATAAATTGACTCGCTCATGTGGTACGAGCAATGGGTTCGGTCTCGACCGAGTAGCATGGTGTTGGTTTAAGCTATTGAACGTACCAAGTGCTTGTCGGGAATAGGACCGGTAAGCCTAGTACCTAATGAACCAGTGCGGGGACTTTATCGCTACTACTCTTGAGATACGTCTCCCAGTTCGCTACCGGTAGTGCAAGTGTCAGTCTGGACGTGCCGTGTGAGAGCGTTCTAGTAACCTTGTACTTAGGACTGTGGCACCTGTCCCTAATCTGGGGAATGACGGGAACCGCCTGGTCGGGGTAGACCCCACATTCGCTTTTATTTGATTTCTTGGGGTCTGCCTTCTTCTGTGTATCTTGGGTTGACCTTGCAAGGATATAAATCGATCGATCGTCGGTCACTCACCGTTATCTGAGTCGGCTTGACCACTGGCTACCCCATATTATTTATGGAACATTTGGATTAATATTGTTGCCTTCTTAATATTGATTGCACAACATGCTTGTTTAGTATAGGTGCTTACCTAGAATGGTTAACCTACTAGAACTTGAGCTAAAATTAGAAATTAAGGGTCAACTCTTAGTCGCTTTTGGCAAAACAAACCCACCAGCCAAAAAGCCTTGCATGTCTAGTTGTACTTTTATTTTTGTCGGGGTAAGTCTTGCTGAGTATTAGCATACTCAGCCTTGCTTAATTCGTGGTTTTCAGGTAATACCATCTGGCCTAGATCTATTCCAGATGGTTGGGAGCTTGAGTGGGAGCAGGATGACAATGAGTGATAACTCTATGGATGGCCTCCCATGTGTATCTTCCACTAGTTTTATTTCTGCTGTTAAACTCTGAAACACTTTACTTTTATGTATGAAAACCGAGTTTGTAATAACGTAACTTTGTGAACTTTTATATAATGTTGAACTTGTACTCTGGTCCCGCCTTTGTGTGGGCTTTGCGCATATCAGTGATCCTGTTGTAAGTAATTTACCGGGCATGACCCGGCAGAGGTGACAAAATAACTCTTTGTTATCGCTTATTAGCCAAGTGGACCGGCTTAGGTGATAATACGGATTTATTTTGGGTGGTTCTATCACAGCTGGTCTGGTACCAAAGCGATGCTATGCACCAGAGTATTAAAAATACCTTAATAACTTGTTTTTAGAATAAAATTTGCCAAGAATAAGAATCTTGCTAAGTGCGTATGACGTTAAGGTTTAAACTAGTCCGAGAGGCCCTAGAGGGAATTTTTAGGTTCTTTCAGGTGGCTAGTACTCTATGGTGTATTCATACTGACATCCAGCACATTTTATTCTTGTCAAAACTTACTTTCTTGCACAACCATACTAGTTCATCACGTTTTGCCATACATGATCGTGCCATGGGACCTATTCCAATGGGAACCGCGTCGCATCTGTGTCTAGCCATATTTTTCCATACATGTGCGACCCCGTAATAGGCGGAAAGGACAACTACATTCAAACAGAGGTGTCCGAGGTTGGACGCTGTCCATGCAGCGGCTTGACGCATGGATACCGTTTCTATAGTGAACGGTAATGAATGTGGACGCTTTCGGGAGTGCTGGCACGAAAGTTTCTGAATATTCTATGAATTTTTCTGCAGGTACACTAACCACGGTTGCTAGGTACGGTATTTATGAAACGAATAGCTTTCGACTAGCTATTATAGGGAGAGACGTATATATATGCCTTGCCACCGACACTAACTTCGATTTTAAGCTTAAAAAGCTTAGTGAGGACCTATAGGACGTTTTTGCATCATGTTAAAAGATACCAAACAGAAAATTAACCTAAATCCTTTGTTATATGGTCTTTACCTTATTTATGTTTCTTAAGGACCCTTTATGCTAGTTTGATGCATTAATGTGGTGATAAGCAAAGTTGTGACTAGTTGTTGTCCAAATTTTTCTAAGGATTATCTAGAAAAATTTTGACTAGGTGTTCTTTAGAGAAATTGCTCATCAGCTAGTTAAGCTTCTTCCATGGATTTTTCGTGATTTTAGGATGATTAAAACTGAAGTTATGATTAAAATTGCTAAGCATAGGTCATGCTGAAATTCTGTCAAAATTCTGAGTAAGGCTGAAAACTCGAATTTTTAAATATAGTTCCAAAAATAATTTGACCATATGATCTATAACAAAAATGTTTCACATATAGCCTAGTTTGTGCTGTTAAAATTTCATAGTCATTGGGTTCTCATTTTTTGATATATGATCTTTTTAGGGAAGCTCTGCCCTGCTGAAAATTTCTGGGCAATAGCACTCTGAAAATGGATCTGTTAGACCCTTTTCCAATTTGAGTTGATTCAACCTTTGAATACCAAAAAGGTGAGTTATAACTTTGTCGAGATGCTCACAAAAATTTTGAATTTTTGGGGTACTGGTTATTCAGTTATGAATTTTTGTTCAGAACTACCAGTTTTTTTTGCCATTGGCATGTTAAACTCATTTTGGGGTCTAACATGCGATTGTATATGTTAGGCTGACCAAGAGTATGTACCTTGTGTGGATAGAAGCTACATGAAAATCCTTGATGTAATAGTGATCCCAAAAACTTAACTCTGATGTAACCATATGGATGCACAACCTTATGTAGTAATCTGCGCTAACCCTAATGAACACGGTATGTTGACGTGATCTATGGGAGCAACCCGAAGGCAATGATAGCTAACCTTAAACATTAAGCATCATCAACAAAAGGTATGATAGATAAAAGATCCAAAAGAGAGTGGGTGACTACATATCAAGATCCGTTACAACTCCATGGACAAACGATTACTTTACCCCATCAAGACACTAGGCATGGCACCGTTGAACATGGTGGATGCCCCCGATGGAGTTCGTCTCTCAGTTTCCTTCAACTCCGGCGGCGCCGTGGCAGGGCCTCGGCGTCCTCCTTCCTCGTGGTGGCCTCCCTTGACCTCGGTGATGATCCTCTTGAATCTTCACCCTCTCGATCAACCCTTTTCCTTGTGTTTGATCTCCCGAGGCTTCTCTGGTCGTCTTTTGTGAATGGCTTCCTTCCCCAAATGATTAGGGTTGCACGAATTTATCACCGAAGAAAGGCGGCGGCGAACTGACCCCAGAAGGGGGTGGGCCGGCCGGCCTGGGCCGGCCGTCCTGGCCCTCTCCTGGCCCGGTTCGTCTCCGTCTTTTGCCACGTGTCATTTCTTGCACTTTGGGGTTTTTCCTCCTTCGGATATGGGCTTTGGACGTCGTTATCCCCGCGACCAAGTTAAGGGGTCTTTACGCATGATCTTCCGGTCTTTTCACCTAGGTCCTCGGAGATTCTTCATTGAAGCACATTGGTCCTTGCCACCTTTGGAGTCAAGTTCACGCACGGTTGGAGTCCCTTGATCATCATGTAAATCGTCCTCCGAACCGAGTACATCTCTTCTCATTTAGTGCATGAATTCCTGCGTAAACATAATACTCCAAAACACACATCCAACGATGAACTTGTTATATCATTAGTATGCCTAGTGGCGGGTTAGTTCCGAAATGAAATCCGCCGCTGCCGAGCCTCCACCTGTGCAGGGGCCTCCACCCTTGCCCATGCAGGGCCTCTATAGCTAGTCTTTTTGGATGCGAGCGATGGGATCTTTAGTCTCAAGTGGTGTTCCTGCTCAGGACTAAAAAAACTTTAGTCACGGGTCCAAAAAACAACCAGGATTACAAGAGTTGAATCAAAGGTTGTTTCTCTACTAGTGAGTTGCTGCTCCAGCAAGACTGATGCAGGCAACACCATCATCTTTGCCTATGCTTTTTTATGATGATGTTGCTGCTTGTTTGAATGTGAGAAAATAGTAGAGACAACATGGTCTTTATTCTGAAATATGCCAATTCCATTAGTTGTTACTCTCTTATTAACAAGGTTAATTATGTGATTATGTAGTTTTAGAAGGTTGCTGCTTGGTTTCAGTTATGGATATCCAATTCATTCATAGTTCTGGTTATTCAATTTTGCATTTGTTTCAGAGAACCGAAATATCTTGCTAGCGTATGAGTCTTGTGATACTCGAGAATGTGAGAAGGGATACCTGAGCGTGAATAAAGCAACTGTAATGTAATATTATTTTTTATCATTACCACATCAAACAAAACAAACCATGTACACTGGTGGAGACGCGGCCTTTCGTCCCGATTAAGAAGGGCGTTATCTCCCTAAGGCCCAACCGGGATGAATGGTGAGAGACAAAAGGCCCCCCCCTTTGTCACTGGCTGGGCAACCGGGAATAAAGGGGGTCCTTTATTCCCGGGTGGTAGCCCTGCCCGGGACAAAAGGGGGGCAGGCTAGCGCCTGTGCGCCCACCCTTTAGTCTCGGGTGGTATCCCCGCCCGGGACAAAAGGGGGGGGGCAGGGCGGTGCCTGTGCGCCCACTCTTTAGTCTCGGGTGGTAATACCACCCGGGACTAAAGGCTTCGTGGTTATTATTTTTTGTTTTTCAATTCTAGTTGTTTTAATAATGTTATACGTGTATATTCTCACGTATATGGGTGTATTTTACGTGTACGTATAAATGTTTGCACTAATTATATATGTCTACTATATATACGTACTATATCAAGAGAATAAACTTATAAATAAATATATACACACACTATATATATATATATTACATCGAAAGCAGAGATTGTATTTTCTGAAACTAGTATATATACATCAAAATATCGTTTCATTCTAATTCTAGTCTCAAGTTCCACCGGAGGTGCTAATGAACATTTCTGAATTAGATGACCGTCATAATAATGTCTTCCCTTTGAGCTAATCACCTTGTCCATCAAGAATCCCACGAGACCTTTTGGAATCGCCAAGAGACGATTCTTCTCAATGATTGCGTCGTTAATCATACAGTTCTGTAATGTGCAAATATGTAAATATATAACACCTAAGAATTAAATATATAAGCGGTTAGAAAATGATGTCTTATTAATAGGTTTAGAATAATACTTACAGTATAATCTCCTGGGTCCGCAATGCAGAAACTGTGGATGTACTCACACACATAGTATGCACATAAATTAGTCCCTTGTTCCTGTCTCATACACTAAATTGGAGAATACAATTATGAAATATTAGTGTTATTCCTTTTATAATTTGCCCAAGCTGAAGTTATTTTTTGGTTTACGTACCGGAAAATCGGTATAGAATCTAAGTTTAGGTTTCCATTGTCCAGGGTTCATAGCAATGAATTTTTCCCAAGCTCTGGCGGACAATAATGAAAGTTAGAGCTAGTGTTAGTAAAAGCACACTGTTGCATAAAAGGAAACATATTGGATAGAATTATTACTCTTGAAACATATCTTGAAGGTCTTGGTATTTGTCAGGGTTTCTTTTCAACGAATCAAAGACCATGACGTTTGCTCTTGTCGACTTGAATTATTAGAAGAATCCAGTGGAAGCTGTATATACATGCATGGTGAAAAGATGAGAACTAAATAATAATAACTAGGATAATTAGAAATGCAAACCCTTAATAAGATGGTAATCGCACATACTCGAAGTTGTAAGGTTGTAGTATCAAATCCTTGAAATGCAGTCGATACATTGCCTTACTTGGTCTTGACAAACTAATGATGGTCCATGAAACCTATTCAGTGATAACCCTACTTTCTCATCGTAGTAAGTTCTAGACTACAGAAAATGAAAGACAAAGTTAATTAGTGGATGCATTAATTTATTAATTAGCACATGAATTGCACCATCACTTACAGGCACCAGGCGATGATAAGATCGGTATTCAGGGAGTCAAGATGGTAAATTTCATAAATATCCTTGAATTCTAGCCATACCAACTTCTCGCCTTGACCAGCAAAATCATCTGGTCTAATAAGCGTGCCAATCATCTCGAGGCCCTCTTTAGATGTCTTCATGTAGAAGTCATGAAATCTACGCATCTGAGTAGGCAGTTTCTTCACCAACTCTGGTCTGACAAGAGATTTTCCACACTTGAAGTGCCATCTAGGTACGAAGTTTTTATTCTGAGGAGGTGATTCCTGGCCGACTATTTGTTCTATTGGGAGCCCTGTTGCTTCTTGCATTTGAATGACTGCCGCTAATTGTTCTGTAGGCATAACTGTAAGAGCTCGTTCAGGTGTAGTGAGGCCGGAGGCGACGTAGGTCTGTACTCCCAACGTCGATGCTTCTGTTGGCTTCTTCGTTGAAGGCTCTTTCGCCGACGTTGACGCTTGTGTTGGCTTCTTCGTTGAAGGCTCTTTCGCCGACGTTGACGCTTGTATTGGCTTCTTCTTCTTCCTATAATCCTGTGGCATCATCGACCCCGGTACTTGGTCGATATAACTATTTGGTGACCCTCCCCGTATCTTCTTCTGTAGGGACTTCTGCAGGGAGCGGTCATAATCAGTTTTCAACTGTACTCATTTCTTTTCATTGCCACTGTATGAAAGCTCTGAGTTTCACCGAATCTACTTTGTTCTTTTCTTCCAGCCGCTGTTGTCTACCTTCCGAAGTTGTTTTCTGAAAAAAATTCCTTTACTTATTTTTGGCACACCGCCTCATTTTCAGATTCTGTCATGTCATATGGTAGCTTTCTTTTAACGGGCTGCTTTTTCCCTTTCTTCGTCAGGGGTATCGGATTTGGATGGGGCATAGACTTGGTAGATTGTGACCGGGACCTCTTGGGAGCCAGCTTCGGGGAAGATTGCTTTGGTGAAGGTTCCTTCGGTGGTGATTGATGACGAGGGAGGTCATCGTCATTATCGCTCGCACCAGCAGAATTCGCAGGTTGTGGAGACGATGAGCGATGAAGACTCGGTGACGATCTCGGTGATGGCCCGGAAGATGGTGGCTACTGCTCGGCAGCACTCTCGGGTATCAGTGGCGGCACCTTAGGTATTATGATGTAACGTTTGGGCCATAATATGATACCGTGAAGAGCATCCTGTAGTGTCCTTTCCCCGTCACCTCCTGGGATGTCTAGCTCCATGTCGTAAAACTGTGGGTTAGCAATCTCCTTCACACCAACTGAGGCGTAGCCAGGTGGAATCTGCATGTCGTGGCTTGTACGTCCTGGGAGATGTGCAAAAGCACTTCCGTACGCCACCTATATATATATGTACAGAAATGATGAAGTTATTAAATGCCTGAGACATGCATCAAAGGTTGAGATATAATTGCATGTATAATCATATTTATACCTTCATTGTGATGTTGCCGATCGGCTTGTGCAGCTCACATGCAGTGCGCTGACAAAGTTCATCCACTGGGTACCGTTCGTTGTCCTCTACTTGAACTTCTTCTTGGTTTGCCCTTTGTTATTCGGGAGCCTCTGTGGAAGCACATCTGCTTTTGCGAGCGGAAGGGCTAATGATGGGATCCACCGGTGCTTGGGGCAATGCTCCAAAATGGGTGATCTCAGCTACTACGGCGGCCACTGGTCGTTCAATCTCTGCATTCATACGTTCTTCATGTTGTTTAAGTTTATCGTCCATCGTCTCGCGCCACTGCTCCAGTTCACGCTCTTTTCTTCTTTTGCGGCTTCTATAGGTGTCTTCGAATCCCTTGAAAGCATACTTCCACGGTACAACCCTGTACCCCCTGCAACGTCCTGGGTGTTCCGGATTCCCGAGCGCCAAAGTGAGCTCATCGTTCTCTCTGTCAACAATCAATCTTGCTGCTTTGATATCTTCAACCTTTCTCATAATATCAAGTGCCACCTCCCGTAACGTGGGTGGGAATTCAAGGGAACCATCATCAGGGTTCAATCTTCCACCGCGGGCATAATACCAATTCTTCGATCGTTCAGACCAGTCAAAGACCGCTGGTACGATACCTTTGTTGACCAGGTCTTCTTCAACCTTCCGCCACTTTGGTGCTGCAACCGCGTAACCACCTCAACCAAGACGATGGTTGTATTCGGTCCTCTTACTGGCACTTTTATGAGCTTGTGTGCTCTTCTTGGCGAATTCTTCAGTTCTCTTGTAATCCACAAATGACTCCTAGTGATACTTTAGCTTGGGATAATCATCCCAATTTGGAGTTTGATTCTGCTTGATATAATCTTTGTGCAGCTACTTCTTGAAACTCTGCAATTGAGTTGCCATCTTTGAGAGAGTCCACTGCTTCACAAAGTTTGGGTTGACGCCCGGTGGAAGTGTGAAGTGTTTTAGGATATCATTCCATAACATTTTTTAGTGCATCCGGAACCACACATGGATTATCTTCCTTTCCCTTCCATTCTCTATACGATATGGGCACGTTGTCCCTCACAATAGCACTGCATTGGGACAGGAACTTGTCCCTGACCTTCTTTGGTTCCCATGGCTGGCCAAGCTCGTTGACTTCCATGATATGAAACTTCACATCATCGACGATTACTTTTGTACGCCCTCTCTTTGTCTTTTGGTTGTCGAGGTTGAAGCCTACAAGTTGCGGATTCGTTATTCACGCGGGGTTTGAGAATGAATGCATGCTGAACTTAATGCATGATATATATACCTCGTTGGAACCTTCTGCATTAACCATGAGAACATCTTCATTATTGTCCTCAGCGCGAGTGTCGATGTCCGCGGTGCGGGTGTCGATGTCCTCGGTTATGTTGAGGAACCCATCCGCATGGCTTCGCTCCTCCTCGGTGAAGGTTGGGATCTCGGTATTTGAACCGCCAGCAATAAGGTTCTCCATAATCCGCGCCTCCTACTCATTATTATCCATAACTCCAAATTTCTATGAATTTTTAAAATGGGCACAAATTTTTTTCAATAAACAACAATCTCTATGAATTTCTGAGAATAAACAAGAATTTCTATAAATTTCTATGAATTTCATGAATTTTTGACAGTAAACATGAATTCTGTGAATATACAACGATTCCTGAGAATTTCTATAAATTTCTATGAATTTCATGAATTTCTGAGGGTAAATAAGAATTTCTATGAATATACAACAATTTCTGAGAATTTCAATGAATTTCTGAGAACAAACAAGAATTTCCATACATTTATTTGAATTTCATGAATTTCTGAGGGTAAACATGAATTTCTATGAATATACAACAATTTCTATGAATTTCCTGAATTTCGAAGAATAAATAAGAATTTCTATAAATATCTATGAATTTCCTGAATTTCTGAGGGTAAACATGAATTTCTATGAATATACAACAATTTCTGAGAATTTCTATGAATTTTTTAGAACAAACAAGAATTTTCATAAATTACTATGAATTTCCTGAATTTCTGAGGGTAAACATGAAT
The DNA here is from genome assembly GCA_036936925.1 of Cenchrus fungigraminus. NCBI lineage: Eukaryota > Viridiplantae > Streptophyta > Magnoliopsida > Poales > Poaceae > Cenchrus > Cenchrus fungigraminus. The sequence goes on along the minus strand of CM072779.1, from coordinate 86,280,061 downwards.
TTCTATGAATATACAACAATTTCTATGAATTTCCTGAATTTCGGAGAATAAATAAGAATTTCTATGAATATTTATGAATTTCTGAGAATAACTAAGAATTTTTGCAATGGCGCCTACCGAAGCAGGCTCGAGGCGGTGCCGCGTGGGCGGAGGCGTCGTGGGCGGAGGGGTCGGAGAATGACGGCACCACGTGGTCGAAGGGGCGGCGGGGTCAGAGAATGACGGCGCCGCGTGAGCGGAGGCATCGTGGGCGGAGGCGTTGTGGGCTGAGACGTCGAAGGCGAGATCACGCAGTCACTAGCGTGGTGCCGGAGTTAGACCGACCGACGCAGCGGACGCAACACGACTCGGATATCTGTCGATTGCATAATTTTTTTTTCATTTTTTAAACAATATAAATTAAGAAACTTAAAAAAAATGCTGACGTCGGCAAGAAAATTGCTGACGTCAGCACTAAACCCCAATCCCCTGCGCGCCGAAGCAGAGGTAGCGGCGCCGGTGGCCGCGCGGGGGATTGAGGCTGCGCGCGGAGGAGGCTGGTTGGAGGGCGCCTACCACGGTGCGGCGGGAGACGACGGCCTGAGCGGGACGGGGACGGCGGTGCGTGCGGGACGGCGCGGGACGAGGACGGCACGCGGCGTGGGACGGCGCAACATCGACAGGGACAGCGGCACGAGGGGGATGATGCGAGGGAGATGACGACAGCGGCGCTGGACGGCAGCGCAAGACGGCGACGGGGACGGCAACGCGAGATGGCACGGCATCGGTCCGCGTCGTGGATCCGGCGAAGGAGGCCGCACGGCGGGGGACGAGCGTGGCGGCACGGGAGACGACAACGGGGGAGACGACGGCGGCAGCGCGGGAGATGACGGCGGGGTGTGACGACGGTGGGGGAGACGACGACGGGTGTGACGACGGCGGGGGAGACGACGGCAGGGTGCGACGACGGCGGGGTGCGACGATGACGAGGAGGACGGCGGAGGCAGGGCAACGGCGGATGCAGCGTGGAGTGGGGATCAGTTGGGGAGATGGGGAGAAGACGGTGGATATATATCCCCCCTCTTTAGTCTCGGGTTGTAACACGACCCGGGAGTATAGCTTGTTTTGTCTCGGGTGGTATTACGAACCGAGACAAAAGGGGGCCTTTTGTCTCGGGTCGTAAGGCCACCCGGGACAAAAGGGCCTTTTCACACGGGAGCTCGCCGAAGGGCAAAATTTAGCCCTTTTGTCTCGGGTGGTATTACGACCCGAGACAAAAGGCCCCCCTTTAGCCTAGGGTCGTAATGCCACCCGGGACTAAAGGGTAATTTTGGGCGGGAAGTTGTTTTTCCCTATTTCTTTCCTCATTTTCTCATTCTTTCTCTTTGCAACTTAAAAAAAATAGTAACTTTTAATATTTCAACCATGCAAAATTATATTTAGTGTAAATATAATAAACTCTACTTTGCTATGCAAAATTATATTTTAGAGTTGTAAACATTCACTTTCAATTTTCATTTGCAACATTGATGTGCATTCGCACTAAAATTCAATTAAACTGAAAAAATACTAAACCAATTCAGAAAAATCTCAAACTTGGTGGTTCAATCTCACATGACATATTCAAGCTTCATACAAAATTTGACACCAATACAACACTGCAAAGTGCATGGACTTCAGAATCGTTAAGAACTTAAGTGTATAGACATGGTTCGATGAAAGGTTCCATATAGCTTTGTGAAGCACGTGTACTCCATCTATGTCGAAATGGTTTGAAATTTTATTGGTTGTCCTTTACACCCAAAATATTAGCTCACGCAAGATCTTAGATTTTTCTGTTGACTAAATGTATATAGGTTTTTTCTTCGAGCTAAAGGAGCTGGAATATTGTGAATTACACATCAATAACTCAAGAATTATGATTCGTCTTTCAGATAAATTAGACTCCTAAGGCACAAGAGAACTTGTGGCCAAGTTTGGCACCATTCCGGATTGTTTCAGGGGTGCTCTCAGCTCAACATTTAATTTATAGGTGATGTCGCACGGAAATTCAATTAAACCGAAAAAAATACTAAACCAATTCAGAAAAATCTCAAACTTGATGGTTCAATCTCACATGACATATTCAAGCTTCATACAAAATTTGACACCAATACAACACTGCAAAGTGCATGGACTTTAGAATCGTTAAGAACTTAAGTGTATAGACATGGTTCGATGAAAGGTTCCATATAGCTTTGTGAAGCACGTGTACTCCATCTATGTCGAAATGGTATGAAACTTTTTTTGTTGTCATTTACACCCAAAATATTAGCTCACGCAAGATCTTAGATTTTTCTGATGACTAAATGTATTATAGGTTTTTTCTTCATGCTAAAGGAGCTAGAATATTGTGAATTACACATCAATAACTCAAGAATTATGATTCGGCTTTCAGATAAATTAGACACCTAAGGCACAAGAGAACTTGTGGCCAAGTTTGGCACCATTCCAGATCGTTTCAGGGGTGCTCTCAGCTCAACATTTAATTTCTAGGTGATGTCGCACAGAAATTCAATTAAACCGAAAAAATACTAAACCAATTTAGAAAAATCTCAAACTTGGTGGTTCAATCTCACATGACATATTCAAGGTTCATAAAAAATTTGAGACCAATACAACACTGCAAAATGCATAGACTTCAGAATCGTTAACTTGTTGGAGACAAATAAAAGAGTTGATCACATTAGCATTACACAATTGATTTGATCAATAATCATTACATTACGACATTAATCTCAATCACGTAAGTACGGTGTCTCTTCACGTCCAAGCAATATGCTTGGGTCTACTTTGACAGCGAACGGAGGCATGCCATCAAACTGATCATAATCATCAGATTGATCAGTTTTGTCCTCGACTCCCACGATTACTCTTTTACCTGGAAGAACTATGTGACGCTTTGCCTCTTGTGGTCCTTCTTGTGGATTTTTATTCTTCGGTACGCTAGTCATATCCTTGACATAGAAAACCTGATGCACATCTTTGGCAAGGACGAATGGGTCATCTTTGTACCCAATCTTGGTCAGGTCCACTATTGTCATTCCATATTCATCTTTCTTTACGCCATTTAGTTTTACCCATTGGCAAAAAAACAGAGCGATGTTCATCACTCCGTACTCAAGTTCCCATATCTCTTCTATGATACCATAATAGGAGGTCTTGCACCCATTGTTGTCGATGGCGTCCATACAGACACCACTATTTTGGTTTGTGCTTTTGCGATCTTGAGCTCTCGCGTAAAAACTGTAACCATTTATATCGTAAGCTTGAAATTTTGTAATTGTGCTACAAGGTCCCTTGGCTAACAAAGCTAGTTGTGGATGAATCGTTGAGTTACCGATGAGTTGTTCACTCAACCATGAGGGAAATGTTTCCAAGTGACGGCGTGTAATCTAGAGTTCGGATTTGGTTGGATTTTGAGAAGCAATAATCTGCTCGTGTTTCGTCCTATACGGAGTCACCATGGATGATTGTTGCAGGACAGTTAGGTGTGCTTTAATGAACAAATCAGTATTATTGCTCAAACTTGATTTCCTTCCGATGGTGCCCTTTCCCTATAGCCTCCCCTCGTGTCATGATACTGGAAGCCCAATCGAGTCAATTGAGTCGACAAAATCAACGCAAAACTGAATGACCTCCTCAGTTCCATATCCCTTGGCAATGCTTCCTTTCGGACGGACACGGTTAAGAACATATTTCTTGAGGATTGACATGAACCTCTCAAAAGGCCACATGTTGTGAAGGTATACTAGACCGAGAATAGTAATTTCTTTCACAAGGTGTACTAGGAGGTGCATCATAACATCGAGGAAGGAAGGTGGAAATGCCAACTCAAAGCTGACAAGACATTGAACCGCATCATTCTGTAGATTTCCTAGCTTGTGTTGACGTTTGATTATCATTGCAAAGTTCGTTTGGACTTGCAAGTGAATAAATCCTCCGTCGTAGTCAAGGGACCCTTCTTCCCTTGAGTGGTGATCCCAAGGTATCGAATCCATGGAATAATGTGCAACGCAAGATCGATCCAATAAAGCAAGAAAGCACTTTGTTTAAGAGAGGTTTCAAACACATCTAATCTACTAAAACATGAGAGGTAGCGAGAGAAAGAGAGAGGTAACCAATCTAGAGAGTCTAGATCGTGCCTTTGTCGTAGTTCCAAGCGAGAGATGAAGATAGCAATAAGAATCTCATAAAAAGCATATGGCTTCCGGTCCAATCCTCGAAGGCACCTACAGTACACGTGATCGACATCCTGTCACGATGCCCCACTTCTTGTGTAGGTGAACCTAAGAGCACGCTCACGAGGAACGTGTTGAAAACACTTGGTAGGTTGGGTATGCACCTCTAGCCACCGCGGCTACAAGAGCACCCTAGGCCATCTATCTTAAGTATTGATCGAGGAAGAAGCAAAACCAAGAGAAGACAAAACCGCAAGGGAAACACTCGATTGCTAGTTATCGGATTCAATGAAACTCCATCATAAGTGTATACCTGAATAAGATCCAACTGGGATCCTACCTTGATCTTGAATCAAGCCTCCGGAACTCCAATGTGGTCTTCCATGCAAGGTTCCTACGCCGGCTAGGTGAACCCTAGATGACTATCACAACCCTCCTCTCCGAGATGGTGTCCCTCAAGCTCCACTGCTCCTTGGCGGCGGATGACGAATGACTTGATGGTTGGGGCTTCGCACGGGGACTATAAATAACCCAAGAGTCGTCTAGGTCAAAGGGGGCGCTGAACCGAGCCCGGAATGGGCTGGGCCGGCCGACCTGGGCCCAATTCGGCCCAGTTCGGCCCCGGCTTCCTCCTCGTTGCTTCTCGTGTTTTCTAGAACTTTTGCCGAGTTGCATGTGGGCCCTTGACGTCATTTTCCTCGCGGTTTAGATAAGGGTGCTTGGCGTATGAACTCCCGCTTCTTCCGTCTAGGTCCTCAGTACTTCTCGGCTTCATACTTTAGTCCTTGGTTCATTTGGAGTCATGTTCATCTTGTATCTTGACTTGTCCCGGGGTCCATGATCATCTTGTAAAACCCTTGATGAACCCTACCCGGAAGTCCTCATTTAAGCTCTTGATTCCTGCGTAAACAATAAACTCCAAAAACCATGCACGAGTGTGAACTTGACATATAATGAGGGCTAGGATCATTAGTGTGAATGTCAAATTAATACCAACATAGAAGGTAAACATGTGGCTAGGTTGACGGAAATCGACCGCCAACATCCCCCCATGCTTGAACCTTGATCGTCCTCGAGTAAGCCTTCAATGGATATCAGTGTTGCCCTTCGATGTTCAAACCCTACACTTGATCATTCATGAGAAAACATAATGCTCTCTAGATTTATATTCATTAAGTTCCATAATATAACTAGCCTTCATCCCTACGGAGGGTGGATATCAATTAAGCTCTTCCCACAAGAAGTTAATCATGCTCCCAACCTTTGAATGAATCTCAGAAATTTTGAAATGGAGTGCAAGATGAAGATAAAGAGCTAAACCAAGTTCAAAAATTTAAACCTCCTTGCATCTTGCTCATGAACTCTCATCTCATCAAGTCTCTCAAGCCTATTTGTTCTACTCCTTTCCCCTCTCAATGTATGTATATAGGTGGAAGGCTTTATATGGATCTTTGGGAAAGTTTAGTCCTACCAAGATATTATAATCGAGATATTATCAAAACAAGACAAGCTTCTCGTGGTCTTACCGAAACTCATCAAAAAGGTCATTAGAAAAATAATGTTCTCAAGAAGAGGGAAGAGAAAATACACACACTTTTTGAGATAGGTGGACATGTGCAAATGGCAAAAAGTGATCCCGAGGCACAAACGAAGTCCTTGTTATCGGATTACACATGGTTGGAAAGATGAGTATGGGTCTTGATCTAGAATCCTCATGACTTGAAATTCCTAATTCATCTAGAGAGCCGGGGAGCTTTATTTATTATTATTTTCTTTCTTTCTTTTTCTCTCTTCTTTTTCTTATATACACATATTTTTTCCTCCTCTTTTTTCTTTCTTTCATACTTCTTTTTCATCATTTTTTATATACTCCCCTTGAACTCTTAGATTATATTGTACCTACCTCCTTGGCAACTCCCCCCCCCCATGCTTAGACGATTGCACGTCCTCAGGCAAAGAGGTGGTGAAATTTTTGGTGCCAAGGTAGGTACTAAAAGTCCTATATTTTCCTGGAGAGAAACACTTGAAATCTTCTAGGGATCCTTCACACAACTTTTATGTCGTCTTAGAGGTCTCCCAAAATTATAAATCTTCAGCATCTTCATTCTTGTGATCTTCTTCCAAATATTCATCCATACTAAAAAATTTGGTTGTGGTCAAGGAGGTAAACACAAAAAAATGTTTTGGGTTTGTGGGTGGATATCCGGCGAGGTTTGCAAAATTCCCAATGTGGAAACTTATAATGCACGGATAGAAATGGCTAGCATAAAGATAGATACACAAAAACGGAATGACCAGCTTCTTTGTCTCGGGCCAGAGAAATCAAGCCTTGAATCAATGCACCCAAAAATAAATCTTGTACACTAAGGTTTTTGCACTCAATCAAATATGATGATTTGGATAGGTAAAGCAACATGCAAGAGGTATTAATGACAAGGTTAGCATTACTTTTAAGAACAAAAATAAATCATCTTTAACCCATCCAAAATTGAGAGCATGAGAAAAACTATAGGTCTCATTTTTATCATAACCTCGGTAAAGGATTAAGCTAGCATTTAAATTAAATTCAGATTTGTGTTAAAGAGAGCACTAGCTTAATCATGCATAAAACAAGTACAAAGTTGAGCAAAGAGGCAATGGTCATCATATATCAACTTGGCGCAATTTTCCATCCATATTAAAGATGATAAACCGGTGGTGAAACTTATTCATGGTGATGGAAAACAAAAACTACTACTACCACACACATGCTGAAAATAAAAACTGGAAATGCTGCGCACATTCGCAAGTTGAAAAATAAAGGAAAGGAGATGGAGAAATCAAACCAAACTTTAAAGCATTATTTCTTCATCCTTCCTTCACTCTTCCTCCAATGGTTGATCCTCCGTCTTTTTGATGAGAGCAAGCTTTTAGTGCCTCGGAGTGTATGGTGGTGTCGAGGTCGAACGTGTGGCTCCTCCGTGTGCCCTTGCGGTTTGGTGTACCATATGGACGAGCTTCGTGTACTCTTCATTCCTCCAAGGAGCAGCATGTCCCTCCTTGGTGGTGCCACGTCCTCCATGCTTCACGGGGACTTGGAATAGAGTGCCTCCGCGAAGAGCTTGTTGACGACCCCTGTGATGATGATCATGTCCTCCTACCGAGGATGGTGTTCATGGCTTTCATTATCATACCTTGCTGCACAAACTCACAAACAACCTCCCCGGGGGTTTCTTGCCAGTGGAAGTACACACAAAGAGAATATATGGATTGACAAGAATTGTAATGATTAACCAGGAACTTTTAGAGAAGGAAGTGAGGCATGAAGTTTTAAGGGTGGTTTCTGGAAGTTCTGGGATATGAACTCAAGAACACACACTAGCAAATGGATGAACTACTTACCAGACGAAGGGGAGCCTCGGGGGCTGGCTGGAAGGAGCAGGCAGGCCGGCCTAGGCCGCTTGGCCTAGGGGGCTTCCTCCTCTTCCTTGCTCCAGTTCTCTCCGAGCTGCTTCTCACTTCCTTGTTGTCCTGTGTCCTCGTGCTCCACAAGAATCCATTACCCAAACACTCTCGGCCACTCCTTTGTTTTGAATGATGGGATCAATGCCTTCCTCCTTTACTTTGTGTCACCCCTTGTCTTACGTGCTTTATGTGCTTTCACTTATTTCCTGCAAAACAAAGTTATTGCTGCCCCCCCATGCTTGTCTTTTCCATGTGCCCAAGATGCCTTGATGATAAAACCTTTCCATGATGCATCATGGAGCACAAAGCAAGCAAACTCAAAATCTTCCCCTCAACCATGTTTTGACGCTAATCACTCCTCTAAATCAAAAAATTAACTCAAAGCTAGCAATGAGTCTAAATGTATTCTTAGAGGAGTTTTTAGGCATCAAAAACATTTGTAAGTCAAAAAACCTTCCGACTACATTTATTTTGGTTGCACCGGGATCGTTTGCTTTCATTAATTGATAGCAAGGTCCTCCGGCTTGACCGTGGGGGTATAGGTTTAGGTTCTAGTTTTGGCCAAACATGAGAGAGATTTTGAACATAAAAGCAATGGGGCATAGAAAAATTCTAAATCTAGAGAAACCGGTGGATGTCAAGTTGAATGTAACCAAAAATCGAATTTCCTAGGTTCACATGAGTTCTACCAAGCGTCGAAGATTAAAGATCATTAAGGAACAACGGGGGGCTCTACTCGTGTGTTTTGAACATGTAAATCAAGCCAACCTTATCATCATGGAGAGGATGAAAGGCTTGGATAGGGTCTAAATTTTTGGTTCTAGCTTCTCAAGAAGAGGCAAATAAATCATGGGATGGCTCATGTCATTGGTTTAAGATCGAAAAATCCAAATAAAATGACTGAGCAAATAAAATGTTCTTCGAAACTTGTTCAACCACTTAAGAGTTAATAAAATGTCTTGCTTACCAAATTCTAAGACTGATTAACTTGAAATTCGAAAAATCTTCCGGGTTGCCCTCCCGGCAGCCTTTATTCTTGATCGGGTTGTCCTCCCGGTAGCTTATTCTTGACTCGATGAATGGGTTGCCTCCCGCCAAGCGCTTCGTTTAAAGTCCATAGCTAGACTTCTTCTCTTCTTCACTTTGGATCAACGCTCTTTGTGGGCATTACAATCTTGGGTACCCACTTCTGCACTATCTTTGGCTTGGGTGCAAGCTTTTTCTTCGGCTTAGTCATTTTTTTGTCTTCACAAGCTGGCTTTCTCTTTTGGTCTTGATAGTTGCAACATCTCCCTTTATTCTTAACTCCCATGCCAATGCGACGATGAGGTGGAACATATTTAGCATTAATAATGTTGCGTACCTCGAAACATGGTTGAAATTTGAATGTAGTCTCGCCGTTGATGTCAATCTTGATCTCCTTCTTGCCAACGTCGATTGTCACTCTGATGGTACTAAGGAACAACCTCCCAAAGAGCGGTGACTTTTTCCTTTTCCACATCTTGAGCATGAAATCCATGGGGATGATGTGATCTTCAAATTTTAAGGGTACATCTTCGGTGATTCCCATGGGATAGTGAATAGAGTTGTCTCCCAACTGTAGACTCAAGACCGTGTGTCGACCGGGCATCCCTGGGCCCACCAACACATGTGGGCCATACCCGGGAGATGAGTTCCTAACACCTGAACTACTCGACTAGTGGGCCACGGTGCTGGTACCGTGGACCACAAGGCAAGACAAGACGGACAAGGACTTGTACTAAGACTAGGATAGCTTTCCATACTCTGTATAGGCTACTCCGGGTCCTACTCGAATAGTACCCTTGTACCAATCCGACTTGTAACCCTGCCTCCCGTGGCATATAAGGTGAGGCAGGGACCCCTCTCAAAACATATGCAATCAATACAGAGCCACGCAGCATACAGGACGTAGGGTATTACGCACATTGCGGCCCGAACCTGTCTAATTCTGTGCCCCGTGTCTCACCATCGTGTTCCTGATCTCGGCGAGGCCCACCACACAATCTACTACTTCGGGTACCCCGTCGTAGGCTCGGTGTCTAAAACACTGATAGCTGGCGCGCCAGGTAGGGGATCTCGTCATTGATCCACTGGCGAACTCGATTGCTCTCGTCATCATCAAGCCAACCGTCGCTTTCCAACAAGGCGACACCTTCGTTTTCGGCTCCTGGGTTTGCGTTGCTGACGGCGCCGGATTGTTCCTGCATTTCGTAGCGCCAACTCTAGAGTCAAAGCTCAAATCCTCGACGCTTACGCAAGCTTCGATGGAAGAACTCGTCGAAAATTTCGGCGAAATTTCGATCTCTGACCCGCTCAGAGAACTCGAGTCAGAGTCCAAGTACAACTCGACTTCGTCTCCTATTCAGCCTGAGTTGCTCTCTTCAGCTTCACAGCTTGCGCTCAGCCTGGATAACATTCCAGCACCACCTCTCTTCGGTCATCGCCATGTCAGTGCCGCTTACCAAGCCGCATTGAAGCGCCTCATGTGTCCTGGCCCGAAGATTGTGCTCGAGTACTCTTCAGATTCGGACATCAACTTCGACTACTATTTGGATTCATCTGAGTTCGAGTTTGACTACAGTTCGGATTCTGTGGAAGTACAACAACTGTCTGGCCCTGCTCAAGGAATGGTGATCACATCGACACCTGAGGGTAGATTCGTCTACTGGCCTGAGCATGTGCCTACTGATCTCACCTTGGATGATCAGGAGTGCTTTATCACTTGTCTCGACAACTTACCCTTCCAGGAAGGCGCCAAGCTTGTTGATTATGACATTGATACTGAGCTCATTCAAAGTACGGGTACTCACTCATCGCATCGAGAAGTTTTCGTCGTTGATGCAACTACTCCGCAAGGGCATCGTGCCAATTATCGCTTTCCGGATGATGTATCTGATGACGAACTCTCTGCCAATGCTCCTGCTGATGAAACCGCGGAGGCCAAGACCGCACGTCGCCAATGCAATGCTGATCGTGCAACCCTTCGTTAGGAACTCGTAGAAGCTTTACCTACCTGTAATCTTCAAGAGGCTCTGGATGCGGTAGCTACTCGTGAATATTGCACTCCAGAGGAAGCTATCAACGCGATCAATCTACTCGGTCGCTCTATGCCTCGTGACAGGGCGGCTGCTGAAGTCGCGAAGCTGGCTGAACTAGCCTACACTATGCTACGTCAAAATACCAGTGCTCCTAGTCACCATGGCAGCAGTGGAGGTGCTCATCGTACCACACCCACTCCTCAACGCACACGTCCGGAAGCTAGCAACAAGGGCAAAGGCGATGATGGCAGTGTCAACAGCAAGTCGGGAGACTCTCGCTACGATGCTCGCACAACAATCAACGCCAGACGCGCTGAGCGTGAGAAGCAAAAGGATGCCGATTCTGATTCTTTTCCTGCTTTCTCTGCTCGACTTCAAGCTCTGTTTCTTCCGGAGAAATTCAAGCCTTACGGCATCTCTAAGTATGATGGCAAGCAAGATCCAAGGCAGTGGTTGCACTATTATGCTCTGTCCATCTCTAATGCCGGGGGCAATGATGATACCAAGTGTATCTATTTCCCTTTTGTCCTAGAGCAAGAGCCCCTCACATGGTTCGAGTCTCTCAAACGCGGCTCCATTGACAACTGGGGACAACTCAAGCATCGCTTCACCAGCAACTTCACGGGTTCTTTGGGCCATCATGGTACCTGGATGGACCTTGCCCTGATCAAGCAAAAACAAGGCGAGACTCTTCGTGAGTACATGCGTCGCTTCTTTGAGAAAAGGGCTACTGTTGTTGATGTTACCGAGAAAGAAGTCATTGATACCTTTCAGGATGGTTTTTATGACGACAGGCTTTTCCAAGACTTTGGTCACGCTCGCCCAGCCAACATCACCAAGCTCAAGGAGATGATCACTCACTGGGCAGACGAGGAAGACAAGGCTCGGAATCAGTTCAAGCATCTTCGCAACAACCAGAACAACAACAACAACAACAATGCTGGAGGAAGCAGCAGTGGCAAGCAACAGTAGGGCAACCGCTAGGGTAATAACTACTCAAGCAATCTTAATCGCAAGCGCAAGCTCAACAACACTGTTGCTGCCATGGAATCTACTGCCAAGCCTGAAGATGATCCTCACTGGGCAACATTGACCAAGCAGAAATGCCCATGGCACCCAGAGGGCGATCATACTACAGAGCAATGTTACCAACTTCGTCATGCGTTGAAGAACACACCCGAACCAACGCACCCAAACCCGCGGTTTCACAAACACAAGGGGAAGAAGGCTAACACAGACAAAGACACTGGGTTTCAAAACCCCTCCAACACTGTCAATGTCATATTTGGTGGTATTCCAACAAAGCGCATGCAGAAGCTTGCACTCAGAGAGATTATGTCCATCCAACCAGCAGCTCCCACTTTTCTAAAGTGGTCTCAAACCCCCATTACCTTCTCGAGGGCGGATCAATGGACTAGTTTCTCTGAGCCAAGGACGATATCCTCTCGTTGTGGATCCAGTGGTGGCAGGCTCTAGGCTTACCAAGGTTCTTATCGATGGTGGTAGCGGTCTCAATGTCCTGTTTGCCAAGACTTTGAAGAAGATGGGCCTGGATATCACCAATATGCTTACCAAGACCAACTCACCATTCTATGGTATCATCCCGGGCAACACAGCTGTTCCTTTAGGTTCAGTTGTACTACCCGTTACCTTTGGGACCAAGGATCACTACCGCACCTAGTACATCAAGTTTGAGGTTGCTGACTTCGAGACTTCTTATCATGCCATCCTCGGCAGACCTGGTCTCGCTAAGCTCATGGCTATTCCACACTACGTGTACCTTGTACTCAAGACACCAAACCCCAAAGGAGTTCTCTCATTGCAAGGGGATTTGAAGCGTTCATACGACTGCGACACAGAAGCCGTGGAACTTGCCTCGACTACTCAAGTACCCAATGCAATGATGGAAGTCTTCACTGCCACTAAAAAGCTTGCTCCGAGCGAGCTGGAGGTTCCTGAGAAGATTGACAACAATAACAAGCCTGCACCATCTGGTGATGTCCTGCTCAAAGCCATTGACCTCGGTACTGGTGATAGCAGCAAGACGACCATGATCAGTGCATAGCTTGATCCTAAATAGGAAGGCGCGCTCGTCAACTTCCTTCGGGCTAATCATGATATCTTTGCATGGAAACCATCTGACATGCCAGGTGTGCCCAGGAGGTTGATCGAGCATTCACTCAACGTCGATCCTAACGCTACCCCGAAGAGACAACACCTTCGTCGCTTTGCTGATGACCACAGGGCTGCTATCAAGAAAGAGCTCACTAAACTACTCGCGGCTGGCTTCATCTGGGAAGTCTTTCACCCACAATGGCTTGCTAATCCTGTGCTCGTCAGAAAGAAGAACTCTAACGACTGGAGGATGTGTGTCGACTACACTGATCTCAATAAGAATTGCCCCAAGGATCCTTTCGGGTTGCCGCGGATTGATCAAGTCATTGACTCTATGGTGGGTTGTGCTCTACTCTGTTTCCTGGATTGCTACTCTGGCTATCATCAAATTGCAATCAAGGAATCTGATCAAGAGAAGACCGCATTTATCACCCTGTTTGGTGCCTATTGTTACACAACAATGTCCTTCGGGTTGAAAAATGCTGGTGCTACATATCAAAGGGCTATCCAAGCGTACTTCAAGAAGCAACTTCACAAGAACGTGGAAGCATACGTGGATGACGTCATTGTCAAGACTAGGGATCCAGACTTGCTCATCGCGGATCTTGAGGAAACTTTTGCTTCGCTACGCGAGTACCAATGGAAGCTCAACCCCAACAAATGCGTCTTTGGCGTATCATCAGGAAAACTACTCGGGTTCATCATCAGCCATCGTGGCATCGAAGCAAACCCCAAGAAGATTACCACCATCTCCAACATGCAAGCTCCGACTACTATCAAAGATGTCCAAAAGCTTACTGGTTGTATGGCGTCACTCAATCGCTTCATCTCATGACTTGGAGAACGGGGTCTACCTTTCTTCAAGCTACTCAAGCGGCAAGAGAAGTTTACATGGACAACTGAAGCTCATCAAGCTCTTTCTCAGCTCAAGGAGTTCTTATCCAAGCTTCCAGTCCTCACAGCTCCTCTGCCCACTGAAGAGCTCTTGCTCTACATCGCTGTGACTACTAATGTCGTCAGCACTGCTATTGTCGTTGAACGGCAGGAGGACGACCATGGCTACCTTGTCTAGAGGCTGGTATATTTCGTCAGTGAAGTACTCTCAGAGTCCAAGGCTCACTACCCTCCGGTACAGAAGCTACTCTATGCGGTTCTGATTACTTCACGGAAGCTCCGCCACTACTTCGACGTGTACAAGATTTCTGTGGTTACTAGCTACCCGCTTGGCGAGATATTGCACAACTGGGATTCCACAGGAAGGATTTCTAAATGGGCTGTAGAGCTCGGTGCTCTATCGCTCGAGTTCAAGTCTCGCACTGCTACCAAGTCTCAGGCCTTGGTTGATTTCATGGCTGAGTGGCGGGAAAATCAAGTCCCAACTCCAATTGAGCATCCAGAACATTGGGTCATGTACTTTGACGGTTCCCTCAAGTTGGAAGGCGCTGGTGCCGGGGTAGTTCTGATTTCCCCCAAGGGCGAGCAACTCAAATATGTTTTGCAGATCTTCTGGTAGGTCTCAAACAATGAAGCTGAATATGAAGCTCTATTGCATGGTCTTCGCCTTGCAGTCTCTCTTGGCATTACACGACTACTTGTCTATGGTGATTCTTTGGTGGTCATCAATCAAGTCAATGATTCTTGGGATCGTAATGCTGAGAATATGGATGCGTACTGTCAGGAGGTATGCAAACTTGAGAACAAATTCCATGGTCTCAAGTTCCACCATGTGGTCCGCGACAACAATGTTGCTGCGGATGTCTTGTCGAAGCTGGGATCTACACGAGCTCAAGTGCCAGCTGGAATCTTTGTTCACGAACTCCAAAAACCATCAATTCCGGAGCACTTCTGCACCTGCACCTGTGACTACTTCAGTTCAACCTGATCGAGAAGTGCTTATGATTGACGTGGACTGGAGAACTCCTTTCATCTACTACATTAAACATCAGTTGATTCCTAAAGACAAGTCAGAAGCCGAGCGCATCTCACGCCGCGTCAAGGCTTATGCTCTAGTCGAAGATTAACTCTACAAGCGAGGCGCAAGCTCTGATGTACTCATGAAGTGCGTTTCTCGCGAAGAAGGCAAGGAAATCTTGGAGGAGACACACAAAGGAATCTGTGGCAATCACGCTTCTTCCCGCACTATGGTGGGAAAAGTGTTCAGACGTGCTTTCTACTAGCCTACAGCTCTTGCTGATGTAGAGGAACTAGTCAAGAAGTGCCAGGGATGCCAATTCTTCGCCAATGAACAACACGTTCTTGCCTACAAACTCATCACGATACCACCAACTTGGCCTTTCGCTTGCTAGGGGCTGGATATGATTGGTCCTCTCCCAAATGCGCCAGGGGGATTCAACAGAGTTCTGGTGGCTATCGACAAGTTTACCAAGTGGATTGAGGTCAAGCCCATTACCTGCCCCAAGGCTGATAGAGTCCTCGACTTTTTGGATGAAATCGTACATCGCTATGGGTTCCCTAATCGCATCATCACAGACATGGGTTCGAATTTCAACAATCACCAGTTCTGGGAGTACTGTGAGAACAGTGGAATTGACGTCTGGTACGTCTCCGTCGCTCACCCACGTGCCAATGGCCAAGTAGAACGCGCTAATGGGATGATACTCGATGCTCTCAAGAAGCGACTGTATGATGCTGCAAATACCAAGGGCGGCAAGTGGATCAAGGAACTACCCAATGCACTCTGGGGGCTGCGCACTCAGCCTACTACCCCCACAGCATAGTCACCTTACTTCCTGGTCTACGGCTCTGAAGCCGTTTTGCCCGCTGATGTCATGTGGTGTTCTCCGACGGTTGATCAGTACGAAGGTGTAGCTGAAGAAACAAGACAGATAGATGTCGATAGTCTCGAGGAAGCTCGCTGCAACGCACTCGTTCAATTCGCTCGATACCTTGAGAAGATTCGCTGTTACCATGGCTGCAACGTTAAGAAACCCTCCTTCAACATTGGTGACTTAGTCCTTCGTCGCATCCAGAATACGACAGGGCTGCACAAACTCAACTCGCCATGGGAAGGTCCTTTCTCTGTTGCAAAGGTTACTGGCCCAGGCTCATATCGTCTTCAAACTCTTGAAGGCGAGGAAGTCGACAACTCTTGGAACATCGACCAGCTTTGTCGCTTCTACCCAATGGGGGTCTCAACAACCCTCTCCAGACAGCTATGGCTGTAAACAACTCGTAGGGGGCTTCATCAACCCTCTCCAGGCAGCTTCGGTTGCAACCACTCAACAGGCAGCTACGGTTGCCACCACTCGTAGGGGATCAAGACAATCCTCTCCAGACAGTTTCGATTGTATCTTCCCGTGGCTTTCAGCTGCGAGCACCCGCAGGGGGCTTCATCAACCCTCTCCAGGCAGTCTCATTCTGTGACCTCGTAGGGAGTCATGATAACTCTCTCCAGACGACCTCGTGTCATGTAGAACAATATGTGGCACATGCTGTCCATGTCTCTACTTATTAATAAGAAGCTTCGGCCTAGAGTAACACCCTTCTGGTAGGGTCTCAGTGGAACTCTCATACAAGTTGCTGCTACAGCAAGGATGAGTTCATCACACTGTCCCCTACGGTCTTACTCGTTCTTCGGAACATCCTTGCGAGTACTCTCTCACTAGGCTCATAGCCTCAGAGGTACTTAAGACATTGTAAACTGTGTACAATGTATTCAGTAATAAAGTTGTTTATCCTATATATCGACTTGTTACTGTCCATTTCTTATTTCACAACAAAGCCTTCTTTTACGCTGCTACAGCTAAGGTGTTCAACTCGTTGTGAATAAGTCCTTTTCGAGTACTCTCTCACTAGGCTTATAGCCTTAGAGGTACTTAAGACATTGTAAACTCTGTACAATGTGCTACTCTTAGCTTACTTCACGACAAAGCCTTCTTTTACGCTGCTACAGCTAAGGTGTTCAACTCGTCGTGATTAAGCCAACGTTCTTCGGAACATATTTACACTTGAGTATTTCTACTCGTGTATCGTATCTCTTTTTGCAACCACACACTCAATACCAACTCGAGTACATGGCCAACACATAAGCATACAAGGGATCCAGATAATTGACTTACTCAAGTTTTCAATTATATTACATAAACACTTGTTTGGGATTACACTTGTTTTTCCCTAGTATTTTGCTCTACAGGTACATCTAACGGAGATCGATGAACTTGGAGACTGCTTCCACAATTGGAGAAGTCTGTTGCATCAACTCATTGAGCCTGTCATCAGAGCAATCTCCTGATCTGCCGTTCATGATGACCGTGAGATCAGCCTCGACATAGAATGACTTGATGAAACTCAAGACTTGATTCGGGATTGTGCAAGCCAGCCTTTGAGCGTACTCCAGAATCTTCTTTGGCGTGTCCTTCAACCTCTCCACAAGTGGACGAGGCTGAACTCCAGCAACCCTGGGCTTGAAGAGATTGGCTACTGGCTCGGCTGCTTCCGTCAAGGCTTTCAACTCTGAGCGCAGGCCTTCAGCTTCTTCGATCTTGGTCTTGAGCGACTGCAAGCAAGTCAACAGGTCATTCCAGCCCGCTCGGCGAATCTCCATTTCACACTCGAGTTCGAAGCACCGCACCTTATAATCCGGCTCAAGATCCATGCGAGTTGCTTCTTCACGATTAAGGGCCAGTTGCCAGTCCAGCGCCTTGTTCTTGAATTTCTCAACATCTTGAGTCAGCTCTGTAGGAGATCAAGGCTACTTATCAGATGCAGGGTGCAAGAACAAAGTACTCTATGACGAATTCAGAAAGGGGGAATACCTTTATTCTTCTGGCGTAGAGATTTGTTTTTCCCAACAACATCATCCTTCTGAGCCATCAGCTTCTGGACTTCGTTGTGGTACTCGACGGTGTTTCCATCAAGTTTTTCTTGCAGCTTCAGAGACAAGGCTTTCTGCTGTTTGAGTTCTTCTCTGAGCTGCGCAACTTCTTCGATGTCAGCCGCATGTTCCTCAAGCAGACGAGTCTTGCATTTCAACTGCTTGACTACTTCCTGCAATGGCGAAAACAACTTCAGAGTCAGAGACAGGATATCTTTGGCTAAAAAGTACTCTACAAGAGACTACACACTTACCGTGAAGAGCTTCTCAACGCTGCGGAACATCTCACCGTGCGCTTGCAAATTGTCCTCATCCAGGCAGGAGTCGTCATATGGCATCAGCCCTTCTGCCATGGATTGGGTACTTGTGCTTGCCGCAGAGTACTTCGCAGCACTACGCAAAGGAGTCAGGTCTTCAATGAGTGGCTCATGCGGCACTATGCGATCCTCCGGGTTGTCTTCCAGCGCCAGCTGTGCATCAATCTGATGCACGGGGGCTTCAGCAACTGCCAGTTCTTCGTGGTGTAGCTCGGCTTCTGGATCAGCCTCCAGGCCCTCATTCACCACGGCTTCAATATCCTCGAGCTCCTGAATCCTGGGCTTGGAACCTGCTTCCACCGCTGCCTTGACCACGTCGCTCCAGAGGAAGCGCAGTGCCTCTGCAGCATCAGCTTCAGCGGGTACTTCTTGGCACTCTGGAAGTACATCTTCTTGTTGCTCTTGAGGATTCTGCTCTTCCTCAGCAAGACTACTTCCAGAGGCGCCCCACTTAACATTAGTGGATTTTCTGCATCAACAAGTTGGTCAGCAGATTCAGAGAAAACAATATTAATAAGTACTTGAATACTTGAGTACTTACAGAATAGCTCGAGGCACCGAGACTGTCGGCGCTACCGGCACCTCTGGCACACTTTCCACCGGCGGCACACTTCCCGGTACCGCGGCTTCTTGTTGCTCATGCGCCATCGTCTCGACGTTCGATGCTGGAACCACTTCGGGTTCTGTTGTTCTTGTGGGACTACTTGAGAGCACATTGCCTGCACTCTCGATTATCTGCACAAGACAAAATACAAGACATTACAGCAGAGGGCAAGTCTTCAACACGATATCGACTACTTAAAAGTTCTCAAACACTTACTGTAATGGATGGAAGGCCTGTGATCTCCTTCACAACCTGCTTCCCCACAGTGGTCCTTTTCTTCCGCGGTGGCAGCGTCACATCATCTGCGAGAGATGATGCTGCCCTCTTTGATGCTCCTGCGGCGAGGCCACTGGGGATTGGCGCCCCAGAGTACCCGTAGCGGCTTTTCACTTCAAAACGCTGTTGAAGTGTCTGGCCGTCATCGTCGCTTGAGGAGGCGTCCTACACCAAGACTTCTTCTTCTTCCCCTTGAGCAGATCGACTACTCTCGGGGGCTTGAGCCTCAACTCCAGTTGGCTCTCCTTCAGGTGCTTGTAGTGGATCCTCGAGACGAGGAGGAGGGTCGGACACAAACTGCAAGACATCCTCCTGCGAATCAGAGCAAATATTAGCTACACGACTACTTAATATAAGTACTCGGGGGCTAGTTCTCGAAAACTCACCATGCGCGGAGGGTTGTTAGCACTGTATTCCTGGACGGCTGTAGGAATTCTGTGAAGATTCTTAAAGATCTTCTGCAGCCTCTCCATCACAAGATCATCGCTGATCTATTCTGAAGACAACCTTGAGCCATCATCAGCTCCGGTGTACTCGAACCCAAGATGCTCCTGCTGCATCTAGGGTTGTACTCGTCGCTTCATGAAGCTGAAAGCTACTCTCTCAGCAGTCAAGCCTTGCGCCTTCTTCTGCGCAATCTTCGCCAGCAGCTCTAGGATCTGAATGCACTCCTACATCATTGGTTCATCCTTCCAGAGCATGTCGTACACAGGAGCGAACATGCTAGGCTTCGGCAGCTGAGGCGGGGCGTTCTCAATGTAGAACCACTTGTTCTTCCAGTCTTGATTTGAATCAATCAAGTCGTACTTAAAGTACAACTCCTGTGCTTTCTGGCGCATCTGGACACCAGCTCCACCGACTACTACTGGGAAGTTGGCGTTGGGCTGCGGCTTCAAGCGGAAGATCTTCCTAAATAGAGCCCAATGGGGTCGGGTTCCAAAGAAGGCTTCACAGAAGTGCACATACACTGCAATCTGGAAGATGATGTTGGGGTTGAGGTGTATGTGCTCCAACTTCAAGAAGTCAAGGAAGACCCTGAAGAAGTCAGATGACGGCAGCGTCAACCCACGCTCGACGAAGTGGCCGAACATCAGGATTTCATCAGGACTTTTCTCCATTGGCCAGGCATCACCAGCGGCAGAGCTCCAGCCGGCAATCGCTTTCTCACGCAGCAACCCGCCGGCTTCGAGGGCCTTGATATCTTCTTCCCTCATCTTGGATTTCTTCCAAGAGACGGCCTGGCTTGGTGGCTTGGTGATAACCACCGTCTTGTACTTCGGCTCCGGCAACTGATTTTTGCCGCGGCCGGACTTCCTCTTCTGACCCTTGGATGGCACTGGCTTCATCCTGTCAATCACGAGAGTCTTCTTTCACATTGACTCGAGGGCAGCGAGGGGGTGGAGGCGCAAACTCTTGGCGATGTGGACACTCGAACTCTGCGGCGGCTATGGATGCTAAGGCTTTCTGGATCTAAGGGCGAATGGGAGCAGTGAAACCCTAAGGGATACCCCTTCGGGTATTTATAAAACCAAAAACCTAACAGTTCGACCTGGTGACCCTTCGTATTCAATAGATTGGTTTTACACAAGGAAACTTTTCGGCTAAGTCAGAGGACTAAAATCCAAGACCTGCTCGGCTCCATCTTGGGGGCTCGACTACTCGATGGAATTGGATTTCATTCAGCTACAGTTCACTGAATTCAGGCCACTATTCTACAATCAGATTGGACCCTTCAATTCGAGAAAGTACTCAACTCAAGGCTCGGGGGCTCCGTGCCACGTGTCCTTCAGTTTTTCTCAGGATTTTACAGGATTATTTGACGAAGACTACAGATTGACCCTCAGCTTGAATTGTCAATTCAATCTAAGGCTCGGGGGCTACATCCATATAGGATGCGATTTTTGCAAATCGCATTCCTATATTATTTCTTCGGATTTTCTGCGGATTTTTCGGAGCAAGATCAAAGAGTAGAAGATTGACCCTCAGCTTGAATCCTGGATTCGACCTAAGGCTCGAGGGCTACATTCCATATGGAATGCGATTTTCAGTATTCGCATTTCCACTTGGAGCATCACACTCGACTACAAAGTACTCGGGGGCTTGTCGACCGGGCATCCCTAGGCCCACCAACACATGTGGGCCATACCCGGGAGATGAGTTCCTAACACCTGGACTACTCGACTAGTGGGCCACGGTGCTGGTACCGTGGACCACAAGGCAAGACAAGACGGGCAAGGACTTGTACTAAGACTAGGATAGCTTTCCATACTCTGTATAGGCTACTCCGGGTCCTACTCGAATAGTACCCTTGTACCAATCCGACTTGTAACCCTGCCTCCCGTAGCATATAAGGCGAGATAGGGGCCCTCTCAAAACATACGCAATCAATACAGAGCCACACAGCATACAGGACGTAGGGTATTACACACATTGCGGCCCGAACCTGTCTAATTGTGTGCCCCGTGTCTCACCGTCGTGTTCCTGATCTCGGCGAGCCCCACCACACAATCTACTACTTCGGGTACCCCGTCGTAGGCTCGGTGTCTAAAACACTGACACCGTGGGCTCTAGCTTTGGTAAGCATAGCCTCTTGATGTCTCTTGCCATGGCTTCCATAACATTTTCTTGAACTTGAATGAGCTAATGGTACATGAGATGATCAAACATCTGAGATCTCTTTGTTTCTTGGGTCCTTGATATGTGATAATGGCACCGCATTCCTTGAACATCTTGATGCGATCTTCCCCGAGTGTCGCCATCTCATACTTGTCTGTAAGTATGTTATTGAAGTAGCGTGGCTTCGATGAAGGCATCTCTGCTCTTCCTCTATTACTCATTAGGCACCCGACAAGTTGTTTCAATTGCGCTTCTAGCATCTTCATTGTGTTGAGCATTTGATGATTAGAACTTTCGACCTCCGTCACTCTCCCGTCTATATCCTCCAATATTTTGTTAATGACCTTGAACTTGGTGACGGTGTCCTTGTTGATCCTTGCTTGCTCGTCCATGAAGTCCTTCAATTGTACATGAAGAGGAACCGAATTTTGAATGGGTGAGCTTGCATTAAATTGAGGTTTACCTTGCCCGTAGCGGAAGTTTGGAGATTCTTCTTTCTTCGTGTGGTTGAGCACATTTGCTTCCTCCGAACAACCTCCTTGGATATGGTTGTGCTTCCCACACCTCTCACATATGGATCTTGCTTCGGCGGCCTCCATAGCTTTTATCTTTTCTATCTCTATCTTCTCCACCCTGTTCATAAGTGAACCGACTTGCCATACAAGGAATTCGGCTCACCTGTATTCATCGAAACGCTCCAAAGCTTCCTCAGTTGTCTCCGTGGGAGATTGAACAAATGTTTCGACCTTGTCACACAAACTCTGAATTTTGACCAGCAAACGAAATCTGTTTATGAAAGCCCTCATCAATGCATCCCAATTTAATTTCCTTGCCGATAAAGAGTGGAACCAATTCAAAGCTTCTTCAAGTAGTGAGAACCCAAAGAGCCTTGCCCTCAATTGATTTTGAGTCAACCCTTCCACATTGAAAGTTTGACATAGTTGAACGAATGCTTGGACATGAAGGTTTGGATCCTCTTTACCGGTGAAAGGTGATTCTTGTACTTTAGGTATGGTTGAGACCTTGATCTTGAACGGCCTTTTGACATCTTCAAAATTTGGTAGATCATCGATGTCCGGGGTGCATAGTTCCCCGATTGTGCGCTTCGGCTGTGATTCTTCCATGGGTAGCGGTTGAGGTTGATCTCCTTTTGATCTTTGTGGTGATGTTTCCTTTGGAGATTCCAACGATCCTTCGGCCTCGGCTTTTAGATCTACGAATTCCTTAGCTTGTGTTGCAAGTCTCCTTTGCCTGTAAAGTTTTTCTAGATCATCCACAAAAGAAAACTAGGGTTTGTTGGAGAGGTAGCCGTCCATCTCCTGTTTGGGTTAGTGATAAACAAAAATCAAAAAGAAGAACTAGGGTTAGTCAAAAACTAGATTAGATTGATTTTTGAGGATGATCAAAGTTAGTAGATGCAAAACAAAAAATCAAAAGAAAAACTAAAAAATAGTTACAAACGCGATACTAGATCGAATCTTGATTACTTGTTCCCCGGCAATGGCGCCAGAAAAAGGGGCTTGTTGACGTTTGATTATCGTTGCAAAGTTCGTTTGGACTTGCAAGCGGACAAATCCTCCGTCGTAGTCAAGGGACCCTTCTTCCCTTGAGTGGTGATCCCAAGGTATCGAACCCATGGAACAATGTGCAACGCAAGATTGATCAAATAAAGCGAGAAAGCACGTTGTTTAAGAGAGGTTTCAAACGCATCTAATCTACTAAAACATGAGAGGTAGCGAGAGAAAGCGAGAGGTAACCGATCTAGAGAGTCTAGATCGTGCCTTTGTTGTAGTTCCAAGCGAGAGATGAAGATAGCAATAAGAATCTCATAAAAAGCATATGGCTTCCGGTCCAATCCTCGAAGGCACCTACTGTACACGTGATCGACATCCTGTCACGATGCCCCGCTTCTTGTGTAGGTAAACCTAAGAGCACACTCACGAGGAACGTGTTGAAAACACTTGGTAGGTCGGGTATGCACCTCTAGCCACCGTGGCTACTAGAGAACCCTAGGCGATCTATCTTAAGTAGAGATCGAGGAAGAAGCAAAACCAAGATAAGACAAAACCGCAAGGGAAACACTCGATTACTAGTTATCGGATTCAATAAAACTCCATCATAAGTGTATACATGAATAAGATCCTACCGGGATCCTACCTCGATCTTGATTCAAGTCTCCAGAACTCCGACGTGGTCTTCCATGCAAGGTTCCCACGCCGGCTAGGTGAACCCTAGACGACTATCACGACCCTCCTCTCTGAGATGGTGTCCCTCAAGCTCCCCTGCTCCTCGGCGGCGGATGACGAATGACTTGATGGTTGGGGCTTCGCACGGGGACTATAAATAGCCTGAGAGTTGTCTAGGTCAAAGGGGGCACCGAACCGGGCCCGGAATGGGCTGGGCCGGCCGGCCTGGGCCCAATTCGGCCCAGTTCGGCCCCGACTTCCTCCTTGTTGCTTCTCGTGTTTTCTAGAACTTTTGCCAAGTTGCATGTGGGCCCTTAACGTCACTTTCCTCGCGGTTTAGATAAGGGTGCTTGGCGTATGAACTCCCTCTTCTTCCGTCTAGGTCCTCAGTACTTCTCGGCTTCATACTTTAGTGCTTGGTTCATTTGGAGTTATGTTCATCTTGTATCTTGACTTGTACCGAGGTCCATGATCATCTTGTAAAACCCTTGATGAACCTTACCCGGAAGTCCTCATTTAAGCTCTTGATTCCTACGTAAACAATAAACTCCAAAAACCATGCACGAGTGCGAACTTGACATATAACGAGGGTTAGGATCATTAGTGTGAATGTCAAATTAATACCAACATAGAAGGTAAACGTGTGGCTAGGTTGACGGAAATCGACCGCCAACAGCTTGGCTGGATCGATTGCCTTTTGTGAAATTGCATTGAGAAATGCACAAAGCTTTACGACCAATAATCGTACATTCTCTAATAGAACACCCCTCAACGCAACTGGAAGCAACTGTGTCATCAACATGTGGTAGTCGTGGGCCTTTAGGTTTGTGAACTTATTGTCTTTCATATTTATGATCCCCTTTAAATTCGATGAGTAGCCTGACGGAACCTTCAAACTGTTCAAGCAATCAAACATGCTTTCTTTCTCTTTCTTGGTGAGAGTGTAACTAGCAGGACCTAAGTAATCATCATCATCATCCTCTTCCGGATCTTTTTCATCATCATCCTCTCGCGGAACTTTCTCATTCTTATGAAAATCTTTCAGGTCCTGTCGTGCTTCCAATGTATCCTTCGAGTTACTGTAACAACCCATGAAACCTAACACATTCACGCAAAGATTCTTCGTAAGGTGCATCACGTCAATTGCATGTTGGACCTCAAGGATTTGCCAATAAGGTAGCTCCCAAAATATAGATTTCTTCTTCCACATTGGTGCACGTCCGTTGGTGTCAGTTGGAACATGTTCACTACCGGCACCCTTTCCAAAAACTACCCTTAGATCCTTTACCATATTAAATACGGTGTCTCCATTATAATGGGGTGGCTTTGTACGATGATCAGCCTTTCCTTTCGAATGCATCCCTTTCTTCCTTAAGGGGTGATTAGTTGGAAGATAACAACGGTGACCCATATACACGACCTTCTTACAATTTTTGAGATGAATACCTTGTGTTTGATGTAAACAGAGCGTGAATGCCTGATATCCCTTGTTTGTCTGCCCTGAAAGGTTACATAGAGCAGGTCAATCGTTGATGGTAACAAACAACAATGCTCGTAGGTTGAAGCTCTGTTGCTTATGCTCATCCCACACACGTACACCTTCCTTCTTCCACAACAGTAATAGTTCATCGACCAATGGTCTTGTATACACATCAAGGTCATTTCCGAGTTGTTTTGGACCTTGGATGAGCACCGGCATCATAATGAACTTTCGCTTCATGCACATCCAACCAGGAAGGTTGAACATGCATAGGGTCACAGGCCAAGTGCTATGACCACTGCTAAACTCGCTGAATGGATTGAAACCATCCGTACTTAAACCAAACCTTATGTTCCTTGGATCTTCATCAAACTCTTTGAATTCTCTATTAATCTTTCTCCACTGAGACCCATCAGCCGGATGTCTCAGCATGTTGTCTTCCTTACGTTCCTCTTTGTGCCATCTCATCATCTTAGCATTTGCTTTGTTCCTGAACAAACGCTTCAAACGTGGTATTATAGGAAAATACCACATAACTTTCGCTAGAACTCTCTTCGTCTTGTCACGGTGCCCCTGGACATCACCACTAGGATCTTCATCTCCCCAAATCTTATAACGTAGCGCTTCGCACACAGGACAAGCATCCAAATTCTCGTAATCCTTGCCCCGATATAGGATGCAATCATTAGGGCATGCATGGAACTTCTGTACCTCCAACCCAAGAGGGCACACAGTCTGTTTCGCTTCATATGTGGTGGACGGTAATTCATTATTCTCGGGAAGCTTGTCCTTCACAATTTTTAGCATCCCTTCAAATGCCTTATCAGACACACCATGTTTTGCCTTCCATTCCAGCATTTCTAGTGTAGTACCATTCTTTTTCTGACCTGGCTTGCAATCTGGGTATAACGGTTTTCTGTGATCTTCTATCATAAGCTACAACTTTGCATTTTTCTATTTCGTTTTCACAGTCCCTATGTGCATCCTTTAGAACCTGACCGAGATCATCAGCAGGCCCGTCAGCATGTGCTGGTACTCTTCTTCGTCAGCATCTTCCATTAAAGTATCTGCAAAAGCTTGCCCCGCGGCCCAGTCCGGAATATCCTCCTCTTCTTCATCGTCTTCCATCACAACCCCTCTTTCACCATGCTTGGTCCAAACCACATAGTTCGGCATGAATCCGTATTTCAACAAGTAGAGGTAAAGTGTTCCCGGGTCATGGTAGTCTCTTTCATTTCTGCAATCAGAGCATGGACAACACATGAATCCACTCGCATTCTTGTTTGTGTTCGCCACTTCGAGAAAACCATGCATGCCGGTAATGTACTCCGCTGACCGTCTGTCGGTGTTGTACATCCATTGTCAGTTCATCTGCATCATATTAAGTGAAAAATATCCATGTTAATTCTGCAATACTTCATTTTCTTAATTATTGCATAACATTTAAGTATAAACACTATACACTATCCCTAGGTGTCATTTTCTAATAACTAAATTAATAAATTCTATTTTCTCTAATAATAAATAAAGCTAGCTAAAAGTAAAATTTATATAAAAACAAAAAAAATTCTTAGTACAAATGAATGAAAGAAGATAATCATAACCAATGATAACTACTTATTACTAAATCTAAAGTATACTAAAAACTTCATCTCTTAGCTCTTAAATCAAAATTTCTATTTTCTCTTAGCTCCTCCAACCTAGAAATCAAAATTTCTATTTTCTCCATCTCTAAATCATAAAACAAAATTTAATCACAACAAATGAATGGAGGATGAAGAATAATACCTTAGCAACACTTTGGAGGTGAGAAATCTCCACAAATTGATGACAAAAAATTTGGGTAGCACCTCCCTAGGCTTGAGGCTCCATGGGAGAGGAGCTAGCTCGAGCTCTCGGGTGAAGAATGGTCGGGCAGGGAAGAAGAAAGGAGCAGGCGATTTTATATAGGACGGTCTTTTGGCCCGGTTGGTTTTACCAACCGGGACAAAAGGCCTCTAAATGCCGGCCCCCCTACCCTTTTGTCTCGGGCTGGTTTACCATCTGGGACTAAAGGCCGGCCCCAATCACTGCGGCCGGGAGCCGTTAGAGGGTAGGCCTTTAGTCCCGGGTGGGTTTACCAACTGAGACTAAAGGGTCGCCTACCAAGAACCCTATTGTTTTTATAGTTTAATCAATATTAAGGTCTCCAAAATTTATGATCCGGCTTCCAAAAAATTAGTCACTGGCCTAGCATCAATACTTAAGGTCTTAACAAAAAATATAAAAAAGTTCATACATCAATACTTAATTAAGGTCTTAACAAACATAAAAAGTTCATACATGAATACTTAAGGTACGGTCTTAACAAAGATAGAGGGGTGCATCAATGCACGACACATATTTCATACTCCATTATTCTTCTTCCTTAGATAGTTCATATAGTTGAAGTCTCCAATCTTGAAGTCGATAACTTCATCGAAATATGCCAGAGAATGGATCAGTGCTCTCTCCATCGCTTCACAATAACGGTCACATGAACTTCCATAAATTTCAAACAGTGTCGAGGAAAACTGATATGGCCTGAAAAATGAAAGATGAGCATGATACTTCGAATCTCTTGTGAGTGTAGGATTTGAATCTGTGTAAGAAAATCCCACAACATCCAACACTTGCTCTAGTTGCATGAAAGCTCTTTGCCGCAAAGGTTTGACCAAAGATATCCTACAGTTAAGAATAATGTTATTACGACTCATAAAAAATGTTAAATAAGAAGATTAAAATAGCATTAAATGATGCTCCATACCATGTCATGTTCATTCAGTCGACAAAGTCTCTCTGCAGTCGTGGTCACACTTTATCCCTCCTCGCCTTGATTAGAAAATAAGAGTAATCCGACACAAAGTACCCATTAGCGTAAAGTTGTTCTAAGCATTCCTGCATGGCGGTCCTTTCATAAGTCCTCCTAACCATGGCAGGGGTACCCCACCCAATAATTGAGACCATTTGGATGGGTTCCGAAGACAGCGAGGAGCGAATTTGTCCTCGAACGGGTATGTCAAACGAGATTTTTAATTGTATGCAATTGTTTGGACCGACAATGGCACATTGTGAAACAGGAGGGGTACCACCTAAATTTTCAACAACATGTGCAAGCCACTGCAAATTATTGAGAACCTGCATTGTTTGAAAATAATATTATTATCCGTGTGTAGTACGTAAACATCAAATTTATACAAGGAAAAAATATTACAATGTTGGGACGAGGTCCCTGGCTTCGATCACCAGTTGGTAAGTCAATCACACCATGGGTGAAGTGTATGCCTGGACGACGAGCAAAAGGTGGCCGTTCATCAAAAACGATTCCACGACCACCTCCACGGCGACCACCACGGTGACCACCGTGACCAGAATAACTTGCCATAGTTTTCCAAAACTATTACAATCTCTGCAATATATATAATTCAATTTGTAGTAAAAATAAATGAAAGAAGATAATCACAATAAATGACCCTGATCATCTAGGAAATACAACCTCACATCACCTCACCATCATATACACGCACCTCGCTCTCCCACTTGCAGTTATACATCACTAAGCTACAACCCTACATCTCCTACCTAGCTACAGCCCTACATCACCGAGCTATGTCGTGTACAACAACAGCCCGCCGGTGATGTAGTGTTGTAGCTAGTTAGGATGTAAGGCCACTAGTAGAGAACCAACCGGGTGTATATAAAAAAAGGAAAATAAGAGAATGCTTAAATTTTTTCTATATAGAAACAAAATATATAAGACCTATTTTCTCATTTTCTAATAACTAAACAGATAAATT
The DNA here is from genome assembly GCA_036936925.1 of Cenchrus fungigraminus. NCBI lineage: Eukaryota > Viridiplantae > Streptophyta > Magnoliopsida > Poales > Poaceae > Cenchrus > Cenchrus fungigraminus. The sequence goes on along the minus strand of CM072779.1, from coordinate 86,251,116 downwards.
CTCAATTTTCTAATAACTAAAAAGATAAATTCTACGTCTCATTCTACATAAAAAAGATAAATTCTAATTAAGACACTATCCCTAGGTCTCATTTTCTCTAATAAAGACACTATCCCTAAGTCTCATTTTCTCATAACTAAAAAGATAAATTCCATGCCTCATTCTACATAGAAATAAAATTCAATTTTTTATATAAAACAAAAAAAATCTTAGTAAAAATGAATGAAAGAAAATACAATGTTAGTAGCTATATAAGTACTTGTTACTAAATCTAAAGTATATATATTGAAAACCTCATCTCTTAGCTCCTCCAACCTAGAAATCAAATTTTTTATTTTCTCCATCTCTAAATCATAAAACGAAATTTAATCACAACAAATAAATGGACGATGAATAATCAAACCTTAGCAACACTTTGGAGGTGAGAAATCTCCACAAATTGATGAGGAAAAATTTGGGCAGCACCTTAGGCTTGAGGAGCTATGGGAGAGGAGAAGAATGGCTAGCTCTCGAGTGAAGAATGGCTCGGGCAGAGGAGAATGAAGAAGGAGCTGGTGATTTTATAGAGCGACAGTCTTTTGTCTCAGTTGGTAAAATAAGCCGGGACTAAAGAGAACCCGTTTGTCTCGGGTGGCAAGCCCACCCGAGACAAAAGCTTTTGTCCCGGGTGGTGTTTCCACCCGAGACAAAAGGACAACCCTTTTGTCTCGAGTTGTAACACCACCCGAGACTAAAGGAGGGGCGGCGCAAACGGTCTTTAGAGGCCACGTCACCCCAAACCTTTTTGTCCTGGCTCCAAAGTTCAACCGGGACAAAAAAGGTGGATAAAAGGTCGCCTCTCTACCGGTGGTAATCAGTGATTCCACCACAAAACTCCCTTTGCGTTACCTGAGTACGAACCAAACACCTCATTGGATTAGCAATTGCAGTGATTACACTATTTACCTTGGTTCAAGGTGGACTAAGTTTAAATATCGACCACACAAGACCCATATGCACATAACAGAGTACCACAATACAACAGATACCGAATAACTGTCATAAAAAGTTGTCACAAGCACATGCATCTGTGATGCAATTAACCATAAAATAAAAGGACATCTTAAGCTTGAGATTTACCAAATCTTCGACTAATCATAGACTATTAGTGTGTGTGGTAGATTTGTGCTGATTTGTACGACAGATTTGTTTTGAGAGAAAAAAGTGTTGATTTGTACGGCAGATTTGTTCTAAGAAAAAAATACTACACAAAAGGATGAAAAAAGAGAAGCCGAACGAAGCCTTAGGAAGTGAGCAAACCTCATCTACCTCCAATGTGTAGATTTTCTCAACTTCCAAGTCTCTTTCCGTCACTAACCTTAACAACCCCTGCGGAGTCAACTCCAACGTGCGCAAGAAATAGAAACAAAAAAACTAGTTTTGGGACCTTGCCAAAAAATATTGGGAGTAAAAAAGAACGCATTCTTCAACAATTCGTCATACTACTTTCACAAAAAATTAAGGTAAAGACTAGTGGGCAGCCGGCTGACCTGAGGGAAAAATAACAGATGTTGGTCATACCCACCTTATCTTTTTGTTGCAGGCCCTCCTCTTCCTCAGTCCTTCCGCATCTCTTACTCGTTCGCTCGCAGTCGCACGACCTCCCGCATCCCCGACATATCCTCTACGTCCCGCTCCCTCGCACTCCCTCGCAGCGGCACTAGGCATGTTGGATATGATCCGAATTATAACGTGTGTCTTGTGGGGATGTCTGAAGGGCTCACGGTTTGGATTATGTGATTAGCGAATTTGTTTTCGTATTTGACTACAGTCAGTTTAGTCCATCATATATATACATCTTGTAAGCCGCACGGGAAGAGCGAGAGAGCTCATTGTATTCTCTGCATTGCAACTCTTTCATCATAGTAAAGATCGCCGGTTGGCGCCTGTGATTTTTTCCCGCAAGGGTTTTCCACGTGTCTCATGTAAGATCTTGTTTTCACTTTATTTACTAACAAGTGGTATCAAGAGCTTGGTAGGAGATTAGATTGAAAAAAATTATTGTTCCAGACCCTGTTCGTCGCGCCGCCGCCGTTTTGTTCCTAGGCGCTTTTTTTTACAAATACCACAAATTATATTAAAGCGGCAAAGTTACAGAAGGGTCCTTGTAAAAGGAACCAATTACAACAAAGTCCTTATATCTAGATCCTTGGTCGCCACCGAGAGACAGGTCGCTGGTGAGCTACAGCAGAGGTGTCGGAGACACATGGATGCAGCGGTGTGAAGGAACCTCAACGTGCGTAGGCTTGTAGGGGCTGAAGACGTCGTCGGAGAAGAACATCGCAGACGACCCAAAGGTGTAGATGATGCTGGCGTCCGCGTGTAGTAGATCTTCGTCTTCAAGACCAATGGGAGGTTCACTGTTGAACTGGTGGAGTTGTTGTCCTAGGCGTTCTTGGTCGCGCGTCGTTGTTGTCCTAGGGGAATCGCGCGTCATCGTGCTGCTGTCTCGGTTACCGAGGTGAATTCGTCGGCATCAACCGCCAAATCCTGGTCAAGGTCTCGCTGTCGTTCTAAGCCACGGGCGTGTGGTGTTCGAGACCGAACACAGTTCCATTTTCTGGTCGGAGGCACCGACCGTGCTGCAGCGATTGATATCAGGGACTGGAGTTCCTGTTGTCGCACGGAGATCGAGCGAAGGAGAGCATCGATCGATCAGGTTTGCTGTCTGTCCCGTGCAAATCAATTTTGGTGGAATTTGCTAAGGTCACACGGAAGGCTACAAGGAGATTCATCAGCTATTGCTGGACGTACACCAAAGTGTACCAGGCTGCAGGTTTTGCTAGGGTTACACAGTTCTATACCTAGATTATTTACTGCAGATTATTTTCTCTTGGTTATTTCTTCCTAATAACTTCTATGAGTATGAAGTATGATATTCTGCTACTGGATCGAAATACAAGGTTCGCATTGTGGCAAGTGAAGATGCGAGCTATTTTAGCCCAAGCTGATTTGGATGATGCGCTTGAAAAATTCAGGGACAAAGATTCCAAGACTTGGACCGATGATGAGAGGAGGAAGGATCGTAAGGCCTTGTAAAATATTCATCTTCATCTCACAAATAATATTTTGCAAGAGGTTTTGCAGGAGAAAACTGCTGCTGCTTTATGGCTCAAATTGGAGTCAATTTGCATGTCAAAAGATTTGACAAGCAAGATGCACATGAAGATGAAGTTATATACGCACAAGTTGCAAGAAGGAGGCTCTTTGCTTAACCATCTTTCGGTCTTCAAGGAGATCGTTGCTGACCTACAGTCTATGGAGCTAAAATATGATGATGAGGACTTGGGTCTTATTCTTTTGTATTCACTGCTTAGTTCTTTTTCAAACTTCAGAAGTACCATATTGTATAGTCGTGATACACTAACTATGGATGAAGTTTATGAGGCTTTGCAAGCTAAGGAAAAGATTAAACAAATGGTGTCTTCTGAAGGTTCCGCTTCCAATGGAGAAGCTTTGTCTATTCGTGGCAGGACACAAAATAAATCATATGATGGTTATAAAGGCCGTTCGAAGTCTAGAGGCAAGGATGATAAAAAATTATGCAGATATTGCAAGAAAGATAATCATTTTATTTCTGAGTGTTATAAATTGAAGAACAAGGAAAAGAGAACTGGCACATATAGACCAAAAGGTAAATCTGATGAAGGTGATGCTTCTGTTCCTGCTATTGATAGTAGTTCAGATCGTTCTGAGGTTCTTGTTGCTTCTGCTAGATGTGCAAATAGTGGTGATGAGTGGATTCTTGATTCTGCTGCTTCCTTTCATATATGCATTAATAGAGATTGGTTCATCACTTCTGATTCTGTCCAAGGTGGTTCTGTTAGAATGCGTGATGATAGTTCACATCAGATTATTGGCATTGGATCTATTCAGATTAAGATGCATGATGATATTATCAGAACTTTGACAGATGTGAGGCATATTCCAGATATGAGCAAGAATCTTATTTCTTTGAGTACTCTAGATGACAAAGGGTACAAGTACTCCGGTGGAGATGGAGGTTTGAAAGTGACAAAAGGTTCTCTTATGGTTATGAGGGGTGATTTGAAATCTGCCAATTTGTACCGTCTTCGAGGTACTACAATTACAGGTGATGCTGCTGTAATTTCTAATTCATTATCTACTTCTGATGCTACTAATCTTTCGCATATGTGTCTTGGCCATATGAGTGAGGTTGGCTTGGCAGTGCTGAGTAAGAGAGGACTTCTCAATGGGCAAAGCATCAGCAAGTTAGATTTCTGTGAGCATTGTGTGTTTGGCAAACACAAGAGGGTGAAGTTTAATACTGGTACTCATTCAAGTAAATGCATTCTTGATTATGTGCATTCTGATTTATGGGGACCATCTCGCAAGCCTTCTCTTGGTGGTGCTTGTTATATGTTGACCATAATTGATGATTATTCCAGAAAGGTATGGCCATATTTCTTAAAAGATAAATCAGAAGCATTTTCAGCATTTAAAGAGTGGAAGACTATGGTTGAAAACCAAACTGAGAAGAAGGTTAAAAAGCTTCGTACTGATAATGGGATAGAATTCTGTTCTCATGAATTTAAGTCATATTGCAAATCTGAAGGCATTGTTAGGCACTACACTGTTCTTTATACACCCCGACAGAATGGTGTAGCTGAGCGTATGAACAGGACTATCATCTCTAAGGTCTGTTGCATGTTGTCTAATTCTGGTTTGAATAGACGTTTTGGGGCTGAAGCTGCTTCCACTGCTTGTTATTTAATTAATTGTTCACCCAGTATCGCCATTGATAAGAAAACTCCAATTGAGGTATGGTCAGGTTCTCCAAGTGATTATTCACAATTGAGAGTTTTTGGTTGTACTGCTTATGCTCATGTTGATAATGGTAAATTAGAGCCTAGAGCTGCTAAGTGCATCTTTCTTGGTTATCAATCTGGTGTTAAAGACTATAAATTGTGGAATCCGCAAACTCAAAAGGTTGTGATTAGCAGGAATGTTATCTTTAATGAATCTGCTATGTTACCTGACAACCTTTCTATTGGTGCTCCCGTTCAGCAAAATTCCAGTGTGCAGGTGGAGCATTTTATTGATGTTGATAGTGCTCCAGATAATGATAATGTTGATGTCCAAGATGCACCTATTGTTGATGATTCACCAATTGTTGATGATCCATCTGTTGTTGAGCATTCTTCTCCAGTTGTGTAGCCTCCACAACAGTCTATTGTTGTTGAGCATTCTTCTCCAGATAATGATAGGCAACAGATAATGATAATGATAACTCAAAGGTTGATTGAAGAATGTAATGTTGCTTATGCTTTAAGTGTTCCAGAAAGCTTATACCAAAGGCATGCAAGAAAGCACTCGATCCCATACTATGCTAGCAACGTATATGAACGACTTGCAACAGACGAACATATAAACCCAGCATCTACGCATTAGCAAAGGATCAAGACCACTCATGCAATAAGTATGAGACTAAAAGGAATTACAAATACCACTTTGGTCTAAATAGAACATGCATGAATATCCACTTTAGCCCACAAATGGATATGAGAACTTATGAACTTATGCTGCAGGATCAAAGGGGTTGTGTCTGCGAAGAACAGAAGCCTCTAAATCAAGAACATGCGAAGAACACAAGAACATATCACCTATGTATGAATGCTACTTTAGTCTAATTAGAAAATACAGAGATACTCACTTTCTTCTAAATGAAGAATAGTGACATTGTAGAGGCACATGCCTCTCTCTCTCTCTCCCTCTACTCTAAGCACTAGCTAGGAGAGAAGAATTGGATGGTGAAGTGTGTCTCGTAGAATGAGCCCCCTGCCCTTGTATTTATAGGGGGGTGACACCCCTTGGAAAGCACGTGTGAGGAGAGGAGGTGCCTTGGGAGAGTAGCTTTCCTCCTTGCTTCTTGTGGGCCCAAGAATGATCCAGGAGTTTAAGGTGGTAACTGAGTGGATAACGCCCAAAACCGCCTCTAGGAGATGTCACACCCAGTTTTATAAGGACAAACCGACTGCACCCTTTATGCATGCCTAGGATCAATTTTCATGCATAAAGTGACATCCTTAGTGTAATATCACAACATATATCATTACAATGTTTAAATTACAAAATGACAAGAGGGTCTAATCATTACACATTGTGTATCTATCGCAGCGGAGTAGGCTTCATCTTCCACTGGAACATTGATTGGGGGCACGACAACATAGAACTCCAGGTCTTCATGAAGCAACTCCTTCTTCTAGCTTCTGTTTATCTGAGCAGGAGTGGGGAGAGAACAGCAGGGGTTGAAAGGGAAAACGGTGAGTACACCTCGAGGCATGTACTCTGCAAGTGGAATGAACAGGTGGTTCGTGACACGTTCTGTGCGTTCGAGGCGGAGGAGATTCTGAAGTTGAGACCTGGGATTCGGTTGCCTGAGGATATTGATGCCTGGGCCTACGAGAAGAATGGTATGTTCTCAGTTCGGTCTTGCTATAGGATGCTGAAACATGAGAGCGACCAGAAGGAAGCGTTCAAGCTAAATGAACCGGGTTCCTCTGAGGACTCGTTTTGGTGGAGGAAGGTTTGGAAATTGAAGGTTCCCCCTAAGGTTCGGATCTTTTGGTGGAGAGTGCTTCAGGGCTTCTTACCCTCAAAATCTGAACTGAAGCAGAGACATGTTGCTAAAAAAATCATTGTGAGGCTTGTGGTGAAGAGGATGAATCAATCTATCATGTGGCGATAAGCTGCACAGTGGCAGTGCGTTTTTGGCATGAGGTTAAGATACTTACGGGGTGCAAGTTGCCCAGTCTGCACCCCATGTCCTGGGCGAGAGACTTGTTGGCAGGGAGGGCTTGTTCTACTGATGAGGCAGTGCTTTTTATCTGTGGCGCTTGGTCCTTGTGGAATAGGTGTAATGCCCGTCAGCATGGGTGCACGAGCTCCAGTCCAAAGGCTGTGGCAAAACACATTGCGTCACTGGTTGAGGAGATGATCTGCCTGAATTCTGGTGCCACGGAGGAACGACCTCGTCGTGTGATTGATTGGAAGAAACCTCCGCCGGACTGGAAGAAGGTGAACACAGACGCTTCCTTTGTGCTGCCGACACATACAGGTGCTGGAGGTGCTGTGATTCGTAATGAGTTTGGAAGAGTGGTTGGAGCGTCAGCAAATTTCTACGACCATATTCCGGACGTGTTGACAGCAGAAGTTTTAGCTGCACGGGACGGTTTGGTGCTGGCAAGGGCGGGTGGCCATGCGAAGGTGTTACTGGAGCTTGATAATTTGCCTCTAGTTATCCTTTTCTGCTCTCTTGATGGCGAGAGGAGTCCCATTGCAGGGATCTGGCATGAGATCAAAGAACTCAGCAGGGTTTTTACTTCTTTTGATATTTCTTTTGTAAAACGCGAAGGTAACGAAGCAGCACACTGGTGCGCTAAACTAGCTTTGCGGTCTTCTCCTATTTGTGTGTGGAGTGAGTCTTTCCCATTAGACCTGTTAGGGATTGCTCACAAGGACTGTAACTCTATTGCTGAGTAATGAATTCCATGCTGATGCTCAAAAAAAAAGTCGAAAAACGGAGCGAAAACGAGAAAGATATGAGGTTTTGAAGGTTCTAGGGGCTTATCTGTGATTATTCATAGATGTCACATGGTAGGGGCTAGAACTGAAGATTCGCAAGGCTCAGAGAATTCTGGTCACGAATAGATTAAAACTCAAGGTTCTATGAGCACAAGATGCTCGGATGGGCTAAACTGTGAAAGGTGAGATCTTTCTAGGGTGTTTCTAGCAAGAAGGCTAAAACAGAGATAAAGGCAAAGATTACTTAGTTCTGCAGGGGTCTTATGAAAAAATGCCATGGTTGACTGGTATAAGATCTGTTCACTCGGGTCTTGGGGTGATCTGGGTTGTTCATCAACGAACTGATGGCGGAGTACACGACACGGTTCTGGTCATTGCCGGCGGAAGGAAAAACAGAGGGGCGGCGGCGACTACTTGGAGCTTCACCAGAAAACGGCCGTTCTCGGGCTATGGTGCACGGATTTGAGCATGGTTTGGACAGGAAGGATGAGGAGGATGGTGCGCAGCCCACCAAGTGGGTCTCGGGTTCAATCTTGCAGTGGAGGGGCGTGCGCCGATGAGAGGTGGACGACGAGCACGACACTCACAGGCGACAGTGTTCCGACCTCCGTCCTTAGCGTCTGGGCGTCGGGGTGCGCTCCTGGTGTCCTTGGGGAGGAACAGAGAGAGGGAGGAGAGTGAGAAGGTGCTTCGCAAGGGCCGAGGGAGATCGAGGGTGGCACAGGACAGCTCACTGGAGAGGAGGCGGCGGCGATGGGCGGATAGGAAGACGGACGTGCATGGGAGACAGAGCTCATGCGTTGGTTCCGTGCTCCTGGGCACTGTGATGGTCTTCTCGGAGTACCTACTCATCCCAAGGAGTTAGAGCAGGGTGAAAGAGGGTCGTAGCGGGGAAAAATAGCAGCGGCAGAGCTCCTCACCATGACAGCGGTGACGCAGATTTCCTAGCAAGGGAGGCTCGATCTCTGCGAGGTGAGGGGGAAGGGTGAAAGGGGAAGTGCGGAGCTCGAGGTAGAAGCTTTTTGGAGGAAGGAGAGGGATTGTGGACATCGGGAAGTGGCGGCGGGGGTCACAGTCGTGACTGACGGGGGCTGTGCTTGCCTTTTCATCTGAGGCACGGCCGCATCTAGATGCGAAGATGGGAGGGCGGGTAGGAGCAGGTCCACACGGCGGGATGGTGTGCCTAGGTGGCGGAGACCATGGCAAAGGCGTGCAAGATTCCATGTCCTGGCGGCGGCAGCGTGCCTTGCTCGGGCGCAGCAGGGGAGGAAGAAAGGAAAGAGGGGGGAGGCGCCGACACGTGGCCACAGTGGTCAGCGAGAGAGGGAGGGAAGGGAGTTGGCGGAAATTTTTTTATATTTATTTTATCATGATTTTACAAAAATAAATGCCTAATTCTCAAATTATCAAAACTAGTTTACCGCTGTCATTTCAAACGGCGGCTGCGACCTGCCGTCGCTTGAAACAGCGGTTAGACCTGTAGCCGCCGTCGGAAAAGGTGGTGGTGACGTGACCGGGGGTGCGCCGACCAGCCGCCACTGCAAAAGGAGGCAGGCCGAGCCGCCATTTGCAATAGCAGTTGGTTGCCCACCCACCGGTGGTTCGGTTTCGGTCCGCTGGCGGCGGGGCGAAGGATCCAGCCGCCGTTTGGAAAAAGTGGTTGGTTTTTTTACGGAATTGAGGTACAACTTTTGAATCCAAATGACAGCACTTGAATTAAAATAAGACACACACGAATTTGCAATGGCACGTACGGCACAACTGGTAAGCTAACAATGCGTCGCTGCTAGTCCTAACATGCCTTAGGGAATTTAGAAATTCGATTACAACATTCCTAATCTAGTTGTACGAGTACTGCCCTGAGAACATAGACTCGTCGAAGTGCTGTGACGGCATGTAGTACCCCGGTGGGAGTGAAGGTGGAGGTGGAGGTGAAGGTATAGGGGACCAATCTCCCGGGGTGGGTTGTTCTTCTTGTGGCATTCACAAGTGCAGGTCGCACAGGTGCAGTAGGTGGAGTCTCCTGCGCTAGACGGTGGATCTGGAGAAGCCAGTGCATCCATCAGCTCCCGCTTCAGGTTGTAGATGACCACGTCCTCGAGGTAGTCGATGTACCTTTGATAGGGCTCAATGGCTGGGGGATCCACCAATTGCGAGAAACCGCAGTTGCCTATTTGGTGGGAGTAGTGCAAATACCAAGAAAACGTTAGCAAACCAAAGAAATATGATGAACAATTATCATGTACATTGCTTACCCATGCTCGTGGGTAGTGCTAGAAGCGATGACCGGAGTTATTTCATCCCTGGTAGACTTGCATCACGCAATACTCACCGTTTGAACACCTTGGCCACAACACCGATTGCTTGGATGCATAGCTTCTATCTTCACGCATTGAAGTGAAGTCACTCTTAGCTTGTAGTGGGAAATTTTCCTTGATCTCTGGATCTTGCTCACTCCACAACTGAGGACCGAAACCATGTTCATCTCCACTCAAGGAAGTCATTGCTGGTCGATATGAGGATGGGAGAGGCCATCGCAGCTTTGAGTCTCAAAGGAGGTATGAGCCACGCTCTTCCTTTCATGGTAATCGTACTCCTCCAGCAAGATGTAAGGTGGTTTAGTTTGGTGGTGGTCGTAATTTTGGTGGACATAGTAGGATGGATGTTGCTAACCCCACTTTTGAGAAAATGACTCAACACTGGTTTGACTCTTTTTGTACTAACCCCAATGTTGAGTCGCTTGCTCATTCTCGTCCTTGTTTTTGATTTGCAGGTGGGAGGCTTGAGGAATGTTTGGCTGTTGGACTCCGGTTGTTCATGACACATGACCGGAGATAGGGGGTGCTTCACAAGCCTCACCCTAGTGAGTACCAGGGAGTACATCACTTTTGGGGATAATGGTAAGGGATGAGTTCTAGGTGAAGGCATGGTAAAGGTGAGTAGGAAGGTTTCTCTGAGGCATGTTGCTCTTGTCAAGTCGTTGGGGTACAATTTGCTTTCTGTGTCTCAGCTACTTGATGAGGGGTTTGAGGTTCGGTTTAAGTTGGGTGCGTCTCAGGTGCTTGATTCTCGAGGCGACATTGTTTGTACAGTCGTTCCTGAGGGTCAAATTTTTCGAGCTGATTTTTCTCAGTCTGATGATCCTGCACTGTGTTTGGTGGCTGGTTCCTCCGATTTGTTGAAGTGGCATAGGCCGTTGGGACACTTGAGCTTTGATTTGCTTTCTCGCTTGAGTGGTCTCGATTTGGTATGAGGATTACCGGGGTTGAGGTTTGAGAAGGAGTTGGTTTGTGCGCCTTGTAGGCACGGTAAGATGGTCACTGCTTCTCATCCACCCCGGACTGTTGTCATGACAGATCGTCCGACAGAGCTGTTGCATATGGACCTTGTTGGGCCAGCTCGAGTTCGCTCGTTGGGTAGGAAGTGGTATGTCCTGGTTGTGGTGGACGACTATTCTCGCTATGCATGGATGTTTTTCCTGGAGGATAAGAGTGAGACTTTCAGTTTTGTTCGAGACTTGATCATGAGGTTGAAAATGAGAGGCATGGGAACACTATTCGAGCAATCTGGAGTGATAATGGCTTTGAGTTCAGGAACTCTCGTTTTGATGCATTTTGTTGTGATCTTGGTCTTGAGCATCAGTACTCGACTCCTTATGTGCCCCCTCAGAATAGAGTTGTGGAAAGGAAGAACTAGACATTGTGTGAGATGGCTAGGATGATGGTCGATGAGCACAGGACTCCTAGGAGGTATTGGGCCAAGGCGGTGGGTATCGCGTGCTATGTGTCGAACAAGATCTTCCTTCGAGCGTTCAAGAAGAAAACAAGCTATGTGCTCATGCATGGTCGAGCTCCTAAGGTGAGTCACTTCCGAGTCTTTGGTAGCAAATGTTTCATTCTCAAGAAGGGAAAGCTTGATAAGTTTGAGGCTAGATCTTGTGATGGTATTTTCTTTGGATATGCAAACCATTCTAGAGCTTATAGGGTAATCTTGAGACTAACAAAATCATGGAGACTTGCGAGGTGACCTTCGACGAGATAATGCCATGTACCTCTCCTGGCTTTGAATGTGCAGGTGATCAGGAGATGGCTGAGACACTTTTGAGGAGGAAGAAGAAGATGGTAATGGAGATGGCGAGGATCGTGTACCTACTACAGATCGTGTACCCTTTACTTCCACGATGACGACAACAGTTGATGGCGGACCTTCTACTTCGACTACAATGCATCAACATGTACCGCAAGCAAGGGTGGAAGCTGCTGTGGAGGGGGAGATAGTCTCTAGGCGAGAGGCTCCTAAGCGTGTACAAGTGGATCACCCTCCTTCGAGGATCATAGGTGACATCAACGAGAGAACTACACAGTTGAGGTCACAAAATACTTCTCACTTTGCTCACTCCGCATTTGTTGCCTCTTTCGAGCCCAAAGATATTGGACACACACTTTCTGATGCAAACTGGGGTAATGTCATGCACAAGAAGTTGGAGAATTTTGAGAGAAACCAAGTCTGCGTGTTAGTTGATCCACCGCCAAATTGTCGTCCTATAGGTACCAAGTGGGTGTGGAAGAACAAGGAAGGTGAGAATGGGATGGTTGTGAGGAATAAGTCTAGGTTGGTGGCTCAGGGGTTCAACCAGAAAGAGGGGATCAATTATGAGGAGACATTTTCTCCTGTGGCCAGACTGGAGGCAATTCGAATCCTTCTAGCCTTTGTCATGGCTAAAGGGTTCAAGTTGTTCCAAATGGATGTGAAGAGTACTTTCTTAAATGGGGTAATAGAGGAAGAAGTGTATGTGAAGCAACCACCGGGGTTTGAGAGTGAGAGATACCCACACCGTGTGTACAAACTCTAGAGAGCGCTATACAGGTTGAAGCAGGCACCGAGGGCTTGGTATGGTAGGTTGAGAGGGTTTTTGCTTAGTAAGGGGTTCGTGATGGGTACAGTTGATAAGACCCTGTTTCTCCTTAATCATGGAAATGACCTGTTGATTGTACATATTTACGTGGATGACATAATCTTTGGTGGCTCTTCTCATGATCTTGTTGCCAAGTTTGCAGATGACATGAGCAGGGAATTTGAGATGTCTATGATGGGCGAGCTGTAGTTTTTCCTAGGGCTCCAGATCAAGCCGGTCAAGGACGGGACCTTCATGCACCAGAGCAAGTACACCAAGGACATGCTGAGGAAGTTCAACATGAGTGATGCGATGCCCATGTGAACACCGATAAGTACGACTATAGCTCTGGATGCGGATGAGGATGGTGAACCAGTGGACCAGAAGGAGTACGGGAGCATGATCAGCTCCCTCCTCTACTTGACGGTGATGAGGCCGGACATACAGTTCAGTGTGTGTCTGTGCGCTTATTTTTAGGCTTCCTCGAGGACTTCACATCAGCAGGCCGTCAAGAGGATTTTCAGGTATTTGCAGTATGCTCTTGAGTTTGGTCTTTGGTATTCTACCTCCTCGACTCTCACACTTCACGGATTTTCTGATGCTGACTTTGCTAGGTGTTGTGTGGAGCGCAAGTCTACCTATGGTTCTTGTCAGTTTCTTGGTTCCTCTTTGGTCTCTTGGTCTTCCCGTAAACAGTCGAGTGTAGCCCAGTCTACCACAGAAGCCGAGTATGTTGCAGCTGCTAGTTGTTGTTCCCAGCTGCTTTGGATTTCCTATACCATGAGAGACTTTGGTGAGGAGTGCATTCAGATCCCACTTCTTTGTGATAGCACTAGTGCCATAAGCGTTGCCAAAAACCCAGTGCTCCATTCATGAACAAAACACATCGAAGTGTGGTTCCACTTTCTGAGGATCAATGATGAGAAGGGAACCATAGTGTTGAGCCATGTACCTACCCAAGACCAAAGGCGGATATCTTTACAAAACCACTTGACCAAGCTACCTTTGCTCGTTTACGGTGAGAGCTTGGTGTGTGTTGTCCTTTTTGAGTTGGTCTTTGGGAGCTCACTTTGTAGCACATGTATCATACATGTTTACTTTGATGTATAGCATGCATGCTTAATTTCATAGGATAGCCATCTTTGTATCTTGATATATAGCTTTGCATTGCATTTGTATCATATGCATTTTGGTAGGATGAGCTTCTCCTATATACATTGATTACCATGATATGCTAATTGTGAGCCTTTGAGCATGTTTGATATGACTTGATGATGGATAGCTATGCTCTTGATAGTCTTGCTATATTTGCATGATGCGATGGTTAGTTTTTGAAAAATGCTAGATAGGCTCTCTCTTGTGAGTATAAGGCTTTGCATGATCTTAGTGTGCTTTGTTGGTCTATATCATGCTTAATCCGTGTTTGGATATCATGTGCTTTTCACTTGGGGTCAAAGTCCTATTTGTCATTATGAATGTTTAGCCCATGTGATACCTTGTGGGGGAGCATAAGCTTCTTTTTGCCGCGAAGACAATTCATGTACCATTTTGTGCTTAATTATGAAAAATGAAATTGGTATGAAATGCTTATGCTTGAAGTTATGCTCTCACTTGTTTCATGTCATAAATGCTTTAAAATTGCAATAATTTGGGTGCTAAACCGTTGCATGATTTCCCATCAGAAGTCTCATTTTAAGAAATAGACACATGGCTCAGTGGCTTTAACATGACATGAGATGCTTATGGGTGTTTATAATGATCTTGTGATGAGTATATGTGACCTAGCATGAAGTTTGTGTGATCTAGATTCACTTTGGCTTGCTTTGCTCATGTTTAAGTCATTAGCTCATGAGAGGGAATTTTTTCGCAAAATTGCTAAATTTGATCATGGCTCGCTCATATGCTCATATAGCTTTACTATCTTGATGGCAATGCTTATACGGAACTTTGGAATGTCTTGCTTGTTCATTTGCTCACTTGTAGCATTTTGTGGTGCTCATTGTCTATTTGAGAAGCTCTAGGTTGAAATTTTTGTAGAAATGCCTTGATTCATGCATTGTCAACAAGGGGGAGAAATTTGTGAAGGAAAAGTGGTTCTGGATGCATTTAGAAAGTTTTCAGGCGGTTTCGAGCATTTTCTGGCTCTGGAGTGCCACCGGTCGACCGGTGTGAGCCACCGGTCTGACCGGTCAGGAAGATCAAGTCTGGGATATTGTTGCCCACCAGTCTGACCGGTGGAGGGAACCGGTTTGACCGGTGATGGCCAGAGCTGTGCCTCTCTGTTTTGCATGGCACACATTGCATGCATTGGTTCAAGGGGAGTTGCATTTGCTCAGGGGGAGCTGCATGTGTTCAGGGGGAGCTCCTTATGTCGTCTGAGTTTTTGCTTGGGTTGGTTTGTTCCGTGTGAGCTTTGGTTTGCTCTTTGTGAGCTTTGGTGGTTTGTCTCTGTTGTGTTGAGCTGTTGCCCTTGCCTTAGGGGACCGAGACTTTGGATTGCAAGTGATCAAGGATTTGTGTTGTTTGGTTTTTGGATCACTTGTTTGGTTTGTTTTTGTTTGTCATTTGTTTTTTACTTTTCTTCATGTATTGGTTACATGGTGTGTTGTCAATGCACTCATCAAGGGGGAGATTGAGGACCGGGGTGTCCGACGGTCGGTGGTTGGCCACTCCTTAGTGATGAGTGATTGACAACGTTGTGTGGACTGACGCTGTGCTTTATCTTGTGGATGTTGGCTACGGCTTGATTTGTGTTGGTGCAGGTGAAGAACAAGTGTGAAAGGTCTTAGCCTTGCGGGGCCTCTGAAGGATTAGAGGGACAAGTAGGCTTGGTTCCATGGACCCGGTGGCCATATGGGAGCAAGTGCGAGAAGAGCAATTCGAAGTCGAATAGCGGGTTCGTTGGTTGATCCGAAAGCTAACATGGAGCCGGAGCGGACGTGGCGGCCAAGTCGAGGAGCTCAGCGTGGTGGCTGCACCAAGCTCGCGGGGTTTGTAGTGGTTCACCACAAGGGTTCCTTAGCTGAGCCTCAAAGCCAAGTTCGAGTGGTCGATGGCTCGACGCTGCATCAGGCCGATCTGACCGGTGGACCAGACTGGTCTGACCAGTGCGGACCGGTCTAACTGGTGGTGGACACCAGTCTGACCGGTGACGGCCGAGAAGCGCCGGGTGATTCAAAGCGGAGGACACGCGTCGGTATCGTAGGCTTGGCGTCGAGGCTACGCGAGATGCTATTACTGGGCGTCCATCCGATGGAAAAGATGTCAAGTTTCCTAATTTGCCCTTCAAAGGGTTGTATCGCCTAAAGGGCATCTTAGTCATTTACCCCCACCGGAGGACCTTATATATAAACTGGTGGAAGGGTTGTGCCAGCCATCTCTTGGGCTATAGGGTTTTCATTTGCTCTTAGCATTTTCTCTTTTTAGCAACCTATTTTCTCTTTTTAGCAACCTATTTTCTCTAGGACTAGCTTGAGAGCTTCATGGTGAGATCTTTAGAGAGGGATGGATGTTAGGGAGGCAAGCTAGACATTGTATGAATCTTTTCTTTGATGTATAGAAGGTTCGGCGTGATTCCTCTAGTGATTGCGGTGGTTCATCTTGTTTCTCTTTTTGTGGATTTTCAGAGCCTTTTCTTAGTGATTTTCCTTTGGTGGTTTTGAGGCCTCTCCTTCTCGAATTTGTTAAGGGATGCACACGTGAGCCCCTTTGATGAGGACACCACGAGTACATCTACACCAGCATCACCTCCGACGCCTCCAGTTGGGCCAATCACTCAGGCCCGTGCGAGAGAATTAAACTTCATCATGCTGTTAAAGAAAGAAGGCCCATAAGAATAGAGATGGCCCAACAGGGCAGCCCAGGTGGGGCACCTAGGGTTGGCCGCCAGGGATAGGCGCCCCCCTCCCTTGGCCGCGCACCCTCCTGGCCCCTAGGGGCCGCGCCCCCTCTTTTTCCCCTTTATTAGATGGAGTCCCTTT
The DNA here is from genome assembly GCA_036936925.1 of Cenchrus fungigraminus. NCBI lineage: Eukaryota > Viridiplantae > Streptophyta > Magnoliopsida > Poales > Poaceae > Cenchrus > Cenchrus fungigraminus. Next base: position 86,234,658 of record CM072779.1, on the reverse strand, counting down.
CATTTTACAACTTGATTTTTGTTTTACATCTAGCTTTAGCTACACCAGAACACGTACAAATATGTGATGTCCTCTGTGATTCAGAACTCCACCTTCGAGTGATATTAAGATTGATCGCCTCAGATTCTTGTTCATTCTTCGATTGCGTACATGAATTAATCTTCGTGATCAGGCTGATCTTGCGCCGGTAAGGTTGGTAACCATCAGGAGTTGGTTCAGCGATTGCATTGGCACTTCGAGTCTCGCTCGTCGTAGTAGGATCGTGAGGGTCGCGTCCCACCAGATCGAAGTTATCTCCACTCACTGAAAGATCGGGCACTCCGCCTCTATCAAGTGGTATCAGCTTTCCAGGTTGATCGATGAGTTTATCGAGTGTTTTTATTTCCTATAGTCCACAAAAACCAAACAAAATTTTTTTCTAGGTTAGAACCTTGTCCCAGCAACCCTTTTAGCCTCTCACCTTCATTCAATAACTTGCTTTGTTGAGTTTGCGTGCTTGTTCGTTCAATTGTTGCTGGTTACTTGTTTTTTATCTTTTTGTTTCGAGTTGTTCTTCTAACCCTAGCCGCCTCCGTTCCTCTGCTTACCCCCCACCACGCCGTGACCTCCTCGAGCCAACCCCCTCCCCCCTCGCGTGGGACTTTCCCTCGCGTACACCCCCTGTCACGCCTCGGTCTCGACTCGGGCATGTCTCAACCCTGCGATCGTCCCTCCCTGCTGGTTGGCAAGTAAAAAAAAGAAAGGACTCAAAAAAATGGAACGTCCCAAAAAAAGGGGAGAGTCCAGAAAAAAAGGAAAGAAAGCAAAAAACAAAAAAAAGGAAAGAAAGCAAAAACAAAAAAAGGAAGGCCAAGTCCAACAGGGAGAAGGAACCGATCCAGCTTCGGTAGCCTCACACGCGCCGGCCCTCCACCCAGGTCGCGACCCCCTTCGTGGGACACACGAGTCCCTGTCCCCCACGCTCACCGCCCCTTCCCTCCCACCTCCCTGATCGCGTGTCCTCCCTGGACATGACGCTCACCTCCCCCTGGTCACGAGCTCCACCTTTGGGCAACGCCGCACTTCCTTCCACCGCGCCCTTTTCCCACTGCTTGCATTTTTAACCGGGCAGCGCCATACCCCCCCCCCTCTACCACAGTGCTCTTGGGGAAATTTATTTCGTACCTAACCCCTGGTCCTATTTCGGCTTCAGCTTCGAGTTATGAGGTTTTTTCCTTTTTGCTTTAGTGGATGCACAGGTGAAACCACCACGAGGCTTCAGGAATCAAGGGCGAGCAGAGAACTAGCAGGCTTTGGGCGCCCAAAGGCGCGGACGACCTTCGGGGATTGAGGCGGATGAAGCAGGGTCATCTACCTACCTTCGGCTGAGCGGAGCAGGAGGGTCGTCTGCATGAAGGTGTGAAGGCGGAAGCGAAGAGAAGCCAGAGGAGAAGAGCGCGCTCAACCTTTCGGGTGCCGGGCGAAGTCTTCGGGGTGACGCTGCTTCTGTGAAGGCATACAGGGGAAATGTAACTCACGTGGCAAGTGCCACGCTGTAAAGTGATGAGTTGTAGCGCAGAAACCAGCATATAATGGCAAGTGCTGAATGATACCTTGAATGTGAGGGTCTAGCTTCAACTGCTCAAAAATCTCTATATCACCTGCCATGATTAGTAGAAAACAAGAAACACAAAATATTTTGTTTTCTCCTGTCAACTACTAGGATGTGTCAGGTGTAATTCTCTCAAACTCAACTTGTTCAAAACAAGCTCTTACAAGTTCTTACCATGCAAAACAGGATGGGACGGCAACCAACAAGACAGCAACCTCGAAGATAGTGTATCGGTGCCGTAGCAACAAGACCTGTCAAGCTGTAGTCGAATATGTGGAGCTATAGGTGGGCTGATACAAGGAATGACTAGTACCACGTTAGTTTAAAAAAACAAGCTGAATAATCGTTCAACGGCGGCACAGTGCTGGTCCTAGGCTAAACCAAGCTAGAGACGTGAGCCTAGGCACAAAGGTAGTCACCAACAAAGACTAACTAGCACAGCACAATGAACACAAAGGAATCAGCCCCAATTTTTTTTTCTTCCTCTCTCCTTTTCTTTCTTCTTTTTTTACACCAATGCAGCAAGATCAAAATCTTTTCTCTCCTTTTTTTTTCTTTTTTTTCTATTTCTTTCTTTCTCCCTTGCTGAAAAATTAAGACAAATCCGCACAAAATGATGAGTTTACACAGATTGCAGATCGCTGATCTCTAGCACAATTGCGGAATGCTCAAAATGAATTTCGGGACAAGGCTAGATCCATTGGAAAGGTAACAAGATAAGCTTTCCAGATTGTATTTAAACACACGAATCGGACTTAAGATGAATCCGTGATGGCCAAAATGCAACAGCGATGTATATGATGACAATGGATCTCGTGGTGACAAAACGTGATAGAACTCAAAACTCTAAAGGATTACACACTAAGACCAGCAACTCGACACAACCGATGCAACCGAAAACTCAACAAGCCCTAACTAAGTAGTACTAGTAAGGCTCAAAAAGTTAATAGGATTGCAGGTAAACTGATCTACTATTTTTTTTGGCTTTTCTGGACTATAGGAAAAATAAGAACAGCAATGGATTGATAGTCTCTCACCGATAAACCTCGCTCTGATACCAACTGAAGTGAACCCGCTAGGGTTTGTGGCCGATCTTTCGATGAGAGGCGTGGGGGATAACTCGATTGGAGGAGACAACGTTCACGGCCCGACTACAACCTTTCCAAGGATGCGCCTTAGCAACCGATACACCACCTCCTATGGATGCAGCGATCTTGTGGAGCGCGTCAACCGCCACTAGGGCACCCGTTCCTGCAAGCAATCGAAGAACAAGCAAGAACAAGTATAACAAGTAACTCAATTGCAAATGTGGAGATGAAAACCAATCTGATATCACCAAGTTGGGGTTCTGAATCAGGTAGAACGGGTGGTCTAGCCGACACACGCGTCTACAAGGAAGTAGCAATGGCTAAACTTACAACAAAACAAAACCCAATCTGTTTGTGACGACTATGGGGATATATGAGAGGACAGGGGCACGACCAGGACCTTGTGGGGGTCGTGCTCCAACCCTAGGATGCGCCCCTATGGGCTCCGACATGATACATGGGCCAACGGGCCAAAACCGGGCGACGTAGCACCTTGACAGATTCTGGATGTTCACTTGTTTCGACGATTCCCGTCGACTCAGATATTATTTTGACATGAGACCAGTGCCATTGGAAGCTCTATGAAATTATCTTTCCAACCATATAAAGAACGTCCCAAACGGAGTCCGTATGAGGTCGTGGTGTCCGTTCGAAGTTGGCCCAGTCATGCAGTCCGAATCTAGCTCCCAAAACGTGTTGGCCTTGATCTCTTTCCATCTTCGGGTCAAAAGTGACGTGGTGGCCTGGTGGAGGACGTGGGGAACACTTGGACTTGGCCCCCAATCAACCTCTTTGGTCCTCCTTGCCTTCCATGTGTGTTGAGCACCCTTTTTGATCCACGTAAGTATTTCTGAAAATGACAACCAACAAACATCATAGTGTAGAAACAATTCATCAAATATAATGGATACAATGATGATAAGGAATCGGTTCACCTTAGAATAAAAACATGCTATTGTGGTCATATCCGAGACGGTGATGTCCTCATCATTCTCCCCTTCTTGGCTGCAAGTCGTCCTCGACTTGCTCCGGTGGCATCTAAAGGTCCTTACCTCGATGTTGAAACACGGAGCGACTTGTATACTGCAAATCGAGTACCAGCAATGCTCCCCTTCTTTGGGCTGACCCTGTTGCTTAAGAGAAAAACTAGAAGAACTTTGCAAGACATTGTTAGCTTTAGTGCAGCCTTCTATTTTATCATAGTCATATAACCCAAAAGGAGATTTCAGATCTGAGCAAATATAAATTCTATGCACCAAATATTCTCCTTTGGAATTATATTTGCCAATAAAGTGATATGTATGATCAGCCAAACATTTCAATTCAGAATACGCAAAAAGTTTCTCCTCTAAACAATTTAGATCACAAAGAACATCAAATTCAATATAACCTAGAGTATTCAAAGAAGACAACAATTTCAGTTCATCTTGTGCACAAGTAATAGGATGAAAAAGCTTTTCTTCAGCACATATGTATGGATCCAAACAAAAAGTATCACTCTTATTCACTACTTGTGGCATAGGAGTCAAAGAAACATCAGCACACAAGTCCTCTTTTTCACAGGGAACAGCAAGCAATTCGTCGTGTGACAAAATCAAATCAGCAGCAGGTTCCACAACTTGTTGCTCTTGATTAGCAAGCAGAGTGGACAAATTTCTAACGTTATGGGACACATCATTCTTGCAACTACTCACAGATGAAAGAATTTCCTTTTCAGCACTCACAGCAAGCCAAAACAATGAACCAATATTGTTGTATGATTTGTTAACTAACAAGGTTCGAATATCAGAATTGAGCCCTTTCATGAACCTACTCATATTATGTTCCCGACATTCTTGCAATCCACCAAAAATGACACAAATCTCAAAGGTATGATAGTATTCTTTGACAGTCCTACTACCTTGCTTCAAGTTGTCTAATTTTGCAAGCAAACAATTAGCATAATATTCAGGAACATATTCATCGCGGAAAAGCATTTTAAAATCTTTCCAAGTTTGTGGAACTTTGTTGTGCCTACACTTATGTTTCCAAGTAGTCAAAGCATAATTTGTTAAAGCACTAGAAGCAGCAAAAATCATTTGATGTTCAGTCAAGTCATACTTATCAAATTCTGCATCTACCTTAAGCTCCCATTCAATGTAGGTGTGAGGATCAAACATACCAGCATATAATGGCAAGTGCTGAATGATACCTTGAATGTGAGGGTCTAGCTTCAACTGCTCAAAAATCTCTATATCACCTGCCATGATTAGTAGAAAACAAGAAACACAAAATATTTTGTTTTCTCCTGTCAACTACTAGGATGTGTCAGGTGTAATTCTCTCAAACTCAACTTGTTCAAAACAAGCTCTTACAAGTTCTTACCATGCAAAACAGGATGGGACGGCAACCAACAAGACAGCAACCTCGAAGATAGTGTATCGGTGCCGCAGCAACAAGACCTGTCAAGCTGTAGTCGAATATGTGGAGCTATAGGTGGGCTGATACAAGGAATGACTAGTACCACGTTAGTTTAAAAAAACAAGCTGAATAATCGTTCAACGGCGGCACAGTGCTGGTCCTAGGCTAAACCAAGCTAGAGACGTGAGCCTAGGCACAAAGGTAGTCACCAACAAAGACTAACTAGCACAGCACAAAGAACACAAAGGAATCAGCCCCAATCCTTTTTTTTCTTCCTCTCTCCTTTTCTTTCTTCTTTTTTACACCAATGCAGCAAGATCAAAATCTTTTTTACACAAAGGAAGCAGAGGCAGCATTTCTCAGGGCGAAGGGGCCACAGGCAGGTGATCCATCTCAAGACAAGCTAAAGTATCAGCAGATGTTGAAAGACATCCAGAAAAAGAGATCGCTCTTGGAACAACTTCGCAAGTAGAAAGAGCAACAAGCAGTCAGGCCAAAAACAACCTAGCTTCAAGAGCAAATGGCAATTTTGCAAGCACAGCTGAACTCTTTGCAGGAGCAATCAGCAAGGTCTGAATCACGCTCAGAGCAGCATCAGAAGACACCACTTCATCAGGGGAAGAAGCGAAGCAGGCCGGTTGTTGTGGATGAGTCTTCATATGAGTCTGAGGAATCATGGGCATTCAATTCCGAGGAAGAGGCGTTTGTGGAATGTAGACCACGCTACAAGCGCAAGAGCTCGCCATCTTCTAAAGCCAAGCCATCGACACTGCTCACAATTGAGCTCGAGCAGGCGGATTGGCCACCAAAATTCAAGCTGCCATCTTCGTTGCCAGAATACGACGGTGAGTCAAACCCGCGGCAGTTCATACTTCGGTACAGCGTGGCAATCTCTTCAGGAGGGAGTGATGATAGTGCGTAGGCAAAGGCAATGATTATGGCATTGAAAGGCTCTACTCAGCAGTGGTATGCTTCGCTGCCTAAGGGAAGCATAAGTTCATGGATTCAGCTACGGGAAAAGATTGAAAGCAATTTTCAGGGGTTTCAACCCCAAGAACTCATGGCGAACGACCTCCATCAGATAAAACAAGGGGAAAAGGAGCCGCTACAGGAATACATAAAAAGATTCACCAAGGCCAGAGCGAAGGCACCACATGTCGAAGAGTCGAGTGTAATCAACACTGTAATAGGCGGGCTCAAGGTAGGATTCTGTGGAGAATACCTGGACAGGCGTAGGCCATCTTCGGAAAAGCGTTTGTTCGAAGTCTTGCAATCATATTGCTTGTCAGATCTTGGCAAGAAAAGAAGAGTAGAGGATTATCACACTAGGAAAAATGCGGCGAAGGCTAACGACGAGTGGAAGTGGAATAGAAGACCAAATATGAACAACAGAAACAGAACAAATAGCCCAGGTTACAATAGGGGGAGTGTGAACAATGTTTCATCTAAAGGAACGACAAACAACCAAGCACCTTCGCAATCTAATCTGCAAGGATCTACGAAATACTCAACGCCGCCTCCACTGACAGTTTGCTCCATACATGGCAGAAACAAGGGTCATTGGACATATGAATGCCGGGTGGCAATCAAGCGAAAGGAGGAAGAGGAGAAGAAAAGAGCAGCGCAAAATCAAGTGGGTTTCCTCAATAGAGCTTCGTCGGCAACACCTTCTGCGGTAAACAGCTCCGCATCAAACTAGCATTCGATGTACCAACCACCACCGTGCCCACCGCAATATTTCAGGCCCTTGCCATATCCACCTCAATTCCACCCAAGCTACCCACAAACGCAAGCGCAAGTGCCAAGGTCGGAACCAGACGACAGATACCAAAGGGTCAATATCATAAACAACAACCCAGATGATAGGTATCAAAGGATGAATGTCATAAATGCAATAACAGGGGGGTGTTGTTTTCCTGAGTTTCCATCGAAGAGGCAAAGAAAGGACGATCGAAGAGAAGTTAGTCATGTGTCTTCGGGAAAAATATTCTACACGAGGTGGTCGCACATCCTAATAACTTTCACAGAAGCTAATTTAACGTTGAAAAAATATCCTCATGAGGATCCGCTTGTTATCGGAGTAGTATTGGGAAAAACACTAAGTACATCCTAGGCAATGATGTGGGGGGAATTTTGGTAGACAATGGTAGTTCCGCAGATGTCCTCACTAATGACTTATTCAAGAAAATGGAATTCAGGGATGATCAACTGCAAACATCCACAAAGCCGTTGTATGGCTTCGGTAACAAAAAGGTCGAAGCTTTGGGAACAATCAAAATGAATGTGACATTGGGCGAAGGGGCCCTAATGAGAACTGAAATTGTCAATTTTGACGTCGTAGACATCCCTTACTCTTATAAGGCCATCTTCAGAAGAGGGGTAATAAACAAATTTGCGGCAGTAATTCACATGCCCTTTTTGTGCATGAAGATCCCGACAAACAACGGGGTGTTATCTATCTATGGGGATCAGGAATATGCATGGGACAGGGAGTACAACACAGGCACAGATCGCAAACTAGTGCACTTGGTAAGGCTAAACGAAGGCAAGCAAGAAGCCGAAGATGACTTACAAGAGTCACATATTTTGAAACAGAAAAGAAAAGAGGAAGAAAGCAGAATAAAACCTATGCAGCACACGAAGAGGGTAAAGCTAAATGACAGTACTGATGAAAAAACAATCATAATCGCTAAGGACCTAAGCGAAGAAGAAGAAGTAGAGTTGCTCAATTGCTTAAGAGACAACCAAGATGTCTTCACGTGGAGCAAAAGAGATCTCAAAGGCATATCGCGTGAGGTGATCGAGCACAAGCTAAATTTAGACCTGAAAGTTCCACCAAAAAGATAGAAGTTAAGGGTGATATCCCCAGTAAAAGAGGAAGCAGCATTTCACAAAGTCCAGAAGTTGCTTGAGGCAGGGGTCATACGTGAAGTACACTTCACCACTTGGCTGCCTAACATTGTAATGGTCCCGAAGAAAAATGGAGATCAAAGAATGTGTATAGATTTCACATCTCTAAACAAAGCTTGCCCAAAGGATGATTACCCGTTGCCCAAAATTCATGTACTGGTCGATGCGGCGGCCGGATCTGAAAGGATGCCACTCCTAGATTGCTTTTCGGGATATCACCAGGTATGGATGCGCAAACAAGATGAGGACAAAACAAGTTTTATAACGCCATTTGGGGTATACTGCTTCATGAGAATGCCCGAGGGACTGCGCAATGCGGGCCCAACTTTCAATAGAATGGTTCAAACAGTTCTTGGCCCACAATTAAAGAGAAACGTTTCTGCATACGTCGATGATGTTGTTTTGCACAGCAAATATAAAGAGGATCACATCGAAGACTTGTCAGAGACATTCCAAAACATGAGAAAGTATGGCCTCATGCTGAACCCAGAAAAATGTATCTTCGGTGTGTCTAAGGGGAAGTTATTGGGTTGCACGGTGTCAAAGTTAGGAATACAGGCAAACCCGGAGAAGATAGAAGCAATAAGAAACATGAGACCACCAATAACCAAGAAAGACATTCAGAAATTGACAGGAAGACTCGCAGTGTTGAGCCGTTTCATCTCTAGATCAGCAGAATGAAGTCTGCCATTTTTCAAGCAGTTGTCAGGGCAGAAAAACATTACATGGGGGGGATGAGCAGTTGGCCTTCGAGGAGCTTAAAGCATATTTGGAGAAGTTGACGGTAATGGCAAGCCCAGGCCCCAACGCGAAGTTGTTGCTGTATGTGGCTGCATCAAACCATGCGGTAAGCGCAGCTTTGGTTGAGCAAAAGCAAGATGGCAGAAATTTGAAACAGGTGCCAGTATACTTCGTTTCAGAAGTGCTCAATGAAGCGAAGAGATTCTACTCAGAGCTAGAGAAAATGACATATGCTGTCGTAAAGGCAGCAAGAAAGCTGAAGCATTATTTCCAAAGTTACAAAGTGGTGGTCCCAACTAGTTTTCCTCTTCGTGAAATGTTTGAGAACAACGAATCATCAGGCAGGATTGGGAAGTGGGCAGCAGAGCTGTCACAATACAAGATAACCTTTGCGCCAAGAACAGCAATAAAATCTCAAGTGTTGGCAGATTTCCTGGCAGAATGGGCCCGTGTAGACGATGACACACCAAACTAAGAAAACAAGGAAAAATCATGGGAAATATTTTGCGATGGAGCGTATTGCAATGATGGTGCAACAGCTTCTGCAATTCTCAAATCACCTTCGGGAATCAAAATTAGATATGTGGCAAGGCTAGAATTTGATGGGCACACAAATAACGTCGCAGAATATGAACGATTATTACTGGGGCTTCGAAAAGCAAGAGCAGTAGGGGCATGAAGGTTGGTGCTTAACACAGATTCAGAGCTCATCACGAATCAAATAGGCAAGGTGTATAGAGCAAAGAAGGACGAAATGTCCTCGTATGTGAAGGCAGTTAGAACAATGGAGAAGCATTTCTTTGGGTTCACGGTGAAGAAATACCAACAGAGTAGAACAAAGAAGCAGATGCTTTAGCAAAAGCGGGAGCTACGAAGCTACCGTTACCAGCAGACGTGTTTTATGAGACATTGAGAAAAATGACTACACAGATTCCAGAAACGCAATCGAAGCTCATCAGTTCGATCGCCAGCGAAGATTGGAGGGCACAAATAGTCACTTATTTGAAAGGGCACTACGGACCAGAAAATGAGGCCGATAGGAAACGAATGTCAGCAAGAGCGAGGTCGTTCGTATTGAGAGGAGAAAATTTGTATAAGGCAGGTGTGTGCGCACCATTACTCAAGTGCGTTTCGCGCGAAGAAGGAAAAGAATTGCTTAGAGAAATACACGCACGAATGTGTTCATCACACATAGGAACAAGGAAACTGGTAGCAAAAGCATTTCGTGACGCATTCTATTGGCCAACGGCAGTAAGAGACGCCGAAGAGATAGTAAGAACATGCGACAACTGTCAAAAGCACACAAATTATTCCAAGTTTTCACCATACGAAATTAAGATCCTACCATCGGTTTGGCCATTCGCAAGATGGGGAATAGACATCATTGGGCCTCTGCCAACAGCACTAGGGAATTACAAATACGCAATAGTGGCTGTAGAATATTTCTCAAAATGGATAGAGGTGAAGGCAGTACAGACAATAACTTTGGGGGTAATACAGAAATTCTTCTGGCAGAATGTGGTCTGCAGATTTGGAGTCCCATATGAGCTGACAGTGGACAATGGGAAGCAATTTGATTCGACAGACTTCCGCAAATTCTGTTTCCATCTAGGCACAAAATTATGTTTCACTTCGGTGTATCACCCATAGTCCAATGGAGCAGTAGAAAGGGCCAATGGAATAATTTTCACTGGGATAAAAAGAAACATCACTGGCATGCCAAGAGGCAAGTGGGCAGAAGAGTTACCAAGGGTGGTATGGTCTCATAACACCACAAAGTCAAGAGCCACAAAGTTCACACCTTTCAAATTATTGTATGGCGAAGAAGCGATGGCACCCGAAGAGATAAAATTAGGGTCCATTCGCACCGAAGAAGTGCCGGGAAACGATGACATGACCCCAGCTTTGGATACGTGTGAAGAGGCGAAGTTGTAGTTATTGCAAAACATTGAATCGTACCAAGAAGAGACAAGAAGGTGGAAAGACAGGAAAATTCGAAGGAGAAACATAAAGACAGGAGACATGGTCTTGAGGAAAAAGACAAGAGGAGTTGGTAAGTTGCAAGAAAAATGGGATGGTCTGTTCATAGTATCAGAAACAAGACCAGGGGCTTTCAGGCTGAAAACTCTAGATTGGCTGGACGATCCATACTCTTGGAACGAAAACATGCTGCAAAAATACTGGCTGTGAAATGTGTCAAGGCAAAGGAAAATGATAACTTGTGTATCTTAGCTTATTTTTATAGTTTCTCTTCGTTTAACATTTGTGTAAATTACATTATCGTTTGAATTCCCGAAGCCGTACTCTTTTCCTCGTGGGGAGAGTCTCTAGTTGTGTATTCAACAGCACAACAGGGATGCGAGGTTTTTAACGAGGCGGTCTTCTTGTGTAATATCTCCTTGGAAATTATAACAAGGACTCCCCAAAAATATCATCGGTGTGCATCAGGAAGTCCGAAGTGAAGCAACTCAAATGAAATGAGTTGTCACTTTCGGCATAGGAATCGCAAACACAAAAGATTAAGTAAGTGAACAATTACATTTGGCTTCGGCAAAGAATGCAAAACATAATTGGTTCACTTAAAACGCTCAAAACGTGGTTGAGCTGAAAAACAAACAAAAAAGCCTTCGGCGGTCAATGCGCAAAGCCCCTCGGGAAAACCGCAGGGATAAGTCGACTCGTTAAAAGGCGTGGTCGCAAATCATCTCATTCTCTCTCAGCAAGGAAAGAAGCCTTCGGCATCGTATGCGCAAAGCAAAATGCGAGGCATGGCTCACGAGCCATCTCGAGGACAAAAATTTTTTACTAGCACAAAAGAAAAGCATCGAGTCGCGATACACAGGCGAGCATCATTTCATATCACGATGTCAAGGCGCATGACAAAACAAGAAACGTAGATGAGACATCACGCGAAGGTAGCACAAGCAAGTACAAAACGTCGTCTTCGTGTCATAACAAGAAACGCGTATCGTTTGAGTAAGCACGAGAAAAAATTGGTTTTCAAGCACGGAAAAGGAAACTTGGGGGGGCGCTTCACAGTTTTGAGTTTCCTTTTTTTCAAAACCAAGCTGTTAGAGAAAATGAGATAGTTCTTTACATTACAACGTGCGCAAAAGCAAGGGTAGAGTTACACAAATACAAAATGATACAACAGTTACATCCAGCACACCCGAAGCCACTAAGGCGAAAAACTAGGTCGATCAACGAGAATGTTTGTAAATATACTCATGCACATCATCTTCGGTAAGGTCAACAATCTCGATCTTGGGCATTACAAGGGAAACATCACTGGCAAGCGAAGAACCTTGCAAAAGTTGCGCAGGAAGAGAAGAATCTCCACCACGAAGGCGTCGTTGCAAAGTGGAAGCATGCATCAGACGGTATCTGGTGTGTTGTTCAAAAAATCCTTAGACGCAACGTTGCAATCATCATATCTCTTGATTTCGTAAGACCAAAAATTGTCAAAGGACACTTGAGGAAACTTCAAATGAAATTTTTGCCATTTGGAACCCGACATGAAGTAATCACCATGATTAATAACAATAGGACAAACATCTTCATCAATCTGCGCAGGGCACAACTCTGGCACCTGCGCAGATTCGCAAAATATTTCAGTTACAAAAGCAAATGTATTGCATTGCTTCGCCTAGCACTAATCACTGAAGCTTCACTCCTCACACCTCTTCGCTTGCATGGGGAATGGCCGAAGAAGGCTGTACGTCAGTAGTGGTAGCGCCTTGTGATCTAGCAGTCGAGGGGGAGGGATCAGTAGCAGCTTGAGCACTAGGCACAGAAGCACCAACAACCGACAAAGGAGTAGAAGAAGAGGGAGCGGCCATAGCACCGGAGGTGCCCAAGACTTTGTCCTAAGCGGCGGGGCTGGGGCTCGTCTGACAAAACAACAAGACAATGTCGAAGGTGAGAAACAGAAATAGCAAACAAAATTGCAAACAAAAATAAACCAACGAAGAATACAGGCACAAACCTTGCGAAGCACGCGGCAAGCCTCAGCCACCGCATAAGTAAAGCCAACCTTGCGATAAAACTCCTTGACAAAGTTCTTCGCAATGTTCTTCAGAAGTGCAGGAATCTTGTCAACATTTGTTTCTTGGGGCCACGCAAAAGTACTATCACGTATTTGGAGAAGAGTAGACTTGGAAATAGCCGGCTCGGTTCCATCTGAAGGACTACTCAGAAGAGAGTACACAGAATGGCAAATAGTACGAGCAGCAACTCCAGCACTTAGTTCACCAAATGAACGACCAGCCGAGGCCAGAGAAGAGATACCATCAGACAACCACTTGAAAATATCACTAATGAATTGGTCCCTGATGTTGTAAGGAGCAGGAGCGGTGCCGAAGTCCACTAGAAGATCATGAACCTTTTTGCAAACAGGAACAATATGCTTCTAGACTTCGTCGCAGTATTCTTCATGTTCCTTGGTGAGCGCAGCGTGACTAGCCTTCAAGTCCTCCAGCTCTTTGCGCTTCTCCTTATACAAACCTTTTACACCCTCATTTTTCTTCTTCTCACTCTCAATGGCCTCTTTAAGCTTTGAGGTGTCACCTTCGAGCGCAGTGTTTTTCTCAGAAAGATAAGTAATTTCCGAAGAAAGGGCAAGGTTTTTCTTCTTCTCTTCCTCTAAGGTAGCAGCGAAGGTTTCTTTTTCTTTCTGAAGTTTTTTAACCAGGTCAATTTCCTTCTCCAAAGCGGAAGAGGTAGTTTGACTGCGAAGGTTAAACTGGCAAACATCATCGCGACATCGGCGCTGAGCGACTCTGCAAGCAACGAAGGTCTTCATAGCAAGGTCTTGAGCTTGGTCAAAACTTCATCAGCACCTTCCCGGCCCAAATCCTCCTCCATAATAGGAAAGCTGAAGGCCTGACCAGCTTCTTGAAGCAACGCGCGTTCACGGTCGTCGCTGCAGAATTGAAGAACTTTCCGTTTGCGATCACCAAACAGCCGAGAGCTTTTAGGAACCACAAGACGACGCACAACGATGGAGGGAGAGTCAACACTCACAAGTACACCAGCACTTCGACGATCGCTATCGGATTCAGTTTCAGAACTGCTGTCGCTTTCCCCAGCATCAACACTGGTAGCAGGGACCACTTTGAGCGAAGAAGAGGAAGCGAGTTGGCCAAGAGAATGGGAAATCACAGCAACACCTTCGGTGGTAGTAGGGGCTTTGCCACTGGAAGGGTTGGTAGTGGGGACCAAGTCCTCATCACTCTTAGGTTCACGATCACTTTTGTCGATGTCAAAAGGATGAGCAATAGTCCCAATAGCTTGACTTCGGGGGGGGGGGAGACAGCGAAGTGACATCAACTTGTTCATCAGCATTACCAGGGTCGGACGCGCGTGTGCTTCGGCCAGACAGCACCACATCACCAGCATTCCCATCACTCTTGTTTCCATCGCTTTTGTTTCCATCACTGCCATCTGGGCTGGAAGAGACAGTTTCAGGAGAAGCAGACCTCTGTCTGTGGCGGCGTTTGGGTTGGCGATAACTCGTAGCTTTTCCACGCCTCTTTCCAAGTCGAGAAGGAGCAGCAACAGCCGAAGGTTCAGCGTTAGTACTAGAACCTTTCTTCGCAGCACGCTTTGCAGCAGCTTCGCAGCGAAGAATAGTGACTTGACGCTCACCGGCAGCAATGGCGAAGAACTGGAAAACACGATTGTCGCGGTGACTACCGATGCGATTGTTTATGTCGTTGTCTTCCTTAAGGCTTGCAGGGCCAAGTATTTCATTAGCAAGATCCTCAATCAAAAGCACATCAACATCTGAATTAATACGAAGAGGGGTAAGAAAAAAAGTCGAACGAGAAAGCCGAAATAACAAATACAAAGATTAAAAGAGCCAAAAGCATCAACCTTCAAGCTTAATGCCAAAGCTCTTTGCAAAATCAAGAATCTTGATGGGGCTCGTGAAATCACTCTAGGCAGCGATAGACCAACCCGATCTAATAGGAAAGATCTTGCAGCAACAATACTCCTCAACAAGATCGCGAGTACCCATTACCTTCGCAATTTCACGAAAAGCAACCAGAAATAGCCTAGACTGATCAGAGTCATCAAACCCAGTGCCAACGCCTTTCGGCAGGTCTTGCAGCTCTTTACAAACAAGCGAAGTTGAGTTATCATCCACTTTGTGGTAGAACCAAAATGTGTTCCAATCGTCTTCCCACTTGTTCTTGTAGCAAACAACGGGGGGCTCTACATCAGGTCTGTACCTGAAGTTCAGCGAAGAAAACTAGGCTTCTTCCTTGACGTAGGTGTCACCTTCAACACGCTCCATGTAGAGAGGTTGATGGTGAATAGTCTGAGCGCGAACAAAGTTCGCCACCGTTGGGCTAACACCCATGGTCTTGCATGCCCACATATAAAGACTAAGCCGAAGGATTGAGTTGGGGGTGAGGTGATGAACATACATATCGAAGTTGCGAAGAATGGCAACGACGATAGGATCAAGGGGAAACCGAAGCCCAGCAGTGTAGAGATCATGGTAAACAACGACTTCGTCATCCTTCGGTGCAGGGATAACTTCGTTTCCAGGGGCTCGGGCCTGACCACTCTCCAAGTATTCAAGTTTTTCGTACTCGGCAATAAGCCTTGGGGTCACATGGCTTCGACCAAAAACTTTGGTAGTTGCTTTCGGGGGCTTCGCAACAGCAGCCTTAGGAGCCGTCGAGGCAACGCGAAGGAACGTGTAAAGCGAAGTAAAAGCTACAAAATGATACAAATAGCTAAGTGCTTAACAAGAGAGAAGACATAGGAAAAGTAAAGAACAGAACGAACAGGGAGAAGAAAACATAGAGACGCTCACTAAGGCAAGTAAGCAACAGAGTAAGAAAGCGAGCGGCGATGACAATTAGGGTTTGACCGCAGGGGCGGGGGCTGGTCTTTTATAGCCGTAGCGGTGCAGTAAGTTAGGAAGATGTGGCGCAAAAAAATAGGGATACATGGAGCGGTGGTTACAGTAAACATATCGCGAGAAAGCAGGAGATCGTGGCGAAAAATCAGGAAATAAATCATGGCGATAGAGGCGGGCAATCGTGTCACGAAAAAATAGGAGATCAAGACAGATACGAATCAGGGACACGTGTAAGAACAGATGGCTCGAGGAGCCGAAATGGGGAGGCGCTTTGGTACGAACAAATTTCTACCCTTCTTCTTATTTCGCAAGTTCGGCTCGTCAAGGGGCAAACCTTCGCTAGCGAGGGGCTAATATTGGGGAAATTTATTTCGTACCTAACCCCTGGTCCCATTTCAGCTTGAGCTTCGAGTCGTGAGGTTTTTTCCTTTTTGCTTTAGTGGCTGCACAGGTGAAACCACCACGAGGCTTCGGGAATCAAGGGCGAGCGGAGAACCAGCAGGCTTCGGGTGCCCAAAGGCGTGGATGACCTTCTGGCACTGAGGCGAACAAAGCAGGGTCATCTACCTACCTTCGGCTGAGCGGAGTAGGCGGGTCGTCTGCATGAAGGTGTGAAGGCGGAAGTGAAGAGAAGCCAGAGGAGAAGAGCACGCTCAACCTTTCGGATGCCGAGCGATGTCTTCGGGGGGACGCTGCTTCGGCGAAGGCATACAGGGGAAGTGTAACTCACGTGGCAGGTGCCACGCTGTAAAGTGATGAGTTGTAGCGCAGAAACTAGATAGGTCAGGGTGAAAATACTGTAATGTCCTCAAAGATCCTTTGCACGATGTAAAAAGCAAGGGCGAGTGTGTAAAGTGTAAATATTACAGGCCTATTTAAGGGACCCGAGAGGAATGAAAAGGGGACGGTTACGACGGAGGTGGAGCTAACCCTAGCTCGACCGAAGTCGTGAGGACGTTTTCTTTAGGTGCTATTGTTAGTCTCCAATTCGCATTTGCTACCCCCCCCCTTCGGGTACGGGTTTCTCCCCAACAAGCGCGTCGTGACCGACTCGGCCACCTCCCCTGGTCACATTCCCCCCCACGCCATGCCAGCTTCTCTTTCTCTCTTTCTGGGTACCATATTCTGAGGTTGGCCTTACTCTGGAGAGAGAGAGAGAGAAGTGTGTGTCGCAACTTGCTGTTTGAGATCGTCTGTGTTCATATTATTAGTTTTGAGGACTCCTGAAAAAAAAGAGAGGCAAAAAAAATAGCAATCTGTTGCGCCCTCTCCACCTTTGCCACCTTTCCTTGTTCCACTCGCACTTGTTTCTAGCAGCGTTTGTCTCGTGTTTAGCACTATAATTCAACTTTGCATTATTGTTTGATTGTGCTAATCCTTGACTTGAGTGTAGCCTACCCAGAACTCCACATATTTCTACGACGAGCAGATTTTTGTTTCTCCAGGCAATCGCTCCTCCAATCTTTCGCTAGTTCCACCGGTTGGTTGCAGGTTGCCCCTGTGTGCGTGGCAAGAACGGATAAGAATTTGATAACAACACTAGTGTGAGCACCTTGTGAGTTGTCCCACCCTATTTTTGTCGTCATTTCATTTTTGTGTTTGTGCTAACCATGGCAGTTGACGACGCCGCCGGGGATGATCTGCTACAAGACATGCGAGCACAAGTTGAAGGACTAGCCACAGACATTCGGACGATACATGAACGGTTGGATTCAACGATCACTACGTCGACCGACCGTTTCGATTAGCTTGACCTTACCCAGACGGCCACCAAGACCACACTCGATGCTCTCGTGGCCCGACTCGATGCCATGCACACAACGATCACAGATTTGTAGAAGGATTATGGCGGTGATTCGGAGCAGGACGCCAGAGACAGCCGCGGTCGTGCCCGTCGTGTGCCACGCCGCCTCGGTAATGATTCTTTTTCTAAGATTAAATTTAAAATGCCACCTTTTAATGGAAAATATGATCTTGGTGCATATCTTGATTGGGAGTTAGAAGTTGAACAAAAATTTTCATGCCATGATATTGCTGCAAATTCTCAAGTTAAAGTTGCTATTAGTGAATTTACTGATTTTCCTTTAATTTGGTGGCGTGAGTATAAAATTAAACATCCCACTGCCATTCCGACCACTTGGGATCAATTGAAAGCTGCTATGCGCCATAGATTTGTGCCTTCGTATTATGCTCGTGATTTGCTTAATAAGATGTAGCGTTTTCAGCAAGGTTCTCAATCTGTTGAGGACTATTACCAGGAGTTACAAAAAGGTATGATTCATTGTGGGATATTGGAGAACAACGATGATGCTATGGCACGTTTTCGTGGTGACTTAAACCGCGAAATCCAGGACATACTTGATTATAAGGAATATCATGACATGACACAATTATTTGAATTTGCTTGCAAAGCTGAACGTGAAGTGCAAGGACGACGCTCGAAGACATATCCTAACCCTTTTGCAGGAAGAAGCTCGACATCCACACCAGCACCTATCTCCCCTGCGCCATCCACGTCCACCACTACATCACGCGAGAAGACAGCCAAACCGGCAGGCACTACCCCACCCACAGGCGCTGCCCCACCCACAGGCACCACCCCTTCTCAGGCCATACACGAGATATTTAGTGTCATTGCTGCAGGGGATTTGGCCACGTGTTTCGAGACTGCCCGAACAAGCGCACTTTGCTCATTCGTGACGATGGTGAGTACTCTTCCGCTAGTGATTCTGAAGAAATTGAACATGCATTGCTTGCCACTAACCATGCAGCTAAGGCGGAGGTACATGTCACCCCGGGCGACTCTGATAGGTATGAAAGTCTTGTTGCGCAGCGTGTTCTTAGTGCACAGGTCGCCCCGCTTGAGAAGAATCAGCGACACACTTTGTTCCATACAAAGGGAGTTGTGCAGGAGTGGTCGATTCGCATCATCATCGACAGCAGCAGCTGCAACAATCTGGCGAGTACCATGCTGGTAGAAAAATTGTCGTTACCCACTCGTAAGCATCCGAACCCATATTACATTCAATGGCTTAATGATGGTGGTAAAATAAAAATCTCACGTTCCGTGCGTGTTCCTTTCTCCATGGGTGCCTATTCTGATTTTGTCGATTGTGATGTTGTTCCCATGGAAGCATGCTCTTTATTACTTGGTCGACCTCGGCAATATGATATTGATAGCTTACATCATGGTCATTCAAATCATTATTCATTCATGTTTAAGGGTCAGAAAATAATCATACATCCGATGACACCTAAACAAATTGTTAAAGATGATCTTGCTCGAGCTGCTAAAACTGCTAAACAACTTGATCTATCGCCATCTATTAATACTAAAATCAAGTTGAATGCTCCTGTTTTACTTGCTACACATGCTGATTTTGCTAATCTACGCACTACTCATTTGCCCCGCTTTGCATTTGTATGCTCTAGTGTGCTCATTTCACTTGATGATGCACCAGCTTTGGATATTCCCCCTGCGGTCGCTAACATTTTGCAGGAGTACGCTGATGTGTTTCCCAAAGACTTGCCACCGGGTCTTCCACCGCTTCGTGGCATTCAGCACCAGATCGATCTCATTCCAGGCACACAGCTTCCAAACCGCACACTCTACCGTACCAATCCGTATGAGACGAAGGAGATTCAGCGTCAGGTGTAGGTGTTGCTTGATAAGGGTTACATTCGTGAGTCTCTTAGCCCTTACTCCGTTCCTGTGTTACTTCTTCCAAAGAAAGATGTGTCATGGCGTATGTGTGTAGATTGTCGTGCTATTAATAACATCACCATTCGTTATCGATACCCTATACCACGCCTTGATGATATGCTAGATGAGCTTAGTGGTGCCATTATTTTCACTAAAATTGATTTGCGTAGTGGCTACCATCAGATTCGAATGAAATTGGGTAATGAATGGAAAACGGCTTTTAAAATGAAATTTGGTTTATATGAATGGTTGGTTATGCCGTTTGGATTGACTAATGCTCCCAGCACTTTTATGTGATTGATGAATGAAGTTCTGAGGCCTTTCATAGGATTATCTGTGGTTGTCTATTTTGATGATATCCTTATTTACAGCAAATCTATGGAAGAACATTTGGAATATTTGAGTGCTGTTTTTGACGCGCTGCATGCTGCCCACTTATTCGCTAACATGGAAAAATGCATCTTTTGCACACAACGTGTCTCATTTCTTGGTTATGTTGTTACTCCACAGGGCATTGAGGTGGATAGCAGCAAGATTGCTGCCATTCAAGAGTGGCCTACACCGACGACGGTCACACAGACTAAGAGCTTTCTTGGACTTGCAGGTTTTTACCGCAGGTTTGCTCGTGATTTTAGCTCCATTGCAGCACCCCTACATGAGCTTACAAAAAAAGATGTGCCGTTTTCTTGGAGTTATTCGCAGGAGGTAGCGTTCAACACTTTGAAAGATAAGTTAACTCATGCTCCCCTCTTGCAATTGCCTGATTT
This sequence comes from Cenchrus fungigraminus, assembly GCA_036936925.1. Taxonomy (NCBI): domain Eukaryota; kingdom Viridiplantae; phylum Streptophyta; class Magnoliopsida; order Poales; family Poaceae; genus Cenchrus; species Cenchrus fungigraminus. Next base: position 86,214,584 of record CM072779.1, on the reverse strand, counting down.
TACTAAAGTGTTTGAGCTTGAATGCGATGCTAGTGGTATTGGGCTAGGTGTTGTTTTGTTACAAGAAGGAAAACCAGTGGCTTATTTTAGTGAAAAATTATGAGGTGCTAGTCTGAAATATTCTACTTATGATAAGGAGCTTTACGATTTAGTGCGCACTTTGCATACATGGCAGCACTATCTTTGGCATAACGAGTTCATAATTCATTCTGATCATAAGGCTTTGAAATATATTTGTACCCAAACAAATCTGAACCGTCGTCATGCTAAATGGGTAGAATTCATTGAGTCTTTTCCTTACATAATTAAAAACAAGAACGGGAAGGACAATGTTATTGCTGATGCTTTGTCTTGTTGCTATACCATGCTGTCATAGTTAGATTTTAAAATCTTTGGCTTGCAAACTGTGAAAGCTAAATATGTAGACGATGCTGATTTTAAAGATGCTTTTGCCCATTGTATCAATAGCAAACCATGGTGCAAATTTCACATACAGGACGGGTTCCTGTTTCGCGCTAACAAGCTGTGTATTCCTGCTAGCTCGGTTCGTCTTTTGCTGTTACAGGAAGCGCATGGAGGCGGTCTCATGGGCACTTTGGCGTCTACAAGACGCATAAGGTGCTGGCTGCCAACTTCTTTTGGCCCCGGATGCACACTAATGTTGAGCGCTTTGTTGCACGCTGCACTACTTGTCAGAAAGCTAAGTCACAGTTGAACAACCATGGTTTCTATAGTCATTTTTGGAGATCTCTGTGGAATAAATTGGGAACTAAATTGTTGTTTAGCACAACTTGTCACCCTCAGACTGATTGACAAACTACGGTGGTTAATCGAACTTTGTCCACCATGCTTAGGGCTGTTTTAGATAAAAAATTTGAAATGTTTGGAGGATTGCTTGCCTCATGTTGAGTTTGCTTATAATCATGCAACACATTCCTCTACAAAGATGTGCCCTTTTCAGATTGTGTATGGTTACATCCCTCAGGCACCCATTGATTTGTTTTCTATTGATGCTGAGGACGCCCCTCACATAGATGTTGTTGCACATGTTGAACAAATGATTAACCTGCAAGAACAAACACAACAAAACATTGCTGTTGCTAATGCTAAATATCAGGTTGCTGGTAGTAAAGGCAGACAACTTGTTACTTTTTCACATGGTGATATGGTTTGGTTGCATTTGAGAAAGGATCGTTTCCATACTTTGTGTTGTGCTGCTAGTCCTTTTAAAGTGGTAACCAAGATTAATGACAATGCTTACATCCTTGACCTGCCTGCGGAGTTTGGTGTTTCCACTAGTTTTAATGTTGCAGATTTGAAGCCATATGCGGGCGAAGATGAGGAGTTGCCGTCGAGGACGACTTCAGTTCAAGAAGGGGAGGATGATGAGGACACCACGAGTACATCTGATCGTGCACTCGCTCAGGCCGCTCACTTGGCATTTCACGTGCACGAAACGCTTGACGAAACTTCAGAGGGTTTCGTTCTTCCTCTGCTTCACCGTGAATAGATGCCTGGATGTGACTAGGTCATCATAGTTCCCCTAGAAGGTTTCCAACATCACCTCCCGAAGTTGCTCCCAAGAGAAGATCTTTCCCGTGACCAGGGTCGTGTACTAGGTACAGGCTATCCCGGTGACAGCCATCACAAAACTCTTCTCCACCGTGGATACGTCTCCTCCAACTGACTGGATGGCCGCCTCCAAGCTCATGATGAATGTTGCGAGGCCGGTCTTGCCGTCGTATGGTGTGATCTAGGGCATCTTGAAGCCTTTCAGCCACCAGAGCGACTGCTGGTCGGACGAGAAGGAGGATTTAGCGTCGTAGAGGCTGTTTGGTTTCGAGTGTCCTCCGGGGCACTACATCTCCGGGGGAGGGGGTCCTTCGAAACCTCCCCTCCTGGAGCTTTCCCGCCTTGATGATCTCCAACTCCTCTAAGAGCTTTTTCAACTCTCGGGCCCTCCAGTTGGCATCTGCCCTTCTTCTCAAGTATTCTTCCTCCTGCTCTTTCGCCTCCTGGTCGAGGTCATCTTGGGTGGTGGAGTCTTGGTTCTTGGTGTCCTCCCGCGCCTAGATGACCCGGGTATGGAGGTTCTCCGCCTGGGCCTCGGCCTCAAGCGCCCGCCTCTCTTTTGTCGATGCGCCCCCTCCTGCTAAGTGGGCTGTCGGGTGCCTCCTACTCCTGGTGGAGGTCTATTGTTGACCTCATGGTCCTCCTTGCTGTCCTCCTGGGGATCTCCCAGATCCACCCTCTCGTGCTCTTCCGGCTCCTCTGTGGAGTTGGGTAGCAGTGGAGGTCCAACGGCCACCTCCCCGGTAGCCTCCTCGGCCTTCAGAGATGCCTCTGGAACCTCGTTTTCTTCTTCGCCGGTGCCATCAGGGCTTCTCTCAGTCACACACGTCATCATTGACGGCACTAGCTGTTGGTGCTTACAAAAGTCGAAATAGTAAATTTATGGGCCCTTGAACCGTATAATGTCTCCGTACAAGTGTAGCTCAAGAGGGCTACTAGGGGACTGAGTGACTTGTGAGATGAATCTACCCTTCAAGGTGGCTGGGTAGGTCCTTTTATAGGTCTCAAAGACTAAACTTCCCTCGGTATGGCCCCAGCTCCATAGCGGGTGCCCCTCTCAGGCCCCGAGTGGCATGATGGTCTTTCTCCTTATGGTAGTGTCCCTCTTAGGCCCCGAGTGGCATGATGGTCTTTCTCCTTGTGGTAGTGTCCCCCCATGTGCGCTCGATAGGAGCGGTTGGGGCCCCCTAGGTGGGACCCTTCTAGGCACATCTTAGCTTTCTTTCCGCCCAGGGCCCCTCGGACGAAGGGTCATCCGAAAGAGTTCTCCTAGGCTGTCGCTCTCGGGAGAGCTCCGCCTCCCGGGGGGTTTTCCATGATGGCGGTGTCTCCCAGTGCGCGTGCTGGAGACATCATCCTCTTGTCATCTACTTCATGTGGGGAGGCCCACACGAGGGATGGGGGCCTATCCCAAATCCCCAACATGGATGATGTCTGAAGAGATAGCAAAAGGAGAGCCCCACAGAGCATATCCCCTCCACAATGACCAGATGCAGTACGCCGACCCTGCCAACTCGCCACCACTGTCGGGCAGCCCCAGGCACCGTTCGTGCCCAACAGGGATGAAGGCAGCGAGGGGGTGGAGGGGGCTCCAGCCCCCCTACTGCCTCCACAACAATGGAACTCACCTTCAATCTTCTTTGAAATTTTCTGTGATAAATGAAGTTTTTCTAGTGTCTAGAGGTAGAAGTAGGTGTTCAACCCCCCTACATCTGAATCCTAGATCTGTCACTAGCACCCAGCCCCCGCGGTCAGACCACCCTTGCACCGTCCTCACCCAGTCCACCCATGTCGTCTGGGCCCCGGCGACCTGCGTGTTGCCACCAGTCAGCCCTCGCCGCGATGGCTCGCTGCAGAATGTCGTGGTTGGGCAACCGTAGGCGTCGTCTGCGACCTCGTCTAGCTGCTTCCCGTTGCGGGTCCGCCTCGTCGCTCCCCATCTCACCGTTATCATCTGCATGAGCGCCTTGCCCTCGTACAGGGATGGCTAGTTTGGATGTGTTGACACCATTTTTTGACACATGTTAGTAAAAGGCGAAGAGGCACCAAAAAGGTTACAGAGCTAATGAAAGAGAGAGAAGAAGAAGAAACTAGCCGATTCGAAATCAGCTGACTCAAAAAAAGTCAACGAGAACAGCCGACGGTCACAGAAAGGTATCGATCGAAAGGAAAGAAAGCGGCAAAAACAGGATACGCCGAGGGGAGAAGGCTCGGGCAGGTCAACATCGGTTGAAAATAGTTAGAGAGCCCGACTCTTGCATGAGTCATTTTATTTTTAGCAGTTGTAGTTTCTTTAGCATCAATTAAGCTTTGTCATCATCGACTAGGAGTCATGTTGTCCTTAGGGCATAAATAGCGATCCTACATGGTCGGACAAAGTTTGTACACACCAACAAACATAAAACCTTTACTTTTTCCTGCAATTTACCTTTCAAATCGACGACTTCGCCAAAAGTTTCTTTCTTCTTGTTTTCTTGTTTCTTCAAGTGTCGTCCTTCGAGTTCACCAGGCTGCATCGACCGACCTCCGGCAAGCTTGTGAGTACCGCTTTACCGAGTAAATTCTAGGCTTTAACCTCCTAGCGCATCGTTGTGGTTTCGTCTAGATTTATTCACAATTTACGGATATCAGCTAGATTTGCAAGTTTCATACCAATTCTTGTTTATTTAGCTTTCATCACCAATTTATCCCGCTCGAGGCTCGATCGTATCGGCTACCTCTCGTTGCGTCATCGACGTACCGATCCCACAGTCGATCCAAATCCGTCTCGCTGCTGACGTCGCCAAATCGGTTGACATAGCCGCTCTGAACATACTTGCACTTTGGCTGCCTCACCGGCTGGTCGATTTCGCTACTCCCGTATCGGCCGATCCGGCTGTTATGTTGTGCTTGCGTGGAAGACTCTTGTCGGTTCTCTAGCCGATTAACCCGTATTTAACATTCTACTCTCTTCCGTGTCGATCAACAAGCCAGGTCGGCTGGCACACTTTGTTACATCCCGGGGATCCGTTACGTGTTGTCGTGAAGAACTTTATTCCGTTTTTTGTGTGAACACGTCTTGGCACGCCCAGTGGGACACGAAGAATCATGAACGATGACTAAGGAGATCTCGAAGCCCGAAGATGTCCATGTTGACAACATACAGCAGATTACTGTGGATCAACTCAAAGATGCTGACAACGCCGAGTATGAGAATTGCATGGCAGAATATGGTCAGCTTCTGACGGGCAGCTTCGGCCTCACCAGAGAAGGGCCAGTAAGGAAGGTTCCTCTTTCAAGGCCCACATAGATCATAGTACAGGCCGGACCTGGAAAATTACAAGACATGATGAAAGAAGCTATGCATCAGCCTTAATCGATCAAGCTTCTGTCTTCAACAGTTCAGTGCAGAACTTCGTGAAGGAAGTTCTTAGGGAAGAGATAATGAGCTCATACAACGGACCAGCATATTATCAACCTGGCATGACTTTTCCATTTACTTCCAACAAGAGGTTCAACGAAGTATTGTCGGTTTCTCAGTCGATTCCAACTACTGCTCCCAGCATCGTCACAACAACTCCTCCTTCTACTTTACTGCCATCAACAACCATGCGGGAGTTTAGTCAGCCAGGATCTCAGGGCTTTGTATCTGTTACTTCTGTGGCACCAAGATTTCCACTAGAAAGAAATGCAGATGGGAAGCTGATAGGATTCGAAATGCCTGCGAGTTGTGCACCAGAGTCAAGCTAGGGACAAGAGAATACAACAGTGCCCAAACCTACTGGCCCTTATGCAGCGAAGCTCAATAACCTGGTTGGCACTGCTCTTCAGCATGATGGTTGTGGGAACCACCCTTTTATATACTTTAAATATGTATATCTGGGTGCCCAGTTGCCAATAGTACCATTCCCTGGATCGACTGATGGTACCAGCACTTCACAAGAAGTATCAGATCCATATATCGTAAAGCAAACAAGACATTATTTTAAAGGAGTTTGAGGGTAAGAGAAGAATTCTACCAAAAGTGAGACCTCAAACTTGCAGCGGAGATCTACGTAGCAGGACCGTAACCTCAGGCAGCTTGTCTAGAAACAGGTCGGACAGACCCTCCCCTGCGACGAAGTTCGTCCTCTCTTTCTTCTGAATAGAAGGGACAGGGAAGCAAGAGTGAGTACATAAAATAGGTACTCAGCAAATCCCAATGTATAGGAAATTAACCTATGTCTATATGCAAGATTGTCTAAGGGAAGGAAATAGGTCTTTATAATTATAAAAGTAAATAAATGCAAGTGAAGTAAATTCTGAGGAAAACAGAAAGTAAAGCAAGTATAATTAATAAGTAGGTTGGTCCTGGAGGGGGAACATGTAGCCTCCCCTACCAGTCCCTAAGTTTTATTAAACTCAGCGACCATTGGGGTCCACTGAGCCAGCATCCGCCATACCACTCTCTAAGGGCCACAGCCCTGTCTCACCATATCCATTCCTACCCAAGGTGTATCTAATCAACGAGAGCTTTTACCAAGAGTGCTCATAACCGAGAGCCACGGCTATTCGAATAGATCAAAACTCTGTCCAAAGGCGTACACTATACCCATACGTCTGACCAGCCCATACCATGGCCTTGGCGGTACTGGCCACATGAACCATACCCACCAACGTCCCCATGTGGACTACATTATCATCCACTCGTGGACAACATTCCCTAGCTCCATCCACGTCTACACTGGGGCCTAAGTAGGGGTCATTCCACCACCACCCGCCTCGCGGGTCCACGTCCCGGGACAAAAGCATATGCAATAAAGTGTGGTATAAATACCACCACGTCACCAAGACACCATAACGTTCCCGATGACCTGTACCGACCAGACCTGGGACTATGCGAAGGTCCTGCTCCAGCACATCCGTTGCCCACCACAGCCCCTTGGGATGGTTTACTAGGTTCAGTAGTGGGGTGCGATCCAAGGCCGCACAAAAACAAGCATTCCCGACAGGCTATGCCTTTTTGGCTACGTATGGTCGTACTAAACACTGGAAAGACTTTCCCGAGAACCGATCCTTATACGACTGGAGTAAGCATGGACATGATCCTCCTCTAAGGCTGCCCCCATACTCCCATGTCCATCCTCAAGGAGTCTAACTCTCTTAAGTGGGTTCATTTTATTACCCCCAATCTATCTCTCCCTATCAACTGAGATCGTTTCATGAATAGTTGTGAATAAGTAAACTAAGATGATGCTCGATCATCGACTGAATCGAGATCGGGACCATCAAATCCTTAAAGCAAAATGCATATCAATTTATTATCTGGGTTCATTTTACTTTATAACAGTGAGTAGGGTATGATCAAGGGGGTGTTGCTGGGACTTTCCTTAATCCAACGAGGGAGCAAAAACTATAGAGTTTGTCTTGAGCTTCCTTGTCTTGATCTCGATCGTCTTCTGAACCTTGCTTGATCTTCTGACGATTCACACTCGATCTATAGTAACATAGTTATATGCATAAATATAAATCAATTCAACAATCATAGGAAACATCAAACATATGTTAGAGAGATAAGATTGTGATCTAAGAAGCTAGGGTGCGATCTTAAGATCGGAAGTGATGAAGGTGACGAGAGACGATCAAGTCGGTCACATAAAATATGGACCCTTCGATAAAGAAAACGGGTGCTCGAGTGAAACTAAGGCTAGGAATGGGAGATTTCATGTGCCTAAGATATGATTTGGCTTCTATGGGCTTCTAATATTTTTAGGAATTTTGGTGGAATTTTTGGAATCAAGGATATGAAAAAGCGGATTTTTGTGTACACTAAAGGGCTTTTCTATTGGTTAAAAAAGAACAAAATCAAATGTTATATCTAGAAATGTGCCAAAATGAATTAGACAACATTTCTAGGGTTTTTAGGGCCTCTAAGATTTATGGTGAATTTTTGCGAATTTTTGGAAGTTTCTAAGATAGCAACCTAAGACTTGGTGTGCACTAGCTCGGGTGGATCTAGCAAAAATGAGGTGACTGTGCAGCTGACATGCAGGGTCGGGCTTACACGGTGCTGGGCGCTGACACGGCTGACGTGGCAGCCAGGTGGTGCACCGAGTGCCCGTGTGGCACGCGCGTGGCACCCATGTGCCTGTGGTGCACGGTGCGCCGGGTGCAGGGGAGTAGGAGGGACGAAAGGGACGACGGGACGCGGACGTTGTTCCCGCGGGGCCCGCATGGCAGCGGTGGGAAGCCGGACGATGTCGACGGTTGGCGGACGACGACAGGCGGTGCCGCACTAGATAGACGCGAGCGCGGTGGCGGAAACGGTGGGGCTCGCCGGAGCTCTCGCCACCGGCCACTAGGAGGCATATCCGGCGACGGCAAATGAACCAATGGCTTGGGGAGGACACAGTGGAGCCAGGAGGGGTGAAGTGGTGACCGGAAGGGGCACGGCGGCGCGGCGCGAGTTCGCCGGAGTGGCGGTGGTGCATGGCCGTGCACGAAAATCACCTTGGAGGGCGTTTCGTGCCAAAAGAGTGCGTGTGTGCATGTGTGTGTGCCTAGTGAGGGTAGAGAAGTGGCTACCGGGATGGGTGGTGGCTGGAGCACGACCGGAGGCTCGCTAGTGCGGCGGCGGTGCGGCCTTCATGCGGCGCAATGCTAGGAAGAGAGGGGAAGGGAAGAGATGGCTCGGGCGGCACAATAGCCGTACATGGAGGGGTTCAGCACGGCGGTGTGCTCAATTCCGGCAGCATAACGGTCGGAATTGAGTTTCACCGGCGATGGCGGGCAGCGGAGGGGAAAGAGCGGTGGCCGGACTACCTATGGCTCTACGGCGTGATCTAGCAGCGGCGGAGTAAGGCCTTGGTGGCCAGGAGCTCGTCAGAGTTTCCCTTGGCCTTGGCCTGGGCTAGCTCCGGCGTGGGAGTGGCAGCAGCTGTGTGTTCCTGCTGGCGGAGCAGGGCTTTGCCGGGAGGGAGGGGAAGAGTGGTTGTGCGTGCGGTGTGTGGGTGTGTGGTGCTCAGTGAGGCCTTGGGTCCTATTTATAGGCCAGAGAGGGGAGGGGAGGTGGTCGGGGGAGCTTGGATAAGCTCGGCAGCGATTGGGAGCCGTGGCGCTGAGGCGGCGAGTACGGTGCTAGAGCCTAGGGCAAGGGAGGGCGAGATAGGATGCGGCTGTGGGCGCGGCGGCTTCAGGTGGTGCAGGTGGATGCAGTGCTCGCCTCGGTCGCGATCTTGGAGCAGCTCTGAGCGAGATCGAGCGGCGATGCCAGCGGCGGTACTCTGGAGCTTGTTCACGGCCGTCGATCGTGGCGTGGCGAATGCGGGCGGATGATGGGCCGGGGATGAGTTCAAGCGGCACTGGAGAGTTGACATGGGGCTGGGGGTTACGGCGCGCGTCTCGGTTGGATAAGGGAGGCACCGGGTGAGGAGATTAGGCGGTGGGCGCGGCCGCCGTGGAGTTCTAGGCGTGGTACGGTGCTGCGGCGGAGTGCGGCGCTGGGCTCGACGAGTGTTGACGGCTGTTAAGTACTACTTTCAGCCATCAATATTCTCACATAAATGGGGGCATATGCATTATTTACTTGCATTTTTGTTTGAATAATGTAGTTCCACTTGTCCTGGGAGATTATTTGTTTGTAGGTGAAATAAGAATAAAAAGAGATGGAAACCCACCTTCTATGGAAGAACTGATGAGGACATCACCACCGACACAGGTACATCTACACTAGCAGCACCATTCCAGGCGTCACCGTCCGTACGAGCTGCATCTACACCTGCGCCAGAGGCTCCTACACCTGCGCCTTCTGGGCCAATCACACGGGCCTGTGCGAGGGAGTTGAACTACATAATGCTGCTGAAGAACGAAGGCCCACAAGGGTAGTTGCTGGCCCAACAGGGAAGCCCAGGTAGGGTGCCTAGGGTTGGAGGCGCCCAGGCTCACACCCCACCTCCTGGCCGCGCGCCCCCCCTCGTGGCCGTGTCGACTCAAGGGGCTGCGCCCCCTCCTTTTGTTTTCCTATATTAGATAGAGTCCTTCTCATTTTACAACTTGAGTTTGTTTTACAAATTAGCTTCAGCTACAACCGAACAGCCGCATAGGGGCTGCCTTCGTGTATTGCAGACTCCACCTTCGAGTGATAGTAAGATTGCCCGCCTCTTTTTCTTGTTCGTTCTTCGATTGCGTGCAGGAAACGATCTTCGTGATCAGGCTGACTTTGCACCGGCAAGGTTGGTAACCATCGGGAGTTGGTTCAACGATTGCATTGGTGCTTCGAGCTCGCTCGTCGTAGTCGGATCGTGAGGGTCGACAACCACCAAATCGATTTTATCTCCACTCACCGAAAGATCGGGCACTCCCCCTCTATCAAGTGGTATCAGCTTTCCAGGTTGGTTGATGAGTTTATCGAGTGTTTTTAATTCCTATAGTCCACAAAAACCAAACAAAAATTTGTTTTAGGTTAGATCTTTGTCCCAGCAACCATTTTTAGCCTCGCACTTTCATTCAATAATTTGCATTGTTGAATTTGTGTGCTTTACATTTCAATTGTTGCTGGTTACTTGTGTTTGTTTTTCTCATCGCCTTGTTCCTGTTCTCCACAAACCCTACCGCGCTGCTCTCCCTCCCACGTGAACCCCCTGGTCGCGCGCCCCCTCCCTGGTGTGCCGCCGGCCCTAGTTCCCCTATGTTTAGAAAGTAAGAAAAAAAGGAAAGAAAGCAATCAAAAAAAAAGAAAAAAAAAGGAAATTGGGCCGCTGCACCATGCACACCGCGCGCCACGCCGTGTCCTTCCTGGACACAGTCATGAACTCCCTATGCCATCGTGGCCTCCCTGGACACAACTCCTCCCTCACGCACACCGTGCATCATACCGTGACCGACTTCTTCTCCCCCCTCCTCCCCGCCACCACACGCACAGCACCAGCAAGCTCTCTCTTCCGTGGTGCCATACTCTGAGGTTCTTACTAGAGAGAGAAAGAGAGTGTGTGTTACGGAAATACCCCTGTACTTTCGGAAAAAGTGTGTGTCGCATTTTGATATTTGAGATCCTCTGTGTTCATTTTATCTGTTTTCAGGACTTTGGCAAAAAAACAGACATAATTAAAAAACAAAAAAACAGCAATTTGTTGCACCCGACACACCTTTGCCCCGTCCTTGGTTCTATCCTTTCTTTTTCCTTCTTCCGTGCACTTGTTCCCAGCAGCTTTTGTACGTGTTTTAGCACTATAATTCAACTTTGCATCTATTGTTTGATTGTGCTAATCCTTGCTTTGAGTGCAGCCTACCCAGAACTCCACATATTTCTACGACGTGCAGGTTTTTGTTTCTCCAGGCAATCGCTCCTCCAATCTTTCACGAGTTCCTCTGGGTTGTTGCATGTCTCCCCTGTGTGCGTGGTAAGAACGGATAAGGATTTGATTACAGCACTAGTTTGAGCGCCTTTGTGAGCCGTTACACCCCTGTTTTTGTTGTCAGTTTGTTTTTGTGTTTGCGCTAACCATGGCAGATGACGGCGACGCGGGGGCTGATCCGCTGCAAGGCGTGCAGCTACAAGTTGAAGGACTTGCCGCGGACATTCGGGCGATACATGAACGGCTGGACTCAATGATCACTACGTCGACTGACCGTTTCGATCAGCTCGACCTCGCCCAGATGGCCACCAAGACCACACTTGACGCTCTCGTGGCCCGACTCGATGCCATGCACACAACGATCACTGATTCGCAGAAGGACTATGGTGGTGATTCGGAGCAAGACGTCGGTGACAGCCGCGGTCATGCCCGCTGTGTACCACGCCGCCCTGGTAATGATTCTTTTTCTAAGATTAAATTTAAAATCCCACCTTTTAATGGCAAATATGATTTTGCTGCATATCTTGATTGGGAGTTAGAGGTTGAACAAAAATATTCATGCCATGATGTTGCTGCAAATTCTCAAGTTAAAGCTGCTATTAGTGAATTTACTGATTTTGCTTTAATTTGGTGGCATGAGTATAAAACTAAACATCCCACTGTCATTCTGACAACTTGGGATCAATTAAAAACTGCTATGCGCCATAGATTTGTGCCTTTGTATTATGCTCGTGATTTGCTTAATAAGATGCAGCGTTTTCAGCAAGGTTCTCAATCTGTTGAGGACTATTACCAAGAGTTACAAAAAGGTATGATTCGTTGTGGGATATTAGAGACCAACGACGCTGCTATGGCACGTTTTCGTGGTGGCTTAAACAGCGAAATCCAGGACATACTTGATTATAAGGAATATCATGATATGACTCAATTATTTGAATATGCTTGCAAAGCTGAACGTGAAGTGCAGGGACGCCGCTCGAAGACTTTTTCTAACCCTTTTGCAGGTCGTAGCTCGACATCCAGCCCCGCGGCCGCTTCTCCTGCACCATCTGTGGCCACGCCTACATCCCGTGATAGGGCGACCAAACCTGCAGGCGCCGCTCCATCCACAGGCGCGACCCCCACCACAGGCTGTACGTGGGGTATCACTTGTTTTCGTTGCAGCGGACGTGGCCATGTGGCTCGGGACTGCCCGAACACCCGCACTTTGCTCATTCGTGACGATGGTGAGTACTCTTCCGCTAGTATTTTGAGGATATTCAACATACCATGCTGGCCACTGACCATGCAGCAAAGACGGATGTACATGTCAACCCGGATGACGCCGATAGGTATGAAACTCTTGTTGTGCAGTGTGTTCTCAGTACACAGGTCGCCCTGCCGGAGAAGAATCTGCGACACACCCTTTTCCACACAAAGGGCGTTGTGAAGGAACGGTCGATTCGCATCATCATCGACAGCGGCAACTGCAACAATTTGGCGAGTACTGCGCTTGTTGAGAAACTATCCTTACCCACTCGTAAGCATCCGCATCCATATCACATTCAATGGCTTAATGATGGTGGGAAAATTAGAATAACACAAACAGTGCGTGTTCATTTTTCCATGGGTGCTTATTCTGATTTTGCTGATTGTGATGTTGTTCCCATGGAAGCATGTTCCTTGTTACTTGGTCGACCTTGGCAGTATGATACTGATAGCTTGCATCATGGTCGTTCGAATCATTATTCTTTCATGTTTAAGGGACAGAAAATAATTATACATCCTATGACACCTGAACAAATTGTTAAAGATGATGTTGCTAGAGCTGCTAAAACTGCTAAGAAACTTGAACCATCACCATCGGTCAATTCTGAAATCAAGTTGCATGCTCCTGTTCTACTTGCTACACATGCTGATTTTGATGATTTATGTGGTGCTCAATTGCCTTGCTACACACTAGTCTGCTCTAGTCTGCTCATTTCACTTGATGATGCATCGTCTTTGGGTGTTCCCCCTGTGGTATCTAACCTTTTGCAGGAGTAAGCTGATGTCTTTCCCAAAGACTTGCCACCGGGTCTCCCACCACTCCGTGGCATTGAGCACCAGATCGACCTCATTCCAGGCGCACAGCTTCCGAATCCCGCCCCGTACCGTACAAATCCGGAAGAGACAAAGGAGATCTAGCGCCAGGTACAGGCATTTCTTGACAAGGGTTACATTCGTGAGTCTCTCAGCCCTTGCTCAGTCCCTGTGTTACTTGTTCCAAAGAAAGATGGATCCTGGCGTATGTGTGTAGATTGTCGTGCTATTAATAACATCACCATTCGTTATCGATATCCCATACCACGACTTGATGATATGCTAGATGAGCTTAGTGGTGCCATTATTTTCACAAAGATTGATTTGCGTAGTGGTTACCATCAGATTAGAATGAAACTAGGTGATGATTGGAAAACAGCTTTTAAAACGAAATTTGGCTTATATGAATGGTTGGTTATGCCGTTTGGTTTGACTAATGCTCCCAGCACCTTTATGCGCTTAATGAATGAAGTTCTAAGGCCTTTCATTAGATTGTTCGTTGTTGTCTATTTTGATGATATTCTGATTTACAGCAAGTCCATGGAAGAACATTTAGAACATGTACGTGCTGTTTTTGATACGTTGCGTGCTGCTAACTTGTTTGGTAACATGGATAAATGCATCTTTTGCACACAACGTGTCTCGTTTCTTGGCTATGTTGTTACTCCACAGGGCATTGAGGTGGATAGCAGCAAGATCAACGCCATTCGAGAGTGGCCTACACTGACGACGGTCACACATATTCGGAGTTTTCTTGGACTTGCAAGTTTCTATCGCAAGTTCGTCCGTGATTTCAGCTCCATTGCAGCGCCTCTCCACGAGCTTACAAAGAAAGGTGTGCCGTTTGATTGGAGTGATTCGCAAGAGGTAGTGTTCAGCACTTTAAAGGATAAGTTAGCCCATGCTCCTCTCTTACAATTACCTGATTTTGACAAGATATTTGAGCTTGAATGTGATGCTAGTGGTATTGGCTTAGGTGCTGTTTTGTTACAAGAAGGAAAACCTGTTGCTTATTTTAGTGAAAAATTAAGCAGTGGTAGCTTGCGATATTCTACTTATGATAAGGAACTTTATGCTTTAGTGCGCACTTTGCAAACATGGTAGCACTATCTTTGGCATCGTGAGTTCATTATTCATTCTGATCATGAGGCTTTAAAACATATTCGTACCCAAACCAATCTGAACCATCGTCATGCTAATTGGGTAGAATTCATTGAGTCCTTTCCGTACATCATTAAACATAAGAACGGGAAGGAAAATGTCATTGCTGATGTGTTGTCTCGTCGATATACTATGTTGTCCTAGTTAGATTTTAAAATTTTTGGCTTGTAGACCATAAAAGATCAATATGTCGACGATGCTGATTTTAAAGATGCTTTTGCTCATTGTATGAATGGGAAACCATGGGGCAAATTCCACATGCAGGATGGGTTCCTGTTTCGCGCTAACAAGCTGTGTGTTCCAGCAAGCTCGGTTCGTCTTTTGTTGTTATAGGAAGCACATGGAGGTGGTCTGATAGAGGCGGAGTGCCTGATCTTTCGGTGAGTGGAGATAACTTCAATTTGGTGGTTGTTGACCCTCACAATCTGACTACGACGAGCGAGACTCGAAGCGCCAATGCAATCACTGAACCAACTCCCGATGGTTACCAACCTTGCCGGCGCAAGATCAGCCTGATCACGAAGATCGTTTCCTGCACGCAATCGAAGAACGAACAAGAAAGTAATGCGATCAATCACTATATCACTCGGAGGTGGAGTTCTGAATCACAGAGGACAGCACATATTTGTGCGTGTTCTGGTGTAGCTAAAGCTAGATGTAAAACAAAACTCGAGTTGTAAATGATACAGGACTCTGACTAATAAAGGGGGCGCAGCCCCTAGGGGAGGGGCGGCTAGCAAAGGGGCGCCGCCCCTAGCATCGTGGGTGCGGGGGTGCAACCCTAGGCACCCTCTTGGGCCAGTCCGAGGCGCCCACGCACAAGGCCTCCTGTTGGGCCAGCCTTCAGTCTTCTGGGCCTTCATTCTTCAACATCATGACGAAGTTAAACTCTCTTGCACGGGCCCGAGTAATTGGCCCAGAAGGTGGTGCTGAAGAAGGTGCCGCCGGTGCTGGAGTAGGAGAAGGTGCTGCTGGTGTAGATGTACTCGTGGTGTCCTCATCATGGTCTCATGGGACATTTTGGCGTTTACAAGACACATGAGGTGTTGGCTGCTCACTTCTTTTGGCCCAGGATGCGTCCTGATGTTGAGCGCCTTGTTGCACATTGCACTACTTGTCAGAAAGCTAAGTCACGCCTGAACAACCATGGTTTGTATATGCCATTGCCTGTCCCTACTTCTCCATGGCTCAATATTTCTATGGACTTTGTTTTGGGATTGCCTAGAACTAAGAAGGGGAGGGACAACATTTTTGTGTTTGTTGATCGATTCTCTAAAATGGCTCATTTTATACCTTGTCATAAGACTGATGATGCTAGCAATATTGCTGAATTGTTCTTTAGAGAGATTATTCGCTTGCATGGTATTCCTAATACAATAGTCTCTGATCGTGATGCTAAGTTTCTCAGTCATTTTTGGAGGCCACTTCGGAAAAAATTGGGCACTAAATTGTTGTTTAGCACAACTTGTCACCCTCAGACTGATGGGCAAACTGAGGTGGTTAATCGAACTTTGTCAACCATGCTTAGGGCTGCTTTAGACAAAAATTTGAAACGTTGGGAGGATTGCTTGCCTCATGTTGAGTTTTCTTATAATCATGCCACGCCTTCTTCTACAAAGATGTGCCCCTTTAAGGTTGTTTATGGTTATATTCCTCGAGCGCCTATTGATTTGTTTGCGTTTGATGCTGAGGACGTCCCACACATAGATGTTGCTACACATGTTGATCAAATGATTAGCTTGCATGAACAAACTCAACAAAACATTGCTGCTGCTAATGCTAAGTATCAGGTTGCGGGTAGTAAAGGAAGAAAACATGTTACTTTTGAACCTGGTGATTTGGTTTGGTTGCATTTGAGAAATGATCGGTTTCCTACTTTACGACGTTCTAAATTGATGCCTCGTGCTGCTGGTCCTTTTAAGATACTAACCAAAATGAATGATAATGCTTATGTTCTTGACCTGCCTGCGGAGTTTGGTGTTTCCACTAGTTTTAATATTGCAGATTTGAAGCCGTATGCGGGAGAGGATGAGGAGTTGTCGTCGAGGACGACTTCAGTTCAAGAAGGGGAGGATGATGAGGACATCACCACCGACACGGGTACATCTACACCAGCAGCACCATTCCAGGCGTCACCGTCCGTACGAGCTACATCTACACCTGTGCCAGAGGCTCCTACACCTACGCCTTCTGGGCCAATCACACAGGCCCATGCGAAGGAGTTGAACTACATAATGCTGCTGAAGAACGAAGGCCCACAAGGGTAGTTGCTGGCCCAACAGGGAATCCCAGGTGGGGCGCCTAGGGTTGGAGGCGCCCAAGCTCGCGCCCCACCTCGTGGCCGCGCCCCTCCCCCCTCGTGGCCGCGTCGACTCTAGGGGCTGCTCCCCCTCCTTTTGTTTTCCTATATTAGATAGAGTCCTTCTCATTTTACAACTTGAGTTTGTTTTACAAATTAGCTTTAGCTACAACCGAACAGCCGCATAGCGTTGCATTCGTGTATTGCAGACTCCACCTTCGAGTGATAGTAAGATTGCTCGCCTCTTTTTCTTGTTCGTTCTTCAATTGCGTGCAGGAAACAATCTTCGTGATCAGGCTGACTTTGCACCGGCAAGGTTGGTAACCATCGGGAGTTGGTTCAGTGATTGCATTGGCGCATCGAGCTCGCTCGTCGTAGTCCGATCGTGAGGGTCGACAACCACCAAATCGATTTTATCTCCACTCACCGAAAGATCAGGCACTCCCCCTCTATCAAGAACCATGCCAACTTAGCTGAGGAGGTGGCTGCCACCAAGGAAAAACGTGGCAATCCACGTCACTGATCCAAGGGAGGCACTCACCGACGAATCAGAGCGTGACACATGGACTTCACAAGGATCCATGGGCCCACTAGAGCTCCAACTTATCAGGAAACTTTGCATGCACGGGGGAAGGATCAAAGGGCTCACATGTCAGCCACCCAGAGAAAACAAAAGCCAGGAGGCGACCCTAGGGGGCCGGCCGATCCTAGGATCGACCGAACCGACTTAGTGGCCGTCCATCTGTCGACCGGGCATCCCTGGGCCCAACAACACATTGTGGGCCATACCCGGGAGATGAGTTCCTGTATACCTGGACTACTCAACTAGTGGGCCACGGTGCTGGTACCGTTGACCACAAGGCAAGACAAGACGGACAAGGACTTGTACTAAGACTAGGATAGCTTTCCATACCATGTATAGGCTACTCCGGGTCCTACTTGAATAGTACCCTTGTACCAATCCGACTTGTAACCCTACCTCCCATGGCATATAAGGCGAGGCAGGGACCCCTCTCAAAATATACGCAATCAATACAGAGCCACGCAGCATACAGGACGTAGGGTATTACGCACATTGAGGCCCGAACCTATCTAATTGTGTGCCCCGTGTCTCACCATCGTGTTCCTGATCTCGGCGAGCCCCACCGCACAATCTACTACTTCGGGTACCCCGTCGTAGGCTCGGTGTCTAAAACACTGACAGCTGGCGCGCCAGGTAGGGGATCTCGCCGTTGATCCACTGGCGAACTCGATGGTTCTCGTTATCATCAAGCCGACCGTCGCTTTCCAGCAAGGCGACAACTTTGTTTTCGGCTCTTGAGTTTGTGTTGCTGATGGCGCCGGATCGTTCCTGCGTTTCTTAGCGCCAACTCCGGAGTCAAAGCTCAAGTCCTCGACGCTTATGCAAGCTTCGATGGAGGATTTCGTCGAAAATTTTGGCGAAATTTCGATCTCTGACCCACTCAGAGAACTCGAGTCGGAGTCCGAGTACAACTCGACTTCGCCTCTTATTCAGGCTAAGCCACTTTCTTCAGCTTCACAGCTTGCGCTCGGCCTGGATAACATTCCAGCACCACCTCTCTTCGGCCATCGCCATGTGAGTGCCGCTTACCAAGCCGCACTGAAGCGCCTCATGTGCCCCGGCTCAAAGATCGTGCTCGAGTACTCTTCGGATTCGGACGTCAACCTCGACTACTATTCAGATTCATCTGAGTTCGAGTTCGACTACGGTTCGGATTCTGCTGAAGTACAACAACTGTCTGGCCCTGCTCAAGGACTGGTGATCACATCAACACCTGAGGGTAGATTCGTCTACTAGCTTGAGCATGTGCCTGCTGATCTTACACTGGATGATCAGGAGCGCTTTATCACTTATCTCGACAACTTGCCCTTCCAGGAAGGTGCTAAGGTTGTTGATTATGACACTGATACTGAGCTCATTCAGAGTACGGGTACTTATTCAACACATCGAGAAGTGTTTGTCGTTGATGCAACTACTCCGCAAGGGCATCGTGCCAATTATCGCTTTCCGGATGACGTATCTGATGATGAACTCTCTGCCAATGCTCCTGCTAATGAAACCGCGGAGGCCAAGACTGCACGTCGCCAATGCAACGCTGATCGTGCAACCCTTCGTCGGGAACTCGCGGAAGCTCTACCTACCTGTAATCTTCAAGAAGCTCTGGAGGCGGTTGCTACTCGTGAATATCGCACTCCAGAGGAAGCTATGAACGCGATCAATCTACTCGGTCGCTCTATGCCTCGTGACAGGGCGGCTGCTGAAGTCGCAAAGCTGGCTGAGCTAGCCTACACTATGCTACGCCAGAATACCAGTGCTCCTAGTCACCATGGCAGCAGTGGCGGTGCTCATCGTACCACTCCCACTCCTCAACGAACACGTCCGGAGGCTAGACACAAGGGCATAGGTGATGATGGTAGTGTCAACAACATGTCAAGAGACTCTCGTTACGACGCTCGCACAACAATCAACGCCAGACGCGCTGAGCGTGAGAAGCAAAAGGATGCTGATTCTGATTCCTTTCCTGCTTTCTCACCTCTACTTCAAGCTCTGTTTCTTCCGGAGAAATTCAAGCCTTACGGCATCTCTAAGTATGATGGCAAGCAAGATCCAAGGCAGTGGTTGCGCTGTTATGCTGTGTCCATCTCCAATGCCGGGAGCAATGATGATACCAAGTGTATCTATTTCCCTTTTGTCTTGGAGCAAGAACCTCTCACATGGTTTGAGTCTCTCAAACGTGGTTCCATTGACAACTGGGGACAACTCAAGCATCGCTTCACCAGCAACTTCGCGGGTTCTCTGGGCCGTCATGGTACTCGGATGGACCTTGCCATGATCAAGCAAAAACAAGGCGAGACTCTTCGCGAGTACATGCGCCGCTTCTTTGAGAAGAGGGCTACTGTTGTTGATGTCACCGAGAAAGAAGTCATTGATACCTTCCAGGATGGTTTCTATGTCGATAGGCTTTTCCAAGACTTCGGTCGCGCTCGCCCAGCCAACATCACCAAGCTCAAGGAGATGATCACTCACTGGGCAGATGAGGAAGACAAGGCTCGGAATCGGTTCAAGCATCTTCGCAACAACCAGAACAACAACAACAATAACAATGCTAGAGGAAGTAGTAGTGGCAAGCAACAGCAGGGCAACCGCCAGGGTAATAACTACTCGAGCAATCCTAATCGCAAACGCAAGCCCGACAACACTGTTGCTGCCATGGAAACTACCACCAAGCCTGAAGATGATCCTCACTGGGCAACATTGACCAAGCAGAAATGCCCATGGCACCCAGAGGGCGATCATACTACAGAGCAGTGTTACCAACTTCGACGTACATTGAAGAACACACCCGAACCAACGCATCCAAACCCGCGATTTCGCAAACACAAGGGGAAGAAGGCTAACACTGACAAAGACACTAGGTTTCAGCACCCTTCCAACACTGTCAATGTCATATTTGGTGGGATTCCAACCAAGCGCATGCAGAAGCTAGCACTCAGGGAGATCATGTCCATCCAACCAGCAGCTCCCACTTTTCTCAAGTGGTCTGAAACCCCCATTACCTTCTCAAGGGCGGATCAATGGACTAGTTTCTCTGAGCCAGGACGATATCCTCTCATTCTGGATCCAGTGGTAGCAGGCTCCAGGCTTACCAAGGTTCTCATTGATGGTGGCAACGGTCTCAATGTCCTGTTTGCCAAGACTTTGAAGAAGATGGGCCTGGATGTCACCAATATGCTTACCAAGACCAACTCACCGTTCTATGGTATTATCCCGGGCAATGCAGCTGTTCCTTTGGGTTCAGTTGTACTACCCGTTACCTTTGGGACTAAGGATCACTACCGCACCAAGTACATCAAGTTTGAGGTTGCTGACTTCGAGACTTCTTACCATGCCATTCTGGGCAGGCCTGGTCTCGCTAAGTTCATGGCTATCCCGCACTATGTGTACTTGGTTCTCAAGATGCCGATCCCCAAAGGAGTTCTTTCATTGCAAGGGGATCTGAAGCATTCTTACGACTGCGATACAAAAGCCGTAGAACTTGCCTCGACTACTCAAGTACCCAATGCGATGATGGAAGTCTTCACTACTGCTAAAAAGCTTACTCCAAGCAAGCTGGAGGTTCCTGAGAAGACTGACAACAACAACAAGCCTGCACCGTCTGGTGATGTCCTGCTCAAAGCCATTGACCTTGGCATTGGTGACAGCAGCAAGACGACCATGATCAGTGCACAGCTTGATCCTAAATAGGAAGACGCGCTCGTCAACTTCCTTCGGGCTAACCGTGATATCTTTGCGTGGAAGCCGTTTGACATGCCAGGTGTGCCTAGGAGGTTGATCGAGCACTCACTCAACGTCGATCCTAACGCTACCCCCAAGAGACAACACCTTCGTCACTTTGCTGATGATCGCAGGGCTGCTATCAAGAAAGAGTTTGCCAAACTACTCGCGGCTGGCTTCATCCGAGAAGTTTTTCACCCGCAATGGCTTGCTAACCCTGTGCTAGTCAGAAAGAAGAACTCTGATGACTGGAGGATGTGTGTCGACTACACTGATCTCAATAAGCATTGCCCCAAGGATCCTTTTGGGTTGCCGCAGATTGATCAAGTCATTGACTCTACGGTGGGCTGTGCTCTACTCTGTTTCCTGGATTGCTACTCTGGCTATCATCAAATCGCAATCAAGGAATCTGATCAAGAGAAGACCGCATTCATCACCCCGGTTGGTGCTTATTGTTATACAACAATGTCCTTCGGGTTGAAAAATGCCAGTGCTACATATCAAAGGGCTATCCAAGTGTGCTTCAAGAGGCAGCTTCACAAGAACGTGGAAGCATACGTGGATGATGTCGTTGTAAAGACTAGGGATCCAGACATGCTTATCACGGATCTTGAGGAAACATTCGCTTCGCTACGCAGGTACCAATGGAAGCTCAATCCCAACAAATGCGTCTTTGGTGTATCATCTGGAAAACTACTCGGGTTCATCATTAGCCATCGTGGCATCGAAGCAAACCCCAAGAAGATTACCGCCATCTCCAACATGCAAGCTCCGACTACTATCAAAGATGTCCAGAAGCTTACTGGTTTCATGGCATCACTCAATCGCTTCATCTCGTGACTTGGAGAACGGGGTTTACCTTTCTTCAAGTTACTCAAGCGGCAAGAGAAGTTTACGTGGACAACTGAAGCTGATCAAGCTCTTTCTCAGCTCAAGGAGTTCTTATCCAGGCCACCAGTCCTCATAGCTCCTCTGCCTAATGAAGAGCTCTTGCTCTACATCGCTGCGACTACTAATGTTGTCAGTACTGCTATTGTCGTTGAGCGGCAGGAAGAAGGCCATGGCTACCCTGTCCAGAGGCCTGTCTATTTCGTTAGCGAAGTACTCTCAGAGTCCAAGGCTCGCTACCCTCCGGTACAGAAGCTACTCTATGCGGTTCTGATCACTTCACGGAAGCTCCGTCACTACTTCGACGAGTACAAGATTTCTGTGGTCACTAGCTACCCGCTTGGCGAGATATTGCACAACCGGGATTCCACAGGAAGGATTTCTAAATGGGCTGTAGAGCTTGGTGCTCTATCGCTCGAGTTCAAGTCTCGCACTGCTATCAAGTCTCAAGCCTTGGTTGATTTCATGGCTGAGTGGCGGGAAAATCAAGTCCCAACTCCAATTGAGCGTCCAGAACATTGGGTCATGTACTTTGACAGTTCCCTCAAGTTGGAAGGTGCTGGTGCCAGGGTACTTTTGATTTCCCCCAAGGGCGAGCAACTCAAATATGTTTTGCAGATCTTCTGGAAGGTCTCAAACAACGAAGCTAAATATGAAGCTCTACTACATGGTCTTCGCCTTGCAGTCTCTCTTGGCATTACACGACTACTTGTTTATGGTGATTCTTTGGTGGTCATCAATCAAGTCAACGATTCTTGGAATCGTAATGCTGAAAACATGGATGCGTACTGTCAGGAGGTATGCAAACTCGAGAACAAATTCCATGGTCTCGAGTTCCATCATGTGGTCCGCGACAACAATGTTGCTGCGAATGTCTTGTCGAAGCTGGGATCTACACGAGCTCAAGTGCCAGCAGGAATCTTCGTCCATGAACTCCACAAACCATCAATTCCGGAGCAATCATCTGCACCCGCGACTACTTCAGTTCAACCTGATCGAGAAGTGCTTATGTTTGACGTGGACTAGAGAACTCCCTTTATCGACTACATTAAACACCAGGTTATTCCTGAAGACAAGTCAGAAGCCGAGCGCATCTCACGCCGCGTCAAGGCTTACGTTCTAGTCGGAGATCAACTCTACAAGCGAGGCACAAGCTTTGATGTACTCATGAAGTGCGTTTCTCGCGAAGAAGGCAAGGAAATCTTGGAGGAGACACACAAAGGAATCTGTGGCAATCACGCTTCTTCCCGCACCTTGGTGGGAAAAGTGTTCAGACGTGCTTTCTACTAGCCTACAGCTCTCGCTGATGCAGAGGAACTAGTCAAGAAGTGCTAGGGATGCCAATTCTTCGCCAAGCAACAACACGTTCCTGCCTACAAGCTCATCACGATACCACCAACTTGGCCTTTCACTTGCTGGGGGCTGGAGATGATTGGTGTGGAGGATATACCCCCCGGGTCCCACACGGAGGGGTTTCATAACGTGTATACGTATGCAGAGATGGGCCCACCCGTGTGGAGATACGGCACGGTGTACGGATCAGGATGAGGCGGCGCCCGAGGAGATATCATCCCATGAATAAAGGCCGGTTAGTTAGGAAAGATATTACTTGAGCCGGAAGGCCAAATCTTGTAATCGGTTAGCTATAGATTCCCTGAGATCTGTAACCCTACCCCCCCAGGCTATATAAGGGCGGCAGGGACCCCCCTCAGAAATAAGTCCATCTGATTCCCAATCGCGGAACCATCAATACAACACACCGAGCATAGGGTGTAGGGTATTACGCCTCCCGGCGGCCCGAACCTGGATAAACCCCTGTGTCCTTTGTTCACCATCTAGCTCCAGTCTCGGCGATCCCCTCCACACAATCTACCACCATAGCCTACCCCGTGGTGGACTGCCGGTCCATTGCACCGACAGTTGGCGCGCTAGGTAGGGGTTCGCCGTGATAATTGGCGAGCTTGATGGCCGGAGTTAAGATCCCTGCTAGTTGCCTCGCCCTCGCCGCGTTGGGAGCGGGAATCCCTTTCGGGAGCCTCGATCCCGTCTCCGCCATCGATGAGCAGGCGGCTGGCTACGTGACTACTCCTCAGGGTCACATCATCATCGGGGAAATCCCATGCGTTCTCTCCGACACTGTGATCACCACAGAAAAGCCTTCCGGAGCGGTTTCCACACCGCCCGCGAGGAGAAGACCGGTTGCCAGATCCAATCTGGACAAGCCCAAAGCCTGCCGAGTGCTTTTCGGCATGTCGCAGCAAACCCGGAGGCCATCCCTCCCGGTTCGAGATCTGACGATTGCAGGGTCATCGAACCCTCCCGCGAACGATCTGGTTGAATCTTTCGACCAGGTCATTAGCCACATGGCTGACACCATCACCATCTGCGAGGCAACCTTGGGTACCCCACAGTCCGAGTGCTTTCCCTTCGGGTTGAAGAGCACCGCCGCCTCCGTGATCACGGAGAAGGTGAAGCGAGACCTAGCGGTGATCCCTGCGCCCGAGCCAGTTGAATACTACTCGGACGAGGACTCACCGCGCTTCGTGAACGTGGTTCTCTCCCCCATGCGAGAGGGAAACCGCGATGCGTCCCTCCTCCCCATACTGGAGGAGGGCGAGGACGGTCAACTCTACGATTGGACTACGGATGAATCTGGGGATGAGCGCCGGTCAGGTCGGCGGTCTAGACCTGAGTACGTCTCGGATGGGTCCTTTGCATCCCTTGAGGCGGCTCTTGGTTTGGACGAAAGCTCTCCCTCCCGCGGGTCCAACGACACGATCCTGATCAGCACTTCAAGCTCACCCTCGGACCTGTCTGACAGAAGCTGGTCACCTGCCTTTGTCTAAGCGGCAGCACCAGGGGCTCCGCCCGCGGTCTCCGAGGACGAGCACACTCAAGATAATGAGACAGCCGCACAAAAGGCCGATCGGATACACAAGAATGCGGACCAAGCGTGACGGCGCCAAGAAGCCCAGCACGACGAGGAATAGAACGAGGATTTTTACGAAAGTTCCGACCGCCCGTGCCGCAACAGGCGGCGACGTCACACCCGCCGATCCAACAGAGTCCAGCCTCGCAGGCTCGAGGATGACTTCACCCTCGAGTACGATGGGCACAAGGTCTACGCGACCCCCAAGGCAAACCTCATTGTGCTAAATGAGGCGATTGAGAGGTTGCCTCCGACTACGCCGGACATTGGGCGCATACGGGCCCTGGTACAGGCCGCTGCGACCCAGCACAACCGCGTCGATCCCTCCCCACTAGTCGGGCAGGGGGAGATGGAGGGTACCCACCGTCCGCGCCGTAAAAGAGCACGGCGCGACGGAGGTGAGGACTTGCGCGATAGGCTCCGTGGCCGCGACGCAAGGAGCACAATCAACCGCAACTGCGAGGAGCACCATCGTCAGGAATCTAGACGACGCAACGACTATGACAGGGAGCATGGAGCTCTCCATTGCCAAGAAAGACGCGGCGACTTGCAGAGCGGGTATGAAGACTACTACTCGGATTCCTATGGGGAGTCTGGGGATAGCTACAGCTCTTATGAGCGGTCGGCCGGTGGACGCCGTGGAGGTCGAGAGGGTGCCCCATCCTACGATGGCTTCCTCTCCCTCTCAAAAAGGCTACGTCAGGTGACATGGCCCCGAGGTTTCAAGCTGTCCGACATCGACAAATACGATGGCACATCGGACCCCACGCAATGGCTCCAGATCTACTCCACCGCGGTCAAGGCTGCGGGAGGAAACGCCGACGTGATGGCAAACTACTTGCCTATAATGCTCACGAAGGGGTGCAGAAACTAGCTTGCGGGGCTCCCAAGGAACTCCATTACATCCTGGGACGACCTCTGCAAGTTTTT
Organism: Cenchrus fungigraminus; assembly: GCA_036936925.1. Lineage (NCBI taxonomy): Eukaryota > Viridiplantae > Streptophyta > Magnoliopsida > Poales > Poaceae > Cenchrus > Cenchrus fungigraminus. Next base: position 86,189,136 of record CM072779.1, on the reverse strand, counting down.
CACGAGCCAATACTCTGGCACATGGGAGACCCCGGGGAACAGGAGAATGCTGGACCAGATCCGACAGTGCAAGAACGAGTCACTGCGCTCGTACATTCGACGCTTCTCCGAAAAGAAGAACTCTCTTCCTTTCGTCGAGGAGCACGACGTCATCAGTGCCTTCTAGCATGGACTGGCTTACGGCAAGCTGGTGAATAGGTGGGCCCAGAATCCCCCGAAGACTGTAAACGAGCTCTTCGCCATAGCCAACAAGGAGGCTGACGGTGAAGAGGCAGAACGCGAGCAGCTGAAGCACATCAAGTCCCGCTGGAAGTCGATGATTCCCCATGTCCGCGTCGGCCACGTCACGATCCGGATCGAGAGGGAGAAACCTCTCAGCAGGGCGCGCGGCGCAACAGGAGGCGCAAGTCGGCCGAGGTCGTAGCGGCCGTAGAGCCCGCCCCGAAGCACATGGACCCCTCTGAGTTCCAGAGGATGCTGGACATGCAATGCCCGTACCACAAAAACCATAAGCACTCAGCTCGCGACTGCTTTGGCCTTAAGAACCACTTCTCCGGCAACGGCCGCTCGAAGGGTCCCTCCAAGAACGACAAGGGCAAGGGGAAACGCGCTCCCCCGGCGGATGATGACGAGGAAGACTTCCAGGTCGCCGATCGTACGGTCAACATGATCTATGGCGGCCCGGATCAGATCGAGGGAAAGCGCAAGGCCAAGCTCACGGACAGGTTACTGGTGTATGCGGCCCAACACGGCACGCCCCAGTTCCTGCGGTGGTCGGAAGTCCCAATCACTTTCAGTAGGGAGGATCACCCGGAGGCAGTCGTCAAGCCCGGGCGGTACCCCCTCGTGCTGAAGCCTACGATCCGTAATGTGGGACTTTGCAAGATGCTGGTGGACGGGGGTAGTGGCCTCGACATATTATTCGCCAGCACGCTCAAGGAGTTGGGCCTCACTCCCTTGGACTTGAGCCCGACCGACAAGCCTTTCTTCGGGATTGTACCCGGAGATCCCTGCGTGCTCGTCGAGTTCCTGCGTGCAAACTCTGACATATTCGCCTGGAAACCAGCGGATATGCCCGGAGTGCCTAGAGAGCTCACTGAGCACTCCTTGAAGGTTGACCCGAATGCTAAGCCGATCAAGCAAAAGCTTCGTCTGTTCGCGGCTGACCGCAAGGAGGCAATAGGGGTAGAGGTTACGAAACTGTTAGCTGCCAAGTTCATCAAAGAGGTGTATCACCCAGACTGGCTGGCTAATCTAGTGCTTGTATCTAAAAAGAATAAGCAATGGAGAATGTGTGTTGATTATACCGATCTCAACAAACACTGCCCCAAAGACCCCTTCACCCTCCCTCGAATAGACCAAGTCGTTGATTCCATGGCGGGCTGTGCTCTGCTCTATTTTCTCGACTACTATGCAGGCTACCACTAGATTAGGCTGAAGGTCGAAGACCAGATCAAGACGTCGTTCATTACGCCCCATGGTGCATACTGTTACTTGACAATGTCCTTTGTTCTGAAGAACGCCGGCGCGACGTACCAGCGTGCCATCCAGGCATGCTTGAGGTCCCAAATCGGCGTAAACTGCGAGGCATACGTAGACGATGTCGTAGTCCAGATTCGAGACCCTGATAACCTTATCAAGGACCTGTCTGAGAGCTTCGATAACCTGAGGATTTACCGGTGGAAACTTAACCCGGAAAAATGCATTTTCGGCGTTCCCTCAGGAAAACTACTCGGATTCCTCATCAGCAATCGCGGCATAGAGACAAACCCAGAGAAGATCTACGCGATCACTCGGATGAAGCCTCCCAAGTGCCAGAAGGACGTACAGAAACTAGCCGGGTGCATGGCGGCACTCAGCCGGTTCATCTCATAACTCGGTGTACGAGGCCTGCCCTTCTTCAAACTCCTCAAACATCAAGGTGATGATTTCAAGTGGGATGAGGAGGCACAGAAGTCTTTCTTAGAACTCAAGAGCTATCTGCAAAAGGCCCCCATCTTCACAGCACCAGAGCGGGGGGAAACTCTCTACCTCTACATCTCGGCTACCACGCATGTGGCAAGCACGGTACTAATGGTGGAGCGCAAAGAGGAAGGACATGCTTACGCTGTCCAGAGGTTGGTCTACTTCATAAGCGAGGTATTGACCGACTCTAAGGTGCGGTACAATCAGGCGCAGAAACTGCTCTACGCACTGTTCATCACCGCATGCAAGTTGAAGCACTACTTCGAAGCTCATAAAATCGTTGTAGTTTCCGACTACCCCATAGGCGACATCTTGCACAATAGAGATGCCATGGGAAGGATCGTGAAGTGGTCCATCGAGCTAGCCACACACGACATATCTTTCATACCACGTAACACGATCAAGTCGCAGGTACTCGCAGACTTCGTGGCAGAGTACACGGAGATCCAGATGCCATCCATTGCCGCTGAACCTGAGTACTGGACCATGTACTTTGATGGATCACTCAGGATTAAAGGAGGCGTGACCGGCATAATTTTCATCTCCCCAACAGGAGAAAAACTACGATACTTGCTGCAGGTCATGTTCAAGGTTTCGAACAACGCGGCCGAGTACGAGGCGGCCCTTCACGGGCTCCGTATCGCCCTGTCGCTTGGGATAAAATACCTGATGGTCAAGGGCGACTCTGCTTTGGTGGTAAACCAGGTTAACAAGAAGTGGAACCGGACCAGCGAGAAGATGGAAGCATATTGCGTGGAGATCCGCAAACTCGAAGTCAAGTTCTACGGCCTGGAGTTTCAACATGTACTCCGTAACGATAACAAGGCGGCCGATGAGCTGGCAAACATGGGATCCACGAGAGCCTAGGTACCACCCGGTGTCTTTGTTCAAGATTTGATCAAGCCCTCCATCAAGGACCCCAATGCGCAAGTCGATCCATCAGAAGGACTCGGCGGAGTCCTAATGATTGAGCCACAACCCGAGTGGATCTCAGAGATGGTCGAGTACATCAAGGACGGCACGCTCCCGAATCCTTCACCAGGTCAGGAAAGGGAGACGCGAGCGCTGCACGAACGGATCAGCCGCAGGAGTAAGAACTATGTCTTGATTGGCGACAACCTGTACCGCCGAGGTGGACAGTCCCGAGGACTCCAGAAGTGCATACCGGAGGAAGAAGGACGACAACTCCTAGCGGAGATTCACGGAGGCATGTGTGGCAACCACGCTGGGGCAAGAACCATTGTTGGGAAAGCCTTTCAGTCTGGTTTCTACTGGCCCACAGCCGTCGCGGACGCTGAAGCACTGGTGAAACATTGCGAGGGATGTCAATTCTTTGCAAAACAAATACACGTTCCAGCACAAGCTCTGCAGACGATACCTGTTTCATGGCCCTTCGCGTGCTGGGGACAAGACATGATCGGGCCTTTCAAGAAAGCATCTGGAGGGTACGACCACATCCTGGTGGCAGTTGACAAGTTCACCAAATGGATAGAGGTCAAGCCAATAAAGGTGCTCACGGCTGCCAAGGCGGTTGAATTCATAGGAGAAATTGTGCATAGATTCGGTGTCCCTAACAGGATAATAACCGACCTAGGTACAAACTTCACAGGAAGGGAGTTCCAGGAATATTGCGATGAACTCCTCATCAAGGTGGCATGCGCCTCAGTCGCGCACCCACGCGCCAATGGCCAAGTTGAGTGAGCTAAAAGAGCGGTGCTCGAGGCACTCAAGAAATGCGTCTTCGATCGCCTGAAAAAGTACGCGACTCGTTGGCTACGCGAACTCCCCGCAGTACTCTGGGGACTGCGGACACAGTCGAGTCGTTCTACTGGTCAGACTCCTTTCTTCCTGGTATACGGATCTGAGGCGGTGCTCCCCACCGACCTCATGTTCAATGCACCAAGAGTTGAAGTATACGATGAAAATGAGGCTGAAAAGGCGCGGATTGAGGACATCGACAGCATCGAAGAAGGACGGCTCGCAGTGACAATCTAGGCAGCACGGTACGCCCAAGCTTTGCGGCGTTACCATGATAAAAATGTGCAGGAGAGCTTTTTGTGTTGGAGATCTAGTCCTACGAAGGATCCAAAGCAAGAAGGACATGCACAAGTTAGCAGCCCCATGGGAGGGGCCATTCATAGTGAAGGAAGTCAGTAGGCCAGGTGCTTACCGGCTGATGCGGGAGGATGGCTCGGATGTGCCTAACTCATGGAACATCAAGCACCTACGCCGTTTCTACCCATAATAAAGCTATGTATCATTTTCTGTTCAAAGTTTTTCGTACATTATACATGTTAGCAGTCTATGACAATGAATTTAGATTCATGTCTCATGAAGTTTTTCTACTTCGTTCTTACATCTGCTCACATGCTTTTTTCACCCAAGTTTCAATTCTGAAACCTGGGGACTGCTTTACATACAGCAAAGCTTTCCATGTTAAAACTAAATAACGCTCATCTAACACGGATCTTACGACTCACAAAGTACTCGGTGGCACACGTCTTAAATCGTGGGTCGAGGTTTTCGCCAAGCTAAGGTACTACGCGTGTATGAGAGTACGCCCTCTGCGCTAGGAAACTAAGGCCAATGAGCCTACGATTTCCCGTAATAGACTAACTACCGAGGAAATTAACAGTACAAAGATACCGTCAAAGTAAAGCGCCTACTTAAAAGTACCAAATGTCAACGAACCAGAGTACCGGTGCACCAACAGCACCACATAATATTACAATTTTTTAACTTCAAAGTTTTTTATGGCTGGGATAGGAGGGCTTCAGCACCAACTTCTTCATCAGCCGCCGCCACGACGTCATCAGCAAGCTGCTTCGCCGTGTCCTTCACCTCCTCCAGCAGTCGCTCAGCCTGCTGCGGTGACGTCCCACGAGCGATGCCGCCGCGGAAGCGATCCACGTTGATCGAGGGGTAGAAGGAGCGGAAGACGGCGAGGCAATGGCTGGCACTTGCCACACCGACTTCGTAAAGACAGCCAGGGAAGCGCGTCACCGCCGCCTGGGCACGCTCCAGAAGGGTCGGCGGGCGCACCACCGGGTCGCCGAACTGGCGCACAGAGGAGGACTCGGCAAGGGGCGCCAGCTCGTCCAGGATGGGGCGCAGCGCCTCGCCGAGAGCTTTGAACTGAGCCCTCTCCGATGCGACGCGGGCCTCAAGGTCTGCATATTGGGCAAATTGTTTTCGCCGGAAATCTGCTCAACGTCAGAAGTACTTATCAACAAACATCCAAGGAAAACAAGGGGATTGCCAGGTAACCAACCTGACAGCTCTTTTCTCGCCACAGCAGCCTGCCTGGACGATTCCTGTCCATGCCGCCGGAGCTGTTTCATGTGGCCCCACAGGGATTTGAGCTCTTCCTCCACCTTGGCCCGAGCTATTGCCAAGAATTGATCAGCACAAGGCACTCGGGCAATGGCGAAACAAAAGCAAAACATAATCAACATACCTTGCTGGTGTTCCTCCGCCACTGCCTGGAACGTCGCCTCGTTCACCTCCACAGCCGCCTTCTCCCGCCGCAGCCTCTCGACCTCCCGGTTGTTGCTGTCTCGCTGAGCAACAGCTTGCTGCTCGAGACGCTCCAAACGGGTGCGCAGAGTGGCATTCAGATCGGCAGCGGTGCCAACGCGGTCGAGCACAGTGCTCTTGCGCGCGGATTCCGAGGCCACGGTCTGTCGAGGCATAGCAAGAAGTGAAACAACCACAGCTAACAAGCACCTACGAGGATAAGAGGAAAAAGAATTACCTCTGCAAGCTGGAGGGTCCTCCGCGCAATGGTGACGAGCTCCGTGCGGTTCTCGGCGTCGATCGCCGGATCCCCAAGCACTTCATTCACAAGGCTGCCACACACCTGGGCGACGCGCCCAGGACGTGGCGGGCTGAGACGAGGCTGAGGGAGTTCCCGCTGGATCTCCTCGACATCGGAGGCCCCAGCCGCAGTGCCGCCGGAAGCTGCAACGTTTCCATCCTCACGCTGGGGACTGGGATCACGAGCAGCAGCATCAGCAGCGGCAGCAGTAGCATCAGGAACCCCCGACGCAGCAGTCGGGTTCTCATCAGAAGCACTCGGGCGCGGTGACACTGGGGTGGCAGATGGCAGGGACGACTCGCCAACATCGGAAGGGAAGCCGCTGGGACCCCTGCTCGTACAAACAAGACATAAAGATCTCTTTCCAATCCCTGGAACCCAAGAGAAACAAGGATGGGAAATTTCAAAAAGACTTACTCGGAGGACACGCGCACGCGGGTGCACCGCAAAAAGCTAGAGCCAGAGGAGGCAGATCGCTTCACCCCACTGACCATCGCAGTCGCTGCCAAAGGTGCCGGTAACGGCGCCGTAGCGGCAGCTTGCGTGGTGGGGTGCGCAGCGCCCGCCGCCGGCGGCACGGAGCCCGCTTGCTCAGAAGGAAGAGAAGAAGTGAAGTGACCAGTAGGCACCGGCGTCACCTGAGCCGTCGTCACCGAGGGAGCTTCGCCGATGTCAAACGAGAGGGGGATCTCCTCCTCCTCGTCCTCCGACAGCACGAGCTTGCGCCGGCGCGCCTCTGGGTCGTTGATCTTGAGCGACCTAGGGGGCGCACGTCGCACCTCAGGATTCCGGCTGCCTTTGCGCTCCTTTCCCTTGCTTGCCGGCGCGGCGCGTCTCCTCTCCGGAGCAGGGGCTGCGGGCTGACGGGGCTCAGACTGAATCCCCTCACCGCCGCCCGCCGCGATGTAGGCTCTAGCGCGCTCCATCCTCTGCAGCTCGCCAAGGCGGCCGGTCAAAGGACCCTGTCCGGCCAATGAGCCAAGCACAGGTGCCACAGAGACAAAAGCCCTGCGATCCTATGGTTTCGCAGAAAGACAAACAGAACCATTTCATCAAACATCTGGTGGGCACATGTTCATGCCCTAATGGGAGCCTTATAAAAGACAAAAGCGTTACCTCAGGCGGATAGTTCGCCAGGTTGAACGGCTTCGGCGTGTCGCGGTTGGAGATGACGGTGTCGGGAACGAAGCACTGACGGACGCGCTCCTTCAGCTCCTTTGCTCTCCCCGGCTCTACCGCTCGCCGAGCCGCGTCGAGGTCGTCGCCAGCATACTCGTATGCCGGGCGCACCCTATCCCGGAGCGGCTGCGTGTACCGGACGGCGAAGCTCGCCATCACCGCGACGCTAGTGAGCCCGGCCTCCTTCAGCTTCCAGATATGCTCCAGCAGCATGGACACCTGCCCCATCTCAGCATGGCCTAGCTCTTCATCCCAGCATGGGAGAGGAGTCGGCCGTGTGTCGACATCGCAGGGCACCGTCGAAGCATGGTTGGTGGTGTAGAACCACTCCGAATGCCAGCCCTTGTTGGAGCTAACAAGCGGTACCGGAATGTACTCAACAGAGTGTCTCTGCTTGAGCTGGAATCTAGCGCCGCCCACCACCTGTGGCTTCTTGGCGTTCGGGTGTGGCTTCACCCAAAAGAAGTAGCGAAAAAGATTGAAATGCGGGGCGATTCCAAGAAACACCTCGCACAGATGCACACAAATGGAGATGTGCAAAATACAGTTGGGGTTGAGATGGCACAGCTCCAAACCGTAGTAGTAGAGCAGGTCGAGGAAGAAGGGATGCGCGGGCAGGCCGAACCCGCGGAGGTAGGCCGACTCGAAGACGACGGTGTCGTCGGTCGACGGTGTGGGGAACTCCTCCCCCGCAGCGGGCTGCCATCCCTCGACGGCGGACTCCAGCAGCACTCCGCCCAGCACTAGGGCGGTGATGCACTCTATCGTGGAGACGGAACGCACCCACACCTCGCTCCGCACCGGTGGCGGAAGTGGGGATGACGACGACGGAGACGGCGAGCGCCTCGCCTCGGAGGCGCCGCGCCTCGACTTCTTCGAGAGCCGGCGGGATCCCGCCGGCAACATCCTCGCAAGGCTCGGGGACTCGGGCGGGGAGCGAACTACACCCTCGCTACACTCGGGGACTACCCGAGAGCAGCAGCCTGGATACAGCGCAGCGGCGCATCTAGATCTGCAGCCTCGCCGGAGCCAAATCCGGTAGGGATCGAGCTAATGCGGCGATGGATCCGGCGGATCGAGGGCGGAGCGGCCGGAGGAGGAAGAGCAAAGGGCAGCTACGTGGTTTCCTATGGGAAGCGGAGTGACGTGACTGCAGGGGTGCGTGGCGTACGACCCCCCCCCCGGGCTGCCTTAAATGCGGCAGACGGAACGGTGGTCATGGCGGGCCCCGCCCCCGTGCGGTCGCGTCGCCACGCGCGGGAGATTCTTCTCGCGAGAAACTCAAGAGCACGACGCGCGCGCGACGCGCTAGCACTCAGCCTTATCCGGGACGCTTCCGATTCCGGCTGCTGGGCCTAAACGGGCCATGGCTCTAAATGGGCCGATGGGTTAAAGCCTTTCCTTCTACGGGGAGGCATCCTTAAACTTAAAAGGGCTTTCCAAAAACGATTGGTTGGCTTAAATTACTTAGAGGCCGTGACCCAGAGTCACGTATTGCTAGGTTATTAGATAACCCGCCCTCGAAAATTCGGTTTGGACTCCTAAGAGAGCTCCAGAAGTCTGCTAGCTCATGAGTGTTCTCCCGGAGGCATGCCATACACAGGCCAAAGCTGTTCAGAAGTCACGAATATGTTGACTAGGACAGGTGACCTTGCGCGAGTGCTCCGTGAGAACATGGTGGGCCACATGGCAAATTTGGCATAGGGCTAGAGCTCTAACCAGACACCGTACCGGGTCAGATGATCCGAGTGATACTCTCCCAAATGGGATGATGGTAATACCGAACTAAACCCTTTTAGAGCTTCGAAATAGTTACTTTAACTATTACGAACCTCGGGGACTACCCTAATGGGCGCATCTTGAGATGCGCCCATTCAACGGCTACAACCCGCCACCGTGATCATCCGGAATTATTCCAAGACAAAGTCTCATTGACTAAAGTCAGGATCGGGGAAACGGGAGGCAATTAGTGGTACCTTCTTCCTAAAGGGGCACCCATTCTAGAAGACATCAGGGAGCGGTCACTTAGATTCTCTTTTGACCCTAGATAAACCTCTTCAATCTTTATCTAGGCTCGGGGACTAAGTGTGTACACTTCGTCTTCGACGAAGTTGTACGATCTCCAAGCCCGAATGATCAGAGTAAATTACAAACATGGTGAAGAGCTCTCCTCAACCAACCGGCAACCACGAGTTCAGCTTCAAGACCACTCGGCTACACCAAAGATCAGATCAGACAGGATTTAAAGCACTCAGACGGAAGGCATTAAGCACTCGGCTGAATTGCGAAAGTACACAAGAAGGTGCACCGAGCTGAAGATCGAAGTTGCAGTCTGGTCAAGAAGCGCTCGGGGACTGCTGTGGGGGATATACCCCCCAGGTCCCACACGGAGGGGCTTCATAACGTGTATACGTATGCGGAGATGGGCCCACCCATGTGGAGATACGGCACGGCGTACGGATCAGGATGAGGCGGCGCCCGAGGAGATATCATCCCATGAATAAAGGCCGGTTAGTTAGGAAAGATATTACTTGAGCCGGAAGGCCAAATCTTGTAATCGGTTAGCTATAGATTCCCTGAGATCTGTAACCCTGCCCCCCAGGCTATATAAGGGCGGTAGGGACCCCTCTCAGAAATAAGTCCATCTGATTCCCAATCGCGGAACCATCAATACAACACACCGAGCACAGGACGTAGGGTATTACGCCTCCCGGCGGCCCGAACCTGGATAAACCCCTGTGTCCTTTGTTCACCATCTAGCTCCAGTCTCGGCGATCCCCTTCACACAATCTACCACCATAGCCACCCCGTGGTGGACCGCCGGTCCATTGCACCGACAATTGGTCCTTTCCCAAATGCTCCAGGGGGATTCAACAGAGTTCTGGTGGCTATCGACAAGTTTACCAAGTGGATTGAGGTCAAGCCTGTTACCTGCCCCAAGGCTGATAGAGTCCTCGACTTCTTGGATGATATCGTACATCGCTATGGGTTCCCTAACCGCATCATCACAGACCTGGGTTCGAATTTCAACAATCACCAGTTCTGGGAGTACTGCGAGAACAGTGGAATAGACGTCCAGTACGTCTTCGTCGCTCACCCACGTGCCAACGGCCATGTCGAACGCGCCAATGGGATGATACTCGATGCTCTCAAAAAGCGACTGTATGATGCAGCAAATACCAAGGGCGGCAAATGGATCAAGGAACTACCCAATGCACTCTGGGGGCTACGCACTCAGCCTACTACCCCCACAGGGCAGTCACCTTACTTCCTGGTCTATGGCTCTGAAGCCGTTTTGCCTGCTAATGTCATGTGGCGTTCTCCGACGGTTGATCAGTACGAAGAAGGCGTAGCTGAAGAAACAAGACAAACAGATGTCGACAGTCTCGAGGAAGCTCGCTGCAACGCACTCGTTCAATCCACTCGATACCTTGAGAAGATTCACCGCTACCATGACCGCAACGTTAAGGAACGCTCCTTCAACGTTGGTGACTTTGTCCTTCGTCGCATCCAGAATACGACAGGGCTACACAAACTCAACTCGCCATGGGAAGGTCCTTTCTCTGTCGCAAAGGTTACTGGCCCAGGCTCATATCGTCTTCAAACTCTAGAAGGCGAGGAAGTCGGCAACTCTTGGAACATCGACCAGCTTTGTCGCTTCTACCCGTAGGGGGTCTCAACAACCCTCTCTAGACAGCTCCAGCTGTAAAAACAACTCGTATTGGGTTTCATCAACCCTTTCCAGGCAGCTTCGATTGCAACCACTCAACAGATAGCTACGGTTGTCACCACTCGTAGGGGATCAAGATAATGCTCTCCAGACAGTTTCGGCTGTATCTTCTCGTGGCTTTCAGCTGTGAGCACTCGTAGGGGGCTTCATCAACCCTCTCCAGGCTGTCTCATTCTGCGACCTCGTAGGGAGTCATGATAACTCTCTCCAGACGATCCTATATCATGTAGAACAATAAGTGGCACATGCTGTCCATGTCTCTACTTATCAACAAGAGGCTTCGGCCTAGAGTAACACCCTTCTGGTAGGGTCTCAGTGGAACTCTCACACAAGTTGCTGCTACAGCAAGGATGAGTTCATCACACTATCCCCTACGGTCTTACTCATTCCTCGGAACATCCTTGCGAGTACTCTCTCACTAGGCTCATAGCCTCAGAGGTACTTAAGACATTGTAAACACTGTACAATGTATTCAGTAATAAAGTTGCTACTCTATACCGACTTGTTACTGTCCTTTACTTGTTCATAACAAAGCCTTCTTTACGCTGCTACAACTAAGGTGTTCAACTCGTTATGAATAAGTTCTTTTCGAGTACTCTCTCACTAGGCTTAAAAGCCTCAGAGGTACTTAAGACATTGTAAGCTCTGTATAATGTGTTTAGTACAAGTCGCTACTCTATATCGATTTGTTTCTACTCTTTGCTTTTTTCATGACAAAACCTTCTTTTACGCTGCTACAGCTAAGGTGTTCAACTCGTCATGATTTAAGCTAACATTCTTCGGAACATATATACACTTGAGTACTCCTACTCGTGTATCGTATCTCTTTTTGCAGCCTCACACTCAATACCAACTCGAGTACACAGCCAACACATAAGCATACAAGGGATCCAGATAATTGACTTACTCAAGTTTTCAATTATATTACATAAACACTTGTTCGGGATTACATTTGTTTCTCCCTAGTGTTTCTACTCTACAGGTACATCTAACGGAGATCAATGAACTTGGAGACTTGCTGCATCCCTGGGTGTTTTGGTGGAGTTTGAGCCCCGAAGCAAGCCTCCTCCTTGCCTATAAATAGAAGGGGAGGGGCTCCATTTCTCACACACCACTCTCTCCATTCTCCTCTCACTTTTAGTTTCCAAGGCTAGGGGGTAGGCTAGAGTAGCTCTTATTCAGGTTCCAAGTCTACTTTGGAGTCTAGGTATGAGTTCTCTTGTATCTTTATTTCTTTGTATGACTTTGATCTACTTCAGTTATTCAGATATTTCATATAAAGTAGTGGTAGATCATATCATTGATATGTTCTTGAGTTCATCTCTTGTTCATCATTTAGAGGCTCATGTTCTTCGTGAACACTACCTTTCGATCCACTTGAAGGATGATTTACTCATTCCTTATGTGTTTGTTCATAAGTTAGAGGCTCGTGTTCTTCACGAACACGACCCTTTGATCTTGTTGACTAGACATAAGAGAGTTCGTATCTGTTCTTATGTCTATCCCTAGTTTGATCTTGTTAGATAGCATGATTGTGTTGCATGAAGTTTGTGTTCAAGCTACGGTACTCTGTCTAACTTGACCAGTCTTCTAGTGGCTCTCACCCTGGGTCACAATAGCCCGGGTCAGGTGAAGTCTAGCAGTAACGCAGGCATGGTGCCTGGGTTGTGTGGCTACGTTAGTTAGGAGCATGCCTCCCGTAAAGATTGAGGTAGGCCGCAGTGGTGACAGCTGTTGGACCCTTTGAAACCCTCCGCGCTGGGGTATTGCTGTAGAAGTCTAAAGTGTAGTTTCGCAGAGTGCTGGTCGTCGCGGGCTATCTCCCTGTTTGTACCTGGGTGCTGAACCTTACCCTTTCATGCAATGCTTTATGCTTATCTCTTGTATCTTCTAGCTTTGTATGTTTAGTACATTAGACCTAGAGCTAACTCATATGTTCCCCCTAAGCCGTAGTGAACTAGAGTAGAGGTAGATGAGAGTGTGTGTCACACTACCCTATCATATCATTTCTCTTACCCCTGTCTTTGAGTTGTTGTTCTCTATATCTATCTCTTGGTTTACATTCAATGCAAAAGCATAAGTCTATGATATCCGCCATTGCCTTCCACGGATACGATACCCTTGGAATATTCTCCTTCCTTGGGAAATGCTACAATGGTTTATCTGTGCGCTTGCGGATTCGTTCATGATCGTTAGATTTACCTTTGGCAAGTCTTGATGTTCACGCTAACTCGGAGTCATTAGCAGTGACATTAAGAAATGCCAACATGCATTTCTGGCATTGTCGCTAAGGATGGATTCTAAATTTGTTCTTAAGTGACCGCGCTACGAAATGTCAACAAGCATTTCTGGCGCCGTTGCCGGGGAAGCCACAGGATTATCATGACTATGCTTTGCATCTGTTTATAAATCATGAGTAGGTTAGGGCAACTCTCAATGCAGGCTAACCTTGATTGTCTTCTTTTATCTTTGGATGATGAAGACAGGTAGTGTATGACTGGTTTCGACTTACCAGAGAATTTCACAGAAGATCCTGAGTCACTAGTGAGGAGAGCTCGAATTCATTTCGACTCACCTCGTCGTACTCGTCCGGAAGGCGAACCAGCTTCCTTTGTACCATCCACGTCAAATGCTATGGCCCAGAAGATGCTTCGTGAGTACTCAGCTCCTTCTGCTGACCTGGTGCTGTAAGGCCCTGAGGTGGTGATGGGGATTGAAAATTTTGAGATCAAGACGGGTCTAATTATGATGGTACAGGCTAGCCCATTCTGTGGCAAGCGAAATGAGGATGCTAATGCCCATCTGAAGCAATTCCTAGAGCTATGCAGCACTTTCATCATCAGGGGTGCAAATATGGATGCTGTTCATCTTCGATTGTTTCCATTTTCCTTCCTGGGGAAAGCCAAGCAATGGTTCGATGCGAATCGTGATGCCATTAATACTTGGGATAAGTGTTCAGAGGCATTCCTCAAGAAGTTCTTCCCATTGGGTAAAACCAATGCTCTTCATGGAAGGATTTCTGGTTTTCAGCAAGCAGCAAGTGAATCTATTCCAGAGGCTTGGGAAAGGCTTCAGGAGTACGTCCTGGCCTGTCCTCACCATGGGATGGAGGATTGGCTTATTCTTCAATGCTTCTATAATGGGTTGACTCTGACAGCCCGAGGCCATATTGATGCTGCTGCTTTGGGAGCATTCTTCTCACTCACTGTTGATAATGCTAAATTACTCATTGAGAAGATGGTATCCAACCAAGGGAGGAGTGATGAAAGACTCCAACCATGTCTGAGGGGTACTCATACTGTCAAGGAAGCAGATATGATTACTGCCAAGCTAGACCTTCTTATGAAGAGATTGGATGATTACACCAGCGAGAAGGCTGCCATGGCCACCACTACTCTGCATATGGATTTTCATATGACTTGTGAAGTCTGTGGCAACACTGGGCATTCGGGAAACTACTATCCTGAAACTCAGGAGGAAGTGATGTACATGAACAGCAATAACAATGGCTATCGTCCACATCAACAAGGAGGCCAAACGTGGAATCAATAATGCCCTTACTATCAAAGAGGTAACCAAGGTAGCACGTACAATCCTAACCAACCCTCTTTGAGAGATCTTGTTTTCGGGCAGGCTAAAATCAATGAAGGTGTTAATAAGAAGCTAGCTGCCCTTGACAAAACCTTGGAAAGTCTGAACGTTAAGCTTGAAAGTTTTTCTTCTGCCCAGAAGAGCCAGCTAAGTTTTAACAAAATGTTGGAAACACAATTAGCTCGCTGCTTTGGTTCCGTCTGCTGATAACGGGAGGATCCCGGGGTAACTCGTGTCCTCTTTTGAAAATGTTAGTCTAGTGTCGACTAGGTGGGGTATGCCACCTAGGAAGACGTATGATCCTAACTATGCAGGAAAGCCCATACAACAAATTCTAGATCCGTGGGAGGAATCAGCAGATGTACACAGAAGAGACCCTGGCTATCCAGCTATCACATGCACAATCTATTACAAAACAATCAAGCATGCCCTTTGTGACCTTGGGGCAAGTGTCAATCTCATGTCCAAGTCCATGTTCGAGCAACTAGGATATCCAGCTCTCTCTCCAACAGCACGGACTATCCAACTCGTCGATTCAATGATACGATTTCCAGAAGGAATTGTCGAGAGTCTATTGGTCAAGGTCAAGAATTCTTACGTCTTCGCGGATTTTGTGGTCCTTGATATGGACGATGAGGGAGGAATGCCGCTCATCCTTGGGCGACCATTTCTCAGTGATGTCCGAGTTAGAATCAATGTGGGGGCCGGAGTAATCCGTTTCCGCATTAGGAAGAGGAACTTGGTATTAAGGTTTCAAGATAAAGAAGAGCAATGCTATTTAGTGCAAGATAGTGTTGAGTAGCTTGGGGGAAGGGCGGAGCCTTCACCCCCAAAGAAGAAATCTCTGTCGAAATTGAAGCAAAAGAAAATCCGTAAAGAATGACAAAAGGTTGAAAAGGCATCTCCCTCTACTTCTCAGGAGTGGGGTGCCGAGTGGAATTAACCGCTGAGAGGAGTCCAACTCATCGGACTGAAAAGGATGAGTCCTTTCAACCAAAAAGGTTAAAGATGGTATTTATCTCATATTTCCCTTTCCAAAATTTTATTTAATTTCCAACCTGCATATTTGATTTTTCCAAACCTTGCATCTGCATTCTAGATTTATCTAGCCCATTTTCCCTTTTCAAATAAAATTTCTGAAAATAACTTCTGAGTTTGAAAATTCTAAAAAAATCATTGGAAAAATATTTTGGGCAATTTTGGGCCAAGGCACTCAGGCAGGCCCCCAGCTAGCCGTTGGTGAGCCACTGGCCAAAGCAGGGGGCAGGTGGGCCCGGCTTGGGGTCGGCCGACCTCAGGTTCGGCCGAAGCAACCTAATGGTTGCTAGGCCCCACCGTACTCCAACGGCTCCTAGCCGTTGCCCAACGGCCATGTCTGGATGCCCGGCGCATTTGCCTATAAATAGCAGGGGGAGAGGGGGTGTTCTTCACCCATTCAACTCTTTTCACTCACACTCCCCTCTCCACTCCTTGCTCTCTTGGTTTTCTTGGATTTCTTGCTCAAGGTTGGAATCATCAAGTACTCTCTCTATTGTGTTGCTGCAAGTATTGCTATTGGTGGAGCAAGCTCGGTAAGAATTTCATTCGGTTTCACTAATCCATCACCGAGTTGCTCTTGTTGTCCCGTTGTTGTGCTAGCATGAATTGGGCGGCGAACACTCGCCAGAGGGTGACACGCTCCCGTTCATGGGCAAGCGCAAGTTCATCTGTCCCCGCCGAGCTGACGCCGAGCCCATCAATGATGGACTATGAGGAAGAGCAAGAAGAGCAAGCCGAACCACAAGCAGCGGAGGAGGTCGTCGACGACAGCCCCTACCTGAGCTTGCGGGGCGTTCGAGAGGAGCAAGCCTACGCTCTCCTAAATGACCAAGTCTTCGCCCACACCCGGGACTTCGACCCGGCACTCGTGGAGAAGACAGGGTTGAACCTCGAGTTTGCTTACATTTGGTATGCTCTTGGTTGGGAGGAGTTTGCGCCGATTACAGAGCTTGGCTCTCGGCCCCTCACCATCCAGTTTCTTTGCTCTCTTACCGAGGTCCCCGGTGGTATTGAGTTTCATCTTTTCGGGACCGATTACCGAGTTTCATGGAAAGAACTTAGTCGTCTCCTTGGTTTTAATCATCATTGTGCTCTTTCTTTGAAGAAGGCTTGTGAGGGTTTTGTTCGAGACTTTTTCTGGGGAGACATTTCCGGTCTAGTTTATAGTGGTAAATTTGTACCTCGGTGCAATGATATTATGCATCCCACTCTCTGTTGTGGCACAAGTGGCTCGCCATTACTCTCTTTCCACGAGAGGATGTTCGGCCCGTGCGCAATGATGAGTTGATGCTTTTATATGTTGCTACTAAACAGATCAAAGTCTCCCTCGTTAAAGATATGATTCAACATTGGTTGACGAATTTTAAGATGATAGGCCCTATTGAGTGTACATCTTTGGTGACTCGTATTGCTCTCAGACTCGGGGTTCTTAACAGGAATCCTGTACCCTTCATTGGGACGCCTCGAGTTCTCATTGATGAGGCATACTTGATCCAAGGGCATACACTTAAGAGAGGCCCAAATGATTCTTTGACTTTCTTCTTCCCGGGTTATGCAAATCAAATCCCGTTACCTAACCTAGGGTTTCGATTGTATAGCTCGGAGTCATTAACCATTCCCCTTGTTACCCAAGAGGAAAGCCGTCGTGCTAGTGTTTCAGGCAGGTCCACCAGAAGCGCGGCAAAGAGAGCACACATTCAGCAGCAACAGCAGTCACAACCACCACCACAGCCACAACCTACAACACCACCGGTGGCAGGAGGGGCCCCTGCGGGGTACACGTTCGGGGTTACTATCACACCTGTTTTTCCAAAGAAAACAAAGTGCTAACCTATATGCATGACAGGATCAAGTTTCATGCATATAGTTGACATAAGTGAATAATAGAAACAATATCACGTAAGAAAAACAAAGATTATAAGAGATTTACGCTTTATCCTGGAAACGAAGGCACCGAACTTCACAGGCAGACGACTAGGGGCTGCGTACGCCTAGCAACAACACCATCTTCAACAGCTTCACATACCTTCTCCTTCTGAGCAGCAGTTTAGCAAGGTTGAGTACACTTATGGTTGGTACTCCGCAAGGCCACAAGAAATAACCAGAATTCAATTTAAAGTCCATCTTTAAGTATATTAACCATGTGAGTGTCCAGGCCGCTCTTGACCGTAAGCACGGCTAATCGATTAGTTTTACACACTGCAAATGTTGTGCACTTTCACCACAAGTCACGTAAAAGTTTAGAAGAACTTTGAACCCAACCATGCGATGCTAGCTAGGCATCATACCACACTACCGAGGTGTGATTGCATAGGGACGCTACGAGGCCTTTACAAAGATTCCCCAATGTGAAGCAACCCGCAAAGGTTCTGAGTCGTTGCAGAGTATAAAGTCCCCTAATAGGTACCGTGTCTTAGCCAAGCCCAACTCCCTACTAGAGCGAGTCTATACCCCACTAGTGCTCCCCCTTGCCCTTATCAGGTAAGGCCACCCCAACATCATGGTTTCTAATTGTTCAGCCAAGACAGAGCCATATGTCTTATGGTTGCACTGTTTTCCTGGGTGGTCGCTCCATGTTCCGATTAAAGCATAGTATTCTTGTAAATAAAGCATAGATAGAAGGATGGTTAGGGACACTTGCCTTTCTCCAATGAAAAGCTACTCTTACTGCTTCTCAGCTCTTGCTTTCTTGGAAGTCTTTATCTTCAAGGGAAACAAACAACACTTCTTCTACTCGAAGCAATCATCGGAAACAAAAATACAAGGCAAACAGACAAGTACAACTAAGAACAATGCACCAATCAAAAGAAAAGCATAAAAAGAGCATGCTAAAGGGTAGGCTCGAATCTATGGTCACGAAACGTTGAGAACGTAACTAAGGTTGAAAAGACAAACGCTATCGAGAGATTTTTATCAAACAACAAGAGACTATGAGCTTGGTTTATTTTTAATTAGCAAAAGATATGTAAATGATATTTCATACAGAAAATACCCTAAGTTGGAATTAAAGTAAATTAAACTTTACTTATAAAACCGGTGTAAAGAACTAGTCAACTTTTATTTATAAAGATTCATATATAAGTTATACCAATTAAACATTTAACTTAGAAAAGATAAACTATATGAATCATCTAAACGTAATTTTATGTTTCAAGTAGATCATATTATTATTAAAAACATCATGGCATTGGCATTAATCAAATTAACATTTATTACAAAAGCCGGTGTAAAAGCCTATCAACTTTTAATTATCAAAAGGTTAATTAAATATTAAACAAATTAATATTTGATTTATGAAAAACTGAGATCAAGATCTAATTAGATTTTATTTACAAAGGCATGTGCAAAAAAAACATTAATCAAATTAAATTTGATTATGAAAAACGGTATGTAGTACTATATTGCTTTTATTTATTAAAGGCATGTTTAATAAGCATTAAACAAAATTAATAACAAATTAATTTTCAGAAAACAAACATAAAGAAAACTCACCACTAACGTGTACTTTACACTATTATGAACCTAACGCAACTTGAACGGATGAAAACGGAGCTAAAACGGAGAAACTATGGAGAAAGCAAGGTGCAGGGACCTACTGGCAAGGATTGGAAACTTCCAGGGCTTATCCACGAAAAACCAAGGGCATATACATAATTATGTATATAAACTTGAGAGCTTTCATGCAAACACTCCTGGGTGGACGGGATCTAAAGAATCTAAACTCCCTAGGGGGTTTTCTGTAAGATTAGCAAGACACATGAAAAGACCTAAGGATTATATGTCTCTCCAGGGGGTTATTCGCAAAACAGACAGTCTTCTTCTTCCCTGGTTTCGAAACAGGGCAGGCGGATGGGGCACTGCCGTCCGGCGGGGTTGGGGTGCTCCAGCGACCTAGAGCTCGGCTCGCAAGGGGAAAAGGACGAGGAGGTCGAGGGGGTGCTGAGGAGGTGCTCACCATGGCGGATAACGAGGAGAGGCGGCCGGAATCTAGAGAGGGGCGGCCGACGACGGAGCTTCGGGCGGTGAGGCTCTAGTGCACGGGCGGCGGCATCCCGGTGGCGATTCGGTGACGGAAGGTGGCGGAGAAGGTTCGGTACGGCATTGCGGAGCTCGTGAAGTCGTTGGCCCCGTCCAGCAGCGCTCCCGTGCGGCGAATCGACTGGGGTGGCGACGGACTCAGGCAATGGCCGGCCCTCGCGATGGCGGCGGTGCTCCAGGGGGTCTCCGGTGACGAGCAGGGGTTCCCCAAAAGTGTCTCGGCGTTGCGAAGCTCCCAGCAGCGCCGGCTTTACCCGGCGGCGTCTCAAGCCGGCGAATCAGAGCGGCGGCCGGCGTGCTTTGCTCGCTGGCTCCCGGTGGCGGCGCTGTGCAGCTGGACGGCGCAGGCTGCGGCGCAGGGGCAGGCAAGGGTGCGCAGAGGCCGGGACGGGGTTTTATGGAGGCGCGTGGCTCGGCGTGCAGGGTACGGACGCCGAGAACGGCAGCGGCGGTGGTCCTGGCTGTGTCCGCCATAGACACCGGCGGCGGTCGGGACTGCTGCTGCGGTTGGATGGGCCGGAGCTGGGCTGGAATGGCTGGACCGGAGGGGATAGGGTCGGGCCCTAGGGCTCGGCCCATAACTAAAAGAAAAGATTAATAATTTTCCGAATTCATTTTTTTCAGTGCGAAAACAAATTCAAGAAAAAACTTTGAAAATGTTTAGAGGCACGAAAAATATCCAGAAAATTCCTGGAAAATTCCCAGAGATAGATTGGTACACGAACAACCCAAATAAAATATTTGGAGCTCATGAAAAAGATTTTAGAGCCTTCTAATAAATAGAAATAGCTCAAGAAAAGTGAGAATAAATTCTAGAAAAATCTGGAAAATTCTCAGAAGGATTTGGTCAGCACCTAAGCGTGTTTTTAAAAATATTTTGCACTCATGAACACCAAGATGCATCGGCATTAATGCTACACTCACATAAACATTTTATTTAATTTCCGAAAAACAAACAAAGGTTTTTCCTATACTATATTTCCTGTAAAGAAAATAAATGTTGGAAAAATTTTAAAATTATGAGAAAATTGTTATTTAATTATTATTCCTATTCACATCTTGATATTGAAAATTTCAGGGTGTGACAAATCTACCCCCCTTAAACGGAATCTCGTCCCGAGATTCGAAGAAGGAAGACACAAGGATAAGGGAGATAAACAAGAACATTGCTATCGAGGTAGGTAGGCGGTCATCCTCTTTTGTCTTCAGGGTGTAGGATCTTCAGTATTCACCTTTCTTGGTCGTTGAGGTCTTCATTAGAATGAGCTAGATGAGATAGTAGCAAGCACAAGATAGGAAGGAATGTAGAGTGAGGTCTTCTTTTCTTCAAGTTGCTCACTTCTAAATGATGATGGTGGCAGTAGCATTGGCTTGTTGATGTGGTCTTCGATTTTCTTCTTCTGATGTTGATCAGGTAGAGAGAAAGAGAGAGATAACATGAATGTGGGAGGCACAAAAGAAGAACCCAACTAAGCATATGATGTTATTACAGATATAGGACCCACAATACACCAACACTCACTACAAAGAACCAACTCAAACAAGGTCATAAAACCAAGCATCAACATGCAAGCACTGAATTTCACCAATCAAGACACAGTCAAAGGAACGATGCTAAACATCGTTAATAGAGTCAAAGGGTATCCTCCTAATTATGGGCATAACTTGCTTCACCGGTCATTGATCATCTAAGGATGTTGAATCAGAGAGGACACTTTGGAATCAAAAGTTAAGGGGGAATCCAAAGTAGCATTGTTTGAAGAACAAGGAGAAGTTTAGTGAGGAAGATATATGGATAGGAATTGATAAATATGTTTAAGGTAGATAGTCAAGCAAGATTTCAAGGAGATGCATTGCATGAAGCAAGCGGAAAGGGAAAACAAGATCAAGATCAATGGGACAGACAAGGGTAGAGGGTCATAACCTTTGCAAAATAATGATGTGCAAATGAAAAGGAGTTAAGCGGGAAGACTTAAGATATCAGGGGGAATTACCAAAAGAAAATGGTCAAGGAGTGAGAATATTCATCACAGAGCTCAAGGGAAAGGTAGTGATGAATTTTAGATCAAAGGAAACCTTAAGGGACAGCCATTGCTAACTAGGCTTACGTCCTACAGTCGATACAGCTCTGATACCACTTTGTCACACCTGTTTTTTCAAAGAAAACCAAGTGCTAACCTATATGCATGCCAGGATCAAGTTCCATGCATATAGTTGACATAAGTGAATAACAGAAACAATATCATGTAAGAAAAACAAAGATTATAAGAGATTTACGCTTTATCCTAGAAACGAAGGCACCGAACTTCACAGGTAGACAACTGGGGGCTGCGTACGCCTAGCAACAACACCATCTTCAACAACTTCACATATCTTCTCCTTCTGAGCAGCAGTTTAGCAAGGTTGAGTACTCTTATGGTTGGTACTCAGCAAGGCCACAAGAAATAACCAGAATTCAATTTAAAGTCCATCTTTAAGTATATTAATCATGTGAGGGTCCAGGCCGCTCTTGACTGTGAGCACGACTAATCGATTAGTTTTACACTCTGCAGAGGTTGTACACTTTCACCACAAGTCGCGTAAAAGTTCAGAAGAACTTTGAACCCAACCATGCGATGCTAGCTAGGCATCATACCACACTACCGATGTGTGATTGCATAGGGACGCTACGAGGCCTTTACAAAGATTCCCCAATGTGAAGCAACCCGCGAAGGTTCCGAGTCGTTGCAGAGTATAAAGTCCCTTAGTAGGTACCGTGTCTTAGCCAAGCCCAACTCCCTACTAGAGCGAGTCTATACCCCACTGGCGCTCCCCCTTGCCCTTATCAGGTAAGGTCACCCCAACATCAAGGTTTCTAATTATTCAGCCAAGATAGAGTCATATGTCTTGTGGTTGCACTGTTTTCCTGGGTGGTCGCTCCATGTTCCGATTAAAGCATAGTATTCTTGTAAATAAAACATAGATAGAAGGATGGTTAGGGACACTTGCCTTTCTCCAATGAAAAGCTACTCTTACTACTCCTCAACTCTTGCTTTCTTGGAACTCTTTATCTTCAAGGCAAACGAACAACACTTCTTCTACTCGAAGCAATCATTTGAAACAAACATACAAGGAAAATAGACAAGTACAACTAAGAACAATGCACCAATCGAAAGAAAAGCATTAAAAGAGCGTGCTAAAGGGTAGGCTCGAATCTATGGTCACGAAACGTTGAGAACGTAACTAAGGTTGAAAAGACAAAAGCTATCGAGAGATTTTTATCAAACAACAAGAGACTCTGAGATTGGTTTATTTTTAATTAGCAAAAGATATGTAAAGGATATTTCATAAAGAAAATACCCTAAGTTTGAATTAAAGTAAATTAAACTTTACTTATAAAACCGATGTAAAGAACTAGTCAACTTTTATTTATAAAGATTCATATATAAGTTATACCAATTAAACATTTAACTTAGAAAAGATAAACTATATGAATCATCTAAACGTAATTTTATGTTTCAAGTAGATCATATTATTATTAAAAACATCATGGCATTGGCATTAATCAAATTAACATTTATTACAAAAGCCGGTGTAAAAGCCTATCAACTTTTAATTATCAAAAGGTTAATTAAATATTAAACAAATTAATATTTGATTTATGAAAAACCAAGGTAAAGATCTAATTAGATTTTATTTACAAAGGCATGTGCAAAAAAAACATCAATCAAATTAAATTTGATTATGAAAAACGGTATGTAGCACTATATAGCTTTTATTTATTAAAGGCATGTTTAATAAGCATTAAACAAAATTAATTTTCCGAAAACAATCATAAAGAAAACTCACCACTAACATCTACTTTACATTATTATGAACCTAACGCAACTTGAACAGATGAAAACGGAGATAAAACGGAGAAACTATGGAGAAAACAAGGTGGAGGGACTTACTGGCAAGGATTGGAAACTTCCAGGGTCTTATCCGCGAAAAACCAAGGGCATATACATAATTATGTATATAAACTTGAGGTCTTTCATGCAAACACTCCTGGGTGGACGGGATCTAAAGAATCTAAACTCCCTAGGGGGTTTTCTGCAAGATTAGCAAGACACATGAAAAGACCTAAGGATTATATGTCTCTCCAGGGGGTTATTCGCAAAACCGACAGTCTTCTTCTTCCCTGGTTTCGAAACAGGGCAGGCGGACGGGGCACTGCCGTCTGGCGGGGTTGGGGTGCTCCGGTGACCTAAAGCTCGGCTCGCAAGGGGAAAAGGACGTGGAGGTCGAGGGGTGCTGAGGAGGTGCTCACCATGGCGGATAACGAGGAGAGGCGGCCGGAATCCGAAGAGGGGCGGCCGGCGATGGAGCTTCGGGCGGCGGGGCTCTGGTGCACGGGCGGTGGCGTCCCGGTGGTGATACGGCAACGAAAGGCGGCGGAGGAGGTTCGGTAAGGCGTTGCGGAGCTCGTGAAGTCGTTGGCCCCGTCCAGCAGCGCTCCCGTGAGGCGAATCGACAGGGGCGGCGACGGACTCAGGCAATGGCCGCCCTCGCGATGGCGGCAGCGCTCCAGGGGGTCTTCGGTGACGAGCAGGGGTTCCCCGAAAGCGTCTCGGCGTTGCGAACCTCCCGGCAGCGCCAGCTTTACCCGGCGGCGTTTCAAGCCGTCAAATCGGAGTGGCGGCCGGCGTGCTTTGCTCGTTGGCTCCCGGTGGCGGCGCTGTGCAGTTGGACGGCGCACGCTGCGGTGCAGGGCCAGGCAAGGGTGCACAGAGGCCGGGACGGGGTTTTATGGAGGCGCGTGGCTTGGTGTGTAGGGTACGGACGCCGAGAACGGCAGCGGCGGTGGTCCAGGCCATGTCCGCCACGGACACCAGCGGCGGCCGGGACTGCTGCGGCTGGATGGGCCGGAGCTGGGCTGGAATGGCTGGGCCGGAGGGGATAGGGTCGGGCCCTAGGGCTCGGCCCATAACTAAAAGAAAAGATTAATAATTTTCCGAATTCATTTTTCCCAGTGTGAAAACAAATTCAAGAAAAAACTTTGAAAATGTTTAGAGGCACGAAAAATATCCAGAAAATTCCAAAAATTCTAGGAAAATTCCGAGAGATAGATTGGTACACGAACAACCCAAATAAAATATTTGGAGCTCATGAAAAAGATTTTAGAGCCTTCTAATAAATAGAAATAGCTCAAGAAAAGTGAGAATAAATTCCAGAAAAATCTGGAAAATTCTCAGAAGGATTTGGTCAGCACCTAAGCGTGTTTTTAAAAATATTTTGCACTTACGAGCACCAAGATGCATCGGCATGAATGCTACACTCAGATAAACATTTTTTTTAATTTCTGAAAAACAAACAAAGGTTTTTCCTATACTATATTTCCTGTAAAGAAAATAAATGTTGGAAAATTTTTGAAATTATGAGAAAATTGTTATTTAATTATTATTCCTATTCACATCTTGAAATTGAAAATTTCAGGGTGTGCCAGTTACCCCTGCATATGCACCTGGTTGGGACCAGCCCGCCTACCATCCAAGTGCGAGTGGCTCGGCTTGGGCGAGTGCGAGCAGGGACCAAAGGGCTACACCCGCTAGTTCTAGCTCCGGTGGTCCACCTCCGTCTTCGTCCTTCAGGCGGCACTCTTTGGCCTCTACACGGGACGCTCAGCTCGCGCAGTAGCTGGGGGAGCTCACCGTCCAGGTCACAGGATTGGAGGAGACGCTGAACACCTACATTGAATCTACCTGAGCATGGCAGTGTCAGGCTGGCGAGAGAATTGACGCCATGCAGCAGGCACAGCAACGACAGATAGAGGAGCAGAGGGCTTACTTTGCGAGTCAGGGTTTCTTCTTCCCTCCACCGCAGTGAGCCTGAAGCTAGCTTGGGGGCGGACCCCCATCCTGAGGTTACTTGTATCTTTCTTTGTTTTCAGAATATCTTATAACGAAAATCCATAAAAATCTGCAAAAATAAAAAGATGAAAAAGATTTATTTGCTTTCATCATAAGTTTGCTTTGATATGCATAGTAAGAATGCTTTGCCTCTATGGTTGAAATGATGAATAGTTGCTCTGTTTATTCTTCTCGTATGTCTTGCTTACAGCTTGGTATCCTACCTAAGTTTTGAGTTCGTTGGCTTGCATGTTCAAACCATAGCTTGAAAGCTGTGGGTAGCAAAAAGCATGATCCTTGCCTAAGTTGTTGTGAGACATGATATGGTATAATAGAGTGCTATGATCTTGTACCTAGTGATGCTTGACATCCGGAGTTTTCTTTTTTGAAAAATCTAAACATGATGAGTTCCTCAATGATGAGCATATCCTATCCAAGGCCATATGTAGATTCTAGCTCTTCTTAGCCTCCGCATATGCAGCTTGTTCTCTCATTGAGCTTTGTCAAATTGTTGTGACCCTTGTTAGAACTCATACTCTTCTGATCAAGATCACGTACACGTTCATGCTAAAACTTCTACAATGGAAGTTAGCATTCCTCATTTGTTCCATTTGCTTACGCATTCTTCCACAAATAAAACTCTATGCATCTTTGTATCATTCATCCCTCTCCGAATATCTCCAAAAGAGACAAAGGGCTAGCTAAAAAAGGGGAGAAGAAGAAGAAAAAGAAAAACATGCTCAAAAGCATGGAAAAAATAAAATAAAGAGAGCTAGCGCAAGTCTCGAAAAAATTCCAAAAGGAGAAAAGGGGATTGATATGTGCAAGAAAAAAAGTTCCACCATATAGATGATAATAACTAGTACCTACTCCGGGGCTAGTGTCCACCTTACCATCAATCCCTCATTTTTCCTGTATAAAGCATGGTAATATCTAGTACCCATTTCCGGGCCTAGTATCCACCTTACCATGCTCATTTTCATCACACACATATGCACATCTTGATCAAGATGCATGTTTGTTTCTTCCAAGGATCCGATTTTTGACTTAGCAAAATATGAGAGACAAGTATGCCACATTTCTTCCCTACCTACAGCTCCACATAAGCCTATTAGGAGTAGGATGTGAAGAAAGGCAACCTAATGCCTTGGTGAGGAATCATACACTTTGAGCGATCCAAGAGTATCATTTGAGGAACTCTGATTTTCTTTTGAAAAATTTGCAAAACCTCCGGATTGATAGTTGATCAAGGTATGAGTGATTATGCATTTGGTATATAACCATTCTGTCTCTCAACCGCCTAAGGTAGGTGAAGCTATATGCCCCATGTCATCAAGCGAATGGTAAGAATATTGCTAACTTGTTCAACTCTTGGTAGAGTACTTTGTTGTATGTTTGCCAAAAGTTAAGAATATGACATCGTAGCAACTCCTGATCAACCAACCTAAGTCTCTAAAGTCTTACTTCGAGACGAGCAAGAGGTTAGCTTGGGGGAGTTTGTTGACGGCTGTTAAGTACAACTTTCAGCCATCAATATTCTCAGATAAGTGGCGGCATATGCATTATTTACTTGCATTTTGGTTTGAATATTGTAGTTCCACTTGTCCTTGGAGATTATTTGTTTGTAGGTGAAATAAGAATAAAAAGAGATGGAAACCCACCTTCTATGGAAGAACCATGCCAACTCAGCTGAGGAGGTGGCTGCCACCTGTCACACCTGATTTCCAAAGAGAAACCAAATGCATCTCATATGTGCGCCAGGATCAATTTACACATATACGGTAGACAAAAGAGTGTAATATCATAAACAATAATCAAACGTACAAGAGTTAAACCATTACATTATCCATTATTACACTCAGACGGTGGACTCGAAGGTCCAATAGAACAAATGATAACTAGACGATCAACTTCGTCTTCAGCTTCCACAGGCACATGACTGGGGGATCGCATGCCTCAGAACTCCTCGAAGTCGCTGAAGTACTCCTCACCGTTGTTCTCCTCTGAATAGCGGTAAGCAAGGGTGAGCACTCTTATGGTTGGAGCTCAGCAAGTGGGGGAAAAGTATGCAAGGCTGTCAAGGATAGGCTATGGGTTTACAGCGGTTAGCATTTTAATGTTGGTCAAATTTTATTAGCAAGCCTATTTACCAAATGTAAGTTTATACCAACCCCAAAGATTAAGCATTTGTAACAATATCTCAAAACCATAAGAAACCATAATTTGAATTCATCTTCAAGTTTAATTATCATGTGAGGGTCCAAGCCGCTCTTAACCATGAGCACGGCTGATCGATCAGTTTTCACTCTGCAGAGGTCGTACACTTTACCCACAGCTCGTGTTCATGTTGCCCGGGTTAGCTAGACCCTTAAACACTTCCGAGGTGAGTGGCTAGGGGTCCACTACGAAGCCTTTACAAAGGCATGTAAAAGACCAACAACCCGCATAGTTACAGATCAGGGCGGACCATAACCCTCCCTAGTGGTCGGCACCTTAGCAAAGGCTGCTACCCCAAAAGGACCGGGCTATACCCCTGCAACCCCAACCCCCCTCTGCCCCTTTCGGATAAGGTCATTAGTTCATTCGCACACCTAATTAATTGGCTAAGGGCAGAGCCATATGCCATTGTGGTTGCACTATTTTCTTGGGTGGTTCTCCATGTTCCAATTAAATCTTAGTGTTCGTGTGTTAAATAAAACCATCATCACTTAAGCATGAAAGTCTTTATCATAAAACCACTTCTAACCATCCCATGTAAAGCAACTAAGAAATTATCTACCCAAAACATTTATTAAAAAGGGTTGACCAAGGTGATAGGGGTAAAGCTCTAGTCATGTCCTTAAAAAGGTGGTTTTCCCATCAATTTATGCATAGCAACTAATAAAAGTAAATATTATTTAATATGCAATTTATTTAGGACAAAGAGGAAAATGCAGAGGGGGAAGTCCACTTGCCTTCCTCTACATACTGGGAATCCTCTTCTTCGAAGAATGGTTCTTCTTGATCTTCTCCGACAGGTTGCTCAGTTGAAACAGGCACGAGATCTACGCACAAGCATGAGCATACAATAAATAAATAAACAATACACCAAACAATGCTATATGCTAAAGACACACTGATAAAAAGGTTCTACTCACTGATACGATCATTTTGATATATTATACGCGAAAAACAGAGTTAAAACATGAAAGTTATGATTAAAACAAAAGTCAGGGGCTTTTCTGTAAGAAAACTAGGCTCTCTGGACTTATTTGAAAGAAACCAGGGACCTAGAACATAATTATACATAGAAACAGGAGGGCCACCGTGCAAAAAGGTGAAGATGGACTGCGGGAGATAAAAACTTAAGAAGCCAGGGGCTAATCCATAAAAAGAAGGACCTGATCGTAAGGCTTTTTGATGGTGGAACGACCGGCTTGAGAAACGGTGAAAGTCCAGGGGCTCTTTAACAAAAATCCCGGGTGCTGACCGTTACGGCTGGGTTTGACTCAGGGTCGCGGCAGATCTCAACCTCCGATCTTGGATCGGACGGCTGCAGTGGCGTGTGAGTGAAGAGCGGCGGCGGGATTCACCGAAGATGGCGGCGTGCGGCGGTGCACGACGGCGACTTGCCAGCGTAGGCTTGGGAGGACGTTCCCGGCCACCATTTTGGGCACGGGCGGGTGCTACGTGTAGCGCAATCGGCCAGGCATCGGGGTGGGAGGCACGAGCGACCACGGCGGCCGACGCCGGAAGGGGGCGGCGCGGCAACTCCAGCGAGCAGGCGCCGGGGCTACAGCACACGCAAAGGGAGGAAAACGGCGGGGTGTTGATGCTCACCACGCGGAGACGAGTCAGGCGCAGCTACCGGTGGAGGAGGAGCGTTGGTGACGAGGTTTGACGACGGTGCGAACTCAGGCGGCGCTCCGGCGGAAGAAGATGGGGCGCGGCTTGGTCCGGCGACGGGGATGAGCTCCTGGAGCAGAGAGAGAAAGAGCTCAGTGAGCTTCGTGCATAGAGAAGAAGAAGGGAGGGGGCCGGGTACTTCACCGTCGGTGTTTGCTCCGGCGGCGGCGCGTGTGGAAGCGAGGAGGCAATGCGGGGGCGCGTTTGAGCAAACGGGCGAAGCAGGATTCGTGCTTGGCTTTTATAGAGCAAGGGAGGGGGAAGGGGAAACGGAAGGAGCTCCGGCAGTGGCGGAAATGCCATCAATGGCCGGCGGCTCTCTAGGGGCTTTGGCGGCAAGTGGGAGGAGAAACGGAAGGGAGGGAGTGATGGCGGCGTGGTCTCCGGACTTAACAGCCCTTAATCTTGGCTCTTGAATGGAAAGGGGAGGCAAGGAGGCGCGGGACAGAGCAGCGGCGATCGCGGTAGTGAAACAAGGGAAGCAGACCGGGGGAGGGGACGAAGCTGACCTGCGGGGCCGGCGCGTCAGCGGGCGAGAGAGAGGGGGAGGGGGAAGACGGGCCGCGGCGGGACATGGGCCGAAGCGGGCCGAAAAGAGAGGGAGGGAGGAAGTTGAGGTTGGTTTGTTTTTTCTTCTTCTTTTTCAAATCCAAACTCTTTTCAAACTTTTCCAAATTTTCAAATTATTTTATAAACTTTTAAACTACACCCAAACATTCCTAAACACCATGCAAAGTCAAAGATGATGCACATGCACTTGTTGATTCTAAATTATTTAAATGGAATTTAATTATTTTAGAGCCCAAATTAATTAGCAATTTAATTAAGTCCTTAAGACTAATCCTAATACACTATGTTGCTTAAGGTAAAATTAGTGTTGGAATTTTAGGGTGTTACACCACCAAGGAAACACGTGGCAATCCACGTCACTGATCTAAGGAAGGCACTCACCGACGAATCAGAGAGTGACACATGGACTTCACAGGGATCCATGGGCCCACCAGAGCTCCAACTTATCAGGAAACTTGGCATGCACGGGGGAAGGATCAAAGGGCCCACATGTCAGCCACCCAGAGAAAACACAGGCCAGGAGGCGACCCTAGGGGGCCGGCCGATCCTAGGATCGGCCGAACCGACCGAGTGGCCGTCCATCCTGGCCCTCCACGTGGTTGCTCCCCATCGGTCACTTGCTGCATCCCCGGGTGTTTTGGTGGAGTTTGAGCCCCGAAGCAAGCCCCCTCCTTGCCTATAAATAGAAGGGGAGGGGCTCCATTTCTCATACACCACTCTCTCCATTCTCCTCTCACTTTTAGTTTCCAAGGCTAGGGGGTAGGCTAGAGTAGCTCTTATTCAGGTTCCAAGTCTACTTTGGAGTCTAGGTATGAGTTCTCTTGTATCTTTATTTCTTTGTATGACTTTGATCTACTTCAGTTATTCAGATATTTCATATAAAGTAGTGGTAGATCATATGATTGATATGTTCTTGAGTTCATCTCTTGTTCATCATTTAGAGGCTCATGTTCTTCGTGAACACTACCTTTTGATCCACTTGAAGGATGATTTACTCATTCCTTATGTGTTTGTTCATAAGTTAGAGGCTCGTGTTCTTCACGAACACGACCCTTTGATCTTGTTGACTAGACATAAGAGAGTTCGTATCCGTTCGTATGTCTATCCCTAGTTTGATCTTGTTAGATAGCATGATAGTGTTGCATGAAGTTTGTGTTCAAGCTACGGTACTCTGTCTAAGTTGACCAGTCTTCTGGTGGCTCTCACCCTAGGTCACAATAGCCCAGGCCGGGTGAAGTCTAGCAGCAACGCAGGCATGGTGCCTGGGTTGTGTGGCTACGTTAGTTAGGAGCATGCCCCCTGTAACGATTGAGGTAGGCCGCAGTGGTGACAGCTGTTGGACCCTTTGAAACCCTCCGCGCTGGGGTATTGCTGTAGAAGTCTAAAGTGTAGTTTCGCAGAGTGCTGGTCGTCGTGTTCTATCTCCCCGTTTGTACCTGGGTGCTGAACCTTACCCTTTCATGCAATGCTTTATGCTTACCTCTTGTATCTTCTAGGTTTGTATGTTTAGTACATTAGAACCTAGAGCTAACTCGTATGTTCCCCCTAAGCCGTAGTGAACTAGAGTAGAGGTAGATGAGAGTGTGTGTCACACTACCCTATCATATCATTTCTCTTACCCCTGTCTTTGAGTTGTTGTTCTCTATATCTATCTCTTGGTTTACATTCAGTGCAAAAGCATAAGTCTATGATATCCGCCATTGCCTTCCACGGATACGATACCCTTGGAATATTCTCCTTCCTTGGGTAAATGCTACAATGGTTTATCTGTGTGCTTGCGGATTCGTTCATGATCATTAGATTTACCTTTGGCAAGTCTTGATGTTCACGCTAACTCGGCGTCGTTAGTAGTGACGTTAAGAAATGCCAACACGCATTTCTGGCGTTGTCGCGAAGGATGGATTCTAAATCTGTTCTTAAGTGATTGCGCTACGAAATGTCAACAGCGAGGTGCTCCTGTGGTCAAAAGCTGCGGCGGGGCATCGGGTGAGTGCGGCGCGCGCCCGAGCAAGGTGGCGGGAGAGGGGAAAAGGCGAGGTGCGGGAGGAATGGCGGCGCCGTCGTGGTGTGTCGGGGCGGAGAGAGCAGCACGGGATGGGCGGGGGAGAGAGAAGGTGACGTCGGCGTGAGGCGAGCTGGGCCAGGATTGGGCTGTGCTGGGCCGTGTGCAAAAGAGAAGAGGGTGGTGGCGTGCGCGAGGAAAAAGAAAAGGAGGGGGTGGGACGGACTTCTATGGGCTGGAGTTGAGGTATTCGGCCCACTAGAGTTTAGAGGGGTTTTCCATTTATTTGAGAATGGATTTGAATTTGGATTTCAAATTTGAATGGACCAAGATGTGTAAGTGCTCTAGAAAATCCTTAGAAAAGTTAGAGGAGAATTTTGGGGTGTTAAAAGATGTTAGCCACTCAAAAATGCACATGTGGCCTAGGGTTTAATTTAAAGGATGCATTGAAAATAAAGAAAATGCAGGGGCTTTTGTGTGAAGTGGCTATATGTTTTTAGAAAAATTTTGAAGAGGCTATTTTTAAAGGTTTTGAAAAACCGGGATGTGACAAATCTACCCTACTTAAAATGAATCTCGTCCCTGAGATTTGTAGAGGATTCGTCGGGTTAAGGTTTCCTAGGGTTGCTGCTCTTACTGTCGTGTCTTGTCTTGCTTCATCTGATACTTTCATCTTCTTCTTCTGGTGATGCTATCTATTCTGTTTGCTTCACTGACTCCATGTGGTCTTCCTGAGGCTACAGTAGCCACCTTCTCTCTCTGACATGTCCACTGCTCAATGTCCATTCTCTGACAGGTGAAGTTTGACCTCGGGGCCAATTATCGATGTTTGTTGTCTTCAAGGACGTTTCATGTGGTGAAAGAAGTTCTGATGTAGCAGCCTTGAATACTTTCCGAGTACGAAACTTTGAGCTGTTCACAGGATTTTAGAAGAAATTCATTTAAACGTCCCCCAGGAATTATTATATTTCCCGAAAGGTCTTTATTTGCGATTTCCTCTTCCATATACCATTTCTTGTGCAGGGTATACTCGGGTTAATTCCGAGGGTAACTTTCTGGCTTTGTGTCTGTAGTTGGTATAGGTCAGGTAATTATCTTGGTGATTCTAACGAGTTTGTCAGAATATCTGACAAGAACAGCATTTGTCATTATTCCGGCTTAGTAATGTTCTGGTGAGGATCAAGTATCTCAGGGTCTAATGCCGATGGAGTGATTTAACGATTACGTTCCATTTCCCGATATGAATTTTGCTGGTATATGTGTAGAGTCATGCAACGTATGCGTACGTTAGCATGTTCACATGTGACAGTTCCTCGTCATTTCTGCCTTTACTCAAGAAAATTTTGTCACTCTACTATAGAAGTATATACACATTTTTTGTACGTTTCCACCATCATTCATTCGATTCCCAGAGTATTCATTCTCCTGGATATACAGTTTCTGTAAACCTTTTTCATGATCACATTCCCATTAACTCACTCTAATGGTCAAGACTTATCTTCAGTCTTCTGGATTCCTAATCCTTGCTGACTTCGAATGTACTAGCTGTCTTTGTGGCCTAGGTTATACTTGTCTCGTCTTCAATCCTTCTTGTCCTTTATTGATTATAGCTTCTACCCCACTTAAAATAAGATTTTAAGTTCTAGGTTTTCAATGCTAACATTGTCGTTTTCCTCGTGGTGACTTCAAAACTGATGTACTTGCATACGGGGATGCTTTTTCCAGAGTATCTTCATGAAAGTACTAGAATACCGAGGGCGTTCTTCCTGACATCCTGACATCATTCCTGAGGACCAGAGTGTCCGATGGCTAGTGGTTGGCCACTCCTTAGTGATGAGTGATTGACAATGTTGTGTGGACTGATGCTGTGCTTTGTCTTGTGGATGTAGGCTGCGGCTTGATTTGCGTTGGTGTAGGTGAAGAACAAGCACGAAAGGTCTTAGCCTTGCGGGGCCTCCGAAGGACTTGAGGGACAAGTAGGCTTGGTTCAAGGGATCCGGTGGCCAGACGAGATCAAGTGCGAGTCACATGGTGCGAGACGAGCAAGACGAAGTCCGTCGGTTCGTTGGTTGATCCGAAAGCCAACATCGGTTCGTTGGTTGATCCGAAAGCCAACATCGAGCCAGAGCGACCGTGGCGGCCAAGTCGAGGAACAAGGCAAGATCGAGTAGGCGGTCCGTGCGGCGGAAGCGAAAGACTTGTGGCTTGAAGCTCGGCGTGGAGGCTGCACCAAGCTCGTGGAGTTTGCAGCGGTTCACCACAAAATCGCTGGGTTCATCAGTTGCTCCAAAAAGCTGACCCGAGGTTCCGGTGCGGCCAAGTCACCAGAACCGGTCTGACCAGTTTGAGAAACCGGTCTGACCAGTTTGGTCGTGGTGCGGCCGGAAGTCGTCGAAGCGGAGGACACACGTCGGGATCGCAGGCTTGGCGTCGAGGCTACGCGAGGTGCGGTTGCCGGGAGTCCGTCCGATGGAGATAATCATGTGTTGACCAAAACGCCCTTGCATGGGCTTGAATTGTAACTCCTAGTGTAGGGGCACTTCGGTCATTTGTCCGGAGGGCCTATATATAGGAGGAGTGGCTGGTTGGGCAGCCATCTCTTTTGGTTGGTTAGGTGGGTGTGCTCCTTCTTCTTGGAGTGCTCTTGGTGAGAGGAAGAGAGGAGAGAGTGGCTCTTTGTTTGAGCTTTTTGCCTACCAAGATTTGTGATTCTTGTGTATGGCTTGTAACCGGATATGGCTACATGATTCATAGTGATTTATCCATCCTAATCTTGTGTAAATCCTTTATTCCTGTGGCTTTTTCTTTTATGCCATTTTTGGAGGTATTTTCGGAGCCCTTTTCTTGAGATTTTCGTGGGGAGGTTTTGGAGAAGTTTCTTTGCAGGATTTGTAGTGGGAATCACACATGAGGACGTGGTGCCTCTTTTCTTGGTGATCTTGCCCCTCCAAACCCGTGGAAAGGCCTTCGATTTGGTGGTTTTCGGTAGAGTCCGAGGAGAGGTGTTCTTGGTGTTCATCCTTCGATTCCTCTTGCTTTAGTGGATCTTTGGGGACAATCTCTTAGGCATGGCTGGTCCATGAGGTGTTACACCTATCCCCAAAGTTTTGCTTGAATCCGTGGAGCAAATCGGGAGATCGATTGAGGTGAAGTTGTAGTTCTTCCCGCGGGTTTAGTTTTTCCCGAGTGCCCTGGCAAAACCGGTCTGACCGGTTTGCCAAACCGGTGTGACCGGTTTGGTCAATGGTGGAGTATTGAGGAGATTTTTGGTGGACATGTTTGTTGTGACCAGGAGAACCTATGGTTAAAATCTCTTCAAGTTTCGACTCCGTTTGCTCTAGTTTTGGATTTTTGGAGGAATTCGAAGTGACCCATGAAAACAGGTCAGCCCGATTTGCTAAACCAGTCTGACCGGTTTGGTCAAAGGTGTGTTTTTGAGGAGATCTTCTGGGAACAAGTTTTCCTTGGGTAGAAGAAGCTCTGGTCCAAGTTTCCTTAAGTTTCGAGTTTGTTTGCTCTAGTTTTGAGTTTTTGGGTTGGAGCTCTCTGGGCAAAACCGGTCTGACTGGTTTGGGAAAGAGGTCTGACCGGTTTGGTGTTTCGTGTTTTTGGCTAAGTCTGGCAAAACTGGTCTGACCGGTTTGGCAAAGAGGTATGACCGGTTTCACCCTGTGTGTGAGAGGCTAAGTGTTGGAAAACTAGTTTGACCGGTTTGAGTATTCGGTCTGACCGGTTTGTAGCAGGAGTTTTTGCTCGAGTTGTTTTCCGCTGCGTTCTCGAGTGTTTTCGGTGGTGTGCTAGTTCCTAGGTCCAGCAGCACTTCAGTGGCTGTGTGGATTTGGCTAGCGAGGTGTTGAGGACTCCGGAGTTGCGTTTGGGACCATAGGCCGAGTTCTTCCTTGGAAGAATTTTTTATCGGCTCCCATTCACTCCCCCCCCTCTCTGGTCGCCATTCTGGTCCTTCAATTAGTATCAGAGCCGGTTGTGGATTCATGTGACTCTAACAAGTCTAGGATCCATAGAGAGACAAAGGAAAAGGGCGCTTTGCTTGCGGTTTTGGTTTGCGCGATTTGAGCGTGCCTTTGACTAATCCTAACCGGTGCTTTCAGTTATGGTACCAACCCCTTTGTCTTGTGAGTCTTTATCTCTAGATATTGATGGAATGGAGTTTGCTTCGGGAGATGACCACAAGTGGAGGCGGAAGTGCGAGGAGTTGAAGGAAGATATGGAAGCAATGGCATTGATGCGGCTTTTGGTGGCTCAAGAATATGATCTCCAAGACAAGCTTATCAAGAGAAGCAAAGTGAAGCTCTCCCAAGGTATCATTGGCTTGTTCACTTGTCTTTGCGCTTATGGCGAGATGCTTGTTGAGCTTAAGAACTCACCTTTGCCATGCAAATCTTGTGATGCCTTGTGTGTTGAAAATGAGAAACTAAAAAATGAGGCTAATTGTCATAGAGAGCATGTTGAAGCCATTAGAAGAGCATATAATAATATTGAATTTGAGAATAATGAATTGAACTCTTCTCTTGCTTGCATGAAATCTGAATTGGACTTGTTGAAATCCAATGCTTCTATGCCATGCAATCCTTGTGTTGCTTTGAATATTGATCTTGATGTGGCGAGAAGTAAGATTGCTTTGTTGGAGACAAGTGCTTCCTTACCATGTGTTTCTTGTGAGTCTTTGCATGCTGAAATTACTGAACTAAAATTGACTCATACCACATGTGTAGATGAACTTGAGCATGCTAGGGCTGAAATTCGTGATATGAAATCCATGCCTTGTAGCAAGTACTCTTTGTTGCTTGTAGAGGATGCTTGCCATACTTCTTGCGATGATGATAATACTTTGGTTGATGTAAATGATGATACTTGTTCATGTGGTCTCATTTGCACTTCATGCATTGATTTGGAAAGTGAAGTTTTGGCTTTAAAGAAAATGCGTGATGATATGAGCGCCAAGTTGGTTGTGCATGATGAGATGAGTGCCAACCTTGAGAAAGAGAATGAACTCTTGCGTACCACATATGCTAGATGCATTGAGGCGGAAATTGAGAATTTGAGAAATATGACATGTGGTACTTGTGAGAGCCTCAAATTTAAAAATGAGGTTTTGCGCACAAGGTGCAAGAGTCTTTGTGCCAAGGGTTTGGATTCTCGCATTTCTTCTCACTCTGATGTTGATGCTTTTACTTTTACTTCTTCTCAACCGGAGTTGACTTCTTCTCTTGAGCGTGAGTCTTTGGATGGTGGCACGTGTGGTGGTGCTTTGGATAGCTCTTTCATAGCTACTCCTAAGCTTGTTGCTTCTTCCGGTGTTGCCCTGGATGTGTCGGATGGCAAAGGTGCTCCTCACATATTTGGAACTCATGCTCCCAAACCGAAGTTCCAATGCACCTTTTGCAAGAAAGATGGGCATACCGTTGAGTTTTGCTTTCGCCGTGTCAAGCACGAGCGACGTGGGCGTGCCAAGGTTTTTAAGAAGCCACGTAGCCTTTCTCATGGCACGTGTGATTCTAATGTGGGCACCAAGTCGGATGTTGGGGTTGATGCTTCTTGCTCTAAGTCCCAAGGGACTTCTCACTTACAAGAGAATGGTGATTTGTCCACTCAGACCGTGCCGCCCGATAGGCCTTTATACCATTGCTCTCATTGTGGGAAGGATGGGCATCAAGAGAGCTTTTGCTACCGCCGGGCAAAGAGAATGCGGCGAGGAGGTGCTTCTAGGCCTTTGGTTGTTCATAGGCCTTCTCATGGTATGAACACTTGTGAGCCTAAGAAGGCACTATTTGTGAACGGGTTTTATGACACTCTTTCTAGTGAGTTAGGCCATGCTCGTGGACATGTTTCTAGTGTTTCTTGTGTTGGTCCACGACATGCTTTCCATGGTGCTTGTGTTGGTTCTTCTCCTACGACCCCGAAGGATCTTTGCCTTTTTGCTTGTGGTAGCACTCGGTTTTCTTCGCGAGTGGCTCCTTTGAGGTATGGTTCTAAGGGTGTTCGAAAACCTTTTTCATTCAAACCGGCATTTGCATCATACTAACCCACATGATAAGTTGAGTGCATCATTTACCCGTGTGACCAAGTGTTGGATTCCCAAGTATGTGCTTGCTAACCCTTTGGGATCCAAGGCTCGGTCTTTTTTGTCTCCTTGTGTGTAGGTATGGAGACGCGGTTGGAGAACATGGGTTGGATGGTGCTTGATCTTTTCCCGTGCGATGATCAAGACAAGATGGTTCTCCACACCGCTTTGGATGGCTCTTGAAAGCCTTTGTACACATGTATAGTGAGTTTTATTTTCCCTTTGTGCTCACTTGTATATACTTGTGTCTTGCTTGCTTGTAAACCATGGTAGGCTAGCCACCTTGTTCATGATAGCTTTGTGATCTTGTATACCTATCTTGCTATCTTTTGTATGATATTGTGGTGGATGATATATATGAACATCATGTCATGCTTTATGGTTGCTCTATGGTGGTTATGTCATGTTGTTCATCCATATCATTTTTTCTAGCTCTATGGTATCCTTTCTTGTTAGCATATTTGTCCCCCATGTATATCTTGTCATGCTAGCTTTGTAATATATGTTGGTGAATGATTCATATGAACTTGTATCATGCCCTTGTTTAGACCTTGTATCATGTTTGGCATGTTGTTCTTTGGTATCATTTTTTTTAGTATCCTTGTATAGGGTTGTACCCTGTTGACATGCTTACTAGACCATGTTTATTCATATATGTGGAATCATGTTACAATGCTTAATTTATCTTGTTTGGTATTATCATTGCATTGTGTAGCATGTTTTGAGCTTGCTTTGGGTTTTGGGCTTGCCTTGTTTTCGGGTTGTGTTTTGTTCCTTCTTTGGTTTTCCCCTTTTAGGTTGGTTTTAGAGCTTCTCTTTTGCTCTTTCTCTTTCTATCTTCTGCTTTGCTAGTTGTCTATGATTGAGGGGGAGCTTGGCTTCTTTCGATGGGAATTTGGTTTCAAGGTGTGTTTTGGCTTTTGGTAGCCTTTTGTGATCCTTCAATTGGTATCTTTCCTATGGTACTCAATTGGGATCTTTGGCGGTCTTGTAATTGGTATCTTTTCTATGGTACTCAATTGGGATCTTTGGTGGCTCTTCCCTCGCTTGGAGCGGTTCTTGGTTGGTGTGTCCCCTAGTGTGCTTTCTTGTTGTTTCTTGTGGTCTTTGTGACTTGCCCTTTTAGTTTGAGGCTTTGGTGTATCACATGTGTTTAGGATGAGCTTCGTATGCTCTTTGATCCTAATGCATGTGTTTTGGGGGAGCTAGTGAGCTTGCTTGTTCTTTGCCCTGTCACATGTATCTTGGGTGAGTTTTGTATGCTCTTTGACTCTTATGCATGTGTGTAGGGGGAGCTTGCTAGCTTTGCTTGCTTTTTTCCTCGTTTGGTGTAGAGTTGGTTCTTGGGAGCTCACTTTGTAGCATATGTTTCACACATATCTACTTTGATGTATAGCATGCATGTTTAAATTCATAGGATAGCCATCTTTGAATCTTGATGTATAGTTTTGCATCTTTGTAAGATAAGCTTGTTGCATTTGTATCATATGCATTTGGTTAGGAATGGCTACTCCTATGTAAATTGATCCCTATGGTATGCTATGTTTGAGCTTGTGGATATGCTTGATTGATATTTGGGATGATAAGCTATGCTCTTGATAGTTTGGTTGTATATCCATAATGAGATAGCTTACTTTTATCAAAATGCTAGATAGGCTCTCTCTTGTGAGTATAAGGCTTTGCATGATCTTAGTGTGCTTTGGTGGTTTATATCATGCTTAATTTGTGTTTGGATATCATGTGCTTTTCACTTGGGGTCAAAGACCCATTTGTCATTATGAATGTTTAGCACATGTGTTACCTTGTGGGGGGCATAAGCCTCTTTTTGCCGCAAAGGCACTTCATGTACCATTTTGTGCTTAAATGTGAAAAATGAAATTGGTATGAAATGCTTATGCTTGAAGTTATGCTCTCACTTGTTCCATGTCATAAATGCTTTAAATCTGAATTTAATATGGGTGCTAAACCGTTGCATGTTGTATACCATGAGAAGTCTCATTTTAAGAAGTAGACACATGGCTCGGTGGCTTTAACATGACATGAGGTGCTTATGGGTGTTTGTAATTATCTTGTGATGAGGATATGTGACCTAGCATGAAGTTTGTGTGATCTAGATTCACTTTGGTATGCTTTGCTCATGTTTAGGTCTTTACCTCATGAGAGGGAAATTTTCGCAAAAATGCTAATTTTTACCATGGCTTGAACTTGTGTATATGCAACTGAACATTCTTGATGGCTATGCTATTTCGAACCTTTGTCAAGTCTAAGTGGTTCATTTGCTTGCTCCTAGCTCATTTTATGGCTCTATGTCTATTTGAGAAGCCTTTAGTTGAAATTTCGTAGAAATGCCTTGATTCATGCATTGTCAACAAGGGGTAGAAGTTTGTGCATGGAAAAGTTTTCTGGGAGCATTTAGAAGGTTTTCATGCATTTCCGGGCTGCATTGGAGCATTTTTTTCTGATAGGAAAACCGATTTGGAAACCGGTCAGACCGGTTTGGGGACTGGTTTGGAAGATGATGTCAGAAACCGGTTTGACCGGTTTGGTAATCCGGTCTGACCGGTTTGGTTGCTGCTGCTCGGTAAGTTTGCACGCATTGGTTCAGTGGGAGTTGCATTTGCTCAGGGATAGCTACATGTGTTCAGAGGGAGCTCCTTGTGTTGTCTGAGTTCTTGCTTTGGTAGTTTGCTCCGTGTGAGCTTTGGTTTGCTCCGTGTGAGCTTTGGTTTGCTCTTTGTGAGCTTTGGTGGTTTTGTCTCGGTTGTGTTGAGCCGTTGCCCTTGCCTTAGGGGACCGAGACTTTGGATTGCAAGTGATCAAGGTTTGGTTTTGTTTGGTTGTTGGATCACTTGTTTGGCTTGTTTTTGTTTGTCTTTTGTTTTTACTTTTCTTTATGTATCGATTACGTGGTGTGTTGTCAATGCACTCATCAAGGGGGAGATTGAGGACCAGAGTGTCCGATGGCTAGTGGTTGGCCAC
Source organism: Cenchrus fungigraminus (assembly GCA_036936925.1). Classification (NCBI taxonomy): domain Eukaryota; kingdom Viridiplantae; phylum Streptophyta; class Magnoliopsida; order Poales; family Poaceae; genus Cenchrus; species Cenchrus fungigraminus. The sequence goes on along the minus strand of CM072779.1, from coordinate 86,148,390 downwards.
TCCTTAGTGATGAGTGATTGACAACGTTGTGTGGACTGATGCTGTGCTTTGTCTTGTGGATGTAGGCTGCGGCTTGATTTGAGTTGGTGCAGGCGAAGAACAAGCGCGAAAGGTCTTAGCCTTGCGGGGCCACCGAAGGACTAGAGGGACAAGTAGGCTTGGTTCGAGGGACCCGGTGGCCAGACGAGATCAAGTGCGAGTCACATGGTGCGAGACGAGCAAGACGGAGTCCGTCGGTTCGTTGGTTGATCCGAAAGCCAACATCGGTTCATTGGTTGATCCGAAAGCCAACATCAGTTCGTTGGTCGATCTGAAAGCCAACATCGAGCCGGAGCGACCGTGGCGGCCAAGATGAGGAACAAGGCAAGATCGAGTAGGCGGTCCGTGCAGCGTAAGCGAAAGAGTTGTAGCTTGAAGCTCGGCGTGGAGGCTGCACCAAGCTCGTGGGGTTTGCAGCGGTTCACCACAAAATCGCTGGGTTCATCGGTTGCTCCAAAAAGCCGACCCGAGGTTCTGGTGCGGCCAAGTCACCAGAACTGGTCTGACCGGTTTGGTCATGGTGCGGCCGAAAGTCGTCGAAGCGGAGGACACGCGTCGGGATCGCATGCTTGGCGTCGAGGCTACGCGAGGTGCGGTTGCCGGGAGTCCGTCCGATGGAGATAATCATGTGTTGACCAAAATGCCCTTGCATGGGCTTGAATTGTAACTCCTAGTGTAGGGGCACTTCGGTCATTTGTCCGGAGGGCCTATATATAGGAGGAGTGGCAGGTTGGGCAGCCATCTCTTTTGGTTGGTTAGGTGGGCGTGCTCCTTCTTCTTGGAGTGGTCTTGGTGAGAGGAAGAGAGGAGAGAGTGGCTCTTTGTTTGAGCTTTTTGCCTACCAAGATTTGTGATTCTTGTGTATGTCTTGTAACCGGATATGGCTACATGATTCATAGTGATTTATCCATCCTAATCTTGTGCCAAATCCTTTATTCCTGTGGCTTTTACTTTTATGCCATTTTCGGAGGTATTTTCGGAGCCCTTTTCTTGAGATTTTCGTGGGGAGGTTTTGGAGAAGTTTCTTTGCGGGATTTGTAGTGGGAATCACACATGAGGACGTGGTGCCTCTTTTTTTGGTGATCTTGCCCCTCCAAACCCGTTGAAAGGCCTTCGATTTGGTGGTTTTCGGTGGAGTCCGAGGAGAGGTGTTCTTGGTGTTCATCCTTCGATTCCTCTTGCTTTAGTGGATCTTTGGGGACGATCTCTTAGGCATGGCTGGTCCATGAGGTGTTACACCTATCTCCAAAGTTTTGCTTGAATCCGTGGAGCGAATCGGGAGATCGATTCAGGTGAAGTTAGAGTTCTTCCCACGGGTTCAGTTTTTCCCGAGTGCCCTGGCAGAACCGGTCTGACCGGTTTGACAAACCAGTGTGACCGGTTTGGTCAACGGTGGAGTTTTGAGGAGATTTTTGGTGGACATGTTTGTTGTGACCAGGAGAACCTATGGTTAAAATCTGTTCAAGTTTCGACTCCGTTTGCTGTAGTTTTGGATTTTTGGAGGAATTCGAAGTGACCTAGGAAAACAGGTCTGACCGGTTTGCTAAACCAGTCTGACCGGTTTGGTCAAAGGTGTGTTTTTGAGGAGATCTTCTAGGAACAAGTTTTCCTTGGGTAGAAGAAGCTCTGGTCCAAGTTTTCTTGAGTTTCGAGTTTGTTTGCTCTAGTTTTGAGATTTTGGGTTGGAGCTGTCTAGGCAAAACCGGTCTGACCGGTTTGGGAAAGAGGTCTGACCGGTTTGGTATTTCGTGTTTTTGGCTAAGTCTGGCAAAACTGGTCTGACCGGTTTGGCAAAGAGGTCTGACCGGTTTCACCCTATGTGTGAGAGGCTAAGTGTTGGAAAACCAGTTTGACCGGTTTGAGTATCCGGTCTGACCGGTTTGTAGCTGGAGTTTTTGCTCGAGTTGTTTTCCGCTGCGTTCTCGAGTGTTTTCGGTGGTGTGCTAGTTCCTAGGTCCAGCAGCACTTCAGTGGCTGAGTGGATTTGGCTAGCGAGGTGTTGAGGACTCCGGAGTTGCGTTTGGGACCATAGGCCGAGTTCTTCCTTAGAAGAATTTTTTATCGGCTCCCATTCACTCCCCCCCTCTCTGGTCGCCATTCTGGTCCTTCAATTCCCATTTATCTTCAATTCTTCAAGAATGATGGACTCTTGTTCTGGTCGGCCTTACTGGTAATCTGACGCTGATCTGGTTGTTGTTCAGTTTCTGATATCGGAGGTGTTGTAGCTTTGGTCAGTTGCACTGGCATTTTTGTGACGCCCCAGGTTTTCAATTAGGGTTAGTTAACGCTAATGACTGGTCAACCAAGTCAAACACGTTGACTTTGGTCAAACCTTGGTCAATCTGGGTCATCACCTCGAAAACCTCACCAACAAACCCTAATGGTCAAAATTGGTCAAGGTTTGGTCAACACTTGGTCAAAATACCCTTTCACCTCTATACTCTACCTGGAACTTTTGCCGCGTTCTCCAAATTTCACCTAAACACTTCAAATTCTGTCAATACAAAAGTTGTTCAGTTTTTCAAGGGACACAACTTTGCTTTTGGGTGGCATGCCAAATTTGAAGTGGAAATTAGTCGAAAACTTGGTCAACGCCTGCAGAAACTATTCACAAGCGCCGAGAAAATTCTGGTTTTTGTCTGCCATTTGTGCAAAATCCTTTGATCAAAGCACCTATCGGCCTTTGTGAAAGTTGTAGAGGGATCACTGATCTACACCTTTGCTTATTACCACATAGTGCACTTTAGTTGCAGTTTTGCGTGAAAAACCCGGTCAAACAGTGGCACCTCGAATTGTTTCTGCGGCAGGAACGTCCCCGCGCACGACGTCGCCACTCGCCACGTCGGCCCGCCGCCGTACGCCGTGGGTATGCACACCGAGGCATAGCAGCGTCCGCCGGGCCGAAGAGCACGCGTGGTGGGGCCCTTTTCTCCCCGGCCATGCAGGCCAATCTCGGGACGATGCGTGCTGCACGCACACTGGGCGAGCGCACCGACCACCGCGCCGACCAGCCGCTCACATCGCCGCCGTACCCGGCCTTCCCGCGCACCGCCATACCGCCTCTGTACTGGTGTGGACGGGAGTCGTCGAGTCATCGTCGACCTGCCCCTTATAAGGTCTGAGCGCCCTGCACGCGTACACGCCGCCACTGCCCTGTTGAAGGACCGATTAGGTGAACCAGAGAGGGGGGGAGTGAATGGGAGCCGATAAAAATTCTTCTCGAAAGAGATGAGAACTCCAACAAGACGAACACGGCTTCCGAAACACTTTTCCGACTCAACTACCCAAGTTGGTCAAGACCACGCAGCCACTGGAGTGCTATTGGTCCTAGGAACCAACACACAACCTTCCGAGCCAAAACTCACCAACACACACAGCGGAAACTTGCACGGCTTGCTGTAGGTGCTACACCGGTCAGACTGATGGCCTACGCCGGTCAGACCGGTGACACCGGTCAGACCGGTGGACAGCGCCGGTCAGGCCGGTGGCTACAGCAGCTGCACAACAAACGTTCCAAGAAGCCTCAGTGACTCCTCTAGGCCCTGGAACAAAAACCACCTCCGAAACACAACCTGGAAGGAAGAAGAACCCCTCACAAAACCTAGCAAAACAACTCCAAACACGTCAAGAACTGACCAGCAGGACCACAGGACAAAACCACATGGACAAGGCTGTTCCCCGAGACAAATCCCACCAAGGGCTAGCACCGGTCAGACCGGTCAAGAGCACCGGTCAGACCGGTTGCGCCTGGGCAGCTCGGGATGAACAGCGCCCGCGAGTCAACTCCTCCAAATCCAACTCTCGATCTCCCGATTCGCTCCACGGATTCGCACAAGACTTTGGGGATAGTAGGAACACCTCATGGGCACTCCATAGCCAAGTTATGGTCCACCAAAACTCGTTGAATCAAGAGGAATCGAAGGATTTCCGCCAATAACGCCTCTACCCCGAGAGCCAAGAAAACCCCAAAATCGAGCCCCTTTGCTCACGGATTTGGGAGGGGAATCAAAGGGAAAAGAACTACGAGGGGTTCATGCATACATCCCCCACCAAATCCCAAAGAGAAAGATCTCAAAACCGCCACAAGAAATTCACCAAGAAAAGCCTCCGAAAATCACCAAAAAGGAGAAACGGGAAAGACACATCCAAGCCTTGAGGAACCACGCCGAATCATCTATACATACCAAAGAGGTTCATACAAGGTCTAGCTTGCCGCCCGATCATTCTTCCCTCTCACAAGATCTCACCATGAAGCTCTCAAGCTAGTCCTACGAAAATCTTAAGGAAAATAGGAAGAGAAAATAGGAAAACCAAATGAGCTAGGGTTCCAAGAGATGGCTGCCATCCTCTCACCACTTGGGTTATATGGAGGCAACTGAAAGACGAAAATACCCTTACTAGCTAACTAGGGATACATGCCCCTCAAGGGCGAATTCGGGAATCTTTGTCTTCGCTCCGTCAGACGGATGCCTAGCGACCGCAAACTTGCTTAGTCTCGACGCAAGCCTTGCGATCCCGATGCGTGTCCTCCGCTTCGAAGATTCCGGACTGCGTCGTCACACACCGGTCAGACCGGTGCTCCTCACCGGTTAGACCGGTACCCACCGGTCAGACCGGTCTGGAGCTGCTGCACCTCCGTCTTCGGTTCTTCGGTCTTGGCTTTGTGGATCAACCAAGGAACCCAGTGGTTTTCTGGTGAACCACCGGAAACCCCGCGAACTCGGTGTAGCCTCCGCCAATCACCACTCATGACTCGGCTCCCACGTAGTCCCGGCTCGACCTTGGTTTTGAGGCTCTACCAAGAAACCGTCCATGACTTCATCTTGCTGTTCTTGCCACCATGCGGCCCGTACTTGACCCCGCTGGCCACCGGGTCCCTCGAACTAAGCCTACTTGTCTTCTCCACACCTGGAGGCCTCACCGGCAATGACCTTTCGCTCTTGTTCTTCACCTGCACCAACACCAGTCAAGCCGCAATCTGCACCTGCAATATTTAGCCAAGAATCAGTCCACACCACGTTGTCAATCACTCATCACACCAGGAAGCGACCATCCACCGGTCCTCGAACCACACATGGCTCTCAATCTCCCCCTTGATGAGTGCATTGACAACACACACGTTTTGGTAACCAAAGAGAAAAGGAAAAGAAAAGAAACGACTAAAAGAAACTCCAATAAGCGATCGAAAGCCAAAGAAAGGCAAAGAGCAAGATCACTTGAAGAAGACAAGTCTCGGACCCCTTAGGCAAGGGCAACGGCTCGACACATCCGAGACAAAACCCATGCTCAAGCAAAAAGCACAAATTATCAAACCAAAGCTCGAAAACCACAAAGAGCTCCCCCTGCACACATGCAAGCTCCCCCTGAACCAATGCAACTCCCCCTGGACGAATGCATGCAAACCACTTCACGAAACAGAGCAGCTGCAACAGCTCAACTCTGACCGGTCAGACCGGTCGACACTACCGGTCAGACCGGTGCTCAACATGTGAACAGGACCAGCGCTCTGACCGGTCAGACTGGTGACCTCAACCGGTCAGACCGGTGCACAACAGAGCCCAGAAATGGCTCGAAACCACCTGAAAACCTTCTAGATGCATTCAGTAGGCCAAAACATGCTCAAACTTCTCCCCCTTGTTGACAATGCATGAATCAAGCCAAAAATGCAAAAAAAAATGCAACCTAGAGCTTCTCAAATAGACAAAATTCAACATAGGATGCTACACATGTCCAAATGAGCAAGTTAGATACTCTATAGCTTCGTAATGACATCAACTTCATGATCACCAAGTTTCACAACCATTGGACGAAGCTAAGATAGAATTGAGCAATTTTGCGAAAATTTACCCTCTCATGAGCAAAGTCCTAAACATGAGCAAAACATATCAAAATGGCAAAGCCACACAAACTTCATGCTAGGACAACCATTCTAAGCATAAGACCATCATAAACACCCACAAGCACCTCATGTCATGTCAAAGCCACCGAGCCATGTGCCTACTTCTATATATGAGACTTCTCATTGGTAGGCATCATGCAACGGTTTAGCACCCAAAGCAAATTAAAATTAGCACATATGACATGGGAGCACATTTTTCAAGCAATTTACATTTCATTTTTAGATTTGAAATTGGTACATGAAATGTCTTTGCGACAAAAAGGAACTTATGCCCCTCCACAAGATCAAGCATGGGGGCTAAACATTCATGATGGCAAATGAGCTTTTGGCCCCATATGATCAAAATAAGCTATCCAACCACAAATTAAGCATAGCCAAGCCACAAAAACATGTCAAGATCATATAAAGGCATTTACTCACAAGAGAGCATACATATGAGATTTTTCAAAAACATAGCCATCAACCATGGATATAAACCAAGATTATAAAGAGCTAAGTCAAACTAACCATAGCTTACCAAACTAGCTCACAAAGACATATATATCATTCCATGGTGAACAATGTATATAGGAGAAGCTTTTCCTAAACAATGCATATGATACAAAATGCATGCAACCTAAGATACAAAGATGCCTATACATCATATTACATATGCCATGCCAAAAGCAAGAAATGCACAAAGGAAAGCTATACATATGCTACAAAGGAGCTCCCACACACCAACTCAAGAAATCAAACACACACCAAGCTCCCCCTGCAAACGAGTGAAAGTTGCTTGATCTAGGGGTTTGGTGAAAATATCGGCTAGCTGGTCATGTGTGGGTACATGGATCAAGGCGATTTTTCCTTTCTCTACGTTGTCTCTCAGAAAATGATATCTCACTTCTATGTGCTTGGTTTTGGAATGGAGCACTGGGTTCTTTGCAACGCTTATGGCACTGGTGCTATCACATTGAAGTGGGACATGAGAATACTCCTCACCAAAATCACTCATGGTGTATGTGATCCAAAGGAGCTGAGAGCAACAACTAGCTGCGGCCACATACTCTGCCTCGGTAGTGGATTGAGCAACACTCGACTGTTTGCGAGAAGACCAAGACACCAAAGAGGAACCCAAGAACTGGCAAGTCCCAGAAGTGGACTTCCTATCCAACCGACACCCGGCAAAATCCGCGTCCGAAAATCCATGAAGCTCCAAAGAAGAAGACGCGGAGTACCAAAGGCCAAAGTCGGGAGTATGTCGCAAATACCTGAATATGCGCTTGACTGCTTGCCGATGCGAAGTCCTCGGAGACGCTTGAAAACGAGCGCACAGACATACCGAGAATTGGATGTCTGGCCTCGTCGCCGTCAAGTAGAGGAGTGACCCGATCATGCTTCGGTACTCCTTCTGGTCCACATGCTCACCTTCCTCGTCCGCATCAAGAGCTGTAGTCGTACTCATAGGCGTCGCCATGGCCTTGGAGTCCTCCATCTTGAACTTCCTCACAATGTCCTTGGTGTACTTTGCTTGGTGCACAAATGTTCCTTCCTTTGATTGCTTGATTTGTAGCCCGAGGAAGAACTGCAACTCACCCATCATACTCATCTCAAATTCCCTGCTCATGTCTTCTGCAAACCTTGCAACAAGAGAGTTAGACGAGCCACCAAAGACAATATCATCCACGTATACCTGCACAATCAGGATATCTTTGCCCTGCCTGAGGAGAAACAAGGTCTGATCGACCTTCCCCATCTCAAACCCTCTCTCAAACAGGAACCCCCTCAACCTACCATACCAAGCTCTAGGCGCCTGCTTCAACCCATAGAGCACCTTCCTCAACTTGTAAACCCGGTGGGGGTACTTCTCACTCTCAAACCCCAGTGGTTGCCTCACATACACCTCTTCCTCCAACACACCATTCAGGAAAGCACTCTTCACATCTATCTGGTACAACTTGAACCCTTTAGCCACGGAAAAGGCTAGAAGGATCCTGATCGCCTCCAAACGAGCTATAGGAGTGAAAGTCTCCTCATAGTCGATCCCCTCTTTCTGACTGTACCCCTGAGCAACAAGTCTCGACTTGTTTCTCACCACTTCTCCTTTCTCTCCCTCTTTATTTTTCCACACCCATTTTGTCCCAATCGGCTTACACCCTGGGGAAGGGTCAACCAACACCCAAACTTGGTTCCTCTCAAAATTCTGCAACTCCTCATGCATCGAATTAACCCAATTATGATCAGATAGAGCGTGTCCAATGTCTTTGGGCTCAAAGGTGGCAACAAAAGCAGCATGAGCGAAATGAGAATTGTTCCGAACCCTCGACCGTGTAGTGCATTCATTCATGTCGCCGATGATTCTCGAAGCTGGGTGATCCACTTGCACTCGCCGGGGAGGTTCTCGCCTTGATGCTACCTCCCCCTCAACAGCAGCTTCGCCTTGATCTGGGTTTGTCGTTGTAGGTGTGGGAGAGGGCCCGTTCTCGATCGTCGTTGAAGTAGTAGGTACATGTTCAGCTGCGGGCACCACACTGCCATCTTCATCATCTCCATGTTCATGCTCCTCCTCCTGGAAAATCTCCTCGCCAAGTTCATCGTCACCTGCACACTCAAAAACAAGCTGACTACGTGGCTGTGTCTCATCGAAGGTTACCTCGCAAGTCTCCACGATTTGGTTAGTTTCAAGATTGAGCACACGAAATGCTCTAGAATGAGATGCATAACCAAAGAAAATGCCATCGACAGACCTAGCCTCGAACTTGTCCAACTTCTTCCCTTTCTTCAGAATGAAGCATTTACAACCAAAGACATGGAAGTGACTCACCTTGGGTGTGCGACCGTGCATCAACTCGTAACAGGTTTTCTTCTTGTGAACCCTGAGGTAGATCCTGTTCGACACATAGCACGCGGTATTGACCGCCTCAGCCCAGAACCTTCTCGGAGTCCTATGCTCGTCGAGCATCGTCCGAGCCATCTCGCACAAGGTCCTGTTTTTCCTTTCCACCACGCCATTCTGGGGAGGCGTATATGGACTCGAAAACTGGTGTTCAAGACCCAAGTCATGACAAAAGGTTTCGAAGTGAGAGTTTTTAAATTCCGAGCCATTGTCACTGCGAATCGCTCGTATGGCATCTCCGTGCCTCTCGTTTCTTAACCTCAAGACAAGATCTCGAACAAAACCAAGTGTCTCCCCTTTCTCCTCAAGAAAGAAAACCCACGCATACCGAGAGTAGTCGTCCACCACAACAAGGACATACCACTTCCCACCCGCAGATCGCACACGAGCTGGGCCAACAAGGTCCATATGGAGCAGCTCGCATGGACGCTCAGTCATCACATCAGTGAGAGGCGGGTGAGAAGAGGCTACCATCTTGGCATGCCTACACGGTGCACAAACCAACTCTTTCTCAAACCTCAACCGTGGCAATCCTCGGACCAAATTGAGTTTACTCAAGCGTGACAAAAGGTCAAAGCTCAAGTGACCCAACTTCCTATGCCACTTCCACAACTCACTCGAAGAACCAACCAAAAAGCAACGCTCCACACCAGAAGACTGAGAGAAATCAGCTCGGAACACTTGACCCTCGGGAACGACCATGCAAACTAGGTCCCCTCGAGAATCTAAAATCCAAGAACCACCAGGCCGAAATAACACCTCAAAGCCCTCATCCAACAACTGGGACACGAAAAGCAAATTGAACCCCAGCGATTGAACAAGAGCAACACGCCTGAGAGTGACCTTGTCACTTACCTTGATCTCACCTTCTGATAGCACACGCCCTCGCCCATTGTCCCCAAAGGTGATGTATGTCCTGGACACCACCGGGACGAGACTTGAGAACCACCCCTTGTCCCCGGTCATATGCCTCGAGCAACCGGAGTCAATCAACCAAACGTTCCTCAAGTCTCCCACCTGAAATTCAAAAGCGAGCACGTGAGTGAACAAATGACTCAGCACTGGGGTTAGTACCAAAAGAGTAAAACCAGTGCCGAGCCATTTGCTCCAAAGTGGGGTTAGCACAAACCAAATCATCACGCCTATCAAAGCTACCACGACGAACACCACCACGGTAACCACTACGAGGGAACCAACCCTCTCTAGCTGGAGGAGAACGAAAGCCACGAAAGGAAAACCGTGGACTGTTCCTCCTCTCCATCTCAAAGCTACGACTCCTCCCACCCTCGTATTGAGCACGAGGTGGAGAACGCCTAGCAAACTGACCACCTGCAGACTTTCCATACCAACCACCTGAACCACGACCACCTGAACCAAACCGAGCATCCTCACGAGCACGAAAACCAGACCACTATCTGTCCAGACCTGCACCGGTCTGACCGGTGTAGCGCACCGGTCTGACCGGTGTAGCTCGGCCAGCAGCACCACTTGCTGCCTTCCGGTCTCCCCAAGCCGGAATCGTCCTCACAATCGCCTTGGCCCTGGGCATCTGCATATGAGGCTCAGGTACACCATTAGAGGGGTGGTACCCCTCCTTGTTAGCCCACTATCTAGCCATTCTCTCCTCATGCTTCCTCTTGAAGCAAAACTCATCCTTGTGACCATCTCTCCCACAATACCTACAATGGAACTTCATGGGCTGTGGCTTAGGCTTAGGCTTGGGTTGGGGCTGCTCACTCGATTTCTCACCCTTCTTCTCTCCTTCCTCACCTCCCTTTGGGCTCACAAACTTCACCGGTTTTTGGAAATCATTTGTTGGGTGAGGGAATATGGGTGGTTCTGGAGTAGTATCAAGTTTGTTTCTAAGATGGTTAGGCTTGGGCTCAAACTTGTTCCTGTGTCTGTTTGGTGGTGGGATAGGGATCTCTCCAACTCTCTCAACTCCCTCACCACTGTTCTCTCCAAGCTTGTCAGCCCCAAGTGCCTGACCATCATAGCGTTTGAAAGCCGCTATCATGATACCAAGCTGAGGCTCCTGACCCGACAACCAGCTCATACATTTCCTCAGCTCATCATTCTCATCCTGCAAGCGATCAACATAATGCGCAAGCTCCAAATTCTTAACCGCATGTAATTCACAAGTAGAGCAAGAAGTGGGAATAGGCTCTTTCAACTTAGCTTCAAGCGAAACAGTGTAAGCATGCATCTCATCAATCTTTCCATGCAAAACAGGGCAAGAAGTACAAGCACCTAGCAAAGTAGGTTTAGACTTACGCTCAGCCACTTCAACTATAAGCACATCTAGTTCATCACAAGTAGAAGCATGCTTATCCTTAAGAGCAGTAAGATCAGCTAGGTACACAGAGCAATCACAGCAATCAATCTCATCAGAAACCACAGGAGAAGCCTTAAGTGAATAAATCTCAAGCTTAGCATCTAGGTTCTGGGTTTCTAGCTCAGCCACACGGTTCCTAGCACCTTCTAGTGAGGCCCTAAGCTCTTTTCTCATCTTCTTGGCCTCTCTAAGCACGTGATCACGATTATTAAGCAAGTCAACCAACTCCTCATTCTCCTTGCGCAAACAAGAGAGCTCATCACATACCTCATCCTCGGAGTCGGAGTCCGAGTCGCTCTGGTGACTCTTCTTGCTGCCGGAGCTACGAGCCATGCCACAGAAGCCATCTCCCGCGAAGCAGCTCAACCCGCTCAAGTTCTTGGACGCCTTCTTGTTCTTGCGCCGATCACCTTCATTTTCGCTGCTACTCGAGTTCGAGGAAGAGTAGGCAGAGCTGGAGTCGACGTCGCTCGCTCCGACCATCGCTCAGGCCTTCCTGCTGTGGCCGTCCTTCTTCCTCGACCGTCGCTCGTCCTTGTGCTTGTTCTTGTGCTTGTGATCGTGCCTTGATCGGTACTTGCCGTCCTTGCTCGACCGGTACCTGTAGCCGTCCTTGTTCTCCATCTTCTCCAGGCAGTCGGCGACGAAGTGTCCTGGCTTGCCGCACTGAAAACACATCCGTGCTGTCCTCCTTGTGTTCACCCGGTTCTCGTGCAGCCTCTCGAACCGCCTGGTCAGCAACGCCAGCTCGTCCTCTCCAAGCACGTCGAACTCCTCGTCTGGCAAAGACATCAAGGAAGACAGAGAGTACATCCTGGAGGATGCGTTAGCGTTAGACTTAGCTCCTTTGCCACCAATGAGAGCAAGACTATGAGAATCAGTCGGGCTCTCGATCTTGGTTGTCATACCACGGTCCAACTCAGCCGACTTGAGCTTCGAGAACAGCTCGTTCACGGTTAAGGTGTCATACTTCTCGGACTCAAGGATAGCCTCAAACTTCCCGTTCCATATGGTACGATCCAACGAGTGCAAGAGCTTCACGGCTCTATCATGATCATCGTATGGGAGCACGGCTACATTGGCTCTCATGTTGTTCACAACGACCGTAAACCGCTGGAAGAGGGCATCGATGGACTCGCCGGGGAGATGAGTGAAGTTCTCGTACTCTCTCCAGTAAGTCGCGTACATCCGAGCCTGAACCTGAGCATTCCCAGCATGTGCATCCTTCAACTGCTCCCAAATCCTATAGGCTAAGTCCTCTGTCTGAACCCGATCGAATTCGGGCTGACACAGAGCACAAAACAAGTAGTCGACCGCCTTGTTGTTGGCTTCGAGCATATCCCTCGATCCTGGAGCAAGGAAGTTAATCAGATGAACATAAGCTGTGTTCACCGTAACGTCCCAAAGGATCTGACCCTTTCCACGGAGGAACGCTGCCATCCGCCTCTGCCACATCTGGTAGTTCTTCCCATCGAAGTGCGGAGGACCCGAACCTCGTTCCTGGTACGCCATCTTTGGATCTTAGACTGGTAAGAGTCAATGAAGACCCGAACCGGCTCTGATACCAATTGAAGGACTGATTAGGCGAACCAGAGAGGGGGGAGTGAATGGGAGCCGATAAAAATTCTTCTCGAAAGAGATGATTACTCCAACAAGACGAACACGGCTTCCGAAGCACTTTTCGGACTCAACTACCCAAGTTGGTCAAGACCACGCAGCCACTGGAGTGCTACTGGTCCTAGGAACTAACACACAACCTTCCGAGCCAAAACTCACCAACACACACAGCGGAAACTTGCACGGCTTGCTGCCTGTGCTACACCGGTCAGACCGATGGCCTACGCCGGTCAGACCGGTGACACCGGTCAGACCGGTGGACAGCGCCGGTCAGGCCGGTGGCTACAGCAGCCGCACAGCAAACGTTCCAGGAAGCCTCAGTGACTCCTCTAGGCCCTGGAACAAAAACCACCTCCGAAACACAACCTGGAAGGAAGAAGAACCCCTCACAAAACCTAGCAAAACAACTCCAAACACGTCAAGAACTGACCAGCAGGACCACGGGACAAAACCACACGGACAAGGCTGTTCCCCGAGACAAATCCCACCAAGGGCTAGCACCGGTCAGACCGGTCAAGAGCACCGGTCAGACCGGTCGCGCCTGGGCAGCTCGGGATGAACAGCGCCCGCGAGTCAACTCCCCCAAATCTAACTCCCGATCTCCCGATTCGCTCCACAAATTCGCACAAGACTTTGGGGATAGTAGGAACACCTCATGGGCACTCCATAGCCAAGTTATGGTCCACCAAAACTCGTTGAATCAAGAGGAATCGAAGGATTTCCGCCAAGAACGCCTCTACCCCTAGAGCCAAGAAAACCCCAAAATCGAGCCCCTTTACTCACGGATTTGGGTGGGGAATCAAAGGGAAAAGAACCACGAGGGGTTCATGCATACATCCCCCACCAAATCCCAAAGAGAAAGGTCTCAAAACCGCCACAAGAAATTCACCAAGAAAAGCCTCCGAAAATCACCAAAAAGGAGAAACGGGAAAAACACATCCAAGCCTTGAGGAACCACGCCGAATCATCTATACATACCAAAGAGGTTCATACAAGGTCTAGCTTGCCGCCCGATCATCCTTCCCTCTCACAAGATCTCACCATGAAGCTCTCAAGCTAGTCCTACGAAAATCTTAAGGAAAATAGGAAGAGAAAATAGGAAAACCAAATGAGCTAGGGTTCCAAGAGATGGCTGCCATCCTCTCACCACTTGGGTTATATGGAGGCAACCGAAAGACGAAAATACCCTTACTAGCTAACTAGGGATACATGCCCCTCAAGGGCGAATTCGGAAATCTTTGTCTTCGCTCCATCGGACGGATGCCCAGCGACCGCAAACTTGCTTAGCCTCGACGCAAGCCTTGCGATCCCGATGCGTGTCCTCCGCTTCGAAGATTCAGGACTGCGTCGTTGCACACCGGTCAGACCGGTGCTCCTCACCGGTCAGACCGGTACCCACCGGTCAGACCCACCGGTCAGACCCACCGGTCAGACCGGTCTGGAGCTGCTGCACCTCCGTCTTCGGTTCTTCGGTCTTGGCTTTGTGGATCAACCAAGAAACCCAGTGGTTTTCTAATGAACCACTGGAAACCCCGCGAACTCGGTGTAGCCTCCGCCGATCACCACTCATGACTCAACTCCCACGTAGTCCCGGCTTGACCTTGGTTTTGAGGCTCTACCAAGAAACCGTCCATGACTTCATCTTGCTGTTCTTGCCACCATGCGGCCCGTACTTGACCCCGCTGGCCACCGGGTCCCTCGAACCAAGCCTACTTGTCTTCTCCACACTTGGAGGCCTCACCGGCAATGACCTTTCGTGCTTGTTCTTCACCTGCGCCAACACCAGTCAAGCCGCAACCTGCACCTGCAATACTTAGCCAAGAATCAGTCCACACCACGTTGTCAATCACTCATCACACCAGGAAGCGACCATCCACAGGTCCTCGAACCACACATGGCTCTCACCTGTCCACTGCCGCCGTGCCCACCATTGATGCCACACGGTGAGCTCCCCCTCCCGAACCTGGAAGCCACCGCCTGAGCCTGCTGCTACCTCCACTAGCATCACCTATAGCCCACCGAAGCATCACCCCGTCCTAGCTGGCCGACAGTTCGCCGGAATCGAGCTCACGGTGGTTCTCTCCACCTGGCGCCATCATGCGTCCTCACCGGTCACATCCTCGACCCGTGTAAACCCCGAGCCCGACTCACAGGTGAGCAAGGGGTACTCCCCGCCCTTTTCCAGGCCGAGTCCGGCGGTCCTCGCCGCCGGCGAGCCTCCCCTGCGCCGCCAAGGACTATTGTGTAAACATTGAAATCTTTCAAGGGGCCACGTGGTAAAGGCCGAGGGTATTTCTGTGATAGGAAAACTTGAGCCAAGGACCTAGATGTAAAAAGATTCTACCTCTTTTTCATGTTTGGCCCAAATCTTTGAAAAATCATGGAAAATCCTACAAAAATCAGAAAAATGTAAAACCAATTTTGTTGGTTTCCTTGTGAGTAGATCTACATCTTTAAGAAAGGCCGTATATACTTTTCATGTATAGTTTTTGAATGAAAATTCAAACTCAGTTTGCATGTGATTGCTCATAACTTGAGTTCCACTTCTGTGCTAGGCCTGATATTTGAATATGTTGTTAGTCATCACTAGCATAGGCTATAGCTAAGTTTTTACACAAAGTTACTTAGTAAATCTCCAGATATGAATTATTTTGTATTTATGCTAGATCTGCATATACTTTTTGTACAGCTTCATATGTATGCTTTCAGTGGCTCATCTTGTGGATGTCATCTTGTTATGCTCAGGCGTGCTTCTAGTAAATTTATCATGTATTTATGAACTATCTATATATCTATTTCTGAATGATGCTTTTTTATAAAGTAAAATCTATAGCAGCTTCCCTTACTCCAGTGATGCTTATCTTTGGTCTCGTAGATGTTTATGCCATGATTGTGCTATAGGAGAAAGTTGGGCTACTTTTCATTTATATATATTCCTGTATAATTTCTTTAGGATTTACTAGGCTGAAAATGGTTATTTTTGTGTAGCATGAATGAAATAGGTCCTGGAGCTAATTTTTGGTGTGTAGCCTAGTTATAGTTCATAGAGGCTCTGTGTAAATTTTGAGCTCCAGTGCATGAGTAGTTTGCTCTGTATTAAATATTCTTGTTTTTGCTAGGAATAACTTGTCATATTTTTCATGCTCAGGATATAGCTCTGATTGTTATGACATTTTAGCAGTAGCTCTGTGGTAGTATTGTGTGCTTGTACAAAAAGTTTCACTGTAAGTTACTGCATGGTTTTACCAGAAAGAAATGTGGAAGAAACTAAGTATATTAAAAAGAGAAATAAAAGAACCACTTCTTTAAATACTTGTGTGTGTTTAATATTTAAGAAATGCTCCTGTTTGGTTCCTGAAAAGTAACTTGGTAAGTTGTGAAGTGTTTTTAATTTAGTGTATAAATGTGCGCACAATCATCCTCAAAATAATAATTAAATAATGGTTAACTGTTTTATCATTAAGGAAGAGTATGCTGAATATATTATATCTGGTCAACTTGACACACTATGCTGGTCATATGATACTTTGTAATTAAATAACTTAACTTCACCAACTAAGTCTTGCATATGCATCATACGTGTAGAATCTCCTGACGCTAGCTACGAGTTCGTCCCGAAACGAGGTGACGGACCGTTCGAGGGAGAAGTGACCTACGTGGAAGTGCAACAAGACCCGAACCAAAGTTCGGAAGACTTTCCTACTAACTTGCTAGTGAAGGCAAGCCCCGGTTTATCATTCACCTACGTATTTTCCTCTTGACTTCTGAATTCATGTTTGAATATCTATGTGCATTTACGTTCATGAGTTGAATGGAAACCCTAGTTGCATGATCCATAAGTACCTATGATCTTTTACTAGTATGCTAGGTTGCTAGTTGCTATGCACTAAGGACCCGGTACAAGTCGAGTGATGTACTTCGCTCGCAAGAATAGGTTCTTATGTTAGAATCATAAGATTGGTTAAATTGGATTGCTCACGTGGTAAGAGCATGGGATTTTGGGCTCCGCTCTAGTGGTTAAGAGCTTAAGCGTTTGAACATACTAAACATTTGTCGGAAATGGGTACGGTAAGCCTAGTACCTGAATGATGCGGTGCGGGAACTTTGCGCTACTAATCTTGGGTTGCGGCCCCAGGCTAGCTACCTATAGTGCATGTGTGACGCTGGATGCTAGTGTGAGGCATGCCAGCTAGCCTTGTACTTAGGACTGTGGCATCCGATCCCAATCCGAGGAATGACGGGAACCGTTTGGTTGAATGGACTCAGTGTGAGTACTTTATCTAGTATGTTTAGGTCCACCTTGCAAGGTTATTAATCGATGGATCGTCGGCCTCTCACCGTTATCCGACAGTGCTTAATTATCTGGCCATGATAATCCCGCTATGATGGAATGTTGATAAATTTGATGTTTGATTAATTGTTTGCACAATTATGCTTGTATTAGTTGCTTATCTAGTAACAATTTGATCTACTAGAACTTGAGCTAAAATATTGAAAGTAAGGAATAACTCCTTAGTCGCTTTTTGCAAAACAAACCCGCCAACCAAAAGCCAAGCATGACTAGAGGTTAAGTCTTTTATTTTAGACGGGTAAGCCTTGCTAAGTATTAGTATACTCGGCCTTGCTATATATGTTGTTTTCAGGTGATAATGTTTGTCCTGGCGAAATCTCTCGGCTTGGAACTGGAATGGGTGAATGACGAGAAGTAATGGCGTTATGGGTGGCCTCCCATGATGCTAAGTTATTGTTAGTTTATTTCCATTGTCTTTTAAAATTCTGAACCATGATTTATCATTTCATGAACTATGATTTGTAATGATTGACCCTATGGGGAAGATTAGTCTTAAATTGTAAGGTACTCTGGACTCTCCTTCGTGAGAGTTATAATGTATGCGTGTTCGATCCTCTGTGTGTTGATTCAAGTGATTTACCGGGCTTTGACCTGGCAACAC
This sequence comes from Cenchrus fungigraminus, assembly GCA_036936925.1. Lineage (NCBI taxonomy): Eukaryota > Viridiplantae > Streptophyta > Magnoliopsida > Poales > Poaceae > Cenchrus > Cenchrus fungigraminus. The sequence goes on along the minus strand of CM072779.1, from coordinate 86,130,673 downwards.
TCAACAGGATAATTCTTTATTATCACTTAATGACCAAAGTGGATTGGTTTAGGTGGTAGTACGGACTTATCTTGGTGGGGTTGTCACAGTTGGTACCAGAGCATCCGTATACACCAGAGTAATTAGCTTAATAATTAATCACAATGATTTACAATTAAAACTTTCCAAGATTGATTGGATTTTGAAAATACGTTGGATCGTTAAGGAATGATTAGACCGAAAGGCCCTAGAGGAAATTTTTGGGGTTCTTTTAAGGTGTATAAGTAATTATGGTTTATCTTTGCTAACTTCCAGCACTTCTTAAGCCACGTGTTCATACGTGTGTGGTACCACATCACGAGTATGCGAGGGTTCATAGGGCAATCTATTCCACGAATCCTATCTTCTCGATTGGATGTGCACGTGTTTTATACGTGTGCTTCTGTATGCAAGTCATACGAAGGATGCCATGTTCTATTCAAGATGAACATGTAATGGGTTGTGATGTTGCCACATTTTGCTATACGTGTGCATGATTCTGTATTACGAACATGCGAAGGGGGACACCCTCCATTCAAAAGGGGCGTGTCTCAGGTTGGACGCCGTCCATGCGGTGCAAAATGCATGGATACCATTTCTATAGTGAATGGTAATGTTTGTGGACGCTTCCATGACGTGCTGGCACAGAAGGTTCTCTTCTGCAGGAACACTAACCACGTTTCGTATGATCGTTGCGTGACCAAAGTGTAGCTCCGACTAGTTATTATAGGGATAGAAGTATATAAGCCTTGCCACCGGCACTAACTTCGATTTTTGGCATTGATCGCCATGTGAGGTCGTATGTGACGCTTTTTGCATCATGCTAAAAATTGTTAAACCCTAAAATTTTGCAATCCTACATGTTGTATGCTCTCTAGGTGCTACCATGCTATCTTGATGTTTTAAAATAGGTTGCATGTATAGCTTGCTTGTTGCTTAGTCATCAAGTAATGCGTCTGTTTCCTTAATTTTTACCGCCTGTTGTAAAAATAATACGACTAGATGATCTATATGAAAGTTGCTCCATATCTAATCTAGTTTCTGCCACCAAAATTTCTTGATCATAGCTTCTATAGACCTCAAGTTATGCCCAAAATAGGAACACCCTGTCTTGCTGTTTTCCTTGGGTACCTCACTCTGAACTTGTACCTTTAGAGCACCTCCCATATCTTTTTAGGTCAACCTTTGAGTACCAAAAATATGCCTCATAACCTTGCTAAGTTGCTACAAAAATTTGGGAATTTTTGGGGTTGTAGTTTCTGAGTTATGAATTTTTGTTCACAACTGACAGAACTTTATGCTGTTTGTATGTCACGCTCGTTTGAGTTAGGCATACTTTGTACCTTTGTATAGTTGGCTATCCCAATTTTACCCACCTGAGGATCAGAATTGTTCCTCGGTATCTACTTAAGGATTTTATGAAAGTTAGAATCCTTAGTATGGTTTTTGCATGCAACTCACTTTTATAGTTATGAGAATCTATCCTTGCACGTTCTTTCATCAGAATACTTACATTCGTCTCTCTATCCAGATGTCCAACTCCGGATCCATGACTGCTGGTGTGCCAGTGTGGACTCACTTGAACTGCCTCGAGGAGGGTGGATACCCTGCACTTCTGTGGGACACCCTGAAGGACCTTGGATACACCACGTACCCAAGGTATATGGGATGTGAGTTCATGACCTCGGGACAGATCCTTCATTGGGAAGTGAAGGTGAAGATCCCCACTTGCCCGATGAATCCTGACTGGGAAGCATGGGAATGCACAGTCCTAGGCTTGACACTGCCTAGCACCATACAAAAGGCCGCCCTTGAAGCTCTCACCACCTTTTGTCGGAAGCATTCTGCCTCGGTTGCTCATACTGCAGCCAAGGTAATTCCCATAGGGGCAGAATACCCTGGGCAATGAGTGGAACGTGAAGCGTTTCTCCCCGCTCAAGGCAAGGATCATTATAATCTTGATCTTGCTACCTCAGTCTGTTTCTCCAAGGCCATGTATGACACCTATCAACTGATGGTGGGAGAAGGTGTGTTCTATCAACATCAAATTTATAGGTAGGACGTTAAGGACGGAAAGGATACCACACAAGAGTTGGAAGAAGCCCGAGCACAGATAGCTTCTCTTAAGAAAAGAAGACGCAAGGATAAGAGAAGAATGCGTGAAATGGGTCAAACCATTCTCGAGCAGAATTTCATGTTATAGCACAACGACCAGTATATGTTTGAACTGGAAAATCAACTGGAAGCTACAGCAGCTCCTCCTGTCATTCCTGGACCCGAAGAGGAAGAAAATGCAGAGGACACTCCGGGAGAGTCTGGAGTAGAGTTTGGACCTGCCTCACATTGAGCTTGCTTCACCTTAAGTAGGCTGAATAAGAGAAGGTGAAGCTAAGGCTAGTTGATTCCAGTGGATGCCTTTATGCTTGTAATAGAGTGAGGAGGTGTCTAAGTGTTGTAGTAGAAGGACATACTCTAGGATGTGCAACCGCTTTTGGATGGTTTGTGGTAGGCTGACCTAGGAGTACGCTTTGCGCAGCTAGACTGCATTGTAACCCCAGGTGTTATGTTGTGGTAATTCTGAACTCAGGATTGATGTAATGTTTGGATGAACCCTCATCGCAGCTTTCTGACGGCTGAATGAATAATCTTGTTGTGATCAATTCCTGAATCAAGATAAATGCCAAGGTCAGACCATGTGAAGGATTTTATCTCTAACCGAAAGTGAGAGTTTTTGGTTAAATATTCTAGGAGCACTCGGCTTCTCCTTGATAATCTTCCTTGCCGTGCCTCCGTTTGATCTTACCAACCTTGAGCTCCTATCCTTAGCTTGACTCACTAAATTGTTGAATAAATAAAACATGAATAAAGAGCATTCAAAGTCTTTTAATGTTGTAGGAGTATCATCATATCTTGCATGTGTTGCACCCTTAATGAAATCACTCACGAGCATGAGCATGCACTGCACAACATATGCATGGAACCCTTGGAGGACTAACAAGCATATGCATTAAGATCTCAACCTCTCCACCCTAACCTTGTTTTAATCGGTAACGTTGTTATTTCATGACCAAAGGTGCCGCGTCGGAACCTAGGGTATCATGTGTGCTGCAGCCATGTGATTACCATTAGGTGCGCGCTAGGTATCTTGGTTGTGAGAACACAACGCACCGTAGAGAATATTTCTCAGCTTTACGTAAATCCCCTCTGCTTGACTGTTTTAAAAAGAAAACAAACATGCTAACCTTATGTCATGAGCACCATACCTCATGAACATGTGCATTGTGCATTTATAAACATGTGCATCATGCCATATGCATCATGCACCCATAATGTGCATCTCGCACTCTGCATCATGTCATATGCACAAGCATCATATGCTCATCCACATGTGCATTCTACCCTATGCACCACGTCAGGAGCATCAACATGTGCACCATTCATTTGTTGCACCACGTATCCCACATGCTTTGGTCTTATCACCATAGGTTCAGTTGGTACATCATCATCAAGTTAAAGAAAATCCTTGCATCATTAATACAAGAAATGATGTCGTCAAGCTCACTAATTAAGTAACCTGTGAGCAAGCACCTTCTGAAATTTCGTATCAACCTATCTGTTCAGAATCATTGTCATCTTCTAACCATGAACAACTCCTTGCAACCATTCTCTGTGACCATGCCATCTTTCAAGGTTGTTATGGACAACTAACCATGGACTTATGATGGTGGAACCCTTGATCCGTCATCAACATTATTGCTCACTGAAATAAATTCAGAAATCATAGTAAACAAAAATGGACAAACATTGTTTACTAGCCTTCTTTTCCTTCATCAAAATCTTTATGAAACTTGTTAATGGACACTACGTGAAAAACAGACATTGGTAACGGGCGCGGATGGCCATTGGTAACGGGCAAAACGCCTATTACTGATCAAGCGTTACAAATAAGCCAACAAAGGTAACGGGCCGCTGCCCGTTACTGATGACCCATAATTGTAACGGGCTTAGAACAAAGACCATTACCACAACTACTTACCGGTCACCTGAAATGGCTGTTTCTCCGGGCCCACCGTAGCCTTTGGTAACGGGCGCAGACACTGAGTCCGTTACTCTTAACACGTATTAGTAACGGGTGTCTAACAAAGACCGTTACCGAAACTAGTTACCGGTCACCTGAAATGTCTATTTCTCAGGGCCCACATGGACCTTTGGTAATGGTTACAGCAACCGAGCCCATTACATGAGCTCAATATCGGAGACGTTTGCTGTGGACACGTGTCTCCACGAAAGGAGACGCATTTTTTGTACGCGCGTCTCCTCTGTCTGGACGAAAGGAGACGCGTGCTCTGGACGTGCATCTCCTCTGTATCGACGAAAGCATCAACTTCTAGGGACCACCGGTCAGTATTAGTAACGGGCCTTTATGCGGCCCGTGACAGTTTTGTCATACTTGTAACAGGCGTTTGTGAAGCCCATTACTCACGGATCATTTTTTTGTAACGTGCCTTACTTAACGCCCGTGACCGATATGTAGGGCACCTACAATAACCTGCCCGTTTTCTGGCTGCATCCCGGAACCAGCCAGGATTTGGCAGCCACCAGATCAGGGGCTGCATCCTGAAAACAGCCAGGATTTGGCAGCCACCACAGCAATGCAAGGAGACATCACAAACACATTCTCATCACATATATACACAAGCAAGATCACATATATACACAAGCAAGATCACATATATATACACAATGCGAGAGATCACATCAAGTTCCTCATCAGATCGACATGCAGGCTAAAGTTTCAAGTTCGTCATCGGTGCTTTTTGTTTGGATGGAGTCCTGAGAAAACTATCTAAACCAGGCAACATCTGACCCCAGCCAAGCAGGTTTCTCAGGCAGTACTAAACTAGCCTGAATGCAGCAAGTTTCAAGTTTATCAGGCCATACAATGAACTCACGGTGCACCATTATAGAGGTTGCCGTTTTGGTCGAGGATCTCTTAACAATGTACTCGCACAGCATCTCCCGGACCAGCTTTAGATCTTCTGTAGAAACATTTAGGGAAGGTTTGAAATCCTGCAAAATAATAAAATAATTATGAGAATACAAGTACAAATCAGTTTCTAAAATCAAATGGAGAATATGAGCAGAGACAAGGGTGAGAGCATTATCTACTTACAGCAGCCTTCTTGATGTGAGGTATGTCTTCGAGTAGTTTGAACATATTGAATGCCACATGGAATCCATGCAAAAAGGACCCCGATGGCTGCTGAGCACACTGCGCATCGAGGTACCAAAATGACAAGTTAATGCAGTACCAAATTGGTATGAAGGGACCATAAAAAAACCTGGGTCTTACAGTGATATTTGGCTTGTGCTTGAATGTCAGATTGGATTTTAGCTTTTTCTTGTTTCCTTTCATCACTTCGTCCTTTGGGCAGGGAGAGGACCTGCATGATCAGCAATACCGATTAGAAACACTAAGAGATTGAATTTTGTGAACAAAACCTACAAGGTACAGACCAATTCACAAGCGCTCGGAGGTCTTCGAACTTTCGCGCGAGATGATGTTTTGCAGAATCTAGATACCAAACCTCTTTGAAATTCATACAGATGATCAGTGTTACATAGTGGCCACCGGTGCAGAAGGCACCCACCACGTAGTCATTCGTCATTGCATTTGTCAATGCTTTTGTTACAAGGGTAGACTGCTTTTCAATCTTTGTGGTCGTGAGAAGCTGTGGATCCAAAAACCCAACACTGATCTTCATCTCCGCTGCCTTGTCCATCATTTTCCTACAAAAAATCCAAATGATAGCATGCATGAACTTTGTGGTCAAAATTAAAGAAATATCTATTTTGGTTTTAAGGCACTTACTATGTCCACAACCTCAAGAAGGTCTCATTCAGAGCAACCAGGGGTATAAGGTCATACACATGACTGAATGCAATGTTTAACATTAAATCACCAGGAACATGAAAGGAGTCTTCAGGCAACTTTGCTGGAAAACTAAGTTTATCCTTATTGTGTTCCATGGCGTAAGCATGCAACCTGGCACAATTCGGTCCAGCAGCCTGTAAGTCCGCTTCTGACAACATAGGCACAGCAGGCTTGTATTTTGGATCCGGTTTTGACCAAAAATAGTTAAGAAGCATATCTCTAGGCAGAGGTTTCCTGGCCCCCTTCTTCTGCGGTGGCTGCTGCTCAGGAGGAGATTGCCTGTCCTCCGCCTGTCGCTGCTGCTGCTTAGGCGGAGATTGCCTGTCCTCCTCCTGCTGTTGTCGATGCTCCTGCTGCGTAGTTTTGCTGATCTGCTGCTGCTTCTTAGGCGAAGATTGCCTGTCCTCCTCCTGCTGTTGTCGATGCTCCTCCTGCTGCATAGTTTTGCTGATCTGCTGCTGCTTCTTAGGCGGAGATTGCCTGTCCTCCTGCTGTTGTCGATGCTCCTGCTGCGTAGTTTTGCTGATCTGCTGCTACTGCTGCTGCTGAGCTTTCTCTTGCTGACGCTGAGCTGCAGTACCTCCATCTGATGCTGTACCCCTCCTACCTGATGTGGGAGCAGGGTTGGTATTTCTCGTAATGGGTGGTACATGGATCCTGTTCTTTGACCATTAGATCCTTTGACAGAGAGCCTCAGCTAGGGTTGTTACTTCATCCCCCCCAATTGGTACAGGCAGAGGGTAGTGACCCGTATTGCCCCACACATAACTAGGTTGCACCACAGCATACCCATTCTGCACTAGTACTGTATGGAGAGTCTTTTGCAATGGAAAGACAGTGGCTAGTGCGAGCTCCACTTTATTCCCAGAGCCATCCAAAAGGCTGCACTTGGTTGGCTCTGTCAGCTTATCTATTGTGTCCAGCATAGGTGATCGACTATCAATGTGCTGTTGATTACCTTCGTCCTCGCTAACATGCCAATGGTCTTCCTCTCTGCCACATGCTTCTTCTTCCTCACTGCCATGCACATCTTCTTCCTCGAGGCCATGAACATCTTCTTCCTCGCTGCTACTGACAGGTGGTGATTGGGGAGGATGATGAAGTACATTTTTCCGTATATCAAAGCCTGATTCTGCTAGAATGGAGACAATTCTGGTGACTGCTTCACCAACTAGGTCTTCCATCTGCGGTCCAGCCTTCTTGTTCCTCTTCTTCCTATACATTCCAGCAAACTCTTCACCAAACCCTTTACCCCAGCCAAGTGAACTAGACACGCCTCGGACCCGACCTCGATGCTCTGGAGTCTCAAGTGCTGCGGTGAGGATATCATTCTCCCTAACCCCATGGAAAGAACCATCGCTAGCCTGAGCTGCAAGTGTTTTCACCCTAGTTGCTACCCCTACCACCGCAGGGTTACTGAATGTTATGTCCCCGCTTCCTTCACTAGTGGTCTTCCTCTTCCCTACCCTTGCCCGTAGATAAGGCCTCGAACGTCCAGGAAATTGGTCCCAGAGTTCTGTTTTCCTTCTTCAGCTAGCTTTGCATCCTCCTCCTCCCACTCTTTCCTTTTACGAACATAACCTTTTCTGCCCGTCCTGTGTGGCTTATCATGCAATGCTCTCTTTTCTTTCATCCCCTGGCTCAATCGCTGAAATCTAGGAGAATTGGTTTCCTGCACAAACACGGTCCAGTCTTCTGGCTGCAAAAAGGCATGCTTCACAAAGGGAGTCTCCTCTTGGCCCACAAATTTTTTTCTTAAATGGGTCTTGAACCGCCGTTGCAAGGTTCCAATCTCTGACATAGCTGCCTTAACTGCCTTCTTGCGAATAGATTCAGCCAGATTGGCTGGGTAATCTAGCTTTTCCTCTAAAACTGTGAACAACTCTTCCTTCTCAATTGCTGAGAGATCTTCAACTGCCTTGTTGATTGACACCCTCTCTCGAGCAATGAGGCCACAGACCAATACAAATCTATCCCTCGCAGCTTCTGGGGTAGGCCAATAATTGTTATCAAGTCCAGTTGCGGTCAACTTGTCTTCTGGCCATTTGGTTTGTGTCCTTGACCTGCGGGATCGAGTACTACTCGCAGCAGTATGTGCTGAGTGACCCTGTGAAGAAGGATCACCGTTGATAGGCTGTGAACAAGGTTCACCGTCGATGGGCTGTGATGGTGCACTGGAGGTAGAGGAGTTTGGTGTTGTGGGAGACTGCATAGATGATATGTCAGGTCGTCAGTAGAGCAACATAAGCTAGACTGAAAACCTAAACAAAATAAGATAAATTCTTATTCTCTGACAAGCAAAATAGTTGATATTAGCATACAGGTTGGGGATAGGTGCTAACCATTTTGACAGGGTGAAGCAATATGCTTATATATCAAAGCAGAGACTAAATTCCTTCAACTGCTTCCTTATCCAAATTCAGCAGCAATGAATTGTGTGTTCCATGTGTACATGCAACAAGAGGACAAAGCAATTAGAATTAAAGTATGCTAATAGGTCCAAAGCATAACTGGCGATCTGGTACATTCGAAGCATAACAGAATTTCAACAGTTCATATAAGTTCATCTATTAGTAATAATTTATTCAAACAGACTTGGAGCAAAAAAATTCATCCGTCAAATCCACAACCAATCAATTAAAAATGAACTATTAAGGCATGCTGTACTAATGCAGGCAATTCTAGGAGAATAATTCTATGTGAACAACCGTAAAGTAGCATGTCTCCCTAATCCACCTTGACAGGAATAGCAGATTGGGTGGCCGAGTAGAGAGAGGGCGTTGGGGGTTCAAGCAGCACTAACCTCTGTCGCGAATGAAGTAGTTGTTCTCGTGGTGGTCGGAGAGGCCCGATCCGCGTCGCCTCGTTGCCTGAGGTGGCCAGCTCGTCGTCATGGCCGGGGATGCCGGATCCGCGTCACCGTCTCTAGGTTGGCCGGGACGCCGTCCGCACGCCAGTAACCGCGTCCTCGTCACCGTCATCACGGCTGGAGCCGCTTCGCCGACGTCACGCCGGGAATGGTGGGGCTGGAGAAGAGCAGGGCTGCGGCGGGGAGAGCGGCGGTGGCGGGCTAGGGCTGGAGAAGGAGCAGGGCGGCGGCGGGGAGATTGCAGGCGTGGTGGATCTGTCTGAATTAGACTCCCGAGTATATGTCCCCTGCGCGCGTGTTACTATGTTCACAGAAATTACTGGCATGCCCTTGAACGGATCTCTTGTGGAATTGTAATTCCATGGGCATTCTAGTCAATATAGGTGGGAAATTTTGAACAGCGCGCGCAAGGTTTGCCTGCTGACGCTGACAATGGATAGTCATCACCGACGCTGGTTAGTAAACCCGCGTCACTTCGTCGGCAGGTATCTTCTTTATATAGGCTGCTGACACTGACGCGTGGGCCCGACACTATTTTTTAGAAATGAAACTCGCATCCATCAAATATTAGAGCCGGTAAAACAGCACCTAAAAATTCATTAAAAATAACATCAATTCATATTTGGACATTTAGTATTTTAATAAAATATCAACAGTCACACTTGTGTACCCAACATTCTTATAATTCGAATATACATCTCATGCTTGTGATATAATTATTCTAATAACATCTTAGTTTGCTCCAAAAATTCTACAAATTGATGTGGCAACATAAATTGGGTACCTAAATTTGTCATAAAAAATTCAAATGGTTTCGATCAAGGAATAATGTACTTGTGTACAAATGGCTACATCTCTCACATAGTTTCTTAGAATGTTGCTTGAACATTGAAGTTTTTCACACTTTGCAACATGTTCGATCTCGTACGCATTTGAAATTTTTACACAAGCTTGTGTTCACCTTGAGATTACGAAATGCAATGTTTCATTACTAATGGTTGTGGAAAACAAATATTATTTCTATGTTGTACTTACAAAGGACAAGATAAAGGCATATAAACATTATTTACGAAACAGAATATACACTAAACAATGAAATTAATGAAAAGATGGGGATTTCAGAAAAAACTAGGAAAAAAATCATCAAATTTGGACTAAGTACGACGGAGAAATACATGTTACAAAATTTGATTGCAGATTAAAAGGAGAAATGAGAACTGTTCTTCATTCCAATAGAACTGAGGGGGTGGTTAACCCGCGTCTCATTTGCCCCTCCAATCCTCATCTCCTACGCCCACCCAATAGAACAGAGGAGGAAGCAGACTAGCAGAGGCCACCGCCGCCGCCGTCGTGCCCGCTTTGACATCCAAGAGGGCACCCTAGGCCTCTAATGCGGCAAATGAGACCACCGCAACCTTCGATTTGACTCAGAAACGTGACAAATCAAATCTTGTGGATGCGACACAAAATATGTAATAATTTACATTCAAGATACATAATTTTTATTGATGCTTCCGCCTACATCCCGGTGTTCATCCTGCTAACGGCGTACTCCACCGTGACGCTGAATCCACGCGTCTAGAGGTTGAACTCATGACGGATGCGACACTCGGCGCTGCAGTAGTGGATGATCCCTGGGGTCTCCGGCTCGTAGCACCTACATCCCGCTGCCCAAATGCAGATGTGGGGATTCTGGACGGGCAGCAACGGAATGTCATCGTCACCGTCACGAAGCTAGTACCACCACGCAATGTTATGGAGATCCCGGCGGACGAGGTAGCGCAACCGGTGCAGGTTGTGGTTCTTCCAGCACCCGTCAGGGGGCGACGGCCCGCCGCTGATTTCGTGGAGCAGTGCCATCGCTTCGAGGTCTACAGGGTTGCGACGGTACTTCAGCATCGCTAAGAAGTACTTCGCACCGGCGTCTTTGGCAGCGGCCTTTCCGACGAGCTCCAGACCCTCATCGGGATTCCGCCGCCTCATCAACCTCTCCATCCCCTCGAAGCATAATGCCTCCGGATGTTTGGCAAGGCGGAAGCGCTCCTCCAACAAGGACCTGACGTAGTGATTCTTGCACTCTTGACGAAGCTCACGCAGCGACACCTGCAGGAGTACCTCATCCGAGTCGCAGATGCCCCGGAAGGTGCCGCAGACCCGATTACGAAGGATCAGGAAACGAATGACGGGCTCACCCTTGTGCAGCGGAGGATGATCTGGGTGACCAGTTCATTTGGCAGCAGCTCCATGAAGCACACCGCGGCCATGAAGGAGAAGGGAAGGAAATGGAAAGGCGACGGGATCTGGAAACTGAAATGCGACGGGGTTTGGAAATTGAAATGCGACGCGGCCATTTATAAAAACCCATTACTAGTAATATGGAACTTGAAATGTGACGCGGTTTGGCTGCTGACGCGTGGGCCCGACAACTGCCCCTGCCCCTCCACCTTCCCGCGAAATTGAAATGCGACGCGTGTTTTTGGATTTTTGCTCCCAAAAAATGGTTCCCGAGGCGTAGGGGGACGTGGGGCGTGGGGAGGAAGGTGCCCTGATGGTTCACGTCTTGTCATCATAAATCCCCGACTGCTGGTTGCTTCGTAATCATATCATTTCTTTCACTTCATCTTCTTCCCCCTCGCCATCAAAAAACCACAACCTCCGGTCAACGAGAGATCACACCAACATGGAGCGAGAAGAGCATGGCGTCGAGTGACCCGTCGGCGAAGCGGGGACGAAGAGAGGATGACGACGACGAAAGCTGCCGTCGGAGGAAGTTGACCATCAAGGAGAAGGGGAAGGAGCCGGTGGCACCCAAGGAGAAGGAGAAGAATGAGGCCGCCGACATCAGCTTCGCCGTCGAACTGCTCCAGGGCGCGTTCATGAAGCTCCGAGATGTTGGCCAAGCGTTCAAGATCGAGGCGCCTGACCATAACAAGGATGGCAGCGTCAAGGGTCTCGCCTTCAGGATCCACGTGTTGGCTGAAAAGCTTGAGAAGCTCCCCCATGGTCCAACGGTCTCTTCTCGGCGACGACGGCTCCAACGGCTCCGACGACGGGACTCCGACAGCGACGACCGACTAATTGATCTACTCCTGTACCATTAATAATGTGTTTGTGATTATTGTGTGTTCGTCAGTTTGTTCGTCCGGTTGTTGGACTGCTTAGTTTGTCGATCATGAACTGCTTAGTTTGTTTGTCGATCCTGAACTGGTTAGTTTGGTTGTTGGATTTTGTATATATGTCATGAACTCGATCTAAGAAACGGGGGCAGATCCATCCGCGTTGCCTACAGTATCTGTTCCTCCTGTGATGAACTCGATCGGGGAGACAATGGATACTCATCGCAGGTAGGTCGAGGTGGTTATCTTCTTTATATAGGCTGCTGACACTGACGCGTGGGCCCGACACTATTTTTTAGAAATGAAACTCGCATCCATCAAATATTAGAGCCGGTAAAATAGCACCTAAAAATTCATTAAAAATAACATCAATTCATATTTGGACATTTAGTATTTTAATAAAATATCAACAGTCACACTTGTATACCTAACATTCTTATAATTCGAATATTACATCTCATGATTGTGATATAATAATTCTAATAACATCTTAATTTGCTCCAAAAATTCTACAAATTTACGTGGAAACATAATTTTGGTACCTAAACTTGTCATAAAAAATTCAAATGGTTTTGATAAAGGAAGAATATACTTGTGTACAAATGGCTACATCTCTCACATAGTTTCCTAGAATGTTGCTTGAACATTGAAGTTTTCCACACTTTGCAACATGTTCGATCTCGTACGCATTTGAAATTTTAACACAAGCATGTGTTCACCATAAGATCACAAAATGCAAAGTTTCATTACTAATGGATGTGGAAAACAAATATTATTTCTATGTTGTACTTACAAAGAACAAGATAAAGGCATATAAACATTATTTACGAAACGGAATATACACTAAATAATGAAATTAATGAAAAGATGGGGATTTTAGAAAAAACTAGGAAAAAAATCATCAGATTTGGACTAAGCACGACGGAGAAATACATGTTACAAAATTTGACTGCAGATTAAAAGGAGAAATGAGAACTGTTCTTCGTTCCAATAGAACTGGGCCCCACTCCTATTAGAGACGCAGGATGGTTAATCCTCGTCTCATTTTCCCACACAAACTGTTCTTCATTCCAATAGAACAGAGGAGGAAGCAGAGGGTGCCGCAACCTTGGATTTGACTCAGAAATGTGAGAAATCAAATCTTGTCTATCAATAACCGATTGGACGATACTTTACATGATAGAAGAAGACATTACATTCGTAACGAAGCCTACATTCATCACTACATAAATACATGCAAAACCCCCTCCGGCTCGGCACCGTACCGCAGAATGCTGTGCCTGCGCAATGTTGAATGTTGCCTCGCGCTGCCGCCGTTGGTAGCGTCGGCCGGCGGAGGCCACGACGGAGGGCGACACTCCTAATTTGCCAAGCCAGATTGACCCCACGATGCCGGAAATCTAGGGATTGCACATTGCTGATCAAACGCGGACGCCACTGCCCTTGCTCCTTGCCCTCAACCTGTTTCATGTACGCAATTGCAGTGGCATCGGCGTCGGCCCCACTGTTGGCTTTGTAGAGGAAGATGGCGGCCACATAGGCCACCCCTCTGTGCCCGTCTTTGGCAGTGCGGTGGAGCTCGTCGAGGGGAGGCTCAGGGCTGCGGTTCCTGCCGAAGATGTAGTCCATCCCGGTGAGGAAGCAGGCCATCGGGTTGCTGGCTGCAGCCAGGCTACGAAGGAAGACGTCGTAGCCGACGGGGTCGTTGTTCTGCATCTGCTCGACTGGAACCCGATCCAGTGCCAGGCGCCTACCGACGTCTTTGTCGCAGCAAGGGCGGAGCTTGTCCTTGCAGGATGCCCGTAGGATGCAGAGGACCTCCATAGGCCGATTCGATGTCGCACCGACTCGGCCAACGATGATCGCCAGCACCTCCGCCGGGAGTTCCGCGAGCAACCGCGGGTGCTCCCTCGATGCCATGAGTGCGGCGGAGGGGCACGACGAGGAGTGTAGATAGTTGTGGTTTTCTCACGGGTAGATGAAGGGGTTGGGGCAACGGTTATTTATTTTGGAGAGAAGATACAGGAGACGCGTCTTAGGCATCTTAGGCAGTATCTTAGGCAGAATATATAGGCATCATATATTACAGAAAGGAGATTCAAATTCCACCAATACACATCCTATATATATTACAAAAAGGATTCCATTTCCAGCAATAGACATCCTTGCATTTTACAAAAAGGATCGGATTCAGCAGAAATCAATCTTGCTTCTTTTTCATGGATCTTTTGATGATGGTCGCTTCGCAAGTATGGTGTTTTGTCAGCTCCCAAGACTCGGGGCATGTATGAAGTGTGAAAGGATGGACTTTCGTCAAACTGGTTGTATTCCTCCTCCTCAACAACATTTTCAACCCCAACAATCCTTTTTTTCAGGCAAAACCACACTCTAGTTATTCTTTGCAAGGTCAGGTACATAGAACACTTGCTCAACATCCTTGGCGAAGACAAACGGTTCAGTTTTGTAACCAAAGACCCGGAGATCAACACTAACATAACCAAATTTGTCCTTGATCATAGCTCTCTTCGCATTGGTGACCCATCTACACCGAAACAAGGCTACCTTGAATCCTACATAATCAAGCTCCCAAATTTCCTCTAATTGACCATAATATGTGGCTGTGTTCTTCTTATTGTTGACGGCCCGTACACGCACACCACTATTTTGATAGACGCTCTTGGCATCCTGGGCCATGGTGTAGAACGTGTATCCATTGATATCCATTGCTTGATATATTGTAACAGTGAATAATCGCCCTGCTGCTAGTTTTCTTAGATCGTCAGTTATAGCAGCGCTGCCACTCTGCTGGACATAATCTCGGAGCCACCTGTTGAAGCATTGCATGTGCCTCTTTGCAACCCAATCCTCAGTATAGCTAGGGTTTTGTTCACGTAGTTGTTGCTTGTGCTCATTGCCAAATGGTGTAACCTCTACGCTCTGTTCTATCACGATGAAATGAGCCTTCCTGAAGTCCTCTGGGTGCGGAGTGATTGACTTTTTCCCCAGGGTCCCAACACCTAAAAGCCTACCTTCATACCGTGAACGAGGCACACCAATGGGGTTTTGGGGGTCCGTATAACCCATGGCCCACTCCACTGCTTCGATGGTCTCATAGCCACGAACAATGGCTCCCTCCAGAAATGACCTGTTATGTACCAATGATTTGAGGAATCCAAAGTACCTCTCATATGGAAACATCTGATGAAGGTAAGATGGGCCAAGGTACCAGATCTCCCTCGTGAGGTGTGTTGTTAGATGCAGCATGAGATCAAAGAATGATGGTGGGAAGGTAGCTTCAAGTAGGCATAGGGTCTCGAAATGGCTCCTCTCCATGCCCATTAGTTTTTCCTCATCAATCACCTTCTGTTCTATTTCATTGAAGAATAAACACAAGCTCGTGACCGCGTCGCGAACCAATTCTATCTTGATACCTCTTAGTGCAACAGGAAGAATGGATGTCATCAACACATGGCAATCATGAGATTTCATCAAGTTGAAATTCATTTTCATGTCCTTCACCGACACTAGCCTCTTGAAGTTCGATGAGTAGCCTGAAGGTACTTTCAAACCATTCAAAAACTCACAGAATTCTTTTCTCTCTGCCTTTGACAAGGTGGTTGCAGTAATGGGAAGGTCCATCCCCGTGTCTGTTTCCTCTGCATAGGGCTCCGGCCTAATGCCCATTTCTTTAAGATCCTCCCTTGCATTTTTATGATCTTTTCCTTTCGACTTCTGTTGTAGCAATGTTCCCAAAGTAGCTTCACACACATTGTTCTTGACGTGCATGTTGTCAATCGAATGACGCACATCCAAAAGCGGCCAATACTCTAGCTCCCATAGAATTGATTTCTTGTTCCACATTCCTCGCCCATCTTCTTCTTCTTCACCATCTCGCTTCTTTCTTTTGCGAAGTTTCTTTTCAGACAATTTGGGTAACTCCTCGATAGTTTCGACGTCCTTGACTTGCAAGTGGAGCAGATCTCCAGTCACATGCATTGGCGCCTGTCGATTCTCCTTTTCCCCATTAAACTAACAATCCATGTCCTGGTAGGCATGTTTTTTGCTGAGGAAACGACGATGCCCCATAAATGAGAATTTTTTTGAATTTCTTAGCCACACTGCACAAGTTTCTTCCAAGCAGTGTGGGCAAGCTGCACCTTTCCTTTTACTCTGGCTAGAAAGGTTGCGATGAGCCGGGTTGTCGTTGATGGTGGTGAACAACATGGCGTGCAATGTGAACTCCTCACGGCCGAACTCATCCCAAACCTCCTTCACACCAGGCTACCAAAGTATCTTCAAGTCATCAACTAGTGGCCTCAAGTAGACATCAATATGGTCGCCAGGTTGCTTTGGCCCGGAGACCAATATTGTCAGCATCATGTATTTCCGTTTCTTGCATAGCCAGGGTGGAAGGTTGTACATTGACAGCACTATAGGCCAGGTGCTATGTGTTGAGCTCTGGTTACCGAATGGGTTCATGCCATCTGTGCTCATAGCGAACCGAATGTTCCTGCTTTCACCGGTAAATTCCTTAAAGTGGGAATCAATGTTTTGCCATTGTTGGCCATCTGCGGGGTGCTTAATCTTGCTAACTTCCTTCGTTCGTGTCTTATGCCAACGCAAGAGTTAGGCCTCCTTTCGTGTGGCGAACCATCTTCTCAACCGAGGAATGATGCAAAAATACCATGCTACCCTCACAGGAGCCCCTTTAACCTTCTTCTTCTTCTTCTTGCCTGTGATCTCCACGGGCTCATTCTCATCATCATCAGCATTGTTATCATCACCACTATCTTTTTTCCTCTTGTACTGATCGAACCCACACTTGGGGCACTTGTCAAGGTCTGCATAATCTCCACGGAACAATACACAACTGTTCTTGCAAGCATGAATTTTTTCAACCTCTATTCCCAGAGGACAAATTATCTTCTTTGCCTCATAGACAGACTCGGCTATTTGGTTTCCCTCGGGTAGCATGTCCTTAAGGAGATCCAATAGTTGTTTGAAACTTTTGTTGCTCCAACCATGATCTGCCTTAAGCTGCAGAAGTTTTAGATCACCAGAAAGGTGAGAGTACTTCTTGCAACCAGGATAGAGGGGTTTCTTTGAATCTTCAACGAACTGCTTCAGCCTCGCTAATTCAGAAGCTGTATACACTCGTTGAAACTCAACATCCCGCAACATTTGATCAACATTGTGCACATGTTGCAACAACTCACCATCATTGAAGCCCGTAACTTCTTGATCAGTGATATCCTCAGGCCTCATCACAATTGGTGGGAATGGTTCATTTTCCTCGTCAAAAACTCCACCTTCATCAAGCTCTTCATCATGGCATAGCGCTGCCCCTTCATTATTAAGGCCCGTAGCATGGTGTCGTGCTTCACCTTCATTTAGGCATCCTGCTTCGACCATTAAGCCCTTCCTCACCATGTTTATTCCAACACATGTAATTTTCTTTGAAACCACATGTGATCAAATGATGAAAAATGTTATCCCGTTGTCCGAACTTCTTCTGGTTGAGACAATCTATACAGGGGCAAAGCATTGCCTAAACACCACGGTTTCTCATATCCGCCTCTGCTTGATCTAGAAAACCATTGACCCCCCTTACGAAATTACTGTCCCAATCTCGGGTCTTACAGTACATCCAAGCCCGAGCAGCAGCAGCCATCTGCAATTTTCATACATCAAATGAGCATAATTAATGCATCACCAAAACCGATGAGTAAGAGGATTTGGACAGCGAAGTTCAATAAAAGGGGGCAATTTCCACCTTGACGAGGACTGTCTACGAGGCGAGCGCTTCCGAGAGGAGGAGGACGAGGCGTCGTGGCCGTGGCGACGGCGACGGCGCAAAGGACGACGACGGCGACAGCGCGGAGGACGGTGCCGAGCCCGAGGATGAGGATAAGCTGCTGCTTTGTAGGAGTACGGCGACGTACGGCGCGGAGGGACGCCGCGCCGCGGTCGACGTCCACCGGCACCTTACGCCGTCGCGCACGCGGCTGGCCGGCCTGCTGTAGTGCTGGCTTTCTGAGGAGAGAGAGCACGCGCAGCGAGTGGGGCCTTCAGAGAGCGCACACGTAGCGAGTGGGGCCTTCAGAGAGCGCGCGAAAATGCTGCTGCAGCAACGGCGGGGAGAGAGCGAGTGGGGCCCTCAGAGGAGAGAGAGCGAGTGTAGTTGTCGGAGATAACAGAGTGGTCGGAACGCAAAGACAACGACGCGTAATAACAACACGCGTCTCTATTGTGAGAAAAGAAAGGAGATGCTAGGTCCAAACTAGCGTCGCCAATTGGGTCATCATAAAATGAGACGCGTCCTAAAAACCATGCGTCTCCAATAGGAAAGTCATCGGTAACGGACGTTAGCTAACGTCCGTTACAAAGAAAACATGTAACGGGCGTTTAAGAAGTTCGTTACCAGAAGTCCTTATTGGTAACGGGTGTTGTGGTGGCAAGGTCAGGGATAGGTTGGGGTCGAGCCTGCCGCGCTTATGCGTAACGGGCGCCAAACAACAACCGTTACAGATGGGGTCCATGTAACAGGTGTTAAGGGCCCGTTACAAATGCTGCATGACCTATTTGAGGTTTTCACGTAGTGGGATCCCCTTTGTACAATCCCAACGATCTCAGAGCAGCAATTCAAATCAACTAGCTAAGTTGAAGGAGAAGTAGTAGAGTTTCCTGAGCAGTCAAGGTTCTCTAAAAGTCAAGGTTAGGAGAAGTTTCCAACACTCCTCAATCTACGATCAGTTTGTCATACTTTCCAAATCTTAGGAATCAAAAGACCAACTAACGAAGGTCAAGTAGAGTCTCGAGCAAAATCTTCTTCACGATGAATTCAAACCATTGGTGGACATCCTGAGCTCTTCCTGTTCTCTACGTCATCACGGTCGTTTCTTCGGACCGTTGAACTTCATCCTTTTCAGCGCCACGAATGCACGACGCCGTAGCGTCGCCCTGCCATCTCTTTTCCGTAGCCACGATCACGTCGCTGAGCTCTCTCGAGCCGAACACTATCGAGACACATGCCATCACCACCGGATCACTCTGCCAGTCCCTGCCGCAGATGATCTTGGACGACCGTTGCAATTCCGCAACATCATAAAAAGGAAGCCTTTCCTCGATACCGCCATTTTCAAACCTCGTCTCCCAGTGGACTTCGACATCACCGTCGCTCTTCTTTTCTCCTCTGGCTATTCTTTGGCAACCGCCACCAGCCCATCTCCACCGTCTGCTCCATTCCTTGCCGAGCAAGCTTCTCTCTCCGTCTTCTTCGACGACACCAAGAAGAAGCTCGGAAGTAGGTCAGAAGAAGACCCCAAGCCTACACCGCCGACCATGGCTCCATTTCTGGAGATGTTTGAGTCGCTTCACTGGATGCTGGTGGGGATGTATCTCTGCATCGCAGGCGGAATCTGTCTGCTTTTAGCTTTTCATGTACACATCCATCGCCCGCTCCCTCATGAGCGGCATGGAGACAAGTGAGGAGAGCACCATGTATCTTTTGCCCATCTGAATTCTCGATGTCGAGAAGTGTAATCAGATATATCTTTCTTCCTTGTAACCCTTGTCTTGTTTAAAGGCATCACCCTAACCGTTGTTGTCTGATCTCGACAAACTTGCTATGAATGAGCTTTTGTTGTACATAATCTACTTGTCAATATTTATGAGCAAGCTTATGAATATGTGTTTAATGAAAACTCAATCTTTTAGATGGTGGAACCGACACGCAGCTGCCCCAATAATTTCGGTGAATGGAGTGGTAGCGATATACCACTGCCGCCTCCCATGGCAATGCCAGAAGGTTTAACCGCTGCTCAAACAGAAGTGATACGCCAAATCCTCCAGATGCACCAGGAAATATTTCAAATACTACAACCGTAACCTACCCTTGGTGCCAGTTCAGATAGACCAAAAGTGGACACTCAGACAAGGAACTCCACCAGAGCAAATCCAGAGAAACCTCGCCTTTATGAGTCTTGCTCATCTCAAGCCCCTGCCCAGGTGGGTATAGATACAATCGCTGGTGCAATCCAGATGTTGGAAGAACATAATGTAGTGCTTAGTCAGATAGTGCACAATGTTACCCATGGTCTTTATCCAGAGCTGTCTCAAACTAGTTTAACCGCTAGCTTCACTCAGTCATTGTCTGCATCGGTGGCCGAACAGGTCCGTTTCTACAATCTATTAGTGGATCATATGAATCAGGATCAATTCAAAACCTCTGACTCTCTACTACCGCCATCAAAGCTACCCATGGATCTTAGGAAGGAAGAGAGAAAGAGTAGGAATCCCAAGCAAATTTTGCCTGAATCTGATTTAAGTGAATGGGAAATTACCTGCACCGAATTCAAGCTGATGAGGATATGACACCCATGCATACGACCATGATTGGTGCATGGAATGGAGTAGAAGAAGTCCAGCAAGGGTGTCCAAGTCGAAGAGGATGCACGAGGCTAATCCGGTTCGAGTCCCCAAGGTGGAGGCCCAAAAGAATTCAAGTTCGAACCCACTTCGGAGTCCAGGACCAGTGCGCACTAAAAATAATGTCTAGGTCGCATACGAAGTCGGTTTTGGACGTTCTTTATATGGCTGGAAGCAGAATTTCATAAGGCTTCCAATGGCACCAGTTTGAGGCCCAAATTCGTCCCGAGTCAACGGGAATCGTCGAAAGAAGTTGACGTCAAGAATCTGCCAAGGTGCTGCATCGCCGGTTTGTTGGGCCTTAAGCCCAAGTTGAGGTCGCCCCATCCTAGGTCGCCCTCAACCCTAGGACGCCCCTCTTCATATACTCAGTAGCCGCCGCATTTAGAACTTGAGTTTGTTTTACAAGTTAGCTTTAGCTACATCCCAACAGCCGCATAGCGCTACCTTCATGTATTGCAGACTCCACCTTCGAGTGATATTAAGATTGCTCACCTCGAATTCTTGTTCGTTCTTCGATTGCATACAGGAATTGATCTTCGTGATCAGGCTGGTCTTGCGCCAGCAAGGTCAGTAACCATCGGGAGTAGGTTCAGCGATTGCATTGGCGCTTCGAGTCTCGCTCATCGTAGTCGGATCGTGAGGGTCGCCTCCCACCAGATCGAAGTTATCTCCACTCACCGAAAGATCGGGCACTCCGCCTCTATCAAGTGGTATTAGTTTTCCAGGTTGATCGGTGAGTTTATCCAGTGTTTTTATTTCCTACAGTCCACAAAAACCAAACAAAAATTTACTTTCAGGTTAGATCCTTGTCCCAGCAACCGTTTAGCCTTGCACATTCTTTCAATAAGTGTCTTTGTTGAATTTGTGTGCTTACTCGTTCAATTGTTGCTGGTTACTTGTGTTTAATCTCTTGTTTCTCATTTTTTTTCTAACCCTAATTTCGCTGCCGCCGCACTCACCATCAGCGCCGCACCCATCTCCCCTCGCGCCGCACCCGCCCGTCGATCGCGTTCGCCCCCCTCCCTGTCCTGTGAGTTTGGAAAGTTCAAAAAAAAAGAAAGAAAAAAAGGAAAGAAAAAAAGGAAAGGAAAGAAAAAAAAGTAAAGCAATCAAAAAAAAGGAAAGAAAAAAAAGCAATCAAAAAAAGAGAAAGTCCAAACAGGAAGGGAGACGGACACTGATCCACGCGTGACGTGCCCCTCTCAGTCCTTTGTGTTCATATTATCAGTTTTGAGTGCAAAAAAAAAGCAAAAAACAGCAAATTGTTGCGCCCTCTCCTCCTTCCTTTCCTTTCGATTTCACTTGTTGCCAGCAGCGTTTGATCGTGTTTAGCACTCTTATTCAACTTTGCATTATTGTTTTGATTGTGCTAATCCTTGACTTGAGTGCAGCCTACCCAGAACTCCACATATTTCTCCGACGAGCAGATTTTGTTTCTCCAGGCAATCGCTCCTCCAATCTTTCGCGAGTTCCACCGGTTGGTTGCAGGTTGCCCCTGTTTACGTGGTAAGAACGTATAAGAATTTGATAACAGCACTAGTTTGAGAGCCTTGTGAGCCATTCCACCCCTGTTTTTGGTCTCGTTTTGTTTTGTGTTTGCACTAACCATGGCAGAAGATGTAGAGAAGAAGGATGAACAGTCGTAGCTCAACACCATTGTGTCACACCTCGATGGAATGAAAACACTGATCAAACGTTTACAGAAGGAGATGGATGCTGGAGACCTCCGTGGACTAAGCCGTGTGTTCATCCGTGGTGGTAATGATTCTTTTGCTGAGCTTACATTTAAAATCCCACCTTACAATGGCAAATATGATCCTGCTGCATATCTTGATTGGGAATTAGAGGTCGCACAGAAATTTTCATGCCATGATATTCCTGCTAGTTCTCAAGTTAAAGCTGCTATTAGTGTATTTACTGATTTTGCTTTAATGTGGTGGCGTGCATATGAACAAAAACATCCCACTACCACTCCCACCACTTGGGCTGATTTAAAAGCAGCTATGCGACACAGATTTGTGCCTTCCTATTTTGCTCGAGATTTGCTTAATAAATTGCAGCATTTTCAATAAGGTCAACAATCTGTGGAGGAATATTACCAAGAACTACAAAAGGGTATGATTCGTTGTGGTTTAGTTGAGACGGATGCCGCTGCTATGGCACGTTTTCGTGGTGGTTTGAACCGCGAAATTCAGGATATACTTGATTATGAGGAGTATACTAATATGACCACATTATTTGAATATGCTTGCAAAGCTGAACGTGAAGTGCAGGGACGTCGCTCGAAGACATATTCTAACTCTTTTGCAGGAAGAAGTTCGACATCCAGCTCAGCGGCCGCTCTCCCTGCGCCATCCACGCCCACCGCTACACCGCGCGAGAGGACGGCCGCACCTGCAGGCGCATCCTCATGTACAAATTCAGAACCATCACTCCACAATGCACTGAATACTCCTACTGAGAACATAGGTAATGCCCATGGTGCCACACTCACGGAAGGTGAGAATTCTGTTAATGTGCTGAATTTTTCCACAAATCATGCTTTAGTTGAGGAATTCATAGTGGAACCATCTCTTGATTTATCTTTGTCCCATGGTGATTTGCTTGATGTTTCTTGTGATAAAGATGAATTGTGTGCTACTACTTCAGTTTTACATGCAAGTGCTGAAAATAAACATATTAGGCATGTTGCTAGTAAAAACGATGAGCTACATTTGTTGTCTTCTTTACATACCTTGGGTTACATTGAATTTGATGATTTGTGTAATCTAAATTGTTTAGAAGAGAGACTTTTTGCATATACTGATTTGCCATGGTTGTCTAGACATTCATACCATGTTATTGGCAAATATAACAACAAAAGACAATATATGGTGCATCGGGTTTACATTTGTACAAATCTGAATTCTCTTTTTGTTGTGCACGATTGTGATCGATTAGAGGGTAACCATCCTACAAATATTTTCACATGTTCCTCTAGTAGTTTTGTTTCGCAAGGGAAGCATTGCTGGTGGCTCCCTATGATTTTTGGTGCTAAATTTTCTTGCAAGCAACCAGCCATTAGTGTTGTGTCCTTTGTTGGTGCTAATCTTTTGCAGGATAGTAATGACAAACCTCATGCGTTTTTCGATAACGAATTCTCCAGAGATGCTGACAATTTGATGCGACATGACATGATACACATTTGGAAACATAGTCACATTCCTCCTCACAATTGTTTTGGTTTGCTTTATTTGCACAACCCCGTTCTCCCTTGTGTTGCGCAGGATCGTTTTCACGTACACTCGACATCGAGGACGACTTTTCTTCAAGAAGGGGGGAATGATGAGGACATGACACCCATGCATACGACCATGATTGGTGCATGGAATGGAGTAGAAGAAGTCTAGCAAGGGTATCCAAGTCGAAGAGGAGGCATGAGGCTAATCCGGTTCGAGTCCCCAAGGTGGAGGCCCAAAAGAATTCAAGTTCGAGCCCAGTTCGGAGTCTAGGACTAGTGCGCACTAAAAACAACGCCCAGGTCGCATACGAAGTCGGTTTTGGACGTTCTTTATATGGCTGGAAGCAGAATTTCATAAGGCTTCCAATGGCACCGGTGCGAGGCCCAAATTCGTCCTGAGTCAACGGGAATCGTCGAAAGAAGTTGACGTTCAGAATCTACCAAGGTGCTGGATCGCCAGTTTGTCGGGCCTTAAGCCCAAGTTGAGGGCGCCCCATCCTAGGTCGCCCTCAACCCTAGGACGCCCCTCTTCATATACTCAGTAGCCGCCGCATTTAGAACTTGACTTTGTTTTACAAGTTAGCTTTAGCTACATCTCAACAGCCGCATAGCGCTGCCTTCGTGTATTGCAGACTCCACCTTCGAGTGATATTAAGATTGCTCGCCTCGAATTCTTGTTCGTTCTTGGATTGCGTATAGGAGTTGATCTTCGTGATCAGGCTGATCTTGCGCCAGCAAGGTCGGTAACCATCGGGAGTTGGTTCAGCGATTGCATTGGCGCTTCGAGTCTCGCTCGTCGTAGTCGGATCGTGAGGGTCGCCTCCCACCAGATCGAAGTTATCTCCACTCACCGAAAGATCGGGCACTCTGCCTCTATCACAAGCCATGTACTAGAAAGTAGAGCAACAAGAAAAAGAAGCGCAAGAGACAACTCGCTTGAGCCAAGAAGAGCATAGCCAAAATCGCAACTACAGTTGACCTTCCTGAAGGAACAATGGAACAACGGGTATATCCCTTTTGACATCGCTATTCCCCTATCCTTGTTTAAAACTGCGAATCTCGGGACGAGATTCCTTTTAAGGGGGTAAGCTGTGACGGCCCAGGTTTTCAATTAGGGTTAATTAACACTAATGACTGGTCAATCAAGTCAAACACATTGACTTTGGTCAAACATTGGTCAACCTAGGTCATCACCTCGAAAACATCACCAACAAACCCTAATGGTCAAAATTGGTCAAGGTTTGGTCAACACTTGGTCAAAATCCCCTTTAAACCCTTTGACCTCTATACTCTACCTAGAACTTTTGCCACGTTCTCCAAATTTCACCTAAACACTTCAAATCCTGCCAATACAAAAGTTGTTTAGTTTTTCAAGGGACACAACTTTGCTTTTGGGTGGCATGCAAAATTTGAAGTGGAAATTAGTGGAAAACTTGGTCAACGCCTATAGACACTATTCACAAGCACTGACAAAATTCTGGTTTTTGTCTGCCATTTGTGCAAAATCCTTTGATCAAAGCACCTATTGGCCTTTGTGAAAGTTGTAGAGGGATCACTGATCTACAACTTTGCTTATTACCACACAGTGCACTTTAGTTGCAGTTTTGCGTGAAAAACCCGGTCAAACAGTGGCACCTCGAATTGTTTCTGCGCCGAGAACATCCTCGCGCACGACGTCGCCACACGCCACGTTGGCCCGCCGCCGTACGCCGTGGGTACACACGCCGAGGCATAGCAGCGTCCGCCGGGCTGAAGCGCACGCGTGGTGGGGCCCTTTTCTCTGCGGCCATGCAGGCCAATCTTAGGACGACGTGCGCCGCACGCACACTGGGCGAGCGCACCAACCACCGCGCCGACCAGCCGCTCATGTCGCCGCCATACCTGGCCTTACCGCGTACCACCATACCGCCTCTGTACTAGCGTGGACAGGAGTCGTCGTGTCATCGTCGACCTCCCCTTATAAGCTCAGAGCGCCCTGCACGCATACACACCGCCACTGCCCTGTCCGCCACCGCCGTGCCCGCCATTGATGCCGCACGGTGAGCTCCCCCTCCCGAACCTGGAAGCCACAGCCTGAGCCTGCTGCTACCTCCACTAGCATCACCTATAGCCCACCGAAGCATCACCCCGTCCTGGGCGGCCGGTAGTTCGCCGGAATCGAGCCTGCGGTGGCTGTCTCCGCATGGCACCGCTGTGTGTCCTCGCTGGTCACATCCCCGACCCGTGTAAGCCCCGAGCCCGACCCACAGGTGAGCAAGGGGTACTCCCCTCCCTTTTCCCGGCCGAGTCCGACAGTCCTCGCCGCCGACGAGCCTCCCCTGTGCCGCCAAGGACAGTCGTGTAAAGATTGAAATCTTTCCAAGGGGCACACGGTAAAGGTCGAGGGTATTTCTGTGATAGGAAAACTTGAGCCAAGGGCCTAGATGTAAAAAGATTCTACCTCTTTTTCATGTTTGGCCCAAATTTTTGAAAAATCGTGGAAAATCCTAGAAAAATCAGAAAAATGTAAAACCAATTTTGCTGGTTTCCTTGTGAGTAGATCTACATCTTTTAGAAAGGCTATATATACTTTTGATGTATAGTTTTTGAATAAAAATTCAAACTCAATTTGCATGTGATTGCTCATAACTTGAGTTCTACTTCTATGCTAGGCCTGATCTTTGGATATGTTGTTAGTCATCACTAGCGTAGGCTATAGCTATGTTTTTGCACAAAGTTACTAAGGAAATCTCCAGATATGAATTATTTTGTATTTATGCTAGATCTGCACACTCAGACTAGGAACTCCACCAGAGCAAATCCAGAGAAACCTCGCCTTTATGAGTCTTGCTCATCTCAAGTCCCTGCCCAGGCGGGTATAGATACAATCGCTGGTGCAATCCAGATGTTGGAAGAACATAATGTAGTGCTTAGTCAGATAGTGCACAATGTTACCCATGGTCTTTATCCAGAGCTGTCTCAAACTAGTTTAACCGCTAGCTTCACTCAGTCATTGTCTGCATCGGTGGCCGAACAGGCCCGTTTCTACAATCTATTAGTGGATCATATGAATCAGGATCAATTCAAAACCTCTGACTCTCTACTACCGCCATCAAAGCTACCCATGGATCTTAGGAAGGAAGAGAGAAAGAGTAGGAATCCCAAGCAAATTTTGCCTGAATTGGATTTAAGTGAATGGGAAATTACCTGCACCGAATTCAAGCCATGTACTAGAAAGCAGAGCAACAAGAAAAAGAAGTGCAAGAGACAACTCGCCCGTGCCAAGAAGAGCAGAGCTAAAATCGCAACTACAGTTGACCTTCCGGAAGGAACAATGGAACAACGGGTATATCCCTTTTGACACCGCTATTCCCCTATCCTTGTTTAAAACTACGAATCTCAGGACAAGATTCCTTTTAAGGGGGGTAGGCTGTGACGCCCCAGGTTTTCAATTAGGGTTAATTAACACTAATGACTGGTCAATCAAGTCAAACATGTTGACTTTGGTCAAACCTTGGCCAACCTGGGTCATCACCTCGAAAACCTCACCAACAAACCCTAATGGTCAAAATTGGTCAAGGTTTAGTCAACACTTGGTCAAAATCCCCTTCAAACCCTTTGACATCTATACTCTACCTAGAACTTTTGCCGCGTTCTCCAAATTTTACCTAAACACTTCAAATTCTGCCAATACAAAAGTTGTTTAGTTTTTCAAGGGACACAACTTTGCTTTTGGGTGGCATGCAAAATTTGAAGTGGAAATTAGTGGAAAACTTGGTCAACACCTGCAGACACTATTCACAAGCGCCGACAAAATTCTGGTTTTTGTCTGCCATTTGTGCAAAATCCTTTGATCAAAGCACCTATCGGCCATTGTGAAAGTTGTAGAGGGATCACTGATCTACAACTTTGCTTATTACCACACAATGCACTTTAGTTGTAGTTTTGCGTGAAAAACCCGGTCAAACAGTGGCACCTCGAATTGTTTGTGCGCCGAGAACATCCCCACGCACGATGTCGCCACACGCCACGTTGGCCCGCCGCCGTACGCCGTGGGTACGCACGCCGAGGCATAGCAGCGTCCGCCGGGCCGAAGCGCACGCGTGGTGGGGCCCTTTTCTTCGCGGCCATGCAGGCCAATCTCGGGACGACGCGCGCCGCACGCACACTGGGCGAGCGCACCGACCACCGTTCCGACCAGCCGCTCACGTCGCCACCGTACCCGACCTTCCCGCGTACCGCCATACCGCCTCTGTACTAGAGTGGACAGGGGTCGTCAAGTCGTCGTCGACCTGCCCCTTATAAGCTCCGAGCGCCCTGCACGCATACACGCCGCCACTGCCCTGTCCGCCGCCTCCGTGCTCGCCATTGATGCCGCACGGTGAGCTCCCCCTCCCGAACCTGGAAGCCACCGCCAGAGCGTGCTGCTACCTCCACTAGCATCACCTATAGCCCACCGAAGCATCACCACGTCCTGGCCGGCCGGCAGTTCGCCGGAATTGAGCCCGCGGTGGCTGTCTCCGCCTGGCACTGCTGTGTGTCCTCGCCGGTCACATCCCCGACCCCGTGTAAGCCCCGAGCCCGACCCACAGGTGAGCAAGGGGTACTCCCCGCCCTTTTCCCGACCAAGTCCGGCAGTCCTCGCCGCCGGCGAGCCTCCCTTGTGCCGCCAAGGATAGTCGTGTAAAGATTGAAATCTTTCCAGGGGCCACGCGGTAAAGGCCGAGGGTATTTCTGTGATAGGAAAACTTGAGCCAAGGGCCTAGATGTAAAAAGATTCTACCTCTTTTTCATGTTTGGCCCAAATTTTTGAAAAATCGTGGAAAATCCTAGAAAAATCAGAAAAAATTAAAACCAATTTTGCTGGTTTCCTTGTGAGTAGATCTACATCTTTTAGAAAGGCTATATATACTTTTGATGTATAGTTTTTGAATGAAAATTCTAACTTAGTTTGCATGTGATTGCTCATAACTTGAGTTCTACTTTTGTGCTAGGCCTGATCTTTGGATATGTTGTTAGTCATCACTAGCGTAGGCTATAGCTATGTTTTTGCACAAAGTTACTAAGTAAATCTCCAGATATGAATTATTTTGTATTTATGCTGGATCTGCATATACTTTTTGTACAACTTCATATGTATGCTTTCTCTGGCTCATCTTGTGGATGTCATCTTGTTATGCTTAGACGTGCTTCTAGTAAATTTATCATGTATTTATGAACTATCTATATATCTGTTTCTGAATGATGCTTGTTTATAAGTAAAATCTATAGCAGCTTCCTTGACTCCAGTGATGCTTATCTTTGGTCCAGTAGATGTTTATGCCATGATTGTGCTATAGGAGAAAGTTGGGCTACTTTTCATTTATATATATTCCTGTATAATTTATTTAGGATTTACTAGGCTAAAAATGGTTATTTTTGTGTAGCATAAATGAAATAGGTCCTGGAGCTAATTTTTGGTGTGTGGCCTAGTTATAGTCCATAGAGGCTCTGTGTAAATTTTGAGCTCTAGTGCATGAGTAGTTTGCTCTGTATTAAATATTCCTGTTTTTGCTAGGAATACCTTGTCATATTTTTCATGCTCAGGATATAGCTCTGATTGCTATGAAATGTTAGTAGTAGCTCTGTGGTAGTATTGTGTGCTTGAACAAAAAGTTTCACTGTAAGTTACTACAAGGTTTTACCCGAAAGAAATGTGGAAGAAACTAAGTATATTAAAAAGAGAAATAAAAGAAACCACTTCTTTAAATACTTGTGTGTGTTTAATCTTTAAGAAATGCTCCTGTTTGATTCCTGAAAAGTAACTTGGTAAGTTGTGAAGTGTTTTTAATTTGTTGTATAAATGTGCACACAATCACCCTCATAATAATAATTAAATAATGGTTGATTGTTTTATCTTTAAGGAAGAGTATGCTGAATTTATTCTATCTAGATGAATGTGGTCATCTTGACACACAATGCTGGTCATATGATACTTTGTAATTAAATAACTTAACTTCACCAACTAAGTCTTGCATATGCATCATACTTGTAGAATCTCCTGACGCTAGCTACGAGTTCGTCCCGGAACGAGGTGACGGACCGTTCGAGGGAGAAGTGACCTACGTGGAACTGCAACAAGACCCGAACCAAAGTTCGGAAGACTTTCCTACTAACTTGCTAGTGAAGGCAAGCCCCCGGTTTATCATTCACCTACGTATTTTCCTCTTGACTTCTGAATTCATGTTTGAATATCTATGTGCATTTACGTTCAGGAGTTGAATGGAAACCCTAGTTGCATGATCCATAAGTACCTATGATCTTTTACTAGTATGCTAGGTCGCTAGTTGCTATGCACTAAGGACCCGGTACAAGTCGAGTGATGTACTTCGCTCGCAAGAATAGGTTCTTATGTTGGAATCATAAGATTGGTTAAATTGGATTGCTCACATGGTAAGCGCATGGGATTTTGGGCTCCGGTCCAGTGGTTAAGAGATTAAAAGTTTGAACGTACTAAACATTTGTCAGAAATGGGTACGGTAAGCCTAGTACCTGAATAATGCGGTGCGGGAACTTTGCGCTACTAATCTTGGGTTGCGGCCCCCAGGCTAGCTACCTGTAGTGCATGTGTGACGCTGGATGCTAGTGTGAGGCATGCCAGGTAGCCTTGTACTTAGGACTATGGCATCCGATGCCAATCCGAGGAATGACCATGGTGCTTGGGACATGTTCTAGGTGCTTGACCGTTTGGTTGAATGGACTCAGTGTTAGTACTTTCTCCCGTATGTTTAGGTCCACCTTGCAAGGTTATTAATCGATCAATCGTCGGCCTCTCACCGTTATCTGAGAGTGCTTAATTATCTGGCCATGATAATCCCGCTATGATGGAATGTTGATAAACTTGATGTTTGATTAATTGTTTGCACAATTATGCTTGTATTAGTTGCTTATCTAGTAACAATTTGATCTACTAGAACTTGAGCTAAAATATTGAAAGTAAGGAATAACTCCTTAGTCGCTTTTTGGCAAAACAAACCCACCAGCCAAAAGCCAAGCATGAGTAGAGATTAAGTCTTTTATTTATATATGTTGTTTTCAGGTGATAATGTTTGGCCTAGCAAAATCTCCCGGCTTGGAACTGGAATGGGTGAATGATGAGAAGTAATGGCGTTATGGGTGACCTCCCATGACGCCAAGTTATCATTAGTTTATTTCCGCTGTCTTTCAAAACTCTGAACCATGATTTATCATTTCATGAACTATGATTTGTAATGATTGACCCTATGGAGAAGATTAGTCTTAAATTGTAAGGTACTCTGGACTCTCCTTCGTGAGAGTTTTAATGTATGCGTGTTCGATCCTCTGTGTGTTGATTCAAGTGATTTACCGGGCTTTGACCCGACAACACTCAACGGGATAATTCTTTATTATCACTTAATGACCAAAGTGGATTGGTTTAGGTGGTAGTACGGACTTATCTTGGTGGGGTTGTCACAATTTTCCTTGAAATTTCCTTTTGTCTTGAGTCTCTGGTTGACCAAGACGTGTTATGGCTGGCACTAGTATCTTCAAAGCTTGATCGTCTTCCACTGACTTCCTTCTGAAGGGCGACTGGTGAGTACTGAAAGGTGTTAT
The DNA here is from genome assembly GCA_036936925.1 of Cenchrus fungigraminus. Lineage (NCBI taxonomy): Eukaryota > Viridiplantae > Streptophyta > Magnoliopsida > Poales > Poaceae > Cenchrus > Cenchrus fungigraminus. Next base: position 86,099,492 of record CM072779.1, on the reverse strand, counting down.
GGTGCTGTTGGGGGTTGTTCTTCATTGACTTGTCTAAATTCCTGACCAATAATACCTGATGGCTTCCATGTTCAAGGAGTGAACATGTTATTTGAAGAGTGCAATGTTAGCTTTTCTTGAAATTTTTTATTTTGACACTTCTCATGTATCTTCTGATGGTGATGTTGATGCTCCTGCTGATTTGACGGGGCATTGTTTTGGTCTTCTGCATTTATCTTGATCTTGGTTGACTTTCTGTTTGACAGTAGATGTATAGTGTTATCCGGGTGATAGGTCTAAGATTCTTCCCTTGTCCTTTTAGGTGACCTGATTTCGTCAAAGGAATGTCGACTTGATTTGTCCTTCTTCTAAAATCTTCAGTGTTTTCTACATACTCGACCATTATAGGCTTTGTATGTGAAAATTCAAAATTCTAACTGTGGCTTTAGGTCTTGCTTCTGGGTGAAAAGTAGCTTTTCTCTGAAATCTTTTATTATATCCTTATTTTTTTCCTTGCATTGCCTCAATTAATGCTGACCTATTTCTTCAGAATACCGTAGTGTCCTTCCTTTAGTTCAAGGTGTCCTTTTACTCCTGGTGTATAGCCTGAATTTCCTTCTCGAAGCAGATCCCTGACTTATCAGTAATGGATACTGAAATCCCCAATAACTATCCTGGGAAATTCCTGATACTGAGGGGCTTCAATCTTCTGACTTGATCCTGTCTTGTGTAATTCTACTGCCATTGTCAGTCGAATCCGGTTTCTCTGACTCTGGCTGGTAAGAGTAAACTTCCTTATCCTCTGGCTCAGATTCTGAAATTTCTTTGCTTCCGATGATCTCCTTGACTAAATTCCGGTAGCATTCTGTCTGAACTCCGGTAGCATTCTGGTTTGACTGAAATCTGGCAGCATTCTGTCTTGATGTTGTCCTCTAAGAATCTTGAGGTGTTGGTGCCAGGGTTTGGGTCTAAGGGTAAGGGTATGTCCAGGATTATTTCTTAAGAGTCCGGCTAGAAGGATGTTGACGGCTGTTAAGTACCATTTTCATGGCCGTCAACTCCTGCAAATTAGAACATGAAATGCACATCCACATTAGAATATGAGCTTAAACTAATACTTTCCACCAGTGTCGATGTCTATTCGAATGTAGGTATTTAGCATAAGAAATGGGAAGAATCCATACACATTTATTCCCCTCCAATCCAAGGCATTCAGGTTCTGGCCAATGAGGGGCTGCCACATGGAATCCCCTGGATCCATGATGTCACCAATCCATGTGAAGAGCTTTCAACGAATCACACGCTACCATGTCAGCATCACATGGATCCATAGGCCCACTTTGCTAACCAAATCACCAGGAAACTTGGCATGCACGGACGATAAGCAGCAGGGCCCACATGGAAGCCACCCTGAGAAAGCACAGGCCAGGCGACCACCTGAGGGGGGCGGCCGACCCTAGGATCGGTCGAACCGACCTAGGGTCAGTTGATCCCGGCCTTCCATGTGTCATCTTCCCATTGGTCCTTGGCTGCATCCCGGGGTGTTTTGGAGCACTTTGAGCCTCGGAGCAAGCCACCCTCTTGCCTATAAATAGAAGGGGAGGGGCCTCATTTCCAACACACTTCCAAGCTCTCAAGTCTCCACTTCTCTCTTGTGTAGCTCTCTCTCCCTCTCTCTAATTCTGCCCATGTGAGGTGATTCTCACCTCTATGTGGTAGAATGGGGTTGAGTAGAGATCTAGACTAGGATTAGTTGATAGATAGAGTAGAAGTGAGGAGTGAGTTGATGTCCTCATGGATGAATTGTTCTTCATTTAGATCAAAGTGAGTATTCTACATTTCTTATTTAGACTATAGTGGACATCATGCATGAATGATATGTTCTTGTATTCTTAGCTCGTTCATAGTTTAGAGGCTTGTGTTCTTCGTGACACAAGGCTTTGATCCTTTAGAGCTAGTTCCTCAGTTCAAGTATCTGTTTGCATGCTTTGATCCTGTTTAGCTGAGTAAGTTTGTTGTATCTTGTTCGCATCCAAACCTTTCTTGCTGCTCCGTAACTTGATGACTAGTATGATCTGAGTCGTTCTCTCTCTAGTTCGTAGTCTCGTATTTATACAGGTTGCTATAGTGTTGTTAGCAGGTCGACAGACGTAACCGTGCTATAGTAGTTATTAGGAGTGTAGACGCGGTGCTTGGACTCTGGTTATCCTACGAATACCAAGTGCATTCATGTAACGATAGAGGTAGGCCGCAGTGGTGAGAGCCTATTGGACCCTTCAAAACCCTCCGTGCCTGTGTACCGAGTAGGGCCCCGTTGTCAGAACATTCCTTGTCCCTAAAAAGCTAGGGTGGGTTGACGTCCCGCGAGGAGGACTAATAGCGGACAGATCCGTCTCGAGAGTTAAGCTCCTCAAGAAAGTACTTCTCAACTCCTACCTATCTCAGTAGTAGCTAGGTGTCCTTGGTTAGACCTTCGTCCGGTTAGTCTCTCGTCCTTGGATACGATACCCTTTGGGAATACTCATTCTCCGAGGGAGAAATGCTACAATGGTGTATCCGTGCGCTTGCGGATTCGTTCGCACTCGTCAGTGTACCCGGGAGTTTCTTACATGCTCACGCTACCCCGGCGCCAAGTGGTGACGTTAAGAAACGCTAACAAGCATTTCTGTTGCCGTTACCAGGGATAGCTGTTGTTAACCTTTCGAACCCGTCTATCCTCGTATTTATCTTTTTTTTGTTTTCTTCTACCTTCACCCCCGCTACCCTTCGAGATACCTTTTTTGTTTCCTTTACTTCTACCTTTACCCGTTATCCATGGAAGGTTATCCTTGTAAACACCTTCCACTTTCGAGGAGTGAACCCTCAGAGCCATCTTTGTCAAGACCCATTCTTACATCTGGTTGTCGGCTTCGCCCCTCTCTCATGAAGCTAATTCAGGACCTATCCTTCTTGGGGTTAATTCATAAGAACCCCTTTGATCATGTGAGAGACTACGAGCGTCTGATTGAAACTCAGGGTAAAATCAGAGAATCACCGGATGCTTGGAAAAGGGAGTTTTTCTCGCTATCCCTCTCTGGGAATGATCGGGATTGGCACCATTGTTCTGGTAGGGACTACCTTACTTGGGAAAGTTTGACGACAGCCTTCTGCTCCCGATTCTTCCCGATACGATGTGTCATCTCGTTAAGGACCAAGATTCTTAGTTTCAAGCAATGTGAGAAGGAATCACTAGGAATGGCATGGAATCATTTCGCCTCTGCGGTGGAAGATTGCCCGGTCCTCTACATTCCCGATTGGATGTTGAGGACCAGGTGTGTCCGAGGACCAGTGGAGGGTTGCTCCTTAGTGATGAGTGATTGACAATGTTGTGTGGACTGATGCTTGGCTAAGTGTACAGGTACAGGTTGCGGCTTGACTCGTGTTGGTGCAGGTGAAGAACAAGCACGAAAGGCCTTAGCCGTGGCGGCCTCCGGGTGATGGATAGGCAAGTAGGCTTGGTTCGATGGACCTGGTGGCCGATGGGGTCAAGTGCGAGCCGTGCGGTGCAAGGCTAGCGGGCTGAAGTCGTGAACATGGGCCGGTGCAAGGTAGCGGATCGAGGTCGAAGCTTGCACGCAGGGTTTGTTGGTTTGCCCACAAAACCATCGGTGGACGGTTTCTTGGTTTGGGCCGCAAAACCAAGTACGGAGGCCCGATGCGACAGAGACGGTGATCCGGAAGCTTCGGGAAGCTTCGAGGCAGGGGCACGTGGCATGAACGCGGGGTTTGCGTCGATGCGAAGCAAAGCCGCAGTGGAAGCGTGTCCACTTGATGTAGACTGGACCATATTTCCCCTGAGGGGTGTGTATCTTCTATTTGAGTTGTAGGGGTAGCGTGGTCATTTGCCTCCTCCGGTGGACTTCGTATAAATAGCGGAGAGGTGGATGGCACCTCTCTCTCTTGGACTCTAGGGTTTCCTCCCACGGTAGATTGCTCTGGACTGCTTCTTTTCCCAGTATTTCCTTAGGCTAGATTCTTGTACAGACTCTGACCTCTGGATGTATGGAAGCTTTCGGCGTTGTGATGATTTCCCCCTCCTAGCTCTTTGTGATTTTCGTGTCATTTTCGGAGCTATTTTTGGGTGTTTTTGTTCTTCGCTCGATTCGTTGATTTGAGGGTGTTTCCTCTTGGATTTCTTTGAAGGGATCATGGGTGGATGCCTTGTGCATCTTTGTGTGTGATCTTGATCCCTCAAACACCAGGAAAACCCTTCGATTTGCGAGTTCTTGAAGGAACCCGAGTTCTTGAAGCTTGTTCATGTGATCCGCGATTCTCGGTGATTTAGTGAGTTAGAGGTCGAGATTTTTGGGGCATAGCTTCATCTAGTGACGCTTCTCATCTACCCCAAATCTTGTCTCAAGAGCTCAAGCTGTTTGGGAGATCCATCGATTTGAGGAAAAAGTCTCCTCTCTAGGGTTCATAGCCTAAATCATTTTTCTGGTAGTGTTTCGTTGATCTTTTGGAGGAGATCTTTTAGGAAAAGCTTCTATGTGTTGTTGAAAAGCTATGGTTAAAGTTTCGTGATTTTTGGAGATCATTTGATCGAGTTTTGGTTTTTCCTTCCTTCTCTCGCGGGCTGTTTTTCTCTGTTTTCTGGGGGCTGTCAGAACTTCCGACCTGACACAGGTAGTACCGATAACCTGACAGAAAGCTTTTATCAGAAGTACCAACCTTGGGCCGGTAGTACCGATGGTCGGAAGTACCGACCCTGAGCCGGAAGTTCTGATGACTGGTTTTTGACAGACAGAAAGTCTTTTTCGGTAGTTCCGACCTTGGGTCAGTAGTTCCGACAAAAACTACTGTATGTTGGTTGAGCTCGTTCTTTTTCTCGCTTCCTTTTAAGCTTGCTTCTGCTATGTTTCTAGGCTTGTCCTAACTTGTTCCTAGGGTCAGTAGGTCCGTTGTGACTACGTGATCTTGGCAAGTTTGTGTGGGATTCTTTGGAAGTGATTTTGGGATTTAGGCCGAGTTCTTGAGAAGAATTTTTATCGGCTCCCATTCACTCCCCCCCTCTCTGGTCGCCAATTCAGTCCTTCAATTGGTATCAGAGCCGATTACGGATCTTCGTGATTCTAACCAGTCTAAGATCCAAAGATGGGTGACTATGGTAAGGGGTCGGGTCCTCCGCACTTTGATGGCAAGAATTACCCGATGTGGGTGAGGCGCATGGGCGCGTTTTTGCGTGAGAAGGGAACTCTGATTTGGGATGTCACTCAGAATCCTCATTATGTCATCTTAGATAGTTTTTTGCTTCCAGGATCGCGGGACATGTGTGAGGCCAACAGCAAGGCCGTTGATTACTTGTTCCGTGCTCTCTGTGCCTCGGAGTTCGAGCGAGTGTACGGAGAGAATGTGGCCGGAAAGATTTGGCTTAAGTTGAGAAATGCTCATGTTGGCAATGCCCAAGTGCAAGCCCGATTGTTTTCCACTTACCGGAGAGAGTACGAGAACTTCACTCATCTCCCCAGTGAGTCGACCGATGCTATGTTTCAGTGCTTCACTAGCATAGTCAACAACATGAGGGCCAATGTGACAGTGCTCCCATACACGGATCATGATCAAGCTATCAAGCTTTTGCATGCCCTGGATAGGTCTGTGTGGAGTGCCAAGGTCGAGGCCATTGAGGAGTCGATCGTGTATGACACGTTGTCGCTTGATGAGCTGTTTTCCAAGCTCAGGTCTTCAGAGGTTGATCGTGGCTTGAGAGCCAAGAGCGAGAGCCCCACTGATCCTCATAGTTTGGCTCTTGTCTCAGGATCGAGGACCAAAGCTAACTCTGTTGGTTTCTCTTTGTCTTGTCTTGTGTCCTTGCCAGATGAGGACTTTGAGGTGCTGAGCGAGGATGATCTCGCCTTATTGAGCAAGAGGTTTGGGCGGATGTACGAGAACCGCAAGAATACAAGGCGAAGCTCGGGGATGTGCTATCGGTGCGGGAAGCATGGGCACTTCATCGCCGAATGCCCTGAAGCCATGAAGATCAAGAACGACTACAAGGGCAAGCCCAAGCACGACTACAACAAGCACCGCTACCGGAACGACTACAAGGACAAGCGCAAGGATAAGGGCGAGAGAAGGCCCTAGAAGAGTAGCGGGTACAAGAAGAAGACGGCTCAAGCGATGGTTGCCGGAGCGAGCGACATCGACTCCACATCAAGCGATGCTTCTTCCGACTCGAGCAGCGAGGAAGAGCAAGAACAGCGCAAGGACAAGCGGCACAGGAGCAAGAACTTCACCGTCCTGAGCTTCGTCGCACAAGGTGGATTTTGTGGCATGGCACACTCCAAGAAGGGTGGGAAGCATAGCTCGGATTCGAACTCCGACTCCGAGGAAGAGGTACGACATGATCTCAACTTCTTGCTAGAGGAGAATGCTAGGCTCAATGAGTTGCTTGATAACCATGATGATGTGCTCAGGAAGACCAACAAGGAGAAGAGGGAATTTAGGTCTCTGTTGGGTGATGCGAAGAACAAGATAGCTGAGCTCGAGTCCTTGCTTGTTGATGCTAGAAATGAGATAGGCTCTTTGAAATCTGCTCCTGTTGTGTCTGATGAGATTGATTGTAGTGATTGCAATGTTTTTCTTGCTGATTTGACTGCTCTCAAGGAGAAGCATGCCTCTACTGTTGAGGAACTATATGTGATTAGGATTGAGTGTGATGAATTGAAATCTAGACCTGCTTTGTTAGGTGCTTGCACTTCATGTCCTGTGTTGCATGCTAGGCTAGATGAGTCTCACACCAGGATAGTTTCTCTTGAGGCTGCTTTGAAAGCTCCTCTTCCTACATCATGCTCTACCTGTGAATTGCATGCTTTGAAAAACATGGAACTTGCACACTATGTTGATCGTCTGTAGGATGAGAATGATGAATTGAGAAAAATGATGGGGTGGTTATCTGGACATGAGCCGCAATTGAGTTTGATGTTGGCTCAGTTTAAGAGGTTTGATGGTCAGGCGTTGGGGGCTGACAAGTGTGGTGAGAAGAGTGGTGAGGGAGAAGAGAAAGCTAGAGAGATTCCTATTCCACCACATACCACACCCATGAACAAATTTGCACCCAAGCCAAACCACCTCAGAAACAAGCTAGACAAAACACCAGATCCTCCAGTGTTCCCCCACAAATCTGAAAACTACCAAAAACCCATCAAGTTTGTGAGCACCCAGGGGAGTGTCTTTGGTGGGAAGTCAGGTGAGAAAGCTGTTGAGAAGCTCATAGAGAAGCCACAGCCTAAGCCACAACCGATCCGCTTCCATTGTGAGTATTGTGGGAGGGATGGGCATAAGGATGAGTTCTGTTTCAGGAGGAAGAGAGATGAGAGGTTTGCTAGGGAGATGGCAAACAAGGACAGGTACCACCTTCCTCATGGTGTGCCTGAGCCTCGTAGAGGGCCTCTACCTAGGGGTGAGGTGTTTGTGCGTACAGTTCCCACTCGTGGAGGTGGAGGTGGTTTTCCTCAGAGAGATAGGTGTGTTGGGTTTGGGTGTGGTGAGTTGGCTCAACGTGCTCCTTCTCGTGACCGTTACGAGTTTGGGAGACACGATCGGAGCTTTGGGTCTCAGATGGACTACGGGCCACGTTTTCCCCCTCGTGGTGCACGTACTCCTCCAGTGAGACGTGACAGGTCCTTTGGTGGTAGGCATGAGAGAGCTCCGTCTAGAGGTTTTGGTAGGATGGACTTTGCTAACCCTTCTTTTGAGCAAATGGCTCGACACTGGTTTGACTCCTTCGGTACTAACCCCAGTGTTGAGTCGCTTGCTCATTCTCGTTCTCATTTTTTATTGCAAGTGGGAGGCTTGGAGGACTTTTGGTTGATCGACTCTGGTTGTTCACGTCACATGACCAGAGATCGTGGGTGGTTCTCCAGCCTCACCCCAGTGAATACGAGGGAGTACATCACTTTCGGGGACAATGGGAGAGGACGAGTGCTTGCTGAAGGTATGGTGAAGGTGAGTAGCAAGGTGACCTTAAGAAGTGTGGCTTTGGTCAAGTCACTTGGTTTTAACCTATTGTCAGTATCATAGGTGACCTTCATGAACGCACTACACGGTCGAGGTCAAGAAACACTTCTCATTTCGCTCACTCTACTTTTGTTGCGTCGTTTGAGCCCAAAGATATTCGACATGCTTTGTCTGACGAGAATTAGGTGAATTCCATGCATGAGGAGTTAGAGAATTCTGAGAGAAACCAAGTCTGGGTGTTAGTCGATCCACCGCCAAATTGTCGTCCCATAGGTACCAAGTGGGTGTGGAAGAACAAAGAGGGTGAGAATGGGATGGTTGTGAGAAACAAGTCGAGGTTGGTGGCTCAGGGGTTCAACCAGAAAGAGGGTATAGATTATGAGGAGACATTTGCTCCTGTGGCCCGTTTGGAGGCAATTAGGATCCTTCTAGCCTTTGCCATGGCTAAAGGGTTCAAGTTGTACCAAATGGACGTGAAGAGTGCTTTCTTGAATGGGGTGATAGAGGAAGAAGTGTATGTGAGGCAACCCCCGGGGTTTGAGAGTGAGAGATACCCACACCGTGTATACAAACTCCAGAGAGCGCTCTATGGGTTGAAACAGGCACCTAGAGCTTGGTATGGTAGGTTGAGAGGCTTTCTGCTGAGTAAGGGGTTTGTGATGGGCACAGTTGATAAGACCCTTTTTCTCCTTAAGCATGGGAATGACCTTTTGATTGTTCAGATTTACGTGGATGACATAATCTTTGGTGGCTCTTCTCATGATCTTGTTGCCAGATTTGCAGATGACATGAGCAGGGAATTTGAGATGTCCATGATGGGTGAGTTGCAGTTTTTCTTAGGACTCCAGATCAAGCAGTGCAAGGACGGGACGTTTGTACATCAGGCGAAGTACACCAGGGACATGGTGAAGAAGTTTGGCATGGACGACTCCAAGCCGCTGACTACATCGATGAGTACCACTATGGCTTTGGACGCAGATGAAGATGGCGAACCCGTGGACCAGAAGGAGTACCGGAGCATGATCGGCTCCCTCCTCTACTTGACGGCGACGAGGCCGGACATACAGTTCAGTGTGTGTCTGTGCACTCGTTTTCAGGCTTCACCGAGGACTTCACATCGGCAGGCTGTCAAGCGGATTTTCAAGTACTTGAACTACACTCTTGAGTTTGGTCTTTGGTATTCTGCCTCTTCGACACTCAGACTTCACGGGTACTCCGATGCTGATTTTGCTGGGTGTCGATTGGATCGCAAGTCTACCTCTGGGTGTTGCCAGTTTCTTGGTTCTTCTTTGGTCTCTTGGTCGTCTCGCAAGCAATCCAGTGTAGCCCAGTCCACTACAGAGGCCGAGTATGTAGCTGCTACTAGTTGTTGTTCCCAGCTTTTATGGATGACCTACACTATGAGCGATTTTGGTGAGGAGTGCTCCCAGGTTCCACTCTTTTGTGACAACACCAGTGCCTTAAGTGTAGCCAAAAACCCAGTCCTTCACTCCAAAACGAAACACATAGAAGTGAGATACCACTTTCTGAGGGACAATGTTGAGAAGGGAAACATATCCTTGTCCTATGTACCTACCCAAGATCAGCTAGCCGACATATTCACCAAACCACTTGACCAAGTCACTTTCACTCGCTTTGCGGGGTGAACTTGGAGTGTGCTTTCCTTTCTAGCTGGGTCTTGGAGCTTCTCATGTATATATGTGATATATGGTTCATTTTGTTGCATTTCATGCATGCATTTTACTTTCTGTACAAAACCTGGTAGGATAGCCATCTTTGGATCACTTGTGCTAGGAAAAGCTTCTCGTATATACATTGATCACTGATGTGCTATATGTGTGATATGTGCATGTTTGGTAAATGGTGATGTGAATGCTATGCTCTTGATGGTTTTGCCATATATTCATGATGAGATAGCTTTATGTTTATGAAAATGATAAAATTGCTTCACTCATGAGTAGATGCTTGTTTATGATCAATTTGTGCTCAAATGCCTATATCATGTTTAGTTTGTGCTTGAGTATCATGTTCTCCTTGCTTGGGGTCAAAGACCTTTCTGTCATTGTAAATGTTTAGCCCATTTGTTCACTTGTGGAGGAGCATAAGCTTCTTTTTGCCGCAAAGACATTTCATGTACCATGTTTAAACTTGAAAATGAAATTGGTGTATGAATTGCCTTATGCTTGAAAAATGAGCTCTTGATCATGTATTTATGTTTTGATTTTCATATCTTGGGTGCTAAACCGTAGCATGTTGTCTACCATGAGAAGTCTCATTTTAAGAAGTAGACACATGGCTCGGTGGCTTTAACATGACTTGAGTAGCTTGTGGGTGTTTACCATGATCTTGTGATGAGAATTTGTGATCTTGTATAAACTTTGGATGATCTAGTGTATTTGTGCTCAAATTGCCATGAATAGGGTCTTGCTCATGAGATGAATCTTTCTTTTTGAAAATTGCTTAAAATTGCTTTTGGCCATGTCACATGCTTATATGTCTCTACTTTCTTGATGGTAATGCGCTAACTACACCGTGTCTACTTAGCTTGCTCTATCTCTTATTTGTAGCATGTTGTTGTGCTCTTTGTATATTTGAGAAGCTTGGTAGATTGTATATATGCTTTGACATGCATTTTTTTCATGAAAACAAAGGGAAGACTTTCATATACCTTGATTCATGCATTGTCAACAAGGGAGAGAAGTTGTATGTATTTTGGGATATTTTGTGGAAAATTGGTATGCATTTGTGAGATTGTTGCATGTGAGGAGAAAAATTGAGAAGAAGAGGTTGCATTTGCTCAGGGGGAGTTTGCATATGTGCAGGGGGAGCTCCTTTGGTTTGCCTGAGTTTTGTGTTTTGTGGTGCTCTTTGTGAGTTTTGGTTTGTCTCGGTTGTGTTGAGCCGTTGCCCTTGCCTTAGGGGGCCGAGACTTGGTTTGGTGAGTGATCGTGTTTTTCGCTTGTCCTTTGGCTTTAGATCACTTGCTTGGAGGTTTGTGTTTGTGGTTGTTTTCTTTTTCTCTATGATGGTTACTATGGGTGTTGTCAATGCACTCATCAAGGGGGAGATTGAGGACCAGGTGTGTCCGAGGACCAGTGGAGGGTCGCTCCTTAGTGATGAGTGATTGACAACGTTGTGTGGACTGATGCTTGGCAAAGTGTGCAGGTACAGGTTGCGGCTTGACTCGTGTTGGTGCAGGTGAAGAACAAGCGCGAAAGGACTTAGCCGTGGCGGCCTCCGGGTGATGGAGAGGCAAGTAGGCTTGGTTCGATGGACCCGGTGGCCGATGGGGCCAAGTGCGAGCCGTGCGGTGCAAGACTAGCGGGCTGAAGTCGTGAGCATGGGCCGGTGCAAGGTAGCAGATCGAGGCCGAAGCTTGCACGCGGGGTTTGTTGGTTTGCCCACAAAACCATTGGTGGACGGTTTCTTGGTTTGGGCCGCAAAACCAAGTCCGGAGGCCCGATGCGACGGAGACGGTGATCCGAGAGCTTCGGGAAGCTTCGAGGCGGGGGCACGTGGCGTGATCACGGGGTTTGCGTCGATGCGAAGCAAAGCCGCGGTGGAAGCGTGTCCGCTCCATGAAGACTAGACCATATTGCCCCTGAGGGGTGTGTATCTTCCATTTGAGTTGTAGGGGCAGCGTGGTCATTTGCCTCCTCCGGTGGACTTCGTATAAATAGCGGAGAGGTGGATGGCATCTCTCTCTCTCTTGGACTCTAGGGTTTCCTCCCCTGGTAGATTGCTCTGGACTGCTTCTTTTCCCAGTATTTCCTTAGGCTAGATTCTTGTACAAACTCTGACCTCTGGATGTATGGAAGCTTTCGGCGTTGTGATGATTTCCCCCTCCTAGCTCTTTGTGATTTTCGTGTCATTTTCGAAGCTATTTTTGGGTGTTTTTGTTCTTCGCTCGATTCGTTGATTTGAGGGCGTTTCCTCTCGGATTTCTTTGATGGGATCATGGGTGGATGCCTTGTGCATCTTTGTGTGTGATCTTGACCCCTCAAACGCCGGGAAAACCCTTCGATTTGCGAGTTCTTGAAGGAACACGAGTTCTTGAAGCTTGTTCATGTGATCCGCGATTCCCGGTGATTTAGTGAGTTAGAGGTCGAGATTTTTGGGGCATAGCTTCATCTAGTGACGCTTCTCATCTACCCCAAATCTTGTCTCAAGAGCTCAAGCCGTTTGGGATATCCATCTATTTGAGGAAAAAGTCTCCTCTCTAGGGTTCATAGCCTAAATCATTTTTCTGGTTGTGTTTCCTTGATCTTTTGGAGATCTTTTGGAAAAAGCTTCTTTGTGTTGTTGAGAAGCTATGGTTAAAGTTTCGTGATTTTTGGAGATCGTTTGATCGAGTTTTGGTTTTTTCTTCCTTCTCTCGCGGGCTGTTTTTCTCTGTTTTCTGGGGGCTGTCGGAACTTCCGACCTGACACAGGTAGTACCGATAACCTGACTGAAAGCTTTTATCGGAAGTACCGACCTTGGGCCGGTAGTATCGATGGTCGGAAGTACCGACCCTGAGCCGAAAGTTCCAATAACTGGTTTTTCACAGACAGAAAGTCTTTTTCGGTAGTTCCGACCTTGGGCTGGTAGTTCTGACAAAAACTGATGTATGTTGGTTGAGCTCGTTCTTTTTCTCGCTTCCTTTTAAGCTTGCTTCCGCTGTGTTTCTAGGCTTGTCCTAACTTGTTCCTAGGGTCAGTAGGTCCGTTGTGACTACGTGATCTTGGCAAGTTTGTGTGGGATTCTTTAGATGTGATTTTGGGGTTTAGGCCGAGTTCTTGAGAAGAATTTTTATCAGCTCCCATTCACTCCCCCCCCCTCTCTGGTCGCCAATTCGGTCCTTCAGATGTTGCTCCAGCACTTCTGGTTTGGATTGTGGAAGGACGATGCCATGAGGCTTAATGCTCTCTCCGGAGGTTCCTTTGTGTACTTGGACACTGTTGAGGGAAAAGAGATCGTGGAGAATCTCTAGGATTTCAGCCCCCCTTGCATCCCAGTCAATGAGGTACCGACCAGAGGAAATGTTGAGCCACCTCGATCTATCATCAGCCGAGCCCGAGATTTCATATCCACTCTTTCTGAGCTCTGGCTGAAGGTGTCGTTCCTAAATAGCAGGAGTCTAAGGGAATGATTTCTTAGCGCAAAATCTACCCTTGGGTTCCCCTCTTGTGCATCTTCTTAGACCTTCTCCCCGAGACTGTCTCGTGGGAGGATGGAGAGAGTGGTTGGGAAAGAACGATCATTCCCGACTAGGATGACTTGTTCGATCCTAATTACCATCTCCTAAGGAATGAGAGGCTTATCGTGTTCCTACGTTGCGGTTTGAGCTGAAGTGCCTTGCACTGAAGTTACGTGTAAACCAAGACATCAGTCTCTGCTTTATAATCCATTGGATTCATTTATCAGACCGAAAGAGCATGATTACTTACCAATCGAATGGAGTGCATTTACTTCTTATCTTAAGCTCATCGATCGATGCCGGTCAGTCAAGAGAAGTTTAACTTCATACCTTATGCTTGATTTGATCGATGCCCAATGGGAGTTGCACTTTCCAGCTTATCCACAGCCTCCCATTGGAAGCTTAGGCCAGACCTTGGGATGTTTCATCGTTCTCATGAGAACATCAGACCCTCTGCCTAAGGCAAGAGCAAGTTAAATCTCGTTCTTCACCCGAACTTTGGTTCTTGAATGCACACCTGTCGTTGGAGTTTATGCTCTACCCTCTTTGGAGGTTGTGTCTTTCTAGGCTTGAGTTCACTCAGAGATCAGTTCCTGATGTGGGAGCACTAGCCTCAGTGCTCGATCTTTTTATCTCCAAGTTCTGCTACCCTAGTGCTACAGCTCTCGAGTCCCGTGACCACCCCAGAGCTGCCTCGGCCCTCTGGGATGATCATGCTTGCTTTCAACTTTGTTATATTTTGGACTCGTGTTTGTATATGCACTAACCTTGTAGATCAGAGCTTATCATCACATCACACTATCTGCAAGAGAGATGACCATGAGTTGAGACAGGAGATCATGAGACGCCCGCATTCTGGATATTCTTGGATCTCATTTATTTTGTTTCCCTAAGAAGAATTATCCTTCGGGTATCTTGTAAACACTAACCATGCAGGAGAAAGATTATCAGAAATAAAAGGAGTAAGGCAAAGGTCCACAAAAGACAACACCATCGTGGCAACACGGTGAACACTTCACGATTCCCATCAGTAGCTTATACACTTATGATGGACCAGGTATGTTGTGAGGGTGAGCTCCCCCCCCTATGGTTATACTAGTGGCTTAACCAAAGTTTTTATAAAGTAGAGGTTGATTATTCAACCCCAACCTTATCCTAGCTTTAGCCAAAGCCCACCTTTCCATCTCGGGGCATCCACTTGGGCTTTTGGCCTTGGAGCCTGTTTGAGCCCACACGCGAAGGGGGAGGACCAGAGGGGTCCACCTAGGGTCGGCCGAACCCCAATTTGGCCGAAACTAGGGTGTCGCCGCCTCCGTTCTTTCGCGTGCGTATCTCTTCCTCCTCCAGAAACCCTTTCCCTGCCGCAAGACGAGTTTTGAGTTGCGCAAAATCAATCTCCTCCACCTCACCTTCTTTAACCCATCACCGAAACCATGGCCGGAAAGAGCATCGTTCCTTTCAGCGGCTCCACCTCGTCCACCGGTCCCGGGGCAACCCCTCCATCGCTGCCGCCCCTACAGGAGACCTAGCGATGGTGGCTGGCATCTTGGAGGTTGCTCCGCTCGCCTCCATCCCGCTAGGTGGAAGGATTCCGGGCACGCGACCGTTCAGGCACTCTGCCTCGCCTGGAAAGAGGCATAGGGGATGGGCAGCTAGCCCGTATGGCAGGCCGACCACGGCTCAACTTCGTCCCAAGGGTATGCTGTTCACGCCTCCACCACAGCCTAGCGCACTTGGATCGTCGCTAGCTGGGGGGCAGATGAGCGTAGCATAGGCCGCTCAGTCGCCACAGCCACCAGTTTCCATACGGCCGGCGCCGCCCAAGGAGAAGGCGCCTGAGAAACAAGACAGGAAGGAAACACGTCCAGCACCTGTCCTACCTGAAGAAGATGAAGATCTTGGCCTGGATGACGGACCACCGCCGCTGTCCTACATTATGAGGTCTAGGGAGAAGACTCGGGAGGCCGAGCAACTTCCCAAGTTCTCCTCAGTGGCCAAGCTGAGTCCACTAATGAAGGACTTGGAAGCTAGCAACAAGAAGCTGAGGGCTGCCTTTTCAGAGCAGAAGGTGGACCTAGCTGAGTTGAGGGACGACGTGCGTGACCGAGAACCTGAACGGGACCCGCACGAGCTCGCTCTTGTGGAGAGCCTCTCACGGTTCAACCTCTTTGCATAGCGACATCTCACTCTCTCATTTCTGAGTTTTATAAGTCATAACTGTCTATCTCATATGAATTAAAACTCGAATGTTGATGCTAAAGATCACCCAGCTTACTTGATGCCTGAGTTGACTCGCATATGTTCTATTCCTCGTTATCTATCTTGATGCTTGTGAACCATGACCGTCTTAAGGACAAGCATGTTCATCTAAGTAATTGACGAGTATGATATGGCTTGATGATATGATCTGTTGCTCTGATGACTAAGCTCTCTTGGGTTATTTATTTTTGAAAATACAAAACCTCATGGAAAAGCTCCTCTTTGATATGCCACCATCCTACCAAAGCCATATGATGTTTTAGTTGAAAATCTTATACTCATATGCTGCTTGTTATTACTTTGAGCTTTGTCAAAATTTTATGACCCTTGAGAAGATTCTTTTCATTACACTCATGATCAAGATTCATGTGCACACCACCACCATCATCCCTCTTGCTAAATCTCTACCCTGGAGATCAGCATTGTACACCCATCCATAATTTAAACTCTGCCATAAGCATCGATGTTCTCTCCTCTCGAGTCCTTTATAAAGAGGCATGGCTGTCTGAAAAAAAAATCGGGACACATAAAGGTCCCCTGCTGAAAAAAATGTGGACACATGAAGGTCCACCTAAATAAGGGTAGCCATGCCCTCACAAGTTTTTAAAAGAGAGAGAGAGACTCATGCAAAGGATTTAATCATTTTCCGCATTTCAGATGGTAATAACTAGTACCTACTCCGGGGATAGTGTCCACCTTACCATCACCACAGTTTTCATCATATATGTATGGTAATAGCTAGCACCCATTTCGGGCCTAGTATCCACCTTACCATACTCACCATATCCATACCAGTGCACATCTTGATCTGATTGTATGATTTGATTTTCTCTATTGGATCCAGTTTTTGACTTTGCAATATATTTGATACAAGTGTGCTTTACCCTTTATCCTACCCTGAGCTCCACATATAGCCACCATTAGAAGTAGGGTGAAGAAAGGCAATCTAATGCCTTGGTGAGGACATATACACATTGAGTGATCTGGGAGAATCAAATGAGGAAGCTGTCAAGAGCTTTGTTTATGAAAAACTTTGCAAAACCCTATGGTGTTTATCATCAGGTGCATAAGTGACTTGATTCACAGTTGTTCTACTTTTCAATCACCCAAGGAGACATGATAGCCAATCCACAAAGGTTCATAGGAGCAAGGTATGACTTGGAATATCTCTTATGTTTGTCTTAACTCTTTGGTATTCATGACCCACTTGGCTTTGTTTCCCCTTCACTCGGGACGAGCAAAGGTCAAGTGTGGGGGTGTTATTGACGGCTGTTAAGTAACATTTTCATGGCCGTCAACTCCTGCAAATTGGAACATGAAATGCACATCTGCACTAGAATAGGAGCTTAAACTAATACTTTCCACTAGTGTCGATGTCTATTCGAATGCAGGTATTTAGCATAAGAAATGGGAAGAATCCATACACATTTATTCCACTCCAATCCAAGGCTCTCAGGTTCTGGCCAATGAGGGGCTGCCACATGGAATCCCCTGGATCCATGATGTTACCAATCCATGTGAAGAGCTTTCAACGAATCACACGCTGCCATGTCAGCATCACATGGATCCATGGGCCCACTTTGCTAACCAAATCACCAGGAAACTTGGCATGCACAGAGGATAAGCATCAGGGCCCACATGGAAGCCACCCTGAGAAAGCACAGGCCAGGCGGCCACCTGAGGGGGCCGGCCGACCCTAGGATCGGTCGAACCGACCTAGGGTCGGTTGATCCCGGCCTTCCACGTGTCATCTTCCCATTGGTCCTTGGCTACATCCCAGGGTGTTTTGGAGCACTTTGAGCCTCAGAGCACGCCACCCCCTTGCCTATAAATAGAAGGGGAGGGGCCTCATTTCCAACACACTTCCAAGCTATCAAGTCTCCACTTCTCTCTTGTGTAGCTCTCTCTCCCTCTCTCTAATTTTGCCCATGTGAGGTGATTCTCACCTCTATGTGGTAGAATGGGGTTGAGTAGAGATCTAGACTAGGATTAGTTGATAGATAGAGTAGAAGTGAGGAGTGAGTTGATGTCCTCATGGATGCATTGTTCTTCATTTAGATCAAAGTGAGTATTCGACATTTCTTATTTAGACTATTGTGGACATCATGCATGAATGATATGTTCTTGTATTCTTGGCTCGTTCATAGTTTAGAGGCTTGTGTTCTTCGTGACACAAGGCTTTGATCCTTTAGAGCTAGTTCCTCAGTTCAAGTATCTATTTGCATGCTTTGATCCTGTTTAGCTGAGTAAGTTTGTTGTATCTCGTTCGCATCCAAACCTTTCTTGCTGCTCTGTAACTTGATGACTAGTATGATCTGAGCTGTTCTCTCTCTAGTTCGTAGTCTCGTATTTATACGGGTTGCTATAGTGTTGTTAGCAGGTCGACAGATGTAACCGTGCTATAGTAGTTATCAGGAGTGTAGACGTGGTGTTTGGACTCTGGTTGTCCTACGAATACCAAGTGCATTCGCGTAACGATAGAGGTAGGCCGCAGTGGTGACAGCCTGTTAAACCCTTCGAAACCCTCCACGCCTGTGTACCGAGTAGGGCCCCGTTGTCAGAACATTCCTTGTCCCTAAAAAGCTAGGGTGGGTTGACGCCCCGCGGGGAGGACTAATAGCGGACAGATCCGTCTCGAGAGTTAAGCTCCTCAAGAAAGTACTTCTCAACTCCTACGTATCTCAGTAGTAGCTAGGTGTCCTTGGTTAGACCTTCGTCTGGTTACTCTCCCATCCTTGGATACGATACCCTTTGGGAATACTCATTCTCCGAGGGATAAGTGCTACAATGGTGTATTTGTGCGCTTGCGGATTCGTTCGCACTTGTCAGTGTACCTGGGAGTTTCTTACACGCTCACGCTACCTCGACGCCTAATGGTGACGTTAAGAAACACCAACAGTCGAGATGAGTATGTGTTCTATTTGAAGGGGATGAGTATAGAGAATTTATAATGCTATGATGCTCAAACAATATACTTTATTTATATCCAGGGAAGGGCTCACTGTCCCTCGTAGCCACACAGAAGCAAAATACATAGATACGTTGCTATACTCGGCCTATACTTTATTTATGCTAATCTACAAACTAGGCCTTATAGGTATTTACTCCTCTTCTTCACTGATCCCAGTTTCCTTCTTCAGCAAAGTCTTGCCAAAAGTCTGCTCCTTTGAGAGTGTCCCTTGTTCGGGCTTCATCGATATCCAGAGGTGTAGCTGATCTTCCCCATGTTGCGACGAACTCTTCTATGTCTCTTTCAAAGTCTATGTTGGCTGGTGATGAGGGTACTGGGTATTCTTGGGGTTCAACTGGTGGCTTGGTTTCACCTATGTTTAGACTTTCTTCTGGGATAGAGTTTGGGTTGGTCGGGTTCGGGAGAATCCCTTTCTACAGATTGATCCCGTTTTCTGGAAAGTTTCTTGGTGGATTTCTGGCTATTGTGGGTAAAGCGAGAATTGTTGGGGTTTGGGGATATGCTCTTTGTGGGGCTAGTAGATTTGGCTTATTGAATGGGGTTCCTTCTAGACTTGTCCTTGCACACTTATGGGTAAAGTACTGCATATCTTGTTCCATTCCTTCAGTTGCATCATTTGGTAGTTCCGGAGCTTCTCGTTTACGCTTCTCTCGTGACGGGGGTACTTGTCCCAAGGCTTCTGCTAAGCGGGTTCTCATGCCTGCTATGCATTTCTCATTCCTCTCGGCACAGTATATAGCACTTCGGTGGTTGAGCCTTTACAACTCATATAACTTGTACAGGGCTAAAAGGTAGTTCAGGTTTTTGGACAAGGTGAGCTGGTTAACTTTAACTGGCTTGGTGATCAAATCTTTGACATGACAATTCCATGCTGTCCTCTCAGGTCCTCCTACTGGCAGGTATCGTAGGGAGGTCTTGGCGGTGGCTTTTACGGCATCATGACACAAACTGACTAGGGCTTTTCTTGATACTTCTTGAGTTGCGTCTTCGAATCGAGTGCCTAAGGTGCTGGCTGGCCATGTCTTCCAGTTGGCATGCGGTGGAAAGGGGCCCATAAATAAGGTCACTTCACATCGCTCTGAGTCATAAGCTGTGTATTCCTTGCCTTTATATACTGGCCGTTGAGTATATCCTAACTCTGTGAGTGCATTCCATAGAATCTGAGGGAATCCGGTGTTCTTGGCACAATCCGAGTATATCCATCCGGCTTCATCAATGCAGCTGGTTCCTTCCATCACTTGAGTTTCTGGATAGATTTCTTCCGTGAGTACCTGTTATCTCTTTGTCTTTCGGAAGGGGGTAAGAATATGGATCTAACTTAGTGATTTTTAGGGTTTAGGGCTATCTAAGCGTGTTTACGTATATATATGCTTTTGATACCACCCTGTGAGAACCACCCTTTTATATACTTTAAATATGTTTATCTGGGTGCCCCGTTGCCAATAGTACCATTCCCTGGATCGACTGATGGTACCGGCACTTCACAAGAAGTATCAGATCCATATATCGTAAAGCAGACAAGACATTATTTTCAAGGAGTTTGAGGGTAAGAGAAGAATTCTACCAAAAGTGAAACCTCAAACTTGCAGCGGAGATCTACGTAGCAGGACCATAACCTCAGGCAGCTTGTCCGAAAACGGGTCGGGCAGACCCTCCCCTACGATGAAGCTCGTCCTCTCTTTCTTCTGAATAGAAGGGACAGGGAAGCAAGAGTGAGTACCTCAAATAGGTACTCAGCAAATCCCAATGTATAGGAAATTAACCTATGTCTATATGCAAGATTGTCCAAGGGAAGGAAACAGGTCTTGATAATTATAAAAGTAAATAAATGCAAGTGAAGTAAATTCTGAGGAAAACAGAAAGTAAAGCAAGTATAATTAATAAGTAGGTTGGTCCTGGAGGGGGAACACGTAGCCTCCTCTACCACTCCCTAAGTTTTATTAAACTCAGCGACCATCGGGTTCCACTGAGCTGGCATCCGCCGTACCACTTTATAAGGGCCACAGCCCTGTCTCACCATATCCATTCCCACCCAAGGTGTATCTAATCAACGGGAGCTTTTACCAAGAGTGCTCATAACCGAGAGCCACTGCTATTCGAATAGATCAAAACTCTGTACAAAGGCGTACATTGTACCCATACGTCTGACCAGCCCATACCATGGCCTTGGCGGTACTGGCCACATGAACCATACCCACCGACGTCCCCGTATGGACTACATTATCATCCACTCGTGGACAACATTCCCTACCTCCATCCACGTCTACACCGGGCCTAAGTAGGGGTCATTCCACCACCACCCGCCTCGTGGGTCCACGTCCCGGGACAAAAGCATATGCAATAAAGTGTGGTATAAATACCACCGCGTCACCAAGATGCCATAACGTTCCCGATGACCCCTACAGGCCAGACCTGGGACTATGCGAAGGTCCTGCTCCAGCGCATCCGTTGCCTACCACGGCCCCTTGGGATGGTTTACTAGGTTCAGTAGTGGGGTGCGATCCAAGGCCGCACATAAACAGGCATTCCCGATAGGCTATGCATTTTTGGCTACGTATGGTCGTACTAAACACTGGAAAGACTTTCCCGAGAACCGATCCTTATACGACTGGAGTAAGCATGGACAGGATCCTCCTTTGAGGCTGCCCCATACTCCCATGTCCATCCTTAAGGAGTCTAACTCTCTTAAGTGGGTTCATTTTATTACCCCCAATCTATCTCTCCCTATCAACTGAGATCCTTTCATGAATAGTTGTGAATAAGTAAACTAAGATGATGCTCGATCATCGACTGAATCGAGATCGGGACCATCAAATCCTTAAACCAGAATGCATATCAATTTATTATCTGGGTTCATTTTACTTTATAATAGTGAATAGGAGGGGGTGTTGTTGGGACTTGCCTTAATCCAAAGAGGAAGAAAAACTATAGAGTTTGTCTTGAGCTTCCTTGTCTTGATCTCGACCATCTTCCGAAACTTGCTTGATCTTTCAATGATTCACACTCGATCTATAGTAATACAGTTATACGCATAAATATAAATCAATTCAACAATCGTAGCAAACATCAAACATATGTTAGAGCGATGAGATTGTGATCTAAGAAGCTAGGGTGCGATCTTAAGATTGGAAGTGATGAACGTGACGAGAGACGATCAAGCCGGTCACATAAAATATGGACCCTTCGATAAAGAAAACGGGTGCTCGAGTGAAACTAAGGCTAGGAATGGGAGATTTCATGTGCCTAAGATATGATTTGGCTTCTATGGGCTTCTAATATTTTTCAGAATTTTGGTGGAATTTTTGAAATCAAGGATATGAAAAAGCGGATTTTTGTGTACACTAAAGGGGCTTTTCTATAGGTTGAAAAAGAACAAAATGAAATCTTATATTTAGAAATGTGCCAAAATGAATTGGACAACATTTCTAGGGTTTTTAGGGCCTCTAAGATTTATGGTGAATTTTTGGAAGTTTCTAAGATAGCAAACTAAGACTTGGTGTGCACTAGCTCGGGTGGACCTAGCAAAAATGAGGTGAGTGTGCGGCTGACAGGCGGGGCCGGGGCTTACGTGGCACTGGGTGCTGACGTGGCACGCACGTGGCAGCCAGGTGGTGCGCCGAGCACCCGCATGGCACACGCGTGGCACCCATGTGCCTGTGGTGCACCGGGTGCAGAGGAGTAGGAGAGAGGAAAGGGACGGTGAGGCGCTGACGCCGTTCCCGCGGGGCCCGCATGGCAGTGGTGGGAAGCAGTATGGCGTCGACGGCTGGCGGACGGCGATAGGCGGTGCCGCCCTAGATAGACGCGAGTGCGGCGGCGGAAACAGGGGGGCTCGCCGGAGCTCTCGCCGCCGGCCGCTAGGAGGCATCTCCGGCGATGGCAAATGGACCTATGGCTTCAGGAGGACACGGCGGAGCCAGGAGGGGTGAAGTGGTGACCGGAAGGGGCACGGCGGCGCACGGCCATGCACGAAAATCGCCCTGGAGGGCGTTTCGCGCCAAAAGAGTGCGTGTGTGTGTGTGCGCGCATAGTGAGGGTAGAGAAGTGGCTACCGGGATGTGTGGTGGCCGGAGCACGGCCGGAGGCTCGCCGGTGCGGCGATGGAGCTAGGAAGGGAGGGGAAGGGAAGAGATGGCTCAGGCAGCACAATAGCCGTACCTGGAGGGGTTCAACACGGCGGCGTGCTCAATTCCGGCACCATAACGGCCGGAATTGAGTTTCACTGGCGATGGCGGGCGGCGGAGGGGAAAGAGCAGTGGCCGGACTACTTATGGCTCTACAGTGTGATCTAGCTGCGGCGGAGCAAGGCCTTGGTGGCCAGGAGCTTGTCGGTGTTTCCCTTGGCCTTGGCCTGGGCTAGCTCCGGCGAGGGAGTGGCGGCGGTGGTGTGTTCCTGCCGGTGGAGCAGGGCTTCGCTGGGAGGGAGGGGAAGAGTGGTTGTGTGTGCGGTGTGTGGGTGTGTAGAGCTCGGTGAGGCCTTGGGTCCTATTTATAGGCCGGAGAGGGGAGGGGAGGTGGCCGGGGGAGCTTGGGTTAGCTCGGCAGCGATCGGGAGCTGTGGCGCTGAGGCGGCGAGTACGGCGCTAGGGGCTAGGGCAAGGGAGGGCGAGGTAGGATGGGGCTATGGGCGCGGCGGCTTCGGGTGGTGCAGGTGGATGCGGTGCTCGCCTCGGCCGCCATCTTGGAGCAGCTCTGAGCGAGATCGAGCGACAATGCCAGCGACGGCGCTCTAGAGCTCATTCACGGCCGTCGATCGTGGCGCGGTGAATGCGGGTGGATGAAGGGTCGAGGATGAGTTCAAGCAGCACTGGAGAGTTGACTTGGGGCTAGGGGTTGCGGCGCGCGTCTCGGTTGGATAAGGGAGGCGTCGGGTGAGGATATCAGGCGGTGGGCGCGGCCGCCGTGGAGCTCTGGGCGTGGTACAGCACTACGGCGGAGTGCGGTGCTGGGCTCGGTGAGGTACTCCTGTGGTCAAAAGCTACGGTGGGGCATCAGGTGAGTGCGGCGCGCGCGCGAGCAAGGCGGTGGGAGAGGGGAAAAGGCAAGGCGCGGGAGGAATGGCGGCGCCGTCGTGGCGTGTTGGGGCGGAGGGAGCAGCGCGGGATGGGCAGGGGGAGGAAGAAGGTGACGTCGGCGCGGGGCGAGCTGGGCCGAGGTTGGGCTGTGCTAGGTTGTGTGCAAAAGAGAAGAGGGTGGTGGCATGCGCGAGGAAAAAATGAGGGGGTGGGACGGACTTCTATGGGTTGGAGTTGAGGTAGCCGGCCCACTAAAGTTTAGAGGGGTTTTCCATTTATTTGAGAATGGATTTGAATTCAAATTTGAATTTGGATTTCACATTTGAATGGACCAAGATGTGTAAGTGCTCTAGAAAATCCTTAGAAAAAGTTAGAGGAGAATTTTGGGGTGAGAAAAGTTGTTAGCCACTCAAAAATTCACATGTGGCCTAGGGTTTAATTGAAATTATGCATTGAAAATAAAGAAAATGCAGGGGCTTTTGTGTGAAGTGGCTATATGTTTTTAGAAATAATTTTAAGGGGTTATTTTTAAAGGTTTTGAAAAACCGAGATGTGACAATGGTGGGGTTATGTTCACATTCTACGATCCCAAAACCCAGAGTTAACGAAATTATGAAATATCACCCTGACACCCTTATATGGTCAAGCCACTACCTCTATCTCAGAGAGTTTAGAGGACTCAGGAGAAAATACCTCAGCCAAAGGCATCTGGTGGATTTTCGGCTAATCAGATGATTGTAAGTCACCAGATGGTACATGAGCAGATGAGTCCGGCCATTAAAGCATCTGCAGCAAGGAGTTATGCTGCTAAACTCCAAAAAGAATACAATGAAGCCATGTATCAAGCCGCACTATTGGAGACAATGACAGATCCTCCTTTGTTCGCAACACAAGAACAACCTATCCAGGATCTCTCAAATATTTAGTACGTGCAGCAGCCAATTGCTCCACAACCTAGCCAGTCAAACTAGGGTTTTTCAACAGGACAGCCAGTTCAAGGAATGTCATATACTATTGAAATTCCAAGTCAGTATCGGGCTCCTCCTAATCCTTCGGTTATCCAGCCGATTGTTTAGGAGCAGCCGAGAACAGTTGGAGTAATCCCAGGATAGCAATATACTTCGCCAGGTTCCAGCTGATGATTCAGGAGCAGCCAAGAACAATTGGAGCAAACTCAGGACAGCAATATCCTTCGGCAGGTTCTCAGCCGATTGATCAGAAAAGCCTGATTGCTGAAGTTACAAATATGCTGCAGAATCAATTTGGGTTAAAGCCAAAGCAGCAAACGCACATGTACCGGACACCCTACCCGGCATCCTTTGATCAAATCACATTTCCTCAGAGATTCAAGGTGCCTGACTGCACCAAGTTCACTGGCCAAGATGATACCTCCACCATTGAGTATGTTACTCGCTTTATCATTGAGTGTGGAGAGGCAGGGACAAATGAGTCATTGAGGATGCGATTATTCTCATCCTCACTGTCAGGGCCAACCTTCGCTTGGTTTACGTCACTCCCAGCCAATTCAATTCAAAGTTGGGAAGATTTGGAAAGACAGTTTCATGGGTACTTCTTCTCGGTGATTCATGAGGTTAAAATTACTGATCTTACCAGCTTAAGACAAAGGAACGATGAGTCAGTACCCAACTTCGTTTAGAGGTTCAGGGAGATGAGGAACAAATGCTACAACTTGTCTCTGACTGATAAACAGCTTGCAGAATTTGCCTTTCAGGGACTCTTGCCATCTATCAAGGAGAAATATGCATCATAAGAGTTCGAAAACATCAGTCAGCTTCTTCATCGGCTAAGTCATGAAAGCACTCGGTCATATGAACCCAAGAGGAACTTTCAAAAATGAGTGTCTTATGTGGATTGCTCTGATAATGAGGAGGAAGCCGAAGTTGACTTGGCTGAGTGGGTACCGAACAGGAAGTCGATTGCATGTCCCTTCGGCAAAAAGGAACCTGAGAGATTCAGTTTTGACACAACCAAAGCAGACAAGATATTTGATCTTCTCCTTCAGTAAGGGCAGATTAGGCTTTCACAAAACCATACCATGCCAAGTGCAGAAGAGTTGAAGAAGATCAAGTACTACAAGTGGCACAATGCCACATCTCATAACACTGATGAGTGCAAGGTGTTTCGTCAACATATTCAAAATGCAATAGATCAAGGAAAGCTGAAGTTTGAAACACCTTCCAAATCAGGAAAGCCGATGAAGATTGATCAGCTTCCCTTTCCTACCCACACGGTTGAGATAACCAAAGTAAAGGTGTTGACATCTGAATCGGCTAAAAATAAAGGAACCATTGATCCCGAAATTCAAATGATAGCAGAAGAAGCCAAAGGGAAGAGATTGCTCGAAGAAGGGGATAATTCAAAGTTTCAAAAGCAACCTGTCACGTCACAGATACTTCTGAGCAAATTCCAACGCCAACAGAGGCAAATCAAAGAAAAGGAAGAATGGACAAGACGCAATGGAGGTCCTTGGAGATGTCCATTTTTCAGATACTGTAGGGAAGAAGGGATCAAACTTCTGACATCCGACAACTGTCCAGAATGTGAAGGCTTTTATTCAGAAGGACAATCATCTAAGAGGTTTTGTTCTGATGACAGGGACAAGAAGCCCATGAATCAAGATCGGCAAGAGCACCACAGCCAACGCATCTGAGTATATGATCAGCTGAGGGGCAAGGCAAGCGTGTACGATCGGCTAGGGGGCAAGCGTCAAGACAATCGGCCCGATCGGCTAGAAGATATGGCCGATAGCAGAGTTTCCGACGAAGACATGTTGGCTCGAGATCCAGAAAGACGTCACGCTACACATGAGGACAAGAGTCAACACAGACCTCGCCAACCTAGGTGGTGCCCGGATGGGTTGACCAAATCTCAGAAGAGAAGGATTCAGCGCTTGCGACAATCGGAACAACAAGAAGAAATTGAGAAGCAAGCACTTGATAAAAAGAATGTCTGATCCCAAATCTGGTGACCCAAACCAAGAGCCGATGATAAGAAAGACGACCAACCAATGGCAAGCATCAATATGGTCTTCATGCTACCCAAGGAATTCATGACTCCAGAGTCTGATTCAGATGAAGAGATTTCAGATGAAGAACTAGGATCGACTCAGTTAACTTTGGATCTAATGTTAGCCAGTTTTGAGAAACCAAAAGAAGAAAAGTGTCAGCATATGAAAGCTCTGTTTCTCAAAGGACATGTCAACGGGAAGCCAGTCACAAGGCTTTTGGTAGATGGCGGTGCATCAGTCAATCTCATGCCCTACTCAATGCTCCAGAGATTTGGGAAAAGTGAGGAAGATTTGACCAAGATCGATATCATGCTGCTTGACTTTGAAGGAAAACACATCTTCTACGATGGGTGCTATCTGCGTGGATCTGACAATCGGCAGTAAGACCCTTCCAACTACCTTTTTCGTCATCAAGGGGAAAGGATCCTACAATTTGTTAGTTGGACGAGATTGGATTCACGCCAACTGTTGTATCCCATCTACCATGCATCAGTGTGTGATTCAATGGATTAGAGATTCGGTGGAAGTAGTCAACACTGATTCCTCTTTCCACATTGCAGCGGCCGATACACAGTGGAACTTTGAGAAAGTTACCTGCATATCAGGAAAGGTTTGGGAGACAGATTTCCTCAAGATGTCTGATTTTGAGCTTCAGCCGATCCAAGCGATCGGTTCCAAAATATGAAGAGATGAACCATAGATCTACGTCGGCCGATCAGAAGGATTAGACTGTGACAAGACAAGGCCAATACTCATCAAAGCCAAGACAAAGTTGGAAACATTAGATTAACTACTTAGCCGATTACTACTTCTGGCTTTTAGCCGATTTAGATGTTGGGCGATAGCCGATACATAGTTATCGCATCAAGTATAAAATAGCCGATACTGAGTTATCAACTTAAGGAGAAAAAATTGCAAAACTAGAAGTGTCTTAAACACTTATAGCCGATCAATGATTCGGATAATGGCCGATGTAACAGTCGCCCTTAGAACAAAAAAATAAATATATATACATTTCTTTCTCTCATATTTTAGTACAAGGTGCTTTACATCCGCATTGAAGATCAATGGGTTACATAATTGGAGGATGACTATCCTATCTCTCGTATGACGAGGATATTGAATCGATGAACATCAAAGAGAGAGGAATGCTGTGAAGAGGAAATAGAAGACTAAGATCTTCGCTAGAATCTGTGATCTTCCACCAAGAGCTCTCCGAGTTGATGACCAAGATGGTCGTCTCCTTGGCGCACTCTTCCTCTGATACAGGTGCAGCGAGACATTCTACCTTGCTCCTTCCCCTCAGCCGTTGAACCGAAGCTTTTCACAAGGATTCTTTTAGTTGTTCTACTTCCTGGCTTCACGAGAGGGGTTAGAGAAAGAGAGGTGATGCTGCACTACTTCACAAGAATTCTTTTAGCCATGGCAAGAAAGGGGAAGAAAAGGACAATCGAACACCAGGAGCCTACACCCTATCAGATCTAATCTTTGCGCCATGGTGGAAGGTGTGGAGAGCCGATGTGTATTCGATTGCCATTTATAGCCCAGACCAGGAGGGATGTAAGCCGAGAAGATAGGAAGGAATCAAAAAAGATGCCAGATCTGGTCAAAATGGAAACAGTTCCCCCGTGAACGGCTCGGTTTTCAGAGGCTGACATTGATTTCAGTGATCTGTTTCCCCAAAAAAGGGAGAATCATTCAGAGACTATTAAAAGGAAACACCCTGTACTCCAGTAGATGAGAAAACAAAGATGGATATTCGTCAATGTTACTGATAGCATCAACAAGCTTACTGGCAGCAACATGAAGCAAAACTATTTCAAGAAGACACTTGTTGAAGTAGAGAGAGTACGAATTTTTCCTAAGTACGCTTCGAGAAGAAGATGCCTCCCATCCCTAAAGCAACAAGCCGATCTAGATATTGTCGGCTAAAAGAAAATAAAGAGCCTACGAAAGGAAACAAGTGAAGAACCATTAGGTTGTAGGCTGAGTTTTATAGAGAAGTGCATGAGAAAAGATGGTTCAGAGTCACATGTCGGCATTGAACGTTTGATGGCATTCAAGGGGTGATAGGAAGCATTCATCTATCATGATTCAGAAAAGATCACGAGACAAACAATACATGTTGTCAGGGAAAAGAAACTGTCCAGAAAAATGCATGAATCACGGACGATTGTCTTTAAAGATGAAATACAATAAGACAAAAGCTGATTACATCGGCTGAAAAAAGGAAAAGGAATTTATTGAGGCCGATCACATCGGCTAAAGAGAAAAATTGCATTAAGATTTCTCTGAATCTTTGGCCTTCTCTAATTGCATCTTGGTGATGGTTATTTTATCCTCTACTTGGTTCAGTTCCTCAAGAAGGTGTGTCCTCCTAGTTTCCAGAGCCTCTATTTTTTTCTCATCCGTGGAGATCACAAGTTGAAGACCCCATTTCTGCCTCGACGTTGGCGCTTGCTGATTCGCACCATGAGCGTTAATTTTTGTCAAGATCCTTTCTACGTCCTCGCGGTTGGGGGACTAAGGAGAAGAGAGGGATAATTACTATGTGAAATTCATAGATAGAGAGACAAAAGAAACGATTGAAGTGAACCTGATTCACAGAAGAGGAAGAGGAAGACATCGTATCAGAGTACAAGAAAGGGGATGGATATGACTCGTTTTTATAGGCCGATTAAGCGTTTGGTCAATAGAAAAGGGCAAGGCAATAAAAGAGGAGCGTTGGAAGTTGGCTAACATTAAAAGGCCGACCACAAATACCAAGTTCAGAGTTACACGTGCAAGGGCATTCAAATTATGCCTAATGAATGAATGCCATTAATGGCATCCAAGCGAAGCTGGTCAACTTTTTCTATCTCCTGACGATCGACGTCGGCTGAACCAGAGATCGGTCGTTCCTCTCGGCTGATAGCTTGGGCTCTCTTGGCAATAACATCCCTCTTGCGCTCCATAATGTTGATCGTGTTTGGGAGGTCTACTAGTTTCTTCTCCTCCAAGGATAGATCCTCCTCTAGCTGCCTTGACTCTGCAAGAAGATCCACACGTCTTCTCTTCATCTGGTCAATAGTGGCAGAGATCTCAGGACGAGAACGAGATAAGACTTGGATCGTATTGTCAAATCGGCCAGCTGAGAATCAAGAGCCTCTTGATTTTGAACCAACTGCTCCTGACAAATTCTTTCTTCTAGCCGACTATTTGCATGCTCAACACAAAGCTGATGACTCTCTATGAAAGCAACTAGATGAAGCTCATCTTTTACTTCAGCTGGTAGCTGCCCTCTGATCTGCTTATAAATTTGTATGATCAGTTCTGCTTCTTGAACCAATTGACTGATGTCTTGATCAAGGATGAGCAACATATCTCGAAGACGTGCTTGAACATCGTCAGGAAGTGGGCCTGAAGATAATACACGAGAAGAGTTGCCGATAGAGGGATCATCTTGAGTCTGCGAAAATAAAAGGCAGGTCAAAAGGACTATTATCAAACAGACATATAGCAAGATTGACGAAGAAAAGGAGATGCTTACAATTGGGTCAGATCTCAATGTGACCGGTTCATCTTCATCGATCAGGAGGACATCGGCAGGCTCTTTCTGGCTTTCAGTATTAAGACAAGTGGCCGATTTTGTTTCAACGTTAGCTTGTTTACCATGGAGCTCATCAACTTCCTCAATTTCTCTCACAACTTCTACATCAGGAAGAGTGGCTGATTTCGGAAGTCCTTGTTCAACAATAGATTGACTTTGAGGTTCCACGGCTAACATAGATTTATGTGTTTGGAATTCCTTTCCAAGAGGATTGGCCGATAAAAGGTATTCTTCGGCTTGCTCTTGATTTGACTCTGGTACAATGCCTTGTGCCGACAAAGCTCTTGCTTTCTCTTGGATAAATTTCTCCAACAAACCAGAAGACTATAGATAGAAAAGTATAAGGAGCTGGTAAACATATTAAAAGAAAGAAAAGGAGGTCCAGATAAGTTGATTACCATCACGTCATCGGCTAGTATACCAGCCGCACGTCCAGGATCAACGAATACACCACCGATGGAAATATCAGTGTTCATACCAATTGTATCGGCAGATACCTTAGGTTTCTTCGGGTCTTTAATCAAAATCTTCTTAGCAATTGCTTTTCTCTTCTAACGTTGAGGGACTCTTGAAGTTGGGCCATCCATGACATTGGCAATCTTTGGGGCATTATAGCCGATCCATGGCCGATCTCGAGGTGTAAAATATTCAATCAGCTGACCACTTCGACTCACAGATGGTGGTTCGATATCTCCGAGCTGTGGAAGGACAGGGAAGAAAAGAGTTAGAAAAATATGACAACAAAAAGCGTACTAAAGTAGAGAAAAGATTATTACCTCGCTGGAATGGGCCCTGTAATTACTATCAAGCTTCTGATAATACGAGGAACAAGCCACGCAAAATAAATGATCACTCCATTCAGACCACCAATCTTTGAACGAAGAAGAAGTGAATGGTATATTATTCCAACCATCAAGCACCACGGTTGCAGAGTCTGGGTCCAGGTTTTTCAGCCGGTCATAGTGACGCACATCAGGGATTATTTCTCTAGGTCTGACCAGATCTTGAAAGTAAAGGCCAATCGGCGATTGGCCAAAACACAGTTGACGGGCTGCAACTGAAGGATTATAGAATTCATATGATGAAAGTTGACTTCCAAAGAAGTTTGAAGGAAGTATACATGGTCTGATGATATGTTAAAAAATGACTCTGTTATGGTCATTGCTAGTAACATCTTCAAATTGGAAAATTGATTCAAATCTATTATTAGGATCTCTATATGCAAAGCAGATAACAACATTATCATTGAGACCATGATATAAGCCTTTGAAGAAACTGGTGATGATGATCATCTCTTTCTTTCTACCTGGGAAGACAGAAACTGCTTCACCAAAATTACGACACGGACGAGCTTCTGAAGCCACATCGTCTGGTTGATCTAAAGGAAAGACAGAATTGAAGATGTTTTGGCCTAAAAGTGCATGAAAGTGTAGGTTCAACCAGAGATTGATGAACCACCAAGGACCACCGGTATTCTTCACTGGTTCACCCTTCACCAAACTTGCTGCCACTCGATGGAGTAAATCATAAACTGCTCCAAGAAGGTGCTTACCCAGGGGAACTTCTTTACCATTATCCAAGAGTTCAGCCATGACTTGATAATTGGAGGTAGGGCCAACAGTTTTTCCACAGAAGATAAACTTGTCCAACCACATATTGAGAAAAGCTACATGTTCCCTGGATTGGACAGTTCCAGTTTTCATGTGGTCGGTAATATAGCCAGTCCAGCCACGAGAGTCTTTGGTTTTCAGATTGAAAGATGGACTGGCCTTTCGAAAAGTTTGGTCTGAAGAAGAAATATCTAGGCCGATCAACATGAGAACATCTGCTAGAGTAGGTGTCATCGGCCCATGACCAAAGAGGAAAGCATTCAGGGCGTCCAACCAAAAATATGAAGCTGCAATGAGCAAAGATTCATTTTTGGCCATATCAGACAAGGAGAGGGTAATGCATTGATTAAGGTGATGTACTTCCCACTGAGGCTGATATTTCTGAGTGACTCTACAATATCAGGTCTTCCACCCTTGAGTATAGCCAGTCCAGGTTCTAAAGGCATCTTTCCAATCGGACACTTTCATATTGTCTTGCTTGAAGGGGATTCTAGCGGTTTCGTGATTAATCAGAGGGGTTGGATCAGGATTACCCATTAGACCAAGGAAGATGAAACCAGGTGGGTCGCTAGCAGGGATTGTGATGTGATTCTTGAATTTCTATAGTAAAAGAGGAAAAGATCTAAGGTAAAGCAACATCGGATCAGCAGTAGAGAAGCAAGGGATTCAAGCAATACCTGAGGAACCACGAAAAAGGTCACCGGCAAATCTGTTTGATGATCACCATCAGCAGAGTCTGACGCAGAAGCCATCGATTTGACAGAAAATCGACTACAGATCTAATTGGCTTTGAAGCTATGAAACTGTAGCGACAAGGCGGCGGATATAGAGAAACAACCAGAGGCTGATATTTATGGCATTGAGTTCTCGAGTTTGTTTGGAAATCTATCTGTTGGTTGCGTTCGACTAGGAGAAAGAAACCGAGATTGAAGGAATTTCGGAGCAAAAGATATTTCCTCCAAAACTGGGGGGCATGTATTGACACCGTTTTTTGACACATGTCAGTAAAAGGTGAAGAGGCACCAGAAATGTTACAGAGCCAATGGAAGAGAGAGAAGAAGAAACCAGCCGATTAGAAATCGGTCGATTGAGAAAAAGTCAACGAGAACAGCCGACGGTCACAAAAAGGGATCGGCCGATATAAAGGAAAGAAAGCGGCAAAAAAAGGATACGCCAAGGAAGGGACGAAGGTTCAGGCGGGTCAACGTCGGTTGACAACGGGTCAAAAATAGTTAGAGAGTCCGACTCTTGCATGAGTCATTTTATTTTTAGCAGTTGTAGTTTCTTTAGGATCAAGTAAGCTTTGTCGTCATCGACTAGGAGTCAAATTGTCCTCAGGGCATAAATAACGACCCTGCGTGGTCGGAGCAAGTTTGTACACACCAACAAACACAAAACCTTTACTTTTTTCTGCAATTTACCTTTCGAGTTGGCGACTTCATCAAAAGTTTCTTTCTTCTTGTTTTCTTGTTTCTTCAAGCGTCGTCCTTTGAGTTCGTCGGGCTGCATCGATCGCCCTCCGACAGGCTTATGAGTACCGCTTTACCGAGTAATTTCTAGGCTTTAACCTCCGGGCGTATCGATGTGATTTCGTCTAGATTTATTCACAATTTACGGATATCAGCTAGATTTGCAAGTTTCGTACCAATTCTTGTTTATTTAGCTTTAATCACCAATTTATCCCGCTCGAAGCTCAATCGTATCGGCTACCTCTCGTTGCATCATCGACGTACCAATCCCACAGCCGATCTAGATCCATCTCGCTGCCGACGTCACCAGATCGGCTGACATAGCCGCTCTGAACATACTTGCACTTTGGCTGCCTCACCGACCGGCCGATTTCGCTGCTCTCGTATCGGCCGATCCGGCTGTTACGCTGTGCCCGCGTGGAAGACTCTCATCGGTTCTCTAGACGATTAACTTGTATTTAACATTCTACTCTCGTTCGTGCCGATCAATAGGTCACGTCGGCTGGCACGCCTTGTTACATCCTTGGGACCCGTTACGTGTTGTCGTGAAGAACTTTATTTTATTTTTTGCGTCAACGGGATGCCTGGTCCACCCTCTGATGCAGGCTGTGCACATGCAAAACCGTCATCGCAGCCAGGCTCCGGAGAAACGAGAGGATCGAGTGTTTCTACCGGGCCTGTCTCGTGCGGTGCAAGTGAGTGCGTGGGGCCTAGTGCTCAGGGAGAGAAAAAAACATCAGCCAATGCCCAAGTGCAGATAACCAATCACAGGCTGCATCGAGTCTGACTGTTTAAGTGCAAGTAAACAAATAGAAGCTTGTTGCATCCAATAGGCCTGACCGGCACGGGCCTGGCTGCGCGATGCGAGCCAGGCTGAGGTGAGACGTGAACCAGAGGTGAGACGTGAACCAATCACGCCCTTTAAGTATAGCTAGTGTGATGCATATTTTGTTGCGACAATCTAATATATTTTACCAAAAGAATAATATGATGACGCCCTTTGAGTATAGGTAGCGTGATGCATATTATGTTGCGACAGTCTAATATATTTTACCATAAGAATCATATGATATGAGGTTTTCTTCATCGTGCGGCACACCACACGCGCGCAGCACGGCAGCCGCTGGTGGTTTGATGCGAGGGTGACCCCGCACTGCGCCGCGCTGACTACCCAGACGTTATCCAACTCCTACCCCTCCTCTGCCCACCACCTGCCCATCGCCCAGTCCCGGGTTCGCCCGGCATGGCCGGAATGAGATCCTCTAACATTGCTCCCCCTGCCATTGAGTGGCCGCCATGTGAGCCCAGGGGCTGTGGGTCTCGCATGTCTGTGGCTCAATGGCAGAGGTTGAATGTTAGAGGATCCAGTTCCGCATGGCCGCCCTCCGCCTACACGCCGCCGTAGCGGTATCGTCCGCTGACCTCCGGCCCACGGTCCGGAGAGGCGCATGTCGCGCGTCAGCCGCGGCGTTCCGCCACTACCCCCGTTGGCAACTGCAGGTTCTTGAAGTCCCTTTGTTCTTATTTCCCCTGTTCTTGTACAGCTTAGGTAGGCGCTGAAATTGAAAGTGATTTAGTGAATTCGAGTAGGATCAGGAAGGGGTGTTGCTATCTCTCTCTTCTTCTTTTTTGATGAAATTGGAGGGATTTTGCCTTACTGGTTATATGTATATAAAATAAGGAGTTTAAAAGCGAAATTTACAAGAGGGAGATGGACGGAGGATTGCATAAAGCTATCTAGCCATTGTTCTATGGAAGGAAACTACACACACGTTGCTCGATGCAACAGCATAGCAAAGGAATTTTTGAAAAACATTTTCCTTTTCTCAATACTAGGTGCAATATGCTCAAGGATCAGATCAGATCATTTCTGGCCATCCAAATGGTCCAGCTCATTTACACAATGACTTCCATATAGAAGGGTACTACCAGCTGGGCTCTGAAACTTGTCAAGATCTTATATGGATCATCTGATCTTCCATATAGGACGGGGTGTTGCTATCCTGTGGTTTAGGAACGTTGTTTTCGGATTGTTTGTGTGCTTGGTGCGTTTGGTAGTTGGTACGTATTAGGGGTTCTTGATCCGAAAACAGCGTTCCACTGTAGGGTTTAATTGAGCCAAGCAGGAGAGCATTAGTTGATTTTTTTGTCTGGAGGCAGAGATATATTGAATTTAGCTATCTTTAGATATTATCTTGTATATCGCAGTTACTCCATTCCATTTGGAAAGGCAGCTGGATGATAGTCTTTTTTTTTTTGAGGTACATTGTTTTAGAGACTTTTTACATGGGGTCACCTTAAAATTAATGTTCTTCAAGTTGGATCCTGATGAAAACTTACTGGCCTGTAGTTGTATCTAAGTCGTTTCCTCCAGACAATTGAATGGCTAAAAGTCTGGGATCTGTATGCAACGACAGGATTGCGAATGAGCTTGTGCACCAGCAAGCTCCAGGCATCAAATGCTCAGATGTCCAGTGCCTATTTACAGCCTTTTCCCAAATAAGCCGATACTCTGGTATTGCCTAAATAACAACTTTTGTCTAAACTATACCACACCAGGAAACTCTTCACCTGACCTGCAAGCCGCCCCCGAGCATTCTGATAAGAAGAAGACCTTCTCACGCAGGCCGAGAAAACCCCCGAACCCCTACCCCACCCTTACACGGAGGCACTGTAACCCTGTGAGCACGGGCCGGGACCTACAACGTGCTTTGGGAATTGGTGGTAGGCGAGGGGATTGTTTTCCCTCTAGCCCGAAAATCCCCTACCCCACCCTTACACGGAGGCACTGTAACCCTGTGAGCACGGGCCGGGACCTACAACATGCTTTGGGAATTGGTGGTAGGCGAGGGGATTGTTTTCCCTCTAGCCCGAAAATCTGCTCCCACCGGGAGTTGAACTCGGGACGTATAGGGGTGCCTTGCACTCCTCTAACCAGTGTGATTAAATGATATAATTGCTCTAAGAACAGTTATAGGGTGCACGTTAATAGAAGTTTGGTATACTGTTAACCCTGGAACATTTCATTGTATAGTTGAGAATTGATTTCAAATACAAATTAGATCTTATCATCATAACGTGGACATACTAATACGTAAACTTTAAACTGTTTTATGTCTTCCACAGTAATTTCAGTTGATCCATTCTATTTGGAACATGCAACTTTGACTGTTTAATGTGCATGGAGTAACATGAAAGGCCTCAACAACATTAAAAATGCAGGGTAATATGTTCAATTGGAGATCCAAATTTGCAACTAAGAAGTTATTCAGTACAGTAGCTAGTGCAATGCCTGATGATTCGGAATTTGAAAGTGTGGATGCACCACTTGAGCCCGCAACATGGGAAGGGAGTTTCTTGTGTGGTCTTTTGAAGAACCTTCCTCACATTTTTCTAGCTGCGGCAGCAAAGCAACTTCAAGAATTATCTAACCAAAGAGAAGACACCTTGAACCGCTGGGAACATAGTATTGGTTCTAAAGAGGACTGCCTTCACAGGTTGGTTCATAGTGTCTAATTTAACTTAAACCTAGGAAACATGTACCTGAGGAGCTATCTTTCTTTTCCAGTATCATTCTATATGCACTACCAATGGTCATTTTGAGAATAAAGAATTATGTTATTTTGACTTGTAAACACTTCCATTCAAATGGGTACTTTATCTTATATTGCTTATTCACTTATCTGGAACAGTTGTTAGATAAACCCTCCATTTATATGCTACATGTGTTTTGCGAAACAGTAAGCATTATTAGCAACTACTCAGACAAATTAAGTGCTTAAAATTGGGGTTGGGCAAGAAGGATATAACATCTGGGTGCTGTATGTTGTGTCATAGATTCATATTTAGATAAAGATCATGTTACTGGAACTTCAGTGACAAGAGGAAGCTGGATCAGGCTTAAAACTTGTTGCCTTGTCTTTCATGTAATGAGTTATAGGACTTATCAAGTATCTAGAATAACGAACAAAACGTAGAGTGCGGACTGTGGATATATGACTGGGGCATACCTGATATTATGTGTATTATATGTTCAAGAGTATCATTGCAAAAATCCATGAAATCTAGCTTGAGATATCATTGAGGGTCATATCGAACAGTCCCTAATATGGCAAACACTACAGAACCTGAAAACCGCATACTAGTGTATTTAATAAATTGGTGGTTCTGATGCCTTTTTTAATTATATTTTATTTTGGAATACCTGATTTGTTGGAACCCTGACAAATAGGAGGATTGCTGAACTGAAGGAGCAAGAGTGTCAAACAGCTATTGAGGACATTATGTACATGTTGATTGTTTATAAGTTTTTCAAGATTGAAGTTCCGATGGTACCAAACTTGTCGAAGCTCATCAGCAACCGAAGATTGCAGTTGTGGCCACCAAGGGAGACAGATCTTGAGTCGGAGTTGAGGTACTAGAACTTATAAGGGAACACCTGACCAGCATCATCAGATGGGTGCATAGAAATGGTCCCAAGATCAATCGTTCAACACTTCGCATTAAAAGGCTGCAATTTGGTCGGATATATTCGGCTTCAATAATGTATGGATACTTCCTGAAATCTGTCAACATCAGGCATCATTTGGAGCTGACTCTCGCTCAGAAGAACTTCCTCCTCCAATTCAATTTCTGAATGCTCGATTTACAAATAAACAAGAACAGGAAGAAGCTGTTGGAGGCTCTCGGGAGGTGTCATCTTCTTCAAAACCAAGTTCAATTGCCAACCCGCATGACTTGAAGGGTTACATGATGGAATTTGACCCTAAGACCTTGCAGCTTTGTGCAAAGCTACGCTCTTTTGAAGCTGCTAATCTCATGGATTGGCACAGCTGGGCTCTTTTTGGAAAGAACATGGAAGCCACCCAAGAAAATGATGAAGCGGTTATACTCGACCCATCTTCCCTAAAAAGATTACTGCTTGAAGCTATTGCATTTGGTTCCTTTCTTTGGGAAGTCGAAGATTATGTCAATGAGATTTATAAGTTGTCAGATAACTGAAAAAAAAAGTTACTGAAAGCTCCTGCAGCGTTGTAGATGTCAACTGGAAGAAGAGTTGCAGAAGTTTTTCCTGGAACGTTGTACATATGGCTACCTTTTTTTTTTTGAACCTGTGTATATATCTCCATCTCAAGTTGGGCTGATTTGGATGTTCCCTACAAATCAACACTAGTAGGAAGTATTGATCTAAAGTTATTCACTCTATTTTGTCATTTAGCTAACTTGTATAATTCTCAGCCGTAAAAATAAGTTCTATAATTCTCCCTGGTGTTTAGATTTCAAAAGTATAAACCTTGTTGACACTAGAATTGTGCCTATGCGTTGCTACGGGCCAAACAATTTTTTTTTTAACTCAACAAAGAGCATATAAAAAAAATATGATGTTGATTTAGTAAAATAGTTTTCATAAGTTGATTAATGAGAGAGCAACTTAATGTGAGAAGCAAGTAGCAGTGGGGTGATAACTAATTTTGTTCCTAGATAAGCATAAGCTCAACCTCTCTGAGATCCCTGTAGAACTTTGAGCTTGTACAATAAACCAAGCTGGTTTGAAGCCAGTTTAGAAGTGTGTTCAATCCAATTAATAAAAAAATTGCTTAACTAAATAGATATGTTCGTAAGTCCACGACCACAACTCTAAGATTTTCTAAAGTCAGTGATGACCAGCCCCTAGAAATCGTGGAGCTATGTGCGAAACCAAACAACAGCTAAACAATGGGTAGCTCCCAACAACCAAGCACAACACTCTTATCATATACAGACTCTAATGCAGATCAGGTTGTGAAACAAAATACTATAATCTATGTGACCATCTACAAAGCTTAACTGTCTGCATCCCTTCATTCCTTCTAAGTTCTAACAAAGAT
Source organism: Cenchrus fungigraminus (assembly GCA_036936925.1). NCBI lineage: Eukaryota > Viridiplantae > Streptophyta > Magnoliopsida > Poales > Poaceae > Cenchrus > Cenchrus fungigraminus. The sequence continues at coordinate 86,060,531 of CM072779.1, read as the reverse complement.
GGCTGAAAGTGAAATTGACTTCTAGAAGGCAGCAGCTTATAGAACACTAACATCCCAAGGGTACATATAGCCTGGAGCTTCATGGAATCACCCTGAACCGCAAAGAAGAGCTGCATTGCAGAAAGGAAGATCACACATAATTGCTTGATGCACAACACTTTGTCCATAAGCTTCCCATTATTCCCTGCAGGAAATCCTCTAACTCTGTACACAAAGAAGAAATTGTAATTGTCCACAAGATATCAGTAGCCAAAGTATGGTGCATGCACCCACAGGAACGACAATGTTGAGCAAATATGTTGAAGATCATTGTGAGTGCAAATATTGTAATATCAATAGCATAGTATTGTGCAAAGTCAATTTCTGCTTTGGCACGTGGAAGCTTCTGTTTAACTGGTATTTAGAAAGTGCCCCTCGATACTATTCATAAGAGACATCAGAGGTGCTGTAGCTTGTAAATTATGATTCTGGTTGTGATGGAAATAGTAAAAGGCAAGAAGGATAACATACATGCAATTGAGAGGCAGTGTACCAAAGTTTCAGTTAGCACCATGCTCATCACAATGAGTCTTGTCTCTATATGTCGTCAGAACTGAGGAGTCAGGACCATTAAGCCAAACCCATTGTTAATTACAGTAGCAGTGTGCCCTGAAAAGGAAGGAAACTATAAACAAAAGCAAATGGTTGCACAAAATGATCTGTAGAATTGAAACAATTGGCACTCATTGTTAATGCCAATTAGAATTGTAGTTGAACAAAACAATATACACTTAAGCCACCAAAGTCCCCCTCTTTCTCCAACCATCTCATTCCCTCTTCATTTCGTCACCACTATGTGCAGCATCTCAGATAGAAGTAGCAGATTAACATTGTACTTTACTTTGTAATTAAACAGCACATCGAGGCAGAAAATATACCAGATAAGAAATGACAGGCCCCAATACATAAACAGAAGTTGACATGTCCTGCACACATATTTGGAATTAGTCATGTGAATATACGAAACAATTTTTAGAAGCAATGGATTTGAAACACAAAAAGCAATGGAACTAATATATAGAAGGAAGTAAATTTCAATATTGAAACACGCACATGTGATCTTGCATCTCATATCCATTATTGCCTGAAGGATAGAATATAATAAAAGCCACACCTCCTGTTGAGAAAATTGCAGTTACAGATTATGTGCACATCCCAACAGTACTTTAGATGTTCACAAGGTATGAGGATCAAAAGCACAAGAGGAATGTCGCTGATATTCACATGGTATTTCTAGTATTCCATAAGTCACGGCCTCAGAAATGTGTATGCCATTCAGGAAATACAAATTGAACGAGACAAAACATGAGATACTGCCAAGAACACAGAAAAAAGAATCCATGTAAAATTACAGGAGGGGGAAAACATGCATAATATACATCCAAATGAAGTGGCGGGGATTGGATTGGAGAAGATTATAAGAGGATAACTAACCACTTGGCTGTACAATGCATCGCCACCGCACATCACGAAATAGGAGCCGCCGCTGTGGGAATTACGGACTGGAATGGGTTCCGCCACCGGCTAACTGGCTCTGCCGCCACTCCTCTTCTGGGAGCTGCCACCGCTGCACATCGAAGAGGGGAGAGCCACCACCAGCCGCTGGCAAGTCCGGGACCAAGCCAAAGATTCCTGATCCGGTGGCGGTCTTGACCCGAAGATGCGGCTGCGCGGCGACGGCGGTGACCTAGCAGCGGCGTCGATCTGGAGATGCTGGAGAGGTGCGACGGCGCAGCGTTGGCATCAATGCAGATATGCAGCGGGGCGGTGATGGCATCGATCTGGTGGAGGCGTCGACCCGGAGACGGCGTCGGGCGTCGGCTCGTGACATGTGGGTCAGTGTCGCAATGGAGAAGGCGACATGACGGGGCGGCGGCGGCGGCGACGAACAGAGCGAAGGAGATGGCTGGGGATGGTGGCGGTAGAGAGGAGCGGGGACGGTGGTAGCGATGGGTGGGGAGGAGGCGACCTGGGAGCATCGAGGATAGGGTTTGGCTAGGGGATTGCAGGAGGACCCGCACCGGTGGGGGATGGAGCGAGGGAGACAGTGGCGGCGTAGCAGGCAGCCGGCGGCCGAGCGACGAAGCGGGGCTTCGACGTCAGCAGCGTTGGGGGAGCGAGCGGCCCCGACCTCCACGGAGGAGGCAGCGGCGGCCAGGGGCGGGTGGTTGCCGTTGCCATCGATCCCGCACAGAATCGAGGAGGAGGCAGGCAACGGTGGTTGCGGCGGCCGCGAGACGCATAAAAAAGAATGGGATGGCCGGAAAATAAAGGGGTGGGGGCGGGGTGGGGGGAGGCGGAGGGATATTTAACGATTTGCCACTTTTACAAATGGCACTCCTTCATATGGGACTTTTATATTGGCTTCTACGTTTTTGCCACCGTCGTTCGTCCGGTGCTACAAAATTGGGACTTTCGCTGACGTGGCAAGCCACATCCCTAGTCCAGTGTGGATGCGGGACGGGAAAAGACCATAGTGCCCCTGTCTTTACCATGTGCTACTCTCTCCTGCCACTTCTATGTGGGGCCCGCACGTCAGATTCCTCTTCAACCTCTCATCTTATCCCTTCTCCTCTTCAACCTCTCCGGCGGAGAAGGAGAAGCCCCAGGGCCGGCAGGGCTCCCCCGGCGCGCCGCAGCCGTCGCGTACGCGGACCCTACCCCGGGCATCCCCCTCCGCCGCGCGCTCCTCTACGTCATCCTCCTTGTCGGCTCCAACCTCGCCACGTTCCTCTTCGCCTCCTCCTCCTACTACTCTTCCTGCGTGCCAGCGACGGATCCAACAAGGACCGTCCCTGTCCCGGAGCACGTGGAGCTCCCGCTGGAGTTCCACACGTTCGCGGGGCCGCACGCACTGCCGTACAGGCGCAACCCCAACTGGGGCACGGCTGAGCTGCGGCCGCCGGTGGGCCACCCGTGCCTGGCCTTCCCGGACCTGTTGGCCGCCTTCATGTCGTACCCCGTCAATGGCTCCTGCCCCGACGACGAGCTCCCTGCGCAGCAGCTCCTCCTCCGCGGCTGCGAGCCCCTGCCGCGCCGCCCGACCCGGCGCCGCCGCTGCCGTTCCCCGACGCGCTCTGGTCCACGACGCCCGACCGCTCCGTCCACTGGTCCGCCTACAAGTCCACAGCCGCGGCGGGCAAGTGCGGACTGCGGAGGCGCCGGCGTTCGCGACGCCGCGCGGCGGGTGGTCCTGTCAGAGATCCAGAGGAGGTCGCGGCGGACCTTGGCCCCACGGCGGCGGCTCCAGCTCGCCGGCCCAGCTCGCGGGTGCCCGGGGCAGCACTAGCGGGTGCGCGGGCGAGGTCCGCCCATGGGGCAAGCGGCGGCGGTCGTCCGGCGAGGTCCGCCCATGGGGCAATGGTTGAAGAACTTGCCGACGCTCCTCCATGGATTGCTACAGTGAGGAAGAAGCACGCCCAAAGGTTGAAGGAGATCCTGATGTAACAGTCCCACGCGTCAGTGGCAGGTGGAGTGGAAGGGAAAGGCTACCGTGAGAAAGGCATGGGCACTATGGTCATTTCACATGACCAATACACGCTGGCATGCTGGCATGGCTCGCCACGTCAGCGAAAGTCCCAATTTTGTAGCACCGGACGAACGACGGTGGCAAAAACGTAGAAGTCAATGTAAAAGTCCCATATGAAGGAGCGCCATTTGTAAAAGTGGCAAATAGTTAAATATCTCGGAGGCGGAGGCATCGACATTTGACGTATCAAGTTTTGACGTACCAACGTAAAGACTAACTTTGATCTTTTTAGGAGTAGATATTGAGGACACCTGACATAATTTCACAAGGTTAGGTAGTTCACGTGCTAGGACTACCAGGCATCGAAAGTTTGCTGCTGGTAGGCAACGACGCCTCGCGACCACATGAGCTGCCAAAAAGCTCAGGGTGGCCCCTGATCGCGGTGGGGGCAATGCCAGACGAAGAGCCTTGATGTTCTAGATGAAACTTTACAAGAATAATTTTATACATGAATAATTGCAGGTTGTGTTTGGTTTGAGTGACCTTTTTATAAGACTTGCATAGCACGTTTTTCATTAAGAAGAAGAGAGGTTTATACAAAGTTATTACAAATGCAAAATAGGAACCGCACCCTGAACGGAGCGATAAACAACACAACAACACCAAAACAGAAACTACAAGAGGGGGCAAGAGCCTAGCTAGCGCCGATGCCGCGGGGCGAGGAGGTACCCGACGGACACGAAACCGACCTGTGCCTAGACCATGGCCTCTTCCAAGATGGTGGGCACGAGCGCTACGAGCTGCAGGGCTGCCCGCTCATGAACCTGACGATTTCTTTCTTTCCAAAGCGACCAGACGATCAGCCACACCAAGCTATCAAAACCTTTACAAATGGGTTTTGCGACCGCCTTCCTGGCCCGGAGCCACCAAACCGCTAGAGGCGATTCTTTTGAGGGTGAGAAACCGCCAATGCCAAAGAAACGTAGTACGTGGAACCACATCTCCCGGCTATAAACACACCCAGTGCCTGGTGAGCAGGTCGTCTAGGTTCTCAACTTCCTGTGCATAGATAGCGCACTCGTCTCTGTCACTCAGACCATGGCGACGAAGTCGGTCAGACGTCCAACATCGACCGTGCAACACCAGCCACCCGAAGAAGCGGACTCTTCCCAAGGCTTATACCTTCCAGAGTTGAGATTCCCCCAACAAGGAGGAGCGACCGAGGAAGAGCGCTCGGTATGCCGACACTAGGGAGAATTCACCCGAGGTGGTCCACTTCCAAATGAACCTGTCCGGGAGCTCCGAAAGGGTGTAGTCTACCAGGAGGTCCCAAATCTTGATATACTGTAGGATAACCTGGATTGTCCTAGCGTCGGTAATATCACGCACCCAAGCTCTGCCAAGGAGGGCATCTCTAACCGTGCGAGAGCGTTTGACCCTATGGTTGACCGCTCCCCATAGGTTGGGGGCTAGCGACCGAATGGAGCAACCGTCGAGCCAATTATCCGACCAAAACAAGGCTTTCCTACCATCTCCCACCGCAACCGAGATGGATGCAGCAAAGAAACTTTTTGCCTCAGAACCATTACTGAACTTAAACCCGGACAAGGTGCGATCTGGGTCAATTCTTGCAAACCATAGCCAGCGTATACGGAGGGCCATACCCATCAAATGTAGGTTGGGGATTCTGAGTCCCTCAGGTCCTTAGGGCAGCAAGTGTTGACCCAAGCTACCGCACATTTCCCACCGAAGGCGATCTCCATCCCACACCAGAGGAAGCCTCGAATGAGCTACACGATGGCCTTTACCGCCCCAAGGGGCAATCCTCAAGGCCATGGAGATGTGCACCGGGATGGCACCGAGTGTGGACTATACTAGGATCAAGCGACCGGCCCTGTTGAGTAATCACCCCTTCCAAATCAGAATATAGTTCGTGACCTTATCGACCAGCGGCTGTATCACCCCTTTTGGGAGCCTACCCGGTGTCAAGGTAGCCCCTAGATAAGTGCAAGGAAAGGAAGCGACCGCACAACCTAGAACCTCAGAGATGAGGTTGGAGTGCTCTTCCTCACAGCGAATAGGGAATGCATGTCTCTTGAGGTAGTTAGCCGCTAGCCCTGCTACTCTATAGAAGGTGTCCAGAATGGCCTTGGTCAGATGGAGATCTTGTGCGACAGGGGAGAAGAAAACGACTACATTGTCTGCATAAAGTGAGATACAATATCTAATCGATGATGTCCCCAAACAAAGAAAGAGTCTACATGCCTCCGTGGTGAGGAACATCGCATTAAAGCACTCCATGACCAGCACAAAGAGCATGAGGGAGAGGGAATCTCCCTGCCGAAGCCTGCGACCATGGCAGATCCTATTACCCGGTCTGCCATTAAGAAGCACCTTAGTGCTAGTTGTAGATAGGATTGTTGAAATCCAATCAGTCCAAGTCCTTGGACATTCAATGTGGGCCAGAAACTCTAAGAGGAACAGCCACCCGACCGAGTCAAAGGCCTTCGCAAGATCAATCTTTAACATGACTCGTAGGTTCCTCTTGGACGCCAGAGTTTTCGCTGTACCTAGAACACAGTGAAAGTTATCCTGAATTTGTCGACCCTTGATGAAGGTGCTCTAGTTTGGAGAAACCACAAAAGGCAGTGACGGCACAAAGCGGTTGGCGAGAGCTTTAGAGAAAAGCTTGCTGAAACTATGGATGAGGCTAATGGGTCGATAATCACCTAGGGAAAATGGGTCGGGTTTCCTTGGGAGGAGGATAAGCAAAGCGTCATTAAGGTGATGGAAGTTGCGACAATCCATAGAAGATAGTGCATCAAAGGCTCTGATGATATCACCTTTAATAATCAACCAGGCCGAATGATTGAAGCCACTAGTGAAACCGTCCAGCCCCGACGCCTTTTCAAGGGGCATTTCCTTAACGACCACCCAAATCTCCTCCTTAGTGAAAGACCGACCAAGGTCCGACAGGTCGCGACGCGGGATCCCGAGGGCCTCAAAATTCAGGAGGCCCTCCCTATCATGAGAGGTTCCTAAGATGTTGGAGAAATAGTTAAAGGCAGCCTCTGCCTTACCGTCCTCCGTCACGAGGGTAGCCCCTCCGACCTGAAAAGCGGCTATATGATTCTTCCGACGCTGATGGCCTGCATGCAAATGAAAAAAACTAGGTGTTGGCATCGCCATCATGTAGCCACTGCATACTAGAATGTTGTCACGCCATAGTACGCTCAAGAGATGTGAGGCTGAGGTATCGAATTTTGAGGAACCTTCTCAAGGCAGCCTCGGCCTCCGAAAGTGACCGAGAGTCCTGCGTAGCTTCCAAACAAAAGATGACTTCCTTAGTGACCACGATCTGCATTTTAATGTTTCCGACTACTTTCGCACTCCCCTTATGCAGAGCCTTAGCTGTCTCCCACAAAAGGTGGTCGACCGTGTGCAAGGCATCTGCATCCGGCCTCGGCCCATTCCACACGGACTCTACTACCTGTAAATAGCCCTGGAACTGCGGCTAGAAGGCTTGGAAGCAAAACCAATGTTTGGGGTGGAAGCCATCATCCAGTGAGAGCAACAGGGGGGCATGATTGGAGCAACGAGAAGAAAGGGCATGTAGGGTCGCGCGAGGGAATAAGCTTCCCCAACAGGCAGAGGTAAAGATCCTGTCGATGTGCTTAAGGGTAGGATGTGTCCTCTCATTACTCCAAGTGAATAAGCGACCATGTAGGTGCATCTCCTCAATTTGAAGGTCATTAAGGAAATGCCTGAAATGACCCATCATTCTTCGGAGAGGTCATTAAGTTGATGGGTGTGTCATAGCAGCCCCCGAGCCTTGAAGTGATTAGATAATCAATCTAATGGTCTTCAGATTTCGTGAAAGCCATCATCTAAGTACCCTTGCAGCATCCAGCCCCTGAGATTATGTGCCAAGTGAGCCGTATGAGCCGCGTCGAGTAGTGATTGGAATTAAGCCCTCAAGATGAGGACCTAGCGGAGCATGCTGAAGTCGTCTCTGAATAGTGACTTGGCGTCGAGCCATTGCACTTGTGAAGTAGAGGAGACTACTCGAGTCGTCTTCGAGTAGTATTTTAGTGATGAGCCCCCGAGGTTGGGAACTAGCCATGCGATCAGAGCGGACTTTAGACGCGACCGAAGTCGACTTTAGATGCTGTCAGAGCAGACTTTTGATGCGATTGAAATCGACTTTAGATGTCGTCAGAACAGACTTTAGATGTGACTTAAAACTGAAGTCGACTTTGTGTTGCGCAGAGCGGACTTTGAAATACGACTTTGGAAGTCGACTTTAGATTGCCACGCGGAGTGGACTTTGAGATGCGATCGAAGTTGACTTTGGATTGCCACGCGAAGTGGACTTTGAGATGCGACCGAAGTCAACTTTGGATTGCCACACGGAGTGGACTTTGAGGTGCGACCGAAGTCGACTTTGGATTGCCACACGGAGTGGACTTTGAGATGCGACTGAAGTCAACTTTGGGTACTTCGTGCCAAGCATGAAACTCGAAACACGAGGCTAGAAAGCCAAAAACGAAAAGCACTTCTGGAAGGCAAGATCGAATGGAAAACCAGAAAGTGAGAAGCTTTGCCGCCGGGGCGGGCTTAGGTGCGACCGGAGTCAACTTGAGTACTTAGGGTTGTGCGTTTCAGACTCATGGTACAGTTGCTGTCGGAGCGGGCATAAGGGGAGGCGTGGACCGTAGTAGGCCACGAACCGCCGACCCGGTGGGTAGCCCGGACCGTAGTAGGCCACAGACAACTACCCGTAGGGGCAAAGCCGTCCGAAGAGGGTGAAGGGGAGGCGTGGACCGTAGTAGGCCACGAACTGCTGACCCGATGGGTAGTCCGGACCGTAGTAGGCCACAGACAACTACCCGTAGAGGTGAAGCCGTCCGAAGAGGCTAAAAGGGAGGTGTGGACCGTAGTAGGCCACGAACCGCAGACCCGATGGGTAGTCCGGATCGTAGTAGGCCACAGACAACTACCCGTAGAAGTGAAGCCGTCCGAAGAGGCTGAAGGGGAGGCGTGGACCGTAGTAGGCCACAAACCACCGACCCGATGGGTAGTCCGTACTGTAGTAGGCGATAGACAACTACCCGTAGAGCTGAAGCCGTCCGAAGAGGCTTGAAGACCGCGTGCAGCAAGGTTCCATCGTAGCTTACACACGCAGTAGGAGTAGTAAGGGCGATGAGGCCCGTAGACCGTGTGCAGCTAGGTACCATCACAACTTACACATGCAGTATGCCGCTAGAGCGGGCGAACGTGCGACTGAAGTCGACTTTAAGTTGTCGTGCGGAGCGGACTTTAGAATGCGACTTTGGAAGTCGACTTTTAGATTCCCGTGCGGAGCGGATTTTAGAAGTTGCTTCCTTGGGATAGCCCCTGAGTTGATGAAGTAGGCTCGTGGTGACTTGGTCAATATACCCCAAGAGTAGTAGGCATAGTGTAGCTCTCGTGAAAAAAATCCGTTGAGAAGTGTACACAAATGAGTAGTCCTTGGCGTGTTGTCCTGCATGCGCCAAACAAGCCAAAGGAGAAGAAAGAAGTAATCATTTAAATAAATGACTTACTATTGCCGCAGGAGCGGACTGTAAACGTGACCGGAGTCATCGAAGGCGTGGCGGTCGGTGATGGAGCCGCGATGGTTGTTGATGAAGTCGACTAGTCAGAGTTTATTCCGACTAGTTGTTTGGGGCGTGACAGTCATGCTCAACTAGTTTCTTAGCCGAGACTAGCCGAGACGAGTAGCCGAAGTAGAGCCGGTGCGGCCGTAGGATGATGTCGCGATGGCGCACGACATATGCGAAGTAGTTGACGACGAGACGACGCGCTCGGGTGCACGGCATAGGCGCAGTAGAGCCAATGCGACCGGACGATGAGTAGTCGAGCGACGAGATGGCATGTCCGGACGCACGGCATAGGCGTAGTAGAGCTAGTGCGACCGGACGATGAGTAGTCGAGCGATGAGACAACACGTCCGGACGCACATCATAGGCACAGTAGAGCCAGTGCGACCGGACGGCGAGTCATCGTGCGACGAGACGACACGTCCGGACGCATGGCATAGGCATAGTAGAGCCAGTGCGACCGAACGACGAGTAGTCGAGCGACGAGACGGTGCGTCCGGACGCACGGCAGAGGCGCAGTAGAGCCAGTGCGACCGGACGATGAGTAGTCGAGCCGCGGGACAGTGCGAGATGCACGGAGTAGGCGAAGTAGTCGACGACGAGCCGTGCGAGGAGCCGGGGCAACTAGACGCACAACGTAGGTGAAGTAGTCGACGACGAGCCGTCCGAGGAGTCGGGGCAACCATACGCACGACATAGGCGAAGTAGAGCTGACGCGACCGGGTGATGACGTAGCCGTAGCGCACAGCATAGTCGAAGCAGAGCCGACGTGGCGCAACGTAGTCGATGCGATCGGACGCATGGCGTAGGCGAAGTAGAGCCGACGCGGCCGGGTGATGACGTAGCCGCGACATGGTCGAAGTGGAGCCGGTGCAGCCGCAAAACGATGTCGTGACGGCACACGGCGTAGTCGAGGGCGAGTTGATGCAGCCGGGAGTCGATGTAGTCGTACTCGCGTACACTTTCCGGGTGCATGAAGATCTTGAGGAAGTCTTGCAGGAGCCCTTCGTGTGCATGCAGCATAAATCCACAAAATTGATTTGCTTGTGAAAGCAGCATGCACATGTGATCGTGGCTGTAGCGGGTGCCAATTTTGATGGTTTTCACGTGTGCATGCTGCAGCACACGTTATTTTTCTGGAGACGAGCGAATCCGAGTTGCTGTTAGCCTATCAGTGTTGGAATCAACTGCGGCACAACAATACGGATAGGAAACAGAGTAGCTCGACTCAGTTTTGGCACGGGATGATGACAGCGGTGATTCTGCCTGTTGTCGAGTGTAGCTTCTTCGAAATTCCCGATACGGTGACGATTAGCCTCGCGTAGCTGCTTTAACTCGACGTAGGCACACGCTGATCCACCGATTGATCTTGTACGGAGCATTTTCGTGTCGGTTCGAGTACATTGATATTGAAGAGAGGTCCTTCGAGCTCGCCTGATGATCTTGACGACCACCCCTACCTGGCACGCCAGCTGTCGTTGTTTTAACCTGGCAAACCTACCCAGGGGTGCCTAAGGTAGTTGATTGTGTGGTGGAGGATCACCAGACCTGGAACTCGAAGGTATGGGCAGGACACGAGACACAGATTTATACAGGTTCGGGCCGCTAGAGTAGCGAACCCTACGTCCTGTTTGGAGTATCATGTATGACGCCCTGCACTTGGGTGTTGGCCCCGCAGCGGTAGGTGGTGGCGCCGAGCCTGCTGCCGAGGCCACTGGCTCTCGAGCAGCTATGGCCGGGAGCGGCGGTGAGCGCCCCTGGGTGACCCTGGAGTGCGGCGAGTGGCATCTCATGCCCTCGGAGTAGGACTCTGTACGACCAACACCACGCAGGATGTCCTGAAATTGCGCAGCCTGCGGAGAAGGCTCCTAGTGCAGAGGAGAGTGGCACCACTCGGCAACCCTGGCGGGCGGTTCCTGCCTGGCCCGGAGGCCCTGGCCTTCCCGGCACCCCGGCTCCCCACCGGCGGTGACCCTGGGGCCCGTTAGGCAGCCCTAGCCGCGACCCGCAGCCCCGAGACCGAGACCCCGGTGCGACCAAGGTAGCGAGCAGTCCCTAGACTAGTGCTCCAGCCTATCACAATGAAAGCACCGTGCCGCCGTCGAGCAGTGAGCAACAACGTGGTCCTCAACGAGGCAGTTGAAGCAGTAGCCCACGAGGTCGGCCGGAACGCGACCCCGTGGAGCGGCGCCCCGCGGCGAGTGTGGAGGGGACCTCGACGATTTCTGTTTGCGTGACTCCTTGACCTCCCAGTCACCCTCCGCAGCCACATCAGGACCACTGCGCTGTGCATCAGCCATGCAGCCGCCGACCGGTGGTGGCGGCGGGGCAGGGGTTGCAGCGCTCCTGACCAACACTGCGAGGCGGGTACCGCGCACTCCCTCGTGTGCACATCGCCCATGAAGCCACCCGCCGGCGGTGGGGCTGTCACGCCGCAGCAGTGGAACCGGGGAGTCGTTGGTGGGAGCACCTCGGTAACGGTCCTCCCCATCCAACGCGATGAGGAGGAACCCGAGGCGTTGGTGACGACGACGCTCCAAAGAAGGGGTGGGGTGGGGAAGCTGCGACCTTGGCATCACGAGGCCCCTTAGACATAGTGACCAGGGGTGACGGTGATGCCACTCCCGACGAGGAGACCATGAGGCGTGGGGAGGAGAGCGGAGGGGAGCAGCCTCCCGCGCAACAGGCGGAGGAGGGGAGCGGGCCGTCGGTGACTGCAACCTTCGGCAAGACGACTCCAAAGGTGGCTGCTTTCCCTGCAGTAGGCACGCCTGGCTTTAGAGCAGGACCGCCGACGGGGGTGGAGGGGTCAACGGTGACACATCCCGACGGGGGAAGGGGAACCGCTAGGCATGTCGAAGCCGGCCGAAGCCCCGTACAGCTTCGCTGAAGGAGGGCGATCCCGACCTCACCGACACGGAGGAAGACCCCGCCGAACCGGACGGTGACCCGGAGGCGGCGAAGGCCCACAGCTCGCCCACCGATGGGATAAGGGGGCCCGCCTCCTAGGAGCCAGGCTCCGCCCCGGGAGCACACCACCAGCCACGCGTAGCGCAAGGGACGGGAGTGGTGACGACCCGGGCCGTGGCGGGGAAGGGCTCCTCGTCGTTTAGGAGGTCGTCGTCGTTGTAGAGGTCGCGGATCTTCGGCATGGCGTCCCACGCGACCGAGGGGGGAGGGGGGGAGAGGGCGGAGCAGACGCCCCGGCGGCGAAGGGCAGCAAGGTGGAAGGAGCTCCGCCGACTCGATCTCACCGCACACACGATGAGGGCGGAAGGAGATAGTACGACCGGAGAGAGCGCGTAAAGGAGAGGCGGGATCTATAGCTGGAGAGAGGGTGGTGGCTGGAGCTGGGAGATCCGGCAGCGGTGGCGGACGGGAGCACAGGGGCAAGATATCCCCTCCTAGAGGCGTAAGATCTAGATTATCCCACTGTATAAACATAGAAAACCTCATTCTCTTCCCTATTGATACTTTCAGGAGGACACAGTGATAGTTGCATACAACTAGCTGTTCGGGATTGCATTTAAGGTCACCCTCCTCCGTAACCTCCCTCAGCTCTCCACACAGGACAGAGGGGAGAGAGAGAGAACTCAACACTCCAGCATCCCTCCAAGAAAACAACTAACAAAGATCCACGACAAGGGAGAGAGAGACCGAGGATCTTCATGGAACTCTGAACAAGAAAGATAGATAGAGATCTGAGTCAGTCTCTCCCACAACGCGAGTGTTGATGGTTGATTGTTGTATCAAAGTTTGTTTGGACTTGCAAGCGGACAAATCCCCCGTCGTAGTCAAGAGACCCTTCTTCCCTTGAGTGGTGAACCTAAGGTATCGAATCCATGGAACAATGTGTAATGCAAGGTCCAATCTAATAAGCGGAAAACACTTTGATCTTGACAAGGGTTTTTGCATCTAATCTATGGAAGAACCATGAAAACACATCTAATCTACTTAACACCGGAGGTAGCAAGAGAAAGAGAGGGGAGGTAAAACCAATCTAGAGATTGGATCAGGTCCTTTGTTGAAGTTCCAAAACCAAGAAGAATAAAGCAAACGAATCTCATTAAAAGCCTCTTTAAATCTTGGCTTCCGTTCCAACCCTCAAAGGCACCTACCGTACACGTGATCAACATCCTGTCACGATGTCCCGCTTATTGTGTAGGTGAACCTAAGAGCACGTTCATGAGGAACGTGTTGAAAACGCTCGGTAGGTCAGGTATGCACCTCTAGCCACCATGACTACAAGAACATCCTATGCAATCTATCCGCGAAATAGATTGGAGAATAAGAAAACCCAAGCGAAGACAAAATCGTAGTGAAAGCACTTAATCACTAGAAATCGGATTCAATCTTGCAAATTCAACATGAAGTATAATACATGGACAAGATCACCACCAGGATCCTACCTAGATCCTAGGTTCTAGAACTCCGACATGGTCTTCCATGCAAGGTTCCCATTTCGGCTAGGGAAACCCTAGTCAACCATCTTGACCCTCTCCTCTCCGGAATGGTGTCCCTCTCTTCTCTGCTCCTCGGCGGCGGATGATGAATGGCTTGATAGTTGCAACTTCGCACGAGGACTATAAATAGCCTGAGGATCATCTAGGTCAAAGGTGGTGGCGAACCGGCACGAAAACAGGCCAGGCTGGCCGGCCTGGACTGACCGGCCCAGGTTGTTTTCGGCCCGGTTCGCCCCCGATTTTCTTCCCGAAGCTTCTCTCGACTTCCTGAGTTTTTGCCGAGTTGCATGTGGGTCCTTGACGTCATTTTCCTCGCGGTTTAGATCAGGGTGCTTTGCATATGAACTCCTGCATCTTCCGTCTAGGTCCTCGACACTTCTAGGCTTCACGCTTTAGTCCTTGGTTCATTTGGAGTCATGTTCATCTTGTATCTTGACTTGTCTCGGGTTCCATGATCTTCTCGTAAAACCCTTGATGAACCTTACCCGGAAGTCCTCATTTAGGCTCTTGATTCCTGTGTAAACAAAAAACTCCAAAAATCATGCGCGAGTGCAAACTTAACATATAATGGGGGTTAGGATCGTTAGTGTGAATATCAAATTAATACCAACATAGAAGGTAAACATGTGGCTAGGTTGACAGAAATCGACCACCAACATCCCCCCATGCTTAAACCTTGCTCGCCCTCGAGTAAGCCTTCAATGGATATCAGCGTTGCCCTTCGATGTTCTTACCCTACAGTTTATCATACATGAGAAAACGTAATGCTCTCTAGATTTATATTCATTAAAGTTCCATAATGTACTAACTTTTATCTTTATGGAGGGTAGATATCATTCAAGCTCTTTCCACAAGTACTTGATCATGCTCTCAAACTTTTAAACAAATCTCAGAAATTTTGAAAAATAAAGAATGAGATAAAGAGAAAAAAATGCTTTACCAAGATCAAAAATAACCATCTTGCACTTTGCTCATGTACTCTCATCTCATCTTGTCTCTCAAGCCTACTTGTTCTACTCCTTTTCTCTCTCAAAGTATATGGTGGAAAGCTTTATATGGAGCTATAGGAAAGTTTAGTCCTACCAAGATATTATAGTTGAGGTATTATTAAAACAAGACTAGCTTCTCATGGTCTTACCGAGACTCGTCAAAAAGGTCATTGGAAAAATAATGTTATCAAGGAGGGGGAGAGATGAACACACACACTTTTAGATAGGTGGACATGTGCAAATGGTAAAGAGTGATCCCGAGGCACAAACGAAGTCCTCATTATCGGATTGCACATAGTTGGAAAGATGAGTATGGGTCTTGATCTTGAATCCTCTTGAAAACTCAAAAAGCACTAAACATAGCTAGAGAACCGGAGAGCTTTATTATATATATTTTTTCTTTCTTTCTTTTTCTCATCATACCTTTTCTTCTTTATCATTTTTTCATCATTTTTTTTCTTTCATCATAATTTTTCTCTCTTTTTTTTCTTTCTCTCTTTTTTTATTTGCTCCCTTTGAACTCTAGACTATACTAGCACTTCCTCGGCAACCCCCCCATGCTTAGACGTTTGCTCGTCCTCGGGCAAAAGAGGTGATAAATATGCCAAGGTGGAAGTTAAAGCTCTCATATTTTCTTAGAGAGAGATACTCGAAAAATCTTCTAGGGATCCTTTTGGAATTCTCCCTTACTCACTTGAAGCATCTTCCTTGTAATCTTCCTTGAAATATTCATCCATACTCATATATTGGGTTGTGGTTAAGGAGGTGAACATAAAAAAAGATATGTTTGGGTTGGTTGGATATCTGGTGAGGTTTGCGAAATTCCCAATGTGGAAACTCACAATGCACGGATAGAAGAGGCTAGCATAAAGAACGATACGCAAAAAAGGAATGACCAGCTTCTTAGTCTCGGGCCAGAGAAATCAGGCCTTGAATTAATGCACCCAAAAATAAATCTTGTATATACTAATGTTTTGCACTCAAGTAAATTTAGGCTTTGGATGGGTAGGGCGAAATGCAAGCGGTACTTGTGACAAGGTTAGCATAACCTTTTTTTTAGAATAAAAGGTTCTTTGCTTCATTCAAAATTGAGAGCAACGAAAAAGAACTATGGGACTTAAGTTATCATAACCTCCACATAAGATTAGGCTAGCATTTAATTAAATTTCAGATTCATATTAAAAGGGAGCATTAGCTTAAACATGCATAAATCAAGCATAGGATCGAGCAAAGCGGCAACGATCATCGCATATCAACATGGCATCAACTTTTTATCTTCACTAAAGGTGATAAACTTGGTGGCAAACTTTATTCATGTTGATTTAAAGCAAACACTACTACTAACACACATACTGAAAATAAATAAAACAAAGAAAATGCTACGCATATATAAACTTGCATAAAAGCTGAAGATAAAGAAAAGGAAAGAGGGAAAATCGAACCGAAGTTGAAAGCATTATTATTTCTTTTTCTTCCTCCTTCTTCATTCTTTATCTTACGGTGGTTGATATTGATGATCTTGCTTGTAGCATGGTTGCGCCGGTCCTCTCAAAATTA
Source organism: Cenchrus fungigraminus (assembly GCA_036936925.1). Lineage (NCBI taxonomy): Eukaryota > Viridiplantae > Streptophyta > Magnoliopsida > Poales > Poaceae > Cenchrus > Cenchrus fungigraminus. Next base: position 86,044,372 of record CM072779.1, on the reverse strand, counting down.
TTTCGGCGGTGATATGTGAAGGCGACCAATTTGATAGGCAATGTTTGCGGTCCCTTCTTCCATTTGACTTGCATTGGTTTGGATGGGGTGCCATGAAAACTTCATTAGGAACCATGTATGGTGGAGGATGTGGTGGTGTGGCTGCCCCACTCCCCCCATGCTTGCATTGGCATACTTCCTCCATATGGTGGTGGCATCGGAATCCCTCCATGTGGTTGTTCATTGTCTTGATGTGCAGCCTCTCCTTCATCTTGGGCTGCGGAGGATGATCCCTCTCTCATAATTTTCCTTTTTTAATCCTCTTTGCCGGTACAAGAAATCCTTTCTCTAACCAATTTTGTGTTCATTCAATCTCAACCTCATGTTGGGAAGAGGAACATTAATCTTTGTCAACTTGTACCTTCTCCTCTCATCTCCACTAATAAATTTTCCTTGCTTCATGTACTCGATCCCAAAGAAATCCCGAAAAGGAGAAATTTTGGGTTCCTTATTATCTTCTCCCGAAATCATTCCTCAAAAATCCTTCTAACATATTTTCTTGGACATCAACTTGCTCCGGGGCTTCTTTCTTGTAACCGAGTAGTTCTCCAATATATCCATTAGGAACTAGTTGCTCTTTATCTTCAAGGCAGAATGAGAGGCACGACACCCCTTCATTAATGACCGGTGCCAATGTATAAGAATTTCCAAGGCAAGCTCCTTGTGAGTAGTCACACCAACTCCATTAAAGAATTGCACCCATCGAAGGTTGCTAAAGATTTGATATCCGAGTAGAATCCTACACATGGAGGGCGTCATCGAAGTCAACATTTGGCACAAGCCTCCTCTCAAGATGAACAAGCCTCTCCTCCTCCTCCGTCTTCATGTTGAATCCATTGGAATGCCTCGGAGTGTATGGTGGTGGAGTGGATGAACGAGTTGAGTGTCGTGGTGGAACGAGTGGCTCCTCCGTGTGTCCTTGCGGTTTGGTGTACCGCATGGACGAGCTTCGTGTGCTCCTTATGCCACCAAGGGGCAGCGTGTTACTCCTCGGTGGTGCCACGTGTTCCTCCATGCTTCGGGGAGACTCGGAGACCGAGTGCCTCCTCGAAGAGCTCGATGATGACCTTCGATGATGATGAACATGTCTCCTTGGTGAAGACATTGGTGGCTTTTTTCCACATAGTTGCTGCACTAACTCACAACGAATGCACCGGGGGTTGCTTGTCGTTGGGAAAAATACACAAGGGAAGTATATGGAGGGTGGAGTTTATTATTGTTATTTTTTTAGAGGGTGAAGTGTGAGGAGCACAAGATAGGAGGGATGTTTGCCCATAGGGTTTATGAATACTTGATCATGCAACCGCCTATCATGGTGAAGCTAAACCAATCTATTGAGGTGTGACATGATATGTTGACGTGATCTACGGGAGCAACCCCGAAAGCAAGGTAGCTAACCTTAATCATCAAAGCATCATCAACATAAACAATAGATCGAAAACAAAAGGATCAGCGATTACATGACAAGATCCTATAACCCCATGGAACTCAAAAAAAAATTCTAGGTTGTTTCTAGAACTTATGGGCTATGAACTCAAGAACGCAAGTTAACAAATGGATAAAATACTTACCAGGCGAAGGGGAGCACCGGGGGCCATAAGTGGAGGCTAGGCCGGCCGGCCTAGGCCGATCGGCCTAGGGGGCCTCCTAGTCCTTTCGCCTCCAGTTTTCTTCGAGATGCTTCTTGCTCCCTTCTTGCCTTGTGTCCGCGTGACCCATGAGATTCCATCACCCAAACGTTCACAACCACTCCTTTGCTTGCATGATTGAGGGTTCCACCTCCATTATTTTGCTTTGTGTCACTTCTTTGCTCCCTTCCCTCATGTGCTTCCACTAATTTCCTGCAAAACAAAGCCCTTGCTTCCCCCATGCTTGTCCTTTGCATGTGCCCAAGATGCCAAATGATGGATGCCTTCTCGCGATGCATCATGGAGCACTATATGTTAATCAAACTCAAAGACCTCCCCTTAATCATGTTTAGATGCTAATTACTCCTCTAATTTTGAAAATTTAAAAATTGACTCAGCGCTAGCGATGAGTCCAAATATATCATTAGAGGAGATTTTAGGCATCCGAAACAATTGTAAAATTTATTTTAGTTGCACTGGGATCGATTGCTTTCATTAATTGATAGCAAGCTCCTCCGACTTGATCGTGGGGGCATAGGTTTAGGTTCTAATTTTAGCCAAACATGAGAGAGAGATTTTGAATAAAAATAAATTCAACGGGGCTTAGAAAAATTCTAATTCTAGAGAAACCGGTAGATGTCAAGTTGAAAGAAACCAAAAATCAAGCTTCCTAGGTTCACGCGAATCTTACCATGCGTCAAAGATTAAAAATCATTAAGGAACATAGTGAGGCTCTACTCGTGTGTTTTTAACATGTAAAACAAGCCAACCTTAACATCATGGAGTGGATGAAAGGCTTGGATAGGATCTGAATTTTTGGTTCTAGTTTCTCGAAAAGAGGCAAATAAAACATAGGATGGCTCATGTCATTGGTTTAAGATAGAGAAATTCAAATACAATGACCGAGCAAATAAAAGGTTCTCCGAAACTTGTTCAACCACTTAAGAGTTAATAAAATGTTTTGTGTAGCAAATTCTAAGACTCACTTACTTGAAATTCGGAAATCTTCCGGGTTACCCTCCCGGTAGCTTTATTCTTGATCGACGAACGGGTTGCTTCCCGCCAAGCGCTTCATTTATAGTCTATAGCTAGACTTCCTCTCTTCGTTACTTTGGATCAACGCTCTTTGCGGGCGTTGCAATCTTGGGGACCCTGCTTCTACACCATCCTTGGCTTTGGTGTAGGTTTATTCTTCGGCTTAGTCATCTTTTCAGTCTTCACAGGCGGGTGTTGATTCTTGGTCTTGACGGATGCAACAACTTTTGTCCCCTGACCTATATTACAAAAACTTTTGTTGCACGTCACCTTTGCCTGTAAAATTTTTCTAGACCATCCACAAAATATATGTTTTTTTGGAGATGTAGCTGTCCATTTCTTGTTAGGGTTAGCAAATATATTACAAAAACTAAAAGAAAACTAGGGTTTAGCAAAACCCTAGATTAGATTGATTTTTTTCGAGGATGGTCAAAATCAAGAGATGCAAAAGAAAATCAAGAGAAAAACAGAAAATATTTACAAATGCAATACTAGATTGAATCTTGATTACTTGTTCCCCGGCAACGGCGCCAGAAAAAGGGGCTTGTTGACGGTTGATTGTTGTATCAAAGTTCGTTTGGAATTGCAAGCGGATAACTCCCCCGTCGTAGTCAAGGGACCCTTCTTCCCTTGAGTGGTGAACCCAAGGTATCGAATCGGTGGAACAATGTGTAATGCAAGATCCAATCTAATAAGCGGAAAACACTTTGATCTTGACAAGGGTTTTTGAATCTAATCTATGGAAGAACCATGAAAACACATCTAATCTACTTAACACCGGAGGTAGCAAGAGAAAGAGAGGGGAGGTAAAACCAATCTAGAGATTGGATCAGGTCCTTTGTTGAAGTTCCAAAACCAAGAAGAATAAAGCAAACGAATCTCATTAAAAGCCTCTTTAAATCTTGGCTTCCGTTCCAACCCTCGAAGGCACCTACCATACATGTGATCAACATCCTGTCATGATGTCCCGCTTATTGTGTAGGTGAACCTAAGAGCACGTTCACGAGGAACGTGTTGAAAACGCTCGGTAGGTCAGGTATGCACCTCTAGCCACCATAGCTACAAGAACATCCTATGCAATCTATCTGCGGAATAGATTGGAGAATAAGAAAACCCAAGTGAAGACAAAATCATAGTGAAAGCACTTGATCGCTAGAAATCGGATTCAATCTTGCAAATTCAACATGAAGTATAATACATGGACAAGATCACCGCCGGGATCCTACCTTGATCTTGATCCTAGCTTTCTAGAACTCCGACGTGGTCTTCCATGCAAGGTTTCCACATCGGCTAGGGAAACCCTAGTCAACCATCTCGACCCTCTCCTCTCCGGAATGGTGTCCCTCTCTTCTCTGCTCCTCGGCGGCGGATGAGGAATGGCTTGATAGTTGCAACTTCGCACGGGGACTATAAATAGCCCGAGGATCATCTAGGTCAAAGGGGGCGACGAACCGACACGAAAACGGGCCAGGCCGACCGGCCTGGGCCGACTGGCCCAGGGTGTTTTCGGCCCGGTTCGCCCCCGATTTTCTTCCCGAAGCTTCTCGTGACTTCCTGAGTTTTTGCTGAGTTGCATGTGGGTCCTTAACGTCATTTTCCTCGCGGTTTAGACAAGGGTGCTTGGCGTATGAACTCCTGCATCTTCTGTCTAGGTCCTCGACACTTCTCGGCTTCACGCTTTAGTCCTTGGTTCATTTGGAGTCATGTTCATCTTGTATCTTGACTTGTCCCGGGGTCCATGATCTTCTCGTAAAACCCTTGATGAACCTTACCTGGAAGTCCTTATTTAGGCACTTGATTCTTGTGTAAACAATAAACTCCAAAAACCATGCGCGAATGCAAACTTAACATATAATGGGGGTTAGGATCGTTAGTGTGAATATCAAATTAATACCAACAAAGAAGGTAAACATGTGGCTAGGTTGACGGAAATCGACCACCAACATCGGGCTACCACCAAGCTGATCTCGCTCTCCAGGGCATGGGTGACCGCGTCGCTCTTGCTGATGCTGGTGCTCGTCGTCCATGGGAGGGGAGGCCACTGCGTTGGCCTGGGCATGGATGCGGCAGAGATGGAGATGGACTCGGAGGCGCACCGATGGTTCCTGTGGGAGGCAACCAACGGCCGGCGGTACATTAGCTACGACGCACTGAGGGGCGATGTGGTGCCATGCTCCAAGACTGGGGTGCCATACTACAACTATAGGGTCTCCACCACCGCCAACCCCTACACCCGGGGCTGCAAGAGCATGCAGGGAGGCAGGCCCGTAGATGGATAAACTTACTTGCAAGGCAGCAAGGAGCTGGAGGGCTCTGACAACTGTGATGGGTTGTCAATTATGTGTAATCTTTTCTGGTTTTTTTCTTCTTGGTCCTTCCTCCTTTGCTGGAATATTAGCAACTGTAGTATGAAAGGATTAATGGATGTGTTTCATGATTGATGGACTGAGGATGCTGTTGGATTCCTCCTGACCTCAAATCTTTTGCTCTTAGAGCAACTCCAAGAGACTAGTTAAAATCCTAGCTAAATTTGGAGCTTTAAAAGACTCAAAAAAAAATAAAGAGTCCATAATGAGAGTGTAAACCAACAGTCTCTTCAAATTTCTTAGCTATCCATATTCAAAATACCCTTCCACACACGCTGACACATGGGATCCATTTGTCATCCCTCCCTTCCACCTTATCTTCCCTTTCTGTATGCTCCTACAGCCTCACCTTCACCCTCTTCCTCTGCTCTCCCTTCCCTGGCATCACGGCCGTCCGCGTCTGCTCCTGGCGGCGGCACCTGCTCTGCGGTCCGTGCCGCCCACGCCCTTGCCCGGTGCTCTCTCCCACGGCTCGTGCCTGTCGCTATCTTTTTTCCTCCCAAGAACAGAGCCTGGACTCCTAGAGCTGCTTGCCCCCAGTGACTGTCCTATCGGTGCTGCCCCGACATCGCCCAGAGCACCTCCCTAGCAGCCTTACCCCCGGCAGTGCCCAGCTCACCCGCAGCGACCGGTGCAGATACCAGCTCCGCACAACTCCCCGGTGGCCAGTGCAGCTTCTCAATGGCCGACCTACCCCCCGCGGCACACGGCGGTCCTGCCTTGATGGCGCCTGGCATAGCTCCCAGTCAGCAGAGTCTCTAGCAGTCGACGCAGATCCCGACCGGCCCAGCTCCTGGACGGTGCTGCCCTCGGTGGCCAGCACAACTCCTCGGCGGCCAGCACTGCTCTCGACCGTCGCAACCCCCGACCGGCCATGCCCCGAGCCACGATGTTGTCCTTGCCCCTGCGCATCGGGCCCACGTTTGGCGGATGGTTGTCGAACAAAATCGCTCGTCAAAGATGACGAGCGGGTGGGACTCGATGGCGAGGGGGATACCGAGCAGAGCATGATGGTGATGTTGTTGGAAACAGAATTTGACGTTGTTTTCTTTCTTTTACCGATGGAAAATGTTTTACATAAGTTGTTGGAGTTGCTCTTACTATGGAGGTGAAAGTGTGTATTTATGTAGCTATATCTACTACGTGAGATTATTAGATTGGGGCTACAGGGAAGAGCCCGTGGCAATTTCATCAAGTACCACTGCATGATGAGGGCAGTCCCAATGGTGCATTGATGATGCTTTCTGTCTTCATTAAATAATTTGCCACATAGGCAAAATGATGACATAACAACATAATTATTAATGAAGAAAGATAGCAAAAATCATAGAAATGGTTTCCTCATGAAGAAATTATTTCTACTCTTCACCCAATGCACAAGAAACCATGAAATTATCATTGAGGAGAAACCACTAGTTTCTATGAGACTGATGTCATACTTTTATTGGAGGAAGAAGATAGAGTTGGGAGAGAGAAAGAGAACGCAATTATTAATCAAAGAAACCTCCACTGTGAAAGATGGTTTCTATAGATGATTTCTTATGCTATGGAAATCGTGTCAGTTTCTTCCATTGAGACTGCCCTGATGATGAACAATGCTATAGATTATAAACTAGTAAAAAGAAGAGGAAGCTACTAATTTGTTTGGGAATATGTAGCTAATTTTCTCCCCTCGTTTTATCACTAATGTCATAGATTCTAAGGCACTCATAGTGCTAGAAACTATCACAGTTTCTATACTCTAAACTATTTTCTACAGTGCACTTTTCTATTCTAATATCTTATGATCCACTTGTCTGTCATACAAACGGTCTTGGTTTGCGTGAAGACTTGATTTCTCATATTTTCCCTCTCTTTCTTAATAAATACAATGTCACACCAGCAAAAAGGTATAAATGATAGAGTAATTAATAGACGAGCTTTTAATAGACTTAGACTCTACATTGAGAATGAGAATAAACAACTCGTGTCATAGTGTTGTTTCTTTCATTCACATAAGAAGCCTAAGGCCAATCTTAGTGGCAATGTCATGGGCACAGTTACCAAGTTTGCTACATCAGCTTTTCAGCATGATGACCTTTTCACTATCAACACATAGGTTCATGGGCACAGATTCATAGATAGAATACAATATTTAAATCTTGCATGTGTCATCACCGTGACCCTGTGATATTCTCTCAATACAAGATCTTGAGTATTGATAACTGTACCCACCTAGGGTCATCAGCATGACCCTCAGATCTTCTCTTCCTTTCCTTCATTAATTTGGTGTCGTGTTATCAAAAAAGCTTATGTGACAGTCTATTAATTGTTTGTGACAATCTATTAATTGTTGATGACCCTGCCGCCTAACAGGCATCCTAAAAATATTTCCAAAATTTCAGCTATTTTTTTGACAACTAACATTGCATTGATAATTAACAACATGAAGCTGTTAGAACCATTACAGAGTTAATGGTTCCAATTTGGAGTGCACACAAAAGAGGGCACCCATGAGCATGACTATGGTTGGTACATAGGGATGGTTGAGCAATGTGATGGAACTGATTATGATGAAATGCTCTATTAGCTAGTGAATGAGCCATGTGGTTTTGTGTTCTTGAAATCTTTTGAACATTGTATGAATCCTGCAAAGAAGCAATAATTGTTTGGGTGAACGGCTTGATCTTCCAATCAGGTGGATCAGAGGGATTTGCTCCATTGATGCAGTTGACTAGCAACTAATTATCATTGACGAAATTGACGTGTTGAATACCCATGTTCCTGCACAAAGAGGTAGCCAAAGCAAGAGCTGCAGCCTCGGCCATAATCACAGATGTGGATTCCTGCAAAGAAGCTGTGATGAACATACTAAAAGGAGGTTCAATTTCAGTATTAACAATAAAAATGCCGATCCCAGCAGGTTTAGGCGGCCTTCCGGGTGTATCTGGAGATAGAGCTGCATCAGTATAGCATCTGTAGCCTTGAGTAGGTGGAAGTGAAGGTGCCTAGAAGGCTGGTGGAGCAGCCTGGTGAGTAGAAGTGGCCATGGTGGTGTTTGGGGTCTTACCTTGTGTGAGGTGCTCCTCCCAAGCTGATAGGTGAGTATGAAGATGAGCTGCTACTGCCTGATGTACCTGAAAAGGAGTCCAAGCTCTTCAATACCAAAGAAGAAACAAAGTTTTGCATAAAGTATCTTCAGTGGGATTAGGAGTGAGTAAAGCAGGTAGAATATGTTGGACGCCATCTTCATCATAGTTTATTAAATGAGACCGTAAAGGAGTGGATGAAGTAGCCCAAACTTGTTTTGGTAAGTCGCAAAGGAAGAAAAGGTGTGCATCATTTTCAATGGCTCCACAAGAGGTACAATGCTTATCAATATGGAGGGAAAATCTTCCCACTCTTTCCGCCGTAGCAAGAGCTCTACGAATTAAACGCCAAGCAAAGGTTTTGAGGAATGGTGGAATGGACTTACCATGCCAAACCTTTTGTAGAATGGAGTTGGCTTCTTGGGAGATGCTTCTGGATCCTTGAGTGGGTAGAGTATGATTGCTGAGGCTTGCCAAGTGGGAGTATATTGCTTTGGAGGAGCATTTTCCATTGGTAGCCGTGGTCCATCGAAGGATGTCCTGTTGTTGAGAGGCAACCACAGGAGTAGCCAAGATGGCCTGCACAGCATCAGGGGTGAAGGTGGTAGCTAATAGATCATAATTCCAATCATTAGTGCACTGCACCCATAGATCAGATATCTTGGCAGGTAAAGGTGGATTAACTACAGGAAGAATACTGTGATCATGGATAGTAGGCCAAATGTCTGTCCATGGGGATGACCAAATGGAGGAGTTCCCATAGTGGATCTGCAGAATGGCATTAGAGTGCAAATGGTTTTTAACCTGCAAAACAGAGGACCAAAAGATGGACCGAGGTCCAGAATTTGTAGTTGTCCAAAAAGTGTGGTTAGGGTAATATTTAGCTTGGAGAACAGTGGACGGGAAGGGATTTTTGTTAGTAGCAATATTCCAGGTAGCATGTATAATAAGATTCTTATTGATGAGATGCATATCTCTAATTCCCAATCCTCCATCAGCAGTGGGTTTACACATGTCATCCTAGGAATGGAAGGCAATGCGACTGTTGTTGATCTTCCTGAACCCCAGCCCACCAAAATCTTCTAATGATAGTGTTGATTTTTTCAATGAAGGTTTTGGAGAAAAGAACAGTGGACATGTAATAAACAGGAATAGAGGATAAAACAGATTTAATGTATTGTAAACGACCTGCATGATTTAGTTTATTAGCTTTGAGAGTACCAAACTTAGCTATGAACTTGTTGTAGATAAAGTTGTAAGCTTTATTCTTGTCCTTGTGAGAGAAAATAATGGGGTGACCTAGATGCATGGTATTAGACTGAAGAGGTGGCACAGGGAAGATACCTGTAATAGCTTGCTTAGTATGAGAAGATACACTTCTACTGAAATAAATTGATGATTTTTGCAGGTTGGGAGTCTGTCCTGATTGATGGCAGAAGTCAGAAAGAATAGTCTTTATAGCCTGGGCTTCTTGAATAGTTGCTTTACCACACAGAATTAGATCATATACAAATAAGAGAGAGTGAATAGGAGGTGCATTTGCACCCAAAGAGATTCCTGAAAGGTTATGTTGTTGAAGGGCCTCCTGCAATCTTATGGAAAGCTCATTAATAGCAATAACAAAGAGGTAAGGAGAAAGAGGACAGCCTTGTCTGAGACCTCTTTGAGGTTGAAAATATTCTGTTGGAACATCATTAACTAAATCTGACAAAGAGGAAGTAGAAATACAAGCATGAATGAGATTAATAAAATGAGAATTGAAGCCAAGTCTAGTTAAGGCAGTAGCAATAAAATTCCATTCAAGACGATCAAAGGCTTTAGCTAAATCAATTTTAAGAAGGAAGGCATCAGTGTTCCATGTTTTAAGATTGAAGGAGTGAATAATTTCCTAGGTGATGATGACATTGGAGGAAATATGTCTTTGGGAGATGAAAGCTGATTGAGAGTGCGAAATGTAATTAGGCAAGTGAGGTTTAACCCTATCAGCCAAAGACTTGACAATGATTTTGTAAATAACATTACACAAACCAATCGGTCTGTAATCCTGAGGCAGAGAAGGATTAGTTTTTTTAGCAATTAAGGATATGAAAGTTTGGTTGAGTTCAGGAGGAAGAACAACAGAGGTATAAAAGTTAGTAACTAGAGCAAGAATGTCCTCTTTAGTCCATTCCCATGCAGCTTTGTAGAAAGTTGCATTGAGACCATCATGACCAGGAGCAACATTATTCCTCATTTTCTTAATAATAGTATGCGGTTCCTTTAGATCTGGAGTAGAATATGTGTACCTGAAAAGAGCATTTGGGGCGCTGGCACATTCATTTGTGCTATCTTGGATGTTGTATTATTGTTGTACCTCAGGAGGCATAGGAGTGGTAGGAGTGGAGCCTTGTCTTTGCGCTGGCCTGTTGTTTGCCTGATGATGAGTGGGAGGTGGAGAGGCTGATGATGGTCTTGACATGTTGCTCGGCTCGGAATGGTAGATTGAAGTGGGTGAGGGATTGTTGGACGAGGTGAAAATGGAGCGGAAATAATTGGTGAAGGTGGTAGCTAGTTGTTCTGGAGTAGTGGAATGGAATCCATCCGGGTTAAGAAGATGGGAAATTCTGTTTTTGCAGTTTCTTTTGATGATGGCGAGGTGGAAGAAGTTGTTTCTGTCCCCGTCAACAGCCTAAGATTTTTTGACTCGTTGGGTGTTGTAGGCAACTTCTTTGGTAAGAAGGTCTTGATGTTGGTTGTGGAGTTGTTGCTGTAAGGTGTGATCTTGTTGGGAGGGTGGCAGGGATTGCTGGTTTAGAATATGGTTTTCTATTTGAGTAAGGAGGTCGCTGTTTTTGGGTTTTTTCCGGCCCCATTTCCTAAGGTCTGCAGCAAGAAATTTTTTTTTAAGGGAGAAAGCACGTGCAGAGGATCATTGCCAACTTTGCTTGGAAATTTCTTGAAATTCCTGTTCCATGAGCCACCAATTCTCAAAACGAAAAGGTTTGTTAGTGCGAGGTCAATTAGAATTTAGAACTGCCAAAATGGGGGTGTGATCGCTGTACATCATCGGAAGGTGATAAATGGTAGTAGAAGGGAAAGCTTGGCACCATTCTGCATTACCCAAACAACGATCAAGACGTTCATAAGTGGGAACTGAGGTAAATCTTTTGTTAGTCCAAGTATAGGCAGGACCATGATAACCCAGATCAATTAGACCACATTGTTTAACATACGCACAAAAAGTATTAATACATTTAACATCAACCCTGCTAGAGCCTAGTTTTTCATTGGCATGCATGATATCATTAAAATCGCTCATACAGAACATAGGAAGGCTACTGTTAAGATTTATAATGTTCAACACTTGGTTCCAAATAACACTAGTGAGATGGTGGTGAGGGTCGCCATAAATACAAATTAAGCCATACTGGTTCATAGTAGCCTTATTAATGCAAAGAGCAAAGATGAAATGATGGTTATGGTCACAACATTAAGATCAATATCATCATTACAAATCAACCACAGGCCACCTGACTAGCCTTGGGAAGGCACGACAAAGGCATCTTTTGATGAGGACACAACGAGTACATCTACACCAGCAGCACCTTCTCCTACTCCAGCGCCGGCAGCACTTTCTTCAGCGCCACCTTCTGGGCCAATTACTCGGGCCCGTGCAAGAGAGTTCAACTTCGTCATGATGCTGAAGAATGAAGGCCCAGAAGATTGAAGGCTGGCCCAACAGGAGGCCTTGTGCATGGGCGCCTAGGACTGGCCCAAGAGGGCACCTAGGGTTGCACCCCCGCACCCACGACGCTAGGGGCGGCACCCCCTTTGCTGGCCGCCCCTCCCCTAGGGGCTGCGCCCCCTTTATTAGTCAGAGTCCTGTATCATTTACAACTCGAGTTTTGTTTTACATCTAGCTTTAGCTACACCAGAACACGCACAAATACGTGCTGTCCTCTGTGATTCAGAACTCCACCTTCGAGTGATATTAAGATTGCTCGCCTCAGATTCTTGTTCGTTCTTCGATTGCAGACAGGAATTGATCTTCGTGATCAGGCTGATCTTGCGCCGGCAAGGTTGGTAACCATCGGGAGTTGGTTCAGCGATTGCATTGGCACTTCGAGTCTCGCTCGTCGTAGTCGGATCGTGAGGGTCAACAACCACCAAATCGAAGTTATCTCCACTCACCGAAAGATCGGGCACTCCGCCTCTATCAAGTGGTATCAGTTTTCCAGGTTGCTCGGTGAGTTTATCCAGTGTTTTTTTATTTCCTACAGTCCACAAAAACCAAACAAAAATTTACTTTCAGGTTAGATCCTTGTCCCAGCAACCGTTTAGCCTTGCACATTCTTTCAATAAGTGTCTTTGTTGAATTTTTGTGCTTACTCGTTCAATTGTTGCTGGTTACTTGTGTTTAATCTCTTATTTCTCATTCTTTTTTCTAACCCTAAGTTCGCTGCTGCCGCACTCACCATCAGCGCCGCACCCATCTCCCCTCACGCCGCAACCGCCCGCCCATCGCTTTGCCCCCTCCCTGTCCTGTGAGTTTGGAAAGTTAAAAAAAAGAAAGAAAAAAAAGGAAAGAAAAAAAAGAAAAGGAAAGAAAAAAGGAAAACAATCAAAAAAAGAGAAAAAAAGAGACAATCCAAACAGGAAGGGAGACGGACACCGCCTCACGCGTGACGTGCCCCTCTCAGTCGCGACCACCCTGGGCGACGCTGAGGCCACCTGCCAGGTCACGTTCCGAGCCCCTCCCCCACGCACCCCCCTTTCTTCCCCCACACCGTGCCAGCTGCTCTTTCTCTCTTTCTAGGTACCATATTCTGAGTTTGGTCTTACCGGAATACCCCTGTACTTTCGGAAAAAGTGTGTGTGGTGATTTGCTATTGGAGATCCTCTGTGTTCATATTATCAGTTTTGCGGACTCCTGCAAAAAAAAACAGAAGCAAAAAAAAAAGAAACAGCAAATTGCTGCGCCCTCCACCTTCCTTGCTGTATTTTCAGGTTTTCACTTGTTGCCAGCAGCTTTTGTTTTGTGTTTGGCACTATAATTCAACTTTGCATTATTGTTTGAGTGTGCTAATCCTTGACTTGAGTGCAGCCTACCCAGAACTCCACATATTTCTACGACGAGCAGATTTTGTTTCTCCAGGCAATCGCTCCTCCAATCTTTCTCGAGTTCCACCGGTTGGTTGCAGGTCGCCCCTGTGTGCGTGGTAAGAACGGATAAGAATTTGATAACAGCACTAGTGTGAGCGCCTTTGTGAGCTGTCTCCTCTGTTTTTGTCGTCGTTTTGTTTTGGTGTTTGCGCTAACCATGGCAGATGAAGGCAGCGCGACTGATCCATTGCAAGACTTGCGAGCACAAGTTGAAGGACTAGCCGCAGACATTCGGACGGTACATGAACGGCTGGACGAAACGATCACTACGTCGACCGACCGTTTCGATCAGCTCGACCTCGCCCAGACGGCCACCAAGACCACACTCGACGCTTTCGTGGCCCGACTCGATGCTATGCACACCACAATCACAGAGTTGCAGAAGGACTATGGCGGTGATTCGGAGCAGGACGCCGGAGACAGTCGCGGTCGTGCCCGCCGTGTGCCACGCCGCCCCGGTAATGATTCTTTTTCTAAGATTAAATTTAAAATCCCACCTTTTAATGGCAAATATGATCCTGCTGCATATCTTGATTGGGAGTTAGAGGTTGAACAAAAATTTTCATGCCATGATATTGCTGCAAATTCTCAAGTTAAAGCTGCTATTAGTGAATTTACTGATTTTGCTTTAATTTGGTGGCGTGAGTATAAAATTAAACATCCCACTGCCATTCCGACCACGTGGGATCAATTGAAAACTACTATGCACCATAGATTTGTGCCTTCATATTATGCTCGTGATTTGCTTAATAAGATGCAGTGTTTCCAGCAAGGTTCTCAATCTGTTGAGGACTATTACCAAGAGTTACAAAAAGGTATGATTCGTTGTGGGATATTGGAGACCAACGACGCTGCTATGGCACGTTTTCGTGGTGGCTTAAACCGCGAAATCCAGGACATACTTGATTATAAGGAATATTATGATATGACTCAATTATTTGAATATGCTTGCAAAGCTGAACATGAAGTGCAGGGACGCTCGAAGACTTTTTCTAGCCCTTTTGCAGGTCGTACCTCGACATCCAGCCCCGCAGCGCTTCTCCTGCACCATCTGCGGCCATGCCTACTTCCCGTGATAGGGCGGCCAAACCTGCAGGCGTCGCTCCATCCACAGGCGCGACCCCCACCACAGGCCGTACGCGGGATATCACGTGTTTTCGTTGCAGCGGACGTGGCCACGTGGCTCGGGACTGCCCAAACACACGCACTTTGCTCATTCGTGGCGATGGTGAGTACTCTTCTGCTAGTGATTCTGAGGATATTAAACATACCATGCTGGCCACTGACCATGCAGCAAAGACGGATGTACATGTCAACCCGGATGATGTCGATAGGTACGAAACTCTTGTTGTGCAGCGTGTTCTCAGTACACAGGTCGTCCCACCAGAGCAGAATCAGCGACACACCCTTTTCCACACAAAGGGCGTTGTGAAGGAACGGTCGATTCGCATCATCATCGACAGTGGCAGCTGCAACAATTTGGCGAGTACCGTGCTGGTTGAGAAACTATCCTTACCCACTCGTAAGCATCCGCATCCATATCACATTCAATGGCTTAATGATGGTGGGAAAATTAGAATAACACAAATAGTGCATGTTCATTTCTCCATGGGTGCTTATTCTGATTTTGCTGATTGTGATGTTGTTCCCATGGAAGCATGTTCCTTGTTATTTGGTCGACCTTGGCAATATGATACTGATAGCTTGCATCATGGTCGTTCGAATCATTATTCTTTCATGTTTAAGGGACAGAAAATAATTATATATCCTATGACACCTGAACAAATTGTTAAAGATGACGTTGCTAGAGCTGCTAAAACTGCTAAGAAACTTGAACCATCACCGTCGGTTAATTCTGAAACCAAGTTGCATGCTCCTGTTCTACTTGCTACACGTGCTGATTTTGATGATTTATGTGATTCTCAATTGCCTTGCTATGCACTAGTATGCTCTAGTCTGCTCGTTTCACTTGATGATGCCCCGTCTTTGGATGTTCCCCCTTTGGTTGCTAACCTTTTACAGGAGTACGCTGATGTCTTTCCCAAAGACTTGCCACCGGGTCTCCCACCACTCCGTGGCATTGAGCACCAGATCGACCTCATTCCAGGCGTACAGCTTCCAAATTGCACCTCGTATCGTACAAATCCGGATGAGACAAAGGAGATCCAGCACCAGGTACAGGCATTGCTTGACAAGGGTTACATTCATGAGTCTCTCAGCCCTTGCTCAGTTCCTGTGTTACTTGTTCCAAAGAAAGATGGATCCTGGCGTATGTGTGTAGATTGTCGTGCTATTAATAACATCACCATTCGTTATCGATATCCCATACCACGACTTGATGATATGCTAGATGAGCTTAGTGGTGCCATTATTTTCACAAAGATTGATTTGCGTAGTGGTTACCATCAGATTAGAATGAAACTAGGTGATGAATGGAAAACGGCTTTTAAAACGAAATTTGGCTTATATGAATGGTTGTTTATGCCGTTTGGATTGACTAATGCTCCCAGCACTTTTATGCGATTGATGAATGAAGTTCTGCGACCTTTCATAGGATTGTTTGTGGTTGTCTATTTTGATGATATCCTTATTTACAGCAAATCTATGGAAGACCATTTGAAACATTTGAGTGCTGTTTTTGATGCGTTGCGTGCTGCCCACTTATTTGCTAACATGGATAAATGCATCTTTTGCACACAACATGTCTCGTTTCTTGGTTATGTTGTTACTCCACAGGGCATTGAGGTCGATAGCAGCAAAATTGCTGCCATTCAGGAGTGGCCTACACCGACGACGGTGACACAGATTCAGAGCTTTCTTGGACTTGCAGGTTTCTACCGCAGGTTTGTTCGTGATTTTAGCTCCATTGCAGCGCCTTTACATGAGCTTACAAAGAAAGATGTGCCATTCGCTTGGAGTGATTCGCATGAGGTAGCATTCAGCACTTTGAAAGATAAGTTAACCCATGCTCCCCTTTTGCAATTGCCTGATTTTAATAAAGTGTTTGAGCTTGAATGCGATGCTAGCGGTATTGGGCTAGGTGCTGTTTTGTTACAAGAAGGAAAACCAGTTGCTTATTTTAGTGAGAAATTAAGCGGTGCTAGTCTGAAATATTCTACTTATGATAAGGAGCTTTACGCTTTAGTGCGCACTTTGCATACTTGGCAGCACTATCTTTGGCATCGCGAGTTCATAATTCATTCTGATCATGAGGCTTTGAAACATATTCGTACCCAAACAAATCTGAACCGTCGTCACGCTAAATGGGTAGAATTCATTAAGTCTTTTCCTTACATAATTAAACACAAGAACGGGAAGGACAATGTTATTGCTGATGCTTTGTCTCGTCGCTATACCATGTTGTCACAGTTAGATTTTAAAATCTTTGGCTTGCAAACTGTGAAAGATCAATATGTCGACGATGCTGATTTTAAAGATGCTTTTGCTCATTGTGGTAATGGCAAACCATGGGGCAAATTTCACATACAGGACGGGTTCCTGTTTTGCGCTAACAAGCTGTGTATTCCAGCTAGCTCGGTTCGTCTTTTGCTGTTACAGGAAGCGCATGGAGGCGGTCTCATGGGACACTTTGGCATCTACAAGACGCATGAGGTGTTGGCTGCCCACTTCTTTTGGCCCCGGATGCGTGCTGATGTTGAGCGCCTAGTTGCACGCTGCACTACTTGTCAGAAAGCTAAGTCACGGTTGAACAACCATGGTTTGTATATGCCTTTGCCTGTTCCTACTTCCTCTTGGCTTGATATTTCTATGGACTTTGTTTTGGGATTGCCTAGAACTAAGAAGGGGAGGGATAGCATTTTTGTGGTTGTTGATCGATTCTCCAAAATGGCTCATTTCATACCTTGTCATAAGACTGATGATGCTAGCAATATTGCTGAATTGTTCTTTAGAGAGATTATTCGTTTGCATGGTATCCCAAATACAATAGTCTCTGATCGTGATGTTAAGTTTCTCAGTCATTTTTGGAGATCTCTGTGGAATAAATTGGGAACTAAATTGCTGTTTAGCACAACTTGTCACCCTCAGACTGATGGGTAGACTGAGGTGATTAATAGAACTTTGTCAACCATGCTTAGGGCTGTTTTAGATCAAAATTTGAGACGTTGGGAGGATTGCTTGCCTCATGTTAAATTTGCTTATAATCATGCAACGCATTCCTCTACAAAGATGTGCCCTTTTCAGATTGTGTATGGTTACATCCCTCGGGCTCCTATTGATTTGTTTTCATTTGATACTGAAGACGCCCCACACTTAGATGCTGTTGCACATGTTGAACAAATGGTTAACCTGCATGAACAAATTCACCAAAACATTGCTGCTGCTAATGCTAAATATCAGGTTGCTGGTAGTAAAGGTAGAAAACATGTTACTTTTGAATCTGGTGATATGGTTTGGTTGCATTTGAGAAAGGATCATTTTCCTACTTTGCGCCATTCGAAATTAATGCCTCGTGCTGCTGGTCCTTTTAAAGTGCTAACCAAGATTAATGATAATGCTTATATCCTTGACCTGCCTGCGGAGTTTGGTGTTTCCACTAGTTTTAATGTTGCAGATTTGAAGCCATATCTGGGTGAGGATGAGGAGTTGCCGTCGAGGACGACTTCAGTTCAAGAAGGGGAGGATGATGAGGACACCATGAGTACATCTACACCAGCAGCACCTTCTCCTACTCCAGCACTGGCAGCACCTTCTTCAGCGCCACCTTCTGGGCCAATTACTCGGGCCCGTGCAAGAGAGTTCAACTTCGTCATGATGCTGAAGAATGAAGGCCCAGAAGACTGAAGGCTGGCCCAACAGGAGGCCTTGTGTGTGGGCGCCTAGGGCTGGCCCAAGAGGGCACCTAGGGTTAGGGTTGCACCCCCGCGCCCCTCCCCTAGGGGCTGCGCCCCCTTTATTAGTCAGAGTCCTGTATCATTTACAACTCGAGTTTTGTTTTACATCTAGCTTTAGCTACACCAGAACACGCACAAATACGTGCTGTCCTCTGTGATTCAGAACTCCACCTTCGAGTGATATTAAGATTGCTCGCCTCAGATTCTTGTTCATTCTTCGATTGCGGACAGGAATTGATCTTCGTGATCAGGCTGATCTTGCGCCGGCAAGGTTGGTAACCATCGGGAGTTGGTTCAGCGATTGCTTTAGCGCTTCGAGTCTCGCTCGTCGTAGTCGGATCATGAGGGTTAACAACCACCAAATCGAAGTTATCTCCACTCACCGAAAGATCGGGCACTCCGCCTCTATCATCTTTGTAATTGAAGTGATTTTTGATGGCATCTTTCATGATGGAACCATTCCTAGTTACTGAGAGAAAGCATACCTGCAGTTTAGTAGAGAATAGAAGGCGAGCAAGATGAAGCATGGTTGAAATGTGAAAGTTTCCTCCTGATCCTCGGCAGTTCCATGCCAAGTGAGTAAACACATCAGTGGTACCTTGTCGCCCGGCTTGAACTGTGGCTCCTTGTTGTGTAGCATCCGCAACTGGATCTCTCGAATTGGGGCGAGCTGGTGCTGAGATAGTTGGATCAATGTGGTTGGTGTGAATGGGCGAGGTGGGTGCTGGACCTGGCGGATCAGGAGGGACGTCTGGAGGAGGAGGATCAGGGGGGACATCAGGCATGGGGGAAACCGGGGCGTCGAGGTTAGGCATGGCTGAAATCGGGTGGAAGAAATTAAATGTGGAGGAAAGAAGATTTGGACTTGGGTTTTCATCGATGGGGTAGAGCATGATGGGAATAGAAGCCGCAAACCAGAGGAGGCTAACAGAGCAGAGCACAAAGGCTGAGATGAGGGCGGCGACGGCGAGGGAATGGGAATAGATGAATGGCGTCTACCAAAGAAGAGGAGACACGCAGATGAGGTGTAGGGAAGCAGAGCCGAGCACAATCATGCAAATCTGCTCACGGTGGCACAGGTATTGGCGAGCACCACGCTGAGCTAGGGACACCGGCCTTCCACTAGCAGCAGCAGCCCAACCGGAGTGAGAGCAGGCGAAGAGCGGATCGATTGGTAGCGACGAACGCAGCGATTCCGATGTTGGTAGTATGTGGATCGATTGAAGGAAAGAGAATTGTACATCTGGGGGGAACCGATGCGGATGAAGCTAAGGACTTGGAAAAGGCGCAGGGATCGAATCCACAGTCAAAATCTGATGAAAACTTGACGATCTGTGGAGTAGGTGACGATGAATTAGAATCTAGAGGAGCGGTGATGATCCAGAACCTACAACGAGCAGGATCTAGGATTATGTGGTGGTGGGGAAGGAAAGAAGGTGGGGTAAGGCATGTCACCCAGTACTACATAGAGCTCAGAGATTATTTAGGTTCTTGACGAGACCCTGGACCAGGGCCCACCACGACCTTTGAAAAACGCAATACGGACTGACGCACAGCACACCTGGCAGCCAGTACGAGGAGTACTATGCCTCCGAGTAGCTGGCAGTTCGTACGACTAGTTCCCGTCATGGGCCAGGAGCTGAGCGGCCCATGTGCACTGATGCCTCTTCCTCTGAGTACGTGGCGGCCCACGTGACAAGTTCTCTACCGCTTGGCGGTTCGCACGACAAGTTTCCATCTCCCCTCCGACTACTCGTTCGCACGAGTAGTTTCCGTCTCCTTCTCCGACTACTCGCTCGCACGAGTAGTTTCCGTCATCGACCAGCTCGGGCTTCGCATTGAAGCCAACGGTGGCGTGGGCCCCCCGCTGAGATCCCGGGATCTCCGCGCACATTCTCCCACGCGCCGCCACGCGTCCGCCCCTCCGTGACAGCCCGCCCTGGCCAGGCCGATTTGGCGTCAGAGGACGGATCCGTCCGCCCTGCCACGAGCGGCACAGTGCGGGCCGTACTACGAACGGCGCAGTGTGTACCACGCCACGAACGGCACAGTACGCGCTACTCCCTAAGCATTGGAAGGCGTGGCATAGACCACCTGCTCGCACGAGTAGTCTTTTCACCTTCGACAAGTTCAAGGCTTCACCACGAAGGCTGCAGATACACGGGCCCCCGCCGATATCCCGTGATATCTGGGCACGTTAATCCACGAACCGCCATGTGCTGATCCCTCCACACCGGGCCACCCAAGCCAGGTTGATCCGGTGTCAGAGGGCGGATCCGTCTGCTATTCCACAAACGGCACAGTGTGCGTCGTACCACGGACGGCTCGGGGAGCGTTGTGCCACGAATGACACAGTATCCGCCTCCCCCTAGCCTTCGAACGCCGTGATGTAGACCACTCCACCTCCACAGTACCCAGAAAAGATGTGCTCATGTTCTACTGACAGGGGTAGGATACGAATCCTACACCCTGCGCACGACGAACTACTCGAAGGAGAGTTCGAGAAGCCTCAAAGGCAACTACTCGGGACACACGATTCCAGGAAGACCTACACTATCTCCTATGACCCCGTAATAGTTCTTCGCCGCACCGCCCTGACGGCCCGACATGGAGGAAGGACGCCCTACGCTGTAACCTAGTTTATACCCTCGATTTTACCCCCATTGACCTCTCCCTTGTGACTATAAAAGGGGAGGAGGGGAGCACTTGTAAGACACGTTCGTTTCCACCCCCACACGCACTTAGTATCGATATCTCATCTCAGAACCCATCATAGCCATTCACACACTCGTGTACGCAGGACTCTGCTACAAGAACCACACACCCACGCACCAGGGAACTTGGGCTCAGCAACCCTCTCCCGACCAGTTTGTAACCCCTACTACAGACTCTTGAGCATAAAGAACACCCCTTCTCAGACTAGACGTAGGGTATTACTCTCCGGAGGCCCGAACCAGTATAATCTCGAGTGTCTCTTGTGCAACCGTGCGGATCCAGACACGCGTTCGTATAAATTTACTTGCCAGCGGTAACAAACCCGGACAGTTGGCGCGCCAGGTAGGGGCCTCGCGTGTTTCGACATTCATTTCAGGGTCTGCACGGCACCATCATCATCATCATCTTCGACGGTGATCATCGCCAAGCCGCCACCGATGAGCTACCCCATGGGATCATCCCACTCATTCCCGGTCGGGCTCGAGATTCGTTTCGGGAGCCTGAACTTCCAGGCGACCGGAGACGGCTATCTCATGCGCCTCCTCGACGGGAGCACCGACCCGCGCCAGCTCCTGCTCTGGCTGCCGGCCCACGATCGCCCCGGTGTAAGAGGCACTCGGGCAAGCGCTCGCGGCAGGCTAAGGTGGAGCGACGTAGGACGGCACACGCCAGCTCCCCTCCGCGGGTCGAAGCCGGCAAGCCACCACCCATCCACGCCGTAGAAGAGTCCCTGCCATCGTCATGCTCAACAGCGCGTCACACCAGGGGAAGTGTGCTGACACCACTGTACCCCCACGCGATGCACGACACGACGCCAGCATATTCCTCTTCGTCAGGCACGGACCTGACCGCATACGAGAACTACCCAAGCCATCACCTCTGGTGCAACAGGAAGCTTCCAGCGACCTCACCCGACGAACAGTACCTCAACTCCGACGACACAGATGACATCTTGGGCTCAGAGTGGGAGTACTCCAGGCTCCAGGACGCTGGCGCCTTCCGCCGCTTCCAGACAGCGACAGACTACTGCTTCGGTTACTCCGACGACTCCGATGCCGAGGGGTACGACCCCACGCGCGAGTGCTTCGTCGTAGGCAACGCACCGGTCGCGCCGGCACCAGCCCGGACTCCGGAAGGGGCCGTCCACTCCGCCCACAGCTCTACAACAGACAGCACGGCTGTGGCGCAAGACCCACCCAACGGCGCCGCACAACGGGCACGACTTGAGGAGTTGGAGGTTGCACAATGCCAGCTCGACGACGAGTGGGCCCAGCTCCAATAACTACTCGGGCAGGACCCGAACCCGACTCCTGCTCGTGTGCGCGCAAGGGACGTCCAGCAGCGCATCATCAACAACGATCGAGATGTCATCAACGGCACACCCGTCTTCAAGAGGGCATCACAAAACCTGGCGGCGGCGGCAGTTCTCCTCCGGAAGATTCCAGAGCCTGCCACGCCTGAAGAGAAGGAGATGCACCAACAAATCAAGATGCTCCTCGAGACCGCTGCCGTGCAGCAGGTGGAAAGCTCCGCTTCTCGTCAGCGGGGCTCGCAGGGTCGTGGGCACTCCGAGCCACGACAACCTGCAACACCGTCGCAACAACCGCGCCGGTCCGAGGAGGTCAATGTTCCCATCAAAAGCCTCCTGGGTCCCGACCGCGACGCACGCAACACCATCAAGGCACGATAAAGGGCGGACGTGGGTCATGGCGACGACCACGAGCAGCCGCCTCACAAGGAGTACAACCGACGGCGTGGTGGCCGTTACGATAGCGACAAGGATTGCAGTCGAAGCAACTCGCCCGACGCCCAAGGGCCCCGAGCCTTTGAAAAGAACGTGCGCAGTGCACGTTTCCCTTCACGGTTCCGAGCTCCGACCTCTGTACCTAAGTACGATGGAGAAACCAATCCCAGCGTTTGGTTGGAAGATTACCGGCTGGCGTGTTACGCCGGCGGCGCGCGGGATGACCTGTTCATCATCAAGAATCTCCCGCTACACCTCGCGGACTCGGCCCGCACATGGCTTGAGCACCTGCCTCAGGGCAAGATCGACAGCTGGTCGCAGCTGCACGACGCCTTCATCAGCAACTTCCAGGGCACGTACGCCTGACCAAGGAACCCGCAGGATCTGCGCAACAGCAAGCAGATGAAGGGGAGAGCCTACGCGACTACATCTGATGCTTCTCCAAGCGGTGCACCGAGTTGCCCAGCACCACCGACACGGATATCGTCTCGGCATTCTAGAATGGCACCACGTGTGCCACGCTGATCCACCGGATCGGGCGACAGAAGCCGCTATCTACTAGGGAGCTCCTCAACATCGCAACAGACCACGCCAACGGGGAAGAAGCCGTGGCCGCGACGCTCAGTCCCAGCATCAGCGAAGGGAAGCAACCAGCAGAGGCTGACGGGGGTCCGTCCGTTCAGTCCAACAAGAAGAAGAAAAATAAGGACAAGCGGTACCGTGATGACGCCCTGGTGGCTGCTGTCAATCCGAAGACAGCAAGGCCTAGGGGCAACCCGCCCAAGGACCACTTCGAGAAGCTGCTGGAGGCTCCGTGCTCCAACCACGAGGGTCCGGTCAAGCATGCCTTCAAGGACTGCAACCTCATGAAGTCCTACCTCGACGACATGCTGAAAAAGCATGATGCTGGTCTGACTAACAACGGAGGCAAAGACAAGGGCAACGACGAGGCCGGCTACTCCCACGAAGATGGAGCTGTCATGATGATCTTTGGCGGCTCGGAGGTGCGGCTGCCAAGACGCCAGGAGAAGCTGATCCGGCGGGAAGTTTACCACGTCGAGCGCGCAACGTCGACATATCTGAAGTGGTCGGAGATGCCAGTCACGTTCGACCACCGTGACCATCCTGATCATGTCCGATGAACAGGAAACTACCCACTGGTCGTGGCACCCTTGTTTGGCTCTAAACGCGTGCACAAGGTGCTGATGGATGGAGGCAGCAGCCTCAACGTCATCTACGTCTCGACCCTCGACGACATGGGGATCCCGCGGTCCCGACTGTGGCCGTTGACGGCGCCTTTCCACGAGGTCGTACCTGGGATGGAGGCGGTTCCCCTCGGGCAGATCGATCTGCCCGTCACTTTCGGAACTCCGAGCAACTTCCGAAAGGAAACCTTCACCTTCGAGGTGGTCGGGTTCCCGGGGACGTATCACGCGATACTCGGAAGGCCAGCGTACACGACGTTCATAGCCGTCCCTAACTACACGTACCTCAAGGTGAAGATGCCCGGTTTGAAGGGTATCATCACAGTGAGTACGACATTCCAGCACGCATACGAGTGCGATGTTGAGTGCTTCCAGTTCGCTGAGGCACTGATCCGGTCTGAGAAGCTCGCCGCAGAGCCCCCCTTCGAGGACCAAGACATCCCCGAGTCGTCCAAGCAAGCGGCATGCTCTTTCAAGCCTGCCAAGGACGCCAAGGAGGTGGCTGTCACTGACGACGGCCGCATGATTCGTATCGGGACGGTGCTCGGTTCTGACTAGGAAAGCGTGCTCATCGACTTCCTCCGCGCAAACCTCGACGTGTTTGCATGGAAGCCCTCCGCCATGCTGGGGATTCCAAGGGAGGTTGCTGAGCACAAGCTTAACATTAAGCTCGGCTCGAAGCCGATCAAGCAACGTCTTCGCCGCTTCAACTCCGATAAGTGCAAGGCCATCGGCGAGGTAATCAAAAAGCTCCTTAGTGCAGGTTTCATCTGTGAAGTGTACCACCGTGAGTGGTTAGCAAATCCTGTACTCGTTAAGAAGAAGAATGGAAAGTGGCGGATGTGTGTCGACTACACGAGCCTGAACAAGGCATGTCCAAAGGATCCGTTTCCATTACCACGTATAGATCAAGTAGTCGATTCGATAGCCGGGTGCGAAACCCTCTGTTTTCTCGACGCTTATTCCGGGTACCACCAAATCGCGATGAGCTTGGCCGACCAGCTCGTGACCTCATTCATCACCCCCTT
The DNA here is from genome assembly GCA_036936925.1 of Cenchrus fungigraminus. Lineage (NCBI taxonomy): Eukaryota > Viridiplantae > Streptophyta > Magnoliopsida > Poales > Poaceae > Cenchrus > Cenchrus fungigraminus. The sequence continues at coordinate 86,019,549 of CM072779.1, read as the reverse complement.
CGGCACGTTTTGCTACGCATCGATGCCGTTCGGGTTGAAAAATGCAGGAGCCACATTCCAGAGATGCATGCGATGTGTCTTTGGTGACCTCATCGGACGACTGATCGAGGCCTATGTAGATGATATCGTTGTCAAGTCGAAAAAGGTGGGCGACCTGATCCCCGACCTCACCGTTGTTAAGGGAGCACGGCGTGAAGCTCAATCCCGAGAAGTGCGTTTTCGGGGTCGCCAGAGGCATGCTACTCGGGTTCGTCGTGTCGGAACGCGGCATTGAGGCCAACCCCGAGAAGATCTCCGCGATCACAAGCATGGGGCCAATTAAAAACCTGAAGGGAGTGCAGCGCGTCACGTGATTCCTCGCTGCTCTCAGCAGGTTCATCGCCTGACTAGGTGAACGCAGCTTGCCACTATACAAGCTCATGAAGAAGTCGGAACACTTCGCGTGGATGCCGGAAGCGCAGAAGGCCCTCGACTCGCTCAAAAATCTACTCGAGAGCCCACCGGTGCTCACCGCACTGGCAGAGGAAGAGCCTATGCTCCTATACATCACCTCAATGACTCAGGTCATGAGCGCGACGCTGGTGGTCGAGCGAGACGAGCCCGGGAAGACACAGAAGGTGCAGTGCCCCGTCTACTTTGTGAGCGAAGTACTCTCTGACTCAAAGACGCGCTACCCGCAAATCCAGAAGTTGATCTACGCTATCCTCTTCACCAAGAGGAAGTTCCAACACTATTTCAACTTGCACCGCATCACGGTGGTGTCCAAATACCCGCTCGGAGAGGTCATACAGGGCCCAGAGGTGGAAGGAAGAATTGCTAAATGGGCCCTCGAGTTGATGGGGCAGAACATCACGTACGCGCCCCGCACCGCCATCAAGTCGCAGGCGCTGGCCGATTTCGTCACCGAGTGGACGGAGATCCAAACTCCTCCCACTCCCATCGAGCACGAGACGTGGCTTATGTACTTTGACGGATCACTCATGAAAGATGGAGCCGGGGTCGGACTTGTCTTCATCTAGCCTCTGGGCGTGCGTATGGAGTAAATGGTCCGACTACATTTCGCGGTCTCCAACAATGTTGCGGAGTACGAAGCTCTTGTCAACGGTCTCCGGATCGCCCTCAAACTCGGAATTTGACGTCTCGAAATCCGGGTGGACCCCGACCTGGTTGTAGGACAGGTGATGAAGGAGAAGAACTGCTTGAATCCGAAAATGGCCGCGTATTGCCAAGCGGTTCGCGAGTTGGAAGACAAGTTCCATGGGCTCGAGCTCAATCACGTGCTACGCAAGTACAACAAGGCAGCAGACACCCTCGCGAAAGCGGCATTGAATCGAAAACTCATTCCGTACGTGGTCTTCGCCAGCGACCAGTACGAGCCATCCGTCCGCTCCGAGGAGGACAAGCCACCAGAACCCTCGACGCAAGAAGTCATGGAGATCGATGAGGTGGGAGAGCCCAATCTCGAAGACACAGACTGGAGGATTCCAATTCTTGAGTGGATGGTGGAGGGAAAGTTGCCTCTCGACAAGGAGGAAGCTCAATAGATAGTTCGTATGGCGAAGTCGTACAGACTGGTTGATGGAGAGCTCCGGCGAAAGGGCGCTGAGGGCATACTCATGCATTGCGTCCTAGCCGACCAGGGCAAAGAACTGCTGCAAGAAATTCATGCCGGCACATGCGGGCACCACGCCGGTCCAAAGACCATTGTCGGAAAGGCCTTGCGATAAGGTTTTTACTGGCCCACCGCAGTCACCGACGCGACTCGGATTGTACGCAGCTGTGAAGGATGTCAATTCTACGCGCGACAAACTCATCTCCCGGCACAGGCGCTTCAAACCATCCTGATCACCTGGATATTCTCCCACGTGCCGCCACGCGTCTGCCCCTCCGCGACGGCCCGCCCTGGCCAGGTCGATCAGGTGTCAGAGGGCGGATCCGTCCGCCCTGCCACAAACGGCACAGTGCGGGCCGTACCACGAACGGCACAGTGTGTACCGCGCCACGAACAGCACAGTACGCGCTACTCCCTAAGCATCGGAAGGCGTGGTGTAGACCACCTACTCGCACGAGTAGTCTTTCTGCCTCCGACAAGTTCAAGGCTTCACCACGAAGGCTACAGATACACAGGCCCCTGCCGATATCCTGTGATATCTGAGCACGTTAATCCACGATCCGCCACGTGCTGACCCCTCCGCGCTGGGCCACCCAAGCCAGATTGATCCGGTGTCAGAGGGCGGATCCGTCTGCTATTCCACGAACGGCACAGTGTGCATCGTACCATGGATGGCACGGGGAGCATTGTGCCACGAACGGCACAGTATCCGCCTCCCCCTAGCCTTCGAACGTCGTGATGTAGACCACTCCACCTCCACAGTACCCGGAAAAGATGTGCTCCTGTTCTACTGACAAGGGTAGGATATGAATCATACGCCCTGCGCCACGAACTACTCGAAGGAGAGTACGAGAAGCCTCAAAGGCAACTACTCGGGACACACGATTCCAGGAAGACCTACAACGTCTCCTATGACCCCATAAAAGTTCTTTGTCGCACCGCCTTGACGGCCCGACGCGGAGGAAGGACGTCCTACGCTGTAACCTAGTTTATACCCTCGATTTTACCCCCATTGACCTCTCCCTTGCGACTATAAAAGGGGAGGAGGGGAGCACTTGTAAGACACGTTCGTTTCCACACCCACACGCACTTAGTATCGATATCTCATCGCATAACCCATCGTAGACATTCACACACTCATGTACACATGACTCTACTACAAGAACCACACACCCACGCACCAGGGACTTGGGCTCAGCGACCTTCTCCCGACCTGTTTGTAACCCCTACTACAGACTCTTGAGCATAAAGAACACCCCCTCTCAGACTGGACGTAGAGTATTACTCTCCGGAGGCCCGAACCAGTATAATATCGAGTGTCTCTTGTGCAACCGTGCAAATCTAGACACGCGTTCGTATAAATTTATTTGCCGGTGGTAACAAACCCCGACAGTTCTGTTTTTCCACGCTTTGCCAGCTTTGTGTGATGCAAATTTCAGCTATGATTAAGGGCTCGTTCTTTTGGGTGAAAATGAATAGTGAAGTTGCAAATGAATAGTGCTGGAATAGTGTTTCTTGTGAAAGAAGATGTGATGAATGTGATAGGTGAATAGTGCTTTTCACTGTTCCTTTTTGATGTAAGTACAAGACTTCACTTTCCCAATGTGATGTGTTGAATGAACCACCTCAGAAAATGTCAGCGCCTTGTTGGCTTTCCGCATAGTAGTTGGGACTGAAAATGCTATGCTGTATTTATACAGCCACCCATTGCTTCTTCATTCAGAGCTCACATGGATACTCCGACAAGCTACAGGTTTTCTTTTAATTCTTATTTTGCCAACTGCCAGAGAACACACCCAATTGGGTCCACGCCCCTGACAAGAAATTGACTGTATGTCTACATGCCGACATTGGCCAGCTCTTGCCAAAGAGAATCTTGTTTGCAATTAGCTGCCAAATTCATGTTCACACTGGCTCGCCGGTAACTGCATCTGTCATAGGGAGTGTAGCGTTTTAGGCTGAAGGTTTGTTTTTCTTTTTTGCTTATTTGTTCTGCACTCTGATCACGGACGCCCGCTCCACTGTGGCACTAAGCCTGTCATCCCGTGGTCCTAAAATAACTTTTTTACCATGATAACCATAACTTATAATCCAACTTATATAATCTACTTCCTCCATTCCAAAATAAACTGAGGTCGTTTACATTTCTAAATACATAAATTTTGTTATGAATGTAACCTCTATGGCTTGTTTCCTACCGAGCTCCGGTTAAACTCCCGCCCCTCCTCACAGAATTATGTAGCACTACTTGTTGACGTAAAAAAAACGGAATAAAATTCTTCACGACAACACATAACGGATCCCCGGGATGTAACAAGGCGTGCCAGCTGACCTGACCTGTTGATCGACACGGAAATAGAGTAGAGCGTTAAATTCAGGTTAATTGGCTAGAGAACTAATGAGTGTCTTCCACGTGGGCACAGCGTAACAGCCTGATCGGCCGATACGGGAGGAGGTGAAATCGGCCAGGCGATGAGGTAGCCGAAGTATAAGTATGTTCAGAGCGGCTATGTTAGCTGATCTGTTGACGGCAGCAGCGCGTGGGATGAGCAGAGCAGGCCAAACGCTACCTGGGAGCGCTCGGGACGAGTCTAGATCGGTTGTTTTATCGATACGTTGATGACGCAGCGAAGTAGCCGATACAATCTAGCCTCGAGCCGGATAAATTGGTGATAAAAGCTAAATAAACAAGAATTGGTACGAAACTTGTAGATCTAGCTGATATCGGTAAATTGTGAATAAATCTAGACGAAACCACAGCGATGCGCCCGGAGGCTAAAGCCTAGAAATTACTCGGTAAAACGGTACTCACAAGACTGCCGGAGATCAGTCGAAGCAGCCCGACGAGCTTGAAGGACGACGTTTGAAGAAACAAGAAAACAAGAAGAAAACTTTTGACGAAGTCACCGACTTGAATAGTAAATTACATGAAAAAGTAAAGGTTTGTGTTTATTGGTGTGTACAATCTTCCTTGACCACACAGGGTTGCTACTTATACCCTAGAACACTAAACTCCTAGTTGATTACGACAAGGTTTACTTGACTAAAACAAACTACAACTGCTAAAAATAAATGACTCATACAAGAGTCGGACTCTTTGACTACTTTTGACCCGTTGTCAACCGATGTTGACCCGCCTTAGCCTCCTTTCCTTCCTTGGCGTGTTTTTTCCCTTGCCGCTTTCCTTTCCTCCATCGGTTGATTCCCTTTTGACTATTGGCGGGTTCTGTTTGACCATAATCAATCGGCCAGTTTTCTGTTTCGACCTTCATCGGCTGATTGTTCTTTCCTTCCTTACTCCAAAGCTCTCTTTAGCTTCCTGACTTCATATGTTAAAAAATGGTGTCAACACATGCTCCCCAGTTTCGGAGTAAATATCTTTTGCTCCGAAATTCTATCGAATTTGGAACCTCTTCCCGAATTGCACTAGTCCATTGGATAAACTCAAGACCCTAGCCTATAAATATCAGCCCCTTTGGTCGCCTTTCTGTATGCGCCGCTTTCTTGCCACAGTTTCATAGCTTCAAAGCTGATTAGATCTGTAGTCGATTTTTCGTCAAATCGATGGCTTCTGCATCAGGCTCTGCTGATGGTGATCGTCAAACAGATCCTTTGGCTACCTCGAGGGTGACCTTTTCTGTGACTCCTCAGGTATTGCTTGAATCTCTTGCCTCTCTACTGCCGATCTGATGTCGCTTTATCTCGTTTTTCCTTAGACTTTTTTCCTCCTTTTGCTGTAGGAATTTAGGAATCATATCACAATCCCTGTTGGAGACCCACCTGGTTTCGTCTTCCTTGGTCCAAGGGGTGATCCTGATCCAACCACTCTGATTAATCACGAAACTGCTAGAATCCCCTTCAAGCAAGCCAATATGAAAGTGTCCAATTGGAAAGATGTCTTTAGAACCTGGACTGGCTATACTCAAGGGTGGAAGACCTGGTATTGTAGAGTCGCTCAGAAATATCAGCCTCATTGGGAAGTACATCACCTTAATCAATGCATTACCCTCTCCTTGTCTGACATGGCAAAAAAATGAATCTTTTCTCATAGCTGTTTCATATTTTTGGTCGGACACCCTGAATGCTTTCCTCTTTGGTCATGGGCCGATGACACCTACTCTAGCCGATGTTCTCATGTTGACCAGCTTAGACATCTCTTCTTCAGACCAAACTTTTCAAAAGGCCAATCCATCTTTTAATCTGAAAACCAAAGACTCTCATGGCTGGACTTGCTATATTACTGACCACATGAAAACTAGAAATGTCCAATCCAGGGATCATGTAGCTTTTCTCAACATGTGGTTGGAAAAGTTTGTCTTCTGTGGAAAAACTATTGGTCCTACCTCCAATTATCAAGTCATGGTTGAACTCTTGGATAATGGTAAAAAAGTTCCCCTGGGTAAGCCCTGGGTAAGCACCTTCTTGGAGCAGTTTATGATTTACTCCATCCAGTGGCAGCAAGTTTGGTGAAAGGTGAACCAGTGAAGAATACAGGCAGTCCTTGGTGGTTCATCAATCTCTGGTTGAACCTGCATTTTCATGCACTTTTAGGCCAAAACATCTTCAATTTTGTCTTTCCTTTAGATCACCCAGATGATGTGGCTCCAGAAACTCGTCCGTGTCATAACTTTGGTGAAGCAGTTTCTGTTTTCCTACGTAGAAAGAAAGAGATGATCCTTATCACCAGTTTCTTCAAAGGCTTCTATCATGGTCTCAATGATGATGCTGTTATTTGGTTTTCATATAGAGACCCTGACAATAGATTTGAATCAATCTTGCAATTCGAAGATGTCACCAGTGATGACCATAACAGAATCACCTTTGAACATATCATCAGACCATGTATACTTCCTTCAAACTTCTTTGGCACTCAACCTCCATCATATGAATTCTATAATCCTTCGGTTGCAGCTCGTCAACTGTGTTTTGGCCAATTGCCGATTGTCCTTTACTTTCAAGATCTGATCGGACCTAGAGAAATAATCCCTGATGTGCTTCACTATGATCGGCTGAAAAACCCGAACCCAGACTCTGCAACCGTGGCGCTTGATGGTTGGAATAACATACCATTCACCTCTTCTTCTTTCAAAGATTGGAGGTCTGAATGGAGTGAACATTTATTCTGTGTGGCCTGTTCCACGTATTGTCAGAAGCTTGATAGCAATTACAGGGTCCGTTCCAGCTAGGTAATAATCTTTTCTCTGCTTTAATACACTTTTGTTGCCATGTTTTCCTAACTCTTTTCTTCCCTGTTCTCAGCTCGGAGATATCAAACCACCATCTATGAGCCAAAGTGGTCGACCGATTGATTATTTCCCCCCTCGAGATCGTCCATGGATTGGCTACAAGGCTCCAAAGATTGCCAGTGTCATGGATGGTCCAGCTTCAAAAGTTCCTCAGCGCCAGAAGAGAAAAGCAATTGCTAAGAAGGTTTTGATCAAAGACCTGAAGAAACTCAAGGTATCTGCCGATACGATTGGTATGAACACCGATACTTCGATCGGCGGTATATTTGTCGACCCTGGACACATGACTGGTGTTGACACTGTTTTTTGACACGTGTCAGAGAAAAGCCGAAGAGACATCAGTAGGACCTCAAAGCCGACAAAGAAAGGGAGAAAAGTGACTAGCCGATCTAGGATCAGCCGATTGATGGAAGAGAAACATGGCAGAAGAAAAATACGCAAAAGGAAAGAAGACGGAGGCGGGTCAACGATCAAGTTGACATCGGGTCAAAGTCAGTTTAGAGAGTCTGATTTCTATGAGAATTATTAAGTTTTTGTTAGTTTTTATTTCTTTAGATTCAAGTAAGCTTTGTCATCATCGACTAGGAGTCAAGGTGTCCAGGACATAAATAGCGGCCCTGCGTGATTGGAGAAAGGTCGTACACACCAATATACACAAACCCTTTACTTTTTCAACAAGTCAGCGACTTCGCCAAAAGTTTTATTTCTTCTTGTTTTCTTGTTTCTTCAAACGTCGTTCTTCTAGTTCGTCGGGCTGCATCGATCTATCTCCAACAAGCTTGTAAGTACCGTTTTATTGAATATTCACTAGGCTTTAACCTCTGGGTGCATCACTGTGGTTTTGTCTAGTTTTATTCACAATTTATCGATATCAGCTAGGTTTGCAAGTCTTTTCTTGTTTATTTAGCTTTTATCACCAATGTATCCAGCTCGTGATCATATCATATCGGCTATCTTCGCTCCTGCATTGATTCATAAAGATACAACCGATCTAGATTGGTTCGAGTATTGTCTCGTAGCGCTTAGTTTGCTCTGCTTTTGCTTGCGCTTTGCCTACGTCATCAAATCGGCTGATCTAGCCGTTTTGAACATACTTGCACTTCGTCTGCTACGTCAGCTAGCCGATTCGCTCTACAGTCGTATCAGCCGATCGGGCTGTTATTTATTGAAGACCCACATCGGTTCTCTAGCCGATTTAACCCTTATATAACATTTCCTATCTTTTTCGTGCCGATCAACAGGTCAGGTCGGCTGGCACGCCTTGTTACATCCCGGGGATCCATTACGTGTTGCCGTTGAAGAACTTTATTCTGTTTTTTGCGTCAACACATCTTGGCACGCCCGGTGGGACCCGAAGAACTAGTCAACAATGTCAGGACCAAAACTTCCTAAGGATGCTGATACAGACAAGACCCAAGCTATCACATTAGATCAACTTCGTGAAGAAGACAAAGCTGAGTTCAATGAACGCATGGCAGAATATGGTCAACTATTGATGGGTAGTTTCGGCTTAACCAAGCAAGGAGCTATTAAGAAAACTCCTCTTCCAAGACCTCATGAGTTGATAGTACAAGCCGATCCTGGGAAGCTGCAAGATATGATGACAAAAGCTATGCACCAATCTCTTATTGATCAAGCTTCTGTTTTCAACAACACAGTGCAGAATTGTGTGAAGGAAGTACTCAGAGATGAACGCGCAAGTGGATACAAAGGACCGGTATATTATCAACCTGGTAGAACAATTCCAACTTTTGCTGCCATGAGGTTTAGCCATGAAAAATCGGCTTCTCAGCTCGGACAGTCTACTTCAGCTGGTGATTCTCATACAACACCTATTCTATCAGCAAGCACGATTGGAATTGGTGATACTTCAGGTTCTCAGAGTCACACACCTGTTATCCCGGATACACCAACGTCTCCTTCAGAGAAAGACACAAGTGGGAAAGGTGTTGCGACTGAATCAACTCAAAAGGGAGGAGAAACTCCTACTGGTCCATATGTAGCAAAGTTTGGAGAGCTAATTGGAACCGAAGTGCAGCATGACAAAGGAATCACATTTGCTTTCATTGAACCAAAGACTCTCAAAGCGCAGCATTATCACATTAAGCCGTCTCATATGAACATGGTCAAGCTAATTCAATCGGCTCAAGAAAATTCTAGCATGCAGAAACCTCCACCACAGATAACTTCCAGTGGAGCAGCAGCTGGTCCACCTATCATAAATCATCCATTGACACCAGAGTAGATGAGTCCAGCTGATAAGGTGTATGCAGTTAGGGTTTATGCTGCAAAGATTCAAGAAGATTATAACAAAGCAATGCATCAAGCCATGCTGCTTGATCAGATCGCTCAACCTATGTCTTCAATTTCTCAATACCCGAGACAGTCAAATGAGCGACTCATACATCAAGAAACTCCGAATAGGATACTTCATTCAGCTGGATCTCCTCAGTATATGGCTTTACAAACTCCTTTGGCTTCGTAGCCAAGAACGTATGAACAGCCAGGGATGGTTGGAATGATGCAGAGTTGGCCAAGTCCTTCGGCAGGTAATCAGCCGATTGATCAGAATAAGAAATTTATGGCTGAGATTACAGATTTGATACAAAAACTATTTGGGTTGAAACCGAAGTAGCAAACCAACATATATCGGACACCTTACCCTGCCTATTTTGATCAAATTCCATTCCCTCAAAGGTATAAGGTACCTGATTTCACCAAGTTCACTGGCCAGGATGACACCTCCACTATTGAGCACATCAGCCGATTCATCATCTAGTGTGGAGATGCAGGAACAAATGAATCATTGAGGGTGCGTCTATTCTCATCTTCACTATCAGGGCCAGCCTTTGCTTGGTTTATATCGTTACTGGCCGATTCTATTCAGAATTGGGAGGATCTTGAGAAGAAGTTCCATGGTTATTTCTTCTCTGGAATACATGAAATGAAAATTACTGATCTGACTAGCTTGAAGCAGAGGAATGATGAGTCAGTGGTAAATTTCTTTCAGAGATTCAGAGAGATGAGGAACAAATGCTTCAGTCCATCTTTGACTGACAAACAACTGGCAGAATTGGCTTTTCAAGGACTCTTGTCTTCAGTCAAAGAGAAGTATGTTTCACAGGAGTTTGAGAGCATTAGCCAGTTGGTGCACCGACTAAGCCATGAAAGCTCTTCATGGCCTTATGAACCTCGAAGGAATTATTAGAAGAAAATATCTTATGTAGAGGATTCTGATTCAGAGGAAGAGGCTGAGATTAATCTAGCCGAGTGGGTGTCAAACAGGAAGCCGATTGCATGTCCCTTCGGTAAGAAGGAACCTGAGAAGTTCGGTTTTGATATAACTAAAGCTGACAGGATATTTGATCTTCTTGCTCAGCAGGGTCAAATTAAACTCTCTCAGAATCACACTATTCCAAGTGCTGAAGAGCTAAAGAAGATCAAGTACTGCAAGTGGCATAATGCTACACCCCATAACACTGATGAATGCAAGTTGTTTCGTCAACAGATTCAAAACACAATAGATCAAGGGAAGCTTAAATTTGAGACACCTTCCAAGTCAGGAAAGCCAATGAAGATTGATCAACATCCTTTCCCTACTAATATGGTGGAAATTACAAAGGAATCAACTTCACAAGCAAAGGTGTTGACTTCTGAATCGGCTCAGAATAAAAAGGCCACTGATCCCAAGGCTCAGCTAACAACAAAAGAAGTAAAAGGCAAAGGACTGCCTGAAGAAAATAATTGAAGAGCACCAAGGAAATTTACTCAATCCCAATTTCTTCTGAGCAAATATCAACGCCATCAATAAGGGATCAGAGAAGAAGAGGAGTGGGCAAGGCGCAATTCAAATCACTGGAGATGCCCGTTCTTCAGATACTGTTGGGAAGAAGGGATTAAACTTCCAACAATGGATAACTGTCTAGAGTGCAATGGTTTTTGTTCTGAAGGACAATCTTCCAAAAGGGCCTGCTTTGATGACAGAGGAAATAGGCCAGCAATGCACAACAGCCGAGAATTTCGCGATCAACGGATCCCAGTGCATGATCATTGGGGGCAGAGTGATAGAGGCGGAGTGCCCGATCTTTCGGTGAGTGGAGATAAATTCGATTTGGTGGTTGTCGACCCTCACGATCCGACTACGACGAGCGAGCTCGAAGCGCCAATGCAATCGCTGAACCAACTCCCGATGGCTACCAACCTTGCCGCTGCAAAGTCAGCCTGATCATGAAGATCGTTTCCTGCACGCAATCGAAGCACGAACAAGAAAAAGAGGCGAGCAATCTTACTATCACTCGAAGGTGGAGTTCTGAATCACAAAGGATAGCACATATTTGTGCGTGTTCTGGTGTAGCTAAAGCTAGATGTGAAACAAAACTCAAGTTGTAAAATGTGAAGGACTCTATCTAATATAGGAAAACAAAAGGAGGGGGCGCAGCTCCTAGAGTCGATGCGGCCATGAGGGGGGGCGCGACAAGGAGGTGGGGCGCGAGCCTGGGCGCCTCCAACCCTAGGCGCCCCACCCGGGCTTCCCTGTTGGGCCAACAACTACCCATGCGGGCCTTCGTTCTTCAGCAGCATTATGTAGTTCAACTCCCTCGCACGGGCCCGTGTGATTGGCCCAGAAGGCACAGGTGTAGGAGCCTTTGGCGCAGGTGTAGATGTAGCTCGTACGGACGGTGACGCCTGGAATGGTGCTGCTGGTGTAAATGTACCCGTGTCGGTGGTGATGTCCTCATCATCCTCCCCTTCTTGAACTGAAGTCTTCCTCGACGGCAACTCCTCATCCTCTCCCGCATACGGCTTCAAATCTGTAACATTAAACTTGTGGAAACACCAAACTCCGCAGGCAGGTCAAGAACATAAGCATTATCATTAATTTTGGTTAGTATCTTAAAAGGACCAGCAGCACGAGGCATCAATTTAGAACATCGTAAAGTAGGAAACTGATCCTTTCTCAAATGCAACCAAACCAAATCACCAGGTTCAAAAGTAACATGTTTTCTCCCTTTACTACCCACAACCTGATACTTAGCATTAGCAGCAGCAATGTTTTGTTGAGTTTGTTCATGCAAGCTAATCATTTGATCAACATGTGTAGCAGCATCTATGTGCGGGACGTCCTCAGCATCAAACGCAAACAAATCAATAGGCACTCGAGGAATATAACCATAAACAACCTGAAAGGGGCACATCTTTGTAGAAGAATGCGTGGCATGATTATAAGCAAACTCAACATGCGGCAAGCAATCCTCCCAACGTTTCAAATTTTTGTCTAAAACAGCCCTAAGCATGGTTGACAAAGTTCGATTAACCACCTCAGTTTGCCCATCAGTCTGAGGGTGACAAGTTGTGCTAAACAGCAATTTAGTGCCCAATTTTTTCCAAAGTGACCTCCAAAAATGACTGAGAAACTTAGCATCACGATCAGAGACTATTGTATGTGGAATACCATGCAAGCGAATAATCTCTCTAAAGAACAATTCAACAATATTGCTAGCATCATCAGTCTTATGACAAGGTATAAAATGAGCCATTTTAGAGAATCGATCAACAAGCACAAAAATGATGTCCCTCCCCTTCTTAGTTCTAGGCAATCCCAAAACAAAGTCCATAGAAATATCGAGCCAAGGAGAAGTAGGGACAGGCAATGGCATATACAAACCATGGTTGTTCAGGCGTGACTTAGCTTTCTGACAAGTAGTGCAACGTGCAACAAGGCGCTCAACATCAGGACGCATCCGGGGCTAAAAGAAGTGAGCAACCAACACCTCATGTGTCTTGTAAATGCCAAAATGTCCCATGAGACCACCTCCATGCGCTTCCTGTAACAACAAAAGACGAACCGAGCTTGCTGGAACACACAGCTTGTTAGCGCGAAACAGGAACCCATCCTGCATGTGGAATTTGCCCCATGGTTTCCCATTCATACAATGAGCAAAAGCATCTTTAAAATCAGCATCGTCGACATATTGATCTTTTATGGTCTGCAAGCCAAAGATTTTAAAATCTAACTGGGACAACATAGTATATCGACGAGACAACGCATCAGCACTGACATTTTCCTTCCCGTTCTTATGTTTAATGATGTACGGAAAGGACTCAATGCATTCTACCCAATTTGCATGACGACGGTTCAGATTGGTTTGCGTACGAATATGTTTTAAAGCCTCATGATCAAAATGAATAATGAACTCGGGATGCCAAAGATAGTGCTGCCATGTTTGCAAAGTGCACACTAAAGCATAAAGTTCCTTATCATAAGTAGAATATCGCAAGCTAGCACCACTTAACTTTTCACTAAAATAAGCAACGGGTTTTCCTTCTTGTAACAAAATAGCACCTAAGCTAATACCACTAGCATCACATTCAAGCGCACACGATCTTTTTTGACATTAAAAGGTGGGATTTTAAATTTAATCGTAGAAAAAGAATCATTACCGGGGCGGCGTGGCACACGGCGGGCACGACCGCGACTGTCTCTGGCGTCCTGCTCCAAATCACCACCATAGTCCTTCTGCAACTCTGTGATCGTGGTGTGCATGGCATCGAGTCGGGCCACGAGAGCGTCGAGTGTGGTCTTGGTGGCCGTCTGGGCGAGGTCGAGCTGATCGAAACGGTCGGTCGACGTAGTGATCGTTTCATCCAGCCGTTCATGTATCGTCCGAATGTCTGCGGCTAGTCCTTCAACTTGTGCTCGCATGTCTTGCAGTGGATCAACCCCGACGCCTTCATCTGCCATGGTTAGCGCAAACACAAAAACAAAATGACGACAAAAACAGGGTGGGATAGCTCACAAAGGCGCTCACACTAGTGCTGTTATCAAATTCTTATCCGTTCTTACCACGCACACAGGGGCGACCTGCAACCAACCGGTGGAACTCGCGAAAGATTATAGGAGCGATTGCCTGGAGAAACAAAATCTACTTGTCATAGAAATATGTGGAGTTCTGGGTAGGCTGCACTCAAATCAAGGATTAGCACACTCAAATAATAATGCAAAGTTGAATTATAGTGCTAAACACGAAGCAAAAGCTGTTGGCAACAAGTGAAAACCTGAAAAGACAACAAGGAAGGTGGAGAGGTGCAGCAAATTGCTGATTTTTTTTGCTTCTATTTTTTTTCCAGGAGTCCTCAAAAATGATAATATGAACACAGAGGATCTCAAATAGCAAGTTGCGACACACACTTTTTCCGAAAGTACAGGGGTATTCCGGTAACCTTGGTGCCCTCTGTTTGCATCGAGTAGTCATTATTGGTATGTTGAGCTAACTCTTTGATCCTTTGATATGCAGCACTTGAGAACACGATGCAGAAACTGACGAACAAGGCTACTGATTGGCAAAACGCCTTCAACCGTGAGCAATCAGCACATGAAGAAGTCAAGGAGACTCTCAAGGTGTGAACCACATAGCTGATCCATGAATTGGAGCTCAAAGGTGACACCATAGTTGATCTGACGACTTCTATGCAGTCGCTCAAGTTGAAGATGGAGGAAGCCGAGTTGCTGAAGCACGAGTTCATGGAGTTGAAGGTAGCTACAGAGGCTGTGGCGGCTCTGTTCGAACCTAGGGTAGCTGGGGAAGAGCAGAGGCCACTCGCGGAGAGGTTGAAAGACACACCGGTCAAGCTTGTTGAATATGTGTAGAGGCTAGCGCGATCAATCCCAACCCAAGTGCTTAGCTTCCTTCGTTCCTTCTACCTGACACCAGACTTCTCCGTAGCAAAGGATGGTGTCCGATGACAAGTTTAAGGAACTTAAAGCGGAGATGGCCCCCATTGCAGAAGAGATGGCCGCCCGTCTTGACCTCAGCTAGATGTATCTGTAGAGAAAAACTTGTAGGCAAGACATTTATTATATAAGACAGATAATGTATAATGAGTAGTAATCGAAAGTTGAGTACTCAATTATCTATTTGATGCCCCGTTGCATGTGACATAGCCGTGCGCCTTTGATGGACTAGTAGCTAGTCTGGCGAATCCTGGCTGCAAGAGAAAAAGTTGTGAGTAGTAGTACTCGACTAGATGAGTTCCGAAGAACTGTAGGTTGCATCTTATGGAAGACAATATCCAACTTGCGGAAGCTATCAGCACAAGTGGGGAATCACAAAACAAATTTGATAGTTATTGGACAATCTTTATTATTGTGAAAATTTTTGAGTACAACTGTTGGCCAAGAGCCTGGCACGGAACCGAGTACAGCTGGTAGGTAGTCCCTAGGACCCGTAGGCCGCATACAGCTAGTGGTCTAAGATAGGCATGGACCGTAGAGGCGGCTTATTGCGTGTCCTAGCCACACGAGGGGCCGATTATGTAGCTGGTGGATCTTTGATGTATGTGGGAACCTTGGAGGCCGCCAACCCGGTGAGTAGTTATTATAGCCATTCGAAGAGGCCGCTTTGCTGCTGATGGTCGATGATTGACATGGACTGTAATGGTCGCTCACTGCATCACCTGGCCATACTAGGGGCTGATTAGAGGGTCTTTGATGTAGGCATGGACCGTAGTAGGCCACAAACTACCGACTCGAGTAGTTTATAACCGTCCGAAGAGGCTGCTTGAAGGGTCTTTGATGTAGGCATGGACCGTAGTAGGCCACGAGCTGTCGACCCGAGTAGTGTGAAGTCGTTCGAAGAGGCTGCTTGAAGGGTCTTTGATGTAGGCATGGACAGTAGTAGGCCACGAACTGTCACCCCGAGTAGTTTGTAGCCGTCCGAAGAGGCTGTTTGAAGGGTCTTCGATGTAGGCATGGACCGTTGTAGGCCACGAACTGCCGACCTGATGGGTAGTCAGGACCTTAGGCCACTGGCAACGACATGTGGCATGGAGTCGAGCTGTCAATTGGTAGTCTTGAACTACAGATAAAATCAACGGAGGTGCTCGATTTTCCATGAGTTGTCAATTTCGTCGATGTCGAGAGTTTAGAGGTGGTAATAGCCTGGGCCAGTGAATGTCTTGATGGAGAAAGGACCTTCCCATGGTGAGCTGAGCTTGTGAAGTCTTGATGTGTCCTGGATGCGACATAGGACATGGTCACCCACGTTGAAGGAGCATTCCTTGACTATGTGATCATGGTAGCGTTGGATGCCCTTGAGGTACCGGGCGGGTTAGACGAGGGCATTACAGCAGGCTTCTTCGAGACTGTCGATATCAATTTGTCTGTTATCTGCAGATATGCCTTCATCGTATTGCTCGACCGCAGGAGATTGCCACATCACATCAGCAGGTAGGATAGCTTCGGAGTCGTAGACCAGGAAATAAGGTGACTGCCCTATTAGCTTTGTAGGCTGAGTACGCAGCCCCCAGAGAGCATTGGGTACTTCCTTGATCAACTTGCCCCCTTTGGTGTTTGCAGCATCGTACAGATGCTTCTTGAGAGCACGAGTATCATCCCATTAGCATGACGGTGTGCAACAGAGATGTACCGGACGTTGATCCCACTATTCTCGCAGTACTCCCAAAACAGGTGGTTGTTGAAGTTGGAGCCCAGGTCTGTGATGATGTGGTTGGGGAATCTGTAGCGATGCACAATTTCATCCTAGAAGTCGAGTACTTTGTCGGCTTTAGGGCAGGTGATAGGCTTGACCTCGAACCACTTGGTGATCTTGTCAAGAGCCACTAGAAACTCGGTTGAATCCTCCTGGTGCAGTTGGTAAAGGGCCAATCATGTCGAGCCCCCAGTAAGTGAAAGGCCAGGTTGGTGGTATCGTGATGAGCTTGTAGGCTGGGACGTGTTGTGGCCTAGTGAAGAACTGGCATCCTTGGCACTTCTTGACTAGTTTTTCAATGTCAGCCAGAGATGTTGGCCAATAGAACGCTCATCAAAAAGTTTTACCCATGAGAGTCCGACGGGACGTGTGGTTGCCGCAGATCTCTTTGTGAGTCTCATCCATGATGTCATTGCGTTCTTTCCGAGACACACACTTCAGGAGGTTATGAGAAGTGGTGCCTTGCCTGTAGAGCTGGCCTCCGACTAGTACGTGGTTTTTGGTTCGGCGCGTGATCCGCTCTGCCTCTGACTTGTCAGAAGGTATCTTCTGTTCTTTGATGTAGTCGATGAATGGTTGCCTCTAGTCCACGTCGATCATCAGCACCTCACGAACCAGGATCAGTAGTCGGGGGTGAAGATGGCGGCTCTGGAATAGATTTCTTATGGAGCTCATGAACAAAGACACTCGCAGGGACTTGAGCGCGAGTAGTGTCGTAGCTTCCGCGAGGTGATGAGGACTGATAGAGGCGGAGTGCCCGATCTTTCGGTGAGTGGAGATAACTTCGATTTGGTGGGAGGCGACCCTCACGATCCGACTATGACGAGCAAGACTCGAAGCGCCAATGCAGTCGCTGAACCAACTCCCGATGGTTACCAACCTTGCCGACGCAAGATCAGCCTGATCACGAAGATCAATTCCTGCACGCAATCGAAGAACGAACAAGAATCTGAGGTGAGCAATCTTAATATCACTCGATGGTGGAGTTCTGAATCACAGAGGACATCATGTATTTGTGCGTGTTCTGGTGTAGCTAAATCTAGATGTAAAACAAAACTCAAGTTGTAAAATGAGAAGGACTCTATCTAATATAGGAAAACAAAAGGAGGGGGCGCAACCCCTAGAGTCGACGCGGCCACGAGAGGGGGGCACGGCCAGGAGGTGGGGCGCGATCCTGGGCACCTCCAACCCTAGGTGCCCCACCTGGGCTTCCCTGTTGGTCCATCAACTACCCTTGTGGGCCTTCGTTCTTCAATAGCATTATGTAGTTCAACTCCCTCGCACGGGCCCGTGTGATTGGCCCAGAAGGCGCAGGTGTAGATGCAGCTCGTACGGACGGTGACGCCTGGAATGGTGCTGCTGGTGTAGATGTACCCATGTCGGTGGTGATGTACATGATCGGCTAGGGGCAAGCACCAAGACAGTCAACCTAATTGGCTAGAAGACATGGCTGACAGTAGGGTTCCTGATGAAGACGTATTGGCAAGAAATCCAGAAAGGCAGAATGCAACATATGAAGACAAAAGCTGACATGTACCTCGTCAACCTAAGTGGTGCCCAGAAGGTTTGACCAGGTCTCAGAAGAGAAGAGTCCAGCGCTTGCGACAATTAGAACAACAAGAAGAGATTGAGAAGCAAACACTTGATAAGAAGAAGGTCCGATCACAAATCTGGCGACCTAAACCTAAAGCCGATAGTAAAAAGGAAGGTCAACCAGTGGCAGATGTTAACATGATCTTCATGCTACCCAAGGAATTCATGACTCTTGAAGGCAATTCAGATGATTTAGATGAAGAACTGGGGATGGCTCAGTTAACTTTGGATCCAATGTTGGCTAGCTTTGAGAAACCAGATGAAGAAAAATGGCAGCACATGAAAGCTTTGTTTCTCAAAGGACTTGTTAATGGAAAGCCAGTCACAAGGCTCCTAGTGGATGGTGGTGCATCGGTCAATCTCATGCCCTACTCAATGCTTCGGAGATTTGGGAAAGTGAAAAAGACTTAACCAAGACCGATATCATGCTACTTGATTTCGAAAGAAATTCATCATCTGCGATGGTTGCTATCTGTGTGGATCTGACAATCGGCAGCAAGACTCTTCCAACTACTTTCTTCGTTATCAAGAGGAAAGGGTCATACAATTTGCTACTTAGGCGAGATTGGATTCACGCCAATTGTTGCATTCCATCTACTATGCATCAATGTGTGATCCAATGGATCAGAGATTCGGTGGAAGTAGTCAACACCGATTCCTCTGTCCATATTGCAGCAGCCGATGCACACTGGAATTTTGATAAAGTGATCTGCATATCAGGGAAAATATGGGAGACATATTTCCTCAAGATGTCTGACTTCGAGCTTCAGCCAATCCAGGCGATCGGTTCTCAAATATAAAAGAAAAGACAGAAAGCTGCATCGGCCGATTAAGAAGATTGGACTTCAACAAAACAAGGTCAATGTTCTTCAAGACCAAAGCAAGTTGGAAAAATGGATTAACTACTTAGCCAATTACTACTTCTGGCTTCTTAGCCGATTTAGATTTCGGGTGATAGCCGATACTGAGTTATCACCTTTAGTGGAAAAAATTGTAAAAATCAAAAGGTGTTCAAACACTTATAGCTGATCTATGATTCGGATAATGGCCGATGTAACAATCGCCCTTAGAACAAAAATATGATATATATATATATATATATATATATATATATATATATATATATATATATATATATATATATATATATATTTCTCTCATATGATGAGGATATTGAATCGATGAACACCAGAGAGAGATGGGGAGCCGCGAAGAGGAAACGGAAGACTAAGATCTTCCCCAGAATTTGTGATATTCCGCCAAAGGCTTCACGAGTTGATAACCGAGATGGTCGTCCCCTTGGCGCGCTCCTTTTCCGACACCGGTGTAGCAAGACATTCTACCTTGCTCCGTCCCTTCAGTCGTTGAAGCCAAGCTTTTTCACAAGGATTCTTCTAGCTGTTGTACCTCCTGGCTTCGCAAGAAGAGTCGGAGAAGGCGAGGTGACGCTGCACTACTTCACAAGAATTCTTCTAGCCATGGTGAGAAAGGGGAAGGAACGAACAATCAAACAACAAAAGCCTACATCCTATCAGATCTAGCATTTGCACCATGGTGGAAGGTGCAAAGAGCCGATGAACATTCAGTTGTTATTTATAGCCCAAACCAGAGGGGCTGGAAGCCGAAGAAGATAAGAAGGAATCAAAAGGACACCAGATCCGGTCAAATTGGAAACAATCCTTCCATGAATGGCTCAGATTTCAGAGAGTGACATTGATTTCAGTGATCCGTTTCCCTAAAAAAGGGAGGAGCGCTCAGAAGCTATTAAGGGAAAAAAACTATGTACTCCAGAAGAAGAGAAAGAGAAAAGGGGTATTCCTAAATGTTACTGAAGACATCAACAAGCTTACTGGCAGCGACATGAAGCAAAACTATTTCAAGGAGGTGCTTGTTGCAGTAAACAAAGCTTTAAGTCTTCCTGAATACACTCCAAGAGAAAAATGCCTCCCATCCCTAAGAGCAACAAGCCGATCCAAAAATTTTTGGCTAAAAGAGAAAAGGGAGCCTACGAAAGGGAACAAGTGAAAACCATTGGATTACCAGCTGAGTTTTATAGGAGGGATGCATGGAAAAGACAGTTCAGAGCCACATGTTGACATTAAAGGGTTGTTGGCATTTAAGAGTAGGTGGGAAGCATTCATCTACCACGATTCAGAGGAGTCACAAGATGGACAGTAAATATTGTCAGAAGAGAGATGGGTTATTCAGACAGCTGACCACAATAAAGTAAAAGCTAATTACATCGGCTAAAATTTATTGACAGCCGATCACATTACATCAAAATTTTGCTGGATCTTTGGCTTTCTCTAAATTGAATCTTGGTGATGTCTTTCACCATCTACTTGATTCAAATCCTCAAGAAAATGCGTCCTCCTAGCCTCCATAGCCTCTAATTTTTTCTCATCTGTGGAAACTATAAATCAAAGACCTCGCTTTTCCTCAACAGCGGAGCTCGTTGATTCACACCATGAGCATTGATGTTCGTCGGGATCCTTTCTACATCCTCACGATTGAAAGACTGAAGAAAAGAGACAATAATTATCGGCAAGACACGAGAAATAAAGGCAAAAGCTGATTCATGGAGGAGGAGGACATCGCATCGGAGTCAAAAGAGAAACAGATGCCTAGCTAATGATTTAGCTTCTGGAAAGCCAACATTGACTCAAAGACATGGCTAGCACCAACAAATTTAGATTGGGGATTCTATACGTCGACAAACTACAGAGCATATACCAAGGATGATTATCCTTCAACAACACTGACAGCAACTGCGACCTGCATAGCATCATCCATGTACAGAGCCCTGATTAACAAAAGTTCATCAAGGGACAGTAACAGGTACTGCTTCCTAAAAATATTTGCAAGAAGAGATGCCACCCATGCCGAAAGTAAAAAATCAGCCTTTTTTTGGAATTATCGGCTAAGGAAGTAAAGTAGCCTAAAGAAGGAGTTGATATCCATCAAGTTAAGGTTGATTTTTATAGGGAAGCAACGCAAGATGATGGATTCAAAACCATGTGATGGCAACAATGACAGCCGTCATACAAGGAGAATCAATGGTGTATAATCGGATGTGTTTGAGTTGATGGGCAGCTAATGTCATTGATGAGGAGAGATTACCCGGAAGTTATCGTGCAGATTGATTTTTCAAGGAAAATCACGAAGAATCCTTAGGGATTGAAAGGGAGAAGATAAGAATTTCAAAGCAAAAGAAATTTACTCTGAAACTGGGGGCATGTGTTGACACTATTTTTTGACACATGTCAGAGAAAAGCCGAAGAGACATCAGGAAGACCTCAAAGCTGATAAAGAAAGGGAGAAAAGTGACCAGCCGATCTAGGATCAGCCGATTGATGGAAGAGAAACATGGCAGAAGAAAAATATGCCAAAGGAAAGAAGATGGAGGCGGGTCAACAGTCAAGTTGACATCGGGTCAAAGTCAGTTTAGAGAGTCTGATTTCTATGAGAATCATTAAGTTTTTGGTAGATTTTATTTCTTTAGATTCAAGTAAGCTTTGTCATCATCGACTAGGAGTCAAGGTGTCCTCAGAACATAAATAGCGGCCCTGCGTGTTCGGAGAGAGGTCGTACACACCAATATACACAAACCCTTTACTTTTTCAACAAGTCGGTGACTTCGCCAAAAGTTTTATTTCTTCTTGTTTTCTTGCAAACGTTGCTCTTCTAGTTCGTCGGGCTGCATCGAGCGATCTCCGGCAAGCTTGTAAGTACCGTTTTATCGAATATTCACTAGGTTTTAACCTCCGGGCGCATCGCTGTGGTTTCGTCTAGTTTTATTCACAATTTATCGATATCAGCTAGGTTTGCAAGACTTTTCTTGTTTATTTAGCTTTTATCACCAATTTATCCAGCCTGTGATCATATCATATCGGCTACCTTCGCTCCTGCATTGATTCATAATGATACAACCGATCTAGATTGGTTCGAGTGTTGTCTTGTAGCACTTAGTTTACTCTTCTTTTGCTTGCGCTTTGCCTATGTCATCAAATCGACTGATCTAGCCGTTTTGAACATACTTGCACTTCGGCTGCTATGTCAGCTAGCCGATTCGCTCTACAGTCGTATCGGCCGATCGGGCTGTTACTTATTGAAGACCCACATCGGTTCTCTAGCCGATTTAACCCTTTTCTAACATTTCCTATCTTTCTGTGCCGATCAACAGGTCAGGTCGACTGGCATGCCTTGTTACATCCCGGGGATCCGTTACGTGTTGCTGTTGAAGAATTTTATTCTGTTTTTTGCGTCAACAGCCGGTATACTAGCCGATGCTGTGACGGTAATCGACTTATTTGGACCTCTTTTTCTTTCTCTTAATACATTTCCCAGCTCCTTATACTTTTTCTATCTGTAGTCTTCGGTCTGTTGGACAAATTTATCCAAGAGAAAGCAAGAGCTTCATCAGCACAAGATGTTGTACCAGAGTCAAATCAAGAGCAAGCCAAAGCAAACTTTTTATCGACCAATCTTCATGGAGAGGAGTTCCAAACACAGAAATCTGAGGAACCTCAAAGTCAATCTATTGCTGAACAAGGACTTCTGAAATCAGCCACTCTTCCTGGTGATGAGCTCCGAGGTCAACAAGCTGATGTTGAAACAGAATCAACCACTCCTCTCAATACTGAAAACTAGAAGGAGTCTGCCGAACTTATCTTCTTAGATGAAGAGGAACCAGTCACATTGGATTCTTCTAATCCAACTGTAAGCACACTTTTCTTCGTTAATCTTGCTTTATGTTTGCTCGATAGTAGTTCCTTTGACCGGCCTTTTACTTCTGCAGATTCAAGATGACCCCTCCATCGGCAGCTCTTCTCGTGTATTATCTTTGGGCCAACTTCCTGACGATGTTCAAGCACGTCTTTGAGATATGCTGCTCCTCCTTGATCAAGACATTAGTCAATTGGTTCAAGAGGCAGAACCGATCAGATAGATTTATAAGCAGATAAGAGGGTAGCTGCCAGCTGAAGTAAAAGATAAGCTTCATCCAGTTGCTTTCATAGAGAGTCATCAGCTTTGTGTTGAGCATGCACAGAGTCGTTTGGAAGAAAGAACTCGTTAGGAGAAGTTGGTTCAAAATCGAGAGGCTCTTGATTCTCAGATAGCCGATTTGGACAAAAGGATCCAAGTCTTGTCTCATTCTCGTCCCGAGATCTCTGCCACTATTGACTGGATGAATAGAAGACGTGTGGGTCTTCTTGCAGAGTTTAGGCAGCTCAAGGAGGATATATCCTTGGCGGAGAAGAAACTAGCAGACCTCCCAAACACGATCAATGGTATGGAGCCCAAGAAGGATGACATTGCCAACAGAGCCCAAGCTATCGGCCGAGAGGAACGACTGATCTCTGGTTCAGCCGACGCCTATCGACAAGAGATAGAAAAAGTTGACCAGCTCCAGTTGGATGCCATCAATGCCATTCATTCATTAGGCATAGTTTAAATGCCCTTGCATGTGTAACTCTGAACTTGGTATTTTGTAGCTGGCCTCTTAATGTTAGCCAACTTGCAATGATCTTCTTTTTTTGCCTTGTCCTTTTCTTTTGACCGAACGCTTAATCGGTCAATAAAAACGAGTCATCTCCATCCTCTTTCTTGTACTCTGATGTGATGTCTTCCTCTTCCTCTTCTGTGAATCAGGTTTGCTTCAATCCTTTCTTTTATCTCTCCATATATGAATTTCACATGGTAATTATGCCTCTTTTCTCCTCAGTCTCCCAACCGCGAGGTCGTAGAAAGGATCTTGATGAACATTAACGCTCATGGTGCGAATCAACGAGCGCCATCGTCGAGGCAGAAACGGGGTCTTCAACTTGTGATCTCCACAGATGAGAAAAAAATTAGAGGCTCTGGAAACCAGGAGGACACACCTTCTTGAGGAACTGAACCAAGTAGAGGATGAAATAGCCATCACCAAGATGTAGTTAGAGAAGGCCAAAGATTTAGAAAAATGTTAATGTAATTTTTTCTTCTCAGCTGATGTAATCGGCCTTAATGAATTCCTTTTCTTTTTTTCAGCCGATGCAATCGGCCTTAATGTATTTCCCTTCTTTTTAGCCGATATAATCAACTTTTATCTTATTGTATCTCATCTTTAAAGACAATCATCTGTATGATTTTCATGCATTCCCTGGACGGTTCTTCACTTGCTTCTTTTCATAGGCTCTTTTATTTTTTATTTTGGCCGACAATCTCTAGATCAGCCCTTTTCTTCTAGGGATGGGAGGCATCTTCCTCTCGGAGTGTATTCAGGAAAAATTAGTACTTCCTCCAACTCAACAAGCGTCTTCTTGAAATAGTTTTGCTTCATGATGCTGCCAGTAAGCTTGTTGATGCTATCAGTAATATTGAGGAATATCCATCTTTGTTTTCGACTCTACTAGAGTACAGAGTGTTTCCCTTCAATAGCCTCTGAGCGCTCCTCCCTTTTTTGGGGAAATAGATCACTGAAATCAATGTCGGCCTCTGAAAACTTAGCCGTTCACGGAGGGACTATTTCCAATTGACCGGATCTGGCATCTTTTTTATTCCTTCCTATCTTCTCGCCTTCCACCCCTCCTGGTTTTGGCTATAAATGGCAAACGAATGTACATCGGCTTTACACATCTTCCACCATGGCGCAAAGATTAGATCTGATAGGGCGTAGGCTCCTACTGTTTGATCATCCTTTTCTTCCCCTTTCTTGCCAAGGCTAAAAGAATTCTTGCGAAGTAGTGCAGTGTTACTTCTCTTCCTCCACCCCCTTTTGTGAAGCCAGGAGGTACAACAACTCAAAGAATCTTTGTGAAAATCTTGGGTTCAACGGCTAAGGCGAAGGAGCAAGGTAGAATGTCTCGCTGCACATGTATTAGGGGAAGAGCGCGCCAAGGGGAAGACCATCTTGGTCATCAACTCGGAGAGCTCTCGGTGGAAGATCACAAATTCTAGCGAAGATCTTAGTCTTTAGTTTCCTCTTCACGGCATTCCTCTCTCTCTGATGTTCATCGATTCAATATCCTCATTATACGAGAGATAGTTTAGTCATCCTCCAATTATGTAACCCATTGATCTTCAAAGCGGATGTAATCACCATGTACTGAAATATGAGAGAAAGAAATATATATCTTTATTTTTTGTTCTAAGGGTGATCGTTACATCGGCCATTATCCGAAATAAGAAACCGAAGATACAATCAGTTAGATAGATCGGCTTTACATTTTTTGGACTAAAGGCGATATACACAATATCAGCTTTCTAATTTTTACACTAGAGGCGATTTAATAAAATCGGCTACGACTCGAAATCTAAATCGACTAAAAAGCCAGAAGTAGTAATCGGCTAAAAAGCCAAAAGTAGTAATCGGTTAAATACTTAATCTAATGTTTCCAACTTTGCTTTGGCTTTGATGAGTATCAGCCTTGTCTTGTTACAGTCCAATCCTTCCAATCGGCCGATGTAAAATTTGCACTTCAATTTTCTTCATATTTTGGAACCGATCATTTGGATCGGCTGAAGCTCGAAATCAGACATCTTGAGGAAATTTGTCTCCCAAACCTTTCCTGATATGCGTATGACTTTCTCAAAGTTCCACTATGTATTGGCTACTGCAATGTGAAAAGAGGAACCAGCATTGACTATTTCCACCGAATCTCCAATCCATTGAATCACACATTGATGCATGGTAGATGGGATACATCAGTTGGTGTCAATCCAATCTCGCCCTAGGAAAAAATTGTAGGACCCTTTCCCTTTGATGATGAAAAAGGTTGTTGGAAGGGTCTTACTGCCGATTGTCAAATCCACGCAAATAGCACCCATCGCACAAGATACGTTTCCTTCAAAATCAATTAGCCTGATATCGGTCTTGGTTAAATCTTCCTCACTTTTTCCAAATCTCCGGAGCATTGTATAGGGCATGAGATTGACCGACGAACCACCATCTACCAAAAGCCTTGTGACTGGCTTCCCGTTGACATTTCCTTTGAGAAATAGAGCTTTCAGATGGTGACACTTTTCTTCTTCCGGTTTCTCAAAACTGGCCATCATTGGATCCAAAGCTAACTGAGCCGTTCCTAGTTCTTCATCTGAATCGGACTCAGGAGTCATGAATTCCTTGGGTAGCATGAAGACCATATTGACGTTTGCCATTGGTTGATCGTCTTTCTTATCATCAGCTTTTGGTTTGGGTCACCAAATTTGGGATCGGACCTTCTTTTTATCAAGTGCTTGCTTCTCAATTTCTTCTTCCTTTTCCAATTGTCGCAAGCATTGGATCCTTCTCTTCTGAGATTTGGTCAACCCATCCGGGCACCACCTAGGTTGTGAAGGTCCGTGTTGACTCTTGTCCTCATGTGTAGCGTGACGCCTTTCTGGATCTTGAGCCAACACGTCTTCGTCGGGAACTCTGCTATCGACCACATCTTCTAGCCAATCGGGCCGACTGTCTTGACGCTTGCCCCCTAGCCGATCGTACACACTTGCCTTGCCCCCAGCCGATCATATACTAAGATGCGTTGGTCGTGGTGTTCTTGCTGATCTTGATTCATGGGCTTCTTGGATGATTGTCCTTCCGAATAAAAGCCTTCACATTCTGGACAGTTGTCAGATGTCAAAAGTTTGATCCCTTCTTCCCAGCAGTATCTGAAAAACGGACATCTCCACTGTGAAGGACCAGAATGGCGACCAGAGAGGGGGGAGTGAATGGGAGCCGATAAAAATTCTTCTCTGAAGAGACGAACTCGGCCTATGATCCCAAATGCAACTCCGGAGTCCTCGACACCCTGCTAGCCAAATCAATGCAGCCACTGGAGTGCTACTAGACCTAGGAACTAGCCACACACCCAAGCTACTCGAACACGCAGTGGAAAACCAACTCAAGCAGCACTACCTAGCCATCGGTCAGACCGGTCCCTAGCACCAGTCAGACCGATCCCTAGCACCGGTCAGACCGGTCCGGAGCTACCTGCTCTGAATTCTCTCAAACTTGCCCAGCAAACCTAGATGGCAATTCTAGGATGTGGAGCAACAAGGAGAAATCTAGAAACCAACCAGGCTAGAGAAAACCACACCACACTCGAGCACACCGAAAACTCTCCACAACCAAACTTGCACTAGAAGCACTCTGCAGACAAGTAGCAAGAACCAACTAAGAAACAATCGTGTTTCCACTGGGAGCCCTACACCGGTCTGACCAGTGCCCTGCACCAGTCTGACCGGTCTGGCTCAGAAACTCGCAACCGCCAAGAACTCGATCTCCAAGGGCCAAAACTGCACGAGATTGAAACAGCTGCAAGCCACGAGAATAACCAACACTCGGGTGATGAACTCCCCGAGAAAAGCCACAACAGGATTGCACCAGTCTGACCGGTCTAAGGCACCAGTCTGACCGGTCCCGCCTGGGCAGCTCGGGATGAACTCCACCCGCGAGTCAACTTCCTCCTTCTGATGACCCGATCTCCCGATTCGCTCCAGGGATTCAAGTAAAACTTTGGGGATAGGTGTAACACCTCATGGACAAGCCATTCCTAAGAAATCGTCCCCAAATATCCACTAAATCAAGAGGAATCAAAAGATGAACACCAAGAAAAACCTTTTCGTGGAACCCAAAGAAAACCCAAAATTTGGGCACCCAAACCCATGGATTTAGAAGGGGATCACCAAGAAAAGAACCACAAGGGGCTCATGTGTGCATCCCGCATCAAATCCACAAAGGGAAGGCCTCAAATCCACCACAAGAAAATCGCCAAGAAAAGGCTCCGAAAATCCACAAAAAGGAAAATGGGAGAGACAACAAAAAACACTAGAGGAATCACGCCGCACCTTCTATACATCAAAGGAAAGATTCATACAAGGTCTACCTTGCCTCCCTAGCATCCAACCCTCTCCAAAGATCTCACCATGAAGCTCTCAAGCTAGTCCTAGAGAAAATAGGAAACTAAAAAGAGAAATTGTCTAAAGCAAATGAAAACCCTAAAGCCCAAGGGATGGCTGCCACAACCCTTCCACCAAGTCTATATATGAGGTCGTCAGGTGGGAGTAAATGACTAAGATGCCCTCTAGCCGATACAACCCCTCCAAGGGCAAATTTCGAAACTTGACAGCCTTTCCATCAGACGGACGCCCAGCAACCGCACCTCGTGTAGCCTCGACCAAGCCCGCGATCCCGATGCGTGTCCTCCACTTCGAGTCACCTAGCGCTCCACGGCCGCCACCGGTCAGACCGGTGCTCGTCAGTGGTCAGACCGGTTTGGCCCACTGGTCAGATCGGTCCAGTGTAGTCTGGAGCCGCCGACCACTCATACTTGGCTTTGAGGATCAACCAAGGAACCCAGTGGTTTTTTGGTGAACCACTACAAACCCTACGAGCTTGGTGCAGCCTCCACGCTGAGCTCCTCGACTTGGCCGCCACGTCCGCTCGGGCTCGATGTTGGCTTTCGGATCAACCAGCGAACCTGCTATCCAACTTCGACTTGCTCTTCTCGCACCATGTGACTCGCACTTGATCCCGCCTGGCCACCGGGTCCCTCGAACCAAGCCTACTTGACCCTCCACTACTCGGAGGCCCTGCAAAGCTAAGACCTTTCTCGCTTGTTCTTCACCTCCACCAACGCAGATCAAGCCGCAACCTACATCCACAAGATAGAGCACAGTGTCAGTCTACAAAACGTTGTCAGTCACTCATCACTACGGAGTGGCCAACCTCTGGCCGTCGGACACTCTAGTCCTCAATCTCCCCCTTGACGAGTGCATTGAAAACACACCACATAATCGATACATAAAGAAAAGTAAAAACAAAAGACAAACTAAACAAACCAAACAAGTGATCCAAAAACCAAACAACACTAACCCTGATCACTTGCAATCCAAAGTCTCGGTCCCCTAAGGTAAGGGCAACGGCTCAACACAACTGAGACAAAAACACCAAAGCTCACACAGAGCAAACCAACCAAAGCAAGAACTCAGACGACACAAGGAGCTCCCTTGAGCAAATGCAGCTCCCCCTAAACCAATCCATGCAAAGTTCTCCCCTTACCTGGAAGAACCGAGCTCTCAGCTCCACACCGGTCAGTACGGTCTCAGCACCGGTCAGACCGGTTGCAACATCTGTAGCAATCCTCTTGACCGGTCAGACCGGTTCCCCACACCGGTCAGACCGGTGGCCACCTGGGAAATGCATATGCACAAAATTCGTCAGAAATTCCACCAAAACTTTCTAAATGTATGCAGCAAGCTATTCCATACCCAAACTTCTCCCCCTTGTTGACAATGCATGAATTAAGGCATTTCTACAAAAAATTTGAACTAAAGGCTTCTCAAGTGGACATAGAGCCATAAAATGTGCTAAGAACAAGCAAATGAACTACTTAGACTTGACAAAGGTTCAAAATAGCATAGCCATCAAGAAAGTCCAGTTGCATATCCACAAGTTCAAGCCATGGTAAAAATTAGCATTTTTGTGAAAAATTTCCTTCTCATGAGCTAAAGACCTAAACATGAGCAAAGCAAACCAAAGTGAATCTAGATCACACAAACTTCATACTAGGTGACATATCCTCATCACAAGATCATTACAAGCACCCATAAGCATCTCATGTCATGTTAAAGCCACCGAGCCATGTGTCTACTTCTTAAAATGAGACTTCTCATGGTAGACATCATGCAACGGTTTAACACCCAAATTATAGCAATTTTAAAGCATTTATGACATATAACAAGTGAGAGCATAACTTCAAGCATAAGCATTTCGTACCAAATTCATTTTTCACAATTAAGCATAAAATGGTACATGAAGTGCCTTTGCGGCAAAAAGAAGCTTATGCTCCCCCACAAGGTATCACGTGGGCTAAACATTCATAATGGCGAATGGGTCTTTGGCCCTAAGTGAAAAGCACATGATATCCAAACATGAATTAAGCATGATATAAACCACCAAAGCACACTAAGATCATACAAAGCCTTATACTCACAAGAGAGAGCCTATCTAGCATTTTTGACAAAAGTAGGCTATCTCATCATGGATATACAACCAAATTATCAAGAGCATAGCTTATCATCCCAAATATCCATCAAGCACATCCACAAGCTTAAACATAGCATATCATAGGGATCAATGTACATAGGAGAAGCCATTCCTAACCAAATGCATATGATATAAATGCAATGCAAAGCTATACATCAAGATACAAAGATGGCTATCCTATGAAATTAACATACATGCTATACATAAAAATAAGCATGTAGCACACCCGAATTTAAAGGAAAATTCGAATGCTCATATTATATGTGCGCCAGGATCAAAGTTCAAACATATAACGACTCAGCGATAACCAAAACACAATGCCATAACGTAAAGAGAGTATTAAACTTTATTACAGACCAAAATGTCTCATAAACAAACTAATATTAACGAGTAGCAACACAGCGGATGAGGTCAACACCACAGGCAGCTGACTGGTGGCACGCCCGCCTAGAAGTCGTCGAAGTCTCCAGGGAAGTCTTCAAATCTCTCCATGTCTGAACAGCATCCGGATTGTGTCGTTGCAATAATGAAAACAAGCGTGAGCACATGCCGTACTCAGCAAGAGGAAACATTATATAACATGCAAGGCTTTATAGTGGAGGGTGATGAGTTAAAGCATTCAGCATTTTAATTGGTCAAGTTTTATTAGCAGCATAAATACTAGCAAGTGTAAGTTTATACCAAACCCACAATCAACATAAGAGAATAACAACATAAATAAAGATAGATGCATCAAGTTAATCATTGACTTCCATAAATTAATCATGTGAGGGTCCAGGCCGCTCTTGACCGTGAGCACGGCTAATCGATTAGTTTTACACTCTGCAGAGGTTGCACACTTTCACCACAAGTTGCGTAAAAGTTCTAGGAACTTTAAACCCAACCACGCGATGCTAGCAAGGCATCATACCACACTACCGAGGTGTGATTGCATAGGGACGCTACGAGGCCTTTAAAAAGATTCCCTAGTAAGTGGTAACCCGCTAAGGTTTCCCCATAAGGGGATGAACCCTCCCCCAAGTGGTACGCCGACCACTTGGCTGGACAAGCCATCACACAACCTATGAGCCCCTTGCCCTTTCGGTAAGATTACCCCAAACTAGAGTTTCTGATTAATTAGCCAAGACAGAGCCATTTATCTTGTGGTTGTTTTCCTGGATGGTTCTCCATGTTCCGATTAAACAAGGTGATCTTGTATTAATGAAGGTATAACAGAAATAAGTCAAGATTAACATTGTTTCATTAATACCACCATGGAACCAGGTAAGCATAGCGAGAACTACCCAACAATAAAAATAAATACCTAGGTTGTTCAAGGTAAAGGGATAAAAATAATCTAGTCATGTCCTTAAAAAGGGTCCCATCAATTTAATGTAAGCAAAAGTAAGAACAGTGAATTAAATGCATGTTGTATAGGTAAGCGGGTATGCATCAAGGTAGACTTGCCTTCAACAGATCCCTATTGCTGTTCAGACACTTGAGCTTCTTGGTCTTCAAATCCTTCAGCCCAAACGTTCTCTACGCATCACATCAAGTACATACAAGCAAACAATGGAATAAAATAAGAAACAATCACCAAATAGTAAGATCAAAGCAAAACAGAGGTAAAAAACTATGCTACTCTATGACACGATCGTTTGGACATAAAGAACGCGAAAAACGGAGTTAAAACGGAAAAGATATGGCTAGAAGAAGATTCAAGGGCATAACTGTGAAGATCTAAGGTTCCAGGGACCTATCTGCAAGAAACCGAGGGCTAAAGCTTAAAGAAACTTAAAAACAGAGGGGTTTGCTTGAAAAACTGGGGCTGTGGACCTCAGGCACTATTTTTATAAAAACCAGGGGCTAAAACAAAAGGAAAAGGATCAAACTGTAAGGGTTTTTATGTGGTGGGAGGACCGGCTTGTTATATTAGAAAGCGCAGGGGTTTTTCTGCAAAAAGCCATGGCCACGCGGCCTTTGACCGGTATTGACCTCCGGCGGAACAGATCTGGGGTGTTGGATCGGGAACGGACGGTTGAGGTCGCGTGTAAGCGGCAGCCGGCGGCGCAGTCGACGGCGTGCGGCGACGCAGTAAGGCAACGCCGGCGAGCTCACACGATTTCGAGCTGGGGTGCTCAAATTGCGACGAAAAACAGCCAGGGAGGTAGAGGGTGCTACGGCAGATCGATCTGGGGTATCCGGAAGGTGAGACGGCGGACGGCGACAGCGCACGGCTCGGTGAGGCGGCGGCGGTGGAAAACGCGACTCCGGCGAGCTCGTTCTCGAAGCACAGGGCGCCTGGATGCAAACGTGCAGCTTTGAGGGACTCCTCACCTCCACGGGGTCCTCCGGGAGCACTTCACATCGACGGAGCGGCGGCGGACGAGCAGGTCAGCAGCGGCGGCAGGTTAGGGTTTCGGTGGCGCGGCGCAAGAGCTCGAAGGCAGCGGCGGCGGCTAGGTCTTGAAGGAGACGGCGGAGCTCGGCAGCTTATATAGGGCCGGGAGAGGTCCTTGGCGTGGCCTTCAAGCCAACATGGAGGCGGAATCGTGCTCGGCTAGGACTCACCCATGGCGGCTTGTCCAGGTCGGGGACGACACGGGGTTGAAGATGACAGGGCGGCCCCACGTGTCAGCGGCCACGGGCGACGGGAAACAGGCGGGGTTACACGGGCCGGTGTTGGGCCGTCTTTTGCTGGGCCAGAACAAACAGCGGGCGGTGGAAGGAGATCAGGGGGCATAGATGGACTTCAGCAGGTTGGGCTCAAACTAAAACTAGGCCGGATAGGGTAGAAGGGTAGGGGACTTAAAAGAAAGCTTTTGAAATTTTAAAAGAGAATTTCAACACATGAATTCAAACTTGAATTTGAATTCAATCAAACAAAAGCAATGCTCCAGCATGTGTGCAACATTAAACTCCTATATTTATTTATTTAATTTTCAAAAATATATTAAATGCCTAAAAATTCAAACACACCTTATGATCCTTAATATCAAAGCCTTGTTTCTATTCAAATTTTATTAAGACAATTTTTTTTGTAAAATTAGGGTGTTACAAATCCTACCCCCCTTAAAATGAATCTCGTCCTCGAGATTCGGAAAGATTGAGAAAAAGATTAGGAGATTCTTCTTCAACCTATGCTCTCTTCTTGATTAAATGGCATACCTGTCATCCTATCTGGAAAATCATCTGAATGATCACACCTTACTATAATATCCTCCAGAACTTTCCCATCAAGCTGGTTCACTGTACTCTCAGAAGATGGTGTTGATGTAGCTGGAAATTCAATCCTCTCTCCAGCAGGACTAGTGAATAGTACTGATCTCTTAGAGCACTGGATCACTGCATCACATGCAACTAACCATCCCATCCCAAGTATCACATCAATCCCTCTTGATTCCAACACTATGAGATTAGCCCAAAAATCTTTGCCCATTATTTTGAGACTGACCTTCTCACACTGATAGGATGCTTTCATTTCCCCCCAGGTAAACTAACTAGCATGTTGCGAGTCATGGGACTAATGGGTATATTATGCTGAGCTACGAACTGAGAAGTAATGAAAGAATGGGATGCTCCAGAATCAAACAAGACTGATGCGGGGGTGGAGTTAACAAGGAACATACCAAGCACCACTTGTGGGTTCTCCTGAGCGGAATCTGCACTCACATGATTCACTCTACCACGTGCATAGTTCTGTTGTCCTCTGCTGCTTTGGGGTGTCTGTCCTCCATTCTTGTTAGGTGTACCTTGTACTGGAGTGCTAGGGATAGTCCTCTTGGGGCAACTGTTGGCGTAGTGACCAAGCTCTCCACACTTGAAGCATGAGTTATTCCCAGGAGTATATGGTCCACTTGGCCTTGCAGGAGTACCGATTGGAATGGTCTGCTGATTCTGCTGGTAAGCGGGGGCATTGGCCAACAGAACTGAACGTTGAGTCTGTGGAGCTGAGCGCGGATACTGCTGTTGTCCATAATTCCCACTGGAGCCTCCAAAGCGAGATGGTGTCCACTGCTGAGTGTTGTAGCGAGGGCGAGTGTTGCTTCCTGATGTTCCTGAAGTGGTAGCCTTCCTCTTCAAGTCTCCCAACTCTCTGCGCTTAGATTCCAAGCATATTGCTCTATCAATCAACTCTTGGAAAGTTGGAAAGGTATGAGACATTAGCTGGTACTGAAGAGGTCCAGCTAATCCTTCCAAGAATAGCTCTTGCTTCTTTCTATCAGTATCAACATCCTCAGGTGCGTAGCGAGACAACTCCATGAACTTCTCCCTGAATTCTGGCACAGACATCTTTTCCTGCTTAAGAGCGAGAAACTCTTTTTTCTTAAGCTTCAGTACACCAGCAGGAATGTGGTGGCTCCTGAAGTTGGTGGTAAACTCTTGCTAGGTGATAGCGTTGGGATTGGCATGTGCGGCAACAAAAGCATCCCATCATGCCGATGCAGATCCTTGGAGTCGGCCTGAAGCATATAGGACCTTCTCCCTATCATCACACTGAGCAATGGTAAGCATCTTCTCAATGGTCTTCAACCAGTCTTCAGCTTCTAGCGGATCAGTAGCATGAGAGAACACAGGTGGCTGATGGCTCATGAACACCCTATGCCTGTTCACAGGAGCTTACTGCTGAGCATGTGGTGGGTTGTTGGCTTGGACCTGTATATTGGCCACTATATTGGACAAGCCTTGGAGAAGCTGCGTCTGAGCTTGCAGGAACTGTTGGAAAGCCGGATCCATTTGCGGTTGACGGGGTGCACTGCTGGAACCAGTGCCTCACCTTGGACAGGTCACTGCGGGTTGATTGACTCCTGAGCCTGACCTGGTTTCCACCATCTGAGAGTTAGGAACATTACTTTAGATGTTTGTACTAAGAGTAAAACTCTGAAAGACAAGGCAGCAAAGACTTTCAATTCTGGACAGATTCTGTTGACTCCAAACAATACGATGTATCTCTTAGTACAAAAATCCAAAAATTATGAAATTTTAACCAGAGAAGTATAATGAAATTACGAAACTATTCCAACTGGAATCACCTCAATCCAAGGTCTGTAGATTTAGTTATGAAATAAACAAGATGTCTGGGTCAGCTGAGTTTACAGATTCTGATAGCTCCAAAGTTTCATATATAACTCTCTGTATATAACTCCTAAATTCCTGAAATTTTTACAGATGAACCCTCGTATAATTTCTGAACTTTTCCAATTGGATTTACTGTATTTGGAGTTTTGTAGCCCGAGATAAAAAT
Source organism: Cenchrus fungigraminus (assembly GCA_036936925.1). Classification (NCBI taxonomy): domain Eukaryota; kingdom Viridiplantae; phylum Streptophyta; class Magnoliopsida; order Poales; family Poaceae; genus Cenchrus; species Cenchrus fungigraminus. The sequence continues at coordinate 85,984,376 of CM072779.1, read as the reverse complement.
AGAACAGTACTGCTAACTCAGAAAATTCCGTGAGCAGATTGAGATTTACTAGATTGTATTGGGGTAGAGCATAGAGATTAAGAGATTAGGACAAGGAAGATATAGATTGGGACAAAGATAAACCCAACTAACACTTACTAAGGAACCAATGTCATTGTGGTCATTACTCGACAACACATTGCACTCAAACATAATACCAACTCAAACATTAACACAACTCAAGCATCCAAACACACCACTAGACTAAGCAAACTTAAACGATCGTTTAGAACTAACGATTACAAAGATCCTAAGCTTAAGAACTCATAGATCCTAAGGAAGCTCTTCAGTGCGGGTGTCTGGAGAGTTGTAGCGAGGCCTCTTGGGTGATGGAGAATGATGAGTTTCCACTTCGCTGTAATGGACCACAGGGGACTCCCTTCCTGCCAGAGTAGCTTCTAGCTGACGTTTCTCTATCTCTGTTTCATAGATCTTTTGTTGAGCTGCAGTAAGCATGTTGTTGGTGTCATCCAAAGCAGTATTGACAGCAGCTAGTAACTCATGAAGGTTGTCTATGGTGGGACTGTGACCATTAGCTGATGCGATGTAGGTCTTGGCTTCACCACTAGCTCTGCAAGGAGTATACAGACTGCGAGTATGTATCAACTCAGAACGCTCCCTGTGAGAGAGAACATAGAGTGCTCTTCTAGCAGCTTCAGCAATCCCAGCTTCCATAGTATCTCTGGCAGCAACATCGTCATGTCTGGATACCTCCACAGGTCCATAGTCTTCAACTCTTTTATAAACGATGACTGTTACTTCCCAGTGAGGCTCAAACCAAGGATGAGTCCACTTCTCACAATGGTAGATTGGATCTTCACCATAGGCCAAACGGTACACTGTCCTTCTTAGATTGTCAGCCATAAGGATGCCTCTTCCATCTTTCTTGTAGCGGAACACCTTCCATCCCACTTCTTCAACTGACTCTCTTCCCTCTTCAGCTTGCTCATCTTGCTCCTCCATCTGATCTTGATGATCTCCTTGATCACCATCCTCTCCCTCTGGAATCTCCTCTTCTGGGTCTTCTTCTTCCCTTGGGAACAACTCCTCTAGGTCTTCCTCAGGTTCTTCATCATCTGACACAGTGATGGGCTCTGAAGCAGGTGTTGGAGACGGCATTGCAGTTGGTGCTTCCCACATTATCTCCTCGTCAGTGTCCCTTTCATGCTCTCTACTCTCCATAGGATAGTAATAATAATCTTGATCCTCCAAATGGCGGGGAAACTGGAAAGAGCCTGTATGAGATGTCTACAACTGACGAACCATCTAAAAAGAAACATGTGATGGATGAGATAGATGTCAAGAAAAGATACTAGAAAGGAGAGAATAAAGTAGAGATCAAGGATGAGATAAAGCAAGGATGACATTATTAGAAATAAAGCAAGCATAAGGCAAGAATGGCTTCTAAGATATTATAATCCTTAAATTCCACCATTTTCTAACTAGGCTAACGTCCTACAGTCAACACGGCTCTGGTACCACTTTGTCACACCCGAATTTAAAGGCAAATTCGAATGCTCATATTATATATGCACCAGGATCAAAGTTCACACATATAATGACTCAATGAAAACCAAAACACAATGCCATAATGTAAAGAGAGTATTAAACTTTATTACAGACCAAAATGTCTCATAAACGAACTAATATTAACAAGTAGCAACGCAGCGGATGGGGTCAACACCACAGGCAGCTGACTGGTGGCACGCCCGCCTAGAAGTCGTCGAAGTCTCCAGGGAAGTCTTCAAATCTCTCCAAGTCTGAACAGCATCTGGATTGTGTCGTTGCAATAATGAAAACAAGCGTGAGCACATACCATACTCAGCAAGAGGAAACATTATATAACATGCAAGGCTTTATAGTGGAGGGTGATGAGTTAAAGCATTCAACATTTTAATTTGTCAAGTTTTATTAGCAGCATAAATACTAGCAAGTGTAAGTTTATACCAAACCCATAATTAACATAAGAGAATAACAACATAAATAAAGATAGATGCATCAAGTTAATCATTGACTTCCATAAATTAATCATGTGAGTGTCCAGGCCGCTCTTGACAGTGAGCACGGCTAATCGATTAGTTTTACACTCTGCAGAGGTTGCACACTTTAACCACAAGTCGCGTAAAAGTTCTTGGAACTTTCAACCCAACCACGCGATGCTAGCTAGGCATCATACCACACTACCGAGGTGTGATTGCATAGGGACGCTATGAGGCCTTTACAAAGATTCCCTAGTAAGTGGTAACCCGCTAAGGTTTCCCCATAAGGGGATGAACCCTCCCCCAAGTGGTACGCCGACCACTTGGCTGGACAAGCCATCACACAACCTATGAGCCCCTTGCCCTTTTGGTAAGATTACCCCAAACTAGAGTTTCTGATTAATTAGCCAAGACAGAGCCATTTATCTTGTGGTTGCACTGTTTTCCTGGGTGGTTCTCCATGTTCCGATTAAACAAGGTGATCTTGTATTAATGATGGTATAACATAAATAAATCAAGATTAACATTGTTTCATTAATGCCACCATGGAACCAGGTAAGCATAGCGAGAACTACCCAAGAATAAAAATAAATACCCAGGTTGTTCAAGGTAAAGGGATAAAAATAATCTAGTCATGTCCTTAAAAAGGGTCCCATCAATTTAATGCAAGCAAAAGTAAGAACAGTGAATTAAATGCATGTTGTATAGGTAAGCAGGTATGCATCAAGGTAGACTTGCCTTCAACAGATTCCTGTTGCTGTTCAGACACTTGAGCTTCTTGGTCTTCAAATCCTTCAGCCCAAACGTTCTCTACGCATCACATCAAGTACATACAAGCAAACAATAGAATAAAATAAGAAACAATCACCAAACAGTAAGATCAGAGCAAAACAGAGGTAAAAAACTATTCTACTCTACGACATGATCGTTTGGACATAAAGAACGTGAAAAACGGAGTTAAAACGGAAAAGATATGGCTAGAAGAAGATTCAAGGGCATAACTGTGAAGATCTAAGGTTCCAGGGACCTATCTGCAAGAAACCGAGGGCTAAAGCATAAATAAACTTAAAAACAGAGGGGTTTGCTTGAAAAACTGGGGCTGTGGACCTCGGGCACTATTTTTATAAAAACCAGGGGCTAAAACAAAAGGAAAAGGATCAAACTGTAAGGGTTTTTATGTGGTGGGAGGACCGGCTTGTTATATTAGAAAGCGCAGGGGTTTTTCTGCAAAAAGCCATGGCCACGCGGCCTTTGACCGGTATTGACCTCCGGTGGAACAGATCTGGGGCGTTGGATCGGGAATGGACGGTTGAGGTCGCGTGTAAGCGGCAGCCGGCGGCGCAGTCGACGGCGTGCGGCGGCGCAGCATGGCAATGCCGGCGAGCTCACACGATTTCGAGCTGGGGTGCTCAAATTGCGACGGAAAACGGCCAGGGAGGTAGAGGGCACTACGGCGGATCGATCTGGGGTATCTAGAAGGCGAGACGGCAGACAGCGATAGCGCACAGCTCGGTGAGGTGGCGGCGGCGGAAAACGCGACTCCGGCGAGCTCGTTCTCGAAGCACAGGGCGCCTGGACGCAAACGTGCGGCTTTGAGGGACTCCTCACCTCCACGGGGTCCTCCGGGAGCACTTCACATCGACGGAGCGGCGGCGGACGAGCAGGTCAGCCGCGGCGGTGGGTTAGGGTTTCGGTGGCGCGGCGCAAGAGCTCGAAGGCGGCAGCGGCTAGGTCTTGAAGGAGACGGCGGAGCTCGGCAGCTTATATAGGGCCGGGAGAGGTCCTTGGCGTGGCCTTCAAGCCAACGCGGAGGCGGAATCATGCGCGGCCAGGACTCGCCCATGGCGGCGTGTCCTGGTCGGGGACAACACGGGGTTGAAGATGACAGGGCGGCCCCACGTGTCAGCGGCCACGGGCGACGGGAAACAGGCGGGGTTACACAGGCCGGTGCTGGGCTGTCTTTTGCTGGGCCAGAACAAACAGCAGGCGGCGGAAGGAGATCAGGGGGCATAGATGGACTTCAGCAGGTTGGGCTCAAACTAAAACTAGGCCGGATAGGGTAGAAGGGTAGGGAGACTTAAAAGAAAGCTTTTGAAATTTTAAAAGAGAATTTCAACACATGAATTCAAACTTGAATTTGAATTCAATCAAACAAAAGCAATGCTCCAGCATGTGTGCAACATTAAACTCCTATATTTATTTATTTAATTTTCAAAAATATATTAAATGCCTAAAAATTCAAACACACCTTATGATCCTTAATATCAAAGCCTTGTTTCTATTCAAATTTTATTAAGACAATGTTTTTTGTAAAATTAGGGTGTTATAGCGTGTATTATGCATATGCTACAAAGTGAGCTCCCAAAGATCAACTCAAAACCAAAAGAGGCAAAAAGCTAGCAAGCTCCCCCTACACACATGCACAAGAGTCAAAGAGCATACAAAGCTCACCCAAGACACATGTGGTAGAGCAAAGAATAAGCAAGCTCACAAACTCCCCCTAAACACATGCATTAGGATCAAAGAGCATACGAAGCTCATCCTAAACACATGTGATAGAGCAATGCCTGCACCTAAAAGGGCAACTCACAAAGACCACAAGAAACAACAAAATCAAAGAGGTTTTTCACTTACCTGATACACTCCTTTGGTTCACACTTGTCCATTATCCCAGAAGGTGATGTGCTCCAAAGACACCACTGGGATGAGGCTAGAGAGCCACCCTCAAACTCCGGTCATGAATCAAACCACCGGAGTCAATCTACCAAATGTTCTCCAAGCCTCCCACCTACATAATAAAAAACGAGAACGAGAGTGAGCAAACATCTCAACACTGGGGTTAGCACAAAATGAGTCAAACCAGTGTAGAGCCATTTGCTCAAAAGTGGGGTTAGCACCATACATCCTATCACGTTCTCCAAAGCGACGACCACAACTCTGCACCATGTCTTGTCTCACTAGAGGAGTACGATCACCACGAAGGGGGAAATGTGGCTCGTAGCTGATAGGCGCTGGCCCAATCTTTCGAGAGGTAGATGGTAAACTCAATTGGGTGGAGAACTCGACGTTGACGATCCGGCTTCGAATCAGCATGATTCGGACCCTACAACCGCTACACCACTGCTCCACTGGTTATCAACCAAGCACAACTTGATTGACCTCGCCACGAAGGCTTTTCCCTGGAAGCGAATCGAGAACACAAGCAAGAAAGTAAAGCACACAAACTGATAATTGCAGATATGAATTAAAACAAAGACAAAGGGGTTCAAGTTCTGATCACAAAAGGACTAATCGACACAGTAGTGATGAACAAAATTGGGGGCCCTGATTCACAGAAAAAGGCCTCGATGGTACAATGGCTACAAAGAAAGTTTGATCCTCGATGGAAATCACAACCTATTAAACAAAACCCAAGTTTCTAAGGTGGCAGCTACAAAGTTTGTTAGAGGAGGGGCGTCTTAGGGTTGGGGGCGACCAGGGGTGGGGCGCCCACAACTTGGGCAAAAGGCCCGACAAACTGGTGACACGGCAGCTTGACAGATTGTGGACGTCAACTTGTTTTAATGATTCCCGTTGACTCCGAACAAATTTGGGCCTGAGACTAGTGCCATTAGAAGCTCTATGAAATTCTGGTTCCACCCATATAAAGAATGTCAAAAACAGAATCCGTATGCGACCAGGGCATCATTTTTAGTGAGTGCTGCTCCTGGACTCCGGACTGGGCTCGAACTTGTGTTGCTTTGGGCCTCCACCTTGGGGACTCGAACCGGATTAGCCTCGGACCTCCCTCTTGACTTGGAAAACCTTGTTGGACTCCTTCTTATTCACTCCTTGCACCACTCATGGACATATGCATGGGCACCATGTCCTCATCAGTAGCCCTCTGAGACTCAAAGCTGCGACGGCCTCTCCCATCCTCATATCGACCAAGAGGTGGAGAACGTCCAGCAAACCAACCACGACCAGGCTCAACATGCCTGCCACCTTATCATGACCACCTGAACCAAACCGATCAACACCATGGTCACGAAAATCAAACTGACCACTTCTCTGGGGTGCACCGGTCTGACCGGTGCCTCCCTGGCAACAACCCGGTCTCGATTAGTAACTCTCTTATCTCCGGAAGCTGGTATAGACCTCACCACAGCCTCTCCTCTAGGTAGTGGCATACGAGGCTCAGGCACACCATAAGAAGGGTAGTACATGTCCTTATTTGCCCGCTCCTTAGCCAACATCTCATCTTTCTTTTTCTTGTAGCAAAACCAATCCTTGTGACCACTCTTCCCACAATACCCACACTGAAACCTCACTAGTTTTGGGTTCTCTTGTGGCTTTGTTTCACTCGGCTTCTCACAAGGATTCTTCTCATTTTGCTCTCTCGACTGGGTGATGTGTGGGATAGGTTTTTTTTGAGAAAATGTGTGGGATAGGTTTTTTTTTTAGAAAATGTGTGGGATAGGTTTGGTAGGTATCTCCTTCTCTTTCTTACCACCGCTCTCACCAAACTTCTCAAAACCCAGATCACGACCATCCGCTCTCTTAAACTTAGCCACCAACATGCCCAGTTGTGGCTCCTATGACCTCAACCAACCCAACAACGTGCACAACCCATCATTCTCATCCTACAGCCGATCAACAATTTGTGCAAGCTCTATATTTTCTCAGTATGCAAATCACATGTAGATCAAGAAGTAGCAACAGGAGCTTTCAAAGTAGCTTCAAGAGAAACAATCCTAGCATGTGATTTATCTAGTTTTCCATGCAACACAGGACAAGAAGTGCAAGCACGAAGCAAAGCAGACCTAGACTTCATCTCATCAAGCTCAGCCTTAAGCACATCTAGTTCCTCCAACTTAGAAGCATGGTTCTCCTTAAGCACAGTCAAATCAGACAGGAAAGTAGTGCAATCAGAGCAATCAACCTCATCACTAATCATAGGAGCAGACTTAATAGCATCCAAAGCAAGCATATCATCAAGATGCCTAGCCTCTAACTCAACCACTCTCTCCCTAGCTTCTTCTAGAGAGGCCCTAAGCTCTCTCCTCTGCTTCTTGGCATCACTGAGCACACTATCACGATTATCTAGCAATTCATTCAACTCTGCATTCTCCTTAAGCAGGAAACCAAGATTAGGAGTTACCTCTTCCTCAGAGTCGGAGTCGATGTCTGACTTGTCCTGGCCACTCTTCTTGCTTGACTTGCTGCCGGTGTTGTGACCCATCACACACAAGCTGGTGAGGCCCTTGAAGGAAACCTTCTTCATCTTCTTGCGCTTGTCACGGTCCTCTTCGTCACTGCTCGAGCTCAAGGAAGTGTCATCGGAGTCGAGCTCTGTGTCACTTGGTTCTTTGATCTTCGCTCGAGCCCTTGGCCTCTTCTTGTAACCACCCTTTCTCGATCTCTACTCGTCCTTATCCCTGTTCTCATGCCTTGAGCGATGCTTGTTCTCAATCTTCGAGTGGTGCTTGTACTCTTTTTTGGAGTCAATCTCCTGAGGACACTCAGCGATGAAGTGCCCGCGCTTCCCACACTTGTAGCAAATCCTCGAGTTCCGCCTGAAGTTCTTCCGGTTCTCGTTCAGGCGACCGGACCTCTTGGTCAGCAAAGCAAGATCCTCATCGTCCAGCACCTCGAACTCTTCATCTGGCAAAGATGCAAGAGTAGATAAAGAGAACATCTGAGAAGAATGATCAGCGTTAGCCCTCGGTCCTGAAACAAGAGCCATACTATCATCAGAAGGGCCCTTGCCATTCTTGGCTCGCAAGTCACGGTCCACCTCAGACGACATGAGCTTAGTGAACAGCTCGTCCACCGTCAGGGTCTCATACACACTGGACTCATGAATAGCCTCAACCTTCGCTCTCTATACATCGAGATCCAGCGCGTGTAAGAGCTTGATAGCTCTATCATGATCATCGTATGGAAGCTCGGTGATGTTGTTCACAATCAGCGTGAAGCGCTCAAACATGGCATCCACAGACTCTCCAGGGAGATGAGTGAAATTCTCGTACTCTCTCTGGTAGGTCATAAAGTGACACGCTTTCACCTGACTATTCCCACCATGGGCATTCCTCAACTGGGTCCATATCTGGTGTGCCAACTTCTCCCCGTACACCCTACTGATCTCGGATGCATAGAGAGCATGATAGAGATAGTCCATGGCCTTGTTGTTGGCATCGAACATATCCCTAGTCCGGGGCAAGAGGAACGACTCCGGTATGACATAGTTCTCGTCAACCGTGACGACCCACAACAACTGACCCTTTCCTCGCAAGAACACGCCCATCCGGGCTTCCCACATCTAGTAGTTCTTCCCATCAAAGTGGGGAGGACCCGAACCCTTCACGTAGTCCGCCATCTTTGGATCTCAACCAGTCAAGGTCTTAATGATCCGTATCCAGCTCTGATACCAATTAAAGGATCAGAATGGCGACCAGAGAGGGGGAGGGAGTGAATGGGAGCCGATAAAAATTCTTCTCCGAAGAGACGAACTCAGCCTATGATACCAAACGCAACTCCGCTCTGGAGTCCTCGACACCCCGCTAGCCAAATCTACGTAGCCACTGTAGTGCTACTGGACATAGTAACTAGCAACACACCCAAGCTACTCAAACACGCAGTGGAAAACCAACTCGAGCAGCACTACCTAGGCACCGGTCAGACAGGTCCGGAGCTACCTGCTGTGAATTCTCTCAAACTTGCCCATCAAACCTAGATGACAATTCTAGGATGTGCAGCAACAGGGAGAAATCCAGAAACCAACCAGGCTAGAGAAAACCACACCAAACTCGAGCACACCGAAAACTCTCCACAGCCAAACTTGCACTAGAAGCACTCTGCGGGCAAGTAGCAAGAACCAACCAAGAAACAACCGAGTCTCCACTGGGCGCCCTGCACTGGTCTGACTGGTCCCCTGCACCGGCCTGACCGGTCTAGCTCAGAAACTCGCAACCACCAAGAACTCGATCTCCAAGGGCCAAAACTGCGCGAGATTGAAACAGCAGCAAGCCACGAGAATAACCAACACTCCGGTGATGAACTCCCCGAGAAAAGCCATAACAGGCTTGCACCGGTCTGACTGATCTAAGGCACCGGTCTGACCGGTCCTGCCTGGGCAGCTCGAGATGAACTCCACCCGCGAGTCAACTCCCTCCTTTCGATGCCTCGATCTCCTGATTCGCTCCATGGATTCAAGTAAAACTTAGGTGATAGGTGTAACACCTCATGGACAATCCATGCCTAAGAAATCATCCTCAAAGATCTACTAAAACAAGAGGAATCGAAGGATGAACACCAAGAACACCTTTTATCGGAACCCAAAGAAAACCCCAAATTTGAGCACCCAAACCCACAGATTTAGAAGGGGGATCACCAAGATAAGAACCACAAGGGGCTCATGTGTGCATCCCGCAACAAATCCACAAAGGGAAGGCCTCACATCCACCACAAGAAAATCACCAAGAAAAGGCTCCAAAAATCTACAAAAAGGAAAACAGAAGAGATAACCAAAAACACTAGAGGAATCACGCCGAACCTTCTATACATCAAAGGAAAGATTCATACATGGTCTAGCTTGCCTCCCAAGCATCCAACCCTCTCCAAAGATCTCACCATGAAGCTCTCAAGCTAGTCCTAGAGAAAATAGGAAACTAAAAAGAGAAATTGCCTAAAGCAAATGAAAACCCTAAAGCCCAAGAGATGGCTGCCACAACCCTTCCACCAAGTTTACATATGAGGTCCTCAGGTGGGAGTAAATGACTAAGATGCCCTCTAGGTGATACAACCCCTCCAAGGGCAAATTTGGAAACTTGATAGCCTTTCCATCATACGGACGCCTAGCAACCGCACCTCGCGTAGCCTCGACGCCAAGCCTGTGATCCCGACACGTGTCCTCTGCTTCGAGTCACCCGGCGCTCCACGGCCGCTACTGGTTAGACAGGTGCTGGCTACCGGTCAGACTGGTCCACCAGTTAGACCGGTCCGGCCCACCGGTCGGACCGGTCTAGTGCAATCTGGAGCTGCCAACCACTCGGACTTGGCTTTGAGGATCAACCAAGGAACCTAGTGGTTTTGTGGTGAACCACTGCAAACCCCACGAGCTTGGTGCAGCCTCCATGCCAAGCTCCTCGACTTGGCCGCCATGTCCACTCTGGCTCGATGTTGGCTTTCGGGTCAACCAACGAACCCGCTATCCGACTTCGACTTGCTCTTCTCGCACCATGTGACTCGCTCTTGATCCCGTCTGGTGACCGGGTCCCTCGAACCAAGCCTACTTGTCCCTCCACTCCTCGGAAGCCCCGTAAGGCTAAGACCTTTCGCGCTTGTTCTTCACCTGCACCAACACAAATCAAGTCGCAACCTACATCCACAAGATAGAGCACAGTGTTAGTCCACACAATGTTGTCAATCACTCATCACTAAGGAGTGGGCAACCTTCGACCGTCGGACACACTGGTCCTCATAGTGACTTGCATTACGTCTCGTCCATTCTTCTTTTTCTCTGATCTTCCTCTGTTGGTGTTGGAACTTGCTCAGAAGTACCTGCGATGTAATATGTTGTTTTGAACCCTTTGAGTTAATTCCTTCTTCGAGCAACCCCTTCCCTTTGGCTTCTTCTGCTTTCATCTGAGTTTCGAGATCAATGGTTCCTTTATTTTTAGCTGATTCAGACGTCAACACCTTTGCTTTGGTTATCTCAACCGTGTGGGTAGGAAAAGGGTGCTGATCAATCTTCATCGGCTTTCCAAATTTGGAAAGTGTTTCAAACTTAAGCTTTCCTTGATCTATTGCATTCTGGATCTGTTGCAAAACACCTTGCACTCATCAGTGTTATGAGATGTGGCATTGTGCCACTTGCAGTACTTGATCTTCTTCAACTCCTCTGCACTTGGTATGGTATGGTTTTGTGAAAGCTTAATCTGCCCTTGCTCGAGGAGAAGATCAAATATCTTATTAGCTTTGGTTGTGTCAAAATTGAATCTCTCAAGTTTCTTTTTGCCGAAAGAACATGCAATTGACTTACTGTTTGGTACCCACTCCACTAAGTCAACTTCAGCTTCCTCCTCGTCATCAGAGCAATCTACATAAGACACTCATTTTTGAAAGTTCCTCCTAGGTTCATATGACCGAGTGCTCTCATGACTTAGCTGATGGAGAAGCTAACTGATGTTCTCGAACACTTGTGATGCATATTTCTCCTTGATGGATGGCAAGAGTCCCTGAAAGGCCAATTCTGCAAGTTGTTTATCGGTCAGAGCCAAGCTGTAGCATTTGTTCCTCATCTCCCTGAAGCTTTGAACGAAGTTGGGTACTGACTCATTGTTCCTTTTCCTCAAGCTGGTAAGATCAGTAATCTTCATCTCATGAATCCCTGAAAAGAAGTACCCATGAAACTGTCTTTCCAAATCTTCTCAACTTTGAATTGAATTGGCTGGGAGTGATGTAAATCAAGCAAAAGCTAGCCCTGGCAGTGAGGATGAGAATAATCATACTCTTAATGACTCATTTGTCCCCGCCTCTCCACACTAAATGATGAAGCGAGTAACATGCTCAATGGTGGAGGTATCATCTTGGCCAGTGAACTTGGTGAAGTCAGGCACCTTGAACCTCTAAGGAAATGAGATTTGATCAAAGGATGCTAGTAGGGTGTTCGATACATGTGCGTTTGCTGCTTTGGTTTTAACATGAATTGATTCTGCAGCATATTTGTAACCTCAGCAATCAGACTTTTCTGATCAATCAGCTGAGAACCTGCCAAAGAATATCGTTGTCCTGAAGTTGCTCCAACTTTTCTTGGCTGTTCCTGAGCAATCGGCTAGATAACTGAAGGATTAGTAGGAGCCCGGTACTGACTTGGAATCTCAATAGTATATGACGTTCCTTGAACTGGCTATCCGGTTGAGAAACCCTGGTTCGACTGGTTCGGTTGTGGTGCAATCGGTTGCAGTATATATTAAGCATTTGAGAAATCCTGGATAGGTTGCTCTTGATATTGCGGTGCCGAGAACATGGGAGGATCTGTCATTGCTTCCAAGAGTGTAGCTTGATTCATGGCTTCGTTGTATTCTTCTTGGAGTTTAGCAGCATAACTCCTTACTGCAGATGCTTTCATGGCCGGACTCATCTGCTCATGTGCCATCTGGTGACTTACGATCGGCTGATTAGCCGAGAACTCACATGATGTATTTGGCTGAGGTGTCATCTCCTGAGTTCTCTGAACTCTCTGAGGAGCAGGTAGTGGCTTTACCATATAAGCTGTAGGGGTGATATTTCATAACTTTGTTGGCTCTGGGTTTTGGGATCGTAGAATGTGAATGTAATACCATTGTCATACTAAAGAGCAGAGCCAACTAGGTTATTGAGCTTAGCTGCATAAGGGCTAGTAGGTTTGGACATTGTTGTATTCTCTTGTCTCTGGCTTGACTCTGGCTTGACTCTGGTGCAGAACTCGCAGGCATACCGAATCCTATTAGCTTTCCATTTGCATTTCTTTCTGGTGGAAATTTTGGTGCCGTAGGAGTAACAGATATGAAGCCTTAAGATCCTGGCTGACTAAACTCCCCCATGGTTGTTGAGGGTGGCAAGGTAGAAGGAGGAGTTATCGTGATGATGCTGGGATCAGTGGTTGGAGCAAGATGAGAAACCAGCAACACTTCATTGAACCTGTTGTTGGAAGAAAACGAAAAAGTCATGCCAGGTTGATAATACACTGGTCCCTTGTACGAGAATTCACATGATGTATTTGGCTGAGGTGGCCGAGAATTCACATGATGTATTTGGCTGAGGTGTCATCTCCTGAGTTCTCTGAACTCTCTGCGGAGCAGGTAGTGGCTTTACCATATAAGCGTGTAGGGGTGATATTTCATAACTTTGTTGGCTCTGGGTTTTGGGATCGTAGAATGTGAATGTAATACCATTGTCATACTGAAGAGAAGAGCCAACTAGGTTATTGAGCTTAGCTGCATAAGGGCTAGTAGGTTTGGACATTGTTGTATTCTCTTGTCTCTGGCTTGACTCTGGCTTGACTCTGGTGCAGAACTCGCAGGCATACTGAATCCTATCAGCTTTCCATTTGCATTTCTTTCTGGTGGAAATTTTGGTGCCGTAGGAGTAACAGATATGAAGCCTTGAGATCCTGGCTGACTAAACTCCCCCATGGTTGTTGAGGGTGGCAAGGTAGAAGGAGGAGTTGTCGTGACGATGCTGGGATCAATGGTTGGAGCAAGCTGAGAAACCAGCAACACTTCATTGAACCTCTTGTTGGAAGAAAACGAAAAAGTCATGCCAGGTTGATAATACACTGGTCCCTTGTACGAGCTCATGATCTCTTCCCTAAGAACCTCTTTCACGGAGTTCTGCACTCAATTGTTGAAGACAGAAGATTTATTGATCAAAGCGTGATCCATAGCTTCTGTCATCATGTCTTGTAAATTTCCAGGCTCGACCTGCACTATGACCTGTGTTGGTTTTGGAAGAGGAACCTTCCTTACTGGCCCTTCTCTAGTGGGGCCGAAGCTGCCCATCAAAAGCCAACCATGTTCTGCCATGCAGTTATCATATTCAGCTTTGTCAGCTTCTGTGAGTTGATCCACAGTAATTTGTTGTATGTTGTCGGCATGGACCTCTTCGGGCTTCGAGAGCTCCTTAGTCATTGTTTGTGATTCTTCGTGTCCCACCGAGCGTGCCAAGATGTTTTGACGCATAAAACGGAATAAAGTTCTTCCTGGCAATACGTAATGGATCCCTGGGATGTCGGGTTAATCGGCTAGAGAACCGATGAGAGTCTTCCACATGGGCACAGCGTAACAGTCTGATCGGTCGATATGGGAGGAGGTGAAATCAGCCAGCCGATGAGGCAGCCGAAGTGTAAGTATGTTCAGAGCGGCTATGTCAGGCGATCTGATGACGTCAGCAGCGTGCGGGATGAGCAGAGCAGGCCAAACGCTACGTGGTAGCGCTCAGGACGAGTATAGATCGGCTGTTTGATCGATACATCGATGACGTAGCGAAAAGTAGCCGATGCAATGTTGCCTCGAGCGGGATAAATTGGTGATAAAAGCTAAATAAACAAGAATTGGTACGAAACTTGCAGATCTAGCTGATATCGATAAATTGTGAATAAATCTAGACAAAACCACAATGATGTTCCCGGAGGTTAAAGCCTAGAAATTACTCGGTAAAACGATACTCACAAGCTTGCCAGAGATCAGTCGATGTAGCCAGATGAGCTTGAAGAACGGCGTCTGAAGAAACAAGAAAACAAGAAGAAGAAAACTTTTGGCGAAGTCGCCGACTTGAATAGTAAATTGCAGGAAAAAGTAAGGTTTGTGTTTGTTGGTGTGTACAATCTTCCTTGACCACGCAGGGTCGCTACTTAAACCCTAGAACACTAAACTCCTAGTTGATTACGACAAGGTTTGCTTGACTAAACGAAACTACAACTGCTAAAAATAAATGACTCATACAAGAGTCGGACTCTTTGACTACTTTTGACCTATTGTCAACCGATGTTGACCCGCCTTAGCCTCCTTTCCTTCCTTGGAATGTTTTTTCCCTTACCACTTTCCTTTCCTCAATCGGCTAATTACCTTTTGACTATCAGCGGGTTCTGTTTGACCATCATGAATTGGCCAGTTTTCTGTTTCGGCCTTCATCGGCTGATTGTTCTTTCCTTCCTTACTCCGAAGCTCTCTTTAGCTTTCTGACTTCATATGTTAAAAACGGTCTCAACACTACTGTTGCAAAATTGTAGCAGTGAGCTCTTTTTCTTTTGGCTGATCTTCCCTCTCACACGGATCAAGAGCTCTCCCAAGAAGCGAGCTGGACATCCAAAGAGCCCTCCCAAACAAGGCAACCAAGATATATGCATTTGGAAAAGTCAAAATGACAATCATCTCGAAACAGAGGGAGCAAAGGAACTATAATCTCAAACCAAACATGATTAAGCTAGCCATCTGCCGACTCCCGAGCACTAGTAAATAGCAGAGACGTCACTGAATACATTCTAGAGTCACAGGGCTTCAATCATATTGAATGCAGCAGCTGAAGAGCATCAAATATTTTCCACATAGTTTTGTGCCCCCTCACTCCACGGACGCAGGAAAGGCACGATGGAGGGGCTCATTCCCCCTTCTTCTTCCTTCAGCCCCCTTCTCCTTCCTCTTCCCTCTTTTTTCCTCTTCCTCCTCCTCCTTCTCTCTTCATCTTTCAATGGATTTTCTGGTGGTCGGGGCTTGAGCCCCACCTGCCCCACCGCCAGATCCGTCCCTATTCCCAGTGTTCTCTTTTACTTCATCTCTCTCTGTGCAAGCTTCTAGGGCAAAGATTTCTAAAAATATTTGCATGAAGCAACTCACCCATGAACTATCACAAAAAATTTAGCAAGGTGAGAGCAAGAGAGGCGGAGACCACCGAATTATTATTGGCAAACACTTGACTCACATTCCCATATGATTCCAAGTGAACCAACAAAAAGAACCAAAAAATCTGAAAACCAAGAAAGGGGACCAAACCAGAGATGCACCTGGCACTTATGAGCCTTAACGATAGACAAAATCCATAAGGAATAGTCATCATCATGAGCGTGGTAGCACGACGCCCTGCACCGTGCCAAAGAATGACATCAGTACAGGAGGGCCTTGCCTAGCCACACAGGAGGCATTACTCCTTGTACTTCATGCTCTCAAGCGTGAACCCAGGCATGTCGAACGAGTCAGCAAACTTCTCCACCTCAGCCTTGAGGTTTTCGATGTCCTTGTTATTCACCAGGCCCTTGTTGAAGTCCTTGAGGAGCTTGCCATGCTCCTTCTGGATGTTCAGGCAGAGGGTCACCGCCTGGTGGAGGAACTCGCCGATCTGCTCAAAGTCTTTCTCCACCAGACCCCTCGAGGTCATCGCGGGGGCACCTGAAAACCATACCCATAGTATATGAGAAGTATCGGTTAAGCATTCCAGTAAAGTTGTAGACTTGAACCAACTCATTAACATTTGCAAGAGCTACACCACTTCTATGTAGAAAATTATGATGACGAGTCAAGTGAAATGGAACCAAAACTATTAACATAGTTGCAATAACTAAAGAGATTGAATGGTTCATAAGTGAGTATAGTCACCCTTCACATGGAACAAGGACCAAGAAAAGGCACAAGTACCAAACACTCCATATGGATTTTGGACAATGGGTACCAGTGTACAATGGTCCAATACAATTGTGACAACACCGCCCAAGACAATCCCGTATTATTGCCTAAACCATTTGGCACTTAAGCAATAACACAGGAGTAACTTGTCGTTGTTGCCGGGTCAAGCCCGGTGAAATCACTTACATAGCAACAAAGGATCAAACATATGCATTAAAACTCACACGAAGGTGAGTCTAGATTACATTACACAACTTAAATCTAAATCTGCCCATAAGTGTTTAATTATTACAAACCATTGTTCAACATGATAAAATAAAAGGTCCAGAGTTCGAAAATAGCAAAAATTAACTAAGCGATATGATCAACATCATAGGAGGCCATCCACGATGCAATCACTCGTCATCATCCACCCATTCCAGCTCCCAGCTAGGTGGAATCTCTCCAGGCCACACATCATTAAAGGCATTACCTGAAAACAACATATATAGCAAGGCTGAGTATACTAATTGTCAGAGGTTTAGATCTGAACAGCCCATAGGGGGGTTAACCCCGGTGGTTTTAGATTCGGTTGGGGGCGATCTAGAGCTAAGGATTTGATGGTTATGCTAGAGCACAGGGAACACGGTGAGTTTATACTGGTTCAAGCCTCCCGAGAGTAAAACCCTACGTCCAGTTGTTGGTGTAGATTGCTTGATGATTGCGTGGTGTGTTGTACATCAGGGGACGTTCTGCCCGCCTTATATTGGCCAGCGGACAAGGTCAGTCGCCCAGAGTCCTGGTCGGTTATGACCAGGAGACCTATCTCTAGTTGATTACAACTATTTCCATATTCCCCGGACTGCCTGTTGGATCCGCCGCCACCTTGCCATGTACTCCAAGTCTCCTAGTCGTTCCGAATAAGGTCTTCAGGAGGTCGTATGGGCCACAGATCAGGTCTGTTGGGCCCACTACCAGGTCGGTAGGTCTTCTAGTGGGCCGGAGCCACTTGTCGGGGACGGCCATGAGCCTGGTCGGTGGGGACCCAAGGGTACCCATGTCCCACAAGCCCCCGAGCGATGTGTAGGTGCAGTGAGCTTTCGAAAGAGTCATGACGAAGTCGTGGAGCCATCAACAGGTCGAATAGCATGCACGTCGGTCCAAAAGAAAAAAGTATCCAGCTTAGCAGCCGACTAGTTCGTAGAATCCCGAAAGTAGCGAGGTTTAGTGCCGACCTATAGGAAGTAGACTTCCAATAGGTTGAAGCGACGATGAAAAAACAGAGGGTGTTTGAAAAACGCTCTCGTAGAGTAGTCCCCGAGCATTGAAGTAGGCAGCAAGACTGCTTCGATGATCCAAAAAAGGAGAATAAGAAGAAATCAGCTCGAGAGCCAACTTGATAAGAAACATGGTTTCCTAGTAGGTCGAAGCCACAAGAAAACAAGAGGGCGTTTGAAAAACGCTCTCGTAGAGTAGTCCCCGAGCATTAAAGCAGGCAACATGGCTGGTTTGATGGTCTAACAAGGAGAGGAAGAAGAAATCCTACTCGTTGTGACAGAACCGTCCAAAATAATTCTGTATTATCACCTAAGCCGGTCCACTTGACCATTAAGCGATAATAAAGAAGTATTCTTTCGTCTCTGCCGGGTCAAGCCCGGTGAATCACTTACAACACATGATCGATAATATGCAACAAAGCCCACACGAAGGTGGGTCCAGAGTATGAATTCAAATTACAGAATAGACCACAGGGTTAAATTATTACAAACCAGGTTTCATGCATAAAAGTAAAGTTCAGAGTCTCAACAACGGAAAATTAAACTAGTCGTATGATACACATGGGAGGCCATCCATAGCATATCACTCATCGTCATCACCATTCTCCCATTCAAGTTCCCAACCCTCAGGGATAGTGACAGGACAAATAGTATTACTTGAAAACAACAACACAAGCAAGGCTGAGTATTCTAATACTCAGCAAGACTTACCCGACAAAATGAATTTAAACTAGACATGAAAGGCTTTTTGGCTGGTGGGTTTGTTTTGCCAAAAGTGACTAAGAGTTCATCCTCAATTCCAATTTTTAGCTCAAATTCTAGTAGATTAACCATTCTAGGTAAGCACCTAAACTAATCAAGCAGTTGTGCAAACAATATTATTCAAGCAGCAAAATTAATCCATCTATTCCATAATACAAGATGGGGTAGTCATTGGTTAAGCAGTCTCAGATAACGGCGAGAGACCGATGATCGATCGAATTTATAAACCTTGCAAGGTACAACCGAAACACACGGAAGAAGGTATACCCCAAGAAGCCAAATAAAATCGAATACAGGGTATACCCCGACCAGGCGGTTCTCGTCATTCCCTCAGTTTAGGATCAGATGCTACAGTCCTAAGTACAAGGTTTACTGGTACGCCCAACATAGTATGTCCAGACTCACACATGCACTACAGGTGGTGAGCCTAGAGGCGCACCTCAAGATTAGTAGCGAAAAAGTTCCTGCACTGGTTCATTAGGTACTAGGCTTATCGGTCCCATTCCTGACAAGTGCTTGGTACGTTCAAAAGCTTAACCAGCACATACTACTCGGTCGAGACCGAACCCATTGCTCTTACCACATGAGCGAGTCAGTTTAACCAAAATTATGATTCCAACATAAGTAACCTATATCTCGCGAGCAATGAGACATTACTCGACTTGTACCGTGTACTTAAAGCATGGCACTGACAACCTAGCATACTAGTAAAAGAGCATAGGAACCTAAGGATCATGCATCTAAGGTTTCAAATCAATTCCTGAAACTTAAATGCACATACATACATAAATATGAAAGAATAAATTGGGAGTTTAGGAAAATATGGGTTAATGAAATTTGGTGCTTGCCTTCCTCTTCTTCAACTACAGCCTTGGGCTCTTCTGGACTTTGGCCCAGGTCTTGCTGCACAGCGATATTGTTCACTTCACCATTAGCTGCACCGTCTCCCTCCTGGACGAGCGTGTACGTTCCGTTTGGCAACTCTATATGATACACATGCACATGCATTAGGTGATGAAGAGGGTGGGAGAATTACCACCCAAACTAACTCTTGTTGGCCACATTCATCTAAACACACACTACTTTTCTCACAAAGAACATGGGGTGGTGTGGTGGATCATTAAAAGTTACTTTGATGGTGATTGTGTGCACATCTAAGCAAAATAATTTACTTAACTTCACAAAACAGCAAGGTGGTGTGTTTAATGATAACAACATAAACAATTCATGAATTTCTTAATTAAACCTAAAAGTGAGCAAAAACATATTTATTTAAATTCTAACTAGCATTTCATCAAAAATCCATATTAAATTGAATACACTTCCAATGGTCCTAAACTTTGGTACACAGCAACACATACCTAAACTAAGCTCACATGCCAAAGTTTAGATCTAGATCACATACAAATTAATTTATATTAAAAAGACAAAAATCTAGATCTCAATTTTCTTCTACAAGACATTTATGTCAAATCTAAGCCTCTGACCAAGGCACAAGTGTAGATCTAATTTATTTTTCAAGTTATTAATTTAACATCTTACACAAGATTAAATACAAAACATAAATCACATAAAAGCCTAAAATCACATCCACTCTACCAGAGGTGCTACTCATCATGTCCAAGCGATGGGGTGCATTTGTTCTTAGAGAAACATTTATTAAAGGGACTATAAAATGCATCAAGATTAAATTAGCATAAAGATTACATAAATCATAACTAAATATCTACTCATCAAACTTATGTCAACTTTGGCCACCAAACTAAACATGCCATAAAGAACATCATATCCAAAGTTCACTTCCCTATCATGAGTACATTTTAAATCACCTCAAAAACACCTTAGACTGAGTTTGAATTTTCATTCAAAAACTATAGACAAAAACCCTATATAATCTTTCTAGAAAAGGTAGTGTTTTTCACCATGAACCCAACACAATTAAATTTACATTTTTCTGATATTTATACTATTTTTAATGATTTTTCTACTTTTCAGCTAAGACCCTAAAGAATCTTATTACAACCAAGTCCCTGGATTCGCAGGTAGGTCCTCGGAAATTACAACTAGGTCCCTAGATGAGAATCCCAATCACAAACAGGTCCCCAGGCACCATGGCCGGTGATGGAGGTCAAAATCCGGTGAGCTCGTCGTCGGGATGGACCGGGGAAGTGGTGGGGAGTGACGAGGGGCTCACCAGGGTTCCGTTTCGGGGCTTGGACGGGGGAAAGGCGTGGTCGGCGGGCGTCATTGGCGGCACGGCGGAACTG
The DNA here is from genome assembly GCA_036936925.1 of Cenchrus fungigraminus. Classification (NCBI taxonomy): domain Eukaryota; kingdom Viridiplantae; phylum Streptophyta; class Magnoliopsida; order Poales; family Poaceae; genus Cenchrus; species Cenchrus fungigraminus. Next base: position 85,963,935 of record CM072779.1, on the reverse strand, counting down.
AGGCCGCAGCAGCTTCTGCTCTGGTGTGCGTGCTCGCAGTGGAGGCGAGCTGGTGGCCGGGGAAGGTGAAGTGGAGCCGTGGGGCGACTCTGGTGTGCTCGAGGCGAATGGAAAGAACGAGACTCGACGACCGCGGCTTGGCCAGCTGAACCGTCGCATGCGTGGGCGGAGCGGTGTCGACGGCACCGCGTGGCGCGTGGTGCAAGGCGCAGGACCGGTCGGTCCACGCCTTCCCTGGGCGCGGCGCACGGTCTGTGGGCCGTCGGAGTCCCCACGACGCGCGCGGGTCCACCCCGGAGTCGTCGAGGCGTCCGTACGCCGGCACGAGGCACGGGAGACACGTGGTAGGGGGTTGCGGGCGGCTCCGTGCTCTAGGGTGCGAGGGCGCACGTGCCAGGCGCAGGGCGCCTGTTTTGATTTCATTTGCGCCTCTTCAACAAAGTGAAACTCGAGTTTTTCGAAACAAATTTGAAAATCGCCAAAAACGAAAGTTGTAGATCAAGGATAGGACTACAACTTTACAAAGGGCAACATATGGTTTGATGAACCGTTTGACAGGGAACGCGCACCGAAGTTTCAGTTTTTCTCGGCCCTATTTACTATTCATAAGGGCTTCAACCCTGTTTTTGGCTAATTTGCACTCAAAATTTGAATGTCCGCCAATTATGAAAGTTGTGTTCCCGAAAACAATGAAAAACTTTTGTATTGGCATATTTTGGACTTTTATTATGAAATTTTGAGATAAGGCTAAAGTTCTAAAGAAGGGTATTAAGTCTTATAGAGTTTGACCAAGAACTAGGGGTTTGATTTTGTCAAATGTGTTTCAATTTGTGCTAAACATGATTTGGTGATGCTAACACATGAAATTAGTATCTTAAACATTAGGGATGTTACAGCCTACCCCCCTTAAAAAGAATCTCATCCCGAGATTCGGAATCAAAAGACAAAAGGTAGGGAAAAGAAACTTACGATTTCTGGATTGAAGAAAACTCAAATAATTTTCATTGAGATAATGTTCAGTTTCCCATGTAGCTTCGTCTACATGATGATGACTCCACTGTATTTTATACATCTTTACAGTTTGCCTTTGAGTCTTTCTTTCCTTTATATCAAGAATTCTCAAAGTATGTTCCACAAGAGATAGGTCCCGTTCAATCCAAGCATTTGCTTCATTGATTACTTCTCTGGCCGGTTCATGAGCACATCTCCTTAATTGGGATACATGAAATACATTGTGGACGGCGGAGAATCACTTAGGAAGCTGAATACGATATGCTGCAGGTCCACATACTTACAGTGATCTCATAAGGGCCAATACAGCGTGGAGCTAATTTCCCTTTCACACCAGACCTTTGTACACCCTTAGTTGACGAAACTTTCAAGTACACAAAATCACCAACTTTATATTGCCTAGGTGCTTTTACCTTGTCATAATGACTCTTTTGCCTCATCTGAGCTATTTTCAAATTTTCTTTGATTACTCTCACTTTCTCTTCGGCATCCTTAACTAGGGTTGGACCAAAGAATTTCCTCTCACCGGCTTGTGACCAGTTCAAGGGAGTTCGACATCTCCTTCCATAGAGAGCCTCAAAAGGTGCCATTTTCAAGCTAGCTTGGTAGCTATTGTTATAAGAAAATTCCGCCAAGGCGAGACACTTGTCACAACTTTTATCAAAGTGAATCACGCAAGCTCGCAACATGTCCTCTAGAATTTGGTTTACTCTCTCAGTTTGACCATCAGTCTGAGGATGATAAGCTGAACCGCGTATAATTTTGGTTCCAAGAGACAAATGTAATTGTTCCCGGAAACGTGACACAAAGAGAGAGCCTCTATCTGAAATGATAGTCTTAGGAACACCATGCAAGTGAATAATTCGATCAATATAAATATTTGCATAATCCTTGGCATTATAATTGGTGTTGACCGCAATGAAGTGTGCAGTTTTTGTCAATCTATCCACAATAACCCAGACGGAATCGTGATTTCTAGATGTCAGTGGCAATCCCGACACAAAATCCATGCTTATGTCATCCCATTTCCATGAAGGTATTGGCAAAGCTTGGAGAGTACCGGCTGTTTTCCAATGACTTGCTTTAATTCTCTGGCGAGTATCACATTCCGATACATACTTTGCTATATGCACCTTCATATTGGTCCACCAAAAGTTTTCTTTCAAGTCTTGATACATTTTGCTACTTCCGGGATGAATAAAAAATTTTGAGAGATGAGCCTCATCCAAAATTTCCTTTTTAAGTTCCCAATCATCAGGAACAACTAGACGTTGCCCAAACCAAACTATATCCTTCCAATCCTTACGAAAACAATCATATTTAGGATCTTTTTCTAATAATTTCTATTTTATTAACTGAACGCCCTCATCCTGAAGTTGAACCATGACAATCTTATCAAATAAGTTAGACTCAGCGGAGATAGCATTTAGACTTCCTTTCTCCACAATTTCTAAGTGAAGCTTCCTCAAATCCTCACATAAAGTGTCACTATGAGGTTCCACCGATAGGCAATTGCAGTGAGCCTTACGGCTAAGAGCATCTGCAACTACATTAGCCTTTCCAGGGTGGTAGTGAACCTCAAGATCATAATCTTTGATCAACTCTAACCATCTTCTTTGTCTCATATTCAGATCGGCTTAAGTGAAAATATATTTAAGACTTTTGTGATCAGTGAAGATGTTGTAGCGATTTCCCATAAGATAATGCCTCCAAACTTTTAAGGCATGAACGACTGCTGCTAGCTCTAAATCATGTGTGGGATAATTCTTTTCATGAGAGCGAAGCTCCCGTGAGGCATAAGCAATGACTCGATTTTCTTGCATAAGGACGCAACCAAGACCCGTGCCTGAAGCATCACAATAGAGACCTCATATGCCTTAGAGTTGTCAGGGAGTCCTAGCACTGGGGCTGAAGTTAAAAGTTCTCTTAGTGTATGAAAACCCTTTTCACAAGCCTCACTCCATACAAATTTTACTCCTTTCTTTAACAGCTCAGTCATAGGCTTTGCAATTCTAGAGAAGTCCGGAATAAATCAGCGATAATAACCAGCCAACCCTAGAAAGCTGCGGATTTGATGAGCTGATTTTGGAGGTTGCCAATCCATTACTTCTTGAAGTTTACTTGGGTCGACAGATATGCTCTCACTGGAAATAGTGTGCCCCAAAAATTTTACACTATCCAGCCAGAACTCACACTTGGAGAATTTAGCATAGAGTTTATGATCTCTCAAGCGTTGTAAAACAATGCGAAGATGTTCAGCATGTTCTTTCTCATTCTTGGAGTAAATCAGGATGTCATCAATGAAAACCACTATGAATTTATCCAACTCCGTCATAAATACGGAATTCATAAGATACATGAAGTACGCTAGTGCATTTGTAAGGCCAAAGGACATGACCAGATACTCATATAGGCCATAGCGAGTGGAGAATGTGGTCTTTGGAATATCACTAGGCCAGATTTTTATTTAATGATAGCCAGATCGAAGATCGATCTTTGAGAAAACCTTGGCTCCAGCGAACTGGTCAAAGAGAACATCAATGCGGGGTAAAGAATATTTATTTTTGATAGTCACCGCATTGAGAGGTCGGTAGTCCACACACAACCTCAAGCTACCATCTTTCTTTTTCACGAATAGGGCTGGACAACCCCAAGGAGAAGAACTTGGGCGAATATAACCCTTATCTAGCAATTCTTGAAGTTGATTCTTTAGTTCAGCTAACTCTTTGGGTGGCATTCGATACGGTCTTTTAGAAATGGGGGCATTTCCAGGCTAAAGTTCTATAACAAATTTGATATCTCTATCTGGTGGCATGCCAGGCAAATCATCAGGAAAGACATCTGTGTACTCACACACCACTGGAATGTCATCAAGTTGAGAAGTTATTGCTGTGAAAGCACAAGAACCCTTATAGCCTTGGGTAGGAAGGTAAAGAATTGAGTTTCTAACGATAGGTGAATTGATTTCTATCATTCTTTCAGAAATATCCAAGATAACCTTGTGCTGACTCAGCCAATTCATGCCTAGGATAACATCTACCCCATCCAAACTCAACGTGACAAGATGGGTGGGAAAGGTCTTGCTACCTATCTCAAGCGGTACTCTTAAGGCTACGTGATGGGAAGCAATTTCTCCACCCGGTGTGGCAATCATATATGCCTGGTTTGTATGACTCCATTTTAAACCCAAATTACTCATAGTTTTCACATTTATAAAGCTATGTGTAGCACCAGAATCAAATAATATTGTAACTAGGTGACCTCGGATAGAGAATGTACCCGTCAAGACCAATGTTGCAAATCGCGGGCTATAGAATTTAGCGGAGTCCTTCCGGAAAAGCTATAAGAGCTATAGCGCAGCTATAGCGGAAGCTATAGCCTTTAGCAGTATGCCAAAGTAGTAAAATTTAGACCTAAACATTATTAATTTTATAAATTTCAGCTCATATTTCATATATATGTGTAGGCATTAGTGAAAACATAAGTAAATTAGTCATGATTCAGAAGATAAGTCATAAATCATAACTCATAAATATCAAGTATACAAGTTCGTAGCTGAACCATAGCGGTGTTAGCGGTGCTAGGCTACTGAATTTAGCGGAGCTATTTCATGATATATCGGAGTTAGCGGCATTAGCGGTAAAATATGCAATATCGTAGCGGCACCTGTCTCAAAAAGCTATAGCTGAGCTATATCGAAGCTATAGCGGGCTATTTGCATCACTGGTCAAGACTAGTGCTCCCTCTGGAAGATCAACCACTATGGTGAAGTTCAGTCTACCCTGTTTCACCTGAACATTCTCCTTTTTGCCCTGATTCCCTTGATTGGAACCTTGCCCTTGATTCTGCTGATTGTTTTGCCTAGGGCGAGGATACTTATTAGCATAGTGCCCAAGCTGTCCACAGTTGTAGCAACGACGATCATCACTATTGCGTGAAGGTGGGGGTGCATTGGGCTTTGAAGCTTGCTACTGGGTATTGCGGAAACTGAAATTTCCATAAGGTTTATTCTGTGATTGTTTCATCACCCAGCGTCCAGATGAAGATGGCTGGGTGGAACCCTGCACATTCTTCTTCACAAATTTAAACTTCTTGCCTTGCCCACTGCCCGAGGCAAGATTAAACTTCCTCTTTCTATCATTCTGAGCCCTCTTCATGGCGTCCTCCTGAGAGATAGCCATATTCACAAGCTCAGAAAAGCTGTCAGGCTTTACTAAGTTCAGCCTTTCATACAGCTCACCATCAAGACCATGCCTGAAACGTTCCATTTTCTTTTTATCTGTATCAACATGGTAATCGGCATACTGACAAAGGCTATTGAATTTTTGAGCATATTGGTACACAGTGTCGGACCCTTACTTGAGATCCAACAACTCCCTCATCTTCGTATCAATAAGTCCCTTAGGAATATGGTGCTCTTTAAAGGCCTTTTTGAATTCCTCCTAGGTGATTTCATGCCCTTGTGGCTGCATTGACTTATAGTGTTCCCACCAGATCAACGCCTCGCCCCTAAGCTGCTGGGCGGCAAAACCAGCCTTGCGCTGCTCAGAGCATGGCAGCACGAATACCGAGAACTTGGCCTCAAGGGCCCTGATGAAAGCATCGGCCTCAAGTGGCTCCTCAGCCTTAGAAAACTCAGGGGGCCTCATTGACCTGAAGTGCTCACACTTTGTGACCTAATTAGGCCCATCTTGATCATGACCATGATGGTTCAGCGGCTGCTGCAACCTCTGAGCAATCTGCTGCTGAGTCTGAAGTATCTGGCGCAATACTTCGGTCTGAGCAGCAATGAAAGCCTCTGAAGGTGTCATATGTGGAGGCGGAGGAGGATCACCACCACCATGAACTCCAGAGTGTCCACGGTTGTTCGGTGCATTATCAGCCATCTGAAAATCATTAGACACATATTCAAAGCTTGCTCAAAATAATAACAAGTAGAATATGCATGACGAAAATTTAAAATAGTGAAATTTCAGAATTAGACAGCAGAACAGCCCTGAGTATAAAATTCTTAACTCTCTGTTCAAAAGTCAAAAATTCCTAAATTTTGGTCTGCATGTGTAGAATTTTATAAGCTACAACTTTGGTATTCAACTCCGAGACAAATTCAAATGTTACATGGGTTGAAAAATTCAATTACCGAAGTTCTGTCTAGCAGTTTTGACAGCAAACAGAAGCTTACTAAAAATTTGATATCTCTCAATATACACATGCAAAAATACTGAATTTTTGTGAGCATGTTCATTATAAAATTTTGAACAACTTTGGTATTCATCGCAAAATTCAGAAGTGACCATAACTAGCTTCATTTCATTCATTAGGCAGATTGCTGCTGGAAGGTGTTCACCACAATATTTACATGGATAACAAGTTTTGGAGATCACCATTACATAAGGGGTTACTATGTAGCATCTAGCTACACAAAAAAAATACTCCTAAGTCAGTCTACCACAAACACCAACCAAAATGAGGTCGAACAAAGAATACATGTCAAGTCCTACTACATCATCTGAGAAACTAGTTTCCTATGGAGCCCTCACTAGCTGCTGGATAGCCCGGTGCCGCAGGTGGGGGTGGTGCTGCCTGACTCACCTCGTCAAGGCCGGATACTCCCTGCACCTCCTCAGGCTCAACCTAAATCTCCTGCTGCTCACCCTGTCCAACAGCCGATGGTGGATGCATCTGCTGTAGCAAACCCACAACACCATCCATAGCCTCCGCATTTAGCTCTAGGTCCTCAACCTGCTCCTGCAACTCAAGGATGTGCTGAAGGTGCACAAACCTCTCGGCATCCCTGTCAGCCAGCTGTGCCTGCAGCCCTTGCTGCCCCATCTGCAAGTCTAAAATCTGCTGCAAGTGATTCCCCCTCTCAATCTCCAACTGTACCATCTGACCCTAGAGTCCAGCATTGGCCTGCAAAGCCTGTGCAAACCCATTGTGCTGCTCCACGAAGGCCCCGGCAAGCCAGAGCGCGTTCCAGGTAGCCACAGCAAGACGGTGGCTCACGTCATCGGTGATAAGGCGACGAAGATCCTGGGGGTTGTACAAAGCCCCCAAGCATCGGGTCAGCGCCTGTACTGTGTCGAAAGGAGGCACGACGTCGAGGAGTGTAGCTATGTTGGCCAAACGGCCCAGCCACACAGGGTCGTTGGGGTCCACAGTAGGAAGCAACCCCAACGGAGATGCCATCATCTCCTGAGGGTGGTGACTGCAGACGGCATGGAGCACCTGCAACGCCGCCGACTCCACCGCCTCCAGAGAGCGGTAGCACAAGAGCTCCGTGCTCAAGTCAGCCCACAAGAGCTCCGTGCTCAAGTCAGCTCCGTGCTCAAGGCACCCAGGGGCAGTCATCTGTAAAATAATTACAAACACATGTTAGAACCCACAAAAATGAGGTTAACATGCTATATGGCAAAACTGGTAGTTCTGAACAAAAATTCATAACTTAAAAATCAGTACCCAAAAAATTCCAAATTTTTTTCAGCAACTCGACAACGTTATAACTCACATTTTTGGTATTCAAAGGTCGAACCAATTCAGATTGGAAGAGGGTCTAACTGATCCAGTTATAGAGTGCTATTGCCCAGGAATTTTTCAGCAGGACAGAGCTTCACTAAAAAGATCATATCTCAAAAATTAAGAACCCTATAACCATGAGATTTCGACAGCACAAAGTAGGCTATACATGGAACATTTTTGGTATAGATTGTCTAGGCAAAATCTGTTTGGAACAAGGTGTAAAAATTCGAGTTTTCAGCCTTAACATCTGTTTGACAGAAAATTCAGCATGACCTAGGCTTAGTAATTTAAGCATAACTTCAGTTATATTCATCCAAAAATCATGAAACATTCATGGAGTAAGTTTAGCTAGCTGATGAACAATTTTTCCTAAAGAACACCTAGTCAAAAAAATTTCTAGATAATCCTTCGAAAAATTAGGACAGCAGCTAGTTATATCTTTGATTATCACAACAATTTATCAAACTATCATGAATGGTCCTTAAGGATAACAATTTAGCTAGAGACCACACAAAAGGTGTATTAGAGTCATTTTAAGTTTTGGTAGCTTTTAGCATGATGCAAGAGTATCCTATAAGTCCTCACCAAGAAATTAAGCTTAAAAATCGAAGTTAGTGCCGGTGGCAAGGCATAGATACGTCTCTCCCTATAATAGCTAGTCGAAAGCTATTCGTTTCTTAGTTACTGTACCTAACGAATCGTGGTTAGTGTACCTGCAGAAAATCACAGAACATCCCGAACCTTTCGTGCCAGCACTCACGAAAGTGTCCACGTACATTACCGTTCACTATAGAAACAGTATCCATGCATAAAGCCGCTGCATGGACAGCGTCCTACTCAAACACTCTCCGTTTGAATGGAGTGCATCCTTGCCTCGCATCATCGTGATACGGAATGTCCACGTATGGCAAAATGTGGCGAGACACAAACGCGATAGTGGGTTCCTTTTGGAATAGGTCCCATCCATCCCTCACATGACTTCCATGTGGCACCACCACGTATGGCGAAACGTGACGAGACACAGACGCGACAGTGGGTTCCCTTTGGAATAGGTCTCATCCATCCCTCACATGACTTCCATGTGGCACCACCACGTATAGCAAAACGTGATGAACTAGTATGGTTGTGCGAGAAAGTATGTTATTGACAGATAATAAAATGTGCTGGAAGTCAGTTTAAATACACCATAGAGTACTAGCCACCTGAAAGAACCCAAAAATTCCCTCTAGGACCTCTCGGGCTAGTTTCATCCTTAACGTCCTACGCATTTTGCAAATACACTTATTCTTGGCAAATTTTATTCCAAAAACAAATTATTAAGGTAGTTTTACTACTCTGGTGCATATCATCGCTCTGATGCCAGCTGTGACAGAACCGTCCAAAATAATTCCGTATTATCACCTAAGCCGGTCCACTTGGCCATTAAGCGATAATAAAGAAGTATTATGTCGTCTCTGCCGGGTCAAGCCCGGTGAATCACTTACAACACATGATCGATAGTAGGCAACAAAGCCCACACGAAGGCGGGTCTAGAGTACGTATTCAAATTACAGAATAGACCACAGGGTTAAATTATTACAAACCAGGTTTCATGCATAAAAGTAAAGTTAAGAGTTTCAACAGCGGAAAAGTAAACTAGTCGTATGATACACATAGGAGGCCATCCATAGCATATCACTCATCGTCATCACTATTCTCCCATTCAAGTTCCCAACCCTCAGGGATAGTGCCAGGCCAAATAGCATTACCTGAAAACAACAACACAAGCAAGGCTGAGTATTCTAATACTCAGCAAGACTTACCCGACAAAATGAATTTAAACTAGACATGAAAAGCTTTTTGGCTGGTGGGTTTGTTTTGCCAAAAGTGACTAAGAGCTGATCCTTAATTCCATTTTTTTGCTCAAATTCTAGTAGATTAACCATTCTAGGTAAGCACCTAAACTAATCAAGCAGATGTGCAAACAATATTATTCAAGCAGCAAATTAATCCATCTGTTCCATAATACAAGATGGGGTAGTCAGTGGTTAAGCAGTCTTAGATAACGGCGAGAGACCGACAATCGATCGAATATATAACCCTTGCAAGGTACAACCCAAACACATGGAAGAAGGTATACCCCAAGAAGCTAAATAAAATCGAATACAGGGTATACCCCGACCAGACGGTTCTCGTCATTCCCTCAGTTTAGGATCAGATGCTACAGTACTAAGTACAAGGTTTACTGATACGCCCAACACAGTATGTCTAGACTCACACATGCACTACAGGTGGCAAGCCTGGAGGCGCACCTCAAGATTAGTAGATATAAAGTTCCCGCACTGGTTCATTAGGTACTAGGCTTACCGGTCCCATTCCCGACAAGTGCTTGGTACGTTCAAAAGCTTAACCAGCACATACTACTCGGTCGAGACCGAACCCATTGCTCTTACCACATGAGCGAGTCAGTTTAACCAAACTTATGATTCCAACATAAGTAACCTATATCTCGCAAGCAATGAAACATTACTCGACTTGTACCGTGTACTTAAAGCATGGCACTAGCGACCTAGCATACTAGTAAAAGAGCATAGGAACCTAAGGATCATGCATCTGAGGTTTCAAATCAATTCTTGAAACTTAAATGCACATACATACATAAATATGAAAGAATAAATTGGGAGTTTTGGAAAATATGGGTTAATGAAATCCGGTGTTGCCTTCCTCTTCTTCAACTACAGCCTTGGGCTCTTCTGGACTTTGGCCCAAGTCTTGCTGCACACAGATATTGTTCACTTCACCATCAGCTGCACCATCTGTCAGTGTTTTAGACACCGAGCCTACGACGGGGTACCCGAAGTAGTAGATTGTGCGGTGGGGCTCGCCGAGATCAGGAACACGATGGTGAGACACGGGGCACACAATTAGACAGGTTCGGGCCGCAATGTGCGTAATACCCTACGTCATGTATGTTGTGTGGCTCTGTATTGATTGCGTATGTTTTGAGAGGGGTCCCTACCTCACCTTATATGTCCGGGAGGCAGGGTTAAAGTCGGATTGGTACAAGAGTACTATTCGAGTAGGACTCGGAGTAGCCTATACAGGGTATGGAAAGCTATCCTAGTCTTAGTACAAGTCCTTGTCCGCCTTGTCTTGCCTTGTAGTCCACGGTACCAGCACCGTGGCCCACTAGTCGAGTAGTCTAGGTGTTCAGGAACTCATCTCCCGGGTATGGCCCACATGCGTGGTGGGCCCTGGGATGCCCGGTCGACAAGCCCCCGAGTACTTTGTAGTCGAGTATGATGCTCCATGTAGTCTTGAAGGTCTCTGCGAGTAGTTCCCAAGCGTCCCCGAGTTCCACAAGCTTCAATCTTCAATAGTACTTGAATCATCACGAGACTGGAAGGTACTCCAGCTAACTCCACGAGTAGTCTTGATGTCTTCTTGAGTTGTTCCCAAGTGTCCCCGAGTACTTCCCTTGAAGGTCTTCAAAAATACCCGCTTCGTTCTTGAAATCTTTGCATCAAAGATCCATATGGAAATGCGATTACTAAATCGCATTCCATATGGAATGTAGCCCCCGAGCCTTAGGTCGAATCCAGGATTCAAGCTGAGGGTCAATCATCTACTCTTTGATCTTGCTCCGAATAATCCGAAGAAATAATATAGGAATGCGACTTGCAAAAATGGCATCCTATATGGATGTAGCCCCCGAGCCTTAGTTCGAATTGACAATTCAAGCTGAGGGTCAATCAGTAGTCTTCGTCAAATAATCCCGTAAAATGCTAAGAAAAATTGAAGGACACATGGCACGGAGCCCCTGAGCCTTGAGTCGAGTACTTTCTCGAATTGAAGGGTCCAATCTGACTGTAGAATAGTGGCCTGAATTCAGTGAACTGTAGTTGAGAGAAATCCAATTCCATCGAGTAGTCGAGCCCCCGAGATGGAGCCGAGCAGGTCTTGGATTTTAGTCCTCTAACTTAGCCGTAAAGTTTGCCTGTGTGAAACCAATCTATTGAATACGAAGGGTCACCAGGTTGAACCGTTAGGGTTTTGGTTTTATAAATACCCGAAGGGGTATCCCTTAGGGTTTCGCTGCTCCCATTTGCCCTTAAATCCAAAAAGCCTTAGCATCCATAGCCGCCGCAGAGTTCGAGCGTTCACGCTGCCAAGAGTTCGCGCCTCCACCCCCTCGCAGCCCTCAAGTCAATGCGAAAGAAGACTCTCATCACTGGAAGGATGAAGCCAGTGTCGTCCAAGGGTTAGAAGAGGAAGTCCGGCCGCGGCAAAAATCAGTTGCCGGAGCCGAAGTACAAGACGGTGGTCATCACGAAGCCACCAAGCCAAGCTGTGTCTTGGAAGAAATCCAAGATGAGGGAAGATGATCTTAAAGCCCTCGAACCCGTCGGATTGCTGCACGAGAAGGCGGTTGCCGGATGGAGTGCAGCCACTGGAGATGTGTGGCCAATGGAGAAGAGCCCCGATGAAATCCCAATGTTCGGCCACTTCGTCGAGCGTGGGTTGACGCTGCCATCATCAGACTTCTTCAGAGGCTTCCTCGACTTCTTCAAGTTGGAGCACGTGCACCTCATCCCGAACAACATTTTTCAGATTGCGGTGTTTGTGCACTTTTGTGAAGCCTTTCATGGAATCCGCACGCATTGGGCTCTGTTTAGGAAGATATTCTGCCTGAAGCCGCAACCCAACGCCAACTTTCCTGTAGTAGTCGGTGGTGCCGGTCTCCAGATGCGCCAGAAGGCACAGGAGTTGTACTTCAAGTACGACTTGATCGATTCGAACCAAGACTGGAAGACCAAGTGGTTCTACATCGACAATGCCCTGCCTCAACTGCCGAAGCCAAGCATGTTAGCTCCGGTGTATGACAGGCTCTGCAAGGATGAACCAACGATGCAGGAGTGCATTCAAATTCCAGAGCTACTGGCGAAGATTGCGCAGAAGAAGGCGCAAGGCTTGACTGCTGAGAGAGTAGCCTTCAGCTTCATGAAGCGACGGGTACAACCCTTGATGTAGCGGGAGCATCTCGGGTTCGAGTACACTGGAGCTGATGATGGCTCGAGGCTGTCTTCAGAAGAGATCAGTGATGATCTTGTGATGGAGAGACTGTAGAAGATCTTCAAGAATCTTCACGGAATTCCTGCAGCTGTCCAGGAGTGCAGTGCTGACAACCCTCCGCGTCTGGTGAGTTTCCAATAACTAGCCCCCGAGTACTTTTGAGAAGTAGTCGAAAAGCTAACATTTTGTTTTGTTGCGCAGGAGGATGTCTTGAAGTTTGTGTCCAACCCCCCTCCTTGTCCCCAAGACCCACTACAAGTGCCGAATGGAGAGCCAACAGGAGATGAGGCTCAAGCCCCCGAGAGTAGTCGATCTGCTCAAGGGGAAGAAGAAGAAGTCTTGGTGGAGGACGCCTCCTCAAGCGACGATGACGGCCAGACACTTCAATAGCGTTTTGAAGTGAAAAGCCGCAACGGGTACTCTGGGGCGCCGATCCCCAGTGGCCTCACTGCAGGAGCATTGAAGAGGCCAGCATCATCTCTCGCAGATGATGTGACGCTGCGTCGCGGAAGAAGAGGACCATAGTACGAAAGCGAGCTGTGAAAAAGATCACGGCCCTGCCATCCATTACAGTAAGTTCTGAGAACTTTAAGTAGCCAATATCATGTTGAATACTTGTTTGCTTGCTGTAATGTCTTGAATTTTGTCTTGCACAGATAATCGAGAGTGCAGGTAATGTGCTCTCGAGTAGCCCCGCAAGAGCAACAGAACCCGAGTTGGTTCCAGCGTCAGCCGTCAAGACGGTGGCGCATGAGCAACAAGAAGCTGCGGTACCAGTGAGTGTGCCGCCGGTGGAAAGTGTGCCAGAGGTGCCGGCAGCGCCTTCATTTTTCGACATGCTGGGGCCAAAAGTCTCGGTACCTCGATCTGCTCTGTAAGTACTCAAGTACTCGAGTACTTATTAATATTGTTTACTCTGAATTTGCTGACCAACTTCTTGATGCAGAAAATCCACTGATGTGAAGTGGGGAGCCTCTGGAAGTAGTCTTGGCGGAGGAGATCGGCTTCCTCAAGAACAACAAGATGATGCACTTCAAGAGCGTCAAGAAGTACCCGCTGAAGCTGATGCTGCACAGGCACTGCGCTTCCTCTGGAGCGACGTGGTCAAGGCAGCGGTGGAGGCAGCTTCCAAGCCCAGGGCTCAACAACTCGAGGATATTGAAGCCGTGGTGAATGAGGGCCTGGAGGCTGATCCAGAAGCCGGGCTGCGCCACGAAGAAGTTCCAGTTGCTGAAGCCCCCGTGCATCAGATTGATGCACAGCTGGCGCTGGAAGACAACCCGGAGGATCGCATAGTGCTGCATGAGCCAATCATTGAAGACCTGACTCCTCTGCGTAGCGCTGCGAAGTACTCTACAGCAAGCACAAGTACCCCATCCATGGCTGAAGGGTTGATGCCATATGACGACTCCTGCCTGGATGAGGACAACTTGCAAGCGCACGGCGAGATGTTCCGCAGCGTTGAGAAACTCTTCACGGTAAGTTATAATCTCTTGTAGAGTAGTTGTAGTCACAGATATCTTGTCTCTGACTCTTGAATTGCCTTGCTCTTGCAGGAAGTAGTCAAGCAATCGAATCGCAAGACTCGCCAGCTTGAGCAATATGCGGCAGACATCGAAGAAGTCTCGCAGCTCAGAGAAGAACTCAAACAGCAGAAAGCCTTATCTCTGAAGCTGCAAGAAAAACTTGATGGAAACACCGCTGAGTACCACAACAAAATCCAGAAGTTGACGGCCCAGAAGGATAATGTTGTTGGGAAGAACAAGTCTCCGCGCCAGAAGAATAAAGGTAATCTCCCTTTCTGAATTCATCGTTGAGTACTTTTTCGTTGAGCGCTGCATCTGATAAGTAGTCGTGATCTTCTGCAGATCTGACTGAAGAGGTTGATAAGTTCAAGAACAAGGTGTTGGACTGGCAGCTGGCCTATAACCATGAAGAATCAGCTCGCATGGATCTTGAGGCGGATTATAAGGTGCGGTGCTTCGAACTTGACCTTGAGATGGAGATTCGCCTAGCGGGCTGGAATGACTTGTTGACTTGCATGCAGTCGCTCAAGACCAAGATTGAAGAAGCCGAAGGCCTGCGCTCAGAGTTGAAAGCCTTGACAGAAGCAGCCGAGCCAGTGGCAAATCTCTTCGAGCCCAGGATTGCTGGAGTTCAGCCTCGTCCACTTATGGAGAGGTTGAAGGACACGCCGAAGAAGATTCTAGAGTATGCGCAAAGGCTGGCTTGTACTATTCCCAATCAAGTCTTGAGCTTCATCAAGTCATTCTATGCTGAAGCAGATCTCACGGTCATCATGAACGACAGATCTAGAGATTGCACCGACGACAGGCTCAATGAGTTGATGCAACAGACTTCTCCAATCGCGGAAGCAGTCTCCAAGTTCATTGATCTCCGATAGATGTACCTATAGAACAAAACACTAGGGAAAAAACAAGTGTAGTCCCAAACAAGTGTTTTATGTAATATAATTGAAAACTTGAGTAAGATAATTATCTGGATCCCTTGTATGCTTGTGTGTTTGCCAAGTAGTCGAGTTGGTATTGAGTGTGTGGCTGCAAAAAGAGATACGATACTCGAGTAGAAGTACTCAAGTATTAATATGTTCCAAAAAACGTTAGCTTAATCACGACGAGTTGAACACCTTAGCTGTAGCAGCATAAAAGAAGGCTTTGTCGTGAAATAAGCTAAGGGTAGCACATTGTACAGAGTTTACAATGTCTTAAGTACCTCTAAGGCAATAAGCCTAGTGAGAGAGTACTCGAAAAGAGCTTATTCACAATGAGTTGAACACCTTAGCTGTAGCAGCGTCAAAGAAGGCTTTGTTGTGAATAAGTAAAGGACAGTAACAAGTCAATATATAGGATAAACAACTTTATTACTGAATACATTGTACAGAGTTTACAATGTCTTAAGTACCTCTGAGGCTATGAGCCTAGTGAGAGAGTACTCGCGAGGATGTTTCGAAGAACGAGTAAGACCGTAGGAGACAGTGTGATGAACTCATCCTTGCTGTGGCAGCAACTTGTATGAGAGTTCCACTAAGACCCTACCAGAAGGGTGTTACTCTAGGCCGAAGCCTCTTATTAAAAATAGAGACATGGACAGCATGTGCCACTTATTACTATATACGACACGAGGTCGTCTGGAGAGAGTTATCATGACTCCCTACGAGGTCGCAGAATGAGACTGCCTGGAGAGGATTATCATGATCCCCTACGAGTGCTCGCAGCTGAAAGCCACGAGTAGATACAGCCGAAACTGTCTGGAGAGGATTGTCTTGATCCCTTACGAGTGGTGGCAACCGTAGCTGCCTATTGAGTGGTTGCAACAGAAGCTGCCTGGAGAGGGTTGATGAAGCCCCCTACGAGTTGTTTACAGCCGTAGCCATTTGGAGAGGGTTGTTGAGACCCTCTATGGGTAGAAGCGACAAAGCTGGTCGATGTTCCAAGAGTTGTCGACTTCCTCACCTTCAAGAGTTTGGAGACGATAAGAGCCTGGGCCAGTAACCTTTGCAACAGAGAAAGGACCTTCCCATGGCGAGTTGAGTTTGTGTAGCCCTGTCGTGTTCTGGATGCGACGAAGGACTAAATCACCAACATTGAAGGAGCGTTCCTTAACGTTGCAGTCATGGTAACGGCGAATCTTCTCAAGGTATCGAGCGGATTGAATAAGTGCGTTGCAGCGAGCTTCCTCGAGACTGTCAACATCTGTCTGTCCTGTTTCTTCAGCTACGCCTTCTTCGTACTGGTCAACCATCGGAGAACGCCACATGACATCAGCAGGCAAAACGGCTTCAGAGCCGTAGACCAGGAAGTAAGGTGACTGCCCTGTGGGGGTAGTAGGCTGAGTGTGCAGCCCTCAGAGTGCATTGGGTAGTTCCTTGATCCACTTGCCGCCTTTTGAGTTTGCAGCATCATACAGTCACTTCTTGAGAGCATCAAGTATCATCCCATTGGCGCGTTCCACTTGGCCGTTGCCACGTGGGTGAGCAACAGAGACGTACCGAACGTCAATTCCACTGTTCTCGCAATACTCCCAGAACTGGTGATTGTTGAAATTCAAACCCAGGTCTGTGATAATGCGATTGGGGAACCCATAGCGATGTACGATTTCATCCAAGAAGTCGAGGACTCTATCAGCCTTGGGACAGGTGACAGGCTTGACCTCAATCAACTTGGTAAACTTGTCGATAGCCACCAGAACTCTGTTGAATCCTCCGGGCACATTCAGGAGAGGACCAATCATATCCAGCCCCCAATAAGCGAAAGGCCAAGTTGGTGGTATCGTGATGAGCTTGTAGGCTGGAACGTGTTGTTGCTTGTCGAAGAATTGGCATCCATGACATCTCTTGACTAGTTCCTCTGCATCAGCAAGAGCTGTAGGCTAGTAGAAAGCACGTCTGAAGACTTTTCCCACCAAGCTGCGGGAAGAAGCGTGATTGCCACAGATTCCTTTGTGTGTCAACTCCAAGATTTCCTTACCTTCTTCACGAGAAACGCACTTCATGAGTATATCAGAGATTGCGCCTCGCTTGTAGAGTGGATCTCTGACTAGAGCATAAGCCTTAACGCGGTGTGAGATGTGCTCAGCTTCTGACTTGTCTTCAGGAATCAACTGATGTTTGATGTAGTCGATGAAAGGAGTTTTCCAGTCCACATCAATCATAAGCACTTCTCGATTAGGTTGAACTGAAGTAGTCGCAGGTGCAGATGATTGCTCCAGAATAGATGGTTTGTGGAGTTCATGGACGAAGATTCCAGTTGACACTTCAGCTCGTGTAGATCCTAGCTTCGACAAGACGTCCGCAGCAACATTGTTGTCGCGAACCACATGATGGAACTCGAGACCATGGAATTTGTTCTCAAGTTTGCGTACCTCCTGACAGTATGCATCCATATTCTCAGCATTACGATCCCAAGAATCGTTGACTTGATTGATGACCACCAAAGGATCACCATAGACAAGTAGTCGTGTAATGCCAAGAGAGACTGCAAGGCGAAGACCATGCAGTAGAGCTTCATATTCAGCTTCGTTGTTTGAGACCTTCCAGAAGATCTGCAAAACATATTTGAGTTGCTCGCCCTTGGGGGAAATCAAAAGTACCCCGGCATCAGCACCTTCCAACTTGAGGGAACCGTCAAAGTACATGACCCAATGTTCTGGACGCTCAATTGGAGTTGAGACTTGATTTTCCCGCCACTCGGCCATGAAATCAACCAAGGCCAGAGACTTGATAGCAGTGCGAGACTTGAACTCGAGCGATAGAGCGCCAAGCTCTACAGCCCATTTAGAAATCCTTCCTGTGGAGTCCCGATTGTGCAATATCTCGCCAAGCGGGTAGCTGGTAACCACAGAAATCTTTTACTCGTCGAAGTAGTGGCATAGCTTCCGTGAAGTAATCAGAACCGCATAGAGTAGCTTCTGTACCGGAGGGTAGCGAGCCTTGGACTCTGAGAGTACTTCACTGACGAAATATACCAGCCTCTGGACAGGGTAGTCATGGCCTTCCTCCTGCCGTTCAACAACGATAGCAGTGCTGACGACATTAGTAGTTGCAGCGATGTAGAGCAAGAGCTCTTCATTGGGCAGAGGAGCTGTGAGGACTGGAGGCTTGGATAAGAACTCCTTGAGCTGAGAAAGAGCTTGATCAGCTTCAGTTGTCCACGTAAACTTCTCTTGCCACTTGAGTAGCTTGAAGAAAGGTAGACCCCGTTCTCCAAATCGTGAGATGAAGCGATTGAGTGACGCCATACAACCAGTAAGCTTCTGGACATCTTTGATGGTAGTCGGAGCTTGCATGTTGGACATGGCGGTAATCTTCTCGGGGTTTGCTACGATGCCACGATGGCTAATGATGAACCCGAGTAGTTTTCCTGATGATACGCCAAAGACACATTTGTTGGGATTGAGCTTCCATTAGTACTCGCGTAGTGAAGCGAAAGTTCCTCAAGATCCGTGATAAGCATGTTTGGATCCCTAGTCTTGACAACGACGTCATCCACGTATGCTTCCACGTTCTTGTGAAGCTGCTTCTTGAAGCACGCTTGGATAGCCCTTTAATATGTAGCACCAGCATTTTTCAACCCGAAGGACATTGTTGTGTAACAATAAGCACCAAACGGGGTGATGAATGCGGTCTTCTCTTGATCAGATTCCTTGATTGCAATTTGATGATATCCGGAGTAGCAATCCAGGAAACAGAGTAGAGCACAACCCGCCGTAGAGTCAATGACTTGATCAATCCGCGGCAACCCGAAAGGATCCTTGGGGCAATGCTTGTTGAGATCAGTGTAGTCAACACACATCCTCCAATCGTTAGAGTTCTTCTTTCTGACGAGCACAGGATTAGCAAGCCATTACAGGTGAAAGACTTCCCGGATGAAGCCAACTGCGAGTAGTTTAGCGAGCTCTTTCTTGATAGCAGCCCTGCGGTCATCAGCAAAGCGACGAAGATGTTGTCTCTTGGGGGTAGCGTTAGGATCGATGTTGAGTGAGTGCTCGATCAACCTCCTGGACACACCTGGCATGTCAGATGGTTTCCATGCAAAGATATCACGGTTAGCCCGAAGGAAGTTGACGAGCGCGTCTTCCTATTTAGGATCAAGCTGTGCACTGATCATGGTCGTCTTGCTGCTATAACCAGTACCGAGGTCAATGGCTTTGAGCAGGACGTCACCAGATGGTGCAGGCTTGTTGTTGTTGTCAGTCTTCTCAGGAACCTCCAGCTCGCTCGGAGCAAGCTTTTTAGTGGTAGTGAAGACTTCCATCATCGCGTTGGGTACTTGAGTTGTCGAAGCAAGTTCTACGGCTTCTGTGTCGCAGTCGTATGAACGCTTCAAATCCCCTTGCAATGAGAGAACTCCCTTGGGGCTTGGCACCTTGAGTACAAGGTACACATAGTGTGGAATAGCCATGAACTTAGCGAGACTAGGTCTACCAAGGATGGCATGGTAAGAAGTCTCGAAGTTAGCAACATCGAACTTAATGTACTCGGTGCGGTAGTGATCCTTAGTCCCAAAGGTAACGGGTAGTACAACTGAACCCAAAGGAACAACTGCGTTGCCCGGGATGATACCATAGGATGGTGAGTTGGTCTTGGTAAGCATGTTGGTGATATCCAGGCCCATCTTCTTCAAAGTCTTGGCAAAGAGGACATTGAGACCACTGCCACCATCAATAAGAACCTTGGTAAGCCTGGAGCCTGCCACCACTGGATCCAGAACGAGAGGATATCGTCCTGGCTTAGAGAAACTAGTCCATTGATCCGTCCTCGAGAAGGTAATGGGGGTTTCAAACCACTTTAGAAAAGTAGGAGCTGCTGGTTGGATGGACATAATCTCCCTGAGTGCGAGCTTCTGCATGCGCTTGGTTGGAATACCACCGAATATGACATTGACAGTGTTGGAGGGGTTTTGAAACCCAGTGTCTTTGTCCATGTTAGCCTTCT
The DNA here is from genome assembly GCA_036936925.1 of Cenchrus fungigraminus. Classification (NCBI taxonomy): domain Eukaryota; kingdom Viridiplantae; phylum Streptophyta; class Magnoliopsida; order Poales; family Poaceae; genus Cenchrus; species Cenchrus fungigraminus. The sequence continues at coordinate 85,943,900 of CM072779.1, read as the reverse complement.
TCCCCTTGTGTTTATGAAACCGCGGGTTTGGGTGCATTGGTTCGGGTGTGTTCTTCAACGCACGATGAAGTTGGTAACACTGCTCTTTAGTATGATCGCCCCCTGGGTGCCATGGGCATTTCTGCTTGGTCAATGTTGCCCAGTGAGGATCATCTTCAGGCTTGGCAGTAGTTTCCATGGCAGCAACAGTGTTGTCGGGCTTGTGCTTGCGATTAGGATTGGTCGAGTAGTTATTACCCGTGCGATTGCCCTGCTGTTGCTTGCCACTGTTGCTTCCACCAGCATTGTTGTTGTTGTTGTTCTGGTTGTTGCGAAGATGCTTGAACCGATTCCGAGCCTTGTATTCCTCATCCGCCCAGTGAGTGATCATCTCCTTGAGCTTGGTGATGTTGGCTGGGCGAGCACGACCAAAGTCTTGGAAAAGCCTATCATCATAAAAGCCATCCTGGAAAGTATCGATGACTTCTTTCTCGGTAACATCAACAACAATTACTCTTTTCTCAAAGAAACGGCGCATGTACTCACGAAGAGTCTCGCCTTGTTTTTGCTTGATCAAGGCAAGGTCCATCCGAGTACCATGACGGCCTAGAGAACCCGCAAAGTTGCTGGTGAAGCGGTGCTTGAGTTGTCCCCAGTTGTCAATGGAGCCGCGTTTGAGAGACTCGAACCATGTGAGGGGCTCTTGCTCCAGGACAAAGGGAAAATAGATACACTTGGTATCATCATTGCCCCCGGCATTGGTGATGGATAGAGCATAACAGCACAGCCACTGCCTCGATCTTGCTTGCCATCATACTTAGAGATACCGTAAGGCTTGAATTTCTCCGGAAGAAACAGAGCTTGAAGTCGAGCAGAGAAAGCAGGAAAAGAATCAGAGTCAGCATCCTTTTGCTTCTCACGCTCAGCGCGTCTGGCATTGATTGTTGTGCAAGCATCATAGCGAGAGTCTCCCGACTTGCTGTTGACACTGCCATCATCGCCCCTACCCTTGTTGCTAGCTTCCGGACGTGTGCATTGAGGAGTAGGAGTGGTATGATGAGCACCCCCACTACTGCCATGGTGACTAGGAGTACTGGTATTCTGGTGTAGCATAGTGTAGGCTAGCTCAGCCAGCTTCGCGACTTCAGCAGCCGCTCTGTCACGAGGATAGAGCGACCGAGTAGATTGATCGCGTTGATAGCTTCCTCTGGAGTGCGATATTGACGAGTAGCCACTGCATCCAGAGCTTCTTAAAGATTACGGGTAGGTAGAGCTTCCGCGAGTTCCCGACGAAGGGTTGCACGATCAGCATTGTGTTGGTGACGTGCAGTCTTGGCCTCCACGGTTTCATCAGCAGGAGCATTAGCAGAGAGTTCATCATCAGATACATCATCCGGAAAGCGATAATTGGCACGATGCCCTTGCGGAGTAGTTGCATCAACGATGAAAACCTCTCAATACGAGGAGTAAGTACCCGTACTCTGAACGAGCTCAGTATCGGTGTCATAATCAACAAGCTTAACGCCTTCCTGGAAAGGTAAGTTGTCAAGACAAGCGATAAAGTGCTCCTGATCATCCAAGGTGAGATCAACAGGCACATGCTTAGGCCAGTAGATGAATCTACCCTTAGGTGTCGATGTGATCACCAGTCCTTGAGCAGGGCCAGTTAGCTGCTGTACTTCAGTAGAATCTGAACCGTAGTCGAACTCGAACTCAGATGAATCTGAATAGTAGTTGAGGTTGACGTCTGAATCCGAAGAGTACTCGAGCACGATCTTCGAGGCAGGGCACATGAGGCGCTTAAGTGCGGCTTGGTAAGCAGCACTAACATGGCGATGACTGAAGGAAGGTGGTGCTGGAATGTTATCCAGGCTGAGCGCAAGCTGTGAAGCTGAAGAGAGCGACTCAGGCTGAATAGGAGGCGAAGTCGAGTTGTACTCGGGCTCCGACTCGAGTTCTCTGAGTAAGTCAGAGATTGAAATTTAGCCGAAATTTTCGATGAATTCTTCCATCGAAGCTTGCGTAAGCGTCGAGGACTTGAGCTTCGACTCCGAAGTTGGCGCCAAGAAACGCAGGAATGATCCGGCACCGTCAGCAACGCAAACCCAGGAGCCAAAAATGAAGGTGTCGCCTTGCTGGAAAGTGACGGTTGGCTTGATGATGACGAGAGCCATCGAGTTCGCCAGTGGATCAACGACGAGATCCCCTACCTGGCGCGCCAGCTGTCAGTGTTTTAGACACCGAGCCTACGACGGGGTACCCGAAGTAGTAGATTGTGCGGTGGGGCTCGCCGAGATCAGGAACACGATGGTGAGACAAGGATCACACAATTAGACAGGTTCGGGCCGCAATGTGCGTAATACCCTACGTCATGTATGCTGTGTGGCTCTGTATTGATTGCGTATATTTTGAGAGGGGTCCCTGCCTCGCCTTATATGTCATGGGAGGCAGGGTTACAAATCGGATTGGTACAAGAGTACTATTCGAGTAGGACTCGGAGTAGCCTATACAGGGTATGGAAAGCTATCCTAGTCTTAGTACAAGTCCTTGTCCGCCTTGTCTTGCCTTGTGGTCCACGGTACTAGCACTGTGGCCCACTAGTGGAGTAGTCCAGGTGTTCAGGAACTCATCTCCCGGGTATGGCCCACATGCGTGGTGGGCCCAGGGATGCCCGGTCGACACCGTCTCCCTCTTAGACGAGCGTGTACATTCCGTCCGGCAACTCTATACGATACACATGCACATGCATTAGGTGATGGTGAGGGTGGGAGAATTACCACCAAAACTAACTCTTGTTGGCCACATTCATCTAAACACACACTACTTTTCTCATAAAGAACATGGGGTGGTGTGGTGGTTAATTAAAAGTTACTTTGATGGTGATTGTGTGCACATCTAAGCAAAATAATTTACTTAACTTCACAAAACAGCAAGGTGGTGTGTTTAATGATAACAATAGAAACAATTCATGAATTTCTTAATTAAACCTAAAAGTGAGCAAAAACATATTTATTTAAATTCTAGCTAGCCTTTCATAAAAACTCCATATTAAATTGAATATACTTCCAATGGTCCTAAACTTTGGTACACAGCAACACATACCTAAACTAAGCTCACATGCTAAAGTTTAGCTCCAGATCACATATAAATTAATTTGTATTACAAACACAAAAATTAGCCTAGCATAACTCAAATAAATCTCAATTTTCTTCTACAAGACATTTATGTCAAATCTAAGCCTCTGACCAAGGCACAAGTGTAGATCTAATTTAATTTTCAAGTTATTAATTTAACATCTTACACAAGATTAAATACAAAACATAAATCACATAAAAGCCTAAAATCACATCCACTCTACCAGAAGTGCTACTCATCATGTCCAAGCCATGGGGTGCATTTGTGCTTAGAGAAAGATTTATTAAAGGGACTATAAAAAGCATCAAGATTAAACTAGCATAAAGATTACATAAATCATAACTAAATATCTACTCATCAAACTTATGTCAACTTTGGCCACCAAACTAAACATGCCATAAAGAACATCATATCCAAAGTTCACTTCCCTATTATGAGTACATTTTAAATCACCTCAAAAACACCTTAGATTGAGTTTGAATTTTCATTCAAAAACTATAGACAAAAACCCTATATAATCTTTCTAGAAAAGGTAGTGTTTTTCACCATGAACCCAACACAATTAAATTTACATTTTTTCTGATATTTCTACTATTTTTAATGATTTTTCTACGTTTCAGCTAAGACCCTAAAGAATCTTAGCAGGGGGGTTTCGGGTGGCTCCACACTCTGGAGCGCGAGGGTGCGCGTGCCAGGCGCAGGGCACCCGTTTTTATTTCATTTGCGCCTCTTCAACAAAGTGAAACTTGAGTTTTTAGAAATAAAGTTGAAAATCGCCAAAAACAAAAGTTGTAGATCAAGGATAGGACTACAACTTTTACAAAGGGCGACATATGGTTTGATGAACCGTTTGACGGGGAACGCGCGCCGAAGTTTCAGTTTTTCTCGTCCCTGTTTACTATTCATAAGGGCTTCAACCCTGTTTTTGGCTAATTTGCACTCAAAATTTGAATGTCCGCCAATTATGAAAGTTGTGTTCCCGGAAACAGTGAAAAACTTTTGTATTGGCATATTTTGGACTTTTATTATGAAATTTTGAGATAAGGCTAAAGTTCTAAAGAAGGGTATTAAGTCTTATAGAGTTTGACCAAGAACTAGGGGTTTGATTTTGTCAAATGTGTTTCAATTTGTGCTAAACATGATTTGGTGATGCTAACACATGAAATTAGGATCTTAAACATCAGGGATGTTACAGTCGTGGTCGTGAAAATTAGTTGTAGAGACACCCAGATATCTTGCATAGCTGCAAAGAGTCTGGCAGAGCCACTCAAGGCATGCCGACCTCAAGAAGGTCTCACACTAATAGCGCCCAAGCACCCGGAGATGCCTGGCAGGGCCAGCTTGGCGCGCACCTCACAGAGAGGCCTTCATTCCTTGAAGCAAAACGTTCCATTGGTGTCCAAAACAGGCTAGCAGGGCTAAAAATGCACACCGACCTGTAGAAGGTCACACATCCAGGACGCCGAACTAGGTTGGCAGGGCCTGAACGGTATCAAGGTATTGAAGGACCAAGGTACTGAGGCACGCCGACCTCCAGGGAGGCCATTTTGGTGCCCAAACAACCAGCATAGCTACCAGTTATCTTGCAAAGTCGGGGTAACATGGTATTGTCGACCGAGGTAGCGGGCACACCGACCTTCAGGAGGCCCGTCGAAATCGTAGACTTGATTGATCTGCACTCCAGGCGCCAGATTGATCTGGCATAGCAGCGAGGCACGCCTACCTCAGGAAGGTCTTCAATCGAAACTATGACCATTCTGCTCAAGAAACAAAAATATAGGCTGATTGGTACAAGGTTTGTTTACACTGCAGAGCCATAGCGGGTGCACAAGGACGTAGAGCCATAGTGGGTGGAAATCGGACGCAGAGCCGTAGCGGGTGTGAATGTCGTCGGATGAAGTCGTAGCAGGTAGTAGAACTGAAGAGGTCGTAGAACTAGTAGGTACAAGACCATATAGCAGTTGGGTCGTCCGACGCGGAGTCAGACTAGTTAAAGGAGCGAACTGTAGATTCACGGCAGCAATAGTGCAAAGTAGCATGAGATCACCAGCCAACTTGCTCAGCACAACATGACAAAAATCGCTTCCGACAAAGGTCTTGTCAGAGTGCAACAGACGAAGTCTGGCAAAAAGCACACACTGTGCAAGTCATGGGCGGCAAGATTGGCAGGGAACCACATGCAGATGGTGCACTTTGCATCAAATGTAGGACACCCAACCTTGTCGTCATGTGTCGGAGAGAGACGCCAAAGGAGGCCTCACATGTGTACAGTGACCGGGGTCACATGCCAATAGTTGAGAGGTCGACTGAGTGCGAAACTCAGCTATAAATAGGGCAGGAGCCCAAAGGCAATGCAATCACCACGAAGGAGATCATGAAGTTCCATTGGAGCCAGAATACAATGCCATGGGCATGCATCTGTCCACCAGAGTGTAGAAGAAAGGAATTGTAGGAGCTTAGAGCTAGAAGAATACTTGCGAAGTGTGGAGTAATCCACTGATCTCTGCGCTCGCGTCCACCAAGGAATCCAAAAGGAAACTAGTGTGGTACTCCAAATTCTTGGCGAGTAATAGATACTCAATGAGGCCTGGTGGTGCATAGATTTGGTGGCGAGTGTGCTAGGTCCTAGAGTCTAGTACACACCCGGGGTGAAGAACGTATCTACATGCAAAAGTCGGGGGCCCTAAACGACTTGCTACGAGCAGCGTAGGGCAACCGATCCCCGAGAGGTCTCCACGAAGGTCTGGAAGCTAGAAGAAAAGTTGCGATGTGCTCTCTTGTAGCAGAAAGCATGGAAAGATTCGCTCTAGGTAGGTCAAATCTTCAATCATGCCCATTATGGGGATGAATTAGTTTGTATCTTGTAACTGGTCCAGGACCATATGGAGCTTATGACGACCATGTAGACAAGAAGTCATGTATGTAATGTTCACACTCTTTTGTCAAATCATGTGTAATAATGTCTGTAGAGGAATAAAATCCTGTACGACCTGTTGTGACGCCTTCAGGGGGTCCACCGACCTCAAGAAGGTCGGGCACGCTATCGGGACGACCTGATAGCAAGTATCATCCCACCGACCTCAAAAGAGATCGTGATGACCTAGTAGGCCACCAGTGTAAAATTCTGAAGAATTTGCGAAATACCACGACCAACCAGTATTGAGCCGTTGGCGCAGTTATCCATTGGAAAATAGTCATTGGAGAAGACGATTTGTTGGCATAGAGCCATTAGGCTCGACGACCCATTGGCACAGAGCCGTTGGGCTCGTACCCTAGGAACGATCAGATGGACTGCGAGGCCCATATATAGGTCGTTGCGCGTAGGGGGCAAACCCTACTCGCAATCTTTCTCATCTGCACCGCTAGGGGTACGCATTCCGCTGTCGCTCGATTCCTCCGTGCCACCGCAGCTAGAGCTGGAGCTCACCGCCACGCGCCGCACCACCGCTGCTGCCGTCGCCACATGCATGTGAAGACCCTCTGCGTCTTTAGGGCCAGATCGCAAGGCTTCGCCGAAGAAGAAGAAGAAATGGTGTCGCGCCAGATCCCCGCACCGGAGGACTAGTAGGTCCCGACGGAGATGCTGGAGGCCAAGATCGAGGCACTGGTGGAGCATGGGCTGCTGAGGCCGAAGGCGGAGGTGGACTGGAAGGCGCCCACCGGCGACGCGTTCCCCATGGAGGACGTCACCGAGCAGGTCGTCTTCGCATCCTACTTCGAGTGCAGCTTCAACATCCCCATGGGAGATTTCTTCTGTGGGCTGCTGCACTACTACCGCCTGGAGCTGGTACATCTCGTCCCCAACTCCATAACGACGGTTTCTGCCTTCATCCATATGTGTGAAGCATATTTAGGCATACCGCCACACTTCAATTTGTGGCGGTACTTCTTCCAAGTGAAGAAGCCGGGAAAGTCGTCGGTCGTAGGTAGTGCTGAGTTCTACCTTAGGACAGGTCGTAAGGTAGATTACATAGATATGGAGCTGCCGGACAACAATGTTGGATGGAGGTCGGAGTGGTTCTACATTGCGAACCAAAAGCCGGAGCTCCCAAAGCGATCGGGATTTGGGCCAACCAAGGTCTCTGAGTGGGATCTTGCATTGACCTCCCGTGAAGAGGAAGAGATTGCACCGCTCCTTGCCATGGTGGCCGAGCTCAAGGAGGTCGGCCTGATAGGGGGAGTTGTGGTGAATAATTTCAGTCGTCGCCTAAACCAGCCGATCAAGGACCGGGTGCATCCGGCATACGAGTATTAGGGACAGACGGACCCGACTCGCGAGGCCATCAGAAAGGTCTCCAAGGAGGAGATGGTCGCCCGGGTGAAGGAGCTCTTTTACAGACGGATCTACAACAAGACCTGCCCGAAGGCGTACTCATTGAAGCGCGCAGCTGATCCAGTAAGTCGTTGATCTTACTATTGTCAATTTTTGTCGTAGTTATTAGGAGGTCGACCTCACTAATAAGTGTTTTGTTGCTTTCTTGTGTGCAGGCCCTCACTGCGGAGTATTGGTGCCCTGCACCATTGCCTGATGGCCAGGAGGTGCAAAGGAAAATAAGGTCGCTAGAAGATGTCCAGCAGCCACCAGCCCAGTTGGTTGAAGAATACCTATCCGACTCATCAGTTGAGGCAGACGGGGACGATGTGCTAGAGGTCGTACAGAGCGCCAGCAGGCAGACCCGACGGACGTGGCAGACCGCCGGGAAGGTCGCGCAGTCGAAGGTGGAGGCCGCCAAGACGGCAAAGCTGGAGAGCGCGAAGAGAAGTGCAAGAGGGGCAAGAGCTCCACTCCGCCGCTGGAACATATGAAGAAGGACAAGGAGGTCGCGGTGGACGACAACTCCGAAGAGGTCGATGAGGAGATTGAGATGAAGGAACTCAGTCCCGAGACCAAGCGGCGCAAGGAGGAAGTGATGAAGGTCACACAGGTCGACCTTCATCGTATCAAAGAGAAGTACGGTGCTGAATCTGGGATTCAGCGGCAGGTACCCCCAAGACCACCCCCAAGCCTCTCGTGATATGCCGCAAGTCGCTTGCCAAGTAAGTTGATATGACGACCTTCTTTCATTTTTGGCATTCACTTGAAAATTGTCGACACTAACAGGATGATCTGTGTAGCGCGTCACTCTCGAAGGAGTCGACGCCAGAGGTCGATGTCGGAGCCCAAAGCTCTGCTCCACCAGCAACGACCACGGAGGTCGTGCTGGACCCCAAGCCTATCAATGTGCTGCCATCCCAAGCAGCTCACGATGTTATGGCGGACCAACCGCAGATCAACCTGCTGCCACCGCGCCAAGAAACAACCACAGAGGGAAGGCAAGGTCCGGCCATGTTTGGGGCTGCGGGTGAGACGTACCAGGCCAGAGAAATAGAATGGAATGGTACATCGTTCGAGGATGATATCCTCGATGATCTCTAAGACACCAAGGTGATCTGGAACTCCCTCGTCAGCTTGGGGAAGGCCTTCCAGATGAGAGGTCGTTGATGCAGTGGAAGACATAGACCGTTTGTCAATTGTTAACGAATTATCACTCTTGTTTTTGCAGAATATGGCAGACCGAGCCAAAGCTCGAGCTGATTTGTGCAGGGGTGCCTCAGCCGTAATGCTGGAGGCACATCACTTGGAGTAGCAACTCCAACGGGTGAAGCAAGAAGCCGCCCTAGAGAAGAAGAAACTGTGTCATACTTTAATTTTTTGTTTTAATGTTTTAATGTAAATATAAATTGATTAGAACCTATAACTTTCATTGAGAAGAGGGTCAGTTGGAGAAATCTGGGACTAAGGACAAGAACAAGTATCAAAGGATGTCTATAGAAAAAAATCTCAGTATAACGCACAAAATTACCTGAGGAGGTCTGCTGAAAAAAAGCCCAGTATAACGCACAGAAACGAGATAAAAGAAGGTGTCATGAGCATGGTTTGAGCCTGATCCTTACATTGTTTTGTCACCTATCGATTTATGCATTTATTAATGTAAAGCTTTAACATACACTCGCAGATGTTGGTGCATTTGGAACAATGCAGTCCGTGGTAACTAATCTATTTGATACATTTTCTGTTGATGCCAGTAACACTACACCCGGTGAAGGTTTGATATGCCTTATGTCCCATTGCTCATATGTTATGCGGTACGGTTCTATACAAATTTCGGTTTCTATAAATACATTTGCATTGGGTTTTTTCATTAGGCACTAGCAATGACCCAACCAAAGTAGTACCGCCGCAGGGATCAAGTATTTGGGAGCCAGACAATCCTAATATTTCATTGGAAGGTTTGCCCCTCAAATTATTAATGGGTCTTCTCACCTAATACTCTTGGATATAAAATGTATATTTTCATTTTCTTAATAGAGGAGGATTTAGATTGTCACCATCCATATGAAGGTTTGCCTAATGACTACGAAGATGAAGATCCAAGGGTGTTCCACGAGAGAAGTAATTGTGTTATTTATATTAAAATATTTTTATATTTTTTAAAATTAACAAAACTGGGTATTAAGCTATCTCCAATACATGTTGTGTCTCTTCAGTTGTACGTTACAGGACCCATCGAGAACCCGACGTGGTTATTCTAGATCAAGATCCATACACACGGGTGTACAAGGACTTACCCAAAAAACATCACCTACTGTGCAAAGTCCCTAATTGTATGTACTGTGGAGCTTTGAAATTCCCTAGAGAAACCGACAGTTTCTGCTGCAGGAAAGGAAGGGTTAATATTTATGTGCACGAGCTGCCAGTCGAGATGCGTCGTTTGTTTGAGAGTCAAACAGACACTAACGCCAAATATTTTAGAAAGAACATATGTTACTTCAACTCGCATTTTTCGTTCACGTCGTTTGGTGCCACCGTTGACCAACGACTAGCCACTGCAAAAGGTATGCATATACTTCTATGCAAAATTTGATTTGTTTCAGATCATCAACCTTGAAATACATTGTATGTTGACCATCCTTTTTATGTATAAATACAGGTACTGGGATTTATACATTCAAGGTACATGGTCAGATATATCACAAAATTGACCAATTAAAGCCTGGTGGTAAGGGACCACGCCACATGCAGTTGTATTTTTATGACACTGATGAGAACATGGTGCATCGAAGGAATAGGTCTCCTCATCATGATGAAAACTTGCTGAGGGAGATACTGTGTATATTAGGCACAATAGCTATGAACCCTTATATGCATACATTCAGAATTTTAGGGCAATCAACAAACATTGAAGAGTACAAGATTGAGTTGAATACGAGCATCTCGACTGATTAGAGGAGGTTTAATGCCCCCGCAATGGACCAGGTAGCTGCGATATGGCAAGATGGTTCAGATGAGCAACAGAAATTTAAGCAAAGTATAATGGTTTATGCAAATTCAGGGCACGCCACCTTCATACGTGCTTATCATGGTTGCTACGACCCATCATCTTACCCACTGTTCTATCCTAGTGGGGAGATAGGATGGGAAGATAAAAAGGTGTTGTTGGAAGATAATCATGTTGTACGATTCTCGAGGGAAAAAGCGTAAATACAACAAGAAAAAGAAAAATGGTAACAACTCATACTTTATTGAATTACTAAGTATTGAGTATTTATTATTAATTATTATTCAGATTGTTGTTCAGATTGGTATTATATTTATCTTTTGCAGATGTTCCTACAGGACCATCTAATGCGGTGCAAAATGAAAATGGTAAGAGAGGGAGGCAGAAAACTATGGTTTCGATCCAGCGTGTGCCAATTGAAGATTCAGGTAATAATTTTATTTGGGCGGTTGTTAATAACCGAGGCATTTTTGTAACTTTTTTCCTCTCATCCATTGAACTTCTGCCTCGCTTACCATGTAGCAGCAATTCAAGCAAATGTTGATGATGATGGTAATGGTGGTGATGATAACGATGGGGATGAAAATGACCAGGATGGTGGTATGTGATTTACTCATCAAATTTCTTGTAACTATATATATTTGGTAATTAAAATGACACTGCACATACAAGTTTATTGTAATTTTCTTTCTTGGCTGATACATGTAACTGAAAAATTCCTATACCAGGGTCGAGGCATCACCTCAGCACTCAGGAGTATTATTGTTTTTTAATGCAGATACAGGATGGTGTGTTTCACATATTTTTTCATGGAGGGCATCTCTTCCAGCAATGGATTGTTGATATGTACATAAAAATTGAATCAATGCGGCTTGATTGGTACTCCAGGTTAGTGTGCAATATTGAATAGATTCGCTACCATCATTCCCATCGTCATGTTATGAGTTATAAGATGTCGTCATGTTATCATTTTAACTGTGTTTAGCTCTGGTTGTGACATAACACATTCAACTATGATTATTTTGTTAATATTTAATTTATTCTATTTCAACACCAGCAAGAACAATCTTGCATCAAGGGTAGCGTTATTCTGAACATCTGATTGCCTGCAAATGCATGTTCCTCTACATGAATGCATGTCATCACTATTCTGTGTGCGTGTGCGGGCGTAGCAAAACAAGCTATGTCTGATTTTTTTTGCAATGTAGTTGGTACATTGTCAATATACATTGAGATAAAATAGGAATAAATTAAAAATCTCCCTGCATATACTCCTTTTGTAGTTTGCTAATGTGTGTATGTATGCTATTTCGTAGGGCATCATGGACTGCTTGGCTCATGGTGATGCTGATGCTAGAAAGGCTGGTAAACGTATTGTCCTATCAAAGGATTTCCCAGGTTTTGACAGGGTCATTCATTCGCGGTTTACGGATGCCATGGCTTTGGTAGCACGGTACGGACGCCCAGATTTTTTTCGTAACCATGACATGCAATCCTTATTGGCCAGAAATTACAGAACAACTGCTACATGGTCAGACCCCACAGGACAGACCTGACGTTGTGGCTAGAGTGTACCATGCTAAGCTACACGACCTTCATGAGTTCATGATCGTAAAGGGTCACTTTGGAAAAGTTGCGGCTTGGGCACATGTCACAGAGTTTCAGAAAAGAGGACTACCGCATGAGCACTTTTTGTTGATTATGGAACAAAATTCAAAGCTGAATGGTCCTGATGATTTTGACAAATACATCTCAGTAGAGTTGCCTGATGAAACGAAAAATCCTATACTTCATAGGCTTGTATGCACTCACATGATGCATGGTCCTTGTGGGTCGCTTAATCCAAAGTGTCCGTGCATGATCGATGGTGGTTGTCATTTGAATTTTCCCCGACAGTTTTGTGACTAGACACAGCAAGGAAAAGATGCATATCCATTATATAGGAGACGAGAGGATGGTCAACAAGTGTTTGTGAGAAACCATTGGATAGACAACAGATGGGTGGTTCCGTACAATCCTACGCTTTTGTTGCGTTACAACTGTCATATCAATGTTGAGGCTTGTTGCAGCATCAAGTCTATCAAATATATATACAAATACATTTACAAAGGACATGACAGCGCTTCATTCTCTATTGAAGTGGGTACGGCAGATGGACCTAATGAGATCAATGAGGTCAAGCAGTACAGAAAAGCAAGGTGTATTACTGCAATTGAAGCTGTCTATCGGCTATATCGTTTCCCAATGTATAACATGTATCCACGTGTCCTTCAAATGCAAGTACATCTCCCTAGAATGCATATGGTACCATTCGATTATACGGACAACCTTGAGGAAGTAGTTGAGCGTGCTCAGTCTCAACATTCTATGCTAACCGAATACTTCAAGATGAACATACAAGATCCCAAAGCTCGTCAATATTTGTACAAGGAATTTCCAAAACATTACATATGGGTCAAATCAGGTAAATATTGGAAACTGAGAAAACAACATTTCCAGATTGGAAGGTTAGTGTATGCTAACCCAGCTAAAGGGTGTAGGTACTACCTTCGTATTCTTCTAAATCATGTGATAGGTGCAACGTCGTATGAGGCGCTTAGAACTGTTTGAGGTGTAGTGTGCCCAACATTTAGAGATGCTTGTGAGAAGCTCGGTCTTATTACCAGTGATGGATCTCTCGACGAGGCGATGACTGAAGCATCCTACTGGCAGATGCCTTGTGCGAGACGCATGTTTGCTATCATTGCTGTGTTTTGTGAGTATGCTAACATACGCAGACTCTGGGACAAACAATTTGAAACAATGGCAGAAGACTACCGCCGCAATAACGATGATGATTTGTCTGTAATACAGTTGGTGCTGAGGGACATTGTAGACATCGTGCGATCCATGGGGAAGGACATAAAGGGTTTTGGGCTGCCCCATCTTGACGAGTCCGGTACCCCCTTTTACAATGCATATACAACAACGTTCGACAACAGATTATGGCGAGATTATGTTTTCTGAATTAAATTTTATTATGTCCAGACTCGAGTTTTTTATGATGACACTTTTTACATGGGTTATTTTTATGTCAATTACTATATACTAATTTGTCGTGGTTCTGTTTTTTAGGCCACTATGCTTATTTTTTATGTTAAATACTTAATTTATTTAAATTAAATTATAATGTGTCCAGTTCATGGATTATGTATGATGAATGTTTTCACTACATTTACAGATGCGTCGAGGGATTACTATAGGGAGCTAAGTGAGGAGAGGAATGTTGTTTTCAACAAGGATGATTTGAATATCATAGGATCATTGAATGTTGAACAACGTTCTCGTTTCGATGATATCATGGATCATGTGATTAAGAAGATAGGCTAGATTTTTTTGTCGACGGACCTAGAGGTACTGGCAAAACTTTTCTGTACAGGGCGTTACTTGCCAAGGTCCGATCCACGGACCTCATTGCTATCGCAACTGCAACATCTGGTATTGCGGCTTCTATCATGCCGGGTGGTCGTACTGCCCACTCAAGGTTCAAGATCCCTATTAAACTTGGTGATAATAGCGTCTGCAACTTTTCAAAACATAGTGGTACAGCAGCTCTTTTGCGGACAGCATCGTTAATTATTTGGGACGAAGTGGCCATGACGAAGAGGCAAGCTGTTGAAACCCTTGATAGATCTTTGCAAGATATAATGGATTGTAGTGACCCTTTTGTTGGAAAGGTTGTTGTGTTTGAAGGTGATTTTAGACAAGTGCTTCATGTCGTGCCACGTGGTACTCGAGCACAGATTACAAACACAACCCTACAGAGATCGCATCTATGGGACAAAATACATAAGATCAGGTTGTTGCAGAACATGAGAGCACAAAGTGATCCATGGTACTCTGATTTCCTTCTGAGGATCGGTAATGGAAGAGAAGAATGTGACGCTAATGATTATGTGCGCCTCCCCTATGACATTATGGTTGAGTACAAGTCCGACGAGTCTATTAATGTTCTGATAAAGCATGTGTTTCCTGATCTGAAAGGTAATTGCACATCATTAGAGTATATGCGAGAGCGGGCAATCCTGTCAACTAGAAATGAGCACGTGGATGCTATGAATTCTAGGATGATCAAACAGTTCCCAGGGGAGGAAAAGGTGTTCTTCAGCCATGACACTGTTGATGATGACACTAGCAACACATATCCACTTGATTTTCTGAATTCTATTACTCCTAATGGATTGCCTCCTCATGAGCTCAGAATCAAGAAAAATTGTCCTGTGATCCTACTTCGCAATCTTGACCCACACAATGGTCTTTGCAATGGCACCCGTTTGGTTGTTAGGGATTTTGGTAATAATTCAATTGATGCTGAGATTGTTAATAGCCAACATGCTGGCAAGTGGGTTTTTCTTCCAAGGATACCTTTGTCCCCTTCTGAAGAGTGACGCTACCATTCAAGTTGAAAAGGAAGTAGTTCCCGATCAGATTAAGTTTTGCGATGACTATCAACAAGGCACAAGGACAAACCATTCCAAATGTTGGAATATACCTTCCTGAACCGGTGTTCTCTCATGGTCAGCTATATGTAGCATTGTCTAGAGGAGTTAGGCGTAATACGATGTGGGTTTTGGCCAAACCTAACATTCTAGCTGATCCAACCGGGAAGAAAACTAAGAACATTGTGTATAGAGACGTTTTGGAAGCGTAGAAATGTTGTGCATGTGATGTGAGCTGGCTAAGCATTAAATGTGTTATATTGCATTATATATGGTTGTGTCAAATAATTCTCTAATTTAACAACGTAATGAAATGTCTATGTTTGATGAGCATTTTCTCGACACTTTTTTAGACATGTGCGTGTCGCACGTGCATTTTACTAGTATTAGATAAGAACTAGAGGTTTATTTGTTTCAGGGATTCCTGTTCGGGCAACTAGAGATTTATTAATTTCCCTTTTTATCTTATAAATGAATTGATGAGTTTTATGTGTGAATATGACTAGATGAGTTCATGTTCATAATTCAGATATGCAAATTGTTGTTATTTAGTGATGTAAATGTTCAAATGTGCATGCTTCTGCATGATATGCATTCATCCAAGAGATGCTTATTCGGTTTGTCAATTAAAATTTGGTGCTAGGTGCTGGTTTGGTTTCACCGCCTGACAGTTAATATATTTGGATCAATATATGATGTTAGTCATGGTTCCTCATTGTAATAGGTGATGTTTTATGTTGTCAGAATCTTTGTGTAGAGAGCAAGTATTGATGAAGGAACTAGCTAGTGTTCTTTGCCAATATATATGTTTGATGATCCCATCTTTGTCAAGTAACAGTTTTGTGGAGTTGTTTTGCCAAAACCATATGATTAGGAAAAATATGAGATAAAAAATAGAAAGCTATGGGTGTTATTTTGAAATTGAACTACCTAGATAGCTTCGTGGTTTGTACATTAATCGTAAGAAGCAATTGATCTTAACTACGCTATACTGAAATTATGCTTCATATTTTTCTTACTATATGCATGCTATTTCATAACATTAACTCAGTTATTTCGATTGGAAATGTGTGGTAATTGTCTTTGCAAAATTGTATATTGAATAATTGCAAAAGGCTGTGATTTGTATCTAAGCTCCTTTTCTTTGGTAGTATCAAGCATGACTGCAGTTATGTGTACTCAGTTGCAAAGATATTTGATTCATTCTTATTCATAGGTACTAGTCGCTGCAGCTGTGTACTGGTGTTCTACCTACACTGCAGCTACAAATATGTAGGTGTTCATGTGCAACCTGAGAAAACCATGGTTGAATCTGATGGTATGACTGACAATTAGTGGGGGAAACCATTGAAAGAATGTTACTGCATTATGAAAAGCCATATGATGAGGCTAATTTATACAGTCAATGGCTTATGACTACTATAAGTTAAGAACTGTTCTGGAATTTTTATTGGTCTATTTTCTTCATAGATTTCTTGCTTGGAATTTTTAGTGGCCTAGTTTGTTGGCAGATTCCATATCTTCGTCTATATATGTTGCCTGTTGTGGCCTAGTTTCTTCGAATGTACTTCCCCGCGTGCTGTCTGCTGGTGGGTTTCTGGTGCCCTGCTTAACATTGTGCCGAGGCACCAAGCGACTGCCGGAAGCAAACTTGTCAGCGAAGGCAATGATCGAGAACCATGGAGCACCAGCTGTCATTGTGGAACACCGTGGTGTCGATGATAAGCATCACCTTTTGTTTATTATGCTTTGAATTCTATTCATTTGGTGTTCTTTAATTTGTTTTATAATGACTTGTTTTTTTGACTGGAAACCTTTAATTTGTTTTATAACGACTTGTTTTTTTGACTGGAAACTTAAAATTCGGTTCCATGTCGTGAGTTCTTACTAGTATCATATCCCTTTTTTTGTTTTTTGTTGGCCACCTTTCTAGGAACTGGTATCATATCTGATTGTCCGGCCTTCCAATGGAAGTGGTAATAGTAGCTACTTCCTGGTGCTATACCTCACCCTGCTGCTGCTCTAGTGTAGATGCTAGCAGAATTCGTGTACAATCAGATCAAACTATAACGATGCATAGGGAGCGTCTTCAGAATACATGATGAGATGCTTTGCAGCACAATCAATGAATGATGTCATGTATTAGTAATTTCCTTTGTAATGCCACAAAACCAGTAATGGTTTAGTGTTCCAGTTCCTTGTATCTATTATTTCTGTTTTACAAGCATATTTTTTTATTATGAGCACTATGTTTTCCAGGTCGATACCATCTGTGAGATCCAACGCATAATATATTTTTTACAGTCACAAATTGAGATCTAAATATGTTTTCTAAGTCAAAGAAAAAATCTGGTTTCGTGGCGTGTGCTATCGTATCGTCCACATGATTGAATGCATTTTCTCATTGCCCACCAAGAGCAATGCGTGCTAGCACGCCTGGTTCGAGTCGGACGGCGAGGAGGGCTTAGATGAAGAAAATGGGTTGTTTCCCACAAAGCGCTTCATATAAAGTTATAGAGCTCGACTTCCTCACATAACTTCTCGTGGTAGAGAAGTCATTGTCCTTCATGCAAGATTTGAAGATGTCCATGCAGCTTTGATTCACACTTCATGCTTGACATGATCATTTATGCTCAACGGAAGATTTGCCCAATCGCTTCTTGCACCATCATCACCTCCTTCTCCATTGTACTTCATCGTTGTCTCTTCTTTCATGAATTTTTCCTTATTGTACAGATCAGATCATGTAGCCAACAACTGCTTCGATGCGTGGTGCATGAAATTTTCTTTCCATCAAGTCTTTATTCTCCTTCAACGGACTCCGATCGAGTGAGTTATGCTCGTTTTATTCCAACATTGCAATCTGTCCAAGTTGATTTCAGACCGTGCAGCGATCCAATGTTTTTGCCACATCTCCTTGTACGGGTCTTCAAATTCATCGATCTTAGATGCGTTGGAATCGGCACTTGGTGGATCATCTGAATTTTAACTTTTATTTCCTTGTACATGTCTGATCAGGTGCTCAAAATTGATGAAAATAACGACATCCATTTTTTAGATTCAGAGATGGTGATGGTCAAGCTTGTAATTCTTTCGGGACACATCTTCTCTCCTCTTGATTCAAGTTTCATGACGTGCATGGTTAGTGAAACTTGGCATTTCTCCCAACATATTCTCTTTTAAGGTCACTAGCTTGATCGAGCACAAAGCAAGTCTGAGATTTGCAAATTATAAAGAAAACATGTGCATTCATAACTGTTGACGGCTGTTAAGTACCACTTTCAGCCCTCAATATTCTCACATAAATGGAGGCATATGCATTATTTACTTGCATTTTTGTTTGAATAATGTAGTTCCACTTGTCGTTGGAGATTATTTGTATGTAGGTGAAATACCCCTTAAAAGAGATGGAAACCCACCTTCTATGGAGAAACCATGCCAACTCAGCTGAGGAGGTGGCTGCCACCAAGGGAAACATGGCATTCCACGTCATCAATCCAAGGGAGGCACTCACCGACGAATCAGAGGACGCCACATGGACTTCACATGGATCAAAGGGCCCACCTCGGATACCAAATCAAGCCATGCACCGCGGATGGATCAGAGGGCCCACAGGGCAGCCACCCAGAGGAAGCACACCAGGTGGGCCGCCCTAGGGGGCTGGCCGATCCTAGGATCGGCCGAACCACCTTAGTGGCGCCCCATCTAGCCCCTACACGTGGCAACTTCGTATTGGTCCATTGCCTCACTCCCGGGTGTTTCGAGGTCATTTGGTGCTCCGAGCAAGCCTTGTCCCTGCCTATAAATAGAAGGGGAGGGGCTCCCATTTCCCACACACCACTCTCTCATTATCCTCTCACTTTTAGTTTCCAAGGCTAGGGGGTAGGCTAGAGTAGCTCTTCTTCAGTTTCCAAGTCTTCTTTGGAGTCTAGGTATGAGTTCTCTTTTATCTTTATTTCATTGTATGACTTTGATCTACTTCAGTTATTTAGCTATTTCATACAAAGTCATGGTAGATCATATGCTTGATATGTTCTTGAGTTCATCCTTTGTTCATCATTTAGAGGCTTGTGTTCTTCATGAACACTACCTTTTGATCCACTTGAAGGGTGATAAACTCATTCCTTATGTGTTTGTTCATAAGTTAGAGGCTCGTGTTCTTCACGAACATGACCCTTTGATCTTATTGACTAGACATAAGAGAGTTTGTATCCGTTCGTATGTCTAGCCTTAGTTGATCTTGTTAGATGGCATGAGAGTGTTGCATGAGGTTTGTGTTCAAGCTACGGTACTCGGTCTAAGTTGACTAGTCTTCTGGTGGCTCTCACCCTGGGTCACAATAGCCTGGGCCGGGTGGAGTCTAGCAGCAACGTAGGCATGGTGCCTGGGTTGTCTGGCTACGTTAGTTATGAGCATACCCCCCGTAACGATAGAGGTAGGTCCGCAGTGGTGACAGCTGTTGGATCCTTTGCAACCCTCCACGCTGGGGTAACTGCTGTAGGAGTCTAAAGTCTAGTTTCGCAGAGTGCTGGTCGTCGCGGGCTAGCTCCCCATTTGTACCTGGGTGTTGAACCTTACCCTCTCATGCAATACTCATGCCTATCTCCTGTATCTTCTAGCTTTGTATGTTTAGTACATTAGAACCTAGAGCTAACTCATATGTTCCCCCTAAGCCGTAGTGTGCTAGAGTAAAGGTAGATCTGAGTGTGTGTGTCACACTACCCTTTATATCTTTTATCTTACCCCTGCCTTTGAGTTTGTTGTTTCCTATATCTATCTCTTAGTTTACATTCAGAGCAAAAGCATAAGTCTAAGATATCCACCATTGCCTTCCACAGATACGATACCCTTGGAATATTCTCCTTCCTTGGGGAAATGCTACAATGGTTTATCTGTGCGCTTGCGGATTCGTTCATGATCATTTAGATTAACCTTTGGCAAGTCTTGATGATCATGCTAACTCGGCGTCATTAGTTGTGACGTTAAGAGGTGCCTACAAGGCGTTTCCTAGTGTTGTCACTAAGGATGGATTCCAGATCTGTTCTTAAAGTGACGACGCTACGAAATGCCAACAAGCATTTCTCGTGAGGAGAGCTCGAATTCATTTCGACTCACCTCGTCATACTCGTCCGGAAGGCGATCCAGCTTCCTTTGTACCATCCACGTCAAACGCTATGGCCCAGAAGACACTTCGTGAGTACTCAGCCCCTTCCGCTGACCATGTGCTGCAAGGACCTGAGGTGGCAATGGGGATTGAAAATTTTGAGATCAAGACGGGTCTAATTACGATGGTACAGGCTAGCCCATTCTATGGCAAGCCAAATGAGGATGCCAATGCTCATTTGCAGCAATTCCTAGAGCTGTGCAGCACTTTCATCATCAGGGGTGCAAATATGGATGTTGTCCGTCTACGGCTATTTCCATTCTCTCTCCTGGGGAAAGCCAAGTAATGGTTCTACGCGAATCGTGATGCTATTAACACTTGGAGTAAGTGTTCAGAGGCATTTCTCAAGAAGTTCTTCCCATTGGGTAAAACCAATGCTTTTCATGGAAGAATTTCTGGTTTTCAACAAGCAGCAAGTGAATCTATTCCAGAGGCTAGCGAAAGGCTTCAGGAGTATGTCCTAGCCTATCCTCACCATGGGATGGAGGATTGGCTTATTCTTCAAAGCTTCTATAATGGGTTGACTCCGACAGCCTGAGGCCATATTGATGCTGATGCTCAGGGAGCATTCTTCTCACTCACTGTTGATAATGCTAAATTACTCATTGAGAAGATGGTTTCCAACCAAGGGTGGAGTGATGAAAGACTCCAACCACGACCAAGGGGTACTCATACTGTCAAGGAAGCAGACATGATTACTACCAAGTTGGATCTTCTTATGAAGAGATTGGATGACTACACCAGCGAGAAGGCTGTCATGGCCACCACTACTCTGCCTATGGATTCTCATATGACTTGTGAAGTCTGTGGCAACACTAGGCACTCAGGCAATTACTGTCTGGAGACTCAGGAGGAAGTGATGTACATGAATGGCAACAACAATGGTTATCGTCCACCTCAACAAGGAGGCCAATCGTGGAATCAACAACGCCCTTATTATCAAGGAGGTAACCAAGGTAATTCTTACAATCCCAACCAACCTTCCTTGAGAGATCTCATTTTTGGGCAAGCTAAGATTAATGAAGGTGTTAACAAGAAGCTAGCTGCCCTTGATAAAACTTTGGAAAGTCTCAACGTTAAGCTTGATAGTTTCTCTTCTGCTCAGAAGAGCCAGCTGAGTTTCAACAAAATGTTAGAAACCCAGTTGGCTCAGCTGGCTGCTTTGGTTCCATGTGCTGATAACGGGAGGATCCCGAGGCAACTCGTGTCCTCCTGTGAAAATGTTAGTGTAGTGTCAACCAGGTGGGGTAAGCCACCTAGGAAGACACATGCTTCTAACTATGCAGGAAAGCCCATACAACAAATTCTCGATCCATGGGAGGAATTAGCAGTTGTGCACAAGAAAGATCCAGGCTACCCGACTATTACTTGCACAATCTATTACAAGACAATCAGGCATGCTCTTTGTGACCTTGGTGCAAGTCTTAATCTCATGTCCAAGGCCATGTTCGAGCAACTGGGATATCCAGCTCTCTCTCCAACAACACGGACTATCCAACTCGCCGATTCAACGATACGATATCCAGAAGGAATTGTTGAGAGCATATTGGTTAAGGTCAAGAACTCTTACGTCTTCGCGGATTTTGTGGTCCTTGATATGGATGATGAGGGAGGAATGCCGCTCATCCTTGGGCGACCATTTCTCAGTGATGTCCGAGCTAGAATCAATGTCGGGTCCGGAATAATCTGCTTCTGCATTGGGAATAGGAACTTGAAGTTCAAGTTTCAGGACAAAGAAGAGCAATGCTATTTGGTGCAAGACAGTGTTGAGCAGCTTGGGGGAAGGACGGAGCCTTTACCCCCAAAGAAGAAATCTCCGTCAAAGAGGCAAAAGAAAATTCAGAAATAATGGCGGAAGATTGAGATGGCACCACCCTCTACTTCTCAGGAGTGGGGTGCTGAGTGGAATTGATCACTGAGAAGAGTCCGACTCGACGGACTAAAAATGATGCGTCCTTTCTACCAAAAAGGTTAAAGCTGGTACTTATCTCATATTTCCCTTTCCAAAATTTTATTTCCAAAATTGCATATTTGATTTTCCAAAACCTTGCATCTGCATGCTAGATTTATCTAGCCCTTTTCCCTTCTCCAAATAAAATTTCTGAAAATAATTTCTGAGTTTGAAAATTTAAGAAAAATCATTTGAAAAATATTTTGAGGGAATTTGGGCCGAGGCACTCAGGCAGGCCCCCAGCTAGCCGTTGGGGAGCCACTGGCCAGGGCAGAGGGCAGGTGGGCCCGGCCTGGGGTCGGCCGACCCCAGGTTCGGCCGAAGCAGCCCAACAGCTGCTGGGCCCCACCTTGCTCCAACGGCTCCTAGCCATTGCCCAATAGCTATGTCTGGATGCCCGGCGCATTTGCCTATAAATAGCAAGGGGAGAGGGGGTGTTCTTCACCCATTCAACTCATTTCACTCACACTCCCCTCTCTACTCCTTGATCTCTTGGTTTTCTTGGATTTCTTGCTCAAGATTGGATCATCAAGTGTTCTCTCTATTGTGTTGCTGAAAGTATTGCCATTGGTGGAGCAAGCTCGGTAAGAACTTCATTCGATTTCACTAATCCATCACCGAGTTGCTCTTGTTGTCCCTTGTTGTTGTGCTAGCATGAATTGGGCGGCGAACACTCTCCGGAGGGTGACACGCTCACGCTCCTGTTCGCGGGCAAGCGTGAGTTCATCCACCCCCGCCGAGCCGACGCCGAGCCCATCGACGATGGATTGTGAAGAAGAGCAGGAGGAGCAAGCCGAGCCACAAGCCGCGGAGGAGGTCGTCGACGACACCCCCTACCTCAGCTTGCAGGGCGCTCGAGAGGAGCAAGCCTACGCTCTCCTAAAGGACCGAGTCTTCGCCCACACCCGGGACTTCGACCCGGCTCTCATGGAGAAAACAGGTATGAATCTCGAGTTCGCTTCCATTTGGCATGCTCTTGGTTGGGAGGAGTTTACACCGGTTACAGAGCTTGGCTCTCGGCCCCTCACCATCCAGTTCCTTTGCTCTCTTACCGAGATTCCGGATGGCATTCAGTTTCGTCTTTTTGGGACCGATTATCGTGTTTCTTGGAAGGAACTTAGTCGTCTTCTTTGTTTTAGTCCTCGTTGTGTTGTTTCTCTAAAGAAGGCTTGTGAGGGTTTTGTTTGAGACTCTTTCTGGTCAGACATCTCTGGTCTTGTTTACAGTGGCAAGTTTGTACCTCGGTCCAACGATATTGTGTATCCCACTCTCCGTTTGTGGCACAAGTGGCTCGCCATTACTCTCTTTCCACGAGAGGATGTTCGGCCCGTGTGCAGCGATGAGACGATGCTATTATACGCCGCTGTTAACTGGATCAAGGTCTCTCCAGTTAAAGCTATGATTCGGCAGTGGTTGATGAATTTCAAAATGATAGGTCCTATTGAGTGTACGTCTTTGGTGACTCGTATTGCTCTCAAACTCAGGGTTCTTAGCGGGAATTTCGTACCCTTCATCAGGGCGCCCCGAGTACTCATTGATGAGACATACCTGATCCAAGGGCATATACTTAAGAAAGACCCGGATGATTCTTTGACTTTCTTCTTTCCGGGATATGCAAACCAAATCCTGTTGCCTAACCCGGGGTTTGGATTGTATAGCTCAGAGTCACTAACCATTCCCCTTGTTACACAAGAGGAAAGCCGTCGTGCTAGTGTTTCAGGCAGGTCCACCAGAAGTGCGGCAAAGAGAGCACACATGTAGCAGCAGCAGCAGTCACCGCCACCACCACAGCCACAGCCATAGCCTGCTACGCCACTAGTGGCAGGAGGGGCCCCTGCAGGGTACATGTTCGGGGTTACCCCTGGACATGCACCTGGTTGGGACCAGCCCACCTACCACCCGAGTGCGAGTGGCACGGCTTGGGCGAGTGCGAGTCAGTGGGCTACACCCGCTAGTTCCAGCTCCGGTGGTCCACCTCCGTCTTCGCCCTTCCGGCGGCACTCCTCAGCCTCTGCACGCGATGCTCAGCTCGTGCAGCAGATGGGAGAGCTCATCATTTAGGTCACGGGATTGGAGGAGATGCTGAACACCCACGTCGAGTCTACCTCAGCGTGGCAGCGTCAGGCTGGTGAGAGGATAGCAGCCATGCAGCAGGACCAGCAGTGATACATGGAGGCGCAGAGGGCTTACTACGCGAGTCAGGGTTTCTTCTTCCCTCCTCCGCAGTGAGCCTGAAGCTAGCTTGGGGGAGGACCCCCATCCTGAGGTAACTTGTATCTTCCTTTGTTTTCAGAATATCTTATAAATGAAAATCCAAAAAAATCTGCAAAAATAAAAAGACCAAAAACATTTATTTGCTTTCATCATCATTATTTGCTTAGTTTGTTTTGATATGCATAGTAAGAATGCTTTGCCTCTATGGTTGAAATGATGAATAGTTGCTCTGTTTATTATCTTCGTATGTCTTGCTTACAACTTTGTATCCTACCTAAGTTTTGAGTTTGTTGACTTGCATGTTCAAACCTTAGCTTGAAAACTGTGGGTAGCAAAAAGCATGATCCTTGCCTAAGTTGTTGTGAGACATGAAATGGTAGAATAGAGTGCTATGATCTTGTGCTTAGTGATGCCTGACATCCGGAGTTTTCCTTTTGAAAAATCAAAACATGATGAGTTCCTCAATGATGAGAATTTCCCATCCAAGGCCATATGTAGATCCTAGTTCTTAGCCTCCACATATGCAGCTTGTGTTCTCATTGAGCTTTGTCAAATTGTTGTGACCCTTGTTAGAACTCATACTCCCCTGATCAAGATCACGTACACGTTCATGCTAAACTTCTACACTGGAAGCTAGCATTCATCATTTGTTCCATTTTGCTTATGCATTCTTCCACAAATAAAACTCTATGTATCTTTGTATCATTCATCCCTCTCCAAATATCTCCAATAGAGACAAAGGGCTAGCTGCAAAAAAAGAAAAGAAAAAGAAAAGCATGCTCAAAAGCATGGCAAAAATAAATAAAGAGAGCTAGCCCAAGTCTCGGAAAAATTTCAAAAGGAGAAAAAGGGATTGATATGTGCAAGAGAAAGAGTTCCACCATATAGATGGTAATAACTAGTACCTATTCCGGAGCTAGTGTCCACCTTACCATCAATCCCTCATTCCCTCATATAAAGCATGGTAATATCTAGCACCCATCCCCGGGCCTAGTATCCACCTTGCCATGCTCATATCCATCACACACATATGCACATCTTGATCAGGATGTATGTTTGTTTCTTCCAAGGATCCGGTTTTTGACTTAACAAAATATGACAGACAAGTATGCCACATTTCTTCCCTACCTACAGCTCCACATAAGCCTATTAGGAGTAGGATGTGAAGAAAGGCAACATTAATGCCTTGGTGAGGAAACATACACTTTTGAGCGATCCGAGAGTATCATTTGAGGAACTCTGATTTTCTTTTAAAAATTTGCAAAACCTCCGGATTGATAGTTGATCAAGGTATGAGTGATTATGCATTTGCTATATAACCATTCTGTCTCTCAACCGCCTAAGGCAAGTGAAGCTATATGCCCCATGTCATCAGGTGAAAGGCAAGAACATTGCCAACTTGTTCAACTCTTGGTAGAGTACTTTGTTGTATGTTTGCCATAAGTTGAGAATACAACATTTTAGCAACTCCTCATCAACAAACCTAAGTCTCTAATGTCTTGCTTCGAGACGAGCAAGAGGTTAGCTTGGGGGAGTTTGTTGACGGCTGTTAAGTACCACTTTCAGCCCTTAATATTCTCACATAAATGGAGGCATATGCATTATTTACTTGCATTTTGGTTTGAATAATGTAATTCCACTTGTCCTTGGAGATTATTTGTATGTAGGTGAAATACCCCTTAAAAGAGATGGAAACCCACCTTCTATGGAGAAACCATGCCAACTCAGCTGAGGAGGTGGCTGCCACCAAGGGAAACATGGCATTCCACGTCATCGATCCAAGGGAGGCACTCACCGACAAATCAGAGGACGCCACATGGACTTCACATGGATCAAAGGGCCCACCTCGGATATCAAATCAAGCCATGCACCTGGGATGGATCAGAGGGCCCACAAGGCAGCCACCCAGAGGAAGCACACCAGGTGGATCATATGACTTTGATCTACTTCAGTTATTCAACTATTTCATATAAAGTCATGGTAGATCATATGCTTGATATGTTCTTGAGTTCATCCTTTGTTCATCATTTAGAGGCTTGTGTTCTTCATGAACACTACCTTTTGATCCACTTGAAGGGTGATAAACTTATTCCTTATGTGTTTGTTCATAAGTTAGAGGCTCGTGTTCTTCACGAACACGACCCATTGATCTTATTGACTAGACATAAGAGAGTTTGTATCCGTTCGTATGTTTAGCCTTCGTTGATCTTGTTAGATGGCATGAGAGTGTTGCATGAGGTTTGTGTTCAAGCTACGGTACTCGGTCTAAGTTGACCAGTCTTCTGGTGGCTCTCACCCTGGGTCACAATAGCCCGGGCCGGGTGGAGTCTAGCAGCAACGCAGGCATGGTGCCTGGGTTGTCTGGCTAAGTTAGTTATGAGCGTACCCCACGTAATGATAGAGGTAGGTCCGCAGTGGTGACAGCTGTTGGATCCTTTGCAACCCTCTGCGCTGGGGTACCTGCTGTAGGAGTCTAAAGTCTAGTTTCGCAGAGTGCTGGTCGTAGCGGGCTAGCTCCCCATTTGTACCTGGGTGTTAAACCTTACCCTCTCATGCAATACTCATGCATATCTCCTGTATCTTCTAGCTTTGTATGTTTAGTACATTAGAACCTAGAGCTAACTCGTATGTTCCCCTAAGTCGTAGTGTGCTAGAGTAGAGGTAGATCTGAGTGTGTGTGTCACACTACCCTTTATATCTTTTATCTTACCCCTGCCTTTGAGTTTGTTGTTTCCTATATCTATCGCTTAGTTTACATTCAGAGCAAAAGCATAAGTCTAAGATATCCACCATTGCCTTCCACGGATACGATACCCTTGGAATATTCTCCTTCCTTGGGGAAATGCTACAATGGTTTATCTGTGCGCTTGCGGATTCGTTCATGATCGTTTAGATTAACCTTTGGCAAGTCTTGATGATCACGCTAGCTCGGCGTCGTTAGTTGTGACGTTAAGAGGTGCCTACAAGGCGTTTCTTGGTGTTGTCACTAAGGATGGATTCTAGATCTATTCTTAAAGTGACGACACTACGAAATGCCAACAATAACCACAATTTAAATTGGATTAACAAAACAAGTTGTGATTAAATGTAGCATGTGTTTCTTGCTTAGTGCTAAGCTCTCATTAGACAAAGGTTCATTAGGTATGTAATTAATAAGTTTTAAGCACAAACATAACCTCTTTACCACTCTCAAGAAATTCTAGCCTATCAACATGATCATCAAAGGAACAAGGTATATAATTGAATCAATCTTATTATTGGATGAACATGAATATATAAAAATAATTTATCATTTCCAAAAGTATCTTGAGAGTTAAATGTATACCTTAGCCTTATAGCTTTTTCATTGTGAGTGGTCTATCGGAGGTTAAAGCTAACAACTTCAATGATTGGAGGCGGCTCTGTGTCGGCTTTTCGCAATTCCTTCTTTTGTGCCATACGTCATCGAGATTGCTTTGTGTAGACTCACTCTTCGTCCTTCGTGGGCTCACACATCTTGGTCGTGTTTATGTAGTGCCATGTTCCTTCGTGTGAAAGCCCAAAGCCTCCATGCATTGTATGTCTTTCGTAGTCCATCGTGGTTTGCTTCTAACATCTCCTTGCGTCGGGTGTTGCCAACTTATGCCTTTATTTGTGGTTTGATGAAAGCATTGCCCATGCTCCTCTTTGTTGTTGTCGTCCTTATCTCCTCTATCTTGTTCTCATCGTGTTGTTGATGCCTCTTCTTCATAGATTTTCCCCTGTGTACATAATAGAATGTATACAAAAATATAGTTCTATTGAAAATTTTATAAATTACCTTTCCAATGAGTACTCATTCATGTTAATCGGAGTCCAAACGAGAGAGCTATGCCCATTTTATTTCCCCTCTAGCATGTTGTCCAGAAAATTTTCAAGATGTGCAACCTTCGGTGATTTAGCCATATTTGCTTGTAAGAACCTCTGATTGCCTTGATTCTTGATTGGTTGAAATCATAACTTCCACTACAAGAAAATCGCTCACTAGTGACGCAACCACATTTTAGCGTCATTGATTTATGACATTCCTGGCTAATCTCGTCATAATATTTCACTTCCGAGCAAATTTAGTGACAAAAAAACTTTCGTCATAATGGTTGCTACTGTAGCCGAGCATTCCCTGTTCAATGCTTGTTTTGTGACGCCATAAGCTCCGCAATAGCGTCATAAAACAACTTCGGACCCACATGTAAGCATTATTTTAAAAATAGAGTGTTCCAAGTCGTCATAAAATTCAGTAGGGTCCCACATGTAAGCATTCTTTCAAAAATAGAGTGTTCCAAGTCGTCATAAAATTTTCTAGGGTCCCACATGTAAGCATTTTCGCCAGGTCAGCGGAGGCCAGGTCACGAAATGTTGCAAAAACAATTTGCCATTGCAAGGGTTCGAACTAGAGACCTATAGGAACAAGACTATGTTGTTTACCACTGCACCACTTCTTAGTTGTGTCAATTTAATAGGAAACACTTTCCTTATAGTTGCATTAGGTGAGTCTTTAATATAAATCAGTAATTTGAAGGCGAAATGCTTCACTACCTTCGCAAAGACTCTGGACTTTTGCTACACGCAGATCTGCAATGGCTCATGGCAGGAATGGCGGATCCTAGCGGTGACGGAAAGATGGTTGCGCTGCCATCTCCCGGCTACGAGAGGATGAAACAGCACGACAAGGTCAGTCCTCTTGTTTGAGCCACTATATTTTCCCCTATCATCCTAGGGATTTCTACATTTGGGGATCTAGCGGATTGATGAGCATATACAATAGATTCAGATATCATCGTACCCTCATATTTGCACTCCGATTGGTGTTACAAATTGATAGGCTATAGACAATTCATAGGTGTTAGATTCAGTTAGTTTTCAGTTTGCATCGTTTGATGAATTTATATGTTCTTGTATTTTTCTAGCTTCTGGAGGTGCTTGAAGCCACTAAAGCTGAGCTGTAGAAGGTGAAGAGAGACTTGCAAGAACAACAAGTCAGCAAGCTCAAGTCACTGCAAAAGGCTCTAAATTACAAGAACCTGTATGAGCAGTTGTTACAGGACAACATTACTCAGATGGAAGAGCTGACCAAATGCAGGGACCAGTGCAATCAATTGATGCAGCAGGAGAATGCCCGGTTGAATGAAATGGTATCGTTACGGCAGGACAACATTACCCAGATGGAAGAGCTAACCAAATGCAGGGACCAGCATAATCAATTAATGCAGCCGGAGAATGACCAGCTTAAAGTGATTAAGAAATGCAGGGAACAGTGTAATCAATTGCTACAACAGCAAAATACCCGGTTGAATGAAATGGCATTGTTACGGCAGGACATCATTGCCCTGATGGAAGAGCTGACCAAATGTAGGGACCAGATTAATCAATTGTTACGACAGGAGAATGACCAGCTAAAAGAGATTCACAAATGGACATACCAGTGTAAGAAATTGTTAGCGGAGAATGCCCTGTTGAAAGAAGAGCCATCGAACTATGACTAAGCTGCAGACAATCGATAAAACATGTATGGTGTCATTGCTACCTAGACGGTTCATAGGTGGTGTGTACTTTGTATTTTGGTGTTTGCTACTTGCTGGTGGTGTCACTTTGTGGTGATGAGTGCTATGAGATTCCATCTTATTATGCTAATTTGGTTTAATCTATTTCAAATTGAGTCGAGCATACTCACCATTTTGAATTAATTTTGCTGATGTTTTGCTGGTCCGGTCTGTTGATGTTTTGCTGGAAGTACCTTCTTGAGTAACGATCATGAAACTTCTTGTTTCCTACTGTCGGTCACGAAATGTTGCAAAAACAATTTGCCATAGCAAGGGTTCGAACTAGAGACCTATAGGAACAAGACTGTGTTGTTTACCACTGCACCACCTCTTGGTTGTGTCAATTTAATGGGAAACACTTTTCTTATGGTTGTGTCAGGTGAATCTTTAAAATAAATCCGTAATTCGCAGGCGAAACGCTTCACTGCCTTCGCAAAGACTCTTGACTTTTGCTACGCGCAGATCTGGAACGGCTCGTGGCAAGAATGGCGGATCCTAGCGGTGACAAGAAGATGGTGGCGCCGCCATCTCCCAGCTACGAGAGGCTGAAATAGCTCGACAAGGTCAGTTCTCTAGTTTGAGCCACTATATTTTCCCCTATCGTCCTAAGGATTTCTAGATTTGGGGATCTAACGGATTGATGAGCATATACAATATGTGTTAGATTCAGTTAGTTTCCAATTTGCATCATTTGATGGATTGATAGGTTCTTGTATTTTACTAGCTTCTAGAGGTGCTTGAAGCAACTAAAGCTAGGCTGCAGGAGGTGAAGAGAGACCTACAAGAACAACAAGGCAGAGAACTCATGGCGCAGAAAGAGGTTGTAAAATACAAGAGCTGTGTTAGGAAATTTTAAATAAAAATATGCAAGAGATGATGGAATTCAAGGAGATGGCTGACCAATTGTTACATGAACAATTGCAACAGACCAACAAATACAAGCAGATGTGTACCCATATGTTACGCCAGGATAATGCCTTGTTGAAAGAAATTGGTGAGATTCTTGACCAGGAGTCGAAAGACCTGGTACTGGACTGGAAGGCAAAATCTGAAGAGAAGGCAAGGTCATGGAAGGAAGAATGCACAAAGGCTAACATCAAGCTTAAAGCAACTACCACTGAGCTGGAAAACGTGAAGGGAAAGCTGAAACAATCCATCCATGCGATGGAAGTGTATAAGCAATCGGTTGAGCAGGTAATTATCGAGATCGAGAAGGAGAAGCAATCGATACAACAAAGTGTTATCCAGATGGAGAAGGAGAAGCAACAGATACTGCGCGAGAAAGATAAAAATAGGTAGTGCTTGATTATTATGAAACTTGTTCCTTGTTGATGTTTAATTACTGGTTGTTGCTCCTGTACACTTCATAGAGATGAACTGCCATGACACGTAGTGTTATGAAACTTGTTATTGCTTATGTTTTCTTCAGGTCAGCCAAGCGAAAAAGGGATCAACAACGGGAAGGATCCTCAGAAGCTAACATGAAGCTTGAAGCTACTGCCGCTGAGCTGCAGAAGGTGACGGGATAGCTACAGGATGGAGCTATGGAAGGAGAATCAACGTCTATAGATGGAAATTGATGATTAGTTCTTATCGTTATGATTACAAATGGGTAGTAATAATTATTGTGAAAATTGTAATGATGATCATCCTATGATGTTTGCTACTTGGTGTTGTGAACTTTGTGGTCATGAGTTGAGAAACTTGTTGCTACCTAATCATAATATGATGTTTGCTGCTCGGTGGACGATAAAGGTCCGATCTGTTGATGTTTTACTGGCAGGACCTTCCTGAGTAACGATCGCGTAACTGCTTGTTTCCTATTGTGGTTCCAACTCATCATAAAATTAAATAGGGTCCCACAAGTCAGTCAGATAAAACACGAAGGAAAAATAAAAGGACACAATGTCAATAACAGGGGTCGAACCTGCGACGTTTGATTCTGAAAAGGGTACACAGAACCACGAAGACATAATGCATTTTATGTATATCCAAACAAAGTAGAGCTAGTTTAGTAAGTACGGCCAACAGCTATATCTCCAACCACGTACACTGCAAGGGGCTCGCCAGCACACTCCTGTGGGTCGTTGTGGCAAATATCTAGCCTAGAGGCATTGGTGCGCAGATCTACAACCAGCGGCGGCTGTGACAGAACCGCCCAAAATAAATCCGGATTATCACCTAAGCCTGGCCACGTGGCTCATAAGCGATAACCAGGAGCTATTTTGTCGCCTCTGCCGGGTCAAGCCTGGTAAATCACTTTAACCAGGATCAAAGAATTGTACATTAAAACTCACACAACGGCGAGTCCAGAGATAACATTTCACAAATTATTACATCAAGCTCCATAAGGTTTTAATATTACAAACCAAGTCCTTTGCATAAGGTAAAAAGTTCAGAGTTCGAAACACAGCGGAAATGAAATACTACACGTCATAAGTACGTCATAGGAGGCCATCCATGACGTCACTAAGCACTGACGTCCTCCCACTCCACTTCCCAACCGGGAGGAAGAGAACCAAGCCACGGGAAACCATCATCATTTACATCACCTGAAAACAACATCAAAAGCAAGGCTGAGTATACTAATACTCAGCAAGACTTAATCGGCGGGTGATGAAAAATCACCAACTCTCTAGACATGAAAGGCTCTTTGGCTAGAGGGTTGTTCTGCTGAAGAGCAACAAAGAGTAAGTCCTTACCTTCAAATTTTAGCTCAAAATTCTAGTTGATTATCCATTACTACGTAAGCAACTATTGCAAGCATAAGTTGTGCAAACAATTAAGCATATATCCAAATTATATCTTAATTCCATCATTAAGGGACATAGAGTGTATGGTTAAGCAATCTCGGGTAACGGTGAGAGGCCGACGATCGATCGATTAATAACCTTGCAAGGGAAACCTAAACACACGAAAGAATGCACACCCCAAAAACAAGCCAACTAGAAACCAACAGGGGGTGGGGTATGCACCAACTAGGAGGTTCCCAACCGTCCTCGACTCAGGATCCATTTCTACAGTCTTTGGTACACGGTATACTAGCCACGGAGACACACGCCGCCCAGCTTCACGCGTGCACCACTCTGCTGCAGGCAGAGGGGACTCTTCCCAAGATTAGTGGTTATAGATCCCTTACCGGATCAATGAGGTACTAGGCTTACCGGTCCCATTCCCGGCAAATGTTTAGTACGTTCAAACGCTTAACCACAGACCTACTGGCCGGTGCCGGTCCCATGCTCTTACCACATGAGCATATCCATTTATCAAAATCTTATGATTCCAACATAAGAGACCTATAGCTCACGAGTGACGAACATCACTCGACTTTTACCGTGTCCTTAGAGCATGGCAACTAGCGACCTATCATGCTAGTATTTGAGCATAGGAGCCTATGATCATGCATCTAGGGTTTCAATTCAACTCCTGAAATGTAAATGCACAAACATTGCATATCATAATTGTAAAAGTTAGAAAACTAGGTTATGCTCCGGGGCTTGCCTTCACTAGCAAAGTCAGTGACGAAGTCCTCCGAACTTTGGTTCGGGTCTTGCTGCACTTCCACCACGTTCATTTCTCCTTCAGCGAGATCTCCCTCGGATTCCGGCACCAACTCGTAGTTTTCGTCCGGAAGTTCTACACGACATGCATATGCATTAACTTCATGTATTTATAAATGAGGAGTGACAACGTAGATTAGAATTAAATGGTAAACGTGGGGGGTGTATGGGTGACCACATTCACCTGGATAAGAATATATCCAGCATACTCTTCCTATCAAAGATAGGGGTATGTGTGCGTGGTTTAACTCCTTATTTGATGGTGATTGTGTGCACATCTATATAGATTAATTAATTTTTATTCACTAAATTATGGGGTGCTGTTCATGGTGCGATTTGGTGAAACTTAACCAAAAGATTTGAAAAGAAAAAAAGGCGATTTCTCTCTTTCTTTTATTTCTTGGATTAAACTTGATTTACTTTGAAAATTCATTCTGGAATAAATACAAACAATATGATCATGAAACTTTGCAGAGAGGCACATCATACTACACATGAGCTACTGCCAAAAATTTAGATCAATGCAAGCTATATATCTAGCATGAAAAATACAACTGGATTCATTCATTTAAAACAAGAATACATCATACAAAAATAAATATACCACAAATTGAGCTAGAAATTCATGTGGAAGCACAAAACATCTATTCATGGAGAGATATGCACTTACTCAGCAAAGAAAATTTAAATTAAATTAAATTTATGAAAGAGGATTAAACTTGCACAAAAATTACTTGACCCTATAAAACATGATAAAAACATCTATACTATTTATCATGGGTGCAGCATCATGAAACAGGATCATAGAAAAAAGATTGGGTCCAAAATCCCAACAGATTAATTTACATAAATTATAAACAGGAACAATGCTGAAAACAAACTTTAATTCATAATTAAAGATCTACTTAATAACTTTGTGCCAAATTTTAACCAAGAGACAAACATGACATGTAGAACAACATATCGAAAATTCAGCTTCAGATCATGCATAGAATTTGAATTATTGCAGATTTACTAAAAATGGTAAATTCATAATTATTTGAAAACTACACAGAAATTTGAAAACTTTCTTTGTAGAAAAGCTAGTGTTCTTCACAAGGATTCCAGAACAGTTGAGTTTGTATTTTTGTGATTTTTCTGTGAATTGATATGTATTTTACAAGATTCAGGGGATTTAAAAACAAAAGGAAGAATCTTTTTGCACACAAGCCCCTGGCCAGAACTCTCTATTTACAACCATACCCTGGGTTTCATACTTAGGTCCCTGCTTTTACTAAAACGACCCTAGGAAGATTTTTGAGATTACAATCCGGCCCTTGGCCATGGGGGCGGCGGTGCAGGGTCTGCCGGCGGCGAGGTGCGGCCGGGATGGTTCGGGTGAGTGGCCGGGGATGCCGAGGGGCTTACCTAGGACCGGTTCCCGGCCTTGGTCGGGGCTGAGGAGCGACCGGCGAGGGGGCTCGGTGGCGCGGTGAGGCGGCGGCCGCTGCGGCAGTAATTCCGGCGAGCGAAGCGGCAGAGCTCGACGACGTGTGGCCGTGGCAGCTTAAGTAGGGTCGTGGGGTGGCGCTGGGTTGCTTGCACGGGCGCGAGATGGGGCGGAGGGTGTAGCTCACCGGCGGCCAAGCAATGGCGGGCGGCGGAGCTGTGGGGTGGCGGCAAGCACGGCGAGGCTTGACCTTTTAAATAGACGGAGATGGGCGGGAGGTCGACGCGGGCTTTTGGCCCTTCGCATGGGCGCGCACAAGCGGGAGCCGGGGCGCGCGCAAGCGGGAGCCGGGGCAGCGCAACGCGCGAGGGGCGCGGGCGCGGGCGCGGCGCGGCGCGGGGCGAGCGGCGCGCGGCCACCTGGCCTGCCACGTCCTGGGGAGGCGCACCTGGGGATGGCACATCTGACGACGCGTGTGGGTCCCACAGAACGGCGGTCACAGACGCCGAGGCGCTTGTGCCGGTGCGGCTCGGCGCGCGCACGACGCGCTGGAGCACGCGGCCGGGGCACCGGCCAGTTCAATTCGAGGAAGCCCAATTTGACCAGTTCAAACAAATGAAAGTTGAATACAAGTTAAAAATCCGTCAATACAAAAGATGTAGAGGACTTAACCAGCTTCAACTTTTGTAAAGGCCGACATATGAAAAACTCCACGGATTTTGAACAAAATTGGGTTGAAGTTGCTGTTTTTCTCGGTTTGGTCAAAATGCAGCTCGGATCTTTGACCAAGTTTTAGAGGCTTTTCCACTTCGAATTTGAAATGCCGCCAATTGAATGAAATGTGTTCCCAGAAAAACTGAACAACTTTCATATTGGCCGATTTTGAAGTTGTTATATGAAAATCGGAGAACGCGCTAGGTTGTCGATGAAAGGTCTAGAGCTCTTAGGGTGTTGACCTTGATTTGGAGGGGTTTGACTAGGGTTAGGGGTTTGACCAAGTCAAAATGTTAATCACCATGCTTAGCCATGTTAATGTCGATGATTACTGTTGCTTAAACATCAGGGATGTTACAGCCTACCCCCCTTACAAAGAATCTCGTCCCGAGATTCGGAAAAATAAAGGTAAAGGTAGGGGAAAACACTTACGATTTCGAGATTGTAGAAAACCCGGATACATGTTGTTGAGATAATGCTCTGTCTCCCAAGTAGCTTCTTCTTCATTATGGAGGCTCCATTGGATTTTGTACATTATTACCGAATGTCGTCGAGTCTTCCTCTCTTTTCGATCCAAAATCCTTAGAGGGTGCTCAACCACGGATAAGTCGGGTTCGATCCAAGCATTGGATTCGATGATAACTTTTATCTCCGGCTTATTTGCACATCTCCTGAGTTGTGAAACATGAAACACATTGTGGACTGCTGAAAGTCGTTCAGGAAGCTGAACGCGATAGGCAACCGGTCCACAAACTTGAATGATTTCATAAGGGCCAATATAGCGTGGTGCCAATTTCCCTTTCACTCCAAACCTTTGAATTCCCTTTGTGGGTGAAACCTTAAGATAGACATATTCACCAACTTGATACGGCTTAGGTTTCCTTCCTTGATCATGGTAACGTTGTTGTCTCATTTGAGCTGTCTTTAGATTTGCTTGTATTACTTTTACTTTTTCTTCTGCTTCTGCAACTAAAGTTGGACCAAAGAACTTTCTTTCCCCGGTCTGTGACCAGTTCAAAGGAGTCTGGCATCTCCTTCCATAAAGAGCTTCAAATGGTGCCATTTTCAAACTAGCTTGGTAGCTATTATTGTACGAGAATTTAGCCAAGGACAAGCAATTGTCCCAATTCTTGTCAAAATGGATAATGCAAGCCCTCAACATATCCTCTAGGACTTGATTGACTCTCTCAGTCTGACCATCCGTTTGAGGGTGGTAAGCAGAACTGTGAAGTAGCTTGGTTCCCATTGAGGTATGTAGGTGTTCCCAGAAACGTGACATGAACTGAGGTCCTCTATCGGAAACGATGGTTCTAGGAACTCCGTGTAGGCCCACGATACGTTCGAGATAAATCTCTGCATATTGCTTGGCGGAGTATGTGGTATGAACGGGAATAAAGTGTGCAGTCTTGGTGAGTCTGTCCACAATAACCCAGATGGAATCATGGTGCTTAGAGGTGAGAGGTAGTCCCACTATGAAATCCATACTTATATCATCCCATTTCCACGAAGGTATCGGCAATGGTTGAAGAACACCATCGGCCTTCAAATGACTAGCTTTAATCCTTTGACATGTGTCACACTCGGACACATATTTGGCAATCTCGACTTTCATATTTGACCACCAGAAGTTTTCCTTCACGTCTTGGTATATTTTGCTACTCCCAGGATGAATCGCAAATTTGGACGTATGAGCTTCATCCAAAATTTCCTTCCTGAGACTAGTATCATTTGGGACAACAAATCGTTGCCCAAACCAAACTGTACCCTTTGCGTCTTGGCGAAAGCACTTGTATTTAGGATCACCTTCTGACAATTTTTGCTTTATCATCTGAACATCCTCGTCATTGGACTGAGCATTTAAAACTTTGTCGTACAAGGTTGTCTCCATGCCAATAGCATTTAACTCACCTTGACTAACAATTTCCAAATTGAGTTTGTTCATCTCGTGGCATAGTGTGTCACTATAGGTGTCCACGGATAAGCAATTGCAATGGGCTTTTCGGCTAAGAGCGTCGGCAACGACGTTTGTCTTACCAGGGTGGTAATGTACTTCCAAGTCATAATCTTTAATAAGTTCTAACCAACTTCTCTGGCGCATATTAAAATCGGCTTGAGTGAAGATATACTTGAGACTCTTGTGGTCAGTGAAAATATTGCAACGGGTTCCCATCAAATAATGCCTCCAAATTTTGAGAGCATGAACAACTGCTGCTAATTCAAGATCATGAGTGGGGTAATTCAATTCATGGGGCCGAAGTGCTCGAGAAGCATAAGCAATGACCCTATTTTCTTGCATGAGAACACAACCAAGACCAGTACCCGAGGCATCACAATAAACCTCATATGGCTTGGAGTTGTCTGGTTGAGCCAAGACAGGTGCTGAAGTCAGATATTGCTTGAGGGTGTGGAAAGCTTTTTCACAGTTCTCATCCCACACGAACTTGACTCCCTTCTTTAGAAGTTCAGTCATAGGTTTGGCAATTCTGGAAAAATCCGGAACGAAGCGACGATAATAACCAGCTAATCCGAGAAAGCTTCGAATCTGATGAACGGACTTAGGTGGTTTCCAATCCATCACTTCTTGCACTTTACTTGGATCCACTGAGATACCATCACTAGAAATAGTGTGGCCCAAGAATTTCACACTATCTAACCAGAATTCACATTTGGAGAATTTAGCATAAAGCTTGTGATCTCTCAAACGTTGCAGAATAATGCGGAGATGTTCGGTATGTTCTTCTTCATCTTTGGAATAAATTAAGATGTCGTCGATGAATACCACCACGAACTTATCCAGTTCGTTCATGAATATCGAATTCATGAGGTACATGAAGTAAGCAGGAGCATTAGTCAGCCCGAAGGACATGACTAGAAACTCATATAGCCCATACCGTGTGGAAAAGGCGGTCTTAGGAATATCACAAGGCCGGATCTTTATCTGATGATATCCTGATCTAAGATCAATCTTGGAAAAGACCTTTGCTCCTGATAGTTGATCAAACAACACATCAATGCGGGGAAGGGGGTACTTATTTTTGATAGTCACCGCATTGAGAGGCCGGTAGTCCACACATAGTCTCAAACTACCGTCTTTCTTCTTAATGAAGAGAGCAGGACATCCCCAAGGAGAAGAACTCGGACGAATGAAACCCTTATCCAATAGTTCCTGAAGCTGGGTCTTCAACTCAGCCAGTTCCTTGGGTGGCATGCGGTAGGCTCTCTTCGAGATAGGTGCTGTACCAGGTTGAAGTTCGATAACGAACTCAATGTCTCGGCCCGGTGGCATACCCGGCAGATCATCAGGGAAGACATCCGGGTATTCACACACCACTGGAATTTCTTCTAATTGGGTGGCTATGGTCACATAGGCACATGAATCCACAGATACTCTGGAAGGTAAGTAGAGCATTGATGCTCCTACTTTCGGGGAGTTGATTTCTATTCTTCGTTCAGAAATGTCCAAGATCACCTTGTGTAGGGTCATCCAGTCCATTCCTAGAATAACATCTATTCCATCTAGACCCAAGGTTATAAGATTTGTCTGAAAAACCTTGCTACCTAACTCCAAAGGTACTCCAATGATTAGGGTGCTAGAAGAAATTTTCCCTCCCGGGGTAGCAATCTTATAGATACTTCTAGTGTGTGTTTCCTTTAAACCCAACTTGATTTGTGTTTGCTTGTTCATAAAACTGTGCGTAGCACCAGAATCAAACAAAATCTTAATAGGTTTGCCTTGGATAGAGAATGTACCCGTCATGACTGCTGCTCCCTCAGGAATTTCCACCATTGTGGTGAAGTTGAGGCGACCTTGCTTGACTTGCACGGTCTGCTTCTTTCCCTTGTCCTTGTTGTCCTGAGTAGGTCCACGTCCTTGGTTCTGCTGGTTGCGCTGGTTCTGCTACTTGGGACGGGGGCACTCATTGGCATAGTGTCCCGTATCACCACAGTTGTAGCATTTGCCATCCCTGGCATTCCGATTAGGCTGCGAAGCATTGGACTTGTAATTCTGCTGGGAAGCAGAAGAACGATAGTCTCCTCGCTGCTGATTCTGAGACGGCTTAGCTACCCAGCGTTCAGATCGCTGGTTCCTTTGAGAATCCTGGGAAACTTTCTTCACAAGGCGAAACTTACGATTAGGCGCGTTGTTAGAGTTGAACGCAGCCTTCCTCTTCTTTGCATTCTGCGTTCTCTTCATAGCATCTTCTTGCGAAATAGCCAGATTCACTATCTCATGGTAGGTATCAGTCTTGATGGGATTCAGCCTTTCATAAAGCTCAGGATCAAGGCCACGTCGGAAACGATCCATCTTCTTCGCATCGTTATCCACATGATATCCCCCATACTGACAAAGATTGTTGAATTTCTATGCATACTGGTACACAGAATCAGAACCTTGTTTTAATGCCAGCAATTCACTGATCTTCCGATCAACCATTCCCTGAGGAATGTGATGAGTCTTGAATGCAGTTTTGAACTCATCCCAAGTAACGGCATGTCCAGTGGGTTGCGTCATCTTGAAGTGTTCCCACCAGATCAGAGCAGGACCACGAAGTTGCAATGCTGCAAAGCTAGCCTTGCGCTCCTCTGAGCATGGTAGAGTGAGACCATCGAACCTGGCCTCAATGGCACGAATCCAGGCATCAGCCTCCAGTGGTTCTTCTGCTTTGGTGAAAATTGGTGGCTTCATGGCCGTGAAGTGCTCATTCTTGGCCACTTGGGGCTGGTCATCACGCGGATTGACGCGTTGCTGCTGCTGCTGCTGATTGTGCAGGATCTGGCGCATCATATCAGCTTGAGCCAACAGGTAGGTCTCCATGGGTGTCATGGGAGGTGGCGGTGGCGGATTGCTGCCACTAGTATCACTGAACCCATGGGGAGTAGTGCGAGTGGAACCCACCATCTGAAAAATTATGAGAATAAAGATTAGTCACATATTCACAAGCTTGCAGATAGATTTATGCACAAGTAGAATATGTGAAACAATCCATTCATTGTAGAATTTTTCAGGAGGGTCAGCCACAACACTGAAATGAAAAATTCATAGCTCCCAGCTCGATTAACGGATGGTGCTCAAATTTTGTCAGAAGGAGCATCATTCCGTGCACTACGTCTTTGGTATTCAATCGATACGCAGATTTTGATGTTATCATGCTTGAAAAGTTCACTTTCCGACTTTCTGTCCTGGCAGTTTTTCAGCCAGCTGAGGGTTACAAAAATATTCATATCTCTCAGCACAAAAGAGCAATAAGGGTGAAAATTTGTGAGCATGCACAAAATAAAATTTCCAACAACTTTTCTTCTTATTGCATAGCTCAGATTTGATCTTAAGGGGGTTCAAATTACAGATTACGAGAGCTGCTGCAGAAAGTCTTGGAACACAAGATCACAACACATGATTACAACACATGATTGGACCTCATTCAACATACTAGTGGTTAACATGTAGCTTCTAGCCATACAAAAGAATACTCCAACTACGCTAGCCTATCCCTTCCATGGACCAAAATTAGGCCATCGCAGGAGTACACATGCTGCACTAACTATCACCATCTAGAAGTCATCGAGATTGCCTACGGAGGAGGAGCTAGAAGCAGAGGAAGCAATCTCCATCGGTTCTGCCTGTGATTCTTCCTTCTCACTGTCTATCATGGACTGAGTGTCATCCGGATCATCATCCATAGCTTCCGGAGCTGGTGGTGGTGGCGGCTGCTGTAGCATAGCAATCATGCCCTGGGCATTACCCAGATCCTCGTCCATCAACTCTAGCTGCTCTTCCATTTGTGCTAGTGCTTGTATGTGCTGTAAGCGCTCATTCCTCAGCTG
The DNA here is from genome assembly GCA_036936925.1 of Cenchrus fungigraminus. Lineage (NCBI taxonomy): Eukaryota > Viridiplantae > Streptophyta > Magnoliopsida > Poales > Poaceae > Cenchrus > Cenchrus fungigraminus. Next base: position 85,902,576 of record CM072779.1, on the reverse strand, counting down.
ATCCATCTCAATCTGCATCTGATCTCGCTGCTCCTGGAGTCCTGTAACAGTCTGAAGGCGATCAGCGAGCTGGTGTTCCCACTGAACTATACAGGTCACCCAGTGAGCCTCTCTAGCCTGCAGTCCAACGATCCTCAGTCGTGCCTCAGCAAGGTCTCGCTCCAGTCCCATGTAGCCAAGGGAGATGGAGCGCAGGTGGTGATTCCGTACTCCCAACACTCCAGCAGTGTCTAGAGCAACGGTGGACATGTCCGTGGTAGCCACACTGCGGAGAGCCTGAAGACGATACAGTGCGTTTATGCACTGTGACATCTCGTGCAGTACGTCCAGTGGGGTCCTCTCAGTCAGAAGTGCTGCCATGTTCCCCATGCAGCTCCTCCACGCGGGATCCGCGGGGTCCACGGTCAGAAGTAGTCCCACCGGAGTCGAAGAAACCTCGAGAGGGTGCTGGTCACCAAAAGCGTTCAGCACTCTCAAAGCAGCAGCCTCAAGTGTCTCCATCATGCGGACGCCAGTCACGTCCATGCCCAGGTCCTGCCACTCCGGGTGAGTAGGGTGAAGTGGAACGGTCACCCGAACATAGCAGCGAGGCACTCCAAAGCTGCGTGGTCTCCAATGCCTCGTACGTCGGAGGAGTGGTGTACCCAGACGAGCGAAGAGTGTCCCACAAAATGCGGGCAAACCGCTCAAGGTGCAGCCCGTTGGTGCGGACCATCCCGTCAGGACGTACCTCCCAGAAGAGCGGTCCAGCCATCTGTATCAACAAAACTCCCAAAGATTAGTGTGAGTTAAAAGATAACAGATTCTGTCCAAAGCACAAAAATGCATATAGCTCATATTCTGGTAGGCCAAAAATTCTCAAAATTTTTCAGCTACTCAGTGATGTTATTTGACCCAAAATTGGTACTCAAAAGTTGGGCTAAAAACAATAGGAAGATATCCTAATAGATCGAAGTTCAGTTCTCTGTCTCCCTGGAAAAACAGCAAGCAGACATGAACTAAACTGAGCATAACTCCAGATTCTTTTGATCAAAAATTCTGAAATTTTTACAGCAGGATCTAGACAAAATTTGACACAACTTTTGTATCTAACTTTTCTCCAAAAAACTCTGTTCAAAGGGCCTAAAAATTCAGACCAACAGAGCATCTAAAAACTGAGAAACAGGGACAGCTATTAAGATCGGGACGATGTGGAAGGTGTTTTGGTGAGGTGCTTTAGGATAGATTATGAAGTGATTTAATTACTTTTTAACAACTTTTAGCACGATGCAAAAGTGTCCTAAACCTCCTCACAAGGCAAATCCATGCCCAAAACTCGTGGTTATTGCCGGTGGCAAGGCACAATTTTACGTCTCTCCCTATAATAGCTAGTCGGATACTAACCGTTCGATCTACCGGAACGTGGTTAGCGTACCTGCAAAAGAAAGAACCAGCCGTGCCAGCACGTCACGGAAGCGTCCACAAACATTACCATTCACTATAGAAACGACACCCATGCATTTAGCGCTGCATGGACAGCGTCCAACCTGAGACACACCCCTTTTGAATGGACGGTGTCCCCCTTCGCATGTTCATAATGTGGAATCATGCTGTGACAACCCGCCCAGGAATATACCGTACTATCGCCTAAACCAATCCACTTTGGTTAATAAGCAATAATAAAGTATCATCCTGTCGTTAGTTGCCAGGTTAACGCCCGGTGAAATCACTTACATAGCAACAAGGATCGACATATATGCTTCAAAACTCACGCGAAGGCGAGTCCAGAGAACAACACATGATTAACATCCGAAACTACCCCGAAGGGTTTAATTATTACAAACCGAAGTTTTTGACATGATAACGAAGTTCAGAGTTTTGGAAACAGCGGAATTAAACTAAACAGCGTGAGGAACACCACAAGAGGCCTGCCATGATGCCTTCATTCATCGTCTTCAACCCACTCCAGCTCCCAGCCAGGCGGGATCTCTCCAGGCCACACATCAGCAAAAGCATTACCTGGAGCAACCGATTATAGCAAGGCTGAGTATACTAATACTCAGCAAGACTTACCCGTCGGTGACAGCTACATCACCAACTCTAGACATGAAAGGCTTTTTGGCCACTGGGGTTTCTTTTGCTGAAAAGCAACAAAGAGTATGTCCTTACTTTCAAGATTTTAGCACAAGTTCTAGTTGATTATTCTTTTCTAAGTTAGCAAGCTATTGCAAGCATGAGTTGTGCAAGACAATTAATCAAGCATAAATATTCATCAACTTCCATCATTAGGGATCTCATGGCCAGCAGGACAAGTAGTCTCAGATAACGGTGAGAGGCCGACAATCGATTGATTTAAACCTTGCAAGGTAGACCTAAACACACGGTAGGATGCCCCCGCGAGGACAACCACCAGGCGGTTCCCGAAAATCCTCGGTTTGGGATAAGAGGCCACAGTCTTCGGTACAGGCTATCTGGTATACCCCGCAAGGCACCCAGAATCGCACATGCACCACCGGTAGCTAGCCGGGGGACGCATCCCAAGATTAGTCACGGAAAAATCCCTTACCGCCTCATTAAGGTACTAGGCTTACCGTACCTATTTCCGACAAGTATTTAGTACATTCAAACACTTAACCCACGAAAGCCATTGGACCGGAGCCCACATCCCATGCTCTTACCACGTGAGCAATCCATTTATAAAGATCTTATGATTCCAACATAAGAACCTATTCTCGCGAGTGACAAGCATCACTCGACTTGTAACGGTCCTATAGCATGGCAGCTATCGATCTATCATACTAGTAAAGACATAGGTACCAAGGGATCCTGCATCTAGGTTTCATTCAACTCCTGAACGTAAATGCACAAACATCCATAGATAGTTTTGTAACTTTTCAAAAACATAGGGGACAATGCACCAGGGCTTGCCTTCATCAGCACAGTTAATCTGAGGGTCCTCGGTGTCCTCACTCACTTCCACATACTGCAGCTCCGCGTCAGCTCCTCCTTCCTCAGCTTCCGGCACGAGAGCGTAGTTACCGTCAGGGAGATATACACGGTATGCAATGCAAGGTTTAGGTGGAGTGAAAGGTTATTTATTTTATCCAACTCTTGTTGGCCATATTCACCTAGATAAACATTCAATTACTAATTCTTTTTCATTAAGGTTATTATATATATACATGAGAGCTTATTATCCTTTTAATCTGTTTAATAGTGATTGTGTGCACATCTATGCAATTAATTTCATTTAAATACACAAAATAGCCAGGGTGAAATCATAAACCCTAAATAAGCTAGGCAACCATTTAATGGGATTACAAGATTACAAAGATTAATTTTTCCTAATTAAATTCTAATAAGAAGCTTATGTGCACCCTAACTTCTAATTGCACAAAACAATCATAAAAACAAGGACAAAGGTCCTTGCTGGCCTTAAAGGTCCTAGACATTGCTACTGGTCCAAGCTTCAAGTTTAAAAGAGCCACAATTTAATTATACCCAAAATAACATTTCCTAGCTACCAAAATGGAAGAAAAGCACAATTAATTAAATAAGGTGCTCCTGCACCCTAACTCTTTACCACAACTACTCTGGCCCTAAACAAGCTCAATGAACCAGCAAGTTCATGCCAAAACCATTTGAAACTTGAACTATGCATTTAAATGCAATTCTAAGCATAAATCGAGATCACATATTTCTAACAGAGCTAAAATCATGATAAATTCAGAAAAGTTGCATCTAGTCATAACATGAACGTATCCACAAGTTGAGCACAAAAATTAATTTAAATATTGCTACAAAAATCAATAAGACAGAATTAGAATAAATACAAAGTAATTCATATAAAAAGATCTACACAGTAACTTTATGCAATTTTTTCCCAGACCCTACAAATGATATAACTAGCAACATATCCAAAGTTCAGCTACATAGCTCTTCTATATTTTGAACTACAACAAAATGAGGTCAAACTGACTTTGAATTTTAATTCAAAATCCTTGAGTCAAAACTATGGTCATGCTTTGCAAAAGTTGTAGGCCTAGTCTCTTTGAATCCAACAAAATTGGTTTTGCATTTTTCTGATTTTTCTACGATTTTCTAGGATTTTCCTAAGTCACTGGACTAAACTGCTAGAAAACTAAGTTTCAAATCCTTGCATCTAGGTCCCTGGGTTCACAACCATGCCCTCGGCTTTTACAGATGTGCCCTTGCCGGCGGTGGGGAGTTCGCCGGCGGCGATCTACGGCCGGGGGTGGTCAACATGTTGCACAGGGGTGCGATTGGACTCACCGCGGACCGAAAGGCGGTGGTGGCGTGGCCGGAGGTGCTGCCGGTGAGCGGCGGCGGCGAGGCCGCGGCGGCGCTCCCGCCTCGGCTCGGATTTTGGCGAACGGCGAAGAAATGTGGATGAACAAGCGGCCGTGGAAGCTTCCCTAGGTCCTCGGCGAGGTGCTTCGTCGCTTGGCCGGCGGTGGGAGCGAGCGAAGAGGCGTGCTCACCGTGGCGGCGACAATGGCGGGCGGCGGAGCGGGGTGCGCGCGCGGTGAGGCTCAAGGGCGGCCTTTTTATAGGCGGGCGCGTGCACGGGGGTGAGCGGGGCGTGTCTCGGTGCCCACGACGGTGAGTTAAGGGGGTGGCGCGCGGCGACCAACGCGCACAGGCGTCGCCGGCGGGGGGTTCGGCCGGCGGGGGTCGGCGGGCGGCCACGGGGGTTTGGGGTGCGGGCCGTGGGGGATCCGCTCGGGGGACGCGCGGGAACCTCATCATGGGCCTCGGCGCGCGGTCGACCGGCCGGGGGGGCCCGAACGCCGAGGACAGGGCGGCGGTACGCCGGGCGCCGCGTGGCACAACGCGTCGGCGCGCGCGCGCGCTCTGGCCTTGGAACAATTAAAACTGCCCCGGTTTGAAAACCCTAAACTCTCGAAATTTGAACTACACTCGAAAACCTATAGATAGGACTATTGTAGAGTGATCAACCCTCTACACAATAGACCCTAACCGAGCTCAAATCGCTTTCGAATTGATGGAGAAAAATGGATGCCAACCTGAGGATAAACTCGGCCCTGGTGAACAGTGGCCGACCGCGTTGACTTGAATTTTTGAGCCATTTTTCTCCCGAATTTCAAATGCCAACCTGAAGATGAAAAGTGTCCCTCACAATTCTGCACAACTCTCATATTGGTAGAATTTTGAGTGTTTAGACAAAATTTGGAGAACGTGGACAAAGTTCCAGAATGACATGTTGACATCAAGGGTTTTGTCCCCCTTAGCTAGGGTTTTGACCTATGGGACTTGTGTTGGCTTGTCTAAGGTGCTCAAGGGGGTGTGTTAGGGAGGTTTTCAAGGTGATGGCCCAGGTTGACCATGATTTGACCACAGTCAACTGTGTTGACCAACAATTAAGGTTAATTAAAAAAATCTGGGACGTCACACATGCACACGTATGGCAAAACGTGGCGACATCACAACCCATGATATGTTCATCTGGAATAGAACATATCATCCTTCGCATACTTAGCATACGGAAAGCGCACGTATAAAACACGTGGGCATCCAACCGAGAAGATAGGATCCGTTGAATAGATTGCCCCATCAACCCTCGCATACTCATGATGCGGCACAGCACATGTATGAAACACGTGGCTTAAGAAGTGCTGGAAGTCAGTTTAAATACACCATAAATTACTAGCCACCTGAAAGAACCCAAAATCCCTCTAGGGCCTCTCGGACTAGTTCATCCTTAGCGTTCCTAACGCATTTGCAAACACACCTTAATCTTGCAAGTTTTATTCCAAAAACATGTTATTAAGGGTGTATTAAATTCTCTGGTGTACAATGAGCTCTGATGCCAGCTGTGACAGAGGCGACAAAATAGCTCCGGGTTAGGCTTAGGTGATAATCCGGAATTATTTTGGGCAGTTCTGTCACAGCAGGAATGGCACATCCTCGCATTGAGGGGAGGAGAGTGAGCTACGGTCAGGTCAGTACCCTGTTTTGTGCCTCTGCTTTCCCCTTTTGTCAGAGGAAAGTGATATTTGGAAGTGGGGATTTCGGTTGAAGCACGATTATTGTTACAAGTTGATTGATTTAGAAAGTGCAAAACTAAGCATTGATTTCAAGTTGCAATGAATTTTTTGTAGCATCCGTGTACTCCAGCATCTTCTTCCATTGGTAGTTACTACTCAGAGACATCTTCCTGCAATAGTAGCCATTGGCATCCTAAAGACAAGTGCAAACACGGGTTGAGAGCTGTGGTGAAGTATGCTTTGACCTTTCTGAACCCTGGCCGCCGGTTTGCTGGCTGCCCAATGGTAATGCCGTAATGGCTAGTTGGCTACCTGCTTATGTGGCTCCTGTGGTCAACGACGATTGTTAATGGGGCGTTTAATTTGCAGAAAGAAAAAGAGCAATGCGATTACTTATGCTGGATTGATCCAGAATGGGATGAAAGGTCGTATGTTGTTATGGTGAAGCTCATGAAGATGAAAGCGAAAGCTAAAGAGGATGGAAAGCAGTGGGAGGAAGAATTAGGAAAAGCTAACTGTGAGCTTAGAGAGATTAGGAATGAGCTCAAGATAGTGTGACAAAAACTTCAGAAGGCTACCACCGAGCTGAAGTCAATTGGGAATTATAGGCACAATGTCAAACTCGCGCATGTGCTGCTTGCTTTATTTGTTGTTGTCACGGGAATGGCGGGATTCATGCTCAGTGGCAAGACTAATTAGATGTATCTGAACATTGTGTCAATCACGTATTCTGCAAGTGTCACTTTGGTATTGTGAATATTGTGTCGATCATGTATTCTGAACATTGTGCCTTATGCTTCTGAACATTGTACTGATGATGTATTGCCAAAATCCACCAAGAAATGTGCGGCAGTTAGTATCCACCACATTGTACTAACCATTTAGTCCGACCTCTTCACATTTCCAAGAACATAATTTCCGTTAGGTTCGCCAACAGTCATAATGAATTAATATTGTTATCCTGAAATAAACAGAGCAGCAGCGACGATTATTTTGGGTGGCGAAGGAGTGGTGAATTTACTGTAAATGCGAAGAAAGGAGCGGTGGATTTGTTGTAAATGGGGCATCCCTCGACTTCTTCCGCCTGGCGTACAGAAAACCTTTTTGCAATTGCATCTCCTCCTCTCGGAAGGAAGATCCATGAGATTACAGTGCTCTCTTCCTAGTCTCTGTATCAATTTGAATGTGCATTTGACCTGGGACCCTGATGTTTGATCAAACTATTTTCAGGACGCCGGTATGTCAGAAATCATGTTGCCGAGGCAGTTGTCGTTATCGTTGGTGGCGCTCCTTACCGAGGTGAACATTGACATCGCCGGCCACCTCACTGCAACCTCAGAGCGGGCCATGGACGACCTCCGCAGCCTATGGGCGACCTGCCGGGAGATGCGTCGCGTGTGCAAAACGCGGCCGTTGGTCGGCGCGTGGCGCTAGAGTGATTTATCGTCGAGCTGCAGTGGAACAACCGCAAGGGCTACGACGCCCTCCTCGATTGTCTGACCCGTATAAGAAACCCGGAGGCATGTTTCCTCTCCGGGATGGACATCCTGTTCGAGGAAAACTACAGCTCCCAGTCATCCATCACCAAGCTCGAGGAGGCCGCCCAGGCCGGGCACAATGTGGCGGCCTACGTAGCCGTCATGGTCCTCTACAGGGCCAATGGCGGTGCCAGTGATGATGACACTGCGAGGCAGTACATCAGACAGGTTGAGGGCGAGGAAGAATCAGTGGCCACGACAGCGATGATGATGCGGACGAACAAGGGTTGCCTACGGTGCCATGAGGCAGCCACAGAGGTGATCCAGCGAGTGACGTGGCACTGACAGGCAATGTCAGCACCGCTAGTGGCGCACGACAATCATCAGTGCGCAGGCGGCCTGTGCTTCAAGATGAGCCGGGAAGAATGGTCACATTTTTGTAACGAGGAATGTAGAATTCATGCCGAATGTGATCTGTTCTTTAGCAAAATAATTGGATATCCGGCTTGTTCATGTATCCTGAACCCAAACATCTGTCCTGCCCGAGTTGTATTGCCTATCTAACCATGTCTTGGAAAAACAAGGAAAAATATGGATGGTTGAAACTCTGGGTCCTGCCCGGATTGTTACCAAGCATGCCTCGTCAACAAGGAAAAATGAAGTCGTGGTTGAAACTCTGGGTCAGCTTGCTTGTCTTCAAGAACAAGGAACCATTTAGTCTGGTCTAGTCACTTTTGCAAATAAGTAAGATACGGTCGTTGTCATCCTGTTTTGCTCGCCAATGAACAAATAATTTAGTCTGGTCTGGTCACTTTTTCTTATCAATAACATCCGATCGTAGCCTTCCTCAACAGTCCGAGGCGCCCGTTGCATAATTTCCCAAGGAAGCTTGCCACAACGTCCCATGGAAGGCGGTTTCCATCATCATGAGGTTAGTGACGTGTGGGTATACCCAGATGGTACCCACACGTCAGCCACTCAAAGCTTGAAGATGAATGGCAGCCACTTGATCTAGAGGCCTGTTGCTTAGCTTGTCACATTAACTTGCACAACTTCTCATGGAAGCTGGTCACTATCTTCCTACCACCATTGGCGTCCTCGCTAGTTCCGAATCACTCTACCCTTACTTCTCTCCCCCAAACACTCGCGTTTCAGTCCTACTGAGCCTCTCAGCCACCGCCTCCTCAGGAGCTGAATTCGGGTCCTGGCTGTTACCGCGCGGCCTCCACTTCATCTGCGCCTACTTAGAGTGGCTAGGGTGTTAATTCCATGGCACGAAGCCGCCCCGCTGCGACGCTGCCAACATCGACCCGCCGATGCCTGGAGCCGCTTGTACGTCGCTAGCGGATTCCCAGCCTCCTCCACCACTTGCAGAGTAGACTCCGACTCCAACCCCGACACCAAAACTGACACAGACCATCTGAAGATTGTTGCTTTGCACATCTTCCGGTGCACTACCAACACCTACGGGTGCCCTATCTGCCCCAACCGTATGCACCGGAGGAGGAACCTGAATGAGATCAAGGACCACGTCCTTGGGATGGCCAGGTCTGAGGCCATGAGGGAGGACAACATGAAGAAGTGGAGCCGCCACCGCGTCCTGGCCAGAAACGAGGGATGGATGTCGATGGAGTGAGCGAGCCGCGCCAGTGGAAGATCAATGCCATTATGTTATTTGTGATGTTAATTAGTATCTTTAGATTTTGTGGGAACATTGTGTTATGTATGTGAACATTGTGATGTTAATTAGTAACTTTATATTTCCATGAAACATGGTCTCATGTTTGTCCGGCTTGTTCGTGTTTCATAGACAAGAACTTCCGCCCCTATTGTACCTACATGATTGTGATTTTGGTTATCATTTGTTTGTTGATCAATCCCCTTAGCTCTGTTTCCCTGACCATCTCTCTTCCTTGTCTCCCTATAAATGTTATCCTATTTTAGCTCTCTCTCAGAAACTATGAAATCTTAGATCACCTTTGCCCAAAATCAAAACAAGCATCTTTTACAGGACTGGAAATATTTGTACTTTCTGTACATTTTTTTCTAGACCTAATCATCCGGTCATGCCTATGGAATTGCATGATCTCATTCGGTCGTTTCCTAGCTTGCCACATGAACAAGGAAAAAACTATGGATGAAACATTGGGTCTACTTGGTTGTCTTGACCATGCCTTGTTCTCATGTAGTGTACGCTAGGCAGAGTAGCCATGGTTTTACTTCAAACCAATTTGTTGTCTTACTTCATATCCAATGGCAGTGTACCACACCCCTCACTTCAACACGCTCTAGCTAAGCCACAACTATGTATGGAGTAGTTGGAATAATGCACGTATCTGGAGAGGTTGAAGATCAATATTGGACGATTAATAAGAAATAGCAATGTGATCGTTGCTCACCTTGACCAAATTCAAAACAAGCACCTGGTCTCTTATTGCCAAACATCTGAAATGCTAATGCATCCCAAACCCAAACCATGTTTGTGATTTTGGTTATCGTTTGTTTGTTGATCAATCCCATTGTTTCTGCTTTGTTTCCCTGACCATCTCTCTTTCTTGTCTCCCTATAAATGTTATCCTATTTTAGATCTCTCTCATAAACTATGAAATCCTAGATCACATTTGCCCAAAATCAAAACAAGCATCTTTTACAGGACCAGAAATATTTGTCCTTTCTGTACATTTTTCCAAGACCTAAACATCTGGTCTCTGATTGCTAAACATCTGATCTGTTAATGCATCCCAAACCCAAACATCCGGTTTAATGGCAGTGAAATAGTTCATCTCTGCATGTTGAAGAGGAGGTAAATATAGTTTGCTCCAAATTCACTAAGATTACAAATTTACATAGTTCTTTCCTTTGCAAAAGACCGTTACATTATTAGAGATTGAGGCGCCTCCTTGCATTAGTGTGATACAACTCCCGAAGAGACACCCCACTTTTCCCTGAGATCTATTAATATACCGGACTCTCCCAACTCCCTCCATTGCCTTGTCTCAAACTCTCTTCCTCTAGAAAACCACAACCAACATGCCTTCTTCTCCAATTCGACTGCCCACCTCCCCCTCCCTTCCAACCCCTCCTCCGCCGGGACACCGTCCGACTCCCCCCAACCAAGCGCATGCGAGCCATCCGAGCCCTCCTCGAGTGAAACTCATGTAGAAGACATGGAAATACATGAGAGCGAGGACAACGAGGACGAGTACGACTACGTGGAAGAGGATGAAGATGAAGATGAAGAGGACGAGGATGAGGTGGAGACGTGGGGGGCCATTGAGAAGAAGCGATTGGCGGCCAAGAAGAGGAAGCGGGAGGAGGCCAAGAAGAGGAATTGTCAGACGGAGACATTTGTGGGGCAGCTTTTGAAGGATGACAAGGCCGGTAAGCTTGATTCGTTCAAGGACATTCCGTGGCCGAAGAAGAAGAAGGGTGCGGAGGAGGAGGAGGAGGTGGACTCGAAGATGACCAAGAAGAAGATGGACATCGGCGCTGGTCCTTCAAATGCTGGCCCCGCCAATCCCGGTCCCGTGGCTCCCCCAGCCATTGAAGCTCCTGCGACACCAGATTCATCAGGGAACTCCTCGGAGGGGTCGACGTAGATTACTTGGATTGGGTTCATGTTCATATAGGTGGTCTTGTGGATGGAAAGATCAATGTTATGTTTTCTTTTGGATGGAAAGATCGATCCCCTGTTTTCCTGCTCTGTGAATCTTGTAGTGGTAGGAAAATCCCAAGTATCCCCTGTTATCCATGAAGAACATTGGTGTTCTTCTTTTCCATTATCACCTTCCTTGCTTCAGTGTTTTCCCTGGTCATGATGCGTTGTCATAGTCTGAGATGTAATGTCTTGTCATGTGATATTTTAATCTTATCCCACCGCACCACATTGCAAGATACACACGTAAATGATGACCAATTTTACCAATTTACCATTTGACCAAATTCACTGTTTTGCCAAGAATATACACAACGTAAATGATGGTCACCTTGCCCAAATTATTCAACTTAAATGTGCACATAAATGATACATCTCCCATAGACCCACACTCGTACAGTGGCACTGGCAATAGCGCGCGCGCACACACATACCTTCGGACTTGGCAACGAGGAGACAACAGACACAATCATGGAGATCGATATGGCACACGCCTGTTCCGCCATACCTAATGCACGACAAAATGTAGCATAACAAGGATCTGTGCGGAGATATTCCTCCAATGCACGATGCCTACCCCACGACTTCACAGTACGTCCCGAGCGACCAATACGAGAAGCATGCTGCAGGATGTCACGAAAACCCCACTACCGGTGGGCAAGATTGCAGTAAGGGCACACACAGCGACCATGGCGAAGCACACGAGTGTAACCCTGCTCCTGCAGCCAAGCCAAGTCATCTTTCTTCATCTCCTCCATTTCTTCCTTGTTCGCTTCGTCCATGTCGTACATATCATATGGATCCATGTATCCTGGCCTCTGCGGAGGTGGCACAACTTGGAAGTTGGCGGTTCCTCTGTTCGCATCAGAAGCCATCCTCCTACACACACTTGCTAACAAAGTAAACATGATAAGCACTGACCATAAACAATGATGGTAACCTGTAAAAACACGACGCGGAAGCTAAGAGCTCACCTCTTTTCACAGCGCGTAGAACCAAATAGAGGTCTGCTAGCATAATGCATGGAGGATGAAGAGGCGATGAGCAAAGGCCTCGGGGGCACACCTATTTATCGAACCATGACCGATCATAAGGCAACATGCACGTCGTGGCAGAGCATGCCTCACGGGATTACAGTAGCCATGAAAATACGTGGGATGCTCGGAATACGCAGGCCTACACTGCTCAGGAATCCTACCACAAGTATAGGGTGGAATATGCAGGCTATTTCACCGGTAGGCATGCGAAATATTTGGTGGGTACATGAGTGTGCTTTGGTCTGGATAAAAACACAGAAGGAAGATCCTTATATCCACATGACTTAAAAAAATAGAAGTGTAGGCATTATAGCGGGAGAAGCAGCTGCGACTGGAAACGCACCCAGCTTCACTGAAGCATGGCCCCCTTCCAGATATCCGTCTCCCGCCTATATTGTACGCCACCGGAATCCCACCCAAACTCGCTGACAATATAGGGCCGCGCTTGCACAGCCCCTCTTGTTAGTGGCCCCGAAGCAAGTGCAGCTTACCAAATTTTCATTTCACGGTCAGCAAGTGGAAAACGGATTTTCAAATTCTGTATTCCCTCGCCACTAAACTCCTACCTTCCATTTCCAAAAAGCATCACTCTACTCAACTAGATCTACGGTGGCGGTCCGACCTCGCCATTGCCGGTGGAGGAGGGGTATCTCAGTGAGATGGTGGGCGGCAGATATCGGTGTTCTGCTTGCGTCTGCTGTGCTGGCCAAGATGAGCAGTTGAGCGAGGATGCGGTGCAAGCACTGGCTCCCGATGCCCCCTTAATCCATGGGCCCCTGAATCTTGGAGATTCACAAGTGAGAATCTCATTTCCTTTTCTCTCTAGTCCCCTAGGGTATTTTCGTTGGCTTAGAAAGTAAATTGCTTCGTGTATTGTGTTAGTTCTGAGATTCTTCTCTTACCTTTGCCTCTCTAGATCCAGTCACTGATATGTAACACAAGTTAATCGATGAGCCATGCTTAGAAAGTAAATTGCTTTGTGTATTGTGTTAGATTTGAGATTCTTCTCTTACCTTAGCCGCTCTAGATCTAGTTACTGATTTGTAACACAACTTAATCGATGAGCCATGCTTAGAAAGTAATTTGCTTTGTTTATTGTGTTAGATTTGAGATCCTTCTCTTACCTTGACTGCTCTAGATCCAGTTCCTGATTTGTAACACAAGTTAGAGGGGGTCATTAGTTCTCATATGTTGTTTCATGAACTCATTTTTTAATTTCTAAGCATCAATTTGTAGATGGTCAATACTCCTTGCAATTGACAGTTGACCAGTGCCTAGATCTATCTGCAAGTCTACTAATGATCACGGTACACTCCATTCCAGATATCGAAGACAACTGACCTAATACTTATTGTGCAGGGCCTAGCATCCCGCTCCTGCATTGCTGAGATTCAATCACATGTCGTAGTATGTAACAGAACGCATGATTATCCTGCTACTTTATTCTTAGGATTATTCTTAAGTTTATTTGCTTGCTTTGTTTAAGGTTCAAGTTTGATTTCTCCTTTCATTTTTAGGCTGAAATATTAAGAACAATCCTTGCGGTTCAAATATCAAATTCTTGTCCCTCCAATGTGAAGTCAAAGCCATTCATTGATTACATGCCTCGAGATTATCTAGCTGCTGCTACATGGTCAAGACCTGAAGTTTCTTTGGGAGGGCTAGATGAAGCTGCTGACCTTGGTGAAATCTTTGTTGAACAGGATCAAGTTTTGATAGACTTGAAGATCAAGGCACAAGCTTCAGATGTAGCAATGAAAGTGCAGACTGATGAGATTGAGAGGTTGAAGAAACAAGTAGAAACTACTGAGACCCTCCTTCGTCAACTACTAAGCTCGCGCCTTGGGTAAGTCCACTATGTTTCTTAGTCTTCTGCTTATGTCCTCCCAGCTAGTTGTGCTGGTTTGTGAGTACTGAGCTTTGTTATCTTAGTGGGCTCTATTTCAAGACCAGCTTTATTTGTGAGCAGGGAGATATCATGTGTATTGGTTTGTAAGCTCCTACTGACAATCTGCTTATGCTTGTTCTGTGTTCATTGATAATAATGTGTCATGTGTGATCTGAAATATTTATTTGTATCAGTGGTATGGAAATATTATCTGTGATGTCAATTATTGAATTGATTAGCATATAATATGAGATTGAATTATATTTCATTAAGCGCTACGTGGATTGCAGCCCAAAATAATAGGGCAAAACATTATGGGGGCTTGCCCCCTCGCCCCATTATTTTTTACGAATTTAAAAAATGATCCAAAATGAACTGGGCCAAATCCAAAATGACGTCAGCGATTGGTGAGCTCGGTCCAACATGCCTAAATCAATTTATGACGTCATCGAATATTGGACTCGATCCAACCAATACTGGACCTAAAACAAATTAACGACGACTGCAATTATTGGGCTCGGTCCAACTAAAATCAGGCCTAAAACATTCTATGACGACTGTGATTATTGGGCTGGTCCAACCAGAATTAGGCCTAAAAGTATCTATCACGACCACAATTATTAGGCTCCATCCAACCAGAATAAGGCCTAAGACAATCTATGATGACATCAATATTGGGCTCCATCCAACCTTAATAAGGTTTAATACAATCTATGATGACCATATTTATTGGGCTCATAACAATCTTGATAGGGTCTAAAACCAATTTATGACGACCGAAACTATTGGGCTCAGCGTAACATTAAGTGAGTCAAATTTAATCTATGACGACAAGGTTTTTGGGCTTGGCCCAACAAAATATGGGCTGAATTCACTTAATGACTAAACGGTTTGTCACAAAACGTCGTGCCACATTAGATTTTGGTCTGACGTGGTATGTAACTTTGACGCCCTAGTGTTACGAATTTATACACGTCATTAAACTCATGACGCCGCGAAATAAGGTCTCGTCATTAATCGTGGTTTATGACGCTCGATTAATGACGAAGGGTTTTCGTAACAACCGACGCCATTAATCACGGTTTATGACGAGAAACGACCTTTTTTGCGTCACTAGTTGGCACATTCCTTGTAGTGTTCATAGGGCTTCTAAATATCCAACAATATTCTGTTGATCTTCTCTGAGGTTGTGCAGAAATTGATGCAAACAGAAACTTCTAGCGAATTGATCCGAAGATGTTAACCATCTTGATCTTGTTGTCTTTGGGGCATTATGTCACACATCCTTTGACTTCGATGTCTTCACCATTGCCGCACCAGCGAGTGGCATGGAGGCAATGACGTGTCTTCTTCATGATTTTGCCTTAGCCAAAGTGACAGGTTCTTGTGCGACGTGATTGCTTCCAACACCTATTGCTCGAATAAATAAATCTCCATGAAACATTGGTCATAAAATTAATTGACACAATGGCGTACCTCATTTATCATCACTTGTTTATGGTGTGGACTCAATAGCGGATGTTAGGCCACTAACAAAGTTAGTACCTACCAGTGAAGAGTGGATCTTGATGTAGCTATCATTTTGTTGGAGCAGTTTGTGGACTTCTTGAAGCCCAAGTTTAGTGTCTATATTTTCACTTGTTTTCAAGGACACATACAAGAAAACAAAGGTATATGTAATAATAAAAATTAGGATTAGTTCGAAAAGATAGAAAGATCGTCCTAGGGTTCGAGTTGCTGATCCCCAGCAACGGTGCTAGAAAAGCTTGTTGACGGCTCAAAAGCGTGTCAAGTTTCACCGCAAGCGCAAGGATCGTGTGTAGCTTTCCTCTTAGAGTATTCCATCCAAGGTTATCAATCTGTGTATCGACAATGAATCACCTAAGGTTTTCCATCCATCTAATCGATCTATCCTAACATGAAGCATCAATTGCATATAAAGATAACCTTAATAGATATGTATGAGTGATATAGCATAAGGTTGATCACATCCATGAACACCAGCAAGGATAAAGCGCCACTCAAGGGGTAACTAGGCCTATCGCCTTCTAGTTGTAGTTCTAGCCAAAAGAGCAAACAAATCATATGCATCTCATCCAAAGCGCCGACCAACCTCCCGAAAACATTAGTCCTACTCGGAATCACACCCTGTCACGGTGCCCTTATCGGCACGGCGAGTCACACCCACAAGTGAACGCGTGTACAAATCATGAAGGGTCGACAAACTAGATCTAATCACCACGATTACATAAAGTAGGCTATGTAGTCTAATCATGTATTAGACTAAGAAACAATCATATTCATGATAGGAAGAAAGCACAGAAAGAGGCATTGAATAAATAAAGAGGGCAGAGAGAGTGAGGAAGAAAGTGGGCCCTACTTGATGAGGCGTGGTGCGCCTGGGCAAAAGCGGCAGGTAGGACAAGGTCACCGTCTCACCGCGAATGCACTATCTATGAATGTTTTTAAAAAAATAAATAATAAATCGAAGAACAGGTTCGACGGGGAACACAGACAGTTCTACGAATGTCGATCCAAAAGCATGTGATACGTCTGTAGATGTAGCAGCTTTCTTGGATTTACTGATAATAAACCATGTGCTAAGCACCCTAATTATTCAGTAGTCTTTTTTATTGACAAAATATGTACTACAGGGAATGTATATGCTTTTTCATGTCTATATGCTTGTTACAAATATTTTTTTAGAGAGAATTAATGCACAAATAATTTCTTAAGATGAAAATTAATGATATAGATAGAAGAGTAAATTTCACCGGCGGTCTTTAAACTTGTCTTAGTTCTCATCCCGGTCTTGGTACTCTCAAAATGCCCATATAGGTCCTTAAACTTGTCCCAAACTCTCATCCCGGTCCTAACTTGTCCCGACCTCTTATTCTCAAAATGCACATATGTATCCTTAAACTTGTCTCGAGCTCTCATCCTGATCCTTCCACATATCCTTCACTCTCATCTGGGTCCATATGCTTTCGAAATGTATTCATTTATTTAGAAAAAACTCTAATGAATTATAGTATTTCAAACCAAGTTTGAATCATACTCAAATTTGATCCAAACTCATTACGAATTGAGTGTGAAATACCAAAATCTCTAACAGACAGTAATTTTTTTATGATTTTCTATAAAACTTTAGAGCAAAGGGTAAATGGTTTTCACTTTCTGTTTAATATATAAAATAGAATCAATTATTTAATAAATGTATTAGAATAATAACTCTAAAAAATCAAATCTTGTATCCGAGATTATTCATCACTCATGCATGATTTTTTTTAACAATTTTGAGTGCGATTGGAGATTGATTTAAAATCCTAAAAGACAAGAAAAAAATGCACATATGGACCTAAATGAGAGTGAAGGACAAGTTGAAGAACCGGGATGAGAGCTCGAGACAAGTTTAAGGATCCATATGTGCATTTTGAGAGTACCGACCTACCGGGACTTGGATGAGAGATCGGGACAATTTGAAGCACCGAAATGAGCGCTTGGGACAAGCTTAAGGACCTATATGTGCATTTTGAGAGTACTGGGACCGGGATGAGAGCTCGAGACAAGTTTAAAGACCGCCGGTGAAATTTACTCTAGATAGAATTTGTTTTGCTCAGGGCAAAGCATAGGCATTAGATAACATCAAGTTTATTCAAAAAGCATCAATGTAATTTTCTATACGTTAGTTTGTTATCTGTTTGATAATGGTATGAGCTGGTAACAACGCAAGAGCATGATCGTATAAGGTTTAATAGATTTAACTCATGAATTAGCTTCAATCTGTATAATTACTTTTATAATTAGCTTATATTTAATTCTTTTAATTAGCATCCAAAAAATTCAATGTGACAAGAAATTTACTTTAGCACTTGGATCAAACATCTTGGTTGGTCACGAGCACATCAACCCGGTCACATGAGGACGGTGACGGCATGCAAAGATTAGTACGACCACCGGTGAAAATGGCATCATAAATTCATAAGGTTGGGAGTGGCACGAGAAGCGAAGCAGCAAGGTCTGCATGGTACCAGCAACAACACAGGCACAATAAAGGGCCCGTTTGTTCCTACAGTGAAAAGTATAAGTCGTGTCCTATCGAAAACTAAGAGCTTAATTACAAGTATCAAATGTAAATTAATAATAAAACAAAATTTATAATCCTAGACTTTTTTAGATGAATCTATTAAGCCTAACTAGGTCATGATTATACAATGTGGTACTACAATACACATGTGCTAATTATGAATTAATTAGGCTCATTAGATACGTAAAAAACATAGTACTTATGAAATTAATTTATATTTAAATTATGTTTAGTCCTCCTAAATAGCTCTGTCTCATTCGATGTGACGGGTCTTATTATAAATCTCTGAAAACTAAATACTCATAAAGTAGCAGTAGGAGTGGAGTAGTGACTGCCCTGAATCCAACTGCTTTCTTGAATTTAGTGGTGAAAAATCATGCGCAGGACACTTGATTATTCAATTTTTCATTTTTATTGACATAATTTGTACTTTAGTATAAGAAAATTCATAAGATGAAGATCGAAGCGTGACGTTCGTATGATATCTATGACTTTGAAGGGAACATATCCGGTGAAACCAACCTCTTTATGAAAATCCATGCAAACCATGACAAAAAAGTCATCTAAATTCACAAAAAAATCACACATGTAGATGATATGATGACACGCAACTTTGTAAAATATCTTGTCCAAACTCGATTTCGTTTGTGAGATATAAAATCCAAACTCAACTTCGTTTGGACACGATATAAAAATAACAAATCACACATGTAGACAGTCTTTTGGCTTGAAATTGTTATTTTTATATCTCACGAACGAAGTCAAGTTTGGATAAGATATTCTACAAGGTTGTATATCATCATATCATCTATATGTGTGATTTTTTTTATGATTTTAGATGATTTTTTTGCCGTAATTCGCACAGGTTTTCACGAAAAGATTAATTTGCACATGATATGTTGCCGATTTTGAATTTCATACTTGGAGTATTTGTATTTTTCATTGTTTTCCAATGACTGTTATTCTATTGATATTTTATTACCTATAGCAACCCACAGTCAAGTTTTAGTACCTAGAGCCTGTTCTTTTGGGTGAAAAGGAATAGTGAAATTGTAAATAAACATTATTAGAATAGTATTTCTGGTGAGAGAAGATGTGATTGATGTGACGAGTAAATAGTGTTTTCACTTTGCCTTTTAAAAAACAGACCCTAAACATAAAGGACAGAAATATTCGTAGAGCCACGTACATGGCCGTGTTGATGGAAAGCGATAAGAGTGGCAGGACCCACCCACACACGCAAACGGCAACCGATAGAGAAGCTATAGAGAGAAACGAGAGGGAGAGGGTGGAGGAACGACGGAACAGAACCAGAACCACCACGCTGCCCCAAAATACCATCCGTTCCTGTCCCAGGCAAGAAATCAACCCTCCACCAAAGAATCCGCCGCATTTGCGCCCCGGTCTGGCGAATCCGCCATGGGGAGGGAGGGATTTCTCCTTCTGCCCCTGCTCATCCTCCTCGTCCCCGCCGCCCCCGGCCCCGCCGCCGCGGCGACGGCCAATACGGCCGACGCGGGCGTCATCTTGGAGCTCGCCAAGTCGCTGACCAACCTGCCGCCGTCCTGGACCGGAACCAACGTCTGCGGCGGCGCCACCTTCCAGGGCATCACCTGCGACGGCGCCGGCCGCGTCACCGGCATCAACCTCGCCAAGCAAAGTTTATCCGGCACCCTGCCCGCATCCCTCTCCGACCTCACCGAGCTCCAGTGGCTGCTGCTCCAGGGCAACGCGCTGGAGGGAGCCGTGCCCTCCCTGGCCCGGATGGGCTCCCTCGAGACCCTCGCGTTCGACGGTAACGCCTTCACCACCCTGCCGCCCGACTTCCTCGAGGGCCTCCGATCTCTGCAAAGTCTCAGCATGGAAAACCTGCCTCTCAAGTCATGGAGCATTCCAGACGCCGTAGCGGGATGCGCCGCGCTGCTGAACTTCTCGATCTCCAACTGCTCTGTCTCTGGTCCCTTCCCGGTGGTTCTTGCCAACCTGACATCCCTCCAGCTGCTGCGGTTGTCGTACAATTACCTTACTGGGGGCCTGCCGATGGTGTTGGAGGGGTTGGGCTCGCTGGAGTCACTGCAGCTTAACAACCAGAAGTCTAGTGAGAAACTGTCTGGGCCGATCGATGTCGTGGCAAAGTTGCCGAGCTTGAAAACTTTGTGGCTTCAGTCCAACTCGTTCACCGGCCCAATCCCAGAGTTCAGCCCTGACTCGCAGCTGGTTGATTTCAGTGTCAGGGACAATAGTCTCACTGGGGTCGTACCGCCCTCCCTGATAGGGATCGCAAGCCTTCAGGTTGTGAAGCTGTCCAATAACAAGTTTCAAGGGCCAAAGCCAAAATTCACAGCTACCAGTGTAGAAGATTCTGGGAATGGGTTCTGTCTCAAAGACCCTGGGCCTTGCAATCCATTGGTGACCATTCTGCTTGATGTGGCCTCAAGTTTCAGATACCCACCTCAGCTTTCAGTGTGGGCAGGAAACAGCCCGTGCGGAGGTAGCGGAAATAGTCAATGGCTTGGTGTTATCTGCAAAAACAATTATGTGATTCAAATCAATTTGCCTAGAAAGAACTTGTCAGGGATGATTTCGCCAGCTTTTGCAAACCTGACTAGGCTTCAGAAGTTGGATTTGTCGAACAATCAACTCACGGGGAAGATACCGGATGCTTTGACAACGCTAGCAACCCTCAATTATCTTGATGTCTCAAATAATAGCCTTACTGGACAAGTGCCTGAGTTTAAGCAGCCGGATATAAAGCTGATGACAGCAGGAAACCGGTGGGGGGAATCAGACAGTGATAGTGGTGGAGGTGGTGGTTCAGATGGTGGGTCATCACCTTCAAATCCACATTCACAGAACTCAAAGTCGAATGCTGGAATGATCATTGGAATTCTTCTAGCTGTCATTCTTCTCGTAATATGTGTTGGGTTTTTCCTACATCATCGAAGGAAGAAGAACGTGGACAAGTTCAGTACTGTCTCACCTAAGAGCCCTTCTGGTGAATCTGAGATGATGAAGATTCAGGTGGTTGGGACAAATGGCAATAGCAATGGAAGTGGTTCTGCAATCCCACCTGAGTTTTTCAGTCATGTGAGCGCTGACAGTACAAACATTGCTGATATCTTCGAGTCTCATGGGATGCAATTGCCGATGAGTGTGCTACTAAAGGCCACAAACAATTTTGATGAGAACTACATCTTGGGTAGAGGGGGCTTCGGGGTGGTTTTTAAAGGGACTCTAAATGGAAAGCTTGTTGCTGTGAAGAGGTGCGACAGTGGCACTATGGGGACTAAAGGGCTGCAAGAATTCATGGCCGAGATAGATGTTCTTAGGAAAGTGAGACATCGACACTTGGTTGCATTGCTTGGGTACTGCACCCATGGTAATGAGAGGCTATTGGTCTATGAGTACATGTCAGGAGGAACACTGCGTGAGCACCTGTGTGATCTTCAGCAGAGTGGTTATACTCCTCTTACATGGACACAGAGGATGACAATAGCTTTGGATGTTGCTCGGGGGATAGAATATTTGCATGGTTTGGCACAGGAGACTTTCATCCATAGGGATCTGAAGCCTTCTAATATATTGCTTAACCAAGATTTGAGAGCCAAGGTTTCAGACTTTGGGTTAGTCAAACTTGCTAAAGATACAGATAAGTCCATGATGACAAGGGTAGCAGGGACATTTGGGTACCTCGCACCTGAATATGCTAGTATGTCCATTTCTCACAACTATAAATATTTTGTTTCCATGCACCATTCAGCATTTTTCTCGAACAAATTCTCATATTGTTACAGTGGTTGCTTCAAAAATTGTATCATAGTTTATTTTTTCCTTGAGCTTTATGCTTTCTATCGACACTAGTCAACAATGTAGGATTTTCTAAAAATACTATTAGGCTTTTCACTCAAATATATGATCCTTCCAAGCAGAAGTGTTTACCACAGTAGAACTATACAAAACTACGCCTTAACACAATACCAGTTTTTGGTAATACATCAGCAGATTTCTCAGGTCTTTCCTGGGAAGAAGAGTTAATTCCTTCAATGCCATTAGAATTTGTAGAGATTCCCTCAATGCCATTAACATTTTCCTCTTCCCTCTACTGCCACTATTATATCTCTAATTTTCATTCCCTTGGTTGCCATTCCGTTAGAATTTATATCCCATATGCCATTGACAGCGAGACCCCACTTTTCTTTATTGGGAACCTCAATGCCTTACATGTTGTGTCCTGTTACTATGCTTGCAAATAAGTGACTTTGGTAACTGCTTTACAGGGTTCTCACCCTTTTTCATCTCAAGATGGTTTCTCTACCAACCTCCTCATGAGTCCTTGGTCTTGCCGTTTTTGACAGGACAGATGATGTTTGATGCATTCAAACATTTGTTTGATTGCAAATAGGTCTTATTTGTTCAGTCATAATCTTGTGAGGATGAACACCCTTATTAGGTTTCTGCTGGTAATAGCATACAAAGGCACAGACTTTTGCTAAGCAGATTTCTGGACAAACATGCAATGAAACTGCTGATAATTGAGGCCATTGGTCAACTCTGAATGAAATTATTTTTGAACCTTTTCCTTTGGTTTAAGTCCATGTTTTCTGAAGTACAGAAATTGTGTACATGAACTATTCTTTCCCCCCCAATTATGTCAAAATCATATCTTGAATCTACAGGTATTATATGATTGTCCTAGTCCAACCTGTGTGCAATCTTGTACTTTGATATATGCATTTTGTACTGCATTGGCATTTCTCCATTATGTCTGAAGGACCGAATAGGGCGACCAGAGAGGGGGGAGTGAATGGGAGCCGATAAAAATTCTTCCCGAAGGTTGAACTCGGTCTATACCCCGATTGCCACTCCAAGTACTCGTGCACACAAAGGAAGCTCCAAACAAGGCACACACAAGCCTAGAAGATCAAGAGACAAGCCTAGGAGCAAAGAGCGGAAGCACCAAAGCAAGAACCAAAAGACTTAGCCAAGTCTGCGAAGTCCAGGGCGGATCGTCCGCAAGCACCAGGCGGATCGTCCGCGGGACCCAGGCGGACTGTCCGCAAGCTCAGGGTGGACCGTCCGAAATAGCGGACCGAACCACCAGTAGCGCACCCCGAAATTCAGACTGTCCGAAGAGGCCAAGCAGACTGTCCGCCAGTGTCGCGGACTGTCCGTGAAGCCTGTGCGGACTGTCCGCCAAGCTCGCTGGAAACCCCAGACAAACTCAGCTCGACCCCAGACCAAAACTCCACCACGCGGACTGTCCGTGAGCGATGCGCGGACTGTCCGCAAACACCTTGCAACAAAACTCTAGCGCCACGACGGATCAAAACGCGAGTTCGCAAGAACAGACGACGAACACGCGACGAACCCTAGGCGCGCGGACTGTCCGCGGGGTCTTTGCGGTCTGTCCGCTAGCCCCGGACAGAGCAGCTTGAGCTCGAGCTCGCGAAGTCAACTCTCCAAATCCATCACCGGATCTCCCAAATGCCAAAAGCTCTTGAGACAAGATTTGGGGGAGATGATAAGCAACACAAGAGGAAGCTATGCTCCAAAAATCTCGACCTCTAAGTCACTAAATCGCCGGGAATCGCGGATCACACGAACCACCACTAAGAACACGAACTCCGGCCAAATACTCACGAATCGAAGGCTTTCCCTGGTGTTTGAGGAGTCAAGATCACACACAAAGATGCGCAAGGCATCCACCCATGATTTCCTCAAAGAAATCCGAAGGAAAACGCCCTCAAATCCCCGAATCGAGCGAAGAACGAAACTCCCCAAAAATAGCCCCGAAAATGACACGAAAATCACAGAGGACTAGGAGATCACCGCAACGTCGAATGCTTCCATACATCCAGATGTGAGAGTCTATACAAGAATCTAGCCTAAGGAATACAGAGGGAAAAGAAGCAGTTCAGAGCAATCTACCGGGGGAGGAAGCCCTAGAGTCCAAGAGAGAGATGCCATCCACCTCTCCGCTATTTATACGAAGTCCATCGGAGGGAGGTAAATGACCACGCTACCCCTACTACTTGAAATGAAGATACAACCCCTCAGGGGCATTTTGGTCAAGTCTTCATCGGACGGACACGCTTCCACCGCGGCTTTGCTTCACATCGACGCAAACCCCACGATCACGCCACGTGCCCTCCGCCTCGAAGCTTCCCGAAGCTCCCGGATCACCGTCTCCGTCCACCGATGGTTTTGTGGGCAAACCAGCAAACCCCGCGTGCAAGTTTCAAGCTCCATCCGCTACCTTGCACCGGCCCATGTTCACGACTTCAGCCCGCCAGTCTTGCACCGCACGGCTCGCACTTGACCCCATAGGCCACCGGGTCCATCGAACCAAGCCTACTTGCCTCTCCATCACCCGGAGGCCGCCACGGCTAAGGCCTTTCGCGCTTGTTCTTCACCTGCATCGACACGAGTCAAACTGCAACGCACACTCAGCCAAGCATCAGTCCACACAACGTTGTCAATCACTCATCACTAAGGAGCGACCCTCCACTGGTCCTCGGACACACCTGGTCCTCAATGTCCTTGCATGCCCCGGGATAATGTAATATCTTATTTTCTTAGAGAGGAAAATTAGTATCCTAACATTTGGAGGTCTTTAGTTTTCTGGTAATTACTCCAGCTTAATGTCTGCAACATGAGTCAAACTGTTCCCTGATAATTTTTTTAGTCAGTAATGGCATAGTTACATTATGGAGAATATGACAAAATGTTTATTGTCGGCATATAAAATGTTATATCTAGGCCTGTGCATGGATGGGTTCACATGGAGTTGTGTGGTTTTTTTTTATCGACCCATTTATTGATTAGTTTAGATGGACTGGATAGGATTGTGTTGGGTGGGTTAGACAATTCCATGGTAATCACCTTTTGCTGCTAGCAGCCCAACTAAAACCTTGTTTAAAGCAGCAACTCAGAGGGGCAGATGTGGCATGCTACACACACCTACATGTAACTAGTACTGTTCTACTTACTATTACCAATTATCGTTCAATAACTGGGAAGGGATGATGCAACGTCACAAATGGGATTTTGATTGTGGAAAGGGAAATGATGGGAGGCCGATGCGCATGCGGCCAGCGGGGCTCACCTCTCTCTTCAAGCTGTTGTCGTCGTGTTCCGGTTGGACAGCGTGGAGTGCACCTCCGGCCGCGGCACCGTGGTCCTGGCCACACAACTGCATGATCTGCTCGGCGGCCTCCACGGGTCCCTGCTCTCCATCAGCTGCGCCACCTCAGCCTTGGGCAGCCGCACGATGCTGTCCACACTGCTCCACGGACGATGGTGGTTTGGGTGACCTGGTGATGGAGCTGGTCACGGCGAGGCACGTGGTAGACAGCATGATGGACGCCACGTCCGACACTGCCAGCATCAGGCTCTCGAGCTGCTCCTAGGCGCCCACATCTTGCAGGCCGTGTGCAGGTCATCATCGCCGGCCCTGGTTGTTGCAGGCCCGGGCAGCATCGTGTGGGATGGACGAGGTTGGGACTTGTGTCTAGCTGTTGGGTTAACCCATGGGTGTAATTGATTTTAGAGTAAATTCCACCCACCATACAACAACTTGTCAGATGGGTGCAAATTAGTCCATTGACTTGTAATAGGCTTAATCTAGTATAATAACTTGTCAGGTCGGTGCAGATTGGTTCAACAACTTATAAAATGATCAATCTAATATAATAACTTGATAGTGGGTGCAAACTGTCCAAGAATTTGTAAAATACCTATGCATCTGCAGTCTAAATGTTATCACAAATGATATATTCTCTAATATCATACTAGAGTATATTCGTGTTGTAACAAGTTATTGTGCATTATTTGACAATTGATATTCGTGTCATGATGGTAACATATACGGTATCCTCGCAAAAAAAAAAAAACATATACGGTAAGGACTAGAACCTTTGGTGTTTAGAAAATTATTATTATGTCTTCGTTAACTATTGTTATGCAAATATTAAATTTTGTTTAGGAACCTAAGGTCATAGGGTCCCTCATGGACTTTAGTCTCTCAGTAATCTAATGACGTAATTCTAAAATTTGATTCAATTTTAACTAATGAATAAATAAGTAATGTAGACAGTTGATTCTCGATTAGCAACTTTAATTGAAAAAAAATTGGTTGGAAGAAAATTTGAATTCTATATGATTTGTTTAAAAAGATACATTGTCATGTGTAAATTTGGACCAATTTGCACCCAACTAAAAAGTTATTGTACTGAATTGAGCACTTTACAACTTGTTGTACCAATCCGCACCCGCCAGTAGATTGAGCATATTACAAATTATTGGACCAAGCTGCACCCACTTGACAAGTTGTTGTATGGCGGGTGCAATTTACTCTTGATTTTACCCACATCCATCTGATGAACATGTCACATGTTTTAATGGGTTGGGTTGAGTTCAAGGTTTTACATGACCCATGAACAGCCCTAGTGATATCTGTGGTTCCCTACCTAGTAAAGCCTGTCTATTGTTCTGTTATTCCTATTAATGGTGATGAGCTTTTGCATTATTTACTAGTGCATTCCAGTACAGTTAGGTCATGTTACTTGAATAAAATCAAACTGCAACTAATTTCATTGATAGATGGATGAAGATGAAAAAGATAAGGTTTCATAAATCAGTTCTGGAAAATTTCAACATTTTCCCAGAGTTTTTTATTTTCATTGTGGTAATATCTACGTTTTCTCTATGTTTTCTTTAAATTTAGTTTTCCATCAATTTTATGTACTCCTTGCTCTAAAATTCATTCCTCACAGTGCTTACACATTATCCATGCTATGCAGATGCTAAAACACATGCATATTTTCACTGGGTAGAAGTGTATGCATGTTCTCACGACAGGATATCATATTGGCATTTTTCTATGACAGCAATTAGAAACTAAGTGTGTTTGGTTGAGCTGTGGCTTTTGAAAAAGTAACTGTGGGCTGTGTACTTTTGAAAAAGTAACTGTGGGCTGTGGGAAAATAGCTGTGAGCTGTGGGCTGTCAAAAAGCCATTTGGTGAAACAGCTGTGGCTTTTGGAAAAAGTAGCTCGTGGACCCCACATGCTACTCGTAGCCCCACCTCTCCCATTCTCAATGACGAGTGGACCCCGCTTGTCAGCCCCTTCTTCCTCCAATCTCTCCACTCCACTCCACTACTACTCCTCGTCCACCCTCTCCATGGTGTCGTGGTGTGGTGGCCCGCGGAGAGGGCTGTCCACTACTACTACTACTACCACTCCTCGTCCACCAGCCATGGCGTCGCGGTGTGGTGTGGCGCGTGGAGAGGGCTGCTGGTGCCGGCCACAACGTGCTCGCCAGTCGTTGTCTCTTCTTCCTCCAGTGAAGAACTAGTCATAGTCGCTGGTCCTCCTCCGACCACCTCAATCAAATCGCTCGCGCCCACGCCTCCTTCCATATCCACATCTCTCTTGCCAACCTCTTCGCTACGCTCGCCGTCCATCCCACATCCGAGGGATTTTCAGTTTCCCCGCCCGTTGGTTCCATGCCACCCCAAGCTTGACCTCGTCGTGGAGCTCTACCATTGCCATGGCGCGAGGAGGTTGCGGCCGCGCCGGCCGTTGAGGCTCGAGGAGGAGGTCGTGCTCGCTAGGACCGGGGCGTGCCATTGAGGCTCGAGGAGGCTGTGACCGCGCCGGCCGCCGGGGCTCGAGGAGGAGGCTGCGCTCGCTGGAACCGGATTCGCGCCGTCGAGGTTTGAGGATGCCGCCGGGGCACGAGGAGGCTGCAGCCGCGCCGAGGCTCGAGGAGGGAGGCCGCACTCGCCGTCGCTGGGACTGGGGCCGTGCCGCCGAGGCTCGAGGAGTGGGACGGCTGCCGTCGCCGATGAGGAGAATCCAGGATGCGCAGTCGCTGGCCCTTCCTTCCTATCTGCGGTTCTGTACCAAGGTATGAGGGGAAGAGAAGAAAATACCGAAGCGGTACGTTGTAAAGAGTGGGATGCGGGTAAAATTTCTTGAAAGCTCGATCTCGCAGCTGTGGAAGCAGGGTTGCGGGTGCTTTCGCAAATGCACTGCACAAAAGCAGCTGCGTTCGCTCAAAGCTGCTGCGAGGTTTGGTCCTTTTGTTAGCGTTCAGCTTTTTGGTAGCAAAAGCCACGTGCGGAAGCTGAACCAAAGGCAGCCTAATCCACAAGGGTTTGGAAGTGAACATCATTGAAACAACCTGCAACTAAGTATCCTTATTTCTACATTCTATCAATGAAACAGAAAATAACCTAACAATGCTTGGAGAGCACCCATGGCTCTGCTAGGATAGATGCTTATCATATGGGTTGTATGCATACTTAAAAAAAAAAGAATTGTATTCATGTGGGCATGAGGGCAGTTTTTCAATTGGGCTTACTAGTTGTTTAAGATACAAGAAATCAATGTTATTTTATTCAAATACTTCGGAGAATGCTGGGGTTTCATGTGACTATATAATTCATAAAGAGATGTTGCTTTTATGCTGTGTGATTAATCACAATCTGACTAGGAATTGAGAAAGAACTTTTCAGTCCTTTTAACTGATGTGTGTATCCAGGGAGACTAAAGCTTTCGAAAGACATATCATGTTCCATAAAAACAAAAGGCATTTTCATTGTCACAATGTATAATTTTCTCAGCCATCTACAAGGCAACTTTTCTCAAATCAAGGATCTTTTCAACTGGCTGAGTCTGTGTTCCCAGTATCTCTTTTATACATCTGTTTTGGAAAAGTTCTCTTGCAGAGTTGCATGTGAAAAATTATTTTCTTCACTTTTTGCATTTTCTCTCAATTTGTTCCATTTTGTGGCATACAATTGATGAACATACCATTTATATGTTTACAGCTACAGGAAAGGTCACTACAAAAGTGGACGTGTATGCCTACGGTGTTATACTAATGGAGATGATTACAGGAAGAAAAGTACTTGATGACTCGTTACCTGAGGATGAAACACATCTTGTAACAATCTTCCGAAGAAATATGCTTGACAAAGATAAGTTCAGGAAGTTTGTGGATCCCAGTCTTGAACTCAGTGCTGAATCTTGGAGCAGCTTGCTGGAGGTAGCAGATCTTGCTCGCCATTGCACGGCACGAGAACCATACCAGCGGCCAGACATGTGTCACTGTGTGAACAGACTTTCCAGCCTGGTGGATCAATGGAAGCCAACGAATATTGTTGAGGAGGATGAAGGTACAAGTGAAATGAGTCTTCACCAGCAGCTGGAAAGATGGAGACGTGATGATTTCACTATATCAGATTCGGATTCATTCAGTAGATACTACATGTCAAGGAAGTACCATTGACACAGTGCAAGGAAGCAGTTACATCATGTATAAATGAGAAGTCATGATCTGGGGCATCAAGAGGCTATCTACAGCTCTTTGGGTTGCAAACAACATTGAAGGTCAATGTGCAAGGTATCCTAGTTGGCCCACTGAAAACAAGGGTTTCATGATCAGTATGTTGCTGTGCATGCATTGGTGGCTTCTAAACCAGGCTTAGTGTTTCGTTATGGAAGTCATGATGCTTGAAAGTTCATGATGTGTGTAGCTTATCCAAGTCTATATCGTTATAGAGACATTGAAGAGATAAACGATTTGTAATTGGGATGGTTAAGAGGGAAAAGAGACGAAAGAAACTGTAGCTTCCGTAAGTGTTACTCTGATGGTAGTTTTTCCCCCTTCGTGTAGGATGTAGGAGGGCTGCTTTGTGTACGGCCAACCTCGAGAGATTATATGCTCTGTATTTTTTATTCGTTGTGTACATGCCATGTTGTTTTGCTGTTTCCTATGTTTGGTCAAGTGGCCTTCTACCTTCAAATATGAGAACTTGTGAAGCCATGTTATTTAAGCCGTTCAAAGCTTGACAGTCATACATCCTCTTACCCCGCACCCACGAGTACCAGAATACACCCACTCATACCCCGCACCATATCCACTACAGCGCCAAAGCTTAAAAAGGGGACGACCAGCGACGTGTAGAGCCTAAGGTCCCTAGGGCAGCGACCTGGACACAAGCTCCTAAAGCTTGGATGCCCGTACCATGCACCACAGAATAACCTCTGTGTTCACAGCCCGAAGACATCCTGAGCATTAGGCCTTCCAAAAACACAATCATCCTGAGCTTTGCAGAGATCTCAATCTGGACACTTCTCTTAAGCAGCATTCTAGGGACGAGGATGATAGGAACTACTCCCTCCGTCCTTAAATATATGACGTTTAGGACAAGAAATTTAGTTCATTTTGAAGGTTGAGTGTCGAGGACGCAGAATACCAAAGATCAAATTCAGGAGTGTAGTTCAAATACCCAAATATCCTCTTGACGGCTTGCCGATGTGAAGTCCTTAGTGAAGCCTGAAAACAAGCGCACAGACAGACTGAACAGTATGTCTGGCCTCGTCGTCATCAAGTAGAGGAGGGAGCCGATCATGCTCCAGTACTTCTTCTTGTCCGTAGGTTCGCCTTCCTCATTAGCGTCCAAAGCTGTAGTCGTACTCATTGGGGTTGCCATCGGCTTGGAGTCGTCCATCTTGAATTTCTTCAGTATGTCCTTGGTGTACTTGCATTGATGCACAAATGTTTCTTCATTGACTCGCTTGATCTGAAGCCCGAGGAAGAACTGCAACTTACCCATCATCGACATCTCGAATTCCCTGCTCATATCCTCTGCAAACTTTAGAACCAAAGAGTGAGACTAGCCACCAAAGATAATGTCATGCACGTATATCTGTACGATCAAGATGTCATTGCCCTGCCTGAGTAGGAAAAGGGTTTGGTCATCTATCCCCATCACAAAACCCTTGCTAAACAAGAAAATTCTCAACCTACCATACTGTCAGGGGCAGTCATAAGGGGTCTCCTAACTAAGGGGATAATCACCCTCGTTAAACGCAAATCACGTACGGGCAAATCTCCACAAACCCAAAAAAGGAACAAGGCACGCGTCGGGCCCACGACCCAACAGCAGCCCAACGACGGCCCAGGCCTCCTCATCGAGAGGGTTCGCACACACGCCCCATTCTCCGCCTCGCTCGAGGGTCCCGAGCCCTCGAGCAGGTTTCCGCCCCGCTCGAGGGTCCCGAGCCCTCGAGTAGGTTTCCACCCCGCTCAAGGGTCCCGACTCCCTCGAGCGAGTTTCTGCCTCGCTCGAGGGCCCCGACCCCCTTGAGCAGGCATCCAGCTCCGCCTCGCCCGAGGCCGTCCCTCGACCAACGGCACGCCGCCCCTCCACTCCATCTGACAACGACATTTAATGCCCGGATCCGCGGCGGGACGCCAAAGTCAAAAGCAAATCCTCCTCCACGCCGCGCGGCTGACATGGTCTGAACACCTGACACTGCCACTATGCGGCCTAACCCGCGACTGTGCGGCCATCCCTGGCCCTGTGCGGGCGTTGCGCGGCCCTGTGCAGACAGGCCGGCGTCATTCCACGACACTGTGCTACCTGCTACCGTCCTTCCCCTAGGCCAAGACCCTCGAACGGGCATGGTCACACCCTCGAAAGGTGTACGGGTGGCGAACGGGCGCACACGCTGACCGGCACCGCCGTACGAGCAACGTGCGCGACTTATTATCCGCCAACTCCAGCGCCACGTGGCCATCCCTGGCACTGTGCGGCCATCCTCTGCGTTGTACCGCCATCCTCGTCACTGTGCAACGGACTGCGCAGTCCTGTGCGGACAGGCCGGTGACATTCTATGGCTCTGTGCTGCCAACTCCCGTCCTCTACCCCGCGACAGGACCCTCGAATAGACAGGAACGCACCCTCGAAATCGTACTCGGACAAGCACAGGAGCCGCCACGCCGCCCGCGGAAGCTGGAGCTCGCCACCAACTCGCGCCAGGAGCAAGGACATGCGAGGATAAGATCCCTGGCGCCACGCCCGCCAGTACACGACACTGTACATAGCACTGTGCGATCCCACTGTAACTGCCCTCCCTTGGTCTATAAAAGGGAGAGGCAGACACCCCATTGCGGGGATGTTCACGCACACTCGCAACACTCATCCTCACTCCACCGCTCCCGATATTGGCACTTGCCTCAATCATCTTAGCAGGGACTTGGAGGGCTCGCCTCCTCTCCCACCTCGCTTGTAGCCCCCCTCTACGAGCACCACCAGTGCAAGCTAATACAGTGCGCGCGCACATCTTGCTGGACATACGGCCCCGCGGCCGGAACCAGGATAAACCCTTGTCTCCCTATTAGCCTTAGCACCGACCATCGAGAGACTGATCGCAGCGCGATTTACTAGTTGGTGCCGGAGCTAATCCGGACACCTACAGTTGGCGCACCAGGTAGGGGAGGCGCGCTGCGTTCACCCACTAGTTCTCTCGATGGTGATCATCACCGAGCATACGTCAGAGAGGTTTGCCTGGGGTTGCTCCGACCCGTTCCCAGCCGGATACGAGATCTGGTTCGGGAACATCCAGTATCAGGCGACCGGCAACAGTTACCACATGTGTATCCTTAACAGGGACGCAATCATGGTGGCGCCGACGCCAGCAGCTGCGCCGGCCCCACTGTCACCCGGGCACCGTAGGCGTTTGGGCAAGCGCTCACGACGAGCGCGTGTAGAGTGACGCAGGGCGGCGCGCGCTGGCTCCCCTCAGCGGGTGGAAGCCGGTGAGCTCCCGCCTGCCATTGCGGAGAAAGGAGACGCACCGGCGAACCCAGCGACGCGTTCCGTTGGGAAAGCAGCGGCCGCACAACCACAGTTTCCCTACGGGATGCGCACCGCATCCATGGCGTACTCCTCATCGGTCGGCACTGATCTGGCCACGTACAAGGATCTTCCGGGTCACCACCTCGTGTCGATCCGGAACCTCATCGCCACCTCGCCTGGCGAGTCCTATTGCGACTCTGACAGCGAGGGGCGCGAACATCAGCGCGGGGAGCCGGAGTGGGATTATTCCGAGCTCCGGGACCCCGACGCCCTCAGGTGGTTTCAAGGCGCGGCGGACTACTGCCTCACCTGCTCTGACGACTCCAGCGAGGGGGATTACGATCCCATGCGTGAGTGCTTCGTCGTCGTCATCGGAGAAGGCGAAGACGGAGGAGGAGGAGTGGGTGACGGGGCGGCTCGCAACAACCCGGTGGTGAACCGGCCGGTGGGGACGCCGCCGGATGACACAGCGCTCGCTGCACAGCTAGCCCAGGACCGTGAGCTGGAGGCGAAGCTCACGGCGGAACGCCAGCAGGTGCGGCAGCTGAAAGCCACACTCGAGAGGGCCGAACCCTCATCGCATGGCAGACGCGCTCGAGACGCGGGGCGTGTCGCTCGCGAACGCATTGAAGCTGACGCCGACGTGGACGGTCTGCCGAACCTGGCGAGAGCCAGCCAGAAGCTCGTTGCTGCGGCGACTTTGATTCGGGCCATGCCTGAACCATCAACGCCCGAGGGACGCAACCTGCGCTGCGAGGTGCAGGCCCTCATCGAGCAAGCTGCGGTGCAGCAAACCGAGGGCTCCACGTCCCGCATGCGCCACCAGTCCAGTGTAAAAACTGGTGGGGGCAGGCAGGACTAGGAGGCATCGGTCCACACCCCGCACCGGGCACCCACGGTCCACGAAGGCAACCAAAGAAATCCTGCTAAGGAGCGGCTTCAGGACACGCGCGACAAAGTTGATGACGGCGATGCCCACAACGTCCTGAACAAGAAGAAGCAGGACGCCCTGGTACCGCACGGCTACCACCCTCGACGTGGTGGTCGATACGACAGCCGGGAGGATAGGAGCCCGACGCCGGAGCCATCGGGCACCCGCGTGTTCGGCCGGGCGATCCGCACGGCACCAATCCCCCCGCGCTTCCGGCAGCCTGCCACTGTGACCAAGTACTCGGGGGAGACGGACCCCCGGGTGTGGCTCAATGATTACTGCCTGGCCTGTCTGCTGGGTGGTGCTACTGTCGATGCCATGATCATCCGCAACCTGCCCCTGCACCTTGCGGACTCTGCGCGGACGTGGCTCGAGCATCTGCCCGCGAACCAGATCCACGGCTGGGACGACCTGGTCAGGACGTTCGTGGGCAACTTCCAGGGCACGTACGTGCACCTTGGAAACCCTTGGGATCTTCGAGGCTGTTCCCAGAAGGCTGGCGAGTCCTTGGGGGATTTCATCCGCCGCTTCTCCAAGCGCTACACCGAGCTCCCGAGCGTCGGTGAGTCCGAGGTCGTACACGCCTTCCTAGAGGGCATGACCTACCAGGACCTAGTGCGCGAGTTGGGGCGGAACCCTCCCGCCAGCGTCAGCGAGCTGTTCGATATCGCCACCAGCTTCGCATCTGAAGAAGAGGCGGTGGGGGCGATCTTCGACGGCAAGAAGGGCAAGCGAGCAGAGGATGCGCCCGCGGAGGGCAGCAAGCCCAAGGACACCTCGAAGAAGCAGAAGCAGGGCAAGAAGAACCAGGGCAAGAAGCCCATGGAGCAAGGTGAGGGCTCCGACGAAGTCCACACTATCGACGCAGCCAACAAAGGGTCGAGGCCCCCCTCGAGGCGGAGTGTTCGACGACATGCTAAAGAAGCCTTGCCCGTACCACAAGACCTTAGTCGCTCACACTCTCGAGCAGTGCTACATGCTCAAGAAGTACTACAACCGAGTCGCCGCGAAGGAGGACAATGCCAAGAAGGATGCGGGCGACGGGGGCAAGGACCGCTTCCTAGAGGTGGAGAACGTGTTCTTCATCTTCGGGGGGCCGACGGTGGATATGATGTCCCGGCAGCGCAGGCGTGAACGTCGAGAGGTCTACTCCGTTCACCCCGTCGTGTCGTTGTACCTCGACTGGTCGGAGGAGACCATCTCCTTTGGCCGAGAAGACCACCCGGATCACATCCCAAATCTGGGGCAGTACCCACTTGTTGTCGATCCCATCATCAGCAACACGCAGTTCTCTAAAGTGTTGATGGACGGGGGCAGCAGCCTCAACATCATGTACTCCTCCACCTTGGAGCTCATGGGGATCGGCCTGGACAAGCTGCGGCCCAGCAAGTCGCCGTTTCACGGTGTTGCGCCGGGCAAGCGAGTCCAACCCCTCGGGCAGATCGACCTGCCTGTCTGCTTCGGCACACCCAGCAACTTCCGCAAGGAAGTCCTCACCTTCAAGGTGGTGGGGTTTCAGGGAGCATACCACGCCATCCTTGGGCGCCCGTGCTACGCCAAGTTCATGGCGATCCCGAATTACACCTACCTCAAGCTGAAGATGCTGGGGCCAAACGACGTCATCACGGTGGGCCCGTCGTTCGAGCACGTATTCGAGTGCGATGTCGAGTGCATTGAGCGCACCGAAGCGCTTGCTCACGACGAGACCCTCGTGGCGGACCTGGAGAAGATGGCCAACGAGGTCCTCGACTCCCCCAACAAGCACGCGGGCAACTTCGAGGCTGCGGAGCACACCAAGGCTGTACCCCCGACCCCAGTGCCCCCGAGGGCAAGGCGTTGAGGGTCAGTTCCACCCTCGACCCAAAATAGGAAGTGGTGCTCGTCGACTTTCTCCGCGCCAACACCGACATCTTTATGTGGAGTCCCTCGGACATGCCGGGCATTCCGAGGGAGGTCGCTGAGCACTCTTGATATCCAGCCCAATTCCAAGCCGGTGGTGCAACGTCTGCGACGATTCGACGAGGAAGAGTGCCGGGCGATCGTAGAGGAGCTGCGCAAGCTCTTAGAGGCCGGATTCATCAAGGAGGTATTCCATCCCGAGTGGCTAGCTAATCCTGTACTAGTTAAGAAAAAGAGTGGGAAGTGGAGGATGTGTGTAGATTACACTGGTTTAAATAAAGCATGTCCCAAAGTTACTTTTCCTTTGCCGCGTATCGATCAAATAGTAGATTCTAATGCGGGGTGGGAATTGCTATGTTTCCTTGATGCATATTCCGGTTATCACCAAATCAAGATAAAAGAATCCGACCAGCTCGCGACTTCTTTTATCATGCCATTTGGTATGTTTTGTTACGTGACGATGTCGTTCGGTCTCCGAAACGTCGGGGCGACATACCAGCGATGTATGCTCCACGTTTTCGGGGATCACATCGGGCGGACTGTTGAGGCATACGTCGACGATTTAGTAGTGAAATCCAGGAAGGCGGACGACCTTGTGAATGACTTACGCACTGTGTTCGATTGCCTCCGGGCAAACGGGGTGAAGCTAAACCCCGAGAAGTGTGTCTTTGGGGTGCCATGTGGCATGCTCTTGGGTTTCATCGTCTCCCAGCGAAGCATCGAGCCCAACCCAGAGAGAGTTTCGGCCCTTGAACGGATGGGGCCATTCCGAGATCTGAAGGGGGTGCAGAGGGTCCTGGACTACCTAGCAGCTCTGAGTCGCTTTATCTCACGCCTCGGTGAGAAGGGCTTACCCCTGTACCGGCTCCTGAAGAAGAACGAGCGCTTTACCTAGACCACCGAGGCCCAGGAAGCTCTCGACAAGCTGAAGGCAACGCTCGCCCACGCCCTGATACTGACACCACCTCAGGACGGCGAGCCCCTCTATCTCTACGTGGCTGCGATGACCCAAGTGGTCAGCGCGATCATCATCGTGGAGAGAATGGAGGAGGGCCACGCCTTGCCTGTTCAGAGGCCGGTGTACTACATCAAGGAGGTGTTGTCTGAGACCAAGATGTGATATCCACAGATCCAGAAGCTACTCTATGCGGTAGTGCTCGCGCGGTGCAAGCTGCGACACTACTTCGAGGCCCATCCCGTCACCGTGGTGTCATCTTTCCCCCTTGGAGAGATAGTCCACAATCAGGACGTCTCGGGTAGGATAGCAAAGTGGTCAGTGGAGCTCATGGGTGAAGCTCTCACCTACACGTCGCGCAAGGCGATAAAATCGCAAGTCTTGGTGGATTTCGTGGCTGAGTGGACCGACACTCAGCTACCCTCACCCCAGATCCAGGCCAAATGCTGGACCATGTACTTCGATGGCTCGGTGATGAAAATGGGCGAAGGCGTGGGCCTGCTCTTCGTTTCACCCCTCAGAGAACACATGCGCTATGTGGTGCGCCTGCACTTCCCCGCATCGAATAATATGGCGGAGTACGAGGCCCTTCTCAGCGGCCTCCGCATCGCCATCGAGCTCGGCATCAAGCGCCTTGATATCCGGGGAGATTCTCAACTGGTCATCGACCAGGTGATGAAGGACGCAAGCTGCCACGGCGAGAAGATGGAGGTGCACTGCGGCGCGGTACGCAAGCTCGAGGACAAGTTCTTTGGCTTCGAGCTCAACCACATCGCGTGTAAGTACAACGAAGAGGCGAACAAGCTGGCTAAGATCACATCAGGGCGAATCACCGTTCCCCCGAACATCTTTGCCTGCGACCTTGCCGAGCCCTCCATTGACCTCAACAAACCGGCCGAAGTTTCTGGCAAGGCCTCGGGGGCTGGCCCCTCGAAGGCCACGGGCATCGAGCCCATGGACGAGGACCCCTCGAAAGGGGAACTCGAGGCCTCGGACCACGAAGGGTCCCAGGCAGATGAAGCCGAAGCAATTGAGATCGATGAGCTTCCGCCCCCTCCTCAGGACTGGCACGACGAGTATCTCGCCTGGCTCGACCAGGGGGAGTTGCCCCCGGATCGAACCGAGGCAAGACGTATCGCCAGAAAGGCTAAGTCCTTTGTCGTCATCGACAACGAGCTATACAAGCGCAGTCCCTCAGGGATCATGCAGCGATGCATTTCCATCCCCGAGGGTCGTGAGTTGATTCGAGACGTCCACGCCGGTGAATGCGGCCACCACGCCGCGCCGCGCACCCTCGTGGGCAAGGTGTTCCGCCAGTGCTTCTATTGGCCAACGGCGGTCGCAGACGCCAATGAGGTCGTGCGCACCTACAAAGGGTGCTAGTACTACGCCCGCAGGACTCATCTCCCAGCTCACGTGCTCCAAACCATCCCCGTCATGTGGCCTTTTGCTGTGTGGGGACTGGACATGGTCGGGCCCTTAGGGAAGGCGCCCGGGGGCTTCACCCACGTATTGGTGGCCATCGACAAGTTATCCAAGTGGATCGAGGTCCGCCCCATCAGCAGCCTCAGGTCCGAGCAGGGCGTGCTGTTCTTCATGGACATCGTCCACCGGTTCGGGGTACCAAACTCCATCATAACCGACAATGGCACCCAGTTCACCGGCAAGAAATTCCTGGAGTTCTGTGACAGCTACCACATCCGCGTGGATTGGTCAGCCGTAGCACACCCACAGACAAACGACCAAGTAGAACGTGCCAATGGCATAATTCTACAAGGCCTGAAGCCAAGAATCGTCAACAAACTTAACCAGTTTGGTCGGAGATGGATCCAGGAGCTACCCTCAATTGTTTGGAGCCTCAGGAACACCCCAAGCAGAGCCACGGGATTCAACCCGTTCTTCCTTGTCTATGGCGCAGAGGCCGTCCTTCCCACAGACTTGGATTACGGGTCCCCAAGGGTCAAAGCCTATCAAGAGGAGCAGAACCAGCAAGATCGTGAAGACTCGCTAGACTGCATCAACGAGGCCCGGGACGTGGCGATCCTACACTCGGAAAAGTACCAGCAATCCCTCCAGCGATACCAAGCGCGAAAGGTTCGGCCTCGAGACCTCGACAAGGGAGATCTGGTGCTGAGGCTTCGGCAGAAGAACGAGGGCCGGCACAAGCTCACACCGCCGTGGGAAGGGCCATACATCATCGTCGAAGTCCTCAAGCCCGACACATACAAGCTCGCAAACGAGAAGGGCGAAGTCTTCACCAACGCTTAGAACATTCAATAGCTACGTCGCTTTTATCCTTGAAATTCCAAGTCGTATTGTACATATCTGATATCCCAATCAGTTGTAAATAAAGTAAGGTTGTGAATAAAGGTAGGGAGACTCGGCTTTCTTCTGAAAACCAAGTCCCCCTCAGGGGTTACAACGCCCCCTCTAAACGGTCCCATTTTTTCGCAAAAACCTTTTCTTTCAAAAATGTTAACGTGTTGGGGCCTCGAACACTTAGGAAAACATAGGCAGGGCGTGAAATGACCAAGGCTAGGGCCGGCTGAGTCTGAGACTGCCTACACCTCCAGCAGGATACGGCATCCCTCTCACTACCCTACGCTTAACTTACTCACGAATGCGACTTTCCCGGCTGAAATTTCTCTAAGTTACGAGGAGAACACGATAGCATATATAGACAAATTGTACACAAGTTCATACACTTAGGTAACGATTTGTTCGATTACAAAAGCTGCTCAGCTGAAATCCTAACTACAAGCTACGGGCTTCCGCGCCCAGCCTCTTTCAGGGCACACGAGGGCTTGCGGCGGCGGCATCCCCGCCCTCAGCAGCGTCAGGGAAGAGGTCCTCCTCGAACATGTCGGTGAGCTCGGCAGTAGCAGCAGCAGCGTCGTCGGCTTGATCCATGGCGGTGTTCATTCTGTCGCCATCAAGACCATCGGTGACGATATAGCCCGTCACCAAAGCCTCGAAGTCGACAATGTAGTGCATCGACACCACACCCAGGGTCTTCTGGATGCCAAGTCGAAGAGCGCCCTTCACGTTCTCAACGATGCGGCCGCCCAAAGCCCTCAGGCGGCTCGCCAGCGAGCTCCCTGATGGACCCGCGACCCCCTCGATCTCCTGGCACACTTCGAGGGCCGCACCCTTCAAGGCCTCGAGCTCCTCTTGAGCCTTGGTGTAGGTGACCTGGAGAGTGTCCGCCTGCGTTGACGATTCTGCCAGGGCCTTCCGTAGTCCTGAAACACCAAAAAGTTCGTCAAGAGTGGATCTTGACGAACTCAAAGCAATCAAGGGCCCGAGGGCTACGACTTACCCTCGGTCCGCACCTTCTCCATCTCGAGCTCTGCCTGCACGGCTCCGACCCCTTGCTGCAGCCGCAGAATCGAGGCGTCCTACTCCTCGATGGGGGCCTGCAGAGTGTCGGCGGTGATGCCCTCCCGAACCAGAGCCCGGGTGAGCACCTCAGCTTGTCAGTGTTTTAGACACCGAGCCTACGACAGGGTACCTGAAGTAGTAGATTGTGCGGTGGGGCTCGCCGAGATCAGGAACACGATGGTGAAACACGGGGCACACAATTAGACAGGTTCGGACCGCAATGTGCGTAATACCGTACGTCCTGTATGCTGTGTGGCTCTGTATTGATTGCATATATTTTGAGAGGGGTCCCTGCCTCGCCTTATATGTCACGGGAGGCAGGGTTACAGGTCGGATTGGTACAAGAGTACTATTCGAGTAGGACTCGGAGTAGCCTATATAGGGTATGGAAAGCTATCCTAGTCTTAGTACAAGTCCTTGTCCGCCTTTTCTTGCCTTGTGGTCCACGGTACCAGCACCGTGGCCCACTAGTCGAGTAGTCCAGGTGTTTAGGAACTCATCTCCCGGGTATGGCCCACATGCGTGGTGGGCCCAGGGATGCCCGGTCGACAAGCCCCTGAGTACTTTGTAGTCGAGTATGATGCTCCATGTAGTCTTGAAGGTCTCTGCAAGTAGTTCCCAAGCGTCCCCGAGTTCCACAAGCTTCAATCTTCAATAGTACTTGAATCATCACGAGGCTGGAAGGTACTCCAGCTAACTCCACGAGTAGTCTTGAAGTGTTCTCGAGTTGTTCCCAAGCGTCCCCGAGTATTTCCCTTGAAGGTCTTCAAAAATACCCGCTTCGTTCTTGAAATCTTTGCATCAAAGATCCATATGGAAATGCGATTACTGAAATCGCATTCCATATGGAATGTAGCCCCCGAGCGTTAGGTCAAATCCAGGATTCAAGCTGAGGGTCAATCATCTACTCTTTGATCTTGCTCCGAATAATCCGAAGAAATAATATAGGAATGCAATTTGCAAAAATCGCATCCTATATGGATGTAGCCCCCGAGCCTTAGTTCGAATTGACAATTCAAGCTGAGGGTCAATCAGTAGTCTTCGTCAAATAATCCTGTAAAATACTGAGAAAAACTGAAGGACACATGGCACGGAGCCCCCAAGCCTTGAGTCGAGTACTTTCTCGAATTGAAGGGTCCAATCTGATTGTAGAATAGTGGCCTAAATTCAGTGAACTGTAGCTGAGAGAAATCCAATTCCATCGAGTAGTCGAGCCCCCGAGATGGAGCCGAGCAGGTCTTGGATTTTAGTCCTCTGAGTTAGCCGTAAAGTTTGCCTGTGTGAAACCAATCTATTGAATACGAAGGGTCACCAGGTCAAACCGTTAGGGTTTTGGTTTTATAAATACCCGAAGGGGTATCCCTTAGAGTTTCACTGCTCCCATTCACTCTTAGATCCAGAAAGCCTTAGCATCCATAGTCACCGCAGAGTTCGAGCGTCCACGCTGCCAAGAGTTCGCGCCTCCACCCCCTCGCAGCCCTCAAGTCAATGCGAAAGAAGACTCTCGTGACTGGAAGGATGAAGCCAGCGCCGTCCAAGGGTCAGAAGAGGAAGTTCGGCCGCGGCAAAAATCAGTTGCCGGAGCCGAAGTACAAGACAGTGGTCATCACGATGCCACCAAGCCAAGCTGTGTCTTGGAAGAAATCCAAGATGAGGGTAGATGATCTTAAAGCCCTCGAAGCCGCCGGATTGCTGCGCGAGAAGGCGGTTGCCGGATGGAGTGCAGCCACTGGAGATGCGTGGCCAATGGAGAAGAGCTCTGATGAAATCCCAATGTTCGGCCACTTCGTCGAGCGTGGGTTGACGCTGCCGTCATCAGATTTCTTCAGAGGCTTCCTCGACTTCTTGAAGTTGGAGCACGTGCACCTCAACCCGAACAGCATTTTTCAGATTGCGGTGTTTGTGCACTTTTGTGAAGCCTTTCTTAGAATCCGCTCGCATTGGGCTCTATTTAGGAAGATATTCCGCCTAAAGCCGCAACCCAACGCCAACTTCCCGGTAGTAGTCGGTGGTGCCGGTCTCCAGATGCGCCAGAAGGCACAGGAGTTGTACTTCAAGTACGACTTGATCGATTCGAACCAAGACTGGAAGACCAAGTGGTTCTACATCGAAACGCCCTGCCTCAACTGCCGAAGCCAAGCATGTTCGCTCCAGTGTATGACAGGCTCTGGAAGGATGAACCGACGATGCAGGAGTGCATTCAAATTCCAGAGCTGCTGGCGAAGATTGCGCAGAAGAAGGCGCAAGGCTTGACTGCTGAGAGAGTAGCCTTCAGCTTCATGAAGTGACGGGTACAACCCTTGATGCAGCGGGAGCATCTCGGGTTCGAGTACACTGGAGCTGATGATGGCTCGAGGCTTTCTTCAGAAGAGATCAGTGATGATCTTGTGATGGAGGATGTCTTGAAGTTTGTGTCCAACCCCCCTCCTCGTCCCCAAGACCCACTACAAGCGCCGGAGGGAGATCCAACAGGAGATGAGGCTCAAGCCCCCGAGAGTAGTCAATCTGCTCAAGGGGAAGAAGGAGAAGTCTTGGTGGAGGACACCTCCTCAAGCGACGATGACGGCCAAACACTTCAACAGCGTTTTTAAGTGAAAAGCCACTACGGGTACTCTGGGGCGCCGATCCCCAGTGGCCTCGCTGCAGGAGCATTGAAGAGGCCAGCATCATCTCTCGCAGATGATGTGACGCTGCCGCCGCGAAAGAAGAGGACCACGGTAGGAAAGCGAGCTGTGAAAAAGATCACGACCCTGCCATCTATTACAGTAAGTTCTGAGAACTTTAAGTAGCCAATATCATGTTGAATACTTGTTTGCTTGCTGTAATGTCTTGAATTTTGTCTTGCGCAGATAATCGAGAGTGCAGGTAATGTGCTCTCGAGTAGCCCCGCAAGAGCAACAGAACCCGAGTTGGTTCTAGCGTCAGCCGTCGAGACGGTGGCGCATGAGCAACAAGAAGCCGCGATACCAGTGAGTGTGCCGCCAGTGGAAAGTGTGCCAGAGCTGCCGGCGGCGCCTTCATTTTTCGACATGCCGGGGCCGAAAGTCTCGGTACCTCGAGCTGCTCTGTAAGTATTCAAGTACTCGAGTACTTATTATTATTGTTTACTCTGAATTTGCTGACTAACTTGTTGATGCAGAAAATCCACTGATGTGAAGTGGGGAGCCTCTGGAAGTAGTCTTGGTGGAGGAGATCGGCTTCCTTAAGAACAATAAGATGATGCACTTCCAGAGCCTCAAGAAGTACCCGCTGAAGCTGATGCTGCACAGGCACTGCGCTTCCTCTGAAACAACGTGGT
Organism: Cenchrus fungigraminus; assembly: GCA_036936925.1. NCBI lineage: Eukaryota > Viridiplantae > Streptophyta > Magnoliopsida > Poales > Poaceae > Cenchrus > Cenchrus fungigraminus. The sequence goes on along the minus strand of CM072779.1, from coordinate 85,859,304 downwards.
CAAGGCAGCAGTGGAGGCAGCTTCCAAGCCCAGGGCTCAACAACTCGAGGATATTGAAGCCGTGGTGAATGAGGGCCTGGAGGCTGATCCAGAAGCCGGGCTGCGCCACGAAGAAGTTCCAGTTGCTGAAGCCCCCGTGCATCAGATTGATGCACAGCTGGCGCTGGAAGACAACCCGGAGGATCGCATAGTGCCGCATGAGCCAATCATTGAAGACTCGACTCCTCTGCGCAGCGCTGCGAAGTACTCTATGGCAAGCACAAGTACCCAATCCATGTCTGAAGGGTTGATGGCGTATGACGACTCCTGCCTGGATGAGGACAACTTGCAAGCGCACGACGAGATGTTCTGCAACGTTGAGAAACTCTTCGCGGTAAGTTATAATCTCTTGTAGAGTAGTTGTAGTCACAGATATCTTGTCTCTGACTCTTGAATTGCCTTGCTCTTGCAGGAAGTAGTCAAGCATTTGAAGCGCAAGACTCACCTGCTTGAGCAATATGCGGCAGACATCGAAGAAGTCTCGCAGCTCAGAGAAGAACTCAAACAGCAGAAAGCCTTATCTCTGAAGCTGCAAGAAAAACTTGATGGAAACGCCACCGAGTACCACGACGAAATCCAGAAGCTGACAGCCCAGAAGGATAATGTTGTTGGGAAGAACAAGTCTCTGCGACAGAAGAATAAAGGTAATCTCCCTTTCTGAATTCATCGTTGAGTACTTTTTCATTGAGCACTGCATCTGATAAGTAGTCGTGATCTTCTGCAGAGCTGACTGAAGAGGTTGATAAGTTCAAGAACAAGGCGTTGGACTAGCAGCTGGCCTATAACCGTGAAGAATCAGCTCGCATGGATCTTGAGGCAGATTATAAGGTGCGGTGCTTCGAACTTGAGCGTGAGATGGAGATTCGCCTAGCGGGCTGGAATGACTTGTTGACTTGCATGCAGTCGCTCAAGACCAAGATTGAAGAAGCTGAAGGTCTGCGCTCAAAGTTGAAAGCCTTGACAGAAGCAGCCGAGCCAGTGGCAAATCTCTTCGAGCCCAGGATTGCTGGAGTTCAGCCTCGTCCACTTGTGGAGAGGTTGAAGGACACGCCGAAGAAGATTCTGGAGTATGCGCAAAGGCTGGCTTGTACTATTCCCAATCAAGTCTCGTCAAGTCATTCTATGCCGAAGCAGATCTCACGGTCATCATGAACAACAGATCTGGAGATTGCATCGACGACAGGCTCAATGAGTTGATGCAACAGACTTCTCCAATCGCGGAAGCAGTCTCCAAGTTCATTGATCTCCGATAGATGTACCTGTGGAACAAAACACTAGGGAAAAAACAAGTGTAGTCCCAAACAAGTGTTTTATGTAATATAATTAAAAACTTGAGTAAGTCAATTATCTGGATCCCTTGTATGCTTGTGTGTTTGCCAAGTACTCGAGTTAGTATTGAGTGTGTGGCTGCAAAAAGAGATACGATACTCGAGTAGAAGTTCTCAAGTATTAATATGTTCCAAAGAATGTTAGATTAATCACGACGAGTTGAACACCTTAGCTGTAGCAGCGTAAAAGAAGGCTTTGTCGTGAAATAAGCTAAGGGTAGCACATTGTACAGAGTTTACAATGTCTTAAGTACCTCTGAGGCTATAAGCCTAGTGAGAGAGTACTCGAAAAGAGCTTATTCACAACGAGTTGAACACCTTAGCTGTAGCAGCGTGAAAGAAGGCTTTGTTGTGAATAAGTAAAGGATAGTAACAAGTTGATATATAGGATAAACAACTTTATTACTAAATACATTATACAGAGTTTACAATGTCTTAAGTACCTCTGAGGCTATGAGCCTAGTGAGAGAGTACTCGCAAGGATGTTTCGAAGAACGAGTAAGACCGTAGGAGACAATGTGATGAACTCATCCTTGCTGTGGCAGCAACTTGTATGAGAGTTCCACTGAGACCCTACCAGAAGGGTGTTACTCTAGGCCGAAGCCTCTTATTAAAAATAGAGACATGGACAGCATGTGCCACTTATTGCTCTATACGACACGGGGTCGTATGGAGAGAGTTATCATGACTCCCTACGAGGTCGCAGAATGAGACTGCCTGGAGAGGATTATCATGATCCCCTACGAGTGCTCGCAGCTGAAAGCCACGAGTAGATACAGCCAAAACTGTCTGGAGAGGATTGTCTTGATCCCCTACCAGTGGTGGCAACTGTAGCTGCCTGTTGAGTGGTTGCAACTGAAGCTACCTGGAGAGGGTTGATGAAGCCCCCTATGAGTTGTTTACAGCCGTAGCCGTCTGGAGAGGGTTGTTGAGACCCTCTACGGGTAGACGCGACAAAGCTGGTCGATGTTCCAAGAGTTGTCGACTTCCTCGCCTTCAAGAGTTTGGAGACGATAAGAGCCTGTGCCAGTAACCTTTGCAACAGAGAAAGGACCTTCCCATGGCAAGTTGAGTTTATGTAGCCCTGTCGTGTTCTTGATGCGACGAAGGACTAAATCACAAACATTGAAGGAGCGTTCCTTAACGTTGCGGTCATGGTAACACAAATGTTCTCAAGGTATCGAACGGATTGAACAAGTGCGTTAAAGCGAGCTTCCTCGAGACTATCGACATTTGTCTGTCTTGTTTCTTCAGCTACGCCTTCTTCGTACTGGTCAACCGTCGGAGAATGCCACATGACATCAGCAGGCAAAACAGCTTCAGAGCCGTAGACCAGGAAGTAAGGTGACTGCCCTGTGGGGGTAGTAGGCTGAGTGCGCAGCCCCCAGAGTGCATTGGGTAGTTCCTTGATCCACTTGCCGCCTTTTGAGTTTGCAGCATAATACAGTGGCTTTTTGAGAGCATCGAGTATCATCCCATTGGCGCGTTCCACTTGGCCGTTGGCACGTGGGTGAGCAACGGAGACGTACCGGACGTCAATTCCACTATTCTCGCAGTACTCCCAGAACTAGTGATTGTTGAAATTCGAACCCAGGTCTGTGATAATGCGATTGGGGAACCCATAGTGATGTACGATTTCATCCAAGAAGTCGAGGACTCTATCAGCCTTGGGACAGGTGACAGGCTTGACCTCAATCCACTTGGTAAACTTGTCGATAGCCACCAGAACTCTGTTGAATCCTCTTGGCGCATTCGGGAGAGGACCAATCATATCCAGCCCCTAGCAAGCGAAAGGCCAAGTTGGTGGTATCGTGATGAGCTTGTAGGCTAGAACATGTTGTTGCTTGGTGAAGAATTGGCATCCATGACATCTCTTGCTTAGTTCCTCTGCATCAGAAAGAGCTGTAGGCCAGTAGAAATCACGTCTGAACACTTTTCCCACCAAGGTGCGGGAAGAAGTGTGATTGCCACAGATTCCTTTGTGTGTGTCCTCAAAGATTTCCTTACCTTCTTCACAAGAAACGCACTTCATGAGTATATCAGAGCTTGCGACTCGCTTGTAGAGTTGATCTCCGACTAGAGCATAAGCCTTGACACGGCGTGAGATGCGCTCGACTTCTGAGTTGTCTTCAGGAATCAACTGATGTTTAATGTAGTCGATGAAAGGAGTTCTCCAGTCCACATCAATCATAAGCACTTCTCAATCAGGTTGAACTGAAGTAGTCGCAGGTGCAGATGATTTCTCCGGAATAGATGGTTTGTGGAGTTCATGGACGAAGATTCCAGCTGACACTTGAGCTCGTGTAGATCCTAGCTTCGACAAGACGTCTGTAGCAACATTGTTGTCGCGAACCACATGATGGAACTTGAGACCATGGAATTTGTTCTCAAGTTTGCGTACCTCCTGACAGTACGCATCCATATTCTCAGCATTACGATCCCAAGAATTGTTGACTTGATTGATGACCACCAAAGAATCACCATAGACAAGTAGTCGTGTAATGCCAAGAGAGACTGCAAGGCGAAGACCATGCAGTAGAGCTTCATATTTAGCTTCGTTGTTTGAGACCTTCCAGAAGATCTGCAAAACATATTTGAGTTGCTCGCCCTTGGGGGAAATCAAAAGTACCTCGGCACCAGCGCCTTCCAACTTCAGGGAACCGTCAAAGTACATGACCCAATGTTCTGGACGCTCAATTGGAGTTGAGACTTGATTTTCCCGCCACTCAGCCATGAAATCAACCAAGGCCTAAGACTTGATAGCAGTGCGAGACTTGAACTCGAGCGATAGAGTGCCAAGCTCTACAATCCATTTAGAAATCCTTCCTGTGGAGTCCCGGTTGTGCAATATCTCGCTAAGCGGGTAGCTGGTAACCACAGAAATCTTGTACTCATCGAAGTAGTGGCGGAGCTTCCGTGAAGTAATCAGAACCGCATAGAGTAGCTTCTGTACCGGAGGGTAGCGAGCCTTGGATTCTGAGAGTACTTCACTGACGAAATATACCGGCCTCTAGACAGGGTAGCCATGGCCTTCCTCCTGCCGTTCAATAACGATATCAGTGCTGACGACATTAGTAGTCGCAGCGATGTAGAGCAAGAGCTCTTCATTGGACAGAGGAGCTGTGAGGACTGGAGGCTTGGATAAGAACTCCTTGAGCTGAGAAAGAGCTTGATCAGCTTCAGTTGTCCACGTAAACTTCTCTTGCCGCTTGAGTAGCTTGAAGAAAGGTCGACCCCATTCTCCAAGTCGTGAGATGAAGCGATTGAGTGACGCCATACAACCAGTAAGCTTCTGGACATCTTTGATGGTAGTCGGAGCTTGCATGTTGAGATGGCGGTAATCTTCTCGGGGTTTGCTTCGATGCCACGATGGCTAATGATGAACCCGAGTAGTTTTCCTTATCATACACCAAAGACGCATTTGTTGGGATTGAGCTTCCATTGGTACTTGCGTAGTGAAGCGCAAGTTTCCTCAAGATCCATGATAAGCATGTCTGGATCCCTAGTCTTGACAACGACGTCATCCACGTATGCTTCCACGTTCTTGTGAAGCTGCTTCTTGAAGCACGCTTGGATAGCCCTTTGATATGTAGCACCAGCATTTTTCAACCCGAAGGACATTGTTGTGTAACAATAAGCACCAAACGGGGTGATGAATGCGGTCTTCTCTTGATCAGATTCCTTGATTGCAATTTGATGATATCCGGAGTAGCAATCCAGGAAACAGAGTAGAACACCACCCGCCGTAGAGTCAATGACTTGATCAATCCGCGGCAACCCGAAAGGATCCTTGGGGCAATGCTTGTTGAGATCAGTGTAGTCGACACACATCCTCCAATCGTTAGAGTTCTTCTTTCTGACGAGCACAGGATTAGCAGGCCATTGCGGGTGAAAGACTTCCCAGATGAAGCCAGCCGCGAGTAGTTTAGCGAGCTCTTTCTTGATAGCAGCCCTGCGGTCATCAGCAAAGCGACGAAGATGTTGTCTCTTGGGGGTAGCGTTAGGATCGACGTTGAGTGAGTGCTCGATCAACCTCCTGGGCACACCTGGCATGTCAGATGGTTTCCATGCAAAGATATCACGGTTAGCCCAAAGGAAGTTGACGAGCGCGTCTTCCTATCTAGGATCAAGCTGTGCACTGATCATTATCGTCTTGCTGCTATCACCAGTACTGAGGTCAATGGCTTTGAGTAGGACGTCACCAGATGGTGCAGGCTTGTTGTTGTTGTCAGTCTTCTCAGGAACCTCCAGCTCGCTCGGAGTAAGTTTTTTAGCGGCAGTGAAGACTTCCATCATCGTGCTGGGTACTTGAGTTGTCGAAGCAAGTTCTATGGCTTCTGTGTCGCAGTCGTATGAACGCTTCAAATCCCCTTGCAATGAGAGAACTTCCTTGGGGCTTGGCATCTTGAGTACAAGGTACACATAGTGTGGAATAGCCATGATATTAGCGAGACCAGGTCTACCAAGGATGGCATGGTAAGAAGTCTCAAAGTCAGCAACCTCGAACTTAATGTACTCGGTGCGGTAGTGATCCTTAGTCCCAAAGGTAACGGGTAGTACAACTAAACCCAAAGGAACAGCTGCGTTGCCCGGGATGATACCATAGAACGGTGAGTTGGTTTTGGTAAGCATGTTGGTGATATCCAGGCCCATCTTCTTCAAAGTCTTGGCAAAGAGGACATTGAGACCACTGCCACCATCAATAAGAACCTTGGTAAGCCTGGAGCCTGCCACCACTGGATCCAGAACGAGAGGATATAATCCTGGCTCAAAGAAACTAGTCCATTGATCCGCCCTCGAGAAGGTAATGGGGGTTTCAGACCACTTTAGAAAAGTGGAAGCTGCTGGTTGGATGGACATAATCTCCCTGAGTGCGAGCTTCTGCATGCGCTTGGTTGGAATACCACCGAATATGACATTGAAAGTGTTGGAGGGGTTTTGAAACCCAGTGTCTTTATCTGTGTTAGCCTTCTTCCCCTTGTGTTTGCGAAACCGCGGGTTTGGGTGCGTTAGTTCGGGTGTGTTCTTCAACGCACGATGAAGTTGGTAACACTGCTCTGTAGTATGATCGCCCTCTGGGTGCCATGGGCATTTCTGCTTGGTCAATGTTACCCAGTGAGGATCATCTTCAGGCTTGGCAGTAGTTTCCATGGCAGCAACAGTGTTGTCGGGCTTGCGCTTGCGAGTAGGATTGCTCGAGTAGTTATTACCCATGCGATTGCCCTGCTGTTGCTTGCCACTGTTGCTTCCACCAACATTGTTGTTGTTGTTGTTCTGGTTGTTGCGAAGATGCTTGAACTGATTCCGAGCCTTGTCTTCCTCGTCCGCCCAGTGAGTGATCATCTCCTTAAGCTTGGTGATGTTGGTTGGGCGAGCACGACCAAAGTCTTGGAAAAACCTATCATCATAAAAGCCATCCTGGAAAGTATCGATGACTTCTTTCTCGGTAACATCAACAACAATAGCCCTTTTCTCAAAGAAATGGCGCATGTACTCACGAAGAGTCTCGCCTTGTTTTTGCTTGATCAGGGCAAGGTCCATCCGAGTACCATGATGGCCCAGAGAACCCGCGAAGTTGCTGGTGAAGCGGTGCTTGAGTTGTCCCCAGTTGTCAATGGAGCCGCGTTTGAGAGACTCGAATCATGTGAGGGGCTCTTGCTCCAGGACAAAGGGAAAATAGATACACTTGGTATCATCATTTCCCCCGGCATTGGTGATGGACAGAGCATAATAGCGCAACCAGTACCTCGGATCTTGCTTGACATCATACTTAGAGATACCATAAGGCTTGAATTTCTCCGGAAGAAACAGAGCTTGAAATCGAGCAGAGAAAGCAGGAAAAGAATCAGACTCAACATCCTTTTGCTTCTCACGCTCAGCGCGTCTGGCATTGATTGTTGTGCGAGCGTCGTAGCGAGAGTCTCCCGACTTGCTGTTGACACTGCCATCATCGCCCCTGCCCTTGTTGCTAGCTTCCGGACGTGTGCGTTGAGGTGTAGGAGTGGTACGATGAGCACCCCCACTACCGCCATGGTGACTAGGAGTACTGGTATTCTGGCGTAGCATAGTGTAGGCTAGCTCAGCCAACTTCGTGACTTCAGCAGCCGCTCTGTCACGAGGCATAGAGCGACTGAGTAGATTGATCGCGTTGATAGCTTCCTTTGGAGTGCGATATTGACGAGTAGCCACCGCATCCAGAGCTTCTTGAAGATTACGGGTAGGTAGAGCTTCCGCGAGTTCCTGACGAAGGGTTGCATGATCAGCATTGCGTTGGTGACGTGCAGTCTTGGCCTCCGCGGTTTCATCAGCAGGAGCATTAGTAGAGAGTTCATCATCAAATTCATCATCCAGAAAGTGATAATTGGCACGATGCCCTTGCGGAGTAGTTGCATCAACGACGAAAACCTCTCGATACGAGGAGTAAGTACCCGTACTCTGAACGAGCTCAGTATCGGTGTCATAATCAACAAGCTTAACACCTTCCTGGAAAGGTAAGTTGTCGAGACAAGTGATAAAGCGCTCCTGATCATCCAAGGTGAGATCAGCAGGCACATGCTCAGGCCAGTAGATAAATCTACCCTCAGGTGTCGATGTGATCACCAGTCCTTGAGCAGGGCCAGTTAGCTGCTGTACTTCAGTAGAATCCGAATCGTAGTCGAACTCGTACTCAGATGAATCCGAATAGTAGTCGAGGTTGACGTCCGAATCCGAAGAGTACTCGAGCACGATCTTCGGGCCAGGGCACATGAGGCGCTTCAGTGCGGCTTGGTAAGCAGCACTGACATGGCGATGACCGAAGAAAGGTGGTGCTGGAATGTTATCCAGGCTGAGCGCAAGCTGTGAAGCTGAAGAGAGCGACTCAGGCTGAATAGGAGGCGAAGTCGAGTTGTACTCGGGCTCCGACTCGAGTTCTCTGAGTGGGTCAGAGATTGAAATTTCGCCGAAATTTTCGCCGAATTCTTCCATCGAAGCTTGCGTAAGCATCGAGGACTTGAGCTTCGACTCCGGAGTTGGCGCCAAGAAACGCAGGAACGATCCGGCGCCGTCAGCAACGCAAACCCAGGAGCCAAAAACGAAGGTGTCGCCTTGCTGGAAAGCAATGGTTGGCTTGATGATGACGAGAGCCATCGAGTTCGCCAGTGGATCAACGACGAGATCCCCTACCTGGCGCGCCAGCTGTCAGTGTTTTAGACACCGAGCCTACGACGGGGTACTCGAAGCAGTAGATTGTGCGGTGGGGCTCGCAGAGATTAGGAACACGATGGTGAGACACGGGGCACACAATTAGACAGGTTCGGGCCGTAATGTGCGTAATACCCTACATCCTGTATGCTGCGTGGCTCTGTATTGATTGCGTATATTTTGAGAGGGGTCCCTGCCTCGCCTTATATGTCACGGGAGGCAGGGTTACAAGTCAGATTGGTACAAGAGTACTATTCGAGTAGGACTCGGAGGAGCCTATATAGGGTATGGAAAGTTATCCTAGTCTTAGTACAAGTCCTTGTCCGCCTTGTCTTGCCTTGTGGTCCACGGTACCAGCACCGTGGCCCACTAGTCGAGTAGTCCAGGTGTTCAGGAACTCATCTCCCGGGTATGGCCCACATGCGTGGTGGGCCCAGGGATGCCCAGTCGACACGGCAGCCAGCTACCGGATTTGGAGCTGGGTGTCCGCCACCGCTACCTCTGCATCCCACTGCTGGAGCGTGGACTTGACCTCCTCAAGCGCCACGTGCTCCTGCTGGAGCTGGGTCTGCGCCTCCTCCCGCGTCGCGCGCTCTTGCTGGAGCTAGCTCTCGACCCTTGTGAGCGCATCGCCCTTCTCCTGGAGAGCAGCGCTCAGCTGTTCAACCTCCTGGGTCTTCTGCTCAGCTTGAGCCTGCCAGGATCTCGCCCCCTCGAGGGTCGCGCGGTCCTATTGGAGTTGAGCCTGCGCCTCAGTGATGGCCGAGACATTCAGCGTTAGCTGAGACTGGGCTTCGACGAGCGCCGTGCGCGCCTGCTGGAGCTCTTCCTTCACCGCCGCCAAGGCCTCCTCTTTCGTCTGAAGCGCAACGCTCAGCTGCTAGGCCTCCTTTGCCTTTTGCTACGCCGCAATCCACTGAGCATCGCGCTCTTGCTCCGCGCGGAGCAGATCGTTGGTGCACCAGCCAAGATCCGCCTGCAGCACCTCCACCGTCGCTACCAGTCCCTCGTTTCCGCATGGAGCTCGTCGAGGTCGACGCACAAATCGGCGATGTAGGAGATCTTCTCCCCCGCCTACATCCGTAGTTCCTGCCAAGAGGGGAGAGAAGGACCAGATGAAGCACACACATGAACGAAGGGAGAAGACCGGATAACATCAGCGCGAGCACACTTACCTGGAAAATCTGGAGCGTCCTACCCGTGTGGAGCTTGAGGGCATGGTCAAGGGCGTGCTACAAGAAGGCACCAAGATTGTTGGTCTCCTGCGACAAGACCCTCTCCGCCTCCGCATCCTGCACCAGCTTTGGCGGGATCCCAGGGTGGTCAAACTTCAGGGCCCACGGGTCGTAACCTTCAAGATGCTCAGGCCGACACAACGTAGACGCGCTCGCCCCCTGCGCTGCCCCGGTGCCGGCCATCCGCGCTGGCTGTATCACTTGGCCGTCAGGCCGCACCAGCAACACATCGGACGCGGGTCCGGGTGCCGGGATGGCTGCCACCATCGCCTGACCCCCAGCGGGGGTCGAATCACCATCAGCATGAGCTGCATCGCCCCCGCGGCCCTCAGCTTCCCTGCCGGCAGCGTGGAGTAGTTGCTTCGCCCGCTGGGACCCTCACTCCATCTCCGCACGGAGGGCCGCTGCGGCCGCCTCTTCTGATCGTGGCACCCCCATGGCTGCTGCCGGCGGGACTGTCGCGACCACCACCGTCGACCGTGGTGCCCTCGCCGAGCAGGGCCTCGTCGCACGCAGTGCGTCGAGTGCCCCCACCTTGAGCGCCTTGGTGGGTGTGAGCCCGGGAGCGGTAGGCAGCCGGCTGGCGAAAGCGAAAGGGGGAAATTAGCGAACTAACCTGCGATATCAAGAACACGGAGGGCGGAATACGACTTACCACAGGTTGGACACACGCCGCTTGCGCTTCTTCGAGGGATTTGGGGGCGGCGCACTCCCCGAATCGGTCGGCACCCTCGACGACGCGACCTCATTGAGAGGCGTCGCGTCCGCCGCGAAGGCAGGCGCGGCGCGAACCCACGACGGCGAGGACACGGACTCGACAAGGGCCTCCTTGCCCTTCAAAATCGAGGCCGGCGTCTCCTCCTCCTCCCTGTCTGAGATAGTCTGCTCCCCGTCGCTATTGCCGGCAGGCTCCGGCGTCGGCGTGTGTTCCGGGGGCAGTGGGAAGGGAGACCCTCCTCCTCCCGCCTCCGGTACTCCGCCTTGTACTCTTCCTGCCGCTCCTTCCTGCTGTGCTTCCTCGCCTTCTCTGCGTCCGCCTTCGCCTTCTGTCTCTGCTGCTTGGCGTGATTGGCGGCACGGGATCTGGGCGTCGGGGGGGGGGGGTCCGACGAGGGGACCGAGTGTCTCACTCCCTACCATCACAACCACGATTAAAACGAACACCGGAGCAAAGAGAATGGAGCAGGGAATTGGATCTTACCAACGAGCATAGCCCGGCTCAGGGCGCATCGTGAACGACCATAGGTCGTCGTCGCTATTCGCCATCGCCTTGGGGTTCACCGCGCGCCTCACCCTCGTGGCTGTGTACGCCTTGGGGAGCGGCTCCTCCAGCATCCGCGAGCCCGCCAGGGCCGCGGCATCGGCATCGTCCCTCATCTTGTAGATAGGGAGTGTCCTTTCCATGAGTGGGACCACCCGCTACCGGTGGAAGTTGGCGATCACGGCCGCCACGATCAGCCCGGCCCTCGCCAGCGAATACAGAGCATTGGTGAGTGGCAGGAGCTTCTTTTGCTTCGTCGGAGGTGACACTCTGTGCGCCCATGAGTCCGACTTCTCCATCAACACCTTCCCGGTGTACGGTGGGAGCCCGGCGCCGTCGTTGCGCAGGTAGAACCATCCCTTCTCCCAGTCGGCATTGTTCGACGTCATGGTGCAGGGCGGGTAGAGGTCCTACCTGGACTCACGCACCACGAACGTGAGACCGCCAGCGCGAACAGACCGGCGCATCCCCTTCTCTCCACTGACGACCGTGTGGAGCTCACCTCGGAAGAGATGGATCCACAGGTCCCAGTGTGCCTGGATCCCTAAGAATCCCTCACAGACGGCGACGAAGGCCGCCGCCTGTGAGATGGTGTTGGGGGCGAAGTTCTGGAGCTCCACCCCGTAGTGGTAGCACAACCCCCGCATGAACTTGCTTGCGGGGGCGTTGAATCCGCGCTCGTGGAGCCGCACGAAGCTCACGACGTAGCCCGGCGACGGGGTCGGCTCTCGGTGCGCCGGCGGCCGAATGATCCACGCCTGGTTTGCCTGGTCGCCGACAGGCACCAGCTGTCCGCCCTTGACAAGCCCCTGTAGAGTTTGCTCATCCACCGACGATGGGAACCACGGCACGTCATCTCCTATCTTGACCATGGCTGAGAGGGGAGGAGGGCGGAAGTTGGAGCGAAGCATAGAGGGCACGCACGTATGGATCTAAGGCGACAGAGCTCTCGGAAGAGGAAGAATGCGAAGTGGGAGCGGCGCTTGCGAATGGCTAAGGTAAAAAAATTCTCCACCACGCTTCCTACTTTTATAGAGTTGGGGGGACGGATCACCCGAAGGTGCGACGGGAAACCGCAGTAAATGCGGTGGGTGCCGCCTGTCGTTGACAGCAGGGCCCTACCACCCCAAAACCGACGTGCGTGCACACGGGTAGTTATCGCGATGCGGTAAAACAGGGGTACTACGGCACGTCACTTCATAACTGCCCGCCGCCCATGCCACCTCGCCTAGAAAGGCGCGCCCACTCCGCCCGCTCCGCGCCATGTCAGCCACGACCGCACGAACGTGGCCACGAACCAGTCCATGACCGAAGACCAAACGTTAGGGGATTCCTTTTCAGATAAGGAAAACCCCTTGAGCACAACTGACCGGGGGTTCGAGGCCCTAGTCCTCGAAAGGGTTCGACGGGCACCTCGGGTCAAAGGAGTCAGGGACGACAGGACGTGCTCGCTCGAGCGTACCCTCGAAGGAGGAATTCGAGGGGCGCCCTGCGTTCCCCCTTCGAACTGTTACTGATCAGTGGCTCGAGGCCCGACCTACTGAGGGTACGACTGGCACCACAGATGCACCTCGTAACGAGGACCTACTGATTAGTGGTTCGAAGCCTAGCCCAGCGAGGGTTCGACGGGCGCCACAGATGCGCAAAGACGGGGACGCGTGGCGCTCCCCGCACAACCCTACTAATTAGAGGTACGGAGCCTGACCCTCGAAGGGTTCGAATAGGCGCTTCAGATCAATCGAGCCTATTCCCGAATGCGAAGTTCGGGGGCACCCCACAAATCGTGTTCAAGGTCAGGACAAGGGCAACCAATTGAGGGATTCCTTCGAGGGAGTGCTCCCGCGCCCTCGGCCCCTATCGAACTGGACCGAGCCCTACTTGGCTAACCCTTGCGAGCGCTCACATGGACGTGTCTCTGGACCACGAGCCAACCCCTATCGAACGGGGCACGAACACCCACTTGAAATATCTGCTAACAGCTCGCTGAGGCATCCATGGCTCGCTGCCCGCTCAAGGGAAGCATGGATCGCCTCACCCCTCCTCCCTGCTAAAGGGCGACGAGGGCCGTAACACGAAGCCGAGGACATTACCTGATCGTCCCTGACCGGGCTAGGGCTCGGGGGCTCCTCGCACCACGACCATCCCAATGATCATCTTGCTCAACCATGAGGATCTGTGGAGGGTTAACCCCTGAACAAGCAAGCAAACCTGCCTAAGGGCGCCTTGGGCGAGCTCGACGTCGCTCCACCCACGTAGATCACCAATGCCGACTGAAATACCACCGAGGCTGACCGAAACAAATGCGAGGTGAGCCCGTCACTCAACGCTTTTAAGCCTTGCACAAGTGCATGCACTCTTGCAAGGCCTCGGGGGCTTACACCCACGGGTGCACTAGCACGCCCCCACGGAAAAACATGCATGATCAAAGGGAAAGTCTCTCACATAGCGCCTGAGGATCTCGCCTCGGACCTCTAGCCTTTGCCGGACTCGTTCCCATCCCTGCAAGGGCACGGGGGCTACTGTCGGGGACAGTCATAAAGGGTCCTCTAACTAAGAGGATAATCACCCTGGTTAAATGCAAATCACGTACGGGCAAATCTCCACAAACCCAAAAAAGGAACAAGGCATGCGTCTGGCCCACGACCCAACAGCGGCCCAACAATGGCCCAGGCCTCCTCATCGAGAGGGTTTGCACGCACGCCCCATTCTCTGCCTCGCTCGAGGGTCCCGAGCCCTCGAGCAGGTTTCCGCCCCGCTCGAGGGTCCCGAGCCCTCGAGCAAGTTTCCGCCCCGCTCGATGGTCCCGACTCCCTTGAGCGAGTTTCCACCTCGCTCGAGGGCCCTGACCCCCTCGAGCAGGCATCCAGCCCCGCCTTGCCCGAGGCCATCCCTGGACAAACAGCACGCCGCCCCTCCACTCCATCCGAACACGGCATTTAATGTCCGGATCCGCGGTGGGACGCCAAAGTCAAAAGCAAATCCTCCTCCACGCCGCGCGGCTGACACGGTCTGGACACCTGACACCACCACTATGCGACCTAACCCGCCATTGTGCAACCATCCCTGGCCCTGTGCGTGTGTTGCGCGGCCCTATGCAGACAGGACAACGTCATTCCACGGTGCTGTGCTACCTGCTCCAGTCCTTCCCCCAGGCCAAGACCCTCGAACGGGCATGGTCACATCCTCGAAAGGTTTACGGGCGGCGAACGGGCGCACACGCTGACCAGCGCCACCGTACGAGCAACGTGCACGGCGTCTTATCCGCCAACTCCGGTGCCACGCAGCCATCCCTGGCACAGTGCAGCCATCCTCGGCGCTGTGCTGCCATCCTCGTCACTCTGCAACGGACTGCGCAGTCCTGTGCGGACAGGCTAGTGACATTCTACGGCTCTGTGCTACCAACTCCCGTCCTCTCCCTCGCGACAGGACCCTTGAATGGGCAGGAACGCACCCTCGAAATCGTACTCGGACAAGCACAGGAGCCGCCACGCCACCCGTGGAAGCTGAAGCTCGCCACCAACTCGCGCCAGGAGCAAGGACATGCGAGGACAAGATCCCTGGCGCCACACCTGTCAGTACACAACACTGTACATAGCACTGTGCGACCCACTATAACTGCCCTCCCTTGGTCTATAAAAGGGAGAGGCTGACAACCCATTGCGGGGACGTTGACGCACACTCGCAACACTCATCCTTACTCCACCGCTCCCGATATTGACACTTGCCTCAATCATCTTAGCAGGGACCTGGAGGGCTCGCCTCCTGTCCTGCCTCGCTTGTAGCCCCCCTCTACGAGCACCACCGGTGCAAGCTAATATAGTGCGCGCGCACATCTTGTTGGACGTACGGCCCCACGGTCGGAACCAGGATAAACCCTTGTCTCCCAATTAGCCTTAGCACCGACCATCGAGAGACGGATCGCAGCGCGATTTACTAGTTAGTGCTGGAGCTAATCTGGACACTGACACATACCATGCCCTCGGTGCTTATTTTAGGCTGTAGAGAGATTTTCTAAGTTTGTACACTCGGTGGGGATACTTGGCACTCTCAAAACCCGGGGGTTGCCTCACATGCACTTCTTTCTTTAGAACCCCATTAAGAAAGGCACTCTTCACATCCATTTGGTACAATTTGAATCCTTTAGCAACAACAAATGCTAGAAGAATTTGAATTGCTTCCAACCAAGCCACTAGAGCAAAAGTTTCCACGTAGTCTATCCCTTCTTCTGGCTATACCCCTGAGCTACCAATTTAGACTTGTTCCTGACAATCTCACTACTCCCTCTTTATTTTTCCACACCCATTTGGTACCTATAGGTTTGTAGTTTGGTGGAGGCTCAACTAGTTCCCACACTTGGTTCCTCTCAAAGTTCTCAAGTTCCTCATGCATGGCATTGACCCAGTTCGAATTAGAAAGTGCGTGTCCAATATCCTTGGGCTCGAAAGGCACAACAAATGCAGATTGAGCGAAATGAGAGATTTTGTGACCTAGACCGTGTAGTATGTTCATTGATATCACCTATGATCCTGGAGGAAGGATGATCAGCCTGTACACGTCAAGGTGCCTCGCGTCTGGAGACAACCTCCCCCTTAGCAGCAGCTTCCACTCGTTCTTGATGTGTCGTCGTAGGTGTAGGGGATGGAGCATCATCAATCGTCGTCGTCGTAGTGGAAGTAGAAGGTACTCGGTCTACTGCAGGTACACTACCATCATCTTCATCCTCTCCTTGTTACTCCATTTCCTCCTCAAAGATCGTCTCGCCAAATTCATCATCTCTTGCACATTGAAAGACAACAGAGGTACATGGCTGTGTCTCGTCGAAAGTCACTTCGCAAGTCTCCATGATTTGGTTAGTCTCAAGATTGAGCACATAATATGCTCGAGAGTGAGTAGCATAACCATAGAAAAACCATCTACAGATCTAGCCTCAAACTTATCCATATGCTTTCCTTTCTTGAGAATGAAACACTTGCAACCAAAGACATGAAAGTGACTCCCTTAGGAGTGCGACCATGCATGAGCTCGTAGCAGGTTTTCTTCTTAACGACATGAAGGAAGATTTAGTTCGACACATAGCATGCGGTATTCACCACCTCAGCCCAATACTTCCTAGGAGTCCTGTGCTCATCAAGCATCGTCCTGGCCATCTCACAAAGAGTCTGATTCTTCCTTTCCACGACATCATTCTGAGGAGGAACATATAGTGACGAAAACTGATGTTCAAGACCAAGATCACCACAAAAGGTCTCAAAATGAGAGTTCTTGAACTCCGTGCCATTACCACTACATATAGCTCTAATGGCATCACCATGTCTCTCGTTCTTCAACCTCAAGATCAGGTCTCGAACAAAACCAAAGGTCTCACCCTTATTGATGAGTCCGGCCCAAGCGGGATTGGATTGGAAATCCCGATGCACTGATTACGCAGTTTAGCATGACACACCGAATAGACGACCCTCATGATCCGCTACGATGGGCAAGCCTGAAGCGCCAATGCAATTGCTGAACCACAACTCTAGTGTGCCCCTCGGGGAAAGGCCCAATCACCCCAAAAGACTAGTCTGTTAGAGGAAGGGTGGCTCTCCTCTTTAAGGTGGCCTCCTCCTCCCAAGCTAAGCAAGGTGGGATAATGAGGCTCACAAGGTCACCGCCCGACTACAACTGGGCCACATGGCCCATTTATGTTACGTCTTTGCCAACGGGTAACAGTGGAGGATGTCCTCATCACTTATCAGCCAAGAAGAACACCCATGTATAGCGAGAGTAATCGTCCACAACTACAAGGACATACCACTTTCCACCTACCGAGCGAACGTGAGCTGGACCAACTAAATCCATATGTAACAGCTCCTCAAGACGCTCAGTCATGACATCGGTCAAGGGTGGATGGGAGGTGGCTACCATCTTACCATGCCTACACAAAGCACAAACCAAATCCTTCTCAAACCACAACCTAGGTAAACCTCGGACGAGATTGAGACCACTCAAGTGGGAAAGCAAATCAAACCTCATGCCATCTTCACAACTCTCTAGAGGGACCAGCAACCAAACACCGAGGATGACCGAAAGACTTAGAAAAATCAGCACAAAAGATTTGTTCCTCAGGAACGATCATACAAACAAGATCGCCTCGAGAATCAAGAATTCGAGAAGCGCCCAACTTAAGCCGAACCTCAAACCCCTCGTCAAGCAGTTGAGACACCAAAAGCAAATGGAAACCAAGCGACTTGACAAGAGCAACACGCTTCAAGGTCACCTTGTCACTTACCTTAACCTCACCTTCCGAGAGTACTCGTCCTCGTCCATTATCCCCAAAAGTGATGTACACCTTTGACACCACTAGGGTATGGCTGGAGAACCACCCCCGATCTCCGGTCATGTGTCGTGAGCATATGGAGTCGATCAACCAAATGTTGTCCATGCCTCCCGCCTGTAAATCCAAAACAAGGATGAGGATGAGCAAACAAATCAACACTGGGGTTAGAGCAAAAAGAATCAAACCAACGTGAGGATCCCTCTCACGTCTCACTGGAGGATCCCTCTCACATCTCACTGGAGGAGTACGACCACCACAAGGGGGAAAACATGGTCCGTAGTTCCTTTGAGACTCAAAATTATGATCATTTCTCCTAAACTCATATTGACCACGAGGTGGACAACTTCCAGCCAACACACCACGTGTAGAACCAAAGCACCCACCCCTCTGAGGTGCACCAATCTGACCGGTGACCCTAACCAGTCTGACCGGTGCCCTTTATCTAGCTAGACCACCGTGAGTAGGGAAACCTCTATCACCCCAAGTAGGAACTGTATGCACGACCGCCTCACACCCGTCCTTGTTTGCCCACTCCTTAGCAAGTTTCTTATCCCTTTTCCTCTTATAGCAAAACTCTTCCTTATGACCATCTCTCCGACCATACTCACAATGGAAGCGGACTGGTTTTGGCTGTGGCTTCTCACACAGCTTCTCACCTGACTTCTCACAAGACTTCTCTCCCGACTCAGTCACAAAGTTCACTCGTTTCTTGAAGTTGTTTGTCTTGGGAGGAAACACTGGTGGATCTGGGGTTGTCTCAATTTTGTTTAGCAACTGGTTTGGTTTGGGTTCAAATAGGTTCTTGGGTGTAGTTTGTGGTGGAACTGGAATATCCCCAATTTTCTCTTTTCCCTCACCACTACTCTCACCAACTTTCTCAGAACCAAGAGCCTAACCATCAAAACACTTTTACACTGCAATCATCATTCCCAATTGTGGTTCATGACACAACAGCCACCCCATCAACTTACGCAACTCATCATTTTCATCTTGCAACCGATCAACATAATGTGCAAGCTCAATGTTTTTCACAACAACAATCTCAAAGCTAGAACAAGCAGTAGCAATGGGTGATTTCAAAGCAGCCACAAGAGAAACAACATGAGCACGAGTTTCATCTAGTTTACCATGCAACACAGGACATGAAGTACAAGCTCCTTGCAAAGTAGGTCTAGATTTTAGCTCCTCAGGCTCAGCTCATTTGTAGCCATGCTGCCGACGAGGTGCTGGCTGGCGTCGATGAAGCCATGCTGGAGCCAGAGTACGGGAAGATGCAGATGAAGAATCTGCAACACTTCAGCTCATTTGTTGAGGTAAGGTCAAGTACCCATAGTTGTAGACTAGTCTTGTGGTCTTGGAGTACTTGATCAGAGTCCATTGTGATGCGCAAAGGATATTGTCAAGCAGTTAAGGCAGAAGTCTCGGGAACTCACCAAGCAAGCCGCCGATGCAGAGCGGGTGGCGAAGTTTGAAGAGGACCTGGAGAAGCAGAAAGATTTGCCGTCTTAGCTACAGATGAGGCTGGCCTCTAATGCGGCAGAGTACCGCAACAAGATCTAGAAGTTGACAGAGCAGAAGGATGATGTCATCCGCTAGAACAAGACTCTACGACAGGACAAGAAAGGTAACCCTGGTGCCCTCTGTTTGCATAGAGTACTCTTAGTTGGTATGTTGAGCTAACTCTTTGATCCTTTGATATGCAGCACTTGAGAACACGATGTAGAAACTGACGAACAAGGCTACTGATTAGCAAAACACCTTCAACCGTGAGCAATCAACACATGAAGAAGTCGAGGAGACTCTCAAGGTGCGAACCGCATAGCTGATCCATGAATTGGAGCTCAAAGGTGACACCATAGTTGATCTGACAACTTCTATGCAGTTGCTCAAGTTGAAGATGGAGGAAGCCGAGTTGATGAGGTGCGAGTTCATGGAGTTGAAGGCAGCGACAGAGCCCGTGGCAGATCTGTTCGAACCCAGGGTAGCTGGGGAAGAGCAGAGGCCACTCGTGGAGAGGTTGAAAGAGACACCGGTCAAGCTTGTTGAATATGTGCAGAGGTTGGCGCGATCGATCCCAACCCAAGTACTTAGCTTCCTTCGTTCCTTCTACCTGACACCGGACTTCTCTGTTGCAAAGTATGGCGTCCGATGACAAGTTTAAGGAACTTAAAGCGGAGATGGCCCCCATTGCAGAGAAGATGGCCGCCCGTCTTGACCTCAGCTAGATGTATCTGTAGAGAAAAACTTGTTGGCAAGACATTTATTATATAGGACAGATAATGTATAATGAGTAGTAATCGAAAGTTGAGTACTCAATTATCTGTTTGATGCCCCGTTGCATGTGACATAGCCGTGCACCTTTGATAGACTAGTAGCTAGTCTGGCGAATCCTATCTGCAAGAGAAAAAGTTGCGAGTAGTAGTACTCGACTAGATGAGTTCCGAAGAACTGTAGGTTGCATCTTATGGAAAACAGTATCCAACTTGCGAAAGCTATCAGCACAAGTGGAGAATCACAAAACAAATTTGATAGTTATTGGACAATCTTTATTATTGTGAAAATTTTTGAGTACAACTGTCGGCCAAGAGCCTGGCACGGAGCCGAGTACAGCTGGTAGGTAGTCCCTAGGACCCGTAGGCCGCTTACAGCTAGTGGTCTAAGATAGGCATGGACCGTAGAGGCCGCTTACTGCGTTTCCTTGCCACACGAGGGGCCGATTATGTAGCTGGTGGGTCTTTGATGTAGGTGGGAACCTTGGAGGCCGCCGACCCGGTGAGCAGTTATTATAGCCATCTAAAGAGGCCGCTTTGTTGCTGATTGTCGATGATTGACATGGACTGCAATGGTCGCTCATTGCATCACCTGGCCGCACGAGGGGCCGATTGGACGGTCTTTGATGTAGGCATGGACCGTAGTAGGCCACAAACTGCCGACTCGAGTAGTTTATAGACGTCCGAAGAGGCTGCTTGAAGGGCCTTTGATGTAGGCATGGACTGTCGTAGGCCACGAACTGCCACCCCGAGTAGTGTGAAGCCGTCCAAAGAGGCTGCTTGAAGGGTCTTTGATGTAGGCATGGACCGTAGTAGGCCACGACCTGCCGGCCTGAGTAGTTTGTAGCCGTCCGAAGAGGCTGTTTGAAGGGTCTTTGATGTAGGCATGGACCGTTGTAGGCCACGAGCTGCCGACCCGATGGGTAGTCAGGACCTTAGGCCGCTGGCAACGACCCATGGCGTGGAGCCGAGCTATCGATTGGTAGTCTTGGACTACAGATAAAATCAACGAAGGTGCTCGATGTTCCATGAGTTGTCAATTTCGTCGCTGTCAAGAGTTTGGAGGCAGTAAGAGCCTAGGCCAGTGACTATCTTGATGGAGAAAGGACATTCCCATGGTAAGCTGACCTTGTGAAGTCTTGATGTGTCCTGGATGCGACATAGGACAAGGGCGCCCACGTTGAAGGAGTGTTCCTTGACAATGCAATCATGGTAGCGTCAGATGTCCTTGAGGTACCGGGCGGATTAGACGAGGGTGTTGCAGCGGGCTTCTTCGAGACTATCGATATCAATTTGTCTATTATCTACAGATATGCCTTCATCGTATTGCTCGACCGTAGGAGATTGCCACATCACATTAGCAGCAGGATAGCTTCGGAATCATAGATCAGGAAATAAGGCGACTGCCCTGTTGGCTTTGTAGGCTGAGTACGCAGCCCCCAGAGAGCATTGGGTACTTCCTTGATCAACTTGCCCCCTTTGGTGTTTGCGACATCGTACAGACGCTTCTTGAGAGCGTCGAGTATCATCCCGTTGGCATGTTCCACTTGGCCGTTGGCACGACGGTGTGCAACAGAGAGATACTGGACGTTGATCTTGCTGTTCTCGCAGTACTCCCAAAACAGGTGGTTGTTGAAGTTGGAGCCCAGGTCTATGATGATGTGGTTGGGGAATCCGTAGCGATGCACAATTTCATCCTAGAAGTCGAGTACTTTGTCAACTTTAGGGCAGGTGATAGGCTTGACCTTGAACCACTTGGTGAACTTGTCGATAGCCACCAGAACTCGGTTGAACCCTCCTGGCGCAGTTGGTAAAGGGCCAATCATGTCGAGCCCCCAGTAAGCGAAAGGCTAGGTTGGCGGTATCGTGATGAGGTTGTAGGCTGGGACGTGTTGTGGCCTGGTGAAGAACCGGCATCCTTGGCACTTCTTGACTAGTTCCTCAACGTCGGCCAGAGATGTTGGCCAATAGAACGCTCGTCAAAAAATTTTGCCCACGAGAGTCCGAGGGGGCGCGTGGTTGCCGCAGATCCCTTTGTGAGTCTCATCCATGATGTCATTGCCTTCTTTCTGAGACACACACTTCAGGATGTTATGAGAAGTGGCACCTCGCCTTTAGAGCTGGCCTCCGACTAGTACGTAGTTTTTGGCTCAGCACGTGATCCGCTCTGCCTCTGACTTGTCGTAAGGTATCTTCTGTTCTTAGTTTTTTTGTAGGAAATAAACGAATCTCTCTTGGGAGGCACCGGGTACTTCTACCATCACGGGTACCGAAGCCCGTACGGAGGTAGTCAAGGAAGGTACCCAGCAGATCCAGGATGAGACAGTGGCGGAGGTCCCTATAGTAGAAGACAGGGTCGCCTCGCCTGCCCAAGATGTGGTGCCGGAGCAGATGCTGCAAGAGGTGACCGAGACGGAGATGGTCGCCTCAACAAGTTTGTCCCAACTCTGGAGCAAAGTAGTAGAGTCGCTGATTTTTGCATATGGTGCAGCCCCCGAGCCAAGGACTAATCCTTTGGCGGAACTTGAAGTAGAGTTGGCAGAAGCTGTGGTGCCAAACCTTGAGGCAAACCTGCCGTAGGAAGAAGAAATCCCAGCCCCTGTGCATTAAGTGAATGCACTTGTAGTTCTTGAATTGAGCCCGAAGAGGCAAATTGTCATCCGTGAGGCAGACATTGAACATCCAACACCGCTGCAGAGCCAGGCAATGGAGTTTTTTTGCTGAGGCAAGTAGCCATGCTACCGACGAGGTGCTGGCTGGCGTCGATGAAGCCATGTTGGAGCCAGAGTACGTGAAGATGTAGATGAAGAATTTGCAGCACTTCAGCTCATTCATTGAGGTAAGGTCAAGTACCCATAGCTATAGACTAGTCTTGTGGTCTTGGAGAACTTGATCAGAGCCCATTGTGATGCGCACATGATATTGTCAAGCAGTCGAGGCGGAAGTCCCGGGTACTCACCAGGCAAGCCGCCGATGCAGAGCGGGTGGCGAAGCTTGAAGAGGACGTAGAGAAGCAGAAAAATTTGTCGTCTTAGCTACAGATGAGGCTGGACTCCAATGCGGCAGAGTACCGCAACGAGATCCAGAAGTTTACAGAGCAGAAGGATGACGTCATTCGCAAGAACAAGACTCTGCGGCAGGACAAGAAAGGTAACCCTGGTGCCGTCTGTTTGCATTGAGTAGTCATTATTGGTATGTTGAGCTAACTCTTTGATCCTTTGATATGCAGGACTTGAGAACACGATGTAGAAACTGACGAACAAGGCTACTGATTGGCAAAACGCCTTCAACCGTGAGCAATCAGCACATGAAGAAGTCGAGGAGACTCTCAAGGTGTGAACCGCAGAGCTGATCCATGAATTGGACCTCAAAGGTGACACCATAGTTGATCTGACGACTTCTATGCAGTCGCTCAAGTTGAAGATGGAGGAAGCCGAGTTGCTGAAGCATGAGTTCATGGAGTTGAAGGCAGCTACAGAGCCCGTGGCGGATCTGTTCGTACCCAGGGTAGCTGGGGAAGAGCAGAGGCCACTCATGGAGAGGTTGAAAGACACGCCGGTCAAGCTTGTTGAATATGTGTAGAGGCTAGCGCGATCGATCCCAACCCAAGTACTTAGCTTCCGTCGTTCCTTCTACCTGACACCGGACTTCTCCGTAGCAAAGGATGGCGTTCAATGACAAGTTTAAGGAACTTAAAGCGGAGATGGCCCCCATTGCAGAAGAGATGGCCGCCCGTCTTGACCTCAGCTAGATGTATCTATAGAGAAAAACTTGTAGGCAAGACATTTATTATATAAGACAGATAATGTATAATGAGTAGTAATCGAAAGTTGAGTACTCAATTATATGTTTGATGCCCTGTTGGATGTGACATAGCCGTGCGCCTTTGATGGACTAGTAGCTAGTCTGGCGAATCCTGGCTGCAAGAGAAAAAGTTGTGGGTAGTACTACTCGACTAGATGAGTTCCGAAGAACTGTATGTTGCATCTTATGGAAGACAATATCCAACTTCTGAAAGCTATCAGCACAAGTGGAGAATCACAAAACAAATTTGATAGTTATTGGACAATCTTTATTATTGTGAAAATTTTTGAGTACAACTGTTGGCCAAGAGCCTGGCACAGAACCGAGTACAGCTGGTAGGTAGTCCCAAGGACCCGTAGGCCGCTTACAGCTAGTGGTCTAAGATAGGCATGGACCGTAGAGGCTGCTTATTGCGTGTCCTAGCCACATGAGGGGCCGATTATGTAGCTGGTGGCTCTTTGATGTAGGTGGGAACCTTGGAGGCCGCCGACCCGGTGAGTAGTTATTATAGCCATCCGAAGAGGCCGCTTTGCTGCTGATGGTCGATGATTGACATGGACTACAATGGTCGCTCACTGCATCACCTGGCCGCACGAGGGGCCGATTGGAGGGTCTTTGATGTAGGCATGGACCATAGTAGGCCACAAACTGCCGACTCGAGTAGTTTATAGCCATCTGAAGAGGCTTCTTGAAGGGTCTTTGATGTAGGCATGGACCGTAGTAGGCCACGAGCTATCGACCCAAGTAGTGTGAAGCCGTTCGAAGACGCTGCTTGAAGGGTCTTTGATGTAGGCATGGACCATAGTAGGCCACGAACTACCGCCCTGAGTAGTTTGTAGCCGTCCGAAGAGGCTGTTTGAAGGGTCCTTGATGTAGGCATGGACCGTTGTAGGCCACGAACTGCCGACCCGATGGGTAGTCAGGACCTTAGGCCACTGGCAACGACATGTGGCGTGGAGCTGAGCTGTCGATTGGTAGTCTTGAACTACAGATAAAATCAACAGAGGTGCTCGATGTTCCATGAGTTGTCAATTTCGTCGCTGTCGAGAGTTTGGAGGCAGTAATAGCTTGGGCCAGTGACTGTCTTGATGGAGAAAGGACCTTCCCATGGTGAGCTGAGCTTGTGAAGTCTTGATGTGTCCTGGATGCGACATAGGACAAGGTCGCCCATGTTGAAGGAGCGTTCCTTGACAATGCGATCATGGTAGCGTCGGATGCCCTTGAGGTACCGGGCGGATTAGACGAGGGCGTTGCAGCAGGCTTCTTCGAGACTGTCGATATCAATTTGTCTGTTATCTGCAAATATGCCTTCGTCGTATTGCTTGACCGCAAGAGATTGCCACATCACATCAGCAGGTAGGATAGCTTCGGAGTCGTAGACTAGGAAATAAGGTGACTACCCTATTAGCTTTGTAGGCTGAGTACGCAGCCCCCAGAGAGCATTGGGTACTTCCTTGATCAACTTGCCCCTTTGGTGTTTGCAGCATCGTACAGATGCTTATTGAGAGCATCGAGTATCATCCCATTGGCACGACGGTGTGCAACAGAGACGTACCGGACGTTGATCCCACTATTCTCGCAGTACTCCCAAAACAGGTGGTTGTTGAAGTTGGAGCCCAGGTCTGTGATGATGTGGTTGGGGAATCCGTAGCAATGCACAATTTCATCCTAGAAGTCGAGTACTTTGTCGGCTTTAGGGCAGGTGATAGGCTTGACCTCGAACCACTTGGTGAACTTGTCGATAGCCACCAGAAACTCGGTTGAATCCTCCTGGCATAGTTGGTAAAGGGCTAATCATGTTGAGCCCCTAGTAAGCGAAAGGCCAAGTCGGTGGTATCGTGATGAGCTTGTAGGCTCGGACGTGCTGTGGCCTAGGGAAGAACTGGCATCCTTGGCACTTCTTGACTAGTTTTTCAAAGTCAGCCAGAGATGTTGGCCAATAGAACGCTCGTCGAAAAGTTTGGCCCACGAGTGTCCGACGGGACGCGTGGTTGCCGCAGATCTCTTTGTGAGTCTCATCCATGATGTCATTACGTTCTTTCCGAGACACACACTTCAGGAGGTTATGAGAAGTGGCGCCTTGCCTGTAGAGCTGGCCTCCGACTAGTACGTAATTTTTGGTTTGGCGCATGATCCGCTCTGCCTCTGACTTGTTAGAAGGTATCTTCTGTTCTTTGATGTAGTCGATGAACGGTTGCCTCCAGTCCACGTTGATCATCAGCACCTCACGGACCAGGATCAGTAGTCGAGGGTGAAGATGGCGGCTCTGGAATAGATTTCTTATGGAGCTCGTGAACGAAGACACCCGCAGGGATTTGAGCCCGAGTAGAGCCGAGCTTCGACAGGACATCCACGGCTACGTTGTTGTCGCGGATGACATGGTGGAACTCGAGACCATATAACTTATTCTCGAGCTTGTGTACTTCTAGACAGTATGCGTCCATGTTTTCTCGGTTGCGATCCCATGAGTTGTTGACTTGATTGATGACAACTACGGAGTCGCCGTAGACAAGTAGTCGCTTGATGCCGAGGGAGACTTCCAGGCGGAGCCTGTGTAGTAGAGCCTCGTACTCAGCTTCGTTGTTGGACACCTTCCAGAAGATCTGTAGGACGTATTTGAGTTGCTCGCCCTTGGGGGAGATCAAAAGTATTCCTGCGCCGGCGCCTTTGAGCTTTAGAGAGCCGTCGAAGTACATGACCCAGTGCTCTGGACGCTCGGTTGGTGTTGGCACTTGATTCTTTCACCACTCGGCCATGAAGTCGACCAAGGCTTGAGACTTGATAACAGTGCGAGGCTTGAAGTCGAGCATGAGAGTGCCAAGCTCTACCGCCCAATTAGAAATCCTCCCTGTGGCATCTCGATTGTGAAGAATACTACCAAGCGGGTAGTTAGTGACCACAAAGATCTTGTACTCCTATAAGTAGTGTCGTAGCTTCCGCGAGGTGATGAGGACTGATAGAGGCGCAGTGCCCGATCTTTCGGTGAGTGGAGATAACTTCGATTTGGTGGGAGGCGACCCTCACGATCTGACTACGACGAGCGAGACTTGAAGCGCCAATGCAATCGCTGAACCAACTCCCGATGGTTACCAACCTTACTGGCGCAAGATCAGCCTGATCACGAAGATCAATTCCTGCACGCAATCGAAGAACGAACAAGAATCTAAGGCGAGCAATCTTAATATCACTCGAAGGTGGAGATCTGAATCACAGAGGACAACACGTATTTGTGCGTGTTCTGGTGTAGCTAAAGCTAGATGTAAAACAAAACTCCAGTTGTAAAATGAGAAGGACTCAATCTAATATAGGAAAACAAAAGGAGGGGGTGCAGCCCCTAGAGTCGACGTGGCCACGAGCGGGGGGGGGGGGGGGGCGGCCAGGAGGGGGGGCGCGAGCCTGGGCGCCTCCAACCCTAGGCGCCCCACCTGGGCTTCCCTGTTGGGCCATCAACTACCCTTGTGGGCCTTCATTCTTCAGCAGCATTATGTAGTTCAACTCCCTCTCACGGGCCCGTGTGATTGGCCCAGAAGGCGTAGGTGTAGGAGCCTCTGGCGCAGGTGTAGATGCAGCTCGTACGGACAGTGACGCCTGGAATGGTGCTGCTGGTGTAGATGTACCCATGTCGGTGGTGATGTCCTCATCATCCTCCCCTTCTTGAACTGATGTCGTCCTCGACGGCAACTCCTCATCCTCTCCCGCATACGGCTTCAAATCTGCAACATTAAAACTAGTGGAAACACCAAACTCCGCAGGCAGGTCAAGAACATAAGCATTATCATTAATTTTGGTTAGTATCTTAAAAGGACCAGCAGCACGAGGCATCAATTTAGAACGTCGTAAAGTAGGAAACCGATCCTTTCTCAAATGCAATCAAACCAAATCACCAGGTTCAAAAGTAACATGTTTTCTCCCTTTACTACCCGCAACCTGATACTTAGCATTAGCAGCAGCAATGTTTTGTTGAGTTTGTTCATGCAAGCTAATCATTTGATCAACATGTGTAGCAGCATCTATGTGTGGGACGTCCTCAGCATCAAACGCAAACAAATCAATAGGTGCTCGAGGAATATAACCATAAACAACTTGAAAGGGGCACATCTTTGTAGAAGAATGTGTGGCATGATTATAAGCAAACTCAACATGAGGCAAGCAATCCTCCCAATGTTTCAAATTTTTTGTCTAAAACAGCCCTAAGCATGGTTGACAAAGTTCGATTAACCACCTCAGTTTGCCCATCAGTCAGAGGATGACAAGTTGTGCTAAACAGCAATTTAGTGCCCAATTTTTTTCCAAAGTGACCTCCAAAAATGACTGAGAAACTTAGCATCACGATCAGAGACTATTGTATTTGGAATACCATGCAAGCGAATAATCTCTCTAAAGAACAATTCAGCAATATTGCTAACATCATTAGTCTTATGACAAGGTATAAAATGAGCCATTTTAGAGAATCGATCAACAACCACAAAAATGTTGTCCCTCCCCTTCTTAGTTCTAGGCAATCCCAAAACAAAGTCCATAGAAATATCGAGCCAAGGAGAAATAGGGACAGGCAATGGCATATACAAACCATGGTTGTTCAGGCGTGACTTAGCTTTCTGACAAGTAGTGCAATGTGCAACAAGGCGCTCAACATCAAGACGCATCCAGGGCCAAAAGAAGTGAGCAGCCAACACTTCATGTGTCTTGTATATGCCAAAATGTCCCATGAGACCACCTCCATGCGCTTCCTGTAACAACAACACAGCTTGTTAGCATGAAATAGGAACCCATCCTGCATGTGGAATTTGCCCCATGGTTTCCCATTCATACAATGAGCAAAAGCATCTTTAAAATCAGCATCGTCGACATATTGATCTTTTATGGTCTGCAAGCCAAAGATTTTAAAATCTAACTGGGACAACATAGTATATCGATGAGACAACGCATCAGCAATGACATTTTCCTTCCCGTTCTTATGTTTAATGATGTACGGAAAGGACTCAATGAATTCTACCCAATTAGCATGACGACAGTTCAGATTGGTTTGGGTACGAATATGTTTTAAAGCCTCATGATCAGAATGAATAATGAACTTGCGATGCCAAAGATAGTGCTGCCATGTTTGCAAAGTGCGCACTAAAGAATAAAGTTCCTTATCATAAGAAGAATATCGCAAGCTAGCACCGCTTAATTTTTCACTAAAATAAGCGACGGGTTTTCCTTCTTGTAACAAAACAGCACCTAAGCCAATACCACTAGCATCACATTCAAGCTCAAATATCTTGTCAAAATCAGGTAATTGTAAGAGAGGAGAATGGGTTAACTTATCCTTTAAAGTACTAAACGCTACCTCTTGCGAATCACTCCAATCAAACGGCGCACCTTTCTTTGTAAGCTCGTGGAGAGGTGCTACAATGGAGCTGAAATCACGGACGCACCTACGATAGAAACCTGCAAGTACAAGAAAACTTCGAATCTGTGTGACCGTCATCGGTGTAGGCCACTCTCGAATGGCGTCGATCTTACTGCTATCCACCTCAATGCCCTGTGGAGTAACAACGTAGCCAAGAAACGAGACATGTTGTGTGCAAAAGATGCATTTATCCATGTTACCAAACAAGTTAGCAGCACGCAACGTATCAAAAACAGCACATAAATGTTCTAAATGTGCTTCCATGGACTTGCTGTAAATCAGAATATCATCAAAATAGATAACAACGAACAATCCAATGAAAGGCCTTAGAACTTCATTCATTAAGCGCATAAAGGTGCTGGGAGCATTAGTCAAACCAAACGGCATAACCAACCATTCATATAAGCCAAATTTGGTTTTAAAAGCCGTTTTCCATTCATCACCTAATTTCATTCTAATCTGATGGTAACCACTACGCAAATCAATCTTTGTGAAAATAATGGCACCACTAAGCTCATCTAGCATATCATCAGGTCGTGGTATGGGATATCGATAACGAATGGTGATGTTATTAATAGCACGACAATCTACACACATACGCCAGGATCCATCTTTCTTTGGAACAAGTAACACAGGAATTGAGCAAGGGCTGAGAGACTCACGAATGTAACCCTTGTCAAGCAATGCCTGTACCTAGCGCTAGATCTCCTTTGTCTCATCCGGATTTGTACGGTACGGGGCGCGATTCGGAAGCTGTGCGCCTGGAATGAGGTCAATCTGGTGCTCAATGCCACGGAGTGGTGGGAGACCTGGTGGCAAGTCTTTGGGAAAGACATCAGCGTACTCCTGCAAAAGGTTAGCAACCACAGGGGGAACATCCAAAGACGGTGCATCATCAAGTGAAACGAGCAGACTAGAGCATACTAGTGCGTAGCAAGGCAATTGAGCATCACATAAATCATCAAAATCAGCACGTGTAGCAAGTAGAACAGGAGCATGCAACTTGGTTTCAGAATTAACCAACGGTGATGGTTCAAGTTTCTTAGCAGTTTTAGCAGCTCTAGCAACGTCATCTTTAACAATTTGTTTAGGTGTCATAGGATGTATAATTATTTTCTGTCCCTTAAACATGAAAGAATAATGATTCGAACGACCATGATGCAAGCTATCAGTATCATATTGCCAAGGTCGACCAAGTAACAAGGAACATGCTTCCATGGGAACAACATCACAATCAGCAAAATCAGAATAAGCACCCATGGAGAAATGAACACGCACTATTTGTGTTATTCTAATTTTCCCACCATCATGAAGCCATTGAATGTGATATGGATGCAGATGCTTACGAGTGGGTTAGGATAGTTTCTCAACCAGCATGGTACTCGCCAAATTGTTGTAGCTGCCACTGTTGATGATGATGTGAATCGACCGTTCCTTCACAACGCCCTTTGTGTGGAAAAGGGTGTGTCGCTGATTCGTCTCCAGCGGGGCGACCTATGTACTAAGAACACACTGCACAACAAGAGTTTCATACCTATCGACGTCATCCGGGTTGACATGTACATCTGTCTTTGCTGCATGGTCAGTGGCTAGCATGGTATGTTGAATATCCTCAGAATCACTAGTGGAAGAGTACTCACCATCGTCACGAATGAGCAAAGTGCGCGTGTTCGGGCAGTCCCGAGCGACGTGGCCACGTCTGCTGCAACGAAAACACGTGATATCCCGCGTACAACCTATGGTGGGGGTCGCGCCTGTGGATGGAGCGGCGCCTGCAGGTTTGGCTGCCCTATCACGGGATGTAGGCGTGGCCGCAGATGGTGCAGGAGGAGCGGCCGCGGGGCTAGATGTCGAGCTACGACCTGCAAAAGGGTTAGAAAAAGTCTTCGAGCGGCGTCCCTGCACTTCACGTTCAGCTTTGCAAGCATATTCAAATAATTGAGTCATATCATGATATTCCTTATAATCAAGTATGTCCTGGATTTCGCGGTTTAAGCCACCACGAAAACGTGCCATAGCAGCATCGTTGGTCTCCAATATCCCACAACGAATCATACCTTTTTGTAACTCCTGGTAATAGTCCTCAACAGATTGAGAACCTTGCTGAAAATGCTGCATCTTATTAAGCAAATCACGAGCATAATACTATGGCACAAATCTATGGCGCATAGCAGTTTTTAATTGCTCCCAAGTGGTCGGGATGGCAGTGGGATGTTTAATTTTATACTCACGCCACCAAATTAAAGCAAAATCAGTAAATTCACTAATAGCAGCTTTAACTTGAGAATTTGCAGCAATATCATGGCATGAAAATTTTTGTTCAACCTCTAACTCCCAATCAAGATATGTAGCAGGATCATATTTGCCATTAAAAGGTGGGATTTTAAATTTAATCTTAGAAAAAGAATCATTACCGGGGCGGCGTGGCACACGGCGGGCACGACCGTGACTGTCTCCGGTGTCCTGCTCTGAATCACCACCATAGTCCTTCTGCAACTCTGTGATCTTGGTGTGCATGGCATCAAGTCGGGCCACGAGAGCGTCGAGTGTGGTCTTGGTGGCCGTCTAGGCGAGGTCGAGCTGATCGAAACGGTCGGTCGACGTAGTGATCGTTGAGTCCAGTCGTTCATGTATCGTCCGAATGTCTGCGGCTAGTCCTTCAACTTGTGCTCACATGTCTTGCAGCGGATCATCCCTGACGCCTTCATCTGCCATGGTTAGCGCAAACACAAAAACAAAACGATGACAAAAACAGGGTGGGACAGCTCACAAAGGCGCTCACACTAGTGCTGTTATCAAATTCTTATCCGTTCTTACCACGCACACAGGGGCGACCTGCAACCAACCGGTGGAACTCGCGAAAGACTGGAGGAGCGATTGCCTAGAGAAGCAAAATCTGCTTGTCGTAGAAATATGTGGAGTTCTGGGTAGGCTGCACTCAAGTCAAGGATTAGCACACTCAAACAATAATGCAAAGTTGAATTATCGTGCTAAACACGAAACAAAAGCTGCTGGCAACAAGTGAAAACCTGAAAAGACAGCAAGGATGGTGGAGAGGGTGCAGCAAATTACTATTTTTTTTGCTTCTGTTTTTTTTGCAGGAGTCCTCAAAACTGATAATATGAACACAGAGGGTCTCCAATAGCAAATCACCACACACACACGATCCGACTACGACGAGCGAGACTCGAAGCGCCAATGCAATCGCTGAACCAACTCCCGATGCTTACCAACCTTGCCGGCGCAAGATGAGCCTGATCACGAAGATCAATTCCTGCACGCAATCGAAGAACGAACAAGAATCTGAGGCGAGCAATCTTAATATCACTCGAAGGTGGAGTTCTGAATCACAGAGGACAGCATGTATTTGTGCGTGTTCTGGTGTAGCTAAAGCTAGATGTAAAACAAAACTCAAGTTGTAAAATGAGAAGGACTCTATCTAATATAGGAAAACAAAAGGAGGGGGCACAGCCCCTAGAGTCAACGCGGCCACGAGCGGGGGGGGGGGGCGGCCAGGAGATGGGGCGCGAGCCTGGGCGCCCCACCTGGGCTTCCCTGTTGGGCCATCAACTACCCTTGTGGGCCTTCGTTCTTCAGCAACATTATGTAGTTCAACTCCCTCGCACGGGCCCATGTGATTGGCCCAGAAGGCGCAGGTGTAGATGCAGCTCGTATGGACGGTGACGCTTGGAATGGTGCTGCTGGTGTAGATGTACCCGTGTCGGTGGTGATGTCCTCATCAAGGACCACATAGAGCAGCTTCTGGACCGGTGAGTAACGGGCCTTGGACTCAGAGAGGATGTCGCTGACAAAGTAGACAGGGCGCTAGACCTTGTAGGTGAGGTCGTCTTTATGTCGTTCGACGACAATAGCAGTACTGACCACATGAGTAGTCGCAACAATGTAGAGGAGGAGCTCCTCCTTGGCTTGAGGCACTGTGAGTACGGGGGGCTTGGACAGGAAGTCTTTGAGTTGTTAAAGAGCTTCGTCAGCCTCAGTAGTCCACACAAATTTCTCTTTCCACTTGAGTAGCTTGAAGAAAGGTAGGCCCCGTTCTCCAAGTCTTGAGATGAATCTGTTGAGGGCCGTTATGCATCCAGTAAGCTTCTGGACATCTTTGATAGTTGACGAAGACGTCATGTTGGTGATAGCAGAGATCTTCTCAGGGTTGGCTTCAATGTCGTGATGGCTAATGATGAACCCGAGTAGTTTCCCTGATGGTACGCTGAAGATGCACTTGTTGGGGTTAAGCTTCCATTGGTACTCCCGCAGTGAGGCGAAGGTCTCTACAAGATCGGCGATGAGCGTGTCGGGATCCTTGGTCTTGACGACTACATCATCCACGTACGCCTCGACATTCTTGTTAAGTTGTCTCTTGAAGCAGACTTGGATAGCTCGCTGGTATGTTGTGCTGGCATTCTACAACCCGAACAACATAGTCGTGTAGCAGTAAGCGCCGAACGGGGTGATGAACGCGGTCTTCTCTTGATCTGACTCCGTGATTGCTATCTGGTGGTACCCGGAGTAGCAGTCAAGGAAGGAGCAGCCCGCTGTGGAGTCGATGACTTGATCAATCCGCGGCAACCCGAAAGGATTTTTGGGGCAGTGCTCGTTGAGATCAGTGTAGTCGATGCACATCCTCCACTCGTTTGTGTCCTTCTTCTAGACCAGGACAGGGTTAGCCAGCCACTTTGTGTGGAACACTTCTCAGATGAAGCCAGCTGCGAGTAGTTTCGCGAGCTCTTTCTTGATGGTGTCCCTGCAGTCTTGGGCAAAGCGGAGGAGGTATTGTCGTCTGTGTACACCTTTAGGATCGACGTTGAGTGAGTGCTCGATCAACCTTCTAGGCACACCGAGCATGTCAGCAGGCTTCCATGCAAAGATATCATGATTAGCCTGAAGAAAGTTGACGAGCGTGTCTTCCTATTTGGGGTCTAAGCAGGTGTTGATCATGGTTGTCTTGGAGCTGTCACCAGTACCGAGGTCAACAGCTTTTAGCTGGACTTCCTTTGTTGGCGCGGGCTTGGTGGAGATGTCCGTCTTCTCTGGGATTTCGAGCTCGCTCGGGGCAAGCTTCTTAGATGTAGTGAAGACTTGCATCATAGCGTTGGGTACTTGAGTAGTCGCAGCGAGCTCCACGGCTTCGGTATCGCAGTCGTAGGAGCGCATCAAGTCCCCTTGTAGTGAGAGTACACCCCTGGGTCCCGACATCTTGAGTATTTGGTACACATAGTGCGGGATAGCCATGAACTTGACCAGAGCTGGTCGGTCGAGGATGGCGTGGTAGGATGTCTCGAAGTCTGCAACCTCGAACCTGATGTACTCGGTGCGGTAGTGATCTTTTGTCCCAAAGGTGACAGGAAGCACGACTTGTCCGAGGGGGACGGCTATGTTGCCGGGGATGATAACGTAGAACAGTGAGTTGCTCTTGGTGAGCATGTCGGTGACGTTGAGGCCCATCTTCTTTAAAGTCTTGGCGAGTAGGACGTTGAGACCGCTGCCGCCGTCGATGAGTACCTTGTTAAGCCTGGAACCTGCAACCACCGGCTCGAGGACGAGAGGGAATCACCCTGGCTTTGAGAAGCTAGTTCACTGGTCCGTGCGCGAAAAGGTAATAGGTACCTCCGACCACTTGAGGAAAGTGGGAGCCGTGGATTCAATGGACATGATCTCCCTCAGCAGAAGCTTTTGGGAGCGCTTTGTGGGTACGCCACCGAAGATGACGTTGACGGTATTGGTGGGATCCTAGAATCCACCGCCTTTGTTTTGATTGTCCTTCCTGCCTTTGCCTTTGTTTGATCGTGGACGATGGGGTTCAGGGGTGTCCTTCAGAGCGCAACGTAACTAATAGCATTCCTCGGTGGTGTGACCACTGTTGGGGTGACATGGGCACTTTTCCTTGAGCATCTTCTGGAAGTAGGGCGTGTCTTCTTCTTTAGCCTCCTTGGAGAGTTGCTCAATGTTGGCAACAGGGTTGTCCGACTTCCGCTTGCTATTGGGGTTGCTAGAGTAGTTATTGCTTGTGCAGTTGGGACCCGACTGCTGCTGCTTTCGCCAGTGTTGTTGTTGTTGTTGTTCTTGCCTTGGTTGTTGTTGTGAGGCGTTCTGTATATGGCGCCAGCCTTGTCTTCCACATCAGCCAAAGCTTGAACCATGTCCTTCAACTTGGTAATAGTACTCGGGCGCGTGCGACCATAGTCGATGTAGGTGCGCTCGTCAAAGAGACCTTCTTGGAAGGTGTCGATGATATCCCTGTCTTTTTTTGCGAGGGGTGATATCCCTATTTGAGATGTCAACAACAATGGCGCGTTTGTAGAAGAAATGATGCATGTAGTTGCGAAGAGACTTGTTGTGCTTCCACTTGATTTGAGCGAGGTCAATTCGGTTGCCGTGACGGCCTAACGCACTAGCGAAGTTGCTTATGAAGTTCTTCTTGAGTTGTTCCTAGTTGTCGATGGAGTTCCTCTCGTGGGATTCGAGCCAGGTGAGTGGTGCTTCCTCCATGCAAAATGGGAAGTAGATGCACTTGGTGTCGTCATTGCCCCCGGCGTTTACGATGGACATCCCGTAGCAGCGCAGCCACTACCTCGGGTCTTGCTTGTTGTCGTATTTCTTGATACCGAGGGACTTGAACCTCTCGGGTAGGTACAGTACCCTAACACATTTGGTAAAAGGCGGGGAAGGAGTTCGACTCGTCCTTTGTCTTGTCGCGTTCACGGTGGATCCTGTTGATGGTGTGCCGAGCAACGCGAGGAGTGTGGTGAGAGCTGATGTTGACACTTGCGTCACCTCCGCCGCCCCTGTTGCTTGCTTCGGGACAGGTGCGGTTAGGTGTGCGAGTACTACGACCGCCGCCACTGCCGCTGTGAACACTTGCATCCGGACAGGCACCTTGTCGAAGCAAGAGATGAGCTTTCTTGACAAGTATAGCAATCTGTCGAGCGGTACGACCCCGATGCATAGAGCGACCGATCAAGTTGATCGAGTTGATGATTTCCTCTAGGGTGTCGTTAGCGCGGGTAGCGACGGCATCCAGAGCTTCGTTGAGATTGCGGATTGGCAGAGCATCCGCAAGCTGCTAATGACGAGTAGCGCGTTTAGTGTTCCTATTCTGTCTTGCCATCTTGGCTTCTGCAGTCTCGTTGGCAGGTGCGTCCGCAGAGAGTTCGTCATCGGAGACGTCCTCTGGGAAGCACTGGTTCTAACGAGAGCTGTCAGCTTCGACGACAAAGACTTCATGGCTTGGGGAGTAGTTCCTGGAGCTGGATTGGGTAATTATTTCAGTGTTGCCACCTTCTTCAGGGAGCTCGGCCCCCTCTTGATATGGAAGAGTCTTGAGTACGGCGACGAGGTGTAGTTGTCATCAGTAGCGAGGTCGAAAGGCTTCTGATCAGGCCAGTAGATGAATATACATTTTGGTGTCGATGTGACAACCAATCCCTGAGTAGGGCCTGTGAGTAGCTTCTCTTCAGACATGTCCAAGCCGTAGTCGAGGTTGATGTCCGAGTCTGACGAGTACTCGAACGTAGCCTCCTTGCCACGGCGACGGAGCGCAGGGAGGGCAACCTGGTAGGCGGCACAGGTGGAGCGGTGTCCGAAGAGGAACGGCTGGGGCAGGCAGACCAGACCGGACACAGGCTCAGGAGAGATCTTGCGCGGTTCGATCCAAGCTTGAGTTGTAGTCGAGTTGTACTCGGACTCCAACTGGAACTCGCCGACTTGGTCAAAGAGCGAAACTCTGCCGAAATTTTTGACGAGATCATCCATCGGGGCTTCTGGAAGTGCCGTGGGTGTGAGCTTTGCCTCCGGGGTTGCCGCTAGGAAGCGTAGGAAGGATCCCGCACCATCGGCGACGCAGACTCAAGAGCCGAAGACGAAGGTGTCGCCCTATTCGAAAGCGACGGTAGGTTTGATGGTGATTGATGCCATCGAGTTCGCCAGCGAATCTACGACGAGATCCCATACCTAGCGCATGAGCTGTCGGTGTTTAGTCCTGGCAAACCAACACAGGGGATGCCTAAGGTAGTTGATTGTGCAGTAGGGCTCGCTGAGATCAGGAACTCGAAGGTGAGACACTAGGAACACAATTTAGACAAGTTCGGGCTGTAATGTGCTTAATACCTTACGTCCTGTATGATGCGTGGCTCTTGATTGATTGCGTAAGTTTCAGGTGTTGTTTGGGGTGTCCTTGCCTCGCCTTATATGCATGGCGAGGCAGGGTTACAAGTCGATTTGGTAGAGGAGTACTAGTCGGGTACGACTAGGAGTAGCTATAGGTAGTGTACAAGATATGCCTTCCTAATCTAGTACTAATCTTGTGTAGTCTTGAGTAGTCCGAGTGGTCCACGTCTTCAGTAGCCGCGACCCACGAGTAGACAAGAAGTTCGGCGGGTAGTCAGTGCACAGGTAGGTCCATCCCTATCGTGGGTCCTAGGATGCCCGTACGACAACTGTCTTGTTGTTTGCATCGAACATATCCCTAGAACCTGGGGCAAGGAAGTTTGCGGGGCGGACACAGGAGATGCCATCCATCATGTCCCAAAGCAACTGTCCTTTGCCATGAAGAAACGCATCCATCCGGGTCTGCCACATCTAGTTGTTCTTCCTACGAAGTGCGGAGGATCCGAACCCCAATCTTTGGATCTTAGACTGGTCAGAGTCACAAAGACCCGTAACCGGCTCTGATACCACTTGAAGGACCGGATTAGCGACCAGAGAGGGGGGGGGGAGGAGAGAATGGGAGCTGATAAAAATTCTCTGATGAGAACTTCGGCCTATGCCCCAAAATCACTTCCGAAAAGATCGCGCACACTACTTGCTAAGATCATGTAGTCACTGAGAGTACTACTGATCCTAAGAGCATGTTCAAACCCAAACCGAGACACACGAGAACGTAGTGGAAAAACTACTCGGCTTGCTATCAGACCTTCACCGGTCAGACCGGTCACCTACACCGGTCAGACCGATAATAGTGGTCAGACCGATCACCTGCACCAGTTAGTCCGATCGCTGCAGCAACCACATAGTAACCGTTCCAGAAAGCCTCAAGGATGTATCTAGGTTGTGGAACAAAACTAATACAAAACAAGGAAAGAGAGGAGCACAAGAAGATCCTCAAACCAAATCAAACCGAACTAAAACTTGGAGAGAAATAACCCTAGGTAACTCAGAAGGGAACCACACGCTACCAAACATTCTCCCAAGGAAAGCCATGAGTCAGGTCAACACCGGTCAGACCGGTGGGTGGCACCGATCTGACCGGTCAGATCTGGGCAGCTCAAGAAGAACTCCACCCACGAGTCAACTCCAAGAATCAAATCCACCGATCTCCCAATTCAATAGAATCTTTGGGGAAGGTAGGAGTACTTCATGGGCAACCTCTAGCTTAAAGCACAAGCCACAAATCACTCTCAATCAAGAGGAATCACAAATCTTGAACCTCTACCTCAAGAACTAGGGCTCAACCGAAAACCACCAAATCGAAGGCCTTCCCGAGAGTTTGTGCGCACAAGATCACCAAGAAAAGAGTCACAAAGTACTCATACGTGATACCCATGAACAAACCCGCAAGGAAACCCTCTCAAATCGAACGAACGAAAAATCCCAAGAAAAGGCTCCGAAAATCCATTAAAAAAGCCACGTGAATCCCTAGCAAATCACAAGGGGACACAAGGATGAACTCGAAATCTTCCATACATCACGAGGAATTCTTCTTTACAAAGAGGCTCCCAGGGCTAAGGATTCCAAGGGTTGGCTGACATCCACCTCTTGAGAGACATATATAGGTCGTAGTAAAAGACTAAACTACCCCTAGTACATTAAAGAAAGATACACACCCCCAAGGGGCACTTTGGGCAGCTTTGTTAATTTTCCATCAGACATGCACACATCCACCGCAAGCCTGCTCAGCCTCGACGCAAGCCTTGCGATCAAGTTGTGTGTCCTCCGCTTCGAAGCTTCCGGGCGCACACGGCCCACCCCGGTCAGACCGGTTCACCCCATGGCGGTCAGGTCCATCGGTCAGACCAGCCCAGTGTGTTGTCTTGTCATGCCTGGCCTTCGGTCTTAGCTTTGAGGAGCAACCAAGGAACTCGATGGTTTTTTTGCGTAAACCACTATAAACCTCGCAGACTAGGTGCGACCTCCACGCCAAGCTTCTTCTTGACTTGGCCGCCACGGTCGCCCTGGCTCGATGTTGGTTTTGTGAAGTAAACTAACAAATATCATGCACAAGCTTCGGTCGTTAGCCGCTACCTTGCACCGGCTCCATGTACACAACTTTGTCTTGTTCTTCTTGCACCATGCGGCCCGCATTTGATCTCATCAGCCACCAAGTCCCTCGAATCAAGTACTTGTCTCTCCACTCCTAGAAGGCCACCTTGGCATAGACCTTTCGCGCTTGCTCTTCACCTGCACCAACGCAAATCAAGCTGCAACCAACACCTGCAACACTAGGCCAAGAGTTAATCCACACCACATTGTCAATCACTCATCACTGAGGAGCGATCATCCATGGATCCTCGGATGCTCCTGGTCCTCAAATAGGAAAAAGATCCAAAACATAGGTTCAGTGATTACAACTCAAGATCTCCCTTCAACCCCAAGGACAAACAAGGACTTTACCCCATAATGTTACACATTGTAGCACTAAACTTGGTGTAGAATCTGACAAAGTAGATGTAGACCGATGAGGAAGATGATCCGGTGAAGGAGAATCCCTACACCAGGACAGTTAGTGGTGTTCTTCCTCCTGTTGAGCTCTGCCTTGCTTCCTCCCTTGTAGATCCAATCTCCTCCTTGTTCTTGATCTTGTGGCGGTGCTATAAGTACCTTGCTAGGGCTTTCGGGTGTCGCTCGCCTCTCCTCTATGTGGATATCTCCCTTTGTTTTATCTCTAAAAAT
This sequence comes from Cenchrus fungigraminus, assembly GCA_036936925.1. Classification (NCBI taxonomy): domain Eukaryota; kingdom Viridiplantae; phylum Streptophyta; class Magnoliopsida; order Poales; family Poaceae; genus Cenchrus; species Cenchrus fungigraminus. Next base: position 85,819,572 of record CM072779.1, on the reverse strand, counting down.
TGAATGCCTTGATGTGGTCGACCTCGGGGGCTTTTATAGGCGTATCTGGCGAATGGTGGCAGGGGTAGAGATAGGGTTTCGTCCAAGCTTGGCACACAAGAAAGGGGAGGCTGAACGGGCCCAAAAATGGGCTTGGTCGGTCTTCACACCCTCTTAGGCCGGTCGGCCCACCCCTAAAATGGCAACAAGTGCTCTAGGGGTGTTGCAAACGAGCATCAACAATCCCCCCACGCTTAGCTCTCTCTCGTCCTCGAGCAAGTCAAAATACCACAACCATCCTCTCGGGTTAAACCAAGATCTTGTAAATGAATCATACATAAGCAAGCGAGTCAAATGCCAAGTCCTTCAAGAAATTATTAGCGGAGCAACAAAGATTATCAAAGCATGGTCGTTTAAAGACTTATCCAAGCAAAACTTATCCCCACAACTCCTCATCTTTAGATAGGAAACTTCAGGAATCAACCATACTTACTTTCCTACTTTCCTTGGAGGGTTTTTTTCTTCTTTCTTTCGTTGTGAAAACAGTCTCCCTGCAACAAGAATTAAACCAAGTTCTCTTCCAAGCATCCACATGTCACTCAATATAAAGTGGCTATCCTATTTGTTTTGCATGCTCTCATCTCTCAAAAATATTCACTCAAATTTATGGTGGAGCTATAGGATGGGCTAGCCAAAGTCAATACAAATATTGTCAGGTTAAGAAAACTCTCTAATGGTTGCTTATATTTCAAACCAATGATCATGAGGATTTCCCGATCATGTGAGGGTTTCAAGGATGAGAAGATATAGAATGGTGGATATGTGCAAGGGCAAAGAAAATTTAACTTCAAGGCACTAATGATGTCGTCGTTGTAGGATTGCACATGGTAGGAATATCGAAGATTCATTCTCAACAACATCACATCCTTCCTTGTATCTTCTTTTCATTCACCATCTCCCTTTACACCTTTTCTTGCTCTTTCTCTCTTTCTTTTCTTTGATCCACTTCTTTTTCTTTTTCTTTTGCTTTTATTTACTTCTTTTTCTCATCGGAAAAATTCATTCTACACGTGCGTGTAACTACTCTTACCTCCATATCTCATGATATACATTTAATCCGACCGAACGAAAAGTATGTACACATAGTATGTGATGATACAAGACTATCTATGGTGGTATATAAGTTGAGTATGTGATCGTACATAGAGTATGTGAACATACTAATTTTTATATACTAACAGTAAGATATAATAGAAATATATTAAAAACTAGAGAGGCCTAAAATAATTTTTATATTTCTATTCTATACTGTAGGTATAGAATAATATTCCATACCTGAGCCTAAAATCGCACACCACTGACCACATCCTACCCACGTCACTGAGTCAGACTACATCCACCTGTTTTCTTCTGGTTTTTTTTCTCCCGGTCCACTACGGAAAAGATTGTGGGGCACATCATCCACTCATCCGTCTGTTCAGTTTCGTCTTTCCCCTACCTCTGCTCGCACGCTGCCGCTCGTCTCCAGGACCCTTTCCATCTGCATCCCGACTCCAGGCTCTAGACATCGTTGGCAACAGTCTCCGATTCAGACGCCACTATCGCCGCCGGTGGTGGCGGCGGCGTCTACTGCTTCCCCTTCTCCGGCTCCATGGCGAAGACCATGCTGGCATTTCACGGCCCCACGGATCCATCCCCGTGGCTCTTCATGCTTGTTGTTCCTCTGTTGAGTGGCATATTTCTTCAAATCACCGCTTCACCGATGTCTTCTGGTGAGTTACATCCCCACTTTTCTCAATATCATTCGATCGCCACTCTTGTTTGATTGCCCATCTTAGTGGCAACAATTCATGATAATGATTAGGTTAAATAATTAAATTGAGTAGGGGGCACACCTGCCTGATGGATAAATCAATGGGCAAGCTAATGTTCTTACTAGCAGGGATCCGTAAAAGGAAGCTGGTGGCGTATGATCCTATTCTAGACTAATCAAAGAGACATTGTGATGAAGAACTACGAGTTTTTTCTTCACATACGGATATCCCTTCTTTGAATCTACAAGTAATTTTTTAGTGCCATCTGCTCATAATTTCCTGATTTGTGAATCTACAAGTAATTTTCTAGTTCCATCTACTTCTAATTTCTTGATTCGTGCATATTAGGGGTTGAGACCACGCCACACATCGACCCAAGTGGTGTTACCTCCATGTGCCTCTCATATATTCATATGTATTCTGGATTGCTAATCATTTCTTGTAATTCCCAACTAGTAGTGCTGATTAGAAAATATGTTGTCAGATGGAGAGACCAAAGCTTTGTAAAAATGATACATGCTTCTTCCTTTCAGTATACAATAATATGTGCTGCTTCTTTCCTGCAGCGATAATAATTTTCTTTGAGTAAATTTTAGAATTATCTCAACTGAAATCATGCAGCTCTGAGCAGATGAGTTACGTTGAGCTAGCTATTAAATAGCAATTGAGATTCTTTCAGGTGGTAGGGCTTCGTAAAAAAACAAGATGTCGTACTTACCAGCTCTAAGCGGCCGCTAGTCATTCATCTCAAAATTGTTTATAGACGTGTGTTTTAGTTAGTATGCGATCCGTCAGCCTACCCAGCTACCCTTGAGGTCATGATTTTCCTTATTTGTGTTGGAAGTTTGTGGATGGTCTGATCAACTCCATTAGTAGTCCGTGCTAATTTTGATTCTGTTGTGTAGTTATGGGTAATGAGTTTGGCAATGACTTGTGGTTCCATTGTTGCTTGGGAGTAATGTTTTCTTATCAGATACTTTGGTTCAGAGTGTTGGTTCCATGGTTTGCTAACTGAACTAGATTTTTTTATGTTGCTGAATTATACTTATTCAACTTTAGGCATGTGGTCCTTGATATTACAGAATTATGGTTTTTGATTGTTACACGGTAAATGCATAATTCCCCAGTTTAATTTGATCTGCTATTTTGTATGTTTGTTTTCATTTTCAATGCAGAAAAATCAGATTAAGGTACATCCTGTCATCTCAATTGCTTCATCCTCATGAATAGGCCAGGGCGGTGCTTGATGCTCTGTTTTGTGTTCCCAACAAGATTGTTGAAGTGCAAAGTAGAATGGATAATATAAAGTATTACTGATTCTTTTACTCCAATTTCAGATGTAAGTTTCGTATGTGGAAATCCATGTTTCTTTACTTTTAATTAAGTATAGTTAGTGGCCACTCTATGTCATACTATTCAGCTGGTCCAATCTGGCGAGGGCAGGTCCATGCTACAATCTCCTCATTGGGCATCTTTTGATTGGTGAGATCGCTGAACTGCTCATCTCCTTTCCTTTATTCCTCTCTGTCGTAGCACGATCTTACATTGACCAAGAATCCAATTTTTTCCAATTAGCTACCCGTATACTCTACGAATCATAGATCATGTGCTTCGAATTACTCAGTTCCTTTGGTTTGCCCCTCCATCCTCGAATTCCAGTAGCCAAAGATCAAATTCCTATAATTAAATCCACCTACAATAGTGCAAATAGCTCATGGATTTCCTAATGTTTGTTTCTTGATGAATTCAGTTGCAGGCACTCCTCACTGTCGCCAATCTGCCCCTCCTATATTATACTGAAAATTTTATTTGACATGATATGGCCTCAAGGCAGGTACACATACCTCTCTCATATCCTTGCAGCACAACCTTGCCGAAACAAGACATAATTCCTGATTAATATGGTCAATTAACTTTTGTTATTTGAAATACATTGTACTATGTTTTATATAAATCCCATGTCCTACATACATCTGGCAATGGCAACTGTGAGCATGGGATTTCAAGCTTGACATACCCAAAACATTGTGCATGCTCCACTCATGCTCATGTTGTTTGTACTGATTATCTTCTGTCGATTTTTTCTTGGCTATCATTTTCATTGGACAACTTAATATAAGAGATCAAGTACGGTACCTTTGTTTGAGTTCAGATCTTCCTAGTAGAAAAAAATTGTTTATGTATTTTTATTAATCCTTTCCATTCCGACTTATGTACCATATTATTTTACAGCTTTTGTTTGTGATTACTGCTTCTAATAAAATTCACTTTTGACCATAGGAATGCTAGTAGGATATAGTTAAATGTGAACCAATAAAAGATCTGGTATGATATGGCTATTTATTAATGGTGATGATGTTTCTTTTCTGGTTATGCTATACAGCAGTGAAGCTGGAATATTCCCTCAACATTTGAGATTAATATGGTGCGTGGTGCTAATGATAATTCACTTATCCAGTGGGTTCTCGGGAGGTGAAATCCATGCGCCGATTCATGTGTTTTTAGGATAGACAATCATTTTATGCACTAATCAGAAAGTAGGCTAACAGAAACCCTCTCTTTTCTAAATTTCATTCGATCCCTGCTCTTTCTTGATTACCCGCATTAGTGGCGACTGTCGACTATTCGTGCAATGGTAACATTTTCTTGCACTTCTATTTGATTTGACAAGCCTAATGGAGGCAACATGCAAGGCACTCTTGTTGAGTTAAGCTGAGTAGATGACTCGGTGCATACCTCTCGCTAGTAATTATTGTTTTGGCAATTTGTTTTATAATCTTAAACTAGTAATTCTCACTCTTTATTTTCTTGGTGTGTGTGCACAGGTTGGAGACCGTTCCATGTGGAGGGTATGATTTCCATTTGTTAGTTGGGTATCGTTAGCTAATTAGCAAAATGAAAATGGCATCTAGATGCCACTGCCCAAACTTTTTTGATGTGCTTTCACATAATTCGTGTGATGGGCATACCTACTCTGTTGGTGGCACTGCTCAAACTTCTTTTGATGTGTGTTCACATAATTCGAGTGATGGGCGTACCTGCTCTACTGCTGTTCTCAGTATATTAGCAATCTCAAACTTAGTGACGCCTTGGTGCTGAAGCAATTTAGCTTTGTTCCTGTTTCCCAAAATTAATGACATGAGGATTACAAAGTATTTTTTCGTATCACAAGTCTATTAGCAAGTACTAATTTCCGTGTGTGTGCATATCGAAGACCCTTTCTGCCAGGCGAGCATGACCATGTTGATTGCTCAATTAGGTCTTTCAACCACAATATGCATGACCATGACCATGAGCATAACTTATTAGCTAGAAATGGTATATGTCATGATACAAGATTTTAACAATTAATTATTGATTTACTACCCTTTCAAAATCCTTGTAACAGTCATCTTGAGTATAAGATACAGCTAGAGACTACAATATTTCGGTTTCTGGGTTCTGCCAGTAGAAGGGTACTGAACTATTTACAATCAGATTTTGTTTGATGCATACAACTCCCTACATATCATTGGCATGCCATTTATATCTACCTCACATTTATTCAAAGTGAATGTCATACTAGCAAATGTCACAACCAATCACTTAACACTAATAGAATAGATGCTAATATGCATGAGTATAATATGCTTGGATTGATTTTGTACAACATTATTTAAAGGCTACAGCTTCTAGCTATATAGATATAATTGTTACCTTGCTCACACACTTGTTTGAGTCATTTCGCCTTTAGATTGTACACTAGACCTTCTCGATGTATCATCTATATTGCTTTAGCGGATATCAGTTAATATATATGGTTCCAATGTACCCCCTCTGTCCCAGAATTATAGTCGTTTTGGAACTGGGCAAGACTACCAAGAAGATGAACCAAAGACCTGTATGCCCCTATAGCTGTAAGAATTGAGTGTCTGCATTAACTGCTTGTGGTACAGCATTTGCACGGCCAAACCACACTTGCATGCAATATTTATAATTAAACAAATAGAATGGAGGAGGGGAAAGGCTAGTTCGTCTGACCGCCTAGGCACTGCAGCTAGTCCTGTGTTAAGTTGGGAAGAGAGAACGACCATCAATTTGGGACAAAATTTGAAGTCAAACGACTAACAATCCGGGACGGAGGGAGTACTTTGTTGTGATCTCAATTCAAACAATTTTGTGTTTAGTCTTGCATGCACCTGACCTGAGTATGTCATTTTACATGCAGATCCCTCCGTGGTTCCTTGTTTAATTTAGTTTGTTTTTCTCATACTCTGTTTCCAACATGATTATTGCAAAAGACTTGTATTTTTGTCTCTGATTAAGTTCTTCCTGTCATCTTCTGTGCTTTCATCCTCATGAATGTAAAGGGTATGTATATTTTATACCCTGGGTATATATAATATGTGTATTCATTATTTAATTTGAACAAGGTACTGATGCCCGTTGCACGTCATTTGCATTTCTTGTTGTCTTCCCTACTATTCTCATACATTGAGTGTTTTAATTTGCAATGGGACTACAACCAGGCTCCTCAACGCAGGTGTGCAATGGCACATTAGGGCATGTGGCCAGGATGCTATCGTGAGACATCATCGCCAAGTACTTCGGGGTAGTCGCGCCCCGCTGTAGCCGAAGACAACAACCGCAAACTATATGATGCATCATGGAGTATGCTTGGTTGCCGAAAAGCAGGGAGGAGCTGCTTACTGGAGCGCACAGGTGGCCTGCCGACCGGTGGCCACAAGCTGTGATCATATATAGCTGGATGATTAAATTTAGAGTGGTAGAAATGATCCTTTGTTGGTTTTGTTAATCTATCCTACAATGGACGGAGCGAACAATAATATGGCATAGTACTGATCTTTATTTGCTTATATTTAGTGTGCTAGTAAACTACAATGTCATATAGTAGCTTAAATGCTTAATACGAGAAGTATTGATGCATGGCAAGAGAACATTAGGTTATTTTTTCTTTTGGAATAAGAGAACATTAGAATTGATGTGCCTAAGCTAGTAAACTACTACACGCCATCAGTTTTTTTTATTTTAAAACATACTCCGAAGCTTGTTCTGATTTTTACACAAAGGAAACAACCTCTGTCAACACGTGTCTTAAAAAATTTGGATCTACAAGGTTATCCGCACTTGAAAAAAAAGAGAAAGGAAACTGTCGCTCGGAATGGGGGGATATGTAGGAGAACCGGACGTGGAAAAAAACCGGCGCTGGGAGGAGGGCGCACGCGCAAGAAAGCCGAGAAGGGGGCAAGCGCTCCAGGTTGGTGGGCTAGAAAAAAATGGAGGTGGGAGAAAGTGCGGGTCTGCACGGGTAGGCAAACAGGGACCAATCTGCCTCATGGACTCCTCAAAATTTTCTGAGTCCGAACCGTGCTAGGAGGATCCTAGGCCAGCCGGCGCATGGAGGGTAGACTGACCGGCCTACCTCCCTCTTACTGTGGTTTCGTCCTTGTTTTTGTCCACCTCTTTCTCGCTTCTTTTCAAATCAAATTTTTATTCAAACCTTGCTTGGGAAAGGAATGAATCTTTGGGTATAGGTTGTGTTCAAGAAATAAGATAAATAAAAAGATATTATGGGCTAGGATATGTGAAGGACCGGACTGACGACCAGAGAGGGGGAAGTGAATGGGAGCCGATAAAAATTCTTCTTCGATAAGAACTCAGCCTATGCCCGAAAATCACTTCTAAAGTTGCCTCACAAATTTGCCAAGATCACGTAGTCACAGCGGACCTACTAACCCTAGGAACAAGTCTGGAACAACTTCTTGAAAGCGGACACACGAAAAACTCAACGGAAGACAACTCAAACTCTGCAGTCATGTAGAGGGCGGTCAAACCGGGTACCAGGGGCGGTTAGATCGCCATGGGCAGCAGAAGCTGGTTAGACTGGCTTCCTGGTGCGGTCAGATCGCCTCACACAAAAAGATTGGAGAACTGACAAAAAACCAGAGCAAACAGAAACAAATCCTGAAGAAGTTCTAGCCAGGGCTTTCTTAGATTATAGCCAACATGCTCCCAAGAGAGCCTGTTAAAAACACAACCTGGGTTAGGGGCGGTTAGACCGCCTATCCGGGGCGGTTAGACCTCCTAAGCCTAGAAACTTCACACGACCAAAAATAGAGGCAAACAAAGTCAAATATGATGAGAATTTAACCCTGGCTTCCTCTAACCACAGCCAACCACCTACAAGAAGATCTCCAAAAAACTCGCAACTTGGTCATGGTGGTTAGACCGCCTACCTAGGGCGGTTAGACCTCCTTGGTCACACTCCTAGAGAACGGTTGAAAACCAGGTCAAACAGAGTCAAAACTAGATGAAAATTTAACCCTGACTTTCTTTGATCATGGCAAACTTGCTCCCAGAAGATCAACTCAAAAAGCCAAACTTTCACTAGACAAACCAGGGGCGGTTAGACCGCGTGCCTGGGGTGGTTAGACCGCCCTGCCCTGGGCAGCTCAGTAAGAACAACACCCGCAGGTCAACTCTCAACCTCCTATCGATCGATCTCACGATTCACCCAACGGATTAAAGCGAATCTTTGGGGGAAGGGGGATTATTACCTCATAGGCAACCTCTAGTTCAAGGATCAAGCCCCAGAACGCTCTCTATCATGAGCAATCGCAAATCATAGGCTCAAGGGTCAAGAACTCGAGTTCATCTGAAAATTGCCAAATCGAAGGTGAATCCTTGCGGGATTTGAAGAGGGATCACAAGAGAGATGCTCACAAAGATCCTAGCAACAATCCCCTCAAAGAAATCTCACGGGAAACACCTCCAAAACAATGAATCGAAAATCCTTCAAAAATAGCTCCGAAAATCACCAAAAAAGAAAAACACAGGGAATAAAAGATATGGAACAAGATTAAGATGGAGAAATCACTATGAATCATGTAGCCATGTCCGATTACAAGTCACTCACAAGAATCACAAATCTTGGATGGTAAAAACCTCAAACAAAGAGCCACTCCCTCCTCTCTTCCTCTCACCAAGAGCACTCCAAGAAGAAGGAGCACACCCACCTATCTAGCCCAAAGAGATGACTGCCCAATTCAGCCACTCCTCCTGTATATAGAGCCGTCCGGACTAAAGACCAAAGTGCCCCTACACTAGATGTTACAACACTGCAAGGGTGTTTTGGTCTACATGAAGAGACTCATTGAACGGACACGCATCCATCTGGCCTTGCTTACCTCTGATACAAGCACCTCGATCACGCCGCGTGGCCTTCGCTTCGAAGCTCCCCGACGCACTGCGACCACACCGGTCAGACCGTCCTGTCTGGCGGTCAGACCAGCCTGGAGAGCCGTCCATGTCACGTCGAGTCTTCAGACTCAGTTTTGAGGCACAAACCGAGAAACCCTCCTTCTGATGGTTTTATGGCCAAACCACCAAACCACACGTGCAAGGCATAGCCTCACCACGCCCAGCTTCGAGCACGCAAAGACTTTTAACTCTGGCACTTGGACGGTCTACTCGGTCTTGCCTCGCTCATTGACTTGACCACCACCATTGCACCGACTCATTGTTGGTTTTGTAGCCAAACCAACAAACTGTCGAGCTCGACTTTGAGGAGCAACCGAGGAACCCGATGGTTTTGTGGGTAAACCACCAAAAACCCCGCGTACAAGGCACCCGACCTCCACGCTAAGCATGGGGCACGCCAAGTCTTTCACCTGCGGCTCCTAGACGGTCCAAGTAAACACAAGGCAACTTGAAATGAGAAGGGACAAATGCTTGCTCCAACCAAAAACTCTCAGAACCGAAGGAAGCACAAAGGTTAAATAGAACTGAAGAGTCAAGCAAGAACCACAAGAGCTACATGCAATCCTTAAAACCATCAAACCAATTTCAACTCTTAACAAAGCACCTATCAACAGCTCATCACCATAAAATCAAGGTTCATATCAACTTGTGTTTCTAAATTTCTCCCCCTTGATGAGTGTGTTGACAACATACGAGCACAAAGAAATGGTTTGAGAGGGAAAAGGCCGAAAATCTCATCCAAGTGAAAGGAAACCACACAAGGGCAAAGAACAAAGTCACTTGGCATAAGAAGAAACACAAAGGCCCCCAAAGACATGGGCAACGACTCGACACAACTGAGACAAGAATACATGATTCCTCAAGAAGAGGCACAAAGGGCTCAACATCGATCATGGAAAGACCGAAAACTTCAACCGTCGGCTCCTCAAGAAGAGGCAAAGAGGCACAACACCACCAACAAAAGACCATAAAACTCACAAGCTCCCCCTATACACATGCACTAGGGTTAAAGAGCATACAAAGCACACCCTAAACACATGCAGTAGAGCAAAGAGCAAAATACCAAAGCACAACTCAAGTAAACAAAGGAGCTCCCCCCTGCACAAATGCATACTCCCCCTGAACAAATGCATGCAAACTTACCATGAAACCAAGCAACACTGCTCAGGCCAGTCAGACTGCATGCCTGAGGCGGTCAGACCGCATCCCCAAGGCGGTTAGATCGGGTGCCATACAGATCAGGTCGTTGACAAAAAAAATCAATGAAACCTATCACATGTAGTGTGAAAATGTTCTAAATATGCCCAGATTTACTCTCCTTCCACAAACTTCTCCCCCTTGTTGACAATGCATGAAATAAGGCTAAAATGGAAAAATTCAACTACGAGCTTCTCAAATATGCAATGAGCACTACAAAACGCTACAAGTGAGATAAAGAGCAAGCAAAGTAGTTCATAGTTCAGCAAAAGCATTGCCATCAAGAGAGTATAGCCATACATGCATGTGACAAAGCAACAGTCAAGTTTAAGCATTTTTCAAAAAATTCCACCACATCAGCAAAGTCCTAGCCATGAGCCATTGAAGCCAAAATGAGCTAAATCACACGAAGCTCACACAAGGTCTCATATTCTCAATAAGAGATCATTGCAAACACCCATAAATATTCCTACACATGTTAAAGCTCGTTGAAACCATGTGTCTACTTCCAAAAAAAAGACATCTCTAAGTGGACAACATGTGACAACATAAGCACCCAAGCATAGATCTCTTAAGGCATAAAACACATGGTAAAATAATTAATTTCAGATTGCACATAAAGCATTTTCCTTCTAATTAGCAAATTTTACCATGGTACATTAGGTGCCTTTGCGACACAAAGAGCCATGCTCCCTCAAGGGATGCATCATGGGCTAAACATTCACAATGACAAATGGTCTTTGACCCAAAAGAGGAGAACATGATATCCAAGCATAAACTAAGCTTGATGAAGATATATAGGCTTAAACAAAGCATGGAAAAGAATCTACTCATGGGTGAAAGCATTCCATGGTTATTTGTCAAACTAAGCATTGCATTCCAAAAAATAGGTATCTCAACATGAATAAACAACAATATTATCAAGAGCATAGTTACAAATCACCATTTCTCAACAAGCATGCCCAAAAACTCACAAATAGCATATCATAGTATGCATGGCATAAGGAAAAGCTCATCCTACTATGCATATGATACAAATGCAACAAAGGTAGATATGTACATCAAATGCAACATGCTTATGACACAAAGATGGCTATCCTATCAAGGTCTATACATCATGATATATGGATACATATGCAATGCAAAATGCAAGGGGAGACAAGGGACTCGGCCCAACAATAAGAAGGCTAACAAGGGGACACACCGACCAAGTAAAAGCTCAACCATCCCAATTGAGTACCATAGAAAAGATACCAATTGAAAGATCACAAATGGCTACCAAAAGCCACACCCTCAAAATTAAATTCCCTGTCGAATGAAGCCGAGCTCCCCCTCATCCAAGGATGACTAGCAAAGCAAAAGCTAGGAAAAGAAAGAGCAAAAGAGAAGCTCTCCAACCAATCGAAAAGAGAGAAAGCCGAAGAAGGAACAAAACACAACTCGAAGACAAGACAAGCCCAAAGCAAGCTCAAAACATGCTACATAATGCATTGAAATACAAATTCGGTTAAATAAAGCATTGTAACATGATTCCACAATATGAATACAAGCATGGGCTAGCAAGCATGTGAATAAGGTGCAACCCTATACAAGGATACTAAACCAAAATGATACCAATGAACAACATGACAAACTCAATGCAAGAGCTAAGCAAAAGCATGAAACAAGTTTATCTGAATGAACCACCAACATATATTACAAAGCTAGCATGACAAGATATACATAAGGGTCACAAAAAATGATATGGATGAATAACATGACATAACCACATGAGAGAACTAAGGAAAAGCATGACATGATGTTCATATGTATCATCCATCATAATATCATACAAAAGATGGCAAGATAGATATACAAGATCACAAAGCTATCATGAACAAGATGGCTAGCCTACTATGTTTTATACACAAGCATGACGCAAGAACAAAGCATGCAACAAGTATATACAAGTGAGCACAAGGGGAAAGGAAAACTCACTATACATGTGTACAAAGGCTTTCAAGAGCCATTCAAAGCGGTGTGGAGAATAATCTTGTCTTGATCACCTCACATGCAAAGATCAAGTACCATCGAGCTCATGTTCTCCAACCGCGTCTCCATACCTACACATAAGGAGACAAAGAAGACCGAGCCTTGGATCCCAAAGGGTTAACAAGCACATACTTGGGAATCCAACACTTGGCCACACAGGTAAATGATGCACTCAACTTAACATGTGGGTTAGCATGATGCAAATGTTAGTTCAAATGAAATGTTTTTGCACACTCTTAGAACCATGCCTCAAAGGAACAACCCGAGAAGAAAAATGAGTGCTACCACGAGAAAAAAGGCAAAGGTCCCTCAAGGTCGTGGGAGAAGAACCAACACAAGCACCGTGGGAAGCATGTAGTGGACCAACACAAAAGGCACTAGAAGCATGTACACGAGCATGACCTAACTCACTAGAAAAAAGTGTCATAAAACCCATCCACAAATCGTACCTTCTTAGGCTCATAACTGTTCATGCCATGAGAAGGGCTATGAACAACCAAAGGCCTAGAAGCACCGGCTCGCCGCATTCTTCTTTCACGGCGATAGCAAAAAGCTCTCTTGATGCCCATCCTTCCCACAATGTGAGCAATGGTACAAAGGCCTATCGAGAGGCACGGTCCAAGTGGGCAAATCACCATTCTCTTATAAGTGAGAAGTCCCTTGGGACTTAGAGCAAGGAGCATCAACTCGAACACTCGACTTGGTGCCCACATTAGAATCACACGTGCCATGAGAAAGGCTATGCGGCTTCTTAAAAACTTTGGCACGCACACGTCGCTCGTTCTTGACATGACAAAAGCAAAACTCAATGGTATGACTATCCTTCTTGCAAAAGGTGCATTGAACTTCAGCTTGGGAGCATGTGTTCCAAAAATGTGGGAAGCACCCTTGCCATTTGAATCATCTTGGGAAACACCGAAAGAAGCAAGAAGCTTAGGAATAGCTATGGGAGAGCTATCCAAAGCACTAGCACAAGTGCCACCATCCAAAGACTCACACTTAAGAGAAAAAGTCAATTCCAGTTGAGAAGAAGCAATTTGGAAGCATCAACATCGGAGTGACAAGAGACGTGAGAACCAAACCCTTAGCACAAAGACTCTTGCACCTTGTGCGCAAAACCTCATTTTAAAACTTGAGGTGCTCACACGTACCACGTGTAGTATTTCTCAAATTGTCAATTTCTTTCTCAATGCACATACCTTATGTGGTACACAAGAGTTCATTTTCTTTCTCAAGGTTGGCACTCATCTCATCATGCACATTTTCTTGAAAGCCAAAACTTCATTTTCCAAATCAATGCATGATGTGAAAATGAGACCACACGAACAAGAATCATCATTCACATCTAGCAAAGCATCATCATTCTCACAAGAAGGCAAGCATCCTCAACAAGCAACATAGAGCATTTTCTACAAGGCATAGACTTCGTATCACAAATTTCATCCCTAGCATGCTCAAGTTGATCTACACATGTGGTGTGAGTCAATTTTAGTTCATTAATTTTAGCAAGCAAAAGCTCACAAGAAACACATGGCAAGGAAGCACTTGACTTCAACAAAGAAATCTTACTTCTAGCATTATCAAGAACATCATTCAAAGCAACACAAGAGTTGCAATGCATAGAAGCATTGTATTTCAACAAGTTATTTTCAAAGACCAAGTCATCACAAACAAAAGAGAGATTTCTAAGCAAGTCATCACAAACATGAATCTCTCTACTCAATTTCATGTTCTCACTATGGTAGAGATCACAAGATTTGCATGGCAAAGGTAAGCCAATTTTAGCATTCATTTCACCATGAGCACGAGACTTCCAAAAAGCCATACCACATTTCAATCTAGCTAGAGAACATTTCATCTTCTCATTTTTCCTACGCAAGGCATCATACAACTCTATGCTTCTCATATGCAAATCCTCACGATCACATTCACAATCATTCAACCTATCGCATAGGATCAAGATGCCTTTGGCAAGCGTAGCTTGGTTCCTGTCTCTTAGCGTGTGGTAGAGTTCGCCCTTCTTAAGATCACCATCTTGATAGTCCTCGATGAGGGACATCATCTCCTCAACTCTTGCTTCCGCCTCAACCTCCATTCTCCTCCTACTCAAAGTACCACAAGGAGAAGAGGTTGGTGCCATACTCAAAGCACCAGTTAGGATTAGCCGAAAACAAGCTCATAACACACGAACCAAATCCGCAAGCAAAGCGCCCTTTCTTTTGTTTCCCTATGGATCACAAAGCCGGTTAAGGTGAAGTGATCCTTGACCAGGCTCTGATACCACTTGAAGGACCGAACTAGCAACCACAGAGGGGGGGGGGGAGTGAATGGGAGCTGATAAAAATTCTTCTCCAATGAGAACTCGGCATATGCCCCAAAATCACCTCGAATGTTCCCTCATGAACTTGCCAAGATCATGTAGTCACAGTGGACCTACTGACCCTAGGAATATGTCTGGAACAACTCCTAGAAATTGGAGACACGAAAAACTCAGTGGAAGACAACTAAAACTTTGTCAGTCAGGTAGAGGGCGTACAAACCGGGTACTAGGGGCGGTAGACCGCCATGGATAGCACAAGTCGGTTAGACCGGGTTCCTGGTATGGTCAGATCGCCTCACACAAAAAGATTGGAGAACTGACAAAAAACCATAGCAAACAGAAACAAATCCTGAAGAAGTTCTAGCCAGGGCTTTCTCAGATCATAGCCAACATGCTCCCAAGAGATCTTGTGAAAAAACACAACCTGGGTCAGGGGCGGTTAGACCGCCTATCCGGGGTGGTTAGACCGATGAGCCTGGGAACTTCACACGACCAAAGATGGAGGCAAACAGAGTCAAATTGTGATGAGAATTTAACCCTGTTTTCCTCTAACCATGGCCAACCACCTACAAAAAGATCTCCCAAAAACTCGCAACTTGGTCAGGGGTTAGACCACCTACCTAGGGTGGTTAGACCTCCTTGGTCAAGCTCCCAGAGAACAGTGGAAAACCAGGCCAAACGGAGTCGAAACTCGATAAAAATTTAACTCTTACTTCCTCTGATCATGGCAAATTTGCTCCCAGAAGATCTCCTCAGAAAGCCAAATTTTCTCCGAACGAACCATGGGTAGTTAGACCACGTGCCTAGGGTGGTTAGACCACCCTACCGTGGATAGCTCGGGAAGAACAGCACCCGCGGGTCATCTCTCAACTTCACATCGATCCATCTCCCGATTCACCCAATGGATTGAAGTGAAACTTTGGGGGATGAGGGATTACCTCATGGGCAACCTCTAGCTCAAGGATCAAGCACTAAAATGATCTCAATCATGAGGAATCGCAAATCTTAGGCTCGAGGGTCAAGAACTCAAGTTCATTCAAAAACCACCAAATCGAAGGTGAATCCTTGCGGGATTTGAAGAGGGATCACAAGATAGATGCTCATAAAGATCCTAGCAACAATCCACTCAAAGAAATCTCGCAGGAAACACCTCCAAAATGATGAACCGAAAGACCTCCAAAAGTAGCTCTGAAAATCACCGAAAAAAGAAAAAACATAGGTAATAAAAGATATGGCACAACATTAAGATGGAGAAATCACTATGAATCATGTAGCCATGTCCGATTACAAGAAACTCACAAGAATCACAAAACGTGGATGGCAAAAGCTCAAACAAAGAGTCACCCTCTCCTATCTTCCTGATGAGTCCGTCCCAAGCAAGGATTGGATTATGGAAAGCCCGATGCACCGATTACGCAGTTTAGCATCGCACACCAGGTTAGACGACTCTCACGCTCCGACTACGACAAGCAAGCCCGAAGCACCAATACAATTGCTGAACCGCAACTCTGGTGGGCCCCCTCGGGGAAAGGTCCAATCACCCCAAAAGACTAGTCTGATAGGGGAAGGGTGGCTCTTCCTTTTAAGGTGGCTTCCTCCTCCCAAGCTAAGAAAGGTGGGATAATGAGGCTCACATGGTCGCCGCCCGACTACAACTGGGCTGTAGCCCATATTGCGTCTGTGCCGACGGGTAAGAGTGGAGGATGTCCTCATCACTTCCTCTCACCAAGAGCACTCCAAGAAGAAGGAGCACACCCACCTATCTAGCCCAAAGAGATGGCTACCCAATTCAACCACTCCTCCTATATATAGAGCCATCTGACGTGAGCTTGCTAGGGTTTATGCCCGATCTTTCGATGAGAGGTGTGGATAACTCGATTGGTAACGAGGAGACGGTCTCGGCGTGACTACAACCTTCCAAGGATGCGTCTTAGCAACCGATACATCACCTCCTATGGCTGCCACGGTCTTGTGGAGCGTGTTAACTGCCACTAGGGCACCCGTTCCTGCAAGCAATCGAAGAACAAGCAAGAACAAGTATAAGAAGCAAATCAATTACAAATATGGAGATGAAAACCATTATGATATCCAAAAGTTGGGATTCCAAATTAGGTAGAACGGGAGGTCTAGCCGACACACGCGTCTACAAGGAAGTAGCAATGGCTAAACTTACAACGAAACAAAACCCCGTCTTTTTGTGGCAGCTATGGGTGTATATGAGAGGGTAGGGGCATGACCAGGACCTGGTGGGGGTCGTGCTCCAACCCTAGGATGCGCCCCCATGGGCTTCGACACGATACATGGGCCAACGGCCCAAAAGACAATGGCGTATCACCCAGATAGATTCTGGACGTCCAATTGTTTCAGAGATTCTCGTCGACTCAGATGGAATTTTAATATGAGACCGCGTGCCATTGGAAGCTCTATAAAATTTCCTTTCGAACCATATAAGGAACGTCCTAAACGGAGTTCATATGAGGTCGCGGCGTCCGTTGCAAGTTGGCCCAGCCATGCAGTCCGGCTCCAGCGCCCAAAATGCGTTGGTCTTGTTCTCTTTTCATTTTTGGGCCAAAAGTGACGTGGTGACCTGGTGGAGGGTGTGAGGAATACTTGTACATGGCCCCCAATCAATTTCTTTGGTCCTCCATGCTTGCCATGTATGTTTAACACACTTTTTATCCACGTTAGTATTTCTGAAAATAGCATCATAGATCATGGTGTAGCAACAATTCATCAAATATACCAAATACAATGATGATAAAGAATTGGTTCACCTTAGAATCAAAATTTGCTATTGTGGTTGTATCCAAGCCGGTGATGTCCTCATCATTCTCCCCTCCTTTGCTGCAAGTTGTCCTCGACTTGCTTCGGTGACATCGAAAGGGGCCTCGATGTTGGAACACGAAGCGACTTGTATACAACAAATCGGGAACCAACAATGCTCCCCTTCTTTGGGCTGACTCTGTTGCTTAAGAGAAAACTAAAAGGACATTGCAAGACATTGTCAGCGTTAGTGCAGCCCCCTATTTTATCATGGTCATATAACCCAAAAGGAGATTTCAGATCCGAGCAAATATAAATTCTATGCACCAAATATTCTCCTTTGGAATTATATTTGCTAATAAAGTGATATGTATGATCAGCCAAACATTTCAATTCAGAATATGCAAAAAGTTTCTCCTCTAAACAATTTAGATCACAAAGAACATCAAATTCAATATAACCTAGAGTATTTAAGAAGACAACAATTTCAGTTCATCTTGTGCACAAGTAATAGGATGAAAAAGTTTTCATCAGCACATATGGATGGTTCAAAAAAATATCACACTTATTCACTACTTGTGGCATAGGAGTAAATGAAGCATCAACACACAAGTCCTCATTATCACAAGGAACAACAAGTAATTCATCTTGTGGCAAAGGTAAATCTGTAGTGGGTTCCACTATTTGTTGCTCTTGATTAGCATGCAAAGTGGACAAATTTTGAATATTATGGGTCACCTCATTCTTGCAAGTATTCGTAGATAACAAAATCTCCTTTTCAGCACCAAGAGCAAGTCAAAACAATGAACCAATATTATTGTATGATTTGCTAACTAATATGGTTCGAATTTCAGAATTGAGCCCTTTCATGAACCTACTCATATTATCTTCCTGGCATTCCTGCAAGCCACCAAAAATGACACAAATCTTAAAGGTATGATAGTATTCCTTGACAGTGCTACTACCTTGCTTCAAGTTGTCTAATTTTGCAAGCAAACAATCAACATAATATTCAGGAACATATCAACTCAAAAAAGCATTTTAAAATCTTTCCAAGTTTGTGGAACTTTGTTGTTCCTACTAATATGTTTCCATGTAGTCAAAGCATATTGCATTAAAGCACTAGAAGCAGCAAAAATCTTTTCATGTTCAGACAAGTCATATTTATCAATTTTTGCATCTACCTTAAGCTCCCAATTAATGTATAGGATCAAACATACCAGCATATAATGGTAAGTGTTGAATGACATTATGAAGATGAGGGTCTAGTTTGAACTGCTCAAAAATCTCTATATCTCCTGCCATGATTAGTAGAAAACAAGAAACACAATAATAATATGTTTTGTCTTGTGAACTACTAGGATGTGTCGGGTGTAACTCTCTCAAACTCAACTTGTTCAAAACAAGCTCTTACAAGTTCTTACCTTGCTCAATAGGTGGGGACGACAACCAACAAGACTGCAACCTCTAAGATAGTGTATCGGTGTCACGGCAACAAGACCTGTCAAGCTGTAGTCGGATATGTAGAGCCATAGGTGGGCTGAAACAAGGAATGGTTAGCACCACATTAGTTATAAAACAAGCTGAATAATCATTCGCTGGCAGTATTGTGCTGGTCCTAGGCTAAGCCATGCTAGAGACGTGAGCCTAGGCACAAAAGTAGTCACCGACCAAGAGCAACTAGCACCACACAAACAAAATAAACAGATTCAGTCCCTTTTTTCTTTCACTTCCTTTCCTCCTCTCTTTTTTTCCTCTTCTCTTTTTTCTATTTTTTTCTTCTTCTTTTTTCTATTTCTTTCGCTTTTTTTGCACAAGACTAAACTCTTTTGTTGAATAATATGACAAATCCACACCAAAGGATGAGTTTACACAGATTGCAGATCGCCAATCTCCAAGACAATTGTGGAACGCTCAAAATGAATTTTGCAATAAGGCTACATCCGCTGGAAAGATAAAAAAATAAGCTTTCCGGACTGTATTTAGACACTTGAATCGGAACTCAAAACGTCGCAGCGATGTATATGATGATAATGGATCTCGTAGTGACCAAATGTGACAGAACTCAAAACTCTAAAGGATTAGACACTAAGACCAGCAACTCGACGCAAACTGGTGCAACCGAAAACTAAATAAGCCCTAACTAAGCAGTACTAGTAAAGGCTCAAAAAGTTTATAGGATTGCAGGTAAAGTAATCTACTATTTTTTGGTTTTTCTGGACTATCGGAAAATAAAAACAGCAAAGGATTGATAGTATCTCACCGATAAACCTTGCTCTGATACCAACTGATGTGAACCCGGTAAGGTTTATTCCTGATGTTTTGATGAGAGGTGTGGATAACTCGATTGATAATGAGGAGACGCTCTCGGTGTGACTACAACCTTCCAAGGATGCATATTAGCAATCGATACACCACCTCCTATGGTTGCCGCGATCTTGTGGAGCGCGTCAACCGCCACTAGGGCACCCGTTCCGGCAAGCAATCAAAGAACAAGCAAGAACAAGTATAACAAGCAACTCAATTGCAAATGTGGAGATGAAAACCAATCTGATATCAAAAAGTTAGGGTTCCGAATCAGGTAGAACAGGTGGTCTGGCAGACACACGCGTCTACAAGGAAGTAGCAATGACTAAACTTAGAACAAAACAAAATCCCATCTATTTATGGCGGCTATGGGTGTATATGAGAGGGTAGGGGTACGACCAGGACATGGTGGGGGTCGTGCTCCAACCCTATGACGTGCCCCCATGGGCTCTGACACGATACACGGGCCAACGACCCAAAAGATGGTGACGCATCATCTAGACAGATTGTGGACATCCACTTGTTTTGGCGATTCCCATCAACTCAAATGGAATTGTGATATGAGACCGGTGCCATTGGAAGTTCTATAAAATTTCCTTTCCAACCATATAAGGAACGTCCCAAACGGAGTTCGTAGGAGGTCGTGGCATCCGTTGCAAGTTGGCCTAGTCATGCGGTCCGAATCAAGCGCCCAAAACGTGTTGGTCTTGATCTCTTTTCATCTTTGGGCCAAAAGTAACGTGGTGGCCTTGTGGAGGACGTGAGGAATACTTGTAGCTGGCCCCCAATCAACTTCTTTGGTCCTCCATGCTTGCCATGTACGTTTAACACTGTTTTTTATCCACGTCAGTATTTCTGAAAATGACAAGCAACATAGATCATGGTGCAGCAACAATTCATCAAATATACCAAATACAATGATGATAAGAATTGGTTCACCATCGAATCAAAACTTGCTATTGTTGTTGTATCTAAGCCGGTGATGTCCTCATCACCACCCGGACAAAAGACCGAAGTGCTCCTACACTAGGAGTTACAACACAACCCCATGCTAGGGTGTTTTGGTCAATACATGAACAGACTCATCGAATGGACACACATCCACCGAGCCTTGCTTACCTCCAACGCAAGCACTTTGATCACGCCGCGTGGCCTTCACTTCGAAGCCCCCGACGCACTATGACCACATTGGTCAGACCGTCCTGCCCTGGTGGTCAGACCGTCCTGGAGAGCTGTCCACATCACGTCGAGTCTTTGGACTCGGGTTTGAGGCCCAAACTTAGAAACCCACCTCCTGATGTGGCTAAACCACCAAACCCCACGTGCAAGGCACAGCCTCACCATGCGAAGCTTCTTGCATGCCTAGCCTTTCAACTCTGGCGCCCGGGCGGTCTACTCGGTCCTGCCTCGTTCCTTTACTTGGCTACCACCATTGCACCGGCTCATTGTTGGTTTTGTGGCCAAACCAACAAACCGTCGAGCTCGACTTTGAGGAGTAACCAAGGAACATGAGGGTTTTGTGGGTAAAGCACCAAAAACCCTGCGCACAAGGCACCCGACCTCCATGCCAAGCATCGAGCAAGCCAAGTCTTTCACCTCTGGCTCCCGAACAGTCTACTCTATCTCACCTAGTTCAATGACTCGGCCATTGCCTTGCACCGACTTTGGTTTTATGGAAAACCAATAAACCCCGATGAGAGACACCGCTCTCACCAGCTCCACCACAACGTCGTCTTGCTCTTCTTGCATCATGCGGCCCGCATTTGATCCCGTCAGCCAGGGTGGACCCTCGAACCAAGCCTACTTGTCTCTCCATCACACGGAGGCCATCTCGGCATAGACCTTTCGCACTTGTTCTTCACCTGCACCAACGCAAACCAAGCTAGAACTAGCACCTGCAATACTAGGCCAAGAGTCAGTCCACACAATGTTGCCAACCGGTCATCTTGAGTGCATCGACAACACACCACTAAAATAATATGAGAAACACACACACAACACAACACAATGCACACAACACAACACTACACACAAAGCCTCAAATCCTCTGGTCAATCACTCATCATATACAAACTAAGGCACATCTCAACTTGGTTCCACAATATGGAATCCGGAGAAATAGGGAGCTTCGAGTGAGGAAGTAGTGTTACCGAATATATGACGAGGCTAGCAATAAAAAATAAAAGCAAGGACATGATCAATGCTCGAAATTAAAGCTTCCAAGAGAGAAAGATCCTAACCCAACTCATTGCATCAACACTGCTTATCGTGGCATGATTAAAAAAATAGGCTTTGGATAGGAAAGGCATATCTCTCAACTTGGAAAAGAATTAGTTAACCTTGTTTAGCAGGGGTTTTAGAGAAGTAATAAAACAAATCACCTCCAAGTCAAGCCTTACTCATAAGAAAAGTTGAAACAAAAATCCCAAGATCATGATGGAGCATGGGTATTGCAAGAAAAAAATTATCTACTAAGCTCCACAACAAAAGATTTTAGTTCTAGTATGGCTCATTATCAAATGCTTAAAAGAACAAAGAAAGACAAGGATGCATAGGTAGATAAAACTTGCACCATCCAAGATTTATTAAAAAAGAATCTCTTTATTTTTTTGACACAACCCTAAATTAAGACTCTCAGATGACTTGACGAAACAAACTAAAAAAACAAGTGATCACACCTTCCCTCCACACTTAAAACCTACAACATCCTCGTCATAAAATAAACTAAAGGAAAAAGGTGGGATGCTCATAAAAAAGTAAAGATAAAATTATTTACAAACTTACCTTGTTTTCATCGCTAGTCTTGACGATACAGGTCACCATCCAAGGTGTAGACGTCAATGTATTTAGTCGGCACAACGTCAGGCTCTAGGAATACCTTGAGTCATTGTCCATTCACGACATATTGATCTACCTTGACGTCCATGATTGTTACTGCTCCCGATGGTGACATTGAGTGTACGATGTACGGTCCATCCCACTTGCTTTGCAATTTTCCTTTGCCGAAGACCTTGTATCGAGAATTGTATAGTAGGACCATATATCCTTCCTTGAATTCCTTCTTATGCTTTTTTTGTCATACCATCTCTTCATCCTTTCTTTGTAGATGCTAGCGCTGTGATATGTCTTCAATCTTAGCTCTTTTAGCCGTCAATATTCTCACAAAATATGAAGCAATTGCATTTGTTACACGCATTTTAGTTAAAGAATAATGTAGTTCCACCTGTCCTTGGAGATTATTTGATTATAGGAAAATACATACAAAATGAGTGGGAACCCCCTCTTCTATGCACCATGTCATGCCACCTGAGCTGAGGAGTGCCTGCCACAAAGGATCCCATGTGTCCTTAACACGTCATCAATCCATGGCAAGCTCCGATGAATCAGAGGTCGACACATGAAAGTCACTTAGATTGAAAGGCCCACTCAGGGAGCAAACCGACTTAACTTCTTACATTTGCCTAGAATCTACCTTAAGGCCCACACATCAGTCACTTGGAGGAAGGAGGAGCCAGCCGGTCCCTCAAGCAGTTCGGCTGAACTGTGGGTTCGGCTAATCCTGGCCTTCCACATGGTGGCTCCTTATTGGTCGTAGAGTGGATTCCCAGGGTGCTTTCGGTGCTCCTCTGTGACCCATCCCCCAATATAAATAGAAGAGAAGATGGCTCACTTTAGAGACACACAACTTTGCTCCTGCTCTCTCACTTTTAGTTCCAAGGCTAGGGAGCTCACGGATTCTCTTTGATCGTTTGGATTACCACTAGTCCTTTCTGGCGCCGTTGCTAGGAACACATAACTTAGTAGCAACGTGAAGAAAAATGCCAACACACACTCACCTCTGTATGAATTCCACTTTAGTCTAAAGAGAAAATGCAGAAATACTCACTGTACTCTAATTAAAGAACAACATCCGTCGAGGTACACATCTCTCTCTCACTCTCTCCCTATTCTCTACACAAGCTAGGAGAGGCCTCTCCTTTGAAGGGAAGCTCTCATCCTAGGATGAATGGTGTCTCTAAATGATCCCCCTCACATATATTTATAGGGGTGGTGGGTACCCTTGGAGAGCACTTGGGAGGAATGATTTGCCTTGGGAGAGTGGCTTTCGTCCTTGCTTCTTGTGGTCCCAAGCATGATCCGGGGGTTTAAGGTGGTAATTGAGTGGATAACACTGAAAACCGACACAAGGAGATCACTAGGAGTTGACATGTGGAAGCTGGGCTCAAGGGGTGCTAGGATAGGGTCGGCCGAACTGGGGTTCGGCCGAAACCCTTTCACTGCCAATTGGCCCCAGCTTTCTCTGGGATGCTCCTTGGTGGGCACTTGGTCCTGTCCTATGTGTACACGCCAAAATAAGGCAGTGTGCTGCCTCTGGTGGGCCCTTTGATCTGTGTTCTCTTTTCTGATTGTCCGGAATTGTGTTTCCTTGCTTGGTGGGTCCAATAATCCATATGAAGGCTATGTGGCGGCCTCTCGTTGACCGAGACCGAGTTGCTTGGATCCATAGGGTGTTCTTTCTCTTATTTAATGAGCTAAAAACACCTGCATTCAAATATTCATCGACACTCATGGAATTTGTCAGATATAACCCCTATCCTAGTGTTGATGCTCATATTTTATTAATTTACGTAGGAGTTTATGTCATAAAAGTGGTACTTAATAGCCGTCAGGAACCACCTTTCATAGTACGGGATATTCGTTTTCTCCTTCTCATTGCTGACAACAGCGAAGACTTAAGGGAAAATTGGGTCTCTCCATGGCAGCTTCAATGAAGGAGGTGATGGCATCTATGGCATCAACAACTTTCTTGTGGTAATGACATGGAGAATTAGGTTTTCAGATGGCGACATTGAGGCGAGGATGGTGCCGTCGTCCTGGAATAATTTTCTTCAGCCACTTCTTCGTTTTGTCGTGGTTTGATCCAACCACGGTGAAAGGCTTGTGAGAATTAGTTTGTCCCTCGAGCTAATGTCAATCTGTCTTGGATCAGATAGATTGGGGTCAGTCTCTCTTCTAATTGATGGTAGAAAAAGGAAGAAGAAAGACACAAGAAGGAAAAAGAAGACTGTGCTCGTTCCATCCTACATGGATTTTGGTCACTTGTTCTCAACCTACTTGCTGAGCTTTTGCCTGTGCGGCCTTATATTTGATTTTTTACACATGTTTGAGACTGAGTTTTGAAGCCTCTTAGTGCATGAGTACTTTGAGAGTGTTGTTTGTAACTTGATGATGTACTCAGCTTTAATATCATATACTTCTTCCTTTTATCTAAAAAAACTTCACATATGGTATACATAGGATATATATGAGTACTATAAATAATATGAAAGTATCATAAAAATACATAAATGGCATCAGTATAACACTTTTTTTGACACTAGGCTTTAGTTTAAAAGATCATTACATATGAAATGTCACATTTTATAATGTAATAACTACTAAATTATGTATCATAATGAATGGGTTGGATCTTATGTATACCATATAACACTAAATAGTAGTATTGTGTACCATAAAAAAAATTAAAATGTCGCTAATTCATTGTAGAAACAAAGGGATATCTAAAAAGCACAAGGGTTGTCTCATGGAACCAGTAAGGAATTTCGAAGCTGATTTTACAGGACCATGTATTTATCTATATTTGAAAGAACATTTAATTTAGTGATGAAATTTGCCATCACCGTTGTATCGTGCCCTAGTTGTATTGTGCCCCATCACCGTTGCATTCAAGCAGTGGGCACTTTGAGGCATGCACAAGTGCAACAAACTCTTGTAGTGGCCGAATTGGAGCTTTTAGAATCAGAAGGTAAGGCGAATCCACGAACGGTGGTCCTTGCGAGACGACAGAGGAATCAATCATTCCAAGTGCATTCGTTCATCAATGAGTTCAAGTATTACCGGATTCAATTTTGAGGATTACATTTAATTGATGTCATTCAATTTTCGACCATATAAGCAAATTCGTCAGAACTAGCAAAAACATAAATAATAGATCAAACAATTTCATGTGTCACATGACAATGGTGTCATAAAGAGTGAATGCAAATGAATAAATAGGTAGAATTTTTCTCTCAAAATGTAGGTAATTACTACTGTGAAAAAATATGTCAGCAAATTGCTAATAATCAAATTCGACGACAAGGGTGATTAGCACTACGTGAAAACCTTAAATAGGTAACACATCATTGGTAATGAGCTCATTACCATAAATGTCAAAGGTAACTGACTTTATTGAAACTTGTTACTAACGAGGCCTCTAGACAGCAGCCCAACCTCAGCAACAATGATGCTCGTTACCAATATGTTGCAGTGGTAACGGGCATCATCATAGCACGTTACTAATTCCAGGCGACAACGAGCTTTAATGAGGCTTGTTACGCCAACCACACATCCAGACCTGAAAAAACCATCCAAATTGATTAAGTTGCCTCCTTGCGTCCGCCCCCATGCCTCCTCGTGTCTGCTCCTCTTCTCTTCTCTCTCTCCCACCCGTCTCACCCCGCCTGCCGCCACCGCCGCTGCCCCACCCCGCTGCTGCATCACCCCCTACCTTCCACCACGTGCTCCTCCTCAACCTTAGGTGGAGGGCGCGGGGTGGGCGAGATCCAAATCTAGGGTGTCGCCGTCGCGCAATCAAGTCTACCGCCACTTTGTCTGAGGAGTGTGAGGAGTTGTGCGTGCCCCCATAGCTCCTAGAGTTCCTTCGGATGCTCTCCGATGCCTTTAAGGCTGCTACGCTACAGATCCAAGGCAACCAATTATTCCCTCCCATCTCTTTTTGATTCTATTACCCCACTCGATACTCGATCTTCGATCCTTGTAGTTACAACTGTGCGTGTTGTTGATCGCAGGAGGCTATGCGGAGGCAACCATCGGCGACCTCACAAGCTGCTAGGAGCGGCATGCCATGCTTGTGCTATCCAAAGCCAAGGTTGGTGGTTTTGCAAGATCTCGTCTTCCCACTTAGTTCGTCCCATATGTGGAAGTTTGTGAAGTGTGGGTGTTCGGTATTTTAGCGACACACAAATAAATCCACAAGCGCATGGATACCATTGTAGCTTTCACCTCAGAGTATTCCAAGGGTATCGAATCCAAGGGAACATGTGTGCACTAACTTCGTACTAGTAGGTCCAAGGACACACCCAGATAAGAGGTGAGGATAGAGAGGATTCCTAAAGACAGCACTGCAAATGATATTAAAGGTCGATATCTAGATAGAACTTGGCTTAGGGGTACCGATAGCCCTGACTTAACAAGTGACTCTGGCACACAGTTCTATGCGGAACATAGCTCTATGTTGTATCCACGATGGAGAAATAACGAGGGCCAAAAGGGCTGTCACCACCTCCTAGACTACCTGTACCAAACTTTGGGATAACCGGTAGCGAGACACTACATCCACGCTATGGTTACTGTCGTAGCTAACGAACTATGACACTCTGTACTAGAAGAACTACGACCACAAAAGAGAATTGATCTCACTCAATTATAGGTGCTACTAGTTTATGTGAACAGAATACAAGAGAGCACTCAATCCTGTGCTATGCTCGCAGCATATACGAACATCATGCAACAAACAACCATATAAACGTAGGATCTACGCATTAGCAAAGGAAAAAGGCTACTCATGCAACCAGGCATAAAGCTATTAGAAAAGAATCACGAACACGACTTTATTCTAATAAGAACATGCATGAATATCCACTTTATTCTGAATGACGAATAGCATCATTCGATCATGAATGCCACTTTAGTCTAAATAGAAAATGCAGAAATACTTACTTTACTCTAATTGAAGAACACCATCCGTAGAGGTAGAAATCTCTCTCTCTCTCTCACTCTCTCCCTATTCTCTACACAAGCTAGGAGAGGCCTCTCCTTTGAAGGGAAGCTCTCATCCTAGGATGAATGGTGTGTCTCTATTACTACCCCCTCCCCTTGTATTTATAGGTAAGGAGCACCTCTTGGAAAGCACTTGGACAGCACTTGGGAGGAGTCATTCACCTTGGGAGAGTGGCTTGCCTCAGTAGGATCCTGAGGGAATATTCAGTGAAGCCCCTAGCACCGCCTTTGAGCCGT
The DNA here is from genome assembly GCA_036936925.1 of Cenchrus fungigraminus. NCBI lineage: Eukaryota > Viridiplantae > Streptophyta > Magnoliopsida > Poales > Poaceae > Cenchrus > Cenchrus fungigraminus. The sequence continues at coordinate 85,791,822 of CM072779.1, read as the reverse complement.
CACGACAAGTCGACATGTGGAAGCGGAGCACGAGGGGCCACCATAAGGGTTCGGCCGAACTGGGGGTTTGGCCGACCCCTGGGCAGCTCCCCTTGCACCGCCTTTCATCCTGGTGACTGCCAGATGGGCCCCAAGGTGGGTATGGGGGTGTATGTAGTATTTTTAGCCGTTTATCTCGTGGTTGTGGGACCTTGAATCCACGTGCTTGCTCTTGATTGGTTGAGAGTGTGTTTCTTTGCTCCTTGTGGGTCCATGGATCCATGTGATGCTCGCATGGCAGCTTCTCATTTGTTGAGACTGAATGGCTTGGATCGATGAGGTGTGCTTTTTCTCATTTTATGAGCTAGAACACCTGCGTATAAATATTCATCGACACTCATGGAATTTGTTAGTAATAACTCCTACCACTATGTTGATGCTCACATTTTATGTATTTTATGCAGGAATTTACAGCCTAAAAGTGGTACTTAATAGCCGTCAACAACACCCCCACACTTGACCTTTGCTCGTCCTCGAGTGAAGGAGAACGAACTAAGGCAAGACATGATATCCAAAGGTATGAAGCAAGCATAAGAGATATTCTAAACCATACCTTGTACCTTGAACTCTATGGAGTGTCTATCATGCCATCTTGGGTAGTTGAGGAATGGAATGTTAATGAATCAAATCACTTCTTCTCATCATGTCAAGTACCTTGGGGTTTTGCAAATAGGTTTCAAAACAAACCTTTGTTTAGCTTCCTCATTTGATCCTCTCATGTTGCTCAATGTGTATATGTCATCACCAAGGCATTAGACTTGCCTTTCTTCAATCCTACTTCTAATGATGGCTTATGTGGAGCTCAGGGCAGGGTATGAATGATAAGGCATACTTGCATCACATATATGCAAAGTAAAAAACGGGATCCATGGAGAAAATCAAGTAATACAATCAGATCAAGATGTGCATGTGTATGGATATGGTGGATAGTGGATGATGGATGAAGTGAAACTCCTTTTGTATGGTTCCTTCTCTCTCCTTTTTCTTTTTTTGCACATGGCTATCCTTTCTCTTTTTCTCTTTCGTTTTTTATCATGCTTTGAGCATGTGGTTTTTTTCTTCTTTCTGTTAATAGCCCATGTCTATTTTTTTCAAGGATACTTTTGGAGAGAGAGAGGTCACATATGGAGATTTATCTTTTGGAATGGATGGATGATACAATGCTAACTTCCAATGTAGAAGCATATCAAGGGGATATGGTATGTGCATGAATTTTGATCATGAAAGCATGAAGAATTCTCACAAGGGTCACAACAATTTGACAAAGCTCAATGCAAAGACAAGCAGCATATGCGTATAAGGTTTTCAAGAAAACTCATCATATGGCTCTGGTAGGACTTTGGCATATCAAAAAGGAGCTTTGCAAAAGGTTTTCAAATTTTCAAATAAAATTCCCAAGCACTGAAACACTTAGAGAGAAGAGCAAATCATCAGACCATATCACAAACATCAACTACTTAGATGAGCAGGCTTTCCTAAAGATTTTTGTTCACAAGCATCAAGATGATAGGTATGGAATAAAACAAATGCAAGTCAACCATAGGAACCATGTAAAGCAAGTAAAGCACAATTCCATGAGTTTGATTTAGCAGACACAAATTGAATCTCATCCAAACTCATGAATCAAGGAGAGTGAGATAGAGGTTGCACATACCATTGCCCTTTAAGGATATGGGGATCAAGGAGATCTAGTGGTGGTTCGGTTGACCCATGGGGCAGTCGGTTCACTATAGTTTACCTTGTCCCTTGTCATGATGCGCAATCGATGTTGTGCAATACATGTGTGGGAGATCTTAAGTGTGTATGTCAATGATAAGCTTGGGAGATCTCCCCCACACTTGTTCATGTACCTGGTGCTGTCTTTCGAACAAAAAAAGGGAAACAAAAGAGGGACTCTACTAGTTTAAGAACCAGGGAGTCTTTATTCGAATTCAAAGATTTTTTTTCTAAATATTCACCATGAGATCAAGACCAAACAAAGCTGGCATGCCTTGGCTTACCTTCCCATTTGAATCAAGCTCGATGACTTACCCATTTGGATTCGAAAATTCCTGCAAGGGTTAGTGCACATGCACAACTAATATTCATGAAAGCATTAACTATAAGGTTCATTGATCAAACTCAACACCATTTCTTGTTTGATTGAATAAGATATTTTTAACCTAAGCACTATGCTTAGTTTAAAACAATAGATGAATGCACATAGCTAAACATGCACTCAAAGTGTTATGAACATAGATAAAGGAAGCATGAAGCATCATCAAGCATTTCCAAAGGGATATAAACATGAACAAATGATGGTAAACATCGGGCAACCTGCCAGAAGGGCTTTGTTTAAAGTCGAAAGCAGGACATACCTAGTCAGGCAAGATGAAGAGCTAACATCATCTCCATACCAGGATAAGATTTGGTGTGAGAGGAAATTTACTTGGGATGCTCACATACCTCCCCCACACTTCAAGTTTTCATTGCTAGGCAACAAAACTCAAGTGTGCGAAGATCAAGCTTCCTTTTGTAAATGCTTCCTCACCAAAAACTTACCAAAGTGTTGTAGTTGATGTAGCTCACATGTTCTTAGGCATCACCTATCAGGCATACACCCCGGGTACCCATGCAAAGAAGGATGAAATGGGCTCCTACTAGAATTCCTCTATAATCCTACTAGGACACATACTGTGTAATCCTATTCGAACTCCTATCTTGTAACCGACTTGGAACCCGCCCCCTGGACTATATAAAGGAGGGCCAGGTACCTAGGAGGATAGTTGAACAACACAACACCCATGAGCAGGGTGCCATATACACACACCCCCAAACAGGACGTAGGGTATTACGCTATCTCGGCGGCCCAAACCTGTATAAATCTGTGTCTCATGTCATCGCCTTAACCTTCAGGTTCTTGGTCTGACGATCCCCACCACAAAATCTACTACCTCGGGTACCCCCTTGGTAGGTTTGATGGGTTAAAACACCGACAGTTGGCGCGCCAGGTAGGGTTGATCGTCAAGATCATTGGGCAAGCTCGAAGGACCTATCAGCAAAATCAATCTACTCGGCGACTCGTCGAGATCCAATTCACGAGTCGCTATTACTGCAGAATCAATTTCGATTCTCCCATCCACATGCCAGAAGAACTCGTAGAGTTGTATTCCAAAGCGGAGCATCAAGATCAAGTAGGACCTATCTACAAGAGCGACTGTTTGTTTCTACTTCAACAACAAGACGAATCGGCGACTCGTCGAAGCTCTACGTACGAATCAAGGATGGAATCGACTCCAAATCATTACTCAGTGACACGCCTTCTTACGGCATCTGAAGCCTATCAGAAATCAAGTTGGAAGTTGAGTTCGAACTTGGTTGCTCCACCACGCAAGATTGGAAACAATTCGCCTACTGCTGTCCACGTCCACAACAAGGCGTCGGCATCCAATCAAATTCGGAACAGAGCAAAAATCAAGCTCCTGCCTCTGTATTCGTGTGGCCAGAAAAACTACTTTGTGGAGTTCTGCTACATGCACACGGAGACTACCAACAAAGCCCCAAGATCTTCACTTGGCTCACAAAAGCAACATATGCGAGTACGACTACATCGATTTCCCGCGGTAATGCCAACTCACCGTCGACTAGTTCAACTACGTTGTGCGCCACGACTACTCATCTTTCGGCTACACCGGCTCTATGTCGACTACGTCGTGCGCTCGGATCGCCTCATCTTCCGACTGTATTGGCTCTACCTCGACTACGCTGTGCACTGGCAGAGCTATGTCTTCATCTGGTCGTGTTGGCTCTACTTCGAGTACGCCGTGTGCCATCACCACATCATCTTACAGTCGTGCCCGCTCTGCTTCGACTATGTTGTGCACTGTTACGACATCGTCTTTCGGCCACACCGGCTCTACTACGGCAATGCCAACTCGTCGACGACTACTTCAGCTACTCTCCTCGAATAGTTTCAACTAGAAAACTAGTCGAGAGTGATTATCATGCCCCCAACAACTAGTCGGAATCAACTCTGACTAGTCAACTTCACCAACAAATGTCGCGCCTCCATTGCCAACTGCCACGGCTTCGTCGACACTAGTCCACAAATCAAGACGACTTCGACCACGTCTATAGTCCGCTCCTGCGGCAACAGCTAAGTCATTTATTTAAATGATTGATTTTTTCTTCTTCTTTGGCTTGTTTTGCGCATGCAGGACAACACGCCAAGGACTACTTATTTGTGTTCGCTTCTCAATGGATTTTTCACGAGAGCTACACTATGCCGACTACTCTTGGGGTATCTTGACAAGTCACCACGAGCTTACTCCATCAACTCGGGGGCTATCCCAAGGAGGCAACTTCGAAAGTCCATTCTAAATGGCATAAAGTTGACTTCTTCAGTAGTGATCTAAAGTCCGCTTCAGCGACACAACCCAACATCGGTCGCTCTCAAGCCCTCTCCAGCGGCACAACCCGACTTCAGTCGCTCTCAAGCCCGCTCCGGTGGCACAACATGACTTTGGTCGCTCTCAAGCCTGCTCCGGCAGCAGAACCCGACTTCGGTCACTCTCAAGCCGGCTTCGGCAGCACAAGTCGACTACGGTTGCATATCAACTACGGTTGCATATCAGTCTGCTTCAGCGGTAACTGTACCATTGGTCTGAAACACATGGCCCTAAGTACTCAAGTCGACTCCGGTCGCACCTTCGCCCGCTCCGGCAGTGATTCTACATGTAATCCTTGACTACTCATCTCACACGACTCCGCACCAAGGATAGCAGTAAGCGACCCCAGCGTCCTTGCTACTACACCTCTGGGTCACGCAGTAAGCGGCCTTCCTAGTCCATGCCAACCAAATACCTCCAGTTGTAAGCGGCCTCCAAGGTCCTCGCAACTACCAAACTGTAAGCGGCCTCCAAGGTTCTGGTGAGTACCTAGCTGTAAGCGGCCTCTGGGTCCTGGCTACTACTCAAGACGACTCCGATTGCACCCAAGCCCGCTCCGGTGGCAAAACTACTCGTTTTTTTGGTTTTCCATTCGTTTTTGGTTTGCAGAAGTGCTTTTTCATTTTTTCAGCTTTGTATTTCGGGTTTCATACTTGGTCGAAGTACTCAAAGTTGACTACTCTAGTCGCACCTCAAAGTCCGCTCTGCGCGGCAATCTAAAGTCAACTTCTAAAGTCGCATCTAAAGTCTGCTTTGCACGGCAATCTAAAATTGACTTCTTTAATCGCATCTCAAGGTCCACTCTGCGTGGCACAAAGTCAACTTCTTCAGTCACATCTCAAAGTCCGCTTCGCGCGGCACAAAGTCGACTTTTCAGTCACATCTCAAAGTCCGTTCCGCGTGGCACAAAGTCGACTTCTCCATTAGCATCTTAAAGTCCGCTCCGCGTGGCACAAAAGTCGACTTCGGTTTTCAAGTCGCATTCTAAAGTCTGCTACTATGGCACAAAGTCAACTTCGGTTTTCAAGTTGCATTCTAAAGTCCATTCTGACGGCACAAAGTCGACTTCAGTCGCATCTAAAGTTCGCTCTAGCGGCAAAATTTCTACTCGAAGACAACTCGTGTTGTCTCCGCTACCTATCAAGCTTGACGGTTCAATGCCAAATTACTACTCGGAAACACCTTCAGTACGCTCTACTAGCTCTCGAGCTCGGGGGCTCAAACTCCAATCACTACTCGACGTGGCTCATACGGCTTACTTGGCACATAATCTTGAGGGATGGATGCTACAAGAGTACTCAAATGATGACTTTCACGAATACTGAAGACCCTTGGATTGATTATCTAATCATTTCAAGGCTCGGGGGTTGCTATGCTACACCCATCATTCAAATTTTTCAAGACAGAAGACGCTGAATCAAGATTAACCCTCAGCTAGAGTCTACGACTCAACCTAAGGCTTGGGGGTTGCTCCATATGGAGTGCGTTTTGCAATCGCACTTCCATATAATCTCGACTTCAGGACAGATTAGCTGGACCACCTTCCAGCCTCATGACAATTCAAGTACTATTTGAAGACTTCTCCATGCAATACTCGAGGACGCTCAAAGAACTACTCGAAGAGGCTTCAAGACTACTTAACTACTACTCTCGACTACAAAGTGCTCGAGGGCTTGTCAGGCATACACCACGGGTACCCATGCAAGGAAGGATGAAGACGGACTCCTACTAGAATTCCCGTGTAATCCTACTATGACTCGTACCGTGTAATCCTATCTGAACTCCTATCTTGTAACTGACTAGGAACCTGCCCCTGGAATATATAAAGGAGGGCCAGGTACCTAGGAGGATAGCTGAACAACACAACACCCAAGCGCAGGGCACCATATAGACACCCCCAAACTAGATGTAGGGTATTACGCTATCTCAGTGGCCCGAACCTGTATAAATCTGTGTCTCGTGTCCTCGCTTTAACCTTCGGGTTCTAGGTCTGACGATCCCCCACCACACAATCTACTACCTTGGGTACCCCCTTGGTAGGTTTGCCAGGTTAAAACACTGACATCACCTGTCCACCGTTACAATATTTTTAATCTCCACATGTAAGGTTAGCAACCCAAAAATACTCGAAGGACAACTTATCCTAAAAATATGTTCTTGCTTTTATTTGAAAAGGGAAATAAAAACATATGCTAAGCCAGGCTATGTCCTGGTAGTGCTTTGTTTACGGTCATAAGGTCAACAATGGTAACTTCTTCTTGCAGCTATCATTGGTGATGTCATTCCCGTCTCACCACCAATTGTTGATATAACATTGAAGCTTTAGCTGCAAGGTTAGTGCCACAGTGCGTACATGAAATATGCAATGCTTAAGGTAAACATATGCATCTACAACCAACCATCTAAACATTAAGGAAAGACCATAACATGGTAGTAGTCCTCATGCATGCTCAGCACAGTAAGAATGGCTGACTCTGGAAAGGCATGATGCAAGCATGGTTCATGCGGTGTATCAAGAATGAAGCTACCATGCTCGTAGATGGAATGCTTTCCTTTGGACTCCAGAGTTGGCGCCTCAAAAAGATCCATGGCCCATGAATTCTCCATCTCAAGAGATGCATCATGGAAGCTTGATGTTGTTTCTCGATCAAGGTCGAGAGCAACATAATACGGGCCAGCGGGAAGAGGCTCAAACTCGATCCAGGGTGAGGATGATCATTTGCCTTCACAAAGGTGAAGAGGGTCTTCCGAGTCATACTCCTGAGGAGTAGAAAATTCTACAAGCTCAACGAGAACGGGCTCACATGATGCGAACAGAGATATATGCATCATCTCCTTGAGCAGGTTTTGCTTGGGAAGAGGCTTCACCATACAACTTTCTGAAAACAAGGGAGTGGTGGTAGAAGCAACTTCCCTGAGCTTTTCATCTACGATCCCTCGAGATTTATTGAGAAGTTTTTGTACAGGGGAGCTTAGGAGGAGATCAAGATCGAGGATATCAAAGATGTGGAAGTCTAGATTAACCTTGATCATACCTACTTGGAGCGACACAACACATGCAACACCCCAACACTCAAGAATGTGACTGGAGGGACAACTCTTGAGGAGCTTGTCGAAAGGTCTTAGCGGAACATTGCCCAACAAAGTGTCCATTAAGTGCCATGACATAACATTAACCTCCATGACGGGGTTAAGATGGGCTTCTAATGTAGTTCCCCTTATGCAACAAGAAATGATCGTAGAGGGTGAACAAATCCAAACTGCTTCGGAAGAGTGTCCCACTCTAGTCGACCACTTCTTCTCCATGGCCTCCATGATAGATGTTTTGTTTGGAGGATCGGGAGGCAAAGGAGGTACCATAGGCTTAGGGGAAGGTTGTGTCAAAAGATTTCCAGCTACCTGGATTTGGATAGAAGACGATTCCTTCCCTTGTTCGGCATCTAAGCAATTCGAGGTGTTTTCGAGATTTTCAGAAGGGTCATCCTCGAATCGATAGAGGAACTTTGGAGGTTGAATTTATTATTCCTCCATTGTTCCTAGTTCGGGAGAGGGTTCAACAGATGAATCTTGGGATGTGGGAAGTCAAAGGTTTGGATTCGGCTGTTGAGAAACTCATGGATTGACTTGACTCCTAGCCGTGTTTGTTATGATTGCTTCGCCCTTTCTATGAGAGAAAGGAAACAACTTCCACCTTATGGTTTCCTGTGTCTCGCCTGGGAAAACCAGATATGAACACAGTTCTTCGAATTCTTCCAAATGAAATTAGGGGTCTTCATTAACTGCTCCAAAGAAGGGTCGATCCTGAACCATGCGCATAACGCAGAAACAAAGTTCTTGGTTGGATAAGGATGAAGTTGATGGATCATTGAACTCATAAGTTGAGGTGGAGAGGTCATGAAAGGATGGCCTCTGCATGGGTAACGGGGGGAAGGGTAGAAGAAAGAAAAGTGAAAAAAGTACAAGGACCACTGGGTATGAAGATAGATACAACAACCATTCCTCAGCAACAACACCAGAAAGCTTGTTGGGTATTTTAACGACACACGAATAAATCTGCAAGCGCATAGATACTGTTGTAGATTTCACCTCAGAGTAGTTCAAGGGTATCTAATCCAAGGGAACGTGTGTGCACTAACTTCATACTGGTAGTCCAAGGACACACCAGATAAGAGGTGAGGATAGAGAGGATTCCTAAAGATAGCACTACAGATGAGATTAAAGGTCGATCTCTAGATAGGACTTAGCTTAGGGTACAGATAGCCCTGACTTAACAGGTGACTTCAGCACACAGTTCTATGCGGAGCATAGCTCTATGCTGTATCCATGATGGAGGATCAAAAAGGGCTAGAAGGGCTATCATCACCTATTAGTCTGCCTCTACCAAACTTTGGGATTAGCCGAATGAATGATAACTGTAGCATGACACTACGTCCACATTGTGGTTACTGCTGTAGCTAACAAACTATGGCACTCTGTACTAGCAGAACTACGACCATAGAAGAGAACTGACCTATTTCAAATATAGGTGCTAGTAGCTTATACGAACAGAATACAAGAGAGCACTCAATCTTGTGTTATGCTCACAGCATGTACGAACATCATGCAACAAACGACCGTATAAACACAGGATCTACACATTAGCATAGGAAAAGGGCTACTCATGCAACCAGGCATAAAGCTATTAGAAAAGAATCACGAACACGACTTTATTCTAATAAGAACATGCATGAATATCCACTTTATTCTGAATGATGAATAGCATCATTCGATCATGAATGCCACTTTAGTCTAAATAGAAAATGCAGAAATACTTTACTTTACTCTAATTGAAGAACATCATCTATAGAGGTACATATCTCTCTATCTCACTCTCTCTCTCCCTATTCTCTACAGAAGCTAGGAGAGGCCTCTCCTTTGAAGGGAAGCTCTCATCCTAGGATGAATGGTGTGTCTCTATTCCCCTTGCCTTGATTTTTATAGGTCAAGAGCACCCCTTGGAAAGCACTTGGAGAGCACTAGGGAGGAGCCATTTTCCTTGGGAGAGAGGCTTTCCTCGGCAAGATCACGATACCATAGCATACACTCGAACTTCATGCAACACAAATGTGTAATCTAACAAGATCGAACTGAGGTAATCATACAAATGGGTATAGGAACTCATGAGTCTAAGCCAAAAAATCAAAAGGTCTTTTTCGTGAAAAACACGAGCCTCTAAATCATTAACAAACGAAGAACACAGGAACATATCACTCCTGAATGAAAGCACAACTTTATATGAAATAGCTAAGTAATTGAAGTAGATCAAAGTCATTCAAAGAAATGAAGATACAAGAGAACTCATACCATGATCCCAAAGTAGACTTGGAACCTGAATAAGAGCTACTTTAGAATACTCCCTAGCCTTGGAAACTTAAAGGAAGAGAAGTCAACTCAAGTGGTGTGTCATAGAAATGATACCCCTTAGCTCTATTTATAGGGCTAATGGGCACCTTGTTTTGCAGCCTTACAGCACTGGGCGCACACTCCACCACCCTTGGGAGCCAACCCGAAGCCAACACGTGGAGTAAGGGGATTGGAGGACCCAAGGTCGGTTGGCCGACCCTGGTTCGACCGACCCCTTGCGGGCCCTCCTGCCCTCTCCTTTGGCTGGGTGGCTACTCTATGGGCCCTTATGGGGGATTGGCGTGTACATGGTGAATTTAGGTAGCTTTGGGTTCCTGTGGGCCCTTCTATCCATGTGCTGCACACATGGCGTCTCTGATTCGCTGGGGCTTGCCTCCCTTGGATCGCTGGTGTGTTATCAACACATGGAATCTTGTGTGGCAGCCCCTCATCAGCTGAGGTAGTGAGGCATGGATCATAGAAGATGGGTTGTCAACTCATTTTATGCTTACTTTTCTGCAAAAAAATAATCTTCAAGGACAAGTGGAACTACATTATTCTTAACTAAAATATGTGTAAGAAATGCACTTTGCTCCTTTATTTATGAGAATATTGATGGCTAAAAGAGGTACTTAACAACCGTCAATAGTGTCCCAGTGCATGAGCAACTAGGGGGCAGGGCCAGTGTTTACGATTGGCTGGGGCAGGATCAGAGATAATCGGACAAGCTACAATTGGATGGAAGATATGGCCAATGGTAGAGTTCCTGATGAAGACATAATGTTTCGTGCCCTTGAGCGTCGACGTACCATACAACTGGATGACAAGAGACAAGACAAACCACGACTTGATGTCAAAAGGCAGCCATGTTGGTGTCCAGATGGTTTGACTAAGTCACAAATGAGGAGAGTTCAGTGCGTGCATCAATGGGAACAATAGGAAGAAGAAGAAAAACGTGTGCTGGACAAAAAGTAGGTTCGGTCCTAAGTAAGGTGCCCCAAGCCAAAGGCCGATTATGAGAACAAAGGCGTTGGACCAATAAATAGAGTGAACACTTCTTGTTACCAAAGGAATTTATGGCTCCAACCAATGTGGACATGTCTGACGAGGAACAAGGATTGGCTCAGCTAACACTAGATCCCACACTCTATCTTCGAAAAGCCAGAGCATGAGAAAAGGTAACACTTAAAATCCCTTTTCCTCAAGGGTTATGTGAATGAAAAGCCAGTCACCAAGCTTCTGGTGGATGGAGGATCTACAGTCAATCTAATATCCGTACACCATGCTACACAAAATTAGGAAAGGAGATGAAGGCTTGATCAAGACAGACATGATACTGATAGATTTTGAAGGCAACATCTCCCCGACTCAAGGAGAAATCTGCGTCAACCTTACAATCGGCAGTAAGACCCTTCCAACTACCTTCTTCGTTATCAAATGGAGGGGTTCATATAATCTGTTGTTGGGATGAGACTGGATTCACACTAATTGTTCCAGAGTTTGGTCTTTTGTATTCTGCGTCCTCGACACTCAACCTTCATGGTTTCTTGGATGCCGACTTTGCTGGGTGTCACTTGGATCGCAAGTCCACCTCTAGTACTTGTCAGTTCCTCGGTTCTTCTTTGGTTTCTTGGTCATCTTGCAAGCAATCCAGTGTAGCCCAATCGACCACAGAAGCCGAGTATGTTGATGCAGCCAGCTGTTGTTCCCAGTTCCTATGGATCACTTACACTGTGAATGACTTTGATTAGGAGTGTACCCATGTCCCACTCTTTTGTGATAGCACTAGTGCCATAAGTGTAGCCAAGAACCCTATCATACATTTCAAGACAAAGCACATAGAAGTGAGGTACCACTTCTTGAGGAACAATGTAGAGAAGGGAAAGATTGCTTCGATCCATGTACCTACCGAAAACCAACTAGCCGGTATTTTCACCAAACCATTTGACCAAGCCACTTTTACCCAACTGCAAGGTGATCTTGGAGTGTGTTGTGTTTCTTGAGTTAGTGTTGGGAGCTCCTTTGTAGCATATGTATCATACATGCTTTTTCTTTGATGTATCATACTATGGTAGGTTATTCATCTTTGTATCATAGGCATGTTGCTTTTGTATCATATCCTTTTTTGGTAGGATGAGCTTCTCCTATATACATTGATCACTATGATATACTATGATTGAGCTTTTGGCCATGCTTGATATGATTTGGTGATGTATAGCTATGTATATTGATATGATTTGGGGTCCACCGGTCAGACCGGCCCGGTGCGCAGTCTTGCCACGCCTGGCCTTTAGGCTAGGTTTTGTGGCTCTACCGAGAAACCTAGTGGTTTTGTGGGTAAACTACCAAAAACCCCACGGATGAGGCACGACCTCCACGCCAAGCTCCTTCTTGACTTGGCCGCCATGATCACCCTGGCTCGATGTTGGTTTTGTGGCTCAACCAACAAACCGTCCACGACTTCGTCTTGCTCTTCTTGCACCATGTGCCCGAACTTGATCTCGCTATCCACTGGGTCCCTCGAACCAAGCCTACTTCTCTCTCCATTACCTCAGAGGCCACTCGAGCGAAGACCTTTCGTGCTTGTTCTTCACCTGCAACAATGCAAACCAAGTCACAACCTACACCTGTAATACTAAGCCAAGAGTCAGTCCACACAACGTTGTCAATCACTCATCAATGTGGAGCGACCATCCACTGATCCTCGGGTGCTCCTAGTCCTTAATCTTCCCCTTGATGAGTGCATTTTTTTTGAGATCACCCTTGATAAGTCCATTGACAACACACATAGTCACCGATTTAGAAAAGAAAAGTAAAAACACAAGAAAAAGAAAAAGTGCTCAAGCAAGTGACCAAATACCAAAACAAGGCAAATCCAAGATGACTTGAAAGAGCAAAGCTCACAAAAAGAGCAAACCACCAAAGCACAACACACCAAACCAAGGAAGCTCCCCCTGCACAAATGCATAGTCCCCCTGAACATATTCATGCAAAACCTTACCATGAAATAGAGCAGCTCAGCTCTGACTGGTCAGACTGGTTACCCACACCGGTCAGACCGGTGATCAACAAACCTGCAAACCATCCTCAAATAGCCTGAAAAGGTTCTAAATATGCCCAGATTTACTTCCCTTGCACAAACTTCTTCCCCTTGTTGACAATGCATGAATCAATGCTAATTTTGGTAAAAATCAACTATGGGCTTCTCAAATAGACAAAGAGCACTATAAAATGATACAAATGAGGTAAAGAGCAAGCAAGATAGTTCATAGTTCCGTAAAAGCATTACCATCAAGATAGTAAAGCTATATAGGCATATGACAAAGCCATGGTCAATCTAAGCAATTTTGCGACAAATTTCCCTCTCATGAACAAAATCCTAAACATGATCAATTTGAGCCAAAATGAGCTAAATCACACAAAACTCATACAAGGTCACAACTTCTCATCAGAAGGTCATTGCAAACACCCACAAGCTATCTCATGTCATGTCAAAGCCACCGAGCCAAGTGTCTACTTCTAATTTGAGACTTCATGGTAGACATCATACAATGATTTAGCATCCAAAAAAAAAAAAATATATATATATATAAAGCATAAATGACATGATTCATATGTGAGCATATTTTTCAAGCATATGCATTTCATTTTCAGATTCAAGGACATCGTACATGAAGTGCCTTTGCGGCAAAAAGAAGTTTATGCTCCTCCACAAGGTAATCACATGGGCTAGACATTCACAATGACTAAAAGGTTTTTGACCCCTTGTGAAAGAACATGTTACCCAAGAATAAATTAAGCAAGACATAGCCATTTAAGCACAAAGAGAGAATGAAAAGGCTTCTACTCGGATGATATGAACGGAGATACATTCATCATATACTCGAATGGGTTTCTCTTAGGGAGCGGCTTCGCCAAAGGATGTCCAAAACATGAGGTAGTGATGGCAGAAGCAGCTTCCCTAAGATTTTCATCGAGGCTCCCTAGAGATGTGTCAGAGTTTCTCTAATGGGCAGCCTAGGGGAAGATCAAGATTGAGGGTATGAGAGATGTGAAAGTCTAGATTGCCCTTGATCTTGTCTACGCTTAAGACTGAGGTTCCTTACGCTTAATCAAGCAACGCACCCAATGAGAAATGGGAATAGAAATCTACCCTCAAACATCTTCCACCTAGGGTCATCTGCTCCAAAGCAATGGTACCACAATCTCACCTTCCAAACAGGGATAACATAGAAAGTTTCCTCTTAAGAGAACAAGTGCTCAAAGTCTCTCACATGGTGGTAAGGGTTCTCATGACATAACCCTGAGCAGGAATTCTCCTGGATCTTAAGGCCGGATGATGAACTGGGTTTGTAATGATTCACTCCTAAAGGTCGAAATGTGTGTACAAGGATAACCTTCTATAGATAGTGGGGGTAAAGGTAGAAGAAACAAAAGATAAAAGATACGAGGACCACCATTTTCGAAGATAGATACAGTAATCGTTCCCCAGCAACAGTGCTAGAAATGCTTGGTGGTATTTCTTAAAGTCACTACTCAAAGATAATGAACACAAGGTCAACCTGGGTACACCAATGGGTACGAACGAATCCACAAGCGCACAGATGTACCATTGTAGCACTTCACCTAAGGAGTATTCCAAAGGGTATCGAATCCAAGGAACGCTGTCTATTATCTTCTATTCTAGTTGAATAGTCCAAGGACATCAAACCATAGCTATGGTAGAGAGATGATAAAGGGCTTCCTGAGAGTGAAGGTTCTAGAGAAAGGATGAGTCACAAGGTATAAGGAATCTCGCTTCGTGCACTGGCCCCACCTGGCTCTAACAGTTGGTTCTGACATTTGGCTCTACGTTGTACCCAGAAGCGGAGGAGTACAAAGGGTCCAACGGGTGTCACTACCGCGACTTAGTTCTATCTAAACATGGGGCACATGGCAAACAAAGGTAACCCGCAGTTTAGGCACCATGTCTACACCACCTGATTACTACTATAGCTGACTAGATCTAGTACTCTCGTAGCCCTGCTATGGTACTCCGTATAAATACGGAGCGACGAACCCGCAAGTATGGACCAGATCCCGCCGTCGGCGCATGCGCTCGAAGACCCTCTGCGTCTTTAGAGCTAGATCACAGGGGTTCACTGAGGAGGAAGAGGAGATGTCATCGGAGCAAGGTTCCGCGCCGGAGAAGCGCATCCCTACACCAGAGAAGCAGTGGGTCCCATCGGAGATGACGGAGGATCGCATCCAGCCACTGGTGGAGCGCGGGCTGCTGAGGCCCAAGGAGGAGGTGGAGTGGAAGGCACCTACCGGCCAACGCTTCCCGACGGAGGATGTCTCGGAGCAGGTCGTCTTCACCTCCTTCTTCGAGCGCGGCTTCAACATCCCCACGAGGGATTTGTTCATAGGTCTTCTCCATTATTACCGCATAGAGCTGGTACATCTTGTCCCAAATTCTGTCACTACTGTTTCCTCCTTTATTCACATGTGTGAGGCCTATTTAGGCATACCGCCACATTTTCACTTGTGGCGGTACTTTTTTCATGTTAAGCGACCCAGGAAGTCGCTAGTCGTAGGTAGTGCAGGATTCTACCTTAGATCAGGTCGTAAGGTCAAATATATAGATATGGAGTTGCCGGATAACAACTCTGGCTGGAAGTCTGAGTGGTTTTATGTGTGGGATCTGAAGCTAGAGCTCCCGAAGCACACTAGCTTTGGGCCAACCAAGGTCTCTGAATGGGATCTTGGGTTGACGTCCTGTGAAGAGGAAGAGATCAAGCCACTTGTTGCCAAGGTCGCCGCGCTCAAGGAGGCGGGCCTGACAGGTGGTGCGGTGGCGATAAGTTTTAGCCGCTGCTTAATCCAACCGATCAAGGATCGGGTGCACCCGGCCTACGAGTACTGGGGTCAAACGGACCCAACTCGTGAGGTCATCAGGAAGGTCTCCAAGCAGGAGATGGTCGCTCGGGTGAAGGAGCTCTTTTGCAGGGTGATCCGCAATAAGACCTGCCCGAAGGCACACTCGTTGAAGCATCCAATAGACTATGTAAGTCGTTAGTGCTGCTATGGTCTCTTTATTACCATTATTAGGAGGTCGACCTCACTAATAATCTCTTTACGTCGTCTTTGTTGTTGTGCAGGTCTTGGTCACTGCAAGCTAGTGTCCTTCGCCACTGCCCGAAGGTGAGGAGGCGAGGAAGAAGCTGAGGGCACTGGAGGATACCCAGCAGCCACCAACCCAGCTGGTGGACGAGTACTTGTCCGACTTGTCGGTTGAGGCGGATGGGGAAGACGTACAGGAGGTCGCGCAGAGCGCTAGCTGGCAGACTCACCGAACACGGCAGACTGCTGGCAATATTTCTCAGTCGAAGGTGGAGGCCGCCAAGACGTTGAAGATCGAGAGCGCCAAGAAGAAGCGCAAGAGGGGTCGGGGCTCCACTCTGCCGCCTGAGCAGCAGGAGAAGGAGGTCGCCAGTGATGGCGAATCTGAAGAGGTGAATGAGACCATTGAGGTCCTAGAGCCGAGTCCGGAGACCAAGCGTTGGAAGGAAGAATCGGAGAAGGTCACCCAAGAGGACCTGCAGAAGATTATGGAGCGGTACCGAGCTGAATCTGGGATTCAGTCGCAGGTACCCCCAAGACCTCCTCCCAAGGCCTTGAAGATACGCCGCAAGTCTATCACGAAGTAAGTAGATCTGACGACCTTCTTTCTGTTTTGTCTTTTGCTTACTTGAGATCTGTCTGGTTGAATTAATTAGGTCGGTGACGTCTTCACCAAGCGTGTCTGTGACGACACAAGGTGCTGATCTAGGAGCTCAGAGCTCCACTCCACCGGCTGGGACCTCGGGGGTCGATGCTGGGCTGCAAGTGCTACTTTGTCTCCCACGAGCCCGGAGGTCGTGCTCGAGGCGACTTCGGTCAACGCGCAGCCCTCGGAAGAGGTGCATGACGTCATGGCTGATGAAGCTCAGCTTGACCCACCACCGCACATGGGAATTGCTGCACCAGAAGGAAGTGGTTAGGCCAGGGATTGGCCTGAGTATGAGGCATACCAGGCCAAGGAATTGGACTGGAACGACACTCCTTTCGAGGAAGATATCCTCGACGACTTGGAAGACAATAAGGTGGTGAAGGGCTCAATTGCCAGCCTCTCAGACACTAAGGTGGTAAGAAGTCACTGTTATCCCAAAGGATACAAGAATGTCTTTTAACTGTGTTAGCGAGCTAACGACCTAGTTTTGGTCATTGCAGAGGATGGCCACTCGAGCCAAAGCTCGAGCAGATCTGTGCAGGGGGGCCGTAGCTGTAACGCTGGAGGCACACTAGTTGGGCGCGGAGCTCGAACGGGTGAAGAAGGAGGCTGCCCTCGAGAAGAAGCTCGAGGATGAGAAGAGAAAGCTTGCGGACGAGCTCGCTGAGCAGAAGCTCTTAGCTGCAAATACTGATGTGGTGCTGAGGTCGGTGAGCGAAGGTAAGACCTTGCTACCTTTAGGTCGTATAGGATGTTTATTTTGTAATAAACTTGGTCTAACAACTACTCATTGAACAGATGCCAAAGCCACAGAGAAGTGCCTGAAGGAAGACCTCTAGGAATCTGAAAAGACCATTACTACCCTCAAGGAGGAGAACAAGGCTCTTGCCAGTAGTGAGTACACTGTTTGTCAGAAACTTGCTTATGAAAAGTGAGTTAGGAGGGATCTTGAGATCGACCACGTAGTTGCAATGCAGTCTTTGTATAATGATCAAGTGATCATTGCAGGTCATGAGGTGGAGATGGACGACCTCCGGAATGCTGCGGGCTTTATCATGGATAAGGTCGTCCTGCAGCCCACCGAAGGGGAGTCGAAGACTCTGCTGGAGCGGCTCATGGCAGCTCCAGAGAAGGTCGACGAGTTGCTGCAGTCTGCTAGCAGGGCAGCTGCAGTGGAGACGTTGGTTTGGGTGAAGTCGCAATTCCCCGAGGTAGAAGTCCGGAAGATTGCAGATGGTCCCAAGGCCGGAGTCAACCTTCAGGAGGTCGAGACTGAAGTGGAAGATGCCGCTGACAAGGTCATGGAGAGCCTTGTTTTTGAAGATGACGAGGAGTAGTGGTGTAAATAAGTTAGTCTTTTGCGTGCCCTTTGTTGGCCGGAGCACAACAGTCTCTGTGCTTGTGTACAAGATGTTTAATAGAAGCAATCTAACTTTGAGATGCCAAGTCTTTTACCTGTTCGACCTTGATGGCTCGGAAGCACATGTGTTTTCAATTCACTAACCACTACTCACGGAGAGGACGGCTTACCGACCACATAGCTCAGCGGGGAGACTTACGGTATGGTCAGCGCGTGAACGGGGCCTAGGACACAAGTTTGGCA
The DNA here is from genome assembly GCA_036936925.1 of Cenchrus fungigraminus. Classification (NCBI taxonomy): domain Eukaryota; kingdom Viridiplantae; phylum Streptophyta; class Magnoliopsida; order Poales; family Poaceae; genus Cenchrus; species Cenchrus fungigraminus. Next base: position 85,773,620 of record CM072779.1, on the reverse strand, counting down.
ACCTCACAATCAAGGGCGAACGGGCAAGAGACAAGTCAAGCCAAAGGCAGAAGAAGATCCTCAGGTCTCGCGACCCTATAGTTGGCAAGGCCAAGCCCCCGAGCATGTCGAGTGGGAGGAAGAACACATAACCCTCAGGTCTAACGACCCCATAGTTGGCAAGGCCAAGCCCCCGAGCATGTGGAGGGGGAGGGAATAATCACAACACACAAGAAAGGGACCACAACTTCAGAGGTTGACAAAAAACTTGACCAAAAACTAACTTTATTGAACTAACTTTAATAATAGTAAAGAGTACATATCTTAGTATTATAAATATTCTACGGGTAGAATCGTCGCAGATGTTCCACGTTCCAGGGATTTGAAACCCCTTGACCATCGCCCCACTGGAGACGATAGGTCGATGAGCTGATGACTTCCGTGACGATGAAGGGACCCTCCCATGGGGCCGATAACTTGTGCATCCCGTCGGTCTTCTAGATCCTTCGCAGGACCAGGTCGCCGACGTTGAAGGAACACTCCTTGACGTTACAATCATGATAGCGGCGTAGTTGCTGGTTGTGGCACGCTTGCCGCATTATGGCCGCCACTCTACTTTCTTCAAGGCTGTCGAGGTCGACTCGACGCATCTGCTCTGCTTCGCCTTCGTTGTAGTGCTGGATGCGAGGTGCACCAAACACTACATCGGTGGGGAGGATGGCTTCCGATCCGTAGACCAGGAAGAAGGGCGAGTAGCTGGTCACTGAACTGACCTGATTCCTGAGACCCCATATCATGTGTGGTAGTTCGGCTAACCAGCGGGTAGCATAATTGGAGGCATCATCGAAGATGCGATCCTTCAGAGCTTGTAGAACCATGCCATTGGCATGCTCGACCTGACTGTTGCACCTGGGGTGAGCAAAAGATGAGTAGTATACATCGATCATGCTTTCCTGGCAGAAATCCCAGAACGCAGAGCTTGTGAAGGCTGACCCTAGGTCAGTGATGATACGATTGGGTACACCGAAGCGATACGTGATCTCTTTGAAGAATTTTGCCGCCTCCTCTGATGTGACCTTGATGACAGGTCGAACCTCAATCCACTTGGTGAATTTATCTACAACAACAATGATGTGCTTGTAGCCGCCAGGAGCGGTTTTGAATGGACCTATAGAGTCCAAACCCCACATGGTGAAGGGCCATGAAGGGGGGATCGTGCGCAAGACCTGAGCGGGCAGGTGCTGCTGTTTGGCAAAGAATTGGCATCCCTTGGACCTCTTGACGAGGTCTTTGACATCGCTCATGGCCGTGGGCCAGTAGAAGCCAGATCAGTACACCTTGCCGACCAGATTGGCTGACACTGCATGGCAGCCACACTCGCCACCATGAATCTCAGCTAAGAGCCGGAGACCTTCTGACCACAAGATGCACTTCATCAGCACACCAGTAGAGGCTGCTCTACGGTAGAGCTCTTCTCCAATCACGATGTAGTTCGCACCACGTCGTGTGATCTTTTCTCATTGTACTTTATCCTCCGGAACCAACTGGTGGATCAGGAGGTCTAGGAAAGGCTGGCGCCAATCATCTTCTGCATCTGCCATGAGCACGTCTCGGGGAGGTGCAGGCATGAGGTTTCGTTGCTCTGGCACTGGGTTGTCCGGGTCCAGGATCTTAATCAACAGTTTGCGTAGGTCTGGAATGAACACACAGGACAGGACCAGTGCTCGTTTTGAGCCCATCTTAGAGAGGACATCAGCTGCGATGTTGTTCTCGCGTTGAACGTGGTGGAATTCTACTCCCTCAAAGTGGCCTTCGAGTTTTCGAATCTCAGCACAGTAAGCGTCCATTGTGTCCATGACACAATCCCAGTTTTTGTTGACTTGCTCTACGACGACCATGGAGTCGCCGTAGGCGATGAGTCGCTTGATGCCCAGGGACACAGCGATACGGAGCCCATGGATGAGAGCTTCGTACTCAACTCCATTTTTGGAGGCCATGTAGTGGATCTCAAGCACGTACTTGAGATGGTCACCTTTAGGCAAGATGAACAACACACCAGCGCCGGCACCCTCAAGGTTGAGTGCACCGTCGAAGTACATGATCCAGTGTTCAGGTCGTTCCGCGGGCGGACCGATCTAGATTTCTGTCCACTCTGACACAAAGTCAATGAGGATTTGAGACTTGATAGACTGCCTTGGGCAGAATTCAAGGTCGAACTCACCGAGCTCAACGGACCACTTGATGATGCGGCCATTGGCGTCTCGATTGCGAAGGATCTCCCCTAGCGGGAAGGCTGATGGCACCAGGATGGAGTGGGCTTGGAAGTAGTGTCGAAGCTTTCTTGATGATATCAAAAGTGCATAGAGCAACTTCTGAGGTTGAGAGTAGCATATTTTAGCATCAGCCAGGACCTCACTCACGTAGTAAATAGGTCGTTGGGCAGGATAGGACTACCCTTCTTCTATTCGTTCAGCAACGAGGACGGTGCTGACCACATTAGTGGTCGCAGTGATGTAGAGGATGAGCTTTTCCTTCGGCTTTGGTGGTGTCATGATCGGTGGTGTGGTGAGAGACTCTTTAAGCTTGTTGAAGGCCTTCTGAGCTTCATCGTCCCACATGAACTTGTCAGCCTTCTTCAATAGCTTGAAGAAGGGTAGGCCTTTTTCTCCGAGCTTGCTGATGAAATGACCTAGAGCCGCCATCATGCCGGTGAGCTTCATGATGTCTTTCTTGCAAGATGGGCGGGCCATGTTGCATATCTGTTAGCGGTCGATTTCCGTCAACCTAGCCACTTGCTTACCTTCTATGTTGGTAGTAATTTGATATTCACACTAACGATCCTAACCCCCATTATATGATAAGTTCGCACTCACGCATGGTTTTTGGAGTTTATTGTTTACACAGGAATCAAGAGCTTAAATGAGGACTTCCGGGTAAAGTTCATCAAGGGTTTTACAAGGTGATCATGGACCCCGGGACAAGTCAAGATACAAGATGAACATGACTCCAAATGATCCAAGGACTAAAGCGTGAAGCCGAGAAGTGTCGAGGACCCAGACGGAAGATGCGGGAGTTCATACGCAAAGCACCCTTATCTAAATTGTGAGGAAAATGACGTCAAGGACCCACATGCACTCGGCAAAAACTCAGGAAATCGCGAGAAGCTTCACGAAGAAAACTGGTGACGAACTAGGCCGAAAAGGCCTTGGGCCGGTCGGCCCAGGCCATCCGGCCTGGCCCCTTATCATGCCAGTTCGCCGCCCCCTTTGACCTAGATGATCCTTGGGCTATTTATAATCCTCGTGCGAAGTTGCAACCATCAAGCCATTCGTCATTCGCCGCCGAGGAGCAGAGGAGCTTGAGGGACACCACCCCTGAGAGGAGGTTCGTGTTAGTCGTCTAGGGTTTACCTAGCCGGCGTGGGAACCTTGCAAGGAAGACCACGTCGGAGTTCCGGAGGTGTGAATCAAGATCAAGGTAGGATCTCGGTTGGATCTTATTCATGTATACACTTTTGATGGAGTTTTAATGGATCCGATTCCTAGCGATCGAGTACCTTTTTTTGTAATTCTTCTTCTTGCTTGGGTGTTTTCTTCCTCAATCTATTCTCGAGATAGATTGCATGGGATGTTCTTGTAGCCGCGGTGGCTAGAGGTGCATACCCGATCTACTAAGTAGTTCAACGTACTCCTTGCAGGTGTGCTCTAAGATTCGATCGTGAAGAAAGGGGAACATCATGACAGGATGTTGACACCGAGTACGGCGGGGCGACTTAGGGGGTTTGATCGAAGGTCAAGGTTTAAAGACGCTTTCAATGAGATTCGTATTACTCTCTCTTCTATCTTGCTCGGAATTACGACATAAACACGGTCTAGACCCCTCTAGATCGGTACCTCAATGCTTTCTCTTGCTACCTTTAATGATCTTAGTATATTAGATGCATTCGAAACTTCTTCAAGATGCAAGTGTTTCTCGGTTATTGGATTGAGTCTTGCGTTACACACTGTTCCACGGATTCGATACCTTGGGTGATACTCGAGGAAAAAAGGTACTATATGATGCGTAAGCTTGCGGTGAACCTTGGCGCGTCAAGCCGGAGGAGGTCGCTATTGATTAATGAAAGCAAGTGATCCCGGTGTAACCAAAATCAATGTAGTCGGAAAATTTCGACTTACAAATATTTTTGATGCCTAAAAACTCCTCTAAAAATACATTTGAACTCATTGATATATCTGAGTTAATTTTTAATTTTCGAAATTAGAGGAGTAATTAGCATCTAGACTTCTAATGCTCCATGATGCATCACGGGAAGGCTTCATCATTGAGGCATCTTGAGCACATGGAAGGACAAGCATGGGGGGCAACAATATTTTGTTTTTGCAGGATATGGATGAGAGCATGGGAGGCAAGGAGGCATGGAAGTGACACAAAGGAAGTGATCAAGATGGAGGACTTGACCATGAAAGAAAAAGGAGTGGCTGAGAAGAATTGGATGGTGGACGACGTGGAGCACGAGTACACAGCACCATGAGCCAGAAAAGAGGGGCAGGGGCCCTAGGTCGGTCGGCCCAGGCCGGTTGGCCTGGCCTATTTATTGCCCCCCGGTGCTCATCTTCCTCAGGTAAGCCATTTGCTTCATTGCTAGTTCGGGTTCTTGAGTTCCTAGTCCAGAACCTCTAGAAACACCTCCGAAAAATTCATTCTCCATTCTTGAGTCCAAAAATTCAGAAAAATACATCACAATTCTTGCCCTTCCATATACTTCTTTTATGTGTATTTCTACCGGAAAGAAACCCCCGGGAGAGTTTGTTTGTGATTTGTGCAGCAACAACAAGATGAAGAAGGTCTTTGGCAAGGTCCTTGGAAGGAAGACACAATCGTCATCGTCGAAGCCGGCATCAACAAGTTCTTCGCGGAGGCACTCAATCTCTGAGTCGCTGCGAAGCATGGAAGAGGACGTGGTGCCATCAAGGAGTGACACCATGCTCCTTAGTGGAAGAAGAGACACACGAAGCTCGTCCATGCGGTACACCAAACCGCAAGGGTGAATGGAGGAGCCGCCTGTCCAACCTCGTCGCTTGACTCGTTCATCCGCTCCACCACCGTACACTCCACGACGTTGCAAGTATGGATTTCTTATGATGTCGGAGGAGGAGGAGGAGAAGCTTGGGCTCCTAGAGAAGAGGATTGTGCCCAACGTTAACTTCGACGATGATGCTCTCCAAGTGTTGGGATTTTCTCCGGATATCTATCAAATGATGAACCACCTTGGTTGGGGGCAATTTTTCGATGGAGTAGGGGTGAGCTTTCATTTGGAGCTTGCCATGGAAACTCTCATGACCATGGCACCGATTATTAATGAAGGGGTGCCATCCCTCTCATTTCGACTCAAGGACGATGAGCACATAATTTCTAATGAGCAAATTAGAGAGTTGCTCGGTTTTTAGAGAGAAGCCCCGGAGCAAGTTGATGTTAATGAAAGTGTATCAGAAGGATTTTGGAGTATGATTTCGGGGGAAGATAACCGGCAAAGAAATAGCATCCGGAATCCCATCATATGGATATTTCATTCTTGGATGAGCAAAAGGATTTTGGGAAGAATGAAGGAGTCCAAGGTCATCGATATGGAAGTTAATTGGCTTTATTCGGCATTGATTGCAACGCAAGCCATTGATCCATCATATATCATGATCAATCGGTGGTGTTGTGAGGCAACATCGGGGACTGGACAAATTGGTTCGGGATGCTATCTCTCTATGATAGCAATTTCTGTGAAGCCGGGTATTTCAAGGAACCCAAAATTCCTACTTACAGGAAATCCACTTGGGATTGACTATATGAAGCAAGGAAAATACATTAGTGGAGATGAAAAAGAGAGGGTACAAGGTGGCAAAAGTCAACGTTCCTCTCCCAAATATGAGGCTGAAATTATTTATTGAAGGGAGAGAGAATTGGTTGGAAGAAGGAATTCTTGTGCCGGCCAAGAAGAACAAAAGAGGAAGAATTATAGAAGAGGGATCGTCTTCCGCAACCCAAGACCAAGGAGGGGCTGCATACCATCAACCTTATGGCGGGATTCCTATGCCACCACCCTACTACGAAAGTGTGCCGATGCAAGCATGGGGGAGTGGTGCAGCCGTGTCGCCACCTCTTCCAACATATTGTCCACCAACTTTTGTTTTGCCAAATGAAGCATTTGTGGCACCTTATACAAGCATGCCCCAACCCCAACAAAGTGCAGCCATTATTGGGGCATATATGCAAAGGAATATGCAAGATGTCGAGAGGATCCGGAGCCATGTCGACCATTGGCATGAAGGGACGGCGGGGATCGCCCATCAATTGGGACGCCTTCAAATTGTGCCGCCGGATCAATTTCGTGGAGGGGCCATGCAACCATATTTTGAGCAAGGATTCAATGAAAGTCAACCGATGGAGCAAGAGCAATCGGATGAGGAGTGAAGAAAGAAGGAAGGGACGGAGCTTTTTAAGTGTGGTTTGACTTTTCCTTTTCCTTTTCTTTATTTTTCATCTTGTGTGCGTTTATGTATGCGTAGTATTTTCTTGTTTTTATTTATTTTCAGCATGTGTGTGGTAGTAGTAGTTTTTTATCCATCATCATGAATAAGTTTCACCGTCGTTTTTATGATCTTAATATGGATGGAAAATTGTACCATGTTGATATGTGATGATCGTTGCCGCTTTGCTCGATCTTATGCTTGATTTATGCATGTTCAAGCTAGTGCTCTCTTTTAATATGAATCTGAAATTTAATTAAATGCTAGCTTAATCTTGTGTGGAGGTTATGATAACTCAAGTCCCATAGTTCTTTTTCGTTGCTCTCAACTTTAAATGAATCGAAGAACCTTTTTATTCTTAAAAAGTTATGCTAACCTTGTCATGAGTACCGCTTGTATTTCTCTCTACCCATCCAAAGCCTAAATGTACTTGAGTGCAAAACCTTAGTATATACAAGATTTATTTATGGTTGCATTAATTCAAGGCCTGATTTCTCTGGCCCGAGACTAAGAAGTTGGTCATTCCGTTTTCGCGTATCGTTCTTTATGCTAGCCTCTTCTATCCATGCATTGTGAGTTTCCATATTGGGAATTTCGCAAACTTCATCAGATATCCAACCAAAACCCAAACATATCTTTTTGTGTTCACCTCCTTGACCACAACCGAATATATGAGTATGGATGAATATTTTGAGGAAGATTACAAGGAAGATGCTTCAAGTGAGTAAGAGAGACTTCCATAAAGACCCCTAGAAGATTTTTCGAGTATATCTCTCTAAGAAAATATGAGAGCTTCAATTTCCACCTTGGCATATTTATCACCACTTTTTGCCCGAGGACGAGCAAACGTCTAAGCATGGGGGGGTTGCCAAGGAAGTGCTAGTATAGTCTAGAGTTCAAGGGGGAGCAAATAAAAAAAAGGGGGGAGAAAAAGTATGATGAAAGAAAAAAATGAATGAAAAAATGATAAAGAAGAAAAAGTATGATGAGGAAAGGAAAGAAAGAAGAAAGAAAGAAAAAATTTATATAATAAAGCTCCCTGGTTCTCTAACTATGATTAGTGCTTTTTGAGTTTTCAAGAGGATTCAAGATCAGGACCCATACTCATCTTTCCAACCATGTGCAATCTGATAACGAGGACTTCGTTTGTGCCTCGGGATCACTTTTGCCATTTGCACATGTCCACCTATCTAAAAGTGTGTGTTCATCTCTCCCCCCTCCTTGATAAATATTATTTTTCGAATGACCTTTTTGACGAGTCTCGGTAAGACCATGAGAAACTAGTCTTGTTTTAATAATATCTCAACTATAATATCTTGGTAGGACTAAACTTTCCTATAACTCCATATAAAGCTTTCCACCATATACTTTGAGAGAGGAAAGGAGTAGAACAAGTAGGCTTGAGAGACAAGATGATATGAGAGTACATGAGCAAAGTGCAAGATGGTTATTTTTGATCTTGGTAAAGCAAATTTTCTCTTTATCTCATTCTTTATTTTTCAAAATTTCTGAGATTAGTTTAAAAGTTTGAGAGCATGATCAAGTACCTGTGGAAAGAGCTTGAATGATATCTACCCTCCATAAAGATAAAAGTTAGTACATTATGGAACTTTAATGAATATAAATCTAGAGAGCATTATGTTTTCTCATGTATGATCAAGTGTAGGGTTTGAACATCGAAGGGCAACACTGATAACCATTGAAGGCTTACTCGAGGACGAGCAAGGTTTAAGCATGGGGCGATGTTGGCGGTCGATTTCTGTCAACCTAGCCACTTGTTTACCTTCTATGTTGGTATTAATTTGATATTCACACTAACGATCCTAACCCCCATTATATGATAAGTTCGCACTCGCGCATGGTTTTTGGAGTTTATTGTTTACACAGGAATCAAGAGCTTAAATGAGGACTTCCGGGTAAAGTTCATCAAGGGTTTTACAAGGTGATCATGAACCCCGGGACAAGTGAAGATACAAGATGAACATGACTCCAAATGAACCAAGGACTAAAGCGTTAAGCCGAGAAGTGTCGAGGAGCTAGACAGAAGATGCGGGAGTTCATACGCAAAGCACCCTTATCTAAACCGCGAGGAAAATGACGTCAAGGACCCACATGCAACTCGGCAAAAACTCAGGAAGTCGCGAGAAGCTTCACAAAGAAAACTGGGGACGAACCGGGCCAAAAAGGCCCTAGGCTGGTCGGCCAAGGCCGGCCGGCCTGGCCCCTGTCGACCATATACCCCTGGGTACCCATACATGGAAGAATACGAACTCATACCATAAATCCTTGTAATCCTACTAGGACTCGTACCATGTAATCCTACTAGGACTCCTATCTTGTAACCGACTAGGAACCCGCCCCCTAGACTATATAAAGGAGGGCAGGGTTCCTAGGAGGCAACACACCTCGATCCCCCAACTCCTCCGGGGATCACCCAAGCGCAGGGCGCCATACATGATACTGCAAACAGGACGTAGGGTCCGCTACTCCGGCGGCCCGAACCTGTATAAATCTGTGTCCCGTGTCCTCACGCATACCTTCGAGTTCCAGGTCTCACGATCCTCCACCGCACAATCTACTACCTCGGGTACCCCTTAGTAGGCTCAGTGGCCAAAACACTGACAGCTGGCGTGCCAGGTAGGGGTGATCGTCAAGATCACTAGCCGAGCTCGAAGGACCACGTCAACAATTCGCCGACTCAGCAAATATTTCCTCGGTTTCAAAATCGACATGAAATCAGTTTCGTGTCAACCATCCAAGCAACTTGCCACGTTCCTGTTCCAAGACAACTCCACTCGGCGTAATGCGTCCTCACGGAATTAATCCTGCTGGAATCACCGATTACCAGTTCGAGTCCGGGTCGACGTTCGGCTATTGTTTGCTACCACGGATGCATTGGTACGGCTGAAATCAAATTTAGTCTAAAAATGCTACGTGCACACCCAAAGCCTACCAAGGAGGTTTCAAGATTAACGCTTGAAGCACACAAGCAACGTACGCGAGCACGACTACTTCAACTACTCAAGTACAACTACATCGCAGCTCGACTACTCATCGTCTGGTTGCACCGGCTCTATTGTGCATATGCCGTGCATCCGGACGCATCACCTCGCCGCTCGACTTCTCGACGGTCGGTCTCACTGGCTCTCGCCATGCGCCCGGTCACTCCGTCTCGCGGCTCGACTACTCATCGTCTGGTTGCACCGGCTCTACTGCGCCTATGCTGTGCATCCGGACGCGTCACCTCGCCGCTCGACTTCTCGACGGTCAGTCACACTGGCTCTTGCCGTGCGCCCGATCACTCCGTCTCGCGGCTCGACTACTCATCGTCTGGTTGCACCGGCTCTACTGCGCATATGCCGTGCATCCGGATGCGTCACCTCGCCGCTCGACTTCTCGTCGGTCGGTCGCACTGGCTCTCGCTGTGCGCCCGGTCACTCCGTTTCGCGGCTCGACTACTCATCGTCTGGTTACACCGGCTCTACTGCGCCTATGCCGTGCATCCGGGCGCGTCGCCTTGCCACTCGACTTCTCGTCGGTCAGTCGCACTGGCTCTCGCCGTGCGCCCAGTCATTCCATCTCGTGGCTGCATCGGTTCTACCTCGACAACGCCATGCGTCGCTGCGACATCGTCTCGTGGCCGTCCTAGCTCTACTTCGATTACGCCGTGCACCGCCTTGACATCATCTTGTGGTCACACCAACTCATCGTGGACTACTTCGGCTACTCTTCTCGGCTAGTTTCTCCTAGAAAACTAGTCGAGAACAGCTTCTACGCCCCCACAACTAGTCGGATCCGCCTCCGACTAGTCGACTTCGTCAACACTTGTCCACGAGTTCATTCAAAACCCGCTCTGGCGGTACAAGCCGACTTCGGTCGTATCTCCAGACCGCTCTCGCGGTATTAGTAAGTCATTTATTTTAATGATTACTTTTTTCTTCATTCTTTGGCTTGTTTTGCGCATGTAGGACAACACACCAAGGACTACTTATTGGTCTACGCTTCTCAACAGATTTTTCCACGAGAGCTACACTATGCAGACTTGATGAGGACATCACCACCAGCGATACATCCACGCCTACACAAAATCGAGTTATTGCTGGTCCTATTACTCGTGCCCGTGCTCGTCAACTTAATCAACAAGTGAGTTCACTCCTGAGTTCATGTTCATCATATTTAGATTGTGGAGACACGTGCACTCTTCTTTTGATTAGGAATCATGGTCAAGACCGAAAGGGAGAAGGACTCGCGCAGGCTGGATTCGGACTGCAGAAAAACACCAACTTGTGACGGACGCCGCGGTCGCATACGGAGTCGGATTGGGGCGTTCAAGTACTCCCTGGAACGAGGGTGAAGTAAACTTTCATATGGATCTGGACTCATGTCCATATCTACTCTGTGCCGGTCGCAATTGTCAAATCAATGACCGGATGTCAATCTGTCCCAGGTGCTGCGCCACCTTATTCGGCCCAATGGGCCGTGTATCAAGTGGAGCCCCATAGGGGCGCGTCCTAGGGTTGTAGGACGACCCCCACCACGTCCAGGTCGTCCTCCACCCTCTCATATAGCTCCATAGCTGCCACAAACTGATGGGGTTTTGTTTAGATCAAGTTTAGCCATTGCTACTTGCTGAAGCGCGCGTGCTGAATCAGCCGCCCGACTTCCTGTCTTCGGAACCCCACCGTATTCGTGATTGAGTTTGAGATTTAATACTTCATTCCCATCTAGTAAATTCAGTACTTGTTCTATACTTGTTCTTGCTAGTTCTTCGATTGCTTGCAGGAACGGGTGCCCTAGTGGCCGGGTGACGCGCTCCACAAGATCGCGGCAGCCATAGGAGGTGGTGTATCGGTTGCTAAGGCGCATCCTTGGAAAGGTTGTAGTCGGGCCGTGAACGTCATCTCCTCCAATCGAATTATCCCCCACGCATCTCATCGAAAGATCGGGCACAAACCCTAGCGGGTTCACATCAGTTGGTAATCAGAGCAAGGTTGTTCGGTGAGAGACTTCCACATCAATCGCTAATTTTTTTTTCCTATAGTCCAGAAAAGCCAAAAAAAATTATAGATTAGGTTACCCGCTGTCCCATAAACCCTTTGAGCCTTTACTAGTACTACTTAGTTAGGGCTTGTTGAGTTTTTGCTTGCATCGGTTGTGTCGAGTTGCTGGTCTTAGTGTCTAATCCTTTAGAGTTTTGAGTTCTATCACGTTTTAGTCACCACAGATCCATCTTAAGTCCGATTCAAGTGTTTAAATACAATCTGGAAAGGTTATCTTTTTATCTTTCTAACGGATTTGGCCTTGTTAGAAAATTCCCTTTGAGCACTCCGCAATTGTCCTGGAGATCTGCGATCTGCAATCTGTGCAATACGCATTCTATATTGATTTGTCCTGATATTCAGCAAGAAAAAGTCAAAGAAAGAAAAAAAAATAGAAGTGAAAGCAAAAAAAAAAGAGAAGAGAAAAACAAAGAGTGAAAGAAAGATAGAAAAAAAAAGACAAGAGAAGAAGAAGAAAAAAAAAGAGGGGGCTGAATTTGGTGTTTTCTTTTGTGCTGTGCTAGTTGCTCTTTGTCGGTGACTACCTTTGTGCCTAGGCTCACGTCTCTAGCATGGTTTAGCCTAGGACCAGCACAGTACCGCCGTTGAACAATTATTCAGCTTGTTTTTTAACTATTGTGGTGCTAGTCATTCCTTGTTTCAGCCCACCTATAGCTCCACATATTAGACTACAACTTGACAGGTTTTGTTGCCGCGGCACCGATACACTTCTTCCTGGTTTGCAGACTTGTTGGTGGCCGTCCCCTCCTGTCGAGCACGGTAAGAATTGGTAAGAGCTTGTATAACAGGTTGAGAGTGAGTGCCTTACAGTAGCTACATCCTAATAGTTGTAGGGCTTTTATTTCTTCACTTGTTTTCTTGTTGTTTCTGTTTGTCAAGCCATGACAGGACCAGGAGATGGTAGTGATGGTCCAACAACTCCTTTCCACAGTCTCCTCGCACCAAGAGAATCATACAATACTTTGAAAAGAAGGTGAAGGACCACAATGAAGGAATTGATAATGACTTGCTCACGACGAATGAGAAGATCGGGCAATTGGAGACCACACAGATTGACACCAACAACAAGCTTGCAGGGGTGGAGGCGACAGTTGCTCGTATGGACAGGAGTCTTTCTTCTTTTGTGCGCAGGTTTGATGAGATGTATGCTAAAATCAATGGTGGGTATGATGAGAATAGCAAGAAGACTGATAGCAAGAAGACTGATGGCAAGAAAGATGACAAGAAGGATGAGTCCTTCGAGGACAATTGGGAAGACTATGTTGCTGATACAGAACAAGAAGACCGGGATCGACGACGGCTACGTACTAATCGTAGAGGTATGGGTGGATTCCACCGAGGACGTGAGGTACATGTTAATAATGATGCTTTTAGTAAGATTAAATTTAAGATACCTCCTTTTGCCGGTAAATATGATCCTGATGCTTACATTACTTGGGAGATTGCTGTTGATCAAAAATTTGAATGTCATGAATTTCCTGAGAAAACACGTGTTAGGGCTGCTACTAGTGAGTTTACTGATTTTGCTTCTGTTTGGTGGATAGAACATAGCAAGAAAAATCCTAATAATATACCACGAACTTGGGATGCTTTGAAACAGGTCATGCGGGCTAGATTTGTTCCTTCTTACTATGCACGTGATCTGTTACATAAGTTACAACAATTGAGACAGGGTACTAAAAGTGTAGAAGAATACTATCAGGAATTACAAATGGGCATGTTGCGTTGTAACATAGAGGAGGGAAATGAACCTGCTATTGCTAGATTTGTGGGCGGTTTGAATATAGAAATTCGGGACATTGTTGAATACAGAGAGTATACTAACGTAACAGATTGTTTTCATATTGCTTGTAAAGCTGAAAGGGAAGTGCAGGGACGACATGCCAGTGCAAGGTCTAACATTTCTGCAGGGAAATCAACACCATGGCAGCGAACGACTACTTCTTTTAGTGGGCGTGCACCTCCCCCATCGTCCTCACCGAGTCGATTAGCACCACCACCTCCCTCCAGTGACAAGACATGTGGTACTCCCACAAATTCAGCAACCAAATCTGCTCCAAAACCAGCTGCTAGTGCTTCTTCAGTTGCCTCCACAGGTAGAGCAAGAGATATTCAGTGCCATCGATACAAGAGATTAGGGCATGTGCAGCGTGATTGTCCCAACAAGCGGGTTATGGTGGTAACCAATAATGGTGGGTATTCCTCTGCTAGTGATTTTGATGAAGATACACTTGCTTTGCTTGCGACTGACGATGCAGGTAGAGAGGAGCCATTAGACGAACAGATTGGTACAGAGGATGCTGAGCATTATGAGAGCCTCATTGTGCAGTGTGTGCTTAGTGCACAAATAGAGAAGGCGGAGCAAAATCAGCGGCATACATTGTTCCAAACCAAGTGTGTGATTAAAGAGCGTTCTTGCCGCTTGATTATTGATGGAGGTAGCTGCAACAATTTGGCTAGCAGCGACATGGTGGAGAAGCTTGCACTTACAACCAAACCACACCCACATCCATATTACATTCGTTGGCTGAACAGCAGTGGTAAGGTAAAGGTAACAAGGCTGGTACGAATTAATTTTTCTATTGGTTCATATCATGATGTTGTGGAGTGTGATGTTGTGCCTATGGAAGCTTGTCACATTCTATTAGGTAGACCTTGGCAATTTGATACTGATTGTTTGCATCATGGTAGATCAAATCAGTATTCTCTCATGTACCATGATAAGAAAATTGCTTTGCTTCCTATGTCTCCTGAGGCTATTGTGCGTGATGACATTGCTAAAGCTGCAAAAGCTAAAACTGAGAACAATAAAATTAGCAAATCTGTTGGTAATAATGAAGATGGGATAAAATTGAAAGGACATTGCTTGCTTGCTACTAAATCTGATATTAATGAATTAATTGCTTCCACTTCTGTTGCCTACGCTTTGGTATGCAAGGATGCTTTGTTTTCAGTTCAAGATATGCAGCATTCCTTGCCTCCTGCTATTGCTAACATTTTGCAGGAGTATTCTGATGTCTTTCCAAGTGAGATACCAGCAGGGCTGCCACCTATACGAGGGATTGAGCACCAAATTGATCTTATTTCAGGTGCTTCTTTGCCCAACCGTGCACCATACAGGACAAATCTGGAGGAAACAAAAGGAATTCAGCGACAAGTGCACGAACTACTTGACAAAGGTTATGTGCGTGAGTCTCTTAGTCCTTGTGCTGTTCCGGTTATTTTGGTACCTAAGAAAGATGGAACATGGCGTATGTGTGTTGATTGTAGAGCTATTAATAATATCACTATCCGATATCGACATCCTATTCCACGTCTAGATGACATGCTTGATGAATTGAGTGGTGCTACTATTTTCTCTAAGGTTGATTTACGTAGTGGGTACCATCAGATTCGTATGAAATTGGGAGATGAATGAAAAACTGCTTTCAAAACTAAGTTCGGTTTATATGAGTGGTTAGTCATGCCTTTTGGGTTAACTAATGCACCTAGCACTTTTATGAGATTAATGAACGAAGTTTTGCGTGCTTTCATTGGAAAATTTGTTGTAGTCTACTTTGATGATATATTGATCTACAGCAAATCTATGGATGAACATATTGATCATTTACGTGCTGTTTTTAATGCCTTACAGGATGCACGTTTATTTGGTAACCTTGAGAAGTGCACCTTTTGCACCGATCGAGTGTCTTTTCTTGGTTATGTTGTGACTCCACAAGGAATTGAGGTTGATCAAGCCAAGGTTGAAGCTATACAGGGTTGGCCTGTACCGAAGACTATCACACAGGTACGGAGTTTTCTAGGACTTGCTGGATTTTATCGCCATTTTGTGAAGGACTTTAGCACCATTGCTGCACCATTGAATGAGCTTACAAAGAAGGGAGTGCCTTTTAGTTGGGGTAATAAACAAGAGAACGCATTCGTCATGTTGAAGATAAGTTGACACATACACCTCTTCTCCAACTCCCTAATTTTAATAAAACTTTTGAGCTTGAATGTGATGCTAGTGGAATTGGTTTGGGTGGTGTTTTATTACAAGAAGGTAAACCGGTTGCATATTTTAGTGAAAAATTGAGCGGGCCTATTCTGAATTATTCCACTTATGATAAAGAATTGTATGCTCTTGTTCGAACATTGGAAACATGGCAGCATTATTTGTGGCCTAAAGAATTTGTTATACATTCTGATCATGAATCTTTGAAACATATTCGTAGTCAAGGCAAACTGAACCGTAGACATGCTAAGTGGGTTGAATTTATTGAATCTTTTCCTTATGTTATTAAACACAAGAGAGGGAAAGAAAATATCATTGCTGATGCTTTGTCTAGGAGATATACTTTGCTGAACCAACTTGATTACAAGATCTTTGGATTAGAAACAATTAAAGCCCAATATGTTAACGATGCTGATTTTAAAGATGTGTTGCTGCATTGCAAGGATGGGAAAGGATGGAACAAATTCATCGTGAGTGATGGGTTTGTGTTTAGAGCTAACAAGCTATGCATTCCAGCTAGCTCCGTTCGCTTATTGTTGCTGCAGGAAGCGCATGGAGGTGGCTTGATGGGGCATTTTGGAGTTAAAAAGACGGAGGACAAACTTGCTGGTCACTTCTTTTGGCCAAGGATGAGAACAGATGTGGAGAGATTTGTTGCTCGTTGCACTACATGTCAGAAGGCTAAGTCAAGATTGAATGCACACGGTTTGTATTTGCCTTTACCCGTTCCTAATGCTCCTTGGGAAGATATTTCTATGGATTTTGTGTTGGGTTTACCAAGGAGTAGGAAGGGTCGTGATAGTGTGTTTGTTGTGGTTGATAGATTTTCTAAGATGGCACACTTTATACCATGTCATAAAACTGATGATGCTCCTCATATTGCTGATTTGCTCTTTCGGGAAATTGTTCGCTTGCATGGTGTGCCCAATACAATTGTTTCTGATCGTGATGTTAAATTTCTTAGCTATTTTTGGAAGGCATTGTGGGCTAAATTGGGGACTAAGCTTTTGTTTTCAACTACATGTCACCCCCAAACTGATGGTCAAACTGATCGTGAACAGAAGACTACTCTTGGGACATATCAACAAGTCGCCACAAGCTCACTCCATCAACTCGGGGGCTTTCCCAAGGAGGCAACTTCTAAAATCCGCTCCACGCGGCAATCTAAAGTCGACTTACCCAAGTCGCATCTCAAAGTCGACTTACTCAAGTCGCATTTACAAAGTCCATTCTAAATGGCATAAAGTCGACTTCATCAGTCGCAACCTCAAAGTCCGCTCGGCGCGGCACAAAGTCGACTTACTCAAGTCGCAATCTCAAAGTCCACTCCACGTGGCAATTTAAATTCGACTCCGGTCGCACCTTCGCCCGCTCCGGCGGCATACTGCGTGTGTAAGCTTCGATGGAACCTAGCTATAAGTGGCCCTCGCGTCCTGGCAACGATGGTACCTAGCTGCACGCGGTCTTCACTCTTCATACCATGGGTCTGAAACGCATGGCCCTAAGTACTCTCGCTCTGCCCAACTTACCCTGGGTCTCCCTGTTATCATGCCAATCCATACTCTAAGGCCTCCCTGTTACCATCCGATCCTTACTCCGGGTTCCTGCTTCTATGCCAATCCCAGGCTGTAAGTGATTCTCAGGTCCAGGCGATTACCTAGCTGTATCCGGTTTTCTGATCCAGGCGAACACTCAGCTGTAAGCAGCTTTTGGGTTTGAGCTACACTCTCAACAGACAGCTACGGTTGTCACCACTCGTAGGGGATCAAGATAATCCTCTCTAGACAGTTTCGGCTGTATCTTCTCGTGGCTTTCAGCTGCGAGCACCCGCAGGGGGCTTCATCAACCCTCTCCAGGCAGTCTCATTCTGCGACCTCGTAGGGAGTCATGATAACTCTCTCCAGACGATCATGTATCGTGTAGAACAATAATTGGCACATGCTGTCCATGTCTCTACTTTTCAATAAGAGGCTTCGGCCTAGAGTAACACCCTTCTGGTAGGGTCTCAGTGGAACTCCAACACATTGAGTTCATCACACTGTCTCCTACGGTCTTACTCGTTCTTCGGAACATCCTTGCGAGTACTCTCTCACTAGGCTCATAGCCTCAGAGGTACTTAAGACATTGTAAACTCTGTACAATGTGTTCAGTAATAAGTTGTTATCTTGCATATCGACTTGTTACTGTCCTTTGCTTATTCACAACAAAGCCTTCTTTTATGCTGCCACAGCTAAGGTGTTCAACTCGTTATGAATAAGTTCCTTTCGAGTACTCTCTCACTAGGCTCATAGCCTTAGAGGTACTTAAGACACTATTACTCAATAGTGTATTCGGACATTGTTCTCGACGCAATGTGTTTTTTCCAGGCGGCTCCAGAGGCAAAATAATTCATTTTTCTGTTTTTTATTTCGCTTTTTTGCCTTCCGGAACATGCTTTTTTGGCTTTTCAGCTTTGTGTTTCGGGTTTCATTCTTGGCTCGAAGTACTCAAAGTCCGCTCCGCGTGGCACAAAGTCAACTTACTCAAGTCGCATTCTAAAGTCTGCTCCGCGCAACACAAAGTCGACTTACTCAAGTCGCATTCCAAAGTCTGCTCCGCGCAGTACAAAGTCGACTTCGGTCGCATTTTAAAGTCCGCTCCGCGCGGCATAAAGTTGACTACTCTAGTCGCATCACAAAGTCGACTACTCTAGTCGCATTCTAAAGTCCGCTCCGTGCGGCAATCTAAAAGTCGACTTCGGTCGCATCTAAAGTCCGCTCTGACGGCATAAAGTCGACCCCGGTCGCATCTAAAGTCCGCTCTGACAGCAACATTACCACTCGAAGATGACTCGAGTAGTCTATGCTACTTCTCAAGTACAACGCCTTCACGCTAAATTACTACTCAGAGACAACTTCAGCATACTCCGTTCGTTCTTCAGCTCGGGGGCTCAACTCCAATTACTACTCGATGTGGCTCAAATAGCTCACTTGGTTCGTAATCTCGGGGGCTCGACGCTACAAGAGTACTCGGATGATGGCTTTTACGAACTGAAGACCCTTGGATTGATCATCTAATCACTTCAAGGCTCGGGGGCTACTGTGCTACAACCATCAACCTCTTTTTTCAAGACGGAAGATGTAGATTCTTGATTGACCCTCAGCTTTATTCTTGGATTTTAACTCAGGCTCGGGGGCTACACTCCATATAGAGTGCGATTTTTGCAAATCGCACCTCCATATAGATCAAGACTTCAAGACAAGATGGATATTTTTTGGAGACTTCTTGGGTTAGAACTCGGGGACGCCTGGGAACTACTCGGGGATGATTCAAAAGTACTCATAAATGAACTAGAGCACATTCCACTCTTTCAGAAATTCAAGTACTATTGAAGACTTCGGCTAGCAGTACTCGAGACTATCAGAAACTACTCGACGAAGCTTCAAGACTACTCGAACTCACTGCTCAAGACTACAAAGTGCTCGGTGGCTTGTCGACCATATACCCCTGGGTACCCATACATGGAAGAATATGAACTCATACCATAAATCCTTGTAATCCTACTAGGACTCGTACCATGTAATCCTACTAGGACTCCTATCTTGTAACCGACTAGGAACCCGCCCCCTAGACTATATAAAGGAGGGCAGGGTTCCTAGGAGGCAACACACCTCGATCCCCCAACTCCTCCGGGGATCACCCAAGCACAGGGCGCCATACATGATACTCCAAACAGGACGTAGGGTCCGCTACTCCGGCAGCCCGAACTTGTATAAATCTGTGTCCCGTGTCCTCGCGCATACCTTCGAGTTCCAGGTCTCATGAGCCTCCACCGCACAATCTACTACCTCGGGTATCCCCTTTGTAGGCTCAGTGGCCAAAACACTGATAGCCCCTTTTCGTGCCGGTTCGCCGCCCCCTTTGACCTAGATGATCCTCAGGCTATTTATAGTCCCCATGCGAAGTTGCAAATCAAGCCATTCGTCATTCGCCGTCGAGGAGCAAAGGAGCATGAGGGACACCACCCTGGAGAGGAGGGTCATGTTAGTCGTCTAGGGTTTACCTAGCCGGCGTGGGAACCTTGCAAGGAAGACCACGTCGGAGTTCCGGAGGCGTGAATCAAGATCAAGGTAGGATCCCGATTGGATCTTATTCATGTATACCCCGGATGGAGTTTTAATGGATCTGATTCCTAGCGATCGAGTACCTTTGTTTGCAATTCTTGTTCTTGCTTGGGTGTTTTCTTCCTCAATCTATTGACGAGATAGATTGCATGGGATGTTCTTGTAGCCGCGGTGGCTAGCGGTGCATACCCGATCTACCAAGTAGTTCAACGCGCTCCTTGCGGGTGTGCTCTAAGATTCGACCGTGAAGAAAGGGGGACATCATGACAGGATGTTGACACCGAGTACGGCGGGGTGACTTAGGGGGTTTGACCGAAGGTCAAGGTTTAAAGACGCTTTCAATGAGATTCGTTTTACTCTCTCTTCTATCTTGCTCGGAATTACGACATAAACACGATCTAGACCCCTCTAGATCGGTACCTCAATGCTTTCTCTTGCTACCTCTAATGATCTTAGTAGATTGGATGCATTCGAGACTTCTTCAAGATGCAAGTGTTTCTCGGTTATTGGATTGAGTCTTGCGTTACACACTATTCCACGGATTCGATACCTTGGGTGATACTCGAGGGAAAAAGGTACTACATGATCCGTAAGCTTGCGGTGAACCTTGGTGCGTTATTGAACCGTCAACAATATCGCCTCGATCTTCGCAGGGTTTGCTTCAATGCCTCAGTTCCCGACCATGAAGCCCAGGAGCAACCCGGACGGGACACCGAAGACACACTTGGTCGGGTTCAGCTTCCATTGGTAGGTGCGAAGATTGTTGAAGGTCTGCTTGAGGTCGGCGATGAGGTTCTCCACGATCTTGGTCTTGACGACCACATCATCGACGTATGCTTCCACGTTGTCGCCTAGTTGAGATGCTAGACACCTCTGGATCGCTTTCTGGTATGTGGCACCAGTGTTTTTCAGGCCAAAGGTCATGACCTTGTAGCAATAGATGCCATGGGGCGTTATGAATGTCATCTTATCTTGGTCGTTGGGATTCAAGGGTATCTGGTAAAACCCTGAATAGCAGTCGAGGAAGCACAACAAGGTGCTACCGGCCATGGAGTCCACGACTTGGTCGATGCATGGGAGAGGGAAAGGATCTTTAGGGTAGTGCTTGTTGAGATCAGTGTAATCGATACACATCCTTAATCCACCAATTTTCTTGGGTACATGCACCGGGTTGGCTAACCAAACCGGGTGTTTACATTCACGGATGAATCCTGCAGCCAAGAGCTTGCAAATCTCTACCCCTATGGCCTCCCTTCGATCCTTCGTGAAGCGTCGAAGCTTCTGCTTGACGGGTCTTGCAGTCTTGCTTACGTCAAGGTAGTGCTCAGCCAGATCCTTCGGGACACCGAGCATATCGGATGGGCTCCATGCGAATATGTCAGCGTTGTCCTGGAGGAAACTGGTGAGCACGAGTTCCTATTTTGGGTCCAGGTTGCCCCAGATGGTGACTTCCTTGGTTGCGTCGGGCAGGCCGAGGCAAACTTTCTTCACTGCTGGATTGGCATCCAAGGCAGTGGGGGTGCGCTTTTGCTCAGGCACCGTGAGCGTTGTGGGGTGGACCTTGGCGGCTTCAGCGACCATGATCGAAGCGGCAGCTACATAGGTAGATGTCGAGGTGAGGTCGATGGTCTCGTCCTCGCATCTATAGGAGACCATGATTTCCCCATAGACGGAAAAGATTCTGTTGGGCGCCGGCATCTTCATGATGAGGTACGTGTGATGCGAGATGGCCATGAACCGAGCCAGCATCAGACGACATAGGATGGCGTGGTAGGAGGAGAGGAAGTCCATGACCTCAAACGTTAGCCACTCTGTGCGGTAGTTGGCTTCCGTCCCGAAGGTAACTGGGAGGCAGACACGTCCCAAAGGATATGCCGCCTTGCCGGGCATGACCCCATAGAAGGGTTCATCGCAGGTTGTTATCTTGCTGAAGTCGAACTTCATCTTCTTCAGCGTTTCGGTGAATATGATGTTGAGGCTGCTGCCTCCATCGATGAGCGTCTTGGGGAGCGCAGCTCTGTCCACCGTAGGGTTGACGACCAACGGGTAAGTCCCGGGGTCTGGTATGTGCACCCAATGGTCTTCCCTGGAGAAGGTTATGGGATCCTCCGACCACCTCAGGGGTTTCAGAGCTTCTATGTTGACGAGCTCGATCTCTCGAACTCCGGCGCGGTGCTGTCTTTGTGTTTGGGCAGCCCTGCGACCTCCCACGATGAAGTTGATTTCCCTATTGGGTGCCTGATAAGCACCGTTAGGGTTGCCGCTCGACGGTGGTGGTGGTCGTGTTCTCTCCTTGCACTGGTCATCGTCTCTGCGACGGTCATTGCTGTTGTCGTCGCGGCGGTCGTCACGGCGATCATCGCGGCAGTCATCGCGACGATCATCGTGGCGGTTGTCGCGACAATCATTACGGCGGTGATCATGGCGATAAGGTCACCTATCTTGGTTATCACACCAATCAGGTCGGCGGTACCGGTTGTCGTAGCGCCGGTTGCTGTTGCAGCGGTTGTCGCTGCTGTTGTAGTGGTTGCCGTTGCTGATGGCCTTCTTCGCCGGCTTGGGTTCTTCTGGTACGCCCAGAGCACGCTTTAGCTCGATGCAATCACAGATGGAGTGCTTGGCACCATGGTGGAACTAGCACACGTCGTCCAGGGTTGCTTGGAACTCAGGTCGCATGAAGCTGGAGTTGGCCAGTAAGACCTCGTTGGAGCGCTTGTGCGACTTTCCAGCACCGTCGGAGGCCAGGGCCCCGGACATCTCATTGTTTCTGACTCCCTTGAAGTTGTGGATCACCACGTCTTGAGTGTCCACGAGCTTGTCGACGTACTCCATGAGTTCGGCGATGGTCTTGGTTCCTGCTTCGTGGATCTTCTCGAAGAGCTTGATGTTAGTGACGCCTTTCTTGTATGCGCTGATGACGTCGTCGTCCGTAACTCCAGCGAGCGTATTGCGGTTCTCGAAGAACCGATTGGTGTAGTCCCATAGGGTTTCACCAGTCTTCATGGTCACCCTTGCGAGGTGATGCGTGTTGCCTGGTCGATTATAGGTCGCTTGGTAGTTCGTGGTGAACAACCACGACAGACTTGCCCAGGATGAGATGCACTCATCTGGTAAGTTGTTGAGCCACAAGAGTGGCGCTTGGCCCATGGCTAAGGGAAAGTATCCCGTCATGTGGTCTTCATTGCCACCTGCTGCCTGAGCAGCAATGGTGTACATCTTCAGCCAGATACTCGGGTCGGAGCGACCGTCGTACTTGTCGATGTTCAGCTTGAACTCCTTGGGATATGTCAATTTGCGGAGACATCGTGAGAAGGCCGCGAAGTTGTTGACGATGCTGGAGCCTGGCTGGTCGGCTGCACGAGGTCCTGAGGGGACGACGTATAGATTGCTAGGTGTGTCATTGACTTGGTCGTAGTTGGCACGCCGTTGGATCTTTGCATCGTGCATCGCCCGGAGGTCGGTTGCTTGGATTGGATTGTTAGCATCGAGTGGGTCTGGGCGACCATTGATGCGATCATAGTTTGCACAGTGCCGAATCTCGTGCTCGTCACGTAGTGGCTGCTGAGGGTTGGCTGGAGGAGCCTGTGCGACCTGGATCGGCACGTTCCCTGCAGCTTGAGGTCCTCCGCCTTGAGGTCTTGGGTTGGGTTGTTGCACCACCTCGTTCTCGCCGCCTCCTTCTGCAGCGGCCTGCTGAGGAGCCTGGCGAGCGTTGTTGTTGTTGTTGTTGTTGTCTCGCACCGACCTACTCCATAAGTGCGTGGTGCGCGTCGTCCTGCTGTAGCCTTGGCTTCTTTCCGCATCTGTGGGGTATTCCCCATTTGTTGTATCTCTGCCAAACTTGCCCCCAAGTTGGCTTGGGGGGAGCCGTAGACCTCATGGCTAGCGTCTTCGAAATCTTTGCGCAGGTCGCGCGCCCGCATGCGACCTCGAAGAGGTGGCATCTGGACTTGCTCCTGTGGCTGGACCACAGCTTGACCTCCTGGAGGTGCGCCTTGAGCGTTGTTCTTTGCGTTGTTCTGCGCATTGTTTTGTGGCACTTGGCCACCACCTGGTGCTGCAGTCGCGGCGGCCTGAGCTGCTGCGTTGGCTTGATCAGCTTCGGCCTGGCGGCAGAGAGCTTGATTGGTGTTGTCAGCTTCGCGTTGTGCGCGCTGAGCGCCGGTTTCGCCAGCCTGGACTGGTACATCTGCTGAGACCACAAGAACCTCGCGGTTGGAGAGACCATGACGTGCCAAGACCTCATCACCGTAAGTGTTGGGCGTGAGGATGACACAGGCGACTTGAAACTCGCCACAGTCCGGAGACTGCGCGGGTAGATGGATCGGGCGACCTGAGGTTGCTGAAGGCGGTGTAGGTCGGTGGAGCTTCTTCAAAGCATGGCACTGGCAGGCAGTGTGCTTTGCCTTCTTGTGGAGAAGGCAGGGATCATCATTAAGGTCCCTACGGTTCCCGCAGACCTGGGTCTGTGGGGTAGTCGAGTCTGTTTCAGATTGGATCTGGATCTTCTTCCTCTTGTGGGTGGAAGCCACACGAGCTAAACTGCGCAGGCCCAGAGGCATGCGAGTTGGAGTCAGAGTCAAACTGCTGGAGCACTGGACTCCTTCGCAGATCTTGATCATGTCTGCAAGCATGGTTGCGACACGATCGAGCCCCGCGACGATGTCGCTAGGAGTGGGTGGGTGGGTTTCCGTCAACAAGCTGGATTCGTCCTGCTGAACGGGGTGGGCCGCGGCGTTGTCGAGGATGACTTGGCTGACGGCTGGAGCGGTAGATCCCGACGGCATAGAGCCGAAGCTGATGTTGACGGGATTAGC
This sequence comes from Cenchrus fungigraminus, assembly GCA_036936925.1. Lineage (NCBI taxonomy): Eukaryota > Viridiplantae > Streptophyta > Magnoliopsida > Poales > Poaceae > Cenchrus > Cenchrus fungigraminus. The sequence continues at coordinate 85,749,149 of CM072779.1, read as the reverse complement.
AAGTAAGTCTGCCATGCTGGCAGGGAAGATGACGCCATTGAACGAAGTCATCGAAGTCGCACAAAGAACTTTCGATCTGCCCCTACCTGGCGCGCCAACTATCAGAGGTTTAGTTCTGGACAGTCCATAGGAGGGTTAATCCCGGTGGTTTAGATTCGGTTGGGGGCGATCAGAAGCTAAGGACTCGATGGTTATGCGGAAGCACACGGAACACGGTGAGTTTATACTGGTTCGGGCCTCTAGGGAGTAAAACCCTACATCTAGTTGTTTGTGTAGATTGCTTGAGGATTGCGTATTCAGTACAACGGGGCTCACCCTGCCCGCATTATATTGGCCAGCGGACAAGGTCAGCACCCTGACTCTTGGTCGGTTACGACCGGGAGACCTAAGTCTAGTTGATTACAAGTATTTGCATATATCCTGGACTGCCTGTCGGGTCCACCGCTGTCTTGCCTTGCACGCCAAGTATTATAGTCGTTCCGGATAAGGTCTTCAGGAGGTCGTCGGGGCCACAGATCAAGTCTGTTTGGCCCATTGTCAGGTCGGTTAGTCTTCTGGTGGGCCGGACCCACTTGTCGGGGACGGCCGTGAGACTAGTCGGTGGGGACCCCAGGGTACCCATGTCCCACAATCGGCCCCATGGGAGGGTCCCTTCATCGTCACGGAAGTCATCAGTCTATCGTGATAGAGGCGGAGTGCCTGATCTTTCGGTGAGTGGAGATAAATCCGATCTATTGGAAGTTGACCCTCACGATCCGACTACGACGAGTGAGACTCGAAGTGCCAATGCAATTGCTGAACCAACTCCCGATGGTTACCGACCTTGCTAGCGCAAGATCAGCCTGATCACGAAGATCGTTTCCTGCATGCAATAGAAGAACGAACAAGAAAAAGAGGCGAGCAATCTTACTATCACTCGAAGGTAGAGTTCTGAATCACAGAGGACAACACGTATTTGTTCGTGTTCTGGTGTAGCTAAAGCTAGATGTAAAACAAAACTCAAGTTGTAAAATGAGAAGGACTCTATCTAATATAGAAAAACAAAAGGAGGGGGCGCAGCCCCTAGAGTCGTTGCGGCCACGAGAGGGGGGCGCGGTAGAGGCGGAGTGCCCAATCTTTCGGTGAGTGGAGATAAATCCGATTTGGTGGAAGTTGACCCTCACGATCTGACTACGACGAGCGAGACTCGAGGCGCCAATGCAATCACTGAACCAACTCCCGATGGTTACCGACCTTGCTAGCGCAAGATCAGCCTGATCACGAAGATCGTTTCCTGCACGCAATCGAAGAACGAACAAGAAAAAGAGGCGAGCAATCTTACTATCACTCGAAGGTGGAGTTCTGAATCACAGAGAACAACACGTATTTGTGCGTGTTCTGGTGTAGCTAAAGCTAGATGTAAAACAAAACTCAAGTTGTAAAATGAGAAGGACTCTATCTAATATAGGAAAACAAAAGGAGGGGGGCGCAGCCCCTAGAGTCGACGCGGCCACGAGAGGGGGGCGCGGCCAGGAGGTGGGGCGCGAGCCTGGGCGCCTCCAACCCTAGGCGCCCCACCTGGGCTTCCCTGTTGTGCCAGCAACTACCCTTGTGGGCCTTTATTCTTCAGCAGCATTATGTAGTTCAACTCCCTCGCACAGGCCCGTGTGATTGGCCCAGAAGGCGCAGGTGTAGGAGCCTCTGGCGCAGGTGTAGATGCAGCTCGTACGGACGGTGACGCCTGGAATGGTGCTGCTGGTGTAGATGTACCCGTGTCGGTGGTGATGTCCTCATCATATCGACCTATCTTCTCCAGTGGGGTGACAGTCAAGGGGTTTCAAACCCCTAGAACGTGGAACATCTGCGACAATTCTACCCGTAGAATATTTATAATACTAACATATGTACTCTTTACTATCATTAAAGTTAGTTCAATAAAGTTTAGTTTTTAGTCAGTTTTCTGTCGACCTTTGAAAGTTGATGTCCCTTTTTCTATGTGCTATGTTCATTCCCTCCCCCTCGACACGCTCGGGGGCTTGGCCTTGCCAACTACGGGGTCGTTAGACCTGAGGGTTACGTGCTCTTCCTCCCCCTCGACATGCTCGGGGGCTTGGCCTTGCCAACTAAAGGGTCGTAAGACTCGAGGACCTTTTTCTGCCTTTGGATTGGCTCGTCTCTTGCCTGTTCACCCTTGATTGTGAGGTTGCCAAACCTGGGTCCTAGGCCCCGTTCACGCGCCGATTATACCGTAAGTCTCCCCGCTAAGCTATATAGTCGGTAAGCCGTCCTCTCCGTGAGTAGTGGTTTGTGAATTGAAAACACATGTGCTTCCGAGCCATCAAGGTCGAACATGTAAAAGACTTGGCATCTCAAAGTTGGATTGCTTCTATTAAAAACTTTTACACAAGCACAGAGACTGTTGTGCTCTGGCCAACAAGGGCATGCAAAAGCTAACTTATTTACAAGTCAGGACTACTACTCCTCGCCATCTTCAAAAACAAGGCTCTCCACAACCTTGTCGGCGGCATCTTCCACTTCGGTCTCGACCTCCTGAAGGTTGACTCCGGCCTTGGGGCCATCTGCAATCTTTTGGACTTCTACCTCGGGGAAGTGCGACTTCACCCGAACCAACGTCTCCGCTGTAGCTACCCTGCTAGCAGACTGCAGCAGCTCGTCGACCTTCTCTGGAGCCGCCATGAGCCGCTCCAACAGACTCTTTGGCTCCCCCTCGGTGGGCTGTGAGACGACCTTATTCATGATAAAACCCGCAGCATTCTGGAGGTCGCCTATCTCCACCTCATGACCTGCAATGATCACCTGATCATTATACAGCGACTGCATCGCAACTACGAGGTCGATCTCAAGATCCCTCCTGATTTGTTTTTCGTGAGCAAGTTTTTGACAGACCGTGTACTCACTGCCGGCAAGTGCCTTGTTCTCCTCCTTGAGGGTAGCAATGGCCTTCTCAGCGTCCCGGAGCTCCTCCTTCAAGCGCTTCTGCGTGGCCCTAGCATCTGTTACATCAGCAGTGTCAGCCCAAGTCCAACACCAAGTAAACGTCCACCACGACTTGAGGGAAGCAAGGTTTTACATTCGCTGACCGACTTCAAAGCCGCATCAGTGTTGGCGGCCAAGAGCTTCTGCTCGGCCAGCTCATCAGTGAGCTTCTTCTTCTCATCCTCGAGCTTCTTTTTCTTGAGGGCAGCCTCCTTCTTCACCCGTTCGAGCTCCGTGCCCAACTAATGGGCCTCCAGCGTCACAGCTGTAGCGCCTCTCCATGGATCTGCTCGAGCTTTGGCTCGGGTGGCCATTCTCTGCAAAAGACCAAAACCAATTTGTTAGCTTGTTAGCAAAACCAAAATACCTTCCTGTAATCCTATGGGATAACAGTGACCTCTTACCCCCAGAGCCTCTGACAGGCTGGCGATCGAGCCCTTGACCACTTTGGTATCCTCCAGGTCGTCAAGGATGTCCTCCTCAAAAGGCGTGCCGTTCCAGTCCAACTCCTTGGCCTGGTACGTTTCATACTCAGGCCAATCTCTGGCCCGACCACTTCCTCCCGGCGCAGCACTCCATGGGTGCGGCGGTGTCTCAATCTGATCTTGGTCTGCTACAATGTCGCACGCCTCTTCCAAGGGTTGCGCATTGACTGGAGTTGGCTCCAGAACGACCTTCGGGTCTGTGGGCGGTGGAGTACCACTTGCAACACCAGCATCGACCCCTGAGGTCGCAGCTGGTGGGTGGAGCTTTGCGCTCCTAGATCAGCACCCTGTGTCGTCACTGACACGCTCGGTGAAGAAATCACCGACCTAAATAGTTCAACCTGTCAGACTTCAAGTATGCAAAAGAACAAAACAATAAGAAGGTCGTCAGATCTACTTACTTCGGGATAGACTTGCGGCGTATCTTCAAGGCCTTGGGAGGAGGTCTTGGGGGTACCTACGACTGAATCCCAGATTCAGCTCGGTACCACTGCTTAATCTTCTGCAGGTCCTCTTGGGTGACCTTCTCCACTTCTTCCTTCCGGCGCTTGGTCTCCGGACTTAGCTCCAGGATCTCGAGCGTCTCATCCACCTCTTCAGAATCGCCCTCAGTGGCGACGTCCTTGTCCTGCTGCTCAGGCGGCGGGATGGAGCTCTGGCCCCTCTTGGGCTTCTTCTTGGCGCTCTCTAGCTTCAATGTCTTGGCGGCTTCCGCCTTTGACTGAGAAATCTTGCCAGCAGTCTGCCGCGTTCGGCGAGTCTGCCGGTTCGCGCTCTGCCCGACCTCCTGTACCTCTTCTTCGTCCGCCTCGACCGATGAGTTGGACAAGTACTCATCCACCAGCTGGGCTGGTAGCTGCTGGGTATCCTCCAGTGCCCTTAGCTTCCTCCTCGCCTCCTCGCCTTCGAGCAGTGGCGCAGGAGACCAACTTGCAGCGACCAGAACCTGCACAACAACAACGACGACATAAAAAATTATTAGTGAGGTCGACCTCCTAATAATGGCAATAAAGAGACAACAACAGCAGTGGTGACTTACATAGTCCATAGGATGCTTCAACGAATGCGCCTTCAGGCAGGTCTTGTTGCGGATCACTCCGCAGAAGAGCTCCTTCACCCGGGCGACCATCTCCTCCTTGGAAACCTTCCTGGTGACCTCACGAGTCGGGTCCGTCTGACCCCAGCACTCGTAGGCCGGGTGCACTTGATCCTTGATCGGCTGGATCAAGCGACTGCTGAAACTTATCGCCACTGCGCCTCCCGTCAGGCCGGCCGCCTTAAGCGTGGTGATCTTGGCACGGAGCGGCTTGATCTCTTCCTCCTCACAAGACGTCAAGGAAAGATCCCATTCAGAGACCTTGGTTGGCCCAAAGCCAGTGCACTTTGGGAGGTCCGACTTCTGATTTGACACATAAAACCACTCTGACTTCCAGCCAGAGTTGTTGTCTAGCAACTCCATATCTATATATTCTACCTTACGACCTGATCTAAGGTAGAATCCTGCGCTACCTACAACTTGCGACTTCCCAAGTCGCTTGACATGAAAGAAATCCGCCACAGATTGAAGTGTGGAGGGATGCCTAAATAGGCCTCACACATGTGAATAAAGGCGGAAACAATAGTAATGGAATTTGGGACAGGTGTACCAGCTCCAGGCGGTAGTAATGGAGAAGACCTCTGAAGAAATCCCCCGCAGGAATGTTGAAGCCGCGCTCGAAGAAGGATGCGAAGACGACCTGCTCCGTGACGTCCTCCGTCGAGAAGCCTTGGCCGGTAGGCGCCTTCCACTCCACCTCCTCCTTGGGCCTCACCAGCCCGCGCTCCACCAGCGCCTGGATGCGGGCCTCCGTCATCTCCGACGGGACCCACTGCTTCTCCGGTGCGGGACCTTGCTCCGACATCTCCTCTTCCTCCTCGGCCAACCCCTACGATCTAGACCTAAAGAAGCAAAGGGTCTTCAAGCGCAAGCGACGACGGTGGTGGTGGTGCGGTGCGCGGCGACGGGCTCCGGCTCTAGCTGTGGCGGCACAGGGGATTCGAGCAGCAGCGATGGCAAAATGGGAAACCCTAACACTGCAGATACGAGAAAATGTGAGTCGGGTCTGCCCCCACACACTACGACCTTAATATAGGCCTCCGAGGCCCAACGAATTGTTACTGGGTCAGCGCGTCCAACAGCCCTGTGCCAACGGGTCACTGAGCCCAACGGGTATTTACCACAGATCGATTTTTTACCGCTAACGGCTAGTTTCCAGGGAACGGCTACGCCAACAGTTAGATCCTAATTTACTCCGTTAATTTAGCATGTCTCTTCGGAATCATACTTTGGTGGCCTACTAGGTCGTCAAGACCTCTCTGGAGGTCGGAGGAACATCGCTTGCTATCAGGTCGTCCTGATAGCGTCCACGACCTCTTTGAGGTCCGTGGACCTCTTAACACTGTCCCTGACCTTTTTTAAGGTCGGTAGACACCTAGATGACATCAAAACAGGTCGTAGGGGGTCCATTCCCTCTACGAATGATATTACACGCGACTCGACAGAAGAGTGTGAACTTTACATACGTGACTCCATGTCTACATGGTCGTCGCAAGCCCCATCTGGTCCTTGACCAGTTACAAGATACAAACTAGATCATCCCCATAATGGGAATGATTGAAGACCTGATCTACCTAGAGCGAATCTTGCCATGCTTTCTGCTATAGTAGGGTACATCGCATGTTTTTGTCCAGCTTCAGGACCTTCGTGGAGACCTCTCGTAAATCGGTGGCCTGACGCTGCTCCTAGCAGATCGTTCAGAGCCCCCGACTTGGGCATGCAGATGCGCGCTTCACCCTGAGTCACCAGCAAGCCAAATAGCATTGTTTGTCGTTGCAAACCATGCTGCCAGTTCTCTTCTGGCCTCCGGACCCACTCGGAGATGCCAAGGTGCAGGATGGGAGAATGATGTGTCTACTACTGATTTTTCCCTCCTGAATCCTTCCACCTCCCTGAGGGCGTACTCTTGGGTGCAAGGGAAAACGCTCATCGCGGTGCTCCACACTTTGCAAGTATTCTTCTAGCCTCAACTCTGTACAATTCCTTTCTTCTACACTCTGGTGGATGAAGGCATGCCCACGGAATGACATTATGGCTACAATGAAACTCCATGATCTTCTCTACAGCGATAGCTTTGCCTCTGAGCGTTGGCTCTATTGATAAGCGAGTCCCGCACTCAGTCGACCTCCACACTGTGTGCATGTGACCTTGGTTACTGTACGCATGCAAAGCTTTCGTTATTCTCCCCCCGACACAAGATGACAAAGTTAGGTGTCCTGCACCTGATGCAATGCGCACTGTTTGCATGTGAGCTCCCCCCTAATTTCACCACCCGTGACCAGCATAGTATGTGCCTTTGCCGGACTTTGTCTGTTGCGCTCGGACAAATATCTTTTTGTCAGATGCGATCCTATCATGTTGTGCTGAGTGAGATGGCCGGCGACCTCGTGCTACTTTTGCACTATTGCTCCCTCAACCTACAGTTCACCTCTCCAACTAGCCTGACTCCGTGTCAGACGGTCCAGCTGCCACATGGTCTTGTACCTGCTAGTTCTACGACTTCTTCAAATCTACGACCTACTACGACCTCACCCGACGACATTCGTGCCCGCTACGGCTCTGCGTCTTATTTGCACCCTCTGTGGCTCTGCGTCCTGGTGCACCCGCTACGGCTCTGCATGTAAACGAACCTTATACCAATCAGCCTATATTTATGTCTTCCGAGCAGAATGGTCGTAGGTTCGATTGAAGACCTTCCGGGGTAGGCGTGCCTTGCTGCTCTGCCAGATTCGTCTAGGCGCCTAGAGTCCAAATCAACCACGTCTACGATGTTCTACGATTTTCGACAGGCCTCCTGAAGGTCGGTGTGCCCGGTACCTTGGTCGGTAATACCTCGATACCATGGCTCCGCTGGATAATTGGTAGCTATGCTGATTGTCTGGGCACCAAAATGGCCTTTCCGGAGGTCGGTGTGCTGTGGTTCCTAGGTCTCTTACGACCTAGGTGCTATTTCGGCCCTGCCAACCAAGTTGGGCGCCCTGGATGTGTGACCTCCTGCAGGTTGGTGTGTGTTTCTAGCCCTGCCAGCCCGCTCTGGACACCATTGGAAAGATTGCTTCAAAGGAATGAAGACCTCTCTATGGGGTGCGCGTCAAACTGGCCCTGCCAGGCATCTCTGGGTGCTTGGGCGCTATTAGCGTGAGACCTTCTTGAGGTCGGCATGCCTCGAGTGGCTCTGCCAGACTCTTTGCAGCCATGCAAGATGTCTGCGTGCCTCTACAACTGATTCTCCACGACTACAACGAAAATCGCTTGTTCATGACCACAACGACAATTACTTCTTCCTTTTTGACCATCAAAGCAGTCCTGCTGCCTACTTCAATGCTCGGGGACTACTATACGAGTGCGTTTTTCAAACGCCCTCTAGTTTTCCTCGTCATTTCGACCTTCTGGGAAACCTTGTTTCTCATCAAATCGGCTCTTGAGCTGGTTTATTCTTCTTCTTCTCCTTTTTTGGATCATCGAAGCAGTCCTGCTGCCTACTTCAATGCTCAGGAACTACTATACGAGTGCGTTTTTCAAACGCCCTCTAGTTTTCCTCATCATTTCGACCTTCTGGGAAACATTGTTTCTCATCAAATCGGCTCTTGAGCTGGTTTCTTCATCTTCTCCTCCTTTTTTGGATCATTGAAGCAGTCCTGCTGCCTACTTCGATGCTCAGGGACTACTATACAAGTGCGTTTTTCAAACACCCTCTGTTTTTTCATCATCACTCAAACCTATTAGAAGCCTGCTTCCTTTAGGTCGTCACTTGATCTCACTGCGTTCAAGATTCTACAATCTGGTCGACTATTAAAGATCCTTTATTTTTTGGACCAACGTGCACGCTTATCGACCTGTGGATAACTCCACGACTTTGTCATGATTATATCCAGTTCGACGTGCCTACACATCGCTCGAGGGCTTGTGGGACATGGGTACCCTAGGGTCCCCACCGACCAGTCTCACGGTCATCCCCGACAAGTGGGTCTGACCCACCAGAAGGCCAACCGACCTGACAGTGGGCCCAACAGACCTGATCTGTGGCCCCCACGACCTCCTGAAGACCTGATCCAGAATGACTACAAGACTTGGCGTGCAAGACAAGACAACAGTGGATCCGACAGGTAGTCCAGGATATATGGAAATAGTTGTAATCAACTAGACTTAGGTCTCCCTGTCGTAACCGACCAGGAGTTAGGGCGCCGACCTTGTCCGCTGGCCAATATAAGGCGGGCAGGGCGACCCCATTGTAACCATACAATCCTCAAGCAATCTACAACAACAACTGGACGTAGGGTTTTACTCTCCGAAGGCCCGAACCAGTATAAACTCACCGTGTTCCGTGTGCTCCACCATAACCATCGAGTCCTTAGCTTCCGATAGCCCCCAACCGAATCTAAACTATCGGGATTAACCCCCTGTGACTGTCCAGATCTAAACCTTCGACAATCGGTCTAATCGGTGCTGTCCACTGGTCTGACCGGTGCAGGGATTCCAGTGGAAACTTAGCTGGTTCTTGGTTGGTTCTTGTTACTTGCTCGCAGAGTTCTTCTGGTGCAAATTTGCCTTTGGTGTGTTTCGGGTTGCTGGAGTTTTGGTGTGGTTGTCTGATGCGAACCCGCTGGAGTTTGTGGCTGATCTTTCGATGAGAGGTATGGGGGGTAACTCGATTGGAGGAGACGACGTTCACAGCCCGACTTCAACCTTTCCAAGGATGCGCCTTAGCAACCGATACACCACCTCCTATGGCTGCAGTGATCTTGTGGAGCGTGTCAACCGCCACTAGGGCACCCGTTCCTGCAAGTAATCGAAGAACAAGCAAGAACTAGTATAACAAGCAATTCAATTACAAATGTGGAGATAGAAACCAATATGATATCACAAAGTTGGGGTTCCGAATCAGGTAGAACGGGTGGTCTAGCCGACACAAGCGTCTACAAGGAAGTAGCAATGGCTAAACTTACAACGAAACAAAACCCAGTCTGTTTGTGACGGCTATGGGGGTATATGAGAGGGTAGGGTCACGACCAGGACCTGGTGGGGGTCGTGCTCCAACCCTAGGATGCGCCCCTATGGGCTCCAACATGATACACAGGCCAAAACCGGGTGACGCAGCACCTTGACAGATTCTGGACGTCCACTTGTTTCAACGATTCCCGTCGACTCAGATATTATTTTGACATGAAACCAGTTCCGTTGGAAGCTCTATCAAATTATCAATCCAACCATATGAAGAACTTCCCAAATGGAGTCTGTATGAGGTCGTGGCGTCCGTTGCAAGTTGGCCCAGTCATGCAGTCTAAATCCAGTGCCCAAAACATGTTGGCCTTGATCTCTTTTCATCTTTGGGCCAAAAGTGACGTGGTGGCGTGGTGGAGGACGTGGGGAACACTTGGACTTGGCCCCCAATCAATCTCTTTGGTCCTCCATGCCTTCCATGTGTGTTGAGCACCCTTTTTGATCCACGTAAGTATTTCTGAAAATGACAACCAACAAACATTATAGTGCAGCAACAATTCATCAAATGTATTGGATACAATGATGATAAGGAATCGGTTCACCTTAGAATAAAAAACATGCTATTGTGGTCATATCCGAGACGGTGATGTCCTCATCATTCTCCCCTTCTTGGCTGCAAGTCGTCCTCGACTTGCTTCGGTGGCATCCGAAGGTGCTTGGGTTGATGTTTGAACACGGAGCGACTAGTATGCTGCAAGTCGACAACCAACGATGCTCCCCTTCCTTGGGCTGACCCTGTTTCTCAAGAAAACAACTAGAAAAACTTTGCAAGACATTATTAGTGTTAGGGCAGCCCCCTATTTGATCATGGTATTTTAGCCCAAAAGGATATTTCAGATTAGAGCAAATATAAACTTTATGCACAAAATATTCTCCTTTGCAATTGTGCTTGCCAATAAAGTGAAATGTATGATTTGACATGCATGCCAGTTCAAGATATGCAAAAAGTTCTTGCTCTAAACATTTTAGATCACAAAGAATATCAAATTCAATATAACCTAAAGTATTTAGAGAAGACATCAATTTCAGTTCATCTTTTGCACAAGTAATAGGATGAAAAAGCTTTTCTCTAGCATATATGTACGGTTCCAAACCATTTGTATCACACTTATTCACTGCTTGTGGCATAGGAGTAGAAGAAGCATCAGCATATATATGTACGGTTCCAAACCATTTGTATCACACTTATTCACTGCTTGTGGCATAGGAGTAGAAGAAGCATCAGCATATAAGTCCTCTATATCACAAGGAACAGCAACCAAATCATCTTGTGACAAAATCAAATCAGCAGTAGGTACCACTATTTGTTGCTCTTGATTAGCAAGCAGAGTGGACAAATTTCCAACATTATGGGTCACATCATTCTTGCAACTACTCACAGATGAAATAATTCTTTTCAGCACTCACAACAAGCCATAACAATGAACCAATATTGTTGTATGATTTGCTAAGTAACAAGATTCGAATTTCAGAATTGAGCCCTTTGATGAACCTACTCATATTATCTTCCCTACATTCTTGCAATCCACCAAAAATGACTCAAATCTTAAAGGTATGATAGTATTCCTTGACAGTCCTACTACCTTACTTAATTGTCTAATTTTGCAAGCAAGCAATCAGCATAATATTTAGGAACATATTCATCATGGAAAAAGCATTTTAAAATCTTTCCATGTTTATGGAACTTTGCTGTGCCTACAAATATGTTTCCACGTAGTCAAAGCATAATATGCTGGTATGTTTGATCCTCACGCTTACATTAAATGGGAGCTTAAGGACCGATCGACTGTGTGACCTTGATCTTTGGGCTATTTACGTACAAATCGTTCGCTCACGTATGGGTGGGGTTCGGTCCGAGAACTAGTTTGTGGATAGCATTCAGCTTGTAGGCGGATCGGTGTGATCGTGTGAGGGGGACGGGTTATACCCCCAGTAGACGTCGCCCCGGCTCCTCTGGGGATGGTTTCACAGCTTCGAGGCCCTGCTGGCAAGTTTCGCACCCTAGTTCAAGACGAGTCAGGCTCAGAGAGGCAGGAGAGTGCTATCCACTGCTAGGTCTCCCGCCGTTAGGTAGGGATGTGGATTAGAGGCATCCGTTTCTGCCCTATCCGGCGGGTCTAGTTGTACAACCTCTGCAGAGTGTTCAACCTATAGCTATAGTCTGTGTCCACTGGTATGGACAGCCCTTTCGATCTCTCACCTGGCTAGTCTTTTCTGTGTTGCTTCTCTCCCCTGTGTGTGTGGGCCCGGCTTTGTGCCGTTGAAATGTGGGGATAGGAGTTGGTGACCCCACATCGTAGATGAGAGTGGGATGCTGAGTCTTGGTTGAGATTCGGTACTTTGGTGTATATTCCTTGGTTGGGGTGTCGACCCCAGAGGTGTTTGCCTCGGAGGTGCGGATCTCTTCGGAGATGGTGACCTCTCTGCATTTCTGCTTACCTTGATGTTGCCACCGCTGCTGCTGCATAAACTTACTACAGCCATATATAGGCTTATCCATGCATACTAGAATTCATCCTTTGCTTTCGCTCTTTGTTGGGAAGCTGACGTGACCTACTCGCTTATCGAGTAGATGGTGGATTTACAGACTCGGAGCCTGACTACAACTTCGAGAACGACGGCTGGGAGGACTGAGGCTTGTTCTACGCTCGAGCTGCCTATGGGAGATGGTTTCTACTCCGCTACATGAGTTCCGCTGCGTAGACAATTACTCTGTTTGATTCAGTCCTGTTGGACTTGTACCCGGCATGTGCCGATGAGATGTACTCAGATGTTTAATTTTTAATAATGTTAATTATGTGGACCTTCTATATTCCTTTCTGTTCTGTATGGATTTATTACCATTTGAGACAGGGATTGCACGTGATAGCCTCTTGGGACTATCACAGAGGTGCAGAGGATCAGGTTTCCATTCTCGGAAATCCGGTTCGTTTCAGTAGACGCCAAAGTGCCCCATGAGACCGCTTCCATGCGCTTCCTGTAACAACAAAAGACGAACTGAGCTAGCTAGAACACACAGCTTGTTAGCGCGAAATAGGAACCCATCCTGTATTTGAAATTTTCCCCATGGTTTGCCATTAATACAATGGGCGAAAGCATCTTTAAAATCAGCAACGTCTACATATTGATTCTTCACAGTGTGCAAGCCAAAGATTTTAAAATCTAATTGTGATAGCATGGTACAGCGACGAGACAAAGCATCAGCAATAACATTGTCCTTCCCATTCTTGTGTTTAATATTGTAAGGAAAGGACTCAATGAATTCTACCTATTTAGCATGATGACGATTCATATTTGTTTAGGTACGAATATGTTTCAAAGCCTCATGATCAGAATGAATTATGAACTCGCGATGACAAAGATAGTGCTGCCATATATGCAAAGTGCGCACTAAAGCGTAAAGCTCCTTATCATAAGTAGAATATTTCAGACTAGCACCGCTTAATTTTTTCACTAAAATAAGCAACTGGTTTTCCTTCTTGTAACAAAAAAACACCTAGCCCAATACCGCTAGCATCGCATTCAAGCTCAAACACTTTATTAAAATCAGGCAATTGCAAGAGGGGAGCATGGGTTAACTTATCTTTCAAAGTGTTGAACGCTACCTCCTGTGAATCACTCCAAGCAAACGGCACATCTTTCTTTATAGGCTCATGTAGAGGCGCTGCAATGGAGCTAAAATCACAAACAAACCTGCGGTAGAAACCTGCAAGTCCAAGAAAGCTCCGAATTTGTGTGACCGTCGTCAGTGTAGGCCACTCTTGATTGGCAGCAATCTACTACTATCCACCTCAATGCCCTGTGGAGTAACAACATAACCAAGAAACGAGACACGTTGTATGCAAAAGATGCATTTTTCCATGTTAGCAAATAAGTGGGCAGCACGCAACGCGTCAAAAACAGGACTCAAATGATCCAAATGTTCTTCCATAGATTTGCTATAAATAAGGATATCATCAAAATAGACAACCACAAAAAATCCTATAAGGGCCTCAGAACTTTATTCATCAATCGCATAAAAGTACTGGGGGCATTAGTCAATCCAAACGGCATAACCAACCATTCATATAAACCAAATTTCATTTTAAAATCCGTATTCCATTCATCACCAAATTTCATTCGAATCTGATGGTAGCCACTACGCAAATCAATCTTAGTGAAAATAATGGCACCACTAAGCTCATCTAGCATATCATCAAGGTGTGGTATAGGATATCGATAACGAATGGTGATGTTATTAATAGCACGACAATCTACACACATACGCCATGACCCATCTTTGTTTGGAACAAGTAAGATAGGAACTGAGCAAGGGCTAAGAGACTCATGAATGTAACCCTTATCAAGCAAATTCCTGCACCTGGCGTTGTATCTCCTTCGTGTCATCCGGATTGGTACGGTACGGTGCGCAGTTTGGAAGCTGTGCGCCTGGATGAGGTTGATCTGGTGCTTAATGCCACGAAGCGGTGGGAGACCTGGTGGCAAGTCTTTGGGAAAGACATCAGCGTACTCCTGCAAAATGTTAGCAACCACAGGGGGAATATCCAGAGATGGTGCATCATCAATTGACACAAGCACACTAGAGCATACAAGTTGCTGAGGACATCACCGGCTCGGATACGACCACAATAGCATGTTTTTATTCCAAGGTGAACCGATTCTTTATCATCGTTGTATTCAATACATTTGCGGAACTGTTGCTGCACTATGATGTTTGTTGGTTGTCATATTCAGAAACACTTACGTGGATCAAAAAAGGTGCTCAACACACATGGAAGGCTTTGAGAACCAAAGAAGTTGATTGGGGGCCAAGTCCAAGTAATACCCACGTCCTCCACCAGGCCACCACGTCACTTTTGGGCCAAACATGGAAAGAGATCAAGTCCAACACGTTTTGGGCGCTGGATTCGGACTGCATAACTGGGCCAACTTATGACGGATGCCACGGGCACATACGGAGTCGGATTGGGACGTTCAAGTACTTTCTGAAACCGGGTTGAAGTTAACTTTCATATGGATCCAGACTCATGCCCATATCTATCCTGAGACGTCGGCAATCTACGAATCTTTGACCGAAGGTCTTTCTGTCCAGGGTGCTACGCCACCGTATTTTGGCCCATTGGCCCGTGTATCATGTCGGAGCCCATAGGGGCGCGTCCTAGGGTTGGAGCACGACCCCCACCAGGTCCTGGTCATGCCCCTACCCTCTCATATACCCCCATAGCTATCACAAACAGATTGGGTTTTGTTTCGTTGTAAGTTTAGCCATTGCTACTTCCTTGTAGACGCGTGTGTCGGCTAGACCACCCGTTCTACCTGATTCGGAACCCCAACTTGGTGATATCAGATTGGTTTCTATCTCCACATTTGCAATTGAGTTGCTTGTTATACTTGTTCTTGCTTGTTCTTCGATTGCTTGCAGGAACGGGTGCCCTAGTGGCGGCTGACGCGCTCCACAATATCACTGCAGCCATAGGAGGTGGTGTATCGGTTGCTAAGGCGCATCCTTGGAAAGGTTATAGTCGGGCCGTGAACGTCGTCTCCTCCAATCGAGTTATCCCCCACGTCTCAAATCGAAAGAACACCCACCAGGACCTGGTCGTGCCCCTACCCTCTCATATAACCCCATAGCCATCACAAACAGATGGGGTTTTGTTTCGTTGTAAGTTTAGCCATTGCTACTTCCTTGTAGACGCGTGTGTCGGCTAGACCACCCGTTCTACCTGATTCGGAACCCCAACTTGGTGATATCAGATTGGTTTCTATCTCCACATTTGCAATTGAGTTGCTTGTTATACTTGTTCTTGCTTGTTCTTCGATTGCTTGCAGGAACGGGTGCCCTAGTGGCGGTTGACGCGCTCCACAAGATCGTGACAGCCATAGGAGACGGTGTATCGGTTGCTAAGGCGCATCCTTGGAGGGTTGTAGTCGGGCCGTGAACGTCGTTTCCTCCGATCGAAGTTATCCTCCACGCCTCTCATCGAAAGATCGGCCACAAACCTTAGCGGGTTCACATCAATTGGTATCAGAGCGAGGTTTATCGGTGAGAGACTAGCAATCCTTTGTTGTTTTTAACTTCCTATAGTCCAGAAAAGCCACAAAAAAATTTAGATTAGTTTACCCACTATCCCATAAACCTTTTAAGCCTTTACTAGTACTGCTTAGTTTGGGCTTGTTGAGTTTTCGGTTGCATCGGTTGTGTCGAGTTGCTGGTCTTAGTGTCTAATCCTTTAGAGTTTTGAGTTCTATCACGTTTTGTCACCACGAGATCCATTGTCATCATATACATCGCTGCTGCGTTTTGGCCACCACGGATCCATCTTAAGTCCGATTCGTGTGCTTAAATACAATCTGGAAAGCTTATCTTGTTACCTTTCCAATGGATCTAGCCTTGTCCCGAAATTCATTTTGAGCATTCCGCAATTGTGCTAGAGATCAGCGATCTGCAATCTGTGTAAACTCATCCTTTTGTGCGGATTTGTCTTGATTTTCAGCAAGGGAGAAAGAAAGAAATAGAAAAAAAAGAAGAGAAAAAAAGGAGAGAAAAGATTTTGATCTCGCTGCATTGGTGTAAAAAAAAGAAGAAAGAAAAGGAGAGAGGAAGAAAAAAAATTTGGGGCTGATTTCTTTGTGCTCTTTGTGCTGTGCTAGTTGCTCTTTGTTGGTGATTACCTTTGTGCCTAGGCTCACGTCTCTAGCATGGTTTAGCCTAGGACCAGCATAGTACCGCCGTTGAACGATTATTCAGCTTGCTTTTATAACTAATGTGGTGCTAGTTCATTCCTTGTTTCAGCCCACCTATAACTCCACATATTCGACTACAGCTTGACAGGTCTTGTTGCTGCGGGACCGATACACTTTCTTCGAGGTTTACATCTTGTTGGTTGCCGTCCCATCCTGTTTTGCATGGTAAGAACTTGTAAGAGCTTGTTTTGAACAAGTTGAGTTTGAGAGAATTACACCGACACATCCTAGTAGTTAATAGGGGATACATATTATTTTTGTGTTTCGTGTTTTCTACTAATCATGGCAGGTGATATAAAGATTTTTGAGCAGTTGAAGCTAGATCGTCATCTTCAAGATATCATTCAACAATTACCATTATATGCTGGTATGTTTGATCCTCATGCTTACATTGAATGGGAGCTTAAGGTAGATGCAGAATTTGATAAGTATGACTTGTCTGAACATCAAATGATTTTTGCTGCTTCTAGTGCTTTAACAAATTATGCTTTGACTACATGGAAACATATTTGTAGGCACAACAAAGTTCCACAAACTTGGAAAGATTTTAAAATACTTTTCCGTGATGAATATGTTCCTGAATATTATGCTGATTGCTTGCTTGCAAAATTAGACAACTTGAAGCAAGGTAGTAGGACTGTCAAGGAATACTATCATACCTTTAAGATTTGTGTCATGTTTGGTGGATTAGATGAATGCAAGAAAGATGTTATGAGTAGGTTCCTGAAAGGGCTTAATTCTGAAATTCGAACCATGTTAATTAGCAACTCATACAACAATATTGCTTCTTTGTTTTGGCTTGCTCTTAGCGCTGAAAAGGAGATTCTTTTATCTGTGAGTACTTGCATGAATGATGTGAACCATAATATTGAATATTTGTCCAATCTGCATGCTAATCAAGAGCAACATATAGTGGAACCTGATGCTGATTTGATTTTGTCAAATGATGAATTGCTTGTTGTTTCTTGTGATAAAGAGGACTTTTGTATTGATGCTTCGTTTACTCCTATGCCACAAGTTGTGAATAAGAGTGATACTTCTTCTCAGATTGCAGCACCTTTACTAGAGTTAGAGCACTCTCTTTTTCCCCTTGTTGTTCATAACACTTTGCAGGAGGAAGAGAACAACATATTTGAGTGCATTCAGCAATTTGAGCAACAACATGCGCCGCAAAAGTGTGAAAAGAATGATTGTGCGGCACCTGCAATGTCAAAGGTGAGTCAGCAAAACAACAAACTCAATGCTGAAATCAGTCCATGTGAGTATCACGCTTCACTCGTATCTACAACACACCTAGTACATGGAGATGATGATTCTATTCTTGATTATACACATGCTGAAACAAGGTGTGTTCATTGCATTGCTAGTGAGAAAGAGGAGTTTGAAATTATATCTTCTTCAAATTGTTTAGGTTATATCGAACTTGATTTTCTTTGTGACCTGAAAAGTTTGGTGAAGGAATTATATGACAAATCTGATTTGCCAAGTTTTAATCATTGTTTGCTTCATGCAATTGGCAAATATGATAGTGAAGGACAATATTTGGTGCATAGAATTTATATTTGCTCAGATCTGAAATCTCCATTTGGGTTACATGACCATGATAAAATAGGGGGCTGCACTAATGCTAACAATGTCTCGCAAAGTCCTTCTAGATTTTCTCTTAGGCAACAGGGTCACCCCAAAGAAGGGGAGCATTGCTGGTTCTCGCTTTGCAGCATACAAATCGCTTTGTGTCCCAACATCGAGGCAAGCACTTTTAGATGCCACCAGAGCAAGTCGAGGACGACTTGCAGCCAAGAAGGGGAGAATGATGAGGACATCACCGGCTCGGATACGACCACAATAGCATGTTTTTATTCCAAGGTGAACTGATTCTTTATCATCGTTGTATTCAATACATTTGCTGAACTGTTGCTGCACTATGATGTTTGTTGGTTGTCATATTCAGAAACACTTATGTGGATCAAAAAAGGTGCTCAACACACATGGAAGGCTTGGAGAACCAAAGAAGTTGATTGGGGGCCAAGTCCAAGTAATCCCCACGTCCTCCACCAGGCCACCACGTCACTTTTGGGCCAAACATGGAAAGAGATCAAGTCCAACACGTTTTGGGCGCTGGATTCGGACTGCATAACTGGGCCAACTTATGACGGACGCCACGGGCACATACGGAGTCGGATTGGGACGTTCAAGTACTTTCTGAAACCGGGTTGAAGTTAACTTTCATATGGATCCGGACTCATGCCCATATCTATCCTGAGACTTCCACAATCTACGAATCTTTGACCGAAGGTCTTTCTGTCCAGGGTGCTACGCCACCGTATTTTGGCCCATTGGCCCGTGTATCATGTCGGAGCCCAGAGGGGCGCATCCTAGGGTTGGAGCACGACCCCCACCAGGTCCTGGTCGTGCCCCTACCCTCTCATATACCCCCATAGCCATCACAAACAGATTGGGTTTTGTTTCGTTGTAAGTTTAGCCATTGCTACTTCCTTGTAGACGCGTGTGTCGGCTAGACCACCCGTTCTACCTGATTCGGAACCCCAACTTGGTGATATCAGATTGGTTTCTATCTCCACATTTGCAATTGAGTTGCTTGTTATACTTGTTCTTGCTTGTTCTTCGATTGCTTGCAGGAACGGGTGCCCTAGTGGCGGTTGACGCGCTCCACAAGATCGTGACAGCCATAGGAGACGGTGTATCGGTTGCTAAGGCGCATCCTTGGAAGGCTGTAGTCGGGCCGTGAACGTCATTTCCTCCGATCGAAGTTATCCTCCACGCCTCTCATCGAAAGATCGGCCACAAACCTTAGCGGGTTCACATCACAAGTGCATAGCATGGCAAATGAGCAATGCGTAGATCAGCAAAATCAACACGTGTAGCAAATAAAATAGGAGCATTCAACTTGATTTCAGAATTAACAGAGGGTGACAGTTCAAGTTGTTTAGCAGTTTTAGCAGCTCAACCAAGATCATCTTTAACAATTTGTTCAGGTGTCATCGGATGTATAATTATTTTATGACCCTTAAACATGAAAGAATAATGATTTGAATGACTATGATGCAAGCTATCAGTATCATATTGCCAAGGTCGACCAAGTAACAAAGAGCATGCTTCCATGGGAACATCATCACAATCGACAAAATCAGAATAAGCACCCCTGGAGAAAGGAACACACACGGAACGTGTCATTCTTATTTTACCACCATTATTAAGCCATTGAATGTGATACGGGTTCAGATGCTTACGAGTGGGTAATGACATTTTTCTACCAGCATGGTACTCGCCAGATTGTTGCTGCTGCACAACACCCTTTGTATGGAACAGAGTGTCGCTGATTCTTCTCGGGCAAAGCAACCTGTGTACTAAGAACACGATGCGCAACAATACTTTCATACCTATCGGCGTCGCTCCGGTTGATGAGCACGACCCAGCACACCTCTCGGGGAAAGGCCCAATCGCCCCAAAAGACTAGTCTGTTAGGGGAAGGGTGGCTCTCCCCTTTAAGGTGGCTTCCTCCTCCCAAGCTAAGCAAGGTAGGATAATGAGGCTCACACGGTCGCCGCCCGACTACAACTGGGCCACATGGCCCATTTATGTTGCGTCTTTGCCAACGGGTAATAGTGGAGGATGTCCTCATCATTATCCCCTTCTTAACAAGGGCCCAGCTCTGATACCAAATGATGAGTACGGCCCAGCACACCTCTCGGGGAAAGGCGACATGACACCCATGCATACGACCATGATTGGTGTATGGAATGGAGTAGAAGAAGTCCAGCACGGGTGTCCAAGTCGATGAGGAGGCACAAGGCTAATCCGGTTCGAGTCCCCAAGGTGGAGGCCCAAAGCAATTCAAGTTCGAGCCCAGTTCGGAGTCCAGGACCAGTGCGCACTAAAAACGACGCCCAGGTCGCATACAAAGTCGGGTTTGGACGTTCTTTATATGGTTGGAAGCACAATTTCATAGAGCTTCCAATGGCATCGAATGCAGGCCCAAATTCGTCGCGAGTCAACAGGAATCATCGAAAGAAGTTGACGTCCAGAATCTACCAAGGTGTTGCGTTGCCGGTTTGTTGGGCCTTAAGCCCAAGTTCAGGGTGCCCCATCCTAGGTTGCCCCCAACCCTAGGACGCTCCTCCTCATATACTCAGTAGCCGTGGCATTTAGAACTCGAGTTTTGTTTTACATCTAGCTTTAGCTACACCAGAACACGCACAAATATGTGTTGTCCTCTGTGATTCAGAACTCCACCTTCGAGTGATAGTAAGATTGCTCGCCTCTTTTTCTTGTTCGTTCTTCGATTGCGTGCAGGAAACGATCTTCGTGATCAGGCTGACTTTGCACCGGCAAGGTTGGTAACCATCGGGAGTTGGTTCAGCGATTGCATTGGCGCTTCGAGTTCGCTCGTCGTAGTCGGATCATGAGGGTCGACAACCACCTAATCGAATTTATCTGCACTCACCGAAAGATCGGGCACTCCGCCTCTATCGAGTGGTATCAATTTTCCAGGTTGATCGGTGAGTTTATCCAGCGTTTTTATTTCCTACAGTCCACAAAAACCAAACAAAAATTTACTTTCAGGTTAGATCCTTGTTCCAACAACCGTTTAGCCTTGCACATTCTTTCAATAAGTGTCTTCGTTGAATTTGTGTGCTTACTCGTTCAATTGTTGCTGGTTACTTGTGTTTAATCTCTTGTTTCTCATTTTTTAACCCTAATTTCGCTGCCGCCGCACTCACCATCAGCGCTGCACCCATCTCTCCTCGTGCCGCGCTCGCCTGCCCATCGCGTTATCCCCCCTCCCTATCCTGTGAGTTTGGAAAGTTCAAAAAAAGAAGGAAAAAAAGGAAAGGAAATAAAGGAAAGGAAATAAAAAAGGAAAGCAATCAAAAAAAAGGAAAGAAAAAAAGCAATAAAAAAAAGAGAAAGTCCAAACAGGAAGGGAGACGGACACTGACCCACGCGTGACGTGCCCCTATCGGCCGCGACCACCCTGGGCGACGCCGAGGCCACCTGCCCAGGTCACATTCCGAGCCCCTCCCCCATGCACCCTCCGTTTCCCCCACGCTGTGCCAGCTCTTCATCTCTCTTTTGTTAGTGCCATATTCTGAGTTTGGCCTTACTCTAGAGAGAGAGAGAAAGTGTGTGTCACAACTTGCTGTTGGAGATCCTCTGTGTTCATATTATCAGTTTTGAGGACTCCTGCAAAAAAACAAAAGAAAACAAAAGCAAAAAAATAGCAAATTGTTGCACCCTCTCCTGCTTCCTTGCTGTCCTTTCTATTTCACTTGTTGCTAGCAGCATTTGATCGTGTTTAGCACTCTTATTCAACTTTGCATTATTGTTTGATTGTGCTAATCCTTGGTTTGAGTGCAGCCTACCCAGAACTCCACATAGTTCTACGACGAGCAGATTTTGTTTCTCCAGGCAATCACTCCTCTAATCTTTCGCGAGTTCCACCGGTTGGTTGCAGGTCGCCCCTGTGTGCGTGGTAAGAACGTATAAGAATTTAATAATAGCACTAGTGTGAGCGTCTTGTGAGCCGTTCCACCCCTGTTTTTGGTCTCGTTTTGTTTTCTATTTGCCCTAACCATGTCACAAGATGTAGACACGAAGGATGAACAGCCGCAGGTCACTAAGAAGGATTACGGTGGTGCCACGGAGATAGACGCTGGAGACCTTCGTGGACGCGCCCGTCGTGTGTTCATCCGTGGTGGTAATGATTCTTTTGCTAAGATTAAATTTCAAATTCCACCTTTTAATGGCAAACATGATCCTGCTGCATATCTTGATTGGGAGTTAGAGGTTGAACAAAAATTTTCCTGTCCTGATATTCCTGTTAGTTCTCAAGTTAAAGCTGCTATTAGTGCATTTACTGATTTTGCTTTAATTTGGTGGTGTTATGAACCAAAACATCCCACTCCCACTCCCACCACTTGGGCTGAATTAAAAGCTGTTATGCGACACAGATTTGTGCCTTCCTATTATGCCCGAGATTTGCTTAATAAAATGTAGCATCTTCAGCAAGGCCAACAATCTATGGAGGAATATTATCAGGAACTACAAAAGGGTATCATTCGTTGTGGGTTATTGGAGGACAATGATGCTGCTATGGCACGCTATCGTGGTGGCTTGAATCGCGAAATTCAGGATATACTTGATTATCAAGACTATGCAGATATGAACACATTATTTGAATATGCTTGCAAAGCTGAACGTGAAGTGCAGGGACGCCGCTCGAGAACATATTCTAACTCTTTTGCAGGACGAAGCTCGACATCCAGCTCAGTGGCCGCTCTCCCTACGCCATCCACGCCCACCACTACACCGCGCGAGAGGACGGACAAACCTGTAGGCGCATCCTCATGTGCAAATTCCGAACCATCACTTCACAATGCACCTAATATTCCTACTAAGAACATCGGTAATACCCATGGTGCTACACTCACGGAAGGTGAGACTTGTATTAATGTGCTGAATTTTTCCACAAATCATGCTTTAGTTGAGCAATTAATAGTGGAACCATCTCTTGATTTATCTTTGTCACATGGTGCTTTGCTTGATGTTTCTTGTGATAAAGATGAATTGTGTGCTACTACTTCCATTTTACATGCTAGTACTGAAAATAAACATATTATGCATGTTGCTAGTAAAAATGATGAGCTACATTTGTTGTCTTCTTTCCAAACTTTGGGTTACATTGAATTTGATGATTTGTGTAATCTAGATTGTTTAGAAGAGAGACTTTTTGCATATACTGATTTACCATGATTGTCTAGACATTCGTATCATGTTATTGGCAAATATAACAACAAAGGACAATATATGGTTCATCGGGTTTACATTTGTACAAATCTGAATTCTCCTTTTGTTGTGCACGATTGTGATCGATTAGAGGGTAACCATCCTACAAACATTTTCACACGTTCCTTTACTAGTTTTGTTTCGCAAGAAGGGAAGCATTGCTGGTGGCTCCCTATGATTTTTGGTGCTAAATTTTCTTGCAAGCAACCAGCCATTAGTGTTGTGTCTTTTGTTGGTGCTAATCTTTTGCAGGATAGTAATGACAAACCTCATGCGTTTTTCGATAATGAAGTCTCCAGAGATGCTGACAATTTGATGCGACACGACATGATACACAGTTGGAAACATGGTCACATTCCTCCTCACAATTGTTTTGGTTTGCTTTATTTTCGCAACCCCGTTCTACCTTGTGTTGTGCAGGATCGTTTTCAAATACGCTCGACGTCGAGGATGACTTTTCTTCAAGAAGGGGAGAATGATGAGGACATGACACCCATGCATACGACCATGATTGGTGCATGGAATGGAGTAGAAGAAGTCCAGCAAGGGTGTCCAAGTCGACGAGGAGGCACGAGGCTAATCCGGTTCGAATCCCCAAGGTGGAGGCCCAAAGCAATTCAAGTTCGAGCCCAATTCGGAGTCCAGGACCAGTGCGCACTAAAAATGACGCCCAGGTCGCATACAAAGTCGGTTTTGGACGTTCTTTATATGGTTGGAAGCACAATTTCATAGAGCTTCCAATGGCATTAGTTGCAGGCCCAAATTTGTCTTGAGTCAACGGGAATCATCGAAAGAAGTTGACATCTAGAATCTGCCAAGGTGCTGCGTTGCCGGTTTGTTGGGCCTTAAGACCAAGTTGAGGGCGCCCCATCCTAGGTTTCCCCCAACCCTAGGACGCCCCTCCTCATATACTCAGTAGCCGCCGTGTTTAGAACTTGAGTTTTGTTTTACATCTAGCTTTAGCTACACCAGAACACGCACAAATACGTGTTGTCCTCTGTGATTCAGAACTCCACCTTCGAGTGATAGTAAGATTGCTCGCCTCTTTTTCTTGTTCGTTCTTCGATTGCGTGCAGGAAACGATCTTCGTGATCTGGCTGACTTTGTACCGGTAAGGTTGGTAACCATCAAGAGTTGGTTCAGCGATTGCATTGGCATTTCGAGTTCGCTCGTCTTAGTCGGATCTTGAGGGTCGACATCCACCAAATCGAATTTATCTCCACTCACCGAAAGATCGGGCACTCCGCCTCTATCACCGGTTGACATGTACTTCCGCCTTAGCTGCATGGTCAGTGGCAAGCATCACATGTTCAATTTCTTCTAAATCACTAGCGGAAGAGTACTCACCATGATAGAGGTGGAGTGCCCGATCTTTCGGTGAGTGGAGATAACATCGATTTGGTGGGAGGCGACCCTAACGATCTGACTACGACGAGCGTGACTCGAAGCGCCAATGCAATCGCTGAACCAACTCCTGATGGTTACCAACCTTGCCGGCGCAAGATCAGCCTGATCACGAAGATCAATTCCTGTACGCAATCGAAGAACGAATAAGAATCTGAGGCGAGCAATCTTAATATCACTCGAAGGTGGAGTTCTGAATCACAGAGGATAACACGTATTTGTGCGTGTTCTGGTGTAGCTAAAGCTAGATGTAAAACAAAACTCAAGTTCTAAATGTGGAGGCTACAGAGTATATGAGGAGGGGCGTCCTTGGGTTGGGGGCGATCTAGGATGGGGCGCCCTCAACTTGGGCTTAAGGCCCAACAAACCGGCGACGCAGCACCTTAGCAGATTCTAGGCGTCAACTTGTTTCGATGATTCCCGTTGACTCGGGATGAATTTGGGCTTGAAACCTATGCCATTAGAAGCTCTATGAAATTGTGCTTCCATCCATATAAAGAACGTCCAAAATCAACTTCGTATGCGACCTGGGTGTCATTTTTAGTGCATACTGGTCCTGGACTCGAACTTGAATTGCTTTGGGCCTCCACCTTGGCGACTCAAATCGGATTAGCCTTGTGCCTCCTCTTGGACTTGGACACCCTTGCTGGACTTCTTCTACTCCAGTCCATGCACCAATCATGACCGTATGCATGAGTGTCATGTCCTCATCACACCATCGTCACGAATGAGCAAAGTGCGCTTGTTCAAGCAGTTCCGAAACACGTGGCTAAATCCTCTGCAACGATGACACTGAATATCCCGTGTACGGCCTGGGGAAGGTGTCACGCCTAGGGATGGGGCAGTGCTTGCAGGTTTGGTCGTCTTCTCGCGCGGTGTAGTGGTGGACGTGGATGGCGTAGGGGAAACGGGTGCTGAGTTGGATGTCGACCTTCTTCCTGCAAAAGGGTTAGAAGATGTCTTGGAGCAGCGTCCCTGCAATTCACGTTCAGCTTTGCAAGCATATTCAAATAATGTAGCCATATCATTATATTCCTTATAATCAAGTATATCATGGATTTCGCGGTTTAGACCACCATGAAAATGTGCCATAACAGCGTCATTTTCCTCCAATATCCCACAACGAATCATACCTTTTTTTGTAACTCCTGGTAGTAGTCCTCAACAGATTGAGAACCTTGCTGAAAACACTGCATTTTATTAAGCAAATCACGAGCATAATACGAAAGCACAAATCTATGTCGCATAGCAGCTTTCAATTGATCCCAAGTGGTCGGAATGGCAGTGGGATGTTTAATTTTTTACTCACGCCACCAAATTAAAGAAAAATCAGTAAATTCACTAATAGCAGCTTTAACTTGAGAATTTGCAGCAATATCATGGCATGAAAATTTTTGTTCAACCTCTAACTCCCAATCAAGATATGCAGCAGGATCATATTTGCCATTAAAATGTGGAATTTTAAATTTAATCTTAGAAAAGAAATCATTACTGAGGCGGCGTGGCACGCGATGGGCACGACCGGGGTTGTCTCCGGCGTCCTGCTCTGAGTCACCGCCATAATCTTTCTGCAAATCTGTGAGTGTTGCTTGCATTGCATCGAGTCGGGTCACGAGAGCGTTGAGGGTGGTCTTGGTGGCCGTCCATGCGAGGTCGAGCTGATCAAAATGGTCGGTCGATGAAGTTATCGTTGAGTCAAGCTGTTCATGTATCGTCCGAATGTTCGTGGCAAGTCCTTCAACTTGTGCTTGCATGTCTTGTAGCGGATCATCCCCCGCGGCACCGTCCTCTGCCATGGTTAGCGCAAACACAAAAACAAAGACGACGACAAAACAGGGGTGGAACGGCTCACAAGATGCTCACACTAGTGTTGTTATCAAATTCTTATCTGTTCTTACCACGCACACAGGGGCGAACTGCAACCAACTGGTGGAACTCGCGAATGATTGGACGAGCGATTGCTTGGGGAAACAAAGTCGGCTCGTCGTAGAATTATGTGGAGTTCCGAGAAGGCTTCACTCAAGTGAAGGATTAGCACAATCAAATAATAATGCAAAGTTGAATAATAGTGCTAAACACGAACAAACGCTGCTGGGAACGAGTGCGTCAGTGGAGGAGAGCAAGGGTGGAAGGGGCGCAACGTGCGTGGGGGAGGGGGCTCGGCGTTGCCCGGGGGAGAAACACGAGTAGCAGGGTAGGATGCGACGTGCGTGGGGCACGACGTTGCCCAGGGAGAATCCACGAACAGGGGGACTCGATGCCTCGCATTGCCACGGGAGGGTCGCGACCCAGGGGGGAACGACGCGCGCGAGGGGGTCTCGAGGGTTTCCCACCGAAACGAATCGAGTCCTTCTCCCTTTGGACTTCTTTCTTTTTTTGTTTCCTTTATTTTTTTGACTTCCCTTTTTTTATTGCTTTCCTTTTTTTGATTTGCCACACAAGGCAGGGAGGGCGATCACACAAGGTGGGGCGCGGTGCTTTCATGAGTCGCAACCAGGGGTGTTTGCGGTGTGAGGAGTCCAGCGCGAGGGGTTTCTGCACGAGGAAAAAAGGGGGGTGGCGAGCAGCAGAAAAGAAATGGTGGTGAACTAGGGTTAGAAGAAAAACAAGAAACAAAGGCGAGAACACAAGTAACCAGCAACAATTGAACGAGCAAGCACACAAACTCAACAAAGCAAATTATTGAAAGAAGGTGCGAGGCTAAAGGGGCTGCTGGGACAAGGATCTAACCTGAAAATAATTTTTTGTTTGGTTTTTTGTGGATTGTAGGAAGGGAAAAAATACTCGATAAACTCACCAATCAACCTGGAAAGCTGATACCACTTGATAGAGGTGGAGTGCCCGATCTTTCGGTGAGTGGATATAAATTTGATTTGGTGGAAGTAGACCCTCACGATTCGACTATGACGAGCGAACCCGAAGCGCCAATGCAATCACTGAACCAACTCCCGATGGTTACCAACCTTGCCGGCATAAGATCTGCCTGATCACAAAGATCAATCCCTGTCCGCAATCGAAGAACGAACAAGAATATGAAGCGAGCAATCTAATTCACTTGAAGGTGGAGTCTGCAATACACGAGGACAACGCGTGTTCGAGAGTAGCTACAGCTAAATGTAAAACAAACTCAAGTTTCTAACGCGGCGGCTACTGAGTATATGAGAGGAGGGGCATCCTAGGATTAGGGGCGACCAAGGATGGGGTGCCCACAACTTGGGCTTAAGGCCCGACAAACTAGCGATGCAGCACCTTGGCAGATTCTGGACGTCACCTTGTTTCGACGATTCCTATTGGCTCAGAAGGAATTTGGCACTGAGACCGGTGCCACTGCAAGCTCTTTGAAATTTTGGTTCCACCCATATAAAGAAGGTCCAAAACCGACTCCGTATGCGACCTGTCGTTTTTAGTACACACTGCTCCTGGACTTCGAACTGGACTCGAATTTGAATTGCTTTGGCCCTCCTATTGGGCCAGCTCTTACTCTTCTGGGCCTTCATTTTTCAACAGCAGGACGAAGCTCAATTCTCTCGCACAAGCCCGTGTGAGTGGCCCAGAGGGTGTCGCCTGGGGTGGAGGATCAACTAGAGGCGCCTGAGGTGCTGCTGGTGTTGATGTACTCGTGGTATCCTCATCAACA
The DNA here is from genome assembly GCA_036936925.1 of Cenchrus fungigraminus. Taxonomy (NCBI): domain Eukaryota; kingdom Viridiplantae; phylum Streptophyta; class Magnoliopsida; order Poales; family Poaceae; genus Cenchrus; species Cenchrus fungigraminus. The sequence goes on along the minus strand of CM072779.1, from coordinate 85,720,999 downwards.
TCCTACAACAGAACAAGTTCCTGTTGAAGCCCAAGAAAGTGGAAGCTGTCCAAGAGTGGCCTAGTCCAACAAATGCCAAACAATTAAGAGGTTTTTTGGGCCTTTCAGGCTACTACAGGAAGATCATCCAAAACAATAGTGTCAGTAGTAGACCCTTAAGCAACTTGTTGAAGAAAGGTGTACCCTTTGTATGGACTCCTCAACATCAGCTATGTCTGGAAGCACATAAATCTGCCTTGATCACAACTCCTGTGTTAGCCCTACTAGGTTTCACCAAATCTTTTATAGTGGAAACAAATGCCTCAAACACTTGGATTGGAGGAGTACTAATGCAAGAAAACCACCCAATTTCTTATCTCAGCAAGGCTTTGGGAAAGAAGGCTCAAGCACTATCCACTTATGAAAAGGAGTTGTTTGGCCTTGATTATGGTAGTGGCCAAATGGAAGCCCTATCTGCAGCATAGGGAGTTTACTATACTCAGTGATCACAAGAGCCTTATTCACTTGGGATAACCAAAGATCCAAGAAGGAATGCAACAAAAGGCATTAATCAAACTGTTGGGATTACAATACCAACTAGTCTACAAGAAAGGGCTAGAAAACAAGGCAGCAGATGCACTATCAAGACAAGAAAAGCAGGATTCAGTTATGCCATCTCGGTTAGCACACCCAAGTGGCTGGAAGTAGTTATTGAGGGTACCAGCAAGACCCAAAGACAAAAGAATATCTCACTAAGCTCAGTTTGACAGGTTCCAATGCTAAGGGGTACTCACTGGTTGATGGTGTTATCAGATACAAGAACCGCATCTGGTTGGGCAACTATGTGGAAGCTCATCAAGTAGTGCTGTCAGCTTTGCATTCCAGTGGCATTGGGGGACACTCAGGAATCACAGCAACCTATCACAAGATCAAAATGCTTTTTGGCAAGCCCCATTGAAGACTAACATTAAGAAGTACATTGCTGAGTGTCGTATTTGCAATCAAGCCAAGCCAGAGCATGGTAAGCTCATCTATTACAACCTCTGGATATTCCTACCCAAGCTTGGGAAATTATTTGCATTTGACTTCATAGATGCCTTACCTAAATCCAAATCCTTTGACACCATCTTAGTCATCATAGACAAACTCACAAAATATGCCCACTTCATCCCCATGTCCTCTCTATATACAACTTTCTCTATAGCTAAACTTTTCATGGATAACATGTACAAACAACATGGCATGCCAAAGAAAATAGTATAAGATAGGGACAGAGCATTCACAAGTACCCACTGGAAAGAACTATTCCAACTAGCTGATACTACTCTCAACATGAGCTCTGCCCACCACCCCCAGACAAATGGTCAAACTGAATGTCTGAACCAATGCCTAGAGACCTATTTGAGATGTTTAGTGCAATCTTGTCCCAACAAATGGTCTTCCAGGTTATCTTGGCTGAATTTTGGTATAACACCACACTTCACTCTACCCTGGGCATGACCCCATTCAAAGCTCTGTATGGCTATCCTCCAAGTCATTTTGGCATCTCTGTTAGCAATGCTTACACTGCATCAGATCTGAAAACCTGGTTAGAAGACAAACATGCTATGATAGAGCTCATTCAGCAGAACCTGGCTAGAGCTCAACAGCGTACGAAATCACAAGCAGATAAGCATAGACAAGAAAGAGAATTTCAGGTGGGGGATTGTGTTTACATCAAACTACATCTGTACATTCAACAATTTGTCCAGTGCAGAAGCAATCATAAACTTAGCTTCAAGTACTTTGGCCCATATCTCATTAGTGACAAAATTGGTGTATCGTGGCCTATAAGATACAACTACCTCCACAAAGCAAAATCCACCCTGTTTTCCATGTCTCTCAATTGAAGAAAGCACTACCTCCACAAGTGGAAGTTACATCTGATGAGCATCTTCAATGTCTCTTGTTGGATGAGACTACAACTCCATACAAGGTACTTGACACTAAACTTTACAAGGTTGGAAATTCTATCACACTGCATGCTTTGGTACAATGGAATTCTTGGCCGGCTAGCTGGACAACGTGGGAGAAGGCTAGAGCGTGACATTATAGTCCTCATGTGTGCTCAGTGCACTAAGCATGGCCGAGTCTAGAGAGGCATGATGCAAACATGGTTCACATGGTATATCAAGAGTGAATCTTCCATGCTCAAAGATGGAATCCTTTCCTATGGATTCCAGAGTCGACGCCTCACAAGATTCCATGGCCCAAGAGTTCTCCGTCTCAAGAGACTCATCGTGGAAGCTTAATGTCGACTCTTAATCATGATCGAAAGAAACATGATACAGGCTAGCGGGAAGAAGCTAAAACTCGGTTGAGAATGATGACAATCGTTCGCCTTCACTAAGGTGAAGAGGGTTGTAACATCCCTGATGTTTATTTAATCTAAGCACATTAATTAGTCTTGTTAATCAAGTTTGTTTAGTCCCAAAGCATGCTTAGCATAGTGATAGAGGTGGAGTGCCCGATCTTTCGGTGACTGGAGATAAATTCGATTTGGTGGTTGTCGACCCTCACGATCCGACTACGACGAGCGAACTCGAAGCGCCAATGCAATCGCTGAACCAACTCCCAATGGTTACCAACCTTGCCGGTGCAAAGTCGGCCTAATCACGAAGATTGTTTCCTGCATGCAATCGAAGAACGAACAAGAAAAAGAGGCGAGCAATCTTACTATCACTCGAAGGTGGAGTCTGCAATACACGAAGGCAGTGCTATGCGGCTGTTCGGTTGTAGCTAAAGCTAACTTGTAAAACAAACTCAAGTTGTAAAATGAGAAGGACTCTATCTAATATAGGAAAACAAAAGGAGGGGGTGCAGCCCCTAGAGTCGACGCGGCCACGAGGGGGGGGGCGTGTGGCCAAGAGGTGGGGCGTAAGCCTGGGCGCCTCCAACCCTAGGCGCCCCACCTGGGCTTCCCTGTTGGGCCAGCAACTACCCTTGTGGGCCTTCGTTCTTCAACAGCATTATGTAGTTCAACTCCCTTGCACGGGCCTGTGTGATTGGCCCAGAAGGCGCAGGTGTAGGAGCCTCTGGCGCAGGTGTAGATGCAGCTCGTACGGACGGTGACGCCTGGAATGGTGCTGCTGGTGTAGATGTACCCGTGTCGGTGGTGATGTCCTCATCATCCTCCCCTTCTTGAACTGAAGTCGTCCTCGACGGCAACTCCTCATCCTCTCCCGCATACGGCTTCAAATCTGCAACATTAAAACTAGTAGAAACACCAAACTCCGCAGGCAGGTCAAGAACATAAGCATTATCATTAATTTTGGTTAGTATCTTAAAAGGACCAGCAGCACGAGGCATCAATTTAGAACATCGTAAAGTAGGAAACCGATCCTTTCTCAAATGCAACCAAACCAAATCACCTGGTTCAAAAGTAACATGTTTTCTCCCTTTACTACCCGCAACCTGATACTTAGCATGAGCAGCAGCAATGTTTTGTTGAGTTTGTTCATGCAAGCTAATCATTTGATCAACATGTGTAGCAGCATCTATGTGTGGGACGTCCTCAGCATCAAACGCAAACAAATCAATAGGTGCTCGAGGAATATATCCATAAACAACCTGAAAGGGGCACATCTTTGTAGAAGAATGCGCGGCATGATTATAACCAAACTCAACATGAGGTAAGCAATCCTCCCAATGTTTCAAATTTTTGTCTAAAACAGCCCTAAGCATGGTTGACAAAGTTCGATTAACTACCTCAGTTTGCCCATCAGTCTGAGGGTGACAAGTTGTGCTAAACAACAATTTAGTGCCCAATTTTTTCCAAAGTGACCTCCAAAAATGACTGAGAAACTTAGCATCACGATCAGAGACTATTGAATGTGGAATACCATGCAAGCGAATAATCTCTCTAAAGAACAATTCAGCAATATTGCTAGCATCATCAGTCCTATGACAAGGTATAAAATGAGCCATTTTAGAGAATCGATCAACAACCACAAAAATGTTGTCCCTCCCCTTCTTAGTTCTAGGCAATCCCAAAACAAAGTCCATAGAAATATCGAGCCAAGGAGAAGTAGGGACAGGCAATGGCATATACAAACCATGGTTGTTCAGGCGTGACTTAGCTTTCTGACAAGTAGTGCAACGTGCAACAAGGCGCTCAACATCAGGACGCATCCGGGGCCAAAAGAAGTGAGCAGCCAACACCTCATGTGTCTTGTAAATGCCAAAATGTCCCATGAGACCACCTCCATGCGCTTCCTGTAACAACAAAAAACGAACCGAGCTTGCTGGAACACACAACTTGTTAGCGCGAAACAGGAACCCATCCTGCATGTGGAATTTGCCCCATGGTTTCCCATTCATACAATGAGCAAAAGCATCATTGAAAGCCTCATGATCAGAATGAATAATGAACTCGCGATGCCAAAGATAGTGCTGCCATGTTTGCAAAGTGCGCACTAAAGCATAAAGTTCCTTATCATAAGTAGAATATCGCAAGCTAGCACCGCTTAATTTTTCACTAAAATAAGCAACAGGTTTTCCTTCTTGTAACAAAACAGCACCTAAGCCAATACCACTAGCATCACATTCAAGCTCAAATATCTTGTCAAAATCAGGTAATTGTAAGAGAGGAGCATGGGTTAACTTATCGTTTAAAGTGCTGAACGCTACCTCTTGCGAATCACTCCAATCAAACGGCACACCTTTCTTTGTAAGCTCGTGGAGAGGTGCAGCAATGGAGCTGAAATCACAGACGAACCTGCGATAGAAACCTGCAAGTCCAAGAAAACTTCGAATCTGTGTGACCGCCGTCGGTGTAGGCCACTCTCGAATGGCATCAATCTTGCTGCTATCCACCTCAATGCCCTATGGAGTAACAACATAGCCAAGAAATGAGACACGTTGTGTGCAAAAGATGCATTTATCCATGTTACCAAACAAGTTAGCAGCACACAACGTATCAAAAACAACACGTAAATGTTCTAAATGTGCTTCCATGGACTTGCTGTAAATCATAATATCATCAAAATAGACAACAACGAACAATCCAATGAAAGGCCTTAGAACTTCATTCATTAAGCACATAAAGGTGCTGGGAGCATTAGTCAAACCAAACGGCATAACCAACCATTCATATAAGCCAAATTTCGTTTTAAAAGCCATTTTCCATTCATCACCTAGTTTCATTCTAATCTGATGGTAACCACTACGCAAATCAATCTTTGTGAAAATAATGGCACCACTAAGCTCATCTATCATATCATCAAGTCGTGGTATGGGATATCGATAACGAATGGTGATGTTATTAATAGCACGACAATCTACACACATACGCCAGGATCCATCTTTCTTTGGAACAAGTAACACAGGAACTGAGCAAGGGCTGAGAGACTCACGAATGTAACCCTTGTCAAGCAATGCCTGTACCTGGCACTGGATCTCCTTTGTCTCATCCGGATTTGTACGGTACAGGGTGCGATTCGGAAGCTGTGCGCCTGGAATGAGGTCGATCTGGTGCTCAATGCCACAGAGTGGTGGGAGACCCGGTGGCAAGTCTTTGGGAAAGACATCAACGTACTCCTGGAAAAGGTTAGCAACCACAGGGGGAACATCCAAAGACGGTGCATCATCAAGTGAAACAAGAAGACTAGAGCATACTAGTGTGTAGCAAGGCAATTGAGCATCACATAAATCATCAAAATGAGCACGTGTAGCAAGTAGAATAGGAGCATGCAACTTGATTTCAGAATTAACCGACGGTGATGGTTCAAGTTTCTTAGCAGTTTTAGCAGCTCTAGCAACATCATCTTTAACAATTTGTTCAGGTGTCATAGGATGTATAATTATTTTCTGTCCTTTAAACATGAAAGAATAATAATTCGAACGACCATGATGCAAGCTATCAGTATCATATTGCCAAGGTTGACCAAGTAACAAGGAACATGCTTCCATGGGAACAACATCACAATCAGCAAAATCAGAATAAGCACCCATGGAGAAATGAACACACACTGTTTGTGTTATTCTAATTTTCCCACCATTATTAAGCCATTGAATGTGATATGGATGCGGATGCTTACGAGTGGGTAAGGATAGTTTGTCAACCAGCGCGGTACTCGCCAAATTGTTGCAGCTGCCGCTGTCGATGATGATGCGAATCGACCGTTCCTTCACAACGCCCTTTGTGTGGAAAAGGGTGTGTCGCTGATTCTTCTCCGGCGGGGCGACCTGTGTACTGAGAACACGCTGCACAACAAGAGTTTCACACCTATCGGCATCATCCGGGTTGACATGTACATCCGTCTTTGCTGAATGGTCAGTGGCCAGCATGGTATGTTGAATATCCTCAGAATCACTAGCAGAAGAGTACTCACCATCGTCACGAATGAGCAAAGTGCGTGTGTTCGGGCAGTCCCGAGCCACGTGGCCACGTCCGCTGCAACGAAAACACGTGATATCCCGCGTACGGCTTGTGGTGGGGGTCGCGCCTGTGGATGGAGCGGTGCCTGCAGGTTTGGCCGCCCTATCACGGGATGTAGGCATGGCCGCAGATGGTGCAGGAGAAGCGGCCGCGGGGCTAGATGTCGAGCTACGACCTGCAAAAGGGTTAGAAAAAGTCTTCGAGCGGCGTCCCTACACTTGACGTTCAGCGTTGCAAACATATTCAAATAATTGAGTCATATCATGATATTCCTTATAATCAAGTATGTCCTGGATTTCGCGGTTTAAGCCACCATGAAAACGTGCCATAGCAGCGTCGTTGGTCTCCAATATCCCACAACGAATCATACCTTTTTGTAACTCTTGGTAATAGTCCTCAACAGATTGAGAACCTTGCTGAAAACGCTGCATCTTATTAAGCAAATCACGAGCATAATACGAAGGCACAAATCTATGGCGCATAGCAGTTTTTAATTGATCCCAAGTGGTCAGAATGGCAGTGGGATGTTTAATTTTATACTCACGCCACCAAATTAAAGCAAAATTAGTAAATTCACTAATAACATCTTTAACTTGAGAATTTGCAGCAATATCATGGCATGAAAATTTTTGTTTAACCTCTAACTCCCAATCAAGATATGCAGCAATATCATATTTGCCATTAAAAGGGGGGATTTTAAATTTAATCCTAGAAAAAGAATCATTACCGGGGCGGCGTGGCACACGGCGGGCACGACCACGACTGTCTCCGGCGTCCTGCTCCGAATCACCACCATAGTCCTTCTGCAACTCTGTGATCGTGGTGTGCATGGCATCGAGTCGGGCCACGAGAGCGTCGAGTGTGGTCTTGGTGGCCGTCTGGGTGAGGTTGAGCTGATCAAAATGGTCGGTCGACGTAGTGATCGTTTCATCCAGACGTTTATGTATCTTAGAAAAAGAATCATTACCGGGGTGGCGTGGCACACGGCGGGCACGACTGTCTCCGGCGTCCTGCTTCGAATCACCGCCATAGTCCTTCTGCAACTCTGTGATCGTGGTGTGCATGGCATCGAGTCGGGCCACGAGAGCATCGAGTGTGGTCTTGGTGGCCGTCTAGGCGAGGTCGAGCTGATCGAAACGGTCGGTCGACGTAGTGATCGTTTCGTCCAGCCGTTCATATATCGTCCGAATGTCTGCGGCTAGTCCTTCAACTTGTGCTCGCATGTCTTGCAGCGGATCATCCCCGACGCCTTCATCTGCCATGGTTAGCACAAACACAAAAACAAAATGATGACAAAAACAGGGTGGGACAGCTCACAAAGGCGCTCACACTAGTGCTGTTATCAAATTCTTATCCGTTCTTACCACGCACACAGGGGTGACCTGCAACCAACCGGTGGAACTCGCGAAAGATTGGAGGAGCGATTGCCTGGAGAAACAAAATCTGCTCGTCGTAGAAATATGTGGAGTTCTGGGTAGGCTGCACTCAAGTCAAGGATTAGCACAATCAAACAATAATGCAAAGTTGAATAAGAGTGCTAAACACGATCAAACGCTGCTGGCAACAAGTGAAAACGAAAGGACAGCAAGGAAGGTGGAGGGCGCAGCAATTTGCTGTTTTTTTTCTTCTGTTTTTTTTGCAGGAGTCCTCAAAACTGATAATATGAACACAGAGGATCTCCAATAGCAAATCACCACACACACTTTTTCCGAAAGTACAGGGGTATTCCGGTAAAAAAAAGAGTAAAGCCAAACTCAGAATATGGTGCTAAGAAAGAGAGATACGAGTATGAAAAGATGGCACAGCGTGAGAGAAGGTTCGGTGGGAAGTGCACGAACCAAGGAGGCTCGGTGCGAGCAGAGTGATGGAGCTCGCGGTGCCCACTGCGAAGGAAAAACGCGGCGTGTGTGGGGGGGACTCGGCGAGGGAGGGAGGGCTCGGCGTGTGGGAGCGGTGTCCTGGTGTTCCACGAGCCAAGGAGGGTCGTAGCGTGCGGGTAACGCACGACCAGGGAGTCGCAGCCCAAGGGACGCACGGCGCGTGAGGAGTTCCGATCGGTGTTCTTTTCCCTTCCTTTTCCTTTCTTTTTTTGATTGTTTTTTTTACTTTACTTTTTTTTGTACTTTTCTTTTTTTTTGATAACTTGCCAAGACACAAAAGAGGAAGGGAAAAACCGAACCGGCTGGATCACGGCGCGAGGGACGTCCCGCGGCAACACGCGAGCTCGTGGCGAGAGAGTCACGGCACGAGGGGGGAAACGTGCATGGGTTTTCTGTGTGGGGAAAAGAGAGGGCAGCGCAGAAGAAAAAGAAACGGCAGCGAAAACTAGGGTTTGGTGAGAAGAACAAGAAAGACACAAGTAACCAGCAACGATCGAACGAACAAAACACGCAAACTCAACAAAGCAAGTTATTGAATGAACGTGCAAGGCTAAAACGGGTTGCCGGACAAAGATCTAACCTAAAACAAATTTTTGTTTGGTTTTTGTGGACTATAGGAATTAAAAACACTCGATAAACTCACCAATCTTCCTGGAAAGCTGATACCACTTGATAGAGGTGGAGTGCCCGATCTTTCGGTGAGTGGAGATAAATTCGATTTGGTGGTTATCGACCCTCACGATCCGACTACGACGAGCGAACTCGAAGCGCCAATGCAATCACTGAACCAAGTCCCGATGGTTACTAACCTTGCCGGTGCAAAGCAGCCTGATCACGAAGATCGTTTCCTGCACGCAATCGTAGAACGAACAAGAAAAAGAGGCGAGCAATCTTACTATCACTCGAAGGTGGAGTCTGCAATACACAAAGGCAGTGCTATGCGACTGTTCGGTTGTAGCTAAAGCTAACTTGTAAAACAAACTCAAGTTGTAAAATGAGAAGGACTCTATCTAATATAGGAAAACAAAAGGAGGGGGCGCAACCCCTAGAGTCGACAAGGCCACGAGGGGGCACACGGCCAGGAGGTGGGGCGCGAGCCTGGGCGCCCCACCTGGGCTTCCCTGTTGGGCCAGCAACTACCCTTGTGGGCCTTCATTCTTCAGCAGCATTATGTAGTTCAACTCCCTCGCACGGGCCCGTGTGATTGGCCCAGAAGGCGCAGGTGTAGGAGCCTCTAGCGCAAGTGTAGATGCAGCTCATACGGACGGTGACGCCTGGAATAGTGCTGCTGGTGTAGATGTACCCCTGTCGGTGGTGATGTCCTCATCACATAGTTTTTATCAACTTTTTAAAAGAACCCTTGGTCAAAATCGCAATACTTGATCAAACTCCTAAGAGCTCTATGAACTTGAAAAGGTTTTCTAGCGTGTTCTCCAAATTTCACTATAGAACTTCAAATTCTGCCAATGTAAAAGTTGTGCAGTTTGTTTGGGAACACATTTCATATGTAGAACGGCATTTCAAATTCTAAGTGAAAGATGCCCAAAAACTTGGTCGACGCTGTTTTGAACAGTAAATCGGGCTGAGAATTCTGCCAACTTCGACAAATGTTCTCGGCCAAAATATAGCTCAAACACCATATCACCCTTTGTAAAAGTTGTAGCTGGTACTTCAATCTGCAACTTTCGTTTTTGGAGATTTTGAAGTTTAGTTCAAATTTTTGGAGTTTGAGCGGTTTGAAACTGGCCGTATCACAGCCACCGGCACTCCTGCACGCTCTACGCCGCGCCGCCGCCTGCCCCGACATCCGCACCTGGGTCCACTCCGCTGTCCGTACGCCGTCACGGCGTGGGCCACGCGTCAGCCATCGTGACCCACACGCCGTCCAGGTGGACACACGCCCCTCTCCGCGCTCGTCTGGTGGCCTGCCTCACCATTTGGCCGCCGTCCACCGGCCATGCACCGTGCTCCCGCGCGCCAGGTGAGCCGCGGCTGGCAGCTGTTCGGCCAGCAGCCCCCCAGGCGAGGTGGACGTCCTCCAGCGTCGCCATGGCTCTCCTCTCCCTCCCTCTTTCACCTCCGGAGCAAAGCATAGCCGGTGCTGCTCCTCTGTCCGTTCCGCTGGCCGCCATGGCCACCTCCCATGCCGAGCCCCTCCTCCAACACCTTTCCGCAGTCACCTGAGCCCTCTTCCACCTCCCCACAGCCCTGCTGAAGCGTCCTGAGCAGCACGTTGACGAGCACGGCCGCCCAGCTCATCGGAGCACAACGTTCCAGCGGCTGTAGATCCACGGCACCACCAAGAACCACCACCGGCGCCCTCTCTGACCCGTCCAAGCCCCAAAACGGAACCTCGGTGAGCCCCTCGTCACTCCCCACCAGTTTCCCGGCCAAGCCCGGCCTTCTCCTCGCCAAATTTTGGACCTCACCACCGGCCAGTGCGCCCAGGGACTGCATTGCAGAACCTGAGGTCTTTCCAGGGTCCTAGATACAAGAACCAGGGACCTAGTTGTAATACGGTTCTTTAGGGTTTCGGCTGCAACTTTGAGAAATCATTAAAAAGCGTAGAAAAATCAGAAAAATGCAAATCCAGTTTTGTTGGTTTCCTTATGATGAGATATACATTTTCTAGAAAGGGTCTATAGAGTTTTTCTGTATAGATTTTAAATTAAAATTCAAACTCAGTTTGATGTACTTTTATTGTAGTTCAAAATGTACTCATGCAATGGAGATGAAATTTGTATATGTTATTCTTTGTGCCATGTTTAGACCCGTGACCAAATTTGACACATGTTTGATGTGTAGATTTGTAGTTGTGAGTTTTGGAATCTTTATACTAGGTTAAGTTGGATGCTTTTTGTAGTCCCCTCAGTTAAGCTTTTCTTTAAGCACCAATGCACCCTAGGACTTTGTCATGATGATTAGCATCTATGGAAAAATAATTATGAGTTTAGGGTTTGGTTTGGATGATGTTTTGTATTTAATCTTGTATAGGATGTTAAATTGATAACATAAAACTATGATATATATTTTTGGAAATTGGTAAGTAGCTTAAATTTGACATGAGTGACCTGTAGGAAAAAGTTGAGGTCAAAAATATTAGTAAATCTTTTTATAGGATTTAATGAAGTTAAGCTAGGCTGAAAGTTGTCTTTTTCATATAAATTAATTTATATAGGATCTGGAGCTAATTTTTGGTATTCAAGCTTGTTTCAGTAATATGCTGCTGTGTCCAAAGTTTGAGATCAGTTAGAGTTATATTTCATTTAATATGAATTTTGGATGAATGGCTTACTAGGAATTGAATAAATGTGTTGATCCTTACTTATTTAAGTTTAATTAAGGTTTTTATGTTTAGTTTCTGTTTGAAATCATTTTTCACACACCCCCATACTGTTTGGTGAAGTTTAGTAGTTTAATTTGCTTAGATGTGCACACCATCACCATCCAAGTCAAGTTTAGTTCACCCTCACACTACACCCATACTTTTTGTGAGAATTAATAATTCTTTAGATGAATGTGGCCAACAAGAGTTGGTTTGGTGGTAATTATCCCACCCTCACCATAACCTAATGCATATGCATGTGTACGTGTAGATTTACCAGACGGGACGTTAGTTGGTGAAGAGATCGAGTTGGGTGTTCACCAAGACATGGACAAAGTCCAGAAGAGCCAAAGGCTGTTGCTAACATAGAAGAAGGCAAGCACCGGAGTGCATATAACCTTTTCGGATAAACTCACATCTTTACTTTTCGTATTTATGTTTTGTTTGGTGCATTTAAGTTTCAGGAGTTGAATTGAAACCTAGATGCATGATCCTTAGTTTCCTATGCTTTTATACTAGTATGTTAGAACGCTAGTGCCATGCTTTAAGGACACGGTACAAGTCGAGTAATGACTCATTACTCGCGAGATATAGGATGCTTATGTTGGAATCATAAGTTGGATAAATTGACTCGCTCATGTGGTAAGAGCAATGGGTTCGGTCTCGACCGAGTAGCATGGTGCTGGTTTAAGCTATTGAACGTACCAAGTGCTTGTCGGGAATGGGACCGGTAAGCCTAGTACCTAATGAACCAGTGCGGGGACTTTATCGCTACTACTCTTGAGATGCGTCTCCCGGTTCGCCACCGGTAGTGCGAGTGTGAGTCTGGACGTGCCGTGTGTGGGCGTTCTAGTAACCTTGTACTTAGGACAGTGGCGCATGTCCCTAATCTGGGGAATGACGGGAACCGCCTGGTCGGGGTAGACCCCGCATTCGCTTTTATTTGATTTCTTGGGGTCTACCTTCTTCCATGTATCTTGGGTTAACCTTGCAAGGATATAAATTGATCAATCCTCGGTCACTCACCGTTATGAGTCGGCTTGACCACTGGCTACCCCATATTTATTTATGGAACATTTGGATTAATATTGTTGCCTGATTAATGTTCTTTGCACAAACATGCTTGTTTAGTTAGGTGCTTACCTAGAATGGTTAATATACTAGAACTTGAGCTAAAATTTGAAAATAAGGATCAACTCTTAGTCGCTTTTGGCAAAACAAACCCACCAGCCAAAAAGCCTTGCATGTATAGTTGTACTTTTGTTTTTGTCGGGTCAGTCTTGCTGAGTATTAGCATACTCAGCCTTGCTTAATTTTTGGTTTTCAGGTAATCCCATCTGGCCTGGTGATATTCCAGATGGTTGGGAGCTTGAATGGGAGAATGACGATGATGAGTGAGGGTCTCCCATGTGTATCACACGCTAGTTTACTTTCCGTTGTTTAATCTCTAAAACCTTTTACTTTCTTGTATCAAAACCTGGTTTGTAATAAATATGAACCTGTGGTCTTTTATTTAATGTTGAACTTGTACTCTGGTCCCGCCTTTGTGTGGGCTTTGCGCATATCACGATCATGTTGTAAGTGATTCACCGGGCATGACCCGGCAGAGGCGACAAAATACATCCTTGTTATCGCTTATGAGCCAAGTGGACTGACTTAGTTGATAATACGGATTTATTTTGGGCGGTTCTGTCACAGCTGGTACCAGAGTGTTGATATGCACCAGAGTAATAAAAATACCTTAATAACTGGTTTTGGAAAAAAATTTGCCAAGATTAATAATCTTGCTAAGTGCGTAGGACGTTAAGGTCTAAACTAGTCCGTGAGGCCCTAGAGGGAATTTTTGGGTTCTTTCATGTGGCTAGTACTCTATGGTGTATTTAATCTGACTTCCAGCACATTTTATTCTTGTCAAAACTTACTTTCTTGCACAACCATACTAGTTCAGCACGTTTTGCCATACGTGCTCGTGCCACGGGAAAGTCCGTGAGGGATGGCTGGGACCTATTCCAATGGGAACCCACGTCGCGTCTGTGTCTAGTCATGTTTTGCCATACATGTGCGACCCCGCAATAGGCTGAAAGGACAACTCCATTCAAACGGAGGTGTCCGAGGTTGGACGTTGTCCATGCAGCGGCTTGACGCATGGATGTCGTTTCTATAGTGAACGGTAATGAATGTGGACGCTTTCGTGAGTGCTAGCACGAAAGGTTCTGAATATTCTGTGATTTTCTGCAGGTACACTAACCACAGTTGTTAGGTACCGTAATTAAGAAACGAATAGTTTCCGACTAGCTATTATAGGGAGAGAAATATATGTATGCCTTGCCACCGGCACTAACTTCGATTTTAAGCTTAAAAGCTTTGTGAGGACTCTTAGGACGATTTTTGCGTCATGGTAAAAGCTATCAAACTAAAAATGATCTTAAATCATTTGTTATATGGTCTTTAGCTGATTTATGTTGCTTAAGGACCCTTTCATGATAGATCGATGAATTGTTGTGATAAGCAAAATTGTAACTAGTTGCTGTCCAAATTTGTCTAAGGATTATCTAGAAAAATTCTGGCTAAGTGTTCTTTAGGGAAATTGCTCATCAGCTAGTTAAGCTTGTTCCATGAATTTTTCATGATTTTAGGACGCTTAAAACTGAAATTGTGATCAATTTGCTATGCAGAGGTCATGCTGAAATTCTGTCAAAATCCTGAGTTAGTCTGAAAACTCGAATTTTTACATATAGTTTCTAAATGATTATGACCAGAGAATCTATAACAAAATTGTTCATTATCTAGCCTAGTTTGTGCTGTAAAAATTTCATGGTCATTAGGTTCTCAGTTTTTGAGATATGATCTTTTTAGGGAAGCTCTGCCCTGCTGAAAATTTCTGGGCAATAGCACTCTGAAAATGGATCTTTTAGACCCTTTTCCAATCTGATTTGATTAAACCTTTGAATGCCAAAAATGTGAGTTATAAAATTGTTGTGTTGCTCACAAAAATTTGGAATTTTTGGGGTTCTGGTTTTTCAGTTATGAATTTTTGTTCAGAACTGTCAGTTCTGCCATTGGCGTGTTAAACTCATTTTGGGGTCTAACATGTGATTGTATATGTTAGGCTCACCAAGAGGATGTACCTTGTGTGGCTAGAAGCTATATGAAAATCCTTGAGGTAATGGTGATCCCAAAAACTTAGCTCTGATGTAACCATATGGATGCACAACCTTATGCAGTAATCTGCGTGAGGAATAAAGTTAAGCTATTTGTGATCACGATGAGGTCTGGTCAGAATACCAATATGGTTCATAATTTTGTGATGGTCATGCTCACAAAAATTCAGCATTTTTGCATATGTAGATTGAGAAATATCGAATTTTTAGTAAGCTATTGCTTGCTGTCAAAACTGCTAGACAGAGCTTTGGTAAATAATTTTTTCGACCCCTGTAAAAGTTGAATCTGTCCTGGAGTTGAATAACAAAGTTGTAGCTTACAAAATTCTACACATGCTGACTAAAATTTAGAAATTTTTGACATTTGTACAGAAAGTTATGAATTTTATACTCAGGGCTGTTATGCTATCTAAATTCTGAATTTTCAATAGTTTGAACTTTCGTCATGCATATTCTACTTGTTATTATTTTGAGCAAGCTTTGAATATGTATCTAAGGAAAGTTCAAATTTTCAGATTTCCGATAATGCACATAACACCTCTGGGGGTCTGGAGTTCCTAGTGGTGGTGATCCTCTCCACCCCCAAAATGACACCCGCTGAGGTTTTCATGGCTACTCAGACGGAAGTGTTGAGACAATTCCTTCGATAAGCTTTCTCGATGCGGTCCCGATTCTGAATTGAGGATACACCGAGCGCTTCTAGTTTTTCCCCAACATCACGGTCAAATCTCTCGAGCCACTGAACCCATCCTTTTTAGTGCCACGCCAGCATTGCGCAGCATCGTCGCTTTGCCATATTTTGCCATATTGCGCAGCATCACTGCATCATCACTGCCATGTCGCCAATAGCATCTCGACTATCGTGCATCCTTATCACCATGTCACTGGCGATCACCTACAACAAGTGACCCATGCACGAAACGAAGGAGTAAAGACAGAACACTCCATTCGCTTCCTTTTCTGAGTATATTAAACTCGAGAAACTATTTTCTCTTCCGAAAATTGTTTTGGAAACTGAAGGATGTTCTCTGTAGATACCATAAGGAATTGACATTCGTATTAGGCCTCAATGAAAAGGGATCATAAAGAGATGATCTGGTTCTTCAAATTCTTCCGACATATTGTTATGAAGTTTCTAAGAAACGGCCATAATTGGATTTTGAGTCCCTAGGGAAACTGATCCAATCATCATAAATTCAGGACGATGATCCCACCGAAGAAAATACAGAGAATCCTTGACCATATAAGTTTTTCTCATTTCTTTTCTCGCACCACGACCAAGTCTTAACGGTCGTTTGACCGCCTACATATCTGTGCTCCACCTGCTTTGTGTCATTCTATCACTCTGCCACCCCTCACCGCAGCAGCCGTCACTGCAACCCTCCGCCAGTCCTACCACAAGTGGCTGGTGTGCCACCACTGTTGCACCATGGAAACCCTCGATAAAAGGAGAGTATCACTCGTCGTTTTCTACCACCTCCGAGCTAGACCTCCACTCAAGCTTTAAACCTCCATCACCATCTTTTTCATCCGGCTGCTCCTTCGGTGCTCACGCCAACCATCTTCATCGTATGCGACTTTCATCGTCAAGCAAGCAGCTTCCATCATCTCCTCGGTGACCGAAAGGAGAAGTTTAGAAGAAGGCCACGAGAAGGATCCAACCCGATGTCACCAACCATGGCTCGTTTTCTAGAGATGTTTGATTCCGTCCGCTGGACTCAAGTAGGACTGTACGTTTGCTTTGTGTTCCAGTTTTTGATGGTTTTAGCTTTTCATGTGTACATTCATCGCCCGCTTCCTCACGAGTGACATTGATGATGTGTGAGGCAGCCCATGTACCTTTATCATCTTTGAGATTTAGATATGGAAGAGTTTAGCTTTGCTCTGTGGTTTCCTCATGAAACCCATTATCTCCCCTGTAGGTTTTCCTCTAACCTTGTTGTCGAATCTCGGGACGAGATTCCTTTTCAGGGGGGTAGGCTGTAACATCCCTGATGTTTATTTAATCTAAGCATATTAATTAGTCTTGTTAATCAAGTTTGTTTAGTCCCAAAGCATGCTTAACATAGTTTTGATCAACTTTTCAAAAGAACCCTTGGTCAAAATCTCAAAACTTGGTCAAACTCCTAAGAGCTTTATGAACTTGAAAAGGTTTTCTAGCGTGTTCTCCAAATTTCACTATAGAACTTCAAATTCTACCAATGTAAAAGTTGTGCAGTTTTTCTGGGAACACATTTCATATGTAGAACGACATTTCAAATTCTAAGTGGAAGATGCCCAAAAACTTGGTCGACGCTGTTTTGAACAGTAAATTAGGCCGAGAATTCTGCCAACTTCGACAGACGTTCCCGGCCAAAATATAGCTCAAACACCATATCGCCCTTTGTAAAAGTTGTAGCTGGTACTTCAATCTGCAACTTTCGTTTTTTGGAGATTTTGAAGTTTAGTTCAAATTTTTGGAGTTTGAGCGGTTTGAAACTGGTCATATCACAGCCACCGGCGCACCCGCGTGCTCTGCGCCGTGCCGCCGCCTGCCCCGACATCCGCACCTGGGTCCACTCCGCCATCCGTACGCCGTTACAGCGTGGGCCACGCATCAGCCATTGTGACCCACACGCCGTCCAGGTAGACACGCGCCCCTCTACGCGCTCGTCTGGTGGCCTGCCTCGGTGTTTGGCCGCCGTCCGCTGGCCACGCGCCGTGCTCCCGTGCGCCAGGCGAGCCGCGGCTGGCAGCTGTCCGACTAGCGGCCCCCCAGGCGAGGTGGACGTCCTCTAGTGTCGCCACGACTTTCCTCTCCCTCCCTCTTTCGCCTCCGGAGCAAAGCATAGCCGGTGCTGCTCCTCTGTCCGTTCCGCTAGCCACCATGGCCGCCTCCCATGCCGAGCTCCTCCTCCAGCACCTTTCCGCAGTCACCTGAGCCCTCTTCCACCTCCCCACAGCCCCGCTGAAGCTTCCCAAGTAGCACGTTCACGAGCACGACCGCCCAGCTCGCCGGAGCAAAACGTTCCAGCGGCTGTAGATCCACGACGCTGCCAAGAACCACCACCGGTGCCCTCTCCGACCCGTCCAAGCCCCAAAACGGAATCCTGGTGAGCCCCTCGTCACTCCCCACCACTTTCCCGGCCAAGCCCGGCCTTCTCCTCGCCGGATTTTGGACCTCACCGCCGGCCGGTGCGCCCAGGGACTGCATTGCAGAACCTGAGGTCTTTCCAGGGTCCTAGATGCAAGAACCAGGGACCTGGTTGTAATAAGGTTCTTTAGGGTTTCGGCTGCAACTTTGAAAAATCATTAAAAATAGTAGAAAAATCAGAAAAATGCAAATCCAGTTTTGTTGGTTTCCTCATGATGAGATCTACATTTTCTAGAAATGGTGTATAGCGTTTTTCTGTATAGATTTGAAATTAAAATTCAAACTCAGTTTGATGTACTTTTATTGTAGTTCAAAATGTACTCATGCAATGGAGATGAAATTTGTATATGTTATTCTTTGTGCCATGTTTAGATCTGTGACCAAATTTGACACATGTTTGATGTGTAGATTTGTGGTTGTGATTTTTGGAATCTTTATGCTAGGTTAAGTTGGATGCTTTTTATAGTCCCCTCAGTTAATCTTTTCTTTAAGCACCAATGCACCCTAGGACTTTGTCATGATGATTAGCATCTCTGAAAAAATAATTATGATTTTAGGGTTTTGTTTGAATGATGTTTTGTATTTAATCTTGTATAGGATGTTAAATTGATAACTTAAAAGCTATGATATATCTATTTTTGGAAATTGGTCAGTAGTTTAAATTTGACATGAGTGACCTGTAGGAAAAAGTTGAGGTCAAAAAGATTAGTAAATCTTTTTATAGGATTTAATGAAGTTAAGCTAGGCTGAAAGTTGTCTTTTCATATAAATTAATTTATATAGGATCTGGAGCTATTTTTTGGTATTCAAGCTTGTTTTAGTAATATGCTGCTGTGTGCAAAGTTTGAGGTCAGTTAGAGTTATATTTCATTTAATATGAATTTTGGATGAATGGCTAACTAGGAATTGAATAAATGTGTTGATCCTTACTTATTTAAGTTTAATTACGGTTTTTATGTTTAGTTTTTGTTTGAAATCATTTTTCACACACCCCCATACTGTTTGGCGAAGGTTAGTAGTTTAATTTGCTTAGATGTGCACACCATTCCCATCCAAGTCAAGTTTAGTTCACCCTCACACCACACCCATACTTTTTGTGAGAATTAATAATTCTTTAGATGAATGTGGCCAACAAGAGTTGGTTTGGTGGTAAT
Organism: Cenchrus fungigraminus; assembly: GCA_036936925.1. NCBI lineage: Eukaryota > Viridiplantae > Streptophyta > Magnoliopsida > Poales > Poaceae > Cenchrus > Cenchrus fungigraminus. The sequence continues at coordinate 85,701,949 of CM072779.1, read as the reverse complement.
TATCCCACCCTCACCATAACCTAATGAATATGCATGTGTACGTGTAGATTTACCAGACAGGACGTTAGTTGGTGAAGAGATGGAGTTGGGTGTTCACCAAGACCTGGACCAAAGTCCAGAAGAGCCAAAGGCTGTTGCTAACATAGAAGAAGGCAAGCACCGGAGTGCATATAACCTTTTTGGATAAACTCACATCTTTACTTTTCGTATTTATATTTTGTTTGGTGCATTTAAGTTTCAGGAGTGGAATTGAAACCTAGATGCATGATCCTTAGGTTCCTATGCTTTTATACTAGTATGTTAGGACGTTAGTGCCATGCTTTAAGGACGCGGTTCAAGTCGAGTAATGACTCATTGCTCGTGAGATATAGGATGCTTATGTTGGAATCATAAGTTGGATAAATTGACTCGCTCATGTGGTATGAGCAATGGGTTCGGTCTCGACCGAGTAGCATGGTGCTGGTTTAAGCTATTGAACGTACCAAGTGCTTGTCGGGAATGGGACCGGTAAGCCTAGTACCTAATGAACCAGTACGAGGACTTTATCGCTACTACTCTTGAGATGCGTCTCTTGGTTCGCTACCGGTAGTGCAAGTGTGAGTCTGGATGTGTCGTGTGAGGGCGTTCCAGTAACCTTGTACTTAGGACTGTGGCGCCTATCCCTAATCTGGGGAATGACGGGAACCGCCTGGTCGGGGTAGACCCCGCATTCGCTTTTATTTGAATTCTTGGGGTTTACCTTCTTCCGTGTATCTTGGGTTGACCTTGCAAGGATATAAATCAATAGATCGTCGGTCACTCGCCGTTATCGGAGTCGGCTTGACCACTGGCTACCCCATATTTATTTATGGAACATTTGGATTAATATTGTTGCCTGATTAATGTTGTTTGCACAAACATGCTTGTTTAGTTAGGTGCTTACCTAGAATGGTTAATATACTAGAACTTGAGCGAAAATTTGAAATTAAGGATCAACTCTTGGTCGCTTTTGGCAAAACAAACCCACCAGCCAAAGAGCCTTGCATGTCTAATTGTACTTTTGTTTTTGTCGGGTCAGTCTTGCTCAGTATTAGCATACTCAGCCTTGCTTAATTTTTAGTTTTCAGGTAGTCCCATCTGGCCTGGTGCTATTCCAGATGGTTGGGAGCTTGAATGGGAGAATGTCGATGATGACTGATATGCTTGGATGGCCTCCCATGTGTATCACACGCTAGTTTACTTTCCGTTGTTTAATCTCTGAAACTTTTTACTTTCTTGTATCGAAACCTGGTTTGTAATAAATATGAACCTGTGGTCTTTTATGTAATGTTGAACTTGTACTCTGGTCCCGCCTTCGTGTGGGCTTTGCGCATATCACGATCCTGTTGTATGTGATTCACCGGGCATGACTCGACAGAGGTGACAAAATACATCCTTGTTATCGCTTATGAGCCAAGTGGACCGGCTTAGGTGATAATACGGATTTATTTTGGGTGGTTCTGTCACAAGGGTCTTCCGAGCCATACTCGTGAAGGGTAGAAAATTCTGCAACCTCAATGAGAATAGGCTCTGATGACACGAATGGAGATATATGCGTCATCCTCTTGAGCGGGATTTGCTTGGGAAGAGGCTTCGTCATCAGATGTCCTAGACATGTGATAGTAGCGGCGGAAGCGGCTTCCCTAAGTTTTTCATCTAGGCTCTCGAAAGATGTATCAAAGAGATTTTCTAATGGGAAGCCTAGGAGAAGATCAAGATCAAGGACATCAAAGATGTGAAAGTCTAAACTGGCCTCGATCCCGTCTATGATGAGCGGCATGGCACTTGCTATCCCCCGACATTCAAGAATGCGCCCAAAGGGACAAATCTTCAGGAGCATATCGGATGGTCCTAACAGAACATTGCCCAAGAGAGTTTCCTTGGGTGCCTTGGCATGATGTTAACCTCCATGATGAGGTTACAATGGGCCTCTACAGCATTCCCTCTAATAGAACAAGGAATGATTATAGAAGGTGAATGATGTCGAACTACATCGGAAAGTCATGTCACTCTGTCTAACCATTCCTCCTTCACGGCCTCCTCAAGAGATGCATTATTAGGTGGATCAAGAGGAGGAGGTACCATAGGCCTTAGGGAAAGTTTTGTTAAAGGATTTCTAGATTGCTCTATATGGACAGAAGAAGGATCCTCCCCTAATTGGGCGTCGAAGGAATTCGAGATTTTTGAATGGTTTCTAGATGGATCGTCCTCGAATTTTGAGTGGAGCTCCACTAGTTGAATTTCTTTCTGCTCTGATGGTTCCGATTCAGGGGAGGATCCTATGGCTAAATCTGAGGATGCAGAAGATGAAGGATCAGATTTAGCCATTAGAAGATCCTCATGGCTCGACTCACACTACTTAAGGAGATGATCAGATTCGGCTGCAAGTGAGGTGTTCTAGATCATCTTATCTAAGATTTTCCAACCTTCAGCTAGGGTCTTATGGAGGGATACCCCTCTAGTGATGGAGTAGAGGTAATCGACAAAATTGATATCAAGACCATTGTAAAAGAAATGAAGTATTAAAGCATCATGGGTCAAATCGAGATGATTAGATGCCATTAAGGGTTAAAATCTAAGACAGACTGCACTGATGGCTTCCTTCTCATTCTTCTAAAAGAACATGATAGAGAATCTCGCTCTTAGGGTGTCCCAGCTGCCTTTCGTGATGCTAGCAACACCCATGTACCATTGCTCGGCCCTTCCTCTAAAAGGAAAGGGGAACAACTTCCACCTGAGGACTTCTTGTGTCATGCTTGCAGAAGAGAAACACGAACATAGCTGTTCGAACCCATGTAGATGATGGTTTGGGTTTTCACCACTTAACCCATTGAAGGAAAGCTCCAAAACCTTAGCGTTTAAGTTGGGGTGAAGTTCCTCAAATTGTGAATAGAACTCTAAGGTTGAATTTCTTCTTCCTTCGGTGTTCGTGGTTCGGGAGAGGGCTGAACAGACAAACCTTGGGATGTGGAATACGAATGTTCGGACTGTGCTATTGAGGGACTCTCATGGATTGACTTATACTCTAGGTGGGGTTCATTGTGATCAGTATGAGAAGAAGAGGTTTCTAAGAAGAACTCTAGGATCTCTACTTTCCACTGGAGTTTGGGTCTCAAATGAACCTCTAGCTATGATGTCGAGCTATTGTGCAGATTCCATGTCTATACGCAAGTAAAAGGTGTATGTTGATACGCCATCAGGTATAGACAAGTTTGGGCTAGATGTCAAAAGACATGGGAACCTAGCCCATGATGCTCCTATGGACTCACCCTCTAAGTGCTCAAAGTCGAGGAAATCACGCGGTAGGGACTCTATGCGTTCATCAAGGGAGAACAAGTCACACAAGTCATCTCGTAGTTCTCCCCAATTATTCAGATGCCCTATGTCGTAGGTGTACCATTGTTCTACTTTATCTACAAGAGATAAAGGGAACAATTTCCACCTCAAAGTTTCATGTGTCATGCCTGGGATTACCAAACATGAACACAATTCTTCGAACTCCTCTAAATGATCATGGGGATCATCACTCTAGAGAAGGGTCAATTCAGAACCATGGCTATAAAGCCGGGACGTAGTTCACAGCTAGATGAAAAAGTTGGTGGTTGCTCTAAGACGAACTCACCCCTAGGGGTAGAAAGGCTATCACAGGAAAGCTTCTCCATGTGTAGCAAGGGTAGAGGTAGAACGAAAGAGAAGTAAAAGGATATGAAGACCACTAGGTTCGGAGATAGATACAACAACAGTCCCCAGTCAACAGCGCTAGAAATGCTTATTGGCATTTCTTGACGTCACCACTTATGGTGCCTTATTAGCGTGAGGTAAGATCACCTGGGCACACCTATGACTACAAACGAATCCGCAAGTGCACAGATATACTGTTGTAGCACTTCACCTTAGGAGTATTCCAAAGGGTATCGAATCTAAGGAACATATGAGATCAGACCCCTGTCAATCTATGGTCTGAGGACACCACTCTATAGGATGAGATGATTGGAAAGGACACCACTATAACGGCTTTGCTGTTATTGGTCGCTCACTTCGGGCACCGAGCCCCCTCTGGCTCTAATAGTCAGTTCCGGCCTTTGCCTCTATGATGTACCTGAATGCGGAAGAATACGAAGAGTCCAACGAATGTCACTACTGTGGCCTACCTCTATCTAAATGAGGGGCACAGGGCAAACAAAGGAAAACCCGCAGTCTAGACACCATGTCAACACCATCGATTACTACTAAAGCATGACTACGTCTATATACTCGTAGCAATGCTAAAGCACTCCATAGGAATACGGAGCAACGAACTCGTGACGGAGAACCCAGAATTAGCTCAGCTACTCACCATCGAGTGCAAAAGATCACAAATATGACTTTGATCTAATTAGAGAAATGCATGAGCACTCACTGTATTGTAAATGACATGCGATCATACAAACAGATATGCAAACTTATGAGTCTAAACCACAGGATCAAAGGGTGGTGTTCACAAAGAACACGTGCCTCTAAATCAAAAACAAATGAAAAGCACAACAACACATGATGTGAACCCCGTAGGGTTTGTGGCCGATGTTTCGATTAGAGGCATGGGGGATAACTCGATCGGAGGAGACGACATTCACGGCCCAACTACAACCTTTCCAAGGATGCACCTTAGCAACCGTTACACCACCTCCTATGGCTGCCGTGATCTTGTGGAGCACGTCAACCAGCCACTAGGGCACCCGTTCCTGCAAGCAATCGAAGAATAAGCAAGAACAAGTATAACAAGTACTGAATTACATGATATTGAAATGAAATCTAATCTATAGCAACCAATAGCATGATACTGACATGGAGCATGTGATTTTTCTGATTGTGTGGTTGGAAAAGTTTGTCTTCTGCGGAAAAACAGTTGGTCCAACTTCAAATTACCAGATTGTCGCCGAACTCTTAGCCAATGGTAATGCTATTCCTCTTGGCAAACACCTCCTCAGAGCTATATACAACTTGCTTCATCAAGTTTCGATTAATTTATCGGCTAGCAAACCTGTTGGTAGTTTAGGAGGATCTTGGTGGTTCATCAATATGTGGTTGAACCTTCAATTTTGTACCATTTTGAAAAGAGATGTCTTTTCGATGAACTTCCCTCAGAATGAGCCAGAAGATGTCCCTCCAACCACTCGTCGATGCATCAACTTTGGGGAAGCAGTCTCGGTGTTCCCAGGCCGAAAACAAGATGCTCATGAGGTCTCTGAGTTCTTCAGGATTTTCTATATCGGTCTTAAGAAGAATCCATTATTTCATATGCATATGAGGATGTCAACAATATTTTTGAACACCTCTATGATTTTGATGACCTTACTGATGATGCTATCAAAGAAACTCTTGAAGTGATTATCAAACCTGGGATTCTCCCATCCAATTTCTTTGGAAAGACTCTACCAACATCATATGAGTTCTATAATCCTTGCGTAGTTGCTCGTCAACTGAGATTCGGGCAGTTACCAATTGGCCTTTATTTCACCAATCTTGTCAAGCCGAGAGAAACACTTTCTGAAGCCATCCATTATCGTTGTCAAAAGGACCTGGTTCTAGATTCTGCTACTATTAATTTGGACTCATGGCACCATGTCTCTTTCTCCTTTCCTCTTTCTAAATCCTAGTGGAAGGAATGGCATGGGCATCTCTTTTGTGTTTCTCCCAGAGTTTATTGTGAGAGGCTTAACAGTGGGTATAATGCTCCTTCAGATGAGGTAACCCCAACCTTCACATTTGTCTTGTATTCTTTATGCGGACTAATCATTGTTTTTCTTTGTCTTCAGGGTGACTCTGTCGATCCTCCAAATGTCAGTAGGAGTAGGAAGCCCATCAACTATCTCCCTCCCCGAGTTACTCCTTACATTGGTCACAGTCCTCCCTCAATTGCATGCATCATAGATGGTTTTGCTCGACAATCTTCTAAGAGGAAGGCCATGGGATTAACCGAGAAGCCGGTCATGAAGGTAATGACTCGACGCAAACGAGCTAAGAGAATTCCTTCAGTTAGTGTAGCAACACCTACTGCTTCTCTCAATGTTGCAAAGGTATGTTGCATCCTGGCTTGTCTTTTTGCTTGGCCATTTTGTGTCTTTCTGCGGCCTTCTGATTCATTGAATAAAATCCCAGGAAAAAATTGGAGAACCTTTAGCTGACCACTCAATAGAAGATCCTTTATCAAAGCCAAATGCAGATAGTCTTTCTGAGGAGAATTTAGCCGATCCACCGAATGCAGGACATCAAGCAGTAGGGCCAAACATGTCACATGATCGGCCTCAAGATAATTCTTCTGCAGAGTCAATTCTTGAATCTGTTGGGCCACAAATTACTGAGGTATAAAAGTTCACTTCTTTTAAATCTCCTTTGCCTCTTATTAACACTTCCACCTTTTAGACCATTATGGAGGAGTCAACATCAACACCAGAACTCTAAACGGATCCTCCTGAATTTATACAGATTAATGATGAAGAGGGGCTGATTGCTGATATTCAGCTTCACCAAACTTGACTGTAAGTATCCCTCTATTTCTTTTATGATTTTTATTGAGATACCATCTTTATTCTTTAATTCTGTATCTTTAGGATGATTTTCTGATGGGCAACTCTTCTCGAGTGTTATCATTGGGTCCACTTCCTGATGACATTCGTGCCAGACTTCAAGATATGCTGCCCTTACTCAACCAGGACATCTGCCAACTTGTTCAAGAGGATGAGCCGATCAGAGAGATCTTCAAGACCATTAAAGGTCACCTACCAGCTGATGTCAAGGAAAAGTTACATCGAGTTGCCTTCGTAGAAAGCAAACAACTTCGATTTGAACGTGCTCAGAATCGGCTAGAAGAAAGAGCCCGTCAGTTAAAGCTTGCAGAAAACAGAGAGAGTCTTGACTCTGAATTGGCCGATTTGGAAGATAGGATTGAAGTTCTTTTTGGCTCCCGTTCCAATATCGTCCATACTAAGGTGATCAGCTGGAGAGAAAACGATCAGCACTCCTTCAGGAATTACGTCAAGTTGATGATGATCTTTCACAAGAAAGGAAGAATTTAGCTGATCTCCCAGAGGCAATTGCAAATATGGAGCGTAAGAAGTTCATCATCGCCAAGAAAGCTCAGATTATTCGCAGTGGGGAACAACCGATTCTTGGTTCGGCCGATGCCGATTGCAGAGAGATGGAGGAGGTCGATCAAATCTGTCTTAGAGCCATAAATGCAATCCATTCTTTAGGGATAGTGTAATCTCATAATTTGTGGCTAGACTTGCATCTCGCACATGAGGATTGTAAAACTTCTGACTACCCCTGTTCCTGCTTCGAATGCCTTGGATCCATCTGTTGACGTTTGATCTGATTTTACTATGCGGCATGTGATCCTATCTTGTCTTTTCTCTATAAAACTCAGTCTTTTGCCCATAGGTTTCTTTATGAGTTTCCTTAGAACCACAATCGTTTATTCGATGGACATATCAACTTCTTTAGGGATGAGAGACATCTTTTCTTGCGAGAACTTCCAGGAAGCAACCCTCGTCATTGTTACTTGATGGACTTCCATTAGAAATAGTCTTGTAGATGAATGGTCTATGAAGATTGTAGTTGTTGTCAGTGTGGTTGAGAGAAAAATCAACATGATGCATGTTCTTGCTCTATAGTTTGTGAACACATGAGGTTGACCAAACGTCTTCAATATAGCAATACTGGTTTGATTCTCTTTAATCACGCCAACTCTGCATCAATTGTCAGCCTTTGAATGCTGGGTTTTTTCACAGGATGTCTGTTTACCTTTTGATCAGATCTGACATTACTATTTCCATCCTTATCTTTTTCCAGTATTTGGGCTATAAATAGACCCAACATCCGTCGGTGAAGAACTCATCCTTCCAGCCATGACTCCAAATATAGATCTTATGGATCACATGCTCCCATTCTTTGCTCTTCTTTTTCCCTCTTGATTTCATGATGTCTAGAAGAATTCTTGTGATGTAGCATATGGTATGATGCTCCCCTTGGCATCAGGAAGAAGAACAAGCCTATGTCTTGTTTACCTGCAAGTTGTGGAGAATCTGACTGATATTTCGTCGAACTTGTGCTTCCTTTTGCTTTTTAGTATTTGTTTTCTTCATGTATCCCTCCTTTTGGCAACCATGGATTGCCTAGTGATGATGAACATAATCATCTATTTTTGCGATTTGTTTTCCTTATCAAACTTTGTAACATTACCATGTATCTTGGAGAAGGAGTGTATATATATACTTACATACTATTGTGCACTCAACCGATAGGAGATAATGTATCAACTTTGCGCAAGAGAAATATAGGAATAAACACAGTTTTTCTACTAGAGGATATCGAGTTTCTGCATCCAGGAGTCTTCTTCTTAGAAAATAGATTACTCTTTATTTTCCTTCAAACTCTTGTATTAAAGCCGATCCAATAGCACTATCTGAGACTGACAGGTATAATTTGAATGGCTGCTTGATCTGGTACCAAAACAAAAGAAGATTTTAAATACTGCTTGATATCATCCAATGCTTTCTGCTGTTCTTGCCCCCATACAAACTCTTGATCTGGTTTTAATTTCAACAAAGGAGTGAATGGTTGAATCCTCTCTAATAGATTTGATATGAACCTACAGATGAAATTGATTTTGCCAATGAGAGACTGCAACTTCTTTTTATTGGTAGGGGGTACCACTTTGTCGATCGCGCTGATTAATTTCTCTCCAACTTCAATGCCACATTCATGAATCATGAAGCCCAAGAACTCACCAGCTGACACGCCAAAAGCACATTTGTTGGGATTCATCTTCAATCCATGTATCCTTGTACTCTCCAATGTCTTTCGTAGATCAGCAAGATGTTCCATGTAATCCTTTGACTTTACGACCACATCGTCAATGTAAATTTCCAATATCTTACCAACAAGGTCATGGAAAATATAATTCATGGCTCTTTGATATGTGGCACCAGCATTCTTCAAACTGAATATCATGACTACCCACTTGTATAAACTGACGTGACTAGTGATGTGAACCCACTAGGGTTTGTGGCCGAACTTTCGATGAGAGGCGTGGGGGATAACTCGATTGGAGGAGACGACATTCACGGCCCGACTACAACCTTTCCAAGTATGCGCCTTAGCAACCGATACACCACCTCCTATGGCTGCAGCGATCTTGTGGAGCGCGTCAACCGCCACTAGGGCACCCGTTCCTGTAAGCAATCGAAGAACAAGCAAGAACAAGTCTAACAAGTACTGAATTACAAGATAATGAGATGAAATCCAATCTATAGTAACCAAGTTGGGGTTCCGAATCGAGTAGAACGGGTGGTCTAGCCGACACACGCGTCTACAAGGAAGTAGCAATGGCTAAACTTTCAACAAAACAAAACCAAATATGTTTGTGATGGCTATGGGGGTATGGGAGAGGGTAGGGGCACGACCAGGATCTGGTGGGGGTCGTGCTCCAACCCTAGGACGTGCCCCTATGGGCTCCGACATGATACATGGGCCAACGGGCCAAAACCGGGCAACGCAGCACCTTGACAGATTCTGGACGTCCACTTGTTTCGACGATTCCCGTAAACTCAGATATTATTTTGACATGAGACCGGTGCCATTGGAAGTTCTATGAAATTATCTTTCCAACCATATAAAGAACGTCTTAAACGGTGTCCGTATGAGGTCGTGGCATCCGTTTGAAGTTGGCCCACTCATGCAGTCCGAATCCAGCGACCAAAATGTGTTGGCCTTGATCTCTTTCCATCTTGGGGCCAAAAGTGACGTGGTGGCCTGGTGGAGGACGTGTGGAACACTTGGACTTGGTCCCCAATCAACTTCTTTGGTCCTCCATGCCTTCCATGTGTGTTGAGCACCCTTTTTGATCCACGTAAGTATTTCTGAAAATGACAACCAACAAACATCATATTGCAGCAATAATTCATGAAATGTATTGGATACAATGATGATAAGGAATCGGTTCACCTTAGAATAAAAACATGCTATTGTGGTCATATCCGAGACGGTGATGCCCTCATCATTCTTCCCTTCTTGGCTGCAAGTCGTCCTCAACTTGCTTCGGTGGCATCCGAAGGTGCTTGGGTTGATGTTCGAACACAGAGCGACTAGTATGCTGCAAGTTGACAACCAACGATGCTCTCCTTCTTTAGGCTGACCCTGTTGCTCAAGAAAACAACTAGAAAAAACTTTGCAAGACACTATTAGTGTTAAGGTAGCCCCCTATTTGATCATGGTATTCTAGCCCAAAAGGATATTTCAGATTAGAGCAAATATAAACTTTATGCACAAAATATTCTCCTTTGCAATAGTACTTGCCAACAAAGTGATACGTATGTTTCGACAAGCATTTCAACTCAGAATATGCAAAAAGTTTCTCCTCTAAATAGTTTAGATTACAAAGAATATCAAATTCCATATAACCTAAAGTATTTAAAGAAGACAACAATTTCAGTTCAGCTTGTGCACAAGTAATACGATGCAAAATCTTTTCTTTGGCACATATGGATGGTTCCAAACAAAAAGTATCACAATTATTCGCTACTTGTGGCACAGGAATAAACGAAGCATCAACACAAAAGTTCTCTTTATCACAGGGGTTATATGAGAGGGTAGGGGCACGACCAGGACCCGGTGGGGGTTCTTTCGATGAGAGGCGTGGGGGATAACTCGATTGGAGGAGACGACGTTCACGGCCCGACTACAACCTTTCCAAAGATGCGCCTTAGCAACCGATACACCACATCCTATGGCTGCATCGATCTTGTGGAGCGCGTCAGCCACCACTAGGGCACCCATTCCTGCAAGCAATCGAAGAACAAGCAAGAACAAGTATAACAAGCAACTCAATTGTGAATAGTGAGATGGAAACCAATCTGATATCACAAAGTTGGGGTTCCGAATCAGGTAAAACGGGTGGTCTAGCCGACACACGCGTCTACAAGGAAGTAGCAATGGCTAAACTTATAACGAAACAAAACCCATCCTGTTTGTGATGGCTATGGGGTTATATGAGAGGGTAGGGGCACGACCAGGACCTGGTGGGGGTTCTTTCGATGAGAGGCATGGGGGATAACTCGATTGGAGGAGACGACGTTCACGGCCCGACTACAACCTTTCCAATCATGCGCTTTAGCAACCGATACACCACCTCCTATGGCTGCAGCAATCTTGTGGAGCGCGTCAGCCACCACTAGGGCACCTGTTCCTGCAAGCAATCAAAGAACAAGCAAGAACAAGTATAACAAGCAACTCAATTGCGAATAGGGAGATGGAAACATATCTGATATCACAAAGTTGGGGTTCCGAATCAGGTAGAATGGGTGGTCTAGCCGACACACGTGTGTACAAGGAAGTAGCAATGGCTAAACTTACAACGAAACAAAACCCCATATGTTTGTGACGGCTATGGGGTTATATGAGAGGGTAGGGGCACGACCAGGACCTGGTGGGGGTTCTTTCGATGAGAGGTGTGGGGGATAACTCGATTGGAGGAGACGACGTTCATGGCCCAACTACAACCATTTCAAGGATGCGCCTTAGCAACCGATACACCACCTCCTATGGCTGCAGCGATCTTGTGGAGCGCGTCAGCCACCACTAGGGCACCCGTTCCTGCAAGCAATCGAAGAACAAGCAACAACAAGTATAACAAGCAAATCAATTGTGAATAGTGAGATGGAAACCAATCTGATATCACAAAGTTGGGGTTCCGAATTAGGTAGAACGGGTGGTCTAGCCGACACACGCGTCTACAAGGAAGCAGCAATGGCTAAACTTACAACGAAACAAAACCCCATATGTTTGTGACGGCTCTGGGGTTATATGAGAGGGTAGGGGCACGACCAGGACCTGGTGGGGGTTCTTTCGATGAGAGGTGTGGGGGATAACTCGATTGGAGGAGACGACGTTCACGGCCCGACTACAACCTTTCCAAGGATGCACTTTAGCAACCGATACACCACCTCCTATGGCTGTAGCGATCTTGTGGAGCGCGTCAGCCGCCACTTGGGCACCTGTTCCTGTAAGCAATCGAAGAACAAGCAAGATCAAGTATAACAAACAACTCAATTGCGAATAGGGAGATGGAAACATATCTAATATCACAAAGTTGGGGTTCCGAATCAGGTAGAACGGGTGGTCTAGCCGACACACGCATCTACAAGGAAGTAGCAATGGCTAAACTTACAACGAAACAAAACCCCACCTGTTTGTGACGGCTATGGGGTTATATGAGAGGGTAGGGGCACGACCAGGACCTGGTGGGGGTTCTTTCGATGAGAGGCGTGCGGGTTAAATCGATTGGAGGAGACGACGTTCACGACCCGACTACAACCTTTCCAAGGATGCACTTTAGCAACCGATACACCACCTCCTATGGCTGCAGCGATCTTGTGGAGCGCGTCAGCCGCCACTAGGGCACCTGTTCCTGCAAGGAATCGAAGAACAAGCAAGAACAAGTATAATAAACAACTCAATTGCGAATAGGGAGATGGAAACATATCTAATATCACAAAGGTGGGGTTCCGAATCAGGTAGAACGGGTGGTCTAGCTGACACACGCGTCTACATGGAAGTAGCAATGGCTAAACTTACAACGAAACAAAACCCCATCTATTTGTGATGGCTATGGGGTTATATGAGAGGGTAGGGGCACGACCAGGACCTGGTGGGTGTTCTTTCGATTTGAGGCGTGGGGGATAACTCGATTGGAGGAGACGACGTTCACGGCCTGACTACAACCTTTCCAAGGATGCGCCTTAGCAACCGATACACCACCTCCTATGGCTGCAATGATATTGTGGAGCGCGTCAGCTACCACTAGGGCACCCGTTCCTGCAAGCAATCGAAGAACAAGCAAGAACAAGTATAACAAGCAACTCAATTGCGAATAGGGAGATGGAAACCAATCTGATATCACAAAGTTAGGGTTCCAAATGAGGTAGAACGGGTGGTCTAGCCGACACACGCGTCTACAATGAAGTAGCAATGGCTAAACTTACAACGAAACAAAACCCTATCTGTTTGTGATGAGAGGGTAGGGGCATGACCAGGACCTGGTGGGTGTTCTTTTGATGAGAAGTGTGGGGGATAACTCGATTGGAGGAGACAACGTTCACGGCTCGACTACAACCTTTCCAAGGATGCGCCTTAGGAACCGATACACCACCTCCTATGGCTGCAGCGATCTTGTGGAGCACGTCAGCCGCCACTATGGCACCCGTTCCTGCAAGTAATCGAAGAACAAGCAAGAACAAGTATAACAAGCAACTCAATTGCGAATAGGGAGATGGAAACCAATCTTATATCACGAAGTTGGGGTTCCGAATTAGGTAGAACGGGTGGTCTAGCCGACACACACGTCTACAATGAAGTAGCAATGGCTAAACTTACAACAAAACAAAACCCCATCTGTTTGTGACGGCTATGGGGTTATATGAGAGGGTAGGGGCACGACCAGGACCTGGTGGGGGTTCTTTCGATGAGAGGCGTGCGGGATAACTCGATTGGAGGAGACGATGTTCACGACCCGACTACAACCTTTCCAAGGATGCGCCTTAGCAACCGATACACCACCTCCTATGGTTGCAGCGATCTTGTGGAGCGCGTCAGCCGCCACTAGGGCACCCGTTCCTGTAAGCAATCGAAGAACAAGCAAGTACAAGTATAACAAGCAACTCAATTGCGAATAGTGAGATGGAAACCAATCTGATATCACAAAGTTGGGGTTCCGAATTAGGTAGAACGGGTGGTCTAGCCGACACACACGTCTACAAGGAAGTAGCAATGGCTAAACTTACAACGAAACAAAACCCCATTTGTTTGTGAGAGCTATGGGGTTATATGAGAGGGTAGGGGCACGACCAGGACCTGGTGGGGGTTCTTTCGATGAGAGGCATAGGGGATAACTCGATTGGAGGAGACGACGTTCACGGCCCGACTACAACCTTTCCAAGGATGCGCCTTAGCAACCGATAAACCACATCCTATGGCTGCAGCGATCTTGTGGAGCGCGTCAGCCGCCACTAGGGCACCCGTTCCTGCAAGCAATCGAAGAACAAGCAAGAACAAGTATAACAAGCAACTCAATTGCAAATAGGGAGATGGAAACCAATCTGATATCACAAAGTTGGGGTTCCGAATCAGGTAGAATGGGTGGTCTAGCCGACACACGCGTCTACAAGGAAGTAGCAATGGCTAAACTTACAACGAAACAAAACCCCCAAATGTTTGTGACGGCTATGGGGTTATATGAGAGGGTAGGGGCACGACCAGGACCTGGTGGGGGTCGTGCTCCAACCCTAGGACGCACCCCTATGGGCTCCGACATGATACACGGGCCAATGGGCCAAAACCAGGCGACGTAGCACCTTGACAGATTCTGGACGTCCACTTATTTCAATGATTCCCGTCGACTCAGATATTGTTTTGACATGTGACCGGTGCTGTTGGAAGCTCTATGAAATTATCTTTCGAACCATATAAAGAACGTCCCAAACGGAGTCCGTATGAGGTCGTGGCGTCCGTTTGAAGTTGGACCACTCATGCAGTCCGTATCCAGTGCCCAAAATGTGTTGGCCTTGATCTCTTTCCATCTTCAGGCCAAAAGTGACGTGGTTGCCTGGTGGAGGACGTGGGGAACACTTGGACTTAGCCCCCAATCAACCTCTTTGGTCCTGCATGCCTTCCATGTGTGTTGATCACCCTTTTTGATCCACGTAAATATTTCTGAAAATGACAACCTACAAACATCATAGTGAAGCAACAATTCATCAAATATATTGGATACAATGATGATAAGGAATCGGTTCACCTTAGAATAAAAACATGCTATTGTGGTCATATCCGAGACGGTGATGTCCTCATCACCACCCTTCTCATAGTGTGCCTGAGCCTCTTATGCTACTACCTAGGGGAGAGGTTGTGGTGAGGTCTATACCAGCTTGGGGTGACAGGAGAGTTGCTGATTGGGATCATGTTGCTGGCAGGGAGGCACCAGACAGACCAGTTAGGGGCACCGGTCAGACTGGTGCACCTCAGACAGGTGTTCAATTTGGGTTTCGAGGTCGTGGTGTTGATCGATTTAGTTCTGGTGGTCGTGCTACAGGTGGTAGGCAGTTTGAGTCTGGTCGTGGGATGTTTACTAGACGTTCTCCACCTCATGGTCAGTATGAGGATGGGAGAGGTCTTCGCAGCTTTGAGTCTCAGAAGAGGTACGGACCATGCTCTTCCTTTCGTGGTGATCGTATTCCTCCAGCGAGACGTGAGATGGTTCAGCGTGGTGGTGGTCATAGCTTTGGTGGACGTGGTAGGATGGATGCTACTAACCCCACTTCTGAGCAAATGGCTCGACACTGGTTTGACTCCTTTTGTACAAACCCCAGTGTCGAGTTGCTTGCTCATTCTCGTCCTCATTTTGATTGGCAGGTGGGAGGCTTGAGGAACGTTTGGCTGTTGGACTCCGGTTGTTCTCAACACATGACCGGAGATAGGGGTTGGTTCGCAAGCCTCACCCCAGTGAGTACCAGGGAGTACATCACTTTTTGAGGATAATGGAAAAGGACGAGTTCTAGCTAAAGGTATGGTAAAGGTGAGCAAGAAGGTTTCTCTAAGGCGTGTTGCTCCTGTCAAGTCGCTGGGTTTCATTTCTGTGTCTCAGCTGCTTGATGAAGGGTTTGAGGTTCGGTTTAAGTTGGGTGCGTCTCACGTGCTTGATTCTCGAGGCGACATTGTTTGTACAGCCGTTCCCGAGGGTTAGATTTTTTGAGCTGATTTCTCTCAATCCGATCGTCCTGCACAGTGTTTGGTGGCTGGTTCTTCCGATTTGTGGAAGTGGCATAGGCCATTGGGACACTTGAGCTTTGATTTGCTTTCCTGCTTGAGTGGTCTCGATTTGGTCCGAGGATTGCCGAGG
Source organism: Cenchrus fungigraminus (assembly GCA_036936925.1). NCBI lineage: Eukaryota > Viridiplantae > Streptophyta > Magnoliopsida > Poales > Poaceae > Cenchrus > Cenchrus fungigraminus. Next base: position 85,686,000 of record CM072779.1, on the reverse strand, counting down.
TTGAGGTTTGAGAAAGAGTTGGTTTGTGCACCTTATAGGCATGGTAAGATGGTTGCTGCTTCTCATCCACCCGTGACTGCTTGTGGGTGATATACCCCCGGGGTGCCACATGGAGGGGCCCCACGGTGTATCTACGAGGACGACGTGGGCCCACAGGGGTGGCACCTGGTGCGGGCGCACGGATCAGTAACAAGCTAGCGCCTGAAGAGATATACTCCCATAGATAAAGACTAGTTGGTTAGGAAAGATATTACTTGTGATCAAAGGGAGATCTTGTATAACCGACTAGGATAGATCCCATGCGATCTGTAACCCTGCCCCCCATGCCTATATAAAGGCGGCAGGGACCCCCCTCAAAATAAGTTCATTCTGATTCCCATTTGCGGAACCATCAATACAACCACCAACGCAGGACGTACGGTACTACGCATCTCGCGGCCCGAACCTAGATAAACCCCTGTGTCCTTCGTTCACCATCTAGTTTCAGTCTCGGCGATCCCCTCCTTACAATCTACCACCATAGCCTACTCCGTGGTGGACTGTCGGCACCATTGTACCGATAGTTGGCGCGCCAGGTAAGGGCTTCGCCGAAGATAATTGGCAAGCTTGATGGCCACAGTCAAGATCCTAGCTAGCTGCCTCGCCCTCGCCGCGTTGGGAGCAGGAATTCCCTTCGGGGGCTTCGGTCCCGACTCCACCGCCGACGAGCAGGCGGCCGGCTACGTGACCCCACCTCAGGGCCACATCTACGTCGGGGAGATCCCTTGCATCGTCTCTGACACCGTGATCACCGTGGAAAAGACCTCCGGAGCGGATTCCACGCCGCCTGCAGGCAACTCACCGGCTCCCAGATCCAATATGGAGAAGCCTCGGGCCTACCGAGTCATTTTCAGCACGCCGTCACCAGCCCGGAGGCCTAGCCTCCCGGTAAAAGACCTTTAGGTTGCAGGATCAGTAGATCCTCGCAAAGGCGATCTTGTCCAATCTATGGATTAGATCATCAGCAACATGGCCGACACCATCGCGATCTGTGAGGCCACTCTAGACGCCCCGCAGGCCGAGTGCTTCCCCCATGGGTTGAAGAGCGCCGCCGCCTCCACCTCGGAGATGGTGAAGAAAACCCTTGGCGTGGCTTCTCTGCCCCAGTCGGTTGAATACCACTCGGACACGGACGTGCCACGCTTCGTGTCGATGGTTACCACCCCCTAGACGGTGATGACCTAGATGAGACCCTTTACCCCATCTTGGAGGAGGAGGGACAAGTCAGGGAGTGGACCACTTACAACTCGGAGGATCTGCGCCGGCCGAACTACACGGCTAGGTGATCTGATCCCGACGCTAGGTCAGGAGGCTCCTTCACATCCCTAAGGGTTGCACTCAACATCGAGGACAGCTCCGAGACTCTCGGATCTACCGACACCACAGAGATCCAATCTGGCAGTGCCTCAGCCTCCGAGCCCTCGAACGGGGGTAGAGCACCCGCTTTTGTGTACGCTGCGGTGGCGGCGGCAGGCGCACACCCAGCAGTCTCGGAGGACGAGCCTACTCAGGACGGCAAGACCACCACCCAGAAGACCGACTACCTACGCAAGAATGCGGATTGGGAACGATGGCACTAGGAGATTCGACACCAGAATGACCAACATCGTGACAACCGGCGCCAAGACCAGGAGGATGATGAGTACTACTCCGAAACCAGCCCGCCATGGCACGGCAGGAGGAGGCGACGCACTCGACGCACTCGAGGCATGTGCCCCCGGAGGCTGGAGGACGACTTCACAGTCGACTACGCCGGGCAAAGGGTCCACGCGACCCCCAAGGAGAACCTCATCGTTCTGAATGAGGAGCTTGGAAAGATGCCGCCAGGCACGCCAGGCTTGGCTCACCTACAAGCCCTGGTGCAGGCCTCCGCGGCCCAGACTAACCGGATCAACCCCTCCCCACCAGTTGGGCAGGAGGAAACCGAGAATGCACGCAGGCCATGCCGCAAGCGCGCACGCCGCGACGAGGGCGGAGATCTGCGCGAGAAGCTGCGTCACAAGGACGCAGGCATACCATCGACCGACTTGCCCGGGAACAGCACCGGCATGAGTCGAAGCATCACCGTGACTACGATCGGGAGCACGGAGCCCCGAACCGCCGTAGCCGGCGTAATGCCACATCGCCCTCGGACTCACGCAGTGGGTACGAGGACTACTACTCGGATGACTACACGTACTCCGAGGGAAGCTACAGCTCCCACGAGAAGACTACCGCTGGCCGCCGGAAAGGTCGAGAAGGAACCACCGCCTATAATGGTTTCCTCTCCCTAATGGCACGGCTGCGAAAGATGAACTGGCCCCGTGGGTTCAAGCTATCCGATGTAGACAAATACGACGGGACTTCCAATCCTGTCCAATGGCTACAGATCTACTCCACCGCGGTCAAGGTCGCGGGAGGCAACTCTGACGTGATGGCAAACTATCTGCGAATCATGCTCATGAAGGGGTGCAGAAGTTGGTTGGCGGGGCTCCCTAAGAACTCCATCGACTCATGGGGCGAGCTCTGCGCCTACTTCACGAGCCAATACTCCGGCACATGGGAGTGGCCGGGTAATAGGAGGATGTTGGATCATATACGGTAGCGTAAGAACGAGTCGCTGCGCTCGTACATCCGCCGCTTCTCTGAAAAGAAGAATTCCCTTCCTTTCGTCGAGGAGCACGATGTCATCAGTGCCTTCTAGCACGGGCTAGCCTACGGCAAGCTGGTGAACATGTGGGCTCAAAAGCCCCCAAAGTCCGTCCACGAGCTGTTCAACGTGGCAAATCTGGAGGCCGACGGCGAGGAGGCTGAGCGCGAACAGCTCAAGAATGTCAAGTCCCGCTGGGATGACGACGGCTCTCCGTTCAAGCATCGCAGATGCTACGACCCGGATCGAGATGGAGAGTCCGCCGAACAGGGAGCAAGGAGGAACAAGAGGTGCAAGCCCGAGACTGTGGCCACCGTCCAGGCTGGTACGAAACGGATAGATCCCTCCGAGTTCCAGAAGCTCCTGGATATGCAATGCCCGTACCACAAGAACAACAAGCACTCGGCTCAAGAGTGCTTCGGCTTGAAGAACTACTTCTCCGGCAAGAGCCATCAGAGAGGACCACCGAAGGGTGGCAAGGCCAAGGACAAGCGTGAGCCGCCGGCGGACGACAATGATGAAGACTTCCAGGTCGCCGACCGCACCGTCAACATGATTTACGGCGGACCTGAGCAGCTGGAGGGGAAGCGCAAGGCGAAGCTCACGGACCACATGCTGGTGTACACGGCCCAGCAAGGGACCCCTAGTATCTACGCTGGTCGGAGGTCTGATCACTTTCAGCAGGGAAGACCACCCGGCGGCGCTAGCCAGGCCCGGGCGATATCCCCTGGTGCTGAACCCTACGATCCGCAACGTGAGGCTTGGCAAGGTGCTGGTGGATGGAGGCAGTGGTTTCGACATCCTCTTTGCTAGCACGCTGAAGGAGTTGAGGCTCACCCCCATGGATTTGAGCCCGACTGACACGCCATTCTTTGGCATAGTACCCGGGGATCCCTCGGTACCACTCGGTGAGATCTTCTTGCCAGTCACCTTCAGTACGATAGACAACTACCGTACCGAGCACGTCCGCTTCGTCGTGGCGGACTTCGAGACAGCCTACCACGGCATACTCGGCAGGCCTTCACTAGCAAAATTCATGGCGGTCCCGCACTACACCTACATGGTGTTGAAGATGCCGGCGCCAAACGGTGTCCTCACTCTTAAGGGAGTCTGTCAGACGGCAAGCGCGTGCGAGAAGAAGAACATCCATATCGTGGCCACGCTCGACCTCTCTAGACGCACCGCGGACGTCCTGGCTGCCACCAACAAGCTGGACCCGGTCGATCTTGAGATCCCGACGAAGAAGCTGGCGATGGAGGCGATCCAACGGGAGAAGGAGGTGACGAAGAAGGTGTCCCTTGGGCTCGAGGACCCGTCCAAGACGGAGACCATAGGGGCCAACATGGACCCCAAATAGGAAAGTGTGCTCGTCGAGTTCCTGCGAGCTAACTCGGATATATTCTCTTGGAAACCAGCGGATATGCCGGGGGTGCCTAGAGAACTCGATGAGCACTCCTTGAAGGTTGACGTGAATGCGAAGCCCGTCAAGCAGAAGCTACGCCGATTCGCAAAGGACCGCAAGAAGGCAATAGGGGTAGAGCTTGCGAAACTGTTAGCTGTCGGTTTTATAAAGGAAGTGTAGCATCCTGACTGGCTAGCTAATCCAGTTCTTGTATCCAAGAAGAATAATCAATGGAGAATGTGCGTTGACTATACCGATCTCAACAAACACTACCCCAAAGACCCCTTCACCCTCCTGCGAATACACCAAGTCGTTGATTCTACGGCGGGCTGTGCCCTGCTCTGTTTTCTCGACTGCTATTCAGGCTATCACCAGATAAGCCTCAAGGTCGAAGACCAGATCAAGACATCATTCATCACGCCCCATGGTGTGTACTGCTGACAATGTCTTTCGGTCTAAAGAATGCTGGCGCGACTTATCAACGTGCTATCCAAGCATGGCTGTCGACCCAGATCGGCCAAAACGTCGAGGCCTACATAGACGATGTCGTAGTCCAGATTCGAGATCCTGATAACCTTATCAAGGACTTGTCTGAGACCTTTACCAACCTAAGGGTTTACCGCTGGAAACTTAACCCAAAAAAGTGTGTTTTCGACATTCCATCGGGAAAACTACTCGGTTTTCTTGTTAGCAACCGGGGCATAGAGGCAAACCCGAAGAAGATCCACACGATTACCCGGATGAAGCCCCCAAAATGCCAGAAAGACGTGCAGAAGCTCGCCGGGTGCATGGCAGCATCAGCCGGTTCATCTCACGACTCGGCGTGCGAGGCTTACCCTTCTTCAAACTCCTGAAGCACCAAGACGACTTCAAGACAGATGAGGAGGCCCAGAAATCTTTTCTAGAGCTCAGGGAATATCTCTAGAGCCCTCCTATCCTCACTGCACCGCAAGCTAAGGAGACGCTCTATCTCTACATCTCTGCTACCACGCACGTGGTCAGCACGGTACTGGTTGTAGAGCGCAAAGAGGAAGGCCACACCTACGCCGTTCAGAAACCGGTTTACTTCATCAGCAAGGTATTGACTGACTCCACGGTGCGGTACAACCAAGTGCAAAAATTACTCTATGTGCTGTTGATCACCGCCTGCAAGTTGAAGCACTACTTCGAGGCCCATAAGGTCGTTGTAGTTTCCGACTACCCCATAGGTGACATCCTGCATAACAAAGATGCCATAGGAAGAATCATGAAGTGGTCCATCGAGCTGGCCGCGCATGATATTACTTTCGTACCCCGCAGTATGGTGAAATCGCAAGTACTCGCGAACTTTGTCGCTGAGTACACAGAGATACAGACACCATCTACTACCGCCAAACCTGAGCATTGGACCATGTACTTCGATGGCTCGCTCAAGATTAAGGGAGGCGGGGCTGGAATCCTGTTCATCTCTCCGAAAGGCGAGAAACTACAGTACGTACTGCAGATTATGTTCCAAGTCTCGAACAATGCGGCCGAGTACTAAGCAGCCCTACACGGGCTACGCATCGCCATCTCGCTCGGAATAAAACACTTGATAGTCAGAGGTGACTCAGCCCTGGTGGTCAACCAAGTGAACAATAACTGGCAGCAGACAAATGAGAAGATGGACGCATACTGCGCAGAGATACGCAAGCTCGACGGCAAATTTTTCGGCCTAGACTTTCAGCATGTAATTCATGACAACAACAAGGCATCCGACAAACTGGCCAAGATGGGATCCCCCGGAGCCCAAGTGCCACCCGGCGTCTTCGTCCAAGACCACATAAAACCCTCCATCAAGAATCTCGATGTGCAGGTCGACCCATCTGAAGGACTCGGCAAAGTCCTTATGATCGAGCCACAACCCGAGTGGATCTCACAGATGGTTGAGTACATCAAGTACGGCACGTTCCCGAGTCCCTCACTCGGAAACGAGAGAGAAGGATGGGCGCTGCAGGAAAGAATCTCTCGCAGGAGCAAAAATTATGTCCTCATAGGCGACAAGGTATACCGCCGAGGAGCACATTCCCGAGTGCTTCAGAAGTGCATCCCAGAAGAGGAAGGATGAGAGCTCCTGTTAGAGATCCATGGCGGCATGTGTGGGAACCACGCTGGGGCGCAGACCATTGTTGGCAAAGCCTTCCGGTCTGGTTTCTACTGGCCTACAGCCGTCGCAGATGCTGAGGCCTTTGTCAAACATTGCGAGGGGTGCCAATTCATCGCACGGCAGATACACGTCCCGGCACAGGCCCTATAGACGATTCCCATATCTTAGCCCTTCGCGTGCTGGGGACTCGACATGATCGGTCCTTTCAGAAAAGCATCCGGAGGATACGATCACATCCTCGTGGCGGTGGATAAATTCACCAAGTGGATTGAGGTCAAGCCAATAAAGTTGCTGACAGCAGCCAAGGCGGCAGAGTTTATATCGGAGATTGTGCACAGATTTGGTGTCTCCAACAGGATTATCACTGATCTGGGCACGAATTTTATAGGAAGAGAGTTCCAGGAGTTCTGCGACAATCTCCTTATAAAGGTAGCCCGAGCTTCAGTGGCGCATCCCCGCACCAATGGACAGGTCGAGCGAGCTAACGGAGCGGTGCTTGAGACACTCAAGAAACACATCTTCAATAGGCTGAAGAAGTACGTGACACGCTGGCTCCGAGAGCTCCCCGCAGTAATCTGGGGACTGCGGACACATCCGAGTCGTGCCACTGGTCAGACTCCCTTCTTCCTGGTGTATGGATCAGAGGCGGTACTTCCAACCGACCTAATGTTCGGTGCACCAAGAGTCGAGGTATTCGACGAGAACAAGGCCGAGGAGGCGCGGATTGAGGACATTCACAACATCGAGGAAGGAAGGCTCGCAGCAATCATCTAGACAGCACGGTACGCACAGGCCCTGAGACACTACCACAACAAGAATGTGCAAGAGAGAGCATTCTGTGTAGGTGACCTCGTTCTCCGGAGGATCCAGAGCAAGAAGGACATGCACAAGTTATCGGCTCCATGGGAAGGGCCCTTCATAGTAAAGGAAGTCAACAGGCCAGGTGCTTACCGGCTAATGAGGGAGGACGGCACCGATGTGCCCAACTCATGGAACATCGAGCATCTAGGCAGCTTCTACCCATAAAAAGCTATGTATATTTACAGTTTTTGTACATTCTCATGCTAGCAATCTGGGTAATGAATAAAAATTCATGACCTTTGAAGTTCTTTCACTTCGCTACCCTGCTTGCACGATCAGACCCAAGTTCCAAATCTGAAACTTGGGGACTGCTTTTATTTTTCTAGCAATGATTACACCTGTCAAGAATTAAAACGCTCATCTAACACGGATCCTAAGACTCATAAAGTACTTGGTAAAATTTGTCTTAAATCGTGGGCTGAGATCTTCGCCAAGCCAAGGTACTATGCGTGTACGAGAGTACGCCCTCTGCGCTTGGAAACTAAGGCCAACAGGACTACGGCTTCCCGTAATAGACCAATTACCGGAGAAATTGAAGGACATGGACGCCGTCAAAGTAACGCGACAACATTAAAACAAATGTCTCAAACTACGACGTAACATCAGTACTAGCAAAATATTAAAACTACTCATTCAAATGTTTTTTGTTTCACAGCTGCAGCAGAAGACCACTCGGCTCGTCGTCACTGGCCATCACATCCTCGGCAAGCTACTCCACCACATCCTTCACCTCCTCCAACAGCTCATCAACCCGAGCGAAACCACTGCGGAGCATGCCCACATCGAACTGAGGGAGGTAGGAGCGGAAGATGGTGAGGCAGTGGCTGACGCTCGCCAAACTGACCTCGCACAGAAGCCCTTGGAAGCACGAAGACGCCGCCTAGACTCGCTCCAGCAGAGATGGCGGGCGGACGATAGGTTCACCGAACTCCCGCACGGAGGAGGACTCGGCAAGCCGAGCTAGCTCGTCCAGGAGAGGACTGAGAGCCTCGCCGAGAGCCCAGAACTGGATCCTCTCAGATTCCACATGGGCCTCCAAGTCTGCAAATTGGGCGAACAATTTTTGCCATAAGTCTGTTCAACCGTCAGAAGGACTAGACGACACAAAGCTACAAGAACAAAGGAAGAAGTCAACTCACCATGGAGCTCTTTCCTGGCCACGGCACGCTCCCTGGTGGCCTCCTCCAAGGACTTCCTTGCTACCTTTGCCCGGGCCCAGACAGTCTCAAGCTCCTGTTCCGGTTGAGCCCGAGCTGTTTACAAAGAATGAGATCAGACACAACTATTCGAAGGCATCCAAGGAACCGGAAACAACAAACTTTTCTACTGCTCTTCCGCTGCCTAACGAAGAGACGCGATGGTGACCTCTGCAGCGGCCTCTGCAGCAGCTTTCTCTGCATGAGCACTCTCGGCAGCGGCAACTGCAGCAGCTCTCTCCCGGTGCAGCCCCTCGAGCTCCAGGTTGCTGATGTTCTGGCGTGCAGCAGCCTATTCTTCAAGGCGCTACACCCGGGCGCGCAGCGTGACGACATTAGAGCCGATGTCCTCCAGCAGCTCGCTCTTGCACGCAGATGCAGCGGACACGGCCTGAACAATAACATGATCAACGTACGAACTCAATGAGGCATAAAAGAGGAAGATCTGGAGATACACTCACCCCAGCCAGCCGAGCAAACCTCTCGACCAGGGTCACGAGCTTCTGCCGGTTGTCCTCATCGATGGTTAGATAGTCGAGCACCTCCTCCGCCCTGTCGCCACGCACTTAGGCAATCCTGCCAGGGCGCACCGGGCTCACATGCGGCGTGGGAAGTACTCAGTGGATCTCCTCAACCTCGGGGACTACCACAGCGGCAGCCCCCAAGGCCATAGACCCAGCATCCCTAGGCTAGGGACTGGCCGCTCGGGGAGTCGTGCCGGCACTCGGCGCCACGCCCGAGCACTCTGAAGCACTCGGCTGATGCGCTGCTGGCCCAGAAGCCGGAGCGGGCACCTCGCCAACAATAGGGACAACCCTGGGCTCCCTACAAATAGCAACAAATCCAACAGCTCAATCCTCAACTATGATAGATCAATGGACGACAGAGAAAACAAAGGATGAATTGGCGAACATCTCACTCGGTGGACACGCGCATGCGAGAACGCTTGCGGAACCCAAAAATAGAGGAAGCAGGCCTTTTTGTCTAGCGGCTGCTGTCGAATTCGGCCCGGCCGCACCTTGTGCCATCATAGGAGGCGCCAGGGCAGGCTGCGGTGCCGGCCGAGGCACGCCGGCACTAGGGGCAACAGTTTCCGTTCGTTGAAGAGAATGTTGAGGAGAAGGAAGAGAAGGTGGAGGAGAAGAAGAAGCATGAGGAGAGGATGCCACCGCAGCACTCAGCGCCTCCTTGCCGCCCTTCAAAGGATGTCACTGGCACCTGACAGACGGGGGCTCACCTCCTCCTCGTCGGAGTCGCCCAGTAGCACCAACTTGCGCCAGCGCGACACCGGCTCGTCAATCTTGAGCGAGCCGGGCAGCGCACGCCGCACCTCTGGCCTCTGGCTACCCTTGCGCTCCTTCCCCTTCGCAGCAGGGGTGGTGCGCTTTCCATCATCGGGCGCCGCGGCTGCAGGATGGCTAGACTCCGGAGAGCTCTCTCCGGCTACAGCGGCGACGCGGCGCGCCGCGACCTCTAACCTCTACACCTCGCCAAGCCTACCAGGTAGGGATGCAACCCCAGCCAGTGTTCCCGGCGGAGGCAAGACAGAGAAAAAGGCCGTGCGATCCTACAGATGAAAATCTCGGTTCATACATTTCAACAAACACCTTGGCCTTGCAAGCATATGTTTATAACCTAATGGGCGGACCGTAAAAAGCAGAAAATCATAACTCACCGCAGGCGGAGGGTTCCCCAGGCTGTAGGGGCTTGGCGCGCCGTGCGACGTGATGACGGTGTGGGGGCGAAGCACTCACGGATGCGCTCCACTAGCACTATTGGCTCCCCCCAATCCGGCACCTCCCGCGTCGTGTCGAACTCTTCCCCGGCGTACTCATACACCGGGTGCGCCCTCGCCTTCAGCAGCTGGATGCACCGAGTGGTGAAGTTCGCCATCACCGCCACCCCGGTGAGCCCAGCCGTCTTCAGGTTCCGGATCAGCTTCACCAGCTCTAACACCTGCTCCATCTCGGCGTCACCCAACTCCTCATCCCAGCAACGGAGCAGGGTCGGGCGCACATCAATGTCGCACGGCACCTGCAGGGCATGGTTGGTGGTATAGAACCTTTCCTTGTGCCAGCCCTTGTTGGAGCTGATGAGCGGCATCGAGATGTAGTCGCCGAAGGTCTTCTGCCGAAGTTGAATCCCGGCGCCGCCCACCACCTTGGGTTCCTTGGCACTCTTGTGGGGCTTCACCCAGAAGAAGTACCGGAAGAGGTTGAAGTGCAGGGCGAGGTATGCCTCGCACAAGTAGATGAAGATGGTGATGTGCAGGATGGAGTTAGGGTTAAGGTTACAAACCTGCAACCCGTAGTAGTACAACAGCTCGCGGAAGAAAGGGTGCGCAGGCAACCCGAATCCGCGGAGGTACCACAACTCGAACACCACCGCCTAGTTCGTCTCCGGCGTGGGGAACACTTCCCCCGCCGCTGGGCGCCATTGCTCGGTGGGCTCGCTGGGCGCCAAATCAGGGCTCCGATCCGCTCCCACGTCGACACGGACTTCAACCACTCCCAGTCGCGGCTCGGAGGCGCCGCCGGTGAGGGAGACCGCGGCGGGGACCCTCTCACAGCCGCCGCGCCCCCCGTCGAGCCCTTCTTCCCTCGGCGGGGCTTCGAAGTCATCACCCTCGGCTACGCTCGTGGACTGTCGGAAGCGAAGGGGATGGGCGGTGATTTGTGCGCTGGATCTGGATCTGGATCTCCGCCGGCGCTGGATTGTAACGCCCGTATTTTAATCCTCAATTAAATCACCTGTTAAAACACTCGCTAAAAAATGTTTTCAAAATCTTTTTCATCGTCTGAGCTCAATTCTTGTTATCCATAATTCATCCCAAACCTAATCTCTTCTTAATTCCTTTGTCTTTCCAAATCAATGTTAACAATTTCTCTTTATCCTTTGTTTCTCTCTAAGCCGCACGACGCGACCACACGCTGCCGCCCAGCATCTCGCTGTGCCGCTCCTTGCTGCGTCCCCCACCTCCACCACAACGCTGCAGCCTCGCCGCCTCGTCATGCGCGTCGTCAACGACGCTGTTGCCTCAGCGCCACTGCCGCCACCGCGCACGCGCGCCACATCCCGGCACCGTGCCGTGCCGCCCTGCGCACGCCGACCTGCTCCTCCTCACCGCCCACCCGCACGCGCATGCCGCGCCGGGCCCGGCTCGCACGCACACACGCAGGCCGCGCTGTCGCGTCGCACGACGCCGTCGCCGCCACAAATCCTGCTGCCGCTGCCGCTGTTCACTCGCTCCGCACGCCAAGCTGCCGCTGCTCGTCGCGTCGCATCGCACAGCACCGCCACAGCGCCGCAGTTGACCTCGCCGCCGCGAACCCCGGCCCAGCCACGGCCCCGCCGGCCGAACCGCCATTGCCGGACCACACGCAGCTCACGTGCGCGACCCCGGCCAGCAACTGCCTTTCCGCGCCTATAAGAGGCCCCCGTCGCTCTGCACCGCACCACAAAGCTCCTCAACCGCCTTCCCCTCACCTCCCGAGCTTCCCATCGCCACCGATCCAAGCCGCCTCTGTCTCAGACCGCCGCCGCCGTCGATCTGCATCCACGAACCACCCCAGCCCTAGGTGAGGACGGGAATCGGTCGCCCTTGACCTCCTCTCTCCATTCCCCCACTTCCCGGCCACCACCGTGCTTGGGAGGGCCGCCTCCCACCGCCGACCGGCCACCCCCTGCTCGGCCCTTCCCCTATTTCTGTCGAGGGGAGGAAGACAGGCAGTTTTGCCTTGAGCCCCCTTCCTCTATTCCTTTTCCACCCGAGACCCTCCGCCTCTCTCTAAGTTTGGTTTCACCGAAAGGCCCCTGATTCCTTACAAATAAATCCCTGCCCTATTAAACTACCCCTAAACCCCCTTTAAACCATCATCTTATGACCAATATTAACCCAAATTAAATCCAAATCTCACCACATCCTTCCCATGTTTATTTCCGCCTATCCATCTACCAATATTCCCTAAATAATATTTATTTCTCTATTTTTCGAATTATCCTCTCCTCGAGCTCAGCCGATAAAACTTGTTTGCTTTTATTGATTGTATGCTTGCATGCGTGTGCCGTAGCTGACGGAGTAAACGAGGAGGAACCCCAGGAGGAGTTTGGAGCTGCGTACTACGCCTAGGAGCCCGAGATCCCGAACCGTGAGCAGGAACTCCCGGAGGACTTTGAAGACGGCAAGTTCAATCTCATCCTTTGATGCATGATTCAATCCCAGTTTTATAAACACAACCCCCTGTTTTGTTTTATAAATTGTATAAAACCTGGTAGGATAGCCACCCTTGATTTCTATAATTGTTCCATGTTTAGCCAAAATGATTTCTTTAAAACTGTGTGAGTGCTTTTAAAATGGGAATTGGGTAGTTTGGAAAATGAGAAAAAGAGTTGTGTGGATGAGATGGACAAGTGTGTGTCAGGAGTATGGGTGATCTCATAACTTTGTGGTTGAGCATGTTGGGAGATGTCCATCTTGTCGTTAAGGACCGGGTTGCACGGCATCTCACCTGACCCAGCTGTCGTACAACCACTCGACCTTTGTATATGGCAACGGCTTAGCATAAATCCCTCTAGTTAATCTGCTAGCCATCGGGAGTGCGGGTGAGCAGCGGAAGAACAAGGAGTAGGGATACGACTTGTGTGAGTTATGCCCTGGTTATGTGAGATAACCCCTTGGTTGCTTTCGTGGTGGCTAGTAGGGTTAGCTAAGGTGGGTAATGGCTTTGTTAGGATCCGCACCGACACCAAGGTGTTTGGGTGGCGGTACCCTACTTGTGGGTAAAGTGTACAACCTCTGCAGAGTGTAAAACCTATTCGAATAGCCGTGTCCACGGTATTGGACGAGTCACGGTGTGGTCACAAAACTAGTGTTTGGGTTTGGGATTGTTTTCATGACATGAGTGATTTTGGAAAAAGAGTATGGCTATGTGCCTGGGCTACTGCGGACGGGGAGTCCGGTAGTCCTCAACTGGTTTTCCCTTTGAGCAACTGAGTTAGTTTGGTTGCAAAAATGTTTTGCGAAAACCTTTTCGAAAACAAACCCCTGCATGAGTAAAAGTTGGTTTTCATAAAATTCTGATCCCTATTATTCCTTGTGCATGTTCTTATGTATAGCCCCTCCATGGGTGGGGTTGGACTTGTTGAGTATGTATGTACTCACCCTTGCTTGATTAACTATTTTTACAGAGGAGGATCCCGATTTTGTTCCCGAGGACGTTGAGTAGGTGGCCGTCCTGCACCCAACCCGTGCCTGTGGATTCAGGGTCTCCACAGGAAGCTTCCATGGCGCAAGACTCTGATCCTATCTTAGATTATGTCGGTGTTATAGTTTGGCTAGTAGCCCTTGTGTTAGCCCTCTTGATAGTGGTGTTTCAGTGCCCACTACCTCGACGGTTTGTACGGCAATGAACCATCTATTGTAATAAATGTGCTACCAGCCTTCTGGGACTGGTATTTGTGTCACATTTAGTCCCCTCTGGTGAGGAGACGCTTCAGGTGGTATCAGAGCCATAGGTTGGCTGTAGGACACGACCCCTAGGACCCGAGACCTTTCCTAAGCCTTTCTCCGCTAGATATTTTGTATCCTAGCCTTTGCACAACTTGTTCAACTTTACCCTTGTTTTCAGATGGCCGAAGATGGATGGACTCAGGGCATGTGCCAGGAGGAGCCTGGTTTTCCCCCCCTTCTTATCAACTCATTGGAGTGCCTCGGTATCACTGAGCGCCTAAGGTACTACAGCAGAGAGTACGAGCACCTCAACACTCTTCGCTGTAGGGTGGTCCTCTCCATCGCAAGAAGCACTCGCTACCCCGACATCGAGCCATGGCATGTGACCGCCACAGGATTTCGACACCGGGATGCCTACCCCTTGGCCCTCAGAAAAGCTCTCCGCTATCTGTGTCGAATCTATGAGGAACACCTCGTCCCCACACCAATGAGACTTTTTCCTCTCGCCATCAGAACTCAAGTCTGGCAGGCCCGCATGAGAAACCTAGAACGGCGCCGCCACCAAGAAGACCTTTTGTACCATGCAGTTGCCTACCTTGTGTCCCTGGATCAACTCTTTGACAATCAGGCCAAGTTTTTGAGGGAGCAAATTGGTCGGGCCGAGCAAGCGGAAGTCACAGTAAGGATGCACCAAGTTCGAGTGGCTCAAGCTGAAGCAAGGACCGCAGCCGCCATAAGTAGTGAAGCTGTTGCCCATGAGAGCCTCAGGCGAATCCAGGATCAGCGTATGCAGGAATGGACCAACAGTGGGACACCCGTTCCGGCCATTGGAGAAGCCCAAGTCCTAATTGGAACACCTCTCATTAGATGGGGAGGAATTTCTGGGACCCTAGCGCCGCCTGTAAGCACCGAACAACCAACAGCAGCCGCCGAAGAAGGAACCTCCACACAACCCCAAGAGGATAAGGTTCCTGAGGACGAGAATGATGAAGAGCTGCTCATTCCACTGGAAGCGCACTCTGCCCCGGAAGATGGCTCGCTTGGCGAGTAGCGTGCCCCAGATACCCTTGCCCCAAGGAAGGAAGCCGTGATGGTCCGAGCCTAGAGTCACACCCCTAGCTTTTGTCGTCGTACCCAGTCATGTAGTGTGTCAGAGTTGTACCAGTCGAGTAGTATGGGATGTATCCTCCTCTCATGTTTGGAATAAAGTTTGTTTGTGCTTGCTTGACATGTGTGCTAGTCATGTGTGTTGTCTTTTTGAAAAATCCATTTTAATCAACTTAAACATCACAGAAAACATAATTCTCATAGAAACCCCCTTTATCTATAGATGGCCCCAAGGCGTGTCGCCAGGACCTTCCCAGGCTACGGCCGTGATGATCCAAATGTGGAAGGATCTCAAGTTAGGCGCCCTGGCGAACAAGAGGTGGATCAGGCTGGTGGTGAAGAGGAAAGTCAGGTGCAGCCGCCACCCCTGCATACCATAGACCTGGTGCAAGTGATGGACAACCAAACTCGGTTGCTGGAAGCTCTAGCCAATGCCATCAACCGTCTAAGGCCCCATGTTCTGGGCATGAATGAGAAGTTGATAGAGTTCCTTCGGACCAAGCCACCCACTTCTGGCGGGTCCATAAACCCTTTGGATGCAGATGATTGGCTGAGGGCCATCCTAAGAGAGTTGGAACCATTCAACTGTGAGGATCGAGACAAGGTTCTCTTGGCCACCCATCAGCTCACTAGGACAGCCTTGGCCTGGTGGGAAAATTATTGTGCAGCGGCCAAAGATCCCTCCACCATCACTTGGAAAGAATTTGTGGAGGAGTTTCGTCGCTACCACATCCCAGAAGCCACACTGAAGCGCAAGGCAGACGAGTTCCGTGAACTCCGCCAGGGCAATAAGTCAGTGGAGGAATACACCTACCAGTTCATAACGCTACGCTCCTGAGGAAGTGGACAAAGACTCAAAGAAACAAGACATGTTCAAGAAGGGCTTGACATCGGAACTCAGGACTCTGCTTACCCCTCAGATCTACCCAAACTTCAATACACTTATAAACATGGCTATCCTCACCGAGAGAGCCAGGGCAGAAGAAAAGAGGGAGAACAAGCGCAAGTTCATGGAGCACAAGGCTCAGCAGCAGGAGCGCTCCCAGAGGCAGAAAAGCTTCGGCCACCCGATGTCCAGATCCCAAGCCCCCATGCAGTATAGAACCTAGTCACAAGCCACAAGCTCTCAGGGCCCTAAAACCTAGTACAAACAGTACAGCAGCCAGAGCACCATGAAGCCCCCACAGAGCAATGCTAGACAGGTCACTGCTAACAACAACACCAAGGCATGTTTCAACTGTCGTGAAACCGGACACTTCATTCGCCAACAAGCCAGCAGCTTCAGCCTTCTCCAACTCAGTGAACGGGCCAAGACCGGTCGTATCTGGAGCCAACCGTGTGCCAGTTCGCAGCAACAACAACTACAGCAACAACAACAACTCGCAGGTGAGGCAGCCCCAGCAGTCTTACGGATGAGCCCGCGTCAACCACATCAACACGCAGGAGGCTTAGGAGGAACAAGGCGTAGTGCTCGTTGAGTTCCTGGTCAGCTCAGTCCTTGCAACCATATTATTTGATTCAGGAGCATCACATTCATTCATATCTTCAAGTTTTGTGGAAAAACACAACATACCTACAGTACTACTAAAAACACCCCTGATAACCCGAACGCCCGCAGGTGACATTAAGTGTCAACTGGGTTGCTCTCGGGTAAGGATTATTTTAAGTGGGGTAGAATTCCTAGCAGACCTAGTAGTACTAAAGTCTAAGGGAATAGATGTGATTCTGGGGATGGAATTGTTAAGCCATCACCATGGCCTTATCAGTTGTTCCGATAAGGTAGTACACCTGACCAACCCAGACGGAGTGCAAGTGACCTACCATACCCGAGGAAGCAGACCAGACATGATGGTTTTTAGCATGGAAGTCAAGTCCATAGAAGAAGTCCCGGTAGTAAGGGAATATACAGATGTGTTCCCTGAAGAACTCCCCGGAATGCCACCAGATAGGGACATAGAGTTTGCAATTGACCTTATCCCCGGAACCGCCCCTATCGCCAAGAGACCCTATAGGATGGCAGCATCAGAATTGGTAGAATTAAAGAAGCAATTATGAGAATTACAAAAGTTTATCAGACCTAGTTCATCCCCATGGGGAGCCCCAGTTCTCTTTGTGAAGAAAAAGGATGGGAGTATGAGGATGTGCGTAGACTATCACGCACTAAATGAGGTTACCATAAAGAATAAATACCCTCTCCCCAAGATAGATGACCTCTTTGATCAGCTGAAAGGAGCCAAGTACTTCTCCAAGATCGACTTAAGATCAGGCTATCATCAGCTCAAGATTAAGGAGAGTGACATACCCAAGACATCCTTCGTCACCCGCTATGGCCAATTTGAGTTCACCGTGATGTCTTTTGGACTCACTAATGCCCCTGCTTATTTCATGAATCTCATGAACAAGGTGTTTATGGATGAGTTAGGCAAGTGTGTCGTGGTCTTTATCGACGACATACTTAATTACTCCAAGAGTGTAGAAGAACATGAACAACACCTTCGAGTGGTACTGGAGAAACTGAGGGCACACAAGCTATATGCTAAGTTCAGCAAGTGCGAATTCTGGTTGGAGAAAGTAGACTTCCTCGGACTTATTTTAACGGCAGAAGGAGTAGCAGTAGACCCCGAGAAGGTCGAAGCAGTCTCCAACTGGTGACAACCAACCAATGTGAGCAAAATTAGAAGTTTTCTTGGTTTAGCAGGATATTACCGGAGGTTTATCGAAGGATTCTCCAAGATTGCTCGACCCATGACAGAGCTACTCAAGAAAGAAAAGAAGTTCGTCTGGACCGATGCTTGTGAGAGAAGTTTCCAAGAGTTAAAAAGGAGGTTGACAACCGCCCTGGTACTAACCTTGCCAGACATTCAATGGGATTTCGTTGTATATTGCGATGCATCCCGACAAGGATTAGGGTGTGTCCTTATGCAGGATGGAAAAGTAGTAGCCTATGCATCACGTCAACTCAAGCCCCACGAGCAAAATTATCCGACCCATGATTTGGAGTTTGCAGCCGTGGTGCATGCCCTTAAGATTTGGAGACATTACTTGATTGATAACAAGTGCGAGATCTACACGGACCACAAGAGCTTGAAGTACATTTTCACCCAGCCTGACTTGAACTTAAGGCAAAGAAGGTGGTTAGAATTGGTCAAGGATTATAACCTAGAAATCCATTACCACCCAGGAAAAGCTAATGTAGTGGCAGATGCCTTAAGCAGAAAATCCTATGAGAAAGTAGGGCCTAAGAGTGCCCAGTTGCAAGAAGAAATGGCACGACTCAATGTACACATTGTTCCCCAGGGATGTGCCCACCAACTGAGTGTTCAACCCACCCTAGAAGACAAAATAAGAAGGGCCCAAGGATCTGACAAGGATTTGATGAAAATCCGCAAGCACACGGGAGAAAATAAAGCCCCGGACTTTAGAGTGGACGATCAAGGTACACTGTGGTATAAGAATAGGATATGCGTGCCTAAAGACGGAAATTTCCGGCAAACCATCATGGATGAGGCACATAACTCGGCATATTCCATCCACCCAGGATCCACCAAGATGTATATGGATTTAAAGCAGAAGTATTGGTGGAACGGAATGAAAGCGGACATTGCCCGATTCATCACCTACTGTGATACTTGCCAGAGGATTAAAGCCGAACACCAGAAGCCAGCAGGACTGTTGCAACCCTTACCCATCCCAGTATGGAAATGGGATGAGATAGGCATGGACTTTGTAGTGGGTTTGCCAAAGACACAAAAGGGACATGATTCCATATGGGTGATAGTGGACCGACTCACTAAAGTCACTCACTTTCTACCTGTACGAACCACTTATGGTGGAGAGAAGTCAGCCAAGCTTTATATAGCAAACATAGTGAAACTGCATGGAGTACCCAGCAGGATTGTTTCAGATAGAGGAGCTAAATTCACCTCTAGGTTTTGGAAGTGTTTGCATAAAGCCATGGGTACCAAGTTGGATTTTAGTTCGGCTTATCACCCACAGACGGATGGACAGACCGAGAGGGTGAATCAGATTATGGAAGATATGTTGAGAGCATGTGTCCTTACCTATGGCAAAGATTGGGAACAAAGTCTGCCGTATGCAGAGTTTTCGTACAACAACGGTTATCAGGCAAGCCTAGGTATGTCGCCATTTGAAGCTCTATATGGGAGAAAATGCAGAACACCTTTGATGTGGTCAGAAGTGGGAGAACGTGCCTTGGTTGGGCCCACACTCAAAAAGGAAGCAGAGGAACGAGTAGCCGAAATCCGAGAAAAATTGAAGGTTGCCCAATCTCGACAAAAGAGCTACGCGGACAAGAAGAGGCGAGAAGTAAGCTTCAGTCCAGGAGACTTCGTTTACCTCAAGGTCTCACCTATCCGAGGAACTCGGAGATTTCAGGTACAAGGGAAATTGGCCCCTCGGTATGTTGGACCGTACAAGGTGCTGAGAAAAGTTAGAAAAGTAGCATACCAGCTGGAGCTACGAGAGGAAATGGCTGACATACATCCAGTATTCCATGTTTCTCAGTTGAAGAGGTGCTTGAAGGTACTCGAAGAGAAACGGGTGTCGGTAGAGGCAATAGATCTGCAGCCAGATCTTAGGTATCAGGAGGAACCTGTCAAAATTTTGGACACTGTTGTCACAAGGACAAGGAAATCGGAAGTACGGATGTGCAGAGTTCAATGGAGCCGACACGGGGTAGAGGAAGCCACTTGGGAACGAGAAGATGCGCTCAAGAAAGAGTATCCCCACCTCTTTAGGAACCAGTCGAATCTCGAGGACGAGATTCCTTTTAAGTGGGGTAGGTTTGTAACGCCCGCGTTTTAATCCCTAATTAAATCACCTGTTAAAACACTTGCTAAAAAAATGTTTTCAAAATCTTTTTCATCGTCTGAGCTCAATTCTTGTTATCCATAATTCATCCCAAACCTAATCTCTTCTTAATTCCTTTGTCTTTCCAAATCAATGTTAACAATTTCTCTTTAACCTTTGTTTCTCTCTAAGCCATCACCATCAAGTAGCTAATCCATTTTTTCACACATGCACTAGCTTGTCACCTGTGTCATCTTCCCTCTTGATCACATACACCAGCATGCACCTTGTGCACACACGAACAGAGGCGAGCTTTACTTGCAAGCTCCTTGCCATGCACACCTCGCCATCCTGTTACCCCCTGCAGCATGCATGCAGCAACCCACACGCAAAAGCAATGCAGCCGCAGCAGCACAATGGCCGCGTGCACAGCGTGCACGCCAGGCCCCTCCATGCCGCGCTCGCCGTTCTCTGCTCGAGCAACCGCCCGGACCCACGACGCGACCACACGCTGCGGCCCAGCATCTCGCTGTGCCACTCCTTGCTGCGTCCCCCACCTCCACCACATCGCTGCAGCCTCGCCGCCTCGTCGCGCGCGTCGTCAACGAGGCTGTCGCCTCAGTGCCACCGCTGCTACCGCGCACGCGTGCCATATCACAGCACCGTGCCGTGCCGCCCTGCGCACGCTGGCCTGCTCCTCCTCGCCGCCCACCCGCATGCGCACGCCGCGTCGAGCCCAGCTTACACGCACGCCGCGCTGTCGCGCCGCACGACGCTGTCGCCACCACAAATCCTGCTGCCACTGCCGCTGTTTGCCCGCTCCGCACGCCAAGCCGCCGCTGCTCGTCACGTCGCATCGCACAGCAACACCACAGCGCCGTAGTTGACCTCGCCACCGCGAACCCCGGCCCAGCCACGGCCTCGCCGGCCGAACTGCCATTGCCGGACCGCACGCAGCTCTCGTACGCGACCCCGGCCAGCAACCGCCTTTCCGCGCCTATAAGAGGCCCCCGTCGCTCTCCACCGCACCACGAAGCTCGTCAACCGCCTTCCCCTCACCTCCCGAGCTCCCCATCACCGCCGCTCCAAGCCGCCTCTATCTCAGACCGCCGCCGCCGTCAATCTACATCCACGAACCACCCCAGCCCTAGGTGAGGATGGGAATCGATCGCCCTCGACCTCCTCTCTCTCCCCCACTTCCCGACCGCCGCCGTGCCCGGGAGGGCCGCCTTCCACCGCCGGCCGGCCGCCCCCTGCTCGGCCCTTCCCCTGTTTCTGTCGAGGGGAGGAAGAAAGGCAGTTTTGCCTTGAGCCCCCTTCCTCTATTCCTTTTCCACCCGAGACCCTCCCCCTCTCCCTAAGTTTGGTTTCACCGAAAGGCCCCTGATTCCTTACAAATAAGTCCCTGCCCTATTAAACTACCCCTAAACCCCCTTTAAACCATCATCTTATGACCAAAATTAACCCAAATTGAATGCAAATCTCACCACATCCTTCCCGTGTTTATTTCTCTATTTTTTGAATTATTCTCTCCTCGAGCTCAGCCGGTAAAACTTGTTTGCTTTTATTGATTGTATGCTTGCTTGTGTGTGCCGTATCTAACAGAGTAAACGAGGAGGAACCCCAGGAGGACTTTGGAGCTGCGTACTGCGCCCAGGAGCCCAAGATCCCGAACCGTGAGCAGGAACTCCCGGAGGACTTTGAAGATTGCAAGTTCAATCTCATCCTTTGATGCATGATTTAATCCCAGTTTTATAAACACAACCCCCTGTTTTGTTTTATAAATTGCATAAAACCTAATAGGATAATCACCCTTGATTTCTATAATTGTTCCATGTTTGGCCAAAATGATTTCTTTAAAACTGTGTGAGTGCATTCAAAATGGGAATTTGGTATTTTGGAAAATGAGAAAAAGAGTTGTGTGGATGAGATGGACGAGTGTGTGTCAGGAGTATGGGTGAGCTCATACCTTTGTGGTTGACCATGTTGGGAGATGTCCATCTTGTCGTTAAGGACCGGGTTGCGTGACATCTCACCTGACCTAGCTGTCGTACAACCACTCGACCGTTGTATGTGGCAACGACTTAGCATAAATCCCACTAGTTAATCTGCTAGCCATCGGGAGTGCGGGTGAGCATTGGAAGAACAAGGATTAGGGATACGATCTGTGTGAGTTATGCCCTGGTTATGTGAGATAACCCCTTGGTTGCTTTCGTTGTGGCTAGTAGGGTTAGCTAAGGTGGGTAATGGCTTTGTTAGGATCCGCGCCGACACCAAGGTGTTTGGGTGGCGGTACCCTACTTGTGGGTAAAGTGTACAACCTCTGCAGAGTGTAAAACCTATTCGAATAGCCGTGTCCACGGTATTGGACGAGTCACGGTGTGGTCACAAAACTAGTGTTTGTGTTTGGGATTGTTTTCATGGCGTGAGTGATTTTGGAAAAAGAGTATGGCTGTGTGCCTGGGCTACTGCGGACGGGGAGTCCGGTAGTCCTCAACTGGTTTTCCCTTTGGTTATGAAAACATTTTGCAAAAACCTTTTCGAAAACAAACCCCTGCATGAGTAAAAGTTGGTTTCATAAAATTCTAATCCCTATTATTCCTTCTGCATGTTCTTATATATAGCCCCTTTGTGGGTGGGGTAGGACTTGTTGAGTACGTATGTACTCACCCTTGCTTGATTAACTATTTTTACAGAGGAGGATCCCGATTTTTTTCCCGAGGACGTTGAGTAGGTGGTCGTCCTGCACCCAACCCGTGCCTGTGGATTCAGGGTCTCAACAGGAAGCTTCCATGGCGCAAGACTCTGATCCTATCTTAGATGATGTCGGTGTTATAGTTTGGCTAGTAGCCCTTGTGTTCACCCTCTTGATAGTGGTGTTTCAGTGCCCACTACCTCGACGGTTTGTACGGTAATGAACCATCTGTTGTAATAAATGTGCTACCAGCCTTCTGGGACTGGTATTTGTGTCACATTTAGTCCCCTCTGATGAGGAGACGCTTCATGGATCCGGCGAATCGAGCTGCTGCGGTGGCGGATTTGGTGGGTTGCAGTGGCAGAGCAGCCGGAGAAAGAGGAGAAGTGAGGTTTCCTATGGAAATGAAGCGACGTGAAGGGTTGGGGGAAGTGAGACCTGACACGTCCCTGCGCTGCCTTAAATTCGGGCGGCCGAAAAAGGGAGTCGTGGCGGGTCCCACTTCGTCCCGTCGTATCGCCACGTCGCGCATGGGTTTGACTCGCGAGTTACTCGTGAGCGACTCGTTTCCAAACGCGGCGCTGACGCCATCAATCTCGGGGCTTCGTATTCAGGCTGTCTCTGGCCTAAATGGGTCGTGTTCCTTAAACGGGCCAGCGAGTGAAAGGCTCCTCTAGAGTGGATTGCACTCGGGAACCCTGGAATGGTTTTCCAAGTAAGTTTGGCTAACTAGCCACATAGAGGCCGTGACTCGGAGTCACGGGTAGCCAGGTTATCAGATAACCTGCCCTCGAAAATTGAACGGCACGAATCTCAAAGGAGGTTCGATCAACTAGCTCATGAGTGTTGTCAGGGAGGCATGCCATACAAAGGCCAGAGCCGTTCAGAAGCCACTTTACGATGGCTAGGGCGGGTGTCCTTGCGCGAGTTCTCCTTGAGAACACGGTGGGCCATATGGCAAATCTGGGACAGAGCCGGAGCTCTCCCCAGGCACCGTACCAGATCAGATGATCTGGGAGGTACTCTCCCAAAAGGGATGATGGTAATCCCACTTTCATAGTCTACTTTTTAGAGCTTTGAAATAGTTATTCTAACTATTCCGAAATTCGAGGACTGCCCTAATGGGCGCATCTGGAGATGCGCCCATTCAGTGAGCACACATAGTGTCACCATGACCAACCGGAGCCAGAAGCAAGGCCCTTGGCCCAGCATTCGAATATGGTCGGACAGCGGAGGTCTGGGAGACATGGGTTTAGTCCGCCTAAGAAGGAGGACGCCCGGCCAAAGACGTCTAGACTTAGTCACTTTCTTCCTTTTGACCCTTGATGGACTTTGTTTGTCAGGGCTAAGGGATAAAGTGTACGCACTTCGACTTCAATAAGAATGCGCATTTTCTGGCTCGATGATCTTACCAAAGCCTAGATTGGAGAAGAGCTCTCCTCAACCACCCGGTAACCACGAGTCAACCTTCAAAGACCGCTCGGCTGCATCAAGATGTGAGCAGAACGAAGACTTTAAGCATTCAGCTGACGACATCAAGCACTCGGTTGAAGTGGTTACGCACTCGGCCGAAGATGTCAAGCACTCGGCTGGAGATGTCGACCACTCAGCAGAAATCAATCAGGCATTCGGACGACGTTCGAAGCTCAAGATCGAAGTTGCAGTCTGGTTAAGAAGCGCTCGAGGACTGCTGTGGCGGATATACCCTCGGGGTGCCACATGGAGGGGCCCCACGGTGTATCTACGAGGACGACGGGGGCCCACAGGGGTGGCACCTGGTGCGGGCGCACGGATCAGTAACAAGCTGGCGCATGAAGAGATATACTCCTATAGATAAAGACTAGTTGGTTAGGAAAGATATTACTTGTGATCAAAGGGAGATCTTGTATAACCGACTAGGATAGATCCCATGCGATCTGTAACCCTACACCCCATGCCTATATAAGGGCGGCAGGGACCCCCCCTCAAAATAAGTTCATTCTGATTCCCATTCGTGGAACCATCAATACAACCACCAATGCAGGACGTAGGGTATTACGCATCTCGCAGCCCGAACCTGGATAAACCCCTGTGTCCTTCATTCACCATCTAGCTTCAGTCTCGACGATTTCCTCCATACAATCTACCACCATAGCCTACCCTGTGGTGGACTGCCGGCATAATTGTACCGACACTGCTGTCATGACAGAGCGTCCGACAAAGCTGTTGCATATGGACCTTGCTGGGCCAGCTCGAGTTCACTCGGTGGGTGGGAAGTGGTATGTCCTAGTTGTGGTGGACGACTATTCTCGCTATGCCTGGGTGTTTTTCTTCGAGGATAAAAGTGAGACGTTTGGTTTTGTTTGAGATCAGATCGTGAGGTTGAAACATGAGAAGCATGGGAACACTATTCGAGCAATCCGGAGTGATAATGGCTCTGAGTTCAGGAACTCTCATTTTGATGCCTTTTGCTGTGATCTTGGTCTTAAGCATCAGTACTCGACTCCTTATGTGCCCCCTCAGAATGGAGTTGTGGAAAGGAAGAACCGAACGCTGTGTGAGATGGCTAGGACGATGCTCGATGAGCACAGGACTCCTAGGAGGTATTGGGTTGAGGCGGTGAGTACCGCGTGCTATGTGTCGAATAGGATCTTCCTTCGAGCGTTCAAGAAGAAAACGTGCTACGAGCTCATGCATGGATGAGCTCCTAACGTGAGTCGCTTCTGAGTCTTTGGTTGCAATTGTTTTATTCTCAAGAAGGGAAAGCTTGATAAATTTGAGGCTAGATCTACTGATAGGGTATGCTAACCATTCTTGGGCTTATAGGATGTTTAATCTTGAGACTAAAAAATCATGGAGACTTGCGAGGTGACCTTCGACGAGATAATGCCATGTACCTCTCTTGGTTTTGAATGTGAAGGTGATGAGGAGATGGTTGAGATGCTCTTTGAGGAGGAGGAAGAAAGTGGTGATGGAGATGGCGTGGATCCTGTACCTACTACGGATTGTGTACCCTCTACTTCCACAACGACAACGACAGTTAATGGCGGCCTTCTACTTCGACTACTACACATCAACATGTACCGCAAGCAAGGGTGGAAGCTGCTGTGGAGGGGGAGGTAGTCTCCAGACAAGAGGCTCCCAGGCGTGTGCAAGTGGATCACCCTCCTTCGAGGATCATTAGCGACATCAACGAGAGAACCACACGGTCGAGGTCATGAAATACTTCTCACTTTGCTCACTCTGCATTTGTTGCCTCTTTCGAGCCCAAAGATATTAGACACGCACTTTCTGATGCAAACTGGGTGAATTCCATGCATGAAAAGTTGGAGAACTTGGAGAGAAACCAAGTCTGGGTGTTAGTCGACCCACCTCCAAATTGCCATCCTATATGTACCAAATGGGTGTGGAAGAACAAGGAAGGTGAGAAAGGGATGGTTGTGAGAAACAAGTCAAGGCTTGTTGCTCAAGGGTTTAATCAGAAGGAGGGGATAGATTATGAGGATACATTTGCTCTTGTGGCCAGATTGGAAGTAATTCAGACCCTTCTAGCCTTTGTTGTGGCTAAAGGGTTCAAGTTGTTCCAGATGGATGTGAAGAGTGCTTTCTTGAATGGGGTGATACAGGAAGAAGTGTATGTGAAGCAACCACCGGGGTTTGAGAATGAGAGATGCCCACACCGTGTGTACAAACTCTAGAGAGCGCTATATGGGTTGAAACAGACACCGAGGGCTTGGTATGGTAGGTTGAGACGATTTTTGCTGAGTAAGGGGTTTGTGATGGGCACAGTTGATAAGACCCTGTTTCTTCTTAAGCATGGAAATGACCTGTTGATTGTACAGATTTACGTGGATGACATAATCTTTGGTGGCTCCTCTCATGTCCTTGTTGCGAAGTTTGCAGATGACATGAGCAAGGAATTTGAGATGTCTTTGATGGGCGAGCTTCAGTTTTTCCTAGGGCTCCAAATCAAGCAAGTCAAGGACGGGACTTTCGTGCACCAGAGCAAGTACACCAAGGACATGCTGAGGAAGTTCAACATGAGTGATGTGAAGCCCATGTCGACATCGATGAGTACGACTACAGCTCTGGATGCGGATAAGGATGGTGAACTAGTGGACCAGAAGGAGTACCGGAGCATGATCGACTCCCTCCTCTACTTGACAGTGATGAGGCCGGACATACAGTTCAGTGTGTGTCTGGGCGCTCGTTTTCAGGCTTCACCGAGGACTTCACATCGGCAGGTCGTCAAGAGGATTTTCAGGTATTTGCAGTACGCTCTTGAGTTTGGTCTTTGGTATTCTGCCTGCTGGACACTCACACTTCACAGATTTTCTGATGCTTACTTTGCTGGGTGTCATGTGGAACGCAAGTCTACCTCTGGTTCTTGCCAGTTTCTTACTTCCTCTTTGGTCTCTTGGTCATCCTGTAAACAGTCAAGTGTAGCCCAATCTACCACAGATGCTGAGTATGTTGCAACCGCTAGTTGTTGTTCCCAGTTGCTTTGGATTTCCTATACCATGAGAGACTTCGATGAGGAGTGCACTCAGATCCTACTTCTTTGTGATAGTACCAGTGCCATAAGTGTTGCCAAAAACCTAGTGCTCCATTCCAGAACAAAACACATCGAAGTGAGGTATCACTTTCTGAGAGATGATGTTAAGAAGGGAACCATAGTGTTGAGTCATGTCCCTACCCAAGACCAAAAGGCCGATATCTTCACAAAACCACTTGACCAAACTATCTTTGCTCATTTACGGTGAGATCTTGGTGTGTGTTGTCCTTTTTGAGTTGGTTCTTGGGAGCTCACTTTGTTGCATATGTATCATACATGTTTACTTTGATGTATAGCATGCATGTTTAAATTCATAGGTTAGCCATCTTTGTATCTTGATGTATAATTTTTGCATCTTTGTATGATAAGCATGTTGCATTTGTATCATATGCATTTGGTAGGAATGGCTTATCCTATGTACATTGATCCCTATGATATGCTACGTTTGAGCTTGTGGATGTGCTTGATTGTTATTTGGGATGATAGGTTATGCTCTTGATAGTTTGGTTGTATATCCATGATGAGATAACTTGTTTTTGTCAAAAATGCTAATATGCTCTTTCTCATGAGTAGAGGCTTGTATATGCTCATTATGTGCTTTGAGTGGCTATGTCATGCTTAGATTATGCTTGGATGCATGTTTTGATTGGATGGGTCAAAGACCATTTGTCATGATGGATGTTTAGCCCCTTTTGCACAACTTGGAGGAGCATAAGCTTCTTTTTGCCGCAAAGGCATTTCATGTACCATTAACTTGTTTAAATTGAGGAAAAAGAATAAAAAGATAGAAAAATGAATATGGAGTGAAAACTGTCCTCCATCATGTCTTTATGCCTTATTTGTTACATTTTCACAAAAATGGGTGCTAAATGGTAGGTTTGACTCCATGGCTTTGACATGACTTGATTGGCTTGATGGGTGTCCTCCATGATCTCTTAATGAAAATATGTTGTCCCACATGATCTTTGAGTGATTTAGTTTATTTTGAGCTCATTTTGTGCATATGTAGGACTTTGCTCATGAGAGGAAATTTTTCCCAAAAATGCTAATTTTAACCATGGCTTGAACTTGTGTGTATGCAACTGAACATTCTTGATGGCTATGCTATTTTGAACCTTTGTCAAGTCTAAGTGGTTCATTTGCTTGTTCCTAGCACATTTTGTGGCTCTATGTCCATTTGAGAAGCCTCTAGTTGTAAATTTTGTAGAAATGCCTTGATTCATGCATTGTCAATAAGGGGGAGAAGTTTGGGCATGAAATAGCTTGTTGCATACTTTTAGAAAATTTTGGTGGAGTTTTGAACGAAAAATGGCCATGTGCATTTTCTCAGATGGTCATCGGTCTGACCGGTGTGGGCACCGGTCTGACCGGTCGAACCGGCTGTGTTGCAGGGATGGTCACCGGTCTGACCGGTGTGAGCTGAGAGCTCTGGCTTCAAGGTAAGTCTGCATGGTTTGGTTCAAGGGGGGTTGCATTTGCTTAGAGGGAGCTAGATGTGTTCAGCGGGAGCTCCTTGTGTCGTCTGAGTTCTTGCTTTGGTTGGTTTGCTCCGTGTGAGCTTTGGTTTGCTCTTTGTGAGCGTTGGTGGTTTGTCTCGGTTGTGTTGAGTCGTTGCCCTTGCCTTAGGGGATCGAGACTTTGGATTGCAAGTGATCAAGGGTTTATGTTGTTTGGTTTCTGGATCACTTGTTTGGTATGTTTTGTTTGCCTTTTGTTTTTACTTTTCGTTATGTATTGGTTACGTGGTGTGTTCTCAATGCAGTCATCAAGGGGGAGATTGAGGACCAGAGTGTCCAACGGCCGGTGGATGGCCACTCCTTAATGATGAGTAATTGACAATGTTGTGTGGACTGACGATGTGCTTTGTCTTTTGGATGAAGGTTGCGGCTTGATTTGCGTTGGTGCAGGTGAAGAACAAGCGCGAAAGGTATTAACCTTGCGGGGCCTCCGAAGGACTAGAGGCAGAAGTAGGCCTGCTTCGATGGACCTGGTGGCCAGACGTGATCAAGTGCGAGTCACATGGTGCGAGAAGATAGCAGGTTTGTTGGTTGATCTGAAAGCCAATATCGAGCCGGAGCGGACGTGGCGGTCTAGTCGAGGAGCTCAGCGAGGACGCTGCACCAAGCTCGCGAGGTTTGCAGTGGTTCACCAGAAAACCACTAGGTTCCTTGGTTGATCCTCAAAGCCAAGTCCAAATGGTCGACGGCTCGACGCTGCATCGGGCCTGTCTGACCGGTGGGCCTGACCGGTCTGACCGGTGTAGACCAGTCTGACCGGTGGCGGCCAAGGAGCGCCAGGTGACTCGAAGCGGAGGACACGCGCCAGGATCAGAGGCTTGGCGTCGAGGCTACGCGAGGTGCGGTTGCTGGGCATCCGTCCGATGGAAAAGTTGTCAAAGTTTCCTAATTTGCCCTTCAAGGGGTTGTATCGCCTAAGGGCATTTTAGTCTTTCGCCCCCACCGAGGGACCTCATATATAAACTTGGTGGAATGATCTTGGCGGCCATCTATTGGGCTTTAGGATTTTCATCTCCTCTTAGCAATTTCTCTTTTTAGTTTTCTATTTTCTCTAGGACTAGCTTGAGAGCTTCATGGTGATGTGAACCCGCTGGGGTTTGTGGCCGATCTTTCGATGAGAGGCGTGGGGGATAACTCGATTGGAGGAGACGATGTTCACGGCCCGACTACAACCTTTTCAAGGATGCACCTTAGCAACTGATACACCACCTCCTATGGCTGCAGCGATCTTGTGGAGCGCGTCAACCGCCACTAGGGTGCCCGTTCCTGCAAGCAATCGAAGAACAAGCAAGAAGAAGTATAACAAGCAACTCAATTGCGAATAGGGAGATGGAAACCAATCTGATATCACAAAGTTGGGGTTCTGAATCAGGTAGAACGGGTGGTCTAGCCGACACACGCGTCTACAAGGAAGTGACAATGGCTAATCTTACAACGAAACAAAACCCAATCTGTTTGTGACGGCTATGGGGGTATATGAGAGGGTAGGGGCATGACCAGGACCTGGTGGGGGTCGTGCTCCAACCTTAGGACGCACCCCTATGGGCTCCGACATGATACACGGGCCAAAACCGGGCGACGCAACACCTTGACAGAATCTGGACGTCCACTTGTTTCGACGATTCCCGTCGACTCAGATATTATTTTGACATGAAACCAGTTCCATTGGCAGCTTTATTAAATTATCTTTCCAACCATATAAAGAACGTCCCAAACGGAGTCCGTATGAGGTCGTGGCGTCCGTTCCAAGTTGGCCCAGTCATGCAGTCTGATGCAGCGCCCAAAACGTGTTGGCCTTGATCTCTTTCCATCTATGAGCCAAAAGTGACGTGGTGGCCTTGTGGAGGACGTGGGAAACACTTGGACTGGTCCCCAATCAACTTCCTTGGTCCTCCATGCTTGCCATGTACGATTAACACTCTTTTTCAACCACGTTAGTATTTCTGAAAATGACAAGCAACATACATCACGGTGCAGCAACAACTCATCAAATAGACCAAATACAATGATGATAACGAATTGGTTCACCTTAGAATCAAAACTTGCTATTATGGTCGTATCCGAGCCGGTGATGTCCTCATCATTGTCCCCTTCTTGGCTGCAAGTCGTCCTCGACTTGCTCCGGTGGCATCTAAAGGTCCTTGCCTCGATGTTGGAACACGGAGCGACTTGTATACTGCAAATCGAGTACCAGCAATGCTCCCCTTCTTTGGGCTGACCCTGTTGCTTAAGAGAAAAACTAGAAGGACTTTGCAAGATATTGTTATCTTTAGTGCAGCCCTCTATTTTATCATGGTCATATAACCCAAAAGGAGATTTCAGATATGAGCAAATATAAATTTTATGCACCAAATATTCTCCTTTGGAATTAAATTTGCCAATAAAGTGATATGTATGATCAGCCAAATATTTCAATTCAGAATACGCAAAAAGTTTCTCCTCTAAACAATTTAGATTACAAAGAACATCAAATTCAATATAACCTAGAGTATTCAAAGATGACAACAATTTCAGTTCATCTTGTGCAAAGTAATAGGATGAAAAAGCTTTTCTTCAGCACATATGTATGGATCCAAACAAAAAGTATCAATCTTATTCACTACTTGTGACACAAGAGTAAATGAAACATCAGCACACAAGTCCTCTTTTTCACAGGGAACAACAAGCAATTCATCGTGTGACAAAATCAAATCAGCAGCAGGTTCCACAACTTGTTGCTCTTGATTAGCAAGCAGAGTGGACAAATTTCCAACATTATGGGTCACATCATTCTTGCAACTACTCACAAATGAAAAAATTTCCTTTTCAGCACTCACAGCAAGCGAAAACAATGAACCAATATTGTTGTATGATTTGCTAACTAACAAGATTCGAATATCAGAATTGAGCCCTTTTATGAACCTACTCATATTATCTTCCCGACATTCTTGCAATCCACCAAAAATGACACAAATCTTAAAGGTATGATAGTATTCCTTGACAGTCCTACTACCTTGCTTCAAGTTGTCTAATTTTGCAAGCAAACAATTAGCATAATATTCGGAACATATTCATCTCGAAAAAGCATTTTAAAATCTTTCCAAGTTTGTGGAACTTTGTTGTGCCTACAAATATGTTTCCATGTAGTCAAAGCATAGTTTGTTAAAGCACTAGAAGCAGCAAAAATCATTTGATGTTTAGACAAGTCATACTTATCAAATTCTGCATCTACCTTAAGCTCCCATTCAATGTAAGCGTGAGGATCAAACATACCAGCATATAATGGCAAGTGCTGAATTATACCTTGGATGTGAGGGTCTAGCTTCAATTGCTCAAAAATCTCTATATCACCTGCCATGATTAGTAGAAAACAAGAAACAAAATATTTTGTTTTCTCCTATCAACTACTAGGATGTGTCGGGTGTAATTCTCTCAAACTCAACTTGTTTAAAACAAGCTCTTACAAGTTCTTACCATGCAAAATAGGAGGGGACGACAACCAACAAGACGTCAACCTCGAAGAAATTGTATCGGTGCCACAGCAACAAGACCTGTCAAGCTGTAGTCGAATATGTGGAGCTATAGGTGGGCTGAAACAAGGAATGGACTAGCACCACATTAGTTATAAAAGCAAGCTGAAAAATCGTTCAATGGAGGTACTGTGTTGGTCCTAGGCTAAACCATCCTAGAGACGTGAGCCTAGGCACAAAGGTAATCACCGACAAAGAGGAACTAGCCCAGCACAAGGAAAACACCAAATTCAGCCCCTTTTTTCATTCACTTCCTTTCCTCCTCTCTTTCTTTTTTTTCTTTTCTTTTTTTCCGTTTTTCTTCTTTTTTTCTCTGTCTTTCTTTCACTTGTTTTCACAAGACTAAACTCTTTTGCTGAATAACATGACAAATCCACACCAAAGGATGAGTTTACACAAATTGCAGATCGTCAATCTCCAGTACAATTGTGAAACATTCAAAACGAATTTTGCAACAAGGCTAGATTTGTTGGAAAGATAAAAAGCTAAACTTTCCAGATTGTACTTAAACACTTGAATCGGACTTAAGATGGATCTGTGGTGGCCAAAATGCCGCACTGATGTATATGGTGATGCTGGATCTCGTGGTGATCAAAACGTGATAGAACTCAAAACTCTAAAGGATTAGACACTAAGACCAGCAACTCGACACAACCGATGCAACCGAAAATTCAACAAGCCCTAACAAAGCAGTACTGGTAAAGGCTCAAATGGTTTATAGGATTGCAGGTAAACTAATCCACTATTTTTTTGGCTTTTCTGGACTATAGGAAAATAAAAATAGCAAAGGATTGATAGTCTCTCACTAATAAACTTCGCTCTGATACCAACTGATGTGAACCCGCTGGGGTTTGTGGCCGATCTTTCGATGAGAGGCGTGGGGGATAACTCGATTGTAGGAGACGACATTCACGGCCTGACTACAACCTTTCCAAGGATGCGCCTTAGCAACCGATACACCACCTCCTATGGCTGCAGCGATCTTGTGGAGCGCGTCAACCGCCACTAGGGCACCCGTTCCTGCAAGCAATCGAAGAACAAGCAAGAACAAGTATAACAAGCAACTCAATTGTGAATAGGGAGATGGAAATCACAAAGTTGGGGTTCTGAATCAGGTAGAACGGGTGGTCTAGCCGACACACGCGTCTACAAGGAAGTAGCAATGGCTAAACTTACAACGAAACAAAACTCAATCTGTTTGTGACGGCTATGGAGGTATATGAGAGGGTAGAGGCACGACCAGGACCTGGTGGGGGTCGTGCTCCAACCCTAGGATGCGCCCCTATGGGCTCCGACATGATACACGGGCCAACGGGCCGAAACCGGGCGACGCAGCACCTTGACAGATTTTGGACGTCCACTTGTTTCGACGATTACCGTCAACTCAGAAATTATTTTTACATGAGACTGGTGCCATTGGAAGCTTTATGAAATTATCTTTCCAACCATATAAAGAACATCCCAAACGGAGTCTGTATGAGGTCGTGGCATCCGATGCAAATTGGCCCAATCATGCAGTCCGAATCCAGCACCCAAAACGTGTTGGCCTTGATCTCTTTCCATCTATGAGCCAAAAGTGACGTGGTGGCCTTGTGGAGGACATGAGAAACACTTGGACTGGTCCCCAATCAACTTCTTTGGTCCTCCATGCTTGCCATGTACGATTAATACTCCTTTTCAACCACGTTAGTATTTCTGAAAATGACAAGCAACATACATCACGGTGCAGCAACAATTCATCAAATATACCAAATACAATGATGATATTGGTTCACCTTAGAATCAAAACTTGCTATTATGGTCGTATCCGAGCCGGTGTTGTCCTCATCACATGGTGAGACCTTTAGAGAGGGATGGATGTTAGGGAGGCAAGTTAGACCTTGTATGAATCTTTCCTTTGATGTATAGAAGGTTCGCCGTGATTCATCAAGTGCTTTTGTTGTCTCTCCCGTTTCTCTTTTTGGTGATTTTCGGAGCTCTTTTTGGAGGAATTTTTGGAGAGGGATTTGGGACGGATTTCTTTGGGTTTGTTTGTGGAGATCACACATGAGTGCCCTGTGCCTCTTTACTTGGTGATTGGGCTCCACAAACTCCACGAAATCCTCTTGAATCTGTGGCTTTTTGGATGAACTCGTGGACGAAGGTTTTGGATCGTTCACTTTCGATTCCTCTTGATTTAGTGGATCTTTGGGGACGATTTCGTAGGCATGGCTTGTCCATGAGGTGTTCCACCTATCCCCAAAGTTTTACTTGAATCCGTGGAGCGAATCGGGAGATCGGGTGATCGGAAGGAAGAGGTTGACTCGCGGATGAAGATTTTCTCGAGTGCCCAGGCAAGACTGGTCTGATCGGTGCCACCCACCGGTCTGACCGGTGCAAGCCGTCATGGACATCTTTGGCGGAAACTTGACCTGGGGTTTTTGGTGTTCATCCAGGAATGTTTTCTGTGTTGCTGTGGTGTCATTTTTGCTCAGGAGTTCGTGTTCGTGCACTTGAGGTTTTCCTCCTTGTGACCGGTCTGACCGGTACAAGGCACCAGCCTGACCGGTGCCAGGGGTTTCTGTGGAAAGTCCCCTTGCTGGTCGGGTGACCCGGCTAGGGGTGTGTAGGTGACCCGTTTTGCCTCGGTGTGTTGTCGGGTGACCCGGTGGTGTGCTGCGGGTGACCCGGCCAAGACTGGTCTGACCGGTGCCAGGGATCGGTCTGACCGGTGGAGGCAGTTGCTGCTTGTGTTGGTTTTTCCATTGCGCTCTCGAGTACTTTGGGTGTGTTGCTAGTTCCTAGGTCCAGTAGCACTCCAGTGGCTACGTGGATTTGTCTAGCGGGGTGTCAAGGACTTTGGAGTTACGTTTGGGACCATAGGCCGAGTTTGTCTCTTCGGAGAAGAATTTTTATCAGCTCCCATTCACTCCCCCCCCCCCTCTCTAGTTGCCATTCTGATCCTTCAGTCCTCTGGCAGGTCGGTCCCGCCTATCGGGGACGACTGAGACCCTTATCGGTGGGGACCCATAGGGTAGCCCTATCTCTCACATTGCATCGGCTCATCACAACATTGCCTTGCTCTGCATGCACCATGCAAACTGCACTTGATCCCATCGTTAATCTGGTCCCTCGAAACAAGCCAACATGTTTCTCCATCAGTCGGGAGGCCACTCTGGCTAAGACCTTTCGCACTTGTTCTTCACCTGTAATAATGCAAGCCAAGTCATATCCAACACCTGCATTACTAGGCCAAGACAAACGTCAGTCTAGACCACGTTGTCAATCTCTCATCACTAAGGAGCAACCATCCACTGGTCCTCGGACACTCTCTGGTCCTCAACTGCAACATACCAACTACTCAACGACATACGACCGAAACAAGAGCATGACATATGGCACTTACATTTACATTCACATTTGTATTTGTCATTTGTACATTCAATCTCTACAAATATGCTACATAATCGTACGCATCCTTTTCTTTCAGGTCAAGCTTTGGCGACGACACTCGAGGACACTCTGCGTACCTCTAACGACACGACTAGTTCCCAAGCTCGAGGGCTCAACACCAAATTACTACTCGGAGATGATTCCAGTAGGCTTTGCTAGCTCTCCAGCTCAGGGGCTCGGCACCAATAACTACTCGACGTGACTCATGTTGACGCAAAAATAGGGCATCACCTTCGTGCAGCAACACACGTGACTCCCCGGACGGTGCGAGGCGTGCTAGTCAATCTGACTTGTTGATTGACAAGGAAGACAAGGGAAAATAGATAAATTCGATGAGATCGGTTAGAGAACCGATGTGTCCTTTGAAAACATAACTGCCGGATTGGCCGATACGAAGCAGTGCAGGATCAGCAGGCTAGAAAGCAGCCGAAGTGCAAGTATGTTAAGAAACAACCCTGTTGGCCGATTCGCGATGACGTAAGCGTCGGCTGAGCTGATGTGAGCAACTCGATCAGCACCACATGGTAGGACTCGAGAAATAGATCTAAACCAGCTATTTAGTGATAAATAGATAAACAAGCAGTAAAGCAGCTGATTGAACTTATTCACGAGTGTGATATGGTGATAAAAGTTAAAACTACAAGAATCGGTACAAAAACCTGCAGATCTAACTGATATCGGTAAATTGTGAGTAAAGAACTAGACGAAACCACAGCGATGCGCCCGGAGGTTAAAACCTAGGGTTATTCGATAAAACAGCACTTACAAGCTAGTCAGAGGCCGATTGATGCAGCTCGACGAACTTGGAGCATGACACTTGAAAAGAAAAAATGTGATGGCGGAGTCGCCGAAAGTAGATGCAACAAAGTAGATGCAAGAATTGCAAAGGGTTTTCTCGAAGGTGGTTTATTTGATTATGGTGTGTACAGGTTTTCCGACCATGCAGGGTCGCTATTTATGTCCTGAGGACAACCCGACTCCTAGCTGATTACGGGAAAGTTTACTTGCATCCAAAAAAATAGAACTACCAAAAGTAAAAATGACTCGTGCAAGCATCGAACTCCCTAAACTTACTTTTACTTGATGCCAACTGATTGTTGACCCACCTCCTCCATATCTGTCTTTGGCGTATTCTCTAATTGACGCTTCCTTCCTTTAGTCGGCCGATCTGTTATTTTGACCATCGGCGGGTGAGTTGACCGTTCTTCGATCGGCTGACCTCCAATCGGTCGATCAGTTCTGCCCCTTTCATCTACGAAGTCCGTCGTTCTTCATCCTCTTTGACCCATGCTAAAAAATGGTGTCAACACATGCCCCCTAGTTTCAGAGTAAATATCTTTTGCTCCGAAATTCCCTCGAGTTCTGTATCCATTTCACATCCGATTAGTCGATCTATTCCCAAACTTCTCAAGGGGCAACTTATAAACTTTTGGATTGGCTTCTCCTATCTCCACTGTTTTTTCCACAGTTCCTCAAGCTTCAACCGAGCCGAACCCTAAGCTTGCGATTCCCCTGTTGAATCATGGCTTCTTCAAGCATCGTCAGCGGTGACCATCAAACCACCTCCCTAATTGCTCCTGCAGCGACTCTTTCTTCGAATCCTCAGGTATTTTAAGATCCCCCTTTTTTCCTTCACTGATTTCTAAGACTGTCACTTGTGTTTGCATCTTAGATTTATTTTTTTCTTTTTCCTCTTGCTGTAGGAGCTTAGGAACCACATCACAATCCCAGTTAACGATAAGCCCGGATTTATCTTTCTTGGTCCAATGGGAGATCCAGACCCTACAATATTGATTAATTTTGAGACCTGTAGAATCCCCTTCAAGTATACCACCATGGATTTAACTGATTGGAAAGATGCCTTCATAACTTGGACTGGTTATACCCAAGGATGGAAAACTTGGTTCTGCAGGATTGCGGAAAAATGTAGAAGTCATTGGGAAACAAACAACATCAGCCAATGTATTACTCTTTCCTTGTCCGATATGGCCAAAAATGAATCTTTGCTTATAGTAGCCTCATATTTTTGGTCAGATGCTCTGAATGCCTTCCTTTTTGGTCATGGGTTGATGACACCTACTTTAGCCTATGTTGTTCTGCTGACCGGCATGGATATTTCTTCTTCTGACCACACTTTCCGAGCTGCTGCCCCCACTTTTAATCTGAAAACCAAAGAATCTCGGGGCTGGACTGGATATATTAGTGATCATATGAAGAAAGGTTATGTTCAATCCAGGGAACACGTTGCTTTTCTGAATATGTGGTTGGACAAATTCATATTCTGTGGAAAGATTGTTGGCCCCACTGCCAATTATCAGAGTATGGCTGAAATGTTAAATACTGGAACCAAATTTCCTCTAGGAAAACACCTTCTTGGGGCCATTTATGATCTTCTTCACCCGATGGTAGTTAATTTGTCAACACTGCAGCCGGTCAGAAGTACAGGAGGCCCTTGGTGGTTCATTAATCTCTCGTTGAATCTTCACTTCCGCAATATCTTTGATCAGAATATTTATAATTTTGTTTTCCCAAAAGATCAACCAGATGGTGCAGCGCTAGAAACCCGTCAGTGCCTGAATTGTGGGGAAGCAGCCGCTGTTTTCCCAGGCAAAAAGAGAGATCTTTCTCACATAAGTGGGTTCTTCAGAGGTTTTTATCACGGTCTTAAAAGCAACACCATCATTTGGTTCGCATACAAAGACCCTAACAACAATTTTGAGTCAATTTTCAGATTTAAAGATGTTACCAGTGATGATCAAACAAAATCCTCTTCGAGCACATCATCAGGCCATGTGTTCTTCCTTCAAACTTCTTTGGCAGTCAACCCTCATCATATGAGTTTTATAACCCTTCTTCAGCAACTCGTCAATTGGGTTTTGGCCAATTGCCTATTGGCCTTTATTTCAAGGATTTGATCAAACCCAAAGCGATAATACTTGATAGAGTTCAATACGATCGCTGAAAAATTTGAACCCAGACTCATCAATTGTGGATCTGGATGGTTGGAACAACTTATCTTTCACCTCTCCAATCTTCAAGAATTTGTGGGCTGAGTGGAGTGATCATTTATTCTGTGTGGCTTCTTATGTTTACTACCAAAATCTTGATGAAAACTATCAGATCCCCTCAGACGAGGTAATTTTCTTTGTCAATTCATTTTCATACTACTGTCACTTTTGTCTCATATTTTCCTTTTTATCTCAGCTTGGTACTATTGAACCACCAACTGAAAGCAGGAGTGGCAAGCCGATCAAGTACCTTCCCCCACGAGATCGCCCATATCTTGGTTTTGATGCCCCTGGGATTTCTTTAGTTTTGGATGTCCCACCTCCTATAATTGCTCCAGTCCCAACTTCGAAGAGGAAGGCCTTGTCCAGCAAGATCCCACTCGGCAAAGTACCAGCTCAAGTGAAAAAGAAATCTAAAGTATATGCCGATGTGTCTAGCCAAACAAGGACAGAAATGCCTTCAATAGTTTGTGAAGATAATTTAGAACCCAACATACATAACCCCTCCATTGATTAGAACATAGCCGATCAGACCAGATCAATCGGCCAGTCTAAAGCAGAGCATCAGACAGAGGAAGCTTCAAACACAGTTGATCAAGGCTCACATCCTTCTGTTGATCAAGACCCACCTGAATCGGTCAGCCCTCATGTTAATCAATCTATGGCTAAGGTAGGAAAAATTCTTTGCCTTTAATTTTTTGCTCTTTCTTTAGTTAGCTCACACATACTTTTCTACTTTTTAGGCTACCCCAGAGCAAATAATGTCAAAACATCAAGAGGATACCATTGCTTTTATAACTATTGATGATGAAGAGGAACCAATTGCTGATGGCTTGGGTTCGCTCGCTTCAAATGTAAGTATATTCCTCCTTACTTTCTAGATTAATTGTTGAATCAGCACTCTAACTGTATTCGTATCTGCAGATTCAAGATGACCTTCTTGTTGGCAATTCTTCTCAAGTCCTATCTTTGGGTCCACTTCCTGATGATGTTTGACCCAGACTTCAAGATACGCTGCCTTTAATTAATCAAGATATTGGTCAACTTGTCCAAGATGCTGGGCTGATCAGAGAGATTTTTAAGATGATCAGAGGACAACTGCCTGTCGATGTTGTAGAGAAATTGCATCTAGTAGCCTTTATAGAAAGCCAAGAACTTCGAGTTGAGTGAGCTCAGAGTCGGCTGGAAGAAAGATATCGTCAGGGGAAGCTAGCTAAAAGCCGAGAGGGCCTTAGCTCTGAGTTAATCATTCTGGACGATCAAATTCAAACTTTATCAAATTCTCGTCCTGATATCATTACCAACATTGATCAACTAGAGCAGATACGCATAGGCCTTCTTGAAGAGTTAAGGCAGCTTGATGAAGATTTATTTCAAGCTAAGAAAAAGTTGGCAGATCTCCCAGGCATAATTAGCAGCATGGAGTGCAAGAAGTCGATCATCGTCAGGAAAACCCATGCCATCTAGAGGGAGGAACAGCCGATCTCAGGTTCAGTCAATGCTGATCGCAAGGAAATAGCTGAAGTGGATCATGATGCGAACCTAGTAGAGTTTGTGCCCAATCTTTCGATGAGAGGTGAAGATAAGTCGATTGATAACGAGGAGACGCTCTCGGCCCGACTACAGCCTTCCAAAGACTGCACCCTTGCAACCTATACACCTCCTCCGCTGCCGCGATCGTGTGGGTCGCGTCACCGGCCACTAGGGCACCCGTCCTGCAAGCAATCGAGAACTAGCAAGAATAAGTATTGAACAAGTACTGAAATTACTAGATGGGAATGAAGGTCTCAATCTCAAACTCAATCTCAAACGATGCGGGGTTCCGAAGACTCGAAGACGGGCGGCTGGACCAGCACGCGCGCTTACAAGCAAGTAGCAAAGGGTAAACTTGATCTAAACAAAACCCGAGTGTTCTCGACGGCGGCTAATAAGTATATGAAAGGGGGAGGATGACCACAAGGG
Source organism: Cenchrus fungigraminus (assembly GCA_036936925.1). Taxonomy (NCBI): domain Eukaryota; kingdom Viridiplantae; phylum Streptophyta; class Magnoliopsida; order Poales; family Poaceae; genus Cenchrus; species Cenchrus fungigraminus. The sequence continues at coordinate 85,645,726 of CM072779.1, read as the reverse complement.
GGCAGGGGTCGTGCTCCAACCCTAGGACGTGTCCCTAATGGACCCAACTTGATACACGGCCCATTGGGCCAAAATACAGTGGCGCAGCACCCTAGACAGAAAGACCTCCGGTCAAAGATTTGCGTAGATTGCGGATGCCTCAGGATAGATATGGGCATGAGTCTGGATCCATATGAAAGTTAACTTCAACACGGTTCCAGGAAGTACTTGAACGCTCCAATCCGACTCCGTATGCGTCCGTGGCGTCCATCAGAAGTTAGTGTTGTGCTGTAGTCCGACTCCCGCCGACCTGAATCCTTTTCCGAGTCGCTCTTCTCCATGATTCCTAAGCAAACCAATAGTGCATGTGTCTCCAGAATCAAACATGGTGTATATGAACTAAGGAGGGAACTTACTTGATTATTTATTTGGCGAGCACGAGCACGAGTAATAGGACCAGCGAGAGGAATTGAATCCTGTTGAGGTAGTGATGATGTCGATGTCGGGGATGTATCGTTGGCAGGAACGTCCTCATCAGATCAATTTCGCGTGGATGCAATTAATGCAATTCATTCCCTAGGAATAGTGTAGCTCCAATATTTTTCTGTAATTTCAGACTTGTATCAATGCTTGGAACTTGTAACTGGTTTATCTTTTCTGCCAGCTCCCAACGCTCCTCTTTTATTGCTTTGACTGACGTTCTTAATCGGTCTATAAATATGAACTCCTCTTTGTCTTTCCTCATCCTTTCTTTTGCACAATGGCTTCTTCTTCTTCTTCTTCCGTGAATCAAGTTGGTTTTCTTTCGCTCCTTCCTTCTTATTTTGGATTTTGTTGATGTTTTCCTTTATTCTTCCTTCAGTCCCCCAATCTTCATGATGTAGAGAGAGTCTTGACGAGAATCAACGCCTTCGGTGTGAATCGGTAGGCGCTATTGTCGAGGCAAGAACAAGGTCTTCATCTCATAGTTTCCAATGACGAGAAGAAACACAAAGCTTTGGAAGCCAGTAGAAATCACCTTCTTCAAGAACTAAATCGAGTAGATGAGGAAATTGCTCTAGTCAGGGTAGAACTAGATAAAGCAAAGAATATGCTCAATCTCTGATGTATTGTGTTATTAGCTGATGCAATCAGCTTTCGCTTTTTATCATCTTTTCAATGAATGAACAATGATCTTGATCTCAATTCTTCTGATACTCTCTGAATGCACATGATCTTCTGACACTGCCTGATATCCTTTTTATGACGATTTACTATGTGACTCTGACTTGTCCTTTTCGTCTTCTTCCCCATATATATATGTATGTATGTATGTATGTATTCATATTTTTTGTTCTAAGGGCGACTTTTACATCGGCCATATATCTGAAATAGGAATCCGAAAAACACAATCGTTTAGATAGATTAGTTTTACATCTTTTGGACTAAAGGTGATATGCACAATATCGGCTATCTAATTTTTATTCTAGAGGCGATTTACTAAAATCGGCTATAGCTCAAAACTATGATTGGCTTATCAGCACGAAGTAGCAATCAGCTTAGGCATCCACCCGTATGCTTGGGTAATATATCTCTTCAAGTACTTGCCATTCAAAGCTCTAAGATATACGTGTTGCCTGACACACATGACACACATTGGCTGACTCGATAGGGACCTTCCCAAGTTGGTGACCACTTCTTGTATTTTGGGTCTCTGGAGCCAATTGGTAGAATAAGCATCCAAACAAGATCTCCTTGGGAAAATTCTTTCACCTTGACCTTCTTGTCATACCATCTGGCTATTCTCTTTTTGTTTTTCTCAATGTTAGCCAATGCTCTTAGCCGATTCCCAGCCAGATCTTCTAACTCTTCCTTCATCACGGCCGAATAATAATCAGTCGATAGTTTGATGAGGACATCACCGTCTCGGATATAACAACAATAGCATGTTTTTATTCTAAGGTGAACCGATTCCTTATCATCATTGTATCTAATATATTTGATGAATTGTTGCTGCACTATGATGTTTGTTGCTTGTCATTTTCAGAAATACTTACATGGATCAAAAAGAGTGCTCAACACACATGGAAGGCATGGAGGACCAAAGAGGTTGATTGGGGGCCAAGTCCAAGTGTTCCCCACGTCCTCCACCAGGCCACCACGTCACTTTTGGCCCGAAGATGGAAAGAGATCAAGGTCAACACGTTTTGGGCGCTGGATTCGGATTGCAGCACAGCACCAAATTCTGATGAACGCCACGGTCGCATACAGAGTCAGATTGGAGCGTTCAAGTACTTCCTGGAATCGTGTTGAAGTTAACTTTCATATGGATCCAGACTCATGCCCATATCTGTCCTGAGGCGTCCGCAATCTACAAATGATTGACCGGAGGTCTTTCTGTCCAGGGTGTTGCGCCACCGTATTTTGGCCCAATGGGCCGTGTATCAAGTTGGGTCCATTAGGGACGCGTCCTAGGGTTGGAGCACGACCTCTGCCCCCTTGTGGTCGTCCTCCCCCTTTCATATACTCCTTAGCCACCGTCGAGAACACTTGGGTTTTGTTTCGTTGTAAGTTTAGCCATTGCTACTTCCTTGTAGACGCGTGTGTCAGCTAGACCACCCGTTCTACCTGATTCGGAACCCCAACTTGGTGATATCAGATTGGTTTCCATCTCCACATTTGTAATTGAGTTGCTTGTTATACTAGTTCTTGCTTGTTCTTCGATTGCTTGCAGGAACGGGTGCCCTAGTGGCGGTTGACGCGCTCCACAAGATCGTGACAGCCATAGGAGACGGTGTATCGGTTGCTAAGGCGCATCCTTGGAAGGTTGTAGTCGGGCCGTGAACGTCGTCTCCTCCAATTGAGTTATCCTCCACTCCTCTCATCGAAAGATCGGCCACAAACCCTACTGGGTTCACATCGTAGTTGATCTTGCAAAGACACCCTTCTGGATCCTGTCTTAAGTTCCCAAGGCAAAACTGCATTGTGACCATATACGAGTTGATAAGGAGGCACCTTTGTTGCACTGTGACAGGCCATTCTATATGCCCATAATGCCTCATTGATTGTCGTATGCCATCGTCTGGGATTTTCATCAATCTTGCACTTGATCAACTTGATGATGCTTTTGTTAGCAGCTTCTACTTGACCATTGGTTTGAGCATAATATGGAGAAGAGTTTAATAATTTGATCCCCAATGAGTTCGCATATTCTTCGAATTCTCCTGAAGTGAATACCAAATTGATAAACAATATGCTCCTTTACGAACTCGATCATGTTGCTTGATGTCACAATCTTGATTGGGATTGCTTCAACCAACTTTGTGAAATAATCAGTAGCTACTAATACGAACTTATGACCTTTGCTGGGTGGTGGGAATATCTGACCAATCAAATCAATCGCCCATTGTCTGAATGGCCATGGCTTAATTATTGGGTTCATAGCCTATGTTGGAACTCTTTGTATGCTTCCAAATTTCTGACAATCTTGACACCCTTTGTAATACTTGAAGCAATCTTCCAGAATTGTCGGCCAATTGTACCTATTGTTTTTTATCATCCATTTCTTCTTGAATGTCGATTGGTGGGCCCCGCATACTCCTTCATAGATTTCCCCCATTAAAGTTTTCACTTCTTCTTCACCAAGACATTTAAGAAAAACCCCGTCAATGGTCAGATATTACAACTCATCTTCTAATAGTACGTACTTAACGACCTTGTATCTCAATTGTCTGCTGACTTTCTTCGATGGATCTTACAAATAATCAATTATTTCTTTTCTCCAGTCATCGATTGGTAACTCTGAAGCAAGAATCGGCCGATAGCCTGAAGTGCTTTGAGCTAGCCGAATGGCTTCTTCATTGTGGTGTTTAGGCACATGCTAGAGCTTCACCATCTTGAATTCCTTGAGCAATTGGAGGCACCTTCATGATAAACCCTCAAGATATCATCCTTGCATTCATATTCTCTAACTAGCTAATTTATCACGAGCATAGAATCCCCGAATATCTCAACCACCACAGCATTCACTTCTCGAAGTAGCTTTATCCCTTTTAGCACAGCCTGGTACTCAGCTTGGTTATTCATCGTAGTCTTCTCGAAATAGAGAACTCATAGCTTGCCCCCCGAGGCGAGATGAGGACGATCAATGCCAGCTCCTACTCCACATGATGATCCATCAAAGAACATTGTCCAAGGAACTGGTTCGACAATTGATATCTCTAGTCCACAATGTTGTGCAACTAGGTAGGCCATCACTTGTCCCCTGAATGCTTTGGCCGATTCATAGGTCAAGTCAAATTCTGATAAGGCTAAAATCCACTTCCCGATTCTTTCGTTCAAGACCGGCAAGGATAGCATGTACTTGACCACATCATCCTTGTAGACAATAATACACTCGGCCGATAATAAGTATGGCCGACAATCTTTCCACTGCTGAGTATCTTATTTCTGCATCTAGGAGTTGTCTGCTCACAAAATAAATGAGACGCTCTTTTCCTTCAAATTCTTGTACCAGGGCCGATCCAATTTCCTTCTCGTCAGCCGATAGATATAATCTGAATGGCTTCTTATCTTGAGGAGGCATCAGAACAGGAGGAGCTTTTAAATATTATTTGATATTATCCAAAGCCTTCTACTGTTCTTCTCCCCATGTAAACATCTGATCGGCCTTGAGCTTCAATAGTGGAGTGAACGGTTGAATTCTTCTAGATAGATTAGAAATAAACCTCCGGATGAAATTGATCTTGTCGATCAATGACTGAAGCTCCTTTTTGTTTGTTGGTGCCATTATCTTGTCAATTGCACCAATTGATTTCTGAACAATCTCAATCCCTCTTTCATGTATCAAGAAACCAAGAAATTGACCAACAGATACACCAAAGGCACATTTATTAGGATTCATCTTCAAACCATGCTTTCTTGTGCACTCTAGTGTTTTGCGTAAATCGGCCAGATGCTCCTTGTAGCCTATTGACTTGACTACCACATCATCAATGTAAATTTCAACTATCTTGCCGATGAGTTCGTGGAAAATATAATGCATTGCTCTTTGATATGTAGCCCCGGCATTTTTCAATCCAAAGGTCATGACAATCCACTCATAAAGGTCGACGTGGCCAGAACACTTGAAAGCTGTTTTCACAATATCTTATACAGCTATAAAGATTTGATTATAACTAGCGTTACCGTCCATGAAGCTGATGATCTTGTGTCCTGCCGCAGCATTCACCAATGTGTCGACCGCTAGCATCGGATAGCCATCCATCGGTGTTGCTTTGTTCAAGTCCCTGAAATCAATGCATACACATATCTTGCCATTCTTTTTTATATATAGGTACTATATTAGAAATCCACTCAGCATATGGACATTGCCGAATAAATCCAGCTTCGAGTAACTTTGTTATCTCGACTTTTATATCGGGATAAATCTTTGGGTTGCATGGTCTAGGGTGTTGCTGAAAAGCATGATAACCAGGTTTTATAGGCAACCGATGTTCAACAATTAATCGGTCTAAACCAGGCATCTGATAATATTCCCAAGCAAAACAATCTTTGTATTCCCTTAACAATGCAATCAACTCTGCTTTGTATTCAGGATCTAGCTTGGCACTAACATAAGTCGGCCTTGGTTTACTACCATCTCCAAGATCTATTTTTCTAGCTCATCAGCCGACGTGAATCCGTGCCCAAGCTTCCCTTCATCTTCAATGAATTGATCCATTACGACGGCTTGTCAGAGCCGACTGCTTGAACCGGCTGTAGCTTGAAGTCAGACATCTTGAGATATTTTGTCTCCCTGATCCTCTCTAATATGCAGCTTGCTTGTTCAAAGTTCCACTCTTGAGCTTCTGCAGTAGCTACAGTGTAGGAGCTTTCTCCCTGGACCACTTCCACTGAATCTCCAATCCATTAGATGATGCACTAGGGCATGGTGGATGGTATATAGCAGTTAGCATGGATCCAGTCTCGTCCCAGCAACAGGTTGTATGTCCTCTTCCTTTGATGACGAAGAATGTGGTTGGAAGAGTTTTGCTACTGATTGTAAGGTTCACGCAGATTGCTCCTTGAGCTGGAGGGATATTACCTTCGAAGTCTATTAGCATCATGTCCGTCTGGGTCAAATCTTCATCTGAGTCGATTAGCATCATTTCCCAATCTTGCGAAGCATGATGTATGGCATCAAATAGACTGCTGCCCCTCCATCTACCAACAACTTGGTGGCTGGCTTCCCATTGATAAACCATTTAATATATAATGCCTTTAAGTGTCGCCTCTTCTCTTCTTCTGGCTTTTCAAAGGATGCCAGTGTGGGTTCCAATGTTAGCTGAGTCGATCCCTGTTCTTCGTTAGATAAATCTGAATCGGTCGGAGCCATGAACTCTTTTGGCAGCAGAAACACCATGTTTATACTTGTTGCTGACCCATTGCTCTCATCATCATCGGCCCTTGGCTTAGGACGCCATACTTGAGACCGAACCTTCTTCTTATCCAATGCACGTCTCTCTTCTTCTATGTTTTGCTCGAGTTGACGTAACCATTGGACTTTCCTCTTCTGAGACTTGGTCAATCCATCTGGGCACCAACATGGCTGCCTTTTGACTTCATGTTGTGGTTTCATTGGTTTCTCGTCATCCAGTTGTAGAGTACGTCAACGCTCAGGTGCACGGCACATAATATCCTCATCAAGGACCGTAGCATCGGCCAACTCCTCAGCTGATTACGGTTGGATGGACCATCTTTGACTCTGCCCCCGAGCCGATCGTGGACACTAGCCTTGCCCCCCAGTCTTTGATGCATCAAGATCCACGGATTGTCATACTCATGATGATCTCTGATTGCTGGCCTCCTGTCATCAAAGCAAGGCCTTTTGGATGAACTATTGTTGTAAGCTCCATTTCACTCTAGGCAATTTTCAGCAGTTGGGAGCTTAATTCCTTCTTCCCAGTAGTATTTGAAGAATGGACACCTCCAATGTCCTTCATTGCGTCAAGCCCACTCTTCTCTTTCTCTTGCCCTCTCTTGTTGTTTCTGAAACTTGCTGAGCAGCATGTGAGATGTGACAGGTCGGCGCAATGGTCTTGAGTCTTGTTCATCTTTCAGCAACCCTTTTCCTTTGATATCAGTAGCAGTTGCTTGCACTATGTGATGAGTCCGGCCCAGGTGGGATTGGAATATGGTAAGCCCGATGCACCGATTACTCAGTTTAGCATTCGCACACCCGAGGTTCCGACCCTCACGATCCGACTACGACGAGCAAGCCCGAAGCGCCAATGCAATCGCTGAACCGCAACTCAAGGGTGCCCCTTTGGGGAAAGGCCCAATCACCCCAAAAGACTAGTCCGTTAGGGGAAGGGTGGCTCTCCCCTTTAAGGTGGCTTCCTCCTCCCAAGCTAAGCAAGGTGGGATAATGAGGCTCACACAGTCGCCGCCCGACTACAACTGGGCCACATGGCCCATTTATGTTGCATCTTTGCCAACGGCTAATAGTGGAGGATGTCCTCATCATTCTCCCCTTCTTAACAAGGGCCCAGCTCTGATACCAAATGATGAGTCCGGCCCAAGTGGGATTGGAATATGGTAAGCCCGATGCACCGATTACTCAGTTTAGCATTCGCACACCCGAGGTTCCGACCCTCACGATCCGACTATGACGAGCAAGCCCGAAGCGCCAATTCAATCGCTGAACCGCAACTCAAGGGTGCCCCTTTGGGGAAAGGCCCAATCACCCTAAAAGACTAGTCCGTTAGGGGAAGGGTGCTTCTCCCTTTTAAGGTGGCTTCCTCCTCCCAAGCTAGGCAAGGTGGATAATGAGGCTCACACGGTCGCTGCCCGACTACAACTGGGCCACATGGCCCATTTATGTTGCGTCTTTGCCAACGGGTAATAGTGGAGGATGTCCTCATCACTATGGGATCAACAACTCCTTTATTTTGAGTCGATTCAGATGTCAGCAACTTGGTTTGTGGTGCAACTTTGCTAGACCCCTGTCCTTGTTTGTATAATTTATTTGTGCTTTTAAAAGTTATGGTGCCCATAAGCTTGTTATTAGGAGTTAATTAGGAAAATGTGCCCTTTAACCTTGTGACCCTTGTAAATGGTTGCATAGCTTAATTTTAGGATCTCTAAATATACCTTGCTGTTTTAAGAATTTAAATGGAATTATTTACATAGATGTGCACACAATTGCTATTAAAAGATTGAATAATAAATCTCACATGAAATAACAATCATGAAAGTAAACATTAATCAATTGTTGGTCAAAGATTAAACCCTTGTCCATAATAACCTTAATGAAAAGGAATTAATAATTAATTGTTTGTTAAGGTGAATGTGGCCAACAAGAGTTGGATGAAATAATTAATCTATCACTCCACCTGAACCCTGCATTGCATTCCGTGTAGAACTCCCTGACGGTAACTACACGCTCGTGCCGGAAGCCGAGGACGGAGGAGCTGAAGCGGAGCTGCAGTACGTGGAGGTGTTCGACGACACCGAGGACCCTCAGGCTAACCCTGCTAACAAAGGCAAGCCCCGGTGCATTAACCTAAGTGTTTTTGAAATCTTATGCAACTATCTATGGATGATTGTGCATTTACGTTCAGGAGTTGAAATGAAACCCTAGATGCATGATCCCTAGGTACCTATGTCTTTACTAGTATGATAGGTCGGTAGCTGCTATGCTATAGGACCGTTACAAGTCGAGTGATGCTTGTCACTCGCGAGAATAGGTTCTTATGTTGGAATCATAAGATCTCCTTAAATGGATTGCTCATGTGGTAAGAGCATGGGATGTGGGCTCCGGTCCAATAGCTTTCGTGGGTTAAGTGTTTGAACATACTAAACACTTGTCGGAAATGGGTACGGTAAGCCTAGTACCTAAATGAGGCGGTGCGGGAACTTTGCGCTACTAATCTTAGGGTTGCGGCCCCGGGCTCGCCACCTGAGTACATGTGTGAAGCTAGGTGACCTTGGTGGTGTAGCCTAGCAAGCCTTGTACTTAAGACTGTAACATCTGATCCCAATCCGAAGATTTTTGGGAACCGCCTGGTGGTTGTCCTCGCGGGAGCACCCTACCGTGTGTTTAGGTCTACCTTGCAAGGTTTAAATCAACTGGTTGTCGGCCTCTCACCATTATCTGAGACTACTTACTCCACTGGCCATGAGATCCCTAATGATGGAAGTTGATGAATATTATGCTTGATTAATTGTCTTGTACAACTTATGCTTGCAATAGTTGGCTAATTTAGAAATGAATATTCAACTAGAACTTGTGCTAAAATCTTGAAAGTAAGGACATACTCTTCGTTGCTTTTCAGCTAAAGAATCCCCAGTGGCCAAAAAGCCTTTCATGTCTAGAGTTGGTGAAGTAGTTATCACTGTCGGGTAAGTCTTGCTGAGTATTAGTATACTCAGCCTTGCTATAATCTGTTGTTCCAGGTAATGCCTTTGTTGATGTGTGGCCTAGAGAGATCCCGCCCGGCTGGGAGCTGGAGTGGGTGGAAGACGATGAATGAAGGCATCATGGCAAGCCTCTCGTGATGTTTCCTCGTGCCGTTTAGTTTAATTCCGTTGTTTTCAAAACTTTGAACTTCGTTATCATGTCAAAAACTTCGGTTTGTAATAATTAAGCCCTTCGGGGTAAATTTGGATGTTAATCATATGTTGTTCTCTGGACTCGCCTTCGCGTGAGTTTTAATGCATATATGTCGATCTTTGTTGCTTTGTAAGTGATTTACCGGGCGTTAACCCGGTAACTAACGACAGGATGATACTTTATTATTGCTTAATGACCAAAGTGGATTGGTTTAGGCGATAGTACGGTATTTTCCTGGGCGGGTTGTCACAGCTGGCATCAGAGCAATTATATGCACCAGAGATTAATTAATAACCTTAATCACTGGTTTTTGAATAAAATTTGCCAAGATTGTTTGGATTTGCAAAATACGTTGGTCCGTTAAGGATGGTTATAGACCGAGAGGCCCTAGAGGGAATTTTGTGTTCTTTCAGGTGGCTTATTAATCTATGGTTTATTTTGCTAACTCCCAGCACATTTATTTACTGTCTGAACTTTCTTTCTGTACAACCATACTAGTTCATCACGTTTTGCTATACGTGGTGGTACCACAGGAAAGTCCTGTGAGGGATGGATGGGACCTATTCAAATGGGCACCCACGTCGCGTCTACGTCTCATCACGTTTTGCTATACATGGTGGTACCGCATGGAAGTCATGTGAGGGATGGATGGGACCTGTTCCAAAGGGAACCCACCGTCGTGTCTATGTCTCGCCACGTTTTGCCATACGTGGACGTTTCACATTGTGTATATGCGAGGCAAGGATCCGCTTCATTCCAAAAGGAGCGTATCCGAGGTTGGACGCTGTCCATGCAGCGGCTTGACGCATGGATACCGTTTCTATAGTGAACGGTACTGTATGTGGACGCTTCCGTGACGTGCTGGTACGGAAGGTTCTTTTCTGCAGGTACATAACAACGCTTCGTTAGACGCTAAGTGAGTTCCGAGTAGCTCTCGACTAGCTATTATAGGGAGAGACGAATAAAAGCCTTGCCACCGGCACTAACTTCGATTTTTGGCTTGACGGCCGTGTGAGGTCGAATAGGATGTCTTGCATGCATACTAAAAATCGAAACGAATTAAAAATGGACCCAAAACAGAACTTATATGCTCTCTAAGGAAGAATTGCTAGTGTGTGGTTTCTGTGAACTAGATTACCTCTCATGCATAGGTGTTGTGCTGTCCAAATTCTTGTAGGATTGTTCGCTCTATTTTTGCACCATGCTCTAGGAGTAATTAGACCAGTTGATCTATACCAAAGTTGCTCCATAACTAATCTAGTTTTTGCTCGCAAAAAAAATTCATGGTCATAGCTTCTGTAAATCTTGAGTTGTACCCTTTTTAGTGAACTTAGGTCATGCTGTTTTCCAGGAAGGCAGAACCTGAAACTTTGCACCTTTCGACCTTGTTCCTAAATGATCTAGCTCAACCTTTGAATACCAAAAGTGTGTATAAAAACCTTACGGAGTAGCCTGTAAAATTTGGGAATTTTTGGGGTTCTGGATTTTTAGTTATGAATTTTTATTCACAGCTGCCAGAATTTGCACCATTTGACATGTTGCTCTCTTTTGAGTCCTGACATGTGTTACATCTTTTGTACAGATGGCTGCCCCCGTGTTTCTCGAGTACGGTGCTGACGGTTCGGTCCATACCGACAGACTGCACTGGGAGGGTTTTCCACGCCTTGCGTGGGAGGCACTCAGCGCTGCCGGCTATACCATTCCGCCCGTCTACGAGGCACTCGAGTTAGAGCACCTGGGCGTGCCTCGTTGCAGGGTGACCGTCACCGTACCACCTCAGCCGGACCACCCCGACTGGTTCGACTTGAGCTCTGTGTACTGGGGTTTTCGGCTGCAGGAGTCTTTCGAGTCGGCTGCCCTCTGGGTATTGACAGATTTCTACGACCGCAACTCGACGGTGGTAGCACTATCACCATTCGGACTGTTACCGGCGGTAAACCCGCACGACCCGGCATGGAGGGACCGTGTGGACCACCTACAGGAGTTACTGCTGCTCGCAGTCCCGCTGGACGTCACGCAGACACTAACGCGTTGCCTGGACGCTGTGTTCACACTTCAAGGGCTGCGTAACACCACCCAGCTGATGATCAGCCAGCGTCTGGAGTCGGCTCGGCTGGCCTGGCACAATCTCTCAGCAGCGTACCAGCAGCTGAGCTTCACTCTCGCCCAGACTCAGTAGGAGAACGACAAGCTTCGTACCAGGAGATTCCAGTTGGAGTTAGAGAGAGACGACCGCTTACAGAGAATCCTAGACCTGGAGGCAGAGGTCACTACCCTTCAGGAGGACGTGGACGCTAGAGAGATCGAGAGGTTGACACTGCTGCAGAACATCATCGAGATGCAGCAGCAGGTAGAAGAGGCTGAGGTACAGGTAGCAGCTCTGCAGGCCATTGTGGCCCTGCAGCCACCACCTCCGGTGGATGCACCTCCGGAGGAGCAGCAGGGTCAGTCTGGTCTTGACCAGGCGAGTCAGGCTGGACCACCGCTACCGACCCCACCGGCTTCACCTGCTGGCAGTGGTGCTTCGGTCGGCAGCTAGGTTGCCGTAGTGTTGTGATAAGATGGGTCATACTCCTGTGTGTAGCCTTTTGGTTGGTTTGTGGTAGGTGAGCATAGGAGTATGCTTTTGTGCAGCGTGACTGCAATGTAACCCCAGATTGTAATGTGGTAATTTCAAACCTTGAAACCTTTGTAATGTTCTGTGAACACCTTATCCGTAATGTTTGTTGTAAGGAAATGCTTAAGCAATTTGTGATCAGAATCGAGTTCGGTGTTGTATACCAAGCTTGTTTGGAATTTTGTGACGATCGCGCTCTCAAAATCTCAGCAATCGTGCACTTTCTTATTGAGAGTTATGCAATTTCTAACCCAATCCTGGCTGCTGTCCAAACAGCGAGACAAGGCTTAGGAAAGGGAGTTTTCGAGCAATAGAACGTCGGAATCTTATCATGCGTTGAATACCAAAGTTGTGTGGAATGTTGCAATGACCGCGCTCGCCAAAATTCAGCATTTTTGCATAAGGGTAGAGAGAACTACAGAGTTTTCGGTGAGTGTCGGCCTGCTGCCGAGACAGCTAGGTAGCTTCCCGCAATTTGCATTCTTCGGACATGTGAAGTGGGAATTTGCTGCGGTGTTGAAAGCCAACTTTGAGGCGTATGAAATCCTGATCTACTAACCAATTTTGGGGAATTTTTTTTCAGTGACTAAGCTGTGGGATATGAAACGTTCTTATGACTGTGTTGCTGCCAATTTCGATAAACTTGCATGAATGAGCTTTTGTGATGCATGGTTACGCTTGTCGTTTCTTTCTAAGCGAGATTGTGGCTACGTGTCTAATCAAGGCTCACATTTTCAGATGGTGGGACCAACGCGCAGCTCCCCCAATGGTTTCGGAACGTCGGGCAGTGGTGAACTACCACCGCCACCGCCCATGACGCCGTCGGAGGCCTTCATGGCCACTCAAACCGAGGTGTTGCGCCAGATCCTGCAGACGCAGCAACAAATCACCTAGCAGCTGAACCAAAGGCCGCCACATGGGGCAAATCATGAGGGGCCAAATCAGGTCACCACCTACCCTCAGTTCATCGGGATGAAGCCCCCGACCTTTTCCAAGGTGGAAGACCCGCTTGAAGCTGAGGCGTGGATCAAGGCCATCGAGGCAAAATTCTCTGCCTTTGTACTGCCTTGCTCAGAGGAAAACAAGGCCAACTTCGCAGCCTTACAACTGCGAGGTGAAGCCTTAATGTGGTGGGATCATTTCAAGACCATGCAGCAGGGGCATGCTGTCACTTGGAATGAATTCAAGCAAGCTTTCAAGAGCCATCACATTCCTAAGGGATTAATGGATAGGAAGATGAGGGAGTTACTGGCCCTCAGGCAGGGATCTGACACTGTGTATCACTATGCACAGAAATTTAATAGCCTTTGCCAGTATGGCGGACATCACGTGGATACCGATGCACAGAAGATGGAAAGGTTCCGTGATGGCCTGGATGGTGAGTTGTACGAACGGCTGAACTTGATCGAGCCCAACAACTTCCATGAGCTCGTAAACAAGGCTATATCCCAAAAGGATGCTATGAAGAAGGCTCAGAGAGACAAGAAGAGGCAGGCTGGTTTTGCTTCGGGCAGCGGGACTAACAAAAAGTTTCACTTTGTGAAGAAGAATGTTCCTAACTCGTCCCAGCAATCTTCAACTGGACGCTGGACGATGAAGCCATCACAGAACAAACCTTCAGGGAACTTCCAGTTCCGCAACACTCAGCAGCAGGCTCCCAAGCCTAATGCACCCCCACGTAACCCCGGTGATCGCCGCTGACTGCGCCAAGCCCAGGCAGAACAAGCCCAACCCACAGAATCAAGGTGCAGGGCCCAAGCCGGCCAATCCGGCTAAGAAGCCAATGGTGCAAGTCCACCAAGGCAAGCTAAACTTCACCACCATGAGTGACATACCGGAGGGAGCTTCAGTGCTTACGGGTACATTCTCTATCAATGACATTCCCGTCAAGATATTGTTCGACTCCGGGGCCACTCATAGTTTCATAAGTGAAAAGCTAGTAGGCAAATTGGGTTTAAGTGGTTCACATGTTAAGGAGGCTTTTACAATTGTCACTCCGGGTGGAAAAATCTCTTCCCACACCTTAGCCCTCGGAGTACCCTTGAAATTGGGGAGTAAAACGGTTAAATCAAACCTTATCGTCATAGGCCTAGAGGGTATGGATGTTATCTTAGGTATGGATTGGATGACCCGACATAAGGTGGTTCTAGATATCTTGGGTAGAGTGGTAGCAATCAATTCACCTACGGTCGGGCACACCACCTTGTACCTACCTTTTAAGGACGGTACAGACCCTTGTGCCTATGTGACCATTATCTCTCATCTTGAACAAATTCCAGTAGTTTGTGAATATCCTGATGTTTTTCCTGATGAATTGCCTGGTATGCCACCAGACCGGGATGTCGAGTTTATGATCGAACTTCAACCGGGCACTACGCCCATTTCTAAACGACCCTATCGTATGCCTCCCAAAGAACTAGCTGAACTGAAAAGCCAACTCCAAGAATTGTTAGATAAGGGCTACATCCGCCCAAGTTCTTCTCCTTGGGGTTGTCCCGCACTCTTTGTCAAAAAGAAAGATGGTAGTTTGAGGTTATGTGTTGACTACAGACCTCTCAATGCGGTGACCATCAAGAACAAATATCCTCTTCCCCGAATTGATGTTCTTTTTGATCAGTTGGCTGGAGCCAAAGTTTTCTCCAAGATCGATCTTCGTTCTGGTTACCATCAAATCAAAATTCGACATTGTGACATTCCCAAAACTGCTTTCTCCACTCGTTATGGTCTCTACGAGTTCTTGGTGATGTCCTTCGGTCTCACAAATGCCCCAGCCTACTTCATGTATCTCATGAACTCCGTATTCATGACGGAGCTTGACAAATTTGTAGTGGTCTTCATCGATGATATTCTAATCTATTCCAAAAATGAGAAAGAACATGCCAAACATCTTCGAATTGTCCTACAGCGTTTGAGAGATCATAAGCTCTATGCTAAATTCTCCAAATGCGAGTTCTGGTTGGATAGTGTGAAATTTTTGGGGCACACTATTTCCAAAGATGGCATATCCGTAGATTCTAGCAAAGTACAAGAGGTGATGGATTGGAAACCACCCAAGTCCGTACACCAAATCCGCAGTTTTCTAGGTTTGGCGGATTATTACCGTAGATTCATTCCGGATTTCTCCAGGATCGCTAAACCTATGACTGAACTGCTCAAGAAAGGAGTGAAATTTGTGTGGAGTGAAGCATGTGAAAAAGCCTTCCACACGCTGAGACAACACTTAACTTCAGCCCCAGTGCTAGTACAACTGAATAATTCCAAACCTTTTGAAGTTTTCTGTGATGCGTCAGGCACTGGTCTCGGTTGCGTTCTTATGCAAGAGGGCCGAGTCATTGCCTATGCCTCACGGGCACTTCGACCCTATGAGATAAATTATCCCACTCATGATCTAGAGCTAGCAGCGGTGGTTCATGCTCTTAAGATTTGGAGACACTATCTGATGGGCAACCGTTGCAATATCTTCACCGATCACAAGAGTCTCAAATATATCTTCACTCAATCGGATCTAAACATGAGACAAAGGAGATGGCTTGAGCTGATTAAGGATTATGATCTAGAAGTGCACTATCACCCCGGGAAAGCCAATGTTGTTGCGGATGCTCTTAGCCGCAAAGTTCACTGCAACCATCTAGAAGTGGAGCCGTATAGTGACACCTTGTGTGAAGACATGAGGAAGCTTAACTTGGAAGTGGTAGAGCAAGGAAATCTATATGTCCTAGCTGCCGAATCCAATCTTTATGATAGAATTGTCACTACTCAACGCAATGACGAGGGCATACAGCTAATCAAACAGAAGTTAGCAGAAGGAGATCCCAAGTATACCTGTTTCCGGAGGGATTCAAACAATGTGGTATGGTTTGGGAAACGTCTTGTGGTTCCCACTGACCAAGAAATTCAGAAAACCATCTTTGATGAAGCTCATCTTTCCAAATTCTCCATTCATCTCGGAAGCACCAAAATGTATCAAGATCTGAAGGAAAATTTCTGGTGGTCCAATATGAAAGTCGATATAGCAAAATATGTGTCAGAGTGTGATACTTGTCATAGAATGAAAGCAAGCCATTTGAAATCGGCAGGTGTACTCCAACCCTTGTCGATACCTATGTGGAAATGGGATGACATAAGTATGGACTTTATTGTGGGTCTACCCCTGACTGCTAGAAAGAAAGATTCTATTTGGGTTATCGTGGACAGACTCACCAAGACTGCCCATTTCATTGCAGTTCATACTACTTATTCAGTGCAACAATATGCAGAGTTATATATGGATCAAATAGTTCGTTTGCATGGAATTCCGAAGACCATAATCTCTGATAGAGGAACTCAATTTATAGCTCGTTTCTGGGAGCAATTGCATGAATGTTTAGGAACCAAGTTGATCCGTAGTTCCAGCTATCACCCGCAGACCGATGGTCAGACGGAAAGGGTAAATTAAATTTTGGAAGACATGCTACGGGCAAGCATCCTGCATTTTGATAAAAGCTGGGATAAGTGCATGTCCTTGGCAGAGTTCTCTTATAACAATAGCTACCAAGCTAGTTTGAAGATGGCACCGTTCGATGCTCTTTATGGACGGAGATGTCGTACCCCTTTGAACTGGTCAGAAGCCGGAGAAAGGACACTCTTTGGTCCGGACCTAGTCAAAGACGCCGAAGAGAAAGTGCAAGTGATACGGGAGAACTTAAAGTTAGCCCAGATGAGGCAAAAGAGCTATCACGATAGAGGAACGGCACCCCGACAATTTGAAGTTGGTAATTATGTATACCTAAAGGTTTCACCAACCAAGGGTGTGCAAAGGTTCGGTGTTAAGGGAAAGTTGGCCCCGCGCTATATCGGACCTTATGAAATCATTGAAGTATGTGGGCCAGTGGCTTATCGCATCCGACTTCCGGAGCGGTTCTACGCAGTTCACAATGTATTTCATGTGACCCAACTGAAGAAAGGCGTGCCTGTGCCTGAAACCGAAGTGATCACGGAAGCAAATGCTTGGATTGAGCCGGATTTCTTGCTCATCAAGCACCCCATGAGGGTGTTGGACAAAAAGGAGAGGAAGACCCGAAGACAGACCGTAAGAATGTACAAGATACAATGGAGTCATCATACGGAAGAAGAGGCGACTTGGGAGACGGAAGAGTATCTCAACACCAAGTACCCAGGTTTTCTGCAATCTCGAAACCGTGAGTTTCTACTACCTACCTTGTTTGTCTTGAATCGAATCTCGGGACGAGATTCCGTTTAAGGGGGGTAGGCTGTGACACCCCAGGTTTTTAATTAACCTTAATTGCCGGTCAAACTTGTTGACTAGGGTCAAAACATGGTCAACCTGGGTCATCACCTCGAAAACCTCACCAACACTCACCCACTAGCATCTTAAGCAAGTCAAACACACTTCCCTTGGTCAAAACCCTAAAAGGAGTGGTCAAACCCCTAATGTCTATCTCCTAGATCCGGAACTTTTGCCGCGTTCTCCAAATTTCACCTAAACACTTCAAAATCTCCCAATATAAAAGTTGTCTAGTTTTTCATGGGACACAACTTTCATGTTGAGCGGCATTTCAAATTTTGAGTGGAAAAGGTTCAAATTTGCCAGTCAAACTCAGTTTCACTATTCACTTAAGACATAAAAATCCTCAAATTGGCATTTGAATTTCTCTTTCATTTTGAATCCAAATCCAATTCGGCTTCAGCCATTATTCAGAGGATCAACCCATCTACAACTTTCCTATCTACAGGCTTGGAAGTTTACTTGTAACTTTTTGAGATTTGTGCAAGCAAACAGGGGCACATTGGACGGACCGGGCCGGGGACGCGCTCGGCGCGATGTCACACGCGCGGGCGCGCGTCCACACGTCGCCGCCGCGCCGCCGCCGTGCGCCGGCCGTACCACGGTTTGCCTGGGAGTCAGCGCGTGAGCTCGGCTTACGTTGGCCCGTGCGCGCACTCCAAGACGCGACCTCGGTCGGGGAGCCGAGCGCCACGCGGCGCGTACGCCTGCGCCCGCGGCGCCATCCGTGCGCCCGCCGCGCACGCACGCTGAGGGCCGCCGTACCCCGCGTAAATGCGCCGGGATGCTTAACCATGAAGCGACCTCGCCCCTGCGCGCGCGCACCCGGCTATAAATAGCTACCCCGCTCCTCCCGCGCGAGAGCACCGCCGTCCGCCGCCCGCCATTGCCACCGCCGCCGCGAGCTCGCGCCTCCGCTAGCTCCCGCCGCCGGCCTAGCAGTCCAGCACCTCCACTAGGACCTAGTGAAGCCCCCAGCGCCGCTTGTTGTCCCGCATTGCCCTCACCCTCGCTGGAACCCGAGCCGTAGCGGGCGCACCGCCGCGACCTCGCCGCCGCCGCTCGCCGGAGCCACCTCCGGCCACGCCACCACCACCAATCGACTCGTGGTGAGCCTAATCGGAGCGTGGCGCCATTTGTTTGCAAGCCCCGATCGCCGTTCGCCACCGGCGAGCCGTCCCCCGCCGCCGAGGGCACGGGTGTGAATCCCTAAGGGCATAATTGTAAACCAGGGGCCCGTTTGCAATAGAAGTTATCTTAGTTTTCTTGCAAGTTGGTCCAGTACCTTAGAAAAAGCTTAGAAATTCACAGAAAATTCAGAAAAAAGCAAACCCAATTTTGTTGGTCTCAGTGAGAGTAGATCTACAACTTCTACAAAGCATGACCATAGTTTTGACTTATAAATTTTGAATGAAAATTCAAATTCAGTTTGACACCTTTTTGCTGTAATTCAAAATCTAGAAAGGCTATGGAGCTGAATTTTGGATATGTTGCTAGACTTGTCATGTGTAGAATCTGGACCAAAGTTTGCTCAAAGTTGTTGAACAGATCTTTTATTATGAATTACTTTGCATTTATGCTATTTCTGCTTTACTGATTTTTGTAGCAAAATATCAATTGAATTTTTGTGCTCAACTTGGGGCTATGTTCATGTTATGCCTAGATGCAACTTTCCTGAAGTTATCATGAAATTATCTCTATTAGAAATATTTAATCTTGTTTTATGCTTTGATTTGCATTTAAATGCATAGTTTAATTTTAAAAAATGTTTGTGGTGCACATGCTGGTGTTCTGGTCTTGTTTTAGGCCAGAGTAGCTGTAGGGTTGATTTTGGATGCAGGAGCTTTTTATTTATTTATTTATGCCTTCCTTTAATTTAAATAGCTAGGAAATGTCACCTTTGCATGTATAGGTTTTGTAGCTCTTTTAATGTCCAAACTTGATCCAGTGGTTGCTTAGCACTATTTAGGCCACCAAGGACCCTTGTCCTTGTTTGTATAATTTATTTGTGCTTTTAAAAGTTAGGGTGCCCATAAGCTTGTTATTAGGAGTTAATTAGGAAAATGTGCCCTTTAACCTTGTGACCCTTGTAAATGGTTGCATATCTTAGTTTTAGGATCTCTAAATATACCTTGCTATTTTAAGAATTTAAATGGAATTATTTACATAGATGTGCACACAATTGCTATTAAAAGATTGAATAATAAATCTCACATGAAATAACAATCATGAAAGTAAACATTAATCAATTGTTGGTCAAAGATTAAACCCTTGTCCATAATAACCTTAATGAAAAGGAATTAATAATTAATTGTTTGTTAAGGTGAATGTGGCCAACAAGAGTTGGATGAAATAATTAATCTATCACTCCACCTGAACCCTGCATTGCATTCCGTGTAGAACTCCCTGACAGTAACTACGCGCTCGTGCCGGAAGCCGAGGACGGAGGAGCTGAAGCGGAGCTGCAGTACATGGAGGTGATCGACGACACCGAGGACCCTCAGGCTAACCCTGCTGACGAAGGCAAGCCCCGGTGCATTAACCTAAGTGTTTTTGAAATCTTATGCAACTATCTATGGATGATTGTGCATTTACGTTCAGGAGTTGAAATGAAACCCTAGATGCATGATCCCTAGGTACCTATGTCTTTACTAGTATGATAGGTCGGTAGCTGCTATGCTATAGGACCGTTACAAGTCGAGTGATGCTTGTCACTCGCGAGAATAGGTTCTTATGTTGGAATCATAAGATCTCCTTAAATGGATTGCTCATGTGGTAAGAGCATGGGATGTGGGCTCCGGTCCAATGGCTTTCGTGGGTTAAGTGTTTGAATGTACTAAACACTTGTCGGAAATGGGTACGGTAAGCCTAGTACCTAAATGAGGCGGTGCGGGAACTTTGCGCTACTAATCTTAGAGTTGCGGCCCCGGGCTCGCCACCTGAGTACATGTGTGAAGCTAGGTGACCTTGGTGGCGTAGCCTAGCAAGCCTTGTACTTAAGACTGTAACATCTAATCCCAATCTGAAGATTTTTGGGAACCGCCTGGTGGTTGTCCTCGCGGGGGCACCCTACCGTGTGTTTAGGTCTACCTTGCAAGGTTTAAATCAACTAGTTGTCGGCCTCTCACCGTTATCTGAGACTACTTACTCCACTGGCCATGAGATCCCTAATGATGGAAGTTGATGAATATTATGCTTGATTAATTGTCTTGCACAACTTATGCTTGCAATAGTTGGCTAATTTAGAAAAGAATATGCAACTAGAACTTGTGCTAAAATCTTGAAAGTAAGGACATACTCTTCGTTGCTTTTCAGCTAAAGAAACCCCAGTGGCCAAAAAGCCTTTCATATCTAGAGTTGGTGAAGTAGTTATCACCGACGGGTAAGTCTTGCTGAGTATTAGTATACTCAGCCTTGCTATAATCTGTTGTTCCAGGTAATGCCTTTGTTGATGTGTGGCCTGGAGAGATCCCGCCCGGCTAGGAGCTGGAGTGGGTGGAAGACGATGAATGAAGGCATCATGGTAGGCCTCCCGTGATGTTTCCTCGTGCCGTTTAGTTTAATTCTGCTGTTTTCAAAACTCTGAACTTCGTTATCATGTCAAAAACTTCGGTTTGTAATAATTAAGCCCTTCGGGGTAAATTTGGATGTTAATCATATGTTGGTCTCTGGACTCGCCTTCGCGTGAGTTTTAATGCATATATGTCGATCCTTGTTGCTTTGTAAGTGATTTACCGGGCGTTAACCCGGCAACTAACGACAGGATGATACTTTATTATTGCTTAATGACCAAAGTGGATTGGTTTAGGCGATAGTACGGTATTTTCCTAGGCGGGTTGTCACACCCGGGCTCCTCCGGCCTCCTGATCGGCGAGCTCCTCGCTGGTGCTCCGTCCGGTCTCCTTCCCTGGGATGGCGCGAGAGCAGGATGACGGGTGGGAGAGGGTTGAAGAAAGGAGAGAGAACCACCAGATATAGGATGCGGAGGGCAGCAGCTGCAAAATGCAGAACGGGCTGCAGCAGCTGCTGGAGCTGCTACAGTGTGCATCCGTTGCTCATTTTGTAGATGCAGCAGCCTTTGCACACTCTGCTGGAGACAGTCTTATGAAATTGTGTTTTGTAAGTGTCTTTGACATGTCATCTGCAGGACAAGGAAGAGGACACAATAGGAGAAGGCAGGTGTTAGGTTACAGAGTGGAGAAGAATCCATTCAGCATAGAAGCATGTGTGACAGAGTCCTGTCCTCTACGTACCTCTTATTAGACTTAAGTCGTATACAAACCCGTGAAGGCACCTAGTTCTTCAGGGCATCTAAAAAAACAACAACAGCATCTTTACAAGACAAAAATGGGACATTGTGTATAATGCTTTAGTTTTTATGTTCCGCTGTGGCCTGTCAAGGGGAAAAAAGTTAATGCATGTGGCAGGTCACTGTCCTACTGTGCCTTTGGGATTGGGACTACAATGTTACAATTAAAGCTGTTTCACGGTACATAATACAAGATATACTAGTATAAAAAATGATTAATATCAAACATATAATGGTGACGATCAGAGAGTGTTCGAGGACCAGTGGATAATCACTCCTTAGTGACGAGTGATTGACAACATGGTGTGGACTGACGTTTGCCTCAGCCTGGTACTGCAAGTGTTGGATGTGGCTTGATTTGTATTGTTGCAGGTTGAAGAATAAGTGCGAAAGGTCTTAGCCACAGTGGCCTCTAGGTAATGAAGAGACAAGTAGACTTGGTTCGAGGGACTCAGTGGACGATGAGATCAAGTGCGGTCTGCAAGGTGCGTGGAAGAGCAAGGTGACATTGTGAGGAGCCAGTGCAAGGCGGTGACCAAGTCAAGGAACGAGGCAAGATCGAGTTGATTGTTTGGGCGTCGAAAGTGAAAGACTTAGCGTGCTCCAAGCTTGGCGTGATAAGGCCCTGTGCGTCTCATGCGTGAGGTTTGTTGGTTTGGCCACAAAACCAACCAAGAACTGTTTCCCGGTTTGGACCTCAAAACCGTGGGAGCCCACCATTTGGCCTGGAGATGGTATCTGGGTGCGGTCGGAAGCTTCGAGGAGGAGGACACATAGCGTGATTGAGGAGATTACGCCGGAGGGAAGTAAGGCCCGATGGAAGTGTGTCCGTTCGAGGGAGTTATCTACAACTTACACATCTTACCTCTTCCAGGGTGTGTATCTTCTTTTATGTTAAAAAGGTAGAATTGTTCTGTAACATACCGGTTTTTATAAACCCTAAAATTAGCCTCTAATTTTTTTTTCTAAAACATATAGCAACATTACCATAAAGGCCCCTGCATTTTAGTTTATTTGCAATGCACTCCAAAATAAAAACCCTAGGACTCATATTCATTTTGAGTGGCTAACATCTTTTCTCATCCATAACTTTCTTACTAACTTGTCCTAAGGATTATCTGGAGCACTCACATACCTTGGTTCATTCAAATTTGAAACCACATTTCAAATTTGAATATAAACTTATGTTCAAACAATTAGAAAACCCTTTATACTACTCATGGGCCAAACCTACCCCTTTTAACCCAACAGCCCAACCCACCTCGCCTTCTTCCTTGCACACACGTGGCCCACGACGGCCCAACCGGCAGCCCACTCCCCGCCTGGCTGACGCCAGCATGGCGTCACCTCGTCGTCCTCCCCGGGTTCATCCCCTCCTCCCCACTTCTCGGCCACACCGCGCCGCAAACCACCATCCCCGCTATCCCCTCCGGCCAAGGCATGTGCACCGCAATCCGCTCTCTCCTTCTCCCTCACCATCCCGGCCGGAGGGCGGATTTTCCCCATCTCGCGCCGTAAAAGCGCCTGCACCCAAGAAAACCTCCCGTCAGCGGCCCCCCTTTCCCAAAACCACCCTGCTAGTGGCAAAACCACACCGCCGGCACACGCCCGGGACTCCCCTAGATCTCCTCCGTACTGCCATCCCGCTTGAGCTCTACCCCAGCCTCCTCCCATCACGAAACCGCCCGCGCCATCTCGGTAAGCCGTACGAGCTCTAGAGCACTACTGCCGGCAAGCCGTACTCGATCTACGCCCATACCGTCGGAATCACCCCTCCGGGGCGCGCCCCGCCTCCACCTCCATCCCCTTGGTACCGCCATCCCACCTAAACTCTACCCCAAACCGCCTCGACCGCAAAACCGACGCGCCACGACGGGAACTCCCGCCACACGCCCAGAGCGCTGCCGCACGTTGGAAACCGCCGGATCTCCTCTCCGCCTTGCCAAAACTGCCCACTGGTGAGCATGCCGTACACCCCGGAGCAAAACTGGTTTTCCACGGCCCTTCTCCCCTTCCTTCCCTCCCTCTCCGGCTTCATCCACAGAGCGACATGTCGCCACCGCGTGAGCTCGCCGTGCCACCTCACCACGACCGCGCGCTCCTTCCATGGCCTATTAAAGGCACCCAGAGGCACTCTGAGCTCCTCACTACTCCTCCTTCTCCCTCCATTCCACCACGGCCATCTCCTCCTCCCTCATTCCGGCGTAGCCCTGCCTCGTCGCAGACAACCTGCGTGCCGCCGTGCGAATCCAGTCAAGGTGGAGATATTTTGGAATTTAACCCTATGTTTGCACGCCTCACTTCATATGACCCCCAGTTCGCAAGCCTTTCAAAATATAACCTTGTGCATGCGAACATCTTCGATTTGAGGGTTTTCCATCTTTTTACTAGATTTTGAGATTTTGTTTCTCTTTTTCCATCACCAACCCATGTGAACGGACACATTTACCCCTACCTTTCTCTTCTCTCCATCGGTCCGGGTGCTGGGTGCTCGGCGACGCTACCTGGATAGGTGCCGGCGACCACCGTGGAAGCAGCTGCAGGGCTGGGCGCCGTTGTTGACGCAAAAATGGAATTAAGTTCTTCAACGGCAACACGTAACAGATCCTCGGGATGTAACAAGGCGTGCCAGCCGACCTGACCTGTTGATCGGCACGGAAAGAATATGAAACGTTAGATGCGGGTTAGATCAGCTAGAGAACCGATGTGGGTCTTCAATAGGTAACAGCCCGATCGGCCGATACCACTGTAGAGCGAATCGGCTAACTGAAGCAGCCGAAGTGCAAGTATAAACAAACCGGCTAGATCAGCCGATTTGATGGCGTAGGCACAGCGCAAGCAAAAGTAGAGCAAACTAAGCACTACGAGACAACACTCGAAACCTGATCTGAATTGGCTATATCGTAGTAAATGACGCAGGAGGGGGATTTAGCCGATACGACGAGATTGTGAGCTAGATAAATTGGTGATAAAAGCTAAATAAACAAGAAAATACTTGCAAACCTAGCTAATATCGATAAATTGTGAATAAAACTTAGACGAAACCACAGCGATGCGCCCAGAGGTTAAAGCCCAGTTGTTATTCAATAAAACGGTACTTACAAGCTTACCGAAGGTCGATCGATGCAGCCCGACGAGCTAGAAGAATGGCGTTTGACGAAACAAGAAAATAAGAAGAAGTAAAAAGGGGGTGGCGAAGTCGCCGACTTGAATAAGTTAAAGTTTTGTTGATTTGGTGTGTACAAACTTTCTCTGACCACGCAGGGTCGCTATTTATGTCCTGAGGACAACTTGACTCCTAGTCGATGACGACAACGTTTACTTGAATCTAAAGAAATAAAACTACCAAAAACTCAACGATTCCTAAAGGAATCAGACTCTTCAAACTGACTTTTACCCGTCGTCAACTTGGTTGTTGACCCGCCTCCGTCTTCCTTCCTTTTGGCGTATTCTTCTTGTGCCACGTTTCTTCTTCATCCATCGGCCGGTTCTTGGATCGGCTGGTCACGTCTTTCCTTTTCTTCTTCGGCTTCGAAGTCTTTCTGATGTCTCTTCATCTTTTTATATGACACGTGTCAAAAAATGGTGTCAACACATGCCCCCAGTTTAGATATTGCTCCGAAATTATCTCGACTTCAACTTCCCTTTCTGAACCGAATCGCAACCAACGGATAGAATTCCAAACAAACCCGAAAACCCAAGGGTATAAATACAACCCTATCAGCCACTCCTGGCTTGCACAGCCCTTTTGCTATAGTTTTGCTGCAACCCTACCTTCAAAGCGCAGATCCAAATCGATCTACAGCTTCGAATCAATGGCGTCCTCTTCCACTCTGATTGGCGGCGATCCTCAAGAAACTTCTGCAAGCATCCCTGAGGTGACCATGATTTCAATCCCTGAGGTACATTTTCCCCGCCTTTCGTACTTCTTTCCGCCGATTTTCTCCTTCTATTTTTCCGCCGATTTCCCCTTTTCTTAGATCAGGAATATTTTGCAGGATCGTAGAAATCATATCACTATTCCTTTGAGTGATAAACCTGGAGCAATCTTTTTAGGTCCTATGGGTGATCCAGATCCCACAGAATTAATAAATCTTGAAACCGGTAGAATTCCCTTTAAACATGCTTCTCTGAACCTTGAGGATTGGAAAGGTGCTTTCAGGGCTTGGACTGGCTATACTCCCGGCTGGAGGGGGTGGTATCATAGGATGGTAGAGAAAATGGGAGGTCATTAGGAGGCTTATAACATCAGTCAATGCCTTACTCTTTCTCTGTCAAATATGCAGCGTCATGAACCCATGCTCGTGGCTGCTTCATATTTTTGGTCTGATGCTCTGAATGCTTTCCTTTTTAGTCATGGACCGGCGTCACCCAATCTGGCCGATGTAGTTCTGTTGACAAGTCTGAACATCACCTCTGATGATCAGCTTTTCACTTGCTCAAGACCATCTCATCAAATTGAGACCAAAGGATACAATTGGACAAATTATATCAGCCAACATGCCAAGACGGGTACCGTTACCCTGAAAGAACATGTTTGCTTCCTAAACATGTGGCTTGATAAATTCTTCTTTTGTGGTAGAACCATCGGCCCATCCTGCACCTATCAGCCGATTGCTGAGCTTTTGGCGGCTGGCAATCATGTTCCCTTAGGAAAACATCTCCTTGGTGCAGTATACAACCTTCTCCACCAAGCTGCGGTCAACTTATCTGCTGGTTAACCCGTAGGTAGTATTGCAGGCCCTTGGTGGTTCATTAATATGTGGCTAAACCTTCATTTCCGTAACCAGTTGGCAGTGGACATCTTTTCCATGTCTTTTCCGGTATCTTCACCTAAGGATGACATCCCTGGTACCCGTCGATGTCGCAACTTTATAGAAGCAGTGACTGTCTTCCCTGGCAAAGAATTGGATGGCCCTGAGACTTCTGATTTTTTCAGACTCTTCTATATCGGTCCTTCCAAAGAGACCACTATAGTGTATGCTTATCTAGATCCGATGGATTCTTTTGAACATGTCTACGATCTTAGTGATCTTTCTGATGACAATATCAAGGTAATGCTCGAGGAAATTATAAAGCCTGGTATTTTGCCTGCCAACTTCTTTGGAAAATCTCTTCCTTCTTCCTTTGAATTCTACAACCCTTGTGCATCTCCTCATCAGTTAGGTTTCGGCCAATTGCCAATTGGCCTTTATTTCACTCCCCTTGTTAAGCCAAGAGAAACACTTGTGAGTGCTCTTCAGTACCATTACCTTAGAGATCTGTCTCCAGATTCTACAACCATAAGTTTGGATTCCTGGGTTCCTCTTCCCTGTCATCACCTCTCTTCAAAGTTTGGTGGAAGGAATGGCATGCTCATCTATTCTGTGTTGCCCCAAAAGAATACTGCCTTCAATTCAATCCTGCTTATATCAGTCATCCTGATGAGGTAACTTCTGATCTTGATATCTATCCTTTTCCTTTGCTTTCCTTCTGATGATTTACTTATTTCTCTACATTTCTGCTTTCAGGGCAATTCTGTTGAGCCCCCGGCATTCAGTGTCAGTGGTCGGCCGATCAATTACTTTCCTCCTAGGGAATCTCCATATATCGGCCACAACGCTCCCCCTATTGCATCTGTTATGGATGGTGCTACTCGCCGAGCTGCTAAGAGGAAGCAGCCAGAAAAGCTGATCATGTATCTCAGAAGGTTCTCTCTCGTAAGAAGCGAGCAAAGAAGACCCCTTCTGCTGACGCTACACCTGTTGTTCCAAGTCATGCAGCCGAGCTTCTTGCAAGTGCAGTGAAGGTAAAACTCTTTCCTTTTTTGTTTTGGTATTTGTAAATACATTCTTTTCATGTCTGATAATCTTGCAGTCTGGTGGCCTGATGGGCCATCATGTCCAAGAAAAAGCAACGGTATCATCATCAGATCAGATGCTGGGACCAGATGTCATAGAGAATCCTTCTGTACAAACTTGTGTAGCTGAAGATCAACCTTCATTGGCTGGCCAAACTGAAGAAAGTCTGCCGAACCCAGAGCCGATAGATCAAAATGTAACAGCTGTACCAGAAATGGTGAGAATTCTTAACCTTTTCAACTAATATTGAATTCTACGTTTTAACTGTTACTAACTTTCTGCTTTCCTGTCAGGCTGATGAGAATTTGATCATTGGCACTACTTCTCATGAGGTCTCCTTGGGCTCTCTTACCAATGATGTTCAATCTCAGCTTCAAGACTTGCTACCACTTCTTGATCAAGAAATCGGCCAACTGGTTGATGCCGAGCCGATTAGAAATATCTATAAGACAATTAGGGGACACTTGCCTGCCGAGGTTAAGAAAAAGCTTCATGCAGTAGCTTTCATAGAGATCCATGAACCAGAGGTGGAGGAAGCACAAAATCGGCTGGAAGAAAGAAATCGTCAGGCCAGGTTGATCCAGAATAGAGAGAACTTGGATTCTCATGTAGCTGATCTGGATATGCGAATCCAGACTTTATGCAGCTCTCGCTCTGTCATTGTTTCCAATATCGATCGGATGAAGAGAAGACGTGCTGAACTTCTTGTGGAGCTAAGGCAACTTGAAGAAGATCTGCCGATTGAAGAGAAGAGATTAGCCGATCTTCCTCAAACCATCAGCAACATGGAGGGCACCAAGCAGAATCTTGCCAAGAGAGCTCAAGCTATCCGTCAAGCGGAGCAGCCGATGCCAGGTTCGGCCGATGCCGATCATAAGACGATAACTGAAGTTGATCAACTCCGTGTAGATGCTATAAATGCCATTCATTCCTTGGGCATAATTTAAATATTTCTCTGTGTAATTTCTGAAACTTGGTTCTGTGTGCCTGGCCTCTTAAATGAATCGGCCAACTTCCAACGCTACCTTTATTGTTTTGGCTCTTCTTTTGACCGATTATTCTAATCGGCCAATAAAAGTAGATGCATTCTCTCCCTTATTACATACCACAATGTCTTCTTCTTCTTCTTCGGTGAACCAGGTCTGTTCTTACTTCGTATTTTTCTCTTGTCTGCAAACTTTGTGATGACACCCCATTTTCCTCAGTCCCCTCGTCGTGAAGATGTAGATAGAGTTTTGTCTTCTATCAATGCTTATGGTGCGGATCGACAAGCTCTGTCTTCAAGGCAGAAACGAGGACTGCATCTTGTGATTTCTATTGATGAGAAGAAGATGGAATCTCTGGAAGCAAAGAGAGCGCAACTTCTTGCTGAACTGAACCAGGTCAACAAGGAAATAGCCATCACTCGAGCTGAATTGAATAGGGCCAAGAATTTAGTAAGGCCATAATGTATTCTATTCCCTTAGCCGATGTATTTCGGCCTTGTATCAAATCCTCTTGTGGTGGTTTCTGAATCACCATCCTCAAATATTGGTTCTCTGAAAGTTGATCCATCTATGGAAAAAATTGTTCTTATTTTCGGCTATATTCATCATCTCTTGAGATTCTTATCTTTTTGTTTCCGTGCCCCCCTGTATTTGACTATTGAACATTACCGGTTGGAGAGTATTTCGAAAAGGAAGTGATCCACTTTGGCCATCAACTCGTTGATCATCAAGAAGAGTTACATAGTCCGGCGGACAACCTCTCTTCCGTTTCTTCTTCACCACTTCTCTATCTAATGTGATAACTGAATATTGGTTGTTTATTTAAAGACGATTGCCAAGAATCGGCTTATCAACCTGATATTATCATCGGTTATAATTCTGAAAGAGCAATTGATCATCTGAAGTCAGAAGTGGTTATCGAAGAATAATCCTGCCGATCGATAAATTCATTTGACTCATTATTCCTCTGAACCGATTACTTTGAATCGGTTTATCTTGAAATCGGTCATCTTGAGGAAGTCAGTTTTCCTTGCCATCAGCATTTCAGCTTGGGATCAAACCTTCCTTCTATCGAGCATTTACTCCTCGATCTCTTTTAATTAACTTGGTGCTAAACTTGTCTCATCAGCATCTATGTGAACATCAACCTCAAATATTTTATGCATGAATGTTTGTCCACTAGGATCCCATAAAAAATGAATCCTAGATAGTTGATACTTTGAAGTAATGACTTTGATTAGAGAGCAATAAATGTCCCAAGAAACAGTATGCTGCTCTCCTTCGGTATCCTTGTATTCAATGGCTTTTGATTCCTCAATTTCCTTAGAATCTGTCATGACAATCTTGGTTGTTCCCTTCTGGCCATTGGTTCTCACCATATCTTCTAAACAAGGATTCTTGTCAGGTGTAACTTCACAATCAAGATTCCTGGAATTGCCAACTTGTCTTTCTCTACCTCTATAGTCAGCTGAGAATTCTTCCACGAGAACCTTTCTAGAGCGATGTTCCTCATGCTGGTATTTATCTTCGAATTCATCAACCATGACTTGTACTTTATGAGTTTCTTTCTCTTGTATACGCTCATCAAATACAACTTTCTGTTGCTCAGAAGTCAATTGAGCTGATAGCTCTATTACCAGTTGTGATGGTATTTCTATATCATGATAAGCTGACAATGGTGATTCTTGAGGAGTATATAGTGATTGAATATTCTCATCTTTCTGATAGATTCTTTGCATACTCTCTTTGTTTGTATCATTCGGGCACAAATCACTGCCAATCTTTATTGGATGAATAGACTGGCTGGCCATTGACTGCGGAATTATTGGTCGATGTAATTGGTGAGCAATCGGCTGCAGAATAATAACTCCCGATGGACATGCTTTCTGTTGTAAAACCAATTCTTGTGACCAATATTTTTGTTGTTGAGCCGATAGTTGGGCAAATTGCGTCTCCCCAATCCAAGATTGCTGAACTATTGGCTTTTGCAGATGTTGAAATGTTGATTGCAGAGCTGATATCTGCGGTTGGTAATCCTCTTGATAATGCAGCTAGACATTTGTCGGCTGTGGAACCGACGATTGAACCCAATCCTGAACTGTTTCACTATGAATCCCTGATGAATTACAAACAGGTGAAGTCTTGAATACTGTATTAGCTGATGATTCCGATTGTAGATAGTATGGTTCCACATAGCTTTGTTGCTGAACCAGGTTGCAAGAAAATGCAGTATTAGCCGATGTAATCGGCTGCTGATGATATGATCCCAGATAACTTTGTTGTTGAGCTGGACCATGTAAGAACGTATCTCCATAACGGATAATATTCGCCAGTGCTTGTCCATATGTGATGGACATCGTCAGGCTCTTTACGGTAAAATATTATCTTCGTGTCCCACCGAGCGTGCCAAGATGTGTTGACGCAAAAAACGGAATTAAGTTCTTCAACAGCAACATGTAACGGATCCCCGGGATGTAACAAGGCGTGCCAGCCGACCTGACCTGTTGATCGGCACGGAAAGAATATGAAACGTTAGATGCGGGATAGATCGGCTAGAGAACCAATGTGGGTCTTCAACAGGTAACAGCCCGATCGGCCGATACCACTATAGAGTAAATCGGCTAACTGAAATAGCCGAAGTGCAAGTATAAACAAACCGGCTATATCAGCCGATTTGATGACATAGGCAGAGCGCAAGCAAAAGCAGAGCAAACTAAGCACTACGAGACAACACTCGAAACCTGATCTGAATCGGCTGTATCGTAGTGAACGACATAGGAGCGGGATTTAGCCGATACGACGAGATTGCGAGCTGGATAAATTGGTGATAAAAGCTAAATAAACAAGAAAATCCTTGCAAACCTAGCTAATATCGATAAATTGTGGAAAAACTTAGACGAAACCACAGCGATGCGCCCGGAGGTTAAAGCCCAGTTGTTATTCGATAAAACGGTACTTACAATCTTGCCGGAGGTCGATCGATGTAGCCCGACGAGCTAGAAGAATGACGTTTGAAGAAACAAGAAAATAAGAAGTAAAAAAGGGGTGGCGAAGTTGCCGACTTGAATAAGTAAAAGTTTTGTTGATTTGGTGTGTACAAACTTTCTCTGACCACGCAGGGTTGCTATTTATGTCCTGAGGTCAACTTGACTCCTAGTCGATGATGACAACGTTTACTTGAATCTAAAGAAATAAAACTACCAAAAACTTAACAATTCCTAAAGGAATCGGACTCTTCAAACTGACTTTGACCCGTCGTCAACTTGGTTGTTGACCCGCCTCCGTCTTTCTTCCTTTTGGCGTATTCTTCTTGTGCCACATTTCTTCTTCATCCATCGGCCGGTTCCTGGATCGGCTGGTCACCTCTTTCCTTTTCTTCATCGGCTTCGAAGTCTTTCTGATGTCTCTTCATCTTTTTAGATGACACGTGTCAAAAAATGGTATCAATAGCCACTATAGCGGGCCATTGCCGGTTTCCAAGGACGCTGCTGCCCAGAGCTCACTCTCCACGCGCCGTCCCTAGCCATGCCACCCGGAGCTCGCCCTCTCCGCGCGGCACCCGGAGCTCGCTGTCCCCTTGCCATGGCACCCACGGAAGGAGCCGCAGGAGCTCCACCACACCCGCCGGAGGCCGCCCGTGGGAGGAGACGCAGTAGCTCCACCGCCCACATCGTCTTCATGGAGGCCGCTCGTGGGAGGAGACGAGATCCGTCAGCAGCCGCCGTCTGCCATGGGGAGCTCCGCCGGATTCGCGGGGAGGAGCTGAGATCCGCTGGCAGTCGCCGTCTGCCATGGGGAGCTCCGCCTGATTCGCCCGAGCGCCGTTGGTGCTCCGCCGGTGCTGCGCCTTGTCGACGACTCGATCCCCTTCCTCGCTGCCGCGGCCTCCGACGGTCTCTGCACCGCCGTCGTCGATCACTTAGAGAGTGTTGGCCGGCCATGGGGATGAGTGGCGGTGACCGACCTCGGCTAGCATCAGCCACAGGGGAGAGTGCCGGCCAGCCACGGGGATGGGAGGAGGCGCCTAGCGCCGGCCGGCCCTGAACGAGCGCCGGTGTGGGGTAGGTAGCAGCTCTCCTTCTAGAGGTTGAAGATGACCCAAAATATGGGTCCCACACGTCATTGGTGGAGAAGGAAAGAGGTAGGGATAATGACAGGGGCAAATGTATCCATTTAGATGGGTTGGTGATGGAAAAAGAGAAAAAAATATTGAAATTCAGTAAAAGAATGAAAATCCCTCAAATCAAAGAAGTTCGTGTGCACAGGGTTATATTTTGAAAGGCTTGTGAACTGGGGGTCATATGAAGTGAGGCATGCAAACATAGGGTTAAATTTCAAAATATCTCGGTCATGGTGTTGCCAGAGTAGTGCCCGCCGCCGTGCCGGAACTTCCCAGGTACGGTCGTTATGTCGTTTGTGCCGCCGTTACTCCTCTCCACCCCCTTCCTAGCCTCGCCGTCGCGCAGCCGAGGTGCCGCCGGACTTCCTGCGAGCCTCCGGTGATGCTCCGACCGCCGCAGCCTCTGCTAAGTGCATCACCCTCTTCCCTAAACCCACACCGTCACGCACATGTACTCGTTTGAGCCTCAGAGGCCCGCCAGGCCGATTCCCCCTTCACACCAAGTGCCGTCGCCACACCGGCGACCTCGCGCCACGCCGCCATGGCCTCCCTGACCCTGACGACACCACCCACTGCTCCGCCGCACGCCGCTGATTTCCTAGGGCTACTCCCCATCGTAAGAGAGCCACCCTAGTGGCTGGCGGTGAGGACTCCGGCGAGTCCTCTACTCGTGCCGCCACGCCTGACCTCATTTTGGGCGGTGCCACCCGGCCCTGTCATGCCAGGTCCACGCCGTCTCACCTCCTCTCGCTGACGTGCGGGCCCGGCAAATACACCGTTAGCCCCGTCGTTCGCATCCTCTCTCTCCCCCCGCATGGACGTGGTTCACGTGAACCACACACACACACAGACACCACGTCCACGGCCACGTCATCATGGTCCACCACACAACGCCCACGTCAGCACCACACAGACCCCCGCGTCAGCCCCGCGCCGCGTCAGCCCTGTCCCCACCGATCAGCCGCACAACCTTTGTGTTTTTGCTATGGCTACATAGCCGAGTGTACACCATACCCTAGTTAGCCACCTTACAAATTTCTAAAAATCTCCAAAAATTCACCAAAAATCCTAGAAGCCATTGAAAGCCTAGAAATGCTGTCTAATTTACTTTGGCACATTTCTAGGTATTAAACTTTATTTTGTTCTTTTCAACCTATAGGAAAGTCCCATTAGTGTACCCCAAAATGTTCTTTTTCAAAACCATAGCTCCAAAAATTCCAATAGAATTCCTAAAAATACTAGGAGCCTCTAGAAGCCTAACCATATCTTAGTTACCGAAGATACCATCTTTCTTAGCCCTAGACCGCTTAGCACCCGTTCTCTAAATAGAAAGGTCCATATTTTATGTGACCGTCATAGCCTTATCTCGTCACGATCATGACGATAGCTCATAGGATCTCGCTCTAGACCCTCTAGGTCATGTTACCATCTCTCTAACTCATGTTTGATGCTGGCTCTGATTGCTTGGTTGATTCATATTTATGCGTATAACTGTGTTACTATAGATCGAGTGTGATAACATCGGAAGATCATGTAAAGCTCGGGAAGATGATCGGGATCAAGATGGAAGAGGTCAAGACAAATCTATAATTCTCCCCGCTTAGGAAAAAGGCAAGTCGCAGCAACACCCCCTTGATCATATTTTATCCATTATTTTGTAAATTAAAACGAACCAAGATATTAAATTGGCATGCATTCTACTTGAAGGACTCGATGATCCCGATCTCGGCTCAGTCGATGATCGAGCATCATCTTTAGTTTTACTTATTCACATATACTCATGAAAGAAGCTCTGTTGGTAGGAAGAGGTAGATAGAGAGTAATAAAATGAACCTACTAAAGAGAGTTAGACTCCTTAAGGACAGACATGGGAGTATGGGGGCAGCCTCAGTGGAGGATCCTGTCCATGCTTACTCCGGTCGTATAAGGATCGATTCACGAGAAAGTCTTTCTGGTGACTTAGTATGACCATACATAGCCAAAAAGGCATAATCTGTCGGGAATGCCTGTTTATGCGCGGCCTTGAATCACACCCCACCACTGAACCTAGTAAACCATCCCAAGGGGCCATGGTGGGTAACGGATGCGCCAGAGCAGGACCTTCGTAGAGTCCCAGGTCTGGACGGTACGGGTCATCAGGTTTGTTATGGCGCCCGAAATGGTGCGGTAATATTGTATACCACATTTCTATATGCATTTTCCCGGGATGTGGACCCCGCGGCGCGGGTGGTGGTGGAATGACCCTACTTAGGCCCCATTGTAGACGTGGATGGAACTAGGGAATGTTGTCTAGGAGTGGATGAGAATGTAATCCACGAATAGATGCCGGTGTGTATGGTTCTCGTGGCCAGTATGGCCAGGGCCTTGGTATGGGTTGGTCAGACGTATGGGTACAGTGTACGCCTCTGCGCAGAGTAAAATCTATTCGAATAACCGTGGCTCTCGGTTAAGAACACTCTTGGTCAAAGCTCCTGTTGATTAGTTTATACTACTTTAGTGAGGATGGATAGGGTGAGACAGGGCAGTGGCCCTTAGAGAGTGATACAGCAGATGCCGTCTCAGTGAGGCCCTAGTGGTCATGGAGTTTAATAAATCTTGGGGACTGGTAGGCTACGTGTTCCCCCTCCAGGACCAACCTACTTATTTATTATACTGCCTTTATTTTCTGCTTTTCTCTAAAACTTACTTCACTTGCATTAATTTACTTTTATAATAATCAAGACCTATTTCCTTTTCGTTGGAAATCTTGCATATAGACATAGGTTAATTCCCTATATGTTGGGATTTGCTGAGTACCTATTTTAGGTGCTCACCCTTGCTTCCCTTGTCCCTTCTATTCAAAAGAAAGAGAGGACGAGCTTCGTCGCAGGAGAGAGACTGCTCGACCCGTTTCCGCACAAGCTGCCTGAGGTAATTGATCTACTACATAGGTCTCCGCTGCAAGTTTGAGGTTTCACCTTTGGTAGAATTCTTCTCTTACCCTCAAACCTCTTTAAAATAATGTTTTGCTTGCTTTACGATATATGGATCTGATAATTCTTGTGAAGTGCCGGTACCATCAGCCGATCCAGGGAATGATACTATTGGCAACCGGCACCCATATATACATATTTAAGTATATAAGAGGTGATAGAGGTGGAGTGCCCGATCTTTCGGTGAGTGGAGATAACTTCGATCTAGTGGGAGGAGACCCTCACGATCCGACTACGACGAGCGAGACTCAAAGCGCCAATACAATCGCTGAACCAACTCCCGATGGTTACCATCTTGCTGGCGCAAGATCAGCCTGATCATGAAGATCAATTCCTGTATGCTATCGAAGAATGAACAAGAATCTGAAGTGAGCAATCTTAATATCACTCGAAGGTGGAGTTCTGAATTACAGAGGACAACACGTATTTGTGCGTGTTCTGGGGTAGCTAAAGCTAGATGTAAAACAAAACTCGAGTTCTCAATGTGGCGGCTACTGAGTATATAAGGAGGGGCATCCTAGGGTTGGGGGCGACCTAGGATGGGGCGTCCTCAACTTTGGCTTATGGCCCAACAAACCGGCGACGCAGCACCTTGGCAGATTCTTAACGTCAACTTGTTTCGACGATTCCCGTTGACTCGGGATGAATTTGGGCCTGAAACTGGTGTCATTGGAAGCTATATGAAATTGTGCTTCCAGCCATATAAAGAATGTCCAAAACCGACTTCGTAGGCGACTTGGGCGTCGTTTTTAGTGCGCACTGGTCCTGGACTCCGAACTGGGCTCGAACTTGAATTGCTTTGGGCCTCCACCTTGGGGACTCGAACCGGATTAGCCTCGTGCCTCCTCTTCGACTTGGACACCCTTGCTGGACTTCTTTTACTCCATTCCATGCACCAATCATGGTCATATGCATGGGTGTTATGTCCTCATCACTGTCCCCTTCTTGAAGAAAAGTCGTCCTCGACGCCGAGTGTACGTGAAAACGATCCTGCACAACACAAGGGAGAATGGGATTGCGGAAATAAAGCAAACCAAAACAATTGTGAAGAGGGATGTGACCATGTTTCCAAATGTGTATCATGTCATGTCGCATCAAATTGTAAACATATCTGGAGACTTCGTTATCGAAAGACGCATAAGGTTTGTCATTAATATCCTGCAAAAGATTAGTACCAACAAAAGACACAACACGAATGGCTGGTTCATTGTAAGAAAATTTTGCACCAAAAATCATAGGGAGCCACCAGCAATGCTTCCCTTCTTGCGAAACAAAACTACTAGAGGAACATGTGAAAATGTTTGTAGGATGGTTACCCTCTAATCGATCACAATCGTGCACAACAAAAGGAGAATTCATATTTGTACAAATGTAAACCCGATGTATCATATATTGTCCTTTGTTATTATATTTGCCAATAACATGATATGAATGTCTAGACAACCATGGCAAATCAGCATATGCAAAAATTCTCTCTTCTAAACAATCTATATTACACAAATCATCGAATTCAATGTAACCCAAGGTATGCAAAGAAGACAACAAATGTAGCTCATCATTTTTACTAGCAACATACATAACATGTTTATTTTCAGCACTAGCATGTAAAACTAAAGTAGTAGCACATAATTCATCTTTATCATAAGAAACATCAAGCACATCTTCCTAAAGCATGATTTGTGGAAAAATTCAGCACATTACCAGAATTCTCACCTTCCATGAGTGTAGCACCATGGGCATTACCTATGTTCTCAGTAGGAGTATTCGGTGCATTGTAGAGTGATGGTTCTGAATTTGTACATGAGGATGCACCTGCAGGTGTGGCTGTCCTCTCGCGTGGTGTAGTGGTGGGTGTGGATGGCGTAGGAAGAGCGGCCGCTGAGCTGGATGTCGAGCTTCTTCCTGCAAAAGAGTTAGAATATGTCCTTGAGCGGCGTCCCTGCACTTCACGTTCAGCTTTGCAAGCATATTCAAATAATGTGTTCATATCCGCATAGTCTTGATAATCAAGTATATCCTGAATTTCACGATTGAAACCACCACGAAAACGTGCCGTAGCAGCATCATTGTCCTCCAATAACCCATAACGAATGATACCCTTTTGTAGTTCCTGATAATATTCCTCCACAGATTGTTGGCCTTGCTGAAAATGCTGCATTTTATTATGCAAATCTCGGACATAATAGGAAGGCACAAATCTACGTCGCATAGCAGCTTTTAATTCAGCTCAAGTGGTGGGAGTGGTAGTGGGATGCTTTGGTTCATAATGCCACCAAATTAAAGAAAAATCAGTAAATGCACTAATAGCAGCTTTAACTTGAGAACTAGCAGAAATATCATGGCACGAAAATTGTTGTGCGACCTCTAATTCCTAATCAAGATATGCAGCCGGATCATATTTGCTGTTGTAAGGTGGAATTTGAAATTTAATCTTAGCAAAAGAATTATTACCACCATGGATGAACGCACGGCGGGCGCGTCCACGAAGGTCTCCAGCATCCATCTCCGTGGCGCCACCGTAATCCTTCTTAGTGACCTGCGGCTGTTCATACTTCGTGTCTATGTCTTCTGCCATGGTTAGCGCAAACAGAAAACAAAACAAGACCAAAAACATGGGTGGAATGGCTCACAAGGTACTCAAATTAGTGCTGTTATAAAATTCTTATCTGTTCTTACCAAGCACACAGGGGCGAACTGCAACCAACCGGTGGAACTCGCGAAAGATTGGAGGAGCGATTGCCTGGAGAAACAAAATCTGCTCGTCGTAGAAATATGTGGAGTTCTGGGTAGGCTGCACTCAAAGCAAGGATTAGCACAATCAAACAATAGATGCAAAGTTGAATAATTGTGCTAAACACGAACAAACGCTGCTGGCAACAAGTGAAATCGAAAAGACAGAAATAAGGAAGGTGGCAAAGGTGAAGAGAGTGCAATAGATTCCAGTTTTTTTTGACGGCGCTGCCAGGAGGGAACGCCACGAGAAGAGGCGAGGGTGCTGCGTAGGTGGACGCCTCGCATCACGGGAGAGCGCGACCCAGGGTGGGTAACGACGCGCGCGTGTGAGGGCTCAGTGGAAAAAAAAATTCTGCCGAACCGATAGGTCCGACTACTTTGGACTTTGCTCTTTTTTTCTTTCCTTTTTTTTACTTCCCCTTTTTTATTCTTTTTTTTTGATAACCTGCCAAAAGAAACGATGCAGATGGGAGGAACCGCACGGGTAGATGTCGGCGCACAAAACACGAGCAGGCCGCGACGTGGGGGTCACAATGTCCTCGTGTTCCTCTTTTTTTTACTTTCTCTTTTTTTCATTTTTTTGGACTTGCCAAACACACAGCAGGGCGATCTCACGGGGGATCGCGCGACACTAGTCCGAGTCACCACCAGGGGGTCACGGCGCGAGGAGGCTACGACGCGTGGGGAGGGATTTTGGCATGGGGGTGGAAAACGAGCAGAGGACGGCGGCGGCGAAAGTTAGGGTTAGAAGAAAAAACAAGAACAAAAAGGAAAATCACAAGTAACCAGCAACAATTGAACAAGTAAGCACACAAATTCAACAATGCAAATATTGAAAGAAAGTGCGAGGCTAAAAAGGTTGCAGGGACAAGCTCGAACCTGAAAATAAAATTTTGTTTTGGTTTTGTGGACTGTAGGAAGGGGAAAACACTCGATAAACTCACCGATCAACCTGGAAAGCTGATACCACTTGATAGAGGCTGAGTGCCTGATCTTTCGGTGAGTGGAGATAACTTCGATCTGGTGGGAGGCGACCCTCACGATCCGACTACAACGAGCGAGACTCGAAGCGCTAATGCAATCGCTGAACCAACTCCCGATGGTTACCAATCTTGCCGGTGCAAGATCAGCTTGATCACGAAGATCAATTCCTGTACGCAATCGAAGAACGAACAAGAATCTGAAGCGAGCAATCTTAATATCACTCGAAGGTGGAGTTCTGAATTACAGAGGACAACACGTATTTGTGCGTGTTCTGGGGTAGCTAAAGCTAGATGTAAAACAAAACTCGAGTTCTAAATGCGGCGGTTACTGAGTATATGAGGAGGGGCGTCCTAGGGTTGGGGGCGACCTAGGATGGGGCGCCCTCAACTTGAGCTTAAGGCCCAACAAACCGGCAACGCAGCACCTTAGCAGATTCTGGACGTCAACTTGTTTCGACGATTCCTATTGACTCGGGATGAATTTGGACTCGAAACCGGTGCCATTGGAAGCTCTATGAAATTGTGCTTCCAGCCATATAAAGAACGTCGAAAGCCGACTTCGTATGCGACCTGGGTGTCGTTTTTAGTGTGCACTGGTCCTGGACTCTGAACTGGGCTCGAACTTGAATTGCTTTGGGCCTCCACCTTGGGGACTCGAACCGGATTAGCCCCGTGCCTCCTCTTCAACTTGGACATCCTTGCTGGACTTCTTCTACTCCATTCGATGCACCAATCATGGTCGTATGCATGGGTGTCATGTCCTCATCAAGAGGGTGGTCCCCTCAGGGTGGTATCCGAGCTATATATGTACGTAGATACGTTTAGATAGCTCTCAACCCTAAAAATCACTAAATAAGATCCATATTCTTACCCCCCCCTCTGAAAGCCAAGAAGTAGTTAAGCAGAATTAAGGATAGAAGTACATATAAGGCCTAGTTTATAGACTACCCGACTATAGTAACGTATCTACGTATTTTGCTTGTGTGTAGCTATGAGGGACAGTGAGCCCTTCCCAGGGTATTTATAAATTGCTTGAGCATCATAGCATTACAGTTCTCTATACTTATCCCCTTCCGTAGAATACATACTCATCCCCTTCCAGCCGGACCCTTAGAAAATATTCCTGGATATACCCCTACCCTTAGACCCAAACCCTGACACCGACACATTAAGGTTCTGAGAAGACAATGCCAAGCCGAAATCCTGCCGGAATTCAGTCAAGAAGCTCGTCAGAAGCAGAAGGATTTTAGAGTCTGAGATCGAGGACCAAAAAAGAGAGTCTATCCCAGTAGCAAGAGTCAGGAGAATTTGGAAATCAACCATCAAAGACAGTAGGTTCTGCAAGACAGGATCAAGTCAGAAGATTGGAGTTTCTCATTATCAGAAATTGTCAAGGCAGTTGTTAGGGATTTCTATATTCATTGCTGAGGAAGCCGAAGATAGTCAAGAAGGGATTTAAGCCATGCACCGAGCAGTAGTAGAAGAACGCCTGGACCTACAAGAAGGACACTATGGTACATGAAGAAGAAAGTCAAACATTAGAGAACAATGCAAGGATAAAAAGATATAGTAAAAAGATTTCAGAGAAGAAGAAACTTTTCACCAGGATGCAAGACACAGAGACACAGTCGGAATTTAGGATTTTTGCATGCAAAGCCTATAATGGTCAAGTATGTATAAATTACCAAAGATCTTAGAAGAAAGGACAAATCAAGTCAACATTCATTTGACAGAATCAGGGCACTTAAAAGGAAAAAGAGAAGAAACTCAGTCTAATCCTCCGAAGAAGCCCGCGGCAAATTGATCAACAAGCATACCCTAAGAACAGATTATGGTGGAAGGCAGAAACAATGTTCCGTCAAGTTAGCAGAAGTATCAACATCACCCTGAGAAGATATAAAAGGAACGTTAACGACAGGATTCATAATAGAATCGACATAGTTACCCGCAAGCTTAAGCATAACACCACTCAAGAACATGTTCGCTCCTTGAACATGGAAGCAAACAAGACATTATCAGCAGTAATAATTTGAAACCTAAGTCATGACCGGGCATATTGATGTGAACCCACTACGGGCATCATAACACCATTCAGTAATCACCAGTCACCTGGCAGATAAAGGAAAGTCAGTGAAAGATAACCAATATTCAAAGATACTAGTGCAAGCCAGAACAGTCATGGTCAACCAGAAGTTCAAAACAAGAAGAAGTTCCAAGGAAGAATCCCAGCACAACCAACCAAAAATTAGAGCAT
The DNA here is from genome assembly GCA_036936925.1 of Cenchrus fungigraminus. Taxonomy (NCBI): domain Eukaryota; kingdom Viridiplantae; phylum Streptophyta; class Magnoliopsida; order Poales; family Poaceae; genus Cenchrus; species Cenchrus fungigraminus. The sequence continues at coordinate 85,604,075 of CM072779.1, read as the reverse complement.
ATTCGTCACCCGAGACTGAACATCAATCAGATCAGTGCCAGATTGCCAGTAGAAGTCAACCGGAATCAGTGCACACACTAGCAACCCAAGAATCAACAAGAGCAGTGTCAAAATGTCAAGAAGAACACCTTCAGTATTCAAGTACTTCCAAGAAGACACACGGGAAAGAACATCTTCAGTATACAAACATTTCAGTTTTAAAGTCACCACAAGGAAAGTTATAATGTCAAAATTGAAAACCCAATACATTTTAAGTGGGGTAGAAGCTATAGTCAAGAAAAGACAGCAAAAACTGGAGGCATGATAGACACAATCCAGGCTACAGCGACAGCTAGTACATCGAGAGTACAGTCTAAAGTCAACAAAGACCACGAAGCCGGAAGGAAAGAAGACTAATCTTGACCGCGGGGATAAACTAGTAGGAAGGTAATCATGAGAAAAGTATACGGAAATTGTATATTCAGGAAAATGGTTGTTCAAAAGGATGAGATGACTAATATGTGATAATGAAAAAATAGGTTAAAGATGTATATAGTATAATGATAAATTCCCTAAGAAAAGGCAGAAATGATATGGGACACTCTCGTATGAATAGGGATGGAACCAAAACATCCGAATTGTGTAATAGATTGATACTTTTAGATCACAATAAAATAAATTTGGTGCTAATTTTTTATGCATTATAACCAGCTAATTACTGGAAAAAATAAAAAAAATTAGCTACAATTTTTTTATGGATTATTTGCTTTCGATAGAGAAAAAGGTGAAAACATCCGTATCCGAATCCGAATAGATATCCGAGTTTCTTTTCATCATTTGATTAAAATATAGCACACATTTGGGGTTTATTTTGTATGAATCTTAACAAACACAATGCCAAGAACAAGAATATAAATTTTGGATACAAAATATTATGCCTAATTTATCTAAAATAAAAAAAGAACGGCTAAAAAATGATATCCGAATTGGTATCCGGTTCCATCCCTACGTATGAACATGCTAACATGAACATATGTTGCATGACTTCATACCGATACCAGCAACAACCATATCATAATGAATGAACATGGACATAATCGTTGGATCACTCGGAGAACCCGAGGATAAATAATCGTCATTAAACTCGGAGATACTCGGTCACCCTCGGAAAAGTCCTCAACCCCAAATAATGTAAGATATTATAATCATCCGTACCCAACAAACCCATCAGAATCACTGATTTGACCAGTTGACCCCTACCAGCTATGAACGGGAAGTCAGAAAGACACCCTGAGATTAGGTTCGAATATACCCTACAGAAATGGTATATGGAATAGGGAATCACAAAATAAAGATCTTTCGGGATATATAATTTTATAATTTCAGACGGACCTTTAAAGGTCAGAATACAACACTGAGAGAAAGTATGGCAGGCAATAAATTAGGGAGACAGGCCAGCAATAACCAAAGAAAAGTTAAAGTCAACTCTGACCACAGCTTTATGACGGCAGACAACAACTCAACTATATACTCTTGGAAATTAGAAGAAGGCCACCCAAAGATACCCCGACAAAAGAAGAGCCACTGGCATTCTCTGCCAGTCAAAAAAAATTCAGAAAAATGATAAGTCTGCCGACACCTAAAAACACCACCGCAGAATATTCAAGAGGTAGTTACTACACCAAAGTTCCTTTCACCACAAGAGACATCTTCGAAGACAACAGACAACGACAATTGGCATCAAGGTCAACGCAACTCGTCAGAAAATGAACATTGGGCAGTGGACATGTCAAAGACAGAGGGTGGCTACTATAGCATCAGAAATGCCATATAGAATCAATTGGAACAAGACAGAGTGTGCAGAGTCACCAGAAGAAGGAACAAAGGTGTTAGTCAGAGACACAAAGCCAAATCCTAGGAAACCTTTAACCCTACGGGTCCCCTACGAATCTCGGGGACGAGATTCATTTTAAGTGGGGTACATTTGTATAATCTCGGTTTTTATAAACCCTAAAAATAGCCCCTAAATTTTTGTTCTAAAACATATAGAAACATTACCATAAAGGCCCCTGCATTTTAGTTTATTTGCAATGCACTCCAAAATAAAAACCCTAGGACTCATATGCATTTTGAGTGGCTAACATCTTTTCTCATCCCTAACTTTCTTACTAACTAGTCCTAAGGATTATCTAGAGCACTCACATACCTTGGTTCATTCAAATTTGAAACTACATTTCAAATTTGAATACAAACTTATGTTCAAACAATTGGAAAACCCTTTATACTACTCACGGGCCAAACCTACCCATTTTAACCCAACAGCCCAACCCACCTCGCCTTCTTCCTCGCACGCACGCAGCCCACGCCAGCCCAACTGGCAGCCCACTCCCCGCCTGGTTGACGCCAGCATGGCGTCACCTCGTCGTCCTCCCCGGGTTCATCCCCTCCTCCCCACTTCCCGGCCACACTACGCCATACGACGCCACAAACCACCATCTCCGCTGTCCCCTCCGGCCAAGGCATGCGCGCCGCAATCTGCTCTCTCCCTCTCCCTCATCATCCCGGCGGGAGGGCGGATTTTCCTCATCCCGCGCCCTACAAGCGCTCGCGCCCGAGAAAACCTCCCGCCGGCGACCCGCCCTTTCCCCAAACCACCCTACCAGTGGCAAAACCACCCCGCCGGCACGCGCTTGGGACTCCCCTAGATCTCCTCCGTACCGCCATCGCGCTTGAGCTCCACCCCAGGCTCCTCCCATCATGAAATCGCCTGCACCATCCCGATAAGCCGTACGAGCTCTAGAGCGCTGCTGCCAGCAAGCCGTACTCGATCTACGCCCATACCACCGGATTCACCCCTCCGGGGCGTGCCCCGCCTCCACCTCCATCCCCTTGGTACCCTATCCCACCTAAACTCTACCCCAAACCGCCTCGACCGCAAAACCGCCGCGCCACGACGGGAACTCATGTCGCGCGCCCAGAGCGCTGCTGCATGTTGGAAACCGCCGGATCTCCTGTCCGCCTTGCGAAAACGGCCCACAAGCGAGCGCGCCGTACACCCCGGAGCAAAACTGGTTTTCCCCGACCCTTCTCCCTTTCCTTCGCTCCCTCTCCGGCTTCATCCATAGAGCGACTTGTCGTCGCCGCGTGAGCTCGCCGTGCCACCTCACCACGACCGCGCGCTCCTTCCCTGTCCTATAAAAAGCACCCAGAGGCACTCCGAGCTTCGCACTACTCCCCCTCCTCCCTCCATTCCACCCCAGCCATCTCCTCCTCCCTCCTTCCGACGCAGCCCTGCCTCGCCACAGACAACCTGCGCGCCGCCGTGCGAATCCGGTCAAGGTGCTGCCAGAGTAGTGCCCGCCGCCGCGTCAGAACTTCCCAGGTAGGGTTGTTATGCCGTCCGTGCCGCCTTTGCTCCTCTCCACCCCCTTCCTAGCCTCGCCGCTGCACAGCCGAGGTGCCGCCAGAGTTCCAGCAATCCCGCCATGCCGATTTCCCCTTCACACCTCGCGCCGCCGCCACACCAGTGACCTCGCGTCACGCCGCCATGGCCTGCCTGACCCCGACGACACCACCCACTGCTCTGCCACATGCCGCTTATTTCCTAGGGCAACTCCCCATCGTAGGAGAGCCACCCTAGCGGCTGGCGGTGAGGACTCCGGCGAGTCCTCTACTCGCGCTGCCGCGCCCGAGCCCATCTGGGGCGGCGCCGCCCGGCCCCGTCACGCCAGCTCCACGCCGTCTCACCTCCCCTCACTGACATGCGGGCCCAGCAAATACACCATTAGCCCCGTCGTCTGCATCCTCTTTCTCTCCCCATGTGGACATGGTTCACGTGAACCACACACACACACACAGACGCCACGTCCACGGCCACGTCACCACGGGCCAGCACACGGCGCCCACGTCAGCACCACGCAGACCCCCACGTCAGCCCTGCGCCATGTCAGCCTTGTCCCCACCCATCAGCCGCACTGCCTCCCTGTTTTTGCTTTGGCCGCACATCCGAGTGTACACCAAACCCTAGTTAGCCACCTTAGAAATTTCCAAAAATCCCCAAAAATTCACCAAAAATCCTACAAGCCCTAGAAAGCCTAGAAATGCTATCTGGTTTACTTTGGCACATTTCTAGGTATTAAACTTTATTTTGTTCTTTTCAACCTATAGGAAAGTCCCATTAGTTTACCCCAAAATGTTCTTTTTCAAAACCATAGCTCCAAAAATTCCCATAAAATTCCTAAAAATACTAGGAGCCTCTAGAAGCCTAACCATATCTTAGTTACCCAAGATACCATCTTTCTTAGCCCTAGACCGCTTAGGCACCCATTCTCTAAATACAAAGGTCCATATTTTATGTGACTGTCATAGCCTTATCTCGTCACGATCATCACGATAGCTCGTAGGATCTAGCTCTAGACCCTCTAGGTCATGTTACCATCTCTCTAACTCATGTTTGATGCTTGCTATGATTGCTTGGTTGATTTATATTTATGCGTATAACTATGTTACTATTGATCGAGTGTGATAACATCGGAAGATTAAGTAAAGCTCGGGAAGACGATCGGGATCAATATGGAAGAGGTCAAGACAAGTCTATAATTGTACCCCTTATCAAAAAGGCAAGTCCCAGCAACACCCCCTTGATCATATTTTATCCACTGTTTTATAAATGAAAACGAACCAAGATATTAAATTGACATGCATTCTGCTTTAAGGACTCGATGATCCCGATCTCGGCTCAGTCGATGATCGAGCATGCATCATCTTTAGTTTTACTTATTCACATATACTCATGAAAGATGCTCTGTTGGTAGGGAGAGGTAGATAGAGAGTGATGCGAACCCGCTAGGGTTTGTGGCCGATCTTTCGATGAGAGGCGTGGGGGATAACTCGATTGGAGGAGACGACGTTCACAGCCCGACTACAACCATTCCAAGGATGCACCTTAGCAACCGATACACCACCTCCTATGGCTGCAGCAATCTCGTGGAGTGTGTCAACCGCCACTAGGGCACCCGTTCCTGCAAGCAATCCAAGAACAAGTATAACAAGCAACTCAATTACAAATGTGGAAATAGAAACCAATATGATATCACAATGTTTGGGTTCCGAAGCAGGTAGAACGGGTGGTCTAGCCGGGGGTATATGAGAGGGTAGGGGCATGACTAGGACCTGGTGGGGGTCGTTCTCCAACCCTAGGACGCACCCCTATGGGCTCCAACATTATACACGAGCCAACGGGACAAAACCGGGCGACACAACACCTTGACCGATTCTAGATGTCCACTTATTTCGACGATTCCCGTCGAGTCAGATATTATTTTGACATGAAACCAGGGCCATTGGAAGCTCTATCAAATTATCATTCCAACCATATGAAGAACGTCCCAAACGGAGTCCGTATGAGGTCGTGGCGTCCGTTGCAAGTTGACCCAGTCATGCAGTCCGAATCCAGCGCCCAAAACGTGTTGGCCTTGATCTCTTTCCATCTATGGGCCAAAAGTGACGTGGTGACCTTGTGGAGGACATGGGGAACACTTGGACTTAGCCCACAATCAACCTCTTTGGTCCTCCATGCTTGCCATATACGATTAACACTCTTTTTCAACCACGTTAGTATTTCTGAAAATGACAAGCAACATACATCACGGTGCAGCAACAATTCATCAAATATACCAAATACAATGATGATAAAGAATTGGTTCACCTTAGAATCAAAATTTGCTGTTATGGTCGTATCCGAGCCGGTGATGTCCTCATCATTCTCCCCTTCTTGGCTGGAAGTCGTCCTCAACTTGCTCCAGTGGCATCTAAAGGTCCTTACCTCGATGTTGGAACACGGAGCGACTTGTATACTGCATATCGAGTACCAGCAATGCTCCCCTTCTTTGGGCTGACCCTGTTGCTTAAGAGAAAAACTAGAAGGACTTTGCAGGACATTGTTATCTTTAGTGCAGCCCTCTATTTTATCATGGTCATATAACCCAAAAGGAGATTTCAGATATGAGAAAATATAAATTCTATGCACCAAATATTCTCCTTTGGAATTATATTTGCTAATAAAGTGATATGTATGATCAGCCAAACATTTCGATTCAGAATACGCAAAAAGTTTCTCCTCTAAACATTTTAGATCACAAAGAATATCAAATTCAATATAACCTAACCTATTTAGAGAAGACATCAATTTCAGTTCATCTTTTGCACAAGTAATAGGATGAAAAAGCTTTTCTCTAGCATATATGTACGGTTCCAAACCATTTGTATCACACTTATTCATTGCTTGTGGCATAGGAGTAGAAGAAGCATCAGCATATAAGTCCTCTATATCACAAGGAACAACAACCAAATCATCTTGTGACAAAATCAAATCAGCAGTAGGTTCCACTATTTATTGCTCTTGATTAGCATGCAGAGTGGACAAATTTCCAACATTATGGGTCACATCATTCTTGCAACTACTCACAGATGAAATAATTTTCTTTCCAGCACTCACAACAAGCCATAACAATGAACCAATATTGTTGTATGATTTGCTAACTAACAAGATTCGAATTTCAGAATTGAGCTCTTTCATGAACCTACTCATATTATCTTCCCGACATTCTTGCAATCCACCAAAAATGACTCAAATCTTAAAGGTATGGTAGTATTCCTTGACAGTCCTACTACCTTGCTTCAAATTGTCTAATTTTGCAAGCAAGTAATCAGCATAATATTCAGGAACATATTCATCACCGAAAACCATTTTAAAATCTTTCCAAGTTTATGGAACTATGCTGTGTCAACAAATATGTTTCCATGTAGTCAAAGCATAATTTGTTAAAGCACTAGAAGCAGCAAAAATCATTTGATGTTCAGACAAGTCATACTTATCAAATTCTGCATCTACCTTAAACTCCTATTTAATGTAAGTGTGAGGATCAAACATACCAGCATATAATGGCAAGTGTTGAATGACACCTTGAATGTGAGGGTCTAGCTTCATCTGCTCAAAAATCTCTATATCACCTGCCATGATTAGTAGAAAACAAAAAAACACAAAATACTTTGTTTTCTCCTGTCAACTACTAGGATGTGTCGGGTGTAATTCTCTCTAACTCAACTTGTTCAAAACAAGCTCTTACAAGTTCTTACCAAGCAAAACAGGAGGGGACGGCAACCGACAAGACGTCAACCTCAAAGAAAGTGTATCGGTGCCACAGCAACAAGACCTGTCAAGCTGTAGTCGAATATGTGGAGCTATAGGTGGGCTGAAACAAGGAATGTACTAGCACCACATTAGTTATAAAAGCAAGCTGAATAATCGTTCAACGGAGGCACTGTGCTGGTCCTAGGCTAAATCATGCTAGAGACGTGAGCCTAGGCACAAATGTAATCACCGACAAAGAGGAACTAGCACAACATAAAGAAAACACGAAATTCATCCCTTTTTTTCTTTCACTTCCTTTCCTCCTCTCTTTTTTTTCTCTTCTTTTTTCTGTTTTTTTCTTCTTTTTTTCTCTTTCTTTCTTTCACTTTTTTTCACAAGACTAAACTCTTTTGCTGAATAACATGACAAATTCACACCAAAGGATGAGTTTACACAGATTGCAGATCGCCAATCTCCAGGACAATTGTAGAACGCTCAAATCAAATTTTGCAACAAGGCTAGATCCGTTGGAAAGATAAAAAGATAAACTTTCTAGATAGTACCTAAACACTTGAATCGGACTTAAGATGGATCCGTGGTGGCCAGAATGCCGCACTGATGTATATGGTGATGCTAGATCTCGTGGTGATCAAAACGTGATAGAACTCAAAACTCTAAAGGATTAGACACTAAGAACTGCAATTCGACGCAATCGAAAACTCAACAAGCCCTAACTAAGCAATACTAGTAAAGGCTCAAAAGTTTTATGGAACAACGGGGAAACTAATCTACTATTTTTTTGTGGCTTTTCTGGATAATAGGAAATAAAAAACAGCGATGGATTGATAATCTCTCACCGATAAACCTCGCTCTGATTACCAACTGATGCAAACACGCTATGGTTTGTGGCCGATCTTTCGATGAGAGGCGTGAGGATAACTCGATTGGAGGAGACGATGTTCACGGCCCAATACAACCTTTCCAAGGATGCGCCTTAGCAACCGATACACCACCTCTTATGGCTGCAGCAATCTTGTGGAGCGCGTCAACCGCCACTAGGGCACCCGTTCCTGCAAGCAATCGAAGAACAAGCAAGAACAAGTATAACAAGCAACTCAATTGCAAATGTGGAGATAGAAACCAATATGATATCACAAAGTTGGGGTTCCAAATCAGGTAGAACGGGTGGTCTAGCCGACACACGTGTCTACAAGGAAGTAGCAATGGCTAAACTTACAACAAAACAAAACCCCATCTGTTTGTGACGGCTATGGGGGTATATGAGAGGGTAGAGGCACAACTAGGACCTGGTGGGGGTCGTGCTCCAACCCTAGGAAGCGCCCTTATGGGCTCCAACATGATACACGGGCCAACGGGCCAAAACCAGGCGACGCAGCACCTTGACAACTTCTGGACGTCCACTTGTTTCGACGATTCCTGTCGACTTAGATATTATTTTGACATGAAACCGGTGCCACTGGAGAAGCTCTATCAAATTATCTTTCCAACCATATGAAGAACGTCCCTAACGGAGTCCGTATGAGGTCGTGGCGTCCGTTGCAAGTTGGCCCAGTCATGCAAACCGAATCCAGCGCCCAAAACGTGTTGGCCTTGATCTCTTTTCATCTTTGGGCCAAAGTGACGTGGTGGCCTGGTGGAGGACGTGGGGAACACTTGGACTTGGCCCCCAATCAACCTCTTTGGTCCTCCATGCCTTCCAAGTGTGTTGACCAACCTTTTTGATCCACGTAAGTATTTATGAAAATGACAACCAACAAACATCATAGTGCAACAACAATTCATCAAATGTATTGGATACAATGATGATAAGGAATTGGTTCACCTTAGAATAAAAACATGCTATTTTGGTCATATCCGAGACGGTGATGTCCTCATCAGAGAGTAATAAAATGAACCTACTAAAGAGAGTTAGACTCCTTAAGGACAGACATGGTAGTATGGGGGCTGCCTCAGTGGAGGATCCTGTCCATGCTTACTTCGGTCGTATAAGGATTGGTTCACGGGAAAGAGGTCTGACCCGAGGTAGACTTGCGGTCCAATCGACACCCAGCAAAATCAGCATAAGAGAATCCGTGAAGTCTGAGTGTTGAGGAGACAGAATACCAAAGACCAAACTTAGGAGTGTAGTTCAAGTACCTGAAAATCCTCTTGATGGCCTGTCGATGTGAAGTCCTCGGTGAAGCCTGAAAACGAGCGCACAGACATACACTGAACTGTACGTCCGGCCTCGTCGCCGTCAAGTAGAGGAGGGAGCTGATCATGCTCCGGTACTCCTTCCGGTCTACGAGTTCGCCATCGTCATCCGCATCCAAAGCTGTAGTGGTACTCATCGGTGTAGTCAGTGGCTTGGAGTCGTTCATGCCAAACTTCTTCACTATGTCCTTGGTGTACTTCGCCTGATGTACAAACGTCCCGTCCTTGCACTGCTTGATCTGGAGCCCTAGGAAAAACTGCAGCTCGCCCATCATAGACATCTCAAATTCCCTGCTCATGTCATCTGCAAATCTGGCAACAAGATCATGAGAAGAGCCACCAAAGATTATGTCATCCACGTAAATCTGAACAATCAATAGGTCATTTCCATGCCTAAGGAGAAACAGGGTCTTATCAACTTTGCCCATCACAAGCCCCTTGCTCAGCAAAAAGCCTCTCAACCTACCATACCAAGCCCTCGGTGCCTGTTTCAACCCATAAAGCGCTCTCTGGAGTTTGTATACACGGTGTGGGTAGTTTTCACTCTCAAACCCCAGGGGTTGCCTCACATACACTTCTTCCTCTATCACCCCATTCAAGAATGCACTCTTCACATCCATTTGGAAGAACTTGAACCCTTTAGCCACGACAAAGGCTAGAAGGATCCTAATTGCCTCCAAATGGGCCACAGGAGCAAATGTCTCCTCATAATCTATACCCTCTTTCTGGTTGAACCCCTGAGCCACCAACCTCGACTTGTTTCTCACAACCATCCCATTCTCACCTTCCTTGTTCTTCCACACCCACTTGGTACCTATGTGACGGCAATTTGGTGGTGGGTCAACTAACACCCAAACTTGCTTTCTCTCAAAATTCTCTAACTCCTCATGCATGGAATTCACCCAGTTTGCATTAGACAAAGCGTGTCGAATATCTTTGGGCTTAAACGAAGCAACAAATGCAGAGTGAGCAAAATGAGAAGTATTCCTTGACCTCGACCGTGTAGTGCGTTCATGAAGGTCACCTATGATCGTCGTTGGTGGGTGATCCACCTGTACACGCCGGGGACCTCTCGCCTAGACACAACCTCCCCCTCAGCAGCAGCCTCCACTCGAACAGCCTCAGTCGTAGTGGGTGTAGGGGATGGACCATCCTCGATCGTCGTCGTCGTAGTGGAAGTAGCGTGTACACGATCAGCCGCTGGAGCAACACCACCATCATCATCTTCGTCTCCATCTCCATCCTTCTCATCCTCGAAGATCTTCTCACCAATTTCCTCGTCACCTGCACACTCAAAAGTAGAAGAACTGCACGGCTGTGTCTCATCGAAGGTTACCTCGCAAGTCTCCATGATTCGGTTAGTGTCAAGGTTGAGCACATGATATGCTCTAGAGTGAATCGCATAACTGAGAAAAATACCATCCGAACATCTAGTCTCAAACTTATCCAACTTGCCCTTCTTCAAGATAAAGCACTTGCATCCGAAAGCACGAAAGTGACTCACCTTGGGTTTTCACCCATGCATCAGCTCATATGAAGTCCTCTTCTTGAAAGCACGTAGGAAAATACGATTCGACACATAGCAAGCAGTATTGACCGCCTCGGCCAAGAAACACCTAGGAGCCCTATGCTCATCAAGCATTGTCCTGGCCATCTCGTAAAGGGTCTGGTTCTTCCTTTCCACTACGCCATTCTGGCACGCGACGTATGGAGAGGAATACTGATGGTCAAGACCAAGATCACCACAAAAGGCATCAAAATGAGAGTTCCTAAATTCCGTGCCATTGTCACTGCGTATAGCTCGAATGGCATCACCATGTCTCTCATTCTTCAACCTCAAGATCAAGTCCCAAACAAAGCCAAATGTCTCGCTTTTATCCTCCAAAAAGAAAACCCAAGAGTACCTCGAGAAATCATCAACCACAACCAACACATACCACTTCCCACCCACGGAGCGAACACGAGCTGGCCCAACCAAATCCATGTGCAACAGCTCACAAGGTCGCTCGGTCATGACCGCAGTCAGAGGGGCGTGAGAAGCAGCAACCATCTTTCCATGCCGATACGGAGCACAAATCAAATCCTTCTCGAATTTCAACTTAGGCAATCCTCAGACTAGGTCTAGGCCACTCAAGCGGGAAAGCAACTCAAAGCTCAAGTGTCCTAGCCTCCTATGCCACTTTCAAAGCTCGACCGAAACGCCAGCAACAAAGCATCGAGGAGGACCAACAGACTGGGAAAAATCGGCACGAAAGATTTGACCCTCGGGGACGATCGTACAGACAAGATCGCCTCGAGAATCAAGCACATGAGAAGCGCCCAACTTAAAACGAACCACAAAACCCTCATCAAGCAACTGGGATACTGACAACAGGTTAAAACCAAGTGACTTGACCAAAGCCACACTCTTCAAGGTCACCTTGCTACTCACCTTCAGCAAGCACTTGTCCTCTCCCATTGTCCCCGAAAGTGATGTACTCCCTCGTACTCACCGGGGTGAGGCTGGAGAACCACCCACGATCTCTGGTCAAGTGACGCGAACAACCGGAGTCGATCAACCAAAAGTCCTCCAAGCCTCCCACCTGCAAATCAAAAACGAGAACGAGAATGAGCAAGCGACTCAACACTGGGGTTAGTACCAAAGGAGTCAAACCAGTGTCGAGCCATTTGCTCAAAAGAAGGGTTAGCAAAATCCATCCTATCAAAACCTCTAGGCGGAGCCCTCTCACGCCTACCACCGAAGAACTTGTCACATCTCACTGGAGGGGAACGTGCACCACGAGGGGGAAAACGTGGCCCGTAGTCTCTCTGAGAACCAAAACTGTGATCGTGTCTCCCAAACTCGTAACGGTCACGAGCAGGAGCACGTCCAGCCAACTTACCACACCCAAACCCAACACGCCTGTCTCTTTGAGAAACACACCTCCACCACCACGAGTGGGAACCATACGCACAAACCCATCACCTCGAGGTAGAGGCCCTCTACGAGGCCCAGGCACACCATGGGAAGGGTGGTACCTGTCCTTGTTTGTCATCTCCCTAGCAAACCTCTCATCCCTCTTCCTCCTGAAACAGAACTCATCCTTATGGCCATCCCTTCCACAATACTCACAATGGAAGCGGGTCGGCTGTGGCTTAGGCTGTGGCTTCTCTGTGGGCTTCTCAACAGCTTTGTCTCCTGACTTCTCACCAAAGACATTCCCCTGGGTGCTCACAAACTTGATGGGTTTCTGGTAGTTTTCTGTCTTGTGGGGGAACACTGGTGGATCTGGGGTTGTGTCTAGCTTGTTTCTGAGGTGGTTTAGCTTGGGTGTAAATTTGTTCATGGGTGTAGTATGTGGTGGGATAGGAATCTCTCCAACTTTCTCTTCTCCCTCACCACTCTTCTCACCACTCTTGCCAGCCCCCAACGCCTGACCATCAAACCTCTTAAACTCAGCCAACATCAAACTCAATTGTGGTTCATGCCCAGACAACCAACCCATCAATTTCCTCAACTCATCATTCTCATCCTGCAAACGGTCAACATAATGCGCAAGTTCCATGTTTTTCAAAGCATGCATTTCACAGGTAGAGCATGATGTAGGAATAGGAGCTTTCAATACAGCCTCAAGAGAAACTATCTCAGTATGAGATTCATCTAGCCTAGCATGCAACACAGGACAAAAAGTACAAGCACCTAACAAAGCAGGTCTAGATTTCAACTCATCACGCTCAATCCTAAGCACATCTAGTTCCTCAAGAGTTGAGGCATGCTTCTCCTTGAGAGCAGTCAAGTCAGCCAGGAAAACATTGCAATCACCATAATCAACCTCATCAGAAACAACAAGAGCAGCTTTCAAAGATATCTCAGTTCCAGCATCAACAAGCAAAGATTCAAGCTCAACTATCTTGTCCTTAGCATTACCTAGCAAAGAACGAAACTCTCTCTTCTACTTGTTGGTCTTCCTAAGTACATCATCACGGTTATCAAGCAACTCATTCAGCCTAGCATTCTCCTCTCGTAAGAAGTTGGGATCATGTCGTACCTCTCCTCGGAGTCGGAGTTCGAATCCAAGCTGTGCTCCCCACCCTTCTTGAAGTGCGCCATGCCGCAAAAGCCACCTTGTGCGACGAAGCTGAGGCCGGTGAAGTTCTTGCCCGTGTGCCACTTGTCCTTGCACCGATCTTGCTCTTCATCGCTGCTCGAACTGGAAGAAGAGTTGCTTGAAGTGGAGTCAATGTCGCTCGCTCTGGCAACCATCGCTCGAGCCGTCTTCTTCTTGTACCCGCTGCTCTTCTTTGGCCTTCTCTCGCCCTTGTCCTTGCGCTTGTCCTTGTAGTCGTTCCGGGAGCAGTGATTGTTGTAGTCGTGCTTGGGCTTGCCCTTGTCGTCGTTCTTGATCTCCATGGCTTCAGGGTATTCAGCGATGAAGTGCCCATGCTTCCCGCACCGATAGCACATCTCCGAGCTTCTCCTCGCATTCTTGCGGTTCTCGTACATCCGTCCAAACCTCTTGCTCAACAAGGCGAGACCCTCCTCGCTCAGCACCTCAAAGTCCTCATCTGGCATAGACACAAGACAAGACAAAGAAAACTGCATGGCAGCAGAGTTAGCATTAGTCTTGGATCCTGAGACAAGAGCCAAACTATGAGGATCGGTGGGGCTCTCACTCTTGGCTCTCAGGCCACGATCAACCTCCGAAGACCTGAGCTTAGAGAATAGCTCATCCAGCGTCAAGGTATCATACACGCTCGACTCCTCAATGTCCTCGACCTTGGCACTCCACGCAGACCTATCCAGTGCATGCAAAAGCTTGATAGCTTGATCATGATCTGTGTATGAGAGCACTGTCACATTGGCCCTCATGTTGTTCACAATACTGGTGAAGCGCTGAAACATCACATCGGTCGACTCACCGGGGAGATGAGTGAAGTTCTCATACTCTCTCCGGTAAGTGGCAAACAAACGAGCTTGTACTTGAGCATTGCCAACATGTGCATTCTTAAGCTTAAGCCATATCTTTCCGGCCACATCCTCTCCGTCCACTCGATCAAACTCCGAGGCACAAAGAGCACGGAACAAGTAATCAATGGCCTTGCTGTTAGCCTCAAACATGTCCCGCGATCCTGGAAGAAGGAAACTGTCTCGAATGACATAGTTAGGATTATGGGTCACATCCTAGATCAGAGTCCCCTTCCCACGCAAAAACGTGCCCATGCGCCTCTCCCACATCGGGTAATTCTTGCCATCGAAGTGCGGAGGATCCGACCCCTTACCATAGTCGCCCATCTTTGGATCTTAGACTGGTTAGAATCACAAAGATCCGTAACCGGCTCTGATACCAATTCAAGGACCGAATTGGCGACCAGAGAGGGGGGGAGTGAATCGGAGCCGATAAAAATTCTTCTCAAGATCTCGACCTAAACCCCAAAATCACTTCCAAAGAATCCCGCACAAACTTGCCAAGATCACGTAGTCACAACGGACCTGCTGACCCTAGGAACAAGTTAGGACAAACCTAGAAACATAGCGGAAACAAGCTTAAAAAGGAACAAGAAAAAGAACAAGCTCAACCAACTTATAGTTGTTTTTGTCGGAACTACCGGCCCAAGGTCGAAACTACCGAAAAAGACTTTCTGTCTGTCAAAAACTCGTTATCAGAACTTCTGGCTCAGGGTCGGTACTTCTGACCATCGGTACTACCGCCCCAAGGTCGGTACTTCTGATAAAAGCTTTCTGTCAGGTCATCGGTACTTCCTGTGTCAGGTCAGAAGTTCCGACAGCCGCCAGAAAACAGAGAAAAGCAGCCCGCGAGAGAAGGAAGGAAAATCTAAACCTCGATCAAACGACCTCCAAAAATCACAAAACTTTAACCATAGCTTCTCAACAACACAAAGAAGCTTTTCCCAAAAGATCTCCTCCAAAAGATCAAGGAATCACCACCAGAAAAATGATTTAGGCTATGAACCCTAGAGAGGAGACTTTTTCCTCAAATCGATGGATCTCCCAAATGGCTTGAGCTCTTGAGACAAGATTTGGGGTAGACGAGAAACGTCACTAGGTGAAGCTATGCCCCAAAAATCTCGACCTCTAACTCACTAAATCACCGTGAATCGCGGATCACATGAACAACCTCCATGAACTCGGGTTCCTTCAAGAACTTGCAAATCGAAGGGTTTTCCCGGCGTTTGAGGGGTTAAGATCACACACAAAGATGCACAAGGCATCCACCCATGATCCCCTCAAAGAAATCCGAGAGAAAACGCCCTCAAATCAACGAATCAAGTGAAGAACAAAAACACCCAAAAATAGCTCTGAAAATGACATGAAAATCACAAAGAGCTAGGAGGGGGAAATCATCACAACACCGAATGCTTCTATACATCCAGAGGTCAGAGTCTGTACAAGAATCTAACCTAAGGAAATACTAGGAAAAGAAGCAGTCCAGAGCGATCTACCGGGGGAGGAAACCCTAGAGCCAGAGAGAGAGATGCCATCCACCTCTCTGTTATTTATATGAAGTCCACCGGAGGAGGCAAATGACCACGCTACCCCTACAACTTAAAATGAAGATACACACCCCTCAGGGGCAATTTGGTCAAGGCTTCAGATATTCCCATCGAGCGGACACGCTTCCACCGCGGACTTGCTTAGCCTCGACGCAACCCTCACGATCACACCACATGCCCCCCGCCTTGAAGCTTCCTGACGCTCCCGGATCACCGTTTCCGTCGCGTCGGGCCTCCGAACTTGGTTTTGAGGCCCAAAGCAAAAAACCGTCTATCGATAGTTTTGTGGGAAACCACCAAACCCTGCGTGCGAGCTTCGGCCTCGAACCGCTACCTTGCACCGGCCCATGTCCATGACATCAACTTGCTAGTCTTGCACCGCACGGCTCGCACTTGATCGCATCAGCCACCGGGTCCATCGAACCAAGCCTACTTGCCTCTCCATCACCCGGAGGCCAAAACTTGCCTCTTCAAGAAGGGTGGGAAGCACAGCTCGGATTCACTGCTAACCACTGCTAAGGCCGAGTACAATTCCAACCACTTGGGATCACTTAAAAGCTGCTATGAGACATAGATTTGTACCTTCTTATTATGCTCGAGATTTGCTTAAAAAATGCAGCGTTTTCAGCAAGGTTCTCACTCAGTTGACGACTATTACCAGGAGTTACAAAAAGACATGATTCGTTGTGGGTTATTAGGGAAAAATGACGCTGCAATGGCATGTTTTCGTGGTGGTTTGAACTGCGAAATTCAGGACATACTAGATCATAAGGAATATGCAAATATGACCATGTTATTTGAATATGCTTGCAAAGCTGAACGTGAAGTGCAGGGACGTCGCTTGAAGACATATTCTAACTCTTTTGCAGGAAGAAGCTCGACATCCAGCTCAGCGGCCACTCTCCCTGCGCCATCCACGCCCACCGCTACACCACGCGAGAGGACGGCCACACCTGCAGGCGCATCCTCATGTACAAATTCAGAACCATCACTCCATAATGCACCGAATACTCCTACTAAGAACATAGGTAATGCCCATGGTGCTGCACTCACGGAAGGTGATAATTCTGTTAATGTGCTGAATTTTTCCACAAATCATGCTTTAGTTGAGCAATTCATAGTGGAACCATCTCTTGATTTATCTTTGTCTCATGGTGATTTTCTTGATGTTTCTTGTGATAAAGATGAATTGTGTGCTACTACTTCAGTTTTACATGCAAGTGCTGAAAATAAACATGTTATGCATGTTGCTAGTAAAAATGATGAGCTACATTTGTTGTCTTCTTTACATACTTTGGGTTACATTGAATTTGATGATTTGTGTAATTTAGAATGTTTAGAAGAGAGACTTTTTGCATATACTGATTTGCCATGGTTGTCTAGACATTCATATCATGTTATTGGCAAATATAAAAACAAAGGACAATATATGGTACATCGGGTTTACATTTGTACAAATCTGAATTCTTCTTTTGCTGTGCACAATTGTGATCGATTAGAGGGTAACCATCCTACAAATATTTTCACATGTTCCTCTAGTAGTTCTGTTTCGCAAGAAGGGAAGCATTGCTGGTGGCTCCCTGTGATTTTTGGTGCTAAATTTTCTTGCAAGCAACCAGCCATTAGTGTTGTGTCTTTTGTTGGTGCTAATCTTTTGCAGGATAGTAATGACAAACCTCATGCGTTTTTCGATGACGAATTCTCTAGAGATGCTGACAATTTGATGCGACATGACATGATACACATTTGGAAACATGGTCACATTCCTCCTCACAATTGTTTTGGTTTGCTTTATTTGCGCAACCCCGTTCTCCCTTGTGTTGTGCAGGATCGCTTTCACGTACATTCTACGTCGTGGACGACTTTTCTTCAAGAAGGGGGGAATGATGAGCACATGACACCCATGCATACGACCATGATTGGTGCATGGAATGGAGTAGAAGAAGTCCAGCAAGGGTGTCCAAGTCGAAGAGGAGGCACGAGGCTAATCCGGTTCGAGTCCCCAAGGTGGAGGCCCAAAAGAATTCAAGTTCGAGCCCAGTTCGGAGTCCAGGACCAGTGCGCACTAAAAACGACGCCCAGGTCGCATACGAAGTCGGTTTTGGACGTTCTTTATATGGCTGGAAGCAGAATTTCATAAAGCTTCCAATGGCACCAGTTTCAGGCCTCCTGAGTCAACAGGAATCGTCGAAAGAAGTTGACGTCCAGAATCTGCCAAGGTGCTGCGTCGCTGGTTTGTTGGGCCTTAAGCCCAAGTTGAGGGCGCCCCATCCTAGGTCGCCCCAACCCTAGGACGCCCCCTCATATACTCAGTAGCCTTCACATTTAGAACTCGAGTTTTGTTTTACATCTAGCTTTAGCTACACCAGAACACGCACAAATACGTGTTGTCCTCTGTGATTCAGAACTCCACCTTCGAGTGATATTAAGATTGCTCACCTCAGATTCTTGTTCGTTCTTCGATTGTGCACAGGAATCGATCCTTGTGATCAGGCTGATCTTGCGCCAGCGAGGTTGGTAACCATCGGGAGTTGGTTCAGCGATTGCATTGGCGCTTCAAGTCTCGCTCGTCGTAGTCGGATCGTGAGGGTCAATAACCACCAAATCGAAGTTATCTCCACTCGCCGAAAGATCGGGCACTCTGCCTCTATCAGATTATCAATAGGAGAAGGAGGATCAAAGGTCCTAAGCTCACAAACCGGAGAGTGTGATATTTCAAGTTGGCACAAATTGCCTTTTCCCTTACTTCGGCCCTATGGAACTCCTCTGCATGCCATTTCCTATCCTTCTCACGCTCTCTAGCATTTTGCCAACCCATGTTGAAACAAGCAAAGATGCCCTTAGCAAGAAAATCCAATTTTCCTTTCTTGTCCTTTGGAACACCATGAGAGTGAGACAGGCCTTCAACGGGTAAAGGTCCATAAGAGTAACTCTAAGGTGGATTTGAGGTTGAGCTTGTGAAGAGGAAGCACCGGTAGCACTTAGTCCTTCCATGGGATAGGCACCCGGAAAGACACCTTTAGGTTCAATATTGGTGCTATGCTTACCAGGATCAAAGGACTCATTGAGCTTCCCTTTTGGCGTATTGTACCTTTTATCCTCAATGTTAGCCTGGAGTTTAAGCTTGGTCACATGCTTGACAAGATGGAAGATATAAGGAGCATAGTGACATCTAGAGCCCTGGTGAGAACACTCAATAATCTCACTCCAAAAAAAGTGACATGCATTGAATTGTGGTGGAGATGGAGCCATTCGAAACAACAAATTCCTTACATACTTGGAGATTTTGTCCGAGTTACCACCCCTAGGACACAAAGTGTTCCGAAAGAGAAGATAAAACTTCTTATAGTACGGAGTTAGTCCACTAGGATATCCATAAATGATATCTCCATAAGCCTGGTCATACATGAACCTCATCTTGCTAACATCTAGTTCATCATCATCATGTAAGCAAACAAGATTGTTGAAAGTATTGTTGTCTTTAGCACCACAAAGACGTAAGAGCAACACAAACTCGCTCAATGTAATAGTGAATTTCTTTCCCCCAAGAGAAAATTGCATGGCATTTTCATTGTCATCAACGCATAGGGTGGCACAAAATTGAGCAACTACCTCTTCACTCCAATCACATGAAAACATCATAAGATAAGATATACCATGCTCACGACAATAGTTGTAAATAGCTTGTGCAATCGATCCAAGAGGGAGAGATAAATCAAGGAAGTGTTGCCAATCGATCCACTTCATATCCATAGTAATGTGTTTCTTCGAAAGGATCACGTATTCATACCAATAAGCTTGGTGAGCACACCATAAATGATCCTGACAGAAGAAATTTCTTGGAAGTGCCCATGGGTCTTCGAAGCAGAGAGTCTTGATGTCATTTGAGTGCTTCGAGTAGTCAACCAATTTGGGATCTTTCCTAGTGCATTCCGGAGGATGAACGGGAATCACCATTCTCTCATAGATAGAAAGATAAATATCATCATCATACCATCCTTCTTCATCATCAGTGCTTGCTCTCTTGGTCCTTGCACCAATTTTAGGACCACCGGTGGTTCTTTTCCTAAGCATTGGGTTGCCACTATCTCCATGACCACGACCTTGAGCACGAGCAGGGGATCTTGAGGCATGGTCCTCTTGGAGTGAACATGAACATGATAATCATCATCGAAGGCATGATCTTCTTCTTCAATTGAGGACGTCGTCTTGCTCATCCTTCTTCTTCACTTGTCGATCGTCGTCTTGCTCATCCTTCTAGCTTCCTGGGACAGGTCAGGAGGAGGAGGCGCGCTACTTTCGCGAGCGGGAAGAGACCCTCCACTAGAGATTCAACGAACTCATCGGCTGCTATGATGAGCTCGAGAGCGTGGCGAGGGTGGCGGCCTCAGCTATGAGGCTGGATCCAGTTCTGTTGATCGACCGCCTGCGCACGCTTCCCAGACGTGTCCGGGTTGTGGTGGCGACATTTGTTGGCATTTCTTAATGTCACCACTATGGCACCGGGTTAGCGTGAATGTGTAAGAAACTCCCAGGTATAATGACGAGTGTGAACGAATTCGCAAGCGCACAGATACACTGTTGTAGCACTTCACAAGGAAGGAGTATTCCAAGGGTTATCGAATCCAAGGACGGTGACGTACCTGAGCGGGTGTCTAACCAAGGACACCAAACTACTACTGAGATAGGTTGGCGGCGTGAAGTAGAGTGACATTGCGTGCTTCATCAAGTAGGTCGACGACATCCTCGAGGGAAGCTTGGTTTTCTTCGTCGGTGTAGGCCTTGATTCTCGGACTACCGTAGTCGAGGTCGGTCGGGAGCACCGCCTCTGAGCCATGCACGAGGAAGAACGGGGTACAGTCGGTGCCGTGAGTCAGGGTTGTGCATAGGCTCCAGACGACAGACGGGAGCTCAGCCACCCATCTCACCTTGAATTTTTGGAGTCGCTAGATGATCTGAGGCTTCAGACCTAGTAAAATCATGCTGTTGGCCCTTTCGACTTGCCCATGAGTCCTGGGGTGGCTGACGACGGCCCAATCCACTCGGATGTTTTTGTCGTCGCAGAATCGAAGGAACTTCTTGCCGGTGAACTGAGTGCCGTTGTCGGTGATGATCGTATTCGGGACCCTGAAGCGGTAGATGATGTCGGTGAAGAACGCCACAGCTTCCTCAGAGCGGACCCGAGCGATCGGCCTTACTTCGATCCACTTGATGAACTTGTCGACTGCCACGAGCAGGTGCGTGCAGCCCCGGGCGCTTTCTTCAATGGTCTAACCAGGTCCAGCCCCCAGACGGCGAAAGGCCTTGTGAGGGGGATGGTTTGAAGTGCTTGCGCCAGGAGGTGATCTGCCGAGCGTAGAATTGGCAGCCTTCGCAGCTGCGTACGATGTTCTTGGCCTCAGTGATAGCAGTTAGCTAGTAGAAACCTTATCGGAACGCCTTCCTGACATGGGTCCTCGGCGTGGTGTGGTGGCCACATTCGTCGGTGTGGATGTCCCATAGCAGCTCTTGCCCCATCCACTACAGGAGTGGGATTCTCCAATCTGGGTTCTCAAGGTTGGGCCCGGGCATCTCTTCGATGTCCATCACCTCCTGCTCTGCCGGCTCTGTCGGGGGATCGTCGTCGGAGCGGACAGAGGGCTACGCCACCAGGTACGGGCCCACGTCTTGAAGCTGCCTTAGCGAGGGCATCGGCTGCTTCATTCTACCTGCGCAGCACATGCTTGAGCTCGAGCCCATGGAACTTGTCTTCCAGCTGTCGGACGGTCATGCAGTAGGCCGCCATCTTCAGGTTGACACAATTCGCTTCCTTCATGACTTGATTCACGACCAGCTCAGAGTCTCCTCAGACCTCTAGACGGTGGACCCCTAGCTCGATGGCGATGCGAAGTCCGTTGAGGAGGGCTTCATAGTCGGCGATGTTGTTGGACGTCGGGAAGTGCAGGCGGATCATATGTTCCACGCGAATGTCTTGAGGTGAGAGGAAGACGAGTTTGATTCCCCCTCCATCTTTCGTCAGTATGGATGCAAGCGGGGCGTGTTGCGGCTGCCCGCCCCACAGCCACACGAGCCGCTAGTCTTGATGCGGGCATATGCGGGCGACCCGCATGGCGCCGCTTTGTTTTTGTGGGCGTTGCGGCAGACCGCATACATCTGCCAGAGCACACGACGGCTGTTGCGGCACTTCCGTGGAGAGTGCTACATGCGATGGCCGAGAACAACCGTAGGTATTGCAAACTACAGCATGGCGAGGAAAAGTCTTATGCAGCGAGTTCAGACGCTTCTGCACAACAATGATCCTAGCGCTCACCATGGCTTCAAGCCAGCGTCAGACGGAGATGCTGGATGCTGTCGTCTGATCGCCGCCATCAGCACAGGGGCTGCCATGAGTGCAGAGCTTCCTGTGGCCTCATCGATGAGAATGACCTTAGTATTGGGCTATTGGCGTCTTGGCATGCCTGTCAGGGTGTCGCTGATGATGAAGGAAACGACCTGAACATTCTGATTTACGAACTTCATCCCATTGTGTAGCTGCAGCTTGCCATACACACATGCAGCTAGTAGTCGAATCATTCTTGAGCTCCACCATCCCTCTGCCGGTGTCGAGAGTGCCACCGTCGGTGATCACCTTAATCATTTAATAAGGTTTCAGGTTGATCATTGTGGATACATAAAAGGCTAGAAGCTCCTTGTGGGCTTGTGATTGAACACCTTCCACGCACTCACCTCTCCATGCGCCATCAATAGTCGTTTGGGTCCTTGGTAGAGTAGCTGTCGGCGGCCACCGCTCATGTGCTTCTTCTGTGTGCCGTGAATGCGGATGCAATTATGCTGCACCATCTCGGCGTCCGCTGATGTCATGAGCCACAAAGGATGGGGTGCAGGCTTGCGGTACTGGTGGACACTACGGACAGAGCCGTGTTGCCCACTTCTGCGACGCGGGATTGCGGCGAGGGCTTTGCGGGTTCGCATTGCGGGTTGAGGTGACGGGTTCCCGGCAAAGTCCGCCCCGCTTGCATCCCTATTCGTCAGCGAGTCGTCGAAGTACATGGTCCATGTCTCGTGCTCGATTAGCCCCGGGGGTGTTTGGCTCACGGTCCATTCGGCGACGAAGTCGACAAGGGCCTGCAACTTGATGACTTGCCGGGGAGCATATGTGAAGGACCAGAATGGTGACCAGAGAGGGGGGAGTGAATGGGAGCTGATAAAAATTCTTCTCCGAAGAGTCGAACTAGGCCTATGGTCCCAAATGCAACTCCGAAGTCCTCGAAACCCCGCTAGCCAAATCCACGTAGCCACTGGAGTGCTACTGGACCTAGGAACTAGCTACACACCCAAGCTACTCGAACACGCAGCGGACAACCAACTCGAGCAGCACTACCTAGCCACCGGTCAGACCGTTCCCTAGCACTGGTCAGACCGGTCCAGAGCTACCGGCTCTGAATTCTATCAAACTTGCCCAGCAAACCTAGATGGCAATTCTAGGATGTGGAGCAATAGGGAGAAATCTAGAAACCAGGGTAAAGAAAACCACACCAAACTCGAGCACACCGAAAACTCTCCACAGGCAAACTTGCACCAGAAGCACTTTGTGAGCAAGTAGCAAGAACCAACCAAGAAACAGCTGAGTCTCCACTGGGAGCCCTACACCGGTCTGACCGGTCTGGCTCAGAAACTCGCAACCACCAAGAACTTGATCTCCAAGGGCCAAAACTACACAAGATTGAAATAGCAGCAAGCCACGAGAACAACAAACACTCTGGGGATGAACTCCCCGAGAAAAGCCACAACAGGCTTGCATCGGTCTGAGCGGTCCAAGGCACCGGTCTGAGCGGTCCCGCCTGGGTAGCTCAGGATGAACTCCACCCGTGATTCAACTCCCTTCTTCCGAAGTCCCGATCTCCCGTTTCGCTCCATGGATTCAAGTAAAACTTTGGGGATAGGTGTAACACCTCACGGACTAGCCATGCCTAAGAGATTGTCCCCAAAGATCCACTAAATCAAGAGGAATCGAAGGATGAACACCAAGAACACATTTTCCCATAACACAAAGAAAACCCTAAATTTGAGCACTCAAACTAACAGATTTAGAAGGAAGATCACCAAGAAAAGAAGCACAAGGGGCTCATGTGTGCATCCCTTAAAAAATTCATGAAAGAGAGGCCTCAAAAGCACCAAAGGAAAATCGCCAAGAAAAGGCTCTGAAAATCCACAAAAAGAGAAACAGGATGAACCACCACAATCACTAGATGAATCACGCCGAACTTTCTACACATCAAAGGAAAGATTCATACAAGGTCTAGCTTGCCTCCCTAATATCCATTCCTTGTAAAGATCTCATCATGAAGCCCAAGAGATGGCTCCCACAACCCTTCCACCATGTTTATATATGAGATCCTCTGGTGGGGGTAAATGACTAAGATGCCCTCTAGGCGATACAACCCCTCGAAGGGCAAATTTGGAAACTTGAGAGCCTTTCCATCAGACGGACGCCCAGCAACCGCACCTCATGTAGCCTCGACGCCAGGCCTGCGATCCCGACCTATGTCCTCCGCTTCGAGTCACCCGACGCTCCTCGGCCGCCACCGGTCAGACTGGCCCCGTGCAGACACGAGCCGCCGACCACTCGGACTTTGCTTTGAGGATCAACCAAGAAACCTAGTGGTTTTGTGGTGAACCACTGCAAACCTCGTAAGCTTTGGTGGAGCCTCCACGCCGAGCTCCCCAACTTGGCAGCCACGTCCGCTCCGGCTTGATGTTGGCTTTTGGATCAACCAACGAACCTGTATCCGATTTCGATTTGCTCTTCGCACCATGTGACTCGCACTTGATCTCGTCTGGCCATCGGGTCCATCCAACCAAGCCTACTTGTCCCACCACTCCTCGGAGACCCCGCAAGGCTAAGACCTTTCGCGCTTGTTCTGCACCTGCACCAACGCAAATCAAGCCATAGCCTACATCCATAAGATAGAGTACAACGTTAGTACACACAACGTTGTCAATCACTCATCACTAAGGAGTGGCCAATCACCAGCCGTCGGACACTCTGGTCCTCAATCTCCCCTTTGATGAGTACATTGACAACACACCACATAATCGGTACATAAAGAAAAGTAAAAACAGAAGACAAACTAAACAAGCCAAACAAGTGACCCAAAAACCAAACAACACAAACCCTGATCACTTGCAATCCAAAGTCTCGGTTCCCTAAGGCAAGGGCAACGGCTCAACACAATCGAGACAAAACCACCAAAGCACTCAGAGAGCAAAGCAAAGCTCACACGGAGCAAACCAACCAAAGCAGGAACTCAAACGACACAAGGAGCTCCCCTTGAACACATGCAGCTCCCCCTGAACCAAACCATGCAAACTTCTCCTCTTACCTGGAAGATCTGAGCTCTCAGTGCCACACCAGTCAGAACGGTCCAAGCACCAATCAGACCTGTTGCAACACCTGCAGCAAACCAGTTAGACTGGTCAGACCGATGGCCTCCACCGGTTAGACTGCTGACCACCTAGGAAATGCACATGCCCATTTTTCGTCTGAAACTCCACCAAAACTCTCTAAATGTATGCAGCAAGCTATTCCATGCTCAAACTTCTCCCCCTTGTTGACAATGCATGAATCAAGGCATTTCTACAAAAAATTCAACTAGAGGCTTCTCAAATGGACATAGAGCCATAAAATGTGCTAGGAACAAGAAAATGAACAACTTAGACTTGACAAAGGTTCAAAATAGCATAGCCATCAAGAGTGTCCAGTTGCGTATACACAAGTTCAAGCTGTGGTAAAAATTAGCATTTTTGTGAAAAAATTCCCTCTTATGAGTTAAAGATCGAAACATGAGCAAAGAATACCAAAGTGAATCTAGATCACACAAACTTCATGCTAGGTCACATATCCTCATCACAAGATCATTACAAACACCCATAAGCATCTCATGTCATGTTAAAGCAACCGAGCCATGTGTCTACTTCTTAAAATGAGACTTCTAATGGTAGACAACATGCAACGGTTTAGCACCCAAATTATAGCAATTTTAAAGCATTTATGACATGTAACAAGTGAGGGCATAACTTCAAGCATAAGCATTTCATACCAAATTCATTTTCACTTTGAAGCATAAAATGGTACATGAAGTGCCTTTGCGGCAAAAAGAAGCTTATGCTCCCCCACAAGGTATCAGACGGGCTAAACATTCATAATGACAAATGGGTCTTTGACCCCAAGTGAAAAGCACATGATATCCAAACATGAATTAAGCATGATATCAACCACCAAAGCACATTAAGATTCATCATGGAAGCTGATGAGGACACCATGAGTACATCTACACCAGCAGCACCTTTCTCCTACTCCAACGTCGGCAGCACCTTCTTCAGCGCCACCTTCTGGGCCAATTACTCAGGCCCGTGCAAGAGAGTTCAACTTCGTCATGATGTTGAAGAATGAAGGCCCAGAAGACTGAAGGCTGGCCGAAAAGGAGGCCTTGTGCGTGGGCGCCTAGGACTGGCCCAAGATGACGCCTAGGGTTGCACCCTGGCACCCACGACGCTAGGGGCAGCACCCCCTTTGCTGGCCGTGCCTCCCCTAGGGGATGCACCCCTTTTCCCTTTATTAGTCGGAGTCCTGTATCGTTTACAACTCGAGTTTTGTTTTACATCAAGCTTTAGCTACACCAGAACACGTACAAATACGTGCTGTCCTCTATGATTCAGAACTCCACCTTCGAGTGATATAGTGATTGCTCGCATTACTTTCTTGTTCGTTCTTCGATTGCGTATAGGAAACGATCTTCGTGATCAGGCTGACCTTGCGCCTGCAAGGTTGTTAACCATCGGGAGTTGGTTCCGCGATTGCATTAGCGCTTCAAGCTCGCTCGTCGTAGTCGGATCGTGAGGGTCAACAACCACCAAATCGAAGTTATCTCCACTCACCGAAAGATTGGGCACTCCGCCTCTATCAAGTGGTATCAGCTTTCCAGGTTGATCGGTGAGTTTTATCTAGTGTTTTCCCCTTCCTATAGTCCACAAAAACCAAACAAAAATTTACTTTCAGGTTAGATCTTTGCCCCAGCAACCGTTTAGCCTTGCACATTCTTTCAATAAGTGTCTTTGTTGAATTTGTGTGCTTATGCGTTCAATTTTTGCTGGTTACTTGTGTTTCTACCTTTTGTTTCACCTTTTTCGTCTAACCCTAGTTCGTCGTTGTTTCTCTCCGCTGCTCATCCATCCACCACCCCGCCGCACTCCTTCTCGCGCGCACACCCGTCGCGCAGCCGCCTCTCGGTCGCCCCCCTCCCTGTCCCGTGGTGTGGTAGGTCAAAAAAAAAGAAAGAAAGCAATCAAAAAAAAGGAAAGAGAAAAAAAAGAATCCAAAAACAAAAAGAGAGACCACCACACAGTCCAAGTGGGAAACGGGAGCCGATTCGTCTCGGTGGAGGAGTCCTGCGCTGCGCTTTCCCCCTGGCTCGCAAGCCTCCTGGGCTGTACCATGCACGCCATGGTAGCTATCTCTCCCTGATCGTGCCGCGTACCCCGACACCGAGCCATCTCTTCTCTCTCTTTTCCAGTACCATATTATGAGTTTTGCCTTACTCCAGAGGGAGAGAGAGAGAGAGTATCTTTTTTACCGGAATACCCCTGTACTTTCAGAAAAAGTGTGTGTGGTGATTTGCTGTTGGAGATCCTCTGTGTTCATATTATCAGTTTTGAGGACTCCTGCAAAAAAATAGAAGAAAAAAAGCAATTTGCTACACCCTCTCCACCTTCCTTGCTGTCTTTTCGATTTCACTTGTTGCCAACAGCGTTTGTTTCGTGTTTAGCACTATAATTCAACTTTGCATTATTGTTTGAGTGTGCTAATCCTTGACTTGAGTGCAGCCTACCCAGAACTCCACATATTTCTACAATGAGCAGATTTTGTTTCTCCAGGCAATCGCTCCTCCAATCTTTCGCGAGTTCCACCGGTTGGTTGCAGGTCACCCCTGTGTGCGTGGTATGAACAGATAAGAATTTGATAACAGCACTAGTGTGAGCGCCTTGTGAGCTGTCCCACCCTGTTTTTGTCGTCATTTTGTTTTTGTGTTTGCGCTAACCATGGCAGATGAAGGCGGCGCGGCTGATCTGTTGCAAGACTTGCGAGCACAAGTTGAAGGACTAGCCGCAGACATTCGGACGGTACATGAACGGCTAGACGAAACGATCACTACGTCGACCGACCGTTTCGATCAGCTCGACCTCGCCCAGACGGCCACCAAGACCACACTCGACGCTCTCGTGGCCCGACTTGATGCTATGCACACCACGATCATAGAGTTGCAGAAGGACTATGGCGGTGATTCGGAGCAGGACACCGGAGACAGTCGCGGCCGTGCCCGCCGTGTGCCACGCTGCCCCGGTAATCATTCTTTTTCTAAGATTAAATTTAAAATCGCACCTTTTAATGGTAAATATGATCCTGCTGCATATCTTGATTGGGAGTTAGAGGTTGAACAAAAATTTTCATGCCACGATATTGCTGCAAATTCTCAAGTTAAAGCTGCTATTTGTGAATTTACTGATTTTTCTTTAATTTGGTGGCGTGAGTATAAAATTAAGCATCCCACTGCCATTCCAACCACATGGGATCAATTGAAAACTGCTATGCGCCATAGATTTGTGCCTTCATATTATGCTCGTGATTTGCTTAATAAGATGTAGCGTTTCCAGCAAGGTTCTTAGTCTGTTGAGGACTATTACCAGGAGTTACAAAAAGGGATGATTCGTTGTGGGATATTGGAGACAAACGACGCTGCTATGGCACGTTTTCGTGGTGGCTTAAACCGCGAAATCCAGGACATGCTTGATTATAAGGAATATCATGATATGACTCAATTATTTGAATATGCTTACAAAGCTGAACGTGAAGTGCAGGGACGCCGCTCGAAGACTTTTTCTAAACCTTTTGCAGGTCGTAGCTCGACATCCAGCCCCGCGGCCGCTTCTCCTGCACCATCTGCGGCCACGCCTACATCCCGTGATAGGGCGGCCAAACCTGCAGGCACCGCTCCATCCACAGGTGCGACCCCCACCACAGGCCGTACGCGGGATATCACGTGTTTTCGTTGCAGCAGACGTGGCCACATGGCTCGGGACTGCCCGAACACGCGTACTTTGCTCATTCGTGACGATGGTGAGTACTCTTCCGCTAGTGATTCTGAGGATATACAACATACCATGCTAGCCACTGACCATGCAACAAAGATGGATGTACATGTCAACCCGGATGACGCCGATAGGTATGAAACTCTTGTTGTGCAGCGTGTTCTCAGTAAACAGGTCGCCCCGCCGGAGAAGAATCAGTGACACACCCTTTTCCACACAAAGGGCGTTGTGAAGGAACGGTCGATTCGCATCATCATCGACAGCGGCAGCTGCAACAATTTGGTGAGTACCGCGCTGGTTGAGAAACTATCCTTACCCACTCGTAAGCATCCGCATCCATATCACATTCAATGGCTTAATGATGGTGGGAAAATTAGAATAACACAAACAGTGCGTGTTCATTTCTCCATGGGTGCTTATTCTGATTTTGCTGATTGTGATGTTGTTCCCATGGAAGCATGTTCCTTGTTACTTGGTCGACCTTGGCAATATGATACTGATAGCTTGCATCATGGTCGTTCGAATCATTATTCTTTCATGTTTAAGGGACAGAAAATAATTATACATCCTATGACACCTGAACAAATTGTTAAAGATGATGTTGCTAGAGCTGCTAAAACTGCTAAGAAACTTGAACCATCACTGTCGGTTAATTCTGAAATCAAGTTGCATGCTCCTGTTCTACTGCTACACGTGCTGATTTTGATGATTTATGTGATGCTCAATTGCCTTGCTACGCACTAGTATGCTCTAGTCTGCTCGTTTCACTTGATGATGCACCGTCTTTGGATGTTCCCCCTGTGGTTGCTAACCTTTTGCAGGAGTACGTTGATGTCTTTCCCAAAGACTTGCCACCGGGTCTCCCACCAATCCGTGGCATTGAGCACCAGATTGACCTCATTCCAGGCGCACAGCTTCTGAATCGCGCCCCGTACCGTACAAATCCGGATGAGACAAAGGAGATCTAGCACCAGGTACAGGCATTGCTTGATAAGGGTTACATTCGTGAGTCTCTCAGCCCTTGCTCAGTTCCTGTGTTACTTGTTCCAAAGAAAGATGGATCCTAGCGTATGTGTGTAGATTGTCATGCTAATAACATCACCATTCGTTATCGATATCCCATACCACGACTTGATGATATGCTAGATGAGCTTAGTGGTGCCATTATTTTCACAAAGATTGATTTGCTTAGTGGTTACCATCAGATTAGAATGAAACTAGGTGATGAATGGAAAACGGCTTTTAAAACGAAATTTGGCTTATATGAATGGTTGGTTATGCCGTTTGGTTTGACTAATGCTCCCAACACCTTTATGCGCTTAATGAATGAAGTTCTAAGGCCTTTCATTTGATTGTTCGTTGTTGTCTATTTTGATGATATTCTGATTTACAGCAAGTCCATGGAAGCACATTTAGAACATTTACGTGCTGTTTTTGATACGTTGCGTGCTGCTAACTTGTTTGGTAACATAGATAAATGCATCTTTTGCACACAACGTGTCTCATTTCTTGGCTATGTTGTTACTCCACAGGGCATTGAGGTGGATAGCAGCAAGATCGACGCCATTCAGGAGTGGCCTACACCGACGACGGTCACACAGATTCGGAGCTTTCTTGGACTTGCAGGTTTCTACCGCAGGTTTGTTCGTGATTTTAGCTCCATTGCAGCACCTCTACATGAGCTTACGAAGAAAGATGTGCCATTCGCTTGGAGTGATTCGCAGGAGGTAGCGTTCCGCACTTTGAAAGATAAGTTGACCCATGCTCCCCTTTTGCAATTGCCTGATTTTAATAAAGTATTTGAACTTGAATGCGATGCTAGCGGTATTGGGTTAGGTGCTGTTTTGTTACAAGAAGGAAAACATGTTGCTTATTTTAGTGAAAAATTAAGCGGTGCTAGTCTGAAATATTCTACTTATGATAAGGAGCTTTACGCTTTAGTGCACACTTTGCATACATGGCAGCACTATCTTTGGCATCATGAGTTCATAATTCATTCTGATCATGAGGCTTTGAAACACATTCGTACCCAAATAAATCTGAACCATCGTCATGCTAAATGGGTAGAATTCATTGAGTCCTTTCCTTACATAATTAAACACAAGAACGTGAAGGACAATGTTATTGCTGATGCTTTGTCTCGTCGCTATACCATGCTGTCACAGTTAGATTTTAAAATCTTTGGCTTGCAAACTGTGAAAGATCAATATGTAGACGATGCTGATTTTAAAGATGCTTTTGCCCATTGTATTAATGGCAAACCATGGGACAAATTTCACATACAGGACGGGTTCCTGTTTCACGCTAACAAGCTGTGTATTCCAGCTAGCTCGGTTCGTCTTTTGTTGTTACAGGAAGCGCATGGAGGCGGTCTCATGGGACACTTTGGCGTCTACAAGACGCATGAGGTGTTGGCTGCCCACTTCTTTTGGCCCCGGATGCGTGCTGATGTTGAGCGCCTAGTTGCACGCTGCACTACTTGTCAGAAAGCTAAGTTACGGTTGAACAACCATGGTTTGTATATGCCTTTGCCTATTCCTACTTTCCCTTGGCTTGATATTTTTGTGGACTTTGTTTTGGGATTGCCTAGAACTAAGAAGGGGAGGGATAGCATTTTTGTGGTTGTTGATCGATTCTCCAAAATGGCTCATTTCATACCTTGTCATAAGACTGATGATGCTAGCAATATTGCTGAATTGTTCTTTAGAGAGATTATTCGTTTGCATGGTATCCCAAATACAATAGTCTCTGATCGTGATGCTAAGTTTCTCAGTCATTTTTGGAGATCTCTGTGGAATAAATTGGGAACTAAATTGTTGTTTAGCACAACTTGTCACCCTCAGACTGATGGGCAGACTGGGGTGGTTAATAGAACTTTGTCAACCATGCTTAGGGCTATTTTAGATCAAAATTTGAGACGTTAGGAGGATTGCTTACCTCATGTTGAGTTTGCTTATAATCATGCAACGCATTCTTCTACAAAGATGTGCCCTTTTCAGATTGTGTATGGTTACATCCCTCGGGCGCCTATTGATTTGTTTTCTTTTGATGCTGAAGACGCCCCACACTTAGATGTTGTTGCACATGTTGAACAAATGGTTAACTTGCATGAACAGACTCACCAAAACATTGCTGCTGCTAATGCTAAATATCAGGTTGCTGGTAGTAAAGGTAGAAAACATGTTACTTTTAAACCTGGTGATATGGTTTGGTTGCATTTGAGAAAGGATCGTTTTCCTACTTTGCGCCGTTCTAAATTAATGCCTCGTGCTGCTGGTCCTTTTCAAGTGCTAACCAAAATTAATGATAATGCTTATATTCTTGACCTGCCTGCGGAGTTTGGTGTTTCCACTAGTTTTAATGTTGCAGATTTGAAGCCATATCTGGGTGAGGATGAGGAGTTGCCATTGAGGACGACTTCAGTTCAAGAAGGGGAGGGACACCACGAGTACATCTACACCAGCAGCACCTTTCTCCTACTCCAGCGCTGGCAGCACCTTCTTCAGCGCCACCTTCTGGGCCAATTACTTGGGCCCGTGCAAGAGAGTTCAACTTCATCATGATGCTGAAGAATGAAGGCCCAGAAGACTGAAGGCTGGCCCAACAGGAGGCCTTGTGCATGGGCGCCTAGGACTGGCCCAAGAGGATGCCTAGGGTTGCACCCCTGCACCCACGACACTAGGGGCGGCGCCCCCTTTGCTGGCTGCGCCTCCCCTAGGGGCTGCGCCCCTTTTCCCTTTATTAGTCGGAGTCCTGTATCGTTTACAACTCGAGTTTTGTTTTACATCTAGCTTTAGCTACACCAGAACACGCACAAACACGTGTTGTCCTCTGTGATTCAGAACTCCACCTTCAAGTGATATAGTGATTGCTCGCATTACTTTCTTGTTCGTTCTTCGATTGCGTACAATAAACGATCTTCGTGATCAGGCTGACCTTGCACCGGCAAGGTTGGTAACCATCGGGAGTTGGTTCAGCGATTGCATTGGCGCTTCGAGCTCGCTCGTCGTAGTCGGATCATGAGGGTCAACAACCACCAAATCAAAGTTATCTCCACTCACCGAAAGATCGGGCACTCTGCCTCTATCAGAAGCTCAATGTTGATTCTCGATCAAGGTCGAGAGTAACATAGTATGGGCCAGTGGGAAGAGGCTCAAACTTGGTCGAGAGTGATGATGATCGTTCGCCTTCACAAAGGTGAAGAGGGTCTTCCGAGTCATACTATGGAGGAGTAGAAAATTCTACAACCTTACTGAGAATGGGTTGGGACGATGCGAACGGAGATACATGCATCATCTCCTCGAGTGGGTTTTGCTTGGGAAGAGGCTTCTCCACAAAATTTTCTGAAAACAAGGGAGTGGCGGCAGAAGCGGCTTCCCTGAGCTTTTCATCTAGGCTCCCTCGAGATGTATCGAAAAGTTTTTCTATAGGGGAGCCGAGGAGGAGATCAATATCAAGGACATTAAAGATGTGAAAGTCTAAATTAACCTTGATCTTGTCTACTAGGAGCAGCACAGCACAGGCAACCCTCCGACATTCAAGAATGTGTCCGGAGGGACAACTCTTGAGGAGCTTGTCGGATGGTCTTAGCGTAACATTGCCCAACAAAGTGTACACTAGGTGCCATGGCATAGTATTAACCTTCATAGTGGGGTTAAGATGGGCTTCTACGGTAGTTCCCCTTATGGAACAAGAAACGATCGTAGAGGGTGAACAAATCCAAAGTGCTTCGGAAAAGTGTCCCACTCCAGTCTATCACTTCTTCTCCATAGCCTCCATGATAGATGTTTTGTTTGGAGGATCGGGAGGCAAAGGAGGTACCGTAAGCCTAGGGGAAGGTTCTGTCAAAAGATTTCTAGATTGAAAGATGTGGACAGAAAAGACTTCCTCCCCTAATTGAGCATTAGAGAGATTCGAGGTGTTTATGTGATTCCTACAAGGGTCACCCTCGAATCGTAATACGAACTCTGAAGGTTGAATTTCTTTTTCCTCTAGTGTTCTTGGTTCAGGAGAGACCTCAACA
The DNA here is from genome assembly GCA_036936925.1 of Cenchrus fungigraminus. Taxonomy (NCBI): domain Eukaryota; kingdom Viridiplantae; phylum Streptophyta; class Magnoliopsida; order Poales; family Poaceae; genus Cenchrus; species Cenchrus fungigraminus. The sequence continues at coordinate 85,570,089 of CM072779.1, read as the reverse complement.
GACGAACCTTGGGATGTGGAAATCATTGGTTCTGGTTTGGTTGTTGAGAGACTCTCATGGCTCGACACGAACTCTTTGTACAAGGGTTCAGACTCAGCTATGAAGGAGGTATTTTCAGAAATTCGCTCTAAGATTTCTATAGCTTCATCTGAAGTCCTTTCAAAAAAGGATCCCCCAGCGGTGATGTCGAGATATTGGGCGGAGTCCTGATCGAGACCCGTGTAAAAGTGCTGAAGTAACATAGCATCGGGCATCAATAGGACAGGGCCTAGTTTCACCAAGAGTGAAAATCTAGCCCAGGCCTTACCTAAAGATTCCTTCTCATTCTGTTGGAAGGATACGATAGCCCTTCGTACAGCATGCATCTGGGTCATGGAGAAGAACTTAAGAAAAAATTTGTCTATAAGGTCATCCCAGCTCCCGTTCATGCTACCCACGGTTTTCATGTACCATTGTTTAGCCCCTTTTACAAAAGAGAAGGGAAACAACTTCCACTGAAGGGTATCGTGTGACATGCTTGCAATGGCAATGCATGAACACACTTGCTCAAACTCTCGCAGATGGTGGTATGGGTTATCACTACTTAACCCAGAGAAGGAAAGTTCCTGAACCTTAGTTATATAATCAGAAGGGATTTCATAGCCAGTTGTGAGAATTGGGTGCTCAGAAGATGGTGGCTCTAAGAAATTCCCTCTTGGAAAGGAGAAGCTTAAGATAGTAGATTGTTCCATGATAAAGGGGGTAGAGGTAGAAAAAAAAGATAAAATGATACAAGGACCATTGGGTACGAAGATAGATACAGCAACCGTTCCTCGGCAACGGCGCTAGAAAGCTTGTTGGGTATTTTAGCTTCACACGAATAAATCCGCAAGCGCACGGATACTATTATAGCTTTTACCTCAGAGTATTCCAAGGGTATCGAATCCAAGGGAACGTGTGTGCACTAACTTCGTACTAGTCGGTCCAAGGACACACCCATATAAGAGGCAAGGATAGAGATGATTCCTAAAGATAGCACTGTAGATGAGATTAAAGGTCGATATCTAGATAGACCTTGGCTTAGGGTACCGATAGCCCTGAATTAATAGGTGACTCCAGCACGCGGATCTATGCAGAATGTAGATCTAACTATATCCAGCTGCGGAGGATCAACAAGGGCCAAAAGGGCTGTCACCACCTCCTGGACTGCCTCTACCTAACCTTGGTAAGCCGAATGAATGATAACTGGTAGCGTGACAACTGCGTCTACGCTGTGGTTACTACCGTAGCCAACGGACTATGGCACTCTGTACTGATAGAACTACGACCACGCAAGAGAACTGATCTCACTCACTATAGGTACTACTAGCTTATACTAAAGGCATACAGGAGAGAACTCGACCCCGTACTATGCTTCCAACGTATACGAACGACTTGCAGCAAACGAACGCATAAACCCAGGATCTACGCACTAGCAGAGGAAAAAGTCTATTCATGCAACCTAGCACAAAGCTAGAAGGAATCACGAACGTCACTTTGGTCTAATTGGAACATACAGGAATATCCACTATATTCTAATAGACGAACACACATACAAACGGATATGAGAACTATGAACTTGTGCCACAAGACCAAAGGGTTGTGTTCGCGAAGAACACAAGCCTCTAAATCAAGAACACACGAAGAACACAAGAACATATCACCTATGCATGAATGCTACTTTAGTCTAAATAGAAAAAATACAAGAATACTCACTTTAGTCTAAATGAAGAACAACAACATCGTAGAGGCACATGTCTCTCTCTCTCCCTCTCTACTCTAACACTAGCTACGAGACGAGCCTTGGATGGGTGGAGTGTATCTCATTTCCCACACCCTCCCCTTCTATTTATAGGCAAGGGGGTGGCTTGCTCAGAGTGCCAAATGACTCCAAAACATCCCAGAATGCCTTGAAGAACCAATGGAGAGCTGCCACGCGTTAGCTGGGGACGAGAGGAGCTCCGAGAGCTTCGGCCAAACTGGGGTTCGGCCGAACCCCAGGTTGGTTCGTTTCCACTGCCTTTCGTCCAGGTGACTGCCAGGTGGGTCCTCAGGTGTGTATGTGGTGTTTTTAGCTCGTTTCTGTGGGGATGTGGGCCCTTGAATCTGCATACTGGCTCCTGATTGGTCGAGGGTGTGTTTCCTTGGATCGGTGATGTGTCATGGACACATGGCATCCAACATGGCAACACGTTTCCATGTGGTCTGGTGTGGGTCCCACCGGGCCCACATGATATCAAGATGGTGATCTTGTCTTGTGCATATCTCTTTTATTCGGACTCAGAAGTAGACACATGATATATCCATTTCGATCGTCTCGATGAGCCCATCGCAGTGGTGCAATCCAATTTGTTATTTGAGATAGTTTATGATGATGCCATATTCATGCCATTTGTTCACTTGCTCTCAATAGTATCATTTCACATGCATTTTGGTGTGTCCTGCAACAAATCTTAGAAACACCAACACTTGTGGAACTTGTCAGTAATAACCCCTATTCTAGTGTTGATGATCATATTTCATGTATTTAATGCAGGAGTTGACGGCATAAAAGTGGTACTTAACAGCCGTCAACACCAACCTCGACTTGTTCCTCACAACCATCTTTGGGACATGGGTACCCCTGGGTCCCCACCGACTAGGCTCAAGGCCGTCCCCGACCAGTGGGTCCGGCCCACCAGAAGACCTACCGACCTGGTAGTGGGCCCAACAGACCTGATCTGTGGCCCACACGACCTCCAGAAGACCTTATCCGAAACGACTACAAGACTTGGAGTGTACGACAAGATGGCGGTGGAATCCGACAGGCAGTCCGGGGATTATGGAAACAGTTGTAATCAACTAGCATTAGGTCTTCTGGTCGTAACCGACCAGGATTCTGGGCGACCGACCTTGTCCATTGGCCAATATAAGGTGGGCAGGGTGTCCCCCATTGTACAACTCACCAATCAATCAATTGCCACTGACAACTAGACGTAGGGTTTTACTCTCCAGAGGCCCAAACCAGTATAAACTCGCCGTGTTTCGTGTCCTTTCGCATAACCATCAAGTCCTTAGCTCTAGATCACTCCCAACCGAACCTAAATAAACCACCGGGGTTAAACCCCCTCTGGGCTGTGCATATCTAAACCTCTGATAGTTGGCACGCTAGGTAGGTGTAGATCCAGAGTTCTCCGTGCGACATCGATGGCTCCGATCAACGGCATCATCTTCCCCGCCAGCATGGCAGACTTCCTCGCCAACCCCATCGACATCAGCTTTGGCTCCATGCCGTCAGGTTCCACCGCACCAGCCACCGACCTAGTCGTCCTCGACAACACCGCAGTCACCCCCGTTTAGCAAGTCGAGTCTGACTTGCTGACGGAAACCCACCCACCCACACCTCACGATCTCGTCACGGGGTTCGACTATGTCGCAACCATGCTTGCGGACACGATCAAGATCTGTGAAAGCGTCAAGCGCTCTAGCAAACTGAAGACAACTCCAACCCGCATACCCTTTGGCCTGTGGAACACAGTCCTTGTGGTCTATGACCACGCGAGGAAGCAGATCCGGATCCAATCTGGGTCGGACTCGACCAACCCTCAGGTTCCGACCTGTGGGCATCGCAGGGCCCTCCCAGACGGTCCTTTCCCCCTCCACAAGAAAGCCAAGCACACTGCCCGTTAGTGCTGTGCTTTGAAGAAGCTTCGATGACCTACGCCTCCTGCAGCGACTCAAGGTCGCCCAATTTATCTTCCCGCGCAGTCTCCGGACTGTGGCGAGTTCTAGGTTGCCCGTATCATCCTAACGCCCAACACTTATGGTGATGAGGTCTGGGCACGTCACGGCTTCCCCGATCGCGAAACCCTTGTGGTCTCCGCGGATGTACCAGCCACGGCTAGTGAAACCAACGCTCAACGCGCACAACACGAAGCTGACAATGCTGGTCGAGCTTGACGCCGCCAAGCAGAGATCGATCAGGCCAACATGACGGCTCAGGCCGGCACTGCGGCTCATGGCAGTGCGGTGCGTCAGGACAACGCCCAGGTGCACAACAACGGATCACCCCCTGCGGGTCGTAGTTCAGCAACAACGCCAAGACGTTCCACCACCACAACATTGCATGCGCGCACGTGACCTTCGGAGGGACATCGAAGATGCCGGCCACGAGCTATTCATTTCCCCCCCAAGCCAACTTGGGGGCTGCCCTGGCAGAAATCAACCTATTGCACGATACCCCAGAAGTACGACGAGCCATCGCTAAAATCCGGGTCGCCACGACCCAAGTGGAGGAACGGAGCCAAGGATACAGCAGGTCGACACAAAGCCAGCACTCTAGGAGCAGGTCGGTATGACCTCGTATTAACAACAATGGCGGTCAACCTCCTCTTCAGCCTGTGGCTGAGGAAGGGGGTGGCGAGAACAAGGTGGTCCAACAACCAAACACCGGTCCAAGACCTCAAGCTGCAGCCAATGTGTCGCCCCTGGCCGCACAAGCTCCTGCAGCCAATTAACATCAGCCTCGACGAGACGAGCACCGTGCCAAGTACGATCACATTAATGGTGCCCCGGACCCTCTTAATGCAACAACCCGATCTAAGCAACTGACCTCCGGGCGTTGCACGATGAAGAGCTACGACATCGCACCAACTACGATCAAGTTAACGGCTTGCCTGATGACTTGTATGCCGCCCCCGAGGGACTTCGTACTAACCTCGACGACGAAACAGGCGCCAGCACTGTCAACAACTTCGCGGCCTTCTAGCGACGTCTTTGGACCATGCGCTACCCAAAAGACTTCAAGCCTACCATCGAAAAATATGACGGTCTCTCTAACCCCAATATTTGGCTCAAGATGTACTCCATAGCTGCTCGGGCAGCAGGTGGAAACGAAGATCACATAGCCTTTCCCTTGGTGATGGGCAAAGTGCCACTCTTGTGGCTCGATAATCTGCCTGAAGAATCCATCTCCTCGTGGGCAAGTCTGTCGCGGCTATTCAGTACGAACTACCAGGCGACCTACACCGTCCTGGCAACACACATCACCTGCAAGTAGGGGTGGTAAAGGGACTTGCAATTTAGCTTAAGAAATTTGAGGATCGGGCCTTATTAGGATCGGGCCATAATACTATTGAATTTTGACCTAAAAATATATAGGGTTTAGTTGGATTGTGAAGAATGAAGTAGGGCCATGATCCATTACCACCTCTACTTGCAAGGGTGACCATGATGACTGGTGAAACCCTCCGGGACTACACCAACCAGTTCTTTGAGAACCGCAACGAGCTCGCTAGCGTTAAAGACGACGACGTCATCAGCCACTACAAGAAGGGCGTTACCAAAATCAAGCTCTTCGAGAAGATCCACAAGGCCGGAGCAAAGACCATCACCGACCTCACGGCGTATGTCGACAAGCTCGTGGATACCCAAGATGCCGTCATCCACGACTTCAAGGGCAACAGAACCGACGATGCATCCGTGGCTTTGGCCTCTGATGCTGCTGGTAAGACGCACAAGCACTCCAATGAGGTCTTAATGGCCAGCAACTCGCGAGGATCCACCTTCCTTCGTCAAGAGGTCCAAGAAATTCTTGATGACGTCTGCCAGTTCCATGATGGAGCAAAGCACTCTATGCGCAACTGCATAGAGCTGAAGCGCGCTCATGGCATGCCAAAAGAGCCCAAGCCGGTGAAGAAGGCCAACAATGGTGATGGCCACTACGAAAACCGCTACAACAATAACCGACGCTACAATGACCAGTACCGCCGATCTGATTGGCGTGATGACCGCGACCGGCGACCTTATCACCGTGATGACCGCCACAATGACAAAGATTTCCGTGATGACTGCCGTGACAACCGCCGCGACGATCGCCGCAATGATCACCAGGATGACCACGGAGATGACCGCACCAAGGATCGACGTGACAACCGTCGCAATGACGGTGACCGACGCAAGGAAAGGACTCCTCCTCCACCACCTCTAAGTGGGAACCCTAATGGTGCCTTCCAAGCAGCCAACAGGGAGATCAACTTCATCATCGCAGGTCGCAGGGCTGCTCAAAGCCACAACAGCAGCGTGCCAGAGCACAGCAGATTGGCCTCGTCAACACAGAAACTCCACAACCCCTAAGGTGGTCGAGTTCCCCATAACCTTCTCCAGGGAAGATCATTGGGTCCATATACCAGACCCCGGGACCTACTCGCTGGTCATTAACCCCACGGTGGATGGAGCCGTGCTACCCAAGACGCTCATCGACGGAGGCAGCAGGCTCAACATCATTTTCACCGAGACCCTGAAGAAGATGAAGCTCGGCTTCAGCAAGATGACAGACTGTGATGAGCCCTTCTATGGGGTCGTGCCCGGCAAGGCAGCATACACTTTGGGGCGTGTTTGCCTCCCGATCACCTTCGGCACTGAAGCTAACTACCGCACAGAGTGGCTGACGTTCGAGGTCGCGAACTTCTGCTCGTCCTACCATGCCATCCTAGGACGTCTGATGCTGGCTCGGTTCATGGCCATCCTGCATCACACGTACCTCATCATGAAGATGCCGGCGCCTAACAGAATCCTTTCTGTCCACGAGGACATCATAGTCTCCTGCAGATGCAAGGATGAGACTCTCGACCTCGCCTCGACGTCTGCCTACACCGCCGTTGCTTCCATCATGGTCGCTGAAGCCACCAAGGTTGACGTCACCAGGCTCACGGTGCCCGAGCAAAAGCGCACTACAACTGCCTTGAACGCTAGTCCCATAGTGAAGAAGGTCTGCCTCGGCCTGCCCGACGTAGCGAAGGAAGTCACCATTGGGGCCGACCAAGACCCGAAATAGGTATACACGCTCACCAGTTTCCTCTGGGATAACACAGACATATTTGCATGGAGTCAATCTGATATGCCTGGTGTCCTAAGGAATCTGGCTGAGCACTCCCTGGATGTAAGCAAGACGGCAAGACCTGTCAAGCAGAAGCTTCATCTCTTTGCGAAGGATTGAAGGGAGGCCATAGGGGTAGAAGTGTGCAAGCTCTTAGCTGCAGGATTCATCCGTGAATGTAAACACTTGTTCTAGCTAGCCAACCCGGTGCTTGTACCTAAGAAGACTGGTGGATGAAGAATGTGTATCGATTACACCGACCTCAACAAGCACTGCCCCAAGGATCCTTTCCCTCTTCCACGTATCGACCAAGTCGTGGACTCCACGGCTGGCAGCACCTTATTGTGCTTTCTCGACTGCTACTCAGGGTATCACTAGATACCTCTGCATCCTGACGACTTGGACAAGACGATGTTCATAACACCCAATGGCATCTACTGCTACAAGGTTATGACCTTTGGCCTAAAAATGCTGGTGCCACATACCAGAAGGCGATCCAAAAGTGCCTGGAGTCTCAGCTCCATCAAAATGTGGAAGCCTACATCGACGATGTGGTCATCAAGACTAAAAAAGTGGAGAACTTCATCGTTGACCTCGAGGAAACCTTCACCAACTTTCGTGCCTACCAATGGAAGCTCAACTCGACCAAGTGTGTCTTCGGTGTCCCTTCTGGGTTTCTCCTGGGCTTCGTGGTCGGGCACTAAGGCATTGAAGCCAACCCTATCAAGATTGATGCTATACGCAACATGGCCAGACCATCTTGCAAGAAAGACGTCATGAAGCTCACCAGCATGATGGCAGCTCTAGGTCGTTTCATTAGCAAGCTCGGTAAAAAAGGTCTGCCTTTCATCAAGCTATTGAAGAAGGTGGATAAGTTCGTGTGGGACGATGAAGCTCAGCAAGCTTTTTAGAAGCTTAAGGAGTCTCTCACCTTTCCGCCGATCATGACGCCTCCAAGGGTGAAGGAAATGCTCCTCCTCTACATCTCGACAACCACTAATGTGGTCAGCACCGTCCTCGTCGCAGAACGGGAATAAGAAGGGCAGGCATATCCTGTTCCATGACCTATGTATTACACAAGCGAGGTCCTGGCCGATGCTAAAACATGGTATACACAGCCTCAGAAGTTGCTCTATGCGCTTTTGATCATGTAGCGGAAAGCTCCGGCACTACTTTGAAGCTCACTCCATCAAGGTGCCTTCATCCTTCCTGCTAGGGGAGATTCTTCGCAACCGCAACGCCAATGGCTACATCGTCAAGTGGTCTATCGAGCTCTGCGAGTTCAACCTCGAGTTCTGCTCTAAGCAGGCGATCAAGTCTCGGATCCTTGCTAACTTTGTGTCAGAGTAGACTAAAATTCACATGCTCCCATCTACGAAACGACCTGAACATTAGATCATGTAGTTCGACGGTGCACTCAACCTTGAGGGCACTGGAGCAGACGTATTGCTTATCTCTCCTAAAGGAGACCAGCTCAAGTATGTGCTTCAAATCCACTACAAGGCCTCCAACAATCGAGCGGATTACGAAGCTCTCATCCATGGGCTCCGTATCGCGGTGTCTCTGGGCATCAAGCGACTGCTTGCCTATGGCGACTCCAAGGTCGTCATTGAGCAAGTCGACAAGAACTAGGATTGTGTTAAAGACGCAATGGATGTTTACTGTGCTGAGATTCGAAAACTCGAAGGCCACTTCGAGGGAATCGAATTCCACCACGTTACTCGCGACAATAATGTTGCCACCGACGTCCTTTCTAAGTTGGGTTCCAAGCGAGCACTGGTTCCGGCCGCTGTGTTCGTTCAAGACCTACGCAATCTGTCGATCAAAATCCTGAACCCAGACAACCCAGCTCTAGAGCAACCAGACCCAGTGCCAGCACCTCCCCGCGACGTGCTCATGGCAGAAGCAGAAGATGATTGGCGCTAGCCTTTCTTAGACTACCTGGTCCACCAGTTGGTTCCATATGACAAGTCAGATGAGAGAAGATCACACGGCGTAGTGCTAACTATGTCGTCATTGCAGAAGAGCTATACCACAAAGCAGCCTCTACTGGCGTGCTGAGAAGTGTATCCTGCGATCAGAGGGTATTCGGCTCTTGGCTGAGATGCATGACGGCGAGTGTTGCTGTCACGCAGCCTCTACCAATCTGATCGGCAAGGCATACCGATCTAGCTTCTACTGGCCCATGGCCATGAGCGATGCCAAAGACCTCATTAAGAGGTGCAAAGGGTGTTAATTCTTTGACAAAGAGCAGCACCTGCCTCCTCAGGTCCTGTGCACGATTCCCCGTCATGGCCCTTCGCCATGTGGGGTTTGGACTCTATAGGTCCATTCAAGACTGCTCCTGGTGGTTACAAGCACATCATTGTTGATGTGGACAAATTCACCAAGTGGTTTAAGGTCCGACCTGTCGCCAAGGTCACATCGGAGGAGGCATCCAAATTCATCAAGGAAATTACATACTGCTTCTGTGTGCCCAATAGGATCATCACCGACCTTGGTTCAACCTTTACTGGCTCTGCGTTCTGGGATTTTTGCCAGGTCAACATGATTGACGTCTACTACTCATCGGTCGCCCACCCGCGGTGCAACGGCCAGGTCGAGCATGCCAATGGCATGGTTCTGCAAGCTCTGAAAGATCGCATCTTTGATGATGCCTCCAACTACGCTACCAGGTGGCTTGCAGAACTTCCACATGTGATCTGGGGTCTCAGGACTCAGGTTAGCTCGGTCACAGGCTTCTCGCCCTTCTTCTTGGTCTATGGTTCGGAAGACATCCTCCCCACCGATGTGGTCTTTGGTGCACCTCGCATCCAACATTACGACAAAGGAGAAGCAGAGCAGACGTGTCGAGTCGACCTCGACAGCCTTGAAGAAAATAGAGTGGCGGCCGTAATGCGGCAGGCGTGCCACGATCAGCAACTACGTCGCTATCATAACCGCAACGTCAAGGGTGCTCGTTCAACGTCGGCGACCTAGTCCTGCGAAGGATACAGAAGACCGACGAGATGCACAAGCTTTCCACCCCATGGGAGGGCCCCTTCATCGTCATCGAAGTCATCAGCCTATCGACCTATCGCCTTCAGTGGGGCGACGGTCAAGGGGTTCCAAACCCTTGGAATGTGGAGCACCTACAACGATTCTATCTGTAGAATATGTATATTACTAATATATGTACCCTTCACTTTTGATTTAGTTCAATAAAGATTAGTTTTTAGCCAGTCTTCTGTCAACCTTTGAAATTGCTGCCCCTTCTTTTGTGTTGTGTTGTTCCCCTCCCCCTCGACATGCTCGGGGGCTAGGCTTTGCAAACCGCAGGGTCGTTAGACCTGAGGGTGATGTGTTTTTCCTCCCCCTCGACATGCTCAGGGGTTTGGCCCTGCCAACTAAAGGGTCGTTCGACCTGAGGATCATTTTCCTACTTTTGATTGCACGTTTCCTGCTTGATTCGAGCTTGGCTGTGAGGTTGCTAAACCAGAGTCCTTGACTCCCCTCGCGCGTCGATCATGTGTAAGTCTCCCTACTGAGCTATATGGTCGATAAGCCGTCCTCTTTGTGAGCAGTAGTTAGCGACTAGAATACACAAGTGCTTACGAGCCGTCAAATTCGAATAAGTATGAAACTTTGCATGATAAAGAGGATTTCTACATTGTTTATACACAACACAGAGATTGTTGTGCTCTGGCCAACAAGGGCAAAAAAAGCTAACCTATTACAACTGGCCTACTCTTCATCATCTTCGAAAGCAAGGCTCTCTACCACCTTGTTCGCGACATCTTCTACTTCAACCTCTATGGGATGAAGGTCGGCTTCAGCGTTGGGCCCCTCGGCAACCTTCTTATTGAGGTAAGCCACAAAGGCTTTGGGATCTATATCAATACATTCCTCTCTCAAACCTACCACCAAAGTAATAGGTGGAGGGTTCCACTATCACAAAGAGGGTCATACAAACTTCTTGGAGCTTCCACACGAAGATTGGAGAGCTTCCAAGCAACCTCTAGCCATCTAGGAGTAAGGCTCCAAGAGTAATGGATTCACCAAAAGAGCTAGTATTTCACCAAGTGCACAAGAACACAAGAGAGGGATTTCTTTTTGCTTTTCTTACGAGGAATCACTCACGACTTGAATGCAAGGGTTAGATTTGGATTCAAGTGTGTGGGAGTCAATGCTTGGGTGAGAGAAAAGCAAGATAGCACTGTTTTGGCGCAGGGAGGAATAGGGGACCGTTGGAGAAGAAGGGGATTAAATACCCCCTCAGATCTGGACTGTAACGGCTCTATTCCAAAATGTAGAACTTCCGCGAAAATATGCAGAACATCGGCATTCTACATAACTGACAGCCTGACATAGAGAAACGCAGAACTTCTGCGAAAATTTGCAGAACTTCTGCATTCTATAGAGAAACAATAGCAGGCTGACAATGCTTTTGTGGATGGGTTGAGGATTGATGGAGATGATTTTTATGCACTTGGTTATACCCAAACCACTATTAGAATCCCCCTTGATAGTACGACTTGTCCTATACTCAATTTCAAAATATAAAATGAATTTAAACCTTCATTCAAACCAAAGGAAGCCTTCCTTTTAATTGAGGGGTCTCCATTAATACTTTTGCATCCTTGATGAATGATTAACCTGCAGTTCACACTTAAAAGCTTATTAGTCCTTTAATTGTGTGGTCAACATCACCAAAACCCACTTAGGGCTTGATTGCACTTACAATCTCCCCCTTTTTGGTAGATGTTGACAACCCAACTAAAGCTTACATTTAATTGCAAAGATTGAGCTTTTAATGGAATGTATACAATGCTCCCCTTAATATATGCATTTCTCATTTTGAATAGAGAATAGATGTGCATAAGACATGTTTGCATATATTGTGGGTAAGTGAAACAAGATACATTGTATGCATTTCATTGTGGGGTCCAAAAGGACTGTGTAACATAGAAGCCGTGATGCATATGATAGATAGATTCAAACAGAGAGTCAGCTGTGTCCAGACTGCAGAACTTCTGCAAAAATACGTAGAACTTCTGCAATGCAGAACTTCTGCGAAAATTCGCAGAACCTCTGCATTCTGGAACACAGCAACTCCAACAATCATCACAGGCAGATAAATACTATCAAATACCAGCAAATAATAGGATCTAGATTAAGAATTAAGCATGGCAAGCTCATCTAGTCCTATTACATCACATCACACAGTTTTGAAGTTTTGGATCCCACAAATTTGTCCACAACCAACCATCATGGCTTGCCAACAGAGGCAAAGCCCAAATATTTATAGACCAAGTTCAGAGATAAAGTTTTAGAGAGGAAACTGCACTCTCTCAGCTCACAAAAGATCATCAGGTTCTTCAACAGAAATGCATCTCAATCTTTCCTTCTCCACCTTTGTCAACAGATAGCAAAAAAGGGAAAGAAAGGAAAGAGAGGAAGTGGTTCTTGAACCTGTGCACCATCTTCACTCCTCCTGGCTCCAGTCAGTTGCAGCCCTAGTTGCTGCAGGAGTGGCAACATCAACCTCTTCATGATCTTCCGTCTTAGATTCAGACTCAACTTCTATGGGCTTCTTCAAAGGAATATTTGGAGCTAATGGTCTTCCTCCTAGCAGCAATCTTGGGTCCTTTGCAGTGGAGCCTGGCACAGAGTGGCTCATCATCTTCAGGCACATCTATTGCCTCTTCTTCCTCAATAGAGGTGTCCACAAAGAAGGTACGAGGAGGAATGGGATTTGGAGCAGCAATGTTGGCCTTGAACATGAGCTGATTTACATCCTTCCTTAGCTCAAAAACCTGATTAGCTGTGTACCTACACATGGCAAATGTATCCCTGATCATTGCTCTCAATTTCTTGCCTTCTTTCTTTGGAGGATTGCTAGGACCAGCCTCTGAAGAATGAGCTCCCTTAGTAGATTTCTCATGAAGAGATTTAAGTGCACTATCCTTTTGCTTATGGCCCCAAGAAGTAAGCTGATAATACTTGTGAATGGAGTATTTTGCAAACCTTAAGCCGCTGACCATCTCAATGACATACATCACATATGGAGCATAGGGGAAGTTGTTCCTACCATGATCCAAAGTGTCACAGAGTTCATACCAAATGAACTTGCTCACAGAGAAGCGCTTGCCACTAGGTAACATCCTTTTCAGCAGGTTCACAACATACTTGCGGAGGGATGTAGCATCACTGTCACCCTTGGGGTTGATGGTTTCCCTAAACAGGTTGTTGAGGGCATAGTACACTAGTTTCGACCCAATGATCTTGCTGCTAGCTAAATCCTTACACTCAAACAGCTCAGGCACTTGTTTCCCTTTCAGCTTGTGCTCAAAGTACATGTTGTCTGCATCCCTGTCATCCTCTCCAAACCCCAACAGCCTAGCAAAGGTGATGAAATCCACTTTGTAGTGCACACCCTCAGTCATCTAATGGATGGTGTCAAGCTTGTCTTCATAATGAAATGTGGCATGAAACTGATTGATGATCTCAGTGTTCCAATCATAATTAAAACGCATGATGTCCTTTAGCCCATGCTCATCTATTATGCTTAACACTTCCATTGACTCAGGAGTCCTTTTCCTCTCAAGATGGCCCCAATCAACCCACTTCATTATCACAATTTTGCTCTTGTTTCTAATGACAGTGTTGTAGAAGTCATAGTGAAAGGGTGACCAAAATCTATAATCTATAGCAGCACATCTAGGATATAGATAGGGGTTCTCTTCTCTAGCTATTTTCACTTGTACTCCCATACCATCATAAGTCTCATGATCAATGTGATAGGTGTGATCATACTTAGTAGGGGCTTTCTTCTGGGGAATACCTTTAAAGGATCTGATGTAGGAGCTGTCAATGTCACCCAGCCTGGTTGGTGATTCCAACTCAAGTGGGATGGTCTTCCCTTTAGTCCCTCCATCATCCTTCATAGGGTTTGCAGCTGCACGGCTGCATCTTCCACTTATCACTCCTGATCCTCTGCCACTGACATGTCCTGCTGACTCTCTGCCCCTCTTCGGGGTAGCCTTCCTGGCACTTGACTGATGCCCTGCAACTGACTTGCTAGCCAGGTTGAAAGCTTCCTCTCCTTTATAATCTTCATAGGGCACTAGCCTCTTGTCCTTTCTGTTTGAACCGCCTGGCTCCATCTAGAGATAAAGGTAGAGAGGATAAGGAAATAGTGCAAAATGAGCCAGCAACACTTGGACAAGGGTTCAGTTGAATTCCGAATCGAGGGCAGAGCGACTGTCTCTGCAGAATGCAGAACTTCTGCGAAAAAATACAGAACTTCTGTGTTCTGTAGTGACAGGACTGCAGGACTCGATTCAACTTTCAACTGAATCCTAATCCAAAATGTACTAAACCATTAACACTATAGAGCAGAGATAAGTGAATCTACGTAAGAACTTGACTCTAGAACCGAGAGAATAGGTAGATCTAGCAGAGAATAGGGTTAGGTTTACCTTTGGATCTGGGGGAAGAAAAGATGCTTGTGAAGCTTTTGACGCTGAGGACGTAGCCCAGAGGCCCTCCTAGATCACAAGGCGTGGGTTGTGTCGAATGCAGCTTACGCACCATCCTTGATGCTTGATCCAACACTGACTGGGTCGTGTCATTGCATCGCGTAACCTAAACCCGCAAAGGTTACGCAAAATCCACGCTGCATCCGGTCGTGTCGATTCAGCGCGTAACCTGCTCTGGTTACGCACCGTCTGTGCTGCTTGATTGATGCAACACCGACTAGGTCATATCGAATCAGTGCGTAACCACATGAGGTTACGCACCATCCGTGCTGCTTGATGCAACACCGACTGGGTCGTGTCGAATCAGCACGTAACATGCAGAGGTTACGCACCGTCCGTGCTGCTTGATGCAACACCGACTCGGTTAAGCACGTAGTAGGTTATGCACCTTTAAGATGGCTGGCTGCATGGCTCAACACTGACTGGGTTACGCATTGATCAGTCGTGTCAATTCTACGTGTCACCTGCTCCAGCTCGGTTACGCACGGTTCGGCGACGCAGCATCCCATGGCCCGTGCATCACCGGCTGGGTTACGCACCGCGACGGTTACGCAAAATCCACGCTGCATTCTGATTCGACGCACCATCCTGCTCGGTTATGCACGATTCAGTGACGCACCATCCGTTCTGCATGGTGCGTGCATCACCGACTGGGTTACACACGGAGTCTGTCATGCAAAATCCCCATGCATCATGCCGTGTCGTTGCATCACGTAACCTAGGGCCGATAAAGTTACGCAAAATCCATGCTGCATCTGGTCATGTCGAATCAGCACGTAACCTGTACAGGACATCGTCCGTGGAGTGTGGTGCAACACCGAATGGGTCGTGTCGAATGCAGCTTACGCACCGTCATTGAAGCTTGATCCAACACTGACTGGGTCGTTTTGTTGCATCACGTAACCTAAACCCACAAAGGTTATGCAAAATCCACGCTGCATCCGGTCGTGTCGATTCAGCGTGTAACCTGCTCTGGTGACGCACCGTCCGTGCTGCTTGATTGATGCAACACCGACTAGGTCGTATCGAATCAGTGCGTAACCACATGAGGTTACGCACCATCCGTGCTGCTTGATGCAACACCGACTGGGTCGTGTCGAATCAGCGCGTAACATGCAGAGGTTACGCACCGTCCGTGCTGCTTGATGCAACACCGACTCGGTTAAGCACGTAGTAGGTTATGCACCTTTAAGATGGCTGGTTGCATGGCTCAACACTGACTGGGTTACGCACTGATCAGTCGTGTCAATTCTACATGTCACCTGCTCCAGCTCGGTTACGCACGGTTCGGCGACGCAGCGTCCCATGGCCCGTGCATCACCGGCTGGGTTACGCACCGCGATGGTTACGCAAAATCCACTTTGCATTCTGATTCGACGCACCATCCTGCTCGGTTATGCACGTTTCAGTGACGCACCATCCGTTCTGCATGGTGCGTGCATCACCGACTGGGTTACACACGGAGTCTGTCACGCAAAATCCCCATGCATCATGCCGTGTCGTTGCATCACGTAACCTAGGGTCGATAAAGTTACGCAAAATCCATGCTGCATCCGATCGTGTCGAATCAGCACGTAACCTGTACAGGACATCGTCCGTGGAGTGTGGTGCAACACCGAATGGGTCGTGTCGAATGCAGCTTACGCACCGTCATTGAAGCTTGATCCAACACTGACTGGGTCCTTTCGTTGCATCACGTAACCTAAACCCGCAAAGGTTATGCAAAATCCACGCTGCATCCGGTCGTGTCGATTCAGCGCGTAACCTGCACTGGTTAAGCACCGTCCGTGCTGCTTGATTGATGCAACACCGCCTGGGTTATGCACAGAGTCTGTCATGCAAAATCCCCATGCATCCGGTCGTGTCGTTGCATCGCGTAACCTAGGGCTGACAAAGTTACACAAAATCGACGCTGCATCCAGTCGTGTTGAATCAGCACGTAACCTGTACAGGGCACTGTCCGTGGAGTGTGATGCAACACCGAATGGGTCGTGTCGAATGCAGTTCACGCACCATCCTTGATGCTTGATCCAACACTGACTGGGTCGTGTCGTTGCATCACGTAACCTAAACCCGCAAAGGTTACGCAAAATCCATGCTGTATCCGGTCGTGTCGATTCAGCGCGTAACCTGCTCTGGTTACGCTCCGTCCGTGCTGCTTGATTGACGCAGCACCGACTAGGTCATGTCGAATCAGCGCGTAACCACAAGAGGTTACACACCATCCGTGCTCCTTGATGCAACACCGACTGGGTCGTGTCGAATCAGTGCGTAACATGCAGAGGTTACGCACCGTCCGTGCTACTTGATGCAACACTGACTCGGTTAAGCACGTATTAGGTTACGCACCTTTAAGACGGCTGGCTGCATGGCTCAACACTGACTGGGTTACGCACTGATCGGTCGTGTCAATTCTACGCGTCACCTGCTCCAGCTCGGTTACGCACGGTTCGGTGACGCATCATCCATGGCGCGTGCATCACCAGCTGGGTTACGCACCGTGACGGTTATGCAAAATCCACGCTTCATTCTGATTCAACGCACCATCCTGCTCGGTTACGCACATTTCGGCGACGCACCATCCGTTCTGCATGGTGCGTGCATCACCGACTAGGTTATGCATGGAGCCTTTCACACAAAATCCTCATGCATCCGGTCGTGTCGTTGCGTCGCGTAACCTGGGGATGATAAAGTTACGCAAAATCGACGCTGCATCCGGTCGTGTCGAATCAGCATGTAACCTGTACAGGGCACTGTCCGTGGAGTGTGATGCAACATTGAATGGGTCGTGTCGAATGCAGCTTACGCACCGTCCTTGATGCTTGATCCAACATTGACTGGGTCGTGTCGCTGCATCGCGTAACCTAAACTCGCAAAGGTTACGCAAAATCCATGCTGCATCCGGTCGTGTCGATTCAGCACGTAGCTTGCACTGGTAAACCACCGTCTGTGCTGCTTGATTGATGCAACACCGACTGGGTTATGCACGAAGTCTGTCACGCAAAATCCCCATGCATCTGGTCGTGTCGTTGCATCGCGTAACCTAGGGCCGATAAAGTTACGCAAAATCGACGCTGCATCCGGTCGTGTCGAATCAGCGTGTAACCTGTACAGGGCATCGTCTGTGGAGTGTGATGCAACACCGAATAGGTCGTGTCGAATGCAGCTTACGCACCGTCCTTGATGCTTAATCCAACACTGACTGGGTCATGTCGTTGCATCGCGTAACCTAAACCCGCAAAGGTTATGCAAAATCCACGCTGCATCCGTTCGTGTCAATTCTACGCGTCACCTGCTCCAGCTCGGTTACGCACGGTTCGACGACGCAGCATCCATGGCGCGTGCATCACCAGCTGGGTTACGCACCGCGACGGTTACCCAAAATTCACGCTGCTTTCTGATTCAACACACCATCCTGTTCGGTTACGCACGTTTCGGCGATGCACCATCCGTTCTGCATGGTGCGTGCATCACCGACTGGGTTACACACGGAGTATGTCACGCAAAATCCCTATGCATCATGTCGTGTCGTTGCATCGCATAACCTAGGGCTAATAAAGTTACGCAAAATCCACGCTTGATTCGGTCGTGTCGAATCAGCACGTAACCTGTACAGGGCATCGTCCATGGAGTGTGGTGCAACACCGAATGGGTCGTGTCGAATGCAGCTTACGCACCGTCCTTGAAGCTTGATCCAACACTGACTGGGTCGTTTCGTTGCATCACATAACCTAAACCCGCAAAGGTTACGCAAAATCCACGCTGCATCCGATCGTGTCGATTCAGCGCGTAACCTGCACTGGTTAAGCACCGTCCGTGCTGCTTGATTGATGCAACACCGACTGGGTTATGCACGGAGTCTGTCATGCAAAATCCACATGCATCCGGTCGTGTCGTTGCATCGCGTAACCTAGGGCTGACAAAGTTACGCAAAATCGACGCTGCATCCAGTCGTGTCGAATCAGTGCGTAACCTGTACAGGGCACTGTCCGTGGAGTGTGATGCAACACCGAATGGGTCGTCTCGAATGCAGTTCACGCACCGTCCTTGATGCTTGATCCGACACTGACTGGGTTGTGTCGTTGCATCACGTAACCTAAACCCGCAAAGGTTACGCAAAATCCATGCTGCATCCGGTCGTGTCGATTCAGCGCGTAACCTACTCTGGTTACGCTCCGTCCGTGCTGCTTGATTGACGCAACACCGACTAGGTCATGTCGAATCAGCGCGTAACCACAAGAGGTTACACACCATCCGTGCTCCTTGATGCAACACCGACTGGGTCGTGTCGAATCAGTGCGTAACATGCAGAGGTTACGCACCGTCCGTGCTGCTTGATGCAACACTGACTCGGTTAAGCACGTATTAGGTTACGCACCTTTAAGACGGCTGGCAGCATGGCTCAACACTGACTGGGTTACGCACTGATCGGTCGTGTCAATTCTACACGTCACCTGCTCCAGCTCGGTTACGCACGGTTCGGCGACGCAGCATCCATGGTGCGTGCATCACCAGCTGGGTTACGCACCGTGACGGTTACGCAAAATCCACGCTGCATTCTGATTCAACGCACCATCCTGCTCGGTTACGCACGTTTCGGCGACGCACCGTCCGTTCTGCATGGTGCGTGCATCACCGACTAGGTTATGCATGGAGTCTTTCACGCAAAATCCCCATGCATCCGGTCGTGTCGTTGCGTCGCGTAACCTGGGGACGATAAAGTTACGCAAAATCCACGCTGCATCCGGTCGTGTCGAATCAGCACGTAACCTGTACAGGGCACTGTCCGTGGAGTGTGATGCAACACCGAATGGGTCGTGTCGAATGCAGCTTACGCACCATCCTTGATGCTTGATCCAACATTGACTGGGTCGTGTCGTTGCATCGCGTAACCTAAACTCGCAAAGGTTACGCAAAATCCATGCTGCATCCGGTCGTGTCGATTCAGCACGTAACTTGCATTGGTTAAGCACTGTCTGTGCTGCTTGATTGATGCAACACCGACTGGGTTATGCACGAAGTCTGTCACGCAAAATCCCCATGCATCTGGTCGTGTCGTTGCATCGCGTAACCTAGGGCCGATAAAGTTACGCAAAATCGACGCTGCATCCAGTCGTGTCGAATCAGCGCGTAACCTGTACAGGGCATCGTCTGTGGAGTGTGATGCAACACCGAATAGGTCGTGTTGAATGCAGCTTACGCACCATCCTTGATGCTTGATCCAACACTGACTGGGTCATGTCGTTGCATCACGTAACCTAAACCCGCAAAGGTTATGCAAAATCCACGCTGCATCCGTTCGTGTCAATTCTACGCGTCACCTGCTCCAGCTCGGTTACGCACGGTTCGACGACGCAGCATCCATGGCGCGTGCATCACCAGCTGGGTTATGCACCGCGACGGTTACCCAAAATTCACGCTGCATTCTGATTCAACACACCATCTTGCTCGGTTACGCACGTTTCGGCGACGCACCATCCGTTCTGCATGGTCCGTGCATCACCGACTGGGTTACACACGGAGTATGTCACACAAAATCCCCATGCATCATGTCGTGTCGTTGCGTCGCGTAACCTAGGGCTGATAAAGTTACGCAAAATCCACGCTTCATTCGGTCGTGTCGAATCAGCACGTAACCTGTACAGGGCATCGTCCATGGAGTGTGCTGCAACAGCGAATGGGTCGTGTCGAATGCAGCTTACGCACCGTCCTTGAAGCTTGATCCAACACTGCCTGGGTCATTTCGTTGCATCACGTAACCTAAACCCGCAAAGGTTACGCAAAATCCACGCTGCATCCGGTCGTGTCGATTCAGCACGTAACCTGCACTGGTTAAGCACCGTCCGTGCTGCTTGATTGATCCAACACCGACTGTGTTATGCACGGAGTCTGTCATGCAAAATCCCCATGCTTCCGGTCGTGTCGTTGCATCGCGTAACCTCGGGACGATAAAGTTACGCAAAATCGACACTGCATCTGGTCGTGTCGAATCAGCGCGTAATTGTACAGGGCACGTCCGTGGAGTGTGATGAAACACCGAATGGGTCGTGTCGAATGTAGTTTACGCACCGTCCTTGATGCTTGATACAACACTGACTGGGTCGTGTTGTTGCATCGCGTAACCTAAACCCGCAAAGGTTACGCAAAATCCACGCTGCATCCAGTCGTGTCGATTCAGCGCGTAACTTGCCCTGGTTTTGCACCGTCCGTGTTGCTTGATTGATGCAACACCGACTAGGTCGTGTCGAATCAGTGCGTAACCACAAGAGGTTACGCACCATCCGTGCTGCTTGATGCAACACCGACTGGGTCGTGTCGAATCAGTGCGTAACATGCAGAGGTTACGCACCGTCCGTGCTGCTTGATGCAACACCGACTCGGTTAAGCACGTAATAGATTACACACCTTTAAGACAGCTGGCTGCATGGCTCAACACTGACTGGGTTACGCACTGATCAGTCGTGTCAATTCTACACGTCACCTGCTCAAGCTCGGTTACGCACGGTTCGGCGACGCAGCATCCATGGCACGTGCATCACCAACTGCGTTACGCACCGCGACGGTTACGCAAAATCCACGCTGCATTCTGATTCAACGCACCATCCTGCTCGGTTACGCATGTTTCGGCGACGCACCATCCGTTCTGCATGGTGCGTGCATCACCGACTTGGTTATGCATGGAGTCTTTCACGCAAAATCCCCATGCATCCGGTCGTGTCGTTGCGTCGCGTAACCTGGGGACGATAAAGTTACGCAAAATCCACGCTGCATCCAGTCGTGTCGAATCAACACGTAACATGTACAGGGCACCGTCCGTGGAGTGTGATGCAACACCGAATGGGTCATGTCGAATGCAGCTTACGCACCGTCCTTGATGCTTGATCCAACATTGACTGGGTCGTGTCGTTGCATCGCGTAACCTAAACTCGCAAAGGTTACGCAAAATCCACGCTGCATCCGGTCGTGTCGATTCAGCGCGTAACCTGCACTGGTTAAGCACCGTCTGTGCTGCTTGATTGATGCAACACCGACTGGGTTATGCACGGAGTCTGTCACGCAAAATCCCCATGCATCTGGTCGTGTCGTTGCATCACGTAACCTAGGGCCGATAAAGTTACGCAACATCCACACTGCATCTGGTCGTGTCGAATCAGCACGTAACCTGTACAGGGCATCATCTGTGGAGTGTGATGCAACACCGAATAGGTCGTGTCGAGTGCAGCTTACGCACCGTCCTTGATGCTTGATCCAACACTGACTGGGTCGTGTCGTTGCATCGCGTAACCTAAACCCGCAAAGGTTACGCAAAATCCACGCTGCATCCGGTCGTGTCAATTCTATGCGTCACCTGCTCCAGCTCGGTTATGCACGCTTCGACGACGTAGCATCCATGGTGTGTGCATCACCAGCTAGGTTGCGCACCGTGACGGTTACGCAAAATCCACGCTGCATTCTGATTCAACGCACCATCCTGCTCGGTTACGCATGTTTCGGCGACGCACCATCCATTCTGCATGGTGCTTGCATCACCGACTGGGTTACACATGGAGTCTGTCACCCAAAATCCCCATGCATCTGGTCGTGTCGTTGCATCGCGTAAACTAGGGCCGATAAAGTTACGCAACATCCACGCTGCATCCGGTCGTGTCGAATCAGCGTGTAACCAGTACAGGGCATCGTCTGTGGAGTGTGATGCAAGACCGAATGGGTCGTGTCGAATGCAGCTTACGCACTGTCCTTGATGCTTGATCCAACACTAACTGGGTCGTGTCGTTGCATCGCGTAACCTAAACCCGCAAAGGTTATGCAAAATCCACGCTACATCCGGTCGTGTCGATTCAACGCGTAACCTGCTCTGGTTATGCACCGTCCGTGCTGCTTGATTGATGCAACACCGACTAGGTCGTGTCGAATCAGCGCGTAACCACAAGAGGTTACGCACCATCCGTGCTACTTGATGCAACGGCGATTGGGTCGTGTCGAATCAGCACGTAACATGCAGAGGTCAAGCACCGTCTGTGCTGCTTGATGCAACACCGACTCGGTTAAGCACGTAGTAGGTTATGCACCTTTAAGACGGCTGGCTGCATGGCTCAACACCGACTGGGTTACACACTGATCGGTCGCGTCAATTCTACGCGTCACCTGCTCCAGCTCGTTTACGCACGGTTCGACGACGCAGCATCCATGGCGCGTGCATCACCAGCTGGGTTACGCACCGCGACGGTTTCACAAAATCCACGCTGCATTCTGATTCAACGCACCATCCTACTCGGTTACGCACGTTTCGGCGACGCACCATCCGTTCTGCATGGTGCGTGCATCACCTACTGGGTTACGCACAGAGTCTTTCACGCAAAATCCCCATGCATCCGGTCATGTCGTTGCGTCACGTAACCTGGGGCTGATAAAGTTACGTAAAATCCACGCTGCATCCGGTCGTGTCGAATCAGCATGTAACCTGTACAGGGCACCATCCGTGGAGTGTGATGCAACACCGAATGGGTCGTGTCAAATGCAACTTACGCACCGTCCTTGATGCTTGATCCAACATTGACTGGGTCGTGACGTTGCATCGCGTAACCTAAACTCGCAAAGGTTACGCAAAATCCACACTACTTCCGGTCGTGTCGCTTTAGCGCATAACCTGCACTGGTTAAGTACCGTTTGTGCTGCTTGATTGATGCAACACCGACTGGGTTATGCACGGAGTCTGTCACGCAAAATCCTCAAGCATCTGGTCGTGTCGTTGCATCACGTAACCTAGGGCCGATAAAGTTATGCAACATCCACGCTGCATCCGGTCATGTCGAATCAGCACGTAACCTATAGAGGGCATCGTCTATGGAGTGTGATGCTACACCGAATCGGTCGTGTCGAATGCAGCTTAAGCACCATCCTTGATGCTTGATCCAACACTGACTGGGTCGTGTCGTTGCATCGCGTAACCTAAACCCACTAAGGTTACGCAAAATCCACGCTACATCCGGTTGTGTCGATTCAGCGCGTAACCTGCTCTGGTTATGCACCGTCCGTGGTGCTTGATTGATGCAACACCGACTAGGTCGTGTCGAATCAGCGCGTAACCACAAGAGGTTACGCACCATCCGTGCTGCTTGATGCAACACCGATTGGGTCGTGTCGAATCAGCACGTAACATGCAGAGGTTACACACCGTCCGTGCTGCTTGATGCAGCACCGACTCGGTTAAGCTCGTAGTAGGTTACGCACCTTTAAGACGGCTGGCTGCATGGCTCAACACTGACTGGGTTACGCACTGATCGGTCATGTCAATTCTGCGCGTCACCTGCTCCAGCTCGGTTACGCACGGTTCGGCGACGCAGCATCCCATGGCACGTGCATCACCGATTAGGTTACGCACCGCGACGGTTACGCAAAATCCACGCTGCATTCTGATTCGACGCACCATCCTGCTCGGTTACGCACGTTTCGGCGATGCACCATCCGTTCTGCATGGTGCGTGCATCACCGACCGGGTTACGCATGGAGTCTTTCACGCAAAATCCCCATGCATCCGGTCGTGTCGTTGCATCGCGTAACCTGGGGCCGATAAAGTTAGGCAAAATCCACGCTGCATCCGGTCGTGTCGAATCAGCACGTAACCTGTACAGGGCACCGTCCGTGGAGTGTGATGCAACACCGAATGGGTCGTGTCGAATGCAGCTTACGCACCGTCCTTGATGCTCGATCCAACATTGACTGGGTCGTGACGTTGCATCGCGTAACCTAAACTCACAAAGGTTACGCAAAATCCACGTTGCATCCGGTCGTGTCGATTCAGCACGTAACCTGCACTGGTTAAGCACCGTCTGTGCTGCTTGATTGATGCAACACCGACTGGGTTATGCACGGAGTCTGTCACGCAAAATCCCCATGCATCTGGTCGTGTCGTTGCATCGCGTAACCTAGGGCCGGTAAAGTTATGCAACATCCACGCTGCATCCGGTCGTGTCGAATCAGCGCGTAACCTGTACAGGGCATCGTCTATGGAGTGTGATACAACACCGAATGGGTCGTGTCAAATGCAGCTTACGCACCATCCTTGATGCTTCATCCAACACTTACTGGGTCGTGTCGTTGCATCGCGTAACCTAAACCCGCTAAGGTTACGCAAAATCCGTGCCACATCCGGTCGTGTCGAGTCAACACGTAACCTACTTTGGTTACGCACCGTCCGTGTTGCTTGATTGATGCAACACCGACTAGGTCGTGTCAAATCAGCGCGTAACCACAAGTGGTTACGCACCATCCGTGCTTCTTGATGCAACACCGACTGGGTCGTGTCGAATCAGCACGTAACATGCAGAGGTTACGCACCGTCCGTGCTGCTTGATGCAACACCGAATCGGTTAAGCACGTAGTTGGTTACGCACCTTTAAGACGGCTGGCTGCATGGCTTAACACTGACTGGGTTACGCACTGATCGGTCGTGTCGATTCTAAGTGTCAGCTGTTCTAGCTCGGTTACGCATGGTTTGGCGACACAGCATCCCATGGCACGTGCATCACTGACTGGGTTACGCACTGTGACGGTTACGCAAAATACACGATGCATTCGGATTCGACGCACCATCCTGCTCGGTTATGCACATTTCGGCGACACACCATCTGTTCTGCATGGTGCGTGCATCACCGACTGGGTTACGCACGGAGTCTGTCACGCAAAATCCCCATGCATCCAGTCGTGTCGTTGCATCACGTAACCTGGGGCCGATAAAGTTACGCAAAATCCACATTGCATCCGGTCGTGTCAAATCAGCGCGTAACCTGTACAGGGCCCCGTCCGTGGAGTGTGATGCAACACCGAATGGGTCATGTCGAATGCAGCTTACGCATCTTCCTTGATGCTTGATCCAACACTGTCTGGGTCGTGTCGTTGCATCACGTAACCTAAACCCGCAAAGGTTACACAAAATCCATGGTGCATCCGGTCGTGTCGATTCATCGCGTAACCTGCTCTAGTTACGCACCGTCCGTGCTACTTGATTGATGCAACACCGACTGTGTCGTGTCGAATCAGTGCGTAACCACAAGAGGTTATGCAGCATCCGTGCTGTTTGATGCAACACCGACTGGGTCGTGTCGAATCAGCGCGTAACATGCTGAGGTTACCACCGTCCATGCTGCTTGATGCAACACCGATTCGGTTAAGCACGTAGTAAGCTACGCACCTTTAAGACGGCTGGCTGCATGGCTCAACATTGACTGGGTTACGCACTGATCGGTCGTGTCGATTCTACGCGTCAGCTACTCCAGCTCTGTTATGCACGGTTCGGCGACGCAGCATTCCATGGCACGTGCATCCCCGACTGGGTTACGCACTGTGACGGTTACGAAAAATCCACGCTGCATTCTGATTCGACGCACCATCCTGCTCGGTTATGCACGTTTCGGCGACGCACCTTCTATTCTGCATGGTGCGTGCATCATCAACTGGGTTACGCACGGAGTCTGTCACGCAAAATCCCCATGCATCCGGTCCTGTCGTTGCATCGCATAACCTGGGGTCGATAAAGTCACACAAAATCCACGCTACATCCGGTCGTGTCGAATCAGCGTGTAACTTGTACAGGGCACTGTCCGTGGAGTGTGATGCAACACCGAATGGGTCGTGTCGAATGCAGCTTACGCACCATCCTTGATGCTTGATCCAACACTGACTGGGTCGTGTCGTTGCATCACATAACCTAAACCCGCAAAGGTTACCCAAAATCCGCGCTGCATCCGGTCGTGTCGATTCAGCGCGTAACCTGCACTGGTTACGCACCGTTCGTGCTCCTTGATTGATGCAACACCGACTGGGTTACGCACGGAGTCTGTCACGCAAAATCCTCATGCATCCAATCGTGTCGTTGCATCGCGTAACCTGGGGCTGATAAATTTACGCAAAATCCACACTGCATCCGGTCATGTCGAATCAGCGCGTAACTTGTACAGGGCACCGTCCATGGAGTGTGATGCGACACCGAATGGGTCGTGTCGAATGCAGCTTACGCACCGTCCTTGATGCTTGATCCAACACTGTCTGGGTCGTGTCGTTGCATCATGTAACCTAAACCCGCAAACGTTAGGCAAAATCCACGCTGCATCCGGTTGTGTCGATTCAGCGCGTAACCTACTCTGGTTACGCACCGTCCGTGTTGCTTGATTGATGCAACACCGACTGGGTCGTGTCGAATCAGCGCGTAACCACAAGAGGTTACGCAGCATCCGTGCTGCTTGATGCAACACTAACTGGGTCGTGTCGAATCAGCGCGTAACATGCAGAGGTTACGCACCGTCCGTGCTACTTGATGCAACACCGACTCGGTTAAGCACGTAGTAGGCTACGCACCTTTAGGACGGCTGGCTGCATGGCTCAACACTGACTGGGTTACGCACTGATCGGTCGTGTCGATTCTACGCGTCAGCTGCTCCAGCTCTGTTACGCACGGTTCGGCGATGCGACATCCCATGCCACGTGCATCACCGATTGGGTTACGCACCGTGACGGTTACGCAAAATCCACACTGCATTCTGATTCGACGCACCATCCTGCTCGGTTATGCACGTTTTGGCGACGCACCATCTGTTCTGCATGGTGCGTGCATCATTAACTGGGTTACGCACGGAGTCTGTCACGCAAAATCCCCATGCATCCGGTCCTATCTTTGCATCGCGTAACCTGTGGCCGATAAAGTCACGCAAAATCCACGCTGCATCCGGTCGTGTCGAATCAGCGCGTAACTTGTACAGGACACCGTCCGTGGAGTGTGATGCAACACCGAATGGGTCGTGTCGAATGCAGCTTACGCACCATCCTTGATGCTTGACCCAACACTGACCGGGTCATGTCGTTGCATCACGTAACGTAAACCCGCAAAGGTTATGCAAAATCCACGCTGCATCCGGTCGTGTCGATTCAGCGCATAACCTGCACTGGTTACGCACCGTCCGTGCTGCTTGATTGATGCAACACCGACTGGGTTACGCACGGAGTCTATCACGCAAAATCCCCATGCATCCAGTCATGTCGTTGCATCGCGTAACCTGGGGCTGATAAAGTTACGCAAAATCCACACTACATCCGGTCATGTCGAATCAGCACGTAACCTGTACAGGGCACCGTCCGTGGAGTGTGATGCAACACCGAATGGGTCGTGTCGAATGCAGCTTATGCACCGTCCTTGATGCTTGATCCAACACTGTCTGGGTCGTGTCATTGCATCACGTAACCTAAACCCGCAAAGGTTATGCAAAATCCACGCTGCATCCGGTCGTATCGATTCAGCGCGTAACCTGCTCTGGTTACGCACCGTCCGTGCTGCTTGATTGATGCAACACCGACTGGGTCGTGTCGAATCAGCGCGTAACCACAAGAGGTTTCGCAGCATCCGTGCTGCTTGATGCAACACCGACTGGGTCGTGTTGAATCAGCACGTAACATGCAGAGGTTACGCACCGTCCGTGCTACTTGATGCAACACCGACTCGGTTAAGCACGTAGTAAGTTACGCACCTTTAAGACGGCTGGCTGCAAGGCTCAACACTGACTGGGTTACGCACTGATCGGTCGTGTCGATTCTACGCGTCAGCTGCTCCAACTCTGTTATGCACGGTTCGGCGACGCAACATCCTATGGCACGTGCATCACCGATTGTGTTACGCACCGTGATGGTTACGCAAAATCCACGCTGCATTATGATTCGACGCACCATCCTGCTCGGTTATGCATGTTTCAGCGACGCACCATCTGTTCGGCATGGTGCGTGCTTCATCAACTGGGTTACACACGGAGTCTTTCACGCAAAATCCCCATGCATCCGGTCCTGTCTTTGCATCGCGTAACCTGTGGCCGATAAAGTCACGCAAAATCCACGCTGCATCCGGTCGTGTCGAATCAGCACGTAACTTGTACAGGGCACCATCCGTGGAGTGTGATGCAACACCGAATGGGTCGTGTCGAATGCAGCTTACACTCCATCCTTGATGCTTGACCCAACACTGAATGGGTCGTGTCGTTGCATCACGTAACCTAAACCTACAAAGTTTACGCAAAATCCACGCTGCATCCGGTCGTGTTGATTCAGCGCGTAACCTACACTGGTTCGCACCGTCCGTGCTGCTTGATTGATGCAACACCGACTGGGTTACGCACGGAGTCTGTCACGCAAAATCCCCATCCATCCAGTCATGTCGTTGCAACGCATAACCTGGGGCTGATAAAGTTACGCAAAATCCACACTGCATCCGGTCGTGTCGAGTCAGCACGTAACCTGTACAGGGCACCGTCCGTGGAGTGTAATGCAACACCGAATGGGTCGTGTCGAATGCAGCTTACGCACCGTCCTTGATGCTTGATCCAACACTGTCTGGGTCGTGTCGTTGCATCATTTAACCTAAACCCGCAAAGGTTACGCAAAATCCACGCTGCATCCGGTCGTGTCGATTCAGCACGTAACCTGCTCTGGTTACGCATCGTCTGTGCTGCTTGATTGATGCAACACCGACTGGGTCGTGTCGAATCAGCGTGTAACCACAAGAGGTTACGCAGCATCCGTGCTTCTTGATACAACACCGACTGGGTCGTGTCGAATCAGCGCGTAACATGCAGAGTGATGAGGACATGACACCCATGCATACGACCATGATTATTGTATGGAATGGAGTAGAAGAAGTCCAGTAAGGGTGTCCAAGTCGAAGAGGAGGCATGAGGCTAATCCGGTTCGAGTCCCCAAGGTGGAGGCCCAAAAGAATTCAAGTTCGAGTCCATTTCGGAGTCCAGGCCCAGTGCGCACTGAAAATGACGTCCAGGTCGCATACGAAGTCGGTTTTGGACGTTCTTTATATGGTGGGAAGTAGAATTTCATAAGGCTTCCAATGGCACAGGTTTCAGGCCCAAATTCGTCCCGAGTCAACGGGAATCGTCGAAAGAAGTTGACGTCCAGAATCTGCCAAGGTGCTGCGTCGCCGGTTTGTTGGGCCTTAAGCCCAAGTTGAGGGCGCCCCATCCTAGGTCGCCCTCAACCCTAGGATGCCCCTCTTCACATACTCAGTAGCCGCCGCATTTAGAACTCGAGTTTGTTTTACAAGTTAGCTTTAGCTACATCCGAACAGCCGCATAGCGCTGCCTTCGTGTATTGCAGACTCCACCTTCGAGTGATATTAAGATTGCTCACCTCGAATTCTTGTTCGTTCTTCGATTGCGTACAGGAATTGATCTTCGTGATCAGGTTGATCTTGCGCCAGCAAGGTCGGTAACCATCGGGAGTTGGTTCAGCGATTGTATTGGTGCTTCGAGTCTCGCTCGTCGTAGTCGGATCGTGAGGGTCGCCTCCCACCAGATCGAAGTTATCTCCACTCACCGAAAGATCGGGCACTCCGCCTCTATCAAGTGGTATCAGTTTTCCAGGTTGATCGGTGAGTTTATCGAGTGTTTTTATTTCCTACAGTCCACAAAAGCCAAATAAAAATTTATTTTTAGGTTAGAACCTTGTCCCAGCAACCCTTTTAGCCTCGCACTTTCATTCAATAACTTGCTTTGTTGAGTTTTCGTGATTGTTCGTTCAATCGTTGCTGGTTACTTGTGTTTTATCTTTTGTTTCTTGTTTTCTCCTAACCCTAGCCGCACACCACCACCTTCCTGCCGCCGCCGCCCTACCACCTTGCCAATCCTCCTCGCGCGCACCACCCCCCCTCGCGGTTGGGTGCTTGGGCCGCGCACTGTCCCCCCCATCGTGGGATGCCAGGACTACGAGTCCGTGCCTAGCGCACCCCCCCTCGCGGTTGAACCGCACGCCGACCCCCCCCATCCCCGATCGCCCACCCCCCCTCGCCTGGAGTCCGAACCAAAGTAAAAAAAGGAAAAGAATCAAAAAAAAGAAAGAGAAAGTCAAAAAAAGGAAAGAAACAAAAAAAACAAAGTAGGACGTTTCCAGCAGGGAGAAGGAGGTAGTCCAGTTCGGAAGGGAGACCGTGGCCTTCACGCCGCGCCCCCCCTCCCACAACGTGTGCGTTCCCCCCCTTTTTGTTTTCACGCCGTGCTCCCCCCTCCTGCTGCTTTCCCTCCCACACCGTGCACATCACCCCCCTCGCTCTTCCATTCTTTTTCGCACTGGTAATCAGTAGCTTTTGTGACGTATTTAGCACTCTTATTCAACTTTGCATTATTGTTTTGATTGTGCTAATCCTTGACTTGAGTGCAGCCTACCCAGACCTCCACATATTTCTCCGACGAGCAGATTTTGTTTCTCCAGGCAATCGCTCCTGCAATCTTTCGCGAGTTCCACCGGTTGGTTGCAGGTTGCCCCTGTTTGCATGGTAAGAACGTATAAGAATTTGATAACAGCACTAGTTTGAGAGCCTTGTGAGCCATTCCACCCCTGTTTTTGGTCTCGTTTTGTTTTGTGTTTGCGCTAACCATGGCAAAAGACGTAGAGAAGAAGGATGAACAGTCGCAGCTCGACACCATTGTGTCACACCTCGATGCAATGAAAACACAGATCACAAGTTTACAGAAGGAGATGGATGCTGGAGACCTCCGTGGACTAAGCCGTGCGTTCATCCGTGGTGGTAATGATACTTTTGCTGAGCTTACATTTAAAATCCCACCTTACAATGGCAAATATGATCCTGCTGCATATCTTGATTGGGAATTAGAGGTCGCACAGAAATTTTCATGTCATGATATTCCTGCTTGTTCTCAAGTTAAAGCTGCTTTTAGTGTATTTACTGATTTTGCTTTAATGTGGTGGCGTGCATATGAACAAAAACATCCCACTACCACTCCCACCACTTGGGCTGATTTAAAAGCTACTATGCGACACAAATTTGTGCCTTCCTATTTTGCCCGAGATTTGCTTAATAAATTGCAGCATTTTCAACAAGGTCAACAATCTGTGGAGGAATATTACCAAGAACTACAAAAGGGTATGATTCATTGTGGTTTAGTTGAGACGGATGCCGCTGCTATGGCACGTTTTCGTGGTGGTTTGAACCGCGAAATTCAGGATATACTTGATTATGAGGAGAATACTGATATGACCACATTATTTGAATATGCTTGCAAAGCTGAATGTGAAGTGCAGGGACGTCGCTCGAAGACATATTCTAACTCTTTTGCAGGAAGAAGCTCGACATCCAGCTCATCGGCCGCTCTCCCTGCGCCATCCACGCCCACCGCTACACCACGCGAGAGGACGGCCGCACCTGCAGGCGCATCCTCATGTACAAATTCAGAACCATCACTCCACAATACACTGAATACTCCTACTGAGAACATAGGTAATGCCCATGGGTGCTGCACTCACGGAAGGTGAGAATTCTGTTAATGTGCTGAATTTTTCCACAAATCATGCTTTAGTTGTGGAATTCATAGTGGAACCATCTCTTGATTTATCTTTGTCCCATGGTGATTTGCTTGATGTTTCTTGTGATAAAGTTGAATTATGTGCTACTACTTCAGTTTTACATGCAAGTGCTGAAAATAAACATATTAGGCATGTTGCTAGTAAAAACGATCAGCTACATTTGTTGTCTTCTTTACATACCTTGGGTTACATTGAATTTGATGATTTGTGTAATCTAGATTGTTTAGAAGAGAGACTTTTTGCATATACTGATTTGCCATGGTTGTCTAGACATTCATATCATGTAATTGGCAAATATAATAACAAAGGACAATATATGGTACATCGGGTTTACATTTGTACAAATCTGAATTCTCCTTTTGTTGTGCACGATTGTGATCGATTAGAGGGTAACCATCCTACAAATATTTTCACATGTTCCTCTAGTAGTTTTGTTTCACAAGAAGGGAAGCATTGCTGGTGGCTCCCTATGATTTTTGTTGCTAAATTTTCTTGCAGGCAACCAGCCATTAGTGTTGTGTCTTTTGTTGGTGCTAATCTTTTGCAGGATAGTAATGACAAACCTCATGCGTTTTTCGATAACGAATTCTGCAGAGATGCCGAAAATTTGATGCGACATGACATGATACACATTTGGAAACATGGTCACATTCCTCCTCACAATTGTTTTGGTTTGCTTTATTTGCGCAACCCCGTTCTCCCTTGTGTTGTGCAGGATCGTTTTCACGTACACTCGACGTCGAGGACGACTTTTCTTCAAGAAGGGGGGATGATGAGGACATGACACCCATGCATACGACCATGATTGGTGTATGGAATGGAGTAGAAGAAGTCCAGCAAGGGTGTCCAAGTCGAAGAGGAGGCACGAGGCTAATCTGGTTCGAGTCCCCAAGGCGGAGGCCCAAAAGAATTCAAGTTCGAGCCCAGTTCGGAGTCCAGGACCAGTGCGCACTAAAAACGACGCCCAGGTCGCATACGAAGTCGGTTTTAGACGTTCTTTATATGGATGGAAGCAGAATTTCATAAGGCTTCCAATAGCACAGGTTTGAGGCCCAAATTCGTCCCGAGTCAACGGGAATCGTCGATAGAAGCTGACGTCCAGAATCTGCCAAGGTGCTGCGTCGTCGGTTTGTTGGGCCATAAGCCCAAGTTGAGGGCGCCCCATCCTAGGTCGCCCTCAACCCTAGGACGCCCCTCTTCATATACTCAGTAGCCACCAAATTGAGAACTCGAGTTTGTTTTACAAGTTAGCTTTAGCTACATCTGAACAGCCGCATAGCGTTGCCTTCGTGTATTGCAGACTCCACCTTCGAGTGATATTAAGATTTCTCACCTCGAATTCTTGTTCGTTCTTCGATTGCGTACAGGAATTGATCTTCGTGATCAGGCTGATCTTGCGCCAGCAAGGTCGGTAACCATCGGGAGTTGGTTCATCGATTGCATTAGCGTTTTGACTCACGCTCGTCGTAGTCGGATCGTGAGGGTCGCCTCCCACCAGATCGAAGTTATCTCCACTCACCGAAAGATCGGGTACTCCGCCTCTATCACAGAGGTTACGCACCATCCGTGCTGCTTGATGCAACACCGACTCGGTTAAGCACGTAGTAAGCTACGCACCTTTAAGACGGGTGGCTGCATGGCTCAACACTGACTCGGTTACGCACTGATCGGTCGTGTCGATTCTACGTGTCAGCTGCAACAGCTCTGTTACGCACGGTTCGGCGACGCAGCATCCCATGGCACGTGCGTCACCAACTGGGTTACGCACCGTGACGGTTACGCAAAATCCACGCTGCATTCTGATTCGACGCACCATCCTGCTCGGTAATGCACGTTTTGGCGACGCACCATCTGTTCTGCATGGTGCGTGCATCATCGACTGAGTTACGCACGGAGTCTATCACGCAAAATCCCCATGCATCCGGTCCTGTCGTTGCATCGTGTATCCTGGGGCTGATAAAGTTATGCAAAATCCACGCTGCATCCGGTCGTGTCGAATCAGCACGTAACTTGTACAGGGCAGCGTCCGTGGAGTGTGAAGCAACACCGAATGGGTCGTGTCGAATGCAGCTTACGCACCATCCTTGATGCTTGATCCAACACTGACTGGGTCATGTCGTTGCATCACGTAACCTAAACCCGCAAAGGTTACGCAAAATCCACGCTACATCCGGTCGTGTCGATTCAGCGCGTAACCTGCACTGATTACGTACCGTTCGTGCTGCTTGATTGATCCAACACCGACTGGGTTACGCATGGAGTCTGTCACGCAAAATCCCAATGCATCCAGTTGTGTCGTTGCATCGCGTAACCTGGGGCTGATAAAGTTACGCAAAATCCACACTGCATCCGATCGTGTCGAATCAGCGTGTAACTTGTACACGGCACCGTCCGTGGAGTGTGATGCAACACCGAATGGGTCGTGTCGAATGCAGCTTACGCACCATCCTTGATGCTTGACTATCTGGGTCGTGTAGTTGCATCACGTAACCTAAACCCGCAAATGTTACGCAAAATCCACGCTGCATCCGGTCGTGTCGATTCAGCGCGTAACCTACACTGGTTACGCACCGTCCGTGCTGCTTGATTGATGCAACACCGACTGGGTTACGCACGGAGTCTGTCACGCAAAATCCCCATGCATCCGGTCCTGTCGTTGCATCGCGTAACCTGGGGCGGATAAAGTTACGCAAAATCCACACTGCATCCAGTCGTGTCGAATCAGCGTGTAACTTGTACAGGGCACCGTCTGTCGAGTGTGATGCAACACCGAATGGGTCGTGTCGAATGCAGCTTACGCACGATCCTTGATACTTGATCCAACACTGACTGGGTCATGTCATTGCATCACGTAACCTAAACCCGCAAAGGTTACGCAAAATTCACGCTGCATCCGGTCGTGTCGATTCAGCACGTAACCTGCACTGGTTACGCACCGTCCGTGCTGCTTGATTGATGGAACACCAACTGGGTTACGCACGTAGTCTGTCACGCAAAATCCCCATGCATCCAGTCGTGTTGTTGCATCGCGTAACCTGGGGCTGATAAAGTTATGCAAAATCCACACTGCATCCGGTCGTGTTGAATCAGCACGTAACCAGTACGGGGCACCGTCTGTGGAGTGTGATGCAACACCGAAATGGTCGTGTCGAATGCAGCTTACGCACCATCCTTGATGCTTGATCCAACACAGTTTGGGTCGTGTCGTTGCATCACGTAACCTAAACACGCAAAGGTTACGCAAAATCCACGCTGCATCCGGTCGTGTCGATTCAGCGCGTAACCTGCTCTGGTTACGCACCGTCCGTGCTGCTTGATTGATGCAACACCGACTGGATCGTGTCGAATCAGCACGTAACCACAAGAGGTTACGCAGCATCCATGCTGCTTGATGCAACACCAACTGGGTCGTGTCGAATCAGCGCGTAACATGCAGAGGTTACGCACCGTCCATGCTACTTGATGCAACACCGACTCAGTTAAGCACGTAGTAAGCTACGCACCTTTAAGATGGCTGGCTTCATGGCTCAACATGGCTGGCTGCATGGTCGTGTCGATTCTACGCGTCAGCTGCAACAGCTCTGTTACGCACGGTTCGGTGATGCAGCATCCCATGGCATGTGCATCACCGACTAGGTTACGCACCGTGACGGTTACGCAAAATCCACGCTGCAATCTGTTTCGACGCACCATCCTGCGCGGTTATGCACGTTTCAGCGATGCACCATCTGTTCTGCATGGTGCGTGCATCATTGACTGGGTTACGCAGGGAGTCTGTCACGCAAAATCCCCATGCATCCGGTCCTGTCGTTGCATCGTGTAACCTAGGCCGATAAAGTTACGCAAAATCCACACTGCATCCGGTCGTGTCGAATCAGCGTGTAACTTGTACAGGGCACCGTCCGTGAAGTGTGATGCAACACCGAATGGGTCGTGTCGAATGCAACTTACGTACCATCCTTGATGCTTGATCCAACACTGACTGGGTCATGTCGTTGCATCACGTAACCTAAACCCACAAAGGTTACGCAAAATCCACGCTGCATCCGGTCGTGTCGATTCAGCGCCTAACCTGCACTGGTTACGCACCGTCCGTGCTGCTTGATTGATGCAACACCGACTGGGTTACGCACGGAGGCTGTCACGCAAAATCCCCATGCATCCAGTCGTGTTGTTGCATCACGTAACCTGGGGCTGATAAAGTTACGCAAAATCCACACTGCATCCGGTCGTGTCGAATCAGCGTGTAACCCGTACAGGGCACCATCTGTGGAGTGTGATGCAACACCGAATGGGTCGTGTCGAATGCAGCTTACACACCGTCCTTGATGCTTGATCCAACACTGTCTGGGTCGTGTCGTTGCATCACGTAACCTAAACCCGCAAAGGTTATGCAAAATCCATGCTGCATCCGGTCGTGTCGATTCAGCGCGTAACCTGCTCTGGTTACGCACCGTCCGTGCTGCTTGATTGATGCAACACCGACTGGATCGTGTCGAATCAGCGCGTAACCACAAGAGGTTACGCTGCATCCGTGCTGCTTGATGCAACACCGACTGGGTCGTGTAAACTCAGCGCGTAACATGCAGAGGTTACGCACCGTCCATGCTGCTTGATGCAACACCGACTCGGTTAACCACGTAGTAAGCTACGCACCTTTAAGATGGCTGGCTGCATGGTCGTGTCGATTCTACGTGTCAGCTGCAACAGCTCTGTTACGCACGGTTCGGTGACGTAGCATCCCATGGCATGTGCATCACCGACTGGGTTACGCACCATGACGGTTACGCAAAATCCACGCTGCATTCTGATTCGACGCACCATCCTGCTCGGTTATGCACGTTTCGGCGATGCACCATCTGTTCTGCATGGTGCGTGCATCATTGACTGGGTTACGCGCGGAGTCTGTCACGCAAAATCGCCATGCATCCGGTCCTGTCGTTACATCGCGTAACCTGGGGCCGATAAAGTTACGCAAAATCCACACTGCATCCGGTCGTGTCGAATCAGCGTGTAACTTGTACAGGGCACCGTCTGTGGAGTGTGATGCAACACCGAATGGGACGTGTCGAATGCAGCTTACGCACCATCCTTGATGCTTGATCCAACACTGACTGGGTCATGTCGTTGCATCACGTAACCTAAACCCGCAAAGGTTACGCAAAATCCACGCTGCATCCGGTCGTGTCGATTCAGCGCGTAACCTGCACTAGTTACGCACCGTTCGTGCTGCTTGATTGATGCAACACCGACTGGGTTACGCACGGAGTCTGTCACACAAAATCGCCATGCATCCAGTCGTGTTGTTGCACCGCGTAACCTAGGGCTGATAAAGTTACGCAAAATCCAAACTGCATCCGGTCGTGTCGAATCAGCGCGTAACCCATACAGGGCACCATCCGTGGAGTGTGATGCAACACCGAATGGGTCGTGTCGAATGCAGCTTATGCACCGTCCTTGATGCTTGATCCAACACTGTCTGGGTCGTGTCGTTGCATCACGTAACCTAAACCCGCAAAGGTTACGCAAAATCCACGCTGCATCCGGTCGTGTCGATTTAGCGTGTAACCTGCTCTGGTTACGCACCGTCCGTGCTGCTTGATTGATGCAACACCGACTGGATCGTGTCGAATCAGCGCGTAACCACCAGAGGTTACGCAGCATCCGTGCTGCTTGATGCAACACCGACTGGGTCGTGTCGAATCAGCGCGTAACATGCAGAGGTTACGCACCGTCCATGCTGCTTGATGCAACACCGACTCGGTTAAGCACGTAGTAAGCTACGCACCTTTAAGATGGCTGGCTGCATGGCTCAACATGGCTGGCTACATGGTCGTGTCGATTCTACGCGTCAGATGCAACAGCTATGTTACGCACGGTTCGGCGACGCAGCATCCCATGGCATGTGCATCACCGACTGGGTTACGTACCGTGACGTTTACGCAAAATCCACGCTGCATTCTGATTCGACACACCATCCTGCTTGGTTATGCACGTTTAGGCAATGCACCATCTGTTCTGCATGGTGCGTGCATCATTGACTGGGTTATGCACAGAGTCTGTCATGCAAAATCTCCATGCATCTGGTCCTGTCGTTGCATCGCGTAACCTGGGACTGATAAAGTTACGCAAAATCCATGCTGCATCCGGTCGTGTCAAATCAGCGCATAACTTGTACAGGGCACCGTCCGTGGAGTGTGATGCAACACCGAATGGGTCGTGTCGAACGCAGCTTACGCACCATTCTTGATGATTGATCCAACACTGACTGGGTCATGTCGTTGCATCACGTAACCTAAACCCGCAAAGGTTACGCAAAATCCACGCTGCATCCAGTCGTGTCGATTCAGCGCGTAACCTGCACTGGTTACGCACCGTTCGTGCTGCTTGATTGATGCAACTCCGATTGGGTTACGCACGGAGTCTGTCACGCAAAATTCCCATGCATCCAGTCGTGTCGTTGCATCGCGTAACCTAGGGATTATAAAGTTACGCAAAATCCACACTGCTTCCAGTCGTGTCGAATCAGCGTGTAACCTGTACAGGGCACCGTCCGTGGAGTGTGATGCAACACCGAATGGGTCGTGTCGAATACAGCTTACGCACCGTCCTTGATGCTTGATCCAACACTATCTGGGTCGTGTCATTGCATCACATAACCTAAACCAGCAAAGGTTACGCAAAATCCACGTTGCATCCGATCGTGTCGATTCAGCACATAACCTACACTAGTTACGCACCGTCCGTGCTGCTTGATTGATGCAACACCGACTGGGTTACACACGGAGTCTGTCACGCAAAATCACCATGCATCCAGTCGTGTCGTTGCATCGCGTAACCTGGGGCAGATAAAGTTACGCAAAATCCACACTGCATCCGGTCGTGTCGAATCAGCGCATAACCTATATAGGGCACCGTCCGTGGAGTGTGATGCAACACCGAATGGGTCGTGTCGAATGCAGCTTACGCACCGTCCTTGATGCTTGATCCAACAGTGTCTAGGTCGTGTCGTTGCATCACGTAACCTAGACCCGCAAAGGTTACGCAAAATCCACGCTGCATCCGGTCGTGTCGATTCAGCGCGTAACCTGCTCTGGATACGCACCGTCCGTGCTGCTTGATTGATCCAACACCGACTGGGTCGTGTCGAATCGGTGCGTAACCACAAGCGGTTACGCAACATCTGTGCTGCTTGATGCAACACCGACTGGGTCGTGTCGATTCAGCGCGTAACTTACACTAGTTACGCACCGTCCGTGCTGCTTGATTGATGCAACACCGACTGGGTTACGCACGGACTTTGTCACACAAAATCCCCAAGCATCCAGTCTTGTCATTGCATCGCGTAACCTGGGGCTGATAAAGTTTCGCATAATCCACTCTGCATCCGGTCGTGTCGAATCAGCGTGTAACCTGTACAGGGCACCGTCCGTGGAGTGTGATGCAACACCGAATGGGTCGTGTCGAATGCAGCTTACGCACCGTCCTTGATGCTTGATCCAACACTGACTGGGTCATGTCGTTGCATCACGTAACCTAAACCCGCAAAGGTTACGCAAAATCCACGCTGCATCCGGTCGTGTCGATTCAGCGCGTAACCTGCACTGGTTACGCACCGTTCGTGCTGGTTGATTGATGCAACACCGACTGGGTTACGCATGGAGTCTGTCACGCAAAATCCCCATGCATCCAGTTGTGTCGTTGCATCGCGTAACCTGGGGCTGATAAAGTTATGCAAAATCCACACTGCATCCGGTCGTGTCAAATCAGCGTGTAACCTGTACAGGGCACTGTCCGTGGAGTGTTATGCAACACCGAATGGGTCGTGTCGAATGCAGCTTACGCACCATCCTTGATGCTTGATCCAACACTATCTGGGTCGTGTTGTTGCATCACGTAACCTAAACCCGCAAAGGTTACGCAAAATCCACGCTGCATCCGATCGTGTCGATTCAGCGCGTAACCTACACTGGTTACGCACCGTCCGTGCTGCTAGATTGATGCAACACTGACTGGGTTACGCAGGGAGTCTGTCGCGCAAAATCTCCATGCATCCAGTCGTGTCGTTGCATCGCGTAACCTGGGGCTGATAAAGTTACGCAAAATCCACACTGCATCTGGTCGTGTCGAATCAGTGCGTAACCTGTATAAGGCACCGTCCGTGGAGTGTGATGCAACACCGAATGGGTTGTGTCAAATGCAGCTTACGCACCGTCCTTGATGCTTGATCCAACAGTTTCTGGGTCGTGTCGTTGCATCCGTAACCTAGACCCGCAAAGGTTACGCAAAATCCACGCTGCATCCGGTCGTGTCGATTCAGCGCGTAACCTGCTCTGGTTACGCACCGTCCGTGCTGCTTGATTGATGCAACACCGACTGGGTCGTGTCGAATCAGCGCATAACCATAAGAGGTTACGCAGCATCCGTGCTGCTTGATGCAACACCGACTGGGTCGTGTTGAATCAGCGCGTAACATGCAGAGGTTACGCACCGTCCGTGCTGCTTGATGCAACACCGACTCATTTAAGAACGTAGTAAGCTACGCACCTTTAAGACGGCTGGCTGCATGGCACAACACTGACTGGACTACGTACTGATCGGTCGTGTCGATTCTACGTGTCAGCTGCTCCAGCTCTGTTACGCACGGTTCGGCGACACAGCATCACATGGCACGTGCATCACTGACTAGGTTACGCACCGTGACGGTTACGCAAAATCCACGCTGCATTCTGATTCGCCGCACCATCCTGCTCGGTTATGCACGTTTCGGTGATGCACCATCTGTTCTGCATGGTGCGTGCATCATCGACTAGGTTACGCACGGAGTCTGTCATGTAAAATCACCATGCTTCCAGTCGTGTCGTTGCATCGCGTAACCTGGGGCAGATAAAGTTACGCAAAATCGACACTGCATCCGGTCGTGTCGAATCAGCGCGTAATCTGTACAGGGCACCGTCCGTGGAGTGTGATGCAACACCGAATGGATCGTGTCGAATGCAGCTTACGCACAGTCCTTGAAGCTTGATCCAACACTGTCTAGGTCATATCGTTGCATCACGTAACCTAAACCCCCAAAGGTTACGCAAAATCCATGCTGCATCCGGTCGTGTCGATTCAGCACCTAACCTACACTGGTTACGCACCATCCATGCTGCTTGATTGATGCAACACCGACTGGGTTACGCACGAAGTCTGTCACGCAAAATCCCCATGCATCCAGTCGTGTCGTTGCATCGCGTAACCTGGGGCTGATAAAGTTATGCAAAATCCACACTGCATCCGGTCGCCTCGAATCAGCGCGTAACATGTACAGGGCACTGTTCGTGGAGTGTGATGCAACACCGAATGGGTCGTGTCGAATGCAGCTTATGCACCGTCCTTGATGCTTGATCCAACACTGTCTGGGTCGTGTCGTTGCATCACGTAACCTAAACCCGCAAAGGTTATGCAAAATCCATGCTGCATCCGGTCGTGTCGATTCAGCGACACCGACTGGGTTACGCATGGAGCCTGTCACGCAAAATCCCCATGCATCCGGTCCTGTCGTTGCATCACTTAACCTAGGGCCGATAAAGTTACGCAAAATCCACGCTGCATCCGGTCGTGTCGAATCAGCACATAACTTGTACATGGCACCGTCCATGGAGTGTGATGCAACACCGAATGGGTCGTGTCGAATGCAGCTTACGCACCATCTTTGATGCTTGATCCAACACTGACTGGGTCATGTCGTTGCATCACGTAACCTAAACCCGCAAAGGTTACGCAAAATCCACGCTGCATCCGGTCTTGTCGATTTAGCGCGTAACCTGCACTGGTTACGCACCATCCGTGCTGCTTGATTGATGCAACACCGACTGGGTTATGCACGGAGTCTGTCACGCAAAATCCCCATGCATCAAGTTGTGTCGT
Organism: Cenchrus fungigraminus; assembly: GCA_036936925.1. Taxonomy (NCBI): domain Eukaryota; kingdom Viridiplantae; phylum Streptophyta; class Magnoliopsida; order Poales; family Poaceae; genus Cenchrus; species Cenchrus fungigraminus. Next base: position 85,528,416 of record CM072779.1, on the reverse strand, counting down.
TGCATCGCGTAACCAGGGACTGATAAAGTTACGCAAAATCCACAGTGCATCCGGTCGTGTCGAATCAGCGCGTAACCTGTACAGGGCACCGTCCGTGGAGTGTGATGCAACACCGAATGGGTCGTGTTGAATACAGCTTACACACCGTCCTTGATGCTTGATCCAACACTGTCTGGGTCGTGTCGTTGCATCACGTAACCTAAACCCGCAAAGGTTACGCAAAATCCACGCTGCATCCGGTCGTGTCGATTTAGCGCGTAACCTACTCTGGTTACGCACCGTCCGTGCTGCTTGATTGATGCAACACCGACTGGGTCGTGTCGAATCAGTGCGTAACGACAAGAGGTTACGGAGCATCCGTAACACCGACTGGGTCATGTCGAATCAGCACGTAACATGCAGAGGTTACGCACCGTCCGTGCTACTTGATGCAACACCGACTCGGTTAAGCACGTAGTAAGCTACACACCTTTAAGACGGCTGGCTGCATGGCTCAACATTGACTGGGTTACGAATTGATCGGTCATGTCGATTCTACGCGTCAGCTGCTCCAGCTCTGTTACGCACGGTTCGGCGACACAGCATCCCATGGCACGTGCATCATCGACTGGGTTACGCACCGTGACGGTTACGCAATATCCACGCTGCATTCTGATTCGACGCACCATCCTGCTCGGTTATGCACGTTTCGGTGACACACCATCTGTTCTGCATGGTGCGTGCATCATCGACTGGGTTACGCACGGAGTCTGTCACGCAAAATCCCTATGCATCCAGTCGTGTCGTTGCATCGCGTAACCTGGGGCTGATAAAGTTACGCAAAATCCACACTGCTTCCGGTCATGTCGAATCAGCGCGTAACCTATACAGGGCACCGTCCGTGGAGTGTGATGCAACACCGAATGGATCGTGTCGAATGCAGCTTACGCACCATCCTTGATTCTTGATCCAACGCTATCTGGGTCGTGTCGTTGCATCACGTAACCTAAACCCGCAAAGGTTACGCAAAATCCACGCTGCATCCGATCGTGTCGATTCTGCGCGTAACCTACACTGGTTACGCAGCGTCCGTGCTGCTTGATTGATGCAACACCGACTGGGTTACACACAGAGTCTGTCACGCAAAATCCCCATGAATCCAGTTGTGTTGTTCCATCGCGTAACCTGGGGCTGATAAAGTTACGCAAAATCCACACTGCATCCGGTCGTGTCGAATCAGCGTGTAGCCTATACAGGGCACCGTCCATGGAGTGTGATGCAACACCGAATGGGTCGTGTCGAATGCAGCTTACGCACCGTACTTGATGCTTGATCCAACACTGTCTGGGTCCTGTCGTTGCATCACGTAACCTAAACCCGCAAAGGTTACGCAAAATCCACGCTGCATCCGGTCGTGTCGATTCAGCGTGTAACCTGCTCTGGTTATGCACCGTCCGTACTGCATGATTGACGCAACTCCGACTGGGTCGTGTCGAATCATAGTGTGACCACAAGAGGTTACGTAGAATCTGTGCTGCTTGATGCAACAACGACTGGGTCGTGTCGAATCAGCACGTAACATGCAGAGGTTACGCACCGTCCGTCCTGCTTGATGCAACACCGACTCGGTTAAGCACGTAGTAGGCTACGCACCTTTAAGACGGCTAGCTGCATGGCTCAACACTGACTGGGTTACGCACTGATCGGTCGTGTCGATTCTACGCGTCAGCTGCTCCAGCTCTGTTACGCACGGTTCGGCGATGCAGCATCCCATGGCACGTGCATCACCGACTGGGTTACGCACCGTGACGCTTACGCAAAATCCACGCTGCATTCTGATTCGACGCACCATCCTGCTCGGTTATGCATGTTTCGGCGACACACCATCTGTTCTGCATGGTGCGTGCATCATCGACTGGGTTACGCACGGAGTCTGTCACGCACAATCCCCATGCATCCAGTCGTGTCGTTGCATCGCGTAACCTGGGGCTGATAAAGTTACACAAAATCCGCACTGCATCTGGTCGTGTCGAATCAGCGCGTAACCTGTACAGGGCACCGTCCGTGGAGTGTGATGCAACACCGAATGGATCGTGTCGAATGCAGCTTACGCACCGTCCTTGATGCTTGATCCAACACTGTCTGGCTTGTGTCATTGCATCACGTAACCTAAACCCACAAAGGTTATGCAAAATCCACGCTGCATCCGGTCGTGTCGATTCAGCGTGTAACCTACACTGGTTACGCACCGTCCGTGCTGCTTGATTGATGTAACACCGACTGGGTTACGCATGGAGTCTATCATGCAATATCCCCATGCATCCTGTCGTGTCGTTGCATCACGTAACCTGGGGCAGATAAAGTTACGCAAAATCCACACTGCATCCGGTCGAGTCGAATCAGCGCGTAACGTATATAGGGCACCGTCCGTGGAGTGTGATGCAACACCAAATGGGTCGTGTCGAATGCAGCTTACGCACCATCCTTGATGCTTGATCCTACGCTGACTGGGCCGTGTCGTTGCCTCATGTAACCTAAACCCGCAAAGGTTACGCAAAATCCACGCTGCATCCGGTCGTGTCGATTCAGCACGTAACCTGCACTGGTTACGCACCGTCCGTGCTGCTTGATTGATGCAACACCGACTGGGTTACGCACGGAGTCTCTCACGCAAAATCCCCATGCATCCAGTCGTGTTGTTGCATCGCGTAACCTGGGGCTGATAAAGTTACGCAAAATCCACACTGCATCCGGTCGTGTCGAATCAGGGCGTAACCTGTACAGGGCACCGTCCGTGGAGTGTGATGCAACACCGAATGGGTCGTGTCGAATGCAGCTTACGCACCGTCCTTGATGGTTGATCCAACACTGTCTGGGTCGTGTCCTTGCATCACGTAACCTAAACCCGCAAAGGTTACGCAAAATCCACGCTGCATCTGGTCGTGTCGATTCAGCGTGTAACCTGCTCTGGTTACGCACCGTCCGTGCTGCTTGATTGATGCAACACCGACTGGGTCGTGTCGAATCAGCGTGTAACCACAAGATGTTACGCAGCATCCGTGCTGCTTGATGGAACACCGACTGGGTCGTGTCAAATCAGCGCGTAACATGCAGAGGTTACGCACCGTCCGTGCTGATTGATGCAACAACGACTCGGTTAAGCACGTAGTAAGCTACGCACCTTTAAGACGGCTGGCTGCATGGCTCAACACTGACTGGGTTACGCACTGATCGGTCGTGTCGATTCTACACGTCAGCTGCTCCAGCTCTGTTACGCACGGTTCGGCGACACAGCATCCCATGGCACGTGCATCACCGACTGGGTTACACACCGTGACGGTTATGCAAAATCCACGCTGCATCCGGTCGTGTCGATTCAGCGTGTAACCTACGCTGGTTACGCACCGTCCGTGCTGCTTGATTGATGCAACACCGGCTCGGTTACGCACGGAGTCTGTCACGCAAAATCCCCATGCATCCAGTCGTGTCGTTGCATCGCGTAACCTGGGGCTGATAAAGTTACGCAAAATCCACACTGCATCCGGTCGTGTCGAATCAGCGCGTAACCTGTACAGGGCACCGTCCGTGGAGTGTAATGCAACACCGAATGGGTCGTGTCGAATGCAGCTTACGCACCGTCCTTGATGCTTGATCCAACACAGTCTGGGTCGTGTTGTTGCATCACGTAACCTAAACCCGCAAAGGTTACGCAAAATCTACGCTGCATCCGGTCGTGTCGATTCAGCGCGTAACCTACACTGGATACGCACCGTCCGTGCTGCTTGACTGATGCAACACCGACTGGGTTACACACGGAGTTTGTCACGCAAAATCCCCATGCATCCAGTCGTGTCGTTGCATCGCATAACCTGGGGCTGATAAAGTTACGCAAAATCCACACTGCATCCGGTCGTGTCGAATCAGCACGTAACCTGTACAGGGCACCGTCCGTGGAGTGTGATGCAACACCGAATGGGTCGTGTCGAATGCAGCTTATGCACCGTCCTTGATGCTTGATCCAACACTGTCTGGGTCATGTCGTTGCATCACGTAACCTAAACACGCAAAGGTTACACAAAATCCACGCTGCATCCCGTCGTGTCGATTCAGCGCGTAACCTGCTCTGGTTACGCACCGTCCGTGCTGCTTGATTGATGTAACACCGACTGGGTCGTGTCGAATCAGCGCGTAACCACAAGAGGTTACACAACATCTGTGCTGCTTGATGCAGCACCGACTGGGTCGTGTCGAATCAGAGCGTAACATGCAGAGGTTACGCACCGTCCGTGCTACTTGATGCAACACCGACTCGGTTAAGCACGTAGTAAGCTACGCACCTTTAAGACGGCTGGCTGCATGGCTCAACACTGACTGGGTTACGCACTGATCAGTCGTGTCGATTCTACGTGTCAGCTGCTCCAGCTCTGTTATGCACGTTTCGTCGACGCACCATCTGTTCTGCATGGTGCGTGCATCATCGACTGGGTTACGCACGGAGTCTGTCACGCAAAATCCCCATGCATCCGGTCCTGTCGTTGCATCGCGTAAGCTGGGGCCGATAAAGTCACGCAAAATCCACGCTGCATCCGGTCGTGTCGAATCAGCACGCAACTTGTACAGGGCACCGTCCGTGGAGTGTGATGCAACACCAACTGGGTCGTGTCGAATGCAGCTTACGCACCATCCTTGATGCTTGATCCAACACTGACTGGGTCATGTCGTTGCATCACGTAACCTAAACCCGCAAAGGTTACGCAAAATCCACACTGCATCCGGTCGTGTCGAATCAGCGTGTAACCTATACTGGGCACTGTCCGTGGAGTGTGATGCAACACCGAATGGGTCATGTCGAATGCTGCTTACGCACCATCCTTGATTCTTGATCCAACGCTGACTGGGTCATGTCGTTGCATCACGTAACCTAAACCCGCAAGGGTTACGCAAAATCCACGCTGCATCTGGTCGTGTCGATTCAGCACGTAACCTACACAGGTTACGCACCGTTCGTGCTGCTTGATTGATGCAACACCGGCTGGGTTACGCACGGAGTCTGTCACGCAAAATCCCCAAGCATCCAGTCGTGTCGTTGCATCGCGTAACCTAGGGCTGATAAAGTTACGCAAAATCCACACTGCATCCGGTCGTGTCGAATCAGCGCGTAACCTGTACAGGGCACCGTTCGTGCAGTGTGATGCAACATCGAATGGGTCGTGTCGAATGCAGCTTACGCACCGTCCTTGATGCTTGATCCAACACAGTCTGGGTCATGTTGTTGCATCACGTAACCTAAACCTGGAAAGGTTACGCAAAATCCACGCTGCATCCGGTCGTGTCGATCCAGCGCGTAACCTACACTGGATACGCATCGTCCGTGCTGCTTGATTGATGCAACACCGACTGGGTTACACACGGAGTTTGTCATGCAAAATCCCCATGCATCCAGTCGTGTCGTTGCATCGCATAACCTGGGGCTGATAAAGTTACGCAAAATCCACACTGCATCCGGTCGTGTCGAATCAGCACGTAACCTGTACAGGGCACCGTCCGTGGAGTGTGATGCAACACCGAATGGGTCGTGTCGAATGCAGCTTATGCACCATCCTTGATGCTTGATCCAACACTGTCTGGGTCATGTCGTTGCATCACGTAACCTAAACACGCAAAGGTTACGCAAAATCCACGCTGCATCCCGTCGTGTCGATTCAGCGTGTAACCTGCTCTGGTTACGCACCGTCCGTGCTTCTTGATTGATGTAACACCGACTGGGTCGTGTCGAATCAGCGCGTAACAACAAGAGGTTACACAACATCTGTGCTGCTTGATGCAACACCGACTGGGTCGTGTCGAATCAGCACGTAACATGCAGAGGTTACGCACCGTCTGTGCTGCTTGATGCAACACCGACTCGGTTAAGCACGTAGTAGGCTATGCACCTTTAAGACGGCTGGCTGCATGGCTCAACACTGACTGGGTTACGCACTGATCGGTCGTGTTGATTCTACGCGTCAGCTGCTCCAGCTCTGTTACGCACGGTTCGGCGACGTAGCATCCCATGGCACGTGCATCACTGACTGGGTTACGCACCGTGACGGTTACGCAAAATCCATGCTGCATTCTGATTCGATGCACCATCCTACTTGGTGATGCACGTTTCGGCGACGCACCATCTGTTCTGCATGGTGCATGCATCACCGACTGGGTTACGCACGGAGTCTGTCACGCAAAATCCCCATGCATCCGGTCCTGTCATTGCATCGCGTAACCTGGGGCCGATAAAGTCACACAAAATCTATGTTGCATCCGGTCGTGTCGAATCAGCGCGTAACTTGTAAAGGGCACCGTCCGTGGAGTGTGATGCAACACCGAATGGGTCGTGTCGAATGCAGCTTACGCACCATCCTTGATGCTTTATCCAACACTGACTGGGTCGTGTCGTTGCATCACGTAACCTAAACCCGCAAAGGTTACGCAAAATCCACGCTGCATCCGGTCGTGTCGATTCAGCGCGTAACCTGCACTGGTTACGCACCGTTCGTGCTGCTTGATTGATGCAACACCGACTAGGTTACGCACGGAGTCTGTCACGCAAAATCCCCATGCATCCAGTCGTGTCGTTGCATCATGTAACCTGGGGCTGATAAAGTAACGCAAAATCTACACTGCATCCGGTCGTGTCGAATCGGCACGTAACCTGTACAGGGCACCGTCCGTGGAGTGTGATGCAACACCGAATGGGTCCTGTCAAATGCAGCTTACGCACCATCCTTGAAGCTTGATCCAACACTCACTGGGTCGTGTCGTTGCATCACGTAACCTAAACCCGCAAAGGTTACGCAAAATCCACGCTACAACCGGTCGTGTCGATACAGCGCGTAACATGCACTAGTTATGCACCGTCCGTGCTGCTTGATTCATGCAACACCGACTGCGTTACGCTCGGATTCTGTCACGCAAAATCCCCATGCATCCAGTCATGTCGTTGCATCGCGTAACATGGGGCTGATAAAGTTATGCAAAATCCACACTGCATCTGGTCATGTCGAATCAGCGCGTAACCTGTACAGGGCACCGTCTGTGGAGTTTGATGCAACAACGAATGGGACGTGTCGAATGCACCTTACGCACCAACCTTGATGCTTGATCCAACACTGACTGGGTCGTGTTGTTGCATCACATAACCTAAACCCGCAAAGGTTACACAAAATCCACGCTGCATCCGGTCGTGTCGATTCAGCGCGTAACCTGCACTGGTTACGCACTGTTCATGCTGCTTCATTGATGCAACACCGACTGGGTTACGCATGGAGTCTGTCACGCAAAATCCCCATGCATGTAGTCATGTCGTTGCATCGCGTAACCAGGGGCCGATAAAGTTACGCAAAATCCACACTGCATCCGGTCGTGTCGATTCAGCGCGCAACCTGCACTGGTTACGCACAGTCCGTGCTGCTTGATTCATGCAACACCGACTGCATTACGCTCGGATTCTGTCATGCAAAATCCCCATGCATCCAGTCATGTCGTTGCATCGCGTAACTTGGGGCAGATAAAGTTATGCAAAATCCACACTGCATCTGGTCGTGTCGAATCAGCGCGTAACCTGTACAGGGCACCGTCTGTGGAGTGTGATGCAACACCGAATGGGTCGTGTCGAATGCAGCTTAAGCACCATCCTTGATGCTTGATCCAACACTGACTGGGTCGTGTCATTGCATCACGTAACCTAAACCCGCAAAGGTTACGCAAAATCCACGCTGCATCCGGTCGTGTCGATTCAGCGCGTAACCTGCACTGGTTACGCACTGTTCATGCTGCTTGATTGAAGCAACACCGACTGGGTTACGCATGGAGTCTATCACGCAAAATCCCCATGCATCTAGTAATGTCGTTGCACCACGTAACCTGGGGCTGATAAAGTTACCAAAAATCCACACTGCATCCGGTCGTGTCGAATCGGCACGTAACTTGTACAGGGCACCGTCCGTGGAGTGTGATGCAACACCGAATGGGTCGTGTCGAATGCAGCTTACGCACCGCCCTTGATGCTTGATCCAACACTGTCTGGGTCGTGTCGTTGCATCACGTAACCGAAACCTGCAAAGGTTACACAAAATCCACGCTGGATCCGGTCGGGTCGATTCAGCGTGTAACCTGCACTGGTTACGCACCGTTCGTGCTGCTTGATTGATGCAACACCGACTGGGTTACGCACGGAGTCTGTCATGCAAAATCCCCATGCATCCAGTCATGTCGTTGCATCACGTAACCTGGGGCTGATAAAGTTACACAAAATCCACACTGCATCCGGTCGTGTTGAATCAGCACGTAACCTGTTCAGGGCACCGTCCGTGGAGTGTGATGCAACATCGAATGGGTCGTGTCGAATGCAGCTTACACACCGTCCTTGATGCTTGATCCGACACTATCTGGGTCGTGTCGTTGCATCGCGTAAACTAGACCCGCAAAGGTTATGTAAAATCCACGCTGCATCCGGTCGTGTCGATTCAGCGCGTAACCTGCTCTGGTTACGCACCGTCCGTGCTGCTTGATTGATGCAACACCGACTGGGACGTGTCGAATCAGCGCGTAACATGCAGAGGTTACGCACCTTTAAGACGGCTGGCTGCATGGCTCAACACAGACTGGGTTACGCACTGATCGGTCATGTCGATTCTACGCGTCACCTGCTCCTGCTCGGTTACACACGGTTCGGCGATGCAGCGTCCCATGGCGCGTGCATCACCGACTGGGTTACACACCGTGACGTTTACGCAAAATCCACGCTGCATTCTGATTCGACGCACCATCCTGCTCGATTATGCACGTTTCGGCGACGCACCATCTGTTCTGCATGGTGCGTGCATCACCGACTGGGTTACGAATGGAGTCTGTCACGCAAAATCCCCATGCATCCGATCGTGTCGTTGCATCGCGTAACTTGGGGGCGATAAAGTTACGCAAAATCCACGCTACATCCGGTCGTGTCGAATCAGCGCTTAACTTGTACAGGGCACCGTCTGTGGAGTGTGATGCAACACCGAATGGGTCGTGTCGAATGCAGCTTACGCACTATCCTTGATCCTTGATCCGACACTATCTACGTCGTGTCGTTGCATCGCGTAAACTAAACCCGCAAAGGTTACGTAAAATCCATGCTGCATCCGGTCGTGTAGATTCAGCGCGTAACCTGCTCAGGTTACGCACCGTCCGTGCTGCTTGATTGATGAAACACCGACTGGGTCGTGTCGAATCAGCGCGTAACCACAAGAGGTTATGCACCATCCGTGCTGCTTGATGCAACGCCGACTGGGTCGTGTCGAATCAACGCGTAACATGCAGAGGTTACGCACCTTCGTGCTGCTTGATGCAACACCGACTCGGTTAAGCACGTAGTAGGTTACGCACCTTTGAGACGGCTGGCTGAATGGCTCAACACTGACTGGGTTACGCACTGATCGGTCGTGTCCATTCTACGCGTCACCTGCTCTAGCTCAGTTACGCACGGTTCGGCGACACAGCATCCCACCGACTGGGTTACACACCGCGACGGTTACGTAAAATCCACGCTGCATTCTGATTCGACGAACCATCCTACTCGGTTATGCACGTTTCGGCGACCCACCATCGATTCTGCATGGTGCGTGCATCACCGACTGGTTTACGCATGGAGTCTATCCCGCAAAATCCCCATGCATCCGATCGTGTCATTGCATCACGTAACCTGGGCCCGATAAAGTTACACAAAATCCACGCTGCATCCGTTCGTGTCGAATCAGCGCTTAACTTGTACAGAGCACCGTCCGTGGATTGTGATGCAACACCGAATGGGTCGTGTCGAATGCAGCTTACGCACCATCCTTGATGCTTGATCCAACACTGACTGGGTCGTGTCGTTGCATCCCGTAACCTAAACCCACAAAGGTTACGCAAAATCCACGCTGCATCCGGTCGTGTCGATTCAGTGCGTAACCTGCACTGGCTACGCACCGTCCGTGCTGCTTGATTGATGCAACACCGACTGGGTTACGCACGGAATCTGTCACGCAAAACCCCCAACCATCCAGTCGTGTCGTTGCATCCCGTAACCTGGGGCTGATAAAGTTACGCAAAATCCACACTGCATCCGGTCGTGTCGAATCAGCGCGTAACCTGTTCACGGCACCGTCCGTGGAGTGTGATGCAACATCGAATGGGTCGTGTCGAATGCAGCTTACGCACCATCCTTGATGATTGATCCGACACTATCTGGGTCGTGTCGTTGCACCGCGTAAACTAGACCCGCAAAGGTTACGTAAAATCCACGCTGCATCCGGTCGTGTCAATTTAGCGCGTAACCTGCTCTAGTTACGCACCGTCCGTACTGCTTGATTGATGCAACACCGATTGGGTCGTGTCGAATCAGCATGTAACCACAAGAGGTTACGCACCATCCGTGCTGCTTGATGCAACACCGACTGGGTCGTGTCGAATCAGAGCGTAACATGCAGAGGTTACGCACCATCGTGCTGCTTGATGCAACACCGACTCGGTTAAGCACGTAGTAGGTTACGCACCTTTGAGACGGCTAGCTGCATGGCTCAACACTGACTGGGTTACGCACTGATCGGTCGTGTCCATTCTACACGTCACCTGCTCTAGCTCGGTTACGCACGGTTCGGGGACACAGCATCCCATGGCGCCTGCATCACCGACTGGGTTACACACCGTGACGGTTATGCAAAATCCACGCTGCATTCTGATTCGACGCACCATCCTGCTCGGTTATGCACGTTTCGACGACCCACCATCTGTTCTGCATGGTGCGTGCATCACCGACTGGGTTACGCACGGAGTCTATCCCGCAAAATCCCCATGCATCTGATCGTGTCGTTGCATCGCGTAACCTGGGGCTGATAAAGTTACGCAAAATCCACGCTGCATCCGGTCGTGTCGAATCAGCGCTTAACTTGTACAGGGCACCGTCCGTGGACTGTGATGCAACACCGAATGGGTCGTGTCGAGTGCAGCTTACGCACCATCCTTGATGTTTGATCCAACACTGACTGGGTCGTGTCGTTGCATCACGTAACCTAAACCCGCAAAGGTTACGCAAAATCCACGCTGCATCCGGTCGTGTCGATTCAGCGCGTAACCTGCACTGGTTACGCACCGTCCATGCTGCTTGATTGATGCAACACCGACTGGGTTACGCACGGAGTCTGTAATGCAAAATCCCCATGCATCCAGTCGTGTCGTTGCATCGCATAACCTGGGGCTGATAAAGTTACGCAAAATCCACACTGCATCCGGTCGTGTCGAATCTACGCGTAACCTGTACAGGGCACCTTCCGTGGAGTGTGATGCAACACCGAATGGGTCGTGTCGAATGCAGCTTACGCACCGTCCTGTCTGGGTCGTGTCATTGCATCACGTAACCTAAACCCACAAAGGTTACGCAAAATCCACGCTGCATCCGGTCGTGTCGATTCAGCGCGTAACCTGCTCTGGTTACACATCGTCTGTGCTGATTGATTGATGCAACACCGATTGGGTCGTGTCGAATCAGCGCGTAACCACAAGAGGTTACGCACCATCCGTGCTGCTTGATGCAACACCGACTGGGTCGTGTCGAATCAGCGTGTAACATGCAGAGGTTACGCACCGTCCGTGCTGCTTGATGCAACACCGACTCAGTTAAGCACGTAGTAGGTTACGCACTGTTCGGTCGTGTCGATTGTACGCGTCACCTGCTCCAGCTCGGTTACGCACGGTTCGGCGACGCAGCATCCCATGGCGCGTGCATCACCCACTGGGTTACGCACCGCGACGGTTACGAAAAATCCACGCTGCATTCTAATTCGACGCACCATCCTGCTCAGTTATGCACGTTTCGGCGACGCACTGTCCATTCTGCATGGTGCGTGCATCACCGACTGGGTTACGCACGGAGTCTTTCACGCAAAATCCCCATGCATCTGGTCGTGTCGTTGCATCGCGTAACCTGGGGCCGATAAAGTTACGTAAAATCCACGCTGCATTCGGTCGTGTCAAATCGGCACGTAACTTGTACAGAGCACCGTCCGTGGAGTGTGATGCAACACCGAATGGGTCGTGTCGAATGCAGCTTACGCACCATCCTTGATGCTTGATCCAACACTGACTAGGTCGTGTCGTTGCACCACGTAACCTAAACCCGCAAAGGTTACGCAAAATCCACGCTGTATCCGGTCATGTCGATTCAGCGCGTAACCTGCACTGGTTACGCACCGTCTGTGCTGCTTGATTGATGCAACACTGACTGGGTTACGCACGGAGTCTGTCACGCAAAATCCCCATGCATCCAGTCATGTCGTTGCATCGCGTCACCTGGGGCCGATAAAATTACGCAAAATCCACACTGCATCCGGTCGTGTCGAATCAGCACGTAACCTGTACAGGGCACCGTCCGTGGAGTGTGATGCAACACCGAATGGGTTGTGTCGAATGCAGCTTACGCACTGTCCTTGATGCTTGATCCAACACTGACTGCGTCGTGTCGTTGCATCGCGTAACCTAAATCCCCAAAAGTTACGCAAAATCCACGCTGCATCTGGTCGTGTCGATTCAGCGCGTAACCTACTCTGGTTACGCACCGTCTGTGCTGCTTGATGGATGCAACACCGACTAGGTCGTGACGAATCAGCGCGTAACCACAAGAGGTTACGCACCATCTGTGCTGCTTGAAGCAACACCGACTGGGTTGTGTCGAATCAGCGCGTAACATGCAGAGGTTACGCACCGTCCGTGCTGCTTGATGCACCACTGACTTGGTTAAGCACGTAGTAGGTTACGCCCCTTTAAGACGGCTGGCTGCATGGCTCAACACTGACTAGGTTACGCACTGATCGGTCGTGTCGATTCTACGCGTCACCTGCTCCAGCTCGGTTACGCACGGTTCGGCGAGGCAGCATCCCATGGCACGTGCATCACCGACTGGGTTACGCACCGCGACAGTTACGCAAAATCCACACTGCATTCTGATTCGACGCACCATCCTGCTCTGTTACACACATTTCGGCGACGCACCATCCGTTCTGCATGGTGCGTGCATCACCGACTGGGTTACGCACGGAGTCTTTCACGCAAAATCCCCATGCATCCGGTCGTGTCGTTGCGTCGCGTAACCTGGGGCCGATAAAGTTACGCAAAATCCACGCTGCATCCGGTCGTGTCGAATCAGCACGTAACCTGTACAGGGCTCCGTCCGTGGAGTGTGATGCAACATCGAATGGGTCGTGTCGAATGCAGCTTACGCACCATCCTTGATACTTGATCAAACACTGATTGGGTCGTGTTGTTGCATCGCGTAACCTAAACCTGCAAAGGTTACACAAAATCCACACTGCATCCGGTCGTGTCGATTCAGTGCGTAACCTGCTCTAGTTACGCACCGTCCGTGCTGCTTGATTGATGCAACACCGACTGGGTCGTGTCGAATCAGCGCGTAACCACAAGAGGTTACGCACCATCCATGCTGCTTGATGCAACACCGACAGGGTCGTGTTGAGTGAGCGCGTAACATGTAGAGGTTACGCACCGTCCGTGCTCCTTGATGCAACACCGACTGATAGAGGCGGAGTGCCCGATCTTTCGGTGAGTGGAGATAACTTCGATCTGGTGGGAGGCGACCCTCACGATCCGACTACGACGAGCGAGACTCAAAGCGCCAATGCAATCGCTAAACCAACTCCCGATGGTTACCGACCTTGCTGGGGCAAGTTCAGCCTGATCACAAAGACCAATTCCTGTACGCAGTCGAAGAATGAACAAGAATCTGAGGCGAGCAATCTTAATATCACTCGAAGGTGGAGTTCTGAATCACAGAGGACAGCACGTATTTGTGCGTGTTCTGGTGTAGCTAAAGCTAGATGTAAAACAAAACTCGAGTTGTAAATGATACAGGACTCTGACTAATAAAGGGGGCGCAGCCCCTAGGGGAGGGGCGGCCAGCAAAGGGGTGCCGCCCCTAGCGTCGTGGGTGCGGAGGTGCAACCATAGGCGCCCTCTTGGGCCAGTCCTAGGCGCACACGCTCAAGGCCTCCTGTTGGGCTAGCCTTCAGTCTTCTGGGCCTTCATTCTTCAGCATCATGACAAAGTTAAACTCTCTTGCACGGGCCCGAGTAATTGGCCCAGAAGGTGGCGCTGAAGAAGGTGCTGCCGGCGCTGGAGTAGGAGAAGGTGCTGTTGGTGTAGATGTACTCGTGGTGTCCTCATCATCCTCCCCTTCTTGAACTGAGGTCGTCCTCGACGGCAACTCCTCATCCTCACCCAGATATGGCTTCAAATCTGCAACATTAAAACTAGTGGAAACACCAAACTCCGCAGGCAGGTCAAGGATATAAGCATTATCATTAATCTTGGTTAGCACTTTAAAAGGACCAGCAGCACAAGGCATTAATTTAGAACGGCGCAAAGTAGGAAAACGATCCTTTCTCAAAAGCAACCAAACCATATCACCAGGTTCAAAAGTAACATGTTTTCTACCTTTACTACCAGCAACCTGATATTTAGCATTAGCAGCAGCAATGTTTTGGTGAGTTTGTTCATGCAGGTTAACCATTTGTTCAACATGTGCAACAGCATCTAAGTGTGGGGCGTCTTCAGTATCAAAAGAAAACAAATCAATAGGAGCCCGAGGGATGTAACCATACACAATCTGAAAAGGGCACATCTTTGTAGAGGAATGCGTTGAATGATTATAAGCAAACTCAACATGGGGCAAGCAATCCTCCCAACGTCTCAAATTTTGATCTAAAACAGCCCTAAGCATGGTTGACAAAGTTCTATTAACCACCTCAGTCTGCCCATCAGTCTGAGGGTGACAAGTTGTGCTAAACAGCAATTTAGTTCCCAATTTATTCCACAGAGATCTCCAAAAATGACTGAGAAACTTAACATCACGATCAGAGACTATTGTATTTGGGATACCATGCAAACGAATAATCTCTCTAAAGAACAATTCAGCAATATTACTAGCATCATCAGTCTTATGACAAGGTATGAAATGAGCCATTTTGGAGAATCGATCAACAACCACAAAAATGCTATCCCTCCCCTTCTTAGTTCTAGGCAATCCCAAAACAAAGTCCATAGAAATATCAAGCCAAGGGGAAGTAGGAACAGGCAAAGGCATATACAAACCATGGTTGTTCAACAGTGACTTAGCTTTCTGACAAGTAGTGCAGCGTGCAACTAGGCGCTCAACATCAGCACACATCCGGGGCCAAAAGAAGTGGGCAGCCAACACCTCATGCGTCTTGTAGACGCCAAAGTGTCCCATGAGACCGCCTCCATGCGCTTCCTGTAACAGCAAAAGATGAACCGAGCTAGCTGGAATACACAGCTTGTTAGCGCGAAACAGGAACCCGTCTTGTATGTGAAAATTGCCCCATGGTTTGCCATTAATACAATGGGCAAAAGCATCTTTGAAATCAGCATCGTCGACATATTGATCTTTCACAGTTTGCAAGCCAAAGATTTTAAAATCTAACCGTGACAGCATGGTATAGCGACGAGACAAAGCATCAGCAATAACATTGTCCTTCCCGTTCTTGTGTTTAATTATGTAAGGAAAAGACTCAATGAATTCTACCCATTTAGCGTGACGACGGTTCAGATTTGTTTGGGTACGAATATGTTTCAAAGCCTCATGATCAGAATGAATTATGAACTCGCGATGCCAAAGATAGTGCTGCCAAGTATGCAAAGTACGCACTAAAGCGTAAAGCTCCTTATCATAAGTAGAATATTTCAGACTAGCACCGCTTAATTTCTCACTAAAATAAGCAACTGGTTTTCCTTCTTGTAACAAAACAGCACCTAGCCCAATACCGCTAGCATCGCATTCAAGCTCAAACACTTTATTAAAATCAGGCAATTGCAAAAGGGGAGCATGGGTTAACTTATCTTTCAAAGTGCGGAATGCTACCTCCTGCGAATCACTCCAAGCGAATGGCACATCTTTCTTTGTAAGCTCATGTAAATGTGCTGCAATGGAGCTAAAATCACGAACAAACCTGCGGTAGAAACCTGCAAGTCCAAGAAAGCTCTGAATCTGTGTGACCGTCGTCGGTGTAGGCCACTCCTGAATGGCAGCAATTTTGCTGCTATCGACCTCAATGCCCTGTGGAGTAACAACATAACCAAGAAACGAGACACGTTGTGTGCAAAAGATGCATTTATCCATGTTAGCAAATAAGTGGGCAGCACGCAACGCATCAAAAATAGCACTCAAATGTTTCAAATGGTCTTCCATAGATTTGCTGTAAATAAGGATATCATCAAAATAGACAACCACAAACAATCCTATGAAAGGTCGCAAAACTTCATTCATCAATCGCATAAAAGTGCTGGGAGCATTAGTCAATCCAAACGGCATAACCAACCATTCATATAAGCCAAATTTTGTTTTAAAAGCCGTTTCCATTCATCACCTAGTTTCATTCTAATTTGATGGTAACCACTACGCAAATCAATCTTTGTGAAAATAATGGCACCACTAAGCTCATCTAGCATATCGTCAAGTCGTGGTATGGGATATCGATAACGAATGGTGATGTTATTAATAGCACGACAATCTACACACATACGCCAGGATCCATCTTTCTTTGGAACAAGTAACACAGGAACTGAACAAGGGCTGAGAGACTCACGAATGTTACCCTTGTCCAGCAATGCCTGTACCTGGCGCTGGATCTCCTTTGTCTCATCCGGATTTGTACGATACGGGGCGTGATTTGGAAGCTGTGCGCTTGGAATGAGGTCGATCTGGTGCTCAATGCCACGGAGTGGTGGGAGACCCGGTGGCAAGTCTTTGGGAAAGACATCAGCGTACTCCTGCAAAAGGTTAGCAACCACAAGGGGAACATCCAAAGACGGTGCATCATCAAGTGAAACGAGCAGACTAGAGCATACTAGTGCGTAGCAAGGCAATTGAGCATCACATAAATCATCAAAATCAGCACGTGTAGCAAGTAGAACAGGAGCATGCAACTTGATTTCAGAATTAACCGACGGTGATGGTTCAAGTTTCTTAGCAATTTTAGCAGCTCTAGCAACATCATCTTTAACAATTTGTTCAAGTGTCATAGGATGTATAATTATTTTCTGTCCCTTAAACATGAAAGAATAATGATTCGAACGACCATGATGCAAGCTATCAGTATCATATTGCCAAGGTCGACCAAGTAACAAGGAACATGCTTCCATGGGAACAACATCACAATCAGCAAAATCAGAATAAGCACCCATGGAGAAATGAACACGCACTATTTGTGTTATTCTAATTTTCCCACCATCATTAAGCCATTGAATGTGATATGGATGTGGATGCTTACGAGTGGCTAAGGATAGTTTCTCAACCAGCGCGGTACTCGCCAAATTGTTGCAGCTGCCGCTGTCGATGATGATGCGAATCGACCGTTCCTTCACAACGCCCTTTGTGTGGAAAAGGGTGTGTCGCTGATTCTGCTCCGGTGGGGCGACCTGTGTGCTGAGAACACGCTGCACAACAAGAGTTTCATACCTATCGGCGTCATCCGGGTTGACATGTACATCCGTCTTTGCTACATGGTCAGTGGCCAGCATGGTATGTTGAATATCCTCAGAATCACTAGCGGAAGAGTACTCACCATCGTCACGAATGAGCAAAGTGCGCGTGTTTGGGCAATCTCGAGCCACATGGCCACGTCTGCTGCAACGAAAACACGTGATATCCCGCATACGGCCTGTGGTGGGGGTCGCGCCTGCGGATGGAGCGGCGCCTGCAGGTTTGGCCGCCCTATCACGGGATGTAGGCGTGGCTGCAGATGGTGCAGGAGAAGCGGCTGCGGGGCTGGATGTCGAGGTACGACCTGCAAAAGGGTTAGAAAAAGTCTTCGAGCGGTGTCCCTGCACTTCACGTTCAGCTTTGCAAGCATATTCAAATAATTGAGTCATATCATGATATTCCTTATAATAAAGTATGTCCTGGATTTCGCGGTTTAAGCCACCACGAAAACGTGCCATAGCAGCGTTGTTGGTCTCCAATATCCCACAACGAATCATACCTTTTTGTAACTCTTGGTAATAGTCCTCAACAGATTGAGAACCTTGCTGGAAACGCTGCATCTTATTAAGCAAATCACGAGCATAATATGAAGGCACAAATCTATGGCGCATAGCAGTTTTCAATTGATCCCACGTGGTCGGAATGGCAGTGGGATGTTTAATTTTATACTCACACCACCAAATTAAAGCAAAATCAGTAAATTCACTAATAGCAGCTTTAACTTGAGAATTTGGGCAATATCATGGCATGAAAATTTTTGTTCAACCTCTAACTCCCAATCAAGATATGCAGCAGGATCATATTTACCATTAAAAGGTGGGATTTTAAATTTAATCTTAGAAAAAGAATCATTACCAGGGCGGCGTGGCACACGGCGGGCACGACCGCGACTGTCTCAGGCGTCCTGCTCCGAATCACCGCCATAGTCATTTTGCAACTCTGTGATCGTGGTGTGCATAACATCGAGTCGGGCCACTAGAGCGTCGAGTGTGGTCTTGGTGGCCGTCTGGGCGAGGTCGAGCTGATCGAAACGGTCGGTCGACGTAGTGATCGTTTCGTCCAGCCATTCATGTACCGTCCCAATGTCTACGGCTAGTCCTTCAACTTGTGCTCGCAAGTCTTGCAACAGATCAGCCACGCCGCCTTCATCTGCCATGGTTAGCGCAAACACAAAACAAAACGATGACAAAAACAGGGTGGGACAGCTCACAAAGGCGCTCACACTAGTGTTGTTATCAAATTCTTATCCGTTCTTACCATGCACACAGGGGCGACCTGCAACCAACCAGTGGAACTCGCGAAAGATTGGAGCAGCGATTGGCTAGAGAAACAAAAACTGCTCGTCGTAGAAATATGTGGAGTTCTGGGAAGGCTGCACTCAAATGAAGGATTAGCACAATCAAACAATAATGCAAAGTTGAATAAGAGTGCTAAACACGATCAAACGCTGCTGGCAACAAGTGAAATCAAAAGGACAGCAAGGAAGGTGGAGAGGGCGCAACAAATTGCTGTTGTTTTTTTTGCTTCTGTTTTTTTTTTGCGGAGTCCTCAAAACCAAAAATATGAACACAGAGGATCTCAAACAGCAAGTTGCGACACACACTTTTTTTGAAAGTACAGGGGTATTCTGGTAAAAAAAAGAATATGGCACCTAGAAAGAGAGGAAGAGAAGCTGGTAAGGCGTGGAGGAAGAGGGGGGGAAAGAGCGTGCGTGGTGTACACGGTGGAGCCGCGGGGTTCACGTGATCCAGGGGGCACAGCGCACGTAGGAACACCGAAACGAGTCCTCTTCCTTCTCCCGTGTGGACTCTGTCTTTCTTTTTTTTCCTTTTTTTTCTTTCCTTTTTTTTGATAACTTTTCGTTTTTTTGGACTTTCCAACACAGGGAGGGAGAAACGCGGAAGGGGAGTGAGAGGGGGGAGTCCTGCGGTGGCGCATGGGGGGAAGTCCTGCGGCGGCGCGTGGGGGGCGTATGGTGTGGTGGCAGGGCAGCGGAGAAGAACTAGGGTTAGAAACACAAGTAACCAGAAATGATTGAACCAAACAAAGCACGCAAACTCAACAAAGCAAGTTATTGAATGAAAGTGCGAGGCTAAAAGGGTTGCTGGGACAAGGACCTAACCTAAAACTAAATTTTTGTTTGGTTTTTGTGGACTATAGGAAATAAAAACACTCGATAAACTCACCGATCAACCTGGAAAACTGATACCACTTGATAGAGGCAGAGTGCCCGATCTTTCGGTGAATGGAGATAACTTCGATCTGGTGGGAGGAGACCCTCACGATCCGACTACGACGAGCGAGACTCGAAGCGCCAATGCAATCACTGAACCAACTCCCGATGGTTACCGACCTTGCTGGCGCAAGTTCAGCCTGATCACGAAGATCAATTCCTGTATGCAATCGAAGAACGAACAAGAATCTGAGGCGAGCAATCTTAATATCACTCGAAGGTGGAGTTCTAAATCACAGAGGACATCACGTATTTGTGCGTGTTCTGGTGTAGCTAAAGCTAGATGTAAAACAAAACTCGAGTTGTAAATGATACAGGACTCTGACTAATAAAGGGGGCGCAGCCCCTAGGGGAGGGGCGGCCAGCAAAGGGGCGCCGCCCCTAGCGTCGTGGGTGCGGAGGTGCAACCCTAGGCGGCCTCTTGGGCCAGTCATAGGCGCCCACACACAAGGCCTCCTGTTGGGCCAGCCTTCAGTCTTCTGGGCCTTCATTCTTCAGCATCATGACGAAGTTAAACTCTCTTGCACGGGCCCGAGTAATTGGCCCAGAAGGTGGCGCTGAAGAAGGTGCTGCCGGCGCTGGAGTAGGAGAAGGTGCTGCTGGTGTAGATGTACTCGTGGTGTCCTCATCACCGACTCGGATAAGCCCGTAGTAGATTACGCACCTTTAAGACGGCTGGCTGCATGGCTCAACACTGACTGGGTTACGCACTGATCGGTTGTGTCGAATGCAGCTTACGCACCGTCATTGATGCTTGATCCAACAGTGACTCGGTCGTGTTGTTGCATCGCGTAACCTAAACCCGCAAAGGTTACGCAAAATCCACGCTGCATCCGGCCGTGTCGATTCAGCGCGTAACCAGCTCTGGTTACGCACCGTCCGTGCTGCTTGATTGATGCAAAACCGACTCGGTCGTGTCGAATGAGCATGTAACCACAAGAGGTTACGCACCATCCGTGCTTCTTGATGCAACACCGATAGGGTCGTGTCAAATCAGCACGTAACATGCAGAGATTACGCACTGTCCGTGCTGCTTGATTCAATACTGACTCGGTTAAGCACGTAGTAGGTTACGCACCTTTAAGACAGCTGGCTGCATGGCTCAACACTGACTGGGTTACACACTGATCGGTCGTGTCGTTGCATCGCGTAACCTGGGGCCGAAAAAGTTACGCAAAATCCATGCTGCATCTGGTCGTGTCGAATCAGCGCGTAACATGTACTGGGCACCGTCCGTGGAGTGTGATGCAACCCCGAATGGGTCGTGTCGAATTCGGCTTACGCACCGTCCTTGATGCTTGATCCAACACTGACTAGGTTGTGTCGTTGCATCACGTAACCTAAACCCACAAAGGTTACGCAAAATCCACGCTGCATCCGATCGTGTCGATTCAGCGCGTAACCTGCACTGGTTACGCACGGTCCGTGCTGCTTGGTTGATGCAACACCGACTAGGTTATGCATGGAGTCTGTCACACAAAATCCCCATGCATCCGGTCGTGTCTTTGCATCGCGTAACCTAGGGCCGATAAAGTTTCGCAAAATCCACGCTGCATACGGTCGTGTCGAATCAGCACGTAACCTGTACAGGGCACCGTCCGTGGAGTGTGATGCAACACCGAATGGGTCGTGTCGAATGCAGCTTACGCATCATCCTTGATGCTTGATGCAACACTGACTGGGTCGTGTCGATGCGTCGCGTAACCTAAACCCGTAAAGGTTACACAAAATCCACACTGCATCCGGTCGTGTCGATTCAGGACGTAACCTGCTCTGGTTACGCACCGTCCGTGCTGCTTGATTGATGCAACACCGACTGGGTCGTGTCGAATCAGCGCGTAACCACAAGAGGTTACGCACCATCCATGCTGCTTGAAGCAACACCGACTGGGTCGTGTCGAATCAGCGCGTAACATGTACGCACCGTCCGTGCTGTTTGATGCAACACCGACTCGGTTAAGAACGTAGTAGGTTACGCACCTTTAAGACGGCTGGCTGCATGGCTCAACACTGACCGACTGGGTCGTGTCGAATCAGCGCGTAGCATGCAGAGGTCATGCACTGTCCGTGCTGCTTGATGCAACACCGACTCGGTTAAGCACGTAGTAGGTTACGCACCTTTAAGACGGCTGGCTGCATGGCTCAACACTGACTAGGTTACGCACTGATCGGTCGTGTCGATCCTGCGCGTCACCTACTCCAGCTCGGTTACGCACGGTTTTTCAACGCAGCATCCCATGGCGCGTGCATCACCGACTGGGTTTCGCACCATGGCTGTTATGCAAAATACACTCTGCATTCTAATTCGACGCACCATCCTGCTCGGTTACACACATTTTGGCGATGCACCATCCATTCTGCATGGTGCGTGCATCAAAGACTGGGTTACACACAGAGTCTGTCATGCAAAATCCCCATGCATCCAGTCATGTCGTTGCATCACGTAACCTGGAGCCGATAAAGTTACGTAAAATCCACGCTGCATGCGGTCGTGTCGAATAAGTGCGTAACATGTACAGGGCACCGTCCGCGGAGTGTGATGCAACTCCGAATGGGTCGTGTCGAATTCAGCTTATGCACCGTCCTTGCTCCTTGATCCAACACTGACTGGGTCGTCTCGTTGCATCGCGTAACCTAAACCCGCAAAGGTTACGCAAAATCCATGCTGCATCCGGTCGTGTCGATTCAGCGCGTAACTTGCACTGGTTACGCACCATCCGTGCTGCTTGATTGATGCAACACCGACTGGGTTACGCATAGAGTCTGTCACGCAAAATCCCAATGCATCTGGTCGTGTCGTTGCATCGCGTAACCTGGGGCCGATAAAGTTACGCAAAATCCATGCTTCATCCGGTCGTGTCGAATCAGCGCGTAACCTGTACAGGGCACCGTCTGTGGACTGTGATGCAACACCGAATGGGTCGTGTCGAATGCAGCTTATGCACCGTCCTTGATGCTTGTTCCAACACTGACTGGGTTGTGTCGTTGCATGGCATAACCGAAACCCGAAAAGCTTACGCAAAATCCACGCAGCATCCGGTCGTGTCGATTTAGCGCGTAACCTGTTCTGGTTATGCACCATCCGTGCTGCTTGATTGATGCAACACCGACTGGGTCGTGTCGAATCAGCGCGTAACCACAAGAGGTTACGCACCATCCGTGCTGCTCGATGCAACACCGACTGGGTCGTGTCGAATCAGCGCGTAACATGCAAAAGATACGCATCATCCGTGCTGCTTGATGCAATACCGACTCAGTTAAGCAAGTAGTAGGTTACACAGCTTTAAGACGGCTGGCTGCATGGCTCAACACTGACTGGGTTACACACTGATCGGTCATGTCGAATGCAGCTTACGCACCGTCCTTGATGCTTGATCCAACACTAACTGGGTCGTGTTGTTGCATCACGTAACCTAAACCTGCAAAGGTTACGCAAAATCCACGATGCATCCAGTCGTGTCGATTCAGCGCGTAACCTGCTCTGGTTACGCACCGTCTGTGCTGCTTGATTGATGCAAAACCGACTGGGTCGTGTCGAATCAGCGTGTAACATGCAGAGGTCACACGCAGTCCGTGCTGCTTGATGCAACACCGACTCGGTTAAGCACGTAGTAGGTTACACACCTTTGAGACGGCTGGCTGTATGGCCCAACATTGACTAGGTTACGCACTGATCGGTCGTGTCGATCCTGGGCGTCACCTGCTCCAGCTCGGTTACGCACGGTTCGGTGACGCAGCATTCCATGGCGTGTGCATCACCGACTGGGTTTCGCACCATGACGGTTACGCAAAATACACGCTGCATTCTGATTCGACGCACCATCCTGCTCGGTTACGCACATTTCGGCGATGCACCGTCCGTTCTGCATGGTGCGTGCATCACCGACTGGGTTACGCACGGAGTCTGTCACGCAAAATCCCCATGCATCCGGTCGTGTCGTTGCATCGCATAACCTGGGGCCGATAAAGTTACGTGAAATCCACGCTGCATCCGGTCATGTCGAATCAGTGCGTAACATGTACAGGGCACCGTCTGTGGAGTGTGATGGAACACTGAATGGGTCGTTGACGAGGACATGACACCCATGCATACGACCATGATTGGTGCATGGAATGGAGTAGAAGAAGTCCAACAAGGGTGTTCAAGTCGAAGAGGAGGCACGAGGCTAATCCGGTTCGAGTCCCCAAGGTGGAGGCCAAAAGCTTTAGCTACAACCGAACAGTCGCATAGCGCTGCCTTCGTGTATTGCAGACTCCACCTTCGAGTGATAGTAAGATTGCTCGCCTCTTTTTCTTGTTCGTTCTTCGATTGCGTGCAGGAAACGATCTTCGTGATCAGGCTGACTTTGCGCCGGCAAGGTCGGTAACCATCGGGAGTTGGTTCAGCGATTGCATTGGCGCTTCGAGTTTGCTCGTCGTAGTCGGATCGTGAGGGTCAACAACCACCAAATCGGATTTATCTCCACTCACCGAAAGATCGGGCACTCCCCCTCTATCAAGTGGTATCAGCTTTCCAGGTTGATCGGTGAGTTTTATCGAGTATTTTAATTCCTATAGTCCACAAAAACCAAATAAAAATTTATTTTCAGGTTAGATCTTTATCCCAGCAACCCGTTTTTGCCTTGCACTTTCATTCAATATTTTGCATTGTTGAATTTGTGTGCTTACTTGTTCAATTGTTGCTGGTTACTTTGTGTTCCACCTTCTTGTCTTTCTTTAACTTCGCGCCGCCATCCACCACGCACGCCCCATTTTTTTCCCCTCCGCTGTTTTTCTGCTCGCGATCCCACCGGGCCGCGCGCCGCGGTTTCCCTTCCGTGCGGCGCCCCTTCCTACCGTGCGGCGCAGTTCAGTCAAAAAAAAAAGAAAGGAATCCCAAAAAAGAAAAGCAAAAAAAAGGAAAGTGAAAAAAAAAGAAAAGAAAGATTCCCACAAGGAAGGGGAGTACCGCAAACCCAGCCCAGTACGCCGCGCGCTCCTCTCGTGATAGTCCCTCCTAGTTGGAGTCTTTAGCAAGTTAAAAAAAAGGAATCAAAAAAAAGGGAAAGAGTAAAAAAAAAGGAAAGACCAAAAAAAAAAGAGGACACGGACGTTCCACCAGGGAGGCGGAGGCGAGTCCTGTTCGGACTCCCTGCGCGCGCCGTTTTTGACGGGATCACGAGCTTCTATTTTTACCCCGACCCAATCGGTCATGCCCCCCCCCTCGTTTTTTTTCTTTGCCCTCGATGCACGCCGTTCCGCCTTGGACACGGTCCAGCAGGAAAAAAAGGCCGGCCGATTGGTTGCCTCCCACGCCGTCCCGCCGTGCGCTGTTCCGCTGTTCGTACGCCTCCCTCTCGCTCTTCCGTTCTTTTTGTTTCGCACTTGTAATCAGCAGCGTTTGTGACGTGTTTAGCACTCCTTTTCAACTTTGCATTATTGTTTGATTGTGCTAATCCTTGATTGAGTGCAGCCTACCCAGAACTCCACAAAGTTCTTCGACGAGCAGATTTTGTTTCTCCAGGCAATCGCTCCTCCAATCTTTCACAGGTTCCACGGGTTGGTTGCAGGTCACCCCTGTGTGCTTGGTAAGAACAGATAAGAATTTGATAACAGCATTGTAGTGAGCGCGTTGTGAGCCATTACACCCCTGTTTTGTTGTCGATTTTGTTTTTGTGTTTAAGCTAACCATGGCAGGCGACGACAAGAGGGATGAACAGCCGCATGCCACTAAGACCAAGCTCGACACGATTGTGTCACACCTCGATGCAATGAAAACACTGATCACGGATTTACAGAAGGAGGTGGACGCTAGAGACTTCAGTGGATGCGCCCGTCGTGCGTGCAACCATGGTGATAATGATTCTTTTGCTAAGCTTCCATTTACAACTCCACCTTACAATGGCAAATATGATCCAGCTGCATATCTTGATTGGTAGTTAGCGGTCGAACAGAAATTTTCATACCATGATCTTCCTGCTAGTTCTCAAGTTAAAGCTGCTATTAGTGCTTTTACTGATCTTGCTTTACATTGGTGGCGTTATGAACCAAAAAATCCCATTACCACTCCCACCACTTGGGCTGAATTAAAAGCTGCTATGCGACATAGATTTGTGCCTTCATATTATGCTCGCAAAGCTGAACGTGAAGTGCAGGGACGCCGCTCGACGACCAATACTAATCATCTTGCAGGACACAGCTCGACACCCAGTTCAGCGGCCGCTTCTCCAGCGCTAGCCATGGTCACTCCTCCACCAGAGGCGCCACATATCCCTCCGACCTCTGTTAATTCTGAAATTAAATCAGATAATCCTGTTTTGCTTGCTACACATGCTGATTTTGATGATTTATGCGATGCTCAGTTGCCCTGCTATGCACTTGCCTGCTCTAGTGTGCTCGTTTCGCTTGATAGTGCGCCGTCTTTAGATATTCCCCCTGTGGCTACTAACTCTTTTGCAGGACAACGCCCGGCATCCAGTGCAGATCCTACTCTCCCCATGCCATCCACGCCTAGCACTACACCGCGCGAGGGGACGACCACACCTGCAGCGCCCTCGACCACAGGTGGTGCTCCACTCACGGATGGTGAGACCTCTTCTGATGTGTTGAATTTTTCCACACCTCATGATATCATAGAGCAATTGTTAGTGGACCCTATTCTTGATTTCTCTTTGTCACGTGATGCTTTACTTGATGTTCCTTGTGATAAAGATGATTTGTCTGACAATGTTTCTGTTGTACATGCTTTAAAACCACACACTTGTGCTGACATTAAACATGCCATTCATATTTCAAACACGACTGATGAGCTTGAACTGTCATCTTCCTTACATACTTTGGGTTACATTGAATTTGATGTTTTGTGTAATCTAGATTGTTTGGAAGATATAATTTCTAAATATGCTAATTTGCCATGGCTTTCTAAACACACATATCATGCTATTGGCAAATATAATAATGAAGGACATTATATGATACATCGAGTGTATATTTGTGACAATCTGAATTATCCTTTTGTTGTGCGCAATTTTGATCCACTAGAGGGCAGCCATGCTACACATTTTATTCCACATTCCCCTAGCTCTGTTTTGGTGAAACAAGTTTCCTCCCAAGAAGGGGAGCATTGCTGCTCGCTACCTATCCCTGCTTTGTCTTTTGTTGGTACTAATCTTTTGCAGGATAGTGTTGCCAAATATTATGTGTCGTCCGATCAAGATGCTTACATGCTCGCTAAATTTTCTATGCAAGATGACATATTCACCAATTGGAAACATGGTGACATTCCTCCTCACAATAATTTTGATTTCCTTTGTTTTCGAAACCCCGTTCTCTCTTGTGTTGTGCAGGATCGGTTCCAAGTACAATCGACGCCGAGGACGGCTTTTCGTCAAGAAGGGGAGAATGATGAGGACATGACACCCATGCATACGACCATGATTAGTGCATGGAATGGAGTAGAAGAAGTCCAACAATGGTGTTCAAGTCGAAGAGGAGGCACGAGGCTAATCCGGTTCGAGTCCCCAAGGTGGAGGCCAAAAGCAATTCAAGTTCGAGCTCAGTTCGGAGTCCAGGAGTAGTGCGCAATAAAACGGACGCCCAAGTCGCATACGGAGTCGGTTTTGGATGTCCTATATATGGTTGGAAGCACAATTTCACAGAGCTTCCAATGGCACCGGTCTCATGCCAAAATTCGTCCTGAGTCAACAGGAATCATCGAAAGAAGTGGACGTCCAGAATCTGCCAGGGTGCTGCACCAATACCTTTTGGGCTGTTGGCCCAACAGGAGGCCCATGTGGGCCCAGGGTACTGTTCACCCGGGGGTACTGTAGCGTCGCCCCTTGTGGCCGCCAGGGGCTACGCCCCCTATGTAGATAGACCCCTCGTTTATTTTCAGACTTGAGTTTGTTTTACAAGTTAGCTTTAGCTACAACCGAACAGCCGCATAGCGCTACCTTCGTGTATTGCAGACTCCACCTTCGAGTGATAGTAAGATTGCTCGCCTCTTTTTCTTGTTCGTTCTTCGATTGCGTGCAGGAAATGATCTTCGTGATCAGGATGACTTTGCACCGGCAAGGTCGGTAACCATCGGGAGTTGGTTCAGTGATTGCATTGGCGCTTCGAGTTTGCTCGTCGTAGTCGGATCGTGAGGGTAAACAACCACCAAATCGGATTTATCTCCACTCACCGAAAGATCGGGCACTCCCCCTCTATCAGTCGTATCGAATGCAGCTTATGCACCGTCCTTGATCCTTGATCCAACACTGACTGGGTCGTGTCGTTGCATCGCGTAACCTAAACCCGCAAAGCTTAGGCAAAATCCACGCTGCATCTGGTCGTGTCGATTCAGCGCGTAACCTGTTCTGGTTACGCACCGTCCGTGCTACTTGATTGGTGCAACACCGACTGGGTCGTGTCGAATCAGCGTGTAACCACAAGAGGTTATGCACCATCCGTACTGCTTGATGCAACACTGACTGGGTCGTGTCGAATCAGCGCGTAACATGCAAAGGTTACGCATCATCCGTGCAGCTTGATGCAACACCGACTCGGTTAAGCACATAGTAGGTTCCGCACCTTTAAGACAGCTGGCTGCATGGCTCAACATTGACTGGGTTACACACTGATCGGTCGTGTCGAATGCAGCTTACACACCGTCCTTGACGATTTATCCAACACTAACTGGGTCGTGTTGTTGCATCACGTAACCTAAACCCACAAAGGTTATGCAAAATCCACGATGCATCAGTCGTGTCGATTCAGCGCGTAACCTGCTCTGGTTACGCACCGTCTATGCTGCTTGATTGATGCAAAACCGATTGGGTCGTGTCGAATCAGCATGTAACATCCAGAGCTCAGGCACCGTCTGTGCTACATGATGCAACACCGACTCGGTTAAGCACGTAGTAGGTTACGCACCTTTAAGACGGCTGGCTGCATGGCTCAACACTGACTAGGTTACGCACTGATCGGTCGTGTCGATCCTGCGTGTCACCTGCTCTAGCTCGGTTATGCACAGTTCGGTGACGCAACATCCCATGGCGCGTGCATCACCGACTGGGTTACGCACCACGACGGTTACGCAAAATACACGCTGCATTCTGATTCGACGCACCATCCTGCTCGGTTACACACATTTCGGCGACGCACCATCCGTTCAACATGGTGCGTGCATCACCAACTGGGTTACGCACAGAGTCTGTCACGCAAAATCCCCATGGATCCGGTCATGTCGTTGCATCGCGTAACCTGGGGCCGATAAAGTTACGTAAAATCCACGTTGCATTCGGTCGTGTGGAATCAGCGCGTAACATGTGCAGGGCACCATCCGTGGAGTGTGATGCAACACCGAATGGGTCGTGTCGAATGCAGCTTACGCACCGTCCTTGACCCTTGATCCAACACTGACTGGGTCGTGTCGTTGCATCGCGTAACCTAAACCCGCAAAGCTTACGCAAAATCCACGCTGCATCCGGGCGTGTCTATTCAACGCGTAACCTGCACTGGTTACGGACCGTCCGTGCTGCTTGATTGATGCAACACCGACTGGGTTACGCACGGAGTCTGTCACGCAAAATCCCCATGCATCCAGTCGTGTCGTTGCATCATGTAAACTAGGGCCTATAAAGTTACGTAAAATCTACGCTTCATTCGGTCGTGTCGAATCAGCACGTAACCTATACAGGGCACCGTCCGTGGACTGTGAGGCAACACCGAATGGGTCGTGTCGAATGCAGCTTACGCACCGTCCTTGATGCTTGATCCAACACTGACTGGGTCGTGTCGTTGCATCACGTAACCTAAACCCGCAAAGCTTACGCAAAATCCACACTGCATCCGGTCGTGTCGATTCAGTGCGTAACCTGTTCTGGTTACGCACCGTCCGTGCTGCTTGATTGATGCAACACCGACTGGGTCGTGTCGAATCAGTGCGCAACCACAAGAGGTTACGCACCATCCGCACTGCTTGATGCAACACCGACTGGGTCGTGTCTAATCAGCGCGTAACATGAAAAGGTTACGCATCGTCCGTGATGCTTGATGCAACACCGACTCGGTTAAGCACGTAGTAGGTTACGCACCTTTAAGACGGCTGCCTGCATGGCTCAACGTTGACTGGGTTACGCACTGATCGGTCGTGTCGAATGCAGCTTACGCACCGTCCTTGATGCTTGATCCAACACTAACCGGGTCGCGTTGTTGCATCACGTAACCTGAACCCGCAAAGGTTACGCAAAATCCACGAAGCATCCAGTTGTGTCGATTCAGCGCGTAACCTGCTCTGGTTACGCACCGTCTGTGCTGCTTGATTGATGCAAAACCGACTGGGTCGTGTCGAATTAGCGTGTAACATGCAGAGGTCATGCACCGTCCGTGCTGCTTGATGCAACACCGACTCGGTTAAGCACGTAGTAGGTTACGCACTTTTAAGACGGCGGGCTGCATGGCTCAACACTGACTAGGTTACGCACTGATCGGTCGGGTCGATCCTGCACATCACCTGCTCCAGCTCGGTTACGCACGGTTCGGCGACACAGCATCCCATGGCGCGTGCATCACCGACTGGGTTACGCACCGCGACGGTTACGCAAAATCCATGCTGCATTCTTATTCGATGCACCATCCTGCTCGGTTACGCACGTTTCGGCGACATACCATCCATTCTGCATGGTGCGTGCATCACCGACTGGGTTACGCACGGAGTCTATCACGCAAAATCCCCATGCATCCGGTCGAGTCGTTGTGTCGCGTAACCTGGGGCCGATAAAGTTATGCAAAATCCACACTGCATCCAGTCGTGTTGAATCAGCGCGTAACCTGTACAGGGCACCATACGTGGAGTGTGATGCAACACCGACAGGGTCGTGTCGAATGCAGCTTACGCACCTTCCTCTATGCTTGATCCAACACTGACTGGGTTATGTCGTTGCATCGCGTAACCTAAACCCGCAAAGGTTACGCAACATCCACGCTGCATCCAGTCTTGTTGATTCAGCGCGTAACCTACTCTGGTTACGCACCGTCCGTGCTGTTTGATTGATGCAACACCGACTGGGTCGTGTCGAATCAGCGTGTAACCACAAGAGGTTATGCACCATCCATGCTGCTTGATGCAACACCGACTGGGTCGTGTCGAATCAGCGCGTAACACGCAGAGGTTACGCACCGTCCGTGCTGTTTGATGCAACACCGACTCGGTTAAGAATGTAGTAGGTTACGCACCTTTAAGACGGCTGGCTCCATGGCTCAACACTGACTGGGTTACGCACTGATCGGTCGTGTCGATTCTACGCATCACCTGCTCCAGCTCAGTTACACACGGTTCCGCGACGCAGCATACCATGGCGCGTTCATCACCGACTGGGTTACGCACCGCGACGGTGACACAAAAACCACGCTGCATTCAGATTCGACGCACCATCCTACTCGGTTACGCATATTTCGGCGACGCACCATCCGTTCTGCATGGTGCGTGCATCACCAACTGGGTTACGCACGGAGTTTGTCACGCAAAATCCCCATGCATCCGGTCATGTCGTTGCATCGCGTAACCTGGGGCCGCTAAAGTTACTTAAAATCCACGCTGCATCCAGTCGTGTCGAATCAGCGCGTAACATGTACCGTGCACCGTCCGTGGAGTATGATGCAACACCGAATGTGTCGTGTCGAATGCAGCTTACGCTCTGTCCTTGATGCTTGATCCAACACTGACTGGGTCGTGTCGTTCCATCACGTAACCTAAACCCGCAAAGGTTACGCAAAATCCACGCTGCACCCAGTCATGTCGATTCAGTGCGTAACCTACACTGGTTATGCACCATCCGTGCTGCTTAATTGATGCAACACCGACTGGGTTACGCACGGAGTCTATCACGCAAAATCACCATGCATCCGGTCGTGTCGTTGCATCGCGTAACCTGGGGCCGATAAAGTTACACAAAATCCACGATGAATCCGGTCGTGTCGAATCAGCGCGTAACCTGTACAGGGCACCGTCCACGGAGTGTGATGCAACACCGAACGGCTCATGTCGAATGCAGCTTATGCACCGTCCTTGATGCTGGATCCAACATTGACTGGGTTGTGTCATTGCATCGCATAACCTAAACCCGAAAAGGTTACGCAAAATCCACGCTGCTTCCGGTCGTGTTGATTCAGCACGTAACCTGCTCTGGTTACGCATCGTCCGTGCTGCTTGATTGATGAGACACCGACTGGGTCGTGTCGAATCAGCGTGTAACCACAAGAGGTTACGCAACATCCGTGCTGCTTGATCCAACACCGACTGGGTCATATCAAATCAACACGTAACATGCAGAGGTTACGCACCGTCCATGCTGCTTGATGCAACACTGACTCGGTTAAGCACGTAGTAGGTTACGCACCCTTAAGACGGCTGGCTGCATGGCTTCATAGTGACTGGGTTACACACTGATCGGACGTGTCGATTCTACGCATCACCTGCTCCAGCTCGGTTGTGCACGGTTCGGTGACGCAGCATCCCATGGCACGTGCATCACCGACTAGGTTACGCACCGCGACAGTTACGGAAAATCCATGCTGCATTCTGATTCGACGCGCCATCCTGCTCGGTTACACACGTTTCGGCGACGCAGCATCCGTTCTGCATGGTGCGTGCATCACCGACTGGGTTACGCACGGAGGTTGTCACGCAAAATCCCCATGCATCCGGTCATGTCGTTGCATCACGTAACCTGGGGCCGCTAAAGTTACGTAAAATCCACGCTGCATCCGGTCGTGTCGAATCAGCGCGTAACATGTACCGTGCACCTTCCGTGGAGTATGATGCAACACCGAATGGGTCGTGTCGAATGCAGCTTATGCACTGTCCTTGATGCTTGATCCAACACTGACTGGGTCGTGTCGTTCCATCGCGTAACCTAAACCCGCAAAGGTTACGCAAAATCCACGCTGCATCCAGTCATGTCGATTCAGCGCGTAACCTGCAATGGTTACGCACCATCTGTGCTGCTTGATTGATGCAACACCGACTGGGTCGTGTCAAATCAGTGCGTAACATGCAGAGGTTACGCACCGTCCGTGCTGTTTGATGCAACACCGACTCGGTTAAGAACGTAGTAGGTTACGCACCTTTAAGACGGCTGGCTCTATGGCTCAACACTGACTGGGTTACCCACTGATCGGTCGTGTCGATTCTACGCGTCACCTGCTCCAGCCCAGTTACACATTGTTCCGCGACGCAGCATCCCATGGTGCGTGCATAACCGACTGGATTACGCACCGCGACGGTGACGCAAAAACCACGCTGCATTCTGATTCGACGCACCATCCTGCTCGGTTACGCACATTTAGGCGACGCACCATCCGTACTGCAAGGTGCGTGCATCACCGACTGGGTAACGCACGGTGTTTGTCACGCAAAATCCCCATGCATCCGGTCGTGTCGTTGCATCGCGTAACCTGGGGCCGCTAAAGTTACGTAAAATCCACACTGCATCCGATCGTGTCGAATCAGCACGTAACATGTACCGGGCACCATCCGTGGAGTGTGACGGAACACCGAATGGGTCGTGTCGAATGCAGCTTACGCACTATCCTTGATGCTTGATCCAACACTGACTAGGTCGTGTCATTCCATCACGTAACCTAAACCTGCAAAGGTTACACAAAATCCACGCTGCATCCAGTGGTGTCGATTCAGTGCGTAACCTGCACTGGTTACGCACCATCCGTGCTGCTTGATTGATGCAACACCGACTGGGTTACGCACGGAGTCTGTCACGCAAAATCCCCATGCATCCGGTCGTGTCGTTGCATCGCGTAACCTTCGGCCGATAAAGTTACGCAAAATCCATGATGAATCCGGTCGTGTCGAATCAGCGCGTAACTTGTACCGGGCACCGTCCGTGGAGTGTGATGCAACACCGAATGGGTCGTGTCGAATGCAGCTTACGCACCGTCCTTGATGCTGGATCCAAGACTGACTGGGTCGTGTCGTTGCATCGCATAACCTAAACCCGCAAAGGTTACACAAAATCATGCTGCTTCCGATCGTGTTGGTTCAGCACGTAACATGCTCTGGTTACGCACCGTCCGTGCTGCTTGATTGATGAAACACCGACTGGGTCGTGTCGAATCAGTGTGTAACCACAAGAGGTTATGCAACATCCGTGCTGATTGATCCAACACCGACTGGGTCGTGTCAAATCAACGCGTAACATGCAGAGGTTACGCACCGTCCATGCTGCTTCATGCAACACCGACTCGGTTAAGCATGTAGTAGGTTACGGACCTTTAAGACGGCTGGCTGCATGGCTTCACAGTGACTGGGTTACACACTGATCGGTCGTGTCGATTCTACGCATCACCTGCTCCAGCTCGGTTGCGCACGGTTCGGCGATGCAGCATCCCATGGCACGTGCATCACCGACTGGGTTACGCACTGCGATAGTTACGCAAAATCCACACTGCATTTTGATTCGACTCGCCATCCAGCTCGGTTACACACATTTCGGCAACCACCATCCGTTCTGCATAGTGCGTGCATCACCGACTGGGTTGCGCACAGAGTCTGTCACGCAAAATCCCCATGCACCCGGTCGTGTCGTTGTGTCGCGTAACCTGGGGCCAATAAAGTTACGTAAAACCCACACTGCATCCGGTCGTGTCGAATCTGCGCGTAACCTGTACAGGGCACCATCCGTGGAGTGTGATGAAACACCGAATGGGTCGTGTCGAATGCAGCTTACGCACCTTCCTTGATGCTTGATCCAACACTGACTGGGTCGTGTCGTTGCATCGCGTAACCTAAACCCGCAAAGGTTATGCAAAATCCACGCTACATCCGGTCGTGTCGATTCAACACGTAACCTGCTCTGGTTACGCACCGTCCGGGCTGCTTGATTGATGCAACACCGACTGGGTCGTGTCGAATCAGCGCGTAACCACAAGAGGTTACGCACCATCCTTGCTGCTTGATGCAACACCGACTGGGTCGTGTCGAATCAGCGCGTAACATGCAGAGGTTACGCACCGTCCGTGTTGTTTGATGCAACACCGACTCGGTTAAGAACGTAGTAGGTTACGCACCTTTAAGACGGCTGGCTCCATGGCTCAACACTGACTGGGTTACGCACTGATCGGTCATGTCGATTCTACGCGTCACCTGCTCCAGCTCAGTTACACATGGTTCCGCGATGCAGCATCCCATGGTGCGTGCATCACCGACTGGGTTACGCACCGCGACGGTGACGCAAAAACCACGCTCCATTCTGATTCGACGCACCATCCTGCTCGGTTACGCACATTTAGGTGACGCACCATCCGTACTGCAAGGTGTGTGAATCACCGACTTGGTAACGCACGGAGTTTATCACGCAAAATCCCCATGCATCCGGTCGTGTCATTACATCGCGTAACCTGGGGCCGCTAAAGTTACGTAAAATCCAAGCTGCATCCGATCGTGTCGAATCAGCGCGTAACATGTACCGGGCACCATCCGTGGAGTGTGATGGAACACCGAATGGGTCGTGTCGAATGCAGCTTACACACTGTCCTTGATGCTTGATCCAACACTGACTAGGTCGTGTCGTTCCATCACGTAACCTAAACCCGCAAAGGTTACACAAAATCCACGCTGCATCCAGTCGTGTCGATTCAGCACGTAACCTGCACTGGTTACGCACCATCCGTGCTGCTTGATTGATGCAACACCGACAGGGTTACGCACGGAGTCTGTCACGCAAAATCCCCATGCATCCGATCGTGTCGTTGCATCGCGTAACCTAAACCCGCAAAGGTTACGCAAAATCCACGCTACATCCGGTCGTGTCGATTCAGCATGTAACCTGCTCTGGTTACGCACCGTCCGTGCTGCTTGATTGATGCAACACCGACTGGGTCGTGTCGAATCAGCGCGTAACCACAAGAGGTTACACACCGTCCATGCTGCTTGATGCAACACCAACTGGGTCGTGTCGAATCAGCGCGTAACATGCAGAGGTTACGCACCGTCCGTGTTGTTTGATGCAACACCGACTCGGTTAAGAACGTAGTAGGTTACGCACCTTTAAGACGGCTGGCTCCATGGCTCAACACTGACTGGGTTACGCACGGATCAGTTGTGTCGATTCTATGCGTCACCTGCTCCAGCTCAGTTACACATGGTTCCGCGACGCAGCATCCCTTGGTGCGTGCAACACCGACTGGGTTACGCACCGCGACGGTGACGCAAAAACCACGCTGCATTCTGATTCGACGCACCATCCTGCTCTGTTACACACATTTAGGTGACGCACCATCCGTACTGCAAGGTGCGTGCAACACTGACTGGGTAACACACGGAGTTTGTCACGCAAAATCCCCATGCATCCGGTCGTGTCGTTGCATCGCGTAACCTTGGGCCGCTAAAGTTACGTAAAATCCACGCTGCATCCGATCGTGTCGAATCAGCGCGTAACATGTACCGGGCACCATCCGTGGAGTGTGATGGAACACCGAATGGGTCGTGTCGAATGCAGCTTACACACTGTCCTTGATGCTTGATCCAACACTGACTAGGTCGTGTCGTTCCATCACGTAACCTAAACCCGTAAAGGTTACACAAAATCCACGGTGCATCCAGTCGTGTCGATTCAGCACGTAACCTGCACTGGTTACGCACCATCCGTGCTGCTTGATTGATGCAACACCGACTGGGTTGCGCACGGAGTCTGTCACGCAAAATCCCCATGCATCCGGTCGTGTCGTTGCATCGCGTAACCTGGGGCTGATAAAGTTACGCAAAATCCACGATGAATCTGGTCGTGTCAAATCAGCACGTAACCTGTACGGGCACAGTCCGTGGAGTGTTATGCACCGTCCTTGACGCTGGATCCAACACTGACTGGGTCGTGTCGTTGCATCGCATAACCTAAACCTGCAAAGGTTACGCTAAATCCACGATGCTTCCGGTCATGTCGATTCAGCACGTAACCTGCTCTGGTTATGCACCGTCCGTGCTGCTTGATTGATGAAACACCGACTGGGTCGTGTCGAATCAACGCGTAACCACAAGAGGTTATGCAACATCCATGCTGCTTGATCCCACACCGATGGGGTCGTGTCAAATCAACGCGTAACATGCAGAGGTTACGCACCGTCCGTGCTACTTGATGCAACACTGACTCGGTTAAGCACGTAGTAGGTTACGCACCTTTAAGACGGCTGGCTGCATGGCTCCACACTGACTGGGTTACGCACTGATCGGTCGTGTCGATTCTACGCGTCACCTGCTCCAGCTCGGTTACGCACGGTTCGGCGACGCAGCATCCCATGGCACGTGCATCACCGAATGGATTATGCACCATTAGAGTTACGCAAAATCCATGCTGCATTCTGATTCGACGCGCCATCCTGCTCGGTTACGCACATTTCGGCGACGCACCATCTGTTCTGCATGGTGCGTGCATCACCGACTGGGTTACGCATAAAGTCTGTCACGCAAAATCCCCATGCATCTGGTCGTGTCGTTGTGTCGTGTAACCTGGGGCCAATAAAGTTACGCAAAATCCACACTGCATCCGGTCGTGTCGAATCAGCACGTAACCTGTACAGGGCACCATCCGTGGAGTGTGATGCAACACCGAATGGGTCGTGTCGAATGCAGCTTACGCACCTTCCTTGATGCTTGATCCAACACTGACTGGGTCGTGTCGTTGCATTGCGTAACCTAAACCCGCAAAGGTAACGCAAAATCCACGCTACATCCGGATGTGTCGATTCAGCGCGTAACCTGCTCTGGTTACGCACCGTTCGTGCTACTTGATTGATGCAACACCGACTGGGTAGTGTCGAATCAGCGTGTAACCACAAGAGGTTACGCACCGTCCATGCTGCTTGATGCAACACCGACTGGGTCGTGTCGAATCAGCGCGTAACATGCAGAGGTTACGCACCGTCCGTGCTGTTTGATGCAACACCGACTCGGTTAAGAATGTAGTAGGTTACGCACCTTTAAGACGGCTGGCTCCATGGCTCAACACTGACTAGGTTACGCACTGATCAGTCGTGTTGATTCTAGGCGTCACCTGCTCCAGCTCAGTTACACACGGTTCCGCGACGCAGCATCCCATGGCGCGTGCATCACCGACTGGGTTACGCACCGCGACGGTGACGCAAAAA
Organism: Cenchrus fungigraminus; assembly: GCA_036936925.1. Taxonomy (NCBI): domain Eukaryota; kingdom Viridiplantae; phylum Streptophyta; class Magnoliopsida; order Poales; family Poaceae; genus Cenchrus; species Cenchrus fungigraminus. Next base: position 85,490,518 of record CM072779.1, on the reverse strand, counting down.
CCACGCTGCATTCTGATTCGACGCACCATCCTGCTCGGTTACACACATTTGGGCAACGCACCATCCGTTCTGCATGGTGCGTGCATAACCGACTGGGTTACGCACGAAGTTTGTCATGCAAAATCCCCATGCATCCGGTCGTGTCGTTGCATCGCGTAACCTGGGGCCGCTAAAGTTACGTAAAATCCACGCTGCATCCGGTCGTGTCGAATCAGCGCGTAACATGTACCGGGCATCGTCCGTGGAATGTGATGCAACACCGAATGGGTCGTGTCGAATGCAGCTTACGCACTGTCCTTGATGCTTGATCCAACACTGACTGGGTCGTGTCGTTCCATCGCGTAACCTAAACCCGCAAAGGTTACGCAAAATCCACGCTGCATCCAGTCGTGTCAATTCAGCGTGTAACCTGCACTGGTTACGCACCATCCGTGCTGCTTGATTGATGCAACACCGACTGGTTACGCACGGAGTCTGTCACGCAAAATCCCCAGGCATCCGGTCGTGTCGTTGCATCGCGTAACCTGGGGCCGATAAAGTTACGAAAATCCACGATGAATCTGGTCGTGTCAAATCAGCATGTAACCAGTACGGGGCACCGTCCGTGGAGTGTGATGCAACACCGAATGGGTCGTGTCGAATGCAGGTTACGCACCATCCTTGATGCTGGATCCAACACTGACTGGGTCGTGTCGTTGCATCGCATAACCTAGACCCGCAAAGGTTACGCTAATTCCATGATGCTTCCGGTCGTGTGGATTCAGCACGTAACCTGCTCTGGTTACGCACCGTCCGTGCTGCTTGATTGATGAAACACCGACTGGGTCGTGTCGAATCAACGCGTAACCACAAGAGGTTACGCAACATCCATGCTGCTTGATCCAACACCGACTGGGTCGTGTCAAATCAACACGTTACATGCAGAGGTTACGCACCGTCTGTGCTGCTTGATGCAACACCGACTCGGTTAAGCACGTAGTAGGTTACGCATCTTTAAGACGGCTGGCTGCATGGCTCCACACTGAATGGGTTACGCACTGATCGGTCATGTCAATTCTACGCGTCACCTGCTCTAGCTCGGTTACGCACGGTTCGGCGACGTAGCATCCCATAGCGCGTGCATCACCGACTAGGTTACGCACTGTGACAGTTTCGCAAAATCCACGCTGCATTCTGATTTGACGCACCATCCTGCTCGGTTACACACGTTTCGGCGACGCACCATCCGTTATGCATGGTGCGTGCATCACCGACTGGGTTACGCATGGAGTCTGTCACGCAAAATCCCCATGCATCCGGTCGTGTCGTTGTGTCGTGTAACCTGGGGCCGATAAAGTTACGCAAAATCCACACTGCAACCGGTCGTGTCGAATCAGCGCGTAACCTGTACAGGGCACCATCCGTGGAGTGTGATGCAACACCGAATGGGTCGTGTCGAATGCAGCTTACGCACCATGCTTGATGCTTGATCCAACACTGACTGGGTCGTGTCGTTCCATCACGTAACCTAAACCGCAAAGTTACCCAAAATCCACGCTACATCCAGTCGTGCCGATTCAGCGCGTAACCTGCACTGGTTACGCACCATCCGTGCTGCTTGATTGATGCAACACAGACTGGGTTACGCACGGAGTCTGTCACGCAAAATACCCATGCATCCGGTCGTGTCGTTGCATCGCGTAACCTGGGGCCGATAAAGTTATGCAAAATCCATGCTGAATCTGGTCGTGTCGTATCAGCACGCAACCTGTACAGGGCACCGTCCGTGGAGTGTGATGCAACACCGAATGGGTCGTGCCGAATGCAGCTTACGCACCATCCTTGATGCTGGATCCAACACTGACTAGGTCGTGTCGTTGCATCGCATAACCTAAACCCGCAAAGGTTACGCAAAATCCACGCTGCTTCCGGTCGTGTCGATTCAGCACATAACCTGCTCTGGTTATGCACCGTCCGTGCTGCTTGATTGATGAAACACCGACTAGGTCGTGTCAAATCAGCGCGTAACCACAAGAGGTTACGCAACATCCGTGCTGCTTGATCAAACACCGACTAGGTCGTGTCAAATCAACGCGTAACATGCAGAGGTTACGCACCGTCCGTGCTGATTGATGCAACACCGACTCGGTTAAGCACGTAGTAGGTTACACACCTTTAAGACGGCTGGCTGCATGGCTCCACCCTAACTGGGTTACACACAGATCGGTCGTGTCGATTGTATGCGTCACCTGCTCCACCTCGGTTACGCACGGTTCGGCGACGCAGCGTCCCATGGTGCATGCATCACCGACTGGGTTACACACCGCGATAGTTACACAAAATCCATGCTGCATTCTGATTCGACGCACCATCCTGCTCGGTTACGCACGTTTCAGTGACGCACCATCCATTTTGCATGGTGTGTACATCACCGACTGGGTTACGCACGGAGTCTGTCACGCAAAATCCCCATGCATAAGGTCGTGTCGTTGTGTCGCGTAACCTGGGGCCGACAAAGTTACGCAATATCCACATTGCATCCGGTCATGTCGAATCAGCGCGTAACCTGTACAGGGCACCATCCGTGGAGTGTGATGCAACACCGAATGGGTCGTGTCGAATGCAGCTTACACACCTTCCTTGATGCTTGATCCAACACTGACTGGGTCATGTTGTTGCATCGCGTAACCTAAACCCGTAAAGGTTACGCAAAATCCACGCTGCATCTGGTCGTGTCGATTCAGCGTGTAACCTGCCCTGGTTACGCACCGTCCGTGCTGCTTGATTGATGCAACACCGACTGGGTCGGGTCGAATCAGTGCGTAACCGCAAGAGGTTACGCACCATCCATGCTGCTTGATGCAACACTGACTGGGGCGTGTCGAATCAGCGCGTAACATGCAGAGGTTACGCATCGTCCGTGCTGTTTGATGCAACACCGACTCGGTTAAGAACGTAGTAGGTTACACACCTTTAAGACGGCTGGCTGCATGGCTCAACACTGACTGGGTTACGCACTGATCGGTCGTGTCTATTCTACGCGTCACCTGCTCAAGCTCAGTTACACACGGTTCCGCGACACAGCATCCCATGGCACGTGCATCACCGACTGGGTTACGCACCGCGACGGTGACGCAAAAACCACGTTGCATTCTGATTCGACGCACCTCAGGGGTGGGCCTATGTTGATTCATGGGTATTCAATTGAATACCCATTATTTTGAGAAAAAAACCTTTGTATACATAGTGTATCTTATGTGTATATGTATAGAAAACAATAATATGCATGCTAGCATTCAGTTTAAATCAAAAGTAGTCCAGCTGATTCGCTTCTTCTCCCCCTCATGGCCCAATCTCTCGCACAACCCAATTGGCACATTCCCCTGCTGCTCATTGAGTGACATGGTTCTTTCCCTTCCGTCGTTGAGTTTTCCCTCATTCCGTCGACCTATTATTAATTCTTGGATTAGAAAACCTAAAACCGGAGAGGACGTGTGATAAAAGGGCAGACAAGGGGATTCCTGCTTGGGCAGGTGCCGAGGGGAAGTTGCGCCGGTGCAAAGGCGGAAGGGAAGCTGTCAACAACACACCGTCACAAGGGCGTGCAAACAGTGTGCGGAACTTCACCCAATGGCAAGCCCGTCCGGGCACCAGCACCATGGTGACGCGCGGCGGGCTGTAGCTACATCGCTCAATTCCTTTTCAGCTCTCCCTTTTGCCGGTCTATGCATGTGTCCTTTACCGTCTTTAAAACTTGAGTGTTTTTTTATTTAGATTCGAAACATAAAGATAAATTTGTAAGCTTTTTTTCTTTATCATTTTGCTGTTTAATCTGATGCTTATTTCAGATGTTGCCATTTTGATATGTTGATCATTTAGTACATTTGTTTGTTGAACAATTTAGAGTAATTTTATGGATCAATGATGTTGGTATTTAATTATGGGTTACAATGAAACTAAAAACTTTTAGCAGGAAATTTTTTCGTCATTTGAAATTTTTGAATACCCATGACCTAAATCTTGGGTTCGCCCCTGACGCACCATCCTACTCGGTTACACACATTTCGGCGACGCACCATCCGTTCTGCATGGTGCGTGCATCACCGACTGGGATACGCACGCAGTTTGTCACGCAAAATCCCCATGCATCCGGTCGTGTCGTTGCATCAAGTAACCTGGGGCCCATAAAGTTATGTAAAATCCATGCTGCATCCGGTCGTGTCGAATCAGCGCGTAACATGTACCGGGCACCGTCCGTGGAGTGTGATGCAACACCGAATGGGTCGTGTCGAAAGTAGCTTACACACCGTCCTTGATGCTTGATCCAACATTGACTGGGTCGTGTCGTTCCATCGCGTAACCTAAACCCGCAAAGGTTACGCAAAATTCACGTTGCATCGAGTCGTGTCGATTCAGCATGTAACCTGCACTGGTTACGCACCATCTGTGCTGCTTGATTGATACAACACCGACTGGGTTACGCACGGAGTCTGTCACGCAAAATCCCCATGCATCCGGTCGTGTCGTTGCATCGCGTAACCTGGGGCTGATAAAGTTACGCAAAATCCACGATGAATCCGGTCGTGTCGAATCAGCGCGTAACCTGTACAGGGCACCGTCCGTGGAGGTGATGCAACACCGAATGGGTCATGTTGAATGCAGCTTACGCACCGTCCTTGATGCTGGATCCAACACTAACTGGATCGTGTCGTTGCATCACGTAACCTAAACCTGCAAAGGTTACGCAAAATCCACGCTGCTTCCGGTCGTGTCGATTCAGCACATAACCTGCTCTAGTTATGCACCGTCCATGCTGCTTGATTGATGAAACACCGAGTGGGTCGTGTCGAATCAGCGCATAACCTCAGGAGGTTACGCAACATCCGTGCTACTTGATCCAACACCGACTGGGTCGTGTCAAATTAACGCGTAACATGCAGAGGTTACGCACCGTCCGTGCTACTTGATGCAACACCGACTCGGTTAAGTACGTAGTAGGTTACGCACCTTTAAGACGGCTGGCTACATGGCTCCACACTGACTGGGTTACACACTGATCGGTCGTGTCGATTCTACGCGTCACCTGCTCCAGCTCGGTTACGCACGGTTCGGCGACGCAGCATCCCATAGCACGTGCATCACCGACTGGTTTACGCATCGCGACAGTTACGCAAAATCCACGCTGCATTCTGATTCGACGCACCATCCTGCTCGGTTACGCACATTTCGGCGACGCACCATCCGTTCTGCATGGTGCGTGCATCACCGACTGGGTTACGCACGGAGTCTGTCACGCAAAATCCCCATGCATCCGGTCGTGTCGTTGTGTCGCGTAACCTGGGGCCGATAAAGTTACGCAAAATCCACACTGCATCCGGTCGTGTCGAATCAGCGTGTAACCTGTACAGGGCACCATCCATGGAGTGTGATGCAACACCGAATGGGTCGTGTCGAATGCAGCTTACGCACCTTGCTTGATGCTTGATCCAACACTGACTGGGTCATGTCATTGCATCGCGTAACCTAAACCCGCAAAGGTTACACAAAATCCACGCTGCATCCGGTCGTGTCGATTCAGCGCGTAACCTGCTCTGGTTATGCACCGTCCGTGCTGCTTGATTGATGCAACACCAACTCGGTCGTGTCGAATCAGCGCGTAACCACAAGAGGTTACGCCCCATCTAAGCTTCTTGATGAAACACTGACTGGGTCGTGTCGAATCAGCGTGTAACATGCAGAGGTTACGCACCATTCATGCTATTTGATGCAACATGGACTCGGTTAAGAACGTAGTAGGTTACGCACCTTTAAGGCGGCTGGCTCCATGGCTCAGCACTGACTGGGTTACGCACTAATCGGTCATGTCGATTCTACACATCACCTGCTCCAGCTCGGTTACGCACGATTCCGCGACGCAGCATCCCATGGCGCGTGCATCACCGACTGGGTTACGCACTGCGACGGTGACGCAAAAACCACGCTGCATTCTGATTCGACGCACCATCCTGCTCGGTTTCGCTCGTTTCGGGGACGCACCATCTGTTCTGCATGGTGCGTGCATCACCGACTAGGTTACGCACGGAGATTGTCACGCAAAATCCCCATGCATCCGGTCGTGTCATTGCATCGCGTAACCTGGGGCCGATAAAGTTACGTAAAATCCACGCTGCATCCGGTCGTGTCGAATAAGCGCGTAACATGTACCGGGCACCGTCCATGGAGTGTGATGCAACACCGAATGGGTCGTGTCGAATGCAGCTTACGCACCGTCCTTGATGCTTGATCCAACACTGACTGGGTCGTGTCGTTCCATCGCGTAACCTAAACCCGCAAAGGTTACGCAAAATCCATGCTGCTCCGGTCGTGTTGATTCAGCGCGTAACCTGCACTTGTTACGCACTGTCCGTGCTGCTTGATTGATGCAACACCGACTGGGTTACACACGGAGTCTGTCACGCAAAATCCCCATGAATCCGGTCGTGTCGTTGCATCGCGTAACCTGGGGCCGATAAAGTTACGCAAAATCCACGATGAATCCGGTCGTGTGGAATCAGCGCGTAACCTGTACAGGGCTCCATCCGTGGAGTGTGATGCAACACCGAATGGGTCGTGTCGAATGCAGCTTACGCACCGTCCTTGATGATGGATCCAACACTGACTGGGTCGTGTCATTGCATCGCATAACATAAACCCGCAAAGGTTACGCAAAATCCACGCTGCTTCCGGTCGTGTCGATTCAGCATGTAACCTGCTCTAGTTACGCACCGTCCGTGCTGCTTGATTGATGAAACACCGACTGGATCGTGTCGAATCAGCGCGTAACCACAAGAGATTACACAACATCTGTGCTGCTTGATCCAACACTGACTGGGTCGTGTCAAATCAACGAGTAACATGTAGAGGTTACGCACCGTCCGTGCTGCTTGATGCAACACCGACTCGGTTAAGCACGTAGTAGGTTACGTACCTTTAAGACGACTGGCTGCATGGCTCCACACTGACTAGGTTACGCACTGATCGGTCGTGTCGATTCTACGCATCACCTGCTCCAGCTGGGTTACGCACGGTTCGGTGACGCAGCATCCCATGGCACGTGCATCACCGACTGGATTATGCACCATGATAGTTACGCAAAATCCACGCTGCATTCTGATTCGACGCACCATCCTGCTCGGTTACGCATGTTTCGGTGACGCACCATCCATCTGCATGGTGCGTGCATCACCGACTAGGTTACGCACGGAGTCTGTCACGCAAAATCCCCATGCATCCGGTCGAGTTGTTGTGTCGCGTAACCTGGGGCCGATAAAGTTACGCAAAATCCACACTGCATCCGGTCGTGTGGAATCAGCGTGTAACCTGTACAGGGCACCATCCGTGGAGTGTGATGCAACACCGAATGGGTCGTGTCGAATGCAGCTTACGCACCGTCCTTGATGCTTGATCCAACACTGACTGGGTCGTGTCGTTCCATCACGTAACCTAAACCCGCAAAGGTTACGCAAAATCCACGCTGCATCCAGTCGTGTCAATGCAGCGCGTAACCTGCACTGGTTCCACACCATCCGTGCTGCTTGATTGATGCAACACCGACTGGGTTACGCACGGAGTCTGTCACACAAAATCCCCATGCATCCGGTCGTGTCGTTGGATCACGTAACCTGGGGCCGATAAAGTTACGCAAAATCCCCGATGAATCCGCTCGTGTCGAAACAACGCGTAACCTGTACAGGGCTCCGTTCGTGGAGTGTGATGCAACACCGAATGGGTCGTGTCGAATGCAGCTTACACACCGTCCTTGATGTTGGATCCAACACTGACTGGGTCGTGTGGTTGCATCGCATAACCTAAACCCGCAAAGGTTACGAAAAATCCACGCTGCATCCGGTCGTGTCGATTCAGCACGTAGCCTGCTCTGGTTACGCACTGTCCGTGCTGCTTGATTGATGAAACACCGACTGGGTCGTGTCAAATCAGCACATAACCACAAGAGGTTACGCAACATCCATGCTGCTTGATCCAACACCGACTGGGTCGTGTCAAATCAACATGTAACATGCAGAGGTTACGCACCGTCCGTGCTGCTTGATGCAACACCGACTCGGTTAAGCACGTAGTATGTTACGCACCTTTAAGACGACTGGCTGCATGGCTCCACACTGACTGGGTTACGCACTGATCGGTCGTGTCGATTCTACGCGTCACCTGCTCCAGCTCGGTTACGCACGGTTCGGCGACGTAGCATCCCATGGCACGTGCATCACCGACTGGGTTACGCACCGCGATAGTTACGCAAAACCCATGCTGCATTCTGATTCGACGCATCATCCTTCTCGGTTACGCACGTTTCGGTGACGCACCATCCGTTCTGCATGGTGCGTGCATCACCGACTGGGTTACGCACGGAGTCTGTCACGCAAAATCCCCATGCATTCGGTCGTGTTGTTGTGCCACGTAAGCTGGGGCCGATAAGGTTACGCAAAATCCACGATGAATCCGGTAGTGTGGAATCAGCGCGTAACCTGTACAGGGCTCCGTCCGTGGAGTGTGATGCAACACCGAATGGGTCGTGTCGAATGCAGCTTACGCACCGTCCTTGATGATGGATCCAACACTGACTGGGTCGTGTCATTACATCGCATGACCTAAACCCGCAAAGGTTACGCAAAATCCACGCTTCTTCCGGTCGTGTCGATTCAGCATGTAACCTGCTCTAGTTACGCACCGTCCATGCTGCTTGATTGATGAAACACCGACTGGGTCGTGTCGAATCAGCTCGTAACCACAAGAGGTTACGCAACATCCGTGCTACTTGATCCAACACCGACTAGGTCGTGTCGAATCAACGTGTAATATGCAGAGGTTACGCACCGTCTGTGCTGCTTGATGCAACACCGACTCGGTTAAGCACATAGTAGGTTACGCACCTTTAAAACGCCTGGCTGCATGGCTCCACACTGACTGGGTTACGCACTGATCGGTCGTGTCAATTGCACGCGTCACTTGCTCCAGCTCGGTTACGCACGGTTCGGCGACGCAGCATCCCATGGCACGTGCATCCCCGACTGGGTTACACACCGTGATATTTACGCAAAATCCACACTGCATTCTGATTCGACGCACCATCCTGCTCGGTTACGCACATTTCGACGATGCACCATCCGTTCTGCATGGTGCGTGTATCACCGACTGGGTTACGCACGGAGTCTGTCATGCAAAATCCCCATGCATCGGGTCGTGTTGTTGTGTCGCGTGACCTGGGGCCGATAAAGTTACGCAAAATCCACACTGCATCCGGTCGTGTGGAATCAGCGTGTAACCTGTACAGGGCACCATCCGTGGAGTGTGATGCAACACCGAATGGGTCGTGTCGAATGCAGCTTACGCACCGTCCTTGATGCTTGATCCAACACGTTCAGGGTCGTGTCGTTCCATCGTGTAACCTAAACCCGCAAAGGTTACGCAAAATCCACGCTGCATCCAGTCGTGTCGTGCAGTGCGTAACATGCACTGGTTCCGCACCATCCGTGCTGCTTGATTGATGCAACACAGACTGGGTTACGCACGGAGTCTGTCACGCAAAATCCCCATGCATCCGGTCGTGTCGTTGCATCACGTAACCTGGGGACGATAAAGTTACGCAAAATCCACGATGAATCCGCTCGTGTCGAATCAGCTCGTAACCACAAGAGGTTACGCAACATCCGTGCTGCTTGATCCAACACCGACTCGGTCGTGTCAAATCAACGAGTAACTTGCAGAGGTTACGCACCGTCTGTGCTGCTTGATGCAACACCGACTCGGTTAAGCACGTAGTAGGTTACGCACTTTAAGACGGCTGGCTACATGGCTCCACACTGACTGGGTTACGCACTGATCGGTCGTGTCGATTGTACTTGTCACCTGCTCCAACTCGTTTACGCACGGTTCAGTGACGCAGCATCCCATGGCGCGTGCATCACCGACTGGGTTACGCACCGCAACAGTTACGTAAAATCCACGCTGCATTCTGATTCGACGCACCATCCTGCTCTGTTACGCACATTTTGGCGACGTACCATCCATTCTGCATGGTGTGTGCATCAGCGACTGGGTTACGCACGGAGTCTGTCACGCAAAATCCCAATGCATCCGATCGTGTCGTTATGTCGCGTAACCTGGGGCCGATAAAGTTATGCAAAATCCACACTGCTTCCGGTCGTGTCCAATCAGCGTGTAACCTGTATAGGGCACCATCCGTGAAGTGTGATGCAACACCGAATGGGTCGTGTTGAATGCAGCTTACGCACCTTCCTTGATGCTTGATCCAACACGAACTGGGTCGTGTCGTTCCATCACGTAACCTAAACCCGCAAATGTTACGCAAAATCCACGCTGCATCCGGTCGTGTCGATTCAGCGCGTAACCTGCTCTGGTTACGCACCGTCCGTGCTGCTTGATTGATGCAACACCGACTGGGTCGTGTTGAATAAGCGCGTAACCACAAAAGGTTACACACCATCCATGCTACATGATGCAACACCGACTAGGTCGGGTCGAATCAGCATGTAACATGCAGAGGTTACGCACCGTCCGTGCTGTTTGATGCAACATCGACTCGGTTAAGAACATAGTAGGTTACTCACCTTTAAGACAGCTGGCTCCATGGCTCAACACTGACTGGGTTACGCACTGATCGGTCGTGTCGATTCTACGTGTCACCTGCTCCAGCTCGGTTACGCACGGTTCGGCGACGCAGCATCCAATGGCACGTGCATCACCGACTGGGTTACGCACCGCGACAGTTACGCAAAATCCACGCTGCATTATGATTCGACGCACCATCCTGCTCGGTTACGCACATTTTGGTGACGCACCATCCGTTCTGCATGGTGCGTGCATCACCGACTGGGTTACGCACGGAGTCTCTCACGCAAAATCCCCATGCATCCGGTCGTGTCGTTGTGTCGCGTAACCTGGGGCCGATAAAGTTACGCAAAATCCACACTGCATCGGGTCGTGTCGAATCAACGCGTAACCTGTACAGGGCACCGTCTGTGGAGTGTGATGCAACACCGAATGGGTCGTGTCGAATGCAACTTACGCACCGTCCTTGATGCTTGATCCAACACTGACTGGGTCATGTCGTTGCACTGCATAACCTGAACCCGCAAAGGTTACGCAAAATCCACACTGCTTCCGGTCGTGTCGATTCAGCATCTAACCCGCTCTAGTTACGCACCGTCTGTGCTGCTTGATTGATGCAACACCGACTGGGTCGTGTCGAATCAGCGCGTAACCACAAGAGGTAGCGCGTAACCACAAGAGGTTACGCAACATCCGTGCTGCTTGATGCAACACCGACTGGGTCGTGTCAAATCAACGCGTAACATGCAGAGGTTACGCACCGTCTGTGCTGCTTGATGCAACACCGACTCGGTTAAGCACGTAGTAGGTTACGCACCTTTAAGACGGCTGGCTGCATGGCTCCACACTGACTGAGTTACTCACTGATCGGTCGTGTCGATTGTACGCGTCACCTGCTCCAGCTCGGTTACGCACGGTTCGGCGATGCAGCATCCCATGGCGCGTGCATCACCGACTGGGTTATGCACCGCGACAGCTATGCAAAATCCACACTGCATTCTGATTCGACGCACCATCCTGCTCGGCTACGCACGTTTCGGCAACGCACCATCCGTTCTGCATGGTGCGTGCATCACCGACTGGGTTACGCACGGAGTCTGTCTGGCAAAATCCCCATGCATCCGGTCGTGTCGTTGTGTCACGTAACCTAGGGCCGATAAAGTTACGCAAAATCCACACTGCATCCGGTCGTGTCGAATCAGCACGTAACCTGTACAAGGCACCATCCATGCAGTGTGATGCAGCACCGAATGGGTCGTGTCGACAGCAGCTTACGCACCTTCCTTGATGCTTGATCCAACACTGACTGGGTCGTGTCGTTGCGTCGCGTAACCTAAACCCGCAAAGGTTACGCAAAATCCACGCTGCATCCGGTCGTGTCGATTCAGCGCGTAACCTGCTCTGGTTATGCACCATCCGTGCTGCTTGATAGATGCAACACCGACTGGGTCGTGTCGAATCAGCGCGTAACCACAAGAGGTAGCGCGTAACCACAAGAGGTTACGCAACATCCGTGCTGCTTGATGCAACACCGACTGGGTCGTATCAAATCAACGCGTAACATGCAGAGGTTACGCACCGTCTGTGCTGCTTGATGCAACACCGACTCCGTTAAGCACGTAGTAGGTTACGCACCTTTAAGACGGCTGGCTGCATGGCTCCACACTGACTGAGTTACTCACTGATCGGTCATGTCGATTGTACGCGTCACCTGCTCCAGCTCGGTTACGCACGGTTCGGCGATGCAGCAACCCATGGCGCGTGCATCACCGACTGGGTTATGCACCGCGACAGCTACGCAAAATCCACGCTGCATTCTGATTCGACGCACCATCCTGCTCGGCTACGCACGTTTCGGCAACGCACCATCCGTTCTGCATGGTGCGTGCATCACCGACTGGGTTACGCACGGAGTCTGTCACGCAAAATCCCCAAGCATCCGGTCGTGTCGTTGTGTCACGTAACCTGGGGCCGATAAAGTTACACAAAATCCACACTGCATCCGGTCGTGTCGAATCAGCGCGTAACCTGTACAGGCACCATCCATGGAGTGTGATGCAGCACCGAATGGGTCGTGTCGAAAGCAGCTTATGCACCTTCCTTGATGCTTGATCCAACACTGACTGGGTCGTGTCGTTGCGTCGCGTAACCTAAACCCGCAAAGGTTACACAAAATTCACGCTGCATCCGGTCGTGTCGATTCAGCACGTAACCTGCTCTGGTTATGCACCATCCGTGCTGCTTGATAGATGCAACACCGACTGGGTCGTGTCGAATCAGCGCGTAACATGGAGAGGTTACACACCGTCTGTGCTATTTGATGCAACACCGACTCGGTTAAGAACGTAGTAGGTTACGCACCTTTAAGATGGTTGGCTCCATGGCTCAACACAGACTAGGTTACGCACTGCTCGGTCGTGTCGATTCTACGCGTTTCCTGCTCCAGCTCAGTTACACACGGTTCGGTGACGCAGCATACCATGGCGCGTGCATCACCGACTGGGTTACGCACCGTGATGGTGACGCAAAAACCACGCTGCATTCTGATTCGACACACCATCCTGCTCGGTTACGCACATTTCGGCGACGCACCATCCATTCTGCATGGTGCGTGCATCACCGACTGGGTTACGTACGGAGTTTGTCACGCAAAATCCTCATGCATCCGGTCGTGTTGTTGCATCACGTAACCTGGGGCCGATAAAGTTACGTAAAATCCACGCTGCACCCGGTCGTGTCGAATCAGCGCGTAACATGTACCGGGCTCCGTTCGTGGAGTGTGATGCAACACCGAATGGGTCGTGTCGAATGCAGCTTACGTACCGTCCTTGATGCTTGATCCAACACTGACTGGGTCGTGTCGTTGCATCGTATAACCTAAACCCGCAAAGGTTAGGCAAAATCCACGCTGCTTCCGGTCGTGTCGATTCAGCGTCTAACCTGCTCTAGTTACGCACTGTCCGTGCTGCTTGATTGATGCAACACCGACTGGGTCGTGTCGAATCAGCACGTAACCACAAGAGGTTACGCAACATCCGTGCTGCTTGATGCAACACCGACTGGGTCGTGTCAAATCAACGCGTAACATGCAGAGGTTACGCACCGTCCGTGCTGCTTGATGCAACACCGACTCGGTTAAGCACGTAGTAGGTTACGCACCTTTAAGACGGCTGGCTGCGTGGCTCCACACTGACTGGGTTACGCACTGATCGGTCGTGTCGATTTTACATGTCATCTGCTCCAGCTCGGTTACGCACGGTTCGGCGATGCAGCATCCCATGGCGTGTGTATCACCGACTGGGTTACGCACCGCGACTGTTACGCAAAATCCACACTGCATTCTGATTCGACGCACCATCCTGCTCGGTTACGCACGTTTCGGCGACGCACCATCCATTCTGCATGGTGCGTGCATCACCGACTGGGTTATGCACGGAGTCTGTCACACAAAATCCCAATGCATCCGGTCGTGTCATTGTGTCGCGTAACCTGGGGCCGATAAAGTTACACAAAATCCACACTGCATCCGGTCGTGTCGAATCAGCGCGTAACCTGTACAGGGCACCATCCGTGGAGTGTGATGCAACACCGAATGGGTCGTGTCGAATGCAGCTTACGCACCTTCCTTGATGCTTGATCCAACACTAACTGGGCCGTGTCGTTGCATCGCGTAACCTAAACCCGCAAAGGTTATGCAAAATGCATGCTGCATCTGGTCGTGTCGATTCAGCGCGTAACCTGCTCTGGTTATGAACCATCAGTGCTGCTTGATAGATGCAACACCGACTGGGTCGTGTCGAATCAGCGCGTAACATGCAGAGGTTACACACTGTCCGTGCTATTTGATGCAACACCGACTCGGTTAAGAAAGTAGTAGGTTACGCACCTTTAAGACGGCTGGCTCCGTGGCTCAACACTGACTAGGTTACGCACTGCTCGGTCGTGTCGATTCTACGCGTTTCCTGCTCCAGCTCAGTTACACACGGTTCAGTGACGCAGCATGCCATGGCGCGTGCATCACCGACTGGGTTACGCACCGCGACGGTGACGCAAAAACCACGCTGCATTCTGATTCGACGCACCATCCTGCTCGGTTACGCACATTTTGGCGACGCACCATCCGTTCTGCATGGTGCGTGCATCACCGACTAGGTTACGCACGGAGTTTGTCATGCAAAATCCCCATGCATCTGGTCGTGTTGTTGCATCGCGTAACCTGGGGCTGATAAAGTTACGTAAAATCCACACTGCACCCGGTCGTGTCGAATCAGCGCGTAACATGTACCGGGCTCCGTTCGTGGAGTGTGATGCAACACCGAATGGGTCGTGTCGAATGCAGCTTACGTACCGTCCTTGATGCTTGATCCAACACTGACTGGGTCGTGTCGTTGCATCGCATAACCTAAACCGGCAAAGGTTACGCAAAATCCACGCTGCACCCGGTCGTGTCGATTTAGCGTCTAACCTGCTCTAGTTACGCACCGTCTGTGCTGCTTGATTGATGCAACACCGACTGGGTCGTGTCGAATCAACACGTAACCACAAGAGGTTACGCAACATCCGTGCTGCTGGATGCAACACCGACTGGGTCGTGTCAAATCAACACGTAACATGCAGAGGTTACGCACCGTCCGTGCTGCTTGATACAACACCGACTCGGTTAAGCACGTAGTAGGTTACGCACCTTTAAGACTGCTGGCTGCATGGCTCCACACTGACTGGGTTACGCACTGATCGGTCGTGTCGATTGTACGCGTCACCTGCTCCAGCTCGGTTACGCACGGTTCGGCGATGCAGCATCCCATGGCGTGTGTATCACCGACTGGGTTACGCACCGCGACAGTTACGCAAAATCCACACTGCATTTTAATTCGACGCACCATCCGTGGAGTGTGATGTAACACCGAATGGGTCGTGTCGAATGCAGCTTACGCACCTTCCTTGATGCTTGATCCAACACTGACTGGGTCGTGTCGTTGCATCGCATAACCTAAACCGGCAAAGGTTACGCAAAATCCACGCTGCACCCGGTCGTGTCGATTCAGCGTCTAACCTGCTCTAGTTACGCACCGTCTGTGCTGCTTGATTGATGCAACACCGACTGGGTCGTGTCGAATCAACACATAACCACAAGAGGTTACGCAACATCCGTGCTGCTGAATGCAACACCGACTGGGTCGTGTCAAATCAACACGTAACATGCAGAGGTTACGCACCGTCCGTGCTGCTTGATGCAACACCGACTCGGTTAAGCACGTAGTACGTTACGCACCTTTAAGACGGCTGGCTGCATGGCTCCACACTGACTGGGTTACACACTGATCGGTCATGTCGATTGTACGCGTCACCTGCTCCAGCTCGGTTACGCACGGTTCGGCGATGCAGCATCCCATGGCGTGTGTATCACCGACTGGGTTACGCACCGCGACAGTTACGCAAAATCCACACTGCATTTTAATTCGATGCACCATCCGTGGAGTGTGATGCAACACCGAATGGGTCGTGTCGAATGCAGCTTACGCACCTTCCTTGATGCTTGATCCAACACTAACTGGGCCGTGTCGTTGCATCACGTAACCTAAACCCGCAAAGGTTACGCAAAATCCATGCTGCATCCGGTCGTGTCGATTCAGCGCGTAACATGCTCTGGTTATGCACCATCCGTGCTGCTTGAAAGATGCAACACCGACTGGGTCGTGTCGAATCAGCGTGTAAGATGCAGAGGTTACACACTGTCCGTGCTATTTGATGCAACACCGACTCGATTAAGAAAGTAGTAGGTTACGCACCTTTAAGACGGCTGGCTCCGTGGCTCAACACTGACTGGGTTACGCACTGCTCGGTTGTGTCGATTCTACGCGTTACGTGCTCTAGCTCAGTTACACACGGTTTGGTGACGCAGCATCACATGGCGCGTGCATTCCCGACTGGGTTACGCACCGCGACGGTGATGCAAAAACCACGCTGCATTCTGATTCGACGCACCATCCTGCTCGGTTACGCACATTTCGGCGACGCACCATCCGTGATGCATCGTGCATGCATCACCGACTGGGTTACGCACGGAGTTTGTCACGCAAAATCCTCATGCATCCGGTCGTGTTGTTGCATCGCGTAACCTGGGGCCGATAAAGTTGCGTAAAATCCACGCTACACCCGGTCGTGTCGAATCAGCGTGTAACATGTACCGAGCACCGTTCGTGGAGTGTGATGCAACACCGAATAGGTCGTATCGAATGCAGCTTACGCACCGTCCTTGATGCTTGATCCAACACTGACTAGGTCGTGTCGTTCCATCGTGTAACCTAAACCCGCAAAGGTTACGCAAAATCCACGCTGCATCCAGTCGTGTCGATTCAGCGCGTAACCTGCACTGGTTATGCACCATCCGTGCTGCTTGATTGATGCAACACCGACTGGGTTACGCACGGAGTCTGTCACGCAAAATCCCCATGCATCCGGTCGTGTCGTTGCATCACGTAACCAGGGGCCGATAAAGTTACGCAAAATCCATGATGAATCCGGTCGTGTCGAATCAGCGCGTAACTTGTACAGGGCACCGTCCGTGGAGTGTGATGCAACACCGAATGGGTCTTGTCGAATGCAGCTTACGCGCCGTCCTTGATGTTGGATCCAACACTGACTGGGTCGTGTCGTTGCATCGCATAACCTAAACCCGCAAAGGTTACGCAAAATCCACGCTGCTTCCAGTCGTGTCGATTCAGCGTCTAACCTGCTCTGGTTACGCACCGTCCGTGCTGCTTGATTGATGCAACACCGACTGGGTCATGTCGAATCAGCGTGTAACCACAAGAGGTTACGCAACATCCGTGCTGCTTGATGGAACCCCGATTGGGTTGTGTCAAATCAACACGTAACATGCAGAGGTTACGCACCATCCGTGCTGCTTGATGCAACACCGACTTGGTTAAGCACTTAGTAGGTTACGCACCTTTAAGACGGCTGGCTGCATGGCTCCACACTGACTAGGTTACGCACTGATCGGTCGTGTCGATTCTACTAGTCACCTGCTCCAGCTCGTTTACACACAGTTCGGCGACGCAGCATCCCATGGCGCATGCATCACCGACTGGGTTACGCACCGCGACAGTTATGCAAAATCCACACTGCATTCTGATTCGACTCACCATCCTGCTCGGTTACGCACATTTCGGTGACGCACCACTCGTTCTGCATGGTGCGTGCATCACCGACTGGGTTACGCACGGAGTTTGTCACGCAAAATCCCCATGCATCCGGTCGTGTTGTTGCATCGCGTAACCTGGGGCTGATAAAGTTACGTAAAATCCATGCTGCACCCGGTCGTGTCGAATCAGCACGTAACATGTACCGGGCTCCGTTCGTGGAGTGTGATGCAACACCGAATGGGTCGTGTCGAATGCAGCTTACGCACCGTCCTTGATGCTTGATCCAACACTGACAGGGTCGTGTCGTTGCATCGCATAACCTAAACCCGCAAAGGTTATGCAAAATCCACGCTGCTTCCGGTCGTGTCGATTCAGCGTCTAACCTGATCTAGTTACACACCGTCCGTGCTGCTTGATTGATGCAACACTGACTGGGTCGTGTTGAATCAGCACGCAACCACAAGAGGTTACGCAACATCCGTGCTGCTTGATGCAACACCGACTGGGTCGTGTCAAATCAACGCGTAACATGCAGAGGTTACGCACCGTCCGTGCTGCTTGATGCAACAACGACTCGGTTAAGCACGTAGTAGGTTACGCACCTTTAAGATGGCTGGCTGCATGGCTCCACACTGACTGGGTTACGCACGGATCGGTCGTGTCGATTGTACGCGTCACCTGCTCTAGCTCGGTTACGCACGGATCGGCAATGCAGCATCCCATGGCGTGTGTATCACCGACTGGGTTACGCACCGCGACAGTTATGCAAAATCCACACTGCATTCTGATTCAACGGACCATCATGCTCGGTTACGCACGTTTCGGTGACGCACCATCCGTTCTGCATGGTGCGTGCATCACCGACTGGGTTACGCACAGAGTCTGTCACGCAAAATCCTCATGCATCCGGTCGTGTCGTTGTGTCGCGTAACCTGGGGCCGATAAAGTTACACAAAATCCACACTGCATCCGGTCGTGTCGAATCAGCGCGTAACCTGTACAGGGCACCATCCGTGGAGTGTGATGCAACACCGAATGGGTCGTGTCGAATGCAGCTTACGCACCTTCCTTGATCCAACACTGACTGGGTCGTTTCGTTGCATCGCGTAACCTAAACCCGCAAAGGTTACGCAAAATCCATGCTGCATCCGGTAGTGTCGATTCAGCGCCTAACCTGCTCTGGTTATGCACCATCCGTGCTGCTTGATAGATGCAACACCGGCTGGGTCGTGTCGAATCAGCGCGTAACATGTAGAGGTTACACACTGTCCGTGCTATTTGATGCAACACCGACTCTGTTAAGAAAGTAGTAGGTTACGCACCTTTAAGACGGCTGGCTCCGTGGCTCAACACTGACTGGGTTACGTACTGCTCGGTTGTGTCGATTCTACGCGTTACCTGCTCCAGCTCAGTTACACACGGTTCGGTGACGCAGCATCCCGTGGAGCGTGCATCACCGACTGGGTTACGCACCGTGACGGTGACGCAAAAACCACGCTGCATTCTGATTCGATGCACCATCCTGCTCGGTTACGCACATTTCGGCGACGCACCATCCATTCTGCATCGTGCATGCATCACCGACTGGGTTACGCACGGAGTTTGTCACGCAAAATACCCATGCATCCGGTCGTGTTGTTGCATCGCGTAACCTGGGGCCGATAAAGTTACGTAAAATCCACGCTACACCCGGTCGTGTCGAATCAGCACGTAACATGTACCGGGCACCGTTCGTGGAGTGTGATGCAACACCGAATGGGTCGTATCGAATGCAGCTTATGCGCCGTCCTTGATGCTTGATCCAACACTGACTGGGTCGTGTCGTTCCATCGTGTAACCTAAACCCGCAAAGGTTACGCAAAATCCACGCTGCATCCCGTCGTGTCGATTCAGCGCGTAACCTGCACTGGTTACGCACCATCCGTGCTGCTTGATTGATGCAACACCGACTGGGTTACGCACGGAGTCTGTCACGCAAAATCCCCATGCATCTGGTCATGTCGTTGCATCACGTAACCAGGGGCCGATAAAGTTACACAAAATCCACGATGAATCCGGTCGTGTCGAATCAGCGCGTAACCTGTACAGGGCACCGTCCGTGGAGTGTGATGCAACACCGAATGGGTCGTGTCGAATGCAGCTTACGCACCGTCCTTGATGCTTGATCCAACACTGACTAGGTCGTGTCGTTCCATCGTGTAACCTAAACCCGCAAAGGTTACGCAAAATCCACGCTGCATCCAGTCGTGTCGATTCAGCGCATAACCTGCACTGGTTATGCACCATCCGTGCTGCTTGATTGATGCAACACCGACTGGGTTACGCACGGAGTCTGTCACGCAAAATCCCCATGCATCCGGTCGTGTCGTTGCATCACGTAACCAGGGGCCGATAAAGTTACGCAAAATCCATGATGAATCCGGTCGTGTCGAATCAGCGCGTAACTTGTACAGGGCACCGTCCGTGGAGTGTGATGCAACAACGAATGGGTCGTGTCGAATGCAGCTTACGCACCATCCTTGATGTTGGATCCAACACTGACTGGGTCGTGTCGTTGCATCGCATAACCTAAACCCGCAAAGGTTACGCAAAATCCACGCTACTTCCGGTCGTGTCGATTCAGCGTCTAACCTGCTCTAGTTATGCACCGTCTGTGCTGCTTGATTGATGCAACACCCACTGGGTCGTGTCGAATCAGCGTGTAACCACAAGAGGTTACGCAACATCCGTGCTGCTTGATGCAACACCGACTGGGTTGTGTCAAATCAACACGTAACATGCACAGGTTAGGCACCGTCCGTGCAGCTTGATGCAACACCGACTCGGTTAAGCACGTAGTAGGTTATGCACCTTTAAGACGGCTGGCTACATGGCTCCACACTGACTGGGTTACGCACTGATCGGTCGTGTCGATTCTACGGGTCACCTGCTCTAGCTCGTTTACACACGGTTCGGCAACGCAGCATCCCATGGCGCGTGCATCACCGACTGGGTTACGCACCGCGACAGTTATGCAAAATTCACACTGCATTCTGATTCGACTCACCATCCTGCTCGGTTACGCACATTTCGGTGATGCACCATCCATTCTGCATGGTGCGTGCATCACCGACTGGGTTACGCACGGAGTCTGTCACGCAAAATCCCCATGCATCTGGTCGTGTCATTGCATCACGTAACCAGGGGCCGATAAAGTTACGGAAAATCCATGATGAATCCGGTCGTGTCGAATCAGCGCGTAACTTGTACAGGGCACCGTCCGTGGAGTGTGATGCAACACCGAATGGGTCGTGTCGAATGCAGCTTACGCACCGTCCTTGATGTTGGATCCAACACTGACTGGGTCGTGTCGTTGCATCGCATAACCTAAACCCGCAAAGGTTACGCAAAATCCACGCTGCTTCCGGTCGTGTCGATTCAGCGTCTAACCTGCTCTAGTTATGCATCGTCCGTGCTGCTTGATTGATGCAACACACACTGGGTCGTGTCGAATCAGCGCGTAACCACAAAAGGTTACGCAACATCCGTGCTGCTTGATGCAACACCGACTGGGTTGTGTCAAATCAACGCGTAACATGCACAGGTTACGCAGCGTCTGTGCAGTTTGATGCCACACCGACTCGGTTAAGCACGTAGTAGGTTATGCACCTTTAATACTGCTGGCTGCATGGCTCCACACTGACTGGGTTACGCACTGATCGGTCGTGTCGATTCTACGGGTCACCTGCTCCAGCTCGTTTACACACGGTTCGGCGACGCAGCATCCGATGGCGCGTGCATCACCGACTGGGTTACGCACCGCGACGGTTACGTAAAATCCACGCTGCATTCTGATTCGACGCACCATCCTGCTCGGTTACGCATGTATTGGCGACGCACCATCCGTTCTGCATGGTGCGTGCATCACCGACTGGGTTACGCACAGAGTCTGTCACGCAAAGTCCCCATGCATCCGGTCGTGTCGTTGCATCATGTAACCTGGGGCCAATAAAGTTACGTAAAATCCACGCTGCATCCGGTCGTGTCGAATCAACACGTAACATGTACAGGGCACCGTCCGTGGAGTGTCATGCAACACCGACTGGGTCGTGTCGAATGCAGCTTACGCACCATCCTTGATGCTTGATCCAACACTGACTGGGTCGTGTCGATTCAGCGTGTAACCTGCACGAGTTACGCACCGTCCATGTTGCTTGGTTGATACAACACTGACTGGGTTACACACGAAGTCTGTGATGCAAAATCCCCATGCATCCGGTCGTGTCGTTGCATCGCGTAACTTGGAGCCGTTAAAGTTACGCAAAATCCACATTGCATCCGGTCGTGTCGAATCTGCGCATAACCTGTACAAGGCATCGTCTGTGGAGTGTGATGCAACACTGAATGTGTCGTGTCGAATGTAGCTTACGCACCATCCTTGATGCTTGATCCAACACTGACTGGGTCGTGGCGTTGCATCGCATAACCTAAACCCGCAAAGGTTACGCAAAATCCACGCTACTTCCGGTCATGTCGATTCAGCGCGTAACCTACTCTGGTTACACACTGTCCGTGCTGCTTGATTGATGCAACACCGACTGGGTCGTGTCGAATCAGTGCGTAACCACAAGAGGTTATGCAACATCCGTGCTGCTTGATGCAACACCGACTGGGTCGTGTCAAATCAACACGTAACATGCAGAGGTTACGCACCGT
Source organism: Cenchrus fungigraminus (assembly GCA_036936925.1). NCBI lineage: Eukaryota > Viridiplantae > Streptophyta > Magnoliopsida > Poales > Poaceae > Cenchrus > Cenchrus fungigraminus. The sequence goes on along the minus strand of CM072779.1, from coordinate 85,468,070 downwards.
CCGTGCTGCTTGATGCAACACCGACTCGGTTAAGCACGTAGTAGGTTATGCACCTTTAAGACTGCTAGCTGCATGGCTCCACACTGACTGGGTTATGCACTGATCGGTCGTGTTGATTCTACGCGTCACCTGCTCCAGCTCGGTTACGCACGGTTCGGCGACGCAGCATCCCATAGCGTGTGCATCACCGACTGGGTTACGCAAAATCCACGCTGCATTCCGATTCGATGCTCCATCCTGCTCGGTTACACACGTATCGGCGACGCACCATCCGTTCTGCATGGTGCGTGCATCACCGACTGGGTTACGCACGGAGTCTGTCACGCAAAATCCCCATGCATCCGGTCGTGTCATTGCATCATGTATGAAGGATCGAATAGGGTGACCAGAGAGGGGGGGGGGGAGTGAATAGGAGCTGATAAAATTCTTCCCAAAGGTCGAACTCGGCCTATACCCCGATTGCCACTCCAAGTACTCACGCACACAAAGGAAGCTCCAAACAAGGCACGCACAAGCCTAGAAGATCAAGAGACAAACCTAGGAGCAAAGAGTGGAAGCATCCTAGGATCAAAGGACTTAGGCAACTCTGCGAAGTCCCAGGCGGACTGTCCGTGATGACGGCGCGGACCGTCCGTGGGATCTCGACGGACCGTCCGAAAACACCACCAGAACCTCCAGTAGCGTACCGAGAAAAACGGACCGTCCGTGATGGACCCGCGGACCGTCCGCCTCGTCACGGACCGTCCGACACTTTAGTACGGACCGTCCGCAAACTTCGTGCACCAAAAACCAACCAGCTCAACAGATCGAACGAAAGACCCATAAGAACACGCGAAGAACACGAAGAATAGCTGGCCTATCAGGCACCTCGCGGACCATCCGCACGGAGGCCGCGGACTGTTCGCCTAGTGCGAACAGAGCAGAAAAACGCTGGAGCTCGGGAGTCAACTCCACCTTTCCATCACCGGATCTCCCAAACGGCTAGAGCTCTTGAGACAAGATTTTGGGAAGATGTGAAGCGTCACACAAGGAAGCTATGCCCCAAAAATCTCGACCTCTAACTCCCTAAATCATCGGGAATCGCGGATCACACGAACCACCACCAAGAACTCGAACTCCGGCCAAAAACTCATGAATCGAAGGCCTTCCCCGGCGTTTGAGGGGTCAAGATCACACACAAAGATGCGCAAGGCATCCAACCATGATCCCCTCAAAGAAATCCGAAGGAAAACACCCTCAAATCCCCGAATCGAGCGAAGAACGAAACTCCCCAAAAATAGCCCCGAAAATGACACGAAAATCACAGAGGACTAGGAGATCACCGCAACGCCGAATGCTTCCATACATCCAGAGGTCAGAGTCTATACAAGAATCTAGCCTAAGGAATACAGAGGGAAAAGAAGTAGTTCAGAGCAATCTACCGGGGGAGGAAACCCTAGAGTCCAAGAGAGAGAGATGCCATCCACCTCTCCGCTTTTTATACGAGGTCCATTGGAGGGAGGTAAATGACCATGCTACCTCTACAACTTGAAATGAAAATACAACCCCTAAGGGGCATTTTGGTCAAGTCTTCATCGGACGGACACGATTCCACCATGGCTTCGCTTCACATCGACGCAAACCCCGCGATCACGCCACGTGCCCCCCCCCCCCCGCCTCGAAGCTTCCCGAAGCTCCCTGATCACCGTCTCCGTCGCCTCGGGCCTCCGGGCTTGGTTTTGAGGCCCAAACCAAGAAACCGTCCACCGATGGTTTTCTAGGCAAACCAACAAACCCTGCGTGCAAGCTGATGAGGACATGAACACCGACACGAGTACATCTACACCAGTAGCACCATCTCCGGCACCACCAGCGAACACATTCAAGGCGCCACCTTCAGGGCCGCTTACTCGGGCCCCGTGCACGCGAATTAAACTTCGTATTGTTGCTGAAGAACGAAGGCCCAGAAGATTAAAGGCGGCCCAACAGAAGGTCCACTTGGGAGCTAGGGTTGGCAGCAGCCCACCCCCCCTCCTGGCCACGACTCCCACGTGAGGGCGCGCGCCCTACCCCCCGTGGCCCTCGCGAGGCCCTCCCCCGAGGCCGCCAGGGGCTGCGCCCCCTCCTTTGTGTTTTCCCTATATTAGATAGACTCCTAGTTCTTTTACAACTTGAGTTTGTTTTACAAGTTTGCTTTAGCTACATCCGAACAGCCGCATAGCGCTGCCTTCGTGTATTGCATACTCCACCTTCGAGTGATAGTAAGATTGCTCGCCTCGAATTCATGTTCGTTCTCTGATTGTGTACAGGAATTGATCTTCGTGATCAGGCTGATCTTGCGCCAGCAAGGTCGGTAACCATCAGGAGTTGGTTCAGCGATTGCATTGGCGCTTCGAGTCTCGCTCGTCGTAGTCGGATCGTGAGGGTCGCCTCCCACCAGATCGAAGTTATCTCCACTCACCGAAAGATCGGGCACTCTGTCTCTATCAAGTGGTATCAAAGCTTTCCAGGTTGATCGGTGAATTTTATCGAGTGTTATTAATTCCTATAGTCCACAAAAACCAAACAAAAAATTGTTTTACCTTGTCCCAGCAACCCTTTTAGCCTCGCACTTTCATTCAATAAGTGTCATGGTTGAATTTGTGTGCTTGATTTGTTTAATTGTTGCTGGTTTCCGATGTTTCTTTTTCATCTAAACCCTAGCCGCCGCCATCTTTCTCCGTTGCCCGCCTCCTCCCGTCATCCGCCACAACACCCCCCTCGCGGTTGGTCGCGTGGGCCACGCGCTGTGTCCCATTGTGTGCCGCTAGGACTCCGAGTCCTTTTCCCCCACGCGGTGCATAGCGCACCCCTCCCCCCTCGCTCCAGGCCGCCCATCATGCGAGACACCAGGACCGCGCCGTGCTTCCTGCCCGGTCGCCCCCCCTCCCGGTTGGAGTCCTTGCCACGTCAAAAAAAAGGAAAAGAATCAAAAAAAAAGGAAAGAGAAAGTCAAAAAAAGGAAAGAAACAAAAAAAAGAAAAAAACAAGAGGACGTTTCCAGCAGGGAGAAGGAGGTAGTCCGGTTCGGAAGGGAGTCTGTGGCCTTCACGCCGCGCCCCCCCTCCCACGCTGTGCGCGTTCCCCCTCCTTGGTTCGTGCACTTCCCACCGAACCTTCTCCCACACTGTGCCATCTTTTCATACTCGTATCTCTCTTTCTTAGCACTATCTTTTTTTACCGGAATACCCCTGTACTTTCGGAAAAAGTGTGTGTGGTGTTTTGCTGTTGGAGATCCTCTGTGTTCATATTATCAGTTTTGAGGACTCCTGCAAAAAAAAAACAGAAGCAAAAAAAAACCAAATTGCTGCGCCCTCCACCTTCCTTGCTGTCCTTTCGATTTCACTTGTTGCCAGCAGCGTTTGATCGTGTTTAGCACACTTATTCAACTTTGCATTATTGTTTGATTGTGCTAATCCTTCAATTGAGTGCAGCCTTCCCAGAACTCCACATATTTCTATGACGAGCAGATTTTGTTTCTCCAGGCAATCGCTGCTCCAATCTTTCGCGAGTTCCACCGGTTGGTTGCAGGTCGCCCCTGTGTGCGTGGTAAGAATGGATAAGAATTTGATAACAGCACTAGTGTGAGAGTCTTTGTGAGCTGTCCCACCCCTGTTTTTGTTGTCGTTTTGTTTTTTTTTTGCGCTAACCATGGCAGAAGACGGCGCCGTCGGGGATGATCCGCTGCAAGACATGCGAGCACAAGTGGAAGGACTAGACACAGACATTCGGACGATACATGAACGGCTGGACGAAACGATCACTACGTCGACCGACCGTTTCGATCAGCTCGACCTCGCCCAGACGGCCACCAAGACCACACTCGACGCTCTCGTGGCCCGACTCGATGCCATGCATACCACGATCACAGAGTTGCAGAAGGACTATGGCGGTGATTCGGAGCAGGACGCCGGCGATAGTCACGGTCGTGCCCGCTGTGTGCCACGCCGCCCCGGTAATGATTCTTTTTCTAAGATTAAATTTAAAATCCCACCTTTTAATGGCTAATATGATCCTGCTGCATATCTTGATTGGGAGTAAGAGGCTGGACAAAAATTTCCATGCCATGATATTGCTGCAAATTCTCAAGTTAAAGCTGCTATTAGTGAATTTACTGATTTTGCTTTAATTTGGTGGCGTGAGTATAAAATTAAACATCCCACTGCCATTCCGACCACAGGGGATCAATTGAAAACTGCTATGCGCCATAGATTTGTGCCTTCATATTATGCTCGTGATTTGCTTATTAAGATGCAGCGTTTCCAGCAAGGTTCTCAATCTGTTGAGGACTATTACCAAGAGTTACAAAAAGGTATGATTCGTTGTGGTATATTGGAGACCAACGACGCTGCTATGGCACGTTTTCGTGGTGGCTTAAACTGCGAAATCCAGGACATACTTGATTATAAGGAATATACTGATATGACTCAATTATTTGAATTTGCTTGCAAACCTGAACGTGAAGTGCAGGGACGCCGCTCGAAGACATTTTCTAACTCTTTTGCAGGTCGTACCTCGACATCCAGCCCCGCGGCCGCCTCTCCTACACCATCTACGGCCACGACGACGCCCCGGGATAAGATGGCCACATCTACAGGTGCTGTTCCACCCATAGGCGCAGCACCCACCCCGGGCCGTACGCGGGATATCACGTGTTTTCGTTGCAGCGGACGTGGCCACGTGGCTCGAGACTGTCCGAACAAGCGCAATTTGCTCATCCGTGACAATGGTGAGTACTCTTCGGCTAGTGATTCTGAAGAATCCCACCATACTATGCTTGCCACTGATCATGCAACTATGGCGGATGTACATGTCAACCCGGGCGACGCCGATAGGTATGAAAGTCTTGTTGCGCAGCGTGTTCTCAGTGCACAGGTCGCCCCGCCCGAGAAGAATCAGCGACACACCCTTTTCCACACAAAGGGCGTTGTGCAGGAGCGGTCGATTCGCATCATCATCGACAACGACAGCTGCAACAATTTGGCGAGTACCACGCTGGTTGAGAAATTATCTTTACCCACTCGTAAGCATCCGACTCCATATCACATTCAATGGCTTAATGATGGTGGGCAAATTAGAATAACATAATCAGTGCGTGTTCATTTCTCCATGGGTGCTTATTCTGATTTTGTTGATTGTGATGTTGTTCCTATGGAAGTATGTTCCTTGTTACTTGGTAGACCTTGGTAATATGATACTGATAGCTTGCATCATGGTCGTTCGAATCATTATTCTTTCATGTTTAAGGGTCAGAAAATAATTATACATCCCATGACACCTGAACAGATTCTCAAAGATGATATTGCTAGAGCGCCTAAAACTGCTAAACAACTTGAACCATCACCATCAATTAATTCTGAAATCAAGTTGAATGCTCCTATTTTACTTGCTACACATGCTAATTTTGATGAACTGTGCGATGCTCCTTTGCCCTGTTATGCTCTAGTATGCTCTAGTCTGCTCGTTTCCCTTGATGATGCACCGTCTTTGGATGTCCCCCCTATGGTTGCTAACCTTTTGCAGGAGTACACTGATGTCTTTCCCAAAGACTTACCACCAGGTGTTCCACCACTCCGTGGCATTGAGCACCAGATTGATCCCATTCCAGGCGCACAACTTCCGAATCGCGCCCCGTACCGTACAAATCCGGATGAGACCAAGAAGATCCAGCGCCAGGTACAGGCATTGCTTGACAAGGGTTACATTCGTGAGTCTCTCAGCCCTTGCTCTGTTCCTGTGTTGCTTGTTCCAAAGAAAGATGGATCATGGCGTATGTGTGTAGATTGTCGTGCTATTAATAACACACCATTCGTTATCGATACCCCATACCACGACTTGATGATATGCTAGATGAGCTTAGTGGTGCCATTATTTTCACAAAGATTGATTTGCGTAGTGGTTACCACCAGATTAGAATGAAACTAGGTGATGAATGGAAAACGGCTTTTAAAACGAAATTTGGCTTATATGAATGGTTGGTTATGCCGTTTGGATTGACTAATGCTCCCAGCACCTTTATGCGCTTAATGAATGAAGTTCTAAGGCCCTTCATTGGATTATTTGTTGTTGTCTATTTTGATGATATTCTCATTTATAGCAAGTCCATGGAAGAACATTTAGAACATTTGCGTGCTGTTTTTGATGCGTTGCGTGCTGCTAACTTGTTTGGTAACATGGATAAATGCATCTTTTGCACACAATGTGTCTCGTTTCTTGGCTATGTTGTTACTCCACAGGGCATTGAGGTGGATAGCAGCAAGATCGACACCATTCGAGAGTGGCCGACACCGATGACGGTCACACAGATTCGGAGTTTTCTCGGACTTGCGGGTTTCTATCGCCGGTTTGTCCATGATTTCAGTTCCATTATCGCACCTCTCCACGAGCTTACAAAGAAAGGTGTGCTGTTTGATTGGCGTGATTCACAGGAGGTCGCATTCAACACTTTAAAAGATAAGTTAACACATGCTCCTCTCTTGCAATTGCCTGATTTTGATAAGATATTTGAGCTTGAATGTGATGCCAGCGGTATTGGGCTAGGTGCTGTTTTGTTACAGGAAGGAAAACCCGTTGCTTATTTTAGTGAAAAATTAAGCGGTGCTAGCCTAAGATATTCTACTTATGATAAGGAACTTTATGCTTTAGTGCGCACTTTGCAAACATGGTAGCACTATCTTTGGCATCACGAGTTCATTATTCATTCTGATCATGCGGCTTTAAAACATATTCGTACCCAAACAAATCTGAACTGTCGTCATGCTAATTGGGTAGAATTCATTGAGTCTCTTCCGTACATCATTAAACATAAGAACGGGAAGGAAAATGTCATTGCTGATGCGTTGTCTCGTCGATATACTATGCTGTCCCAGTTAGATTTTAGAATCTTTGGTTTACAGACCATAAAAGAACAATATGTCGACGATGCTAATTTCAAAGATGCTTTTGCTCATTGTATGAATGGGAAACCTTGGGGCAAATTTCATATGCAGGATGGGTTCTTGTTTCGCGCTAACAAGCTGTGTGTTCCAGCAAGCTCGGTTCGTCTTTTGCTGTTACAGGAAGCGCATGGCAGTGGCCTCATGGGACACTTTGGCGTTTACAAGACGCATGAGGTGTTGGCTGCCCACTTCTTTTGGCCCCGGATGCGCCCTGATGTTGAGCGCCTTGTTGCACGTTGCACTACTTGTCAGAAAGCTAAGTCCCGACTGAACAACCATGGTTTGTATATGCCTTTGCCTGTTCCTACCTCTCCTTGGCTTGATATTTCTATGGACTTTGTTTTGGGATTGCCTAGAACTAAGAAGGGGAGGGACAACATTTTTGTGGTTGTTGATCGATTTTCTAAAATGGCTCATTTTATACCTTGTCATAAGACTGATGATGCTAGCAATGTTGCTGAATTGTTCTTTAGAGAGATTATTCGCTTACATGGTATTCCAAATACAATAGTCTCTGATCGTGATGCTAAGTTTCTCAGTCATTTATGGAGGTCGCTTTGGAAAAAATTGGGAACTAAATTGCTGTTTAGCACAACTTGTCACCCCTGTAAGGAATCAGATGCCCGTAGCCTAAGAGGGGGAGGGGGTGAATTAGGCAACTTAAAAACTTAGCCTATGGCTTATCACTATTTGCATCAAACATAAACTAGAACATACTATCTAGATGTGCATCTAAGGTTGTTCTAGTGTGAAACTCCCATCCCAAAACAAGTTTTGCAACCTATAGCCAATCCTAGCAAGATACTACTCTAGGAAAGTAAAGGCACACAAGGATTGCAAGAATGTAATGCAGAAACGTAAAGGGGATGAGAGGAAGCAAACTCTTGACACGCGATTTATCCCGTGGTATCGGTAGGCACTAAGCCACCCCTAGTGCACATTATTGAAGCACTCTACACAAGAGTATTGCTTCCCGGTCACCAAGTCTCTCCCAAGAGCACCGCTTGACTTGCCACTAAGGCTCGCCACGAAGGCACTCGCCAAGCTCCCTTGGTCACCTTGATGCCGCCTCCACTAAGGAGCTTCTCCACCAAGGGAAGGGGGTCTCCACGTCCCCCGCACAAAGTGTCCTCGCCGCTCCACACCAAGCCGGAGGGTCGAAGACATTTGCCGGAGAGCCACCTAGGCTCCAAGGCTTCCGACACACCTCGTACAACTTGATCCACTCGAGAATCACCTCACAAGGTAGGCACACCTTGCACTCACTTAGCTCTAAGCTAAGCCTAGCACTAAGCACACACACAAAGCACACACACATTTGCAAGTCTATGGATGAGCAATTTAGCACTTGGATAGCTTGGATATGATCTTCAATATGTCTTGAACTCCTCTGCACTTCCACACACTCCAGCAACTCCAAATGATGGGGTGGAAGGGGTATAAATAGGCCAAGGCATCAAACTAGCCGTTGGACCAAAACTCCTGGAAATGGTACCATCCGATGATCCAACGCTGTCCTTTTTCCTGGCGTCGGTTCATCCGGTGCTGCTGACCGTTGCCTTCCACCGCACTTAGCCGTTGAATCCTGCTGACGTCATTCATCCGATGCTTCAACCGATGCACCGTCGGTTCATCCGGTGCTGAAGGACTTCTTCCCAAAACCTTACTGGTAGCTTCTTTGCTGCCATCGGATGAACCGTTGCTTATAAGCTCGTGACCATAGGTTCATCCGGTGCTAAGGAGTTTTACTCCAGAACCTCTCTGGTAGCAAACACACGGTCGCCGGATGAACCGCTGCTACACCGTCGGTTCATCCGGTGCTACTAACTCAGCTTGCTTCTTCATTGTCAATCATCCGGTGCAACTTGAATATCCACCGTCGGATCATCCGGTGGTCATCATGTAAATTCCAGTCTTCACACAGTGTACCGCTTCATCTGGTGGTTGCACCGATGCTTGCCTCCTCCGTTACTGTCGGTTCATCCGACGGTGTCAATTTCCTTCCTTTTCTTCGCGTCTTCAACTTGTCATTGCTTCAACTTAACATACTTAACATGCCATCACTTGTAGCCTCAAAATATGTATGAAGTCCTCATTTTTGCTACGAGTAACTTAACATATGCATGGTATGTTAACTTGGGCATGGTATGTTAACTTGGTAATATCCATGGGACCTAAGAATGCCTACAAGGACATGCTTGACAATGTGGTTAGTCCCATTGCTTGTGTTAGCATGAATCACCAAAATCAACTCGAACAAATGGCAAAAGAGGCCATGTTCGCTACAATCTCCCCCTTTTTGGTGATTTATGACAACACAAGCAAAGCAAGCATAAATTTGCAAAAATTAACAAAATTGAACTACTTAAACTTGCTTGGATGCTTACCATCATCCAACTCCCCCTAGATGTGTTCTCCCTCTTCCATGATCTTCTCTTCACATATAGCTTGCTACTTCCCCCTTTGGAAACATTGGCTTGCTTTGGCTCCAAATTCTCCCCCTTTGGAATAAAATCTCCAAAAAAGTGTCCAAAACAAAAGGTCTCCAAAGGAAATTTAGCAAGTCCTAGTAATCATAGCTCAAAGAGAAATGTTAAATACAAGGGAGAAAGCCGCATGAACCATGATCCATATGTATGATATCAATGAAGATACCACATGTGTGAATAACTAAGGTGGATCACAAGCTCATGAGACTAGCATGATACAAACTAAGCTCCCCCTAAGTGTGTGCACAAAAAGATAGTGTGAAAAACAAGTGCACAACTACAAACATTTGTAAGATAAGGAAGCTTAGAGCATATCATGCAAGGAGATAGCTTAAAAGACAAGAGATAAGATGAGAGTTCTTGTAACATTACCGCTTGTAGATTTTGAGCATTGCATACCTCCGGGGGATTTTCCTCTTCTACCTTGTTGGCACCACATTGAGATAAGCCACTTGAAAATGATATCACTTGGAGATGACACCACTTTGAAACAAGCTTGCAAAGAAGACACTTGGGGTACCACAAGGATAAGGAATGTATGAGTTCATTGCCTTTGAACTTATATAGAGACATAAGCTCGCAAGGACATGACTCAATAGCATGAAGCTCATATTGCTATATTCACTCTCTTCGAGATGTTAGATTACATTTAGAGTGAAATAGCATTCTCTTAGAATGAAACACTGCACTGGAACGCGTCGCCAAGGGACTACACAAGATAAGCTTGAAAAGATGTTAGTCCCATAAACAAACCATAGGATGAGCTCCCCCTAAATGTGTGCATTTAGTGTTTGAATCACCAACCAAATGTATGCACATTGTTTATGACAACAAAAGGGAAGCTAACCCTATAGCTTGCTCATGATGCATAGAGATATATATGAAAACATGCAGCATGATAGAAACAAGTGTAGCTTTCCTACACACTAATCAAACCATGTAGGTTACTCATGGGTTAGCACATGACACAAGCAACCTACCATATGTAAACAACTAGGCATAGCAACAAATGCAACCTAAACAAGGCAATGGAGCTACAATGATACATAAAATGAGTTCTAGTTTCCATTATCTCAACCGGGGAGCTTGGGCAACACATGTCCAATCTTGCACGCTTGGCTTCTAGACTTGAATCTTCACTTCTTCATTTGTGCCAAGCCTCCCAAGTCCCCGTTCTCCTGGCCTTCACGTGGCCTTAGGAACCCAAACCATTTGAGGCCCCTTTATGTTAGTGATGATTTCCTAGGGCACCCAAATAGGTTGGTTCCAACCCCACTCCTTCATCTTCCCAACCTTGTGTGCAACCACCTTGCCATTTGCCTTCTTCTTGATGACATAGGAGTTGCTCTTGGTCTTGTTCTTGCGGTTGGGCTTGGTGTAGATGAGAGAGCTCTTGATGGTGGTGTTCATCTTCTTCTTCTCACCCTTGTCCATCTTCTTGACGAATTGAGGGCATTTGTAGAACTTGTGCCCTTCTTCATGACACTTGTAGCAAGTCACGGTTGATCCCTTCTCAAGCTTCTTCACCATGTCATCACGGTTATTTTGAGAAGGTTGGACTTTGCTCTTCATGTCTTGAGAGACTTCTTCTTGTTCTTCATTGTTCTTGCCCTTGCCCATCAAGTTGACCAACCTCTCTCGGAGCCATTTCACTTCTTGCTTGAGCTCATCATTCTTCATGCTTAAAATCTTAACATTCTCATTGCAAGATGGTGAGCAAGATTCATCAATTAAATCAATGCAAGAAGTTGAAGCATCTACCTTGGAGATAGGAATTGCACAAGGAATAGATGGTTCATTAAGCTCAAGGGGATCACTAGTTTTAATCTCAATGCTCTCTAGCTTAGATTTTAGCTCTTTATTCTCCTTGCTAAGCAATTTGAATTTGCACAACAAATGTTCATAATTTGTAGCAAGGGTAGCACTAAGATCATTGAGAGCATTAAGTTCTTTAATTTCATTAGCTTGTTTTTCTAGCATCCCTTTTTGCTCATTTACTAGCTCAACAAGATCATCAATTGTGGTGGTGTCGGATTCATCATCACTCACATTGCTTTCCATACCTTGGGCCATAAGGCACATGTGTGATGACGATAGGGGACCTTGCATGAAGCGGGTGGTGAAGTTCTTGCTTGATTCATCACTTGAGCTACAAGAACTTGATTCTCCACCACTTATCCACTCACAAACGGCGGTGAGTGCTTCTTGCTTTGGCTTCCTCTCCTTGACCACCTTCTTCTTGGTCTTGCGCTTGATCTTGGTGAACTTGATGTGTTGATGATGACCCCCTTCTCTCAAGTGGATGTTGTAGCCGTACATGTTGACTTTCTTCACATACTTGAAGATTTTCTTCACGTACATGGCAACCATCGACTCGACCTCTTCATCACTTGAGGAGCCTTCATCGTCATCACCTTCATCATCTTCACTTGAGCTTTCTTGTCGGCTTGAGAGAGCATGACTTGCGGTTGGAGAAGATGGCTCTTGGGGTGTTGGCTTGAGCTCAAGTTTTGGTTCTTCCGTTGTCTTGAGCTCTTCCTTGGAAGCTTTCTTGGACTTGGGCATGATTTGCAATTCATGTGCCATGATCTTGCTCAAGATTTGAGATGGCTTCAAGTATTCAAGCTTCTTCTCATAGATGATAGCCTTCACCAAGTCATAGTCGGGCTTCCGGAGACATTGAAGGATCTTGCAGTTGATGTTCAAGTCCGTGATGTTCTTCACACCTAAAGCATTAATCTCATTGACAAGAACATTTAGGTGTGAGTACATAGATTCGGCATTTTCATTCTCAAGTTGCTTAAAGCTATTGAATTCCTCAAGGAGACAACCATAGCGTTCATTAGCAACTTCTTTTGAACCCTCATTTTGTTCCTTGATGGTATTCCATAGCACATGAGCATTTTCACTAGTAAAAACTCTATTGAAAACACCTACATCTAGAGAGGATAAAATGATACTCTTTGCAATAACATCAAATTGCTTTTCCTTCCTAGTACCATTTCTAACACCCTCATCGGTGACCCTCCAAACATTAAGATCCTTAGCTTGTAAATAAGCTTCCATGAGGACCTTCCAACGAGAGTAGCCCGTGCCATCGAAATGTGGAGCCAAACCTAAGGTATCCACCCCTTTCATCCTCTAAAGAGCAACTCACTAGGCGGTGAAGCCTAACCGATCCAATGAGCCGGTTTTCACAAATTGCCAATCGAATTGGCGTATCCTTGTGAAGGAAGTGAGTCCCGGCTCTGATACCACTTGTAAGGAATCGGATGCCCGTAGCCTAAGAGGGGGAGAGGGTGAATTAGGCAACTTAAAAACTTAGCCTATGGCTTATCACTATTTGCATCAAACATAAACTAGAACATACTATCTACATGTGCATCTAAGGTTGTTCTAGTGTGAAACTCCCATCCCAAAACAAGTTTTGCAACCTATAGCCAATCCTAGCAAGATACTACTCTAGGAAAGTAAAGGCACACAAGGATTGCAAGAATGTAATGCGGAAACGTAAAGGGGATGGGAGGAAGCAAACTCTTGACACGCGATTTATCCCGTGGTATCGGTAGGCACTAAGCCACCCCTAGTCCACGTTGTTGAAGCACTCTACACAAGAGTATTGCTTCCCGGTCACCAAGTCTCTCCCAAGAGCACCGCTTGACTTGCCACTAAGGCTCGCCACGAAGGCACTCGCCAAGCTGCCTTGGTCACCTTGATGCTGCCTCCACTAAGGAGCTTCTCCACCAAGGGAAGGGGGTCTCCACGTCTCCCGCACAAAGTGTCCTCGCCGCTCCACACCAAGCCGGAGGGTCAAAGACGTTTGCCGGAGAGCCACCTAGGCTCCAAGGCTTTCGGCACACCTCGTACAATTTGATCCACTCGAGAATCACCTCACAAGGTAGGCACACCTTGCACTCACTTAGCTCTAAGCTAAGCCTAGCACTAAGCACACACACAAAGCATATGCAAGTCTATGGATGAGCAATTTAGCACTTGGATGGCTTGGATATGATCTTCATTATGTCTTGAACTCCTCTGCACTTCCACACACTCCAGCAACTCCAAATGATGGGGTGGAAGGGGTATAAATAGGCCAAGGCATCAAACTAGCCGTTGGACCAAAACTCCTGGAAATGGTACCATCGGATGATCCGACGCTGTCCTTTTTCCTGGCGTTGGTTCATCCGGTGCTGCTGACCGTTGCCTTCCACCGCACTTAGCCGTTGAATCCTGCTGACGTCATTCATCCGATGCTTCAACCGACGCACCGTTGGTTCATCCAGTGCTGAAGGACTTCTTCCCAAAACCTTACTGGTAGCTTCTTTGCTGCCGTCGGATGAACCATTGCTTATAACCTCGTGACCATCGGTTCATCTGGTGCTAAGGAGTTTTACTCCAGAACCTCTCTGGTAGCAAACACACGGCCGCCGGATGAACTGCTGCTACACCGTCGGTTCATCCGGTGCTACTGACTCAGCTTGCTTCTTCACTGTCAATCATCCGGTGCAACTAGAATATCCACCGTCGGATCATCCGGTGGTCATCATGTAAATTCCAGTCTTCACATAGTGTACCGCTTCATCCGGTGGTTGCACCGACGCTTGCCTCCTCCGTTACTGTCGGTTCATCCGACGGTGTCAATTTCCTTCCTTTTCTTCGCGTCTTCAACTTATCATTGCTTCAACTTAACATACTTAACATGCCATCACTTGTAGCCTCAAAATATGTATGAAGTCCTCATTTTTGCTATGAGTAACTTAACATATGCATGGTATGTTATCTTGGGCATGGTATGTTAACTTGGTAATATCCATGGGAACTAAGAATGCCTACAAGGACATGCTAGACAATGTGGTTAGTCCCATTGCTTGTGTTAGCATGAATCACCAAAATCAACTCGAACAAATGGCAAAAGAGGCCATGTTCGCTACAATCCCTAGACTGATGGGCAAACTGTGGTGGTTAATCGAACTTTGTCAAGTATGCTTAGGGCTGTTTTATTCAAAAATTTGACACGTTGGGAGGATTGCTTGCCTCATGTTGAGTTTGCTTATAATCATGCAAAGCATTCTTCTACACAGATGTGTCCTTTTCAGGTTGTGTATGGTTATATTCCTCGGGCGCCTATTGATTTGTTTGCTTTTGATGCTGAGGACGCTCCCCATATAGATGCTAATGCACATGTTGATCAAATGATTCACCTGCATGTACAAACTCTTCAAAACATTGCTGCTGCTAATGCTAGATATCAGGTTGCGGGTAGTAAAGGGCGAAAACATGTTACTTTTGAACCTGTGATTTGGTTTGGTTACATTTGAGAAAGGATCGGTTTCCTACTTTGCGATGTTCTAAATTGATGCCTCGTGCTGTTGGTCCTTTCAAGATACTAACCAAAATTAATGATAATGCTTATGTTCTTGACCTGCCTCTGGAGTTTGGTGTTTCCCCTAGTTTTAATGTTGCAGATTTGAAGCCGTATGCGGGAGAGGATGAGGAGTTGCCGTCGAGGATGACTTCAGTTCAAGAAGGGGAGGAGGATGAGGACATGAACACCGACACGAGTACATCTACACCAGCAGCACCATCTCTGGCGCCACGAGCGAACACATTCCAGGCGCCACCTTCAGGCCGCTTACTCAGGCCCGTGCACGCGAATTAAACTTCGTATTGTTGCTGAAGAACGAAGGCCCAGAAGATTAAAGACGGCCCAACAGAAGGTCCACGTGGGAGCTAGGGTTGGCAGCGGCCCACCCCCCTCCTGGCCGCGGCTCCCACGTGAGGGCGCGCGCCCTACCCCCCGTGGCCGCGCGACGCCCTCCCCCGAGGCCGCCAGGGGCTGCGCCCCCTCCTTTGTGTTTTCCCTATATTAGATAGACTCCTAGTTCTTTTACAACTTGAGTTTGTTTTACAAGTTAGCTTTACCTACATCCGAACAGCCGCAAACTAGTGCTGTTATCTAATTCTTATCCGTTCTTACCACGCACACAAGGGCGACCTGCAACCAACCGGTGGAACCTGTGAAAGATTGGAGGAGCGATTGCCTGGAGAAACAAAATCTGCTCGTCGTAGAACTTTGTGGAGTTCTGGGTAGGCTGCACTCAAATCAAGGATTAGCACAATCAAACAATAATGCAAAGTTGAATTATAGTGCTAAACACGAACAAAAAGTTGCTGGAAACAAGTGCGAAAGTGTAAACAAGAGCAAGGCGGGGAAGGAAAAAGAGAAGAAACCAGCACTAGCCCAGGGAGATTGCGATCAGGGGGGAGGGCGCGGCATGCGTGTTGCCTTCCTGTGCTAGGCTCGGTCCCCTTGCTGTTTTTGTTTCTTTTTTTTTGAACTTTCCTTTCTTTTGTTTTTTTATTGTTGTCTTGCCTTGTTTAACCGCAACACACGGTAGGCAGGAAGTGCGGCGACCGCATGACAGGGAGCCGCGGTGCGCTCTGCGCAAGCAGTCATGATCGTTTGCTTTTTTTATTGCTTTTTGCTTTTTTTTACTTTCTTTTTTTTGGATTCCTTTCTCTTTTTTTTTGAGCGAAACACAAAGCACCGCAGGAAGGGGGCGGCCGCACGGAAGGCAGTCGCGGCACGTGCTGCCAAGTGGGATCGCGAGCAGAGTTTGGCGTAGGGAAAAAGTGGGGCGGTGCGTGGTGGATGGCGGCAGCAGAAAAAAAAAAGGTGGCGGCACTAGGGTTAAAGAAAGACAAAAAGGTAGAACACAAAGTAACCAGCAACAATTGAACAAGTAAGCACACAAATTCAACAATGCAAATATTGAAAGAAAGTGCGAGGCTAAAAAGGTTGCTGGGACAAGATCTAACCTGAAAATAAATTTTTGTTTTGGTTTTTGTGGACTGTAGGAAGGGAAAAACACTCGATAAACTCACCGATCAACCTGGAAAACTGATACCACTTGATAGACGCGGAGTGCCCGATCTTTCGGTGAGTGGAGATAACTTCGATCTGGTGGGAGGCGACCCTCACGATCCGACTACGACGAGCGAGACTCGAAGCGCCAATGCAATTGCTGAACCAACTCCCCGATGATTACCGACCTTGCTGGCGCAAGATCAGCCTGATCATGAAGATCAATTCATGTACGCAATCAAAGAATGAACAAGAATTCGAGGCGAGCAATCTTAATATCACTCGAAGGTGGAGTCTGCAATACACGAAGGCAGCGCTATGCGGTTGTTCGGATGTAGCTAAAGCTAACTTGTAAAACAAACTCGAGTTCTAAATGCGGCGGCTATTGAGTATATGAAGAGGGCGTCCTAGGGTTGAAGGCGACCTAGGATGGGGCGCCCTCAACTTGGGCTTAAGGCCCAACAAACCAGCGACGCAGCACCTTGGCAGATTCTGGACGTCAACTTCTTTCGACGATTCTCGTTGACTCGGGACAAATTTGGGCCTCAAACCAGTGCCATTGGAAGCCTTATGAAATTCTGCTTCCAGTCATATAAAGAACGTCCAAAACTGACTTCGTATGCGACCTAGGTGTCGTTTTTAGTGCGCACTGGTCCTGGACTCCGAACTGGGCTCGAACTTGAATTCTTTTGGGCCTCCACCTTGGGGACTCGAACCGGATTAGCCTCGTGCCTCCTCTTCGACTTGGAGACCCTTGCTGGACTTCTTCTACTCCATTCCATGCACCAATCATGGTCGTATGCATGGGTGTCATGTCCTCATCAGCGGCCGCTCTCCCTGCGCCATCCACGCCCACCGCTACACCATGCGAGAGGACGGCCGCACCTGCAGGCGCATCCTCATGTACAAATTCAGAACCATCACTCCACAATGCACTGAATACTCCTACTGAGAACATAGGTAATGCCCATGGTGCTGCACTCAAGGAAGGTGAGAATTCTGTTAATGTGCTGAATTTTTCCACAAATCATGCTTTAGTTGAGGAATTCAAAGTGGAACCATCTCTTGATTTATCTTTGTCCCATGGTGATTTGCTTGATGTTTCTTGTGATAAAGATGAATTGTGTGCTACTACTTCAGTTTTACATGCAAGTGCTGAAAATAAACATATTAGGCATGTTGCTAGTAAAAATGATGAGCTCCATTTGTTGTCTTCTTTACATACCTTGGGTTACATTGAATTTGATGATTTGTGTAATCTAGATTGTTTAGAAGAGAGACTTTTTGCATATACTGATTTGCCATGGTTGTCTAGACATTCATATCATGTTATTGGCAAATATAACAACAAAGGACAATATATGGTACATCGGGTTTACATTTGTACAAATCTGAATTCTCCTTTTGTTGTGCACGATTGTGATCGATTAGAGGGTAACCATCCTACAAATATTTTCACATGTTCCTCTAGTAGTTTTGTTTCGCAAGGGAAGCATTACTGCTGGCTCCCTATGATTTTTGGTGCTAAATTTTCTTGCAAGCAACCAGCCATTAGTGTTGTGTCCTTTGTTGGTGCTAATCCTTTGCAGGATAGTAATGACAAACCTCATGCGTTTTTCGATAACAAATTCTCCAGAGATGCTGACAATTTGATGCGACATGACATGATACACATTTGGAAACATGGTCACATTCCTCCTCACAATTGTTTTGGTTTGCTTTATTTGCGCAACCCCGTTCTCCCTTGTGTTGTGCAGGATCGTTTTCACGTACACTCGACGTCGAGGACGACTTTTCTTCAAGAAGGGGGGAATGATGAGGACATGACACCCATGCATACAACCATGATTGGTGCATGGAATGGAGTAGAAGAAGTCCAGCAAGGGTGTCCAAGTCGAAGAGGAGGCACGAGGCTAATCCGGTTCGAGTCCCCAAGGTGGAGGCCCAAAAGAATTCAAGTTCGAGCCCAGTTCGGAGTCCAGGACCAGTGCGCACTAAAAACAACGCCCAGGTCGCATACGAAGTCGGTTTTGGACGTTCTTTATATGGCTGGAAGCAGAATTTATAAGGCTTCCAATGGCACCGGTTTGAGGCCCAAATTCGTCCCGAGTCAACAGGAATCGTCGAAAGAAGTTGACATCCAGAATCTGCCAAGGTGCTGCATCGCCGGTTTGTTGGGCCTTAAGCCCAAGTTGAGGGCGCCCCATCCTAGGTCCCCCTCAACCCTAGGATTCCCCTCTTCATATACTCAGTAGCCGCCACATTTAGAACTTGAGTTTGTTTTACAAGTTAGCTATAGCTACATCCGAACAGCCGCATAGCGCTGCCTTCGTGTATTGCAGACTCCACCTTCGAGTGATATTAAGATTGCTCGCCTCGAATTCTTGTTCGTTCTTCGATTGCGTACAGAAATTGATCTTCGTGATCAGGCTGATCTTGCGCCAGCAAGGTCGGTAACCATCGGGAGTTGGTTTAGCGATTGCATTGGCGCTTCGAGTCTCGCTCGTCGTAGTCGGATCGTGAGGGTCGCCTCCCACCAGATCGAAGTTATCTCCACTCACCGAAAGATTGGGCACTCCGCCTCTATCAAGTGGTATAAAATTAAACATCCCACTGCCATTCCGACCACATGGGATCAATTGAAAACTGCTATGCGCCATAGATTTGTGCTTTCATATTATGCTCGTGATTTGCTTATTAAGATGCAGCGTTTCCAGCAAGGTTCTCAATCTGTTGAGGACTATTACCAAGAGTTACAAAAAGGTATGATTTGTTGTGGTATATTGGAGACCAACGACGCTGCTATGGCACGTTTTCGTGGTGGCTTAAACCGCGAAATCCAGGACATACTGATATGACTCAATTATTTGAATTTGCTTGCAAAGCTGAACGTGAAGTGCAGGGACGCCGCTCGAAGACATTTTCTAACTCTTTTGCAGGTCGTACCTCGACATCCAGCCCCGCGGCCGTCTCTCCTACACCATCTACGGCCACGACGACGCCCCGGGATAAGGCGGCCACATCTACAGGTGCTGCTCCACCCACAGGCGCAGCAACCACCTCGGGCTGTACGCGGGATATCACGTGTTTTCGTTGCAGCGGATGTGGCCACGTGGCTCGGGACTGTCCGAACAAGCGCACTTTGCTCATCCGTGATAATGGTGAGTACTCTTCGGCTAGTGATTCTGAAGAATCCCACCATACTATGCTTGCCACTGATCATGCAGCTACGACGGATGTACATGTCAACCTGGGCGACGCCGATAGGTATGAAAGTCTTGTTGCGCAGCGTGTTCTCAGTGCATGGGTCGCCCCGCCCGAGAAGAATCAGCGACACACCCTTTTCCACACAAAGGGCGTTGTGCAGGAGCTGTCGATTCGCATCATCATCGACAGCGGCAGCTGCAACAATTTGGCGAGTACCACGCTGGTTGAGAAATTATCTTTACCCACTCGTAAGCATCCGACTCCATATCACATTCAATGGCTTAATGATGGTGGGAAAATTAGAATAACACAATCAGTGCGTGTTCATTTCTCCATGGGTGCTTATTCTGATTTTGTTGATTGTGATGTTGTTCCTATGGAAGCATGTTCCTTGTTACTTGGTAGACCTTGGCAATATGATACTGATAGCTTGCATCATGGTCGTTCGAATCATTATTCTTTCATGTTTAAGGGTCAGAAAATAATTATACATCCCATGACACCTGAACAGATTCTCAAAGATGATATTACTAGAGCGGCTAAAACTGCTAAACAACTTGAACCATCACCATCGATTAATTCTGAAATTAAGTTGAATGCTCCTGTTTTACTTGCTACACGTGCTGATTTTGATGAACTGTGCGATGCTCCTTTGCCCTGTTATGCTCTAGTATGCTCTAGTCTACTCGTTTCCCTTGATGATGCACCGTCTTTGGATGTCTCCCCTGTGGTTGCTAACCTTTTGCAGGAGTACGCTGATGTCTTTCCCAAAGACTTACCACCGGGTCTTCCACCACTCCGTGGCATTGAGCACCAGATTGATCTCATTCCAGGAGCACAACTTCCGAATCACGCCCCGTACCGTACAAATCCGGATGAAACCAAGGAGATCCAGCGCCAGGTACAGGCATTGCTTGACAAGGGTTACATTCGTGAGTCTCTCAGCCCTTGCTCCGTTCCTGTGTTGCTTGTTCCAAAGAAAGATGGATCATGGCGTATGTGTGTAGATTGTCGTGCTATTAATAACATCACCATTCGTTATCGATACCCTATACCACGACTTGATGATATGCTAGATGAGCTTAGTGGTGCCATTATTTTCACAAAGATTGATTTGCGTAGTGGTTACCACCAGATTAGAATGAAACTAGGTGATGAATGGAAAACGGCTTTTAAAACGAAATTTGGCTTATATGAATGGTTGGTTATGCCGTTTGGATTGACTAATGCTCCCAGCACCTTTATGCGCTTAATGAATGAAGTTCTAAGGCCCTTCATTAGATTATTTGTTGTTGTCTATTTTGATGATATTCTCATTTATAGCAAGTCCATGGAAGAACATTTAGAACATTTGTGTGCTATTTTTGATGCGTTGCGTGCTGCTAACTTGTTTGGTAACATGGATAAATGCATCTTTTGCACGCAACGTGTCTCGTTTCTTGGCTATGTTGTTACTACACAGGGCATTGAGGTGGATAGCAGCAAGATTGACACCATTCGAGAGTGGCCGACACCGACGACGGTCACACAGATTCAGAGTTTTCTCAGACTTGCAGGTTTCTATCGCCGGTTTGTCCGTGATTTCAGTTCCATTGCCGCACCTCTCCACGAGCTTACAAAAAAAGGTGTGCTGTTTGATTGGCGTGATTCACAAGAGGTCGCATTCAACACTTTAAAAGATAAGTTAACACATGCTCCTCTCTTGCAATTGCCTGATTTTGATAAGATATTTGAGCTTGAATGTGATGCCAGCGGTATTGGGCTAGGTGCTGTTTTGTTACAAGAAGGAAAACCCGTTGCTTATTTTAGTGAAAAATTAAGCGATGCTAGCCTGAGATATTCTACTTATGATAAGGAACTTTATGCTTTAGTGCGCACTTTGCAAACATGGCAGCACTATCTTTGGCATCGCGAGTTCATTATTCATTCTGATCATGAGGCTTTAAAACATATTCGTACCCAAACAAATCTGAACCGTCGTCATGCTAATTGGGTAGAATTCATTGAGTCTTTTCCGTACATCATTAAACATAAGAACGGGAAGGAAAATGTCATTGCTGATGCGTTGTCTCATCGATATACTATGCTGTCCCAGTTAGATTTTAGAATCTTTGGTTTACAGACCATAAAAGAACAATATGTTGACGATGCTGATTTTAAAGATGCTTTTGCTCATTGTATGAATGGGAAACCTTGGGGCAAATTTCATATGCAGGATGGGTTCCTGTTCCGCGCTAACAAGCTGTGTGTTCCAGCAAGCTCGGTTCGTCTTTTGCTGTTACAAGAAGCGCATGGCAGTGGCCTCATGGGACACTTTGGCGTTTTCAAGACGCATGAGGTGTTGGCTGCCCACTTCTTTTGGCCCCGAATGCGCCCTGATATTGAGAGCCTTGTTGCACGTTGCACTACTTGTCAGAAAGCTAAGTCCCGACTAAACAACCATGGTTTGTATATGCCTTTGCCTGTTCCTACCTCTCCTTGGCTTGATATTTCTATGGACTTTGTTTTGGGATTGCCTAGAACTAAGAAGGGGAGGGACAGTATTTTTGTGGTTGTTGATAGATATTCTAAAATGGCTCATTTTATACCTTGTCATAAGACTGATGATGCTAGCAATGTTGCTGAATTGTTCTTTAGAGAGATTATTCGCTTGCATGATATTCGAAATACAATAGTCTCTGATCGTGATGCTAAGTTTCTCAGTCATTTTTGGAGGTCGCTTTGGAAAAAATTGGGAACTAAATTGCTGTTTAGCACAACTTGTCACCCCCGGACTGATGGGCAAACTAAGGTGGTTAATCGAACTTTGTCAACTATGCTTAGGGCTGTTTTAGACAAAAATTTGACACATTGGGAGGATTGCTTGCCTCATGTTGAATTTGCTTATAATCATGCAAAGCATTCTTCTACACAGATGTGTCCTTTTCAGGTTGTGTATGGTTATATTCCTCGGGCGCCTATTGATTTGTTTGCTTTTGATGCTGAGGACGCTCCCCATATAGATGCTAATGCACATGTTGATCAAATGATTCGCTTGCATGAACAAACTCTTCAAAGCATTGCTGCTGCTAATGCTAGATATCAGGTTGCGGGTAGTAAAGGGCGAAAACATGTTACTTTTGAACCTGGTGATTTGGTTTGGTTACATTTGAGAAAGGATCGGTTTCCTACTTTGCGACGTTCTAAATTGATGCGTCGTGCAGCTGGTCCTTTCAAGATACTAACCAAAATTAATGATAATGCTTATGTTCTTGACCTGCCTCCGGAGTTTGGTGTTTCCCCTAGTTTTAATGTTGCAGATTTGAAGCCGTATGCGGGAGAGGATGAGGAGTTGCCGTCGAGGACGACTTCAGTTCAAGAAGGGGAGGATGATAAGGACATGAACACCGACACGAGTACATCTACACCAGCAGCACCATCTCCGGCGCCACCAGCGGACACATTCCAGGTGCCACCTTCAGGGCCGCTTACTCGGGCCCGTGCACGCGAATTAAACTTCGTATTGTTGCTGAAGAATGAAGGCTCAGAAGATTAAAGGCGGCCCAACAGAAGGTCCACGTGGGAGCTAGGGTTGGCAGCGGCCCACCCCCCCTCCTGGCCGCGGCTCCCACGTGAGGGCGCGCGCCATACCCCCCTGGCCGCGCGACGCCCTCCTCCGAGGCCGCCAGGGGCTGCGCCCCCTCCTTTGTGTTTCCCTATATTAGATAGACTCCTAGTTCTTTTACAACTTGAGTTTGTTTTACAAGTTAGCTTTAGCTACATCCGAACAGCCGCATAGCGGTGCCTTCGTGTATTGCAGACTCCACCTTCGAGTGATAGTAAGATTGCTCGCCTCGAATTCTTGTTCGTTCTTCGATTGCGTACAGGAATTGATCTTCGTGATCAGGCTGATCTTGCGCCAGCAAGGTCGGTAACCATCGGGAGTTGGTTCAGCGATTGCATTAGCGCTTCGAGTCTCGCTCATCGTAGTCGGATCGTGAGGGTCGCCTCCCACCAGATCGAAGTTATCTCCACTCACCGAAAGATCGGGCACTCCGCCTCTATCACAAGGTTCGGGCTGGATCCGCTACCTTGCACCGGCCCATGTTCACGACTTCAGCCTGCCAGTCTTGCACCGCACGGCTCGCACTTGACTCCATCGGCCACCGGGTCCATCGAACCAAGACTACTTGCCACTCCATCACCCGGAGGCCACCACGGCTAAGGCCTTTTGCGCTTGTTCTTCACCTGCACCGTCACGAGTCAAGCCGCAACCTGTACCTGCACACTTAGCCAAGCATCAGTCCACACAACGTTGTCAATCACTCATCACTAAGGAGCGACCCTCCACTGGTCCTCGGACACACCTGGTCCTCAATCTCCCCCTTGATGAGTGCATTGACAACACCCATAGGAATCACATAGAGAAAAAGAAAAGAAAACAACCACGAATGCAGACCTCCAAAGCAAGTGATCCAAAGCCAAAGAACAAGAGAAAACAAGATCACTCGCCAAACCAAGTTTCGGCCCCCTAAGACAAGGGCAACGGCTCAACACAGCCGAGACAAAACAAAGCTCACAAAGAGCACACCACAAAGCACAAAACTCAGGCAAACCAAAGGAGCTCCCCCTGCACATATGCAAACTCCCCCTGAGCAGATGGAACCTCTTCTTCTCAATTTTTCTCCTCACATGTAACATCTCAACATCTCACAATGCATACCAATTTTCCACAAAATCTCCCAATGTATGAAAATTCTCCCCAAATGCACATTCTCCCCCTTGTTGACAATGCATGAATCAATATATATGAAACTCTTCCCTTTGTTTTCATGAAAAATGCATGTCAAGGCATATATACAATCTACCAAGCTTCTTCAAATATACAAAGAGCACAACAAAATGCTACACATGAGACATAGAGCAAGCAAAGTAGACATGGTGTAATTAGCACATTGCCATCAAGAAGGTAGGGACATATAAGCATGTGACATGGCCAAAAGCAATTTTAAGCAATTTTCACAAAGAAACATTCATCTCATGAGCAAGACCCTATCCATAGCCATTTGAGCACAAATACACTAGATTATCCAAAGTTTGTGTAAGATCACAAATTTTCATCACAAGATCATTATAAACGCCCACAAGCTACTCAAGTCATGTTAAAGCTACCGAGCCATGTGTCTACTTCTTAAAATGAGACTTCTCATGGTAGATAAGCATGCTACGGTTTAGCACCCAAGATATGATAATCAAAACATAAAGAAATGACTTAGAGCTCATTTTTGAAGCACAAGGCAAATCATATACCAATTTCATTTTCAAGTTTAAACATGGTACATGAAGTGCCTTTGCGGCATAAAGAAGCTTATGCTCCTCCCCAAGCAAGCAAAAGGGCTAAACATTTACAATGACAAAAAGGTCTTTGGGCCCAAGCAAAGAGAATATGATTCTCAAGCACAAACTAAACATGATATAGGCATTTAAGCACAAATTGAGCATAGGCAAGCATCTACTCATGAGAGACATCAATTTAGCATTTTCATAAAAAGAAAGCTATCTCAACATAAATATATGGCAAAACCATCAAGAGCATAGCATTCACATTCACAATTTACCAAACATGCACATATCTCATACATAGCACATCAGTGATCAAAGTATATAAGAGAAGCTTTTCCTAGCACAAGTGATCCAAAGATGGTTATCCTACCAGGTTTTGTACATAAAGTAAAATGCATGAATGAAATGCAACAAAATGAAACATATGACACATATATACATGAGAAGCTCCAAGACCCAGCTAGAAAGGAAAGCACACCCCAAGTTCACCCCGCAAGTGAGTGAAAGTGACTTGGTCAAGTGGTTTGGTGAAAATGTCGGCTAGCTGATCTTGGGTAGGGACATAGGACAAAGATATGTTTCCCTTCTCAACATTGTCCCTCAGAAAGTGGTACCTCACTTCTATGTGTTATGTTTTGGAGTGGAGGACAGGATTTTTGGCTACGCTTATGGCACTGGTGCTGTCACAGAAAAGTGGAACCTGGGAGCACTCCTCACCAAAATCACTCATGGTGTAGGTCATCCAAAGCAGCTGGGAACAACAACTAGCAGCAACTACATACTCGGCCTCTGTAGTGGACTGGGCTACACTGGATTGCTTGCGAGATGACCAAGAGACTAAAGAAGAACCAAGGAACTGACAACACCCAGAGGTAGACTTGCGGTCCAATCGACACCCAGCAAAATCAGCATCGGAGTACCCGTGAAGTCTGAGTGTCGAGGAGGCAGAATACCAAAGACCAAACTCAGAAGTGTAGTTCAAGTACCTGAAAATCCGCTTGACGGCCTGCCGATGTGAAGTCCTCGGTGAAGCTTAAAAACGAGCGCACAAACACACACTGAACTGTATGTCCAGCCTAGTCGCCGTCAAGTAGAGGAGGGAGCCTATCATGCTCTGGTACTCCTTCTGGTCCACGGGTTCACCATCCTCATCCGAGTCCAAAGCCGTAGTGGTACTCATTGGTGTAGTCAGCGGCTTGGAGTCATTCATGCCAAACTTCTTCACCATGTCCCTGGTGTACTTCGCCTGATGTACAAACGTCCCATCCTTGCACTGCTTGATCTGGAGGCCCAAGAAAAACTGCAGCTCGCCCATCATGGACATATCAAATTCCCTGCTCATGTCATCTACAAATCTGGCAACAAGATCATGAGAAGAGCCACCAAAGATTATGTCATCCACGTATATCTGAACAATCAAAAGGTCATTCCCATACTTAAGGAGAAACAAGGTCTTATCAACTGTGCCCATCACAAACCCCTTACTCAGCAAAAACCCTCTCAACCTGCCATACCAAGCTCTAGGTGTCTGTTTCAACCCATAGAGCGCTCTCTGGAGTTTGTATACACGGTGCGGGTATTTTTCACTCTCAAACCCTGGGGGTTGCCTCACATACACTTCTTCCTCTATCACCCCATTCAAGAAAGCACTCTTGACATCCATTTGGTACAACTTGAACCCTTTAGCCATGGCAAAGGCTAGAAGTGATAGAGGCGGAGTGCCCGATCTTTCGGTGAGTGGAGATAACTTCGATCTGGTGGGAGGCGACCCTCACGATCCGACTACGACGAGCGAGACTCGAAGCGCCAATGCAATCGCTGAACCAACTCCTGATGGTTACCAACCTTGCCGGTGCAAGATCAGCCTGATCACGAAGATCAATTCCTGTACGCAATCGAAGAACGAACAAGAATCTAAGGCGAGCAATCTTCATACCACTCGAAGGTGGAGTTCTGAATCACAGAGGACAGCACGTATTTGTGCGTGGTCTGGTGTAGCAAAATCTAGATGTAAAACAAAACTCAAGTCTGAAAAATAAGAGAGGGGTCTATCTAAATAGGGGTCGCAGCCCCCTAGTGGCCAGGAGGGCGGCGGCAGCGGCGCTGCTACAGTACCCACAGTAGGACGCGTGAACAGTAGCCTAGGCACCCACGTGGGCCTCCTGTTGGACCAGCCTTTATTCTTCTGGGCCTTCATTCTTTAACAGTAGGACGAAGTTCAATTCACGCGCACGGGCCCGAGTCAGTGGCCCACAAGGTGGCGCCTGGAGTGGAGGATCAACTGGAGGCGCCTGAGGTGCAGCTAGTGTAGATGTACTCGTGGTGTCCGCATCAGTTGGTGTAGATGTACTCGTGGTGTCCTCATCATCCGCCCCTTCTTGAACTGAAGTCGTCCTCGACGGCAGCTCCTCGTCTTCGCCCACATACGGTGTCAAATCTGCAACATTAAAACTAGTGGAAACACCAAACTCCGCAGGCAGGTCAAGGATGTAAGCATTATCATTAATCTTGGTTAGCACTTTAAAAGGACCAGCAGCACGTGGCATCAATTTAGAACGACGCAAAGTAGGAAAACGGTCCTTCCTCAAATGCAACCAAACCATATCACCAGGTTCAAAAGTAACAAGTTTTCGGCCTTTACTACCAGCAACCTGATATTTAGCATTAGCAGCAGCAATGTTTTGTTGAGTTTGTTCATGCAGGTTAATCATTTGTTCAACATGTGCAACAGCATCTAAGTGAGGGGCGTCCGCAGCATCAAGAGAAAACAAATCAGTGGGCGCCCGAGGGATGTAACCATACACAATCTGAAAAGGGCACATCTTTGTAGAGGAATGCATGGCATGATTATAAGCAAACTCAACACGAGGCAAGCAATCCTCCCAATGTTTCAAATTTTTATCTAAAACAGCCCTAAGCATAGTGGACAAGGTTCTACTAACCACCTCAGTTTGTCCATCAGTCTGAGGGTGACAAGTTGTGCTAAACAGCAATTTAGTTCCCAATTTATTCCACAGAGATCTCCAAAAATGACTGAGAAACTTAGCATCACAATCAGAGACTATAGTATTCGGAATACCATGCAAACGAATAATCTCTCTAAAGAACAATTCAGCAACATTGCTAGCATCATCAGTCTTATGACAAGGTATGAAATGAGCCATTTTGGAGAATCGATCAACAACCACAAAAATGCTATCCCTCCCCTTCTTAGTTCTAGGCAATCCCAAAACAAAGTCCATAGAAATATCAAGCCAAGGGGAAGTAGGAACAGGCAAAGGCATATACAAACCATGGTTGTGCAATCGTGACTTAGCTTTCTGACAAGTAGTGCAGCGTGCAACAAGGCGCTCAACATCAGCGCGCATCCGGGGCCAAAAGAAATGAGCAGCTAGCGCCTCATGCGTCTTGTAGACGCCAAAGTGTCCCATGAGTCCGCCTCCATGCGCTTCCTGTAACAATAAAAGACGAACCGAGCTAGCTGGAACACACAGCTTGTTAGCGCGAAATAGGAACCCGTCCTGCATGTGAAATTTACCCCATGGTTTGCCATTAATACAATGGGCGAAAGCATCTTTAAAATCAGCATCATCTACATATTGACCTTTCACAGTTTGCAAGCCAAAGATTTTAAAATTTAACTGTGACAACATGGTGTAGCGACGAGACAAAGCATCAGCAATGACATTGTCCTTTCCGTTCTTGTGTTTAATAATGTAAGGGAAAGACTCAATGAATTCTACCCATTTAGCATGACGACGGTTCAGATTTGTTTGGGTGCGAATATGTTTCAAAGCCTCATGATCAGAATGAATGATGAACTCGTGATGCCAAAGATAGTGCTGCCATGTATGCAAAGTGCGCACTAAAGCGTAGAGCTCCTTATCATAAGTAGAATATTTCAGACTAGCACCACTTAATTTCTCGCTAAAGTATGCAACCGGTTTGCCTTCTTGTAACAAAACAGCACCTAGCCCAATACCGCTAGCATCGCATTCAAGCTCAAACACTTTATTAAAATCAGGCAACTGCAAGAGAGGAGCATGGGTTAACTTATCTTTCAAAGTGCTGAACGCTACCTCCTGTGAATCACTCCAAGCAAATGGCACATCTTTCTTTGTAAGCTCATGTAGAGGCACTGCAATGGAGCTAAAATCACGAACAAACTTGCGGTAGAAACCTGCAAGTCCAAGAAAACTCCGAATCTGTGTGACCGTCGTCGGTGTAGGCCACTCCCGAATGGCAGCAACCTTGCTGCTATCCACCTCGATGCCTTGTGGAGTAACAACATAACCAAGAAACGAGACACGTTGTGTGCAAAAGATGCATTTTTCCATGTTAGCAAATAAGTGGGCAGCACGCAATGCGTCAAAAACAGCACGCAAATGTTCCAAATGCTCTTCCACAGACTTGCTGTAGATAAGGATATCATCAAAATAAACCACTACAAACAATCCTATGAAGGGCCTCAGAACTTCATTCATCAAACGCATAAAGGTGCTGGGAGCATTAGTCAATCCAAACGGCATAACCAACCATTCATATAAACCAAATTTCGTTTTAAAAGCTGTTTTCCATTCATCACCCAATTTCATGCGAATTTGGTGGTAGCCACTACGCAAATCAATCTTAGTGAAAATAATGGCACCACTAAGCTCATCTAGCATATCATCAAGGCGTGGTATAGGGTATCGATAACGAATGGTGATGTTATTAATAGCACGACAATCTACACACATACGCCATGATCCATCTTTCTTTGGAACAAGCAACACAGGAACGGAGCAAGGGCTGAGAGACTCACAAATGTAACCCTTGTCAAGCAATGCCTGTACCTGGCGCTGGATCTCCTTGGTCTCATCCGGATTTGTACGGTACGGGGCGCGATTTGGAAGCTGTGCGCCTGGAATGAGGTCGATCTGGTGCTCAATGCCACGGAGTGGTGGGAGACCTGGTGGCAAGTCTTCGGGAAAGACATCAGCGTACTCCTGCAAAAGGTTAGCAACCACAGGGGAAATATCCATAGACGGTGCATCATCAAGTGAAACGAGCAGACTAGAGCATACTAGTGCGTAGCAAGGCAATTGAGCATCACATAAATCATCAAAATCAGCACGTGTAGCAAGTAAAACAGGAGCATTCAACTTGATTTCAGAATTAATCGATGGTGATGGTTCAAGTTGTTTAGCAGTTTTAGCAGCTCTAGCAATATCATCTTTGAGAATCTGTTCATGTGTCATGGGATGTATAATTATTTTCTGACCCTTAAACATGAAAGAATAATGATTCGAACAACCATGATGCAAGCTATCAGTATCATATTGCCAAGGTCTACCAAGTAACAAGGAACATGCTGCCATGGGAACGACATCGCAATCAACAAAATCAGAATAGGCACCCATGGAGAAATGAACACGCCCCGTTTGTGTTATTCTAATTTTCCCACCATCATTAAGCTATTGAATGTGATATGGATTCGGATGCTTACGAGTGGGTAAAGATAATCTTTCAACCAGCGTGGTACTCGCCAAATTGTTGCAGCTACCGCTGTCGATGATAATGCGAATCGACCGCTCCTGCACAACGCCCTTTGTGTGGAAAAGGTTGTGTCGCTGATTCTTCTCGGGCGAGGCGACCTGTGCACTGAGAACACGCTGCACAACAAGAGTTTCATACCTATCGGCATCATCCGGGTTGACATGTACATCCGTCTTTGCTGCATGGTCAGTGGCAAGCATAGTATGTTGAATATCCTCGGAATCACTAGCGGAAGAGTACTCACCATCGTCACGAATGACCAAAGTGCGCTTGTTCGGGCAGTCCCGAGCCATGTGGCCACATCCGCTGCAACGAAAACACGTGATATCCCGCGTACGGCCTGTGGTGGGAGTTGCGCCTATGGATGGAGCGGCGCCTGCGGGTTTGGCCGCCTTATCACGGGATGTAGACGTGGCAGCAGATGATGCAGGAGTAGTGGCCGCGGGGCTGGATGTCGAGCTTCTCCCTGCAAAAGAGTTAGAAAATGGCCTCGAGTGGCGTCCCTGCACTTCACATTCAGCTTTGCAAGCATATGAAAATAATGTAGTCATGTCATCATATTCCTTATAGTCAAGTATATCCTGGATTTCACAGTTTAAACCACCACGAAAACGTGCCATAGCAGCGTCGTTTTCCTCTAATAACCCACACCGAATCATACCTTTTTGTAGCTCCTGGTAATAGTCCTCAACAAATTGAGAACCTTGCTGAAAATGCTGCATTTTGTTAAGCAAATCACGAGCATAATATGAGGGTACAAATCTATGTCGCATGGCAGCTTTCAATTCATCCCAAGTGGTCGGAATGGTAGTGGGATGTTTAGTTTTATACTCACGCCACCAAATTAAAGCAAACTCAGTAAATTCACTAATAGCAGCTTTAACTTGAGAATTTGCAGCAATATCATGGCATGAAAATTTCTGTTCAACTTCTAACTCCCAATCAAGATATGCAGCAGGATCATACTTGCCATTGAAAGATGGGATTTTAAATTTAATCTTAGAAAAGGAATCATTATCGGGGCGGCGTGGTACACGGCGGGCTTTGCCGCGGCGGTCAGCATCCTCCTGCTCATCGTCACCAACACATCCTTGGGCCACCAAATCAGTGACCACCGTGTTCAATGCATCGAGTCGTGACACGATGGTGTCGAGCGTCGTCCTGGTGGCCGTCTGCGCGAGGTCGAGCTGGTCGAACCGCTCGTTGGCCGTAGTGACCGTGGAGTCCATCCGTTCATGTATCGTCTTGATGTCCGTGACAAGGCCATCAATCTCTGTCCGCATGTCCTGCAGCTGTTTCTTGTCATCGTCGCCTGACATGGTTAGCGCAAACACAAAACAAAAACAAATGCCAAAATAGGGTGGGACAGCTCACAAGGCGCTCACACTAGTGCTGTTATCAAATTCTTATCTGTTCTTACCACGCACACAGGGGCGACCTGCAACCAACCGGTGGAACTCGTGAAAGATTGGAGGAGCGATTGCCTGGAGAAACAAAATCTGCTCGTCGTAGAAATATGTGGAGTTCTGGGTAGGCTGCACTCAAGTCAAGGATTAGCACACTCAAACAATAATGCAAAGTTGAATTATAGTGCTAAACACGAAACAAACGCTGCTGGCAACAAGTGAAATCGAAAAGATAGAGGCAAGGGAGGTGGCAAAGGTGTAGAATGCAGCACAAAAATCCTCCTTTTTCAGATTTCTTTTTCTAAATTTTTTTTTCGATTTTTTTTTGCGGAGGTCCTCAAAACTGATAATATGAACACAGAGGATCTCAAATATCAATTCACCACACACACACACTCTCTCTCTCTCTCTAAAGTAAAGCTCACCTCAGAATATGGTGGCAATGCAGAGAGAGATGGATATGAAACACTGAGTGCGCAAGGTGGGGGGTGGGGGCGATCCAGGGGGAGGAAGGGCGCGGCTTGCTTGGTGGAGAAAGGGTAGCGCGGTAGTGTCCAGGGAGGACACGGCGTGCGTGGAGGGGGAAAGGGGCGCTCAGTCTGGTGGAAAGAACGCAACCCAGGGAGAGGCTCGCAGCCACGATGGAGAGGCGTGGCGTGCCCACAAGGATCGCGAGCCAGGAAGGCAGCGGCGCGCGTGAGGACTCCGGATCGATCCCGTCTCCTGTTCGGTTGTCTCTTTTTTTTCTTTCTTTTTGCACTTTCCTTTTTTTTGTTTCTTTTTTTTTGCACTTTCCTTTTTTTTTGACAGGGAGGGGGCGATCGGAGGGGTGGGATGGCGCGGTGCGGTTCTCTGGTCGCGACCAGGCAGTGCGGCGCGAGGGGTGGGGGTTCGCGTGAGGGAACAACGCGAGGGGGGTAGGGCGGAAAGCGTGTCGTGGTAGGATTGGCGAGCAGCGGAACGGCGGCGGCGAAAACTAGGGTTAGAAGAAAACGAGAAACAAGAGATTAAACACAAGTAACCAGCAACAATTGAACGAGTAAGCACACAAATTCAACAAAGACACTTATTGAAAGAATGTGCAAGGCTAACCGGTGGTTGCTGGGACAAGGATCTAACCTGAAATAAATTTTTGTTTGGTTTTGTGGACTATAGGAAGGGAAAAAAACACTCGATAAACTCACCGATCAACCTGGAATCCTGATACCACTTGATAGAGGCGGAGTGCTCGATCTTTCGGTGAGTGGAGATAACTTCGATCTGGTGGGAGGCGACCCTCACGATCCGACTACGACGAGCGAGACTCGAAGCGCCAATGCAATCGCTGAACCAACTCCCGATGGTTACCAACCTTGCCGGTGCAAGATCAGCCTGATCACGAAGATCAATTCCTGTACGCAATCGAAGAACGAACAAGAATCTGAGGCGAGCAATCTTAATATCACTCGAAGGTGGAGTTCTGAATCACAGAGGACAGCACGTATTTGTGCGTGGTCTGGTGTAGCTAAAGCTAGATGTAAAACAAAACTCAAGTCTGAAAAATAAGAGAGGGGTCTATCTAAATAGGGGTCGCAGCCCCCTAGTGGCCAGGAGGGCGGCGGCGGCGGCGCTGCTACAGTAGGACGCGTGAACAGTAGCGCACGTGAACAGTACCCTAGGCACCCACGTGGGCCTCCTGTTGGACCAGCCTTTATTCTTCTGGGCCTTCATTCTTTAACAGTAGGACGAAGTTCAATTCACGCGCACGGGCCCGAGTGAGTGGCCCACAAGGTGGCGCCTGGAGTGGAGGATCAACTGGAGGCGCCTGAGGTGCAGCTAGTGTAGATGTACTCGTGGTGTCCGCATCAGCTGGTGTAGATGTACTCGTGGTGTCCTCATCAAGAAGGATCCTAATTGCCTCCAAACGGGCCACAGGAGCAAATGTCTCCACATAATCTATGCCCTCTTTCTGGCTGAACCCCTGAGCCACCAACCCCGACTTGTTTCTCACAATCATCCCATTCTCACCCTCTTTGTTCTTCCACACCCACTTTGTTCGTCGACATGGGACGGCAATTTGGTGGTGGATCGACTAACACCCAGACTTGGTTTCTCTCAAAATTCTCCAACTCCTCATGCATGGAATTCACCCAATTCTCATCAGACAAAGCATGTCGAATATCTTTGGGCTCAAACGACGTGACAAAAGTAGAGTGAGTGAAATGAGAAGAATTCCTTGACCTCGACCGTGTAGTGCATTCATGAAGGTCACCTATGATCGTCGTCGGTGGGTGATCAACTTGTACCCACCGCGGAGCCTCTCGCCTGGACACGATCTCCCCCTCAGCAGCAGCCTCCACTCGAACAGCCTCAGTCGTAGTGGGTGTAGGGGATGGACCATCTTCGATCGTCGTCGTAGTAGTGGAAGTAGCACGTACACGATCAGCCACGGGAGCGTCACCTCCATCATCGTCCTCATCTCCATCTCCATCTTGCTCATCTTCAAAGATCCTCGCACCAATCTCCTCGTCACATGCACACTCAAAAGCAGAAGAGCTACATGGCTGTGTCTCGTCGAAGGTAACCTCGCAAGTCTCCATGATTCGGTTAGTGTCAAGGTTGAGCACACGATATGCTCTAGAATGAATCGCATAACCAAGGAAAATACCATTCGAACATCTAGACTCAAACTTATCCAACTTGCCCTTCTTCAGAATGAAACACTTGCAACCAAAAGATGTAAAGTTACTCACCTTGGGTTGTCGGCCATG
Organism: Cenchrus fungigraminus; assembly: GCA_036936925.1. Lineage (NCBI taxonomy): Eukaryota > Viridiplantae > Streptophyta > Magnoliopsida > Poales > Poaceae > Cenchrus > Cenchrus fungigraminus. The sequence goes on along the minus strand of CM072779.1, from coordinate 85,433,537 downwards.
CATCAGCTCATAAGAGGTCTTCTTCTTAAAGGCACGAAGGAAGATGCGATTTGAGACGTAGCCAGCCGTATTGACCGCCTCGGCCCAGAAATGCATAGGAGTCCTATGCTCATCGAGCATCGTCCTGGCCATCTCACAAAGCGTCCGGTTCTTCCTCTCCACAACGCCATTCTGGCAAGCGACGTATGGAGAAGAGTACTGATGATCAAGACCAAGATCACTACAAAAGGCATCGAAATGAGAGTTTTTAAACTCTGTGCCATTGTCACTACGTATAGCTCGAATGGCATCACCATGTCTCTCATTCTTCAACCTCAAGCTCAAGTCTCGAACAAAGCCAAATTTCTCGCTCTTATCCTCCAAAAAGAAAACCCAAGAGTACCTCGAAAAATCATCAACAACCACAAGAACATACCACTTTCCACTCGCAGAGCGAACACAAGCTGGCCCAACCAAATCCATGTGCAACAGCTCACCAGGTCGCTCGGTCATGACCGCAGTCAGAGGAGCGTGAGAAGCAGCAACCATCTTTCCATGCCAACAAGAAGCACAAACCAAATCCTTCTCGAATTTCAACTTAGGCAATCCTCGAACAAGATCAAGACCACTCAAGCGGGAAAGAAACTCAAAGCTCAAGTGTCCCAACCTCCTATGCCATTTCCAAAGCTCGGTCGACACGCCAGCAACAAAGCATCGAGGAGGACCAACAGACTGGGAAAAATCGGTACGAAAGATTTGACCCTCGGGGACGATCGTACATACAAGATCACCTCGAGAATCAAGCATACGAGAAGCACCACGAGGGGGAAAACATGGCCCGTAGTCCATCTGAGACCCAAAGCTCCGATCGTGCCTCCCAAACTCGTAACGGTCACGAGAAGGAGCACGTCGAGCCAACTCACCACGCCCAAACCCAACACGCCTATCTCTCTGAGGAAACACACCTCCACCTCCACCTCCTCGAGTGGGAACTGTACGCACATACACCTCACCCCTAGGTAGAGGCCCTCTACGAGGCTCAGGCACACCACGAGCAAGGTGGTACCTGTCCTTGTTCGCCATCTCCCTAGCAAACCTCTCATCTCTCTTCCTTCGGAAACAGAACTCATCCATATGCCCATCCCTCCCACAATACTCACAATGGAAGCAGATCGGCATTGGCTTAGGCGGTGGCTTCGCTGTGGTTTTCTCAACACCTTTCTCTCCTGACTTCCCATCAAAGACACTCCCCTGGGTGCTCACAAACTTGATGGGTTTTTGGTAGTTCTCAGATTTGTGGGGGAACACTGGTGGATCTGGTGTTGTGTCTAGCTTGTTTCTGAGGTGGTTTGGCTTGGGTGCAAATTTGTTCATTGGTGTGGTATGTGATGGAATAGGGATCTTTTCAGCTCTCTTCTCCCTCACCACTCTTCTCACCGCACTTGTCAGCCCCCAACGCCTGACCATCAAACCTCTTGAACTGGGCCAACATCAAACTCAATTGTGGCTCATGCCCAGACAACCACCCCATCATTTTTGATGCGAACCCAGTAGGGTTTGTGCCCAATCTTTCGATGAGAGGTGAAGATAAGTCAATTGATAACGAGGAGACACTCTCGCCCTGACTACAGCCTTCCAAAGACCGCACCCTTGCAACCGATACACCTCCTCCGCTGTCGCGATCGTGTGGGTCGCGTCACCGGCCACTAGGGCACCCGTCCTGCAAGCAATCGAGAACTAGCAAGAACAAGTATTGAACAAGTACTGAAATTACTAGATGGGAATGAAGGTCTCAATCTCAAACGATGTGGGGTTCCGAAGACTCGAAGACGGGCGGCTGGACCAGCACGTGCGCTTACAAGCAAGTAGCAAAGGCTAAACTTGATCTAAACAAAACCCGAGTGTTCTCGACGGTGGCTAAGGAATATATGAAAGGGGGAGGACGACCACAAGGGGGCAGGGGTTGTGCTCCAACCCTGGGACGCGTCCCTAATGGACCCAACTTGATACACGGCCCATTGGGCCAAAATACGGTGGCGCAGCACCCTGGACAGAAAGACCTCTGGTCAAAGATTCGTAGATTGCGGACGCCTCAGGACAGATATGGGCATGAGTCCAGATCCATATGAAAGTTAATTTCAACACGGTTCCAGGAAGTACTTGAACGCTCCAATCTGACTCCGTATGCATCTATGGCGTCCGTCAGAAGTTGGTGATGTGCTGCAGTCCGAATCCAGCCGACCCGAATCCTTTTCCGAGTCGCTCTTCTCCATGATTCCTAAGAAAACCAATAGTGCATGTGTCTCCACAATCTAAACATGGTGTATATGAACTAAGGAGGGAACTTACTTGATTATTTTGTTAGCGAGCATGAGCACGAGTAATAGGACCAGTGAGAGGAATTGAATCCTGTTGAGGTAGTGATGATGTCGATGTCGGGGATGTATCGTTGGCGGGAATGTCCTCATCATCCTCCCCTTCTTGCACTTGAGTCATCCTCGACTCAAGCTCATCTTCTTCTCCCAAATATGGCTTCAAATCTGCAATGTTAAATGTGGGACTAACCCTAAAATCTGTAGGTAGATCTAGTTTGTATGCATTGTCATTAATCCTTTCGACCACTTTAAATGATCCATCAGCCCTAAGCAATAATTTAGATTTACACAATTCAGGAAACCTCTCCTTCCTCAAATGTAACCAGACTAAGTCTCCAGGTTCAAATTTTAATTCCTTTCTACCTTTATCACCAGCAAGCTTGTACTTAACATTCATGCGCTCTATGTTCTCTTTTGTTGTTTCATGCAGTTTTAACATCAATTCAGCACGTTTAGTAGCATCAAAATTTAGGTTCTCAGATGCTGGCAAAGGCATTAAATCAATAGGAGCACGAGGTAAGAAACCATATACAATCCGAAATGGGCACATCTTTGTAGTAGAATGCAATGAACGATTGTAAGCGAATTCAATATGAGGTAACCATTCTTCCCACATCTTAATATTGTTCTTTAACACAGCCCTTAACATAGTAGACAAGGTTCTATTCACAACTTCAGTTTGACCATCAGTTTGGGGATGACATGTAGTAGAGAACAAAAGCTTAGTACCCAACTTAGCCCACAAAGTTTTCTAGAAATAACTAAGAAACTTAGCATCACGATCAGAAACAATAGTATTGGGCACTCCATGCAAGCGAACAACTTCTCTAAAGAACAAATCAACAATATTTGAAGCATCATCAGTTTTATGACATGGTATGAAGTGTGCCATCTTATAAAATCTATCAACAACCACAAACACACTATCACGACCCTTCCTAGTCCTTGGCAAACCCAACACAAAATCCATAGAAATATCTTCCCAAGGAACACTAGGAACAGGAAGAGGTAAATATAAACTGTGTGGATTTAAACGTGACTTAGCCTTTTGACATGTAGCACATCGAGCAACAAACCTCTCCACATCTTTCCTCATCTGGGACCAAAAGAAATGGCCAGCAAGAATGTCCATTGTCTTTTTGGCTCCAAAATGTCCCATCAAACCACCTCCATGCGCTTCCTGCAACAACAACAAACGAACGGAGCTAGCTGGAATGCATAGCTTGTTAGCTCTAAACACAAACCCATCACTAACGATGAATTTGTTCCATCCTTTTCCATCTTTGCAATGTAGCAATACATCTTTAAAATCAGCATCGTTAACATATTGTTCTTTAATTGTGTCTAGGCCAAAGATCTTGTAATCAAGTTGATTCAGCAAAGCATATCTCCTAGACAAAGCATCAGCGATGATATTCTCTTTCCGTTTCTTGTGCTTAATAACATAAGGAAAAGATTCAATAAATTCAACCCACTTAGCATGTCTACGGTTCAGTTTTTCTTGACTACGAATATGTTTCAAAGATTCATGATCATAATGAATAACAGACTCTTTGGGTCACAAATAATGCTGCCATGTTTCTAAACATCGAACAAGAGCATACAATTCTTTATCATAAGTGGAATAATTCAGAACTGGACCGCTCAATTTTTCACTAAAAGACGCAACCGGTTTTCTTTCTTGCAACAAAACACCACCCAATCCAATTCCACTAGCATCACATTCAAGCTCAAAAGTCTTATTAAAATCAGGGACTTGGAGGAGAGGTGCATGTGTCAACTTATCTTTCAAAATGTTGAAGGCGTTCGCTTGTTTTCTTCCCCAACTAAAAGGCACTCCCTTCTTTGTAAGCTCATTCATTGGTGCAGCAATGGTGCTGAAATCCTTCACAAACCTGCGATAGAATCCAGCAAGTCCTTGGAAACTCCGTACATGTGTGATACTCGTTGGTACAGGCCACCCTTTTATAGCTTCTACCTTGGCTTGATCAACCTCAATTCCCTGTGGAGTCACAACATAGCCAAGAAACGACACTCGATCGGTGCAAAAGGTCCACTTCTCAAGGTTACCAAAGAAACGTACATCTCGTAAAGCATTGAAAACAGCACGTAAATGGTCAAGATGTTCATCCATAGATTTGTTGTAGATCAATATATCATCAAAGTAGACTATAACAAATTTCCTAATAAAAGCACGCAAAACCTCGTTCATTAATCTCATGAAAGTGCTAGGTGCATTAGTTAACCCAAAAGGCATGACTAACCACTCATATAAACCGAACTTAGTTTTGAAAGCAGTTTTCCATTCATCTCCCAATTTCATACGAATCTGGTGATACCCACTACGTAAATCAACCTTAGAAAACATAGTAGCACCACTCAATTCATCAAGCATATCATCTAAACATGGAATAGGATGTCGATAGCGAATAGTGATATTATTAATAGCTCTACAATCAACACACATACGCCATGTTCCATCTTTCTTAGGCACCAAAATAACTGGAACAGCACAAGAACTAAGAGACTGCACATAACCTTTGTCGAGTAGTTCTTGCACTTGTCACTGAATTTCTTTTGTTTCCTCCGGATTTGTCCTGTATGGTGCACGGTTGGGCAAAGAAGCCCCCGGAATAAGATCGATTTGGTGCTCAATCCCTCGTATAGGTGGCAGCCCCGCTGGTATCTCACTTGGAAAAACATCAGAGTACTCCTGCAAAACGTTAGCAACAGCAGGAGGCAAAGAATGTTGCATATCTTGAAGTGAAATCAAAGCATCCTTGCATACCAAAGCATAGGCAACAGAAGTGGAAGCAATTAATTCATTAATATCAGATTTAGTAGCAAGCAAACAATGACTTTTCAATTGTATCCCATCGTTATTATTACCAACAGATTTCAGATTTTTATTGTTCTCAGTTTCAGCTTTTGCAGCTTTAGCAATATCATCACGCACAATAGCCTCAGGAGACATAGGAAGCAACAAAATTTTCTTATCATTGTGCATGAGAGAATACTGATTTGATCTACCATGATGCAAACAATCTGTATCAAATTGCCAAGGTCTACCTAGTAGAATATGACAAGCTTCCATAGGCACAACATCACACTCAACAAGATCATGGTATGAACCAATAGAAAAACTAATTCGTACCAGCCTCGTTACCTTTACCTTACCACTATTGTTCAGCCATCGAATGTAATATAGATGTGGGTGTGGTGTGGTTGAAAGTGCAAGCTTCTCCACCATGTCACTGCTAGCCAAGTTATTACAACTTCCCCCATCAATGATCAAGCGACAAGAACGTTCCTTAAAGACACACTTTGTTTGGAACAATGTGTGCCGCTGATTTTGCTTCGCCTTCTCCATTTGTGCACTAAGCACACGCTGCACAATAAGACTCTCATAATGGTCGGCATCGTCTGGACCAATCTGTTCGTCAGGTGGCTCTGCTCTACCTGCATCGTCAGTCGCAAGCAAAACAAGTGGATCGTCATCAAAATCACTAGCAGAAGAATACCCACCATCTTCCTTTACCACCAAAACACGTTTGCTAGGACAGTCATGCTGTACGTGTCCATAACCCTTGCATCGATGGCACTGAACATCCCTTGTTCTACCTGTGGAGGCAACTAACGATGCACTAGTGGCTGGTTTCTGGGCAGATTTGGTTGCTGAATTTGTAATCACACCACGTGGTTTGTCGGAGGAGGATGGTGGTGGTGCTAATCGGTTCGGTGTGGTCATGGAAGTAGATGAACGCTGCTGCCATGATGTGAATCGCCCTGCAAAAATGTTAGACTTGGCACCACATCGTCCCTGCACTTCCCTTTCAGCTTTACAAGCAAGATGGAAACATTTCGTTACAGTATTATAATCTTTATAAGCAAGGATGTCCTGAATTTCTCTATTTAATCCACCCACAAATCTAGCAATAGCAGATTCCTCACTCTCCTCTATATTACAATGCAACATACCCATTTGTAATTCCTGAAAATATTCTTCTACACATTTAGTACCCTGTCTCAATTGTTGCAAATTATGTAACAGATCACGTGCATAGTAAGAAGGAACAAATCTAGCCCGCATGACCCGTTTCAAAGCATCCCAAGTTTGTGGTATGTTATTAGGATTTTTCTTGCCATATTCTATCCACCAAATAGAAGCAAAATCAGTGAACTCGCTCGTAGCAGCCCTAACACGTGTAGTTTCAGGAAATTCATGGCATGCAAACTTTTGATCAACAGCAATTTCCCTAGTAATGTAAGCATCAGGATCATATTTGCCATCAAAAGGAGGTATCTTAAATTTAATCTTACTGAAAGCATCATCATTACCATGCAAATCGCGTCGACGATTACCGCCCATACCTCGATGATTACGATGTAGCTGACGTCGGTCTTGATCGTCGACTTCAGTGTCTCCACCATATGCGTCCCAATCACCATCAAATCCGTCATCCTTGTCGTCCTTCTTGTCTTCCTTCTTGCCATCTCCAACCTTCTTAGCTTGCAGATCATCAAATCGCTTCAAAAGTGCAACAAGACTCTTGTCCATACGAGCCACTGATGCCTCCACCCCTGCAAGCCTGTTGTTGTTCGTGATCTGTGTGGCCTCCAATTGCCCAATCTTATCATTCGTCACCAGCAAGTCATTATCAATGCCTTCGTTGTGCGTCTTCACTAGCCTCTCGAAGTGTTGTATGATCCCCTTAGTCCGAGGAGACTGTGGAATTTTGTTGACTTCTTCTTCATCTGATCCTGCCATGGTGAAAACAAAGAAAACAAGTGCAAGAGAAAAAAAATTCCTACAACTAATAGGATGTAGCTACAGTAAGACGCTCACTCTAGACTTGTTATACAAGCTCTTACCAATTCTTACCTTGCCCAACAGGAGGGGACGACCACCACAAGTCTGCAATCGCGGAGTGAAGTGTATCGGTGCCAGAAGCAACAAAACCTGTCAGGCTGTAGTCGAATATGTGGAGCTATAGGTGGGCTAGAACAAGGAATGACTAGCACCACGTTAGATAAAAAGAAAGCTGAATAATCGTTCAACGGTGGTACTGTGCTGGTCCTAGTCTAGACCGTGCTAGAGACGCGAGCTAGGACACAAACGAAGTCACAGCGCACCACTAGAAATATGAACAGCTCACTTTAAACACAAAGATCAGCCCCTTTCTCTTTCTTTTTTTTATTTTTTTTCATTTTTTTTCATTTTTTCATTTTTTTCAGGGAATCCTCAAAACTGAATATATGAACAAAGGGACTCCCAAAGAGCTAATTACCACACAAACTTTTCCCGAAAAACACAGGGGTATTCTGGTAAAAAAAGATGGTATAAACCACAGACTCTCTCTCTCTCTCTCTAGAGTAAGCCGAAACTTAAATATGGTATAAACGAGGAGAAGACAACTAGAGATATGATCTACTGCTATCTTTCGTGATGATGACAAAATATATGAACAAGTGATCCGCAGCAATATATGGCAACACAAAGTAGCCACCAAACCGAGTACAACTCAAACTTCAACACGAAGTGGCTTCGGTCTTCACCTTCCCACTAATGAGCGTGGGGTTTATAGATTGATTCCTGTTCGGACTTGATCACACAGAGTACTTGGCGCAGCCAACACAGGATCAAAATGGTAGCGCACAACTGTGACATAAACGTGACAATAACTCAAAACTCTAACAGACTAAAACTAAGACCAGCAACTCGACACAAACCGGTGCAACCGAAAACTCAACAAGCCCTACCCAAGCAGTGCTAGTATGGCTCAAATGTGTTCTGGGATTGCGGAAACAAAACTGATCTACTATTTTTCTGGCTTTTTATGGACTATAGGAAGAGAAAATTTTTTTGGAAAGGATGTGGAAGTCTCTCACCGAAAACCTGGCTCTGATACCAACTGATGCGAACCCAGTAGGGTTTGTGCCCAATCTTTCGATGAGAGGCGAAGATAAGTCGATTGATAATGAGGAGACGCTCTCGGCCTAACTACAGCCTTCCAAAGACAGCACCCTTGCAACCGATACACCTCCTCCGCTGTCGCGATCGTGTGGGTCGCGTCACCGACCACTAGGGCACCCGTCCTGCAAGCAATCGAGAACTAGCAAGAACAAGTATTGAAGAAGTACTGAAATTACTAGATGGGAATGAAAGTCTCAATCTCAAACTCAATCTCAAACGATGTGGGGTTCCGAAGACTCGAAGACGGGTGGCTGGACCAGCACGCGCGCTTACAAGCAAGTAGCAAAGGCTAAACTTGAACTAAGCAAAACCAGAGTGTTCTCGACGGCGGCTAAGGAGTATATGAAAAGGGGAGGACGACCACAAGGGGGCAGGGGTCGTGCTCCAACCCTAGGACGCGTCCCTAATGAACCCAACTTGATACACGGCCCATTGGGCCAAAATACAGTGGCGTAGCACCCTGGACAGAAAGACCTCCGGTCAAAGATTCGTAGATTGCGGACGCCTCAGGACAGATATGGGCATGAGTCCAGATCCATATGAAAGTTAACTTCAATACAGTTCCAGGAAGTTCTTGAACGCTCCAATCCGACTCCGTATGCGTTCGTGGCGTCCGTCAGAAGTTGGTGATGTGCTGCAGTCCGAATCCAGCCGACCCGAGTCCTTTTCCGAGTCGCTCTTCTCCATGATTCCTAAGCAAACCAACAGTGCACGTGTCTCCACAATCTAAACATGGTGTATATGAACTAAGGAGGGAACTTACTTGATTATTTAGTTGGTGAGCACGAGCACAAGTAATAGGACCAGCGAGAGGAATTGAATCCTGTTGAGGTGGTGATGATGTCGATGTCGGGGATGTATCATTGGCAGGATTGTCCTCATCAATTTTTCTTAATTCATCATTTTCATCCTGCAGACAATCAACATAGTATGCAAGTTCCATGTTTTTCAAAGCATGCATTTCACAGGTTGAACATGATGTAGGAAGAGGAGCTTTCAATGCCGCCTCAAGAGAAACAATTCTAGTGTAAGACTCATCTAGCCTAGCATGCAAAACAGGACATGAGGTACAAGCGCCCAACAAAGCTGGCCTAGACTTCAATAAATCACACTTAATCCTAATCACATCTAGTTCCTCCAAAGTAGAGGCATACTTCTCCTTAAGAGCAGTCAAATCAGCAAGAAAAATTGAACAATCACCACAGTCAATCTCATCAGACACCACAGGAGCAGATTTCAAAGAGCCTATCTCATTTCTAGCATCCACAAGCAAGGATTCAAGCTCGGCTATCTTATCCTTAGCATCACCCAACAAAGACCTAAATTCCCTCTTCTCCTTGTTGGTCTTTCTAAGCACATCATCACGGTTATCAAGCAACTCATTGAGCCTAGCATTTTCCTCTAGCAAGAAGTTAGGATCTTGTCGTACCTCTTCTTCAGCATCGGAGTTTGAATCCGAGCTGTGCTTCCCACCCTTCTTGGAGTGCACCATGCCGCAAAAGCCTCCTTGTGCGACGAAGCTCAAGCCAGTGAAGTTCTTGCTCGTGTGCCGCTTGTCCTTGCGCTTCTCTTGATCTTCCTCGCTGCTCGAGTCGGAAGAAGCATCAGTTGATGTCGAGTCGATGTCGCTCGCTCCGGCCACCATCGCTCGAGTGGTCTTCTTCTTGTGGCCGCCACTCTTCTTGTGTCTTCTCTTGCCCTTGTCCTTGTGCTTGTCCTTGTAGTCGTTCCGGGAGCAGTGCTTGTTGTAGTCGTGCTTGGGCTTGCCCTTGTAGTCGTTCTTGATCTCCATCTGGAATTCGGCGATGAAGTGCCCATGCTTCCCGCACCGATAGCACATCCCCGAGCTCCGCCTTGCATCCTTGCGGTTCTCGTACATCCGCCCAAACCTCTTGCTCAACAAAGCGAGATCGTCCTCGCTCAGTACCTCAAAGTCCTCATCTGGCAAAGACACAAGACAAGACAAAGAGAAATCACCAAAGTTAGCGTTAGACCTTGATCTTGAGACAAGAGCCAAACTATGAGGATCAGTGGGGCTCTCGCTCTTGGCTCTCAAACCACGATCAACCTCTGAAGACCTGAGCTTGGAGAACAGCTCGTCCAGCATCAGCGTATCATACACACTCGACTCCTCAATGGCCTCGACCTTGGCACTCCACATAGACCTATCCAGGGCATGCAAAAGCTTGATAGCTTGATCATGATCAGTGTATGGGAGCACTGTCACATTGGCCCTCATGTTGTTGACTATGCTAGTGAAGTGCTGGAACATAGCATCGGTCGACTCACTGGGGAGATGAGTGAAGTTCTCGTACTCTCTCCGGTAAGTGGAAAACAAACGGGCTTGCACTTAGGCATTGCCAACATGAGCATTTCTCAACTTGAGCCAAATTTTTCCGGCCACATTCTCTCCATACACTCGCTCGAACTCCGAGGTACAGAGAGCACGGAACAAGTAATCAACGGCCTTGCTGTTGGCCTCATACATGTCCCGCGATCCTGGAAGCAGAAAACTGTTTGGGATGACATAATGAGGATTCTGAGTGACCACCCAGATCAGAGTTCCCTTCCCTTGCAAAAACGCGCCCATGCGCCTCTCCCACGTCGGGTAATTCTTGCCATCAAAGTGCGGAGGACCCGACCCCTTGCCATAATCGCCCATCTTTGGATCTTAGACTGGTTAGAATCAAGAAGATCCGTAACCAGCTCTGATACCAATTGAAGGATCGAATAGGGCGACCAGAGAGGGGGGGAGTGAATGGGAGCCGATAAAATTTTTTCCCAAAGGTCGAACTCGGCCTATACCCCGATTGCCACTCCAAGTACTCGCGCACACAAAGAAAGCTCCAAACAAGGCACACATAAGCCTAGAAGATCAAGAGACAAGCCTAGGAGCAAAGAGCGGAAGCAACTAGACAAGAATCAAAGGACTTAGGCAACTGTAAGAAGTCCCTGGCGGACTGTCCGCGATGACGGCACGGACCGTCCATGGGGTCTCGGTGGACCGTCCGAAAACACCACCAGAACCTCCAGTAGCGCACCAAGAAAAATAGACTGTCCGCGATGGACCCGCGGACCGTCCGCCTCGTCACGGACCGTCTGGCACTTTAGTACGGACCGTCCGCAAACTTCGCGCACCAAAAACCAACCGGCTCAACGGATCGAATGAAAGACCCACAAGAACACGCGAAGAACACGAAGAACAGTCGGCCTGTCAGGCACCTCGCGGACCGTCCGCACGGAGGCCGCGGACTGTCCGCCCAGTGCGGACCAAGCAGAAAAACGCTCGAGCTCGGGAGTCAACTCCACCTTTCCATCACCGGATCTCCCAAACAGCTAGAGCTCTTAAGACAATATTTTGGGGAGATGAGAAGCGTCACACAAGGAAGCTATGCCCCAAAAATCTCGACCTGTAACTCCCTAAATCACCGGGAATCGCGGATCACACGAACCACCACCAAAAACTCGAACTCCGGCCAAAAACTCACGAATCGAAGGCCTTCCCCGGCGTTTGAGAGGTCAAGATCACACACAAAGATGCGCAAGGCATCCACCCATGATCCCCTCAAAGAAATCCGAAGGAAAACGCCCTCAAATCCCTGAATCGAGCGAAGAACGAAACTCCCCAAAAATAGCCTCAAAAATGACACAAAAATCATAGAGGACTAGGAGATCACCGCAACGCGAATGCTTCCATACATCTAGAGGTCAGAGTCTATACAAGAATCTAGCCTAAGGAATACAGAGGGAAAAGAAGTAGTTCAGAGCAATCTAGCGGGGGAGGAAACCCTAGAGTCCAAGAGAGAGATGCCATCCACCTCTCCGCTATTTATATGAAGTCCATCGGAGGGAGGTAAATGACCACGCCACCCCTACAACTTGAAATGAAGATACAACCCCTCAGGGGCATTTTGGTCAAGTCTTCATTGGACGAACACGCTTCCACCGCGGCTTCGCTTCACATCGACACAAACCCCGCGATCACGCCACGTGCCCCCCGCCTCGAAGCTTCCTGAAGCTCCCGGATCACCGTCTCCGTCGCCTCGGGCCTCCGGGCTTGGTTTTGAGGCCCAAACCAAGAAACCGTCCACCGATGATTTTGTGGGCAAACCAACAAATCCCGCGTGCAAGCTTCGGGCTCGATCCGCTACCTTGCACCGGCCCATGTTCACGACTTCAGCCTGCCAGTCTTGCACTGCACGGCTCGCACTTGACCCCACCGGCCACCGGGTCCATCGAACCAAGCTTACTTGCCACTCCATCACCCGGAGGCCGCCACAGCTATGGCCTTTCGCGCTTGTTCTTCACCTGCATCGACACGAGTCAAGACGCAACCCGTACCTGCACACTTAGCCAAGCATCAGTCAACACAACGTTGTCAATCACTCATCACTAAGGAGCGACCCTCCACTGGTCCTTAGACACACCTGGTCCTCAGTGTAACCTAGGGCCGATAAAGTTACGAAAAATCCACGCTGCATCCGGTCGTGTCGAATCAGCGCATAACATGTACAGGGCACCGTCCGTGGAGTGTGATGCAACACCGAATGGGTCGTGTCGAATGCAGCTTACGCACCGTCCTTGATGCTTGATCCAACACTGACTGGGTCGTGTCGTTGCATCGCGTAACCTAAACCCGCAAAGGCTACGCAAAATCAACGCTGCATCCGGTCGAGTCGATTCAGCATGTAACCTGCACTGGTTACGCACCGTCCATGCTGCTTGATTGATACAACACCGAAAGGGTTACGCACGGAGTCTGTCACGTAAAATCCCCATGCATCCGGTCGTGTTGTTGCATCACGTAACCTGGAGCCGATAAAGTTTTGCAAAATCCACGCTGCATCCGGTCGTGTCGAATGAGCGTGTAACCTATACAGGGCACCATCCGTGGAGTGTGATGCAACACCGAATGAGTCGTGTCGAATGCAGCTTACACACCGTCCTTGATGCTTGATCCAACACTGACTGGGTCGTGGTGTTGCATCGCATAACCTAAACCTGCAAAGGTTACGCAAAATCCACGCTGCTTCCGGTCGTGTCGATTCAGCGCGTAACCTGCTCTGGTTACGCACTATCCGTGCTGCTGGATTGATGCAACACCGACTGGGTCATGCCGAATCAGCGCGTAACCTCTTGTGGGTCGTGTCAAATCAAAGCGTAACATGACGAGGATACGCACCGTCCGTGCTGCTTGATGCAACACTGACTCGGTTAAGCACGTAGTAGGTTATGCACCTTTAAGACTGCTGGCTGCATGGCTCCACACTGACTGGGTTACGCACTGATCAGTCGTGTTGATTCTACGCGTCACTTGCTCCAGCTCGGTTACGCACGGTTCGGCGATGCAGCATCCCATGGCGCGTGCATCACCGATTGGGTTACACAACACGACGGTTACGCAAAATCCACGCTGCATTCTGATTCGACGCACCATCCAGCTCGGTTACGGACGTTTCGGTGACGCACCATCCATTCTGCATCGTGCGTGCATCACCGACTGGGTTACGCACGGAGTCTGTCACGTAAAATCCCCGTGCATCCGGTCGTGTAGTTGCGTCGCGTAACCTGGGGCCGATAAAGTTACGCAAAATCCACACTGCATCCGGTCGTGTCGAATCAGCGCGTAACCTGTACAGGGCACCGTCCGTGGAGTGTGATGCAACACCGAATGTGTCATGTCGAATGCAGCTTACGTACCTTCCTTGATGCTTGATCCAGCACTGACTGGGTTCGTTGCATCGCGTAACCTAAACCCGCAAAGGTTACGCAAAATCCACGCTGCATCCGGTCGTGTCGATTCAGCGCGTAACCTGCTCTGGTTATGTACTGTCCGTGCTGCTTGATTGATGCAACACCGACTGGGTTACGCACGGAGTCTGTCACGCAAAATCCCCATGCATCCGGCCGTGTCGTTGCATCGCGTAACATGGGGCCGATGAAGTTACGCAAAATCCACGCTGCATCCGGTCGTGTCGAATCAGTGCGTAACCTGTACATGGCACCGTCCGTGGAGTGTGATGCAACACCGAATGGGTCGTGTCGAATGCAGCTTACGCACCGTCCTTGATGCTTGAACCAACACTAACTGCGTCATGTCGTTGCATCGCGTAACCTAAACCCACAAAGGTTACACAAAATCCACGCTGCATCCGGTCGTGTCGATTCAGCGCGTAACCTGCTCTGGTTACGCACCGTCTGTGCTGCTTGATTGATGCAACACCGACTGGGTCGTGTCAAATCAGCGCGTAACCACAAGAGGTTACGCACCAGCCATGCTGCTTCATGCAACACCGACTGGGTCGTGTCGAATCAGCGCGTAACATGGAGAGGTTACGCACTGTCCGTGCTGTTTGATTCAACACTGACTCGGTTAAGAACGTAGTAGGTTATGCACCTTTAAGACGGCTGGCTGCATGGCTCAACACTGACTGGGTTACGCACTGATCGGTCATGTCAATTCTAGGCATCACATGCTCTAGCTCGATTACACACGGTTCGGCGACGCAGCATCCCATGGCAAGTGCATCACCGACTGGGTTATGCACCGCGACGGTTACGCAAAATCCATGCTGCATTCTGATTTGACGCACCATCCTGCTCGGTTGCGCACATTTTGGCGACGTACCATCCGTTCTGCATGGTGCGTACATCACCGACTGGGTTAAGTACGGAGTCTGTCACGCAAAATCCCCATCCATCCGGTCGTGTCATTGCATCGCGTAACCTGGGGCCGATAAAGTTACGCAAAATCCACACTGCATCCGGTTGTGTCGAATCAGCGCATAACCTGTACAGGGCACCGTCCGTGGAGTGTGATGCAACACCGAATGGGTCATGTCGAATGCAGCTTACGCACCGTCCTTGATGCTTGATCCAACACTGACTGGGTTGTGTCGTTTCATCGCGTAACCTAAACCCGCAAAGGTTACACAAAATTCACACTGCATCCGGTCGTATCGATTCAGTGCGTAACCTGCACTGGTTACGCACTGTCCGTGCTGCTTGATTGATGCAACACCGACTGGGTTACGCACGGAGTCTGTCACGCAAAATCCCCATGCATCCGGCCGTGTCGTTGCATCGCGTAACCTGGGGCCGATAAAGTTACGCAAAATCAACGCTGCATCCGGTCGTGTCGAATCAGCACGTAACCTGTACAGGGCAGCGTCCGTGGAGTGTGATGCAACACCGAATGCGTCGTATTGAATGCAGCTTACGCACCGTCCTTGATGCTTGATCCAACACTAACTGGGTCGTGTTGTTGCATCGCATAACCTAAACCCGCAAAGGTTATGCAAAATTCGCGCTGCTTGCGGTCGGGTCGATTCAACACGTAACTCGCTCTGGTTACGCACTATCCGTGTTGCTTGATTGATGCAACACCGACTGGGTCGTGTCGAATCTGCGTGTAACCACAAGAGGTTACGCAACATCTGTGCTGCTTGATGCAACACCGACTAGGTCGTGTCAAATCAGCCCGTAACATGCAAAGGTTACGCACCGTCCATGCTGCTTGATGCAACACTGAGTCGGTTAAGCACGTAGTAGGTTACGCACCTTTAAGACGGCTGGCTGCATGGCTCCACACTAACTGGATTACGCACTGATCGGTCGTGTCGATTCTACGCGTCACCTGCTCCAACTCGGTTACGCACGGTTCGGCGACGCAGCACCCCATGGCGCGTGCATCACCGACTGGGTTATACAACACGACGGTTACGCAAAATCCATGCTGCATTCTGATTCGACGCACCATCCTGCTCGGTTACGGAAATTTCGGCGACGCACCATCCGTTCTGCATAGTGCGTGTATCACCGACTGGGTTACGCACGGAGTGTGTCACACAAAATCCCCATGCATCCGGTCGTGTCGTTGCGTCGCGTAACCTGGGGCCGATAAAGTTACGCACAATCCACACTGCATCCGGTCGTGTCGAATCAGCGCGCAACCTGTACAGGGCACCGTTCATGGAGTGTGATGCAACACCGAATGGGCCATGTCGAATGTAGCGTACGCACCTTCCTTGATGCTTGATCCAACACTGACTGGGTCGTGTCGTTGTATCGTGTAACCTAAACCCGCAAAGGTTACGCAAAATCCATGCTGCATCCGATCGTGTCGATTCAGCGCGGAACCTGCTCTGGTTATGCACCGTCCGTGCTGCTTGATTGATGCAACACCGACTAGGTCGTGTCGAATCAGCACGTAACCACAAGAGGTTATGCACCATCCATGCTGCTTGATGCAACATCGACTGGGTCGTGTCGAATCAGCGTGTAACATGTAGAGGTTACGCACCGTCTGTGCTGTTTGATGCAACACCGACTCAGTTAAGAACGGAGTTGGTTACGCACCTTTAAGACGGCTGGCTGCATGGCTCAACACTGACTGGGTTACGCACTAATCGGTCGTGTCGATTCTACGCGTCACCTGTTCTAGCTCAGTTAAACACGGTTCGGGCACGCAACATCCCATGGCGCGTGCATCACCGACTGGGTTACGCACTGTGATGGTTACGCAAAATCCATGCTGCATTCTGATTCGACGCACCATCCTGCTCGGTTACGTACGTTTCGGCGACGCACCATCCGTTCTGCATTGATAGAGGCGGAGTGCCCGATCTTTCCGTGAGTGGAGATAACTTCGATTTGGTGGTTGTTGACCCTCACGATCCGACTACGACGAGCGAGACTCGAAGCGCCAATGCAATCGCTGAACCAACTCCCGATGGTTACCAACCTCGCTGGCGCAAGATCAGCCTGATCACGAAGATCGATTCCTGTGCGCAATCGAAGAGCGAACAAGAATCTGAGGCGAGCAATCTTAATATCACTCGAAGGTGGAGTTCTGAATCACAGAGGACAGCATGTATTTGTGCGTGCTCTGGTGTAGCTAAAGCTAGATGTAAAACAAAACTCGAGTTCTAAATGCAGCGGCTACTGAGTATATGAGGGGGGGCGTCCTAGGGTTGGGGCGACCTAGGATGGGGCGCCCTCAACTTGGGCTTAAGGCCCAACAAACCAGCGACGCAGCACCTTGGTAGATTCTGGATGTCAACTTCTTTCGATGATTCCCGTTGACTCGGGAGGCCTGAAACTAGTGCCATTGGAAGCTTTATGAAATTCTGCTTCCAGCCATATAAAGAACGTCCAAAACCGACTTCGTATGCGACCTGGGTGTCGTTTTTAGTGCGCACTGGTCCTGGACTCCGAACTGGGCTCGAACTTGAATTCTTTTGGGCCTCCACCTTGGGGACTCGAACAGGATTAGCCTCGTGCCTCCTCTTCGACTTGGACACCCTTGCTGGACTTCTTCTACTCCATTTCGTGCACCAATCATGGTCGTATGCATGGGTGTCATGTCCTCATCATTCCCCCCTTCTTGAAGAAAAGTCATCCTCGACGTAGAGTGTACGTGAAAGCGATCCTGCACAACACAAGGGAGAACGGGGTTGCGTAAATAAAGCAAACCAAAACAATTGTGAGGAGGAATGTGACCATGTTTCCAAATGTGTATCATGTCATGTCGCATCAAATTGTCAGCATCTCTGGAGAATTCGTCATCGAAAAATGCATGAGGTTTGTCATTACTATCCTGCAAAAGATTAGCACCAACAAAAGACACAACACTAATGGCTGGTTGCTTGCAAGAAAATTTAGCACCAAAAATCATAGGGAGCCACCAGCAATGCTTCCCTTCTTGTGAAACAAAACTACTAGAGGAACATGTGAAAATATTTGTAGGATGGTTACCCTCTAATCGATCACAATCGTGCACAACAAAAGAAGAATTCAGATTTGTACAAATGTAACCCCGATGTACCATATATTGTCCTTTGTTGTTATATTTGCCAATAACATGATATGAATTTCTAGACAACCATGGCAAATCAGTATATGCAAAAAGTCTCTCTTCTAAACATTCTAGATTACACAAATCATCAAATTCAATGTAACCCAAAGTATGTAAAGAAGACAACAAATGTAGCTCATCATTTTTACTAGCAACATGCATAACATGTTTATTTTCAGCACTTGCATGTAAAACTGAAGTAGTAGCACACAATTCATCTTTATCACAAGAAACATCAAGCAAATCACCATGAGACAAAGATAAATCAAGATGGTTCCACTATGAATTGCTCAACTAAAGCATGATTTGTGGAAAAATTCAGCACATTAACAGAATTATCACCTTCCCTGAGTGCAGCACCATGGGCATTACCTATGTTCTTAGTAGGAGTATTCGACGCATTATGGAGTGATGGTTCTGAATTTGTACATGAGGATGCGCCTGCAGGTGTGGCCGTCCTCTCGCGTGGTGTAGTGGTGGGCGTGGATGGCGCAGGGAGAGTGGCTGCTGAGCTGGATGTCGAGCTTCTTCCTGCAAAAGAGTTAGAATATGTCTTCGAGCGACGTCCCTGCACTTCACGTTCAGCTTTGCAAGCATATTCAAATAACATGGTCATATTTGCATATTCCTTATGATCTAGTATGTCCTGAATTTCGCAGTTCAAACCACCACGAAAACATGCCATTGCAGCGTCATTTTTCCCTAATAACCCACAATGAATCATGTCTTTTTGTAACTCCTGGTAATAGTCCTCAACCGAGTGAGAACCTTGCTGAAAACGCTGCAATTTTTAAGCAAATCTCGAGCATAATAAGAAGGTACAAATCTATGTCTCATAGCAGCTTTTAAGTGATCCCAAGTGGTTGGAATTGTACTCGGATGCCTTTGTTTATAATCAGGCCACCACATTAAAGCAAAATCTGTAAATTCACTAATAGCAGTTTGAACTTGAGAATTAGCAGAAATATCATGGTATAAAAATTGATGTTCAACTTCTAATTCCCAATCAAGATATGCAGCAGGATCATATTTGCCATTATAAGGTGGAATTTTAAATGTAATCTTAGCAAATGAATCATTACTGGAATGGTGGAGCACACGGCGGGCGCGGTCTCGGCGGTCTCCGTCATCCTTCTGCAACTCTGTGAGCATTGTGTGCAAAGCATCGAGTCGTGCCACGACGGTGTCGAGTGTGGTCTTAGCGGCCGTCTGTGCGAGGTCGAGCGTATCGAACCACTCTGTTGACGAAGTGGTCATCGAATCCAGCCATGCACGTATCGTCTGAATGTCCACGGCAAGTCCACCAACTCGTGTCCGCATGTCCTGCAGCTGGTCATCCCTTTTGTCGTCGCCTGGTTAGCGCAAACACAAAACCAAAATCGACGACAAAACAGGGGTGTAACGGCTCACAAGACGCTCAAACTAGTGTTGTTATCAAATTCTTATACGTTCTTACCACGCACACAGGGGCGACCTGCAACCAACCGGTGGAACCTGTGAAAGATTGGAGGAGCGATTGCCTAGAGAAACAAAATCTGCTCGTCGTAGAAATATGTGGAGTTCTGGGTAGGCTGCACTCAAATCAAGGATTAGCACAAGCAAATAATAATGCAAAGTTGAATAAGAGTGCTAAACACGTCACAATAGCTGCTGGTTACAAGTGAAACCGAAAGGACAGAAAGGAAGATGGCAAAGGTGGAGAAAGCACCCAAAAATCCTCTTTTCCTGATTTTTTTTATCTTTTTTTGATTTTTTTTGCAAAGGTCCTCAAAACTGATAATATGAACACAGAGGATCTCAAACAGCAAATCACCACTCTCTCTCTCTCTCTAAAGTAAGGTGAACCTCAGAGGATGGTGCCAAAGAAGAGAAGGGGGAAGCGCGATGAGGGGGAAGAAAAGCACGGCGTGCGTGGGGAGAAGGGTGTCGCGGTTGTGTCTAGGTAGGACACGACGTGCGTGGAAGGGAAAGGGGTGCCGCGGCCTTCCTGCGATCGTGACCGAGTCGGTCACGACGTGTGTGGGGGCTGTCTCTCTTTTCCTGCGTGTCTTTGTCTCTCTTTTTGTTGACTTCTTTTTTTTGCTTTCTTTCCTTTTTCCTTTTTTTTTACTTTTCCTTTTTTTGACTTTCCAAACGCAGGGATATGGATTTTCCAAATGCAAGGATATGGCAGCGGTGCATGATCGGGAAGGAGGGGGCGCGCGATCCAGGGAGGGTCCCCGCGTGGAAGGGCGGCAAGGTGGTAGGGCGGCGGCGGCAGGAAGGTGGTGGTGTGCGGCTAGGGTTAGGAGAAAACAAGAAACAAAAGATAAAACAAAAGTAACCAGCAACGACTGAACGAACAAGCACGCAAACTCAACAAAGTAAGTTATTGAATGAAAGTACGAGGCTAAAAGGGTTGCTGGGACAAGGTTCTAACCTAAAACTAATTTTTTATTTGGCTTTTGTGGACTGTAGGAAATAAAAACACTCGATAAACTCACCGATCAACCTAGAAAACTTATACTACTTGATAGAGGCGGAGTGCCTAATCTTTCGGTGAGTGGAGATAACTTCGATTTGGTGGTTGTTGACCCTCACGATCCGACTACGACGAGCGAGACTCGAAGCGCCAATGCAATCACTGAACCAACTCCTGATGGTTACCAACCTCGCTGGCGCAAGATCAGCCTGATCACGAAGATTGATTCTTGTGCACAATCGAAGAACGAACAAGAATCTGAGGCGAGCAATCTTAATATCACTGGAAGGTGGAGTTCTGAATCACAGAGGACAGCACGTATTTGTGCGTGTTCTGGTGTAGCTAAAGATAGATGTAAAACAAAACTCGAGTTCTAAATGTGACGGCTACTGAGTATATGAGGGGGGCATCATAGGGTTGGGCGACCTAGGATGGGGCTCTCTCAACTTGGGCTTAAGGCCCAACAAACCGGCGACGCAGCACCTTGGCAGATTTCGGACGTCAACTTCTTTCGACGATTCCCGTTGACTCGGGAGGCCTGAAATGAGTTCCATTGGAAGCTTTATGAAATTCTGCTTCCAGCCATATAAAGAACGTCCAAAACCGACTTCGTATGCGACCTGGGTGTCATTTTTAGTACGCACCGGTTCTGGACTCCGAACTGGGCTCGAACTTGAATTCTTTTGGGCCTCCACCTTGGGGATTCAAACCGGATTAGCCTCGTGCCTCCTCTTCAACATGGACACCCTTGCTGGACTTCTTCTACTCCATTCCATGCACCAATCATGGTCGTATGCATGGGTGTCATGTCCTCATCATGCATGGTGCGTGCATCACCGACTGGGTTACGCACAGAGTCTGTCACACAAAATCCCCATGTATCCGGTTGTGTCGTTGCGTCGCGTAACCTGGGGCCGATAAAGTTATGCAAAATCCACACTGCATCCGGTCGTGTCGAATCAGCGTGTAACCTGTACAGGCCACCGTCCGTGGAGTGTGATGCAACACCGAATGGGTCATGTCGAATGTAGCTTACGCACCTTCCTTGATGCTTGATCCAACACTGACTGGGTCGTGTCGTTGCATCGTGTAACCTAAACCCGCAAAGGTTACGCAAAATCCATGCAGCATCCGGTCGTGTCGATTCAGCGCGTAACATGCTCTGGTTATACACCGTCCGTGCTGCTTGATTGATGCAACACCGACTGGGTCGTGTCGAATCAGCGCGTAACCACATGAGGTTACGCACCATCCATGCTGCTTGATGCAACACTGCCTGGGTCGTGTCGAATCAGCGCGTAACATGCAGAGGTTACGCACCGTCCGTGCTGTTTGATGCAACACCGAATCGGTTAAGAACGGAGTAGGTTACACACCTTTAAGACGGCTGGCTGCATAGCTCAACACTGACTGGGTTACGCACTGTTCGGTCATGTCGATTCTACACGTCACCTGCTCCAGCTCGGTTACACAAGGTTCGGGGATGCAGCATCCCATGGCGCATGCATCACCGACTGGGTTACGCACCGTGACGGTTACGCAAAATCCACGCTAAATTCTGATTCGACGCACCATCCTGCTCGGTTACGCACGTTTCGGCGACGCACCATCCGTTCTGCATGGTGCGGGCATCACCGACTGGGTTACGCACGGAGTCTGTCACGCAAAATCCCCATGCATCCGGTCGTGTCGTTGCGTCGCGTAACCTAGGGCCGATAAAGTTACGCAAAATCCACGCTGCATTCGGTCGTGTCGAATCAGCGTGCAACCTGTACAGGGCACCGTCCGTGGAGTGTGATGCAATACCAAATGGGTCGTGTCGAATGCAGCTTACACACCGTACTTGATGCTTGATCCAACACTGACTGGGTCGTGTCGTTGCATCGCGTAACCTAAACCCGCAAAGGTTACGCAAAATCTACGCTGCATCCGGTCGTGTCGATTCAGCACGTAACCTGCACTGGTTCAGCATCGTCTGTGCTGCTTGATTGATGCAACACAGACTGGGTTACGCACGGAGTCTGTCACGCAAAATCCCCATGCATCCGGTCGTGTTGTTGCATCGCGTAACCTGGGGCCGATAAAGTTACACAAAATCCACGCTGCATCCGGTCGTGTTGATTCAGCGCGTAACCTGTATAGGGCATCATCCGTGTAGTGTGATGCAACACCGAATGGGTCGTGTCGAATGCAGCTTACACACCGTCCTTGATGCTTGATCCAACATTGACTGGATTGTGTCGTTGCATCGCGTAACCTAAACCCGCAAAGGTTACACAAAATCCACGCTGCATCCGGTCGTGTCGATTCAGCAAGTAACCTGCACTGGTTCAGCACGTAACCTGCACTGGTTCAGCACCGTCTGTGCTGCTTGGTTGATGCAACACCGACTGGATTACGCACGGAGTCTGTCACGCAAAATCCCCATGCATCCGGTCGTGTTGTTGCATCGCGTAACCTGGGGCCGATAAAGTTACGCAAAATCCACACTGCATCCGGTCATGTTGATTCAGCGCGTAACCTGTATTGGGCATAATCCGTGGAGTGTGATGCAACACCAAATGGGTTGTGTCGAATGCAGCTAACGTACCGTCCTTGATGCTTAATACAACACTGACAGGGTCGTGTTGTTGCATTGCGTAACCTAAACCCGCAAAGGTTACGCAAAGTCCATGCTGCATCCGGTCATGTCGATTCAGCGCGTAACCGGCACTGGTTAAGCACCGTCTGTGCTGCTTGATTGATGCAATACCGACTGGGTTACGCACGGAGTATGTCACGCAAAATCCCCATGCGTCCGGTCAAGTCGTTGCGTCACGTAACCTAGGGCTGATAAAGTTACGCAAAATCCACGCTGCATTCGGTCGTGTCGAATCAGTGCGTAACCTGCACAGGGCACCGTCCGTGGAGTGTGATGCAACACCGAATGGGTCGTGTCGAATGCAGCTTACGCACCGTCCTTGATGCTTGATCCAACACTGACTGGGTCGTGTCTTGCATCATATAACCTAAACCCGCAAACGTTACGCAAAATCCACGCTGCATCCGGTGGTGTCGATTCAGCACGTAGCCTGCACTGGTGCAGCACCTTCTGTGCTGCTTGATTGATGCAACACCGACTGGGTTACGTACGAAGTCTGTCATGCAAAATCCCCATGCAGCCGGTCGTGTCGTTGCATCACGTAACCTGGGGCCGATAAAGTTACGCAAAATCCATGCTGCATCCGGTCATGTTAATTCAGCGCGTAACCTGTATAGGGCATCATCCATGGAGTGTGATGCAACACCGAATGGGTCGTGTCGAATGCAACTAACGCACCGTCCTTGATGCTTGATACAACACTGACAGGGTCGTGTCGTTGCATTGCGTAACCTAAACCCGCAAAGGTTACGCGAAATCCACGCTGCATCCGGTCGTGTCGATTCAGCATGTAACCTGCTCTTGTTATGCACCGTACGTGCTGCTTCATTGATGCAACACCGACTGGGTCATGTCGAATCATGCGTGACCACAAGAGGTTAAGCACCATCCATGCTGCTTGATGCAACACCGACTGGATCGTGTCGAATCAGCGCGTAACCACAAGAGGTTATGCACCATCCGTGCTGCTTGATGCGACACCGACTGGGTCGTGTCGAACCAGTGTGTAACATGCAGAGGTTACGTACCGTCTGTGCTGCTTGATGCAACACCGACTCGGTTAAGCACGTAGTAGGTTACGCACCTTTAAGACGGTTGGCTGCATGGCTCCACACTGACTGGGTTACGCACTGATCGGTCGTGTCGATTCTACGCGTCACCTGCTCCAGCTCGGTTACGCATGGTTCGGCGACACAGCATCCCATGGCGCGTGCATCACCGACTGGGTTACGCACCATGACGGTTACGCAACATCCACGCTGCATTGTGATTCGACGCACCATCCTGCTCAGTTACACATGCTTCTGCGACACACCATCAGTTCTGCATGGTGCGTGCATCACCGACTGGGTTACGCACGAAGTCTGTCACGCAAAATCCCCATGCATCCGGTCGTGTCGTTGCGTCGCGTAGGCCGATAAATTTACGCAAAATCCACGCTGCATTCGGTCGTGTCGAATCAGCGTGTAACCTGTACAGGGCACCGTCTGTGAGTGTGATGCAACACCGAATATGTCGTGTCGAATGCAGCTTACGCACCATCCTTGATGCTTGATGCAACCCTGACAGGGTCGTGTCATTGCATTGCGTAACCTAAACCCGCAAAGGTTACGCAAAATCCACGCTGCATCCGGTCATGTCGATCCAGCATGTAACTTGCTCTTGTTACGCACCGTCCATGCTGCTTGATTGATGCAACACCGACTGGGTCATGTCGAATCATGCGTGACCACAAGAGGTTAAGCAGCATCCATGCTGCTTGATGCAACACCGACTGGGTCGTGTCGAATCAGCGCGTAACCACAAGAGGTTACGCACCATCCGTGCTGCTTGATGCAACACCGACTGGGTCGTGCCGAATCAGCGTGTAACATGCAGAGGTTACGTACCGTCTGTGCTGCTTGATGCAACACCGACTCGGTTAAGCACGTAGTAGGTTACGCACCTTTACGACGTCTGGCTGCATGGCTCCACACTGACTGGGTTACGCACTGATCGGTCTTGTCGATTCTACGCGTCACCTGCTCCAGCTCGGTTACACACGGTTCGGCGACGCAGCATCCCATGACGCGTGCATCACCGACTGGGTTACGCACCGTGACGGTTACGCAACATCCACGCTGCATTCTGATTCGATGCACCATCCTGCTCGGTTACACACGCTTCGGCGATGCACCATCCGTTCTGCACGGTGCGTGCATCACCGACTCGGTTACGCACAGAGTCTGTCACGCAAAATCCCCATGCATCCGGTCGTGTCGTTGCGTTGCGTAACCTGGGGCTGAAAAAGTTACGCAAAATCCACGCTGCATTCGGTCGTGTCGAATCAGCGCGTAACCTGTACAGGGCACCGTCCGTGGAGTGTGATGCAACACCGAATGGGTCATGTCGAATGCAGCTTACGCACCGTCCTTGATGCTTGATACAACATTGATAGGGTCGTGTCATTGCATTGCGTAACCTAAACCTGCAAAGGTTACGCAAAATCCACACTGCATCCGGTCATGTCGATTCAGCATGTAACCTGCTCTTGTTACGCACCGTCCGTGCTGCTTGATTGATGCAACACCGACTAGGTCATGTCGAATCATGCGTGACCACAAGAGGTTAAGCACCATCCATGCAGCTTGATGCAACACCGACTGGGTCGTGCCGAATCAGCGTGTAACATGCAGAGGTTACGTACCGTCTGTGCTGCTTGATGCAACACCGACTCGGTTAAGCACGTAGTAGGTTACGCACCTTTAAGACGTCTGGCTGCATGGCTCCACACTGACTGGGTTACGCACTGATCGGTCGTGTCGATTCTACGCGTCACCTGCTCCAGCTCGGTTACACACGGTTCGGCGATGCAACATCCCATGACGCGTGCATCACCGACTGGGTTACGCACCGTGACGGTTACGCAACTTCCACGCTGCATTCTGATTCGACGCACCATCCTGCTCAGTTACACACACTTCGGCGATGCACCATCCGTTCTGCATGGTGCGTGCATCACCGACTAGGTTATGCACGGAGTCTGTCACGCAAAATCCCCATGCATCCGGTCGTGTCGTTGCGTCGCGTAACCTGGGGCCGATAAAGTTACGCAAAATCCACGCTGCATTCAGTCGTGTCGAATCAGCGCGTGACCTGTACAGGGCACCGTCTGTGGAGTGTGATGCAACACCGAATGGGTAGTGTCAAATGCAGCTTACGCACCGTCCTTGATGCTTGATACAACACTGACAGGGTCGTGTCGTTGCATTACGTAACCTAAACCCGCAAAGGTTACGCAAAATCCATGCTGCATCCGGTCATGTCGATTCAGCATGTAACCTGCTCTTGTTACGCACCGTCCGTGCTGCTTGATTGATGCAACACCGACTGGGTCATGTCGAATCATGCGTGACCACAAGCGGTTAAGCACCATCCATGCTGCTTGATGCAACACCGACTGGATCGTGTCGAATCAGCGCGTAACCACAAGAGGTTATGCACCATCCGTGCTGCTTGATGCAACACCGACTGGATCGTGTCGAATCAGCGTGTAACATGCAGAGGTTACGTACCGTCTGTGCTGCTTGATGCAACACCGACTCGGTTAGCACGTAGTAGGTTATGTACCTTTAAGACGGCTGGCTGCATGGCTCCAAACTGACTAGGTTACGCACTGATCGGTCGTGTCGATTCTACGCGTCACCTGCTCCAGCTCGGTTACACACGGTTCGGCGACGCAGCATCCCATGACGCGTGCATCACCAACTGGGTTACGCACCGTGACGGTTACGCAACATCCACGCTGCATTCTGATTCGACGCACCATCCTGCTCGGTTACACACGCTTCGGTGATGCACCATTGGTTCTGCATGGTGGGTGCATCACCGACTGGGTTACGCACGGAGTCTGTCACGCAAAATCCCTATGCATCCAGTCGTGTCGTTGCGTCGCGTAACCTGGGGCTGATAAAGTTACGCAAAATCCACGCTTCATTCGGTCGTGTCGAATCAGCGTGTAACCTGCACAGGGCACCGTATGTGGAGTGTGATGCAACACCGAATGGGTCATGTCGAATGCAGCTTACGCACTGTCCTTGATGCTTGATCCAACACTGAATTGGTCATGTCGTTGCATCGTGTAACCTAAACCTGCAAACGTTACCTAAAATTCATGCTGCATTCAGTCGTGTCGATTCAGCACGTAACCTGCACTGGTGCAGCACCTTCTGTGCTGCTTGATTGATGCAACACCGACTGGGTTACGCACGGAGTCTGTCATGCAAAATCCCCATGCATCCGGTCGTGTCGTTGCATCACGTAACCTGGGGCCGATAAAGTTACGCAAAATCCACGCTGCATCCGGTCGTGTTGTTTCAGCGCGTAACCTGTATAGGGCATCATCCATGGAGTGTGATGCAACACCGAATGGGTCGTGTCGAATGCAGCTAACGCACCGTCCTTGATGCTTGATACAACACTGACAGGGTCGTGTCGTTGCATTGCGTAACCTAAACCCGCAAAGGTTACGCGAAATCCACGCTGCATCCGGTCGTGTCGATTCAGCATGTAACCTGCTCTTGTTACGCACCGTACATGCTGCTTGATTGATGCAACAACGACTGGGTCATGTCGAATCATGTCTGACCACAAGAGGTTAAGCACCATCCATGCTGCTTGATGCAACACCGACTAGATCGTGTCGAATCAGCGCGTAACCACAAGAGGTTATGCACCATCCGTGCTGCTTGATGCAACACCGACTGGGTCGTGTCGAACCAGCGTGTAACATGCAGAGGTTACGTACCGTCTGTGCTGCTTGATGCAACACCGACTCGGTTAAGCACGTAGTAGGTTACGCACCTTTAAGACGGTTGGCTGCACGGCTCCACACTGACTGGGTTACGCACTGATCGGTCGTGTCGATTCTACACGTCACCTGCTCCAGCTCGGTTACGCACGGTTCGGCGACACAGCATCCCATGGCGCGTGCATCACCGACTGGGTTACGCACCACGACGGTTACACAACATCCACGCTGCATTGTGATTCGACGCACCATCCTGCTCAGTTACACATGCTTCTGCGACGCACCATCAGTACTGCATGGTGCGTGCATCACCGACTGGGTTACGCACGGAGTCTGTCACGAAAAATCCCCATGCATCCGGTCGTGTCGTTGCGTCACGTAGGCTGATAAAGTTACGCAAAATCCACGCTGCATTCGGTCGTGTCCAATCAGCGCGTAACCTGTACAGGGCACCGTCCGTGAGTGTGATGCAACACCGAATATGTCGTGTCGAATGCAGCTTACGCACCATCCTTGATGCTTGATACAACCCTGACAGGGTCGTGTCATTGCATTTCGTAACCTAAACCCGCAAAGGTTACGCAAAATCCACGCTGCATCCGGTCATGTCGATTCAGCATGTAACCTGCTCTTGTTACGCACCGTCCGGGCTGCTTGATTGATGCAACACCGACTGGGTCATGTCGAATCATGCGTGACCACAAGAGGTTAAGCACCATCCATGCTGCTTGATGCAACATCAACTGGGTCGTGTCGAATCAGCGTGCAACCACAAGAGGTTACGCACCATCCGTGCTGCTTGATGCAACACCGACTGGGTCGTGTCGAATCAGCGTGTAACATGCAGAGGTTACGTACCGTCTGTGCTGCTTGATGCAACACCGACTCGGTTAAGCACGTAGTAGGTTACGCACCTTTAAGACGGCTGGCTGCATGGCTCCACACTGACTGGGTTACGCACTGATCGGTCGTGTCGATTCTACGCGTCACCTGCTCCAGCTCGGTTACACACGATTCGGCGACGCAGCATCCCATGACGCGTGCATCACCGACTGGGTTACGCACCGTGACGGTTACGCAACATCCACGCTGCATTCTGATTCGACGCACCATCCTGCTCGGTTACACACGCTTCGGCGACGCACCATCCATTTTGCATGGTGCATGCATCACGGACTGGGTTACGCACGGAGTCTGTCACGCAAAATCCCCATGCATCCAGTCGTGTCGTTGCATCACGTAACCTGGGGCTGATAAAGTTACACAAAATCCACGCTGCATTCGGTCGTGTCGAATCCGCGCGTAACCTGCACAGGGCACCGTCCGTGGAGTGTGAAGCAACACCGAATGGGTCGTGTCGAAAGCAGCTTACGCACCGTCCTTGATGCTTGATCCAACACTGACTGGGTCGTGTCTTGCATCGCGTAACCTAAACCCGCAAACATTACGCAAAATCCACGCTGCATCTGGTGGTGTCGATTCAGCACGTAACCTGCACTGGTGCAGCACCTTCTGTGCTGCTTGATTGATGCAACACCGACTGGGTTACGTACGGAGTCTGTCATGCAAAATGCCAATGCAGCCGGTCGTGTCGTTGCATCACGTAACCTGGGGTCGATAAAGTTATGCAAAATCCACGCTGCATCCGGTCGTGTTGATTCAGCGTGTAACCTGTATAGGGCATCATCCATGGAGTGTGATGCAACAACGAATGGGTCGTGTCGAATGCAGCTAACGCACCGTCCTTGATGCTTGATACAGCACTGACAGGGTCGTGTCGTTGCATTACGTAACCTAAACCCGCAAAGGTTACGCAAAATCCACGCTGCATCCGGTCATGTCGAGTCAGCACGTAACATGCACTGGTTAAGCACCGTCTGTGCTGCTTGATTGATGCAACACCGACTGGGCTACGCACGGAGTATGTCACGCAAAATCCCCATGCATCCGGTCGTGTCGTTGCATCACGTAACCTGGGGCCGATAAAGTTACGCAAAATCCACGCTGCATCCGGTTGTGTCGATTCAGCACGTAACTTGTATAGGGCACCGTCCGTGGAGTGTGATGCAACACCGAATGGGTCGTGTCGAATGCAGCTTACGCACCGTCCTTGATGCTTGATACAACACTGACAGGGTCGTGTCGTTGCATTGCGTAACCTAAACTCGCAAAGGTTACGCAAAATCAACACTGCATCCGGTCATGTCGATTCAGCATGTAACCTGCTCTTGTTATGCACCGTCCGTGCTGCTTGATTGATGCAACACCGACTGGGTCATGTCGAATCATGCGTGACCACAAGAGGTTAAGCACCATCCATGCTGCTTGATGCAACACCGACTGGGTCGTGTCGAATCAGCGCGTAACCACAAGAGGTTACGCACCATCCGTGCTGCTTGATGCAACACCGACTGGGTCGTGTCGAATCAGCGTGTAACATGCAGATGTTACGTACCGTCTGTGCTGCTTGATGCAACACCGACTCGGTTAAGCACGTAGTAGGTTACGCACCTTTAAGACGGCTGGCTGCATGGCTCCACACTGACTGGGTTACGCACTGATCGGTCGTGTCGATTCTACGCGTCACCTGCTCCAGCTCGGTTACACACGGTTCGGTGACGCAGCATCCCATGATGCGTGCATCACCGACTGGGTTACGCACCGTGACGGTTACGCAACATCCACACTGCATTCTGATTCGACGCACCGTCCTGCTCGGTTACACACGCTTCGGCGACGCACCATCCATTCTGCACGGTGCGTGCATCACCGACTGGGTTACGCACGGAGTCTGTCACGCAAAATCCCCATGCATCCGGTCGTGTCGTTGCGTCGCGTAACCTGGTCCGATAATGTTACGCAAAATCCACGCTGCATTCGGTCGTGTCGAATCAGCGCGTAACCTGTACAGGGCACCGTCCGTGGAGTGTGATGCAACACCGAATGGGTCGTGTCGAATGCAGCTTACGCACCGTCCTTGATGCTAGATACAACACTGACAGGGTCGTATCGTTGCATTGCGTAACCTAAACCCGCAAAGGTTACGCAAAATCCACGCTGCATCCGGTCATGTCGATTCAGCATGTAACCTGCTCTTGTTACGCACCGTCCGTGCTGCTTGATTGATGCAACACCGGCTGGGTCATGTCGAATCATGCGTGACCACAAGAGGTTAAGCACCATCCATGCTGCTTGATGCAACACCGACTGGGTCGTGTCAAATCAGCGCGTAACCACAAGAGGTTACGCACCATCCGTGCTGGTTGATGCAACACCGACTGGGTCGTCTCGAATCAGCGTGTAACATGCAGAGGTTACGTACTGTCTGTGCTGCTAGATGCAACACCGACTCGGTTAAGCACGTAGTAGGTTATGCAACTTTAAGACGGCTGGCTGCATGGCTCCACACTGACTAGGTTACGCACTGATCGGTCGTGTCGATTCTACGCGTCACCTGCTCCAGCTCGGTTACACACGGTTCGACGACGCAGCATCCCATGACGCGTGTATCACCGACTGGGTTACGCACCGTGACGGTTACGCAACATCCACGCTGCATTCTGATTCGACGCACCATCATGCTCGGTTACACACGATTCGGCGACGCACCATCCGTTCTGCATGGTGCTTGCATCACTGACTGGGTTACGCACGGAGTCTGTCACGCAAAATCCCCATGCATCCAGTCGTGTCGTTGCGTCGCGTAACCTGGGGCCGATACAGTTACGCAAAATCCACGCTGCATTCGGTCGTGTCGAATCAGCGCGTAACCTGCACAGGGCACCATCCGTGGAGTGTGATGCAACACCGAATGGGTCCTGTCGAATGCAGCTTACGCACCATCCTTGATGCTTGATCCAACACTGACTGGGTCGTGTCGTTGCATCGCGTAACCTAAACCCGCAAAGGTTACGCAAAATCCACGCTGCATCTGGTCGTGTCGATTCAGCACGTAACCTGCACTGGTGCAGCACCTTCTGTGCTACTTGACTGATGCAACACCGACTGGGTCGTGTCGAATCCGCGTGTAACGTGCAGAGGTTACGTACCGTCTGTGCTGCTTGATGCAACATCGACTCGGTTAAGCACGTAGTAGGTTACGCACCTTTATGACGGCTGGCTGCATGGCTCCACACTGACTGGGTTACGCACTGATTGGTCGTGTTGATTATACGTGTCACCTGCTCCAGCTCGGTTACGCACGGTTCGGCGACACAGCATCCCATGACGCGTGCATCACCGACTAGGTTACGCACCGTGACAGTTACACAACATCCACGCTGCATTTTGATTCGATGCACCATCCTACTCGGTTACACACGCTTCGGCGACACACCATCCGTTCTGCATGGTGCGTGCATCACGGACTGGGTTACGCACAGAGTCTGTCACGCAAAATCTCCATGCATCCGGTCGTGTCGTTGCCTCGCGTAACCTAGGGCCGATAAAGTTACTCAAAATCCACACTACATTTGGTCGTGTCGAATCAGCGCGTAACCAATACAGGGCACCGTCCGTAGAGTGTGATGCAACACCGAATGGTTTGTGTCCAATGCAGCTTACGCACCGTCCTTGATGCTTGATCCAACACTGACTGGGTCGTGTCGTTGCATCGCGTAACCTAAACCCGCAAAGGTTACGCAAAATCTACGCTGCATTCGGTCGTGTCGATTCAGCATGTAACCTACACTGGTTCAGCACCGACTGTGCCGACTGGGTTACGCACGGAGTCTGTCATGCAAAATCCCCATGCATCTGTTCGTGTCGTTGCATCGCGTAACCTGGGGCCGATAAAGTTACGCAAAATCCACGCTGCTTCCGGTCGTGTTGATTCAGCGCGTAACCTGTATAGGGCATCATCCGTGGAGTGTGATGCAACACCGAATGGGTCGTGTCGAATGCAGCTAATGCACTGTCCTTGATGCTTGATACAACACTGACAGGGTCATGTCGTTGCATTGTGTAACCTAAACCCGCAAATGTTAAGCAAAATCCACACTGCATTCGGTCGTGTCGATTCAGCATGTAACCTGCTCTTGTTACGCACCGTCCGTGCTGCTTGATTGATGCAACACCGACTGGGTCATGTCGAATCATGTGTGACCACAAGAGGTTAAGCACCATCCATGCTGCTTGATGCAACACCGACTGGGTCGTGTCGAATCAGCGCGTAACCACAGGAGGTTACGCACCATCCGTGCTGCTTGATGCAACACCGACTGGGTCGTGTCGAATCCGCGTGTAACATGCAGAGGTTACGTACCGTCTGTGCTGCTTGATGTAACACCGACTCAGTTAAGCACGTAGTAGGTTACGCACCTTTAAGACGGCTGGCTGCATGGCTCCACGCTGACTGGGTTACGCACTGATTGGTCGTGTCGATTCTACGCATCACCCGCTCCAGCTCGGTTACGCACGGTTCAGCGACGCAGCATCCCATGATGCGTGCATCACCGACTAGGTTACGCACCGTGACGGTTACGCACCGTGAAGGTTACACAAAATCCACGCAGCATCCGGTCGTGTCGATTCAGCACGTAACCTGCACTGGTTCAGCACCGACTGTGCCAACTGGGTTACGCATGGAGTCTGTCATGCAAAATCCCCATGCATCTGGTCGTGTCGTTGCATCACGTAACCTGGGGCCGATAAAGTTACGCAAAATCCACGCTGCATCCGGTCGTGTTGATTCAGCCAGTAACCTATCTAGGGCATCATCCGTGGAGTGTGATGCAACATCGAATGGGTCGTGTCGAATGCAGCTAACGCACCGTCCTTGATGCTTGATACAACATTGACAGGGTCGTGTCGTTGCATTGCGTAACCTAAACCCGCAAAGGTTACGCAAAATCAACACTGCATCCGGTCATGTCGATTCAGCACGTAACCTGCACAGGTTAAGCACCATCTGTGCTGCTTGATTGATGCAACACCGACTGGGTTATGCACGGAGTATGTCACGCAAAATCCCCATGCATCCGGTCGTGTCGTTGCATCGCGTAACCTGGGGCCGATAAAGTTACGCAAAATCCACACTGCATCCGGTCGTGTCGAGTCAGCATGTAACTTGTATAGGGCACCATCCATGGAGTGTGATGCAACACCGAATGGGTCGTGTCGAATGCAGCTAACGCACCGTCCTTGATGCTTGATACAACACTGACAGGGTCGTGTCGTTGCATTGCGTAACCTAAACCCGCAAAGGTTACGCAAAATCCACGCTGCATCCGGTCATGTCGATTTAGCGCGTAACCTGCACTGTTTAAGCACCGTCTGTGCTGCTTGATTGATGCAACACGGACTGGGTTACGCACGGAGTATGTCACGCAAAATCCCCATGCATCTGGTCGTGTCGTTGCATCGCATAACCTGAGGTCGATAAAGTTACGCAATATCCACGCTGCATTCGGTCGTGTTGATTCAGTGCGTAACCTGTATAGGGCATCATCCGTGGAGTGTGATGCAACACCGAATGGGTCGTGTCGAATGCAGCTAACGCACCATCCTTGATGCTTGATACAACACTGATAGGGTCGTGTCGTTGCATTGCGTAACCTAAACCCGCAATGGTTACGCAAAATCCACGATGCATCCGGTCATGTCGATTCAGCGCGTAACCTGTACTGGTTCAGCACCGTCTGTGCTGCAAGATTGATGCAACACAGACTAGGTTACGCACGGAGTCTGTCACGCAAAATCCCTATGCATCCGGTCGTGTCGTTGCATCACGTAACCTGGGGCCGATAAAGTTCCGCAACATCCACGCTGCATCTGGTCGTGTTGATTTAGCGCATAACCTGTATAGGGCATCATCCGTGGAGTGTGATGCAACACCGAATGGGTCGTGTCGAATGCAGCTAACGGACCATCCTTGATGCTTGATACAACACTGACAGGGTCGTGTCGTTGCATTGCGTAACCTAAACCCGCAAAGGTTACGCAAAATCCTCACTACATCCGGTCATGTCGATTCAGTGCGTAACCTGCACTAGTTAAGCACTGTCTGTGCTGCTTGATTGATCCAACACCGACTGGGTTACACATGGAGTATGTCACGCAAAATCCCCATGCATCCGGTCGTGTCGTTGCATCGCGTAACCTGGGGTCGATAAAGTTACGCAAAATCCACACTGCATCCGGTCGTGTCGATTCAGCACGTAACTTGTATATGGCACCATCCGTGCAGTGTGATGCAACACCGAATGGGTCGTGTCGAATGCAGCTTACGCAACGTCCTTGATGCTTGATACAACACTGACAGGGTCGTGTCGTTGCATTGTGTAACCTAAACCCGCAAAGGTTACGCAAAATCCACGCTGCATCCAGTCGTGTCGATTCAGCACGTAACCTGGTCTTGTTACGCACCGTCCGTGCTGCTTGATTGATGCAACGCCGACTGGGTCATGTCAAATCATGCGTGACCACAAGAGGTTAAGCACCATCCATGCTGCTTGATGCAACACCGACTGGGTCGTGTCGAATCAACGCGTAACCACAAGAGGTTACGCACCATCCTTGCTGCTTGATGCAACACCCACTGGGTCGTGTCGAATCAGCGTGTAACATGCAGAGGTTACGTACCGTCTGTGCTGCTTGATGCAACACCGACTCGGTTAAGCACGTAGTAGGTTACGCACCTTTAAGACGGCTGGCTGCATGGCTCCACACTGACTGGGTTACGCACTGATCAGTCGTGTCGATTCTACACGTCACCTGCTCCAGCTCGGTTACGCACGGTTCGGCGACGCAACACCCCATGACACGTGCATCACCGACGTGGGTTATGCACAGTGACGGTTACGCAACATCCACACTGCATTCAGATTCGACGCACCATCCTGCTCGATTACACACGTCTCGGCGACGCACCATCCGTTCTGCATGGTACGTGCATCACCGACTGGGTTACGTACGGAGTCTGTCCTGCAAAATCCCCATGCATCCGGTCGTGTCGTTGCGTCGCGTAACCTGGGGCCGATAAAGTTACGCAAAATCCACGCTGCATTTGGTCGTGTCGAATCATGTGTGACCACAAGAGGTTAAGCACCATCCATGCTGCTTGATGCAACACCGACTGGGTCATGTCGAATCTGCGCGTAAAACCACAAGAGGTTACGCACCATCCGTGCCGCTTGATGCAACACTGACTGGGTCGTGTCGAATCAGCGTGTAACATGCAGAGGTGACGTACCGTCTGTGCTGCTTGATGCAACACCGACTCGGTTAAGCACATAGTAGGTTACGCACCTTTAAGACTGCTGGTTGCATGGCTCCACACTGACTGGGTTACGCACTGATCGGTCGTGTCGATTCTACGCATCACCTGCTCCAGCTCGGTTACGCACAGTTCGTCGACGCAGCATCCCATGGCACGTGCATCACTGACTGGGTTACGCACCGTGACGGTTACACAACATCCACGGTGCATTCTGATTCGACGCACCATCCTGCTCGGTTACACACGTTTCGGCGATGCACCATCCGTTCTGCATGGTGCGTGCATCACCGACTGGGTTACGCATGGAGTCTGTCACGCAAAATCCCCATGCATCCGGTCGTGTCATTGCGTCGCGTAACCTGGGGCCGATAAAGTTACGCAAAATCCACGCTGCATTCGGTCGGGTCAAATCAGCGTGTAACCTGTACAGGGCACCGTCCGTGGAGTGTGATGCAACACCGAATGGGTCGTGTCGAATGCAGCTTACGCACCGTCCTTGATGCTTGATCCAACACTGACTGGGTCGTGTCGTTGCATCACGTAACCTAAACCCGCAAAGGTTACGCAAAATCCATGCTACATCCGGTCGTGTCGATTCAGCACATAACCTGCACTGGTTCAGCACTGTCTGTGCTGCTTGATTGATGCAATACCGACTGGGTGACGCACGGAGTCTGTCACGCAAAATCCCCATGCATCCGGTCGTGTCGTTGCATCACGTAACCTGGGGCCGATATAGTTACGCAACATCCACACTGCATCCGGTCGTGTTGATTCAGCGCGTAACCTGTATAGGGCATCATCCGTGGAGTGTGATGCAACACCGAATGGGTCGTGTCAAATGCAGCTAACACACCGTCCTAGATGCTTGAAACAACACTGACAGGGTCGTGTCGTTGCATTGCGTAACCTAAACCCGCAAAGGTTACGCAAAATCCACGCTGCATCCGGTCATGTCGATTCATCGCGCAACCTGCACTGGTTAAGCAAGGTCTGTGCTGCTTGATTGATGCAACACCGACCGGGTTACGCACGAAGTATGTCACGCAAAATCCCTATGCATCCGGTCGTGTCGTTGCATCGCGTGACCTAGGGCCGATAAAGTTACGCAAAATCCACGCTGCATCCGGTCATGTCGATTCAGCACGTAACTTGTATAGGGCACCGTCCGTGCAGTGTGATGCAACACCGAATGGATCGTGTCGAATGCAGCTAACGCACTGTCCATGATGCTTGATACAACACTGACAGGATCGTGTCGTTGCAATGCGTAACCTAAACCCGCAAAGATTACGCAAAATCTACGCTGCATCCTGTCATGTCGATTCAGCACGTAACCTGCTCTAGTTACGCACCATCCGTGCTGCTTGATTGATGCAACACCGACTGGGTCATGTCGAATCATGCGTGACCACAACAGGTTAAGCACCATCCATGCTGCTTGATGCAACACCGACTGGGTCGTGTCGAATCAGCGCGTAACCACAAGAGGTTACGCACCATTCGTGCTGCTTGATGCAACACTGACTGGGTCGTGTCGAATCAGCATGTAACATGAAGAGGTCACGTACCGTCTGTGCTGCTTGATGCAACACCGACTCGGTTAAGCACATAGTAGGTTACGCACCTTTAAGACGGCTGGTTGCATGGCTCCACACTGACTGGGTAATGCACTGATCGGTCGTGTCGATTCATCGCGTAACCTGTATAGGGCATCATCCGTGGAGTGTGATGCAACACCGAATGGGTCGTATCGAATGCAGCTAACGCACCGTCCTTGATGCTTGATACAACACTGACAGGGTCGTGTCGTTGCATTGCGTAACCTAAACCCGCAATGGTTACGCAAAATCCACGCTGCATCCGGTCATGTCGATTCATCGCGTAACCTACACTGGTTAAGCACCATTTGTGCTGCTTGATTGATGCAACACCGACTGGGTTACGCACGGAGTATGTCACGCAAAATCCCCATGCATCCGGTCGTTTCGTTGCATCGCGTAACCTGGGGCCGATAAAGTTACGCAAAATCCACGCTGCATCCGGTCATGTCGATTCAGCACGTAACTAGTATAGGGCACCGTCCGTGGAGTGTGATGCAACACCGAATGGGTCGTGTCGAATGCAGCTTATACTCCGTCCTTGATGCTTGATACAACACTGACAGGGTCGTGTCGTTGCATTGCGTAACCTAAACCCGCAAAGGTTACGCAAAATCCACGCTGCATCCAGTCGTGTCGATTCAGCACGTAACCTGCTCTTGTTACACACCATCCGTGCTGCTTGATTGATGCAACGCCGAATGGGTCATGTCGAATCATGCGTGACCACAAGAGGTTAAGCACCATCCATGCTGCTTGATGCAACACCGACTGGGTCGTGTCGAATCAGCGCGTTACCACAAGAGGTTACGCACCATCCGTGCTGCTTGATGCAACACCAACTGGGTCATGTCGAATCATGCGTGACCACAAGAGGTTAAGCACCATCCATGCTGCTTGATGCAACACCGACTGGGTCGTGTCGAATCAGCGCGTAACCACCAGAGGTTACGCACCATCCGTGCTGCTTGATGAAACACCCACTGGGTCGTGTCGAATCAGCGTGTAACATGCAGAGGTTACATACCGTCTGTGCTGCTTGATGCAACACCGACTCGGTTAAGCACATAGTAGGTTACGCACCTTTAAGACGGCTGGCTGCATGGCTCCACACTGACTGGGTTACGCACTGATCAGTCGTGTCGATTCTATGCGTCACCTGCTCCAGCTCGGTTACGCACGGTTCAGCGACGCAGCATCCCATGGCACGTGCATCACTGACTGGGTTACGCACCGTGACGGTTACACAACATCCACGCTGCATTCTGATTCGACGCACCATCCTGCTCGGTTACACACGTTTCGGCGACGCACCATCTGTTCTGCATGGTGCGTAAATCACCGACTGGGTTACGCACGGAGTCTGTCACGCAAAATCCCCATGCATCCGGTCGTGTCGTTGCGTCGTGTAACCTGGGGCTGATAAAGTTATGCAAAATCCACACTGCATTCGGTCGTGTCTAATCAGCGCGTGACCACAAGAGGTTACGCACCATCCATGCTGCTTGATGCAACACCGACTGGGTCGTGTCGTATCAGCGCGTAACATGTAGAGGTTACGCACCGTCCGTGCTACTTGATGCAACACCGACTCGGATATGCACGTAGTAGGTTACGCACCTTTATGATGGCTGGCTGCATGGCCCAACACTGACTGGGTTACGCACTGATCGGTCGTGTCGATTCTATGCGTCACCTACTCCAGCTCGGTTACACACGGTTCGGCGACGCAACATCCCATGGTCCATGCAACACTGACTGGATTACGCACCGCGACGGTTACGCACATTTCGGCGACACACCATCCATTCTGCATGGTGCGTGCATCACCGACTGGGTTACACACGGAGTCTGTCGCGCAAAATCCCCATCCATCCGGTCGTGTTGCTGCGTCGAGTAACCTAGGGCTGATAAAGTTACGCAAAATCCACGCTGCATCTGGTCGTGTCGATTCAACGCGTAACCTACACTAGTTAAGCACCGTCCGTGCTGCTTGATTAATGCAACACCGACTGGGTTACGCACGGAGTATGTCACGCAAAATCCCCATGCATCCGGTCGTGTCATTGCATCGCGTAACCTGGGGCCGAAAAAGTTACGCAAAATCCACACTGCATCCGGTCGTGTCGATTCAGCACGTAACTTGTATAGGGTACCGTCCGTGGAGTGTGATGCAACACCGAATGGGTCGTGTCGAATGAAGCATACGCACCGTCCTTGATGCTTGATACAACACTGACAGGGTCGTGTCGTTGCATTGCGTAACCTAAACCCGCAAAGGTTACGCAAAATCCACGCTGCATCCGGTCGTGTCGATTCAGCACGTAACCTGCTCTTGTTACGCACCGTCCGTGCTGCTTGATTGATGCAACACCGACTGGGTCATGTCGAATCATGCGTGACCACAAGAGGTTAAGCACCATCCATGCTGCTTGATGCACCACCGACTGGGTCGTGTTGAATCAGCGCGTAACCACAAGAGGTTACGCACAATTCGTGCTGCTTGATGCAACACCGACTGGGTCGTGTCAAATCTGCGTGTAACATGCAGAGGTTACGTACCGTCTGTGCTACTTGATGCAACACCGACTCGGTTAAGCACGTAGTCAGTTACGCACCTTTAAGACGGCTGGCTGCACGGCTCCACACTGACTGGGTTACACACTGATCGGTCGTGTCGATTCTACGTGTCACCAGCTCCAGCTCGGTTACGCACGGTTCGGTGACACAACATCCCATGGTGCATGCATCACTAACTGGGTTACGCACCACGATGGTTACGCAAAATCCACGCTGCATTCTGATTCGACGCACCATCCTGCTCGGTTAAGCACATTTCGGC
This sequence comes from Cenchrus fungigraminus, assembly GCA_036936925.1. Classification (NCBI taxonomy): domain Eukaryota; kingdom Viridiplantae; phylum Streptophyta; class Magnoliopsida; order Poales; family Poaceae; genus Cenchrus; species Cenchrus fungigraminus. Next base: position 85,392,801 of record CM072779.1, on the reverse strand, counting down.
GACGCACCATCCGTTCGGCGTGGTGCATGCATCACCGACTGGGTTACGCACAGAGTCTATCACATAAAATCCCCATGCATCCGGTCATGTCGTTGCGTCGAGTAACCTAGGGCCGATAAAGTTACGCAAAATCCACGCAGCATCTGGTCGTGTCGATTCAGCGCGTAACCTGCACTAGTTAAGTACCGTTCGTGCTGCTTGATTGATGCAACACCGACTGGGTTACGCACGGAGTCTGTCACGCAAAATCCGCATGCATCCGGTCGTGTCATTGCATCGCGTAACCTGGGGCCGATAAAGTTACGCAAAATCCACACTGCATCTGGTCGTGTCGAATCAGCGCGTAACCTGTACAGGGCACTGTCCGTGGAGTGTGATGCAACACCGAATGGGTCATGTCGAATGCAGCTTACGCACCTTCCTTGATGCTTGATCCAACACTGACTGGGTCGTGTCGTTGCAAAATCCATGCTGCATCCGGTCGTGTCGATTCAGCGCGTAACATTCTCTGGTTATGCACCGTCTGTGCTGCTTGATTGATGCAACACTGACTGGGTTGTGTCGAATCGGCGTGTAACCACAAGAGGTTACGCACCATCCATGCTGCTTGATGCAACACCGACTGGGTCGTGTCGAATCAGCACGTAACATGCAGAGGTTACGCACCGTCCGTGCTGTTTGATGCAACACCGACTCGGTTAAGAACGGAGTAGGTTACGCACCTTTAAGATGGCTGGCTGCATGGCTCAACACTGACTGGGTTACGCACTGATCGGTCGTGTCGATTCTACATGTCACCTGCTCCAGCTCGGTTACACACGGTTCGGGGACGTAGCATCCCATGGCGCGTGCATCACCGACTGGGTTACGCACGGTGACGGTTACGCAAAATCCACGCTGCATTCTGATTCGACGCACCATCCTGCTCGGTTACGCACGTTTTGGCGACGCACCATCCGTTCTGCATGGTGCATGCATCACCGACTGGGTTACACACGGAGTCTATCACACAAAATCCCCATGCATCCGGTCGTGTCGTTGCATCGCGTAACCTAGGGCTGATAAAGTTACAAAAAATCCACACTGCATCCGGTCGTGTCGAATCAGTGTGTAAAATGTACAGGGCACCGTCCGTGGAGTGTGATGTAACACTGAATGGGTCGTGTCGAATGCAGCTTACGCACCGTCCTTGATGCTTGATCCAACACTGACTGGGTCGTGTTGTTGCATCGCGTAACCTAAACCCGCAAAGGTTACGCAAAATCCACGGTGCATCTGGTCGTGTCGATTCAGCGCGTAACCTGCACTGGTTCAGCACCGTCTGTGCTGCTTGATTGATGCAACACCGACTGGGTTACGCACGGAGTCTATCACGCAAAATCCCCATGCATCCTGTCATGACGTTGGATCGCGTAACCTGGGGTCGATAAAGTTACGCAAAATCCACGCTGCATCCGGTCGTGTTGATTCAGCGCGTAACCTGTATAGGGCATCGTCCGTGGAGTGTGATGCAACACCGAATGGGTCGTGTCGAATGCAGCTTACGCACCGTCCTTGATGCTTGATACAACACTGATAGGGTCATGTCGTTGCATTACGTAACCTAAACCGGCAAATGTTACGCAAAATCCACGCTGCATCCGGTCGTGTCGATTCAGCAAGTAACCTGCACTGGCTCAGCACCGTCTGTGCTGCTTGATTGATGCAACACCGACTGGGTTATGCACAGAGTATGTCACACAAAATCCCCATGCATCCGGTCGTGTCGTTGCATCGCGTAAATTGGGGCCGATAAAGTTACGCAAAATCCACGCTGCATCCGGTCGTGTTGATTCAGCGCGTAACCTGTATAGGGTATCGTCCGTGGAGTGTGATACAACACCGAATGGGTCGTGTCGAATGCAGCTAACGCACCGTCCTTGATGCTTGATACAACACTACAGGGTCGTGTCGTTGCATTGCGTAACCAAAACCCGCAAAGGTTACGCAACATGCACGTTGCATCCGGTCATGTCGATTCAGCGCGTAACCTGCACTGGTTAAGCACCGTCTGTGCTGCTTGATTGATGCAACACCGACTGGGTTACGCACGTCGTATGTCATGCAAAATCCCCATGCATCTGGTCGTGTCGTTGCATCGCGTAACCTTGGGCCGATAAAGTTACGCAAAATCCACGCTGCATCCGGTCGTGTCGATTCAGCACGTAACTTGTAAAGGGCACCGTCCGTGGAGTGTGATGCAACATCGAATGGGTCGTGTCGAATGCAGCTTACGCACCTACCCTGATCCTTGATCTAACAATGACTCGGTCGTGTCGTTGCATCGCCTAACCTAAATCTGCAAAGGTTATGCAAAATCCACGCTGCATCCGGTCGTATCGATTCAGCGCGTAACCTGCTCTTGTTACGCACCGTCCGTGCTGCTTGATTGATGAAACACCGACTGGGTTGTGTCGAATCAGCGCGTAAGCACAAGAGGTTACGCACCATCCGTTCTGCTTGATGCAACACCGACTGGGTCGTGTCGAATCAGCGTGTTACATGCAGAGGTTACACACCGTCTGTGCTGCTTGATGCAACACTGACTCGGTTAAGCACGTAGTAGGTTACGCACCATTAAGACGGCTGGCTCCATGGCTCCACACTGACTGGGTTACACACTGATCGATCGTGTCGATTCTACGTGTCACCTGCTCCAGCTCGATTACGCAAAATCCACACTTCATTCTGATTCGACGCACCATCCTGCTCAGTTACGCATGTTTCGGCGACGCACCATCAATTCTGGATGGGGCGTGCATCACCTACTGGGTTACTGACGGAGTCTGTCATGCAAAAGCCCCATGCATCCGGTCGTGTCGTTGCGTCACGTAACCTGGGGCCGATAAGGTTACGCAAAATCCACACTGCATCCGATGGTGTCGAATCAGCGTATAACCTGTACAGGGCACTGTCCGTGGAGTGTGATGCAACAACCAATGGGTCGTGTCGAATGCAGCTTACGCACCTTCCTTGATGCTTGATCTGACACTGACTGCGTCGTGTCGTTGCATCGCGTAACCTAAATGCCCAAAGGTTACGCATAATCCACGCTGCATCCGGTCGTGTCGATTCAGCGCGTAACTTGCTTTGGTTACGCACCGTCCGTGCTGCTTGATTGATGCAATACCAACCGGGTTGTGTCGAATCAGCGTGTAACCAAAAGAGGTTATGCACCATTCATGCTGCTTGATGCAACACCGACTCGGTCAAGCACGTAGTAGGTTACGCACCTTTAAGATGGCTGGTTGCATGGCTCAACACTGACTGGGTTACGCACTGATCGGTCGTGTCAATTCTACGCGTCACCTGCTCCAGCTCGGTTACACACGGTTCGGCGACGCAACATCCCATGGTGTGTACATCATCGACTAGGTTACGCAATGTGGCGGTTACGCAAAATCCACGCTGCATTCTGATTCGACGCACCATCCTGCTCGGTTACTCATGTTTCGGCGACGCACCATCCATTCTGTGTGGTGCGTGCATCACCGACTGGGTTACGCACAGAGTCTGTCACGCAAAATCTCCATGCATCTGGTCGTGTTGTTGCGTTGAGTAACCTGGGGCTGATAAAGTTACACAAAATTCACACTGCATCTGGTTGTGTCGATTCAGCGCGTAACCCGCACTAGTTAAGCACCGTCTGTGCTGCTTTATTGATGCAACACCGACTGGGTTACGCACGGAGTCTGTGACGCAAAATCCCCATGCATCCGGTCGTGTCGTTGCATCGCGTAACCTGGGGCCGATAAAGTTACGTAAACTCCACGCTACATCCGGTCGTGTCGATTCAGCACGTAACCTGTATAGGGCATCGTCCGTGGAGTGTGATGCAACACCGAATGGGTTGTGTCGAATATAGCTTACGCACCATCCTTGATGCTTGATACAACAATGACTGGGTCGTGTCGTTGCATTACGTAACCTAAACCCGCAAAGGTTACGCAAAATCCACACTGCATCCGGTCGTGTCGATTCAGCACGTAACGTGGTCTTGTTACGCACCGTCCGTGCTGCTTGATTGATGCAATACCGACTGGGTCGTGTCGAATCAGCGCATGACCACAAGAGGTTACGCACCATCCATGCTGCTTGATGCAACACCGACTGGGTGGTGTCCAATCAGCGCGTAACATGCACAGGTTATGCACCGTCCGTGCTGCTTGATCCGACACTGACTGCGTCGTGTCGTTGCATCGCGTAACCTAAATGCGCAAAGGTTACGCAAAATCCACGCTGCATCCGGTCGTGTTGATTCAGCGCGTAACTTGCTTTGGTTACGTACCGTCCGTGCTGCTTGATTGATGCAATACCAACCGGGTTGGGTCGAATCAGTGCATAACCAAAAGAGGTTACGCACCATTCGTGCTGCTTGATGCAACACCGACTCGGTCAAGCACGTAGTAGGTTACGCACCTTTAAGACGGCTGGTTGCATGGCTCAACACTGACTGGGTTACGCACTGATCGGTCGTGTCAATTCTACGCGTCACCTGCTCCAGCTTGGTTACACACGGTTCGGCGAGGCAACATCCCATGGTGCGTGCATCATCGACTGGGTTACGCACCGTGGCGGCTACGCAAAATCCACACTGCATTCTGATTCGACGCACCATCCTGCTCTGTTACTCATGTTTCGGCGACGCACCATCCATTCTGCGTGGTGCGTGCATCACCGACTGGGTTACGCACGGAGTCTGTCACGCAAAATCTCCATGCATCCGGTCGTGTTGTTGCGTCGAGTAACCTGGGGCTGATAAAGTTACGCAAAATCCACGCTGCATCTGGTTGTGTCGATTCAGCGCGTAACTTGCACTAGTTAAGCACCGTCTGTGCTGCTTGATTGATGCAACACCGACTGGGTTACGCACGGAGTCTGTGACGCAAAATCCCCATGCATCCGGTCGTGTCGTTGCATCGCGTAACCTGGGGCCGATAAAGTTACGTAAACTCCACGCTACATCCGGTCGTGTCGATTCAGCACGTAACCTGTATAGGGCATCGTCCGTGGAGTGTGATGCAACACCGAATGGGTTGTGTCGAATATAGCTTATGCACCATCCTTGATGCTTGATACAACACTGACTGGGTCGTTTCGTTGCATTACGTAACCTAAACCCGCAAAGGTTACGCAAAATCCACGCTGCATCCGGTCGTGTCGATTCAGCGCGTAACGTGCTCTTGTTACGCACCGTCCGTGCTGCTTGATTGATGCAATACCGACTGGGTCGTGTCGAATCAGCGCATGACCACAAGAGGTTACGCACCATCCATGCTACTTGATGCAACACCGACTGGGTGGTGTCGAATCAGTGCGTAATATGCCCAGGTTACGCACCGTCCGTGCTGCTTTATGCAACACCGACTCGGTCAAGCACATAGTAGGTTACGCACCTTTAAGACAGCTGGTTGCATGGCTCAACACTGACTGGGTTACGCACTGATCGTCGTGTTGATTCTACACGTCACCTGCTCCAGCTCGGTTACACACAGTTCGGCGACGCAACATCCCATGGTGCGTGCATCATCGACTGGGTTACGCACTGTGGCGGTTACCCAAAATCCACACTGCATTCTGATTCGACGCACCATCCTGCTCGGTTACGCATGTTTCGGTGACGCACCATCCGTTCTGCATGGTGCGTGCATCACCGACTGGGTTACGCACGGAGTCTGTCACGCAAAATATCCATGCATCCGGTCATGTCGTTGCGTCGAGTAACCTGGGGCCGATAAAGTTACGCAAAATCCACGCTGCATCTGGTTGTGTCGATTCAGCGCGTAACCTGCACTAGTTAAGCACCGTCCGTGCTGCTTGATTGATGCAACACCGACTGGGTTACGCACGGAGTCTATGACGCAAAATCCCCATGCATCCGGTCGTGTCGTTGCATCGCGTAACCTCGGCCCGATAAAGTTACGCAAAATTCACGCTGCATCTGGTTGTGTCGATTCAGCGCGTAACCTGCACTAGTTAAGCACCGTCCGTGCTGCTTGATTGATGCAACACCGACTGGGTTACGCACGGAGTCCGTGACGCAAAATCCCCATGCATCCGGTCGTGTTGTTGCATCGCGTAACCTGGGGTCGATAAAGTTACGCAAAATCCATGCTACATCCGGTCGTGTCGATTCAGCACGTAACCTGTATAGGGCATCGTCTGTGGAGTGTGATGCAACACCGAATGGGTTGTGTCGAATGCAGCTTACGCACCGTCCTTGATGCTTGATACAACACTGACTGGGTCGTGTCGTTGCATTGCGTAACCTAAACCCGCAAAGGTTACGCAAAATCCACGCTGCATCCGGTCATGTCAATTCAGCGCGTAACGTGCACTTGTTACGCACCGTCCGTGCTGCTTGATTGATGCAACACCGACTGGGTCGTGTCGAATCACTGCGTGACCACAAGAGGTTACGCACCATCCATGCTGCTTGATGCAACACCGACTGGGTCGTGTCGTATCAGCACGTAACATGTAGAGGTTACGCACCGTCTGTGCTGCTTGATGCAACACCGACTCGGTTAAGCACGTAGTAGGTTACACACCTTTAAGATGGCTGGCTGCATGGCTCAACACTGACTGGGTTACGCACTGAATGGTCGTACCGATTCTACGCGTCACCTGCTTCTGCTCGGTTACACACGGTTCAGCGATGAAGCATCCCATGGCGCGTGCATCACCGACTGGGTTATGCACTGCGACTATTACGCAAAATCCACGCTGCATTCTGATTCGACGCACCATCCTGCTCAGTTACACATGTTTCGGCGACGCACCATCCATTCTGCAAGGTGCGTGCATCACCGACTGGGTTACTGACGGAGTCTGTCATGCAAAATCCCCATGCATCCGGTCGTGTCGTTGCGTCGCGTAACCTGGGGCCGATAAGGTTACACAAAATCCACATTGCATCCGGTGGTGTCGAATCAGCGTGTAATCTGTACAGGGCACCGTCCGTGGAGTGTGATGCAACACCCAATGTGATGAGGACACCACGAGTACATCTACACCAGCAGCACCTTCTCCTACTCCAGCGCCGGCAGCACCTTCTTCAGCACCACCTTCTGGGGCAATTACTCGGGCCCGTGCAAGAGAGTTTAACTTCGTCATGATGCTAAAGAATGAAGGCCCAGAAGACTGAAGGCTGGCCCAACAGAAGGCTTTGTGCGTGGGCGCCTAGGACTGGCCCAAGAGGGCGCTTAGGGTTGCACCCCTGCACCCACGACGCTAGGGGCGGCGCCCCTTTGCTGGCCGCCCCTCCCCTAGGGGCTGTGCCCCCTTTATTAGTCAGAGTCCTGTATCATTTACAACTCGAGTTTTGTTTTACATCTAGCTTTAGCTACACCAGAACACGCACAAATACGTGCTGTCCTCTGTGATTCAGAACTCCACCTTCGAGTGATATTAAGATTGCTCGCCTCAGATTCTTGTTCGTTCTTCGATTGCGTACAGGAATTGATCTTCGTGATCAGGCTGATCTTGCGCCGGCAAGGTTGGTAACCATCGGGAGTTGGTTCAGCGATTGCATTAGCGCTTCGAGTCTCGCTCGTCGTAGTCAGATCGTGAGGGTCGCCTCCCACTAGATCGAAGTTATCTCCACTCACCGAAAGATCGGGCACTCCGCCTCTATCAAGTGGTATCAGTTTTCCCGGTTGATCGGTGAGTTTATCGAGTGTTTTTATTTCCTACAGTCCACAAAAACCAAACGAAAAATTATTTTTAGGTTAGATCCTTGTCCCAGCAACCCTTTTAGCCTCGCACTTTCATTCAATAACTTACTTTGTTGAGTTTGCGTGCTTTGTTCGTTCAATCGTTGCTGGTTACTTGTGTTTCTAACCCTAGTTCTTCTCCGCTGCCCTGCCACCACACCACACGCCCCCCACACGTCGCCGCAGGACTTCCCCCCACACGCCACCGTAGGACTCCCCCCCTATCGCTCCCTTTCCGCGTTTCTCCCTCCCTGTGTTGGAAAGTCCAAAAAAAGGAAAAGTTATCAAAAAAGGGGAAAAAAAGGAAAGACAAAAAAAGGAAAGAAAAAAAACGAAAAAAAAGAAAGAAAGAGTCCACACGGGAGAAGGAGCAGGAACTCGTCTCGGTGTTCCTGCGCGCGTCGTGCCCTCTGGATCGCGCGAACCCCACGGCTCCAACGTGTACACCACGCACGCTTCCCCCCCTCTTCCTCCACGCCTTACCAGCTTCTCTTCCTCTCTTTCTAGGTGCCATATTCTGAGTTTGGCCTTACTTTAGAGAGAGAGAGAGAGTGTGTGTGTCGCAACTTGCTGTTTGAGATCCTCTGTGTTCATATTTTGGTTTTGAGGACTCCGCAAAAAAAAAGCAAAAAAAAGAAAACAACAACAATTTGTTGTGCCCTCTCCACCTTCCTTGCTGTCCTTTTGATTTCACTTGTTGCCAGCAGCGTTTGATCGTGTTTAGCACTCTTATTCAACTTTGCATTATTGTTTGATTGTGCTAATCCTTCATTTGACTGCAGCCTTCCCAGAACTCTACATATTTCTACGACGAGCAGTTTTTGTTTCTCCAGGCAATCGCTGCTCCAATCTTTCGTGAGTTTCACCGGTTGGTTGCAGGTTGCCCCTGTGTGCGTGGTAAGAACGGATAAGAATTTGATAACAGCACTAGTGTGAGCGCCTTTGTGAGCTGTCCCACCCTGTTTTTGTCATCGTTTTGTTTTTGTGTTTGCGCTAACAATGGCAGATGAAGGCGGCGCGGCTGATTCGTTGCAAGACTTGCGAGCACAAGTTGAAGGACTAGCCGTAGACATTCGGACGGTACATGAACGGCTAGACGAAACGATCACTACGTCGACCGACCATTTCGATCAGCTCGACCTCGCTCAGACGGCCACCAAGACCACACTCGACGCTCTCGTGGCCCGACTCGATGCTATGCACACCACGATCACAGAGTTGCAGAAGGACTATGGCGGTGATTCGGAGCAGGACGCCGGAGACAGTCGCGGTCGTGCCCGCCGTGTGCCACGCCACCCTGGTAATGATTCTTTTTCTAAGATTAAATTTAAAATCCCACCTTTTAATGGTAAATATGATCCTGCTGCATATCTTGATTGGGAGTTAGAGGTTGAACAACAATTTTCAAGCCATGATATTGCTGTAAATTCTCAAGTTAAAGCTGCTATTAGTGAATTTACTGATTTTGCTTTAATTTGGTGGCGTGAGTATAAAATTAAACATCCCACTGCCATTCCGACCACGTGGGATCAATTGAAAACTGCTATGCGCCATAGATTTGTGCCTTCATATTATTCTCGTGATTTCCTTAATAAGATGCAGCATTTCCAGCAAGGTTCTCAATCTGTTGAGGACTATTACCAAGAGTTACAAAAAGGTATGATTCGTTGTGGGATATTGGAGACCAACGACGCTGCTATGGCACGTTTTTGTGGTGGCTTAAACCGCGAAATCCAGGACATACTTGATTATAAGGAATATCATGATATGACTCAGTTATTTGAATATGCTTGCAAAGCTGAACGTGAAGTGCAGGGACGCCGCTCGAAGACTTTTTCTAACCCTTTTGCAGGTCGTACCTCGACATCCAGCCCCGCAGCCGCTTCTCCTGCACCATTTGCAGCCACGCCTACATCCCGTGATAGGGCAGCCAAACCTGCAAGCGCCGCTCCATTCACAGGCACGACCCCTACCACAGGCCGTACGCGGGGTATCACGTGTTTTCGTTGCAGCGGACGTGGCCACGTGGCTCGGGACTGCCCAAACACGCGCACTTTGCTCATTCGTGACGATGGTGAGTACTCTTCTGCTAGTGATTCTGAGGATATTCAACATACCATGCTGGCCACTGACCATGCAGCAAAGACGGATGTACATGTCAACCCGGATGATGCCGATAGATATGAAACTCTTGTTGTGCAGCGTGTTCTCAGTACACAGGTCGCCCCACCGGAGCAGAATCAGCGACACACCCTTTTCCACACAAAGGGCGTTGTGAAGGAACGGTCGATTCGCATCATCATCGACAGCGGTAGCTGCAACAATTTGGCGAGTACCACGCTGGTTGAGAAACTATCCTTACCCACTCGTAAGCATCCGCATCCATATCACATTCAATGGCTTAATGATGGTGGGAAAATTAGAATAACACAAACAGTGCGTGTTCATTTCTCCATGGGTGCTTATTCTGATTTTGCTGATTGTGATGTTGTTCCCATGGAAGCATGTTCCTTGTTACTTGGTCGACCTTGGCAATATGATACTGATAGCTTGCATCATGGTCGTTCGAATCATTATTCTTTCATGTTTAAGGGACAGAAAATAATTATACATCCTATGACACCTGAACAAATTGTTAAAGATGATGTTGCTAGAGCTGCTAAAATTGCTAAGAAACTTGAACCATCACCGTCGGTTAATTCTGAAATCAAGTTGCATGCTCCTGTTCTACTTGCTACACGTGCTGATTTTGATGATTTATGTGATGCTCAATTGCCTTGCTACGCACTAGTATGCTCTAGTCTGCTCGTTTCACTTGATGATGCACCGTCTTTGGATGTTCCCCCTGTGGTTGCTAACCTTTTGCAATAGTACGCTGATGACTTTCCCAAAGACTTGCCATCGGGTCTCCCACCACTCCGTGGCATTGAGCACCAGATCGACCTCATTCCAGGCGCATAGCTTCCAAATCGCGCCCCGTATCGTACAAATCCAGATGAGACAAAGGAGATCCAGCGCCAGGTACAGGCATTGCTTGACAAGGGTTACATTCGTGAGTCTCTCAGCCCTTGTTCAGTTCCTGTGTTACTTGTTCCATAGAAAGATGGATCCTGGCGTATGTGTGTAGATTGTCGTGCTATTAATAACATCACCATTCGTTATCGATATCCCATACCACGACTTGATGATATGCTAGATGATCTTAGTGGTGCCATTATTTTCACAAACATTGATTTGCGTAGTGGTTACCATCAGATTAGAATGAAACTAGGTGATGAATGGAAAACGGCTTTTAAAACGAAATTTGGCTTATATGAATGGTTGGTTATGCCGTTTGGATTGACTAATGCTCCCAGCACTTTTATGCGATTGATGAATGAAGTTCTGCGACCTTTCATAGGATTGTTTGTGGTTGTCTATTTTGATGATATCCTTATTTACAGCAAATCTATGGAAGACCATTTGAAACATTTGAGTGCTGTTTTTGATGCGTTGCGTGCTGCCCACTTATTTGCTAACCTGGATAAATGCATCTTTTGCACACAACGTGTCTCGTTTCTTGGTTATGTTGTTACTCCACAGGGCATTGAGGTCGATAGCAGCAAAATTGCTGCCATTCAGGAGTGGCCTACACCGACGACGGTCACATAGATTCGGAGCTTTCTTGGACTTGTAGGTTTCTACCGCAGGTTTGTTCGTGATTTTAGCTCCATTGCAGCGCCTTTACATGAGCTTACAAAGAAAGATGTGCCATTCGCTTGGAGTGATTCACAGGAGGTAGCATTCCGCAATTTGAAAGATAAGTTAACCCATGCTCCCCTTTTGCAATTGCCTGATTTTAATAAAGTGTTTGAGCTTGAATGCGATGCTAGCGGTATTGGGCTAGTTGCTGTTTTGTTACAAGAAGGAAAACTAGTTGCTTATTTTAGTGAGAAATTAAGCGGTGCTAGTCTGAAATATTCTACTTATGATAAGGAGCTTTACGCTTTAGTGCGCACTTTGCATACTTGGCAGCACTATCTTTGGCATCGTGAGTTCATAATTCATTCTGATCATGAGGCTTTGAAACATATTCGTACCTAAACAAATCTGAACCGTCGTCACGCTAAATGGGTAGAATTCATTGAGTCTTTTCCTTACATAATTAAACACAAGAACGGGAAGGACAATGTTATTGCTGATGCTTTGCCTCGTCGCTATACCATGCTGTCACAGTTAGATTTTAAAATCTTTGGCTTGCAAACTGTGAAAGATCAATATGTCGACGATGCTGATTTTAAAGATGCTTTTGCCCATTATATTAATGGCAAACCATGGGGCAAATTTCACATATAGGACGGGTTCCTGTTTCGCGCTAACAAGCTGTGTATTCCAGGTAGCTCGGTTCATCTTTTGCTGTTACAGGAAGCGCATGGAGGCGGTCTCATGGGACACTTTGGCGTCTACAAGACGCAGGAGGTGTTGGCTGCCCAGTTCTTTTCGCCCCGGATGCGTGCTGATGTTGAGCGCCTAGTTGCACGCTGCACTACTTGTCAGAAAGCTAAGTCACGGTTGAACAACCATGGTTTGTATATGCCTTTGCCTGTTCCTACTTCCCCTTGGCTTGATATTTCTATGGACTTTGTTTTGGGATTGCCTAGAACTAAGAAGGGGAGGGATAGCATTTTTGTGGTTGTTGATCGATTCTCCAAAATGGCTCATTTCATACCTTGTCATAAGACTGATGATGCTAGCAATATTGCTGAATTGTTCTTTAGAGAGATTATTCGTTTGCATGGTATCCCAAATACAATAGTCTCTGATCGTGATGTTAAGTTTCTCAGTCTTTTTTGGAGATCTCTGTGGAATAAATTGGGAACCAAAATGCTGTTTAGCACAACTTGTCACCCTCAGACTGATGGGCAGACTGAGGTGGTTAATAGAACTTTGTCAACCATGCTTAGGGCTGTTTTAGATCAAAATTTGAGACGTTGGGAGGATTGCTTGCCCCATGTTGAGTTTGCTTATAATCATGCAACGCATTCCTCTACAAAGATGTGACCTTTTCATATTGTGTATGGTTACATCCCTCGGGCTCCTATTGATTTGTTTTCTTTTGATACTGAAGACGCCCCACACTTAGATGTTGTTGCACATGTTGAACAAATGGTTAACCTGCATGAACAAACTCACCAAAACATTGCTGCTGCTAATGCTAAATATCAGGTTGCTGGTAGTAAAGGTAGAAAACATGTTACTTGTGAACCTGGTGATATGGTTTGGTTGCATTTGAGAAAGGATCGTTTTCCTACTTTGCGCCATTCTAAATTAATGCCTTGTGCTGCTGGTCCTTTTAAAGTGCTAACCAAGATTAATGATAATGCTTATATCCTTGACCTGCCTGCGGAGTTTGGTGTTTCCACTAGTTTTAATGTTGCAGATTTGAAGCCATATCTGGGTGAGGATGAGGAGTTGCCGTCGAGGACGACTTCAGTTCAAGAAGGGGAGGATGATGAGGACACCACGAGTACATCTACACCAGCAGCACCTTCTCCTACTCCAGCGCCGGCAGCACCTTCTTCAGCGCCACCTTCTGGGCCAATTACTCTGGCTCGTGCAAGAGAGTTTAACTTCGTCATGATGCTAAAGAATGAAGGCCCAAAAGACTTAAGGCTGGCCCAACATAAGGCTTTGTGCGTGGGCGCCTAGGACTGGCCCAAGAGGGCGCTTAGGGTTGCACCCCCGCACCGACGACGCTAGGGGCGGCACCCCTTTGCTGGACGCCCCTCCCCTAGGGGCTGCGCCCCCTTTATTAGTCAGAGTTCTGTATCATTTACAACTCGAGTTTTGTTTTACATCTAGCTTTAGCTACACCAGAACACGCACAAATACGTGCTGTCCTCTGTGATTCAGAACTCCACCTTCGAGTGATATTAAGATTGCTCGCCTCAGATTCTTGTTCGTTCTTCGATTGCGTACAGGAATTGATCTTCGTGATCAGGCTGATCTTGCGCCGGCAAGGTTGGTAACCATCGGGAGTTGGTTCAGCGATTGCATTCGCGCTTCGAGTCTCGCTCGTCGTAGTCAGATCGTGAGGGTCGCATCCCACTAGATCGAAGTTATCTCCACTCACCGAAAGATCGGGCACTCCGCCTCTATCACAATGGGTCGTGTCGAATGCAGCTTACGCACCTTCCTTGATGCTTGATCCAACACTGACTGCGTTGTGTTGTTGCATCGCGTAACCTAAATCCGCAAAGGTTACGCAAAATCCACGCTGCATCCGGTCGTGTCGATTCAACACGTAACCTGCTCTGGTTACGCACCGTCCGTGCTGCTTGATTGATGCAATACCGACTGGGTTGTTTCGAATCAGCGCGTAACCACAAGAGGTTACGCACCATCCGTGCTGCTTGATGCAACACCGACTGGGTGGTGTCGAATCAGCGCGTAACATGCAGAGGTTACGCACCGTCCGTGCTGCTTGATGCAACACCGACTCGGTCAAGCACGTAGTAGGTTACGCACCTTTAAGACGGCTGGCTGTATGGCTCAACACTGACTGGGTTACGCACTGATCGGTCGTGTCGATTCTACGCCTTACCTGCTCCAGCTCGGATACACACGGTTCGGCGACACAACATCCCATGGTGCGTGCATCATCGACTGGGTTACGCACCGCGGCGGATACGCAAAATCCACGCTGCATTCTGATTTGACGCACCATCCTGCTCGGTTACGCATGTTTCGGTGACACACCATCCACTCTGCATGGTGCGTGCATCACCGACTGGGTTACGCACGGAGTCTGTCACGCAAAATCTCCATGCATCTGGTCGTGTCGTTGCGTCGAGTAACCTGGGGCCGATAACGCAAAATCCACGCTGCATCTGGTTGTGTCGATTCAGCGTGTAACCTACACTAGTTAAGCACCGTCCGTGCTGCTTGATTGATGCAACACCGACTGGGTTATGCACAGAGTCTGTGACACAAAATCCCCATGCATCCGGTCGTGTCGTTACATCGTGTAACCTGGGCCGATAAAGTTACGCAAACTCCACGCTACATCCGGTTGTGTCGATTCAGCACGTAACCTGTATAAGGCATCATCCGTGGAGTGTGATGCAACACCGAATGGGTTGTGTCGAATGCAGCTTACACACCGTCCATGATGCTTGATACAACACTGTCTGGGTCGTGTCGTTGCATTGCGTAACCTAAACCCGCAAAGGTTACGCAAAATCCATGCAGCATCCGGTCGTGTCGATTCAGCACGTAACGTGCTCTTGTTACGCACCGTCCGTGCTGCTTGATTGATGCAACACCAACTGGGTCGTGTCGAATCAGCGCGTGACCACAAGAGGTTACACACCATCCATGCTGCGTGATGCAACACCGACTAGGTCGTGTCGTATCAGCGTGTAACATGTAGAGGTTACGCACCGTCTGTGCTGCTTGATGCAACACCGACTCAGTTAAGCACGTAGTAGGTTACACACCTTTAAGAGGGCTGGCTGCATGGCTCAACACTGACTGGGTTACGCACTGAACGGTCGTCACGATTCTACGCATCACCTGCTTCAGCTCGGTTACGCACGGTTCGGCGACACAGCATCCCATGGTGCGTGCATCATCGACTGGGTTACGCACCGCGGCGGTTACGCAAAATCCACGCTACATTCTGATTCGACGCACCATCCTGCTCGGTTACGCATGTTTCGGCGACGCACCATCCGTTTTGCATGGTGCGTGCATCACCGACGGGGTTACACACGGAGTCTGTCACGCAAAATCTCCATGCATCCGGTCATGTCGTTGCGTCGAGTAACCTGGGGCCGATAAAGTTATGCAGAATCCACGCTGCATCTGGTTGTGCCGATTCAGCGTGTAACCTGCACTAGTTAAGCACCCTCCGTGTTGCTTGATTGATGCAACACCGACTGGATTATGCACGGAGTCTGTCACTCAAAATCCCCATGCGTCCGGTCGTGTCGTTGCATCGCGTAACCTGGGGCCGATAAAGTTACGCAAACTCCACGCTACATCCGGTCGTGTCGATTCAGCACATAACCTGTATAGGGCATCGTCCGTGGAGTGTGATGCAACACCGAACGGGTTGTGTCGAATGCAGCTTACACACCATCCTTGATGCTTGATACAACACTGACTGGGTCGTGTCGTTGCATTGCGTAACCTAAACCCGCAAAGGTTACGCAAAATCCACGCTGCATCCGGTCGTGTCGATTCAGCACGTAACGTGCTCTTGTTACGCACCGTCCGTGCTGCTTGATTGATGCAACACCGACTGGGTCGTGTCGAATCAGCGTGTGACCACAAGAGGTTACGCAGCATCCATGCTACTTGATGCAACACCGACTGAGTCATGTCGTATCAGCACGTAACATGTAGAGGTTACGCACCGTCTGTGCTGCTTGATGCAACACCGACTCAGTTAAGCACGTAGTAGGTTACGCACCTTTAAGATGGCTGGCTGCATGGCTCAACACTTACTGGGTTACGCACTGAACGGTCATCTCGATTCTACGCGTCACCTGCTCCAGCTCGGTTACGCACAGTTCGGCGACGCAGCATCCCATGGCGCGTGCATCATGACTGGGTTACGCACTGTGGCAGTTACGCAAAATCCACGCTGCATTCTGATTCGACACACCATCCTGCTCGGTTACGCATGTTTTGGCGACGCACCATCCGTTCTGCATGGTGCGTGCATCACCGACTGGGTAACGCACGGAGTCTGTCACGCAAAATTCCCATGCATCCGGTCGTGTCGTTGCATCGCATAACCTGGGGTCGATAAAGTTACGCAAAATCCACACTACATCCGGTCGTGTCGAATCAGCGCGTAACTTGTACAGGGCACGGTCCGTGGAGTGTGATGCAACACCGAATGGGTCGTGTCGAATGCAACTTACGCACCGTCCTTAATGCTTGATCCAACACTGACTGGGTCATGTCGTTGCATCGTGTAACCTAACCTGCAAAGGTTACGCAAAATCCACGCCACATCCGTTCGTGTCGATTCAGTGCGTAACCTACTCTGGTTACGCACCGTCCGTGCTGCTTGATTGATGCAATACCGACTGGGTTGTGTCGAATCAGCACGTAACCACAAGAGGTTACGCACCATGCGTGCTGCTTGATGCAACACCGACTGGGTCGTGTCGAATCAGCACGTAACATGCAGAGGTTACGCACCGTCCGTGCTGCTTGATGCAACACAGACTCGGTCAAGCACGTAGTGGGTTACGCACCTTTAAGACGGCTGGCTGCATGGCTCAACACTGACTGGGTTACGCACTGATCGGTCGTGTCTATTCTACGCGTCACTTGCTCCAACTCGGTTACACACGGTTCGGCGACGCAACATCCCATGGTGCGTGCATCATCGACTGGGTTACGCACCGCGGCGGTTAAGCAAAATCCACGCTGCATTCTGATTTCACACACCATACTGCTTGGTTACGCATGTTTCGGCGACGCACCATTAGTTCTGCATGGTGCGTGCATCACCGACTAGGTTACGCACGGAGCCTGTCACGCAAAATCCCCATGCATCCGGTCGTGTCGTTGCGTCGAGTAACCTGGGGCCGATAAAGCACGATGTATCTAGTTGTGTCGATTCAGCGTGTAACCTGCACTAGTTAAGCACCCTCTGTGTTGCTTGATTGATGCACCACCGTTTGGGTTACGCACGGAGTCTGACACTCAAAATCCACATGCATCCGGTCGTGTCGTTGCATCACGTAACCTGGCGCCGATAAAGTTACGCAAAATCCATGCTACATCCGGTCATGTCGATTCAGCACGTAACCTGTATAGGGCACCGTCCGTGGAGTGTGATGCAACACCGAATGGGTCGTGTCGAATGCAGCTTACGCACCGTCGTTGATGCTTGATCCAACACTGACTGGGTCATGTCGTTGCATCGTGTAACCTAAACCCGCAAAGGTTACGCAAAATCCACGCTGCATCTGGTCGTATTGATTCACCGCGTAACCTGCTCTTGTTACGCACCGTCCGTGCTGCTTGATTGATGCAACCTGACTAGGTCGTGTCGAATCAGCGCGTGACCACAAGAGGTTACGCACCATCCATGCTGCTTGATGCAACACCGACTGGGTCGTGTCGTATCAGCGCGTAACATGCAGAGATTACGCACCGCCCTTGCTGCTTGATACAACACCGACTCGGTTAAGCACGTAGTAGGTTATGCAGCTTTAAGACAACTGGCTGCATGGCTCAACACTAACTGGGTTACGCACTGATCGGTCGTGTCGATTCTACGCATCACCTGCTCCAGCTCGGTTACGCATGGTTCGGCGACGCAGCATCCCATGGTGCGTGCATCACCGACTGGGTTATGCACCGCGACGATTACGCAAAATCCACGCTGCATTCTTATTCAACACGCCTTCCTTCTTGGTTACGCATGTTTCGGTGACGCACCATCCGTTCTGCATGGTGCGTGCATCACCGACTGGGTTACACACGGAGTCTCTCACGCAAAATCCCATGCATCCGGTCGTGTCGTTGCGTCACGTAACTTGGGGCCGATAAAGTTATGCAAAATCCACACTGCATCTGATCATGTCGAATCAGCGCGTAACCTGTACAAGGCACCGTTCGTGGAGTGTGATGCAAAACCGAATGGGTCATGTCTAGTGCAGCTTACGCAACGTCCTTGACGCTTGATCCAACACTGACTGGGTTGTGTCATTGCATCACGTAATCTAAACCTGCAAAGGTTACGCAAAATCCACGCTGCATCCGGTCGTGTCGATTCAGCGTGTAACCTTCTCTTGTTACGCACCATCCGTGCTGCTTGATTGATGCAACACCGACTGGGTCGTGTCGAATCAGCCCATAACCACAAGAGGTTATGCACCATCCGTGCTGCTTAATGCAACACCGACTGGGTCGTGTCGTATCAACGCGTAACATGCAGAGGTTACGCACCGTCCGTGCGGCTTGATGCAACACCGACTTTGTTAAGCACGTAGTAGGTTACGCACCTTTAAGACGGCTGGTAGCATGGCTCCACACTGACTGGGTTACGTACTGATCTGTCGCGTCGATTCTACGCGTCAACTGCTCCAGGTCGGTTACACACGGTTCGGCGATGCAGCATCCCATGGCACGTGCATCACTGACTGGGTTACGCACCGCGACGGTTACGCAAAATCGACGCTGCATTCTGATTCGAAGCACCATCCTGCTCGGTTACGCATGTATCGACGACGCACCATCTGTTCTGCATGGTGCGTGCAACACTGACTGGGTTACGCACGGAATCTATCACGCAAAATCCCCATGCATCTGGTCGTGTCTTTGTGTCGCATAACCTGGGGCCGATAAAGTCACGCAAAATCCATGATGCATCTGGTTGTGTCGATTCAGCGCGTAACCTACACTAGTTAAGCACCCTCCATCTTGCTTGAATGATGCAACACCGACTGGGTTACGCACGGAGTCTGTCACTCAAAATCCCCATGCATCCGGTCGTGTCGTTGCATCACGTAACCTGGGGCCGATAAAGATACGCAAAATCCATGCTACATCCGGTCGTGTCGATTCAGCACGTAGCCTGTATAGGGCACCGTCCGTGGAGTGTGATGCAACACCGAATGGGTCGTGTCGAATGCAGCTTACGCACCGTCCTTGATGCTTGATCCAACACTGACTGGGTCGTGTCGTTCCATCGTGTAACCTAAACCCGCAAAGGTTACGCAAAATCCACGCTGCATCCGGTCGTATCGATTCACCGCGTAACCTGCTCTTGATACGCACCGTCCGTGCTGCTTGAATGATACAACACCGACTGGGTCGTGTCGAATCAGCGCGTGACCACAAGAGGTTACGCACCATCCATGCTGCTTGATGCAACACTGACTGGGTCGTGTCGTATCAGGGCGTAACATGTAGAGGTTACGCACCGTCCATGCTGCTTGATACAACACCGACTCGGTTAAGCACGTAGTAGGTTACGCACCTTTAAGACGGCTGGCTGCATGGCTCAACACTAACTGGGTTACGCATTGATCGGTCGTGTCGATTCTGCGCGTCACCTGCTCCAGCTCGGCTACGCATGGTTCGGTGACGCAGCATCCCATGGTGCGTGCATCACCGACTGGGTTATGCACCGCGACGGTTACGCAAAATCGACGCTGCATTCTTATTCGACACACCATCCTTCTTGGTTACGCATGTTTCGGCGACGCACCATCTGTTCTGGATGGCGCGTGCATCACCGACTGGGTTACACACAGAGTCTCTCACGCAAAATCCAAATGCATCCGGTCGTGTCGTTGCATCACGTAACCTGGGGCCGATAAAGTTACGCAAAATCCATACTGCATCCTATCATGTAGAATCAGCGCGTAACCTGTACAGGGCACCATTCGTGGAGTGTGATGCAACACCGAATGGGTCGTGTCTAATGCAGCTTACGCAACGTCCTTGACGCTTGATCCAACACTGACTGGGTTGTGTCATTGCATCGCGTAACCTAAACCTGCAAAGGTTACGCAAAATCCACGCTGCATCCGGTCTTGTCGATTCAGCGTGTAACCTTCTCTTGTTACGCACCATCTGTGCTGCTTGATTGATGCAACACCGACTGGGTCATGTCAAATCAGCCCGTAACTACAAGAGGTTACGCACCATCCGTGCTGCTTGATGCAACACCGACTGGGTCGTGTCGTATCAACGCGTAACATGCAGAGGTTACGCACCGTCCGTGCTGCTTGATGCAACACCGACTCGGTTAAGCACGTAGTAGGTTACACACCTTTAAGACGGCTGGCAGCATGGCTCCACACTGACTGGGTTAGGTACTGATCGGCCGCATCAATTCTACGTGTCACCTGCTCCAGCTCGGTTACACACGGTTCGGCGACGCAGCATCCCATGGCACATGCATCACCGACTGGGTTACGCACCACGATGGTTACGCAAAATCCATGCTGCATTCTGATTCGAAGCACCATCCTGCTCGGTTACGCATGTATCGGCGACGCACCATCTATTCTGCATGGTGCGTGCAACACCGACTGGTTACGCATGGAGTCTATCACGCAAAATCCCCATGCATCCGGTCGTGTCGTTGTGTCCCATAACCTGGGGCCGATAAAGTTACGCAAAATCCACACTGCATCCGGTCGTGTCAAATCAGCGCGTAACCTGTACAGGGCACCGTCCGTGGAGTGTGATGCAACACCGAATGGGTCGTGTCGAATGCAGCTTACGCACCTTCCTTGATGCTTGATCCAACACTGATTTGGTCGTGTCGTTGCATCGCGTAACCTAAACCCGCAAAGGTTACGCAAAATCCACGCTGCATCCGGTCGTATCGATTCAGCGTGTAACCTGCTCTGTTTACGCATCATCCGTGTTGCTTGATTGATGCAACACCGACTGGGTCATGTCGAATCAGCGCGTAACCACAAGAGGTTACGCACCATTCGTGCTGCTTGATGCAACACCGACTAGGTCGTGTCGAATCAACGCGTAACATGCAGAGGTTACGCACCGTCCGTGCTGCTTGATGCAACACCGACTCGGTTAAGCACGTAGTAGGTTACACACCTTTAAGATGGCTGGCTACATGGCTCAACACTGACTGGGTTACGCATTGATCGGTTGTGTCGATTCTGCGATTCTACGCGTCACCTGCTCCAGCTTGGTTACACACGGTTCGGCGACGCAACATCGCATGGCGCGTGCATCACCGACTGGGTTACGCACCGCGACGGTTACGCTAAATCCATGCTGTATTCTGATTCGATGCGCCATCCTGTTCGGTTACGCACGTTTCGGCGATGCACCATCCGTTCTGCATGGTGCGTGCATCACCGACTGGATTACGCACAGAGTCAGTCACGCAAAATCCACATGCATCCGGTCGTGTCGTTGCATCGTGTAACCTGGGGCCGATGAAGTTACACAAAATCCACACTGCATCCGATCGTGTCGAATCAGCGTGTAACCTGTACAGGGTACCGTCCGTGGAGTGTGATGCAACACCGAATGGGTCGTGTCGAATGCAGCTTACGCACCTTGCTTGACGCTTGATCCAACACTGACTGGGTCGTGTCGTTGCATTGCGTAACCTAAACCCGCAACGGTTATGCAAAATCCACGCTGCAACCGTTCATATCGATTCAGCATGTAACCTACTCTGGTTACGCACCGTCCGTTCTGCTTGATTGATGCAACACCGACTGGGTCGTGTCGAATCAGAGCGTAACCACAAGAGGTTAGGCACCATACGTGCTGCTTGATGCAACACTGACTGGGTCGTGTCGAATCAGCGCTTAACATGCAGAGGTTACGCACCGTCCGTGCTGCTTGATACAACACCGACTCGGTTAAGCACGTAATAGGTTACGCACCTTTAAGACGGCTAGCTGCATGGCTCAACACTGACTGGGTTACGCACTGATCGGTCATGTCGGTTCTACGCATCACCTGCTCCAGCTCGGTTACACACCGTTCAGTGACGCAGCATCCCACGACGCGTGCATCACCGACTAGGTTACGCACCGTGACGGTTACGCAAGATTCATGCTGCATTCTGATTCGACGCACCATCCTGCTCGGTTATGCACGTTTCGGCGACGCACCATCCGTTCTGCATGGTGCGTGCATCACCGACTGGGTTACGCATACTGTCTGTCACGCAAAATCCCCATGCATCCGGTCGTGTCATTGCGTCGCGTAACTTGGGGCCGATAAAGTTACTCAAAATCCACACTGCATCCGGTCGTGTCGAATCAGCGCGTAACCTGTATAGGGCACCGTCCGTGGAGTGTGATGCAACACCGAATGGGTCGTGTCGAATGCAGCTTACGCACCTTGCTTGATGCTTGATCCAACACTGACTGGGTCGTGTCGTTGCATCGCGTAACCTAAACCCGCAAAGGTTATGCAAAATCCACACTGCATTCGGTCGTGTCGATTCAGCGTGTAACTTGCTCTGGTTACGCACCGTCCGTGCTGCTTGATTGATGCAACACCGACTGGGTCGTGCCGAATCAGCGCGTAACATGCAGAGGTTACGCTCCACCCGTGCTGCTTGATGCAACATCGACTCGATTAAGCACGTACTAGGTTATGCACCTTTAAGATGGCTGGCTGCATGGCTCGACACTAACTGGGTTACACATTGATCGGCCGTGTCGATTCTACGATTCTACGTGTCACCTGCTCCAGCTTGGTTACACACGGTTCGGTGACGCAACATCCCATGGCACGTGCATCACCGACTGGGTTACGCACCGCGACGATTACACAAAATCCATGCTGTATTCTGATTCGATGCACCATCCTGCTCGGTTACGCACGTTTCGGCGACGCACCATCCGTTCTGCATGGTGTGTGCATCACCGGCAGGATTACGCATGGAGTCTGTCACGCAAAATCCACATGCATCCGGTCGTGTCGTTGCGTCGTGTAACCTGGGGCCGATTAAGTTACGCAAAATCCACACTGCATCCGATCGTGTCGAATCAGCACGCAACCTGTACAGGGCACTGTCCGTGGAGTGTGACGCAACACCGAATGGGTCGTGTCGAATGTAGCTTACGCACCTTCCTTGATGCTTGATCCAACACTGACTGGGTCGTGTCGTTGCATCGTGTAACCTAAACCTGCAACAGTTACGCAAAATCCACGCTGCATCCGGTCGTGTCGATTCAGCGTGTAACCTGCTCTGGTTACACACCGTCCATGCTGCTTGATTGATGCAACACCGACTGGGTCGTGTTGAATCAGAGCGTAAGCACAAGAGGTTGCGTACCATCCGTGCTGCTTGATGCAACACCGACTGGGTCGTGTCGAATCAGCGCTTAACATGCAGAGGTTACACACCGTCCGTGCTGCTTGATGCAACACCGACTCGGTAAAGCACGTAGTAGGTTACGCACCTTTAAGACAGCTAGCTGCATGGCTCAACACTGACTGGGTTACGCACTGATCGGTCGTGTCGATTCTACGCGTCACCTGCTCCAGCTCGTTTACACACGGTTCGGCGACGCAGCATCCCACGGCGCGTGCATCACCGACTAGGTTACGCACCGTGACGGTTACGCAAAATCCATGGTGCATTCTGATTCGACGCACCATCCTGCTCGGTTACGCATGTTTCGGCGATGCACCATCCGTTCTGCATGGTGCGTGCATCACCGACTGGGTTACGCATAGTGTCTGTCACGCAAAATCCCCATGCATCCGGTCGTGTCATTGCGTCGCGTAACTTGGGGCCGATAAAGTTACGCAAAATCCACACTACATCCGGTCGTGTCGAATCAGTGCGTAACCTGTACAGGGCACCATCCGTGGAGTGTGATGCAACACCAAATGGGTCGTGTCGAATGCAGCTTACGCACCTTCCTTGATGCTTGATCCAACACTGACTGGGTCGTGTCGTTGCGTCGCGTAACCTAAACCCGCAAAGGTTAGGCAAAATCCACACTGCATCCGGTCGTGTCGATTCAGCGTGTAACCTACTCTGGTTACGCACCATCCGTGCAGCTTGATTGATGCAACACCGACTGGGTTGTGCCGAATCAGCGCGTAACATGCAGAGGTTACGCACCATCTGTGCTGCTTGATGCAACACCGACTCGGTTAAGCACGTACTAGGTTACGCACCTTTAAGATGGCTGGCTGCAAGGCTCAACACTGACTGGGTTATGCATTGATCGGTCGTGTCGATTCTACGATTCTACGCGTCACCTGCTCCAACTTGGTTACACACGGTTCGGCGACGCAACATCCCATGGCGCGTGCATCACCGACTGGGTTACGCACCGCGACGGTTACGCAAAATCCATGCTGTATTCTGATTCGATGCACCATCCTGCTCGGTTACGCACGTTTCAGCGATGCACCATCCGTTCTGCATGGTGCGTGCATCACCGACTAGATTACGCACGGAGTCTGTCACGCAAAATCCACATGCATCCGGTCGTGTCGTTGAGTCGTGTAGCCTGGGGCCGATTAAGTTACGCAAAATCAACACTGCATCCGATCGTGTCGAATCAGCGCGTAACCTGTACAGGGCCCCGTCCGTGGAGTGTGATGCAACACCGAATGGGTCATGTCGAATACAGCTTACGCACCTTCCTTGATGCTTGATCCAACACTGATTGGGTCGTGTCGTTGCATCGTGTAACCTCAACCCGCAACAGTTACGTAAAATCCACGCTGCATCCGGTCGTGTCGATTCAGCGTGTAACCTGCTCTGGTTACGCACCGTCTGAGCTGCTTGATTGATGCAACACCGACTGGGTCGTGTCGAATCAGAGCGTAAGCACAAGAGGTTACGCACCATCCGTGCTGCTTGATGCAACACCGACTGGGTCGTGTCGAATCAGCGCTTAACATGCAGAGGTTACGCACCGTCCGTGCTGCTTGATGCAACACCGACTCGGTTAAGCACGTAGTAGGTGACGCACCTTTAAGACGGCTAGCAGCATGGCTCAACACTGACTGGGTTCCGCACTGATCGGTCGTGTCGATTCTACGCGTCACCTGCTCCAGCTCGTTTACACACATTTCGGCGACGCAGCATCCCACGGCGCTTGCATCACCGACTGGGTTAGGCACCGTGATGGTTACGCAAAATCCATGCTGCATTCTGATTCGACGCACCATCCTGCTCGGTTACGCACGTTTCGGCGATGCACCATCCGTTCTGCATGGTGCGTGCATCACCGACTGGGTTACGCATAGTGTCTGTCACGCAAAATCCCCAGGCATCCGGTCGTGTCATTGCGTCGCGTAACTTAGGGCCGATAAAGTTATGCAAAATCCACACTACATCCGGTCGTGTCGAATCAGCGCTTAACCTGTACAGGGCACCGTCCGTGGAGTCTGATGCAACACCGAATGGGTCGTGTCGAATGCAGCTTATACACCTTCCTTGATGCTTGATCCAACACTGACTGGGTCGTGTCGCTGCATCGCGTAACCTAAACCCGCAAAGGTTATGCAAAATCCACACTGCATCCGGTCGTGTCGATTCAGCGTGTAACTTGCTCTGGTTACGCACCGTCCGTGCTGCTTGATTGATGCAACACCAACTGGGTCGTGCCGAATCAGCGCGTAACATGCAGAGGTTACGCTCCACCCGTGCTGCTTGATGCAACACCGAATCGATTAAGCACGTACTAGGTTACGCACCTTTAAGATGGCTGGCTGCATGGCTCGACACTAACTGGGTTACACATTGATCGGTCGTGTCGATTCTACGATTCTACGCGTCACCTGCTCCAGCTTGGTTACACACGGTTCGGTGACGCAACATCCCATGGCACGTGCATCACCGACTGGGTTACGCACCGCGACGATTACGCAAAATCCATGCTGTATTCTGATTCGATGCACCATCCTTCTCGGTTACGCACGTTTCGGCGACGCACCATCCGTTCTGCATGGTGCGTGCATCACCGACTGGATTACGCATGGAGTCTGTCACGCAAAATCCACATGCATCCGGTCGTGTCGTTGCGTCGTGTAACCTGGGGCCGATTAAGTTACGCAAAATCCACAATGCATCCGATCGTGTCGAATCAGCGCGTAACCTGTACAGGGCACTGTCCGTGGAGTGTGACGCAACACCGAATGGGTCGTGTCGAATGTAGCTTACGCACCTTCCTTGATGCTTGATCCAACACTGACTGGGTCGTGTCGTTGCATCGTGTAACCTAAACCCGCAATAGTTACGCAAAATCCACGCTGCATCCGGTCGTGTCGATTCAGCATGTAACCTGCTCTGGTTACACACCGTCCGTGCTGCTTGATTGATGCAACACCGACTGGGTCGTGTTGAATCAGAGCGTAAGCACAAGAGGTTACGCACCATCCGTGCTGCTTGATGCAACACCGACTGGGTCGTGTCGAATCAGCGCTTAACATGCAGAGGTTACGCACCGTCCGTGCTGATTGATGCAACACCGACTCGGTTAAGCACGTAGTAGGTTACGCACCTTTAAGACGGCTAGCTGCATGGCTCAACACTGACTGGGTTACGCACTGATCGGTCGTGTCGATTCTACGTGTCACCTGCTCCAGCTCGTTTACACACGGTTCGGCGACGCAGCATCCCACGGCGCGTGCATCACCGACTGGGTTACGCACCATGACGGTTACGCAAAATCCATGCTGCATTCTGATTCGACGCACCATCCTGCTCGGTTACGCATGTTTCGGCGATGCACCATCCGTTCTGCATGGTGCGTGCATCACCGACTGGGTTACGCATAGTGTCTGTCACGCAAAATCCCCATGCATCCAGTCGTGTCATTGCGTCGCGTAACTTGGGGCCGATAAAGTTACGCAAAATCCACACTACATCCGGTCGTGTCGAATCAGCGCGTAACCTGTACAGGGCACCATCCGTGGAGTGTGATGCAACACTAAATGGGTCGTGTCGAATGCAGCTTACGCACCTTCCTTGATGCTTGATCCAACACTGACTGGGTCGTGTCGTTGCGTCGCATAACCTAAACCCGCAAAGGTTAGGCAAAATCCACACTGCATCCGGTCGTGTCGATTCAGCGTGTAACCTACTCTGGTTACGCACCGTTCGTGCAGCTTGATTGATGCAACACCGACTGGGTCGTGCCGAATCAGCGCGTAACATGCAGAGGTTACGCACCATCCGTGCTGCTTGATGCAACACCGACTCGGTTAAGCACGTACTAGGTTACGCACCTTTAAGATGGCTGGCTGCAAGGCTCAACACTGACTGGGTTACGCATTGATCGGTCGTGTCGATTCTACGATTCTACGCATCACCTGCTCCAGCTTGGTTACACACGGTTCGGCGACGCAACATCCCATGGCGCGTGCATCAGCGACTGGGTTACGCACCGTGACGGTTACGCAAAATCCATGCTGTATTCTGATTCGATGCACCATCCTGCTCGGTTAGGCATGTTTCGGCGATGCACCATCCGTTCTGCATGGTGCGTGCATCACCGACTGGGTTACGCATAGTGTCTGTCACGCAAAATCCCCATGCATCCGGTCGTGTCACTGCGTAGCGTAACTTGGGGCCGATAAAGTTACGCAAAATCCACACTACATCCGGTCGTGTCGAATCAGCGCGTAACCTGTACAGGGCACCATCCGTGGAGTGTGATGCAACACTAAATGGGTCGTGTCGAATGCAGCTTACGCACCTTCCTTGATGCTTGATCCAACACTGACTGGGTCGTGTCGTTGCGTCGCATAACCTAAACCCGCAAAGGTTAGGCAAAATCCACACTGCATCCGGTCGTGTCGATTCAGCGTGTAACCTACTCTGGTTACGCACCGTTCGTGCAGCTTGATTGATGCAACACCGACTGGGTCGTGCCGAATCAGCGCGTAACATGCAGAGGTTACGCACCATCCGTGCTGCTTGATGCAACACCGACTCGGTTAAGCACGTACTAGGTTACGCACCTTTAAGATGGCTGGCTGCAAGGCTCAACACTGACTGGGTTACGCATTGATCGGTCGTGTCGATTCTACGATTCTACGCGTCACCTGCTCCAGCTTGGTTACACACGGTTCGACGACGCAACATCCCATGGCGCGTGCATCACCGACTGGGTTACGCACCGCGACGGTTACGCAAAATCCATGCTGTATTCTGATTCGATGCACCATCCTGCTCGGTTGCGCACGTTTCAGCGATGCACCATCCGTTCTGCATGGTGCGTGCATCACCGACTGGATTACGCACGGAGTCTGTCACGCAAAATCCACCTGCATCCGGTCGTGTCGTTGCGTCGTGTAGCCTGGGGCCGATTAAGTTACGCAAAATCAACACTGCATCCGATCGTGTCGAATCAGCGCGTAACCTGTACAAGGCACCGTCCGTGGAGTGTGATGCAACACCGAATGGGTCATGTCGAATACAGCTTACGCACCTTCCTTGATGCTTGATCCAACACTGACTGGGTCGTGTCGTTGCATCGTGTAACCTAAACCCGCAACAGTTACGTAAGATCCACGCTGCATCCGGTCGTGTCGATTCAGCGTGTAACCTGCTCTGGTTACGCACCGTCCGAGCTGCTTGATTGATGCAACACCGACTGGGTCGTGTCGAATCAGAGCGTAAGCACAAGAGGTTACGCACCATCCGTGCTGCTTGATGCAACACCGACTGGGTCGTGTCGAATCAGCGCTTAACATGCAGAGGTTACGCACCGTCCGTGCTGCTTGATGCAACACCGACTCGGTTAAGCACGTAGTAGGTGACGCACCTTTAAGACGGCTAGCTGCATGGCTCAACACTGACTGGGTTCCACACTGATCGGTCGTGTCGATTCTACGCGTCACCTGCTCCAGCTCGTTTACACACATTTCGGCGACGCAGCATCCCACGGCGCTTGCATCACCGACTGGGTTAGGCACCGTGATGGTTACGCAAAATCCATGCTGCATTCTGATTCGACGCACCATCCTGCTCGGTTACGCACATTTCGGCGACGCACCATCCGTTCTGCATGGTGCGTGCATCACCGACTGGGTTACGCATAGTGTCTGTCACGCAAAATCCCCAGGCATCCGGTCGTGTCATTGCGTCGCGTAACTTAGGGCCGATAAAGTTATGCAAAATTCACACTACATCCGGTCGTGTCGAATCAGCGCTTAACCTGTATAGGGCACCGTCCGTGGAGTGTGATGCAACACCGAATGGGTCGTGTCGAATGCAGCTTATACACCTTCCTTGATGCTTGATCCAACACTGACTGGGTCGTGTCGCTACATCGCGTAACCTAAACCCGCAAAGGTTATGCAAAATCCACACTGCATCCGGTCGTGTCGATTCAGCGTGTAACTTGCTCTGGTTACGCACCGTCCGTGCTGCTTGATTGATGCAACACCAACTGGGTCGTGCCGAATCAGCGCGTAACATGCAGAGGTTACGCTCCACCCGTGCTGCTTGATGCAACACCGAAACGATTAAGCACGTACTAGGTTACGCACCTTTAAGATGGTTGGCTGCATGGCTCGACACTAACTGGGTTACACATTGATCGGTCGTGTCGATTCTACGATTCTACGCGTCACCTGCTCCAGCTTGGTTACACACGGTTCGGTGACGCAACATCCCATGGCACGTGCATCACCGACTGGGTTACGCACCGCGACGATTACGCAAAATCCATGCTGTATTCTGATTCGATGCACCATCCTTCTCGGTTACGCACGTTTCGGCGACGCACCATCCGTTCTGCATGGTGCGTGCATCACCGACTGGATTACGCATGGAGTCTGTCACGCAAAATCCACATGCATCCGGTCGTGTCGTTGCGTCGTGTAACCTGGGGCCGATTAAGTTACGCAAAATCCACAATGCATCCGATCGTGTCGAATCAGCACGTAACCTGTACAGGGCACTGTCCGTGGAGTGTGACGCAACACCGAATGGGTCGTGTCGAATGTAGCTTACGCACCTTCCTTGATGCTTGATCCAACACTGACTGGTTCGTGTCGTTGCATCGTGTAACCTAAACCCGCAATAGTTACGCAAAATCCACGCTGCATCCGGTCGTGTCGATTCAGCATGTAACCTGCTCTGGTTACACACCGTCCGTGCTGCTTGATTGATGCAACACCGACTGGGTCGTGTTGAATCAGAGCGTAAGCACAAGAGGTTACGCACCATCCGTGCTGCTTGATGCAACACCGACTGGGTCGTGTCGAATCAGCGCTTAACATGCAGAGGTTACGCACCGTCCGTGCTGATTGATGCAACACCGACTCGATTAAGCACGTAGTAGGTTACGCACCTTTAAGACGGCTAGCTGCATGGCTCAACACTGACTGGGTTACGCACTGATCGGTCGTGTCGATTCTACGTGTCACCTGCTCCAGCTCGTTTACACACGGTTCGGCGACGCAGCATCCCACGGCGCGTGCATCACCGACTGGGTTACGCACCATGACGGTTACGCAAAATCCATGCTGCATTCTGATTCGACGCACCATCCTGCTCGGTTACGCATGTTTCGGCGATGCACCATCCGTTCTGCATGGTGCGTGCATCACCGACTGGGTTACGCATAGTGTCTGTCACGCAAAATCCCCATGCATCCAGTCGTGTCATTACGTCGCGTAACTTGGGGCCGATAAAGTTACGCAAAATCCACACTACATCCGGTCGTGTCGAATCAGCGCGTAACCTGTACAGGGCACCATCCGTGGAGTGTGATGCAACACTAAATGGGTCGTGTCGAATGCAGCTTACGCACCTTCCTTGATGCTTGATCCAACACTGACTGGGTCGTGTCGTTGCGTCGCATAACCTAAACCCGCAAAGGTTAGGCAAAATCCACACTGCATCCGGTCGTGTCGATTCAGCGTGTAACCTACTCTGGTTACGCACCGTTCGTGCAGCTTGATTGATGCAACACCGACTGGGTCGTGCCGAATCAGCGCGTAACATGCAGAGGTTACGCACCATCCGTGCTGCTTGATGCAACACCGACTCGGTTAAGCACGTACTAGGTTACGCACCTTTAAGATGGCTGGCTGCAAGGCTCAACACTGACTGGGTTACGCATTGATCGGTCGTGTCGATTCTACGATTCTACGCGTCACCTGCTCCAGCTTGGTTACACACGGTTCGGCGACGCAACATCCCATGGCGCGTGCATCACCGACTGGGTTACGCACCGCGACGGTTACGCAAAATCCATGCTGTATTCTGATTCGATGCACCATCCTGCTCGGTTGCGCACGTTTCAGCGATGCACCATCCGTTCTGCATGTTGCTTGCATCACCGACTAGATTACGCACGGAGTCTGTCACGCAAAATCCACCTGCATCCGGTCGTGTCGTTGCGTCGTGTAGCCTGGGGCCGATTAAGTTACGCAAAATCAACACTGCATCTGATCGTGTCGAATCAGCGCGTAACCTGTACAAGGCACCGTCTGTGGAGTGTGATGCAACACCGAATGGGTCATGTCGAATACAGCTTACGCACCTTCCTTGATGCTTGATCCAACACTGACTGGGTCGTGTCGTTGCATCGTGTAACCTAAACCCGCAACAGTTACGTAAAATCCACGCTGCATCCGGTCGTGTCGATTCAGCGTGTAACCTGCTCTGGTTACGCACCGTCCGAGCTGCTTGATTGATGCAACACCGACTGGGTCGTGTCGAATCAGAGCGTAAGCACAAGAGGTTACGCACCATCCGTGCTGCTTGATGCAACACCGACTGGGTCGTGTCGAATCTGCGCTTAACATGCAGAGGTTACGCACCGTCCATGCTGCTTGATGCAACACCGACTCGGTTAAGCACGTAGTAGGTGACGCACCTTTAAGACGGCTAGCTGCATGGCTCAACACTGACTGGGTTACGCACTGATCGGTCGTGTCGATTCTACGCGTCACCTGCTCCAGCTCGTTTACACACATTTCGGCGACGCAGCATCCCACGGCGCGTGCATCACCGACTGGGTTAGGCACCGTGATGGTTACGCAAAATCCATGCTGCATTCTGATTTGACGCACCATCCTGCTCGGTTACGCACGTTTCGGCGACGCACCATCCGTTCTGCATGGTGCGTGCATCACCGACTGGGTTATGCATAGTGTCTGTCACGCAAAATCCCCAGGCATCCGGTCGTGTCATTGCGTCGCGTAACTTGGGGCCGATAAAGTTATGCAAAATCCACACTACATCCGGTCGTGTCGAATCAGCGCTTAACCTGTACAGGGCACCGTCCGTGGAGTGTGCTGCAACACCGAATGGGTCGTGTCGAATGCAGGTTACGCAACTTCCTTGATGCTTGATCCAACACTGACAGGGTCGTGTCGTTGCATTGCGTAACATAAACCCGCAAAGGTTATGCAAAATCCACACTGCATCCGGTCGTGTCGATTCAGCGTGTAACCTGCTCTGGTTACGCATCGTCCGTACTACTTGATTGATGCAACACCGACTGGGTCATGCTGAATCAGTGCATAACCTGCAGAGGTTACGTACCGTCCATGCTACTTGATGCAACACCGACTCGGATTAGCACGTAGTAGGTTACGAAGCTTTAAGATGGCTGGCTGCATGGCTCAACACTGACTGGGTTACACATTGATCGGTCGTGTCGATTCTACGATTCTATGCGTCACCTGCTCCAGCTTGGTTACACACGGTTCGGCGACGCAAGATCCTATGGCGCGTGCATCACCGACTGGGTTACGCACCGTGACGGTTACGCAGAATCCATGGTGTATTCTGATTCGATGCACCATCCTGCTCGGTTAGGCACGTTTCGACGACGCAGCATCCATTCTGCATGGTGCGTGCATCACTGTCTGGATTACGCACGGAGTCTTTCACGCAAAATCCACATGCATCCGGTCGTGTCGTTGCGTCGCGTAACCTGGGGCCAATTAAGTTACGCAAAATCCACACTACATCCGATCGTGTTGAATTAGCACGTAACCTGTACAGGGCATCGTCCATGGAGTGTGTTGCAACACCGAATGGGCCGTGTCGAATGCAGCTTACGCACCTTCCTTGATGCTTGATCCAACACTGACTGGGTCGTGTCGTTGCATCGCGTAACCTAAACCCGCAAAGGTTACGCAAAATCCACACTGCATCCGGTCGTGTCAATTTAGCGTGTAACCTTCTCTGGTTACGCACCATCTGTTTTGCTTGATTGATGCAACACCCACTGGGTCATGTCGAATCAGCATGTAACCACAAGAGGTTATGCACCAATCGTACTGCTTGATGCAACACCGACTGGGTCGTGTCGAATCAGCTCGTAACATGTAGAGGTTACGCACCGTCCGTGCT
Source organism: Cenchrus fungigraminus (assembly GCA_036936925.1). Lineage (NCBI taxonomy): Eukaryota > Viridiplantae > Streptophyta > Magnoliopsida > Poales > Poaceae > Cenchrus > Cenchrus fungigraminus. The sequence goes on along the minus strand of CM072779.1, from coordinate 85,359,237 downwards.
ACTTGATGCAACACCGACTCGGTTAAGCACGTAGTAGGTTATGCACCTTTAAGACGGCTGGCTGCATAGCTCAACACTGACTGGGTTACAGACTGATCGGTCGTGTCGATTCTACGCGTCACCTGCTCCAGCTCGGTTACACACGGTTCGGCGACGCAGCATCCCATGGCGCGTGCATCACCGACTGGGTTACGCACCACGACGTTTATGCAAAATCCACGCTGCATTCTGATTCGACGCCCCATACACCATCCGTTCTGCATGGTGCGTGCATCACCGACTAGGTTATGCATGGAGTCTGTCATGCAAAATCCCCATGCATTCGGTCGTGTCGTTGCGTCGCGTAACCTAGGGCCGATAAAGTTACGCAAAATCCACACTGCATACGGTCGTGTCGAATCAGCGCGTAACCTGTACAAGGCACCGTCCGTGGAGTGTGATGCAACACCGAATGGGTCGTGTCAAATGCAGCTTACGGACATTCCTTGATGCTTGATCCAACACTGATTGGGTCGTGTCGTTGCATAGCGTAACCTAAACCCACAAAGGTTACGTAAAATCCACGCTGCATCCGGTCGTGTCGATTCAGTGTGTAACCTGCTCTGGTTACGCACCGTCCGTGCTGCTTGATTGATAAAACACCGACTGGGTCGTGTCGAATCAGCATGTAACCACACGAGGTTACGCACCATCCGTGCTACTTGATGCAACACCGACTGGGTCGTGTCGAATCAGCGCGTAACCTGCAGAGGTTAGCACCGGCCGTGCTGCTTGATGCAACACCGACTCGGTTGAGCACGTAGTAGGTTACGCACCATTAAGACGGCTGGCTGCATGGCTCAACACTGACTGGGTTACGCAATGATCGGTCGTGTCGATTCTACGTGTCACCTGCTCCAGCTCGGTTACGCGCGGTTCGGTGACGCAGCGTCCCATGGCGCGTGCATCACCGACTGGGTTACGCACCGTGACGGTTACGCAAAATCCATGCTGCATTCTGATTCGACGCACCATCCTGCTCGGTTACGCACGTTTCTGCGACACACCATCCGTTCTGCATGGTGCGTGCATCACCGACTGGGTTACACACGAAGTCTGTCACGCAAAATCCCCATGCATCTGGTCGTGTCATTGCATCGCGTAACGTGGGGCTGATAAAGTTACGCAAAATCCACGCTGCATCCGGTCGTGTCGAATCATCGCGTAACTTGTGCAGGGCACCGTCTGTGGAGTGTGATGCAACACCGAATGGGTCGTGTCGAATGCAGCTTACTCACCATCCTTGATGCTTGACTGGGTCGTGTCATTGCATCGCGTAACCTAAACTCGCTAAGGTTAGGCAAAATCCACACTGCATCCAGTCGTGTCGATTCAGCACGTAACCTGGACTGGTTACGCACCGTCTGTGCTGCTTGATTGATGCAACACTAACTGGGTTACGCACGGAGTCTGTCACGCAAAATCCCTATGCATCCGGTCGTATCGTTGCATCGCGTAACCTGGGGCCGATAAAGTTACGCAAAATCCACACTACATCCGGTCGTGCTGATTCAACGTGTAACCTATACGGGGCATTGTCCGTGGAGTGTGATGCAACACCGAATTGGTCGTGTCGAATGCATCTTACACACCGTCCTTGATGCTTGATCCAACACTGACTGGGTCGTGTCGTTGCATCACGTAACCTAAACCCGCAAAGGTTACGCAAAATCTACGCTACATCCGGTCGTGTCGATTCTGCACGTAACCTGCTCTTGTTACGGACGATCCGTGCTGCTTGATTGATGCAACACCGACTGGGTCGTGTCGAATCAGCGTGTAACCTCAAGAGGTTACGCACCATCCATGCTGCTTGATGCAACACCGACTGGGTCGTGTCGTATCAGCACGTAACATGCAGAGGTTACGCACCGTCTGTGCTGCTTGATGCAACACCGACACGGTTAAGCACGTAGTAGGTTACGCACCTTTAAGACGGCTGCCTACATGGCTCAACACTAACTGGGTTACGCACTGATCGGTCGTGTCGATTCTATACGTCACCTGCTCCAGCTTGGTTACGCACGGTTCGGCGACGCAGCATCCCATGGCGCGTGCATCACCGACTGCGTTACGCACCGTGATGGTTACGCAAAATCCACTCGACGCACCATCCTGCTCGGTTACACACATTTTGGTGACGCACCATCCGTTCAGCATGGTGCGTGCATCACCGACTGGGTTACACACGGAGTCTGTCACACAAAATCCATGCTGCATCTGGTCGTGTTGAATCAGCGTGTAGCCTGTACAGGGCACCGTCCGTGGAGTGTGATGCAACACCGAATGGGTCGTGTCGAATACAGCTTACACACCGTCCTTGATGCTTGATCCAACACTGACTGGGTCGTGTCGTTGCATCACGTAACCTAAACCCGCAAAGGTTAGGCAAAATCATCGCTGCATCCGGTCGTGTCCATTCAGCGCGTAACCTTCACTGGTTAAGCATTAAGCACCGTCCGTGCTGCTTGATGATGCAACACCGACTGGGTTACGCACGGAGTCTGTCACGCAAAATCCCCATGCATCCGGTCGTGTCGTTGCATCGCATAACCTGGGGCCGATAAAGTTACGCAAAATCCACGCTGCATCCGGTGTGTCGAATTAGCGCGTAACCTGTATAGGGCACCGTACATGGAGTGTGATGCAACACCAAATGGGTCGTGTCGAACGCAGCTTACACAACGTCCTTGATGCTTGATCCAACACTGTCTGGGTCGTGTCGTTGCATCACGTAACCTAAACCTGCCAAAGTTACGCAAAATCCACGCTGCCGTTCGTGCTGCTTGCTTGATGTAACACCTGCTGGGTCGTGTCGAATCAGTGCGTAACCACAAGAGGTTACACACCATCCGTGCTGCTTAATGCAACACCGACTGGGTCATGTCGTATCAACGCGTAACATGCAGAGGTTACTCACCGTCCATGCTGCTTGATCCAATACTGACTCGGTTAAGCACGTAGTAGGTTACACACCTTTAAGACGGCTGGCTGCATGTCTCAACCCTGACTGGGTTACGCACTGATCGGTCGTGTCGATTCTATGCGTCACCTGCTCTAGCTCGGTTACACATGGTTCGGCGATGCAGCATCCCATGGTGCGTGCATCACCGACTGGGTTACACACCGTGACGGTTATGCAAAATCCACGCTGCATTCTGATTCGATGCCCATCCTGCTCGGTTACGCACGTTTCGGCGACGCACCATCCATTCTGCATGGTGTGTGCATCACCGACTGGGTTACGCACGGAGTCTGTCACGCAAAATCCTCATGCATCCGGTCGTGTCGTTGCATCGCGTAACCTGGGGCCGATAAAGTTACGCAAAATCCACGCTGCATCCGGTCGTGTCGAATCTGCGCGTAACCTGTACAGGGCACCGTCTGTGGAGTGTGATTCAACACCGAATGGGTCGGGTCGAATGCAGCTTACACACAATCCTTGATGCTTGATCCAACATTGACTGGGTCGTGTCGTTGCATCGCATAACCTAAACTCGCAAAGGTTACGCAAAATCCATGCTGCATCCGGTCGTGTCAATTCAGCACGTAACCTGCACTGGTTACGCACCGTCCATGCTGCTTGATTGATGCAACACCGACTGGGTTACGCACAGAGTCTGTCACGGAAAATCCCTATGCATCCGGTCGTATCGTTGCATCGCGTTTCCTGGGGTCGATAAAGTTACGCAAAATCCACGCTGCATCCGGTCGTGTCGATTCAGCGCGTAATCTGTACAGGCCCCATCCGTGGAGTGTGATGCAACACCGAATGGGTCGTGTCGAATGCAGCTTACGCACCGTCCTTGATGCTTGATCCAACACTAACTGGGTCGTGTCGTTGCATCGCGTAACCTAAACCCGCAAAGGTTACGCAAAATCCACGCTGCATCCGGTCGTGTCGATTCAGCGCGTTACCTGCACTGGTTACGCTCCGTCCGTGCTGCTTGATTGATGCAACACCGATTGGGTTACGCACGGAGTCTGTCACGCAAAATCCGTATGCATCCGGTCGTATCGTTGCATCGCGTAACCTACGGCCGATAAAGTTACGCAAAATCCACGATGCTTCCGGTCGTGTCGATTCAGCGCATAACCTGTACAGGGCACCGTCCGTGGAGAGTGATGTAACACCGAATGGGTCGTGTCGAATGCAGCTTACGCAGCTTCCTTGATGCTTGATGCAACACTAACTGGGTCGTGTCGTTGCATCACGTAACCTAAACCCGCAAAGGTTACGCAAAATCCACGCTGCATCCGGTCGTGTCGATTCAGCGCGTAACCTGCACTGGTTTCGCACCATCCGTGCTGCTTGATTGATGCAACACCGACTGGGTTACGCACGTAGTCTGTCACGTAAAATCCCTATGCATCCGGTCGTATCGGTGCATCGCGTAACCTGGGGCCGATAAAGTTACACAAAATCCACGCTGCATCCGGTCGTGTCGATTCAGCGTGTAACCTGTACAGGGCACCGTCCGTGGAGTGTGATGCAACACCGAATAGGTTGTGTCGAATGCAGCTTACGCACCATCCTTGATGCTTGATCCAACACAGACTGGGTCGTGTCGTTGCATCGCGTAACCTAAACCCGCAAAGGTTATGCAAAATCCACGCTGCATCCGGTCGTGTCGATTCAGTGCGTAACCTGCACTGGTTACGCACCGTTCGTGCTGCTTGATTGATGCAACACTGGCTGGGTCGTGTCGAATCAGCGCGTAACCACAAGAGGTTACGCACCATCCGTGCTGCTTGATGCAACACCGACTGGGTCGTGTCGTATCAACACGTAACATGTAGAGGTTACGCACCGTCCGTGCTGCTTGATGCAACACCGACTCGGTTAAGCACGTAGTAGGTTACACACCTTTAAGACGGCTGGCTGCATGGCTCAACACTGACTGGGTTATGCACAGATCAGTCGTGTCGATTCTACGCGTCACCAGCTCTAGGTCGGTTACACACGGTTCAGTGATGCAGCATCCCATGGCGCGTGCATCACCGACTGGGTTACGCATGGAGTCTGTCACGCAAAATCCTCATGCATCCGGTCGTGTCGTTGCATCGTGTAACCTGGGGCCGATAAAGTTACGCAAAATCCACGCTGCATCCGGTCGTGTCGAATCTGCGCGTAACTTGTACAGGGCACCGTCCGTGGAGTGTGATGCAAAACGGAATGGGTCGTGTCGAATGCAGCTTACGCACCATCCTTGATGCTTGATCCAACACTGACTGGGTCATGTCGTTGCATCACGTAACCTAAACTCGCAAAGGTTACGCAAAATCCACGCTGCATCTGGTCGTGTCGATTCAGCACATAACCTGCACTGGTTACGCACCGTCTGTGCTGCTTGATTGATGCAACACCGACTAGGTTACGCACAGAGTCTGTCACAGAAAATCCCTATTCATCCGGTCGTATCGTTGCATCGCGTATCCTGGGGGCGATAAAGTTACACAAAATCCACGCTACATCCGGTCGTGTCGACTCAGCGTGTAACCTGTTCAGGGCACCATCCGTGGAGTGTTATGCAACACCGAATGGGTCGTGTCGAATGCAGCTTACGCACCGTCCTTGATGCTTGATCCAACACTAACTGGGTCGTGTTGTTGCATCACGTAACCTAAACCCGCAAAGGTTACGCAAAATCCACGCTGCATCTGGTCGTGTCGATTCAGCACGTAACATGCACTGGTTACGCACCGTCTGTGCTACTTGATTGATGCAACACCGACAGGGTTACGCACGGAGTCTGTCACGCAAAATCCCTATGCATCCAGTCGTATCGTTGCATTGCGTAACCTGGGGCCAATAAAGTTACGCAAAATCCACGATGCATCTGGTCGTGTTGATTCAGCGCGTAACCTGTACAGGGCACCGTCCGTGGAGAGTGATGCAACACTGAATGGGTCGTGTCGAATGCAGCTTACGCACCGTCCTTGATGCTTGATACTACACTAACTGGGTCGTGTCGTTGCATCGCGTAACCTAAACCCGCAATGTTTACGCAAAATCCACGCTGCATCCGGTCGTGTCGATTCAGCGTGTAACCTGCACTGGTTAAGCACCGTCCGTGTTGCTTGATTGATGCAACACCGACTGGGTCGTGTCGAATCAGCGCGGAACCACAAGAGGTTATGAACCAGCTGTACTGCTTGATGCAACACCGACTGGGTCGTGTCGAATCAGCACGTAACATGCAGAGGTTACACACCGTCCGTGCTTCTTGATGCAACACCGACTCGGTTAACCACGTAATACGTTACGCACCTTTAAGACGGCTGGCTGCATGGCTCAACACTGACTGGGTTACCCACTGATCGGTCATATCGATTTTGCACGTCACCTGCTCCAGCTTGGTTACGCACGGTTTCTGTGACGCAGCGTCTCATGGCGCGTGCATCACCGACTAGGTTACGCACTGCGACGGTTACGCAAAATCCATACTACATTCTGATTCGACGCATCATCCTGCTCGGTTACACACGGTTTGGCGACGCACCATCCGTTCTGCATGGTGCGTGCATATCACCGACTGGGTTACGCACGGAGTTTGTCACGCAAAATCCCCATGCATCCGGTCGTGTCGAATCAGCGCGTAACCTGTACAGGGCACCGTCCATGGAGTGTGATGCAACACCGAATGGGTCGTGTCGAATGCAGCTTACTCACCATCCTTGATGATTGATCCAACACTGTCTAGGTCAAGTCGTTGCATCGCGTAACCCAAACTCGCAAAGGTTACACAAAATCCATGCTGCATCCGGTTGTGTCGATTCAGCACGTAACCTGCACTGGTTACGCACCGTCCGTGCTTCTTAATTGATGCAACACCGAGTGGGTTACGCACGGAGTCTGTCACGGAAAATCCCTATGCATCTAGTCGTATCGTTGCATCGCGTAACCTGGGGCCGATAAAGTTACGCAAAATCCAAGCTGCATCCTGTCGTGCCGATTCAGCGCGTAACCCATACAGGGCACCATCCGTGGAGTGTGATGCAACACTGAATGGGTCGTGTCGAATGCAGCTTACGCACCGTCCTTGATGCTTGATCCAACACTGACTGGGTCATGTCATTGCATCGCGTAACCTAAACCCGCAAAGGTTACGCAAAATCCACACTACATCCGGTCGTGTCGATTCAGCACGTAACCTGCACTGGTTAAGCACCGTCCGTGCTGCTTGATTGATGCAACACCGAATGGATCGTGTCGAATCAGCACGGAACCACAAGAGGTTATGCACCATCTGTGCTATTTGATGCAACACCGACTGGGTCGTTTCGAATCAGTGCGTAAAATGTAGAGGTTACGCACCATCCGTGCTGCTTGATGCAACTCCGACTCGGTTAAGCACGTAGTAGATTACGCACCTTTAAGACGGCTTACTGCATGGCTCAACACTGACTGGGTTACGCACTGATCGGTCGTGTTGATTCTACATGTGACCTGCTCCAGCTCGGTTACGCACGATTCGGTGACGCAGCGCCCCATGGCACGTGCATCACCGACTGGGTTACGCACCACGACGGTTACGGAAAATCCATGCTGCATTCTGATTCGACACACCATCCTGCTCGGTTACAAACGTTTTGGTAACGCACCATCCGTTCTGCATGGTGCGTACATCACCGATTGGGTTACGCACGGAGTCTGTCACGCAAAATCCCTATGCATCCGGTCGTATCATTTCATCGTGTTACCTGGGGCTGATAAAGTTACGCAAAATCCACGATGCATCCGATCGTGTCGATTCAGCGCGTAACCTGTACAGGCCACCGTCCGTGGAGAGTGATGCAACACCGAATGGGTCGTGTCGAATGCAGCTTACGCACCATCCTTGATGCTTGATCCAACACGGATTGGGTCATGTCGTTGCATCGCGTAACCTAAACCCGCAAGAGTTACGCAAAATCCACGCTGCATCCGGTCGTGTCGATTCAGCACGTAACCTGCACTGGTTAAGCACCGTCCGTGCTGCTTGATTGATGCAACACCGAGTGGGTCATGTCGAATCAGCACAGAACCACAAGAGGTTACGCACCATCCATGCTGCTTGATGCAACACCGACTGGGTCGTGTCGAATCAGCGCGTAACATGCAGAGGTTACGCACCGTCCGTGCTGCTTGATGCCACACCGACTCGGTTAAGCACGTAGTAGGTTACGCACCTTTAAGATGGCTGGCTTCATGGCTCAACACTGACTGGGTTACGCACGGATCGGTCGTGTCGATTCTACGCATCACCTGCTCTAGCTCGGTTACGCACGGTTCGGTGACGCAGCGTCCCATGGCGCGTGCATCACCGACTTGGTTACGCACCGCGACGGTTCCGCAAAATCCATGCTACATTCTGATTATGCACCATCCTACTCAGTTACGCACGTTTCGGCGACGTACCATCCGTTCTGCATGGTGCGTGCATCACCGACTGGGTTACACACGGAGTCTGTCACGCAAAATCCCTATGCATCCGGTCGTATCATTTCATCGCGTAACCTGCGGCCGATAAAGTTACGCAAAATCCACGATGCATCCGGTCGTGTCGATTCAGCGCGTAACCTGTAAAGGACACCATCCGTGGAGAGTGATGCAACACCGAATGGGTCATGTCGAATGCAGCTTACGCACCGTCTTTGATGCTTGATCCAACACTGACTAGGTCATGTCGTTGCATCGTGTAACCTAAACCCGCAAAGGTTACGCAAAATCCACAATGCATCCGGTCATGTCGATTCAGCACATAACCTGCACTGGTTAAGCACCGTCCGTGCTGCTTGATTGATGCAACACCGAATGGGTCGTGTCGAATCAGCACGGAACCACAAGAGGTTACGCACCATCCGTGCTGCTTGATGCAACACCGACTCGGTTAAGCACGTATTAGATTACGCACCTTTAAGACGGCTGGCTGCATGACTCAACATTGACTGGGTTACGCACTGATCGGTCGTGTCGATTCTACGTGTCACCTGCTCCAGCTTGGTTACGCACGGTTCGGTGACGCAGCGTCCCATGGCGCGTGCATCACCGACTGGGTTACGCACCGTGACGGTTACGCAAAATCCATGCTGCATTCTGATTCGACGCACCATCCTGCTCGGTTACGAACGTTTCGGCAACGCACCATCCGTTCTGCATGGTGCGTGCATCACCGACTGGGTAACGCACAGAGTCTGTCACGCAAAATCCCCATGCATCCGGTCGTGTCGTTGCATCGCGTAACCTGGGGCCGATAAAGTTACGCAAAATCCACGCTGCATCCGGTCGTGTCGAATCAGCGCGTAACCTATACAGGGCACCATCCGTGGAGTGTGATGCAACACCGAATGGGTCGTGTTGAATGCAGCTTACTCACCATCCTTGATGCTTGATCCAACTCTGACTGGGTCGTGTCGTTGCATCGCGTAACCTAAACTTGCAAAGGTTACGCAAAATCCACGCTACATCCGGTCGTGTCGATTCAGCACGTAACCTGCACTGGTTACGCACCGTCCATGCTGCTTGATTGACGCAACAGCGACTGGGTTACGCACGGAGTCTGTCACGGAAAATCCCTATGCATCCGGTCGTATTGTTGCATCGCGTAACTTGGGGCGATAAAGTTACGTAAAATCCACGCTGCATCCGATCGTGTCGATTCAGCGCGTAACCTGTACAGGGCACCATCCGTGGAGTGTGATGCAACACCGAATGGGTCGTGTCGAATGCAGCTTACGCACCATCCTTGATGCTTGATCCAACACTGACTGGGTCGTGTCGTTGCATCGCGTAACCTAAACCCACAAAGTTTACGCAAAATCCACACTGCATCCGGTCGTGTCGATTCAGCATGTAACCTGCACTGGTTACGCACCGTCTATGCTGCTTGATTGATGCAACACCGACTGGGTGACGCACGAAGTCTGTCACGCAAAATTCCTATGCATCCGGTCGTATCATTTCATCGCGTAACCTTTGGCCGATAAAGTTACGCAAAATCCACGATGCATCCGGTCGTGTCGATTCAGCGTGTAACCTGTATAGGGCACCGTCAATGAAGAGTGATGCAACACTGAATGGGTCGTGTCGAATGCAGCTTACGCACGGTCCTTGATGCTTGATCGAACACTGACTGGGTCGTGTCGTTGCATCGCGTAACCTAATCCCGCAAAGGTTACACAAAATCCACGCTGCATCCGGTCGTGTCGATTCAGCACGGAACCATAAGAGGTTACGCACCATCCGTGCTCCTTAATGCAATACCGACTGGGTCGTGTCGAATCAGCGTGTAACATGCAGAGGTTACGCACCATCCGTGCTCCTTGAAGCAACACCAACTCGGTTAAGCACGTAGTAGATTACGCACCTTTATGACGGCTGGCTGCATGGCTCAACACTGACTGGGTTACGCACTGATCGGTCGTGTCGATTCTACGTGTCACCTGCTCCAGCTCGGTTACGCACAGTTCGGTGACGCAGCATCCTATGGTGCATGCATCACCGACTGGGTTACGCACCATGACGGTTACGCAAAATCCATGCTGCATTCTGATTCGACGCACCATCCTGCTCGGTTACGAACGTTTCGGCAACGCACCATCCGTTCTGCATGGTGCGTGCATCACCGACTGGGTTACACACGGAGTCTGTCACGCAAAATCCCCATGCATCCGGTCGTGTCGTTGCATCGCGTAACCTGGGGCCGATAAAGTTACGCAATATCCACGCTGCATCCGGTCGTGTCGAATCAGCGCGTAACCTGTACAGTTCACCGTCCGTGGAGTGTGATGCAACACCGGATGGGTCGTGTCGAATGCAGCTTACTCACCATCCTTGATGCTTGATCCAACACTGGCTGGGTCATGTCGTTGCATCACGTAACCTAAACTCGCAAAGGTTACGCAAAATCCACGCTGCATCCGGTCGTGTCGATGCAGCACATAACCTGCACTGGTTACGCATCGTCCGTGCTGCTTGATTGACGCAACACCGACTGGGTTACGCATGGAGTCTGTCATGGAAAATCCCTGTGCATCTGGTCGTATCGTTGCATCACATAACTTGGGGCAGATAAAGTTACGCAAAATCCACGCTGCATCCGATCATGTCGATTCAGCGCGTAACCTGTACAGGGCACCATCCTTGGAGTGTGATGCAACACCGAATGGGTCGTGTCGAATGCAGCTTACGCACCGTCCTTGATGCTTGATCGAACACTGACTGGGTCGTGTCGTTGCATCGCGTTACCTAAACCCGCAAAGGTTACGCAAAATCCACGCTGCATCCGGTCGTGTCGATTCAGCATGAAACCTGCACTGGTTAAGCACCGTCCATGCTGCTTGATTGATGCAACACCGAATGGGTCGTGTCGAATCAGCACGGAACCACAAGAGGTTACGCACCATCCGTGCTGCTTAATGCAACAACGACTGGGTTGTGTCAAATCAGCGTGTAACATGCAGAGGTTACGCACCATCCGTGCTGCTTGATGCAACACCAACTTGGTTAAGCACGTAGTAGATTACGCACCTTTAAGACGGCTGGCGGCATGGCTCAACACTGACTGGGTTACGCACTGATCGGTCGTGTTGATTCTACGTGTCACCTGCTCCAGCTCAGTTACGCACGGTTCGGTGACGTATCGTCCCATGGCGCATGCATCACCGACTGGGTTACGCACCGCGACGGTTACGCAAAATCCATGCTGCATTCTGATTCGACGCACCATCCTGCTCGATTACGAATGTTTCCGCAATGCACCATCCGTTCTGCATGGTGCGTGCATCACCAACTGGGTTACGCACGGAGTCTGTCACGCAAAATCCCCATGCATCCGGTCGTGTCGTTGCATCGCGTAACCTGGGGCCGATAAAGTTACGCAAAATCCACGCAGCATCCGGTCGTGTCGAATCAGTGCGTAACCTGTACAGGGCACCATCCGTGGAGTGTGATGCAACACCGAATGGGTCGTGTCGAATGCAGCTTACTCACCATCCTCGATGCTTGATCCAACACTGACTGGGTCATGTCGTTGCATCGCGTAACCTAAACCCGCAAAGGTTACGCAAAATCCACGCTGCATCCGGTTGTGTCGATGCAGTAGTAACCTGCACTGGTTACGCACCGTCCAAGCTGCTTGATTGACGCAACACCGACTGGGTTACGCATCGAGTCTGTCATGGAAAATCCCTATGCATCTGGTCGTATCGTTGCATCACGTAACTTGGGGCAGATAAAGTTACGCAAAATCCACGCTGCATCCGATCATGTCGATTCAGCGCGTAACCTGTACAGGGCACCATCCTTGGAGTGTGATGCAACACCGAATGGGTCGTGTCGAATGCAGCTTACGCACTGTCCTTGATGCTTGATCCAACACAGACTGGGTCGTGTCGTTGCATCGCGTAACCTAAACCCGCAAAGTTTACGCAAAATCCACACTGCATCCGGTCGTGTCGATTCAGCGCGTAACCTGCACTGGTTACGCACCATCTGTGCTACTTGATTGATGCAACACCGACTGGGTTACACACGAAGTCTGTCACGCAAAATCCCTATGCATCCGGTCGTATCATTTCATCGTGTAACCTTTGGTCGATAAAGTTACGCAAAATCCACGATGCATCTGGTCGTGTCCATTCAGCACGTAACCTGTACAGGGCACCATCCGTGGAGAGTGATGCAACACCGAATGGGTCATGTCGAATGTAGCTTACGCACCATCCTTGATGATTGATCGAACACTGACTGGGTCGTGTCGTTGCATCGCGTAACCTAATCCCGCAAAGGTTACACAAAATCCACGCTGCATCCGGTCGTGTCGATTCAGCACGTAACCTGCACTGGTGAAGCACCGTTCGTGCTGCTTGATTGATGCTACACCGAATGGGTCGTGTCGAATCAGCACGCAACCACAAGTTTTTATGCACCATCCGTGCTGCTTAATGCAACACCGACTGGGTCGTGTCGAATCAGCGTGTAACATGCAGAGGTTACGCACCGTCCGTGCTGCTTGATGCAACACCAACTCGGTTAAGCACATAGTAGATTACGCACCTTTAAGATGGCTGGCTGCATGGCTCAAGACAGACTGGGTTACGCACTGATCGGTCATGTCGATTATACATGTCACCTACTCCAGCTCGGTTACGCACGGTTCGGTGACGCAACGTCCCATGGCGCGTGTATCACCGACTGGGTTACGCACCGCGACGGTTACGCAAAATCCATGCTGCATTCTGATTCGACGCACCATCCTGCTCGGTTACAAACATTTCGGCAACGCACCTTCCATTTTGCATGGTGCGTGCATCACCGACTGGGTTACACACGGAGTCTATCACGCCAAATCCCCATGCATCCGGTCGTGTCGTTGTATCGCGTAACATGGGGCTGATAAAGTTACGCAAAACCCACGCTGCATCCGGTCGTGTCGAATCAGCGCGTAACCTGTATAGGGCACCGTCCGTGGAGTGTGATGCAACACCGAATGGGTCGTGTCGAATGCAGCTTACTCACCATCCTTGATGCTTGATCCAACACTGACTGGGTCGTGTCGTTGCATCGCGTAACCTAAACTCGCAAAGGTTACGCAAAATCCACGCTGCATCCGGTCGTGTCGATTCAGCACTTAACCTGCACTGGTTATGCACCGTCCGTGCTGCTTGATTGACGCAACACAGACTGGGTTACGCACGGAGTCTGTCATAGAAAATCCCTATGCATCTGGTCGTATCGTTGCATCGCGTAACCTGGGGCCGATAAAGTTACACAAAATCCACGCTGCATCCGGTCGTGTCGATTCAACGCGTAACCTGTACAGGGCACCATCAGTGGAGTGTGATGCAACACCGAATGGGTCGTGTCGAATGCAGCATATGCACCGTCCTTGATGCTTGATCCAACACTGACTGGGTCGTGTCGTTGCATTGCCTAACCTAAACCCGCAAAGTTTACGCAAGATCCACGCTGCATCCGGTCGTGTCGATTCAGTGCGTAACCTGCACTGGTTACGCACTGTCTGTGCTGCTTGATTGATGCAACACTGAATGGGTGACGCACGAAGTCTGTCACGCAAAATCCCTATGCATCCGGTCGTATCATTTCATCGCGTATCCTTTGGCCGATAAAGTTACGCAAAATCCACGATGCATCCGGTCGTGTCGATTCAGCGTGTAACCTGTACAGGGCACCATCCGTGAAGAGTGATGCAACACCGAATGGGTCGTGTCGAATGCAGCTTACGCACCGTCCTTGATGCTTGATCGAACACTGACTGGGTCGTGTCGTTGCATCACGTTACCTAAACCCGCAAAGGTTACGCAAAATCCACGCTGCATCCGGTCGTGTCGATTCAGCATGAAACCTGCACTGGTTAAGCACCGTCCATGCTGCTTGATTGATGCAACACCGTATGGGTCGTGTCGAATCAGCACGGAACCACAAGAGGTTACGCACCATCCGTGCTGCTTAATGCAACAACGACTGGGTCGTGTCAAATCAGCGTGTAACATGCAGAGGTTATGCACCATCTGTGCTGCTTGATGCAACACCAACTTGGTTAAGCACGTAGTAGATTACGCACCTTTAAGACGGCTGGCGGCATGGCTCAACACTGACTGGGTTACGCACTGATCGGTCGTGTTGATTCTACGTGTCACCTGCTCCAGCTCAGTTACGCACGGTTCGGTGACGCATCGTCCCATGGCGCATGCATCACCGACTGGGTTACGCACCGCGACGGTTACGCAAAATCCATGCTGCATTCTGATTCGACGCACCATCCTGCTCGATTACGAATGTTTCCGCAATGCACAATCCGTTCTGCATGGTGCGTGCATCACCAACTGGGTCATGTCGTTGCATCGCGTAACCTAAACCCGCAAAGGTTACGCAAAATCCACGCTGCATCCGGTTGTGTCGATGCAGTAGTAACCTGCACTGGTTACGCACCGTCCGTGCTGCTTGATTGACGCAACACCGACTGGGTTACGCATCGAGTCTGTCATGGAAAATCCCTATGCATCTGGTCGTATCGTTGCATCGCGTAACTTGGGGCAGATAAAGTTACGCAAAATCCACGCTGCATCCGATCGTGTCGATTCAGCGCGTAACCTATACAGGGCACCATCCGTGGAGTGTGATGCAACACCGAATGGGTCGTGTCGAATGCAGCTTATGCACCGTCCTTGATGCTTGATCCAACACTGACTGGGTCGTGTCGTTGCATCACGTAACCTAAACCCGCAAAGGTTACGCAAAATCCATGCTACATCCGGTCGTGTCGATTCAGTGTGTAACCTGCACTGGTTACGCAGCGTCCGTGCTGCTTGATTGATGCAACACCGACTGGGTCGTGTCGAATCAGCGTGTAACATGCAGAGGTTACACACCGTCCATGCTGCTTTATGCCACACCGACTCGGTTAAGGACGTAGTAGGTTACGCACCATTAAGACAGTTGGCTGCATGGCTCAACACTGACTGGGTTACGCACTGATCAGTCGTGTCGATTCTACGCGTCACCTGCTCCAGCTCGGTTACACATGGTTCGGCGACGTAGCGTCCCATGGCGCGTGCATCACCGACTGGGTTACCTACTACGACGGTTACGCAAAATCCATGCTGCATTCTGATTCAACGCACCATCCTGCTTGGTTACGCACGTTTCTGAGATGCACCATCCGTTCTGCATAGTGCGTGCATCACCGACTGTGCTACACACGGATTCTGTCACGCAAAATCCCCATGCATCCGGTCGTGTCGTTGCATCGCGTAACCTGGGGCCGATAAAGTTATGCAAAATCCACGCTGCATCCGGTCGTGTCGATTCAGCGCGTAACCTATACAGGGCACCGTCTGTGGAGAGTGATGCAACACCGAATGGGTCATGTCGAATCAGCACAGAACCACAAGAGGTTACGCACCATCCGTGCTGCTTGATTCAACACTGACTGGGTCGTGTCGAATCAGCGCGTAACATGCAGAGGTTACACACCGTCCGTGCTGCTTGATGAAACACCGACTCGGTTAAGCACGTAGTAGGTTACACACGATTAAGACGGCTGGCTGCATGGCTCAACACTGACTGGGTTACGCACCGTGACGGTTACGCAAAATCCATGCTGCATTCTGATTACGCACCATCCTGCTCGGTTACGCACATTTTGGAGACGCACCATCTGTACTGCATGGTGCGTGCATCACCGACTAGGTTACGCACGGAGTCTGTCATGCAAAATCCCCATGCATCCGGTCGTGTCGTTGCATCACGTAATGTGGGACTGATAAAGTTACGCAAAATCCACGCTGCATCCGGTCGTGTCGATTCAGCCCGTAACCTATACAGGGCACCGTCCGTGGAGAGTGATGCAACACCGAGTGGGTCATGTCGAATGCAGCGTACGCACCGTCATTGATGCTTGATCCAACACTGACTGGGTCGTGTCGTTGCATCGTGTAACCAAAACCCGCAAAGGTTATGCAAAATCCACAGTGCATCCGGTCGTGTCGATTCAGTGCGTAACCTGCAATGGTTACGCATCGTCCGTGCTGCTTGATTGATGCAACACCAACTGGGTTACGCACGAAGTCTGTCACGCAAAATCCCTATGCATCCGGTTCTATCGTTGCATCGCGTAACCTGGGGCCGATAAAGTTACGCCAAATCCACGATGCATCTGGTCGTGTCGATTCAGCGCGTAACCTGTACATAGCACCGTCCGTGGAGAGTGATGCAACACCGAATGGGTCGTGTCGAATGCAGCTTACGCACCGTCCTTGATGCTTGATCCAACACTGAGTGGGTCGTGTCGTTGCATCGCGTAACTTAAACCCGCAAAGGTTACGCAAAATCCACACTGCATCCGGTCGTGTCGATTCAGCGCGTAACATGCAGAGGTTACGCACCGTCCACGCTGCTTGATGCCACACCGACTCGGTTAAGGACGTAGTAGGTTACGCACCTTTAAGACGGCTTGCTGCATGGCTCAACACTGACTGGGTTACGCACTGATCGGTCGTGTCGATTCTACGCGTCACCTGCTCCAGCTCGGTTACACACGGTTCGGCGACGCAGCGTCCCATGGCGCGTGCATCACCGACTGGGTTACGCACTGCGACGGTTACGCAAAATCCATGCTGCATTCTGATTCGACGCACCATCCTGCTTGGTTACGCATGTTTCTGAGACGCACCATCCGTTCTGCATGGTGCGTGCATCACCGATTGTGTTACGCACGGAGTCTGTTACGCAAAATCCCCATGCATTCGGTCGTGTCTTTGCATCGCGTAACCTGGGGCCGATAAAGTTACGCAAAATCCACGTTGCATCCGGTCGTGTCGATTCAGCGCGTAACCTATACAGGGCACCGTCCGTGGAGGGTGATGCAACACCGAATGGGTCATGTCGAATCAGCACAGAACCACAAGAGGTTACGCACCATCCGTGCTGCTTGATGCAACACCGACTGGGTCGTGTCGAATCAGCGCGTAACATGCAGAGGTTACGCACCGTCTGTGCTGCTTAATGAAACACCGACTCGGTTAAGCACGTAGTAGGTTACGCACCATTAAGATGGCTAGCTGCATGGCTCAACACTGACTGGGTTACTCACTGATCGGTCGTGTAGATTCTACGCGTCACCTGCTCCAGCTCGGTTACACACGGTTCGGCGATGCAGCGTCCCATGGCGCGTGCATCACCGACTGGATTACGCACTGCGACGGTTACGCAAAATCCATGCTGTATTCTAATTCGATGCACCATCCTGCTCGGTTACGCACGTTTCGGAGACGCACCATCCGTTTTGCATGGTGTGTGCATCACCGACTGGGTTACGCACGGAGTCTGTCACGCAAAATCCCCATGCATCTGGTAATGTCGTTACATCGCGTAACCAGGGACCGATAAAGTTACGCAAAATCCACACTGCATCCGGTCGTGTCGATTCAGCGCGTAACCTATACAGGGCACCGTCCGTGGAGAGTGATGCAACACCGAATGGGTCGTGTCTAGTCAGCGCGTAACCTGTACAGGGCACCGTCCGTGGAGTGTGATGCAACACCGAATGGGTCGTGTCGAATGTAGCTTACGCACCGTCCTTGATGCTTGATCCAACACTGACTGGGTCGTGTCGTTGCATCGCATAACCTAAACCTGCAAAGGTTACGCAAAATCTATGCTGCATCCGGTCGTGTCGATTCAGCGTGCAACCTGCACTGGTTAAGAACCGTCCATGCTGATTGATGCAACACCGACTGGGTTATGCACGAAGTCTGTCACGCAAAATCCCCATGCATACGGCCGTGTCGTTACATCGCATAACCTGGGGCCGATAAAGTTATGCAAAATCCACGCTGCATCCGGTCGTGTTGAATCAGCGCGTAACTTGTACAGGGCACCGTCTGTGGAGTGTGATGCAACACCGACGAATGCAGCTTACGCACCATCCTTGTTGCTTGATCCAACACTCACTGGGTCGTGTCGTTGCATCGCGTAACCTAAACTCGCAAAGGTTACGCAAAATCCACGCTGCATCCGGTCGTGTCGATTCAGCACATAACCTGCACTGGTTATGCACTGTCCGTGCTGCTTGATTAATGGAATACCGACTGGGTTAAGCACGGAGTCTGTCACGCAAAATCCCTATGCATCCGGTCGTATCGTTGCAACGCGTAACCTGGGGCCGATAAAGTTACGCAAAATCCACGCTGCATCCGGTCGTGTCGATTCAGTGCGTAACCTGTACAGGGCATCGTCCGTGGAGTGTGATGCAACACCGAATGGGTCGTGTTTGATAGACGGGGAGTGCCCGATCTTTCGGTGAGTGGGATAATTTCGATTTGTGGAAGTTCCACCCTCACGATCCGACTACGACGAGCAAACCCGAAGCGCCAATGCAATCGCTGAACGAAACTCCCGATGGTTACCAACCTCGCGGTGCGAGATCAGCCAGATCACGAAGATTGTTTCCTACACGCAATCGAATGAACGAACAAGAAAGAGAGGCGAGCAATCTTACTATCACTCGAAGGTGGAGTCTGAATTACACGAAGGCAGCGCGTAGCGGCTGTTCGGAAGTAGCAAAAGCTAGACGAAAACAAACTCAAGTTCCAAAAGGACTAGGACTCTATCTAATATAGATGGGAATCAAAAAAGGGGGAGGGTTCCCCTGGCGGCCACGGTGGGGAGGAGGTCGCGCGGCAGGGGGGGAAGGCGCGCGCCCCCCTCACGTGGGATCCACGGCAGAAAGAGGGGGTGGGCCGTCATCAACCCTATGTCCGACATGGACTCCTGCTGGGCCGCCTTTATTCCTCTGGGCCTTCGTTCTTCAGCATCAAGACGAAGTTTAACTCGCGTGCACGGGCCCGAGTAAGTGGCCCTGAAGGTGGCACCTGGAGTGGGTCCTCTGGTGGCGCCGGAGATGGTGCTGCTGGTGTAGATGTACTCGAGTCGGTGTTCATGTCCTCATTAGTGTTGAATGCAGCTTACGCACCATCCTTGATGCTTCATCCAACACTGACTGGGTCGTGTCGTTGCATCGTGTAACCAAAACCTGCAAAGTTACGCAAAATTCATGCAGCATCCGGTCGTGTCGATTCAGCGCGTAACCTGCACTGGTTACGCACCGTCCGTCTGCTTGATTGATGCAACACCGACTGGGTCGTGTCGAATCAGCGCGTAACTACAAGAGGTTACACACCATCCGTGCTGCTTGATGCAACACCGACTGGGTCGTGTCGAATCAGCACGTAACATGCAGAGGTTACGCACCGTCCATGCTGCTTGATGCCACACCGACTCGGTTAAGCACGTAGTAGGTTACGCACCTTTAAGACGGCTGGCTGCTGGCTCCACACTGACTGGGTTATGCACTGATCGGTCGTCCGTGGAGTGTGATGCAACACCGAATGGGTCGTGTCGAATGCAGCTTACGCACCGTCCTTGATGCTTGATCCAACACTAACTGGGTCGTGTCGTTGCATCGCGTATCCTAAACCCACAAAGGTTACGCAAAATCCATGCTGCATCTGGTCATGTCGATTTAGTGCGTAACCTATACTGGTTACGCACCATCCGTGCTGCTTGATTGATGCAACACCGACTGGGTCGTGTCGAATCAGCGCGTAACCACAAGAGGTTACGCACCATCCGTGCTGCTTGATGCAACACCGACTGGGTCGTGTCGAATCAACGCGTAACATGCAGAGGTTACGCACCGTCCGTGCTGCTTGATGCAACACCGACTCGGTTAAGAAGGTAGTGCGATGGTTACGCAAAATCCATGCTGCATTCTGATTCGACGCACCATCCTGCTCGGTTACTCACGTTTCGGCGACGCACCATCCGTTCTGCATGGTGCGTGCATCACCGACTGGGTTACACACGGAGTCTGTCACGCAAAATCCCCATGCATCCGGTCGTGTCGTTGCATCACGTAACCTAGGGCCGATAAAGTTACGCAAAATCCACGCTGCATCCGGTCGTGTCGAATCAGCGCGTAACCTGTACAAGGCACCGTCCATGGAGTGTGATGCAACACCGAATGCGTTGTGTCGAATGCAGCTTACGCACCATCCTTGACGCTTGATCCAACACTGACTGGGTCATGTCATTGCATCGCGTAACCTAAACCCGCAAAGGTTACGCAAAATCCACGCTACATCTGGTCGTGTCGATTCAGCGCGTAACCTGCACTGGTTACGCACCGTCCGTGCTGCTTGATTGATGCAACACCGACTGGGTCGTGTCGAATCAGCGCGTAACCACAAGAGGTTACGCACCATCCGTGCTGCTTGATGCAACACCGACTGGGTCGTGTCGAATCAACGCGTAACATGCAGAGGTTACACAGCGTCCGTGCTGCTTGATGCAACACCGACTTGGTTAAGCACGTAGCGCGACGGTTACGCAAAATCCATGCTGCATTCTGATTTGACGCACCATCCTGCTCAGTTACGCACGTTTCGGTAACGCACCATCCATTCTGCGTGGTGCGTGCATCAGCGACTGGGTTACGCACGGAGTCTGTCACGCAAAATCCCCATGCATTCGGTCATGTCGTTGCATCGCGTAACCTGGGGCCGATAAAGTTACGCAAAATCCACGCTACATCCGGTCGTGTCGAATCAGCACGTAACCTGTACAGGGCACCATCCGTGGAGTGTGATGCAACACCGAATGGGTCATGTCGAATGCAGCTTACGCACCATCCTTGATGCTTGATCCAACACTGACTGGGTCATGTCGTTGCATCGCGTAACCTAAACCTGCAAAGGTTACACAAAATCCACGCTGCATCCGGTCGTGTCGATTCAGCACGTAACCTGCACTGGTTCAGCACCGTCTGTGCTGCTTGATTGATGCAACACCGACTGGGTTACGCACGGAGTCTGTCATGCAAAATCCCCATGCATCCGGTGGTGTCGTTGCATCGCGTAACCAGGGGCCGATAAAGTTACGCAACATCCACGCTGCTTCCGGTCGTGTTCATTCAGCACGTAACCTGTATAGGGCATCATCCGTGGAGTGTGATGCAATACCGAATGGGCCGTGTCGAATGCAGCTAACGCACCATCCTTGATGCTTGATACAACAATAACAGGGTCGTGTCGTTGCATTGCGTAACCTAAACCCACGCTGCATCCGGTCATGTCGATTCAGCGCGTAACCTGCACTGGTTAAGCATCGTCTGTGCTGCTCGATTGATGCAACACCGACTGGGTCATGTCGATTCATGCGTGACCACAAGAGGTTAAGCACCATCCATGCTGTTTGATGCAACACCGACTGGGTCGTGTCGAATCAGCGTGTAACATGCAGAGGTTACGTACCGTCTGTGCTGCTTGATGCAACACCGACTCGGTTAAGCATGTAGTAGGTTACGCACCTTTAAGATGGCTGGCTGCATGGCTCCACACTGACTGGGTTACGCACTGATCGGTCGTGTCGATTCTACGCGTCACCTGCTCCAGCTCGGTTACGCACCGTTTGGCGACGCAGCATCCCATAGCACGTGCATCACCGACTGGGTTACGCACCGTGACGGTTACGCAACATCCACGCTGCATTCTGATTCGACGCACCATCCTGCTCGGTTACACACTTTCAGTGACGTACCATCCGTTCTGCATGGTGCGTGCATCACCGACTGGGTTACGCACGGAGTCTGTCACGTAAAATCCCCATGGATCCGGTCGTGTCGTTGCGTCGCGTAACCTGGGGCCGATAAAGTTACGCAAAATCCACGCTGCATTCGGTCGTGTCGAATCAGCGCGTAACCTGTACAGGGCACCATCCGTGGAGTGTGATGCAACACCGAATGGGTCGTGTCGAATGCAGCTTACGCACCGTCCTTGATGCTTGATCCAACACTGACTGGGTCGTCTCGTTGCATCGCGTAACCTAAACCCGCAAAGGTTACGCAAAATCCACGCTGCATCCGGTTGTGTCGATTCAGCACGTAACCTGCACTGGTTTAGCACCGTCTGTGCTGCTTGATTGAAGCAACACCGACTGGGTTACGCACGGAGTCTGTCACGCAAAATCCCCATGCATCCGGTCGTGTCGTTGCATCGCGTAACCTGGGGCCGATAAAGTTACGCAACATCCACGCTGCATCCGGTCGTGTTGATTCAGCGCGTAACCTGTATAAGGCATCATCCGTGGAGTGTGATGCAACACCGAATGGGTCGTGTCGAATACAGCTAACACACCATCCTTGATGCTTGATACAACACTGGCAGGGTCGTGTCGTTGCATTGCGTAACCTAAACCCGCAAAGGTTACGCAAAATCCATGCTGCATCCGGTCATGTCGATTCAGTGTGTAACCTGCACTGGTTAAGCACCGTCTGTGCTGCTTGATTGATGCAACACCGACTGGGTTACGCACGGAGTATGTCACCCAAAATCCCCATGCATCTGGTTGTGTCGTTGCATCGTGTAACCTAGGGTCGATAAAGTTACGCAACATCCACAGTGCATCCGGTCATGTCGAATCAGCGCGTAACCTATACAGGGCACCGACCATGGAGTGTGATGCAACACCGAATGGGTCGTGTCGAATGCAGCTTACGCACCGTCCTTGATGCTTGATCCAACACTGACTGGGTTGTGTCATTGCATCGTGTAACCTAAACCCGCAAAGGTTACGCACAATCCACGCTACATCTGGTCGTGTCGATTCAGCCATAACCTGCACTGGTTACGCACCGGTCGTGCTGCTTGATTGATGCAACACTGACTGGGTCGTGTCGAATCAGCGCGTAACCACAAGAGGTTACGCACCATCTGTGCTGCTTGATGCAACACCAACTGGGTCGTGTCGAATCAACGCGTAATATGCAGAAGTTACGCACCGTCTGTGCTGCTTGATGCAACACCGACTCGGTTAAGCACGTAGCGCGACTGTTAAGCAAAATCTATGCTGCATTCTGATTCGACGCACCATCCTGCTCGGTTACGCACGTTTCGGCGATGCACCATCCGTTCTGTATGGTGCGTGCATCACCGACTGGGTTACGCACGGAGTATGTCACGCAAAATCCCCATGCATCCGGTCGTGTCGTTGCATCACGTAACCTGGGGCCAATAAAGTTACGCAAAATCCACACTGCATTCGGTCGTGTCGAATCAGCGCGTAACCTGTATAGGGCACCGTCCGTGGAGTGTGATGCAACACCGAATGGGTCGTGTCGAATGCAGCTTACGCACCGTCCTTGATGCTTGATCCAACACTGACTGGGTCGTGTCGTTGCATCGCGTAACCTAAACCCGCAAAGGTTACGCAAAATCCACGCTGCATCCGGTCGTGTCGATTTAGGACGTAACCTGCACTGGTTTAGCACCGTCTGTGCTGCTTGATTGATGCAACACCGACTGGGTTACGCACGGAGTCTGTCACGCAAAATCCCCAGGCATTCGGTCGTGTCGTTGCATCGCGTAACCTGGGGCCGATAAAGTTACGCAACATCCACGCTGCATCCGGTCGTGTTGATTCAGCGCGTAACCTGTATAAGGCATCATCCGTGGAGTGTGATGCAACACCGAATGGGTCGTGTCGAATACAGCTAACACACCATCCTTGATGCTTGATACAACACTGGCAGGGTCGTGTCGTTGCACTGCGTAACCTAAACCCGCAAAGGTTACGCAAAATCCATGCTGCATCCGGTCATGTCGATTCCGCGTGTAACCTGCACTAGTTAAGCACCGTCTGTGTTGCTTGATTGATGCAACACCGACTGGGTTACGCACGGAGTATGTCACCCAAAATCCCCATGCATCTGGTCGTGTCGTTGCATCGTGTAACCTGGGGCCGATAAAGTTACGCAACATCCACGCTGCATCCGGTCGTGTCGAATCAGCGCGTAACCTCTACAGGGCACCGACCATGGAGTGTGATGCAACACCGAATGGGTCGTGTCGAATGCAGCTTACGCACCGTCCTTGATGCTTAATCCAACACTGACTGGGTCGTCTCGTTGCATCGCGTAACCTAAACCCGCAAAGGTTACGCAAAATCCATGCTGCATCCGGTTGTGTCGATTCAGCACGTAACCTGCACTGGTTTAGCACCGTCTGTGCTGCTTGATTGAAGCAACACCGACTGGGTTACGCACGGAGTCTGTCACGCAAAATCCCCATGCATCCGGTCGTGTCGTTGCATCGCGTAACCTGGGGCCGATAAAGTTACGCAACATCCACGCTGCATCCGGTCGTGTTGATTCAGCGCGTAACCTGTATAAGGCATCATCCGTGGAGTGTGATGCAACACCGAATGGGTCGTGTCGAATACAGCTAACACACCATCCTTGATGCTTGATACAACACTGGCAGGGTCGTGTCGTTGCACTGCGTAACCTAAACCCGCAAAGGTTACGCAAAATCCATGCTGCATCCGGTCATGTCGATTCCGCGTGTAACCTGCACTGGTTAAGCACCGTCTGTGCTGCTTGATTGATGCAACACCGACTGGGTTACGCACGGAGTATGTCACCCAAAATCCCCATGCATCTGGTCGTGTCGTTGCATCGTGTAACCTGGGGCCGATAAAGTTACGCAACATCCACGCTGCATCCGGTCGTGTCGAATCAGCGCGTAACCTCTACAGGGCACCGACCATGGAGTGTGATGCAACACCGAATGGGTCGTGTCGAATGCAGCTTACGCACCGTCCTTGATGCTTGATCCAACACTGACAAGGTCGTGTCGTTAAATTGCGTAACCTAATGATGTGAACCCGCTAAGGTTTGTGGCCGATCTTTCGATGAGAGGCGTGGAGGATAACTTCGATCGGAGGAAACAACGTTCACAGCCCGACTACAACCTTCCAAGGATGCGCCTTAGCAACCGATACACCGTCTCCTATGGCTGTCACGATCTTGTGGAGCGCGTCAACCGCCACTAGGGCACCCGTTCCTGCAAGCAATCGAAGAACAAGCAAGAACAAGTATAACAAGCAACTCAATTGCAAATGTGGAGATAGAAACCAATCTGATATCACCAAGTTGGGGTTCCGAATCAGGTAGAACGGGTGGTCTAGCCGACACACGCGTCTACAAGGAAGTAGCAATGGCTAAACTTACAACGAAACAAAACCCAATCTGTTTGTGACGACTATGGGGATATATGAGAGGATAGGGGCACCACCAGGACCTTGTGGGGGTCATGCTCCAACCCTAGGACGCACCCCTATGGGCTCCGACATGATACATGGGCCAACGGGCCAAAACCGGGCGACGTAGCACCTTGACAGATTCTGGACGTTCACTTGTTTCGACGATTCCCTTCGACTCAGATATTATTTTGACATGAGACCGGTGCCATTGGAAGCTCTATGAAATTATCTTTCCAACCATATAAAGAATGTCCCAAACGGAGTCCGTATGAGGTCGTGGCGTCCGTTTGAAGTTGGCCCAGTCATGCAGTCCGAATCTAGCTCCCAAAACGTGTTGGCCTTGATCTCTTTCCATCTTCGGGCCAAAAGTGACGTGGTGGCCTGCTGGAGGACGTGGGGAACACTTGGACTTGGCCCCCAATCAACCTCTTTGGTCCTCTATGCCTTCCATGTGTGTTGAGCACCCTTTTTGATCCACGTAAGTATTTCTGAAAATGACAACCAACAAACATCATAGTGCAGAAACAATTCATCAAATATAATGGATACAATGATGATAAGGAATCGGTTCACCTTAGAATAAAAACATGCTATTGTGGTCATATCCGAGACGGTGATGTCCTCATCATTCTCCCCTTCTTGGCTGCAAGTCGTCCTCGACTTGCTCCAGTGGCATCTAAAGGTCCTTACCTCGATGTTGAAACACGGAGCGACTTGTATCCTGCAAATCGAGTACCAGCAATGCTCCCCTTCTTTGGGCACTGTTGCTTAAGAGAAAAACTAGAAGAACTTTGCAAGACATTGTTAGCTTTAGTGCAGCCTTCTATTTTATCATAGTCATATAACCCAAAAGGAGATTTCAGATCTGAGCAAATATAAATTCTATGCACCAAATATTCTCCTTTGGAATTATATTTACCAATAAAGTGATATGTATGATCAGCCAAACATTTCAATTCAGAATACGCAAAAAGTTTCTCCTCTAAACAATTTAGATCACAAAGAACATCAAATTCAATATAACCTAGAGTATTCAAAGAAGACAACAATTTCAGTTCATCTTGTGCACAAGTAATAGGATGAAAAAGCTTTACTTCAGCACATATGTATGGATCCAAACAAAAAGTATCACTCTTATTCACTACTTGTGGCATAGGAGTCAAAGAAACATCAGCACACAAGTCCTCTTTTTCACAGGGAACAGCAAAAAATTCGTCGTGTGACAAAATCAAATCAGCAGCAGGTTCCACAACTTGTTGCTCTTGATTAGCAAGCAGAGTGGACAAATTTCTAACGTTATGGGACACATCATTCTTGCAACTACTCACAGATGAAAGAATTTCCTTTTCAGCACTCACAGCAAGCCAAAACAATGAACCAACATTGTTGTATGATTTGTTAACTAACAAGGTACGAATATCAGAATTGAGCCCTTTCATGAACCTACTCATATTATGTTCCCGACATTCTTGCAATCCACCAAAAATGACACAAATCTTAAAGGTATGATAGTATTCTTTGACAGTCCTACTACCTTGCTTCAAGTTGTCTAATTTTGCAAGCAAACAATTAGCATAATATTCAGGAACATATTCATCGCGGAAAAGCATTTTAAAATCTTTCCAAGTTTGTGGAACTTTGTTGTGCCTACAAATATGTTTCCAAGTAGTCAAAGCATAATTTGTTAAAGCACTAGAAGCAGCAAAAATCATTTGATGTTCAGTCAAGTCATACTTATCAAATTCTGCATCTACCTTAAGCTCCCATTCAATGTAGGTGTGAGGATCAAACATACCAGCATATAATGGCAAGTGCTGAATGATACCTTGATGTGAGGGTCTAGCTTCAACAGCTCAAAAATCTCTATATCACCTGCCATGATTAGTAGAAAACAAGAAACACAAAATATTTTGTTTTCTCCTGTCAACTACTAGGATGTGTCAGGTGTAATTCTCTCAAACTCAACTTGTTCAAAACAAGCTCTTACAAGTTCTTACCATGCAAAACAGGATGGGACGGCAACCAACAAGACAGCAACCTCGAAGATAGTGTATCGGTGCCGCAGCAACAAGACCTGTCAAGCTGTAGTCGAATATGTGGAGCTATAGGTGGGCTGATACAAGGAATGACTAGTACCACGTTAGTTTAAAAAAACAAGCTGAATAATCGTTCAACGGCGGCACAGTGCTGGTCCTAGGCTAAACCAAGCTAGAGACGTGAGCCTAGGCACAAAGGTAGTCACCAACAAAGACTAACTAGCACAGCACAAAGAACACAAAGGAATCAGCCCCAATTTTTTTTTCTTCCTCTCTCCTTTTCTTTCTTCTTTTTTTTACACCAATGCAGCAAGATCAAAATCTTTTCTCTCCTTTTTTTTCTTTTTTTTTCTATTTCTTTCTTTCTCCCTTGCTAAAAAATTAAGACAAATCCGCACAAAAGGATGAGTTTACACAGATTGCAGATCGCTGATCTCTAGCACAATTGCGGAATGCTCAAAATGAATTTCGGGACAAGGCTAGATCCATTGGAAAGGTAACAAGATAAGCTTTCCAGATTGTATTTAAACACACGAATCGGACTTAAGATGAATCCGTGATGGCCAAAATGCAACAGCGATGTATATGATGACAATGGATCTCGTGGTGACAAAACGTGATAGAACTCAAAACTCTAAAGGATTAGACACTAAGACCAGCAACTCGACACAACCGATGCAACCGAAAACTCAACAAGCCCTGACTAAGTAGTACTAGTAAGGCTCAAAAAGTTAATAGGATTGCAGGTAAACTGATCTACTATGGCTCTGATACCAACTGATGTGAACCCGCTAAGGTTTGTGGCCGATCTTTCGATGAGAGGCGTGGAGGATAACTTCGATCGGAGGAAACGACGTTCACGGCCCGACTACAACCTTCCAAGGATGCGCCTTAGCAACCGATACACCGTCTCCTATGGCTGTCACGATCTTGTGGAGCGCGTCAACTACCACTAGGGCACCCGTTCCTGCAAACAATCGAAGAACAAGCAAGAACAAGTATAACAAGCAACTCAATTGCAAATGTGGAGATAGAAACCAATCTGATATCACCAAGTTGGGGTTCCGAATCAGGTAGAACGGGTGGTCTAGCCGACACACGCGTCTACAAGGAAGTAGCAATGGCTAAACTTATAACGAAACAAAACCCAATCTGCTTGTGACGACTATGGGGATATATGAGAGGATAGGGGCACGACCAGGACCTTGTGGGGGTCGTGCTCCAACCCTAGGATGCGCCCCTATGGGCTCCGACATGATACATGGGCCAACGGGCCAAAACCGGGCGACGTAGCACCTTGATAGATTCTAGACGTTCACTTGTTTCGACGATTCCCGTCGACTCAGATATTATTTTGACATGAGACCGGTGCCATTGGAAGCTCTATGAAATTATATGTCCAACCATATAAAGAACGTCCCAAACGGAGTCCGTATGAGGTCGTGGCGTCCGTTTGAAGTTGGCCCAGTCATGCAGTCCAAATCTAGCTCCCAAAACGTGTTGGCCTTGATCTCTTTCCATCTTCGGGCCAAAAGTGACGTGGTGGCCTGGTGGAGGATGTGGGGAACACTTGGACTTGGCCCCCAATCAACCTCTTTGGTCCTCCATGCCTTCCATGTGTGTTGAGCACCCTTTTTGATCCACGCAAGTATTTCTGAAAATGACAAACAACAAACATCATAGTGCAGAAACAATTCATCAAATATAATGGATACAATGATGATAAGGAATCGGTTCACCTTAGAATAAAAACATGCTATTGTGGTCATATCCGAGACGGTGATGTCCTCATCACCTAAACCCGCAAAGGTTACGCAAAATCCACGCTGCATCCGGTCATGTCGATTTAGCGCGTAACCTGCACTGGTTAAGCACCGTCTGTGCTGCTTGATTGATGCAACACCGATTGGTTTATGCACGGTGTATGTCACGCAAAATCTCCATGCATCCGGTCGTGTCGTTGCATCGCGTAACCTGGGCCGATAAAGTTACGCAAAATCCACGCTGCATCCGGTCGTGTCGATTCAGCACGTAACTTGTATAGGGCACCATCCGTGGAGTGTGATGCAACACGGAATGGGTCGTGTCGAATGCAGCATACGCACCGTCCTTGATGCTTGATACAACACTGACAGGGTCGTGTCGTTGCATTGTGTAACCTAAACCCGCAAAGGTTACGCAAAATCCATGTTGCATCCGGTCGTGTCGATTCAGCACGAAACCTGCTCTTGTTACGCACCGTCCGTGCTGCTTGATTGATGCAACACCGACTGGGTCATGTCGAATCATGTGTGACCACAAGAGGTTAAGCACCATCCATGCTGCTTGATGCAACACTGACTGGGTCGTGTCGAATCAGCGTGTAACATCCAGAGGTTACGTAACGTCTGTGCTGCTTGATGCAACACCGACTCGGTTAAGAACGTAGTAGGTTACGCACCTTTAAGACGGCTGGCTGCATGGCTCCACACTGACTGGATTACGCACTGATCGGTCGTGTCGATTCTACACGTCACCTGCTCCAGCTCGGTTACGCACAGTTCGGCGACACAGCATCCCAGGGCACGTGCAACACCGACTGGGTCTTGTCGAATCAGCGCGTAACCACAAGAGGTTACTTACCATCCGTGCTGCTTGATGCAACACTGACTGGGTCGTGTCGAATCAGCGTGTAACATGGAGAGGTTACGTACCGTCTGTGCTGCTTGATGCAACACCGACTCGGTTAAGAACGTAGTAGGTTACGCACCTTTAAGACGGCTGGCTGCATGGCTCCACACTGACTGGATTACGCACTGATCGGTCGTGTCGATTCTACGCATCACCTGCTCCAGCTCGGTTACACACGGTTCGGCGACACAGCATCCCATGGCACGTGCAACACCGACTGGGTTACGCAATGTGACGGTTACGCAACATCCACGCTACATTCTGATTCGACGCACCATCCTGCTCGGTTACACACGTTTCGGCGATGCGCCATCCATTCTGCATGGTGCGTGCATCACCGACTGGGTTACGCACGGAGTTTGTCACGCAAAATCCCCATGCATCCGGTCGTGTCGTTGCATCGCGTAACCTGGGGCCGATAAAGTTACGCAACATCCATGCTGCATCCGGTCGTGTTGATTCAGCGCATAACCTGTATAGGGCATCATCTGTGGAGTGTGATGCAACACCGAATGGGTCGTGTCGAATGCAGCTAACGCACCGTCCTTGATGCTTGATACAACACTGACAGGGTCGTGTCGTTGCATTGCGTAACCTAAACCCGCAAAGGTTACGCGAAATCCACGCTGCATCCGGTCATGTCGATTCAGCGCGTAACCTGCACTGGTTAAGCACCGTCTGTGCTGCTTGATTGATGCAACACCGACTGGGTTACGCACGGAGTGTGTCACGCAAAATCCCCATGCATCCGGTCGTGTCGTTGCATCGCGTAACCGGGGGCCGATAAAGTTACGGAAAATCCACGCTGTATCCGGTCGTGTCGATTCAGCACGTAACTTGTATAGGGCACCGTCCGTGGAGTGTGATGCAACACCGAATGGGTCGTTTTGAATGCAGCTTACGCACCGTCCTTGATGTTTGATACAACACTGACAGGGTCGTGTCATTGCATTGCGTAACCTAAACCCGCAAAGGTTACACAAAATTCACGCTGCATCCGGTCGTGTCGATTTAGCACGTAACTTGCTCTTGTTACGCACCGTCCGTGCTGCTTGATTGATGCAACACCGACTGGGTCATGTCAAATCATGCGTGACCACAAGAGGTTAAGCACCATCCATGCTGCTTGATGCAACACCGACTGGGTCGTGTCGAATCAGCGCGTAACCACAAGAGGTTATGCACCATCCGTGCTGCTTGATGCAACACCGACTGGGTCGTGTCGAATCAGCGTGTAACATGCAGAGGTTACGTACCGTCTGTGCTGCTTGATGCAACACCGACTCGGTTAAGCACGTAGTAGGTTACGCACCTTTAAGACGGCTGGCTGCATGGCTCCACACTGACTTGGTTACGCACTGATCGGTCGTGTCGATTCTACGCGTCACCTGCTCCAGCTCGGTTACGCACGGTTCGGCGATGCATCATCCCATGGCACGTGCATCACCGACTGGGTTACGCACCTTGACGGTTACGCAACATCCATGCTGCATTCTGATTCGACGCACCATGCTACTCGGTTACACACGTTTCGGCGACGCACCATTCATTCTGCGTGGTGCGTGCATCACCGACTGGGTTACGCACAGAGCCTGTCACGCAAAATCCCCATGCATCTAGTTGTGTCATTGCGTCGCGTAACCGGGGGCCGATAAAGTTACGCAAAATCCACGCTGTATCCGGTCGTGTCGATTCAGCACGTAACTTGTATAGGGCACCGTCCGTGGATTGTGATGCAACACTGAATGGGTCGTTTCGAATGCAGCTTACGCACCGTCCTTGATGCTTGATACAACACTGACAGGGTCGTGTCATTGCATTGCGTAACCTAAACCCGCAAAGGTTACGCAAAATCCACGCTGCATCCGGTCGTGTCGATTCCGCACGTAACCTGCTCTTGTTACGCACCGTCCGTGCTGCTTGATTGATGCAACACCGACTGGGTCGTGTCGAATCTTGCGTGACCACAAGAGGTTACGCACCATCCATGGTGCTTGATGCAGCACCGACTGGGTCGTGTTGAATCAGCATGTAACATGCAGAGGTTACGTACCGACTGTGCTACTTGATGCAACACCAACTCGGTTAAGCACGTAGTAGGTTACGCACCTATAAGACGGCTGGCTGCATGGCTCCACACTGACTGGGTTACGCACTGATCGGTCGTGTCGATTCTACGCGTCACCTGTTCCAGCTCGGTTACGCACGGTTCGGCGACGCAGCATCCCATGGCGCGTGCATCATCGACAGGGTTACGCACCGCGACGGTTATGCAAAATCCTTGCTGCATTCAGATTCGATGCACCATCCTGCTCGGTTACGCACGTTTCCGTGACGCACCATCCATTCTGCATGG
Organism: Cenchrus fungigraminus; assembly: GCA_036936925.1. Lineage (NCBI taxonomy): Eukaryota > Viridiplantae > Streptophyta > Magnoliopsida > Poales > Poaceae > Cenchrus > Cenchrus fungigraminus. The sequence goes on along the minus strand of CM072779.1, from coordinate 85,326,533 downwards.
TGCCTGCATCACCGACTGGGTTACTGACGGAGTATGTCACGCAAAATCCCCATGCATCCGGTTGTGTGGTTGCGTCGCATAACCTGAGGCCGATAAAGTTACGCAAAATCCACACTGCATCCGGTCATGTCGAATCACCGTGTAAGCTGTACAGGGCACCGTCCGTGGAGTGTGATGCAACACCGAATGGGTCATGTCGAATGCAGCTTACGCACCGTCCTTGATCTTGATACAACACTGACAGGGTCGTGTCGTTGCATTGTGTAACCTAAACCCGCAAAGGTTACGCAAAATCCATGCTGCATCCGGTCGTGTCGATTCAGCACGTAACCTGCTCTTGTTATGCGCCGTCCGTGCTGCTTAACTGATGCAACACCGACTGGGTCATGTCGAATCATGCGTGACCACAAGAGGTTAAGCACCATCCATGCTACTTGATGCAACACCGACTGGGTCGTGTCGAATCAGCGTGTAACCACAAGAGGTTACGCACCATCCGTGCTGCTTGATGCAACACCGACTGGGTCGTGTCGAATCAGCGTGTAACATGCAGAGGTTACGTACCGTCTGTGCTGCTTGATGCAACACCAACTCGGTTAAGCACGTAGTATGTTACGCACCTTTAAGACGGTTGGCTGCATGGCTCCACACTGACTGGGTTACGCACTGATCGGTCGTGTCGATTTTATGCATCACCTGCTCCAGCTCGGTTACGCACGGTTCGGCGACGCATCATCCCATGGCACGTGCATCACCGACTGGGTTACGCACCGTGACGGTTACGCAACATCCACGCTGCATTCTGATTCGACGCACCATGCTACTCGGTTACACACATTTCGGCGACGCACCATTCGTTCTACATGGTGCGTTCATCACCGACTGGGTTACGCACGAAGTCTGTCACGCAAAATCCCTATGCATCCGGTCGTGTTGTTGCGTCGCGTAACCTAGGGCCGATAAAGTTACGCAAAATCCACTCAGCATTCGATCGTGTCAAATCAGCGTGTAACCTGTACAGGGCACCGTCCGTGGAGTGTGATGCAACACCGAATGGGTCGTGTCGAATGCAGCTTACGCACCGTCCTTGATGCTTGATCGAACACTGACTGGGTCGTGTAGTGGCATCGCGTAACCTAAACCCGCAAAGGTTACGCAAAATCCACGCTGCATCCGGTCGTGTCGATTCAACACATAACCTGCACTGGTTCAGCACCGTCTGTGCTGCTTGATTGATGCAACACCGACTGGGTTACGCACGGAGTCTATCACGCAAAATCCCTATGCATCCGATCGTGTCGTTGCATCGCGTAACCTGGGGCCGATAAACTTACGCAAAATCCACGCTGCATCCGGTCGTGTCGAATCAGTGCGTAACATGTACAGGGCACCATCCGTGCAGTGTGATGCAACACTGAATGGGTCGTATCGAATGCAGCTTACGCACCATCCTTGATGCTTGATCCAACACTGACTGGGTCGTGTCGTTACATCGCGTAACCTAAACCCGCAAAGGTTACGCAAAATCCACGGTGCATCTGGTCGTGACGATTCAGCACGTAACCTGCACTGGTTCAGCACCGTCTGTGCTGCTTGATTGATGCAACACCGACTGGGTTACGCACGGAGTCTGTCACGCAAAATCCCCATGCATCCGGTCGTGACGTTAGATCGCGTAACCTGGGGCTGATAAAGTTACGCAAAATCCACGATGCATCCGGTCGTGTTGATTCAGCGCGTAACCTGTATAGGGCATCGTCCGTGGAGTGTGATGCAACACCGAATAGGTCGTGTCGAATGCAGCTTACGCACCGTCCTTGATGCTTCATACAACACTGATAGGGTCGTGTCGTTGCATTGCGTAACCTAGACCTGAAAAGGTTACGCAAAATCCACGCTGCATCCGGTCGTGTCGATTCAGCGCGTAACCTACACTAGTTAAGCACCGTCTGTGCTGCTTGATTGATGCAACACCGACTGGGTTATGCACGGAGTATGTCACGCAAAATCCCCATGCATCCGGTCGTGTCGTTGCATCGCGTAACCTGGGGCCGATAAAGTTACGCAAAATCCACGCTGCATCCGGTCGTGTCGATTCAGCACGTAACTTGTATAGGGCACCGTCCGTGGAGTGTGATGCAACACCGAATGGGTCGTGTTGAATGCAGCTTACGCATCGTCCTTGATGCTTGATACAACACTGACATGGTCATGTCGTTGCCTTGCGTAACCTGAACCCGCAAAGGTTACGCAAAATCCACGCTGCATCCGGTCGTGTCGATTCAGCATGTAACTTGCTCTTGTTACGCACCGTCCGTGCTGCTTGATTGATGCAACACCGACTGGGTCATGTCGAATCAAGCGTGACCACAAGAGTTTAAGCACCATCCATGCTGCTTGATGCAACACCGACTGGGTCGTGTCGAATCAGCGCGTAACCACAAGAGGTTACGCACCATCCGTGCTGCTTGATGCAACACCGACTGGGTCGTGTCGAATCAGCGTGTAACATGCGAGGTTACGTACCGTCTATGCTGCTTGATCCAACACTGACTCGGTTAAGCACGTAGTCGGTTACGCACCTTTAAGACGGCTGGCTGCATGGCTCCACACTGACTGGGTTACGCACTGATCGGTCGTGTTGATTCTACGCGTCACCAGCTCCATCTCGGTTACGCATGGTTCTGCGACGCAGCATCCCATGGCGCGTGCATCACCGACTGTGTTACGCACCGTGATAGTTACACAACATCCACGCTGCATTCTGATTCGACGCACCATCCTGCTCGGTTACGCACGTTTCGGCGACGCTCCATCCGTTCTGCATGGTGCGTGCATCACCGACTGGGTTACGCACGGAGTCTGTCGCGCAAAATCCCCATGCATCTGGTTGTGTCGTTGCATCGCGTAACCTGGGGGTGTTAAAATTACGCAAAATCCACACTGCATCAGGTCGTGTCGAATCACCGTGTAAGCTGTAAAGGGCACCGTTTGTAGAGTGTGATGCAACATCGAATGGGTCATGTCGAATGCAGCTTATGCACCTTCCTTGATGCTTGATCCAACAATGACTCGTCGTGTCGTTGCATCGCGTAATCTAAACCCGCAAAGGTTATGCAAAATCCACGCTGCATCCGGTCGTATTGATTCAGCGCGTAACCTGCTCTTGTTATGCACCGTCTGTGCTGCTTCATTGATGCAACACCGACTGGGTTACGCACGGAGTCTGTCACGCAACATCCCCATGCATCCGGTCGTGTCATTGCATCGCGTAACCTGGGGCCGATAAAGTTACGCAGAATCCACACTGCATCCGGTCGTGTCGAATCAGCGCGTAACATGTACAGGGCGCCGTCCGTGGAGTGTGATGCAACACCGAATGGGTCATGTCGAATGCAGCTTACGCACCTTCCTTGATGCTTGATCCAACACTGACTGGGTCGTGTCATTGCACCGTGTAACATAAACCCGCAAAGGTTACCGCAAAATCCATGCTGCATCCGGTCGTGTCCATTCAGGGCGTAACATGCTCTGGTTATGCACCGTCCGTGCTGCTTGATTGATGCAACATCGACTGGGTCATGTCAAATCAGCGCGTAACCACAAGAGGTTACGCACCATCCATGCTGCTTGATGCAACACCGACTGGGTCGTGTCGAATCAGCGCATAACATGCAGAGGTTATGCACTGTCCGTGCTGTTTGATGCAACACCGACTCGGTTAAGAACGGAGTAGGTTACACACCTTTAAGACGGCTGGCTGCATGGCTCAACACTGACTGGGTTACGCACTGATCGGTCGTGTCGATTCTACGCGTCACCTGCTCCAGCTCGGTTACACACGGTTCAGGGACGCAGCATCCCATGGCGCGTGCATCACCGACTGGGTTACGCACGGTGACGGTTACGCAAAATCCACGCTGCATTCTGATTCGACGCACCATCCTGCTCGGTTACGCACGTTTCGGCAACGCACCATCCGTTCCGAATGGTGCGTGCATCACCGACTGGGTTACGCACGGAGTCTATCACACAAAATCCCCATGCATCCGGTCGTGTCGTTGCGTCGCGTAACCTAGGGCCAATAAAGTTACGCAAAATCCACACTGCATCCGGTCGTGTCGAATCAGCGCGTAGCATGTACAGGGCACCGTCCGTGCAGTGTGATGCAACACTGAATGGGTCGTGTTGAATGCAGCTTACGCACCGTCCTTGATGCTTGATCCAACACTGACTGGGTCGTGTCATTGCATCGCGTAACCTAAACCTGCAAAGGTTACGCAAAATCCACGGTGCATCTGGTCATGTCGATTCAGCGCGTAACCTGTACTACTTCAGCACCGTCTGTGCTGCTTGATTGATGCAACACCGACTGGGTTACGCACGGAGTCTGTCACGCAAAATCCCCATGCATCCGGTCGTGACGTTGGATCGCGTAACCTGGGGCCGATAAAGTCACACAAAATCCACGCTGCATCCGGTCGTGTTGATTCAGCACGTAACCTGTATAGGGCATCGTTCGTGGAGTGTGATGCAACACCGAATGGGTCGTGTCGAATGCAGCTTACGCACCATCCTTGAAGCTTGATACAACACTAATAGGCTCGTGTCGTTGAATTGCGTAACCTAAACCTGCAAAGGTGATGCAAAATCCATGCTGCATCCGGTCGTCTCGATTCAGCGCATAACCTGCACTGGTTAAGCACCGTCTGTGCTGCTTGATTGATGCAACACCGACTGGGTTATGCACGGAGTATGTCACGCAAAATCCCCATGCATCCAGTCGTGTCGTTGCATCGCGTAACCTAGGGCCGATAAAGTTACGAAAAATCCACGCTGCATCCGGTCGTGTCGATTCAGCACGTAACTTGTATAGGGCATCGTCCGTGGAGTGTGATGCAACACCGAATGGGTCGTGTCGAATGCAGCTTACTCACCGTCCTTGATGCTTGATACAACACTGACAGGGTCGTGTCGTTGCATTACGTAACCTAAACCCGCAAAGGTTACGCAAAATCCACACTGCATCCGGTCGTGTCGATTCAGCACGTTACCTGCTCTTGTTACACACCGTCCGTGCTGCTTGATTGATGCAAAACCGACTGCGTCGTGTCGAATCATGCGTGACCACAAGAGGTTACGCACCATCCATGCTGCTTGATGCAACACCGACTGGGTCGTGTCGAATCAGCGCGGAACCACAAGAGGTTACGCACCATCCGTGCTGCTTGATGCAACACCGACTGGGTCGTGTCGAATCAGCACGTAACATGCAGAGGTTACGTACCGTCTGTGCTGCTTGATGCAACACCGATCGGTTAAGCACGTGGTAGGTTACGCACCTTTAAGACGGCTGGCTGCATGGCTCCACACTGACTGGGTTACGCACTGATCGGTCGTGTAGATTCTACGCATCACCTACTCCAGCTCGGTTACGCACGGTTCGGTGACGCATCATCCCATGGTGTGTGCATCACCGACAGGGTTACGCACCACGACAGTTACGCAAAATTCACGCTGCATTCTGATTCGATGCACCATCCTGCTCGGTTACGCACGTTTCGGCGATGCACCATCCATTCTGCATGGTGCGTGCATCACCGACTGGGTTACGCACGGAGTATGTCACGCAAAATCCCCATGCATCCGGTCGTGTCGTTGCATCGCATAAATAGGGGCCGATAAAGTTACACAAAATCCACGCTGCATCCGGTCGTGTTGATTCAGCACGTAACCGGTATAGGACATCGTCCGTGGAGTGTGATGCAACACCGAATGGGTCTTGTCGAATGCAGCTAACGCACCGTCCTTGATGCTTGATACAACACTAACAGGGTCGTGTCGTTGCATTGCGTAACCTAAACCCGCAAACGTTACGCAAAATCCACGCTGCATCCGGTCATGTCGATTCAGCACATAACCTGCACTGGTTAAGCACCGTCTGTGCTGCTTCATTGATGCAACACCGACTGGGTTACGCACGGAGTATGTCACGCAAAATCCCCATGCATCCGGTCGTGTCGTTGCATCACGTAACCTGGGGACGATAAAGTTACGCAAAATCAACGCTGCATCTGGTCGTGTCGATTCAGCACGTAACTTGTATAGGGCACCGTCCGTGGAGTGTGATGCAACACCGAATGGGTCGTGTCGAATGCAGCTTACGCACCGTCCTTGATGCTTGATACAACACTGACAGGGTTGTATCGTTGCATTATGTAACCTAAACCCGCAAAGGTTACGCAAAATCCACGCTGCATCCGGTCGTGTCGATTCAGCACATTACCTAGTATTGTTACGCACCGTCTGTGCTGCTTGATTGATGCAACATCGACTGGGTCGTGTCGAATCATGCGTGACCACAAGAGGTTACGCACCATCCATGCTGCTTGATGCAACACCGACAGGGTCGTGTCGAATCAGCGCGTAACCACAAGAGGTTACGCACCATCCGTGCTGCTTGATGCAACACCGACTGGGTCGTGTCGAATCAGCGTGTAACATGCAGAGGTTACGAACCGTCTGTGCTGCTTGATGCAACACCGACTCAGTTAAGCACGTAGTAGGTTACGCACCTTTAAGATGGCTGGCTGCATGGCTCCACACTGACTGGGATACGCACTGATCGGTCGTGTCGATTCTACGCGTCACCTGCTCCAGCTCGGTAACACACGGTTCGGTGACGCATCATCCCACGGCGCATGCATCACCGACAGGGTTACGCACCGCGACGGTTACGCAAAATCCACACTGCATTCTGATTCGACGCACCATCTTGCTCGGTTACGCACGTTTCGGTGACGCACCATCGATTCTGCATGGTGCGTGCATCACCGACTGGGTTACTGACGGAGTCTGTCACGTAAAATCCCCATGCATCCGGTTGTGTCGTTGCGTCGCGTAACCTGGGGCCGATAAAGTTACGCAAAATCCACACTGCATCCGGTCGTGTCGAATCACTGTGTAAGCTGTACATGGCACTGTCTGTGGAGTGTGACGCAACATCGAATGGGTCGTGTCGAATGCAGCTTACGCACCTTACTTGATGCTTGGTCCAACAATGACTCGGTCATGTTGTTGCATTGTGTAACCTAAACCCGCAAAGGTTACGCAAAATCCACGCTGCATCCGGTCATATCAATTCAGAGCGTAACCTGCTCTTGTAACGCACCGTCCGTGCTGCTTGATTGATGCAACACCGACTGGGTTGTGTCGAATCAGTGCGAGACCACAAGAGGTTACGCACCATCCATGCTGCTTGATGCAACACCGACTGGGTCATGTCATATCAGCGCGTAACATGTAAAGGTTACGCACCGTCCGTGCTGCTTGATGCAACACCGACTCGGTTAAGCACGTACTAGGTTACGCACCTTTAAGATGGCTGGCTGCATGGCTCAACACTGACTGGGTTACGCACTGATCGATCGTGTCGATTCTACGCGTCTCCTGCTCCAGCTCGGTTACACACGGTTCAGCGACGCAACATCCCATGGTGAGTGCATCACTGACTGGGTTACGCACAGTGACGGTTACGCAAAATCCATGCTGCATTCTGATTCGACGCACCATCCTGCTCGGTTACGCACATTTCGGCGACGCACCATCCGTTCTGCATGGCGCGTGCATCACCGACTGGGTTACGCACGGAGTCTGTCACGCAAAATACCCATGCATCTGGTCGTGTCATTGCGTCGAGTAACCTAGGGCCGATAAAGTTTCGCAAAATCTACGCTGCATCTGGTCGTGTCGATTCAGCTCGTAACCTGCACTAGTTAAGCGACGTCCGTGCTACTTGATTGATGCAACACCGACTGGGATATGCACGGAGTTTGTCACGCAAAATCCCCATGCATCCGGTCGTGTCGTTGCATCGCGTAACCTGGAGCCGATAAAGTTACGCAAAATCCACACTACATCCGGTCGTGTTGAATCAGCGCGTAACCTGTACAGAGCACTGTCCGTGGAGTGTGATGCAACACCGAATGGGTCATGTCGAATGCAGCTTACGCACCTTCCTTGATGCTTGATCCAACACTGACTGGGTCGTGTCGTTGCATCGTGTAACCTAAACCCGGAAAGGTTACGCAAAATCCATGCTGCATCCGGTCATGTCGATTCAGCGCGTAACATGCTCTGGTTATGCACCGTCCGTGCTGCTTCATTGATGCAACACCGACTGGGTCGTGTCGAATCAGTGCGTAACCACAAGAGGTTACGCACCATCCATGCTGCATGATGCAACACCGACTTGGTCGTGTCGAATCAGCGCGTAACAAGCAGAGATTACGCACCGTCCGTGCTTTTTGATGCAACACCGACTCGGTCAAGAACGGAGTAGGTTACGCACCTTTAAGACGGCTGGCTGCATGGCTCAACACTGACTGGGTTGCGCACTAATCGGTCATGTCGATTCTACGCGTCACCTGCTCCAGCTCGGTTACACACGGTTCGGGGACGCAGCATCCCATGGCCCGTGCATCACCGACTGGGTTACGCACCGTGACGGTTACGCAAAATCCACGTTGCATTCTGATTCGACGCACCATCCTGCTCGGTTACGCACATTTCGGTGACGCACCATCCGTTCTGCATGGTGCGTGCATCACCGACTAGGTTAGGAACGGAGTCTATCACACAAAATCCCCATGCATCCAGTCGTGTCGTCCTGTCGTGTAACCTGGGGCTGATAAAGTTATTCAAAGTCCACACTGCATCCGGTCGTGTCGAATCAGCACGTAACATGTACAGGGCACCGTCCGTGGAGTGTGATGCAACACTGAATGGGTCGTGTCGAATGCAGCTTACGCACCGTCCTTGATGCTTTAGCCAACACTGATTGGGTCGTGTCGTTGCATCGCGTAACCTAAACCCGCAAAGGTTACGCAAAATCCACGCTGCATCCGGTCGTGTCGATTCAGCACGTAACCTGCACTGGTTCAGTACCGTCTGTGCTGCTTGATTGATGCAACACCGACTGGGTTACGCACGGAGTATGTCACGCAAAATCCCCATGCATCTGGTCGTGTCGTTGCATCGCGTAAATTGGGGCCGATAAAGTTACGCAAAATCCATGCTCCATCCGGTCGTGTTGATTCAGCGCGTAACCTATATAGGGCATCGTCCGTGGAGTGTGATGCAACACCGAATGGGTCGTGTCGAATGCAGCTAACGCACCGTCCTTGATGCTTGATACAACACTACAGGGTCATGTCATTGCATTGCGTAACCTAAACCCGCAAAGGTTACGCAAAATCCACGCTGCATCCGGTCGTGTCGATTCAGCATGTTACCTGCACTTGTTACGCACCATCCGTGCTGTTTGATTGATGCAACACCGACTGGGTCTTGTCGAATCATGCGTGACCACAAGAGGTTACGCACCATCCATGCTGCTTAATGCAACACCGATTGGGTCGTGTCGAATCAGCACGTAATCACAAGAGGTTGCGCACCATCCGTGCTGCTTGATGCAACACCGACTGGGTCGTGTCGAATCAGCGTGTAACATGCAGAGGTTGCGTACCGTCTGTGCTGCTTGATGCAACACCGACTCAGTTAAGCACGTAGTAGGTTACGCACCTTTAAGACGGCTGGCTGCATGGCTCCACACTGACTGGGTTACGCACTGATCGGTCGTGTAGATTCTACGCGTCACCTGCTCCAGCTCGGTTATGCACGGTTCGGCGACACATCATCCCATGGCGCATGCATCACCGACAGGGTTATGCACCGCAACGGTTACGCAAAATCCACACTGCATTCTGATTCGACGCACCATCCTGCTCAGTTACGCACATTTCGGTGACGCACCATCCATTCTGCATGGTGCGTGCATCACCGACTGGGTTACTGACGGAGTCTGTCACGCAAAATCCCCATGCATTCGGTTGTGTCGTTGCGTCACGTAACCTGGGGCCGATAAAGTTACGTAAAATCCACACTGCATCCGGTCGTGTCGAATCTCCGTGTAAGCTATACAGGGCACCGTCCATGGAGTGTGATGCAACATCGAATGGGTCGTGTCGAATGCACCTTACGCACCTTCCTTGATGCTTGATCCAACAATGACTCGGTCGTGTCGTTGCATCGCTTAACCTAAACCCGCAAAGGTTGCGCAAAATCCACGCTGCATCCGGTCGTATCGATTCAGCACGTAACCTGCTCTTGTTACGCACCGTCCGTGCTGCTTGATTGATGCAACACCGACTGGGTCGTGTCGAATCAGTGCGTGACCACAAGAGGTTACGCACCATCCATGCTGCTTGATGCAACACCGACTGGGTCGTGTCGTATCAGCGCGTAACATGTAGGGGTTGCACACCGTCCGTGCTGCTTGATGCAACCCCGACTCGGTTAAGCACGTAGTAGGTTATGCACCTTTAAGATGGCTGGCTGCATGGCTCAACACTGACTGGGTTACGCACTGATCGATCGTGTCGATTCTACGCATCTCCTGCTCCAGCTCGGTTACACACGGTTCAGCGACGCAACATCCCATGGTGAGTGCATCACTGACTGGGTTACGCACCGCGACGGTTACGCAAAATCCATGCTGCATTCTGATTCGACGCACCATCCTGCTCGGTTACGCACATTTCGGTGACGCACCATCCGTTCTGCATGCCGCGTGCATCACCGACTGGGTTACGCACGGAGTCTGTCACGCAAAATCCCCATGCATCTGGTCGTGTCGTTGCGTCGAGTAACCTAGGGCCGATAAAGTTTCACAAAATCCACGCTGCATCTGGTCGTGTCGATTCAACGTGTAACCTGCACTAGTTAAGCACTGTCCGTGCTGCTCGATTGATGCAACACCGACTGGGTTACGCACGGAGTATGTCACGCAAAATCCCCATGCATTCGGTCGTGTCGTTGCATCGCGTAACCTAGGGCCGATAAAGTTACGCAAAATCCACGCTGCATCTGGTCGTGTCCATTCAGCACGTAACCTGCACTAGTTAAGCACCGTCCGTGCTGCTTGATTGATGCAACACCGACTGGGTAATGCACGGAGTCTGTCACGCAAAATCCCCATGCATCCGGTCGTGTCGTTGCATCGCGTAACCTGAGGCTGATAAAGTTACGCAAAATCCACACTGCATCCAGTCGTGTCGAATCAGCGCGTAACCTGTACAGCGCACCTTCCGTGGAGTGTGATGCAACACCGAATGGGTCACGTCGAATGCAGCTCACGTACCTTCCTTGATGCTTGATCCAACACTGACTGGGTCGTGTCGTTGCATCGTGTAACCTAAACCCGCAAAGGTTAAGCAAAATCCATGCTGCATCCGGTCGTGTCGATTCAGCGCGTAACATGCTCAAGTTATGCACCGTCCGTGCTGCTTGATTGATGCAACACTGACTGGGTCGCGTCGAATCAGCGCGTAACCACAAGAGGTTACGCACCATCCGTGCTGCTTGATGCAACACCGACTGGGTCGTGTCGAATCAGCGCGTAACCACAAGAGGTTACGCACCATCCGTGCTGCTTGATGCAACACCGACTGGGTCGTGTCAAATCAGCGTGTAACATGCAGAGGTTACGTACCGTCTGTGCTGCTTGATGCAACACCGACTCGGTTAAGCACGTAGTAGGTTACGCACCTTTAAGACGGCTGGCTGCATGGCTCCACACTGACTGGGTTACGCACTGATCGGTCGTGTAGATTCTACGCGTCACCTGCTCCAGCACGGTTACGCACGGTTCGGCGACGCAGGATCCCATGGCTTGTGCATCACCGACTGGGTTACGCACCGTGTCGGTTACACAACATCCACGCTGCATTCTGATTCGACGCACCATCCTGCTCGATTACGCACATTTCGGCGATGCACCATCCATTCTGCATGGTGCGTGCATCACCGACTGGGTTACGCACGGAGTCTGTCACGCAAAATCTTCATGCATCCGGTCGTGTCATTGCGTCGCGTATCCTGGGGCCGATAAAGTTACGCAAAATCCACGCTGCATTCGGTCGTTTCAAGTCAGCATGTAACCTGTATAGGGCACCGTCTGTGGAGTGTGATGCAACACCGAATGGGTCGTGTCGAATGCAGCTTACGCACCGTCCTTGATGCTTGAGCCAACACTGACTGAGTCGTGTCGTTGCATCGCGTAACCTAAACCCGCAAAGGTTACGCAAAATCCACACTACATCCGGTCGTGTCGATTCAACACGTAACCTGCACTGGTTCAGCACTGTCTGTGCTGCTTGATTGATGCAACACCGACTGGGTTACGCACGGAGTCTGTCAGGCAAAATACCCATGCATCTGGTCGTGTCGTTGCGTCGAGTAACCTAGGGCCGATAAAGTTTCGCAAAATCCACGCTGCATCTGGTCGTGTCGATTCAGCGCGTAACCTGCACTAGTTAAGCACCATCCGTGCTGCTTGATTGATGCAACACCGACTGGGTAATGCACGGAGTCTGTCACGCAAAATCCCCATGCATCCGGTCGTGTCGTTGCATTGCGTAACCTAAACCCGCAAAGGTTACGCAACATCCACGTTGCATCTGGTCATGTCGATTCAGTGCGTAACCTGCACTGGTTAAGCACTGTCTGTGCTGCTTGATTGATGCAACACCGACTGGGTTACGCACGGAGTATGTCACGCAAAATCCCCATGCATCCGGTCGTGTCGTTGCGTCGAGTAACCTAGGGCCGATAAAGTTTCACAAAATCCACGCTGCATCCGGTCGTGTCGATTCAGTGCGTAACCTGCACTGGTTAAGCATCGTCTGTGGTGCTTGATTGATGCAACACCGACTGGGTTACGCACGGAGTATGTCACGCAAAATCCCCATGCATTCGGTCGTGTCGTTGCATCGCGTAACCTGGGGCCGATAAAGTTACGCAAAATCCTCGCTGCATCCGGTCGGGTCGATTCAGCACGTAACTTGTATATGGCACTGTCCGTGGAGTTTGATGCAACACCGAATGGGTCGTGTCGAATGCAGCTTACGCACCGTCCTAGATGCTTGATACACCACTGACAGGGTCGTGTCGTTGCATTGCATAACCTAAACCCGCAAATGTTACGCAAAATCCACGCTGCATCCGGTCGTGTCGATTCAGCACGTTACCTGCTCTTGTTACGCACCGTCCGTGCTGCTTGATTGATGCAACACCGACTGGGTCATGTCGAATCATGCGTGACCACAAGAGGTTACGCACCATCCATGCTGCTTGATGCAGCACAGACTGGGTCGTGTCGAATCAGTGTGTAACCACAAGAGGTTACGCACCATCCGTGCTGCTTGATGCAACACCGACTGGGTCGTGTCGAATCAGCGTATAACATGCAGAGGTTACGTACCGTCTGTGCTGCTTGATGCAACACCGACTCGGTTAAGCACGTAGTAGGTTACGCACGTTTAAGATGGCTGGCTGCATGGCTCCACACTGACTGGGTTACGCACTGATCGGTCGTGTAGATTCTACGCGTCACCTGCTCCAGCTCGGTTACGCACGGTTCGGTGACGCAGCATCCCATGGCACGTGCATCACCGACTAGGTTACGCACCGTGACGGTTACACAACATCCACGCTGCATTCTGATTCGACGCACCATCCTGCTCGGTTACGCACGTTTCGGCAACGCACCATCCATTCTACATGGTGCGTGCATCACCGACTGGGTTACGCACGGAGTCTGTCACGCAAAATCCTCATGCATCTGGTCATGTCGTTGCGTTGTATAACCTGCGGCCGATAAAGTTACGCAAAATCCATGCTGCATTCGGTCGTTTCAAATCAGCGCGTAACCTGTATAGGGCACCGTCCGTGGAGTGTGATGCAACACCGAATGGGTCGTGTCGAATGCAGCTTACGTACCATCCTTGATGCTTGAGCCAACACTGACTGGGTCGTGTTGTTGCATCGCCTAACCTAAACCTGCAAAGGTTATGCAAAATCCACGCCGCATCCGGTCGTGTCGATTCAGCGTGTAACCTTCTCTGGTTTGGCACCGTTCGTGCTGCTTGACTGATGCAACACCGACTGGGTCGTGTCGAATCAGCACGTAACCACAAGAGGTTACGCACCATCCGTTCTGCTTGATGCAACACCGACTGGGTCGTGTCGAATCAGCATGTAACATGCAGAGGTTACGCACCGTCTGTGCTGCTTGATGCAACACCGACTCGGTTAAGCACGTAGTAGGTTACGCACCTTTAAGACGGCTGGCTGCATGGATCCACACTGACTGGGTTACACAGTGATCGATCGTGTCGATTCTACGTGTCACCTGCTCCAGCTCGGTTACGCACGGTTCGGCGACGCAGTATCCCATGGCGCGTGCATCACCGACTGGGTTACGCACTGTGACGATTACGCAAAATTCACGCTTCATTCTGATTCGACGCACCATCCTGCTCAGTTACGCACGTTTCGACGATGCACCATCCGTTCTGCATGGTGCGTGCATCACCGACTGGGTTAATGACAGAGTCTGTCATGCAAAATCCCCATGCATCCGGTCGTGTCGTTGCATCGCGTAACCTGGGGCCGATAAGGTTACGCAAAATCCACACTGCATCCGGTGGTGTCGAATCAGCGTGTAACCTGTACAGGGCACCGTCCGTGGAGTGTGATGCAACACCCAATGGGTCGTGTCGAATGAAGCTTACGCACCTTCCTTGATGCTTGATCCGACACTAACTGCGTCGTGTCGTTGCATCGCGTAACCTAAATCCGCAAAGGTTACGCAAAATCCACGCTGCATCCGGTCGTGTCGATTCAGCGCGTAACCTGCTTTGGTTACGCACCGTCCGTGCTGCTTGATTGATGCAATATCGACTGGGTTGTGTCGAATCAGCGCGTAACCACAAGAGGTTATGCACCATCCATGCTGCTTGATGCAACACCGACTGGGTGGTGTCGAATCAACACGTAACATGCAGAGGTTACGCACCGTCCGTGCTGCTTGATGCAACACCGACTCAGTCAAGCATGTAGTAGGTTACGCACCTTTAAGATGGCTGGCTGCATGGCTCAACACTGACTGGGTTACGCACTGATCGGTCGTGTCGATTCTACGCGTCACCTGCTCCAGCTCGGTTACACACGGTTCGGCAACGCAACATCCCATGGTGCGTGCATCATCGACTGGGTTACACACCGCGGCGGTTACGCAAAATCCACGCTGCATTCTGATTCGACGCACCATCCTGCTGGGTTACGCATGTTTCGGCGACAGACCATCCGTTCTGCATGGTGCGTGCATCACCGACTGGGTTACGCACGAAGTCTGTCACGCAAAATCTCCATGCATTCGGTCGTGTTGTTGCGTCGAGTAACCTGGGGCCGATAAAGTTACACAAAATCCACGCTGCATCTGGTTGTGTCGATTCAGCTCGTAACCTGCACTAGTTAAGCACCGTCCGTGCTGCTTGATTGATGCAACACCGACTGGGTTAC
Organism: Cenchrus fungigraminus; assembly: GCA_036936925.1. Taxonomy (NCBI): domain Eukaryota; kingdom Viridiplantae; phylum Streptophyta; class Magnoliopsida; order Poales; family Poaceae; genus Cenchrus; species Cenchrus fungigraminus. Next base: position 85,311,110 of record CM072779.1, on the reverse strand, counting down.
ACACAGAGTCTGTGACGCAAAATTCGTATGCATCCGGTCGTGTCGTTGCATCGCGTAACCTGGGGCCGATCAATTTACGCAAACTCCACGCTACATCCGGTCGTGTTGATTCATCACGTAACCTGTATTGCGCATCGTCCGTGGAGTGTGATGCAACACCAAATGGGTTGTGTCGAATGCAGCTTACGCACCGTCCTTGATGCTTGATACAACACTGACTGGGTCGTGTCGTTGCATTACGTAACCTAAACCTGCAAAGGTTACGCAAAATCCACGCTGCATCCGGTCGTGTCGATTCAGCGTGTAACGTGCTCTTGTTACGCACCGTCCGTGCTGCTTGATTGATGCAACACCGACTGGGTCGTGTCGAATCAGTGCGTGACCACAAGAGGTTACGCACCATCCATGCTGCTTGATGCAAGACCGACTAGGTCGTGTCGTATCAGCGCGTAATATGTAGAGGTTACGCACCGTCTGTGCTGCTTGATGCAACACCGACTCGGTTAAGCACGTAGTAGGTTACGTACCTTTAAGATGGCTGGCTGCATGGCTCAACACTGACTGGGTTACGCACTGAACGGTCGTCTCGATTCTACGCGTCACCTGCTTCACCTCGGTTACGCACGGTTCGGCGACGCAGCATCCCATGGCGCGTGCATCACCGACTGGGTTATGCACTGTGACGATTACGCAAAATCCATGCTGCATTCTGATTCGACGCACCATCCTGCTCGGTTACACACGTTTCGGTGACGCACCATCCGTTCTGCATGGTGCGTGCATCACCGACTGGGTTACTGACGGAGTCTGTCATGCAAAATCCCCATGCATCCGGTCGTGTCGTTGCGTCGCGTAACCTGGGGCCGATAAGGTTACGCAAAATTCACACTGCATCCGGTGGTGTCGAATCAGCGTGTAACCTGTACAGGGCACCGTCCGTGGAGTGTGATGCAACACCCAATGTGTTGAGGACACCACGAGTACATCTACACCAGCAGCACCTTCTCCTACTCCAGCGCCGGCAGCACCTTCTTCAGTGCCACCTTCTGGGCCAATTACTCGGGCCCGTGCAAGAGAGTTTAACTTCATCATGATGCTAAAGAATGAAGGCCCAGAAGACTGAAGGCTGGCCCAACAGAAGGCTTTGTGCGTGGGCGCCTAGGACTGGCCCAAGAGGGCGCTTAGGGTTGCACCTCCGCACCCACGACGCTAGGAGCGGTGCCCCTTTGCTGGCCGCCCCTCCCCTAGGGGTTGCGCCCCCTTTATTAGTCAGAGTCCTGTATCATTTACAACTCGAGTTTTGTTTTACATCTAGCTTTAGCTACACTAGAACACGCACAAATACGTGCTGTCCTCTGTGATTTAGAACTCCACCTTCGAGTGATATTAAGATTGTTCGCCTCAGATTCTTGTTCGTTCTTCGATTGCGTACAGGAATTGATCTTCGTGATCAGGCTGATCTTGCGCCAGCAAGGTTGGTAACCATCAGGAGTTGGTTCAGCGATTGCATTGGCGCTTCGATGCTCGCTCGTCGTAGTCAGATCGTGAGGGTCGCCTCCCACTATATCAAAGTTATCTCCACTCACCGAAAGATCGGGCACTCCGCCTCTATCAAGTGGTATCAGTTTTCCAGGTTGATCGGTGAGTTTATTGAGTGTTTTTATTTCATACAGTCCACAAAAACCAAACAAAAAATTATTTTAAGGTTAGATCCTTATCCCAGCAACCCTTTTAGCCTCGCACTTTCATTCAATAACTTGCTTTGTATAGTTTGCGTGCTTTGTTCGTTCAATCATTGTTGGTTACTTGTGTTTCTAACCATAGTTCTTCTCCGCTGCCCTGCCACCACACCACACACCCCCCACGCGCCGCCGCAGGACTTCCCCCCATGCGCCGCCGCAGGACTCCCCCCCTCTCGCTCCCCTTCCGCGTTTCTCCCTCCCTGTGTTGGAAAGTCCAAAAAAAAGGAAAAGTTATCAAAAAAGGGGAAAAAAAGGAAAGACAAAAAAAAGGAAAGAAAAAAAAGAAAGAAAGAGTCCACACGGGAGAAGGAGCAGGAACTCGTCTCGGTGTTCCTGCGCGTGCCGTGCCCTCTGGATCACGCGAACCCCGCGGCTCCACCGTGTACACCACGCACGCTTTCCCCCCCTCTTCTTCCACGCCTTACCAGCTTCTCTTTCTCTCTTTCTAGGTGCCATATTCTGAGTTTGGCCTTACTTTAGAGAGAGAGAGAGAGTGTGTGTGTCGCAACTTGCTGTTTGAGATCCTCTGTGTTCATATTTTTGGTTTTGAGGACTCCACAAAAAAAAGCAAAAAAAAGAAAACAACAACAATTTGTTGCGCCCTCTCCACCTTCCTTGCTGTCCTTTTGATTTCACTTGTTGCCAGCAGCGTTTGATCGTGTTTAGCACTCTTATTCAACTTTGCATTATTGTTTGATTGTGCTCATCCTTCATTTGAGTGCAGCCTTTCCAGAACTCCACATATTTCTATGACGAGCAGTTTTTGTTTCTCCAGGCAATCGCTGCTCCAATCTTTCGCGAGTTCCACCGGTTGGTTGCAGGTCGCCCCTGTGTGCGTGGTAAGAATGGATAAGAATTTGATAACAGCACTAGTGTGAGCGCCTTTGTGAGCTGTCCCACCCTGTTTTTGTCGTCGTTTTGTTTTTGTGTTTGCGCTAACCATGGCAGATGAAGGCGGCGCGGCTGATCCGTTGCAAGACTTGCGAGCACAAGTTGAAGGACTAGCCGTAGACATTCGGACGGTACATGAACGGCTGGACGAAACGATCACTACGTCGACCGACCGTTTTGATCAGCTCGACCTTGCCCAGACGGCCACCAAGACCACACTCGACACTCTCGTGGCCCGACTCGATGCTATGCACACCACGATCACAGAGTTGCAGAAGGACTATGGCGGTGATTCGGAACAGGACGCCGGAGACAGTCGCGGTCGTGCCCGCCGTGTGCCACGCCGCCCTGGTAATGATTCTTTTTCTAAGATTAAATTTAAAATCCCACCTTTTAATGGTAAATATGACCCTGCTGCATATCTTGATTGGGAGGTAGAGGTTGAACAAAAATTTTCATGCCATGATATTGCTGCAAATTCTCAAGTTAAAGCTGCTATTAGTGAATTTACTGATTTTGCTTTAATTTGGTGGCGTGAGTATAAAATTAAACATCCCACTGCCATTCCGACCACGTGGGATCAATTGAAAACTGCTATGCGCCATAGATTTGTGCCTTCATATTATGCTCGTGATTTCCTTAATAAGATGCAACGTTTCCAGCAAGGTTCTCAATCTGTTGAGGACTATTACCAAGAGTTACAAAAAGGTATGATTCGTTGTGGGATATTGGAGACCAACAACGCTGCTATGGGACGTTTTCGTGGTAGCTTAAACCGCGAAATCCAGGACATACTTGATTATAAGGAATATCATGATATGACTCAGTTATTTGAATATGCTTGCAAAGCTGAACGTGAAGTGCAGGGACGCCGCTCGAAGACTTTTTCTAACCCTTTTGCAGGTCGTACCTCGACATCCAGCCCCGCAGCCGCTTCTCCTGCACCATCTGCAGCCACGCCTACATCTCGTGATAGGGCGGCCAAACCTGCAGGCGCCACTCCATCCACAGGCGCGACCCCCACCACAGGCCGTACGCGGGATATCACGTGTTTTCGTTGCAGCGGACGTGGCCACGTGGCTCGGGACTGCCCAAACACGCGCACTTTGCTCATTCGTGACGATGGTGAGTACTCTTCCGCTAGTGATTCTGATGATATTCAACATACCATGCTGGCCACTGACCATGCAGCAAAGACGGATGTACATGTCAACCTGAATGACGCCGATAGGTATGAAATTCTTGTTGTGCAGCATGTTCTCAGTACACAGGTCGCCCCACCGGAGCAGAATCAGCGACACACCCTTTTCCACACAAAGGGCGTTGTGAAGGAACGGTCGATTCGCATCATCATCGATAGCGGCAGCTGCAACAATTTGGCGAGTACCATGCTGGTTGAGAAACTATCCTTACCCACTCGTAAGCATCCGTATCCATATCACATTCAATGGCTTAATGATGGTGGGAAAATTAGAATAACACAAACAGTGCGTGTTCATTTCTCCATGGGTGCTTATTCTGATTTTGCTGATTGTGATGTTGTTCCCATGGAAGCATGTTCCTTGTTACTTGGTCGACCTTGGCAATATGATACTGATAGCTTGCATCATGGTCGTTCGAATCATTATTCTTTCATGTTTAAGGGACAGAAAATAATTATACATCCTATGACACCTGAACAAATTGTTAAAGATGATGTTGCTAGAGCTGCTAAAATTGCTAAGAAACTTGAACCATCACCGTCGGTTAATTCTGAAATCAAGTTGCATGCTCCTGTTCTACTTGCTACACGTGCTGATTTTGATGATTTATGTGATGCTCAATTGCCTTGCTACGCACTAGTATGCTCTAGTCTGCTCGTTTCACTTGATGATGCACCGTCTTTGGATGTTCCCCCTGTGGTTGCTAACCTTTTGCAGGAGTACGCTGATGTCTTTCCCAAAGACTTGCCACCGGGTCTCCCACCACTCCATGACATTGAGCACAGATCGACCTCATTCCAGGCGCACAGCTTCCAAATCGCGTCCCGTATCGTACAAATCCGGATGAGACAAAGGAGATCCAGTGCCAGGTACAGGCATTGCTTGACAAGGGTTACATTCGTGAGTCTCTCAGCCCTTGTTCAGTTCCTGTGTTACTTGTTCCAAAGAAAGATGGATCCTGGCGTATGTGTGTAGATTGTCGTGCTATTAATAACATCACCATTCGTTATCGATATCCCATACCACAACTTGATGATATGCTAGATGAGCTTAGTGGTGCCATTATTTTCACAAAGATTAATTTGTGTAGTGGTTACCATCATATTAGAATGAAACTAGGTGATGAATGGAAAACGGCTTTTAAAACAAAATTTGGCTTATATGAAATGTTGGTTATGCCATTTGGATTGACTAATGCTCCCAGCACTTTTATGCGATTGATGAATGAAGTTTTGCGACCTTTCATAGGATTGTTTGTGGTTGTCTATTTTGATGATATCCTTATTTACAGCAAATCTATGGAATACCATTTGAAACATTTGAGTGCTGTTTTTGATGCGTTGCGTGCTGCCCACTTATTTGCTAACCTGGATAAATGCATCTTTTGCACACAACGTGTCTCGTTTCTTGGTTATGTTGTTACTCCACAGGGCATTGAGGTCGATAATAGCAAAATTGCTGCCATTCAGGAGTGGCCTACACCGACAACGGTCACATAGATTCGGAGCTTTCTTGGACTTGCAGGTTTCTACCACAGGTTTGTTCGTGATTTTAGCTCCATTGCAGCGCCTTTACATGAGCTTACAAAGAAAGATGTGCCATTCGCTTGGAGTGATTCGCAGGAGGTAGCATTCCGCACTTTGAAAGATAAGTTAACCCATGCTCCCCTTTTGCAATTGCCTGATTTTAATAAAGTGTTTGAGCTTGAATGCGATGCTAGCGGTATTGGGCTAGGTGCTGTTTTGTTACAAGAAGGAAAACCAGTTGCTTATTTTAGTGAGAAATTAAGCGATGCTAGTCTGAAATATTCTACTTATGATAAGGAGCTTTACGCTTTAGTGTGCACTTTGCATACTTGGCAGCACTATCTTTGGCATCGCGAGTTCATAATTCATTCTGATCATGAGGCTTTGAAACATATTCGTACCCAAACAAATCTGAACCGTCGTCACGCTAAATGGGTAGAATTCATTGAATCTTTTCCTTACATAATTAAACAGAAGAACGGTAAGGACAATGTTATTGCTGATGCTTTGTCTCGTCGCTATACCATGTTGTCACAGTTAGATTTTAAAATCTTTGGCTTGCAAACTGTGAAAGATCAATATGTCGACGATGCTGATTTTAAAGATGCTTTTGCCCATTGTATTAATGGCAAACCATGGGGCAAATTTCACATACAGGACGGGTTCCTGTTTCGCGCTAACAAGCTGTGTATTCCAGCTAGCTCGGTTCGTCTTTTGCTATTACAGGAAGCGCATGGAGGCGGTCTCATGGGACACTTTGGCGTCTACAAGACGCATGAGGTGTCGGCTGCCCACTTCTTTTGGCCCCGGATGCGTGCTGATGTTGAGTGCCTAGTTGCACGCTGCACTACTTGTCAGAAAGCTAAGTCACGGTTGAACAACCATGGTTTGTATATGCCTTTGCCTGTTCCTACTTCCCCTTGGCTTGATATTTCTATGGACTTTGTTTTGTGATTGCCTAGAACTAAGAAGGGGAGGGATAGCATTTTTTTGGTTGTTGATCGATTCTCCAAAATGGCTCATTTCATACCTTGTCATAAGACTGATGATGCTAGCAATATTGCTGAATTGTTCTTTAGAGAGATTATTCATTTGCATGGTATCCCAAATACAATAGTCTCTGATCGTGATGTTAAGTTTCTCAGTCATTTTTGGAGATCTTTGTGGAATAAATTGGGAACTAAATTGCTGTTTAGCACAACTTGTCACCCTCAGACTGATGGGCAGACTGAGGTGGTTAATAGAACTTTGTCAACCATGCTTAGGGCTGTTTTAGATCAAAATTTGAGACGTTGGGAGGATTGCTTGCCCCATGTTGAGTTTGCTTATAATCATGCAACGCATTGCTCTACAAAGATGTGCCCTTTTCAGATTGTGTATGGTTACATCCCTCAGGCTCCTATTGATTTGTTTTCTTTTGATACTGAAGACGCCCCACACTTAGATGCTGTTGCACATGTTGAACAAATGGTTAACCTGCATGAACAAACTCACAAAAACATTGCTGCTGCTAATGCTAAATATCAGGTTGCTGGTAGTAAAGGTATAAAACATGTTACTTTTGAACCTGGTGATATGGTTTGGTTGCATTTGAGAAAGGATCGTTTTCCTACTTTGCGCTGTTCTAAATTAATGCCTCGTGCTGCTGGTCCTTTTAAAGTGCTAACCAAGATTAATGATAATGTTTATATCCTTGACCTGCCTGCGGAGTTTGGTGTTTCCACTAGTTTTAATGTTGCAGATTTGAAGCCATATCTGGGTGAGGATGAGGAGTTGCCGTCGAGGACGACTTCAGTTCAAGAAGGGGAGGATGATGAGGACACCACGAGTACATCTACACTAGTAGCACCTTCTCCTACTCCAGCGCCGGCAGCACCTTCTTCAGCGCCACCTTCTGGGCCAATTACTCGGGCCCGTGCAAGAGAGTTTAACTTCGTCATGATGCTAAAGAATGAAGGCCCAGAAGACTGAAGGCTGGCCCAACAGAAGGCTTTGTGCGTGGGCGCCTAGGACTGGCCCAAGAGGGCACTTAGGGTTGCACCCCCGCACCCACGACGCTAGGGGTGGCGCCCCTTTGCTGGCCGCCCCTCCCCTAGGGGCTACGCCACCTTTATTAGTCAGAGTCCTGTATCATTTACAACTCGAGTTTTGTTTTACATCTAGCTTTAGCTACACCAGAACACGCACAAATACGTGCTGTCCTCTGTGATTCAGAACTCCACCTTCGAGTGATATTAAGATTTCTCGCCACAAATTCTTTTTCGTTCTTCGATTGCGTACAGGAATTGATCTTTGTGATCAGGCTGATCTTGCGTCGGCAAGGTTGGTAACCATTGGGAGTTGGTTCAGCGATTGCATTGGCACTTCGAGTCTCGCTCGTCGCAGTCAGATCGTGAGGGTCGCCTCCCACTAGATCAAAGTTATCTCCACTCACCGAAAGATCGGGCACTCCGCCTCTATCACAATGGGTCGTGTCGAATGCAGCTTACGCACCTTCCTTGATGCTTGATCCCACACTAACTGCATCATGTCGTTGCATCGCGTAACCTAAATCCTCAAAGGTTACGCAAAATCCACGCTGCATCCGGTCGTGTCGATTCAGCGCTTAACCTGCTCTGGTTACGCACCGTCCGTGCTGCTTGATTGATGCAATACCGACTGGGTTGTGTCAAATCAGCGCGTAACCACAAGAGGTTACACACCATCCGTGCTGCTTGATGCAACAGCGACTGGGTGGTGTCGAATCAGCGCGTAACATGCAGAGGTTACGCACCGTCCGTGCTTCTTGATGCAACACCGACTCGGTCAAGCACGTAGTAGGTTACGCACCTTTAAGACGGCTGGCTGCATGGCTCAACACTGACTGGGTTACGCACTGATCGGTCATGTCGATTCTACGCGTCACCTGCTCTAGCTCGGTTACACACGGTTCGACGACGCAACATCCCATGGTGCGTGCATCATCGACTGGGTTACGCACCGCGGCGATTACGCAAAATCCATGCTGCATTCTGATTCGACGCACCATCCTGCTCAGTTACGCATGTTTCGGCGACGCACCATCCATTCTGCATGGTGCATGCATCACCGACTGGGTTACGCACGGAGTCTGTCACGCAAAATCTCCATGCATCCGGTCGTGTCGTTGCGTCGAGTAACCGGGGCCGATAAAGTTACGCAAAATCCACGCTGCATCTGGTTGTGTCGATTCAGCGCGTAACCTACACTAGGTAAGCATCGTCCGTGTTGCTTGATTGATGGAACACCGACTGGGTTACGCACGGAGTCTGTGACGCAAAATCCCCATGCATCCGGTCGTGTCGTTGCATCGCGTAACCTGGGGCTGATAAAGTTACGCAAACTCCACGCTACATCCGGTCGTGTCGATTCAGCACGTAACCTGTATAGGGCATCGTCCGTGGAGTGTGATGCAACACCGAATGGGTCGTGTCGAATGCAGCTTACGCACCGTCCTTGATGCTTGATACAACACTGACAGGGTCGTGTCGTTGCATTACGTAACCTTAACCCGCAAAGGTTACGCAAAATCCACGCTGCATCCGGTCGTGTCGATTCAGCGCGTAACGTGCTCTTGTTACGCACCGTCTGTGCTGCTTGACTGATGCAACACCGACTGGGTCGTGTCGAATCAGCGCGTGACCACAAGAGGTTGCGTACCATCCATGCTGCTTGATGCAACACCGACTGGGTCATGTCGTATCAGCGCGTAACATGTAGAGGTTACGCACCGTCCGTGCTGCTTGATGCAACACTGACTCGGTTAAGCACGTAGTAGGTTACGCACCTTTAAGATGGGTGGCTGCATGGCTCAACACTGACTGGGTTACGCACTGAACGGTCATCTCGATTCTATGCGTCACCTGCTCCAGCTCGATTACGCACAGTTCGACGACGCAGCATCCCATGGCGTGTGCATCACTACTGGATTACGCACCGTGACAGTTACGCAAAATCCACGCTGCATTCTGATTCGACACAACATCCTACTCAGTTATGCATGTTTTGGCGACGCACCATCCATTCTGCATGGTGCGTGCATCACCGACTGGGTTACGCACGGAGTCTATCACGCAAAATCCCCATGCATCCGGTCGTGTCGTTGTATCGCGTAACCTGGGGTCTATAAAGTTAGGCAAAATCCATTCTACATCCGGTCGTGTCGAATCAGCACGTAACTTGTACAGGGCACAGTCCGTGGAGTGTGATGCAAAACGAATGGGTCGTGTGGAATGCAGCTTACGCACTGTCCTTAATGCTTGATCCAACACTGACTGGGTCGTGTCGTTGCATCGTGTAACCTAAACCTGCAAAGGTTACGCAAAATCCACGCCGCATCCAGTCGTGTCGATTCAGTGTGTAACCTGCTCTGGTTACGCACCGTCTGTGCTGCTTGATTGATGCAATACCGACTGGGTTGTGTCGAATCAGCGCGTAACCACAAGAGGTTACGCACCATCCGTGCTGCTTGATGCAACACCGACTGGGTCGTGTCGAATCTGCGCGTAACATGCAGAGGTTACGCAGTGTCCGTGCTGCTTGATGCAACACAGACTCGGTCAATCATGTAGTAGGTTACGCACCTTTAAGACGGCTGGATGCATGGCTCAACACTGACTGGGTTACGCACTGATCGGTCGTGTCGATTCTACGCGTCACCTGCTCCAGCTCAGTTACACACGGTTCGGCGACGCAACATCCCATGGTGCGTGCATCATCGACTGGGTTACGTCCCGCGGTGGTTAAGCAAAATCCACACTGCATTCTGATTCGACGAACCATACTGCTCGGTTACGCATGTTTCGGCGATGCACCATCAGTTCTGCATGGTGCGTGCATCACCGACTGGGTTACGCACGGAGCCTGTCACGCAAAATCCCCATGCATCCGGTCGTGTCGTTGCGTCGAGTAACCTGGGGCTGATAAAGCACGATGCATCTGGTTGTGTTGATTCAGCGCGTAACCTGCTCTAGTTAAGCACCCTCTGTGTTGCTTGATTGATGCAACACCGACTGGGTTACGCACGGAGTCTGTCACTCAAAATCCCCATGCATCCGGTCGTGTCAATGCATCGCGTAACCTGGCGCCGATAAAGTTACGCAAAATCCATGCTACATCCGGTCGTGTCGATTCAGCGCGTAACCTGTATAGGGCACCGTCCGTGGAGTGTGATGCAACACCGAATGGGTCGTGTTGAATGCAGCTTACGCACCGTCCTTGATGCTTGATCCAACACTGACTGGGTCGTGTCGTAGCATCGGGTAACCTAAACCCGCAAAGGTTACGCAAAATCCACGCTGCATCTGGTCGTATCGATTCACCGCGTAACCTGCTCTTGTTACGCATCATCCGTGCTGCTTGATTGATGCAACCCGACTGGGTCGTGTCGAATCAGCGCGTGACCACAAGAGGTTACGCACCATCCATGCTGCTTGATGCAACACCGACTGGGTCGTGTCGTATCAGCACGTAACATGCAGAGGTTACGCACCGTCCATGCTGCTTGATACTACACCGACTCGGTTAAGCACGTAGTAGGTTACACACCTTAAAGACGGCTGGCTGCATGGCTGAACACTAACTGGGTTACGCACTGATCGGTCGTGTCGATTCTACACGTCACCTGCTCCAGCTCGGTTACGCATGGTTCGGCGACGTAGCATCCCATGGTGCGTGCATCACCGACTGGGTTATGCACCGTGACGATTACGCAAAATCCATGCTGCATTCTTTTTCGACACACCATCCTTCTTGGTTATGCATGTTTCGGCGACGCACCATCCATTCTGCATGGTGCGTGCATCACCGACTAGGTTACACACGGAGTCTCTCACGCAAAATCCCATGCATCCGGTCGTTTCGTTGCGTCGCGTAACCTGGGGCCGATAAAGTTACGCAAAATCCACACTGCATCCGATCATGTCGAATCAGCGCATAACCTGTACAGGGCACCGTACGTGTAGTGTGATGCAACACCGAATGGGTCGTGTCTAATGCAGCTTACGCAACGTCCGTGCTGCTTGATGCAACACCGACTGGGTCGTGTCAAATCAACGCGTAACATGCAGAGGTTACGCACCGTCCGTGCTGCTTGATGCAACACCGACTGGGTCGTGTCAAATCAACGCGTAACATGCAGAGGTTACGCACCGTCCGTGCTGCTTGATGCAACACCGACTCGGTTAAGCTCGTAGTAGGTTACACACCTTTAAGATGGCTGGCTGCATGGCTCAACACTGACTGGGTTACGCATTGACCGGTTGTGTCGATTCTACGATTCTACGCGTCACCTGATGGAGCTTGGTTACACACGGTTCGGCGACGCAACATCCCATGGCACATGCATCACCGACTGGGTTACGCATCGCGACGGTTACGCAAAATCCATGCTGTATTTTGATTCGATGCACCATCCTGCTCGGTTACGCACGTTTCAGCGATGCACCATCCGTTCTGCATGGTGCGTGCATCACCGACTGGATTACGCACGGAGTCTGTCACGCAAAATCCACATGCATCCGATCGTGTCATTGCGTCACGTAACCTGGGGCCGATAAAGCTACGCAAATTCCACACTGCATCCGATCGTGTCGAATCAGCACGTAACCTGTGTAGGGCACCGTTCGTGGAGTGTGATGCAACACCGAATGGGTCGTGTCTAATGCAGCTTACGCAACATCCTTGACGCTTGATCGAACACTGACTGGGTTGTGTCGTTGCATCACGTAACCTAAACCTGCAAAGGTTACGCAAAATCCACATTGCATCCGGTCGTGTCGATTCAGCGTGTAACCTTCTCTTGTTACGCACCATCCGTGCTGCTTGATTGATGCAACACCGACTGGGTCGTGTCGAATCAGCCCGTAACCACAAGAGGTTACGCACCATCCGTGCTGCTTGATGCAACACCGACTGGGTCGTGTCGTATCAACGCGTAACATGCAGAGGTTACGCACCGTCCGTGCTGTTTGATGCAACACCGACTTGGTTAAGCATGTAGTAGGTTACGGACCTTTAAGACGGCTGGCAGCATGGCTCTACACTAACTGGGTTACGTACTGATCGGTGGTGTCGATTCTAGGCGTCACCTGCTCCAGCTCGGTTACAGACGGTTCGGCGACGCAGCTTCCCATGGCACGTGCATCGCCGACTGGGTTACGCACCGCGACGGTTACGCAAAATCCACGCTGCATTCTGATTCGAAGCACCATCCTGCTCGGTTACGCACGTATCGGCGATGCACCATCTGTTCTGCATGGTGCGTGCAACACCGACTGGGTTACGCACGGAGTCTATGACGCAAAATCCCCATGCATCCAGTCGTGTCGTTGTGTCGCATAACCTGGGGCCGATAAAGTTACACAAAATTCACACTACATCCGATCGTGTCGAATCAGCGCGTAACCTGTACAGGGCACCGTCCGTGGAGTGTGATGCAACACCGAATGGGTCGTGTCGAATGCAGCTTACGCACCTTCCTTGATGCTTGATCCAACACTGATTGGGTCGTGTCGTTGCATCGCGTAACCTAAACCCGCAAAGGTTACGCAAAATCCACGCTGCATCCGGTCGTATCGATTCAGCGTGTAACCTGCTCTGGTTACGCATCGTCCGTGTTGCTTGATTGATGCAACACCGACTGGGTCATGTCGAATCAGCGCGTAACCACAAGAGGTTACACACCATCCGTGCTACTTGATGCAACACCGACTGGGTCGTGTCAAATCAACGTGTAACATGCAGAGGTTACGCACCGTCCATGCTGCTTGATGCAACACCGACTCGGTTAAGCACGTAGTAGGTTACGCACCTTTAAGATGGCTGGCTGCATGGCTCAACACTGACTGGGTTACGCATTGACCGGTTGTGTCGATTCTACGATTTTACGCGTCACCTGATGCAGCTTGGTTACACACGGTTCGTTGACGCAACATCCCATGGCACATGCATCACCGACTGGGTTACGCACTGCGACGGTTACGCAAAATCCATGCTGTATTCTGATTCGATGCACCATCCTGCTCGGTTACGCACGTTTCAGCGATGCACCATCCGTTCTGCATGGTGCGTGCATCACCGACTGGATTACGCACGGAGTCTGTCACGCAAAATCCACATGCATCCGGTCGTGTCATTGCGTCGCGTAACCTGGGGCCAATAAAGCTACGCAAAATCCACACTGCATCCGATCGTGTCGAATCAGCGCGTAACCTGTGCAGGGCACCGTTCGTGGAGTGTGATGCAACACCGAATGGGTCGTGTCTAATGCAGCTTACGCAACGTCCTTGACGCTTGAACCAGCACTGACTGGGTTGTGTCGTTGCATCACGTAACCTAAACCTGCAAAGGTTACGCAAAATCCAAGCTGCATCTGGTTGTGTCGATTCAGCGTGTAACCTTCTCTTGTTACGCACCATCCGTGCTGCTTGATTGATGCAACACCGACTGGGTCGTGTCGAATCAGCCCGTAACCACAAGAGGTTACGCACCATCCGTGCTACTTGATGCAACACCGACTGGGTCGTGTCGTATCAACGCGTAACATGCAGAGGTTACGCACCGTCCGTGCTGTTTGATGCAACACCGACTTGGTTAAGCATGTAGTAGGTTACGGACCTTTAAGACGGCTGGCAGCATGGCTCTACACTAACTGGGTTACGTACTGATCGGTGGTGTCGATTCTACGCGTCACCTGCTCCAGCTCGGTTACAGACGGTTCGGCGACGCAGCTTCCCATGGCACGTGCATCGCCGACTGGGTTACGCACCGCGACGGTTACGCAAAATCCACGCTGCATTCTGATTCGAAGCACCATCCTGCTCGGTTACGCACGTATCGGCGATGCACCATCTGTTCTGCATGGTGCGTGCAACACCGACTGGGTTACGCACGGAGTCTATGACGCAAAATCCCCATGCATCCAGTCGTGTCGTTGTGTCGCATAACTTGGGGCCGATAAAGTTACACAAAATTCACACTACATCCGATCGTGTCGAATCAGCGCGTAACCTGTACAGGGCACCGTCCGTGGAGTGTGATGCAACACCGAATGGGTCGTGTCTAATGCAGCTTACGCAACGTCCTTGACGCTTGAACCAGCACTGACTGGGTTGTGTCGTTGCATCGCGTAACCTAAACCTGCAAAGGTTACGCAAAATCCAAGCTGCATCTGGTTGTGTCGATTCAGCGTGTAACCTTCTCTTGTTACGCACCATCCGTGCTGCTTGATTGATGCAACACCGACTGGGTCGTGTCGAATCAGCCCGTAACCACAAGAGGTTACGCACCATCCGTGCTGCTTGATGCAACACCGACTGGGTCGTGTCATATCAATGCGTAACATGCAGAGGTTACGCACCATCCGTGCTGCTTGATGCAACACCGACTCGGTTAAGCACGTAGTAGGTTACGCACCTTTAAGACGGCTGGCAGCATGGCTCCACACTGACTGGGTTACGTACTAATCGGTCGCGTGATTCTACGCGTCACCTGCTCCAGCTCGGTTACAGACGGTTCGGTGATGCAGCATCCCATGGCATGTGCATCACTGACTGGGTTACGCACCGCGACGGTTACACAAAATCCACGCTGCATTCTGATTCGAAGCACCATCCTGCTCAGTTACGCACGTATCGGTGACGCACCATCTGTTCTGCTTGGTGCGTGCAACACCGACTGGGTTACGCACAGAGTCTATCACGCAAAATCCCCATGCATCCGGTCGTGTCGTTGTGTCGCATAACCTGGGGCCGATAAAGTTACGCAAAATCCACGATGCTTCTGGTTGTGTCGATTCAGCGCGTAACCTGCGCTAGTTAAGCACCCTCCATGTTGCTTGATTGATGCAACACCGACTGGGTTACGCACGGAGTCTGTCATTCAAAATCCGCATGCATCCGGTCGTGTCGTTGCATCACGTAACCTGGGGCCGATAAAATTACGCAAAATCCATGCTACATCCGGTCATGTTGATTCAGCACGTAACCTGTATAGGGCACCGTCCGTGGAGTGTGATGCAACACCGAATGGGTCGTATCGAATGCAGCTTACGCACCGTTCTTGATGCTTGATCCAACACTGACTGGGTCGTGTCGTTGCATCGTGTAACCTAAACCCGCAAAGGTTACGCAAAATCCACGCTGCATCTGGTCGTATCGATTCACCGCGTAACCTGCTCTTGTTACGCACCGTCCGTGCTGCTTGATTGATGTAACACCGACTGGGTCGTGTCGAATCAGCGTGTGACCACCAGAGGTTACGCACCATCCATGCTGCTTGATGCAACACCGACTGGGTCGTGTCGTATCAGCGCGTAACATGCAGAGGTTACGCACCGTCCATGCTGCTTGATGCAACACCACCTCGGTTAAGTATGTAGTAGGTTACGCACCTTTAAGACGGCTAGCTGCATGGTTCAACACTAACTAGATTACGCATTGATCGGTCGTGTTGATTATACGCGTCACCTGCTCCAGCTCGGTTACGCATGGTTCGGCGACGCAGCATCCCATGGTGCGTGCATCACCGACTGTGTTATGCACCGCGACGGTTACGCAAAATCCACGATGCATTCTTATTCGACACACCATCCTTCTTGGTTACGCATGTTTCGGCGACGCACCATACGTTCTGCATGGTGCGTGCATCACCGACTGGGTTACACACGGAGTCACTCACGCAAAATCCCCATGCATCCGGTCGTGTCGTTGCGTCGCGTAACCTGGGGCCGATAAAGTTACGCAAAATCCACACTGCATCCGATCATGTCGAATCAGCGCGTAACCTGTACAGGGGACCGTTCGTGCAGTGTGATGCAACACCGAATGGGTCGTGTCTAATACAGCTTACGTAACGTCCTTGACACTTGATCCAACACTGACTGGGTCGTGTCTTTGCATCGCGTAACCTATACCTGCAAAGGTTACGCAAAATCCACGCTGCATCTGGTCGTGTCGATTCAGCGTGTAACCTTCTCTTGTTACGCACCATCCGTGCTGCTTGATTGATGCAACACTGACTGGGTTGTGTCGAATCAGCCCGTAACCACAAGAGGTTATGCACCATCCGTGCTGCTTGATGCAACACCGACTGGGTCGTGTCGTATCAACGCGTAACATGCAGAGGTTACGCACCGTCCGTGCTGCTTGATGCAACACCGACTCGGTTAAGCACGTAGTAGGTTACGCACATTTAAGACGGCTGGCAGCATGGCTCCACACTGACTGGGTTACGTACTGATTGGTCGCGTCGATTCTACGCGTCACCTGCTCCAGCTCGGTTACACACGGTTCGGCGACGCAGCATCCCATGGCACGTGCATCACCGACTGGGTTACGCACCGCGATGGTTACGCAAAATCCACGCTGCATTCTGATTCGAAGCACCATCCTGCTCGGTTACGCACGTATCGGCGACGCACCATCTATTCTGCATGGTGCGTGCAACACCGACTGGGTTACGCACGGAGTCTATCACGCAAAATCCCTATGCATCCGGTCGTGTCGTTGTTTCGCATAACCTGGGGCCGATAAAGTTACGCAAAATCCACACTACATCTGGTCGTGTCGAATCAGCGCCTAACCTGTACAGGGCACCGTCCGTGGAGTGTGATGCAACACCGAATGGGTCGTGTCGAATGCAGCTTACGCACCTTCCTTGATGCTTGATCCAACATTGATTGGGTCGTGTCGTTGCATCGCGTAACCTAAACCCGCAAAGGTTACGCAAAATCCACGCTGCATCCGGTCGTATCGATTCAATGTGTAACCTGCTCTGGTTACACATTGTCCGTGTTGCTTGATTGATGCAACACTGACTGGGTCATGTCGAATCAGCGCGTAACCACAAGAGGTTACACACCATCCGTGCTACTTGATGTAACACCGACTGGGTCGTGTCAAATCAACGCGTAACATGCAGAGGTTACGCACCGTTCGTGCTGCTTGATGCAACACCGACTCCGTTAAGCACGTAGTAGGTTACGCACCTTTAAGACGGCTAGCTGCATGGCTCAACACTGACTGGGTTACGTACTGATCGATCATGTCGATTCTACGCGTCACCTGCTCCAGCTCGGTTACACACGGTTCGGAGACGCAGCATCCCACGGCGTGTGCATCACCGACTGGGTTATGCACGTGACGGTTACGCAAGATCCATGCTGCATTCTGATTCAACGCACCATCCTGCTCGGTTACGCACGTTTCGGCGATGCACCATTTGTTCTGCATGGTGCGTGCATCAGCGACTGGGTTACGCATAGTGTCTGTCACGCAAAATCCCCATGGATCCGGTCGTGTCATTGCGTCGCGTAACTTAGGGCCGTTAAGTTACGCAAAATCCACACTGCATCCGGTCGTGTCGAATCAACGCGTAACCTGTACATGGCACCGTCCGTGGAGTGTGATGCAACACTGAATGGGTCGTGTCGAATGCAGCTTACGCACCTTCCTTGATGCTTGATCCAACACTGACTGGGTCGTGTCGTTGCATCACGTAACCTAAACCCGCAAAGATTATGCAAAATCCACACTTCATCCGGTCGTGTCGATTCAGCGTGTAACCTGCTCTGGTCACGCACCGTCCGTGCTGCTTGATTGATGCAACACCGAATGGGTCGTGTCGAATGCAACTTACACACCTTCCTTGATGATTGATCCAACACTGACTGGGTCGTGTCATTGCATCGCGTAACCTAAACCCCAAAGGTTACGCAAAATCCACGCTGCATCCGGTCGTGTCGATTCAGTGTGTAACCTGCTCTGGTTACGCACCGTCCATGCTGCTTGATTGATGCAACACCGACTAGGTTGTGCCGAATCAGCGCGTAACATGCAGAGGTTACGCACCATTTGTGCTGCTTGATGCAACACCGACTCGGTTCAGCACGTAGTAGGTTACGCACCTTTAAGATGGCTGGCTGCATGGCTCAACACTGACTGGGTTACGCATTGATCGGTCGTGTCGATTCTACGATTCTACGCGTCACCTACTCCAGCTTGTTTACACACGGTTCGGCGACGCAACATCCCATGGCGCGTGCATCACCGACTGGGTTACGCACCGCGACGGTTATGCAAAATCCATGCTGTATTCTGATTCGATGCACCATCCTACTCGGTTACGCACGTTTTGGCGACGCACCATCCGTTCTGCATGGTGTGTGCATCACCGACTGGATTACGCACAGAGTCTGTCACGCAAAATCCACATGCAACACCGACTCGGTTAAGCACGTAGTAGGTTACGCACCTTTAAGATGGCTGGCTGCATGGCTCAACACTGACTGGGTTACGCATTGCTCGGTCGTGTCGATTCTACGATTCTACACGTCACCTGCTCCAGCTCGGTTACACACGGTTCGGCGACGCTGCATCCCACAACACATGCATCACCCACTGGGTTACGCACCGTGACGGTTACGCAAGATCCATGCTGCATTCTGATTCGACGCACCATCCTGCTCGGTTACGCACCATCCGTTCTGCATGGTGCGTGCATCACCGACTGGGTTACGCATAGTGTCTGTCACGCAAAATCCCCATGCATCCGGTCGTGTCATTGCATCGCGTAACTTGAGGCCGATAAAGTTACGTAAAATCCACACTGCATCCGGTCGTGTCGAATCAGCGCGTAACCTTTACAGGGCACCGTCCGTGGAGTGTGATGCAACACCTAATGGGTCGTGTCGAATGCAGCTAACGCACCTTCCTTGATGCTTGATCCAACACTGACTGGGTCGTGTCGTTGCATCGCGTAACCTAAACCCGCAAAGGTTATGCAAAATCCACACTGCATTCGGTCGTGTCGATTCAGCGTGTAACCGGCTCTGGTTACGCACCGTCCGTGCTGCTTGATTGATGCAACACCGACTGGGTCGTGCCGAATCAGCGCGTCACATGCAGAGGTTACGCACCATCCGTGCTGCTTGATGCAACACCGACTCGGTTAAGCACGTACTAGGTTACACACCTTTAAGATGGCTGGCTGCATGGCTCAACACTAACTGGGTTATGCATTGATCGGTCGTGTCTATTCTACGATTCTACGCGTCACCTGCTCCAGCTTGGTTACACACGGTTCGGCGACGCAACATCCCATGGCGCGTGCATTACCGACTGGGTTACGCACCGCGACGGTTACACAAAATCCATGCTGTATTCTTATTCGATGAACCATCCTGCTCGGTTACGCACGTTTCGGTGACGCACCATCCGTTCTGCATGGTGCGTGCATCACCAACTGGATTACACATGGAGTCTGTCACGCAAAATCCACAGGCATCCGGTCATGTCGTTGCGTCGTGTAACCTGGGGCCGATTAAGTTACGCAAAATCCACACTACATCCGATCGTGTCGAATCAGCGCGTAACCTGTACAGGGCACCGTCCGTGGAGTGTGATGCAACACCGAATGGGTCGTGTCGAATGCAGCTTACGCACCTTCCTTGATGCTTGATCCAACACTGACTGGGTCGTGTCGTTGCATCGTGTAACCTAAACCCGCAACAGTTATGCAAAATCCACGCCGCATCCGGTCGTGTCGATTCAGCGTGTAACCTGCTCTGGTTACGCACCGTCTGTGCTGCTTGATTGATGCAACACCAACTGGGTCGTGTCGAATCAGAGCGTAAGCACAAGAGGTTACGCACCATCCGTGCTGCTTGATGCAACACCGACTGGGTCAATCGAATCAGCACTTAACATGCAGAGGTTACACACCGTCCGTGCTGCTTGATGCAACACCGACTCGGTTAACCACGTAGTAGGTTACACACCTTTAAGACGGCTAGCTGCATGGCTCAACACTGACTGGGTTACGCACAGATCGGTCGTGTCGATTCTATGCGTCACCTGCTCCTGCTCGTTTACACATAGTTCGGGACGCAGCATCCCACGGCGCGTGCATCACAGACTGGGTTACGTACCGTGACGGTTACGCAAAATCCATGCTGCATTCTGATTCGATGCACCATCCTGCTCGGTTATGCACATTTCGGCGACGCACCATCCGTTCTGCATGGTGTGTGCATCACCGACTGGGTTACGCATAGTGTCTGTCACGCAAAATCCCCATGCATCCGGTCGTGTCATTGCGTCGCGTAACTTGGGGCCGATAAAGTTTCGTAAAATCCACACTGCATCTGGTCGTGTCGAATCAGCGCGTAACCTGTACAGGGCACCGTCCGTGGAGTGTGATGCAACACCGAATGGGTCGTGTCGAATGCAGGTTACGCACCTTCCTTGATGCTTGATCCAACACTGATTGGGTCGTGTCGTTGCATTGCGTAACCTAAACCTACAAAGGTTATGCAAAATCCACACTGCATCCGGTCGTGTCGATTCAGTGAGTAACCTGCTATGGTTACGCACCGTCCGTGCTGCTTGATTGATGCAACACCGACTGGGTCGTGCCGAATTAGTGCGTAACATGCAGAGGTTATGCACCGTCCGTGCTACTTGATGCAACACCGACTAGGTTAAGCACGTAGTAGGTAACGCACCTTTAAGATGGCTGGCTGCATGGCTCAACACTTACTGGGTTACGCATTGATCGGTCGTGTCGATTCTACGATTCTATGCGTCACCTGCTCCAACTTGGTTACACACGGTTCGGCGACGCAACATCACAAGGCGCGTGCATCACCGACTGGGTTACGCACCGCGATGGTTACGCAAAATCCATGCTGTATTCTGATTCGATGCACCATCCTGCTTGGTTAGGCACGTTTCGGCGATGCACCATCCGTTCTGCATGGTGCGTGCATCACCAACTGGATTACGCACGGAGTCTGTCACGCAAAATCCACATGCATCCGGTCGTGTCGTTGCGTCGCGTAACCTGGGGCTGATTAAGTAACGCAAAATCCACACTGCATCCGATCGTGTCGAATCAGCGCGTAACCTGTACAGGGCACCGTCCGTGGAGTGTGATGCATCACCGAATGGGCCGTGTCGAATGCAGCTTACGCACCTTCCTTGATGCTTGATCCAACACTGACTGGGTCGTGTCGTTGCATCGTGTAACCTAAACCCGCAACAATTACGCAAAATCCACACCGTATTCGATCGTGTCGATTCAGCGTGTAACCTGCTCTGGTTACGCACCGTCTGTGCTGCTTGATTGATGCAACACCAACTGGGTTGTGTCGAATCAGAGCATAAGCACAAGAAGTTACGCACCATCCGTGCTGCTTGATGCAACACCGATTGGGTCGTGTCGAATCAGCGCTTAACATGCAGAGGTTACTCACCGTCCGTGCTGCTTGATGCAACACCGACTCGGTTAAGCACGTAGTAGGTTACGCACCTTTAAGATGCCTAGCTGCATGTCTCAACACTGACTGGGTTATGCACTGATCGGTCGTATCGATTCTACGTGTCACCTGCTCCAGCTCGTCTACACACGGTTCGGCGACGCAGCATCCCACGGTGCGTGCATCACAGACTGGGTTACACACCATGACGATTACGCAAAATCCATGCTGCATTCTGATTCGACGCACCATCCTGCTTGGTTACGCACATTTCAGTGACGCACCATCCGTTCTGCATGGTGTGTGCATCACCGACTGGGTTACACATAGTGTCTGTCACGCAAAATCCCCATGCATCCGGTCGTGTTATTGCGTCACGTAACTTGGGGCCGATAAAGTTACGTAAAATCCACACTGCATCTGGTCGTGTCGAATCAGCGTGTAACCTGTACAGGGCACCGTCCATGGAGTGTGATGCAACACCGAATGGGTCGTGTCGAATGCAGGTTACGCACCTTCCTTGATGCTTGATCCAACACTGAGTGGGTCGTGTCGTTGCATTGCGTAACCTAAAGGTTATGCAAAATCCAGACTGCATCCGGTCGTGTCTATTCAGCGAGTAACCTGCTCTGGTTACGCACCGTCCGTGCTACTTGATTGATGCAACACCGACTGGGTCGTGCCGAATCAGTGCGTAACATGCAGAGGTTACGCACCGTCCGTGCTACTTGATGCAACACCGACTCGGTTAAGCACGTAGTAGGTTACGCACCTTTAAGATGGCTGGTTGCATGGCTCCACACTGACTGGGTTATGCATTGATCGGTCGTGTCCATTCTACGATTCTACGCGTCACCTGCTCCAGCTTGGTTACACACGGTTCGGCGACGCAAATCCCATGGCGTGTGCATCACCGACTGGGTTACGCACCGTGATGGTTACGCAAAATCCATGCTGTATTCTAATTCGATGCACCATCCTGCTCGGTTAGGCACATTTCGGCGACGCACCATCCATTCTGCATGGTGCGTGCATCACCAACTGGATTACGCAAGGAGTCTGTCACGCAAAATCCACATGCATCCGGTCGTGTCGTTGCGTCGCGTAACCTGGGGCTGATTAAGTTACGCAAAATCCACACTGCATCAGATTGTGTCGAATCAGCGCGTAACCTGTACAGGGCACCATCCGTGGGGTGTGATGCAACACCGAATGGGCCGTGTCGAATGCAGCTTACGCACCATCCTTGATGCTTGATCCAACACTGACTGGGTCATGTCGTTGCATCGCGTAACCTAAACCCGCAAAGGTTACGAAAAATCCACACTGCATCCGGTCGTGTCGATTCAGCGTGTAACCTTCTCTGGTTACACACCATCCGTGCTGCTTGATTGATGCAACACCGACTGGGTCGTGTCGAATCAGCTCGTAACATGCAGAGGTTACACACCGTCCGTGCTGCTTGATGCCACACCGACTCGGTTAAGCACGTAGTAGGTTACGCACCTTTAAGACGGCTGGCTGCATAGCTCAACACGGACTGGGTTACAGACTGATCGGTCATGTCGATTCTACGCGTCACCTGCTCCAGCTCCATTACACACGGTTCGGCGACGCTGCATCCCATGGCGCGTGCATCACCGATTGGGTTACGCACCGCGACGATTACGCAAAATCCACACTGCATTCTGATTCGACGCACCATCCTGCTCGGTTACGGACGTATCTGCGACACACCATCCGTTCTGCATGGTGCGTGCATCACCGACTAGGTTACGCATGGAGTCTGTCACGCAAAATCCCCATGCATTCGGTCGTGTCGTTGCGTCGCGTAACCTGGGGCCGATAAAGTTACACAAACTCCACACTGCATACGGCCGTGTCGAATCAGCACGTAACCTGTACAGGGCACCGTCCGTGGAGTGTGATGCAACACCGAATGCGTCGTGTCAAATGCAGCTTACGGACCTTCCTTGATGCTTGATCCAACACTGATTGGGTCATGTCGTTGCATAGCGTAACCTAAACCCACAAGGTTACGCAAAATCCACGCTGCATCCGGTCGTGTCGATTCAGCGTGTAACCTGCTCTGGTTACGCACCGTCCGTGCTGATTGATTGATGCAACACCGACTAGGTCGTGTCGAATCAGCGCGTAACCACAAGAGGTTACGCACCATCCGTGCTGCTTGATGCAACACCGACTGGGTTGTGTCGAATCAGTCCTTCACATGCAGAGGTTACGCACCGTCCGTGCTGCTTGATGCAACACTGACTCGGTTAAGCAGTAGTAGGTTACGCACCTTTAAGACGGCTAGCTGCATGGCTCAACACTAACTGGGTTACGCACTGATCGGTCGTGTCGATTCTACACGTCACCTGCTCCAGCTCGGTTACACACGGTTCAGCAACGCAGCATCCCACGACGCGTGCATCACCGACTGGGTTACGCACCGCGACGGTTACGCAAAATCCATGCTGCATTCTGATTCGACACACCATCCAGCTCGGTTGCGCACGTTTCGGCGATGCACCATCCGTTCTGCATGGTGCGTGCATCACCGACTGGGTTACGCACAATGTCTGTCACGCAAAATACCCATGCATCCGGTCGTGTCATTACGTCGCGTAACCTGGGGTCGATAAAGTTACGCAAAATCCACACTGCATCCGGTCGTGTCGAATCAGTGTGTAACCTGTATCGGGCACCGTCCGTGGAGTGTGATGCAACAACGAATGGGTCGTGTCGAATGCAGCTTACGCACCTTCCTTGATGCTTGATCCAACATTGACTGGGTCGTGTCGTTGCATCGCGTAACCTAAACCCGCAAAGGTTACGCAAAATCCACACTGCTTCCGGTCATGTCGATTCGGCATGTTACCTGCTCTGGTTACGCTCCGTCCGTGCTGCTTGATTGATGCAACACCGACTGGGTCGTGTCGAATCAGCGCGTAACCACAAGAGGTTACGCACCATCCGTGCTGCTTGATGCAACACCGACTGGGTCGTGTCGAATCAGCGCTTGACATGCAGAGGTTACGCACCATTAGTGTTGCTTGATGCAACACCGACTCGGTTAAGCACGTAGTAGGTTACACACCTTTAACATGGCTAGCTGCATGGCTCAACACTGACTGGGTTACGCACTGATCGGTCGTGGTGATTCTACACGTCACCTGCAACAGCTCGGTTACACACGGTTCGGCGACGCAGCATCCCACAGTGCGTGCATCATCGACTGGGTTACGCACCGCGACGGTTACGCAAAATCCATGTTGCATTCTGATTCGACACACCATCCTGCTCGGTTACGCACGTTTCGGCGACGCACCATCTGTTCTGCATGGTGCGTGCATTACCAACTATGTTACGCACGGAGTCTGTCACGCAAAATCCCAATGCATCCGGTCGGGTCGTTGCGTTGCGTAACCTGGGGCCGATAAAGTTATGCAAAATAAATGTTGCATTCTGATTCGACGCACCATCCTGCTCGGTTACGCATGTATCGGCGACGCACCATCCGTTCTGCATGGTGCGTGCATCACCGACTGGGTTACGCACGGAGTCTGTCACGCAAAATCCGCGTGGACCCGGTCGTGTCATTGCGTTGCATAACCTGGGGTCGATAAAGTTACGCAAAATCCACACTGCATCCGGTTGTGTCGAATCAGCGTGTAACCTGTACAAGGCACCGTCCGTGGAGTGTGATGCAACACCGAATGGGTCGTGTCGAATGCAGCTTACGCACCTTCCTTGATGCTTGATCCAACACTGATTGGGTCGTGTCGTTGCATCGCGTAACCTAAACCCGCAAAGGTTACGCAAAATCCACGCTGCATCCGGTCGTGTCGATTCAGCGTGTAACCTGCTCTGGTTACGCACCGTCCATGTTGCTTGATTGATGCAACACTGATTTGG
The DNA here is from genome assembly GCA_036936925.1 of Cenchrus fungigraminus. NCBI lineage: Eukaryota > Viridiplantae > Streptophyta > Magnoliopsida > Poales > Poaceae > Cenchrus > Cenchrus fungigraminus. Next base: position 85,285,558 of record CM072779.1, on the reverse strand, counting down.
TCATGTCGAATCAGCGCGTAACCACAAGAGGATACACACCATCCATGCTGCTTGATGCAACACCGACTGGGTAGTGTCGGAACAGCGCGTAACATGCAGAGGTTACGCACCATCCGTGCTGCTTGATGCAACACCGACTGGGTTGTGTCGAATCAGTCCTTCACATGCAGAGGTTACGCACCGTCCGTGCTGCTTGATGCAACACTGACTCGGTTAAGCAGTAGTAGGTTACGCACCTTTAATACGGCTAGCTGCATGGCTCAACACTAACTGGGTTACGCACTGATCGGTCGTGTCGATTCTACGCGTCACCTGCTCCAGCTCGGTTACACACGGTTCAGCAACGCAGCATCCCACGACGCGTGCATCACCGACTGGGTTACGCACCGCGACGGTTACGCAAAATCCATGCTGCATTCTGATTCGACACACCATCCAGCTCGGTTGCGCACGTTTCGGCGATGCACCATCCGTTCTGCATGGTGCGTGCATCACCGACTGGGTTACGCACAATGTCTGTCACGCAAAATACCCATGCATCCGGTCGTGTCATTGCGTCGCGTAACCTGGGGTCGATAAAGTTACGCAAAATCCACACTGCATCCGGTCGTGTCGAATCAGTGTGTAACCTGTATAGGGCACCGTCCGTGGAGTGTGATGCAACAACGAATGGGTCGTGTCGAATGCAGCTTACGCACCTTCCTTGATGCTTGATCCAACACTGACTGGGTCGTGTCGTTGCATCGCGTAACCTAAACCCGCAAAGGTTACGCAAAATCCACACTGCATCCGGTCATGTCGATTCGGCATGTTACCTGCTCTGGTTACGCTCCGTCCGTGCTGCTTGATTGATGCAACACCGACTGGGTCGTGTCGAATCAGCGCGTAACCACAAGAGGTTACGCACCATCCGTGCTGCTTGATGCAACACCGACTGGGTCGTGTCGAATCAGCGCTTGACATGCAGAGGTTACGCACCATCCGTGTTGCTTGATGCAACACCGACTCGGTTAAGCACGTAGTAGGTTACACACCTTTAACATGGCTAGCTGCATGGCTCAACACTGACTGGGTTACGCACTGATCGGTCGTGGTGATTCTACACGTCACCTGCTCCAGCTCGGTTACACACGGTTCGGCGACGCAGCATCCCACAGTGCGTGCATCATCGACTGGGTTACGCACCGCGACGGTTACGCAAAATCCATGCTGCATTCTGATTCGACACACCATCCTGCTCGGTTACGCACGTTTCGGCGACGCACCATCTGTTCTGCATGGTGCGTGCATTACCAACTATGTTACGCACGGAGTCTGTCACGCAAAATCCCAATGCATCCGGTCGGGTCGTTGCGTTGCGTAACCTGGGGTCGATAAAGTTACGCAATATAAACGTTGCATTCTGATTCGACGCACCATCCTGCTCGGTTACGCATGTATCGGCAAGGCACCATCCGTTCTGCATGGTGCGTGCATCACCGACTGGGTTACGCACGGAGTCTGTCACGCAAAATCCGCATGCACCCGGTCGTATCATTGCGTTGCATAACCTGGGGTCGATAAAGTTACGCAAAATCCACACTGCATCCGGTCGTGTCGAATCAGCGTGTAACCTGTACCGGGCACCGTCCGTGGAGTGTGATGCAACACCGAATGGGTCGTGTCGAATGCAGCTTACGCACCTTCCTTGATGCTTGATCCAACACTGATTTGGTCGTGTCGTTGCATCGCGTAACCTAAACCCGCAAAGGTTACACAAAATCCACGCTGCATCCGGTCGTGTCGATTCAGCGTGTAACCTGCTCTGGTTACGCACCGTCCGTGTTGCTTGATTGATGCAACACTAATTTGGTCATGTCGAATCAGCGCGTAACCACAAGAGGTTACACACCATCCATGCTGCTTGATGCAACACCGACTGTGTCGTGTTGTATCAGCACGTAACATGTAGAGGTTACACACCGTCCATGCTGCTTGATGCAACACCGACTCGGTTAAGCACGTAGTAGGTTACACACCTTTAAGACGGCTGACTGCATGGCTCAACACTGACTGGGTTACGCACTGATCGGTCGTGTCGATTCTACGATTCTGCGCGTCACCTACTCCAGCTCGGTTACACACGGTTCGGCGACGCAGCATCCCATGGCGCGTGCATCACCGACTGGGTCATGCACTGCTTACGATTACAAAAAATCCATGTTGCATTCTGATTCGACGCACCATCCTGCTCGGTTACGCACGTTTCGGCGATGCACCATCCGTTCTACATGGTGCGTGCATCACCGACTGGGTTACGCACGGAGTCTGTCACGCAAAATCCCCTTGCATGCGGTCATGTCATTGCATCGCGTAACCTGGGGCCGATAAAGTAACACAAAATCCACGCTGCATCCGGTCATGTCGAATCTATGTGTAACATGTACAGGGCACCGTCCGTGGAGTGTGATGCAACACCGAATGGGTCGTGTCGAATGCAGCTTATGCACCTTCCTTGATGCTTGATCCAAACTGACTGGGTCGTGTCATTGCATCGCGTAACCTAAACTCGCAAAGGTTACGCAAAATCCACGCTGCATCCGGTCGTGTCAATTCAGCACGTAACCTGCACTGGTTACGCACCGTCCGTGCTGCTTGAGTGATGCAACACCGACTGGGTTACGCACGGAGTCTGTCACGTGAAATCCCTATGCATCCGGTCGTATTGTTGCATCACGTAACCAAGAGCCGATAAACTTACGCAAAATCCACGCTGCATCCGGTCGTGTCAATTCAGCGCGTAACCTGTACAGGGCACCGTCCGTGGAGTGTGATGCAACACCGAATGGGTCGTGTCAAATGCAGCTTACGCACAATCCTTGATGCTTGATCCATAACTGACTGGGTCGTGTCGTTGCATCGCGTAACCTAAACCCGCAAAGGTTACACAAAATCCATGCTGCATCCGGTCGTGTCGATTCAGCGTGTAACCTGCTCTGGTTACGCACCGTCCGTGCTGCTTGAGTGATGCAACACCGACTGGGTCGTGTCGAATTAGTGCGTAACCACAAGAGGTTACACACCATCCGTGCTGCTTGATGCAACTCCGACTGGGTCGTGTCGAATCAGCGCGTAACATGCAGAGGTTACGCACCGTCCGTGCTGCTTGATGCAACACCGACTCGGTTAAGCACATAGTAGGTTACGCACCTTTAAGACGTCTAGCTGCATGGCTCAACACTGACAGGGTTACGCACTGATCGGTCATGTCGATTCTACGCGTCACCTCCTCCAGCTCGGTTACCCACGGTTCGGTGATGCAGCGTCCCATGGCGCGTGCATCACCGACTGGGTTACGCACCGCGACGGTTACGCAAAATCCATGCTGCATTCTGATTCGACGCACCATCTTGCTCGTATACACATGTTTCGGCAACGCACCATCCGTTCTGCATGGTGCGTGCATCACTGACTGGGTTACGCACGGAGTCTGTCACGCAAAATTCCCATGCATCCGGTCATGTTGTTGCGTCGCGTTACATGGAGCCAATAAAGTTACGCAAAATCCACACTGCATCCGGTCGTGTCGAATCAGCGCGTAACCTGTACAGGGCACCATCCGTGGAGTGTGATGCAACACTGAATGGGTTGTGTCGAATGCCGCTTACGCACCTTCCTTGATGCTTGATCCAACACTAACTGGGTCGTGTCGTTGCATCACGTAACCTAAACCCGCAAAGGTTACGCAAAATCCACGCTGCATCCGGTCGTGTCGATTCAGCGTGTAACCTACACTGGTTACGCACCGTCCGTGCTGCTTGATTGATGCAACACCGACTGGGTTACGCACGTAGTCTGTCACGCAAAATCCCTATGCATCCGGTCGTATCATTGCATCGCGTAACCTGGGGCCGATAAAGTTACGCAAAATCCACGCTGCATGCGGTCGTGTCGATTCAGCGCGTAACCTGTACAGGGAACCATCCGTGGAGTGTGATGCAACACCAAATGGGTCGTGTCGAATGCAGCTTACGCACCGTCTTTAATGCTTGATCCAACACTGACTGGGTCGTGTCGTTGCATCGCGTAACCTAAACCCACAAAGGTTACGCAAAATCCACACTGCATCCGGTCGTGCCGATTCAGCGCGTAACCTGCACTGGTTACGCACCGTCCGTGGTGCTTGATTGATGCAACACAGACTGGGTTACGCATGGAGTCTGTCACGCAAAATCCCTATGCATCCGGTTGTATCATTTCATCGCGTAACATGGGGCCAATAAAGTTACGCAAAATCCACGATGCATCCGGTCGTGTCGATTCAGCGCGTAACCTGTACAGGGCACCGTCTGTGGAGAGTGATGCAACACCGAATGGGTCGTGTCGAATGCAGCTTACGCACCGTCCTTGATGCTTGATCCAACACTGATTGGGTCGTATTGTTGCATCGCGTAACCTAAACCCGCAAAGGTTACGCGAAAGCCACGCTGCATCCGGTCGTGTCGATTCAGCATGTAACCTGCACAGGTTAAGCACCGTCCGTGCTGCTTGATTGAGGCAACACCGAATGGGTCGTGTCGAATCAGCACGGAACCACAAGAGGTTACGCACCATCCGTGCAGCTTGATGCAACACGGATTGGGTCGTGTCGAATCAGCGCGTAACATGCAGAGGTTACACACCGTCCGTGCTGCTTGATGCCACACCGACTCGGTTAAGCATGTAGTAGGTAACGCACCTTTAAGACGACTGGCTGCATGGCTCAACACTGACTGGGTTACGCACTGATCGGTCGTGTTGATTCTACACGTCACCTGCTCTAGCTCGGTTACTTACGGTTCGGTGACGCAGCGTCCCATGGCGCGTGCATCACCGACTGGGTTACGCACCGCGATGGTTACGCAAAATCCAAGCCGCATTCTGATTACGCACCATCCTGCTCGATTACGCACGTTTCGGCGACGTGCCATCCATTCTGCATTGTGCGTGCATCATCGACTGGGTTACGCACGGAGTCTGTCACGCAAAATCCCCATGCATCCGGTCGTGTCGTTGCATCGCGTAACCTGGGCTCGATAAAGTTACGCAAAATCCACGCTGCATCTGGTCGTGTTGAATCAGCGTGTAACCTGTACAGGGCACCGTCCATGGAGTGTGATGCAACACCGAATGGGTCGTGTCGAATGCAGCTTACTAACCATCTTTGATGCTTGATCCAACACTGACTGGGTCGTGTCGTTGCATCGCGTAACCTAAACTCGCAATGGTTATGCAAAATCCACGCTGCATCTGGTCTTGTCGATTCAGCACGTAACCTGCACTGGTTATGCACCGTCCGTGCTGCTTGATTGACGCAACACCAACTGGGTTACGCACAGAGTCGGTCACGGAAAATCCCTATGCATCCGGTCATATCGTTGCATCGCGTAACCTGGGGCCGCTAAAGTTACGCAAAATCCACGCTACATCCGGTCGTGTCAATTCAGCGTGTAACCTGTATAGGGCACCATCCGTGGAGTGTGATGCAATACCGAATGGGTCGTGTCGAATGCAGCTAACGCACCGTCCGTGATGCTTGATCCATCACAGACCGGGTCGTGTCATTGCATCGCGTAACCTAAACCCGCAAAGGTTACGCAAAAGCCACACTGCATCCGGTCGTGTCGATTCAGCACGTAACCTGCACTGGTTACGCACCGTCCGTGCTGCTTGATTAACGCAACACCGACTGGGTTACACACGGAGTCTGTCACAGAAAATCCCTATGCATCCGATCGTATCGTTGCATCGCATAACTTGGTGCCGGTAAAGTTACGGAAAATCCACGTTGCATCCGATCGTGTCGATTCAGCGTGTATCCTGTACAGGGCACCATCCGTGGAGACAATGCAACACCGAATGGGTCGTGTCGAATGCAGCTTACGCACCGTGCTTGATGCTTGATCCAACACTGACTGGGTCATGTCGTTGCATCGCGTAACCTAAACGCGCAAAGTTTACGCAAAATCCACGGTACATCCGGTCATGTCGATTCAGCACGTAACCTGCACTGGTTACACACCGTCTGTGCTGCTTGATTGATGCAACACCGACTGGGTTACGCACGGAGTCTGTCACGCAAAATCCCTATGCATCCGGACGTATCATTTCATCGCGTAACCTTTGGCCGATAAAGTTACACAAAATCCACGCTGCATCCGGTCATGTCGATTCAGCACGTAACCTGCACTGGTTAAGCACCATCCGTGCTGCTTGATTGATGCAACACCGAATGGGTCGTGTCGAATCAGCACGGAACCACAAGAGGTTACGCACCATCCGTGCTGCTTAATGCAACACCGACTGGGTCGCGTCGAATCAGCATGTAACATGCAGAGGTTACGCACCATCCGTGCAGCTTGATGCAACACCAACTCAGTTAAGCACGTAGTAGATTACGCACCTTTAAGACGGCTGGCTGCATGGCTCAACACTGACTGGGTTACGCACTGATCGGTCATGTCGATTCTACGTGTCACCTGCTCCAGCTCGGTTACGCACGGTTCGGTGACGCAGCATCCCATGGCGCGTGCATCACCGACTGGGTTACGCACCGCGATGGTTACGCAAAATCCATGTTGCATTCTGATTCGACGCACCATCCTGCTCGGTTATGAACGTTTCGGCAACGCACCATCCGTTCTGCATGGTGAGTGCATCACTGACTGGGTTACGCACGGAGTCTGTCACACAAAATCCCCATGCATCCGGTCGTGTCGTTGCATCGTGTAACCTGGGCCCGATAAAGTTACGCAAAACCCATGCAGCATCCGGTCGTGTTGAATCAGCGTGTAACCTGTACAGGGCACCGTCCGTGGAGTGTGATGCAACACCGAATGGGTCATGTCGAATGCAGCTTACTCACCATCCTTGATGCTTGATCCAGCACTGACTGGGTCGTGTCGTTGCATCGCGTAACCTAAACTCGCAAAGATTACGAAAAATCCACACTGCATCCGGTCGTGTCGATTCAGCAAGTAACCTGCACTGGTTATGCACCGTGCGTGCTGCTTGATTGACGCAACACCGACTGGGTAACGCACGGAGTCTGTCACGGAAAATCCCTATGCATCCGGTCGTATCGTTGCATCGCGTAACCTGGGGCCGATAAAGTTACGCAAAATTCACGCTGCATCCGGTCGTGTCAATTCAGCGCGTAACCTGTACACGGCACCATCCGTGGAGTGTGATGCAACCCCGAATGGGTCGTGTCGAATGCATCTTACGCACCATCCTTGATGCTTGATCCAACACTGACTGGGTCGTGTCGTTGCATCGCGTAACCTAAACCCGCAAAGGTTACGCAAAATCAACGCTGCATCCGATCGTGTCGATTCAGTGTGTAACCTGCACTGGTTACGCACCGTCCGTGCTGCTTGATTGATGCAACACCGACTGGGTTACGCACGGAGTCTGTCATGCAAAATCCCTATGCATCCGGTCGTATCATTTCATCGCGTAACCTGGGGCCGATAAAGTTACGCAAAATCCACGATGCATCCGGTCGTGTTGATTCAGCGCGTAACCTATACAAGGCACCGTCCGTGGAGAGTGATGCAACACTGAATGGGTCGTGTCGAATGCAGCTTACGCACCGTCCTTGATGCTTGATCCAACACTGATTGGGTCGTGTCGTTGCATCGCGTAACCTAAACCCGCAAAGGTTATGCAAAATCCACGCTGCATCCGGTCCTGTCGATTCAGCACGTAACCTACACTGGTTAAGCACCGTGAGTGCTGCTTGATTGATGCAACACCGACTGGGTCGTGTCGAATCAGCGCATAACATGTAGAGGTTACGCACCGTCTGTGCTGCTTGATGCCACACCCACTCGGTTAAGCACGTAGTAGGTTACGCACCTTTAAGACGGCTGGCTGCATGGCAAAACCCTGACTGGGTTACACACTGATCAGTCGTGTCGATTCTACGTGTCACCTGCTCTAGCTCGGTTACACACGGTTCGGTGATGTAGCATCCCATGGCGCGTGCATCACCGACTGGGTTACGCACCACGACGCTTACGCAAAATCCTTGCTGCATTCTGATGACGCACCATCCTGCTCGGTTACGCATGTTTCGGCGACGCACCATCCGTTCTGCATGGTGAGTGCATCACCAACTAGGTTACGCACGGAGTCTGTCACACAAAATCCCCATGCATCCGGTCGTGTCGTTGCATCGCGTAACCTGGGCCCGATAAAGTTACGATAAATCCACACTGCATTCGGTCGTGTTGAATCAGCGTGTAACCTGTACAGGGCACCGTCCGTGGAGTGTGATGCAACGCCGAATGGGTCGTGTCGAATGCAGCTTACGCACCGTCCTTGATGCTTGATCCAACACTGACTGGGTTGTGTCGTTGCATCACATAACCTAAACCAGCAAAGGTTACGCAAAATCTATGTTGCATCTGGTTGTGTCGATTCAGCACGTAACCTGTACTGGTTAAGCACCGTCCGTGCTGATTGATGCAACACCGACTGGGTCGTGTCGAATGCAGCTTACGCACCGTCCTTGATGCTTGATCCAACACTGACTGCGTCGTGTCGTTGCATCGCGTAACCTAAACCCGCAAAGGTTACGCAAAATCCACGCTGCATCCGGTCGTGTCGATTCAGCGCGTAACCTGCTCTGGTTAAGCACCGTCCGTGCTGCTTGATGGATGCAGCACCGAATGGGTCGTGTCGAATCAGCACAGAACCACAAGAGGTTACGCACCATCCGTGCTGCTTGATGCAACACCGACTAGGTCGTGTCGAATCAGCGCGAAACATGCAGAGGTTACGCACCGTCCGTGCTGCTTGATGCCACACCGACTCGGTTAAGCACGTAGTAGGTTATGCACCTTTAAGACGGCTGGCTGCATGGCTCAACACTGACTGGGTTACGCACTGATCGGTCGTGTCGATTCTACGTGTCACCTGCTCCAGCTCGGTTACGCACAGTTCGGTGACGCAGCGTCCCATGGCACGTGCATCACCGACTGGGTTACGCACCGCGACGGTTACGCAAAATCCGTGCTGCATTCTGATTCGACGCACCATCCTTATTGGTTACGCACGTTTCGGCAATGCACCATCCGTTTTGCATGCTGCGTGCATCACCGACTGGGTTACGCACGGAGTCTGTCACGAAAAATCACCATGCATCCGGTCGTGTCGTTGCATCGCGTAACCTGGGCCCGATAAAGTTACGCAAAATCCACGCTGCATCCGGTCATGTCGAATCAGCGCGTGACCTGTACAGGGCACCGTCCGTGGAGTGTGATGCAACACCGAATGGGTCGAGTCGAATGTAGCTTACGCACCGTCCTTGATGCTTGATCCAACACTGACTGGGTCGTGTCGTTGCATCGCGTAACCTAAACCCGCAAAGTTTACGCAAAATCCACACTGCAACCGGTCGTGTCGATTCAGCGTGTAACCTGCACTAGTTACGCACCGTCTGTGCTGCTTGATTGATGCAACACGGACTGGGTTACGCACGGAGTCTGTCACGCAAAATCCCTATGCATCCGGTCGTATCATTTCATCACGTAACCTGGGGCCGATAAAGTTACGCAAAATCCACGATGCATCCGGTCGTGTCGATTCAGCGCGTAACATGTACAGGGCATCGTTCGTGGAGAGTGATGCAACACCGAATGGGTCATGTCGAATGCAGCTTACGCACCGTCCTTGATGCCTGATCCAACACTGACTGGGTCGTGTCGTTGCATCAAGTAACCTAAACCCGCAAAGGTTACGCAAAATCCACGCTGTATCCGGTCGTGTCGATTCAGCACGTAACCTGCACTGGTTAAGCACCATCCGTGCTGCTTGATGGATGCAACACCGACTGGGTCGTGTCGAATCAGCGCGTAACATACAGAGGTTACGCACCGTCCGTGCTGCTTGATGCCACACCGACTCGGTTAAGCACGTAGTAGGTTACGCACCTTTAAGATGGCTGGCTGCATGGCTCAACACTGACTGGGTTACGCACTGGTCGGTCGTGTTGATTCTACACGTCACCTGCTCTAGCTCGGTTACGCACAGTTCGGTGATGCAGCGTCCCATGGCGCGTGCATCACCGACTGGGTTATGCACCACGACGGTTACGCAAAATCCATTCTGCATTCTGATTACGCACCATCCTGCTCGGTTATGCATGTTTCGGAGACGTACCATCCATTCTGCATGGTGCGTGGATCACCGACTGGGTTACGCACGGAGTCTGTCACGCAAAATCCCCATGCATCCGGTCGTGTCGTTACATCGTGTAAACTGGGCCCGATAAAGTTACGCAAAATCCACGCTGCATCCGGTCGTGTTGAATCAGCATGTAACCTGTACGGGGCACCATCCGTGGAGTGTGATGCAACACCGATTGGGTCGTGTCGAATGCAGCTTACTCACCATCCTTGATACTTGATCCAACACTGACTGGGTCGTGTCGTTGCATCGCGTAACCTAAACTCGCGAAGGTTAAGCAAAATCCATGCTGCATCCGGTCGTGTCGATTCAGCACGTAACCTGCACTGGTTATGCACCGTCCGTGCTGCTTGATTGACGCAACACTGACTGGGTTACGCACGGAGTCTGTCACGGAAAATCCCTAAGCATCCGGTCGTATCGTTGCATCACGTAACCTGGGGCCGATAAAGTTACGCAAAATCCACGCTGCATCCGGTCGTGTCGATTCAGCGCGTAACCTGTACAGGGCACTATCCGTGGAGTGTGATGCAACACCGAATGGGTCATGTCGAATGCATCTTACGCACCGTCCTTGATGCTTGATCCAACACTGACTGGGTCGTGTCGTTGCATCGCGTAACCTAATCCCGCAAATGTTACGGAAAATCCACGCTGCATCCGATCGTGTCGATTCAGCGTGTAACCTGCACTGGTTACGCACCGTCCGTGCTGCTTGATTGATGCAACACCGATTGGATTACGCACGGAGTCTGTCACGCAAAATCCCTATGCATCTGGTCGTATCATTTCATCATGTAACCTGGGGCCGATAAAGTTACGCAAAATACATGATGCATCCGGTCGTGTCGATTCAGCGCGTAACCTGTACAGGACACCGTCCGTGGAGAGTGATGCAACACCGAATGGGTCGTGTCGTTGCATCGCGTAACCTAAACCCGCAAAGGTTATGCAAAATCCACGCTGCATCCGGTCGTGTCGATTCAGCACATAACCTGCACTGGTTAAGCACCGTCCATGCTGCTTGATTGATGCAACACCGACTGGGTCGTGTCGAATCAGCGTCTAACATGCAGAGGTTACGCACCATCCGTGCTGCTTGATGCCACACCGACTCGGTTAAGTACGTAGTAGGTTACACACCTTTAAGACGGCTGGCTCCATGGCTCAACACTGACTGGGTTACGCACTGATCGGTCGTGTCGATTCTACGTGTCACCTGCTCTAGCTCGGTTACGCACGGTTCGGTGACGTAGCGTCCCATGGCGCGTGCATCACCGACTGGGTTACGCACCACGACGGTTACGCAAAATCCATGCTGCATTCTGATGACGCACCATCCTGCTCGGTTATGCACGTTTCGGCGACGCACCATCCGTTCTGCATGGTGCGTGCATCACCGACTGGGTTTCGGACGGAGTTTGTCACGCAAAATCCCCATGCATCCGGTCGTGTCGTTGCATCACGTAACCTGGGCCTGATAAAGTTACGCAAAATCCACGCTGCATTCGGTCGTGTTGAATCAGCGTGTAACATGTACAGGGCACCGTCCGTGGAGTGTGATGCCACACTGAATGGGTCGTGTCGAATGCAGCTTACGCACCGTCTTTGATGCTTGATCCAACACTGACTGAGTCATGTCGTTGCATCACATAACCTAAACCAGCAAAGGTTACGCAAAATCTATGTTGCATCCGCTTGTGTCGATTCAGCGCGTAACCTGCACTGGTTAAGCACCGTCCGTGCTGATTGATGCAACACCGACTGGGTCGTGTCGAATGCAGCTTACGCACCGTCCATGATGCTTGATCCAACACTGACTGGGTCGTGTCGTTGCATCGCGTAACCTAAACCCGCAAAGGTTACGCAAAATCCATGTTGCATCCGGTCGTGTCGATTCAGCGCGTAACGTGCACTGGTTAAGCACCGTCCGTGCTGCTTGATTGATGCAACACCGAATGGGTCGTGTCGAATCAGCACAGAACCACAAGAGGTTACGCACCATCCGTGCTGCTTGATGCAACACCGACTGGGTCGTGTCGAATCAGCGCGTAACATGCAGAGGTTATGCACCTTCCGTGCTGCTTGATGCAACACCGACTCGGTTAAGCACGTAGTAGGTTACGCACCATTAAGACAGCTAGCTGCATGGCTCAACACTGACTGGGTTACGCACTGATCGGTCGTGTCAATTCTACGTGTAACCTCCTCCAGCTCGGTTACGCATGGTTCGGTGACGCAGCGTCCCATAGCGCGTGCATCACCGACTGGGTTACGCACCGCGACGGTTACGCAAAATCCATGATGCATTCTGATTCGACGCACCATCCTACTCGGTTATGAACGTTTCAGCAACGCACCATCCATTCTACATGGTGCGTGCATCACCGACTGGGTTACGTACAGAGCCTGTCACGCAAAATCCCCATGCATCCGGTCGTGTCGTTGCATCGCGTAACCTGGGGCCGATAAAGTTACGCAAAATCCACGCTGCATCCGGTCGTGTCGAATCAGCGCGTGACCTGTACAGGGCACCGTCCGGGGAGTTTGATGCAACACCGAATGGGTCGTGTCGAATGCTGCTTACTCACCATCCTTGATGCTTGATCCAACACTGACTGGGTCGTGTCGTTGCATCGCGTAACCTAAACCCGCAAAGGTTACGATAAATCCATGGTGCATCCGATCGTGTCGATTCAGCGTGTAACCTGCACTGGTTACGCACCGTCCGTGCTGCTTGATTGATGCAACACTGACTGGATTACGCACGGAGTCTGTCACGCAAAATCCCTATGCATCTGGTCGTATCATTTCATCATGTAACCTGGGGCCGATAAAGTTACGCAAAATACACGATGCATCCTGTCGTGTCGATTCAGCGCGTAACCTGTACAGGACACCGTCCGTGGAGAGTGATGCAACACCGAATGGGTCGTGTCGTTGCGTCGCGTAACCTAAACCCGCAAAGGTTATGCAAAATCCACGCTGCATCCGGTCGTGTCGATTCAGCACATAACTTGCACTGGTTACGCACCGTTCGTGCTGCTTGATGCCACACCGACTCGGTTAAGCACGTAGTAGGTTACGCACCTTTAAGACGGCTGGCTGCGTGGCTCAACACTGACTGGGTTACGCACTGATCGGTCGTGTCGATTCTACGCGTCACCTGCTCTAGCTCGGTTACGCACGGTTCGGTGACGTAGCGTCCCATGGTGCGTGCATCACCGACTGGGTTACGCACCGCGACGGTTACGCAAAATCCATGCTGCATTCTGATGACGCACCATCCTGCACGGTTATGCACGTTTCGGCGACACACCATCCGTTCTGCATGGTGCGTGCATCACCGACTGGGTTCCGCACAGAGTCTGTCACGCAAAATCCCCATGCATCCGGTCATGTCGTTGCATCGCGTAACCTGGGCCTGATAAAGTTACGCAAAATCCACGCTGCATTCGGTCGTGTTGAATCAGCGTGTAACCTGTACAGGGCACCGTCTGTGGAGTGTGATGCAACACTGAATGGGTCGTGTCGAATGCAGCTTACGCACCGTCCTTGATCCTTGATCCAACACTGACTGGGTCGTGTCGTTGCATCACATAACCTAAACCAGCAAAGGTTACGCAAAATCTATGTTGCATCCGGTTGTGTCGATTCAGCGTGTAACCTGCACTGGTTAAGCACCGTCCGTGCTGATTGATGCAACACCGACTGGGTCGTGTCGAATGCAGCTTATGCACCGTCCTTGATGCTTGATCCAACACTGACTGGGTCGTGTCGTTGCATCGCGTAACCTAAACCCGCAAAGGTTACGCAAAATCCACGCTGCATCCGGTCGTGTCGATTCAGCGCGTAACGTGCACTGGTTAAGCACCGTCCGTGCTGCTTGATTGATGCAACACCGAATGGGTCGTGTCGAATCAGCACGGAACCATAAGAGGTTACGCACCATCCGTGCTGCTTGATGCAACACCGACTGGGTCGTGTCGAATCAGCGCGTAACATGCAGAGGTTATGCATCTTCCGTGCTGCTTGATGCAACACCGACTCGGTTAAGCACGTAGTAGGTTACGCACCATTAAGACAGCTGGCTGCATGGCTCAACACTGACTGGGTTACGCACTGATCGGTCGTGTCGATTCTACGTGTAACCTCCTCCAGCTTGGTTACGCATGGTTCGGTGACGCAGCGTCCCATAGCGCGTGCATCACCGACTGGGTTACGCACCACGACGGTTACGCAAAATCCATGCTGCATTCTGATTCGACGCACCATCCTGCTCAGTTATGAACATTTCAGCAATGCACCATCCGTTCTGCATGGTGCGTGCATCACCGACTGGGTTACGTACAGAGCCTGTCACGCAAAATCCCCATGCATCCGGTCGTGTCGTTGCATCGCGTAACCTGGGGCCGATAAAGTTACGCAAAATCCACGCTGCATCCGGTCGTGTCGAATCAGCGCGTGACCTGTACAGGGCACCGTCCGGGGAGTTTGATGCAACACCGAATGGGTCGTGTCGAATGCGGCTTACTCACCATCCTTGATGCTTGATCCAACACTGACTGGGTCGTGTCGTTGCATCGCGTAACCTAAACCCGTAAAGGTTACGGAAAATCCACACTGCATCAGGTCGTGTCGATTCAGCATGTAACCTGCACTGGTTACGCACCGTCCGTGCTGCTTGATTGATGCAACACCAACTAGATTACGCACGGAGTCTGTCACGCAAAATCCCTATGCATCTGGTCGTATCATTTCATCATGTAACCTGGGGCTGATAAAGTTACACAAAATACACGATGCATCCGGTCGTGTCGATTCAGCGCGTAACCTGTGCAGGACACCGTCCGTGGAGAGTGATGCAACACCGAATGGGTCGTGTCGTTGCATCGCGTAACCTAAACCTGCAAAGGTTACGCAAAATCCACGCTGCCTCCGGTCGTGTCGATTCAGCGCGTAACCTGCACTAGTTAAGCACCGTCCGTGCTGCTTGATTTATGCAACACCGACTGGGTCGTGTCGAATCAGCGCGTAACCACAAGAGGTTACGCACCATCCGTGCTGCTTGATGCAACACCAACTGGGTTAAGGACGTAGTAGGTTACGCACCTTTAAGACGGCTGGCTGCATGGCTCAACACTGACTGGGTTACGCACTGATCGGTCGTGTCGATTCTACGCGTCACCTGCTCCAGCTCGGTTAGGTACGGTTCGGCGACGCAGCATCCCATGGCGCGTGCAACAACGACTGAGTTACGCACTGTGAAGGTTACGCAAAATCCATGCTGCATTCTGATTCGACGCACCATCCTGCTCGGTTACGCACGTTTCGGAGACGCACCATCCGTTCTGCATGGTGCGTCCATCACCGACTGGGTTACGCACGGAGTCTGTCACGCAAAATCCCCAAGCATCCGGTCGTGTCGTTGCATCGCGTAACCTGGGGCCAATAAAGTTACGCAAAATCCACGCTGCATCCGGTCGTGTCGATTCAGCGTGTAACCTATACAGGGCACCGTCCGTGGAGAGTGATGCAACACCGAATGGGTCGTGTCTAATGCAGCTTACGAACCGTCCTTGATGCTTGATCCAACACTGACTTTGTCGTGTCATTGCATCACGTAACCTAAACCCGCAAAGGTTACACAAAATCCACGCTGGAACCGGTCGTGTCGATTCAGGGCGTAACCTGCACTGGTTACGCAGCGTCTGTGCTGCTTGATTGATGCAGCACCGACTGGGTCGTGTCAAATCAGCGTGTAACATGCAGAGGTTACGCACCGTCCGTGCTGCTTGATGCCACACCGAATAGGTTAAGCACGTAGTAGGTTACGCACCTTTAAGATGGCTGGCTGCATGGCTCAACACTGACTGGGTTACGCACTGATCGGTCGTGTCAATTCTACGCATCACCTGCTCCAGCTCGGTTACGCACGGTTCGGCGACGCAGCGTCCCATGGCGCGTGCATCACCGACTGGGTTACGCACTGCGACGGTTACGCAAAATCCATGCTGCATTCTGATTCGACGCACCATCCTGCACGGTTACGCACGTTTCTGAGATGCACCATCCGTTCTGCATGGTGCGTGCATCACCGACTGGGTTACGCACGGAGTCTGTCATGCAAAATCCCCGTGCTTCCGGTCGTGTCGTTGCATCGCGTAACCTGGGGCCGGTAAAGTTACGCAAAATCCACGCCGCATCTGGTCGTGTCGATTCAGCGCGTAACCTGTACATAGCACCGTCCGTGGAGAGTGATGCAACACCGAATGGGTCGTGTCGAATACAGCTTACGCACCGTCCTTGATGCTTGATCCAACACTGACTGGGTCGTGTCGTTGCATCACGTAACCAAAACCCGCAAAGGTTACGCAAAATCCACGCTGCATCCGGTCGTGTCGATTCTGCGCGTAACCTGCACCGGTTAAGCACCGTCCGTGCTGCTTGATTTATGCAACACCGACTGGGTCGTGTCGAATCAGCGCGTAACCACAAGAGGTTATGCACCATCCGTGCTGCTTGATGCAACACCAACTTGGTCATGTCTAATCAGCGCGTAACATGCAGAGGTTACGCACCATCCGTGCTGCTTGATGCAACACCGACTTGGTTAAGGACGTAGTAGGTTACGCACTTTTAAGACGGCTGGCTGCATGGCTCAACACTAACTGGGTTACGCACTGATCGGTCGTGTCGATTCTACGCGTCACCTGCTCCAGCTCGGTTAGGCACGGTTCGGCGACGCAGCATCCCAGGGCGCGTGCATCAACGACTGAGTTACGCACTGTGACGGTTACGCAAAATCCATGCTGCATTCTGATTCGACGCACCATCCTGCTCGGTTACGCACGTTTCGGAGACGCACCATCCGTTCTGCATGGTGCGTGCATCACCGACTGGGTTACGCACGGAGTCTGTCACACAAAATCCCCAAGCATCCGGTCGTGTCGTTGCATCGCGTAACCTGGGGCCAATAAAGTTACGCAAAATCCACGCTGCATCCGGTCGTGTCGATTCAGCGTGTAACCTATACAGGGCACCGTCCGTGGAGAGTGATGCAACACCGAATGGGTCGTGTCTAATGCAGCTTACGAACCGTCCTTGATGCTTGATCCAACACTGACTTTGTCGTGTCATTGCATCACGTAACCTAAACCCGCAAAGGTTACACAAAATCCACGCTGGAACCGGTCGTGTCGATTCAGGGCGTAACCTGCACTGGTTACGCAGCGTCTGTGCTGCTTGATTGATGCAGCACCGACTGGGTCGTGTCAAATCAGCGTGTAACATGCAGAGGTTACGCACCGTCCGTGCTGCTTGATGCCACACCGAATAGGTTAAGCACGTAGTAGGTTACGCACCTTTAAGATGGCTGGCTGCATGGCTCAACACTGACTGGGTTACGCACTGATCGGTCGTGTCAATTCTACGCATCACCTGCTCCAGCTCGGTTACGCACGGTTCGGCGACGCAGCGTCCCATGGCGCGTGCATCACCGACTGGGTTACGCACTGCGACGGTTACGCAAAATCCATGCTGCATTCTGATTCGACGCACCATCCTGCACGGTTACGCACGTTTCTGAGATGCACCATCCGTTCTGCATGGTGCGTGCATCACCGACTGGGTTACGCACGGAGTCTGTCATGCAAAATCCCCGTGCTTCCGGTCGTGTCGTTGCATCGCGTAACCTGGGGCCGGTAAAGTTACGCAAAATCCACGCCGCATCTGGTCGTGTCGATTCAGCGCGTAACCTGTACATAGCACCGTCCGTGGAGAGTGATGCAACACCGAATGGGTCGTGTCGAATACAGCTTACGCACCGTCCTTGATGCTTGATCCAACACTGACTGGGTCGTGTCGTTGCATCACGTAACCAAAACCCGCAAAGGTTACGCAAAATCCACGCTGCATCCGGTCGTGTCGATTCTGCGCGTAACCTGCACCGGTTAAGCACCGTCCGTGCTGCTTGATTTATGCAACACCGACTGGGTCGTGTCGAATCAGCGCGTAACCACAAGAGGTTATGCACCATCCGTGCTGCTTGATGCAACACCAACTTGGTCATGTCTAATCAGCGCGTAACATGCAGAGGTTACGCACCATCCGTGCTGCTTGATCCAACACCGACTTGGTTAAGGACGTAGTAGGTTACGCACTTTTAAGACGGCTGGCTGCATGGCTCAACACTAACTGGGTTACGCACTGATCGGTCGTGTCGATTCTACGCGTCACCTGCTCCAGCTCGGTTAGGCACGGTTCGGCGACGCAGCATCCCAGGGCGCGTGCATCAACGACTGAGTTACGCACTGTGACGGTTACGCAAAATCCATGCTGCATTCTGATTCGACGCACCATCCTGCTCGGTTACGCACGTTTCGGAGACGCACCATCCGTTCTGCATGGTGCGTGCATCACCGACTGGGTTACGCACGGAGTCTGTCACACAAAATCCCCAAGCATCCGGTCGTGTCGTTGCATCGCGTAACCTGGGGCCGATAAAGTTACGCAAAATCCACACTGCATCCGGTCGTGTCGATTCAGCGTGTAACCTATACAGGGCACCGTCCGTGGAGAGTGATGCAACACCGAATGGGTCGTGTCTAATGCAGCTTACGAACCGTCCTTGATGCTTGATCCAACACTGACTTGGTTGTGTCATTGCATCACGTAACCTAAACCCGCAAAGGTTACACAAAATCCACGCTGGAACCGGTCGTGTCGATTCAGCGCGTAACCTGCACTGGTTACACAGCGTCTGTGCTGCTTGATTGATGCAACACCGACTGGGTCGTGTCGAATCAGCGTGTAACATGCAGAGGTTATGCACCATCCGTGCTGCTTGATGCCACATCGACTAGTTAAGCACGTAGTGGGTTACGCACCTTTAAGACGGCTGGCTGCATGGCTCAACACTGACTGGGTTACGCACTGATCGGTCATGTCAATTCTACGCATCACCTGCTCCAGCTCGGTTACGCATGTTTCTGAGACGCACCATCCGTTCTGCATGGTGCGTGCATCACCGACTGGGTTACGCACGGAGTCTGTCTTGCAAAATCCCCATGCATCCGGTCGTGTCGTTGCATCGCGTAACCTGGGGCCGGTAAAGTTACACAAAATCCACGCTGCATCCGGTCGTGTCGATTCAGCGTGTAACCTATACAGGGCACCGTCCGTGGAGAGTGAAGGAACACGGAATGGGTCGTGTCGAATCAGCGCAGAACCACAAGAGGTTACGCACCATCCGTGCTGCTTGATGCAACACCGACTGGGTCGTGTCGAATCAGCGCGTAACATGCAGAGGTTATGCACTGTCCGTGCTGCTTGATGCAACACCGACTCGGTTAAGAACGTAGTAGGTTACGCACCATTAAGACGGCTAGCTGCATGGCTTAACACTGACTGGGTTACGCACTGATTGGTCGTGTCGATTCTACGCGTCACCTGCTCCAGCTCGGTTACGCACGGTTCGACGACGTAGCGTCCAATGGCGCGTGCATCACCGACTGGGTTACGCACTGCGACGGTTACGCAAAATCCATGCTGCATTCTGATTCGACGCACCATCCTGCTCGGTTACGCACGTTTCGGAGACGCACCATCCATTCTGCATGGTGCGTGCATCACCGACTGGGTTACGCACGGAGTCTGTCACGCAAAATCCCCATGCATCCGGTCGTGTAGTTGCATCGCGTAACCTAGGACCGATAAAGTTTCGCAAAATCCACGTTGCATCCGGTCATGTCGATTCAGCGCGTAACCTATACAGGGCACCGTCCGTGGAGAGTGATGCAACACCGAATGGGTCGTGTCGAATCAGCGAGGAACCACAAGAGGTTACGCACCATCCGCGCTGCTTGATGCAAGACCGACTGGGTCGTGTCAAATCAGCGCGTAACATGCAAAGGTTACGCACCGTCCGTGCTGCTTGATGCAACACCGACTCGGTTAAGCACGTAGTAGGTTACGCACCTTTAAGATGGCTGGCTGCATGGCTCAACACTAACTGAGTTACGCACTGATCGGTCGTGTCGATTCTACGCGTCACCTGCTCCAGCTCGGTTACGCACAGTTCGACGACGCAGCATCCCATGGCGCATGCATCACTGACTGGGTTACACACTGCGACGGTTACGCAAAATCCATGCTGCATTCTGATTCGACGCACCATCCTACTTGGTTACGCACGTTTCGGAGATGCACCATCCATTCTGCATGGTGCGTGCATCACCGACTGGGTTACGCACGGAGTCTGTCACGCAAAATCCCCATGCATCCGGCCGTGTCGTTACATGACGTAACCTGGGACCGATAAAGTTATGTAAAATCCACGCTGCATCCGGTCGTGTCGATTCAGCGCGTAACCTATACAAGGCACCGTCCGTGGAGAGTGATGCAACACCGAATGGGTCGTGTCGAATGCAGCTTATGCACCGTCCTTGATGCTTGATCCAACACTGACTGGGTCGTGTTGTTGCATCGTGTAACCTAAACCCGCAAAGATTACGCAAAATCCACGCTGCATCCGGTCGTGTCGATTCAGCGCATAACCTACACTGGTTACGCACTTTCCGTGCTGCTAGATTGATGCAACCCCGACTGGGTCGTGTCGAATCAGCACGTAACCACAAGAGGTTATGCACCATCCGTGCTGCTTGATACAACACCGACTGGGTCGTGTCGAATCATCACGTAACATGCAGAGGTTACGCACGGTCCGTGCTGCATGATGCCACACCGCCTCGGTTAAGGACGTAGTAAGTTACACACCGTTAAGACGGCTGGCTGCATGGCTCAACAATGACTGGGTTACGCACTGATCGGTCGTGTTGATTCTACGTGTCACCTGCTCCAGCTCGGTTACGCACAGTTCGGCGACGCAGCGTCCCATGGCGCATGCATCACCGACTGGGAAACGCACTGCGATGGTTACGCAAAATCCATGCTGCATTCTGATTCGACGCACCATCCTGCTCGGTTACGCACATTTCGGAGACGCACCATCTGTTCTGCATGGTGCGTGCATCACCGACTGGGTTACGCACGGAGTCTGTCACGCAAAATCCCCATGCATCCGGTCGTGTCGTTGCAACACGTAACCTGGGGCCGATAAAGTTACGCAAAATCCACGCTGCATCCGGTCATGTCGATTCAGCGCGTAACCTATACAGAGCACCGTCCGTGGAGAGTGATGCAACACCGAATGGGTCATGTCGAATGCAGCTTACGCACCGTCCTTGATGCTTGATCCAACACTGACTGGGTCGTGTTGTTGCATGGCGTAACCTAAACTCGCAAACGTTACGCAAAATCCACGCTGCATCCTTTCGTGTCGATTCAGCGCGTAACCTGCACTGGTTACGCACCGTCCATGCTGCTAGATTGATGCAACACCGACTGGGTCATGTCGAATCAGCGCATAACCACAAGAGGTTACGCACCATCCGTGCTGCTTGATACAACACCGACTGGGTCGTGTCGAATCATCACGTAACATGAAGAGGTTACGCACCGTCCGTGCTGCTTGATGCCACACCGCCTCGGTTAAGCACGTAGTAGGATACACACCGTTAAGACGGCTGGCTGCATGGCTCAACACTGACTGGGTTCAACACTGATCGGTCGTGTCGATTCTACACGTCACCTGCTCCAGCTCGGTTACGCACGGTTCGGCGACGTAGCGTCCCATGGTGCGTGCATCACCGACTGGGATACGCACTGTGACAGTTACGCAAAATCTATGCTGCATTCTGATTCGACGCACCATCCTGTTCGGTTACACACATTTCGGAGACGCATCATCCGTTCTGCATGGTGCGTGCATCACCGACTGGGTTATGCACGGAGTCTATCACGCAAAATCCCCATGCATCCGGTCGTGTTGTTGCATCGCGTAACCTGGGGCCGATAAAGTTACGCAAAATCCACGCTGCATCCGGTCGTGTTGATTCAGCGCGTAACCTATACAGGGCACCGTCCGTGGAGAGTGATGCAGCACCGAATGGGTCGTGTCGAATGCAGCTTACGCACCGTCCTTGATGCTTGATACAACCCTGACTGGGTCGTGTTGTTGCATCGCGTAACCTAAACTCGCAAAGGTTACGCAAAATCCACGCTGCATCCTTTCGTGTCGATTCAGCGCGTAACCTGCACTGGTTACGCACCGTCCGTGCTGCTAGATTGAGGCAACACCGACTGGGTCGTGTCGAATCAGCGCGTAACCACAAGAGGTTACGCACCATCCGTGCTACTTGATGCAACACCGACTGGGTCGTGTCGAATCAACGAGTAACATGCAGAGGTTACGCACCGTCTGTGCTGCTTGATGCCACACCGACTCGGTTAAGCACATAGTAGGTTACGCACCTTTAAGACGGCTGGCTGCATGGCTCAACACCGACTGGGTTACGCACTGATCGGTCGTGTCGATTCTACGCGTCACCTGCTCCAGCTCGGTTACGCACGGTTCGGTGACGCAGCGTCCCAAGGCGCGTGCATCACTGACTGGGTTACGCACTGTGACGGTTACGCAAAATCCATGCTGCATTCTGATTCGACGCACCATCCTGCTCGGTTACGCACGTTACGGAGACGCACCATCCGTTCTGCACGGTGCGTGCATCACCGACTGGGTTACGCACGGAGTCTGTCACGCAAAATCCCCATGCATCCGGTCGTGTCGTTGTATCGCGTAACCTGGGGCCGATAAAGTTACGCAAAATCCACGCTGCATCCAGTCGTGTCGATTCAGCGCGTAACCTATACAGGGCACCGTCTGTGGTGAGTGATGCAACACGGAATGGGTCGTGTCGAATGCAGCTTACGCACCATCCTTGATGCTTGATCCAACACTGACTGGGTCGTGTTGTTGCATGGCGTAACCTAAACTCGCAAACGTTACGCAAAATCCACGCTGCATCCTTTCGTGTCGATTCAGCGCGTAACCTGCACTGGTTACGCACCGTCCGTGCTGCTAGATTGATGCAACACCGACTGGGTCATTTCGAATCAGCGCGTAACCACAAGAGGTTACGCACCATCCGTGCTGCTTGATACAACACGGACTGGGTCGTGTCGAATCATCACGTAACATGAAGAGGTTACGCACCGTCCGTGCTGCTTGATGCCACACCGCCTCGGTTAAGCACGTAGTAGGTTACACACCGTTAAGATGGCTGGCTGCATGCCTCAACACTGACTGGGTTACACACTGATCGGTCGTGTCGATTCTACACGTCACCTGCTCCAGCTCGGTTACGCACGGTTCGGCGACGCAGCGTCCCATGGTGCGTGCATCACCGACTGGGATACGCACTGCGACGGTTACACAAAATCCATGCTGCATTCTGATTCGACGCACCATCCTGTTCGGTTACACACATTTCGGAGACGCATCATCCGTTCTGCATGGTGCGTGCATCACCGACTGGGTTATGCACGGAGTCTGTCACGCAAAATCCCCATGCATCCGGCCGTGTCGATTCAGTGCGTAACCTATACAGGGCACCGTCCATGGAGAGTGATGCAACACCGAATGGGTCGTGTCGAATGCAGCTTACGCACCGTCCTTGATGCTTTATCCAACACTGACTGTGTCGTGTCGTTGCATCGCGTAAACTAAACCTGCAAAGGTTACGCAAAATCCACGCTGCATCCGGTCGTGTCGATTCAGCACATAACCTGCACAGGTTACGCAGCATCCGTGCTGCTTGATTGATGCAACACCGACTGGGTCGTGTCGAATCAACGCGTAACCACAAGAGGTTACGCACCATCCGTGCTGCTTGATGCCACACCGCCTCGGTTAAGCACGTAGTAGGTTACACACTGTTAAGACGGCTGGCTGCATGGCTCAACACTAACTGGGTTATGCACTGATCGGTCGTGTCGATTCTACGCATCACCTGCTCTAGCTCGGTTACACACAGTTCGGCGACGCAGCGTCCCACGGCGCGTGCATCACCGACTGGGATACGCACTGCGACGATTACGCAAAATCCATGCTGCATTCTTATTCGACGCACCATCCTGCTTGGTTGCGCCCATTTCGGAGACGCACCATCCGTTCTGCATGGTGCGTGCATCACCGACTGGGTTACGCACGGAGTCTGTCACGCAAAATCCCCATGCATCCGGTCGTGTCGTTGCATCACGTAACCTGGGGCCGATAAAGTTACGCAAAATCCACGCTGCATCCGGTTGTGTCAATTCAGCGCGTAACCTATACAGGGCACCATCCGCGGAGAGTAATACAACACCGAATGGTCGTGTCGAATGCAGCTTACGCACCGTCCTTGATGCTTGATCCAACACTGACTTGGTCGTGTCGTTGCATCGCGTAAACTAAACCTGCAAAGGTTACGCACCATCCGTGGTGCTTGATGCAACACCGACTGGGTCGTGTCGAGTCAGCACGTAACATGCAGAGGTTACGCACCGTCCGTGCTGCTTGATGCCACACCGACTCGGTTAAGCACATAGTAGGTTACGCACCTTTAAGATGGCTGGCTGCATGGCTCAACACCGACTGGGTTATGCACTGATCGGTCGTGTCGATTCTACGCGTCACCTGCTCCATCTCGGTTATGCACGGTTCGGTGACGCAGCGTCCCATGGCGCGTGCATCACCGACTGGGTTACGCACTGCGACGGTTACGCAAAATCCATGCTGCATTCTGATTCGACGCACCATCTTGCTCGGTTATGCACATTTCAGAGACGCAGCATCCGTTCTGCACGGTGCGTGCATCACCGACTGGGTTACGCACGGAGTCTGTCACGCAAAATCCCCATGCATCCGGTCGTGTCGTTGCATCGCGTAACCCGAGGCTGATATAGTTATGCAAAATCCACACTGCATCCGGTCGTGTAGATTCAGCGCGTAACCTATACAGGGCACCGTCCGTGGAGAGTGATGCAACACCGAATGGGTCGTGTCGAATCAGCGTGGAACCACAAGAGGTTACGCACCATCCGTGCTGCTTGATGCAACACCGACTGGGTCGTATCTAATCAGCGCGTAACATGCAGAGGTTACGCACCGTCCGTGCTGCTTGATGCAACACCGACCCGGTTAAGCACGTAGTAGGTTACGCACCTTTAAGACGGCTGGCTGCACGGCTCAACACTGACTGGGTTACGCACTAATCCGTCGTGTCGATTCTATGTGTCACCTGCTCCAGGTCGGTTACGCACGGTTCGACGATGCAGTGTCCCATGGCGCGTGCATCACCGACTGGGTTACGCACTGCGACGGTTACTTAAAATCCATGCTGCATTCTGATTCGACGCACCATCCTGCTTGGTTACACACATTTTGGAGAAGTATCGTCCTTTCGGCTTGGTGCTTGCATCACCGACTGGGTTACGCACGGAGTCTGTCACGCAAAATCCCCATGCATCCGGTCGTGTCGTTGCATCGCGTAACCTGGGACCGATAAAGTTACGTAAAATCCACGCTGCATTCGGTCGTGTCGATTCAGCACGTAACCTATACAGGGCACCGTCCGTGGAGAGTGATGCAACACCGAATGGGTCGTGTCGAATGCAGCTTACGCACCGTCCTTGATGCTTGATCCAACACTAACTGGGTCGTGTTGTTGCATCGCGTAACCTAAACCCGCAAAGGTTACGCAAAATCCACGCTGCATCCGGTCGTGTCGATTCAGCGCGTAACCTGCACTGGTTACGCACCGTCTGTGCTGCTAGATTGATGCAACACCGACTGGGTCGTGTCGAATCAGCACGTAACCACAAGAGGTTACGCACCATCCGTGCTGCTTGATACAACACCGACTAGGTCGTGTCGAATCATCACGTAACATGCAGAAGTTACACACCGTCCGTGCTGCTTGATGTCACACCACCTCGGTTAAGCACGTAGAAGGTTACACACTGTTAAGACGGCTGGCTGCATGGCTCAACACTGACTCGGTTACACACTGATCGGTCGTGTCGATTCTACGCGTCACCTGCTCCAGCTCGGTTACGCACGGTTCGGCGATGCAGCGTCCCATGGCACGTGCATCACCGACTGGGATACACACTGCGACGGTTACGCAAAATCCATGCTGCATTCTGATTCGACGCACCATCCTGCTTGGTTACGCACGTTTCGGAGACGTACCATCCATTCTGCATGGTGCGTGCATCATCGACTGGGTTACGCACGGAGTCTGTCACGCAAAATCCCCATGCATCCGGTCGTGTCGTTGCATCGCATAACCTGGGGCCGATAAAGTTACGCAAAATCCACGCTGCATCCGGTCGTGTCGATTCAGCGCATAACCTATACAGGAAACCGTCCGTGGAGAGTGATGCAACACCGAATGGGTCGTGTCGAATGCAGCTTACGCACCGTCCTTGATGCTTGATCAAACACTGACTGGGTCGTGTCGTTGCATTGCGTAACCTAAACCCGCAAAGGTTACGCAAAATCCACGTTGCATCCGGTTGTGTCGATTCAGCGCGTAACCTGCACTGGTTATGTAGCGTCCGAGCTGCTTGATTGATGCAACACCGACTGGGTCGTGTCGAATCAGCACGTAACCACAAGAGGTTACGCACCATCCGTGCTGCTTGATGCCACACCACCTCGGTTAAGCACGTAGTAGGTTACACACCGTTAAGATGGCTGGCTGCATGGCTCAACACTGACTGGGTTACGCACTGATCAGGTTACGCACTGATAGGTCGTGTCGATTCTACGCGTCACTTGCTCTAGCTCGGTTACGTACAGTTCGGCGACGCAGCGTCCCTTGGCGCGTGCATCACCGACTGGGATACGCACTGCGACAATTACGCAAAATCCATGCTGCATTCTTATTCGACGCACCATCCTGCTTGGTTGCACCCATTTCGGAGACGCACCATCCGTTCTGCATGGTGCGTGCATCACCGACTGGGTTACGCACGGAGTCTATCACGCAAAATTCCCATGCATCCGGTCGTGTCCTTGCATCGCGTAACCTGGGGCCGATAAAGTTATGCAAAATCCACGCTGCATCCGGTCGTGTCAATTCAGCGTGTAACCTATACAGGGCACTGTCCGTGGAGAGTAATACAACTCCGAATGGGTCGTGTCGAATGCAGCTTACGCACCGTCCTTGATGCTTGATCCAACACTGACTGGGTCGTGTCGTTGCATCGCGTAAACGAAACCAGCAAAGGTTAAGCAAAATCCACGCTGCATCCGGTCGTGTCGATTCAGCGCGTAACCTGCACCGGTTACGCAGCGTTCGTGCTGCTTGATTGATGCAACACCGACTGGGTCGTGTCGAATCAGCGCGTAACCACAAGAGGTTACGCACCACCCGTGCTGCTTGATGCAACACCGACTGGGTCGTGTCGAATCAGCGCGTAACATGAAGAGGTTGCGCACCGTCCGTGCTGCTTGATGCCACCGACTCAGTTAAGCACGTAGTAGGTTACGCACCTTTAAGACGGCTAGCTGCATGGCTCAACACCGACTGGGTTACGCACTGATTGGTCATGTCGATTCTACGCGTCACCTGCTCCAGCTCGGTTACGCACGGTTCGGCGACACAGCGTCCCAAGGCGCGTGCATCACCGACTGGGTTACGCACTGTGACGGTTACGCAAAATCCATGCTGCATTCTGATTCGACGCACCATCCTGCTCGGTTACGCACATTTCGGAGACGCACCATCCGTTCTGCATGGTGCGTGCATCACCGACTGGGTTACACACAGAGTCTGTCAC
Organism: Cenchrus fungigraminus; assembly: GCA_036936925.1. NCBI lineage: Eukaryota > Viridiplantae > Streptophyta > Magnoliopsida > Poales > Poaceae > Cenchrus > Cenchrus fungigraminus. The sequence goes on along the minus strand of CM072779.1, from coordinate 85,257,619 downwards.
GCAAAATCCCCATGCATCTGTTCATGTCGTTGCATCGCGTAACCTGGGGCCGATAAAGTTACGCAAAATCCACGCTGCATCCGGTCGTGTCGATTCAGCGCGTAACCTATACAGGAAATCGTCCGTGGAGAGTGATGCAACATCGAATGGGTCGTGTCGAATGCAGCTTACGCACCGTCCTTGATGCTTGATCCAACACTGACTGGGTCGTGTTGTTGCATCGCGTAACCTAAACCCGCAAAGGTTACGCAAAATCCACGTTGCATCCGGTCGTGTCGATTCAGCGTGTAACCTACACTGGTTACGCAGCGTCCGTGCTCCTTGATTGATGCAACACCGACTGGGTCGTCTCGAATCAGCGCGTAACCACAAGAGGTTACGCACCATCCGTGCTGCTTGATGCAACACCGACTGGGTCGTGCCGAATCAGCGCGTAACATGCAGAGGTTACGCACCGTCCGTGCTGCTTGATGCAACACTGACTCGGTTAAGCACGTAGTAGGTTACGCACCTTTAAGATGGCTGGCTGCATGGCTCAACACTGACTGGGTTACGCACTGATCGGTCGTGTTGATTCTATGCGTCACCTGCTCCAGCTCGGTTACGCACGGTTCGGCGACGCAGCGTCCCATGGCGCGTGCATCACCGACTGGGTTACGCACTGCGACGGTTGCGCAAAATCCATGGTACATTCTGATTCGACGCACCATCATGCTCGGCTACGCACGTTTCAAAGACGCACCATCCGTTCTGCACGGTGCGTGCATCACCGACTGGGTTACGCACGGAGTCTGTCACGCAAAATCCCCATGCATCCGGTCGTGTCGTTGCATCGCGTAACCTGGGCCGATAAAGTTACGCAAAATCCACGCTGCATCCGGTCGTGTCGATTCAGCACGTAACCTATACAGGGCACCGTCCGTGGAGAGTGATGCAACACCGAATGGGTCGTGTCGAATCAGCGCGAAACCACAAGAGGTTACGCACCATCCGTGCTGCTTGATGCAACACCGACTCGGTTAAGCACGTAGTAGGTTAGGCACCTTTAAGACGGCTGGCTGAATGGCTGAACACTGACTTGGTTACGCACTGATCGGTCATGTCGATTCTACGTGTCACCTGCTCCAGCTCGGTTACACACAGTTCGACGACGCAGCGTCCCATGGCGCGTGCATCACCGATTGGGTTACGCACTGCGACGGTTACGCAAAATCCATGCTGCATTCTGATTTGACGCACCATCCTGCTTGGTTACGCATGTTTCGGAGACGCACCATCCATTCTGCATGGTGCGTGCATCACCGACTGGGTTACGCACGGAGTCTGTCACGCAAAATCCCCATGCATCCGGTCGTGTCGTTGCTTTGCGTAACCTGGGACCGATAAAGTTACGTAAAATCCACACTGCATTCGGTCGTGTCGATTCAACGCGTAACCTATACAGGGCACCATCCATGGAGAGTGATGCAAAATCGAATGGGTCATGTCGAATGTAGCTTACGCACCGTCCTTGATGCTTGATCCAACACTGACTGGGTCGTGTTGTGGCATCGTGTAACCTAAACCCGCAAAGGTTACGCAAAATCCACGCTGCATCCGGTCGTGTCGATTCAGCGCGTAACCTGCACTGGTTATGCACCGTCCGTGCTACTAGATTGATGCAACATCGACTGGGTCGTGTCGAATCAGCGCGTAACCACAAGAGGTTACGCACCATCCGTGCTGCTTGATACAACACCGACTAGGTCGTGTCGAATCATCGTGTAACATGCAGAGGTTACGCACCGTCCGTGCTGCTTGATGCCACACCGCCTCGGTTAAGCACGTAGTAGGTTACACATCGTTAAGACGGCTGGCTGCATGGCTCAACACTGACTGGGTTACGCACTGATCGGTCGTGTCGATTCTACGCGTCACCTGCTCTAGCTCGGTTACGCACAGTTCGGCGACGCAGCGTCCCATGGCGCGTGCATCACCGACTGGGTTACGCACGGAGTCTGTCACGCAAAATCCCCATGCATCCGGTCGTGTCGTTGCATCGCGTAACCTGGGGCCGATAAAGTTACGCAAAATCCACGCTGCATCTGGTCGTGTCAATTCAGCGCGTAACCTATACAGGGCACCGTCCGTGGAGAGTAATACAACACCGAATGGGTCCTGTCGAATGCAGCTTACGCACTGTCCTTGATGCTTGATCCAACACTGACTGGGTCGTGTCGTTGCATCGCGTAAACTAAACCTGCAAAGATTACGCAAAATCCACGCTGCATCCGGTCGTGTCGATTCAGCGCGTAACCTGCACCGGTTACGCAGCGTTCGTGCTGCTTGATTGATGCAACACCGACTGGGTCATGTCGAATCAGCGCGTAACCACAACACGTTACGCATCACCCGTGCTGCTTGATGCAACACCGACTGGGTCGTGTTGAATCAGCGTGTAACATGCAGAGGTTGCGCACCGTTCGTGCTGCTTGATGCCACCGACTCAGTTAAGCACGTAGTAGGTTACGCACCTTTAAGACGGCTGGCTGCATGGCTAAACACCGACTGGGTTACGCACTGATTGGTCATGTCGATTCTACGTGTCACCTGCTCCAGTTCGGTTACGCACGGTTCGGCGACACAGCGTCCCAAGGCGCGTGCATAACCGACTGGGTTACGCACAGTGACGGTTACGCAAAATCCATGCTGCATTCTGATTCGACGCACCATCCTGCTCGGTTACGCACGTTTCGGAGATGCACCATCCGTTCTGCACGGTGCGTGCATCACCGACTGGGTTACGCACGGAGTCTGTCACGCAAAATCCCCACGCATCCGGTCGTGTCGTTGCATCGCGTAACCTGGGGCGGATAAAGTTACGCAATATCCACGCTGCATCCGGTCCTGTCGATTCAGCGCGTAACCTATACAGGGCACCGTCCGTGGAGAGTGATGCAACACCGAATGGGTCATGTCGAATCAGCACGGAACCATAAGAGGTTACGCACCATCCGTGCTGCTTGATGCAACACCGACTGGGTCGTGTCGAATCAGCGCGTTACATGCAGAGGTTACGCACCGTCCGTGCTGCTTGATGCAACACCGACTCGGTGAAGCACGTAGTAGGTTACGCACGTTTAAGACGGCTGGCTGCATCGCTCAACACTGACTGGGTTACGCACTGATCGGTCGTGTCGATTCTACGCGTCACCTGCTCCAGCTCGGTTACGCACGGTTTGACGATGCAGCGTCCCATGGTGCGTGCATCACTGACTGGGTTACGCACTGTGACGGTTATGTAAAATCCATGCTGCATTCTGATTCAACACACCATCCTGCTCGGTTACGCACGTTTCGGAGACGCACCATCCGTTCTGCATGGTGCGTGCATCACCGACTGGGTTACGCACGGAGTCTGTCACGCAAAATCCCCATGCATCCGGTCGTGTCGTTGCATTGCGTAACCTGGGACCGATAAAGTTACGCAAAATCTACACTGCATCCGGTCGTGTCGATTCAGTGTGTAACCTATACATGGTACCGTCCGTGGAGAGTGATGCAACACCGAATGGGTCGTGTCGAATGCAGCTTACGCACCGTCCTTGATGCTTGATCCAACATTGACTGGGTCGTCTCGTTGCATCGCGTAACCTAAACCCACAAAGGTTACGCAAAATCCACGCTGCATCCGGTCGTGTCGATTCAGCGCGTAACCTGCACTGGTTACGCACCGTCCGTGCTGCTTGATTGATACAACACCAGCTGGGTCGTGTCGAATCAGCGTGTAACCACAAGAGGTTACGCACCATCCGTGCTGCTTGATGCAACACCGACTGGGTCGTGTCGAATCATCACGTAACATGCAGAGGTTATGCACCGTCCGTGCTTCTTGATGCCACACCGCCTCGGTTAAGCACGTAGTAGGTTACGCACCGTTAAGACGGCTAGCTGCATGGCTCAACACTGACTGGGTTATGCACTGATCGGTCGTGTCGATTCTACGCGTCACCTGCTCCAGCTCTGTTACGCACGGTTCGGCGACGCAGCGTCCCATGGCGCGTGCATCATCGACTGGGTTACGCACTGCGACGGTTACGCAAAATCCATGCTGCATTCTGATTCGACGCACCATCCTGCTCGGTTACGCACGTTTCGGAGAGGCACCATCCGTTCTGCATGGTGTGTGCATCACCGACTGGGTTACGCACGGAGTCTGTCACGCAAAATCCCCATGCATCCGGTTGTGTCGTTGCATCACGTCACCTGGGGCCGATAAAGTAACGCAAAATCCACACTACATCAAGTCGTGTCGATTCAGCACGTAACCTGCACTGGTTATGCACCGTCCGTGCTGCTTGATTGATGCAACACCCACTGGGTCGTGTCGAATCAGCGTGTAACCACAAGAGGTTACGCACCATCCGTGCTGCTTGATGCCAGACCGACTGGGTCGTGTCGAATCAGCGCATAACATGCAGAGGTTACGCACCGTCCGTGCTGCTTGATGCCACACCGACTCGGTTAAGCAGGTAGTAGGTTACGCACCTTTAAGACGGCTGGCTACTTGGCTCAACACTGACTGGGTTACGCACTGATCGGTCGTGTCGATTCTACGCATCACCTGCACTAGCTTGGTTACGCACGGTTCGGCGACGCAGCGTCCCATGGCGCGTGCATCACCGACTGGGTTACGCACTGCGACGGTTACACAAAATCCATGCTGCATTCTGATTCGACGCAACATCCTGCTCGGTTACGCACGTTTCGGAGACGCACCATCCGTTCTGCATGGTGCATGCATCACCGACTGGGTTACGCACGGAGTCTGTCACGCAAAATCCCCATGCATCCGGTCATGTAGTTGCATCGCGTAACCTGGGGCCGATAAAGTTACGCAAAATCCACGCTGCATCCGGTCATGTCGATTCAGCACGGAACCTGCACTGGTTACGCACCGTCCGTGCTTCTTGGTGATGCAGCATCCCATGGCGCATGCCTCAACGACTGGGTTACGCACCGTGACGGTTACGCAAAAACCATGCTGCATTCTGATTACGCACCATCCTGCTCGGTTACGCACGTTTTGGTGACGCACTATCCGTTCTGTATGGTGCGTGCATCACCGACTGGGTTACACACGGTGTCTGTCACGCAAAATCCCCATGCATACGGTCGTGTCGTTGCATCGCATAACCTGGGGCCGATAAAGTTATGCAAAATCCACGCTGCATCCGGTCGTGTCGAATCAGCACGTAACTTGTACAGGGCACCGTCCGTGGATTGTGATGCAACACCGAATGGGTCATGTCGAATGCAGCTTACGCACCATCCTTGATGCTTGATCCAACACTGACTGGGTCGTGTCGTTGCATCGCGTAAAGTAAACTCGCAAAGGTTATGCAAAATCCACGCTGCATCCGGTCGTGTCGATTCAGCACATAACCTGCACTGGTTACGCACCGTCCGTGCTGCTTGATTGATGCAATACCGACTGGGTTAAGCACGGAGTCTGTCATGCAAAATCCCTATGCATCCGGTCGTATCATTGCAACGCGTAACCTAGGGCCGATAAAGTTACGCAAAATCCACGCTGCTTACGGTCGTGTCGATTCAGTGCGTAACCTGTACAGGGCATCGTCCGTGGAGTGTGATGCAACACCGAATGGGTCGTGTTTGATAGATGGGAAGTGCCCGGTCTTTCGGTGAGTGGGACAATTTCGATTTGTGGAAGTTCGACCCTCCCGATCTGACTACGACGAGCGAACCCGAAGCGCCAATGCAATCGCTGAACCAAACTCCTGATGGTTACCAACCTCGCGGTGCGAGATCAGCCTAATCATGAAGATTGTTTCCTGCACGCAATCGAAAGAACGAACAAGAAGGAGAGGCGAGCAATCTTACTATCACTCGAAGGTGGAGTCTGAATTACACGAAGGCAGCGCGTAGCGGCTGTTCGGAAGTAGCAAAAGCTAGATGAAAACAAACTCAACCTCCAAAAGGACAAGGACTCTATCTAATATAGATGGGAAACAAAAAAGGGGAAGGGTTCCCCTGGCAGCCACGGTGGGGAGGAGGTCACGCGGTAGGGGGGGAAGGCGCACGCCCCCCTCACGTGGGATCCACGGCAGAAAGAGGGGGTGGGCCGTCGTCAACCCTATGTCCCACATGGACTCCTGCTGGGTCGCCTTTATTCCTCTGGGCCTTCGTTCTTCAGCATCAAGATGAAGTTTAACTCGCGTGCACGGGCTCGAGTAAGTGGCCCTGAAGGTGGCGCCTGGAGTGGGTCCTCTGGTGGTGCCGGAGATGGTGCTGCTGGTGTAGATGTACTCGTGTCGGCGTTCATCTCCTCAATAGTGTTGAATGCAGCTTACACACCATCCTTGATGCTTCATCCAACACTGACTGGGTTCTGTCGTTGCATCGCGTTACCAAAACCCGCAAAGGTTACGCAAAATTCATGCTGCATCCGGTCGTGTCGATTAAGCGTGTAACCTGCACTGGTTACGCACTGTCCGTGCTGCTTGATTGATGCAACATCGACGGGGTAGTGTCGAATCAGCGCGTAACCACAAGAGGTTACGCACCATCCGTGCTGCTTGATGCAACACCAACTGGGTCGTGTCAAATCAGCACGTAACATGCAGAGGCTACGCACCGTCCGTGCTGCTTGATGCAACACCGACTCGGTTAAGCACGTAGTAGGTTACGCACTGTTAAGACGGCTGGCTGCATGGGTCAACACTGACTGGGTTACGCACTGATCGGTCATGTCGATTCTACGCGTCACCTGCTCTAGCTCGGTTATGCACGGTTCGGCGACGCAGCGTCCCCTGGCGCGTGCATCACTGACTGGGTTACGCACTGCAACGGTTACGCAAAATCCATGCAGCATTCTGATTTGACGCACCATCCTGCTTGGTTACGCACATTTCGGAGACGCACCATCCGTTCTGCATGGCGCGTGCATCACTGACTGGGTTACGCACGGAGTCTGTCACGCAAAATCCCCATGCATCCGGTCGTGTCGTTGCATCACGTAACCTGGGCCCGATAAAGTTACACACATTTCGGAGATGCACCATCCGTTCTGCATGGTGCGTGCATCACCGACTGGGTTACGCACGGAGTCTGTCACGCAAAATCCCCATCCATCCGGTCGTGTCGCTGCATCACGTAACCTGGGCCTGATAAAGTTACGCAAAATCCACGCTGCATCCGGTCGTGTCAAATCAGCGCGTAACCTGTACAGGGCACCATCCGTGGAGTGTGATGCAACACCGAATGGGTGGTGTCGAATGCAGCTTACGCACCGTCCTTGATGCTTGATCCAACACTGACTGGGTCGTGTCGTTGCATCGCATCACCTAAACCTGCAAAGGTTACGCAAAATCTATGCTGCATCCGGTCGTGTCGATTCAGCGCGTAACCTGCACTGGTCAAGCACCGTCCGTGCTGATTGATGCAACACCGACTGGGTTACGCACAGAGTCTGTCACGCAAAATCCCCATGCATCCGGTCGTGTCGTTGCATCACGTAACCTGGGCCCGATAATGTTACGCAAAATCCACGCTGAATCCGGTCGTGTCGATTCAGTGCGTAACCTATACAGGGCACCGTCCGTGGAGAGTGATGCAACACCGAATGGGTCCTGTCGAATGCAGCTTACGCACCGTTCTTGATGCTTGATCCAACACTGACTGGGTCGTGTCGTTGCATCGCGTAACCTATACCCGCAACGGTTACGCAAAATCCACGCTGCATCTGGTCGTGTCGATTCAGCGCGTAACCTGCACTGGTTACGCAACGTCCGTGCTGCTGGATTGATGCTACACCGACTGGGTCATGTCGAATCAGCGCGTAACCACAAGAGGTTACGCACCATCCATGCTGCTTGATGCAACATCGACTGGGTCGTGTCGAATCAGCGCGTAACATGCAGAGGTTACGAACTGTCCGTGCTGCTTGATGCCACACCAACTCGGTTAAGCACGTAGTAGGTTACACACCTTTAAGACGGCTAGCTGCATGGCTCAACACTGACTGGGTTACGCACTGATCGGTCGTGTTGATTATACGTGTCACCTGCTCCAGCTCAGTTACGCACGGTTCGGCGATGCAGCGTCCCATAGCGCGTGCATCACGTAACCTAAACCCGCAAAGGTTACGCAAAATCCATGCTGCATCCGGTCGTGTCGATTCAGCGCGTAACCTGCACTGGTTAAGCACCGTCCGTGCTGCTTGATTGATGCAACACCGACTGGGTTAAGCAAGGAGGCTGTCACGCAAAATCCCTATGCATCCGGTCGTATCATTTGATCACGTAACCTGGGGCCGATAAAGTTACGCAAAATCCATGCTGCATCCGGTCGTGTCGATTCAGCGCATAACTTGTACTGGGCACCATCCGTGGAGTGTGATGCAACACCGAATGGGTCGTGTCGAATGCAGCTTACGCACCGTCCTTGATGCTTGATCCAACACTGACTGGGTCGTGTCGTTGCATCGCGTAACCTAAACCCGCAAAGGTTACGCAAAATCCACGCTGCATCCGGTCGTGCCGATTCAGCACGTAACCTGCACTGGTTACGCACCGTCCGTGCTGCTTGATTGATGTAATACGGACTGGGTTACGCACGGAGTCTGTCACGCAAAATCCCTATGCATCCGGTCGTATCATTTCATCGCGTAACCTGGGGCCGATAAAGTTATGCAAAATCCACGATGCATCCGGTCGTGTCGATTCAGCGCGTAACCTGTATAGGGCACCGTCCGTGGAGAGTGATGCAACACCGAATGGGTCGTGTCGAATGCAGCTTACGCACCGTCCTTGATGCTTGATCCAACACTGATTGGGTCGTGTCGTTGCATCGCGTAACCTAAACCCGCAAAGGTTACGCAAAATCCACGCTGCATCCAGTGATGCCGATTCAGAACGTAACATACACTGGTTACGCACCGTTCGTGCAGCTTGATTGATGCAACACGGACTGGGTTACGCACGGAGTCTGTCACGCAAAATCCCTATGCATCCGGTCGTGTTGAATCAGCGTGTAACCTGTACAGTGCACCGTCCGTGGAGTGTGATGCAACACCGAATGGGTCGTGTCGAATGCAGCATACTCACCATCCTTGATGCTTGATCCAACACTGACTGGGTTGTGTCATTGCATCGCGTAACCAAAACACGCAAAGGTTACGCAAAATCCATGCTGCATCCGGTCGTGTCGATTCAGCACGTAACCTGCACTGGTTATGCACCATCCGTGCTGCTTGATTGACGCAACAGCGACTGGGTTACGCACGGAGTCTGTCACGGAAAATCCCTATGCATCCGGTCGTATCGTTGCATCACGTAACCTGGAGCCGATAAAGTTACGCAAAATCCACGCTACATCCGGTCGTGTCGATTCAGCGTGTAACCTGTACAGGGCACCATCCGTGGAGTGTGATGCAACACCGAATGGGTCGTGTCGAATGCAGCTTACGCATCGTCCTTGATGCTTGATCCAAAACTGACTGGGTCGTGTCGTTGCATCGCGTAACCTAAACCCGCAACGGTTACGCAAAATCCACGCTGCATCCGGTCGTGCCAATTCAGCACGTAACCTGCACTAGTTACGCACCGTCCGTGCTGCTTGATTAATGCAACACGGACTGGGTTACGCACGGAGTCTGTCACGCAAAATCCCTATGCATCTGGTCGTATCATTTCATCGCGTAACCTGGGGCTGATAAAGTTACGAAAAATCCACGATGCATGCGGTCGTGTCGATTCAGCGCGTAACCTGTACAGGGCACCGTCCGTGGAGAGTGATGCAACACCGAATGGGTCGTGTCGAATGCAGCTTACGCACGGTCCTTGATGCTTGATCCAACACTGATTGGGTCGTGTCGTTGCATCGCGTAACCTAAACCCGCAAAGGTAATGCAAAATCCACACTGCATCCAGTCATGCCGATTCAGAACGTAACCTACACTGGTTACGCACCGTTCATGCAGCTTGATTGATGCAACACGGACTGGGTTACGCACGGAGTCTGTTACGCAAAATCCACGATGCATCCGGTCGTGTCGATTCAGCGCGTAACCTGTACAGGGCATCATCCGTGGAGAGTGATGCAACACCGAATGGGTCGTGTCGAATGCAGCTTACGCACCGTCCTTGATGCTTGAACCAACATTGATTGGGTCGTGTCGTTGCATCACGTGACCTAAACCCGCAAAGGTTACGCAAAATCCACGCTGCATCCGGTCGTGTCGATTCAGGACGTAACCTGCACTGGTTAAGCGCCGTCCGTGCTGCTTGATTGATGCAACACCGAATGGGTCGTGTCGAATCAGCACGGAACCACAAGAGGTTACGCACCATCCGTGCTGCTTCACGAAAAATCCCTATGCATCCGGTAGTATCGTTGCATCACGTAACCTGGGGCCGATAAAGTTACGCAAAATCCACACTGCATCCGGTCGTGTCGATTCAGCGCGTAACCTGTACAGGGCACCATCCGTGGAGTGTGATGCAACACCGAATGGGTCGTGTCGAATGCATCTTACGCACCGTCCTTGATGCTTGATCCAACACTGACTGGGTCGTGTCGTTGCATCGCGTAACCAAAACCCGCAAAGGTTACACAAAATCCACGCTGCATCCGGTCGTGTCGATTCAGCGTGTAACCTGCACTAGTTACGCACCGTCCGTGCTACTTGATTGATGCAACACCGACTAGGTTATACACGAAGTCTGTCACGCAAAATCCCTATGCATCCAGTCGTATCATTTCATCGCGTAACCTGGGGCCGATAAAGTTATGCAAAATCCACGATGCATCCGGTCGTGTCGATTCAACGCGTAACCTGTACAGGGCACCGTCCGTGGAGAGTGATGCAACACCGAATGGGTCGTGTCGAATGCAGCTTACGCACCTTCCTTGATGCTTGATCCAACACTGACTGGGTCGTGTCGTTGCATCGCGTAACCTAAAGCCGCAAAGGTTATGCAAAATCCACACTGCATCCGGTCGTGTCGATTCAGCACGTAACCTGTACTGGTTAAGCACCGTCCGTGCTGCTTGATTGATGCAACATCGACTGGGTCGTGTCGAATCAGCGCGTAACATGCAGAAGTTACGCACCGTCCATGCTGCTTGATGCCACACCGACTCGGTTAAGCACGTAGTAGGTTACGCACCTTAAAGACGGCTACCTGCATGGCTCAACACTGACTAGGTTACGCACTGATCGGTCGTGTCGATTTTACGCGTCACCTGCTCTAGCTCGGTTCCGCACGGTTCGGTGACGCAGCGTCCCATGGCGCGTGCATCACCGATTGGGTTACGCCCCACGATGGTTACACAAAATCCTTGCTGCATTCTGATTACGCACCATCCTGCTCGGTTACGCACGTTTCGGCGACGCACCATCCGTTCTGCATGGTGTGTGCATCACCAACTGGGTTACGCACGGAGTCTGTCATGCAAAATCCCCATGCATCCGGTCGTGTCGTTGCATCGTGTAACCTGGGCCTGATAAAGTTACGCAAAATCCACGCTGCATCCGGTCGTGTTGAATTAGCGTGTAACCTGTACAGGGCACCGTCCGTGGAGTGTGATGCAACACCGAATGGGTCGTGTCGATTGCAGCTTACGCACCGTCCTTGATGCTTGATCCAACACTGACTGGGTCGTGTCGTTGCATCACATAACCTAAACCTGCACTGGTTTAGCACCGTCCGTGCTGATTGATGCAACACCGACTGGGTCGTGTCGAATGCAACTTATGCACTGTCCTTGATGCTTGATCCAACACTGACTGGGTCGTGTCGTTGCATCGCGTAACCTAAACCCGCAAAGGTTACGCAAAATCCACGCTGCATCCGGTCGTGTCAATTCAGCGCGTAACCTGCACTGGTTAAGCACCGTCCGTGCTGCTTGATTGATGCAACACCGACTGGGTCATGTCGAATCATCGCGTAACATGCAGAGGTTACGCACCGTCCGTGCTGCTTGATGCAACACCAACTCGGTTAAGCACGTAGTAGGTTACGCACCTTTAAGACAGCTGGCTGCATGGCTCAACACTGACTGGGTTACGCACTGATCGGTCGTGTCGATTCTACGTGTCACCTGTTCCAGCTCGGTTACGCACGGTTCGGTGACGCAACGTCCCATGGCGCGTGCATCACCGACTGGGTTACGCACCGCGACGGTTACGCAAAATCCATGCTGCATTCTGATTCGACGCACCATCCTTCTCGGTTACGAACATTTTGGCAACGCACCATCCGTTCTGCATGGTGCGTGCATCACCAACTGGGTTACGCACGGAGCCTGTCACGCAAAATTCCCATGCATCCCGTCGTGACGTTGCATCGCGTAACCTGGGGCCGATAAAGTTACGCAAAATCCACACTGCATCTGGTCGTGTCGAATCAGCGTGTGACTTGTACAGGGCACCGTCTGTGGAGTGCGATGCAACACCGAATGGGTCGTGTCGAATGCAGCTTACGCACCGTCCTTGATGCTTGATCCAACACTGACTGGGTCGTGTCGTTGCATCGCGTAACCTAAACCCGCAAAGGTTACGCAAAATCCGTGCTCCATCCGGTCGTGTCGATTCAGCGCGTAACCTGCACTGGTTACGCACCGTCCGTGCTGCATGATTGATGCAACACCGACTGGGTCGTGTCGAATCAGCGTGTTACCACAAGAGGTTACGCACCATCCGTGCTGCTTGATGCAACACCGACTGGGTCGTGTCGAATCAGCATGTAATATGCAGAGGTTACGCACCGTCCGTGCTGCTTGATGCCACACCGACTCGGTTAAGCACGTAGTAGGTTACGCACCGTTAAGACGGCAGGCTGCATGGCTCAACACTGACTGGGTTACGTACTGATTGGTCATGTCGATTCTACGCGTCACCTGCTCCACCTCGGTTACGCACGGTTCGGCGACGCAGCGTCCCATGGCGCGTGCATCACCGACTGGGTTACGCACTACGACGGTTACGCAAAATCCATGCTGCATTCTGATTCGGCGCACCATCCTGCTCGGTTACGCACGTTTCAGAGACGCACCATCCGTTCTGCATGGTGGGTGCATCACCGACTGGGTTACGCACGGAGTCTGTCACGCAAAATCCCCATGCATCCGGTCGTGTCATTGCATCACGTAACCTGGGGCCGATAAAGTTATGCAAAATCGACACTGCATCCGGTCGTGTCGATTCAGCGCGTAACCTGCACTGGTTACGCACCGTCTGTGCTGCTTGATTGATGCAACACCCACTGGGTCGTGTCGAATCAGCGTGTAACCACAGGAGGTTACGCACCATCCGTGCTGCTTGATGCAACACCGACTGGGTCGTGTCGAATCAGCGCGTAACATGCAGAGGTTACGCACCGTCCGTGCTGCTTGATGCCACACCGACTCTGTTAAGCACGTAGTAGGTTACGCACCTTTAAGACGGCTGGCTGCATGGCTCAACACTAACTCGGTTACGCACTGATCAGTCGTGTCGATTCTACGCGTCACCTACTCCAACTCGGTTACGCACGGTTCGGCGACGCAGCGTCCCGTGGTGCGTGCATCACCGACTGGGTTATGCAATGCAACGGTTACGCAAAATCCATGCTGCATTCTGATTCGACGCACCATCCTTCTCGGTTACGCACATTTCGGAGATGCACCATCCATTCTGCATGGTGCGTGCATCACCGACTGGGTTACGCACGGAGTCTGTCACGCAAAATCCCTATTCATCCGGTCGTGTCGTTGAATCGCGTAACCTGGGGCCGATAAAGTTATGCAAAATCCATGTTGCATCCGGTCGTGTCGATTCAGTGCGTAACCTATACAGGGCACCATCCGTGGAGAGTGATGCAACATCGAATGGGTCGTGTTGAATCAGCGCGGAACCACAAGAGGTTACGCACCATCCGTGCTGCTTGATGCAACACCGACTGGGTCATGTCGAATCAGCGCGTAACATGCAGAGGTTACGCACCGTCCGTGCTGCTTGATGCAACACCGACTCGGTTAAGCCCGTAGTAGGTTACGCACCTTTAAAATGGCTGGCTGCATGGCTCAACACTAACTGGGTTACGCACTGATCGATCGTGTCGATTCTACGCGTCACCTGCTCCAGCTCGGTTACGCACGGTTCGACGACGCAGCGTCCCATGGCGCGTGCATCACCGACTGGGTTACGCACTGCGACGGTTACGCAAAATCCATGCTGCATTCTGATTCGACGCACCATCCTGCTCGGTTACGCACGTTTCGGAGAGCCACCATCCATTCTGCATGGTGCGTGCATCACCGACTGGGTTACGCACGGAGTCTGTCACGCAAAATCCCCATGCATCCGGTCGTGTCGTTGCATAGCGTAACCTGGGACCGATAAAGTTACGCAAAATCCACACTGCATCCGGTCGTGTCGATTCAGCGCGTAACCTATACAGGGCACCGTCCGTGGAGAGTGATGCAACACCGAATGGGTCGTGTCGAATGCTGCTTACGCACCGTCCTTGATGCTTGATCCAACACTGACTGGGTCGTCTCGTTGCATCGCGTAACCTAAACCCGCAAAGGTTACGCAAAATCCACGTTGCATCCGGTCGTGTCGATTCAGCATGTAACCTGCTCTGGTTACGCACCGTCCGTGCTGCTTGATTGATGCAACACCGACTGGGTCGTGTCGAATCAGCGCATAACCACAAGAGGTTACGCACCATTCGTGCGGCTTGATGCAACACCGACTGGGTCGTGTTGAATCAGCACGTAACATGTAGAGGTTACGCACCGTCCGTGCTGCTTGATGCCACACCGACTCAGTTAAGCACGTAGTAGGTTACGCACCGTTAAGACGGCAGGCTGCATGGCTCAACACTGACTGGGTTACGCACAGATCGGTCGTGTCGATTCTACGTGTCACCTGCTCCAACTCGGTTACGCACAGTTCGGTGACGTAGCGTCCCATGGCGCGTGCATCCCCGACTGGGTTACGCACTGCGACTGTTACGTAAAATCCATGCTTCATTCTGATTCGATGCACCATCCTGCTCGGTTACGCACGTTTCAGAGACGCACCATCCGTTCTCCATGGTGGGTGCATCACCGACTGGGTAATGCACGGAGTCTGTCACGCAAAATCCCCATGCATCCGGTCGTGTCGTTGCATCGCGTAACCTGGGGCCGATAAAGTTACGCAAAATCCACACTGCATCCGGTCGTGTCAATTCAGCGCGTAACCTGCACTGGTTACGCACCGTCCGTGCTGCTTGATTGATGCAACACCCACTGGGTCGTGTCGAATCAGCGTGGAACCACAGGAGGTTACGCACCATCCGTGCTGCTTGATGCAACACCGACTGGGTCGTGTCAAATCAGCGCATAACATGAAGAGGTTACGCACCGTCCGTGCTACTTGATGCCACACCAACTCGGTTAAGCACATAGTAGGTTACGCACCTTCAAGATGGCTGGCTGCATGGCTCAACACTGACTGGGTTACGCACTGATCGGTCGTGTCGATTCTACGCGTCACCTGCTCCAACTCGGTTACGCACGGTTTGGCGACGGAGCGTCCCATGGTGCGTGCATCACCGACTGGGTTACGCACTGCGACGGTTACGCAAAATCCATGCTGCATTCTGATTCGATGCACCATCCTTCTCGGTTACGCACATTTCGGAGACGCACCATCCGTTCGGCTTGGTGCGTGCATCACCGACTGGGTTACGCACGGAGTCTGTCACATAAAATCCCCATGCATCCGGTCGTGTCGTTGCATCGCGTAACCTGGGGCCGATAAAGTTACGCAAAATCCACACTGCATCCGGTCGTGTCGATTCAGCGCGTAACCTACACTGGTTACGCACCGTCCCTGCTGCTTGATTGATGCAACACCCACTGGGTCGTGTCGAATCAGTGCGGAACCACAGGAGGTTACGCACCATCCGTGCTGCTTGATGCAACACCGATTGGGTGAAGTCGAATCAGCGCGTAACATGCAGAGGTTACGCACCGTCCGTGCTACTTGATGCCACACCAACTCGGTTAAGCAAGTAGTAGGTTACGCACCTTTAAGACGGCTGGCTGCATGGCTCAACACTGACTGGGTTACACACTGATCGGTCGTGTCGATTCTACGCGTCACCTGCTCCAACTCGGTTACTTACGGTTCGGCGACACAGCGTCCCATGGTGCGTGCATCACCGACTGGGTTACGCACTGCGACGGTTACGCAAAATCCATGCTGCATTCTGATTCGATGCACCATCCTTCTCGGTTACGCACATTTCGGAGACGCACCATCCGTTCTGCTTGGTGCGTGCATCACCGACTGGGTTACGCACGGAGTCTGTCACGCAAAATCCCCATGCATCCGGTCGTGTCGTTGCATCGCGTAAGCGGGGGCCTATAAAGTTACGCAAAATCCATGCTGCATCCGGTCGTGTCGATTCAGCGCGTAACCAATACAGGGCACCGTCCGTGGAGAGTGATGCAACACCGAATGGGTCGTGTCGAATCAGCGCGGAACCACAAGAGGATACGCAACATCCGTGCTGCTTGATGGAACACCGACTGGGTCGTGTTGAATCAGCGCGTAACATGCAGAGGTTACGCACCGTCCATGCTGCTTGATGCAACACCGACTCGGTTAAGCACGTAGTAGGTTACGCACCATTAAGACGGCTGGCTGCATGGCTCAACACTGACTGGGTTACGCACTGATCGGTCGTGTCGATTCTACGCGTCACCTGCTCCAGCTTGGTTACGCACGGTTCGACGACGCAGCGTCCCATGGCGCGTGCATCACCGACTGGGTTACGCACTGCGACGGTTACGCAAAATCCATGCTGCATTCTGATTTGACGCACCATCCTCCTCGGTTACGCACGTTTCAGAGACGCACCATCCGTTCTGCATGGTGCGTGCATCACCGACTGGGTTACGCACGGAGTCTATCACGCAAAATCCCAATGCATCCGGTCGTGTCGTTGCATCACGTAACCTGGGGCCGATAAAGTTACGCAAAATCCACGCAGCATCCGATCGTGTCGATTCAGTGCGTAACCTATACTGGGCACCATCCGTGGAGAGTGATGCAACACCGAATGGGTCGTGTCGAATCAGCACGGAACCACAAGAGGTTATGCACCATCCGTGGTGCTGGATGCAACACCGACTGGGTCGTGTCGACTCAGCGCGTAACATGCATAGGTTACGCACCGTCCATGCTGCTTGATGCAACACCGACTCGGTTAAGCACGTAGTAGGTTATGCACCATTAAGACGGCTGGCTGCATGGCTCAACACTGACTGGGTTACGCACTGATCGGTCGTGTCGATTCTACGCGTCACCTGCTCCATCTCGGTTACACACGGTTCGACGACGCAGCATCCCATGGCGCGTGCATCACCGACTGGGTTACGCACGGAGTCTATCACGCAAAATCCCCATGCATCCGGTCGTGTCGTTGCATCACTTAACCTGGGGCCGATAAAGTTACGCAAAATCCACGCTGCATCCGGTCGTGTCGATTCAGTGCGTAACCTATAATGGGCACCATCCGTGGAGAGTGATGCAACACCGAATGGGTCGTGTCGAATCAGCGCGGAACCACAAGAGGTTACGCACCATCCGTGGTGCTGGATGCAACACCGACTGGGTCGTGTCGACTCAGCGCGTAACATGCATAGGTTACGCACCGTCCATGCTGCTTGATGCAACACCGACTCGGTTAAGCACGTAGTAGGTTACGCACCATTAAGACGGCTGGCTGCATGGCTCAACACTGACTGGGTTACGCACTGATCGGTCGTGTCGATTCTACGCGTCACCTACTCCAGCTTGGTTACGCACGGTTCGACGACGCAGCGTCCCATGGCGCGTGCATCACCGACTGGGTTACGCACTGCGACGGTTACGCAAAATCCATGCTGCATTCTGATTTGACGCACCATCCTCCTCGGTTACGCACGTTTCAGAGACGCACCATCCGTTCTGCATGGTGCGTGCATCACCGACTGGGTTACGCACGGAGTCTATCACGCAAAATCCCAATGCATCCGGTCGTGTCGTTGCATCACGTAACCTGGGGCCGATAAAGTTACGCAAAATCCACGCAGCATCCGGTCGTGTCGATTCAGTGCGTAACCTATACTGGGCACCATCCGTGGAGAGTGATGCAACACCGAATGGGTTGTGTCGAATCAGCACGGAACCACAAGAGGTTACGCGCCATCCGTGGTGCTGGATGCAACACCGACTGGGTCGTGTCGACTCAGCGCGTAACATGCATAGGTTACGCACCGTCCATGCTGCTTGATGCAACACCGACTCGGTTAAGCACGTAGTAGGTTACGCACCATCAAGACGGCTGGCTGCATGGCTCAACACTGACTGGGTTACGCACTGATCGGTCGTGTCGATTCTACGCGTCACCTGCTCCAGCTCGGTTACACACGGCTCGACGACGCAACGTCCCATGGCGCGTGCATCACCGACTGGGTTACGCACGGAGTCTATCACGCAAAATCCCCATGCATCCGGTCGTGTCGTTGCATCACTTAACCTGGGGCCGATAAAGTTACGCAAAATCCACGCTGCATCCGGTCGTGTCGATTCAGTGCGTAACCTATAATGGGCACCATCCGTGGAGAGTGATGCAACACCGAATGGGTCGTGTCGAATCAGCGCGAAACCACAAGAGGTTACGCACCATCCGTGGTGCTGGATGCAACACCAACTGGGTCGTGTCGACTCAGCGCGTAACATGCATAGGTTACGCACCGTCCATGCTGCTTGATGCAACACCGACTCGGTTAAGCACGTAGTAGGTTACGCACCATTAAGACGGCTGGCTGCATGGCTCAACACTGACTGGGTTACGCACTGATCGGTCGTGTCGATTCTACGTGTCACCTGCTCCAGCTTGGTTACGCACGGTTCGACGACGCAGCGTCCCATGGCGCGTGCATCACCGACTGGGTTAAGCACTGCGACGGTTACGCAAAATCCATGCTGCATTCTGATTCGACGCACCATCCTCCTCGGTTACGCACGTTTCAGAGACGCACCATCCGTTCTGCATGGTGCGTGCATCACCGACTGGGTTACGCACGGAGTCTATCACGCAAAATCCCAATGCATCCAGTCGTGTCGTTGCATCACGTAACCTGGGGCCGATAAAGTTACGCAAAATCCACGCAGCATCCGGTCGTGTCGATTCAGTGCGTAACCTATACTGGGCACCATCCGTGGAGAGTGATGCAACACCGAATGGGTCGTGTCGAATCAGCACGGAACCACAAGAGGTTACGCACCATCCGTGGTGCTGGATGCAACACCGACTGGGTCGTGTCGACTCAGCGCGTAACATGCATAGGTTACGCACAGTCCATGCTGCTTGATGCAACACCGACTCGGTTAAGCACGTAGTAGGTTACGCACCATTAAGACGGCTGGCTGCATGGCTCAACACTGACTGGGTTACACACTGATCGGTCGTGTCGATTCTACGCGTCACCTGCTCCAGCTCGGTTACGCACGGTTCGACGACGCAGTGTCCCATGGCGCGTGCATCACCGACTGGGTTACGCAATGCGACGGTTACGCAAAATCCATGCTGCATTCTGATTCGATGCACCATCCTTCTCGGTTACGCACGTTTCAGAGATGCACCATCCGTTCTGCATGGTGCGTGCATCACCGACTGGGTTACGCACGGAGTCTGTCACGCAAAATCCCCAAGCATCCGGTTGTGTCGTTGCATCACGTAACCTGGGGCCGATAAAGTTACGCAAAATCCACGCTGCATCCGGTCGTATCGATTCAGTGCGTAACCTATACTGGGCACCATCCGTGGAGAGTGATGCAACACCGAATGGGTCGTGTCGAATCAGCGCGGAACCACAAGAGGTTACACACCATCCGTGGTGCTGGATGCAACACCGACTGGGTCGTGTCGAATCAGCGCGTAACATGCAGAGGTTACGCACCGTCCGTGCTGCTTGATGCAACACCGACTCGGTTAAGCACGTAGTAGGTTACGCACCATTAAGACGGCTGGCTGCATGGCTCAACACTGACTGGGTTACGCATTGATCGGTCGTGTTGATTCTACGCGTCACCTGCTCCAGCTCGGTTACACACGGTTCGACGACGTAGCGTCCCATGGCACGTGCATCACCGACTGGGTTACGCACGGAGTCTATCACGCAAAATCCCCATGCATCCGGTCGTGTCGTTGCATCACGTAACCTGGGGCCGATAAAGTTACGCAAAATCCACGCTGCATCCGGTCGTGTCGATTCAGTGCGTAACCTATACTGGGCACCATCCGTGGAGAGTGATGCAACACCGAATGGGTCGTGTCGAATCAGCGCGGAACCACAAGAGGTTACGCACCATCCGTGGTGCTGGATGCAACACCGACTGGGTCGTGTCGAATCAGCGCGTAACATGCAGAGGTTACGCACCGTCCAAGCTGCTTCATGCAACACCGACTCGGTTAAGCACGTAGTAGGTTACGCACCATTAAGACGGCTGGCTGCATGGCTCAACACTGACTGGGTTACACACTGATCGGTCGTGTCGATTCTCCGCGTCACCTGCTCCAGCTCGGTTACGCACGGTTCGACGACGCAGCGTCCCATGGCGCGTGCATCACCGACTGGGTTACGCACTGCGACGGTTACGCAAATTCTATGCTGCATTCTGATTCGACGCACCATCCTTCTCGGTTACGCACGTTTCAGAGACGCACCATCCGTTCTGCCTGGTGCGTGCATCACCGACTGGGTTACGCACGGAGTCTATCACGCAAAATCCCCATGCATCCGGTCGTGTCGTTGCATCACGTAACCTGGGGCCGATAAAGTTACGCAAAATCCACGCTGCATCCGATCATGTCGATTCAATGCGTAACCTATACTGGGCACCATCCGTGGAGAGTGATGCAACACCGAATGGGTCGTGTCGAATCAGCGCGGAACCACAAGAGGTTACGCACCATCCGTGGTGCTGGATGCAACACCGACTGGGTCGTGTCGAATCAGCGCGTAACATGCAGAGGTTACGCACCGTCCATGCTGCTTGATGCAACACCGACTCAGTTAATCACGTAGTAGGTTACGCACCATTAAGACGGCTGGCTGCATGGCTCAACACTGACTGGGTTACGCACTGATCGGTCGTGTCGATTCTACGCGTCACCTGCTCCAGCTCGGTTACGCACGGTTCGACGACGCAGCGTCCCATGGCGCGTGCATCACCGACTGGGTTACGCACTGCGACGGTTACACAAAATCCATGCTGCATTCTGATTCGACGCACCATCCTCCTCGGTTACGCACATTTCAGAGACACACCATCCGTTCTGCATGGTGCGTGCATCACCGACTGGGTTACGCACGGAGTCTATCACGCAAAATCCCCATGCATCCGGTCGTGTCGTTGCATCACGTAACCTGGGGCCGATAAAGTTACGCAAAATCCACGCTGCCTCTGGACGTGTCGATTCAGTGCGTAACCTATACTGGGCACCATCCGTGGAGAGTGATGCAACACCGAATGGGTCGTGTCGAATCAGCACGGAACCACAAGAGGTTACGCACCATCCGTGGTGCTGGATGCAACACCGACTGGGTCGTGTCGACTCAGCGCGTAACATGCATAGGTTACGCACCGTCCATGCTGCTTGATGCAACACCGACTCGGTTAAGCACGTAGTAGGTTACGCACCATTAAGACGGCTGGCTGCATGGCTCAACACTGACTGGGTTACGCACTGATCGGTCGTGTCGATTCTACGCGTCACCTGCTCCAGCTCGGTTACGCACGGTTCGACGACACAGCGTCCCATGGCGCGTGCATCACCGACTGGGTTACGCACTGCGACGGTTATGCAAAATCCATGCTGCATTCTGATTCGACGCACCATCCTCCTCGGTTACGCACGTTTCAGAGACGCACCATCCGTTCTGCATGGTGCGTGCATCACCGACTGGGTTACGCACGGAGTCTATCACGCAAAATCCCAATGCATCCGGTCGTGTCGTTGCATCACGTAACCTGGGGCCGATAAAGTTACGCAAAATCCACACAGCATCCGGTCATGTCGATTCAGTGCGTAACCTATACTGGGCACCATCCGTGGAGAGTGATGCAACACCGAATGGGTCGTGTCGAATCAGCACGGAACCACAAGAGGTTACGCACCATCCGTGGTGCTGGATGCAACACCGACTGGGTCGTGTCGAATCAGCGCGTAAAATGCAGAGGTTACGCACCGTCCATGCTGCTTGATGCAAGACCGACTCGGTTAAGCATGTAGTAGGTTACGCACCTTTAAGACGGCTGGCTGCATGGCTCAACACTAACTGGGTTACGCACTGATCGGTCGTGTCGATTCTACGCGTCACCTGCTCCAGCTCGGTTACGCACGGTTCGACGACGCAGTGTCCCATGGCGCGTGCATCACCGATTGGGTTACGTATTGCGACGGTTACGCAAAATCCATGCTGCATTATGATTCGACGCACCATCCTTCTCGGTTACGCACGTTTCAGAGACGCACCATCCGTTCTGCATGGTGCGTGCATCACCAACTGGGTTACACACGGAGTCTGTCACGCAAAATCCCCATGCATCCGGTCGTGTCGTTGCATCACGTAACCTGGGGCCGATAAAGTTACGCAAAATCCACGCTGCATCCGGTCGTGTCGATACAGTGCGTAACCTATACTGGGCACGATCCGTGGAGAGTGATGCATCACCGAATGGGTCGTGTCGAATTAGCACGGAACCACAAGAGGTTACACACCATTCGTGGTGCTGGATGCAACACCGACTGGGTCGTGTCGAATCAGCGCGTAACATGCAGAGGTTACGCACCGTCCATGCTGCTTGATGCAACACCGACTCGGTTAAGCACGTAGTAGGTTACGCACCATTAAGACGGCTGGCTGCATGGCTCAACGCTGACTGGGTTACGTACTGATCGGTCGTGTCGATTCTACGCGTCACCTGCTCCAGCTCGGTTACGCACGGTTCGACGACGCAGCGTCCCATGGCGCGTGCATCACCGACTGGGTTACGCACTGCGACGGTTACACAAAATCCATGCTGCATTCTGATTCGACGCACCATCCTCCTCGGTTACGCACATTTCAGAGATGCACCATCCGTTCTGCATGGTGCGTGCATCACCGACTGGGTTACGCACGGAGTCTATCACGCAAAATCCCCATGCATCCGGTCGTGTCGTTGCATCACGTAACCTGGGGCCGATAAAGTTACGCAAAATCCACGCTGCCTCTGGTCGTGTCGATTCAGTGCGTAACCTATACTGGGCACCATCCGTGGAGAGTGATGCAACACCGAATGGGTCGTGTCGAATCAGCACGGAACCACAAGAGGTTACGCACCATCCGTGGTGCTGGATGCAACACCGACTGGGTCGTGTCGACTCAGCGCGTAACATGCATAGGTTACGCACCGTCCATGCTGCTTGATGCAACACCGACTCGGTTAAGCACGTAGTAGGTTACGCACCATTAAGACGGCTGGCTGCATGGCTCAACACTGACTGGGTTACACACTGATCGGTCGTTTCGATTCTACGCGTCACCTGCTCCAGCTCGGTTACGCACGGTTCGACGACGCAGCATCCCATGGCGCGTGCATCACCGACTGGGTTACGCACTACGACGGTTACGCAAAATCCATGCTGCATTCTGATTCGACGCACCATCCTCCTCGGTTACGCACGTTTCAGAGACGCACCATCCGTTCTGCATGGTGCGTGCATCACCGATTGGGTTACGCACGGAGTCTATCACGCAAAATCCCAATGCATCCGGTTGTGTCGTTGCATCACGTAACCTGGGGCCGATAAAGTTACGCAAAATCCACGCAGCATCCGGTCGTGTCGATTCAGTGCGTAACCTATACTGGGCACCATCCGTGGAGAGTGATGCAACACCGAATGGGTCGTGTCGAATCAGCACGGAACCACAAGAGGTTACGCACCATCCGTGGTGCTGGATGCAACACCGACTGGGTCGTGTCGAATCAACGCGTAAAATGCAGAGGTTACGCACCGTCCATGCTGCTTGATGCAACATCGACTCGGTTAAGCATGTAGTAGGTTACGCACCTTTAAGACGGCTGGCTGCATGGCTCAACACTAACTGGGTTACGCACTGATCGGTCGTGTCGATTCTACGCGTCACCTGCTCCAGCTCGGTTACGCACGGTTCGACGACGCAGTGTCCCATGGCGCGTGCATCACCGACTGGGTTACGCATTGCGACGGTTACGCAAAATCCATGCTGCATTCTGATTCGACGCACCATCCTTCTCGGTTACGCACGTTTCAGAGACGCACCATCCGTTCTGCATGGTGCGTGCATCACCGACTGGGTTACGCACGGAGTCTGTCACGCAAAATCCCCATGCATCCGGTCGTGTCGTTGCATCACGTAACCTGAGGCCGATAAAGTTACGCAAAATCCACGCTGCATCCGGTCGTGTCGATACAGTGCGTAACCTATACTGGGCACCATCCGTGGAGAGTGATGCATCACCGAATGGGTCGTGTCGAATCAGCGCGGAACCACAAGAGGTTACACACCATCCGTGGTGCTGGATGCAACACCGACTGGGTCGTGTCGAATCAGCACGTAACATGCAGAGGTTACGCACCGTCCATGCTGCTTGATGCAACACCGACTCGGTTGAGCACGTAGTAGGTTACGCACCATTAAGACGGCTGGCTGCATGGCTCAACGCTGACTGGGTTACGCACTGATCGGTCGTGTCGATTCTACGCGTCACCTGCTCCAGCTTGGTTACACACGGTTTGACGACGCAGCGTCCCATGGCGCGAGCATCACCGACTGGGTTACGCACTGCGACGGTTACGCAAAATCCATGCTGCATTCTGATTCGACGCACCATCCTTCTCGGTTACGCACGTTTCAGAGACGCACCATCCATTCTGCATGGTGCGTGCATCACCGACTGGGTTACGCACGGAGTCTGTCACGCAAAATCCCCATGCATCCGGTCGTGTCGTTGCATCACGTAACATGGTGCCGATAAAGTTACGCCAAATCCATGCTGCATCCGGTCGTGTCGATTCAGTGCGTAACCTATACTGGGCACCATCCGTGGAGAGTGATGTAACACCGAATGGGTAGTGTCGAATCAGCGTGGAACCACAAGAGGTCACGCACCATCCATGGTGCTGGATGCAACACCGACTGGGTTGTGTCGAATCATGGCGTAACATGCTGAGGTTACGCACCGTCCATGCTGCTTGATGCAACACCGACTCGGTTAAGCACGTAGTAGGTTACACACCTTTAAGACGGCTGGCTTTATGGCTCAACACTGACTGCGTTACGCACTGATCGGTCGTGTCGATTCTACGCGTCACCTGCTCCAGCTCGGTTACACACGGTTCGACGACGCAGCGTCCCATGGCGCGTGCATCACCGACTGGGTTACGCACTGCGACGGATACGCAAAATTCATGCTGCATTCTGATTCGACGCACCATCCTTCTCAGTTACACACATTTCAGAGACGCACCATCCGTTCTGTATGGTGCGTGCATCACCGACTGGGTTACGCACGGAGTCTATCACGCAAAATCCGCATGCATCCGGTCGTGTCGTTGCATCACGTAACCAGGGGCCGATAAAGTTACGCAAAATCCACGCTGCATCCGGTCGTGTCGATTCAGTGCGTAACCTATACTGGGCACCATCCGTGGAGAGTGATGCAACACCGAATGGATCGTGTCGAATCAGCGCGGAACCACAAGAGGTTACGCACCATCCGTGGTGCTGGATGCAACACCGACTGGGTCGTGTCGAATCAACGCGTAACATGCAGAGGTTACGCACCGTCCATGCTGCTTGATGCAAGACCGACTCGGTTAAGCACGTAGTAGGTTACGCACCTTTAAGACGGCTGGCTGCATGGCTCAACACTAACTGGGTTACGCACTGATCGGTCGTGTCGATTCTACGCGTCACCTGCTCCAGCTTGGCTACGCACGGTTCGACGACGCAGCGTCCCATGGCGGGTGCATCACCGACTGGGTTTCGCACTGCGACGGTTACGCAAAATCCATGCTGCATTTTGATTCGACACACCATCCTTCTCGGTTACGCACGTTTCAGAGACACACCATCCGTTCTGCATGGTGCGTGCATCACCGACTGGGTTACGCACGGAGTCTGTCACGCAAAATCCCCATGCATCCGGTCGTGTCGTTGCATCACGTAACCTGGGGCCGATAAAGTTACGCAAAATCCACACTACATCCGGTCGTGTCGATTCAGTGCGTAACCTATACTGGGCACCATCTGTGGAGAGTGATGCAACACCGAATGGGTCGTGTCGAATCAGCACGGAACCACAAGAGGTTACGCACCATCCGTGGTACTGGATGCAACACCGACTGGGTCGTGTCGAATCAGCGCGTAACATGCAGAGGTTACGCACCGTCCATGCTGCTTGATGCAACACCGACTCGGTTAAGCATGTAGTAGGTTACGCACCTTTAAGACGGCTGGCTGCAAGGCTCAACACTGACTGGGTTACGCACTGATCGGTCGTGTCGATTCTACGCGTCACCTGCTCCAGCTCGGTTACGCACGGTTCGACGACGCAGCATCCCATGGCGCGTGCATCACCGACTGGGTTACACAGTGCGACGGTTAGGCAAAATCCATGCTGCATTCTGATTCGACGCACCATCCTTCTCGGTTACGCACGTTTCAGAGACGCACCATCCGTTCTGCATGGTGCGTGCATCACCGACTGGGTTACGCACGGAGTCTGTCACGCAAAATCCCCATGCATCCGGTCGTGTCGTTGCATCACGTAACCTGGGGCCGATAAAGTTACGCAAAATCCACGCTGCATCCGGTCGTGTCGATTCAGTGCGTAACCTATACTGGGCACCATCCGTGGAGAGTGATGCAACACCGAATGGGTCGTGTCGAATCAGCGTGGAACCACAAGAGGTTACGCACCATCCGTGGTGCTGGATGCAACACCGATTGGGTCGTGTCGAATCAGCGCGTAACATGCAGAGGTTACGCACCGTCCATGCTGCTTGATGCAACACCGACTCGGTTAAGCACGTAGTAGGTTACGCACCTTTAAGACGGCTGGCTGCATGGCTCAACACTGACTGGGTTACGCACTGATCGGTCGTGTCGATTCTAGGCGTCACCTGCTCCAGCTCGGTTACGCACGGTTCGACGACGCAGCGTCCCATGGCGCATGCATCACCGACTGGGTTACGCACTGCGACGGTTACGCAAAATCCATGCTGCATTCTGATTCGACGCACCATCCTTCTCGGTTACGAACATTTCAGAGACGCACCATCCGTTCTGCATGGTGCGTGCATCACCGACTGGGTTACGCACGGAGTCTATCACGCAAAATCCCCATGCATCCGGTCGTGTCGTTGCATCACGTAACCTGGGGCCGATAAAGTTACGCAAAATCCACGCTGCATCCGGTCGTGTCGATTCAGAGTGTAACCTATACTGGGCACCATCTGTGGAGAGTGATGCAACACCGAATGGGTCGTGTCGAATGAACGCGTAACCACAAGAGGTTACGCACCATCCGTGGTGCTGGATGCAACACCGACTGGGTCGTGTCGAATCAGCGCGTAACATGCAGAGGTTACGCACCGTCCATGCTGCTTGATGCAACACCGACTCGGTTAAGCATGTAGTAGGTTACGCACCTTTAAGACGGCTGGCTGCATGGCTCAACACTAACTGGATTATGCACTGATCGGTCGTGTCGATTCTACGCGTCACCTGCTCCAGCTCGGTTACGCACGGTTCGACGACGCAGCGTCCCATGGCGCGTGCATCACCGACTGGGTTACGCACTGCGACGGTTACGCAAAATCCATGCTGCATTCTGATTCGACGCACCATCCTTCTCGGTTACGCACATTTCAGAGACGCACCATCCGTTCTGCATGGTGCGTGCATCACCGACTGGGTTACGCACGGAGTCTGTCACGCAAAATCCCCATGCATCCGGTCGTGTCGTTGCATCACGTAACCTGGGGCCGATAAAGTTATGCAAAATCCACGCTGCATCCGGTCGTGTCGATTCAGTGCGTAACCTATACTGGGCACCATCCGTGGAGAGTGATGCAACACCGAATGGGTCGTGTCGAATCAGCGCGGAACCACAAGAGGTTACGCACCATCCGTGGTGCTGGATGCAACACCGACTGGGTCGTGTCGAATCGGCGTGTAACATGCAGAGGTTACGCACCGTCCATGCTGCTTGATGCAACACCGACTCGGTTAAGCACGTAGTAGGTTACGCACCTTTAAGACGGCTGGCTGCATGGCTCAACATTGACTGGGTTACGCACTGATCGGTCGTGTCGATTCTATGTGTCACCTGCTCTAGCTCGGTTACGCACCGTTCGACGACGCAGTGTCCCATGGCGCGTGCATCACCGACTGGGTTACGCACTGCGACGGTTACGCAAAATCCATGCTGCATTCTGATTCGACGCACCATCCTTCTCGGTTACGCACGTTTCAGAGACGCACCATCCGTTCTGCATGGTGCGTGCATCCCCGACTGGGTTACGCACGGAGTCTGTCACACAAAATCCCCATGCATCCGGTCGTGTCGTTGCATCACGTAACCTGGGGCCGATAAAGTTACGCAAAATCCACGCTGCATCCGGTCGTGTCGATTCAGTGCGTAACCTATACTGGGCACCATCCGTGGAGAGTGATGCAACACCGAATGGGTCGTGTCGAATCAGCGCAGAACCACAAGAGGTTATGCACCATCCGTGGTGCTGGATGCAACACCGACTGGGTCGTGTCGAATCAGCGCGTAACATGCAGAGGTTACGCACCGTCCATGCTGCTTGATGCAACACCGACTCGGTTAAGCACGTAGTAGGTTACGTTCCTTTAAGACGGCTGGCTGCATGGCTCAACACTGACAGGGTTACGCACTGATCGGTCGTGTCGATTCTACGCGTCACCTGCTCCAGCTCGGTTACGCATGGTTCGACGACGCAGCGTCCCATGGCGCGTGCAGCACCGACTGGGTTACGCACTGCGACGGTTACGCAAAATCCATGCTGCATTCTGATTCGACGCACCATCCTTCTCGGTTACGCACGTTTCAGAGACGCACCATCCGTTCTGCATGGTGCGTGCATCACCGACTGGGTTACGCACGGAGTCTATCACACAAAATCCCCATGCATCTGGTCGTGTCGTTGCATCACGTAACCTGGGGCCGATAAAGTTACGCAAAATCCACGCTGCATCCGGTCGTGTCGATTCAGTGCGTAACCTATACTGGGCACCATCCATGGAGACTGATGCAACACCGAATGGGTCGTGTCGAATCAGCGTGGAACCACAAGAGGTTACGCACCATCCGTGGTGCTGGATGCAACACCGACTGGGTCGTGTCGAATCAGCGCGTAACATGTAGAGGTTACGCACCGTCCATGCTGCTTGAAGCAACACCGACTCGGTTAAGCACGTAGTAGGTTACGCACCATTAAGACGGCTGGCTGCATGGCTCAACACTGACTGGGTTACGCACTGATCGGTCGTGTCGATTCTACGCGTCACCTGCTCCAGCTCGGTTACGCACGGTTCGACGACGCAGCGTCCCATGGCGCGTGCATCACGGACTGGGTTACGCACTGTGACGGTTACGCAAAATCCATGCTGCATTCTGATTTGACGCACCATCCTTCTCGGTTACGCACGTTTCAGAGACGCACCATCCGTTCTGCATGGTGCGTGCATCACCGACTGGGTTACGCACGGAGTCTGTCACGCAAAATCCCCATGCATCCGGTCGTGTCGTTGCATCACGTAACCTGGGGCCGATAAAGTTACGCAAAATCCACGCTGCATCCGGTCGTGTCGATTCAGTGCGTAACCTATACTGGGCACCATCCGTGGAGAGTGATGCAACACCGAATGGGTCGTGTTGAATCAGCGCGGAACCACAAGAGGTTACGCACCATCCGTGGTGCTGGATGCAACACCGACTGGGTCGTGTCGAATCAGCGCGTAACATGCAGAGGTTACGCACCGTCCATGCTGCTTGATGCAACACCGACTCGGTTAAGTACGTAGTAGGTTACGCACCTTTAAGACGGTTGGCTGCATGGCTCAACACTGACTGGGTTACGCACTGATCGGTCGTGTCGATTCTACGCGTCACCTGCTCCAGCTCTGTTACGCACGGTTCGACGACGCAGCGTCCCATGGCGCATGCATCACCGACTGGGTTACGCACTGCGACGGTTACGCAAAATCCATGCTGCATTCTGATTCGACACACCATCCTTCTCGGTTACGCACGTTTCAGAGACGCACCATCTTTTCTGCATGGTGCGTGCATCACCGACTGGGTTACGCACGGAATCTATCACGGAAAATCCCCGTGCATCCGGTCGTGTCTTTGCATCACGTAACCTAGGGCCGATAAAGTTACGCAAAATCCATGTTGCATCCGGTCGTGTCGATTCAGCGCATAACCTATACAGGGCACCATCCGTGGAGAGTGATGCAACACCGAATGGGTCGTGTTGAATGCAGCTTACGCACCGTCCTTGATGCTTGATCCAACACTGACTGGGTCGTTTTGTTGCTTCGCGTAACCTAAACCCGCAAAGGTTACGCAAAATCCACGCTGCATCCGGTCGTGTCGATTCAACACGTAACCTAAACAGGACACCATCCGTGGAGAGTGATGCAACACCGAATGGGTCGTGTCGAATGCAGATTACGCACCTTCCTTGATGCTTGATCCAATAATGACTCGGTCGTGTCGTTGCATCGTGTAACCTAAACCCGCAAAGTTTACGCAAAATCCACGCTGCATCCGGTCGTATTGATTCAGCGCGTAACCTGCTCTTGTTACACACCATCCGTGCTGCTTGATTGATGCAACACCGACTGGGTCGTGTCGAATCAGCGCGTAACCACAAGAGGTTACGCACCATCCGTGCTGCTTGATGCAACACCAACTGGGTCGTGTCGAATCAGCACGTAACATGCAGAGGTTATGCACCGTCCGTACTGCTTGATGCCACCCCGACTCCGTAAAGCACGTAGTAGGTTACGCACCGTTAAGACGGCTGGCTGCATGGCTCAACACTGACTGGGTTACGCACTGATCGGTCGTGTCGATTCTACGCGTCACGTGCTCCAGCTCGGTTACGCACGGTTCGGCGACGCAGCGTCCCATGGCGCGTGCGTCACCGACTGGGTTACGCACTGCGACGGTTATGCAAAATCCATGCTGCATTCTGATTCGACGCACCATCCTTCTCGATTACGCACATTTCAGAGATGCACCATCCGTTCTGCATGGTGCGTGCATCCCCGACTGGGTTACGCACGGAGTCTGTCACGCAAAATCCCCATGCATCCGGTCGTGTCGTTGCATCACGTAACCTGGGGCCGATAAAGTTACGCAAAATCCACGCTGCATCCGGTCGTGTCGATTCAGTGCGTAACCTATACTGGGCACCAACCGTGCAGAGTGATGCAACACCGAATGGGTCGTGTCGAATCAGCGCGGAACCACAAGAGGTTACGCACCATCCGTGGTGCTGGATGCAACACCGACTGGGTCGTGTCGAATCTGCGCGTAACATGCAAAGGTTACGCACCGTCCATGCTGCTTGATGCAACACCGACTCGGTTAAGCACGTAGTAGGTTTCGTTCCTTTAAGACGGCTGGCTGCATGGCTCAACACTGACTGGGTTACGCACTGATCGGTCGTGTCGATTCTACGCGTCACCTGCTCCAGCTCGGTTACGCATGGTTCGACGACGCAGCGTCCCAGGGCGCGTGCATCACCGACTGGGTTACGCACTGCGACGGTTACGCAAAATCCATGCTGCATTCTGATTCGACGCACCATCCTTCTCGGTTACGCACGTTTCAGAGACGCACCATCCATTCTGCATGGTGCGTGCATCACCGACTGGGTTACGCACGGAGTCTATCACGCAAAATCCCCATGCATCCGGTCGTGTCGTTGCATCACGTAACCTGGGGCCGATAAAGTTACGCAAAATCCACGCTGCATCCGGTCGTGTCGATTCAGTGCGTAACCTATACTGGGCACCATCCGTGGAGACTGATGCAACACCGAGTGGGTCATGTCGAATCAGCACGGAACCACAAGAGGTTACGCACCATCCGTGGTGCTGGATGCAACACCGACTGGGTCGTGTCGAATCAGCGCGTAACATGTAGAGGTTACACACCGTCCATGCTGCTTGATGCAACACTGACTCGGTTAAGCACGTAGTAGGTTACGCACCATTAAGACGGCTGGCTCCATGGCTCAACACTGATTGGGTTACGCACTGATCGGTCGTGTCGATTCTACATGTCACCTGCTCCAGCTCGGTTACGCACGGTTCGACGACGCAGCGTCCCATGGCGCGTGCATCACGGACTGGGTTACGCACTGCGACGGTTACGCAAAATCCATGCTGCATTCTGATTCGACGCACCATCCTTCTCGGTTACGCACGTTTCAGAGACGCACCATCCGTTCTGCATGGTGCGTGCATCACCGACTGTCGGTGTTTTAGACCGGCAACCTACTAAGGGGAGTACCCGAAGTAGATGAATGTGGCCTCGCCGAGATCGGTAACTCGAAGGAAGAGACACGTGGCACACAATTTAGGCAGGTTCGGGCCGCGGGGTGCGTAATACCCTACGTCCTGTATGCTGCGTGGCTCTGGATTGATTGGGTGCGATTAGAAGATGATGCAATCTTAAGCCGTTCCGAGAGAGGGGGGTCCCTGCCTCGCCTTATATAGTCCGGGAGGCAGGGTTACAAGTCGGTTTAGGGAGAGAGTACTAGTCGAATACGTCTAGGAGTCCTCTATACAGTGCGGGACATGTACAGCTTCCTATCCGGGTACTTCTCCTCTGTAGCCCTTGTGCTTCACGCCATCAGGTGCCGTGCAGCGCAAGTCGAGCAGTCCCAGGGGCCCACCGAGTAGTCGGTCCTGGTACCCACCGAGGTAGTGGGCCCAGGGAGGTCCATACGACAAGCCCCCGAGTACTTTGTACTCGAGAAGGATAGCTTCGAGTAGTCTT
The DNA here is from genome assembly GCA_036936925.1 of Cenchrus fungigraminus. Lineage (NCBI taxonomy): Eukaryota > Viridiplantae > Streptophyta > Magnoliopsida > Poales > Poaceae > Cenchrus > Cenchrus fungigraminus. The sequence goes on along the minus strand of CM072779.1, from coordinate 85,224,447 downwards.
GACGGCCTTAACGAGTAGTCCTCAAGCGTCCCTGAGCGCTACAAGTCAAAAGTCCTCAAGAGTAGTCGAAGCATCCCGAGGCTGGAATGTACTCCAGCTGATATTTGAGCAATCCTGAAGTCTTCTCGAGTAGTCCCAAGCGTCCTCGAGTGCTGCTCTTGAAGGTCTTCAACAATGCCCGTGTTGTCTTGAAGCCGAAATTGATATGGAAGTGCGATTGCAAAATCGCACTCCATATGGAGTAGCCCCCGAGCCTTAGGTTGAGTTGCAGACTCTCGCTGAGGGTCCATCTGAAGTTTTGGCAAGAATATCCCGTGAAATCCGGAGAAAAAACCGAAGGACACGTGGCACGGAGCCCCCGAGCCTTGAGTCGAGTACTTCCTCTCGAATTGAAGGGTCATCTTGTAGAATGTGTCCTGAGTTGCTCTTGAATCTTGTCGCTACCCAGGAAGTTGAGTAGAAGTAGCCGAGCCCCCGAGACGAGGCGTGTCGACTAGTAGAAGTTGGAGAGTCAAGCACCGCCGCTGAGTCAGCCGTGTACAGACTTATCCATCCGGCCGTTGGAGGGGCCGCTGTTGACTTATAAATAGAAGCCGAAACCCTTAGGGTTTTTCACCCCACGCATTCGCAGCCATTCCTAGCAGATCGAGCCAGAAATCACCGCCAGTGCGCACTGCCGCCGTTGAGAGGATTGTAGATCCGAACGCGCCGCCGTAGAAAGCCACCGCCGTAGCCCCCTAGCGAATGCGAGTGAAGACACCGTGCACTTGGAGAATGAAGCCCTCACCATCGAAGACCTCGAAGGCTGCCGGTGGGAAGAAAAGGGCTCGCGAGGTGACCGCCGGATCCGCCGCGGGGACATCGCCGCCGGTGTCTCCGCCGCGACCAAATCCGAATCAAGAATGGAAGAAATCCAAGGCCAAGACCAAAGATCTGCTGGCGCTTCTCAACAGTGGATTCTTGCGGGAGAAGGAGGTTGACATGTGGAGAGCCGCTGCAGGGGATCCGTACCCCATGGAGAAAAGCCCGGACGAGATCCCTATGTTCACCCGGTTCGCGGAGCGAGGGCTGTCTCTCCCGGCCAGTGACTTCTTCAAGGGGCTGCTAGGGTACTACGGCATCGAGTACCTCAACCTCAACCCCAACGGTATCTTCCACACCTCAGTCTTCGTACACTTCTGCGAAGCTTTCTTGGGGATCAAGCCCCATTGGATCCTTTTCCGAAAATTCTTCCGAGTCAAGCCCCAGCCCAGCGCCAACAATCCTCGAGTAGTGGGGGGAGCCAGCATCCAGATGCGAGAAGACGCCGCGGAGCAGTACCTCTCGTACAAGCTTATCGACTCCAACCAAGATTGGAAGTCGAAATGGTTTTACATCACCAACCACCACTCGGAGCTGCCGAAGCCAAGCGGGAAGCAGCCGAAGCACCGGCCATGGTGGAACTCGGAGCCAATAATGCAGGAAGGTATCCAGTTGCCCGAGCTGCTGGCGAAAATCAAGGCTTTGAGAGAAGCCGGGCTGAGGGCCGAACATGTGGCCTTCAGCTTCATGAAGCGAAGGGTGCAGCCGCTGATGGCCCGCGACACCCTAGGGTACCAGTACACCGGTGACGACGACACATCGCGGATGCTCGGTGATGAAGTCGACGACGACGACATCGTTGATAGGCTGGGCAGGATCTTCAAAGACATGCCGGTGTACACGCTGTGCCCTGTGCCCGAGTACTCCGCCGCGCGCCCGCCAAATGAGGTCGGTAGCCGTACCCATTGTCGAGTACTCATTACGTAAGATTAGTCGTGCTGACGTATTGTGCTTCTTGCAGGATGACTTGGTGAAGTTCGTCTCCGAGCCGGCGTCGCCTCCTCAACTTGTCGAGGTCCCAGAGGAAGGGAAAGCCAAGGCCAAGGAGCGGCGTGAGGTTGGTGAGGGAGACGACGCAGTAGTCGTCGAAGACACGTCCGAAGAGGACGACGATGAGGAGACGCTGCAGGAGCGCTTCCAGCTGCGGTCGAGATTCAGCCGCCCTGGATTGCCTCATATTCCTCTCGTTCAGGATCCGCCGACTAGCCTGGAGGCTAGTCTGCCCGCGCCTCCAAGGAGGCCGCGCAACGTGGCCCGCAAGCGCGTGGCCAAGAAGTTGAAGGTCACGGAGACCACGTCCCAGGAGGTAAGCCGTCTTGAATAGGGTAGTCGAGTACTTATGTCTCGATGTTGTACATTGATGACGAAATTCCCTTGCTTGCAGGAGATGCCGCCTTCCGACCCCGTAGAGCAGGGGGGCGAAGGCAACTGGGATACGGTGGAGGAGCCAGCTAGGGGTAGTCGTAGCCCAGCCCCCACCGTAGAGGAGCTCTTGGCGCAGTTGTTGCGCCAGCCCCTAGTTGCTGAGGGGAGCACAGAACCGGCCGCTGCTATTGTTGAAGAAGCGGCGGCTACTGAGGCGCAAGAGGAAACGCCTACCGAAGCTGGACTGGTAGATATTGCCAGCATCCTCGGCGCCCCAACCGTGACGGTAGTCCGGTCGAATTTGTAAGTGGTGATCCTTCCCGAGTAGTACATTAGATTTGGTAGTCGTACTGTGTTGACAACCAGCTTGTGCACTCTGTAGGAAATCGACGGACTTGACCTGGGAGGGAGATGAACCCACCACAGCGGTGGCTGGAGAGGAAACCGCGCCGCCCGCTGAGGAGTCCGCTCCCGCCCCTCAGGCAGAATCCGGGGCGCCGGCCGTGGAAGCTACCTTGCCTAAGGCCAGCATCGTAGAGGGTGAGTACTTTGCTCAAGTGCAAGTAATCCCGAAGAGTAGTCGTAACCGCCATGTATGACTGATCCAGTTGTCCTTTTATTGACAGGTGCCGAAGCCGAGGGAAGTGCTATCCCGTCGGCAGTGCCCGTTGAAGATTTGGCACCAGAGACCCAGGGAGCTGCCGAAGGAGCCCCCGAGCAAATGGAGGTGATGGTTGAAGAAGCCACCGCGACAGCTGGAGGGGGGCGCAACGACGTGCATCCAGAACCGGCTCTGGAAGTAGTCGTTCGCTCGCCAGATATCCAGGACGCGGAGCCAATCCGCTCGGCGCTAATGTCCGAAACCGCGACGAGTAGTCGTGGCGGGATCGAGCTGCTGGCGGATGACCTAGTCGATCCAGCGACGGTAGCTCGGCACATGGAGGCAATGCACCAGGCCGAGCAATGGATGAAGGTGAGTAGTCGACACCCTTGAGTAGTCAATCCTTTAGTGTTGAGTACCCATTTGACATGTGTTGTCTGTGGCAGGACGTCGCAGAGCGGTCTCGGCAGAAGTCTGACATGCTTCAAGGGTACGGCGACACGGTGCTCCGGGCCGAGGCCTTAGAAGAACAGCTCGTGAAGGCCCGGAAGCACGCCGCCGTGATGCAGTCGAAGCTGGACACCACCTTCGCCCAGTATCACAACGAAATCCAAGATATGCAGGCGAAGAGCGACGAGCTGGTGCGGAAGAACAAGTCTCTCCGCAACAAGAATAAAGGTACGCCGTTGCCATGCTGAGTACACATTGGTAGTGTCTTGGAGGAGTCTGACCCGCTTTGCCATGTTGATTGCAGAGCTTGAGACCCGCGTCGACCAGCTGAAGGCTTCAGAGACCGACCTGAAGAACCTCTTCTACCGAGAGCAAGAGGCCCGCGAGGTACTGGAGTATGATTATAAGCAGCTTGCTTACGAGTGCGACAAGCACATGGAGCTTCGCATTGCGTCGGATCGTGACCTCATCAACTGCTACAAATCTTTGCAGAAGCTGAACGAGGACTGCGAGAAGCTGCGGGCCCAGCTGAAGGAACTCGAGGAGGCCGCGCTTCCCATCGCGAGGCTACTAGTGCCTCACCCCGGGGGACCGAAGATAGCCCCATTGGTGGACCGGCTGAAGGAAGCCCCGAGCCGCCTGGCGACGTACGTGAAGCACCTGGCGAAGTCGATCCCCAACCAGGTCCTGGCGTATATGAAGTCGTACTTCCCAAAAGCTCCCGTTGACATAGTCGCCGGCGGACTAGCCGCTGACTGCACGAACGAGCAGTACGCGGAGCTGCTGGAGCAGATGGCGCCCATTGCCGAACAAGTCACCGAGAAGCTCAACCTCCAGTAGTCCTGTAGGGTTAGCTCGTAGCAGTAGTTGTGTATAAACAAAGTTGTAATGAACTTGTTTAAGTATGAATGAAGGAAACTTCCATAAATGAGTACTCGTTATCCCGATCTGTGAGTGCGGAGTCCCACCATGGAGTCGTCGCGAGTAATCATACTCGCCAGTGGTCCCGTTGAGGAAAAGGGACAGTAAAGCAGTTGATAGGTAATCAAACTTTATTACTGAAGAAGTACGCCTGGATGGCCAGGGCCGTTGTTACAGAGTAGTCGCCAGGACCCGGAGGCCGCCTACGGCTAAGTAGTGCTAGGGCGTATGGCTGCTTACAGCAGTAGATCCGTTAGTAGCCGCATGGGCTGGATCTAGGAGTGCTTGGTCTCTTAGTAGACCGCTGCTGGAGTCCTTTGTCGCTCGTCGCAGCCCAAGATCCATTAGTAGCCGCGTTGGCTGGATCCTGGAGAGGAGTAGTCCGGAGACTAGGGCCTGGACCTGGAGGCCGCTTACGGCGAAGGGGTCTTTGAGTAGTCGTATAGACTGGAGCCCCTGGTGTAGACTAGGCGTAGAATCGACAGAGTTGGTCGATGTTCCACGAGTTGTTGATGTCTTCGCCTTCAAGCGTCTGGAGGCGGTAGGAGCCCGGTCTGGTCACCTTTGCAATTGTGAAGGGACCTTCCCAGGGTGAGCTGAGCTTGTGTAGTCCTTCCGTGTTCTGGATGCGGCGGAGGACAAGATCACCAACGTTGAAGGAGCGTTCCTTAACGTTGCGATCGTGGTAGCGTCGGATACCCTCTAGGTACCTTGCTGATTGGACGAGGGCGGCACAGCGAGCTTCTTCGAGTCCGTCGATGTCAACTCGTCTGCTATCTTCAGAGATGCCTTCGTCGTATTGCTCCACTGCTGGTGAATCCCACATGACATCAGCAGGGAGGATTGCTTCGGAGCCGTAGACCAGGAAGTACGCGGATTGTCCCGTTGGCTTGGAAGGTTGAGTACGCAGCCCCCAGAGAGCATTGGGTAGTTCCTTGATCCACTTGCCTCCTTTGGAGTTGGCAGCGTCGTGTAGCCGCTTTTTGAGAGCGTCGAGCACCATCCCATTGGCGCGCTCGACTTGTCCATTGGCCCGAGGATGGGCAACTGAGACATATCGGACGTCGATCCCGCTGTTCTCGCAGTACTCCCAGAACTGGTGATTGTTGAAGTTGGAGCCCAGGTCTGTGATGTTGCGGTGGGGTAGTCCGTAGCGATGCACGAGTTCATACAGGAAGTCGAGTACTCTGTCGGCCTTGGGGCATGTAACCGGCTTGACCTCGATCCACTTGGTGAACTTGTCGATGGCCACCAATACTCGGTTGAATCCACCTGGCGCAGTTGGAAGTGGCCCAATCATGTCGAGCCCCCAGCAGGCGAAAGGCCAGGTTGGCGGTATGGTGACTAGCTTGTAGGCCGGGACGTGTTCTTGCTTGGCGAAGTATTGGCACCCTTGGCACCTTCTGACGAGTTCTTCGGCGTCGCCCAGAGCTGTGGGCCAATAGAAAGCCCGTCGGAAGGCCTTGCTGACCAGCGTGCGTGAGGACGCATGGTTGCCGCAGACGCCTTTATGGATCTCCTCCAAGATGTCCTTGCCTTCTTGTCTGAGAACGCACTTCATGAGTACTCTGGAAGATGCGCCTCGCCTGTAGAGCTTGTCTCCGACGAGAACGTAGGACTTGGCACGGCGGATGAGTTGCTCGGCCAAGTTCTTGTCCGAGGGAACCATCTGCTCGCTGAGGTAGTCGATGAAGGGCTGCCTCCAGTCCACGTCGATCATCATGACCTCCTGGCCAGCCGGGGGATGCGCTTGGTCAATGGTCGGTGGCGCCGGCTCCGGGATGGATGGCGCGTGAAGCTCGTGGACGAAGACACCCACTGGTACTTGAGCGCGAGTAGAACCAAGCTTCGACAGGACGTCCGCTGCAACGTTGTTGTCGCGGACGACGTGGTGGAACTCGAGACCATAGAACTTGTTCTCGAGCTTGCGGACTTCTAGGCAGTAGGCGTCCATGTTCTCCTTGTTGCGGTCCCAGGACTTGTTGACTTGGTTGATGACCACTGCGGAGTCGCCGTAGACTAGTAGCCGCTTGATGCCCAGTGAAGCCGCGAGGCGGAGCCCGTGTAGCAGAGCTTCGTACTCGGCTTCGTTGTTTGAGACCTTCCAGAAGATCTGCAGGACGTACTTGAGTTGTTCGCCCGTTGGAGAGATCAAGAGTACTCCAGCACCTGCGCCCTCGAGGTTGAGTGAGCCGTCGAAGTACATCACCCAGTGCTCTGGGCGCTTGGTTGGAGTAGGTAGCTGATTCTCCCGCCACTCCGCCATGAAGTCGACTAGTGCCTGCGACTTGATGGCTGTGCGTGGCTTGAAGTCGATGTTGAGGGCGCCGAGTTCGACTGCCCATTTGGAGATTCTTCCAGTAGCATCTTGGTTCCGCAAGATGTCACCGAGCGGGTAGTCGGTGACGACGGAGATCGAGTACTCCTGGAAGTAGTGTCGTAGCTTCCGCGAGGTGATGAGCACTGCGTACAGAAGCTTCTGTACTGGCTGGTAGCGTGCCTTGGATTTTGATAGGACCTCGCTGACGAAGTAGACTGGACGCTGGACTGGATAGGTGTGGCCGTCTTCCTGCCGCTCGACGATGATGGCAGTGCTGACCACGTGAGTAGTCGCAGCGAGGTAGAGCAGTAGCTGCTCGCCTTTACGAGGAGCTGTGAGGACTGGTGGCTTCGATAGGAAGTCCTTGAGCTGGGCAAGGGCTTGGTCCGCCTCTGGAGTCCACACGAACTTCTCTTGGTGTTTGAGTAATTTGAAGAAGGGGAGCCCCCGTTCTCCAAGCTTCGAGATGAATCTGTTCAAGGCCGCCATGCACCCGGTCAGCTTCTGCACGTCTTTGATGCACGTGGGAGCTTTCATGCTGGTGATGGCGGAGATCTTCTCGAGATTGGCATCGATGCCGCGATGGCTGATGATGAAGCCGAGTAGTTTGCCCGACGGCACGCCGAAGACGCACTTGTTCGAGTTGAGCTTCCAGCGGTACTCGCGCAGGGATGCGAAAGTCTCTTCAAGATCGTCGATGAGCATGCTGGAGTTTCTGGTCTTGACGACCACGTCATCCACGTAGGCTTCGACGTTCTTGTTGAGTTGCCTCTTGAAGCAGGCCTGGATAGCTCGTTGGTATGTAGCGCCGGCGTTCTTCAACCCGAAGGACATGGTCGTGTAGCAGTACGCGCCAAACGGGGTGATGAACGCGGTCTTCTCCTGGTCTTCTTCCTTGATCGCGATCTGGTGGTACCCGGAGTAGCAGTCGAGGAAGCAGAGCAGGTCGCAGCCCGCCGTGGAATCTATGACTTGGTCAATCCGCGGCAACCCGAAGGGGTCCTTGGGGCAGTGCTTGTTGAGGTCGGTGTAGTCGACGCACATCCTCCACTCGTTCGAGTTCTTCTTGCGGACGAGGACGGGGTTGGCGAGCCACTCAGGATGGAAAACTTCTCTGATGAAACCAGCCGCGAGTAGTTTGGCGAGTTCCTTCTTGATGGCGTCCCGTCTGTCGTCGGCGAAGCGGCGGAGGTGTTGTCGCTTCGGGGTAGCTTTAGGATCGACGTTGAGTGAATGCTCAATCAACTCCCTAGGCAACCCTGGCATGTCCGCTGGTTTCCACGCGAAGATGTCGCGGTTAGCCCGGAGGAAGTTGATGAGCGCGTCTTCCTATTTGGGGTCGAGGCCCGCCCCGATGGTGGTGGTCTTGCTGCTGTCGCCTGTCCCGAGGTCAATTGTCTTGACCAGAACCTCCTCGGCTGGCTGAGGCTTGTTAGCTTTATCCGACTTCTCTGGGATGTCGAGTTCGCTTGGGGCAAGCTTCTTCGACGCAGCGTAGATCTCCATCATTGCATTGGGTACTTGATTTGTGGAGGCGATCTCCACAGCTTCCGTGTCGCAGTCGTGCGATATCTTCAAGTCCCCCTGCAGCGAGAGTACACCTGCTGGACTCAGCATCTTGAGTACTAGGTAGGTGTAGTGGGGTACCGCCATGAACTTGGCGATGGCCGGTCTGCCGAGGATGGCATGGTAGGACGTCTCGAAGTCCGCGACTTCGAACTTGATGTACTCGGTACGATAGTTGTCCCGAGATTCCCCGAAGGTAACTGGCAGGACCACTGAGCCCAGTGGAATAGCCGCGTTTCCGGGGACGATGCCGTAGAAGGGCGAGGTGCTCTTGGTGAGCATGTGGGTGATGTCGAGCTTCATCTTCTTCAAGGTCTTGGTGAAAAGGACGTTAAGCCCGCTTCCACCGTCGATGAGGACCTTGTTGAGCTTGGAGCCCGCGACCACCGGCTTCAGGACGAGTGGGAACCGCCCTGGTTCGGAGAAGCTAGTCCATTGATCCGCGCGAGAGAAGGTAATGGGTACCTCCGACCACCTGAGGGGGGTCGGGACCGCTGGTTCAATGCTCATGACTTCTCGACGGGGAGAGAGGTGGCGAACAGTAACCGGCGTCTCCCACCAGAGAGAAAGTACGCGCGAGGGGCGCGATCCAGGGTAGGGCCGGCGCTGGGGAGTGGCGAGAGAGGTGGCAGCATACTAGGGTTTGAAGCGAAAGAAACAAGGTGAAGGGGAAAAACAAAACACAAGTAACAAGCAACAATCGAAGTGTAAAGCACACAAATTCAACAACACAAATTATTGAAAGAAAGTGCAAGGCTAAAAAGGTTGCTGGGATAAGTTCTAACCTGAAAATAAATTTTTTGTTTTGGTTTTTGTGGACTGTAGGAAGGGGAAAACACTCGATAAACTCACCGATCAACCTGGAAAGCTGATACCACTTCATAGACGGGGAGTGCCCGATATTTCGGTGAGTGGGATAATTTTGATTTGTGGAAGTTCGACCCTCACGATCCGACTACGACGAGCGAACCCGAAGCCCCAATGCAATCGCTGAACCAAACTCCCGATGGTTACCAACCTCGCGATGCGAGATCAGCCTGATCACGAAGATCGTTTCCTGCACGCAATCGAAAGAACGAACAAGAAAGAGAGGTGAGCAATCTTACTATCACTCGAAGGTGGATCTGAATTACACGAAGGCAGCGCGTAGTGGCTGTTCGGAAGTAGCAAAAGCTAGATGAAAACAAACTCAAGTTCCAAAAGGACTAGGACTCTATCTAATATAGATGGGAAACAAAAAAGGGGGAGGGTTCCCCTGGCGGCCACGGTGGGGAGGAGGTCGCGTGGCAGGGGGGAAGGCGCGCGCCCCCCTCACGTGGGATCCACGGCAGAAAGAGGGGGTGGGCCGCCGTCAATCCTATGTCCCACATGGACTCCTGCTGGGCCGCCTTTATTCCTCTTGGCCTTCGTTCTTCAGCATCAAGATGAAGTTTAACTCGCGTGCACGGGCCCAAGTAAGTGGCCCTGAAGGTGGCGCCTGGAGTGGGAGCTGCTGGTGTAGATGTACTCATGTCGGTGTTCATGTCCTCATCAGTGTTGAATGCAGCTTATGCACCATCCTTGATCCTTCATCCAACACTGACTGGGTCGTGTTGTTGCATCACGTAACTAAAACCCGCAAAGGTTACGCAAAATTCATGCTGCTTCCAGTCATGTCGATTCAGCGCGTAACCTGCACTGGATACGCACCGTCCGTGCTGCTTGATTGATGCAACACCGACTAGGTCGTGTCAAATCAGCACGTAACCACAAGAGGTTACGCACCATCCGTGCTGCTTGATGCAACACCGACTGGGTCGTGTCGAATCAGCACGTAACATGCAGAGGTTACGCACCATCCGTGGTGCTTGATGCAACACCGACTGGGTTAAGCACGTAGTAGGTTACGCACCTTTAAGACGGCTGGCTGCATTGCTCAACACTGATTGGGTTACACACTGATCGGTCGTGTCGATTTTACGCGTCACCTGCTCCAGCTCGGTTACACATGGTTCGGCGACGTAGCGTCCCATGGCGCGTGCATCACCGACTGGGTTACGCACTGCGATGGTTACGCAAAATCCATGCTGCATTCTGATTCGACGCACCATCCTGCTCGGTTACGCACATTTCGGAGACGCACCATCCATTTTGCATGGTGCGTGCATCACCTACTGGGTTACGCACAGAGTCTATCACGCAAAATCCCCATGCATCCGGTCGTGTCGTTGCATCGCGTAACCTGGGCCCGATAAAGTTACGCAAAATCCACGCTGCATCCGGTCGAGTCGAATCAGCGCGTAACCTGTACAGGGCACCGTCCCTGGAGTGTGATGCAACACCGAATGGGTGGTGTCGAATGCAGTTTACGCACCGTCCTTGATGCTTGATCCAACACTGACTGGGTCGTGTCGTTGCATCGCATAACCTAAACCTGCAAAGGTTACGCAAAATCTATGCTGCATCCGGTCGTGTCGATTCAGCGTGTAACCTGCACTGGTTAAGCACTGTTCGTGCTGATTGATGCAACACCGACTGGGTTACGCACGGAGTTTGTCACGCAAAATCCCCATGCATCCGGTCGTGTTGTTGCATCGCGTAACCTAGCCCCGATAAAGTTACGCAAAATCCACGCTGAATCCGGTCGTGTCGATTCAACGCGTAACCTATACAGGGCACCGTCCGTGGAGAGTGATGGAACACCGAATGGGTCGTGTTGAATGCAGCTTACGCACCGTCCTTGATGCTTGATCCAACACTGACTGGGTCGTGTCGTTGCATCGCGTAACCTAAACCCGCAAAGGTTGCGCAAAATCCACGCTGCATCCGGTCGTGTCGATTCAGCGCGTAACCTGCACTGGTTACGCACCGTCCGTGCTGCTTGATTGATGCAACACCGACTGGGTCGTGTCGAATCAGCACATAACCACAAGAGGTTACGGACCATCCGTGCTACTTGATACAACAACGACTGGGTCGTGTCGAATCAACGCGTAACATGTAGAGGTTACGCACCGTCCATGCTGCTTGATGCAACACCGACTCGGTTAAGCATGTAGTGCGACGGTTACGCAAAATCCATGCTGCATTCTGATTCGACGCACCATCCTGCTCGGTTACACATGTTTCGGCGACGCACCATCCGTTCTACATGGTGCGTGTATCACCGACTGAGTTAGGCACGGAGTCTGTCACGCAAAATCCTGATGCATCCGGTCGTGTCGTTGCATCGCGTAACTTGGGGCCGATAAAGTTACGCAAAATCCACGCTACATCCAGTCGTGTCGAATCAACGCATAACCTGTATAGGGCACTGTCCATGGAGTGTGATGCATGACCGAATGGGTCATGTCGAATGCAGGTTATGCACCATCCTTGATGCTTGATCAAACACTGACTGGGTCGTGTCGTTGCATCGCGTAACCTAAACCTGCAAAGGTTACGCAAAATCCATGCTTCATCTGGTCGTGTCGATTCAGCGCGTAACCTGCACTGGTTACGCACAGTCCGTGCTTCTTGATTGATGCAACACCAACTGGGTCGTGTCGAATCAGCGCATAACCACAAAAGGTTACGCACCATCCGTGCTGCTTGATGCAACACCGACTGGGTCGTGTCGAATCAACGTGTAACATGCAGAGGTTACGCACCGTCCGTGCACCTTGATGCCACACCGACTCGGTTAAGCACGTAGCGCGACGGTTACGCAAAATCCATGCTGCATTCTGATTCGACGCACCATCCTGCTCGGTTACGCACGTTTCGGCGACGCACCATCCATTCTGCATGGTGCGTGCATCATTGACTGGGTTACGCACGGAGTCTGTCACGCAAAATCCCCGTGCATCCGGTCATGTCATTGCATCACGTAACCTGGGGCCGATAAAGTTACACAAAATCCACGCTGCATCCGGTCGTGTCGAATCAGCACGTAACCTGTACAGGGCACCGTCCATGGAGTGTGATGTAACACCGAATGGATCTAGTCGAATGCAGCATACGCACCGTCCTTGATGCTTGATCCAACACTGACTGGGTCGTGTCGTTGCATCGCGTAATCTAAACCCGCAAAGGTTACGCAAAATCCACGCTGCATCTAGCCGTTTCGATTCAGCGCGTAACCTGCACTGGTTACACACCGTCCGTGCTGCTTGATTGATGCAACAACGACTGGGTCGTGTCGAATGAGCTCATAACCACAAGAGGTTACGCACCATCCGTGCTGCTTGATGCAACACCGACTAGGTCGTGTCGAATCAACGCGTAACATGCAGAGGTTACACACCGTCCGTGCTGCTTGATGCCACACCGACTCGGTTAAGCACGTAGCGCGACGGTTACGCAAAATTCATGCTGCATTCTGATTCGACGCACCATCCTACTCGGTTACACACATTTCGGTGATGCACCATCGATTCTGCATGGTGCGTGCATCACCGACTGGGTTACGCACGGAGTCTGTCACACAAAATCCCCATGCATCCGGTCGTGTCGTTGCATCGCGTAACCTGGGGCCGATAAAGTTACGCAAAATCCACGCTACATCCGGTCGTGTCGAATCAGCACGTAACCTATACAGGGCACCGTCTGTGGAGTGTGATGCAACACCGAATGGCTCATGTCGAATGCAGCTTACGCACCATCCTTGATGCTTGAACCAACACTGACTGGGTCGTGTCGTTGCATCACGTAACCTAAACTCGCAAAGGTTACGCAAAATCCACGCTGCATCCGGTCGTGTCGATTCAGTGCATAACCTGTACACGGCACCGTCCGTGGAGTGTAATGCAACACCAAATGGGTCATGTTGAATGCAGCTTACGCACCGTCCATGATGCTTGATCCAACACTGACTGGGTCGTGTCGTTGCATCGCATAACCTAAACCCGCAAAGGTTACGCAAAATCCACGCTGCATCCGGTCGTGTCGATTCAGCGCGTAACCTGCACTGGTTAAGCACCGTCCGTGCTGTTTGATTGATGCAACACCGACTGGCTTACGCAAGGAGTCTGTCACGTAAAATCCCAATGCATCTGGTCGTGTCGTTGCATCGCTTAATCTGGGCCGATAAAGTTACGCAAAATCCACACTGCATCCGGTCGTGTCGAATCAGCGCGTAACCTGTACGGGGCACTGTCCATGGAGCAACACCGAATGGGTCGTGTCGAATGCAGGTTACGCACTGTCCTTGATGCTTGATCCAACACTGACTGGGTCGGGTCGTTGCATCGCGTAACCTAAACCCGCAAAGGTGACGCGAAATCCACGCTGCATCCGGTCGTGTCGATTCAGCATGTAACCTGCACTGGTTACGCACCGTCCGTGCTGCTTGATTGATGCAACAACGACTGGGTCGTGTCGAATGAGCTCATAACCACAAGAGGTTACGCACCATCCGTGTAGCTTGATGCAACACCGACTGGGTCATGTCGAATCAACACGTAACATGCAGAGGTTACGCACCGTCCGTGCTGCTTGATGCAACACCGACTCGGTTAAGCACGTAGCGCGACGGTTACAGAAAATTCATGCTGCATTCTGATTCGACGCACCACCCTGCTCGGTGACACACGTTTCGGTGATGCACCATCCATTCTGCATGGTGCGTGCATCACCGACTGGGTTACGCACGGAGTCTGTCACGCAAAATCCCCATGCATCCGGTCGTGTCGTTGCATCGCGTAACCTGGGGCCGATAAAGTTACGCAAAATCCACGCTACATCCGGTCGTGTCGAATCAGCACGTAACCTGTACAGGGCATCGTCTGTGGAGTGTGATGCAACACCGAATGGCTCATGTCGAATGCAGCTTACGCACCATCCTTGATGCTTGATCCAACACTGACTGGGTCGTGTCGTTGCATCACGTAACCTAAACTCGCAAAGGTTACGCAAAATCCACGCTGCATCCGGTCGTGTCGATTCAGCGCATAACCTGTACAGGGCACCGTCCGTGGAGTGTAATGCAACACCAAATGGGTCGTGTTGAATGCAGCTTACGCACCATCCTTGATGCTTCATCCAACACTGACTGGGTCGTGTCGTTGCATCGCGTAACCAAAACCCGCTAAGGTTCCGCAAAATCCATGCTGCGTAAAGTCGTGTCGATTCAGCACGTTTCCTGCACTGGTTACACACCGTCCGTGCTGCTTGATTGATGCAACACCGACTGGGTCGTGTCGAATCATCACGTAACCACAAGAGGTAATGCACCATCCGTGCTGCTTGATGCAACACCGACTGGGTCGTGTCGAATCAGCGCGTAACATGCAGAGGTTACGCACCGTCCGTGCTGCTTGATGCACCACTGACTCGGTTAAGCACGTAGTAGATTACGCTCCTTTAAGACTGCTGGCTGCATGGCTCAACACTGACTGGGTTACGCACTGATCGGTCGTGTCGATTCTATGCGTCACATGCTCAAGCTCGATTACACATGGTTCGGTGACGCAGCGTCCCATGGCGTGTGCATCACCAACTGGGTTACACACCGTGACGGTTACACAAAATCCATGTTGCATTCTAATTCGAAGCACCATCCTGCTCGGTTACGCACGTTTCGGCGACGCACCATCCGTTCTGCATGGTGCGTGCATCACCGACTGGGTTACGCACGGAGTCTGTCACGCAAAATCCCCATGCATCCGGTCGTGTCGTTGCATCGCGTAACCTGGGGCCGATAAAGTTACGCAAAATCCATGCTGCATCCGGTCGTGTCGAATCAGCGCGTAACCTGTACAGGGCACCGTCCGTGGAGTGTGATGCAACACTGAATGGGTCATGTTGAATGCAGCTTACGCACCGTCCATGATGCTTGATCCAACACTGACTGGGTCGTGTCGTTGCATCGCATAACCTAAACCCGCAAAGGTTACGCAAAATCCACGCTGCATCCGGTCGTGTCGATTCAGCGCGTAACCTGCACTGGTTAAGCACCGTCCGTGCTGTTTGATTGATGCAACACCGACTGGCTTACGCAAGGAGTCTGTCACGTAAAATCCCAATGCATCTGGTCGTGTCGTTGCATCGCTTAATCTGGGCCGATAAAGTTACGCAAAATCCACACTGCATCCGGTCGTGTCGAATCAGCGCGTAACCTGTACGGGGCACTGTCCATGGAGCAACACCGAATGGGTCGTGTCGAATGCAGGTTACGCACTGTCCTTGATGCTTGATCCAACACTGACTGGGTCGGGTCGTTGCATCGCGTAACCTAAACCCGCAAAGGTTACGTGAAATCCACGCTGCATCCGGTCGTGTCGATTCAGCACGTAACCTGCACTGGTTACGCACCGTCCGTGCTGCTTGATTGATGCAACACCGACTGGGTTAAGCACGGAGTCTGTCACGCAAAATCCCTATGCATCCGATCCTATCGTTGCATCGCGTAACCTGGGGCTGATAAAGGTTACGCAAAATCCACGCTGCATCCGGTCGTGTCGATTCAGCGCGTAACCTGTACAGGGCACCGTCCGTGGAGTGTGATGCAACACCAAATGGGTCGTGTTGAATGCAGCTTACGCACCATCCTTGATGCTTCATCCAACACTGACTGGGTCGTGTCGTTGCATCGCGTAACCAAAACCCGCAAAGGTTACGCAAAATCCATGCTGCATCCGGTCGTGTCGATTCAGCGTGTAACCTGCACTAGTTATGCACTGTCCGTGCTGCTTGATCGATGCAACACCGACTAGGTCGCGTCGAATCAGCATGTAACCACAAGAGGTTACGCACCATGCGTGCTGCTTGATGCAACACCGACTGGGTCGTGTCGAATCAGCGCGTAACATGCAGAGGTTACGCACCGTCCGTGCTGCTTGATGCAACACTGATTTGGTTAAGCACGTAGTACGTGACGCACCTTTAAGATGGCTGGCTTCATGGCTCAACACTGACTGGGTTACGCACTGATCGGTCGTGTCGATTCTACGCGTCACCTGCTCTAGCTCGGTTACGCACGGTTCGGTGACGCAGCATCCCATGGCGCGTGCATCACCGACTGGGTTACGCAAAATCCATGCTGCATTCTGATTCGAAGCACCATCCTGCTGGGTTACGCATGTTTCGGCGACGCACCATCCGTTCTGCATGGTGCGTGCATCACCGACTGGGTTACGCACGCCGTCTGTCACGCAAAATCCCCATGCATCCGGTCGTGTCATTGCATCGCGTAACCTGGGGCCGATAAAGTTACGCAAAATCTACGCTGCATCCGGTCGTGTCGAATCAGCGCAGAACCTGTACAGGGCACTGTCCATGGAGTGTGATGCAACACCGAATGGGTCGTGTCGAATGCAGGTTACGCACCGTCCTTGATGCTTGATCCAACACTGACTGGGTCGTGTCGTTGCATCGCATAACCTAAACCCGCAAAGGTTACACAAAATCCACGCTGCATCTGGTCGTGTCGATTCAGCGCGTAACCTGCACTGGTTACGCACAGTTCGTGCTTCTTGATTGATGCAACACCGACTGGGTCGTGTCGAATCAGCGCGTAACCACAAGAGGTTACGCACCATCCGTGCTGCTTGATGCAACACCGACTGGGTCGTGTCGAATCAACACGTAACATGCAGAGGTTACGCACCGTCTGATGAGGACATTCCCGCCAATGATACATCCCCGACATCGACATCATCACTACCTCAACAGGATTCAATTCCTCTCGTTGGTCCTATTACTCGTGCTCGTGCTCGCCAACTAAATAATCAAGTAAGTTCCCTCCTTAGTTCATATACACCTTGTTTAGATTGTGGAGACACGTGCACTATGGGTTTGCTTAGGAATCATGGAGAAGAGCGACTCGGAAAAGGATTCGGGTCGGCTGGATTCGGACTGCAGCACAGCACCAACTTCTGACGGACGCCACGGTCGCATACGGAGTCAGATTGGAGCGTTCAAGTACTTCCTGGAACCGTGTTGAAGTTAACTTTCATATGGATCTGGACTCATGCCCACATCTGTCCTGAGGTGTCCGCAATCTACAAATTATTGACCAGAGGTCTTTCTGTCCAGGGTGCTGCGCCACCGTATTTTGGCCCAATGGGCCGTGTATCAAGTTGGGTCCATTAGGGACGCGTCCTAGGGTTGGAGCACGACCCCTGCTCCCTTGTGGTCGTCCTCCCCCTTTCATATACTCCTTAGCCGCCGTCGAGAACACTTGGGTTTTATTTAGATCAAGTTTAGCCTTTGCTACTTGCTTGTAAGCGCGCGTGCTGGTCCAGCCGCCCGTCTTCGAATCTTCGGAACCCCACATCATTTGAGATTGAGTTTGAGATTGAAACCTTCATTCCCATCTAGTAATTTCAGTACTTGTTCAATACTTGTTCTTGCTAGTTCTCGATTGCTTGCAGGACGACTGCCCTAGCGGCCGGTGACGCGACCCACACGATCGCGGCAGCGGAGGAGGTGTATCAGTTGCAAGGGTGCAGTCTTTGGAAGGCTGTAGTCGGGCCGAGAGTGTCTCCTCGTTATCAATCGACTTATCTTTGCCTCTCATCGAAAGATTGGGCACAAACCCTACTGGGTTCGTATCAGTTGGTATCAGAGCAAGGTTTTCGGTGAGAGACTTTCCACATACTTTCCAAAAAAAATTTTTCTCTTCCTATAGTCCATAAAAAGCCAATAAAAATAGTAGATCAGTTTTGTTTCCGCAATCCCATAACACATTTCAGCCATACTAGCACTGCTAGGGTAGGGCTTGTTGAGTTTTCAGTTGCACCGGTTTGTGTCGAGTTGCTGGTCTTAGTTTTAGTCTTTTAGAGTTTCGAGTTCTTGTCACGTTTCTGTCACAGTTGTGCGCTACCATTTTGATCCTGTGTTGGCTGTGCTAAGTACTCTGTGTGATCAAGTCCAAACAGGAATCAATCTATAAACCCCACGCTCGTTAGCGGGAAGGTGAAGACCGAAGCCACTTCGTGTTGAAGTTTGAGTTGTACTCGGTTTGGTGGCTGCTTTGTGTTGCCATATATTGCTGCGGATCACTTGTTCATATATGTTGTCATCATCACGAAAGATAACAGTGGATCATATCTATCTCTAGTTGTCCTCTCCTCGTTTATACCATCTTTTTTTTTACCGGAATACCCCTGTGTTTTTCTGGAAAAGCTTGTGTGGTAATTGGCTCTTTGGGAGTCCCTTTGTTCATATATTCAGTTTTGAGGATCCCCTGAAAAAAAAATGAAAAAAAAAGAAAAAAAAGAAAAAGAAAAAGAGAAAAGGGGTTGATCTTTGTGTTTAAAGTGAGCTGTCATATTTCCAGTGGTGCGCTGTGACTTCGTTTGTGTCCAGGCTCGCGTCTCTAGCACAGTCTAGACTAGGACCAGCACAATACCACCGTTGAACGATTATTCAGCTTGCTTTTTATCTAACGTGGTGCTAGTCATTCCTTGTTCCAGCCCACCTGTAGCTCCACATATTCGACTACAGCCTGACAGGTTTTGTTGCTTTTGGCACCGATACACTTCACTCTGCGGTTGCAGACTTGTGGTGGCCGTCCCCTCCTGTTGGGCAAGGTAAGAATTGGTAAGAGCTTGTATAACAAGTCGAGAGTGAGCGTCTTACTGTAGCTACATCCTATTAGCTGTAGGAATTTTTTTTCTCTTGCACTTGTTTTCTTTGTTTTCACCATGGCAGGATCAGATGAAGAAGAAGTCAACAAAATTCCACAGTCTCCTCGGACTAAGGGGATCATACAACACTTCGAGAGGCTAGTGAAGACGCACAATGAAGGCATTGATAATGACTTGCTGGTGACGAATGATAAGATTGGGCAATTGGAGGCTGCACAGATCACGAACAACAATAGGCTTGCAGGGATGGAGGCATCAGTGGCTCGTATGGACAAGAGTCTTGGTGCACTCTTGAAGCGATTTGATGATCTGCATTCTAAGAAGGTTGGAGATGGCAAGAAGGAAGACAAGAAGGACGACAAGGATGACGGATTTGATGGTGATTGGGACGCATATGGTGGAGACACTGAAGTCGACGATCACGACCGACGTCGGCTACATCGTAATCGTCGAGGTATGGGCGGTAATCGTCGACGTGATTTGCATGGTAATGATGATGCTTTCAGTAAGATTAAATTTAAGATACCTCCTTTTGATGGCAAATATGATCCTGATGCTTACATTACTTGGGAAATTGCTGTTGATCAAAAGTTTGCATGCCATGAATTTCCTGAAACTACACATGTTAGGGCTGCTACGAGAGAGTTCACTGATTTTGCTTCTATTTGGTGGATAGAGTATGGCAAGAAAAATCCTACTAACATACCACACACTTGGGATGCTTTGAAACGGGTCATGCGGGCTAGATTTGTTCCTTCTTACTATGCACGTGACCTGTTACATAAGTTGCAACAATTGAGACAAGGTACTAAATCTGTGGAAGAATATTTTCAGGAATTACAAATGGGTATGCTGCGTTGTAATATAGAGGAGAGTGAGGAATCTGCTATTGCTAGATTTGTGGGTGGACTAAATAGAGAAATTCAGGACATCCTTGCTTATAAAGATTATAATACTGTAACGAAATGTTTCCATCTTGCTTGTAAAGCTGAACGGGAAGTGCAGGGACGACGTGGTGCCAAGTCTAACATTTTTGCAGGGCGATCCACATCATGGCAGCAGCGTTCATCTACTTCCATGACCACACCAAACCGATCAGCACCACCACCATCCTCCTCCGACAAACCACGTGGTGTGACTACAAATTCAGCAACCAAATCTGCCCAGAAACCAGCCACTAGTGCATCGTCAGTTGCCTCCACAGGTAGAACAAGGGATGTTCAGTGCCATCGATGCAAGGGTTATGGACACTTACAACATGACTGTCCTAGCAAACGTGTTTTGGTGGTAAAGGAAGATGGTGGGTATTCTTCAGCTAGTGATTTTGATGACGATACACTTGTTTTGCTTGCGGCTGACGATGCAGGTAGAGAAGAGCCACCTGACGAACAGATTGGTCCAGACGATGCTGACCATTATGAGAGTCTTATTGTGCAGCGTGTGCTTAGTGCACAAATGGAGAAGGGGGAGCAAAATCAGCAGCACACATTGTTCCAAACAAAGTGTGTCATTAAAGAACGTTCTTGTCGCTTGATCATTGATGGGGGAAGTTGTAATAACTTGGCTAGCAGCGACATGGTGGAGAAGCTTGCACTTTCAACCACACCACACCCACATCCATATTACATTCGATGGCTGAACAACAGTGGTAAGGTAAAGGTAACAAGGCTGGTACGAATTGGTTTTTCTATTGGTTCATACCATGATCTTGTTGAGTGTGATGTTGTGCTATGGAAGCTTGTCATATTCTACTAGGTAGACCTTGGCAGTTTGATACAGATTGTTTGCATCATGGTAGATCAAATCAGTATTCTCTCATGCACAATGATAAGAAAATTTCGTTGCTTCCTATGTCTCCTGAGGCTATTGTGCGTGATGATATTGCTAAAGCTGCAAAAGCTAAAATTGAGAACAATAAAAATCTGAAATCTGTTGGTAATAATAACGATGGGATACAATTGAAAAGTCATTGTTTGCTTGCTACTAAATCTGATATTAATGAATTAATTGCTTCCACTTCTGTTGCCTATGCTTTGGTATGCAAGGATGCTTTGATTTCACTTCAAGATATGCAACATTCTTTGCCTCCTGCTGTTGCTAACGTTTTGCAGGAGTACTCTGATGTTTTTCCAAGTGAGATACCAGCGGGGCTGCCACCTATACGAGGGATTGAGCACCAAATTGATCTTATTCCAGGGGCTTCCTTGCCCAACCGTGCACCATACAGTTCAAATCCGGAGGAGACAAAAGAAATTCAGCGACAAGTGCAAGAACTACTCGACAAAGGTTATGTGCGTGAGTCTCTTAGTCCTTGTGCTGTTCCAGTTATTTTGGTGCCTAAGAAAGATGGAACATGACGTATGTGTGTTGATTGTCGAGCTATTAATAATATCACTATTCGCTATCAACATCCTATTCCATGTTTAGATGATATGCTTGATGAATTGAGTGGTGCTATTGTGTTCTCTAAGGTTGATTTGCGTAGTGGGTATCACCAGATTCGTATGAAATTGGGAGATGAATGGAAAACTGCTTTCAAGACTAAGTTCGGTTTATATGAGTGGTTAGTCATGCCTTTTGGATTAACTAATGCACCTAGCACTTTCATGAGATTAATGAACGAGGTTTTGCGTGCTTTTATTGGGAAATTTGTTGTAGTCTACTTTGATGATATATTGATCTACAGCAAATCTATGGATGAACATCTTGATCATTTGCGTGCTGTTTTCAATGCTTTACGAGATGCACGTTTGTTTGGTAACCTTGAGAAGTGCACCTTTTGCACCGATCGAGTGTCGTTTCTTGGCTATGTTGTGACTCCACAGGGAATTGAGGTTGATCAAGCCAAGGTAGAAGCTATAAAAGGGTGGCTTGTACCAATGAGTCTCACACATGTACGGAGTTTCCTAGGACTTGCTGGATTCTATCGCAGGTTTGTGAAGGATTTCAGCACCATTGCTGCACCACTGAATGAGCTTACAAAGAAGGGAGTGCCTTTTAGTTGGGGAAGAAAACAAGAGAACGCCTTCAACATTTTGAAAGATAAGTTGACACATGCACCTCTCCTCCAACTTCCTGATTTTAGTAAGACTTTTGAGCTTGAATGTGATGCTAGTGGAATTGGATTGGGTGGTGTTTTGTTGCAAGAAAGAAAACCGGTTGCGTATTTTAGTGAAAAATTGAGCGGTCCAGTTCTGAATTATTCCACTTATGATAAAGAATTGTATTCTCTTGTTCGATGTTTGGAAACATGGCAGCATTATTTGTGGCCCAAAGAGTTTGTTATTCATTCTGATCATGAATCTTTGAAACATATTCGTAGTCAAGGAAAACTGAACCGTAGGCATGCTAAGTGGGTTGAATTTATTGAATCTTTTCCTTATGTTATTAAGCACAAGAAAGGGAAAGAGAATATCAGCGCTGATGCTTTGTCTAGGAGATATGCTTTGCTGAATCAACTTGATTACAAGATCTTTGGCCTAGCAACAATTAAAGAACATTATATTAACGATGCTGATTTTAAAGATGTATTGCTGCATTGCAAAGATGGAAAAGGATGGAACAAATTCATCGTTAGTGATGGGTTTGTGTTTAGAGCTAACAAGCTATGCATTCCAGCTAGCTCCGTTCGTTTGTTGTTGTTGCAGGAAGCGCATGGAGGTGGTTTGATGGGGCATTTTGGAGCCAAAAAGACGATGGACATTCTTGCTGGCCATTTCTTTTGGCCCCAGATGAGGAAAGATGTGGAGAGGTTTGTTGCTCGATGTGCGACATGTCAAAAGGCTAAGTCACGTTTAAATCCACACGGTTTATATTTACCTCTTCCTGTTCCTAGTGCTCCTTGGGAAGATATTTCTATGGATTTTGTGTTGGGTTTGCCAAGGACTAGGAAGGGTCGTGATAGTGTGTTTGTTGTCGTTGATAGATTTTCTAAGATGGCACACTTCATACCATGTCATAAAACTGATGACGCTTCAAATATTGCTGATTTGTTTTTTAGAGAAGTTGTTCGCTTGCATGGCGTGCCCAATACCATTGTTTCTGATCGTGATGCTAAGTTTCTTAGTTATTTCTGGAAAACTTTGTGGGCTAAGTTGGGTACTAAGCTTTTGTTCTCTACTACATGTCATCCCCAAACTAATGGTCAAACTGAAGTTGTGAATAGAACCTTGTCTACTATGTTAAGGGTTGTGTTAAAGAACAATATTAAGATGTGGGAAGAATGCTTACCTCATATTGAATTTGCTTACAATCGTTCGTTGCATTCTACTACAAAGATGTGCCCATTCCAGATTGTTTATGGTTTCTTGCCTCGTGCTCCTATTGATTTAATGCCTTTGCCAGCCTCTGAGAACCTAAATTTTGATGCTACTAAACGTGCTGAATTGATGTTAAAGCAGCATGAAACAACAACAACGAACATAGAGCGCATGAATGCTAAGTACAAGCTTGCTGGTGATAAAGGTAGAAAGGAATTAAAATTTGAACCTGGAGACTTAGTATGGTTACATTTGAGGAAGGAGAGGTTTCCTGAATTGCGTAAATCTAAATTATTGCCTAGGGCTGATGGACCGTTTAAAGTGGTAGAAAGGATTAATGACAACGCATACAAACTCGATCTACCTGCAGATTTTGGGGTTAGTCCCACATTTAACATTGCAGATTTGAAGCCATATTTGGGAGAAGAAGATGAGCTTGAGTCGAGGATGACTCAAATGCAAGAAGGGGAGGATGATGAGGACATTCCCGCCAATGATACATCCCCGACATCGACATCATCACTACCTCAACAGGATTCAATTCCTCTCGCTGGTCCTATTACTCATGCTCGTGCTCGCCAACTAAATAATCAAGTAAGTTCCCTCCTTAGTTCATATACACCATGTTTAGATTGTGGAGACACGTGCACTATTGGTTTGCTTAGGAATCATGGAGAAGAGCGACTCGGAAAAGGATTCGGGTCGGCTGGATTCGGACTGCAGCACAGCACCAACTTCTGACGGACGCCACGGTGGCATACGGAGTCGGATTGGAGCGTTCAAGTACTTCCTGGAACCGTGTTGAAGTTAACTTTCATATGGATCTGGACTCATGCCCATATCTGTCCTGAGGTGTCCGCAATCTACAAATTATTGACCGGAGGTCTTTCTGTCCAGGGTGCTGCGCCACCGTATTTTGGCCCAATGGGCCGTGTATCAAGTTGGGTCCATTAGGGACGCGTCCTAGGGTTGGAGCACGACCCCTGCTCCCTTGTGGTCGTCCTCCCCCTTTCATATACTCCTTAGCCGCCGTCGAGAACACTTGGGTTTTGTTTAGATCAAGTTTAGCCTTTGCTACTTGCTTGTAAGCGCGCGTGCTGGTCCAGCCGCCCGTCTTCGAGTCTTCGGAACCCCACATCATTTGAGATTGAGTTTGAGATTGAAACCTTCATTCCCATCTAGTAATTTCAGTACTTGTTCAATACTTATTCTTGCTAGTTCTCGATTGCTTGCAGGACGAGTGCCCTAGCGGCCGGTGACGCGACCCACACGATCGCGGCAGCGGAGGAGGTGTATCGGTTCCAAGGGTATAGTCTTTGGAAGGCTGTAGTCGGGCCGAGAGTGTCTCCTCGTTATCAATCGACTTATCTTCGCCTCTCATCGAAAGATTGGGCACAAACCCTACTGGGTTCATATCACCGTCCATGCTCCTTGATGCCACACTGACTCGGTTAAGCACGTAGCGCGACGGTTACGCAAAATCCATGCTGCATTCTGATTCGACGCACCGTCCTGCTCGGTTACGCACGTTTCGGCGACGCACGAACCGTTCTGCATGGTGCGTGCATCACTGACTGGGTTACGCACGGAGTCTGTCACGCAAAATCCCTATGCATCCGGTCATGTCGTTGCATCACGTAACCTGGGGCCGATAAAGTTACGCAAAATCCACGCTACATCCGGTCGTGTCGAATCAGCACGTAACCTGTACAGGGCACCGTCCATGGAGTGTGATGCAACACCGAATAGCTCATGTCGAATGCAGCTTACGCACCATCCTTGATGCTTGATCCAACACTGACTGGGTCGTGTCGTTGCAACACGTAACCTAAACTCGCAAAGGTTACGCAAAATCCACGCTGCATCCGGTCGTGTCGATTCAGCACGTAACCTGTACAAGGCACCGTCCGTGGAGTGTAATGCAACACCAAATGGGTCGTGTTGAATGCAGCTTACGCTCCATCCTTGATGCTTCATCCAACACTGACTGGGTCGTGTCGTTGCATCGCGTAACCAAAACCGGCAAAGGTTACGTAAAATCCGTGCTGCGTAAAGTCGTGTCGATTCATCGCGTAACCTGCACTGGTTACGCACCATCCGTGCTGCTTGATGCAACACTAACTCGGTTAAGCACGTAGTAGATTACGCACCTTTAAGACGGCTGGCTGCATGGCTCAACACTGACTGGGTTACACACTGATCGGTCGTGTCGATTCTGCGCGTCACGTGCTCTAGCTCGGTTACGCACGGTTTGGTGACGTAGCGTCCCCTGGCGCGTGCATCACCGACTGGGTTACACCCCGTGACGGTTACGCAAAATTCATGCTGCATTCTGATTCGAAGCACCATCCTGCTCCGTTACGCACGTTTCGGCGACGCACCATCCGTTCTGCATGGTGCGTGCATCACCGACTGGGTTACACATGGAGTCTGTCACGCAAAATCCCCATGCATCCGGTCGTGTCATTGCATCGCGTAACCTGGGGCCGATAAAGTTACACAAAATCCATGCTGCATCCGGTCGTGTCGAATCAGCGCGTAACCTGTACAGGGCACCGTCCGTGGAGTGTGATGCAACACTGAATGGGTCATGTTGAATGCAGCTTACGCACCGTCCATGATGCTTGATCCAACACTGACTGGGTCATGTCGTTGCATTGCATAACCTAAACCCGCAAAGGTTACGCAAAATCCACGCTGCATCCGGTCGTGTCGATTCAGCGCGTAACCTGCACTGGTTAAGCACCGTCCGTGCTGTTTGATTGATGCAACACCGGCTGGCTTACGCAAGGAGTCTGTCACGTAAAATCCCAATGCATCTGGTCGTATCGTTGCATCGCTTAATCTGGGGCCGATAAAGTTACGCAAAATCCACGCTGCATCCGGTCGTGTCGATTCAGCGTGTAACCTGTACAGGGCACCGTCCGTGGAGTGTAATGCAACACCAAATGGGTCGTGTTGAATGCAGCTTACGCTCCATCCTTGATGCCTCATCCAACACTGACTGGGTTGTGTCGTTGCATCGCGTAACCAAAACCCGCAAAGGTTACGCAAAATCCGTGCTGCGTAAAGTCGTGTCGATTTAGCGCGTAACCTGCACTGGTTACGCACCGTCTGTGCTGATTGATGCAACACTAACTCGGTTAAGCACGTAGTAGATTACGCACCTTTAAGACGGCTGGCTGCGAGGCTCAACACTGACTGGGTTACGCACTGATCGGTCGTGTCGATTCTACGCGTTACCTGCTCTAGCTCTGTTACGCACGGTTTGGTGACGTAGCGTCCCATGGCGCGTGCATCACCGACTGGGTTACACACTGTGACGGTTACGCAAAATCCATGCTGCATTCTGATTCGAAGCACCATCCTGCTCGGTTACGCACGTTTCGGCGACGCACCATCTGTTCTGCATGGTGCGTGCATCACCGACTGGGTTACGCATGGAGTCTGTCACGCAAAATCCCCATGCATCCGGTCGTGTCGTTGCATCGCGTAACCTGGGGCCGATAAAGTTACGCAAAATCCATGCTGCATCTGGTCGTGTCGAATCAGCGCGTAACCTGTACAGGGCACCGTCCGTGGAGTGTGATGCAACACGGAATGGGTCATGTTGAATGCAGCTTACGCACCGTCCATGATGCTTGATCCAACACTGACTGGGTCGTGTCGTTGCATTGCATAACCTAAACCCGCAAAGGTTACGCAAAATCCACGCTACATCCGGTCGTGTCGATTCAGCGCGTAACCTGGACTGGTTAAGCACTGTCCGTGCTGTTTGATTGATGCAACACCGACTGGCTTACGCAAGGAGTCTGTCACGTAAAATCCCAATGCATCTGGTCGTGTCGTTGCATCGCTTAATCTGGGGCCGATAAAGTTACTCAAAATCCACGCTGCATCCGGTCGTGTCGAATCAGCGCGTAACCTGTACAGGGCACTGTCCATGGAGTGTGATGCAACACCGAATGGGTCGCGTTGAATGCAGGTTACGCACTGTCCTTGATGCTTGATCCAAAACTGACTGGGTGGGGTCGTTGCATCGCGTAACCTAAACCCGCAAAGGTTACGCAAAATCCACGCTGCATCCGGTCGTGTCGATTCATCACGGAACCTGCACTGGTTACGCACCGTCCGTGCTGCTTGATTGATGCAACACCGACTGGGTTAAGCACGAAGTCTGTCATGCTAAATCCCTATGCATCCGATCCTATCGTTGCATCGCGTAACCTGGGGCTGATAAAGGTTACGCAAAATCCAAGCTGCATCCGGTCGTGTTGATTCAGCGCGGAACCTGCACTAGTTAAGCACCGTCCGTGCTGCTTGATTGATGCAACACCGACTGGCTTACACACGGAGTCTGTCACGTAAAATCCCCATGCATCCGGTCGTGTCGTTGCATCGCGTAACCCGAGGCCGATAAAGTTACGCAAAATCCACGCTGCATCCGGTCGTGTCGAATCAACGCGTAACCTGTACAGGGCACTGTCCATGGAGTGTGATGCAACACCGAATGGGTCGTGTCGAAAGCAGGTTACGCACTGTCCTTGATGCTTGATCCAACACTGATTGGATCGTGTCATTGCATCGCGTAACCTAAACCCGCAAAGGTTACGCAAAATCCATGCTGCATCCGGTCGTGTCGATTCAGCGTGTAACCTGCACTGGTTACGCACAGTCTGCGCTGCTTGATTGATGCAACACCGACTGGGTTGTGTCGAATCAGCACGTAACCACAAGAGGTTACGCACCATCCGTGGTGCTTGATGCAACACCGACTGGGTCGTGTCGAATCAACACGTAACATGCAGAGGTTACGCACCGTCCGTGCTGCTTGATGCAACACCGACTCGGTTAAGCACTTAGCGCGACGGTTACGCAAAATCCATGCTGCATTCTAATTCGACGCACCATCGTGCTCGGTTACGCATGTTTCGGCCACGCACCATCCGTTCTGCATGGTGCGTGCATCACCGACTGGGTTACGCACAGAGTGTGTCACGCAAAATCCCCATGCATCCGGTCCTGTCGTTGCATCACGTAACCTGGGGCCGATAAAGTTACGCAAAATCCACGCTACATCCGGTCGTGTCGAATCAGCGCGTAACCTGTACAAGGCACCGTCCATGGAGTGTGATGCAACACCGAATGGGTCATGTCGAATGCAGCTTAGGCACCATACTTGATGCTTGATCCAACACTGACTGGGTCGTGTCGTTGCATCGCGTAACCTAAACTCGCAAAGGTTACACAAAATCCACGCTGCATCCGGTCGTGTCGATTCAGCACGTAACCTGCACTGGTTACGCACCGTCCGTGCTGCTTGATTGATGCAACACCTACTGGGTTACGCACGGAGTCTATCACGCAAAATCTCTATGCATCCAGTCGTATCGTTGCATCACGAAACCTAGGGCCGATAAATTAACGCAAAATCCACGCTGCATTCGGTCGTGTCGATTCAGCGTGTAACCTATACAGGGCACCGTCCGTGGAGTGTGATGCAACACCGAATGGGTCGTGTCGAATGCAGCTTAAGCACCGTCCTTGATGCTTGATCCAACACTGACTGGGTCGTGTCGCTGCATCGCGTAACCTAAACCCGCAAAGGTTACGCAAAATCCA
The DNA here is from genome assembly GCA_036936925.1 of Cenchrus fungigraminus. Lineage (NCBI taxonomy): Eukaryota > Viridiplantae > Streptophyta > Magnoliopsida > Poales > Poaceae > Cenchrus > Cenchrus fungigraminus. The sequence continues at coordinate 85,195,932 of CM072779.1, read as the reverse complement.
CGCTGCATCCGGTCGTGTCGATTCAGCGCGTAACATGCAGTGGTTACGCACCTTTAAGGTGGCTGGCTGCATGGCTCAACACTGACTGGGTTACGCACTGATCGGTCGTGTCGATTCTACGCGTCACCTGCTCTAGCTCAGTTACGCACGGTTATGCAAAATCCATGCTGCATTCTGATTCGTAGCACCATCCTTTTCGATTACGCACGTTTCGGCGATGCATCATCCGTTCTGCATGGTGCGTGCATCACCGACTGGGTTACGCACGGAGTCTGTCACTCAAAATCCCCAAGCATCCGGTCGTGTCGTTGCATCGCGTAACCTGGGGCCGATAAAGTTACGCAAAATCCACGCTGCATCCGGTCGTGTTGAATCAGCACATAACCTGTACAGGGCACCGTCCGTGGAGTGTGATGCAACACCGAATGGGTCGTGTCGAATGCAGCTTACGCACCATCCTTGATGCTTGATCCAACACTGACTGGGTCGCGTCGTTGCATCGCATAACCTAAACCCGCAAACGTTACGCAAAATCCACACAGCATCCGGTCGTGTCGATTCAGCACGTAACCTGCACTGGTTAAGCACCGTCCGTGCTGCTTGATTGATGCAACACCGACTGGGTCGTGTCGAATCAGCGCGTAACATGCAGTGGTTACGCACCTTTAAGGTGGCTGGCTGCATGGCTCAACACTGACTGGGTTACGCACTGATCGGTCGTGTCGATTCTACGCGTCACCTGCTCTAGCTCAGTTACGCACGGTTCGGTGACGCAGCGTCCCATGGCACGTGCATCACCGACTGGGTTACGCACCGTGACGGTTACGCAAAATCCATGCTGCATTCTGATTACGCACCATCCTGCTCGGTTACGCACGTTTTGGCGACGCACCATCCGTTTGCATGGTGCGTGCATCACCGACTGGGTTACGCACGGAGTCTGTCACGTAAAATCCCCATGCATCCGGTCGTGTCGATTCAGCACGTAACCTGCACTGGTTAAGCACCGTCCGTGCTGCTTGATTGATGCAACACTGACTGTGTTACGCACGGAGTCTGTCCCGCAAAATCCCCATGCATCTTGTCGTGTCATTGCATCACGTAACCTAGGGCTGATAAAGTTACGCAAAATCCACGCTGCATCTAGTCGTGTCGAATCAGCATGTAACCTGTACAGGGCACCGTCCATGGAGTGTCATGCAACACCAAATGGGTCATGTCGAATGCAGGTTACGCACCGTCCTTGATGCTTGATCCAACACTCACTGGGTCGTGTCGTTGCATCGCGTAACCTAAACCCGCAAAGGTTACGCAAAATCCACGCAGCATCTGGTCGTGTCGATTCAGCGTGTAACCTACACTGGTTACGCACCGTCCGTGCTGCTTGATTGATGCAACACTGACTGGGTCGTGTCGAATCAGCGCGTAACCACAAGAGGTTACGCACCATCCGTGCTGCTTGATGCAACACCGACTGGGTCGTGTCGAATCAACGCGTAACATGCCGAGGTTGCGCACCGTCCGTGCTGCTTGATACAACACCGACTCGGTTAAGCACGTAGCGCGACGGTTACGCAAAATTCATGCTGCATTCTGATTCGATGCACCATCCTGCTCGGTTACGCACGTTTCGGTGATGCACCATCCGTTCTGCATGGTGCGAGCATCACCGACTGGGTTACGCACGGAGTCTGTCACGCAAAATCCCCATGCATCCGGTCGTGTCGTTGCATCGCGTAACCTGGGGCCGATAAAGTTACACAAAATCCACGCTACATCCGGTCGTGTCGAATCAGCACGTAACCGGTTTAGGTCACCGTCCGTGGAGTGTGATGCAACACTGAATGGGCCGTGTCGAATGCAGCTTACGCACCATGATTGATGCTTGATCCAACACTGACTGGTTCGTGTCGTTGCATTGCGTAACCTAAACTCAGAAAGGTTACGCAAAATCCACGCTGCATCCGGTCGTGTCGATTCAGCACGTAACCTGCACTGGTTAAGCACCATCCGTGCTGCTTGATTGATGCAACACCGACTGGGTTACGCACGGAGTCTGTCACGCAAAATCTCTATGCATCTGGTCGTATCGTTGCATCGCGTAACCTGGTGGCGATAAAGTAACGCAAAATCCACGCTTATCCCGTCGTGTCGATTCAGCGTGTAACCTATACAGGGCACCGTCCGTGGAGTGTGATGCAACACCGAATGGGTCGTGTCGAATGCAGCTTACGCACCGTCCTTGATGCTTGATCCAACACTGACTGGGTCGTGTCGCTGCATCGCGTAACCTAAACCCGCAAAAGTAACGCAAAATCCACGCTGCATCCGGTCGTATCGATTCAGCGCATAACCAGGACTGGTTACGCACCGTCCGTGCTGCTTGATTGATGCAACACTAACTGGGTCATGTCGAATCAGCGCGTAACATGCAGTGGTTACACACCTTTAAGACGGCTGGCTGCATGGCTCAACACTGACTGGGTTACGCACTGATCGGTCGTGTCGATTCTACGCGTCACCTGCTCAAGCTCGGTTACGCACGGTTCGGTGACGTAGCGTCCCATGGCGCGTGCGTCACCGACTGGGTTACGCACCGTGACGGTTACGCAAAATCCATGCTGCATTCTGATTCGACGCACCATCCTGCTCAGTTACGCACGTTTCGGCAACGCACCATCCGTTCTGCATGGTGCGTGCATCACCTACTGGGTTACGCACGGAGTCTGTCACGCAAAATCCCCATGCATCCGGTCGTGTCGTTGCATCGCGTAACCTGGGCGCGATAAAGTTACGCAAAATCCACGCTGCATCCGGTCGTGTCGAATCAGCACGTGACCTGTACAGGGCACCGTCCGTGGAGTGTGATGCAACACCGAATGGGTCGTGTCGAATGCGGCTTACTCACCATCCGTGATGCTTGATCCAACACTGACTGGGTCGTGTCGATGCATCACGTAACCTAAACTCAGAAAGGTTACGCAAAATCCACGCTGCATCCGGTCATGTCGATTCAGCACGTAACCAGCACTGGTTAAGCACCGTCCGTGCTGCTTGATTGATGCAACACCGACTTGGTAACGCACTGATGGGTCGTGTCGATTCTACGCGTCACCTGCTCCATTTCGGTTACGCATGGTTCGGCGAAGCAGCGTCCCATGGCCGTGCATCACCGACTGGGTTACGCACCGCGACGGTTATGCAAAATCCATGCTGCATTATGATTCGAAGCACCATCCTGCTCGGTTACGCACGTTTCGGCGACGCACCATCCGTTCTGCATGGTGCGTGCATCACCGACTGGGTTACGCACGGAGTCAGTCACTCAAAATCCCCAAGCATTCGGTCGTGTCATTGCATCGCGTAACTTGGGGCCGATAAAGTTACGCAAAATCCACGCTGCATCCGGTCGTGTCGAATCAGCGCGTAACCTGTACAGGGCACCGTCCGTGGAGTGTGATGCAACACCGAATGGGTCGTGTCAAATCCAGCTTACGCACCATCCTTGATGCTTGATCCAACACTGACTGGGTTGTGTCGTTGCATCGCATAACCTAAACCCGCAAAGGTTACGCAAAATCCACACTGGATTCGGTCATGTCGATTCAGCGCGTAACCTGCACTGGTTAAGCACCGTCCATGCTGCTTGATTGATGCAACACCGACTGTGTTACGCACGGAGTCTGTCCCGCAAAATCCCCATGCATCCGGTCGTGTCGTTGCATCACGTAACCAAGGGACGATAAAGTTACGCAAAATCCACACTGCATCTAGTCGTGTCGTATCAGCGCGTAACCTGTACAGGGCACCGTCCATGGAGTGTGATGCAACACCGAATGGGTCGTGTCGAATGCAGGTTACGCACCGTCCTTGATGCTTGATCCAACACTCACTGGGTCGTGTCGTTGCATCGCGTAACCTAAACCCGCAAAGGTTACGCAGAATCCACGCAGCATCCGGTCGTGTCGATTCAGCGTGTAACCTGCACTGGTTACGCACCGTCCGTGCTGCTTGATTGATGCAACACTGACTGGGTCGTGTCGAATCAGCGCGTAACCACAAGAGGTTACGCACCATCCGTGCTGCTTGATGCAACACCGACTGGGTCGTGTCGAATCAACGCGTAACATGCCGAGGTTGCGCACCGTCCGTGCTGCTTGATGCAACACCAACTCGGTTAAGCACGTAGCGCGACGGTTACGCAAAATTCATGCTGCATTCTGATTCGATGCACCATCCTGCTCGGTTACGCACGTTTCGGTGACGCACCATCCGTTCTGCATGGTGCGAGCATCACCGACTGGGTTACGCACAGAGTCTGTCACGCAAAATCCCCATGCATCCGGTCGTGTCGTTGCATCGCGTAACCTGGGGCCGATAAAGTTACACAAAATCCACGCTACATCCGGTCGTGTCGAATCAGCACGTAACCTGTTTAGGTCACCGTCCGTGGAGTGTGATGCAACACTGAATGGGCCGTGTCGAATGCAGCTTACGCACCATGATTGATGCTTGATCCAACACTGACTGGTTCGTGTCGTTGCATTGCGTAACGTAAACTCAGAAAGGTTACGCAAAATCCACGCTGCATCCGGTTGTGTCGATTCAGCACGTAACCTGCACTGGTTAAGCACCATCCGTGCTGCTTGATTGATGCAACACCGACTGGGTTACTCACGGAGTCTGTGACGCAAAATCTCTATGCATCTGGTCGTATCGTTGCATCGCGTAACCTGGTGCCGATAAAGTAACGCAAAATCCACGCTGCATCCGGTTGTGTCGATTCAGCGTGTAACCTATACAGGGCACCGTCCGTGGAGTGTGATGCAACACCGAATGGGTCGTGTCGAATGCAGCTTACACACCGTCCTTGATGCTTGATCCAACACTGACTGGGTCGTGTCGCTGCATCGCGTAACCTAAACCCGCAAAAGTTACGCAAAATCCACGCTGCATCCGGTCGTATCGATTCAGCGCATAACCAGGACTGGTTACGCACCGTCCGTGCTGCTTGATTGATGCAACACTAACTGGGTCATGTCGAATCAGCGCGTAACATGCAGTGGTTACACACCTTTAAGACGGCTGGCTGCATGGCTCAACACTGACTGGGTTACGCACTGATCGGTCGTGTCGATTCTACGCGTCACCTGCTCTAGCTCGGTTACGCACGGTTCGGTGACGTAGCGTCCCATGGCACGTGCGTCACCGACTGGGTTACGCACCGTGACGGTTACGCAAAATCCATGCTGCATTCTGATTTGACGCACCATCCTGCTCGGTTACGCACGTTTCGGCAACGCACCATCCGTTCTGCATGGTGCGTGCATCACCTACTGGGTTACGCACGGAGTCTGTCACGCAAAATCCCCATGCATCCGGTCGTGTCGTTGCATCGCGTAACCTGGGCGCGATAAAGTTACGCAAAATCCACGCTGCATCCGGTCGTGTCGAATCAGCACGTGACCTGTACAGGGCACCGTCCGTGGAGTGTGATGCAACACCGAATGGGTCGTGTCGAATGCGGCTTACTCACCATCCGTGATGCTTGATCCAACACTGACTGGGTCGTGTCGATGCATCACGTAACCTAAACTCAGAAAGGTTACGCAAAATCCACGCTGCATCCGGTCATGTCGATTCAGCACGTAACCAGCACTGGTTAAGCACCGTCCGTGCTGCTTGATTGATGCAACACCGACTTGGTAACGCACTGATGGGTCGTGTCGATTCTACGCGTCACCTGCTCCATTTCGGTTACGCACGGTTCGGCGAAGCAGCGTCCCATGGCCGTGCATCACCGACTCGGTTACGCACCGCGACGGTTATGCAAAATCCATGCTGCATTCTGATTCGAAGCACCATCCTGCTCGGTTACGCACGTTTCGGCGACGCACCATCCGTTCTGCATGGTGCGTGCATCACCGACTGGGTTACGCACGGAGTCAGTCACTCAAAATCCCCAAGCATTCGGTCGTGTCATTGCATCGCGTAACCTGGGGCCGATAAAGTTACGCAAAATCCACGCTGCATCCGGTCGTGTCGAATCAGCGCGTAACCTGTACAGGGCACCGTCCGTGGAGTGTGATGCAACACCGAATGGGTCGTGTCAAATCCAGCTTACGCACCGTCCTTGATGCTTGATCCAACACTGACTGGGTCGTGTCGTTGCATCGCATAACCTAAACCCGCAAAGGTTACGCAAAATCCACACTGGATTCGGTCATGTCGATTCAGCGCGTAACCTGCACTGGTTAAGCACCGTCCATGCTGCTTGATTCATGCAACACCGACTGTGTTACGCACGGAGTCTGTCCCGCAAAATCCCCATGCATCCGGTCGTGTCGTTGCATCACGTAACCAAGGGACGATAAAGTTACGCAAAATCCACACTGCATCTAGTCGTGTCGTATCTGCGCGTAACCTGTACAGGGCACCGTCCATGGAGTGTGATGCAACACCGAATGGGTCGTGTCGAATGCAGGTTGCGCACCGTCCTTGATGCTTGATCCAACACTCACTGGGTCGTGTCGTTGCATCGCGTAACCTAAACCCGCAAAGGTTACGCAGAATCCACGCAGCATCCGGTCGTGTCGATTCAGCGTGTAACCTGCACTGGTTATGCACCGTCCGTGCTGCTTGATGGATGCAACACTGACTGGGTCGTGTCGAATCAGCGCGTAACCACAAGAGGTTACGCACCATCCGTGCTGCTTGATGCAACACCGACTGGGTCGTGTCGAATCAACGCGTAACATGCCGAGGTTACGCACCGTCCGTGCAGCTTGATGCAACACCGACTCAGTTAAGCACGTAGCACGACGGTTACGCAAAATCCATGCTGCATTCAGATTCGATGCACCATCCTGCTCGGTTACGCACGTTTCGGTGATGCACCATCCGTTCTGCATGGTGCGTGCATCACCGACTGGGTTACGCACGGAGTCTGTCATGCAAAATCCCCATGCATCCTGTCGTGTCGTTGCATTATGTAACCTGGGGCCGATGAAGTTACACAAAATCCACGCTACATCCGGTTGTGTCGAATCAGCACGTAACCTATACAGGGCACCGTCCGTGGAGTGTGATGCAACACTGAATGGGCCGTGTCTAATTCGGCGACACTGAATGGGCCACGCTACATTCGGCGACGCACCATCCGTTCTGCATGGTGCGTGCATCACCGACTGGGTTACGCACGGAGTCAGTCACTCAAAATCCCCAAGCATTCGGTCGTGTCATTGCATCGCGTAACCTGGGGCCGATAAAGTTACGCAAAATCCACGCTGCATCCGGTCGTGTCGAATCAGCGCGTAACCTGTACAGGGCACCGTCCGTGGAGTGTGATGCAATACCGAATGGGTCGTGTCAAATCCAGCTTACGCACCGTCCTTGATGCTTGATCCAACACTGACTGGGTCGTGTCGTTGCATCGCATTACCTAAACCCGCAAAGGTTACGCAAAATCCACACTGGATTCGGTCATGTCGATTCAGCGCGTTACCTGCACTGGTTAAGCACCGTCCATGCTGCTTGATTGATGCAACACCGACTGTGTTACGCACGGAGTCTGTCCCGCAAAATCCCCATGCATCCGGTCGTGTCGTTGCATCACGTAACCAAGGGACGATAAAGTTACGCAAAATCCACACTGCATCTAGTCGTGTCGTATCAGCGCGTAACCTGTACAGGGCACCGTCCATGGAGTGTGATGCAACACCGAATGGGTCGTGTCGAATGCAGGTTGCGCACCGTCCTTGATGCTTGATCCAGCACTCACTGGGTCGTGTCGTTGCATCGCGTAACCTAAACCCGCAAAGGTTACGCAGAATCCACGCAGCATCCGGTCGTGTCGATTCAGCGTGTAACCTGGACTGGTTATGCACCGTCCGTGCTGCTTGATGGATGCAACACTAACTGGGTCGTGTCGAATCAGCGCGTAACCACAAGAGGTTACGCACCATCCGTGCTGCTTGATGCAACACCGACTGGGTCGTGTCGAATCAACGCGTAACATGCCGAGGTTACGCACCGTCCGTGCTGCTTGATGCAACACCGACTCAGTTAAGCACGTAGCACGACGGTTACGCAAAATCCATGCTGCATTCTGATTCGATGCACCATCCTGCTCGGTTACGCACGTTTCGGTGATGCACCATCCGTTCTGCATGGTGCGTGCATCACCGACTGGGTTACGCACGGAGTCTGTCACGCAAAATCCCCATGCATCCTGTCGTGTCGTTGCATCATGTAACCTGGGGCCGATGAAGTTACACAAAATCCACGCTACATCCGGTTGTGTCGAATCAGCACGTAACCTATACAGGGCACCGTCCGTGGAGTGTGATGCAACACTGAATGGGCCGTGTCTAATGCAGCTTACGCACCATGCTTGATGCTTGATCCAACACTGACTGGTTCGTGTCGTTGCATCACGTAACCTAAACTCAGAAAGGTTACGCAAAATCCACGCTGCATCCGGTCGTGTCGATTCAGCACGTAACCTGCACTAGTTAAGCACCGTCCGTGTTGCTTGATTGATGCAACACCGACTGGGTTACGCACGGAGTCTGTCACGCGAAATCTTTATGCATCCGGTCGTATCGTTGCATCGCGTAACCTGGGGCCGATAAAGTAACGCAAGATCCACGCTGCATCCGGTCGTGTCGATTCAGCGTGTAACCTATACAGGGCACCGTCTGTGGAGTGTGATGCAACACCGGATGGGTTGTGTCGAATGCAGCTTACGCACCGTCCTTGATGCTTGATCCAACACTGACTGGGTCGTGTCGCTGCATCGCGTAACCTAAACCCACAAAGGTTACGCAAAATCCACGCTGCATCCGGTCGTATCGATTCAGCGCGTAACCAGCACTGGTTACGCACCGTCCGTGCTGCTTGATTGATACAACACCGACTGGGTCGTGTCGAATCAGCGCGTAACATGCAGTGGTTACGCACCTTTAAGACAGCTGCCTGCATGGCTCAACAATGACTGGGTTACGCACTGATCGGTCGTGTCGATTCTACGCGTCACCTGCTCTAGCTCGGTTACGCACGGTTCGGTGACGCAGCGTCCCATGGCGCGTGCATCACCGACTGGATTACGCACCGTGACGGTTACGCAAAATCCATGCTGCATTCTGATTCGACGCACCATCCTGCTCGGTTACGCACGTTTCGGCAACGCACCATCCGTTCTGCATGGTGCGTGCATCACCGACTGGGTTACGCACGGAGTCTGTCAAGCAAAATCCCCATGCATCCGGTCGTGTCGTTGCATCGCGTAACCTGGGCCCGATAAAGTTACGTAAAATCCACGCTGCATCCGGTCGTGTCGAATCAGTGCGTGACCTGTACAGGGCACCGTCCGTGGAGTGTGATGCAACACTGAATGGGTCGTGTCGAATGCGGTTTACTCACCATCCTTGATGCTTGATCCAACACTGACTGGGTCGTGTCGTTGCATCATGTAACCTAAACTCAGAAAGGTTACGCAAAATCCACACTGCATCCAGTCAAGTCGATTCAGCACGTAACCAGCACTGGTTAAGCACCGTCCGTGCTGGTTGATTGATGCAACACCGACTGGGTAACGCACTGATGGGTCGTGTTGATTCTACGCGTCACCTGCTCCATTTCGGTTACGCACGGTTCGGCGACGCAGCGTCCCATGGCCGTGCATCACCGACTGGGTTACGCACCGCGACGGTTATGCAAAATCCATGCTGCATTCTGATTCAAAGCACCATCCTGCTCGGTTACGCACATTTCGGCGACGCACCATCCGTTCTGCATGGTGCGTGCATCACCGACTGGGTTACGCACGGAGTCAGTCACTCAAAATCCCCAAGCATCTGGTCGTGTCATTGCATCGCGTAACCAGGGGCCGATAAAGTTACGCAAAATCCACGCTGCATCCGGTCGTGTCAAATCAGCGCGTAACCTGTACAGGGCACCGTCCGTGGAGTGTGATGCAACACTGAATGGGTCGTGTCGAATGCAGCTTATGTACCGTCCTTGATGCTTGATCCAACACTGACTGGGTCGTGTCGTTGCATCGCATAACCTAAACCCGCAATGGTTACGCAAAATCCACGCTGGATCCGGTCGTGTCGATTCAGCGCGTAACCTGCACTGGTTAAGCACCGTCCGTGCTGCTTGATTGATGCAACACCGACTGTGTTACGCACGGAGTCTGTCCCGTAAAATCCCCATGCATCCGGTCGTGTCGTTGCATCACGTAACCTAGGGCCGATAAAGTTACGCAAAATCCACGCTGCATCTAGTCGTGTCGAATCAGCGCGTAACCTGTACAGGGCACCGTCCATGGAGTGTGATGCAACACCGAATGGGTCGTGTCGAATGCAGGTTACGCACCGTCCTTGATGCTTGATCCAATACTCACTGGGTCGTGTCGTTGCATCGCGTAACCTAAACCCGCAAAGGTTACGCAAAATCCACGCAGCATCCGGTCGTGTCGATTCAGCGTGTAACCTGCACTGGTTATGCACCGTCCGGGCTGCTTGATTGATGCAACACTGACTGGGTCGTGTCGAATCAGCGCGTAACCACAAGAGGTTACGCACCATCCGTGCTGCTTGATGCAACACCGACTGGGTCGTGTCGAATCAACGTGTAACATGCCGAGGTTACGCACCGTCCGTGCTGCTTGATGCAACACCGACTCAGTTAAGCAAGTAGCACGACGGTTACGCAAAATCCATGCTGCATTCTGATTCGACACACCATCCTGCTCGGTTACGCACGTTTTGGTGACGCACCATCCGTTCTGCATGGTGCGTGCATCACCGACTGGGTTACGCACGGAGTCTGTCACGCAAAATCCCCATGCATCCGTTGCTGTCGTTGCATCGCGTAACCTGGGGCCGATGAAGTTACACAAAATCCACGCTACATCCGGTCGTGTCGAATCAGCACGTAACCTATACAGGGCACCGTCCGTGGAGTGTGATGCAAGACTGAATGGGTCGTGTCGAATGCAGCTGATGCACCATGCTTGATGCTTGATCCAACCCTGACTGGGTCGTGTCGTTGCATTGCGTAATCTAAACTCGCAAAGGTTACGCAAAATCCACGCTGCATCCGGTCGTGTCGATTCAGCACGTAACCTGCACTGGTTAAGCACCGTCCGTGCTGCTTGATTGATGCAACACCGACTGGGTTACGCACGGAGTCTGTGACGCAAAATCTCTATGCATCCGGTCGTATCCGTGCATTGCGTAACCTAGGGCCCATAAAGTAACGCTAAATCCACGCTGCATCCGGTCGTGTCGATTCAGCGTGTAACCTATACAGGGCACCATCCGTGGAGTGTGATGCAACACCGAATGGGTCGTATCGAATGCAGCATACGCACCATCCTTGATGCTTGATCCAACACTGACTGGGTCGTGTCGCTGCATCGCGTAACCTAAACCCGCAAAGGTTATGCAAAATCCACGCTGCATCCGGTCGTGTCGATTCAACGCGTAACCTGCAATGGTTACGCACCGTCCGTGCTACTTGATTGATGCAACACCGACTGGGTCATGTCGAATCAGCGCGTAACCACAAGAGGTTACTCACCATTCGTGCTGCTTGATGCAACACCGACTGGGTCGTGTCGAATCAGCACGTAACATGCATAACTTACGCACCGTCCGTGCTGGTTGATGCAACACCGACTCGGTTAAGCACGTAGTAGCTTACGCACCTTTAAGACGGCTGGCTGCATGGCTCAACACAATCTGGGTTACGCACTGATCGGTCGTGTCGATTCTACGTGTCACCTGCTCCAGCTCGGTTACACACGGTTCGGCGACGCAGCATCCCATGGCGCGTGCATCACCGACTGGGTTACGCACCGCGACGGTTACGCAAAATCCATGTTGCATTCCTATTCGATGCACCATCCTGCTCGGTTATGCACGTTTCGGAGACACACCATCCGTTCTGCATGGTGCGTGCATCACCGACTGGGTTATGCACGGAGTCTGTCACGTAAAATCCCCATGCAACCGGTCGTGTCATTGCATCGCGTAACCTGGGGCTGATAATTTACGCAAAATCCACGCTGCATCCAGTCGTGTCGAATCAGCACGTAACCTGTACAGGGCACCGTCCGTGGAGTGTGGTGCAACACCGAATGGGTCGTGCCGAATGCAGCTTACGCACCGTCCTTGTTGCTTGATCCAACACTGACTGGGTCGTGTCGTTGCATCGCATAACCTAAACCCGCAAAGGTTATGCAAAATCCACGCTGCATCCGGTCGTGTCGATTCAGCATGTAACCTGCACTGGTTAAGCACCGTCCGTGCTGCTTGATTGATGCAACACCGACTGGCTTACGCACGGAGTCTGTCACGTAAAATCCCCATGCATCCGGTCGTGTCGTTGCATCGCGTAACCTGGGGCCGATAAAGTTACGCAAAATCCACGCTGCATCCGGTCGTGTCGAATCAGCACATAACTTGTACAGGGCACCGTCCGTGGAGTGTGATGCAACACTGAATGGGTCGTATCGAATGCAGCTTACGCACCGTCCTTGATGCTTGATCCAACACTGACTGGGTCGTGTCGCTGCATCGCGTAACCTAAACCCGCAAAGGTTACGCAAAATCCACGCTGCATCCGGTCGTGTCGATTCAGCGCGTAACCTGCAATGGTTACGCACCGTCCGTGCTGCTTGATTGATGCAACACCGACTGGGTCGTGTCGAATCAGCGCATAACCACAAGAGGTTACGCACCATCCGTGTTGCTTGATGCAACACCGACTGGGTCGTGTCGAATCAGCGCGTAACATGCATAACTTACGCACCGTCCGTGCTGCTTGATGCAACACCGACTCGGTTAAGCACGTAGTAGGTTACGCTCCTTTAAGACGGCTGGCTGCATGGCTCAACACAATCTAAGTTACGCACTGATCAGTCATGTCGATTCTACGTGTCACCTGCTCCAGCTCAGTTACGCACGGTTCGGCGCCGCGGCATCCCATGGCGCGTGCATCACCGACTGGGTTACGCACCGCGACGGTTACGCAAAATCCATGTTGCATTCCTATTCGACGCACTATCCTGCTCGGTTACGCACGTTTCGGAGACACACCATCCGTTCTACATGGTGCGTGCATCACCGACTGGGTTACGCACGGAGTCTGTCACGCAAAATCCCCATGCATCTGGTCGTGTCGTTGCATCGCGTAACCTGGGGCTGATAAAGTTACGCAAAATCCACGTTGCATCCGGTCTCGTCGAATCAGCACGTAACCTATAAAGGGCACCGTCCGTCGAGTGTGATGCAACACCGAATGGGTCGTGTCGAATGTAGCTTACACAACGTCCTTGATGCTAGATCCAACACTGACTGGGTCGTGTCGTAGCATCGCATAACCTAAACCCGCAAAGGTTACGCAAAATCCACGCTGCATCCGGTCATGTCGATTCAGCGTGTAACCTGCATTGGTTAAGCACCGTCCGTGCTGCTTGATTGATGCAACACGACTGGCTTACGCACGGAGTCTGTCACATAAAATCCCCATGCATCCGGTCGTGTCGTTGTATCGCATAACCTGGGGCCGATAAAGTTACGCAAAATCCACGCTGCATCCGGTCGTGTCGAATCAGCGTGTAACCTATACAGGGCACTGTCCATGGAGTGTGATGCAACACGGAATGGGTCATGTCGAATGCAGCTTATGCACCGTCCTTGATGCTTGATCCAACACTGACTGGGTCGTGTCGTTGTAGCGCGTAACCTAAACCCGCAAAGGTTACGCAAAATCCACACTGCATCCGGTCGTGTCGATTCAGCGCGTAACCTGCAATGGTTACGCACCGTCCGTGCTGCTTGATTGATGCAACACCGACTGGGTCGTGTCGAATCAGCGCATAACCACAAGAGGTTACGCACCATCCGTGTTGCTTGATGCAACACCGACTGGGTCGTGTCGAATCAGCGCGTAACATGCATAACTTACGCACCGTCCGTGCTGCTTGATGCAACACCGACTCGGTTAAGCACGTAGTAGGTTACGCACCTTTAAGACGGCTGGCTGCATGGCTCAACACAATCTAAGTTACGCACTGATCAGTCGTGTCGATTTTACGTGTCACCTGCTCCAGCTCAGTTACGCACGGTTCGGCGCCGCGGCATCCCATGGCGCGTGCATCACCGACTAGGTTACGCACCGCGACGGTTACGCAAAATCCATGTTGCATTCCTATTCGACGCACTATCCTGCTCGGTTACGCACGTTTCGGAGACACACCATCCGTTCTACATGGTGCGTGCATCACCGACTGGGTTACGCACGGAGTCTGTCACGCAAAATCCCCATGCATCTGGTCGTGTCGTTGCATCGCGTAACCTGGGGCTGATAAAGTTACGCAAAATCCACGTTGCATCCGGTCGTGTCGAATCAGCACGTAACCTGTAAAGGGCACCGTCCGTGGAGTGTGATGCAACACCGAATGGGTCATGTCGAATGCAGCTTACACAACGTCCTTGATGCTTGATCCAACACTGACTGGGTCGTGTCGTAGCATCGCATAACCTAAACCCGCAAAGGTTACGCAAAATCCACGCTGCATCCGGTCATGTCGATTCAGCGTGTAACCTGCATTGGTTAAGCACCGTCCGTGCTGCTTGATTGATGCAACACGACTGGCTTACGCACGGAGTCTGTCACATAAAATCCCCATGCATCCGGTCGTGTCGTTGTATCGCATAACCTGGGGCCGATAAAGTTACGCAAAATCCACGCTGCATCCGGTTGTGTCGAATCAGCGCGTAACCTATACAGGGCACTGTCCATGGAGTGTGATGCAACACGGAATGGGTCGTGTCGAATGCAGCTTATGCACCGTCCTTGATGCTTGATCCAACACTGACTGGGTCGTGTTGTTGTAGCGCGTAACCTAAACCCGCAAAGGTTACGCAAAATCCACGCTGCATCCGGTCGTGTCGATTCAGCGCGTAACCTGCAATGGTTACGCACCGTCCGTGCTGCTTGATTGATGCAACACCGACTGGGTCGTGTCGAATTAGCGCATAACCACAAGAGGTTACGCACCATCCGCGTTGCTTGATGCAACACCGACTGGGTCGTGTCGAATCAGCGCGTAACATGCATAACTTACGCACCGTCCGTGCTGCTTGATGCAACACCGACTCGGTTAAGCACGTAGTAGGTTACGCACCTTTAAGACGGCTGGCTGCATGGCTCAACACAATCTAAGTTACGCACTGATCAGTCGTGTCGATTCTACGTGTCACCTGCTCCAGCTCAGTTACGCACGGTTCGGCGCCGCGGCATCCCATGGCGCGTGCATCACCGACTGGGTTACGCACCGCGACGGTTACGCAAAATCCATGTTGCATTCCTATTCGACGCACTATCCTGCTCGGTTACGCACGTTTCGGAGACACACCATCCGTTCTACATGGTGCGTGCATCACCGACTGGGTTACGCACGGAGTTTGTCACGCAAAATCCCCATGCATCTGGTCGTGTCGTTGCATCGCGTAACCTGGGGCTGATAAAGTTACGCAAAATCCACGTTGCATCCGGTCTCGTCGAATCAGCACGTAACCTATAAAGGGCACCGTCCGTCGAGTGTGATGCAACACCGAATGGGTCATGTAGAATGTAGCTTACACAACGTCCTTGATGCTTGATCCAACACTGACTGGGTCGTGTCGTAGCATCGCATAACCTAAACCCGCAAAGGTTACGCAAAATCCACGCTGCATCCGGTCATGTCGATTCAGCGTGTAACCTGCATTGGTTAAGCACCGTCCGTGCTGCTTGATTGATGCAACACGACTGGCTTACGCACGGAGTCTGTCACATAAAATCCCCATGCATCCGGTCGTGTCATTGTATCGCATAACCTGGGGCCGATAAAGTTACGCAAAATCCACGCTGCATCCGGTCGTGTCGAATCAGCGCGTAACCTATACAGGGCACTGTCCATGGAGTGTGATGCAACACGGAATGGGTCGTGTCGAATGCAGCTTATGCACCGTCCTTGATGCTTGATCCAACACTGACTGGGTCGTGTCGTTGTAGCGCGTAACCTAAACACGCAAAGGTTACGCAAAATCCACGCTGCATCCGGTCGTGTCGATTCAGCGCGTAACCTGCAATGGTTACGCACCGTCCGTGCTGCTTGATTGATGCAACACCGACTGGGTCGTGTCGAATCAGCGCATAACCACAAGAGGTTACGCACCATCCGTGTTGCTTGATTGATGCAACACGACTGGCTTACGCACGGAGTCTGTCACATAAAATCCCCATGCATCCGGTCGTGTCGTTGTATCGCATAACCTGGGGCCGATAAAGTTACGCAAAATCCACGCTGCATCCGGTCGTGTCGAATCAGCGCGTAACCTATACAGGGCACTGTCCATGGAGTGTGATGCAACACGGAATGGGTCGTGTCGAATGCAGCTTATGCACCGTCCTTGATGCTTGATCCAACACTGACTGGGTCGTGTCGTTGTAGCGCGTAACCTAAACCCGCAAAGGTTACGCAAAATCCACGCTGCATCCGGTCGTGTCGATTCAGCGCGTAACCTGCAATGGTTACGCACCGTCCGTGCTGCTTGATTGATGCAACACCGACTGGGTCGTGTCGTATCAGCGTGTAACCACAAGAGGTTACACAACATCCGTGTTGCTTGATGCAACACCGACTGGGTTGTGTCGAATCAGCGCGTAACATGCATAACTTACGCACCGTCCGTGCTGCTTGATGCAACACCGACTCCGTTAAGCACGTAGTAGGTTACGCACCTTTAAGACGGCTGGCTGCATGGCTCAACACAATATAAGTTACGCACTGATCAGTCGTGTCGATTCTACGTGTCACCTGCTCCAGCTCAGTTACGCACGGTTCGGCGCCGCGGCATCCCATGGCGCGTGCATCACCGACTGGGTTACGCACCGCGACGGTTACGCAAAATCCATGTTGCATTCCTATTCGACGCACTATCCTGCTCGGTTACGCACGTTTCGGAGACACACTATCCGTTCTACATGGTGCGTGCATCACCGACTGGGTTACGCACGGAGTCTGTCACGCAAAATCCCCATGCATCTGGTCGTGTCGTTGCATCGCGTAACCTGGGGCTGATAAAGTTACGCAAAATCCACGTTGCATCCGGTCGTGTCGAATCAGCACGTAACCTGTAAAGGGCACCGTCCGTGGAGTGTGATGCAACACCGAATGGGTCATGTCGAATGCAGCTTACACAACGTCCTTGATGCTTGATCCAACACTGACTGGGTCGTGTCGTAGCATCGCATAACCTAAACCCGCAAAGGTTACGCAAAATCCACGCTGCATCCGGTCATGTCGATTCAGCGTGTAACCTGCATTGGTTAAGCACCGTCCGTGCTGCTTGATTGATGCAACACGACTGGCTTACGCACGGAGTCTGTCAGATAAAATCCCCATGCATCCGGTCGTGTCGTTGTATCGCATAACCTGGGGCCGATAAAGTTACGCAAAATCCACGCTGCATCCGGTCGTGTCGAATCAACGCGTAACCTATACAGGGCACTGTCCATGGAGTGTGATGCAACACGGAATGGGTCGTGTCGAATGCAGCTTATGCACCGTCCTTGATGCTTGATCCAACACTGACTGGGTCGTGTTGTTGTAGCGCGTAACCTAAACCCGCAAAGGTTACGCAAAATCTACGCTGCATCCGGTCGTGTCGATTCAGCACGTAACCTGCACTGGTTACGCACCGTCCGTGCTGCTTGATTGATGCAACACCGACTGGGTCGTGTCGAATCAGCGTGTAACCACAAGAGGTGACGCACCATCCGTGCTGCTTGGTGCAACACCGACTGGATCGTGTCGAATCAGCGCGTAACATGCAGAGGTTACGCACCATCCGTGCTGCTTGATGCAACACCGACTCGGTTAAGCACGTAGCGCGACGGTTACGCAAAATCCATGCTGCATTCTGATTCGACTGATCCATTCTGCATGGTGCGTGCATCATCGACTGGGTTACGCACGGAGTTTGTCACACAAAATCCCCATTCATCCGGTTGTGTCGTTGCATCACGTAACCTAGGGCCGATAAAGTTACGCAAAATCCACGCTACATCCGGACGTGTCGAATCAGCGTGTAACCTGTGCAGGCCACCGTCCGTGGAGTGTGATGCAACCCCGAATGGGTCGTGTCGAATTCAGCTTAAGCACCGTCCTTGATGCTTGATCCAGCACTGGCTGGGTCGTGTCGTTGCATCACGTAACCTAAACCTGCAAAGGTTACGCAAAATCCACGCTGCATCCGGTCGTGTCGATTCAGCGCGTAACCTGCACTAGTTACGCGCCGTTCGTGCTGCTTGATTGATGCAACACCGACTGGGTCGTGTCGTATCAGCGTGTAACCACAAGAGGTTACACAACATCCGTGTTGCTTGATGCAACACCGACTGGGTCGTGTCGAATCAGCGCGTAACATGCATAACTTACGCACCGTCCGTGCTGCTTGATGCAACACCGACTCGGTTAAGCACGTAGTAGGTTACGCACCTTTAAGACGGCTGGCTGCATGGCTCAACACAATATAAGTTACGCACTGATCAGTCGTGTCGATTCTACGTGTCACCTGCTCCAGCTCAGTTACGCACGGTTCGGCGCCGCGGCATCCCATGGCGCGTGCATCACCGACTGGGTTACGCAAAATCCATGTTGCATTCCTATTCGACGCACCATCCTGCTCGGTTACGCACGTTTCGGAGACACACCATCCGTTCTGCATGGCGCGTGCATCACCGACTGGGTTACGCACGGAGTCAGTCACGCAAAATCCCCATGCATCCAGTCGTGTCTTTGCATCACGTAACCTGGGGCTGATAAAGTTACGCAAAATCCACGCTGCATCGGGTCATGTCGAATCAGCGCGTAACCTGTACAGGACACCGTCTGTGGAGTGTGATGCAACACCGAAAGTGTCATGTCGAATGCAGCTTACGCACCGTCCCTGACGCTTGATCCAACTCTGACTCGATCGTGTCGTTGCAGCGCGTAACCTAAACTCGCAAAGGTTACGCAAAATCCACGCTGCATCCAGGCGTGTCGATTCAGCGCATAACCTGCACAGGTTACTCACCGTCCGTGCTGCTTGATTGATGCAACACCGACTGGGTCGTGTCGAATCAGCGCGTAACCACAAGAGGTTACGCAGCATCCGTGCTGCTGGATGCAACACCGACTGGATCGTGTCGAATCAGCGCGTAACATGCAGAGGTTATGCACCGTCCGTGCTGCTTGATGCAACACCGACTCGGTTAAGCACGTAGCGCGATGGTTACGCAAAATCCATGCTGCATTCTGGTTCGAAGCACCATCCTGCTCGGTTACGCACGTTTCGGTGACGCACCATCCATTCTGCATGGTGCGTGCATCACCGACTGGGTTACGCACAGAGTCTGTCACACAAAATCCCCATGCATCTGGTCGTGTCCTTGCAACACGTAACCTAGGGCTGATAAAGTTACGCAAAATCCACGCTGCATCCGGTCGTGTCGATTCAGCGCGTAACCTGCACTGGTTACGCACCGTCTGTGCTGCTTGATTGATGCAACACCGACCGGGTCGTGTCGAATCAGCGCGTAACCACAAGAGGTTACGCACCATCTGTGCTGCTTGAGGCAACACCGACTGGGTCGTGTCGAATCAGCGCGTAACAGGCAGAAGTTACGCACCGTCCGTGCTGCTTGATGCAACACCGACTCGGTTAAGCACGTAGTAGGTTACGCACCTTTAAGACGGCTGGCTGCATGGCTCAACACTGACTGGGTTACGCACTGATCAGTCGTGTCGATTCTACGCTTCACCTGCTCTAGCTCGGTTACGCACGGTTCGTCGACGCAGCGTCCCATGGCGCGTGCATAACCGACTGGGTTACGCACCGCGACGGTTACGCAAAATCCATGTTGCATTCTGATTCGACGCACCATCCTGCTCGGTTACGCACGTTTCGGAGACGCACCATCCATTCTGCATGGTGCGTGCAACACTGACAAGGTTACGCACGGAGTCTGTCACGCAAAATCCCCATGCATCCGGTCGTGTCGTTGCATCGCGTAACCTGGGGCTGATAAAGTTACGCAAAATCCACGCTGCATTCGGTCGTGTCGAATCAGCACGTAACATGCATAAGTTACACACCGTCCGTGCTGCTTGATGCAACACCGACTCGGTTAAGCACGTAGTAGGTTACGCACCTTTAAGACGGCTGGCTGCATGACTCAACACTAACTGGGTTACGCACTGATCGGTCGTGTCGATTCTACGCGTCACCTGCTCCAGCTCGGTTACAGACGGTTCGGCGACGCAGCTTCCCATGGTGCGTGCATCACCGACTGGGTTACGCACCGTGATGGTTACGCAAAATCCATGCTGCATTCCTATTCGACGCACCATCCTGCTCGGTTACGCACCTTTCGGACACACACCATCCGTTCTGCATGGCGCGTGCATCACCGACTGGGTTACGCACGGAGTCTATCACGCAAAATCCCCATGCATCCGGTCGTGTCGTTGCATCGCGTAACTTGGGGCTGATAAAGTTACACAAAATCCACAGTGCATTCGGTCGTGTCGAATCAGCGTGTAACCTGTACAGGGCACCGTCCGTGGAGTGTGATGCAACACCAAATCGGTCGTGTCGAATGCAGCTTACGCACCGTCTTTCATGCTTGATCCAACACTGACTGGGTCGTGTCGTTGCATCGCATAACCTAAACCCGCAAAGGTTACGCAAAATCCACGCTGCATTCGGTCGTGTCGATTCAGCGTGTAACCTGCACTGGTTAAGCACTGTCCGTGCTGCTTGATTGATGCAACACCGACTGGGTTACGCATGGAGTCTGTCACGCAAAATCCCCATGCATCCGGTCGTGTCATTGCATCACGTAACCTGGGGCTGATAAAGTTACACAAAATCCACGCTGCATCCGGTCGTGTCCAATCAGTGCGTAACCTGTACAGGGCACCGTCCGTGGAGTGTGATGCAACACCGAATGGGTCGTGTCGAATGCAGCTTGCGCAGCGTCCTTGATGCTTGATCCAACACTGACTGGGTCGTGTCGTTGCATCGCGTAACCTAAACCCGCAAAGGTTACGTAAAATCCACGCTGCATTCGGTCGGGTCGATTCAGCACGCAACCTGCACTAGTTAAGCACCATTCGTGCTGACTGATTGATGCAACACCGACTCGGTTAAGCACGTAGCGTGACGGTTACGCAAAATCCATGCTGCATTCTGGTTCGAAGCACCATCCTGCTCGGTTACGCACATTTCGGCGACGCACCATCCATTCTGCATGGTGCGTGCATCACCGCCTGGGTTACGCACAGAGTCTGTCACACAAAATCCCCATGCATCTGGTCGTGTCCTTGCAACGCGTAACCTTGGGTCGATAAAGTTACGCAAAATCCACGCTACATCCGGTCGTGTCGAATCAGCGTGTAACCTGTACAGGGCACCGTCCGTGGAGTGTGATGCAACACCGAATAGGTCGTGTCGAATGCATCTTACGCACCATCCTTGATGCTTGATACAACACTGATTGGGTCGCGTCGTTGCATCGCGTAACCTAAACTCGCAAAGGTTACGCAAAATCCACGCTGCATCCGGTCGTGTCGATTCAGCACGTAACCTGCAGTGGTTACGCACCGTCCGTGTTGCTTGATTGATGCAACACCGACTGGTTCGTGTCGAATCAGCGCGTAACCACAAGAGGTTACGCACCATCCGTGCTGCTTGATGCAACACCGACTGGATCGTGTCGAATCAACGCGTAACATGCAGAGTTTACGCACCGTCCGTGCTGCTTGATCCAACACCGACTCGGTTAAGCACGTAGCGGGATGGTTACGCAAAATCCATGCTGCATTCTGGTTCGACGCACCATCCTGGTCGGTTACGCATGTTTCGGCGACGCACCATCCGTTCTGCATGGTGCGTGCATAACCGACTGGGTTACGCACGGAGTCTGTCACACAAAATCCCCATGCATCCGGTCGTGTCGTTGCATCGCGTAACCTAGGGCTGATAAAGTTACGCAAAATCCACGCTACATCCGGTCGTGTCGAATCAGCGTGTAACCTGTACAGGGCACCGTCCGTGGAGTGTGATGCAACACCGAATGGGTCGTGTCGAATGCAGCTTACGCACCGTCCTTGATGCTTGATCCAACACAGACTGGGTTATGCACGGAGTCTGTCACGCAAAATCTCTATGCATCCGGTCGTATCATTGTATCACGTAACCTGGGGCCGATAAAGTTACGCAAAATCCACACTGCATCCGGTCGTGTTGATTAAGCACGTAACCTATCCAGGGCACCGTCCGCGGAGTGTGATGCAACAACGATTGGGTCGTGTCGAATGCAGCTTAAGCACCGTCCATGATGCTTGATCCAACACTGAGTGGGTCGTGTCGTTGCATCGCGTAACCTAAACCAGCAAAGGTTACGCAAAATCCACGCTACATCCGGTCGTGTCGATTCAGCGCGTAACCTGCACTGGTTACACACCGTCTGTGCTGCTTGATTGATGCAACACCGATCGGGTCGTGTCGAATCAGCGCGTAACCACAAGAGGTTACACACCATCTGTGCTGCTTGAGGCAACACCGACTGGGTCGTGTCGAATCAGCGCGTAACAGGCAGAAGTTACGCACCGTCCGTGCTGCTTGATGCAACACCGACTCGGTTAGCACGTAGTAGGTTACGCACCTTTAAGACGGCTGGCTGCATGGCTCAACACTGACTGGGTTACGCACTGATCAGTCGTGTCGATTCTACGCTTTACCTGCTCTAGCTCGGTTACGCACGGTTCGTCGACGCAGCGTCCCATGGCGCGTGCATCACCGACTGTGTTACGCACCGCGACGGTTACGCAAAATCCATGTTGCATTCTTATTCGACGCACCATCCTGCTCGGTTACGCACGTTTCGGAGATGCACCATCCGTTCTGCATGGTGCGTGCAACACTGACTGGGTTACGCACGGAGTCTGTCACGCAAAATCCCCATGCATCCGGTCGTGTCGTTGCATCGCGTAACCTGGGGCTGATAAAGTTACGCAAAATCCACGCTGCATTCGGTCGTCTCGAATCAGCACGTAACATGCATAAGTTACGCACCGTCCGTGTTGTTTGATGCAACACCGACTCGGTTAAGCACGTAGTAGGTTACGCACCTTTAAGACGGCTGGCTGCATGACTCAACACTAACTGGGTTACGCACTGATCGGTCGTGTCGATTCTACGCGTCACCTGCTCCAGCTCGGTTACGCACGGTTCGGCGACGCAGCTTCCCATGGTGCGTGCATCACCGACTGGGTTACGCACCGTGATGGTTACCTAAAATCCATGCTGCATTCCTATTCGACGCACCATCCTGCTCGGTTACACACGTTTCGGAGACACACCATCCGTTCTCCATGGCACGTGCATCACCGACTGGGTTACGCACGGAGTCTGTCACGCAAAATCCCCATGCATCCGGTCGTGTCGTTGCATCGCGTAACCTGGGGCTGATAAAGTTACACAAAATCCACGCTGCATTCGGTCGTGTCGAATCAGCGCGTAACCTGTACAGGGCACCGTCCGTGGAGTGTGATGCAACACCAAATGGGTCGTGTCGAATGCAGCTTACGCACCGTCTTTCATGCTTGATCCAACATTGACTGGGTCGTGTCGTTGCATCGCATAACCTAAACCCGCAAAGGTTACGCAAAATCCACGCTGCATTCGGTCGTGTCGATTCAGCGTGTAACCTGCACTGGTTAAGCACCGTCCGTGCTGCTTGATTGATGCAACACCGACTGGGTTACGCATGGAGTCTGTCACGCAAAATCCCCATGCATCCGGTCGTGTCATTGCATCGCGTAACCTAGGGCTGATAAAGTTACACAAAATCCACGCTGCATCCGGTCGTGTCCAATCAGTGCGTAACCTGTACAGGGCACCGTCCGTGGAGTGTGATGCAACACCGAATGGGTCGTGTCGAATGCAGCTTATGCAGCGTCCTTGATGCTTGATCCAACACTGACTGGGTCGTGTCGTTGCATCGCGTAACCTAAACCCGCAAAGGTTACGTAAAATCCACGCTGCATTCGGTCGGGTCGATTCAGCACGCAACCTGCACTAGTTAAGCACCATCCGTGCTGACTGATTGATGCAACACCGACTGGCTTATGCACGGAGTCTGTCCCCTCCTATTTTGCTTGGTAAGAACTTGTTAGAGCTTGTTTTGAACAAGTTGAGTTTGAGAGAATTACACCCGACACATCCTAGTAGTTGATAGGAGAAAACAAAATATTTTGTATTTCTTGTTTTCTACTAATCATGGCAGGTGATATAGAGATTTTTGAGCAGTTGAAGCTAGATCCTCACATCCAAGGTATCATTCATCACTTGCCATTATATACTGGTATGTTTGATCCTCACGCTTGAATTGAATGGGAGCTTAAGGTAGCTGCAGAATTTGATAAGTATGACTTGTCTGAACATCAAATGATTTTTGTTGCTTCTAGTGCTTTAACAAACTATGCTTTGACTACATGGAAACATATTTGTAGGCACAACAAAGTTCCACAAACTTGGAAAGATTTTAAAATGCTTTTTCGAGATGAATATGTTCCTGAATATTATGCTAATTGTTTGCTTGCAAAATTAGACAACTTGAAGCAAGGTAGTAGGACTGTCAAGGAATACTATCATACCTTTAAGATTTGTGTTATTTTTGGTGGATTGCAAGAATGTCGGGAAGATAATATGAGTAGGTTCATAAAAGGGCTCAATTATGATATTCGAATCTTGCTAGTTAGCAAATCATACAACAATATTGGTTCATTGTTTTGGCTTGCTGTGAGTGCTGAAAAGGAAATTCTTTCATCTGTGAGTAGTTGCAAGAATGATGTGACCCATAATGTTGGAAATTTGTCCACTCTGCTTGCTAATCAAGAGCAACAAGTTGTGGAACCTGCTGCTGATTTGATTTTGTCACACGATGAATTGCTTGGTGTTCCCTGTGAAAAAGAGGACTTGTGTGCTGATGTTTCTTTTACTCCTATGTCACAAGTAGTGAATAAGAGTGATACTATTTGTTTGGATCCATACATATATGCTGAAGAAAACCTTTTTCATCCTATTACTTGTGCACAAGATGAACTGAAATTGTTGTCTTCTTTGAATACTCTAGGTTATATTGAATTTGATGTTCTTTGTGATCTAAATTGTTTAGAGGAGAAACTTTTTGCATATTCTGAATTGAAATGTTTGGCTGATCATACATATCACTTTATTGGCAAATATAATTCCAAAGGAGAATATTTGGTGCATAGAATTTATATTTGCTCAGATCTGAAATCTCCTTTTGGGTTATATGACCATGAAATAATAGAGGGCTGCACTAAACCTAACAATGTCTTCCAAAGTCCTTCTAGTTTTTCTCTTAAGCAACAGGGTCAGCACAAAAAAGGGGAGCATTGCTGGTACTCGATTTGCAGTATACAAGTCACTCCATGTTCCAACATCGAGGTAAGGACCTTTAGATGCCACCGGAGCAAGTCGAGGACGACTTGCAGCCAAGAAGGGGAGAATGATGAGGGCATCACCGTCTCGGATACGACCACAATAGCATGTTTTTATTCCAAGGTGAACCGATTCTTTATCATCGTTGTATTCAATACATTTGCTGAACTGTTGCTGCACTATGATGTTTGTTGGTTGTCATATTCAGAAACACTTACGTGGATCAAAAAAGGTGCTCAACACACATGGAAGGCTTGGAGGACCAAAGAAGTTGATTGGGGGCCAAGTCCAAGTAATCCCCACGTCCTCCACCAGGCCACCACGTCACTTTTGGGTCAAACATGGAAAGAGATCAAGTCCAACACGTTTTGGGCGCTGGATTCGGACTGCATAACTGGGCCAACTTATGACGGACGCCACGGGCACATACTGAGTCGGATTGGGACGTTCAAGTACTTTCTGAAACCGGGTTGAAATTAACTTTCATATGGACCCGGACTTATGCCCATATCTATCCTGAGGCGTCCGCAATCTACGAATCTTTGACCGAAGGTCTTTCTGTCCAGGGTGCTGCGCCACCGTATTTTGGCTCGTTGGCCCGTGTATCATGTCGGAGCCCATAGGGGCGCGTCCTAGGGTTGTAGCATGACCCCCACTAGGTCCTGGTCATGCCCCTACCCTCTCATATACCCCCATAGCCATCACAAATAGATTGGGTTTTGTTTCGTTGTAAATTTAGCCATTGCTACTTCCTTGTAGACGCGTGTGTCGGCTAGACCACCCGTTCTACTTGATTCGGAACCCCAACTTTGTGATATCAGATTGGTTTCCATCTCCCTATTCGCAATTGAGTTGCTTGTTATACTTGTTCTTGCTTGTTTTTCGATTGCTTGCAGGAACGGGTGCCCTAGTGGCGGTTGACGCACTCCACAAGATTGCTGCAGCCATAGGAGACGGTGTATCAGTTGCTAATGCGCATCCTTGGAAGGTTGTAGTCGGGCTGTGAATGTCGTCTCCTCCAATCGAGTTATCCCCCACGCCTCTCATCGAAAGATCGGCCACAAACCCGAGCGGGTTCACATCAGTTGTGGTATCAAATCAGCAACAGGTTCCACAACTTGTTGCTCTTGATTAGCAAGCAGAGTGGACAAATTTCCAACATTATGGGTCACATCATTCTTGCAACTACTCACAGATGAAAGAATTTCCTTTTCAGCACTCACAGCAAGCCAAAACAATGAACCAATATTGTTGTATGATTTGCTATCTAGCAAGATTCGAATATCAGAATTGAGCCCTTTTATGAACCTACTCATATTATCTTCCCGACATTCTTGCAATCCACCAAAAATAACACAAATCTTAAAGGTATGATAGTATTCCTTGACAGTCCTACTACCTTGCTTCAAGTTGTCTAATTTTGTAAGCAAACAATTAGCATAATATTCAGGAACATATTCATCTCGAAAAAGCATTTTAAAATCTTTCCAAGTTTGTGGAACTTTGTTGTGCCTACAAATATGTTTCCATGTAGTCAAAGCATAGTTTGTTAAAGCACTAGAAGCAGCAAAAATCATTTGATGTTCAGACAAGTCATACTTATCAAATTCTGCATCTACCTTAAGCTCCCATTCAATATAAGCATGAGGATCAAACATACCAGTATATAATGGCAAGTGATGAATGATACCTTGGATGTGAGGGTCTAGCTTGAACTGCTCAAAAATCTCTATATCACCTGCCATGATTAGTAGAAAACAAGAAACACAAAATATTTTGTTTTTTCCTATCAACTACTAGGATGTGTCGGGTGTAATTCTCTCAAACTCAACTTGTTCAAAACAAGCTCTTACAAGTTCTTACCAAGCAAAATAGGAGGGGACGGCAACCAACAAGACGTCAACCTCGAAGAAAGTGTATCAGTGCCGCAGCAACAAGACCTGTCAAGCTGTAGTCGAATATGTGGAGCTATAGGCGGGCTGAAACAAGGAATGGACTAGCACCACATTAGTTATAAAAGCAAGCTGAAAAATCGTTCAACAGAGGTACTGTGCTGGTCCTAGGCTAAACCATGCTAGAGACGTGAGCCTAGGCACAAAGGTAATCACCGACAAAGAGGAACTAGCACAGCACAAGGACAACACCAAATTCAGCCCCTTTTTTCATTCACTTCCTTTCCTCCTCTCTTTCTTTTTTTCTCTTCTTTTTTTATGTTTTTCTTCTTCTTTTTTTTCTCTTTCTTTCTTTTACTTTTTTCACAAGACTAAACTCTTTTGCTGAATAACATGACAAATCCACACCAAAAGATGAGTTTACACAGATTGCAGATCGTCAATCTCCAGGACAATTGCGGAATCCTCAAAATGAATTTTGCAACAAGGCTAGATCCGTTGGAAAGATGAAAAGCCAACCTTTCCAGATTGTACTTCAACACTTGAATCGAACTTAAGATGGATCTGTGGTGGCCAAAACGCCGCACTGATGTATATGGTGATGCTGGATCTCGTGGTGATCAAAACGTGATAGAACTCAAAACTCTAAAGGATTAGACACTAAGACCAGCAACTCGACACAACCGATGCAACTGAAAATTCAACAAGCCCTAACTAAGCAGTACTAGTAAAGGCTCGAATGGTTAATAGGATTGCAGGTAAACTGATCTACTATTTTTTTGGCTTTTCTGGACTATAGGAAAATAAAAATAGCAAAGGATTGATAGTCTCTCACCGATAAACCTCACTCTGATTACCAACTGATATGAACCCGCTAGAGTTTGTGGCCGATCTTTCGATGAGAGGCGTGGGGGATAACTCGATTGGAGGAGACGACGTTCACAGCCCGACTACAACCTTCCAAGGATGTGCCTTAGCAACCGATACACCGTCTCCTATGGCTGCAGCGATCTTGTGGAGCGCATCAACCGCCACTAGGGCACCCGTTCCTGCAAGCAATCGAAGAACAAGCAAGAACAAGTATAACAAGCAACTCAATTGCGAATAGGGAGATGGAAACCAATCTGATATCACAAAGTTGGGGTTCCGAATCAGGTAGAACGGGTGGTCTAGCCGACACACGCGTCTACAAGGAAGTAGCTATGGCTAAACTTACAACAAAACAAAACCCAATCTGTTTGTGATGGCTATGGGGGTATATGAGAGGGTAGGGGCACGACCTGGACCTGGTGGGGGTCATGCTACAACCCTAGGATGCGCCCCTATGGGCTCCGACATGATACACGGGCCAACAAGCCAAAATACGGTGGCGCAGCACCCTGGACAGAAAGACCTTCCGTCAAAGATTCGTAGATTGCGGACGCCCCAGGATAGATATGGGCATGAGTCCGGATCCATATGAAAGTTAACTTCAACCCGGTTTCAGAAAGTACTTGAACGTCCCAATCCGACTCCGTATGTGCCCGTGGCGTCCGTCATAAGTTGGCCCAGTTATGCAGTCTGAATCCAGCGCCCAAAACGTGTTGGACTTGATCTCTTTCCATGTTTGGCCCAAAATTGACGTGGTGGCCTGGTGGAGGATGTGGGGATTACTTGGACTTGGCCCCCAATCAATTTCTTTGGTCCTCCAAGCCTTCCATGTGTGTTGAGCACCTTTTTTTATCCACGTAAGTGTTTCTGAATATGACAACCAACAAACATCATAGTGCAGAAACAGTTCAGCAAATGTATTGAATACAACGATGATAAAGAATCGGTTCACCTTGGAATAAAAACAGGCTATTTTGGTCATATCCGAGATGGTGATGCCCTCATGGATCCAACTTGATACACAGCCCATTGGGCCAAAATAAGGTGGCGCAACACTCTGGACAGAAAAACCTCCGGTCAATGTTTTGTCGATTCCGGATGCCTCAGGATAGATATCGACATGAGTCTGGATCCATAAGAAAGTTGACTTCCTCCCGGTTGCATGAAATACTTGAACGCCCAAATTCGACTCCATATGTGTCCGTGGCGTCTGTTGGAAGTTGGCCCAATCATGCAGTCCGAATCCAGCGCCCAAAACGTGTTGGCATTGATCTCTGTCCTTCTTTGGGCCAAAAGTGACGTGGTGGCCTGGTGGAGGATGTGAGGAATACTTGTACTTGGCCCCCAATCAACTTCTTTGGTCCTCCATGCTTGCCATGTACGATTAACACTCTTTTTTATCCACGTTAGTATTTCTGAAAATGACAAGCAACATACATCATGGTGCAGCAACAATTCATCCAATATACCAAATACGATGATGATAAAGAATTGGTTCACCTTAGAATCAAAACTTGCTATTATAGTCATATCCGAGCCGGTGATGTCCTCATCATTCTCCCCTTCTTGGCTATAAGTCGTCCTCGACTTGCTCCGGTGGCATCTAAAAGTGGTTGCCTCGATGTTGGGACACAAAGCGACTTGTATGCTGCAAAGCGAGAACCAGCAATGCTCCCCTTCTTTGGGGTGACCCTGTTGCTTAAGAGAAAATCTAGAAGGACTTTGCGAGACATTGTTAGCATTAGTGCAGCCCCCTGTTTTATCATGGTCATGTAACCCAAATGGAGATTTCAGATCTGAGCAAATATAAATTCTATGCCCCAAATATTGTCCTTCGCTATCATATTTGCCAATTGCAGGAAGCAAACAATGATTAAAACTTGGCAAATCAGATTTATCATATAATTCATTCACCAAACTTTTCAGGTCACAAAGAAAATCAAGTTCGATATAACCTAAACAATTTGAAGAAGATATAATTTCAAACTCCTCTTTCTCACTAACAATGCAATGAACACGCCTTGTTTCAGCATGTGTATAATCAAGAATAGAATCATCATCTCCATGTACTAGGTGTGTTGTAGATACGAGTGAAGCGTGACCATACTCACATGGACTGATTTCAGCATTGAGTTTGTTGCTTTGCTGACTCACCTTTGACATTGCAGGTGCTTCACAATCATTCTTTTCACACTTTTGCGGCGTATGTTGTTGCTCAAATTGCTGAATGCACTCAAATATATTGTTCTCTTCCTCCTGCAAAATGTTATGAACAACAAGGGGAAAAAGAGAGTACTCTAACTCTAGTAAAGGTGCCACAATCTGAGAAGAAGTATCACTCTTATTCACAACTTGTGGCATAGGAGTAAACGAAGCATCAATACACAATTCCTCTTTATCACAACGAACAGCAAGCAATTCATCTTGTGACAAAATCAAATCAGCAGTAGGTTCCACTATTTGTTGCTCTTGATTAGCATGCAGAGTGGACAAATTGTCAACATTATGGGCCTCATTATTCTTGCAGGTATTCGCAGATAATAAAATCTCCTTTTCAGCGCTAAGAGCAAGCCAAAACAAAGAAGCAATATTGTTGTATGAGTTGCTAATTAACATGGTTCGAATTTCAGAATTAAGCCCTTTCAGGAACCTACTCATAACATCTTTCTTGCATTCATCTAATCCACCAAACATGACACAAAACTTAAAGGTATGATAGTATTCCTTGACAATCCTACTGTCTTGCTTCAAGTTGTCTAATTTTGCAAGCAAGCAATCAGCATAATATTCAGGAACATATTCATCACGAAAAAGTATTTTAAAATCTTTCCAAGTTTGTGGAACTTTGTTGTGCCTACAAATATGTTTCCATGTAGTCAAAGCATAATTTGTTAAAGCACTAGAAGCAACAAAAATCATTTAATGTTCAGACAAGTCATACTTATCAAATTTTGCATCTACCTTAAGCTCCCATTCAATGTAAGCATGAGGATCAAACATACTAGCATATAATGATAATTGTTGAATGACATCTTGAAGATGAGGGTCTATCTTCAACTGCTCAAAAATCTTTATATCACCTGCCATGATTAGTAGAAAACAAGAAACACAAAAATAATATGTATCCCCTACTAACTACTAGGATGTGTCGGTGTAATTCTCTCAAACTCAAATTGTTCAAAACAAGCTCTTACAAGTTCTTACCATGCAAAACAGGATGGGACGGCAACCAACAAGACAGCAACCTCGAAGATAGTGTATCGGTGCCGCAGCAACAAGACCTGTCAAGCTGTAGTCGAATATGGGGAGCTATAGGTGGGCTGATACAAGGAATGACTAGTACCACGTTAGTTAAAAAAACAAGCTGAATAATCATTCAACGACGGCACAGTGCTGGTCCTAGGCTAAACCAAGCTAGAGACGTGAGCCTAGGCACAAAGGTAGTCACCAACAAAGAGCAACTAGCACAGCACAAAGAACACAAAGGAATCAGCCCCAAATTTTTTTCTTCCTCTCTCCTTTTCTTTCTTCTTTTTTTTACACCAATGCAGCAAGATCAAAATCTTTTCTCTCCTTCTTTCTCTTCTTTTTTTTCTATTTCTTTCTTTATCCCTTGCTGAAAAATCAAGACAAATCCGCACAAAAGGATGAGTTTACACAGATTGCAGATCGCTGATCTCTAGCACAATTGCAGAATGCTCAAAATGAATTTCGGGACAAGGTTAGATCCATTGAAAAGGTAACAAGATAAGCTTTCCAGATTGTATTTAAACACACGAATCGGACTTAAGATGAATCCGTGATGGCCAAAATGCAGCAGCGATGTATATGATGACAATGGATCTCGTGGTGACAAAACGTGATAGAACTCAAAACTCTAAAGGATTAGACACTAAGACCAGCAACTCGACACAACTGATGCAACCGAAAACTCAACAAGCCCAAACTAAGCAGTACTAGTAAAGGATTAAAAGGTTTATGGGACAGCGGGTAAACTAATCTAAAATTTTTTTGTGGCTTTTCTGGACTATATGAAGTTAAAAACAACAAAGGATTGCTAGTCTCTCATCGATAAACCTCGCTCTGATTACCAACTGATGTGAACCCGCTGGGGTTTGTGGTCCATCTTTTGATGAGAGGCGTGGGGGATAACTCGATTGGAGGAGACGACGTTCACGGCCCGACTACAACCTTTCCAAGGATGCGCCTTAGCAACCGATACACCATCTCCTATGGCTGTCACGATCTTGTGGAGCGCGTCAACCGCCACTAGGGCACCTGTTCCTGCAAGCAGTCGAAGAACAAGCAAGAACAAGTATAACAAGCAACTCAATTGCAAATGTGGAGATGAAAACCAATCTGATATAACCAAGTTGGGGTTCCAAATCAGGTAGAACGGGTGGTCTAGCCGACACACGCGTCTACAAGGAAGTAGCAATGGCTAAACTTACAACGAAACAAAACCCAATTGTTCTCGACTGTGGCTAAGGAGTATATGACAGGGGGAGGACGACCACAGGGGTGCTGGGGTCGTGCTCCAACCCTAGGACACGTCCCTAATGGATCCAACTTGATACACAGCCCATTGGGCCAAAATAAGGTGGCGCAACACTCTAGACAAAAAAACCTCCGGTCAATGTTTTGTCAATTCCGGATACCTCAGGATAGATATGGACATGAGTCCAGATCCATATGAAAGTTGACTTCCTCCCGGTTCCATGAAGTACTTGAACGCCCAAATTCGACTCCGTATGTGTCCGTGGCGTCTATTGGAAGTTGGCCCAATCATGCAGTCCGAATCTAGCGCCCAAAACGTGTTGGCATTGATCTCTTTCCTTCTTCGGGCCAAAAGTGACGTGGTGGCCTGGTGGAGGATGTGAGGAATACTTGTACTTGGCCCCCAATCAACTTCTTTGGTCCTCCATGCTTGCCATGTACGATTAACACTCTCTTTTATCCACGTCAGTATTTCTAAAAATGACAAGCAACATACATCATGGTGCAGCAACAATTCATCCAATATACCAAATACGATGATGATAAAGAATTGGTTCACCTTAGAATCAAAACTTGCTATTATAGTCGTATCCGAGCCGGTGATGTCCTCATCATGGAGGACGTGGGAAACACTTGGACTGGTCCCCAATCAACTTCTTTGGTCCTCCATGCTTGCCATGTACGATTAACACTCTTTTTCAACCACGTTAGTATTTCTAAAAATGACAAGCAACATACATCACGGTGCAGCAACAATTCATCAAATATACCAAATACAATGATGATAAAGAATTGGTTCATCTTAGAATCTAAACTTGCTATTATGGTCGTATCCGAGCCGGTGATGTCCTCATCATTCTCCCCTTTTTGGCTGCAAGTCGTCCTCGACTTGCTCCGGTGGCATCTAAAGGTCCTTACCTCGATGTTGGAACACGAAGCGACTTGTATATTGCAAATTGAGTACCAGCAATGCTCCTCCTCTTTGGGCTGACCCTGTTGCTTAAGAGAAAAACTAGAAGGACTTTGCAAGACATTGTTAGCTTTAGTGCAGCCCTCTATTTTATCATGGTCATATAACCCAAAAGAAGATTTCAGATCTGAGCAAATATAAATTCTATGCACCAAATATTCTCCTTTGGAATTATATTTGCCAATAAAGTGATATGTATGATCAGCCAAACATTTCAATTCAGAATACGCAAAAAGGTTCTCCTCTAAACAATTTAGATCACAAAGAACATCAAATTCAATATAATCTAGAGTATTCAAAAAAGACAACAATTTTAGTTCATCTTGTGCACAAGTAATAGGATGAAAAAGCTTTTCTTCAGCATATATGTATGGATCTAAACAAAAAGTATCACTCTTATTCACTACTTGTGACATAGGAGTAAAATAAACATCAACACACAAGTCCTCTTTTTCACAGGGAATTGCAAGCAATTCGTCGTGTGACAAAATCAAATCAGCAGTAGGTTCCACAACTTGTTGCTCTTGATTTGCAAGCAGAGTGGACAAATTTCTAATGTTATGGGTCACATCATTCTTGCAACTACTCACAGATGAAAGAATTTCCTTTTCAGCACTCACAGCAAGCCAAAACAATGAACCAATATTGTTGTATAATTTGTTAACTAACAAGGTTCGAATATCAGAATTGAACCCTTTCATGAACCTACTCATATTATGTTCCCGACATTCTTGCAATCCACCAAAAATGACACAAATCTTAAAGGTATGATAGTATTCTTTGACAGTCCTACTACCTTGCTTCATGTTGTCTAATTTTGCAAGCAAACAATTAGCATAATATTCAGGAACATATTCATCTCGACAAAGCATTTTAAAATTTTTCCAAGTTTGTGGAACATTGTTGTGCCTACAAATATGTTTTCATGTAGTCAAAGCATACTCTGTTAAAGCACTAGAAGCAGCAAAAATCATTTGATGTTTAGACAAGTCATACTTATCAAATTCTGCATCTACCTTCAGCTCCCATTCAATGTAAGCGTGAGGATCAAACATACCAGCATATAATGGCAAGTGCTGAATGATACCTTGGATGTGAGGGTCTAGCTTCAACTGCTCAAAAATCTCTATATCACCTGCCATGATTAGTAGAAAACAAGAAACACAAAATATTTTGTTTTCTCCTATCAACTACTAGGATGTGTCGGGTGTAATTCTCTCAAACTCAACTTGTTCAAAACAAGCTCTTACAAGTTCTTACCAAGCAAAACAGGAGGGGACGGCAACCAACAAGACGTCAACCTCGAAGAAAGTGTATCGGTGCCGCAGCAACAAGACATGTCAAGCTGTAGTCGAATATGTGGAGCTATAGGTGGGCTGAAACAAGGAATGGACTAGCACCACATTAGTTATAAAAGCAAGCTGAAAAATCGTTCAACGGAGGTACTGTGCTAGTCCTAGGCTAAACCATGCTAGAGACGTGAGCCTAGGCACAAAGGTAATCACCAACAAAGAGGAACTAGCACAACACAAGGAAAACACCAAATTCAGCCCCTTTTTTC
The DNA here is from genome assembly GCA_036936925.1 of Cenchrus fungigraminus. Lineage (NCBI taxonomy): Eukaryota > Viridiplantae > Streptophyta > Magnoliopsida > Poales > Poaceae > Cenchrus > Cenchrus fungigraminus. The sequence continues at coordinate 85,160,562 of CM072779.1, read as the reverse complement.
ATTCACTTCCTTTCCTCCTCTCTTTCTTTTTTTCTCTTCTTTATTCTGTTTTTCTTCTTCTTTTTTTCTCTTTCTTTCTTTCACTTTTTTCACAAGACTAAACTCTTTTGCTGAATAACATGACAAATCCACACCAAAGGATGAGTTTACACAGATTGCAGATCGTCAATCTCTAGGACAATTGCGAAATGGTCAAAACGAATTTTGCAACAAGGCTAGATCCGTTGGAAAGATAAAAAGCTAAACTTTCCAGATTGTACTTAAACACTTGAATCGGACTTAAGATGGATCTGTGGTGGCCAAAACGCCGCACTGATGTATATGGTGATGCTGGATCTCGTGGTGATCAAAACGTGATAGAACTCAAAACTCTAAAGGATTAGACACTAAGACCAGCAACTCGACACAACTGATGCAACCGAAAATTCAACAAGCCCTAACTAAGTAGTACTAGTAAAGGTAAACTAATCCACTGTTTTTTTGGCTTTTCTGGACTATAGGAAAATAAAAATAGCAAAGGATTGATAGTCTCTCACCGATAAACCTCGCTCTGATTACCAACTGATGGGAACCCGCTGGGGTTTGTGGCCGATCTTTCGATGAGAGGCGTGGGGGATAACTCGATTGGAGGAGACGACGTTCACGGCCCGACTACAACCTTTCCAAGGATGCGCCTTAGCAACCGATACACCACCTCCTATGGCTGCAGTGATCTTGTGGAGCGCGTCAGCTGCCACTAGGGCACCCGTTCCTGCAAGCAATCGAAGAACAAGCAAGAACAAGTATAACAAGCAACTCAATTGCGAATAGGGAGATGGAAACCAATCTGATATCACAAAGTTGGGGTTCCGAATCAGGTAGAACGGGTGGTCTAGCCGACACACGTGTCTACAAGGAAGTAGCAATGGCTAAACTTACAACGAAACAAAACCCGAGTGTTCTCGACGGTGGCTACAGAGTATATGAAAGGGGGAGGACGACCAAAAGGGGGCAGGGGTCGTGCTCCAACCCTAGGACGCATTCCTAATGGACCCAACTTGATACACGGCCCATTGGGCCAAAATACGGTGGCGCAGCACCCTGGACAGAAAGACCACCGGTCAAAGATTTGTAGATTGCGGACGCCTCAGGATAGATATGGGTATGCGTCTAGATCCATATGAAAGTTAACTTCAGCACGGTTCCAGGAAGTGCTTGAACGCTCCAATCCGACTCCGTATGCGTCCGTGGCGTCCGTCAAAAGTTGGTGCTGTGTTGCAGTCCGAATCCAGCGCCCAAAACGTGTTAGCCTTGATCTCTTTCCATCTTTGGGCCAAAAGTGACGTGGTGGCTTTGTGGAGGACGTGGGAAACACTTGGACTGGTCCACAATCAACTTCTTTGGTCCTCCATGCTTGCCATGTACGATTAACACTCTTTTTCAACCACGTTAGTATTTCTGAAAATGACCAGCAACATACGTCACAGTGCAGCAACAATTCATCAAATATACCAAATACAATGATGATAAAGAATTGGTTCACCTTAGAATCAAAACTTGCTATTATGGTCGTATCCGAGCCGGTGATGTCCTCATGGAGGTTGAATTTTTATTGTGGATTATTCCTGTCGAGCCGCCGCCGCTCGTGAAACCCTAGTGGTTTATCGTTTCGGATACCTGCGTGGATTTGTGTGGAGTACGTGATTGAGCTGCTTCAGCTTGAGTGCGTCGCTTGGAATTCTCGGAGTTCCCTCTCTTCTGATCGTGGTTCGTCGCGGCCGCGGGTGGATGAAATTATCTAGGGCTTGGTTTGCATCTTGTAAGCTGATCCCTCTATCTTTGTTATTGCTCGCCTCTGGACTTTGATCAAACAAAATTATTTTTGGAGAGTCTATTCTATCATGGAATCTGTTAATGTTTGTCATCAGTTGGTAATTAGAGCGAGGTTTATCGGTGAGAGACAATCAATCCTTTGCTATTTTTATTTTCCTGTAGTCCAGAAAAGCCAAAAAAAATAGTGGATTAGTTTACCTGCATTCCTATAAACCTTTCGAGCCTTTACTAGTACTGCTTAGTTAGGGCTTGTTGAATTTTCGGTTGCATCGGTTGTGTCGAGTTGCTGGTCTTAGTGTCTAATCCTTTAGAGTTTTGAGTTCTATCACGTTTTGATCACCACAAGATCCAGCATCACCATATACATCAGTGCGGCGTTTTGGCCACCACGGATCCATCTTAAGTCCGATTCAAGTGTTTGAGTAAAATCTGGAAAGTTTAGCTTTTTATCTTTCCAACGGATCTAGCCTTGTCGCAAAATTCGTTGTGAGTGTTCCGCAATTGTCTTGGAGATTGGCGATCTGCAATCTGTTTAAACTCATCCTTGGTATGGATTTGTCATGTTATTCAGCAAAAGAGATTAGTATTGTGAAAAAAAAGTGAAAGAAAGAAAGAAAAAAAAGAAAAACAAAAACAAAAACAAAAAGAAGAGAAAAAAAGAAAGAGAGGAGGAAAGGAAGTGAATTAAAAAAGGGCTGAATTTGGTGTTTTCCTTGTGCTGTGCTAGTTCCTCTTTGTTGGTGATTACCTTTGTGCCTAGAATCACATCTCTAGCATGGTTTAGCCTAGGACCAGCATAGTACCACCATTGAACGATTTTTTCAGCTTGCTTTTATAACTAATGTGGTGCTAGTTCATTCCTTGTTTCAGCCCACCTATAGCTCCACATATTCGACTACAACTTGACAGGTCTTGTTGCCGCGACACCGATACACTTTCTTCGAGGTTGACGTCTTGTTGGTTGCCATCCCCTCCTGTTTTGCTTGGTAAGAACTTGTAAGAGCTTGTGTTTGAACAAGTTGAGTTTGAAAGAATTACACCTGACACTCCTAGTAGTTGACAGGAGAAAACAAAATATTTTGTGTTTCTTGTTTTCTACTAATCATGGCAGGTGATATAGAGATTTTTGAGCAGTTGAAGCTAGACCCTCACATTCAAGGTATCATTCAGCACTTGCCATTATATGTTGGTATGTTTGATCCTCATGCTTACATTGAATGGGAGCTTAAGGTAGATGCAGAATTTGATAAGTATGACTTGTCTGAACATCAAATGATTTTTGCTGCTTCTAGTGCTTTAACAAATTATGCTTTGACTATATGGAAACATATTTGTAGGCACAACAAAGTTCCACGAACATGGAAAGATTTTAAAATGCTTTTCCGTGATGAATGTGTTCTTGAATATTATGCTGATTGTTTGCTTGCGAAATTAGACAACTTGAAGCAAGGTAGTACGACTGTCAAGGAATACTATCATACCTTTAAGATTTGTGTCATGTTTGGTGGTTTACAAGAACGTCAGGAAGAAAATATGAGTAGGTTCATGAAAGGGCTCAATTATGAAATTCGAACCTTGTTAGTTAGCAAAACATACAACAATATTGCTTCCTTATTTTGGCTTGCTGTGAGTGCTGAAAACAAAATTTTATTGTCTGCGAATACCTGCAAGAATAATGAGGCCCATAATGTTGACAATTTGTCCACTCTGCATGCTAATCAAGAGCAACAAATAGTGGAACCTACTGCTGATTTGATTTTGTCACAAGATGAATTGCTTGCTGTTCATTGTGATAAAGAGGAATTGTGTATTGATGCTTCGTTTACTCCTATGCCACAAGTTGTGAATAAGAGTGATACTTCTTCTCAGATTGCAGCACCTTTACTAGAGTTAGAGCACTCTCGTTTTCCCCTTGTTGTTCATAACATTTTGCAGGAGGAAGAGAACAACATAATTGAGTGCATTCAGCAATTTGAGCAACAACATGCGCCGCAAAAGTGTGAAAAGAATGATTGTGTAGCACCTGCAATGTCAAAGGTGAGTCAGCAAAGCAACAAACTCAATGCTGAACTCAGTCCATGTGAGTATGATCACGCTTCACTCGTATCTACAACACACCTAGTACATGGAGATGATGATTCTATTCTTGATTATACACATGCTGAAACAAGGTGTGTTCATTGCATTGCTAGTGAGAAAGAGCAGTTTGAAATTATATCTTCTTCAAATTGTTTAGGTTATATCGAACTTGATTTTCTTTGTGACCTGAAAAGTTTTGTGAATGAATTATATGACAAATCTGGTTTGCCAAGTTTTAATCATTGTTTGCTTCATGCGATTGGCAAATATGATAGCGAAGGACAATATTTGGTGCATAGAATTTATATTTGCTCAGATCAGAAATCTCCATTTGGGTTACATGACCATTATAAAATAGGGAGCTGCATTAATGCTAACAATGTCTCGCAAAGTCCTTCTAGATTTTCTCTTAAGCAACAGGGTCACCCCAAAGAAGGAGAGCATCGTTGGTTGTCAACTTGCAGCATACTAGTTGCTCCGTGTTCGAACATCAACCCAAGCACCTTCGGATGCCACCGAAGCAAGTCGAGGACGACTTGCAGCCAAGAAGGGGAGAATGATGAGGACATCACCGGCTCGGATACGACTATAATAGCAAGTTTTGATTCTAAGGTGAACCAATTCTTTATCATCATTGTATTTGGTATATTGGATGAATTGTTGCTGCACCATGATGTATGTTGCTTGTCATTTTCAGAAATACTGACGTGGATAAAAAAGAGTGTTAATCATACATGGCAAGCATGGAGGACAAGTACAAGGATTCCTCACATCCTCCACCAGGCCACCACGTCACTTTTGGCCCAAAGAAGGAAAGAGATCAATGTCAACACATTTTGGGCGCTGGATTCGGACTGCATGATTTGGCCAACTTCCAACGGACGGCACAGATACATACGGAGTCAGATTTGGGCGTTCAAGTACTTCCTGGAACCGGGAGGAAGTCAACTTTCATATGGATCTGGAATCATGTCCATATCTATCCTGAGGCGTCCGCAATCGACAAAACATTGACCGGAGGTTTTATTGTCCAGAGTGTTGTGCCACCTTATTTTGGCCCAATGGGCTGTGTATCAAGTTGGATCAATTAGGGACGTGTCCTAGGGTTGGAGCACGACCCCAGCACCCCTGTGGTCATCCTCCCCCTGTCATATACTCCTTAGTCACAGTCGAGAACAATTGGGTTTTGTTTCATTGTAAGTTTAGCCATTGCTACTTCCTTGTAGACACGTGTGTCGGTTAGACCACCCGTTCTACCTGATTCGGAACCCCAACTTGGTGATATCAGATTGGTTTCCATCTCCACATTTGCAATTGAGTTTCTTATTATACTTGTTCTTCGATTGCTTGCAGGAACGGGTGCCCTAGTGGCAGTTGACGCGCTCCACAAGATCGTGACAGCCATAGGAGACGGTGTATCGGTTGCTAAGGTGCATCCTTGGAAGGTTGTAATCGGGCCGTGAACGTCATTTCCTCCAATCGAAGTTATCTCCACGCCTCTCATCGAAAGATCGGCCACAAACCCTAGCGGGTTCACATCAGATAGTCTCTTCAATCTCCTTGTTATCCTTTGCACATTCTTCCTTCCACATCCTTGCATTGTTTTCAGACATCAGAGTATTGTTTCTCATTTTCTTTCTTATCTCAAACAACAGGAGCATGGTGCTAGCGAGTCTCTTGTAGTAGTGTATGCTATGAAAAATGAGATATATACGCCGTGTCGGTTGTCCTTTTTACCCTTTGGGGGTAGCAGGCTGCAGGAAAACTATTTTTTGGCTGCAGCGCGGGTTTTTCTCCTGCCAACTTACAAGAAGCGCTCTGTGCTGTGGTTGGGGCTGATGTAGTTGTTACATCAAGAAGGTCCTTATCGCAAAACATCAATAGGTCGGATCTTCCTCAACTGCTTCCACTTGTTCATAAAACATCAGCAGCAACAATTAAGATGACATGAACAGAAAGATGTAGTTGTTACTGAGGACCTGTGTGGTCCAAGGACCGACGATGGTCGCTCCTTAGTGATGAGTGATTGACAACGTTGTGTGGACCGACTCTTGGCCTAGTATTGCAGGTGCATGTTGCGGCTTGATTCTCGTGGTGCAAGTGAAGAGCAAGCATGAAAGGTCTATGTCTGTGTGATCTCCCAGGAGCGAGAGACAAGTAGGCTTCGTTCGAGGTACCCCGCGGCCGACGGGATCAAGTGCGAGCCGCATGCTGGCTGGAAGAGCAAGACAACGTCGAGAGGATGGAGCCCGTGCAAGGTAGCAACTAACAACTGAAGCTTGCACGTGGGGTTTGTAGTAGTTTGGCCACAAAACCACTGGTTACTTGGCTGACCCACAAAGCCAAGGCCGAAGACTCGACAGCACGAGACAGTCTACCCAGGGTGGTCTGACTGCTGAGCCAGTGCGGTCTGACCGCCCAGGAGGGGCGGTCGGACCGTGTGCGCCGTGGTTCGTCGAGAAGCTTTGAAGCGGAGGACACGCGGCATGGTCGCAAGGCTTGTGTGGAATTGAAGCGACTTCCGGTCGACGAGCATCCGTCTGATGGAGAAATCGACCAAGTTTCACAAAGTGCCCTCGGTGGGTGTGTATCTTTTTAATATTAAGTAGCAGAGGTAGTTTGGTCATTCGGCGCCCTCCATATAAACCCACTTGATGGGAGATGGCAGCCAACTCTTGGAACCCTAGTTCATTTGCTACTTCCCTTTAGTTTTCCCTAGTCTAGCTTGAGAGCTTCATGAGTCATATGTTCGGGTGGCTTGCTAGACCTTGTATGAACCTTTCATGGCATGTACAGAAGATTTGGCGTGGTTCATCTTGTGTCCCTTTGTCTCCCGGTGTTTTCCCTTTTGGTGATTTTCGGAGCTATTTCTTGGGATTTTTGTGGTGGTTTGTTGGAGGTGTTTCTTGGTGGGATTCTTGTTGGGTATCACACATGAGGTCTTTGTGCCTCTTTTCTTGGTGATTTTGCCCCAGCAAACCCTCGAGAAATCGTTCGATTTGGGTGGTGTTCATGGTTCCTCGAGTTCATGACATAGAGCACTTAGATTCGTGATTCCCTTTGATTGAGAGCGTTTCAGTGGATTTCATTTGGTGGAGAGGTCATCCAGGAGGTGACCCAGCTATCCCTGAAGTTTCGCTGCAATCCGTGGGGTGAATCGTGAGATCAGGTGATGGGAAGTTGAGGGTTGACCCGTGGCCAAGTTCAGGGAGCCAGGCGGTCTAACCGCAGGGGCCAGGCGGTCTGACCGCCCTGGGGGTTTCACCGAGGAAAGTTTGGTTTTCTGGGGAATTTTTCTAAGAGCTTGTTTGCCTTGATCATATGAGTGTCCAGGTGAAATCTTGGGTCGTTTCGGGGTCGTGAGCTTTGTTTGGTGGTTGAGGAGATTTCCCAGGCTGAGGCGATCTGACCGCCCCTACCAGGAAGTTTTCCTCTTGTGGTTTCCATTGTGTTTTGCGTGTGTTTGAGTTGATTGGAAGTGTGGTTTGCTCCTAGGGTCTGTAGCACTTCAGTGGCTATGTGATCTTGGCAAAGTTGAGGATTGAGTGGTGGAAGTTATTTCGGGACCTAGGCCGTGTTCATCTCGCTGGAGGAGTCATCTCTTTCGAGAAGAATTTTTATCGACTCCCATTCACTCCCCCCTCTCTGGTCACCGAATCCGGTAATTCAATTGGTATCGGAGCTGGTTACGGATCTTGATTCTAACCAGTCTAAGACCCAAAGATGGGTGACTACGAAAAGGGGTCGGGTCCTCCGCACTTCGATGGGAAGACTATCAAATGTGGTAGAGCCGCATGGGCATGTTTCTTCGTGGAAAGGGACAGTTACTTTTGGATGTGACACTGAATGTCAATTATTTCCTTCCCATAAACTTCTGTGCCCCAGGTTCTCGAGACATGTTTGACGCCAACAGCAAGGCGGTTGATTACTTGTTTCGTGCTCTTTGTGCCACAGAGTTCGATCGTGTGTACGGAGAGGATTTGGCTGGACAGATCTGGTAGAAGCTTATTTAACTCATCTACCCGGTGAGTCGATTGATGCGATGTTCCAGTGCTTCACCTGTATTGTGAACAATATGAGAGCCAATGTGATCGTGCTCCCATACACAAATCATGATAGAGCTATCAAGCTCTTGCACTCACTTGACAGATCTGTGTGGAGTGCCAAGGTCGAGGCTATCTTGGAGTCAGATGTGTATGAGACGTTGACTATGGATGATCTATTCTTGAAGCTCAAGTCATCTAAGGTGGATCGTGGCCTGAGAGGCAAGGCTGAGAGCCCGACTGAGTCGCATAGTCTTGCACTCGTCTCTGGATCTGGTGGAAGGACTAACACTAACTCCTCGAGGATGTTTTTCCCTATCTTCTTTTATGTCCTTACCAGATGAGACTTCAATGAGCTCGGAGAGGATGAGCTGGCCCCTGACCAGGTAGTTCGAGAGGCTGCACGAGAATCGTGTGAACATGAGGAGGACCACACGGACGTGCTACAGATGCGGCAAGCAGTGACACTTCATCGTCGAGTGCCCTTAGGAGATCGAGCGCAAGAATGAGTACAAGCACCGCCCAAGGATCGAGAACAAGCACCGCTCAAGGCGTGAGCACAAGCACAAGTAAAAGGACAAGGACGAGTGGAGGTCGAGGAAGGGCAGTGGCTATGACAAGAAAAAGAAGGCTCGAGCGATGGTGGGTGCGAGCAACGTCGACTCCAGCTCCTGCTACACCTCGTCGAGTTCCAGTGACAGCGACGACGACAACAAGCGCAAGAGCAAGATTGCACGGGTCCATGAACCTCAGCGGCCTGAGTTGCTTCGCACGAGAGGACGGCTTTTGCGGCATGGCCTACAACTTCGGCAGCAAGAAGAGCCAAAAGGATGACTCGGACTCAGATTCTGAGGACGAGGTATGTGATGAGCTCTCTTCCTTTGAGAAAGCATGTTGATATGTGCCTTGGTTTGTATATGATGAGCGAGTGACTGAATGTTTTGAGGCTTTGTGTTGTCGGTTGTGTAACTTTCTATGTGTTGTGGTGTGTTGTCGATGCACTTGTGAGGAGTGGTTGACAATGTTGTGTGGGTTGACTCTTGGCCTAATATTGCAGGTGTTGGTTGCGGCTTGGTTTGCATTGGTGCAGGTGAAGAACAAGCGTGAAAGGTCTATGCCAAGGTGGCCTCCGGGGTGATGGAGAGACAAGTAGGCTTGGTTCGAGGGACCCGGTGGCCGACGGGATCAAGTGCGGGCCGCATAGTGTAAGAAGAGCAAGACGGAGTCGTGGACATGGAGCCGGTGCAAGGTAGCAGCTAACGACCGAAGCTTGCACGTGGGGTTTGTTGGATTGGCCACAAAATCAACACCGAGCCAGTGCGAGGTAGCGGCTAACAACCGAAGTTTGTACGCGAGGTTTGGTGGTTTGGCCACAAAACTATTCGGAGGAGGTTTCTCGGTTTGGGCCTCAAAACCGAGCCCGAGGGCCCAGCATGATGGAGACGGTATCCAGGTGCGTTGGGAAGGTTCGAAGCGGGTGACACGCGGCATGATCGAGGAGCTTATGTCGGGAGGACGCGAAGGCCCGATAGATGCGCGGCCGTTCGATGGAGAACTTCATGTGTTGACCAAAGTTCCCCTGTGAGGGCTTGTATTGTATCTCCTAGTGTAGAGGCACTTTGATCTTTTCCGGAGGGCTTATATATAGGAGTGGCTGAATTTTAGTAACTCTTTGGCTAGTGGTGGGAGTGCTCTTTCATTTTGGAGTGCTGTTGGGAGAGAAGGAGAGAGGAGAGAGTTGGCTCTTTGTTTGAGCTTTTTGCCATCCAAGATTTGTGATTCTTGAGAGTGGCTTGTAACCGGATATGGCAAAGTGATTCATAGTGCAATCTTTCTCTTAATCTTGTGCCAAATCCATTAATCCCGAGCATTTTTCTTTTATGCACTTTTTGGAGGTATTTTTGAAGGATTTTTCGTTCATCGGATTTGAGTGCATTTTGGTAGGGATTTCTTTGTGGGGATCACCCATAGGTATTGTGTGACTATTCTACTGGTGATCTTTTACCCATAAACCCCACAAATCGGCTCGGATTTCAAGTTCTTCCTCTCTACCTCTAGTTCTTGGTGTTCATCACGAAATCCTTGATTCCACAAGATTGAGTGAGTTTGGGGCGACAAGATTTTTGGGATAGCTTCTCCTTGAGGCAAATCCACTTCCCCTAAAGTTTGGCTTCAATCCATTGGGTGAATCGGGAGATCGGTGATTTTGAGGAAAAGCTCTCTCTCTAGGGTTCATACCCTAAATCATTTTGCTGATGGTGAAGGTTGATCTTCTAGAGGAGATCTTTTGTGAAAAGCTTCTTTGTGTTGTTGAGAAGGTATGGTTTAATTTTCGTGATTTTAGGAGGCTGTTTGATTGAGTTTTGGATTTTCCTTCCCTCTCTTTCGGGCTGATTTCTGCGTGCTGTCGGAAGATCCGACCTGACAAAGGAAGTTCTGATAACTTGTTAGTTTGCGAACAGAGAGTGTTTATCAGAAGTTCCGGCCTCAGGGCTGAACTTCTGATGGTCGAAAGTTCCGACCCTGTAACGGAAGTTTCGGTAATGAGTTTTTCACAGCCAGAGAACCCATTATCAGAAGTTCTGATGCTTGGCCGGAAGTTCCAACAAAATTGTTGTAGGTCAGTTTGAGTTCATTCCTTTTCTCGTTTCCTTTCGAGTTTGCTTCTGCTTTGCTTCTAGGCTTAACGTGATCTTGGCAAGTTTGTGCGGGATTCTTTGGAAGTGATTTTGGGGTATAGGTCGAGTCCTTGAGAAGAATTTTTATCGGCTCCCATTCACTGCCCCCCTCTCTGGTCGCCAATCCGGTCCTTCAATTGGTATCAGAGTTTTGGTTGGCGTGCTTTGAGCTTGTTTTTTGGCTAATTCTAACCAGTACCTTGAGTTGTGGCACCAAGCTATTCTTGTGTGTCTTTGTCTCCAGATGTTGATGAGATGGAGAGTGCTCGAGAGATGACCACAAGTGGAGGAGGAAGCTCAAGGAGTTGGAGTTAAAGAACTTGTTCACACGCCTTTGTGCCTATGGTGAGATGAATGTTGAGTTAAACAACTCCCCTTTGCCATGCAAGTCATGTGATGCTTTGCTTGTTGAAAATAATATTGTTAGGGGATAAACTCTTGAGTTTGCTAATGATGTTAGTACCTTGCTTAAGAAGAATAAAGAGTTGAATTCTTCTATTGCTTGCTTGATAGATGAAATTGACTTGTTGAAGTCCAATGCTTCTATGCCTTGCAATTCTTGTGTTGCTTTGAATATTGATCTTGATCTGGCTAGTAAGATTGCTTTGTTGGAGACAAGCGCTTCTTTACCATGTGTTTCTTGTGAGTCTTTTCATGCTGAAATTAATGAACTAAAATTGACTCACACCACATGTGTAGATGAACTTGAGCATGCTATGGCTGAAATTGGTGATATGAAATCCATGCCTTGTAGCAAGTGCTCTTTGTTGCTTGTAGAGGATGCTTGACATACGTCTTGTGATGATGATGATGCTTTGGTAGATGTAAATGATGATACTTGTTCATGTGGTCTCATTTGTACTTCATGCATTGATTTCGAAAGTGAAGTTTTGGCTTTAAAGAAAATGTGTGATGATATGAGTGCTAAGTTGGTTGTGCATGATGAGATGAGTGCCAACCATGAGAAAGAGAATGTACTCTTGCGTACCACATATGCTAAGTGCATTGAGAAGGAAATAGACAATTTGAGAAATATGTCATGTGGTACTTGTGAGCGCCTCAAATTTGAAAATGAGGTTTTGCGCTCAAGGTGCAAGAGTTTTGGTGCCAAGGGTTTGGATTCTCACATTTCTTGTCACTCCAATATTGATGCTTTTAAAATTGCTTCTTCTCAACCAGACTTGACTTCTTCTCTTGAGCATGAGTCTTTGGATGGTGGCACGTGTGGTGGTGCTTTGAATAGCTCTTTCATAGCTATTCCTAAGCTTGTTGCTTCTTCCGGTGTTGCCCAAGATGTGTCAGATGGCAAAGGTGCGTCTCACTTATTTGGAACTCATGTTCCCAAACCGAAGTTTCAATGCTTTTTTTTGCAAGAAGGATGGACATATTGTTCAGTTTTGCTTTCGCTGTGTCAAGCACGAGCGACGTGTGCGTGCCAAAGCTTTTAAGAAGCCATGTAGCCTTTCTCATGGCATGTGTGATTCTATTTGATGCTTCTTGCTTTAAGTCCCAACGGACTTCTCACTTACAAGAGAATGGTGATTCGTCCACTCGGACCGTGCCTCCTGATAGGCCTTTGTACCATTGCTCTCATTGTGGGAAGGATGGACATCAAGAGAGTTTTGCAACCGCCTGGCAAGGAGAATGCGACGAGGAGGTGCTTCTATGCCTTTGGTTGTTCATAGCCCTTCTCATGGCATGAGCACTTGTGAGCCTAAGAAGGCACAATTTGTGGACAGGTTTTATGACACTCTTTCTAATGAGTTAGGCCATGCTCGTGGACATGCTTTTAGTGCTTCTTTTGTTGGTCCGCGACATGTTTCCCGTGGTGCTAGTGTTGGTTCTTCACCTATGACCTCGAAGGATCTTTGCCTTTTTTCTTGTGGTAGCACTCGGTTTTCTTCACGAGTTGCTCCTTTGAGGCATGGTTCTAAGGGTGTTCAAAAACCTTTTCATTTGAACCGGCATTTGCATCATGCTAACCCACATGATAAGTTGAGTGCATCGCTTACCCGTGTGACCAAGTATTGGATTCCCAAGTATGTGCTTGCTAACCCTTTGGGATCCAAGGCTTAGCCTTTTTCGTCTCCTTGTGTGTAGGTATGGAGACGCGGTTGGAGAACATGTGCTCGATGGTGTTTGGTCTTTGCCCGTGAGGTGATCAAGACAGGAAGGATCTCCACACCACTTTGGATGGCTCTTGAATGCCTTTGTACACATGTATAGTAAGTTTTCTTTTCCCCTTGTACTCACCTGTATATACTTGTGTCTTGCCTGTGTGTAGCCATGGTAGGCTAGCCACCTTGTTCATGATAGCTTTGTGATCATGTATATCTATCTTGTTATCTTTTGTATGATATTGTGGTGGATGATATATATGTCATCATGTCATGCTTTATGGTTTCTCTATGGTGGTTATGTCATGTTGTTCATCCATATCATTTTTGTCTAGCTCTATGGTATCCTTTCATGTTAGCATGTTTGTCCCCCCATGTATATCTTGTCATGCTAGCTTTGTAATACATGTTGGTGGATGATCCATATGAACTTGTATCATGCCTTTGTTTAGTTCTTGTATCATGTTTGGCATGTTGTTCTTTGGTATCATTTTGGTTTAGTATCCTTGTATAGGTTTGTACCTTGTTGACATGCTTGCTAGCTCATGCTTATATTTATATATGTGGAATCATGTTACAATACTTTATTTACCCTAATTAGTATTGTCAATGCATTGTGTAGCATGTTTTGAGCTTTCATTGGAGTTTTGGGCTTGTCAAGTCGGGTTGTGGTTTGTGTCTTGTTTTGGCTTTCTCCCTTTTTGTTTGGTTTTAGAGTTTTCTTTTGCTCTTTGCTTTCCTAGCCTTTGCTTTGCTAGGTGTCTTTGGTTGAGGGTGAGCTCGGTTTCTTTCGATAGGAATTTGGTATCAAGGGAGTGCTTTGGCTTTTGGTTGTCGGTTGTGATCCTTTAATTGGTATCTTGTCTATGGTACTCAATTGGCATCTTTGGCGGTCTTGCAATTGGTACTATTTCTATGGTATTCAATTGGGATCTTTGGAGGTTCTTCCTTTGCTCGGAGCTTTTCTAGCTTCTTTGTCCCCTTGTGGGCATTCTTGTTGTTGAGTCGAGTTCCTTGTCTCCACATGCATTTTGCATTGCATATGTATCATATATCATGATGTATAGACTTTGTAGTTTTGACATTCGTGTCTTGCATTGTGTCTTACATATCATGTTGCATTTGATGTACATATCTACCTTTGTTGCATTTGTATCATATGCATGGTAGGTTGAGCTTCTCCTATATGCCATGAATACTATGACATGCTATTTATGAGTGTTTGAGCATCTTTGATATGATTTGGTGATGGATAGCTATGCTCTTGATAGTTTTGCTATATGTGCATGGTGAGATGGCTATTTTTGGAAAATGCTAGGATAGGCTCTCCCTTATGGGTTTAGACCTTTTCATGATCTTAGTGTGCTTTAGTGATCTTGATCATGCTTAATTTGTACTTGGATATTCTTTTCACTTGGGGTCAAAGACCCATTTGTCATTGTGAATGTTTAGCCCATGTGATACCTTGTGGGGGAGCATAAGCTTCTTTTTGTCGCAAAGGCACTTCATGTACCATTTTGTGCTTAAATTTGAAAAATTAAATTGGTATCTATGAAATGCCTATGCTTGAAGTTATGCTCTCATTTGTTTCGTGTCATAAATGCTTTAAATGAATTTAATTTGGGTGCTAAACTATTGCATGTTGTCTACCATGAGAAGTCTCATTTTAAGAAGTAGACACATGGCTCGGTGGCTTTAACATGACATGAGATGCTTGTGGGTGTTTGCAATGATCTTGTGATGAGAATGTGTGACCTAGCATGAAGTTTGTGTGATCTAGATTCACTTTGGCATGTTTTGCTCATGTTTAGGTCTTTGCTCATGAGAGGGAAATTTTTCGCAAAAATGCTTAATTTGATCATACCTTTGTCATATGCCTATATAGCTTAACTATCTTGATGGCTATGCTTTTATGGAACTATGAACTATCTTGCTTGCTCATTATCTCACTTGTAGCATTTTATAGTGCTCTTTGTATATTTGAGAAGCTAGTAGTTGAATCTTTTGCAAAATTGCCTTGATTCATGCATTGTCAACAAGGAAAAAAGTTGCATTTGGGGAACAAAATGTTTCAGTTTTCATGCATTTGTTGCATCCAGAGGGATACTCAGTTCAGGGGGAGAACTTGAGTTTGCATGCACATGTTCAGGGGAAGTATGCATTTGTGTAGGGGGAGCTTTGGTGAGTATCCTTTGTTTGCCTGAGTTGTGCTTTTGTGTTTTGCTCTTTGCTCTATCACATACATTTAGGGTGAGCTTTGTATGCTCTTTGGCCCTAGTGCATGTGTTTAGGGGGAGCTTGTGAACTTGGTGTGCTCTTTGCTCTATCGCATGTGTTTAGGGTGAGCTTTGTATGCTCTTTGGCCCTAGTGCATGTGTTTAGGGGGATCTTGTGAGTTGTGTGCTCTTTTGTTCTTTTGCCGATGGTGTTGAGCCCTTTTGCCTCCCCTCGAGGAGTCGGCATTGTGAGCTTTGTGTCTCCGTTGTGATGTGTCGTTGCCCATTTCTTTGGGGACCGAGATTTTTCCAAGTTGTTGTGGCCTTTGTGTTTGCTCTCATACCAAGTGACTTTGTTCTTTGCCTTTGTGTGGCTTTCATTCACTTGGATGAGATTGTCGGCCTTTGCCCTCTCAAACCATTTCTTTGTGCTTGCATGTTGCCAACACACTCATCAAGGGGGAGAAAATTTGGAAAATCAAGTTGATATGAACCTTGATTTGATGGTGATGAGCGGTTCAATAGTGCTTTGTTAAGAGTTGAAATTGGTTTGATGGCTTTCGGGATTGCTTGTAACTCTTGTGGGTTGCTTGACTCTTTGGTGGTCTTTAGCCTTTGTGCTTCCTTTGTTTCCGAGAGCTTTTGGTTGGAGCTCTTCTCATCTCAAGTGGCCTTGTGTTTGCTTTTTCTTGGCTTTTTGGGCACTTGAATGGGTTTTTCCTTTGCTTTCAAACCATCTTTTGTCAATGCACTCATCAAGGGGGAGATTGAGAAACCATGTTGATATGTGCGTTGGTTTGTATATGATGAGCAATTGACCGGATGTTTTGAGGCTTTGTGTTGAGTGTGTTTCGTCGGGTTGTGTAACTTTCTACGTGTTGTGGTGTGTGTCGATGTACTCCTGAGGAGTGGTTGCAACGTTGTGTGGGCTGACTCCTGGCCCAGTATTGTAGGTGTTAGTTGCGCCTTGGTTTGCGTTGGTGCAGGTGAAGAACAAACGCGAAAGGTCTATGCCAAGGTGGCCTCCAGGGTGATGGAGAGACAAGTAGGCTTGGTTCGAGGGACCCGGTGGCCGATGGGATCAAGTGCGGGCCGCATGGTGCACGAAGAGCAAGACGGAGTCGTGGACATGGAGTCAGTGCAAGGTAGCGGCTAACGACCAAAGCTTTCACTCGGGGTTTGTTGGTTTGGCCACAAAACCAACACCGAGCTGGTGCGAGGTAGCGGCTAACGACCGAAGGTTGTACGCAGAGTTTGGTTGTTTTGCCACAAAAGCATCCGGAGGAGGATTTCTCGGTTTGGGCCTCAAAACCGAGCTCGAGGGCCCGACGTGACGGAGACGGCATCTGGGTGTGTTGGGAAGCTTCGAAGCGGGCGACACGCGGCATGATCGAGGTGCTTGCGTCGGGAGGACGCGAAGGCCCGACATATGCACGGCCGTCCGATGGAGAACTTCATGTGTTGACCAAAATGCCCCTGTGAGGGCTTGTATTGTATCTCCTACTATAGGGGCACTTCGTTTTTTCCAGAGGGTTATATATAGGAGGAGTGGCTGAATTCCAGCTAACTCTTTGGCTAGTGGTGGGAATGCTCTTTCATTTTGGGGTGCTCTTGGGAGAGAAGGAGAGAGTTGGCTCTTTGTTTGAGCTTTTTGCCATCCAAGATTTGTGATTCTTGAGAGTGGCTTGTTACCGGATATGGCAAGGTGATTCATAGTGAAATCTTTCTCTTAATATTGTGCCAAATCCTTTAATCCTGAGCGTTTTTATTTTATGTGATTTTCGGAGGTATTTTTGGAGGATTTTTTGTTCATCGGATTTGAGTGTGTTTTGGTGGGGATTTCTGTGTGAGGATCACTCAAAGTTCTTGTGTGACCATTCTCCTGGTGATCTTTTACCCACAAACCCCACGAATCGGCTCGGATTTGAAGTTCTTCCTCTCTACCTCTAGTTCTTGGTGTTCATTACAAAATCCTTGATTCCGCAAGATTGAGTGGGTTTGGGGCGATGAGATTTTAGGGATAGCTTCTCCTTGAGGAAAATCCACTTCCCCTAAAGTTTGGCTTCAATCCATTGGGTGAATCGGGAGATCGGTGATTTTGAGGAAAATCTCTCTCTCTCTAGGGTTCATACCCTAAATCATTTTTCTGATGGTGAAGGTTTGATCTTTTGAAGGAAATCATTTGTGAAAAGCTTCTTTGTGTTGTTGAGAGGCTATGGTTTAATTTTCGTGATTTTAGGAGGTTATTTGATTGAGTTTTGGATTTTCCTTCCCTCTATTTCGGGTTGATTTCTGTGTGCTGTCGGAAGTTCCGACCTGACAAAGGAAGTTCTGATAACTCGTTCGTTTGCGAACAGAGAGTGTTTATCGGAAGTTTCGGCATCAGGGCTGAAGTTCTGATGCTCGGAAGTTGCGACCCTTTACCGAAAGTACAGACAATGAGTTTTTGACAGCCAGAGAACCCATTATCGGAAGTTCCGATGCTTGACCGGAAGTTCTGACAAAACTGTTGTAGGTCAGTTTGAGTTTGTTCCTTTTCTCGTTTCCTTTCGAGTTTGCATCTGCTTTGCTTCTAGGCTTATCCTAACTTGTTCCTATGGTCAGTAGGTCTGTTGTGACTACGTGATCTTGGCAAGTTTGTGCGGGATTCTTGGGAAGTGATTTTGGGGTATAGGCCGAGTTCTTGAGAAGAATTTTTATCAGCTCCCATTCACTCCCCCCCCCCTCTCTAGTCGCCAATCCGGTCCTTCATCCTTGCATCAGGAGAATGAGGAGTTGGTTGCTTTGCTTGACGACCGTGATTGCATGCTTGGAGAGGCCAAGAAGCTTAGGAAAGAACTTATGGCCTCGCTAGAAGAAGCTAGGGAGAAGGTGGTTGAGCTAGAGTCTAAGAATCTTGATGCTAGGCTTGAAATTGAATCTCTTAAGACTGCTCCTATTGTAGCTGAGGCTGTTGATTGTGATGATTGCAATGCTTTCTTGGTTGATTTGACTGTGCTTAAGGAGAAGCATGCCTGTAAGCTAGAGGAACTAGATTTGCTCAGGGCTGAGCTTGATGAGATGAAGTCTTGGTCTGCTTTACTTGGTGCTTGCACTTCTTGCCCTGTGTTGCATGGAAAACTAGATGAATCACATGCTAGGATTGTTTCCCTTGAGGCTGATTGAAAGCTCACATTGCTACTAGTTGCTCTACTTGTGAATTACATGCTGTTAAGAATATGGAGCTTGCACATTATGTGGATCGCTTGCGGGATGAGAATGATGAGTTGGTTGTCGGGTCATGAGCCTTAGTTGAGTGTGATGATGGCCGCATTTAAGCTCTTTGATGGCCAGGCTTTAGGGTCGGAGAAGATTGGTGAGTGTAGTGGTGAGAGTGAGGAGAAGATTGGAGATATCCCAGTGCCATCACAAACTACACCCACAAACAAGTTTGCATTCAAACCCAACCACCTACTCAACAAACTTGACACCGTTCTAGATCCACCAGTGTTCCCTCACAAGACAGACAATTTCCAGAAACTGGTGAGATTTGTGAGCAACCTTGGGAATGTGTTTGGGTGGAAACCAGAGGAGAGGCTCAGTGAGAAACCACAGCTAAAGCCAAAACCAGGCTGCTTCCATTGTGAGTATTGTGGGAGGGATGGTCACATAGGTGAGTTTTGCTACAAGAAGAAGGGGGATGAGAGGAATGGCTAAGGAGTGGGCCAACAAGGACAGGTACCACCCTTCTCATGATGTGCCTGAGCCTCGTATGCCACTACCTATAGGACATGCTGAGGTGAGTACAGTTCTGAGTTGGGGAATGAGAGGAGTTCCCACTCGAGGTGGTGGTTTGCGTGCTGCTGCCCAAGGGGGCGGTCAGACCGTGTCCCAGCTAGGAGCAGGTGGTTTCGGGTCTCGTGGTTGAGGTGTTGATCGGTTTGGTTCCTATGGTCATGGTACAGGTGGTAGGGGGTTTGAGTCTGGTCGTGGTGTGTTTGTTGTACGTTCTCCACCTCGTGATCGATATGAGGATGGGGAGGCCGTGGCAGCTTTGAGTCTCAAAGAGGCTATGGGCCACGCTTTCCTTTTCGTGGTGATCGTTCTCCTCCAGTGAAACGT
The DNA here is from genome assembly GCA_036936925.1 of Cenchrus fungigraminus. NCBI lineage: Eukaryota > Viridiplantae > Streptophyta > Magnoliopsida > Poales > Poaceae > Cenchrus > Cenchrus fungigraminus. The sequence continues at coordinate 85,141,516 of CM072779.1, read as the reverse complement.
GAGGTGGTACAGCCTGGTGGTCGTAGCTTTAGATGTGATAGGATGGATGTTGCTAACCCCACTTTTGCGCAAATGGCTCGACACTGGTTTACTATTTTTGTGCTAACCCCAGTGTTGAGTCGCTTGCTCATTCTCCTTCTCGTTTTTTAGTTGCAGGTGGGAGGCATGGAGAATGTTTGGTTGATCTACTCCGGTTGTTCGCGACACATGACCAGAGATCGGGGGTGGTTCTCCAGCTTCACCGTAGTGGTGTCAAAGGTGTACATCACTTTTAGGGATAATTGACGAGGACGTGTACTTCAGAATGCGAGGTTAAGGTGAGTAGCATGGTGACCTTAAAGTGTGTGGCTCTGGTCAAGTCACTTAGGTATAACCTGTTGTCACTATCTCAGTTACTGCACGAGGGTTATGGGGTTCGGTTTAAGTTGGGGGCCTCTCAGATTCTTAACTCTCGAGGCAATCTTGTTTGTACGATCATGCCAGAGGGACATATCTTTCACACTAATTTTTCTCAGTCTTTTGGTCCCCCAGAGTGTTTCCTTGCTAGTCATTCTAGTGAGCTATGGAGGTGGCATAGGAGATTCAGGCACTTGAGGTTTGAGTTGCTTTCCCGCTTGAGTGCACTCGATCTTGTTCGAGGATTGCCCAGGTTGCATTTTGAGAAGGATTTGGTTTGTGCACCTTGTAGGCATGGCAAGATGGTAGCCACTCCCCATCCACCCCTAACTGTTGTCATGACAGAACGTCCGACAGAGCTGTTGCATATGGACCTTGTTGGGCCAGCTCGAGTTCGCTCGGTGGGTGGGAAGTGGTATGTCCTTGTGGTTGTGGGCGATTACTCTCGCTATGCCTGGGTGTTTTTCTTGAAGGATAAGGGTGACACGTTTGGTTTTGTTCGAGACCTAATCTTGAGGTTGAAGAACGAGAGACATGGGGATGTCATTAGATTTATACGCAGTGACAATGGCACGGACTTCAGGAACTCTCGTTTTGAGACCTTTTGTGGTGATCTTGGTCTTGAGCATCAGATTTCGACTCCGTACACCCCTCCTCAGAATGGTGTTGTGGAAAAAAAGAATCAGACCCTGTGTGAGATGGCTAGGATGATGTTTGATGAGCACAGGACTCCTAGGAGGTATTGGGCTGACGCGGTGAATACCGCATGCTATGTGTCAAACAGGATCCTCCTCCGGGCTTTCAAGAAGAAAACATTCTATGAGCTGATGCATGGTCAAGCACCTAAGGTAAGCCACTTTCATGTCTTTGCCTGCAAGTGTTTTATTCTTAAGAAGGGCAGAAAGTTGGATAAGTTTGAGGCTAGGTCTATTGATGGTATTTTCTTTGGTTATGCTACTCATTCTCGAGCATTTCGTGTGCTCAATATTGAAACTAACCAAATCATTGAGACTTGCGAGGTTACCTTCGACGAGACACAATCGTGTAGCTCTTTGGTCTTTGAGTGTGCAGGTGATGATGAATTTGGCGAGGAGATCTTTGAGGAGGAGGTGCAAGAAGATGGAGATGAAGATGATGGTGGTGGTGCTCCCGCAAGTGACCGTGTACCTACTACTTCCACTACGATGACGACGATCAAGGATGGTCCATCCCCTACTCCTACAATGACTGAGGCTATTCGAGTGGAAGCTGCTGCTGAGGGGGAGGTGGTCTCCAGACGTGTGGCTCCCCGGTGTGTACAGGTGGATCACCCACCTTCGAGGATCATAGGTGATCTTCATGAACGCACTACACGGTCCAGGTCACAGAAGTACTCTCATTTCGCTCATTCTGCGTTTGTCACTTCTTTCGAGCCTAAGGGTATTGGACACGCACTTTCTGATCCAGATTTGGTGAATGCTATGCATGAGGAGCTTGAGAATTTTGAGAGGAATCAGGTGTGGGAGTTGGTTGAGCCTCCACCAAATTGCAAACCAACTGGGAAAAAATGGGTGTGGAAAAATAAAGAGGGAGAAAATGGGGAGATTGTGAGAAATAAGGCGAGGTTGGTAGCTCAAGGGTTTAGCCATAAAGAGGGGATAGACAATGAGGAGACATTTGCTCCGGTGGCTCGTTTGGAGGCAATTCAGATCCTTCTAGCATTTTATGTTGCTAAAGGGTTCAAATTGTACCAATGGATGTGAAGAGTGCCTTCCTAAATGGGGTGTTAGAGGAAGAAGTGTATGTGAGGCAACCCCCGGGTTTTGAGAGTGAGAGATATACCCACCGTATGTACAAACTCAGAAAAGCATATGGCCTAAAACAAGCACCCAGGGCGTGGTATGGCAGGTTGAGAGGGTTCTTGTTTAGCAAGGGGTTTGTGACGGGGAAGGTTGATCAGACTCTCTTTCTCCTCAGCCAAGGAGATGACATTCTGATCGTGCAGATGTATGTGGATGGCATTATCTTTGGTGGCTCTTCTCACACTTTGGTTGCCAGGTTTGCAAAGGATATGAGCAGGGAATTTGCGATGTCGATGATGAGAGAGTTGCAGTTCTTTCTCGGGCTCCAGATCAAGCACTGCAAAGATGGGACATTTGTGCATCAATAAAATTACACTAAGGACATCGTGAAGATGTTCAAGATGGATGACTCGAAGCCGATGGCGACATCGATGAGTATGACTACGGTTTTGGATGCGGATGAAGATGGTGAACCTGTGGACCAGAAGGAGTATAGGAGCATGATCGGCTCGCTCCTCTACTTGATAGCGATGAGGCCAGACATACAGTTCAGCGTGTGTCTGTATGCTTATTTTCAAGCTTCACCGAGGACTTCACATCGGCAGGCCGTAAAGAGGATTTTCAGGTACTTGAACTACACTCCTGAGTTTGGTCTTTGGTATTATGCATCCTCGACACTCAACCTTCACGGTTTTGCGGAGGCTCACTTCGCTAGGTGTCTTTTGGATCGTAAGTCTACCTCGGGTGGGTGTCAGTTTCTTGGTTCTTCTTTGGTGTCTTGGTCTCCCGCAAGTAGTCCAGTGTAGCCCAGTCCACTACCGAGGCCGAGTATGTTGCTACAGCCAGTTGTTATTCCCAGCTCCTATGGATTATCTACACTATGAGCAACTTTGGTGAGGAGTGTTCCCATGTCCCACTCTTTTGTGATAGCACCAGTTCCATAAGTGTATCCAGGAACCCCATTCTCCACTCCAAAACCAAGCATATAGAGGTGAGGTACCACTTCCTGAGAGATAATGTGGAGAAGGGAAAGATTGCTCTGATCCAAGTGCCCACCCAAAACCAACTAGCCGATATCTTTACCAAACCACTTGACCAAGCCACTTTCACCCGCTTGCGGGGTGAGCTCGGTGTGTGTTTGCTTTCTTGAGTTGGTGGTGGGAGCTCCTTTGTAGGATATGTATCATATTTACTTTCTGCATGACATTGCATTTGTATCATGATGTTTAGTCATCTTTGTATCTTAGGTTGGCTGCATTTGTATCATATGCATTTTAGTAGGATGAGCTTCTCCTATATACATTTATTGCCATGATATGCTAGTTGTGAGCCTTTGAGCATGTTTGATATGACTTGATGATAGATAGCTATGCTCTTGATAGTTTTGCTATATTTGCATGATGTGATGGCTAGTTTTTGAAAAATGCTAGATAGGCTCTCTCTTGTGAGTATAAGGCTTCGCATGATCTTAGTGTGCTTTGGTGGTCTATATCATGCTTAATTTGTGTTTGGATATCATGTGATTTTCACTTGGGGTCAAGGACCCATTTGTCATTGTGAATATTTAGCCCATGTGATACCTTGTGGGGGAGCATAAGCTTCTTTTAGCCGCAACGGCACTTCATGTAGCATTTTGTGCTTAAATGTGAAAAATCAAATTGGTAATAAATGCTTATGTTTGAAATTATGCTCTCACTTGTTCCATGTCATAAATGCTTTAAAATTGCAATAATTTGGGTGCTAAATCGTTGCATGTTGTCTACCATGAGAAGTCTCATTTTAAGAAGTAGACACATGGTTCGGTGGCTTTAACATGACATGAGATGCTTATGGGTGTTTGCAATGATCTTGTGATGAGGATATGTGACCTAGCATGAAGTTTGTGTGATCTAGATTCACTTTGGCATGTTTTGCTCATGTTTAGGTCTTTAGCTCATGAGAGGGAATGTTTTTTTTGCAAAATTGCTTAATTTGATCATGGCTTGCTCATATACTCATATAGCTTTACTATCTTGATGGCTATGCTTATACGCAACTTTGGAATGTATTGCTTGCTCATTTTCTCACTTGTAGCATTCTGTGGTGCTCATTATCTATTTGAGAAGCTCTAGGTTGAAATTTTTTTAGAAATGCCTTGATTCATGCATTGTCAACAAGGGGGAGATGTTTGTGCATGGAAAATGGATGTGAGCATGTTTAGAAGGTTTTCAGCTGGTTTTGGAATTTTTCGGAACAAGTTTTATGGAGGCGGTCACATAGGGTGGTCAGACCGTCCTGTCTGTAATGTGACCGGCCTGGGGAGGCGGTCTGACTGGCCTTGGTCAACGTAGAGCACGTTTTGCTCTTTGTCATGCATTTGCAGTAGTTCTTCGCTTGCATGTGTTCAGGGAGAGTTGCATTTGCTCAGGGGGAGCCTGCATGTGTTCCGGTGGAGCTCCTTGTGTCGCCTGAGTTCTTGCTTTGGTGGTTTGCTCTGTGTGAGCTTTGGTTGTTGTCTCGGTTGTGTTGAGTCGTTGCTCTTGCCTTAGGGGACCGAGACTTTGGCTTTCAGGTGATCAGGTGTTTGTTTTGTTTGGCTTTTGGATCACTTGATTGGGTTGTTGTTAGTTTCTTTTCTTTTCTTTTATTTTCTTTCTTTCTTGTGATGGTTACTATGTGTGTGTGTCGTCAATGCACTCATCAAGGGGGAGATTGAGGACTTGTGAGGTCCGAGGACCGGTGGATGGTCACTCCTTAGTGATGAGTGATTGACAACGTTGTGTGGACTAACTCTTGGCCTAGTATTGCTGGTGGAGGTTGCAGCTTGATTCGCATGGTGCAGGTGAAGAACAAGCGCGAAAGGTCTATGTTTGTGTGACCTCTCAGGAGCGGAGAGACAAGTAGGCTTCGCTCGAGGTACTTGGTGGTCGACGGGATCAAGTACGGGCCGCATGTTGACGAGAAGAGCAAGATGACGTCGAGAGGATGGAGCCGGTGCAAGGTAGCAGCTAACAACGGAAGCTTGCACGCGGGGTTTGCAGCGGTTTGGCTGCAAAACCACTGGGTACTGGGCTGAGCCACAAAGCCAAGGCCGAAGACCTGACGGGACGAGGTGGTCTGCCCAGGCCGGTCTGACCGCCTGGTCAGGGCGATCTGACCGGGTGGGGGCGGTCTGCCCGCGTGCGTCGTGGTTTGTCGAGAAGCTTCGAAGCGGAGGACACACGGGGTGATCGCAAGGCTTGCGTGGAGTTGAAGCGGCTTGCAGTCGACGAGCATCCGTCCGATGGAGAAATCGACCATGTGTTCCCAATGTGCCCTCGGTGGGTGTGTATCTTAATATTAAGTAGTAGGGGTAGTTTGGTCATTCGGCGCCATCCATATAAACTCACTTGAGGAGAGATGGCAGCCAACTCTTGGAACCCTAGTTCATTTGCTCCTTCTCTTTACTTTTCCCTAGGCTAGCTTGAGAGCTTCATGAGTCATCTTGGGAGAGGATTGGATGTTTGAGCGGCTTGCTAGACCTTGTATGAACCTTTCATGGCATGTATAGAAGATTTGGCGTGGTTCATCTTGTGTCCCTTTGTCTCCCGGCGTTTTCCCTTTTGGTGATTTTCAAAGCTATTTCTTGGGATTTTCGTGGTGGATTGTTGGAGGGGTTTCTTGGTCGGATTCTTGTTGGGTATCACACATGAGGTCTTTGTGCCTCTTCTCTTGATGATTTTACCCCAGCAAACCCACAGGAAATCGTTCGATTTGGGTGGTTTTCGTGGTTCCTCGAGTTCATGACATAGAGCCCTTAGATTCACGATTCCCTTTGATTGAGAGCGTTTCAGTGGATTTCCTTTGGTGGAGAGGTCATCCAGGAGGTGACCCAGCTATCCCTGAAGTTTCGCTGCACTCCCTGAGGTGAATCGGGAGATCGAGTGATGGGAAGTTGAGGATTGACCCGCAGACAAGTTCTGGGAGCCAGGCGGTCTGACCGCCCTGGGGGTTTCACCGAGGAAAGTTTGGTTTTCCGGGGAATTTCTCTGAGAGCTTGTTCTCCTTGATCATAGGAGTCTCCAGGTGAAATCTTGGGTCGTTTTGGGGTCGTGAGCTTCGTTTGGTGGTTAAGGAGATTTCCCAGGTTGAGGCGATCTGACCGCCCCCTCCATGCGGTCTGACCGCCCCTGCCAGGAAGTTTTCCTCTTGTGGTTTCCGATGTGTTTTGCGCGTGTTTGAGTTGATTGGAAGTGTAGTTTGCTCCTAGGGTCAGTAGCACTTCAGTGGCTATGTGATCTTGGCAAACTTGAGGATTAAGTGGTGGAAGTGATTTCAGGACCTAGGTCGTGTTCATCTCGCTAGAGGAGTCATCTCTTTCGAGAAGAATTTTTATCGACTCCTATTCACTCTCCCCCTCTCTGGCCGACCAATCCGGTCCTTCAGTTATATCAGGAAGGTCTTTTTTGCAAAACATCAATATATCAGACCTTTGCCAACTGCTTCCACTCATTCGCAAAACACCAGCAACAAAAAGTTTCTTAAGATGGCATGTCATGGCACACCCGACAGTGCCTAGTTCAAGACGGGGGTCGTGGTTTAGTTGCCACGGCGACGATACCTCCATTGTTCTCCCTCTACCTTCTTTTTTGCCTAGTTCTGTAGTTATGCAACGTGTATGTATTCAGAATGGTGAGTATGCTCGAATCTATTTGGAATAGATTAAACCAAATCGTTTGGCATCTCAAAGCAACTCATCACCACAAAGTTCAAACCACCAAGTAGCAAACATCATAAGATGATAAAGTACCACCTTCTGCAGCTCGGCAGCTTCATGTCCAAATTTTGGAGATCTAGTGATGGTCGCTTGCGTGACCTGAAGTAAACATCAGCAACAAGTTTCATAAGATGGCATGTCATGGCCATCCATCGTTACAAATTATTCTAATAATCGTAACCACCTATTAGTTGATTCAATTTCCATGAACGTTGGCTTACCCTTCTTCACCTTCAGAAGCTTAGGATCTTCAAGCAGCATTGTTTCAGTCTCTCCAAGCTTCATAGCCTTTCTGCATTCTTCTTTCCATGTCCTTGCTTCGTCTTGAGCTTTGTCTATCCCATCTAGCAAAGATTTGTTTTTCAGAGACTTGGTTATTAGGCAAGCATATTGAAGACAACCACGCTGACCCAGAGTTTCATCAATGGTTTCATTTTTTCTTGTTTATGAGGCACGCTTGGTAACAACAAAATGAAATCATCCAATGAGATAGGCAATACAACCTGGCCAGGACTGTATGTTTGGGTTTAGGATACATGAACAGACCGGACAAATATTTTTGGTCCTTTGCTGGCAATGACATAGGCAATATAACATGGGCAAATAAGGGGACACATGTTTGTGTTTAGGAAACATGAACAGACCGGAAAAAAATTCATTCCTTTCCTGGCAAAAGTTGCTTGTTCTAAATTTGGGCAAACCTGATCTCAGAATTCGTAGTTTCTGAGAGAGTGAAAATTGGATCAAATTATTTGTTTGTAATCGTCCAATATTGATTTTCCACCTCTCCAAATTACGATGCACTATTCAAACTACCGGTCATGGTAACTAAATGGGGGAAGACTAGAAGTTGGTTTCCCTCACGTTAATGTGCGCTGGGAAGACATAGAAACAGAGCAGATATCGATAGGTTAAAGAAAAGTTGTAATAGTCAAGAAAATAGCATCAACTGTGAAGGTCCTCTATTATTTTAACACCACAAAAACTCATGAAGAAAGTTTAGGAGATAGCCTGATAGCCGTTACCTTCAAGGTTGCAACACTTAGTGCTATATAGGCTCAACCTTTGGAGGACATCTTGCAATTGAACTAAAACCAACTTTATTTCGTCAATCACATCCAGTAACCTGAGCATTAGCAAGAAGTGTTATAATTATACTAAAAGGTAACCATGTTATCCCAGGGTAGATAAAGCTTGAATGAATAGGAAATATTAACTGGCCCCTCCCGAGCATCAGCATGTAAAGAAAGGAGTTATAATTTCTAATGCTAACTACTGGACTGTAAGTTATCAATTAATAGATAAATAGGGAGAAAAGCTTCTGCGCAGAAATGATTTTAGAGTAAACCACACAAATCTAATGCCAACCTGCAGCATAACATGCTATAAAAGACTCCATGGTAGCATAACATATATGTCAACCTGCAGTGTATGCTTTTTATTTTTTTATTACTATTTTAATAAAGAAAGGTTAGCATCCATGAACCAACAGTGAATACATGCTCATGCTATCAACAAATACACAAAAGTATACCCTTTATTTCAACAAATACACAAAAGTATACTCTTTATTTTTGTTAGATTTCCAAGGGCAACTTTGTAAGTGTTCATGGTGCTCTCTGCGGCTTCCTTCCTCTCCGGCTCCCCACACCTGAGTTGAACTCAGCAAGGTACTAGAAAAATTATCATCATGCAAAATCAGTTACCAACATAACCACCACAGGGACAGAGCACATGGTTCCATATATATATATGAAAAAAGAATCTTCATGTAAGGCTATCTAGTGATGCAATTCTCACAAGCATTTGAGCAATGGGAGCATAATGGCATAAGTTTGCCTAAAAAAGAAGACTACCCCATTGATGATAAGCAACGAACTAATCGAGCAGAAAACGCCATCACACCAGAGAACATGCAAATGTTTTAGCACAAAGATCAGTTGCAGTCCAAATTATGATAACTCACTCACCCTAATGACATATTATTGACATCTAATAAAGAAACTCAATTTTCAACAATCTTTCACCTTTTAAAGTGCCAAAACAATACGAGAAACAAAGAGGAAATTTGGAATTTAATAGTGGTAGTATTAAATCATTCAGAGGGTATGAAATCTACCTGACCAGCTCCCAACCCAAGCAATCGCCCCTGCAGTGTACCAACTATGCTAAGAGCACAAGCATTGACCACCCCCTGTAATTAAAATTTCATAGTGCCTTTAGTGAATCACCAAACACCTATTGATAAAAATCATCCTTGTTGACTTGTGCAATCTCTCTTGAATTACAATACTTATCACCAATTGTCATAAACTTTGAAATGTACACTCACGTTCAGCTGGATCAGCCACACATTTGATGGATCACCAATTACTGGTATGACAGGTTTAATAGTATGGATACCTTTTGTAGATGATATCTGAAGGTGAATTGAATTCAGGCAGCCGGCAAAGGATCATGGTGAAAAGCCTACCCCGCTCGAGAGCATCAGGTGAGCTCACTCCAATCAGATTGTGACACATCCAGAAAAACAAAATCTCACTAGCCCTTTGAAAATAAAAAGTAAATCATGTGAGGTGATATGGGGTGTCTCGAAAAATCAGGGGGATGGGGTGCATCGGTGTGCTGCAGACCTCGGGCGACGTCCATTAATGGGGCGAGTGGACAGCGACGTCCAAGGCAGCGGGATCCGACGTCCATGGGCGTGGGCGAGGTAGAAGGTGGGGGAGGCGTCGAGGCCAAGGAGGCTGGGGGTGCGCCGTGCCAAGAGATGCAGAGGGTCATGGCTGGCGAGGAAGGTCGCATACGGTGGCACCTGGCGAGACAGCGGCGGAGGAGGAGGCATCGAGCCGGTGCGACAACCACTTCTTTCTCGGTGGCACCTGGCGAGCCAGCGCCGGCGAAGGAGGCATTGACCAGGCGCAGCAGTGGCGTCGGGTCATCTTCTTCTCCCTCTCCTCCACTGATGCGGACACCACGAGTACATCTACAGCAGCAGCACCTCAGGCACCTCCAGATGATCCACCACTTCAGGCGCCACCAGTTGGGCCAATTACTCGGGCCCGTGCGAGAGAATTAAACTACATCATGCTGTTAAAGAATGAAGGCCTAGAAGCATAGAGGAAGGCCCAAGAGGGGTCCATGATGGGGCACCTAGGGTTGGCCGCCGCCCCCCCTCTCCTGCCATGCGCCCCCTCTCCACCCTTCGTTGTTTGGGGCTGCGTCTCCTTTATTTAGTTAGAGTCCTTTTTGTTTACAACTTGAGTTTTGTTTTACATCTAGCTTTAGCTACACCAGAACACGCACAAATACGTGCTGTCCTCTGTGATTCAGAACTCCACCTTCGAGTGATAGTAAGATTCCTCGCCTCTTTTTCTTGTTCGTTCTTCGATTGCGTGCAGGAAACGATCTTCGTGATCAGGCTGACTTTGCACCGGCAAGGTTGGTAACCATCGGGAGTTGGTTCAGCGATTGCATTGGCGCTTCGAGTTCGCTCGTCGTAGTCGGATCGTGAGGGTCGACAACCACCAAATCGAATTTATCTCCACTTACCGAAAGATCGAACACTCCGCCTCTATCAAGTGGTATCAGCTTTCCAGGTTGATCAGTGAGTTTATCGAGCGTTTTTCCCTTCCTACAATCCACAAAAACCAAACAATTTTTTTTCAGGTTAGATCCTTGTCCCAGCAACCGTTTAGCCTTGCACATTCTTTCAATAAGTGTCTTTGTTGAATTTGTGTGCTTACTCGTTCAATTGTTGCTGGTTACTTGTGTTTAATCTCTTGTTTCTCGTTTCTTTTTCTAACCCTAGTTTCGCCGCCGCCGTTTCTGCCACTCGCAAATCCCCCACGCCGCGCACCTTCGCCCCTTCCTCGCGTAGTACCTCCACGCGATGCGCGCGACCCTCTTGGTCACGACAATTTCCACCCCCCGATCGCCCCCTCCCTGTCAAAAAAAAGGAAAGTGCAAAAAAAAAGAGAGAAGCAATAAAAAAAAGGAAAGTACAAAAAAAAGGAAAACAAAAAAGAGACAGAATCCAATAGGGAGAAGAAAGGCGATCCGGTTTAGGTTCGGTGGAACCCTGCCTCACGCGCACTACCCTCCCTGGTTTGCGGGCTTCCGCGGCAATGCAGTAACACCCCCACGCATACCGCGCCCTCCCCCACGCTGTGCCATCTTTGCATACTTGTATCTCTCTTTCTTAGCACCATATTCTGAGTTTGGTCTTACTCTAGAGAGGGAGAAAAAGTGTTCATATTATCTTTGCATACTCGTATCTCTCTTTCCCTGTACTTTCGGAAAAAGTGTGTGTCGCAACTTGCTGTTTGACATCCTCTGTGTTCATATTATCAGTTTTGAGGACTCCGCAAAAAAAACAGAAGTAAAAAAAACAGCAAATTGCTGTGCCCTCTCCACCTTCCTTGTTGTCCTTTTCGATTTCACTTGTTGCTAGCAGCGTTTGTTTCGTGTTTAGCACTATAATTCAACTTTGCATTATTGTCTGAGTGTGCTAATCCTTGACTTGAGTGCAGCCCAGCCAGAACTCGACATATTTCTACGACGAGCAGATTCTGTTTCTCCAGGCAATCGCTCCTCAAATCTTTAACGAGTTCCACCGGTTGGTTGCAGGTCGCCCCTGTGTGCGTGGTAAGAACAGATAAGAATTTGATAACAGCACTAGTGTGAGCGCCTTGTGAGCTGTCCCACCCTGTTTTTGTCGTCATTTTGTTTTTGTGTTTGCGCTAACCATGGCAGATGATGGCGCCGGGGCTGATCCGCTGCAAGACTTGCGAGCACAAGTTGAAGGACTAGCCGGGGACATTCGGACGATACATGAACGGCTGGACTCAATGATCACTACGTCGACCGACCGTTTCGATCAGCTCAACCTCGCCCGGACGGCCACCAAAACTACACTCGACGCTCTCGTGGCCCGACTCGATGCCAAGCACACAACGATCACTAATTTGTAGAAGGACTATGGCGGTGATTCGGAGCAGGACGCTGGTGACAATCGCGGTCGTGCCCACCGTGTGCCACGCCGCCCCGGTAATGATTCTTTTTCTAAGATTAAATTTAAAATCCCACCTTTTAATGACAAATATGATCCTGCTGCATATCTTGATTGGGAGTTAGAGGTTGCACAAAAATTTTCATGCCATGATATTGCTGCAAATTCTCAAGTTAAAGCTGCTATTAGTGAATTTACTGATTTTGCTTTAATTTGGTGGCGTGAGTATAAAATTAAACATCCTACTGCCATTCCGACCACTTGGGATCAATTAAAAACTGCTATGCACCATAGATTTGTGCCTTCATATTATGCTCGCGATTTGCTTAATAAGATGCAGTGTTTTCAACAAGGTTCTCAATCTATTGAGGACTATTACCAAGAGTTACAAAAAGGTATGATTCGTTGTGGGATATTGGAGACTAATGATGCTGCTATGGCACGCTTTCGTGGTGGCTTAAACCGCGAAATCCAGGATATACTTGATTATAAGGAATATCATGATATGACTCAATTATTTGAATTTGCTTGCAAAGCTGAACGTGAGGGACGACGCTCGAAGACATATACTAGCCCTTTTGCAGGACGAAGCTCGACATCCACACCAGCACCTGTCTCCCCTGTGCCACCCACGTCCACCACTATACCGCGCGAGAAGACAGCCAAACCGGCAGGTGCTGCCCCACCCATAGGCACCGCTCCTTCCCCAGGCCGTACACGGGACATTCAGTGTCATCGCTGCAGAGGATTTGGCCACGTGTTTCGGGACTGCCCGAACAAGCGCACTTTGCTCATTCGTGATGATGGTGAGTACTCTTCTGCTAGTGATTCTGAAGAAATTGAACATGCATTGCTTGCCACTGACCATGCAGCTAAGGAGGAAGTACATGTCACCCCGGGCGACTCCGATAGGTATGAAAGTGTTGTTGTGCAGCATGTTCTTAGTGCCCAGGTCGCCCCGCCCGAGAAGAATCAGCGACACACTTTGTTCCATACAAAGGGAGTTGTGCAGGAGCGGTCGATTCGCATCATCATCGACAGCGGCAGCTGCAACAATCTGGCGAGTACAATGCTGGTAGAAAAATTGTTGTTACCCACTCGTAAGCATCCGAACCCATATTACATTCAATGGCTTAATGATGGTGGTAAAATAAAAATCTCCTGTTCCGTGCGTGTTCCTTTCTCCATGGGTGCCTATTCTGATTTTGTCGATGGTGATGTTGTTCCCAAGGAAGCATGCTCTTTATTACTTGGTCGACCTTGGCAATATGATATTGATAGCTTACATCATGGTCGTTCAAATAATTATTCATTCATGTTTTAGGGTTAGAAAATAATCATACATCCGACGACACCTGAACAAATTGTTAAAGATGATCTTGCTCGAGCTGCTAAAACTGCTAAACAACTTGATCTGTCACCATCTGTTAATACTAAAATCAAGTTGAATGCTCCTGTTTTACTTGCTACACGTGCTGATTTTGCTGATCTACGCGCTGCTCATTTGCCATGTTTTGCACTTGTATGCTCTAGTGTGCTCGTTTCACTTGATGATGCACCATCTTTGGATATTTCCCCTGCGGTCGCTAACATTTTGCAGGAGTACACTGATGTGTTTCCCAAAGACTGGCCACCGGGTCTCCCACCGCTTCGTGGCATTGAGCACCAGATCGATCTCATTCCAGGCGCACAGCTTCCAAACTGCGCACCATACCGTACCAATCCAGATGAGACGAAGGAGATTCAGCGCCAGGTGCAGGAATTGCTTGATAAGGGTTAAATTCGTGAGTCTCTTAGCCCTTGCTTAATTACTGTATTACTTGTTCCAAAGAAAGATGGGTCATGGCGTATGTGTGTAGATTGTCGTGCTATTAATAACATCACCATTCGTTATCGATACCCTATACCACGCCTTGATGATATGGTAGATGAGCTTAGTGGTGCCATTATTTTCACTAAAATTGATTTGCGTAGTGGCTACCATCAGATTTGAATGAAATTGGGTGATGAATGGAAAACGACTTTTAAAACGAAATTTGGTTTATATGAATGGTTGGTTATGTCGTTTGGATTGACTAATGCTCCCAGCACTTTTATGCGATTGATGAATGAAGTTCTGAGGCCTTTCATAGGATTGTTTATGGTTGTCTATTTTGATGATATCCTTATTTACAGCAAATCTATAGAAGACCATTTGGAACATTTGAGTGTTGTTTTTGATGTGTTGCGTGCTGCACACTTATTTGCTAAATAAGTGTTGGAACGTCATTCTTTTTAGGAGTAGAGAAATCTCTTTTGCTAACAGACCCTGCACATACCCTTAGTGTTGATGTAATTGTTGAATATGTTTACCACTCAATTTATAACAAATATGAATATTTGAGATTTAAAAAAAGTTTAAACCTTGCATTGTTAAGCATTAAATACTAACAGTATTCGCCTGAACGACCGTTTAAACCATGTCTATATGGTGAATGGAAACCAACTGTTTTGTTTAGCCTGTAAACGGTACATTAAATGTAAATAGGTTTAAACAGTCCAGGAACAGATTAAAGGGGTTAAACGGGCTAAACAGAACAGAAGTAAACGCTATTATACGGGCTAAATGGTCGTTTAACACATTGTTTTGGTGAATACTATCAATTCCACTTGCATTTTTACTACCATAAGTATATATACTTAATTTTCTCTATAGATAAATATTTATAGTTTGTAGCATGCATAAATATATGTATTTGGTTTTTTGATATGTACAAATATATATACTTTCTAAATACTTGATCATTTATGAGCATGATTATGTATAATTTAGTGATAACACACAATACTGTTTAGACTGTTCAATTCCGTCTAAACACCGTCTACACCGTCTTTACTGTTTACCATTTAGGATAACATTGACTTTTTGTACATCAAATATTTATACATCAAAACATAATGATATCATGCGCGGTCGGCGGCGAGGAGGAGCTCCAGGGTAGGGCAGCAGCTGGAAGAAAGGAGGGGAAGGTAAGGAGAAGAGTGTGCGTGGTGGCATGAGCATAGCTGCTGCCTCACTGGCACTGCTGCACCACTGCATGTATATGGTGCGACAACAGCTAATTGTTGTGCCACACAATACAAATAAAGTTTGAGCGATTGATTATAGAAATACCTTAAAAATTAAAAATATTCTAACTCCAACAAGTAGAAGTGATGAGTCTGGCCCAGGTGGGATTGGATTATGGCAAGCCTGACGCACTGATTACTCAGTTTAGCATTCGCACACCCGAGGTTCCGACCCTCACGATCCGACTACGATGAGCAAGCCCGAAGCGCCAATGCAACCGCTGAACCGCAACTCAAGGGTGCCCCTTCGGGGAAAGGCCCAATCACCCCAAAAGACTAGTCTGTTAGGGGAAGGGTGGCTTCCCCCTTAAGGTGGCTTCCTCCTCCCAAGCTAAGCAAGGTGGGATAATGAGGCTCACACGGTCGCCGCTCGACTACAACTGGGCCACATGGCCCATTTATGTTGCGTCTTTGCCAACGGGTAATAGTGGAGGATGTCCTCATCAAGAAGTCATAGAGATTCCGTATGAACTTTTGCAGCATCACAACCCAAATATAGTACTTACGAATCTTCAGCTAAATCCTATAATTTTCTCACTAGGCATCATCACCAAAAACGAAAACCTGGTTGACAGGGCAAACAATCTAACTACACATTCGGTGTGTTCTCATCCTCATGTAACTGGATTATCGCCGGTTCGTCAGTGAATCCTTGTCTGCAAACCATGGCATCCAAATAAATCGTTGGCATCCAACCAATCTGCACTGATTAATTTGCTCATTTCAGTAAGAACTACAACGTGAAGAAACACTAACTTCCACACTGATTTCTGAAACACAATCATACAACAGTTATATACAGTACATAAAAAATTTCTGAAACATGTCTAATACATATTAAGCAAAGTAATCTACCTCTACCTCTACCACTACCAGCTTTGCTAACAGCCCTGCCGTCAAACCATGGCACCTGTAGGGCCGCCGTAGGTGTGAGCCAACTCTTTGGGTCGTACTACAACCGACCGCACAGGACGTCGAAGCCCGCCGGCGACAGCCCCTTCTTCGGCACCTTGTCCCGCAACTTGCTTGGTGCCGCCGCAACGATGCCCAGTGGCATCAACGACACGTCGTCGGGAATTCCTAGTAGATGGACGGTGTTGAGCAGCTGCGTGCACAAGTCGTGTTCCGAGAAGAGTTTCTACCCGACGACGAGCTCTGCCATGATGCAACCGAGCGCCCACATGTCGACTGAAACGAACTGAATTCCCAAAAACGAGAATCCAATCCTCGGCACCTCTGTGATAGTCCCAGGAAGTGGCTGTCACGTTCAATCCCTGTCTCAAGTGGTAAAAATCCATACAACACAGGAATAAAGGAAACATTACATAATATTATTATAATATCAGAGTACATCTCTTCGGCATAGGCCGGGTACAAGTCCAATTGGACTAAACAAGAAAGGTAAAACATATAAGCAGCGGATCTATCAAAGCGAAGCGACTCCAGCTCCACAGGCAAATTTGAGCGTAGAACCAGCTCTAGTCTTCGCGTCCTTCATCGTCGACGTCGTAGTCGGTCTCCGAGTCTGAAAGTCCACCATCTACTCGATAAGCGGGTAGGTCATCTCAGCTTCCCAACAAAGAGCATAAGCAGTGTATGAATTCTAGTATTCATGGACAAACCTATATATGGTTGTAGTAAGTTTATGCAATAGTAGCGGTAGCAACATCAAGGAGTGCAGAATAGCGGGGAGGTCATCATCTCCGAGGAGATCCACACCTCCGAGGCCAATGCCTTCAGGGTCAACACCCCAAACCAAGGAATAGACACCAAAGCACCGAATCTCAACCAAGACTCAGCATCCCACTCTCATCTGCGATGTGGGGTCACCAACTCCTATCCCCACATCTCAACAGCACGAAGCCGGGCTCACACACACTCAGGGGAGAGAAGCAGCACAACAAAAATCTAGCCAGAGTAACATATCAAAGGGCTGTCCATACCAGCGAACACGGATTATAGCTATAGGTTTAACACTCTGCAGAGGTTGTACAACTGGACCCACCGGATAGGGCAGAAACGGATGCCTCCGTTCCACAACCCTACATGACGGCCGGAGTCCTAGCAGTGGATAGCACTCTCCTGCCTCTCCAAGCCTGACTCGTCCTAAACTGGGGTGCGAAACTTGCTAGTAGGTCCTCGAAGCGGTGGAACCATCCCTAGAGGAGCCAGGGTGACATCTACTCGGGGGGTATAAACCACCCCCCTCAAACGATCACACCAATCTGCCTACAGGCTGGATGCTATCCACATACTAGTTCTCGGACCGAACCCCGCCCATACAAGGTGAACGGTTTGCACGAAAATAGCCCAACGAAACATGGTTACACTGACGATCGGTCCTTAATTGCAAAGAGTGAGCACTCCACTAACTCCATTCGTACGACACGCCGCTAGGGTGGGAGGCCAGGTCGCATCTCCCCTAGACAGACGTTCACAAGTAACCAAATTGCTCGCTCCCGCAGTAACACATCAAGGAGACACACTCACCCAAAACATACGCCAGAATTCTGAGATTTCCCAATCTCAGCCCAACACTAGGGATCCACCCATATCAAAACAGGTAAAATATATGGATAGTAAGTACAGGGGACTAGCTAGGGGTCTGTAGCTAGTCCCAAAGGTAGGAAGTCAAGGAACAGGGTGTATCAAATTCAAGGCATGGCTAAAAGATTATCTATGCAATTCAATAAATAAAGTTCATAATCATAGCACTAGCAACTAAGCATGCATTAGGATCTACATGGTTGGGAGTGACATGACACCTGCGCGGTAGTCGTTGTAGAGTAGTAGAGGTTGAGGCCTTCCTTCGGGTCCGGGGTCCTCTCGGTCGTCGCAGCTTGGGTCTTCAACCATGATTGCAAGCCTACACGAGACGCGACACGGAAATAAAAAATGACAAAAAACTAGGCAATAAATCCAAAGAGCATCAATTTAGAAGAACCAAATAAATCTGAACTAGCTACAAGTAGCACTAGTTTAAACTAAGGAAATTAAAGCAATTAGTTTTATAATAAAAGTAGTTTTAAGCTATTAGCTTTATATACTAGAAAACAAAATAGGGACAAGGGTTAGTTCAAGGTCGGGTTGCCGATCAAAGGATAATGGCTTTGGTGAACGCGCTTGCAAGGTATTAGCGCAGTTGATGGTTGCATCAAAGAGGGGTTCAAAAGATGATGAGTGAAGCAAGGCGAAGCGAGCTAGGCAAGGCTTTAACAGGTCAAGGTGTGCAGCAGCATCGCAAAGAGAATGAAAGGATCAACTTATGGTTGATAACAGGAGGTCAGGTGGCAAGGCATGCATAAGAGCGCGGTAAAGCATGTGCCAACGATGAGGCAACGACCATGACGAAGTAGCTAGTTTGCAACGCGGGGTTGTCAT
Organism: Cenchrus fungigraminus; assembly: GCA_036936925.1. NCBI lineage: Eukaryota > Viridiplantae > Streptophyta > Magnoliopsida > Poales > Poaceae > Cenchrus > Cenchrus fungigraminus. The sequence goes on along the minus strand of CM072779.1, from coordinate 85,123,104 downwards.
GCGTGAAGCAGGGGCCCCTACTCACGGCATGGCCGTCCAACATGCACGACATCCTAGTTGAGATCGCACAGCACAACGCACACATCACGGCATAAAGGAGAGTAGGGCAAGAGCGGATTTGTGCGAGGAGGCATAGAGTAGAGCGGAGCAAGACAAGCGGCGCGCAGCTCTAGCGAGGCACCTGCAAGGACACGCTCATGGCACAAAGGCCGGACAGGCGGGCGACGGCGACGCGAGCGATGCGACATGGCACAACTCCTCGACATGAAGGCCACACATACACGACGAAAGGACATGATGATAGATGAAAGCTTTGATAACTTAGGTACTTGAGGGTCCCTATAGCCATTTCAGCAAACAGATGGTGTGCGTGCCACGGTTGCACCCTTCAACATGCTAACCACTGCTACTGGTGTTCAAAGATGAAAAGGGGTACGCACGGTACGATGGCCAGCCAACACAGGCAGACAAGGCTTGGTAAAAAGGGTGACTAGGCTACTCACCAAGGCTCGTCGGAGGACAGAAGGCGAAGTAGGAAGGGTCGTGACCGCGGAGAGGTGCAGCTGGCCGACTCGGCGTCGCTGTACAGCTCACGGTGCGTTGTCGAGGTTGTTGTTCGCGTCAGCAACTCCATCAGCATCTCTGTCAACACAGTTCTCGGCGGCGGCTTCAACCCGACGGTCACAGCAGTGTCATCCTGGTGTGTGGATGTAGCTCCAGGTGGATGACGTTGCGGTCGTCGTGGGTGGTGCTTGGGTAGGAAAGGATTGGGCAGCAAGCAAGAAGAAAGGGAAAAGGGCTACTGGTGTGCCTCTCACCGTTTGTGGATGGCAGCTGCGTTCAGCAGGTTGATGCCTTGGTGTTGATGTGTAGCAACTTCAGGTGTGCGCCTTCAGTGCGGCTTCAAGGTGGACGGTGCGACGGCGACGGCTTCAGCTCGGTGTAGTCGTTCCTGGCGATGAGGATGCAGTTCGGTGGTGCTCCAGTGTTCCACGGCACCCCGCACCTTGGTGTCGTCGCGGCACTCCTAGGCGGTGATGGCACGGTGCGGATCCTCCTACTTGGTTCAGCGACGGCGCGGCGCTCAGCCCCCAAAGCTCCACGCTCTTCAGCTCCTTGGCGTCGCGAGGTGAAGGTGGCATCATGGTGAGCCTTCTCCTGATGGTGGCCTCCACGGGCGTGCGGGATGTTGAAGGAGGCGAATGCCACGGCCTTACGTGGCATAAAGCTCTCACCCGCATGCTGTACGGTAGGGTAGGGGCAGCGGCTGAGCTGCTTGCTGCCTTGCCTCGGTGGAGAAAAGAAAAACAGAGGGCGGTTGTTGCTTGTGCTTGCTCCTGTGATTTAGGGAGAAAGAACAGGGAGAGAATGGAAGCTGCAACTTGGATTTGCTCGGTGGAAAGAAAGAAGCAAGGATGTGGTAGATTGGAGAGAATTTAGGAACGCGAGATGCAGCTCTACCTGCTAGCTTGCTCCGTGAACTGCGGAAGGGGGATGAGAACTCCTGTCGGCTTGCTCCTTGCGACAGGAGGAGGAACAGAAGAACAGCAGAGTGCGGCGGCAGGGAGGAAGAGAAATAGAGATGGGAGAAAGAAGTGAGGGGAGAGGTATTTATGGGAGGTAGTTAGGGTTAAGATTAGGTAGGCTTTATGTGGGCTAGGATTTGGGCCAAAATAATTTAATTCCGTGAAATAAATTAGTAACAATTTATTTCGTAGAATTAGAACAAAAGAATTAGGCTAATTTTCTGGAAACAAATTAAATAGCCCGGTGTTAATTTGAAAGTCCGGAAAGTATTGCCATAATTCAAAAGGAGCTATCGGATATTTAATCCAAATGAATTAGCTTGTTTTCCGAAATCGAACCAATTGCAAAGGATTAATTCAAAAAGTTAGAAAATATAGTATAATTCACTTAGTGAATTTCCAAAGCACTCGGAAGGGTCGGAAAAATATTATGGGCTTAGAGATTAGCAGATCGAGCTGATGGAGTTCAAAGGGAGAAAGACTGAGGTAGAAAGGAAGATGTTAGCAGATCAAGCCGAGCTAATTGGCTAGTGTTAACTCGGGTGCAAAGTTAGAGTTAGCCACACAAGGTTTAAAGATCCTATTTAAATACTAGCTTTAGTTTGTATTTTGGATTTAATCCAAAAATACAAACTCACCTTCGAGATCCAAAAAGATCCAACTCACATTTATACCATAATTTGGAAATACTTTTTATATAGTTTTATTTTATATGGAATGTGAGATGAGAGGCTAGCAAATTAGTTCAAAATTTGGTAGCACTCAAGTTCAAACATAATTTTTTAAATTTTAGTGAAAATTTATACATGGAAAAACTTGCAAATTTCTGGTGTGTTACATTCCTCCCCCCTCACGAGAATCTCGTCCTTGAGATTAAGCTCGTACCGGGTGTGGCAAGGGTCTTCTCTTCGGTATGTCTTCACCTCAGTGTCTCCACTTTCTTGTTTGGCTTCAGCTTCAAGGTATTGATGACATTGACGACGTGGATCTTTATTGATAATGTCTCTCTCTTCCATATGGTTCCACTTGTGTTTAATTCCACAACTCTTACTCCTATGAGGGCTCTCGAAGCCATGTGCTATTGCATGTTCTCTTGCGTTAGCATCCATAAGCACTTGCGATGTACAATCCATGTATCTCTGGATCTATACTCTTGTTCCAGCTCGTGATGAGTTCCAAGTATAGGCTAGATATGTCCTTTTCTTAATCCATATCATCTAGCCGTGCTACATAAGCTTGGTAAGCTTAGAGCAGTTTGGAGCATGATAGTCACATTATCTCAATCCTCCTGCTCGAGGTTACATCCTTCTTATCAATTAAGCTTATTCCAAAATTATTCTGTATGAACTCGGCCATATTCTCATGGCGTCCATTATGTACTTTTAATCCAATTAGTCACGAGTCTCCCACTACTTTCCATACCAGGGAGTCGTATACTTCACAGCCAGTAGATTTATGTATTCCAATATTTCTAGGCACATCTCGTAGCATGTAAGTAGTTGGGTTGCATATGGCAAACTCTTATCCAATTGGTTGCCATATACCGAAGCTTGTATTCCTAGCGTACCCATAAGTATATTATTATCTTTGTCCAAATTTGACTGCTAATCCAAAAGAGGTATGCTAAGCAGTGAGTCTCATAAATATCCTTTCTTCATCCATGTTTTCATATGTTCTCTAGGTTTCCCTAGTTGATCCAAGAAACCTTCTTGAAGCCATATCCCTCTGGGATATGTTGAAGGTATAAAACTTTATCTCTTGACCCATAAGTGGACATCCTGGTTTTTCCAAAGTATTAGTGCAGTCGCACCTCTTATGCCGTGCACTCTCAACGAATAGCGGCAGATGGGTGTGCCTAGTCTCCTTCTAACCTCCACAGCCCTCTCGAGGCTCGGGTTATATCCCAGCTTCTTATATAAGCACATCCAAATAGTTTACCCTACTGTAATACTTGTATTCCATCAAAGGATCTTGTGCGGTTAATCAAAGTTCCTCAAATTCTAGGACGGTTTCTCAACTTTCAAAACATCTCTGAGTGTCCAGTAAACTTTACCAATCTTCGTGTGCCACTCTTATAGTAATCCATTTGTTGGTTTATCACGTCTTTAACGATTCTCGTCATAGTGCTAGCAACATCGGACATGTCCGATTAGCTCCTGGTCGTATACACTATGAATGGTTACATCCCATTCATGATAGTCCATGTTAAGTGGGGTCATCTGGAACACCCTCGACTGTGAGTGTCTCATCCCATCCGAAATCTCACACTAATCAATATGGTTCCAATTTCTTGGGATGGTTCTCCACGTGGAAGTCGCATCTACCTTACTCTTATATGCTTAGCAAACTCTTCCGTCTTATTTTCCAATAGGGTGGTTGGTTCCAACCGCGAGGTCGAATAGATAACCCGTGTCCAGTAGTTGCTGAAGTACTTCTTCTTCCCACTAGTTCAATATTCGGTGTCCAGTAGAGTTTCTTTATTAATTGCTTATTCCAAAAGTGGGATTGACTGAACTTCCTGTCTTATTCCAAATGTCGACCTTGTAATTCCTTTAGATGTCCTTCATGTATCATATTCCAAAAGCACACCTTGTGGTGCGTAGCTATTACACTGTTTACACAATGGTTCCAAAAGAACTACTTAGGGGGTGTAAGTGTGATTAATCCCATAGAATGGCTCTAGGATGACAACTCGTGTAGTGCAAACCTTGTATCCTTTGAGTTTAGTCATCCGAATCAAATCCAAAACTTCAACTATACCTTTGGGGTAGAGGTATTGTCCACCCGATTGTAATCCTCTTACTTCGATATCTGTGCCATCGAAGTTCCCTTATCCATGGATTCGTTACTTCCGAATGCCAGGCATGGGTGCACATCCTTAACGACGACATGGTTCAACCCATGGTGATAGAATGTCCCTTATGGGTATCTTGTAGAGTTATCTTTATCTTTTCCATGTACCCAATTTCCCTAGCTATCATTGGAGTAGCTGAATTTATCTTATATCAGACACCCTTCCGAAGTACTGCTTGGTCTTGATCAAGCGACATCCGTTGTTCTCCATAGGTCAGCAAACGTGTGGAGGGGTTGTTAATAAGCCAGTTAGTTAGAAATCAAGGATGTAATAGTGAAATTCAAGGGATTTATATAGAAGTCAAGGAGTATATGTTCAGTACGGTCATTGCTAGGGCTCATCCTACGGTCAAGTACAGCTCTGATGCCACCTGAAACGAACTGAATTCCCCAAAATGAGAATCCAATCCTCGGCACCTCTGTGATAGTCCCAGGAAGTGGCTATCACGTGCAATCCCTGTCTCAAGTGGTACAAATCCATACAACACAAGAATAAAGGAAACATTACATAATTTTATTATAATATCAGAGTACATCTCTTCAGCATAGGCCGGGTACAAGTCCACCTGGACTAAACAAGAAAGGTAAAACATATAAGCAGCGGATCTATCAAAGCGAAGCGACTCCAGCTCTACAGGCAAATTTGAGCATAGAACCAGCTCTAGTCTTCCCGTCCTTCATCGTCGACGTCGTAGTCGGTCTCCGAGTCTGAAAGTCCACCATCTACCTGATAAGCGGGTAGGTCATCTCAGCTTCCCAACAAAGAGCATAAGCAGTGTATGAATTCTAGTATGCATGGACAAACCTATATATGCTTGTAGTAAGTTTATGCAATAGCAGCGGTAGTAACAGCAAGGAGTGTAGAATAGCGGGGAGGTCGTCATCTCCGAGGAGATCCACACCTCCGAGGCCAACGCCTCCAGGGTCAACACCCCAAACCAAGGAATATACACCAAAGCACCGAATCTCAACCAAGACTCAGCATCCTACTCTCATCTATGATGTGGGGTCACCAACTCCCATCCCCACATCTCAACGGCACGAAGCCAGGCTCACACACACTCAGGGGAGAGAAGCAGCACAAGAAAAGTCTAGCCAGAGTAACAGATCAAAGGGTTGTCCATACCAGTGGACACAGACTATAGCTATAGCTTTAACACTCTGCAGAGGTTGTACAACTGGACCCGCCGGATAGGGTAGAAACGGATGCCTCCGTTCCACAACCCTACATGACGACCGGAGACATAGCAGTGGATAGCACTCTCCTGCCTCTCCGAGCCTGACTTGTCCTAAACTGGGGCGCGAAACTTGCCAGTAGGTCCTCGGAGCTGTGGAACCATCCCTGGAGGAGCCGGGGGGGGCATCTACTCGGGGGGTATAAGCCATCCCCCTCACACAATCACACCGATCCGCCTACAGGTTGGATGCTATCCACATACTAGTTCTCGGACTGAACCCCGCTCATACAAGGCGCACGGTTTGCACAAAAATAGTCCAATGAAACATGGTTACACTGATAATCGGTCCTTAATTGCAAAGAGTGAGCACTCCACCAACTACATCCGTCTGACACGCCGCTAGGGCGGGAGGCCAGGTCGCATCTCCCCTAGATAGGCATTCACAAGTAACCAAGTGGCTCGCTCCCGCAGTAACACATCAAGGAGACACACTCACCCAAAACACACACTAGAATTCTGAGCTATCCCCATCTCAGCCCAACACTAGGGATCCATCCATATCACAAAACAGGTAAAATATATGGATATTAAGTATAGGGGACTAGCTAGGGGTCTGTAGCTAGTCCCAAAGGTAGGAAGTCATGGAACAGGGCAAATCAAATTCAAGGCATGGCTAAAAGATTGTATATGCAATTCAATAAATAAAGTTCATAATAGTAGCACTAGCAACTACATGGTTGGGAGTGTCATGACACATGCGTGGTAGTCGTCGTAGAGTAGTAGAGGTTGAGGCCATCCTTCAGGTCGGGGGTCCTCTCGGTCGTCGCAACTCGGGTCTTCAAACATGATTGCAAGCCTACACGAGACGTGACGTGGAAATAAAAAACGACAAACAACTAGGCAATAAATCCAAAGAACATCAATTTAGAAGAACCAAATAAATCTGAACTAGCTACAAGCAGCACTAGTTTAAACTAAGGAAATTAAAGCAATTAGTCTAATAATAAAAGTAGTTTTAAGCTATTAGCTTTATATACTAGAAAACAAAATAGGGACAAGGGTTAGTTCAAGGTCGGGTTGCCGATCAAAAGATAAGGGCTTTGGTGAACGTGCTTGCAAGGTATTAGCGCAGTTGATGGTTGCATCAAAGCGGGGTTCAAAAGATGATGAGTGAAGCAAGGCGAAGCGAGCTAGGCAAGGCTTTAACAGGTCAAGGTGTGCAGCGGCATCGCAAAGTGAATCAAAGGATCAACTTGTGGTTGACAACGGGAGGTGAGGTGGCAAGGCATGCATAAGAGCGCGGTAAAGCATGTGCCAACGATGAGGCAATGACCATGACGAAGTAGCTAGGTTGCAATGCAGGGTTGCCATGCGTAAAGCAGGGACTACTACTCATGGCACGGCCGTCCAACACGCACAGCATCCTAGTTGAAATGGCACGGCACAACGCACATCACGGCACAAAGCGGAGTAGTGCAATAGCGGATTTGTGCGAGGAGGCATAGAGCAGAGCGGAGCAAGACAAGTGGCGTGCAGCTCCAGCGAGGCACCTGGAAGGACACGCTCACGACACGAAGGCCGGACACGCCTCGGCATGAAGGCCACACAGACACGGCGAAAGGACACAGCGATAGGTGAAAGCTTTGATCACTTAGGCACTCGAGGGTCCCTATTGGCATTTCAGCAAATAAATGGTGTGCATGCCACAGTTGCACCATTCAACATGCTAACCACTGCTACTGGTGTTCAAAGATGAAAAGGGGCGTGCACGACACGACAGCCGGCCAACACAGGCAGACAAGGCTTGGGTAAAAAGGGTGACTAGGCTGCTCACCAAGGCTCGTCGGAGGACAGAAGGCGAGGCAGGAAGGGTCGCGGCTGCGGAGAGGTGCAGCAGGCCGACTTGGCGTCACTGTACAGCTCATGGTGCGTTGTCGAGGTTGTTGTTCGCGTCAGGAAGTCCATCAACATCTGTGTCAACACAGTTCCCGGTGGCGGCTTCAACACGACAATCACAGCAGCGACGTCCTGGTGTGTGGATGCAGCTCCAGGTGGACGAAGTTGCGGTCGTCATGGGTGGTGCCTCACAAGCAAGTGGGGTATTAGCTTGGGTAGGAAAGGATCGGGCGGCAAGCAAAAGGAAAGGGAAAAGGGCTACTGGTGTGCCTCTCACCGTTCAGGCAAAATATCGAGCAGTTGGAGGGTGAGGTGGACGGCAGCTACGTTCAGCAGATCGATGCTTGGTGTTGATGTGCAGGAGCTTCAGGTGTGCGCCTTCAGCGCGGCTTCAAGGTGGACGGCACGACAGCGGTGACTTCAGCTCCGTGTAGTCGTTCCTGGTGACGAGGACACAGCTCGGCGGTGCTCTAGTGCTCCACGGCGCCCTGCACCTTTGCGTCGTCGCGGTGCTCCTGGGCGGTGACGGCACAGTGCAGATCCTCATGCTTGGTTCAGCGACGGCGCGGCGCTCAGCCCCCAAAGCTCCACGGTCTTTAGCTCCTTGGCGTCGCGAGGTGAAGGTGGCATCGTGGCGAGCCTTCTCCTTATGGCGGCCTCCACGGGCGTGCGGAATGTTGAAGGAGGTGAATGCCACGGCCTTGCGTGGCATAAAGCTCTCACCCGCATGCTGGACGACAGGGTAGGGGCAGCGGCTGAGCTGGTTGCTGCCTTGCCTTGGTGGAGAAAAGAAAAACAGAGGGCGGTAGTTGCTGGTGCTTGCTCTTGTGATTTGGGGAGAAAGAACAGAGAGAGAATGGAAGCTGCAACTTGGATTTGCTCGGTGGAAAGAAAGGAGCAAGGCTGTGGTAGATTGGAGAGAATTTAGGAACGCGAGATGCAGCTCTGCCTGCTAGCTTGCTCTGTGAACTGCAGAAGGGGGATGAGAACTACTGTCGGCTTGCTCCTTGCGAGAGGAGGAGGAACAGAAGAACAGCAGAGTGCGGCGGCAGGGAGGAAGAGAAATGGAGATGGGCGAAAGAAGTGAGGGGAGAGGTATTTATGGGAGGTAGTTAGGGTTAGGATTAGGTGGGCTTTAGATGGGCTAGGATTTGGGCCGAAATAATTTAATTCCGTGAAATAAATTAGTAACAATTTATTTAGTAGAATTAGAACATAAGAATTAGGCTAATTTTCCGGAAACAAATTAAATAGCCCGGTGTTAATTTGAAAGGTCGGAAAGTATTACCATAATTCAAAAGGAGCTACCGGATATTTAATCCAAATGAATTATCCTGTTTTCTGAAATCGAACCAATTGCAAAGGATTAATTAAAAAAAGTCGGAAAATATTATATAATTCACTTAGTGAATTTCCAGAGCACTCGGAAGGGTCGGAAAAAGATTACGGGCTTAGAGATTAGCAGATCGAGCTGATGGAGTTCAAAGGGAGAAAGACTGAGGTAGAAAGGAAGATGTTAGCAGATCAAGCCGAGCTAATTGGTAGTGTTAGCTCGGGTGCAAAGTTAGAGTTAGCCACACAAGGTTTCAAGATCGTATTTAAATACTAGTTTTAGTTTGTATTTTGGATTTAATCCAAAAATACAAACTCACCTTCGAGATCCAAAAAGATCCAACTCACATTTATACCATAATTTGAAAATACTTTTTATATAGTTTTATTTTATATGGAATTTGAGATGTGAGGTTAGCAAATTGTTTCAAAATTTGGTAGCACTCAAGTTCAAACAAAAAGTTTTAAATTTTAGCAAAAATTTATACATTGAAAAATGAATGGAGCGCCGCAGTCCTTCTGGCACAGGAGCACCTCCGGTGCTATGTAGCCGGGCGTGCCTTCGGGCTGTGGCGCGACGGCAGCGGACGACCTTGCGAGGCCGAGGTCGCAGATCTTGAGCCGGCGGCCGCGCTGCCCGATGAGCACATTCCTGGGCTTGAGGTCGCGGTGAACGACGTTGTGCCCGTGCGCGTGCATCGCCCCCCACACCGGCCAACAGCTGTGCCATGGCGCGGCGCGTCTCCTCCTCGTTGAACGGGAGGCCTAGGTAGCGGCGCGCGTGGATGTCGTCGTACAGGCTCGGTCCGACGTATTCCAGGACGAGGTGGACATTGTCCGTTCCCGGGCCGCACGCGACCTCTAGGAGCGCCACCACGGCGGGGTTCCCCCCGTGCGACGCAAGCAGCGCCGCCCCGCCGCCAGTGCGTCTGGATTTGGTGAGGACAACCTCACCGGTGCGGAGGTGCCGCGCCATGGATATGGTGCTGAACGCTCCCTCGCCGACTTTCTCGAGTATTTCATACGATTCCACGCTGCCGATCCGCACCACGTCCTTTCTTCTCTGACGGTGCTGGAGAATCTTCGGTGGGATTGGTGGGCACGGCTAGCTTATAGCGTCTCCTTCCATCGAAGCAGTCGCCCTCAGCCCGCGAGGAAGGCCTCTTGAGAGTCATGGAGGAGAGCCCATGTAGGCTTCGGAGGTAGCCTAAGTTGTGGGCAGCTGTGCGTGGCTGGGAGCGGCAGCGACAGCGAGCTAAGAAGAAATAAGCGGGAAGCGGAGGTGGCACATGGCCTTATGCCGGGGAACAAAATTGGGTGCGCGCGGGGTGCGCCACGCCCCCGTGCACACCCTCACGCGTCGTTGCGTGATTGGATAGGACGCCCAAAGCGTTTTTCTAGAGTAGTTGTTCTGAGAACAACCTATCCGTCAATCGTTCGTCACGAAATAGACGGCATCAGCGCACCGTGACCCCACACATTAGAACAGTAGTTTCTCTCTCTTAAATCTTTTCCCCACCACTTCTTTCCGTTATACCGTATCTATACGTTCTTGTGTCGTCTGCCTTCCATCTTGCGGTGTTAGTCTCCCCCAGTCCCCCTCCTCTCTCTCTTTTGCATCTCTACCTCGCCGCTGCTCGCCCGTATCTTGCACTTGCTTTCTCCCTGGCTGCCGCTCCCTCGCCGTTGTTCTCTCCCACCTCTCTTGGTAGCTCCCCTAGTTCGCCGCCGCTCCCTGTCCCCTCCTCCATCCCTCCTCGCTTCACCTCCTGACGTCCCGCCGCCGTCCCTCTCTTCTGCCCCTCTCTCCCGTCTCTCTCTCCGTCGTCGTCCCTCTCTTCTCCCCCTCTCCGCCGTCTCTCTCTCTCTCTAGACCTCGATCTGCCGCCGTCTTCCCTGTATCTCACAACTGGTGCCACTGTCGCATCTCCCACCTCTCCACGCCGCCATCGCTTCTCTCTCCTACCTCTCCCCCACCGCCGCTGCTCTCCTTATGCCGCTGCATTTATTCTCTCCTACTTCTGCTTTTCTTGCGATATACGCCACCGCCGCTCCACCTTCGTTCCCCCACGGCGCCATCTTGCCTCCAGACCTTTGAAGGTGAGATTTGCAGGCTCTGATCATATACGCATTTTCCCTCTTTGGCCTTCCCCATCTACTTTCCCTGCCTAGATTTTTTTCTAGCTTTGTGGGATGTCAGTCCATCGATTTTATTTCTAGCTTTCCCTGCTTGTCATATCGTCAACGTTGGAATCTGTTTGATATACAAGGTTATAGATCCTCTCTTTTACTCTGTTATGTTAATTATCTAAATATAAATTGTTTTTCTAATAGGGTCATATGTTTTTTCGAAATGCAGGCCTTGGCACTGGACAATCTATGGACCTGAAGCATATAGTTCAAACATTGACACAAAACTCATTGCCAAGGAAGTGACTTATCATTCTTCTAATATACCAGGTTACATTTCTTCCTTACCCCCATTCTGTGTTGTTTAGCATACTGTCTGTTTTAGTAATATGCTACTGCAGGTGTTCTAGATTGTGAGGTCAGCCAACAATCTGGTGAATTATTGTGTTTAAAATTTCACAGTATCACTCCATGTCATAATCCATGATGATTAACTCTAGACTCCACTAGCATGTGTCCCACCATCCTATATTTTAGTATGTGAATTGCATTGTTGCAGTACATTTTCTTTTCATCGCCATTCATTGTGCAGTCGAATCAACATTCCTTCCCAAGTTTTCCCACTATCTGACACAACAGAGCTTGGTCCCTGGACACAAAACACAAGCAATCCTTTGATGCACTATTCTGAATTTAATTCGTTGCCCATCCTAGCAATTTCAAAATTTAATTGGTTGCCCATCCTAGCATTTTTCGTCACTATCATTTTTATCCACCAATGTATATTCACTATAGCTCTGTCATATATTTTCCAATAACAAGGCATATTTTAATAGTAATATTCTTCACTGATGTTAGTAATCTCCCCATTCCCTACCTATCTCTATCAAGTGTTTAGTGACTTCCTCAGCTATGTCCTTATGTGATGCTTAGTCAATGATATGTTCTGGTATAAGTATGATCGTACATGATGCTTGGCTCTACATTTGGATAGACAACAAAATAGAATGCTCTGTTATAAGTAGGAAGAAAGAAAGTAGTGCTAATACATCATCTATCTGTCATGCAACCTTTTTTCTCTAATATACAGTCTGATCACTTTCTTCCTATCTGTTAGTTCATTTATGCGCGACTATTTAGCTGATATACTGCCACAGTGCCATGCACCTTAGTCTGATCACTTTTGAGCTATATCAATATTTAGTCATTGATTTGCCAAATGCTTTAGTCACTGCTTCTGTCGGAGGTTTAGATCCGCACAGTCAACAGGGGGGGTCAACCCCAGTGGTTTAGATTCGGATGGGGGCGATCTAGAGCTAAGGACTTGATGGTTATGCGAGAGCGCACGGAACACGACGAGTTTATACTGGTTCAGGCCTCCGGAGAGTAAAACCCTACGTCTAGTTGTTGGTGTTGATTGCTTGAGGATTGCGTGGTTACAATGTGGGACGCCCTGCCGGCCTTATATTGACCAGCGGACAAGGTCAGTCGCCCAAAGTCCTGGTCGGTTAGGACCAGGAGACCTAAGTCTAGTTGATTACAACTATTTCCATATTCCCCGGACTGCCTGTCGGATCCGCCGCCGTCTTGTCGTACACTCCAAGTCTTGTAGTCGTTCCAGATAAGGTCTTCAGGAGGTCGTGTGGGCCAAAGTGATAGAGGCGGAGTGCCCGATCTTTCGGTGAGTGGAGATAAATTCGATTTGGTGGTTGTTGACCCTCACGATCCGACTACGATGAGCGAGCTCGAAGCGCTAATGCAATCGCTGAACCAACTCCCGATGGTTACCAACCTTGCCGGTGCAAAGTCAGCCTGATCACGAAGATCGTTTCCCGCACGCAATCGAAGAACGAACAAGAAAAAGAGGCGAGCAATCTTACTATCACTCAAAGGTGGAGTCTGCAATACACGAAGGCAGCGCTATGCGGCTGTTCGGTTGTAGCTAAAGCTAACTTGTAAAACAAACTCGAGTTCTAAATGCGGCGGCTACTGAGTATATGAAGAGGGGCGTCCTAGGGTTGAGGGCGACCTAGGATGGGGAGCCCTCAACTTGGGCTTAAGGCCCAACAAACCGGTGACGCAGCACCTTGGCAGATTCTAGACGTCAACTTCTTTCGACGATCCCGTTTACTCGGGACGAATTTGGGCCTCAAACTAGAGCCATTGGAAGCCTTATGAAATTCTGCTTCCAGCCATATAAAGAATGTCCAAAACTGACTTTGTATGCGACCTGGGCGTCGTTTTTAGTGCGCACTGGTCCTGACTCCGAACTGGGCTCGAACTTGAATTCTTTTGGGCCTCCACCTTGGGGACTCGAACCGGATTAGCCTGGTGCCTCCTCTTCGACTTGGACACCCTTGCTGGACTTCTTCTACTCCATTCCATACACCAATCATGGTCGTATGCATGGGTGTCATGTCCTCATCATTCCCCCCTTCTTGAAGAAAAGTCGTCCTCGACGTCGAGTGTACGTGAAAACGATCCTGCACAACACAAGGGAGAACGAGGTTGCGCAAATAAAGCAAACCAAAACAACTGTGAAGAGGAATGTGACCATGTTTCCAAATGTGTATCATGTCATGTTGCGTCAAATTGTCAGCATCTCTGGAGAATTCGTTATCGAAAAACGCATGAGGTTTGTCATTACTATCCTGCAAAAGATTAGCACCAACAAAAGACACAACACTAATGGCTGGTTGCTTGCAAGAAAATTTAGCACCAAAAATCATAGGGAGCCACCAGCAATGCTTCCCTTCTTGCGAAACAAAACTACTAGACGAACATGTGAAAATATTTGTAGGATGGTTACCCTCTAATCGATCACAACCGTGCACAACAAAAGGAGAATTCAGATTTGTACAAATGTAAACCCGATGTACCATATATTGTCCTTTGTTGTTATATTTGCCAATAACATGATATGAATGTCTAGACAACCATGGCAAATCAGTATATGCAAAAAGTCTCTCTTCTAAACAATTTAGATTACACAAATCATCAAATTCAACGTAACCTAAGGTATGTAAAGAAGATAACAAATGTAGCTCATCATTTGTACTAGCAACATGCATAATATTTTTATTTTCAGCACTGGCATGTAAACCTGAAGTAGTAGCACACAATTCATCTTTATCACAAGAAACATCAAGAAAATCACCATGGGACAAAGATAAATCAAGAGATGGTTCCACTATGAATTGCTCAACTAAAGCATGATTTGTGGAAAAATTCAGCCCATTAACAGAATTCTCACCTTCTGTGAGTGCAGGACCATGGGCATTACCTATGTTCTCAGTAGGAGTATTCGGTGTATTGTGGAGTGATGGTTCGGAATTTGTACATGAGGATGCACCTGCAGGTGTGGCCGTCCTCTCGCGCGGTGTAACGGTGGGTGTGGATGGCGCGGGGAGAGCGACCACTGAGCTGGATGTCGAGCTTCTTCCTGCAAAAGAGTTAGAATATGTCTTCGAGCGGCGTCCCTGCACTTCATATTCAGCTTTGCAAGCATATTCAAATAATGTGGTCATATCAGTATACTCCTCATAATCAAGTATATCCTGAATTTCGCGGTTCAAACCACCACGAAAATGTGCCATAGTAGCGGCATCCGTCTCAACTAAACCACAACGAATCATACCCTTTTGTAGTTCTTGGTAATATTCCTCCACAGATTGTTGACCTTGTTGAAAACGCTGCAATTTACTAAGCAAATCTCGGGCAAAATAGGAAGGCACAAATCTGTGTTGCATAGCAGCTTTTAAATCAGCCCAAGTGGTGGGAGTGGTAGTGGGATGTTTTTGTTCATATGCACGCCACCACATTAAAGCAAAATCAGTAAATACACTAATAGCAGCTTTAACATGAGAACTAGCAGGAATATCATGGCACGAAAATTTCTGTGCGACCTCTAATTCCTAATCAAGATATGCAGCAGGATCATATTTGCCATTGTAAGGTGGGATTTTAAATATAAGCTCAGCAAAAGAATCATTACCACCACAGATGAACGCACGGCGAGCGTGTCCACGGAGGTCTCCAGCGTCCATCTCCTTCTGTAAACCTGTGATCAGTGTTTTCATTGCATCGAGGTGTGACACAATGGTGTCGAGCATGGTCTTAGTGGCCTGCGACTGTTCATCCTTCTTCTCTACGTCTTCTGCCATGGTTAGCGCAAACACAAAACAAAACGAGACCAAAAACAGGGGTGGAATGGCTCACAAGGCTCTCAAACTAGTGCTGTTATCAAATTCTTATACATTCTTACCACGCAAACAGGGGCAACCTGCAACCAACTGGTGGAACTCACGAAAGATTGGAGGAGCGATTGCCTGGAGAAACAAAAATCTGCTCATCGTAAAAATATGTAGAGTTCTGGGTAGGCTGCACTTAAGTGAAGGATTAGGACAATCAAACAATAATGCAAAGTTGAATTATAGTGCTAAATATGAAACAATCACTGCTGGAAACAAGTGAAAAAGTGGACGAGAACAAAGCAAGCACAAGCGGCGGGCGGATGGTGCGGTGTTGCCCAGAGGGGGAAAACCGCGAGCAGGGAGGGAGAGGCGCGGTGGAAGGGGGGGCGACGTTGCCCAGGGTGGGGCTTGCGACTAGGGGCGAGCAGCGCGTGCGGCGTGTCCAGGGAGGACTCGCGACCAGGGATGGGCAGCGACGTGCCCAGGGCGGACTCGCGACCAGGGCAGCGTGCGGCGTGCGTTGGGGAACTCGGTGGAGCTTTCTTTCTTTTTTTTTTGATTGCCGTCTCCTTTTATTTTTGACTTTCCTTTGTTTTTTTTATACCTTTCCAAAGCACGCACGGCAGGGAACAACCGCAGCGCGCGCTGCCCACGGGTGGCGATCAGCTGGATCGGTCTCGGTCTCCTCCTCCCGGTTGTACTCCCTTTTTTTTTCCTTTTTTTAACTTTTTTTCACTTTCCATTTTTTGGCACTTTCCAACCGAGACAGGGAGGGGCGATGACGGAGGGTGGGGGTCGTGGCGTGCCCGGGCAGAGACCGAGGCGCGCGAGTGGGCGGACTCCCGCGGTGCTACGCAAAGCGCATGGTCAGGGAGTTACGGTGCGTGGGGGGTGTTTGGCGTGGGTGGGTAAGCAGCAGAAAACAAAAAGACACGGCGGCGGCTTGGGTAAGAAGAAAAAAAACAAGGAATAAAGGATAGAATCACAAGTAACCAGCAACAATTGAACGAGTAAGCACACAAATTCAACAAAGACACTTATTGAAAGAATATGCAAGGCTAAACGGTTGCTGGGACAAGGATCTAATCTGAAAATAAATTTTTGATTAGTTTTTGTGGACTATAGGAATTAAAAACACTCGATAAACTCACAGATCAACCTGGAAAGCTGATACCAGTTGATAGAGGCGGAGTGCCCGATCTTTCGGTGAGTGGAGATAAATTCCATTTGGTGGTTGTTGACTCTCACGATCCGACTACGACGAGCGAGCTCGAAGCGTCAATGCAATCACTGAACCAACTCCCGATGGTTACCAACCTTGCCGGTGCAAAGTCAGCCTGATCACGAAGATCATTTCCCGCACGCAATCGAAGAACGAACAAGAAAAAGAGGCGAGCAATCTTACTATCACTCGAAGGTGGAGTCTGCAATACACGAAGGCAGCGCTATGCGGATGTTCGGTTGTAGCTAAAGCTAACTTGTAAAACAAACTCGAGTTCTAAATGCGGCGGCTACTGAGTATATGAAGAGGGGCGTCCTAAGGTTGAGGGCGACCTAGGATGGGGCGCCCTCAACTTGGGCTTAAGGCCCAACAAACCGGCGATGCAGCACCTTGGCAGATTCTAGACGTCAACTTCTTTCGATGATTCCCGTTGACTCGAGACGAATTTGGGCCTCAAACCAGAGCCATTGGAAGCCTTATGAAATTCTTCTTCCAGCCATATAAAGAACGTCCAAAATTGACTTCGTATGCGACCTGGGCGTCGTTTTTAGTGCGCATTGGTCCTGGACTCCGAACTGGGCTCGAACTTG
Source organism: Cenchrus fungigraminus (assembly GCA_036936925.1). Lineage (NCBI taxonomy): Eukaryota > Viridiplantae > Streptophyta > Magnoliopsida > Poales > Poaceae > Cenchrus > Cenchrus fungigraminus. Next base: position 85,106,184 of record CM072779.1, on the reverse strand, counting down.
AATTCTTTTGGGCCTCCACCTTGGGGACTCGAACTGGATTAGCCTCGTGCCTCCTCTTCGACTTGGACACCCTTGCTGGACTTCTTCTACTCCATTCCATGCACCAATCATGGTCGTATGCATGGGTGTCATGTCCTCATCACAAAGATCAGGTCTGTTTGGCCACTACCAAGTCGGTTGGTCTTCTGGTGGGCCAGACCCACTTGTCAGGGACGGCCGTGAGACTGGTTGGTGGGGACCCAGGGGTACCCATGTCCCACAAGGCCCCAAGTGATGTGTAGGCGCGTCGAACTGGATGGAATTATGACAAAGTTGTGGAGCTATCGACAGGTCGATAAGCGTGCACGTCGGTCCAAAAAAGAACAAGCGTGCAGAGCCGTAGCGGGTGCACCTGGACGTAGAGCCACAGAGGGTGCAAATAAGACGCAGAGCCATAGCGGTTGCGAATGTCGTCGGATGAGGTCGTAGCAGGTCGTGGAGCCAAAGAGGTCCTAGAACTAGCAGGCAGTGGCGAAGCTGGAGGATTTTGACGCCTAAGGCCACTTAGTAAACATTTATACCACTCAATCTCAATGTAGTACACATAATAGCGATAATCGCAATAGCGATAGTTCATATATCGATAGAAGTGCTTAAAATGCACGATTTAGACCAATACATCACAATTTAAGACACATTGGCATAACAAACTTGATAAAATAAATACCTAACTAGTGTTGGTCTGGTTCATCGTCGACTCCCCGCATATCACAGATATCACAGAAGGAAGGACACCCGAACCTACACATGGAAACAACCAAATAGTTAAATTTTAAATGAATTGGATAAGAAATACGCAAAACATAATTGAATAGCAGAAAAATGACAATTGGATATGAAACATACCACTTGTATTAGAGCCACGAGGTGGTAACTTTCGCAACCAATTCTTCAAATCTTGCCAATGGTACAGAATATCATCATCTTTAATTCTTGCAAAAATCTCTCGCTCAATATAGCATATCACCCTATGATTCAACCAATCATTCCCCATCTTATTCCTCAACTCTGTCTTGATGATTTTCATAGCTGAGAAAATTCTTTCAACCGTGGCAGTTGCAACCGGCAAAATTAAGGCTAACTCAACAAGGCGGTAAACAAATTTATAGTCTTTGTTCATCTCAGTCTGGACCATCTTGATAGCAAGATCACCAATGTCGTGACAATTTGCAAAGTTAGGATCCCTTCTCACCTCATTAACCCATACACCAAGTTGTTCTCTGAGCCTCATAAGGTCATAAGGGCAAAAATTAGCATCATAAAGCTGAGCCAATTCCATTATTTTATCTTTATCATAGTTGGCGAATGAATTCCTTGGATCTAGACAAGTAATGGATCTCAATAAATGAGTAGACCTCTCAGCAAAATGATTGTTAAATTCCACAATAATCTGGTCATACACCACATTAAAGATTTCATTCTTGAAATGATGATAGTAAGTCACTAACTGACCTCCACGCCCCCTTGAGCGACCCCTAATAGTTACTGTTTCCTCCATATTTGGCATGGTTATGTTATGTTTGAGACAAAAGACTTTTAGCTCCTCAAACAATTCTTCCCAACCATTCTCACGTATGTCTTGAATTATTCGAATCGTGGCCTCAATCAATCCCACAACACGAACAATGTTTTGATCTTTCCTTTGCAAGCATAGTGACATGTCATTAGTTTTGCCCAATAATCTGATCATAAGATGCAAAATAAGCACATACTCAAGGTCTCCATTTGTTTTATCAAACCCGAAGCAGCATATTTCTTGTCCCCATTAGATCTATCTTCAGCCACATTCTCTAGTACTTCTAAAACAGCATCCCACATGAGAAGAATATGGCATAAGGTTTTATGATGTGAACCTCATCGAGTATCCCCAGGCCGTGCAAGGCTGGTTTGTTGATTTTTCCCTCTCCCTGAAAAAATCTCACCACTCTCCAACTGACGCACAAGGTCATCGTGGTGATTTTGGGACAACTGATCCCTTATCTTGCAAGAAGCATTAACAGTGCTCACAATTAAAGTGGAGGTCTGAAAGAAGTCAAATATGGAAGAGCAACACATGGCAACTGAAACAACCACTAATTGCAATTGGTGTGCAAAGCAATGTATGTAAAAAGCATATGGATTCTCATCTAATATCTGTCTTTGCAAACCATGAAATTCTCCCCTCATGTTTGATGCCCCATCATACCCTTGCCCTCGAATTCTAGATATTGACAACCCATGAGAAGCAAGCATACCATCCAAAGTCAATTTTAGTGATGATAATGTTGTGTCAGCAACCTCTCTCAAACCAAGAAATCTCTCAATCACTTCACCCCTGGCATTGACATGCCTACATAGAGAAAGAAACATGATTAATACTCATATTTAGACTCCAAATAAAAAAATAGCAAGCAAACTATTACAAAACAGCAAGAAAATGTTACAAAACACACCTCAAAACAAAGGCCATTTGTTCCTTTGTTGATGCATCTCGTGCCACATCAACAGGAAGGGCAAACCGTCTATCACCAAGAACGAACAAGAATCTGAGGCGAGCAATCTTAATATCACTCGAAGGTGGAGTTCTGAATCACAGAGGACAGCACGTATTTGCGCGTGGTCTGGTGTAGCTAAAGCTAGATGTAAAACAAAACTCGAGTTCTAAATGAAACAGGACTCTGACTAATAAAGGGAAAAGGGGGCGCAACCCCTAGGGGAGGCGCGGCAAGCAAGGGGGCGCCACCCCTAGCGTCGAGGGTGTGGGGCGCAACCCTAGGCGCCCAAAGTTGGGCCGGCCCTAGGCGCCCACACACAAAGGCCTCCTGTTGGGCCAGCCTTCAGTCTTCTGGGCCTTCATCTTCAGCATCATGACGAAGTTCAACTCTCTTGCACGGGCCCGAGTAATTGGCCCAGAAGGTGGTGCCGAAGAAGGTGCTGCCAGCGCTGGAGTAGGAGAAGGTGCTGCTGGTGTAGATGTACTCGTGGTGTCCACATCATCCTCCCCTTCTTGAACTGAAGTCATCCTCGACGGCAACTCCTCATCCTCACCCAGATATGGCTTCAAATCTGCAACATTAAAACTAGTGGAAACACCAAACTCCGCAGGCATGTCAAGGATATAAGCATTATCATTAATCCTGGTTAGCACTTTAAAAGGACCAGCAACACGAGGCATTAATTTAGAACGGCGCAAATTAGGAAAACGATCCTTTCTCAAATGCAACCAAACCATATCACTAGGTTCAAAAGTAACAAGTTTAAGACCTTCACTACCAGCAACCTGATACTTAGCATTAGCAGCAGCAATGTTTTGGTGAGTTTGTTCATGTAGGTTAACCATTTGTTCAACATGTGCAGCAACATCTAAGTGTGGGGCGTCTTCAGCATCAAATGAAAACAAATCAATAGGCGCCCGAGGGATGTAACCATACACAATCTGAGAAGGGCACATCTTTGTAGAGGAATGTGTTGCATGATTATAAGCAAACTCAATATGAGGCAAGCAATACTCCCAATGGTTCAAATTTTTATCTAAAACAGCCCTAAGCATAGTGGACAAAGTTCGATTAACCACCTCAGTTTGTCCATCAGTCTAAGGGTGACAAGTTGTGCTAAACAGCAATTTAGTTCCCAATTTATTCCACAGAGACCTCCAAAAATGACTGAGAAACTTAGCATCACGATCAGAGACTACTGTATTTGGAATACCATGCAAACGAATAATCTCTCTAAAGAACAATTCAGCAACATTACTAGCATCATCAGTCTTATGACAAGGTATGAAATGAGCCATTTTGGAGAATCTATCAACAACCACAAAAATGTTGTCCCTCCCCTTCATAGTTCTAGGCAATCCCAAAACAAAGTCCATAGAAATATCAAGCCAAGGGGAAGTAGGAACAGGCAAAGGCATATACAAACCATGGTTGTTCAACCGTGACTTAGCCTTCTGACAAGTAGTGCAGCGTGCGACAAGGCGCTCAACATCAGCACGCATTCGGGGCCAAAAGAAGTGGGCAGCCATCACCTCATGCATCTTGTAGACGCCAAAGTGTCCCATAAGACCGCCTCCATGCGCTTCCTGTAACAACAACAGGCGAACTGAGCTAGCTAGAATACACAACTTGTTAGCACGAAACAGGAACCCGTCCTGTATGTGAAATTTGCCCAATGGTTTGCCATTAATACAATGGGCAAAATCATCTTTAAAATCAGCATCGTCTACATATTGATCTTTCACAGTTTGCAAGCCAAAGATTTTAAAATCAAACTGTGACAGTATGGTATAGCGACGAGACAGTATCAGCAAGGTTTCATTAGACACAAGCTCAAAGTTTGTCCATAAACATTAACGAGTAGAATATGTACAACAAAATCTCATTCAAGATAAGTCCTTCGAGATTAGGTACCAACAAGTTAGGGTGATGTCCTTAAACAAGACAAGTTGACTTAGACAGAAAAACAAAACAAATTACACTTCTTGGCATCGAGAATTCGGATGCGGCAAAAGATACATGGGCTATTCTCACTTGCTTCCATGCCGCTCATGAGGAAGCGAGTGATGGATATATACGTGACGAGGGCCTGGATTAGGGCCTCCTAAGCGACAAGATAATCACCTTTGAGATGGAGTCTTCTGACACCATTGACAACGTCAAGGCTAAGATCCAGGACAGGGAGGGATGCAGATCTTCGTCAAGACCCTCACTGACAAGACTTCCTCATCTCCGAGTACTCTCTGCCTTGTCTCCGAGTACTTTCCGCCTCGCACGAGTGCTCTCCGCCTCGCCTGAGTGCTTTCCGCCTTGCCTCCGACTACTCGTTCGCACGAGTAGTTTCCGTCTCTGACTAGGACGGGGCCCACGCGAGGAAGTCGGAGCACGGGATCAGGGGGCACACACGAATGTGGTGCCGCTCCAACGCCCAGGATTCCCCACAACGACACGCAAGGCTCCAGTCCTCCACACCATGCAAACACCCCAGCTGGCGGAACGCGAGGGCGGCTCGTTCTGACAGAGGCCGTAATGACGCACTGTATGCCCGCGCGGCCTCCAACAAGCCGTCCCGTCCAAGCCCTGCTGCACGCCACCCCGTCAGAGCAGGTACTCAATTACCATCTACGGGCGGCGCCTACCTACACTTAGGCCATAACGTGGCGGGCCTAATCAACACTCAAGGGGGCTGAGTTATCAAGGGAACTACTCGGAGGAGACGCTAAGTACCCGGAATGTACAGTGCCGCTCGCACACGCGGCAGTCTCCAACGCCACTACAGCTCAACGCCCTTCAATGCCTCCTGACGGACGTCGACGTTGGAAAAGACCCCGCAATACCGTAGCACTGTAGCACTTTTTTGTTTTCCCTCTTTGCCCCTCACCCTTGCGTCTATAAAAGAGGGAGGAGTGCAACCGCTTGAGGGGCTGACCGATCACATAGTTTGTAACCCCTACTACAGACATCCCTGGCATAAGAACACGACTACTCGGAACTGGACGTAGGGTATTACTCTCCGGAGGCCCGAACCAGTATAAACACTCGTGTCTCTCATGCTAACCATCTGGGTCCGACACACGATCCGTTACAAATTTACTGCCAGCGGTAGAGAACCCCGACAGTTGGCGCGCCAGGTAGGGGCACATCGTGTGTCTCGCCGAACTTCATCAGCGATCCGGATGGAGGGCCGCGGAGTTTCGCTGACTCCCGGCACCACCGTGCTATTCGGCTCCCTCGGCTCGTCTACACCGGGCTGGCGGAGTCCGTCGTCGGGAGGACCTTCTCCCGACCTGCGCGTCCCACCACCTCGACGGCAGCGGTGGGGCGCATCGCTTTTGTCCGTGGCTTCACAAACGAGTCGATCATGGCCATGATGGGGCCTAATCCAACACAGGATGGTTTTAGGCTCGCGGCCTAGTACCTCACCGACCTCGCCTTCCAGGCCAGCGGGTCCGAGCTGTTGACCTGGGGTGAGTTCATGGAGCGGTACAGTGCCATGAACCCCCACGGCCAGCAAGGCCTCCCGGACGACCCGGTGATGGCCTACGTGGACACGCTGAGGGCTTCCTACGTCGCCCCGGGCTTCGTGGTCGTGCGGCGGGGGCCACTGGCCCTTCTGCTTGATTTCACGCGCAAGTGCAATGTCCTCCTGGCCCGGACCGCCACCAGCTCGATGGATGGTGAAGAGAACCCTCGCCATCGCACCGTGGACGACCCGCATCGGGCGTGCCTCGACGAGATCGCCGAGGCCAGGTGCCAGCTCGACGAAGAGCTGGAAAACCTCTACCAAGCACTTGTAGTGGAGGAGGAGAGGCCACGCGAGCCTCAGCGTGACCAGCGGCATGAACAACACTGCGAGCAAGAAGCGGAGCAGCTGGTGCCACAAGCTCGCGCACGTGCACTTGATGTGAACCAGCGCATCAACGAGGATGCTGCCGTGGACAGCGGCGACACGCCACTCTTCGGGCGTGCGTCGCAGAACCTCGTGGCCACGGCCATGCTCCTGCGTGGCTGCCCCAAGCCAGCTACCCCTGAGGAGAAAAGGGTTCGCTAGCATCTCAAGACCCTCCTCGAGATGGCGACCACGCAGCAGGCAGAAAGCTCAGCGTCGCGCCAACGTTCGGCTCGTGAGGCGCGAGCGACTCCGTCTGTACAGCAGCCGGACCCATCTCCGTCAAGGCATCGGGGACGCGGCAGGGAGGCAGGCGGAGCGACGGTCAAGACGCGCCTGGGACCCAACCGTGACGCCCGCGACACGCTCCGAGCTCGCCGCCGAGCCGCTAGCGACGACGACTACGAGTACGGCTACGGCAGCAACCACGACGATGGCCATGACCACCGCGATGAGCACCGCTCTTGCCGACGGTACAGCCAGAGGCGTGGCGGGCGCTAGGACAGCGAGGAAGATCGCGACCGCAGCTTGACGCCCGACCCGAAGGGACCTCGCGCCTTCGGCCGGAAGGTGCATGACGCGCGATACCCCTCGCGGTTCCGGGAGCCGACAATAGTCCCCAAGTAAACGGGGAGACCAACCCTAGCGTATGGTTGGAGGACTACAGGCTCTCATGTCACGCGGGGGGGAGCGACGGATGATCTCTTCATCATCAAGAACTTACCGCTCTACCTCGCCGACTCTGCGCAGACCTGGCTCGAACACCTGCCACGCGGCAGGATCAACAGCTAGGCGGAACTGCGTGAGACCTTCATCGGCAACTTCCAAGGCACGTACGCCCGCCCTAGCAAGCAATGGGAGTTGCGAAACTGCAAGCAGCAGCCGGGCGACAGCCTGCGTGACTACATCTGGCGCTTCTCCAAGCGCTGCACCTAGCTCCCCACCGCGACTGACAACGACGCCATCTCGGCATTCCAGAATGGCACCACCTGCACCACCCTCATCCATCGGCTAGGGCGCAGGACCCCGAGGACTACTCGGGAGCTCCTCGACATCGCGACCAACCATGCTGACAGGGAGGAGGCAGTCGCGGCAACGCTGATCACCCCCCCCCCGGGCAAGGGGAAGCAAGCCGTGGACAATGGCGAGGGAACGTCCTCGCGCTCCAAGAAGAAGAAAAAGAACGACAAGCGAAGCCACGATGACCACACTGTTGCAGCAGTTGAGCGCAAGGCCACTCGGTCCAAGAACAACCAGAACGGTCCCCCGAAGGACCATTTTGAAAGGCTTCTGGAGGCGCCGTGCACCCACCACGAGACGCCTGTCAAGCACGCGCTCAACGACTGCCGCTTGATGAAGAACTATGTCAACAGCACACTCAAGCCCAAGACACCGGATCCACCAAAGAAGACCGCGCCTCTCCCCGACGATGATGATGATGAGGCGGAGCCCGTGTTCCCTCGTGAGGATGGTGCCATCGCCCCGACCACGTGCCGCAACTAGAATGTTACCCTCTCGTGGTGGCTCCTCTGATCGGGACCAAGCGGGTCCACAAGGTGCTGATGGACGGGGGAAGCGGACTCAACATCCTGTACATGACGACACTCGACAGCATGGGCATTTCGCAGTCCCGACTGCGCCATCGCCAACACCTTTCCATGGGGTCATCCCCGGGAAGGATGCACTCCCGTTAGGGCAGATCGATCTGCCCGTCATGTTCGGGACTTCGCGGAACTTCCGCACAGAAACCCTCACCTTCGAAGTGGTGGGGTTCTCGGGGACATACCACGCCATCCTCAGGAGGCCGGCCTACGCAAAGTTTATGGCCGTGCCCAACTACACGTATCACAAGCTGAAGATCCCCGGTCCGAAGGGGGTCATCACAGAGGGGACTATGTTCCAGTACGCATATGAATGCGACGCAGAGTGCTTTCAGTTCGCTGAGACGCTCATCCGGTCCGAGAGGCTTCGTGCCGAGCCTCCCTCCGAGGACCAAGACATCCCCGAGTCGTCCAAGCGAGCGGCCTGCTCTTTCGAGCCCGCCAGGGACGTCAAGGATGCGGCTATCTCCAATGATGGCCACACGCTCCGTATCGGGACGGCGCTCGATCCTAAATAGGAAAGCACGCTCGTTGACTTCCTCAAAGCGAACCTCGACGTGTTCGCGTGGAAACCCTCCGACATGAAGGGGATCCCGAGAGAAGTTGCCGAGCACAAAGTAAACATCAAGCCGGGATCGAAACCGGTCAAGCAGCGCCTGCGCCGCTTCAACGACGACAAGTGCAAGGCCATAGGTGAGGAGATCAAGAAGCTTCTTAGTGCAGGGTTCATTCAGGAAGTGTTCCGCCCCGAGTGGCTAGCCAACCCTGTACTTGTAAAGAAGAAGAATAAGAAATGGAGGATGTGTGTTGACTACACGAGCCTTAACAAGGCATGTCCCAAGGACCCGTTTCCTTTGCCTCGCATAGATTAGGTAGTCGATTCAACGGCAGGGTGCGAAACCCTCTGTTTTCTCGATGCGTACTCCGGGTACCACCAGATTGCGATGTGCATAGTGGACCAACTCGCGACGTCCTTCATCACTCCGTTTGGCACTTATTGTTATAACTCGATGCCTTTCGGCCTCGAGAACGCGGGAGCCACGTTCCAAAGATGCTTGCGACGCGTCTTTGGTGATCTCATAGGGCGGATAATCGAGGTGTACGTTGACAACAGCGTGGTCAAGTCGAAGAAAACACGCAATCTAATCCCCAACCTCACAGAAGTGTTCGCGAAGCTGAGAGAACACGGGGTGAAGCTTAACCCCGAGAAATACATTTTCGGGGTTCCGAGGGCATGCTCCTCGACTTTGTCGTGTTCGAACGCGGCATAGAAGCTAATCTCGAGAATATCTCGGCCATCACTAACATGGGGCCGATCCAGAATCTGAAGGGCGTACAACGCGTCACCGGCTGCCTTGCAACTCTCAGCCGATTCATCGCTCGACTTGGTGAGCGCATCTTGCCATTGTACCGCCTGATGAAGAAGTCCGACCATTCGCATGGACACCCGAGGCACAGGAAATGCTTGACTCACTCAAGAACCTCCTGAAGAGTTCTCCAGTGCTCACAGCACCGATGCCAGAAGAACTGATGCTCCTTTACGTGGCTGCAACAACCCAGGAGGTGAGCGCCGCACTGCTGGTCGAACGAGAAGAACCTGGAAGGTCACTCAAGGTGCAGCGGCCGGTCTATTTCGTGAGCGAGGTACTCTCCGACTCGAAAACCCGCTATTCGCAAATTCAGAAACTCGTGTATGCTGTCCTGATCACCAAACGCAAGCTTCAACACTACTTCGACACGCATCCCATCACAGTGGTGTCCAAGTACCCGCTCGGGGAAGTGATCCAGAATCCTGAGGCTGAACGAAGGATAGCCAAGTGGGCTCTCGAGTTGATGGGACAGAGTGTATCATATGCACTACGCAGTGCCATCAAGTCACAAGTGTTGGCGGATTTTGTCGCTGAGTGGACAGAAATTCAAACTCCGCCGGTGCTGATCGAGCATGAGACATGGACTATGTAGTTTGACGGCTCCGTCATGAAGGAAGGAGAGGGGGTAGGCCTTGTCTTCATCTCGCCTCTGGGCGTGCGTATGGAGTACATGGTTCGACTGCACTTTCCCGCCTCCAACAATGTCGCCGAATACGAAGCACTCATCAACGGCCTCTGAATCGTGATTGAGCTCGGGATCCGTCGTCTCGAGATCTGTGGGGACTCAGAGCTTGTCGTAGATCAAGTCATGAAGGAGAAAAATTACATTGATCCGAAGATGGCGGCTTATTGTCGGATCGTGCGTCAGCTGTAAGACAAATTCTGTGGGCTCGAGCTCCATCACGTGCTGCGTGATTACAATAAGGCTGCTGATATCCTAGCCAAGGCAGCATCGAGCCGCAAGCCTGTACCACACGGTGTGTTTGCTAGCGACCAGCACGCACCGTCCGTCCGAGTCGATGAAGAGCAACCACCAGAGCCAGAGGCGCCGGAAGTCATGGAGATCGATCAGCCACAAGAGCCAAACTTAGAAGATCCAGACTGGCGCTTCCCAATCCTTGAGTGGCTAGTTGAGGGAAAGCTGCCTTCCACCCAGACAGAGGCGCGCCGCATCTCACGACGAGCCAAGGCCTTCGTCCTCATCGACGGCGAGCTCCACAAGTGAGGCGCGGTAGACATATTCATGCGTTGCATTCTGAGGGACCAAGGCAGAGAGTTGCTCCAAGAAATCCACGCTGGCACATGCGGACATCATGCCGCCCCAAGGACTCTTGTCGGAAAAGCATTTTGACAAGGTTTCTACTGGCCAACTGCACTGGTCGACGCCAAGGACATCGTGCGATGTTGTGAAGGTTGTCAGTTCTACGCTCGGCAAACTCACCTCCCTGCGCAAGCGCTTCAGAACATCCCCATCACTTGGCCTTTTGCTGTGTGGGGGCTGGACATAGTCGGGCCGTTCAGGCAAGCGCCCGGGGGCTTCACACACCTGCTTCTGGCTGTTGACGAGTTTTCAAAGTGGATCGAAGCCCGACCCGTCGTCAAGGTCTGCTCCGAGGAAGCTGTGGCGTTCTTCACCGACATCATTTATCGCTTCAGGATCCCAAACTCAATCATCACCGACAACAGCACACAATTCACGGGAAAGAAGTTCCTTAGATTCTGCGACGACAACAACATCCGCGTGGACTAGGCCGCTGTTGCGCACCCGAGGACCAACGAGCAGGCCGAGAGGGCCAATGGCATGATCCTGCAAGGATTGAAGCCCCGGATCTTCAAACGACTCGAGAACTTTCGGGCAAGATGGGTTGCTGAGTTGCCATCCGTTCTCTAGAGCCTGTGCACCACGCCAAGTCGAGCCACCGGCTCTACACCGTTCTTCATGGTGCATGGGCCGGAAGTTGTCCTTCCGACGGATATCGACTACGGCAGTCCAAGAGTTCGAGCATACACCGAGGAGGGGAACCAGGTCGCACTCGAAGATGCTATCGACCAGCTTGATGAAGCACGTGACGTGGCGCTCCTACACTCAGCTCGATACCAGCAAGCTCTGCGACGCTAGCACGAGAGCAACGTGCGCGTTCGCCAGTTCCAGGTCAGTGACCTACTCCGTCGAGTTATGAGCAACAAGGATCGACATAAGCTCGCGCCCCCGTGGGAGGGGCCGTACATCGTTGATCAGGTGCTCCGACCAGGGACATTCAAGCTCCGGCACGATGACGGCACAATCATCTCCAACGCATGGAAAATAGAACATCTACGTCATTTTTACCCTTGAGTAATGTTCCCCGTTTTACCTTATGATCAATGAATAATGCCATGTGCCTTTGTTCTCATTTCATAAGTTTGCAATCTTTCGTGTTGGCATCTTTTCTGCATGTTCCAACGTTGTCTAAAGGCTGAGTGGCAAGCATCTGCACCCATGCAGAAATGCTCACCACTCAGGGGCTACCCAGGGCACGATGCCCTCCTTTCGTTTTCCCGTTTTTAAAACAAAATTTTCCGACAAGTTTGTCGTGACCAATCGCACGCGCGAGCGGTTTTTTGGCGGAGCACCCTATCTTGCGAAGGAAAAAGATGTTGATCTGTGCGCGTCTCGGTGTTGCCGCTCGTTCAAAGCTCCTAGCACCCACGCCCCCGCAGCTACAGTGCGAAGACTTGCGAGCGCAGCCCAGGCCCGCAGGTTGACGTCCGACTACTTTCAAAAAGTGTTTGGGTATCCGCTCGGGCTCCGGCTCGAAACGATTTTGACGAAAAATGCGCAAGTCGCTTTTTGAACGTCCCTCAGTGCTCGGGGGCTGTGATTGTGTGGCATCACTTTACGGCTCAGGCTGATCGAGCTCTCCGACTCCTACGCCCCCGCGGCTTCAGAGTAGGGTTCGATCTGTCTGAGTTCCTAAGTATCACTACTCCATTTCACAGTCGTCCCCAAGTACTCGGGGAATGTTTCATAAATGACAGCTTTAAAACAAAATGATAACTGTTTAAAGCAGTACGCATACAAGTTCGTCTTATCTATCTATCATACAAATTGATACATCTAACTAGAAGGACCGGAGCCGTCTTCGACTTCTGGTGTGTCTTTTGGAATCAGGTCCAGGTCCTTCATCACTGCATCAGCCATGGCGCGGGCGAAGGCAGCACAGTCCTCCTCGATCTTGTCGTACTCCTCGTCCGAGTAGCCGGGGGCCCAACCGCCGCTCAACGCCTTGCGATCCAACCCTTGGTAGTGCGAGTTGAACATGGCGAGGACCCGGTGCACCACCTTTCGAGATGTCAACAGCTCTTGTTCCTCTGCTACGACCAGGATAAGCGCCACTCAATCTGTAAGCATTTTGGGAGGCATCGGGACAGACGGAACGCCAAGGTTCGACAATATTCGTTCGACGAAACGACCGAATCTGGTGCGGTCCACGAGATCCTGATTGCGTATCGCCTCCGCCTCGCGCTGAGCCTTCCTTGACTCCTCGAGCTCAGCCTTGACTTCTGGAGAGAGAAAGCGAGCCGAAGGTTAGTTGTGAGGAGCACAAGTAAAAGAAGAAAGGGACAAGGTAAAAAGATTGTACTTGAGAGCTGGTCCGACAAGTTCTTGGCCATCCCGGTCATCTCGTGGATCTTGAGCTCAGCGGCGGTGACTTTCTGCGCCTCTTCCACGAGCCTCTTGGCCAGTGCAGCACAAGACAAGCGCAGCCCTGCCGGTACCAGAAGATGAGTCAACATCGTCAACAAGCAACGCAAAAGAAAAAGCATCACAAAAGCTGGAAGTGCTAAGCTGCTCACCATCAAGATCTTGCTCCAACTTGGTATTGCCGTCACGGAGCCGGGTCCCCTCGTCATTGGCCGCCTGTAGCTTGGCGGCGAGGTCGTCCACCTGTTTGTTGGCTGTCTTGAGGTCCACCTCGGCCTGAATCAAGTCCTGCTGCAGCTCGGCCACCTTCTTTTCGAGCACCACCTTCTCCTAGGCGGCGGCATGGGAAGCGGCTTCAGTGGCGGTGGCTACAGCGGCAGCTGTCCGAGCGGCCTCAGCGGTAGTTGCGGCGGTGGTGCGTAGCTCCGTGGTTGTGGCCTCTGCTTGGGCAAGCTTTGCCTCATGGGCCGCCCTCTCTGACACGGCAGCATCAGCAGCGGACTGCGCAGCCACCACACGGTCCTCCGCGGCCTTTGCCGCGGCTTCGAGCACGGTCCTCCTCAACGCCTCACTCGCCCTCGCCCCTGCAGCCGCCAGTCGAGCGGCCACCAACTGCATCTCCAGCTGGACCTTCTCGGTCTGGAGCTCCTCAATGGTGCACGCCTTCTTGGCACTGCAGCTTGCAAGCACCTGTTCCGAGTAGAAGGTCATCAACAGCGGCGTCTACAAGAACAGAGAGACAAAACCAAAATCGGGCTCGGCAAACTCACCATTGAGGCAGGAAGGACGAGCTCGTTGACCGCCTGCTCAGCCCACCTTAAGCCCCATTCAAGGTGGTGACGGGTCGTAGCCTCCTCGTCTTCGTCGTCGCGCGGCACCGCCTCATGGGTCCCGGTCCATGAAGAGCGCTCAAGTCCGAGGTTGTGCTCTCCCCTCTCTACAGCCGGGAAGGAGCGAGCTCCCGAGCTCTCCCCAACTTCTCGGACTGCAACCGGGGAGACGCTGCCCTCCACATCCTCGGTAGTTGCTGGCACCTACGCGTCTGGGCAGGGTGAGTCCATGATCACCACCATCTCCATGACGGGGACGGCGGGCTGGAGTGGTGGCCGGCATCATCTCGTCCGCTGAGGGCGCCGCCACGCTCATGGGAGGCATTGGGGGCACGATGGAGTCCGGCTCCGCCTCCGCCACGTTGGTCGTGGACACCTCGGGGTCGGCCCCGACCACCTTGACCGCGGTCGCAACCATGGAGGTAGGCGGCATGGGCGCCTCGACCACCGGCTCCTCCGGCGCCGACAGGCACCGTTCCAGCTCGGCCGCGAAGGCGATCGTGTCGCCACCCGAGAGGTTGGGCTCCTCAAGGTTGGTGGCCTCCTGGAGCTGAGCAGACGACTCGGGAACCGCCATCGCTTCGGCCCTGCTTCCGTCGGCATCCGACGCCGGGGGCGCGCCGGCCTCAGGAGCTGCTGACGCGCCGACATCGCGATCGATGGTGGGCGTCGCCAGGGGTTCGATCTCCTTGATGGCTGTCTGCCCCCCGATCCCTCCACCAACCTCCGACGCTGGTGGAGGCTCCACCACCTCATGGACCTCGACCACCTCGGTGGTCCTGCTCTCGACTTGCGCCGTCGTCGGCACGGGCGGAGAAGTCGCCGGGCGGGGGGCAGATGGAGGATTACGCGCACTCAGGACTGCGCGCTTCTGCAACGCAAGGCTTAGCACGCTGGCGTCAGAGCGCCTGGCACGAGAAAGCAAATCAAAAGGCGAACAGAAATCAAGAACAAAACAATGAGATGACGCGGAACAACACTTACGTGGAGGAAGTGACGCGGGCCCGCTTGATGGGCCTGGGAGCCGCGCCCGACGACTTGAGGGCTGGTCTCTTGCCCGCCGCTGCGTAAGAGGGTGGACTTCGACCTCCACCCGGGGCAAGGGGAACCTGCAGGGGCGGGGCCCCGCCACCCCGGATGACCAAGGACTGAAGGCGCCGTGGGGGTATGTTCGTGGCCTTCCCCTGCGGCGCACTCGGAGAAGGCGCCGGCGGTGTCGATCTCGCCTCGGACGGCGACCGCCTCCTCGGGGAAGGAGGAATGGCGGGAGCATGAATCGCGGTCCGCCGGCCGCCTGGACGAGTCGTCCCGTCGCGGAGAGCTCCTCCTCTCCCTCGGAGGCTGTTGGCTGATGGGGCCCGACCGAGAGCGGGTCACCCTCCTGTCCTCCTGGACGGGGTGTGGAGGTGGATACGAGCTGGAGCTCGTCCCCTGCTCACGGACGGTCGGCTCCGGCTGCCGTCTCGAGCTGGCCTCCGCGGCCTGCCGCTGAGCAGGGGGCGACGCAGACGGCGTCGACAGAGCACTCCAGTCGACACAAGTGCTCCCATCGTCACCGGACCGTGGTGGCGATGACGAGGGGTCCTCGTCTGAGGAGACAGCACTCTCCTTCAGCTTCCTGCGCTTGGCGCGGCGGTCGTTCCGCTCGCGCTTCGCGATCTCCTTTTCATTGTGCTTGGCCTTGCGATCAGCCCTCCTCCACTCCGCGGTGGCCTTGGAGCGATTCTGTATCGCATCCTGGGGGAGAGGAGGCTTCGCGGGTGATAGAGGCGGAGTGCCCGATCTTTCGGTGAGTGGAGATAACATCGATCTGGTGGGAGGCGACCCTCACGATCCGACTACGACGAGCGAGACTCGAAGCGCCAATGCAATCGCTGAACCAAGTCCCGATGGTTACCAACCTTGCTGGCGCAAGATCAGCCTGATCACGAAGATCGATTCCTGTACGCAATCGAAGAACAAACAAGAATCTGAGGCGAGCAATCTTAATTATCACTCGAAGATGGAGTTCTAAATCACAAAGGACAGCACATATTTGTGCGTGGTCTGGTGTAGCCAAAGCTAGATGTAAAACAAAACTCGAGTTGTAAATGATACAGGACTCTGACTAATAAACGGGGTGCAGCCCCTAGTGGAGGTGCGGCCAGCAAAGAGGGTGCCGCCCCTAGCATCGTGGGTGCGGGGGTGCCACCCTAGGCGCCCTCTTGGGCCAATCCTTGGCGCCCATGCACAAGGCCTCCTGTTGGGCCAGCCTTCAGTCTTCTGGACCTTCATTCTTCAGCATCATGACGAAGTTGAACTCTCTTGCACGGGCCCGAGTAATTAGCCTAGAAGGTGGCGCTGAAGAAGGTGCCACCGGCGCTGGAGTAGGAGAAGGTGCTGCTGGTGTAGATGTACTCGTGGTGGCCTCATCATCCTCCCCTTCTTTAACTAAAGTCGTCCTCGACGGCAATTCCTCATCCTCACCCAGATATGGCTTCAAATCTGCAACATTAAAACTAGTGGAAACACCAAACTCCGCAGGCAGGTCAAGGATATAAACATTATCATTAATCTTGGTTAGCACTCTAAAAGGACCAGTAGCACAAGGCAATAATTTAGAACAGCGCAAAGTAGGAAAACGATCCTTTCTCAAATGCAACCAAACCATATCACCAGGTTCAAAAGTAACATGTTTTCTACCTTTACTACCAGCAACTTGATATTTAGCATTAGCAGCAACAATGTTTTGGTGATTTTGTTCATGCAGGTTAACCATTTGTGCAACATGTGCAACAACATCTAAGTGTGGGGCGTCTTCAGCATCAAATGAAAACAAATCAATAGGCGCCCGAGGGATGTAACCATACACAATCTGAAAAGGGCACATCTTTGTAGAGGAATGCGTTGCATGATTATAAGCAAACTCAACATGAGGCAAGCAATCCTTCCAACGGTTCAAATTTTTATCTAAAACAGCCCTAAGCATAGTGGACAAAGTTCGATTAACCACCTCAGTTTGTCCATCAGTCTGAGGGTGACAAGTTGTACTAAACAGCAATTTAGTTCCCAATTTATTCCATAGAGATCTCCAAAAATGACTGAGAAACTTAACATCACGATCAGTCACTATTATATTTGGAATACCATGCAAACGAATAATCTCTCTAAAGAACAATTCAGCAACATTGCTAGCATCATCAGGCTTATGACAAGGTATAAAATGAGCCATTTTGGAGAATCGATCAACGACCACAAAAATGCTATCCCTCCCCTTCTTAGTTCTAGTCAATCCCAAAACAAAGTCCATAGAAATATCAAGCCAAGGGGAAGTAGGAACAGGTAAAGGCATATACAAACCATGGTTGTTCAACCGTGACTTAGCTTTCTGACAAGTAGTGCAACATGCAACAAGGCGCTCAACATCAGCGCGCATCCGGGGCCAAAAAAACTGGGCAGCCAGCACCTCATACGTTTTGTAGACGCCAAAGTGCCACATGAGACCGCCTCCATGCGCTTCCTGTAACAGCAAAAGATGAACCGAGCTAGCTGGAATACACAGCTTGTTAGCGCGAAATAGGAACCCGTCCTCTATGTGAAATTTGCCCCATGATTTGCCATTAATACAATGGGCAAAAGCATCTTTAAAATCAGCATCGTCTACATATTGATCTTTCACAGTTTGCAAGCCAAAGATTTTAAAATCTAACTGTGACAGCATGGTATAGCGACGAGACTAAGCATCAACAATAACAATGTCCTTCCCGTTCTTGTGTTTAATTATGTAAGGAAAAGACTCAATGAATTCTACCCATTTAGCGTGACGACGGTTCAGATTTGTTTGGGTACGACTATGTTTCAAAGCCTCATGATCAGAATGAATTATGAACTCGCGATGCCAAAGATAGTGCTGCCAAGTATGCAAAGTGCGCACTAAAGCGTAAAGCTCCTTATCATAAGTAAAATATTTCAGACTAGCACCGCTTAATTTCTCACTAAAATAAGCAACTGGTTTTCCTTCTTGTAACAAAACAGCACCTAGCCCAATATCGCTAGCATCGCATTCAAGCTCAAACACTTTATTAAAATCAGGCAATTGCAAAAGGGGAGCATGTGTTAACTTATCTTTCAAAGTGCGGAACGCTACCTCCTGCGAATCACTCCAAGCGAATAGCACATCTTTCTTTGTAAGCTCATGTAAACGCGCTGCAATGGAACTAAAATCATGAACAAACCTGCAGTAGAAACCTGCAAGTCCAAGAAAGCTCCGAATCTGTGTGACCGTCGTCGGTGTAGGCCACTCCTGAATGGCAGCAATTTTGCTACTATCGACCTCAATGCCCTGTGGAGTAACAACATAACCAAGAAACGAGACATGTTGTGTGCAAAAGATGCATTTATCCATGTTAGCAAATAAGTGGGCAGCACGCAACGCATCAAAAACAGCACTCAAATGTTCCGAATGGTCTTCCATAGATTTGCTGTAAATAAGGATATCATCAAAACAGACAACCACAAACAATCCTATGAAAGGTCACAAAACTTCATTCATCAATCGCATAAAAGTACTGGGAGCATTAGTCAATCCAAACGGCATAACCAACCATTCATATAAACCAAATTTCATTTTAAAAGCCGTTTTCCATTCATCATCCAATTTCATTTGAATCTGATGGTAGCCACTACGCAAATCAATTTTAGTGAAAATAATGGCACCACTAAGCTCATCTAGCAAATCATCAAGGCGTGGTATAGGGTGGCGATAACGAATGGTGATGTTATTAATAGCACGACAATCTACACACATACGCCATGATCCATCTTTCTTTGGAACAAGTAACACAGGAACTAAGCAAGGGCTAAGAGACTCGAATGTAACCTTTATCAAGCAATTCCTGCACCTGGCACTGAATCTCCTTCATCTCATCCGGATTGGTACGGTATGGTGCGCGGTTTGGAAGATGTGCGCCTGGAATGAGATCGATCTGGTGCTCAATGCCACGAAGCGGTGGAAGACCCGGTGGCAAAGCTTTGGGAAACACATCAGTGTACTCCTGCAAAATGTTAGCGACCGCAGGGGAAATATCCAAAGATGGTGCATCATCAAGTGAAATGAGCACACTAGAGCATACAAGTGCAAAGCATGGCAAATGAGCAGCACGTAGATCAGCAAAATCAGCACGCGTAGCAAGTAAAATAGGAGCATTCAACTTGATTTCAGTATTAACAGATGGCGACAGATCAAGTTGTTTAGCAGTTTTAGCGGCTCGAGCAAGATCATCTTTAACAATTTGTTCAGGTGTCATCGGATGTATGATTATTTTCTGACCCTTAAACATGAATGAATAATGATTTGAATGACCATGATGCAAGCTATCAATATAATATTGCCAAGGTCGACCAAGTAATAAAGAGCATGCTTCCATGGGAACATCACAATCTACAAAATCAGAATAGGCACCCATGGAGAAAGGAACACGCACAGAACGGGAGATTTTATTTTACCACCATCATTAAGCCATTGAATGTAATATGGGTTCGGATGCTTACGAGTGGGTAACGACAAGTTTTCTACTAGCATGGTACTCGCCAGATTGTTGCAACTGCCGCTGTCGATGATGATGCGAATCGACCGCTGCTGCACAACTCCCTTTGTATGGAACAAAGTGTGTCGCTGATTCTTCTCGGGCGGGGCGACCTGGGCACTAAGAACACGCTGCACTACAAGACTTTCATACCTATCGGAGTCGCCCGGGGTGACATGTACCTCCTCCTTAGCTGCATGGTCAGTGGCAAGCAATGCATGTTCAATTTCTTCAGAATCACTAGTAGAAGAGTACTCACCATCGTCACGAATGAGCAAAGTGCGCTTGTTCGGGCAGTCCCGAAACACGTGGCCAAATCCTCTGCAGCGATGACACTGAATATCCCGTGTACGGCCTGGGGAAGGGGCGGCGTCTGTGGGTGGGGCAGTGCCTGCCGATGTGGCCGTCTTCTCGCGCGGTGTAGTGGTGGGCGTGGATGGTGCTGGTGCAGGTGTGGATGACGAGTTTCTTCCTGCAAAAGGGTTAGAATATGTCTTCGAGTGTCGTCCCTGCACTTCACGTTAAGCTTTGCAAGCATATTCAAATAATTGAGTCATATCATGATATTCCTTATAATCAAGTATGTCCTGGATTTCGCGGTTTAAGCCACCACGAAAACGTGCCATAGCAGCACCGTTGGTCTCCAATATCCCAGAACGAATCATACCTTTTTGTAACTCTTGGTAATAGTCCTCAACAGATTGAGAACCTTGTTGAAAACACTGCATCTTATTAAGCAAATCACGAGCATAATACGTAGGCACAAATCGATGACGTATAGCAGTTTTTAATTGATCCCAAGTGGTCGGAATGGCAGTGGGATGTTTAATTTTATACTCACGCCACCAAATTAAAGCAAAATCAGTAAATTCACTAATAGCAGCTTTAACTTGAGAATTGGCAGCAATATCATGGCCTGGAAATTTTTGTTCAACCTCTAACTCCCAATCAAGATATGCAGCAGGATCATATTTACCATTAAAAGGTGGGATTTTAAATTTAATTTTAGAAAAAGAATCATTACCGGGGCGGCGTGGCACACGGCGGGCACGACCGCGACTGCCGCCGGCATCCTGCTCCGAATTACCGCCATAGGCCTTCTGCAAATCAGTGATCGTTGTGTGCATCGCATCGAGTCGGGCCACGAGAGCGTCGAGTGTGGTCTTGGTGGCCGTCTGGGCGAGGTCGACCTGATCGAAACGGTCGGTCGACGTAGTGCTCGTTGAGTCCAGGCGTTCATGTATCATCCGAATGTCCCCGGCTAGTCCTTCAACTTGTGCTCGCAAGTCTTGCAGCGGATCAGCCCCGGCGCCTTCATCTGCCATGGTTAGCGCAAACATAAAAACAAAATGAAGACAAAAACAGGGTGGGACAGCTCACAAAGGCGCTCACACTAGTGCTGTTATCAAATTCTTATCCGTTTTTACCACACACACAGGGGCGACCTGCAACCAACCGGTGGAACTCGCGAAAGATTGGAGGAGCGATTGCCTGGAGAAACAAAATCTGCTCGTCGTAGAAATATGTGGAGTTCTAGGTAGGCTGTACTCAAATCAAGGATTAGCACAAGCAAACAATAATGCAAAGTTGAATAAGAGTGCTAAACATGTCACAAAAGATGCTGGTTATAAGTGAAATCGAAAGAACAGCAAGGAAGATGGAGAGGGTGCACCAATTTGCTGTCTTTTTTGCTTCTGTTTTTTTTTGCGGAGTCCTCAAAAACTGATAATATGAACACAGAGGATCTCAAATAGCAAGTTGCAACACACACTTTTTCCGAAAGTACAGGGGTATTCTGGCAAAAAAAATGAATATGGCACAGAGAAAGAGAGGAAGAGAAGCTGGTAAGGCGTGGGGGAAGAAGGGGAAAGGCGTGCGTGGAACAGGGCGGGAAGACCCAAGGGGGAGCACGGCGCGCACAGGAACACCGAAACGAGTCCTTTTCCTTCTCCCATTTGGACTCTTTCTTTCTTTTTTTTTCTTCTTTTTTTTCTTTCCTTTTTTTGATAACTTTTCCTTTTTTTGGACTTTCCAACATAGGGAGGGAGAAACACGGAAGGGGAGCGAGGGGGCTCGCGACGTGCCGCCCGAGTCAGAGACCGAGGCGTTAGGGAAGGGGTGTTCGCGAAGGGGGGGAGTCCTACAGCGGTGCATGGGGGGCGAGTGGTGTGGTGGGTCAGCGGAGAAGAACTAGGGTTAGAATCACAAGTAACCAGCAACGATTGAACGAACAAAGCACGCAAACTCAATAAAGCAAGTTATTTAATGAAAGTGCGAGGCTAAAAGGGTTGCTGGGACAAGGATCTAACCTAAAAACAAATTTTTTGTTTGGTTTTTGTGGACTGTAGGAAATAAAAACACTCGATAAACTCACCGATCAACCTGGAAAGCTAATACCGCTTGATAGAGGCGGAGTGCCCGATCATTCGGTGAGTGGAGATAACTTGGACCTAGTGGGAGGCGACCCTCACGATCTGACTACAACGAGCGAGACTCGAAGTGCCAATGCAATCGCTGAACCAACTCCCGATGGTTACCAACCTTGCTGCCGCAAGATCAGCCTGATCACAAAGATAAATTCTTGTACGCAATCGAAGAACGAACAAGCATCTGAGGCGAGCAATCTTAATTATCACTCGAAGGTGGAGTTCTGAATCACAGAGGACAACACGTATTTGTGCGTGGTCTGGTGTAGCTAAAGCTAGATGTAAAACAAAACTCGAGGTGTAAATGATACAGGACTCTGACTAATAAAGGGGGCGCAGCCCCTAGGGGAGGTGCGGCAAGCAAAGGGGGCGCCGCCCCTAGCGTCGTGGGTGCGGGGGTGCCACCCTAGGCGCCCTCTTGGGCCAATCCTAGGCACCCATGCACAAAGCCTCCTGTTGGGCCAGCCTTCAGTCTTCTGGGCCTTCATTCTTCAGCATCATGACGAAGTTGAACTCTCTTGCACGGGCCCGAGTAATTGGCCCAGAAGGTGGCGCTGAAGAAGGTGTCGCCGGCGCTGGAGTAGGAGAAGGTGTTGCTGGTGTAGATGTACTCGTGGTGTCCTTGTCAGCGGGGGTAGGTTCCGCGGGCCTCAGCTAAGAACAAGAAAAGGAAAAGAAATCAATACGAGAGACAGAAGCTCCGAGAAGATGTTAACAACCAAAGAATCCAAAACTAGTTGGAAGATTAGTCGGGAAGGAGAATGACTTACGTATTTCTTGGTCCCCTCTTGGGGGAGCATGGGCAGAAGCCGCGACGGAGGCCACGAGTATGACGCCCTCCCGATGGCCAGCCCCACGTGGCGCTGGATCTCATCCAGTGAGGGCAGCTCGGGTGGCGTCACGGTCCCTTCGAAGGGAGCCTTGTTGGGCGTCATCTGGCAGATGCACAGGGGCCGCCGCAGGAGCGGGACGATCCCCAGCGCATGGTACTGGCCGATGACGGCCGCCAAGTCGATCCCGGCATCGCGCAGCCGGGATAGCACCACCCAACAATCTTTGAGCAGCTTCTCCTGCTCCGCCTCCGGGGCCCCGTAGCTCCAATTCTTCGGCGCCTCGGCGATGGAGGCGCCTGTATACTCTGGTAGCGAGAGCTCGAGGTCGTTCTTAAGATAGAACCACCCTTTGTGCTAGCCGCTGTTGGAGCTCGTCAACATGAAGGGGCTGTACTCCTCCCCCCTGCCCTGCTTCATCCGGAGGTTGGCGCACCTGATCGTCACCGGGAGCGCCTTGTCCTTCAAGCAGACGAACTTGAAGAAGTACCGGAAGAGGCGCTAGTGAGCCCCCACTCCTAGGTACCCTTCACACAAGGCCTCGAACCCCCGTAGTGCTGGATGTTGTTCGGGTTAAGGTGCTGGAGTTGAAGCCGTTACTCCCAGAGCACCGCGCGGATGAACCGTCCGGCGGGGACAGAGAAGCCGCGCTCATGGAACACCACGAACGAGATGATGTAGCCCGGCGGCGGACGCGGGACGGACTCGCCCCCCGGCACCTTCCACTCCTCGGTGGCGGTGGGCTCCGGCAGCTGACCGGCGGCAACGAGACGCTGGAGAGTCGCCCGCGTGACGTTGGAGCGCATCCAGTTCAACATGGCACCGTCAAGTTTTGGGGCGCGGCGCGACTGGAAGAAACTGCAGCGGCGCAGTGGATGCGAAGAGAAGAAGGGCAGGCGGCGCTGGCTATGGTGGAGATTGGGGGAGCAAATGGGTTCAAACTATCCCGGTGCGCGGTTTATAACGAGCGAACGTGGACGCCGGCCTTAAATGCTGGCCCCACCACACCGTAAAACCGCCCGCTCAGAAGGCGCATCCCCCGAGGTGACAGCCGCACGCCCGCGTGACGATTCGATGCCAGATGGGCCCGCGAATCTGAACCGACTGCGCGTCGTCCACTCCAACCGTCATATCAGCCACGTCAGCCACGACCATCATGACGGGCGCAACCGCCGATGCGGCCACGACCGCCTTGACCGGTGATTTCGAAACGACAACAACAACATTTCAAGATTAAAACCCCACAAGCGAGTCTACAACTCCCTAGTGTGCTCGGGGGCTAGATCCAGTGGATGCGCTCGCGCGCACCCACCAAGCAAATCTAGAAACAAAAAACTACCACGACACCCCTTCGTCTCTGAACCTGTGGGTGAGTCCTTGACTCCCACCCCAGGCTCGGGGGCTACTGACGAGGGCCTGGATTAGGGCCTCCTAAGCGACAAGATAATCACCTTTGAGATGGAGTCTTCTGACACCATTGACAACGTTAAGGCTAAGATCTAGGACAGGGAGGGATGTAGATCTTCATCAAGACCCTCACTGACAAGACTTCCTCTTCTCCGAGTACTCTCTGCCTTGTCTCCAAGTACTTTCCGCCTCGCACGATTACTCTCCGCCTCGCACGAGTGTTCTCCGCCTCGCACGAGTGCTCTCCGCCTCGCCCGAGTGCTTTCCGCGTCGCCTCTGAACACTCGTTCACACGAGTAGTTTCCGTCTCCGACTAGGACGGGGCCCACACGAGGATGTCGGAGCACGGGATCAGGGGCCCCACACGAACGTGGTGCCGCTCCAACGCTCGGGCTTCCCCGCAACGACACGCAAAGCTCTAGTCCTCCACGCCATGCAAACACCCCAGCTGGCGGAACGCGAGGGCGGCTTGTTCTGACAGAGGCCGTAATGACGCACTGTACGCTCGCGTGGCCTCCAACAAGCCGTCCCGTCCAAGCCCTGCTGCACGCCACCCCGTCAGAGCAGGTACTCAATTACCATCTACGGGCGGCACCTACCTACACTTAGGCCATAACATGGCGGGCCTAATCAACACTCAAGTGGGCTGAGTCATCAAGGGAACTACTCGGAGGAGGCGCCAAGTACCCAGAATGTACAGTGCCGCTCGCACACGCGGCAGTCTCCAACGCCACTATAGCTCAACGCCCTTCAATGCCTCCTGACGGACGTCGACGTTGGAAAAGACCCCCAAATACCGTAGCACTGTAGCACTTTTTTGTTTTCCCTCTTTGCCCCTCACCCTTGCATCTATAAAAGGGGGAGGAGTGCAACCGCTTGAGGGGCTGACCGATCACATAGTTTGTAACCCCTACTACAGACATCCCTGGCATAAGAACACAACTACTCGGAACTGGATGTAGGGTATTACTCTCCGGAGGCCCGAACCAGTATAAACACTCGTGTCTCTCGTGCTAACCATCAGGGTCCAGTACACGATCCGTTACAAATTTACTGCCGGTGGTAGAGAACCCCGATAATACGTGAAAAGCTAAAAGCAGGCAGATTCCGCCGGTGACGCAGAGATACATCACTACCAGCATCCAGCGAATCTGCTCGAACATCTCCAGAAACTGAATCATGGTCGGTGGTGTCGGCTCGGGGTCTTCTTCTGATCTTCCTCCGAGCCTTTTCTTGGTGTCGTTTGAAGAGAATGGAGAGGGCTTTGCTCAGCGAGGAATGGGCAGACGGCGGAGATGGTTGGTGGCGATTGCCCAGAACAGTCGGAGGAGAAAGGATGAGTGACGGTGAAATCAAACTCAACTGGGAGGAGAGATTTGAAACTGGCGGCATTGAGGAAAGGTTTCCTTTTTATGCTGCGGTAGAATTGTAATGGTCGTCCAAGATCATTTGCGGCAGGGACTGACAGAGTGATCCGGTGGTGACGGCACGTGTCTCGATATTGCTTGTCCGCGAGAGAGAGCTCGGCGACGTGATCGCGGCTGCGGAAAAGAGATGGTAGGGCGACTCTATGGCGTCGTGCGTTCGTGGCGCTGAAAAGGATGAAGTTCAACGGTCCGGAGAAACGATCGTGCTGACGGCGTGAACAGGAGAAGGTTTCGGAAGTTCACCATCTGGGTTTAAACTTGTTGTCACGAGAATTTTTGTCCAGAGACTCTATTGTTCCTTTGCCGTTTGATCTTCCGATCCCTAAGATTTGGAGGGTATGATCACGGACCATAGATTGAGAGGTGGTGGGATCTCTCGTATCGTTGACCTTTTAGATAACCTTGACTGCTCAGGAAACACTACTACTTCTTCTTCCACTTAGCCGGTTGACTTGCAATCTTGTGCAAAGATTGTTGCGATTGAATGGACGGATAGTCAACTTTGACAGGTTGCATAGAAATTTTGATGAAGAAAGAGAAGGCTAGTAAACAATGTTTGTCCAATTTGTTTACTATGATTTTTGGTTTTATTCAGAAGAGCAACAAGTGGGGTGACGATGGATAAGGATTTCCATCCTCAGGATTGAGGTTAGGTCCATGCCAACACTGGGTTGATATGGGATTTCGGAAAACACTTGCTCACTGGTTACTTAATTAGGTGAGCTTGATGACATCATTTCTTTTATTAATGATGCAAAAACTTTCATTTAACTTGCTGAGATGTACCAACTGAACCTATGGTTGTACAACTAAGCATGTGGTATACGTGTGCATAAGGGAATGGTGCACACGTTGATGCTCATGACATGGTGCATAGGGTAGCATGCACGTGGGGATGAGCATATGATGTTGGTGCATATGACACATGGTGCATATGCTATGATGCATAGTGCAAGATGCACATGATGGGTGCATGATGCATGTGGCATGATGCACGGGTTTGTGAATGCACAATGTACATGTTCATGAGATATGGTGCTCATGTCATAAGGTTAGCATGCATGTTTTCCCTTAAAATACTTGAAAAGAGGTTTGGAACATAAGGTTGAGAAATATTTTCTGCGACGGGTTGCATTCTCACAACGAAGATACCTAGCGCGCACCCAATGATAATCACATGGCTGCAGCACACGTGATACCCTAGGTTCCGACGCGGCACCTTTGTCATGAAATGGCAACGTTACCGATCAAAACAAGGGTGGAATAGAGAGATTTAAATCTTAAGGTACATGCATGTTAGTCTTCCAAGGGTTATCATGCACATGTTGTATACTGCATGATCATGCTGGTGAATGGTTTCATGAAGAGGGTGAGACATGCAACAACTTAAGTACTTTAATTACTCCTTATTCATATTTCATTTACTTGCACATTTGTGTGAGCAAGCTAAGAATAGAAGCTCAGGGTCGGTCAACTCAAGGGAGTACGACACAGAAAGTTTGTTACGGGGAAAAAAACTGAATACTCCTAGGATATTTAACCGAAACTCTCATTGTTGATTAGAGATAAAATCTTCCACATAATCTGACTTTGGTATTCACTTGATTCAAGATGTGATCACAACAGCATTATGCAAACATCCCTCAATTTGCGGTGATAAGGTGTTTATTCACAACATTACATCAATGTCAAGTTCGGAAACATCACAACATATTAGGTTACAGTGCAGTCAAGCTGCGAAAGGCATACTCCTAGGTCAACCTACATCAACATCCTTCCAAAAGCAGTTGCACACCTAGAGTATGTCTTTCTACTACAATAATTCAGCACAAAATTACCCCTTTACCAGCAGATTGGCTTCTACTGGAATCGACTAGCCTTAGCTTCACCTTTTCTTATTCAGCCGACTCAAGGTGAAACAAGCTCAAGGGAAGGCGGGTCCAGACTCTACTCCCGACTCTCCCTGAGAGTCCCCTGGGTCTTCTTCCTCTTCTAGTTCAGGAGCTACAGGAGGTGCTGTTGCGGCTTCTAGCTGATTCTCTAGGTCCAACATGTACTGGTCATTATGCTGTAGCATGAATTTCTGCTCGAGAATGGTTTGACCCATCTCACGCATTCTTCTCTTATCCTTGTGTCTTCTTTTCTTGAGAGACGCTATCTGAGCTCTAGCTTCTTCCAACTCTAGTGCATTATTATCCCCTTCCAGAACGTGCTGCCTATAGATTTGGTGTCTATAGAACACACCTTCTCCCACCATCAGTTGATAAGTGTCAAACATGGCCTTGGAGAAGCGGGCTGAGGTAGCAAGATCAGGATTGTAGTGAGCATTGCCTTGTGCGGGGAGAAATGCTTCACGTTCCACTCATTGCCCGGAGTATTCTGCTCCAACGGGAATCACTTTGGCTGCAGTACCAGCTACTGAGGCAGAATGCTTCCCACAAAAGGTGGTGAGAGCTTCAAGAGCGACCTTCTGAATGGTGTTGGGCATCGTCAAGCCTAGGGCTGTACAGTCCCATTCTTCCCAGTCAAGATTCATCGGACAAGTGGGGATCTTCACTTTTATTTGCCAATGAAGGATTTGTCCTAAAGTCATGAATTCGCGTCCCGTGTACTCTGGGTACGTGGTATATCCAAAGTCCCATAGGGTGTCCCACAGAAGTGCAGGAAATCCACCCTCCTGGAGGCAGTTCAAGGAAGTCCACACCGGCGTGTTAGCGGTGGATCCGGAGTTGGACATCTGAATAAAGTGACAATTGTAAGAATTCTGATGAAAGATTGTGCACAAGGATGAATTCATAACTTTGATAGCGAGTTGCATGCAAAAGTCACACTAAGGAATCCATCTTCCTTGAATTCTTAAGTAGATACTCAGGAACGAATTGGATCCTTATGTGGGTAAAATCTGGGATTGCCATCTATACGAAGGTATAGAGTATGCCCAAACTCAATGAGCATGACATACCAACGGCATAAGTTCTGTTAGTTGTGAACAAAAATTCATAACTCAGAAACTATAGTCCCAAAAATTCTCAAATTTTTGTAGCAACTTTGCAAGGTTATGAGGCACATTTGTGGTATTCAAGGGTAGTTCTGGATCAGATAGGAACATGCTTGAAAAATTGCAAGTTCAGAGTGAGGTTTTCAGGAAAAACAGCAAGACAGGGTGTCGCTATTTTGGGCATAACTTGAGGTCTATAGCAGCTATGATCATGAAATTTTGGAATCAAAAACTAGATTAGATATGGAGCAACTTTGCTATAGATCCTCTAGTCAAGTTCTTTTTAGAATAGAAGGTAAAAATTGAGCAACAGATCCCTCTACTAGTTGTTTATCAACAAGCAACTATACCTGCAACCTATTTTAAACATCCATAGAGCAAGGTAACACTGTAGAGAGCATATCACTTGATTGAGTACAACATTTTAGGGTTTAACAAAATTTTAGCATGGTGCAAAAGCGTCACATACGTCCTCACACGACGATCAAGCCAAAAATCGAAGTTAGTACCGGTGGCAGGGCTTTTATACTTCTCTCCCTATAATAACTAGTTGGGGCTACACTTTGGTCACATAACGATCGTACAAAATGTGGTTAGTGTACCTGCAGAAAAAGAACCTTCCGTGCCAGCACGTCACGGGAGCGTCCACATACATTACCATTCACTATAGAAATGGTATCCATGCATTTTACACCGCATAGACGGCGTCCAACCTGAGACACGCCCCTTTTGAATGGAGGGTGTCCCCCTTCGCATGTTCGTAATGCGGAATCATGCACACGTATAGCAAAATGTGGCGACATCACAACCCATGACATGTTCATCTTGAATAGAACATGGCATCCTTCGTATGACTTGCATACGTAGCACACGTAAAAAACACGTGCTCATCCAACCGAGAAGATAGGATCCGTGGAATGGATTTCCCTATCGACCCTCGCATACTCGTGATGCGGTATCACACACGTATGAAACACGTGGCTTAAGAAGTGCTGGAAGTTAGCATAAATAAACCATATATACTTAGCCACCTTAAAAGAACCCAAAAATTCCCTCTAGGGCCTTTCGGTCTAAACGTTCCTTAACGATCCAACGTATTTAAAAAATCCAATCAATCTTGGTAAGTTTTAATTGTAAATCATTTTAATTATGATTAAACTAATTACTCTGGTGTATACGGATGCTCTGATACCAACTGTGACAACCCCATCTGAGATAAGTCCGTACTATCACTTAGACCGATCCACTTTGGTCATTAAGCGATAATAAAGATTTATTCTGTTGAGTGTTGCCGGGTCATAGCCCGGTAAATCACTTGTAAACCGCACAGAGGATCGAAACGCATACATTAAAACCCCCACGAAGGAGAGTCTAGAGTACCTTACAATTTAATACTAATCTTTCCCCGTAGGGTCAACTATTACAAATAATTATTCGTAAAATAATAACCCATGGTTCAGAGTTTTAAAGGACAGCGGAAATAAACTATGATAACTTGGCATCATGAGGGCCACCCATAACACCATTATGCTTCGTCATCCACCCATTCCAGCTCCCAGCCGGGCGGGATTGCACCAGACCAAACATTATCACCTGAAAACAACATATATAGCAAGACTGAGTATACTAATACTCAGCAAGGCTTGCCCGTCTAAAATAAAAGACTTATCCTTCAATTTATGCATGGCTTTTGGCTAGTGGGTTTGTTTTGCCAAAAGCGACTAAAGCGTTAATCCTTACTTTCAATATTTTAGCTCAATTTCTAGTAGACCAATTATTACTAGATAAGCAACTAATTCAACAATACTTGGGCAAACAATTAATCAAACATCAAGTTTATCAACATTTCATCCTGTAGGGATTATCATGGATAGAGGGTTAAGCAATCTCGGATAACGGTGAGAGGCCAACAATCGATCGATTAATAACCTTGCAAGGTGAACCTAAACATACGGGAGAAATCCCTCACAAAGAGTGTTTTCAACCAAACGGTTCCCATCATTCCTCGGATTAGGATCAGATGCCACAGTCCAAGGTACGAGGCTAGCTGGCATGCCTCACACTAGCATCCAGCGTCATGATGCACCACAGGTAGCTAGCCTGGGGCAGCAGCCCAAGATTAGTAGCCTAAAGTTCCTGCCCTGTATCGATCAGGTACTAGGTTTATCGTACCCATGTCCGAAAATGTTTATTACTTTCAAATGCTTAATCTCTTAACCATTGGACTGGAGCCCACAATCCCATGCTCTTACCACGTGAGCAATTCAATTTAATTCGTCTTATGATTCCAACATAAGAACCTATCAGTGTGAGCGAAGTACATCACTCGACTTGTACCGGGTCCTTAGTGCAAAGCAACTATCGACCTAGCATACTAGTAAAAGATCATAGGTACTTATGGATAATGCATCTAGGGTTTCCATTCAACTCCTGAACGTAAATACACATATATAATCGAGCATAAATTCAAAAATTGCAAAAAGGGAAAACACATAGGTATATGTTAACCGGGGCTTGCCTTCACTAGCAAGTTAGTAAGCACACTTCCGACTTGGTTCGGGTCTTGCTGCAGGTCCACGTAGTTGATTCCTTCCCCCGTACGGTCCGTCACCTCAATCCGGGACGAACTTGGGGCTAACGTCGGAAGGTTCTACACGTAGAATGCATATGCAAAAGTTAATTGGTGATGTGAGTTTATTCCTTTACAAAACATTACATGGCAATGTAAGGTGTTGAGTTTTCCATATTCGTTAAAATAGAATATATTCAGCATACTCTTCCATAAAGATTATTCACGCAATAATTATTAATTAATTATTTCAAAGGTGATTGTGTGCATATTTATGAAAACAATTTAAAATTTCCACACAAACCAAAGAGTTACATTTCAGAGGTCTAAAATAGCATTTCTTAGGGATAAAGCACACACAAACTTTTAAAGAAATGATTTCTTCACCTATCCTTTTATATTTACTAATTTCATTCCAAAAATCATTCTGGTAAAACTATGCAGTAACACACAGTGAAACTTTTTTGTGAAAGCACATAGTACTACGACAGAACCACTATTAAATTTTCATAACATCCAGAGCCATATGCAGAGCCTGAAAAATACCACACTTTATGCATAGCAAAAGCAATAATATTAAATACAGGGAAAACTACTCATGCACTAGTGCTCAAAATTTACACAGAGCCTCTAGACACTAAAACTAGCTTACACACAAAAATTTAGCTTCAGAACCTATTTACGCGGTGGTCTCTATCATCACGGCGATCATCCCGACAATAAGGTTGCCTATCCCGGTCATCACGCCAATCAGGTCGGCGGTTCCAGTTGTTGTAGCGTCGGTTGTTGTTGTAGCGGTTGTCACTGTTGTTGGTCTTTTTCGTCGGCTTCGGCTCTTCTGGTACGCTAAGGGCGCGCTTTAGCTCTACGCAATCGCGCATAGAGTGCTTTGCCCCATGGTGGAACTGGCAGATGTCGTCGAGAGTCAATTGGAATTCTTCGCGCATGAAGCTGGAGTTTGCCATTAAGACCTCATTGGAGCGCTTGCGCGACTTTCCACCAACTTCAGAAGCCAGGGCCCCGGACATCTCGTCGGTTCTGATTCCCTTAAAGTCGTGGACAACTGCGTCTTGGATATCCACGAGCTTCTCAACGTATGCCATGATGATGAGGACATCCTCCACTATTACCCGTTGGCAAAGACGCAACAAATGGGCCACCGAGTGGCCCAAGTTGTAGTCGGGCGGCGACCATGTGAGCCTCATTATCCCACCTTGCTTAGCTTGGGAGGAGGAAGCCACCTTAAAAGGGAGAGCCACCCTTCCCCTATCAGACTAGTCTTTTGGGGTGATTGGGCCTTTCCCTGAGGGGCACACCAGAGTTGCGGTTCAGCGATTGCATTGGCGCTTCGGGCTTGCCTGTCGTAGTCAGATCGTGAGGGTCGTCTATTCAGTGTGGGCACACCAGAGTTGTGGTTCAGTGATTGCATTAGCGCTTCGGGCTTGCTTGTCGTAGTCGGATCGTGAGGGTCGTCTATTCGGTGTGTCATGCTAAACTTCATCGGGCTTTCCAATCCAATCCTGCCTGGGCCGGACTTATCATTTGGTATCAGAGCTGGGCCCTTGTTAAGAAGGGGAGAATGATGAGGACATCCTCCACTATTACCCGTTGGCAAAGACGCAACAAATGGGCCACCGAGTGGCCCAAGTTGTAGTCTGGCGGCGACCGTGTGAGCCTCATTATCCCACCTTGCTTAGCTTGGGAGGAGGAAGCCACCTTAAAAGGGAGAGCCACCCTTCCCCTATCAGACTAGTCTTTTGGGGTGATTGGGCCTTTCCCTGAGGGCACACCAGAGTTGCGGTTCAACGATTGCATTGGCGCTTCGGGCTTGCCCGTCGTAGTCGGATCGTGAGGGTCGTCTATTCGGTGTGGGCGCACCAGAGTTGCGGTTCAGCGATTGCATTGGCGCTTCGGGCTTGCCTGTCGTAGTCGGATCGTGAGGGTCGTCTATTCGGTGTGTCATCCTAAACTGCATCGGGCTTTCCAATCCAATCCTGCCTGGGCCGGACTTATCATTTGGTATCAGAGCTGGGCCCTTGTTAAGAAGGGGAGAATGATGAGGACATCCTCCACTATTACCCGTTGGCAAAGACGCAACAAATGGGCCACCGAGTGGCCCAAGTTGTAGTCGGGCGGCGACCGTGTGAGCCTCATTATCCCACCTTGCTTAGTTTGGGAGGAGGAAGCCACCTTAAAAGGGAGAGCCACCCTTCCCCTATCAGACTAGTCTTTTGGGGTGATTGGGCCTTTCCCTGAGGGGCACACCAGAGTTGCGGTTCAGCGATTGCATTGGCGCTTCGGGCTTGCCCGTCGTAGTCGAATCGTGAGGGTCGTCTATTCGGTGTGGGCACACCAGAGTTGCGGTTCAGCGATTGCATTGGCGCTTCGGGCTTGCCTGTCGTAGTCGGATCGTGAGGGTCGTCTATTCGGTGTGTCATGCTAAACTGCATCGGGCTTTCCAATCCAATCCTGCCTGGGCCGGACTTATCACATGAGGTCGGTGATGGTCTTGGCTCCGGCCTCATGGATCTTCTCGAAAAGCTTGATGTTGGTGACGCCTTTATTGTATGCAGCAATAACGTCGTCATCCTTGACACCACCATTGAGCTCGTTATGGTTCTCGAAGAACAGATTGGTGTAGTCCTAGTGGGTTTCACCAGTCTTCATGGTCACCCTTGCGAGGTGATGCGTGTTGCCCGGTCGGTTGTAGGTCGCCTGGTAGTTCGTAGTGAACAGCCGTGACAGACTTGCCCAGGAGGAGATGCACTCTTCTAGTAAGTTATTAAGCCACAAGAGTGGCGCTTTGCCCATCACTAGGGGGAAGTATCCCGCCATGTGGTCTTCATTGCCTCCCGCTGCCTGAGCAGCTATGGTGTACATCTTGAGCCAAATACTCAGGTCGGAGCGACCGTTGTACTTGTCAATGTTGGGCTTGAACTCCTTGGGATAACGCAAGGTCCGGAGACATCGCGAGAAGGCTGCGAAGTTGTTGACGTTGCTGGAGCCTGGTGGGTCTGCAGCAAGAGGTCCCTCAGGGACGACGTACTGGTCATCTGGCACGCCGTTGATTTGGTCGTAGTTGGCACGGCGTTGTAGCTCTACATCATGCATCGCCCGGAGATCGACTGCTTGCAGCGGGTTGTTGGCATTAAGAGGGTCTGGGGGACTATTAATGCGGTTGTAGTTTGCATGGCGCTGGATCTGGTGCTCGTCTCGTCGTGGCTGCTGGAGCTTGTGTGACCTGGGGCAGCACGTTCCCTGCAGCTTGAGGTCCTGCAGCTTGTTGTCCTGCAGCTTGAGGTCTTGCTCCGGCATTAGGTTTTTGCACCACCTCGTTTTCGCCACCTCCCTCTTCAGCCGCGGGCTGTTGAGGAGATTGTCCAGCATTGTTGTTGTTTCGAGGTTCGAGGTCGTACCAACCTACTCCTTGAGTGCTGGGTGCGCGACGACCTGTTGTAGCCTTGGCTTCTTTCTTCCACTTGGGCCGTGGCGACTTTGATCTTGGCGATAGCTCGCCGTATCTGTGGAGTATCAGCCATGAGTTGGATCTCCGCCATAGCTGCCCCCTAGTTGGCTTGGGGGAGTTGAGGACTTCATGGCCAGCTTCTTCAAAGTCCCTCTGAAGGTCACGTGGACGCATGCGATGCCGAGGTGGTGGCATCTGTTGTTGTTGTCCCTGCTGTTGTTGCTGTTGCTGTTGCTGCTGGGCTACGCCTCGACCCGCAGGGGGTAGGCCATTGCCATTATTCTGCGTGTTGTCCTGAGGCACCGCACCACCACCAGTCGTGGCGGCGGCCTGAGCCGCTGCGTTGGCCTGGTCGAGTTCGGCCTGGTGGCGTAGAGCTCGATTGGCATTGTCAGCTTCACGTTGTGCGCGTTGAGCGCCAGTTTCACCATCCGGAGCTGGCACATCCGTTGAGACGACGAGGACCTCGCGATTTGGGAGACCGCGACGTGCCAAAACCTCATCACCGTAGGTGTTGGGCGTGAGGATGACATGAGCGACCTGGAACTCGCCACAGTCCGGAGACTGCGCGGGAAGATGGATCGGGCGACCTGGGGTCGCTGCAGGAGGTGTAGGTCGGCGAAGCTTCTTCAAAGCACGCCACTGACAGGCAGTGTGCTTGGCTTTCTTATGGAGAGGGCAAGGATCATCTGGGAGGTCCATGCGGTGCCCGCAGGCTAGAGCCTGAGGGGTAGTCGAGTCCGACCCAGATTGGATCCGGATCTGCTTCTTCACACGGTCGAAGAACACACAGACTGTGTTGCACAGGCCAAAAGGCATGTGAGTTGGAGTCAGCTTCAGACTGCTAGAGCGCTAGACGCTTTTGCAGATCTTTATCGTGTCCGCAAGCATGGTTGCGACACGATCGAGCCCCGCGATGAGATCGTGAGGTGTGGGTGGGTGGGTTTCTGTCAGCGAGTCGGATTCAACCTGCTGAACGGAGTTGACCGCGGCATTGTCAAGGACGACTAGGCCGGCGGCTGAAACAGCGGATCGCGACGGCATGGAGCCGAAGCTGATGTCGACAGGGTTGGCGAGGAAGTCCGCCATGCTAACGGGGAAGATGACGCCGTTGAACGAAGTCATCGAAGTCGCACAGAGAACTCTAGATCTGCCCCTACCTGACGCGCCAACTGTTAGAGGTTTAGATCTGCAGAGTCCACAGGGGGTCAACCTCAGTGGTTTAGATTCGGATGGGGGTGATCTAGTGCTAAGGACTCGATGGTTATGCGAGAGCACATGGAACACGACGAGTTTATACTGGTTCATCAGGCCTCCGGAGAGTAAATCCCTACGTCCAGTTGTTGGTGTTGATTGCTTGAGGATTGCATAGTTACAATGATGGACGCCCGGCCCGCCTTATATTGACTAGCGGACGAGGTCGGTCGCCCAGAGTCCTGGTCGGTTAGGACCAGGAGACCTAAATCTAGTTGATTACAAATATTTCCATATTCCCCGGACTGCCTGTTGGATCCATCGCCATCTTGTCATACACTCCAAGTCTTGTAGTCGTTCCGAATAAGGTATTGAGGAGGTCGTGTGGGCCATAGATCAGGTCTATTGGGCCCACTACCAAGTCGGTTGGTCTTCTGGTGGGTCGGACCCACTTGTCGGGGATGGCTGTGAGACTGGTCAGTGGGTACTCAAGGGTACCCATGTCCCACAGCTTCTATACCACAAGTTAATGTTGTCTACTTCCTCAAATTTAGACTCAAAATACATATTGCCAAATATTATACATGATTCTTGTTCCAACATTCGAAAATGCATCTCCATTTTGACTTCTGACTGAATCTTGTTCTTCAGATCCACATCAAGTGGGAGAAGCATATTTCAGATAATCTCTTATAGTGGGCCACACTTGTTGATAAAAAATGATAGAATGAATTAAAATATCTTTCATCCACTCTTGGAAGCGGCTTCTGCATTCTTTTCAATTAGTGTTTAATTTTGTAATGGAAAGTGTGTCACTTCATTTGCCATATTAAGTGTGCTTTGGTTAGAACATAAAAATCTTACTTAAGTAGGCTTTGTGTGGCCCTATCTATGCCAGACCATATGATTGCATTTTTAGTTAATTGATAGATTTCATTTGTTTCTATGTATATACAGGATGCTTGACATACTAGGAAGTTTCTCATAAGGATTATTGCTTTTCACGCTTTGATGGAACAACTCCCATGAATGCACGACAATTGCTAGTGGATGAGTTCAACAGAAGCCCTAGCAAACAGGTGAATTTGGTACTTCTATCTAACAAATTTTGGAAGAGGATAGTCGACTTAAGTGGTAACTTCTGTATACAGGTTTTCGTCATATCTACTCGGGCAGGTAACTTAGGTGTAAACCTTGTCAGTGCTAACCGTGTGGTAATATTTGATCCAAGTTGGAACCCTGCCCAAGACTTGCAAGCACAAGACAGATCATTTCTGTAACACCCGGATTTTAAAGGACAAACCGAATGCACCCTTTATGCATGACCAGGATCAAATTCATGCATAAAGTGACATCATTAGTGAATATCACAACATATATCCTTACAATGTTTATAACCTTTTCAAAATGACCAGAGGGTCTAAAACAAAAGATTACACACATCATAAACTAATCTCAGTGAGGGCTCCATCTTCCACAGGAATGTCGACTGGGGGCACACCAACCTACAACTCCAGGTCTTCAACGTCTTCACGATCTGACTTCTTCTTTTAGTTTTTGACTATCTAAGCAGCAGTGGGAAGAGAACAACAAGGGTTGAAAGGAAAATGGTGAGTACACCTGGAGGCGTGTACTCTGCAAGTGGAGGGAAATAAATGCATAACATGCAGACTTAAAGCAAGGAAGGCTTTTTTTGGTGGACTGCAAAGCTCAAGTTTTAGTTGGTCAAGTTTTAAATTAATCACCTAGAAATATTAATTATGTAAGGCTTACCAACAAAACCAACTTAAGGTTAACCTACTTATACCTATCCTAAACCATAGATACCACTCTATGATCCACCAAAACCAACTAACCATGTGAGGGTCTAGGCCGCTCTTGACCGTGGGCACGGCTATCGTGATAGTTTTACACTCTGCAGAGGTTGTACACTTTCACCACGAGTCGCGTAAAAGTTCCAAAGAACTTTAAACCCAACCATGTTGTGCTAGCTAGGCACATTCACACTTCCTTAGGTGTGATAGCATAAGGACGCTACGAGGCCTTTACATAGGTTCACCAGCGGTGTATTAACCCAACTCAGGGTTCGGGTACCCATCCTCGTGCCACAGAATGTTGGACGCCTAGCCTCCCTCATTGGAACCAACAGCTCAACGCAGGTCAACTAGATTTCCCGATTTACCCTACTTAATTGGCCAAGATCGTTGGCCATCAGTCCTTGTGGTTATACTGTTAGTCCTTGGTGGTCACTGCATAGATCAAACCTTAAGCTTGGCTCAGACACCACCATCACAACATTCATCAAACCAACATCTTCTCCATTTGTTTGAGCCGCCTAGCATTCCGGGTTTCTAAAAAGATTACCATCCCACATTTAATATTTCAATTAATCAAAATTAATTAAGAACCAACTATTCCCAAGTTGAGCAAAGCTAAGCAAATATCTACCCATATAGGTAACCTCTAAGGGTAAGCAAGGAATGATCAGGAAATTCTAGTAAACAGTCCTTAGTAGGATTCTCATCAAAGTTAAACATCTAATGCAGAAAAGGATAAATAAAGCAGTGATTATGGAGTATAAAATATAAAGGTATAAAAGAGCAAGATGTTCAAGGACACTTTCCCATTTCTCGATGTTCCACTACTCAGAGCGTTTCCTCAGCGTCCAACAATCATCTGAAACAATACAATGCTACAACTAAGAACAAAGCACCAGACAATAAAACATTTTAGAAAAGCATACTATAAGCTAACACTATCTACTGCGGACACTAGAGCGTAAGGAATGGTGGAAACGAAGCTACGGGTAAAAAGGGCACATGTATCGATCGGGTTTACATTATAAGAGAGAAAAGGACTATATGCTTGATTTATTTTAATTAAATAAATATGTGTAATGGGTATTTCAGAAAAATACCACATGTTGGAAACTTAACCAAATTACATTTAAATGTAAAGCACGAGATAAACCAATTTATCATTTATCTTTAGAAAAGAAACTCCATGTGAGAGCAACTAACGAATTTTTATGTGTCGAGTTGATCTAAACAAGTTATAAATAAAATATGTTTATGTTCAAATTAATCATGTTAACTTTTGTTAAAGAAAAGGCGAAGGTTAAACCTATATTTGATTTTATTCAAAACAATTTGAATTCGATATTAATCAAATTAATATTAACTTTAATTTTTAGAAACACCAAACATGGTGAACGTGGCTAGAAACACGTGCTCTATGACAAGACGGACCTAACGCAACTTGAATGAGCTAAAATGGAGCTAGGATGTGAAAGATATTGGCTTTTGAAGGCTCTAGGGACTTAGATGTGATTAACGCTTACAGGGGCTAGATCAGAATATTTCTGAGACACAGAGAACAGATCTTGCAAAAAGAATAAAGATTGGGGTTATATCTAAAAAATTGGCTCGGGTGGACTGATCTGCGGTAGGTGGGACCTTTCTAGGCGTTTATGTGCAAAAGGGCTAAGACACATAGAAGGTTAGTGAGATTCCTCATGCAAAACAGAGGCTGATGGGGTTGACGAGGCTGATGTGGTGCTGCGTGGCGCGATCCGGTTGGCTGGATCCGCGCACGTGGTGTTGACAGGGTAGTGACGAGGCCCGTAGATCGGTTGTGGACCTGATACACTAGTCCACCGTGGTGAAGGGGTATGCCGGGATTAGATCAGAGCTGCTGATCTTGAGATGGATGGTCGAGCGGCGCCGCTTGGTCTAGGTCGCCGGCGTACAGGGAAAACAGAGGGGTTGCAGCGGCTCGCTGGTACTTTGCCGGAGTTTAGGGGTCCAGGCGCTACAGGGAACAGATTAGTGTGCGGTTTTGACTGGGAGAAAGAGGAGGATGAGGTGCAACTCACCACGTGATCTTGTAGTCGATGGCGCAGTGGAGAAGATGTGTGGCGAATAGAGCAGACGAGATCACGGGTGCGCGCAGGGGACGGGATTCCGACCTCGGGTTGCTACTCCAGAGCATCGCGGTGTGGTCCTAGGGTTCCTGCGTAGACACGAGAAGACGAAGGAGTGTGAGAGAGTGGTCCAGTGTGGAGATCGAGCGTGCTGCGGGGTGGCTCACCAGAGAGGAGGCGGCAACGATTAGAGGCAAGCAGAGGTACGGCAGCGGGCAAGATTGGTGTGGTGGCGAAGCAAAGGGGCGAACCGTGGTGCTTCCAGTGCTTTTTATAGCTGGCAAGTTGCAGGGGGCAGGTGGGGATCGATTAGCGTGTTCACCGGCTGAGAATGGCGCGGGCAACACGGCTCGTACCTTCTGTGGGTGCGGCCTGTACCTGGACGCGAGCACGGGCGTCAGGTAGAGCTTGGAGGAGGGGGCATGTGGGGCCGGGGCGGAGATAGCGGCGGGGAAGGCGCGGAGGAGACGTGGGATTTCATCCTGATAGCAGCAGTGTGCCTTGCTCGGGCACAGTCGGGGGAGGAAGAAAGGAATGGGAGGGAGAAGGCGCCGACAGGTGGGCCAGGGTGGTAAGGGAGAGAGGGAGGGAAGGGAGTTGGCGGGCTTCTGTGGGGCCGCAAGGTGTTGTGGGCCGGCGAAAAAAAGGAGGGGGCCTTGTGGGCTGGCGGCTTGGTGGGCTTTTGTGGGAGAGAAGAGGAAGGTGGGCTGGCAGACCAAGCTGGGCTGCTGCGGTTTGGAGAGAAAAAGAGAGGGAGGGAGAATAGTCTTTTAGGTTTAGATAAAGAGAGACAAAGGGGTAGATGTGTTTTGGGTAGAAAGATGGCTCTTGGGTATAGAGGGAGGAAGAAAGAGAGAGAGAGATATGGGTCGGCTTGGATATAGGGTTTTAGGTAAAAAAAGATTAGAGAGAGACATGGGTTAAACTATCGACAAACCTATTCGAGTTTTCAAACTCAAACTCATTTTTCACACAAATAAACTCTATGCATTTGCAACATGAATGCAACAAATGAATATTTATAACCTATGATTCATTTATTTAATTTAGAAAAATATTAGTTGTTTTGATATCATTGTACAAGCTTTCTATTTAATTCTAACATATTTTAATAAATTTTTTAAATCCTAGCCAAAATTTAAACTAGGGTGTTACAAATACTATCCCACTTAACTGGAATCTCGACCCGAGATTTTGCAAAAGGTTAGCAAGAGAGAGGAGACTAGCAATGGGGAGAGGCAAGGTTGCTTCATATCATCATGTCTTGTTCTTCACACCTTCATGTCACTCGTTGGGGATCCATCAACTCTCCATCATCGAGATCCTTGGTGAGTCCTTTATGATGATTTTTTTAGCAACAATCACCATGCATCTTCTCCACATGTTGTCCTCTTATTGCGACCTTAATTACCTAGGTCAACATATCTTATTGTGAGTGGTCCATGTAGAATCTCTTAGTGGCATAAATTTGCTGAAGTTTCTCGATCTCTGGCTTGCTTGATGGTTCCTTCGTTATCCTCTTAGGCTTTACTGGCTTGTTTGGTGGCAATTCTTCGTTCTTGTTGACTTTGTACATCATAGGGAGAAGCATGGTTGAGCTACCCCTCTTAACAAGACTCTTCTTGATTCTACATCGTTTAGGATAGAGAGGGAACAATGGCTGAGGAGGGAGAAAGACTCAAGGTTTAGAGGAAGCAAAAGATTGGAAACCCAACATACGATCTATACATATATATTTAACTGATGCCATTGCGGACTGAAGTCCCCACACATCAACAATCATTACAAAGAACCAAATCAACCATGGCAAAATCACAAACATACAACAACACACAAGAGCACACTAACATGGTACATGTCGTTATTAGAGAACACTAGCAATTAATACCTTAACATCGATGTCTATCAATAGAAGAAACTTAGGTAGGCTTCTTATAACTCGTAAGACTAAAAATTACCGAGGGCTTAAGGTTAGTAATGTTGAGGCCTTCAATGCGACACTTCCAGCTTGATGGAGACTCTTCGTCTTCGATCTTGAAATTCTTCGAGTGACGGCTTGTTGAAGCATGGTCTTCTTGAGCACCTTCAAAAATTTCTTGCTCATAGGGGAAGTATGACTAAAGATTATACAAGGAGGAGGGAGATACATCTTGTTTTCACAACAACAGAGAATAGGAGGGATCAGCTTGCAAATCGGGAGGAAGAAAATCAAGGAGGTGAAATTTTTCAAAAAAAAGATAGCAATATAACCTTAACGTCGACCATTTCTATCTAGGTTTGCGTCCTACAGTCGATATTGCTCTGATACCACTTTTGTAACACCCGGTTTTTAAAGGACAAACCAAATGCACCCTTTATGCATGCAGGATCAAATTCATGCATAAAGTGACATCATTAGTGAATATCACAACATATATCCTTACAACGTTTATAACCTTTTCAAAATGACCAGAGGGTCTAAAACAAAAGATTACAAACATCGTAAACTAATCTCAGCAGAGGGCTCCGTCTTCCAGAGGAACATCGCCTGGGGGCACGCCAACCTAGAACTCCAGGTCTTCACGATCCGAATTCTTCCTTTACCTTGTAACTATCTGAGCAGCAGTGGGAAGAGAATAGCAGGGGTTGAATGGGAAAACGGTGAGTACACCTGGAGGAGTGTACTCCGCAGGTGCAGGGAAATAAATGCATAACATGTAGGCTTAAAGTAAGGAAGGCTTTATTTGGTGGACTGCAAAGCTCAAGTTTTAAATTAAGCACCTAGAAATATTAATTATGTAAGGCTACCCAACCAAACCTACTTAAGGTTAGGCTACTTATAGCTATCCCAAACTAGAGATACCGCATTGTAATCCACCAAAACCAACTAACCATGTGAGGGTCCAGGCCGCTATTGACCGTGAGCATGGCTATCGTGATAGTTTTACACTCTGCAGAGGTTGTACACTTTCACCACGAGTCGCGTAAAAGGTCTGAAGAACTTTAAACCCAACCATGTTGTGCTAGCTAGGCATGTTCACACTTCCTTAGGTGTGATAGCATAGGGACGCTACGAGGCCTTTACATAGGTTCACCAGCAGTGCATTAACCCAACTCAGGGTTCGGGTACCCATCCTCGTGCCACATAATGTTGGGGGCCTAGCCTCCCTCACTCGAACCAGAAGCTTGACGCAGGCTAGCTGGATTTCCCGATTTACCCTACTTAATTGGCCAAGACCATTGGCCATCAGTCCTCGTGGTTGTACTGTTAGTCCTGGGTGATCACTCCATAGATCAAACCTTAAGCTCGGCTCAGACACCACCATCACAACATTCATCAAACCAACATCTTTTCCATTTGTTTGAGCCGCCTAGGATTTCGGGTTTTTAAAAAGATTACCATCCCACATTTCATATTTCAATTAATCAAAATTAAGTAAGAACCAACCATTCCCAAGTTGAGCAAAGCTAAGCAAATATCTACCCATATAGGTAACCTCTAAGGGTAAGCAAGGAATGATCAGGAAATTCTAGTAAACAATCCTTAGTAGGATTCCCATAAAATTTAGACATCTAATGCAAAAAGCATAAATAAAGCAGTGATTATGGTGTATAAAATATAAAGGTATAAAAGAGCAAGATGTTCAAGGACACTTGCCCGTTTCCCTAAGTTCCACTGCTCAGAAGCGTTTCCTCATCGTAGAACAATCATTTGAAACAATACAATGCTACAACTAAGAACAAAGCACTAGACAATAAAAACATTTTAGAAAAGCGCACTATAAGCTAAAACTAGCTACTACGAACACTAGAGCGCAAGGAACGCTGGAAACGAAGCTATGGGTAAAAAGGGCACACTATCGATCGGGTTTACATTATA
Organism: Cenchrus fungigraminus; assembly: GCA_036936925.1. NCBI lineage: Eukaryota > Viridiplantae > Streptophyta > Magnoliopsida > Poales > Poaceae > Cenchrus > Cenchrus fungigraminus. Next base: position 85,062,634 of record CM072779.1, on the reverse strand, counting down.
AGTGAGAAAAGGACTATATGCTTGATTTATTTTAATTAAATAAATATGTGTAATGGGTATTTAAGAAAAATACCACATGTTGGAAACTTAATCAAATTACATTTAAATGTAAAGCACGAGATAAACCTAGTTATATTTTTTTATAAAAGTTTATTAGAAATTGTACAAATTTATCATTTATCTTTAGAAAAGAAACTCCATGTGAGAGCAACTAACGAATTTTTATGTGTCGAGTTGAGCTAAACAACTTATAATAAACATGTTTATGTTCAAATTAATCAAGTTAACTTTTGTTAAAGAAAAGGCTAAGGTTAAACCTATATTTGATTTTATTCAAAATAATTTGAATTCGATATTAATCAAATTAATATTAACTTTAATTTTCAGAAACACCAAACATGGTGAACGTGGCTAGAAACACGTGATCTACGACGAGATAGACCTAACGCAACTTGAACGAGCTAAAACGGAGCTAGGATGTGAAAGATATGGGCTTTTGAAGGCTCTAGGGACCTAGATGTGATTAACTATGGCTTACAGGGGCTAGATCAGAATATTTTTGAGACAAAGAGAACAGAGCTCGCAAAAAGAACAAAGGTTGGGGTTATATCTGAAAAACTAGCTTGGGTGGACAGATCTGCTGTAGGTGGGATCTTTCTAGGCGTTTATGTGCAAAAGGGCTAAGACACATAGAAGCTTAGTGAGATTCCTGGTTCTGCAGGGGGTTACATGCAAAACAGAGGCTGATGGGGTTGATGAGGCTGATGTGCCGCCGTGTGGCGCGAGCCGGTTGGCTGGATCCACGCACGTGGCGTTGACAGGGCGGTGACGAGGCCCGTAGACCAGCTGTGGACCCGGTCCACTGGTCCACCGTGGTGAAGGGGTATGCTGGGATTAGATCAGAACCGCTGATCTTGAGATGGATGGCCGAGCCAAGCCGCTTGGTCTAGGTTGCCGGCGTATAAGGAAAAACAGTGGGGTTGCGGCGGCTTGCCGGAGCTTCGCCGGAGTTGAGGGGTCCGGGCGCTACAGGGAACTGATTAGTGTGCGGTTTTGACTGGGAGAAAGAGGAGGATGGGGCGCAGCTCACCACGGTGATCTTGTAGTTGATGGCGCGACAGAGAAGATGTGTGGCGGACAGAGGCGGACGGGATCACGGGTGTGCACAGGGACGGGATTCCGGCCTCAGGTTGCTGCTCCTGAGCATTACGGTGTGGTCCTAGGGTTCCTGCGTAGACACGGCAAGAGGAAGGAGTGTGAGAGAGTGCTCCAGTGTGGAGATCGAGGGTGCCACAGGGCGGCTTACTAGAGAGGAGGTGGCGGCAATTGGAGGCAAGCAGAGGTACGGCGGCGGGCAAGATTGGTGTGGTGGCGAAGCAAAGGGGCGAACCGTGGTGCTTCCAGTGCCTTTAAAGCTGGCAAGGAGCAGGGGGTAGGTGGGGATCGAACAGCATGTTCACCGGTAGAGAATGGTGTGGGTGACGCTGCTCCTACCTTATGTGGGTGCGGCCTATACCTGAACATGAGCACAGGCGCAAGGGAGAGCTTGGAGGAGGGGGCATGTGGGGCCGGGGCAGAGATAGCTGCGGGGAAGGCGCAGAGAGGATGCGGGATTTCATTCCGACGGAGGGGATGCAAGATTTCATCTCGGTGGTAGCGGCGTGCCTTGCTCGGGCGCAGCAGGGGCAGGAAGAAAGGAATGGGAGGGAGAAGGCGCCGACAGGTGGGCCAGGGTGGTCAGTGAGAGAGGGAGGGAAGGGAGTTGGCAAGTTTTTGTTGGGCCGCAAGGTGTTGTGGGCTGGCGAAATAAAAGGAGGGGCCTTGTGGGCTGGCAGCTTGGTGGGCTTTTGTGGGAGAGGAGAGGGAGGTGGGCTGGCAGACCAAGCTGGGCTGCTGCGAGAGAGAAAAAGAGAGGGAGGAAGATTAGACTTTTAGGTTTAGATAAAGAGAGAGAAAGTGGTAGATGTGTTTTAGGTAGAGAGATGACTCTTCGGTATAGTGGGAGGAAGAAAGAGAGAGAAATATGTGTCGGCTTGGATATCGGGTTTTCGGTAAAAAAAGATTAGAGAGAGACAAGGGTTAAACTATAGACAAACCTATTCAAGTTTTAAAACTCAAACTCATTTTTCACACAAATAAACTCTATGCATTTGCAGCATGAATGCAACAGACGAATATTTATAACCTATGATTCATTTATTTAATTTAGAAAAATCTTAGTTTTTTGATATCATTGTACAAGCTTTCTGATGTGAACCCGCTAAGGTTTGTGGCGATCTTTCGATGAGAGGCGTGGAGGATAACTTCGATCGAAGGAAACGACGTTCACGGCCCGACTACAACCTTCCAAGGATGCGCCTTAGCAACCGATACACCATCTCCTATGGCTGTCACGATCTTGTGGAGCGCGTCAACCGCCACTAGGGCACCCGTTCCTGCAAGCAATCGAAGAACAAGCAAGAACAAGTATAACAAGCAACTCAATTGCAAATGTGGAGATAGAAACCAATCTGATATCACCAAGTTGGGGTTCCAAATCAGGTAGAACGGGTGGTCTAGCCGACACACGCGTCTACAAGGAAGTAGCAATGGCTAAACTTACAACGAAACAAAACCCAATCTGTTTGTTATGGCTATGGGGGTATATGAGAGGGTAGGGGCACGACCAAGACCTGGTGGGGGTCGTGCTCCAACCCTAGGACGCGCCCCTATGGGCTCCGACATGATACACGGGCCAATGGGCCAAAATACGGTGGCGCAGCACCCTGGACAGAAAGACCATCGGTCAAAGATTCGTAGATTGCGGATGTCTCAGGATAGATATGGGCATGATTCCGGATTCATGTGAAAGTTAACTTCAACCCGGTTTCAGAAAGTACTTGAATGTCCCAATCCGACTCCGTATGTGCCCGTGGCGTCCGTCATAAGTTGGCCCAGTTATGCAGTCCGAATCCAGCGCCCAAAACGTGTTGGACTTGATCTCTTTCCATGTTTGGCCCAAAAGTGACGTGGTGGCCTGGTGGAGGACGTGGGGATTACTTGGACTTGGCCCCCAATCAACTTCTTTGGTTCTCCAAGCCTTCCATGTGTGTTGAGCACCTTTTTTGATCCACGTAAGTGTTTCTGAATATGACAACCAACAAACATCATAGTGCAGCAACAGTTCAGCAAATGTATTGAATACAACGATGATAAAGAATCGTTTCACCTTGGAATAAAAACATGCTATTGTGGTCGTATCCGAGTCGGTGATGTCCTCATCATTCTCCCCTTCTTGGCTGCAAGTCATCCTCGACTTGCTCTGGTGGCATCTAAAAGTGCTTGCCTCGATGTTGGGACACAAGGCGATTTGTATGCTGCAAAGCGAGAACCAGCAATGCTCCCCTTCGTTGGGGTGACCCTGTTGCCTAAGAGAAAATCTAGAAGGACTTTACGAGACATTGTTAGCATTAGTGCAGCCCCCTATTTTATCATGGTCATCTAACCCAAATGGAGATTTCAGATCTGAGCAAATATAAATTCTATGCACCAAATATTGTCCTTCACTATCATATTTGCCAATTGCATGAAGCAAACAATGATTAAAACTTGGCAAATCAGATTTGTCATATAATTCATTCACCAAACTTTTCAGGTCACAAAGAAAATCAAGTTCGATATAACCTAAACAATTTGAAGAAGATATAATTTCAAACTCCTCTTTCTCACTAGCAATGCAATGAACACGCCTTGTTTCAGCATGTGTATAATCAAGAATAGAATCATCATCTCCATGTACTAGGTGTGTTGTAGATACGAGTGAAGCGTGATACTCACATGGACTGATTTCAGCATTGAGTTTGTTGTTTTGCTGACTCACCTTTGACATTGCAGGTGCCGCACAATCATTCTTTTCACACTTTTGCGGCGCATGTTGTTGCTCAAATTGCTGAATGCACACAAATATGTTGTTCTCTTCCTCCTGCAAAATGTTATGAACAACAAGGGGAAAAAGAGAGTGCTCTAACTCTAGTAAAGGTGCTGCAATCTGAGAAGAAGTATCACTCTTATTCACAACTTGTGGCATAGGAGTAAACGAAGCATCAATACAAAAGTCCCCTTTATCACAAGAAACAACAAGCAATTCATCATTTGACAAAATCAAATCAGCATCAGGTTCCACTATATGTTGCTCTTGATTAGCATGCAGATTGGACAAATATTCAATATTATGGTTCACATCATTCATGCAAGTACTCACAGATAAAAGAATCTCCTTTTCAGCGCTAAGAGCAAGCCAAAACAAAGAAGCAATATTGTTGTATGAGTTGCTAATTAACATGGTTCGAATTTCAGAATTAAGCCCTTTCAGGAACCTACTCATAACATCTTTCTTGCATTCATCTAATCCACCAAACATGACACAAATCTTAAAGGTATGATAGTTTTCCTTGACAGTCCTACTACCTTGCTTCAAGTTGTCTAATTTTGCAAGCAAGCAATCAGCATAATATTCAGGAACATATTCATCACGGAAAAGTATTTTAAAATCTTTCCAAGTTTGTGGAACTTTGTTGTGCCTACAAATATGTTTCCATGTAGTCAAAGCATAATTTGTTAAAGCACTAGAAGCAGCAAAAATCATTTGATGTTCAGACAAGTCATACTTATCAAATTCTGCATCTACCTTAAGCTCCCATTCAATGTAAGCATGAGGATCAAACATACCAGCATATAATGGTAATTGTTGAATGATATCTTGAAGATGACGGTCTAGCTTCAACTGCTCAAAAATCTTTATATCACCTGCCATGATTAGTAGAAAACAAGAAACACAAAAATAATATGTATCCCCTATTAACTACTAGGATGTGTCGGTGTAATTCTCTCAAACTCAACTTGTTCAAAACAAGCTCTTACAAGTTCTTACCATGCAAAACAGGATGGGACGGCAACCAACAAGATGTCAACCTCGAAGAAAGTGTATCGGTGCCGCAGAAACAAGACCTGTCAAGCTGTAGTCGAATATGTGGAGCTATAGGTGGGCTGAAACAAGGAATGAACTAGCACCACATTAGTTATAAAAGCAAGCTGAATAATCGTTCAACGGCGGTACTGTGCTGGTCCTAGGCTAAACCATGCTAGAGACGTGAGCCTAGGCACAAAGGTAATCACCAACAAAGAGCAACTAGCACAGCACAAAGAACACAAAGAAATCAGCCCCAAATTTTTTTTCTTCCTCTCTCCTTTTCTTTCTTCTTTTTTTTACACCAATGCAGCGAGATCAAAATCTTTTCTCTCCTTTTTTTCTCTTCTTTTTTTTTCTATTTCTTTCTTTCTCCCTTGCTGAAAATTAAGACAAATCCGCACAAAAGGATGAGTTTACACAGATTGCAGATCGCTGATCTCTAGCACAATTGCGGAATGTTCAAAATGAATTTCGGGACAAGGCTAGATCCATTGGAAAGGTAACAAGATAAGATTTCCAGATTGTATTTAAACACACGAATCGAACTTAAGATGGATCCGTGGTGGCCAAAATGCAGCAGCGATGTATATGATGATAATGGATCTCGTGGTGACAAAACATGATAGAACTCAAAACTCTAAAGGATTAGACACTAAGACCAGCAACTCGACACAACCGATGCAACCGAAAACTCAACAAGCCCAAACTAAGCAGTACTAGTAAAGGCTTAAAAGGTTTATGGGACAGTGGGTAAACTAATCTAAATTTTTTGTGGCTTTTCTGGACTATAGGAAGTTAAAAACAACAAAGGATTGCTAGTCTCACACCGATAAACCTCGCTCTGATTACCAATTGATGAGAACCCGCTAAGGTTTGTGGCGATCTTTCGATGAGAGGCGTGGAGGATAACTTCGATCGGAGGAAACGACGTTCACGGCCCGACTACAACCTTCCAAGGATGCGCCTTAGCAACCGATACACCGTCTCCTATGGCTGTCACTATCTTGTGGAGCGCGTCAACCGCCACTAGGGCTCCCGTTCCTGCAAGCAATCGAAGAACAAGCAAGAACAAGTATAACAAGCAACTCAATTGCAAATGTGGAGATAGAAACCAATCTGATATCACCAAGTTGGGGTTCCGAATCAGGTAGAACGGGTGGTCAAGCCGACACACGCGTCTACAAGGAAGTAGCAATGGCTAAACTTACAACGAAACAAAACCCAATCTGTTTGTGATGGCTATGGGGGTATATGAGAGGGTAGGGGCACGACCAGGACCTGGTGGGGGTCGTGCTCCAACCCTAGGACGCGCCCCTATGGGCTCCGACATGATACACGGGCCAATGGGCCAAAATACGGTGGCGCAGCACCCTGGACAGAAAGACCTTCGCTCAAAGATTCATAGATTGCGGACGTCTCAGGATAGATATGGGCATGATTCTGGATCCATATGAAAGTTAGCTTCAACCCGGTTTCAGAAAGTACTTGAACGTCCCAATCCGACTCTGTATGTGCCCGTGGCGTCCGTCATAAGTTGGCCCAGTTATGCAGTCCGAATCCAGCGCCCAAAACGTGTTGGACTTGATCTCTTTCCATGTTTAGCCCAAAAGTGACGTGGTGGCCTGGTGGAGGACGTGGGGATTACTTGGACTTGGCCCCCAATCAACTTCTTTAGTTCTCCAAGCCTTCCATGTGTGTTGAGCACCTTTTTTGATCCACGTAAGTGTTTCTGAATATGACAACCAACAAACATCATAGTGCAGCAACAGTTCAACAAATGTATTGAATACAACGATGATAAAGAATCGGTTCACCTTGGAATAAAAACATGCTATTGTGGTCGTATCTGAGCCGGTGATGTCCTCATCACTTTCTATTTAATTGTAACATATTTTTTAAATCCTAGCCAAAATTTAAACTAGGGTGTTTCAATTTCGGTATGGACAGAGATGTCATGTTATAGTATTTCGCCTACTTGGTGCTAGTTCACTTGAAGAGCTTATTTATTCTCGACAAATATATAAACAATAGCTTTCCAACATTGCATTCTCATGAAAAATAGAGAAACGTTACTTTGAAGGTGTGCAGGTAATACTATCAGCTATTAAAGTTTTTTCTCTCTAAGATTGAAAAGAGAACATGAAGTGTTTTACGAGAAGCATGTGTGCCGGTACAATTTTGAACTGTCTAGGAATGAAAGATGACGAGGTTTATTTTCTCAATTCTCTTGGATTGGTGTAATCATGAACTAGAATTTTAATCCATTCTTTGGGAGCACAGAGCTTGTCATCTACACCAAAAAGGATCAAAATATGTTATTTTCATGTTCTGACATCTGTGTTTACCCGAGTTACCTAATGCATTTGATTTCAGTTCCATAAGCATTTTTCATGCTTTTCCAAACAAAGGTCTAGGATGCATGTTTCTTTCATTGTCTTCTTATCTTCAAAGATGTGTTTCTATTGAAACATTTGATAAGGAACTTAATGCATTGAGCAATGTATCAAATTTACTAGGCATTGTTATTGTTTCAAAGAATCTCAGTTTTAGGTCCAAGACCTAATGCAAGATGTTAAAATTCATAGTTGAAATAAAGCATCTGGATGTATTGTTATGGAAAAGTGACATTGTTTAATCTTTTGAACTCTAACAATTCAGATGAAGTTAATTCTCAAGTTATGGGTCAAGCTTTATGGAATTTTGCATGTTTCTACTTTCATTGCAATTATTTTTCTGAATATGCTTGAAATTAAAGATAGAATTCTTAAAGTATCTTTCTTGCTCTTAATTTGGTGTAATCTACTTCAGGCACTGTGCAAATACAACACAAGTACCCATTTCCATTTATTTTAGTCTCATGCCTTCGTTTCCATGCTTTTACACGATGATTTTGTGATCATAAATTTATTAATGAACCATTTTGTGACCCAATACAAAGCAAGCGACTGTTTGATAGGGACAGGGTGAGTGTTGTTTGTTTGAGCATTTTGGCATGCTGTGCTGCCATGCGATAGGGATAAGTTGTCCTAATGATGAGCCCGGCCCAGCACACCCCTCGGGGAAAGGCCCAATCGCCCAAAAAGACTAGTCCAATAGGGGAAGGGTGGCTCTCCCTTTTAAGGTGACTTGGTCCTCCCAAGCTAAGCAAGGTGGGATAATTTGGACGTCCACGGCTTCACCGCCTACACCGTTGTGCGCCTACATTGTTCTGCGCCTAGCCCATGGGCTGCCTACACCGTCGTGTGCCTGCACTGTTCTGCTTCTAGCTAATCATACTCCCATTGGACACGACTTCCGCCTACACTGTCGTGCACCTGGCCAAACCGTGCTCCACGGCTGCCGCCTACACTGTTGTGCGCCTGGCCAAATTGTGCCCTAGGATGTCCTCATCACCTAACTCTGCCCGCCGTCCTCGACCTCCCGGCCAACTAACTCCCTCTGACGAGTACTATGGTGTAATAAAACTTGAGTACTATGGTGTTCTTAAGCACTATCTGCTAAGTGCTCAGTGAGGACTTTTGTGTGACATATTCTTTTCCGTGATAAAGTTTTTTCTGTTTGAGTTATATACTGTTATGTCTTATTTGTGACACAAATTAAGGTTCCAACTCAATGCTTGTCAATGCTTCAGGTTATAACTCAATATAACCTTAGTTATATGTCTGTTATGATATTTGCCCCCTTATACTCTTTAAAGATGATTTATATGTCATTACATGTTTAATAGGAATTTGTTGCATGTTGCTTGTTTATTATGGGTATTGTTAACTGCAACTAGCAAAAGGAAAACACCACTATTTTCATAGTCTTGTGCCTTGCAGCACTCTTGCACCCCATATTCTGTATATACTTGGGCTATCACCATTTCAAGTTACAAAACACATAAGCAATGGGAAGGGTACACATGTGATAGTTTCTCCGTTGAAGTCATACTTCATGTTTCAAATGTCCAAGTAGTTGATCCTATCACTGGGTGTGTAATGTGATACATGATATGTTTTAGTACTTATAGAAATTTGGCTTTTACATTTATAAAATCATTTGTCCACACAATGTTTACGGCAGGAAACCATGTAAATGTTGGATATAAGTATTTGGAAGATGGGACCAAAGTCAGGTTCACTATGTAGGTTTACTGACTCAACTATATAGGTTTTACTTTGTTTATTTTACCCATTAGTACTATACGACTATACAATTTTAGTATATTAATTGTTACTCATGGGTTTGTTTTGCTCCTTTCAGTGTATATTGTTTTAGTATATTAGTTGTCACTCATGGATTAGCTTTGCTCCTTTCACTCTCTCATTACATGAGAAAATGTTGAACTTTGTTCTCCTGGTGACCAGCATGTTGGTAGTGAAAATTATTCTCGTGTTTTTTCAGGAGAAGTTTGGACCTATTTGGTAGTAAAAATTATATCCCTGTTTCAACTAGGAAGATACTTCAAGTTTTAGGGATCTATATGAGCACAGGTAATGCTAATGGTTCTCGACAAAAGTTTTTCCATTCTCCAAGCTGATCCAATGTGATTTGATCTGCAAATTTGCTTTATTCTACTAAATGTTGATAAAATATTTAGTGTATCATTTTATGGGAATTTTTCTGTTTTACTTTGTTATCTACAGCTATTTAGGTAAACAGGTACCCAGTAACTCAGAAAATGAAATTGGTACATTAATGTTTTTACAGTAGATACCGGTGTTCTCAAGAGTAGTGCACATGATCAGATTTGCCCATTCAAAAAATTGGTGCTTCGTGCAGACCTCGTTGGGCTGATTGCTTTGTATACATTAATATTTGGATTAATGAATTGATATACTTTGCTAATCATTTTAAAAGTTCTGAAGCTTTGGATTTTAGACATGTAGTTCATTATACTAGTTTGCCTGATCAATATGCCTTGTTTTATCTCTTAAAGGTGACAATATAGAGGGGGTGAAGTCTTGCTGAAGAATTACATGCGCAAGCAGTAGCATGCGCTGTCAAAACTCTGCAGCAACAGAGCCACGGAGCACTTTCTGCTTTGTGGCGTTGAGGCAACACTAGTGATAGTCTATTGTTGCAAAACTTTATAAGGAGTGGGTCCGGACCTCAAAATAGTGATAGTATTCTCTGTAACCCATTGTCTAATATTCGGCATGTTCGTCAGTGGCTTTAGCGGTGTAGTGTTTGCAAGTGGATGGCATGTTGGTTCTTTTGTACACCTTGCAGTGTTCATTGAGTGCTCTTTTTTTATATTTTCTAATCTTCAATTTGTTCATCATTTCTGGGTGAAATTTTGTTACTAATCCAAAATTTGGTTGGTTAAAATGTACTATTTTCGAGAAAAAATAATATATTTGCAAACATGGTCTGTTTTGAAGGGCTAAATTTGCAATACTAACATGTATGTATGCGCATAATGACATGCATGAATATACACGGACATAATCACATAAGGAGTATTTCCTATAATTGTATAGATGGTATGCTTTCATATGTTTGGAGTTTGCTTGTATACTCGCTAAAGGGGTGCTCTGTCCGTTTCAGAATAAGTGTCAATTTCGTTTTTCAAGAAACAATTTTATAAAAAAATATATGTATGATACAAAATTAATATCATTAGATAAATATTTGAATCTGATTTTTATTATTTGAATATATAAATGTTACACATATTTTCTTCAAATTTTATGAAACTTGTGTCATGAAAATAAAAAATGTGACAATCTTTTGAGATAGACGGAGTATTCACAACAGTGTCAACACACGTGAACAAGACTGGTTTGGTACAAGATGGGATCAACACGTGAAAAGGGGTTTAGTACACCTGTCCCTTTCCATGGACTAATGAATTGACCTACTACGATGCCTGATCACATCACCTGACCAAGGCATGCTCCCGCAAACCAGTTGCATGACATGAATGACCAGTACACTAGCATGTAGCATGACATGAATGACCAATACCGTAGCATGTAGCATGACATGAATGACATAGTAGTCCACAAATTGACTCTTCAAAATGCCATATGTAGTACAAATAGCTTGAAAGTTGTTGACCTGAACATACATATACAGTAAACAAATGACAATAATTCAAATACATATATATGATACGCTTGAATGACAAAGTGTCTTTACCAGGTTTATCATTAAAGATTCAGATTCCTCCTTTGATGGAATAGCTGCTAAAGAGAAGAATTGCACTTCTTTCTTCATCTCATTGATGCAAAAGAAGGACCCAATGCTTGTTACGACATATTGGGAAAAATATCTTCAGAAAACAATTATTTTAATAGAACAACTATATTTGACTACACTTTTAAAGAGGAATAGTAATAGTATTAACAAACATACCAGTTTCTTTCAAAAAAAATTAACAAACATACCAGGTCAGCTTCATAAAGGCGAAATTCCGAAGCCATTCTAGTACTTCAAATACTTTCTATGACAGGTCCAAATCAGCAGAATTATCACATTGTCAGGGGTGAGACCTAGACAGATCCGCTAGGGGGTTACCCTAGAGGTTTGCAGGTTAATGGAGAGGATCGGGATCTAAGAGCATAGGTGGTTATGCACGGGATGCACACGAAAATCTCGGCGAGACACGAGGAACAGGGCGATTTATACTGGTTCGGGCCTCCGGAGAGTAAAACCCTACGTCCAGTTTGGTGATGGAATTATGCCATGGAGATCAGCCCCCAAGGAGGGCGCCCCAGGCCGCCTTATATTGGCCGACGACCTTGGGCTACAAGTCAGTTTCCATCTATCCTAGTTGATTACAACAGGGAAAGCTTATCCGAGCTGGACTGTCTTGTCTTGTACACCAAGTATCTTTACGTCTTTGGACCCACATGTCAGGTCGGCGGGTCATCTGGTAGGTCGGACCCACCTGTCGGGGACGGCTGAGACCCTGGTCGGTAGGGACCCATGGGTACCCATGTCTCTCAAGCCCCCGATCGACGTGTAGGTGTAGCGGCGGAAGCGAGGTTGTGTCGAAGAGTAGCGAAGGCGCAGCACCGTCGAGGTCGTGAAGGGTGCACGGGGATCCAAAAAAGAAAAACCCCTCTGATCCGCGCACGAAGTTGAACATCGAGCTCCTAGGACGAAGAACCAGAAGGTCGAAGTGAAGACAAGGTGTCGATCCTGAAGAACCGCCGACCTGACTGGATCAGGTATGATGAAGGAACTGCGCGACCTTCAGGAAGGTCGCCATGCCCACCGCAGGTAGGTCGAGCAGAGAAGTAGTGGAAGCAGGCTTCCATTAGGTCGAGGTGCCCTTAGGAAAATAGGGCATCGCGAGACGCACTAGTGTAGTAGCCCCCGAGCAGTAAATCGACCAGAATGGCCGGTTTGATGCTCCGAAGAAGAAGAAATAAATATCCGAACCTACAGCCTTCTGCTCAGGGAACATGACTGTGCTCTGTGAAACCAACCCAATGGGACAAAATACTCCGGAATCTTGCAGTCAGGTAGGGGAAAGGCGCGCCAATGCCTCCCTCAGGCGAACAGTAACCTGAAGTAGTCAACGACGGAGACACCGGGAGGTCTGGCGACCTAAAGTAGGTGACGGCGGAGACGCCGGGAGGTCTGGCAACCTGAAGTAGGCAACGACGGAGACGTCGGGAGGTCAAGCGACCTGAAGTGGGCGACGACGGAGACGCTGGGAGGTCAAGCGACCTGAAGTGGGCGATGACGGAGACGCCGGGAGGTCAAGCGACCTGAAGTGGGCGACGACGATGACGCTGGGAGGTCTGGCGACCTGAAGAGGACGACGACGGAGACGACGGGAGGTCTGGCGACCTGAAAGAGGACGATGACGGCCAAAGGCCAAGGTCCTTACAGCCATTGAAGCCTTTTATATACACATTTGTATGACAAATGGTGTGTCCGAGTAGTTGTAGAGGCGCCCGGGCTGCAATGGTATGGCTACCAAGGTCCCAGCAGGGCTATGATAGCACGCCGACCTCATGGAGGCCTCAAGAAACGACAGATAACCCATGACAACCTGGGTCGTCATGGCCGTTATGCAGTGGCACAACGCAGGTTGTCAGCCTGAAAAATTTAGGTCTAGGCGGCCTAGAAGGCAGCAGGGCCTTAGCGACCTCAAGGAGGAGCTACTTGGCCCGGAGGCCGCCAACGGGCAGTGGAGCCATTAAGCACGGAGCCGTCGATGTGATATTTTATCACTATGGGTCGTGGTGATCTGGGAGGCAATGGGGCCTTAGCCACCTCAAGGAGGAGCTACTTGGCCCGGAGGCCGCCAACGGGCAGTGAAGCCATTAAGCACGGACCCGTCGGTGTGATATTTTATCACTATGGGTCGTGGCGATCTGGGAGGTAGCGGGGCCTTAGCCACCTCAAGGAGGAGCTACTTGGCCCGAAGGCCGCCAACGGGCAGTGGAGCCATTAAGCACGGAGCCGTCGGTATAAACCAGCCGTAGATGCTAAGGTAGCCCAATAGGTAGCAGGACCTAGGAGTCAGGGTGTGAACCTGCCGTTGTAGGCTGAGGCGACCTATCAAGCAGTAGTGCTTTGTCGACCTTTGCGATGGTGATGTCGTGGACCCGGAGGTCGTCGGAGGCCAAGAGACCTTGAAGAAAATACTGATATGGGGGGCATAATGAGTCCATGGACGCCGGGAGGTCTGGCGACCTTGAAGAAGACGACGACGGAGCCGCCGGGAGGTCTGACGACCTTGAAGAAGACGACGACGGAGCCGCCGGGAGGTCTGACGACCTTGAAGAAGATGACGACGGAGACGCCGGGAGGTCTGGCGACCTGAAGTGGGCGAGAGACCCCGAGTGTGGAAGTTGGATGGGTCGTGGAAGCGCCGAGTCGCCTCCCGCTGCGAGCCAGAGAGGTCCACTAGGCAACGAAAGACACACCAGGTCGTCGTAGAGCTGGGCCTGTAAAAGAAGATAAACGCTAGGTCGGTGTAAAAAGTATAACAAAATTGTAGCCCGAGCTAGACATACGCATGTAGTTTTGTTTGAGAAAGCATTCCCCTCAGCGTGCCAGGCACAAATTATGCGAACTCAAAAGCTATGAAGCTGCAAAACGTGTCCCCTCTGCTAACCCAACTCAGTGGAGGAACGGCTTACCGACTGCACGGCTCAGTGTGGAGGCTTAGGTGCAGGCGGCACGCGGAGGGGGGCCTTGGACCCAAGGTCTCACAACCACACGACTTAAGAATGTGCATAACGAGTAAAAGACATTTAAAGGGAGAATGCACAGAAGTTAAGTTTAGTCCCTCAGGTCTGGCGACCTTTAGATTGGCAAAGCCAAGCCCCCGAGCGTATTGAGGTCGGCTATACAAAGCCCCCGAGCGTGTCGAAAGGGGAGGGAAAATAAAGCAGGAGAAAAAAAACATGTAAAGCAGGTCGGCGAAAGTCACGAAGACCGAGGTGATCGCCGTAATAATATTTAATTGAAACTAGCACTTAGCTTGTGGAGTCACTGTGGCCGAGGTCGACGTGGCAAGCTCGAGACGCCGAAGAGGTCGTTGATAAGCCACTGGAGGTCGGTGGTAAGCTGTTGGAGGTCGCCGAAGAGGTCGGTGATGTGCGTGATGACGTAGTAAGTCACCGAGACAAGCCGAAGCCGTGCCGAGCTACGGAGGAATCGAAGAAGGCCGACGAGGTGTCGAGACGTCGACGCCGAAGAGACCGGTGGTGAGCAGTTAGAGGTCGAAGCAGTCGACGTAACGTTGCAGGTCAGCGGGTCGTGGTGGTGCCTGTTGCCGAGTCGACACGGCCATCGGGGCGTGGCCAGCCGGCCGCCTGCCAAGCCTGTTCACACGCAAGCATGCTGTAGATTGGTTGCCTTCACGTGTAGGTCTGGACCTTCAAGGACACTAGCATGATCCGCCTATTTTAGGCGACCGTGGAATCCTGGTCGAGGCCGAACTCGACGGCCACCGCCCAAAGGTCGGCATGCAGTGGAGAAGCGACGGCACATGGACCCGCGCTGCCATGCCGGTAGCCGACGGTGATGAGGACATGACACCCATGCATACGACCATGATTGGTGCATGGAATGGAGTAGAACAAGTCCAGCAAGGGTGTCCAAGTCGAAGGGGAGGCACGAGGCTAATCCGGTTCGAGTCCCCAAGGTGGAGGCCCAAAAGAATTCAAGTTCGAGCCCAGTTCGGAGTCCAGGACTAGTGCGCACTAAAAACGACAGCCAGGTCGCATACGAAGTCGGTTTTGGACGTTCTTTATATGGCTGGAAGCAGAATTTCATAAGGCATCCAATGGTACTGGTTTGAGGCCCAAATTCGTCCTGAGTCAACGGGAATCGTCAAAAGAAGTTGACGTCCAGAATCTGCCAAGGTGCTGCGTCGCCGGTTTGTTGGGCCTTAAGCCCAAGTTGAGGGCACCCCATCCTAGGTCGCCCTCAACCCTAGGACGCCCCTTTTCATATACTCAGTAGCCGCCGCATTTAGAACATGAGTTTGTTTTACAAGTTAGCTTTAGCTACATCCGAACAGCCGCATAGCGCTGCCTTCGTGTATTGCAGACTGCACCTTCGAGTGATAGTAAGATTGCTCGCCTCTTTTCCTTATTCGTTCTTCAATTGCGTGCAGGAAACGATCTTCGTGATCAGGATGACTTTGCACCGGCAAGGTTGGTAACCATCGGGAGTTGGTTCAGCGATTGCATTGGCGCTTCGAGCTCTCTTGTCGTAGTTGGATCGTGAGGGTCAACAACCACCAAATCGAATTTATCTCCACTCACCGAAAGATCGGGCACTCCGCCTCTATCAAGTGGTATCAGTTTTCCAGGTTGCTCGGTGAGTTTATCCAGTGTTTTTTATTTCCTACAGTCCACAAAAACCAAACAAAAATTTACTTTCAGGTTAGATCCTTGTCCCAGCAACCGTTTAGCCTTGCACATTCTTTCAATAAGTGTCTTAGTTGAATTTTTGTGCTTACTCATTCAATTGTTGCTGGTTACTTGTGTTTAATCTCTTGTTTCTCATTTTTTTTCTAACCCTAAGTTCACTGCCGCCGCACTCACCATCAGCGCCGCACCCATCTCCCCTCGCGCCGTGACCGCCCGCCCATCGCGTTCGCCCCCCTCCCTGTCCTGTGAGTTTGGAAAGTTCAAAAAAAGAAAGAAAAAAAGGGAAAGAAAAAAAAAGAAAAGGAAAGAAAAAAAGGAAAGCAATCAAAAAAAAGAGAAAAAAATGCAATAAAAAAAAGAGAAAGTCCAAACAGGAAGGGAGACAAACACCGCTCACGCATGACGTGCCCCTCTCGGTCGCGACAACCCTGGACGACACCGAGGCCACCTGCTAGGTCACATTCCGAGCCCCTCCCTTACGCACCCCCCTCTCTTCCCCCACGCCTTACCAGCTTCTCTTCCTCTCTTTCTAGGTACCATATTCTGAGTTTGGTCTTACTCTAGAGAGAGAGAGCGAGAGTATTTTTTTACCGGAATACCCCTATACTTTTGGAAAAAGTGTGTGTGGTGATTTGCGGTTGGAGATCCTCTGTGTTCATATTATCAGTTTTGAGGACTCATGCAAGAAAAAAAAACAGAAGCAAAAACAAATAGCAAATTGCTGCGCCCTCCACCTTCCTTGCTGTCTTTTCAGGTTTTCACTTGTTGCCAGCAGCTTTTGTTTCGTGTTTAGCACTATAATTCAACTTTGCATTATTGTTTGAGTGTGCTAATCCTTGACTTGAGTGCAACCTACCCAGAACTCCACATATTTCTACGACGAGCAGATTTTGTTTCTCCAGGCAATCGCTCATCGAATCTTTTGCGAGTTGCACCGGTTGGTTGCAGGTCGCCCCTGTGTGCGTGGTAAGAACGTATAAGA
The DNA here is from genome assembly GCA_036936925.1 of Cenchrus fungigraminus. Classification (NCBI taxonomy): domain Eukaryota; kingdom Viridiplantae; phylum Streptophyta; class Magnoliopsida; order Poales; family Poaceae; genus Cenchrus; species Cenchrus fungigraminus. The sequence goes on along the minus strand of CM072779.1, from coordinate 85,045,872 downwards.
ATTTGATAACAGCACTAGTTTGAGCGCCTTGTGAGCCATTACACCCCTGTTTTGTCGTCGATTTTGTTTTTGTGTTTGCGCTAACCATGGCAGGCGACGACAAAAGGGATGACCAGCTACAGGACATGCGGACACGAGTTGGTGGAGTTGCCGCGGACATTCAGACGATACATGCACGGCTGGATTCGATGACCACTTCGTCGACAGAGCGGTTCGATACGCTCGACCTCGCACAGACAGTCGCTAAGACCACACTCGACACCGTCGTGGCATGACTCGATGCTTTGCACACAACGCTCACAGAGTTGCAGAAGGACGACGGAGACCGCCGAGACCGCGCCCGCTGTGTGCTCCACCATTCCGGTAATGATTCGTTGGCTACGATTATATTTAAACTTCCACCTTATAATGGCAAATATGATCCTGCTGCATATCTTGATTGGGAATTAGAAGTTGAACATCAATTTTCATACCATGATATTTCTGCTAATTCTCAAGTTCAAACTGCTATTAGTGAATTTACGGATTTTGCTTTAATGTGGTGGCGTGATTATAAAAAAAGGCATCCGAGTACAATTCCAACCACTTGGGATCAGTTAAAAGCTGCTATGCGACATAGATTTGTACCTTCTTATTATGCTCGAGATTTGCTTAAAATAATGCAGCATTTTCAACAAGGTTCTCAATCTGTTCAGGATTATTACCAGGCGTTACAAAAAGACATGATTCGGTGTGGGTTATTAGGGAAAATTGATGCTGCAATGGCATGTTTTCGTGGTGGTTTGAACCGCAAAATTCAGGACACACTAGATCATAAGGAATATGCAGATATGATCATGTTATTTGAATATGCTTGCAAAGCTGAACGTGAAGTGCAGGGACGTCGCTCGAAGATATATTCTAACTCTTTTGCAGGAAGAAGCTCGACATCCAGCTCAGCGGCCGCTCTCCCTGCGCCATCCACGCCCACCGTTACACCAGGCGAGAGGACGGCCACACCTGCAGGCGCATCCTCATGTACAAATTCAGAGCCATCACTCCATAATGCACCGAATACTCCTATTGAGAACATAGGTAATGCCCATGGTGCTGCACTCATGGAAGGTGAGCATTCTGTTAATGTGCTGAATTTTTCCACTAATCATGCTTTAGTTCAGCAATTAATAGTGGAACCATCTTTTGCTTTATCTTTGTCACATGGTGATTTGCTTGATGTTTCTTGTGACAAAGATGAATTATGTGCTACTACTTCAGATTTATATGCTAGTGCTGAAAATAAACATGTTATGCATGTTGCTAGTAAAAATGATGAGCTACATTTGTTGTCTTCTTTACATACTTTGGGTTACATTGAATTTGATGTTTTGTGTAATCTAGATTATTTAGAAGAGAGACTTTTTGCATATACTGATTTGCCATGGTTGTCTAGACATTCATATCATGTTATTGGCAAATATAACAACAAAGGACAATATATGGTACATCGGGTTTACATTTGTACAAATCTGAATTCTCCTTTTGTTGTGAACGATTGTGATCGATTAGAGGGTAACCATCCTACAAATATTTTCACATGTTCCTCTAGTAGTTTTGTTTCGCAAGAAGGGAAGCATTGCTGGTGGCTCCCTATGATTTTTGGTGCTAAATTTTCTTGCAAGCAACCAGCCATTAGTGTTGTGTCTTTTGTTGGTACTAATCTTTTGCAGGACAGTAATGACATACCTCATGCGTTTTTCGATAACGAATTCTCCAGAGATGCTGACAATTTGATGCGACATGACATGATACATATTTGGAAACATGGTCACATTCCTCCTCACAATTGTTTTGGTTTGCTTTATTTGCGCAACCCCGTTCTCCCTTGTGTTGTGCAGGATCGTTTTCACGTACACTCGACGTCGAGGACGACTTTTCTTCAAGAAGGGGGGAATGATGAGGACATGACACCCATGCATACAACCATGATTGGTGCATGGAACGGAGTAGAAGAAGTCCAGCAAGGGTGTCCAAGTCGAAGAGGAGGCACGAGGCTAATCCGGTTCGAGTCCCCAAGGTGGAGGCCCAAAAGAATTCAAGTTCGAGCCCAGTTCGGAGTCCAGGACCAGTGCGCACTAAGAACGACACCCAGGTCGCATACGAAGTTGGTTTTGGACGTTCTTTATATGGCTGGAAGCAGAATTGCATAAGGCTTCCAATGGCACCGGTTTGAAGCCCAAATTCGTCCCGAGTCAACGGGAATCGTCAAAAGAAGTTGACGTCCAGAATCTGCCAAGGTGCTGCGTCACCGGTTTGTTGGGCCTTAAGCCCAAGTTGAGGGCACCCCATCCTAGGTCGCCCTCAACCCTAGGACGCCCCTTTTCATATACTCAGTAGCCACCGCATTTAGAACACGATTTTGTTTTACAAGTTAGCTTTAGCTACATCCGAACAGCCGCATAGCGCTGCCTTCGTGTATTGCAGACTGCACCTTCGAGTGATAGTAAGATTGCTCGCCTCTTTTTCTTGTTCGTTCTTCGATTGCGTGCAGGAAACGATCTTCGTGATCAGGCTGACTTTGCACCGGCAAGGTTGGTAACCATCGGGAGTTGGTTCAGCGATTGCATTGGCGCTTCGAGCTCGCTCGTCGTAGTCGGATCGTGAGGGTCAACAACCACCAAATCGAATTTATCTCCACTCATCGAAAGATCGGGCACTCTGCCTCTATCAGACGGATCACACCTTGTTGACCTAAAAATTTGATCGACGAGTCCTCGTAGACGTGGAGTCATTTTTAGAATCAAATACGAAAGCTCATATTAGCTAGCATGTGCCTCGGACATAGCCAATCGGAATAAAATAAGTCAAACAGAATAAGAAGCAACGATGACTTCCCGTTTACGTAGATGAATTTGCTAGTTGATTTGGCTTTGATCGTGGTGGACACAGAGTCCGCACACTCGGATGCTCAAGGCCCGCCGCCAACGTTGATGCATGCACCAAGTTGATGGAGTAGATGGATTCGTCGACAACGATGCCATCGTAGGGATCAACGTCGACACCACGCAACACCGTGAGGCCTTTTCTAGACAGCCGGTGATTAGATCACTGGAGTAGGTCACGGGCGGGTGGGTCGCGAAAAATTTTCTCACGCGCCATCCGAAGAACGAAGACACCAACCTCATGATTAGATCGGAAGGTGGTAGCGAGCAGGTCGCCGCAGAGATATCTTCATGTCCTCGCCGAAGAGGACGCTGGGTCCGGCCACCATGCTGCACAGCGAGCTCCCGATCACCCCTACCTGGCGCACCAACTGTCAAGGGGTGAGACCTGGACAGATCCGCTAGGGGGTCACCCTAGAGGTTTGTAGGTTAATGGAGAGGATCAGGATCTAAGAGCGTAGGTGGTTATGCACGGGATGCACACGGAAATCTCGGCGAGACACGAGGAACACGGCGATTTATACTGGTTCGGGCCTCCGGAGAGTAAAACCCTACGTCCAGTTTGGTGATGGAATTATGCCATGGAGATCTGCTCCCAAGGAGGGTGCCCCAGGCCGCCTTATATTGGCCGACGACCTTGGGCTACAAGTTGGTTTCCATCTATCCTAGTTGATTACAACAGGGAAAGCTTATCCGAGCTGGACTGTCTTGTCTTGTACACCAAGTATCTTTACGTCTTTGGGCCCACATGTCAGGTCGGCGGGTCATCTGGTAGGTCGGACCCACCTGTCGGGGACGCTGAGACCCTGGTCGGTAGGGACCCATGGGTACCCATGTCTCTCACACATAGTACATTCTAAAAAAATAATTACAGTTAAATAAGTTAAATTGTTTGTGCATTGATCATGATAAGTCAAATTGTTACAATACCACTATAATCTTCGTTTGTTATTAAGTACCTATTCTGTGCTAATGTTCTTATTAATTAATGCTTATGGTGTAATTTTCACCTTTTGTTTGAATATTTAATATTTGTAAATCGACTAACCTTTTATGAACATGCAGGCCCGAAGGTAGTGATGTGCAGTGAGCCAGTGACGTTTTCACTACTTTTGGTGCCACAAGACAGCACTATAGGTCAATATATAAAAAACAAGTGTAAATGTGGAGCTAAGCGAGATGTATCCATCCGTCTTCATGATAATGTGTATTTGGAAAGTAGTTCTAGTTAGTAGATGTTGTTTAATTACCATTCATCACTATTCATTTTATCATGTATGAGTCATGATTATGCAATATACTTGAGATGTGTCTGTGATGTAGGCATACACTTCCCAAATACAGACTTAGCTTGCAAAAGATCTTTACTACCATCAAAAAATTAAATATAGAAATTTGACGTTCATGTACATGTGGATATTCACAACTCACATGTGGATATGGTTCTCACAATCTGGGCTTCTACTAGGAATAATTTAATCTGGTCTCATATTGAACATCTCGGCAATAACATAATAAGAATCATTTAATAACAATTTAACAGTTTGGCATAATACATTTTTTCTCAAAACTTCACAATCAAGACATTGGCTTGTTTCTTCAGTTCTTGCCTTCCTGGTTCACTTGACAACTGTAACTGTGTAACACAAAGAATCATGTATGTTTGTCTCTCTTCTCATTACACCTGAGTGCAAATGTAATGTTGATACGTCTGTACTAGCTGTTACTGTAGCTTGTGTCAAACCCACCAAACAGTGATGTAGAGAGGAAGAGCTTGAAGATGAAATGTTCACTGCAAGTACGAGTAGCAATAATAGTACTACTATAGCTTGTGTCATTCCCACCCAACAGTCATGTAAAGAGGGAGAGCTTGAAGATGAAATGTTCAATGCAAGTATGAGTAGCAATAATAGTACTCCTTCTGTTTCATAATACTTGTCGTTTTGGTTTTTCTAGATACATTCCAACTACTATGTATCTAGACACAAGTATATATCTAGGTGCATAGCAAAAGAAATGTATCGAAAAAGTCAAAACGATAAGTATTATGAAATGGAGGGAGTACTACTCTAGCGGTAGTAGTGTAGTGCTCAATATCACTATACTAAGATTAAGGAGTAATACTCCAGCAGTAGTGGTGTAGCGCTCAATAGTCAATACTATTTGTACTAGTATGCACTTCGGGAAAATAGTAATACTAACATGGGGCTGATAAAGTTACGAAAAATCCACGCTGCATCCGGTCGTGTCGAATCAGCGTGTAACCTGTACAGGGCACCGTCCATGGAGTGTGATGCAACACCGAATGGGTCGTGTTGAATGCAGCTTACACACCGTCTTTGATGCTTGATCCAACACTGACTGGGTCGTGTCGTTGCATCGCATAACCTAAACCCGCAAAGGTTACGCAAAATCCACACTGCATCTGGTCATGTCGATTCAGCACGTAACCTGCACAAGTTTAGCACCCTCAGTGCTGCTTGATTGATGCAACACCGACTGGGTTACGCACAGAGTCTGTCACGCAAAATCCCCATGCATCCAGTCGTGTCGTTGCATCACGTAACCTGGGGCCGATAAAGTTACGCAAAATCCACGCTGCATCCTGTCGTGTCGAATCAGCACGTAACCTGTACAGGGCACCGTCCGTGGAGTGTGATGCAACACCGAATGGGTCGTGTCGAATGCAGCTTACGCACCGTTCTTGATGCTTGATCCAACACTAACTGGGTCGTGTCGTTGCATCGCGTAACCTAAACCTGCAAAGGTTACGCAAAATCCACGTTGCATCCGGTCGTGTCGATTCAGCGTGCAACCTGCACTAGTTACGCACCGTCCGTAATGCTTGATTGATGCAACACAGACTGGATCGTGTCGAATCAGCACATAACCACAAGAGCTTACGCACCATCCGTGCTGCTTGATGCAACACCGACTAGGTCGTGTCAAATCAGCGCGTAACATGCAGAGGTTACGCACCGTCCGTGCTGCTTGATGCAACACCGATTCGGTTAAGCACGTAGTAGGTTACGCACCTTTAAGACGGCTGGCTTCATGTCTCAACACTGAGTGTGTTACGCACTGATCCGTCGTGTCAATTCTACGAGTCACCTGCTCCAGCTCAGTTACGCACAGTTCGGCGACGCAGCATCCCATGGCGCGTGCATCACCGACTGGGTTATGCACCGCGACAGTTACGCTAATCCATGCTGCATTCTGATTCGATGCACCATCCTGCTCAGTTACGCACGTTTCGGAGACGCACCATCCGTTCTACATGGTGCGTGCATCACCGACTGGGTTACGCACGAAGTCTGTCACGCAAAATCCCCATGCATCCGGTCGTGTCGTTGCATCGCGTAACCTGGGGCTGATAAAGTTATGCAAAATCCACGCTGCATCCGGTCGTGTCGAATCAGCGCGTAACCTGTACAGGGCAACGTTCGTGGAGTGTGATGCAACCCCGAATGGGTCGTGTCGAATGCAGCTTACGCACCGTCTTTGATGCTTGATCCAACACTGACTGGGTCATGTCGTTGCATCGCATAACCTAAACCCGCAAAGGTTACGCAAAATCTACGCTATATCCGGTCGTGTCGATTCAGCGCGTAACCTGCACTAGTTAAGCACTATCCGTGCTGCTTGATTGATGTAACACCGATTAGGTTACGCACGGAGTCTGTCACGCATAATCCCCATGCATCCGGTCGTGTCGTTGCATCGCGTAACCTAGGGCTGATAAAGTTACGTAGAATCCACGCTACATCCGGTCATGTTGAATCAGCGCGTAACCTGTACAGGGCACCGTCCGTGGAGTGTGATGCAACACCGAATGGGTCGTGTCGAATGTAGCTTACGCACTGTCTTTGATGCTTGATCCAACACTGACTGGGTCATGTCTTTGCATCGCATAACCTAAACCCGCAAAGGTTACGCAAAATCCACGCTGCATCTGGTCGTGTCGATTCAGCGTGTAACCTGCACTGGTTTAGCACCGTCCGTGCTGCTTGATTGATGCAACACCGACTGTGTTACGCACGGAGTCTGTCACGCAAAATCCCAATGCATCCGGTCGTGTCATTGCATCGTGTAACCTGGGGCCGATAAAGGTACGCAAAATCCACGCTACATCCGGTCGTGTCGAATCAGCGCGTAACCTGTACAGGGCACCATCCGTGGAGTGTGATGCAACACCGAATCGGTCGTGTCGAATGCAGCTTACGCACCGTTCTTGATGCTTGATCCAACACTGACTGGGTCGTGTCATTGCATCACGTAACCTAAACCCACAAAGGTTACGCAAAATCCACGCTGCATCCGGTTGTGTCGATTCAGCGTGTAACCTGCACTGGTTACGCACCGTCCGTGCTGCTTGATTGATGCAACACCGACTGGGTCGTGTCGAATCAGTGAGTAACCACAAGAGGTTGTGCACCATCCGTGCTGCTTGATGCAACATCGACTGGGTCGTGTCGAATCAGCGTGTAACATGCAGAGGTTACGCACAGTCCGTGCTGCTTGATGCAATACCAACCTGGTTAAGCACATAGTAGGTTACGCACCTTTAAGATGGTTGGCTGCATGGCTCAACACTGACTGTGTTACGCACTGATCGGTCATGTCAATTCTACGCGCCACCTGCTCCAGCTCGGTTACGCACGGTTCGGTGACGTAGCGTCCCATGGCACGTGCATCACCGACTGTGTTACGCACCGCGACGGGTAAGCAAAATCCATGCTGCATTCTGATTCGACGCACCATCCTGCTCGATTACACATGTTTCGGAGATGCACCATCCGTTCTGCATGGTGCGTGCATCACCGACTGGGTTACGCACGGAGTCTTTCACGCAAAATCCCCATGCATCCGGTCGTGTCGTTGCATCGCGTAACCTGGGGCTGATAAAGTTACGCAAAATCCACGCTGCATCCGGTCGTGTCCAATCAGCGCATAACCTGTACACGGCACCGTCCGTGGAGTGTGATGCAACACTGAATGGGTCGTGTCGAATGCAGCTTACGCACCGTCCTTGATGGTTGATCCAACAGTGATTGGGTTGTGTCGTTGCATCGCATAACCTAAACCCGCAAAGGTTATGCAAAATCCACGCTGCATCCGGTCGTGTCGATTCAGCGCGTAACCTGCACTGGTTACGCACCGTCCATGCTGCTTGATTGATGCAACACCGACTGGGTCGTGTCGAATCAGCGTGTAACCACAAGAGGTTACGCACCAGCCGTGCTGCTTGATGCAACACCGACTGGGTTGTGTCGAATCAGCGCGTAACATGCAGATGTTACGCACCGTCCGTGCAGCTTGATGCAGCACCGACTCGGTTAAGCACGTAGTAGGTTACGCACCTTTAAGACAGCTGGCTGCATGGCTCAACACTGACTGGGTTACGCACTGATCAGCTGTGAAAAATCTACGCTGCATCCGGTCATGTCGATTCAGCACGAAACCTGCACTGGTTACGCACCGTCCATGCTGCTTGATTGATGCAACACCGACTTGGTTACACACGGAGTCTGTCATGCAAAATCCCATTGCATCCGGTCGTATCGTTGCATCACGTAACCTGGGGCCGATAAAGTTACGCAAAATCCACGCTGCATCTGGTCGTCACGATTCAGCGCGTAACCTGTACAGGGCACTGTCTGTGGAGTGTGATGCAACACCGAATGGGTCGTGTCGAATGCAGCTTATGCACCGTCCTTGATGCTTGATCCAACACTGACTGGGTCATGTCGTTGCATCGCGTAACCTGAACCCGCAAAGGTTACGCAAAATCCACGCTGCATCCGGTCGTGTCGATTCAGCGTGTAACCTGCACTAGTTACGCACCGTCCGTGCTGCTTGATTGATGCAACACCGACTGGGTCGTGTCGAATTAGAGCGTAACCAAAAGAGGTTACGCACCATCTGTGCTGCTCGATGCAACACCGTCTGGGTCGTGTCGAATCAGCGTGTAACATGCAGAGGTTACGCACTGTCCGTGCTGCTTGATGCAACACCGACTCGATTAAGCACGTAGTAGGTTACGCACCTTTAAGACGGCTGGCTGCATGGCTCAATACAGACTGGGTTACGCACTGATCGGTTGTATCGATTCTACGCGTCACTTGCTCCAGCTCGGTTACGCTCGGTTCCACGATGCAGCGTCCCATGGCGCGTGCATCACCGACTGGGTTACGCACCGTGACGGTTACGCAAAATCCATGCTGCATACCGATTCGACGGACCATCCTGCTCGGGTACGCACGTGTCGGAGATGCACCATCCGTTCTGCATGGTGCGTGCATCACCGACTGGGTTACGCACGAAGTCTGTCACGCAAACTCCCCATGCATCCGGTCGTGTCGTTGCATCACGTAACCTGGGGCTGATAAAGTTACGCAAAATCCATGCTGCATCCGGTCGTGTCGAATCAGCGCAAAACCTGTACAGGGCACTGTCCGTGGAGTGTGATGCAACACCGAATGGGTCGTCTTGAATTCAGCTTACGCACCGTCCTTGATGCTTGATCCAACAGTGACTGGGTCGTGTCATTGCATCGCATAACCTAAACCCACAAAGGTTATGCAAAATCCACGATGCATCCGGTCGTGTCGATTCAGCGCGTAACCTGCACTGGTTACGCACCGTCCATGCTACTTGATTGATGCAACACCGACTGGGTCATGTCGAATCAGCGTGTAACCACAGGAGGTTACGCACCAGCCGTGCTGCTTGATGCAACACCGACTGGGTCGTGCCGAATCAGCGCGTAACATGCAGAGGTTACGCACTGTCCGTGCTGCTTGATGCAACACCGACTCGGTTAAGCACGTAGTAGGTTACGCACCTTTAAGACGGTTGGCTGCATGGCTCAACACTGACTGTGTTACACACTGATCGGTCGTGTCAATTCTACGTGCCACCTGCTCCAGCTCGGTTACGCACGGTTCGGCGACGCAGCGTCCCATGGCGCGTGCATCACCTACTAGGTTACGCACCACGACGGTTACGCAAAATCCATGCTGCATTCTAATTCGACGCGCCATCCTGCTCGGTTACGCACGTTTCGGAGACGCACCATCCGTTCTGCATGGTGCGTGAGTCACCGACTGGGTTACGCATGGAGTCTGTCACGCAAAATCCCCATGCGTCCGGTCGTGTCGTTGCATCGCGTAACCTGGGGTTGATAAAGTTACACAAAATCCACGCTGCATCCGGTTGTGTTGAATCAGCGCGTAACCTATACAGGGCACCGTTCGTGGAGTGTGATGCAACACCGAATGCGTCATGTCGAATGCAGCTTATGCACCATCCTTGATGCTTGATCCAACACTGACTGGGTCGTGTCGTTGCATCGCAAAACCTAAACCCGCAAAGGTTATGCAAAATCCACCCTGCATCCGGTTGTGTCGATTTAGCGCGTAACCCGCACAGGTTACGCACCGTCCGTGCTGCTTGATTGATGCAACACCGAATAGGTCGTGTCGAATCAGCTCGTAACCACAAGAGGTTTCGCACCATCCGTGCTGCTTGATGCAACACCGACTGGGTCATGTCGAATCAGCACGTAACATGCAGAGGTTACGCACCGTGCGTGCTGCTTGATGCAACACCGACTCGGTTAAGCACATAGTAGGTTACGCACCTTGAAGACAGCTGGCTTCATGGCTCAACACTGACTGTGTTACGCACTGATCGGTCGTGTCAATTCTACGCGTCACCTGCTCTAGCTCGGTTACGCACGGTTCGGCGACGCAGCGTCCCATGGCGCGTGCATCATCGACTGGGTTACGCACCGCGACGGTTATGCAAAATCCATGCTGTATTCTGATTCGACGCACCATCCTGCTCGGTTACGCACGTTTCGGAGACGCACCATCCGTTCTACATGGTGCAGGCATCACCGACTGGGTTACGCACGGAGTCTGTCACGCAAAATCCCCATGCATCCGGTCGTGTCGTTGCATCGCGTAACCCGGGGCTGATAAAGTTACGCAAAATCCACGTTGCATCCGGTCGTGTCGAATCAGCGCGTAACCTGTACAGGGCACCGTCCGTGGAGTGTGATGCAACACCGAATGGGTCGTGTCAAATGCAGCTTACGCACCGTCCTTGATGCTTGATCCAACACTGAATGGGTCGTGTCATTGCATCGCATAACCTAAACCCGCAAAGGTTATGCAAAATCCCCGCTGCATCCGGTCGTGTCGATTCAGCGCGTAACCCGCACAGGTTACGCACCGTCCGTGCTGCTTGATTGATGCAACACCGACTGGGTCGTGTCGAATCAGCGCGTAACCACAAGAGGTTACGCACCATACGTGCTGCTTGATGCAACACCGACTGGGTCGTGTCGAATCTGCGCGTAACATGCAGAGGTTACGCACCGTCCGTGCTTCTTGATGCAACACCGACTCGGTTAAGCACATAGTAGGTTACGCTCCTTTAAGACGGCTGGCTTCATGGCTCAACACTGACTGTGTTACGGACTGATCGATCGTGTCAATTCTACGCGTCACCTGCTCCAGCTCGGTTACACACGGTTCGGCGACGCAGCGTCCCATGGCGCGTGCATCACCGATTGGGTTACGCATCGCGACGGTTACGCAAAATCCATGCTGCATTCTGATTCGACGCACCATCCTGCTCGGTTACGCACATTTCCGAGACGCACCATCCGTTCTGCATGGTGCGTGCATCACCGACTGGGTTACGCACAGAGTCTGTCACACAAAATCCCCATGCATCCGGTCGTGTCGTTGCATCGCGTAACCTGGGGCTGATAAAGTTACGCAAAATCCACACTGCATCCGGTCGTGTTGAATCAGCGTATAACCTGTACAGGGCACCGTCCGTGGAGTGTGATGCAACATCGAATGGGTCATGTCGAATGCAGCTTACGCACCATCTTTGATGCTTGATCCAACACTGACTGGGTCGTGTCGTTGCATCGCATAACCTAATCCCGCAAAGGTTACGCAAAATCCACGCTGCATCAGGTCCTGTCGATTCAGCGCATAACCTGCACAGGTTACGCACCATCCGTGCTGCTTGATTGATGCAACACCGACTGGGTTACGCACGGAGTCTGTCACGCAAAATCCCCATGCATCCGGTCGTGTCGTTGTATCACGTAACCTAGGGCCGATAAAGTTATGCAAAATCCACGCTGCATCCGGTCGTGTCTAATCAGCGCGTAACCTGTACAGGGCACCGTCCATGGAGTGTGACGCAACACCGAATGGGTCGTGTCCAATGCAGCTTATGCACCATCATTGATGCTTGATCCAACACTTACTGGGTCGTGTCGTTGCATCGTGTAACCTAAACCCGCAAAGGTTACGCAAAATCCACACTGCATCCAGTCGTGTCGATTCAGCGCATAACATGCACTGGTTACGCACCGTCCGTGCTACTTGATTGATGCAACACGGACTGGGCCATGTCGAATCGGCGTGTAACCACAGGAGGTTACGCACTAGCCGTGCTGCTTGATGCAACACCGACTGGGTCGTGTCGAATCAGCACGTAACATGCAGAGGTTACGCACCGTCTGTGCTGCTTGATGCAACACCGACTCGGTTAAGCACGTAGTAGGTTACGCACCTTTAAGACGGCTGGCTGCATGGCTCAACACTGACTGTGTTACACACTAATCAGTCGTGTCAATTCTACGTGCCACCTGCTCCAGCTCGGTTACGCACGGTTCGGCGACGCAGCGTCCCATGGCGCGTGCATCACCGACTAGGATACGCACCGTGACGGTTACGCAAAATCCATGCTGTATTCGGATTCGACGCGCCATCCTGCTCGGTTATGCACGTTTCGGAGACGCACCATCCGTTCTGCATGGTGCGTGCGTCACCGACTGGGTTACGCACGGAGTCTGTCACGCAAAATCCCCATGCATCCGGTCGTGTCGTTGCATCGCATAACCTAGGGCTGATAAAGTTACGCAAAATCCACGCTGCATCTGGTTGTGTTGAATCACCGCGTAACCTGTACAGGGCACCGTCCGTGGAGTGTGATGCAGCACCGAATGGGTCATGTCGAATGCAGCTTATGCACCGTCCTTGATGCTTGATCCAACATTGACTGGGTCGTGTCGTTGCATCGCATAACCTAAACCCGCAAAGGTTATGCAAAATCCACCTTGCATCCGGTCGTGTCGATTCAGCGCGTAACCCGCACAAGTTACGCACCGTCCGTGCTGCTTGATTGATGCAACACCGACTGGGTCATGTCGAATCAGCGCGTAACCGCAAGAGGTTACGCACCATCCGTGCTGCTTGATGCAACACCGACTGGGTCATGTCGAATCAGCACGTAACATGCAGAGGTTACGCACCGTCCGTGCTGCTTGATGCAACACCGACTCGGTTAAGCACATAGTAGGTTACGCACCTTTAAGACGGCTGGCTTCATGGCTCAACACTGACTCTGTTACGCACTGATCGGTCGTGTCAATTCTACGCGTCACCTGCTCCAGCTCGGTTACGCACGGTTCGACGACGCAGCGTCCCATGGCGCGTGCATCACCGACTGGGTTACGCACCGCGACGGTTACGCAAAATCCATGCTGCATTCTGATTTGACGCACCATCCTGCTCGGTTACGCACGTTTCGGAGACGCACCATCCGTTCTACATGGTGCAGGCATCACCGACTGGGTTACTCACGGAGTCTGTCACGCAAAATCCCCATGCATCCGGTCGTGTCGTTGCATCGCGTAACCTGGGGCTGATAAAGTTACGCAAAATCCACGCTGCATCCGGTCGTGTCGAATCAACGCGTAACCTGTATAGGGCACCGTCCGTGGAGTGTGATGCAACACCGAATGGGTCATGTCGAATGCAGCTTACGGACCGTCCTTGATGCTTGATGCAACACTAAATGGGTCGTGTAGTTGCATCGCATAACCTAAACCCGCAAAGGTTATGCAAAATCCCCGCTGCATCCGGTCGTGTTGATTCAGCACGTAACCCGCATAGGTTACGCTCCGTCCGTGCTGCTTGATTGATGCAACACCGACTGGGTCGTGTCGAATCAGCGCGTAACCACAAGAGGTTACGCACCATCCGTGCTGCTTGATGCAACACCGACTGGGTCGTGTCGAATCAGCGCGTAACATGCAGAGGTTACGCTCTGTCCGTGCTTCTTGATGCAACACCGACATGGTTAAGCACATAGTAGGTTACGCACCTTTAAGACGGCTTGGTTCATGGCTCAACACTGACTGTGTTACGGACTGATCAATCGTGTCAATTCTACGCGTCACCTGCTCCAACTCGGTTACGCACGGTTCGGCAACGCAGCGTCCCATGGTGCGTGCATCACCGACTGGGTTACGCACCGCGACGGTTAGGCAAAATCCATGCTGCATTCTGATTCGATGCACCATCCTGCTCGGTTACGCACATTTCCGAGACGCACCATCCATTCTGCATGGTGCGCGCATCACCGACTGGGTTACGCACGGAGTCTGTCACGCAAAATCCCCATGCATCCGATCGTGTCGTTGCATCGCGTAACCTGGGTCTGATAAAGTTACGCAAAATCCACGCTGCATCCGGTCGTGTCGAATCAGCGCGTAACCTGTACAGGGCACCGTCCGTGGAGTGTGATGCAACACCGAATGGGTCGTGTCGAATGCAGCTTACGCACCGTCTTTGATGCTTGATCCCACACTGACTGGGTCGTGTCGTTGAATCGCACAACCTAATACCGTAAAGGTTACGCAAAATCCACGCTACATCCGGTCGTGTTGATTCAGCGAGTAACCTGCACTGGTTACGCACAGTCCGTGCTGCTTGATTGATGCAACACCGACTGGGTTGCGCACGGAGTCTGTCATGCAAAATCCCCAAGCATCCGGTCGTGTCGTTGCATCGCGTAACCTGGGGCTGATAAAGTTATGCAAAATCCACACTGCATCCTGTCGTGTCTAATGAGCGCGTAACCTGTACAGGGCACCGTCCATGGAGTGTGACGCAACACCGAATGGGATGTGTCCAATGCAGCTTACGCACCATCCTTGATGCTTGATCCAACACTGATTGAGTCGTGTCATTGCATCGCGTAACCTAAACCCGCAAAAGTTACGCAAAATCCACACTGCATCCAGTCGTGTCGATTCAGCATATAACATGCACTGGTTATGCACCGTCCGTGCTACTTGATTGATGCAACACCGACTGTGTCATGTCGAATCAGCGTGTAACCACAGGAGGTTACGCACCAACCGTGCTGCTTGATGCAACACCAACTGGGTCGTGTCGAATCAGCGCGTAACATGCAGAGGTTACGCACCGTCCGTGCTGCTTGATGCAACACCGACTCGGTTAAGCACGTAGTAGGTTACGCACCTTTAAGATGGCTGGCTGCATGGCTCAACACTGACTGTGTTACGCACTGCTCGGTCGTGTCAATTCTACGTGCCACCTGCTCCAGCTCGGTTACGCACGGTTCGGCGACGCAGCGTTCCATGGCGCGTACATCACCGACTAGGTTATGCACCGCGATGGTTACGCAAAATCCATGCTGCATTCTGATTCGACGCGCCATCCTGCTCGGTTACGCACGTTTCGGAGGCACCATCCGTTCTGCATGGTGCGTGCGTCACCGACTGGGTTACACACGGAGTCTGTCACGCATAATCCCCATGCATCCGGTCGTGTCGTTGCATCGCGTAACCTGGGGCTGATAAAGTTACGCAAAATCCACGCTGCATCCAGTCGTGTTGAATCAGCGCGTAACCTGTACAGGGCACCGTCCGTGGAGTGTGATGCAACACCGAATGGGTCATGTCGAATGTAGCTTGTGCACCGGCCTTGATGCTTGATCCAACACTGACTGGGTCGTGTCGTTGCATCGCATAACCTAAACCCGCAAAGGTTATGCAAAATCAACGCTGCATCTAGTCGTGTCGATTCAGCGCGTAACCCGCACAGGTTACGCACCGTTCGTGCTGCTTGAATGATGCAACACTGACTGGGTCGTGTCGAATCAGCGCGTAACCACAAGAGGTTACGCACCATCCGTGCTGCTTGATGCAACACCGACTGGGTCGTGTCGAATCAGCGCGTAACATGTAGAGGATACGCACCGTCCGTGCTGCTTGATGCAACACCGACTCGGTTAAGCACATTGTAGGTTACGCACCTTTAAGACGGCTGGCTTCATGGCTCAACACTGACTGTGTTACGCACTGATCGGTCGTGTCAATTCTACGTGTCACCTGCAATAGCTCGGTTACGCACGGTTCGGCGACGCAGCGTCCCATGGCGCGTGCATCACCGACTGGGTTACGCACCGCAACGGTTACGCAAAATCCATGCTACATTCTGATTCGACGCACCATCCTGCTCGGTTAAGCATGTTTCGGAGACACACCATCCGTTCTGCATGGTGCGTGCATCACCGACTGGGTTACGCACGGAATCTGTCACGCAAAATCCCCATGCATCCGGTCGTGTCGTTGCATCACGTAACCTGGGGCTGATAAAGTTACGCAAAATCCACACTGCATCCGGTCGTGTCGAATCAGCGTGTAACCTGTACAGGGCACCATCCGTGGAGTGTGATGTAACACCAAATGGGTCGTGTCGAATGCAGTTTACGCACCGTCCTTGATGCTTGATCCAACACTGACTGGGTTGTGTCATTGCATCGCATAACCTAAACCTGCAAAGGTTATGCAAAATGCCCGCTGCATCCGGTCGTGTCGATTCAGTGCATAACCCGCACTGGTTACACACCATCCGTGCTGCTCTATTGATGCAACACCGACTGGGTCGTGTCGAATCAGCGCGTAACCACAAGAGGTTACGCACCATCCGTGCTGCTTGATGCAACACCGACTGGGTTGTGTCGAATCAGCGCGTAACATGTAGAGGTTAGGCACCGTCTGTGCTGCTTGATGCAACACCGACTCGGTTAAGCACGTAGTAGGTTACGCACCTTTAAGACAGCTGGCTGCATGGCTCAACACTGACTGGGTTACGCACTGATCGGCTGCGCAAAATCCACACTGCATCCGGTCGTGTCGATTCTACGCGTCACCTGCTCCAGCTCGGTTACGCACGTTTCGGCGAGGCACCATCACATGGCGTGTGCATTACCGACTGAGTTATGCATTGTGATGGTTACGCAAAATCCACGCCGCATTCTGATTCGACTCACCATCCTGCTCGGTTACACACGTTTCGGCGATGCACCATCCGTTCTACATGGTGCGTGCATCACCGACTGGGTTACGCACGGAGTCTGTCACACAAAATCCCCATGCATCCAGTCGTGTCGTTGCATCACGTAACCTGGGGCCGATAAAGTTACACAAAATCCACACTGCATCCGGCCGTGTCGAATCAGCGTGTTACCTGTACAGGGCACCGTTCGTGGAGTGTGATGCAACACCGAATGGGTCGTGTCGAATGCAGCTTGCGCACCGTCCTTGATGCTTGATCCAACACTGACTGGGTCGTGTCGTTGCATCGCGTAACCTAAACCCGCAAAGGTTACGCAAAATCCACGTTGCATCCAGTCGTGTCGATTCAGCACGTAACCTGCACTGGTTACGCTCCATCCGTGCTCCTCTATTGATGCAACACCGACCGGGTCATGTCGAATCAGCGTGTAACCACAAGAGTTAACTCTCTTGTCCGGAGTCCGATGGGGGTATATGACCACTTGTTGGAAAGATAATTTCAAGCACTTTACAATGGAGCAATACTTAAGTACATGTTCTGTTCTAGAAGTTGAAGAAAAATTCGTGGAAGTTGAAGCAGCGATAAAGGGCAACATGAAAGGAGGTGAAGACGAGTTGAGAAACGATTGGGACTAAGGCTTGTGACAAAGGGTGGACGTTGAAGGATGATCAAGGCAACAAAAGTGAAGAGTATGATGATGATCTCCACATATGGCGGTAGGACTTCAAGAATTACAAGATGGTTCATCATCTTCTATGCCTAACAACATGCTAAGCATGGGGAGGACTTGGTGGACATGAGAAGACCGCATGGAGTACAAGGATCACGGTTGCCACGAGATGTCAATTTTCTTCTTCCATGTTAAGCACGATGCTTAAGCATGGGGGAGGCCGCACTACACATCAAGCATCAAAGGACGGTAACAATTCCTCAACCCTCTTTTTGTCCTTGTCTTTCTATATGTCTGTACATATGTTTATGCTTTCCACGACCTTAGATGCAACCTTTGTATATCTCTCTACAGAATAACATGGCTACTAGGAGTACAACCTAGATTTTTTTGTTTCCAATAATAATCACCATTACCTTGTGCTCACTTTGATGATATCTTGTATGCTCTTACTTATGGATACATGATGATTGCCACCCTGCTCATTCTTGTGCTTGGTTTGTATATGATTAAGCTAGTGCTCTCTTTAATATGATCTGAAAATTAAATGAATGCTAGCCTAATCTTTTGTGGAGGTTATGACAACTTGAGACCCATAGTATTTTTCATTGCTCTCACTTTTGAATGAATCAAAGACTATTTGTTTCGTTCTTAAAAGATATGCTAACCTTATCTTTGATACCACATGCATTTTGCTCTACCTATCCAAAGCCTTATATTCATTGAGTGCAAAAACCTTAGTTTACAAGATTTATTTTTGGGTGCATTGATTCAAGGCTTGATTTCTCTGGCCCGAGACTAAGAAGCTGGTCATTCCGTTTTTGCGTATCTTTCTCTATGCTAGCCTCTTCTATCCGTGTATTGTGAGTTTCCACATTGGGAATTTTGCAAACCTCACCGGATATCCACCCACAAACCAAAATACATCTTTTTTGTGTTCACCTCCTTGACCACAACCCAATATATGAGTATGGATGAATATTTCGAGGAAGATTACAAGGAAGGTGCCGTCAAGTGAGCAAGACTTTGGGAGACCTCCAAAAGGATCCCTAGAAGATTTTCGAGTATCTCTCTCTAAGAAAATATCAGAGCTTCAATTTCTACCTTGGCATATTTATCACCTCTTTTGCCCGAGGACGAGCAAACGTCTAAGCATCGGGGGTTGCCAAGGAAGTGCTAGTATAGTCTAGAGTTCAAGGGGAGCAAATAAAAAAAGAGAGAGAAAAGGTATGATGAAAGAAAAATAAAATGAAATGAAAAAAATGATAAAGAAGAAAAAGTACGATGAGAAAAAGAAAGAAAGAAGAAAAAAATAATAAAATAAAGCTCCCCGGTTCTCTTGCTATGTTTAGTGCTTTTTGAGTTTTCAAGAGGATTCAAGATCAAGACCCATACTCATCTTTCCAACCATGTGCAATCCGATAACGAGGACTTCGTTTGTGCCTCGGGATCACTCTTTGCCATCTGTACATGTCCACCTATCTAAAAGTGTGTGTTCATCCCCCCCTTGTTGAGAACATTTTTTGCCAATGACCTTTTTGACTAGTCTCGGTAAGTCCATGAGAAGCTTGTCTTGTTTTGATAATATCTCGACTATAATATCTTGGTAGGACTAAACTTTCCCATAGCTCCATATAAAGCTTTCCACTATAAACTTTGAGAGAGGAAAGGAGTAGAACAAGTAGGCTTGAGAGACAAGATGAGATGAGAGTTCATGAGCAAGATGCAAGAAGGTTTATTATTGATCTTGGTAAAGCAATTTTTCTTCATCCCGCTCTTTATTTTCAAAATTTCTGAGATTTGTTTAAAATTTGAGAGCATGATTAATTACTTGTGGGAAGAGCTTAAATAATATCTACCCTCCATAGAGATGAAAGCTAGTTACATTATGAAACTTTAACAAACATAAACTTGGAGAGCATTATGTTTTCTCATGTATGAACAAGTGCAGGGTATGAACATTGAAGGGCAATACTGATATCCATTGAAGGCTTACTTGAGGACGAGCAAGGTTTAAGCATAGGGGTATGTTGACGGTCGATTTACGTCAACCAAGAGCACTTGTTACACTTTGGTTTGAGCTTCGAATTATAACTAACCCGCCACTAGGCATACTAATGATGTAATAATTTCACACTTGCATGTGGTTTTTGGAGTATGTTGTTTACGCAGGATTTAAGCGCCTAAATGAGGACTTCCGGGTAGAGTTCATCAAGCACTTTATGAGAAGATCACGAAGCCCGGCACAAGTCAAGACACGAAGTGAACATGACTCCAAATGACCCGAGGACCGAAGCATGAAGCCGTGAAACTCCGAGGACCTGAACAGAAGATGCGGGAGTTCGTGCGCCAAGTACCATTATCCAAACCACGGGGAAAACGATGTCAAGGACCAACATGGAGTTCGGCAAATATTCAAGAAAATGTGAGAAGCATCATGGCGAAAGACGGGCCCGAACCGGGCCTGAAAGGCCCTAGGCCGGCCGGCCCATGCCGACCGGCCTAGCCCATTTTCGGCCTGGTTCGCGACGCCCTTTGACCTACATGCTCCTCAGCTCATTTATATCTCGTGCCTCCGACGGCCGCCACATCCATCCACCAGAATTCGGCGAAACCTAGAAGTAAGCACCGGAGGGAGACGACAGCGGCGGAGTCCTCGAAGTTGTCTAGGGGATGGCCTAGGCCAACCCTAGCCTCCATGGCCGCCCTGCGTGGTTGTGCCATGGTGGAGTTCCGGAGCTAGTTGAGGTCATGAATGGTATGTACTCGGTGGTGATGATCCAAACACATCTATTATTATGTGAGTAATGTTCATCGTGTTTTCCGATCTATTAGTGATTCCATGTCTCTGTTTATGCTTTTTACCTATCGTGAATGCATTGGTTAGGCTATATAGCATGCTCTATGTAATCGTGGCGATTAGGTTTAGCATGTCGACCCTTCTTGACTCGTAGACACGTTCATGTTTGAGTGTGCCCCTAGATCCCCCACTTCATTAAGGGGGCATCGTGACAGGGTGATTTCCCCCGAAAGAGCGGATGTCTTCGGGAGGTAGGCCGGAGGTAGGAGTTTAAGGATGCTAGTAGATGAGATGCTCGATTCGTTGCTCGTTTGCCGGAGCTTCAACTAGAAGGCGCTAGGCCTAGTTACCCCTTCGGAGGAGCTTTATCTAAGCCGATGTTCTTGGGTGTGATCAACCTATACACTTCATGAATATCTCTTTAGGTTTACCTCTTTTATGTAATCAACGCTACATGTTAGGTTAGATTGACTAGATAAGGTAGAGAACCTTAGCGGTTTGCTTCCGATCCTTGGATTGACAAACCTTGGGGACCCTCCTTGGTGAAAAAGGCACCAAGTCACCCGTACGCTTGTGGTGAACTTCAACACGGTTTTGAACCATCAACAGACACCAAATTCTTGAGCTACTTTTGGAAGACGTTGTGGGGAAAACTTGGGACAAGATTCTTATTCTCCAAACATGTCACCCACAAACTAAAGGACAAACTGAAGTTGTGAACCGCACATTATCAACATTATAACGGGCTGTTCTCAAGAAGAACTTGAAGCTTTGGGAAGAAACCTTGCCTCATGTGGAATTTGCATACAACAAGGCGGTACACTCAACAACTAAATTCTGTTCATTTGAGATTGTATATGATTTCAAACCTGCTGCTCCCATCGATCTATTGCCTTCGTCTATGTAGGAACGTGTGAACTTCGATGCAAGAAAGCATGCTGAATTTGTCAAGAAACTTCATGAATAAGAAAAATCCAACATTGAGAAGATGACCAAGATGTATGAGAAGCGCGCCAACAAGGGTCGCAAGAAGATTGTGTTTGAACAAGGTGACTTGGTTTGGGTGCACCTACGCAAGGATCGCTTCCCCGACCAACGCAAAAGCAAGCTGCAGCCATGTGCTAATGGTCCATTCAAAGTGCTTCGCAAGATCAATGACAATGCCTATGAAGTTGATCTTCCAAGTACATATGGTGTAAGTACAAGTTTCAACGTCGCCGATCTTTCTCCGTTCTTTGGCATGGAAGAGTCGAGGACGACTCCTTTTCAAGAGGGGGAGGATGATGTGGACATCCCACGAGTTACGTAATATCATGCATCGGACACACAAGCTCATGCGTATCAATGACCTATTACACGCAGTCGTGCTAAGAAACTCCAACAAGAGGTGAATTCTCTCCTAGCTGAAATTAACTTTAACTCCTTGGAGAATGTTATACTACCTAAATGTTCTACATTGGTTGTTCTTAGATATATGTGAAGAGGATGGTACAGCTACACTTGGAAAGGAAGCAAGCAACAAGAAATGGACTGGTGAGTCACATTTTGATCAGTTCAGAACCACTCCACCAGAAATGGAATGAGAAGCAATGTTTTGAGCTGTTCAGGACGTTTTGAGCTGTTCGGATCGTTTTGAGCTGTTCGGGTACCGTTCAAGACCTGCATAACGAATCGACCATAACAATTTGGTCTTGACGTCTCTGGAGCTCCATGGGTACTTGATGGAACGGGCTTGAAGTCAACTTTTCAATGCAAGAAACAGCATGTCCATTGGACTTCCCAATAAAGAGTTATGACAGATTTAATAAAGGCTGCATAGAAGGTCAACAACCACGCGAGTCCTCCTCGGGAGTTAATTTTTGGGGAGCCTATTCACATACTTAGCCTTTTCATTTCCCTTTCGAATTCGCACCCAATTAGGAGGGTTGTTCCTAGTATAAATACCCCCTATGTATTACCAAGAACTCAATTTTTGATGATTATGAATTGTTAACCACATACGGTTGATCGCAGCCACGCTGTTGAGTGTTCTTACACACCTTTGTTCTTGCGAGTTCTTCTTGGGCTTGTGAGAGATCTCTCTGAGGTCCCCTACTTCGTGCTCTACGGCTTCCGTTCGGCCGCGCCGTATTGTATGGATTAGTCCCGGCTTGTGGTTCTACGATCGTTCGGAGATCGAGTTGAAGTCCTTCGCGATTTTGGTGCCTCTCTCCCCGTCGTTTGGTCACAACCAACCTTGGTCAATAAAGCTAGTTATCCCTGCTATTCTACAGCAATTAATACTTTGTTCTTGAACGTACTGTCGTGAAGATCGGGCCATCCTAGTGCTGAGTCATATCGGCATCTATCACTATGTATGCATTTGTGTCATTTGTATTTGGATTCTGTTGTTTGTAATAATATTGTCCCATTCTTTAGTATTTAGTTGGACCAGATTAAACTGCTACGCAATGTTAAAACCCAACATCTTTCACAGAAAAATAGTAGTCGTTCTACTCAATCAGATCGGATGAACAATAGGTGAACATCCATTTTGTAGTATTCTATCAGACCGGATTAAACTGTCACTGGTACACAACATTTTACAAGGAAAACACAATGTCTTACATTTTAGTAGTATGCAAAGATAAAACCCAACATCTTGAAAAACCAATAGTAAAAGAAAAGATAAAATAGAGTCGCTGCTCTACTTCTGAATGTCTTACATTTTAGTAGTATGCAAAGATAAAACTCAACATCTTGAAAAACCAGTAGTAAAAGAAAAGATAAAACAGAGTCGCTGCTCTGCTTCTGAACCGTCTACCTAGCAATAACACGACACATCACATTATGCCTCATTGTTTTCCTTGAGTGACATCTTATATGAGGCATGTGGTAGCAATTCTTCACCTTCTTCACCACGATCGTGGCAGAATCTAGGTGTCCCTTCACCATCTTGATGGGAACCTGATAGAGGGGGAGTGCCCGATCTTTCGGTGAGTGGAGATAAATCCGATTTGGTGGCTGTTGACCCTCACGATCCGACTACGACGAGCAAGCCCGAAGCGCCAATGCAATCGCTGAACCAACTCCCGATGGTTACCAACCTTGCCGGTGCAAAGTCAGCCTGATCACGAAGATCGTTTCCTGCACGCAATCGAAGAACGAACAAGAAAAAGAGGCGAGCAATCTTACTATCACTCGAAGGTGGAGTTCTGAATCACAAAGATCAGCACGTATTTGTGCGTGGTCTAGTGTAGCTAAAGCTAGATGTAAAACAAAACTCAAGTCTGAAAACAAAAGAGGGGTCTATCTAAATAGAGGGGACGCAGCCCCTGGCGGCAGGAGGGGGGCGTGAACAGTACCGCGCTACAGTACCGCGGGTACTATTCATGCCAGCTCGTGAATAGTCGAGAACAATTGGGTTTTGTTTCGTTGTAAGTTTAGCCATTGCTACTTCCTTGTAGACACGTGTGTCGGCTAGACCACCCATTCTACCTGATTCGGAACCCCAACTTGGTGATATCAGATTGGTTTCCATCTCCACATTTGCAATTGAGTTGCTTGTTATACTTGTTCTTGCTTGTTCTTCGATTGCTTGCAGGAACGGGTGCCCTAGTGGCGATTGACGCGCTCCACAAGATCGTGACAGCCATAGGAGACGGTGTATCGGTTGCTAAGGCGCATCCTTGGCAGGTTGTAGTCGGGCTGTGAACGTCATTTCCTCCAATCGAAGTTATCTCCACGCCTCTCATTGAAAGATCGGCCACAAACCCTAGCGGGTTCACATCAGATAGTCTCTTCAATCTCCTTGTTATCCTTTGCACATTCTTCCTTCCACATCCTTGCATTGTTTTCAGACATCAGAGTATTGTTTCTCATTTTCTTTCTTATCTCTAACAACAGGAGCATAGTGCTAGCGAGTCTCTTGTAGTAGTGTACGCTATGAAAAATGAGATATATATGCCGTGTCGGTTCTCCTTTTTACCCTTTGGGGGTAGCAGGCTGCAGGAAAACTATTTTTTGGCTGCAGCGCGGGCTTTTCTCCTGCCAACTTACAAGAAGCGCTCTGTGTTGTGGTTGGGGCTGATGTAGTTGTTACATCAGGAAGGTCCTTATCGCAAAACATCATTAAATGGGATCTTCCTCAACTGCTTCCACTCGTTCACAAAACATCATCAGCAACAATTAAGATGACATGAACAGAAAGATGTAGTTGTTACTGAGGACCTGTGTGGTCCGAGGACCGACGATGGTCGCTCCTTAGTGATGAGTGATTGACAACGTTGTGTGGACTGACTCTTGGCCTAGCATTGCAGGTGCATGTTGCGGCTTGATTCTCGTGGTGCAAGTGAAGAGCAAGCATGAAAGGTCTATGTCTATGTGATCTCCCAGGAGTGAGAGACAAGTAGGCTTCGTTCGGGGTAACCCGCAGCCAACGGGATCAAGTGCGAGCCGCATGCTGGCTGGAAGAGCAAGACAACGTCGAGAGGATGGAGCCGGTGCAAGGTAGCAACTAACAACTGAAGCTTGCACGTGGGGTTTGCAGTGGTTTGGCCACAAAACCACTGGTTACTTGGCTAAGCCACAAAGCCAAGGCCGAAGACTCGACAGCACCAGACAGTCTACCCAGGGCGGTCTGACTGCCGAGCCAGTGCGGTCTGACCGCCCAGGAGGGGCAGCCGGACCGTGTGCACCGTGGTTTGTCGAGAAGCTTTGAAGCGGAGGACACGCGGCGTGATCGCAAGGCTTGTGTGGAATTGAAGCGACTTCCGGTCAACGAGCATCCGTCTGATGGAGAAATCGACCAAGTTTCACAAAGTGCCCTCGGTGGGTGTGTATCTTTTTAATATTAAGTAGCAGAGGTAGTTTGGTCATTCGGCGCCCTCCATATAAACCCACTTGATGGGAGATGGCAGCCAACTCTTGGAACCCTAGTTCATTTGCTACTTCCCTTTAGTTTTCCCTAGTCTAGCTTGAGAGCTTCATGAGTCATATGTTCGGGTGGCTTCCTAGACCTTGTATGAACCTTTCATGGCATGTACAGAAGATTTGGCGTGGTTCATCTTGTGTCCCTTTGTCTCCCGGCGTTTTCCCTTTTGGTGATTTTCGGAGCTATTTCTTGAGATTTTTGTGGTGATTTGTTGGAGGTGTTTCTTGGTGGGATTCTTGTTGGGTGTCACACATGAGGTCTTTGTGCCTCTTTTCTTGCTGATTTTGCCCCAGCAAACCCTCAGGAAATCGTTCGATTTGGGTGGTTTTCGTGGTTCCTCAAGTTCATGACATAGAGCACATAAATTCATGATTCTCTTTCATTGAGAGCGTTTCGGTGGATTTCATTTGGTGGAGAGGTCATCCAGGAGGTGACCCAGCTATCCCTGAAGTTTCGCTGCAATCCGTGGGGTGAATCGTGAGATCAGGTGATGGGAAGTTGAGGGTTGACCCGTGGCCAAGTTCAGGGAGCCAGGCGGTCTAACCGCAGGGGCCAGGCGGTCTGACCGCCCTGGGGGTTTCACCGAGGAAAGTTTGGTTTTCTGGGGAATTTTTCTAAGAGCTTGTTTGCCTTGATCATATGAGTGTCCAGGTGAAATCTTGGGTCGTTTCGGGGTCGTGAGCTTTGTTTGGTGGTTGAGGAGATTTCCCAGGCTGAGGCGATCTGACCGCCCCCTCCATGCGGTCTGACCGCCCCTACCAGGAAGTTTTCCTCTTGTGGTTTCCATTGTGTTTTGCGTGTGTTTGAGTTGATTGGAAGTGTGGTTTGCTCCTAGGGTCTGTAGCACTTTAGTGGCTATGTTATCTTGGCAAAGTTGAGGATTGAGTGGTGGAAGTTATTTCGGGACCTAGGCCGTGTTCATCTCGCTGGAGGAGTCATCTCTTTCGAGAAGAATTTTTATCGACTCCCATTCACTCCCCCCTCTCTGGTCACCGAATCCGGTAATTCAATTGGTATCGGAGCTGGTTACGGATCTTGATTCTAACCAGTCTAAGACCCAAAGATGGGTGACTACGAAAAGGGGTCGGGTCCTCCGCACTTCGATGGGAAGACTATCAAATGTGGTAGAGCCGCATGGGCATGTTTCTTCGTGGAAAGGGACAGTTACTTTTGGATGTGACACTGAATGTCAATTATTTCCTTCCCATAAACTTCCGTGCCCCAGGTTCTCGAGACATGTTTGACGCCAACAGCAAGGCGGTTGATTACTTGTTTCGTGCTCTTTGTGCCACAGAGTTCGATCGTGTGTACGGAGAGGATTTGGCTGGACAGATCTGGTAGAAGCTTATTTAACTCATCTACCCGGTGAGTCGATTGATGCGATGTTCCAGTGCTTCACCTGTATTGTGAACAATATGAGAGCCAATGTGATCGTGCTCCCATACACAAATCATGATAGAGCTATCAAGCTCTTGCACTCACTTGACAGATCTGTGTGGAGTGCCAAGGTCGAGGCTATCTTGGAGTCAGATGTGTATGAGACGTTGACTATGGATGATCTATTCTTGAAGCTCAAGTCATCTAAGGTGGATCGTGGCCTGAGAGGCAAGGCTGAGAGCCCGACTGAGTCGCATAGTCTTGCACTCGTCTCTGGATCTGGTGGAAGGACTAACACTAACTCCTCGAGGATGTTTTTCCCTATCTTCTTTTATGTCCTTACCAGATGAGACTTCAACGAGCTCGGAGAGGACGAGCTGGCCCCTGACCAGGAAGTTCGAGAGGCTACACGAGAATCGTGTGAACATGAGGAGGACCACACGGATGTGCTACAGATGCGGCAAGCAGTGACACTTCATCGTCGAGTGCCCTTAGGAGATCGAGCGCAAGAATGAGTACAAGCACCGCCCAAGGATCGAGAACAAGCACCGCTCGAGGCGTGAGCGCAAGCACAAGTACAAGGACAAGGACGAGTGGAGGCCGAGGAAGGGCAGCGGCTATGACAAGAAAAAGTAGGCTCGAGCGATGGTGGGTGCGAGCAACGTCGACTCTAGCTCCTGCTACACCTCGTCGAGTTCCAGTGACAGCGACGACGACAACAAGCGCAAGAGCAAGATTGCACGGGTCCAAGAACCTCAGCGGCCTGAGTTGCTTCGCACGAGAGGACGGCTTCTGCGGCATGGCCTACAACTTCGGCAGCAAGAAGAGCCAAAAGGATGACTCGGACTCAGATTCTGAGGACAAGGTATGTGATGAGCTCTCTTCCTTTGAGAAACCATGTTGATATTGCCTTGGTTTGTATATGATGAGCGAATGACCGAATGTTTCGAGGCTTTGTGTTGTCGGTTGTGTAACTTTCTATGTGTTGTGGTGTGTTGTCGATGCACTCGTGAGGAGTGGTTGACAAAGTTGTGTGGGTTGACTCTTGGCCTAATATTGCAGGTGTTGGTTGCGGCTTGGTTTGCATTGGTGCAGGTGAAGAACAAGCGCGAAAGGTCTATGCCAAGGTGGCCTCCAGGGTGATGGAGAGACAAGTAGGCTTGGTTCGAGGGACCCGGTGGCTGACGGGATCAAGTGCGGGCCGCATGGTGTAAGAAGAGCAAGACGGAGTCGTGGACATGGAGCCGGTGCAAGGTAGCAGCTAACGACCGAAGCTTGCACGTGGGGTTTGTTGGATTGGACACAAAACCAACACTGAGCCGGTGCGAGGTAGCGGCTAACAACTGAAGTTTGTACGCGGGGTTTGGTGGTTTGGCCACAAAACTATTCGGAGGAGGTTTCTCGGTTTGGGCCTCAAAACCGAGCCCGAGGGCCCAGCATGACAGAGGCGGTATCCAGGTGCGTTGGGAAGGTTCGAAGCGGGCGACACGTGGCATGATCGAGGAGCTTATGTCGGGAGGACGCGAAGGCCCGATAGATGCGCGGCCGTTCGATGGAGAACTTCATGTGTTGACCAAAGTTCCCCTGTGAGGGCTTGTATTGTATCTCCTAGTGTAGAGGCACTTCGATCTTTTCCGGAGGGCCTATATATAGGAGTGGCTGAATTTTATTAACTCTTTGGCTAGTGGTGGGAGTGCTCCTTCATTTTGGAGTGCTCTTGGGAGAGAAGGAGAGAGGAGAGAGTTGGCTCTTTGTTTGAGCTTTTTGCCATCCAAGATTTGTGATTCTTGAGAGTGGTTTGTAACCGGATATGGCAAAGTGATTCATAGTGAAATCTTTCTCTTAATCTTGTGCCAAATCCATTAATCCCGAGCGTTTTTCTTTTATGCACTTTTTGGAGGTATTTTTGAAGGATTTTTCATTCATTGGATTTGAGTGCGTTTTGGTAGGGATTTCTTTGTGGGGATCACTCATAGGTATTGTGTGACTATTCTACTGGTGATCTTTTACCCACAAACCCCACAAATCGGCTCGGATTTCAAGTTCTTCCTCTCTACCTCTAGTTCTTAGTGTTCATCACGAAATCCTCGATTCCGCAAGATTGAGTGAGTTTGGGGCGACAAGATTTTTGGGATAGCTTCTCCTTGAGGCAAATCCACTTCCCCTAAAGTTTGGCTTCAATCCATTGGGTGAATCGGGAGATCGGTGATTTTGAGGAAAAGCTCTCTCTTTAGGGTTCATACCCTAAATCATTTTGCTGATGGTGAAGGTTGATCTTTTGGAGGAGATCTTTTGTGAAAAGCTTCGTTGTGTTGTTGAGAGGCTATGGTTTAATTTTCGTGATTTTAGGAGGTTGTTTGATTGAGTTTTGGATTTTCCTTCCCTCTCTTTCGGGGCTGATTTCTGCGTGCTGTCGGAAGATCCGACCTGACAAAGGATGTTCCGATAACATGTTAGTTTGCGAACAGAGAGTGTTTATCGGAAGTTCCGGCCTCAGGGCTGAACTTCCGATGGTCGAAAGTTCTGACCCTGTACCGGAAGTTTCGGTAATGAGTTTTTCACAGCCAGAGAACCCATTATCAGAAGTTCTGATGCTTGGCCGGAAGTTCCAACAAAACTGTTGTAGGTCAGTTTGAGTTCATTCCTTTTCTCGTTTCCTTTCGAGTTTGCTTCTACTTTGCTTCTAGGCTTATCCTAACTTGTTCCTAGGGTCAGTAGGTCTGTTGTGACTACGTGATCTTGGCAAGTTTGTGCGGGATTCTTTGGAAGTGATTTTGGGGTATAGGCCGAGTTCTTGAGAAGAATTTTTATCGGCTCCCATTCACTCCCCCCCTCTCTGGTCGCCAATCCGGTCCTTCAATTGGTATCAGAGTTTCGGTTGGCATGCTTTGAGCTTGTTTTTTGGCTAATTCTAACCAGTGCCTCGAGTTGTGGCACCAAGCTATTCTTGTGTCTCTTTGTCTCCAGATGTTGATGAGATGGAGAGTGCTCGAGAGATGACCACAAGTGGAGGAGGAAGCTCAAGGAGTTGGAGTTAAAGAACTTGTTCACACGCCTTTGTGCCTATGGTGAGATTAATGTTGAGTTAAAGAACTCCCCTTTGCCATGCAAGTCATGTGATGCTTTGCTTGTTGAAAATAATCCAACTCTTGAGTTTGCTAATGATGTTAGTACCTTGCTTAGGAAGAATGAAGAGTTGAATTCTTCTATTGCTTGCTTGATAGATGAAATTGACTTGTTGAAGTCCAATGCTTCTATGCCTTGCAATTCTTGTGTTGCTTTGAATATTGATCTTGATCTGGCTAGTAAGATTGCTTTGTTGGAGACAAGTGCTTCTTTACCATGTGTTTCTTGTGAGTCTTTGCATGCTGAAATTAATGAACTAAAATTGACTCACACCACATGTGTAGATGAACTTCAGCATGCTATGGCTGAAATTGGTGATATGAAATCCATGCCTTGTAGCAAGTGCTCTTTGTTGCTTGTAGAGGATGCTTGACATACTTCTTGTGATGATGATGATGCTTTGGTAGATGTAAATGATGATACTTGTTCATGTGGTCTCATTTGTACTTCATGCATTGATTTGGAAAATGAAGTTTTGGCTTTAAAGAAAATGTGTGATGATATGAGTGCTAAGTTGGTTGTGCATGATGAGATGAGTGCCAACCATGAGAAAGAGAATGTACTCTTGCGTACCACATATGCTAAGTGCATTGAGAAGGAAATAGACAATTTGAGAAATATGTCATGTGGTACTTGTGAGCTCCTCAAATTTGAAAATGAGGTTTTGCGCACAAGGTGCAAGAGTTTTTGT
Organism: Cenchrus fungigraminus; assembly: GCA_036936925.1. Classification (NCBI taxonomy): domain Eukaryota; kingdom Viridiplantae; phylum Streptophyta; class Magnoliopsida; order Poales; family Poaceae; genus Cenchrus; species Cenchrus fungigraminus. The sequence continues at coordinate 85,015,174 of CM072779.1, read as the reverse complement.
GCCAAGGGTTTGGATTCTCGCATTTCTTGTCACTCCAATATTGATGCTTTTAAAATTGCTTCTTCTCAACCGGACTTGACTTCTTCTCTTGAGCATGAGTCTTTGGATGGTGGCACATGTGGTGGTGCTTTGGATAGCTCTTTCATAGCTATTCCTAAGCTTGTTGCTTCTTCCGGTGTTGCCCAGGATGTGTCAGATGGCAAAGGTGCGTCTCACTTATTTGGAACTCATGTTCCCAAACCGAAGTTTCAATGCTTTTTTTGCAAGAAGGATGGGCATACTGTTTAGTTTTGCTTTCGCCGTGTCAAGCACGAGCGACGTGTGCGTGCCAAAGCTTTTAAGAAGCCATGTAGCCTTTCTCATGGCATGTGTGATTCTAATTGATGCTTCTTGCTTTAAGTCCCAACGGACTTCTCACTTACAAGAGAATGGTGATTCGTCCACTCGGACCGTGCCTCCTGATAGGCCTTTGTACCATTGCTCTCATTGTGGGAAGGATGGACATCAAGAGAGTTTTGCAATTGCCTGGCAAGGAGAATGCGACGAGGAGGTGCTTCTAGGCCTTTGGTTGTTCATAGCCCTTCTCATGGCATGAACACTTGTGAGACTAAGAAGGCATAATTTGTGGACAGGTTTTATGACACTCTTTCTAATGAGTTAGGCCATGCTCGTGGACATGCTTTTAGTGCTTCTTTTGTTGGTCCGCGAAATGTTTATAGTGGTGCTAGTGTTGGTTCTTCACCTACGACCTCGAAGGATCTTTGCGTTTTTTCTTGTGGTAGCACTCGGTTTTCTTCACGAGTTGCTCCTTTGAGGGATGGTTCTAAGGGTGTCCAAAAACCTTTTCATTTGAACCGGCATTTGCATCATGCTAACCCACATGATAAGTTGAGTGCATCGCTTACCCGTGTGACCAAGTATTGGATTCCAAGTATGTGCTTGCTAACCCTTTGGGATCCAAGGCTCAGCCTTTTTCGTCTCCTTGTGTGTAGGTATGGAGATGCGGTTGGAGAACATGTGCTTGATGGTGTTTGGTCTTTGCCCGTGAGGTGATCAAGACAGGAAGGTTCTCTACACCACTTTGGATGGCTCTTGAATGCCTTTGTACACATGTATAGTGAGTTTTCTTTTCCCCTTGTACTCACCTGTATATACTTGTGTCTTGCCTGTGTGTAGCCATGGTAGGCTAGCCACCTTGTTCATGATAGCTTTGTGATCATGTATATCTATCTTGTTATCTTATGTATGATATTGTGGTGGATGATATATATCTCATCATGTCATGCTTTATGGTTTCTCTATGGTGGTTATGTCATGTTGTTCATCCATATCATTTTTGTCTAGCTCTATGGTATCCTTTCATGTTAGCATGTTTGTCCCCCTATGTATATCTTGTCATGCTAGCTTTGTAATACATGTTGGTGGTTGATCCATATGAACTTGTATCATGCCTTTGTTTAGTTCTTGTATCATGTTTGGCATGTTGTTCTTTGGTATCATTTTGGTTTAGTATCCTTGTATAGGTTTGTACCTTGTTGACATGCTTGCTAGCTCATGCTTATATTCATATATGTGGAATCATGTTACAACGCTTTATTTACCCTAATTAGTATTGTCAATGCATTGTGTAGCATGTTTTGAGCTTTCATTGGAGTTTTGGGCTTGTCAAGTCTTCGGGTTGTGGTTTGTGTCTTGTTTTGGGTTTCTCCCTTTTTGTTTGGTTTTAGAGTTTTCTTTTGCTCTTTGCTTTCCTAGCCTTTGCTTTGCTAGGTGTCTTTGGTTGAGGGTGAGCTCAGTTTCTTTTAGGAATTTGGTATCAAGGGAGTGCTTTGGCTTTTGGTAGTCGGTTGTGATCCTTCAATTGGTATCTTGTCTATGGTACTCAATTGGAATCTTTAGCGGTCTTGCAATTGGTACCATTTCTATGGTATTCAATTGGGATCTTTGGAGGTTCTTCCTTTGCTCGGAGCTTTTCTAGCTTCTTTGTCCCCTTGTGGGCCTTCTTGTTGTTGAGTCGAGTTCCTTGTCTCCACATGCATTTTGCATTGCATATGTATCATATATCATGATGTATAGACTTTGTAGTTTTGACATTCGTGTCTTGCATTGTGTCTTACATATCATGTTGCATTTGATGTACATATCTACCTTTGTTGCATTTGTATCATATGCATGGTAGGTTGAGCTTCTCCTATATGCCATGAATACTATGACATGCTATTTATGAGTGTTTGAGCATCTTTGATATGATTTGGTGATGGATAGCTATGCTCTTGATAGTTTTGCTATATGTGCATGGTGAGATGGCTATTTTTGGAAAATGCTAGGATAGGCTCTCCCTTATGGGTTTAGACCTTTTCATGATCTTAGTGTGCTTTGGTGATCTTGATCATGCTTAATTTGTGCTTGGATATTCTTTTCACTTGGGGTCAAAGACCCATTTGTCATTGTGAATGTTTAGCCCATGTGATACCTTGTGGGGGAGCATAAGCTTCTTTTTGCTGCAAAGGCACTTCATGTACCATTTTGTGCTTAAATTTGAAAAATTAAATTGGTATCTATGAAATGCCTATCCTTGAAGTTATGCTCTCATTTGTTTCGTGTCATAAATGCTTTAAATGAATTTAATTTGGGTGCTAAACCGTTGTATGTTGTCTACCATGAGAAGTCTCATTTTAAGAAGTAGACACATGGCTCGGTGGCTTTAACATGACATGAGATGCTTGTGGGTGTTTGCAATGATCTTGTGATGAGAATGTGTGACCTATCATGAAGTTTGTGTGATCTAGATTCACTTTGGCATGTTTTGCTCATGTTTAGGTCTTTGCTCATGAGTGGGAAATTTTCACAAAAATGCTTAATTTGATCATACCTTTGTCATATGCCTATATAGCTTAACTCACTTGTAGCATTTTATAGTGCTCTTTGTATATTTGAGAAGCTAGTAGTTGAATCTTTTGCAAAATTGCCTTAATTCATGCATTGTCAACCAGGAAAAAAAGTTGCATTTGGGGAACAAAATGTTTCAGTTTTCATGCATTTGTTGCATCCAGAGGGATACTCAGTTCAGGGGGAGAACTTGAGTTTGCATGCACATGTTCAGGGGAAGTATGCATTTGTGTAGGGGGAGCTTTGGTGAGTATCCTTTGTTTGCCTGAGTCGTGCTTTGGTGTTTTGCTCTTTACTCTATCACATACATTTAGGGTGAGCTTTGTATGCTCTTTGGCCCTAGTGCATGTGGTTAGGGGGAGCTTGTGAACTTGGTGTGCTCTTTGCTCTATCGCATGTGTTTAGGGTGAGCTTTGTATGCTCTTTGGCCCTAGTGCATGTGTTTAGGGGGATCTTGTGAGTCGTGTGCTCTTTTGTTCTTTTGCCGATGGTGTCGAGCCCTTTTGCCTCCCCTCGAGGAGTCGGCATTGTGAGCTTTGTGTCTCCGTTGTGATGTGTCGTTGCCCATTTCTTTGGGGACCGAGATTTTTCCAAGTTGTTGTGGCCTTTGTGTTTCCTCTCATACCAAGTGACTTTGTTCTTTGCCTTTGTGTGGCTTTCATTCACTTGGATGAGATTGTCGGCCTTTGCCCTCTCAAACCATTTCTTTGTGCTTGCATGTTGTCAACACACTCATCAAGGGGCAGAAAATTTGGAAAATCAAGTTGATATGAACCTTGATTTGATGGTGATGAGCGGTTCACGAGTGCTTTGTTAAGAGTTGAAATTGGTTTGATGGCTTTCGGTATTGCTTGTAACTCTTGTGGGTTGCTTGACTCTTTGGTGGTCTTTAGCCTTTGTGCTTCCTTTGTTTCTAAGAGCTTTTGGTTGGAGCTCTTCTCATCTCAAGTGGCCTTGTGTTGGCTTTTTCTTGGCTTTTTGGGCACTTGAATGGGTTTTTCCATTGCTTTCAAACCATCTTTTATCAATGCACTCATCAAGGGGGAGATTGAGAAACCATGTTGATATGTGCGTTGGTTTGTATATGATGAGTGATTGACCGGATGTTTTGAGGCTTTGTGTTGAGTGTGTTTCGTCGGGTTGTGTAACTTTCTACGTGTTGTGGTGTGTGTCGATGCACTCGTGAGGAGTGGTTGACAACATTGTGTGGGCTGACTCTTGGCCCAGTATTGTAGGTGTTTGTTGCGGCTTGGTTTGTGTTGGTGCAGGTGAAGAACAAACGCGAAAGGTCAATGCCAAGGTGGCCTCCAGGGTGATGGAGAGACAAGTAGGCTTGGTTCGAGGGACCCGGTGGCCGATGGGATCAAGTGCGGGCCGCATGGTGCACGAAGAGCAAGACGGAGTCGTGGACATGGAGTCAGTGCAAGGTAGCGGCTAACGACCAAAGCTTGCACGCGGGGTTTGTTGGTTTGGCCACAAAACCAACACCGAGCTGGTGCGAGGTAGCGGCTAACGACCGAAGCTTCTACGCAGGGTTTGGTTGTTTGGCCACAAAACCATCCGAAGGAGGATTTCTCGGTTTGGGCCTGAAAACCGAGCCCGGGGGCCCGACGTGACAGAGATGGCATCCGGGTGTGTTGGGAAGCTTCGAAGCGGGCGACACGCGGCATGATCGAGGTGCCTGCGTCGGGAGGACACGAAGGCCCGACATATGCGCGGCCGTCCGATGGAGAACTTCATGTGTTGACCAAAATGCCCCTGTGAGGGCTTGTATTGTATCTCCTACTATAGGGGCACTTCGTGTTTTCCGGAGGGTTATATATAGGAGGAGTGGCTGAATTCCAGCTAACTCTTTGGCTAGTGGTGGGAGTGCTCTTTCATTTTGGGGTGCTCTTGGGAGAGAAGGAGAGAGTAGGCTCTTTGTTTGAGCTTTTTGCCATCCAAGATTTGTGATTCTTGAGAGTGGCTTGTAACCGGATATGGCAAGGTGATTCATAGTGAAATCTTTCTCTTAATCTTGTGCCAAATCCTTTAATCCCGAGCGTTTTTATTTTATGTGATTTTCAGAGGTATTTTTGGAGGATTTTTTGTTCATCAGATTTGAGTGTATTTTGGTGGGGATTTCTGTGTGAGGATCACTCATAGTTCTTGTGTGACCATTCTCCTGGTGATCTTTTACCCACAAACCCCACGAATCGGCTCGGATTTGAAGTTCTTCCTCTCTACCTCTAGTTCTTGGTGTTCATTACAAAATCATCGATTCCGCAAGATTGAGTGGGTTTGGGGCGATGAGATTTTAGGGATAGCTTCTCCTTGAGGAAAATCCACTTCCCCTAAAGTTTGGCTTCAATCCATTGGGTGATTCGGGAGATCGGTGATTTTGAGGAAAAGCTCTCTCTAGGGTTCATACCCTAAATCATTTTTCTGATGGTGAAGGTTTGATCTTTTGAAGGAGATCTTTTGTGAAAAGCTTCTTTGTGTTGTTGAGAGGCTATGGTTTAATTTTCGTGATTTTAGGAGGTTGTTTGATTGAGTTTTGGATTTTCCTTCCCTCTATTTCGAGTTGATTTCTGTGTGCTGTCGGAAGTTCCGACCTGACAAAGGAAGTCCCGATAACTCATTTGTTTGCGAACAAAGAGTGTTTATCGGAAGTTTCGGCATCAGGGCTGAAGTTCTGATGGTCGAAAGTTCCGACCCTTTACCGGAAGTACAGACAATGAATTTTTGACAGCCAGAGAACCCATTATCAGAAGTTGCGATGCTTGACCGGAAGTTCCGACAAAACTGTTGTAGGTCAGTTTGAGTTCGTTCCTTTTCTCGTTTCCTTTCGAGTTTGCATCTGCTTTGCTTCTAGGCTTATCGTAACTTGTTCCTAGGGTCCGTAGGTCTATTGTGACTACGTGGTCTTGGCAAGTTTGTGCGGGATTCTTTGGAAGTGATTTTGGGGTATAGGCCGAGTTCTTGAGAAGAATTTTTATCAGCTCCCATTCACTCCCCCCCCCCTCTCTAGTCGCCAATCCGGTCCTTCATCCTTGCATCAAGAGAATGAGGAGTTGGTTGCTTTGCTTGATGACCGTGATTGCATGCTTGGAGAGGCCAAGAAGCTTAGGAAAGAACTTATGGCCTCACTAGAAGAAGCTAGGGAGAAGGTGGTTGAGCTAGAGTCTAAGAATCTTGATGCTAGGCTTGAAATTGAATCTCTTAAGACTGCTCCTATTGTAGCTGAGGCTGTTGATTGTGATGATCGCAATGCTTTCTTGGTTGATTTGACTGTGCTTAAGGAGAAGCATGCCTGTAAGCTAGAGGAACTAGATTTGCTCAGGGCTGAGCTTCATGAGATGAAGTCTTGGTCTGCTTTACTTGGTGCTTGCACTTCTTGCCCTATGTTGCATGGAAAACTAGATGAATCACATGCTAGGATTGTTTCCCTTGAGGCTGATTGAAAGCTCACATTGCTACTAGTTGCTCTACTTGTGAATTACATGTTGTTAAGAATATGGAGCTTGCACATTACGGGCCACGCTTTCCTTTTCGTGGTGATCGTTCTCCTCCAGCGAAACGTGAGGTGGTACAGCCTGGTGGTCGTAGCTTTAGATGTGATAGGATGGATGTTGCTAACCCCACTTTTGCGCAAATGGCTTGACACTGGTTTGACTATTTTTGTGCTAACCCCAGTGTTGAGTCGCTTGCTCATTCTCGTTCTCATTTTTAGTTGCAGGTGGGAGGCATGGAGAATGTTTGGTTGATCGACTCCGGTTGTTCGCGACACATGACCAGAGATCAGGGGTGGTTCTCCAGCTTCACCGTAGTGGTGTTAAAGGTGTACATCACTTTCAGGGATAATGGACGAGGACGTGTACTTCAGAAGGTGAGGTTAAGGTGAGTAGCATGGTGACCTTAAAGCATGTGGCTCTGGTCAAGTCACTTAGGTATAACCTGTTGTCAGTATCTCAGTTACTGCACGAGGGTTATGGGGTTCGATTTAAGTTGGGGGCTTCTCGGATTCTTGACTCTCGAGGCAATCTTGTTTGTACGATCGTGCCCGAGGGACATATCTTTCACACTAATTTTTCTCAGTCTTTTGGTCCCCTTGAGTGTTTCCTTGCTAGTCATTCTAGTGAGCTATGGAGGTGGCATAGGAGATTCGGGCACTTGAGGTTTGAGTTGCTTTCTCGCTTGAGTGCACTCGATCTTGTCCGAGGATTGCCCAGGTTGCATTTTGAGAAGGATTTGGTTTGTGCACCTTGTAGGCATGGCAAGATGGTAGCCACTCCCCATCCACCCCTGACTGTTGTCATGACAGAACGTTCGACAGAGCTGTTGCATATGGACCTTGTTGGGCCAGCTCGAGTTCGCTTGGTGGGTGGGAAGTGGTATGTCCTTGTGGTTGTGGGCGATTACTCTCGCTATGCCTGGGTGTTTTTCTTGAAGGATAAGGGTGACACGTTTAGTTTTGTTCGAGACCTAATCTTGAGGTTGAAGAACGAGAGACATGGGGATGTCATTAGATTTATACGCAGTAACAATGGCACGGAATTCAGGAACTCTCGTTTTGAGACCTTTTGTGGTGATCTTGGTCTTGAGCATCAGATTTCGACTCCGTACACCCCTCCTCAGAATGGTGTTGTGGAAAAAAAGAATCGGACCCTGTGTGAGATGGCTAGGATGATGTTTGATGAGCACAGGACTCCTAGGAGGTATTGGGCTGACGCGGTGAATACCGCATGCTATGTGTCAAACAGGATCCTCCTCCGGGCTTTCAAGAAGAAAACATTCTATGAGCTGATGCATGGTCGAGCACCTAAGGTAAGCCACTTTCATGTCTTTGCCTGCAAGTGTTTCATTCTTAAGAAGGGCAGAAAGTTGGATAAGTTTGAGGCTAGGTCTGTTGATGGTATTTTCTTTGGTTATGCTACTCATTCTCGAGCATTTTGTGTGCTCAATCTTGATACTAACCAAATCATTGAGACTTGCGAGGTTACCTTCGACGAGACACAATCGCGTAGCTCTTTGGTCTTTGAGTGTGCAGGTGATGATGAATTCGGCGAGGAGATCTTTGAGGAGGAGGTGCAAGAAGATGGAGATGAAGATGATGGTGGTGGTGCTCCCGCAAGTGACCGTGTACCTACTACTTCCACTACGATGACGACAATCGAGGATGGTCCATCCCCTACTCCTACGATGACTGAGGCTATTCGAGTGGAAGCTGTTGCTGAGGGGGAGGTGGTCTCCAGACGTGAGGCTCCCTGGTGTGTACAGGTGGATCACCCACCTTCAAGGATCATAGGTGACCTTCATGAATGCACTACACGGTCCAGGTCACAGAAGTACTCTCATTTCACTCATTCTGCGTTTGTCGCTTCTTTTGAGCCCAAGGGTATTGGACATGCACTTTCTGATCCAGATTTGGTGAATGCTATGTGTGAGGAGCTTGAGAATTTTGAGAGGAATCAGGTGTGGGAGTTGGTTGAGCCTCCACCAAATTGCAAACCTACTGGGACAAAATGGGTGTGGAAAAACAAAGAGGGAGAAAATGGGGAGATTGTGAGAAATAAGGTGAGGTTGGTAGCTCAAGGGTTTAGCCATAAAGAGGGGATAAACAATGAGGAGACATTTGCTCCGGTGGCTCGTTTGGAGGCAATTCAGATCCTTCTAGCATTTTATGTTGCTAAAGTGTTCAAATTGTACCAGTGGATGTGAAGAGTGACTTCCTAAATGGGGTGTTAGAGGAAGAAGTGTATGTGAGGCAACCCCCGGGTTTTGAGAGTGAGAGATATACCCACCGTATGTACAAACTCATAAAAGCATATGGCCTAAAACAAGCACCCAGGGCGTGGTATGGCAGGTTGAGAGGGTTCTTGTTTAGCAAGGGATTTGTGATGGGGAAGGTTGATCATACTCTCTTTCTCCTCAGGCAGGGAGATGACATTCTGATCGTGCAGATGTATGTGGATGGCATTATCTTTGGTGGCTCTTCTCACACTTTGGTTGCCAGGTTTGCAAAGGATATGAGCAGGGAATTTGAGATGTCGATGATGGGAGAGTTGCAGTTCTTTCTCGGGCTCCAGATCAAGCAGTGCAAGGATGGGACGTTTGTGCATCAAGAAAATTACACTAAGGACATCGTGAAGATGTTCAAGATGGATGACTCGAAGCCGATGGCGACACCGATGAGTACGACTACGGTTTTGGATGCGGATGAAGATGGTGAACCTGTGGACCAGAAGGAGTATAGGAGCATGATCGGCTCGCTCCTCTACTTGATAGCGATGAGGCCAGACATACAGTTCAGCGTGTGTCTGTATGCTCATTTTCAAGCTTCACCGAGGACTTCACATCGGCAGGCCGTAAAGAGGATTTTCAGGTACTTGAACTACACTCATGAGTTTGGTCTTTGGTATTATGCATCCTGGACACTCAACCTTCACGGTTTTGCGGACGCTGACTTCGCTGGGTGTCTTTTGAATCGTAAGTCTACCTCGGGTGGGTGTCAGTTTCTTGGTTCTTCTTTGGTGTCTTGGTCTCCCACAAGTAGTCTAGTGTAGCCCAGTCCACTACCGAGGCCGAGTATGTTGCTACAGCGAATTGTTGTTCCCAGCTCCTATGGATTATCTACACTATGAGCGACTTTGGTGAGGAGTGTTCCCATGTCCCACTCTTTTGTGATAGCACCAGTTCCATAAGTGTAGCCAAGAACCCCATTCTCCACTCCAAAACCAAGCATATAGAGGTGAGGTACCACTTCCTGAGAGATAATGTGGAGAAGGGAAAGATTGCTCTGATCCAAGTGCCCACCCAAAACCAACTAGCCGATATCTTTACCAAACCACTTGACCAAGCCACTTTCACCCGCTTGCGGGGTGAGCTCGGTGTGTGTTTGCTTTCTTGAGTTGGTGGTGGGAGCTCCTTTGTAGGATATGTATCATATTTACTTTCTGCATGGCATTGCATTTGTATCATGATGTATAGTCATCTTTGTATCTTAGGTTGGCTGCATTTGTATCATATGCATTTTAGTAGGATGAGCTTCTCCTATATACATTGATTGCCATGATATGCTAGTTGTGAGCCTTTGAGCATGTTTGATATGACTTGATGATGGATAGCTATGCTCTTGATAGTTTTGCTATATTTGCATGATGTGATGGCTAGTTTTTGAAAAATGCTAGATAGGCTCTCTCTTGTGAGTATAAGGCTTCGCATGATCTTAGTGTGCTTTGGTGGTCTATATCATGCTTAATTTGTGTTTGGATATCATGTGCTTTTCACTTGGGGTCAAGGACCCATTTGTCATTGTGAATATTTAGCCCATGTGATACCTTGTGGGGGAGCATAAGCTTCTTTTTGCCGCAACGGCACTTCATGTACCATTTTGTGCTTAAATGTGAAAAATGAAATTGGTATTAAATGCTTATGTTTGAAGTTATGCTCTCACTTGTTCCATGTCATAAATGCTTTAAAATTGCAATAATTTGGGTGCTAAATCGTTGCATGTTGTCTACCATGAGAAGTCTTATTTTAAGAAGTAGACACATGGCTCGGTGGCTTTAACATGACATGAGATGCTTATGGGTGTTTGCAATGATCTTGTGATGAGAATATGTGACCTAGCATGAATTTTGTGTGATCTAGATTCACTTTGGCATGTTTTGCTCATGTTTAGGTCTTTAGCTCATGAGAGGGAATGTTTTTTTGCAAAATTGCTTAATTTGATCATGGCTTGCTCATATGCTCATATAGCTTTACTATCTTGATGGCTATGCTTATACGCAACTTTGGAATGTATTGCTTGCTCATTTGCTCACTTGTAGCATTCTGTGGTGCTCATTATCTATTTGAGAAGCTCTAGGTTGAAATTTTTGTAGAAATGCCTTGATTCATGCATTGTCAACAAGGGGGAGATGTTTGTGCATGGAAAATGGATGTGAGCATGTTTAGAAGGTTTTCAGCTGGTTTTGGAATTTTTCGAAACAAGTTTTATGGAGGCGGTCACATAGGGCGGTCAGACCGCCTTGTCTGTAATGTGACCGGCCTGGGGAGGCGGTCTGACTGGCCTTGGTCAATGCAGAGCACGTTTTGCTCTTTGTCATGCATTTGCAGTAGTTCTTTGCTTGCATGTGTTCAGGGAGAGTTGCATTTGCTCAGGGGGAGCCTGCATGTGTTCCGGTGGAGCTCCTTGTGTCGCCTGAGTTCTTGCTTTGGTGGTTTGCTCTGTGTGAGCTTTGGTTGTTGTCTCGGTTGTGTTGAGTCGTTGCTCTTGCCTTAGGGGACCGAGACTTTGGCTTTCAGGTGATCAGGTGTTTGTTTTGTTTGGCCTTTGGATCACTTGATTGGGTTGTTGTTAGTTTCTTTTCTTTTCTTCTCTTTCTTTCTTGTGATGGTTACTATGTGTGTGTGTCGTCAATGCACTCATCAAGGGGGAGATTGAGGACTTGTGAGGTCCGAGGACCGGTGGATGGTCACTCCTTAGTGATGAGTGACTGACAACGTTGTGTGGACTGACTCTTGGCCTAGTACTGCAGGTACAAGTTACAGCTTGATTCACATGGTGCAGGTGAAGAACAAGCGCGAAAGGTCTATGTCTGTGTGACCTCCCAGGAGCGGAGAGACAAGTAGGCTTCGTTCAAGGTACTTGGTGGTCGACGGGATCAAGTACGGGCCGCATGTTGACGAGAAGAGCAAGATGACGTCGAGAGGATGGAGCCAGTGCAAGGTAGCAGCTAACAAGGGAAGCTTGCACACGGGGTTTGCAGCGGTTTGGCCGCAAAACCACTGGGTACTTGGCTGAGCCACAAAGCCAAGGCCGAAGACCTGACGGGACGAGGTGGTCTGCCCAGGCCGGTCTGACCGCCTGGTCAGGGCGATCTGACCGGGTGGGGCGGTCTGCCCGCGTGCGTCGTGGTTCGTCGAGAAGCTTCGAAGCGGAGGACACACGGGGTGATCGCAAGGCTTGCATGGAGTTGAAGCGGCTTGCAGTCGACGAGCATCCGTCCGATGGAGAAATCGACCATGTGTTCCCAATGTGCCCTCGGTGGGTGTGTATCTTAATATTAAGTAGTAGGGGTAGTTTGGTCATTCGGCGCCATCCATATAAACTCACTTGAGGAGAGATGGCAGCCAACTCTTGGAACCCTAGTTCATTTGCTCCTTCTCTTTACTTTTCCCTAGGCTAGCTTGAGAGCTTCATGAGTCATCTTGGGAGAGGATTGGATGTTTGAGCGGCTTGCTAGACCTTGTATGAACCTTTCATGGCATGTATAGAAGATTCGGCGTGGTTCATCTTGTGTCCCTTTGTCTCCCGACGTTTTCCCTTTTGGTGATTTTCAAAGCTATTTCTTGGGATTTTGTGGTGGTTTGTTGGAGGCGTTTCTTGGTCGGATTCTTGTTGGGTATCACACATGAGGTCTTTGTGCCTCTTCTCTTGATGATTTTACCCCAGCAAACCCACAGGAAATCGTTCGATTTGGGTGGTTTTCGTGGTTCCTCGAGTTCATGACATAGAGCCCTTAGATTCACGATTCCCTTTGATTGAGAGTGTTTCAGTGGATTTCCTTTGGTGGAGAGGTCATCCAGGAGGTGACCCAGCTATCCCTGAAGTTTCGCTGCACTCCCTGAGGTGAATCGGGAGATCGGGTGATGGGAAGTTGAGGGTTGACCCGCAGACAAGTTCTGGGAGCCAAGCGGTCTGACCGCCCTAGGGGTTTCACCGAGGACAGTTTGGTTTTCCGGGGAATTTCTCTGAGAGCTTGTTCTCCTTGATCATAGGAGTCTCCAGGTGAAATCTTGGGTCGTTTTGGGGTCGTGAGCTTCGTTTGGTGGTTAAGGAGATTTCCCAGGCTGAGGCGATTTGACCGCTCCCTCCATGCGATCTGACCGCCCCTGCCAATAAGTTTTCCTCTTGTGGTTTCCGATGTGTTTTGCGCGTGTTTGAGTTGATAGGAAGTGTAGTTTGCTCCTAGGGTCAGTAGCACTTCAGTGGCTATGTGATCTTGGCAAACTTGAGGATTAAGTGGTGGAAGTGATTTCGGGACGTAGGTCGTGTTCATCTCGCTAGAGGAGTCATCTCTTTCGAGAAGAATTTTTATCGGCTCCCATTCACTCTCCCCCTCTCTGGCCGACCAATCCGGTCCTTCAGATATATCAGTAAGGTCTTTTTTGCAAAACATCAATATATCAGACCTTTGCCAACTGCTTCCACTCGTTCGCAAAACACCAGCAACAAAAAGTTTCTTAAGATGGCATGTCATGGCACACCCGACAGTGCCTGGTTCAAGACGGGGGTCGTGGTTTAGTTGCCACGGCGACGATACCTCCATTGTTCTCCCTCTACCTTCTTTTTTGCCTAGTTCCGTAGTTATGCAACGTGTATTTATTCAGAATGGTGAGTATGCTCGAATCTATTTGGAATAGATTAAACCAAATCGTTTGGCATCTCAAAGCAACTCATCACCACAAAGTTCAAACCACCAAGTAGCAAACATCATAAGATGATAAAGTACCACCTTCTGCAGCTCGGTAGCTTCATGTCCAAATTTTGGAGATCTAGTGATGGTCGCTTGCGTGACCTAAAGTAAACATCAGCAACAAGTTTCATAAGATGGCATGTCATGGCCATCCATCGTTACAAATTATTCTAATAATCGTAACCACCTATTAGTTGATTCAATTTCCATGAACGTTGGCTTATCCTTCTTCACCTTCTGAAGCTTAGGATCTTCAAGCAGCATTGTTTCAGTCTCTCAAGCTTCATAGCCTTTTTGCATTCTTCTTTCCATGTCCTTGCTTCGTCTTGAGCTTTGTCTATCCCATCTAGCAAAGATTTGTTTTTCGAAGACTTGGTTATTAGGCAAGCATATTGAAGACAACCACGCTGACCCAGAGTTTCATCTATGGTTTCATTTTTTCTTGTTTATGAGGCACGCTTGGTAACAACAAAATGAAATCATCCAATGAGATAGGCAATACAACCTGGCCAGGACTGTATGTTTGGGTTTAGGATACATGAACAGACTGGACAAATATTTTTGGTCCTTTGCTGGCAATCACATAGGCAATATAACATGGGCAAATAAGGGGACACATGTTTGTGTTTAGGAAACATGAACAGACCGGAAAAAAATTCATTCCTTTCCTGGCAAAAGTTGCTTGTTCTAAATTTGGGCAAACCTGATCTCAGAATTCGTAGTTTCTGAGAGAGTGAAAATTGGATCAAATTATTTGTTTGTAATCGTCCAATATTGATTTTCCACCTCTCCAAATTACGATGCACTATTCCAACTACCGGTCATGGTAACTAAATGGGGGAAGACCAGAAGTTGGTTTCCCTCACGTTAATGTGCGCCGGGAAGACATAGAAACAGAGCAGATATCGATAGGTTAAAGAAAAGTTGTAATAGTCAAGAAAATAGCATCAACTGTGAAGGTCCTCTATTATTTTAACACCACAAAAACTCATGAAGAAAGTTTAGGAGATAGCCTGATAGCCGTTACCTTCAAGGTTGCAACACTTAGTGCTATATAGGCTTCGAGGACATCTTGCAATTGAACTAAAACCAACTTTATTTCGTCAATCACATCCAGTAACCTGAGCATTAGCAAGAAGTTTTATAATTATACTAAAAGGTAACCATGTTATCCCAGGGTAGATAAAGCTTGAATGAATAGGAAATATTAACTGGCCCCTCCCGAGCATCAGCATGTAAAGAAAGGAGTTATAATTTCTAATGCTAACTACTGGACTGTAAGTTATCAATTAATAGATAAATAGGGAGAAAAGCTTCTACGCAGAAATGATTTTAGAGTAAACCACACAAATCTAATGCCAACCTGCAGCATAACATGATATAAAAGACTCCATGGCAGCATAACATATATGTCAACCTGCAGTGTATGCTTTTTATTTTTTTATTACTATTTTAATAAAAAAAGGTTAGCATCCATGAACCAACAGTGAATACATGCTCATGCTATCAACAAATACACAAAAGTATACCCTTTATTTCAACAAATACACAAAAGTATACTATTTATTTTTGTTAGATTTCCAAGGGCAACTTTGTAAGTGTTCATGGTGCTCTCTGCGGCTTCCTTCCTCTCCGGCTCCCCACACCTGAGTTGAACTCAGCAAGGTACCAGAAAAATTATCATCATGCACAATCAGTTACCAACATAACCACCACATGGACAGAGCACATGGTTCCATATATATATATGAAAAAAGAATCTTCATGTAAGGCTATCTAGTGATGCAATTCTCACAAGCATTTGAGCAATGGGAGCATAATTGATAGAGGCGGAGTGCCCGATCTTTCTGTGAGTGGAGATAACTTCGATCTGGTGGGAGGCGACCCTCACGATCCGACTACGACGAGCGAGATCGAAGCGCCAATGCAATCGCTGAACCAACTCCCGATGGTTACCGACCTTGCTGGCGCAAGATCAGCCTGATCACGAAGATCAATTCCTGTACGCAATCGAAGAACGAACAAGAATTCGAGGCGAGCAATCTTAATATCACTCGAAGGTGGAGTCTGCAATACACGAAGGCAGCGCTATGCGGCTGTTCGGATGTAGCTAAAGCTAACTTGTAAAACAAACTCGCGTTTCTAAGGCGGCGGCTACTAAGTATATAAGAGGCGGGGCGTCCTAGGGTTGGGGGCGACCAGGGGTGGGGCGCCCCAACTTGGGCTTAAAGCCCAACAACCTGTCCACGCAGCATCTTGGCAGATTCTGGACGTCAACTTGTTTCGATGATTCCCGTTGACTCCGGACGATTTTGGGCATGAGACCAGTGCCATTGGAAGCTCCTTGAAATTAGCTTTCCATCCATATAAAGAACATCCAAAACGGACTCCGTATGTGGTCGGGGCGTCGTTCCTAGTGCGTGTTGCTCCTGGGCTCCGAACTGGACTCGAACTTGAATTGCTTTGGGCCTCCACCTTGGGGACTCGAACCGGATCAACCTTGGACCTCCTTCTTGACTTAGAAAACCTTGCTGGACTCCGTCTTCTCCAATCCATGCACCATGCATGGACATAAGCATGGTTGCCATGTCCGCATCATCCTCCCCTTCTTGACGAAAAGCTGTCCTCGGTGTCGATTGTACTTGAAACCAATCCTGCAAAGCACAAAGGAGAACGGGGTTGTGAAAACAAATGGAACTGAAATAATTGTGAAGAAGGACAAAACCTCGTTTCCAAATTTCTAGTATGTCAGCTGGTATGAAAAACTCAGCAATCATGCAAGGTTCTTGAGCGAAAGGCTCATGATGTATGTCAACACCATCCTGCAAAAGATTAGTACACACAAACGATGCAGGAATAGTTGGTAGTAACCAATAATGCTCCCCTTCTTGGGAGTCAACCTTTTTATTTAAAACAAAACTTCTAGAGGGACATGTGAAAGTGTTTGTATGATGGTTTCCCTCTAATCGATCACAATCTTGCACAACAAAAGGAGAATTCATATTGCTACAAATGTAGACACGATGTATCATATATTGTCCTTTGTCATTATATTTGCCAATAACATGATATTTGTTTCTAGAAAACCAAAGCAAATCAGCATATCTCAAAAGTTTCTCTGTTAAACAATCAAGATTACACAAATCATAAAATTCAATGTAACCTAATGTGTGCAAAGAAGATAACAAGTATAGCTCATCATTTTGACTAGCAATATGCATAACATGTTTATTTTCAGCACTAGCATGTAAAACTGAAGCATGGGCACATAATCCATCTTGGTCACAAGAAACATCAAGCAAATCATCACATGACAAAGATAAGTCAACAGATGGTTCCACTAAAAATTGCTCTGTGATAGCATGGTTTGTGGAAAAATTCAGTACATTAAGACAATTCTCACCGTCCGCGAGTGTAGCACCATGGTCATTACCTATGTTCTCCGCAGGAGTATTAGGTGCATTGTGAAGTGATGGTTCTGAATTTTCACATGAGGATGTGAGATCCTCATTTTCTTCCATGTCATCCTTGCCCTCTTGTGTTTGTTCAGCATCCTGCAAAAGGTTAGGTGATATATCCCGTGTATGACCTGTGGAAGGGGCCGAGCCTGTGGATGGGGAAGCGCCTGATGGTTTGGTCGTCCCCTCGCGCGGTGTAGTGGTGGGCGTGGATGGTGCAGGGAGAGTGGGGGCTGAGCTGGATGTAGAACTTCTTGCTGCAAAAGAGGTAGAATATGTCTTCGAGCGGCGTCCCTGCACTTCACATTCAGCTTTGCAAGCATATTCAAATAATGTGGTCATATCAGTATACTCCTCATAATCAAGTATATCCTGAATTTCGTGGTTCAAACCACCACGAAAACGTGCCATAGCAGCGGCATCAGTCTCAACGAAACCACAACGAATCCTACCCTTTTGTAGTTCTTGGTAATATTCCTCCACAGATTGTTGACCTTGTTGGAAACGCTGTAATTTATTAAGCAAATCTCGGGCAAAATAGGAAGGCACAAATCTGTGTTGCATAGCAGCTTTTAAATCAGCCCAAGTGGTGGGAGTGGTAGTGGGATTTTTTTGTTCATATGCACGCCACCACATTAAAGCAAAATCAGTAAATACACTAATAGCAGCTTTAACTTGAGAACTAGCAGGAATATCATGGCATGAAAATTTCTGTGCGACCTCAATTCCCAATCAAGATATGCAGCAGGATCATATTTGCCGTTGTAAGGTGGGATTTTAAATGTAAGCTCATCAAAAGAATCATTACCACCACGGATGAACGCACGGTGGGCGTGTCCACGGAGGTCTCCAGCGTCCATCTCCTTCTGTAACCCTGTGATCAGTGTTGTCATTGCATCGAGGTGTGACACAATGGTGTCGAGCTTGGTCTTAGTGGCCTGCGGCTGTTCATCCTTCCTCTCTACGTCTTCTGCCATGGTTAGCGCAAACACAAAACAAAACGAGACCAAAAACAGGGGTGGAATGGCTCACAAGGCTCTCAAACTAGTGCTGTTATCAAATTCTTATACGTTCTTACCACGCAAACAGGGGCAACCTGCAACCAACCGGTGGAACTCTCGAAAGAAAGGCGCAACGATTGCTTGGGAACAAAGTCAGCTCGTCGTAGAAATCTGTGGAGTTCTGGGTAGGCTGCACTCAAATGAAGGATTAGCACAAACAAACAATAATGCAAAGCTCAATAAGAGTGCTAAACCCGTCACAAAAGTTGCTGATTACAAGTGCGAAAAAGAAAGGAAAAGCGAGGGTGGGGGGGGGTGGGGGGTGGTGATGTGCCCACGGTGGAGGGCAGCAAGCACAGCGTGGACAGGGGGAGAAGCGCGTGGTGATGCCCACGGCAGGAACCACGCACGGTGTGGGAGGGGGGGGGTCACGGTGTGAAACAAAAAAAAGGGGGCACGGTGTGAGGGGGGGGAACGGATCGGTGTCCCCAGGGGGGGTCGCGGCGCAAGGCAGAAAAACGGGCGCCCTTCTCCTTCTGAATCGGACTGCCTCCTTCTCCCTGCTAGACAGTCCTTTTTGTTTTTTTGTTTTTGTTCCTTTCCTTTTTTTATCACGAACTCCAAGCTGGGGGGGGTGATCGGGGAAGTCACGGCGTGGGGGAACCGGACTTGGTGTCCTGGAGGACACGGTGCGCGACCCAGGGGGGCGATCGGGAAGGCAGGCACGACGTGGGGGAAACGGACTCGTGTCCTAGTGTCTCGCGATGGGGGAACGGCACGCGACCCAGGGGGGCACGGCGCACAGTCCTGCCGCGAGGGAGCGCTAGGGAGGCCGAGGGAGGTTGCGGATAAGGTGGTGCGGCGGGCAGCGGAGAAAGACGGCGGCAGCTAGGGTTTAGATGAAAAAAAAGGAAAACACCGAAAACCAGCAAAGGGGTTCGCGCGAGGAGGCGGACTGGCGCGATAGGGTTTTTTTTGTTTTGCGCGAGGGAAGGGCGGCGTGGTAGGGTAGGTGAGTAGCAGAACGGCGGCGAAAAAATAGGGTTTAGAAGAAAAACAAGAAACAAAGGATAGAACACAAGTAACCAGCAACGATTGAACGAACAAAGCATGCAAACTCAACAGAGTAAGTTATTGAATGAAGGTGCGAGGCTAGAAGGGTTGCTGGGACAAGGATCTAACCTAAAAACAAATTTTTGCTTGGTTTTTGTGGACTGTAGGAAATAAAAACACTGGATAAACTCACTGATCAACCTAGAAAGCTGATACCAATTGATAGAGGCAGAGTGCCCGATCTTTCGGTGAGTGGAGATAACTTCGATCTGGTGGGAGGCGACCCTCACGATCCGACTACGACGAGCGAGACTCGAAGCGCCAATGCAATCGCTGAACCAACTCCTGATGGTTACCGACCTTGCTGGAGCAAGATCAGCCTGATCACGAAGATCAATTCCTGTATGCAATCGAAGAACGAACAAGAATTCGAGGCGAGCAATCTTAATATCACTCGAAGGTGGAGTTTGTAATACACGAAGGAAGCGCTATGCGGCTGTTCGGATGTAGCTAAAGCTAACTTGTAAAACAAACTCGCATTTCTAAGGCGGCGGCTACTGAGTATATAAGAGGCGGGGCGTCCTAGGGTTGGGGGCGACCAGGGGTGGGGTGCCCCCAACTTGGGCTTAAAGCCCAACAAACTGTCCACGCAGCATCTTGGCAGATTCTGGATGTCAACTTATTTCGATGATTCCCGTTGACTCCAGATGAATTTGGGCATGAGACCAGTGCCATTGGAAGCTCCTTCAAATTAGCTTTCCATCCATATAAAGAACATCCAAAACAGACTCCGTATTTGGCCGAGGCGTCGTTTTTAGTGCGTGCTGCTCCTGGGCTGCGAACTGGACTCGAACTTGAATTGCTTTGGGCCTCCACCTTGGGGACTCGAACCGGATCAACCTTGGACCTCCTTCTTGACTTAGAAAACCTTGCTGGACTCCGTCTTGTCCAATCCATGCACCACGCATGGACATAAGCATGGTTGCCATGTCCGCATCAATAATGGCATAAGTTTGCCTAAAAAAGAAGACTACCCCATTGATGATAAGCAACGAACTAATCGAGCAGAAAACGCCATCACACCAGAGAACATGCAAATGTTTTAGCACAAAGATCAGTTGCAGTCTCAATTATGATAACTCACTCATCCTAATGACATATTATTGACATCTAATAACGAAACTCAATTTTCAACAATCTTTCACCTTTTAAAGTGCCAAAACAATACGGGAAACAAAGAGGAAATTTGGAACTTAATAGTGGTAGTATTAAATCATTCAGAGGGTATGAAATCTACCTGACCAGCACCCAACCCAAGCAATCGCCCATGCAGTGTACCAATTATGCTAATAGCACAAACATTGACCACCCCCTGTAATTAAAATTTCAAAGTGCCTTCAGTGAATAAAAATCACCAAACACCTATTGATAAAAATCATCCTTGTTGACTTGTGCAATCTCTCTTGAATTACAATACTTATCACCAATTGCCATAAACTTTGAAATGTACACTCACGTTCAGCTAGATGAGCCACACATTTGATGGATCGCCAATTACTGGTATGACAGGTTTAATAGTATGGATACCTTTTGTGATGAGGACACCACGAGTACATCTACACCAGCAGCACCTTCTCCTACTCCAGCGCCGGCAGCACCGTCTTCAGCACCACCTTCTGGGCCAATTACTCGGGCCCGTGCAAGAGAGTTCAACTTCATCATGATGCTGAAGAATGAAGGCCCGAAAGACTGAAGGTTGGCCCAACAGGAGGCCTTGTGCGTGGGCGCCTAGGGTTGCACCCCCGCACCCACGACACTAGGGGCGGCGCCCCCTTTGATGGCCACCCCTCCCCTAGGGGCTGCGCCCCCTTTATTAGTCAGAGTCCTGTATCTTTTACAGCTTGAGTTTTGTTTTACATCTAGCTTTAGCTACACTAGAACACGCACAAATACGTGCTGTCCTCTGTGATTCAGAACTCCACCTTCGAGTGATATTAAGATTGCTCGCCTCAGATTCTTGTTCGTTCTTCGATTGCGCACAGGAATTGATCTTCGTGATCAGGCTGATCTTGCGCTGGCAAGGTTGGTAACCATCGGGAGTTGGTTCAGCGATTGCATTGGCGCTTCGAGTCTCGCTCGTCGTAGTCGGATCGTGAGGGTCAACAACCACCAGATCGAAGTTATCTCCACTCACCGAAAGATCGGGCACTCCGCCTCTATCAAGTGGTATCAGCTTTCCAGGTTGATCGGTGAGTTTTATCTAGTGTTTTTCCCTTCCTACAGTCCACAAAAACCAAACAAAAATTTACTTTCAGGTTAGATCTTTGCCCCAGCAACCGTTTAGCCTTGCACATTCTTTCAATAAGTGTCTTTGTTGAATTTGTGTGCTTACGCGTTCAATTGTTGCTGGTTACTTTTGTTTTCTACCTTTTGTTCCATCTTTTCTTCTAACCCTAGTTCGTTGCCGTTTCTCTCCACTGCTCATCCATCCACCACCCCACCGCACTCCTCCTCGCGTGCACACCCGTCGCGCAGCCGCCTCTCGGTCGCCCCCTCCCTGTTCCGTGGTGTGGTAGGTCAAAAAAAAGGAAAAAAAAGGAAAGCAATCAAAAAAAAGGAAAGAAAAAAAAAGAATCCAAAAAAAAGAGAGACCGCCGCACAGTCCAAGTGGGAAACGGGAGCCGATTCGTCTCGGTGACGGAGTCCTGCGCCGCAGTTTTCCCCTGGCTCGCAAGCCTCCTAGGCTGCACCGTGCACGCCCTGGTAGCTATCTCTCCCTGATCGTGCCGCGTACCCCCACGCCGAGCCATCTCTTCTCTCTCTTTTAATTATCGGAATACCCTGTACTTTCGGAAAAAGTGTGTGTGCTAATTTGCTATTGGAGATCCTCTGTGTTCATATTATCAGTTTTGAGCACTCCTGCCAAAAAAAAGAAGCAAAAAAAACAGCAATTTGCTACACCCTCTCCACCTTGCTGTCTTTTCGATTTCACTTGTTGCCAGCAGCGTTTGTTTCGTGTTTAGCACTATAATTCAACTTTGCATTATTGTTTGAGTGTGCTAATCTTTGACTTGAGTGCAGCCTACCCAAAACTCCACATATTTCTACGACGAGTAGATTTTGTTTCTCCAGGTAATCGCTCCTCCAATCTTTCGCGAGTTCCACCGGTTGGTTGCAGGTCGCCCCTGTGTGCGTGGTAAGAACAGATAAGAATTTGATAACAGCACTAGTGTGAGCGCCTTGTCAGCTGTCCCACCCTGTTTTTGTCGTCATTTTGTTTTTGTGTTTGCGCTAACCATGGTAGATGAAGGCAGCGCGGCTGATCCATTGCAAGACTTGCGAGCACAAGTTGAAGGACTAGCCACAGACATTCGGACGGTACATGAACAGCTGGACGAAACGATCACTACGTCGACTGACTGTTTCGATCAGCTCGACCTCGCCCAGACGGCCACCAAGACCACACTCGATGCTCTCGTGGCCCGACTCGATGCTATGCACACCACAATCACAGAGTTGCAGAAGGACTATGGCGGTGATTCGGAGCAGGACGCCGGAGACAGTCGCGGTCGTGCCCGCCGTGTACCACGCCACCCCGCTGGTAATGATTCATTCTCTAAAATCAAATTTAAAATTCCACCCTTTAATGGCAAATATGATCCTGCTGCATATCTTGATTGGGAGTTAGAAGTTGAACAGAAATTTTCATGTCATGATATTGCTGCTAGCTCTCAAGTTAAGGCTGCCATTAGTGAATTTACTGATTTTGCTTTAATTTGGTGGCGTGAGTATAAAAATAAACATCCTACTATTGTTCCGACCACTTGGGAGCAATTAAAAACTGCTATGCGACATCGCTTTGTGCCTTCGTATTATGCTCGTGATTTGCTTAACAAAATGCAGCGATTTCAGCAAGGTTCTCAGTCTGTTGAGGACTACTACCAGGAGTTGCAAAAAGGTATGATTCGTTGTGGTATTTTGGAGGAACCCGACGCTGCAATGGCACGCTTTCGTGGTGGTTTGAACCGCGAAATTCAGGACATCCTTAATTATAAAGAATATGCTGACATGACCCAATTATTTGAGTTTGCTTGCAAAGCTGAACGTGAAGTGCAGGGACGCCACTCGAGGACATATTCTAACACTTTTGCAGGTAGAAACTCGTCGTCCAGTTCGGCACCTGCTCTCCCTGCGCCATCCACACCTACACCGCGTGAGAGGACAGCTAAGCCTGCAGGAGCCGCCCCAGCCACAGGCACCACTCCATCCACAGGCGCAGCATCCACCACAGGTCGTACATGGGATATCACGTGTTTTCGTTGCAGCGGACGTGGCCATGTGGCTCGGGACTGTCCGAACAAGCGCACATTACTCATTCATGACAATGGTGAGTACTCTTCAGCTAGTGATTCAGAAGAACTTGAACATACTTTGCTTGCCACTGATAATACAGCTAAGACGGACATGTCAATCCGGGAGACGCCGATAGGTACGAGAGTCTTGTTGTGCAGCGTGTTCTTAGTACACAGGTCGCCCCAGCCGAGAAGAATCAGCGACACACTCTGTTCCATACGAAGGGTGTTGTGCAGGAGCGGTCGATTCGCATCATCATCGACAGCGGCAGCTGCAACAATTTGGCGAGTACTATGCTGGTCGAGAAGTTGTCATTACCCACTCGTAAGCATTCAAACCCATATCACATTCAATGGCTTAATGATGGTGGCAAAATTAGAGTATCACGATCGGTGCGTGTTCCTTTTTCTATAGGTGCTTACTCTGATTATGTTGATTGTGATGTTGTTCCTATGGAAGCATGCTCTTTGTTACTTGGTAGACCTTGGCAATATGATACTGATAGCTTGCATCATGGTCGTTCGAATCATTATTCTCTCTTGTTTAAGGGTCAGAAAATAATTATACATCCTATGACACCTGAACAAATTGTTAAAGATGATCTTGCTAGAGCTGTTAAAACTGCTAAAGAACAGGAACCATCACCATCCACTTCTGATAAATCTGAAATTAAGTTGAATGCTCCTGTTTTACTTGCTACACGTGCTGATTTTGATGATATTCGAGATGCTCATTTGCCATGCTATGCACTTGTATGCTCTAGTGTGCTTATTTCCCTTGATGATGCACCATTTTTGGATATTCCGCCTGCGGTTGCTAACCTTTTGCAGGAGTACGCTGATGTCTTTCCCAACAATTTGCCACCGGGTCTTCCACCGCTTCGTGGCATTGAGCACCAGATCGACCTCATTCCCGGTGCCCAGCTTCCAAACCGCGCCACGTACCGTACAAACCCAGATGAGACAAAAGAGATTCAGCGCCAGGTGCAGGCGTTGCTTGATAAGGGTTACATTCGTGAGTCTCTTAGCCCTTGCTCGGTTCCTGTGTTACTTGTTCCTAAGAAAGATGGTTCATGGCGTATGTGTGTAGACTGTCGTGCTATTAATAACATCACCATTCGTTATCGATACCCTATACCACGCCTTGATGATATGCTTGATGAGCTTAGTGGTGCCATTCTTTTTACTAAGATTGATTTGCGTAGTGGTTACCACCAGATTAGAATGAAATCGGGAGATGCATGGAAAACGACTTTTAAAACGAAATTTGGCTTATATTAATGGTTGGTTATGCCGTTTGGTTTGACTAATGCTCCCAGCACTTTTATGCGCTTGATGAATGAAGTTCTGAGGCCCTTCATAGGATTGTTTGTCGTTGTCTATTTTGATGATATCTTGATTTACAGCAAATCTATGGAAGACCATTTGAAACATTTGAGTGCTGTTTTTGATGCGTTGCGTGCTGCCCACTTATTTGCTAACATGGATAAATGCATCTTTTGCACACAACGTGTCTCATTTCTTGGTTATGTTGTTACTCCACAGGGCATTGAGGTCGATAGCAGCAAAATTGCTGCCATTCAGGAGTGGCCTACACCGACGACGGTCACACAGATTCAGAGCTTTCTTGGACTTGCAGGTTTCTACCGCAGGTTTGTTCGTGATTTTAGCTCCATTGCAGCGCCTTTACATGAGCTTACAAAGAAAGATGTGCCATTCGCTTGGAGTGATTCGCAGGAGGTAGCATTCTGCACTTTGAAAGATAAGTTAACTCATGCTCCCCTTTTGCAATTGCCTAATTTTAATAAAGTGTTTGAGCTTGAATGCGATGCTAGAGGTATTGGGTTAGGTGCTGTTTTGTTACAAGAAGGAAAACCAGTTGCTTATTTTAGTGAGAAATTAAGCGGTGCTAGTCTGAAATATTCTACTTAAGATAAGGAGCTTTACGCTTTAGTGCGCACTTTGCATACTTGGCAGCACTAACTTTGGCATCGCGAGTTCATAATTCATTCTGATCATGAGGCTTTGAAACATATTCGTACCCAAACAAATCTAAACCGTCATCACGCTAAATGGGTAGAATTCATTGAGTCTTTTCCTTACATTATTAAACACAAGAACGGGAAGGACAATGTTATTGCTGATGCTTTGTCTCGTCACTATACCATGCTGTCACAATTAGATTTTAAAATCTTTGGCTTGCAAACTGTGAAAGATCAATATGTCGACGATGCTGATTTTAAAGATGCTTTTGCCCATTGTCTCAATGGCAAACCATGGGGCAAATTTCACATACAGGACGGGTTCCTATTTCGCGCTAACAAGCTGTGTATTCCAGCTAGCTCGGTTCGTCTTTTGCTATTACAGGAAGCGCATGGAGGCGGTCTCATGGGACACTTTGGCGTCTACAAGACGCATGGGGTGTTGGCTGCCCATTTCTTTTGGCCCCGGATGCGTGCTGATGTTGAGCACCTAGTTGCACGCTGCACTACTTGTCAGAAAGCTAAGTCACGGTTGAACAACTATGGTTTGTATATGCCTTTGCCTGTTCCTACTTCCCCATGGCTTGATATTTCTATGGACTTTGTTTTGGGATTGCCTAGAACTAAGAAGGGGAGGGATAACATTTTTGTGGTTGTTGATCGATTATCCAAAATGGCTCATTTCATACCTTGTCATAAGACTGATGATGCTAGCAATATTGCTGAATTGTTCTTTAGAGAGATTATTCGTTTGCATGGTATCCCAAATACAATAGTCTCTGATCGTGATGTTAAGTTTCTCAGTCATTTTTGGAGATCTCTGTGGAATAAATTGGGAACTAAATTGTTGTTTAGCACAACTTGTCACCCTCAGACTGATGGGCAGACTGAGGTGGTTAATAGAACTTTGTCAACCATGCTTAGGGCCATTTTAGACCAGAATTTGAGACGTTGGGAGGATTGCTTGCCCCATGTTGAGTTTGCTTATAATCATGCAACACATTCCTCTACAAAGATGTGCCCTTTTCAGATTGTGTATGGTTACATCCCTCAGGCTCCTATTGATTTGTTTTCATTTGATACTGAAGACGCCCCACACTTAGATGTTGTTGCACATGTTGAACAAATGGTTAACCTACATGAACAAACTCACCAAAACATTGCTGCTGCTAATGCTAAATATCAGGTTACTGGTAGTAAAGGTAAAAAACATGTTACTTTTGAATCTGGTGATATGGTTTGGTTGCATTTGAGAAAGGATCGTTTTCCTACTTTGCGCCGTTCTAAATTAATGCCTCGTGCTGCTGGTCCTTTTAAAGTGCTAACCAAGATTAATGATAATGCTTATATCCTTGACCTGCCTGCGGAGTTTGGTGTTTCCACTAGTTTTAAGGTTGCAGATTTGAAGCCATATCTGGGTGAGGATGAGGAGTTGCCGTCGAGGACGACTTCAGTTCAAGAAGGGAGGATGATGAGGACACCACGAGTACATCTGCACCAGCAGCACCTTCTCCTACTCCAGCGCCGGCAGCACCGTCTTCAGTGCCACCTTCTGGGCCAATTACTCGGGCCCGTGCAAGAGAGTTCAACTTCGTCATGATGCTGAAGAATGAAGGCCCGGAAGACTGAAGGCTGGCCCAACAGGAGGCCTTGTGCGTGGGCGCCTAGGACTGGCCCAAGAGGGCACCTAGGGTTGCACCCCCGCACCCACAACGCTAGGGGCGGTGCCCCCTTTGCTGGCCGCCCCTCCCCTAGGGGCTGCGCCCCCTTTATTAGTCAGAGTCATGTATCTTTTACATCTTGAGTTTTGTTTTACATCTAGCTTTAGCTACACCAGAACACGCATAAATACGTGCTGTCCTCTGTGATTCAGAACTCCACCTTCGAGTGATATTAAGATTGCTCGCCTCAGATTCTTGTTCGTTCTTCGATTGCGCACAGGAATTGATCTTCGTGATCAGGCTGATCTTGCGCCGCAAGGTTGGTAACCATCGGGAGTTGGTTCAGCGATTGCATTGGCGCTTCGAGTCTCGCTCGTCGTAGTCGGATCGTGAGGGTCAACAACCACCAGATCGAAGTTATCTCCACTCACCGAAAGATCGGGAACTCTGCCTCTATCATTTTGCAGATGATACCTGAAGGTGAATTGAATTCAGGCAGCCGACAGAGGATCATGGTGAAAAGCCTACCCCACTCGAGAGCATCAGGTGAGCTCACTCCAATCAGATTGTGACACATCCAGAAAAACAAAATCTCACTAGCCCTTTGAAAATAAAAAGTAAATCATGTGAGGTGATATGGGGTGTCTAGAAAAATCAGGGGGACGGGGTGCATCGGTGTGCTGCAGACCTCGGGCGACATCCATTATTGGGGCGAGTGGACAGCGACATCCAAGGCAGCGGGATCTGACGTCCATGGGCGTGGGCGAGGTAGAAGGTGGGGGAGGCGTGGAGGCCAAGGAGGCTGGGGGTGCGCTGTGCCAAGAGATGCAGAGGGTCATGGCCGACGGGAAAGGCCTCATACGATGGCACCTGGCGAGACAGCGGCGGAGGAGGAGGCATCGAGCCGGTGTGACAACCGCTTCTTTCTCGGTGGCACCTGGCGAGCCAGCGTCGGCGAAGGAGGCATCGACCAGGCGCAGCAGTGGCGTCGGGTCATCTTCTTCTCCCTCTCCTCCACTGATGCAGACACCACGAGTACATCTACACTAGCAGCACCTCAGGCACCTCCCGATGATCCACCACTTCAGGCACCACCAGTTGGGCCAATTACTCAGGCCCGTGCGAGAGAATTAAACTACATCATGTTGTTAAAGAATGAAGGCCTAGAAGCATAGAGGATGGCCCAAGAGGGGTCCAGGTGCAGGAATTGCTTGATAAGGGTTAAATTCGTGAGTCTCTTAGCCCTTGCTCAGTTCCTGTATTACTTGTTCCAAAGAAAGATGGGTCATGGCGTATGTGTGTAGATTGTCGTGCTATTAATAACATCACCATTCGTTATCGATACCCTACACCACGCCTTGATGATATGCTAGATGAGCTTAGTGGTGCCATTATTTTCACTAAAATTGATTTGCGTAGTGGCTACCATCAGATTCAAATGAAATTGGGTGATGAATGGAAAACAACTTTTAAAACGAAATTTGGTTTATATGAATGGTTGGTTATGTCGTTTGGATTGACTAATGCTCCCAGCACTTTTATGCGATTGATGAATGAAGTTCTGAGGCCTTTCATAGGATTGTTTGTGGTTGTCTATTTTGATGATATCCTTATTTACTGCAAATCTATAGAAGACCATTTGGAACATTTGAGTATTGTTTTTGATGTGTTGTGTGCTGCACACTTATTTGCTAAATAAGTGTTGGAACGTCATTCTTTTTAGGAGTAGAGAAATCTCTTTTGCTAACGTACCCTTAGTGTTGATGTAATTGTTGAATATGTTTACCACTCAATTTATAACAAATATGAATATTTGAGATTTAAAAAAAGTTTAAACCTTGCATTGTTAAGCATTAAATACTAACAGTATTCGCCTAAACGACCGTTTAAACCATGTCTAAATGGTGAATGGAAACCAACTGTTTTGTTTAGCCTGTAAACGGTACATTAAATGTAAATAGGTTTAAACAGTCCAGGAACAGATTAAAGGGGTTAAACGGGCTAAACTGAACAGAAGTAAACGCTATTATACGGGCTAAATGGTCATTTAACACATTGTTTTGGTGAATACTGTCAATTCCACTTGCATTTTTACTACCACAAGCATATATACTTAATTTTCTCTATAGATAAATATTTATAGTTTGTAGCATGCATAAATATATGTATTTGGTTTTTTGATATGTACAAATATATATACTTTCTAAATACTTGATCATTTATGAGCATGATTATGTATAATTTAGTGATAACGCACAATACTATTTAGACTGTTCAATTCCTTCTAAACACCGTCTACACCGTCTTTACTGTTTACCATTTAGGATAACATTAACTTTTTGTACATCAAATATTTATACATCAAAACATAATGATATCATGCGCGGTCGGCGGCGAGGAGGAGCTCCAGGGGAAGGTAAGGAGAAGAGTGTGCGTGGTGGCATGAGCATAGTTGCTGCCTCGCTGGCACTGCTGCACCACTGCATGTATATGGGGTGACAACAGCTAATTATTGTGGCACGCAATACAAATAAAGTTTGAGCGATTGATTATAGAAATACCTTAAAAATTAAAAATATTCTAACTCCAACAAGTAGAAGTCATAGAGATTCCATATGAACTTTTGCAGCATCACAACCCAAATATAGTACTTACGAATCTTCAGCTAAATCCTACAATTTTCTCACTAGGCATCATCACCAAAAACGAAAACCTGGTTGACAGGGCAAACAATCTAACTACACATTCGGTGTGTTCTCATCCTCATGTAACTGGATTACCGCCGGTTCGTTAGTGAATCCTTGTCTGCAAACCATGGCATCCAAATAAATCATTGGCATCCAACCAATCCGCACTGATTAATTTGCTCATTTGAGTAAGAACTACAACGTGAAGAAACACTGGCTTCCACACTGATTTCTGAAACACAATCATACAACAGTTATATACAGTACATAAAAAATTTCTGAAACATGTCTAATACATATGAAGCAAAGTAATCTACCTCTACCTCTACCACTACCAGCTTTGCTAACAGCCCTGCCGTCAAACCATGGCATCTGTAGGGCCGCCGCAGGTGTGAGCCTGCTCTTCGGGTCGTACTACAACTGACCGAACAGGACGTCAAAGCCCGCCAGCGATAGCCGCTTCTTCGGCACCTTGTCCCGCAACTTGCTTGGTGCCGCCGCAATGATGCCTAGTGGCATCAACGACACGTCGTCAGGAATTCCTAGTAGATGGACGATGTTGAGCAGCTGCGTGCACAAGTCGTGTTCCGGGAAGAGTTTCTACCCGACGACGAGCTCTGCCATGATGCAACCGAGCGCCCACATGTCGACTGAAATGAACTGAATTCCCAAAAATGAGAATCCAATCCTCGGCACCTCTGTGATAGTCCCAGGAAGTGGCTGTCACGTGCAATCCCTGTCTCAAGTGGTAAAAATCCATACAACATAGGAATAAAGGAAACATTACATAATTTTATTATAATATCAGAGTACATATCTTCGGCATAGGCCGGGTACAAGTCCAACTGGACTAAATAAGAAAGGTAAAACATATAAGTAGCGGATCTATCAAAGCGAAGCGACCCCAGCTCCATAGGCAAATTTGAGCGTAGAACCAGCTCTAGTCTTCGCGTCCTTCATCGTCGACGTCGTAGTCGGTCTCCGAGTCTGAAAGTTCACCATCTACCCGATAAGTAGGTAGGTCATCTCAGCTTCCCAACAAAGAGCATAAGCAGTGTATGAATTCTAGTATGCATGGACAAACCTATATATGGTTGTAGTAAGTTTATGCAATAGTAGCGGTAGCAACATCAAGGAGTGCAGAATAGCGGGGAGGTCATCATCTCTGAGGAGATCCACACCTCCGAGGCCAACGCCTTCGGGGTCAACACCCCAAACCAAGGAATAGACACCAAAGCACCGAATCTCAACCAAGACTCAGCATCCCACTCTCATCTGCGATGTGGGGTCAGCAACTCCTATCCCCACATCTCAACGGCACGAAGCCGCGCTCACACACACTCGGGGGAGAGAAGCAGCACAACAAAAATCTAGCCAGAGTAACAGATCAAAGGGCTGTCCATACCAGCGAACACGAATTATAACTATAGGTTTAACACTCTGCAGAGGTTGTACAACTGCACCCGCCGGATAGGGCAGAAACGGATGCCTCCATTCCACAACCCTACCTGACGGCCGGAGTCCTTGTAGTGGATAGCACTCTCCTGCCTCTCCGAGCCTGACTCGTCCTAAACTGGGGCGCGAAACTTGCTAGTAGGTCCTCAGAGCTGTGGAACCATCCCTGGAGGAGTCGGGGTGTCATCTACTCAGGGGGTATAAACCATCTCCCTCACACGATCACACCGATCCGCCTACAGGTTGGATGCTATCCACATACTAGTTCTCGGACTAAACCCCGCTCATACAAGGCGCACGGTTTGCACGAAAATAGCCCAACGAAACATGGTTACACTGACAATCGGTCCTTAATTGCAAAGAGCGAGCACTCCACCAACTCCATCCGTCCGACAGCTGCGTTCAGCAGGTCGATGGCTTGGTGTTGATGTGCAGCAGCTTCAGGTGTGCGCCTTCAGCGCAGCTTCAAGGTGGACGGCACGACGGCGACGGCTTCAGCTCGGTGTAGTCGTTCCTGGCGACAGGATGCAGCTCGGCGGTGCTCCAGTGCTCCACGGCACCCCGCACCTTGGTGTCATCACGGCACTCCTGGGCGGTGACGGCACGGTGCGGATCCTCCTACTTGGTTCAGTGACAGCTCGACGCTCAGCCCCCAAAGCTCCACGCTCTTCAGCTCCTTGGCGTCGCAAGGTGCAGGTGGCATCGTGGTGAGCCTTCTCCTGATGGTGGCCTCCACGGGCATGCGGGATGTTGAAGGAGGCGAATGCCACGACCTTACGTGGCATAAAGCTCTCACCCGCATGCTCCGTGAACTGCGGAAGGGGGATGAGAACTCCTGTCGGCTTGCTCCTTGCGACAGGAGGAGGAACAGAAGAACAGCAGAGTGCGGCGGTAGGGAGGAAGAGAAATGGAGATGGGAGAAAGAAGTGAGGGGAGAGGTATTTATGGGAGGTAGTTAGGGTTAGGATTAGGTGGGCTTTAGATGGGCTAGGATTTGGGCCGAAATAATTTAATTCCGTGAAATAAATCAGTAACAATTTATTTTGTACAATTAGAACAAAAGAATTAGGCTAATTTTCTGGAAACAAATTAAATAGTCCGGTGTTAATTTGAAAGGCCGGAAAGTATTGCCATAATTCAAAAGGAGCTATCGGATATTTAATCCAAATGAATTAGCCTGTTTTCCGAAATCGAACCAATTGCAAAGGATTAATTCAAAAAGTCAGAAAATATAGTATAATTCACTTAGTGAATTTCCAGAGCACTCGGAAGGGTCGGAAAAATATTACGGGCTTAGAGATTAGCAGATCGAGCTGATGGAGTTCAAAGGGAGAAAGACTGAGGTAGAAAGAAAGATGTTAGCAGATCAAGCCGAGCTAATTGGCTAGTGTTAGCTCGGGTGCAAAGTTAGAGTTAGCCACACAAGGTTTAAAGATCCTATTTAAATACTAGCTTTAGTTTGTATTTTGGATTTAATCCAAAAATACAAACTCACCTTCGAGATCCAAATAAATCCAAAAAGATCCAACTCACATTTATACCATAATTTGGAAATACTTTTTATATAGTTTTATTTTATATGGAATGTGAGATGAGAGGCTAGCAAATTGGTTCAAAATTTGGTAGCACTCAAGTTCAAACATAATTTTTTGAATTTTAGTGAAAATTTATACATGGAAAAACTTGCAAATTTCTGGTGTGTTACATTCCTCCCCCTCACGAGAATCTCGTCCTTGAGATTAAGCTCGTACCGGGTGTGGCAAGGGTCTTCTCTTTGGTATGTCTTCACCTCAGTGTCTCCACTTTCTTGTTTGGCTTCAGCTTCAAGGTATTGATGACATTGACGACGTGGATCTTTATTGATAATGTCTCTCTCTTCCATATGGTTCCACTTGTGTTTAATTCCACAACTCTTACTCCCACGAGGGCTCTCGAAGCCATGTGCTATTGCATGTTCTCTCGCGTTAGCATCCATAAGCACTTGCGAGGTACAATCCATGTATCTCTGGATCTATACTCTTGTTCCAGCTCGTGACGAGTTCCAAGTATAGGCTAGATATGTCCTTTTCTTAATCCATATCATCTAGCCGCGCCACATAAGCTTGGTAAGCTTAGAGCAGTTTGGAGCATGGTAGTCTCACATTATCTCAATCCTCCCGCTCGAGGTTACATCCTTCTTATCAATTAAGCTTATTCCAAAATTATTCTGTATGAACTCGGCCATATTCTCATGGCGTCCATTATGTACTTTTAATCCAATTAGTCACGAGTCTACCACTACTTTCCATACCAGGGAGTCGTATACTTCACAGCCAGTAGATTTATGTATTCCAATATTTCTAGGCACATCTCGTAGCATGTAAGTAGTTGGGTTGCATATGGCAAACTCTTATCCAATTGGTTGCCATATACCGAAGCTTGTATTCTTAGCGTACCCATAAGTATATTATTATCTTTGTCCAAATTTGACTGCTAATCCAAAAGAGGTATGCTAAGCAGTGAGTCTCAAAAGAGGTATGCTAAGCAGAAGCCATATCCCTCTGGGATATGTTGAAGGTATAAAACTTTATCTCTTGATCCATAAGTGGACATCCTGGTTTTTCCAAAGTATTAGTGCAGTCCCACCTCTTATGGCGTGCACTCTCAACGAATAGCGGCAGATGGGTGTGCCTAGTCTCCTAACCTCCACAGCCCTCTCGAGGCTCGGGTTATATCCCAGCTTCTTGTATAAGCACATCCAAATAGTTTACCCTACTGTAATACTTGTATTCCATCAAAGGATCTTGTGCGGTTAATCAAAGTTCCTCAAATTCTAGGACGGTTTCTCAACTTTCAAAACATCTCTGAGTGTCCAGTAATCTTTACCAATCTTCGTGTGGCACTCTTATAGTAATCCATTTGTTGGTTTATCACGTCTTTAACGATTCTCGTCAAAGTGCTAGCAACATCGGACATGTCCGATTAGCTCCTGGTCGTATACACTATGAATGGTTACATCCCATTCATGATAGTCCATGTTAAGTGGGGTCATCTGCAACACCCTCGACTGTGTGAGTGTCTCATCCCATCCGAAATCTCACACTAATCAATATGGTTCCAATTTATTGGGATGGTTCTCCATGTGGAAGTCACATCAACCTTACTCTTATATGCTTAGCAAACTCTTCCGTCTTATTTTCCAATAGGGTGGTTGGTTCCAACCGCGAGGTCGAATAGATAACCCATGTCCAGTAGTTGCTGAAGTACTTCTTCTTCCCACTAGTTCAATATTCGGTGTCCAGTAGAGTTTCTTTATTACTTGCTTATTCCAAAAGTGGGATTGACTGAACTTCCTGTCTTATTCCAAATGTCGACCTTGTAATTCCTTTAGATGTCCTTCATGTATCATATTCCAAAAGCACACCTTGTGGTGCGTAGCTATTACACTGCTTACACAATGGTTCCAAAAGAACTACTTAGGGGGTGTAAGTGTGATTAATCCCATAGAATGGCTCTAGGATGACTACTCGTGTAGTGCAAACCTTGTATCCTTTGAGTTTAGTCATCCGAATCAAATCCAAAACTTCAACTATACCTTTGGGGTAGAGGTATTGTCCACCTAATTGTAATCCTCTTACTTCGATATCTGTGCTGTCGAAGTTCCCTTATCCATGGATTTGTTACTTCCGAATGCCAGGCATGGGTGCACATCCTTAACGACGGCATGGTTCAACCCATGGTGATAGAATGTCCCTTATGGGTATCCTGTAGAGTTATCTTTATCTTTTCCATGTACCCAATTTCCCTAGCTATCATTGGAGTAGCTGCATTTATCTTGTATCAGACACCCTTCTGAAGTACTGCTTGGTCTTGATCAAGCGACATCCGTTGTTCTCCATAGGTCAGCAAACGTGTGGAGGGGTTGTTAGTAAGCCAGTTAGTTAGAAATCAAGGATGTAAGAGTGAAATTCAAGGGATTTATGTAGAAGTCAAGGAGTATATGTTCAGTACGATCATTTCTAGGGCTCGTCCTACGGTCAAGTACAGCTCTCATGCCACCTGAAACAAACTGAATTCCCAAAAATGAGAATCCAATCCTCAGCACCTCTGTGATAGTCCCAGGAAGTGGCTATCACGTGCAATCCCTGTCTCAAGTGGTACAAATCCATACAACACAGGAATAAAGGAAACATTACATAATTTTATTATAATATCAGAGTACATCTCTTCGGCATAGGCCGGGTACAAGTCCAACTAGACTAAACAAGAAAGGTAAAACATCTAAGCAGCGGATCTATCAAAGCGAAGCGACTCCAGCTCTACAGGCAAATTTGAGTGTAGAACCAGCTCTAGTCTTCCCGTCCTTCATCGTTGATGTCGTAGTCGGTCTCCGAGTCTGAAAGTCCACCATCTACCCGATAAGCGGGTAGGTCATCTCAGCTTCCCAACAAAGAGCATAAGCAGTGTATGAATTCTAGTATGCATGGACAAACCTATATATGGTTGTAGTAAGTTTATGCAATAGCAGCGGTAGCAACAGCAAGGAGTGTAGAATAGCTGGGAGGTCGTCATCTCCGAGGAGATCCACACCTCCGAGGCCAACGCCTCTGGGGTCAACACCCCAAACCAAGGAATATACACCAAAGCACCGAATCTCAACCAAGACTCAGCATCCTACTCTCATCTGTGATGTGGGGTCACCAACTCCTATCCCCACATCTCAACGGCACGAAGCCGGGCTCACACACACTCGGGGGAGAGAAGCAGCTCAAGAAAAGTCTAGCCAGAGTAACAGATCAAAGGGTTGTCCATACCAGTGGACACAAACTATAGCTATAGCTTTAACACTCTGCAGAGGTTGTACAACTGGACCCGCCGGATAGGGTAGAAACGGATGCCTCCGTTCCACATCCCTACCTGATGGCCGGAGACATAGCAGTGGATAGCACTCTCCTGCCTCTCCGAGCCTGACTCGTCCTAAACTGGGGTGTGAAACTTGCCAGTAGGTCCTCGGAGCTGTGGAACCATCCCTGGAGGAGCCGGGAGGGGCATCTACTCGGGGGGTATAAACCATCCTCCTCACACGATCACACCAATCCGCCTACAGGTTGGATGCTATCCACATACTAGTTCTCGGACTGAACCCCGCTCATACAAGGCGCACGGTTTGCACGAAAATAGCCCAACGAGACATGGTTACACTGACAATCGGTCCTTAATTGCAAAGAGCGAGCACTCCACCAACTCCATCCGTCCGACACGCCGCTAGGGCAGGAGGCCAGGTCGCATCTCCCCTAGATAGGCGTTCACAAGTAACCAAGTGGCTCGCTCCCGCAGTAACACATCAAGGAGACACACTCACCCAAAACACACACTAGAATTCTGAGGTATCCCCATCTCAGCCCAACACCAGGGATCCATCCATATCACAAAACAGGTAAGATATATGGATAGTAAGTATAGGGGACTAGCTAGGGGTCTGTAGCTAGTCCCAAAGGTAGGAAGTCAAGGAACAGGGTATATCAAATTCAAGGCATGGCTAAAAGATTGTATATGCAATTCAATAAATAAAGTTCATAATCATAGCACTAGCAACTAAGCATGCATTGGGATCTACATGGTTGGGAGTGACATGACACATGCGTGGTAGTCATCGTAGAGTAGTAGAGGTTGAGGCCATCCTTCGGGTCGGGGGTCCTCTCGGTCGTCGCAACTCGGGTCTTCAAACATGATTGCAAGCCTACACGAGACGCGACGCGGAAATAAAAAACGACAAACAACTAGGCAATAAATCCAAAGAACATCAATTTAGAAGAACCAAATAAATCTGAACTAGCTACAAGCAGCACTAGTTTAAACTAAGGAAATTAAAGCAATTAGTCTAATAATAAAAGTAGTTTTAAGCTATTAGCTTTATATACTAGAAAACAAAATAGGGACAAGGGTTAGTTCAAGGTCGGGTTGCCGATCAAAGGATAAGGGCTTTGGTGAACATGCTTGCAAGGTATTAGCGCAGTTGATTGTTGCATCAAAGCGGGGTTCAAAAGATGATGAGTGAAGCAAGGCGAAGCGAGCTAGGCAAGGCTTTAACAGGTCAAGGTGTGCAGCGGCATCGCAAAGAGAATGAAAGGATCAACTTGTGGTTGACAACAGGAGGTGAGGTGGCAAGGCATGCATAAGAGCGCGGTAAAGCATGTGCCAACGATGAGGTAATGACCATGACGAAGTAGCTAGGTTGCAATGCAGGGTTGCCATGCGTGAAGCAGGGGCTACTACTCATGGCACGGCCGTCCAACACGCATAGCATCCTAGTTGAAATGGCATGGCACAACGCACATCACGGCACAAAGCGGAGTAGTGCAATAGCGGATTTGTGCGAGGAGGCATAGAGCAGAGTGGAGCAATACAAGCGGCGCGCAGCTCCAGCGAGGCACTTGGAAGGACATGCTCATGACATGAACGCTGGACACACGGGCGACGGTGACACGAGCGATGCGACATGGCACAACTCCTCGGCATGAAGGCCACACAGACACGGCGAAAGGACACGGCGATAGGTGAAAGCTTTGATCATTTAGGTACTCGAGGGTCCCTATTGGCATTTCAGCAAATAAATGGTGTGCATGCCACAGTTGCACCCTTCAACATGCTAACTACTGCTACTGGTGTTCAAAGATGAAAAGGGGCACGCACGGCACGACGACCGGCCAACACAGGCAGACAAGGCTTGGGTAAAAAGGGTGACTAGGCTGCTCACCAAGGCTCGTCGGAGGACAGAAGGCGAAGCAGGAAGGGTCGCGGCCGCGGAGAGGTGCAGCATGCCGACTTGGCATCGCTGTACAGCTCACGGTGCGTTGTCGAGGTTGTTGTTCGCGTCAGCAAGTCCATCAACATCTGTGTCAACATAATTCCCGGCGGCGGCTTCGACACGACAGTCACAGCGGCGTCGTCCTGGTGTGTGGATGCAGCTCCAGGTGGACGACGTTGCGGTCGTCATGGGTGGTGCCTCACAAGCAAGCGGGGTATTAGCTTGGGTAGGAAAGGATCGGGCGGCAAGCAAAAGGAAGGGGAAAAGGGCTACTGGTGTGCCTCTCACCGTTCAGGCAAAATATTGAGCAGTTGGAGGGTGAGGTGGACGGCAGCTACGTTCAGCAGGTCAATGGCTTGGTGTTGATGTGCAGCAGCTTCAGGTGTGCGCCTTTAGCGCGGCTTCAAGGTGGACGGCACGACGGTGACGGCTTCAGCTCCGTGTAGTCGTTCCTGGTGATG
This sequence comes from Cenchrus fungigraminus, assembly GCA_036936925.1. NCBI lineage: Eukaryota > Viridiplantae > Streptophyta > Magnoliopsida > Poales > Poaceae > Cenchrus > Cenchrus fungigraminus. The sequence goes on along the minus strand of CM072779.1, from coordinate 84,976,925 downwards.
AGGACGCAGCTCGGCGGTGCTCTAGTGCTCCACGGTGCCCCGCACCTTTGCGTCGTTGCGGCGCTCCTGGGCGGTGACAGCACGGTGTAGATCCTCCTACTTGGTTCAGCGACGGCGCTGCGCTCAGCCCCCAAAGCTCCACGGTCTTCAGCTCCTTGGCGTCACGAGGTGAAGGTGGCATCGTGGCGAGCCTTCTCCTTATGGCGTCCTCCACGGGCGTGCGGGATGTTGAAGGAGGTGAATGCCACGGCCTTGCGTGGCATAAAGCTCTCACCCGCATGCTGGACGGCAGGGTAGGGGCAGCGGCTGAGCTGCTTGCTGCCTTGCCTTGGTGGAGAAAAGAAAAACAGAGGGCGGCTGTTGCTAGTGCTTGCTCTTGTGATTTTCCAAATGCTTTAGTCATTGCTTATGTCGGAGGTTTAGATCCGCACAGTCAACAGGGGGTCAACCCCAATGGTTTAGATTCGGATGGGGGCGATCTAGAGCTAAGGACTCGATGGTTATGCGAGAGCACACGGAACACGACGAGTTTATACTGGTTCAGGCCTCCAGAGAGTAAAACCCTATGTCTAGTTGTTGGTGTTGATTGCTTGAGGATTGCGTGGTTACAATGTGGGACGCCCTGCCGGCCTTATATTGACCAGCGGACGAGGTCGGTCACCCAGAGTCCTGGTCGGTTAGGACCAGGAGACCTAAGTCTAGTTGATTACAACTATTTCCATATTCCCCGGACTGCCTGTCGGATCCACCGCCGTCTTGTCGTACACTCCAAGTCTTGTAGTCGTTCCAAATAAGGTCTTCAGGAGGTCGTGTGGTTCAAAGTGATAGAGGCGGAGTGCCCGATCTTTCGGTGAGTGGAGATAAATTCGATTTGGTGGTTGTTGACCCTCACGATCCGACTACGACGAGCGAGCACGAAGCGCCAATGCAATCACTGAACAAACTCCTGATCGTTACCAACCTTGCCGGTGCAAAGTTAGCCTGATCACGAAGATTGTTTCCCGCACGCAATCGAAGAACGAACAAGAAAAAGAGGCGAGCAATCTGACTATCACTCGAAGGTGGAGTCTGCAATACACGAAGGCAGCGCTATGCGGCTGTTCGGTTGTAGCTAAAGCTAACTTGTAAAACAAACTCGAGTTCTAAATGCGGCGGCTACTGAGTATATGAAGAGGGGCGTCCTAGGATTGAGGGCGACCTAGGATGGGGAGCCCTCAACTTGGGCTTAAGGCCCAACAAACCGGTGACGCAGCACCTTGGCAGATTCTGGACGTCAACTTCTTTCAACGATTCCCGTTGACTCGGGACGAATTTGGGCCACAAACCGGTTCCATTGGAAGCCTTATGAAATTCTGCTTCCAGCCATATAAAGAACGTCCAAAACTGACTTCGTATGCGACCTGGGCGTCATTTTTAGTGCGCACTGGTCCTGGACTCCGAACTGGGCTCGAACTTGAATTCTTTTGGGCCTCCACCTTGGGGACTCAAACCGGATTAGCCTCGTGCCTCCTCTTCGACTTGGACACCCTTGCTGGACTTCTTCTACTCCATTCCATGCACCAATCATGGTCATATGCATGGGTGTCATGTCCTCATCATTCCCCCCTTCTTGAAGAAAAGTCGTCCTCGACGTCGAGTGTACGTGAAAACGATCCTGCACAACACAAGGGAGAACGGGGTTGCGCAAATAAAGCAAACCAAAACAATTATGATGAGGAATGTGACCATGTTTCCAAATGTGTATCATGTCATGTCGCATCAAATTGTCAGCATTTCTGGAGAATTCGTTATCGAAAAACGCATGAGGTTTGTCATTACTATCCTGCAAAAGATTAGCACCAACAAAAGACACAACACTAATGGCTGGTTGCTTGCAAGAAAATTTAGCACCAAAAATCATAGGGAGCCACCAGCAATGCTTCCCTTCTTGCGAAACAAAACTACTAGAGGAACATGTGAAAATATTTGTAGGATGGTTACCCTCTAATCGATCACAATCGTGCACAACAAAAAGAGAATTCAGATTTGTACAAATGTAAACCCGATGTACCATATATTGTCCTTTGTTGTTATATTTGCCAATAACATGATATGAATGTCTAGACAACCATGGCAAATCAGTATATGCAAAAAGTCTCTCTTCTAAACAATCTAGATTACACAAATCATCAAATTCAACGTAACCCAAGGTATGTAAAGAAGATAACAAATGTAGCTCATCATTTGTACTAGCAACATGCATAATATTTTTATTTTTAGCACTGGCATGTAAACCTGAAGTAGTAGCACACAATTCATCTTTATCACAAGAAACATCAAGCAAATCACCATGGGACAAAGATAAATCAAGAGATGGTTCCACTATGAATTTCTCAACTAAAGCATGATTTGTGGAAAAATTCAGCCCATTAACAGAATTCTCACCTTCCGTGAGTGCAGCACCATGGGCATTACCTATGTTCTCAGTAGGAGTATTCGGTGCACTGTGGAGTGATGGTTCGGAATTTGTACATGAGGATGCGCCTGCAGGTGTGGCCGTCCTCTCGCGCGGTGTAACGGTGGGCGTGGATGGCGCGGGGAGAGCGACCACTGAGCTGGATGTCAAGCTTCTTCCTGCAAAAGAGTTAGAATATGTCTTCGAGCGGCGTCCCTGCACTTCACATTCAGCTTTGCAAGCATATTCAAATAATGTGGTCATATTAGTATACTCCTCATAATCAAGTATATCCTAAATTTCGCGGTTCAAACCACCACGAAAACGTGCCATAGCAGCGGCATCCGTCTCAACTAAACCACAACGAATCATACCCTTTTGTAGTTCTTGGTAATATTCCTCCACAGATTGTTGACCTTGTTGAAAACGCTGCAATTTACTAAGCAAATCTCGGGCAAAATAGGAAGGCACAAATCTGTGTCGCATAGCAGCTTTTAAATCAGCCCAAGTGGTGGGAGTGGTAGTGGGATGTTTTTGTTCATATGCACGCCACCACATTAAAGCAAAATCACTAAATACACTAATAGCAGCTTTAACATGAGAACTAGCAGGAATATCATGGCACGAAAATTTCTGTGCGACCTCTAATTCCCAATCAAGATATGCAGTAGGATCATATTTGCCATTGTAAGGTGGGATTTTAAATCTAAGCTCAGCAAAAGAATCATTACCACCACAGATGAACGCACGGCGGGCGTGTCCACGGAGGTCTCCAGTGTCCATCTCCTTTTGTAAACCTGTGATCAGTGTTTTCATTGCATCGAGGTGTGACACAATGGTGTCGAGCATGGTCTTAGTGGCCTGCAGCTATTCATCCTTCTTCTCTACGTCTTCTGCCATGGTTAGCGCAAACACAAAACAAAACGGGACCAAAAACAGGGGTGGAATGGCTCACAAGGCTCTCAAACTAGTGTTGTTATCAAATTCTTATACGTTCTTACCACACAAACAGGGGCAACCTGCAACCAACCGGTGGAACTCGCGAAAGATTGGAGGAGCGATTGCCTGGAGAAACAAAAATCTGCTCGTCGTAGAAATATGTGGAGTTCTGGGTAGGCTGCACTTAAGTGAAGGATTAGCACAATCAAACAATAATGCAAAGTTGAATTATAGTGCTAAATATGAAACAATCGCTGCTGGAAACAAGTGAAAAAGTGGACGAGAACAAAGCAAGCACAAGCGGCGGGCGGGTGGTGCGGTGCTGCCCAGAGGGGGAAAACCGCGAGCAGAGAGGGAGAGGCATGGTGGAAGGGGGGGCGACATTGCCCAGGGTGGGGCTCGCGACCAGGGGCGAGCAGCATGTGCGGCGTGTCCAGGGAGGACTCGCGACTAGGGATGGGCAGCGACGTGCCCAGGGCGGACTCGCGACCAGGGCAGCGTGCGGCGTGCGTTGGGGGAACTCGGTGGAGCTTTCTTTCTTTTTTTTTATTGCCGTCTCCTTTTCTTTTTCACTTTCCTTTGTTTTTTTAATACCTTTCGAAAGCACACACGACAGGGAACAACCGCAGTGCACGGTGCCCACGAGTGGCGATCAGCTAGATCGGTCTCGGTCTCCTCCTCCCGGTTGTACTCCCTTTTTTTCCTTTTTTTAAACTTTTTTTTTCACTTTCCTTTTCTTGGCACTTTCCAACCGAGACAGGGAGGGGCGATCACGGAGGGTGGGGGTTGCGGCGTGCCCGGGCAGAGACCGAGGAGCGCGAGGGGGCGGACTCCCGCGGTGCTACACAAAACGCGTGGTCAGGGAGTTACGGTGCGTGGGGGGTGTTTGGCGTGGGTGGGTAAGCAGCGGAAAACAAAAAGACGCGGCGGCGGCTAGGGTTAGAAGAAAAAAAACAAGGAATAAAGGATAGAATCACAAGTAACCAGCAACAATTGAACGAGTAAGCACACAAATTCAACAAAGACACTTATTGAAAGAATATGCAAGGCTAAACGGTTGCTGGGACAAGGATCTAATCTGAAAATAAATTTTTGTTTAGTTTTTGTGGACTATAGGAATTAAAAACACTCGATAAACTCACCAATCAACCTGGAAAGCTGATACCACTTGATAGAGGCGGAGTGCCCGATCTTTCGGTGAGTGGAGATAAATTCGATTTAGTGGTTGTTGACCCTCACGATCCGACTACGACGAGCGAGCTCGAAGTGCCAATGCAATCGCTGAACCAACTCCCGATGGTTACCAACCTTGCCAGTGCAAAGTCAGCCTGATCACGAAGATCATTTCCCGCACGCAATCGAAGAACGAACAAGAAAAAGAGGCGAGCAATCTTACTATCACTCGAAGGTGGAGTCTGCAATGCACGATGGCAGCGCTATGCGGCTGTTCGGTTGTAGCTAAAGCTAACTTGTAAAACAAACTCGAGTTCTAAATGCGGCGGCTACTGAGTATATGAAGAGGGGCGTCCTAGGGTTGAGGGCGACCTAGGATGGGGCGCCCTCAACTTGGGCTTAAGGCCCAACAAACCGGCGACGCAGCACCTTAGCAGATTCTAGACGACAACCTCTTTAGATGATTCCCGTTGACTCGGGACGAATTTGGGCCTCAAACCGGAGCCATTGGAAGCCTTATGAAATTCTGCTTCCAGCCATATAAAGAATGTGCAAAACTGACTTCGCATGCGACTTGGGTGTCGTTTTTAGTGCGCACTGGTCTTGGACTCCGAACTGGGCTCGAACTTGAATTCTTTTGGGCCTCCACCTTGGGGACTCGAACCGGATTAGCCTCGTGCCTCCTCTTCGACTTGGACACCCTTGCTGAACTTCTTCTACTCCATTCTATGCACCAATCATGGTTGTATGCATGGGTGTCATGTCCTCATCACAAAGATCAGGTCTGTTGGGCCACTACCAGGTCGGTTGGTCTTCTGGTGGGCCGGACCCACTTGTCAGGGACGGCCGTGAGACTGGTTGGTGGGGACCCAGGGGTACCCATGTCCCACAAGCCCCCAAGCGATGTGTAGGCGCGTCGAACAAGATGGAATTATGACAAAGTTGTGGAGCTATCGACAGGTCGATAAGCATGCACGTCGGTCCAAAAAAGAACAAGTCTTTGATAGCCGACCAGTTTGTAGAATCCCGAGAGTAGTGAGGTCAAGTGACGACCTAAAGGAAGCAAACTTCCAATAGGTTGATGCGACGATGAAAAACAGAGGGCGTTTGAAAAATGCTCTCGTATAGTAGTCCCCGAGCATTGAAGTAGGCATCAAGACTACTTCGATGATCCAATAAAGGAGGAGAAGAAGAAATCAGCTCGAGAGCCAACTTGATGAGAAATAAGGTTTCCTAGAACGTCGAACGACAAGGAAAACAAGAGGGCTTTTGAAAAATGCTCTCGTAGAGTAGTCCCCGAGCATTGAAGCGGGCAGCATGGCCAGTTTGATGGTCCAAAAAGCAGAAGGAATCCTGGTCGTGGTCGTGAAGGTTCAGTTGTAGACACACCCAGATATCTTGCATGGTTGCAAAGAGTTTGGCAAAGCCACTCGAGGCGTGCCGGCCTCAAGAAGGTCTCACGCTAAAAGCTCCCAAGCACCCAAGGATGCCTGGCAGGCCCATTTTGGTGCGTACCCCATAGGGAGGCCTTCATTCCTTAAAATAGTCGCTCCAATGGTGTCCAAAACAGGCTGGCAGGGCAAAAAACGCACACCGACCTGCAGGAGGTCATGCATCCAGGGCGGCCAACTAGGTTGGCAGGGCCTGAACAGTATCTAGGTATTGGAGAACAAAGGTACTGAGGCACGCCGACCTCCGGGAAGGCCATTTTGGTGCCTAGACGACCAACATAGCTGCCAATTATCCAATAGAGCCATGGTACCGTGGTATTGTCGACCAAGGTAGCGGGCATACCGACCTTCAGGAGGCTCGTCAAAATCGTAAACTTGATTGATCTGGACTCCAAGTGCCCAAACGAATCTGGCAGAGCAGCGAGGCATGCCTACCCTGGAAGGTCTTCAATCGAACCTACGACCATTCTGCTCAGGAAACAGAAATATAGGCTGATTGGTACAAGGTCCGTTTACGTGCAGAGCCGTAGCGGGTGCACCTGGACGCAGAGCCACAGAGGGTGCAAATAAGACGCAGAGCCATAGCAGTTGCGAATGTCGTCAGATGAGGTCGTAGCAGGTCGTGGAGCCGAAGAGGTCGTAGAACTAGCAGGCAGTGGCGAAGCTGGCGGATTTTGACGCCTAAGGCCACTCAGTAAACATTTATACCACTCAATCTCAATGTAGTACACATAATAGCGATAATCGCAATAGCGATAGTTCATATATCGATAGAAGTGCTTAAAATGCACAATTTAGACCAATACATCACAATTTAAGACACATTGGCATAACAAACTTGATAAAATAAATACCTAACTAGTGTTGGTCTGGTTCATCGTCGACTCCCCGCATATCACAGATATCACAGAAGGAAGGACACCCGAACCTACACATGGAAATAGCCAAATAGTTAAATTTTAAATGAATTGGATAAGAAATACGCAAAACATAATTGAATAGCAGAAAAATGACAATTGGATATGAAACATACCACTTGTATTAGAGCCACGAGGTGGTAACTTTCGCAACCAATTCTTCAAATCTTACCAATGGTACAGAATATCATCATCTTTAATTCTTGCAAAAATCTCTCGCTCAATATAGCATATCACCCTATGATTCAACCAATCATTCCCCATCTTATTCCTCAACTCTGTCTTGATGATTTTCATAGCTGAGAAAATTCTTTCAACCGTGGCAGTTGCAACCGGCAAAATTAAGGCTAACTCAACAAGGCGGTAAACAAATTTATAGTCTTTGTTCATCTCAGTCCGGACCATCTTGATAGCAAGATCACCAATGTCGTGACAATTTGCAAAGTTAGGATCCCTTCTCACCTCATTAACCCATAGACCAAGTTGTTCTCTGAGCCTCATAAGGTCATAAGGGCAAAAATCAGCATCATAAAGCTGAGCCAATTCCATTATTTTATCTTTATCATAGTTGGTGAATGAATTCCTTGGATCTAGACAAGCAATGGATCTCAATAAATGAGTAGACCTCTCAGCAAAATGATTGTTAAATTCCACAATAATCTGGTCATACACCACATTAAAGATTTCATTCTTGAAATGATGATAGTAAGTCACTAACTGACCTCCACACCCCCTTGAGCGACCCCTAATAGTTACTGTTTCCTCCATATTTGGCATGGTTATGTTATGTTTGAGACAAAAGACTTTTAGCTCCTTAAACAATTCTTCCCAACCATTCTCACGTATGTCTTGAATTATTCGAATCGTGGCTTCAATCAATCCCACAACACGAACAATGTTTTGATCTTTCCTTTGCAAGCACAGTGACAAGTCATTAGTTTTGCCCAATAATCTGATCATAAGATGCAAAATAAGCACATACTCAAGGTCTCCATTTGTTTTATCAAACCCGAAGCAGCATATTTCTTGTCCCCATTAGATCTATCTTCAGCCACATTCTCTAGTACTTCTAAAACAGCATCCCACATGAGAAGAATATGGCATAAGGTTTTATGATGTGAACCTCATCGAGTATCCCCAGGCCATGCAAGGCTGGTTTGTTGATTTTTCCCTCTCCCTGAAAAAATCTCACCACTCTCCAACTGACGCACAAGGTCATCATGGTGATTTTGGGACAACTGATCTCTTCTCTTGCAAGAAGCATTAACAGTGCTCACAATTAAAGTGGAGGTCTGAAAGAAGTCAAATATGGAAGAGCAACACATGGCAACTGAAACAACCACTAATTGCAATTGGTGTGCAAAGCAATGTATGTAAAAAGCATATGGATTCTCATCTAATATCTGTCTTTGCAAACCATGAAATTCTCCCCTCATGTTTGATGCCCCATCATACCCTTGCCCTCGAATTCTAGATATTGACAACCCATGAGAAGCAAGCATACCATCCAAAGCCAATCTTAGTGATGATAATGTTGTGTCAGCAAACTCTCTCAAACCAAGAAATCTCTCAATCACTTCACCCCTGGCATTGACATGCCTACATAGAGAAAGAAACATGATTAATACTCATATTTAGACTCCAAATAAAAAAAACAGCAAGCAAACTGTTACAAAACAGCAAGAAAATGTTACAAAACACACCTCAAAACAAAGGCCATTTGTTCCTTTGTTGATGCATCTCGTGCCACATCAACAGGAATGGCAAACCGTCTATCACCAAGATCTGAAATAATAGCTTTGGTTGTTTGTTCTGCACAAGCTTGACAAATTTCTTTCTGAATATCAGGTGAAGTCATTTGACTACCATGAAGCAAATATGCTACATTTTTATTCTTGTATTTGTACCACTTTAACAATTCCTTAAAAACACCCTGGTTGGTAGAGCTAGCAGATTTAGCATGTCCACGAAAAAGCAAGAGCTTGCAATAAAAGAAATCTTATAATTCCCAACACAACAGTCAACCGTCCTTTATGTTCCCACTCACTTTTCTTGCCTCCTGAGTGCATAGCATGTGACACACTTTGCCTCTGATTTTTGAAATCTTGATTACACTTCCTAGCCTTATTGCGATCAATGCCATCACCATGAACTCCAATTAATTTGTGCCCATCCTTCCAGTTACGAAACCCAACAACTGTGAAGGCATCAACACCATAATTTTCAGGTCTTAGCTGCTTAAAGAGATAACAATAAAAACAATAGGCACCATCCTTGTGTACACTATATTCCAACCATGGATTATCTGTAAACCAATCCTTTTGAAAACATCTATTGCGGTCACTTATCATTCTTCTCGGATAATTATGACCTTTTGGTTGGCATGGACCCTTGAAAATATATGCTGATAGAGGCGGAGTGCCCGATCTTTCAGTGAGTGGAGATAACTTCGATCTGGTGGGAGGCGACCCTCACGATCTGACTACGACGAGCGAGACCCGAAGCACCAATGCAATCGCTGAACCAACTCCCGATGGTTACCAACCTTGCTAGCTCAAGATCAGCCTGATCACGAAGATCGATTCCTATACACAATCGAAGAACGAACAAGAATCTGAGGCGAGCAATCTTAATATCACTCGAAGGTGGAGTTCTGAATCACAGAGGACAGCACGTATTTGTGCGTGGTCTGGTGTAGCTAAAGATAGATGTAAAACAAAACTCGAGTTATAAATGAAACAGGACTCTGACTAATAAAGGGAAAAGGGGGCGCAGCCCCTAGGGGAGGCGCGGCAAGCAAGGGGGCGCCACCCCTAGCGTCGAGGGTGTGGGGCGCAACCCTAGGCGCCCAAAGTTGGGCCGGCCCTAGGCACCCACACACAAAGGCCTCCTGTTGGGCCAGTCTTCAGTCTTTTGGGCCTTCATCTTCAGCATCATGACGAAGTTCAACTCTCTTGCACGGGCCCGAGTAATTGGCCCAGAAGGTGGTGCTGAAGAAGGTGCTGCTGGTGCTGGAGTAGGAGAAGGTGCTGCTGGTGTAGATGTACTCATGGTGTCCACATCATCCTCCCCTTCTTGAACTGAAGTCGTCCTCGACGGCAACTCCTCATCCTCACCCAGATATGGCTTCAAATTTGCAACATTAAAACTAGTGGAAACACCAACTCCGCAGGCATGTCAAGGATATAAGCATTATCATTAATCTTGGTTAGCACTTTAAAAGGACCAGCAGCACGAGGCATTAATTTAGAACGGCGCAAATTAGGAAAACGATCCTTTCTCAAATGCAACCAAACCATATCACCAGGTTCAAAAGTAACAAGTTTACGACCTTCACTACCAGCAACCTGATACTTAGCATTAGCAGCAGCAATGTTTTGGTGAGTTTGTTCATGCAGGTTAACCATTTGTTCAACATGTGCAACAACATCTAAGTGTGGGGCGTCTTCAGCATCAAACGAAAACAAATCAATAGGCGCCCGAGGGATGTAACCATACACAATCTGAAAAGGGCACATCTTTGTAGAGGAATGCGTTGCATGAATATAAGCAAACTCAACATGAGGCAAGCAATACTCCCAATGGTTCAAGTTTTTATCTAAAACATCCCTAAGCATAGTGGACAAAGTTCGATTAACCACCTCAGTTTGTCCATCAGTCTAAGGGTGACAAGTTGTGCTAAACAGCAATTTAGTTCCCAATTTATTCCACAGAGACCTCCAAAAATGACTGAGAAACTTAGCATCACGATCAGAGACTACTGTATTTGGAATACCATGCAAATGAATAATCTCTCTAAAGAACAATTCAGCAACATTACTAGCATCATCAGTCTTATGACAAGGTATGAAATGAGCCATTTTGGAGAATCTATCAACAACCACAAAAATGTTGTCCCTCCCCTTCTTAGTTCTAGGCAATCCCAAAACAAAGTCCATAGAAATATCAAGCCAAGGGGAAGTAGGAACAGGCAAAGGCATATACAAACCATGGTTGTTCAACCGTGACTTAGCCTTCTGACAAGTAGTGCAGCGTGCGACAAGGCGCTCAACATCAGCACGCATTCGGGGCCAAAAGAAGTGGGTAACCAGCACCTCATGCGTCTTGTAGACGCCAAAGTGTCCCATAAGACCGCCTCCATGCGCTTCCTGTAACAACAACAGACGAACCGAGCTAGCTGGAATACACAGCTTGTTAGCACGAAATAGGAACCCGTCCTGTATGTGAAATTTGCCCCATGGTTTGCCATTAATACAATGGGCAAAAGCATCTTTAAAATCAGCATCGTCTACATATTGATCTTTCATAGTTTGCAAGCCAAAGATTTTAAAATCTAACTGTGACAGCATGGTATAGCGACGAGACAAAGTATCAGCAAGGTTTCATTAGACACAAGCTCAAAGTTTGTCCATAAACATTAACGAGTAGAATATGTACAACAAAATCTCATTCAAGATAAGTCCTTCGAGATTAGGCACCAACAAGTTAGGGTGATGTCCTTAAATAAGACAAGCTGACTTAGAGAGAAAAACACAACAGATTACACTTCTTGGCATCGAGAATTCGGATGCGGCAAAAGATACATGGGCTATTCTCACTTGCTTCCATGCCGCTCATGAGGAAGCGGGTGATGGATATATACATGACAAGGGCCTGGATTAGGGCCTCCTAAGCGACAAGATAATCACCTTTGAGATGGAGTCTTTTAACACCATTGACAACGTCAAGGCTAAGATCCAGGACAGGGAGGGATGCAGATCTTCATCAAGACCCTCACTGGCAAGACTTCCTCATCTCCGAGTACTCTCTGCCTTGTCTCCGAGTACTTTCCGCCTCGCACGAGTGCTCTCTGCCTCGCCTGAGTGCTTTCCGCCTCGCCTCCGACTACTCGTTTGCACGAGTAGTTTCCGTCTCCGACTAGGATGGGGCCCACGCGAGGAAGTCGGAGCACGGGATCAGGGGCCCCACACGAATGTGGCGTCGCTCCAACGCTCGGGATTCCCCACAACGACACGCAAGGCTCCAGTCCTCCACACCGTGCAAACACCCCAACTGGCGGAACGCGAGGGCAGCTCATTCTGACAGAGGCCGTAATGACGCACTGTACGCCCGCGCGGCCTCCAACAAGCCGTCCCGTCCAAGCCCTGCTGCACACCACCCCGTAAGAGCAGGTACTCAATTACCATCTACGGGCGGCGCCTACCTACACTTAGGCCATAACATGGCGGGCCTAATCAACACTCAAGGGGGCTGAGTTATCAAGGGAAGTACTCGGAGGAGGCGCCAAGTACCCGGAATGTATAGTGCCGCTCGCACACGCGGCAGTCTCCAACACCACTACAGCTCAACGCCCTTCAATGCCTCCTGACGGACGTCGACGTTGGAAAAGACCCCCCAATACCGCAGCACTGTAGCACTTTTTTGTTTTCCCTCTATGCCCCTCACCCTTGCGTCTATAAAAGGGGGAGGAGTGCAACCGCTTGAGGGGCTGACCGATCACACAGTTTGTAACCCCTACTACAGACATCCCTGGCATAAGAACACGACTACTCGGAACTGGACGTAAGGTATTACTCTCCGGAGGCCCGAACCAGTATAAACACTCGTGTCTCTCGTGCTAACCATCCGGGTCTGACACACGATCCGTTACAAATTTACTGCCAGCGGTAGAGAACCCTGACAGTTGGCGCGCCAGGTAGGGGCACATCGTGTGTCTCGCCGAACTTCATTAGCGATCCGGATGGAGGGCCGCAGAGTTTCGCTGACTCACGGCACCACCGCGCTCTTCGGCTCCCTTGGCTTCGTCTACACCGCGCTGGTGGAGTCCGTCGTCGGGAGACCTTCTCCTGACCCGCGCGTCCCACCGCCTCGACGGTAGCGGCGGGGCGCGTCGCTTTTGTCTGTGGCTTCACAAACGAGTCGATCATGGCCATGATGGGGCCTAATCCAACACAAGATGGTTTTAGGCTCGCGGCCTACTACCTCACCGACCTCGCCTTCCAGGCCAGCGAGTCCGAGCCGTTGACCTGGGGCGAGTTCATGGAGCGGTACAGCGCCATGTACCCCCACGGCCAGCAGGGCCTCCCGGACGACCCGGTGACGGCCTACGTGGACACGCTGAGGGCTTCCTACGTCGCCCCGGGCTCCGTGGTCATGCGGCGGGGGCCACTGGCCCCTCTGCTTGACTTCACGTGCGAGTGCAATGTCCTCGAGGCCCGGACCGCTACCAGCTCGACGGATGGTGAAGAGAACCCTCGCCATCGTGGCATGGATGACCAGCATCGGGCGCCCCTCAACGAGATCGCCGAGGCCAGGTGCCAGCTTCACGAAGAGCTGGAAAACCTCCACCTAGCACTCGGAGTGGAGGAGGAGAGGCCACGCGAGCCTCAGCATGACCAGCGGCGTGAACAACACCACGAGAAAGAAGCGGAGCAGCCGGTGCCACAAGCTCACGCACGTGCGCTTGATGTGAACTAGCGCATCAACGAGGATGCTACCGTCGACGGCGGCGACGCGCCACTCTTCGGGCGCGCGTCGTAGAACCTCGCGGCCGCGGCCATGCTCCTGCGTGGCTGCCCCGAGCCAGCTACCCCTGAGGAGAAAAGGGTTCGCTAGCATCTCAAGACCCTCCTCGAGACGGCGGCCGCGCAGCAGGCATAAAGCTCAGCGTCGCGCCAACGTTCGGCTCGTGAGGCGCGAGCGACTCCGTCTGTACAGCATCCGGACCCATCTCCGTCAAGGCATCGGGGACGCGACAGGGAGGCAGGCGGAGCGATGGTCAAGACGCGCCTGGGACCCAACCGTGACGCCCGCGACACGCTCCGAGCTCGCCGTCGAGCCGCTAGCGACGACGACTACGAGTACAGCTACGGCAGCAACCATGACGACGGTCGTGACCACCGCGATGAGCAACGCTTGCGCCGATGGTACAGCCAGAGGTGTGGCGAGAGCTAGGACAGCGAGGAAGATCGCGACAGCAGCTTGACACCCGACCCGAAGGGACCTCGCACCTTCGGCTGGAAGGTGCAAGATGCGCGATTCCCCTCGCGGTTCCAGGCACCGACAATAGTCCCCAAGTAAACGGGGAGACCAACCCTAGCGTATGGTTGGAGGACTACAGGCTTGCGTGTCACGCGGGGGGAGCGACGGATGATCTCTTCACCATCAAGAACTTACCGCTCTACCATGCCGACTCTGCGCGGACCTGGCTCAAACACCTGCCACGCGGTAGGATCAACAGCTGGGCGGAACTGCGTGAGACCTTCATCGGCAACTTCCAAGGCACGTACACCCGCCCCAGCAAGCAATGGGAGTTGCGGAACTGCAAGCAGCAGCCGGGCGATAGCCTACGCGACTACATCCGGCGCTTCTCCAAGCGCTGCACCAAGCTCCCCACCGCGACTGACAATGACGCCATCTCGGCATTCCAGAATGGCACCACCTGCACCACCCTCATCCATCGGCTAGGGCGCAGGACCCCGAGGACTACTCGGGAGCTCCTCGACATCGCGACCAACCACGCCGACGGGAAGGAGGCAGTCGCGGCAATGCTGATCACCCCCCCGGCAAGGGGAAGCAAGCCGTGGACAATGGCGAGGGAACATCCTCGCACTCCAAGAAGAAGAAAAAGAACGACAAGCGAAGCCGCGATGACCACACTGTTGTAGCAGTCGAGCGCAAGGGCACTCGGCCAAAGAACTACCAGAATGGTCCCCCGAAGGACTATTTTGAAAGGCTTCTGGAGGCGCTGTGCACCCACCACGAGACGCTTGTCAAGCACGCGCTTAACGACCGCCGCTTGATGAAGAACTACGTCAACGGCACACTCAAGCCCAAGACGCCGGATCCACCAAAGAAGACCGCGCCTCTCCCCGACGATGATGATGATGAGGCGGAGCCCGTGTTCCCTCGTGAGGATGGTGCCATACACATGATCTTTGGTGGAGCACCGACGCGGGCTTCAAAACGCCAAGAGAAGCTGATCCGGCGTGAGGTCTACAACACCGAGCCCACGACGCCGTCATACCTCAAGTTGTCGGAGACTTCGATTGCTTTTGACCGTACAGATCACCCCGACCACATGCCGCAACTAGAATGTTACCCTCTCGTGGTGGCTCCTCTGATCGGGACCAAGCGGGTCCACAAGGTGCTGATGGATGGGGGAAGCGGACTCAACATCCTGTACATGACGACACTCGACAGCATGGGCATTTTGCAGTCCCGACTGCGCCATCGCCAACACCTTTCCATGGGGTCATCCCTGGGAAGGATGCACTCCCGTTAGGGCAGATCGATCTGCCCGTCACGTTCGGGACTTCGCGGAACTTCCGCATAGAAACCCTCACCTTCGAAGTGGTGGGATTCTCGGGGATGTACCACGCCATCCTCGGGAGGCCGGCCTACGCGAAGTTTATGGCCGTGCCCAACTACACGTATCTCAAGCTGAAGATCCCCGGTCCGAAGGGGGTCATCACAGAGGGGACTATGTTCCAGTACGCATACGAATGCGACGCAGAGTGCTTTCAGTTCGCTGAGACGCTCATCTGGTCCAATAGGCTTCGCGCTGAGCCTCTCTCCGAGGACCAAGACATCCCCGAGTCGTCCAAGCAAGCGGCCTGCTCTTTTGAGCCCGCTAGGGATGTCAAGGATGCGGCTGTCTCCGATGATGGCTGCACACTCCGTATCGGGACGGCGCTCGATCCTAAATAGGAAAGCACGCTCGTCGACTTCCTCAAAGCGAACCTCGACGTGTTCGCGTGGAAACCCTCCGACATGAAGGGGATCCCGAGAGAAGTTGCCGAGCACAAAGTAAACATCAAGTCGGGATCGAAACCGGCCAAGCAGCACCTGCGCTGCATCAACGACGACAAGTGCAAGGCCATTGGTGAGGTGATCAAGAAGCTTCCACCCCGAGTGGCTAACCAACCCTGTACTTGTAAAGAAGAAGAATAAGAAATGGAGGATGTGTGTTGACTACACGAGCCTTAACAAGGCATGTCCCAAGGACCCGTTTCCTTTGCCTCGCATAGATTAGGTAGTCAATTCAACGGTAGGGTGCGAAACCCTCTGTTTTCTCGATGCGTACTCCGGGTACCACCAAATTGCGATGTGCATAGTGGACCAACTCGCGACGTCCTTCATCACTCCGTTTGGCGCTTATTGCTATAACTCGATGCCTTTCGGCCTCGAGAACGTAGGAGCCACGTTCCAAAGATGCTTGCGACACGTCTTTGGCGATCTCATAGGGCGGATAATCGAGGCGTACGTTGACGACAGCGTGGTCAAGTCGAAGAAAACGCGCGATCTAATCCCCGACCTCACAGAAGTGTTCGCGAAGCTGAGAGAACACGAGGTGAAGCTTAACCCCGAGAAATGCGTTTTCGGGGTTCCGAGGGGCATGCTCCTCGGCTTTGTCGTGTCCGAACGCGGCATAGAAGCTAATCCTGAGAATATCTCAGCCATCACTAACATGGGGCCGATCCAGAATCTGGAGGGCGTACAACGCCTCACCGGCTGCCTTGCAGCTCTCAGCCGATTCATCGCTCGACTCGGTGAGCGCATCTTGCCATTGTACCGCCTGATGAAGAAGTCTGACCACTTCGCATGGACACCCGAGGCACAGGAAACGCTCGACTCACTCAAGAACCTCCTGAAGAGTTCTCCAGTGCTCACAGCACCGATGCCAGAAGAACTGATGCTCCTGTACGTGGCTGCAACAACCCAGGTGGTGAGCGCCGCACTGCTGGTCGAACGAGAAGAACCTGGCAGGTCACTCAAGGTGCAGTGGCCGGTCTATTTCATGAGCGAGGTACTCTCCGACTCGAAAACCTGCTATTCGCAAATTCAAAAACTCGTGTATGCTGTCCTGATCACCAAACGCAAGCTTCGACACTACTTCGACGCGCATCCCATCACGGTGGTGTCCAAGTACCCGCTCGGGGAAGTGATCCAGAATCCCGAGGCTGAAGGAAGGATAGCCAAGTGGGCTCTCGAGTTGATGGGATAGAATGTATCATATGCACCATGCAGTGCCATCAAGTCACAAGTGTTGGCGGATTTTGTCGCTGAGTGGACAGAAATTCAAACTCCACCGGCGCTGATCGAGCACGAGACATGGACTATACTTTGACGGCTTCGTCATGAAGGAAGGAGCGGGGGCAGGCCTTGTCTTCATCTCGCCTCTGGCGTGCGTATGGAGTACATGGTTCCACTGCACTTTCCCACCTCCAACAATGTCACCAAATACGAAGCACTCATCAACGGCCTCTGAATCGAGATCGAGCTCGGGATCCGTCGTCTCGAGATCTGTGGGGACTCAGAGCTTGTCGTAGATCAAGTCATGAAGGAGAAAAATTGCATTCATCCAAAGATGGCGGCTTATTGTCGGATCGTGCGTCAGCTGTAAGACAAATTCCATGGGCTCGAGATCCATCACGTGCTGCGCGATTACAACAAGGCTGCTAATATCCTAGCCAAGGCAGCATCGAGCCGCAAGCCTGTACCACACGGTGTGTGATGAGGACATGACACCTATGCATACGACCATGATTGGTGCATGGAATGGAGTAGAAGAAGTCCAGCAAGGGTGTCCAAGTCGAAGAGGAGGCACGAGGCTAATCCGGTTCGAGTCCCCAAGGTGGAGGCCCAAAAGAATTCAAGTTCGAGCCCAGTTTGGAGTCCAGGACCAGTGCGCACTAAAAACGACGCCTAGGTCGCATACGAAGTCGGTTTTGGACGTTCTTCATATGGATGGAAGAAGAATTTCATAAACCTTCAAATGGCACTGGTTTGAGGCCCAAATTCGTCCCGAGTCAATGGGAATCGTCGAAAGAAGTTGACGTCCAGAATCTGCCAAGGTGCTGCGTCGCTGGTTTGTTGGGCCTTAAGCCCAAGTTGAGGGCGCCCCATCCTAGGTCGCCCCCCAACCCTAGGACGCCCCTCTTCATATACTCAGTAGCCGCCGCATTTAGAACTCGAGTTTTGTTTTACATCTAGCTTTAGCTACACCAGAACACGCACAAATACGTGCTGTCCTCTGTGATTCCGAACTCCACCTTCGAGTGATAGTAAGATTGCTCGCCTATTTTTCTTGTTCGTTCTTCGATTGCATGCAGGAAACGATCTTCGTGATCAGGCTGATCTTGCGCCAGCAAGGTCGGTAACCATCGGGAGTTGGTTCAGCGACTGCATTGGCACTTCGAGTCTCGCTCGTCGTAGTTGGATCGTGAGGGTCAACTTCCACCAAATCGGATTTATCTCCACTCACCGAAAGATCGGGCACTCCGCCTCTATCAAGTGGTATCAGCTTTCCAGGTTGATCGGTGAGTTTTATCGAGTGTTTTTCCTTTCCTACAGTCCACAAAAACCAAACAAAAACTTGTTTTAGGTTAGATCTTTGTCCCAGCAACCCGTTTTAGCTTTGCACGTTAATTCAATAACTTGCTTTGTTGAGTTCGTGTGCTTTGTTCGTTCGATCATTGCTGGTTACTTGTGTCTTTCTTGTTCTTCTCACCAAACCCTAGTTTTCGCCATCGTTTCTTTTTCTTCTCCGCCGCCCTCTCCTTTTTCCCCCTCCCTTGAACCCTCGCGCCTCCGCTCTGTCCTAGTACCGGCCTCTGGATCGCGCCTTCGCTTTAGGTCATGCGTGGCCTAGGTGCCGCCGGCCCTGAGTCTCCCCCTCCCACGCGTGTTTGGAGAATAAAAAAAAAGAAGTCCGAAAAAAGGGAAAGAAAGCAATTACAAAAAAAAAGGAAAGTCAAAACGGGGAAAGGTAAAGGAGCCTAGGAGGCAGGCCGCCACCCCACGCCGCGACTGAATCAGTCTCGATCGCCCCGCCCCGCAGCACACCGTGACCGTCTCGGTTACGACCCAATTTGGCCGCGCACCCCTCCCGGACGCTGTGAAAACGGGAAGCAATCCGGAGTTCCCCTGTTTCGCGTGTTGGTTCCTGGCAGTACCACCCCCTCCCTACACACCGCTCCCTACACCCCTGCTCACGTTTCTCCCTGGACAGCACCGTTTTTCCCCGTCTACCGTGAACACCACCCTCCTCAAGTCATGCCAGTTTTTCATATCCATATCTCTCTTTCTTGGCACCACACTCTGAGGTTCACCTTACTTGAGAGAGAGAGAGTATCTTTTTTTACCGGAATACCCTTGTACTTTCGGAAAAAGTGTGTGTGGTGTTTTGCTATTTGAGATCCTCTGTGTTCCTATTATCAGTTTTGGGGACCTCTGCAAAAAAAACAAAAAAAAAATCAGAGGAAAAAAAATCAGGAAAAGAGGATTTTTGTGTGCCTTCTCTACCTTTGCCACCTCCCTTGCTTCTATCCTTTCGATTTCACTTATTGCCAGCAGCTATTGTGACGTCTTTAGCACTCTTATTCAACTTTGCATTATTGTTTGCTTGTGCTAATCCTTGATTTGAGTGCAGCCTACCCAGAACTCCACATATTTCTACGACGAGCAGATTTTGTTTCTCCAGGCAATCGCTCCTCCAATCTTTCGCGAGTTTCACCGGTTGGTTGCAGGTCGCCCCTGTGTGCGTGGTAAGAACAGATAAGAATTTGATAACAGAACTAGTGTGAGCGCCTTGTGAGCTGTCCCACCCTGTTTTTGTCGTCGTTTTGTTTTTGTGTTTGCGCTATCCATGGCAGGCGACGACAAGAGGGATGACCAGCTACAGGACATGCAAACATGAGTTGGTGGACTTGCCGTGCACATTCAGACGATACATGCACGGCTGGATTCGATGACCACTTCATCGACGAAGCGGTTCGATATGCTCGACCTCGCACAGACGGCCGCTAAGACCACACTCGACACCGTCATGGCACGACTCGATGCTTTGCACACAATGCTCATAGAGTTGCAGAAGGACGACGAAGACCACCGAGACCGCGCCCGCCATGTGCTCCACCATTCGGGTAATGATTCATTTGCTAAGATTATATTTAAACTTCCACCTTATAATGGCAAATATGATCCTGCTGCATATCTTGATTGGGAATTAGAAGTTGAACATCAATTTTCATACCATGATATTTCTGCTAATTCTCAAGTTCAAACTGCTATTAGTGAATTTACGGATTTTGCTTTAATGTGGTGGCGTGATTATAAACAAAGGCATCCGCGTACAATTCCAACCACTTGGGATCAATTAAAAGCTGCTATGCGACATAGATTTGTACCTTCTTATTATGCTCGAGATTTGCTTAAAAATGCAGCGTTTTCAGTAAGGTTCTCAATCCGTTGAGGACTATTACCAGGCGTTACAAAATGACATGATTCAGTGTGGGTTATTAGGGAAAATTGATGATGCAATGGCATGTTTTCGTGGTGGTTTGAACCGCGAAATTCAGGACATACTAGATCATAAGGAATATGCAGATATGACCATGTTATTTGAATATGCTTGCAAAGCTGAACGTGAAGTGCAGGGACGTCCCTCGAAGACATATTCTAACTCTTTTGCAGGAAGAAGCTCGACATCCAGCTCAGCGGTCGCTCTCCCCGCGCCATCCACGCCCACCGTTATACCGCACGAGAGGACGGCCACACCTGTAGGCGCATCCTCATGTACAAATTCCGAACCATTACTCCACAATGCACCGAATACTCCTACTGAGAACATAGGTAATGCCCATGGTGCTGCACTCACGGAAGGTGAGAATTCTGTTAATGTGCTGAATTTTTCCACAAATCATGCTTTAGTTGAGCAATTCATAGTGGAACCATCTCTTGATTTATCTTTGTCCCATGGTGATTTGCTTGATGTTTCTTGTGATAAAGATGAATTGTGTGCTACTACTTCAGGTTTACATGTCGGTGCTGAAAATAAAAATATTATGCATGTTGCTAGTAAAAATGATGAGCTACATTTGTTGTATTCTTTACATACCTTGGGTTACATTGAATTTGATGATTTGTGTAGTCTAGATTGTTTAGAAGAGAGACTTTTTGCATTTACTTATTTGCAATCGTTGTCTAGACATTCATATCATGTTATTAGCAAATATAACAACAAAGGACAATATATGGTACACCGGGTTTATATTTGTACAAATCTGAATTCTCCTTTTGTTGTGCAAGATTGTGATCGATTAGAGGGTAACCATCATACAAACATATTCACATGTTCCTCTAGTAGTTCTGTTTCACAAGAAGGGACACATTACTGGTGGCTCCCTATGATTTTTGGTGCTAAATTTTATTCCAATCAACCAGCCATTCGTGTTGTGTCTTTTGTTGGTACTAATCTTTTGCAGGATTGTAATGACAAACTTCATGCGTTTTTCGATAATGATGTGTTCCGAGATGCTGCCAATTTTATGAGCCATGACATGATACACAATTGGAAACATGGTCACATTCCTCCTCACAATTGTTTTGGTTTGTTTTATTTCCGCAACCCCGTTCTCCTTTGTGTTGTGCATGATCGTCTTCAAGTACAATCGAAGTCGAGGAAGACTTTTCTTCAAAAGGGGGAGAATGATGAGGACATGACACCCATGCATACGACCATGATTGGTGCATGGAATGGAGTAGAAGAAGTCCAGCAAGGGTGTCCAAGTCGAAGAGGAGGCACGAGGCTAATCCGGTTCGAGTCCCCAAGGTGGAGGCCCAAAAGAATTCAAGTTCGAGCCCAGTTCGGAGTCCAGGACTAGTGCGCACTAAAAACAACAGCCAGGTCGCATACGAAGTCGGTTTTGGATGTTCTTTATATGGCTGGAAGAAGAATTTCATAAAGCTTCCAATGGCACCAGTTTGAGGCCCAAATTCGTCCCGAGTCAACGGGAATCTTCGAAAGAAGTTGACGTCTAGAATCTGCCAAGGTGCTGCGTCGCCGGTTTGTTGGGCCTTAAGCCCAAGTTGAGGGGGCCCCATCCTATGTCGCCCCCAACCCTAGGACGCCCCTCTTCATATACTCAGTAGCCGCCACATTTAGAACTTGAGTTATGTTTTACATCTAGCTTTAGCTACACCAGAACACGCACAAATACGTGCTGTCCTCTGTGATTCAGAACTCCACCTTCGAGTGATAGTAAGATTGCTCGCCTCTTTTTCTTGTTCGTTCTTCGATTGCGTGTAGGAAACGATCTTTGTGATCTGGCTGATCTTGCGCCAGCAAGGTCGGTAACCATCAGGAGTTGGTTCAGCGATTGCATTGGCTCTTCGAGTCTCGCTCGTCGTAGTCGGATCGTGAGGGTCAACTTCCACCAAATTGGATTTATCTCCACTCACCGAAAGATCGGGCACTCTGCCTCTATCAGTGTGTTTGCTAGCGACCAGCACGCACCGTCCGTCCGAGTCGATGAAGAGCAACCACCAGAGCCAGAGGCGCTAGAAGTCATGGAGATCAATCAGCCACAAGAGCCAAACTTAGAAGATCCAGACTGGCGCTTCCCAATCCTCGAGTGGCTAGTTGAGGGAAAGCTGCCTTCCACCTAGACAGAGGTGCGCCGCATCTCGCGACGAGCCAAGGCCTTCGTCCTCACGACGGCAAGCTCCACAAGTGAGGCGCGACAGACATATTCATGCACTGCATTCTGAGGGACCAAGGCAGAGAGTTGCTCCAAGAAATCCACGCAGGCACATGCGGACATCATGCCGCCCCAAGGACTCTTGTCGGAAAAGCATTTCGACAAGGTTTCTACTGGCCAATTGCACTGGTCGATGCCAAGGACATCGTGCAACGCTGTGAAGGTTGTCAGTTCTACGCTCAGCAAACTCACCTCCCTGCGCAAGCGCTTCAGAACATCCCCATCACTTGGCCTTTCGCTGTGTGGGGGCTGGACATAGTCGGGTAGTTCAGGCAAGCGCCCGGGGGCTTCACACACCTACTTCTGGCTGCCAATAAGTTTTCAAAGTGGATCGAAGCCCGACCCGTGGTCAAGGTCCGTTCCGAGGAAGCCGTGGCGTTCTTCACCGACATCATTTATCGCTTTAGGATCCCAAAGACAATCATCACCGACAACGGCACACAGTTCACGGGAAAGAAGTTCCTCAGATTCTGCGACGACAACAACATCCGCGTGGACTAGGCCGCTGTTGTGCACCCGAGGACCAACGAGCAGGCCGAGAGGGCCAATGGCATGATCCTGCAAGGATTGAAGCCCCGGATCTTCAAACGACTCGAGAACTTTCGGGCAAGACGGGTTGCTGAGTTGCCATCCGTTCTCTGGAGCCTGCGCACCATGCCAAGTCAAGCCACCAGCTCTACACCGTTCTTCATGGTGCACGGGCCGGAAGCTGTCCTTCCGACGGATATCGACTACGGCAGTCCAAGAGTTCGAGCATACACCGAGGAGGGGAACCAGGTCGCACTCGAAGATGCTATCGACCAGCTTGATGATGCACGCGACGTGGCGCTCCTACACTCAGCTCGATACCAGCAAGCTCTGCAATGCTATCACGAAAGCAACGTGCGTGTTCGCCAGTTCCAGGTCAGAGACCTGGTACTCCATCAAGTTATGAGCAACAAGGATCGACATAAGCTTGCGCCCCCGTGGGAGGGGCCGTACATCGTTGATCAGGTGCTCCGACCAGGGACATTCAAGCTCTGGCACGATGACGGCACAATCATCTCCAACGCATGGAAAATAGAACATCTACATCGTTTTTACCCTTGAGTAATGTTCCCTGTTTTACCTTATGATCAATGAATAATGCCATGTGCCTTTGTTCTCATTTCATAAGTTCGCAATCTTTCGTGTTGGCATCTTTTCTGCATGTTCCAACGTTGTCCAAAGGCTGAGTGGCAAGCGTCCCTGCACTCATGCAGAAACGCTCACCGCTCGGGGGCTACCCAGGGCACAATGCCCTCCTTTCATTTTCCCGTTTTTAAAACAAAATTTTCCGACAAGTTTGTCGTGACCAATCGCATGCGCGAGCAGTTTTTGGCGGAGTGCCCTATCTTGCGAAGGAAAGAGATGTTGATATTTGCGCGTCTCGGTGTTGCCGCTCGTTCAAAGCTCCTAGCACCCACGCCCCTGCGGCTACAGTGCGAAGACTTGCGAGCGCAGCCTAGGCCCGCAGGTTGATGTTCGACTACTTTCAAAAAGTGTTTGGGTATCCTCTCGGGCTCCGGCTCGAAACGATTTTGACGAAAAATGTGCAAGTTCCTTTTTGAACGTCCCTAAGTGCTCGGGGGCTGTGATTGTTTGGCATCACTTTACGGCTCAAGATGATCAAGCTCTCCGACCCCTACGCCCCCGCGGCTTCAGAGTAGGGTTCGATCGGTCTGAGTTCCTAAGTATCACTACTCCATTTCACAGTCATCCCCAAGTACTCGGGGAATGTTTCAGAAATGACAGCTTTAAAACAAAATGATAACTGTTCAAAGCAGTACGCATACAAGTTCGTCTTATCTATCTATCATACAAATTGATACATCTAACTAGAAGGATCAGAGCCGTCTTCGACTTCTGGTGTGTCTTGTGGAATCAGGTCTAGGTCCTTCATCGCTGCATCAGCCATGGCACGGACAAAGGCAGCACAGTCCTCCTCGATCTTGTTGTATTCCTCATCCGAGTAGTCGGGGGCCCAACCACCGCTCAACACCTTGCGGTCCAACCCTTGGTAGTGCGAGTTGAACATGGCGAGGACCCGGTGCACCACCTTCCGAGACGTCGACAGCTCTTGTTCCTTTGCTACGCCTGGGAGAAGCGCCACTCGATCTGCAACCGTTTTGGGAGGCATCGGGACGGACGGAACGCCAAGGTGCGACAATATTCGTTCGACAAAACGACCGAATCTGGTGTGGTCCACGAGGTCCTGCGTGCGTATCGCCTCCGCCTCGTGCTGAGCCTTCCTTGACTCCTCGAGCTCAGCCTTGACTTCTGGAGAGAGAAAGCGAGCCGGAGGTTAGTTGTGAGGAGCACAAGTAAAAGAAGAAATGGACAAGGTAAAAAGATAGTACTTGAGAGCAGGTCCGACAAGTTCTTGGCCATCCCGGTCATCTCGTGGATCTTGAGCTCAGCGGCGGTGACTTTCTGTGCCTCTTCCATGAGCCTCTTGGCCAGTGCGGCACCAGACAAGCAAAGCCCTGCCGGTACCAGAAGATGAGTCAACATCGTCAACAAGCAACGAAAAGAAAAAGCATCACAGAAGCTGGAAGTGCTAAGCTGCTCACCATCAAGATCTTGCTCCAACTTGGTATTGCCGTCACAGAGCCGGGTCCCCTCGTCATTGGCTGCCTGTAGCTTGGCAGCGAGGTCACCCACCTGTTTGTTGGCTGTCTTGAGGTCCACCTCAGCCTGAACCAAGTCCTGCTGCAGCTCGGCCACCATCTTCTCGAGCACCGCCTTCTCCTGGACGGCGGCCTGGGAAGCGGCTTCAGCGGGGGTGGCTTCAGTGGCGGTGGCTACAGCGGCAGCTGTCCGAGCGGCCTCAGCGGCAGTTGCGGCGGTGGTGCGTAGCTCCGTGGCTGTGGCCTCTACCTGGGCAAGCTTTGCCTCAAGGGCTGCCCTCTCCGACACGGCAGCATCAGCAGCAGACTGCGCAGCCACTGCACGGTCCTCCGTGGCCTTTGCCGCGGCTTTGACCATGGTCCTCCTCGACGCCTCACTCACCCTCGCCCCTGCAGCCGCCAGTCGAGCGGCCACCAACTGCATCTCCAGCTGGACCTTCTCGGCCTGGAGCTCCTCGATGGTACGCGCCTTCTTGGCACTGCAGCTTGCAAGCACCTGTTCTTAGTAGAAGGTCATCAACAGCGGTGTCTACAAGAACAGAGAGACAAAACCAAAATCGGGCTCGGCAAACTCACCGTTGAGGCAGGAAGGACGAGCTCGTTGACCGCCTGCTTGGCCCACCTTAAGCCCCATTCGAGGTGGTGACGAGCCGTAGCCTCCTCGTCTTCGTCATCGCGCGGCTCCGCCTCATGGGTCCCGGTCCATGAAGAGCGCTCAAGTCCGAGGTCTCCCCTCTCTACGACCGGGAAGGAGCGAGCTCCCGAGCTCTCCCCAACTTCTCAGACTGCAACTGGTGATGCGCTGCCCTCCACATCCTCGGTAGTGGCTGGCACCTGCGCGTCTGGGCAAGGCGAGTCCACGATCACCACCATCTCCATGACGGGGACGGCGGGCTGGAGCGGTGGTTCCACGGCTGTACTCGCGGCCGGCATCATCTCGTCCGCTAAGGGCACCGCCACGCTCATGGGAGGAATTGGGGGCACGATGGAGTCCGGCTCCGCCTCCACCACGTTGGTCGTGGACACCTCGGGGTCGGCCCCGACCACCTTGACCGCGGCCGCAACCACGAAGGTAGGCGGCACGGACGCCTCGACCACCGGCTCCTCCGGCGCCGACAGGCACCGTTCCAGCTCGGTCGCGAAGGCGACCGTGTCGCCACCCGAGAGGTTGGGCTCCTCAAGGTTGGTGGCCTCCTGGAGCTGAGCGGACGACTCGGGAACGTCCATCGCTTCGGCCCTGCTTCCGTCGGCATCCGACGCCGGGGACGCGCCGGCCTCAGGAGCTGCTGACGCGCTGGCATCGCGATCGATGGTGGGCGCCGCCGGGGGTTCGATCTCCTTGGGGGCTGTCTGCCCCCCGATCCCTCCACCAACCTCCGACGCTGGTGGAGGCTCCACCACCTCGTGGACCTCGACCACCTCGGCGGTCCTGCCCTCGACTTGCGCAGCCGCCGGCACGGGCGGAGGAGTCACCGGGCGGGGGGCAGATGCAGGATTACGCGCACTCAGGACTGCGCGCTTCTGTGGCGCAAGGCTGAGCGCGCCGGCGTCAGAGCGCCTGGCGCGAGAAAGCAAATCAAAAGGCGAACAAAAATCAAGAACAAAACAACAAGATGACGCGGAACAACACTTACGTGGAGGAAGTGACGCGGGCCCGCTTGATGGGCCTGAGAGCCGCGCCCGACGACTCGAGGGCTGGTCTCTTGCCCGCCGCTGCGTCGGAGGGTGGACTTCGACCTCCACCCGGGGCAAGGGGAACCTGCACGGGCGGGGCCCCGCCGCCTCAGATGACTAAGGACTGAAGGCGCCGCGGGGGTATGTTCGTGGCCTCCCCCTACGGCGCACTCGGAGAAGGCGTCGGCGGTGTCGATCTCGCCTCAGACGGCGACCGCCTCCTCGGGGAAGGAGGAACGGCGGGAGCATGAATCGCGGTCCGCCGGCCGCCTGGACGAGTCGTCCCGTCGCGGAGAGCTCCTCCTCTCCCTCGGAGGCTGTTGGCTGACGGGGCCCGACTGAGAGCGGGTCACCCTCCTGTCCTCTTGGACGGGGCGTGGAGGCAGATGCGAGCTGGAGCTCGTCCCCTGCTCACAGACGGTCGGCTCCGGCTGCCGCCTCGAGCTAGCCTCCGCAGCCTGCCACTGAGCAGGGGGTGACGCAGACGGCATCGACAGAGCACTCCAGTCGACACCAGCGCTCCCATCATCGCCGGACTGCGGTGGCGATGACGAGGGGTCCTCGTCCGAGGAGACGGCAATCTCCTTCAGCTTCCTACGCTTGGCGTGGCGGTCGTTCCGCTCGCGCTTCGCGATCTCCTTTTCCTTGTGCTTGGCCTTGCGATCAGCCCTCCCCCACTCCGCGGTGGCCTTGGAGCGATTCTGTATCGCATCCTGGGGGAGAGGAGGCTTCGTGGGTGATAGAGGCGGAGTGCCCGATCTTTCGGTGAGTGGAGATAACTTCGATCTGGTGGGAGGTGACCCTCACGATCCGACTACGACGAGCGAGACTCGAAGCACCAAAGCAATCGCTGAACCAACTCCCGATGGTTACCAACCTTGCTGGTGCAAGATCAGCCTAATCACGAAGATCGATTCCTGTATGCAATCGAAGAACGAACAAGAATCTGAGGCGAGCAATCTTAATTATCACTCGAAGGTGGAGTTCTAAATCACAGAGGACAGCACGTATTTGTGCGTGGTCTGGTGTAGCTAAAGCTAGATGTAAAACAAAACTCGAGTTGTAAATGATACAGGACTCTGACTAATAAAGGGGGCGCAGCCCCTAGGGGAGGTGCGGCCAGCAAAGGGGGCGCCGCCCCTAGCGTCGTGGGTGCGAGGGTGCAACCCTAGGCGTCCTCTTGGTCCAATCCTAGGCACCCACGCACAAGGCCTCCTGTTGGGCCAGCCTTCAGTCTTCTGGGCCTTCATTCTTCAGCATCATGACGAAGTTGAACTCTCTTGCACGGGCCCGAGTAATTGGCCCAGAAGGTGGCGTTGAAGAAGGTGCCGCCGGCGCTGGAGTAGGAGAAGGTGCTGCTAGTGTAGATGTACTCGTGGTGTCCTCATCATCCTCCCCTTCTTGAACTGAAGTCGTCCTCGACGGCAATTCCTCATCCTCACCTAGATATGGCTTCAAATCTGCAACATTAAAACAAGTAGAAACACCAAACTCCGCAGGCAGGTCAAGGATATAAGCATTATCATTAATCTTGGTTAGCACTCTAAAAGGACCAGTAGCACGAGGCATTAATTTAGAACGGCGCAAAGTAGGAAAACGATCCTTTCTCAAATGCAACCAAACCATATCACCAGGTTCAAAAGTAACATGTTTTCTACCTTTACTACCAGCAACTTGATATTTAGCATTAGCAGCAATAATGTTTTGGTGAGTTTGTTCATGCAGGTTAACCATTTGTGCAACATGTGCAACAACATCTAAGTGTGGGGCGTCTTCAGCATCAAATGAAAACAAATCAATAGGCGCCCGAGGGATGTAACCATACACAATCTGAAAAGGGCACATCTTTGTAGAGGAATGCGTTGCATTATTATAAGGAAACTCAACATGAGGCAAGCAATCCTCCCAACGGTTCAAATTTTTATCTAAAATAGCCCTAAGCATAGTGGACAAAGTTCGATTAACCACCTCAGTTTGTCCATCAGTCTGAGGGTGACAAGTTGTACTAAACAGCAATTTAGTTCCCAATTTATTCCACAGAGATCTCCAAAAATGACTGAGAAACTTAGCATCACGATCAGACACTATTATATTTGGAATACCATGCAAACGAATAATCTCTCTAAAGAACAATTCAGCAACATTGCTAGCATCATCAGGCTTATGACAAGGTATAAAATGAGCCATTTTGGAGAATCAATCAACAACCACAAAAATGCTATCCCTCCCCTTCTTAGTTCTAGTCAATCCCAAAACAAAGTCCATAGAAATATCAAGCAAAGGGGAAGTAGGAATAGGCAAAGGCATATACAAACCATGGTTGTTCAACTGTGACTTAGCTTTCTGATAACTAGTGCAACGTGCAACAAGGCGCTCAACATCAGCACGCATCCGGGGCCAAAAAAAGTGGGCAGCCAGCACCTCATGCATTTTGTAGATGCCAAAGTGCCCCATGAGACTGCCTCCATGCGCTTCCTGTAACAGCAAAAGACGAACTGAGCTAGCTAGAATACACAGCTTGTTAGCGCGAAACAGGAACCCGTCCTCTATGTGAAATTTGCCCCATGATTTGCCATTAATACAATGGGCAAAAGCATCTTTAAAATCAGCATCGTCTACATATTGATCTTTCACAGTTTGCAAGCCAAAGATTTTAAAATCTAACTGTGACAGCATTGTATAGTGACGAGACAAAGCATCAGCAATAACATTGTCCTTCCCGTTCTTGTGTTTAATTATGTAAGGAAATGACTCAATGAATTCTACCCATTTAGCGTGATGACGGTTCAGATTTGTTTGGGTACGAATATGTTTCAAAGCGTCATGATCAGAATGAATTATGAACTCGCGATGCCAAAGATAGTGCTGCCAAGTATGCAAAGTGCGCACTAAAGCGTAAAGCTCCTTATCATAAGTAGAATATTTCAGACTAGCACCGCTTCATTTCTCACTAAAATAAGCAACTAGTTTTCCTTCTTGTAAAAAATAGCACCTAGCCCAATACCGCTAGCATCGCATTCAAGCTCAAACACTTTATTAAAATCAGGCAATTGCAAAAGGGGAGCATGTGTTAACTTATCTTTCAAAGTGCGGAATCCTGCGAATCACTCCAAGCGAATGGCACATCTTTCTTTGTAAGCTCATGTAAAGGCGCTGCAATGTAGCTAAAATCACGAACAAACCTGCGGTAGAAACCTGCAAGTCCAAGAAAGCTCCGAATCTGTGTGACCGTCGTTGGTGTAGGCCACTCCTAAATGGCAGCAATTTTGCTACTATCGACCACAATGCCCTGTGGAGTAACAACATAACCAAGAAACGAGACACGTTGTGTGCAAAAGATGCATTTATCCATGTTAGCAAATAAGTGGGCAGCACGCAACGCATCAAAAACAACACTCAAATGTTCCGAATGGTCTTCCATAGATTTGCTGTAAATAAGGATATCATCAAAACAGACAACCACAAACAATCCTATGAAAGGTCGCAGAACTTCATTCATCAATCGCATAAAAGTGCTGGGAGCATTAGTCAATCCAAACGGCATAACCAACCATTCATATAAACCAAATTTCGTTTTAAAAGCCGTTTTCCATTCATCATCCAATTTCATTCGAATCTGATGGTAGCCACTACGCAAATCAATTTTAGTGAAAATAATGGCACCACTAAGCTTATCTAGCATATCATCAAGGAGTGGTATAGGGTGGCGATAACGAATGGTGATGTTATTAATTGCACGACAATCTACACACATACGCCATGACCCATCTTTCTTTGGAACAAGTAACACAGGAACTGAGCAAGGGCTAAGAGACTCACGAATGTAACCCTTATCAAGCAATTCCTACACCTAGCACTGAATCTCCTTCATCTCATCCGGATTGGTACGGTATGGTGCGCGGTTTGGAAGATGTGCGCCTGGAATGAGATCGATCTAGTGCTCAATGCCACGAAGCGGTGGAAGACCCGGTGGCAAAGCTTTGGGAAACACATCAGCGTACTCCTGTAAAATGTTAGCGACTGCAGGGGGAATATCCAACGATGGTGCATCATCAAGTGAAACGAGCACACTAGAGCATACAAGTGCAAAGCATGGCAAATGAGCAGCACGTAGATCAGCAAAATCAGCACGCGTAGCAAGTAAAACAGGAGCATTAAACTTGATTTTAGTATTAACAGATGGCGACAGATCAAGTTGTTTAGCAGTTTTAGCAGCTCGAGCAAGATCATCTTTAACAATTTGTTCAGGTGTCATCGGATGTATGATTATTTTCTGACCCTTAAACATGAATGAATAATGATTTGAACGACCATGATGCAAGCTATCAATATCATATTGCCAAGGTCGACCAAGTAATAAAGAGCATGCTTCCATGGGAACAACATCACAATCTACAAAATCAGAATAGGCACCCATGGAGAAAGGAACACGCACGGAATGAGAGATTTTTATTTTACCACCATCATTAAGCCATTGAATGTAATATGGGTTCGGATGCTTACGAGTGGGTAACGACAAGTTTTCTACTATCATGGTACTCACCAGATTGTTGCAGCAACCACTGTCGATGATGATGCGAATCGACCGCTGCTGCACAACTCCCTTTGTGTGGAACAAAGTGTGTCGCTGATTCTTCTCGGGCGGGGCGACCTGGGCACTAAGAACACACTGCGCAACAAGACTTTCATACCTATCGGAGTCACCCGGGGTGACATGTACCTCCTCCTTAGCTGCATGGTCAGTGGCAAGCAATGCATGTTCAATTTCTTTAGAATCACTAGTAGAAGAGTACTCACCATCGTCACGAATGAGCAAAGTGCGCTTGTTCGGGCAGTCCCAAAACACGTGGCCAAATCCTCTACAGCGATGACACTGAATATCCCGTGTACGGCCTGGGGAAGGGGCGATGCCTGTGGGTGGGGTAGTGCCTGCCGGTGTGGCCGTCTTCTCACGCAGTGTAGTGGTGGGCGTGGATGGCGCAGGTGCAGGTGTGGATGACGAGCTTCTTCCTGCAAAAGGGTTAGAATATGTCTTCGAGTGTCGTCCCTGCACTTCACGTTAAGCTTTGCAAACATATTCAAATAATTGAGTCATATCATGATATTCCTTATAATAAAGTATATCCTGGATTTCGCGGTTTAAGCCACCATGAAAACGTGCCATAGCAGCGTCGTTGGTCTCCAATATCCCAGAACGAATCATACCTTTTTGTAACTCTTGGTAATAGTCCTCAACAGATTGAGAACCTTGCTGAAAACACTGCATCTTATTAAGCAAATCATGAGCATAATACGAAGGCACAAATCGATGACGCATAGCAGTTTTTAATTGATCCCAAGTGGTCGGAATGGTAGTGGGATGTTTAATTTTATACTCACGCCAACAAATTAAAGCAAAATCAGTAAATTCACTAATAGCACCTTTAACTTGAGAATTGGCAGCAATATCATGGCCTGAAAATTTTTGTTCAACCTCTAACTCCCAATCAAGATATGCAGCAGGATCATATTTGCCATTAAAAGGTGGGATTTAAAATTTAATTTTAGAAAAAGAATCATTACCGGGGCGGCGTGGCACACGACGGGCACGACTGCGACTGTCGCCGGTGTCCTGCTCTGAATTACCGCCATAGTCCTTCTGCAAATCAGTGATCGTTGTGTCATGGCATCGAGTCGGGCCACAAGAGCGTCAAGTGTGGTCTTGGTGGCCGTCTGGGCGAGGTCGACCTGATCGAAACGGTCGGTCGACGTAGTGATCGTTGAGTCCAGGCGTTCATGTATCGTCCGAATGTCCCCGGCTAGTCCTTCAACTTGTGCTCGCAAGTCTTGCAGCGGATCAGCCCCGACGCCTTCATCTGCCATGGTTAGCGCAAACATAAAAACAAAATGAAGATAAAAACAGGGTGGGACAGCTCACAAAGGCGCTCACACTAGTGCTGTTATCAAATTCTTATCCGTTTTTACCACGCACACAGGGGCGACCTGCAACCAACCGGTGGAACTCGCGAAAGATTGGAGGAGCGATTGCCTGGAGAAACAAAATCTGCTCGTCGTAGAAATATGTGGAGTTCTAGGTAGGCTGCACTCAAATCAAGGATTAGCACAAGCAAACAATAATGCAAAGTTGAATAAGAGTACTTAACACGTCACAAAAGATGCTGGTTACAAGTGAAACCGAAAGAACAGCAAGGAAGATGGAGAGGGTGCAGCAATTTGCTGTCTTTTTTTGCTTCTGTTTTTTTTTCGGAGTCCTCAAAAACCGATAACATGAACACAGAGGATCTCAAACAGCAAGTTGCGACACACACTTTTTCCGAAAGTACAGGGGTATTCTAGCAAAAAAAAAAGAATATGGCACAGAGAAAGAGAGGAAGAGAAGCTGGTAAGGCGTGGGGGAAGAGGGGGAAAGGCGTGCGTGGTGTACACAGTGCAGCCGCACGGTCACGCGATCCAAGGGGGAGCACGGCGCGCGCAGGAACACCGAAACGAGTCCTTTTCCTTCTCCCATTTGGACTTTTTCTTTCTTTTTTTTTTCTTCTTTTTTTTCTTTCCTTTTTTTTGATAACTTTTCCTTTTTTGGACTTTCCAACATAGGGAGGGAGAAACGCGGAAGGGGAGCGAGGGGGCTCACGACGTGCCGCTCGAGTCAGAGACCGAGGCGCTAGGGAAGGGGTGTTCGCGAAGGGGGGGAGTCCTGCGGTGGCGCATGGGGGGCGAGTGGTGTGGTGGGTAGGGCAACGGAGAAGAACTAGGGTTAGAAACACAAGTAACAAGCAACGATTGAACGAACAAAGCACGCAAACTCAACAAAGCAAGTTATTGAATGAAAGTGCGAGGCTAAAAGGGTTGTTAGGACAAGGATCTAACCTAAAAACAAATTTTTTTGTTTGGTTTTTGTGGACTGTAGGAAATAAAAACACTCGATAAACTCACCGATCAACCTGGAAAGCTGATACCACTTGATAGAGGCGGAGTGCCCGATCTTTCGGTGAGTGGAGATAACTTGGATCTGGTGGGAGGCGACCCTCACGATCTGACTACGACGAGCGAGACTCGAAGTGCCAATGCAATTGCTGAACCAACTCCCGATGGTTACCAACCTTGCTAGCGCAAGATCAGCCTGATCACGAAGATCAATTCCTATACGCAATCGAAGAACAAACAAGAATCTGAGGCGAGCAATCTTAATTATCACTCAAAGGTGGAGTTCTGAATCACAGAGGACAACACGTATTTGTGCGTGGTCTGGTGTAGCTAAAGCTAGATGTAAA
Organism: Cenchrus fungigraminus; assembly: GCA_036936925.1. Taxonomy (NCBI): domain Eukaryota; kingdom Viridiplantae; phylum Streptophyta; class Magnoliopsida; order Poales; family Poaceae; genus Cenchrus; species Cenchrus fungigraminus. Next base: position 84,942,876 of record CM072779.1, on the reverse strand, counting down.
ACAAAACTCGAATTGTAAATGATACAGGACTCTGACTAATAAAGGGGGCGCAGCCCCTAGGGGAGGTACGGCCAGCAAAGGGGGCGCCGCCCCTAGCATCGTGGGTGCGGGGGTGCAACCCTAGGAGCCCTCTTGGGCCAATCCTAGGCGCCCACGCACAAGGCCTCTTGTTGGGCCAGCCTTCAGTCTTTTGGGCCTTCATTCTTCAGCATCATGACGAAGTTGAACTCTCTTGCACGGGCCCGAGTAATTGGCCCAGAAGGTGGCGCTGAAGAAGGTGTCGCTGGCGCTGGAGTAGGAGAAGGTGCTGCTGGTGTAGATGTACTCGTGGTGTCCTCATCAGCGAGGGTAGGTTCCGCGGGTCTCAGCTAAGAACAAGAAAAGGAAAAGAAATCAATACGAGAGACAGAAGTTCTGAGAAGATGTTAACAACCAAAGAATCCAAAACTAGTCGGAAGATTAGTTGGGAAGGAGAATGACTTACGTATTTCTTGGTCCCCTCTTGGGGGAGCATGGGCAGAAGCCGCGACGGAGGCCACGAGTACGACGTCCTCCCGATGGCCAGCCGCACGCGGCGCTGGATCTCAACCAGTGAGGGCAGCTCGGGTGGCGTCACGGTCCCTTCGAAGGGAGCCTTGTTGGGCATCATCTGGCAGAGGCACAGGGGCCACCGCCGGAGCAGGACGATCCCCAGCGCATGGTACTGGCTGATGACGGCCGCCAAGTCGATCCCGGCGTTGCACAGCCGGGACAGCACCACTCAACAATCTTTGAGCAGCTTCTCCTGCTCCACCTCCGGGGGCCCGTAGCTCCAATTCTTCGGTGCCTCGGCGATGGAGGCGCTTGTATACTCTGGCAGTGGGAGCTCAAGGTCATTCTTAAGATAGAACCACCCTTTGTGCCAGCCGCTGTTGGAGCTCGTCAACGTGAAGGGGATGTACACCTCCCCCCTGCCCTGCTTCATCCGGAGGTTAGCTCACTCGATCGTCGTCGGGAGCGCCTTGTCCTTTAAGCAGACGAACTTGAAGAAGTACCGGAAGAGGTGCCAGTGAGCTCCCACTCCCAGGTACCCTTCACACAGCGCCTCGAACCCCGCAGTGCTGGATGTTGTTCGGGTTAAGGTGCTGGAGTTGAAGCCGGTACTCCCAGAGCACCGCGCGGATGAACCGTCCGGCGGGGACGGAGAAGCCGCGCTCGTGGAACACCACGAATGAGAGGATGTAGCCCGGTGGCGGACGCGGGACGGACTCATCCCCGGGCACCTTCCACTCCTCGGTGGCGGTGGGCTCCGGCAGCTGACCGATGGCGACGAGACTCTAGAGAGTCGCCCGCGTGATGTTGGAGCGTGTCCAGTTCGACATGGCACCATCAAGTTTCGGGGCGCGGTGCAGCTGGAAGAAACGACAGCGGCGCAGCGGATGCGAAGAGAAGAAGGGCAGCTGGCGCTGGCTATTGTGGAGATTGGGGGAGCAAATGGGTTCAAACTATCCCGGTGCACGGTTTATAACGAGCGGACGTGGACGCCGGCCTTAAATGCTGGCCCCACCACGCCGTAAAACCGCCCGCTCAGAAGGCGCGTCCCCTGATGCGACAGCCGCACGCCCACGCGATGGTTCGATGCCAGGTGGGCCCGCGAATCTGAACCGACTGCGCGTCGTCCCCTCAAACCGTCATATCAGCCACGTCAGCCACGACCATCATGACGGGCGCAACCGCCGATGCGGCCACGACTGCCTTGACCGGTGATTTCGAAACGACAACAACAACATTTCAAGATTAAAACCCCAAAAGCGAGTCTACAACTCCCTAGTGGGCTCGGGGGCTACATCCGGTGGATGCGCTCGTGCACACCCACCAAGCAAATCGAGAAGCAAAAAACTACCACGACACCCCTTCGTCTCTGAACCTGTGGGCGAGTCCTTGACTCCCACCCCAGGCTCGGGGGCTACTGACGAGGGCCTAGATTAGGGCCTCCTAAGCGACAAGATAATCACCTTTGAGATGGAGTCTTCTGACACCATTGACAATGTCAAGGCTAAGATCCAGGATAGGGAGGGATGTAGATCTTCGTCAAGACCCTCACTGACAAGACTTCCTCATCTCCGAGTACTCTCTGCCTTGTCTCTGAGTACTTTCCGCCTCGCACGAGTACTCTCCGCCTCACATGAGTGCTCTCCGCCTCGCCCGAGTGCTTTCCGCCTCGCCTTTGACTACTCGTTCGCACGAGTAGTTTCTGTCTCCGACTAGGACGGGGCCTACACGAGGAAGTCGGAGCACGGGATCAGGGGCCCCACACGAACGTGGTGCCGCTCCAACGCTCGGGCTTCCCCGCAACGACACGAAAGGCTCCAGTCCTCCACGCCATGCAAACACCCCAGCTGGCGGAACGCGAGGGCAGCTTATTCTGATAGAGGCCGTAATGACGCACTGTACGCTCGCGCGGCCGCCAACAAGCTGTCCCGTCCAAGCCCTGCTGCACGCCACCCCGTCAGAGCAGGTACTCAATTACCATCTACGGGCGGCACCTACCTACACTTAGGCCATAACGTGGCGGGCCTAATCAACACTCAAGGGGGTTGAGTCATCAAGGGAACTACTCGGAGGAGGCGCCAAGTACCCGGAATGTACAGTGCCGCTCGCACACGCGGCAGTCTCCAACGCCACTAAAGCTCAACGCCCTTCAATGCCTCCTGACGGACGTCGACATTGGAAAAGACTCCCCAATACCGTAGCACTGTAGCACTTTTTTGTTTTCCCTCTTTGCCCCTCACCCTTGCGTCTATAAAAGGGGGAGGAGTGCAACCGCTTGAGGGGCTGACCGGTCACATAGTTTGTAACCCCTACTATAGACATCCCTAGCATAAGAACACGACTACTCGGAACTGGACGTAGGGTATTACTCTCCGAAGGCCCGAACCAGTATAAACACTCGTGTCTCTCGTGCTAACCATCCGGGTCCGACACACGATCCGTTACAAATTTACTGCCGGTGGTAGAGAACCCCGACAATACGTGAAAAGCTAAAAGCAGGCAGATTCCGCCGGTAACGCAGAGATACATCACTACCAGGATCCAGCGAATCTGCTCGAACATCTCCAGAAACTGAATCATGGTCGGTGGTGTCGGCTCGGGGTCTTCTTCTGATCTTCCTCCGAGCCTTTTCTTGGTATCGTTTGAAGAGAATGGAGAGGGCTTTGCTCGGCGAGGAATGGGCAGACGGCGGAGATGGTTGGTGGTGATTGCCCAGAACAGCCGGAGGAGAAAGGATGAGTGACGGTGAAATCAAACTCAACTGGGAGGAGAGATTTGAAACTGGCAGCATTGAGGAAAGGTTTCCTTTTTATGCTGCGGCAAAATTGTAACGGTCGTCCAAGATCATCTGCGGCAGGGACTGGCGGAGTGATCCGGTGGTGACGGCACGTGTCTCGATATTGCTTGTCCGTGAGAGAGAGCTCGGTGACGTGATCGTGGCTGCGGAAAAGAGATGGCAGGGCGACTCTATGGCGTCGTGCGTTCGTGGCGCTGAAAAGGATGAAGTTCAACGGTCCGGAGAAACGATCGTGCTGACGGCGTGAACAGGAGAAGGTTTCGGAAGTTCACCATCTGGGTTTAAACTTGTTGTCACGAGAATTTTTGTCCAGAGACTCTACTGTTCCTTTGCCGTTTGATCTTCCGATCCCTAAGATTTGGAGGGTATGATCACGGACCATAGATTGAGTGGTAGGATCTCTCGTATCGTTGACCTTTTAGATAACCTTGACTGCTCAGGAAACACTACTACTTCTTCTTCCACTTAGCCTGTTGACTTGCAATCTTGTGCAAAGATTGTTGCGATTGAATGGACAGATAGTCAACTTTGACAGGTTGCATAGAAAGTTTGATGAAGAAAGAGGAGGCTAGTAAACAATGTTTGTCCAATTTGTTTACTATGATTTTTGGTTTTATTCAGAAGAGCAACAAGTGGGGTGACGATGGATAAGGATTTCCATCCTCAGGATTGAGGTTAGGTCCATGCCAACACTGGGTTGATATGGGATTTCGGAAAAAGCTTGCTCACTGGTTACTTAATTAGGTGAGCTTGATGACATCATTTCTTTTATTAAAGATGCAAAAACTTTCATTTAACTTGCTGAGATGTACCAACTGAACCTATGGTTGTACAACTAAGCATGTGGTATACGTGTGCATAAGGGAATGGTGCACACGTTGATGCTCATGACATGGTGCATAGGGTAGCATGCACGTGGGGATGAGCATATGATGCTGGTGCATATGCTATGATGCATAGTGCGAGATGCACATGATGGGTGCATGATGCTTGTGGCATGATGCACGGGTTTGTGAATGGACAATGTACATGTTCATGAGATATGGTGCTCATGTCATAAGGTTAGCATGCATGTTTTCCCTTAAAATACTTGAAAAGAGGTTTGGAACATAAGGTTGAGAAATATTTTCTGCGGCGGGTTGCATTCTCACAACGAAGATACCTAGCGCGCACCCAATGATAATCACATGGCTGCAGCACACATGATACCCTAGGTTCCGACGCGACACCTTTGTCATGAAATGGCAACATTACCGATCAAAACAAGGGTGGAATAGAGAGATTTAAATCTTAAGGTACATGCATGTTAGTCTTCCAAGGGTTATCATGCACATGTTGTATACTGCATGATCGTGCTGGTGAATGGTTTCATGAAGAGGGTGAGACATGCAACAACTTAAGTACTTTAATTACTCCTTATTCATATTTCATTTACTTGCACATTTGTGTGAGCAAGCTAAGAATAGAAGCTCAGGGTCGGTCTACTCAAGGGAGTACGACACAGAAAGTTTGTTACAGGAAAAAAAACCGAATACTCCTAGGATATTTAACCGAAAATCTCATTGTTGATTAGAGATAAAATCTTCCACATAATCTGACTTTGGTATTCACTTGATTCAAGATGTGATCACAACAACATTATGTCAACATCCCTCAAATTGCGGTGATAAGGTGTTTATTCACAACATTACATCAATGTCAAGTTCGGAAACATCACGACATATTAGGTTACACTGCAGTCAAGCTACGAAAGGCATACTCCTAGGTCAACCTACATCAACATCCTTCCAAAAGCGGTTGCACACCTAGAGTATGTCTTTCTACTACAATAATTCAGCACAAAATTACCCCTTTACCAGTAGATTGGCTTCTACTGGAATCGACTAGCCTTAGCTTCACCTTTTCTTATTCAGCCGACTCAAGGTGAAACAAGCTCAAGGGAAGGCGGGTCCAGACTCTACTCCCGACTCTCCCTGAGAGTCCCCTGGGTCTTCTTCCTCTTCTGGTTCAGGAGCGATAGGAGGCGCTGCTGCGGCTTCTAGCTGATTCTCTAGGTCCAACATGTACTGGTCATTATGCTGTAGCATGAATTTCTGCTTGAGAATGGTTTGACCCATCTCACGCATTCTTCTCTTATCCTTGCGTCTTCTTTTCTTGAGAGACGCTATCTGAGCTCTAGCTTCTTCCAACTCTGGTGCGTTATTATCCCCTTCCAGAACGTGCTGCCTATAGATTTGGTGTCTATAGAACACACCTTCTCCCACCATCAGTTGATAAGTGTCAAACATGGCCTTGGAGAAGCGGGCTGAGGTAGCAAGATCAGGATTGTAGTGAGCATTGCCTTGTGCGGGGAGAAATGCTTCACGTTCCACTCATTGCCCGGAGTATTCTGCTCCAACGGGAATCACTTTGGCTGGAGTACCAGCTACTGAGGCAGAATGCTTCCCACAAAAGGTGGTGAGAGCTTCAAGAGCGACCTTCTGAATGGTGTTGGGCATCGTCAAGCCTAGGGCTGTACAGTCCCATTCTTCCCAGTCAGGATTCATCAGACAAGTGGGGATCTTCACTTTTATTTGCCAATGAAGGATTTGTCCTGAAGTCATGAATTCACGTCCCGTGTACTCTGGGTACGTGGTATATCCAAAGTCCCTTAAGGTGTCCCACAGAAGTGCAGGAAATCCACCCTCCTGGAGGCAGTTCAAGAAAGTCCACACCGGCATGTTAGCGGTGGATCCGGAGTTGGACATCTGAATAAAGTGACAATTGTAAGTATTCTGATGAAAGATTGTGCACAAGGATGAATTCATAACTTTGATAGCGAGTTGCATGCAAAAGTCACACTAAGGAATCTATCTTTCCTTGAGTTCTTAAGTAGATACTCAGGAACGAATTGGATCCTTATGTGGGTAAAATCTGGGATTGCCATCTATACGAAGGTATAGAGTATGCCCAAACTCAATGAGCATGACATACCAACGGCATAAGTTCTGTTAGTTGTGAACAAAAATTCATAACTCAGAAACTACAGTCCCAAAATTCACAAATTTTTGTAGCAACTTTGCAAGGTTATGAGGCACATTTGTGGTATTCAAGGGTAGTTCTGGATCAGATAGGAACATGCTTGAAAAATTGCAAGTTCAGAGTGAGGTTTTCAGGAAAAACAGCAAGACAGGGTGTCGCTTTTTTGGGCCTAACTTGGGGTCTATAGCAGCTATGATCATGAAATTTTGGAATCAAAAACTAGATTAGATATGCAGCAACTTTGCTATAGATCCTCTAGTAAAGTTCTTTTTAGAATAGAAGGTAAAAATTAAGCAACAGATCCCTCTACTAGTTGTTTATCAACAAGCAACTATACCAGCAACCTATTTTAAACATCCATAGAACAAGGTAACACTGTAGAGAGCATATCACTTGATTGAGTACAACATTTTAGGGTTTAACAAAATTTTAGCATGGTGCAAAAGCGTCACATACGTCCTCACACAGCGATCAAGCCAAAAATCGAAGTTAGTACCGGTGGCAGGGCTTTTATACTTCTCTCCCTATAATAACTAGTCGGGGCTACACTTTGGTCACATAACGATCGCACGAAATGTGGTTAGTGTACCTGCAGAAAAAGAACCTTCCGTGCTAGCACGTCACGGGAGCGTCCACATACATTACCATTCACTATAGAAATGGTATCCATGCATTTTACACCACATGGACGGCGTCCAACCTGAGACACGCCCATTTTGAATGGAGGGTGTCCCCCTTCGCATGTTCGTAATGCAGAATCATGCACACGTATAGCAAAATGTGGCAACATCACAACCCATGACATGTTCATCTTGAATAGAACATGGTATCGTTCGTATGACTTGCATACGTAGCACACGTATAAAACACGTGCACATCCAACCGAGAAGATAGGATCCGTGGAATGGATTTCCCTATCGACCCTTGCATACTCGTGATGCAGTATCACACACGTATGAAACACGTGGCTTAAGAAGTGCTGGAAGTTAGCATAAATAAACCATATATACTTAGCCACCTTAAAAGAACCAAAAAATTCCCTCTAGGGCCTTTCGGTCTAAACGTTCCTTAACGATCCAACGTATTTAAAAAAATCCAATCAATCTTGGTATGTTTTAATTGTAAATCATTGTAATTATGATTAAACTAATTACTCTGGTGTATACGGATGCTCTGATACCAACTGTGACAAACCCATCCAAGATAAGTCCGTACTATCACTTAGACCGATCCACTTTGGTCATTAAGCGATAATAAAGATTTATTATGTTGAGTGTTGCCGGGTCATAGCCCGGTAAATCACTTGTAAACCACACAGAGGATCGAAACGCATACATTAAAACCCCCACGAAGGAGAGTCCAGAGTACCTTACAATTTAATACTAATCTTTCCCTGTAGGGTCAACTATTACAAATAATTGTTCGTAAAATAATAACCCATGGTTCAGAGTTTTAAAGGACAGCGGAAATAAACTATGATAACTTGGCATCATGAGGGCCACCCATAACACCATTATGCTTCGTCATCCACCTGTTCCAGCTCCCAACCGGGCGGGATTGCACCAGACCAAACATTATCACCTGAAAACAACATATATAGCAAGACTGAGTATACTAATACTCAGCAAGGCTTACCCATCTAAAATAAAAGACTTATCCTTCAATTTATGCATGGCTTTTGGCTAGTGGGTTTGTTTTGCCAAAAGCGACTAAAGCGTTATCCTTACTTTCAATATTTTAGCTCAATTTCTAGTAGACCAATTATTACTAGATAAGCAACTAATTCAACAATACTTGGGCAAACAATTAATCAAACATCAAGTTTATCAACATTTCATCCTGTAGGGATTATCATGGATAGAGGGTTAAGGAATCTCGGATAACGGTGAGACGCCGACGATCGATCGATTAATAACCTTGCAAGGTGAACCTAAACATACGGGAGAAAACCCTCACAAAGAGTGTTTTCAACCAAACGGTTCCCGTCATTCCTCGGATTAGGATCAGATGCCATAGTCCTAGGTACGAGGCTAGCTGGCATGCCTCACACTAGCATCCAGCATCACCATGAACCACAGGTAGCTAGCCTGGGGCAGCAGCCCAAGATTAGTAGCCTAAAGTTCCTGCCCCGTATCGATCAGGTACTAGGTTTACCGTACCCATGTTCGACAAATGTTTAGTACTTTCAAATGCTTAATCTCTTAACCATTGGACCGGAGCCCACAATCCCATGCTCTTACCACGTGAGCAATTAATTTAATCAGTCTTATGATTCCAACATAAGAACCTATCAGTGCGAGCGAAGTACATCACTCGACTTGTACCGGGTCCTTAGTGCAAAGCAACTATCGACCTAGCATACTAGTAAAAGATCATAGGTACTTATGGATAATGCATCTAGGGTTTCCATTCAACTCCTGAACATAAATACACATATATAATCGAGCATAAATTCAGAAATTGTAAAAAGGGAAAACACATAGGTATATGTTAACCGGGGCTTGCCTTCACTAGCAAGTTAGTAAGCACACTTCCGACTTGGTTCGGGTCTTGCTGCACATCCACGTAGTTGATTCCTTCCCCCGTACGGTCCGTCACCTCGATCCAGGACGAACTCGGGGCTAACGTCGGAAGGTTCTACATGTAGAATGCATATGCAAAAGTTAATTGGTGATGTGAGTTTATTCCTTTACAAAACATTACATGGCAATGTAAGGGGTTGAGTTTTCCATATTCGTTAAAATAGAATATATTCAGCATACTCTTCCATAAAGACTATTCACGCAATAATTATTAATTAATTATTTCAAAGGTGATTGTGTGCATATTTATGAAAACAATTTAAAATTTCCACACAAACCAAAGAGTTACATTTCAGAGGTCTAAAATAGCATTTCTTAGGGATAAAGCACACACAAGCTTTTAAAGAAATGATTTCTTCACCTATCCTTTTATATTTACTAATTTCATTCCAAAAATCATTCCGGTAAAACTATGCAGTAACACACAGTGAAACTTTTTTGTGCAAGCACATAGTACTACAACAGAACCACTGTTAAATTTTCATAACATCCAGAGCCATATGCAGAGCATGAAAAATACCACACTTTGTGCATAGCAAAAGCAATAATATTAAATACAGGGAAAACTACTCATGCACTGGTGCTCAAAATTTACACAGAGCCTCCAGAGACTAAAACTAGCTTACACACAAAAATTTAGCTTCAGAACCTATTTACGTGGTGGTCTCTATCATCACGGCGATCATCCCGGCAATAAGGTTGCCTATACCGGTCATCACGCCAATCAGGTCGGCGGTTCCAGTTGTCGTAGCATCGGTTGTTGTTGTAGCGGTTGTTGCTGTTGTTGGTCTTTTTCGTCGGCTTGGGCTCTTCTGGTACACTAAGGGCGCACTTTAGCTCTACACAATTGCGCATAGAGTGCTTTGCCCCATGGTGGAACTGGCAGATGTCGTCGAGAGTCAATTGGAATTCTTCGTGCATGAAGCTGGAGTTGGCCATTAAGACCTCGTTGGAGCGCTTGCGCGACTTTCCACCAACTTCGGAAGCCAGGGCCCTGGACATCTCGTCGGTTCTGATTCCCTTAAAGTCGTGGACAACTGCGTCTTGGATATCCACGAGCTTGTCAACGTACGCCATGAGGTTGGTGATGGTCTTGGCTCCGACCTCATGGATCTTCTCGAAAAGCTTGATGTTGGTGACGCCTTTCTTGTATGCAGCAATAACGTCGTCATCCTTGACACCACTAGTGAGCTCGTTATGGTTCTCGAAGAACAGATTGGTGTAGTCCTAGTGGGTTTCACCAGTCTTCATGGTCACCCTTGCGAGGTGATGCGTGTTGCCCGGTCGGTTGTAGGTCGCCTGGTAGTTCGTAGTGAACAGCCGTGACAGACTTGCCCAGGAGGAGATGCACTTTGCCCAAGAGTGGCGCTTTGCCCATCGCCAGGGGGAGGTATCCCGCCATGTGGTCTTCATTGCTTCCCGCTGCCTGAGCAGCTATGGTGTACATCTTGAGCCAAATACTCAGGTCGGAGCGACCGTCGTACTTGTCAATGTTGGGCTTGAACTCCTTGGGATAACGCAAGGTCCGGAGACATCGCGAGAAGGCTGCGAAGTTGTTGACGTTGCTGGAGCCTAGTGGGTCTAGAGCAAGAGGTCCCTTAGGGACGACGTACAGGTCATCAGGCACGCCGTTGATTTGGTCGTAGTTGGCACGGCGTTGTAGCTCTACATCATGCATCGCCCGGAGGTCGACTGCTTGCAGCAGGTTGTTGGCATTAAGAGGGTCTGGGGGACCGTTAATGCGGTTGTAGTTCGCATGGCGCTGGATCTGGTGCTCGTCTCGTCGTGGCTGCTGGAGCTTGTGCGACCTGGGGCAGCACGTTCCCTGCAGCTTGAGGTCCTGCAGCTTGTTGTCCTGCAGCTTGAGGTCTTGCTCCGGCGTTAGGTTTTTGCACCACCTCGTTTTCACCACCTCCCTCTTCAGCCGCGGGCTGTTGAGGAGATTGTCCAACATTGTTGTTGTTTCGAGGTTCGAGGTCGTACTAACCTACTCCTTGAGTGCTGGGTGTGCGACGACCTGCTATAGCCTTGGCTTCTTTCTTCCACTTGGGCCGTGGCGACTTTGATCTTGGCGATAGCTCGCCGTATCTGTGGAGTATCAGCCATGAGTTGGATCTCCACCATAGCTGCCCCCAAGTTGGCTTGGGGGAGTTGAAGACTTCATGGCCAGCTTCTTCAAAGTCCCTCTGAAGGTCACGTGGATGCATGCGATGCCGAGGTAGTGGCATCTGCTGTTGTTGTACCTGTTGTTGTTGCTATTGCTGCTGGGCTACGCCTCGACCCGCAGGGGGTGGGCCATTGCCATTATTCTGCGTGTTGTCCTGAGGCACCGCACCACCACCAGTCGTGGCGGCGGCTAGAGCCGTTGCGTTGGCCTGGTCGAGTTCGGCCTGGTGGCGTAGAGCTCGATTGGCGTTGTCAGCTTCACGTTGTGCGCGTTGAGCGTCAGTTTCACCATCCGGAGCTGGCACATCCGTTGAGACGACGAGGACCTCGCGATTTGGGAGACCGCGACGTGCCAAAACCTTGTCGCTATAGGTGTTGGGAGTGAGGATGACATGAGCGACCTGGAACTCGCCACAGTCCGGGGACTGCACGGGAAGATGGATCGGGCGACCTGGGGTCGCTGCAGGAGGTGTAGGTTGGTGAAGCTTCTTCAAAGCACGCCACTGACAGGCAGTGTGCTTGGCTTTCTTATGGAGAGGGCAAGGATCATCTGGGAGGTCCATGCGGTGCCCGCAGGCTAGAGCCTGAGGGGTAGTCGAGTCCGACCCAGATTGGATCTGGATCTGCTTCTTCACACGGTCGAAGAACACACAGACTGTGTTGCACAGGCCAAAAGGCATGCGAGTTGGAGTCAGCTTCAGACTGCTAGAGCGCTGGACGCTTTCGCAGATCTTGATCGTGTCCGCAAGCATGGTTGCGACACGATCGAGCCCCGTGACGAGATCGCGAGGTCTGGGTGGGTGGGTTTCTGTCAGCGAGTCAGATTCAACCTGCTGAACGTAGTTGACCGCGGCGTTGTCAAGGACGACTAGGCCGGCGGCTAAAACAGCGGATCGCGACGGCATGGAGCCGAAGCTGATGTCAATGGGGTCGGCGAGGAAGTCCGCCATGCTAACGGGGAAGATGACACCGTTGAATGAAGTCATCGAAGTCGCACAGAGAACTCTGGATCTGCCCCTACCTGGCGCGCCAACTGTCGGAGGTTTAGATCCGCAGAGTCCACAGGGGGTCAACCTCGGTGGTTTAGATTCGGATGGGGGTGATCTAGAGCTAAGGACTCGATGGTTATGCGAGAGCACACGAAACACGGCGAGTTTATACTGGTTCATCAGGCCTCCGAAGAGTAAATCCCTACGTCCAGTTGTTGGTGTTGATTGCTTGAGGATTGCATAGTTACAATGAGGGACGCCCGACCCGCCTTATATTGACCAGCGGACGAGGTCGGTCGCCCAGAGTCCTGGTCAGTTAGGACCAGGAGACCTAAATCTAGTTGATTACAACTATTTCCATATTCCCCGGACTGCCTGTTGGATCTGTCGCCGTCTTGTCATACACTCCAAGTCTTGTAGTCGTTTCGAATAAGGTCTTCAGGAGGTCGTGTGGGCCACAGATCAGGTCTGTTGGGCCCACTACCAGGTCGGTTGGTCTTCTGGTGGGTCGGACCCACTTGTCGGGGATGGCCGTGAGACTGGTCAGTGGGTACTCAGGGGTACCCATGTCCCACAGCTTCTATACCACGAGTTAATGTTGTCTACTTCCTCAAATTTAGACTCAAAATACATATTGCCAAATATTATACATGATTCTTGTTCCAACATTCGAAAATGCATCTCCATTTTGACTTCTGACTGAATCTTGTTCTTCAGATCCACATCAAGTGGGAGAAGCATATTTCAGATAATCTCTTATAGTGGGCCACACTTGTTGATAAAAAATGATAGAATGAATTAAAATATCTTTCATCCACTCTTGGAAGCGGCTTCTGCATTCTTTTCAATTAGTGTTTAATTTTGTAATGGAAAGTCTGTCACTTCATTTGCCATATTAGGTGTGCTTTGGTTAGAACATAAAAATCTTACTTAAGTAGGCTTTGTGTGGCCCTATCTATGCCAGACCATATGATTGCATTTTTAGTTAATTGATAGATTTCATTTGTTTCTATGTATATACAGAATGCTTGACATACTAGGAAGTTTCTCAATGGACAAGGAGGGTCGCTCCTTAGTGATGAGTGATTGACAACGTTGTGTGGACTGATGCTTGGCTTAGTGTGCAGGTACAGGTTGCGGCTTGACTCGTGTTGGTGCAGGTGAAGAACAAGTGCGAAAGGCCTTAGCCGTGGTGGCCTCCGGGTGATGGAGAAGCAAGTAGGCTTGGTTCGATGGACCCAGTGGCCGATGGAGTCAAGTGCGAGCCGTGCGGTGCAAGACTAGCAAGTTGAAGTCGTGAACATGGGCCGGTGTGAGGTGGCGGTTCGAGGCTGAAGCTTGCACGCGGGGTTTGGTGGTTTGCCCACAAAATCATGGGTAGACGGTTTCTTGGTTTGGGCCTCAAAACCAAGTCCGGAGGCCCGATGTGACAGAGATGGTGATCCGGGAGCGTCGGGAAGCTTCGAGGCGGGGGGCACATGGCGTGATCGCGGGGCTTGCGTCGAGGCTAAGCAAGTCCACAGTGGAAGCGTGTCCGCTCGATGGGAATATCCGAAGACTTGACCATATTGCCCCTGAGGGGTGTGTATCTTCTATTTGAGTTGTAGGGGTAGCGTGGTCATTTGCCTCCCCCGGTGGACTTCGTATATATAGCGGAGAGGTGGATGGCATCTCTCTTGCTTGGACTCTACGGTTTCCTCCCCCGATAGATCACTCTGGACTGCTTCTTTTCTCTGCTATTCCTTAAGCTAGATTCTTGTATAGACTCTGACCTCTGGATGTATGGAAGCATTCGGCGTTGTGATGATCTCCTAGCTCTTTGTGATTTTCGTGTCTTTTTGGAGCTATTTTGGGGTGTTTCGTTCTTCGCTCGATTCATTGATTTGAGGGCGTTTTTCCTTAGATTTCTTTGAGGGGATTATGGGTGGATGCCTTGTGCATCTTTGGGTGTGATCTTGACCCCTCAAACGCCGGGAAACCCCTTCGATTCACGAGTTTTGGTTGTAGCCCGAGTTCTTGGTGGTGGTTCATGTGATCCGCGATTCCCGGTGATTTAGTGAGTTAGAAGTCGAGATCTTTGGGGCATAGCTTCATCTAGTGACGCTTCTCATCTCTCCCAAATCTTGTCTCAAGAGCTCAAGCGGTTTGGGAGATCCGGTGATGGATAGGAGGAGTTGACCCCGCGTCCAGGACGTTTCTGCTTTTGTTCGTAACCCACGGATAGTCCGCGAGCCCTGTGCGGACGGTCCGCGAGGCCTGGAATAGTGCAGGTGTTCTTCGTGTTCTTCGCATGTTCTTTCGAGTTCGTGTTTCGATCCGGTGCAACAAGTGGTTTTGGTTGCACGGAGTTTGCGGATGGTCCGAACTTGAGTGCCGGACAGTCCGTGAAGGTGCAGACAATCCGCAGGTCCCTCGCGGATAGTCCGATTTTTTGGGGTGTGCTACTAGAGGTTCTGTTGGCTTTTTCGGACAGTCCGGGCAGGCCGTGCGGACAGTCCGCCTCACCCGTGCGGATGGTCCGCCTGTACCAGTCGGACAATCCACGCCTGGCTTTTCAGAATTAGCCGAGTGCTTTGATTCTTGTCTTGTGCTTCCGCTCTTTGCTTCAAGGCTTGTCTCTAGGAGTCGTAGGCTTGTGTGTGCCTTGTCTAGAGCTCTCTTGGTGTGTGCGAGTGATCGGAGTGGCAGTCGAGGTATAGGCCAAGTTTATCCTTCGGGAAGAATTTTTATCGGCTCCCATTCACTCCCCCCTCTCTGGTCGCCTATTCTGTCCTTCAATTGGTATCAGAGCCGGTTACGGATCTTCGTGATTCTAACAAGTCTTAGATCCGAAGATGGGCGACTATGGTAAGGGGTCGGGTCCTCCGCACTTCGATGGCAAGAATTACCCGATGTGGGAAAGGCGCATGGGCGTGTTTTTGCGAGGGAAGGGGACTCTGATTTGGGATGTGACTCAAAATCCTAATTATGTCATTCCAGACAGTTTCCTTCTTCCAGGATCGCGAGACATGTTTGAGGCCAACAACAAGGCCGTTGATTACTTGTTCTGTGCTCTCTGTGCCTCGGAGTTCGATCGAGTGTACGGAGAGGATGTGGCCAGAAAGATATGGCTTAAGCTCAGAAATGCTCATGTTGGCAATGCCCAGGTGAAGCTCGTTTGTTTTCCACTTACCAGAGAGAATACGAGAACTCCACTCATCTCCCTGGTGAGTCGACTGATGTGATGTTTCAGCGCTTCACCAGCATTGTGAACAATATGAGGGCCAATGTGACAGTGCTCCCATACACGAATCATGATCAAGCTATCAAGCTTTTGCATGCATTGGATAGGTCTGTGTGGAGTGCCAAGGTCGAGGCCATTGAGGAGTCGAGCATGTATGATACCTTGTCTCTTGATGAGCTGTTCTCTAAGCTCAGGTCTTCAGAGGTTGATCGTGGCTTGACATCCAAGAGCGAGAGCCCCACTGATCCTCATAGTTTGGCTCTTGTCTCAGGATCGAGGACTAATGCTAACTCTGCTACTTTTTCTTTGTCCTATCTTGTGTCCATGCCAGATGAGGACTTTGAGGTGCTGAGCAAGGAGGATCTCGCCTTGTTGAGCAAGAGCTTTAGGCAGATGTACGAGAACCGCAAGAATGCGAGGAGAAGCTCGGGGATGTGCTATCGGTGCGGGAAGCACAGGCACTTCATCGCCGAATGCCCTGAAGCCATGGAGATCAAGAACGACTACAAGGGCAAGCCCAAGCACGACTACAACAAGCACTGCTCCTAGAACGACTACAAGGGCAAGTGCAAGGACAAGGGTGAGAGAAGGCCAAAGAAGAGTGTAACACCCCGCCCACCAAAGCCGCACTGCCCAGCCCTTCCGTAGGGGCGGGCATGCGTACACATAGCACCCTGCTTACACTTTCGTTCTCGCTTTGTGTAAAAGGGTTAACCTGAGGGTGTTATGGCTGGTGGAGAAAGGCTTATAAGTTGGCTCCACCCTTGCTCAACTAGCAATGTGGCACTAAACACGCGCACCTACGCTCATGGGCCACTCATGGGCCATCCAAATTGGGCCGGGTGTGACATACACCCTCCCTCAAAGAACCCGACGTCCTCGTCGGTCCAACTCACTCATCCAGTGCCGACCCATACGACATGCCGTGTGTCCCATCCCAGGCCCATACGCGCATGCATATGTCCGCACACTGACCCGAGCAAATGTCCAGGAACCTTCCCTCTTAGCGCACGACCGTACGTCCAGTGCCGACCCATATGCCATGCCGTGTGTCCCATCTCAGGCCCACACACGCCATGCGCCCTATGTCCGCACACTGACCCGTACGCGCAACCGCGAGGGTCGGCTCTGATACCATTTGTAACACCCCGCCCACCAAAGCCACACCGCTCCAGCCCTTCCGTAGGGGCGGGCACGCGTACACATAGCACTTTGCTTACACTTTCGTCCTCGCTTCGTGTAAAAGGGTTAACCCGAGGGTGTTATGGCTGGTGGACAAAGGCTTATAAGTTGGCTCCACCCTTGCTCAACTAGCAATGTGGCACTAAACACGCGCACCTGCGCTCATGGGCCACTCATGGGCCATCCAAATTGGGCCGGGTGTGACAAAGAGCGGCGGGTACAAGAAGAAGACGGCTCGAGCGATGGTTGCTGGAGCAAGCGACATCGACTCCACTTCAAGCGACGCTTCTTCCAGGTTGAGCAGCGATGAAGAGCAAGATCGGCGCAAGGACAAGTGGCACACAGGCAAGAACTTCACCGGCCTCAGCTTCGTTGCAAAAGGTGGATTTTGCGGCATGGCGCACTCCAAGAAGGGTGGGAAGCACAGCTCAGACTCGAACTCCGACTCCGAGGAAGAGGTACGACATGATCCCAACTTCTTGCTAGAGGAGAATGCTAGGCTGAATGAGTTACTTGATAACCGTGATGATGTGCTTAGGAAGACCAACAAGGAGAAGAGAGAGTTTAGGTCCTTGCTAGGTGATGCTAAGGACAAGATAGTTGAGCTTGAGTCTTTGCTTGTTGATGCTAGAACTGAGATAGACTCTTTGAAAGTTGCTCCTGTTGTTTCTGATGAGATTGATTGTGGTGATTGCAATGTTTTCTTGGCTGACTTGACTGCTCTCAAGGAGAAGCATGCCTCAACTCTTGAGGAACTAGATGTGCTTAGTATTGAGTGTGATGAGTTGAAATCTAGACCTGCTTTGTTAGGTGCTTGCACTTCCTGTCCTGTGTTGCATGCTAGGCTAGATGAATCTCATACCAAGATAGTTTCTCTTGAGGCTGCTTTGAAAGCTCCTATTCCTACATCATGCTCTACCTGTGAAATGCATGCTTTGAAAAAAATGGAACTTGCGCACTATGTTGACTATTTGCAGGATGAGAATGATGAGTTAAGGAAATTGCCGGGGTGGTTGTCTGGGCATGAGCCACAGTTGAGTTTGATGTTGGCTGAGTTTAAGAGGTTTGATGGTCAGGTGTTGGGGGCTGGCAAGAGTGGTGAGGGAAAAAAGAAAGTTGGAGAGATTCCTATCCCACCACATACCACACCCATGAACAAATTTGCACCCAAGCCAAACCACCTCAAAAACAAGCTAGACACAACCCCAGATCCACCAGTGTTCCCCCATAAGACAAAAAACTACCAGAAACCCATCAAGTTTGTGAGCACCCAGGGAATGTTTTTGGTGGGAAGTCAGGAGAGAAAGCTGTTGAGAAGCCCACAGAGAAGCCACAACCTAAGCTACAGTCAGTCCGCTTCCATTGTGAGTATTGTGGGAGGGATGGACATAAGCATGAGTTCTGTTTCAGGAGGAAGAGAGATGAGAGGTTTGCTAGGGAGATGGCAAACAAAGACAGGTACCACCCTTCCTATGGTGTGCCTGAGCCTCGTATAGGGCCTCTACCTAGGGGTGATGGGTTTGTGCGTACAGTTCCCACTCGTGGTGGTGGAAGTGTGTTTCCTCAAAGAGATAGGCGTGTTGGGTTTGGGCGTGGTGAGTTTGCTGGACGTGCTCCTGCTCATGACTGTTACGAGTTTGGGAGGCACGATCGCAGTTTTGGTTCTCAGGGGGACTACGGGCCACACTTTCCCCTTTGTGGTGCGCGTTCCCCTCTAGTGAGACGTGACAGGTTCTTCGGTGGTAGGCATGAGAGGGCTCCGTCTAGAGATTTTGATAGGATGGATTTTGCTAACCCTTCTTTTGAGCAAATGGCTCGACACTGGTTTGACTCTTTTAGAACTAACCCCAGTGTTGAGTCGCTTGCTCATTCTCGTTCTCGTTTTTTATTGCAGGTGGGAGGCTTGGAGGACTTTTGGTTGATCGATTCCGGTTGTTCCCGTCACATGACCGGAGATCGTGGGTGGTTCTCCAGCCTCACCCCGGTGAGTACGAGGGAGTACATCACTTTCGGGGACAATGGGAGAGGACGAGTGCTTGCAGAAGGTATGGTAAAGGTGACTAGCAAGGTGACCCTAAAGAGTGTGGCTTTGGTTAAGTCACTTGGTTTTAACCTGTTGTCAGTATCCCAGTTGCTTGACAAGGGTTTTGAGGTTCGTTTTAAGTTGGGCGTTTCTCGTGTGCTTGATTCTCGAGGTGATTTTGTCTGTACGATCGTCCCCGAGGGTCAAATCTTTCGTGCCGATTTTTCCCAGTCTGTTGGTCCTCCTTGATGCTTTGTTGCTGGCGTTTCGGCTGAGCTTTGGAAATGGCATAGGAGGCTAGGTCACTTGAGCTTTGAGTTGCTTTCCCGCTTGAGTGGTCTAGATCTTGTCTGAGGATTGCCTAAGTTGAAATTCGAGAAGGATTTGGTTTGTGCTTCTTATCGGCATGGAAAGATGGTTGCTGCTTCTCATGCCCCTCTGACTGCAGTCATGACCGAGCGACTTTGTGAGCTGTTGCACATGGATTTGGTTGGGCCAGCTCGTGTTCGCTCTTCGGGTGGGAAGTGGTATATGTTGGTTGTGGTTGATGATTTTTTGAGGTACTCTCAGGTTTTCTTTTTAGAGGACAAAAGCGAGACATTTGGCTTTGTTCGAGATTTGATCTTGAGGTTGAAGAATGAGAGACATGGTGATGCCATTCGAGCTATCCGCAGTGACAATTGCACGAAATTTAGGAACTCTCATTTTGATGCCTTTTGTGGTGATCTTGGTCTCGACCATCAGTATAGGTCCTGGATTCTCTTTCGGATAGGCCCCGAAAGGAGAAGAGAAGCTGAAATGCCAATGAACCTCTATCTATTCTCTAATTCACCCGATCCGATAGTACCCGTTTTGGAACGTCCAGTGTCAAAGTCACTGAATGGGTAAGTCACCAATCCAATCCCTTTGACAAATCGGGTGTCATGTTAGATATCATATTCTATATATATAGAAATATCATAGAATAGACATATAGAAGTTTTGGTTGGGAAATTCGAATGAATCATTGAGTGAAAAAGGAGCAAAGAATGACAAAAGATGAGACTCTACTAGTCTTCACTCTTGTGGTTTCCTCGGTTTCTGTTTTCTTATTCGAGATCTTGCTTTTCATGGTTCTCATCTCTGCAACTCGCGATTTTCGCGAGAGAACCAAATCCAAGTTGGTGAAGATCATGATTTGGGCTGGCATAGTAGTTATTACCTTTTTCTCCATACGTCGCTTGCCAGAATGGCGTAGTGGAGAGGAAGAACCGGACCCTTTGTGAGATGGCTAGGATGATGCTTGATGAGCATAGGACTCCTAGGCGTTTCTGGGCCGAGGCGGTCAATACCGCTTGCTATGTGTCGAATCGCATTTTCCTTCGTGCTTTCAAGAAGAGGACGTCGTATGAGCTGATGCATGGGCAAAAACCCAAGGTGAGTGACTTTCGTGCTTTCAGGTGCAAGTGCTTTATTCTGAAGAAGGGCAAGTTGGATAAGTTTGAGGCTAGATGTTCGGATGGTATTTTTCTCGGTTATACGATTCACTCTAGAGCATATCGTGTGCTGAATCTTGACACTAACCGAATCATGGAGACTTGTGAGGTAACCTTCGACGAGACACAACCATGTAGCTCTTCTGCTTTTGAGTGTGCAGGTGACGAGGAAATTGGTGCGAAGATCTTTGAGGATGAGAAGGATGGAGATGGAGATGAACACGATGATGGTGGTGATGCTCCCGTGGCTGATCGTGTACATGCTACTTCCACTACGACGACGACGATCGAGGATGGTCCGTCCCCTATGCCTACGATGACAAAGGCTGTTCGAGTGGAGGCTAATGCTGAGGGGGAGGTGGTATCCAGGCGAGAGGCTCCCCGGCGTGTACAGGTGGATCACCCACCGACGACGATCATAGGTGACCTTCATGAACGCACTACACGGTCGAGGTCAAGGAATACTTCTCACTTCGCTCACTCTGCATTTTTTGCTTCGTTTGAGCCCAAAGATATTCGACACGCTGTGTCTGATGCGAACTGGGTGAATTCCATGCATGAGGAGTTGGAGAATTTTGAGAGAAACCAAGTCTGGGTGTTAGTTGATCCACCACCAAATTGTCATCCTATTGGTACCAAGTGGGTGTGGAAGAATAAGGAAGGTGAGATTGGGATGGTTGTGAGAAACAAGTCAAGGTTGGTGGCTCACGGGTTCAACCAGAAAGATGGTATAGATTATGAGAAGACATTTGCTCCTGTGGCCCGTTTGGAGGCAATTAGGATCCTTCTAGCCTTTGCCGTGGCTAAAGGGTTCAAGTTGTTCCAGATGAACGTGAAGAGTGCTTTCTTGAATGGGTGATAGAGGAAGAAGTGTATGTGAGGCAACCCTCAGGGTTTGAGAGTGAAAAATACCCACACCGTGTATACAAACTCCAGAGAGCGCTTTATGGGTTGAAACAGGCACTGAGGGCTTGATATGGTAGGTTGAGAGGCTTTTGCTGAGCAAGGGGTTTGTGATGGGCACAGTTGATAAGACCTTGTTTCTCCTTAAGCATGAAAATGACCTGTTGATTGTTCAGATTTACATGGATGACATAATCTTTTGTGGCTCTTCTAATGATCTTGTTACCAGATTTGCAGATGACATGAGCAGGGAATTTGAGATGTCTATGATGGGTGAGCTGCAGTTTTTCCTAGGGCTCTTGATCAAGTAGTGCAAGGACGAGACGTTTGTACATCAAGCGAAGTACACCAAGGACATGGTGAAGAAGTTTGGCATGAATGACTCCAAGCCGCTGACTACACCGATGGGTACCACTACGGCTTTGGATGCGGATGAGGATGGCGAACCCATGGACCAGAAGGAGTACCGGAGCATGATCGGCTCCCTCCTCTACTTGACGGCGACGAGGCCGGACATACAGTTCAGTGTGTGTCTGTGCGCTCGTTTTCAGGGTTCACCAAGGACTTCACATCGGCAGGCTGTCAAGTGGATTTTCAGGTACTTGAACTACACTCCTGAGTTTGGTCTTTGGTATTCTGTCTCCTCGACACTCAGACTTCACGGATTCTCAGATGCTGATTTTGCTGGGTGTCATTTGGACCGCAAGTCTACCTCAGGTTGTTGCCAGTTTCTGGGTTCTTCTTTGGTCTCTTGGTCGTCTCGCAAGCAATCCAGTGTAGCCCAGTCCACTACAGAAGCCGAGTATGTTGCTGCAGCAAGTTGTTGTTCCCAGCTCCTATGGATGACCTACACTATGAGCAATTTTGGTGAGGAGTGCTCCCAGGTTCCACTCTTTTGTGACAGCACCAGTGCCATAAGTGTAGCCAAAAACCCAGTCCTTCACTCCAAAATGAAACACATCGAAGTGAGATACCACTTTCTGAGGGACAATGTTGAGAAAGGGAATATTTTCTTGTCCTATGTACCTACTCAAGATCAGCTAGCCGACATATTCACTAAACCACTTGACCAAGTTACCTTCACACGCTTGCGAGGTGAACTTGGAGTGTGTTCCCTTTTTAGCTGGATCTTGGAGCTTCTCATGTATATATGTGATATATGTATCATTTGTTGCATTCCATGCATGCATCTTACCTTTTTGTACAAAACATGGTAGGATAGCCATCTTTGGATCATTTGTGGTAGGATGAGCTTCTCTTATATACTTTGATCACTATGATGTGCTATATGTGAGATATGTGTATGCTTTGGGAATGTTGATGTGAATACTATGCTCTTGATGGTATTGTCATATGTTCATGATGAGATAGCTTCCTTTTGTGAAAATGCTAAAAATGCTTCACTCATGAGTAGATACTTTTTCATGCTCAATTTGTGCTCAAATGCCTATATCATGCTTAGTTTGTGCTTGAATATCATGCTCTCTTTGCTTGGGGTCAAAGACCCACTTGTCATGGTAAATGTTTAGCCCATATGTTCACTTGTGGAGGAGCATAAGCTTCTTTTTGCCGCAAAGGCATTTCATGTACTATGCTTAAATTTGAAAATGAAATTGGTGTATGAATTGCCTTATGTTTGAAAAATGAGCTCTTAATCATGTCTTTATGCTTTGATGTATATATCTTGGGTGCTAAACCGTTGCATGTTGTCTACCATGAGAAGTCTCATTTTAAGAAGTAGACACATGGCTCGGTGGCTTTGACATGACATGTAGTAGCTTATGGGCGTTTGCTTTGATCTTGTGATGAGAACTTGTGATCTTGTCTGAGCTTTGTATGATCTAGTTCATTTTTGCTCAAATTGCCATGGATAGGGCTTTGCTCATGAGATGAATGTTTCTTTGTGAAAATTGCTTAAAATTGCTTTTGGCCATGTCACAGCTTATATGTCTCTACTTTCTTGATGGTAATGCGCTAACTACACCATGTCTACCTTGCTTGCTCTATGTCTCATGTGTAGCATTTTGGTTGTGCTCTTTGTATATCTGAGAAGCTTGGTAGCTTGTATATGCTTTGACATGCATTTTTCATGATAACAAGAGGGAGAGTTTCATGATACCTTGATTCATGCATTGTCAACAAGGGGGAGAAGTTGTATGCATTGTAAGATTTTTTGAGATTTTGCATGTGGGGAGAAAAATTGATAAAAGAGGTTGCATTGGCTCAGGGGGAGTTTGCATATGTGCAGGGGGAGCTCCTTTGGTTTGCCTGAGTTTTGTGCTTTGTGGTGTGCTCTTTGTAGAGCTTTGGTTGTCTCGGCTGTGTTGAGCCGTTGCCCTTGCCTTAGGGAACCAAGACTTGGTCTGGCGAGTGATCTTGTTTCGCTTGTTCTTTGGCTTTGGAACACTTGTTGGAGGTTGGTGTTCGTGGTTGTTTTCTTTTCTTTTTCTCTATGATGGTTACTATGGGTGTGTCAATGCACTCAGCAAGGGGGAGATTGAGGACCAGGTGTGTCCGAAGACTAGTGGAGGGTCGCTCCTTAGTGATGAGTGATTGACAACGTTGTGTGGACTGATGCTTGGCTCAGTGTGCAGGTACAGGTTGCGGCTAGACTCGTGTTGGTGCAGGTGAAGAACAAGCGCGAAAGGCCTTAGCCGTGGTGGCCTCCGGGTGATGGAGAGGCAAGTAGGCTTGGTTCGATGGACCCGGTGGCCGATGGGGTCAAGTGCGAGCCGTGCTCTAGCAAGTTGAAGTCATGAACATGGGCTGGTGCAAGGTGGCGGTTCGAGGCCGAAGCTTGCATGCGGGGTTCGGTGGTTTGCCCACAAAACTATCGGTAAACAGTTTCTTGGTTTGGTCCTCAAAACCAAGTCCGGAGGCCCGATGCGACGGAGACGGTGATCCAGGAGCGTCGGGAAGCTTCGAGACAGGGGCACGTGGCGTGATCGCGGGGCTTGCGTCGAGGCTAAGCAAGTACGCGGTGGAAGCGTGTCCGCTCGACGGGAATATCCGAAGACTTGACCATATTGCACCTGAGGGATGTGTATCTTCTATTTGAGTTGTAGGGGTAGCGTGGTCATTTGCCTCCTCCGGTGGACTTCATATATATAGTGGAGAGGTTGATGGCATCTCTCTTGCTTGGACTCTAGGTTTTCCTCCCTCGGTAGATCGCTCTGGACTGCTTCTTTTCTCTGCTATTCCTTAGGCTAGATTCATGTATAGACTCTGACCTCTGGATATATGGAAGCATTCGGCATTGTGATGATCTCCTAGCTATTTGTGATTTTCGTGTCTTTTTGGAGCTATTTTTGGGGTGTTTCGTTCTTCGCTCGATTCGTTGATTTGAGGGTGTTTTTCCTTGGATTTCTTTGAGGGGATCATGGGTGGATGCCTTATGCATCTTTGGGTGTGATCTTGACCCCTCAAACACCGGGAAACCCCTTCGATTCTCGAGTTTTGGTTGGAGCTCGAGTTCTTGGTGGTGGTTCATGTGATCCGCGATTCTTGGTGATTTAGTGAGTTAGAGGTCGAGATCTTTGGGGCATAGCTTCATCTAGTGACGCTTCTCATCTCCCCCAAATCTTGTCTCACGAGCTCAAGCGGTTTGGGAGATCCGGTGATGGATAGGTGGAGTTGATCCCGCGGCCAAGCCATTTCTGCTTCTGTTCATAACCCGCGGATAGTCTGCGAGCCCTGTGCAGACGGTCCGCGAGGCCTGGAACAGTGCATGTGTTCTTCGTGTTCTTCGCATGTTCTTTCGAGTTCGTGTTTCGATCTGGTGCCACAAGTAGTTTTGGTTGCACGGAGTTTGCGGACGGTCCGAACTTGAGTGCCGGACAGTCCGTGAAGGTGCAGACAGTCTGCGGGTCCCTCGCGGATAGTCCAATTTTTTAGGGTGCGCTACTGGCGGTTCTGTTGGCTATTTCGGACAGTCCGGGCAGGCCGTGCGGACAGTCCGCCTCACCTGTGCGGATGGTCCGCCCGTACCAGCCAGACAGTCCGCGCCTGGCTTTTCAGAATTGGCCGAGTGCTTTGATTCTTGTCTTGTGCTTCCGCTCTTTGCTTCAAGGCTTCTCTAGGACTCGTAGGCTTGTGTGTGCCTATTCTAGAGCTCTCTTGGTGTATGCGAGTGATCGGAGTGGCAATCGGGGTATAGGCCGAGTTCATCCTTCGGGAAGAACTTTTATCGGCTCCCATTCACTCCCCCCTCTCTGGTCGCCTATTCGGTCCTTCACATGTGTTTTATGTGAATCTGGTAAACAAACCTACTTGGAGCAGTGTTATTACGATGAAACCAAGGAACTTGTTCACCATGCTGCAATAAGAACTTGAGGACTCAATTGATGTGGGTATCCAAGGCATTGATTTACTCGGTGGACAACCAGATGTTTTGACAAATTGGTCAAGAGCGGACAAGGAAGGGACAAGCAGGGACGTCTTTGTTATTAAAAAGGCGCAGGCCGAAGCAGTTCATGAACCAGACGACGCGGTCTTTGATGTTGATGACGAAAATGATGAAGAAGACACGTACATTGATGATGGAGTTGTTGCACCAGTTGCTTCTATTATACAAGAGCAAGATGATGACTTTTTTATTTCTCGATATTTGCATGATTTAGTTTGGAATCTCAAAAGACAATTGATTTTTATTTTGTGTGTGAAAAAATAATAAGAGGTTGAACTAATTTTTAGTGAACATTCCAGTTATTTATGCAAGATTGGCTCAATTCTGATGTGTTTCTGTGCAGTCAAGATTATGATCATGATGACAACGTCATTGGGTGTAATTTGTATATCACTTAATTATTCTCATGACCAATTGCCTCCTAAAGCAACAAGCAAAAGACAATCGAAGAAAATATATGTAACATATATAAGGTACCACAATTCATTAGACTTTAGACACATCTGCTTGTTCTTAACGTAGCAACATACTCCCAACATCTGTGTGCAACAAATAAGCAAAAGCAACAAACAAAAGACAAAGAAGAAGATATCCTTTATACTTCTTCAGTTCACATTGCTTCATCCTCCACTTCAGTCCTGATTAGATTCCTCAGTGTAGAACTCACTCCCTCATGCTTCCGCTTGACTACAATGTGAAGATCTTCCACCATTTGAAAAATCTAACCTTTTACAAGAGGGTCACAGTGAGCATTTATAGAAGGCCGTCGACTGCATTCATGCCAGTTTGAAAATTATGTTTTTATATAAAATCTCATACTCATGCTTAACTTAAAGGGTAGGAACATCACCTCACGAAGAGACTTAGTAGGTCCATTGTATTCATCTTCATCGTTGTCATAATTTAGCATCATCTTGCATTTAATCTTTGGGAAACACAACTCATACTTCTTTCCTTTTGACCGAATTACATGCAAATCTAGGTAGGAACATAATGCACACACAATAATTACGAAGCAAATTTACTAGTAGTGTTACCCTCTCCTCATACATGAATCCTGGTAGGCCAACAGAGTCGATGCCCATGTCCCTGTCTGATTCAGTTGTGGGCCAAGCCTCGGTGTATAAGTGGCGACTCTTTTGCTACATCAAAACAATTAGCATAATTTTCATTAATAGATTATATGATGGCACCAAAATTATAGCCACAATGTAATATTGCAAACTTTCATACACTGATCATGGACCCAAAATATGGATAAATGTTGTTATACACACAAAGCATAACATGGACTGAACCTCTTCTGTATTCAACATCTTATTATTGCAATAGAAATTTAAAAGAGGCGGATCTAGCAATTCTGATTCTAGCAAAATTTAGACTAACAATTGTGAATCTTGCAAAATTGAATATATCAATTGCGAATGTAGCAAAATTGAATCTATCAAATGTGAACCTTCATATAATCAATAAGCAAAATTGGGAAACTATAAAACCTCCAATCTGAGAGTACAAAGAGGCTAGAAAGGGTTTGGCTCACCTTATTCTTCTTACTGCACGATGATGAGGCCTCGACAACGATTACTCTTGTTCCATTCTTTCTGGCGGCTTTACGGGCATGGACGTCACTTGATCGGTATCCTGTTGGGACGAAGGCGACTTCGACATTCATGACCTTGTCCAAGTCAACGTCGACCTGCGCCTCCACGTCATGCCGGCAGCTCCTTTGTGGTCGTGGGGTGGATGAGTGGTGGCGGCAGCTAGAAGGAGTCACCGATGCAGATGATAAACTTCGCGAAAAGTGACCACCAGCATCGCGCGGCTGCCTACGAGCGGGGTGTGTGCGTCGGGCCATCGTCGCAATGCACGTGGGTGAGATGGTGGCAGCGGAGATGGGAGGGGTGTGGAAGGTAGGTGGCGAGGGAGGAAAATAAATAACTGCAGTGAGGAAGAAAGCTCGCGAGATTGATGGACATGAATTGGGAAGACCACGAGATTTTCCTCTGTGCGGTTGACGTGGGGGGCCCACCTGTCAGCACCCAGTTCCTGGTCAAAAGTTCATTGGACTTCCAATTTTTTTTATGTTGATTCTTACAAAACAATGTATACATGTATAGATCGATCAATTATTCTCAAAATCTCATTGTATCTAACTTCTTAGAAAATGTTCAGCTATCTTAGGGTAACCATTGCTTTGGGTTTCTAGAGATTTTTTTCCTACTAAATTATAACAACATCGTAGCATTTCTTACACTATTTTGCACATAGACTTGCACATCATATAGTACTAGACCACATCACTGCATTGCATACACACTGAATTCCATTGTTTCTAGCTAGCGCATTACTAAACATAGCATAAGAAGCAAAGTACTTGACAACATCACTACAAACAAACTGATTTCCATTGTTCTTTAGCTAGCACATTTCTCAACATATCATAAAATGTAGAGGCTGAAGTCATTCGCCAATAAGTTCCGTTTGATAGCTCTGCCGAAGCTCCTACGCTACGTGTTGTATCTGACATTTTAGGATGGGTCAGTTACCAAAATGGAAAGATAAAGTCCAAATAAAAAGCATCACATAATTTTAGCATATTATCTGACTGCCAAAGACATAATCAAGATTGAAAGGGGCACAGTGATGTTACACTTGAAGGTTAGGAACATCACCTCCCTAGCAGACGGAACTCGATCAGTAGTCTCCTCGTCTTCGTTATCAGAATATATCACCGTCCTATAGAATAGCTTGTCAAGCTCAATTGCAAACTTGTATTGGGGGTCCATAATTCCAAAAGAAACACACAAATCGCAATAATGACCACAAATTCTAACTAGCATATCCAAAATAGTGCCTGGATCATTGTATTACAAGAGGAGAATTGATCCAATTACAAAAACCCCACTAGAACTATCATAGTAACAAAAACACCAAATCCCTGTAGCAAACTTACCATCCTTCCTTGGCTTGCTAGGATCATCCAACCACAAAATCATACAAGACGAAAACGGGGCTCTCGTTCGCATATCATGAGATCACAAAGTATAACATTATTTCACCGAATCAAGAAATTAAGTGGTTACTAATATGATTTCAGTAACAAGGGGGCCTCAACCCTAAATTATTATTTACTACTCTGATTATAAGAATCTACCATAAATGTACTCACAAATGCATATCAATCTGATTGAAAAAACAAAGTTATCTAGCATAACTGAAAATACATACCAAAAGTGATTTTTTTGTTAATGACACAATGTCACTAGATATTATCCTCCTAGGGAAGCATTCATTCGAACAATGCAATTTATACTACCACGGAAAAAAGTAGTGATGGATGTATTCAAACCAATTCGGAGTTTGCTTAGTGTCTTCCCATGAATAGAAATTCAATTAATGATAAAAACCCCACTAGCACTAGCACAGTAACAAAAACCCCAATTTCCTGTAGCAAACTTCATTGTTTGGTGGCGCAGGGGGACCGTCGGGCATCACGTCCTCTTCGACCACCATGCGGGGCAGCAAGTGGCTGTACGAGAACCAGCCTTTCACGCGGTGGCCTGGAGATGCGCCCATGGTGGTAGAGAGGCGGCAAGTTGAAGACGGCCCCGAGGTGGTTGAGGTGTCATAGCTTGTTGATGGCCCCACCGTGGACGAGGGGCGGCGGATTGGAGAAGGACGCGGCGCCACCGGTGAGCATGTGGACGGAGTCACCGACCACGAGAAGCACCCATGCGTGTTCACGCTGTTGGCGGTCAAATATGACACCCCTAGAGTACTTGTTACATATAGGTTTCGTCTCTCATTTGTAACTAACCCGCCACTAGGCACTCTCATGACAGAACAAGTTCGACACAAGCATGCGTTTTTGGAGTTTTATGTTTACACGGGATTTTGGCAATAAACAAGCACTCTTGGGTGAAGTTCATAACACATATCTCGGAAAGATAAAGAAGCCCAATGCAAGTGCAATGAAAAGATGGACAAGACTCCAAAGGCTCTAAAGGTCATCATGAGATTTGGAAATTTACCCACGAGATCAACTCAACTTGGGAGATATTCACGCAGCCCGGAACAACATGATCTTTCTCTGTAGATTCGGAGACATAAATGGCCTCTAATGGCAAAATGTTGAATACCAAAGTTGTGGGCCTTGTTGAGAGCTTCAATTTGAACATATGAAAGGCCCAATTCAAATAAGGGAGCTAGGAGAGCCCTCGAAATACATGTTGCTCAGACAAGTCCGAAATCAGACAGATTATCTTCCGAGGCCGTTTTGAGGATATTATCTTCGTTTACAAGGAAAGCAATGAATACCAAAGTTGGAGATGATTTCGTACCACACAATCGAGATAGCAAATTTGCATTATTTGGAGTTCGGACGTGGGAGATATGAAGTCGGCAAGGAAGGGTTGCATAACAGGAAATTCTGAACAAGACTTATTTTATGGAAACCAAGTTTGCTTCACTCCGAAGCAAAATCTCACGCAAGGCAAGGTGCAGCATGCCCCAAAGCTCCCCAAGGGCATAAATACAACCTCCTAGGCACCCAAGGAGGGGGTTGACGACATCAAGGGATTGAACTTTCAGAGATTCGACAAAAGGGAGAGAGCCACATAGAGGAGAGGGGAGGACGCCCGGAAGCCCTAGCAAGGTCCCTCTGGTGCTGCCACAAGATCAAGAACAAGGAAGAGATTGGATCTACAAGGGAGGAAGCAAGGCAGAGCTCGGGAGGAGGAGGAACAACCCTAGTCATTCTGGTGTAGGGATTCCTCTCCCCCGGATCATTTTCCTCGTCGGTCTACATCTACTTCGGAGGATTCTACACCATGACCATCGCTACAATGTGTAACATTATGGGGTAAAGTCCTTGTTTGTCATTGGGGTTGAAGGGAGATCTTGGGTTGTAATCACTGAACCTATGTTTTGGATCTATTTGCTATCATATTCATGTTGATGGTGCGTTAATCTTAATGGCCGGCTGGCTTGCTTTGGGGACGCATCGCTCGTCACGTATCATGTTCCTTTTGTTCTTTATATGATTACCGTTGTGTAGTGACAGTACACGGGAGGGAAAGTATATTTAACTTGGTTCACACACTTAATCATGCATACCTAGAACACATCAACATAATGTGCTCTTGTTGTTCGATCACGGATTACCCTCGTGTAGTGACTAGTACGCGAGAGGGAAAGGGTTGGACTCGGTGCACCTTTACCTTTGATAGATTACATCGGTTTGTTCTTGCTAGGTGGTTACATCTCTAAGTGATCCTAGATCCCTTGGACAAGCATTCTACATATCTTGTGATCTCCATACCTTTACTCTCAATGTTGATCTCTTTAACTTAGATTAGATTAGTTCTTCACTTATACATACCTTCATTTGATAAATAGCTTTAAATCAATGATATTACTGCTTAGTTGAGCGTAGCAATCCACTTGTTCCACGAATTGATTAACCTTGGGGGATACTCTAAGGGAAAGGCTACAACCGATCTGTGTGCTTGTTGTTCGTAAATTGGCACGTATTCTACTACCAACACACGCTTGCCTCCTGGAGCTGTGGTCGCTCTGCTTGCTTCCCGCCAGCGTCGTTGCTCTTATCCTGAGGCAAGCTGTGGCAAGGGATTGGGTGATGCAGGCGGCAGCGGTTTTGTGTGTGATGATTCTACGTTTTGGGGAGAAGAATAGGGCAGAACGAATTCTTATGTAGTTCTACCTCTGCAGTTGAGTGAATGACATGTGGGCCCAATCAATGGGACCCGTGTGTCAGTGACTCAACTACAGAGGACATGTCAGGGCCACAGCAAGGGAGGCCCCAACTTTTTGTTTCCATGTCACGCCCGCTAACTAGTTAACACAATCTGTAACCCAGTTGTAAACTTGTAAATCGAATATAACAAAGTGTTCCAATTTTTCCCTGTACACTTTTCTTGATTTTATTCTGATTTTTCTAGACAAAATAGGGCCAGGTAGATGATGAATCTGTTGCTTCATCAAACAGATAGCAAATTAATCACAACATAAACCAACCAGCGAGTAATAGAAGGTTGCATATATATTTTTTGAACTAACTAAGGTTTCATAATCCGAGATTATAATACATGTAGCAAAAGGACACTCAACCTGATTCTGGTGAGGTCACTAACTCAAGTACAAAAATCCCCAGCTAACCAAGCTTCATTGTTTCATTAGACAACAACCTTGAGGACCAGGAGCGTCCGAAGACCAGTGGAGGGTCGCTCCTCAGTGATGAGTGATTGACAACATTGTGTGGACTATCTCTTGGCTTAGTATTGCAGGTGCAGGTTACGGCTTGACATGTATTGGTGCAGGTGAAGAACAAGCGTGAAAGAGTTATGCCGTGGTGGCCTCTAGGTGATGGAGAGGCAAGTATGCTTGGTTCGATGGACCCAGTGGCCGACGGGGTCAAGTGCGAGCCGCATGGTGCAAGAAGTGCAAGAGGGAGCTGTGGACATGGAGCCAATGCAAGGTAGCGGTTGACGACTGAAGCTTGCACGCAGGGTTTGGTGGTTTGCCCACAAAACCAAATTTCTCAATTTGGGCCTCGAAACTGAGCCCAAAGGCCCAACATGATGGAGACGGGGATTCGGGCGCGTCAGGAAGCTTCGAGGCGGGGGGCACACGGTGTGATCACAGAGCTTGTGTCGAGGTGAAGTGAGGCTGCGGTGGATGCATGTTTGCTCGATGGGAATATTCGAAGACTTGACAAAAATTCCTTTGAGGGGCGTGTATCTTCCTTTTAAGTTGTAGGGGTAGCGTGGTCATTTTCCTCCTCCGGAAGACTTCATATATATAGTGGAGAGGTGGATGGCATCTCTCTCTCTTGGCTCTGGCTCTCTCTCCCCCGAATGATTTGCTTCCATTTCCTTTGATCCATAGGCTAGACAATCTTTATATAGACTTTGACCTCTGGATCTATGGAAGAATTCGGTGTTATGATGCTATCTCCTTCTTAGCTCTTTGTGATTTTCCTATCAATTTCGGAGCTATTTTTGGTGGTTTTCAGGTTGATCCGTGTTCATCCATTTCTGGGGTATTTTCTCTCGGATTTCTTTGAGGGGATCATGGGTGAGTGCCTTGTGCCTCTTTGTGGATGATCTTGACCCCTCAAACACCGGGAATCGTCTTGGATTTGTGAGTTTTCAGAGTAGCCCGAGGTGGTAGCTTGTGTGTGCGAGATTTGCAATTCTGGTTGATTGGATTGGTTTGAGGCTCCAAGATTTTAGGCATAGCTTCTCCTAGAGACACTTCTCATCTACCTAAAATTTGAGCTCAATCCATCCAGCGGTTTGGGAGATCCGTCGATCAGAAGTTGGGTTTGACCTCGCGGCCAGGCCCACATGTGTGTTCTGGAGAACGCACGGACAGTCCATGACTCCCATACGGACAGTCTGTCTGGTATCTAGTTCGTCGAGTTCGTCTTGTGTTCTTGCGAGTTCGTGGTTTGTTCCGTTAGAGTTTACTTGATTTTTCGAAAGGTGTTTGGCGGACAGTCCGTCTGTGGGTCTTGGACAGTCCGTCCTATTTGGACAGTCCATGTTGGGAGATCGGATAGTCCATGAGGAAGAGGTGCATCTCTGGAGGTTCTGTTAGCAAATACAGACAGTCCGTCTATTCCATATGGACAGTCCGTGTAAGCTGGTGGACAGGCCATCCTGCCATGACGGACGGTCCATCCTAGGCCTCGCAGAACTTCCTAAGTTGTTTGATTCTTGCTTTGTGCTTCCGCTCTTTGATTCGAGGCTTGTCTCTAGGGCTTGTAGGCTTGTTGTGTGCCTAGCCTTGTGTCTCTCTCTTGTGTGCGAGTACTCGGAGTTGAATTTGGGGCATACGCCAAGTTCATCACTGTTGTGAAGAATTTTTATCGGCTCCCATACACTCCCCCCTCTCTAGTCGCCTAATCGGTCCTTCAATTGGTATCAGAGCCGGTTACGTGTCTTTCGTGACTCTAACTAGTCTAAGATCCAAAGATGGCATCCCAAGTTAGTGGTTCGGGTCCTCCGCACTTTGATGACAAGAATTACCAAATGTGGCAAAGGCGCATGAGTGTGTTTCTTCACAGCAAGGGTCAGTTGCTTTGGGACGTGACAGAGGACACCTCCTATGTTCGCCCCGCTAACTTCCTTACCCCAGGTTCTCGTGACTTGTTTGATGCCAACAATATGGCGGTTGATTACTTGTTTTGTGCTCTTTGTGCATCTGAGTTTGATTAGGTGTATGGAGAGGAGTTGGCTTGTTAGATATGGTTGAAGCTAAAGATTGCTCATGTCGGAAACAGTCAGGTGCAGGCTCGCTTGTTCACCACTCACTGGAGAGAGTACGAGAATTTCACTCATCTTCCCGACGAGTCGATTGACACTATGTTCCAGCGCTTCACCTACATTATGAACAAGATGAGAGCCAATGTGACCGTGCTCCCATACATAGACCATGACAGGGCTATCAAGCTCTTGCATTCTCTTGATCGATCTGTGTGGAGCACCAAGGTCGAGGCTATTTTGGAGTCGGGCGTGTATGAGACTTTGACTGTTGATGAGCTATTCTTGAAGCTCAAGTCGTCTGAGGTTGATCGTGGCTTGAGAGCCAAGAGCAAGAGTCCTACTGGTCCACATAGTTTGGCTCTTGTCTCAGGATCGAGAACTAATGCTAACCCAGCTGCTCTGAAGTTTTTCTTGTCGTGTCTTGTTTCTATGCCAGATGAGGGCTTTGAGGTGCTGAGCGAGGAGGATCTCGCGCTGTTGAGAAAGAGATTTGGGTGCATGTACGAGAACCGCAAGAATGCGAGGAGGAGCTCAGGGATGTGCTACCGGTGCGTGTCCAGAAGCTATGTGGGTCAAGAATGACTAGAAGAGTCGGCCCAAGTACGACTACAACAACAAGCACCGCTCTCGGAACGACACCAAGGACAAGTGCGAGGACAAGGGAGAGAGAAGGCCAAATAACAGCAGTGGGTACAAGAAGGAGATGGCCCGAGCGATGGTTGCCGAAGCGAGCGACATCGACTCCAGTTCCTGCTACAGTTCATCAGGCTCGAGCAGGATGTCTTGCAAAAACTGAAAACAGATATCCCAATAATTATGTGCAAGCTTCAGAAAATTTTCCCTCCTGCCTTCTTTGACGTTATGGTCCACTTGGCTGTCCATTTGCCTGAGGAAGCAATCCTGAGAGGTCTAGTACAATATGGATGGATGTATCCCATCGAAAGAAGGCTATGCACATTGAAGCGTTCAGTGAGAAACCAAGCTAGGCATGAAGGATCCATTGTAGAAGCATATGTTGCTAATGAGGTCTTGACATTTTGCTCGAGGTACTTCGCGGCTAATGATGTGGTCACATTATTCAATCAGGTTGGAAGGAATAGAGAGAATGTTGATTTGTCATTTGATGGAACATCTTGTTTCGATCATAATGTTCAAGTACTTGGAGCAGCGACCACTTATTGGCTTCGGTCAAAGTACGACAAGGTAGTTTGGTATGTGCTAAACAATTGCGAAGAGGTGAAGCCATATATCAAGTAAGTAAATCACCATTGCAATGATAGAACTACAATTATTTAGTACTAACTTTGAGATGGTACTGCTTTGCAGAGTGTTCAAGAATGAATTAAAAGTGAAAGGTGTGTCAGACGAGGCTATTGATCGTCGAATTATTACACAATTTCGCCACTGGTTTAGATCGCATGTTAGTTTTCTTTTTTTGTTTGGTAACTAGTTTTTATTACCTGGGGAGGACCTTTACACAAGACTATATTAAAAAAACTATGGCTCTTCTGTACAGATTTCAAACAATCTAACGAGCAGCGAGAACCTATATGCATTATCAGCTGAACCGGACTTGCGAGCAAAAACATATACAACATGTATTGTAGGCGATGTCCAGTACCACACAAAGACATTGAAGCAAATAGAAAGACACGGAACTATGGAATTATGACTACAGGATCACATAAAGACATTGAAGAAATTGAGTTTTATGGTTCACTAAGAGACATTATTGAGCTGCGGTACAACTCAACGGGGCTTAGAGATTGAACTATTGTTTTATTCCACCTTGACTGGTATGATCTGGAGGGGACCAAGAAGGAACCGAAGATTAAAAATGATGGGTACTTCACAAGCGTCAATACTAGAGATTACTGGTACCAAGATGATCCCTACATTCTTGCTGAACAAGCAACGAAGGTCTTTTACTTACCAGACACCGTGGAGAGTGGTGCAAAAATTTGAGCACAAGCATTTGTGGAGCTACAATGAAAATGAGGAGGACATAGCTCCCACTGGCATGGTACTTGCATATCAAGATGATGAAATTGACCAAACCTTGCATGATGTTATACGTGATGATGGTGTTGGTGATGGTTCGGAGGTTCCGGTGCCTATTACTGGCGAGGAGGAGACTTTGGTTGCAGCTGCTGAAGTTGACGCAATTCGCCAACAGGAGCTGACTGATGTGGATGGATTCAATTCTGAAGATGAGGACGACGACACTCTATGGCAATACGTCAATGAAGATGAAAATGCTGCCGATGAAAGTGTTGAGGACTAGGATGTGAAATCAGTTAATGTTTAAGTTGATCCGATCTGAAATCATGCAGACCTTATGATTTATATGTAATTTATATGTAGTTTAAGTCGCACTTTCCTGAATATTAAACCTTCCATCGATGCCTACTATCTCCGGTCCGCTGTATTATGTAGCATCAGAACTTCCTGTAGCAACTTATAAAAAATATATGATCGCGCGTGGGGCTGGTAGATTATTCAGTGCGTTGTATTATATAACAATGAAACGTCCTGTATGAAGGGGAGAAGCTATGAAAGCCTAACAAGAACATAGAAAATAGCCCAGTGTACAAAGAAACAAGGCTCCTCCAATTATGGGCTACGTGAATGGTAGATTAGCTAATATCCATATAATCCATGACTTGTAGTGGGTCTCACCTATATAGTTGTTATAGATGCAGGATTATGTATTAAGGGTGCCACTGGGGAGCGTATGGACAAATCCACTTCTTATCCTCTCTAATGTGGGTATGATCGAGTAGTATGCAACGTGCTTACGATCTTGTAGTAGTATGCGAATCGAATCGAGGAAGGAATGGATGTGTTGATCTCTAATGTGGGCATGATCGAGGAGTATGCAATGTGCTCATAATCTTCTAGTAGTGTGCGAGTCGAATCGACGAAGGAAGGGATGTGTTGATCTCCAATGTGGGCATGATCGACTAAGTATGCGAACGGAATGTCCAGTTCTTTGTATTATGTGGCACAGGACCATCTTGTGACGACTTTCAAACTCAACGACATACGTCCATAGGATGATCCGGTGTGGTATACATCGGAACAGATGAACTTTCTTGTAAACTACGGGAAGGAAAGGCGCTTCCTATTTCCTAACCACAGGGAGCGCACATCGCACTACACACACCTTTATGGCTTTATCCAATTGCTTGTCACTCGTGCTGATCCGCCATTCCCCCATTTACTGCCTCCTCACTTGTAGCACAACCCCTTGGTAGGGTTCCGCCGCCTGCAGCAGCCTCCACCGGATACCGCAATCCGTCGCCAAAATCAGAGGTATGCGTCCACCTCCAGACTCCAGCGGATTCCGCAATCCGCCGTCGAATTCTTGGAATGGCACTAATTCGAGAAATATATTGCAGATGGGCGGAGATGGTGGCAAGAGAGATGGAAAGGCGCTTGATCCTCCTCTGGTGAAGCAACAGCGAAAGTCGCAGCCAACTTCTGCAGGCACGTCTGGTCCTCAGACGAGGCAAAGGGGTAGGCCTGCGCCACGGGATTCTTCCTCTGCCCCTTCACGCCGCACACGGGGTGGGTCAACCTTGGCGCCTTCCTGCCGCACACGAGCTGGGTCAAGCTCGGCGCCTTCCTACCGCACATGGGTGGGTCAACCGCGGGTCGTTGCCCGCCTGACCCTTCGGAGTTTCCTGCACCAGATCCCAGGAAGCAGAAAGAGCTACAACTTTTCCCTCCACCAGAAGAGCTGCTTAGGATGATTGACCTGCGCAACCACACCTATTAAATGATTAAAGGTCTTAGATGGGTGCCAGAGAATCACTGGTGGGACAAAACGAAGGACAAATGGGTTGAACCAAGATTTATGAATGTCATTCAGCAAACTTTCTATTACAACTACAAATACATGCCCATGAAACTGTATCAGCACAGGGTTATAAATTGGGATCATATGAACTTGACCGCGGGAGTGGATATTAAGGTATACTTCGATGATCATCCCATATTGGCTGATTTGGTCTCATTGCATCATCAGTATGTTGAGGATTGGGTGAGAGTTTATTATGCTACTGTGTACATTGCTGAGACTAGGGAGTACATCATGTTCATGTTTCAAGGATGCTAGTATACTCTTTTCTGACACCATATTGCTGCCACTCTTGGACTGATGGATTGTGAATCAGGAAAGTACGAGGATAAGCCATCCCTACATAGTATTGTCTATGGGGATCGTGAACCACCTCGGTGTAGTTTGCTCGGTGGGTCATTCCCGTTCGACGAGGAGATGGCCGGAATTTTTGTTGAGTCATTCACTAGTAGGCGAGCATATCGCACGCCTGACATGCTTACCCCTGAGGCAAATGTGGTTCACCGGGTACTACGAAAGACATTGCTACCATGAATTGGCAATGCAGAGTCCATCACTAGTCTTCAGTAGTGACTTCTCCTTCACGTCATGACTGGCCGACCCTTCGACATCGTGGACTTCATTTTATGTGATGTTGAAGATGTCATCCTTGATGGGTTGACCATGGCCCGACATATGTCGTATGCTCACTGGATCTCCTTCATCCTGAGTTGTGTTACCAGAGTAGATGAAGACGGGGAAGTGGTGCAAACCGGACCCAAAGATTGGCGTCCCGAGTGCATGAAGTCCAAGACACATTTCAAGGAATACAGGCCTGCGAGACCTGGAGATAGACGTCGTGGCCTAAGGGCTACAATTGAGCCATCTCCTGATGACATTTGTTCCTTACACAGTGAAGACAATGAGGCATGCCCATTGAGACATCTCTGAGTACATGATGGTGCGTCGCTACCCACTACAAAAACAAAAATAGTTCCAATCACTCCAGCAACAACCAGTGAGCCAATGGACGCTTCCTTCTTTCTGAAACTGATCTTTGAAAATCAGCGCGAGCAGATCAAGTTCTAGTCAATGATGGAGAAGAGTATGGCACAGCAGGAGGAGTTAAACTGCGCGCACTCAGAGCAAATAGTACAAATGGTAACACAGCAGCAGTGCACTATGGAGAATTTTCTGAATGCTTCACTCAGTCACCTTCACCAAGTTAACGGCTTACCACCACCGCCCTCTCTACTCGCACCTATTGGTCGGACCCCCTTGCAACTCATGCCTCCTGCTAACTTGGGTAAATCATCTGAAGTCTCTGAGCCGCCTCACAGTTCAGCAATTGGTTCACAATAGATGATAGAAAAGTATTCCAAAGAAGAAAGGGAAGCAAATGCATCAATACTCAAGGTGAT
This sequence comes from Cenchrus fungigraminus, assembly GCA_036936925.1. Lineage (NCBI taxonomy): Eukaryota > Viridiplantae > Streptophyta > Magnoliopsida > Poales > Poaceae > Cenchrus > Cenchrus fungigraminus. Next base: position 84,904,029 of record CM072779.1, on the reverse strand, counting down.
GAGGACATCACCACCAGCGATACATCCACGCCTACACAAAATCAAGTTATTGCTGGTCCTATTACTCGTGCCCGTGCTCGTCAACTTAATCAATAAGTGAGTTCACTCCTGAGTTCATGTTCATCATATTTAGATTGTGGAGACACGTGCACTCTTCTTTTGATTAGGAATCATGGTCAAGACCGAAAGGGGGAAGGACTCGCGCAGGCTGGATTCGGACTGCAGAAAAACACCAACTTGTGACGGACGCCACGGTCGCATACGGAGTCGGATTGGGGCGTTCAAGTACTCCCTGGAATGAGGGTGAAGTAAACTTTCATATAGATCCGGACTCATGTCCATATCTGCTCTGTGCCGGTCGCAATTGTCAAATCAATGACCGGATGTCAATCTGTCCCAGGTGCTGCGCCACCTTATTCGGCCCAATGGGCCGTGTATCAAGTGGAGCCCCATAGGGGCGCGTCCTAGGGTTGTAGGACGACGCCCACCACGTCCAGGTCGTCCTCCACCCTCTCATATAGCTCCATAGCCGCCACAAACTGATTGGGTTTTGTTTAGATCAAGTTTAGCCATTGCTACTTGCTGAAGCGCGCGTGGTGAATCAGCCGCCCGACTTCCTGTCATCGGAACCCCACCGTATTCGTGATTGAGTTTGAGATTTAATACTTCATTCCCATCTAGTAAATTCAGTACTTGTTCTATACTTGTTCTTGCTAGTTCTTCGATTGCTTGCAGGAACGGGTGCCCTAGTGGCCGGGTGACGCGCTCCACAAGATCGCGGCAGCCATAGGAGGTGGTGTATCGGTTGCTAAGGCGCATCCTTGGAAAGGTTGTAGTCGGGCCGTGAACGTCATCTCCTCCAATCGAATTATCCCCCACGCATCTCATCGAAAGATCGGGCACAAACCCTAGCGGGTTCACATCAGTTGGTAATCAGAGCAAGGTTGTTCGGTGAGAGACTTCCACATCAATCGCTAATTTTTTTTCCTATAGTCCAGAAAAGTCAAAAAAAATTATAGATTAGGTTACCCGCTGTCCCATAAACCCTTTGAGCCTTTACTAGTACTACTTAGTTAGGGCTTGTTGAGTTTTTGCTTGCATCGGTTGTGTCGAGTTGCTGGTCTTAGTGTCTAATCCTTTAGAGTTTGAGTTCTATCACGTTTTAGTCACCACGGATCCATCTTAAGTCCGATTCAAGTGTTTAAATACAATCTGGAAATGTTATCTTTTTATCTTTCTAACGGATTTGGCCTTGTTAGAAAATTCCCTTTAAGCACTCCGCAATTGTCCTGGAGATCTGCGATCTGCAATCTGTGCAATACGCATTCTATATTGATTTGTCCTGATATTCAGCAAGAAAAAGTCAAAGAAAGAAAAAAAAATAGAAGTGAAAGGAAAAAAACAGAAGAGGAAAAAAAAAGAGTGAAAGAAAGATAGAAAAAAAAGACAAGAGAAGAAGAAGAAAAAAAAAGAGGGGGCTGAATTTGGTGTTTTCTTTTGTGCTGTGCTAGTTGCTCTTTGTCGGTGACTACCTTTGTGCCTAGGCTCACGTCTCTAGCATGGTTTAGCCTAGGACCAGCACAGTACCGCCGTTGAACAATTATTCAGCTTGTTTTTTAACTATTGTGGTGCTAGTCATTCCTTGTTTCAGCCCACCTATAGCTCCACATATTAGACTACAGCTGGACAGGTTTCGTTGCCACGGCACCGATACACTTCTTCCTGTTTGCAGACTTGTTGGTGGCCGTCCCCTCCTGTCGAGCACGGTAAGAATTGGTAAGAGCTTGTATAACAGGTTGAGAGTGAGTGCCTTACAGTAGCTACATCCTAATAGTTGTAGGGCTTTTATTTCTTCACTTGTTTTCTTGTTGTTTCTGTTTGTCAAGCCATGACAGGACCAGGAGATGGTAGTGATGGATCCAACAACTCCTTTCCACAGTCTCCTCGCACCAAGAGAATCATACAATACTTTGAAAACAAGGTGAAGGACCACAATGAAGGAATTGATAATGACTTGCTCACGACGAATGAGAAGATCGGGCAATTGGAGACCACACAGATTGACACCAACAACAAGCTTGCAGGGGTGGAGGCGACAGTTGCTCGTATGGACAGGAGTCTTTCTTCTTTTGTGCGCAGGTTTGATGAGATGTATGCTAAAATCAATGGTGGGTATGATGAGAATAGCAAGAAGACTGATAGCAAGAAGACTGATGGCAAGAAAGATGAAAAGAAGGATGAGTCCTTCGAGGACAATTGGGAAGACTATGTTGCTGATACAGAACAAGAAGACCGGGATCGATGACGGCTACGTACTAATCGTAGAGGTATGGGTGGATTCCGCCGAGGACGTGAGGTACATGTTAATAATGATGCTTTTAGTAAGATTAAATTTAAGATACCTCCTTTTGCCGGTAAATATGATCCTGATGCTTACATTACTTGGGAGATTGCTGTTGATCAAAAATTTGAATGTCATGAATTTCCTGAGAAAACACGTGTTAGGGCTGCTACTAGTGAGTTTACTGATTTTGCTTCTGTTTGGTGGATAGAACATAGCAAGAAAAATCCTAATAATATACCACGAACTTGGGATGCTTTGAAACGGGTCATGCGGGCTAGATTTGTTCCTTCTTACTATGCACGTGATCTGTTACATAAGTTACAACAATTGAGACAGGGTACTAAAAGTGTAAAAGAATACTATCAGGAATTACAAATGGGCATGTTGCGTTGTAACATAGAGGAGGGAAATGAACCTGCTATTGCTAGATTTGTGGGCGGTTTGAATAGAGAAATTCGGGACATTGTTGAATACAGAGAGTATACTAACGTAACAGATTGTTTTCATATTGCTTGTAAAGCTGAAAGGGAAGTGCAGGGACGACATACTAGTGCAAGGTCTAACATTTCTGCAGGGAAATCAACACCATGGCAGCGAACGACTACTTCTTTTATTGGGCGTGCACCTCCCCCATCGTCCTCACCGAGTCGATTAGCACCACCACCACCTCCCTCCAGTGACAAGACATGTTGTACTCCCACAAATTTAGCAACCAAATCTACTCCAAAACCAGCTGCTAGTGCTTCTTCAGTTGCCTCCACAGGTAGAGCAAGAGATATTCAGTGCCATCGATGCAAGTGATTAGGGCATGTGCAGCGTGATTATCCCAACAAGCGGGTTATGGTGGTAACAAATAATGGTGGGTATTCCTCTGCTAGTGATTTTGATGAAGATACACTTGCTTTGCTTGCGACTGACGATGCAGGTAGAGAGGAGCCATTAGACGAACAGATTGGTACAGAGGATGCTGAGCATTATGAGAGCCTCATTGTGCAGCGTGTGCTTAGTGCACAAATAGAGAAGGCGGAGCAAAATCAGCGGCATACATTGTTCCAAACCAAGTGTGTGATTAAAGAGCGTTCTTGCCGCTTGATTATTGATGGAGGTAGCTGCAACAATTTGGCTAGCAGCGACATGGTGGAGAAGCTTGCACTTACAACCAAACCACACCCACATCCATATTACATTCGTTGGCTGAACAACAGTGGTAAGGTAAAGGTAACAAGGCTGGTACGAATTAATTTTTCTATTGGTTCATATCTTGATGTTGTGGAGTGTGATGTTGTGCCTATGGAAGCTTGTCACATTTTATTAGGTAGACCTTGGCAATTTGATACTGATTGTTTGCATCATGGTAGATCAAATCAGTATTCTCTCATGTACCATGATAAGAAAATTGCTTTGCTTCCTATGTCTCCTGAGGCTATTGTGCGTGATGACATTGCTAAAGCTGCAAAAGCTAAAACTGAGAACAATAAAATTAGCAAATCTGTTGGTAATAATGAAGATGGGATAAAATTGAAAGGACATTGCTTGCTTGCTACTAAATCTGATATTAATGAATTAATTGCTTCCACTTCTGTTGCCTACGCTTTGGTATGCAAGGATGCTTTGTTTTCAGTTCAAGATATGCAGCATTCCTTGCCTCCTGCTATTGCTAACATTTTGCAGGAGTATTCTGATGTCTTTCCAAGTGAGATACCAGCAGGGCTGCCACCTATACGAGGGATTGAGCACCAAATTGATCTTATTCCAGGTGCTTCTTTGCCCAACCGTGCACCATATAGGACAAATCCGGAGGAAACAAAAGAAATTTAGCAACAAGTGCAAGAACTACTTGACAAAGGTTATGTGCGTGAGTCTCTTAGTCCTTGTGCTGTTCCGGTTATTTTGGTACCTAAGAAAGATGGAACATGGCGTATGTGTGTTGATTGTAGAGCTATTAATAATATCACTATCCGATATCGACATCCTATTCCACGTCTAGATGACATGCTTGATGAATTGAGTGGTGCTACTATTTTCTCTAAGGTTGATTTACGTAGTGGGTACCATCAGATTCGTATGAAATTGGGAGATGAATGGAAAACTACTTTCAAAACTAAGTTCGGTTTATATGAGTGGTTAGTCATGCCTTTTGGGTTAACTAATGCACCTAGCACTTTTATGAGATTAATGAACGAAGTTTTGCGTGCTTTCATTGGAAAATTTGTTGTAGTCTACTTTGATGATATATTGATCTACAACAAATCTATGGATGAACATATTGATCATTTACGTGCTGTTTTTAATGCCTTACGGGATGCACGTTTATTTGGTAACCTTGAGAAGTGCACCTTTTGCACCGATCGAGTGTCTTTTCTTGGCTATGTTGTGACTCCACAGGGAATTGAGGTTGATCAAGCCAAGGTTGAAGCTATACAGGGTTGGCCTGTACCGAAGACTATCACACAGGTGCGGAGTTTTCTTGGACTTGCTGGATTTTATCGCCGTTTTGTGAAGGACTTTAGCACCATTGCTGCACCGTTGAATGAGCTTACAAAGAAGGGAGTGCCTTTTAGTTGGGGTAATAAACAAGAGAACGCCTTCGTCATGTTGAAAGATAAGTTGACACATACACCTCTTCTCCAACTCCCTGATTTTAATAAAACTTTTGAGCTTGAATGTGATGCTAGTGGAATTGGTTTGGGTGGTGTTTTATTACAAGAAGGTAAACCGGTTGCATATTTTAGTGAAACATTGAGCGGGCCTATTCTGAATTATTCCACTTATGATAAAGAATTGTATGCTCTTGTTCGAACATTGGAAACATGGCAGCATTATTTGTGGCCTAAAGAATTTGTTATACATTCTGATCATGAATCTTTGAAACATATTCATAGTCAAGGCAAACTGAACCGTAGACATGCTAAGTGGGTTGAATTTATTGAATCTTTTCCTTATGTTATTAAACACAAGAGAGGGAAAGAAAATATCATTGCTGATGCTTTGTCTAGGAGATATACTTTGCTGAACCAACTTGATTACAAGATCTTTGGATTAGAAACAATTAAAGCCCAATATGTTAACGATGCTGATTTTAAAGATGTGTTGCTGCATTGCAAGGATGGGAAAGGATGGAACAAATTCATCGTGAGTGATGGGTTTGTGTTTAGAGCTAACAAGCTATGCTTTCCAGCTAGCTCCGTTCGCTTATTGTTGCTGCAGGAAGCGCATGGAGGTGGCTTGATGGGGCATTTTGGAGTTAAAAAGACGGAGGACATACTTGCTGGTCACTTCTTTTGGCCAAGGATGAGAAGAGATGTGGAGAGATTTGTTGCTCGTTGCACTACATGTCAGAAGGCTAAGTCAAGATTGAATGCACACGGTTTGTATTTGCCTTTACCCGTTCCTAATGCTCCTTGGGAAGATATTTCTATGGATTTTGTGTTGGGTTTACCAAGGAGTAGGAAGGGTCGTGATAGTGTGTTTGTTGTGGTTGATAGATTTTCTAAGATGGCACACTTTATACCATGTCATAAAACTGATGATGCTCCTCATATTGCTGATTTGTTCTTTCGGGAAATTGTTCGCTTGCATGGTGTGCCCAATACAATTGTTTCTGATCGTGATGTTAAATTTCTTAGCTATTTTTGGAAGGCATTGTGGGCTAAATTGGGGACTAAGCTTTTGTTTTCAACTACATGTCACCCCCAAACTGATGGTCAAACTGAAGTTGTGAATAGAACTTTGTCTACTATGCTAAGGGCTGTGTTAAAGACGAACATTAAAATGTGGGAAGATTGTTTACCTCATATTGAATTTGCTTATAATCGTTCGATGCATTCTACCACAAAGATGTGCCCATTTCAGATTATGTATGGTTTCTTACCTCGTGCCCCTATTGATTTAATGCCCTTGCCATCATCTGAGAAACTTAATTTTGATGCTACTAAACATGCTGAATTGATGTTAAAATTGCATGAAACAACTAAAGAGAACATTGAGCGTATGAATGCTAAGTACAAACTTGCTGGTGATAAAGGTAGAAAGGAAAGAAAGGTTGAACCTGGAGATTTAGTGTGGTTGCATTTGAGAAAGGAAAGGTTTCCTGAATTGCGCAAATCTAAATTGTTACCTAGGGCTGATGGACCTTTTAAAGTGTTAGAGAGAATTAATGACAATGCATACAAACTAGATCTGCCAGCAGATTTTGGGGTTAGTCCCACATTTAACATTGCAGATTTGAAGCCATATTTGGGAGAAGACCATGAGCTTGAGTCGAGGACGACTCAAATGCAAGAAGGGGAGGATGATGAGGACATCACCACCAGCGATACATCCACGCCTACACAAAATCGAGTTATTGCTGGTCCTATTACTCGTGCCCGTGCTCGTCAACTTAATCAACAAGTGAGTTCACTCCTGAGTTCATGTTCATCATATTTAGATTGTGGAGACACGTGCACTCTTCTTTTGATTAGGAATCATGGTCAAGATCGAAAGGCAGAAGGACTCGCGCAGGCTGGATTCGGACTGCAGAAAAACACCAACTTGTGACGGACGCCACGGTCGCATACGGAGTCGGATTGGGGCGTTCAAGTACTCCCTGGAACGAGGGTGAAGTAAACTTTCATATGGATCCGGACTCATATCCATATCTTCTCTGTGCCGGTCGCAATTGTCAAATCAATGACTGGATGTCAATCTGTCCCAGGTGCTGTGCCACCTTATTCGGCCCAATGGGCCGTGTATCAAGTGGAGCCCTATAGGGGCGCGTCCTAGGGTTGTAGGACGACCCCCACCACGTCCAGGTCGTCCTCCACCCTCTCATATAGCTCCATAGCCGCCACAAACTGATTGGGTTTTGTTTAGATCAAGTTTAGCCATTGCTACTTGCTGAAGCGCGCGTGGTGAATCAGCCGCCCGACTTCCTGTCATCGGAACCCCACCGTATTCGTGATTGAGTTTGAGATTTAATACTTCATTCCCATCTAGTAAATTCAGTACTTGTTCTATACTTGTTCTTGCTAGTTCTTCGATTGCTTGCAGGAACGGGTGCCCTAGTGGCCGGGTGACGCGCTCCACAAGATCGCGGCAGCCATAGGAGGTGGTGTATCGGTTGCTAAGGCGCATCCTTGGAAAGGTTGTAGTCAGGCCGTGAACGTCATCTCCTCCAATCGAATTATCCCCCACGCATCTCATCGAAAGATTGGGCACAAACCCTAGCGGGTTCACATCACAAGGTTATATCTAATATTGCAGCAGGGGAACAGAATATGGAAGATCCTTTGGCGGCAACAGCAAACGATCCGAATGGTCGTGCTATCTCTGCCAGTAGTAGTGCAGAACATCCTGGTCACTCTACTTTGCAAGTTCAGAAAGATCCTGCTCCAACTACCTCGGAAGGCTCTCCTACAGATGATCATGCTCCTGCTGTAGCTACATCGGAAGGCTCTCCTGCAGCTGATCCTACTCCTTCCGCAGCTACCTTAGAAGGCTCTCCTGCAGCTGATCCTGCTCCTGCTCCTGCTACCTCGGAAGGCTCTCCTGATCCTGCTCCTGCTACCTCAGAAGGCTCTCCTGCTACCTCAAAAGGCTCTCCTGCTGCTATTGCTGCTCCAGCTCCTGATGACCCTCTTCACAATACTGTTATATCGACTCTTTCGAACACCGACGAAAAAGAGTTAGAATGTTAAACATTCCTTTTATTGCATTGATTCCATTTGATTGTTGTATTCGAGTTGAACAATACATTTTTCTTCACATGTGCGAACCAACCATAAATAATCGTTTTGCCTAGCCTTTGTGCTCAGGTCTTCACAATTGCTGACCAAGATGAAATTGTACCGGAGTCAGAAGACTCCCGTACTCTTGTACCGGGTTGCAGAATGAGATAGAGGTACCAGCACTTCGTTTTCAGAATAGAACATCGTACTTGTGTCGTGGCGTTGACGACTCCAACATCCATACGATTGAATCCTCTCATTGGATTAATGGCTTGGATCAATGCGAGATTCCTACACACAAAATGGAGAGTTCTACGGCCTCGACATCACGCAATGCATGAGTCTGTGCTATGCATAAAACGAACCCAACACCCCCTACGCATGCTTCTTTTTGTAATTTTCAATGTAATCCTTGAATCATGACACCGTATCGATGTTTGATGAGAGGAATGCTATAAAACGTCGTGTATGAAGGGGAGAAGCTAGAAAAGGCTAACAAGGTTCCTCCGATTATGGGCTACGTGAATGGAAGATTAGATAATATCCATATAATCACAAGAATGCATGATTATGGATAAAGGCTGCCACTAGGGAGCATATGGACAAATCCACTCTTATCCTCTCCAATGTGGGCATGATTGAGTAGTATGCAACATGCTCATGATCTTGTAGTAGTATGCGAATCGAATCGAGGAAGGAAGGGATGTGTTGACCTCTAATGTCGGGATGATCGAGAAGTATGTAGCGTGCTCATAATCTTTTAGTAGTAATAAGCGAATCGAACCGATGAAGGAAGAGATGTGTTGATCAAGGTGTATTACTGCTGATGGATGCAAAATACAAAGACTGAAAACTCATGATTGTCATATCCTACTCCAAAGGGTTTTGTCGTCTTGTCTTCGCGGTTTAGTAGATAAAGAGATATACACAGCTATTGCGGAATTAGGAAGCTTTTTTCGACAATGGAGGAGGAGACTATGGTTGTAGCCGCTGAAGTTAATGCAATTCGCCAGCAGGAGCTGTCTGATGTGGATGAATTCAATTGTGAAGATGAGGACGACGACAGTCTATGGTAATACATCGATGAAGATGAAAATGCTGCCGATGAAAGTGACGAGCACTAGGATGTGAAATCAGCTAATGTTTAAATCGATCCGATCTGAAATCATGTGGACCTTATGATTTATATATATGTAGCTGAAGTCACACTTTTTTGAATATTAAACCTACCATCGGTGCCTACTATCCGATTTATCCGGTACGTTGTATTATATAACAACGGAACGTCGTGTATGAAGGGGAGAAGCTAGAAAAGGCTAACAAGGCTCCTTCGATTATGGGCTACGTGAATGGTAGATTAGATAGTATCAATATAATCACAAGAATGCATGATTATGGATTAAGGCTACCACTGGGGAGCGTATGGACAAATCCACTTCTTATCCTCTCCAATGTGGGCATGATGGAGTAGTATGCAACGTGCTCATGATCTTGTAGTAGTATGTGAATCGAATCGAGGAAGGAAGGGATGTGTTGATCTCCAATGTGGGCATGATCGAGCAGTATGCAACGTGCTCATGATCATGTAGTATGCTAATGGAATCGAGGAAGGAAGGGATGTATTGATCTCCAATGTGGGCATGATTGAGCAGTATGCAACGTGCTCATGATTTGACAATCCATCCAAAGTACGCCCTCCCGTTTCTGTACTACTTAACAACGGACATCATTTTAAGCGGAGAAGTACATAAACGAAATGAGTGGTTCCTAACAAAGGAATATCCTTTGTACTAGTATCTTGATAAGAGGAACATCATTTGCCGCCTGTATATAGCACTGACCAGTCCCCAGAACAAACCGGCGCACTATTCAAATATTCGGAATTTTGGACGCCCGGGCAAAGCAGATGTTAAATGACCTTTTTGCTACCCCCTTCCCAGTAGCACCCCGTTTCAACCACCACCATAATGAAAGGGTATATTGGTAATCTGACAGAGCCCTCCACCGAAATGGATAAATTACCCCCGCCCCCATCCCTTCCCTCCCTTCTACACCTCGCCATCTCAAATCTTTCCGCCCCCATGTCCCCTTCCCTCCTCGCCGCCAGCCCTAATCTTCACCTCCTCACCTCCATCGTCCCAAATCTACCACTCATAGCTTCAACCCCTTTCCCATCTGCCTCTGTAGAACCAGCGGCGACGACACAATGGCACCAGGAGAGAAAGTCGTACGAAGGAAATATCCAGAACAAGGTACAATGTTTTCCTCCTCAGTTCAGCTTCCCTGATGGATTCGTACTTGCGTGTTTTCCCATGTGGCAGACGCAAGTATGCACTAGTTTTTTTTGATCAGGTAGATCCCATGTTTACAATAGGTCTTCTCAGGATCTTGTTTTGACTAGGAACATCCTTTTTAGGATCTTGATTCATCTAGGAACATCCTACTGGTTCTTATAGAAGTTTTTAGATCTAGTTTTATTTACAGTGATAGGCCAAACTTACAGATGTTTCTCTCCTTTCCTAACAGAAGTAGACGTGCGCTACGATTACGAGCGGCAGAGGAACATTAATGTCTTGAGGAATCACACATTCTTCTCTACGCTTGGCCTCGATAAAATTAAATCACTGTTACCACCTGACTGACCAAGCAGAAAGGGTACCAACGATACAAGAATACAAGATCTGGATCCGAAGTACAACCCGTCTGATGAACATGAATCTGACCAAGAGACATGTCAACAAGAGGTAATCTTAACATGAACTCGTTTCATTTATTAGTTATGCAGGATTGCTCCTGAACTTCTCTTTTCTTGTTGAATTTTGTGTAATCAGGTCACTCATAGCATACCTGTTAGTGGAGGAAGAGGGACCAAGAGAATTCGGGCACCGGATGACCCTACCAGAATGCCTCCTAGACTGACTAGGACCAAGGCAAGGGAATTGGCTTTAGCTGATGGGAGTGGGACAACTCCTGATACACAAGAATTGCCCACTGAAGGTCAAGCAACATCAACCCACAATGAGAACATCATCGACATGACAACTGCAGAAGGCAAGTCATTTGATCTCATATTCGAATGTCCTAATTACGAACCAAATAATTGTTAACTTGTATGGCTGTAACAAACTTGTTAGGTGATGCACGCTCTTCCAGAGCACAATGGGGGCCGCAGGATCGAAGGACCGGATTGGGCAACCAGGGAGGGGGGAGTGAATGGGAGCCGATAAAAATTCTTTCTCGAGGGAGATAGCTCCTCCAACGAGATGAACACGGTCTCAATCCCAAAATCACTTTCACCACTCTATCTGCACGTTTGCCAAGACCACGTAGCCACTGGAGTGCTACTGGTCCTAGGAGCAAACCTCGCCAGCAAGAAACACAACTACGCACACACAACAGCGGAAACAACACACGGGAAATTTCCTGCCAGGGGCGGTCAGACCGCATGGACAGGGCGGTTAGACCGCATGAACAGGGCGGTCAGACCGCCTAGGCCTAGAATTCCCCAAAACCACAACTCGAAGCTCACGACTCCAAATCGACCCAAGATTTCGCTTGGAAATTCCTTTGATCAAGGCAAACAAGCTATCAGAGAAAATCACCAGAAAACCAACACTTTCCTTGCGAAACCCCCAGGGCGGTCAGACCGCATACCCAGGGCGGTCAGACCGCCTCCTCTCCAGAAACTGACCGCGGGTCAACCCTGAACTTCCCTTCACCCGATCTCCTGATTCACTCCATGGATTGCAACAAAACATCGGGGATAGCTGGGTCACCTCATGAATGACCTCTCCACCAAAGGATATCCACTGAAACCCATCCAATCAAGAGGAATCGGGAATCGAAGGCCTCTAGGTCATGAACTCCAAGAACTCCGAAATCCACCCGAATCGAAGGATTTCCCAAGAGATTACTGGGGCAAATCACCAAGAAAAGAGGCACGAAGACCTCATGTGTGATACCCAACAAGAATTCCTCCAAGAAACCCCTCAAACAAGCCAGCACGAAAATTCCCAAAAAGAGCTCTGAAAATCACCAAAAGGGAAAATACCGGGAGACAAAGAGAGACTAGATGAACCACGCCGAAGCTTCTATAGATGCCATGAAAGGTTCATACAAGGTCTAGCAAGCCACCCGAACATCCAACCCTCTCACAAGATCTCTCATGAAGCTCTCAAGCTAGGCCTAAGGAAAACAAAGGAGGAAAGCAAATGAACTAGGGTTCCAAGGGTTGGATGCCATCTCCTCTCACTTGAGTTTATATGGAGGGCAACCAATGACCAAACTACCCCTACTTACTTAACTTAAGATACAAGCCCACCGAGGGAACTTTGGGAACTCTAGTCGTTTTCTCCATCAGACGAACGCCAGCTGGCCGCAATCCGCTTCATCTCCACGCAAGCCTCACGATCGCACCACGCGTCCTCCGCTTCGAAGCTTCTCGACGCGCTGCGAGCCAGGCGGTCTGACCGCCCCCTTGGGCGGTCAGACCGGCCTCCCCCGGTCATTCCTGGCCGGTCGTTCAGACCGCCCCTCCTGGGCGGTCAGACCGGCCTGAGCAGGCTGATTCGCCCCGTCAAGCCTTCGGCCTTGGCTTTGTGGCTCAGCCAAGTAACCCAGTGGTTTTGTGGCCATACCACTGCAAACCCCGCGTGCAAGCTTCAGTTGTTAGCTGCTACCTTGCACTGGCTCCATCTCTCTCGACGCCGTCTTGCTCTTCTTGCTAGCGTACGGTCCACACTTGATCCCGTCGGCCACCGGGTACCTCGATCGAAGCCTACTTGTCTCACCGCTCTTGGGAGGTCACACAGACATAGACCTTTCACACTTGATGTTCACCTGCACCACGCGAATCAAGCTGCAACCTGCACCTGCAATACTAGGCCAAGAGTCAGTCCACACAATGTTGTCAATCACTCATCACTAAGGAGAGACCATCACCGGTCCTCGGACCACACAGGTCCTCAATCTCCCCCTTGATGAGTGCATTGATAACACCCACACACATAGTAACCATCATAAGAAAAGAAAAAGAAACAATCAAACAACAACCCATCAAGTAATCCAAAAGCCAAACAACACAAACCCTGATCACTTCAAACCAAAGTCTCGATCCCCTAAGGCAAGGGCAACGGCTCAACACAACCGAGACAAAAACCAAAGCTCACAAAGAGCAACCCACCAAAGCAAGAACTCAGGTGACACAAAGAGCTCCCCCTGAACACATGCAGACTCCCCCTGAACACATGCATGCAAAGAACTACAGCATATGCATGAAAACGAGCAAAACTTGCTCTCACTGACCCAGGCCGGTCAGACTGCCTAGGCCGGTCACATTACAGACAGGGCGATCAGACCACCCTATGTGACCGCCCCCAGAAAAACTTGTTCCAAAACAGTTCGAAACCAGCTGAAAACCTTCTAAACATGCTCAGATCTATTTTCCATGCACAAACTTCTCCCCCTTGTTGACAATGCATGAATCAAGGCATTTCTACGAAAATTACAACCTAGAGCTTCTCAAATAGACAATGAGCACCACAAAATGCAACAAGTGAGCAAATGAGCAAGAAAGACATTCCAAAGATTCGTATGAGCAGTGCCATCGTGATTGTAAAGCTATATGAGCAAATGAGCAAGCCATGATCAAAATACACAATTTTGCGAAAAATTTCCCCCTCATGAGCTAAAGACCAAAACATGAGCAAAGTCTACCAAAGTGAATTTAAATCACACAAACTTCATGCTAGGTCACATATCCTCAACACAAGATCATTACAAACACCCATAAGCATCTCATGTCATGTTAAAGCCACATGTGTCTACTTCTTAAAATGAGACAAGGATCAAATGAGAGCACAATTTTGAGCAAGGCATTTCATACCAATTTAATTTTTTACATTTAAGCATAAAATGGTACATGAAGTGCCTTTGCGGCAAAAAGAAGCTTATGCTCCCCCACAAGGTATCACATGGGCTAAACATTCATAATGACAAATGGGTCTTTGACCCCAAGTGAGAAGCACATGATATCCATCCATGAATTAAGTATGACACAAACCACCAAAGCATACTAAGATCATGCCAAGCCTTAAACTCACAAGAGAGAGCCTATCTAACATTTTCCAAAGATTAGCTACCTCATCATGCACAAATAGCAAAACTTATCAAAAGCATAGCTATCCTTCATCAATCCATATCAAACATGCTCATAAACTCACAACTAGCATATCATAGTAATCAATGTATATAGGAGAAGCTCATCCTATCATATGAGACAAATCCAAAAACAACCTAAGATACAAAGATGACTATACATCATGTTACAAATGCAATGCCATGCACAAAATAAATATGATACACATGCTACAAAGGAGCTCCCACAACCAACTCAAGAAAGCAAACACACACCGAGCTCACCCCGCAAGCGAGTGAAGTGGCTTGATCAAGTGGTTTGGTAAAGATATCGGCTAGTTGGTTTTGGGTGGGTACATGGATCAAAGCAATCTTTCCCTTCTCCACATTGTCTCTCAGGAAGTGGTACCTCCCTTCTATATGCTTGGTTTTGGAGTGGAGAACTGGGTTATTGGCTACACTTATAGCACTGGTGCTGTCACAAAAGAGTGGGACATGGGAACACTCCTCACCAAAGTCGCTCATAGTGTAGGTAATCCATAGGAGCTGGGAACAACAACTAGCTACAGTAACATACTCGGCCTCTGTAGTGGACTGGACTACACTCGACTGCTTGCGGGATGACCAAGAAACCAAAGAAGACCCAAGGAACTGACACCCACCAGAAGTAGACTTACGATCCAAAGGACACCCAGCGAAGTCAGCGTCCGCAAACCTGTGAAGGTTGAGTGTCGAGGCCGCAGAATACCAAAGACCAAACTCAGGGGTGTTGTTCAAGTACCTGAAAATCCTCTTGACGGCCTGCTGATGTGAAGTCCTCGGTGAAGGCTGAAAACGAGTGCATAGACACACACTGAACTGTATGTCTGACCTCATCGCCGTCAAGTAGAGGAGGGACCGATCATGCTCCGGTACTCCTTCTGGTCCACGGGCTTGCCATCAACATCCGCATCCAAAGCTGTAGTCGTACTCATCGGCGTAGCCATCGGCTTCGAGTCATCCATCTTGAATTTCTTCACTATGTCCTTGGTGTACTTGGCTTGATGCACAAATGTCCCATCCTTGCACTGCCTGATCTAAAGCCCAAGAAAAAATGCAACTCACCCATCATGGACATCTCGAATTACTTGCTCATGTCATCTGCAAACCTGGCAACCAAAGTGTGAGAAGAGCCACCAAAGATTATGTCATCCACGTATACTTGCACGATCATAATGTCATCACCCTGCTTGAGGAGAAAGAGAGTCTGATCCACCTTCCCCATCACAAACCCCTTACTAAACAAGAACCCTCTCAACCTACCATACCACGCCCTAGGTGCTTGTTTGAAGCCATCTAGTGCTTTTCTGAGTTTGTATACCCGATGGGGAAACCTATCACTCTCAAAGCCCGGGGGTTGCCTCACATACACTTCTTCCTCTAAAAACCCGTTTTGGAAGGCACTCTTCACATCCATTTGGTACAATTTGAACCCTTTAGCAACTGAAAATGCTAGAAGGATCCTAATTGCCTCCAAATGAGCCACAGGAGCAAATGTCTCCTCATAGTCTATCCCCTCTTTCTGGCTATACCCCTGAGCAACCAACCTCAACTTGTTTCTCACAATCCCCCATTTTTTCCCTATTTGTTCTTCCACACCCATTTTGTGCCGATAGGTTTGCAATTTGGTGGCGGCTCAACCAACTCCCACACCTGATTCCTCTCAAAATTCTCAAGCTCCTCATGCATAGCATTCACCCAATCTGGATCAGAAAGTGCGTGTCCAATATCTTTGGGCTCAAAACAAGCGACAAATGCAGAATGAGCAAAATGAGACCGCCTTTGTGACCTAGACCGTGTAGTACGTTCATGAATTTCACCTATGATCGACGAAGGTGGGTGATCCACCTGAACACGCCGGGGAGCCTCATGTCTAGAGACCACCTCTGCCTCAGCAGCAGCAACCTCTTGAACAACCTCAGTCGTCGTCGGTGTAGGTGAAGGACCATCCTCGATCGTCGTCGTAGTCGTGGAAGTAGTAGGTACACGGCCAGCTGCGGGAGCACCACCACCATCATCTTCTTCACCATCTTCCTGCACCTCCTCCTCAAAGATCTCCTCGCCAAACTCCTCATCACCTGCACAATCAAAGACCAAAGAGCTACGCGGCTGTGTCTCGTCGAAGGTAACCTCACAAGTCTCCATGATTTGGTTAGTTTCCAAGTTGAGCACACGAAATGTTCTAGAGTGAGTAGCATAACCAAAGAAAATACCATCGACCGACCTAGCCTCAAACTTATCCAACTTTCTTCCCTTCTTAAGAATGAAACACTTGCAACCAAAGAAATGAAAGTGACTCACCTTGGGTACTCGCCCATGCATCAGCTCATAGCAGGTTTTCTTCTTGAAAGCTCGGAGGAGGATCCGGTTTGACACATAGCACACGGTATTCACCGCCTCAGCCCAATACCTCCTAGGAGTCCTGAGCTCATCGAGCATCATCCTAGCCATCTCACACAGGGTCCGATTCTTCCTTTCCACAACACCATTCTGAGGAGGGGTGTACGGAGTCGAAACCTGATGCTCAAGACCAAGATCACGGCAAAAGGTCTCAAAACGAGAGTTCCTGAAT
The DNA here is from genome assembly GCA_036936925.1 of Cenchrus fungigraminus. Classification (NCBI taxonomy): domain Eukaryota; kingdom Viridiplantae; phylum Streptophyta; class Magnoliopsida; order Poales; family Poaceae; genus Cenchrus; species Cenchrus fungigraminus. The sequence goes on along the minus strand of CM072779.1, from coordinate 84,887,231 downwards.
TCCGTGCCATTGTCACTGCGTATAGCTCTAATCCCATGTCTCTCGTTCTTCAACCTCAAGATCAGGTCTCGAACAAAACTAAACGTCTCACCCTTCTCCTCCAACCAGGCAAAGCGAGAGTAATCGTCCACAACCACTAGGACATACTACTTCCCACCCACCGAGCGAACTTGAGCTGGCCCAACAAGGTCCATATCCAACAGTTCTGTCAGACGCTCTGTCATGATAGCAGTCGGGGGTGGATGGGGAGTGGCTACCATCTTGCCATGCCTACAAGACGCACAGACCAAATCCTTCTCAAAACACAACCTAGGCAATCCTCGAACAAGATCGAGCGCACTCAAACGGGAAAGGAGCTCAAAGCTCAAGTGCCCCAACCTCCTATGCCACCTTCACAACTCAGAAGAAGGACCAGCAACCAAACACCTCAGGGGACCAAAGGACTAAGAAAAATCAGCGCGAAAGATCTGTCCCTCGGGCACGATAGTACAAACAAGATCGCCTCGAGAGTCAAGAACACGAGAAGCCCCCAACTTAAAACGCACCTCATAACCCTCGTCCAGCAACTGAGATACTGACAACAGGTTATACCCAAGTGACTTGACCAGAGCCACGCGCTTTAAGGTCACCAATTTGTTCACCTTAACCTCACCTTCTGAAATCACCCATCCTCGTCCATTATCCCTGAAAGTGATGTACACCTTTGACACCACCGGGGTGAGGCTGGAGAACCACCCCTTGTCTCCGGTCATGTGTCGTGAACAACCGAAGTGAATCAACCAAACGTTCTCCATGCCTCCCACCTCATCCTCGGATTCTGATCCCGAGTCATCCTTTTGGCTTTTCTTGCTGCCGGAGTTGTGGGCCATGCCGCAGAAGCCATCCTCTCGTGCAAAGCAACTCAGGCCACTCAGGTTCTTGGAACCGTGCTTCTTGTTCTTGCGCTTGCCGTCGTCGTCGCTGCCACTGGAACTCGACGTGGTGTAGCAGGAACTGGAGTCGACGTCGCTCGCTCCCACCATCGCTCGAGCCTTCTTCTTCTTGTCGTAGCCGCCGCACTTCCTCGACCTCCGCTTGTCCTTGTCCTTGTACTTGCTCTTGTGCTCACACCTTGAGTGGTACTTGTTCTCAATCCTTGGGCGGTGCTTGTACTCATTTTTGGGCTCGTTCTCCTGCGGGCACTCGGTGATGAAGTGTCCCTGCTTGCCACATCTGTAGCACGTGCGCGTGGTCCTTCTCATGTTCATGTGGTTCTCGTGCAGTCTCTCGAATTTCCTGGTCAGCAGGGCCAGCTCGTCCTCTCCAAGCTCGTCAAACTCCTCATCTGGCAAGGACACAAAGGAAGACAGAGAAAACATCCTCGAAGAGAAGTTAGTGTTAGTCCTTCCACCAGATCCGGACACAAGAGCGAGACTATGGGACTCAGTCGGACTCTCAGTCTTGGCTCTCAAGCCAAGATCAACCTCCGAGGACCTGAGCTTAGAGAACAGCTCATCCAGCGTCAAGGTATCATACACGCTCGACTCCTCAATGGCCTCGACCTTGGCACTCCACACAGATCTGTCCAGTGCATGCAAAAGCTTGATAGCTTGATCATGATCCGTGTATGGGAGCACTGTCACATTGGACCTCATATTGTTCACAATGCTGGTGAAGCGCTGAAACATCACATCAATCGACTCACCGGGGAGATGAGTGAAGTTCTCATACTCTCTCCGGTAAGTGGAAAATAACCGAGCTTGCACCTGAGCATTGCCAACATGTGCATTCTTAAGCTTAAGCCATATCTTTCCGGCCACATCCTCTCCATACACTCGATCAAACTCCGAGGGACAGAGAGCACGGAACAAGTAGTCAACGGCCTTGCTGTTGGCCTCAAACATGTCCCGCGATCCTGGAAGAAGGAAACTGTCTGGAATGACATAGTTAGGATTTTGAGTCAATCCCAGATTAGAGTCCCCTACCCATGCAAAAATGCGCCCATGTGCCTCTCCCACATCTGGTAGTTCTTCCCATCGAAGTGCGGAGGACCCGACCCCTTTCCATAGTCACCCATCTTTGGATCTTAGACTAGTTAGAATCAAAAAGATCCGTAACCAGCTCTGATACCAATTGAAGGACCGGATTAGGCAACAAGAGAGGGGGAGTGAATGGGAGCATATAAAAATTCTTTCTCGAGGGATATAGCTCCTCCAACGAGATGAACACGGCCTCAATCCCAAAATCACTTTCACCACTCTATCCGCACGTTTGCCAAGACCACGTATCCACTGGAGTGCTACTGATCCTAGGAGCAAACCTCACCAGCAAGCAACACAACTACGCACACATAACAGCAGAAACAACACATGGGAAATTTCCTGGCAGGGGCGGTCAGACCGCATGGACAGGGCGGTCAGACCGCCTAGGCCTGCAATTCCCCAAAACCACAACTCGAAGCTCATGACTCCAAATCGACCCAAGATTTCGCCTGGAAACTCCTATGATCAAGGCAAACAAGCTATCAGGGAAAATCACCAGAAAACCAACACTTTCCTCGCGAAACCCCAGGGCGGTCAGACCGCATCCTCTCCAGAAACTGGCCGTGGGTCAACCCTGAACTTCCCTTCACCCGATCTCCTGATTCACTCCATGGATTGCAACGAAACTTCGGGATAGCTGGGTCACCCCATGAATGACCTGTCCACCAAAGGATATCCACCGAAACTCATCCAATCAAGAGGAATCGGGAATCGAAGGCCTCTAGGTCATGAACTCCAAGGACTCCAAAATCCACCCAAATCAAAGGATTTCCCAAGAGATTGATGGGGCAAAATCACCAAGAAAAGAGGCACGAAGACCTCATGTGTGATACCCAACAAGAATCCCTCCAAGAAACCCCTCAAACAAGCCACCATGAAAATTCCCAAAAAGAGCTCCGAAAATCACCAAAAGGGAAAACACCGGGAGACAAAGAGAGACTAGATGAACCACGCCGAAGCTTCTATAGAGCCATGAAAGGTTCATACAAGGTCTAGCAAGCCGCCCGAACATCCAACCCTCTCATAAGATCTCTCACGAAGCTCTCAAGCTAGGCCTAAGGAAAACAAAGGAGGAAAGTAAATGAACTAGGATTCCAAGGGTTGGCTGCCATCTCCTCTCACTTGAGTTTATATGGAGGGCAACCAATGACCAAACTACCCCTACTTACTTAACTTAAGATACAAGCCCACCGAGAGCACTTTGGGAACTTCGGTTGTTTTCTCCATTGGACGAACGCCCGCTGGCCGCAATCCGCTTCATCTCCACGCAAGCCTCACGATCGCGTCACGCGTCCTCCACTTCGAAGCTTCTCGATGTGCTGCGAGCCAGGCGGTCAGACCACCCCCCTTGGGCGGTCAGACCACCCCCCTTGGGCGGTCAGACCGCCCCTCCTGGGCGGTCAGACCGGTCTGAGCAGGCTGATTCGCCCCGTCGAGCCTTCAGCCTTGGCTTTGTGGCTCAGCCAAGTAACCCAGTGGTTTTCTGGCCAAACCACTGCACACCCCGCGTGCAAGCTTCAGTTGTTAGCTGCTACCTTGCACCAGCTCCATCCCTCTCGATGTCGTCTTGCTCTTCTTGCCAGCGTACAGTCTGCACTTGATTCCGTCGGCCACCGCGCACCTCGATTGAAGCCTACTTGTCTCACCGCTCCTGAGAGGTCACACAGACATAGACCTTTCGCACTTGATCTTCACCTGCACGACGCAAATCAAGCTGCAACCTGCACCTACAATACTAGGCTAAGAGTCAGTCCACACAACGTTGTCAATCACTCATCACCAAGGAGCGACCATCCACCAGTCCTCGGGCCACATAGGTCCTCAGGGATTCAAGAAGATTGGGCAGAGATCTGGACCGGATTAGTTGAGGCTAAAATGGTAAGATCCCTATACACATTCAAGAAGGCCTCAAACGCCCAGAGGCGCCAATGTAAGCTGCAAAGTTTGCATCAGAAGGTGGGATCATAGTGTGTGGGCACATACCGATCCTTACTTGCTGGAGGGACTACAAGCCGAAGAAGAACCAACAAGATGGTGAACAGACTGAAGACCATCTCAAGAACTACATGGGCAAACTAGCGGTGTGCATATGTCCACTCATCTACTACCATAGTTCTTTACATCCATTCTTGTCGTCCAATTTTCTGATAATTGTGTTGTGCTAGGGGCAATTCGACATGGACACCACCAGTGAGCCTGTAAGGGCGGCATGTAGTGACATGCTGAAGCCGATACAGAGACAGGCGAGGTATCGCCTGAAGCAAAAGTACTTCAATGATGTTCCAGCAAATGCAATCCCAACTAAATCTCATGTGACCAATCTGACCGACGCCCAGTGGAAGGCACTGGTTAACATGTGGTCTTCCCCTGAGCATAGGGTATGATAAAACTTCAACTTGCCACTACCACATTTCCATGTACTGATATATTGTCTTTATTCTTATTTCTTACACGAGTTCATATTATTGTAAAGGCGAGGTGTAGTACAATCATCGGTAATCGAGGAAAGGTCAAGTACCATCAGCGCACAGGATCTCGAAGCTACATTGTACAAGCTAATCTTGTGGTAAGCAGATGAACAAGTCATGTTTTTGCTCTGTAGTTCATTTCATGAACCATTTTTCAATGCTAGCACTTTAATAATTATGCTTGTTTTCGAAACATATTTAGAGGTAGAAGTTTACTGCTGAAGGAGAAGGGATAAGTCCACTTGATTATTTCAAGTCCTTCCACTACAGCAATAATGGCTTCACCGCTCCAGTACAGGCAGCCATTGTAAGTACTTGTCTGCTTTTGCATTCTTCTTTGCAACAATACTAGAGACATGTGTGAGTATTTTATTTTAACCCTTTCATTTTATTTCCTTTTTTAGGCTCGCATGGAACAAATTGTCGCTGAACCTCAAGGTGACCAACCAGGAAAGACTACTGCTAAAGCAGTGGCGGAAGTTGTCCAATCTAGGACTTTTCAGGAGGTTGCTGGCATTCACCCGCCCTTCATGAAAAAGACTATGGTTACTACTTCACTTCAGATTCAGGAAATACAAGCTGGACTTGACAATGAGAAGCAAGGGGGGCACAACTGCGGCAGAAGATTGTTGAACAGGAGGCCGAGATGAGCGAACTGAGATTGAAGGCTCAACAACAGGAGACAACATTGAAGTCTCAAACAGAAGCGCTTGATGTTTTGAAGAAGAGCACAAATGACATGCATAATCTGATCCAAGGCTTGATAAATTTCAGCCAGGTTTATGCTCCTCTCAACTGAAGTGTGGTCCTGGTGAACTTGTGTTGCTGATGACTTGTTGTACGTTTATTCGATTCGATGCTAACTTGATGTATGTTGCACAATTGTACTGGTTGAACTATTCCCTGAATGTGGTGTGAATTATATGGAAGTGGGAAATGTTCTATTTTGTTATCTGATTATGGGCTGGCGATCAGCAGCCAGAATAGTATACAGTGCTCTGTGAAATGCAATATGGGCCGAGGCCCGGGAAAATTCCTGCGGATAATTGCCCAAAATTAAATGTCCCTGCATAATGCAATATGGGCCAAGTTTGTTAGATGGACTAGGGCCCAAAATAAAACAGCCCAATGTAGCGTGCAACAAACATTTAGGGAATGGCCAAAAAAATAACACGAAAACCTAAAACGGGCTAAAATTAGCCCAAAAATATTAGGCTCACAAAGGCTCTTACAAGGACCGGGCCTCAATTTGTGACGAACCGAAATCATCATAACCCCTACCACGTCGGAGCCACGATGGATCTTGGTCCGACGTGGCGCAACCGCCGAAACAGGTTTATGACGACAAGTATTACGAATTTATACACGTCATTAAATTCATGACGCCGCGAAATAAGATATCATCATTAATCGCGGTTTGTGACACTCGATTAATGATGGAGCGTTTTCGTAACAACCATCGTCATTAATCGCGGTTTTTGACGAGAAACACCATTTTTTGTGTCACTAGTCGGCACATACCTTGTAGTGTAATGGTCATCCTATATCAACTTGGCACGATTTTCCATCCATATTAAAGATCATAAAACGATAGGGAAATTTATTCATGGTGATGGAAAACAAAAATTACTACTACCACACACATGCTGAAAATAAATAAAAACAGAAAATGCTACGCACACACAAATTTGCATAAAACTTAAAATAAAGGAAAGGAGAAGGAGAAGGAGAAATCAAACCAAACTTGAAAGCATTATTTATTTTTCCTTCCTTCACTCTTCCTCCGATGGTTGATCATCCTTCTTTATGATGAAACCAAGCTTGGAGTGCCTCGGAGTATATGGTGGTGTCGAGGTCGAATGAGTGGCTCCTTCGTGTGCCCTTGCGGTTCGGTGTACCGCATGGACGAGCTTCGTGTACTCCTTATGCCTCCAAGGAGCAGCGTGTTGCTCGTCGGCGGTGCCACATCCTCCTCCATTCTTCGTGAGGACTCGGAGATAGAGTGCCTTCGTGAAGAGGTAGATGGCGCCTTCGACGATCATGATCATGTCTTCTTCTGAGGATGATGTTCATGGCCTTCCTCATCATGCCATGCTGCATAAATTCACAAACAACTCTCCTGGGGGTTTCTCGCTGGTAGAAAAATGCACAAAGAAAGTATATGGAAAGGCAAGAATTGTAATGAATTTTTTTGGGATTTTTAGACTTAGGATTGAAGGTCGAATTTTTCTGGGTCGTTCGTAAGGTCTCTGGACTAAGAACTTTGGAGCATGAACTTGCAAATGAGTGGGAAGCTTACTTGAGCAAGATGGGTGCCGGGAGCCATAAAAAGAGGCCAAGCCAGCCGGCCTAGGCAGACCGGCCTGGGGTCCCTGCTGCCCCATTTGCCTTCATTTTTCCCTGAGATGCTCCTTGCTTCCTTGTTGCCTTGTGTCCTCGTGCTCCACGAGAATTCACCGCCCAAATACTCTCGGCCACTCCTTTGTTTTGAATGATGAGATCAATGTCTCACTCCTTTACTTTGTGTCACTTCTTGTTTTCCATGCTTCATGTGCAAAACAAAGTCATTGCTGCCCCCCCCCATGCTTGTCCTTTGCATGTGCCCAAAATGCCAAATGATGGATGCCTTCCCTTGATGCATTAAGGAGCACTAGATGTTAAGAAAACTCAAAATCCTCCCCTTAATCATGTTTTGACGCTAATCACTCCTCTAATTTTGAAAGTTAAAAATTAACTCAGAGCTACCAATGAGTCCAAGTATATTCTTAGAGGAGTTTTTAGGCACCAAAAACAATTGTAAGTCAGAAACTTTTTGACTACCTCTATTTTGGTTGCACCGGGATCGTTTGCTTCCATTGATTGATAGCAAGGTCCTCCGGCTTGACCGTGGGGGTATGGGTTTAGGTTCTAATTTTGGCCAAACATGAGAGAGAAATTTTGAACAAATAAAAACAGTGGGCCTTAGAAAAAGGGGCTAAGAAAAATTCTAAATCTAGAGAAACCGGTGGATGTCAAGTCGAAAGAAACCAAAAATCAAGTTTCCTAGGTTCACACGAGTCCTAGCATGCGTCAAAAATTAAAAATCAATAAGGAACAAAGCGAGGCTCTACTCGTGTGTTTTTAACATGTAAAACAAGCCAACCTTACCATCATGGAGAAGATGAAAGGCTTGGATAGGTTCTGAATTTTTGGTACTAGTTTCTCGATAAGAGGCAAATAAAACATAGGATGGCTCATGTCATTGGTTTATGGTCGGAAAAATCCAAATAAAACAACCGAGCAAATTAAAAGGTTCTTCAAAAACTGTTCAACCACCTAAGAGTTTATAAAATGTCTTGCGTAGCAAATTCTATGACCAACTTACTTGGGATTCGGAAATCTTCCGGGTTGCCCTCCCGTAGCTTTTTTTCTTGATCGGGTTGTCCTCCCGGTAGCTTATTCTTGACTCGACGAATGGGTTCCCTCCCGCCTAGCGCTTCGTTTATAGTCCATAGCTAGACTTCTTCTCTTCTTCACTTCGGATCAATGCTCTTTGTGGATGTTGCAATCTTGGGTACCCACTTCTGCACCATTCTTGGCTTGGGTGCAGGCTTATTTTTCGGCTTAGTCATCTTTTTGGTTTTCACAAGATGGCTTTCTTCTTTGGTCTCGACAGATGCAACAACTTTCTTGATTTCCTTCACTTTCTTCTTTGGCTCTTCCTTACTAATGCGACAATGAGATGGAATATATTTAGCATTGATCATGTTGCATACCTCGAATTGTGGACGAAACTTGAATACACTTCTCTCATCATTGATGTTGAACTTGATCTCCCCCTTGTCAACGTCGATCGTTGCTCCGACGGTCTTGAGGAACAGCCTCCCAAAGATGAGTGGCGGCTTCTCCCTTTCTCCCATCTAGAGAACCACGAAATCGATGTGGATGAAGTGATCTCCAACTTTTATGGGTACATCTTCTGCGATTACCACAGGATAGCAAATAGAGTCGTCACCCAACTCTAGACACATGGCCGTAGGCTCTAGCTCCGGTAGGCAGAGCTTCTCGAACATGTCTCTTGGCATGACACCCACACTTGCTCCAAGGTCGCATAATGCCTTCGTGAACTTGAATGAGCCAATGGAACACGAGATGGTCGGACATCCGGCGTCTCTTTGCTTCTCGGGTCCTTGATTTGCAATAACGACACCACATTCCTCGGACGTCTTGATGTGATCTACCCCGAGTGTCACCATCTCGTACTTGTTGGCAAGTATGTCTTTGAAGTAGCAAGGCTTTAGTGGAGTCATCTTCATGTCTTGGCTCGGCATCTCAAACTTCGGTTCTTGGGTAGTGATCTCCGGAATAGTGGTCACCTTCTCCTTAGTGTGATCTTCTGCCTCGGCGGCGGGCTTAGGCTTCCTTGCTCCGGCTGAATATTCGGGGTCCTCCCTCTCCTTTCCCGAGCGAGTATGAATTGCCTTTGCCGTCTTGGGACCTTGGGGTTGTTTCGGCAATCTTCCTTCATTGCTCATTAGGCGTCCTGCAAGTTGTCCCACTTGCGTTTCTAGCATCTTCATCATGTTGAGCACTTGATGGTAAGAGCTTCCGACCTCCATCACGTTGCTGTCTATATTCTCCAATATTTTGTCAATAGCCTTGAACTTAGTGACAGTGTCCTTGTTGATCTTAGCTTGCTCGTCCATGAAGTCCTTCAATTGTATACGAAGAGGAACCGAATTTTGAATGGACGAGCTTGCATTAAATTGAGGTTTACCTTGCACGTAGCAGAAGTCTGGCAACTCCCCTTTCCTCATGTAGTCGAGCACCTTTACTTCCTCCGGACAATCTCCTTGGACATGGCCGTACTCCCCACACTCCTCACATGTGGATCTTGCTTCTGTGGCCTTTATAGCTTCTATCTTCTCAATCTCCATCTTCTCCATCCTCCTCATATGTGAACCGATATGCCATTCAAGGAATTAGGCTCACATGTATTCATTGAAACACTCCAAAGCTTCTTCAATTGTATCTGTGGGAAATTGAACAAATGTATCAATCTTGTTGCGCAAACTCTGAGTCTTGGCCGGTGAATAATATTTCTTCATGAAGGCCCTCATCAATGCTTCCCAATTTAGTTTGGACTCCGCCAGTAGAGTGTGGAACCAATGCAAAGCTCTTCTAAGTAGCGAAAACGGAAAAAGCCTTGACCTCATTTGATTTTGAGTCACCCCATCCACATTGAAAGTTTGTCATAGTTGAACGAATGCTTGGAGGTGAAGGTTCGGATCCTCCTTACTGGTGAAAGGCGAATGTTGCACCATGCGGATAGTTGAGACCTTGATCTTGAACGGCCTTCCGATGTCTTGAAGGTTTAGGATTGGTAGATCATCGATGTCCGGGGTGCATAGCTCCCCGATCTTGCGCTCCGGCTGTGATTCTTCTCCCATGGGTGGCGGTTGAGGTTGATCTTCCTTTGGACTTGGAGGTGGTGATTCCTTTGGAGATTCCGACGATCCTTTGGCCTCGGCTTTTGGATCTACAAATTTCTTAGCTTGCGTTGCATGTCTCCTTTGCCTGTAAAGTTTTTCTAGATCATCCACAAAAGAAAATTTGGGTTTGTTGGAGAGGTAGCCTTCCATCTCCCGTTAGGGTTAGTGATAAGCAAAATATACAAAAATCTAAAAAGAAAAACTAGGGTTAGTCGAAAACTAGATTAGATTGATTTTTGAGGATTATCAAAGTTAATAGATGCAAAAGAAAAACCAAAAGAAAAACTTTAAAATACTTACAAATGTGATACTAGATCGGATCTTGATTGCTTGTTCCCCGGCAACGGTGCCAGAAAAAGGGGCTTGTTGACGTTTGATTGTCGTTGCAAACTTCGATCCACAAGCATACGGATCACATGGGACCATTTTTCCCTTACATTTAAACAAAAGGTATCAAATCCGTGGAACATGTGCAACGCAAGATTCGATCCAATAAAGCAAGAAAACACTATATTCTTGAGAGGTTTCGAATGCATCTAATCTACTAAACACGAGAGGTAGCGAGAGAAAGCGTAGAGATAACCGATCTAGAGAGTCTAGATCATGACTTTGTTGTAGTTCCAAGCGAGAGATGAAGATAGCAATGTGAATCTCATGAAAAGCATCTTTAAATTGTGGCCTCCGTTCCAATCCTCGAAGGCACCCATCGTACACATTATTGACATCCTGTCACAATGCCCCTGTTTCTTGTGTAGGTGAACCTAAGAGCACGTTCACGAGGAACATATTGAAAACACTTGGTAGATCTGGTATGCACCTCTAGCCACCGCAGCTACAGGAGCACCCTAAGCAATCTATCTTAAGTATAGATTGAGGAAGAAGCAAAACCAAGAGAAGACAAAATCGTAGAGAAGGCACTTGATCGCTAGAAATCAGATTCACAAGAAAGCTTCACCATGAATGATTACATGAACAAGATCACAACCGGGATCCTACCTTGATCTTGATCCTAGCTCCGGAACTCCGACGTGGTCTTCCATGCAAGGTTCCCACGTCGACTAGGAAAACCCTAGACAACTAGCATGACCCTCCTCTTCGAGATGGTGTCCCTCTAGCTTATGTGCTCCTCGGCAGCGGATGACGAATGGCTTGATGCGTGGCTCTTCGCACGGGGAGTATAAATAGCCCGAAGGGGTGCTAGGTCAAAGGGGGTGGTGAATCGAGCCCGAAGTGGGTTGAGCTGGTCGGCCTGGGGCCACTTTGGCCCGTTTCGCCTCCGTCTTTCTTCCAGATGCTTCTTGTGTTTTCTTGAGTTTATGCCGAATTGCATGTGGGTCCTTGACGTTGTTTTCTTCGCAGTTTAGATAAGGGTGCTTAGCGCGTGAACTCCCGCATCTTCTGTTTAGGTTCTCAGAGTTTCACGGCTTCATGCTTCAGTCCTTGGTTCATTTGGAGTCATGTTCACCTCATGTCTTGACTTGTGCCGGGCATCATGATCTTCTCGTAAAGTGCTCGATGAACTTTACTGGAAGTCCTCATTTAGGCGCTTAATTCCTGTGTAAACAATAAACTCCAAAAATCACATGTGAGTGCGAACTTGATATATCATGAGGGTTAGGATCGTTAGTTTGGATATTAAATTAATACCAACATTGAAAGTAAACTCATGGCTAGGTTGACGGAAATTGACTGCCAACAGATCCTGTTTTCGCTTGTTCTTTGGCTTTGGAACACTTGTTGGAGGTTCGCTTTTGTTTTCTTTTCTTTTTCTGTTTTTTCCTAAATTGGTTTCTATGGGTATTGTCAATGCACTCATCAAGGGGGAGATTAAGGACCAGGAGCGTCCGAAGACCAATGGAGGGTCGCTCCTCAGTGATGAGTGATTGACAATGTTGTGTGGACTGACTCTAGGCTTAGTATTGCAGGTGTAGGTTGCGGCTTGACTTGTGGTACAGGTGAAGAATAAGTGTGAAAGATTTATGCTGTGGTGGCCTCTAGGTGATGGAGAGATAAGTAGGCTAGGTTTGATGGACCTGGTGGCCGATGGGGTCAAGTGCGAGCCGCATGGTGCAAGAAGAGCAAGAGGAGGTCGTGGACATGCAGTCGGTGCAAGGTAGCAGTTGACGACTGAAGGCCCGAATAGGCGACCAGAGAGGGGGGGGAGTGAATGGGAGTCGATAAAAATTCTTCACGAAGGATGAACTCGGCCTATACCTCGATTGGCACTCGGATCACTCGCACACACCAAAGAAGTTCTAGACTAGGCACACACAAGCCTACAAGTCCTAGAGGCAAGCCACGAAGCAAAGAGTGGAAGCACTAGACAAGAATCGAAACACTTAGCCAAGTCTGCGAGGCACCAGGCGGACTGTCTGCAAGCACAGGGCGGACTGTCCGTAGGACCCCAGCGGACCGTCCGCAAGCACAAGGCGCACCGTTCGAAAAAGCAGACCGAACCTCTAGTAGCGCACCAGGAAAAACGGACTGTCCGACGGTTCACTACGGACCGTCCGGGCTTCTCTCACAGACTATCCGCCAAACACCTTGCCACCAAAACAAACCAACTCAATAGATCGAACGAAAGGCACACAAGAACACGCGAAGAACACGACGAACAGCCGGACTGTCAGGCTCCTCGCAGACCGTCCGCCAGGTACAGACAGAACAGCCCGAGCTCGAAAACGTGAAGTCAACCCCTCCAATCCATCACCGGATCTCCCAAACCACTTGAGCTCTTGAGACGAGATTTGGGGGAGATGAGAAGCGTCACTAGGTGAAGCTATGCCCCAAAAATCTAGACCTCTAACTCACTAAATCACCGGGAATCGCGGATCACACAAACAACCTCCATGAACTCGGGTTTCTCCAAGAACTCGCGAATCGAAGGGATTTCCTGGCGTTTGAGGGGTCAAGATCACACACAAATATGCACAAGGCATCCACCCATGATCCCCTCAAAGAAATCCGAGAGAAAACGCTCTCAAATCAACGAATCGAGCGAAGAACAAAAGCAACCAAAAATAGCTCCGAAAATGACACGAAAATCACAAAGAGCTAAGAGAAGGAAGGAATCACAACGCCGAATTCTTCCATACATCCAGAGGTCAGAGTCTATAAAAGAATCTAGCCTGAGGAAAAATACTATGAAAAATCCGTCTAGAGCGATTAACCCTGGCCATCCTCCTCTACCTTATATTTATACTTAGTTTGAAGGACCGAATAGGCGACCAGAGAGGGGGGAGTGAATGGGAGCCGATAAAAATTCTTATCAAGAACTTGGCCTAAACCCCCAAAATCACTTCCAAAGAATCATGCACAAACTTGCCAAGATCACGTAGTCACAACGAACCTACTGACCCTAGGAGCAAGTTAGAACAAGTCTAGAATCAAAGCGGAAGCAAGCTTAAAAAGAAACGAGGAAAGGAGCAAGCTAAACCAACTTACTGCAGTGATTGTCGAATCTACCGCCCCAAGGTCGGAACTACCGAAAAAGACTTTTTGTCTGTCGAAAACCCGATATCGGAACTTCCGATGTAGGGTCGGTACTTCCGACCCTCGGTACTACCGGCCCAAGGTCGGTACTTCCGATAAGAGCTTTCTGTCCGGTTTATCGGTACTACCTGGGTCAGGTCGGAAGTTCCGACAGCCTCAGAAAAACAGAGAAAAACAGCCCGCGGGAGAAGGAAGGAAAATCCAAAACTCGATCAAACAATCTCCAAAAATCACGAAACTTTAACCATAGCTTCTTAACAACACAAGGAAGCTTATCCCAAAAGATCTCCTCCAAAACATCAAGGAAACACCACTAGAAAAATTATTTAGGCTATGAACCCAAGAGAGGAGACTGTTTCCTCAAATCGATGGATCTCCCAAACGGCTTGAGCTCTTGAGACAAGATTTGGGGTAGATAAGAAGCGACACTAGATGAAGCTATGCCCCAAAAATCTCGACTTCTAACTCACTAAGTCACCGGGAATCGCGGATCACAAGAACAAGCTCCAAGAACTCGGGTTCATTTAAGAACTCGCAAATCGAAGGGTTTTCCCGGTGTTTGAGGGGTCAAGATCACACACAAAGATGCACAAGGCATCCACCCATGATCTCCTCAAAGAAATCCGAGAGGAAACGCCCTCAAATCATCGAATCGAGCGAAGAACAAAAACACCCAAAAATAGCTCCGAAAATGACACGAAAATCACAAAGAGCTAGAAGGGGGAAATCCTCACAACGCCGAATGCTTCCATACATCCAGAGGTCAGAGTCTGTACAAGAATCTAGCCTAAGGAAATACTCAAAAAGAAGCAGTCCAAAGCAAACTACCGGGGGAGGAAACCCTAGAGTCCAAGAGAGAGAGATCCCATCCACCTCTCCGCTATTTATACGAAGTCCATCAGAGGGAGGTCAATGACCACGCTACCCCTACTGCTTAAATGAAGATACAACCTCTCAGGGGCATTTTGGTCAAGTCTTCATCGGACGGACACGCTTCCACCGTGGCTTCGCTTCACCTCGACGCAAACCCCGCGATCACGCCACGTGCCCTCCGCCTCGAAGCTTCTCGAAGCTCCCGGATCACCATCTCCGTCGCCTCGGGCCTCCGGGCTTGGTTTTGAGGCCCAAACCAAGAAACCGTCCACCGATGGTTTTGTGGCCAAACCACCAAACCCCGCGTGCTAGCTTCGGGCTTCAACCGCTACCTTGCACCGGCCCATGTTCACGACTTCAGCCCGCCAGTCTTGCACCGCACGGCTCGCACTTCACCCCATCGGCCACCGGGTCCATCAAACCAAGCCTACTTGCCTCTCCATCACCCGGAGCCCACCACGGCTAAGGCCTTTCCCGCTTGTTCTTCACCTGCACCGACACGAGTCAAACCGCAACCTGTACCTGCACACTTAGTCAAGCATCAGTCCACACAACGTTGTCAATCACTCATCACTAAGGAGCGACCCTCCACTGGTCTTCGGACACACCTGGTCCTCAATCTCCCTCTTGATGAGTGCATTGACAACACCCATAGAAATCACATAGAGAAAAAGAAAAGAAAACAACCACGAACGCAAACCTCCCAAGCAAGTGATCCAAAGCCAAAGAACAAGCGAAAACTCGATCACTCGCCAATCCAAGTCTCGGCCCCCTAAGACAAGGGCAACGGCTTGACACAGCCGAGACAAAACAAAGCTCTCAAAGAGCACATCACAAAGCACAAAACTCAGGAAAACCAAAGGAGCTCTCCCTGTACATATGCAAACTCCCCCTGAGCAAATGCAACCTCTTCTTCTCAATTTTTCTCCTCACATGCCACATCTCACAAATGCAACCAATTTTTCACAAACACTTCCAATGCATGAAAAATCTCCCTAAATCATGCATAACTCTCCCCCTTGCATGTATATTCTCCCCGTTGTTGAAAATGCATGAATCAAGGTATATGAGACTCTTCCCCTTGTTTTCATGAAAAATGCATGTTAAAGCACATATACAATCTACCAAGCTTCTCAAATATACATAGAGCACAATAAAATGCTACAAATGAGACATAGAGCAAGCAAAGTAGACATGGTGTATCTAGCACATTGCCATCAAGAAGGTAGAGGCATATAAGCTTGTGGCATGGCTAGAAGCAATTTTAAGCAATTTTCACAAAGAAAAAATCATCTCATGAGCAAGACTCTCTTTATATCAATTTGAACATAAATACACTAGATCATCCAAAATTTATGCAAGATCACAAATTCTCTTCACAAGATCATTATAAACGCCCATAAGCTACTCAAGTCATGTTAAAGCCACCGAGCCATGTGTCTACTTCTTAAAATGAGACTTCTCATGGTAGACAAGCATGCTACGGTTTAGCACCCAAGATATGAATATCAAACCATAAAAACATGATTAGGAGCTTATTTTTCAAGCATAAGGCAATTCATACACCAATTTCATTTTCAAGTTTAAACATGGTACATGAAGTGCCTTTGCGGCAAAAAGAAGCTTATGCTCCTTCCCAAGCAAGCAAAAGGGCTAAACATTTACAATGACAAAGGATCTTTGACCCCAAGCAAAGAGAATATGATCCTCAAGCACAAACTGAGCATGATATAAGCATTTAAGCACAAATTGAGCATAGACAAGCATCTACTCATGACAGACACAATTTTAGCATTTTCATCAAAATAAAGCTATCTCAACATAAGCATATGGCAAAACCATCAAGAGCATAGCATTCACATCCACAATTTACCAAACATGCACAAGTCTCACAAATAGCACATCGGTGATCAATGTATATAAGAGAAGCTCAAACCTAGCTCAAGTGATCCAAAGATGGCTATCCTATCAGGTTTTGTACAGAAAGTAAAATGCATGAATGAAATGCAACAAAATGAACATATGACACATATAAACATGGGAAGCTCCAAGACCCAGCTAGAAAGGAAAGCACACCCCAAGCTCACCCCGCAAGTGAGTGAAAGTGATTTGGTCAAGCGGTTTGGTGAAAATGTCAGCTAGCTGGTCTTGGGTAGGGACATAGGACAACGATATGTTTCCCTTCTCGACATTGTCTCTCAGGAAGTGGTACCTCACTTCTATGTGTTTCGTTTTGGAGTGGAGGACAGGATTTTTGGCTACGCTTATCGCACTGGTGCTATCACAGAAAAGTGGAACCTGAGAGCACTCCTCTCCAAAATCACTCATGGTATATGTCATCCAAAGCAGTTGGGAACGACAACTAGCAGCAGCTACATACTCAGCCTCGGTGGTGGATTGGGCTACACTCGATTACTTGCGAGATGACCAAGAGACCAAAGAAGAACCAAGGAACTGACAACACCCAGAAGTCGACTTGCGGTCCAAACGACACCCAGCGAAATCCGCATCAGAAAACCCATGAAGCCTGAGTGTCGAGGAGGCAGAGTACCAAAGACCAAACTCAGGAGTGTAGTTCAAGTACCTGAAAATCCGCTTGACGGCCTGCCGATGTGAAGTCCTCGGTGAAGCCTGAAAACGAGCGCACAGACACACGCTGAACTGTATGTCTGGCCTCGTCGCCGTCAAGTAGAGGAGGGAGCCGATCATGCTCCGGTACTCCTTCTGGTCCACGGGTTCGCCGTCCTCGTCCGCGTCCAAAGCCGTAGTCGTACTCATCGGTGTAGTCAGCGGCTTGGAGTCGTTCATGCCAAACTTCTTCACCATGTCCCTGGTGTACTTCACCTCATGTACAAAGGTCCCGTCCTTGCACTGCTTGATCTGGAGACCCAAGAAAAACTGCAGCTCGCCCATCATGGACATCTCAAATTCCCTGCTCATGTCATCTGCAAATCTGGCAACAAGATCATGAGAAGAGCCACCAAAGATTATGTCATCCACGTATATCTGAACAATCAAAAGGTCATTCCCATGCTTAAGGAGGAACAGGGTCTTATCAACTGTGCCCGTCACAAACCCCTTACTCAGCAAAAAGCCTCTCAACCTGCCATACCAAGCTCTAGGTGCCTGTTTCAACCCATAGAGCGCTCTCTGGAGTTTGTATACACGGTGTGGGTATTTTTCACTCTCAAACCCCGGGGGTTGCCTCACATACACTTCTTCCTCTATCACCCCATTCAAGAAAGCACTCTTGACATCCATTTGGTACAACTTGAACCCTTTAGCCACGGCAAAGGCTAGAAGGATCCTAATTGCCTCCAAACGGGCCACAGGAGCAAATGTCTCCTCATAGTCTATCCCCTCCTTCTGGTTGAACCCCTGAGCCACCAACCTCGACTTGTTTCTCACAACCATCCCATTTTCACCCTCTTTGTTCTTCCACACCCACTTGGTACCTATGGGACAGCAATTTGGCGGTGGATCGACTAACACCCAGACTTGGTTTCTCTCAAAGTTTTCCAACTCCTCATGCATGGAATTCACCCAATTCTCGTCAGACAAAGCGTGTCGAATATCTTTGGGCTCAAACGACGCAACAAAGGCAGAATGAGCGAAATGAGAAGTGTTCCTTGACCTCGACCGTGTAGTGCGTTCATGAAGATCACCAATGATGGTCGACGGTGGGTGATCAACTTGTACTCGCCGGGGAGCCTCACGCCTGGACACAACCTCCCCCTCAACAGCAACCTCCACTCGAACAGCCTCAGTCGTAGTGGGTGTAGGGGATGTTCCATCCTCGATCGTCGTCGTAGTAGTGGAAGTAGCGTGTACACGATCAGCCACGGGAGCACCACCACCATCATCATCCTCGTCTCCATCTCCATCCTTCTCATCCTCAAAGATCCTCACTCCAATCTCATCGTCACCTGCACACTCAAAAGCAGAAGACCTACATGGTTGTGTCTCGTCGAAGGTTACCTCATGATTCGGTTAGTATCAAGATTGAGCACACGATATGCTCTAGAGTGAATCGCATAACCAAGGAAAATGCCATCCGAACATCTAGATTCAAACTTATCCAACTTGCCCTTCTTCAGAATGAAACACTTGCAGCCAAAAGCTCTAAAGTGACTCACCTTGGGTTGTCGGCCATGCATGAGCTCATAGGAGGTCTTCTTCTTGAAAGCACGAAGGAAGATGCGATTTGAGACATAGCAAGCGGTATTGACTGCCTCAGCCCAGAAACGCCTAGGAGTCCTATGCTCATCAAGCATCGTCCTGGCCATCTCACAAAGGGTCCGGTTCTTCCTTTCCACAACGCCATTCTGGCAAGCGACGTATGGAGAAGAGTACTGATGATCAAGACCAAGATCACTGCAAAAGGCATCAAAATGAGAGTTCTTAAACTCCGTGCCATTGTCACTGTGTATAGCTCGAATGGCATCTCCATGTCTCTCATTCTTCAATCTCAAGATCAAGTCCCGAACAAAGCCAAATGTCTCACTCTTATCCTCCAAAAAGAAAACCCAAGAGTACCTCGAAAAAATAATCAACAACCACAAGAACATACCACTTCCCACTAGCCGAGCGAACACGAGCTGGCCCAACCAAATCCATGTGCAACAGCTCACAAGGTCGCTCAGTCATGACAGACGTCAAGGGGGCGTGAGAAGCGGCAACCATCTTTCCATGCCGACAAGAAGCACAAACCAAATCCTTCTCGAATTTCAACTAAGGCAATCCTCGGACAAGATCAAGACCACTCAAGCGGGAAAGCAACTCAAAGCTCAAGTGTCCCAACCTCCTATGCCATTTCCAAAGCTCAGCCGAAACGCCAGCAACAAAGCATCGAGAAGGACCAACAGACTAGGAAAAGTCGGCACGAAAGATTTGACCCTCAAGGACGATCGTATAGACAAGATCGCCTCGAGAATCAAGCACAAGAGAAGCACCCGACTTAAAACGAACCTCAAAACCTTTGTCGAGTAATTGAGATACAACAGGTTAAAACCAAGTGACTTGACCAGGGCCACACTTCTTAAGGTCACCTTGCTACTCACCTTCACCATACCTTCAGCAAGCACTCGTCCTCTCCCATTGTTCCCGAAAGTGATGTACTCCCTCATACTCACCGGGGTGAGGTTGGAGAACCGCCCACGATCTCCGGTCAAGTGTCTTGAGCAACTGGAGGCGATCAACCAAAAGTTCTCCAAACCTCCCACCTGCAATAAAAAATGAGGACGAGAATGAGCAAGCGACTCAACACTGGGGTTAGTACCAAAAGAGTCAAACCAGTGCTGAGCCATTTGCTCAAAAGAAGGGTTAGCAAAATCCATCCTCCCAAAGCCTCTAGGCGGAGCCCTCTCACGCCTACCACTAAAGGACCTGTCACATCTCACTGGAGGAGTACGTGCATCATGAGGAGGAAAACGTGGCCCTAGTCCATCTGAGACCCAAAGCTCTGATCGTGCCTCCCAAACTCGTAACGGTCACGAGAAGGAGCACGTCGAGCCAACTCACCACGCCCAAACCCAACACGCCTGTCTCTCTGAGGGAACACACCTCCACCTCCACGAGTGTGAACTGTCCTCACAAACACATCACCCCTAGGTAGAGGCCCTCTACGAGGCTCAGGCACACCACGAGCAAGGTGATACCTGTCCTTGTTTGCCATCTCCCTAGCAAACCTCTCATCCCTCTTCCTTCAGAAACAGAACTCATCCTTACGCCCATCCTTCCCACAATACTCACAATGGAAGCGGATCGACACTGGTTTAGGCTGTGGCTTCTCTACAAGCTTCTCTCTAGCTTTCTCTCCTGTCTTCCCATCAAAGACACTCCCCTGGGTGCTCACAAACTTGATGGGTTTTTGGTAGTTTTCAGATTTGTGGGGGAACACTGGAGGATCTGGGGTTGTGTCTAGCTTATTTCTGAGATGGTTTGGTTTGGGTGCAAATTTGTTCATTGGTGTGGTATGTGGTGGAATGGGGATCTCTCCGACTTTCTCTTCTCCCTCACCACTCTTCTCACCACACTTGTCAGCCCCCAACGCCTGACCATCAAACCTCTTGAACTGAGCCAACATCAAACTCAATTGTGGCTAATGCCCAGACAACCACCCCATCATTTTTCTCAACTCATCATTTTCATCCTGCAGACGATCAACATAGTGTGCAAGTTCCATGTTTTTCAAAGCATGCATTTCACAGGTTGAACATGATGTAGGAAGAGGAGCTTTTAGTACCGCCTCAAGAGAAACAATTCTAGTGTGAGACTCATCTAGCCTAGCATGCAAAACAGGACATGAGGTACAAGCACCTAGTAAAGCTGGCCTAGACTTCAATTCATCACACTCAATCCTAACCACATCTAGTTCCTCCAAAGTGGAGGCATGCTTCTCCTTGAGGGCAGTCAAATCAGCAAGAAAAACTTAACAATCACCACAATCTATCTCATCAGACACCACAGGAGCAGACTTCAAAGTGACTATCTCATTCCTAGCATTCACAAGCAAGGATTCAAGCTCGGCTACCTTGTCCTTAGCAGCACCCAACAGAGACCTAAATTCCCTCTTCTCCTTGTTGGTCTTTCTAAGCACATCGTCACGGTTGTCAAGCAACTCATTGAGCCTAGCATTCTCCTCTAGCAAGAAGTTGGGATCTTGTCGTACCTCTTCATCGGAGTCGGAGTTCGAATCCGAGCTGTGCTTCCCACCCTTCTTGGAGTGTGCCATGCCACAAAAGCCTCCTTGTGCGACGAAGCTCAGGCCGGTGAAGTTCTTGCCCGTGTGCCGCTTGTCCTTGCGCTTCTCTTGGTCTTCATCGCTGCTCGAGTCCGAAGAAGCATCACTTGATGTCGAGTCGATGTCGCTCGCTCCGGCCACCATTGCTCGAGCGGTCTTCTTCTTGTAGCCGCCACCCTTCTTGTGCCTTCTCTCACCCTTGTCCTTGTGCTTGTCCTTCTAGTCGTTCCGGGAGCGGTGCTTGTTGTAGTCGTGCTTGGACTTGCCCTTGTAGTCGTTCTTGATCTCCATGGCTTCAGGGCATTCGACGATGAAGTGCCCGTGCTTCCCGCACCGCTAGCACATCCCCGAGCTCCGCCTTGCATTCTTGCGGTTCTCCTACATCCGCCCAAACCTCTTGCTCAGCAATGCGAGATCGTCCTCGCTCAGCACCTCAAAGTCCTCATCTGGCAAAGACACAAGACAAGACCTTGACCCGGAGACAAGAGCCAAACTATGAGGATCAGTAGGGCTCTCGTTCTTGGCTCTCAAGCCACGGTCAACCTCTGAAGACCTGAGCTTGGAAAACAGCTCATCCAGCATTAGCGTATCATACACGCTCGACTCCTCAATGGCCTCGACCTTGGCAC
The DNA here is from genome assembly GCA_036936925.1 of Cenchrus fungigraminus. Lineage (NCBI taxonomy): Eukaryota > Viridiplantae > Streptophyta > Magnoliopsida > Poales > Poaceae > Cenchrus > Cenchrus fungigraminus. The sequence goes on along the minus strand of CM072779.1, from coordinate 84,865,535 downwards.
TCCACACAGACCTATCCAGGGCATGCAAAAGCTTGATAGCTTGATCATGATCCGTGTATGGGAGCACTGTCACATTGGCCCTCATGTTGTTGACAATGCTAGTGAAACGCTGAAACATAGCATCGGTCGACTCGCTGGGGAGATGAGTGAAGTTCTCATACTCTCTCCGGTAAGTGGAAAACAAACGGGCTTGCACTTGGGCATTGCCAACATGAGCATTTCTCAACATGAGCCATATCTTTCCGGCCACATTCTCTCCGTACACTCGCTCGAACTCCGAGGCACAAAGAGCATGGAACAAGTAATCAACGGCCTTGCTGTTGGCCTCAAACATGTCCCGCGATCCTGGAAGCAGAAAACTATCTGGGATGACATATTGATCATTTTGAGCGACCTCCCAAATAAGAGTTCCCTTCCCTCACAAAAACGCGCCCATGCGCCTCTCCCACATCGGGTAATTCTTGCCATCAAAGTGCGGAGGACCCGACCCCTTGCCGTAATCACCCATCTTTGGATCTTAGACTGGTTAGAATCACGAAGATCCGTAACCGACTCTGATACCAATTGAAGGACCGAATAGGCGACCAGAGAGGGGGGGAGTGAATGGGAGCCGATAAAAATTCTTATAAAGAACTCGGCCTAAACCCCCAAAATCACTTCCAAAGAATCCCGCACAAACTTACCAAGATCACGTAGTCACAACGGACCTACTGACCCTAGGAGCAAGTTAGAACAAGTCTAGAAGCAAAGCGGAAGCAAGCTTAAAAAGAAACGACGAAAGGAGCAAGCTAAACCAACTTACTGCAGTGATTGTCGGAACTACCGCCCCAAGGTCGGAACTACCGAAAAAGACTTTCTGTCTGTCGAAAACCTGATATCAGAACTTCCGATGCAGGGTCGGTACTTTCGACCCTCGGTACTACCGGCCCAAGGTCGGTACTTCCGATAAGAGCTTTCTGTCCGGTTTATCGGTACTACCTGGGTCAGGTCAGAAGTTCCGACAGCCTCAGAAAAACAGAGAAAAACAGCCTGCGGGAGAAGGAAGGAAAATCCAAAACTCGATCAAACGATCTCCAAAAATCACGAAACTTTAACCATAGCTTCTTAACAACACAAGGAAGCTTATCCCAAAAGATCTCCTCCAAAAGATCAAGGAAACACCACCAGAAAAATGATTTAGGCTATGAACCCTAGAGAGGAGACTATTTCCTCAAATCGATGGATCTCCCAAACAGCTTGAGCTCTTGAGACAAGATTTGGGGTAGATAAGAAGCGACACTAGATGAAGCTATGCCCCAAAAATCTAGACTTCTAACTCACTAAGTCACCGGGAATCGCGGATCACAAGAACAAGCTCCAAGAACTCGGGTTCCATCAAGAACTCGCAAATCGAAGGGCTTTCCTTCAAGATCACACACAAAGATGCACAAGGCATCCACCCATGATCCCCTCAAAGAAATCCAAGAGAAAACGCCCTCAAATCATCGAATCGAGCGAAGAACAAAAACACCCAAAAATAGCTCCGAAAATGACACGAAAATCACAAAGAGCTAGAAGGGGGAAATCATCACAACGCCGAATGCTTCCATACATGTAGAGGTCAGAGTCTGTACAAGAATCTAGCCTAAGGAAATACTCGAAAAGAAGCAGTCCAAAGCAAACTACCGAGGGAGGAAACCCTAGAGTCCAAGAGAGAGAGATGCCATCCACCTCTCCGCTATTTATACAAAGTCCATCAGAAGGAGGTAAATGACCACGCTACCCCTACTGCTTAAATGAAGATACAACCCCTCAGGGGCATTTTGGTCAAGTCTTCATCGGACGGACACGCTTCCACCGCGGCTTCGCTTCACCTCGACGCAAACCCCGTGATCACGCCACGTGCCCTCCGCCTCGAAGCTTCTCGAAGCTCCCGGGTCGCCTCAGGCCTCGGGGCTTGGTTTTGAGGCCCAAACCAAGAAACCGTCCACCGATGGTTTTGTGTCCAAACCACCAAACCCCGCGTGCAAGCTTCGGGCTTCAACCGCTACCTTACACCGGCCCATGTTCACAACTTCAGCCCGCCAGTCTTGCACCGCACGGCTCGCACTTGACCCCATCGGCCACCGGGTCCATCGAACCAAGCCTACTTGCCTCTCCATCACCCGGAGCCCACCACGGCTAAGGCCTTTCACGCTTGTTCTTCACCTGCACCGACACGAGTCAAACCACAACCTGTACCTGCACACTTAGCCAAGCATCTGTCCACACAACGTTGTCAATCACTCATCACTAAGGAGCGACCCTCCACTGGTCTTCGGACACACCTGGTCCTCATAGTTCTCTGGAGGTGGCAAATGACACAACTGCCCCTAGTGCATAAATGGAAGATACACACCCCTCAGGGTCATTTTGGTCCAAGTCAAGCATATTCCCATCGAGCGGACACGCTTCCACCACGGACTCGCTTAGCCTCGACGCAAGACCTGCGATTACACCACGTGCCCCCTGCCTTGAAGCTTCCTGACGCTCCCGGATCACCGTCTCCGTCGCGTTGGGCATTCGGCCTTGGTTTTGAGGCCCAAACCAAGAAACCGTCCTCCGATGGTTTTGTGGGCAAACCACCAAACCCTGCGTGCAAGCTTCGGCCTCGAACCGCTATCTTGCACCGCACGGCTCGCACTTAACCCCATCGGCCATCAGGTCCATCGAACGAAGCCTACTTGCCTCTCCATCACCCGGAGGCCGCCATGGCTAAGGCCTTTCGCGCTTGTTCTTCACCTGCACCAACACGAATCAAGCCGCAACATGTACCTACACACTGAGCCAAGCATCAGTCCACACAATGTTGTCAATCACTCATCACTAAGGAGCGACCCTCCATTGGTCCTCGGACACACCTGGTCCTCAATCTCCCCCTTGATGAGTGCATTGACAACACCCATAGTAACCAATATAGAGAAAAAGAAAAGAAAACAACCACGAACACAAACCTCCAAGCAAGTGATCCAAAGCCAAAGAACAAGTGAAAAACAAGATCACTCGCTAGACCAAGTCTCGGCCCCCTAAGGCAAGGGCAACAGCTCAACACAGCCGAGACGAACAAAGCTCACAAAGAGCACACCACAAAGCACAAAACTCAGGCAAACCAAAGGAGCGCCCCCTGCACATATGCAAACTCCCCCTGAGCAAATGCAACCTCTTTTCTCAATTTTTCTCCCCACATGCAAAATCTCACAAAATCTCCACAAATTTCTCCCTTGCATATCAATCTCTCCCCCTTGTTGACAATGCATGAATCAAGGTACCATGAAAGTGCACAAATGCATGTCACGGCATATACAATCCACCAAGCTTCTCAGATACACAAAGAGCACAACAAAATGCTATAAATGAGACATAGAGCAAGCAAGGTAGACATGGTGTAGTTAGCACATTGCCATCAAGAAAGTAGAGACATAGAAACATGTGACATGGCTAAAAGCAATTTTAAGCACATTTTCACAAAACAAAATTCATCTCATGAGCAAAGCCCTATCCATGGCAATTTGAGCAAGAATGAACTAGATCACACAAAGCTCATACAAGATCTCAAGTTCTCATCACAAGATCATGGCAAACGCCCATAAGCTACTAAATGTCATGTCAAAGCCACCGAGCCATGTGTCTACTTCTTAAAATGAGACTTCTCATGGTAGACAACATGCAACGGTTTAGCACCCAAGATATATACATCAAAGCATAAAGACATGAATAAGAGCTCATTTTTCAAGCATAAGGCAATTCATACACCAATTTCATTTTCAAATTTAAGCATGGTACATGAAATGCCTTTGCGGCAAAAAGAAGCTTATGCTCCTCCACAAGTGAACATATGGGCTAAACATTTACCATGACAAATGGGTCTTTGACCCCAAGCAAAAAGAGCATGATACTCAAGCACAATGTAAGCATGATATAGGCATTTGAGCACAAATTGAGCATGGAAAAGTATCTTCTCATGAGTGAAGCATTTTTAGCATTTTCAAAAAAAGGAAGTTGTCTCAACATGAACATATGACAATACCATCAAGAGCATAGCATTCACATCACCATTCCCAAAGCATACACATATCTCACATATAGCACATCATAGTGATCAAAGTATATAAGAGAAGCTCATCCTACCACAAATGATCCAAAGATGGCTATCCTACCATGTTTTGTACAAAAAGGAAAATGCATGCATGGAATGCAACAAATGATACATATATACATGAGAAGCTCCAAGATCCAGCTAAAAAGGGAAACACACTCCAAGTTCACCTCACAAGCGTGTGAAGGTAACTTGGTCAAGTGGTTTAGTGAATATGTCAGCTAGCTAATCTTGGGTAGGTACATAGGACAACGAAATGTTCCCTTTCTCAACATTGTCCCTCAGAAAGTGGTATCTCACTTCGATGTGTTTAGTCTTGGAGTGAAGGACTGGGTTTTTGGCTACACTTATGGCATTGGTGCTGTCACAAATGAGTGGAACCTGGGAGCACTCCTCACCAAAATCGCTCATAGTGTAGGTCATCCATAGGAGCTGGGAATAACAACTGGCTGCAGCAACATACTCGGCTTCTGTAGTGGACTGGGCTACAATGGATTGCTTGCGAGATGACCAAGAGACCAAAGAAGAACCAAGAAACTGGCAACAACCCGAGGTAGACTTGCGATCCAAACGACACCCAGCAAAATCAGCATCGGAGTAACCATGAAGTCTGAGTGTCGAGGAGGAAGAATACCAAAGACCAAACTCAGGAGTGTAGTTCAAGTACCTAAAAATCCTCTTGACGGCCTGTCGATGTGAAGTCCTTGGTGAAGCCTGAAAATGAGCGCACAGACACACACTGAACTGTATGTTCGGCCTCGTCGCCGTCAAGTAAAGGAGGGAGCCGATCATGCTCCGGTACTCCTTCTGGTCCACGGGTTCGCCATCTTCATCCGCGTCCAAAGCCGTAGTGGTACCCATCGGTGTAGTCAGCGGCTTGGAGTCATTCATGCCAAACTTCTTCACCATGTCCCTGGTGTACTTCGCCTAATGTACAAACGTCCCGTCCTTGCACTGCTTGATCTGGAGCCCTAGGAAAAACTGCAGCTCGCCCATCATAGATATCTCAAATTCCCTGCTCATATCATGTGCAAATTTGGCAACAAGATCATGAGAAGAGCCACCAAAGATTATGTCATCCATGTAAATCTGAACAATCAACAGGTCATTTCCATGGTTAAGAAGAAACATGGTCTTCTCAACTACGCCCATCACAAACTCCTTACTCAGCAAAAAGCATCTCAACCTGCCATACCAAGCCCTCGGTGCCTGTTTCAACCCATAAAGCGCTCTCTGGAGTTTGTATACATGGTGTGGTTATTTTTCACTCTCAAACCCCGGGAGTTGCCTCAGATACACTTCTCCCTCTATCACCCCATTCAAGAACGCACTCTTCACATCCATTTGGAATAACTTGAACCCTTTAGCCACGACAAAGGCTAGAAGGATCCTGAGTGCCTCCAAACGGGCCACAGGAGCAAATGTCTCCTCATAATCTATGCCGTCTTTCTAGTTGAACCCCTGAGCCACCAACCTCGACTTGTTCCTCACAACCATCCCATTCTCACCTTCCTTGTTCTTCCACACCCACTTGGTACCTATAGGACGGCAATTTGGTGGTAGATCAACTAACACCCAAACTTGGTTTCTCTCAAAGTTCTCCAACTCCTCATGCATGGTATTCACCCAGTTTGCATCAGACAAAGCGTGTCGAATATCTTTGGTCTCAAACGAGGCAACAAATGAAGAGTGAGCAAAGTGAGAAGTATTCCGTGACCTCGACCGTGTAGTTCATTCATGAAGGTCACCTATGATCGTCGTCGGTGGGTGATCCACCTGTACACGCTGAGGAGCCTCTCGCCTAGACACAATCTCCCCCTCTGCAGCAGCCTCCACTCGAACAGCCTCAGTCGTAGTGGGTGTAGGGGATGGACCATCCTCGATCGTCGTCGTCGTAGTGGAAGTAGCGTGTACACGATCAGCCACTGGAGCATCACCACCATCATCTTCGCCTTCATCTCCATCCTTCTCATCCTCAAAGATCTTCACACCAATTTCCTCGTCACCTGCACACTCAAAAGCAGAAGAGCTACATGGTTGTGTCTCGTCGAAGGTTACCTCGCAAGCCTCCATGATTCGGTTAGTGTCAAGGTTGAGCACATGATATGCTCTAGAGTGAATCGCATAACCGAGAAAGATACCATCCGAACATCTAGCCTCAAACTTATCCAACTTGCCCTTCTTCAGAATAAAGCACTTACAACCGAAAGCTCTAAAGTGACTCACCTCCTCCCATGCATCAGCTCATACGAAGTCCTCTTCTTGAAAGTATGAAGGAAAATGCGATTCGACACATAGCAAGCGGTATTGACCGCCTCGGCCCAGAAACGCCTAGGAGTCCTATGCTCATCAAGCATCGTCCTGGCCATCTCACAAAGGGTCTGGTTCTTGCTCTCCACTACGCGAGAAGAGTACTAATGATCGAGACCAAAATCACAACTAACGACATCAAAATGAGAGTTCCTGAACTCCGTGCCATTGTCAATGCGTATAGCTCGAATGACATCACCATGTCTCTCATTCTTCAACCTCGAGATCAAGTCCCGACCAAAGCTAAATGTCTCGCTCTTATCCTCCAAAAAGAAAACCCAAGAGTACCTCGAGAAATCATCTACCACAACCAACACATACCACTTCCCACCCACAGAGCGAACACGAGCTGTCCTAACCAAATCCATGTGCAACAGCTCACAAGGTCGCTCGGTCATGACCGCAGTCAGAGGGGCGTGAGAAGCGGCAACCATCTTTCCATGCCAATACGGAGCACAAACCAAATCCTTCTCGAATTTCAACTTTGGCAATCCTCGGACTAGGTCTAGGCCACTCAAGCAGGAAAGCAGCTCAAAGCTCAAGTGTCCTAGCCTCCTGATGCGGACATCACCGACGACAGGAGTATATCTCCTCCAGCAGCACCCCAGGCGCCACCTGCACAGACTCGGGCGCCATTGTCGCCTCCACTTCAAGCCCAGGCACCACTTCCGCCAACTAGGCCAATTACTCGGGCTCGTGCGAAGGAATTGAATTACATCATGCTGTTAAAGAACGAAGGCCCAGAAGAATAAAGCTGGCCCAACAGGAGGTCAAAGTGCGGGTGCACTAGGGCTGTGAATAGTAGCGCGGTACCGTTCACGGGCGGGCGTGAATAGTACCCGCGGTACTGTAGCGCGGCACTGTTCACGCCCTCGTCCCGCCGCCAGGGCTGCGTCCCCTCTATTTAGATAGACCCCTCTTTTGTTTTCAGACTTGAGTTTTATTTTACATCTAGCTTTAGCTACACCAGAACACGCACAAATACGTGCTGTCCTCTGTGATTCAGAACTCCACCTTCGAGTGATATTAAGATTGCTCGCCTCAGATTCTTGTTCGTTCTTCGATTGCGTACAGGAATTGATCTTCGTGATCAGGCTGATCTTGCGCCGGCAAGGTTGGTAACCATCGGGAGTTGGTTCAGCGATTGCATTGGCGCTTCGAGTCTCGCTCGTCGTAGTCGGATCGTGAGGTTCAACAACCACCAGATCGAAGTTATCTCCACTCACCGAAAGATCGGGCACTCCGCCTCTATCACCTCCTATTCCACTTCCAAAGCTCAGCCAAAACACCAGCAACAAAGCATCAAGGAGGACCAACAGACTGGGAAAAGTCGGCACGAAAAATTTGACCCTCGGGGACGATCGTACGGACAAGATCTCCTCGAGAATCAAGCACACGAGAAGTGCCCAACTTAAAGCGAACCTCAAAACCCTCGTCAAGCAACTAGGAAACTGACAATAGGTTAAAACCAAGTGACTTGACCAAAGTCACACTCTTCAAGGTCACCTTGCTACTCGCCTTCACCATACCTTCAGCAAGCACTCGTCCTCTCCCATTGTCCCCGAAAGTGATGTACTCTCTCATACTCACCGGGGTGAGGCTGGAGAACCACCCACGATCTCCGGTCATGTGGCGCAAACAACCGGAGTCGATCAACCAAAAGTCCTCCAGGCCTCCCACTTGCAAATCAAAAATGAGAACGAGAATGAGCAAGCGACTCAACACTAGGGTTAGTATCAAAGGAGTCAAACCAGTGTCGAGCCATTTGCTCAAACGAAGGGTTAGCAAAATCCATCCTATCAAAACCTCTATGCGGAGCCCTCTCATGCCTACCACCGAAGAACCTATCACGTCTCACTAGAGGGGAACGCGCACCACGAGGGGGAAAATGTGGCCCGTAGTTCCTTTGAGAACCAAAACTATGATCGTGCCTCCCAAACTTGTAACGATCACGAGCAGGAGCACGTCCAGCAAACTCACCACGCCCAAACCCAACACGCCTATCTCTCTGAGGAAAACCACCACCACCACGAGTGGGAACCGTACGCACAAACCCATCACCTCGAGGTAGAGGCCCTCTACGAGGCTCAGGCACACCATGAGAGGGGTGGTACCTGTCCTTGTTTGCCATCTCCTTAGCAAACCTCTCATCCCTTCTCCTCGTAAAACAGAACTCATCCTTATATCCATCCCTCCCACAATACTCACAATGGAAGCGGACTGGCTGTGGCTTAGGCTTTGGGCTTCTCAACAGCTTTTTCTCCTGGCTTCTCCCCACAGACATTCCCCTTTGTGCTCACAAACTTTATGGGTTTCTGGTAGTTTTCTATCTTGTGGGGGAACACTGGTGGATCTGGGGTTGTGTCAAGCTTGTTTCTGAGGTGGTTTGGCTTGGGTGCAAATTTGTTCATGGGTATGGTGTGTGATGGGATAGGAATCTCCCCAACCTTTTCTCCTCCCTCACCACTCTTCTCACCACTCTTCCCAGCCCCAATGCCTAACCATCAAACCTCTTAAACTCAGCCAACATCAAACTCAACTGTGGCTCATGCCCAGACAACCAACCCATCAATTTCCTCAACTCATCATTCTCATCCTGCAAACGGTCAACATAATGCGCAAGTTCCATGTTTTTCAAAGCATGCATTTAACAGGTAGAGAATGATGTAGGAATAGGAGCTTTCAATGCAGGCTCAAGAGAAACTATCCTATTATGAGATTCATCTAGCCTAGCAAGCAACACAGGACAAGAAGTGCAAGCACCTAACAAAGCAGGTCTAGATTTCAACTCATCACGCTCTATCCTAAGCACATCTAGTTCCTCAAGAGTTGAGGCATGCTTCTCCTTGAGAGCAGTCAAGTCAGCCAGGAAAACATTGCAATCATTACAATCAACCTCATCAGAAACAATAGGAGTAGCTTTCAAAGAATCTATCTCTGTTCTAACATCAACAAGCAAAGACTCAAGCTCAACTATCTTGTCCTTAGCATCACCTAGCAAAAACCGAAACTCTATCTTCTCCTTGTTGGTCTTCCTAAGCACATCATCACAGTTATCAAGCAACTCATTCAGCCAAACGAGCACTAGAACACATTGGCCCTCATGTTGTTCACAATACTGGTGAAGCGCTGGAACATCACATCAATCGACTCACCGGGGAGATGAGTGAAGTTCTCGTACTCTCTCCGGTGAGTGGCAAACAAACGAGCCTGCACCTGAGCATTGCCAACATGTGCATTCTTAAGATTAAGCCAAATCTTTCTGGCCACATCCTCTCCATACACTCAATGAAACTCCGAGGCACAGATAGCACGGAACAAGTAATCAACACCCTTACTGTTGGCCTCAAACATGTCTCGTGATCCTGGAAGAAGGAAACTGTCGGGAATGACATAATGTGGATTTTGGGTCACTTCCCAGATCAGAGTCCCCTTCCCACGCAAAAACGCGCCCATGTGCCTCTCCCACATCTGGAAATTCTTGCCATCGTAGTGCGGAGGACCCGATCCCTTTCCATAGTCACCCATCTTTGGATCTTAGACTGGTTAGAATCATGAAGATCCGTAACCAGGTCTGATACCAATTGAAGGACCGAATAGGCGACCAGAGAGGGGGGAGTGAAAAAATTCTTCCTGAATGATGAACTCGGCCTATACCCCGATTGCTACTCGGATCACTCGCACACACCAAAGTTCTAGACTTGGCACACACAAGCCTACAAGTCCTAGAGGCAAACCACTAAGCAAAGAGCGGAAGCACTAGACAAGAATCGAAACACTTAGCCAAGTCTGCGAGGCACCAGGCGGACCATCCACAAGCACAGGGCGGACTGTCCGTGGGACCCCAGTGGACCGTCCGCAAGCACAGGGCGGACCGTTCAAAAAAGCAGACCGAACCTCCAGTAGCGCACCAAGAAAATTGGATTGTCCGACGGTTCACTGTGCACTGTCCGACCGTCACGGACCGTCCGGGCCTCTCTCGCGGACTGTCCGCCAAACACCTTGCCACCAAAACAAACCAACTCAATAGATCGAACGAAAGGCACGCAAGAACACACGAAGAATACGATGAACAGCCGGACTGTCAGGCTCCTCGCGGACCGTACGCACGGGGCTCGCGGACTGTCCGCCAGGCAGGAACAGAGCAGCCCGAGCTCGAAAACGCGAAGTCAACCCCTCCAATCCATCACCGGATCTCCCAAACCACTTGAGCTCTTGAGACAAGATTTGGGGGAGATGAGAAGAGTCACTAGGTGAAGCTATGCCCCAAAGATCTCGACCTCTAACTCACTAAATCACCGGGAATCGCGGATCACACGAACAACCTCCATGAACTCGGGATTCTCCAAGAACTCGCGAATCGATGGGATTTCCCAGCGTTTGAGGGGTCAAGATCACACACAAAGATGCACAAGACATCCACCCATGATCCCCTCAAAGAAATCTGAGAGAAAACGCCCTCAAATCAACGAATCGAGCGAAGAACAAAAGCAACCAAAAATAGCTTCGAAAATGACATGAAAATCACAAAGAGCTAAGAGAAGGAAGGAATCACAACTCCGAATTCTTCCATACATCCAGAGGTCAGAGTCTATACAAGAATCTAGCCTAAGGAAAAATACTACGAAAAATCCGTCCAGAGCGATTAACCTTGGCCATCCTCCTCTACCTTCTATTTATACTTAGTTCTCTAGAGGTGGCAAATGACACAACTACCCCTAGTGCATAAATGGAAGATACACACCCCTCAGGGGCATTTTGGTCCAAGTCAAGCATATTCCAATCGAGCGGACATGCTTCCACCGCGGTCTCTCTTAGCCTCGACGCAAACCCTGCGAGCACGCCACGTGCCCCCCCCCGCCTCGAAGCTTCCCGACGCTCCCGGATTACCGTCTCCGTCACGTTGGGCCTTCGGCCTTGGTTTTGAGGCCCAAACCAATTAACCGTCCTCCGATGGTTTTGTGGGCAAACCACCAAACCCCGCGTGCAAGCTTCGGCCTCGAACCGCTACCTTGCACCGCACGGCACGCACTTGACCCCATCGGCCACCGAGTCCATTGAACTAAGCCTACTTGCCTCTCCATCACCTGGAGGCCACCACGGCTAAGGCCTTTCACGCTTGTTCTTCACCTGCACCAACACGAGAAGCCGGAACCTGTACCTACACACTGAGCCAAGCATCAGTCCACACAATGTTGTCAATCACTCATCACTAAGGAGCGACCCTCCACTGGTCCTCGGACACACTTGGTTCTCAACGACCGAAGCTTGCACGCGGAGTTTGGTGATTTGCCCACAAAACCATCGGAGGACAGTTTCTCGATTTGGGCCTCAAAACTGAGCCTGAAGGCCCAACGTGATGGAGACGGGGATCTGGGTGCGTCGGGAAGCTTCGAGGTGGGAGGCACGCGGCGTGATCGCCGAGCTTGCGTCGAGGTGAAGTGTGGTTGCAGTGGATGTTTGTCCGCTTGATGGGAATATTCGAAGACTTGACCAAAATGCCTCTGAGGGGTGTGTATTTCCTTTTATGTTGTAGAGTTAGTGTGGTCATTTGCCTCCTCTGGAAGACTTCATATATATAGTGGAGAGGTGGATGGCATCTCTCTCTCTCTCTCTTGGCTCTAGCTCTCTCTCTCTCTCCCCGAATGATTTGCTTCCATTTCCTTTGATCCATAGGCTAGACAATCTTTGTTTTGACTCTGACCTCTGGATGTATGGAAGAATTTGGCATTGTGATGCTATCTCCTTCTTAGCTCTTTGTGATTTTCGTGTCATTTTCGGAGCTATTTTTGGTGGTTTTCGGGTTGAACTGTGTTCATCGGTTGCTGGGTGTTTTTTCCCGGATTTCATTGAGGGGATCATGGGTGAGTGCCTTGTGCCTCTTTGTGGATGATCTTGACCCCTCAAACACCAGGAATCGCCTTTGATTCATGAGTTTCGAAGTAGCCCGAGGTGGTAGCTTGTGTGCACGAGATTTGCGACTCCGGTTGGTTGGATTGGTTTGAAGCTCCAAGATTTTAGGCACAGCTTCTCCAAGAGACGCTTCTCATCTACCTAATATTTGGGCTCAATCCATCCAGCGGTTTGGTAGATCTGTCGATCGAAAGTTGGGGTTGACCTCGCGGCCAGGCATGCGCGTGCATTCTGTAGAACGCACAGACACTCCATGACCCCCATACGGACAATTCGTTGAGTTCGTCTCGTGTTCTTGTGAGTTCGTGGTTTGATCTGTTGGAGTTCAGTTGATTTTTCAGAAGGTATTTGGCGGACAGTCCGTCCGTGGGTCTCGGAAATCCGTCCTACCCAGACAGTTTGTGATGGAAGATTGGATAGTCCATGAGGAAGAGGTGTGTCTCTGGAGGTTCTGTTAGCAAATACGGATAGTGCATCTATTCCATACGGACAGTCCGTCCTGCTATGACAGATGGTCTGTCCTAGGCCTCACATAACTGCCTAAGTTCTTTGATTCTTGCTTTGTGCCCCCACTCTTTGATTCAAGAATTGTCTCTGGGGCTTGTAGGCTTGTTGTGTGCCTAGCCTTGTGTCTCTCTCTTGTGTGCGAGTACTTGGAGTTGAATTTGGGGCATAGGCCAAGTTCATCACTCTTGTGAAGAATTTTTATCAGCTCCCATTCACTCTCCCCTCTCTGGTCACCAAATCGGTCCTTCAAACCTACACAAATGCAACAAACAAACTACCCAAAAGCACTTCAGCTTCCACTTTAGTCCTTGTCGAAGTCTGTCAGGGGGTGAGACCTGGACAGATCCGCTAGGGGGTTACCCTAGAGGTTTGCAGGTTAATGGAGGATCGGGACCTAAGAGCGTAGGTGGTAGTCCACGTGGTGAACTCGGAACTAGGCGAGTATGGTGATGAAAACAGGGAGACAAGGGTTTAGACTAGTTCAGACCTCCGGAGAGTAAAACCCTACGTCCAGTTGTGGTAGATTATGCGGGACGATGAAGATGAGATATCCCCTTGAATGGAGTCCTTGGCCACCTTATATGGGGAGGACGGACTAGGGCTTCCATTCAAGGTCGGTGGACCCATGTCTGGGTCGGTTACAATTGCGGGAAGCTTATCTCCCGGATTACAAGGAGTATCCCATGATACTCGGAGCTACAGGAGGTGGTGGACCGCGTCCTATGTCTTGACTTGCACGCCAAGTGTCGCGGGTCTTCCGTGATCTTGATAAGGTCGCCCGAGGTCGTCGGAGTAGCGGATAAGGTCGTTGCGCCCACTTTGCAGGTCGGCAGGTCTTCTAGAAGGTCGGGTCCACTTGTCAGGGACCTCTGGTGATAGAGGGGGAGTGCCCGATCTTTCGGTGAGTGGAGATAAATCCGATTTGGTGGTTGTTGACCCTCACGATCCGACTACGACGAGCAAACTCGAAGCGCCAACGCAATCGCTGAACCAACTCCCGATGGTTACCAACCTTGCCGGTGCAAAGTCAGCCTGATCACGAAGATCGTTTCCTACACGCAATCGAAGAACAAACAAGAAAAAGAGGCGAGCAATCTTACTATCACTCGAAGGTGGAGTCTGCAATACACGAAGACAGCGCTATGTGGCTGTTCGGTTGTAGCTAAAGCTAACTTGTAAAACAAACTCAAGTCTGAAAACAAAAGAGGGGTCTATCTAAATAGAGGGGACGCAGCCCTGGCGGCGGGAGGGGGCGTGAACAGTGCCGCGCTACAGTACCGTGGCTACTATTCATGCCAGCCCGTGTGCACCCGCACTTGGACCTCCTGTTGGGCCAGCTTTATTGTTCTGGGCCTTCGTTCTTTAACAGCATGATGCAATTCAATTCCTTCGCACGAGCCCGAGTAATTGGCCCAGTTGGCGGAAGTGGTGCCTGGGCCTGAAGTGGAGGTGACAATGGCGCCCGAGTCTGTGCAGGTGGCGCCTGGGGTGCTGCTGGAGGAGATATACTCGTGTCGTCGGTGATGTCCGCATCATCCTCCCCTTCTTGAACTGAAGTCGTCCTCGACGACAATTCCTCATCTTCGCCCGCATAAGGTTTCAAATCTGCAACATTAAAACTAGTGGAAACACCAAATTCCGCAGGCAGGTCAAGAACATAAGCATTAGCATTAATTTTGGTTAGCACTTTAAAAGGACCAGCAGCACGAGGCATCAATTTAGAACGGCGCAAAGCAGGAAAATGATCCTTTCGTAAATGCAACCAAACCATATCACCAGGTTCAAAAGTAACAAGTTTTCTACCTTTACTACCTGCAACTTGATACTTAGCATTAGCAGCAGCAATATTTTGTTGAGTTTGTTCATGCAGATTAATCATTTGTTCAACATGTGCAACAACATCTATGTGCGAGGCGTCCTCAGCATCAAGCGAAAATAAATCAATAGGAGCCCGAGGAATGTAACCATACACAATCTGAAAAGGGCTCATCTTTGTAGAAGAATGTGTTGCATGATTATAAGCAAACTCAACATGAGGCAAACAATCTTCCCAACGTGTCAAATTTTTATCTAAAACAGCTCTAAGCATGGTCGACAAAGTCCTATTAACCACGTCAGTTTGACCATCAGTCTGAGGGTGACAAGTTGTACTAAACAGCAATTTAGTTCCTAATTTATTCCAAAGTGATCTCCAAAAATGACTGAGAAACTTAGCATCACGATCAGAGACTATTGTATTTGGAATACCATGCAAACGAATAATCTCTCTAAAGAACAAATCAGCAACACTGCTAGCATCATCAGTCTTATGACAAGGTATGAAATGAGCCATTTTGGAGAAACGATCAACAACCACAAAAATGCTATCCCTCCCCTTCTTAGTTCTAGGCAATCCCAAAACAAAATCCATCGAAATATCAAGCCAAGGAGAAGTAGGGACAGGCAAAGGCATATACAAACCATGGTTATTCGAACGTGACTTAGCTTTCTGACAAGTAGTGCAACGTGCAACAATACGCTCAACGTCTTTACGCATCCGGGGCCAAAAGAAGTGGGCAGCCAGCACCTCATGCGTCTTGTAAACGCCAAAGTGCCCCATGAGACCGCCTCCATGCGCTTCCTGCAACAACAATAGACGAACCGAACTAGCTGGAACACACAGCTTGTTAGCGCGAAACAGGAACCCATCCTGTAAGTGAAATTTGCCCCATGGTTTCCCATTAAGACAATGAGCGAAAACATCTTTAAAATCAGCGTCGTCTACATATAGATCTTTCACAGTTTGCAAGCCAAAAATTTTAAAATCTAACTGTGACAGCATAATATAGCGACGAGACAAAGCATCAGTAATAATATTATCCTTCCCGTTCTTGTGTTTTATAATGTAAGGAAAGGACTCAATAAATTCTACCCATTTAGCATGACGATGGTTCAGATTTGTTTGGGTACGAATATGTTTCAAAGCCTCATGATCAGAATGAATTATAAACTCGCGATGCCAAAGATAGTGCTGCCATGTTTGTACGCACTAAAGCATAAAGTTCCTTATCATAAGTTGAGTATTTCAAGCTAGCACCACTTAATTTCTCGCTAAAGTAAGCAACCGGTTTACCTTCTTGTAATAAAACAGCACATAGCCCAATACCACTAGCATCGCATTCAAGCTCAAAAACTTTAGAAAAATCAGGCAACTGCAAGAGAGGAGCGTGGGTTAACTTATCTTTCAATGTGTTGAACGCTACCTCCTGTGAATCACTCCAAGCAAAAGGTACATCTTTCTTTGTAAGCTCGTGTAGAGGTGCTGCAATGGTGCTAAAATCACGGACAAAACGGCGGTAGAAACCTGCAAGGCCAAGGAAACTCCGAATCTGTGTAACCGTCGTCGGTGTAGGCCACTCCCGAATGGCATCAACCTTGCTGCTGTCCACCTCAATACCCTGTGGAGTAACAACATAACCAAGAAACGAGACACGTTGTGTGCAAAAGATGCATTTTTCAATGTTAGCAAATAAATGGGCAGCCCGCAACGCGTCAAAGACAACACTCAAATGTTCTAAATGCTCTGCCATAGACTTGCTGTAAATCAAGATATCATCAAAATAGACAACGACAAACAATCCTATGAAGGGCTTCAGAACTTCATTCATCAAGCGCATAAAAGTGCTGGGAGCATTAGTCAAACCAAACGGCATAACCAACCATTCATATAAGCCAAATTTTGTTTTAAAAGCCGTTTTCCATTCATCTCCCAATTTCATTCTAATCTAGTGGTAACCACTACGCAAATCAATCTTAGTAAAAAGAATGGCACCACTAAGCTCATCTAGCATATCATCAAGGCGTGGTATTGGGTATCGATAACGAATGGTGATGTTATTAATAGCACGACAGTCTACACACATACGCCATGAACCATCTTTCTTAGGAACAAGTAACACAGGAACCGAGCAAGGGCTAAGAGACTCACAAATGTAACCCTTATCAAGCAACGCCTGCACCTGGCGCTGAATCTCTTTTGTCTCATCCGGGTTTGTACGGTACGGGGCGCGGTTTGGAAGCTGGGCGCCGGGAATGAGGTCGATCTGGTGCTCAATGCCACGAAGCGGTGGGAGACCCGGTGGCAAGTCTTTGGGAAAGACATCAGCATACTCCTGCAAAAGGTTAGCAACCGCAGGCGGAATATCCAAAGATGGTGCATCATCAAGGGAAACAAGCACACTAGAGCATACAAGTGCATAGCATGGCAAAGGAGCATCTCGAATATCATCAAAATCAGCACGTGTAGCAAGTAACACATGAGCATTCAACTTAATTTCAGATTTATCAGAAGTGGACGGTGATGGTTCCTGTTCTTTAGCAATTTTAACAGCTCTAGCAAGATCATCTTTAACAATTTGTTCAGGTGTCATAGGATGTATAATTATTTTCTGACCCTTAAACATGAGAGAATAATGATTCGAACGACCATGATGCAAGCTATCAGTGTCATATTGCCAAGGTCTACCAAGTAATAAAGAGCATGCTTCCATAGGAACAACATCACAATCAACATAATCAGAGTAAGCACCTATAGAAAAAGGAACACGCACCGATCGTGATACTCTAATTTTGCCACCATCATTAAGCCATTGAATGTGATATGGGTTTGAATGCTTACGAGTGGGTAACGACAACTTCTCTACCAGCATAGTACTTGCCAAATTGTTGCAGCTCCCACTGTCGATGATGATGTGAATCGACCGCTCCTGCACAACACCCTTCGTATGGAACAAAGTGTGTCGCTGATTCTTCTCGGCTGGGGCAACCTGTGTACTAAGAACACGCTGCACAACAAGACTCTCGTACCTATCAGCGTCTCCCGGATTGACATGTATGTCCGTCTTAGCTGCATGGTCAGTGGCAAGCAAAGTATGTTCAAGTTCTTCTGAATCACTAGCTGAAGAGTACTCACCATTGTCACGAATGAGTAATGTGCGCTTGTTCGGACAGTCCCGAGCCACGTGGCCACGTCCGCTGCAACGAAAACACGTGATATCCCGCGTACGGCCTGTGGTGGGTGCTGCGCCTGTGGGTGGAGTGGCGCCTGTGGCTGGGGCGGCTCCTGCAGGCTTAGCTGTCTTCTCACGCGGTGTAGGTGTAGATGGCGCAGGGAGAGTTGGTGCTGAACTGGACGACAAGTTTCTACCTGCAAAAGTGTTAGAATATGTCCTCGAGCGACGTCCCTGCACTTCGCGTTCAGCTTTGCAAGCAAACTCAAATAATTGGGTCATGTCAGTATATTCTTTATAATCAAGGATGTCCTGAATTTCACGGTTCAAACCACCGCAAAAGCGTGCCATTGCAGCGTCGGGTTCCTCCAATATACCACAAGGAATCATACCTTTTTGCAACTCCTGGTAGTAGTCCTCAACAGACTGAGAACCTTGCTGAAATCACTGCATTTTGTTAAGCAAATCACGAGCATAATATGATGGCACAAAGGGATGTCGCATAGCAGTTTTTAATTGCTCCCAAGTGGTCGGAACAGCAGTAGGATGTTTATTTTTATACTCACGCCACCAAATTAAAGCAAAATCAGTAAATTCACTAATGGCAGCCTTAACTTGAGAGCTAGCAGCAATATCATGACATGAAAATTTCTGTTCAACTTCTAACTCCTAATCAAGATATGCAGCAGGATCATATTTGCCATTAAAGGGTGGAATTTTAAATTTGATTTTGGAGAATGAATCGTTACCAGCAGGGCGGCGTGGTACACGGCGGGCACGACCGCGGCTGTCTCCGGCGTCCTACTTCGAATCATTGCCATAGTCCTTCTGTAACTCTGTGATTGTGGTGTGCATAGCATCGAGTCGGGCCACGAGAGCGTCGAGTGTGGTCTTGGTGGCCGTCTGGGCGAGGTCGAGCTGATCGAAACGGTCGGTCGACGTAGTGATCGTTTCGTCCAGCCGTTCATGTACCGTCCGAATGTCTGTGGCTAGTCCTTCAACTTGTGCTCGCAAGTCTTGCAATGGGTTAGCCGCGCCGCCTTCATCTGCCATGGTTAGCGCAAACACAAAAACAAAACGACGACAAAAACAGGGTGGGACAGCTCACAAGGCGCTCACACTAGTGCTGTTATCAAATTCTTATCCGTTCTTACCACGCACACAGGGGCGACCTGCAACCAACTGTTGGAACGCGCGAAAGATTGGAGGAGCGATTGCCTGGAGAAACAAAATCTGCTCGTCAGAGAAATCTGTGGAGTTTTGGGTAGGCTGCACTCAAATGAAGGATTAGCACAATGCAAACAATAATGCAAAGTTGAAAAGGGGTGCTAAAAGCGTCACAACGCTGCTGATCACAAGTGCGTAAAAGAAGCGAGGGCTGTAGGCGGGGGAAACGAGTGCACGAACGGTAGATGGTGCACGAAACAGCGGCGGGGCGGCGCGGCGCGTGCGGGGGAAGGTGGCGAGGTGCTGCGGCGTGAAACGGCGCGCGTCGGAAAAGGCCTTGCCGAACCGGTCGGGTCCCCTTCTGCTGGAAACGTCCGCTGCCTTTGGTTTTTTTTTTGTTTTTTTTTCTCCTTTTTTTTGTTTTTTTTTTGTTGTGCTTGCCTTTCTCTTTTTTTTATAGGCGGACTCCAGGGGGGCGACAGCGGCAGGCGAAGCACGAGCAGCCGCAAAACGCGAGCGGGGCGGATGGCCACGCGGTGCCGAGCAAAACGCGGCAGGCGAAACGAGCGGCCCACGCGAGCGGGCGGATGGCCATGCGGCGCCGAACGAAACGCGGCAGGGGTGGGACGCGTACGTGGCCCGGGGTCCCGGCCTTTTACGGCACCGCTGCGGCATGCGGTAGACACGCGGTGGCCCGGAGTCCCAGCTCGGCACGGTACTGGTGTGGCACGCGCGGTGTCCCGAAATCTGCAGGGCGAAAACGTGTTGGACTGGGAGTCCGAGGCCACGCGCGTAAGGTGCTGATGTTCAACCGCGACGTGGGGCTTCCTGCGAGGAAAAAGATGTGGCGGCGGCTGGTGGGTGGCGGCTAGGGTTAGGGTTAGGGTGAAAACAAAAAGAAAACACCGAGATCAGCAACGAAAAAACGAAATTAGCACGCCAATTCAACCCCAACACTTATTGAATGAAAGTGCGAGGCTAAAACGGTTTGCTGGGACAAGGTAAAAAATTTTTTGTTTGGTTTTTTGGACTATAGGAAATAAAAACACTCGATAAACTCACCGATCAACCTGGAAAGCTGATACCACTTGATAGAGGGGGAGTGCCCGATCTTTCGGTGAGTGGAGATAAATCCGATTTGGTGGTTGTTGACCCTCACGATCCGACTACGACGAGCAAACTCAAAGCGCCAATGCAATCGCTGAACCAACTCCCGATGGTTACCAACCTTGCCGGTGCAAAGTTAGCCTGATCACGAAGATCGTTTCCTGCACGCAATCGAAGAACGAACAAGAAAAAGAGGCGAGCAATCTTACTATCACTCGAAGGTGGAGTCTGCAATACACGAAGGCAGCGCTATGCGGCTGTTCGGTTGTAGCTAAAGCTAACTTGTAAAACAAACTCAAGTCTGAAAACAAAAGAGGGGTCTATCTAAATAGAGGGGACGCAGCCCTGGCGGCGAGAGGGGAGCGTGAACAGTGCCGCGCTACAGTACCGTTGCTACTATTCATGCCAGCCCGTGTGCACCCGCACTTGGACCTCCTGTTGGGCCAGCTTTATTCTTCTGGGCCTTCGTTCTTTAACAGCATGATGTAATTCAATTCCTTCGCACGAGCCCGAGTAATTGGCCCAGTTGGCGGAAGTGGTGCCTGGGCCTGAAGTGGAGGCGACAATGGCGCCCAAGTCTGTGCAGGTGGCGCCTGGGGTGCTGCTGGAGGAGATATACTCGTGTCGTCGGTGATGTCCGCATCATCTGGGACCCTAGGCGGTGGGGACCCATGGGTACCCATGTCTCTCAAGCCCCCGATCGACGTGTAAGTATAACGGTCGAGGCAAGGTCGCATCGAAGAGTAACGAAGGTGCGGCACCGTCAAGGTCGTGAAGGGTGCATGAGGATCCAAAAAAGAAAAACCCCTCCGATGCGCGCACGAAGTTGAACATCGAGCTCCTGGGACGAAGAACCAGAAGGTCGAAGTGAAGACAAGGCGTCGATCTTGAAGAGCTGCCGACCTGACTGGGTCAGGTATGACGAAGTAACTGCCGCGACCTTCAAAAGGGTCACCATGCCTACCGTAGGTAGGTCGAGTGGAGAAGTAGCAGAAGCAGGCTTCCGTTAGGTCGAGGCGACCTGGAGAAAATAGGGTGTCGCGAGATGCACTAGTGTAGTAGTCCCCCGAGCAGTAAAGTGACCAAAAATGGCCGGTTTGATGCTCAGAAGAAAAAGAAAGAAATAGCCGAACCTACATCCTTCTCCTCAGGGAACAGCACTGTGCTCTTGTGATATCAATCCAATAAGACAAACGCTCCTGAATCTTGCAGAAGTCGTCAGATGCCAGAGCTGACGAGACCTGAGTCATGGGTGCACTGTACGGTCACGGGCCGGCTTCCAGGCGAAGCACAGGTCGCTATCACCCGCAAGAGACAAAAATGCTCCAGAATGCAGTCAGGTAGGGGAAAGGAGTGCCAATGCCTCCCACAGGCAAACAGTGACCTCGTGTCCCACGAGGGTACAGTGATCTTGAGGATGAGGACGCCACGCAAGCTGGCTTGTGGATAAGACCAAATGGCAGGTGCTAGAGGTATAAATAGGCACCCATACCTTGAAGCAAACCGCCCAATCTTCAAAGGAGGACCATGGCCAGTCTGTGTAGCAATATTTCCATGCTAGGGACTTATGTGCGCCCACCAGAGCATAGAGTCGATGTAGTTCATGCTTGAAGCTAGAAGAATGCTTGCGAAGCTCGAAGAACTCGATTAGCCTCTTCTCCCGGTCCCACTGAGGAACCCAGGCGGAGTATGAAGCAGCCGATTCATCGTTGGCCCTGACACTCTGAGGCCCGACATGATGCTGGTGAACACGATGCTCCACCCGGCGAGGCTGGTGTTGAAGCTTGCTCCATTTGGAATCTTGTGGTTAAGCTCAGACTTCATGTTGGGTACCACAGGAAACCTGCTGGAGCTCGAGTAGAGGTGGCTGTGTGGCAGCTGCCTCTACAGTGGCTGTAGAGGTCGTCGAGTAGGTCCTGAAGCTAGAAGAAAGCTTGCGACATGCCTTATTAGTGTAGACTGTGTCGTAAGCACTTTGGAAGGTAACTCAGGGCCACTAATATCTTTGTATCTTGTAATTGGCCAAGGGCCAAATTCCTTGTAGCTTATGGAGCTGTAAATATATTTTTACATGATAAATGTCATGTTTCAAGTAGTTGTAGGGGCGCCCGGGCTGCAATGGTTTGGCTACCAAGGTCCCAGAAGGGCTGAAATAGCACGCCGACCTTCAGGAGGCCTTAAGTAGAGACGGGGAGCCCGTGTCAACCTGAATCGACACGGTCGTTGTGCAGTGACACAACGCAGGTCTCAACCTGTGAACCATAGGTCTAAGCGACCTAGAAGGCAGTGGAGCCTTAGCGACCTCAAGGAGGAGATGTGATCATGACCAGGAGGCCACCAACGGGCAGCGGAGCCATTAAGCACGGAGCCGTCAGTATAAACCAGCCGTAAAGGCTAAGGCAATCCAGTAGGTAGCAGGACCTAGGAGCCAGGGTGTGAACCCGCTGTTGAAGGTTGAGGCGACCTGTCAAGCAGTAGTGCTTTGTCGACCTTGCGAAGAGAATGTGATGGACCCGAAGGTCGTCAGAGATCAAGAGACCTTGAAGAAAATGTTAGTATGGGAGCTTAAGATAGGGCATAACGAGTCCATGGATACCAGGTCGTTGAGCAGAGAGCCAACGGGCATGGATTCCCGCACAGCACGAGCCGTTACTGCATGTGATCGTTAGGTCGAAAGAGCCGTTGAGCGATGTATCTGTTGGGCCGCCGGGAATGCCGCCGAACCCTTAGAAACGTTGGGACGCCACGGCCCATATCGCCGTAGCGGCCCAATTATAAAAGGCTGAGTGAGGGACTGGGGACCCCACTCGCTTCTACTTCTGCGCAATCCTTAGGGTTTCACCCGCTGCTTAGAATCCTCCGCGCGAATCCGCCGGTGCCGCCACAGTTAGATCCGCCGCGCCGCACGCCACCGCATGCGCACGAAATCCTTGGTAGTTTTTAGAGCTAGACCCACCGGATTTGAAGAAGAAGAGATGGTTCTCGAGCTTGCGCCGGTACCGGAGAGCATCTGGGAGCCCTCGACGGTGACCGAGGCGCAACTCCAAGGTCTGGTGGAGCGCGGGCTGCTGAAGCCCAAGGAGCAGGTGGGCTGGAGGCCAGCCGCCGGCGAAGCCTTCCCCTCCGAGGGGAATGGGGAGACGGTCGCCTTCATCGCGCACGTGGAGCGCGGATTCGGAGTACTTGCGGGTGACTTCTTCCGTGGGCTCCTCCACTACTACAGGATCGACCTGGTACACCTCGTCTCCAACGCCATCACCACCATTTCGTCCTTCATCCACTTGTGTGAGGCGTACTTGGTGATACCGCCACACTTCGACCTGTGGCGGTACTTCTTCGAGCTCAAGAAGACGGGGAAGAAGGAGGTTGTCGGGTGCGTCAGCGTCATGCTTCGTCGACACATGAAGCAGGTGTACATCGACATGGAGCTGCCGGACAACACCCAGGGCTGTAGGCGAGGGTGGTTCTACATCGACAACCTGAAGCTAGCGTTGGAGACCAGGTCGGGACTCGCGCCGGTCCCGGTGCCGGAGTGGAGCAACCAGTTGACGTCGCGGGAGATGGACGCCGTCAAGGCGCTGGTGGAGGACCTTCCGACGCTGAAGGCGGGAGGGCTGACCGGCGGCACGGTGGCCATCAGCTTCAGCCGGAGGCTTCTGCAGCCGATCCAAGATCGGGTGCATCCGGCCTACGAGTACTAGGGCCAGGCCGACCCCACCCGCGTGGCGCGGCGCAAGGTCTCCAAGGAGGAGATAGTGGCACGGGTGAGGGACCTGTTCAGCGGGGTGATCCGTAACTAAACCTGCCCCAAGGCGTTTTGCCTGAAGCGCCCCGCCGAGGCTGTAAGTAACTTGTTTCCCCTCGACCTTGGGCCTTTTGCTTGTGTTTTCTTGTTCCTGATCTTTGACGAAGGTCGCCTGATGCAGGATCACGAGGGTGTGTACTGGAGCCCTGCTTCCCTCCCTGACGAGGGTGGGCACAGCTTCAAGGTCCGGGCTGCGGAGGACATCCAGGCACCTCCGCAGGAGTGCATCGACGACTACCTCTCTGACTCGTCGGTGGGAGGTAGTGATGATGAAGACCGCTCCGTGGGGAGTTCTGCACCAATGACTCGGCGCGCGCAGCAAGTTGCTGGGAAGATGCCGGCGAACAAGGCCGCCAAAGTCGTAGCCGCCACCATCGAGGCGGAGAAGAAGAAGAAGAGGAAGAGGAGGGACACCACAGCATTGTCGGAGATGGTGACGGTCAGCGTTGAAGTCGTCACCGACGCTGGCGAAGATAACGACGCAGGGTCGCGTGACGCCGGCGCAAGGTCGGGCGACACACCGGCGACGCAAGAAGACGAGACCCCACTTGGGGCTAAAGACGAGACCCCACTTGGGGCTAAAGACGATCAGCACCCAAAGCCAAGTGCAGAGGGTGTGAGCGACCAAGGGTCGCAGAAGAAACCAAGACGGGTCCCGCACAGGCTGATAAAGCTTGGGTTGAAGCCTGGTGGCAGGTACGTCGTTGAACACGATCTTTATTTGCTCGACCTTTGTGGCTTTCGAAGTACGTCGTGCTGACAAATGTTGCTCCTTGGATAGGGGAACCCCTGCTGCATCAGACAACAGCAAGAACGCCTCGGGCCACGAGGTCTTTGGGTGCAAGCTGGAGAAGGCGTCGGTGGGCCAATCACCAGCGACATCAGGCGGAGATGTTACCAGCCAGGTCCCTGAGACCGTGGGGGTAGCATCGTCTGCGGCGACCAAGGTCGCTGCTCATAGAGCTCAACAGGGGGAAGGTCTTCGGCAGGAGGACCAACCCGAGTCGGCCTGCCGCGGACACAGGAAGCGGAGGCCGAAGGGGGAGCGGGCCCGGCGACATGGACCGGTGCCTCTACTCCGGCACCCCGTGGGAAGAGGACATCCTTGCTAACGGCCGGGACCTTTACGACTTCAAGGCGGCATCGGATACGATCAAGGCGGCATCGCAGACGATCGGGAGGACACTCATGGTGAGTTTTAGTTGCCCTTGGGACTAGGTCTCCAATTCACTCGGATGACGTGATTTGACGACCTTTTGTGCTGATGTAGTCTCTCGTCGAGCAGGCACAGGGCAGGGCAGTCCTGCTGAAGGAGGGCGCCAAGCTTCATGCAGAGCTAGCCGCGGCCCAGGAGGCCGTGCTGCAGGCCAAGATCGAGGCCGCAGGAGAAATCGGTCGACTCAAGAACGAGGCGGCCCTGAAGGACAAGGCGATGGCAGCCTTGAAGGAGGAGCTCAAATCCGCCAGGTTGAAGGCGAAGGAGGCGGAAGACGAGCTGAAGATCGCCGCCGCGGTTATGCCTAGGAGTGCCCTTAAACTTGATGCTTGAAACTTACGTCGTGGTGTGCCATTCTTGACCTTGTTGATTGTAGAGGCCAAGAAGAAGGAGTCCGCCCTGAAGAAGGACCTCAAGGATTCCAAAGACCAGGTGAAGACCCTCAAGGAGAAGACCAAGGAGGTCGAAGCCAGTGAGTATTACTATACCCGGAAGGCTGCATATGAGTTTGGTGTACGTAGGGACCTGGCAATCGACTTTTTCCGGGCAATGCAAACTCTTATTGACCATCAAGAGATGAATGCAAATCTTCAGAAGGAGCTGGACGACCTCAAGGAGGCCGCTGAGTACCTTGTGGACGTCTACGTCCCCAAGGTCGAGGGCGGACCGAAAGAGCTCGCCGCACGGCTGGAGGAGGCAGAAGGTCGAATGAAGACCCTGCTGATGGACAGCGGCAAGCTCACTGCGGCTGCCGCACTGGCCACGGTGTGGTACCATGAGCCGGCATTCGACGTTCAGAAGGTCAAGGAGGAGATCGACTTGGCTCCACTGGTGGGTGCTGAAGACATCCAGGTCGCCGCAGAGGAGATTGTGAAGAAGATAGACCTCTGAGGTGTAACTTAGAAGAAATTGTTAGTACCAATGGGTCGTGGACCCTTTTGATGTAAGATAAACTTTCCATGAATGAAAAAGTCGTATTTAATGAACTACTTGTGATCCCTTATTTGACTTAAATACTTTTTATAAGGACGCAAAAGTAATGAGGCTGCACAAACCCCTTTCCCCCCGCTGGCCCTACTCAGTGGAGGAACGGCTTACCGACTACACGGCTCGGCGGGGAGGCTTACGTGCAGCCGGCGCGCGGAGGGGGGTCTTGGACCCAAGGTGGAGCAACCACACGACTTAAGAATACTTATAAAGGGCACAAAAGTTGTTGTAAGGGAAAACACTTGTAAAAAGAAAGATAAAACCCCTCAGGTCGAACGACCCTTAGGTTGGCAAAGCCAAGCCCCCGAGCATGAAGGGCCGGGCTTAACACCAAGCCCCCGAGCGTGTCGAGGGGGAGGGGTGAACAGAAAGTAAATAGAGACCCATAAACGAAGGCCAACAGGAAAACTGCCGAAAGGGAATCTTTATATATATATATATATATTGCTGAAGAATTACAAGGGATAGAGTACATAGTTTTTTTGCAATACAAGGCTCCAAAGGATAAAAGCGACGCAAGTGCTCGATGTTCCAGGGGTTCGGAACGCCCTGGCTGTCAGGGTTCTCAACTGCTGGCAATAGATTTGTATCGAATCGTGTGTCAGATCCGGATGGTTGACACGGGAGACACAAGGGTTTTATACTAGTTCGGGCCTCCGAGGAGTAATACCCTACGTCCAGTTCCGAGTACTCGTGTTCCTATGTCGGGAATGTCTGTAGTAGGGGTTACAAACTTGGTGATCGGTCAGCCTCCATGTCCGCTGCACTCCTCCCCCTTTTATAGATGTAAGGGCGAGGGGCAAAGAGGGAAAAAAAGAAAATAAGCTATAGTGCTATGGCGTTGTGGAGTCTTTTCCGTCATTGATGTCCGTCAGGCGGCGTGGAAGGGCGCTGAGCTGTAGTATCGTCGGAGGCCACCGCGTGTGTTGTTGCCACTGTTTGTTCCGGGTACTTGGCATCTCCTTCGAGTAGTTCACGTGATGACTCAGCCTCCTTGAGTGCGTCTTAGGCCCACCACGTTATGGTCTAAGTGCCTGTAGTTGGTAATCGATTGCGCGCTCTGACGGGGTGGCATGCAGCTGGCGTTGCATGTGACGGCGTGTCGGAGGTCGTGGGGGTGCACTGTGCGCCATTACGGCCCTTGTCAGACCCGGCCGTCCTCCCGTTGCGCTAGCTGCGGTCTTTGCATGGAGTGGAAACTAGCATCACGCGTGTCGCTGTGGAGGAGCTTGGGGGGCTGGGGCGGCACCACGTTCGTGTGGGGCCCCAGACCCACGCTCTGACTCCCCCGTGTGGACCCCGCCTTAGTCGGAGACGGAGATTATTCGTGCGAACAGGTAGTCGGAGGCGAGGCGGAGCGTGCTCGGAGACGAAGCGTTCTCATGCGAGGCGGAGAGTACTCATGCGAGGTGGAGAGTGCTCGAAGACGAGGTGTACTCGTGCGAGGCGGAAGATACCCGGAAGTGGGGAAGTCTTGTCAGTGAGGGTCTTGACGAAGATCTGCATCCCTCCACGTCCTGGATCTAAGCCTTCACATTGTCAATGGTGTCAGAGGACTCCATTTATAGGTTGAACATCTTGTTGCTTAGGGGGCCCTAATCCAGGCCCTCGTCAGTAGCCCCCGAGCCTATGGTGGGAGTCAAGGACTCGCTCGCAGGCTCAACGTCGGGGAAGTGTCGTACTTTTTCGTTTTTTGATTTACTCGGTGGGTGCGCACGAGCGCATCCGCCAGATGTAGCCCCCAAGACCATGAAGGAGTTGTAGAGTCGTTTATGGGGTTTTCAATCTTGAAATGTTGTCGTTGCCTTGAAAGCTCCGGTCGTGGCGGTCGTGGCTGTATCGGTAGTTGCATCTGCTTCACTGGTCGTGGCTGACGTGGCGATTGTGACGGTTGGAGGGGACGGCGCGATGCAGGTTCAGACCTGCGGGCCCACCCAGTATTGAACCGTCATGCGGGTGTGCCCCTATCGCCTCTGGGGATGCACCCACCGAGCGGGCGGTTTTACAGCGTGGTGGGGCCGGCGTTAAATGCCCGCAGCCACGTTCACCCCTTATAAACCGCACGCCAGTTAAGTTCTGTATTTTTCTCCCTCGATTCGTTACCTTTGCCGTCATCGCTCGCTCGCCTGCTCTTCTCCTTTGCGCCACCGCCGCCGCTTCTTGCATCTACCTCACGCCCCCGAGCTTGACAAACACCATGTCGAACTGGACACGCTCCAACGTCTCTCGCTCGATCCTCCAGCGACTCGTCGCCGCCGGGCAGCTGCCGGTCCTCACCGCCACCGAGGAGTGGAAGGTCCCGGGCAACGAGTCGGTGCCGCACCCGCCGCCCGGCTACATCGTCTCGTTCGTGGTGTTTCACGAGCGGGGCTTCTCTGTCCCCGCCGGCCTATTCATCCGCGCCGTTCTTGCAGAGTACCGGCTGCAGCTCCACCACCTCAACCCGAACAGCATTCAACAAATGGCGGCATTCGAGGCGCTGTGCGAAGGGTACCTGGGAGTGGGTGCTCACTAGCACCTCTTCCGGTATTTCTTCAAGTTCGTGTGCCTGAAGGACAAGTCGTTCCCGGCCACAATCGGGTGTGCCAACCTTCAGATGAAGACGAAGAGGAACGACGAGTACATCTCCGGCACGCTGACAAGCTCCAACAGTAGCTGGCACAAGGGGTGGTTCTACCTCAATGACGACCCCGAGAACCCCCTGCCGAAGTACACCGGCTCCTCGATTGTCGAGCCGCTGGCAAACTGGAGTTACGGGCCCTCGGAGGCGGAGCAGGAGAGGCTACTCGGGGATTGCTGGGCGGTGCTTGATGCAGACATGGCAACCATGCTTATGTCCATGCGTGGTGCATGGATTGGAGAAGATGGAGTCCAGCAAGGTTTTCCAAGTCAAGAAGGAGGTCCAAGGTTGATCCGGTTCGAGTCCCCAAGGTGGAGGCCCAAAAGAATTCAAGTTCGAGCCCAGTTCGGAGTCCCAGACCAGTGCGCACTAAAAACGACGCCCAGGTCACATACGAAGTCGGTTTTGGACGTTCTTTATATGGCTGGAAGAAGAATTTCATAACGCTTCCAATGGCACTGGTCTGAGGCCCAAATTCGTCCCGAGTCAACGGGAATCATCGAAAGAAGTGGACGTCCAGAATCTGTCAGGGCGCTGCGCCAATACCTTTTGGGCTGTTGGCTCAACAGGAGGCCCATGTGGGCCTAGGCCTCGGGTACTGTAGCGTCGCCCCTCGTGGCCGCCAGGGGCTGCGCCCCCTATTTAGATAGACCCCTCGTTTATTTTCAGACTTGAGTTTGTTTTACAAGTTAGCTTTAGCTACAACCGAACAGCCGCACAGCGCTGCCTTCGTGTATTGCAGACTCCACCTTCGAGTGATAGTAAGATTGCTCGCCTCTTTTTCTTGTTCGTTCTTCGATTGCGTGCAGGAAACGATCTTCGTGATCAGGCTGACTTTGCACCGGCAAGGTTGGTAACCATCGGGAGTTGGTTCAGCGATTGCATTGGCGCTTCGAGTTTGCTCGTCGTAGTCGGATCGTGAGGGTCAACAACCACCAAATCGGATTTATCTCCACTCACCGAAAGATCGGGCACTCCCCCTCTATCAAGTGGTATCAGCTTTCCAGGTTGATCAGTGAGTTTATCGAGTGTTTGTTTTAATTCCTATAGTCCACAAAAACCAAACAAAAATTTGTTCTAGGTTAGATCCTTGTCCCAGCAACCCGTTTTAGCCTTGCACTTTCATTCAATAATTTGCTTTGTTGAGTTTGTGTGCTTATTCGTTCAATCGTTGCTGGATACTTGTGTTCTAGCTTTCTTTTCGTTTTCCTTCCTTCTAAACCCTAGCCGCTGTTTTTCCTTCTCCGCTGCCTGCCACCACGCAACCCCTCGCGCATCGACTTCCTGGCCGCGTCCTCGCGTGACGCGCACGCGGACACCGCGGGATACGCCCCCTCGGTTTTCCTTTCCTGCGTATGTCCCTTGGAAAGTAAAAAAAAAGAGAGTCCGGGAACCGGTGCCAAAGCCGCAGAACCCCTCTTTCCTTTTTGTGCGCAGAAACAAAGAACGGAATCCCAACAAACAAGACGAAAAAAAAACCTCCCCCGCAACACCATCCCCCATCCGTTTTTTTTCCCAGCACCGAAACCCCCTCGTTCCGTTTCCCCCTTGATCACCCTCCTGCGTGGTTGGCAAAAACAAAAAGGAAAGGAGGAAAAAAAAGGAAGCAACAAAAAAAAAGAGAAGTCCACGGTTCGGACTCCCCTCGTGCCTCCGCACCGTGGGACTCCCTCACGCGATTTGCCCTCACGCCGAACCAGCCGCGGCAGGTGGCCAGCCGCACGCCCGAGATCGCTCCTCCCTGTAGATTGGTTGGAAAGTCAAAAAAAACATAAAAAGGAAAGGGACAAGGAAACAGATCCGGACTCTACCGAGGCCCCTTGCGTGCCGTTTTTGGTCGCCCGTCGGCCCATGGCACCCCCTGTGCTGTGCGATCGGTTCTCCTCTGTGTGCAGAAAAAAAAGAAAGTCAAAAGAAAAAGGAAAGTCACAAAAGAAGAAAAAAAAAGCAAGAAAAAAAACAGAGAAGGACACCGTATCCTACGCACGCCGCGGCTGTCACGGGGTTTTACCACGCGCGCCGCACCTCCCCCTGTCCACGTTTTCTTTTCCGGGGACGACGCCAAACCCTTCCTCCACGGTTGTTCCTTTGCTCTCCTCCGCTTTTGCACTCGTTTCCAGCAACATTTGATCGTGTTTAGCACTATAATTCCACTTTGCAATTATTGTTTGATTGTGCTAATCCTTCAATTGAGTGCAGCCTTCCCAGAACTCCACAAAGTTCTCCGACGAGCAGGTTTCGTTTCTCCAGGCAATCGCTCCTCCAATCTTTCGCAGGTTCCACCGGTTGATTGCAGGTCGCCCCTGTGTGCTTGGTAAGAACGGATAAGACTTTGATAACAGCACTAGTTTGAGTGCCTTTGTGAGCCATTACACCCTATTGTTGTCGTCGATTTTTGTTTTGTGTTTGCGCTAACCATGGCAGAAGACGTAGACAAGAAGGATGAGCAGCCGCAGGCCACTAAGACCAAGCTCGACACCATTGTGTCACACCTCGATGCAATGAAAACGTTGATCACAAGTTTACAGAAGGAGATGGATGCTGGAGACTTCAGTGGACGCGCCCGTTGTGCGTGCAACCATGGTGGTAAAGATTCTTTTGCTAAGCTTCCATTTACAATTCCACCTTACAATGGCAAATATGATCCAGCTGCATATCTTGATTGGGAGTTAGCGGTCGAACAGAAATTTTCATGCCATGATCTTCCTGCTAGTTCTCAAGTTAAAACTGCTATTAGTGCTTTTACTGATCTTGCTTTACATTGGTCGCGTTATGAACAAAAAAATCCCATTACCACTCCCACCACTTAGGCTGAATTAAAAGCTGCTATGCGACGTAGATTTGTGCCTTCATATTATGCTCGCAACGCTGAACGTGAAGTGCAGGGACACCGCTCGAAGACATATTCTAACTCTTTTGCAGGCAGCGGTTCGACACCCAGTTCAGCGTCCGTTTCCCTTGCACCATCCACGTCCACACCTACATCCCACGAGAGGGCTGAGTCGAAGGCGATTCCGCACCAGGATGCTCACCACCAGCAAGCGGACACGGACGACATGAAAGAAAATAAGGAGCTCACATCCTCATGTGCCAATTCTGCACCATCATTTTACAATGCACCATATACTCCTACTGAGAACACAGGTAATGTCCATGGTACTACACTCACGCAAGGTGAGACTTATGTTAATGTGCTGAATTTTTCCACCAATCATGCTATAGTTGAGCACTTAATAGTGAAACCACCTCTTGATTTATCTTTGTCACATGGTGATTTGCTTGATGTTTCTTGTGATGAAGATGAATTGTGTGCTACTACTTCAGTTTTACATGCTAGTGTTGAAAAGAACCATATTATGCATGTTGCTTGTAAAAATGATGAGATACATTTGTTGTCTTCTTTACATACCTTGGGTTACATTGAATTTGATGATTTGTGTAATCTAGATTGTTTAGAAGAGAGAATTTTTGCATATGCTGATTTGCCTTGGTTGTCTAGACATTCATATCATGTTATGGGCAAATATAACAAGGGACAATGTATGATACATCACGTCTACATTTGTAGCAATATGAATTCTCCTTTTGTTCTGCAAGATTGTGATCGATTAGAGGGAAACTATCATACAAACACTTTCACATGTTCCTCTCGTAGTTTTGTTTTAAATCAAACGGTTGACTTCCAAGAAGGGGAGCATCATTGGTTCCTGCCATCTATTCCTGCATTGTCGTTTCTTGGTACTAATCTTTTGCAGGATGGTGTTGAAGTACAATGTGTGCCATCCGATCACGAAGGTTGCATGCTTGCTGAATTTTTCATACAAGATGACACACTAGCAAATTGGAAACAAGGTTTTGTCCTTCTTCACAATTATTTCTGTTCCATTTGTTTTCGCAACCCCATTCTCCTTTGTGCTTCACAGGATTGGGTTCAAGTACAATCGATGCCGAGGACGGCTTTTCGTCAAGAAGGGGAGGATGATGCGGACATGGCAACCATGCTTATGTCCATGCGTGGTGCATGGATTGGAGAAGATGGAGTCCAGCAAGGTTTTCCAAGTCAAGAAGGAGGTCCAAGGTCGATCCGGTTCGAGTCCCCAAGGTGGAGGCCCAAAAGAATTCAAGTTCGAGCCCAGTTCGGAGTCTCGGACCAGTGCGCACTAAAAACGACGCCCAGGTCACATACGAAGTCTGTTTTGGACGTTCTTTATATGGTTGGAAGCAGAATTTCATAACGCTTCCAATGGCACTAGTTTTAGGCCTAAATTCGTCCCGAGTCAACGGAAATCATCGAAAGAAGTGGACGTCCAAAATCTGCCAGGGTGCTGCGCCAATACCTTTTGGGCTGTTGGCCCAACAGGAGGCCCATGTGGGCCTAGGGTACTGTAGCATCGCCCCTCGTGGCTGTCACGGGCTGTGCCCCTATTTAGATAGACCCCTCATTTATTTTCAGACTTGAGTTTGTTTTACAAGTTAGCTTTAGCTACAACCGAACAGCCGCACAGCGCTGCCTTCGTGTATTGCAGACTCCACCTTTTAGTGATAGTAAGATTGCTCGCCTCTTTTTCTTGTTCGTTCTTTGATTGTGTGCAGGAAACGATCTTCGTGATCAGGCTGACTTTGCACCGGCAAGGTTGGTAACCATCGGGAGTTGGTTCAGCGATTGCATTGGCGCTTCGAGTTTGCTCGTCGTAGTCGGATCGTGAGGGTCAACAACTACCAAATCGGATTTATCTCCACTCACTGAAAGATCGGGCACTCCCCCTCTATCATTGCTGACCAAGCTGCGTGACGCCGGGGTTGACTTGGTGGCCGTCATTGGCCAGTACCATGCACTGTGGGTGATCCCGCTCCAGCGGCGTCGCCTGCGCATCTGCTAGATGACGCCGGACAAGGCTCCCTTCGACGGGACCGTGTCCGCACCCCGGCTCCCTTCGCTGGACGAGATCCAGCGCCGCATCGGGCAGGCTATCGGGAAGGCCACCTACTTGTGGCCGCCATCCCGACTCTTACCCATGCTCCCCCGAGAGGGGACCAAAAGATATGTAAGTCCTTCTTCCCTCCGACTAACACTCAGACTATCTCGCATCCTTTGTGTTGATTCTCGTTTTCTTCCTTGCTCTTAGTTGAGGCCCGCGGACCCTCTCCCCGCGAAGCCGCCTCTTCCTGTGGACGCGATGCCGAATCGTGCCCAGGCCGCCACGGACAAGAGGAGGGCCGACCGTAGGGCCCAGCACAAGGACAAGGAGATCGCAAAGCGCGAGCGGAACGACCGTCGTGCCAAGCGCAGGAAGATGAAGGAGCCCGCCGTCTCCTCAGATGAGGATCCGTCATCGTCGCCGCCATGGTCCGGCGATGACGGTGGTGCCGGTGTCGACTGGAGTGCGCTGTTGTCTCCGTCGCCTCCTCCCCAGCGGCAGGCCGTGGGGACCAGCTGGGAGCAGCGGCCGGAGCCTGCTGCCCATGAACAGGGAACGAGTTCTGGCTCGTGCCCGTCTCCATGCCCGGACCAAGAGGATCGAAGGGTGACTCGCTCCCGATCGGGCCCCGGCGACGAAGAGCAGCAGAGGGAGAGGAGGAGGTCTCCACGGCGCGACGACTCGTTTAGGCGCCTGGAGGGCTGTGATTCGTCCGCCCGCCGTCCTTCCGGCGATACGTCGCGGCGGGGGTCGGGCTCTCCGAGGAGACGGTCGCCTCCCCAGACAAAACCGACGTCACCGGCGCCCGCTCCGACCGCGCCACATGGGGAGAACATGAACGCACCCCCGCGGCGTCTCCAGTCGCTGGTTATTCGTGGCGGCGGGGCCCCGCCCATGCAGGTCCCTCTCACCCAGAGCGATAGTCGAAGTCCGCCTCCCGACGCGATGGGGAGCAAGAGATCAGCCCCCGAGTCGTCGGGCGTGGCCCCCAGGCCGCATCACCTCCTCTGTGTAAGTGCCGTTTCGCTCTATCTTGTCATCTTGTTTTTGCTTTTCGTTCGCCTTCTTAACTTGCCCTTCTCATATTAGTCGTTCCGACACCAGCGCACTCAGCCTCGCGCCGCAGAAGCGCGCGGCTCTGAGCACGCGCAACCCCCCGTCTGCTCCCCGTCCTTCAACTCCTCCGCCCGCGCCAGAGACAGCCCGAGCCAAGGACCCGATCGCCGAGGTGGTCGAGACTCAAGAAGCGGCGGCGCCCCCACCTTTGTCGGTGGATGGAGACGTGGTCGGGGGGCAAGCAGCCCCGGGCAATCTGAGCCCCCGACGGCACCTATCGTTGATCAAGGCGCTGTCGCGCAGGCGGCTCCAGAAACGAACGCACCCCCAGCGTCAGGCTCCGGCGACGGTGAGACCGTGGAGGTGGCGGCCCCCTTGTCGTCCACGCAGCTCCCAGCGGCCACCGGTACGGGGGGGCGAACCTCCCAGGCGGTGATGCAGTCGCCTATGCGGCCGAGCTGGAACGGTGTCTGCTGACGCCGGAGGAGCCGCTAGCCGAGGCGCCCATCCCGCCCGCCTCGGAGATCGTTGTGGCGGTTAAGGGGACCGTGGCGAGCCCTGAGGAGTCCAGGGCCCAGACGGCAGCAGTGGGGCCGGACCCCGTCATGCCGTCGGAGATGTCGCGCCAGCCCGCCGCTGATGTTGCAGAGGTGATCGTGATCGCAAACGCGCCGCTTCCTGATGCGCAGGCAACCGCTTCCCTCGAGGACGTGGTGGGCAGCGCTTCCCCGATCACCGTCCGAGAGGTCAGAGAAAGCTCGGGAGCGCACTTCTTCTCGGCCACCGAGGGGGAGAGCATGGCCTCGGCCTTGGACGCGCCTCATGGACCGGAGGCCACGAAGCCGAGGTGCGCGATGACGAGGACGAGGAGGCCACGGCCCGTCACCGCCTCGAGTGGGGCCTACGGTGGGCGGAGCAGGCGATCAACGAGCTTGTCGTTCCAGCCTCGTCGGTGAGTTAGCTGACCTCAATCCTTGATTTGGAGTTATCATTTCCGTGTTGTTTCTGCGGTCGACCTTCTTCTCGGCTTAGGTGCTCGCTAGCTGCAGCGCCAGGAAGACGCGCACCATCGAGGAGCTCCAGGCTGAGAAGGCCCAGCTGGAGATGCAGCTGGTTGCCGCCCGACTGGCGGCTGTAGGAGCGGTGGCAGGCGGAGCGTCGGTGAGGACCGCTCTAGAGGCTGCGGCAAAGTCAGCAGAGGACCGCGCGGTGGCTGCGCAGTCTGCTGCGGATGCCGCCGTGTCAGAGAAGACCGCCCTCGAGGCCAAGCTCGCCCAAGCGGAAACCACGGTCGCGGAGCTGCGTGCCGCTGCCGCAACTACTGCTGAGACAGCTCGGAACCCAGCCGCTGCCGCCGTTGCTGCCAAGGCCGCGTCCCAGGCCGCCGCTGAAGAGAAGGTGACGCTTGAGAAGAAGGTCGCGGACTTGCAGCAGGACCTGGTGCATGCCGAGGTGGATTTGAAGACGGCGAATAAGCAGGTCGGCACCCTCTCCACCAAGCTGCAGGAGGCCACCGACGTGGGGACCCGGCTTCGCGAAGGGAACAGCAAGCTGGCGCGAGATATTCAGGGTGAGCATCCTTGCGCTCCCAGCTTTCGTGGTGTTTCTTTCTCTATGTTAATCATTGCTGATGCAGCTTTGCTCTTTGGTCTTAACAGGGCTTCGCACAGCTCGTGCTGCGCAGGCTGTCAAGCTAGCGGAGAAGGCTCAAGAGGTCATCGCCGCCGAACTCAAGATCCATGAGATGTCTGAGATGGCCAAGAACTTGGCGGACCAGCTTTCGAGTACGTTCTTCTTATCTTGACCCCTTCTCTCTTATGATTGTGCTCCTCGTGGCTCAACTCCGACTCGTTCCATGTCTCCAGATGTCAAAGCTGAACTCGAGGACTCTCGGAAGGCTCAGCATGAGACGGAGGAGGCGCGCAAAAAGGACATCCTAGACCGCGCCAAGCTCGGCTGACATGTTGACAAGATTTTGACAGAAGTCGGCACTCCGCTCGTGAAAATGCCTCCCTAGGTGCTCGGCGATCGGATCAACCTTCTGTCGGGCGTTGTCATGGAGAGAGAGCTGTCGACCTCTCGGCAGGTGGTGCACCGGGTCCTCTCCATGTTCTGCTCTCATTACCAGGGGCTGGACATTCAGGAGCTGAGTGGTGGTTGGGCCCCCGGCTACTCGAACGAGGAGCTTGACAAGATCGAAGAGGATTGCGCCACCCTTGCCCAAGCCATGGCCGACACCGCGATGAGGGACCTGGACCTGATCCCACGAGACACACCAAAAGACGGCTCCGGGCCTTCCCATTAGATGTATCAAGCTGTATAACAGTTAAACAAAATTTGTATGCGTGCCGTACTGAATAGCTTTTCATTTTGTTTTGAAACCGTCACCTGCTGAAGCATTCCCCGAGTACTCACGAATGACTGTAGAACGACATAGCAGTACTTAGACACTCAGGCCGATCGAACTTTTCACTAGAGCCACGGGGGCGTAAGAGTCGGAAAGCTCGACCTGAGCCGTGAAGTGACGCCACGCGTTCACAGCCCCCGAGCACTTAGGAATGTTCAAGAAATGACTTGCGTGTTTTTTCATAGAAAACTTTTTTAGCCGGAGCCCGAGCGGTTACCCGAGTACTCCCCGAAAGTCGTCGGACGTCGACCTGTAGGTCCAAGCTATGCTCGCAAGTCTTCGTACCGTAGCCACAGGGGCGTAAGTGCTAAGAGGCTTGGACAAGCAACAACATCGAAACACTCACAAATCGACATCCTTTCCTTTCGCAAGATAAAGGTGTTCCGCCAAAAAGAACCGCTCGCTCGTGCGATTGGTCACGACAAAGTTGTCGGAGAGTTTTTGTTTTGAAAACGAAAGGGGGGCATTATGCCCCAGGTAGCCCCCGAGCGGTAAGTGTTCTTGCATGGGCGCAAGGACACTTGCCACTCAGCCTTTAGCGTTGAAACATATTAAAGATTCCAACACAAAGAGATCGAAAACTTATGAAACGAGAACAAAGGCACATGGCATTATTCATTGATCATAAGCTGAAATGAAGAACATTACTCAAGGGTAAAAACGTCGTAGATGTTTTATGTTCCATGCGTTGGCGATGATTGTGCCGTCGTCGTGCCGGAGCTTGAACATTCCTGGTCGTAACACTTGGTCGACGATGTACGGTCCCTCCCATGGGGGCGCGAGCTTGTGCCAGTCCTTGTTGCTCATGACCCGTTGGAGTACTAGATCTCCGACTTGGAACTGGCGCTCGTGGATGTTTCGCTCATGGTAGCGTCGTAGGGCTTGCTGGTACCGAGTAGAATGTAGGAGCGCCACGTCGTGTGCTTCATCGAGCTGGTCGATCGCATCCTCGAGTGCAACTTGGTTCCCTTCTTCCGTATACGCTCGGACCCTCGAGCTGCCATAGTCAATGTCTGTCGGGAGGACTGGTTCCGACCCGTGCACCATGAAGAATGGTCTGGAGCCGGTGGATCGACTCGGCATGGTGCACAGGCTCCATAGAACAGATGGTAACTCGGCGACCCATCTCGCCCGAAACTTCTCGAGTCGTCTGAAGATCCGGGGCTTCAACCCTTGTAGGATCATGTCGTTAGCCCTCTCAGCCTGCCCGTTGGTCCTTGGGTGTGCAACGGAAGCCTAGTCCACGCGGATGTTGTTGTCGTCGCAGAACTTGAGGAACTTCTTTCCTGTGAACTGTGTGCCGTTGCCCGTGATGATCGAGTTCGGGATCCTGAAGCGGTAGATGATGTCGGTGAAGAATGCCACGGCCTCTTCGGAGCGGATCTTGACCACGGGTCAAGCCTCGATCCATTTTGAAAACTTATCGACGGCCACGAGAAGATGCGTGAAGCCCCCGGGCGCTTGCTTGAATGGCCCGACTATGTCCAGCCCCCATACGGCGAATGGCCAAGTGATAGGGATGTTCTGAAGTGCTTGCGCAGGGAGATGAATCTGTCGAGCGTAGAACTGACAGCCCGCACAACGTCGCACGATGTCCTTGGCGTCCGCGAGCGCCGTGGGCCAATAGAAACCTTGTCGGAAAGCTTTTCCGACTAAAGTTCTTGCGGCGGCGTGGTGTCCGCATGTGCCGGCGTGGATTTCCTGAAGCAAGTCTTGGCCCTGGTCTCTTTGAATGCAGCACATGAATATATCCGCTGCGCCTCACTTGTGGAGCTCGCCGTCGATGAGGACATACGATTTGGCTCGCCGCGAGATGCGATGTGCCTCCGTCTGGTCGGAGGGCAACTTCCCCTTGACTAGCCATTCAAGGATTGGGAACCGCCAATCAGGGTCTTCTAAGTTTGGCTCTTGCGGTTGATCGATCTCCATTACTTCTGGTGACTCCGACTCTGGTGGTTGTTCCTCATCAACTCGAATGGACAGTGTGTGTTGGTCACTTGCAAATATGCCATGTGGCACGGGCTTGCGGCTTGATGTTGCTTTGGCGAGGATGTCTGCAGCTTTGTTGTTGTCGCGCAACACAAGATGGGGCTCGAGCCCATGGAACTTGTCTTCTAGTTGATGCACAGTTTGACAATAGGCCGCCATCTTGGGGTCGACACAATTCTTCTCCTTCATAACTTGGTCCACGACAAGCTCAGAGTCTCCACAGATCTCGGGACAATGAATCCCAAGCTCGATCGCGATCCGAAGGCCGTTGACGAGCGCTTCGTACTCGGCCACGTTGTTGGAGGCGGGAAAATGCAGTCGGACCATGTACTCCATACGCACGCCCAGAGGCGAGATGAAGACAAGGCCTGCCCCTGCTCCCTCCTTCATGACGGAGCTGTCGAAATACATTGTCCACGTCTCGTGCTCGATTGGCGCCGACGGAGTCTGAATCTCTGTCCACTCAGCAACGAAATCCGCCAGCACTTGTGACTTGATGGCACTGCGCGGTGCGTATGTCACATGCTGTCCCATCAACTCGAGGGCCCACTTAGCTATCCTCCCCTCGGCCACAGGATTCTGGATCACCTCCCCAAGGGGGTACTTGGATACCACTGTGATGGGGTGCGAGTCGAAGTAATGCCGAAGCTTGTGCTTGGTGATCA
This sequence comes from Cenchrus fungigraminus, assembly GCA_036936925.1. NCBI lineage: Eukaryota > Viridiplantae > Streptophyta > Magnoliopsida > Poales > Poaceae > Cenchrus > Cenchrus fungigraminus. The sequence continues at coordinate 84,825,765 of CM072779.1, read as the reverse complement.
AGACAGCATACACGAGCTTCTGAATCTGAGAGTAGCGGGTCTTCGAGTCGGAGAGAACCTCACTTACGAAATAAATAGGCCGTTGTACCTTGAGCGATTTCCCGGGCTCGTCTCGTTCCACAACTAGTGCGGCACTGATAGAGGCGGAGTGCCCGATCTTTCGGTGAGTGGAGATAAATCCGATTTGGTGGAAGTTGACCCTCATGATCCGACTACGACGAGCAAGACTCGAAGCGCCAATGCAGTCGCTGAACCAACTCCCGATGGTTACCGACCTTGCTGGCGCAAGATCAGCCTGATCACGAAGATCGTTTCCTGCACGCAATCGAAGAACGAACAAGAAAAAGAGGCGAGCAATCTTACTATCACTCGAAGGTGGAGTTCTGAATCACAGAGGACAGCACGTATTTGTGCGTGTTCTGGTGTAGCTAAAGCTAGATGTAAAACAAAACTCGAGTTCTAAATGCGGTGGCTACTGAGTATATGAAGAGGGGCGTCCTAGGGTTGGGGGCGACCTAGGATGGGGCGCCCTCAACTTGGGCTTAAGGCCCAACAAACCGGCGACGTAGCACCTTGGCAGATTCTGGATATCAACTTCTTTTGAAGATTCCTGTTGACTCGGGACAAATTGGGGCCTCAAACCAGTGTCATTGGAAGCTTCATGAAATTCTTCTTCCACCCATATAAAGAACGTCCAAAACCGACTTCGTATGCGACCTGGGCGTCATTTTTAGTGCGCACTGGTCCTGGACTCTGAACTGGGGTCGAACTTGAATTTTTTTGGGCCTCCACCTTGGGGACTCGAACCGGATTAGCCTCGTGCCTCCTCTTCGACTTGGACACCCTTGCTGGACTTCTTCTACTCCATTCCATGCACCAATCATGGTCGTATGCATGGGTGTCATGTCCTCATCATTCTCCCCCTTTTGAAGAAAAGTCGTCCTCGACGTCGATTGTAGTTGAAGACGATCCTGCACAACACAAAGGAGAACGGGGTTGCGGAAATAAAGCAAACCAAAACAATTGTGAGGAGGAATGTGACCATGTTTCCAATTGTGTATCATGTCATGGCTCATAAAATTGGCAGCATCTCGGAACACATCGTTATCGAAAAACGTATGAAGTTTGTCATTACAATCCTGCAAAAGATTAGTACCAACAAAAGACACAACACGAATGGCTAGTTGATTGGAATAAAATTTAGCACCAAAAATCATAGGGAGCCACCAGCAATGTGTCCCTTCTTGTGAAACAGAACTACTAGAGGAACATGTGAATATGTTTGTAGGATGGTTACCCTCTAATCGATCACAATCTTGCACAACAAAAGGAGAATTCAGATTTGTACAAATATAAACCCGGTTACCATATATTATCCTTTGTTGTTATATTTGCCAATAACATGATATGAATGTCTAGACAACCATTGCAAATCAGTAAATGCAAAAAGTCTCTCTTCTAAATAATCTAGACTACACAAATCATCAAATTCAATGTAACCCAAGGTATGTAAAGAATACAACAAATGTAGCTCATCATTTTTACTAGCAACATGCATAATATTTTTATTTTCAGCACTGGCATGTAAACCTGAAGTAGTAGCACACAATTCAACTTTATCACAAGAAACATCAAGCAAATCACCATGGGACAAAGATAAATCAAGAGATGGTTCCACTATGAATTGCTCAACTAAAGCATGATTTGTGGAAAATTTTAGCACATTAACAGAATTCTCACCTTCCGTGAGTGCAGCACCATGGGCATTACCTATGTTCTCAGTAGGAGTATTTGGTGCATTGTGGAGTAATGGTTCGGAATAAGTACATGAGGATGTGCCTGCAGGTGTGGCCGTCCTCTCGCGCGGTATAACGGTGGGCGTGGATGGCGCGGGGAGAGCGACCGCTGAGCTGGATGTTGAGCTTCTTCCTGCAAAAGAGTTAGAATATGTCTTTGAGGGACGTCCCTGCACTTCACATTCAGCTTTGCAAGCATATTCAAATAACATGGTCATATCTGCATATTCCTTATGATCTAGTATGTCCTGAATTTCACGGTTCAAACCACCACGAAAACATGCCATTGCAGCATCAATTTTCCCTAATAACCCACACTGAATCATGTCATTTTGTAACGCCTGGTAATAGTCCTCAATAGATTGAGAACCTTGCTGAAAACACTACATTTTTTAAGCAAATCTCGAGCATAATAAGAAGGTACAAATCTATGTCGCATAGCAGCTTTTAATTGATCCTAAGTGGTTGGAATTGTACGCGGATGCCTTTGTTTATAATCACGCCACCACATTAAAGCAAAATCCGTAAATTCACTAATAGCAGTTTGAACTTGAGAATTAGCAGAAATATCATGGTATGAAAATTGATGTTCAACTTCTAATTCCCAATCAAGATATGCAGCAGGATCATATTTGCCATTGTAAGGTGGGATTTTAAATGTAAGCTCAGCAAAAGAATTATTACCACCACGGATGAACGCACGGCTTAATCCACGGAGGTCTCCAGCGTCCATCTCCTTCTGTAAACCAGTGATCAGTGTTTTCATTGCATCGAGGTGTGACACAATGGTGTCGAGCTGCGGCTGTTCATCCTTCTTCTCTACGTCTTCTGCCATGGTTAGCGCAAACACAAAACAAAACGAGACCAAAAACAGGGGTGGAATGGCTCACAAGGCTCTCAAACTAGTGCTGTTATCAAATTCTTATACGTTCTTACCACGCAAACAGGGGCAACGTGCAACCAACCGGTGGAACTCGTGAAAGATTGGAGGAGAGATTGCCTGGAGAAACAAAAATCTTCTCGTCGTAGAAATATGTGGAGTTCTGGGTAGGCTGCACTCAATTGAAGGATTAGCACAATCAAACAATAATGCAAAGTTGAATTATAGTGCTAAACATGAAACAAAAGTTGCTGGCAACAAGTGAAAACCTGAAAAGACAGCAAGGAAGGTGGAGGGCGCAGCAATTTGCTATTTTTTTTTGCTTCTGTTTTTTTTTGCAGGAGTCCTCAAAACTGATAATATGAACACAGAGGATCTCCAACAGCAAATCACCACACACACTTTTGCCGAAAGTACAGGGGTATTTCGGTAAAAAAATACTCTCTTTCTCTCTCTCTCTCTAGAGTAAGACCAAACTCAGAATATGGTACCTAGAAACAGAGAAAGAGAAGCTGGCACGGCATGGGGGAAGAGAGGAGGGTGCGTGGGGGAGGGGCTCGGAACGTGACCTGGCAGGTGGCCTCGGCGTCGCCCAAGGTGGTCGCGACCGAGAGGGGCACGTCACGTGTGAGCGGTGTCCGTCTCCCTTCCTGTTTGACTTTCTCTTTGTTTTGATTGCTTTTTTTTATTATTGCTTTCCTTTTTTCCTTTTCTTTTTTTTCTTTCCTTTTTTTTTGAACTTTCCAAATGCACAGGACAGGGAGGGGGTGAACGCGATGGGCGGGCGGTTGCGGCGCGAGGGGAGATGGGTGTGGCGCTGATGGTGAGTGCGGCGGCAGCGAACTTAGGGTTAGAAAAAAGAAAGAGAAACAAGAGATTAAACACAAGTAACCAGCAACAATTGAACGAGTGAGCACAAAAATTCAACAAAGACACTTATTGAAAGAATGTGCAAGGCTAATGGTTGCTGGGACAAGGATCTAACCTAAAAGTAAATTTTTGTTTGGTTTTTGTGGACTGTTGGAAATAAAAAACACTGGATAAACTCACCGAGCAACCTGGAAAACTGATACCACTTGATAGAGGCGGAGTGCCCGATCTTTCGGTGAGTGGAGATAAATCTGATTTGGTGGAAGTTGACCCTCACGATCCGACTACGACGAGCGAGACTCGAAGCGCCAATGCAGTCGCTGAACCAACTCCCGATGGTTACCGACCTTGCTGGCGCAAGATCAGCCTGATCGCGAAGATCGTTTCCTACACGCAATCGAAGAATGAACAAGAATAAGAGGCGAGCAATCTTACTAACACTCGAAGGTGGAGTTCTGAATCACAGAGGACAGCATGTATTTGTGCGTGTTCTGGTGTAGCTAAAGCTAGATGTAAAACAAAACTCGAGTTCTAAATGTGGCGGCTACTGAGTATATGAAGAGGGGCATCCTAGGGTTGGGGGCGACCTAGGATGGGGCGCCCTCAACTTGGGCTTAAGGCCCAACAAACCGGCGACGCAACACCTTGGCAGATTCTGGACGTCAACTTCTTTCGAAGATTCCCGTTGACTCGGGACAAATTTGGGCCTCAAACCGGTGCCATTGGAAGCTTTATGAAATTCTTCTTCCAGCCATATAAAGAACGTCCAAAACCGACTTTGTATGCGACCTGGGCATCGTTTTTAGTGAGCACTGGTCCTGGACTCCAAACTGGGCTCGAACTTGAATTCTTTTACGCCTCCACCTTGGGGACTCAAACCAGATTAGCCTCGTGCCTCCTCTTCGACTTGGACACCCTTGCTGGACTTCTTCTACTCCATTCCATGCAACAATCATGGTCGTATGCATGGGTGTCATGTCCTCATCATTCTCCCCCTTTTGAAGAAAAGTCGTGCTCGACGTCGATTGTAGTTGAAGACGATCCTGCACAACACAAAGGAGAACGGGGTTGCGGAAATAAAGCAAAACAAAACAATTGTGAGGAGGAATGTGACCATGTTTCCAATTGTGTATCATGTCATGGCTCATAAAATTGGCAGCATCTCGGAACACATCGTTATCGAAAAACGCATGAAGTTTGTCATTACAATCCTGCAAAAGATTAGTACCAACAAAAGACACAACACGAATGGCTGGTTGATTGGAATAAAATTTAGCACCAAAAATCATAGGGAGCCACCAGCAATGTGTCCCTTCTTGTGAAACAGAACTACTAGAGGAACATGTGAATATGTTTGTATGATGGTTACCCTCTAATCGATCACAATCTTGCACAACAAAAGGAGAATTCAGATTTGTACAAATATAAACCCGGTGTACCATATATTATCCTTTGTTGTTATATTTGCCAATAACATGATATGAATGTCTAGACAACCATTGCAAATTAGTAAATGCAAAAAGTCTCTCTTCTAAACAATCTAGACTACACAAATCATCAAATTCAATGTAACCCAAGGTATGTAAAGAATACAGTAAATGTAGCTCATCATTTTTACTAGCAACATGCATAATATTTTTATTTTCAGCACTGGCATGTAAACCTGAAGTAGTAGCACACAATTCATCTTAATCACAAGAAACATCAAGCAAATCACCATGGGACAAAGATAAATCGAGAGATGGTTCCACTATGAATTGCTCAACTAAAGCATTTTTTGTGGAAAATTTCAGCACATTAACAGAATTCTCACCTTCTGTGAGTGCAGCACCATGGGCATTACCTATGTTCTCAGTAGGAGTATTCGGTGCATTGTGGAGTAATGGTTCGAAATTTGTACATGAGGATGCGCCTGCAGGTGTGGCCGTCCTCTCGCGCGGTATAACGGTGGGCGTGGATGGCGCGGGGAGAGCGACCGCTGAGCTGGATGTTGAGCTTCTTCCTGCAAAAGAGTTAGAATATGTCTTTGAGGGACGTCCCTGCACTTCACATTCAGCTTTGCAAGCATATTCAAATAACATGGTCATATCTGCATATTCCTTATGATCTAGTATGTCCTGAATTTCACGGTTCAAACCACCACGAAAACATGCCATTGCAGCATCAATTTTCCCTAATAACCCACACTGAATCATGTCATTTTGTAACGCCTGGTAATAGTCCTCAACAGATTGAGAACCTTGCTGAAAACGCTACATTTTTTAAGCAAATCTCGAGCATAATAAGAAGGTACAAATCTATGTCGCATAGCAGCTTTTAATTGATCCCAAGTGGTTGGAATTGTACGCGGATGCCTTTGTTTATAATCACGCCACCACATTAAAGCAAAATCCGTAAATTCACTAATAGCAGTTTGAACTTGAGAATTAGCAGAAATATCATGGTATGAAAATTGATGTTCAACTTCTAATTCCCAATCAAGATATGCAGCAGGATCATATTTGCCATTGTAAGGTGGGATTTTAAATGTAAGCTCAGCAAAAGAATTATTACCACCACGGATGAACGCACGGCTTAGTCCACGGAGGTCTCCAGCGTCCATCTCCTTCTGTAAACCAGTGATCAGTGTTTTCATTGCATCGAGGTGTGACACAATGGTGTCGAGCTGCGGCTGTTCATCCTTCTTCTCTACGTCTTCTGCCATGGTTAGCGCAAACACAAAACAAAACAAGACCAAAAACAGGGGTGGAATGGCTCACAAGGCTCTCAAACTAGTGCTGTTATCAAATTCTTATACGTTCTTACCACGCAAACAGGGGCAACGTGCAACCAACCGGTGGAACTCGCGAAAGATTGGAGGAGCGATTGCCTGGAGAAACAAAAATCTTCTCGTCGTAGAAATATGTGGAGTTCTGGGTAGGCTGCACTCAATTGAAGGATTAGCACAATCAAACAATAATGCAAAGTTGAATTATAGTGCTAAACACGAAACAAAAGTTGCTGGCAACAAGTGAAAACCTGAAAAGACAGCAAGGAAGGTGGAGGGCGCAGCAATTTGCTATTTTTTTTTGCTTCTGTTTTTTTTTTTTTTTTGCAGGAGTCCTCAAAACTGATAATATGAACACAGAGGATCTCCAACGGCAAATCACCACACACACTTTTGCCGAAAGTACAGGGGTATTTCGGTAAAAAAATACTCTCTTTCTCTCTCTCTCTAGAGTAAGACCAAACTCAGAATATGGTACCTAGAAAGAGAGAAAGAGAAGCTGGCACGGCGTGGGGGAAGAGAGGAGGGTGCGTGGGGGAGGGGCTCGGAACGTGACCTGGCAGGTGGCCTCGGCGTCGCCCAAGGTGGTCGCGACCGAGAGGGGCACGTCACGCGTGAGCGGTGTCCGTCTCCCTTCCTGTTTGGACTTTCTCTTTGTTTTGATTGCTTTTTTTTATTATTGCTTTCCTTTTTTCCTTTTCTTTTTTTCTTTCCTTTTTTTTGAACTTTCCAAATGAACAGGACAGGGAGGGGGGTGAACGCAATGGGCGGGCGGTTGCGGCGCGAGGGGAGATGGGTGCGGCGCTGATGGTGAGTGTGGCGGCAGCGAACTTAGGGTTAGAAAAAAGAAAGAGAAACAAGAGATTAAACACAAGTAACCAGCAACAATTGAACGAGTAAGCACAAAAATTCAACAAAGACACTTATTGAAAGAATGTGCAAGGCTAATGGTTGCTGGGACAAGGATCTAACCTGAAAGTAAATTTTTGTTTGGTTTTTGTGGACTGTAGGAAATAAAAAACACTGGATAAACTCACCGAGCAACCTGGAAAACTGATACCACTTGATAGAGGCGGAGTGCCCGATCTTTCGGTGAGTGGAGATAAATCCGATTTGGTGGAAGTTGACCCTCACGATCCGACTACGACGAGCGAGACTCGAAGCGCCAATGCAGTCGCTGAACCAACTCCCGATGGTTACCGACCTTGTTGGCGCAAGATCAGCCTGATCACGAAGATCGTTTCCTGCACGCAATTGAAGAATGAACAAGAATAAGAGGCGAGCAATCTTACTAACACTCGAAGGTGGAGTTCTGAATCACAGAGGACAGCACGTATTTGTGCGTGTTCTGGTGTAGCTAAAGCTAGATGTAAAACAAAACTCGAGTTCTAAATGCGGCGGCTACTGAGTATATGAAGAGGGGCATCCTAGGGTTGGGGGCGACCTAGGATGGGGCGCCCTCAACTTGGGCTTAAGGCCCAACAAACCGGCGACTTAGCACCTTGGCAGATTCTGGACGTCAACTTCTTTCGAAGATTCCCATTGACTCGGGACAAATTTGGGCCTCAAACCGGTGCCATTGGAAGCTTTATGAAATTCTTCTTCCAGCCATATAAAGAACGTCCAAAACCGACTTTGTATGCGACCTGGGCGTCGTTTTTAGTGCGCACTAGTCCTGGACTCCGAACTGGGCTCGAACTTGAATTCTTTTAGGCCTCCACCTTGGGGACTCGAACCGGATTAGCCTCGTGCCTCCTCTTCGACTTGGACACCCTTGCTGGACTTCTTCTACTCCATTCCATGCACCAATCGTGGTTGTATGCATGGGTGTCATGTCCTCATCAGGCGCTCACGACCTACGTTGTTGCAGCCACATACAGGAGCATCTGTTCTTCTGGCATGGGTGCTGTGAGCACGAGTGGACTCTTCATTAGATTCTTGAGTTTGTCGAGCGCTTCCTGAGCCTCGGGTGTCCACGCAAAGTGGTCGGACTTTTTCACCAATCGATACAGTGGCAGGCTGCGCTCTCCGAGTCGGGTGATGAACCGACTGAGAGCCGCGAGGTAGCCGGTGACACGCTGCACGCCCTTCAGGTTTTGGATTGGCCCCATGTTAGTGATGGCTGAGATCTTCTCGGGATTAGCCTCTATGCCGCGTTCGGACACGACAAAGCCAAGGAGCATGCCCCTCGGAACCCCGAAAACGCATTTCTCGGGATTTAGCTTCACCCCGTGCTCTCTCAGCTTCGTGAACACTTCCGTAAGATCGGGGATCAGATCGCCCATCTTCTTTGACTTGACCACGATGTCATCGACGTATGCCTCGATTATTCGTCCTATGAGGTCGTCGAAAACGTGTCGCATGCATCTTTGAAACATAGTGCCCGCGTTCTTGAGCCCGAAGGGCATCGAGTTGTAACAATAAGCGCCAAAGGGAGTGATGAAGGACGTTGCGAGTTGGTCCGCTATGCACATCGTGATCTGGTGGTACCCAGAGTACGCATCGAGAAAACAGAGGGTTCCGCACCCTGCCGTTAAATCGACTACCTGATCTATGCGAGGCAAAGGAAATGGATCCTTGGGACATGCCTTGTTAAGGCTCGTGTAGTCAACACACATCCTCCATTTCTTATTCTTCTTCTTTACAAGTACAGGGTTAGCTAGCCACTCGAGGTGGAACACTTCTTGGATGAACCCTGCACTAAGGAGCTTCTTGATCTCCTCGCCTATGGCCTTGCACTAGTCGTCGTTGAAGCGGTGCAGGCGCTGCTTGACCGGTTTCGATCCCGGCTTGATGTTCAGTTTGTGCTCGGCAACCTCTCTCGGGATCCCCTTCATGTCGGAGGGTTTCCATGCGAACATGTCGAGGTTCGCTTTGAGGAAGTCGACGAGTGCGCTTTCCTATTTAGGATCGAGCGCCGTCCCGATACGGAGCGTGCGGCCATCATCGATGACAGCCACATCCTTGACATCCTTGGCGGGCTCGAAAGAGCAGGCCGCTCGCTTGGATGACTCGGGGATATCTTGGTCCTCGGAGAGAGGCTCGGCGTGGAGCTTCTCGGACCGGATGAGCATTTCAGCGAATTGAAAGCACTCAGTGTCGCATTCGTATGCGTACTGAAACATAGTCCCCTCTGTGATGACCCCCTTCGGACCGGGGATCTTCAACTTGAGATACGTATAGTTTGGCACGGCCATAAACTTCGCGTATGCCGGCCTCCCGAGGATGGCGTGGTACGTCCCCGAGAACCCCACCACTTCGAAGGTGAGGGTTTCTGTGCGGAAGTTCCACGACGTCCTAAACGTGACGGGCAGATCGATCTGCCCTATTGGGAGTGCATCTTTCCCGAGGATGACCCTGTAGAAAGGAGTTGGTGATGGGCGCAGTCGGGACCGCGAGATGCCCATGATGTCGACGTCGTCATGTACAGAATGTTGAGCCCGCTCCCTCCATCCATCAGCACCTTGTGGACCCGCTTGGTCCCAATCAGTGGAGCCACCATGAGAGGGTAGCATCCAGGTTGCGGTACATGGTCGGGGTGGTCCGTTCGGTCGAAGGTGATCGGAGTGTCTGACCACTTGAGATACGACGGTGTCGCACCCTCAGTGTTGTAGATCTCGCGCCTGATCAGCTTCTCCTTGCGCCTCGACGGTCGCGCTGGTGCCCCGCCAAAGATCATGTGGACCGCTCCATCTTCTCGGGGGAAGACCACCTCTTCCTCGTCGTCGTCGCTCTCGAGGGGTGGTGCCGCCTTCTTTAGGGGATCCGACGTCTTGGGCTTGAGCATGCCATTGACGTAGTTCTTCATCAGACGGCAATCTTTGAGTTCATGTTTGACGGGCATCTCATGATGGGTGCATGGTGCCTCCAAGAGCCTCTCGAAATGATCCTTTGGGGGACCACCCTGATTGTTCTTGGGACGCGTTGCCTTGCGCTCGACCGCTGCCACGATGTTGACGTCGCGGCCACACTTGTCGCCCTTCTTCTTCTTCTTGGACCGCGAGGAGGGCCCCTCACCACTGTCCATGACTTGCTTCCCCTTGCTCGGGTGGGGAACCAACGTAGCTGCTACCGCCTCCTCCCCGTCGGCGTGGTTGGTCGCGATGTCCAGGAGCTCCCGAGTAGTCCTCGGGGTCCTCCGTCCTAGCCGGTGGATGAGGGTGGTGCAGGTGGTGCCGTTCTGGAACGCTGAGATGGCGTCATTGTCTGTCGCGGTGGGAAGCTCGGTGCAGCGTCTAGAGAAACGCCTGATGTAGTCGCGCAGGCTCTCCCCCGGCTGCTGCTTGCAGTTGCGCAGCTCCCACTGCTTGCCGGGCCGGGCGTACGTGCCCTTGAAGTTGCCAATGAATGTCTCCCGTAAGTCCTTCCAGCTGTTGATCCTGCCACGTGGTAGGTGCTCGAGCCAGGTCCGCGTAGAGTCAGCGAGGTGAAGCGGTAGGTTCTTGATGATGAACAGATCATCCGTCGCTCCGCCCGCCCGACACGCGAGCCTGTAGTCTTCCAACCACACGCTAGGGTTGGTCTCTCCGTCATACATCGGCACTGCTGTTAGAGCCCGGAAGCGCGAGGGGAACTTTGCATCTTGCACCTTCCGACCAAAAGCGCGTGGGCCCTTTGGATCGGGCGACCAGCTTCGGTCACGATCTTCATCACTGTCGTAGCGCCCGCCATGCCTCTGGCTATGACGCTGGCGCGAGCGATGCTCGTCTCACTTGTCGTGGCCGTCGTCGTTGCTGCCATAGCCGTAGTCGTAGTTGTCGTCACCAGCAGCCCGTCGACGAGCCTCGAGTGTGTCGCGTGCGTCGCGGTGGGGCCCCAGTCGTGTCTTGACTGACGGTTCGCTAGCCTCCTTGTCGTGCCCTCGGTGCCATGACGGGGATCGGTCTTGGCATCGCACGGACGGTGCACCTCGCGCCTCACGTGCGCGTGATGTCGAGCTCTCGGCCTACTGTGCGGCCGCCGTCTCGAGCAGGGTTTTAAGCTGCTGGCGAACCCTTTTCTCCTCAGGCGTGGCCGGCTCGGGGCAGCCACGCAAGAGCATGGCCGCTGCCGCAAGGTTTTGCGACGCAAGCCTGAAGCGCGGCGTACCAACATCGTCGACGGCGGCATCCTCGTTGATGCACCGGTTCACGTCGGACGCCCGTGCGCGAGCTTGTGGCACCGGCTGTTCTGCCTCCTGCTCGCGGTGTTGCTCACGCCGCTGGCTTTGCTGGGGCTCCTCCTCCACACCGAGCGCTTGGTGGAGGTTCGCCAGCTCTTCGTCGAGCTGGCGCTTGGCCTCAGCGATCTCGTCGAGGCACGCCCGACGTTGGGCGTCCCCGTTGCGGTGACGAGGGTTCTCCTCACCGTCGGTCGAGCTAGTGGCGGTGCGGGCCTCCAGGACATTGCACTCTCTCGTGAAGTCCGGTGGGGGCGCTGGTGGCCCCCGCCGTGCAACCGCGGAGCCCGGGGCGACGTACGATGCCCTCAGCTCGTTTACGTAGGCCGTCACCGGGTCGTTCGGGAGGCCTGGCTGCCCTCGGGGGTACAGGGTGCTGTACCGCTCCATGAATTCCCCCCAGGTTCGCGGCTCGGACCCGCTGGCCTGGAAGGCGAGGTCGGTGAGGTGGAAGGCAGCAAGCCTGAAGTGCTCCTACGTCGGGTTAGGCCCTAGCATGGCCATGATCAACTCGTCCGTGAAACCACGGACGAATGCCGCACGCACCGCCGCCGTCGTCGTGGCAGTGGGACGCGCGGGTCGGGAGAAAGTCCTCCCGACGACGGACTCCGCCGGCCCGGTGTAGATGAAGCCGAGGGAGCCGAAATGCACGGTGGTGCCGGGAGTCAGCGAAACTCCATGGCCCTCCATCCAGATCGCTGGTGTAGTTCAGCGAGACACACGATGTGCCCTTACCTAGCACGCCAGCTGTCGGGGTTCTCAACCACCGGCAGTAGATTTGTATCGAATCGTGTGTCGGATCCAGATGGTTGACACGGGAGACACAAGGGTTTTATACTGGTTCAGGCCTCCGAGGAGTAATACCCTACATCCAGTTCCGAGTACTCATGTTCCTATGCCGGGAATGTCTGTAGTAGGGGTTACAAACTTGGTGATCGGTCAGCCTCCACGTCCGCTGCACTCCTCCCCCTTTTATAGATGTAAGGGAGAGGGGCAAAGAAGGAAAAAAGAAAATAAGCTACAGTGCTATGGCGTTGTGGAGTCTTTTCCATCATTGATGTCCTTCAGGCGGCGTGGAAGGGCGCTGAGCTGTAGTACCGTCGGAGGCCACCGCGTGTGTTGTTGCCACTGTTTGTTCCGGGTACTTGGCATCTCCTCCGAGTAGTTCACGTGATGACTCAGCCTCCTTGAGTACGTCTTAGGCCCGCCACGTTATGGCCTAAGTGCCTGTAGGTGGTAATCGAGTGCGCGCTCTGACGGGGTGGCGTGCAGCTAGCGTTGGATGTGACGGCGTGTCGGAGGTCGTGGGGGTGCACTGTGCGCCATTATGGCCCTTGTCAGACCCGGTCGTCCTCCCGTTGCACTAGCTGCGGTCTTTGCATGGCGTGGAAACCAGCGTCACGCGTGTTGCTGCGGAGGAGCTTGGGGGGCTGGGGCGGCACCACGTTCGTGTGGGGCCCCAGACCCACGCTCCGGCTCCCCCGTGTGGACCCCGCCTTAGTCGGAGAAGGAGATTACTCGTGCGAACGGGTAGTCAGAGGCGAGGCGGAGCGTGCTCGGAGACGGAGAGTACTCGTGCGAGGCGGAGAGTACTCGAAGATGAGGTGTACTCGTGCGAGGCTGAAGATACTCAGAAGTGGGGAAGTCTTGTCAGTGAGGGTCTTGACGAAGATCAGCATCCCTCCCCGTCCTGGATCTTAGCCTTCACATTGTCAATGGTGTCAAAGGACTCCATTTATAGGTTGATCATCTTGTTGCTTATGGTGCCCTAATCCAGGCCCTCGTCACTGGCCATCAGCCCATTGGAGGCGATAGGTCGCCGGTCCAATGACATCCTTAACTATGAAAGGGCCTTCCCAAGGTGCGGAGAGCTTGTGCATGTCCTTGGTATTCTGGATCCGCCGCAGGACTAGGTCGCCAATGTTGAAGGAACGTTCCCACATGTTGCGGTCATGGTAGCGATGTAGCTGCTGCTCGTGGCGGGTGTGGCGCATGAGCGCGGCCACACGGTGTTCTTCGACGCTGTCAAGGTTGATCCTATGTGTTTGCTCTACTTCCCCTTCATCGAAGTGCTAGATGCGAGGAGGCCCGAAGGTGACATCGGTGGGGAGGATGGCCTCTGACCCATAGACCAAGAAGAAGGGGGAGTACGTTGTGGCTGAGCTGACCTGGGTCCTGAGACCCCATATGACGTAAGGGAGCTCTGCGAGCCACCTGGTTGCGTAAGGCGATGAACCATCAAAGATGTGGTCCTTGATGGTGATGAGGACATGAACACCGACACGAGTACATCTACACCAGCAGCACCATCTCCGGTGCCACCAGAGGACACACCCCAGGCGCCACCTTCAGGGCCAATCACTCGGGCCCGTGCACGCGAATTGAACTACGTCCTACTGCTGAAGAATGATGGCCCAGAAGAATAAATGCTAGTCCAACAGGAGGAAGGCCCAGAAGAATAAGACGTCGGCCCACGTGGGAGTCTAGGGTGGGAGGCGGCCCACTTCCTCCCTCCTGCCACGGTTCCCACCGTGAGGAGGGGTGCGCGCCCCCAGGAGTCACGTGACGCCTCCCTCCCACGCCGTGGCCGCCAGGGGAACCCTTCCCCTTTTTTGTTTCCCATCTATATTAGATAGAGTCCTAGTCCTTTTGGAACTTGAGTTTGTTTTCATCTAGCTTTTGCTACTTCCGAACAGCTGCATAGCGCTGCCTTCGTGTGATTCAGACTCCACCTTCGAGTGATAGTAAGATTGCTCGCCTCTCTTTCTTGTTCGTTCTTTCGATTGCGTGCAGGAAACGATCTTCGTGATCAGGCTGATCTCGCACTGGCGAGGTTGGTAACCAATGGGAGTTTGGTTCAGCGATTGCATTGGCGCTTCGGGTTCACTCGTCGTTCGGATCGTGAGGGTCGACTTCCACAAATCGAAATTATCCCACTCACCGAAAGATTGGGCACTCCCCGTCTATCAGATGGCCTGTAGGACCATGCCATTGGCCCGTTCGACTTGGCCGTTGCACCGTGGGTGTGCCACCGAGGAGTAGTATACGTCGATCAGGTTGTCTTGGTAGAAATCCCAGAAGTCAGCTCCTGTGAAGGTCGTGCCAAGGTCGGTGACAATCCTGTTGGGGACCCCAAAGCGATGGGTGATCTCCTCGATGAACTTGGCCGCCTCTTTCGATGTGACACTGGATACGGGACGGACCTCGATCCACTTGGTGAATTTGTCCACCGCCACAATGATGTGCTTGTAGCCGCCAGGGGTGGTCTTGAAGGGTCCCACGGAGTCGAGGCCCTATACTGCGAAGGGCCAGGATGGAGGGATGGTCCTTAGGGCCTGAGCCGGGACGTGCTGCTGCTTGGCGAAGAATTGGCACCCCTTGCATCGACGTACAAGTTCATGTGCATCGGCCATGGCGGTAGGCCAGTAGAAGCCGGACCTGAAGACCTTGCCCACGAGGTTGGCATAGGCGGCGTGGTTGCCACATTCGTCGCCGTGGATTTCATCTAAGAGCCTGAGGCCCTCAGATCGCAGGATGCACTTCATTAGAACTCCGGTGGAGGCGGACCTCCGGTAGAGCTCATTGCCGACGACGACGTAGTTGGCACTACACCTCGTGATCTTTTCGCGCTCCACCTTGTCCTTAGGTACTCGATGCTCAAGGAGGAAAGCGAGGAAGTCAAGGTGCCAGTCGTCTTCTACCTTAGTCATGAGGACATCGCGACCTCCCGGTGGGGTCGCTTCATCATCTGGTGACTCTGGGTCAGGGAGAAGCTTGATGGTCGGTTTGCGTAGGTCCTGGACGAATACACCGGCTGGGACCAGTGCGCGCTTGGAGCCAAGCTTGGAGAGGACATCGGCCGCAACGTTGTTGTTGCGACAGACGTGGTGGAACTCGAGCCCCTCAAAGTGGCGCTCGAGCTTGCGCACCTCAGCACAGTAGGCATCCATTGTGTCCTTCCTTGATTCAGAGTCCTTGCTGACTAGGTCGATGACGACCTTGGAATCATAGGCTATGAGGCGCTTGATCCCTAGGGAGACAGCGATGCGTAGCCCATGAATGAGGGCCTCGTACTCGGCTCCGTTGTTGGACGCCTTGTAGTGGATCTGCAGGACGTACTTGAGATAGTCGCCCTGGGGGGAGATGAACAGGACGCCTGCGCCGGCGCCTTCGAGGTTCAGGGAACCATCGAAGTACATCTTCTAGTGCTCAGGTCGCTCCGAGGGTGGAGGCTGCTGGATTTCTGTCCACTCTGAGATGAAGTCTGCGATGACCTGGGACTTGATGGCCTGCCTAGGGCAGAACTCTAGGTCGAACTTGCCTAGCTCGATGGACCACTTGACGATGCGTCCAGTGGGGTCGCGGCTCCGCAGGATCTCGACGAGGGGGAAGGCCGAGATGACCTTGATCTTGTGCGACTGGAAGTAATGCCGAAGCTTGCGAGAGGTGATAAGTAGGGCATAGAGCATCTTCTGAGGCTGGCTATACCTGGTCTTGCTGTCTGACAGGACCTCGCTGACGTAATAGATAGGTCGCTGGATAGGGTAGGGTCTACCCTCTTCAGGTCGCTCGGCCACCAGAACCGAACTGACCACGAGGGTGGTCGCAGAGATGTAGAGCAGTAATGGTTCCTCAGGCGCTAGGGGCACCATCACCGGGGGCTGACGTGAGAAAGTCCTTGAGTTGCTCCAGGGCTTGGTCCGCCTCGTCGGTCCAGATGAACTTGTCCGCATTTTTTAGCAGCTTGAAGAAGGGCAGGCTTTTTTCTCCAAGTTTACTAATGAATCGACCTATGGCCGCCATCATGCCGGTGAGCTTCTTGATGTCCTTCTTCCCTGTAGGTCGCTTCATCCTTAGGATGGCATCCACCTTGGTGGGGTTCGCCTCGATGCCCCGGTTGCTGACCATGAAGCCCAGGAGCTTGCCAGACGGGACACCGAAGATGCAGTTCTCTGGATTAAGTTTCCAGCGATAGTGGCGGAGGTTGGTGAAGGCTTCTGCGAGGTCAGCTATGAGCTTATCTTCGTGGGTGGTCTTGAGGACCATGTCGTCGACGTAGGCTTCTACGTTTTTGCCGATCTGGCGCTCGAGGCACTTCTGGATGGCCTTCTGGTAGGTCGCGCCAGCGTTCTTGAGGCCAAAGGTCATGGCCGTGTAGCAGTAGATGCCATGCGGCGTTATGAGCGCTGTTTTGTCTTGGTCAGAGACCTTCAGGGCTATCTGGTGATACCCTGAGTAGCAGTCGAGAAAGCATAGGAGGACGCTTCCAGCCGTGGAGTCCACGACCTGGTCGATGCGCGGAAGAGGGAAGGGGTCTTTAGGGCAGTGCCTGTTGAGGTCGGTGTAGTCGATATACATTCTCCATTGACCGGTTTTCTTGGGTACAAGGACCGGGTTGGCGAGCCAAACCGGGTTTTTACACTCACGGATAAATTTGGCAGCTAGGAGCTTTATTATTTCTACCCTAATGACGTCCATGCGATCTTTCGCAAAGCGGCGAAGCTTCTGCTTGACAGGCTTGGCCGTCTTGCTTACATCCAAGGAGTGCTCAGCCAACTCCCTGGGGACACCCGGCATATCCGATGGACTCCATGCGAATATGTCCGCGTTATCCCGGAGGAAACTGGTGAGCGCGAGTTCCTATTTGGGGTCGAGGTCGTCGCCGATCACCACCGTCTTCTCTGCGTCGGCAAGGCCGAGGCAGACCTTCTTCGTGGAGGGCACGGCGTCCAGGGCGGTGTCGGTGCGCTTCTACTCCGGGACAGCTAGGTCGCTCAGGTCGACCACCTTGGCCTCAGCGACCAAGACTGCAGAGGCGTCGACGGCGGCGAAGGTCGCGGCGAGGTCGAGGGCCTCCGAGTTGCACTTGAAGGAGATGATGAGGTCCCCTAGGACGGAGAGGAACCCGTTTGGAGCAGGCATCTTCAACACCAAGTAGGTGTAGTGCGGGATGGCCATGAATCTGGCCAGCATCGGCCAACCTAGGATCGCGTGGTAGGAGGACTTGAAGTTGGCGACCTCGAAGCTGAGGTACTCCGTGCGGAGCTTTGCCTCCGTACCGAAGGTGACGGGGAGGGAGACCCGACCCAGGGGGTAGGCCGCCTTCCCGGGGACGATGCCGTAGAAGGGCTCGTCGCACTCCATGAGCTTGTGGAAGTCGAAGTTCATCTTCTTGAGGGTCTCAACGAAGATGATGTTGAGCCCGCTCCCCCCATCGATCAGGGTCTGGGAGAGGAAGGCCCCATCCACCGTAGGCTCGACGACGAGTAGGTAGGACCCAAGATCCAGGATATGCACCCAGTGATCAGCTCTGGAGAACGTGATCGCCTGCTCAGACCAACACAGAGGCGCAGTTGGCTGAGTGTGGACGAGGTGGACCTCGCGCTTGTCCTTGCGGTAGCGCCTCCTGCTGACGCTGGACTTGATGCCCCCAACGATCATGTTGATCAAGCGGGTTGCATCTGGAAAGGCCCGTTGGGGTTGTGTGTCGGTGGTGGAGGTGGCAGGTTGGTCTCGTCGCGAGGAGGTTGAGGAGGTGGGTCGCTGCGAGAGGTCTCGCGGCGATCGTCATGTCGCTCCTCGCGCCGGTCGTCGCGTCGATCTCGCCGGTCGTCATGGCGGTAGTTGTAGGGGCAGTTGTCACGGTGCCCGCCGTCGTTCCTGGGTCGCTTCGGGTCCACGAGGGTGCTGAAGGCCCTCTTGAACTGGGAGCACCCGCGGAGAGTGTGGGTGGCTCCCTCATGGAACCCGCAAAGGCTGTCGAGCACCATGTCGAACTCCTCCTGGTTGAAGGTCGAAGCTCGACACCCTTCGGCCGCTAGGACCTCGGAAGGTCGCTTGCGGAGCTTGGACACGGCGTCTATTGCAGCGCCAGATGTGCCATGGGCATCGGCATCGAACTGGTTCTGCAACGCCTCTTCTGTGTCCATAAGCTTGTTGACGACGTTCATGAGCTCCTTGACGGTGGTGGCGCTAGACTCATGGATCTTCTCAAAGAGCTTGCGATCGTTGATGCCCTTCTTGTACCTTTCGACGATCTGATCGTCTCTGACGCCAACGCACTCATTGCGGTTCTCTAAGAACCGGTGGTTGTAGTCGCGGAGCCGCTCCTTGGGCTTCATCACAACCCTCCTGAGGTTGAAGGCGTTCCCGGGGTGATCGTAGGTCGCCTGGAAGTTCGAGGTGAAGGCCTGGGACAGGTCGACCTAGGTCTTGATGCTGCCAGGCTCGAGGCTGTTGAGCCACAGCGAGGGGGCCTTGCCCATGACCAGCGGGAAGTAGGCCGCCATGTGGTCGAAGTTACCACCGGCCGCCTTGATGGCGACATAGTAGGTCGAAAGCCAGATGTTGGGGTCTGAGCGCCCATCGTACTCCTTGATGTTGGGCTTCAAGTTCTCGGGGTAGTCCACCGTCCTGAAACGGGGAGCCAGCGCTGGGAAGGCGGTGACGGCAAGGTTGTCGCTGATGCCTCTGGCCGGAGCAGTCTCTCTAGGCGCGGAGTGGACGCTGCGCTCCGGGATGACGACCTAGGAGCGCGGCTGCCGATCCCGGTTGCTCTGGAGAAGCCCTGGGTCGCCATGCTCGGCGTCGTAGAGAGCACGCCACTTGTTTTCGATGTCGTGGTGGTCACGCAGCTCGCGCTCCATGATGCGGTGAACGCACCAGGTTGGCCGTACTCGCGATCGTACTCCGCGTGATGGCGAAGTTCACGCTCCTTGCGCTCACGGTGGCGCTGGTCGACGTAGCCGCGCACGTCGCGAGCGCGCCTGTTGGCGTCGAGGTTGACGCGGAGGTCGCCAACGTTGGCAGCAGCAGGCTGCTAGGCAGGTTGCTCGGGGTTGTGCTGGGCGACCTCTTCCCTGATGGGGGAGAGATGGCTGTGCTGAGGTCGATGAGATCGACTGCGCGACTAGCGGGTTGATGAAGACGTGACGGCCTTAGAGGCCGCGCTCTTCTCCTCCACCAAGGCGTTGGCGACCCGGAGGTACGCGATGGCCTACTCGGCTTCAGGCGTCAGCGGAGCTTGTTGGAGTCGGGTGATGGTCGCGCGCAGGTTGGCCTGGGGGTTGTTGAACGTCAGGATCCCGGCTTCCTCGAACTCCAGGCGCAGGTCCCGAGCGCAAGGCAGGGCTGCGCGCTGCTGTTCGTCTGCGCGTCGCTGGGCACGCAGGGCGTTGCCTTGGATGTGGGCCGCTTCCTCAGAGTTGGTCGTGCCCACACGGGGTGGCTCGTTCTCGGAGACCACGAGCACTTGGCGGAAGACGATGTCCGAGTCGTTGGGGGAGATGCGGACCCGGACCTTCTGGAACTCCCCGCAATTCGGGGACTAGGTAGGTCGTTTGACTCGGCGGGAAAGCTCTTGGTCGATCTTCTTCCGCAGGCGGCACCCACGGAGGGTGTGCTTCGCACCCTTGTGATAGGTGCAAGGCACGTCAAGAGGGTCGCGCCGGGCGCGAGGTGCAGGCCGTGGGTCGCCAGATGGCCTCCGACCAGATTGGATCTGGGAGGGTGTGGAGAGCTGGCTGAGACGGAGGCCAGGCGCAGACTGCAGGCCGAAGGGGAACGTATCGTGACGTAGCGCTGTCTGCGCCGAGCGCTGAGCTCGTTCGCAGATCTCAAGGGTCTCCTTCATCATGTCGATGACGTGCTCCATCCCCTGAACAAGGTCATAGGGTCTGGGCAGGAGGGTCTCCGATACTAGATCGGAAACAGGGGTGGTGACAGACGTCGTGACGACCTGCTCTGGGGTCGCTGGAGAAGTTGCGGCTGCCGGAGCAGGAGAGGTCGATGTGAAGGATCCAAAGCAGATCTCCACAGGGTTGGCGAGGATGGCCGTCATGCTCGCCGAAAAAATGACACCAGATCGGGCCACCATGCTACACAGCGAGTTCTCGATCGTCCCTACCTGGCGCGCCAACTGTCAGGGGGTGAGACCTGGACAGATCCGCTAGGGGGTTACCCTAGAGGTTTGCAGGTTAATGGAGGATCGGGACCTAAGAGCGTAGGTGGTAGTCCACGTGGTGAACTCAGAACTAGGCTAGTATGGCGATGAAAACAGGGAGAGAAGGGTTTAGACTGGTTCAGGCCTTCGGAGAGTAAAACCCTATGTCCAGTTGTGGTGGATTATGCGGGAGGATGAAGATGAGATGTCCCCTTGAATGGAGTCATTGGCCGCCTTATATGGGGAGGACGGACTAGGGCTTCCATTGAAGGTCGGTGGACCCATGTCCAGGTCGGTTACAATTGCGAGAAGCTTATCTCCCAGATTACAAGGAGTGTCCCGTGATATTCAGAGCTACAGGCGGCGGGGCACCGCGTCCTATGTCTTGACTTGCACGCCAAGTGTCGCGGATCTTCCGGGATCTTGATAAGGTCGCCCGAGGTCGTCGGAGTAGCGGATAAGGTCGTTGGGCCCACTTTGCAGGTCGGTGAGTCTTCTAGAAGGTCGGGTCCACTTGTCAGGGACCTCTGGGACCCTAGCCGGTGGGGATGGGTACCCATGTCTCTCAGAGTCTAAAGTGTAGTGCTCACCCCTCCGCAACTTCCGCTTGATCTATGTGCGAAACACTGATGCCATGGCTCGAAGCAGACATTTTAGAAGGGACTCCGTTACACCAAAATTTGAATTCTCATGATCTTGACAATTATCAAACTAATGCTAAACTTAATAAGGCTAGTACATCACCTTGGCGTTAGACTTAGTTGGTCCATCGTAGTCGTCATCATCACTGTTCAGGTCTATCATCACCTGGCATTTCATCTTTCTAGACAGAACTATTTCATACTTGCTACCCTTAGGCTGCATTACAACCGAAACAGGGTCAGAACCAATGGCTTTAGGGCCTGATTGGTTTCGCACCAAATGTGCCAAACCAAAATCAAGGCATGCCAAATTTGGGGCATGCCAAAATTTTCCATTTAAACATGAATTAAAAAGGATGAATTAATTCTGGTAGTTGTACAAACAATCTGGATTTGAAAATTTACAGACAAGGACTATTCACATAATCAGAATTACTATCCAAAGTTCAAAGCATTTAGAGGTACAGAATAATCATGGAAATTACTGCAAACATAAACTAGTGAAAATAAGATGTATTTATACATAAAGATCTACACATGAAACAAGTCTAAAATTCCTACCACAACACGGACATGTCATTTTTAGCTTGATGTACAGAATTCAAGTTCACTAGATGAATAAATTTGAATCTAAAATTTACCATTCAAAATATATCTAATATTAAAAAGTCAAGTTAAATAGGTTAAGAGGTACTGAAACTTTTACCAGAGATGGCACATGATTTTAGAAGGCTATTGTAAAAGGTAGAGCATGATTCACTGAACTAATTTACCTATATAAATTTAACAGTGCAGCATTGACAAATTTCATAAAATAAATCATAACGGAAGTTAAAGCATGATTCTTATTGCCACTTTTCTACACAGATGTAACTGTGGTCATAAGAACAACATATCCAAAATTCAGCTACATATCAGCTCTACATTTTGAATTACTGTAAAACATCTCGAACATAAATTTACATTTAATTCAAAAACTAAGCATCAAAAGTACATACATGATTTTTGTGAAGGGTAGTTCTAGTCACAAGGATTCCAGAACAATTTAGTTTGCAATTTTCTTATGTCTCTGTGAATTTTCACAGAGATTTCGAATAAGGAAAGCTTATGCGTGTACCAATTATTCCATGCACATGCATAATCTTGACTTCAAATAGTTTTTGATCAGTAACAATTTACAATAGAACAAGGAACAGACCTATGTCCCAAACAATTTTCTAAAACAAGGAACACACCTCATCCAAGGTAGCTGGAAATTCCCTCCAGTCTACAAACTTCCCCTTTTCGTCAACAAACTCGGCCTCGGTGTAGATGTGGCGGCTCTTTTTCTAGAACAAAGCAATATTTAGAAGTTTTCATTGGCAGAATAGATGATGTCAAGAATCACATTATATTCTTATTGTGTCGAGAATCACAAAGATGAAAATGATTGTATTGTCATCAACTCTCAACCATGCATACATGCATGGAGCAATTGTAACACAAAGATTATTAATATTTGATATGCTAAGGGAAGAAAAAGATTGGCACATAGCAACTGCATGCTACAAAATTACTAGTACTACTGAACATGCTACAGTACATTATAACATTCCAATCCTAAGATTTTAAGATGCATTTTAACCACAAATATGAAATCCAATTAAAAACCCCCTCATTTAATCAGTACATCCCTCATTAAGATTTATCTAGTTGCATTTAATCAGTGCATCCTTCATTCATCCAATCAAAAAAAACCCCAACACAATCCTGCCTCAAAGCCACTAACATGGCAGAATCACCAAAATCCTACCATTGATCTGACATCAAAAAATCTAAGCTTATAGAAATGCTGCATAGGGGTCTTGCTAACCTTGTTCATGTGTGGCACTGCTACGATGACCGCTCCGACTCCCATTCCTTGGTTGTTGTGGGCAGCGCCGCCGGGATGCATTGCTTGCTAGGGCCCCGTCAGGACATGGTTGACATTGTTGTCATCATGCGCCATGATGATAAGATGGCGCCTCCTTCCTTGGGTGTGTGACTAGCCGGCCCTCGACGATTAAGGCGAGGTCGATGCCTGACCTAGGACGAATCGCCTAGGATCGTCGGCGAGCGCCCGCTTCCGGGAGGTGTTCTTCTCGCGCGGTATCGGGGCAATGGAGTTGGGCGAGGATGTGACCGGAGATGGGCGGTGAGAAAACTAGGCGGCGGCGCTGCATCCGGCGATGGACGAAGAAAAACCGGAGGTGGTTGATGGGACAATTTGGGGGAAGAAGGCGAATAGGTAGGCGGCAAGACCATTTGCCTTCTACTAGTAAATAAAAGGAAAGTAGGGGCACATCAATTGTATCCATCCCCAAGTGATTGACAAATGGAGCCCACCATGAAGGGCCCACACAGAAACCCCACACCAAAGGGACGCGACCCACGAGCGTGCTGCTGATCGAGGGGGCGACTTCCTCGTGTGCACTTTTTTATCTTTGTGTTTGACTAGTGGGTCCCACGTGTCGGCATGTGATGAACTTATTTTTGTATTTTGATTCATAATCAAAACTTAAAACATGTTTATATTTCACATATGATGTCCAAATCAGGTGGTTTTTTTCCTAGATTCATAGAAAACAATAATCTATCTCGTGGAGTCTAGTGCATTCCATATGACAAAGTTTTAATAATCTGAATTTCAAAATTGATATTTAAAAGCAATATTTTTAAACACTAAACGACGTCAAATAGAAAAGTGATGAATACCAAAGCTTCATAACTCAACAAGATATACAATCTTTATTTAGGTCATTAATTTATTTGATAAAGTGGTAATAATATGTAGTACAAAATTGACATGTCTCTAACATAGTTTCTAAAACTATGTGAGTGAATCTAGAATTAATGAACAATGTGTACTACCACTTTCTCAAATGAAGAACAACTAAAATAAAGTTCTACAAATTTGGTATTGATGACTTTTTCATTTGACATCATTTATGACCCTAAACAATTTGTGAATATTTCAACTTTTGAAATTTCAAATTTTTATCTTTCAATCTAACTCGGATGGGGAAATTAATACATTTCAACTTCTGTGTAGGAGAATATAGGCAAAAATAAGTAGTTGCTCTTGGGATTCGAACCTATACAACATAGCTTGGGGACAAACACAACTACCATTAGTCTACTAAATATTATTTGGTTTAACTCCATATTTTGTTATACCTTACTTTTGTGCCTTAATGGGGCACGGCCGAACTTGCCACATCACATCATCCGCGGCCCGGTCAGCCACGAACGCCACATCGTCTCGTTGGGTCCCACCTATCGGCACAAAGATTCATATGTGTTCTTGAGTTCTTGATGGACCTCCTTACCTTGTTTCTTTGATTCTTTATAAAAACTTCAAACTTGTGTAGATTTCACATATGATGTCCAAATCATGTGGTTATTTTCCTACGTTCTTAGAAAACAATAATCTATCTTATGGAATCCAGTGCATTTCGTGTGAATATGTTTGAACAATCCTAATTTTGAATTTCAAAAATTCACAACTACAAGCAATATTTTTAACACTAAATGATGTCAGATGGAAAAGTGATGAATACCAAACTTTCATAACTCATCAAGATCTAAAATCTTTATTTAGGTCATTTTTTCATTTGATAGAGTGGTAATAACATATAGTACATAATTGACATGTGTCTAACATAGTTTCTTAAACTACGTGTATGAATCTAAGATTAATGAACAATGTGTACCACCACTTTCTCAAATGAAAAAACCATTTAAATAAAGTTAGTAGATCTTGATGAGTTGTGAAATTTTGGTATTCATCACTTTTCTATTTGACATCATTTAGTGTTCAAAAATCTTGATTTGAGTTATCAATTTTTGATATTCTAAATTTGGATTATTAAAACTTCCTCACATGGATTAATGAATCAAAAAAAGTTCATAGATCTTGATTAGTTCTATAACTTTAGTATTCATGACTCTTTCATTTAACATCATTTATGACCCTAAATAATTTATGAATATCTTCAAATTCTAATATTCCAATCTAACTCGGATGGGGAAATGACTAAAATAATAGCTGTAGATCTCGATTAGTTCTAAACCTATTGTATTGACAACTTTCTTATTTGAAATCTTTTTTGATGTCTTTGAATTTAATATACTTGTACCATTATAATAAAATAAAAAAGAAGAATAGTCGGGTATATTATTGTGTTTTGGACTATTGTATTAAGGTAACGTGGTTGTCCAAGGTGGGACCCATGGGTTTGCCCCTTCCTCTTCCAGTAACATGACAAACCCAATTGGGCTCTCTAACGTGTGGGTCCCATGGTGCTGGGGCCCACGAGTCAGTGACTCATCTCATGAACGCGTAAATGAAGTGGCGCCGGCGGTTTCCACACGAGCGTGATGCATTGATTGGTTGCGGGTTCGGCGTGTCAGCGGCTTGTTCGTCATGGAAACTGTGACCCCACCCCCTTTTAGCGTATTGATGAACATGAACCGATTGACAACATAGAATATTGCCTTTCTGCCTCTTCCCTCAAACCATCACATCACAACTAGGGTATTCTTGCCTTCCCCCATCGCCGGCGGCCCACTGATGAGGACATGACACCTATGCATAAGGCCATAATTGGTGCATGGAATGGAGTAGAAGAAGTCCAGCAAGGGTGTCCAAGTCGAAGAGGAGGCACGAGGCTAATCCGGTTCGAGTCCCCAAGGTGGAGGCCCAAAAGAATTGAAGTTCGAGCCCAGTTCGGAGTCCAGGACCAATGCGCACTAAAAACGACACCCAGGTCGCATATGAAGTCAATTTTGGACGTTCTTTATATGGTTGGAAGCAGAATTTCATAAACGTTCCAATGGCACCAGTTTGAGGCCCAAATTCGTCCCGAGTCAACAGGAATCGTCAAAAGAAGTTGACGTCCAGAATCTGCCAAGGTGCTGCGTCGCCGGTTTGTTGGGCCTTAAGCCCAAGTTGAGGGCGCCCCATCCTAGGTCGCCGTCAACCCTAGGATGCCCCTCTTCATATACTCAGTAGCCGCTGCATTTAGAACTCGAGTTTGTTTTACAAGTTAGCTTTAGCTACATTCGAACAGTCGCATAGCGCTGCCTTCGTGTATTGCAGACTCCACCTTCGAGTGATATTAAGATTGCTCGCCTCGAATTCTTGTTCGTTCTTCGATTGCGTACAGGAATTGATCTTCGTGATCAGGCTGATCTTGCGATGGCAAGGTTGGTAACCATCGGGAGTGGGTTCAGTGATTGCATTGGCGCTTCGAGCTCGCTCGTCGTAGTCGGATCGTGAGGGTCAACAACCACCAAATCGAATTTATCTCCACTCACCGAAAGATCGGGCACTCCACCTCTATCAAGTGGTATCAGCTTTCCAGGTTGATCGGTGAGTTTTATCGAGTGTTTTTCCCTTCCTACAGTCCACAAAAACCAAAAAAAAATTTGTTTTAGGTTAGATCTTTGTCCCAGCAACCCGTTTTAGCCTTGCACGTTCATTCAATAACTTGCTTTGTTGAGTTTGTGTGCTTTGTTCGTTCGATCATTGTTGGTTACTTGTGCCTTTCTTGTTCTTCTCACCGAACCCTAGATTTCGCCACTGTTTCTTTTTCTTCTCCGCTGCCCTCTCTCTTTTCCCCCTCCGTTGAACCCTCGCGCCTCCGCTCCGTCCTAGTGCCGGCCTCTGGATCGCGCCTTCCCTTTAGGTCGCGCGTGGCCTGGGTGCCGCCGGCCCTGAGTCTCCCCCTCCCACGCGTGTTTGGAGAATAAAAAAAGAAGTCTGAAAAAAAGGGAAAGAAAGCAATTACAAAAAAAAAGGAAAGTCAAAATGGGGAAAGGGAAAGGAGTCCAGGAGGCAGGCCGCCACCCCACGCCGCGACTGAATCAGTCTCGATCGCCCCGCCCCGCAGCACACCTTGACCGTCTCGGTTACGACCCAGTTTGGCCGTGCACCCCTCCCGGACGTCGTGAAAACGGGAAGCAATCCGAAGTTCCCTCTGTTTCGCGTGTTGGTTCCTGGTAGTACCACCCCCTCCCTACACACCGCTCCCTACACCCCCTGCTCACGTTTCTCCCTGGACAGCACCATTTTTCCCCCTTCTACCGCGAACACCACCCTCCTCACGTCGTGCCAGTTTTTCATATCCATATCTCTCTTTCTTGGCACCATACTCTGAGAGCACTGCCTCTATCACCTACCTTCTTCACATTCCATCACCGAAGTGTCGGACTTTTTCCTTCTCCCCCACCTAAGTGCATCGATGGGACGGTGCCATTTTCGTGATGCACGGGGTCGCTTCTCACGACGTCCCACTACCTCTGAGGCATCATCGAGTCGCGCCGCCTCATCTACTGGTGGGGGATGGGATGGAACGACTCGAATCGTCTATGTCTCGTCCGCCATGGACGCGCCACCTTGCTCTGAAGTAAGAATGGCCCCCATGATGACCCAATGCGAGGCAGCGAGAGGCAGCGCCGCCCTAGCCAGGAACCAAGAAGATGTAGTTAGAGCAATTGTCGTCTCCCCCCACACAAACCAAGGCGGTGCAATCAGAGCAAGAGCCGCCACGTCAGCAAAGCGTGTCAATGACTAGGTGAGCCCATCTCGGCCAGCATCTACATATGGCCCAAGAAGCTCCTCAAAGATTTGATATCCGTCGGTGGTGGAAGTTTCTCAACCGTTTCAACCTTAGCCTTGTCCATCTCAATCCCCCTCTCGGATATCACGTGTCCCAACACTATACCTTACTTCACCATGAAGTGACATTTCTTCCAATTTAGAACTAAGTCAACCTCTGCACATTTCGTGAGAACCTTGTCCAAGTTTGCCAAACAATCTGCAAAAGTTTTACCATAGACAGAGAAGTCATCCATAAATACCTCGACAATTTCCTCGATGAACTCCAAAAATACCGCCATCATGCATCGTTGAAAAGAGGCTGGAGCATTACATAAACCAAAGGGCATCCTTCTATATGCAAATGTTCCATAAGGGCAAGTGAATGTTGTCTTGTGTTGATCATCCGGGTG
Source organism: Cenchrus fungigraminus (assembly GCA_036936925.1). NCBI lineage: Eukaryota > Viridiplantae > Streptophyta > Magnoliopsida > Poales > Poaceae > Cenchrus > Cenchrus fungigraminus. Next base: position 84,797,680 of record CM072779.1, on the reverse strand, counting down.
AATAGGAATTTGCATGAACCCCGAGTACCCATCAAGAAAGCAAAAATATGCATGATTTGCTAACCTCTCAAGCATCTCGTCGATGAACGGTAGGGGGAAGTAATCCTTCTTCGTTGCTTTGTTCAATATTCGATAGTCAATACACATCCTCCACGGTCACGGTTCTTTGCGGTATTAATTCCTTCTTCTCATTCTTCACCACGGTCAAACCTCCTTTCTTCGGCACATAATGTACGGGGCCCACCCACTCGCTATGAGGTACCGGGTAAATGATTTCGGCGTCCAACAACTTGATGACCTCCTTCTTCACCACCTCTCGCATGGCATGGGATAACCTCCTTTGATGGTCCACAATGGGCTTGCATTGATCCTCCATAGGTATGCGGTGAGTGTAAAATGCTAGGCTAAGTCCTTTGAGGTCATTTATTGAATATCCCATCACCTTCTTGTGCTTTTTCAATAAATTCAGCAACATGTCATTTTCCTCGGGACTCAATTCGTCGCTCACAATCACGGGATAGGTCTTGTCCGGCCCCAAAAATTTGTATTTCAATCCCTTGGGTAATGGTTTAAGATCCACCTCTGGTACTTGTGGTTCCTCATGTTTAATTTCCCCGATGTCATCGAATTTATCCTCCTCAAGGCTTCCGTCTTGTGGTTCTAGTCCTTTAGTTGCTTCCGCCAATTCTTCACCTAGATCATCATTTGATTCATTATCCATTGCTCTTTGTAGTGGATCCCTGAAAGTTTCAACAAAACGAAGGCTCCCTACCTCTTCGTCACCAAGAGGTAGGGGTGAGGCAATTCTAGAAGCGGGAAGAAAATTATATGTATGATTATCCCCATCAAGATGAATTGTTACTTTTCCTTTTCCGGCATCTAGAACGGCATTAACCAACTTAAGAAATGGTCTACCAAGAATTGCATGATCATTTTTATCATAGTAGACATCAACCAGGAAGAAATCGGTTGGAATGAATTTTTAGAAATTAAAACTTCTAGGTTACGGGCAATTCCAAGAGGTTTACAATCCTACCATCTCCCATGATTAATTTAGTAGAGGTTGGAACTAGGTCAATGGTGCGATCATGAATTTCATCAAAAAATTTAGAGGACAAGACACTTACTTGTGCTCCAATGTCGCATAACGCCTTGCAATCAATGTTGTTAACCTTGCAATATATACGCGGTGATGTCTTCTCCTCTTCGTCGAATCCTATGGCATAAATTTCAGCAAGGCGGGCGAATGGCGATGCCTCGGGCTTGATTCCCATAATCCTCTTCGCTTCGGCCACATGGTCCGGATCCACTTCTCCTTCGCTAAAGAGTTTTAGGAGGACCTCCCCAGTTGTCTCTAGATTGTACGGATGTTCCACTTGTTTTTCCAATGGAAAGTCTATCTCCAAAGCTTTTGCCATCCCTTTTTGGTTAGGGAACGGTCTTCTCTTGTTGAAAATTTCTCCAAAATCAATTGGGACCCAATCCATTTGCTCGAACTCCCTTACTGGCTTCGCGCTTGACATAGTCCTTTCACTTGCTTTGCTTGTCTCGGCGTGATCACTCTTTGGGATAGTTCTAGTTTCTTCATGTTTAGCTTCTTCAACCTTTTCTGGAATTGGCTCCTCTTTCTTCTCTTCTGGGGCCGTGTTTCTGAAAATTGCAGCAAGTGTCCTCACACTTTTGTCGCATTCTGGCTTTCCCGAAAGGCGTGCTTCCTAATCTCTTCGCATGGCCACCGCATTGCTTATTTTTTGTAGAAGTTGGGCGGCTTTCGTGAGTGTTTTCTCCATGAGATCCCCTCCTGCACACATTTGAACGTATTCCATGCAACTAGGGGTTAGGGAAAAGAAACATGTATGCAAAAGTACATCACCGGGAAATCCGAGTCTTGGTCCATGTTCAACTAGCTCATTGAAACGACTCCACGTTTGATCTATCCCTTCTTCTTCTCCTTGCTTAAAAGTAATCACTTGCCTCCTTATATGTTGGATCTTGCTATAGGGAAGAATTTGGCACAAAATTTTTTCATTCATTGATTTCAATTTCTCTCGACTTCGAAGGACGCAAATGAATACCACTTCTTTACTTCATCGGCAAGTGAGTAGGGAAAGAGATTCCATGTAAACCAAGCATCGGGGACTCCCTCTTGTCGTACCGTATTGCATAGTGTCGTGAAGAGCTTGATATGTCTATATGGGTTATCCGTCTCCACCCCTCGAAACGGGTTAGTTGTCGCCATCTCGATGATTCGAGCCTTGATCTCATACCTTGTCGCTTCGAGAATCGAATCCAATTCTTGTACCTTGATGTCCTCACATCGTGGGCTTACATAGTCTCTTAGTGATTTCTCCGGTTCCTCCAAGGGATGTCCAACGAACGCCATCTAGACAACAAAAATCAAAAACAAAACAAGAGTGTTTTTCTAGAAAACTAGGGCTAGATGTTAGTAATCAACAAAATTAATGAAAGATTAAACGAAGCAAACTAGCTTGCTCCCCGGCAACAGCATCAAAAAAAGGGGCTTGTTGACGGTTCAATAACACGTCAAGGTTCACAGTAAGCGCACGGATCGCTTGTAGCTTTTTTCACCTAAGGGAGTCCTAAGGTTCTTGTCAACCCAAGGAGCAAGGGGATTGCTAGCGTTTAACCTAACACTAATCTAGTTGATTGAAGTCTATGAAATAGGGATTAATCTATAAACTAAAGACAAACTAGTAAAGCAATCTAAATTACATTAAAAGAGAGATAAGAGGTGCACAAGTATGAAGAACGTATGCCCATGAAGTCTAGGTACTTGAAGATGCAATCACCAAAATATGATAAAGCCCCGATCCAATCTATCTAAGCATGTGGTCAAAGGATTACTCGTTTCCCTTCCCTCGTACATGTCACTACGACAAGGTAATTGGTACTAAGCCTAGATGAACACGGTATGTTGACGCGATCTACGGGAGTAACCCCGAAAGCATGGTAGCTAGCCTTAAACGTTAAGCATCATCAAAAAAGGTAAGATAAATCATGATCCAAACAAAAGTAGGTGACTACACATCAAGTTCCATTACAACTCCATGGACAAACAATAACCTTACCCCATCAAGACGCTAGGCATGGCACTGTTGAACATGGTGGATGCCTCTGATGAAGCTCGATCTTTGTTGTCCTTCAACTCCGGCAGCGCCGTGGCAAGGCCTCGGCGTCCTCCTTCCTCGTGGCAACATCCCTTGACCTCGGCGATGATTCCTCCCGAATGCTTTCTCCCTCAATCGACTCTCTCCCTTGCAGTCGATCTCTGAGGCTTCTCTGTTTGTCCTTCGCGAATGGCGGCTTCGGCACGCTTTTGGGGTTCCACGTACTTGACACCGAAGAAAGGGGGCGATGAACCAACGCCGGAAGAGGGTGGGCCAGCCGGCCTAGGCCGGCCGACCTGGGCTCTTCTCGACCTGGTTTCGGCCCGTCTTGTTCCACGTGTCATCTTTTGCATTTTGGGCTTTTTGCTCCTTTGGATGTGGACTTTGGACATCGTTATCCTCGCGGCCAAGTTAGGGGGTCTTTACACACGAACTTCCGATCTTTCATCTCGGTCCTCGGGAATACTTCATTGAAGCACATTGGTCCTTGCCACCTTTGGACGCAAGTTTGCACACGTTCGGAGCTCCTTTATTAACTTGCAAAACATCCACCGGACTAGGTGCTTCTCCCCTCATTAAGTGCATAAATTCCTGCAAAATCATTATACTCCAAAATGCACAAGTAACGGTGAACTTGTTACATCATTAGTATGCCTAGTGGCGGGTTAGTTTCAAAATGAAGTTCAAACCATAATGTAACAAGTTCTCTTGGTTGACGGAAATCGACCGCCAACAGTTCTCATGTGTTTCGATTTGGGGTGTGAACTTGCTCCTAGGATAAGTAGTACCTCAATGACTATGTGGTCTTGGCAAGTAGTGTGCGGGATCTTTTCAGAAAAGATTTTGGGGCATAGGCCGAAGTTCTCATCAGAGAATTTTTATCGGCTCCCATTCGCTCCCCCCCCTCTTTGGTCGCCAATCCGGTCCCCACTGTCGGGCATACACCCCGGGTACTCATACAAGGAAGGATGAAGACGGACTCCTACTAGAATTCCCCTGTAATCCTACTAGGACTCCTACCTTGTAACTGACTAGGAACCCGCCCCCTGGACTATATAAAGGAGGGCCGGGTACCTAGCCGGACAACTCATCTCAACCCAACACCAAGCGCAGGGCGCCATACTTGATCCCCAAACAGGATGTAGGGTTTGCCACCACGGTGGCCCGAACCTGTATAAATCTTGTGTCCCGTGTCCTTGCGCATACCTTCGAGTTCTCGGTCTCCCGATCACGATCCTCCACCGCACAATCTACTACCTCGGGTACCCCCTTGGTAGGTTTGCCGGGTTAAAACACCGACAGCTGGCGCGCCAGGTAGGGGTGATCATCACCACCGGGCGAATTCGAAGGACCTTTTTCATTATCAAAATCAATCTACTCGACGACAAGCAAGTCAAGTCGCAATGCAAAGCAAGTCGCCGAGTTCTATCAAAAAACGGAATCGATTTCCGTACTCTGTTCGAGCGTCGGCAGAACACGCTCAACTATGCCGCGCGTCCGGGTGCCTCGGCACGTCGCGCGGCTCGCTACTTCGCCTCGCGCGGCTCGTCGTCGACTACTTCGCCTACGCCGCGGGTCCGGGTGCCTCGGCACATCGCGCGGCTCGTCGTCGACTACTTCACCTCGCGCGGCTCGTCGTCGACTACTTCGCCTACACCGCACGTCCGGGTGCCTCGGCACGTCGCGCGGCTCGTCGTCGACTACTTCGCCTATGCCGCGCGTTCGGGTGCCTCGGCACGTCGCGCGGCTCGTCTCGCGGCTCGTCGTCGACTACTTCGCCCGTCGGCTACTTCGCCTCGCGCGGCTCGTCGTCGACTACTTCGCCTACGCCGCGCGTCCGGGTGCCTCGGCACGTCGCGCGGCTCGTTGCGCGGCTCGTCGTCGACTACTTCGCCTCGCGCGGCTCGTCGTCGACTACTTCGCCTACGCCGCGCGTCCGGGTGCCTCAGCACGTCGCGCGGCTCGCTACTTCACCTCGCGCGGCTCGTCGTCGACTACTTCGCCTACGCCACGCGTCCGGGTGCCTCAGCACGTCGCGCGGCTCGCTACTTCACCTCGCGCGGCTCGTCGTCGACTACTTCGCCTACGCCGCGCGTCCGGGTGCCTCGGCACGTCGCGCGGCTCGTCGTCGACTACTTCGCCTCGCGCGGCTCGTCATCGACTACTTCGCCTACGCCGCGCGTCCGGGTGCCTCGGCACGTCGCGCGGCTCGTCGTCGACTACTTCGCCTACGCCGCGCGTCCGGGTGCCTCGGCACGTCGCGCGGCTCATCTCGCGGCTCGTCGTCGACTACTTCGCCTCGCACGGCTCGTCGTCGACAACTTCGCCTACGCCGCGCGTCCGGGTGCCTTGGCACGTCGCGCGGCTCGTCGCGCGGCTCGTCGTCGACTACTTCACCTACGCCGCGCGTCCGGGTGCCTCGGCACGTCGCGCGGCTCGTTGCGTGGCTCGTCGTCGACTACTTCGCCTCGCGTGGCTCGTCGTCGACTACTTCGCCTACGTCGCGCGTCCGTGTGCCTCGGCACGTCGCGCGGCTCGCTACTTTGCCTCGCGCGGCTCGTCGTCGACTACTTCGCCTACGCCGCGCGTCCGGGTGCCTCGGCACGTCGCGCGGCTCGTCGCGCGGCTCGTCGCGCGGCTCGTCGCGCGGCTCGTCGTCGACTACTTCGCCTACGCCGCGCGTCCGGGTGCCTCGGCACGTTGCGCGGCCCGTCGTCGACTACTTCGCCTACGCCGCGCGTCCGGGTGCCTCGGCACGTCGCGCGGCTCGTCGCGCGGCTCGTCGTCGACTACTTTGCCTCGCGCGGCTCGTCGTCGACTACTTCGCCTACGCCGCGCGTCCGGGTGCCTCGGCACGTCACGCGGCTCGTCGTCGACTACTTTGCCTCGCGCGGCTCGTCGTCGACTACTTCGCCTACGCCGCGCGTCCGGGTGCCTCGGCACGTCACGCGGCTCGTCGCGCGGCTCGTCGTCGACTACTTCGCCTCGCGCGGCTCATCGTCGACTACTTCGCCTACGCCGCGCGTCCGGGTGCCTCGGCACGTCGCGCGGCTCGTCGTCGACTACTTCGCCTACGCCGCGCGTCCGGGTGCCTCGGCACGTCACGCGGCTCGTCGCACGGCTCATCGTCGACTACTTCGCCTACGTCGCGCGTCTGGGTGCCTCGGCACGTCGCGCGGCTCGTTGCGCGGCTCGTCGTCGACTACTTCGCCTCGCGCGCCTCGCGCGCCTCGTCGTCGACTACTTCACCTACGCCGCGCGTCCGGGTGCCTCGGCACGTCGCGCGGCTCGTCACGCGGCTCGTCGTCGACTACTTCGTCTCGCGCGCCTCACGCGCCTCGCGCGGCTCGTCGTCGACTACTTCGCCTACTCCGTGCGTCCGGGTGCCTCGGCACGTCACGCGGCTCGTCGCGCGGCTCGTCGTCGACTACTTCGCCTATGCTGTGTAATCGGGTGCCTCGGCTCGTCGCGCGGCTCGTCGTCGACCACGCGCCGTCTCGCCGCTCGACTTCTCGTCGGTCGGTCGCACTGGTTCTCACCGTGCGCCCGGTCGCTCCGTCTCGGCACGTCACGGAGCATGCACTATGTCGTTGCGGCTCCATCTCTGACCGCCACGGCTTCATCTACAAGACCGCCCTGGCGGCAACAGCTATGTCATTTATTTAAATGATTACTGTTTTCTTTTCTTGGCTTGTTCTCCTCATCATGTAGGACAACATGCCGACTACTCATCAGTGTACGCTTCTCGGTGGGTTTTTCACGAGGGCTGCACTCTGCTGACTACTCTTGGGGTATATCGATCAAGTCGCCACGAGCGTACTTCATCAACTCGGGGGCTATCCCAAGGAGGCAGCTTCTAAAGTCCGCTCCGCGCGGCAACTTAAAGTCGACTCCGGTCGCACCTTCGCCTGCTTCGGCGGCATACTGCGTGTGTAAGCTTCGATGGAACCTAACTGTAAGTGGCCCTCGCGTCCTGGCGATGATGGTACCTAGCTGCACGTGGTTTTCATACCCTGTACCATGGGTTTCGTACCCTAAGTACTCGCGCTCTGTACCATGGGTCCTAGTACCCTAAGTACTCAAGTTGACTTCTATAGTCGCAACCTCAAGTCCACTCCGATGGCACAAGTCGACTCCGGTCGCACACAAGCCCGTTCCGGCGGCAACCGTACCTTGGGTCTGAAATCCATGACCCAGGTACTCAAGTCGACTCCGGTCGCACCCAAGCCCGTTCCGGCGGCAACCGTACCTTGGGTTTGGAATCCATGGCCCAGGTACTCAAGTCGACTCCGGTCGCACCTTCAAGCCCGCTCCGGCGGCAACCGTACCTTGGGTCTGAAATCCATGGCTCAGGTGCTCAAGCCCGCTCCGGCGGCACAACTATTCATTTTCTCTGATTTTTCGTTCGATTTTGCATTCCGGAAGTGCTTTTTGTTTTTTGCATCTTAAAGTCCACCCCGCGTGGCACAAAGTCGACTACTATAGTCGCATCTAAAGTCCGCTTCGCGCGGCAATCTAAAGTCGACTTCTATAGTCGCATATCAAAGTCCGCTCCGTGCGGCAACTAAAGTCGACTTCGGTTTTCAAGTCGCATCTCAAAGTCCGCTCCGTGCGGCAACTCAAGTCGACTTCAGTTTTCAAGTCACACCTCAAAGTCCGCTCTGTGCGGCAACTAAAGTCGACTTCGGTTTTTCAAGTCGCATCTAAAGTCCGCTCTGCCGGCATCTAAAGTCGTCTTCGGTCGCATTTAAAGTCCGCTCTGATGGCACGGCTACTTCTCAAGCTCCACGGCTCGACGCCAAATTACTACTCGGAAACTCTCCAGCTCGGGGGCTGCATTCAAATTACTACTCTAGAACAACTCTAGCAGACTTCGCTCGCTCTCAAGCTCGGAGGTTCCGTACCAACAACTACTCGACGTGGCTCATACGGCTCTCTTATCTCGGGGGCTACACGCTGCAAGAGTACTCGGATGATGGCTTTCGCGAACACTGAAGACCCTTGGATTGATTACCTAATCATTTCAAGGCTCGGGGGCTGCTATGCTATACCCATCATTCAATTTTTCAAGACGGAAGATTCGGAATCAAGACTGACCCTCAGCTAGAGTCTGCAACTCAACCCATGGCTCGGGGGCTACTCCATATGGAGTGCGATTTTGCAACCGCACTTCCATATAATCTCGACTTCAAGACTGATGAGCTGGACCACCTTCCAGCCTCGCGGCAGTTCAAGTACTATTGAAGACTTCTCCAAGCAGTACCCGAGGATGCTCAAGAACTACTCGAAGAGGCTTCAAGACTACTCGAACTACTACTCTCGACTCCAACGTGCTCGGGGGCTTGTCGGGCATACACCCCGGGTACTCATACAAGGAAGGATGAAGACGGACTCCTATTAGAATTCCCCTGTAATCCTACTAGGACTCCTACCTTGTAACCAACTAGGAACCCGCCCCCTGGACTATATAAAGGAGGGTCGGGTACCTAGCTGGACAACTCATCTCAACCCAACACCAAGCGCAGGGCGCCATACTTGATCCCCAAACAGGACGTAGGGTTCGCCACCACGGCGGCCCGAACCTATATAAATCTTGTGTCCCGTGTCCTTGCGCATACCTTCGAGTTCTCGGTCTCCCGATCACGATCCTCCACCGCACAATCTACTACCTCGGGTACTCCCTTGGTAGGTTTGCCGGGTTAAAACACCGACACCCACACCACGGACTTCAACTCCGGTCTCCTTGAGAGCACATGTATGAATGTTGATTTTGCTAATATTTGGCATGCAATTAGATGGGATGCTTTTGTGCCTATTTCAGAGGAGGGCTTTGTTCCCTCACCATCTAGTTCTTTTGCACTTTGCAATACAATGATGACGGCCTTTCTTTCGCCTCTTCGAGCAAGAGTACGTACGTACTTGGAAAGAGTTGAGTTTAATGCATGGTTTACACAAGAAGTGCAAGATCAACTTCGACAAAGCCGTCTGTGATTATGATTGCCATTCCTTCTGGACGAGCATCTCCAGCCACGTGGTAGTCGATAATTTCAAACCTCGCTGCAATGATATTCATCATCCTACTTTGAGGTTCATGCATAAGTGGCTTGTTGTTTCGCTTTTTCCTAGAGATGATGTTAGACTTGTTCGTAATGATGAGCTTAAAATTCTTTATACCATGATAAATAAAATTAAGGTTTCTCCTGTTAAGCCCATGATCATGCAATGGTTAGATAATTTTAAGATGTCCGGTCCTATTGAGTGTACCTCTTTGATCACCCGCATCACCACGAGAGTTGGGAACTTCAAGGTAATGTTGTGCTTTACATTCAACCTAAGCGCATTCACCTTAATGAAGCATTCTTTATTCAAGGTCATATTCTTAAGCATGCTCAGGACTAGTCTCTTGTGTTTTTCTTCCCCGATTATACAAATGAGATCCTGTTACCTAACCCGAGACTTCATTTGTATAAGTCGTGGGCGCTAACCTTTCTGCTCCTACCACGAGAAGAAGCTTCTAGGAGTAATATGTCTTACATGGAAACACAAAGTAGGTCAAGAACAGAAGTGAACACATCATATCAACTACCACAGTCCCAACAGATTCTACAGCAAATGTACCAGGCAGGATGGGTTCCAGCTAGGCAGATGTCGGGGGCAAGCCCCTGCGTATCAGCTGAGCTGGGGTCAACCCCTGCAGCCACATGAAGCTGGAGGCTCATCATGGCAGGCTTCATATATGCTGGCATACTCACCTAGGTATCAGCCCGGTTGGGATCAACCACCGCAGCCACATGAAGCGGGAGGCTTAGGCTGGCAGAGCGCGAGCAACGCAGAATGGGAGCAAGTATGACAGTTCCATCACACTTCGTCTAGCTCTAGTGGTCCTCCAATACTTGGTGCACGACGATCTTTCTCGGCTAGAAGGCGCAACAAAATTGCAGATCTCATGAGCTGAGTGAACGACCTCGACGTTAGGACATGTGATATTCAAAATGTTCTTAACAACATGTCTAGAACTTTGCTTCATTTGAGCAGTGGGTGGATACGCAATACAACACCATCAACACCTCGCTTGAAAGCACCAATGCGGACCTACAGGCTTACTGCCGCTCACAGGGCTTCAACCCTCGTCATCAACAGTGAGCAAAAGACAAGCTTGGGGGAGAGCACCCCCAAGAGAGGTAATCCGTATCATCTCTTGTCTCTATTTATCGTATCTTTTTTATGCATTTAAAAAAATCTGAATATGGTAAAAAGAACAAAAAAATTTATTGCTTTCTCCTATGTTAGTAGGAATGTTTAGTTCTTCCTCATTGAAATGATGAATAGTTGCTCTGCTTAATTTCATTCATGTGCCTAGTTTACAGCTTAGTGCTCTATCAGGTTTTGAAATTGTTAGCTGCCGTTTGCCTTTTGATTTGCGAGTAGATGATCTAAGTCTAGGTTGTTGCTTGGTACGATATGGTATAATAGAGTTTGCTATAATCTTGTTCTGAATGAAACTTGACATCTGGAGCTTTTGTTTTTGAAAACCCAAAAATCAGAGTTCCTCAATGATAATGACATGCCCCACTAGAGCTGATGAGGACATCACCGTCTCGGATATGACCACAATAGCATGTTTTTATTCTAAGGTGACCTGATTCCTTATCATCATTGTATCCAATACATTTGATGAATTGTTGCTGCACTATGATGTTTGTTGGTTGTCATTTTCATAAATACTTACGTGGATCAAAAAGGGTGCTCAACACACATGGAAGGCATGGAAGACCAAAGAGGTTGATTGGGGGCCAAGTCCAGGTGTTCCCAACGTCCTCCACCAGGCCACCACGTCACATTTGCCCCAAAGATGAAAAGAGATCAAGGCCAACACGTTTTGGGCGCCGGATTCTGAATGCATGACTGGGCCAACTTGCAACGGACGCAACGACCTCATACGGACTCCGTTTGGGACATTCTTCATATGTTGGAAAGATAATTTGATAGAGCTTCCAATGGCACCGTTCTCATGTCAAAATAATAACTGAGTCGACAGGAATCGTCGAAACAAGTGGACGTCCAGAATCTGTCAAGGTGCTGCGTCGCCCAGTTTTGGCCTATTGGCCCGTGTATCATGTTGGAGCCCATAAGGGTGCATCCTAGGGTTGGAGCACAACCCCCACCAGGTCTTGGTCGTGCCCTACCCTCTCATATACCCCCATAGCTGTCACAAACAGATTGGGTTTTGTTTCGTTGTAAGTTTAGCTATTGCTACTTCCTTGTAAACACGTGTGTCGGCTAGACCACCCATTCTACCTAATTCAGAACCCCAACTTTGTGATATTAGATTGGTTTCCATATCCACATTTGCAATTGAGTTGCTTGTTATACTTGTTCTTGCTTGTTCTTCGATTGCTTCCAGGAACGGGTGCCCTAATAGCGGTTGACGCGCTCCACAAGATCGTTGCAGCCATAGGAGGTGGTGTATCGGTTGCTAAGGCGCATCCAAATGATGAGGACATCACCGTCTCAGATATGACCACAATAGCATGTTTTTATTCTAAGGTGACCCGATTCCTTATCATCATTGTATCTAATACATTTGATGAATTGTTGTTGCACTATGATGTTTGTTGGTTGTCATTTTCAGAAATACTTATGTGGATCAAAAAGGGTGCTCAACACACATGGAAGGCATGGAGGACCAAAGAGGTTGATTGGGGGTCAAGTCCAAGTGTTCCCAACGTCCTCCACCAGGCCACCACGTCACTTTTGGCCCAAAGGTGAAAAGAGATCAAGGCCAACACGTTTTGGGCGCTGGATGCGGACTACATGACTGGGGCAACATGCAACGGACGCCACGACCTCATACGGACTCCTCCGTTTGGGACGTTCTTCATATGGTTGGAAAGATAATTTGATAGAGCTTCCAATGGCACCAGTCTCATGTCAAAATAATATCTGAGTCGGCGAGAATAGTCGAAACAAGTGGACGTCCAGAATCTTTCAAGGTGCTGCGTCGCCCGGTTTTGGCCCGTTGGCCCATGTATCATGTTGGATCCCATAGGGGCGCGTCCTAGGGTTGGAGCACGACCCCCACCAGGTCCTGGTCGTGCCCCTACCCTCTCATATACACCCATAGTCATCACAAACAGATTGGGTTTTGTTTCGTTATAAGTTTAGCCATTGCTTCTTCCTTGTAGTAGCGTGTGTCGGCTAGACCACCCGTTCTACCTGATTCGGAACCCCAACTTTGTGATATCAGACTGGTTTTGATCACCACATTTGCAATTGAGTTGCTTGTTATACTTGTTCTTCGATTGCTTGCAGGAACGGGTGCCCTAGTGGCGGTTGACGCGTTCCACAAGATCGCTGCAGCCATAGGAGGTGGTGTATCGGTTGCTAAGGCACATCCTTGGAAAGATTGTAGTCGGGCCGTGAACGTCGTCTCCTCCAATCGAGTTATCCCCCACGCCTCTCATCGAAAGATCAACAACAAACCCTAGCGGGTTCACATCAGTTGGTAATCAGAGCGAGGTTTATCGGTGAGAGATTATCAATCCATCGCTGTTTTTTATTTCCTACTGTCCAGAAAAGCCACAAAAAATAGTAGATTAGTTTACCCACTGTCCCATTAACCTTTTGAGCCTTTACTAGTATTGCTTAGTTAGGGCTTGTTGAGTTTTCGGTTGCATCGGTTGCGTCGAGTTGCTGGTTTGAGTGTCTAATCCTTTAGAGTTTTGAGTTCTATCACGTTTTGTCACCATGAGATCCATTGTCATCATATACATCGCTGCTGCATTTTGGCCATCATGGAATCATCTTAAGTCCATTTCATATGTTAAATACAATCTGGAAAGCTTATCTTGTTACCTTTCCAATGGATCTAGTCTTGTCTCGAAATTAATTTTGAGCATTCCGCAATTGTCCTAGAGATCAGCGATCTGCAATCTATGTAAACTCATCTTTTTGTGTGGATTTGTCTTGATTTCCAGCAAGGGAGAAAAAAGAAAAGTGAAAAAGAAGAAGAAAAAAAACAGAAAAAAAGAGATGAGAAAAAAAAGAAAGAGAGTAGGAAAGGAAGTGAAAGAAAAAAGGGTTGAATCTGTTTATTTTGTTTGTGCAGTGCTAGTTGCTTTTGGTCGGTGACTACGTTTGTGCCTAAGCTCACGTCTCTAGCATGGTTTAGCCTAGGACCAGCACAGTACAGCCGTTGAACGATTATTCAGCTTGCTTTTATAACTAATGTGATGCTAGTCCATTCCTTGTTTCAGCCCACCTATAGCTCCACATATTCGACTACAGCTTGACAGGTCTTGTTGCTGTGGCACCGATACACTTTCTTCGAGGTTGACGTCTTTTTGGTTGCTGTCCCCTCCTGTTTTGCTTGGTAAGAACTTATAAGAGCTTGTTTTGAACAAGTTGAGTTTGAGAGAATTACACCCAACACATCCTAGTAGTTGACAGGAGAAAACAAAATATTTTGTGTTTCTTGTTTTCTACTAATCATGGCAGGTGATATAGAGATTTTTGAGCAGTTGAAGCTAGACCCTCACATTCAAGGTATCATTCAGCAGTTGCCATTATATGCTGGTATGTTTGATCCTCACGCTTACATTGAATGAGAGCTTAAGGTAGATGCAGAATTTGATAAGTATGACTTGTCTGAACATCAAATGATTTTTGCTGCTTCTAGTGCTTTAACAAATTATGCTTTGACTACATGGAAACATATTTGTAGGCACAACAAAGTTCCACAAACTTGGAAAGATTTTAAAATGCTTTTCCGTGATGAACATATTCCTGAATACTATGCTGATTGTTTGCTTGCAAAATTAGACAACTTGAAGCAAGGTAGTAGGACTGTCAACGAATACTACCATACCTTTAAGATTTGTGTCATGTTTGGTGGATTAGATGAATGCAAGAAAGATGTTATGAGTAGGTTCCTGAAAGGGATTAATTCTGAAATTTGAACCATGTTAATTAGCAACTCATACAACAGTATTGCTTCATTGTTTTGGCTTGCTCTTAGCGCTGAAAAGGAAATTTTATTGTGTGCGAATACCTGCAAGAATGATGAGGCTCATAATGTTGATAATTGTCCACTCTGCATGCTAATCAAGAGCAACAAATAGTGAAACCTACTGCTGATTTGATTTTGTCACAAGATGATTTGGTTGTTGTTCCTTGTGATAACGAGGACTTATGTGCTGATGCTTCTTTTACTCCTATGCCACAAGCAGTGAATAAGTTTGATACAAATGGTTGGGAACCGTACATATATGCTGGAGAAAAGCTTTTTCATCCTATTACTTGTGCAAAAGATGAACTGAAATTGATGTCTTCTCTAAATACTTTAGGTTATATTATATTTGATATTCTTTGTGATCTAAAATGTTTAGAGCAGGAAATTTTTGCATATCTTGAATTAGCGTGCTTGTCGAATCATACATATCACTTTATTGGCCAGTACAATTGCAACGGAGAATATTTTGTGCATAAAGTTTATATTTGCTCTAATCTGAAATATACTTTTGAGCTAGAATACCATGATCAAATAGGGGGCTGCCCTAACACTAATAATGTCTTGAAAAGTTTTTCTAGTTGTTTTCTTGAGCAACAGGGTCAGCCCAAAGAAGGGGAGCATCGTTAGTTGTCAACTTGCAGCATACTAGTCGCTACGTGTTCGAACATCAACCCAAGCACCTTCGGATGCCACCGAAGCAAGTCGAGGACGACTTGCAGCCAAGAAGGGGAGAATGATGAGGACATCACCGTCTCGGATATGACCACAATAGCATGTTTTTATTCTAAGGTGACCCTATTCCTTATCATCATTGTATCCCATACATTTGATGAATTGTTGCTGCACTATGATGTTTGTTGGTTGTCCTTTTCAGAAATACTTACGTGGATCAAAAAGGGTGCTCAACACACATGGAAGGCATGGAGGAGCAAAGAGGTTGATTGGGGGCCAAGTCCAGGTGTTCCCAACGTCCTCCACCAGGCCACCACGTCACTTTTGGCCCAAAGATGAAAAGAGATCAAGGCCAACACGTTTTGAGCGCTGGATTCGGACTGCATGACTGGGCCAACTTGCAACGGACGCCACGACCTCATACAGACTCCGTTTGGGACGTTCTTCATATGGTTGGAAAGATAATTTGATAGAGCTTCCAATGGCACCGTTCTCATGTCAAAATAATATCTGATTCGACATGAATCGTCGAAACAAGTGGACGTCCAGAATCTGTCAAGGTGTTGCGTCGCTCGGTTTTGGCCCATTGGCCCGTGTATCATGCTGGAGCCCATAGGGGCACATCCTAGGGTTGGAGCACGACCCCCACCAGGTCCTGGTCGTGCCCCTACCCTCTCATATACCCCCATAGTCGTCACAAATAGATTGGGTTTTGTTTCGTTGTAAGTTTAGCCATTGCTACTTCCTTGTAGACGCATGTGTCGGCTAGACCACCCGTTCTACCTGATTCAGAACTCCAACTTTGTGATATTAGATTGGTTTCCATCTCCACATTTGCAATTGAGTTGCTTGTTATACTTGTTCTTGCTTGTTCTTCGATTGCTTCCAGGAACGGGTGCCCTAGTAGCGGTTGACGCGCTCCACAAGATTGTTGCAGCCATAGGAGGTGGTGTATCAGTTGCTAAGGCACATCGAAATGATGAGGACATCACCGTCTCGGATATGACCACAATAGCATGTTTTTATTCTAAGGTGACCCAATTCCTTATCATCATTGTATCCAATACATTTGATGAATTGTTGCTGCACTATGATGTTTGTTGGTTGCCATTTTCAGAAATACTTACGTGGATCAAAAAGGGTGCTCAACACACATGGAAGGCATGGAGGACCAAAGAGGTTGATTGGCGGCCAAGTCCAAGTGTTCCCAACGTCCTCCACCAGGCCACCACGTCACTTTTTGCCCAAAGATGAAAAGAGATCAAGGCCAACACGTTTTGAGCGCCGGATTCGGACTGCATGACTGGGCCAACTTGCAACGGACGCCACAACCTCATACGGACTCCGTTTGGGACGTTCTTCATATGGTTGGAAAGATAATTTGATAGATCTTCCAGTGGCACCGGTCTTATGTCAAAATAATATCTGAGACGATGGGAATCGTTGAAACATTTGGACGTCCAGAATCTGTCAAGGTGCTGCGTCGCCCGGTTTTGGCCCGTTGGCCCGTGTATCATGTTGGAGCCCATAGGGGCGCATCCTAGGATTGGAGCATGACCCCCACCAGGTCCTGGTCGTGCCCCTACCCTCTCATATACCCTCATAGCTAGGTGTGGGCGTTCGGGTTACCCGATTAGTTCGGGTCGGGTAATTCGGGTAATTCATAATTCGGGTAATGAAAACTGCTACCCGATATTAGTCCCGAAAAAACACTACCCGAAATTTCGGGTACCCGATAATTCGGGTTCAGGTTCGGGTATACCCAATCTACCCAAATTTACAGAAAATGACAAACTACACAAAATGTTAGTAGAATTTTAACAGAAAAGATCACTAGTAATTTGTGTAGAATTTCAACAACAAGTTGAGAAGAATAATATATTATAGTCACTTGTTCAAACCAAGAGAATTATATTATAATAAAGTGACAATTTTAATTGTTCAACTAACAATACGTGATAAATACAAAGACAAAGGCAAATTTCGGGTAGTTTGGGTAGTTCGGGTACCGAAGTGTATTACCCGAATTACCCAAACTAATTTCGGGTAATCACAATCACTATCCGAACTTGGGATCGGGTACCTCGGGTTCGGGTAATTCGGGTTCGGATTCGGGTAATTCGGGTTCGGGTAATGGGTATCGGGTACTTTGCCCAGGCCTACTCATAGCCATCACAAATAGATTAGGTTTTGTTTCGTTGTAAATTTAGCCATTACTACTTCCTTATAGACGCATGTGTCGGCTAGACCACCCGTTCTACCTGATTCGGAACCCCAACTTTGTGATATCAGATTGGTTTCCATCTCCACATTTGCAATTGAGTTGCTTGTTATACTTGTTCTTGCTTGTTCTTCGATTACTTGCATGAACGGGTGCCCTAGTGGCGGTTGACACGCTCCACAAGATCGATGCAGCCATAGGAGGTGGTGTATCGGTTGCTAAGGCGCATCCTTGGAAAGGTTATAGTCGAGCCGTGAACGTCGTCTCCTCCAATCAAGTTATCCCCCATGCCTCTCATCGAAAGATCGACCACAAACCCTAGCGGGTTCACATCAAGAGCCATATGTAGGATCATCATATAAACCCAGTGCATATGCTGCTTGTCGTCACATTGGGCGAACGGTGTGACCCTTCAATAGTCCTTGTCATGCTTTCTTGATCAAGATCACGTACACTCCACATACACGTTCTTGCTGACTTCTACATGGAAAGTTACGTGTACATTTCCATGCTTGTAGAATAATAGGTTCCATCTATATGTCATGACTCCTCCCTAGTCATCATTCAAAAGGATTTTGGCTATGCAAAAGAAAGAAAGAAAAGAGAAGAAAAAAAGAAGAGAATAAAATCCATGCCAAAGAGCATGTTGGAAAAATGAAAGAAAAAAATGGACTAGTCCAAGTCCATGCAAAAAGAAGAATAATGGACACATCAAGGGTCTACGAAAAAAAGAGAGAAAGAAGAGATAGCCCATGTCTCAAAAAGACATAAAGGAGGGAGTCATGTGCATAGAGTCCCAATAAGGTTCATGGTAATAACTAGAACTCATTCCGGGCCTAGTGTCCACCTTACCGTGATACTTCAAAAGCACCTTTCATAGATGGCAATAACTAGAACCCACTTTGGACCTAGTGTCCGCCTTGCCATCACCTTAGTACTTCACATAGATTGTGATAACTAGCACCCATTTCGGCCTTGGTGTCCACCTTACCATCAGCATCATACTCATCATTTACGGTAATAGCTAGCACCCACTCCGGGCCTAGCATCCACCTTACCATAATCCTAGTATTCATATGTGGCAATATCTAGCACCTATTCCAAGCCTAGCTTCCACCTTGCCACATCATCATAAATCCACGCACATCTTGATCAAGTTGCGTGACTTGACTTTCTTGGATCCGCTTTTGACTCTGTAATATTGTGATGCAAGTATGCCCCTACTTCTCCCTACCTAAAACCCCACAAAAAGCCTTTTAAGAAGAAGGTGAGGCAATCACAATGCCTTGGTGAGGACTATACACATTGAGCGACCAAGAGTGCATCATGTGAGGAACTCAATTTTCTTTTCAAAATTTATCAAAAGCCGCTAGAAATAAAGTTGATTGAGAAACAGGTGAATGGTGACTTTATATAATCGTTCTGCCTTGCAATCGCCAAAGACAAAGAGAATGTCAAAAGCCCCATGGAAAGTAAAGAGAAAGGGGTAAGTAATGCTAACTTATTCAATTCAGGAAACAGTACTTTGTTGTATTCAAGGTACCGGAAGGAAAGAAGACATTGTAGCAACTCCTGATCAACAACCAATTATTTTGTCTGGGACGAGCAAAAGGGAAGGTTGGGGGAGTTTGTTGACGGACCACTTTTAGCCATCAACATTACTCGAAAAAGAGGTAGACTAGCATCTCTTACTAACATATTATCTAATTTCCGTTCAATAAGCATTTCAGGGAAGAGAAGACGGAAAGAGGCAGAAGTACAAGACAAACACAAAGAGCGACATGCAGTGTTTTGCACAAGGAAGAATGGGCCAAAACACGAAGCAAAACCAGCCAAATCAAGCGGGGCCCATAAGGAAAAGAAGACCCAAGAGCCCACCAGCCAAAGGCGGTGGCCAGATGGGCCAGGCCTGGTTCAGCCAACGTAGTGGTTTGGCCGAACCAGGGCAGAGACGGTTGGCACCCATCTTTCCCGCCAAGATTCTCCTGCACAAGCCAAAGGTGGTGGAGGTGGAGTTGGCACAAAGGAGCCCCTGGAACCGCCTCTCCACCCCTATATAAGAGGCCTCTACCCCCGTCTACAACACACAACACACAAAGAGCCTCTCTCTCTCTCCGTCTCTTGTATTCTTTAGTTGTAAGGTAGTGGAGCTTAGGCCAACAAGAGCTTTCTCGCTAAGTAGTGCTGAGCATCGCCTTGGGTCGGTTGGCTCCAACCTCCGGCCTACGGTATGGCTTTGTACTCGACTTGTCTCTTTCGTATTTATGTAGAGCTTGGTATTTATGTTATTCTTATAGTATGCTATACCATCTTATGTGCTAATTCATGCTATTCTAGTATGCTTAGTTTTATGTTATTGTATCGGTGGGGTGTGCCTTCGGCCTTGCTCTAGCTCTATGCATGTGGGTCATCATGGCTCGGGTTCTGGAGGGGCTAGTAGTAGTGATCATGGTCGTGGGTGTGGTGCCCAGGTGCCGTGGGATCCACAACAGATGATCATATTCCACGGTTTGAGGGGTAGGTGTACGGGTGGTGACAGCCTCATACATCCCACGTATTCCCCCACGTGAGTCTAGGTGTCGGAGTTCTGAAAGATATTCTCTCCTGCCAGACCATGGGAGGTATTCTTCTCGATGCACTAACCATATGATGTATGCTTTTGCTAGTAGATACGAATCTAAGGACAATTCTAGTGCCTGCTCCTACTAACCTTTTGGTGTTTCTTATATTCTTTTGTTCTTCATTCCTTATCTGAGATGATGGCATGTATGTGTCACATTACCCCTCATATACATATATTATTTATCACTTACACATGTTATAATGCTTTGGTACGCTTTGCTTATTCATATTGTCCTGGATATGTACCGGATAATCCAAATGATGAAATCCCCATGCCATCTTCTGGTAAAAAAATAAATAATGATACCCTTGGGAATACTCATGGGTGAAATGCTACAATTGGTAAAACTCTATAAAAACATATAAATACGTATCTGTGCGCTTGCAGATACATCTTCACCCACCAATAAGACTCATCTTTTGGTAATGTTATTGGGTTCCAAACCCGTTGGCAATATCAAGGACGCCTGCTCACCATACATTAATACATGTTTCTTCAGGCACCATCCCAGAGGTGGTTCCACTAAAATTTACCAACAAGCATTTCTAGCGTCGTTGCCGAGGGTGCAAACCTGGTGATGACGTTAGAAACGCCAACATGAGACTGAAAGACAGGAATTAGTTTGATTGTGATCAAGGAAAAAGAGTTTAATCAGCTAGGAGAGTACCTCTACATCATGAATCAAGGTTGATGTTGTTGTCACCGGATCATTTGAAGCGCCAGGCCCCTTCATAGCACGGGTCTTGCGGCTAACTATTTTCTTCTATGGGGCTTGATGTTTTGTGTCTTTCCCTTGAGATATGTCCACTAAGGAAGGAGCATGGCGACCTATGTGAGGCGTAGCCAATGTAGGTGCATAATTGATCAGCTTGTTGCTCTGGCTAAACTTTGGGGGATCAGTTCTGGTAACCTGCAAAGTGGACCATTAAAAGGAGTGCTTCTCTAAACAATAAGATAAAAGAGAAGAGAAAGGAGAGGTGCACCTCATCAGACGGTGCAACAAACTCAATATCAATAAGTGTGCAGAAAATAGAAGTTGGTTCGCAGAAGAGATGACAGACCCATCCTGACCACCATTGATTATAAAATCTGGTGGTGAAAGCGGATTGCTTCCATGAATCCAATTCTATGGTATTGAAGTCTAGGGCAAGCTATTTCAATCTTTCATACTGAAGACCTGAAGAAACTGTATCTCTTGGTCTGATAAGATTCGCAAAGAATGGTTTAATTGGTAGCTGACCAAAGAGGAGCTCGCAAGTGGCTCGGTGGATGGTAGAACTCATATGTTGGATACTGAATCTTTCCAAAGAAAAAATTGGTCAGGAGAATTCCAGGACTGATGGCAGAGGAGAGAACTACCATATTGTCAGTAGGATGAACGAAGCTGAATGTACCAGGAAGTTCATACAAAACATCTTCATCATTGTAAGCATGCCAGATTGCGAGATCATCGGTTGGGCCATTATAAAAACATCTATAGTAAGTGATGATATCTGACGGAGATTGTTTAGCCTAGGGAAGATAGATACTGCCTCACCATAGGACATACATTGATGGGTTCTGCTTCTTGGTCTGGTTTCTCTTTAGGGAAAACCATGTCTGAGAGATTGATATCTAAAACCTTTCGCATATGGAGGTTAAGCCACAAGTTGAGGAACCACAAGGGACCACCAAGATTGCCGATCAGCTCATTAGCCTATAGACTGATTGATACCTAATGCATCAAATGATAAAGGGAGCCAAGGAGAGGGGACCTATTTCTTTGATGCACCATGTTCTGATCTGTGTCATAAAAATACAGCTGCATGTGGTGTGGTCCCTTACCACCGAGCTTTAACTGATCAATTTTGTGATATATCTGACCATGTACCTTGAATATGTGCATCCCAGTACCTGTGTTTATACATAAAAAGGATGGTCAACATAAAATTTCATTTCAAGATTGCTGATGTGAATCAAATTAAAGTTTGCATAGAAGTATATACATACCTTTCATTGTGGCTAGTTGTTGGTCAACGGTGGTACCGAACAACGTGAACGAAAAATGTGAGTTTAAGTAACGTATGTTCTTTCTAAAATATTTGGCATCATTGTCTGTTTGACTCTCAAACAAACGATGCATCTCAACTGGTAGCTCGTGCACATAAATATTAATCGTGCCTTTCCTGCTATAGAAACTGTTCGTTTCGCTAAGGAATTTCAAAGCTCCACAGTACTCACAATTAGGGACTTTGCGAAGCAGGTGATGTTTTTCTTGTAAGTCTTTGTACACCCATGTGTATGGATCTTGATCAAGAATAACCACGTCGGGATCTCGACGTGTCCTGCAATGAACAACAGAACATACACAACAAGTTTTTTAGATAGCTCAATACAAATTGGTTAAAAAATATATGAATGTTATACTATAAATAACGCAATTACCACTCTCATGGAACACCTCGGATCGTCATCTTCATAGTCATCAGGCAAACCTTCGTCTGGGTGGTGAAAATCTAAATCCTCCTCTGCCATGAAAATGACAATATAAATTATATAATCCAAGGTATAACACATGTATTAGGTGAGAAGCTTATTACAAAATTCGAGGGCAAACCTTCCAATGTAATATCAGGATCGTCTGGCTCCCAAATACCCGATCCAAGTGGTGGCACTACTTTGTTTGGGTCATTTCTAGTGCCTGATGAAATAAACCAATACAAACGTATTTATACAAACCCAAAATTATAGTCAAATAATACAAACAAGCAAACCTTGGTGGAACATCTTGCTGTAGAACGTGTAATAACGCACGGTCCAATGGACTCATGTGTTCCAGGGGGACAAGCTACGGATGTCATAATCAAAACACGTCTAACTGCGTTAGAACCATAGAACAGTTGTGCAATTGTACATAAAGCATCCCAAACATCGAGAGTCCTGATAAAAGATTAAAAAAATATGCAAACGGTGTACAAAACTGATCAAACCTTGCTCGGGTGTAGCTGCATTTGCATCACTAATGAACGGCAAAGGAGTTACATTCGCTAACACAGATTGCATGGTACCAACCTCCTCAATTTTGGCAATTGTATCTGAATCATTAAAACAAAAATTATGTGTACACCGTGTATAAATTGAGTTCAACAGTCGCACCTTCATCATAGTTCCTTTTATCACGTCTTCTGAGTTTATCGCAGACCTATGCTCAGCTGACCACCTTTTGTATTTGTTCTTATTTTTTATCATTTCCTTTTCCTTTTGACAACGAAGACAATCTGTTCCAAACACAAACTTACAAGTTGGAACTCGACCAAGTTAAAATGAATGTAAATAGCTTGCTATGTGAATTACCAAAAACTTCATTATTCGATCTCGTATAAGAACTGTTACAACGAAGCCACTCTCCATCATCATCTTCAATAAGAGTTCCATGTTCAGGTATGACGGATCCTGTTGGTGAACATAAGACCAACATAGTTTGGTTGAAGATATACACCTACCAATGTTAAAAACTCATTGAATATATAATCTACCATTTTGTAAAACTCATCGTTCGTATTAGTTGGTACGCCTGTAGCCACAAGCGCTGCTCCTTCGACAGCCTTTTTACGTGCGTAATTTTCTCTCCTCCTTGTGTTTATCATATCCTTCGTTGCATCATACTTTTCCTGCTTTCTTTGGTTCTCGCGAGTTTTCTAATCTGTCAACAGAAAAAACAACATTACTCACTATGCATGATACTCGTGAAGAAACATGCATGTCTACAAATTTGAGATGGCAAGATGAAAGAAGCGATTGGTCCCAATCCCAACCCACATCATGAAGATTTTCGACTCGCACGGGATGACTTTGTTCCTCATTACTCACGTCTCCAAGCTATAAATAGTATTGTTTTTGGGGACCAACAACTACATAGGAAAATATATAATCTGGATCAACAAAGACGCGATATGAACAAACACACCAAACACATCCATGAACAAACAAACATGGAGAAGATGTGTTATCTATTGTCAGTTGAGGATCACCACACCGTTGCCTTTAGTGTCCCCGTGCAGCAACTCGACGTTCGGCCATAGTTGTGGCTGTCATAGGTTTGCTTTTAGTTGTGGCCGCCGTTGTTTTGGGGGTGAGGGACGGAGACGATCAAGGAGACGAAAAGGAGAGTACGTAGTGTGATCAAAGGCAGTGTGTTGGTTTTTTTAGAAAGAGGAAAGAAAAAGAAAAAAAGTGTTTTAGAAAGAGGAATGAGAAAAAAAGGAAACAAATAACCGGCCACCAAAGCAGCGTGACTATTATCATCTATATCTATATAGGAGCACTTCACTAAGGGTCATAGCTCTATTTCTCTCAACATGCAAGCATTCCACGTCATAACCCACTATACGCTATGTCACCATCCACTATACGCTATGTCACCATCCACTGCACCATCTATTTATGTCTTAACTGGTTTTCTGTGACTAATATAGCATGTCTTTCTGAGTAGCACACCAAAAAATTCTCGCAATAGAAACCTGCAATAGAAATACATGTAGGATCAATCATTTAAGAATTATTCTCTCTCAACAAAATTAACATATTTTTATGTATAATGTTATTTAAAAAAATGTTGTCATGCAACCATTTTGGTATTTCTACTTTTACATTTCAACTTAAAATTTTGTTTAAAAAATTCTCGCAGCAATGCGCGGGGTATCACCTAGTTATGGTAATATAAGAGCATCTCCAACAGTTCCCCATCCCAGGTTGCCATTTTTTTATTATTCTTTTTTGCAAAAACAGAAAAAAAAACTTCTCCAACAGTTTCCCATCCCAGGTTGGCATTTATCTCAAGTCAGGAAAAAGAGCCTCCTCGTGCGCAAATATGCGCGCGTGTATCCGCGGTGCATCCATCTATTAGAAGAGGTGGGAGGACATAAAAATAATTTTGTTTCTGTCTCAGATTCCTGATGTAAGCTTTCAAGAAGCGGAAGGGTACAAACATAATTTTGTCCTGATGTAAATTAGATCTAGATTTGGCAAGTGAATTATGCCAAACTGTTGGAGATCAGCTCTTATTTTATTTGGTATATCTTTTCAGAAGTTGGCAAAACACAAGATTTACCAAGTAAAATTTGCCAAACTGGTGGAGTTACTCTAAGTGATCAAAGGCAGCATGTGGGTTTTTTAGAAAGAAGAAAGAGAAAGAAAAATGACTTTTTTGAGAATTACACAGTACAACGCAGACGCTCACAACACGCATGCACACTCACCATATGAACATATGTACGCAAACCCGACCTCTATGAGCACCTGTGAAGGACTGAGTACCGACAGATCTGGAGATTCCTGAAGTCACCACTGACGCCTCGTCGAGGGTTCCTGATGTAAACTAGATCTGGATTTGGCAAGTGAATTATGCCAAATTGTTGGAGATCGACTCTTTTTTTATTTGGTATATCTTTTCAAAAGTTGTCAAAACACAAGATTTATCAAGTAAAATTTGCCAAACTGTTGGAGTTGCTCTAAGTGATCAAAGGCAGCGTGTGGGTTATTTTAGAAAGAAGAAAGAAAAAGGAATTTTTTTAGAGTTACACAGTACTCACAACACGCACGCACACTCACCCCTATGAACACACGTACACAAACCCTACCCCTATGAGCACCTCTGAAGGGCTGAGCACCGGCAGATCTAGAGATTCCCGAAGTCACCACTGGCGCCTCATCGTCGACGGGAACATCGCTTACCACTTAATGCATAACGTCGGAAAATCTTGGAATAAATCCAGGAAAAGATGCGAGCACCAGGATTTGAACCCTGGTGGGTAGCGTCCCACTGGACCGTCCTACCATTGGACTACAAGCCCATTCGCAAGAAAAAGGAGTTTTAGAAATAGAAAGAGGAAAGAGAAAGAAAAAGAGAAAACAACTTAGGCAATCCGAGGAACATGCAAGGATATGCAATTAAATAACTTCAGAGTGATAAATATTTTGATTTGGATTAATTTACTTCTAATTTGATTTATCCTATCCTAATTTCCATTTTTAATCTTTGTCCATGGTTAATTGATTTCCCCCTCTTATTGCCCCCATGTGTTTGGTATTTAGTCCTGGGTATCAATTTGTCAGACTCACTTTTACAATTTGTTCAGTTTTTTTTCATTCGAAAATTTGAAATCTAACCTTTTTCTGGTCCTTATTATTTCTCATTTTCTTATGTGACGGATGGTCTAGGAGCTATGATATATGATTTGGAAAGGAGTGATGCAATAACAAACTAAATATTTGGAGCTTATAAGGTCTGCAATCATTATCTGCCATTTTTGTATAACAGATCACACACCTACATTAAACAAATGAGTAGTTGTATGGTTTTAATCATGAAAAATAAACTTACAAATCTTATATATTTTTCCTTCTTGCGGCAACTAATTTATGCACAATGTGTACTTTGCTAATAGGTTAGTAGCAGCTAATCATAATCTCATTTGGATTTCTAGGATGAAAAAGTTACTTATTTCTCATTTATTCTGATTGCCAGATGGTTACCATAGATTTGGTTCAATATTGAAAAGATTTGCAGAATCTCCTTTTATTTAAAGCAGTGGAAAACATTACACATTCCCTTGGATTTCAGTCAAGTGCTTATAACATCCAGGTTTCATTGATGCTATCATTTTAAATGTGATGGTCATCATTGTATGTGTCTTCTTTTTTAAAAAAATAATCCACACATAATTGAAATATATTGGTTTGAATTATATTTAATTACGTATTGGTTTTTAAAAAATAGTCCTCGTTGACATAAGAAAAAAAAGTTGTTCCATGCGTAATAAGTTGTTCTTGTTTTCACTATTTTGGTCACATGATTAAATAATTGTTGATTAGTCTAGCGTAAAATTAAGAAGTCAGATGGTCTGTTCTCGAAGGCTTGTACGATGTATTAGATGATTAGATAGATAATATTTAGTGATGCATAGGTTACTTTTTGTCTACTTAATTTTAGTTTATTCTTACTTTATGAATTTCGAAAACTGATTGAAAGATGCTAGATAGTTATTTCCCCTGTGATCTTGCTACAATGCTACCTATTCCATTGTTAATGTGCTTTTGTTGTTGAAACATGTTTGTTCAAATTTGACTTGATTGGTGTGATTTGTTCAGAACTGGTGTGTTGTATAAAACTCCACCTGTGTTGACTGGAAGACTTTCTTGAGTCGTGCTTCTTTTGCCTCCAAGTTTTTGAGGACCAACTTTGGAAAGTGACACCAAAACCAAGATTGCAGGGAAAATGGTCTCTCCAATGCCTCTGACTTCTAAAGGTACATCATGCTGATTAACTTATGATACCCAAATTATTTGAATGTGAGTAATGAAAAAATGGATTAGACCATCCATTTTCTTTTCGGCTATTGTTCTTGCTCAATGTATCGTGTGGATTAGTCATTAGTGATTTGTGTGCTGCTAGCTGAATGCAGGTTAAACAAAGAATATGGTTTATTGTCCGGCGGTAGTGGCACTGGTGCCACATGAGCCGGTCGGGAGGTGGGTGCAGCGAGAGCTTTAGTCCTACCCTTTACAGACTTACCTTGAGATAAATTTTCATTCAATACTTATGCGTCTTTTTTTAGATACTTTATCTACATGTGGATCACTTCTGGATATTGTCAATCCAGGATAATAGGCTGACTAAATTTTAGTGATGTATGTAGAATATGATCTAATAGTTGAAGAGAAACATATTGAGATTTTAGACCTTCCTGTGTTATGGTGATGGTGGTAGTGCATCCATTCATATTTCATTAACTTTATTTTTTATATGAGAACGTGTGGAGTTTGTTTAATATTCCATCTAGATATAAATAGTTTGCGAAGAAAATTCCTGTTGTAAAGTATATAAAAGTATATTTGAGCATTGTTTCGGCAATGTTTGTACCTATAAAAGTGTAAATTGTGCTTAAGATGATTTATGTTTGAAATAATTGATGTCTCATTGGTGGGTTGCTATGTGGCCAACCGCATTTGCGATTTGGTTGGCAATGTTTTTACACTTATTTGCCCACTTGCCCAAAGTGATGGTAGAGTTGTAGAATTAATTAGAAAACATGTTAGATTGATGAGTCTAATTCTTACATATTATAGAGTTGTCAAATTAGACTGGATTACAAAAATTGAGAACATCTTGTAGATATTGTGATTTCTGAAATTTCTCATTTTTATGTTTATAAGACGAGGCCAGCAAGTGGACTAGAGCACCCCAAACCTCGGGAGTATCAAAACTTTTTTGTGGAAGCAAGTATACATTGTGTGTGTTTGTGATACAGTTTTAGAGTTAAGGTGAGACATCAGTTTTGTTTGATTTATAAGGTGCTTAGCGAACGAGGGCTGGGACTGATTCTTCAGGATTTTGGGCACTAATGGCTAGCAGGTAAGACAAGCTATGATAGGTGAGTTGTGGGCAGTCAGTCTGGCTGCGATGGCGTCGCTAGCCAGGTTGTGGAGGATTTTCATGGGTTGTGCCTGGGGGAGTGTGAGTGATAGCAGTGGTTAGTGAAAGGTGTAGAGACGTATAGCACAAGAAACATAAGTAATGATGCAAATTTCAATTGTATTTTTTTGACAAAGTCAACACTTGGAACAAATTTAATTATTACTTGTCACTAAAAAAATTTTGGTATAGAGTTATTGGATCTTAATTTAGTGGTGTTAATATTTTTTGCAAAATATTTTATTTCCTGTAAATACATGTGTTGCACGCGTGCTCTCTGACTAGATATTGTTACGCGCGTGCTCTCTAACTAGATATTGCTAAGATAATGAAATATGATGGTTTGAAATATAATGCCAAAATGTAGAGTATATGATTTTAATAAAATAATAATATTTAATATATAATATTTTTTGATCGATGTGTCTTGTAGTGATTTATGCGATATGATGTAATTAATCAAGTTCATAATAAATTATGATGGAATATTGACATATCAATAACTATGAGTTTTATAATTATATAAACTCATATTGTATTTAATTTTTTTTTATCACGCACGTGTCGTGCGTGCATTTCCACTAGTACTATAAAGAAAAAAAAAGAAAAACATAAGCGGTCACCAATAAAGATGCAAAACACAACATTATTGTTTGAGTGCCCGCCGTGATACCTGGTTTTGGTAGTTTGGAAATAAATTGTGGGTACGATGGGCGGGTGAAATAGGCGCATGGTGAAAAAATCCAAATCCGCAAAATGTATTTTCTATTGTGCAAAAATGGTTAAGCCCCTCTTTCGTCTCCGGTTGAGAGGATTTTGGTGGGGTCCCATCAGACCGTGAGACTTTTTGTGAGGGGTAGGAGTGATTTTCGGGTGGAAGGTATTTTTAAAAGAACTTAGGGTATCACTAAGATTTTTGTTTTCCCAACTTCTAAAAAGATATGTTAAGTAAAAAAAACTCATCTTCAACAATGACATAATTCACTTACCAAATCCAGATCTAACTTACATCAGGAACTCTAAGAGAGGAAGAAAATTATGTTTATGCTATTCCACCTCTTGAAAACTTACATCAGAAACCCTGAGACAGAAACAAAATTATGTCTATGTCCTTTCACCTCTTCTGATACACGAACGGATGCGCCGCGGATATGAGCACGTATATATGCATGCGCAAACCGCAGACTCTATTTTTCCGAACTTTGGGATAAATGACAACCTGTATAGAAATTGTTGAAGAAATTTTTTCCTGTTTTAGCTAGAAAAATAAGAATGAGATCGAAAATTGTTTTGTGTGTGTATATATATATATATAATATACATATATATAT
Organism: Cenchrus fungigraminus; assembly: GCA_036936925.1. Classification (NCBI taxonomy): domain Eukaryota; kingdom Viridiplantae; phylum Streptophyta; class Magnoliopsida; order Poales; family Poaceae; genus Cenchrus; species Cenchrus fungigraminus. The sequence continues at coordinate 84,768,242 of CM072779.1, read as the reverse complement.
ATATTATATATATACTAGTAACGTGCACGTACGACACGCACGTGTTTTCAAAAAAATTATTATTGAGCACATTTATTTTTAAAAGAACATGTATAGGTCCCACGTGCGACACACACGTGTAAAAAACATTGTAACTATTTATGATTCACCATAGTGTTGCAAACTAACAAGTATGGCAAGATCACTTGTAATTCTTTATTATTAAGATCAAGCATATAAAAAATAATTTAAAATTTAAGGTCATAATCGGACACCGCCCGAATCAAACACCCAACCACACCACCAAAATAACACGTGCTACAAAGTTACAAGCATAGAATTACAACCAAGTGGCAAGTGCCCCAATGAAAAGGCATAAACCACCATATGACATTAACCATCGATGTTTCAAAACTGATCTCAATTCAAATAATCCTTACTTCACACATGGCATTAACCGCAAGAAAGATAAATCTTACCACTTTGTTTCTCCGCTATATGAGTGGGATGGATGGTAAGTAAATCATTTGCAGTCTTTTTCGGTAGGTGTGCTCATTCTGGTGATATGTTCAACAAAACATTCTAGATAGGCAAGTGATAGTTAAAAGCATCAACTAATAGAGTAGCATTAGGAACACAAGGTTTACCATATTCTGTGGTTGGTAGAAATCGCAAAACATCTGATGTGCATGAAACATTTGATTTTATTCCAAAAAGGACACCCAAACAGATGCAATATTCTCACCATGGATTATCTGATAGGAATACAAAACTCAGAAACATTCATAGCATCTTCTCTTTTTTATATACAAGAAACATTATCTTCCAACCTAATTGGCAGCACACCATGCCCTTTTGTCCATTGATGCTCTGGAGCCATACTTCTTGTAATTTTTTAAAAAAATGTATTCAGAAGCCAACCAGGTACACAGCTTCAGAGTAATGCTTGCCCTGGGTGTAGATGTAGTCGGTGTGAGCGACCAGGGTCCTCCTCATGAGGCACTCCTCTCCTTTGTCTTGCCCCTCGCACTCCACCATCCCCTCGGGCTCTGCTTGATGCATTTCCATCCCGGGCCCCGAGCCACTCTCCTCGTCACCAACAACAGCAGCGGCGGAGGCATCAAGCTGCAAAATAGCATGACGAAACATTGTAAGATGGCCAGCAATGGTGTCAAATATCGTCGCCCAGCTGAAACCAAAGAGTGACAAACATGAACTAACTATACCGGATGATGGATGTGTATACCTCAGCCTGTGGCATGTGGTCCTTCGCTCTCGGTTCCGGCCGTGCTGCTTGGACCCTTGCAGCGCAGACGAGGAAGAGCAGAGCTGCCGCCAAGAGAAGAGTAGGAGCCTGAAGCTGCTTAGAGCTGGAGGCCATCTCTGAAGGTCTCTGTTTCTCTATCAGGATGCTCAGGGCACGATTTGTGCTATTAGGGTGAGCATAAGCTTGGAGCCATGGGAGGACCTATTTATAAACAGCGACCACATGGTCGGGCTCACCGTCGATGCCGGAAACGGAACCACAGGATGAGACAACGACCGTTATAATGCAGTAGGAGCGAAGGGATACGTACTACCTGCCGTAGCCGAAAGGCACTCTCTGACTGTATTCGCTTGCATCCTCGATCAGGTGGCGACGCGTAGCAAACTTGAAGGCGTGCCGGGTTGTGGCGCCAGAATAATCTTCCTGTCGTCTTCAGCCACAGCAAGCGCCTTGGCAAGCGGTGCATGTGGAAGATGTGCGAGCGTACATGCTGCTTGCAGTATGAACTCCTGCGCTTAGACATGATTTGTGTGTGTGCGCGCGTGTTGTTTCTTGTTCGCACTTCACACCCTGTAGGTCGATCATGAGTACTCCAGTCGAGTAGCATTCGACTGTACTGTACTTTGAGAAATCAGATACGTACTCGGGACAGTGAACTGACGTGCTCGGCATGCAGAAGGTACGTATGGCTCGAGTTGAACGACGACCTGACGCCAATCAACCCTTGCAGATGATGGAGCCATTGGCTGCGTGATCGTGCGAAGTACACGTCGTCCCTCGTCGTCCCGGCGACCGGCGACCCCTTGACAGCAGCATGCTATGATCGCCGTCGCTGGGCTGGGGCCTGTAGCCAAGGTAAGTACCGTCTCGCGCATGGAACGACACGGGCCCATCGCACACCACCCTGCTGGTGTACGTGAGACGTCGATCGGCGGCCAACCAGGACCAGGAATTAGCCAAACCTCCCCCCTCGCGCGGGGCTCCCGCCCGCCCGCCGAGGCAAAGCGGACGCCCAACACCCGCCGCGCGCGCAGGTCAGGTCACGCGCCGTCTCGGCCCGGCGATGGGACGATCACGTGGGCACGCCGGCCGCGCGCGGCTGCCTCGAGTTAAAAGTTTCCGGACCATGTTACGTGCGCGTCGTCGACGTCGTCCAACACAGTTGTCGCTTCCGCGCCCTGCGGCCGGCGGCAACTTGGCGCTTTGCATGGCTAGGATCCAGCAGATCGATCGGTCCGTGACGGCGCCGCGCCGGCGTGCTAATGGACGATGGATGATGATTCGGCTAGTGGCGGGTGCGCTCAGCGCAGCGGCGGGCCAGCCGGCGGCAAGTTGTTGAGTTGGGGTGTGCCTCGCGACCGCCCGCGGTTCGCGCGCTAGAAAGATATTTGGTTGGACTCACATATACAAAAATCCGTTTGAAAAAAATCGATCTACGGCAGGCTTTGCGCGTCGCGTGTGTCAACTCCATGTCCACCTCGTACACGCAAAGTCCATCCACAGGAAGCCTACGCACGCAGGAAATTTTTTCCTTGTTTTATTTTTCTTTCCCTCGTACAGTCTCAAGTTTTCTTTTGATTTGATTTTGACCGGCGAGGTTGATACTAATTGATGATTCTCCCTAATGCGATGCATGCAACTTCGTGACGCACGACTTACATGTGGAGGTGGTGGGCCAGCAAACCCTCGTCGAGCCACGCGCCCAACACCTGAGCGAGCGACGATTTTTTTTTCATGGGGTGGGCAGCGACGGGGAACGGAAAAGTGGGCCCGACGGGTACACAGTTGGGTAAAAAAGGTTAGGTGAGAAAAACCATTCATTTTTGACAGAAACGCTCTCCAAATTGCGATTTTTCGATCCTTCCATAGTCCTTCCACCCTATCCACTCCTAAAAACATATGACGGGTGGGTCCGACGTGAGAGGTAAAGCAGACCCGATTTGAGTGAGAAAAGTTTTCAATTGTCTTCGCTCCTTATCTATATATATATACCTAATATTAAAGCAAGGAACAAATCCTTCATGAGTTCTGCCTCATAAAATTTCGACTGTCTGCCAAACTTTTTCGTACGTCACGTAAACCGACTCACGCATGGTAAAAATTCGGTAAAAACCGGAGTCCTAAGTGAAAACCGAGTCTTCCAAGAAAAAAACCCGATATAGAAACAAAGAAACCGAAATTCCCCTGGTGACCTGGCGAACAGGCCAGCCCGCGTCAGGGGGGTCCGGAGTCCCACTCGTGCGTGATGGTGTACCGGCCAGCCCGTGTGCGTGTGGCGATCCACAAAGAAAAAAAAGAAGTGCCGAAGTGGGATTTTGAACGTACCTCGTCAAAACCAAAGAGAAAATTCTCACATGAGCCAAGTTACATTTTTTCTTCCTACCACTTTCGTTATTTTTTGAAAAAAAATATCACCTTTTTTATAATCAATCCACATGACATTGATCAGTGAGCCTATAAATGTTCATTCGGACCGTCCGGTCCAGCCATCATCACCGAGTCAAGCCTGCCCCGACACTATGTCACAACATGTCGTGCCAGGCCAGCCCGCGGGCTGCAGCGATGGCCAAAGCATGAGCCCACAAGCCTATTTCATGCTCTGGCAGCCCATAATAGACTGGCCCTACGCACGTGCTCGGGCGGCCTGATGAAGTCCGCACTACTCTCTAAATGGAGGTCTTCATCGCAACGGACCGCCCGGTCCAGCCATCACCGAGTCAAGCCTGCCCCGACACTACGTCACAACATGTCGTGCCAGGCCCAGCCCACGGGCTGTAGTGATGGCCAAAGCATGAGCCCACAAGCCTATTTCATGCTAGGGCAGCCCACAATAGACTGGCCCTACGCACGCGCTCGGGCGGCCTGATGAAGTGCGCACTACTCTCTAAATGGAGGTCTTCGTCGCAACACTCGTATGTGGTCCCATCTCGCCGACAACCAGGAGCTGAGCTCGAGGTCACAACCCCGCCCAACGTTGTCGCCTCCGCTGAGATGATGAGGCTGAGGGGAGATGCAAGATGCCAAGAGGATAATATGGAAATGGTAGTGGGAGATGATGATAAGATGAGCTATGGCATATGGGCCTAATGGTGGGGAAGAGAAAGATGCTGGGAAGGTTTTAGTAGATATATGGGTCTCTATCGGACCGGCCTGCTAAGGGTGTGCCGGGCTGGGCCAGCGTGCTGGGGTGGTGGCCCACGCTCAGACGCGAAGGTCGTGCTGGGCCAGCACGGGCACGTAAGTCGCCATGCTTGGACCGGGCCAAAGAATACGAGCTCCGGACGGGCTCTCGGGTCGCGGGCTACATTGGCATCTATAGGTGGGTCCCTCAAGCAGCATTACATTATTAACATTTGATGTGTCACATTGATAGGCACAATTATATCGGTTCATTTATGTTGGGAGGCGCATGGATATAGTGGATGACGACGCGGCTAGGACAAGCGAGGTCAGGGTGGCGCGGATATGATGGTGAGGTTGGATGCAGGATGAAACCGCTTACGGGGAGCCAACGGTTAGGCTGAGTTAGGGAGGTGCAGGGCGTCGAGGTAGCAGCGTGATCGGGGTGGTGCAGGTGTGATGGTGAGGCTTAGGCTACCGGCATGGTAGGGACTCGGGACGGATGGCCGAGAGAATGGGAAGACGTAGACGACAACAACCTAGGTTATAGCGCATGCGCGATGGAAACGACGGCGCGATTAGGGAAGGTGAGTCGGGCAGACGCCGGTGAGGTTCAGGCGGTGCAGACAACGATGGGCGAGGTTAGGCTGGCATAGATGCAATGGGCACAGCAGTGAGGTCGGGGAGCTGTAGGGTGGCAGAATGACGATACAACTAGGGTGAATGACAACGATATGAGCAATATTTTCTCCCATTGCAATGAAGGAGCATTGTGGTTAAAAAAAAAGAGAGTCGTTGACCTCCGACGCGGATCATGCTCCAAACTCCCAAAACAAACCCCGTCGTGGCAGAACCGAAAACACTAGCACGGGACACCTAGGGTCGTGTTTAGATAGGAGTTGAAATTTTTTCAACCCCTTTTGACCACTAATTAAATGTATTAAATAAAGCAGTTTATAAAACTACTTCCACACCTCAATGTAAATTTCTGAGAGCAATCTAATGAGGGTTTTGACCACACGACTAGAGAATGGTTACTGTAACATTACTGTAGTAAATCATTAAATTAATTATACTATTAGATTCATCATGCAAAGTTGCACTCATGTGTGAAAAGATTTTGCAAATAAATTTCATTTAGTACTTTATACATACGAGATTCCTTTCTACCAAGCAGACCGAGGAGGACGGAACAGGCGAACGACGAAACCGAGCCCACGCCAGTACGCCACCGCGCACGCACGCCCAGAGCGCAGGCGCATCTCGCCACCACCACCTCCTCGACCGATCCGCCTGCCCCGCCGCTCGCCGCACCCCGATGTCGGCCGCCGACCCTTCCGCGGCACCGCCCGCGGCGGCCGCCGACCCGGACGGCCCCGACGCCGTCCGCCTCACCTGGAACGCCTGGCCGCGCTCCAAGGTCGAGGCCAGCCGCTGCGTCGTGCCGCTCGCCGCCACTGTCTCGCCCGCGCGCGTCCCGGACCCCTCCGCCGCGGCCCCGCCGCCGCTGCCGTATCCGCCACTCCGCTGCAAGCCACCCTGCTCCGCCCTCCTCAACCCCTTCGCGCGCGTCGACTTCGCCGCCAAGATCTGGATCTGCCCGCTCTGCTTCTCCCGGAACCACTTCCCGCCGCACTACGCCGCCATCTCCGAGTCCAACGTCCCGGCCGAGCTATTCCCGCAGTGCTCAACCATCGAGTACATCGTCGGTGGCGCCCCCGGCGCCCCTGGGGCCGCCGGAGCCCCGCCGCCGCCCGTCTTCCTCTTCGTCATCGACACCTGCGTCATCGAGGAGGAGCTTGATTACGTCAAGATGGCCATGCGGAAGACCGTCGCGCTCCTACCGGAGCACGCGCTCGTCGGCCTCGTCACCTTCGGCACGCAGGTGCACCTGCACGAGCTCGGATTTTCCGATCTCAGCAAGATCTACGTCTTCCGGGGGACCAAGGAGATATCTAAGGAGCAGATTTTGGATCAGCTGGGGCTGGCGGGCGCCGGCCGCCCGGGCTTCCCAAAGATGCCGCAGCAGCCAGGCGGGCCGCAGGTGAACGGGATGCATCCCGCCACGACGGCCGGGGTGAACAGGTTCCTGCTCCCAGTGTCGGAGTGCGAGTGCACGCTCAGCACGGTAAGGGGATTGGGTTTTGATCTCGTTTGGATTTGGCGCTTTTCTCCCAAGTAATCGTCGTAACCTGAGTTCCTCGCCTGTTGCAGTTACTGGACGAGTTGCAGCCCGATCAGTGGCCAGTGGAGGCTGGGAACCGTGCGATCCGGTGCACGGGCGTTGCCCTGAGCGTAGCAGCTGGGTTGCTTGGTGCTTGCATGCCTGGGACAGGTGCAAGAATTATTGCATTGCTCGGTGGACCCTGCACTGAGGGTCCTGGAATGGTAAAAAATCCATCTTGTATTTATGATCTAGATCTAAATGCATTTGACATGAATGTGATGCATTTTGTTGATCTGTGAATGTTCAAGTACTTGCATGTTGGCCTGTTGTATTTGTGTTAAAAATTGGAAATTGGTATTGATTTATGGTTTGCCAGAACTCAAAACTGTGGTTTCGAGGGTATTTAGCATATAGCTTTCGTCGGCAAAAGAGGCAACTTCTGTTAAACCTCCGCCAGCTTTTTCTGATTGTATATAGTATATTTCTTTTGTATAGGTGCTGTTCTTTTGATAATCAGTACTGCCTCACACATATATTGTCTCCTTTATATGAGTAGAACTTTACATCTTGTACTTTTTGTTGCTATTCCTTCTGTCCCAAATTGTTGGTCGTTTTGGCTTTATTTGATTCATAGACCTTGTTATGCACTTGGATATACTCTATATTTAGATACGTAATATTTCTATTCATCTTGAAAAGTCAAAACGACCCAGGCAGAGGGAGTGCCATATTTCTTCTCAATCTTGTGTTAGTGCTGCCTTGAAATCTTTTTAATACTGTGTTTGATAATGCAGATTGTTTCGAAGGATTTGTCGGAGCCAGTTAGATCACATAAGGATCTTGACAAGGATGCAGCTCGTCACTTCCAGAAAGCCGTCAAATTTTATGATGTCCTTGCCAAACAATTGGTCAGTCAAGGCCACGTGTTAGATGTTTTCGCATCTGCTCTTGATCAGGTTTGTATATTGCATTGTTTAGCTAGCAATTTATGCTTGTTATTGGCATCAAGGTTGCTACCTTCATTAGTTTCCCTCAGATTATATAAGCTAGATTGTGGTCCAAGGGTTGTAAGGTAAAAGACCATCACGGGAGCTCAAATAATCTGAACCATGGTCCCATGTGGTCCCAAAATGATCTTTTTATACAGTACCCATGACCCATAATCCAACTTATATAATCTTGGTGGATTCTAATCTCAAATAAGAAGGGCCTTAGTTTCAATGGTTTATCTTTCTCTTTTTATGCTGAAAAATATAATCGTTTCTTCCCTCTTTAATCATGTTCATTGCACAGATGACTAACTTTAAATTTATTATACAATATGCTTTTGTCAATATACATAATTTTTCTTGCATTACCTGTAACAAAGTAATGATGGATAATTAGAACAACTATCTTTAATTTGGTATCTAGTTCCAGAAAAAAAGTTGAACTCTTAAATCAGTAATAATGTGAATATTTAGTTACATCTGATCTATTGTTGGGAGTCGGGAAAAGTTGGCACGATCTATACTGTAGGTGAATTGAATTGATTGATAGCTAGATATTGTTTAATTGATAGCTAGTGGTACTGATTTATCACTTTGCAGATTACCTACATGTGATTCTCTTACTTGCCATTCCCTATAAGACAAGTAGCTTGAACTCTGTTTATCTTTTCACCTCTTGAAATTTTTGGAACATCATCAGGTTGGACTAGCTGAGATGAAGCTTGCAATTGAGAGAACAGGTGGCCTTGTCGTCTTATCTGAAAGTTTTGGGCATTCCGTATTCAAGGATTCTTTCAAACGCATGTTTGAAGGAGGTGAACAGTATCTAGGTCTTTCATTCAAGTAAGTTCTCTTATTGTTCCCTATCACTCTTTGTTTTTGTTTTACATATTCTTCAGTTAGTATGTGTGGATCAATCTGTATCACTATTTATTAATCACTTTATCTTCTAAATGATGCAATTAATTTAAGAGTGGAATGGTTCTGACGTAATGCAAACTGTCAGTAGAATGCAAGAGAGTAGCAATGAGATTTCTAGCCAACTGGATAACAGTGGGTATTCATGTCCCCATATGGTTGTGTTTGCTTTTGTAACAAAAGATCAAACCATTGGGTTCACTTTACATGCTGTAGACAAACACCTGCTCTGTTACCACTCTACAGACCTAAATCACTATAAGGTAGAATCCAAGAGCAAATAGGAAGCTACTCCTCAACTTTCCTGCTCCCAAAGCAAATAGGCAAGAAGCCAAGAAGTCCCACAAACAGGACATTGTTTCACTACTCTAATAAGTTTTACACTTTTACTGCTTTATTATATACATACTTGAACTTCTGCTTTGCCATGTGTTGTTTCACTGTAATAACTACTAAAATGCTTCATGGCTCGTCTTATTTACAGTGGCACAATTGAAATAAACTGTTCAAAAGACATTAAGGTCCAAGGTATTATTGGACCATGTACATCTTTGGAGAAGGTACACCTGATTATAATATACTCTTTATTCCAATGTTTAAATTGGAGGCACCAGTACTAATATTTGGCTTGATATTTGCACCTTATCTCACAGAAAGGAGCTCTGTGCGCTGACACAGTTGTTGGTCAAGGAAATACAACGGCATGGAAAATGTGTGGTCTCGATAGAAATACTTCTTTGACAGTTTTTTTTGATGTCTCACCAAGTGAACGATCGAGCCAACCAGGACACCAAAATCCACATCTGTATATACAATTTGTAACAAGGTATTCTATCATATTCTGTTAGAGCATCTCCAAGAGTTTGTCAAATTTTACTTGGCAAATCTTGTGTTTTGCCAACTTCTAAAAAGATATGTCAAGTAAAAAAAGAGTTCATCTCCAATAGTTTGGCATAACTCACTTGCCAAATCAAGATCTAACTTACATCAGGAACCCTGAAAGAGAAATAAAATTATGTTATACCCTTCCACCTCTTGAAAACTTAAATCAGGAACCCTTTTGTATCTTTTATTTCTTTTTTCACCCTCCCACCTCTCTCCACCCACGGAAGAAACGCCGATGCCAAGTTGTCGCCGCGCGCGCATATATACGCGCTGGAGGTTAGTTTTTGCCAAGTTGCCAAATATGCCAACCTGATTTGCCAAACTGTTGGAGAAGTATTTTCAACGTTTTTGCCAAAAATCAAAGATGCCAACCTGATTTGCCAAACTGTTGAAGTTGCTCTTACCTTGGCGTTTGAATGGCAGAATGTACTGATTATGTTGATGATTCTTTTATAGCTACCAACACTCGGAAGGCCAAATGAGGATTAGAGTTACTACAATATGCAGGAAATGGGTGGATGGTTCCACTAATACCGAGGTTAGCTTTAACAGTTGTTACCTGCTTTCTGTCCTAAGATATGCACTGTTCTTAATCTTATTTAAACGATACCAATCTTTACTCATTTCAAGCGTGAAGGTGCAGGAGAATGTCCTTTTATGCTAATGGTAGATAATACACTGGTATTTTGCATTCTAATGTTAATCTTTTAATCTGGTTTGTGGTATACAATTTCTTTTTAATCTACTATGCAGTATGTTGCCCCGGATGATATATATGATCTAACATACCCCTTTTGAATACAGGAATTAGTCGAAGGTTTTGACCAGGAGACTGCAGCTGTTGTGTTGGCAAGATACATCTCTTTGAAAATGGAGATGGAGGTAAAGTTTTATGTCGTCATGACTATAGTTAATAATGATGTACTTGTCATTTATGTTGCCTTTACTGACTATAGTCACTTTGGTGAGATCGGTTTAGTGTAGTCCTCAGCAACACTGCGAGAAAATATTTTTGGCCATATATTGTTTCTGTTTTCACCTAATATTTGTGGTGACTGCATATTCTTAATTTGTTTTCTATATTATCTATTTTGTTCAAGTTCATGTGAATATGTTTCTATGGGTTTAAGACTAGTGCAGTATATGAACATTGGCTGCATGGTTGTTAAAAAGTTTTCTACGAAGGATACACACAAGCCCACCTCAGGAGGATTACCTCAGAGTCCCTTTGGCACAACTTAAGGAGCAGCTTAAGGAGCTGTTTTTGGCACAACTGTGCCAAAGGGGTGCCAAAAAGAGCTTCCAGGCTGAAGCTGCCGCATTATGCGCTCTATGGAGTGAAAACGTCGCGGCGTAGCGGAAAATAGCAGCTTCGCCCGCTTCGTCTGAAGGAACTACCCACACACCCAAGCTACTCAAACACACAGCGGAAAACTAACTCGAGCAACAACCTATAGCCACCTGTCAGACCGGTCCCTGGCACCGGTCCAGAGCAACCTACTCTGAATTATCTCAAACTTGCCCGGCAAACCTAGATGGTAATTCTAGGACGGTCCAGAGCAACCTACTCTGAATTATCTCAAACTTGCTCGACAAACCTAGATGGTAATTCTAGGATGTAGAGCAACAGGGAGAAAACCAGAAGTCTGCCTGGCAAGAGAAAACACACCCAAACTCGAGCACACCGAAAACACTCCACAACCAAACTTGCACCAGAAGCACTCTGTGAATAAGTAGCACAACCGACAGTAGCAACAAGGATTTTCCCACTGAAAGCCCTGCACCGGTATGACCGGTCCTCTACACCGGTCTGACCGGTCTCGCCCAGGAACACCCCAATTGCAAGAACTCAATCTCCAAAGGTCAAAACTGCACGGGAATGAAACAACAGCAAGCCAAGATCCTAACTAACACTCTGGAGAAGAACTCCCTAAGAAAAGCCACAGCAGGCCGCACCGGTCTGACCGGTCCCGCCTGGGCATCTCGGGATAAACTCCACCCACGAGTCAACTTTCTTCTTCCGATGCCTCGATCTCCCTATTCACTCCACAGATTCAAGTAAAACTTTGGGGATAGGTGTATCACCTCATGGACAAGCCATGCCTAAGAGATTGTCCCCAAAGATCCTCTAAATTAAGAGGAATCGAAGGCTGAACGCCAAGAACACCTTTTCCCGGAATCCAAATAAAACCCCAAATTTGAGCACCCAAACCCACGAATTTAGAGGGGGGATCACCAAGAAAAGAACCACAAGGGGCTCATGTGTGCATCCCGCAACAAATCCACAAAGGGAAGGCCTCAAATCAACCACAAGAAAATCGTCAAGAAAAGGCTCCGAAAATTCACAAAAAGAGAAACAGGAATCACCACCATAATCACTAGAGGAATCACGCCGAACCTTCTATACATCAAAGGAAAGATTCATACAAGGTCTAGCTTGCCTCCCTAGCATCCATCCCTCTCTAAAGATCTCACCATGAAGCTCTCAAGCTAGTCCTAGAGAAAATAAGTAGCTAAAAAGAGAAAATGCAGAGGGCAAATGAAAACCCTAAAGCCCAAGAGATGGCTGTCACAACCCTTCCACCAAGTTTATATATGAGGTCCTCCGGTGGGGGTAAATGACTAGAATGCCCTCTAGGCGATACAACCCCTCGAAGAGCAAATTTGGAAACTTGACAGCCTTTTCATTGGACGGACGCCCAACAACCGCACCTCGCGTAGCCTCGACGCCAAGCCTGCGATCTCGACACGTTTCCTCCGCTTCGAGCCACCCGGCGCTCCACAGCCCCCACCGGCCAGACCGGTGCTCGCCACCGGTCAGACCGGTCCCGTGCAGACTCGAGTTGCCAACCACTCGGACTTGGCTTTGAAGATCAACCAAGGAACCCAGTGGTTTTGTGGTGAACCACTGCAAACCCCGCGAGCTTGGTGCAGCCTTCACGCCGAGCTCCTCGACTTGGCCGCCACGTCCGCTCCGGCTCGATGTTGGCTTTCGGATCAACCAACGAACCCGCTATACGACTTCGACTTGCTCTTCTCGCACCATGTGACTCGCACTTGATCTCGTCTGGCCACCGGGTCTCTCGAACCAAGCTTACTTGTCCCTTCACTCCTCGGTGGCACCGCAAGGCTAATACCTTTCGCGCTTTTTCTTCACTTGCACCAACGCAAATCAAGCCGCAGCCTACATCCACAAGATAGAGCACAGCGTCAGTCCACTCAACGTTGTCAATCACTCATCATTAGAGAGTGGCCAACCACCGGCCGTCAGACACTCTGGTCCTCATCGTCCGTTCCTGTTACCCAATTGCCCATGCCCTTTGCTACATTTACAACGAAAATGCCACGGCAACCCACCTGCAAGATTCCCCACTACCGGCGGCGGCATGGAGGACCAGGATGCGCCGGCGCCAGCCGGAGAAGGAGGTCCGACCAGCAAGGCGCTCAGGGGACTCGCCAGCCCCTCCACCGACCACAGGAACGGCACAACGCCACCTCCTCCCGCGGCCAGGAACGGCGCGGCGCAAGCCCCTCCGCCGGCCGCATCTTGGAGGGCCCCACCGGATCTACCCCTTCCTACGGTCGGACCTCCTGCGGCCGGCGCTGGTGTCTGGAGGTCGCGCGGCGCTGGTGAGCTCTCCCGACGCTATGGGAGGTGGTGGCGGCGTCGTGAGTGGATAAGGTGGAGGAGGCGCTGGTAGGCGATAAGGTGGGAAGGGAAGAGAAGGAAAAAAGAAAAGGAAATAAGAAGGAAAAAAGAAAAGGAAAAAGTAATAAAAAGGAAAAAAGAACAAAGGAAAAAAGAAAAGAGAAAAAAAAGAGGGGTATTATGGACATTTCATCCTCTTATCTATGTTACACAGCTAGGAGAAGCTATTTTGCCAAACGTTTCTCAAAAACGGCCTCAGATTCAACACAGCCACAGCCAGAGCTGCCACAACCGCAGCCACAGCTGTGCCAAACGCACCCTCAGTAGGATCTTTGTGACCTGCAGACATTGACATGACAACTCCACTCTACTCCACACCAATACCTATTTTATTTCGTCTGCGTTCAATCATAGGGAATACTTTCTGCAATAACTATGTTAATTTTTATCTCAATAAGCTAAGAGAAACCTTATTCAATGTCATTGAGGTGTATTGTCAAATCGTTGCTATATTACTTTGTTCAATTGATAGCTTTTAGAATCGAGGGCATTTTGTCTTTTGATGGTTGACCAGCTTATGCCCTCTGAATTACTCCCTCCGTTCTTAAATATATGACACCATTGACTTTTTACTTCAACTTTGACCACTAATATATATTGAACAAATTAGTTAACTAAAGCAAAACGTATATCATTACATCTATTATCCAATGTACTTTAGATTTAACTTGTTGGTTGATCAATTTGCTAAAATATTTATAGAAAAGACGAATAGTCAAACGAACGAAAAAAGTCAATGGTGTCATATATTTAAGAACGGAGGTAGTAAGAACAGAGTTCAAATGTCTGTTTATCAAAAAATCTTGGACCATGTCTGAGACCAATTCCCAAGGTAATAGGAGACCTTGGTGATCTGATTTGATTGTTATGACTAATTCTCAAACCTTGTTGCACGTGAAAGAATCTGTTCCAAACTACTGTTACTATTCACTATTTTCAGTTTGAATTACAATTAAATGTAAATGTTCAAGGCTCCCTTCTATGTTCTACCTTGTGAACTGGGAAAAAGTTGCTTACCAATAGCTGACTGATTACTGCTGGGACTCTGAATACATTCCAAATATGTTTGTTTATTCGATTTTCTAAAATTGATCTTTTTTGCTCTTCGTGTTAATTGAATCTTCTTTTTGAAAAAGGGGCGTGCATTAACCTTTCATTCTAATATTTGTAGGAAGAGTTTGATGCAACACGGTGGCTTGATAGATCTCTGATAAGGCTTTGTTCACGATTTGGGGATTATCGAAAGGATGACTCCTCTTCATTTAGCCTACATTCAAATTTCTCATTGTTCCCTCAGTTTATGTTTAATCTGCGCCGTTCACAATTTGTCCAGGTGATATGTTACACTCCTATTCTTTCCCCTCTGATTCGTGTGCTCCCTTGATAATTAATTGACATTTTTTTATGTTGCAGGTTTTCAATAATAGTCCAGATGAGACAGCTTATTTCCGGATGTTACTCAACCGGGAGACAGTAACCAACTCTGTTGCCATGATCCAGCCCTCATTAATATCATTTTCTTTTGATTCACCTCCTTCGCCAGTATTCCTTGATGTGGCATCGATAGCAGCAGACCGGATACTGCTACTTGATGCTTATTTTAGTGTTGTCATCTTCCATGGCATGACAATTGCTCAGTGGAGAAACATGGGTTACCAGAACCAACCTGAGCATGAGGTAAGATGGGTTGTCTTTTATGCGATCCATAATTCGTAAGAACTTTCTCCCTTCATCAAAGACACTAACAATTGCATTGTCTTTGATAAACCAATGTTTTCATAGGCTCCTTCCATAAGCATTGCATTGTCTTTGATGCACACACATTGTGGTCAAATGAATTGGATTTACATTCTTCTGTGGGAGTTGATGTCCGGCCTGTAACATTATAGCAGTTCCTGCTTTTCTGATGCTCATTATTACCATTTTCAGCAATTTGCACAACTGTTACAAGCACCTCATGAGGATGCGCAGATGATAATAAAAGGTCGATTTCCAGTTCCAAGACTGGTTGTTTGCGACCAACACGGCTCTCAGGTTTGTTATTTCTACATGTGTCATTGTTCATTCTCGTTTGTTATCTTCATCTCGTGAATTTCACGTACATCCAAAATTCTTGGTTTGGTTTCATTGTGGTTCTTTGCACATAAGAACTTAGGTACACTTCAATGAAATCCAAGTACTGTTGTCTTGTAGAGAACTTTTTTTTTTGTTTAGTCCTGTTTAACACAACGATCATGAAGATAGTGCCGGCAATTTATTTGTCCACCATATTTGATTCGTCACCTTATGTACCGAACCTTGCAGGCAAGGTTCTTATTGGCTAAGCTGAATCCGTCGTCCACATATAACTCAGCTCACGATGTTGCCCCTGGTTCTGACATCATTTTCACCGATGATGTTAGCTTCCAGGTCTTCTGCGAGCACCTGCAAAGGCTGGCTGTTCAGTCTTGAAAGACATGTATGCAAAAAAAAGTACATCCAATTTGATAGGTGCTGATAATTTACGGGCTGTAGGTTGGAGTTGTGAGAAAATTTCCATTGCTGTTTTTTGGCCGGTTTTCTGAGTTCAGACAATTTTTTCAGAAATAATCCTAAAAGAATGTATAAGTGATCGACAGGTCTGTTATCCGTAGTCTACTTAATTCATGTTGGCACCATGCATGAGTGGTTCTCGTGTCAGCTTCAGTTTACAGAAATGTAAGATGGTATAGTATGTGTTTTTCAAGGACCTGCGTTGATTATGTTTTGCCCCATCGAAGGTGGTGCTGGTGAGGTAATTCCTTTTATCGTGTTTGGTAAAGTGGCCTAGCTCAGCCAGCTTGGAGTCAGATAGGTCAGGCCCATTTGGATGTTCAGAATTTGTTTGCAAAAACTGCATTCCATCCATGGAGCTTGTTGAGCTTGGATTGCGTTTGTTAGATTGGGCCGAAGATGGGCTCCTCATTACTACCCCAAATTGCCATCCACATATGGTGTTTGGCAAGCTGCACAAGGATTTTTTATAATTATTTTTTCATGATTTTTCAAAAATAAATACCTCACAAAGTTTGTCAAAATTATATCACCATCGCAGTTTGAAATGACGGTAGGTCTTAGCTGTTGTTTCAAACAGCGGCTACAGGACCTACCGCTGCCTACAACGGCAGTAGTGACGTGGCCTTGTGAGCGACATCTACGTCTTGTTCGTCTGGCTTATCAGCCACCAGTCAGCAGTACTTTTTTCTCAGAACAAATCAGC
Organism: Cenchrus fungigraminus; assembly: GCA_036936925.1. NCBI lineage: Eukaryota > Viridiplantae > Streptophyta > Magnoliopsida > Poales > Poaceae > Cenchrus > Cenchrus fungigraminus. Next base: position 84,751,970 of record CM072779.1, on the reverse strand, counting down.
CACCAGCTACCAGCCAGCGGTACTTTTCTCTCAGAACAAATCAGCACTAGCCACTTGTCGTCAGCCAAACGAACAGGGCGCTAGCTACCGTTTGGGATGGTGGTAGGATCAACCGTCATTTCAAACGGTGCCAGGAAGCTCACTCGTTGGCGGCTGGGGGTTTTTGCGGCCGTCGTTTGAAACGACTGTTGGGGTGATCCAGCCATCGTTTTCATCCGTGGTTGGTTTTTTTAAATTTTTTCATTCAACTGGGTCATTAACATTCCTGGAAATAACATCACTTGAAAGGAAGGAGAAGTACATGGAAATAGGAGCAACTCCAGCAGATCCCCTACTTGAGACCCTACTCAAAAAGTAGGGGTCGCGACTCGCGAGTGAAAAAATGAGGTCCAGCAGGCCACCTACTCGGGCACTAATTCTAGGGGGGCACCCAAATCCCCCCTCCGGCCCCTTCTCCACGGGAGGAGAGAGAAGACCCCTATCCACTGTTGCGGCCGTTACTTCCACCCGCGCGCGCACGAAAGCCAGCACCGGTGCCCCTCCTCCACCGCTGCGCCATCCTTGCTCCCCAGTCTCGCCTGGAGCCCCGCCGCTCGAGCTCCCCTGCCCCTGCCCAGAGCGGCGGTGGCGCCCTAAGATCCACTCGCCTGGAACGGCAGCGGAGCAAATCGAGCTTGTGGCCGCCAAGATCCGCGGTGAGGAGCTCGTCTGTCCGGCAAATCGAGCTCGTCCTCCAGCAAATCGATCGCGGGCGCCGCCGGTCTCCCCTGTGCAGCCGCCGCCGCGTCGGGTCGCTGTTCTCCCGCGACGCAGCCGGCAGGAGTTCGCACTCGCTCGCAGCGCGGCCGGCCGGAGCTCGCGTTCGCCCACGTCGCCGCCGACCGGAGCTCATGCTCCTCTGCGCCGCTGGACAAGGCCGCCGCGGCGCTCCCGCTCCTCCGTGCCGCTAGACCGGCCTGACGTGCCGCCGCGGCTCCTCTTGCGCCCGGCCACCGGCTCGCTGGAATGCGGTGGAGGAGGGCAGGGCCTCCCCGGAGTGGAGGCCAAGACGGCTCGCGCGCGGGCTTGCCGGCAGCGAGGGAGCGGCGGCGGCTTGAGCGAGCGGCGGCGGATTGAGCGAGGAAGAGGATGTGGGAGAGAGTCAGAGAGAAAGGCAGGGGTAAAGTAGATAGGATGACCCCGCTGACCAAGAGGTCCCACATGTCAGGCGCAAGTAGGGGCTCCGGAATTGCGGATGTTGTTGGAGTTGAGTCTAAAATTGGAGCTCCAAAAGGTTGGGGGCAACCCCTACTCAACATAATAGGGGACCTGAATAGGGGCCATTGCTGGAGTTGCTCTAAGACACAAATTTGCAATGACGCGTACAGCGCAACTACTAATCTAACCATGCGCCGTTGCTAGTCCTAACATGCGGAAATTTAGAAAACGATTACAACATTCCTAGTCTACTGGTAGGAGAACTGCCCAGAGTACATAGATCCGCCGGAGTGCTGGGAGGGCATGTAGTACCCTGACTGGGGTGAAGGTGGTGGGGATGGAGTTGTTGGTGGAGTGTTGTTCTTCTCATGGCATAGGCCGGTGCAATACTCGTCCTTACAACTGGTGTTCGTTTTGAACACCATAGGTCCCGTCACAGGTCTGTCGTCTTCACGAAATGGTGGATCTGGACGAGCTAGTGCTTGTGCGAGCTCCTGCTTCAGGTTGTAGATGACGATGTCCTCAAGGTAGTCGATGTACTTTTGATATGGCTCAATAGCCGGAGGATCCACCCATTGCACGAAACTGCAGTTATCTGGTTGCTGGGAGTATTGCAGAAACCGAGATTACGTTAGTAAACCAAAAAAGTTGATGGACAAAGGTCATGTAGCTTTGCTTACCCATGCTCGTGGGTGTTGACACCGTTTTTTGACACATTTCGGTAAGAGGCAAAGAGGCACCAGGAAAGCCACAGAGCCGATAGAAGAAAGAAAAAAGAACAACCAACCAACGTGAAATCGGTCGACTAGGAAAGAAATCAATAAGGACAGCCGATGGTCAAAGATGGGGATCGGTCGACGTAAAGAAGAGAAAGGGGCAAAGAAAGAATACGACAAGGAAGACAAGAAGGATAGGGCGGGTCAACAATCAGTTGACGATGGGTCAAAGTCAGTTTAGTAAGTCCGACTCTTGCACTGAGTCATCTATTTTTTAGTTGTAATATCTTTAGAGTTGAGTAAGCTGTGTCGTCATCGACTAGGAGTCAGGTTGCCCTCAGGGCATAAATAGCGACTCTGCGTGGTCAGAGAAAAATTGTACACACCAATAAACACAAACCTTTACTTTTTCCTACAATTTACCTTTCAAGTCGGCGACTTCACCAAAAGTTTCTTTCTTCTTGTTTTCTTGTTTCAAGCGTCGTCCTTCGAGTTCACCAGGCTGCATCGATCGACCTCCAGTAGGCTTGTGAGTGCCGCTTTACCAAGTAATATCTAGGCTTTAACCTCCGGGCGCATTGCTGTGGTTTCGTCTAGATTTATTCACATTTTCTCGATATCAGCCAGATCTGCAAGTTTTATCTTAATTCTTGTTTATTTAGCTTTTATCACCAATTTATCCCGCTTGAGGCTCGATCGTATCGGCTAACTCTCGCTGCGTCACTGACGTACCGAATCTCACAGCCGATCTAGATCCGTCTCGTTGCTGGCGTCACCAGATCGGCTGACCCTAGCCGTTCTGAACATACTTGCACTTCGGCTGCCCATCGGCTGGCCGATCTCGTCCGCTCTCGTATCGGCCAATCATGCTGTTACACTGTGCCCACGTGGAAGACTCCCATCGGTTCTCTAGTCAATTAACCTCGTATTTAACATCTTATTCTCTTCCGTACCGATCAACAGGTCAGGTCGGCCGGCATGCCTTGTTACATCCCGAGGATCCGTTACGTGCTGCCGCGGAGGACTTTATTCCGTTTTCTGCGTCAACACATCTTGGCACGCCTAGTGGGACACAAAGAATCACGACGATGTCTAAAAGCCTCAAGAAACCTGTAGATGTCCATAAGGACAACATTCAGCCAATCACTGTGGATCAACTCAAGGAAGCTGACAAGGTCGAGTACTAGAATTGCATGGCAGAATATGGTCGGCTTCTGATGGGCAGCTTCGACCTTACTAGAGAAGGGCCAGTGAAGAAGGTTCCTCTTCCAAGGCCCGTGGAGATCATAACACAGGCCGAACCTAGAAGATTACAAGACATGACGACAAAAGCTATGCATCACACTCTGATTGACCATTCTTCTGTCTTCAATAATACAGTGCAGAATAGCGTGAAGGAGGTTCTCAGGGAATAAGTCATAAGCCCGTTCAGGGGACCAGCATATTATCAACCTAACATGACTTTCTTGTTTGTTGCTAACAAGAAGTTCAATGAAGTGTTGCCGGTTTCTCAGCCGATTACGACTTCTACTCCCAACATTGTTACAACAACTCCTCCTTCTACCATGCCACCATCAACAACCATGGGGGAGTTTAGCCAGCCAGGATCTCAAGGCTTCGTATCTGTTACTCCTACAGATCCAAAATACGGTATGCATGTGAGTTCTGCACCAGGGTCAGGCCAAAGGAAAGAGACTACAATAATACCTAAGCATACTGGCCCTTATGCAGCGAAGCTCAATAACCTGGTTGGTACTGCTCTTCATCATGACAGAGGGATTACATTCACATTCTTCGATTAAAAATCCCAAAGTCAGCAGAGTTATGAGATATCACCTCTGCATGCTTATATGGTCAAGCCACTACCTGCTCCTCAGAGAATTCAGAGAACTCAAGAGATGTAGCCTCAACCAAATGCATCAGGTGGATTTTCGGCTAACCAGCCGATTGTAAGTCACCAGATAGAACAAGAGCAGATGACTCCAGCCATGAAAGCGTCTGCAGTAAGAAGCTATGCTGCTAAACTCCAAGAGGAATACAATGAAGCCATGTATCAAACTACACTCTTGGAAATAATGACAGATCCTCCTGTGTTCTCTACACCGTAATATGAAGAGCAACAGATCCAGGATCTTTCAAACATTCAATATGTGCATCAGCCGATTGCTCCACAAGCAAGCCAGGCAAATCAGGGTTTCTCAGCTGGGCAACTACTGCAAGGAACGTCACATAGTGTTGAGATTCCAAGGTAATATTTGTTCTCCTCCTAATCCTTTGGTTATCCAGCCGATTGTTTAGGAGCAGCCGAGAACAACTATGGTAACTCCAGGACAGCAATATCCTTCGACAGGTTCTCAACCGATTGATCAGAAAAGTTTTATTGCTGAAGTTACAAATGTATTACAGAATCAGTTCAGGTTAAAGCCAAAGCATCAAACACACATGTATCGGACACCCTACCCTGCATCCTTTGATCAGATCCCGTTTCCTCAGAGGTTCAAGGTGCTCGATTTCACTAAGTTCACTGGCCAAGATGATACCTCCACCATTGAGCATGTTACTCACTTCATTATTCAGTGTGGAGAAGCAGGGACAAATGAATCATTGAGAGTATGATTATTTTCATCCTCACTGTCGGGGCCAGCCTTTGCTTGGTTTATATCACTCCCAGCCAATTCAATTCAGAGTTGGGAAGATTTGGAAAGGCAATTTCATGGATAATTCTTCTCAGGGATTCATGAGATGAAGCTTACTGATCTTACCAGCTTAAGGCAAAGGAATGATGAATTAGTGCCCAACTTCGTTCAAAGGTTCAGAGAGATGAGGAACAAATGCTACAGCTTATCTCTGAACGATAAACAATTGGCAGAATTGGCTTTTCAAGGACTCTTACCATCTATCAGAGAAGTATGCATCACAAGAGTTCGAGAACATCAGCCAGTTACTCCATTGGCTAAGCCATAAGAGCACTTGATCATATGAACCCAGAAGGAGCTATCAAAAATCAGTGTCCTATGTAGATTGCTCTGATACTGAAGATGAAGCCGAAGTTGATTTGGTAGAGTGGGTACCAAACAGAAAGCCGATTGCATGTCCCTTCGGCAAAAAGGAACCTGAGAAGTTCAGTTTTGGCACAACCAAAGCTGACAAGATATTTGATCTTCTCCTCCAGCAAGGGCAGATTAGGCTTTCACAAAACCATACTATACCAAGTGCTGAAGAATTGAAGAAGATCAAGTACTACAAGTGGCACAATGCCACATCTCACAACACTGATGAGTGTAAGGTGTTTCGTCAGCAGATCCAAAGTGCAATAGATCAAGGAAAGCTAAAGTTTGAAACACCTTCCAAGTCAGGAAAGCCGATGAAGATCGATCAACACCCTTTTCCTACCAACACGATTGAAGCAACCAAAGCAAAGGTGTTGACATCTAAATCGGCTAAAAATAAAGGAATCATTGATCCTGAAACTCAGATGACAGCTGAAGAAGCCAAAGGGAAGGGATTGCTTGAAGAAGGAACCAATTCAAAGGGTTCAAAGCAGTAGGTTACATCGCAGGTTCTTCTGAGCAAGTTCCAATGTCAACAAAGGTAGATCAAGGAATAGGAAGAATGGGAAAGACGTAACGCAGGGCACTGGAGATGTCCATTCTTCAGATACTGCTGGGAAGAAGGGATCAAGCTTCCGACATCTGACAACTGTCCGGAATGCGAAGACTTTTATTCGGAAAGACAGTCGTTCAAAAGACCTTGTTTTGATAACAGGGACAAGAAGCCCATTAATCAAGATTGGCAAGAGCACCATGGCCAACGCATCTCAGTATATGATCCGCTGGGGGCAGAGTAAGCGTATATGATCGGCTAGGGGGCAAGCGCCAAGACAGTCAGCACAATCAGTTAGAAGATATGGCTGATAGCAGAGTCCCTGATGAAGACATGTTGGCACGAGATCCAAAAAGACGTGACGCTACATATGAAGACAAAAGTCAACATGAATCTCATCAACCTAGGTGGTGCCCAGAAGGATTGACCAAGTCTCAGAAGAGAAGGATTCAACGCTTGCGGCAATTGGAACAACAAGAAGAAATCGAGAAGCAAGCACTTGATAAGAAGAAGGTTCGATCCCAGATCTGGCGACCCAAACAAAGAGCTGATGATAAGAAGAACGACCAACCAATGGCAAGCGTCAACATGGTCTTCATGCTACCCAAAGAATTCATGACTCTTGAGGCCGATTCAGACGAAGAAATTTTAGATGAAGAATGAGGATTGACTCAGTTAGCTTTGGATCCAATGTTGGCCAGTTTTGAGAAACCAGATGAAGAAAAGCGTCAGCATATGAAAGCTCTGTTTCTCAAAGGTCATGTCAATGGGAAACTAGTCACACGGCTCCTGGTGGATGGTGGTGCATCACTCAATGCACCGAAGATTTGGAAAAAGTGAGCAGGATTTAACTAAGATCGATATCATGTTGCTCGACTTTGAAGGAAATGCATCATCTGCATTGGGTGCTATCTGCGTGGATCTGACAATCGGCAGCAAGACCCTTCCAACTACCTTTTTCGTCATCAAGGGAGAAGGATCTTACAATTTGTTGCTTGGACGAGATTGGATTCACGCCAATTGCTGCATCCCATCTACCATGCATCAATGTGTGATTCAATGGATTGGAGATTCAGTGGAAGTAGTCAATGCTGATTCCTCTTTCCACATTGCAGCAGCTGATACACAATGGAACTTTGAGAAAGTCATCTGCATATCAGGAAAAGTGTGGGAGACAGATTTCCTCAAGATGTCTGACTTTGAACTTCAGCCGATCCAAACGACCGGTTTCAAAATATAAAGAGGTAAAGCACGGAGTGACGTCGGCCGATTGAGGAATTGCAACAAGACTAGGCTGATGCTCATTAAAGCCAAAACAAAGTTGGAAACATTAGATTAAGTATTTAGCCGATTACTACTTCTAGCTTTTAGCCGATTTAGATTTCGGATGATAGCCGATACTGAGTAATCGACTTTAGTAGAAAAAATTGCAAAAATCAGAAGTGATTGAACACTTATAGCCGATCAATGATTCGGATAACAGCCGATGTAATAATCGCCCTTAGAACAAAAATATAAATATACTCCCTCCGGTCCCGTATACAAGGCACACCACATTTTTTGTTTTTTACTAAAAAAACAAGGCGCACAACCTCGGTAAATATCATAGACAATTAACTGACCTCATAAGAAACTGAACAGTTCTGCATGCAAAGCGGATCCACCAATTGCATGCGCTGCTTGCCCATTAATCCACTGCATGCACTCCAATCAAGACATCAATTAATGCTCATGCATGCGGGTTAGCTTCTCTCTTGGTCTCTGCGTTACTCATCTAGGTGCCTTCTATATGAGACCGGAGGGAGTATATATATATATATATATATATATATATATATATATATATATATATATATATATATATATATATATATATATATATATATATATATATATATATATATATACATACGACGACACTAAAATGCACCTGGGTGCATTTTAGTTCGCGAATGCACAGACCCCCCGAGTGCGCACCCCCGAGCGCACGCCCCACCCGACCGCACTCGTCTCTCTCCCCGACCAGGAGATACCTCGAGCGTGCATCCCCACACTCCGACATTACTAAACCCGTCTCTCATCAACCTCTCTCGCAAGTCAAAATCCTTCGAAATCACCTCGCCGCTCCTCCCCCGTCGCTGCAGCATGTCGAACCACCTCGCCACTCCTCTCCCCAAACCCATGGCACCGCCGTCGCTGCAGCACCTCGAATCGCCTCGCCGCTCCTCACCCAACCCCATGGCTCCGCCGTCGCTTCCGCACCTTGAATCACCTCCTTCAGCAGGGCAGCCCATGCTTCCGGAACAGATGGCGGTTGTTCCGGCAGCTGGGGCTCGACCGATATCGTCGACACCGCCGCTGATTGCGTCTGCGCCGGCTTTAGCAGCAGCTCCTCCATCTGTCACGCCTATAGCAGCACCACGTAGCCGCCTCGGATCGGGTGATCCCTTGCATCACGCGACGTTGCTGACGCCCCCACCACCGATTCCGCCTGGATCAATCACGCCTGATCCAACCGAGATGTTCCACCCGGTAACAAAATTCACCAGCGTTTTGCTCATTTTTGCTTTGGTTGCTGTTGGTTGCAACTTTCAATACTGATGGTTGCGCCTAGTGTATGTGTTGATTGCAACTTCATTGTCTGTGTTGATATATTACTGGTGAATTTTGGTTGTTGCGCTAGTTTGCATCGTGGTTGCTGTCTGGTTGCAACCAGGGCTCATGTGAATTGCAACTTCATTGTCTATGTGATATATTACTGGTGAATTTTAGTTGTTGCGTTAGTTTGCAACGTGGGTTGCTGTCTGGTTGCAACCAGGGCTCATGTGGATTGCAACTTCATTGTTTGTGTTGATAGATTGCTGCTGGAGTTTTTTTGTTGCGCTAATTTGCAACGTGGGTTGCTGTCTGGTTGCAACCAGAGGCTCCTGTGGATTGCAAAACTTCATTGTCTAGTGTTGATAGAATGCTTGCTGGAATTTGGTTGTTGCGCTAGTTTGCAACGTGGGTTGCTGTCTGGTTGCAACCAGAGGCTCATGTGGATTGCAACTTCATTGTCTGTGTTGATAGATTGCTGCTGCAATTATTTTGTTGCGCTAGTTTGCAATGTAGTTGCTGCTTGGTTGCAACTAGAACATGTAGTGTGGTTGCAAACATCAAAGTTTGTGTAAAAATTGTCTTCACTAGTTCACCTTGAACTAGATTGCAAATGTCGGTTGCTGTTTGTTTGCAGCCAGATGCTCATGTAGATTGCAACTTCATTGTCTGTGTTGATAGATTGCAGCTGAAAATATTTTGTTGGAATAGTTTGCAATGTTGGTTGCTACTTGGTTGCAACCAGAACCTGTAGTGTGGTTGCAACAGCAAAGTTTGATAAGTTATCTTCACTAGTTTGCACCCTGGAAAAAAAGAATGCCTATTGTTCCAGTTGCAAGTTTGATTGCTGTTGATTGCACACATGGGCTCCTGTTGATTGCAACTTGGTTTTATTTGGTTAAACAGTGATTGCAAAAACTCATGGTTGATTAATTTCTTCCACAGGATGCAAACATGCTTGATGTGTTTATCCCAAGGGTGTGGCAAGAGTTTGATTCCATGGAAGCAGCGCACTAGTTTTACCTTGATTATGCAAAACTGGCTGGGTTCAGTGTCAGAACCATGAGGACCAAAAAAGAGACTAAACACTGGGTTTGCAACCGCCAGGGGTTTATAAAACTAGGCAAAGAAAATGAGGAGCCACTGACTGATAAAACATTGATGAGAATTGGTTGCCCAGCCTATGTTAAGGTGAAGGAGGACAAAAAATGCATAATCTGGTACTTCGACAAAATCGAGGAAGCACACAATCATAGACTTCAGCCATCAGCCAGGATGGTTAGATATATGCATGCTCATAAGCAAAGGGAGAAAGCTATGGATGACTTGTTTGCAATCATGTCGAGGAGTGGCGTCCCAAACCAGGCTGCTATGAATGTGATGTCAGAACTGTTTGTAGGTGTCAAAACTGGCCATTCACCGAGAAAGATATCCAAAACATGTAGGTCATTCTTCCTAATGCAGCTACAACAACTACCTAGAAAATTTAAGAGAGGAAAGGGATGGTGGCATAGAGAAGTTGTTCCAATTTTTCAGGGAGTGCAAGGAAAACAATGAAGCATTCTACTGGGATGTTGATTTTGACCCAAAGACAAAGGTCCTTCGAAGCATATTTTGGAGCCATGCAAGTCAGCGGGCGGAATACGTCGATTTTGAGGATGTCATCACTTTTGACACGACCCACAAGACGAACAACAAGAAAATGCCACTTGCGATATTTGTCGGATGCAGTAGCAACCTGAAAAACGTGTCATTTGGGCAAGTGCTTCTTCGGGATGAGACAACTGACACATTCAAGTGGCTGTTTGAATCATTTAAAAGCTGCATGGGTGGCTGACAACCTTTTGTGAGCAGTTTTGTTCCATTTGCAACATTGATACCTGTTTAGTTGCAACTGTTGTATTATATGAATTACAACTTGAGTCTGTCTATAATGTTTTGGTTGCAAAACTGTGGTGTTCTTGCTGATTCTTAAAAATTGTGTTTTCCATAGATGAGGATCCAGCAATGAGAGAGGGCATAAAAATCGTGTTTAACAAATCGCAACACAGAAATTGTCGATGGCACATTACAAGAATATGGGATTATGAGCTCGAGGAGTTGTACAAGTTGCACAAGGATAAGAATCTGAACGAGAGGCTGGAGTCTCTGATAAATTATCCTTTAGGTCTTACACACTTTGAGGTTGAATGGAAGAAGCTGGTGGATGAATGTGGCATAGCAGAACACCCCGCAATTGTAGCATTGTGGCAGAAAAGAAAGAGTTCGATTGCAGCATATTTCAAAGGAATGTACTGTGGCAGGATGACTTCCACACAAAGATCTGAAAGCGAAAACAGAGTTTTGAAGTATGGATATGTGAGCAATGTCACAACCTTGCATATGTTTGCGAAGAGGGTGCTGGACTCAATTAAACACACAGAGCATATGGATGCTGGGGAGTCGCACTACTCATAGATATTTTGTAACCTACTTTGTTTTTCATTGTTTGCAACATGTCTAAGGCTTGATTGCAAACATTGGTATTGTGTGACTGCAACTCTGCTGGTGCTGTATGTTGATAACAATTTTTTTAAAAAAATATCCAGCCCTGGTTAGTTTGCGATTGCAAAACTGGCTACTATATGATTGCAGCCTGACTACTTTGTGGATTGCAACTACTCTATATAACAATGTGTAATTCCAAAAAAAAGTGGATAGCACTGTGTGTGTTTGCAACCTGTTTAGTGTGTGATTGCAACTACTCGTTATATGTGATTGCAATCTGATTGTGTTTGTAAAATGTAATTGCTGGTTATTTTATGATTGCAAGCCTGATTAATGTGTGATTGCAACCTGACTAGTGTGTGAATGCAACTTCTGTAGAGAACAATGTGTAATTGCAACGAAGTAAGGGAGTGGTTGCAACTGCTAAATTAAAAAGAGTGTTGTGATTGCAACTAGTGCATAACACTGTGTGTGTTTGCAACGTGTTTAATTTCTGATTGCAACCTGACTACTGTGTGATTGCAACACTGGATAAAACAGTATGTAAATTGCAACCTAGTTAGTGTCTGGTTGCAAAAAAGCTAAATAAAACAGTGCTTCAATGCAACTAGTGGATAAAAAACTGTGTGTGTTTGCAACCTGGTTAGTGTATGATACAACTAATGGTTCTATGTGATTGCAACTTGATTCTGTGTGATTGCAACTACTAGTTTTGAATGGGAAATCCAAATTGCAACTACTGGTTATATGTGATTGCAAAAACTGGTTACATATGATTGCAAACTGATTGCTGTGTGCAAGCTGAGGTTGTCAGGGCATGCAAATCACGATTTGATGAGCAGCTCAGCAGGGTGTACATAAGGGCTGTGTACAATGAATACAAGAGGCAATATGTTAACAGCACAACATTTGTAATAGAGCCTGATCCTGAGGTGGAATTCGGTTACTTGGTGAAGCATGAAGAAGGCACCAGAGCATTCTGTTGGGCGCAGCACGCATTCAAGGTACTAGCTGACAAAGCAGCAGGTGTATATAAATGCGAATGCGTGGAATGGGAGCATACAGGTTAGATGAACTTGCAGCCTCATTTCTGGTAAAAAAAAGACATAGATGTACTTGTATGTGATTTTTAACAACCAGATTTATATAAAAAAACTGCAGGGCTGTTTTGCATGCACATAATAAAGGCATTCACCCACCTGCAAGTCCAGAACATACCAGAGAGGTACATTCTGAAACGCTGCACACGTAATGCAAGATCTGTGGTTCCATGAGACAGGCACGATGTTCGGGTTGCAGCTCATACTGACACGAAGCAATCGAGGATGTCAAAGCTGCTGCCTAAGTTAATGCGCCTGGGTAGAGCAGGAAGCAAATCTGATCGTGCTTACGCTGAGACTGTCAGGCACATCGACATGATAACTCCTGGTATTGAGCTTCTACAAACAGCAGAGAGTGCTGCTGATGAGAGGGCAAGTAGTGATTTGCATGAAGATGGGGATGACCGAAGAGATATTGTTCCTGTTGCACCGACACACGACAGTGGTGAAAACACTATGGAACCTGCTGTGAAGCCTACTGACCCTACCCCACCAAAAAAACCTTGGAACCTGGTTCTGCGAGCTTCCTGAGTGGTATAACATTGACTGAACCACCCGTGTCAAGCACAAAAGGTAGAAAGTCTGCCAGCACAGCAAAATCTACAAAAAACAGTATGGGACCTGATAATTAATACAGCACATACAATGGAGGTAAGGGTGTAAAAGAGTGCCAAACCTACCATGTTAGGGGAGACTATATCACAACATGCCCTCAGAACCTAAACAGAAGCAGAGCAGCAGAGAACAAGGCCAAAAAAAGATGTGCAAAAACTGAAGGTTGGACTCCAAGAAAAAGAGGACGCCCAAGAATAAAAAAGGGACAGGACGGAGATCAGGAAGAAGGACGAAGTGAAGTGGATGAAGCACAACAATCTGAGTGTAGTATAGTTGTGCAGCAATCGCAAGCAGACGGCGTGATTGCAAGAATCAGAAGAGCGACATCGCACCATGTAAACTACAGGGACAACACTGATCTGGATGACTATGAATCTGAGTGAATCCAATGTAATTTGTCAATTTTATCTTGTTTTAAACTCCGTATAAGTTAAACACAATAATGTACCTGGTGATGTTCAGTTGGTATAAATCTGGGTGGATGTAAAACTCTGTACATGTATTGTCATGGTTTTTCTGTTGATTTAAGTCAGATTGCAACTGACACTACTGCTCAGTTGCAACACGCAGTTAGGGCAGTTGCAACTCCTAAAAAAAATCACCTGACACTGCATGTGTGTGATTGCAACCTGGTTACAGTGTCATTGCAACTCCTGGTTGTTGCAGCCCCCTTGCATGTGTGTGATTGTAACCTAGTTACAGTGTCGTTGCAACTCCTGATTAATTGTGATTGCAACTTCTGAAAACCACAGTGTGTTTGCAACCCCCATGCATGTGTGTGATTGCAACCTTGTTACATTGTGGTTGCAACTCCTGTTTAGCTGTGATTGCAACTTCTGAAATCCACTGTATGTTTGCACCCCATGCATGTGTGTGATTGCAACCTGGTTACAGTGTGGTTGCAACTGCTGCTTACATGTGTTTGCAACTTCTGGATGACACTATCTGATTACAACTTAGTTAGTGTGTGGTTGCAAACTAATGAATGTATGATTGCAACATATTAACTGAAAAATTACATCTACTGGGTGTGTGTGATTGCAACCTGATTACATTGTATGTGCAACCCGTGCATCTATGTGATTGCAACCTGGTTACAGTGTAGTTGCAACTGCTGCTTACATGTGTTTCAACTGCTGGATAACACTGTCTGATTGCAACTTGGTTAGTATGTGGTTGCAAACTACTGAATGTATGATAGCAACATGTTAGCTGAAAAATTGCATCTACTGGGTGTGATTGCAACCAGGTTAGCTGTGATTGCAACTTCTGAAAAAAACCCTGTGTGTTTGCAACCCCCAAGCATGTGTGTGATTGCAACCTGGTTACAGTGTGGTTGCAACTCCTGGTTAGCTGTGATTGCAACTTCTGAAAACCAGTGTGTGTTTGCACCCATACATGTGTGTGATTGCAAGAAAAATACAAAAAAAAATCAGAAGAATGTAATTGCACAAACTCATTGACCATGGCAATACCAAATTCAACAAGAACTTCCGTTGCACATCGCAAAAGACTATTCAGTTACAACACAACCAAACGACAACACCAAAAGTTTCAGACTGCACACACATAACAAAAAAGCTATAAAAACAAACACAACAAAAGTTTTCGGGATTGATCTAATTGTTCACAGACTGGCTGCTATCATCGTTAATTGCCAGCGGGCGTCCACCAATTCTGAACTTGTCTAGCATTTCAGGGATGTCAGCTTGATTAAGCGGGTGGAAGATCTGATAGTGCAACATCTCGCATCTATATATGATGCCATTGAACTGCAGCAGCATAAAAAAACGCATAATGGTCATTTCACTGTGTTATCATGAGCACACATAAAAAACACAGAAAAAAGAAAGCGATGAAAAAACTGTAAAAAAAGAATCAGTTGACAGCATGCCTTACCGGATTGATTTCCTCCGTCAACTTGTCCCCGTCGTAGTACTTCATGTACTTCCAAACAAAGAATAGGCAATCATTGGAACCAGCTTGCCTGGGCACTTCAATGAAAGGCTTCCTCCACCCACTAACTCTGGGCAACTTGAAGCTGGACACCTTCTGGAAGGCTACATCTATGATTGGAATTTTGGCGAATACATGCTTGTGGCATTCTTGAGGATCCATGCATTTCATGAAGTAGTCGTTCAAGTCTAGCACATCGATGCGATTGTGGATGAAGTTGAAGCAATATACAAAGTAGTGTGCTCCATCATTGATAGGAACAAAAATCTGGTGCAAGGCAGGAGTACAAACCAATTAGATAAGAACATGGAAAAACATATGCTCAGAAAGAAACAGTTGCAACCTGTTACCCTATGATTACAGCTACTGGTTATGTGTGATTGCAACTTGATTGAGATTGTGATTGCAACTACTCATTTGAATGGCAAAAAGAAAAAGGGGATGCAAATTTTGATTCACAGATAGAGCTATGAAAAAAGGTAGATTGGAAAAAACATAATGGATTGGAAAAGATATCTGCTAACCAGTTTTGCTCTTGACAGATCATAGTTTACGCACTCGGTCATCAGGTGATTTCATACAACTTTGAATTGATCTATCTCAGATTTATCCTCGTTGAGGACTGCGTCACACCTTTCAACGTTCCACTGTGTGTTTTTTTTCAGTTTTTGAGAATGGACAGAAAAAAGGGAAATGATTAAAACTAGATCAAACACAGAAAAACTACAACAGTATACAAAAAACTGTGCAGTTGAAAAGAAAAAACATAGAACTTACCTAGAACCCCGTGGTAAGAAACACCCTGTACCCGAAGGAATAAATCTTGTGCACAATGTCATCATGTCGCAAACAATGCACCAAAAAATCTATTAAGCCAAACTCTCCCAGTTTGTCATTGGTAAAACTATCAAGAAGTTGCTATCTAGTGAAATCAGCAAGAATGCCAAAATGCAATAAAATTCTCCTGCACCAAAAAATGCACTAAAGGATAAAGGTGTGTATAGTCTGAATTGCATGAAAAAATATAGTTCAAAAATTACAGCACCAAAAAAGTAAAAATGACAATCTGTCAAAAGCAGCAACAACTGAAAAAAGGATTACAACCTGGATAGTTTTGTGGTGGCAACCAGGATAGTCTGTGGTTGCAACTGCTGCTAAACTATGATTGCAGCTACTGGATGACACAGTGTGGTTGCAACTCATGTGTGTGTGATTGCAACATAGTTAGTGTGTGGTTGCAACCCCCTGGTTAGCTGTGATTGCAACTTCTGAAAAACCCCTGTGTTTGCAACCCATGCATGTGTGTGATTGCAACTTGGTTACAATGTGGTTGCAACTCTTGATTAGCTGTGATTGCAACTTCTAAAAACCCCTGTCTGTTTGCAACCCATGCATGTGTGTGATTGCAACCTGCTTACAGTGTGGCTGCAACTGCTGGTTACATGTGCTTGCAAATGCTGGATGACACTGTCTGATTGCAACTTGGTTGGTGTGTGGTTTGCAAAACTACTGAATGTGTGATTGCAACATGTTAGCTAAAAAATTACATCTAATAGGTGTGTGTGATTGCAAAAAATGCTGCTTAGCTGTGTACAACCTGTTTAAAAGAGAAAGGGACAGTGGTCTGAATTGCATAAACTACAAATTGCAAGAGTAAGCAGATAACAGTTGCAATAATAATTTAGGAACAGTTGCAACATGAAAACACAGTAAAAAAACATACTCTTGAAGCTCAGGTTCAGTTATGATTTTCTACCTCAGATAAACAACCTTGGAAATTGGTATGTCGGTACGCTTGCGAGTGATCTGGAACGGGGATATGTACTCAGCAGGCCTCCTTCGAACTCTGTCACCTAGGCGCTTGAAAATCAACCTTTGAACCTTGCTGTAATCAACAAGACCTTCAGACACTTCGTCTTGCGAAAGCCGGATCGCTGGGGTCAAATTGTTGATGTTGTCCTCGGACTCCGCAGGAAACTGGATATCATCAACTGATGAGCTCGGTCCTGCCTGCAAGGGTACCTCCATAGATTCCAATACAATTTTGGCCTTCTGGTGAAGAATATCCATCTTTCTCTTATAATCTTAATGCTTCTTAGCATATGCTTTTGACAAGTGCGCTTGCACCTGCTTGTTAATCTTGGAAGCGGACGGCTCCTTCTGCAGAGCAGCCTTATTCGCGTCCAGCTTTTTCTGGATCTCTGCTATAATCTTCATTTCCTTCTCTTCAGCCTTCTTATCAGCTACAGCCTTTTTCTTCCTCTGAGCTTCTTTGGCTGCAGCTTTTTCAGCTTGCTCGGCTTCAGCCTTTCGCCTCTGAAGTTCAGCCTTCTTAGTACCACCGACGTTTCTCTTCTTCTTGGCCTCAGCCCTCTTCCTCCGAGCTTCTTCATCTGCAGCCTTTTTGTTCCTCTCAGCCTCATCCCTCTTCTTCTCAGCTTCTTCAGCTGCAGCCTTTTTCTTCCGTTCTTCTTCTGCTGCAACCTTTTGCTTCTCTTCTTCTTCTGCCTTTCGCTTTGCTGCTTTTTCCACTGCAGCTTTCATTAGTTATGTTTTAGCCAGTAAAAAAAGACACAAATTACAACAGTAAGTACACACAAACTGCAATATTGGTAATGTGTGGGTTACAACCTGCTGCTGCTGCTTTCATCCTATCATCTTGTTCCGCTGCAGCCTTAAGCTTCTCTGCTTTTTCGGCATCTGCTTTTTGCTTCTCAGCTTGTTCAGCTGCAGCCCTCTTCTTCTCAGCTTCTTTAGCTACAACCTTTTTCTTCTGCTCTTCTTCTGCTGCAGCCTTTTGCTTCTCTTCTTCTTCTGCCTTTCGCTTTGCTGCTTCTTCCGCTGCAGCTTTCATCAGTTATGGCAGTGAATCAGTTATGTTTTAGCCAGTAAAAAAAGACACAAATTGCAACTGTAAGTACACACAAACTGCAATGTTGGTAATGTGTGGGTTACAACCTGTTGCTGCTTTCATCCTATCATCTTCAGCCTTCTTCCTGTGTTCATCTTCCAACTTCTTCTGAGCTTCCTCGTCTTTGGCCTTTTTCTTCAACGCTTCCTCTTCTTCGGCCTTCTTCTTCTCGGCTTCCTCGACTTCGGCCTTTCTCTTCAAGGCTTCCTCTTCTTCAGCCTTTCTTCTCTCTTCATCTGCCTTGCTCTTCTCAGCCTCAGCCTCAGCCTAAGTTTCTGCCTCTTCTCAGCCTTGTCGGTCCTCCTCGCATAAATTATAGTAACCTGTATTATGACAGTAAATCAGTTATGTTTTAGACTGTAAAAAAAGACACAAATTGCAACTGCAAGTACACCCTAACTGCTATGTTGGTAATGTGTGGGTTACAACCTGCTCCTGCTGCTGCTACTGCTGCTGCTGTTGCATCATAGTTGCATTTTCAGATTCAGTTCTTTCATTCTGTGAAAAAACACACACAAAACAAAATTGCAACGCGATGAATGCTTGTGGTTACTGCAATGAGACACTAATTGCAACTCGGCATAAGATGTGATTGCTACAGTGAGTAAGGTGGGATTGCAACCAGTGAGTCGCATGAGCTTACCTCAGGACGTTGAGTGACAGCAGGGAATCTTGAGGAAGTCCCCACATCCTCATTGTTGCCTGAGCGAGTTGGGAAATTAAAATATCCACGAATTTCATCAACATTGGAAATGTTACCATGAAGATGTGGCGGTGCTACGAAATCAAAGAAAAAGGGGGGATATGTAAGTAAAAAAAGAAAAGGATTATTGAAGATGATATAAAAACATTTTATAAAAAAATGAAAATGCATATATATTCTTACTTCTATCCAAATTCCCCTATTCAGTGTCATGTTCGTGAGGTGGGGTCTGACGAATGTCTCTGTTATCATCATTCTGATAATGAATTTCATCATCCACATCATGTACGTGGAACTCCATTTCAATTGGGCTGGGACCATCAAAATCATCTTCATCTCCGCCTGCTCCAGATTGGTCTTCCAGACCATCCGTACTTACTGCTGCTGCATGCAGAAATTTTTAAATAGAATTGGTGAGTGTTTGCAACCTGGCTAGTGTGTGATTGCAACTACTGGTTACATGTGATAGCAACATGATTATGATGCATGTTTGCAACCTGGTTAGTGTGTGATTCCAACTACTGGTTACATGTCATAGCAACAAGATTGGTGTGTGTTTGCAACTGCTAATTTTTGAATGGAAAAAACATACCTGCTACTAGTGTGGAAAAAACATACATTTAGTATTATAAATGTATGTTTGCAACATGGTGAGTGTGTGATTGCAACTGATGATTATATGTGATAGCAACATGATTGGTATGCAAATTGCAACTGCTCGTTTTTAAAATGGAAAAGACATACTGACTGCTGGTTGGGTGTCATTCGTAGCCTTCCTCCTGCGCCGCTTGCCTGCTTGCTTGTCAGCTGCAGCATCCGCAAGTAGCTTGTTCATACTGCTGACACACTCCTGATGAGCTTTCACCATAAGGTCACGTGACCTTGTTGCGTACTCAGCAGCCTTCTTTGCAAACTCCTGTGCTTGTTTCGTCCTTTCATCAAAATCCTTCAATATAGTCAGCATATCTGCCTTCCTGCTCCTTCCAACCAAATCAGATATGCGCTGACTAAATGAAGTACATAAGCTTGGGTACTCATAATAAACAAGGGGTTCCATGTTAAAGGACGCTTGACCGCCAGTGATAGAGGCGGAGTGCCCGATCTTTCAGTGAGTGGAGATAAATCCGATTTGGTGGAAGTTGACCCTCACGATCCGACTACGACGAGCGAGACTCGAAGCGCCAATGCAATCGCTGAACCAACTCCCGATGGTTACCGACCTTGCTGGCGCAAGATCAGCCTGATCACGAAGATCGTTTCCTGCACGCAATCGAAGAACAAACAAGAAAAAGAGGCAATCAATCTTACTATCACTCGAAGGTGGAGTTCTGAATCACAGAGGACAACACGTATTTGTGCATGTTCTGATGTAGCTAAAGCTAGATGTAAAACAAAACTCGGGTTGTAAAACAAAAGGGACTCTGACTAAATAAGGGGACGCAGCCCCAAACAACGGAGGGAGGAGAGGGGCCGCGCGGCAGGAGAGGGGGGGGGGGGCGGCGGCCAACCCTAGGCGCCCCATCCTGGGCCCCTCTTGGGCCGTCCTCTATGCTTCTGGGCCTTCGTTCTTTAACAGCATGATGTAGTTTAATTCCCTCGCACGGGCCCGAGTAATTGGCCCAACTGGTGGTGCCTGAAGTGGTGGATCATCTGGAGGTGCCTGAGGTGCTGCTGGCGTAGATGTACTCGGGGTGTCCTCATCATCCTCCCTTTCTTGAACTGAAGTCGTCCTCGACGGCAACTCCTCATCCTCACCCAGATATGGCTTCAAATCTGCAACATTAAAACTAGTGGAAACACCAAACTCCGTAGGCAGGTCAAGGATATAAGCATTATCATTAATCTTGGTTAGCACTTTAAAAGGACCAGCAGCACGAGGCATAGTTGCAACTCCTGTAATGGAACATTTGCAACAATAACAACTACTACACATATATAATGAAAGTTGCTTGTGTACTGAGGCGGTTGCAACTTTTGACGTGAGACAGTTGCAACTTCTATAATTGAACAGTTGCAACAATAACAACTACTACACCTATACAAGCAATGTTGCTCTGTACTGAACTGATTGCAACTTCTGCCGTGTGACAGTTGCAATTTCTGTAATGGGACAGTTGCAACAATAAAATCAATCAAACCCCTAACTGATTAAAAAACAGAGCAACGCACATGAATGCTTGGGATTTTTACACCTAGCCCGTGTGATCCACTGAATGTGTGTTGAGCAGAAGCGCCAACAAATCAATCAAAACCCTAACTGATAAAATAGGAGCAACGCGAGAGAATGAAGTGGAATCGCTGCCATGGGAGCCCGCAAAAATACCGCGATTCACACAACGAACACAGACAAACCTTAGCATCATATTCGACATTAAGAAAAAGAGGAGGGGGAATCGAGAGAGCGGACGGAATACGAGCAATGGGGTGCAAGGAAGGCGTCGGAGGACGGAATCGCTACACCAAATCTCCGCGCGAGTGTAGCGGTTGCTCAACCTTCACGAACCACGGAATGACGATGAAGTCGATACGCGCGGGGTATTGGCGAAGACGGCGCACCCTTGCACCGAGAGCGAGCGAAGGAGAGCGATGAGGACGGGTCGTCGGAACGACAGAGATTCACTACTGGGAAGCTCGGCGATCTTCACGGTTGCCCCTCGCCAGAGATGCGTGGAGAGCACGAGAACCGCAACGGAGTCGTCGAGGAGGGAGTGGGGAGAAACTGAACTAGAATGGGAGTGGGGCCGGATAGAGGGGGGGGGGTTAATGCCCAAATGCGCATGGTTGGTACGGGTGGGCCCGCAGGCGGTTCGGATATGGTGGTAGGAGGTGGGCGGTTGTGTGCCTGCAGTTGTGGCTCGCGTCTGGCACGCGATTGCCCGCACCAGGCGCGCCGGTTGGCCTGGGTGCATTCTCAACATAGAATGCACTCAGGTGCATAATATATATACAGTATATGTATATATATATCATATTTCAGTACATGGTGTTTACATGCACATTGAATATCAATGGGCTACATAAATTGGAGGATAACTATCCTATCTCTCGTATGATGAGGATATTGAATCGATGAACATCAGAGAGAGAGGAATGTTGTGAAAAGGAAACGGAAGACTAAGATCTTCGCCAGATTCTGTGATCTTCCACCGAGAGCTCCCTGAGTTGATGACCAAGATAGTCGTCCCCTTGGTGCGCTCTTCCTTTGATATAGGTGCAGCGAGACATTCTACCTTTCTCCTTCTCTTCAGCTGTTGAACCCAAGCTTTTCACAAGGATTCTTTTAGCTGTTGTACCTCCTGACTTCACGAGAAGGGTTGGAGAAGGCAAGGTAATGCTGCACTACTTCACAAGAATTCTTTTAGCCATGATGAAAAGGGGAAGAAAAGGATGATTGAACAATAGAAGCCTACACACTATCAGATCTGATCTTTGCGCCATGGCGAAAGGGATGAAAAGCTGATGTGCAATCGGTTGCTATTTATAGCCCAGACCAAGAGGGATGGAAGGCGAAAAGATAGGAAGGAATCAGAAAAGATGCCAGATCTGATCAAATTGGAAATAGTTCCTTCGTGAACGACTCAGTTTTCAGAGGCTGACATTGATTTCGGTGATCCGTTTCCCAAAAAAAGGAAGGAACGCTCAAAGGCTATTGAAGGGAAGCACTCTGTATTCCAGAAGAGGAGAAAACAAAGATGGTTATTCCTCAATGTTACTGATAACATCAACAAGCTTACTAGCAGCGTCATGAAGCAAAACTATTTCAAGAAGGTACTTGTTGAAGTAAAAAGAGTGCCAATTTTCCCTGAGTATACTCCGAAAGGAAGATGCTTCCCATTCCTAAAGCAACAAGTTGATCTAGAGATCGTCGGTTGAAAAAGGTGTCTACGAAAAGAAATAAGTGAAGAACCATCGGGTTATTGGCTGAGTTTTATAGGAGAGATGCATGGAAAAGACAGTTCAGAGTCACATGTCGACATTGAAAGACTGATGGCATTCAAGAGTAGATGTGTAGCATTCATCTGTCATGATTTAGAAAGATCACGAGACAAATAGTGCATGATGTCAGAAGAAAGAAATCATTCAAAAAAATGCATGGATCATACAGATGATTGTCTTTCAAGATGAAACACAATAAAGCAAAAGCCGATCACATCGGCTAAAAAAATTACATGAAGATTTGTCTAACTCTTTGGCCTTCTCTAATTGCATCTTGGTGATGGCTATTTCACCCTCTACTTGATTCAGTTCCTCAAGAAATGCACCCTCCTGGCTTCCAGAGTTTCTAATTTTTTCTCATCTATGGAAATCACAAGTCGAGGACCTCGCTTCTGCCTTGACGTCGACGCTCATTGACTCGCACCATGAGCGTTAATGTTCATCAGGATCCTTTCTACGTCTTCGCAGTTGGGAGACTGAGAAGAAGAGATGGATAATTATCATGAGAAATCCATGGAAAGATACAAAGATAGAAGCAAACCTGATTCACGGAAGAGGAAGAGGAAGACATCGCATCATAGGTACAAGAAAGGAGATAGAGATGGCTCATTTTATAGGCCGATAAAGTGTTCGACCAAAAGAGAAGGACAAGGTAATAAAAGAGGAGCGTTGGAAGTTGGCTAATGTTAAAAGATCAGCTACAAAAAACCATGTTTTAGGGTTACATATGCAAGGGCATTTAAACTATGCCTAACGAGTGAATGGCATTGATGGCATCCAAACAGAGCTCGTCAACTTCTTCTATTTCTTGACGATCGGCATCAGTTGAACCAGAGATCGGCGGTTCCTCTCGGCTGATGGCTTGGGCTCTCTTGGCAATGGCATTTTTCTTGCGCTCCATACCGTTGATCGTGTTTGGCAGATCTGCTAGCTTCTTCTCCTCCAGGGATAGATCTTCCTTGAGCTGCTTTAATTCTGCAAGAAGAGCTACACGTTTGTTCTTCATTCGGTCAATAGTAGCAGCAATCTCAGGGCAAGAACGAGACAAAACTTGGATCCTGTTATCCAAATCGGCCATTTGAGAATCAAGAGCTTCTCGATTCTGAACCAACTGTTCTTGACGAGTCCTCTCTTCCAAACGATGCTGTGCATGTTCAACACGAAGCTGATGACTCTCTATGAAAGCAACTGGATGGAGCCTATCTTTTACTTCAGCTGGTAGCTGCCCTCTGATCTGCTTATAAATTTGTCTGACCGGTTCTACGTCTTGAACCAATAGACTGATGTCTTGATCAAGGAGCAGCAACATATCTCGAAGACGTACTTGAACATTGTCAGGAAGTGAACTTAAAGGTAATATATGGGAAGAGCTACCGATAGAGGGATTATCTTGAATCTGTAGAAATAAAGGGTAGGTCAAAAGGACTATTATCAAGAAGAAATATAGCAAGATTAATAAATAAAAGGAAATGCTTACAATTGGGTCAGATCTCAATGTGACTGGTTCATCTTCTTCAATCGAAATGATGTCGGCAGGCTCTTTCTGGCTTTTAGTATTAAGATAAGCAGCCGATTCCATTTCAACATCAGTTGGCCGACCCTGGAACTCATTGGCTACTTCAATACCTCTATCTTCTACATCAGGAAGAGTGGTAGATTTTGGAAGTCCTTGTTCAGCAGCAGATTGACTTTGAGGTTTCTCAGCTGACATAGGTTTCTGTGTTAAGGGTTCCTTTCCATGAGGATTAACCGATGCAAGATTTTCTTCGGTTTGCCCTTGATTTGACTCTGGTACAACGACTTGTGCCGACAAAGCTCTTACTTTCTCTTGGATAAATTTACCCAACAGACCAGAAGACTACATGTAGAAAAGGAATAAGAATATGTCAAAAGAAAGGAAAAAGAGGTCCATATAGGTTGATTACTGTCACTGCATCGGCTAGTATACCAACTGCGTGTCTAGGATCAACGAATACATCACCAGTAGAAGTAGCGGCAGACACCTTAAGTTTCTTCGAATCCTTGATCAAGATCTTCCTAGCAAGTGCTTTTCTCTTCTGAGGAACTTTAGGAGCTGTGACATATGAGGCGTCAGCAATCTTTGGGGCCTTATGACCAATCCATGGACGATCTCGAGGGGGAAAATAATCAATCGGCCGACCACTTCGGCTCACGGATGGTGGTTTGATACCTCCGAGCTGAGGAAGGACAATAAGAAAAGGTTGGACAGGTGTAGTAACAAAATCATATTAACGCAGAAAAGGGATCATTACCTCACTAGAGCAGGCCCTGTAATTACTATCAAATTTCTGACAATACGTGGAGCAGGCCACACAGAATAGATGTTCACTCCATTCAGACCACCAATCTTTGAAAGAAGAAGTGAATGATGTACTATTCCAACCATCAAGCACCACGATTGCAGAGTCTGGGTTCAGATTTCTTAGTCGATCATAATGAAGCACATCAGGGATTATATCTCTAGGTCTAATCAGATCTTGAAAGTAAAAGCCAATCATTAATTGGTCAAAACACAGCTGACGGGCTACAACCGAAGGGTTATAGAATTCATAGGAGGGAGGTTGACTGCCGAAGAAATTTGAAGGAAGTACACATGGCCTGATGATGTGCTCAAAGATGATTCTGACATTACTAGTGATATTGTCGAATTGCAAGGTCGATTCAAATTTATGGTTAGGGTCTTTATATGCAAACCAAATAACGGCATCATCATTGAAACCATGGTAGAAGCCTTTGAAGAAACCGGTGACAAGAATTAGCTCTCTCTTTCTGCCTGGAAAGACAAAGATTGCTTCACCAAAGTTACGACACGGGTGAGTTTCTGTGGCCACATCATCCGGCTAATCTGAAGGAAAGACATAATTAAAGATGTTTTGGCCTAAAAATATGTGAAAGTGCAGATTCAACCAAAGATTGATGAACCACCAAGGACCACCAGTATTTTTCATTGGTTCACCCTTCACCAAGCTTGCTGCCACTCGATGAAGCAGATCATAAACCGCTCCAAGAAGGTGCTTACCCAAGGGAACTTCTTTACCACTGTCCAAAAATTCAGCCAGGACTTGATAATTGGAGGTAGGACCAATAGTCTTTCCACAAAAGATGAATTTGTCCAACCCAGATTAAGAAAATCTACGTGTTCTCTAGATTGGAAAATCCTAGCTTTCATATGATCAGTAATATAGCCAGTCCAGCCACGAGAGTCTTTGGTTTTCAGATTGAAAGACAGGTTGGCCTTTCGAAAAGTTTGATCTGAAGAAGAAATATCCAGGCCGGTCAACATAAGAACATCTGCTAGGGTAGGTGTCATCGGCCCGTGACCAAAAAGAAAAGCATTCAAGGCATACGACCAAAAATATGAAGAAGCAATAAGCAAAGATTCATTTTTGGCCATGTCAGACAAGGAAAGGGTGATGCATTGATCAAGGTGATGTGCTTGCCAATGAGGCTGATATTTCTGAGAAATTCTACAATACCAGGTCTTCCACCTTGAAGTATAACCGGTCCAGGTTCTAAAGGCTTCTTTCCAATCAGATACCTTCATATTGGCCTGTTTAAAGGGGATTCTAGCAGTTTCATTATTGATTAGAGTGGTTGGATCAAGGTTACCCATGGGACCAAGGAAGATAAAGCCAAGAGGGTTCCCAGCAGGGATTGTGATGTGATTCTTGAATTCCTACAGTCAAAAGGAAAAAAATCTGAAGGTAAAGCAACATCAATCGGCAGAAAAGGAAAAGGGATTCAAGCATTACCCGAGGGACCACAGAAAAGGTTACCGACAGATTTGTCTGACGGCCATCATCAGCAGAGCTTGATGCAGAAGCCATCGATTTTGACAGAAGATCAATTACAGATCTAATTGACTTGGGAGATTATGAAACGATAGCAAGAAGGCGGCGTGTACAGAGAAACAGCCAGGGAAGCTGATATTTATGGCCTCGAAATCTTGAATTTATTAGGAGATCTATCCCTCAGTTGCGTTCGGCTCGGAGAAAGAAATCGAAAGAATTTCGGAGCAAAAGATATTTACTCCGACACTGGGGGGCATGTGTTGACACCGTTTTTTGACACATGTCGGTGAGAGGCAAAGAGGCACTAGGAAAGCCACAGAGCTGATAAAAGAAAGAAAAAAGAACAACCAGCCAACGTGAAATCGGCTGACTAGGAAAGAAATCAACAAGGACAGCTGATGGTCAAAGATGGGGATCGACCAACGTAAAGAAGAGAAAGCGGCAAAGGAAGAATACACCAAGGAAGACAAGAAGGATAGGGCGGGTCAACAATCTGTTGACGAAGGGTCAAAGTCAGTTTAGTAAGTCCGACTCTTGCACGAGTCATCTATTTTTTAGTTGTAATATCTTTAGAGTTGAGTAAGCTGTGTCATCATCGACTAGGAGTCAGGTTGACCTCAAGGCATAAATAGCAACCCAGCGTGGTCAGAGAAAAATTGTACACACCAACAAACACAAACCTTTACTTTTTCCTGCAATTTACCTTTCAAGTCGGCGACTTCGCCAAAAGTTTCTTTCTTCTTGTTATCTTGTTTCAAGCGCCATCCTTCGAGTTCGCCGGGCTGCATCGGTTGACCTCCGGCAGGCTTCTGAGTACCGCTTTATAGAGTAATATCTTGGCTTTAACCTCCGGGCGCACCGCTGTGGTTTCTTCTAGATTTATTCACAATTTATTGATATCAGCTAGATCTGCAAGTTTTATCTTAATTCTTGTCTATTTAGCTTTTATCACCAATTTATCCCGCTCGAGGCTCGAACGTATCAGCTAACTCTCGCTGTGTCACTGACGTACCGAATCTCACAGCCGATCTAGATTCGTCTCATTGCTGATGTCACTAGATCGGCTGACCCTAGCCGTTCTGAACATACTTGCACTTCGGCTGCCCATCGCCTGGCCGATCTCGTCCGCTCTCGTATCGGTCGATCAGGCTGTTACGCTGTGCCCACGTGGAAGACTCACATCGGTTCTCTAGCTGATTAACCCCGTATTTAACATCTTATTCTCTTCCGTGCCGATCAACAGGTAAGGTCGGCTGGAACGCCTTGTTACATCCCGGGGATTCGTTACGTGCTGCCGCAGAGGACTTTATTCTGTTTTCTACGTCAACAGTGGGCAGTGCCAGAAGCGACAATCGGTGTTGTTCCATCCCTGGTAAACTTGCATCATGCAAAAGTGACCGTGTGCACATCTTTCCACTTAACCGGTTGATTGGGTGCGTAGCTTCTAACATCACACATGGATTTGAAATATCTCTTACCTTATATTGGGAAATTGTCCTTGAAGTCTGGATCTTGCTCAGTCCACAAGGCAAGACCGAAAGAGGCATCATCCCCACTCTAGGAAGACATTTCTGCTTGATGTGAAGAGCCATTGGAGAGGAGAAGTGTGACATATATGTACGCAATGAAGAAGCCTGGGTGGTGGGTTCGATCCGTGGGAAGAGAAAAGCAGTAATGACTTAGAGGAAACACACCCTAGTAGTAGGGTAACAGTTTGCGCATGGCATTCGATCCGTGGGCAAAGAAAATCCGCAGTGACTCAGAGAAAACACACCCTACACTATTGGTAGAGTCACTCGGAGGAAGCACACCCTACGAAGAAAACACACTCTAATGCACTTCAATTAAAGTTATTAGGGATACAAGGTGACTCTAGTGGACGATGAAATAAAATCGTAGTTTTTAAGTGATACAGTTTGACTTCACGTCTAATACTCTAGGTCTACTGAGTACAATAGGGGTATTTCCTTTAGGAAGCCATTGCGATTTGCAAAACAAGATGGTAGTTCAAATTTTAGTGAATGTCTCAATTCAAAAATTGCAAAAATTCAATTAGCAACAATTTGTAGGCAGAAGCATAACAATACATAACAAAACAATGGTTCAGTTATTACAACACAATAGCATGAAACTGTTCTTACACAATAACATTACAGTACCATGAATAAAACGAAATAGTAGTTCAAACATGAATAAAAGGTTTTCTTATTACAAACAACTACGATCATATGAATCCAACATTGTTGTGACGGCTACGACGTTCACATCCTGAAAATCCTGAAGGTGCTGCTGCATCCACATTGGACAAACTTGGTGCATTGCAAGCATAATATGTAGCAGTACATTTCTTGTAGGTGTGGCCCGGGTTGTTGCACTTTGAGCAGAGCAACACTACATGGCCAACTTCTGATTCATCCATGTTGTTCCTAATCCTCTTCTTCTTCCGTTGCCCAACACCTTAGCACATTTCTGGATCTAGATCAGGTATGTACACTGCATTTTCCTTGGGGTCTTAAGTGAAAGAACCGATCACGAGGTAGCCCTCAAGAGTTTAGTTCCAAGTGTTGACAACGGTTTCCTTTTTGTAGAAGCTAGGCACGTACCTAACGAGGCTGAAATCTCGAATTTCATAACATGCAGTGGTCACGTGTGCGGGGCCTGTGTAGTAGCTGCGGCTTCTGGCAAGAGCATCTGCATGTCTGGTTCCCAAGACCACACACTTGGGCCGAAATCGTGATGGGCCTAGTCGCGCTTTTGCCTTGCACTGAACCTCATATTTCCACTCAATTTCATTGCTATTAGAGACATGGAGAGATGTTGGAATGGCTCGGTGTAGAAGAGGCTTTTTCTGTGCTTTGTCCAAGTACTCGGTCATTCTGGTGCAGTACACCAAGTGAATCTTCCTCATAGCTTTATGCACTGCTTTGCTCTGTTCATAAAAGTACTTCATTGTGCGGTACAAATAGAACTCAATGATGCCAACTAGAGGAAGAGCTCTTGCACGACGCAGCACAAAGTTGTAAACCTCAACAAAATTAGTGGTCTTTATCTCATGCCTTGCACTGCCCTCGTCAAACATGAGAAACCATTTTTTTTCCTTCGGCTCATTCTCAATCCACTGGCTGAAGGTCTTCACAACACACCCTCTTCTCCGTCTAACATTAGGGCCATCTAACCCCACGTCCTCGAGAGAAACTAGCTCTTTGCCAGGTTCAGGATTCACTGGCTTCTTTGCTAGCTCCTCTGATGCCTTCTTCATGAGGTTATCTAATTTATTTCAAATCTCATCGAACTACCTCTGTTGACTCTGCTTGCACAACCGCTTGAACTATTCAGTCAGCATCTTGTTCTTGAACTGGACATGGAAGTTTGCTCCCATATCCCTAAGCACCACCTGCTCTTAACATCTGGCCACAATGTCTCTCTATGACGCTCTTGGCTGCCATCTTTTATGTCATTGATTGATTGTAAAATACCTTTGTGCATGTTGACATTTCTTAACGTCACTGCTAAGTTTATGTGTTCCTAGCAACGGTGTAAGAAATGATTGGTGGTAATCCTAACGATCACAAATGAATCCACAAATGCACGGATATACCATTGTAGCATTTCCCCAAAGGAGTATTCCAAAGGGTATCGAATCTGTGGAAGGCAAGGATGGATAACAAAACATATATACTATTGCAATGAATAGATCGTGAGTAGGGAAAGAAACAAACGAGTGAAACACAGGGGTAAGGATAAAGATAATGGTATGGGTAGTGTGACACACACACACAGACTCATCTCAAGTAACACTACAGCATAGGGAGCAACATACGAGTTAGTTCTATGTTCTAATGTGCTAATCATACAAAGGTCAGAGATACGAGAGAGACACACAAGCATTGCAAAGACGACTGTTTAGCACCCAGGTACAAACAGGAAGATAACCCCGCACCGCTTCCGCACGACAGTGGTGGCTACTTTCAGAACTCCTATAGTGATATCTGAACACAGAGGAATACAACAGGTCCAATGACTGTCACTACCGCGGCCTACCTCTATCTAAACGTGGGGTTCGCTCATATCCAACGAAGTTGTCCAACCCAAGTAGCATGCTTGCATTGTCAACTAGACTCCAACCGGCCTGGGCTATTGTGACCTAGGTCGAAGCCACCAGATAACTGGCCACTCAGACCGAGTACCATAGCATAAACACTAACATCGGGCAACAAGAATGTGTGATCTGACTATCAAACTAAGGTTAAACATACAAACAGATACATGACTTTCTATGTCTATACAACAAGATCAAAGGGTCGTGTTCATGAAGAACACGAGGCTCTAAATGATGAACAGACGAAGAACACAAGAACATATCACCTATGCATGCAAGCACTACTTTATATGAAATAGCTGAATAACTGAAGTAGATCAAAGTCATACAAAGAAATAAAGATATAAGAGAACTCATACCAAGATCCCTATTGGGGAGAGACCCTTCCCCGAAGTGGGGCCAACAAATGCAAATTGGATTCAAACAATAGCATCGAAAAAAAACCTCCCTACGGCTTCGGTCGAGCTAGGGTTCGCTCGACCTCCATCACAACCGTCCCCTTTTCATTCCTCTCGGGTCCCTTAAATAGGCTCGTGATATTAACACTTTACATACTTGCCCTCACTTTTTACATTGTGCGAAGCATCTGTGAGGGCATTTTGGTACTTTCACCTCGACCTTTCTAGTTTCTGCGTTACAACTCATCACTTTACAGCGTGGCGCTTGCCACGTGAGTTTCACTCCCCCTACAAGCCTTCGGCAAAACAGCATCATCCTGAAACCTTCGCATGGCTCCCGAAAGGTCGACCATGTTTTCCCTTCTGGCTCTTCTTCGCTCTTGCCTTCGCTCCTTCGCGCAGTCGACGTGCACGCTCCTCTCCCGCGAAGGCAGGCAAAAGACTTTGCTTCGCCCGAGCCCTTGAAGGTTGTCCACGATCTTGAACGCCTGGAGCCCGCAGGACCTTCGCTCATCCTTGACTCCCAAAGCTTGATGACCGTTTTACCTGCACTGCCATCAGAGAAAAAGAGAAAACTGAATCCTCTCCTTACCACTTGGCTCGAAACTTAAGTCGAAATGAGATCGAGGGTTAGGTACGAAATGAATTTCCCCAACATTAGCCCCTCGCTAGCGAAGGTTTGCCTCTTGACGAGGCGAACTAGCGAAATCAAGAAACAGGTAGAAACTTCTTCGTACCGAAGCGCCTCCCCATTTCGGCTCGTCGAGCCATCTGCTTTGACACATGTCTCTAACTTTTATCGGTCTTGATCTCCTATTTTCTCGTGACACAATCGCTCGCCTCTATCGCCATGATCTATTTCTTGATTTTTCACCACGTATCCCTGTTTTTTCGCGCCACGTCTTCCTAAATTATTGCACCGCTGCGCCTATGAAAGACTGGCCCCCGCCCTCGCGTTCAAACCCTAATTTTCACCGCTACTCGCTATCTTACTCCGTCGTTTACTCGCCCTGGTGAGTGCCTCTATATTTCCTTTTCACTCTTCGCTCTGTACCTTAGTTTTGCCTGTGTCCTTCTCTTGTTGCGCACTTAACTTTTTGTATCATTTTGTAGCTTGTACTTCGCTTCTCTCGTCCCTTGGTGCTGCTTCGATGGCTCCTAAAGCTGCTGTTGCGAAGCCCCCGAAGACAACTACCAAGGTTTTCGGTCGAAGCCGTGTGACTCCGAAACTTATCACTGAGTACGAGGAGCTCGAATACTTTGAGAGCGGGCAAGACAGAGCCCCCAGAAGCGAAGTTATTCCCATCCCGAAGGATGATGAAGTCGTCATTTACCGTGACCTCTTCACCGCTGGCCTTCGCTTTCTCCTTGATCCTATCATCATAGCCATTCTTCACAATTTCGATATGTATGTTCATCACCTCACCCGCAACTCCATCCTTCGGCTCAGTCTCTACATGTGGGCGTGCAAGACCATGGGTGTCAGTCCGATGGTGGCGAAGTTCGTTCGTGCCCATACTATCCACCACCAGCCTCTCTACATGGAGCGTGCTGATGGAGACACCTACGTCAAGGAAGAAGCCCAGTTTGCTTCGTTGAACTTCAGGTACAGACCTGACGTGGAGCCCCCTATTGTCTGCTAGAAGAATAGATGGGAAGATGATTGGAACACATTTTGGTTTTACCATAAAGTGGATGATAGCTCTACTTCGCTTGTTTGCAAAGAGCTACAAGACCTGCTGAAAGGTGTTGGTACTGGGTTTGACGACTCTGATCAGTCTAGGCTATTTTTGGTTGCTTTCCCTGAAATCGCGAAGATCATGGGTACTCGCGACCTTGTCGAAGAGTATTGTTGCTGCAAAGTCTTCCCCGTTAAATCTGATTGGTCTATTGCTGCCTGGAGCGACTTCACGAGCCCCATCAAAATTCCTGATTTCGCGAAGAGCTTTGGTATT
Organism: Cenchrus fungigraminus; assembly: GCA_036936925.1. NCBI lineage: Eukaryota > Viridiplantae > Streptophyta > Magnoliopsida > Poales > Poaceae > Cenchrus > Cenchrus fungigraminus. Next base: position 84,719,887 of record CM072779.1, on the reverse strand, counting down.
AAACTTGAAGGTTGATGCTTTGGCTCTTTTAATATTTGCATTTGCTACTTCGGCTTGCTCGGTCTACTTTTTTCCTTACCCCTCTTCGTTTTTTCCAGATATTGATGTGCTTTTGATTGAGGATCTTGCCAATGAAATACTTGGCCCTGCAAGCCTTAAGGAAGACAATGACATAAACAATCGCATCGGTGGTCGGCGCGACAATCGTGTTTTTCAATTCTTTGCGATTGCTGTCGGTGAGCGTCAAGTCACTTTTCTTCGCCGCGAAGCTGCTGCTAAACGTGCCGCGAAGAAAGGCTCTACTACCAACGCTGAACCTTCGGCTGCTGCTACTCCTTCACGACCTGGGAAGAGGTGTGGGAAAACTGCGAGTCATCGCCAGCCAAAACGCCGCCGCAAACAGAGGTCTGCCTTTCCTAAAACTCTCTCTTCCAGCCCAGATGGTAGTGATGGAAATAAGAGTGATGGAAATGCAGGTGACATGGTGCTGTCTGGGCGAAGCACACGCGCGTCCGACCCTGGTAATGCAGATGAACAAGTTGATGTTACTTCGTTGTCCCCCCCCCTCGAGATCAACCTGTTGGGACTATTGCTCGTCCCTTTGACATCGACATAAGTGATTGTGAACCTGAGAGTGATGAGGACTTGGGCCCTCCTGTCAACCCCTCTAGTGGTAAAGCCCCTGCTATTGCCGAAGGTGTTACCGGGGTCTCCCCTTCTCCTGGCCAACTCGCTCCCTCTTCTTCGCGTAAAGTCATTCCTACTCTGGTGCTGATGCTGGGGAGAGTGATAGCAGTTCTGAAACTGAATCAGACAGTGAACGCCGAAGTGCCGGTGTATTTGTGAGCGTTGACTCTCCATCCGTTGTTGCGTGTCGTCTTGGGGTTCCTCAAAACTCCTGATTGTTTGGTGATCGCACTCGATTAATTCTTCAATTCTGCAGCAACGACCGCGAACATACTTTGCTTCAAGAAGCCGGTCAGGCCTTCAGTTTTCCTATTATGGAAGAGGATTTGGGCCGCAAAGGTGCTGATGAAGTATTGACTCAAGCTCAAGACCTTGCTATGAAAACTTTTGTTGCTTGCAGAGTCGCTCAGCGCCGATGTCACGATGATGTTCGCCAGTTTAACCTTCACAGTCAAACTACCTCTGCCGCTTTGGAGAAGGAAATTGACATGGTCAAGAAACTGCAGAAAGAGAAAGAAACCCTCGCCGCTGCCTTAGAGGAAGAGAGGAAGAAAAACCTTGCGCTCTCTTCAGAAGTCACTTCTCTTACTGAGAAAAATACTGTTCTCGAAGGTGATGTCTCAAAGCTTAAAGAGACCATTGAGAGTGAGAAGAAGAAAACCGAAGGTGTTAAGGATTTGTATCAGGAGAAGCGCAAAGAGCTGGAGGACTTGAAAACTAGTCATGCTGCTCTTACCAAAGAACATGAAGACTACTGCGACGAGGTCTAGAAGCATATTGTTCATGTTTGCAAAAAGTTTCATGATCTTGTTGTGGACTTCGGTACCGCTCTTGCTCCTTATAGCATCAAGGACCAATTCATTAGTGATATTTTCAAATGGCTATCTGATGGTGTCTCTTCTCTGGCCTCGGCCGGTCGTTCATTTGGTGAACCGAGTGCTGGAGTTGCTGCTCGTACTATCTGTCATTCTGTGTACTCTCTCTTGAGCAGACCTTCTGATGGATCTGAGCCGACTATTTCCAAATCTAGTCTTCGCCAAATGCGTGATAGTACTTTCGTGTGGCCCCAAGAGACCAACATTGATAGGATCCCTGCACTTCTGAAGAATATTGCGAAGAACATTGTCAAGGAGTTTTATTGCAAGGTTGGCTTTTCTTATGCGGTGGCTAAGGCTCGCCGCGTGCTTCACAAGGTTTGTTTCCGTATTCTTTGTTGTTTTATTTTTGCTTATGTTTTTGTTTGTTATTTTTGCTTCTCACCTTTGACACTACTTTGACATTTTGTCAGACGAGCCCTAGCCCCGCCGCCTCGGATCAAGCCTTGGCTACCTTCGGTGCAATGGCAGCTCCTTCTTCGTCTACTCCTGCGTTGGCCATTCATGCTTCTTTGCCTAGTGTTCAAATTGCTGCAGATGCTGCTGATCCTTCCTCTTCGGTCGTTGGATCACAAAGTGTTGCTGCCACTGACGTGTAGCCTTCTTCGGGGGTTCACCATGCAAGCGAAGAGGTGTGAGGGGTGAAGCTTCGATGATTAGTGTTAGGCGAAGTGACACAATATATTTGCTTTTGTGACTAAAATGTTTTACGAATCTGCGCAGGTGCCGGAGTTGTGCCCTGCGCAGATTGATGAAGATGTTTGTCCTATTGTTATTAATCGTTGAGGACCAGTGGAGGGTCACTCCTTAGTGATGAGTGATTGACAACGTTGTGTGGACTGATGCTTGGCTCAGTGTGCAGGTACAGTTGTGGCTTGACTCGTGTTGGTGCAGGTGAAGAACAAGCGCGGAAGGCGTTAGCCGTGGCAGCCTCTGGGTGATGGAGAGGCAAGTAGGCTTGGTTCGATGGACCCGGTGGCTGATGGGGTCAAGTGCGAGCCGTGCGGTGCAAGACTAGCAAGTTGAAGTCATGGACATGGGCCGGTGCAAGGTGGCGGTTCGAGGCCGAAGCTTGCACACGGGGTTTGGTGGTTTGCCCACAAAACCATCGTTGGACGGTTTCTTGGTTTGGGCCGCAAAACCAAGTCCGGAGGCTCGATGCGACGGAGACGGTGATCCGAGAGCGTCGGGAAGCTTCGAGTCGGGGGGCACGTGGCATGATCGTAGGGCTTGCGTCGAGGCTAAGCAAGTCCGCGGTGGAAGCGTGTCCGCTCGATGGGAATATCCAAAGACTTGACCAAATTGTCCTTGAGGGGTGTGTATCTTCTTTTAAGTTGTAGGGGTAGCATGATCATTTGCCTCCTCCGGTGGACTTCGTATAAATAGCAGAGAGGTGGATGGCATCTCTCTCTCTTGGACTCTAGGGTTTCTTCCCCTGGTAGATCGCTCTGGACTTCTTCTTTTCCCAGTATTTCCTTAGGCTAGATTCTTGTACAGACTCTAACCTCTAGATGTATGGAAGCATTCGGCGTTGTGATGATCTCCTAGCTCTTTGTGATTTTCGTGTCTTTTTGGAGCTATTTTTGGGGTGTTTCGTTCTTCGCTCGATTCGTTGATTTGAGGGCGTTTTCTCTCTGATTTCTTTGAGGGGATCATGGGTGGATGCCTTGCGCATCTTTGTGTGTGATCTTGACCCCTCAAACGCCGAGAAATCCCTTCGATTCGCGAGTTTTGGTTGGAGCCCGAGTTATTGGTGGTGGTTCATGTGATCCGCGATTCCTGTTGATTTAGTGAGTTAGAGGTCGAGATTTTTGAGGCATAGCTTCATCTAGTGACGCTTCTCATCTCCCCCAAATCTTGTCTCAAGAGCTCAAGTGGTTCGGGAGATCTGTGAATCGGAAGTTGTGTTCGAGTTCGAGGGTGATTTTCTGGGCTACCCCGGGTGACCCGCCCCCTATGACCGGGTGACCCTAGGTGGCGTTGACTTTTGAGTTCTTCTTCTTCCGATTTAGATCTGTAGAGTTTCCTTGATCTTTTTGAGGACATTTTTTGGGAGAAGCTTCTTAGTGTTGCTGCAAAGCCTTGGTTAAAATTTCGTGATTTTAGGAGGTCGTTTGATTGGGTTTTGATTTTGTATTCGATCGTCAGCTTGCTGATTTTCTGGGTGCGCAGGGTGACCCAGCCGGCGGGTGACCCGCCCCTTGTGCTAGGGTGACCCGGTTTGCCTTTGTTGGGAGGCGGGTGACCCACCCTTTGTGTCAGGGTGACCCGTCTTGGCTCAGTTTTGCCCGGTTTGCTTCCGTTCTTTGGTTCTTGCTTCCGCTAAGGGTCTTAAGCCTTTGTAGCTTTGTTTCTAGGGTGTCAAGAGAGATTTGATTTTGCTTCCACTCATCTGTGCGTGACTCTCGGAGTGGCAATCAGGATATAGGCCGAGTTCTTGGAGAAGAATTTTTATCGGCTCCCATTCACTCCCCCCTCTCTGGTCGCCTATTCGGTCCTTCAATTGGTATCACAGTCGGTTACGGATCTTCGTGGTTCTAACTAGTCTAAGATCCAAAGATTGGCGACTATGGTAAGGGTTCGGGTCCTCCGCACTTCGATGGCAAGAATTACCTGATGTGGGAGAGGCGCATGGGCGCGTTTTTGTGTGGGAAGGGGACTCTGATCTGGGATGTGACCCAGAATCCTAACTATGTCATTCTAGGCAGTTTCCTTCTTCCAGGATCGCGGGACATGTTTGAGGCCAACAGCAAGGCCGTTGATTACTTGTTCTGTGCTCTTTGTTCCTCGGAGTTTGATCGAGTGTACGGTGAGGATGTGGCCGGAAAGATATGGCTGAAGCTTAGGAATGCACATGTTGTCAATGCTCAGGTGCAAGCTCGTTTGTTTTCCACTTACCGGAGAGAGTACTAGAACTTCAGTCATCTCCCTGATGAGTCGACCGATGTGATGTTTCAGCGCTTCACCAGTATTGTGAACAACATGAGGGCGAATGTGATAGTGCTCCCATACACAGATCATGATCAATCTATCAAGCTTTTGCATGCATTGGATAGGTCTCTGTGGAGTGCCAAGGTCGAGGCCATTGAGGAGTCGAGCGTGTATGATACCTTGATGCTGGATGAGCTGTTCTCTAAGCTCAGGTCTTCGGAGGTTGATCGTGGCTGGAGAGCCAAGAGCGAGAGCCCCACTGATCCTCATAGTTTGGCTCTTGTCTCAGGATCGAGGACTAATGCTAACTCTGCTGGTTTTTCTTTGTCTTGTCTTGTGTCCATGCCAGATGAGGACTTTGAGGCGCTGAGCGAGGAGGATCTTGCCTTGTTGAGCAAGAGGTTTGGGCGGATGTACGAGAACCGCAAGAATGGGAGGAGAAGCTCGGGGATGTGCTATCGGTGCGAGAAGCACGGGCACTTCATTGCCGAATGCCCTGAAGCCATGGAGATCAAGAACGACTACAAGGGCAAGCCCAAGCACGACTGCAACAAGCACTGCTCCCGGAATGACTACAAGGACAAGCGCAAGGACAAGGGCGAGAGAAGGCCAAAGAAGAGCAGTGGGTACAAGAAGACGGCTCGAGCGATGGTTGCCGGAGCGAGCGACATCGACTCCACTTCAAACGACAATTCTTCCGGTTCGATTAGTGATGAAGAGCAAGATCGGCACAAGGACAAGTGGCGCACGGGCAAGAACTTCACCGGCCTCAGCTTTGTCGCACAAGGTGGATTTTGCGGCATGGCGCACTCCAAGAAGGGTGGGAAGTACAGCTCGGATTCGAACTCCGATCCGATGAAGAGGTACGACATGATCCCAACTTCTTGCTAGAGGAGAATGCTAGGCTGAATGAGTTGCTTGATAACCGTGATGATGTGCTTAGGTAGACCAACAAGGAGAAGAGAGAGTTTCGATCTTTGCTAGGTGATGCTAAGGACAAGATAGTTGAGCTTGAGTCTTTGCTTGTTGATGCTAGAACTGAGATAGACTCTTTGAAAGCTACTCCTATTGTTTCTGATGAGATTGATTGTGGTGATTGCAATGTTTTCCTGGCTGACTTGACTGCTCTCAAGGAGAAGCATGCCTCAACTCTTGAGGAACTAGATGTGCTTAGGATTGAGTGTGATGAGTTGAAATCTAGACCTGCTTTGTTAGGTGCTTTCACTTCCTGTCCTGTGTTGCATGCTAGGCTAGATGAATCTCATACGAAGATAGTTTCTCTTGAGGCTGCTTTGAAAGCTCCTATTCCTACATCATGCTCTACCCATGAAATGCATGCTTTGAAAAACATGGAACTTGCGCATTATGTTGACCATTTGCAGGATGAGAATGATGAGTTGAGGAAATTGATGGGTTGGTTGTCTGGGCATGAGCCACAGTTGAGTTTGATGTTGGCTGAGTTTAAGAGGTTTGATGGTTAGGCGTTGGGGGCTGGAAAGAGTGGTGAGGGAGAAGAGAAAGTTGGAGAGATTCCTATTCCACCACACACTACACCCATGAACAAATTGGCACCCAAGCCAAACCACCTCAGAAACAAGCTAGACACAACCCCGGATCCACCAGTGTTCCCTCACAAGACAGAACACTACCAGAAACCTATCAAGTTTGTGAACACCTAGGGGAATGTCTTTGGTGAGAAGTCAGGAGAGAAAGCTGTTGAGAAGCCCACAGAGAAGCCACAGCCGATCTGCTTCCATTGTGAGTATTGTGGGAGGGATGGGCATAAGGATGAATTCTGTTTCAGGAGGAAGAGGGATGAGAGGTTTGCTAGGGAGTTGGCAAACAAGGACAGGTACCACCCTTCTCATGGTGTGCTGAGCCTCATAGAGGGCTGTCGACCGGGCATCCCTGGGCCCACCAACACATTGTGGGCCATACTTGGAAGATGAGTTCCTGTACACCTGGACTACTCGACTAGTGGGCCACTGTGCTGGTACCGTGGACCACAAGGCAAGACAAGACGGACAAGGACTTGTACTAAGACTAGGATAGCTTTCCATACCTTGTATAGGCTACTCCGGGTCCTACTCGAATAGTACCCTTGTACCAATTTGACTTGTAACCCTGCCTCCCGTGGCATATAAGGCGAGGCAGGGACCCCTCTCAAAACATACGCAATCAATACAGAGCCACGCAGCATACAGGACGTAGGGTATTACGCACATTGCGGCCCGAACCTGTCTAATTGTGTGCCCCGTGTCTCACCATCATGTTCCTGATCTCGGCGAGCCCCACCGCACAATCTACTACTTCGGGTTCCCCGTCGTAGGCTCGGTGTCTAAAACACTGACAGCTGGCGCACCAGGTAGGGGATCTCGTCGTTGATCCACCGGCGAACTCGATGGCTCTCGTCACCATCAAGCCGATCGTCACTTTCCAGCAAGGCGACACCTTCGTCTTTGGCACCTGGGTTTGGGTGGCTATCGACAAGTTTACCAAGTGGATTGAGGTCAAGCCTGTTACCTGCCCCAAGGCTGATCGTGTCCTCGACTTCTTGGATGAAATCGTACATCGCTACGGTTTCCCTAACCGCATCATCACAGACCTGGGTTCGAATTTCAACAGTCACCAGTTCTGGGAGTACTGCGAGAACTGTGGAATTGACGTCCAGTACGTCTCCGTCGCTCATCCCCGTGCCAACGGCCAAGTGGAACGCGCTAATGGGATGATACTGGATGCTCTCAAGAAGCGACTGTATGATGCAGCAAATACCAAGGGCGGCAAGTGGATCAAGGAACTACCCAATGCACTCTGGGGGCTACGCACTCAGCCTACTACCCCCACAGGGCAGTCACCTTACTTCCTGGTCTACAGCTCTAAAGCCGTTTTGCCTGCTGATGTCATGTGGCGTTCTCCGACGGTTGATCAGTACGAAGAAGGTATAGCTGAAGAAACAAGACAAACAAATGTCGACAGTCTCGAGGAAGCTCGCTGCAACACACTTGTTCAATCCGCTCGATACCTTAAGAGGATTCGCCGCTTTCATGACCGCAATGTTAAGGAACGCTCCTTCAACATTGGTGATTTAGTCCTTCGTCGCATCCAGAATACGACAGGACTACACAAGCTCACCTCGCCATGGGAAGGTCCTTTCTCTATTGCAAAGGTTACTGGCCCAGGCTCATATCATCTTCAAACTCTAGAAGGCGAGGAAGTCAACAACTCTTGGAATATCGACCAGCTTTGTCGCTTCTACCCGTAGGGGGTCTCAACAACCCTCTCTAGACGGCTACGGCTGTAAAACAACTCGTATTGGGTTTCATCAACCCTTTCCAGGCAGCTTCGGTTGCAACCACTCAACAGACAGCTACGGTTGTCACCACTCGTGGGGGATCAAGATAATCCTCTCTAGACAGTTTCGACTGTATCTTCTCGTAGCTTTCAGCTGCGAGCACTCGCAGGGGGCTTCATCAACCCTCTCCAGGCAGTCTCATTCTGCGACCTCGTAGGGAGTCATGATAACTCTCTCCAGACGATCCTGTATCGTGTAGGGTAATAAGTGGCACATGCTGTCCATGTTCCTATTTTTCAATAAGAGGCTGCGGCCTAGAGTAACACCCTGCTGGTAGGGTCTCAGTGGAACTCTCATACAAGTTGCTGCTACAGCAAGGATGAGTTCATCACACTGTCCCCTACGGTCTTACTTGTTCTTCGGAACATTCTTGCGAGTACTCTCTCACTAGGCTCATAGCCTCAGAGATACTTAAGACATTGTAAACACTGTATAATGTATTCAATAATAAAGTTGCTACTCTATACCGACTTGTTACTGTCTTGTTCATAACAAAGCCTTCTTTACGCTGCTACAGCTAAGGTGTTCAACTCGTTATGAATAAGTTCTTTTCGAGTACTCTCTCACTAGGCTTGTTAGCCTCAGAGGTACTTAAGACATTGTAAACTTTGCACAATGTGTTTAGTACAAGCCGCTACTCTATATCGACTTGTTACTACTCTTAGCTTAATTCATGACAAAGCCTTCTTTTACGCTGCTACAGCGAAGGTGTTCAACTCGTCATGATTTAGCTAATGTTCTTCGGAACATGTTTACACTTGAGTATTTCTACTCGTGTATCGTATCTCTTTTTGCAGCCACACACTCAATACTAACTCGAGTACTTGGCCAACACATAAGCATACAAAGGGATCCAGATAATTGATTTCTTCAAAGTTTTCAATTATATTACATAAACACTTGTTCGGGATTACACTTATTTTTTCCCTAGTGTTTCTACCTACAGGTACATCTAACGGAGATCGATGAACTTGGAGACTGCTTCCGCGATTGGAGAAGTCTGTTGCATCAGCTCGTTGAGGCGATCGTCGCTGCAATCTCCAGATCTGCCGTTCATGATGACCGTGAGGTCCGCCTCGGCATAGAAAGACTTGATGAAGCTTAGGACTTGATTTGGGATCGTGCAGGCCAGTCTTTGAGCGTACTCCAGAATCTTCTTCGGCGTGTCTTTCAGCCTCCCCACAAGTGGACAGGGCTGAACTCCAGCGACTCTGGGCTCGAACATATTTGCTACTGGCTCGGCCGCCTCTATCAAGGCCTTCAGCTCTGAGCGTAGGCCCTCGGCTTCTTTAATCTTTTCCTTGAGCGACTGCATCCAACGGAGAAAATCAGTCCAGCCGGCAATGCGGATGTCCATTTCACGCTCAAGTTCGAAGCACCGCACCTTATAGTCTTCCTTCAGATCCATATGAGCTGCTTCTTCACGGTTGAAGGCTAGCTGCTAGTCCAGCGCCTTGTTCTTGAACTTGTCGACTTCTTCCGTCAGCTCTGCAAAGGATTAAGGCTACTTATCAGATATGGTGCGCAAGAGCAAAAGTACTCAATGATGATTTCAGAAGGGAGATTACCTTTATTCTTCAGGTGCAGGGATTTGTTCTTACCAACAACTTCATCCTTCTTCGCCATTAGCTTCTGGATTTCGTTGTGGTACTCGGCGGCGTTGGCATCAAGTTTCTCCTGTAGCTTCAGAGACAAGGCTTTTTGTTGCTTCAGTTCTTCTCTGAGCCGCGAGACTTCTTCAATGTCAGCCGCGTGTTGTTCAAGCAGGCGAGTCTTGCGTTTCGACTGCTTGACTACCTCCTGCAATGGCAAAAACAACCTATGAGTCAGAGACAAGATATCTATGACTACAAGTACTCTAGAAGAGACTACACAACTTACCGCAAGGAGTTTTTCTACACCACGGAACATCTCTGCATGAGCATGCAAGTTGTCCTCGTCCAGGCAGGAGTCATCATATGGCATTAAGTTTTCGGCCATGGACTGAGTACTTGTACTTGCTGCAGAGTACTTTGCGGCACTACGCAGAGGAGCCGAATCTTCAATAAGTGGCTCATGCGGCACTATACGGTTCTCTGGGTTCTCCTCCAGCGCCAGTTGTGCATCTATACGATGTGCGGGGGCTTCAGCAGCTGGGATTTCCTCGTGGTGCAGCACGGCTTCAGGATCAACCTCCAGGGCTTCATTCACCACGGCTTCAATATCCTCGAGTTGTTGAGCCCTGGGCCTGGAAGTCGCCTCCACCGCTGCCTTGACCACGTCGCTCCAGAGAGTCCGCAATGCTTGAGCAGCTTCAGCTTCTGCGGGTACTTCTTGGTGCTCTGGAAGTACATCTTCTGGCTGCTCTTGAGGAGTCTGGTCTCCTCCAGCAGCACCACTTCCAGAGGGGCCCCGCTTGACATCAGTGGATTTTCTGCATTAACAAGTTGGTCAGCAAAAGTAGAGTACATAATCATAATAAGTACTCGAGTACTCGAGTACTTACAGAGCAGCACGAGGCACCGATACTTTCGGCCCCAGCATGTCGAAGAAGGAGGGCGCCGCCGGCACCTCTGGCACACTATCCACCGGCGGCACACTTCCTGGTACCGCAGCTTCATGTTGTACATGCGCCACCGTCTCCACGGTCGACGCTGGAACCACCTCGGATTCTGTTATTCTTGGGGGGCTACTCGAGGGTACATTGGATGCACTCTCGATAACCTGCACAAGTCAAAAAACAAGGCATTACAGCAGAGAACAAGTACTCAATACGACACCAACTACTTAAGAGTTCTCCAAACACTTACTGTAATGCAGGGGAGGCCTGAGATTTTCTTCACAGCTCGCTTCCCCACTGTGGTCCTTTTCTTCCGCGACAGCAGTGTCACATCATCTGCAAGAGATGATGCTGGCCTCTTCGATGACCCAGCGGCAAGGCCACTGAGGATGGATGCCCCTGAGTACCCGTAGCGGCTCTTCACTTCAAAACGCTGTTGAAGTGTTTGGCCGTCTTCATCGCTTGAGGAGGCATCCTCCACCAAGATTTCTTCTTCCCCTTGAGCAGATTGACTACTCTCAGGGGCATGAGCCTCCACTTCGGTTGGCTCTCGCTCCGGCGCTTGTAGTGGGTCTTGAGGACGAGTAGGGGGAACAGACACAAATTTTAAGACATCCTCCTGCGAAACAGGGCAATTATTAGCTACATGACTACTTATAATAAGTACTCGGGGGCTAGTACTCGGAGACTCACCAGACGCGGAGGATTGTCGGCACTGTATTCACGGACAACTGCAGGAATTCCGTGAAGATTCTTGAAGATCTTCTGTAGCCTCTCCATCACAAGATCATCGCTGATCTCTTCTGAAGATAGCTTGGAGCCATCATCAGCTCCAGTGTACTCGAACCCGAGATGCTCCCGCTGCATCAAGGGTTGTACCCGTCGCTTCATGAAGCTAAAGGCTACTCGTTCAGCTGTCAAGCCCTGCGCCTTCTTCTGCGCAATCTTCGCCAGCAACTCGGGGATCTGGATGCACTCCTGCATCGTAGGTTCATCCTTCCAGAGCCTGTCGTACACTGGCACGAACATGCTCGGCTTCGGCAGCTGAGGCGGGGCGTTCTCTATGTAGAACCACTTGTTCTTCCAGTCCTGATTTGAGTCAATCAAGTCGTACTTGAAGTACAACTCCTGTGCCTTCTGGCGCATCTGCACACCGGCTCCACCAACTACCACTGGGAAGTTGGCGTTGGGCTGCGGCTTCAAATGGAAGATCTTCCTAAACAAGGCCCAGTGAGGGCGGATTCCGAGGAAGGCTTCGCAAAAGTGCACGTACACTGCAATCTGGAAGATGTTGTTGGGGTTGAGGTGTATGCGCTCCAACTTGAAGAAGTCGAGGAAGCCGCGGAAGAAATCCGACGACGGCAGCGTCAACCCACACTCGACGAAGTGCCCGAACATTGGGATTTCATCCGGGCTCTTCTCCATCAGGCACGTATCACCGGCGGCAGAACTCCAACCGGTAATCGCTTTCTCGCGTAGCAACCCGCCGGCTTCGAGGGCTTGGATATCTTCTTCCCTCATCTTGGATTTCTTCCAAGTAACAGCTTGGCTCGGGGGCTTCGTGATGACCACCATCTTGTACTTTGGCTCCGGCAACTCATTTTTGCCTCGGCCAGATTTCCTCTTCTGTCCCTTGCATGGCGCAGGCTTCATCCTTCCTGTCACGAGGGTCTTCTTTCGCATTGACTGGGGGGACGGCGAAGGGATGGAGGTGTGCACTCTTGGCAATTTAGGCGCTCGAACTCTGCGACGGCTATGGATGCTAAGGCGTTCTGGATCTAAGGGCGAATGAAAGCTGTGAAACCCCAAGGGATACCCCTTCGGGTATTTATAAAACCAAAACCCTAACGGTTCGACCTGGTGACCCTTCGTATTCAACAGATTGGTTTCACACAGGCAAAATTTTGGCTAAGTCAGAGGACTAAAATCCAAGACCTGCTCGGTTCTATCTCGGGGGCTCGACTACTCGATGGATTTGGATTTCACTCAGCTACAATTCACTGAATTCAGGCCACTATTCTACAGTCAAATTGGACCCTTCAATTCGAGAAAGTACTCGACTCAAGGCTCGGGGGCTCCGTGCCACGTGACCTTCAGTTTTTCTCAGGATTTCACGGGATTATTTGACGAAGACTACTGATTGACCCTCAGCTTGAATTGTCAATTCGAACTAAGGCTCGGGGGCTACATCCATATAGGATGCGATTTTTTGCAAATCACATTCCTATATTATTTTCTGCGGATTTTTCGGAGCAAGATCAAAGAATAGATGATTGACCCTCAGCTTGAATCTTGGATTCGAACTAAGGCTCGGGGGCTACATTCCATATGGAATGCGATTTCAGTAATCGCATTTCCATATGGATCTTTGATGCAAAGATTTCAAGAACGAAGCGAGTATTATTGAAGACCTTCAAGGGAAGTACTCGGGGACGCTTGGGAACAACTCGAAAAGACTTCAAAACTACTCATGGAGTTAGCTGGAGTACCTTCCAGCCTCGTGATGATTCAAGTACTATTGAAGATTGAAGCTTGTAGAACTCAGGGACGCTTGGGAACTACTCGTGGAGACCTTCAAGACTACTTGGAGCATCGCACTCGACTACAAAGTACTCGGGGGCTTGTCGACCGGGCATCCCTGGGCCCACCAAAACATTGTGGGCCATACCCGGAAGATGAGTTCATGTACACCTGGACTACTCAACTAGTGGGCCACTGTGCTGGTACCGTGGACCACAAGGCAAGACAAGACGGACAAGGACTTGTACTAAGACTAGGATAGCTTTCCATACCTTGTATAGGCTACTCCGGGTCCTACTCAAATAGTACCCTTGTACCAATCCGACTTGTAACCCTGCCTCCCGTGGCATATAAGGCGAGGTAGGGACCCCTCTCAAAACATACGCAATCAATACAGAGCCACGCAGCATACATGACGTAGGGTATTACGCACATTGCGGCCCGAACCTGTCTAATTGTGTGCCTCGTGTCTCACCATCGTGCTCCTGATCTCGGCGAGCCCCACTGCACAATCTACTACTTCGGGTACCCCGTCGTAGGCTCGGTGTCTAAAACACTGACAAGGGCCTCTACCTAGGGGTGATGGGTTTGTGCGTACGGTTCCCACTCGTGGTGGTGGAGGTGTGTTTCATCAAAGAGATAGGCGTATTGGGTTTGGGCATGGTGAGTTTGCTGGACGTGCTCCTGCTCGTGACCGTTACGAGTTTGGGAGGCACGATCATAGTTTTGGTTCTCAAAGGGACTACAAGCCACGTTTTCCCCTCGTGGTGCACTTTTCCCTCTAGTGAGACATGGCAGGTTCTTCGGTGGTAGGTGTGAGAGGGCTCCGCCTAGAGGTTTTGATAGGATGGATTTTGCTAACCCTTCTTTTGAGCAAATGGCTCGACACTGGTTTGACTCTTTTGGTACTAACCCCAGCGTTGAGTCGCTTGCTCGTTCTCGTTTTTGATTTGCAGGTGGGAGGCTTGGAGGACTTTTGGTTGATCGACTCCGGTTGTTCACGTCACATGACCGGAGATCGTGGGTGGTTCTCCAACCTCACCCTGGTGAGTACGAGGGAGTGCATCACTTTCGGGGACAATGGGAGAGGATGAGTGCTTGCTCAAGGTATGGTGAAGGTGAGTAGCAAGGTGACCTTGAAGAGTGTGGCTTTGGTCAAGTCACTTGGTTTTAACCTGTTGTCTGTATCCCAGTTGCTTGACGAGGGTTTTGAGGTTCGTTTTAAGTTGGGCGCTTCTCGTGTGCTTGATTCTCGAGGCGATCTTGTCTGTACAATTGTCCCCGAGGGTCAAATCTTTCGTGCCGACTTTTCCCAGTCTGTTGGTCCTCCTCGAGGCTTTATTGTTGGTGTTTCAGCTGAGCTTTGGAAATGGCATAGGAGGCTAGGACACTTGAGCTTTGAGTTGCTTTCCCACTTGAGTGGCCTAGACCTTGTCCGAGGATTGCCTAAGTTGAAATTCGAGATGGATTTGGTTTGTGCTCCGTGTCGGTATGGAAAGATGGTTGCCGCTTCTTACGCCCCTATGATTGCGGTCATGACCGAGCGACCTTGTGAGCTGTTGCACATGGATTTGGTTGGGCCAGCTCGTGTTCGCTCTTCGGGTGGGAAGTGGTATGTGTTGGTTGTGGTTGATGATTTTTCGAGGTACTCTTGGGTTTTCTTTTTGGAGGACAAAAGCAAGACATTTGGCTTTGTTCGAGACTTGATCTTGAGGTTGAAGAATGAGAGACATGGTGATGCCATTCGAGCTATACGCAGTGACAATGGCACGGAATTTAGGAACTCTCATTTTGATGCCTTTTGCAGTGATCTTGGTCTCGATCATCAGTATTCTTCTCCATATGTCGCTTGCCAGAATGGCGTAGTGGAGAGGAAGAACCGTACCCTTTGTGAGATGGCCAGGACGATGCTTGATGAGCATAGGACTCCTAGGTGTTTCTGGGCTGAGGCGGTCAATACCGCTTGCTTTGTGTCGAATCGCATTTTCCTTCGTGCTTTCAAGAAGAGGACTTCGTATGAGCTGATGCATGGGTGAAAACCCAAGGTGAGTCATTTTAGAGCTTTCGGTTGCAAGTGCTTCATTTTGAAAAAGGGCAAGTTGGATAAGTTTGAGGCTAGATGTTCGGATGATATTTTTCTCGATTATGCGATTCACTCTAGAGCATATCGTGTGCTCAATCTTGACACTAACCGAATCATGGAGACTTGCGAGGTAACCTTCGACGAGACACAACCATGTAGCTCTTCTACTTTTGAGTGTGCAGGTGACGAGGAAATTGGTGCGAAGATCTTTGAGGATGAGAAGGATGGAGATGGAGATGAAGACGATGATGGTGGTGATGCTCCCACGACTGGTCGTGTACACGCTACTTCCACTACGACGACGACGATCGAGGATGGTCCATCCCCTACGCCCACGACGACAGAGGTTGTTCGAGTGGAGGCTGCTGCTGAGGGGGATGTTGTGTCCAGGCGAGAGGCTCCCCGGCATGTACAGGTGGATCATCCACCGACGACGATCATAGGTGACCTTCATGAACGCACTACACGGTCGAGGTCAAGGAATACTTCTCACTTTGCTCACTCTGCATTTGTTGCTTCGTTTGAGCCCAAAGATATTCGACACGCTTTGTCTTATGCAAACTGGGTGAATTCCATGCATGAGGAGTTAGAGAATTTTGAGAGAAACCAAGTTTGGGTGTTAGTCGATCCACCGCCAAATTGCCATCCCATAGGTACCAAGTGGGTGTGCAAGAACAAGGAAAGTGAGAATGGGATGGTTGTGAGAAACAAGTCAAGGTTGGTGGCTCAGGGGTTCAACCAGAAAGAGGGTATAGATTATGAGGAGACATTTGCTCCTGTGGCCCGTTTGGAGGCAATTAGGATCCTTCTAGCCTTTGCCGTGGCTAAAGGGTTCAAGTTGTTCCAGATGGACGTGAAGAGTGCTTTCTTGAATGGGGTGATAGAGGAAGAAGTGTATGTGAGGCAACCCCCGGGGTTTGAGAGTGAAAAATACCCACATCGTGTATACAAACTCCAGAGAGCACTTTATGGGTTGAAACAGGCACCGAGGGCTTGGTATGGTAGGTTGAGAGGCTTTTTGCTGAGCAAGGGGTTCGTGATGGGCACAGTTGATAAGATCCTGTTTCTCCTTAAGCATGGAAATGACCTGTTGATTGTTCAGATTTACGTGGATGACATAATCTTTGGTGGCTCTTCTCATGATCTTGTTGCCAGATTTGCAGATGACATGAGCAGGGAATTTGAGATGTCTATGATGGGCGAGTTGCAGTTTTTCCTAGGGCTCCAGATCAAGCAGTGCAAGGACGGGACGTTTGTTCATCAGGCGAAGTACACCAAGGACATGGTGAAGAAGTTTGGCATGAACGATTCCAAGCCGCTGACTACACTGATGAGTACCACTACGGTTTTGGATGCGGATGAGGATGGCGAACCCGTGGACTAGAAGGAGTACCGGAGCATGATCGGCTCCCTCCTCTACTTGACGGCGATGAGGCCGGACATACAGTTCAGTGTGTGTCTGTGCGCTCGTTTTCAGGCTTCACCGAGGACTTCACATCGGCAGACCGTCAAGAGGATCTTCAGGTACTTGAACTACACTCCTGAGTTTGGTCTTTGGTATTCTGCCTCCTCGACACTCAGACTTCACGGATTCTCCGATGCTGATTTTGCTGGGTGTCGATTGGACCGCAAGTCTACCTCTGGGTGTTGCCAGTTTCTTGGTTCTTCTATGGTTTCTTGGTCATCTCGCAAGCAATCCAGTGTAGCCCAGTCCACTACAGAAGTCGAGTATGTTGCTGCAGCTAGTTGTTGTTCCTAGCTCCTATGGATGACCTACACTATGAGCGATTTTGGTGAGGAGTGCTCCTAGGTTCCAGTCTTTTGTGACAGCACCAGTGCCATAAAGTGTAGCCAAAAACTTAGTCCTTCACTCCAAAACGAAACACATCGAAGTGAGATACCACTTTCTGAGGGACAATGTCGAGAAAGGAAACATATCCTTGTCCTATGTACCTACCCAAGATCAGCTAGACATTTTCACTAAACCACTTGACCAAGTTACCTTCACACGCTTGCGAGGTGAACTTGGAGTGTGTTTTCCTTTTTAGCTAGATCTTGGAGCTTCTCATGTATATATGTGATATATGTATCATTTGTTGCATTCCATGCATGCATTTTACTTTTTGTACAAAACCTGGTAGGATAGCCATCTTTGGATCATTTGTGGTAGGATGAGCTTCTCTTATATACTTTGATCACTATGATGTGCTATATGTGAGATATGTGTATGCTTTGGGAATGGTGATGTGAATGCTATGCTCTTGATAGTATTGTCATATGTTCATGATGAGATAGCTTCCTTTTTTTGTGAAAATGCTAAAAATGCTTCACTCTTGAGTAGATGGTCTTTTATGCTCAATTTGTGCTCAAATGCCTATATCATGCTTAGTTTGTGCTTGAGTATCATGATCTCTTTTCTTGGGGTAAAAGACCCATTTGTCATGGTAAATGTTTAGCCCATATGTTCACTTGTGGAGGAGCATAAGCTTCTTTTTGCCGCAAAGGCATTTCAGGTACCATGTTTAAATTTGAAAATGAAATTAGTGTATGAATTGCCTTGTGCTTGAAAAATAAGCTCTTAATCATGTCTTTATGTTTTGATGTATATATCTTAAGTGCTAAACCGTTGCATGTTGTCTACCATGAGAAGTCTCATTTTAAGAAGTAGACACATGGCTCGGTGGCTTTGACATGACATGTAGTAGCTTATGGGTGTTTGCTATGATCTTGTGATGAGAACTTGTGATCTTGTATGAGCTTTGTATAATCTAGTTCATTTTTGCTTAAATTGTCATGGATAGGGCTTTGCTCATGAGATGAATATTTATTTGTGAAAATTGCTTAAAATTGCTTTTGGCCATGTCACCTGCTTATATGTCTCTACTTTCTTGATGGCAATGCGCTAACTACAGCATGTATACTTTGCTTGCTCTATGTCTCATTTGTAGCATTTTGTTGTGCTCTTTGTATATCTGAGAAGCTTGGTAGATTGTATATGCTTTGACATGCATTTGTGCACTTTCATGATACCTTGATTCATGCATTGTCAACAAGGGGGAGAAGTTGGATGCATTGTGGAGATTTTGTGAGATTTTGCATGTGGGGAGAAAATTTGAGAAGAAAAGATTGCATTTGCTCAGGGGAAGTTTGCATATGTGCAGGGGGAGCTCCTTTGGTTTGCCTGAGTTTTGTGCTTTGTGTTGTGCTCTTTGTAGAGCTTTGTTTGTCTCAGCTGTGTTGAGCTGTTGCCCTTGCCTTAGGGGGCCGAGAAATGGTCTGGCGAGTGATCTTGTTTTTGCTTGTCCTTTGGCTTTGGATCACTTGTTGGAGGTTGGTGTTCGTGGTTGTTTTCTTTTCCTTTTTCTCTATGTTGGTTACTATGGGTGTTGTCAATGCACTCATCAAGGGGGAGATTGAGGACCAGGTGTGTCTGAAAACCAGGGGAGGGTTGCTCCTTAGTGATGAGTGATTGACAACGTTGTGTGGACTGATGCTTGGCTCAGTGTGCAGGTACAGGTTGCGGCTTGACTTGTGTTGGTGCAGGTGAAGAACAAGCGCGAAAGGCCTTAGCCGTGGTGGCCTCCGGGTGATGGAGAAGCAAGTAGGCTTGGTTCGATGGACCCGGTGGCCGATGGGGTCAAGTGCGAGCCATGCGGTGCAAGACTAGCAAGTTGAAGTCATGGACATGGGCCGGTGCAAGGTGGCGGTTCGAGGCCGAAGCTTGCACGCGGGGTTTGGTGGTTTGCCCACAAAACTATCGGTGGACGGTTTCTTGGTTTGGGCCGCAAAACCAAGTCCGGAGGCCCGATGCGATGGAGACAGTGATCCGGGAGTGTCGGGAAGCTTCGAGGTGGGGGGCACGTGGTGTGATCGCATGGCTTGCGTCGAGGCTAAGCAAGTTCGCGGTGGAAGCGTGTCCGCTCGATGGGAAGATCCGAAGACTTGACCAAATTGCCCCTGAGGGGTGTGTATCTTCTTGTAAGTTGTAGGGGTAGCATGGTCATTTGCCTCCTCCGGTGGACTTCGTATAAATAGCGAAGAGGTGGATGGCATCTCTCTCTCTTGGACTCTAGGGTTTCCTCCCCCGGTAGATCGCTCTGGACTGCTTCTTTTCCCAGTATTTCCTTACGCTAGATTCTTGTACAAACTCTGACTTCTGGATGTATGAAAGCATCTGGTGTTGTGATGATCTCCTAGCACTTTGTGATTTTCGTGTCTTTTTGGAGCTATTTTTGGGGTGTTTCGTTCTTTGCTCGATTCGTTGATTTGAGGGTGTTTTCTCTCAGATTTCTTTGAGGGGATCATGGGTGGATGCCTTGCGCATCTTTGTGTGTGATCTTGACCCCTCAAACACCGGGAAATCCCTTCAATTCGCGAGTTTTGGTTGGAGCTCGAGTTCTTGGTGGTGGTTCATGTGATCCGCGATACCCGTTGATTTAGTAAGTTAGAGGTCGACATTTTTGAGGCATAGCTTCATCTAGTGACGCTTCTCATCTCCCCCAAATCTTGTCTCAAGAGCTCAAGTGGTTCGGGAGATCCGTGAATCGGAAGTTGTGTTCGAGTTCGAGGGTGATTTTCTGGGCTACCCCGGGTGACCCGCCCCCTATGGTCGGGTGACCCTAGGTGGCGTTGACTTTCGAGTTCTTCTTGTTCCGATTTAGATCTGTAGAGTTTCCTTGATCTTTTTGAGGAGATTTTTTGGGAGAAGCTTCTTAGTGTTGCTGTAAAGCCTTGGTTAAAATTTCGTGATTTTAGGACATCGTTTGATTGGGTTTTGATTTTGTATTCGATTGTGAGCTTTGCTGATTTTCTGGGCGCGCAGGGTGACCCGCCCCCTATGTCAGGGTGACCCGGCCGGCGGGTGACCCGCCCCTTGTGCTAGAGTGACCCGGTTTGCCTCTGTTGGGAGGCGGGTGACCCGCCCTCTGTGTCAGGGTGACCCGTCTTGGCTCAGTTTTGCCCAGTTTGCTTCCGTTCTTTGGTTCTTGCTTCCGCTAAGGGTCTTAAGCCTTTGTAGCTTTGTTTCTAGGGTGTCAAGAGAGATTTGATTTTGCTTCTACTCATCTGTGCGTGACTCTCGGAGTGGCAATCGGGATATAGGCCGAGTTCTTGGAGAAGAATTTTTATCGGCTCCCATTCACTCCCCCCCTCTCTGGTCGCCTATTCGGTCCTTCAATTGTGGTGATTACTTCGTGTCGGGTTTCATATGGCAAAAGTTTCATTCGAAGTTTCCGCACGTGTCCTTTGACGACTTTTGGTCATACAAGATCAAGAAATACGATGATCGCAACTTAGCTTCTAAGGATTTCTTTGAACAAAATACTAGAAACCATCTGATGCATGCTTCCACTTCGCAACTACACCTTCGCGGTGGAGAATCGGCTCTTGCCTCACAACTCTTGCAAAGCTCTTCGCTTACCAACGAATCTCCCCTTGGTATGCCGAAGATCGAGGTTGTTGACCTTACCGAAGATGATGTGCATGAGTATATTTACAAGCGTTCTCGTTGAATGGCCTAGTATTTTGCCTACATGGCTTGGGTGTTCTGGCTGTAACTGTTGTATCATTTTGAATTTGTTTAACTTTACCACTACTTTCGCACATGTTGTATTGTAAAGAAGTATCTCTTTTTCTTCAACGGTTTGGTTTTGGAACTCAGGAAAAAAGGAAACTCCAAACTGCGAAGAGCCTCCCCCTAGTTTCCTTTTCTGTGTTTAAAAACCAACTTTTCTAGTACTTGCTTAAACGATACGCATTTTTTGTCACGACACGAAGACGACGTTCCGTAGTTGCTTGTAATACCTTTGCGCATATTTTTGTGATGTTTCCTATACGTTTATCGTTTTGACACGTGTTTTGACATCTTGGAGCGATTAGATGGTCACATTTGTATTGTAACTCGCTTTCTTTCGATTGTACGAGTAAGCTTTCTGACCTCAAGATGGCTCGTCAACCATGACTCGCATTTTGCTTTGCACATACGATGCTGAAGGCTTCTTTCCTTGCTTAAAAAAGGAGATGAGTTGTGACCACGCCGTTTAACGAGTCGAATTATCCCTGCGGTTTTCCCGAGGGGCTTCGCGCATTGGCCGCCGCAGACTTTTTGTTTGTTTTTCAGCTCAACGACGTTTTGAGCATTCTAAGTGAACCAATTACGTTTTGCATTCTTGTCGAAGCCAAACATTATTGTTCACTTAAATATTTTTGATGTTTGCGATTCTTGTGCCGAAAGTGACAACTCATTTCATTTGAGTTGTGTCACTTCGGACTTCCTGATGCACACCGATGATATTTTTGGGGAGTCCTTGTTATAATTTTCAAGGAGATATTACACAAGAAGACCGCCTCGTTAAAAACCTCGCGCGATATGCCTTTGAGGTCTTTTTTGCTCCACGCGAAGACATCTTGGTTGTCCCTTAAGCAATTGAGCAATTCTACCTCTTCTTCTTTGCTTAGGTCCTTAGTGATTATGACTGTTTTTTCATAAGTGTTGTCATTCAGCCTCACTCTCTTCGTGTGTTGCAAAGGCTTTATTCTGCTTTCTTCCTCTTTTCTTTTTTATTTCAAAACCTGTGATTCCTGCAACTCATCTTCAGCTTCTTGCTTGCCTTCATCTAACCTTACCAAGTGTACTGGCTTGCAATCTGTGCCTGTGTTGTACTCCCTGTCCCATGCATCTTCCTGATCCCCATAGATAGACAACACTCCATTGTTTGTCGGGATTTTCATGCACAAAAAGGGCATGTGAATTACTGCCACAAACTTGTTTATTACCCCTCTTCCGAAGATGGCCTTATAGGAATAAGGGATGTCTACGACATCAAAATTAACAATTTCAGTTCTCATTAGAGCCCCTTCGCCCAGCGTCACATTCATTTCAATTGTTCCCAAAGCTTCAACCTTCTTGTTACTGAAGCTATACAACTGCTTTGTGGATGTTTGCAGTTGATCATCCTCGAACTCCATTTTCTTAAATAAGTCATACGTGAGAACATCTGCGGAACTACCATTGTCTACCAGAATTCCCCCCACATCGTTGCCCAAGATGTACTTGGTGTTTTTTACCAATACGGCTCTGATAACGAGCGGATCCTCATGAGGATATTTTTTCAACTTCAAATCAGCTTCTGTGAAAGTTATTGGATGTACGACCACCTCGTGCAGAATATTTTTCCCGAAAACACATGGCTGACTTCCCTTTGATCATCTTTTCTTTGCCTCTTCGATGGAAACTCGGGAAAACAATACCTCCCGTTATTGCGTTTATGACATTTATTCTTTGATACCTGTCATCTGAATCATTGTTTATGACATTGACCCTTTGATATCTATCATCTTGTTCCGCCCTTCGGGCGTTCTGCTGCTGAGATTGTGGTGGGCTTGCTTTTGGCTGATATGGTGCACTTGACACTTGCGCTTGTGTTTGTGGGTAGCCTGGATGGAACTGAGGCGGGTATTGTCGACCGGGCATCCCTGGGCCCACCACACATTTGGGCCATACCCGGGAGATAAGAACCTGCACACCTGGACTACTCGACTAGTGAGCCGCGGTGCAAGATTACAGTGGACCATAAGGCAAGATAAGACGAACAAGGACATGTACTAAGACTAGGATAGCTTTCTATAACTCGTATAGGCTACTCCGAGTCCTACTCGAATAGTACTCTTGTACCAATCTGACTTGTAACCCTGCCTCCCGTGGCATATAAGGCGAGGTAGGGACCCCTCTCAAAAGATACGCAATCAATACAGAGCCACGCAACATACAGGACGTAGGGTATTACGCACATTGCGGCCCGAACGTGTCTAATTGTGTGCCCCGTGTCTCACCATCGTGTTCCTGATCTCGGCGAGCCCCACCACACAATCTACTACTTCGGGTACCCCGTCGTAGGCTCGGTGTCTAAAACACTGACAGCTAGCGTGCCAGGTAGGGGATCTTGTCATTGATCCGCTGGCGAACTCGATGGCTCTCGTCATCATCAACCTGACTGTCGCTTTCCAGCAAGGCGATACCTTCGTTTTTGGCTCCTGGGTTTGCATTGCTGACGGCACCGGATCGTTCCTACGTTTCTTGGCATTAACTTCGGAGTCAAAGCTCAACTCCTCGACGCTTACGCAAGCTTCGATGGAAGAACTCGTCGAAAATTTCGGCAAAATTTCGATCTCTGACCCGCTCAGAGAACTCGAGTCGGAGTTCGAGTACAACTCGACTTCATCTCCTATTCAGCCTGAGTTGCTTTCTTCAGCTTCACAGCTTGCGCTCAGCCTGGATAACATCCCAACACCACCTCTCTTCGGCCATCGCCATGTCAGTGCCGCTTACCAAGCTGCGCTGAAGCGCCTCATGTGCCCTGGTTTGAAGATCGTGCTCGAGTACTCTTTGGATTCGGAAGTCAACCTCGACTACTATAATTCGGATTCATCTGAGTTCTAGTTCGACTACGGTTCGGATTCTACTGAAGCACAACAACTGACTGGCCCTGCTCAAGGACTGGTGATCACATCGACACCTGAGGGTAGATTCGTCTACTGGCCTGAGCATGTGCCTGCTGATCTCACCTTGGATGATCAGGAGTGCTTTATTGCCTGTCTCGACAACTTACCCTTCAAGGAAGGTGCTAAGCTTGTTGATTATGACACCGATACTGAGCTCATTGAGAGTACGGGTACTCACTCATCTTATCGAGAAGTTTTCGTCGTTGATGCAACTACTCCGCAAGGGCATCGTGCCAATTATCATTTTCTGGATGATGTATCTGATGATGAACTCTTTGCCAATGCTCCTGCTGATGAAACTACGGAGGCCAAGACTGCACGTCATCAACGCAATACTGATCGTGCAACCCTTCATCGGGAACTCGCGGAAGCTCTACCTACTCGTAATCTTCAAGAGGCTCTGGATGCGGTAGCTACTCGTCAATATCGTACTCCAGAGGAAGCTATTAATGCGATCAACTTGCTTGGTCGCTCTATGCCTCGTGACAGGGCGGCTGCTGAAGTCACGAACCTAGCTGAACTAGCCTACACTATGCTATGTCAAAATACCAGTACTCCTAGTCACCATGGCAGCAGTGGAGGTGTTCATCGCACCACGCCCACTCCTCAACGCACGTGTCCGGAAGCTAGCAACAGGGGCAATGGTGGTGAAGGCAGTGTCAATAGCAAGTCGGGAGACTCTCGCTACGATGCTCGCACAACAATCAATGCCAGACGCGCTGAGCATGAGAAGCAAAATGATGTTGACTCTGATTCCTTTCCTGCCTTCTCCGCTCAACTTCAAGCTTTGCTTCTTCCAGAGAAATTCAAGCCCCATGGCATCTCTAAATACGATGGCAAGCAAGATCCAAGGCAGTGGTTGCACTGTTATGCTCTGTCCATCACTAATGCCGGGGGCAATGAAGATACTAAATGTATCTATTTCCCTTTTGTTCTGGAGCAGGAGCCCCTCACATGGTTCGAGTCTCTCAAATGCGGCTCCATCGACAACTGGGGACAACTCAAGCAACGCTTCACCAGCAACTTCGCGGGTTCTCTGGGCCGTCATGGTACTCGGATGGACCTTGCCCTTATCAAGCAAAAATAAGGCGAGACTCTTCGCGAGTACATGCGCCGCTTCTTTGAAAAAAGGGCTACTATTGTTGATGTCACTGAGAAAGAAGTCATAGATACCTTCCAGGACGGTTTTCATGATGACAGGCTTTTCCAAGACTTCGGTCGCGCTCACCCAGCCAACATCACCAAGCTCAAGGAGATGATCACACACTGGGCGGACGAGGAAGACAAGGCTCGGAATCGGTTCAAGCATCTTCGCAATAACCACAACCACAACAACAACAACAACAATAATGCTGGTGGAAGCAACAGTGGCAAGCAACAGCAGGGCAATCGCACGGGTAGTAACTATTCGAGCAATCCTAATCGCAAGCGCAAGCCCGACAACACTGTTGCAGCCATGGAAACTACTACCAAGCCTGAAGATGATTCTCACTGGGCAACATTGACCAAGCAGAAATGCCCATGGCACCCAGAGGGCGATCATACTACAGAGCAGTGTTACCAACTTCGTTATGCACTGAAGAATACACCCGAACCAACGCACCCAAACCCAAGATTTCGTAAACACAAGGGGAAGAAGGCTAACACAGACAAAGACACTGGGTTTCAGAACCCCTCCAACACTGTCAATGTCATATTTGGTGGTATTCCAACCAAGCGCATGCAGATACTTGCACTCAGGGAGATTATGTCCATCCAACCAGCAGCTCCAACTTTTCTAAAGTGGTCTGAAACCCCCATTACTTTCTCAAGGGCGGATCAATGGACTAGTTTCTCTGAGCCGGGACTATATCCTCTCATTCTAGATGCAGTGGTGGCAGGCTCCAGACTCACTAAAGTTCTTATTGATGGTGGCAGCAGTCTCAATGTCTTGTTTGCCAAGACTTTGAAGAAGATGGGCCTGGATATCACCAATATGCTTACCAAGACCAACTCGTCGTTCTATGGTATCATCCCGGGCAATGCAGCTGTTCCTTTGGGTTCAGTTGTACTACCTGTTACCTTTGGGACTAAGGATCACTACCGCACCGAGTACATTAAGTTCGAGGTTGCTGACTTCGAGACTTCTTACCATGACATCCTCGGCAGACCTGGTCTCGCCAAGTTCATGGCTATTCCACACTACGTGTACCTTGTACTCAAGATGCTGAGCCCCAAAGGAGTTCTCTCATTGCAAGGGGATTTGAAGCGTTCTTACGACTACGACACTGAAGCCGTAGAACTTGCTTTGACAACTCAAGTACCCAATGCTATGATGGAAGTCTTCACTGCAGCTAAAAAGCTTGCTCCGAGCGAACTGGAGGTTCCCGAGAAGATGGATACCAACAACAAGCCTGCACCGACTAGTGATGTCCTGCTCAAAGCCATTGACCTTGGTACTGGTGACAGCAGCAAGACGACCATGATCAGTGCACAACTTGATCCTAAAAAGGAAGACGCGCTCGTCAACTTCCTTCGGGCTAACCGTGATATCTTTGCGTGGAAACCATCTGACATGCCAGGTGTGCCCAAGAGGTTGATCGAGCACTCACTCAACGTCGATCCTAACGCTACCCCCAAGAGACAACACCTTCGTCGCTTTGCTGATGACCGCAGGGCTGCTATCAAAAAAGAGCTCGCCAAACTACTCGCGGCTGGCTTCATCCGTGAAGTCTTTCACCCGCAATGGCTTGCTAACTCTGTGCTTGTCAGAAAGAAGAACTCTAATGATTGGAGGATGTGTGTCGACTATACTGATCTTAACAAGCATTGCCCCAAGGATCCCTTCGGATTGCCGCGGATTGATCAAGTCATTGACTCCACGGCGGGCTGTGCTCTACTCTGTTTCCTCGATTGCTACTCCGGCTATCATCAAATTGCAATCAAGGAATCTGATCAAGAGAAGACCTCATTCATCACCCCGTTTGGTGCCTATTGTTACACAACAATGTCCTTCGGGTTGAAAAATGCTGGTGCTACTTATCAAAGAGCTATCCAAGCGTGCTTCAAGAGGCAACTTCACAAGAACGTGGAAGCATACGTGGATGACGTCGTTCTAAAGACTACGGATCCAGACATGCTTATCACAGATCTTGAGGAAACTTTTGCTTCGCTACGGGAGTACCAATGGAAGCTCAACCCCAACAAATACGTCTTTGGCGTATCATCAGGAAAACTACTCGGGTTCATCATCAGCCATCGTGCCATTGAAGCAAACCCCGAGAAGATTACTGCCATCTCCAACATGCAAGCTCTGACTACTATCAAAGATGTCCAGAAGCTTACTGGTTGTATGGCGTCACTCAATCGCTTCATCTCGCGACTTGGAAAATGGGGTCTACCTTTCTTCAAGCTACTCAAGCGGCAAGAGAAGTTTACGTGGACAACTGAAGCTGATCAAGCTCTTTCTCAGCTCAAGGAGTTCTTATCCAAGCCTCCAGTCCTCACAGCTCCTCTGCCCAATGAAGAGCTCCTGCTCTACATTGCTGCGACTACTCATGTTGTCAGCACCGCTATTGTCGTTGAACGGCAGGAGGAAGGCCATGGCTACCCTGTCCGGAGGCCAGTTTATTTCGTCAGTGAAGTACTCTCATAATCCAAAGCTCGCTACCCTCCGGTGCAGAAGCTACTCTATGCAGTTCTGATTACTTCACGGAAGCTCCACCACTACTTCTACGAGTACAAGATTTCTGTGGTTACTAGCTACCCACTTGGCGAGATATTGCACAACTGGGATTCCACAGGAAGGATTTCTAAATGGGCTGTAGAGCTTGGCGCTCTATCGCTCGAGTTCAAGTCTCGCACTGATATCAAGTCTCAAGCTTTGGTTGATTTCATGGCTGAGTGGCGGGAAAATCAAGTCCCAACTCCAATTGAGCGGCCAGAACATTGGGTCATGTACTTTGATGTTTCACTCAAGTTGGAAGGCGCTGGTGCCGGAGTACTTCTGATTTCTCCCAAGGGCGAGCAACTCAAATATGTCTTGCAGATCTTCTGGAAGGTCTCAAACAATGAAGCTGAATATGAAGCTCTACTGCATGGTCTTCGCCTTGCAGTCTCTCTTGGCATCACACGACTACTTGTCTATGGTGATTCTTTAGTGGTCATCAATCAAGTCAACGATTCTTGGGATCGTAATGCTGAGAATATGGATGCGTACTGTCAGGAGGTACGCAAACTTGAGAACAAATTTCATGATCTCGAGTTCCATCATGTTGTTCGCGACAACAATGTTGCTGCGGACGTCTTGTCGAAGTTGGGATCTACACAAGCTCAAGTGCCAGTTGGAATCTTCGTTCATGAACTCCACAAACCATCAATTCTGGAGCAATCATCTGCACCTACGACTACTTTAGTTCAACCTGATCAAGAAGTGCTTATGATTGATGTGGACTGGAGAACTCCTTTCATCGACTACATTAAGCATCAGTTGATTCCTGAGGACAAGTCAGAAGCCGAGTGCATCTCACGCCGCGTCAAGGCCTATGCTCTAGTCGGAGATCAACTCTACAAGCGAGGCGCAAGTTCTGATGTACTCATGAAGTGTGTTTCTCGCGAAGAAGGCAATGAAATCTTGGAGGAGAAACATAAAGGAATCTGTGGCAATCACGCTTCTTCCCACACCTTGGTGGGAAAAGTATTCAGACGTTCTTTCTACTGGCCTACAGCTCTTGCTGATGCAGAGGAACTAGTCAAGAAGTGCCATGGATGTCAATTCTTTGCCAAGCAACAACACGTTCCAGCCTACAAACTCATTACGATACCACCAACTTGGCCTTTCTCTTGCTGGGGGCTGGATATGATTGGTCCTCTCCCAAATGCACCAGGGGGATTCAATAGAGTTCTGGTGGCTATCGACAAGTTTACCAAGTGGATTGAGGTCAAGCCTGTTACCTGCCCCAAGGCTGATAGAGTCCTCAACTTCTCGGATGAAATCGTACATCCCTATGGGTTCTCTAATCGCATTATCACAGACCTGGGTTCGAATTTCAACAATCACCAGTTCTGGGAGTACAGTGAGAACAGTGGAATTGACGTCCGGCACGTCTCTGTCGCTCATCCACGCGCCAATGGTCAAGTGAAACGCGCCAATGGGATGGTACTCGATGCTCTTAAAAAGCGACTGTATGATGTTGCAAATACCAAGGGTGGCAAGTAGATCGAGGAACTACCCAATGCACTATGGGGACTACGTACTCAGCCTACTACTCCAACAGGGTAGTCACCCTATTTTCTGGTCTATGGCTCTGAAGCCGTCTTGCCTGCTGATGTCATGTGGCGTTCTCCGGTAGTTGACTAGTACGAAGAAGGCGTAGCTGAAGAAACAAGGTAGACAGATGTCGACAGTCTCGAGGAAGCTCGCTGCACGTACTCATTCAATCAGCTCGATATCTTGAGAAGATTTGCCGCTATCATGACTGCAATGTTAAGGAACGCTCCTTCAACGTTGGTGACTTAGTCCTTCGTTGTATCCAGAACACGACAGGGCTACACAAACTCAACTCGCCATAGGAAGGTCCTTTCTCTGTTGGGAAGGTCACCGGCCCAGTCTCGTATCGTCTACAAACTCTTGAAGGATAAGAAGTCGACAATTCTTGGAACATCGACCAGCTTTGTCACTTCTACCCGTAGGGGGTCTCAACAACCCTCTCCAGACAGCTACGACTGTAAACAACCTGTAGGGGGTCTCAACAACCCTCTCCAGACAGCTACGACTGTAAACAACCCGTAGGGGGTCCCATCAACCCTCTCCAGGCAGCTTCGGTTGCAACCACTCAACAGGCAGCTACGGTTGCCACTACTCGTAGGGGATCAAGATAATCCTCTCCAGACAGTTTCGGCTATATCTACTCGTGGCTTCAGCTGCGATCACTCGTAGGGGATCATGATAATCCTCTCCAGGCAGTCTCATTCTACGACCTCGTTGGGAGTCATGATAACTCTCTCCAGACGACTCCGTGTCGTATAGGGCAATAAGTGGCACATGCTGTCCATGTCTCTATTTTTAATAAGAGGCTTCAGCCTAGAGTAACACCTTTCATAGTAGGGTCTCAGTGGAACTCTCATACAAGTTGATGCTACAGCAAGGATGAGTTCACCACACTGTCCCCTACGGTCTTACTCATTCTTCGGAACATCCTTGCGAGTACTCTCTCACTAGGCTCATAGCCTCAGAGGTACTTAAGACATTGTAAACTCTGTACAATATGTTCAGTAATAAAGTTGTTATATCGACTTGTTACTGTCCTTTGCTTATTTCACAACAAAGCCTTCTTTTACGCTGCTACAGCTAAGGTGTTCAACTCGTTGTGATTAAGCTAACATTTTTTAGAACATATCTAGACTTGAGTACTTCTACTCGAGTACTGTATCTCTTTTTGCAGCCACACACTCATTATCAACTCGAGTACATGGCAATCACACAAGCATACAAGGGATCTAGATAATTGACTTACTCAAGTTTTCAATTATATAACATAAACACTTGTTTGGAATTACACTTGTTTTTCCATAGTGTTTTGTCCTACCGGTACATCTACCGGAGATCTATGAACTTGGAGACTGCTTCCGCTATTGGAGATGTCTGTTGCATCAACTCATTCAGCCTGTCGTCGGTGCAATCTCTAGATCTTCCGTTCATGATGACCGTTAGATCCGCCTCTGCGTAGAAAGACTTGATGAAGCTCAAGACTTGATTGGGAATTGTGCAGGCCAGCCTCTGAGCATACTCCAAGATCTTCTTGGGTGTGTCCTTCAACCTCTACACAAGTGGATGGGGCTGAACTCTAGAAACTCTGGGCTCGAAGAGATTGGCCACTGGCTCGGCTGTTTCTGTTAAGGCTTTCAATTCTACGCGCAGGCCTTCGGATTCTTCAATTTTGATCTTGAGCGACTGCATACAAGTCAACAAGTCATTCTAGCTATCAAGGCGAATCTGCATTTCACACTCAAGTTCCATGCACCGCACCTTATAATCGGCTTCAAGATCCATGCGTGTTGATTCCTCACGATTATAGGCCAGCTGCCAGTCCAGCGCCTTGTCCTTTTGCCTATCAACTTCTTCAGCCAGCTCTGCAAAAGACCAAGACTACTTATAAGGATGCAGTGTGCAAGGAAAAAGTACTCCAAAGATGAATTCAGAAAGGGGGAATACCTTTGTTCTTCTGGCGCAGTGACTTGTTCTTCGCAACAATGTTGTCCTTCTGAGCCGTCAGCTTCTGGATTTCATTGTGGTACTCTGCGGCGTTTCCATCAAGCCTCTCTTGCAGCTTCAGAGACAAGGCCTTCTGCTCCATGAGTTGTTCTCTGAGCTACGAGACTTCTTCGATGTCTGCCGCATGTTGCTCGAGCAGGCGAGTCTTGCGCTTCGACTGCTTGACTACTTCCTGCAAGAGCAAAGCAATTAAAAGGTTAGAGACAAGATATCTTTGGCTAAAAGTACTCTACAAGAGATTACAACTTACCGCAAAGAGCTTTTCAACACCGCGGAACATCTCGGCATGTGCCTTCAAGTTGTCCTCATCCAGGCATGAATCATCATATGGCATCAGGCCTTCAGCTCTAGACTGAGTACTTGCGCTTGCCTCCGAGTACATCGCAGCGCTGCACAGAGGAGCCGGGTCTTCAATTATTGGATCATGCGGCACTATGCGGTCCTCTGGGTTGTCTTCAAGCGCTAGTTGTGCATCAATCTGACGCACGGGGGCTTCAGCAACGGGGATTTCTTCGTGGCGCAGTCCAGCTTCTAGATCAACCTCCAGGCCTTCATTCACCACTGCCTCAATGTCTTCGGCTTGGAAGCCGCCTCCACTGCTGCCTTGACTACATCGCTCCAGAGGAAGCGCAGTGTTTGTGCAGCATCAGCTTCAGCGGCTACTTCTTGGGGTTCTGGAAGCGCATCATCTTGTTGTTCTTAAGAGTTCTGATCTCCTCCAGCAAGACTACTTCTAGAGGTTCCCCACTTCACATCAGTGGATTTACTGCATCAACAAGTTGGTCAGCATATTCAAGACTAACAACAACAAGAAGTACTCGAGTACTCGGGTACTTACGGAGCAGCTCGAGGCACCACAACTTTTGGCCCCAGCATGTCAAAAAATGAAGGCGCCGCCGGCACCACTGGCACACTTTCCACTGGCGGCACACTTCCTGGTACCATAGCCTCTTGTTGCTCACGCGTCACTGTCTCAACGGTTGACGCTGGAACCACCTCGGGTTCTGTTGGTCTTGCCGGGCTACTCGAGGGTACATTGGCTGCACTCTCGATAACCTGCGCAAGTAAAAATTCAAGGCATTACAACTGAGAGCAAGTATTCACATGATATTGACTACTTAAAAGTTCTCAAAACTCACCGTAATGGATGGCAGAGTTGTGACCTTTTTCACAGCCTGCTTCCCCACTGTGGTTCTCTTCTTCCGCGGCGGCAGCGTCACATCATCTACAAGAGATGAAGCCGGCCTTTTCGTTGCTCCTACGGAGACACCACTGGGGATTGGCACCCCAGAGTACCTGTAACGGCCCTTCACTTCAAAACGCTGTTGAAGCGTTTGGCCGTCGTCGTCGCTCGAGGAGGCGTCCTCCACCAAGACTTATTCTTCCCCTTGAGCAGATCGACTACTCTCGGGGGCTTGAGCCTCGACTTCTGTTGGTTCACCTTCCGGCGCTTGTAGTGGATCTTGGGGACGAGGAGGAGGGATGGAAACCAATTTCAAGACATCCTCATGCGAAATAGAGCAAACATTAGCTTCATGACTACTTCTAATAAGTACTTGGGGGCTAGTCTGTGGAAACTCACCAGACGCGGAGGGTTGTCAGCGCTATACTCTTGGACAGCTGCAGGATTTCCGTGAAGATTCTTGAAGTTCTTCTGCAGTCTCTCCATCACGAGATCGTCACTGATCTCCTCTGAAGACAGCCTCGAGCCATCATCAGCTCTAGTGTACTCGTACCCAAGATGCTCCCGCTGCATCAAGGGTTGTACTCGCCGCTTCATGAAGCTGAAGGCTACTCTCTCAGCCGTCAAGCCTTGCGCCTTCTTCTGCGCAATCTTGGCCAGGAGCTCTGGAATCTGAATGCACTCTTGCATTGTTGGCTCATCCTTCCAGAGCCTATCATATACTGGCGCGAACATGCTTGGCTTCGGTAGCTGAGGCGGGGCGTTGTCGATGTAGAACCATTTGGTCTTCCAATCTTGGTTCGAGTCAATCAAGTCGTACTTAAAGTACAACTCCTGTGCTTTCTGGCGCATCTGGAGACCGACTCCACCGACTACTACCGGGAAGTTGGCGTTGGGCTGAGGCTTCAAGCAGAATATCTTTCTAAACAAAGCCCAATGTGGGCAAATTCTAAGAAAAGCCTCGCAGAAGTGCACGTACACTGCGATCTGGAAGATATTGTTCGGGTTCAGATGCACGTGCTCTAGCTTGAAGAAGTCGAGGAACCCCCTGAAGAAATCTGACGACGGCAGAGTCCTCCCACGCTCAATGAAGTGGCCGAACATCGGGATTTCATCTGGAGTCTTCTCCATTGGCCACGCATCTCCAGTGGCAGAGCTCCATCCAGTGATTGCCTTCTCGCGCAGCAACCCGACGGCTTCGAGGGCCTTGATATCATCTTCCCTCATCTTGGATTTTTTTCCAAGAAACGGCTTGGCTTGGTGGCTTCGTGATAACCACAGTCTTGTACTTGGGCTCCGGCAACTGATATTTGCCGCGGCCGGACTTCCTCTTCTGTCCCTTGGACGACGCAGGCTTCATCCTTCCTGTCATGAGGGTCTTCTTTTGTATCGTCTCAAGGGCTGCGAGGGGGTGGAGGTGGAAGCTCTTGGCGGCGTAGACGCTCAAACTTTGTGGTAGCTGCGGATGCTAAGGTTTTCTTTCTGGATCTAAGGGTGAATGGAAGTAGTGAAATCCTAAGGGATACCCCTTCGAGTATTTATAAAATCGAAACCCTAACAGTTCGACCTGGTGACTCTTCGTATTCAACAGATTGGTTTCACACAGGCAAAATTTTCGGCTAAGTCAGAGGACTTAAATCCAAGACCTGCTCGGCTCCATCTCGGGGGCTCGACTACTCGATAGAATTGGATTTCACTCAGCTACAGTTCACTGAATTCAGGCCACTATTCTACAGTCAGATTGGATCCTTCAATTCGAGAAAAGTACTCGACTCAAGGCTCGGGGGCTCCGTGCCACGTGTCCTTCAGTTTTTCTCAGGATTTTATGGGATTATTTGACAAAGACTACAGATTGACCCTCAGCTTGAATTGTCAATTCGAACTAAGGCTCGGGGGCTACATCCATATAGGATGTGATTTTTGGTAATCGCATTCCTATATAATTTCTTCGGATTTTCTACGGATTTTTCGGAGCAAGATCAAAGACTAGAAGATTGACCCTCAGCTTGAATCCTGGATTCGACTTAAGGCTCGGGGGCTACATTCCATATGGAATGCGATTTTAGTAATCGCATTTTCATATGGATCTTTGATGTAAAAGATTTCAAGAACGAAGCGGGTATTATTGAAGACCTTCAAGGGAAGTACTCGGGGACGCTTGGGAACAACTCGAGAAGACTTCAAGACTACTCGTGGAGTTAGCTGGAGTACCTTCCAGCCTCGTGATGATTCAAGTACTATTGAAGATTGAAGCTTGCAGAACTCGGGGACGCTTGGGAACTACTTGCAGAGACCTTCAAGACTACTTGGAAGCATCACACTCGACTACAAAGTACTCGGGGGCTTGCCGACCGGGCATTCCTGGGCCCACCACACATGTGGGCCATACCCGGGAGATAAGAACCTGCACACCTGGACTACTCGACTAGTGGGCCGCGGTGCAAGATTACCGTGGACCACAAGGCAAGACAAGACGGACAAGGACTTGTACTAAGACAAGGATAGCTTTCTATAACTCGTATAGGCTACTCCGAGTCCTACTCGAATAGTACTCTTGTACGAATCCGACTTCTAACCCTACCTCTCGTGGCATATAAGGCGAGGCAGGGACCCCTCTCAAAAGATACGCAATCAATACAGAGCCACGCGACATACAAAACGTAGGGTATTACGCACATTACGGCCCGAACCTGTCTAATTGTGTGCCCCATGTCTCAGCATCGTGTTCCTGATCTCGGCGAGCCCCACCGCACAATCTACTACTTCGGGTACCTCGTCGTAGGCTCGGTGTCTAAAACACTGACAGGTATGGCAAGGGCTGAAACTATTGTGGTGGGCACGGTGGTGGTTGGTACATCGAATGCCAGTTTGATGCGGAGCTGTTTGCCACCGAAGGTGCTGCCGACGAAGCTATGTTGAGGAAACCTACTTGATTTTGCGCTGCTTTTTTCTTCTCCTCTTCCTCCTTTCGCTTGATTGCCACCCGACATTCATATGTCCAATGACCCTTGTTTCTGCCATGTATGGAGCAAACTGTCAGTGGAGACGGCATTGAGTATTTTGCGGAGCTTTGCGGATTAGATTAGGAAGGTGCTTGGTTGTTTGACGTTCCTTTCGATGAAATGTTGTTCACACTCCCCCTATTGTAACCTGGGCTGTTTGTTCTATTTCTATTGTTCATGTTTGGTCTTCTATTCCAATCATCCTTAGCCTTCGACGCATTTTTCCTGGCGTGATAATCCTCTATTCTTCTTTGCTTGCTTGCAATACTTTGAACAAACGCTTTTCTGAAGATGGCCTGCGCCTGTCCAGGTATTCTCCACATGGCCCTACCTTCAGCCCGGCTATTACAGCGTCGATTACACTTGACTCTTCGACATGTGGTGCCTTCGCTCTAGCCTTGGTGAATCTTTTTATATATTCTTGGAACGACTCCTTTTCTCCTTGTTTTATTTGATGGAGGTCATTTGTCGTGAGTTCCTAGGGTTGAAACCCCTGAAAATTGCTTTCAATCCTTTCCCGAGGCTGATTCCATGAACTTATGCACCCCTTAGGCAACGAAGCGTACCACTGCTGAGCGGAGCCTTTCAATGCATAATCATCACCTTTGCCTTCGCACTATCATCACCCCCTCACGAAGAGATTGCCACACTGTAACGAAGTATGAATTGCTGTGGGTCTGACTCACTGTCGTATTCTGGCAACGAAGATGGCAGCTTGAATTTTGGTCGCCAATCCACCTATTCGAGCTCAAATGTGAGCGGCGTTGATGGCTTGGCTTTACAAGATTGCGAGCTCTTGCGCTTGTAGCTCGAGCCCTCGAAGGTTGTCCACGATCTTGAACGCTCGAAGCTCGCAGGACCTCCGCTCGTCCCTGACTCTCGAAGCTTGATGACCGTTTTACATGCATGGCCATCAGAGAAAAAGAGAAAACTAAATCCTCTCCTCACCACCTGGCTCGAAACTTAAGCCGAAATGAGACCGGGGGTTAGGTACGAAATGAATTTCCCCAACAATCCCAAAGAAGACTTGGAACATGAAGTAGAACTACTCCCTAGCCTTGGACACTAAAAGAGAGAAGTGAGCGAAGATGTTTGTTGTTTAGAAATGAGCCCCTCCCCTTCTATTTATAGGCCTAGGACACCTTGCCTCCGGGCACAAACTTGCTACAAACACCTCGGGGATCCCCCTTTGGACAAATAGGGAAGCACCACGTGGAAGGCCGATATGAGCGGACACAAGGTCGGTTTGGCTAAACCCATGGTTTGGCCGAACCCTTGTGGGCCCACTCGCCTCCCACTTTCTCCAGTAGCATTCCATGTGGGCCCTTGGGTAGATCCTTGGTGAGTGTAAGAATTTTAGTCGGTTTTGGTCCCCGTGGGCCCTCTAATCCGTGTGACGTCCATGTGTCGCTCTTTGATTCGTCGGGGCTTGCCTCCCTTGGATCGCTGACATGGCGTGGACACTTGGGATCCTGTATGGCAGCACCGCCTCAGGTGATGTGGCGCTGCATGGAACATAGAAGGTGGGTTTCTCACTCCTTTTATGCTTATTTTCCTGCAATCAAATAATCTCCAAGGACAAGTGGAACTACATTATTCTTAACTAAAAATGTGTGTAAGAAATGCATTTGCTCCTTTATTTATGAGAATATTGATGGCTAAAAGAGGTACTTAACAGCCGTCAACAACTCCCCCAAGCTAGCCTATTGCTCATCCGAAGCTAGACACTAGGGATTTAGGTTGGCTGATCAGGAGTTGCTATGATGTTGTATTCTTAACCTGTGTCAAACATACACCAAAGTACGCTACCAAGAATTTGAGCAAGTTGGCATTGATCTTGTCTTTCGCCTGGTTGATATGGGGCATGTAGCTTCACCTGCCTTGGGCGGTTGAGAAACATAATGGTTATATAGAGGTTACTAATCACTCATAACTTGATCAGCTATCAATCCGGAGGTTTTGCAAATTTTGAAAAAAAATCAGAGTTCCTCAAATGATACTCTCGGATCGCTCAATGTGTATGGTTCCTCACCATGGCATTGGATTGTCTTTCTTTCACAACCTACTCCTAATAAGCTGATCTGTGGTGTTGTAGGTAGGGAAGAAATGTGGCATACTTGTTTCTCATATGTTGCTAAGTCAAAGACTGGATCCTTGAAAGAAACAAGTTGTACACCTTGATCAAGATGTGCATGTGTGTATATGATGAGTATGGTAAGGTAGATACTAGGCCCAGAATGGGTTCTAGTTATTACCGTACTTGGTGAAAGTTGGAGTGATGGTAAGGTGGACACTAGCCCTGGAGTAGGTACTAGTTATTATCATCTAAATTATGGGAACTCCTTTTGCATGATTTTCTCCTCTCTCTCCTTTTGAGATTATTGAGACTTGGGCTATCTCTCTTTTTTATCATGCTTTTGAGCATGTATTTCTTTTTCTTCCTTTTTACATAACCTCTCTTTTGAATATTTTTGGAGAGGGATAAATCATATAACAATGTGCAGAGCTTTCTTTTGTGGATGGATGGTTGAGTGGATGAAATCATGGTTGCTAACTTCCAGTGTAGAAGTTTAGCAAGTGATGGATCCTGTACGTGATCTTGATAATGGGAGCATAACAAGTTTCTAACTAAGGGTCACAACAATTTGACAAAGCTCCATGAGAGAACAAGCTGCATATGTGGAAGCTAAACATGTTCTAGAATCTACATATGGCCTTGGATAGGAAATGCTCATCATGAGGAACTCATCATTTTAATATTTTTCAATAGAAAAATATGGAAAATAAAGCATCACTTGGAACAAGATCATAGCAACTCTATTCTACCATATCATATCTCACAACAACCTAGGCATGGATCATGCTTATTGCTACCCACAAGTTTCAAGCTAAGGTTTGATCATTCAAGCCAACAGACTCAAAACTCAAGTAGGATACTAGTTGTAAGCAAGACTTATGAGAAGAATAAACACATCAACTATTCATCATTTCAACCATGGAGACACATTCTTATCACGCATGAGAAAGCAAGTAAATAAACAAATATTTTTGGTCTTTTTTAAATTTTGCAGATTTTTTGTGTTCTTAGCATAAGAGATTCTGAAAATAATTAAAGATACAAGTTACCTCAAAGTGGGGGTCCTCCCCCAAATAGCTTCAGGCTCACTATTGTGGAGGATAGTGAAATCCTGCCGACGTGTAGTAAGCCCTCCGCTCCTGCATCTACTACTAGTGCCTCTGTTGCATGGTGTCGATCCTATCACCGGTCTGTTGCTGCCGCACCTAGGTAGACTCGATGTGCGTGTTCAGCGACTCTTCCATGCTCGTGACGATGATAGTGAGCTCGCCCAACTGCTGTGAGAGATAGGCATCTCGAGCAGAAGCTAGCTGACGAGTCTTGTCTAGCGGACGGAGAAGGGCCACCTCTTGAGCTGGAAATAGCGGGGCATGGGTATAGCCCAAGCACCATTACCTGCACCGGGCCAAGCCGAGCTACTTGCACCCTGCTGGAAAGCGGGCTGGTCCCAACCGGGAGCATATCTGGGTGTAACCCTAGGCATGTACCCCATCAGAGACCATCCTACCAGTAGTGGAGGTGTAGTAGGCGAAGGCTGTGGCAATGGCATGGAAGCTCTCCTCGATGACTCCTAGTAACCCTGTCACCAGAAACACTAGCACCGCGGGCTTCCTCTTGTGCAACAAGGGGAATGGTCAACACCTGGCCATTATACAACTGAAATCCTGGGTTAGGGAACCGAATCTCATTTGCATAACCGGGGAAGAAGAAAGTCTAATAATCATTTGGACCCCTCTTGAGTATATGCCTTTGAATCAAGTACGCCTTGTCAATGAGGGCTCGGTCACCTGAAATGAAAGGCACGGCCTTCCCTTGCAAGATGCCTAGCCTCGAGACAATACGAGTAATCAAAGACGTACACTCAATAGGACCCATCATCTTAAAATTCAACAACTTGAAAGTGCATCTAGTCCCCTAAGTGGATTTTGGTGAATTGTATGACAAAGCGATTAAAGAACTAACTTGGTTGCTAAAGATTGTGAGCAGGTTTTAAATTTATTATTCATGATGTAATATTATTTCACTCCATTGGATGAATGTTGTATGGCTCACATGAATGAAAGCAAGCAAGTGTTTGATCCCTAGTTGGAAATATTGTTGAATGACAAGCTAAATAAAAGATATTATTGGAGTGTGCTTCAAGAATGATCTATAAGATCTCCAACTCATATGAAAGCTTAGACACAAAGAAATTGGATCATTTAAAGTGAAACGATATTTTCACTAAGAAATAATGCAAGGCGTCATGTGGTAATTGCAAAAGGATACAAGAATATTTCTATATGAGGATCCTCATTTGGAAGCTTGCATATTCATTGTCAATCAAGAACAAGCATTTGAAAGTGTTTTTCAAACTGGAGAATAATTGTTGATGAAGCAAAGCCAAACTCAACATGGCTTGGGTAAGTAATGAAGAGATCAATCGAGATGACTAGAGCGAGGTACTAAGCAATCTTATGGTTTAGGGTTTATGGCTTGGGTCCCAAAGGATCTAGTCATCTCGGTCTAGCCCTAAAGATCGACAAGCAACACTCCTCTCAGTTATTAATACCATTCAGCATCTCACTCCCGAGAAGTGGATGGAGATGCCTTCTCCACCTTCCGCCACACTTTCTTTGTTTTATTTGGTTCTGCTGGTGTAGTCGGAGGTAGCTTGGATTGGGGTTGTGGCTCCGCCCACTCTCCGAGCTGCTCAACATTGTCCTGCACTATGTAGCACTTCTCTTCTGTTGCTTGAAATATGAACATCAAGTTTCTCTTTCTGATGCGGAATCGGATCTTTCCGGCCTTGACGGACCGGTTCCCCTCACCGGTCAGACCGGTGACACGTAGAGAAGCAAAAACAGCACGAGTTCCTCTTGACTTCTAGCACCAACAATACTTGTAGAGTGGCCTTGGTAGATGATCACAAGCACGGTAATGATCCCTACACACACAAAGAGCACACCCAAGTACATCGAAGCGGAAGCAAATCAAATATGCTAGAGAAACAACTTAGAGAGGCAAACCACAAGAGACGCAAAGATTTGTTTCCCGAAGTTCACTCCCACTAAGGAAAGCTACGTCTCCGTTGAGGAGGTTGTTTAGGGTTTAGGCTTTAGGCTTTAGGACTTAAAATGATGAGACCTTTCTACCAAAAGGTAAAATTGGTATATATCTCATATTTCCCTTTTCAAAAATTTTATTTGATTTCCAAAATGCATGTTTGAATTTCCCAACTCAGCATTTGCATGCTACATTTTTCTAGCCATTTTCCCTTTCGAATAAAATTACTGAAAATAATTTTTGAGTTTGAAAATC
Source organism: Cenchrus fungigraminus (assembly GCA_036936925.1). Taxonomy (NCBI): domain Eukaryota; kingdom Viridiplantae; phylum Streptophyta; class Magnoliopsida; order Poales; family Poaceae; genus Cenchrus; species Cenchrus fungigraminus. Next base: position 84,679,587 of record CM072779.1, on the reverse strand, counting down.
TTTACAAAATCATTTGAGCAACTTATTGTGCAAACTTTGGCTAGGGCAACTAGGCATGTCACCACATGAATGTTGGTGAAAGGCCGACAAAAGGTGGGTAGCAGCGGGCCTGACTGGGGGTCGGTCGTACCCCTGGTTCGGTCAAACCAGCCCAATGGTCGTGTGGGTCCCGCCAGCGCCAACGGCTCCTAGCCATTGAGCAACAACCACTCCCGGGTTTGCTCCCCCATTGTTCTATAAATTGGACTCGAGGGGGGGTGTTCTTCACTCATTCACTCATCTTCATCAGACTCTCCCTCTCTACTCTTGGCTCTTTGGTTTTCTAGGATTTCTTGCTCGTGATTGAAGTGTCAAGCACTCTCTCCATCTCATTGCTGCAAGAATTGAATATTGGTGGAGCAAGCTCAGTAAGAATACCATTCGATTTCATTAATCCATCACCGAGTTGCTCTTGTGGTTCTCTTGTTGTGTAAGCATAAGTTGGGCTTCTGGTATCACTCGCTCATCCCACTCGTGGGCTAGCACGAGCTCACATGTCCCCTCCGAACAGACACCGAGCCCATCAATGATGGACTATGAGGAAGAAGAGGAAGCTGAGCCTCAAGTCGTGGAGCCAGACACCAATGATGCTTTCTTTGTCGACTGAAGGATGATCGAGAGAAACAAGGCTACGCCATCCTCAAGAATCGAGTCTTCACCGGACTTCGACTTGGCTCTCATGGAGAAAATAGGTATGGACTCTGAGTTCGCTTCTATTTTACTCGTGATGCTTTTTAGGGTGATGTCTCTTGTCTGGTGCCCCACGGCAAGTTCGCACCTCGGTGCAATGATATTCAGCACCCAACTCTTTGTTTGATGCACAAATGGATCGCCATTACTCTGTTTCCACGAGAGGATGTTTGGCCTGTGCGCACTAATGAGTTGATGCTTTTATATGTCGTGGTTCACATGATCAAGGTCTCCCTCGTCAAGACTATGATTCGACAATGGTTATGAAAGGACCTTGATGTCTCCTAGAGGGGGGGTGAATAGGCGAGACGACCAAATAAAACTTCTCCCCGAAAACTTGAACTACCAGGCACCACTGGTCAGACCGGTGGGAGTACTAGTCGAGTATGACTAGAAGAAGCCTATGGCGAGTACATGAGAAGCTTTCCTATTCGAGTACGAGTCTTGTGTGGCCTTGCGGTCCACGCCGTCTTGCACCGTGGCCCACATGTAAAAGTAGCCCCGGTAGCCTCACTACAAGGTTTTGTATCAAATTCAACACCGAAAAAGTGTAGCAAAAGACACAAAAATGGTAGCAATAGTACTTTTGCTACCTTTTTTTGGTTAAAAGTCGTTGCACTTGTAACCGTAGCAATAGGCATAATGCAACAGATTACCTTTTAGTTGCGACAAACAACCCCTCTATTGCAACACTTTTGACGCTTTTGCAACACTTGGTGAGTGTTGTAACAATAGCAATTGCAACCACTATGGGTGTGGCAATAGTATCAATTGCAATGAACTAGGCGTTGCTAGTGATATGTATTGTGACACGCTGGTCGTGCAGCAACACAATGCAATCGCAACGCAACACGGGTGTTGCAAGAGTGGTTATTGCTACGCGGAGAAAGCATTGTAATAGAGCTTCTCTATTACCACGTCACCTAAATGGTTGCTATAGGTGGCTTAGGTTATTGCAACATCTCTTCAGGTTGGTTGCTACAGAGAGGTCTTCTATTGCCACGTTTGTGAATGGTTGCTATAGGTAGATTCCTCTATTGCCACCGTCATCTTTTTTTTGTAGTTGCAAGAGATAGTTTGTCTGTTGCCACGATTATCTTACCTATTACCACGACTAAATGTGGTTGTTATATGTGTGATTGTTGCAACACAATTTGGTTTGATTCCCATCATATATTGCAACACCAAATTAATATATTAATATTGGTAGCTTAAATCAATAATTGCAAATGACAAATACATAATGAATGAAGCATCGACATCCATTAAAACGAAATATAATTTTTTCATACAAATATTTAACGAAACACACCGAGTGTCAAACTAAACAAGAACACAAAGCACACACAACTGTTTGGACTCATTCGAATCAAAAGACCAATGTCTACTACATTAGTGAAGGTTTCCTTGATATGTATGTTGGCCATCGTCCCACCATTCGCATGCTCCTTCTTGAACTCAAGATTCCTCCTCAAAAAATCATTGACATGCATTAGCTAACTAGAGGAATAAGTATTAATGTAACATGATGAGGACATCACGAGTACATCTACACCAACAGCACCTTCTCCTACTCCAGCGCCGGCAACACCTTCTTCAGCGCCACCTTCTGGGCCAATTACTCGGGCTCGTGCAAGAGAGTTTAACTTCGTCATGATGCTGAAGAATGAAGGCCCAGAAGACTGAAGGCTGGCCCAACAGGAGGCTTTGTGCGTGGGCGCCTAGGACTGGCCCAAGAGGGCGCCTAGGGTTGCACCCCCGCACCCACGACGCTAGGGGCGGCGCCCCTTTGCTGGCCGCCCCTCCCCTAGGGGCTGCACCCCCTTTATTAGTCAGAGTCCTGTATCATTTACAACTCGAGTTTTGTTTTACATCTAGCTTTAGCTACACCAGAACACGCACAAATACGTGCTGTCCTCTGTGATTCAAAACTCCACCTTCGAGTGATATTAAGATTGCTCGCCTCAGATTCTTGTTTGTTCTTCAATTTCGTACAGGAATCGATCTTCGTGATCAAGCTGATCTTGCGCCGGCAAGGTTGGTAACCATCGGGAGTTGGTTCAGCGATTGCATTGGCGCTTCGAGTCTCGCTCGTCGTAGTCGGATCGTGAGGGTCGCCTCCCACCAGATCGAAGTTATCTCCACTCAGTGAAAGATCGGGCACTCCGCCTCTATCAAGTGGTATCAGTTTTCCAGGTTGATTGGTGAGTTTATCGAGTGTTTTTATTTCCTACAGTCCACAAAAACCAAACAAAAAAAATATTTTTAGGTTAGATCCTTGTTCCAGCAACCCTTTTAGCCTCGCACTTTCACTCAATAACTTGCTTTGTTGAGTTTGCATGCTTTGTTCGTTCAATCGTTGCTGGTTACTTGTGTTTCTAACCCTAGTTCTTCTCCGCTGCCCCGCCACCACACCACACGCCCCCCACGCGCCACCGCAGGACTTCCCCCCACACGCCGTCGCAGGACTCCCCCCTCTCGCTCCCCTTCCGCGTTTCTCCCTCCCTGTGTTGGAAAGTCCAAAACAAAAGGAAAAGTTATCAAAAAAGGGAAAAAGGAAAGACAAAAAAAAAGGAAAGAAAAAAAAAGGAAAAAAAAGAAAGAAAGAGTCCACACGGGAGAAGGAGCAGGAACTCGTCTCGGTGTTCCTGCACGCGCCGTGCCCCTCTGGATCGCGCGAACCCCGCGGCTCCACCGTGTACACCACACACACTTCCCCCCTCTTCCTCCACGCCTTACCAGCTTCTCTTCCTCTCTTTCTAGGTGCCACATTCTGAGTTTAGAGAGAGAGAGAGAGTGTGTGTGTGTGTGTGTCGCAACTTGCTGTTTGAGATCCTTTGTGTTCATATTTTTGGTTTTGAGGACTCCGCAAAAAAAAGCAAAAAAAAGAAAATAACAGCAATTTGTTGCGCCCTCTCCACCTTCCTTGCTGTCCTTTTGATTTCACTTGTTGCCAGCAGCGTTTGATCGTGTTTAGCACTCTTACTCAACTTTGCATTATTGTTTGATTGTGCTAATCCTTCATTTGAGTGCAGCCTTCCCAGAACTCCACATATTTCTACGACGAGCAGTTTTTGTTTCTCCAGGCAATCGCTGCTCCAATCTTTCGCGAGTTCCACCGGTTGGTTGCAGGTCGCCCCTGTGTGCGTGGTAAGAACAGATAAGAATTTGATAACAGCACTAGTGTGAGCGCCTTTGTGAGCTGTCCCACCCTGTTTTTGTCGTCATTTAGTTTTTGTGTTTGCGCTAACCATGGCAGATGAAGGCGGGGCGGCTGATCCGTTGCAAGACTTGCGAGCACAAGTTGAAGGACTAGCCGTAGACATTCGGACAGTACATGAACGGCTGGACGAAACGATCACTACGTCGACCGACTGTTTCGATCAGCTTGACCTCGCCCAGACGGCCACCAAGACCACACTCAACGCTCTCGTGGCCCGACTCGATGCTATGCACACCACGATCACAGAGTTGCAGAAGGACTATGGTGGTGATTTGGAGCAGGACGCCGGAGACAGTCGCGGTCGTGCCCGCCGTGTGCCACGCCACCCTGGTAATGATTTTTTTTCTAAGATTAAATTTAAAATCCCACCTTTTAATGGTAAATATGATCCTGCTGCATATCTTGATTGCGAGTTAGAGGTTGAACAAAAATTTTCATGCCATGATATTGCTGCAAATTCTCAACTTAAAGCTGCTATTAGTGAATTTACTAATTTTGCTTTAATTTGGTGGCGTGAGTATAAAATTAAACATCCCACTGCCATTCCGACCACATGGGATCAATTGAAAACTGCTATGCGCCATAGATTTGTGCCTTCATATTATGCTCGTGATTTGCTTAATAAGATGCAGCGTTTCCAGCAAGGTTCTCAATCTGTTGAGGACTATTACCAAGAGTTACAAAAAGGTATGATTCGTTGTGGGATATTGGAGACCAACGACGCTGCTATGGCACGTTTTCGTGGTGGCTTAAACCGCGAAATCCAGGACATACTTGATTATAAGGAATATCATGATATGACTCAATTATTTGAATATGCTTGCAAGGCTGAACGTGAAGTGCAGGGACGCCGCTCGAAGACTTTTTCTAACCCTTTTGCAGGTCGTACCTCGACATCCAGCCCCGCAGCCGCTTCTCCTACACCATCTGCAGCCACGCCTACATCCCGTGATAGGGCGGCCAAACCTGCAGGCGCCGCTCCATCCACAGGCGCGACCCCCACCACAGACCGTACGCGGGATATCACGTGTTTTCGTTGTAGCGGGCGTGGCCATGTGGCTCGGGACTGCCCAAACACGCGCACTTTGCTCATTCGTGACGATGGTGAGTACTCTTCCACTAGTGATTCTGAGGATATTCAACATACCATGTTGGCCACTAACCATGCAGCAAAGACGGATGTACATGTCAACCCGGATGACGCCGATAGGTATGAAACTCTTGTTGTGCAGCGTGTTCTCAGTACACAGGTCGCCCCGCCGGAGCAGAATCAGCGACACACCCTTTTCCACACAAAGGACGTTGTGAAGGAACGGTCTATTCGCATCATCATCGACAGCGGCAGCTGCAACAATTTCGTGAGTACCACGCTGGTTGAGAAACTATCCTTACCCACTCGTAAGCATCCGCATCCATATCACATTCAATGGCTTAATGATGGTGGGAAAATTAGAATAACACAAATAGTGCGTGTTCATTTCTCCATGGGTGCTTATTCTGATTTTGCTGATTGTGATGTTGTTCCCATGGAAGCATGTTCCTTGTTACTTGGTCGACCTTGGCAATATGATACTGATAGCTTGCATCATGGTCGTTCGAATCATTATTCTTTCATGTTTAAGGGGCAGAAAATAATTATACATCCTATGACACCTGAACAAATTGTTAAAGATGATGTTGCTAGAGCTGCTAAAATTGCTAAGAAACTTGAACCATAACCGTCGGTTAATTCTGAAATCAAGTTGCATGCTCCTGTTCTACTTGCTACACGTGCTGATTTTGATGATTTATGTGATGTTCAATTGGCTTGCTACGCACTAGTATGCTCTAGTCTGCTCGTTTCACTTGATGATGCACCGTCTTTGGATGTTCCCCCTGTGGTTGCTAACCTCTTGCAGGAGTACGCTGATGTCTTTCCCAAAGACTTGCCACCGGGTCTCCCACCACTCCGTGGCATTGAGCACCAGATCGACCTCATTCCAGGCGCACAGCTTCCAAATCGCACCCCGTATCGTACAAATCCAGATGAGACAAAGGAGATCCAGCGCCAGGTACAGGCATTGCTTGACAAGGGTTACATTCGTGAGTCTCTCAGCCCTTGTTCAGTTCCTGTGTTACTTGTTCTAAAGAAAGATGGATCCTGGCGTATGTGTGTAGATTGTCGTGCTATTAATAACATCACCATTCGTTATCGATATCCCAAACCACGACTTGATGATATGCTAGATGAGCTTAGTGGTGCCAGTATTTTCACAAAGATTGATTTGCGTAGTGGTTACCATCAGATTAGAATGAAACTAGGTGATGAATGGAAAATGGCTTTTAAAACGAAATTTGGCTTATATGAATGGTTGGTTATGCCGTTTGGATTGACTAATGCTCCCAGCACTTTTATGCGATTGATGAATGAAGTTCTGCGACCTTTCATAGGATTGTTTGTGGTTGTCTATTTTGATGATATCCTTATTTACAGCAAATCTATGGAAGACCATTTGAAACATTTGAGTGCTGTTTTTGATGCGTTGTGTGCTGCCCACTTATTTGCTAACATGGATAAATGCATCTTTTGCACACAACGTGTCTCGTTTCTTGGTTATGTTGTTACTCCACAGGGCATTGAGGTCGATAGCAGCAAAATTGCTGCCATTCAGGAGTGGCCTACACCGACGACAGTCACGTAGATTCGGAGCTTTCTTAGACTTGCAGGTTTCTACCGCAGGTTTGTTCGTGATTTTAGCTCCATTTCAGCGCCTTTACATGAGCTTACAAAGAAAGATGTGCCATTCGCTTGGAGTGATTCGCAGGAGGTAGCATTCTGCACTTGGAAAGATAAGTTAACCCATGCTCCCCTTTTGCAATTGCCTGATTTTAATAAAGTGTTTGAGCTTGAATGCGATGCTAGCGGTATTGGACTAGGTGCTGTTTTGTTACAAGAAGGAAAACTAGTTGCTTATTTTAGTGAGAAATTAAGCGGTGCTAGTCTGAAATATTCTACTTATGATAAGGAGCTTTACGCTTTAGTGCGCACTTTGCATACTTGGCAGCACTATCTTTGGCATCGCGAGTTCATAATTCATTCTGATTATGAGGCTTTGAAACATATTCGTACCCAAACAAATCTGAACCATCGTCACGCTAAATGGGTAGAATTCATTGAGTCTTTTCCTTACATAATTAAACACAAGAACGGGAAGGACAATGTTATTACTGATGCTTTGTCTCGTCGCTATACCATGCTGTCACAGTTAGATTTTAAAATCTTTGGCTTGCAAACTGTGAAAGATCAATATGTCGACGATGCTGATTTTAAAGATGCTTTTGCCCATTGTATTAATGGCAAACCATGGGGCAAATTTCACATACAGGACGGGTTCCTGTTTCGCGCTAACAAGCTGTGTATTCCAGCTAGCTCGGTTCGTCTTTTGCTGTTACAGGAAGCGCATGGAGGCGGTCTCATGGGACACTTTGGCGTCTACAAGACGCATGAGGTGTTGGCTGCCCACTTCTTTTGGCCCCGGATGCGTGCTGATGTTGAGCGCCTAGTTGCACGCTGCACTACTTGTCAGAAAGCTAAGTCACAGTTGAACAACCATGGTTTGTATATGCCTTTGCCTGTTCCTACTTCCCCTTGGCTTGATATTTCTATGGACTTTGTTTTGGGATTGCCTAGAACTAAGAAGGGGAGGGATAGCCTTTTTGTGGTTGTTGATCGATTCTCCAAAATGGCTCATTTCATACCTTGTCGTAAGACTGATGATGCTAGCAATATTGCTGAATTGTTCTTTAGAGAGATTATTCGTTTGCATGGTATCCCAAATACAATAGTCTCTGATCATGATGTTAAGTTTCTCAGTCATTTTTGGCGATCTCTGTGGAATAAATTGGGAACTAAATTGCTGTTTAGCACAACTTGTCACCCTCAGACTGATGGGCAGACTGAGGTGGTTAATAGAACTTTGTCCACCATGCTTAGGGCTGTTTTAGATCAAAATTTGAGACGTTGGGAGGATTGCTTGCCCCATGTTGAGTTTGCTTATAATCATGCAACGCATTCCTCTACAAAGATGTGCCCTTTTCAGATTGTGTATGGTAACATCCCTCGGGCTCCTATTGATTTGTTTTCTTTTGATACTGAAGACGCCCCACACCTAGATGTTGTTGCACATGTTGAACAAATGGTTAACCTGCATGAACAAACTCACCAAAACATTGCTGCTGCTAATGCTAAATATCAGGTTGCTGGTAGTAAAGGTAGAAAACATGTTACTTTTGAACCTGGTGATATGGTTTGGTTGCATTTGAGAAAGGATCGTTTTCCTACTTTGCGCTGTTCTAAATTAATGCCTCGTGCTACTGGTCCTTTTAAAGTGCTAACCAAGATTAATGATAATGCTTATATCCTTGACCTGCCTGCGGAGTTTGGTGTTTCCACTAGTTTTAATGTTGCAGATTTGAAGCCATATCTGGGTGAGGATGAGGAGTTACCGTCGAGGACGACTTCAGTTCAAGAAGGGGAGGATGATGAGGACACCACGAGTACATCTACACCAGCAGCACCTTCTTCAGCACCACCTTCTGGGCCAATTACTCGGGCCCGTGCAAGAGAGTTTAACTTCGTCATGATGCTGAAGAATGAAGGCCCAGGAAACTGAAGGCTGGCCCAACAGGAGGCTTTGTGCGTGGGCGCCTAGGACTGGCCCAAGAGGGCGCCTAGGGTTGCACCCCCGCACCCACGACGCTAGGGGCGGCGCCCCTTTGCTGGCCGCCCCTCCCCTAGGGGCTGCGCCCCCTTTATTAGTCAGAGTCCTGTATCATTTACAACTCGAGTTTTGTTTTACATCTAGCTTTAGCTACACCAGAACACGCACAAATACGTGCTGTCCTCTGTGATTCAGAACTCCACCTTCGAGTGATATTAAGATTGCTCGCCTCAGATTCTTGTTCGTTCTTTGATTGCGTACAGGAATCGATCTTCGTGATCAGGCTGATCTTGCGCCGGCAAGGTTGGTAACCATCGGGAGTTGGTTCAGCAATTGCATTGGCGCTTCGAGTCTCGCTCGTTGTAGTCGGATCGTGAGGGTCGCCTCCCACCAGATCGAAGTTATCTCCACTCACCGAAAGATCGAGCACTCCGCCTCTATCATAATAAGTATAAAGGAAAAATAGTAAACGTAAGATTAAATGACTACTATAGATAAAAGTTGAAGCACACAAACATACACTAATCCTAGAGAGCTTAAGCATACAAGCTAATGGTTCATATTAGCTATGGATGATTGAAACAATGAGTTCAATAAAATAACTACTACCGACACATATGTAAATTGAGATAATTATCCAATATAAACTGCTGCAACATAGAGGTTTAACCAGATTACATAGCCATACATAGGCAACTAGAAATGTCTTTGCTCTCACTGCATAGAGCACAGGTCAGTCTAGCAAGGCACTTTGCTGCCCTCACAAACACAAGTCCATCTAACTCTTGCTGCCCTAACTCTTCTGGATGTGCAATATATTCATCCTATAAAGCAAAAGAGATCATTAGCTCTTGTATCAAGAATGGAGAAATCAACTAAGTTTACTGCAAGGTTAGCAGGTCCAATTGTACCATTCAGTGCAAGTTTGCAGTTCAGCAACAAAAATTATGAAGAATTCCATGTTTGGTTGAGAAAGATATAAATTATGGTAAAGAAATTAGTGATAGAACCTACACACCAACTTATATTTTTCTTTGTTTGTCTGCAATTGCACAGTGCATAAAAATTTATTCATGGGTATGGGCAACAACAACAGTTAAAGCTATAACACATATCGCAATGCTTTGCACTTTCTAGCTGAGCATTGTGAGTTGAGTTTGAGCATTCACCCTAGTTCCACATCCACTTTTGACCTCAAATATATGATTCATGTCAAAAAGAGAGAAGTTAGACAACTAGTTCAAACAAATTGTTTACTTCAGATCCAAGACCATTTTTTAGTTTACTAGAATGCTACTGTATTTAGTTTACAACTCACCGCCATATCTTGAACTGAAAGAATTTATAGAACTCTTTTTAAGTCAGTGCCAGCACCATATGTGAAGCATTCAAACTCACATGAACCATCTAATCTTAACTTTCTGTAAGATCAGACATAAATATATATAATTTTCAGTGGCAAATTCAGGTACAAATAAGTTTATGAGTGTAGAAAAGAAGAAAGACATCAATCTATCCTTGAAATATATTCCATATCTGAAAGAAAGCACATGGTAAAGATGGGCGTAGGTGCTCCATGGAGCGACCCTGGAACTATCCATGGAACCATTCATGCATGAAAGGTGCACCAGTCCACCCATTTTTCTAGTGCTGCTTTGGACAATATGCTCCAATGGATATAGTGGATCGACCCATATTTTTTTAAGCACATACATGCATTGCTTGCTGCACACAACTAATCAGGTGTGAAGTTGTCGCTGCAGTATGCATCCCCTTCCGGCACACCCCCTGGCTGCTCGAGTACCTAGCTCACCGTCAATGTTACGAGAGTGACCAAATCGACTAGTTAAAGATCCAGTGCAACAACATGGCGGAGCATGCTGGTGTCGGCAGCCGGTGATCAGCATTCAAGGTGCTCATCACCATGGTGTATACAAAGGGGTACAAAGGGGTGGATGGGATTACCTGACTCTACATGGTAGACTTTCGCTGAATGAAAAAAATAGACATGAGCAGAAAGTCTGAAACTTCACCAAATATTCAGACATAAGCACACTCCAGAGTGCAGAAGTGAAATAATCGAAAGCACCCAGAAGCTAAATTGCAGAAATGAGATGAATAAAATGTTTAACCCTAGAAAGCAAGAGAATAGCCATACAAAGGACGGTGGTTGGTGGGGTCGAGGGACGGTCGGGGTCTAGGCCTCGGGGACGCCCATGCGGCGGCCTGTGGGTGCTGCCGTGTTGCTCGCCTGGCCGCACCCCGTGCAGCGGGCGCTGGCCGCCTGGCCGTGTCCCATGCGCGTGTGGGCGCTACCGCGCTGGTGGCTTGGCCGCGCCCCGTGCGGTGGGCGCTGGCAGCGCAGGATGGACGGGGTCGGCAAGCACTGGCCGCCGGCCGGGGGAGGACGCTGGGCGGCTGCGGAGATGGATCGAGCACGGGGTGATGAGAAAACAGAAAGATTTCACACCAGAGAGATGGGTGGGGGTGGGATCTCGGAGCCTCACCTCGTCGGTGATCTGCGCCTGCGCTGCGGAATGAAGCCTCGCCTCTCTCTTGCCGGTGTGAATCACGCCGCCGATGGATTAGAGAGGAGTTGCGCAGGGTGGAGGGCAGGGGCAGCTGAGGTGGGAGCTGTGAGGATTAGAAGCTAGGTTTTCTTTGGGTCAATTCCTTTGGGCCTTACCGGCGGGACTGCTATTGGGCTGAATTTGTGTAAGCTTGTTCCTCTAGGTTTCTCCGTCCCAATCAATTTATTCGACCCGGATAACTCCATGGAGGCTGTTAGTGTTTTTTTAGGTTTGGAGGCTGTTAGTGTTCCACCAGCTCTCACAACCGCAAGAACCAATCGCCGCAAGTTCACAGTTCATCTTGCTCCCCTCGTCTTCTTCACCGAGAGCCAATCCCCTGCACGTGCCTTTGATAATATCCAAATCACAAGAGTTCACCCGCGAGAACACTTCGCGAAACTAGAGAGTAATCCTCCTATCCCACTGGCCAATTCACAGCAACCACACAAAATTATGAAATCAACACCTGCTGTCAGGTCTGTGAAATCAAGTCTCGCGTCATTACAAAGACAAACTGCCACAGGAATAGATTCCTAGTTCTGTAGGATCAGTGCAAAAGCTACAACAACAAGAAGAGTTGCTCAATATCTCTCACAAAGGCATATAAGGCTCACATACTCCTATGTAGCTAAGTGAGATATGTTCCTAGTTGTAAAAGATGTATAGTATCACTTTGTCGAAATCGTTTCAAACTTGTATAGGATAGTTATGGACCCAAAATATATTGTTGTGTGAATCTATGAAATTTTCTGATCAAGTTTTGCTATTATTGTAATTATATATAGAATTACTAAGGAATAAATGTGAAAATATCATACGGTGGCTAGAAAAATCTAAAAAGTTGCATAGACACAAGATTTTGGTGTATGAGCATCACATAAAAAATTCAAGTGATTTCGATAAAGAGTTGCTGAATATCCCTGACAAAGGCATATATGGTTCACATAGTCCTATGTAGCTAAGTGAGATATGTTCCTAGTTGTGAAAGATCTATAATATCACTTTGTCAAAATCATTTGAAACTTTTATGAGATGGTTATGGAACCAAAATATGTTGTTGTGTGAATCTATGGAATTTTCTAATCAAGTTTTGCTACTACTATAATTATGTATTGAATTACTAAGGAATAAATGTGAAAATATCATAAAGTGGCTATAAAAATATAAAAAGTTAAGTAGCCACATGATTTTGGTGTATGAGCGTCACATAAAAAATTCAAATGATTTCGAGAAAGAGTTGCTGAATATCCCTCACGAAAACATATATAGCTCACATAATCCTATATAGTTAAGTGAGATATGTTCCTAGTTGTGAAATATGTATAATATCACTTTGTCAAATTCGTTTGAAACTTTTATGAGATGGTTATGGAGCCAAAATATGTTGTTGTGTGCATCTATGGAATTTTCTGATCATGTTTTGCTATTACTGTAATTATTTATTGAATTACTAAGGAATAAACGTGAAAATATGATAAAGTCGCTAGAAAATTCTAAAAAGTTACGTAGCCACATGATTTTGGTGTATGAGCGTCACATAAAAAATTCAAATGATTTCGATAAAGAGTTGCTGAATATCCCACACGAAAACATACATAGCTCACATAGTCCTATGTTGTTAAGTGAGATATGTTCCTAGTTGTGAAAGATGTATAATATCACTTTTTCAAAATCATTTGAAACTTTTATGTGATGGTTATGGAGTCAAAATATGTTGTTGTGTGCATCTATGGAATTTTCTGATCAAGTTTTGCTATCACTGTAATTATTTATTAAATTACTAAGGAATAAATGTGAAAATATCATAAAGTGGATAGAAAAATTTAAAAATTTATGTAGACACATGATTTTGGTGTATGAGCATCACATAAAAAATTCAAGTGATTTCGATAAAGAGTTGTTGAATATCCCTCACAAAGACATATATGGCTCACATAGTCCTATGTTGCTAAGTGAGATATGATTGCTAATTTTTCTTCCAATCAACCAGCCATTCGTGTTGTGTCTTTTATTGGTACTAATCTTTTGCAGGATAGTAATGCCAAACCTTATGCATCTTTCGATAACGACGTCTCCAGAGATGCTGACAATTTGATGCGACATGACATGATACACATTTGGAAACATGGTGACATCCCTCCTCACAATTGTTTTGGTTTGCTTTATTTTCGCAACCCCGTTCTCCCTTGTGTTGTGCAGGATCGTTTTCACGTACACTCGATGTCGAGGACGACTTTTCTTCAAAAGGGGGAGAATGATGAGGACATGACACCCATGCATACGACCATGATTGGTGCATGGAATGGAGTAGAAGAAGTCCAGCAAGGGTGTCCAAGTCGAAGAGGAGGCACGAGGCTAATTCGGTTCGAGTCCCCAAGGTGGAGGCCCAAAAGAATTCAAGTTCGAGCCCAGTTCGGAGTCCAGGACCAGTGCGCACCAAAAATGACGCCCAGGTCGTATACGAAGTCGGTTTTGGACGTTCTTTATATGGATGGAAGCAGAATTTCATAAAGCTTCCAATGGCATCGGTTTCAGGCCAAAATTCGTCCTGAGTCAATAGGAATCGTTGAAAGAAGTTGATGTCCAGAATCTGCCAAGGTGCTGCGTCACCGGTTTGTTGGAACTTAAGCCCAAGTTGAGGGCGGCCCCCCATCCTAGGTCGCCCAACCCTAGGATGCCCCACCCTCATATACTCAGTAGCTGCCGCATTTAGAACTCGAGTTTTGTTTTACATCTAGTTTTAGCTACACCAGAACACGCACAAATACGTGCTATCCTCTGTGATTCAAAACTCCACCTTCGAGTGATAGTAAGATTGCTCGCCTCTTTTTCTTGTTCGTTCTTCGATTGCGTGCAGGAAACGATCTTTGTGATCAGGCTGACTTTGCACCAGCAAGGTTCGTAACCATCGGGAGTTGGTTCAGTAATTGCATTGGCGCTTCGAGTTCGCTCGTCGTAGTCAGATCGTCAGGGTCAACAACCACCAAATCGAAGTTATCTCCACTCACCGAAAGATCGGGCACTCCGCCTCTATCAAGTGGTATCAGCTTTCCAGGTTGATCGGTGAGTTTATCGAGTGTTTTTATTCCCTACAGTCCAAAAAAACCAAACAAAAATTTACTTTCAGGTTAGATCTTTGTCCCAACAACCTTTTTAGCCTCGCACATTCTTTTAATATTTTGCGTTATTGAATTTGTGTGCTTTACACTTCATTTGTTGCTGGTTACTTTGTGTTCTCTCTTTTTGTTTTCTTTCTTTCTAACCCTAGCCGCTGCGACCTTTTTCTCTGCTGCCGCCATCACCTCCTCCCGTTCACGTTTGCACCCCCTACCGCTTCTCGCAAGACCTTGATCGCGGTGCCGTGAGCCGCGTGCTGGTTTCCCCCGTGCGCCCCTCCTTCCTTCCTGCTTGTGTTGTTTTGGAAAGGAATCAAAAGAAAAAAAAGAGAAAGTAAAAAAAGCAATCAAAAAAGTAAAGAAAAGAAATAAAAAAAAGGACCACCCTGGGCACCCTCGAGAGCTCCTTGCTCGTGCTCGTGGTTGCACGCCTCCTGTTTTTTGTTTGTTTGTTTGGCAAGTAAAAAAAAGCTACAACACGCACGCGCTGATCGGGCCTCCTCCCTAGTTCACCACTTTCCCCTAGATCGCACCTGCCTTTTCCTGTGTTGTAGTCTTTTTGGAAAGTAAAAAAAAGATAGAAGAAACAAAAAAAGAGAAAATAGCATAGTACGTCTCATCGGTCTCTTCTGGGCAGACTCGGTGCCCTACCGGCGCACAGGACGCCTGGGCGTGGTGCACCCTGCCACCGCCTCTTCGTGTGCTTTTTTTTTCCTCTCATCTTGTTCCACTTTTACACTTTGTTTCCAGCAGTTTTTGTACGTGTTTTAGCACTATAATTCAACTTTGCATCTATTGGTATGTAAAAAGATGCAAAACTTATGTTTGGCGCCTGAATGCGCTACTTCGGGGTACTGAAGCTGCGAAGATGGTTTCGCAACAAAAGCATTCATTATACACCATTAGACCTAAAACGATGTTTGGGAGTGTTTCTGAGCATTTCGCAAACCTTCGGCATGTAAAAAGATGCAAAACATGTGTTTGGGGTGTGAATGCGGTATTTCGAGGCACCGAAGCTGCGAAAATGGTTTCGCAACAAAAGCATCCATTCTACACCATTAGACCTAAAATGATGTTAGGGAGTGTTCCGGGGCATTTTGCAAACCTTGGACATGTAAAAAAAATGCAAACCTTGAGTTTCGGGTCTGAATACACTATTTCGGAGTACCGAAGTTGCGAAAACGATTTCGCAACAAAAGCATCCATTCGACACCATTAGACCTAAAATGATGTTTGGGAGTGTTCCGGAGCATTTCGCAAACATTCAGAATATAAAATGATGCAAAACTTGTGTTTCATTCCTGAATGCGCTATTTCGAGGTACCAAAACTGTGAAACTTTTTTGCAACAAAATATTCAGCTCCATTAGATAGAAAATGATGTTTGGGAGTGTTTCTGAGCATTTCACATACTTTCAGCATCTAAAAAGATGCAAAACTTATGTTTGGTGCCTGAATGGGCTATTTCGGGGCTCCGAGCTGCGAAGATGGTTTCACAACAAAAGCATCCATTCTACACCAGTAGACCTAAAGCGATGTTTGGGAGTGTTCTGGAGCATTTCACAAACATTCGGCATGTAAAAAGATGTAAAACTTGTGTTTCGGGTCTGAATGCATTATTTCGGGGTACCGTAGTTGCAAAAATGGTTTCGTAACAAAAGCATCCATTCTAGACCATTAGACATAAAATGATGTTTGGGAGTGTTCCGAGGCATTTTGCAAACCTTCGGCATGTAAAAAGATGCAAAACTTGAGTTTTGGGTCTGAATGCATTATTTCGGGGTGCCCAAGTTGCGAAAACGGTTTCGCAACAAAAGCATTCATTCTACACCATTAGACCTAAAACGATGTTCGGGAGTGTTTCTGAGCATTTCACAAACCTTCGGCGTGTAAAAAGATGCAAAACTTGTGTTTGGGGCCTGAATGCGCTATTTCGGAGCTCCGAAGCTACGATAATGGTTTCTCAACAAAAGCATCCATTCTACACCATTAGACCTAAAACAATGTTTGGGAGTGTTTCTTAGCATTTCGCAAACCTTCGGCCTGTTAAAGGATGCAAAACTTGCGTTTCGGGCATGAATGCACTATTTCGAGGTACCAAAATTGTGCAACTGGTTTTGCAACAAACTGCTCCATTAGATACAGAACGATGTTTGGGAGAGTTTCTGAGTATTTCATAAACTTTTGCTATGTAAAAGATGCAAAACTTACGTTTGGCACGCTACTTCGGGGTACCGAAGCTGCGAAGATGGTTTCGCAACAAAAGCATCCACCATACACCATTAGACCTAAAACGATGTTTGGGAGTGTTTCTGAGCATTTCGCAAACCTTCGGCATGTAAAAAGATGCAAAACATGTGTTTGGGGTGTGAATGCGGTATTTCGAGGCACCGAAGCTGCGAAAATGGTTTCGCAACAAAAGCATCCATTCTACACCATTAGACCTAAAATGATGTTTGGAAGTGTTCTGGGGCATTTTGCAAACCTTCGACATGTAAAAAAATGCAAACCTTGAGTTTCAGGTCTGAATGCACTATTTCGGAGTACCGAAGTTGCAAAAATGGTTTCGCAACAAAAGCATCCATTCTACACCATTAGACCTAAAACGATGTTTGGGAGTGTTCCGGAGCATTTCGGAAATATTCAGAATTTAAAATGATGCAAAACTTGTGTTTCATTCCTGAATGTGCTATTTTGAGGCACCAAAATTGTGAAACTGGTTTTGCAACAAAATATTCTGCTCCATCAGATAGAAAATGATGTTTGGGAGTGTTTCTTAGCATTTCGCAAACCTTCGGCCTGTTAAAGGATGCAAAACTTGTGTTTCGGGCATGAATGCACTATTTCGAGGTACCAAAATTGTGCAACTGGTTTTGCAACAAAATATTCTGCTCCATTAGATACAAAACGATGTTTGGGAGAGTTTCTGAGCATTTCATATACTTTTGGCGTGTAAAAAGATGCAAAACTTGTGTTTGGGGCCTGAATGCGCAATTTCGGGGCTCCGAAGCTGCGATAATGGTTTCTCAACAAAAGCATCCATTCTACACCATTAGACCTTAAACGATGTTTGGGAGTGTTTCTAAGCATTTCGCAAACCTTCGCCATGTAAAAAGATGCAAAACATGTGTTTGGGGTGTGAATGCGGTATTTCGAGGCACCGAAGCTGCGAAAATGGTTTCGCAACAAAAGCATCCATTCTACACCATTAGACCTAAAATGATGTTTGGGAGTGTTCCGGGGCATTTGGCAAACCTTCGACATGTAAAAAAATGCAAACCTTGAGTTTCGGGTCTGAATGCACTATTTCGGGGTACCGAAGTTGCGAAAACGGTTTCGGAACAAAAGCATCCATTCTACACCATTATACCTAAAACGATGTTTGGAGTGTTCTGGAGCATTTCGCAAACATTCAGAATATAGAATGATACAAAACTTGTGTTTCATTCCTGAATGCGCTATTTCGAGGTACCAAAATTGTGAAACTGGTTTTGCAACAAAATATTCTGCTCCATCAGATAGAAAATGATGTTTGGGAGTGTTTCTGAGTATTTCACATACTTTCAGCATCTAAAAAGATGCAAAACTTATGTTTGGCGCCTGAATGCGCTATTTCGGGGCACCGAGCTGCGAAGATGGTTTCGCAAAAAAAGCATCCATTCTACACTAGTAGACCTAAAGCAATGTTTGGGAGTGTTCTGGAGCATTTCACAAACCTTCGGCATGTAAAAAGATGTAAAACTTGTGTTTCGGGTCTGAATGCATTATTTCGGGGTACCGTAGTTGAAAAAATGGTTTCGTAAGAAAAGCATCTATTCTACACCATTAGACATAAAACGATGTTTGGGAGTGTTCCGGGGCATTTTGCAAACCTTCGGCATGTAAAAAGATGCAAAACTTGAGTTTCGGGTCAGAATGCATTATTTCGGGGTACCCAAGTTGCGAAAAAAGTTTCGCAACAAAAGCATTCATTCTACACCATTAGACCTAAAACGATGTTCGAGAGTGTTTCTGAGCATTTCACAAACCTTCGGCGTGTAAAAAGATGAAAAACTTGTGTTTGGGGCCTGAATGCGCTATTTCAGGGCTCCGAAGCTGCGATAATGGTTTCTCAACAAAAGCATCCATTCCACACCATTAGGCCTTAAACGATGTTTGGGAGTGTTTCTTAGCATTTTGCAAACCTTCGGCCTGTTAAAGGATGCAAAACTTGTGTTTCGGGCATGAATGCACTATTTCGAGGTACCAAAATCTGGCAACTGGTTTTGCACCAAACTGCTCCATTAGATACAAAACGATGTTTGCGAGAGTTTCTGAGTATTTCAGTAAAAAGATGCAAAACATGTGTTTGGGGTGTGGATGCGGTATTTCGAGGCACCGAAGCTGCGAAAATGGTTTCGCAACAAAAGCATCCATTCTACACCATTTGACCTAAAATGATGTTTGGGAGTGTTCCGGGGCATTTTGCAAACATTCGACATGTAAAAAAATGCAAACCTTGAGTTTCGGGTCTGAATGCACTATTTCGGGGTACCGAAATTGCAAAAATTGTTTCGTAACAAACGCATCCATTCTACACCATTATACCTAAAACGATGTTTGGGAGTGTTCCGGGGCATTTTGCAAACCTTCGTCATGTAAAAAAAATGCAAAACTCGGGGTACCGAAGTTGCAAAAATGGTTTCGTAACAAAAGCATCCATTCTAAACCATTATACCTAAAACGATGTTTAGGATTGTTCCGCGGCATTTTGCAAACCTTCGACATGTAAAAAAAATGCAAAACTTGAGTTTTGGGTCTGAATGCACTATTTCGGGGTACCGAAGTTGCAAAAATGGTTTCGTAACAAAAGCATCCATTCTACACCATTATACCTAAAATGATGTTTGGGAGTGTTCCGGGGCATTTTGCAAACCTTCGGCAAGTAAAAAGATGCAAAACTTGAATTTCCGGTCTGAATGCATTATTTCGGGGTACCCAAGTTGCGAAAACGGTTTCGCAACAAAAGCATTCATTCTACACCATTAGACCTAAAATGATGTTCGGGAGTGTTTCTGAGCATTTCACAAACCTTCGACGTGTAAAAAGATGCAAAACTTGTGTTTGGGGCCTGAATGCGCTATTTCGAGGCTCCGAAGCTGCGATAATGGTTTCTCAACAAAAGCATACATTCTACACAATTAGACCTTAAACGATGTTTGGGAGTGTTTCTTAGCATTTCGCAATCCTTCGGCCTGTTAAAGGATGCAAAACTTGTGTTTTGGTCATGAATGCACTATTTCGAGGTACCAAAATTGTGCAACTGGTTCAACAAATTATTCTGCTCCATTAGATACAAAACGATGTTTGGGAGAGTTTCTGAGTATTTCATAAACTTTTGGTATGTAAAAAGATGCAATACTTATGTTTGGCGCCTGAATGCGCTACTTCGGTGTACCGAAGCTGCGAAGATAGTTTCGCAACAAAAGCATCCATTATACACCATTAGACCTAAAACGATGTTTGGGAGTGTTTCTGAGCATTTCGAAAACCTTCTGCATGTAAAAAGATGCAAAACATGTCTTTGGGGTGTGAATGCGGTATTTCGAGGCACTAAAGCTGCGAAAATGGTTTCGCAACAAAAGCATCCATTATACACCATTAGACCTAAAATGATGTTTGGGAGTGTTCCGGGGCATTTTGCAAACCTTTGACATGTAGAAAAATGCAAACCTTGAGTTTCGGGTCTGAATGCACTATTTCGGAGTACCGAAGTTGCGAAAATGGTTTCGCAACAAAAGCATCCATTGTACACCACTAGACCTAAAACGATGTTTGGGAGTGTTCCGGAGCATTTCGGAAAGATTCAAAATATAAAATGATGCAAAGCTTGTGTTTCATTCCTGAATGCGCTATTTCGAGGTACCAAAATTGTGAAACTGGTTTTGCAACAAAATATTCTGCTCCATCAGATAGAAAACGATGTTTGGGAGTGTTTCTGAGCATTTCACATACTTTCAATATCTAAAAAGATGCAAAACTTATGTTTGGTGCCTGAATGCGCTATTTCGGGGCACCGAGTTGCGAAGATGGTTTCACAACAAAAGCAACCATTCTACACCAGTAGACCTAAAGCGATGTTTGGGAGTGTTCTGGAGCATTTCACAAACCTTCGCCATGTAAAAAGATGTAAAACTTATGTTTCGGGTCTGAATGCATTATTTCGGGGTGTCGTAGTTGCAAAAATGGTTTCATAACAAAAGCATCCATTCTACACCATTATACCTAAAACGATGTTTGGGAGTGTTCCGGGGCATTTTGCAAACCTCCGGCATGTAAAAAGATGCAAAACTTGAGTTTCGGGTCTGAATGCATTATTTCGGGGTACCCAAGTTGTGAAAACGGTTTCACAACAAAAGCATTCATTCTACACCATTAGACCTAAAACGATGTTCGGGAGTGTTTCTGAGCATTTCACAAACCTTCGGCGTGTAAAAAGATGCAAAACTTGTGTTTGGGGCCAGAATGCGCTATTTCGGGGCTCCAAAGCTGCGATAATGGTTTCTCAACAAAAGCATCCATTCTACACCATTAGACCTTAAATGATGTTTGGGAGTGTTTCTTAGCATTTCGCAAACCTTCGGCCTGTTAAAGGATGCAAAACTTGTGTTTCAGGCATGAATGCACTATTTCGAGGTACCAAAATTGTGCAACTGGTTTTGCAGCAAAATATTCTGCTCCATTAGATAAAAAACGATGTTGGGGTGAGTTTCTGAGTATTTCAAAAACTTTTGGTATGTAAAAAGATGCAAAACTTATGTTTGGCGCCTGAATGTGCTACTTCGGGGTACTGAAGCTGCGAAGATGGTTTCGCAACAAAAGCATCCATTATACACCATTAGACCTAAAATGATGTTTGGGAGTGTTTCTGAGCATTTCGCAAACATTCGGCATGTAAAAAGATGCAAAACATGTGTTTGGGGTGTGAATGCGGTATTTCGAGGCACCGAAGCTGCGAAAATGGTTTCACAACAAAAGCATCCATTCTACACCATTAGACCTAAAATGATGTTTGGGATTGTTCCGGGGCATTTTGCAAACCTTCGACATGTCAAAAAAAAGAAAACCTTGAGTTTCGGGTATGAATGCACTATTTCAGAGTACCGAAGTTGCGAAAACGGTTTTGCAACAAAAGCATCCATTCTACACCATTAGACCTAAAATGATGTCTGGGAGTGTTCCGGAGCATTTCGCAAACATTCAGAATATAAAATGATGCAAAACTTGTGTTTCATTCCTGAATGCGCTATTTCGAGGTACCAAAATTGTGAAACTTGTTTTTTAACAAAATATTCAGCTCCATCAGATAGAAAATGATGTTTGGGAGTGTTTCTAAGCATTTCACATACTTTCAACATCTAAAAAGATGCAAAACTTATGTTTGGCGCCTGAATGCGCTACTTCGGTGTACCGAAGCTGCGAGGATGGTTTCGCAACAAAAGCATCCATTATACACCATTAGACCTAAAACGATGTTTGGGAGTGTTTCTGAGCATTTCGAAAACCTTCTGCATGTAAAAAGATGCAAAACATGTCTTTGGGGTGTGAATGCGGTATTTCGAGGCACTAAAGTTGCGAAAATGGTTTCGCAACAAAAGCATCCATTCTACACCATTAGACCTTAAACGATGTTTGGGAGTGTTTCTTAGCATTTTGCAAACCTTCGGCCTGTTAAAGGATGCAAAACATGTGTTTCGGGCATGAATGCACTATTTCGAGGTACCAAAATTGGGCAACTGGTTTTGCACCAAACTGCTCCATTAGATACAAAACGATGTTTGGGAGAGTTTCTGAGTATTTCAGTAAAAAGATGCAAAACATGTGTTTGGGGTGTGGATGCGGTATTTCGAGGCACCGAAGCTGCGAAAATGGTTTCGCAACAAAAGCATCCATTCTACACCATTTGACCTAAAATGATGTTTGGGAGTGTTCCGGGGCATTTTGCAAACATTCGACATGTAAAAAAATGCAAACCTTGAGTTTCGGGTCTGAATGCACTATTTCGGGGTACCGAAATTGCAAAAATTGTTTCGTAACAAACGCATCCATTCTACACCATTATACCTAAAACGATGTTTGGGAGTGTTCCGGGGCATTTTGCAAACCTTCGTCATGTAAAAAAAATGCAAAACTCGGGGTACCGAAGTTGCAAAAATGGTTTCGTAACAAAAGCATCCATTCTAAACCATTATACCTAAAACGATGTTTAGGATTGTTCCGCGGCATTTTGCAAACCTTCGACATGTAAAAAAAATGCAAAACTTGAGTTTTGGGTCTGAATGCACTATTTCGGGGTACCGAAGTTGCAAAAATGGTTTCGTAACAAAAGCATCCATTCTACACCATTATACCTAAAATGATGTTTGGGAGTGTTCCGGGGCATTTTGCAAACCTTCGGCAAGTAAAAAGATGCAAAACTTGAATTTCCGGTCTGAATGCATTATTTCGGGGTACCCAAGTTGCGAAAACGGTTTCGCAACAAAAGCATTCATTCTACACCATTAGACCTAAAATGATGTTCGGGAGTGTTTCTGAGCATTTCACAAACCTTCGACGTGTAAAAAGATGCAAAACTTGTGTTTGGGGCCTGAATGCGCTATTTCGAGGCTCCGAAGCTGCGATAATGGTTTCTCAACAAAAGCATACATTCTACACCATTAGACCTTAAACGATGTTTGGGAGTGTTTCTTAGCATTTCGCAATCCTTCGGCCTGTTAAAGGATGCAAAACTTGTGTTTTGGTCATGAATGCACTATTTCGAGGTACCAAAATTGTGCAACTGGTTCAACAAATTATTCTGCTCCATTAGATACAAAACGATATTTGGGAGAGTTTCTGAGTATTTCATAAACTTTTGGTATGTAAAAAGATGCAATACTTATGTTTGGCGCCTGAATGCGCTACTTCGGTGTACCGAAGCTGCGAAGATAGTTTCGCAACAAAAGCATCCATTATACACCATTAGACCTAAAACGATGTTTGGGAGTGTTTCTGAGCATTTCGAAAACCTTCTGCATGTAAAAAGATGCAAAACATGTCTTTGGGGTGTGAATGCGGTATTTCGAGGCACTAAAGCTGCGAAAATGGTTTCGCAACAAAAGCATCCATTATACACCATTAGACCTAAAATGATGTTTGGGAGTGTTCCGGGGCATTTTGCAAACCTTTGACATGTAAAAAAATGCAAACCTTGAGTTTCGGGTCTGAATGCACTATTTCGGAGTACCGAAGTTGCGAAAATGGTTTCGCAACAAAAGCATCCATTGTACACCACTAGACCTAAAACGATGTTTGGGAGTGTTCCGGAGCATTTCGGAAAGATTCAAAATATAAAATGATGCAAAGCTTGTGTTTCATTCCTGAATGCGCTATTTCGAGGTACCAAAATTGTGAAACTGGTTTTGCAACAAAATATTCTGCTCCATCAGATAGAAAACGATGTTTGGGAGTGTTTCTGAGCATTTCACATACTTTCAATATCTAAAAAGATGCAAAACTTATGTTTGGTGCCTGAATGCGCTATTTCGGGGCACCGAGTTGCGAAGATGGTTTCACAACAAAAGCAACCATTCTACACCAGTAGACCTAAAGCGATGTTTGGGAGTGTTCTGGAGCATTTCACAAACCTTCGCCATGTAAAAAGATGTAAAACTTATGTTTCGGGTCTGAATGCATTATTTCGGGGTGTCGTAGTTGCAAAAATGGTTTCATAACAAAAGCATCCATTCTACACCATTATACCTAAAACGATGTTTGGGAGTGTTCCGGGGCATTTTGCAAACCTCCGGCATGTAAAAAGATGCAAAACTTGAGTTTCGGGTCTGAATGCATTATTTCGGGGTACCCAAGTTGTGAAAACGGTTTCACAACAAAAGCATTCATTCTACACCATTAGACCTAAAACGATGTTCGGGAGTGTTTCTGAGCATTTCACAAACCTTCGGCGTGTAAAAAGATGCAAAACTTGTGTTTGGGGCCAGAATGCGCTATTTCGGGGCTCCGAAGCTGCGATAATGGTTTCTCAACAAAAGCATCCATTCTACACCATTAGACCTTAAACGATGTTTGGGAGTGTTTCTTAGCATTTCGCAAACCTTCGGCCTGTTAAAGGATGAAAAACTTGTGTTTCAGGCATGAATGCACTATTTCGAGGTACCAAAATTGTGCAACTGGTTTTGCAGCAAAATATTCTGCTCCATTAGATAAAAAACGATGTTGGGGTGAGTTTCTGAGTATTTCAAAAACTTTTGGTATGTAAAAAGATGCAAAACTTATGTTTGGCGCCTGAATGTGCTACTTCGGGGTACTGAAGCTGCGAAGATGGTTTCGCAACAAAAGCATCCATTATACACCATTAGACCTAAAATGATGTTTGGGAGTGTTTCTGAGCATTTCGCAAACATTCGGCATGTAAAAAGATGCAAAACATGTGTTTGGGGTGTGAATGCGGTATTTCGAGGCACCGAAGCTGCGAAAATGGTTTCACAACAAAAGCATCCATTCCACACCATTAGACCTAAAATGATGTTTGGGATTGTTCCGGGGCATTTTGCAAACCTTCGACATGTCAAAAAAAAGAAAACCTTGAGTTTCGGGTATGAATACACTATTTCAAAGTACCGAAGTTGCGAAAACTGTTTTGCAACAAAAGCATCCATTCTACACCATTAGACCTAAAATGATGTCTGGGAGTGTTCCGGAGCATTTCGCAAACATTCAGAATATAAAATGATGCAAAACTTGTGTTTCATTCCTGAATGCGCTATTTCGAGGTACCAAAATTGTGAAACTTGTTTTTTAACAAAATATTCAGCTCCATCAGATAGAAAATGATGTTTGGGAGTGTTTCTAAGCATTTCACATACTTTCAACATCTAAAAAGATGCAAAACTTATGTTTGGCGCCTGAATGCGCTACTTCGGTGTACCGAAGCTGCGAGGATGGTTTCGCAACAAAAGCATCCATTATACACCATTAGACCTAAAACGATGTTTGGGAGTGTTTCTGAGCATTTCGAAAACCTTCTGCATGTAAAAAGATGCAAAACATGTCTTTGGGGTGTGAATGCGGTATTTCGAGGCACTAAAGTTGCGAAAATGGTTTCGCAACAAAAGCATCCATTCTACACCATTAGACCTTAAACGATGTTTGGGAGTGTTTCTTAGCATTTTGCAAACCTTCGGCCCGTTAAAGGATGCAAAACATGTGTTTCGGGCATGAATGCACTATTTCGAGGTACCAAAATTGGGCAACTGGTTTTGCACCAAACTACTCCATTAGATACAAAACGATGTTTGGGAGAGTTTCTGAGTATTTTAGTAAAAAGATGCAAAACATGTGTTTGGGGTGTGGATGCGGTATTTCGAGGCACCGAAGCTGCGAAAATGGTTTCGCAACAAAAGCATCCATTCTACACCATTTGACCTAAAATGATGTTTGGGAGTGTTCCCGGGCATTTTGCAAACATTCGACATGTAAAAAAATGCAAACCTTGAGTTTCGGGTCTGAATGCACTATTTCGGGGTACCAAAATTGCAAAAATTGTTTCGTAACAAACGCATCCATTATACCTAAAACGATGTTTGGGAGTGTTCCGGGGCATTTTGCAAACCTTCGTCATGTAAAAAAAATGCAAAACTCGGGGTACCGAAGTTGCAAAAATGGTTTCGTAACAAAAGCATCCATTCTAAACCATTATACCTAAAACGATGTTTAGGATTGTTCCGCGGCATTTTGCAAACCTTCGACATGTAAAAAAAATGCAAAACTTGAGTTTTGGGTCTGAATGCACTATTTCGGGGTACCGAAGTTGCAAAAATGGTTTCGTAACAAAAGCATTCATTCTACACCATTAGACCTAAAACGATGTTCGGGAGTGTTTCTGAGCATTTCACAAACCTTCGCCGTGTAAAAAGATGCAAAACTTGTGTTTGGGGCCAGAATGCGCTATTTCGGGGCTCCGAAGCTGCGATAATGGTTTCTCAACAAAAGCATCCATTCTACACCATTAGACCTTAAACGATGTTTGGGAGTGTTTCTTAGCATTTGGCAAACCTTCGGCCTGTTAAAGGATGCAAAACTTGTGTTTCAGGCATGAATGCACTATTTCGAGGTACCAAAATTGTGCAACTGGTTTTGCAGCAAAATATTCTGCTCCATTAGATAAAAAACGATGTTGGGGTGAGTTTCTGAGTATTTCATAAACTTTTGGTATGTAAAAAGATGCAAAACTTATGTTTGGCGCGTGAATGTGCTACTTCGGTGTACCGAAGCTGCGAAGATGGTTTCGCAACAAAAGCATCCATTATACACCATTAGACCTAAAACGATGTTTGGGAGTGTTTCTGAGCATTTCGCAAACCTTCGGCATGTAAAAAGATGCAAAACATGTGTTTGGGGTGTGAATGCGGTATTTCGAGGCACCGAAGCTGCGAAATTGGTTTCGCAACAAAAACATCCATTCTACACCATTAGACCTAAAATGATGTTTGGGATTGTTCCGGGGTATTTTGCAAACCTTCGACATGTAAAAAAATGCAAACCTTGAGTTTCAGGTCTGAATGCACTATTTCGGAGTACCGAAGTTGCGAAAACGGTTTCACAACAAAAGCATCCATTCTACACCATTAGACCTAAAACGATGTTTGGGAGTGTTCCGGAGCATTTCGGAAACATTCAGAATATAAAATGATGCAAAACTTGTGTTTAATTCCTGAATGTGCTATTGCGAGGTACCAAAATTGTGAAACTGGTTTTACAACAAAATATTCTGTTCCATCAGATAGAAAATGATGTTTGGGAGTGTTTCTGAGCATTTCACATACTTTCAGTATCTAGAAAGATGCAAAACTTATGTTTGGTGCCTGAATGCGCTATTTCGGGGCACCGAGCTGCGAAGATGGTTTCACAACAAAAGGATCCATTTTACACCAGTAGACCTAAAGCGATGTTTGGGAGTGTTCTGGAGCATTTCACAAACCTTCGGCATGTAAAAAGATGTAAAACTTGTGTTTCAGGTCTGAATGCATTATTTCGGGGTACTGTAGTTGCAAAAATGGTTTCGTAACAAAAGCATCCATTCTACACCATTAGACATAAAACCATGTTTGGGAGTGTTCCGGGGCATTTCGCAAACCTTCGACATGTAAAAAAAATGCAAAACTTGAGTTTTGGGTCTGAATGCACAATTTCGGGGTACCGAAGTTGCAAAAATGGTTTCGTAACAAAAGAATCCGTTCTACACCATTATACCTAAAACGATGTTTAGGAGTGTTCCGGGGCATTTTGCAAACCTTCGGCATGTAAAAAGATGCAAAACTTGAGTTTCGGGTCTGAATGCATTATTTCGAGGTACCCAAGTTGCGAAAACGGTTTCGCAACAAAAGCATTCATTCTACACCATTAGACCTAAAACGATGTTCGGGAGTGTTTCTGAGCATTTCACAAACCTTTCGCGTGTAAAAAGATGCAAAACTTGTGTTTGGGGCCTGAATGCGCTATTTCGGGGCTCCGATGTTGCGATAATGGTTTCACAACAAAAGCATCCATTCTACACCATTAGACCTTAAACGATGTTTGGGAGTGTTTCTTAGCATTTCGCAAACCTTCAGCCTGTTAAAGGATGCAAAACTTGTGTTTCGGGCATGAATGCACTATTTCGAGGTACCAAAATTGTGCAACTGGTTTTGCAACAAACTGCTCCATTAGATACAAAATGATGTTTGGGAGAGTTTCTGAGTATTTCATAAACTTTTGATATGTAAAAAGATGCAAAACTTATGTTTGGCGCGCTACTTCGGTGTACCGAAGCTGCGAAGATGGTTTCGCAACAAAAGCATCCATTATACACCATTAGACCTAAAACGATGTTTGGGAGTGTTTCAGAGCATTTCGCAAACCTTCGGCACGTAAAAAGATGCAAAACATGTGTTTGGGGTGTGAATGCGGTATTTCGAGGCACCGAAGCTGCAAAAATGGTTTCGCAACAAAAACATCCATTCTACACCATTAGACCTAAAATGATGTTTGTGAGTGTTCCGGGGCATTTTGCAAACCTTCGACAGGTAAAAAAATGCAAACCTTGAGTTTCAGGTCTGAATGCACTATTTCGGAGTACCGAAGTTGCGAAAACGGTTTCACAACAAAAGCATCCATTCTACACCATTAGACCTAAAACGATGTTTGGGAGTGTTCCGGAGCATTTCGGAAACATTCAGAATATAAAATGATGCAAAACTTGTGTTTCATTCCTGAATGTGCTATTTCGAGGTACCAAAATTGTGAAACTAGTTTTACAACAAAATATTCTGCTCCATCAGATAGAAAATGATGTTTGGGAGTGTTTCTGAGCATTTCACATACTTTCAGTATCTAGAAAGATGCAAAACTTATGTTTGGTGCCTGAATGCGCTATTTCGGGGCACCGAGCTGCGAAGATGGTTTCACAACAAAAGCATCCATTTTACACCAGTAGACCTAAAGCGATGTTTGGGAGTGTTCTGGAGCATTTCACAAACCTTCGGCATGTAAAAAGATGTAAAACTTGTGTTTCGGGTCTGAATGCATTATTTCGGGGAACCGTAGTTGCAAAAATGGTTTCGTAACAAAAGCATCCATTCTACACCATTAGACATAAAACCATGTTTGGGAGTGTTCCGGGGCATTTCGCAAACCTTCGACATGTAAAAAAATGCAAACCTTGAGTTTTGGGTCTAAATGCACTATTTCGGGGTACCGAAGTTGCAAAAATGGTTTCGTAACAAAAGCATCCATTCTACACCATTACACCTAAAATGATGTTTGGGAGTGTTCCGGGGCATTTTGCAAACCTTCGGCATGTAAAAGATGCAAAACTTGAGTTTCGGGTCTGAATGCATTATTTTGGGGTACCCAAGTTGCGAAAACGGTTTTGCAACAAAAGCATTCATTCTACACCATTAGACCTAAAACGATGTTCGGGAGTGTTTCTGAGCATTTCACAAACCTTCAGCGTGTAAAAAGATGCAAAACTTGTGTTTGGGGCCTGAATGCGCTATTTCGGAGCTCCGAAGCTACGATCATGGTTTCTCAACAAAAGCATCCATTCTACACCATTAGACCTTAAACGATGTTTGGGAGTGTTTCTTAGCATTTCGCAAACCTTCGGCCTGTTAAAGGATGCAAAACTTATGTTTCGGGCATGAATGCACTATTTCGAGGTACCAAAATTGTGCAACTGGTTTTGCAACAAACTGCTCCATTAGATACAAAACGATGTTTGGGAGAGTTTTTGAGTATTTCATAAACTTTTTCTATGTAAAAGATGCAAAACTTATGTTTGGCGCGCTACTTTGGGGTACCGAAGCTGCGAAGATGGTTTCGCAACAAAAGCATCCATTATACACCATTAGACCTAAAATGATGTTTGGGAGTGTTTCTGAGCATTTTGCAAACCTTCGGCATGTAAAAAGATGCAAAACATGTGTTTGGGGTGTGAATGCAGTATTTCGAGGCACCGAAGCTGCGAAAATGGTTTCGCAACAAAAGCAACCATTCTACACCATTAGACCTAAAATGATGTATGCCAGCATTTCTGAGCATTTCGCAAACCTTCGGCATGTAAAAAGATGAAAAACATCTGTTTGGGGTGTGAATGCGGTATTTCGAGGCACCGAAGCTGCGAAAATAGTTACGCGACAAAAGCAACCATTCTACACCATTAGACCTAAAATGATGTTTGGGAGTCTTCCGGGGCATTTGCAAACCTTCGACATGTAAAAAAATGCAAACCTTGAGTTTCGGGTCTGAATGCACTATTTCGGAGTACCGAAGTTGCGAAAACGGCTTCGCAACAAAAGCATCCATTCTACACCATTAGACCTAAAACGATGTTTGGGAGTGTTTCTGAGCATTTCGCAAACCTTCGGCATGTAAAAAGATGCAAAACATGTGTTTGGGGTGTGAATGCGGTATTTCGAGGAACCGAAGCTGCGAAAATGGTTTCTCAACAAAAGCATCCATTCTACACCATTAGACCTTAAACGATGTTTGGGAGTGTTTCTTAGCATTTCGCAAACCTTCGGCCTGTTAAAGGATGCAAAACTTGAGTTTCGGGCATGAATGCACTATTTCGAGGTACCAAAATTGTGCAATTGGTTCAACAAATGATTCTGCTCCATTAGATACAAAACGATGTTTGGGAGAGTTTCTGAGTATTTTATAAACTTTTGGTATGTAAAAAGATGCAAAACTTATGTTTGGTGCCTGAATGCGCTACTTCGGGGTACCGAAGCTGCGAAGATGGTTTCGCAACAAAAGCATTCATTATACACCATTAGACCTAAACCGATGTTTGGGTGTGTTTTTGAGCATTTCGCAAACCTTCGGCATGTAAAAAGATGCAAAACATGTCTTTGGGGTGTGAATGCAGTATTTCGAGGCACCAAAGCTGCGAAAATGGTTTCGCAACAAAAGCATCCATTCTACACCATTAGACCTAAAATGATGTTTGGGAGTGTTCCAGGGCATTTTGCAAACCTTCGACATGTAAAAAAATGCAAACCTTGAGTTTCGGGTCTGAATGCACTATTTCGGAGTACCGAAGTGGCGAAAACGGTTTCGCAACAAAAGCATCCATTCTACACCATTAGACCTAAAACGATGTTTGGGAGTGTTCCGGAGCATTTCGGAAACATTCAGAATATAAAATGATGCAATACTTGTGTTTCATTCCTGAATGCGCTATTTCGAGGTACCAAAATTGTGAAACTGGTTTTGCAACAAAATATTCTGTTCCATCAGATAGAAAACGATGTTTGGGAGTGTTTCTGCACATTTCACATACTTTCAGCACCTAAAAAGATGCAAAACTTATGTTTGGTGCCTGAATGCGCTATTTTGGGGCACCGAGCTGCGAAGATGGTTTCACAACAAAAGCATCCGTTCTACACCAGTAGACCTAAAGCGATGTTTGGGAGTGTTCTGGAGCATTTCACAAACCTTCAGCGTGTAAAAAGATGTAAAACTTGTGTTTTGGGTCTGAATGCATTATTTCGGGGTATCGTAGTTGCAAAAATGGTTTCGTAACAAAAGCATCCATTCTACAGCATTATACCTAAAATGATGTTTGGGAGTGTTCCGGGGCATTTTGCAAACCTTCGGCATGTAAAAAGATGCAAAACTTGAGTTTCGGGTCTGAATGCATTATTTCGGGATACCCAAGTTGCGAAAACGGTTTCTCAACAAAAGCATTCATTCTACACCATTAGACCTAAAATGTTGTTCGGGAGTGTTTCTGAGCATTTCACAAACCTTAGGCATGTAAAAAGATGCAAAACTTGTGTTTGGAGCCTGAATGCGCTATTTCGGGGCTCCGAAGCTGCGATAATGGTTTCTCAACAAAGCATCCATTCTACACCACTAGACCTTAAATGATGTTTGGGAGTGTTTCTTAGCATTTCGCAAACCTTCGGGCTGTTAAAGGATGCAAAACTTGTGTTTCGGGCATGAATGCACTATTTCGAGGTACCAAAATTGTGCAACTGGTTCAACAAATGATTCTGCTCCATTAGATATAAAACGATGTTTGGGAGAGTTTCTGAGTATTTCATAAACTTTTGGTATGTAAAAAGATGCAAAACTTATGTTTGGCGCCTGAATGCGCTACTTCGGGGTACCAAAGCTGCGAAGATGGTTTCACAACAAAAGCATCCATTATACACCATTAGACCTAAAATGATGTTCGGGAGTGTTTCTGAGCATTTCGCAAACCTTCGGTATGTAAAAAGATGCAAAACATGTGTTTGGGGTGTGAATGCGGCATTATGAGGCACCGAAGCTGCGAAAATGGTTTCGCAACAAAAGCATCCATTCTACACCATTAGACCTAAAATGAAGTTCGGGAGTGTTTCTGAGCATTTCGCGAACCTTCGGTATGTAAAAAGATGCAAAACATGTGTTTGGTGTGTGAATGCGGTATTTCGAGGCACCGAAGCTGCGAAAATGGTTTCGCAACAAAAGCATCCATTCTACACCATTAGACCTAAAATGATGTTTGGGAGTGTTCCGGGGCATTTTGCAAACCTTCGACATGTAAAAAAATGCAAACCTTGAGTTTCGGGTCTGAATGCACTATTTCGGAGTACCGAAGTTGCGAAAACAGTTTCGCAACAAAAGCATCCATTCTACACCATTAGACCTAATATGATGTTTGGGAGTGTTCCGGAGCATTTCGCAAACATTCAGAATACAAAATGATGCAAAACTTGTGTTTCATTCCTGAATGCGCTATTTCGAGGTACCAAAATTGCGAAACTGGTTTTGCAACCAACTATTCTGCACCATCAGATAGAAAATGATGTTTGGGAGTGTTTCTGAGCATTTCACATACTTTCAGCATCTAAAAAGATGCAAAACTGATGTTTGGTGCCTGAATGTGCTATTTCGGGGCACCGAGCTGCGAAGATGGTTTCACAACAAAAGCATCCATTCTATACCATTAGACCTAAAGCGATGTTTGGGAGTGTTCTGGAGCATTTCAAAAACCTTCGGCATGTAAAAAGATGTAAAACTTGTGTTTCGGGTCTGAATTCATTATTTCGGGGTACCGTAGTTGCAAAAATGGTTTCGTAACAAAAGCATACATTCTACACCATTAGACATAAAACGATGTTTGGGAGTGTTCCGGTGCATTTTGCAAACCTTCGACATGTAAAAAAAATGCAAAACTTGAGTTTTTGGTCTGAATGCACTATTTCGGGGTACCGAAGTTGCAAAAATGGTTTCGTAACAAAGCATCCATTCTACACCAGTAGACCTAAAGCGATGTTTGGGAGTGTTCTGGAGCATTTCACAAACCTTCGGCATGTAAAAAGATGTAAAGCTTGTGTTTCGGGTCTGAATGCATTATTTCGGGGTATCGTAGTTGCAAAAACGGTTTCGTAACAAAAGCATCCATTCTACACCATTATACCTAAAATGATGTTTGAGAGTGTTCCGGGGCATTTTGCAAACCTTCGGCATGTAAAAAGATGCAAAACTTGAGTTTCGGGTCTGAATGCATTATTTTTGCGTAAATGGTTTCGCAACAAAAGCATTCATTCTACACCATTAGACCTAAAATGATGTTCGGGAGTGTTTCTGAGCATTTCACAAACCTTCGGCATGTAAAAAGATGCAAAACTTGTGTTTGGGGCCTGAATGCGCTATTTCGGGGCTCCGAAGCTGCGATAATGGTTTCTCAACAAAAGCATCCATTCTACACTATTAGACCTTAAACGATGTTTGGGAGTGTTTCTGAGCATTTCCCAAACCTTCGGCATGTAAAAAGATGCAAAACATGTGTTTGGGGTGTGAATGCGGTATTTCGAGGAACCGAAGCTGCGAAAATGGTTTCGCAACAAAAGCAACCATTCTACACCATTAGACCTAAAATGTTGTTTGGGAGTGTTCCGGGGCATTTTGCAAACCTTCGACATGTAAAAAAATGCAAACCTTGAGTTTTGGGTCTGAATGCACTATTTCGGGGTACCGAAGTTGCAAAAATGGTTTCGTAACAAAAGCATCCATTCTACACCATTATACCTAAAACGATGTTTGGGAGTGTTCCGGGGCATTTTGCAAACATTCGGCAAGTAAAAAGATGCAAAACTTGAGTTTCGGGTCTGAATGCATTATTTCGGGGTACCCAAGTTGCGTAAACGGTTTCGCAACAAAAGCATTCATTCTACAACATTAGACCTAAAATGATGTTCGGGAGTGTTTCTGAGCATTTCACAAACCTTCGGCATGTAAAAAGATGCAAAACTTGTGTTTGGGGCCTGAATGCGCTATTTCGGGGCTCCGAAGCTGCGATAATGGTTTCTCAACAAAAGCATCCATTCTACACCATTAGACCTTAAACAATGTTTGGGAGTGTTTCTTAGCATTTCGCAAACCTTCAGCCTGTTAAAGGATGCAAAACTTGTGTTTCGGGCATGAATGCACTATTTTGAGGTACCAAAATTGTGCAACTGGTTCAACAAATGATTCTGCTCCATTAGATACAAAACGATGTTTGGGAGAGTTTCTGAGTATTTCATAAACTTTTGGTATGTAAAAAGATGCAAAACTTATGTTTGGTGCCTGAATGCGCTACTTCGGGGTACCGAAGCTGCGAAGATGGTTTCGCAACAAAAGCATCCATTATACACCATTAGACCTAAAACGATGTTTGGGAGTGTTTTTGAGCATTTCGCAAACCTTCGGCATGTAAAAAGATGCAAAACATGCAAAACATGTCTTTGGGGTGTGAATGCGGTATTTCGAGGCACCAAAGCTGCGAAAATGGTTTCGCAACAAAAGCATCCATTCTACACCATTAGACCTAAAATGATGTTTGGGAGTGTTCCAGGGCATTTTGCAAACCTTCGACATGTAAAAAAATGCAAACCTTGAGTATCGGATCTGAATGCACTATTTCGGAGTACCGAAGTTGCGAAAACGGTATCGCAACAAAAGCATCCATTCTACACCATTAGACCTAAAACGATGTTTGGGAGCCTTCCGGAGCATTTCGGAAACATTCAGAATATAAAATGATGCAATACTTGTGTTTCATTCCTGAATGTGCTATTTCGAGGTACCAAAATTGTGAAACTGGGTTTGAAACAAAATATTCTGCTCCATCAGATAGAAAACAATGTTTGGGAGTGTTTCTGCACATTTCACATACTTTCAGCACCTAAAAAGATGGAAAACTTATGTTTGGTTCCTGAATGCGCTATTTTGGGGCACCGAGCTGCGAAGATGGTTTCACAACAAAAGCATCCGTTCTACACCAGTAGACCTAAAGCGATGTTTGGGAGTGTTCTGGAGCATTTCACAAACCTTCAGCATGTAAAAAGATGTAAAACTTGTGTTTTGGGTCTGAATGCATTATTTCGGGGTATCGTAGTTGCAAAAATGGTTTCGTAACAAAAGCATCCATTCTACACCATTATACCTAAAACGATGTTTGGGAGTGTTCCGGGGCATTTTGCAAACCTTCGGCATGTAAAAAGATGCAAAACTTGAGTTTCGGGTCTGAATGCATTATTTCGGGATACCCAAGTTGCGAAAACGGTTTCTCAACAAAAGCATTCATTCTACACCATTAGACCTAAAATGATGTTCGGGAGTGTTTCTGAGCATTTCACAAACCTTAGGCATGTAAAAATATGCAAAACTTATGTTTGGAGCCTGAATGCGCTATTTCGGGGCTCCAAAGCTGCGATAATGGTTTCTCAACAAAGCATCCATTCTACACCACTAGACCTTAAACGATGTTTGGGAGTGTTTCTTAGCATTTCGCAAACCTTCGGGCTGTTAAAGGATGCAAAACTTGTGTTTCGGGCATGAATGCACTATTTCGAGGTACCAAAATTGTGCAACTGGTTTTGCAACAAAATATTCTGCTCCATTAGATAAAAAATGATGTTTGGGAGAGTTTCTGAGTATTTCATAAACTTTTGGTATGTAAAAAGATGCAAAACTTATATTTGGCGCCTGAATGCGCTACTTCGGGGTACCAAAGCTGCGAAGATGGTTTCACAACAAAAGCATCCATTATACACCATTAGACCTAAAATCATGTTCGGGAGTGTTTCTGAGCATTTCGCAAACCTTCGGTATGTAAAAAGATGCAAAACATGTGTTTGGGGTGTGAATGCGGTATTTCGAGGCACCGAAGCTGCGAAAATGGTTTCGCAACAAAAGCATCCATTCTACACCATTATACCTAAAATGATGTTTGGGAGTGTTCCGGGGCATTTTGCAAACCTTCGACATGTAAAAAAATGCAAACCTTGAGTTTCGGGTCTGAATGCACTATTTCGGAGTACCGAAGTTGCGAAAACGGTTTCGAAACAAAAGCATCCATTCTACACCATTA
This sequence comes from Cenchrus fungigraminus, assembly GCA_036936925.1. NCBI lineage: Eukaryota > Viridiplantae > Streptophyta > Magnoliopsida > Poales > Poaceae > Cenchrus > Cenchrus fungigraminus. Next base: position 84,643,325 of record CM072779.1, on the reverse strand, counting down.
GACCTAAAATGATGTTTGGGAGTGTTTCGGAGCATTTCGCAAACATTCAGAATATAAAATGATGCAAAACTTGTGTTTCATTCCTGAATGCGCTATTTCGAGGTACCAAAATTGTGAAACTGGTTTTGCAACCAACTATTCTGCACCATCAGATAGAAAACGATGATTGGGAGTGTTTCTGAGCTTTTCACATACTTTCAGCATCTAAAAAGATGCAAAACTGATGTTTGGTGCCTGAATGCGCTATTTCGTGGCACCGAGCTGCGAAGATGGTTTCACAACAAAAGCATCCATTCTACACCATTAGACCTAAAGCGATGTTTGGGAGTGTTCTGGAGCATTTCAAAAACCTTCGGCATGTAAAAAGATGTAAAACTTGTGTTTCGGGTCTGAATGCATTATTTCGGGGTACCGTAGTTGCAAAAATGGTTTCGTAACAAAAGCATCCATTCTACACCATTAGACATAAAACGATGTTTGGGAGTGTTCCGGGGCATTTTGCAAACCTTCGACATGTAAAAAAAATGCAAAACTTGAGTTTTTGGTCTGAATGCACTATTTCGGGGTACCGAAGTTGCAAAAATGGTTTCGTAACAAAGCATCCATTCTACACCATTATACCTAAAATGATGTTTGGGAGTGTTCCGGGGCATTTTGCAAACCTTCGGCATTTAAAAAGATGCAAAACTTGAGTTTCGGGTCAGAATGCATTATTTCGGGGTACCCAAGTTGCGAAAAGGGTTTCGCCACAAAAGCATTCATTCTACACCATTAGACCTAAAACGATGTTCGGGTGTGTTTCTGAGCATTTCACAAACCTTCGGCATGTAAAAAGATGCAAAACTTGTGTTTGGGGCCTGAATGCGCTATTTCGGGGCTCCGAAGCTGCTATAATGGTTTCTCAACAAAAGCATCCATTCTACACCATTAGACCTTAAACGATGTTTGGGAGTGTTTCTTAGCATTTCGCAAACCTTCGGGCTGTTAAAGGATGCAAAACTTATGTTTCGGGCATGAATGCACTATTTCGAGGTACCAAAATTATGCAACTGGTTTTGCAACAAAATATTCTGCTCCATTAGATACAAAACGATGTTTGGGAGAGTTTTTGAGTATTTCATAAACTTTTGGTATGTAAAAAGATCCAAAACTTATGGTTGGCGCCTGAATGCGCTACTTCGGGGTACCGAAGCTGCGAAGATGGTTTCGCAACAAAAGCATCCATTATACACCATTAGACCTAAAACGATGTTTCGGAGTGTTTCTGAGCATTTCGCCAACCTTCAGCATGTAAAAAGATGCAAAACATGTGTTTGGGGTGTGAATGCTGTCAGGGGGTGAGACCTGGACAGATCTGCTAGGGGGCTGCCCTAGTGGTTTGCAGGTTAATGGAGGATCGGGACCTAAGAGCGTAGGTGGTCATGCACGTGGTGCACACGGAGCTAGGCGAGTATGGCGGCGAAGGACTGCGAGACAAGGGTTTATACTGGTTCAGGCCTCCAGAGAGTAAAACCCTACGTCCAGTTGTGGTGGATTATATGAGGATGAAGATCATGAGTTCCCGTGCATGGAGCCCTAGGCCGCCTTATATGGGGAGGACGGGCTAGGGTTTGCATGCGCAGGTCGGTTGACCCGTGTCGGGGTCGGTTACAACTGTGGGAAGCTTATCTCCCGGATTACAAGGAGTATCCCATGATACTCGGAGCTACAGGCGGCGGCGCGCCAGGTCACCGTGTCTTGTCTTGCACGCCAAGGCTTCGCGGGTCTTTTGGGAGCTTGATCAGGTCGCTGGGCCCACTTGTAAGGTCGGCGAGTCTTCTGGGAGGTCGGGTCCACTTGGCCGGTGGGGACCCATGGGTACCCATGTCTCTCAAGCCCCGATCGACGTGTAGGCGTAGCGGCCGAGGCGAGGTCGTGTCGAAGAGCAGCAGAGGTGCGGCACCGTCGAGGTTGTGAAGGGTGCACGGGGATCAAAAAGGAAAGAAACCCCTCCGATGCGCGCACGAAGTTGAACGTCGAGCTTCTGGGTCGAAGGACCATAAGGTCGAAGTGAAGACGAGGCATAGATCTTGCAGAACCGCCGACCTGACCTGAATCAGGAATGTTGTAGTAGCAGTTACGACCTTCAGAAAGGTCAACAAGCCTACCAAGGGTAGGTCGAGTAGAGATGTGATGGAAGCAGGCTTCCATTAGGTCGAGGCGACCCAAAGAAAATAGGGCGTCGAAGACGCACTAGTGTAGTAGCCCCCGAGCAGTAAAGCGACCAGTATGGCCTGTTTGATGCTCCAAAGAAGAAGAAGAAGAATTAGCCGAACCTACGACCTTCTGCTTAGGAAACTGACGCTCTTGTAGGGTCGAAGCTAGAGGACAAGAGCTCCAGAATCTTTGCAGAGGGTAGCAGGCGACAGGTCTGTCATAACCAGAGTCACAAGTGCACTGTACGGTCACGGGCCAGCATACTCATGAAGCACAGGTTACTGCCATCCGCAAAAGACAAAGGTGCCTCAGTGTGCAGTCAGGTAGGGGTCAGGCGCGCCGATGCCTTTTCACAGGCGAACAGTGACCTCGTGCTCCACGAGGGTACAGTGTCTTCGAGGATAAGGACACCACGCAAGTTGGTCTTGCGAGTAAGACTGAATGCAGATGCCTATTGGTATAAATAGGTGCCCAAGGCTTGAAGCAAACCGCACTAATCTTCAAAGGGGATCCAAGATGACCCAGTGTAGTAATATTGCCACGCCGTGGGCTTGTGTCCGCCCACCAGAGTGTAGAGGTGATGTAGTTCATGCTTGGAGCTAGAAGAATGCTTGCGAGGCTTGAAGAACTCGATTGGCCTCTTCTCCCAGCCACACCGAGGAGCCCGGAAGGAGTATGAAGCAGCAGTTGCATCGTTAGCCCTGACACTTTCAGGCTTGATGTGATGCTGGTGAGCACCGCGCTCCACCCGGTGAGGTTGGTGTTAAAGCTCGGACCTTCTGCAATCTTGCGGCGAAGCTCAGACTTGGTGCTGGGCACCGCAGGAGACCGGTTGGTGTGCGAGTAGAGGTGGCTGTGTGGCAGCTGCCTCCACAGTGGCTGTAGAGGTCATCGAGTAGGTCCTGAAGCCAGAAGAAAGCTTGCGACAAGCCTCATTAGTGTAGATTGAGTCGTAAGCACTTTGGAAGGTAATTCGGGACCTTTAAGATCTTTGTATCTTGTAATTTGGCCAAGGGCCAAACTCCTTGTGGCTTATGAAGCTGTAAATATAGCTTTGCATGAGTAGTGTCATGGCTTTAGTAGTTTGTAAGGGCGCCCGGGCTGCAGTGGTACGGATACCAAGGTCCCAGCAGGGCTGTAATAGCACGTCGACGTTCAGGAGGCCTTCCGTAGAGACAAGGGACCCGTGTCGACCTGGGTCGGCACGGCCGTTGTGTAGTGACACAACGTAGGTAGTCAACCTGAAAAATCCTAGGTCTTTAAACGACCTAGAAGGCAGCATGGCCTTAGCAACCTCGGGGAGGTGCTACTTGACCAAGAGGTTGCCAACGGGCAGTGGAGCCATTAAGCACGGGGCCGTTGGTGCAGCCATTTAAGGCAACGTTAATAGGTAGCAGGACCTTAGCGACCTCGAGGAGGTGCTACTTGACCCGGAGGTCGTTAATAAGTAAATATGGGTATGAACCCGTGATTGAAGACTAGGGTGACCTACCAAGCGGTAGTCCCTGTCGACCTTGTGAAGGTAATGTTGTAGACCCGGAGGTCGTTAGAGGCCAAGAAGCCTTGAAGAAAATGATTGGGAGGGGGCTTGAAGTAAGGCGTAGCGAGTCCATGGACACCGGGCCATTGGGCAGAAAACCAACGGGCATGGATTCCCGCACGGCTCGAGCCGTCACTGCCTGTAGTCGTTAGGCCGAAAGAGCCGTTAGGCAATGTATCCGTTGGCTCGCCGGTGATGTCACTGAATCTGAGGGGACGTTTAGGGTGCCGCGGCCCACCACACTGAGGTGGCCCAGTTATAAAAGGCCAAGTGAAGGGCTGAGGACCCCACTCGCTTCCATTCCCCGCAGCAGCTAGGGTTTCCAATCCGCCGCCAGAAGCTCTAGCGCATAGATTCGCCGGCGCCGCCGTGCTTAGATCGACCGCACCCAGCGCCGCTGTATGCGCCAAAAGTCCCTGGTGGTGTTTAGAGCTAGATCCACCAGCTTCGAGGAAGAGGAAATGGCCCCAGAGCTTGCACCGGCCCCGGAGAAGGTGTGGGAGCACTCGACGGTGACGGAGGCGCAACTCAAGGAGCTGGTGGAGCGCAGGCTGCTGAAGCCCAGGGAGTAGGTGGGCTGGAGGCCCGCCGCTGGCGAAACATTCCCCTCCGAGGGAACTGGGGAGACCGTCGCCTTCGTCTCGTATGTCGAGCGCGGCTTTGGGGTCCCGGCGGGCGACTTATTCCGCGGGCTTCTCCACTTCTACCGCATCGACCTAGTGGATCTCGTCCCCAACGCCATCACCACGGTATCCTCGTTCATCCACCTTTGCGAGGCGTACATGGGGATACCGCCACATTTCGACCTGTGGCGGTATTTCTTCGAGGTGAAGAAGACGGGGAAGAATGGCGTTGTCGGCGCCGTCGGCTTCATGCTACGCCGCCACATGAAGACGGTGTACATCGTCACGGAGCTATCGAACAACACCCAAGGCTGGAGGCGGGGCTGGTTCTACATCGACAACCCCAAACCAACACTGGCAACCAGGTCGGGGCTCGCGCCAGTCCCTGTGCCAAAGTGGTCCAACCAGCTAACATCGCGGGAGATGGATGCCATCAAGCCGCTGCTGGAGGACCTCAAGACATGTAAGGAAGAAGGGCTGACCGGCGGGGCGGTGGCCATCAGTTTCAGCTGGAGGCTGCTGCAGCCGATCCAAGATCGGGTGGACCCCGCCTACGAGTACTGGGGCCAGACCGACGCAACCCGTGTGGCTCAGCGCAAGGTCTCCAAGGAGGAGATGGTGGCACGAGTGAGGGAGCTCTTCAATGGGGTGATCCGGAACCGGACGTGCCCCAAGGCATTTTCCCTCAAGCGGCCCGCCGAAGTGGTACGTCGCCGATCGACCTTAATTCCTTTCCTGTTTTTGTATTCCCCTGTTTCTAAGGCGAAGGTCTCCTGTTGCAGGGTCGTGAGGGCTTGTTCTGGAGCCCGGCTCTGCTCGTGGATGAGGGCGAGCGCAGTTTTAAGGTCCGGGCGGCGGAAGACGTGCAGGCTCCGCCACCGGAGTTATTGGAGAACTACCTCTCCGACTCGTCGGAGGGTAGTGATGAAGAAGATCCGCCTGTGGTGAGCTCCGCGCCGATGACTCGTCGTACGCGGCAGGCCACCACTAAGATCCCGGCGCACAAGGGCGTCAAGATCATCTCCGCCACCATCGAGGCGGAGAAGAAGAAGAGGAAGAGGAAGGACGTCACTGCATCATCGGAGACGGCAATGACTAACACCGAGGTCGTCTTCGAGGACCATGACAATGCGGGGTCGCGCGACGTCGCCGGAGGGTCGGGCGACACAGCAGCCGTAGGAGAAAGCAATGCCCCGCCCGTGGTTATTGGTGAGCAGCAACAAAAGCCGAGCGCGCAGGGCGTGAGCGACCAAGGGTCGCAAAAGAAGCCAAAGCGGGTGCCGCCCAGGCCGATGTCGATGAAGCTGAAGACCGGCAGCGGGTATGTTGTTGAGCTTGATTTATGTTGTTCTTCATCTTTACAACTCTGTTGAGTAGGTCGGTGCTGACGAACATGTGCACCTTGGGCAGGGGGACTCCTGCTGCTTCTGGTTGCAGCAAGAATGCCTCAGGTCAAGAGGCCTTTGGACGGAAGGTCGAGAAGTTGCCGGCCGGGCAGTCGCCCGCGACCTCAGGTGGGGATTTTACCAGTAAGCCCCTGAGATCGTGGATACAACACCGTCGGCGGCAGCCAAGGTCGCTGCGGAGAGTGCACAGCAGGAGGAGGGCCCGCGCCAGTAATACCCACCTGAGTCAAGTCTGCCGCGGACGCGGGAGGCGGAAACCAGAGGTGGAAGCGGGGAAGCCGAACAGCAACCCTACCTCTATGCCGGTACTCCGTGGGAGGACGACGTCTGGGCCGACGCCAAAGACCTTGATGACTTCAAGGCGGTGCAGGCGACCATCACGGAGGCGGCGAAGACCATCGGCAGGACGCTCATGGTGAGCTGGTATTACCTTTGGGGCTGCATCTTAGGTTTGCCCAGGCGCAATGTTTTGACGATCTTGATGTGGTGTTGCAGACTCTTGCCGAGCGCTCACAGAAGAGGGCGAACCTGCTAACAGAGGGCGCCAAGCTTCACGCGGAGCTGGCCACGACTCGGGAGGCCATGCTTCAGGCCAAGACTGAGGCCGCGAAGGAAATAAGGAGCCTCAAGGATGAGGCGATCTTGAAGGACCAGGCCATCGAGGCCTTGAAGCGGGAGCTTGAAGCTACAAAGCTGAAGGCGAAGGAAGCAGAGGACGATCTGAAGAACGCCACCGCAGGTACGTCGAGGGACGCCCGTTTGGTCTTTTTTGTTTAGCCGTCGGGGTGACACGCGCTCGACCTCGGCACTTGCAGAGGCCAAGAAGAGGGAGACTGCCTTGAAGAAGGACCTCAAGGTGTCGAAGGAGCAGGTGAAGGTCCTCAAGGAGAAGCACAAGGAGGTCGTCGCTAGTGAGTCTTACTTCACCCGTAAAGCTGCTTATGAATTTGGGGCGCGCAGGGATCTAGAGATCGACCTTGGCCGGGCGATGCAAACCCTTATTGATCATCAAGAGATGACTGCAGATCTGGAGAAGGAGCTGGATGACCTCAAGGAGGCCGCTGAGTACCTTGTCGATGTGTACGCCCCTAAGGTCGAGGGCGATCCACAAGGGCTCGTCGGGCGGTTGGAGGGCGCGGTAGGTCACATAAAGAACTTGCTGATGGACGGCGGCAAGCTCACCGCTGCTACCGCGCTGGCCACGGTGAAGCACCATGAGCCGTCGTTCGACCTTGAGAAGGTCAAGGAGGAGCTGGAGTTGGTGGAGCTGGTGGCCAGCGAAGAGATTCAGGCCGCCGCGGAGGATATCATGAAGAAAATAGACCTATAGACGTAGCTCAGAACTGGCAAACAGTTAGTAACAATGGGTCATGGACCCTTTTGATGTAATAAAAACGTTGCATGAATGAAAAAGGCATGTCCCATGATCCCTTATTTGACTTTGTATACTCTTTATAAGAACGCAAAGGTAACGAAGTTGCGAGACCCCTTTTCCTCCGCTAACCCAACTCAGTGGAGGAACGGCTTACCGACCACACAGCTCGACGTTGGAGGCTTAAGTGCGGCCGGCGCGCGGAGGGGGTCGGGGACCCAAGAGCAAGCAACCTCACGACCTAGAAATACTTATAAAATGCATAAGAAGCTGTGGTAGGGGAACACTAGTAGAGAGAGAGGTGAAAACCCCATGTCGAGCGACCTTTAGATTGGCAAAGCCAAGCCCCCGAGCGTGAAGGGCCGAGCTTAAAGCCAAGCCCCCGAGCGTGAAGGGTTGGGTTTTAGGCCAAGCCGCCGAGTGTGCCGAAGGGGAGGGGTGAACAGAAAACAAGCAAGTTGAAAGAGAAAACTTTATATTTATATATTGTATTACAAAGGTAAAGAGTACATAGCTTTATTATGATCCAAGGCTCCTAAGGGTAGAAGCGACGCAAGTGCTCAATGTTCCAGGGGTTAGGAACACCCTGGCCATCAGCCCATTGGAGGCGATAGGTCGCCGGTCCAATGACCTCCTTAACTATGAAGGGGCCTTCCCAAGGCGCAGAGAGCTTGTGCATATCCTTGGTGTTCTGGATCCACCGCAAGACTAGGTCGCCAACGTTGAAGGAACGTTCCCGCACATTGCGGTCGTGGTAGCAACGTAGCTGCTGCTCGTGGTGAGTGTGGCGCATGAGCGCAGCCACACGGTGTTCCTCGACGCTGTCGAGGTCGAGCCGGCGTGTTTGCTCCACTTCTCCTTCGTCGAAGTGCTGGATGCGAGGAGCACCGAAGGCCACATCGGTGGGGAGGATAGCCTCTGATCCATAGACCAGGAAGAAGGGTGAGTACCCTATAACCGAGCTGACCTGGGTCCTGAGACCCCAAAGGACGTGAGGGAGCACTGAGAGCCACCTGGTGGTGTAAGGCGCTGAGCTGTCGAAGATACTGTCTTTTATGGCCTGTAGAACCACGCTGTTGGCCCGCTCTACCTGGCCGTTGCACCGCGGGTGTGCCACCGAGGAGTAGTATACCTCGATCAGGCTGTCTTGACAGAAGTCCCAAAATTTGGCTCTTGTGAAGGACGTGCTAAGGTCGGTGACAATCCTATTTGGCACCCCAAAGCGATGGGTGATCTCCTCGATGAATTTGGCCGCCTCTTTCGACGTGACGCTGGATACAGGGCGGACCTCGATCCACTTGGTGAACTTATCCACCGCCACGAGTATGTGCTTATAGCCGTCAGGGGCGGTCTTGAAAGGTCCCACAGAGTTGAACCCCAAACTGTGAAGGGCCACGACGGAGGGATGGTCCTAAGGGCCTGAGCCAGGAGGTGCTGCTGCTTAGCGAAGAACTGGCACCCCTTGCAACGACGTACAAGTTCTTGGGCATCAGCTAAGGCCGTGGGCCAGTAGAAGCCAGACCTGAAGGCCTTGCCTACCAGGTTGGAAGAGGCGGCGTGGTTGCCGCACTCACCACCGTGGATCTCGTCCAAGAGCCTGAGGCCCTCGGATCGCAGGATGCACCTCATCAGTACTCCGGTGGAGGCGGATCTCCGGTAGAGTTCCTTGCCGATGATGACGTAGTTGGCGCTACGCCTCGTGATCTTTTCTTGCTCTGCCTTGTCCTCAGGTAATCGGTGCTCGAGGAGGAAGGAAATGAAGTCGAGGTGCCAGTCATCTTCTGCGTCGATCATGAGGATCTCGCGACCTTTAGGCGAGGTAAGCTCGTCATCAGGCGACTCTGGGTCAGGGATGAGCTTGATGGACGGCTTGCGTAGGTCCTGGACGAACACACCGACCGGAACCAGTGCGCGCTTGGAGCCAAGCTTGTAGAGGACATCCGTGGCGACATTGTTGTTGCGGCAGATGTGGTGGAACTCGAGCCCTTCGAAATGACGCTCGAGCTTGCGCACCTCGGCACAGTATGCATCCATCGTATCCTTCCTAGCTTCGGAGTCCTTGCTGACTTGGTCGATGACAACCTTGGAGTCGCCGTAGGCCAGGAGGCGCTTGATCCCGAGGGAGACGGCGATGCGGAGCCCGTGGATGAGGGCCTCGTACTCGGCACCGTTGTTGGACACCTTGTAGTGGATCTGCAGGACGTACTTGAGGTAGTCGCCCTTAGGGGAGATGAACAAGACGCCCACGCCTACTCCTTCGAGGTTCAGGGAACCATCGAAGTACATCTTCCAATGCTCAGGTCGCTCCGGCGGCGGAGGCTGCTGGATCTCTGTCCACTCCAAGATGAAGTCTGCGATGACTTGGGACTTGATGGCCTGCCTGGGGCAGAACTCTAGGTCGAACTCGCCTAGTTTGATAGACCACTTGACGATGCGCCCAGAGGTGTCACGACTCCGTAGGATCTCACTAAGGGGAAAGGCCGAGACGACCTTGATCTTGTGGGATTGGAAGTAGTGCCAGAGCTTTCGCGAAGTCATGAGTAGCGCGTAAAGCATCTTCTAGGGCTGGCTGTACCTGGTCTTGCTGTCAGACAGGACCTCGCTGACGTAGTAGATAGGTCGCTGGACGGGGTAAGGTCGCCCCTCTTCAGGTCGCTCAGCCACCAGGACGGCGCTGACCACCTGGGTGGTCGCCGAGATGTAGAGCAGTAAGGGCTCCTTGGGCGCCGGGGGCACCATCACCGGGGGCGTCGTGAGGAAGGTCTTGAGTTGCTCAAGAGCTTGGTCCGCCTCCTCGGTCCAGGCGAACTTGTCCACCTTTTAGCAGCTTGAAGAAGGGCAGGCCTTTCTCTCCGAGCTTGCTGATGAATCGGCCTAAGGCCGCCATCATGCCCGTGAGCTTCATGACGTCCTTCTTGCCAGTAGGTCGCTTCATCTTGAGGATGGCATCCATCTTGGTGGGATTGGCTTCGATGCCCCGGTTGCAGACCATGAAGCCCAGGAGCTTGCCGGACGGGACACCGAAGACGCACTTCTCTGGATTGAGTTTCTAGTGGTAAGTGCGGAGGTTGGCGATGGTCTCTGCGAGGTCAGCTATGAGCTTGTCCTCGTGAGTGGTCTTGACGACCACATCGTCAACGTAGGCTTCTACGTTCTTGCTGATCTGGCTGGCCAGACACTTCTATATTGCCTTCTGATAGGTCACGCCAGCGTTCTTGAGGCCGAAGGTCATGGTTGTATAGCAGTAGATGCTATGGGGCGTTATGAACGCTGTTTTGTCTTGGTCGGAGACCTTCAGGGCTATCTGGTGATACCCTGAGTAACAGTCGAGGAAGCAGAGAAGGACGCTCCCGGCCGTGATGTCCACGACCTGGTCGATACGCGGAAGAGGGAAGGGGTATTTAGGGTAGTGCCTGTTGAGATCGGTGTAGTTGATACACATTCTCCATTGACCGGTTTTCTTTGGTACAAGAACCGGGTTGGCGAGCCAAACTGGGTTTTTACACTCTCGGATAAATCCGGCAGCTAGGAGCTTTACTAGCTCTACCCTAATGACGTCCTTGCGATCTTTCGCAAAGCGGTGAAGCTTCTGCTTGACAGGCTTCGCCGTCTTGCTTACATCCAAGGCGTGCTCAGCCAGCTCCCTAGGAACACCTGGCATATCCGATGGACTCCAAGCGAATATGTCGGCGTTATCCCGGAGGAAGCTGGTGAGCGCGAGTTCCTATTTGGGATCGAGCCCGTCGCCGATCACCACCGTCTTCTCTGGGTCGGCAAGGCCGAGGCAGACCTTCTTCATCGATGGAGCTGCGTCTAGGGCGGTCTCGGTGCGCTTCTGCTCCGGGACGGACTGGTCGACAGGGTCGACTTTTTCGGCCTCAGCCACCAAGACCGCGGAGGCCTCGGCGGCGGCGGAGGTCGCAGCGAGGTCGAGAGCCTCCGTGTTGCACCTGAAGGAGATGACGAGGTCCCCTTTGACAGAGAGGACCCCACACGGAGCTGGCATCTTCAACACCAAGTAGGTGTAGTGCGGGATGGCCATGAATCTGGCTAGCATCGGGCAACCTAGGATCGCGTGGTAGGAGGACTTGAAGTTGGCGACCTCGAAGTTGAAGTATTCCGTGCGGAAGTTCGCCTCCGTACCAAAAGTGATCGGGAGGGAGACTCGACCCAGGGGTTGGGCCGCCTTCCCGGGGACGATGCCATAGAAGGGCTTGTCGCACTCCGTTATCTTGTTGAAGTCGAAGCCCATCTTCTTGAGGGTATCAACAAAGATGATGTTGAGCCCACTGCCTCCGTCAACTAGGGTCTGGGAGAGCAGGGCTCCATCCACTGTAGGCTCGACGACGAGCGGGTAGGACCTGAGGTCTGGGATATGGACCTAGTGATCAGCTCTGGAGAACGTGATCGGCTGCTCAGACCATCGTAGGGGCACGATTGGATGAGTGTGGACGTCGCGCTTGTCCTTCTGGTAGCGCCTCCTGCTAGCGCTGGACTTGATTCTGCCGACGATCATGTTGATCGCGTGGGTTGCGGCCTGGAAAGGCCCATTGGGGTTGCCCGATGCTGGTGGAGGGGGCAGGTTCGTCTCGTCGCGGGCAGCTGCTGGAGCAGGGTCGTTGCGAGGTGGGTCGCTGCGAGGTGGCTCGCGGCGATCGTCATACCGATCATCGGGGTGGTCGTCACGCCGATCTCGCTGGTCGTCACGGCGGTAGTTGTTGTTGTAGGGGCGGTTGTCGCGTCGCCCGCCGTCGTTCCTGGGTTGCTTAGGGTCCGCAGAGGCGCTGAAGGCCCTCTTGAATTGGGAGCACTCGTGGAGAGTGTGGGTGGCCCCCTCATGGAACCCGCAGATGCTGTTGAGCGCTAGGTCGAACTCCGCTTGGTTGAAGGACGAACCTCGCCGCCCTTCGGCCGCCAGGACCTCGGAAGGTCATTTGCGTAGCTTGTCCGCTGCAGTGCCAGATGTACCGGCGTTATCAGCGTCGAACTGATTCTGGAGCGCGTCTTTTGTGTCCGTCAGCTTGTTGACGACGATCATCAGCTCTTTGACGTTGGTGGTGCCAGACTCATGAATCTTCTCGAAGACCTTGCGGTCTTTGATGCCTTTCTTGTAGCTATCGACGATCTGGTCGTCCCTGACGCCAACGCACTCATTCCGGTTCTCGAAGAACCGGGTATTGTAGTTGCGAAGCCGCTCCTTAGGCTTCTACACGACCCGCCCCAGGCTGAATGCGTTCCCAGGGCGATCGTAGGTCGCCTGGAAGTTCGACGTGAAGGCCTGGAACAGATCGGCCCAGGTCTTGATGCTGCCAAGCGCAAGGTTGTTGAGCCAGAGCGAAGGGGCCTTGCCCATCACCAGTGGGAAGTAGGCCGTCATGTGGTCGAAGCTACCACCGGCCGCCTTGACGGCGACGTAGTAGGTCGACAGCTAGATGTTAGGGTCGGAGCGCCCATCATAGAGCTTGATGTTGGGCTTGAAGTTGTCGGGGTACTCCACCCTCTTGAAGCAGGCATCCAGCGCTGGGAAGGTATTGAGCGCAAGGTCCTCGCTGGTGCCTCTTGCCGGGGCCGCATCTCGTGACGCGGTGTGGACGATGCGCTCCGGGATGGCAACCTGGGAACGTGGCTGCCGGTCCCGGTCGAGCAGGACGATGGCGGGATCGCCGTGATCAGCGTTGTACTTGGCCCGTCGCTGGTTCTCGATCTCGTTCTGATCACGGAGCTCGCGCTCCATGATGCGGTGGACGCCGACGGGCGGGCCGTACTCGTGGTCGTAGTCCAGGCGGCGGCAGAGCTCGCGCTCCTCGCGCTCCCGGTGGCGTTGGTCGACGACGGTGCGGGCGTCGTGAGCACGCCTATTGGCGTCGAGGTTGACGCGAAGGTCGCGGGCAGCAGCGGGCTGCTGGGCGGGCTGCTCAGGGTTGTGCTGAGCGATCTCCTCCTGGACGGGGGAGAGATGGCTACGCGCAGGTCGATGAGATCGACTGCGCGAGTGGCGGGTTGAGGATGACGCGGCGGACCTGGAGGCCGCGCTCTTCTCTTCCACCAAGGTGTTGGCGACCCGGAGGTATGCGAGGGCCTGCTCAGCTTCAGGCGACTGGACTTGTTGGAGCCGGGTAATGGCCGCGCCCAGGTTGGCCTGGGGGCTGTTGAAGGTCGTGATCCCAGCTTCCTCAAACTCGAGGCGCAGATCGCGAGCGCAAGGCATGGCACGCCGCTGCTCTTTCGCACGTCGCTCAGTGTGGTGGGCGTTTGCCTGGATACAGGCCGCCTCCTGGGAGTCGGTCGCACCCACGCGTGGTGGCTCGTTCTCCGAGATCACCATCACCTGACGGAAGATAACTTCCGGGTCATTCGGGGCGATACGAACCCGGACCTTCTGGAACTTCCCGCAGTCCGGAGACTGGGTAGGTCGCTTAGCTCGGTGAGGGAGCTCGTTGTCGATCTTCTACCGCAGGCGGCACCCGCGGAGGGTGTGCTTTGCACCCTTGTGGTAGGTGCAGGGCACGTCGAGAGGGTCACGCCGAGCGCGAGGCGCAGGCCTTGGGTCGCGTGAAGGTTGCCGCCCAGATTGGATCTGAGGAGACGTGGAGTGTTGGCTCAGGCGAAGGCGGGGCGCAGACTTCAGGCCGAAGGGAAACACGTCGTGGCGTAGCGCTGTCTGCGCCGAGCGTTGAGCTCATTCGCAGATCTCCAAGGTTTTTCTCATGGAGCCGATGACGTTTTCCATCCCCTGGACAAGGTCACAGGGTTGGGGTGGGTGGGTCTCCGATACTAGATCGGGAACAGGGACGGCGGCGGACGTCGTGACGACCTTCTCGGGGGTCGCTGGGGGAGTCAAAGCTACCGGAGCAGGTGAGGTCGCCGTGAAAGATCCAAAGCAGATCTCCACGGGGTCGGCGAGGAAGGCCGCCATGCTCGCCGGGAAAACGACGCCAGATTGGGCCACCATGCTGCACAGCGAGTTCCCGATCGCCCCTACCTAGCGCGCCAACTGTCAGGGGGTGAGACCTGGACAAATCCGCTAGGGGGCTGCCCTAGTGGTTTGCAGGTTAATGGAGGATCAGGACCTAAGAGTGTAGGTGGTTATGCACGTGGTGCACACGGAGCTAGGCGAGTATGGCGGCGAAGGACAGGGAGACAAGGGTTTATACTGGTTCAGGCCTCCAGAGAGTAAAACCCTACGTCCAGTTGTGGTGGATTATGCGAGGATGAAGATCATGAGTTCCCGTGCATGGAGCCCTAGGCTGCCTTATATGGGGTGGACGGGCTAGGGTTTGCATGCACAGGTCGGTTGACCCGTGTCGGGGTCAGTTACAACTGTGGGAAGCTTATCTCCCGGATTACAAGGAGTATCTCGTGATACTCGGAGCTACAGGTGGCGGCGCGCCAGGTCACCGTGTCTTGTCTTGCACGCCAAGGCTTCGCGGGTCTTCCGGGAGCTTGATCAGGTCACTGGGCCCACTTGTAAGGTCGGCGAGTCTTCTGGGAGATCGGGTCCACTTGTCAGGGGCCTCAAGGACCCTGGCCGGTGGGGACCCAAGGGTACCCATGTCTCTCAAATGCGGTATTTCGAGGCACCAAAGCTGCGAAAATGGTTTCGCACCAAAAGCATCCATTCTACACCATTAGACCTAAAATGATGTTTGCGAGTGTTCCGGGGCATTTTGCAAACCTTCGACATGTAAAAAAATGCAAACCTTGAGTTTCAGGTCTGAATGCACTATTTCGGAGTACCGAAGTTGCGAAAACGGTTTCGCAAAAGCATCCAATCTACACCATTTGACCTAAAATGATGTGTGGGAGTGTTCCGGAGCATTTCGGAAACATTAAGAATATAAAATGATGCAAAACTTGTGTTTCATTCCTGAATGCGCTATTTCGAGGTACCAAAATTGTGAAACTGGTTTTGCAACAAAATATTCTGCTCCATCAGATAGAAAACGATGTTTGGGAGTGTTTCTGAGCATTTCACATACTTTCAGCATCTAAAAAGATGCAACACTTATGTTTGGTGCCTGAATGCGCTATTTCGGGGCACCGAGCTGCGAAGATGGTTTCACAACAAAAGCATCCATTCTACACTAGTAGACCTAAAGCGATGTTTGGGAGTGTTCTGGAGCATTTCACAAACCTTCGGCATGTAAAAAGATGTAAAAGTTGTGTTTCGGGTCTGAATGCATTATTTCGGGGGTACCGTAGTTGCAAAAATGGTTTCGTAACAAAAGCATCCTTTCTACACCATTATACCTAAAATGATGTTTGGGAGTGTTCCGGGGCATTTTGCAAACCTTCGACATGTAAAAAAATGCAAAACTTGAGTTTTGGGTCTGAATGCAATATTTCGGGGTACCGAAGTTGCAAAAATGGTTTCGTAACAAAAGCATCCATTCTACACCATTATACCTAAAACGATGTTTGGGAGTGTTCCGGGGCATTTTGCAAACCTTCGGCATGTAAGAAGATGCAAAACTTGAGTTTTGGGTCTGAATGGATTATTTCGGGGTACCCAAGTTGCGAAAACGGTTTCGCAGCAAAAGCATTCATTCTACACCTTTATACCTAAAACGATGTTCGGGAGTGTTTCTGAGCATTTCACAAACCTTCGGCATGTAAAAAGATGCAAAACTTGTGTTTGGAGCCTGAATGCGCTATTTCGGGGCTCCGAAGCTGCGATAATGGTTTCTCAACAAAAGCATCCATTCTACACCATTAGACCTTAAACGATGTTTGGGAGTGTTTCTTAGCATTTCGCAAACCTTCGGCCTGTTAAAGGATGCAAAACTTGTGTTTCGGGCATGAATGCACTATTTCGAGGTACCAAAATTGTGCAACTGGTTTTGCAACAAAATATTCTGCTCCATTAGATACAAAACGATGTTTGGGAGAGTTTCTGAGTATTTCATAAACTTTTTGTATGTAAAAAGATGCAAAACTTATGTTTGGCACCTGAATGCGCTACTTCGGGGTACCGAAGCTGCGAAGATGGTTTCGCAACAAAAGCATCCATTATACACCATTAGACCTAAAATGATGTTTGGGAGTGTTTCTGAGCATTTCGCAAACCTTCGACATGTAAAAAGATGCAAAACATGTGTTTGGGGTGTGAATACGGTATTTCGAGGCACCGAAGCTGCGAAAATGGTTTCGCAACAAAAGCATCCATTCTACACCATTAGACCTAAAATGATGTTTGGGAGTGTTCCGGGGCATTTTGCAAACCTTCGACATGTAAAAAATGCAAACCTTGAGTTTCGGGTCTGAATGCACTATTTCGGAGTACAGAAGTTGCGAAAACGGTTTTGCAACAAAAGCATCCATTCTACACCATTAGATCTAAAATGATGTTTGGGAGTGTTCCGGAGCATTTCGCAAACATTCACAATATAAAATGATGCAAAACTTGTGTTTCATTCCTGAATGCGCAATTTTGAGGTACCAAAATTGTGAAACTTGTTTTGCAACAAAATATTCTGCTCCATCAGATAGAAAACGATGTTTGGGAGTGTTTCTGAGCATTTCACATACTTTCAGCATCTAAAAAGATGCAAAACTTGTGTTTCGTGCCTGAATGCGCTATTTTGGGGCACCGAGCTGCGAAGATGGTTTCACAACAAAAGCATCCATTCGACACCATTAGACCTAAAGCGATGTTTGGGAGTGTTCTGGAGCATTTCACAAACCTTCGGCGTGCAAAAAGATGTAAAACTTGTGTTTCGGGTCTGAATGCATTATTCCGGGGTACCGTAGTTGCAAAAATGGTTTCATAACAAAAGCATCCATTCTATACCATTAGACATAAAACGATGTTCGGGAATGTTCCGGGGCATTTTGCAAACCTTCGACATGTAAAAGAAAATGCAAAACTTGAGTTTTGGGTCTGAATGCACTATTTCGGGGTACCGAAGTTGCAAAAATGGTTTCGTAACAAAAGCATCAATGCTACACCATTATACCTAGAACGATGTTTGGGAGTGTTCCGGGGCATTTTGCAAACCTTCGGCATGCAAAAAAATGCAAAACTTGAGTTTCTGGTCTGAATGCATTATTTTGGGGTACCCAAGTTGCGAAAACGGTTTCGCAACAAAAGCATTCATTCTACACCATTAGACCTAAAATGATGTTCGGGAGTGTTTCTGAGCATTACACAAACCTTCGGCGTGTAAAAAGATGCAAAACTTGTGTTTGGGGCCTGAATGCGCTATTTTGGGGCTCCGAAGCTGCGATAATGGTTTCTCAACCAACGCATCCATTCTACACCATTAGACCTTAAACAATGTTTGGGAGTGTTTCTTAGCATTTCGCAAACCTTCGGGCTGTTAAAGGATGCAAAACTTGTGTTTCGGGCTTGAATGCACTATTTCGAGGTACTAAAATTTTGCAACTGGTTTTGCAATAAAATATTCTTCTCCATTAGATACAAAACGATGTTTGGGATGGTTTCTGAGTATTTCATAAACTTTTGGTATGTAAAAAGATGCAAAACGTATGTTTGGCGCCTGAATGCCCTACTTCGGGGTACCGAAGCTGCGAAGATGGTTTCGGAACAAAAGCATCCATTATACACCATTAGACCTAAAACGATGTTTGGGAGTGTTTCTGAGCATTTCGCAAACCTTCGGCATGTAAAAAGACGCAAAACATGTGTTTGGGGTGTGAATGCGGTATTTCGAGGCACCGAAGCTGCGAAAATGGTTCCGCAACAAAAGCATCCATTCTACACCATTAGACCTAATATGATGTTTGGGAGTGTTCCGAGGCATTTTGCAATCCTTCGACATGTAAAAAAATGCAAACCTTGAGTTTCGGGTCTGAATGCACTATTTCGGAGTACCGAAGTTGCGAAAACAGTTTCGTAACAAAAGCATCCATTATACACCATTAGACCTAAAACTTGTGTTTCATTCCTGAATGCGCTATTTCGAGGTGCCAAAATTGTGAAACTGGTTTTGCAACAAAATATTCTGCTCCATCAGATAGAAAACGATGTTTGGGAGTGTTTTTGAGCATTTCACATACTTTCAGCATCTAAAAAGATGCAAAACTTATGTTTGGTGCCTGAATGCGCTATTTCGGGGCACCGAGCTCGAAGATGGTTTCACAACAAAAGCATCCATTCTACACCATTAGACCTAAAGCGATGTTTGGGAGTGTTCTGGAGCATTTCACAAACCTTCGGCATGTAAAAAGATGTAAAACTTGTGTTTCGGGTCTTAATGCATTATTTCGGGGTACCGTAGTTGCAAAAATGGTTTCATAACAAAAGCATCCATTCTACACCATTAGACATAAAACGATGTTTGGGAGTGTTCCGGGGCATTTTGCAAACCTTCGACATTTAAAAAAATGCAAAACTTGAGTTTTGGGTCTGAATGCACTATTTCGGGGTACCGAAGTTGAAAAAATGGTTTCGTAACAAAAGCATCCATTCTACTCCATTATACATAAAACGATGTTTGCGAGTGTTCTGGGGCATTTTGCAAACCTTCGACATGTAAAAAAATGCAAAACTTGAGTTTTGATTCTAAATGCACTATTTCGGGGTACCGAAGTTGCAAAAATGGTTTCGTAATAAAAGCATCCATTCTACACCATTATACCTAAAATGATGTTTGGGAGTGTTCCGGGGCATTTCGCAAACCTTCGACATGTAAAAAAAATGCAAAACTTTAGTTTTGGGTCTGAATGCACTATTTCGGGGTACCGAAGTTGCAAAAATAGTTTCGTAATAAAAGCATCCATTCTACACCATTATACCTAAAACGATGTTTGGGAGTGTTCTGGGGCATTTTATAAACCTTCGGCATGTAAAAAGTTGCAAAACATGAGTTTCGGGTCTGAATGCATTATTTCGGGGTACCCAAGTTGCGAAAACGATTTCGCAACAAAAGCATTTCACAAACCTTCGGCGTGTAAAAAGATGCAAAACTTGTGTTTGGGGCCTGAATGTGCTATTTCGGGGCTCCGAAGCTGCGATAATGGTTTCTCCACAAAAGCATCCAATCTACACCATTAGACCTTAAACGATGTTTGGGAGTGTTTCTTAGCATTTCGCAAACCTTCGGGCTGTTAAAGGATGCAAAACATGTGTTTCGAGCATGAATGCAATATTTTGTTGTACCAAAATTGTGCAACTGGTTTTGCAACAAAATATTCTTCTCCATTAGATACAAAACGATGTTTGGGAGAGTTTCTGAGTATTTCATAAACTTTTGGTTTGTAAAAAGATGCAAAACTTATGTTTTCCGCCTGAATGCGCTACTTCGGGGTACCGAAGCTGTGAAGATGGTTTCGCAACAAAAGCATCCATAATACACCATTAGACCTAAAATGATGTTTGGGAGCGTTTCTGAGCATTTTGCAAACCTTCGGCATGTAAAAAGATGCAAAACATGTGTTTGGGGTGCAAATGCGGTATTTCGAGGCACTGAAGCTGCGAAAATGGTTTTGTAACAAAAGCAACCATTCTACACCATTAGACCTAAAATGATGTTTGGGAGTGTTCCGGGGCATTTTGCAAACCTTCGACAAGTAAAAAAATGCAAACCTTGAGTCTTGGGTCTGAATGCACTATTTCGGGGTACTGAAGTTGCAAAAATGGTTTCGTAACAAAAGCATCCATTCTACACCATTATACCTAAAACGATGTTTGGGAGTGTTCCGGGGCATTTTGCAAACCTTCGACATGTAAAAAAAATGCAAAACTTGAGTTTTGGGTCTCAATGCACTATTTCGGGGTACCGAAGTTGCAAAAATGGTTTCGTAACAAAAGCAACCAGTCTACACCATTATACCTAAAATGATGTTTGGTAGTGTTCCGGGGCATTTTACAAACCTTCGACATGTAAAAAAATGCAAAACTTGAGTTTTGGGTCTAAATGCAATATTTCGGGGTACGGAAGTTGCAAAAATGGTTTCATAACAAAAGCATCCATGCTACACCATTATACCTAAAACGATGTTTGGGAGTGTTCCGGGGCATTTGGCAAACCTTCGACATGTAAAAAAAATGCAAAACTTGAGTTTTGGGTCTAAATGCACTATTTCGGGTTACCGAAGTTGCAAAAATTGTTTCGTAACAAAAGCATCCATTCTACACCATTATAACTAAAACGATGTTTGGGAGTGTTCCGGGGCATTTCGCAAACCTTCGACATGTAATAAAAATGCAAAACTTTAGTTTTGGGTCTGAATGCACTATTTCGGGGTACCGAAGTTGCAAAAATGGTTTCGTAATAAAAGCATCCATTCTACACCATTATACCTAAAACGATGTATGGGAGTGTTCCAGGGCATTTTACAAACCTTCGGCATGTAAAAAGATGCAAAACTTGAGTTTCGGGTCTGAATGCATTATTTCGAGGTTCCCAAGTTGCGAAAACGATTTCGCAACAAAAGCATTCATTCTACACCATTAGACCTCAAACGATGTTCGGGAGTGTTTATGAGCATTTCACAAACCTTAGGCATGTAAAAAGATGCAAAACTTATGTTTGGCGCCTGAATGCGCTACTTCGGGGTACCGAAGCTGCGAAGATGGTTTCGTAACAAAAGCATCCATAATACACCATTAGACCTAAAACGATGTTTGGGAGTGTTTCTAAGCATTTTGCAAACCTTCGGCATGTAAAAAGATGCAAAACATGTGTTTGGGGTGCAAATGCGCTATTTCGAGGCACTGAAGCTGCGAAAATGGTTTTGTAACAAAAGCATCCATTCTACAACATTAGACCTAAAATGATGTTTGGGAGTGTTCCGGGGCATTTTGCAAACCTTCGACAAGTAAAAAAATGCAAACCTTGAGTCTTGGGTCTGAATGCACTATTTTGGGGTACCGAAGTTGCAAAAATGGTTTCGTAACAAAAGCATCCATTCTACACCATTATACCTAAAACGATGTTTGGGAGTGTTCCGGGGCATTTTGCAAACCTTCGACATGTAAAAAAATGCAAAACTTGAGTTTCGGGTCTGAATGCACTATTTCGGGGTACCGAAGTTGCAAATATAGTTTCGTAACAAAAGCATCCATTCTACACCATTATACCTAAAATGATGTTTCGGAGTGTTCCGGGGCATTTTGCAAACCTTCGACAAGTAAAAAAAATGCAAAACTTGAGTTTTGGGTCTGAATGCACTATTTCGGGGTACCGAAGTTGCAAAAATGGTTTCGTAACAAAAGCAACCATTCTACACCATTATACATAAAATGATGTTTGGGAGTGTTCCGGGGCATTTTGCAAACCTTCGACATGTAAAAAAAATGCAAAACATGAGTTTCGGGTCTGAATGCATTATTTCGGTGTACCGAAGTTGCAAAAATGGTTTTGTAACAAAAGCATCCATTCTACACCATTATAGCTAAAACGATGTTTGGGAGTGTTACGGGGCATTTTGCAAACCTTCGACATGTAAAAAGATGCAAAACTTGTGTTTGGGGCCTGAATGCACTATTTCGGAGCTCCGAAGCTGCGATAATGGTTTCTCAACAAAAGCATCCATTCTACACCATTAGACCTTATACGAAGTTTGGGAGTGTTTCTTAGCATTTCGCAAACCTTCGGGCTGTTAAAAGATGCAAAACTTGTGTTTCGGGCATGAATGCACTATTTTGAGGTACCAAAATTGTGCAACTGGTTTTGCAACAAAATGTTCTGCTCCATTAGATACAAAACGATGTTTGGGAGAGTTTCTGAGTATTTCATAAACTTTTGGTATGTAAAAAGATGCAAAACTTATGTTTGGCGCCTGAATGCGCTACTTCGGGGAACCGAAGCTGCGAAGATGGTTTCGTAACAAAAGCATCCATTATGCACCATTAGACCTAAAACGATGTTTGGGAGTGTTTCTGAGCATTTCGCAAACCTTCGGCATGTAAAAAGATGCAAAACATGTGTTTGGGGTGTGAATGCGGTATTTCGAGGCAACGAAGCTGCGAAAATGGTTTCACAACAAAAGCATCCATTCTACACCATTAGACCTAAAATGATGTTTGGGAGTGTTCAGGGGCATTTTGCAAATCTGCGACATGTAAAAAAATGCAAACCTTGAGTTTCGGGTCTGAATGCACTATTTCGGTGACATCCATTGTACACCATTATACCTAAGACGATGTTTGGGAGTGTTCTGGGGCATTTTACAAACCTTCGACATGTAAAAAAATGCAAACCTTGAGTTTCGGGTCTGAATGCACTATTTCGGGGACCGAAGTTGCAAAAATGGTTTCGTAACAAAAGCATCCATTCTACACCATTATACCTAAAATGATGTTTGGGAGTGTTCCGGGGCATTTTGCAAACCTTCGACATGTAAAAAAAAAGCAAAACTTGAGTTTTGGGTTTGAATGCACTATTTCGAGGTACCGAAGTTGAAAAAATGGTTTCGTAACAAAAGCATCCATTCTACACCATTATACCTAAAATGATGTTTGGGTGTGTTCCGGGGCATTTTGCAAACCTTCGACATGTAAAAAAATGCAAAACTTGAGTTTCGGGTCTGAAGGCACTATTTCGGGGTACCGAAGTTGCAAAAATGGTTTCGTAACAAAAGCATCCAATCTACACCATTATATCTAAAACGATGTTTGGGAGTGTTCCGGGGCATTTTGCAAACCTTCACCTTGTAAAAAGATGCAAAACTTGAGTTTCGGGTCTGAATGCATTATTTCGGGGTACCCAAGTTGCGAAAATGGTTTCGCAACAAAAGCATTCATTCTACACCATTTGACCTAAAATGATGTTCGGCAGTGTTTCTGACCATTTCTCAAAGCTTCGGCGTGTAAAAAGATGCAAAACTTGTGTTTGGGGCCTGAATGCGCTATTTCGGGGCTCCGAAGATGCGATAATGGTTTCTCAACAAAAGCATCCATTCTACACCATTAGACCTTATACGATGTTTGGGAGTGTTTCTTAGCATTTCGCAAACCTTCGGGCTGTTAAAGGACGCAAAACTTGTGTTTCGGGCATGAATGCACTATTTCGAGGTACCAAAATTGTGCAACTGGTTTTGCAACAAAATATTCTGCTCCATTAGATACAAAACGATGTTTGGGAGAGTTTCTGAGTATTTCATAAATTTTGGTATGTAAAAAGATGCAAACTTATGTTTGGCGCCTGAATGCGCTACTTCGGGGAACTGAAGCTGCGAAGATGGTTTCGCAACAAAAGCATCCATTAGACACCATTAGACCTAAAACGATGTTTGGGAGTGTTTCTGAGCATTTCGCAAACCTTCGGCATGTAAAAAGATGCAAAACACGTGTATGGGGTGTGAATGCGGTATTTCGAGGCACCGAAGCTGCGAAAATGGTTTCGCCACAAAAGCATCCATTCTACACCATTAGACCTAAAATGATGTTTGGGAGTGTTCCGGGGCATTTTGCAAACCTTCGACATGTAAAAAAATGCAAACCTTGAGTTTCGGGTCTGAATGCCAATTTCGGGGTACCGAAGTTGCAAAAATGGTTTCGTAACAAAAGCATCCATTCTGCACCATTATACCTAAAATTATGTTTGGGAGTGTTCCGGGGCATTTTGCAAACCTTCGACATGTAAAAAAAATGCAAAACTTGAGTTTTGGGTCTGAATGCACTATTTCGGGGTACCGAAGTTGCAAAAATGGTTTCGTAACAAAAGCATCCATTCTGCACCATTATACCTAAAATTATGTTTGGGAGTGTTCCGGGGCATTTTGCAAACCTTCGACATGTAAAAAAATGCAAAACTTGAGTTTTCGGTCTGAATGCACTATTTCGGGGTACCGAAGTTGCAAAAATGGTTTCGTAACAAAAGCATCCATTCTACACCATTATACCTAAACCGATGCTTGGGAGTGTTCCGAGGCATTTTGCAAACCTTGGACATGTAAAAAAAAAGCAAAACTTGAGTTTTCGGTCTGAATGCACTATTTCGGGGTACCGAAGTTGCAAAAATGGTTTCGTAACAAAAGCATCCATTCTGCACCATTATACCTAAAATTATGTTTGGGAGTGTTCCGGGGCATTTTGCAAACCTTCGACATGTAAAAAAATGCAAAACTTGAGTTTTCGGTCTGAATGCACTATTTCGGGGTACCGAAGTTGCAAAAATGGTTTCGTAACAAAAGCATCCATTCTGCACCATTATACCTAAAATTATGTTTGGGAGTGTTCCGGGGCATTTTGCAAACCTTCGACATGTAAAAAAAATGCAAAACTTGAGATTTGGGTCTGAATGCACTATTTCGGGGTACCGAAGTTGCAAAAATGGTTTCGTAACAAAAGCATCCATTCTACACCATTATACCTAAAATGATGTTTGGGAGTGTTCCGGGGCATTTTGCAAACCTTCGACATGTAAAAAAAATGCAAAACTTGAGTTTTGGGTCTGAATGCACTATTTCGGGGTACCGAAGTTGCAAAAATGGTTTCGTAACAAAAGCATCCATTCTACACCATTATACCTAAAATGATGTTTGGGAGTGTTCCGGGGCATTTTGTAAACCTTCGACATGTAAAAAAAATGCAAAACTTGAGTTCTGGGTCTGAATGTACTATTTCGGGGTACCGAAGTTGCAAAAATGGTTTTGTAACAAAAGCATCCATTCTACACCATTATACCTAAAACGATGTTTGGGAGTGTTCCGGGGCATTTTGCAAACCTTCGACATGTAAAAAAAAAGCAAAACTTGAGTTTTGGGTCTGAATGCACTATTTCGGGGTACCGAAGTTGCAAAAATGGTTTCGTAACAAAAGCATCCATTCTACACCATTATACCTAAAATGATGTTTGGGAGTGTTCCGGGGCATTTTGCAAACCTTCGACATGTAAAAAATGCAAAACATGAGTTTTGGGTCTGAGTGCACTATTTCGGGGTACCGAAGTTGCAAAAATGATTTCGTAACAAAAGCATCCATTCTACCCCATTATACCTAAAACGATGTTTGGGTGTGTTCCGGGGCATTTTGCAAACCTTCGGCATGTAAAAAGATGCAAAACTTGAGTTTTGGGTCTGAATGCATTATTTCGGGGTACCCAAGTTGCGAAAATGGTTTCGCAACAAAAGCATTCATTCTACACCATTAGACCTAAAATGTTGTTCGGGAGTGTTTCTGAGCATTTCACAAACCTTCGGCGTGTAAAAAGATGCAAAACTTGTGTTTGGGGCCTGAAAGCGCTACTTCGGGGCTCCGAAGCTGCGATAATGGTTTCTCAACAAAAGCATCCATTCTACACCATTAAACCTTATACGATGTTTTGGAGTGTTTCTTAGCATTTCGCAAACCTTCGGGCTGTTAAAGGATGCAAAACTTGTTTTTCGGGCATGAATGCACTATTTCGAGGTACCAAAATTGTGCAACTGGTTTTGCAACAAAATATTCTGCTCCATTAGATACAAAACGATGTTTGCGAGAGTTTCTGAGTATTTCATAAATTTTGGTATGTAAAAAGATGCAAACTTATGTTTGGCACCTGAATGCGCTACTTCGGGGTACCGAAGTTGCAAAAATGGTTTCGTAACAAAAGCATCCATTCTACACCATTATACCTAAAATGATGTTTGGGAGTGTTCCGGGGCATTTTGCAAACCTTCGACATGTAAAAAAATGCAAAACTTGAGTTTTGGGTCTGAATGCACTATTTCGGGGTACCGAAGTTGCAAAAATGGTTTCGTAACAAAAGTATCCATTCTACACCATTATACCTAAAATGATGTTTGGGAGTGTTCCGGGGCATTTTGCAAACCTTCGACATGTAAAAAAATGCAAAACTTGAGTTTCGGGTCTGAAGGCACTATTTCGGGGTACCGAAGTTGCAAAAATGGTTTCGTAACAAAAGCATCCATTCTACACCATTATACCTAAAACGATGTTTGGGAGTGTTCCGGGGCATTTTGCAAACCTTCAGCTTGTAAAAAGATGCAAAACTTGAGTTTCGGGTCTGAATGCATTATTTCGGGGTACCCAAGTTGCGAAAATGGTTTCGCAACAAAAGCATTCATTCTACACCATTTGACCTAAAATGATGTTCGGGAGTGTTTCTGAGCATTTCGCAAACCTTCGGCGTGTAAAAAGATGCAAAACTTGTGTTTGGGGCCTGAATGCGCTATTTCGGGGCTCCGAAGCTGCGAGAATGGTTTCTCAACAAAAGCATCCATTCTACACCATTAGACCTTATACGATGTTTGGGAGTGTTTCTTAGCATTTCGCAAACCTTCGGGCTGTTAAAGGACGCAAAACTTGTGTTTCGGGCATGAATGCACTATTTCGAGGTACCAAAATTGTGCAACTGGTTTTGCAAAAAAATATTCTGCTCCATTAGATACAAAATGATGTTTGGGAGAGTTTCTGAGTATTTCATAAATTTTGGTATGTAAAAAGATGCAAACTTATGTTTGGCGCCTGAATGCGCTACTTCAGGGAACTGAAGCTGCGAAGATGGTTTCGCAACAAAAGCATCCATTAGACACCATTAGACCTAAAACGATGTTTGGGAGTGTTTCTGAGCATTTCGCAAACCTTCGGCATGTAAAAAGATGCAAAACATGTGTTTGGGGTGTGAATGCGGTATTTCGAGGCACCGAAGCTGCGAAAATGGTTTCGCCACAAAAGCATCCATTCTACACCATTAGACCT
The DNA here is from genome assembly GCA_036936925.1 of Cenchrus fungigraminus. Taxonomy (NCBI): domain Eukaryota; kingdom Viridiplantae; phylum Streptophyta; class Magnoliopsida; order Poales; family Poaceae; genus Cenchrus; species Cenchrus fungigraminus. The sequence goes on along the minus strand of CM072779.1, from coordinate 84,616,579 downwards.
AAAATGATGTTTGGGAGTGTTCCGGGGCATTTTGCAAACCTTCGACATGTAAAAAAATGCAAACCTTGAGTTTCGGGTCTGAATGCCAATTTCGGGGTACCAAAGTTGCAAAAATGGTTTCGTAACAAAATCATCCATTCTACACCATTATACCTAAAACGATGTTTGGGAGTGTTCCGGGGCATTTTGCAAACCTTCGACATGTAAAAAAAATGCAAAACTTGAGTTTTCGGTCTGAATGCACTATTTCGGGGTACCGAAGTTGCAAAAATGGTTTCGTAACAAAAGCATCCATTCTGCACCATTATACCTAAAATTATGTTTGGGAGTGTTCCGGGGCATTTTGCAAACCTTCGACATGTAAAAAAAATGCAAAACTTGAGTTTTGGGTCTGAATGCACTATTTCGGGGTACCGAAGTTGCAAAAATGGTTTCGTAACAAAAGCATCCATTCTACACCATTATACCTAAACCGATGCTTGGGAGTGTTCCGAGGCATTTTGCAAACCTTGGACATGTAAAAAAAAAGCAAAACTTGAGTTTTCGGTCTGAATGCACTATTTCGGGGTACCGAAGTTGCAAAAATGGTTTCGTAACAAAAGCATCCATTCTGCACCATTATACCTAAAATTATGTTTGGGAGTGTTCCGGGGCATTTTGCAAACCTTCGACATGTAAAAAAAATGCAAAACTTGAGTTTTCGGTCTGAATGCACTATTTCGGGGTACCGAAGTTGCAAAAATGGTTTCGTAACAAAAGCATCCATTCTGCACCATTATACCTAAAATTATGTTTGGGAGTGTTCCGGGGCATTTTGCAAACCTTCGACATGTAAAAAAAATGCAAAACTTGAGTTTTGGGTCTGAATGCACTATTTCGGGGTACCGAAGTTGCAAAAATGGTTTCGTAACAAAAGCATCCATTCTACACCATTATACCTAAAATGATGTTTGGGAGTGTTCCGGGGCATTTTGCAAACCTTCGACATGTAAAAAAAATGCAAAACTTGAGTTTTGGGTCTGAATGCACTATTTCGGGGTACCGAAGTTGCAAAAATGGTTTCGTAACAAAAGCATCCATTCTACACCATTATACCTAAAATGATGTTTGGGAGTGTTCCGGGGCATTTTGTAAACCTTCGACATGTAAAAAAAATGCAAAACTTGAGTTCTGGGTCTGAATGTACTATTTCGGGGTACCGAAGTTGCAAAAATGGTTTTGTAACAAAAGCATCCATTCTACACCATTATACCTAAAACGATGTTTGGGAGTGTTCCGGGGCATTTTGCAAACCTTCGACATGTAAAAAAAAAGCAAAACTTGAGTTTTGGGTCTGAATGCACTATTTCGGGGTACCGAAGTTGCAAAAATGGTTTCGTAACAAAAGCATCCATTCTACACCATTATACCTAAAATGATGTTTGGGAGTGTTCCGGGGCATTTTGCAAACCTTCGACATGTAAAAAATGCAAAACATGAGTTTTGGGTCTGAGTGCACTATTTCGGGGTACCGAAGTTGCAAAAATGATTTCGTAACAAAAGCATCCATTCTACCCCATTATACCTAAAACGATGTTTGGGTGTGTTCCGGGGCATTTTGCAAACCTTCGGCATGTAAAAAGATGCAAAACTTGAGTTTCGGGTCTGTATGCATTATTTCGGGGTACCCAAGTTGCGAAAATGGTTTCGCAACAAAAGCATTCATTCTACACCATTAGACCTAAAATGTTGTTCGGGAGTGTTTCTGAGCATTTCACAAACCTTCGGCGTGTAAAAAGATGCAAAACTTGTGTTTGGGGCCTGAAAGCGCTACTTCGGGGCTCCGAAGCTGCGATAATGGTTTCTCAACAAAAGCATCCATTCTACACCATTAAACCTTATACGATGTTTTGGAGTGTTTCTTAGCATTTCGCAAACCTTCGGGCTGTTAAAGGATGCAAAACTTGTTTTTCGGGCATGAATGCACTATTTCGAGGTACCAAAATTGTGCAACTGGTTTTGCAACAAAATATTCTGCTCCATTAGATACAAAACGATGTTTGCGAGAGTTTCTGAGTATTTCATAAATTTTGGTATGTAAAAAGATGCAAACTTATGTTTGGCACCTGAATGCGCTACTTCGGGGTACCGAAGTTGCAAAAATGGTTTCGTAACAAAAGCATCCATTCTACACCATTATACCTAAAATGATGTTTGGGAGTGTTCCGGGGCATTTTGCAAACCTTCGACATGTAAAAAAATGCAAAACTTGAGTTTTGGGTCTGAATGCACTATTTCGGGGTACCGAAGTTGCAAAAATGGTTTCGTAACAAAAGTATCCATTCTACACCATTATACCTAAAATGATGTTTGGGAGTGTTCCGGGGCATTTTGCAAACCTTCGACATGTAAAAAAATGCAAAACTTGAGTTTCGGGTCTGAAGGCACTATTTCGGGGTACCGAAGTTGCAAAAATGGTTTCGTAACAAAAGCATCCATTCTACACCATTATACCTAAAACGATGTTTGGGAGTGTTCCGGGGCATTTTGCAAACCTTCAGCTTGTAAAAAGATGCAAAACTTGAGTTTCGGGTCTGAATGCATTATTTCGGGGTACCCAAGTTGCGAAAATGGTTTCGCAACAAAAGCATTCATTCTACACCATTTGACCTAAAATGATGTTCGGGAGTGTTTCTGAGCATTTCGCAAACCTTCGGCGTGTAAAAAGATGCAAAACTTGTGTTTGGGGCCTGAATGCGCTATTTCGGGGCTCCGAAGCTGCGAGAATGGTTTCTCAACAAAAGCATCCATTCTACACCATTAGACCTTATACGATGTTTGGGAGTGTTTCTTAGCATTTCGCAAACCTTCGGGCTGTTAAAGGACGCAAAACTTGTGTTTCGGGCATGAATGCACTATTTCGAGGTACCAAAATTGTGCAACTGGTTTTGCAAAAAAATATTCTGCTCCATTAGATACAAAATGATGTTTGGGAGAGTTTCTGAGTATTTCATAAATTTTGGTATGTAAAAAGATGCAAACTTATGTTTGGCGCCTGAATGCGCTACTTCAGGGAACTGAAGCTGCGAAGATGGTTTCGCAACAAAAGCATCCATTAGACACCATTAGACCTAAAACGATGTTTGGGAGTGTTTCTGAGCATTTCGCAAACCTTCGGCGTGTAAAAAGATGCAAAACATGTGTTTGGGGTGTGAATGCGGTATTTCGAGGCACCGAAGCTGCGAAAATGGTTTCGCCACAAAAGCATCCATTCTACACCATTAGACCTAAAATGATGTTTGGGAGTGTTCCGGGGCATTTTGCAAACCTTCGACATGTAAAAAAATGCAAACCTTGAGTTTCGGGTCTGAATGCCAATTTCGGGGTACCAAAGTTGCAAAAATGGTTTCGTAACAAAATCATCCATTCTACACCATTATACCTAAAACGATGTTTGGGAGTGTTCCGGGGCATTTTGCAAACCTTCGACATGTAAAAAAAATGCAAAACTTGAGTTTTGGGTCTGAATGCACTATTTCGGGGTACCGAAGTTGCAAAAATGGTTTCGTAACAAAAGCATCCATTCTACACCATTATACCTAAAACGATGCTTGGGAGTGTTCCGAGGCATTTTGCAAACCTTCGACATGTAAAAAAAAAGCAAAACTTGAGTTTTGGGTCTGAATGCACTATTTCAGGGTACCGAAGTTGCAAAAATGGTTTCGTAACAAAAGCAGCCATTCTACACCATTATACCTAAAATGATGTTTGGGAGTGTTCCGGGGCATTTTGCAAACCTTCGACATGTAAAAAAAATGCAAAACTTGAGTTTTGGGTCTGAATGCACTATTTCGGGGTACCGAAGTTGCAAAAATGGTTTCGTAACAAAAGCATCCATTCTACACCATTATACCTAAAATGATGTTTGGGAGTGTTCCGGGGCATTTTGCAAACCTTCGACATGTAAAAAAAATGCAAAACTTGAGTTTTGGGTCTGAATGCACTATTTCGGGGTACCGAAGTTGCAAAAATGGTTTCGTAACAAAAGCATCCATTCTACACCATTATACCTAAAATGATGTTTGGGAGTGTTCCGGGGCATTTTGCAAACCTTCGACATGTAAAAAAAATGCAAAACTTGAGTTTTGGGTCTGAATGCACTATTTCGGGGTACCGAAGTTGCAAAAATGGTTTCGTAACAAAAGCATCCATTCTACACCATTATACCTAAAACGATGTTTGGGAGTGTTCCGGGGCATTTTGCAAACCTTCAGCTTGTAAAAAGATGCAAAACTTGAGTTTCGGGTCTGAATGCATTATTTCGGGGTACCCAAGTTGCGAAAATGGTTTCGCAACAAAAGCATTCATTCTACACCATTTGACCTAAAATGATGTTCGGGAGTGTTTCTGAGCATTTCGCAAACCTTCGGCGTGTAAAAAGATGCAAAACTTGTGTTTGGGGCCTGAATGCGCTATTTCGGAGCTCCGAAGCTGCGAGAATGGTTTCTCAACAAAAGCATCCATTCTACACCATTAGACCTTATACGATGTTTGGGAGTGTTTCTTAGCATTTCGCAAACCTTCGGGCTGTTAAAGGACGCAAAACTTGTGTTTCGGGCATGAATGCACTATTTCGAGGTACCAAAATTGTGCAACTGGTTTTGCAACAAAATATTCTGCTCCATTAGATACAAAATGATGTTTGGGAGAGTTTCTGAGTATTTCATAAATTTTGGTATGTAAAAAGATGCAAACTTATGTTTGGCGCCTGAATGCGCTACTTCGGGGAACTGAAGCTGCGAAGATGGTTTCGCAACAAAAGCATCCATTAGACACCATTAGACCTAAAACGATGTTTGGGAGTGTTTCTGAGCATTTCGCAAACCTTCGGCATGTAAAAAGATGCAAAACATGTGTTTGGGGTGTGAATGCGGTATTTCGAGGCACCGAAGCTGCGAAAATGGTTTCGCCACAAAAGCATCCATTCTACACCATTAGACCTAAAATGATGTTTGGGAGTGTTCCGGGGCATTTTGCAAACCTTCGACATGTAAAAAAATGCAAACCTTGAGTTTCGGGTCTGAATGCCAATTTCGGGGTACCGAAGTTGCAAAAATGGTTTCGTAACAAAATCATCCATTCTACACCATTATACCTAAAACGATGTTTGGGAGTGTTCCGGGGCATTTTGCAAACCTTCGACATGTAAAAAAAATGCAAAACTTGAGTTTTGGGTCTGAATGCACTATTTCGGGGTACCGAAGTTGCAAAAATGGTTTCGTAACAAAAGCATCCATTCTACACCATTATACCTAAAATTATGTTTGGGAGTGTTCCGGGGCATTTTGCAAACCTTCGACATGTAAAAAAAATGCAAAACTTGAGTTTTGGGTCTGAATGCAATATTTCGGGGTACCGAAGTTGCAAAAATGGTTTCGTTACAAAAGCATCCATTCTACACCATTATACCTAAAATGATGCTTGGGAGTGTTCCGAGGCATTTTGCAAACCTTCGACATGTAAAAAAAAAGCAAAACTTGAGTTTTGGGTCTGAATGCACTATTTCAGGGTACCGAAGTTGCAAAAATGGTTTCGTAACAAAAGCAGCCATTCTACACCATTATACCTAAAATGATGTTTGGGAGTGTTCCGGGGCATTTTGCAAACCTTCGACATGTAAAAAAAATGCAAAACTCTGAATGCACTATTTCGGGGTACCGAAGTTGCAAAAATGGTTTCGCAACAAAAGCATCCATTCTACACCATTATAGCTAAAACGATGCTTGGGAGTGTTGCGAGGCATTTTGCAAACCTTCGACATGTAAAAAAAAGCAAAACTTGAGTTTTGGGTCTGAATGCACTATTTCGGGGTACCGAAGTTGCAAAAATGGTTTCGTAACAAAAGCAGCCATTCTACACCATTATACCTAAAATGATGTTTGGGAGTGTTCCGGGGCATTTTGCAAACCTTCGACATGTCAAAAAAATGCAAAACTTGAGTTTTGGGTCTGAATCCACTATTTCGAGGTACCGAAGTTGCAAAAATGGTTTCGTAACAAAAGCATCCATTCTACACCATTATACCTAAAATGATGTTTGGGAGTGTTCCGGGGCATTTTACAAACCTTCGACATGTAAAAAAAATGCAAAACTTGAGTTTTGGGTCTGAATGCACTATTTCGGGGTACCGAAGTTGCAAAAATGGTTTCGTAACAAAAGCATCCATTCTACACCATTATACCTAAAATGATGTTTGGGAGTGTTCCGGGGCATTTTGCAAACCTTCGACTTGTAAAAAAAAGCAAAACTTGAGTTTTGGGTCTGAATGCACTATTTCGGGGTACCGAAGTTGCAAAAATGGTTTCGTAACAAAAGCATCCATTCTACACCATTATACCTAAAATGATGTTTGGGAGTGTTCCGGGGCATTTTGCAAACCTTCGACATGTAAAAAATGCAAAACATGAGTTTTGGGTCTGAGTGCACTATTTCGGGGTACCGAAGTTGCAAAAATGATTTCGTAGCAAAAGCATCCATTCTACCCCATTATACCTAAAACGATGTTTGGGAGTGTTCCGGGGCATTTTGCAAACCTTCGGCATGTAAAAAGATGCAAAACTTGAGTTTCGGGTCTGAATGCATTATTTTGGGGTACCCAAGTTGCGAAAATGGTTTCGCAACAAAAGCATTCATTCTACACCATTAGATCTAAAATGTTGTTCGGGAGTGTTTCTGAGCATTTCACAAACCTTCGGCGGGTAAAAAGATGGAAAACTTGTGTTTGGGGCCTGAAAGCGCTACTTCGGGGCTCCGAAGCTGCGATAATGGTTTCTCAACAAAAGCATCCATTCTACACCATTAAACCTTATACGATGTTTTGGAGTGTTCCTTAGCATTTCGCAAACCTTCGGGCTGTTAAAGGATGCAAAACTTGTTTTTCGGGCATGAATGCACTATTTCGAGGTACCAAATTTGTGCAACTGGTTTTGCAAAAAATATTCTGCTCCATTAGATACAAAACGATGTTTGCGAGAGTTTCTGAGTATTTCATAAATTTTGGTATGTAAAAAGATGCAAACTTATGTTTGGCACCTGAATGCGCTACTTCGGGGTACCGAAGTTGCAAAAATGCTTTCGTAACAAAAGCATCCATTCTACACCATTATACCTAAAATGATGTTTGGGAGTGTTCCGGGGCATTTTGCAAACCTTCGACATGTAAAAAAAATGCAAAACTTGAGTTTTGGGTCTGAATGCACTATTTCGGGGTACCGAACTTGCAAAAATGGTTTCGTAACAAAAGTATCCATTCTACACCATTATACCTAAAATGATGTTTGGGAGTGTTCCGGGGCATTTTGCAAACCTTCGACATGTAAAAAAAAAGCAAAACTTGAGTTTTGGGTCTGAATGCACAATTTGGGGTACCGAAGTTGCAAAAATGGTTTCGTAACAAAAACATCCATTCTACACCATTATACCTAAAATGATGTTCGGGAGTGTACCGGGGCATTTTGCAAACCTTCGACATGTAAAAAAATGCAAAACTTGAGTTTTGGGTCTGAATGCACTATTTCGGGGTACCGAAGTTGCAAAAATGGTTTCGTAACAAAAGCATCCATTCTACACCATTATACCTAAAACGATGCTTGGGAGTGTTGCGAGGCATTTTGCAAACCTTCGACATGTAAAAAAAAAGCAAAACTTGAGTTTTGGGTCTGAATGCACTATTTCGGGGTACCGAAGTTGCAAAAATGGTTTCGTAACAAAAGCAGCCATTCTACACCATTATACCTAAAATGATGTTTGGGAGTGTTCCGGGGCATTTTGCAAACCGTCGACATGTCCAAAAAATGCAAAACTTGAGTTTTGGGTCTGAATGCACTATTTCGGGGTACCGAAGTTGCAAAAATGGTTTCGTAACAAAAGCATCCATTCTACACCATTATACCTAAAATGATGTTTGGGAGTGTTCCGGGGCATTTTGCAAACCTTCGACATGTAAAAAATGCAAAACATGAGTTTTGGGTCTGAGTGCACTATTTCGGGGTACCGAAGTTGCAATAATGATTTCGTAGCAAAAGCATCTATTCTACCCCATTATACCTAAAACGATGTTTGGGAGTGTTCCGGGGCATTTTGCAAACCTTCGGCATGTAAAAAGATGCAAAACTTGAGTTTCGGGTCTGAATGCATTATTTCGGGGTACCCAAGTTGCGAAAATGGTTTCGCAACAAAAGCATTCATTCTACACCATTAGACCTAAAATGTTGTTCGGGAGTGTTTCTGAGCATTTCACAAACCTTCGGCGTGTAAAAAGATGGAAAACTTGTGTTTGGGGCCTGAAAGCGCTACTTCGGGGCTCCGAAGCTGCGATAATGGTTTCTCAACAAAAGCATCCATTCTACACCATTAAACCTTATACGATGTTTTGGAGTGTTCCTTAGCATTTCGCAAACCTTCGGGCTGTTAAAGGATGCAAAACTTGTTTTTCGGGCATGAATGCACTATTTCGAGGTACCAAATTTGTGCAACTGGTTTTGCAACAAAATATTCTGCTCCATTAGATACAAAACGATGTTTGCGAGAGTTTCTGAGTATTTCATAAATTTTGGTATGTAAAAAGATGCAAACTTATGTTTGGCACCTGAATGCGCAACTTCGGGGTTCCGAAGTTGCAAAAATGGTTTCGTAACAAAAGCATCCATTCTACACCATTATACCTAAAATGATGTTTGGGAGTGTTCCGGGGCATTTTGCAAACCTTCGACATGTAAAAAAAATGCAAAACTTGAGTTTCGGGTCTGAATGCAATATTTCGGGGTACCCAAGTTGCAAAAATGGTTTCGTAACAAAAGCATCCATTCTACACCATTATACCTAAAATGATGTTCGGGAGTGTACCGGGGCATTTTGCAAACCTTCGACATGTAAAAAGATGCAAAACTTGAGTTTTGGGTCTGAATGCACTATTTCGGGGTACCGAAGTTGCAAAAATTGTTTCGTAACAAAAGCATCCATTCTACACCATTATACCTAAAACGATGTTTGGGAGTGTTCCGGGGCATTTTGCAAACCTTCGGCATGTAAAAAGATGCAAAACTTGAGTTTCGGGTCTGAATGCAATATTTCGGGGTACCCAAGTTGCGAAAACGGTTTCGTAACAAAAGCATCCATTCTACACCATTAGACCTTATACGATGTTTGGGAGTGTTTCTTAGCATTTCGCAAACCTTCGGGCTGTTAAAGGATGCAAAACTTGTGTTTTGGGCATGAATGCACTATTTCGAGGTACCAAAATTGTGCAACTGGTTTTGCAACAAAATATTCTGCTCCATTAGATACAAAACGATGTTTGGGAGAGTTTCTGAGTATTTCATAAATTTTGGTATGTAAAAAGATGCAAACTTATGTTTGGCGCCTGAATGCGCTACTTCGGGGAACTGAAGCTGCGAAGATAGTTTCGCAACAAATCCATCCATTAGACACCATTACACCTAAAACGATGTTTGGGAGTGTTTCTGAGCATTTCGCAAACTTTCGGCATGTAAAAAGATGCAAAACATGTGTTTGGGGTGTGAATGCGGTATTTCGAGGCTCCGAAGCTGCGAAAATGGTTTCGCAACTAAAGCATCCATTCTACACCATTAGACCTAAAATGATGTTTGGGAGTGTTCCGGGGCATTTTGCAAACCTTCGACATGTAAAAAAATGCAGACCTTGAGTTTCGGGTCTGAATGCCAATTTCGGGGTACCGAAGTTGCAAAAATGGTTTCGTAACAAAATCATCCATTCTACACTATTATACCTAAAACGATGTTTGGGAGTGTTCCGGGGCATTTTGCAAACCTTCGACATGTGAAAAAAATGCAAAACTTGAGTTTTGGGTCTGAATGCACTATTTCGGGGTCCCGATGTTGCAAAAATGGTTTCGTAACAAAAGCATCCATTCTACACCATTACACCTAAAATGATGTTTGGGAGTGTTCCGGGGCATTTTGCAAACCTTCGACATGTAAAAAAAATGCAAAACTTGAGTTTTTGGTGTGAATGCACTATTTCGGGGTACCGAAGTTGCAAAAATGGTTTCGTAACAAAAGCATCCATTCTACACCATTATACCTAAAACGATGTTTGGGAGTGTTCCGGGGCATTTTGCAAACCTTCGACATGTAAAAAAAAAGCAAAACTTGAGTTTTGGGTCTGAATGCACTATTTCGGGGTACCGAAGTTGCAAAAATTGTTTCGTAACAAAAGCATCCATTCTACACCATTATACCTAAAATGATGTTTGGGAGTGTTCCGGGGCATTTTGCAAACCTTCGACATGTAAAAAAAAGCAAAACTTGAGTTTTGGGTCTGAATGCACTATTTCGGGGTACCGAAGTTGCAAAAATGGTTTCGTAACAAAAGCATCCATTCTACACCATTATACCTAAAATGATGTTTGGGAGTGTTCCGGGGCATTTTGCAAACCTTCGACATGTAAAAAATGCAAAACATGAGTTTTGGGTCTGAGTGCACTATTTCGGGGTACCGAAGTTGCAAAAATGATTTCGTAACAAAAGCATCCATTCTACACCATTATACCTAAAACGATGTTTGGGAGTGTTCCGGGGCATTTTGCAAACCTTCGGCATGTAAAAAGATGCAAAACTTGAGTTTCGGGTCTGAATGCATTATTTCGGGGTACCCAAGTTGCGAAAATGGTTTCGCAACAAAAGCATTCATTCTACACCATTAGACCTAAAATGATGTTCGGGAGTGTTCCTGAGCATTTCACAAACCTTCGGCGTGTAAAAAGATGCAAAACTTGTGTTTGGGGCCTGAAAGCACTACTTCGGGGCTCCGAAGCTGCGATAATGGTTTCTCAACAAAAGCATCCATTCTACACCATTAAACCTTATACGATGTTTTGGAGTGTTTCTTAGCATTTCGCAAACCTTCGGGCTGTTAAAGGATGCAAAACTTGTGTTTCGGGCATGAATGCACTATTTCGAGGTACCAAAATTGTGCAACTGGTTTTGCAACAAAATATTCTGCTCCATTAGATACAAAACGATGTTTGGGAGAGTTTCTGAGTATTTCATAAATTTTGGTATGTAAAAAGATGCAAACTTATGTTTGGCGCCTGAATGCGCTACTTCGGGGAACCGAAGCTGCGAAGATGGTTTCGCAACAAAAGCATCCATTATACACCATTAGACCTAAAACGATGTTTGGGAGTGTTTCTAAGCATTTCGCAAACCTTCTGCATGTAAAAAGATGCAAATCATGTGTTTGGGGTGTGAATGCGGTATTTCGAGGCACCGAAGCTGCGAAAATGGTTTCGCAACAAAAGCCTTCATTCTACACCATTAGACCTAAAATGATGTTTGGGAGTGTTCCGGGGCATTTTGCAAACCTTCGACATGTAAAAAAATGCAAACCTTGAGTTTCGGGTCTGAATGCCAATTTCGGGGTACCGAAGTTGCAAAAATGGTTTCGTAACAAAATCATCCATTCGACACCATTATACCTAAAACGATGTTTGGGAGTGTTCCGGGGCATTTTGCAAACCTTCGACATGTAAAAAAAAAGCAAAACTTGAGTTTTGGGTCTGAATGCACTATTTCGGGGTACCGAATTTGCAAAAATTGTCTCGTAACAAAAGCATCCATTCTACACCATTATAGCTAAAATGATGTTTGGGAGTGTTCCGGGGCATTTTGCAAACCTTCGACATGTAAAAAAAATGCAAAACTTGAGTTTTGGGTCTGAATGCACTATTTCGGGGTACCGAAGTTGCAAAAATGGTTTCGTAACAAAAGCATCCATTCTACACCATTATACCTAAAACGATGTTTGGGAGTGTTCTGGGCATTTTGCAAACGTTCGACATGTAAAAAAATAGCAAAACTTGAGTTTTGGGTCTGAATGCACTATTTCGGGGTACCGAAGTTGCAAAAATGGTTTCGTAACAAAAGCATCCATTCTACACCATTATAGCTAAAATGATGTTTGGAGTGTTCCGGGGCATTTTGCAAACCTTCGACAAGTAAAAAAAATGCAAAACTTGAGTTTTGGGTCTGAATGCACTATTTCGGGGTACCGAAGTTGCAAAAATGGTTTCGTAACAAAAGCATCCATTCTACACCATTATAGCTAAAATGATGTTTGGGAGTGTTCCAGGGCATTTTGCAAACCTTCGACATGTAAAAAAATGCAAACCATGAGTTTCGGGTCTGAATGCACTAGTTCGGGGTACCGAAGTTGCAAAAATGGTTTCGTAACAAAAGCATCCATTCTACACCATTATACCTAAAACGATGTTTGGGAGTGTTCCGGGGCATTTTGCAAACCTTCGACATGTAAAAAAATAGCAAAACTTGAGTTTTGGGTCTGAATGCACTATTTCGGGGTACCGAAGTTGCAAAAATGGTTTCGTAACAAAAGCATCCATTCTACACCATTATAGCTAAAATGATGTTTGGAGTGTTCCGGGGCATTTTGCAAACCTTCGACAAGTAAAAAAAATGCAAAACTTGAGTTTTGGGTCTGAATGCACTATTTTGGGGTACCGAAGTTGCAAAAATGGTTTCGTAACAAAAGCATCCATTCTACACCATTATACCTAAAATGATGTTTGGGAGTGTTCTGGGGCATTTTGCAAACCTTCGACATGTAAAAAAATAGCAAAACTTGAGTTTTGGGTCTGAATGCACTATTTCGGGGTACCGAAGTTGCAAAAATGGTTTCGTAACAAAAGCATCCATTCTACACCATTATAGCTAAAATGATGTTTGGAGTGTTCCGGGGCATTTTGCAAACCTTCGACAAGTAAAAAAAATGCAAAACTTCAGTTTTGGGTCTGAATGCACTATTTCGGGGTACCGAAGTTGCAAAAATGGTTTCGTAACAAAAGCATCCATTCTACACCATTATAGCTAAAATGATGTTTGGGAGTGTTCCAGGGCATTTTGCAAACCTTCGACATGTAAAAAAATCCAAACCTTGAGTTTCGGGTCTGAATGCACTAGTTCGGGGTACCGAAGTTGCAAAAATGGTTTCGTAACAAAAGCATCCATTCTACACCATTATACCTAAAACGATGTTTGGGAGTGTTCCGGGGCATTTTGCAAACCTTCGACATGTAAAAAAAAAGCAAAACTTGAGTTTTGGGTCTGAATGCACAATTTCGGGGTACCGAAGTTGCAAAAATGGTTTCATAACAAAAGCATTCATTCTACACCATTATACCTAAAATGATGTTTGGGAGTGTTTCGGGGCATTTTGCAAACCTTCGACTTGTAAAAAAAATGCAAAACTTGAGTTTTGAGTCTGAATGCACTATTTTAGGGTACCGAAGTTGCAAAAATGGTTTCGTAACAAAAGCATCCGTTCTACACCATTATACCTAAAATGATGTTTGGGAGTGTTCCGGGGCATTTTGCAAACCTTCGACATGTAAAAAGATGCAAAACTTGAGTTTCGGGTGTGAATGCATTATTTCGGGGTACCCAAGTTGCGAAAACGGTTTCGGAACAAAAGCATTAATTCTACACCATAAGACCTAAAATGATGTTCGGGAGTGTTTCTGAGCATTTCACAAACCTTCGGCGTGTAAAAAGATGCAAAACTTGTGTTTGGGGCCTGAATGCGCTATTTCGGGGCTCCGAAGCTGCGATAATGGCTTCTCAACAAAAGCATCCATTCTACACCATTAGACCTTAAATGATGTTTGGGAGTGTTTCTTAGCATTTCGCATACCTTCGGGCTGTTAAAGGATGCAAAACTTGTGTTTCGTGCATGAATGCACTATTTCGAGGTACCAAAATTGTGCAACTGGTTTTGCAACAAAATATTCTGCTCCATTAGATACAAAACGATGTTTGGGAGAGTTTCTGAGTATTTCATAAAGTTTTGGTATGTAAAAAGATGCAAAACTTATGTTTGGCGCCTAAATGCGCTACTTCGGGGTACCGAAGCTGCGAAGATGGTTTCGCAACAAAAGCATCCATTATACACCATTAGACCTAAAACAATGTTTCGGAGTGTTTCTGAGCATTTCGTAAACCTTCGGCATGTAAAAAGATGCAAAACATGTGTTTGGGGTGTGAATGCGGTATTTCGCGGCACCGAAGCTGCGAAAATGGTTTCGCAACAAAAGCATCCATTCTACACCATTAGTCCTAAAATGATGTTTGGGAGTGTTCCGGGGCGTTTTGCAAACCTTCGACATGATAAAAAAATGCAAACCTTGAGTTATGTTTCTGAATGCACTATTTCGGAGTACCGAAGTTGCGAAAACGGTTTCGCAACAAAAGCTTCCATTCTACACCATTAGACCTTAAACAATGTTTGGGAGTGTTTCTTAGCATTTCGCAAACCTTCGGGCTGTTAAAGGATGCAAAACTAGTGTGTTTCGGGTCTGAATGCACTATTTCGGAGTACCGAAGTTGCGAAAACGGTTTCGCAACAAAAGCATCCATACCACACCATTAGACCTTAAACAATGTTTGGGAGTGTTTCTTAGCATTTCGCAAACCTTCGGGCTGTTAAAGGATGGAAAACTTGTGTTTCGGGCATGAATGCACTATTTCGAAGTACCAAAATTGTGCAACTGGTTTTGCAACAAAATATTCTGCTCTATTAGATACAAAACGATGTTTGGGAGAGTTTCTGAGTATTTCATAAACTTTTGGTATGTAAAAAGATGCAAAACTTATGTTTGGCGCCTGAATGCGCTACTTCGGGGTACCGAAGCTGCGAAGATGGTTTCGCAACAAAAGCATACATTATACACCATTAGACCTAAAACAATGTTTGGGAGTGTTTCTGAGCATTTCGCAGACCTTTGGCATGTAAAAAGATGCAAAACATGTGTTTGGGGTATGAATGCGGTATTTCGAGGCACCGAAGCTGCGAAAATGGTTTCGCAACAAAAGCATCCATTCTACACCATTAGACCTAAAATGATGTTTGGGAGTGTTCCAGGGCATTTTGCAAACCTTCGACATGTAAAAAAATGAAAACCTTATGTTTCGGGTCTGAATGCACTATTTCAGGGTACCGAAGTTGCAAAAATGGTTTCGTAACAAAAGCATCCATTCTACACCATTATACCTAAAACGATGTTTGGGTGTGTTCCGGGGCATTTTGCAAACCTTCCACATGTAAAAAAGTGAATGCACTATTTCGGGGTACCGAAGTTGCAAAAATGGTTTCGTAACAAAAGCATCCATTCTACACCATTATACCTAAAATGATGTTTGGGAGTGTTCCAGGGCATTTTGCAAACCTTCGACATGCAAAAAAATGCAAAACTTGAGTTTTGGGTCTGAATGCACTATTTCGGGGTACCGAAGTTGCAAAAATGGTTTCGTAACAAAAGCATCCATTCTACACCATTATACCTAAAACGATGTTTGGGAGTGTTCCGGGGCATTTTGCAAACCTTCGACATGTAAAAAAAATGCAAACCTTGAGTTTCGAGTCTGAATGCACTATTTTAGAGTACCGAAGTTGCGAAAATGGTTTCACAACAAAAGCATCCATTCCACACCATTAGACCTTAAACAATGTTTGGGAGTGTTTCTTAGCATTTCGCAAACCTTCAGGCTGTTAAAGGATGCGAAACTTGTTTTTCGGGCATGAATGCACTATTTCGTGGTACCAAAATTGTGCAACTGGTTTTGCAACAAAATATTCTGCTCCATTAGATACAAAATGATGTTTGGGAGAGTTTCTGAGTATTTCATAAACTTTTGGTATTTAAAAGATACAAAACTTATGTTTGGCGCTTGAATGCGCTACTTCGGGGTACCGAAGCTGCAAAAATGGTTTCGTAACAAAAGCATCCGTTCTACACCATTATACCTAAAATGATGTTTGGGAGTGTTCCGGGGCATTTTGCAAACCTTCGACATGTAAAAAGATGCAAAACTTGAGTTTCGGGTGTGAATGCACTATTTCGGGGTACCCAAGTTGCGAAAACGGTTTCGGAACAAAAGCATTAATTCTACACCATAAGACCTAAAATGATGTTCGGGAGTGTTTCTGAGCATTTCACAAACCTTCGGCGTGTAAAAAGATGCAAAACTTGTGTTTGGGGCCTGAATGCGCTATTTCGGGGCTCCGAAGCTGCGATAATGGCTTCTCAACAAAAGCATCCATTCTACACCATTAGACCTTAAATGATGTTTGGGAGTGTTTCTTAGCATTTCGCATACCTTCGGGCTGTTAAAGGATGCAAAACTTGTGTTTCGTGCATGAATGCACTATTTCGAGGTACCAAAATTGTGCAACTGGTTTTGCAACAAAATATTCTGCTCCATTAGATACAAAACGATGTTTGGGAGAGTTTCTGAGTATTTCATAAAGTTTTGGTATGTAAAAAGATGCAAAACTTATGTTTGGCGCCTAAATGCGCTACTTCGGGGTACCGAAGCTGCGAAGATGGTTTCGCAACAAAAGCATCCATTATACACCATTAGACCTAAAACAATGTTTCGGAGTGTTTCTGAGCATTTCGTAAACCTTCGGCATGTAAAAAGATGCAAAACATGTGTTTGGGGTGTGAATGCGGTATTTCGCGGCACCGAAGCTGCGAAAATGGTTTCGCAACAAAAGCATCCATTCTACACCATTAGTCCTAAAATGATGTTTGGGAGTGTTCCGGGGCGTTTTGCAAACCTTCGACATGATAAAAAAATGCAAACCTTGAGTTATGTTTCTGAATGCACTATTTCGGAGTACCGAAGTTGCGAAAACGGTTTCGCAACAAAAGCTTCCATTCTACACCATTAGACCTTAAACAATGTTTGGGAGTGTTTCTTAGCATTTCGCAAACCTTCGGGCTGTTAAAGGATGCAAAACTAGTGTGTTTCGGGTCTGAATGCACTATTTCGGAGTACCGAAGTTGCGAAAACGGTTTCGCAACAAAAGCATCCATACCACACCATTAGACCTTAAACAATGTTTGGGAGTGTTTCTTAGCATTTCGCAAACCTTCGGGCTGTTAAAGGATGGAAAACTTGTGTTTCGGGCATGAATGCACTATTTCGAAGTACCAAAATTGTGCAACTGGTTTTGCAACAAAATATTCTGCTCTATTAGATACAAAACGATGTTTGGGAGAGTTTCTGAGTATTTCATAAACTTTTGGTATGTAAAAAGATGCAAAACTTATGTTTGGCGCCTGAATGCGCTACTTCGGGGTACCGAAGCTGCGAAGATGGTTTCGCAACAAAAGCATACATTATACACCATTAGACCTAAAACAATGTTTGGGAGTGTTTCTGAGCATTTCGCAGACCTTTGGCATGTAAAAAGATGCAAAACATGTGTTTGGGGTATGAATGCGGTATTTCGAGGCACCGAAGCTGCGAAAATGGTTTCGCAACAAAAGCATCCATTCTACACCATTAGACCTAAAATGATGTTTGGGAGTGTTCCAGGGCATTTTGCAAACCTTCGACATGTAAAAAAATGAAAACCTTATGTTTCGGGTCTGAATGCACTATTTCAGGGTACCGAAGTTGCAAAAATGGTTTCGTAACAAAAGCATCCATTCTACACCATTATACCTAAAACGATGTTTGGGTGTGTTCCGGGGCATTTTGCAAACCTTCCACATGTAAAAAAGTGAATGCACTATTTCGGGGTACCGAAGTTGCAAAAATGGTTTCGTAACAAAAGCATCCATTCTACACCATTATACCTAAAATGATGTTTGGGAGTGTTCCAGGGCATTTTGCAAACCTTCGACATGCAAAAAAATGCAAAACTTGAGTTTTGGGTCTGAATGCACTATTTCGGGGTACCGAAGTTGCAAAAATGGTTTCGTAACAAAAGCATCCATTCTACACCATTATACCTAAAACGATGTTTGGGAGTGTTCCGGGGCATTTTGCAAACCTTCGACATGTAAAAAAAATGCAAACCTTGAGTTTCGAGTCTGAATGCACTATTTCAGAGTACCGAAGTTGCGAAAATGGTTTCACAACAAAAGCATCCATTCCACACCATTAGACCTTAAACAATGTTTGGGAGTGTTTCTTAGCATTTCGCAAACCTTCAGGCTGTTAAAGGATGCGAAACTTGTTTTTCGGGCATGAATGCACTATTTCGTGGTACCAAAATTGTGCAACTGGTTTTGCAACAAAATATTCTGCTCCATTAGATACAAAATGATGTTTGGGAGAGTTTCTGAGTATTTCATAAACTTTTGGTATTTAAAAGATACAAAACTTATGTTTGGCGCTTGAATGCGCTACTTCGGGGTACCGAAGCTGCAAAAATGGTTTCGTAACAAAAGCATCCATTCTACACCATTATACCTAAAATGATGTTTGGGAGTGTTCCGGGGCATTTTGCTAACCTTCGACATGTAAAAAAAATGCAAAACTTGAGTTTTGGGTCTGAATGCACTATTTCGGGGTACCGAAGTTGCAAAAATGGTTTCGTAACAAAAGCATCCATTATACAACATTAGACCTAAAACAATGTCTGGGAGTGTTTCTGAGCATTTCGCAAACCTTCGGCATGTAAAAAGATGCAAAACATGTGTTTGGGGTGTGAATGCGGTATTTCGAGGCACCGAAGCTGCGAAAATGGCTTCGCAATAAAAGCATCCATTCTGCACCATTAGACCTAAAATGATGTTTGGGAGTGTTCCAGGGCATTTTGCAAACCTTCGACATGTAAAAAAATGCAAACCTTGAGTTTCGGGTCTGAATGCACTATTTCGGGGTACCGAAGTTGCAAAAATGGTTTCGTAACAAAAGCATCCATTCTACACTATTATACCTAAAACGATGTTTGGGTGTGTTCCGGGGCATTTTTCAAACCTTCGACATGTAAAAAAAATGCAAACCTTGAGTTTCGGGTCTGAATGCACTATTTCGGGGCACCGAAGTTGCAAAAATGGTTTCGTAACAAAAGCATCCATTCTACACCATTATACCTAAAATGATGTTTGGGAGTGTTCCGGGGCATTTCGCAAACCTTCGACATGTAAAAAAAATGCAAAACTTGAGTTTTGGTTCTGAATGCACTATTTCGGGGTACCGAAGTTGCAAAAATGGTTTCGTAACAAAAGCATCCATTCTACACGATTATACCTAAAACGATGTTTGGGAGTGTTCCTGGGTATTTTGCAAACCTTCGGCATGTAAAAAGATGCAAAACTTGAGTTTCGGGTCTGAATGCATTATTTCGAGGTACCCAAGTTGCGAAAACGGTTTCGCAACAAAAGCATTAATTCTACACCATTAGACCTAAAACGATGTTCGGGAGTGTTTCTGAGCATTTCACGAACCTTCGGCGTGTAAAAAGATGCAAAACTTTTGTTTGGGGCCTGAATGCGCTATTTCAGGGCTCCGAAGCTGCGATAATGGCTTCTCAACAAAAGCATCCATTCTACACCATTAGACCTTAAACGACGTTTGGGAGTGTTTCTTAGCATTTCGCAAACCTTCGGGCTGTTAAAGGATGCAAAACTTGTGTTTCGGGCATGAATGCTCAATTTCCAGGTACCAAAATTGTGCAACTGGTTTTGCAAAAAAATATTCTGCTCCATTAGATACAAAACGATGTTTGGGAGTGTTTCTGAGCATTTCGCAAACCTTCAGCATGTAAAAAGATGCAAAACATGTGTTTGGGGTGTGAATGCGGTATTTCGAGGCACCGAAGCTGCGAAAATGGTTTCGCAACAAAAGCATCCATTCTACACCATTAGACCTAAAACGATGTTTGGGAGTGTTCCAGGGCATTTTGCAAACCTTCGACATGTAAAAAAATGCAAAGCTTGAGTTTCGGGTCTGAATGCACTATTTCGGGGCACCGAAGTTGCAAAAATGGTTTCGTAACAAAAGCATCCATTCTACACCATTATACCTAAAACGATGTTTGGGTGTGTTCCGGGGCATTTTGCAAACCTTCCACATGTAAAAAAAGCAAAACTTGAGTTTTGGGTCTGAATGCACTATTTCGAGGTACGGAAGTTGCAAAAATGGTTTCGTAACAAAAGCATTCATTCTACACCATTATACCTAAAATGATGTTTGGGAGTGTTCCGTGGCATTTTGCAAACCTTCGACATGTAAAAAGATGCAAAACTTGAGTTTTGGGTCTGAATGCACTATTTCAGGGTACTGAAGTTGCAAAAATGGTTTCGTAACAAAAGCATCCATTCTACACCATTATACCTAAAACGATGTTTGGGAGTGTTCCGGGGCATTTTGCAAACCTTCGACATGTAAAAAAAATGCAAACCTTGAGTTTCGGGTCTGAGTGCACTATTTCGGAGTACCGAAGTTGTGAAAACGGTTTCGCAACAAAAGCATCCATTCCACACAATTAGACCTTAAACAATGTTTGGGAGTGTTTCTTAGCATTTCGCAAACCTTCGGGCTGTTAAAGGATGCAAAACTTGTGTTTCGGGCATGAATGCACTATTTCGAGGTACCAAAATTGTGCAACTGGTTTTGCAACAAAATATTCTGCTCCATTAGATACAAAACGATGTTTGGGAGTGTTTCTGAACATTTCATAAACTTTTGGTATGTAAAAAGATGCAAAACTAATGTTTGGCGACTGAATGCGCTACTTCGGGGTACCGAAGCTGCGAAGATGGTTTCGCAACAAAAGCATCCATTATACACCATTAGACCTAAAACAATGTCTGGGAGTGTTTCTGAGCATTTCGCAAACCTTCGGCATGTAAAAAGATGCAAAACATGTGTTTGGGGTGTGAATGCGGTATTTCGAGGGACCGAAGCTGCGAAAATGGCTTCGCAATAAAAGCATCCATTCTGCACCATTAGACCTAAAATGATGTTTGGGAGTGTTCCAGGGCATAATGGTTTCGTAACAAAAGCATCCATTCTACACCATTATACCTAAAATGATGTTTGGGAGTGTTCCGGGGCATTTCGCAAACCTTCGACATGTAAAAAAAATGCAAAACTTGAGTTTTGGTTCTGAATGCACTATTTCGGGGTACCGAAGTTGCAAAAATTGTTTCGTAACAAAAGCATCCATTCTACACGATTATACCTAAAGCGATGTTTGGGAGTGTTCCTGGGTATTTTGCAAACCTTCGGCATGTAAAAAAAATGCAAACCTTGAGTTTCGTGTCTGAATGCACTATTTCGGGGTACCGAAGTTGCAAAAATGGTTTCGTAACAAAAGCATCCATTCTACACTATTATACCTAAAACGATGTTTGGGGGTGTTCCGGGGCATTTTTCAAACCTTCGACATGTAAAAAAAATGCAAACCTTGAGTTTCGGGTCTGAATGCACTATTTCGGGGTACCGAAGATGCAAAAATGGTTTCGTAACAAAAGCATCCATTCTACACCATTATACCTAAAACGATGTTTGGGTGTGTTCCGGGGCATTTTGCAAACCTTCCACATGTAAAAAAAAAGCAAAACTTGAGTTTTGGGTCTGAATGCACTATTTCGGGGTACCGAAGTTGCAAAAATGGTTTCGTAACAAAAGCATCCATTCTACACCATTATACCTAAAATGATGTTTGGGAGTGTTCCGGGGCATTTCGCAAACCTTCGACATGTAAAAAAAATGCAAAACTTGAGTTTTGGTTCTGAATGCACTATTTCGGGGTACCGAAGTTGCAAAAATGGTTTCGTAACAAAAGCATCCATTCTACACGATTATACCTAAAACGATGTTTGGGAGTGTTCCTGGGTATTTTGCAAACCTTCGGCATGTAAAAAGATGCAAAACTTGAGTTTCGGGTCTGAATGCATTATTTCGAGGTACCCAAGTTGCGAAAACGGTTTCGCAACAAAAGCATTAATTCTACACCATTAGACCTAAAACGATGTTCGGGAGTGTTTCTGAGCATTTCACGAACCTTCGGCGTGTAAAAAGATGCAAAACTTTTGTTTGGGGCCTGAATGCGCTATTTCAGGGCTCCGAAGCTGTGATAATGGCTTCTCAACAAAAGCATCCATTCTACACCATTAGACCTTAAACGACGTTTGGGAGTGTTTCTTAGCATTTCACAAACCTTCGGGCTGTTAAAGGATGCAAAACTTGTGTTTCGGGCATGAATGCTCAATTTCCAGGTACCAAAATTGTGCAACTGGTTTTGCAACAAAATATTCTGCTCCATTAGATACAAAACGATGTTTGGGAGTGTTTCTGAGCATTTCGCAAACCTTCAGCATGTAAAAAGATGCAAAACATGTGTTTGGGGTGTGAATGCGGTATTTCGAGGCACCGAAGCTGCGAAAATGGTTTCGCAACAAAAGCATCCATTCTACACCATTAGACCTAAAACGATGTTTGGGAGTGTTCCAGGGCATTTTGCAAACCTTCGACATGTAAAAAAATGCAAAGCTTGAGTTTCGGGTCTGAATGCACTATTTCGGGGCACCGAAGTTGCAAAAATGGTTTCGTAACAAAAGCATCCATTCTACACCATTATACCTAAAACAATGTTTGGGTGTGTTCCGGGGCATTTTGCAAACCTTCCACATGTAAAAAAAGCAAAACTTGAGTTTTGGGTCTGAATGCACTATTTCGAAGTACGGAAGTTGCAAAAATGGTTTCGTAACAAAAGCATTCATTCTACACCATTATACCTAAAATGATGTTTGGGAGTGTTCCGTGGCATTTTGCAAACCTTCGACATGTAAAAAGATGCAAAACATGAGTTTTGGGTCTGAATGCACTATTTCGGGGTACTGAAGTTGCAAAAATGGTTTCGTAACAAAAGCATCCATTCTACACCATTATACCTAAAACGATGTTTGGGAGTGTTCCGGGGCATTTTGCAAACCTTCGACATGTAAAAAAATGCAAACCTTGAGTTTCGGGTCTGAGTGCACTATTTCGGAGTACCGAAGTTGTGAAAACGGTTTCGCAACAAAAGCATCCATTCCACACCATTAGACCTTAAACAATGTTTGGGAGTGTTTCTTAGCATTTCGCAAACCTTCGGGCTGTTAAAGGATGCAAAACTTGTGTTTCGGGCATGAATGCACTATTTCGAGGTACCAAAATTGTGCAACTGGTTTTGCAACAAAATATTCTGCTCCATTAGATACAAAACGATGTTTGGGAGTGTTTCTGAACATTTCATAAACTTTTGGTATGTAAAAAGATGCAAAACTAATGTTTGGCGACTGAATGCGCTACTTCGGGGTACCGAAGCTGCGAAGATGGTTTCGCAACAAAAGCATCCATTATACACCATTAGACCTAAAACAATGTCTGGGAGTGTTTCTGATCATTTCGCAAACCTTCGGCATGTAAAAAGATGCAAAACATGTGTTTGGGGTGTGAATGTGGTATTTCGAGGCACCGAAGCGGCGAAAATGGCTTCGCAATAAAAGCATCCATTCTGCACCATTAGACCTAAAATGATGTTTGGGAGTGTTCCAGGGCATTTTGCAAACCTTCGACATGTAAAAAAATGCAAACCTTGAGTTTCGGGTCTGAATGCACTATTTCGGGGTACCGAAGTTGCAAAAATGGTTTCGTAACAAAAGCATCCATTCTACACTATTATACCTAAAACGATGTTTGGGTGTGTTCCGGGGCATTTTTCAAACCTTCGACATGTAAAAAAAATGCAAACCTTGAGTTTCGGGTCTGAATGCACTATTTCGGGGTACCGAAGTTGCAAAAATGGTTTCGTAACAAAAGCATCCATTCTACACCATTATACCTAAAACGATGTTTGGGTGTGTTCCGGGGCATTTTGCAAACCTTCCACATGTAAAAAAAAAGCAAAACTTGAGTTTTGGGTCTGAATGCACTATTTCGGGGTACCGAAGTTGCAAAAATGGTTTCGTAACAAAAGCACCCATTCTACACCATTATACCTAAAATGATGTTTGGGAGTGTTCCGGGGCATTTCGCAAACCTTCGACATGTAAAAAAAATGCAAAACTTGAGTTTTGGTTCTGAATGCACTATTTCGGGGTACCGAAGTTGTAAAAATGGTTTCGTAACAAAAGCATCCATTCTACACGATTATACCTAAAACGATGTTTGGGAGTGTTCCTGGGTATTTTGCAAACCTTCGGCATGTAAAAAGATGCAAAACTTGAGTTTCGGGTCTGAATGCATTATTTCGAGGTACCCAAGTTGCGAAAACGGTTTCGCAACAAAAGCATTAATTCTACACCATTAGACCTAAAACGATGTTCGGGAGTGTTTCTGAGCATTTCACGAACCTTCGGCGTGTAAAAAGATGCAAAACTTTTGTTTGGGGCCTGAATGCGCTATTTCAGGGCTCCGAAGCTGCGATAATGGCTTCTCAACAAAAGCATCCATTCTACACCATTAGACCTTAAACGACGTTTGGGAGTGTTTCTTAGCATTTCGCAAACCTTCGAGCTGTTAAAGGATGCAAAACTTGTGTTTCGGGCATGAATGCTCAATTTCCAGGTACCAAAATTGTGCAACTGGTTTTGCAACAAAATATTCTGCTCCATTAGATACAAAACGATGTTTGGGAGTGTTTCTGAGCATTTCGCAAACCTTCAGCATGTAAAAAGATGCAAAACATGTGTTTGGGGTGTGAATGCGGTATTTCGAGGCACCGAAGCTGCGAAAATGGTTTCGCAACAAAAGCATCCATTCTACACCATTAGACCTAAAACGATGTTTGGGAGTGTTCCAGGGCATTTTGCAAACCTTCGACATGTAAAAAAATGCAAAGCTTGAGTTTCGGGTCTGAATGCACTATTTCGGGGCACCGAAGTTGCAAAAATGGTTTCGTAACAAAAGCATCCATTCTACACCATTATACCTAAAACGATGTTTGGGTGTGTTCCGGGGCATTTTGCAAACCTTCCACATGTAAAAAAAGCAAAACTTGAGTTTTGGGTCTGAATGCACTATTTCGAGGTACGGAAGTTGCAAAAATGGTTTCGTAACAAAAGCATTCATTCTACACCATTATACCTAAAATGATGTTTGGGAGTGTTCCGTGGCATTTTGCAAACCTTCGACATGTAAAAAGATGCAAAACTTGAGTTTTGGGTCTGAATGCACTATTTCGGGGTACTGAAGTTGCAAAAATGGTTTCGTAACAAAAGCATCCATTCTACACCATTATACCTAAAACGATGTTTGGGAGTGTTCCGGGGCATTTTGAAAACCTTCGACATGTAAAAAAAATGCAAACCTTGAGTTTCGGGTCTGAGTGCACTATTTCGGAGTACCGAAGTTGTGAAAACGGTTTCGCAACAAAAGCATCCATTCCACACCATTAGACCTTAAACAATGTTTGGGAGTGTTTCTTAGCATTTCGCAAACCTTCGGGCTGTTCAAGGATGCAAAACTTGTGTTTCGGGCATGAATGCACTATTTCGAGGTACCAAAATTGTGCAACTGGTTTTGCAACAAAATATTCTGTTCCATTAGATACAAAACGATGTTTGGGAGTGTTTCTGAACATTTCATAAACTTTTGGTATGTAAAAAGATGCAAAACTAATGTTTGGCGACTGAATGCGCTACTTCGGGGTACCGAAGCTGCGAAGATGGTTTCGCAACAAAAGCATCCATTATACACCATTAGACCTAAAACAATGTCTGGGAGTGTTTCTGAGCATTTCGCAAACCTTCGGCATGTAAAAAGATGCAAAACATGTGTTTGGGGTGTGAATGCGGTATTTCGAGGCACCGAAGCTGCGAAAATGGCTTCGCAATAAAAGCATCCATTCTGCACCATTAGACCTAAAATGATGTTTGGGAGTGTTCCAGGGCATTTTGCAAACCTTCGACATGTAAAAAAATGCAAACCTTGAGTTTCGGGTCTGAATGCACTATTTCGGGGTACCGAAGTTGCAAAAATGGTTTCGTAACAAAAGCATCCATTCTACACTATTATACCTAAAACGATGTTTGGGTGTGTTCCGGGGCATTTTTCAAACCTTCGACATGTAAAAAAAATGCAAACCTTGAGTTTCGGGTCTGAATGCACTATTTCGGGGTACCGAAGTTGCAAAAATGGTTTCGTAACAAAAGCATCCATTCTACACCATTATACCTAAAATGATGTTTGGGTGTGTTCCGGGGCATTTTGCAAACCTTCCACATGTAAAAAAAAAGCAAAACTTGAGTTTTGGGTCTGAATGCACTATTTCGGGGTACCGAAGTTGCAAAAATGGTTTCATAACAAAACCATCCATTCTACACCATTATACCTAAAATGATGTTTGGGAGTGTTCCGGGGCATTTCGCAAACCTTCGACATGTAAAAAAAATGCAAAACTTGAGTTTTGGTTCTGAATGCACTATTTCGGGGTACCGAAGTTGCAAAAATGGTTTCGTAACAAAAGCATCCATTCTACACGATTATACCTAAAACGATGTTTGGGAGTGTTCCTGGGTATTTTGCAAACCTTCGGCATGTAAAAAGATGCAAAACTTGAGTTTCGGGTCTGAATGCATTATTTCGAGGTACCCAAGTTGCGAAAACGGTTTCGCAACAAAAGCATTAATTCTACACCATTAGACCTAAAACGATGTTCGGGAGTGTTTCTGAGCATTTCACGAACCTTCGGCGTGTAAAAAGATGCAAAACTTTTGTTTGGGGCCTGAATGCGCTATTTCAGGGCTCCGAAGCTGCGATAATGGCTTCTCAACAAAAGCATCCATTCTACACCATTAGACCTTAAACGACGTTTGGGAGTGTTTCTTAGCATTTCGCAAACCTTCGGGCTGTTAAAGGATGCAAAACTTGTGTTTCGGGCTTGAATGCTCAATTTCCAGGTACCAAAATTGTGCAACTGGTTTTGCAACAAAATATTCTGCTCCATTAGATACAAAACGATGTTTGGGAGTGTTTCTGAGCATTTCGCAAACCTTCAGCATGTAAAAAGATGCAAAACATGTGTTTGGGGTGTGAATGCGGTATTTCGAGGCACCGAAGCTGCGAAAATGGTTTCGCAACAAAAGCATCCATTCTACACCATTAGACCTAAAACGATGTTTGGGAGTGTTCCAGGGCATTTTGCAAACCTTCGACATGTAAAAAAATGCAAACCTTGAGTTTCGGGTCTGAATGCACTATTTCGGGGCACCGAAGTTGCAAAAATGGTTTCGTAACAAAAGCATCCATTCTACACCATTATACCTAAAACGATGTTTGGGTGTGTTCCGGGGCATTTTGCAAACCTTCCACATGTAAAAAAAGCAAAACTTGAGTTTTGGGTCTGAATGCACTATTTCGAGGTACGGAAGTTGCAAAAATGGTTTCGTAACAAAAGCATACATTCTACACCATTATACCTAAAATGATGTTTGGGAGTGTTCCGTGGCATTTTGCAAACCTTCGACATGTAAAAAGATGCAAAACTTGAGTTTTGGGTCTGAATGCACTATTTCGGGGTACTGAAGTTGCAAAAATGGTTTCGTAACAAAAGCATCCATTCTACACCTTTATACCTAAAATGATGTTTGGGAGTGTTCCGGGGCATTTTGCAAACCTTCGACATGTAAAAAAAATGCAAACCTTGAGTTTCAGGTCTGAGTGCACTATTTCGGGGTACCGAAGTTGTGAAAACGGTTTCGCAACAAAAGCATCCATTCCACACCATTAGACCTTAAACAATGTTTGGGAGTGTTTCTTAGCATTTCGCAAACCTTCGGGCTGTTAAAGGATGCAAAACTTGTGTTTCGGGCATGAATGCACTATTTCGAGGTACCAAAATTGTGCAACTGGTTTTGCAACAAAATATTCTGCTCCATTAGATACAAAACGATGTTTGGGAGTGTTTCTGAGCATTTCATAAATTTTTGGTATGTAAAAAGATGCAAAACTAATGTTTGGCGACTGAATGCGCTACTTCGGGGTACCGAAGCTGCGAAGATGGTTTCGCAACAAAAGCATCCATTATACACCATTAGACCTAAAACAATGTCTGGGAGTGTTTCTGAGCATTTCGCAAACCTTCGGCATGTAAAAAGATGCAAAACATGTGTTTGGGGTGTGAATGCGGTATTTCGAGGCACCGAAGCTGCGAAAATGGCTTCGCAATAAAAGCATCCATTCTGCACCATTAGACCTAAAATGATGTTTGGGAGTGTTCCAGGGCATTTTGCAAACCTTCGACATGTAAAAAAATGCAAACCTTGAGTTTCGGGTCTGAATGCACTATTTCGGGGTACCGAAGTTGCAAAAATGGTTTCGTAACAAAAGCATCCATTCTACACTATTATACCTAAAACGATGTTTGGGTGTGTTCCGGGGCATTTTGCAAACCTTCGACATGTAAAAAAAATGCAAACCTTGAGTTTCGGGTCTGAATGCACTATTTCGGGGTACCGAAGTTGCAAAAATGGTTTCGTAACAAAAGCATCCATTCTACACCATTATACCTAAAACGATGTTTGGGTGTGTTCCGGGGCATTTTGCAAACCTTCCACATGTAAAAAAAAAGCAAAACTTGAGTTTTGGGTCTGAATGCACTATTTCGGGGTACCGAAGTTGCAAAAATGGTTTCGTAACAAAAGCATCCATTCTACACCATTATACCTAAAATGATGTTTGGGAGTGTTCCGGGGCATTTCGCAATCCTTCCACATGTAAAAAAAATGCAAAACTTGAGTTTTGGTTCTGAATGCACTATTTCGGGGTACCGAAGTTGCAAAAATGGTTTCGTAACAAAAGCATCCATTCTACACCATTATACCTAAATCGATGTTTGGGAGTGTTCCGGGGCATTTTGCAAACCTTCGATATGTAAAAAAAATGCAAACCTTGAGTTTCAGGTCTGAGTGCACTATTTCGGGGTACCGAAGTTGTGAAAACGGTTTCGCAACAAAAGCATCCATTCCACACCATTAGACCTTAAACAATGTTTGGGAGTGTTTCTTAGCATTTCGCAAACCTTCGGGCTGTTCAAGGATGCAAAACTTGTGTTTCGGGCATGAATGCACTATTTCGAGGTACCAAAATTGTGCAACTGGTTTTGCAACAAAATATTCTGTTCCATTAGATACAAAACGATGTTTGGGAGTGTTTCTGAACATTTAATAAACTTTTGGTATGTAAAAAGATGCAAAACTAATGTTTGGCGACTGAATGCGCTACTTCGGGGTACCGAAGCTGCGAAGATGGTTTCGCAACAAAAGCATCCATTATACACCATTAGACCTAAAACAATGTCTGGGAGTGTTTCTGAGCATTTCGCAAACCTTCGGCATGTAAAAAGATGCAAAACATGTGTTTGGGGTGTGAATGCGGTATTTCGAGGCACCGAAGCTGCGAAAATGGCTTCGCAATAAAAGCATCCATTCTGCACCATTAGACCTAAAATGATGTTTGGGAGTGTTCCAGGGCATTTTGCAAACCTTCGACATGTAAAAAAATGCAAACCTTGAGTTTCAGGTCTGAATGCACTATTTCGGGGTACCGAAGTTGCAAAAATGGTTTCGTAACAAAAGCATCCATTCTACACTATTATACCTAAAACGATGTTTGGGTGTGTTCCGGGGCATTTTTCAAACCTTCGACATGTAAAAAAAATGCAAACCTTGAGTTTCGGGTCTGAATGCACTATTTCGGGGTACCGAAGTTGCAAAAATGGTTTCGTAACAAAAGCATCCATTCTACACCATTATACCTAAAACGATGTTTGGGTGTGTTCCGGGGCATTTTGCAAACCTTCCACATGTAAAAAAAAAGCAAAACTTGAGTTTTGGGTCTGAATGCACTATTTCGGGGTACCGAAGTTGCAAAAATGGTTTCGTAACAAAAGCATCCATTCTACACCATTATACCTAAAATGATGTTTGGGAGTGTTCCGGGGCATTTCGCAAACCTTCGACATGTAAAAAAAATGCAAAACTTGAGTTTTGGTTCTGAATGCACTATTTCGGGGTACCGAAGTTGCAAAAATGGTTTCGTAACAAAAGCATCCATTCTACACGATTATACCTAAAACGATGTTTGGGAGTGTTCCTGGGTATTTTGCAAACCTTCGGCATGTAAAAAGATGCAAAACTTGAGTTTCGGGTCTGAATGCATTATTTCGAGGTACCCAAGTTGCGAAAACGGTTTCGCAACAAAAGCATTAATTCTACACCATTAGACCTAAAACGATGTTCGGGAGTGTTTCTGAGCATTTCACGAACCTTCGGCGTGTAAAAAGATGCAAAACTTTTGTTTGGGGCCTGAATGCGCTATTTCAGGGCTCCGAAGCTGCGATAATGGCTTCTCAACAAAAGCATCCATTCTACACCATTAGACCTTAAACGACGTTTGGGAGTGTTTCTTAGCATTTCGCAAACCTTCGGGCTGTTAAAGGATGCAAAACTTGTGTTTCGGGCTTGAATGCTCAATTTCCAGGTACCAAAATTGTGCAACTGGTTTTGCAACAAAATATTCTGCTCCATTAGATACAAAACGATGTTTGGGAGTGTTTCTGAGCATTTCGCAAACCTTCAGCATGTAAAAAGATGCAAAACATGTGTTTGGGGTGTGAATGCGGTATTTCGAGGCACCGAAGCTGCGAAAATGGTTTCGCAACAAAAGCATCCATTCTACACCATTAGACCTAAAACGATGTTTGGGAGTGTTCCAGGGCATTTTGCAAACCTTCGACATGTAAAAAAATGCAAACCTTGAGTTTCGGGTCTGAATGCACTATTTCGGGGCACCGAAGTTGCAAAAATGGTTTCGTAACAAAAGCATCCATTCTACACCATTATACCTAAAACGATGTTTGGGTGTGTTCCGGGGCATTTTGCAAACCTTCCACATGTAAAAAAAGCAAAACTTGAGTTTTGGGTCTGAATGCACTATTTCGAGGTACGGAAGTTGCAAAAATGGTTTCGTAACAAAAGCATTCATTCTACACCATTATACCTAAAATGATGTTTGGGAGTGTTCCGTGGCATTTTGCAAACCTTCGACATGTAAAAAGATGCAAAACTTGAGTTTTGGGTCTGAATGCACTATTTCGGGGTACTGAAGTTGCAAAAATGGTTTCGTAACAAAAGCATCCATTCTACACCATTATACCTAAAACGATGTTTGGGAGTGTTCCGGGGCATTTTGCAAACCTTCGACATGTAAAAAAAATGCAAACCTTGAGTTTCAGGTCTGAGTGCACTATTTCGGGGTACCGAAGTTGTGAAAACGGTTTCGCAACAAAAGCATCCATTCCACACCATTAGACCTTAAACAATGTTTGGGAGTGTTTCTTAGCATTTCGCAAACCTTCGGGCTGTTAAAGGATGCAAAACTTGTGTTTCGGGCATGAATGCACTATTTCGAGGTACCAAAATTGTGCAACTGGTTTTGCAACAAAATATTCTGCTCCATTAGATACAAAACGATGTTTGGGAGTGTTTCTGAGCATTTCATAAATTTTTGGTATGTAAAAAGATGCAAAACTAATGTTTGGCGACTGAATGCGCTACTTCGGGGTACCGAAGCTGCGAAGATGGTTTCGCAACAAAAGCATCCATTATACACCATTAGACCTAAAACAATGTCTGGGAGTGTTTCTGAGCATTTCGCAAACCTTCGGCATGTAAAAAGATGCAAAACATGTGTTTGGGGTGTGAATGCGGTATTTCGAGGCACCGAAGCTGCGAAAATGGCTTCGCAATAAAAGCATCCATTCTGCACCATTAGACCTAAAATGATGTTTGGGAGTGTTCCAGGGCATTTTGCAAACCTTCGACATGTAAAAAAATGCAAACCTTGAGTTTCGGGTCTGAATGCACTATTTCGGGGTACCGAAGTTGCAAAAATGGTTTCGTAACAAAAGCATCCATTCTACACTATTATACCTAAAACGATGTTTGGGTGTGTTCCGGGGCATTTTGC
This sequence comes from Cenchrus fungigraminus, assembly GCA_036936925.1. Taxonomy (NCBI): domain Eukaryota; kingdom Viridiplantae; phylum Streptophyta; class Magnoliopsida; order Poales; family Poaceae; genus Cenchrus; species Cenchrus fungigraminus. The sequence goes on along the minus strand of CM072779.1, from coordinate 84,584,789 downwards.
AAACCTTCGACATGTAAAAAAAATGCAAACCTTGAGTTTCGGGTCTGAATGCACTATTTCGGGGTACCGAAGTTGCAAAAATGGTTTCGTAACAAAAGCATCCATTCTACACCATTATACCTAAAACGATGTTTGGGTGTGTTCCGGGGCATTTTGCAAACCTTCCACATGTAAAAAAAAAGCAAAACTTGAGTTTTGGGTCTGAATGCACTATTTCGGGGTACCGAAGTTGCAAAAATGGTTTCGTAACAAAAGCATCCATTCTACACCATTATACCTAAAATTATGTTTGGGAGTGTTCCGGGGCATTTCGCAATCCTTCCACATGTAAAAAAAATGCAAAACTTGAGTTTTGGTTCTGAATGCACTATTTCGGGGTACCGAAGTTGCAAAAATGGTTTCGTAACAAAAGCATCCATTCTACACCATTATACCTAAATCGATGTTTGGGAGTGTTCCGGGGTTTTTTGCAAACCTTCGGCATGTAAAAAGATGCAAAACTTGAGTTTCGGGTCTGAATGCATTATTTCGGGGTACCCAAGTTGCGAAAACGGTTTCGCAACAAAAGCATTAATTCTACACCATTAGACCTAAAACGATGTTCGGGAGTGTTTCTGAGCATTTCACAAACCTTCGGCGTGTAAAAAGATGCAAAACTTTTGTTTGGGGCCTGAATGCACTATTTCGGGGCTCCGAAGCTGCGATAATGGCTTCTCAACAAAAGCATCCATTCTACACCATTAGACTTTAAACGATGTTTGGGAGTGTTTCTTAGCATTTCGCAAACCTTCGGGCTGTTAAAGGATGCAAAACTTGTGTTTCGGGCATCAATGCACTATTTTGAAGTACCAAAATTGTGCAACTGGTTTTGCAACAAAATATTCTGCTCCATTAGATACAAAACGATGTTTGGGAGAGTTTCTGAGTATTTCATAAACTTTAGGTATGTAAAAAGATGCAAAACTTATGTTTGGCGCCTGAATGCGCTACTTCGGGGTACCGAAGCTGCGAAATGGTTTCGCAACAAAAGCATCCATTATACACCATTAGACATAAAACAATGTTTGGGAGTGTTTCTGAGCATTTCGCAAACCTTAGGCACGTAGAAAGATGCAAAACATGTGTTTGGGGTGTGAATGCGGTATTTCGAGGCACCGAAGCTGCGAAAATGGTTTCGCAACAAAAGCATCCATTCTACACCATTAGACCTAAAATGATGTTTGGGAGTGTTCCGGGGCATTTGGCAAACCTTCGACATGTAAAAAAATGCTAACCTTGAGTTTCGGGTCCGAATGCACTATTTCGGAGTACCAAAGTTGCGAAAACGGTTTCGCAACAAAACCATCCAATCCACACCATTAGACCTTAAACAATGTTTGCGAGTGTTTCTTAGCATTTCGCAAACCTTCGGGCTGTTAGAGGATGCAAAACTTGTGTTTCGGGCATGAATGCACTATTTCGAGGTACCAAAATTGTGCAACTGGTTTTGCAACAAAATATTCTGCTCCATTAGATACAAAACGATGTTTGGGAGAGTTTCTGAGTATTTCATAAACTTTTGGTATGTAAAAAGATGCAAAACTTATGTTTGGCGCCTGAATGCGCTACTTCAGGGTACCGAAGCTGCGAAGATGGTTTCGCAACAAAAGCATCCATTATACACCATTAGACCTAAAACAATGTTTGTGAGTGTTTCTGAGCATTTCGCAAACCTTCGGCATGTAAAAAGATGCAAAACATGTGTTTGGGGTGTGAATGCGGTATTTCGAGGCACCGACGCTGCGAAAATGGTTTCGCAACAAAAGCATCCATTCTACACCATTACACCTAAAATGATGTTTGGGAGTGTTCCGGGGCATTTTGCTAACCTTCGACATGTAAAAAAAATGCAAAACTTGAGTTTTGGGTCTGAATGCACTATTTCGGGTTACCGAAGTTGCAAAAATGGTTTCGTAACAAAAGCATCCATTCTACACCATTATACCTAAAACGATGTTTGGGAGTGTTCCGGGGCATTTTGCAAACCTTCGGCATGTAAAAAGATGCAAAACTTGAGTTTCGGGTCTGAATGCATTATTCCGGGGTACCCAAGTTGCGAAAACGGTTTCGCAACAAAAGCATTAATTCTACACCATTAGACCTAAAACGATGTTCGGGAGTGTTTCTGAGCATTTCACAAACCTTTGGCGTGTAAAAAGATGCAAAACTTTTGTTTGGGGCCTGAATGCACTATTTCGGGGCTCCGAAGCTGCGATAATGGCTTCTCAACAAAAGCATCCATTCTACACCATTAGACCTTAAACGATGTTTGGGAGTGTTTCTTAGCATTTCGCAAACCTTCGGGCTGTTAAAGGATGCAAAACTTGTGTTTCGGGCATGAATGCACTATTTCGAGGTACCAAAATTGTGCAACTGGTTTTGCAACAAAATATTCTGCTCCATTAGATACAAAACGATGTTTGGGAGAGTTTCTGAGTATTTCATAAACTTTTGGTTTGTAAAAAGATGCAAAACTTATGTTTGGCGCCTGAATGCGCTACTTCAGGGTACCGAAGCTGCGAAGATGGTTTCGCAACAAAAGCATCCATTATACACCATTAGACCTAAAACAATGTTTGGGAGTGTTTCTGAGCATTTCGCAAACCTTCGGCATGTAAAAAGATGCAAAACATGTGTTTGGGGTGTGAATGCGGTATTTCGAGGCACCGAAGCTGCGAAAATGGTTTCGCAACAAAAGCATCCATTCTACACCATTAGACCTAAAATGATGTTTGGGAGTGTTCCGGGGCATTTTGCAAACCTTTGACATGTAAAAAAATGCATACCTTGAGTTTCGGGTCTGAATGCACTATTTCGGGGTACCGAAGTTGCAAAAATGGTTTCGTAACAAAAGCATCCATTCTACACAACTATACCTAAAACGATGTTTGCGAGTGTTCCGAGGCATTTTGCAAACCTTCGGAATGTAAAAAGATGCAAAACTTGAGTTTCGGGTGTGAATGCATTATTTCGGGGTACCCAAGTAGCGAAAACGGTTTCGCAACAAAACCATTTATTCTATACCATTAGACCTAAAACGATGTTCGGGAGTGTTTCTGAGCATTTCACAAACCTTCGGCGTGTAAAAAGATACAAAACTTGTGTTTGAGGCCTGAATGCGCTATTTCGGGGCTCCGAAGCTGCGATACTGGCTTCTCAACAAAAGCATCCATTCTACACCGTTAGACCTTAATCGATGTTTGGGAGTGTTTCTAGGCATTTTGCAAACCTTCGACATGTAAAAAAAATGCAAACCTTGAGTTTCGGGTCTGAATGCACTATTTCTGGGTACCGAAGCTGCGAAGATGGTTTCGTAACAAAAGCATCCATTAGACACCATTAGACCTAAAACAATGTTTGGGAGTGTGTCTGAGCATGTCGCAAACCTTCAGCATGTAAAAAGATGCAAAACATGTGTTTGGGGTGTGAATGCAGTATTTCGAGGCACCAAAGCAGCGAAAATGGTTTCGCAACAAAAGCTTCCATTCTACACCATTAGACCTAAAATGGTGTTTGGAAGTGTTCCGGGGAATTTTGCAAACCTTCGACATGTAAAAAAATGCAAACCTTGAGTTTCGGGTCTGAATGCACTATTTCGGGGTACCGAAGATGCAAAAATGGTTTCGTAACAAATGCATCTATTCTACACCATTGTACCTAAAACGATGTTTAGGAGTGTTCCGGGGCATTTTGCTAAACTTTGACATGTAAAAAAAAAGCAAAACTTGAGTTTTTGGTCTGAATGCACTATTTCGGGGTACCGAAGTTGCAAAAATGGTTTCGTAACAAAAGCATCCATTCTACACCATTATACCTAAAATGATGTTTGGGAGCGTTCCGGGGCATTTTGCAAACCTTCGACATGTAAAAAATGCAAAACTTGAGTTTTGGGTCTGAATGCACTATTTTGGGGTGCCGAAGTTGCAAAAATGGTTTCGTAACAAAAGCATCCATTCTACACCATTATACCTAAAACGATGTTTGGGAGTGTTCCGGGGCATTTTGCAAACCTTCGGCATGTAAAAAGATGCAAAACTTGAGTTTCGGGTCTGAATGCATTATTTCGGGGTACCCAAGTTTCAAAAACGGTTTCGCAACAAAAGCATTAATTCTACACCATTAGACCTAAAACGATGTTCGGGTGTGTTTCTGAGCATTTCACAAACCTTCGGCGTGTAAAAAGACGCAAAACTTGTGTTTGGGGGCCTGAATGCGCTATTTCGGGCTCCGAAGCTGCGATACTGGCTTCTCAACAAAAGCATCCATTCTACACCATTACACCTTAAACGATGTTTGGGAGTGTTTCTTAGCATTTTGCAAACCTTCGGGCTGTTAAAGGATGCAAAACTTGTGTTTCGGGCATGAATGCACTATTTCGTGGTACCAAAATTGTGCAATTGGTTTTGCAACAAAATATTCTGCTCCATTAGATACAAAACGATGTTTGGGAGAGTATCTGAGTATTTCATAAACTTTTGGTATGTAAAAAGATGCAAAACTTATGTTTGGCGCCTGAATGCGCTACTTCGGGGTACCGCAGCTGCGAAGATGGTTTCGCAACAAAAGCATCCGTTATACACCATTAGACGTAAAACAATATTTGGGAGTGTTTCTGAGCATTTCGCAAACCTTATGCATGTAAAAAGATGCAAAACATGTGTTTGTGGTGTGAATGCGGTATTTCGAGGCACCGAAGCTGTGAAAATGGTTTCGCAACAAAAGCATCCATTCTACACCATTAGACCTAAAATGATGTTTGGGAGTGTTCCGGGGCATTTTGCAAACCTTCGACATGTAAAAAAATGCAAACCTTGAGTTTCGGGTCTGAATGCATTATTTCGGGGTACCGAAGCTGCAAAAATGGTTTCGTAAGAAAAGCATTCATTCTACACCATTAGCCATAAAAATGCAAAACTTATGTTTGGCGCCTGAATGAGCTACTTCGGGGTACCGCAGCTGCGAAGATGGTTTCGCAACAAAAGCATCCGTTATACACCCTTAGACGTAAAACAATGTTTGGGAGTGTTTCTGAGCATTTCGCAAACCTTATGCATGTAAAAAGATGCAAAACATGTGTTTGTGGTGTGAATGCGGTATTTCGAGGCACCGAAGCTGTGAAAATGGTTTCGCAACAAAAGCATCCATTCTACACCATTAGACCTAAAATGATGTTTGGGAGTGTTCCGGGGCATTTTGCAAACCTTCGACATGTAAAAAAAATGCAAACCTTGAGTTTCGGGTCTGAATGCACTATTTCGGGGTACCGAAGTTGCAAAAATGGTTTCGTAACAAAAGCATCCATTCTACACCATTATAACTAAAACGATGTTTAGGAGTGTTCCGGGGTATTTTGCAAACCTTCGACATGTAAAAAAATGCAAACCTTGTGTTTCGGGTCTGAATGCATTATTTCGGGGTACCGAAGCTGCAAAAATGGTTTCGTAAGAAAAGCATTCATTCTACACCATTAGCCATAAAAATGCAAACCATTTTGCAAACCTTCGACATGTAAAAAAATGCAAACCTTGAGTTTCGGGTCTGAATGCACTATTTCAGGGTACCGAAGTTGCAAAAATGGTTTCGTAACAAATGCATCCATTCTACACCATTATACCTAAAACGATGTTTGGGAGAGTTCCGGGGCATTTTGCTAAACTTCAACAAGTAAAAAAAAGCAAAACTTGAGTTTTGGGTCTGAATGCACTATTTCGGGGTACCGAAGTTGCAAAAATGGTTTCGAAACAAAAGCATCCATTATACACCATTAGACCTAAAACATTGTTTGGGAGTGTTTCTGAGCATTTCGCAAACCTTCGGCATGTAAAAAGATGCAAAACATGTGTTTGGGGTGTGAATGCAGTATTTTGAGGCACCGAAGCTGCGAAAATGGTTTCGCAACAAAAGCATCCATTCTACACCATTAGACCTAAAATGATGTTTGGGAGTGTTCCGAGGCATTTTGCAAACCTTCGACATGTAAAAAAAATGCAAACCTTGAGTTTCGGGTCTGAATGCACTATTTCGGGGTACCGAAGTTGCAAAAATGGTTTCGTAACAAAAGCATCCATTCTACACCATTATACCTAAAACGATGTTTAGGAGTGTTCCGGGGTATTTTGCAAACCTTCGACATGTAAAAAAAAGTAGAACTTGAGTTTTGGGTCTGAATGTACTATTTCGGGGCTCCGAAGCTGCGATACTGGCTTCTCAACAAAAGCATCCATTCTACACAATTAGACCTTAAACGATGTTTGGGAGTGTTTCTTAGCATTTCGCAAACCTTCGGGCTGTTAAAGGATGCAAAACTTGTGTTTCGGGCATGAATGCACTATTTTGAGGTACCAAAATTGTGCAACTGGTTTCGCAACAAAATATTCTGATCCATGAGATACAAAATGATGTCTGGGAGAGTGTCTGAGTATTTCATAAACTTTTGGTATGTAAAAAGATGCAAAACTTATGTTTGGCGCCTGAATGCGCTACTTCGGGGTACCGAAGCTGCGAAGATGGTTTCGCAACAAAAGCATCCATTATACACCATTAGACCTAAAACATTGTTTGGGAGTGTTTCTGAGCATTTCGCAAACCTTCGGCATGTAAAAAGATGCAAAACATGTGTTTGGGGTGTGAATGCGGTATTTCGAGGCACCGAAGCTGCGAAAATGGTTTCGCAACAAAAGCATCCATTCTACACCATTAGACCTAAAATGATGTTTGGGAGTGTTCCGGGGCATTTTGCAAACCTTCGACATGTAAAAAAATGCAAACCTTGAGTTTCGGGTCTGAATGCACTATTTCAGGGTACCGAAGTTGCAAAAATGGTTTCGTAACAAATGCATCCATTCTACACCATTATACCTAAAACGATGTTTGGGAGAGTTACGGGGCATTTTGCTAAACTTCAACAAGTAAAAAAAAGCAAAACTTGAGTTTTGGGTCTGAATGCACTATTTCGGGGTACCGAAGTTGCAAAAATGGTTTCGTAACAAAAGCATCCATTCTACACCATTATACCTAAAATGATGTTTGGAAGTGTTCCGGGGCATTTTGCAAACCTTCGACATGTAAAAAAAAGCAAAACTTGAGTTTTGGGTCTGAATGCAATATTTCGGGGTACCGACGTTGCAAAAATGGTTTCGTAACAAAAGCATCCATTAGACACCATTAGACCTAAAACAATGTTTGGGAGTGTTTCTGAGCATTTCGCAAACCTTCGGCATGTAAAAAGATGCAAAACATGTGTTTGGGGTGTGAATGCAGTATTTCGAGGCAAAACATGTGTTTGGGGTGTGAATGCAGTATTTCGAGGCACCGAAGCTGCGAAAATGGTTTCGCAACAAAAGCATCCATTCTACACCATTACACCTAAAATGATGTTTGGGAGTGTTCCGAGGCATTTTGCAAACCTTCGACATGTAAAAAAAATGCAAACCTTGAGTTTCGGGTCTGAATGCACTATTTCGGGGTACCGAAGTTGCAAAAATGGTTTCGTAACAAAAGCATCCATTCTACACCATTATACCTAAAACGATGTTTAGGAGTGTTCCGGGGTATTTTGCAAACCTTCGACATGTAAAAAAAAGCAAAACTTGAGTTTTGGGTCTGAATGCACTATTTCGGGGTACCGAAGTTGCAAAAATGGTTTCGTAACAAAAGCATCCATTCTACACCATTATACCTAAAATGATGTTTGGGACTGTTCCGGGGCATTTTGCAAACCTTCGGCACGTAAAAAGATGCAAAACTTGAATTTCGGGTGTGAATGCATTATTTCAGGGTACCCAAGTTGCGAAAACGGTTTCGCAACAAAAGCATTAATTCTACACCATTAGACCTAAAACGATGTTCGGGAGTGTTTCTGAGCATTACACAAACCTTCGGCGAGTAAAAAGATGCAAAAGTTGTGTTTGGGGCCTGAATGCGCTATTTCGGGGCTCCGAAGCTGCGATACTGGCTTCTCAACAAAAGCATCCATTCTACACCATTAGACCTTAAACGATGTTTGGGAGTGTTTCTTAGCATTTCGCAAACCTTCGGGCTGTTAAAGGATGCAAAACTTGTGTTTCGGACATGAATGCACTATTTTGAGGTACCAAAATTGTGCAACTGGTTTCGCAACAAAATATTCTGATCCATGAGATACAAAACGATGTCTGGGAGAGTGTCTGAGTATTTCATAAACTTTTGGTATGTAAAAAGATGCAAAACTTATGTTTGGCGCCTGAATGCGCTACTTCGGGGTACCGAAGCTGCGAAGATGGTTTCGCAACAAAAGCATCCATTATACACCATTAGACCTAAAACATTGTTTGGGAGTGTTTCTGAGCATTTCGCAAACCTTCGGCATGTAAAAAGATGCAAAACATGTGTTTGGGGTGTGAATGCGGTATTTCGAGGCACCGAAGCTGCGAAAATGGTTTCGCAACAAAAGCATCCATTCTACACCATTAGACCTAAAATGATGTTTGGGAGTGTTCCGGGGCATTTTGCAAACCTTCGACATGTAAAAAAATGCAAACCATGAGTTTCGGGTCTGAATGCACTATTTCAGGGTACCGAAGTTGCAAAAATGGTTTCGTAACAAATGCATCCATTCTACACCATTATACCTAAAACGATGTTTGGGAGTGTTCCGGGGCATTTTGCTAAACTTCGACATGTAAAAAAAAAGCAAAACTTGAGTTTTGGGTCTGAATGCACTATTTCGGGATACCGAAGTTGCAAAAATGGTTTCGTAACAAAAGCATCCATTCTACACCATTATACCTAAAATGATGTTTGGAAGTGTGCCGGGGCATTTTGCAAACCTTCGACAAGTAAAAAAAAGCAAAACTTGAGTTTTGGGTCTGAATGCAATATTTCGGGGTACCGACGTTGCAAAAATGGTTTCGTAACAAAAGCATCCATTAGACACCATTAGACCTAAAACAATGTTTGGGAGTGTTTCTGAGCATTTCGCAAACCTTCGGCATGTAAAAAGATGCAAAACATGTGTTTGGGGTGTGAATGCAGTATTTCGAGGCACCGAAGCTGCGAAAATGGTTTCGCAACAAAAGCATCCATTCTACACCATTACACCTAAAATGATGTTTGGGAGTGTTCCGAGGCATTTTGCAAACCTTCGACATGTAAAAAAAATGCAAACCTTGAGTTTCGGGTCTGAATGCACTATTTCGGGGTACCGAAGTTGCAAAAATGGTTTCGTAACAAAAGCATCCATTCTACACCATTATACCTAAAACGATGTTTAGGAGTGTTCCGGGGTATTTTGCAAACCTTCGACATGGAAAAAAAAGCAAAACTTGAGTTTCGGGTCTGAATGCACTATTTCGGGGTACCGAAGTTGCAAAAATGGTTTCGTAACAAAAGCATCCATTCTACACCATTATACCTAAAACGATGTTTAGGAGTGTTCCGGGGTATTTTGCAAACCTTCGACATGTAAAAAAAAGCAAAACTTGAGTTTTGGGTCTGAATGCACTATTTCGGGGTACCGAAGTTGCAAAAATGGTTTCGTAACAAAAGCATACATTCTACACCATTATACCTAAAATGATGTTTGGGACTGTTCCGGGGCATTTTGCAAACCTTCGGCACGTAAAAAGATGCAAAACTTGAGTTTCGGGTGTGAATGCATTATTTCAGGGTACCCAAGTTGCGAAAACGGTTTCGCAACAAAAGCATTAATTCTACACCATTAGACCTAAAACGATGTTCGGGAGTGTTTCTGAGCATTACACAAACCTTCGGCGAGTAAAAAGATGCAAAAGTTGTGTTTGGGGCCTGAATGCGCTATTTCGGGGCTCCGAAGCTGCGATACTGGCTTCTCAACAAAAGCATCCATTCTACACCATTAGACCTTAAACGATGTTTGGGAGTGTTTCTTAGCATTTCGCAAACCTTCGGGCTGTTAAAGGATGCAAAACTTGTGTTTCGGGCATGAATGCACTATTTTGAGGTACCAAAATTGTGCAACTGGTTTCGCAACAAAATATTCTGCTCCATGAGATACAAAACGATGTCTGGGAGAGTTTCTGAGTATTTCATAAACTTTTGGTATGTAAAAAGATGCAAAACTTATGTTTGGCGCCTGAATGCGCTACTTCGGGGTACCGAAGCTGCGAAGATGGTTTCGCAACAAAAGCATCCATTATACACCATTAGACCTAAAACAATGTTTAGGAGTGTTTCTGAGCATTTCGCAAACCTTCGGCATGTAAAAAGATGCAAAACATGTGTTTGGGGTGTGAATGCGGTATTTCGAGGCACCGAAGCTGCGAAAATGGTTTCGCAACAAAAGCATCCATTCTACACCATTAGACCTAAAATGATGTTTGGGAGTGTTCCGGGGCATTTTGCAAACCTTCGACATGTAAAAAAATGCAAACCTTGAGTTTCGGGTCTGAATGCACTATTTCAGGGTACCGAAGTTGCAAAAATGGTTTCGTAACAAATGCATCCATTCTACACCATTATACCTAAAACGATGTTTGGGAGTGTTCCGGGGCATTTTGCTAAACTTCGACTTGTAAAAAAAAAGCAAAACTTGAGTTTTGGGTCTGAATGCACTATTTCGGGGTACCGAAGTTGCAAAAATGGTTTCGTAATAAAAGCATCCATTCTACACCATTATACCTAAAATGATGTTTGGTAGTGTTCCGGGGCATTTTGCAAACCTTCGACATGTAAAAAAATGCAAAACTTGAGTTTTGGGTCTGAATGCACTATTTCGGGGTACCCAAGTTGCAAAAATGGTTTCGTAACAAAAGCATCCATTCGACACCATTATACCTAAAATGATGTTTGGGAGTGTTCCAGGGCATTTTGCAAACCTTCGACATGTAAAAAAATGTAAAACTTGAGTTTTGGGTCTGAATGCACTATTTCGGGGTACCGAAGTTGCAAAAATGGTTTCGTAACAAAAGCATCCATTCTACACCATTATACCTAAAACGATGTTTGGGAGTGTTTCGGGGCATTTTGCAAACCTTCGGCATGTAAAAAGATGCAAAACTTGAGTTTCGGGTCTGAATGCATTATTTCGGGGTACCCTAGTTGCGAAAACGGTTTCGCAACAAAAGCATTAATTCTACACCATTTGACCTAAAATGATGTTCGGGAGTGTTTCTGAGCATTTCACAAACCTTCGGCGTGTAAAAAGATGGAAAACTTGTGTTTGGGGCCTGAATGCGCTATTTTGGGGCTCCGAAGCTGCGATACTGGCTTCTCAACAAAAGCATCCATTCTACACCATTAGACCTTAAACGATGTTTGGGAGTGTTTCTTAGCATTTCGCAAACCTTTGGGCTGTTAAAGGACGCAAAACTTGTGTTTCGGCCATGAATGCACTATTTCGAGGTACCAAAATTGTGCAACTGGTTTTGCAACAAAATATTCTGCTCCATTAGATACAAAACGATGTTTGGGAGAGTTTCTGAGTATTTCATAAACTTTTGGTATGTAAAAAGATGCAAAACTTATGTTTGGCGCCTGAATGCGCTACTTCGGGGTACCGAAGTTGCAAAAATGGTTTCGTAACAAAAGCATCCATTCTACACCATTATATCTAAAATGATGTTTGGGAGTGTTCCGGGGCATTTTGCTAAACTTCGACATGTAAAAAAAAGCAAAACTTGAGTTTTCGGTCTGAATGCACTATTTCGGGGTACCGAAGTTGCAAAAATGGTTTCGTAACAAAAGCATCCATTCGACTCCATTATACCTAAAATGATGTTTGGGAGTGTTCCGGGGCATTTTGCAAATCTTCGACATGTAAAAAAATGCAAAACTTGAGTTTTGGGTCTGAATGCACTATTTCGGGGTACCGATGTTGCAAAAATGGTTTCATAACAAAAGCATCCATTCTACACCATTATACCTAAAACGATGTTTGGGAGTGTTCCGGGGCATTTTGCAAACCTTCGGCATGTAAAAAGATGCAAACCTTGAGTTTCGGGTCTGAATGCATTATTTCGGGGTACCCAAGTTGCGAAAACGGTTTCGCAAAAAAAGCATTAATTCTACACCATTAGACCTAAAATGATGTTTGGGAGTGTTTCTGAGCATTTCACAAACCTTCGGCGTGTAAAAAGATGCAAAACTTTTGTTTGGGGCCTGAATGCGCTATTTCGGGGCTCCGAAGCTGCGATAATGGCTTCTCAACAAAAGGATCCATTCTACACCATTAGACCTTAAACGATGTTTGGGAGTGTTTCTTAGCATTTCCCAAACCTTCGGGCTGTTAAAGGATGCAAAACTTGTGTTTCGAGCATGAATGCACTATTTCGAGGTACCAAAATTGTGCAATTGGTTTTGCAACAAAATATTCTGCTCCATTAGATACAAAACGATGTTTGGGAGAGTTTCTGAGTATTTCATAAACTTTTGGTATGTAAAAAGACGCAAAACTTATGTTTGGCGCCTGAATGCGCTACTTCGGGGTACCGAAGCTGCGAAAACGGTTTCGCAACAAAAGCATTAATTCTACACCATTAGACCTAAAACGATGTTCGGGAGTGTTTCTGAGCATTTCACAAACCTTCGGCGTGTAAAAAGATGCAAAACTTGTGTTTGGGGCCTGAATGCGCTATTTCGGGGCTCCGAAGCTGCGATACTGGCTTCTCAACAAAAGCATCCATTCTACACCATTAGACCTTAAACGATGTTTGGAAGTGTTTCTTAGCATTTCGCAAACCTTCGGGCTGTTAAAGGACGCAAAACTTGTGTTTCGGGCATGAATGCACTATTTCGAGGTACCAAAATTGTGCAACTGGTTTTGCAACAAAATATTCTGCTCCATTAGATACAAAACGATGTTTGGGAGAGTTTCTGAGTATTTCATAAACTTTTGGTATGTAAAAAGATGCAAAACTTATGTTTGGCGCCTGAATGCGCTACTTCGCGGTACCGAAGTTGCAAAAATGGTTTCGTAAGAAAAGCATCCATTCTACACCATTATACCTAAAATGATGTTTGGGAGTGTTCCGGGGCATTTTGCTAAACTTCGACATGTAAAAAAAAAAGCAAAACTTGAGTTTCGGGTCTGAATGCATTATTTCGGGGTACCCAAGTTGCGAAAACGGTTTCGCAACAAAAGCATTAATTCTATACCATTAGACCTAAAATGATGTTTGGGAGTGTTTCTGAGCATTTCACAAACCTTCGGCGTGTAAAAAGATGCTAAACTTTTGTTTGGGGCCTGAATGCGCTATTTCGGGGCTCCGAAGCTGCGATAATGGCTTCTCAACAAAAGGATCCATTCTACACCATTAGACCTTAAACGATGTTTGGGAGTGTTTCTTAGCATTTCCCAAACCTTCGGGCTGTTAAAGGATGCAAAACTTGTGTTTCGAGCATGAATGCACTATTTCGAGGTACCAAAATTGTGCAATTGGTTTTGCAACAAAATATTCTGCTCCATTAGATACAAAACGATGTTTGGGAGAGTTTCTGAGTATTTCATAAACTTTTGGTATGTAAAAAGACGCAAAACTTATGTTTGGCGCCTGAATGCGCTACTTCGGGGTTCCGAAGCTGCGAAAACGGTTTCGCAACAAAAGCATCCATTATACACCATTAGACCTAATGCGATGTTTGGGAGTGTTTCTGAGCATTTCGCAAACCTTCGGCATGTAAAAAGATGCAAAACATGTGTTTGGGGTGTGAATGCGGTATTTCGAGGCACTGAAGCTGCGAAAATGGTTTCGGAACAAAAGCATCCATTCTACACCATTAGACCTTAAACGATGTTTGGGAGTGTTTCTTAGCATTTCGCAAACCTTCGGGCTGTTAAAGGACGCAAAACTTGTGTTTCGGGCATGAATGCACTATTTCGAGGTACCAAAATTGTGCAACTGGTTTTGCAACAAAATATTCTGCTCCATTAGATACAAAACGATGTTTGGGAGAGTTTCTGAGTATTTCATAAACTTTTGGTATGTAAAAAGATGCAAAACTTATGTTTCGCGCCTGAATGCGCTACTTCGGGGTACCGAAGTTGCAAAAATGGTTTCGTAAGAAAAGCATCCATTCTACACCATTATACCTAAAATGATGTTTGGGAGTGTTCCGGGGCATTTTGCTAAACTTCGACATGTAAAAAAAAAGCAAAACTTGAGTTTTCGGTCTGAATGCACTATTTCGGGGTACCGAAGTTGCAAAAATGGTTTCGTAACAAAAGCATCCATTCGACTCCATTATACCTAAAATGATGTTTGGGAGTGTTCCGGGGCATTTTGCAAATCTTCGACATGTAAAAAAATGCGAAACATGAGTTTGGGGTCTGAATGCACTATATCGGGGTACCGAAGTTGCAAAAATGGTTTCATAACAAAAGCATGCATTCTACACCATTATACCTAAAACGATGTTTGGGAGTGTTCCGGGGCATTTTGCAAACCTTCGGCATGTAAAAATATGCAAACCTTGAGTTTCGGGTCTGAATGCATTATTTCGGGGTACCCAAGTTGCGAAAACGGTTTCGCAACAAAAGCATTAATTCTACACCATTAGACCTATAATGATCTTTGGGAGTGTTTCTGAGCATTTCACAAACATTCGATGTGTAAAAAGATGCAAAACTTTTGTTTGGGGCCTGAATGCGCTATTTCGGGGCTCCGAAGCTGCGATAATGGCTTCTCAACAAAAGGATCCATTCTACACCATTAGACCTTAAACGATGTTTGGGAGTGTTTCTTAGCATTTCCCAAACCTTCGGGCAGTTAAAGGATGCAAAACTTGTGTTTCGAGCATGAATGCACTATTTCGAGGTACCAAAATTGTGCAATTGGTTTTGCAACAAAATATTCTGCTCCATTAGATACAAAACGATGTTTGGGAGAGTTTCTGAGTATTTCATAAACTTTTGGTATGTAAAAAGACGCAAAACTTATGTTTGGCGCCTGAATGCGCTACTTTGGGGTACCGAAGCTGCGAAAACGGTTTCGCAACAAAAGCATTAATTCTACACCATTAGACCTAAAACGATGTTCGGGAGTGTTTCTGAGCATTTCACAAACCTTCGGCGTGTAAAAAGATGCAAAACTTGTGTTTGGGGCCTGAATGCGCTATTTCGGGGCTCCGAAGCTGCGATACTGGCTTCTCAACAAAAGCATCCATTCTACACCATTGGACCTTAAACGATGTTTGGGAGTGTTTCTTAGCATTTCGCAAACCTTCGGGCTGTTAAAGGACGCAAAACTTGTGTTTCGGGCATGAATGCACTATTTCGAGGTACCAAAATTGTGCAACTTGTTTTGCAACAAAATATTCTGCTCCATTAGATACAAAACGATGTTTGGGAGAGTTTCTGAGTATTTCATAAACTTTTGGTATGTAAAAAGATGCAAAACTTATGTTTCGCGCCTGAATGCGCTACTTCGGGGTACCGAAGTTGCAAAAATGGTTTCGTAAGAAAAGCATCCATTCTACACCATTATACCTAAAATGATGTTTGGGAGTGTTCCGGGGCATTTTGCTAAACTTCGACATGTAAAAAAAAAGCAAAACTTGAGTTTTCGGTCTGAATGCACTATTTCGGGGTACCGAAGTTGCAAAAATGGTTTCGTAACAAAAGCATCCATTCGACTCCATTATACCTAAAATGATGTTTGGGAGTGTTCCGGGGCATTTTGCAAATCTTCGACATGTAAAAAAATGCGAAACATGAGTTTGGGGTCTGAATGCACTATTTCGGGGTACCGAAGTTGCAAAAATGGTTTCATAACAAAAGCATCCATTCTACACCATTATACCTAAAATGATGTTTGGGAGTGTTCCGGGGCATTTTGCAAACCTTCGGCATGTAAAAATATGCAAACCTTGAGTTTCGGGTCTGAATGCATTATTTCGGGGTACCCAAGTTGCGAAAACGGTTTCGCAACAAAAGCATTAATTCTACACCATTAGACCTAAAATGATCTTTGGGAGTGTTTCTGAGCATTTCACAAACATTCGACGTGTAAAAAGATATAAAACTTTTGTTTGGGGCCTGAATGCGCTATTTCGGGGCTCCGAAGCTGCGATAATGGCTTCTCAACAAAAGGATCCATTCTACACCATTAGACCTTAAACGATGTTTGGGAGTGTTTCTTAGCATTTCCCAAACCTTCGGGCTGTTAAAGGATGCAAAACTTGTGTTTCGAGCATGAATGCACTATTTCGAGGTACCAAAATTGTGCAATTGGTTTTGCAACAAAATATTCTGCTCCATTCGATACAAAACGATGTTTGGGACAGTTTCTGAGTATTTCATAAACTTTTGGTATGTAAAAAGACGCAAAACTTATGTTTGGCGCCTGAATGCGCTACTTCGGGGTACCGAAGCTGCGAAAACGGTTTCGCAACAAAAGCATTAATTCTACACCAATAGACCTAAAACGATGTTCGGGATTGTTTCTGAGCATTTCACAAACCTTCGGCATGTAAAAAGATGCAAAACTTGTGTTTGGGGCCTGAATGCGCTATTTCGGGGCTCCGAAGCTGCGATACTGGCTTCTCAACAAAAGCATCCATTCTACACCATTAGACCTTAAACGATGTTTGGGAGTGTTTCTTAGCATTTCGCAAACCTTCGGGCTGTTAAAGGACGCAAAACTTGTGTTTCGGGCATGAATGCACTATTTCGAGGTACCAAATTTGTGCAACTGGTTTTGCAACAAAATATTCTGCTCCATTAGATACAAAACGATGTTTGGGAGAGTTTCTGAGTATTTCATAAACTTTTGGTATGTAAAAAGTTGCAAAACTTATGTTTCGCGCCTGAATGCGCAACTTCGGGGTACCGAAGTTGCAAAAATGGTTTCGTAACAAAAGCATCCATTCTACACCATTATACCGAAAATGATGTTTGGGAGTGTTCCGGGGCATTTTGCTAAACTTCGACATGTAAAAAAAAAAGCAAAACTTGAGTTTTCGGTCTGAATGCACTATTTCGGGGTACCGAAGTTGCAAAAATGGTTTCGTAAAAAAAGCATCCATTCGACTCCATTATACCTAAAATGATGTTTGGGAGTGTTCCGGGGCATTTCGCAAATCTTCGACATGTAAAAAAATGCAAAACTTGAGTTTTGGTCTGAATGCACTATTTCGGGGTACCGATGTTGCAAAAATGGTTTCATAACAAAAGCATCCATTCTACACCATTATACCTAAAACGATGTTTGGGAGTGTTCCGGGGCATTTTGCAAACCTTCAGCATGTAAAAAGATGCAAAACTTGAGTTTCGGGTCTGAATGCATTATTTCGGGGTACCCAAGTTGCGAAAACGGTTTCGCAACAAAAGCATTCATTCTACACCATTAGACCTAAAATGATGTTCGGGAGTGTTTCTGAGCATTTCACAAACCTTCGGCGTGTAAAAAGATGCAAAACTTGTGTTTGAGGCCTGAATGCGCTATTTCGGGGCTCCAAAGCTGCGATAATGGTTTCTCAACAAAAGCATCCATTCTACACCATTAGACCTTAAACGATGTTTGGGAGTGTTTCTTAGCATTTCGCAAACCTTCGGGCTGTTAAAGGATGCAAAACTTGTGTTTCGGGCATGAATGCACTATTTCGAGGTACCAAAATTGTGCAACTGGTTTTGCAACAAAATATTCTGCTCCATTAGATACAAAACGATGGTTGGGAGAGTTTCTGAGTATTTCATAAACTTTTGGTATGTAAAAAGATGTAAAACTTATGTTTGGCGCCTGAATGCGCTACTTCGGGGTACCGAAGCTACGAAGATGGTTTCGCAACAAAAGCATCCATTATACACCATTAGACCTAATGCGATGTTTGGGAGTGTTTCTGAGCATTTCGCAAACCTTCGGCATGTAAAAACATGCAAAACATGTGTTTGGGGTGTGAATGCGGTATTTCGAGGCACTGAAGCTGCGAAAATGGTTTCGGAACAAAAGCATCCATTCTACACCATTAGACCTAAATGATGTTTGGGAGTGTTCCGGGGCATTTTTCAAACCTTCGACATGTAAAAAAAATGCAAACCTTGAGTTTCGGGTCTGAATGCACTATTTCGGAGTACCGAAGTTGCGAAAACGGTTTCGCAACAAAAGCATCCATTCTACACCATTAGACCTAAAACGATGTTTGGGAGTGTTCCGGAGCATTTCGCAAACATTCAGAATATAAAATGATGCGAAACTTGTGTTTCATTCCTGAATGCTAAAAAGATGCAAAACTTAGTTTGGTGCCTGAATGCGCTATTTCGGGGCACCGAGCTGTGAAGATGGTTTCACAACAAAAGCATCCATTCTACACCAGTAGACCTAAAGCGATGTTTGGGAGTGTTCTGGAGCATTTCACAAACCTTCGGCATGTAAAAAGATGTAAAACTTGTGTTTCGGGTCTGAATGCATTATTTCAGGGTACCGTAGTTGCAAAAAATGTTTCGTAACAAAAGCATCCATTCTACACCATTAGACATAAAACGATGTTTGGAAGTGTTCCGGGGCATTTTGCAAACCTTCGGTATGTAAAAAGATGTAAAACTTGTGGTTCGGGTCTGAATGCATTATTTCGGGGTATCGTAGTTGCAAAAATGGTTTCGTAACAAAAGCATCCATTCTACACCATTAGATCTAAAATGATGTTTGGGAGTGTTCCGGGGCATTTTGCAAACCTTCGACATGTAAAAAAATGAAAACTTGAGTTTTGGGTATGAATGCACTATTTCGGGGTACCGAAGTTGCAAAAATAGTTTCGTAACAAAAGCATCCATTCTACACCATTATACCTAAAACGATGTTTGGGAGTGTTCCGGGGCATTTTGCAAACCTTCAGGATGTAAAAAGATGCAAAACTTGAGTTTCGGGACTGAATGCATTATTTCGGGGTACCCAAGTTGCGAAAACGGTTTCGCAACAAAAGCATTCATTCTACACCATTAGACCTAAAATGATGTTCGGGAGTGTTTCTGAGCATTTCACAAACATTCGACGTGTAAAAAGATGCAAAACTTTTGTTTGGGGCCTGAATGCGCTATTTCGGGGCTCCGAAGCTGCGATAATGGCTTCTCAACAAAAGCATCCATTCTACACCATTAGACCTTAAACGATGTTTGGGAGTGTTTCTTAGCATTTCGCAAACCTTCGGGCTGTTAAAGGATGCAAAACTTGTGTTTCGGGCATGAATGCACTATTTCGAGGTACCAAAATTGTGCAACTGGTTTTGCAACAAAATATTCTGCTCCATTAGATACAAAACGATGGTTGGGAGAGTTTCTGAGTATTTCATAAACTTTTGTTACGTAAAAAGATGCAAAACTTATGTTTGGCGCCTGAATGCGCTACTTCGGGGTACCGAAGCTGCGAAGATGGTTTCGCAACAAAAGCATCCATTGTACACCATTAGACCTAAAACGAGGTTTGGGAGTATTTCTGAGCATTTCGCAAACCTTCGGCATGTAAAAAGATGCAAAACATGTGTTTGGGGTGTGAATGCGGTATTTCGAGGCACCGAAGCTGCAAAAATTGTTTCGCAACAAAGGCATCCATTCTACACCATTAAACCTAAAATAATGTTTGGAGTGTTCCGGGGCATTTTGCAAACCTTAGTCATGTAAAAAAATGCAAACCTTGAGTTTCGGGTCTGAATGCACTATTTCGGAGTACCGAAGTTGCGAAAACGGTTTCGCAACAAAAGCATCCATTCTACACCATTAGACCTAAAATGTTGTTTGGGAGTGTTCCGGGGCATTTTGCAAACCTTCGACAAGTAAAAAAATGCTAACCTTGAGTTTCGGGTCTGAATGCACTATTTCGGAGTACCGAAGTTGCTAAAACAGTTTCGCAACAAAAGCATCCATTCTACACCATTAGACCTAAAACGATGTTTTGGAGTGTTCCAGAGCATTTCGCAAACATTCAGAATATAAAATGATGCAAAACTTGTGTTTCATTCCTGAATGCGCTATTTCGAGGTACCAAAATTGTGAAACTGGTTTTGCAACAAAATATTCTGCTCCATCAGATAGAAAAAGATGTTTGGGAGTGTTTCTGAGCATTTCACATACTTTCAGCATCTAAAACGATGCAAAACTTATGTTTAGTGCCTGAATGCGCTATTTCGGGGCACCGAGCTGCGAAGATGGTTTCACCACAAAAGCATCCATTCTACACCAGTTGACCTAAAGCGATGTTCGGGAGTTTTCTGGAGCATTTCACAAACCTTCGGTATGTAAAAAGATGTAAAACTTGTGGTTCGGGTCTGAATGCATTATTTCAGGGTATCGTAGTTGCAAAAATGGTTTCGTAACAAAAGCATCCATTCTACACCATTAGACATAAAACGATGTTTGGGAGTGTTCCGGGGCATTTTGCAAACCTTCGACATGTAAAAAAATGAAAACTTGAGTTTTGGGTCTGAATGCACTATTTCGGGGTACCGAAGTTGCAAAAATAGTTTCGTAACAAAAGCATCCATTCTACACCATTATACCTAAAACGATGTTTGGGAGTGTTCCTGGGCATTTTGCAAACCTTCGGCATGTAAAAAGATGCAAAACTTGAGTTTCGGGTCTGAATGTATTATTTCGGGGTACCCAAGTTGCGAAAATGGTTTCGCAACAAAAGGATTCATTCTACACCATTAGACCGAAAATGATGTTCGGGAGTGTTTCTTAGCATTTCGCAAACCTTCGGCCTGTTAAAGGATGCAAAACTTGTGTTTCGGGCATGAATGCACTATTTCGAGGTACCAAAATTGTGCAATTGGTTTTGCAACAAAATATTCTGCTCCATTAGATACAAAACGATGTTTGGGAGAGTTTCTGAGTATTTCATAAACTTTTGGTGTGTAAGAAGATGCAAAACTTATGTTTGGCGCCTGAATCCGCTACTTCGGGGTACCGAAGCTGCGAAGATGGTTTCGCAACAAAAGCATCCATTATACACCATTAGACATAAAACGATGTTTGGGAGTGTTTCTGAGCATTTCGCAAACCTTCGGCATGTAAAAAGATGCAAAACATGTGTTTGGGGTGTGAATGCGGTATTTCGAGGCACCGAAGCTGCGAAAATGGTTTCGCAACAAAAGCATCCATTCTACACCATTAGACCTAAAATGTTGTTTGGGAGTGTTCCGGGGCATTTTGCAAACCTTCGACAAATAAAAAAATGCTAACCTTGAGTTTCGGGTCTGAATGCACTATTTCGGAGTACCGAAGTTGCTAAAACGGTTTCGCAACAAAAGCATCCATTCTACACCATTAGACCTAAAACGATGTTTTGGAGTGTTCCAGAGCATTTCGCAAACATTCAGAATATAAAATGATGCAAAACTTGTGTTTCATTCCTGAATGCGCTATTTCGAGGTACCAAAATCGTGAAACTGGTTTTGCAACAAAATATTCTGCTCCATCAGATAGAAAACGATGTTTGGGAGTGTTTCTGAGCATTTCACATACTTTCAGCATCTAAAACGATGCAAAACGTATGTTTGGTGCCTGAATGCGCTATTTCGGGGCACCGAGCTGCGAAGATGGTTTCACCACAAAAGCATCCATTCTACACCAGTTGACCTAAAGCGATGTTCGGGAGTTTTCTGGAGCATTTCACAAACCTTCGGTATGTAAAAAGATGTAAAACTTGTGGTTCGGGTCTGAATGCATTATT
Source organism: Cenchrus fungigraminus (assembly GCA_036936925.1). Lineage (NCBI taxonomy): Eukaryota > Viridiplantae > Streptophyta > Magnoliopsida > Poales > Poaceae > Cenchrus > Cenchrus fungigraminus. The sequence goes on along the minus strand of CM072779.1, from coordinate 84,563,136 downwards.
TCAGGGTATCGTAGTTGCAAAAATGGTTTCGTAACAAAAGCATCCATTCTACACCATTAGACATAAAACGATGTTTGGGAGTGTTCCGGGGCATTTTGCAAACCTTCGACATGTAAAAAAATGAAAACTTGAGTTTTGGGTCTGAATGCACTATTTCGGGGTACCGAAGTTGCAAAAATAGTTTCGTAACAAAAGCATCCATTCTACACCATTATACCTAAAACGATGTTTGGGAGTGTTCCTGGCATTTTGCAAACCTTCGGCATGTAAAAAGATGCAAAACTTGAGTTTCGGGTCTGAATGCATTATTTCGGGGTACCCAAGTTGCGAAAATGGTTTCGCAACAAAAGGATTCATTCTACACCATTAGACCGAAAATGATGTTCGGGAGTGTTTCTTAGCATTTCGCAAACCTTCGGCCTGTTAAAGGATGCAAAACTTGTGTTTCTGGCATGAATGCACTATTTCGAGGTACCAAAATTGTGCAATTGGTTTTGCAACAAAATATTCTGCTCCATTAGATACAAAACGATGTTTGGGAGAGTTTCTGAGTATTTCATAAACTTTTGGTGTGTAAGAAGATGCAAAACTTATGTTTGGCGCCTGAATCCGCTACTTCGGGGTACCGAAGCTGCGAAGATGGTTTCGCAACAAAAGCATCCATTATACACCATTAGACATAAAACGATGTTTGGGAGTGTTTCTGAGCATTTCACAAACCTTCGGCATGTAAAAAGATGCAAAACATGTGTTTGGGGTGTGAATGCGGTATTTCGAGGCACCGAAGCTGCGAAAATGGTTTCACAACAAAAGCATCCATTCTACACCATTAGACCTAAAATGTTTGGGAGTGTTCCGGGGCATTTTGCAAACCTTCGACAAATAAAAAAATCCTAACCTTGAGTTTCGGGTTTGAATGCACTATTTCGGAGTACCGAAGTTGCTAAAACGGTTTCGCAACAAAAGCATCCATTCTACACCATTAGACCTAAAACGATGTTTTGGAGTGTTCCAGAGCATTTCGCAAACATTCAGAATATAAAATGATGCAAAACTTGTGTTTCATTCCTGAATGCGCTATTTCGAGGTACCAAAATTGTAAAACTGGTTTTGCAACAAAATATTCTGCTCCATCAGATAGAAAACGATGTTTGGGAGTGTTTCTGAGCATTTCACATACTTTCAGCATCTAAAAAGATACAAAACTTATGTTTGGTGCCTGAATGCGCTATTTCGGGGAACCGAGCTGCGAAGATGGTTTCACCACAAAAGCATCCATTCTACACCAGTAGACCTAAAGCGATGTTCGGGAGTTTTCTGGAGCATTTCACAAACCTTCGGTATGTAAAAAGATGTAAAACTTGTGGTTCGGGTCTGAATGCATTATTTCGGGGTGTCGTAGTTGCAAAAATGGTTTCATAACAAAAGCATCCATTCTACACCATTAGACATAAAACGATGTTTGGGAGTGTTCCGGGGCATTTTGCAAACCTTCGACATGTACAAAAAATGCAAAACTTGAGTTTTGGGTCTGAATGCACTATTTCGGTGTACCGAAGTTGCAAAAATAGTTTCATAACAAAAGCATCCATTCTGCACCATTATACCTAAAACGATGTTTGGGAGTGTTCCTGGGCATTTTACAGACATTCGGCATGTAAAAAGATGCAAAACTTGAGTTTCGGGTCTGAATGCATTATTTCGGGGTACCCAAGTTGCGAAAATGGTTTCGCAACAAAAGGATTCATTCTACACCATTAGACCGAAAATGATGTTCGGGAGTGTTTCTTAGCATTTCGCAAACCTTCGGCCTGTTAAAGGATGCAAAACTTGTGTTTCGGGCATGAATGCACTATTTCGAGGTACCAAAATTGTGCAATTGGTTTTGCAACCAAATATTCTGCTCCATTAGATACAAAACCATGTTTGGGAGAGTTTCTGAGTATTTCATAAACTTTTGGTGTGTAAGAAGATGCAAAACTTATGTTTGGCGCCTGAATCCGCTACTTCGGGGTACCGAAGCTGCGAAGATGGTTTCGCAACAAAAGCATCCATTATACACCATTAGACATAAAACGATGTTTGGGAGTGTTTCTGAGCATTTCGCAAACCTTCGGCATGTAAAAAGATGCAAAACATGTGTTTGGGGTGTGAATGCGGTATTTCGAGGCACCGAAGCTGCGAAAATGGTTTCGCAACAAAAGCATCCATTCTACACCATTAGACCTAAAATGTTGTTTGGGAGTGTTCCGGGGCATTTTGCAAACCTTCGACAAGTAAAAAAATGCTAACCTTGAGCTTCGGGTCTGAATGCACTATTTCGGAGTACCGAAGTTGCTAAAACGGTTTCGCAACAAAATCATCCATTCTACACCATTAGACCTAAAACGATGTTTTGGAGTGTTCCAAAGCATTTCGCAAACATTCAGAATATAAAATGATGCAAAACTTGTGTTTCATTCCTGAATGCGCTATTTCGAGGTACCAAAATTGTGAAATTGGTTTTGCAACAAAATATTCTGCTCCATCAGATAGAAAACGATGTTTGGGAGTGTTTCTGAGCATTTCACGTACTGTCAGCATCTAAAACGATGCAAAACGTATGTTTGGTGCCTGAATGCGCTACTTCGGGGCACCGAGCTGCGAAGATGGTTTCACCACAAAAGCATCCATTCTACACTAGTAGACCTAAAGCGATGTTCGGGAGTTTTCTGGAGCATTTCACAAACCTTCGGTATGTAAAAAGATGTAAAACTTGTGGTTCGGGTCTGAATGCATTATTTCGGGGTGTCGTAGTTGCAAAAATGGTTTCATAACAAAAGCATCCATTCTACACCATTAGACATAAAACGATGTTTGGGAGTGTTCCGGGGCATTTTGCAAACCTTCGACATGTACAAAAAATGCAAAACTTGAGTTTTGGGTCTGAATGCACTATTTCGGTGTACCGAAGTTGCAAAAATAGTTTCATAACAAAAGCATCCATTCTGCACCATTATACCTAAAACGATGTTTGGGAGTGTTCCTGGGCATTTTACAGACATTCGGCATGTAAAAAGATGCAAAACTTGAGTTTCGGGTCTGAATGCATTATTTCGGGGTACCCAAGTTGCGAAAATGGTTTCGCAACAAAAGGATTCATTCTACACCATTAGACCGAAAATGATGTTCGGGAGTGTTTCTTAGCATTTCGCAAACCTTCGGCCTGTTAATGGATGCAAAACTTGTGTTTCGGGCATGAATGCACTATTTCGAGGTACCAAAATTGTGCAATTGGTTTTGCAACAAAATATTCTGCTCCATTAGATACAAAACCATGTTTGGGAGAGTTTCTGAGTATTTCATAAACTTTTGGTGTGTAAGAAGATGCAAAACTTATGTTTGGCGCCTGAATCCGCTACTTCGGGGTACCGAAGCTGCGAAGATGGTTTCGCAACAAAAGCATCCATTATACACCATTAGACCTAAAACGATGTTTGGGAGTGTTCCGGGGCATTTTGCAAACCTTCGACAAGTAAAAAAATGCTAACCTTGAGTTTCGGGTCTGAATGCACTATTTCGGAGTACCGAAGTTGCTAAAACGGTTTCGCAACAAAAGCATCCATTCTACACCATTAGACCTAAAACGATGTTTTGGAGTGTTCCAGAGCATTTCGCAAACATTCAGAATATAAAATGATGCAAAACTTGTGTTTCATTCCTGAATGCGCTATTTCGAGGTACCAAAATTGTGAAACTGGTTTTGCAACAAAATATTCTGCTCCATCAGATAGAAAACGATGTTTGGGAGTGTTTCTGAGCATTTCACATACTTTCAGCATCTAAAACGATGCAAAACGTATGTTTGGTGCCTGAATGCGCTATTTCGGGGCACCGAGCTGCGAAGATGGTTTCACCACAAAAGCATCCATTCTACACCAGTAGACCTAAAGCGATGTTCGGGAGTTTTCTGGAGCATTTCACAAACCTTCGGTATGTAAAAAGATGTAAAACTTGTGTTTCGGGTCTGAATGCATAATTTCGGGGTATCGTAGTTGCAAAAATGGTTTCGTAACAAAAGCATCCATTCTACACCATTAGACATAAAACGATGTTTGGGAGTGTTCCGGGGCATTTTGCAAACCTTCCACATGTAAAAAAATGCAAAACTTGAGTTTTGGGTCTGAATGCACTATTTCGGGGTACCGAAGTTGCAAAAATAGTTTCGTAACAAAAGCATCCATTCTACACCATTATACCTTAAACGATGTTTTGGAGTGTTCCTGGGCATTTTGCAAACCTTCGACATGTAAAAAAATGCAAAACTTGAGTTTTGGGTCTGAATGCACTATTTCGGGGTACCGAAGTTGCAAAAATAGTTTCGTAACAAAAGCATCCATTCTACACCATTATACCTAAAACGATGTTTGGGAGTGTTCCTGGGCATTTTGCAAACCTTCGGCATGTAAAAAGATGCAAAACTTGAGTTTCGGGTCTGAATGCATTATTTCGGGGTACCCAAGTTGCGAAAATGGTTTCGCAACAAAAGGATTCATTCTACACCATTAGACCGAAAATGATGTTCGGGAGTGTTTCTGAGGATTTCACAAACCTTCGGCGTGTAAAATGATGCAAAACTTGTGTTTGGAGCCTGAATGCGCTATTTCGGGGCTCCGAAGGTGCGATAATGGTTTCTCAACAAAAGCATCCATTCTACATCACTAGAACTTAAACGATGTTTGGGAGTGTTTCTTAGCATTTCGCAAACCTTCGGCCTGTTAAAGGATGCAAAACTTGTGTTTCAGGCATGAATGCACTATTTCGAGGTACCAAAATTGTGCAACTGGTTTTGCAACAAAATATTCTACTCCATTAGATACAAAACGATGTTTGGGAGAGTTTCTGAGTATTTCATAAACTTTTGGTGTGTAAAAAGATGCAAAACTTATGTTTGGCGCCTGAATCCGCTACTTCGGGGTACTGAAGCTGCGAAGATGGTTTCGTAACAAAAGCATCCTAAAACGATGTTTGGGAGTGTTTCTGAGCATTTCGCAAACCTTCGGCATGTAAAAAGATGCAAAACATGTGTTTGGGGTGTGAATGCGGTATTTCGAGGCACCGAAGCTGCGAAAATGGTTCCGCAACAGAAGCATCCATTATACACCATTAGACCTAAAATGAAGTTTGGGAGTGTTCCGGGGCATTTTGCAAACCTTCGACATGTAAAAAATTGCAAAACATGAGTTTCGGGTTTGAATGCACTATTTCGGAGTACCGAAGTTGCGAAAACAGTTTCGCAACAAAAGCATCCATTCTACACCATTAGACCTAAAACGATGTTTGGGAGTGTTCCGGAGCATTTCGCAACCATTCAGAATATAAAATGATGCAAAACTTGTGTTTCATTCCAGAATGCATTATTTCGGGGTATCGTAGTTGCAAAAATGGTTTCGTAACAAAAGCATCCATTCTACACCATTAGATCTAAAATGATGTTTGGGAGTGTTCCGGGGCATTTTGCAAACCTTCGACATGTAAAAAAATGAAAACTTGAGTTTTGGGTATGAATGCACTATTTCGGGGTACCGAAGTTGCAAAAATAGTTTCGTAACAAAAGCATCCATTCTACACCATTATACCTAAAACGATGTTTGGGAGTGTTCCTGGGCATTTTGCAAACCTTCGGCATGTAAAAAGATGCAAAACTTGAGTTTCGGGTCTGAATGCATTATTTCGGGGTACCCAAGTTGCGAAAATGGTTTCGCAACAAAAGGATTCATTCTACACCATTAGACCGAAAATGATGTTCGGGAGTGTTTCTTAGCATTTCGCAAACCTTCGGCCTGTTAAAGGATGCAAAACTTGTGTTTCGGGCATGAATGCACTATTTCGAGGTACCAAAATTGTGCAATTGGTTTTGCAACAAAATATTCTGCTCCATTAGATACAAAATGATGTTTGGGAGAGTTTCTGAGTATTTCATAAACTTTTGGTGTGTAAGAAGATGCAAAACTTATGTTTGGCGCCTGAATCCGCTACTTCGGGATACCGAAGCTGCGAAGATGGTTTCGCAACAAAAGCATCCATTATACACCATTAGACCTAAAACGATGTTTGGGAGTGTTTCTGAGCATTTCGCAAACCTTCGGCATGTAAAAAGATGCAAAACATGTGTTTGGGGTGTGAATGCGGTATTTCGATGCACCGAAGCTGCGAAAATGGTTTCGCAACAAAAGCATCCATTCTACACCATCAGACCTAAAATGTTGTTTGGGAGTGTTCCGGGGCATTTTGCAAACCTTCGACAAGTAAAAAAATGCTAACCTTGAGTTTCGGGTCTGAATGCACTATTTCGGAGTACCGAAGTTACTAAAACGGTTTCGCAACAAAAGCATCCATTCTACACCATTAGACCTAAAACGATGTTTTGGAGTGTTCCAGAGCATTTCGCAAACATTCAGAATATAAAATGATGCAAAACTTGTGTTTCATTCCTGAATGCGTTATTTCGAGGTACCAAAATTATGAAACTGGTTTTGCAACAAAATATTCTGCTCCATCAGATAGAAAACGATGTTTGGGAGTGTTTCTGAGCATTTCACATAGTTTCAGCACCTAAAACGATGCAAAACGTATGTTTGGTGCCTGAATGCGCTATTTCGGGGCACCGAGCTGCGAAGATGGTTTCACCACAAAAGCATCCATTCTACACCAGTAGACCTAAAGTGATGTTCGGGAGTTTTCTGGAGCATTTCACAAACCTTCGGTATGTAAAAAGATGTAAAACTTGTGGTTCGGGTCTGAATGCATTATTTCGGGGTATCATAGTTGCAAAAATGGTTTCGTAACAAAAGCATCCATTCTACACCATTAGATCTAAAATGATGTTTGGGAGTGTTCCGGGGCATTTTGCAAACCTTCGACATGTAAAAAAATGAAAACTTGAGTTTTGGGTATGAATGCACTATTTCGGGGTACCGAAGTTGCAAAAATAGTTTCGTAACAAAAGCATCCATTCTACACCATTACACCTAAAACGATGTTTGGGAGTGTTCCTGGGCATTTTGCAAACCTTCGGCATGTAAAAAGATGCAAAACTTGAGTTTCGGGTCTGAATGCATTATTTCGGGGTACCCAAGTTGCGAAAATGGTTTCGCAACAAAAGGATTCATTCTACACCATTAGACCGAAAATGATGTTCGGGAGTGTTTCTTAGCATTTCGCAAACCTTCGGCCTGTTAAAGGATGCAAAACTTGTGTTTCGGGCATGAATGCACTATTTCGAGGTACCAAAATTGTGCAATTGGTTTTGCAACAAAATATTCTGCTCCATTAGATACAAAATGATGTTTGGGAGAGTTTCTGAGTATCTCATAAACTTTTGGTGTGTAAGAAGATGCAAAACTTATGTTTGGCGCCTGAATCCGCTACTTCGGGGTACCGAAGCTGCGAAGATGGTTTCGCAACAAAAGCATCCATTATACACCATTAGACCTAAAACGATGTTTGGGAGTGTTTCTGAGCATTTCGCAAACCTTCGGCATGTAAAAAGATGCAAAACATGTGTTTGGGGTGTGAATGCGGTATTACGAGGCACCGAAGCTGCGAAAATGGTTTCGCAACAAAAGCATCCATTCTACACCATTAGACCTAAAATGTTGTTTGGGAGTGTTCCGGGGCATTTTGCAAACCTTCGACAAGTAAAAAAATGCTAACCTTGAGTTTCGGGTCTGAATGCACTATTTCGGAGTACCGAAGTTGCTAAAACGGTTTCGCAACAAAAGCATCCATTCTACACCATTAGACCTAAAATGATGTTTTGGAGTGTTCCAGAGCATTTCGCAAACATTCAGAATATAAAATGATGCAAAACTTGTGTTTCATTCCTGAATGCGTTATTTCGAGGTACCAAAATTATGAAACTGGTTTTGCAACAAAATATTCTGCTCCATCAGATAGAAAACGATGTTTGGGAGTGTTTCTGAGCATTTCACATAGTTTCAGCACCTAAAACGATGCAAAACGTATGTTTGGTGCCTGAATGCGCTATTTCGGGGCACCGAGCTGCGAAGATGGTTTCACCACAAAAGCATCCATTCTACACCAGTAGACCTAAAGTGATGTTCGGGAGTTTTCTGGAGCATTTCACAAACCTTCGGTATGTAAAAAGATGTAAAACTTGTGGTTCGGGTCTGAATGCATTATTTCGGGGTATCATAGTTGCAAAAATGGTTTCGTAACAAAAGCATCCATTCTACACCATTAGATCTAAAATGATGTTTGGGAGTGTTCCGGGGCATTTTGCAAACCTTCGACATGTAAAAAAATGAAAACTTGAGTTTTGGGTATGAATGCACTATTTCGGGGTACCGAAGTTGCAAAAATAGTTTCGTAACAAAAGCATCCATTCTACACCATTATACCTAAAACGATGTTTGGGAGTGTTCCTGGGCATTTTGCAAACCTTCGGCATGTAAAAAGATGCAAAACTTGAGTTTCGGGTCTGAATGCATTATTTCGGGGTACCCAAGTTGCGAAAATGGTTTCGCAACAAAAGGATTCATTCTACACCATTAGACCGAAAATGATGTTCGGGAGTGTTTCTTAGCATTTCGCAAACCTTCGGCCTGTTAAAGGATGCAAAACTTGTGTTTCGGGCATGAATGCACTATTTCGAGGTACCAAAATTGTGCAATTGGTTTTGCAACAAAATATTCTGCTCCATTAGATACAAAATGATGTTTGGGAGAGTTTCTGAGTATCTCATAAACTTTTGGTGTGTAAGAAGATGCAAAACTTATGTTTGGCGCCTGAATCCGCTACTTCGGGGTACCGAAGCTGCGAAGATGGTTTCGCAACAAAAGCATCCATTATACACCATTAGACCTAAAACGATGTTTGGGAGTGTTTCTGAGCATTTCGCAAACCTTCGGCATGTAAAAAGATGCAAAACATGTGTTTGGGGTGTGAATGCGGTATTACGAGGCACCGAAGCTGCGAAAATGGTTTCGCAACAAAAGCATCCATTCTACACCATTAGACCTAAAATGTTGTTTGGGAGTGTTCCGGGGCATTTTGCAAACCTTCGACAAGTAAAAAAATGCTAACCTTGAGTTTCGGGTCTGAATGCACTATTTCGGAGTACCGAAGTTGCTAAAACGGTTTCGCAACAAAAGCATCCATTCTACACCATTAGACCTAAAACGATGTTTTGGAGTGTTCCAGAGCATTTCGCAAACATTCAGAATATAAAATGATGCAAAACTTGTGTTTCATTCCTGAATGCGCTATTTCGAGGTACCAAAATTGTGAAACTGGTTTTGCAACAAAATATTCTGCTCCATCAGATAGAAAACGATGTTTGGGAGTGTTTCTGAGCATTTCACGTACTGTCAGCATCTAAAACGATGCAAAACGTATGTTTGGTGCCTGAATGCGCTACTTCGGGGCACCGAGCTGCGAAGATGGTTTCACCACAAAAGCATCCATTCTACACTAGTAGACCTAAAGCGATGTTCGGGAGTTTTCTGGAGCATTTCACAAACCTTCGGTATGTAAAAAGATGTAAAACTTGTGGTTCGGGTCTGAATGCATTATTTCGGGGTGTCGTAGTTGCAAAAATGGTTTCATAACAAAAGCATCCATTCTACACCATTAGACATAAAACGATGTTTGGGAGTGTTCCGGGGCATTTTGCAAACCTTCGACATGTACAAAAAATGCAAAACTTGAGTTTTGGGTCTGAATGCACTATTTCGGTGTACCGAAGTTGCAAAAATAGTTTCATAACAAAAGCATCCATTCTGCACCATTATACCTAAAACGATGTTTGGGAGTGTTCCTGGGCATTTTACAGACATTCGGCATGTAAAAAGATGCAAAACTTGAGTTTCGGGTCTGAATGCATTATTTCGGGGTACCCAAGTTGCGAAAATGGTTTCGCAACAAAAGGATTCATTCTACACCATTAGACCGAAAATGATGTTCGGGAGTGTTTCTTAGCATTTCGCAAACCTTCGGCCTGTTAAAGGATGCAAAACTTGTGTTTCGTGCATGAATGCACTATTTCGAGGTACCAAAATTGTGCAATTGGTTTTGCAACAAAATATTCTGCTCCATTAGATACAAAACCATGTTTGGGAGAGTTTCTGAGTATTTCATAAACTTTTGGTGTGTAAGAAGATGCAAAACTTATGTTTGGCGCCTGAATCCGCTACTTCGGGGTACCGAAGCTGCGAAGATGGTTTCGCAACAAAAGCATCCATTATACACCATTAGACCTAAAATGATGTTTGGGGGTGTTTCTGAGCATTTCGCAAACCTTCGGCATGTAAAAAGATGCAAAACATGTGTTTGGGGTGTGAATGCGGTATTTCGAGGCACCGAAGCTGCGAAAATGGTTTCGCAACAAAAGCATCCATTCTACACCATTAGACCTAAAATGTTGTTTGGGAGTGTTCCGGGGCATTTTGCAAACCTTCGACAAGTAAAAAAATGCTAACCTTGAGCTTCAGGTCTGAATGCACTATTTCGGAGTACCGAAGTTGCTAAAACGGTTTCGCAACAAAATCATCCATTCTACACCATTAGACCTAAAACGATGTTTTGGAGTGTTCCAGAGCATTTCGCAAACATTCAGAATATAAAATGATGCAAAACTTGTGTTTCATTCCTGAATGCGCTATTTCGAGGAACCAAAATTGTGAAATTGGTTTTGCAACAAAATATTCTGCTCCATCAGATAGAAAACGATGTTTGGGAGTGTTTCTGAGCATTTCACGTACTGTCAGCATCTAAAACGATGCAAAACGTATGTTTGGTGCCTGAATGCGCTACTTCGGGGCACCGAGCTGCGAAGATGGTTTCACCACAAAAGCATCCATTCTACACTAGTAGACCTAAAGCGATGTTCGGGAGTTTTATGGAGCATTTCACAAACCTTCGGTATGTAAAAAGATGTAAAACTTGTGGTTCGGGTCTGAATGCATTATTTCGGGGTATCGTAGTTGCAAAAATGGTTTCGTAACAAAAGCATCCATTCTACACCATTAGAAATAAAATGATGTTTGGGAGTGTTCCGGGGCATTTTGCAAACCTTCGACATGTAAAAAAATGAAAACTTGAGTTTTGGGTCTGAATGCACTATTTCGGGGTACCGAAGTTGCAAAAATACTTTCGTAACAAAAGCATCCATTCTACACCATTATACCTAAAACGATGTTTGGGAGTGTTCCTGGGCATTTTGCAAACCTTCGGCATGTAAAAAGATGCAAAACTTGAGTTTCGGGTCTGAATGCATTATTTCGGGGTACCCAAGTTGCGAAAATGGTTTCGCAACAAAAGGATTCATTCTACACCATTAGACCAAAAATGATGTTCGGGAGTGTTTCTTAGCATTTCGCAAACCTTCGGCCTGTTAAAGGATAAAAACCTTGTGTTTCGGGCATGAATGCACTATTTCGAGGTACCAAAATTGTGCAATTGGTTTTGCAACAAAATATTCTGCTCCATTAGATACAAAACGATGTTTGGGAGAGTTTCTGAGTATTTCATAAACTTTTGGTGTGTAAGAAGATGCAAAACTTATGTTTGGCGCCTGAATCCGCTACTTCGGGGTACCGAAGCTGCGAAGATGGTTTCGCAACAAAAGCATCCATTATACACCATTAGACCTAAAACGATGTTTGGGAGTGTTTCTGAGCATTTCGCAAACCTTCGGCATGTAAAAAGATGCAAAACATGTGTTTGGGGTGTGAATGCGGTATTTCGAGGCACCGAAGCTGCGAAAATTGTTTCGCAACAAAAGCATCCATTCTACACCATCAAACCTAAAATGTTGTTTGGGAGTGTTCCGGGGCATTTTGCAAACCTACGACAAGTAAAAAAAATGCTAACCTTGAGTTTCGGGTCTGAATGCACTATTTCGGAGTACCGAAGTTACTAAAACGGTTTCGCAACAAAAGCATCCATTCTACACCATTAGACCTAAAACGATGTTTTGGAGTGTTCCAGAGCATTTCGCAAACATTCAGAATATAAAATGATGCAAAACTTGTGTTTCATTCCTGAATGCGTTATTTCGAGGTACCAAAATTGTGAAACTGGTTTTGCAACAAAATATTCTGCTCCATCAGATAGAAAACGATGTTTGGGAGTGTTTCTGAGCATTTCACATACTTTCAGCATCTAAAACGATGCAAAACGTATGTTTGGTGCCTGAATGCGCTATTTCGGGGCACCGAGCTGCGAAGATGGTTTCACCACAAAAGCATCCATTCTACACCAGTAGACCTAAAGCGATGTTCGGGAGTTTTCTAGAGCATTTCACAAACCTTCGGTATGTAAAAAGATGTAAAACTTGTGGTTCGGGTCTGAATGCATTATTTCGGGGTATCGTAGTTGCAAAAATGGTTTCGTAACAAAAGCATCCATTCTACACCATTAGATCTAAAACGATGTTTGGGAGTGTTCCGGGGCATTTTGCAAACGTTCGACATGTAAAAAAATGAAAACTTGAGTTTTGGGTATGAATGCACTATTTCGGGGTACCGAAGTTGCAAAAATAGTTTCGTAACAAAAGCATCCATTCTACACCATTATACCTAAAACGATGTTTGGGAGTGTTCCTGGGCATTTTGCAAACCTTCGGCATGTAAAAAGATGCAAAACTTGAGTTTCGGGTCTGAATGCTTCATTTCGGGGTACCCAAGTTGCGAAAATGGTTTCGCAACAAAAGGATTCATTCTACACCATTAGACCGAAAATGATGTTCGGGAGTGTTTCTTAGCATTTCGCAAACCTTCGGCCTGTTAAAGGATGCAAAACTTGTGTTTCGGGCATGAATGCACTATTTCGAGGTACCAAAATTGTGCAATTGGTTTTGCAACAAAATATTCTGCTCCATTAGATACAAAATGATGTTTGGGAGAGTTTCTGAGTATTTCATAAACTTTTGGTGTGTAAGAAGATGCAAAACTTATGTTTGGCGCCTGAATCCGCTACTTCGGGGTACCGAAGCTGCGAAGATGGTTTCGCAACAAAAGCATCCATTATACACCATTAGACCTAAAATGATGTTTGGGAGTGTTTCTGAGCATTTCGCAAACCTTCGGCATGTAAAAAGATGCAAAACATGTGTTTGGGGTGTGAATGCGGTATTTCGAGGCACCGAAGCTGCGAAAATGGTTTCGCAACAAAAGCATCCATTCTACACCATTAGACCTAAAATGTTGTTTGGGAGTGTTCCGGGGCATTTTGCAAACCTTCGACAAGTAAAAAAATGCTAACCTTGAGTTTCGGGTCTGAATGCACTATTTCGGAGTACCGAAGTTGCTAAAACGGTTTCGCAACAAAAGCATCCATTCTACACCATTAGACCTAAAACGATGTTTTGGAGTGTTCCAGAGCATTTCGCAAACATTCAGAATATAAAATGATGCAAAACTTGTGTTTCATTCCTGAATGCGTTATTTCGAGGTACCAAAATTATGAAACTGGTTTTGCAACAAAATATTCTGCTCCATCAGATAGAAAACGATGTTTGGGAGTGTTTCTGAGCATTTCACATAGTTTCAGCACCTAAAACGATGCAAAACGTATGTTTGGTGCCTGAATGCGCTATTTCGGGGCACCGAGCTGCGAAGATGGTTTCACCACAAAAGCATCCATTCTACACCAGTAGACCTAAAGTGATGTTCGGGAGTTTTCTGGAGCATTTCACAAACCTTCGGTATGTAAAAAGATGTAAAACTTGTGGTTCGGGTCTGAATGCATTATTTCGGGGTATCATAGTTGCAAAAATGGTTTCGTAACAAAAGCATCCATTCTACACCATTAGATCTAAAATGATGTTTGGGAGTGTTCCGGGGCATTTTGCAAACCTTCGACATGTAAAAAAATGAAAACTTGAGTTTTGGGTATGAATGCACTATTTCGGGGTACCGAAGTTGCAAAAATAGTTTCGTAACAAAAGCATCCATTCTACACCATTATACCTAAAACGATGTTTGGGAGTGTTCCTGGGCATTTTGCAAACCTTCGGCATGTAAAAAGATGCAAAACTTGAGTTTCGGGTCTGAATGCATTATTTCGGGGTACCCAAGTTGCGAAAATGGTTTCGCAACAAAAGGATTCATTCTACACCATTAGACCGAAAATGATGTTCGGGAGTGTTTCTTAGCATTTCGCAAACCTTCGGCCTGTTAAAGGATGCAAAACTTGTGTTTCGGGCATGAATGCACTATTTCGAGGTACCAAAATTGTGCAATTGGTTTTGCAACAAAATATTCTGCTCCATTAGATACAAAATGATGTTTGGGAGAGTTTCTGAGTATCTCATAAACTTTTGGTGTGTAAGAAGATGCAAAACTTATGTTTGGCGCCTGAATCCGCTACTTCGGGGTACCGAAGCTGCGAAGATGGTTTCGCAACAAAAGCATCCATTATACACCATTAGACCTAAAACGATGTTTGGGAGTGTTTCTGAGCATTTCGCAAACCTTCGGCATGTAAAAAGATGCAAAACATGTGTTTGGGGTGTGAATGCGGTATTACGAGGCACCGAAGCTGCGAAAATGGTTTCGCAACAAAAGCATCCATTCTACACCATTAGACCTAAAATGTTGTTTGGGAGTGTTCCGGGGCATTTTGCAAACCTTCGACAAGTAAAAAAATGCTAACCTTGAGTTTCGGGTCTGAATGCACTATTTCGGAGTACCGAAGTTGCTAAAACGGTTTCGCAACAAAAGCATCCATTCTACACCATTAGACCTAAAACGATGTTTTGGAGTGTTCCAGAGCATTTCGCAAACATTCAGAATATAAAATGATGCAAAACTTGTGTTTCATTCCTGAATGCGTTATTTCGAGGTACCAAAATTATGAAACTGGTTTTGCAACAAAATATTCTGCTCCATCAGATAGAAAACGATGTTTGGGAGTGTTTCTGAGCATTTCACATAGTTTCAGCACCTAAAACGATGCAAAACGTATGTTTGGTGCCTGAATGCGCTATTTCGGGGCACCGAGCTGCGAAGATGGTTTCACCACAAAAGCATCCATTCTACACCAGTAGACCTAAAGTGATGTTCGGGAGTTTTCTGGAGCATTTCACAAACCTTCGGTATGTAAAAAGATGTAAAACTTGTGGTTCGGGTCTGAATGCATTATTTCGGGGTATCATAGTTGCAAAAATGGTTTCGTAACAAAAGCATCCATTCTACACCATTAGATCTAAAATGATGTTTGGGAGTGTTCCGGGGCATTTTGCAAACCTTCGACATGTAAAAAAATGAAAACTTGAGTTTTGGGTATGAATGCACTATTTCGGGGTACCGAAGTTGCAAAAATAGTTTCGTAACAAAAGCATCCATTCTACACCATTATACCTAAAACGATGTTGGGAGTGTTCCTGGGCATTTTGCAAACCTTCGGCATGTAAAAAGATGCAAAACTTGAGTTTCGGGTCTGAATGCATTATTTCGGGGTACCCAAGTTGCGAAAATGGTTTCGCAACAAAAGGATTCATTCTACACCATTAGACCGAAAATGATGTTCGGGAGTGTTTCTTAGCATTTCGCAAACCTTCGGCCTGTTAAAGGATGCAAAACTTGTGTTTCGGGCATGAATGCACTATTTCGAGGTACCAAAATTGTGCAATTGGTTTTGCAACAAAATATTCTGCTCCATTAGATACAAAATGATGTTTGGGAGAGTTTCTGAGTATCTCATAAACTTTTGGTGTGTAAGAAGATGCAAAACTTATGTTTGGCGCCTGAATCCGCTACTTCGGGGTACCGAAGCTGCGAAGATGGTTTCGCAACAAAAGCATCCATTATACACCATTAGACCTAAAACGATGTTTGGGAGTGTTTCTGAGCATTTCGCAAACCTTCGGCATGTAAAAAGATGCAAAACATGTGTTTGGGGTGTGAATGCGGTATTACGAGGCACCGAAGCTGCGAAAATGGTTTCGCAACAAAAGCATCCATTCTACACCATTAGACCTAAAATGTTGTTTGGGAGTGTTCCGGGGCATTTTGCAAACCTTCGACAAGTAAAAAAATGCTAACCTTGAGTTTCGGGTCTGAATGCACTATTTCGGAGTACCGAAGTTGCTAAAACGGTTTCGCAACAAAAGCATCCATTCTACACCATTAGACCTAAAACGATGTTTTGGAGTGTTCCAGAGCATTTCGCAAACATTCAGAATATAAAATGATGCAAAACTTGTGTTTCATTCCTGAATGCGCTATTTCGAGGTACCAAAATTGTGAAACTGGTTTTGCAACAAAATATTCTGCTCCATCAGATAGAAAACGATGTTTGGGAGTGTTTCTGAGCATTTCACGTACTGTCAGCATCTAAAACGATGCAAAACGTATGTTTGGTGCCTGAATGCGCTACTTCGGGGCACCGAGCTGCGAAGATGGTTTCACCACAAAAGCATCCATTCTACACTAGTAGACCTAAAGCGATGTTCGGGAGTTTTCTGGAGCATTTCACAAACCTTCGGTATGTAAAAAGATGTAAAACTTGTGGTTCGGGTCTGAATGCATTATTTCGGGGTGTCGTAGTTGCAAAAATGGTTTCATAACAAAAGCATCCATTCTACACCATTAGACATAAAACGATGTTTGGGAGTGTTCCGGGGCATTTTGCAAACCTTCGACATGTACAAAAAATGCAAAACTTGAGTTTTGGGTCTGAATGCACTATTTCGGTGTACCGAAGTTGCAAAAATAGTTTCATAACAAAAGCATCCATTCTGCACCATTATACCTAAAACGATGTTTGGGAGTGTTCCTGGGCGTTTTACAGACATTCGGCATGTAAAAAGATGCAAAACTTGAGTTTCAGGTCTGAATGCATTATTTCGGGGTACCCAAGTTGCGAAAATGGTTTCGCAACAAAAGGATTCATTCTACACCATTAGACCGAAAATGATGTTCGGGAGTGTTTCTTAGCATTTCGCAAACCTTCGGCCTGTTAAAGGATGCAAAACTTGTGTTTCGGGCATGAATGCACTATTTCGAGGTACCAAAATTGTGCAATTGGTTTTGCAACAAAATATTCTGCTCCATTAGATACAAAACCATGTTTGGGAGAGTTTCTGAGTATTTCATAAACTTTTGGTGTGTAAGAAGATGCAAAACTTATGTTTGGCGCCTGAATCCGCTACTTCGGGGTACCGAAGCTGCGAAGATGGTTTCGCAACAAAAGCATCCATTATACACCATTAGACCTAAAATGATGTTTGGGAGTGTTTCTGAGCATTTCGCAAACCTTCGGCATGTAAAAAGATGCAAAACATGTGTTTGGGGTGTGAATGCGGTATTTCGAGGCACCGAAGCTGCGAAAATGGTTTCGCAACAAAAGCATCCATTCTACACCATTAGACCTAAAATGTTGTTTGGGAGTGTTCCGGGGCATTTTGCAAACCTTCGACAAGTAAAAAAATGCTAACCTTGAGCTTCAGGTCTGAATGCACTATTTCGGAGTACCGAAGTTGCTAAAACGGTTTCGCAACAAAATCATCCATTCTACACCATTAGACCTAAAACGATGTTTTGGAGTGTTCCAGAGCATTTCGCAAACATTCAGAATATAAAATGATGCAAAACTTGTGTTTCATTCCTGAATGCGCTATTTCGAGGAACCAAAATTGTGAAATTGGTTTTGCAACAAAATATTCTGCTCCATCAGATAGAAAACGATGTTTGGGAGTGTTTCTGAGCATTTCACGTACTGTCAGCATCTAAAACGATGCAAAACGTATGTTTGGTGCCTGAATGCGCTACTTCGGGGCACCGAGCTGCGAAGATGGTTTCACCACAAAAGCATCCATTCTACACTAGTAGACCTAAAGCGATGTTCGGGAGTTTTCTGGAGCATTTCACAAACCTTCGGTATGTAAAAAGATGTAAAACTTGTGGTTCGGGTCTGAATGCATTATTTCGGGGTATCGTAGTTGCAAAAATGGTTTCGTAACAAAAGCATCCATTCTACACCATTAGAAATAAAATGATGTTTCGGAGTGTTCCGGGGCATTTTGCAAACCTTCGACAAGTAAAAAAATGCTAACCTTGAGTTTCGGGTCTGAATGCACTATTTCGGAGTACCGAAGTTGCTAAAACGGTTTCGCAACAAAAGCATCCATTCTACACCATTAGACCTAAAACGATGTTTTGGAGTGTTCCAGAGCATTTCGCAAACATTCAGAATATAAAATGATGCAAAACTTGTGTTTCATTCCTGAATGCGCTATTTCGAGGTACCAAAATTGTGAAACTGGTTTTGCAACAAAATATTCTGCTCCATCAGATAGAAAACGATGGTTGGGAGTGTTTCTGAGCATTTCACATACTTTCAGCATCTAAAACGATGCAAAACGTATGTTTGGTGCCTGAATGCGCTATTTCCGGGCACCGAGCTGCGAAGATGGTTTCACCACAAAAGCATCCATTCTACACCAGTAGACCTAAAGCGATGTTCGGGAGTTTTCTGGAGCATTTCACAAACCTTCGGTATGTAAAAAGATGTAAAACTTGTGTTTCGGGTCTGAATGCATTATTTCGGGGTATCGTAGTTGCAAAAATGGTTTCGTAACAAAAGCATCCATTCTACACCATTAGACATAAAACGATGTTTGGGAGTGTTCCGGTGCATTTTGCAAACCTTCGACATGTAAAAAAATGCAAAACTTGAGTTTTGGGTCTGAATGCACTATTTCGGGGTACCGAAGTTGCAAAAATAGTTTCGTAACAAAAGCATCCATTCTACACCATTATACCTAAAACGATGTTTGGGAGTGTTCCTGGGCATTTTGCAAACCTTCGGCATGTAAAAAGATGCAAAACTTGAGTTTCGGGTCTGAATGCATTATTTCGGGGTACCCAAGTTGCGAAAATGGTTTCGCAACAAAAGGATTCATTCTACACCATTAGACCGAAAATGATGTTCGGGAGTGTTTCTTAGCATTTCGCAAACCTTCGGCCTGTTAAAGGATGCAAAACTTGTGTTTCGGGCATGAATGCACTATTTCGAGGTACCAAAATTGTGCAATTGGTTTTGCAACAAAATATTCTGCTCCATTAGATACAAAACGATGTTTGGGAGAGTTTCTGAGTATTTCATAAACTTTTGGTGTGTAAGAAGATGCAAAACTTATGTTTGGCGCCTGAATCCGCTACTTCGGGGTACCGAAGCTGCGAAGATGGTTTCGCAACAAAAGCATCCATTATACACCATTAGACCTAAAACGATGTTTGGGAGTGTTTCTGAGCATTTCGCAAACCTTCGGCATGTAAAAAGATGCAAAACATGTGTTTGGGGTGTGAATGCGGTATTTCGAGGCACCGAAGCTGCGAAAATTGTTTCGCAACAAAAGCATCCATTCTACACCATCAGACCTAAAATGTTGTTTGGGAGTGTTCCGGGGCATTTTGCAAACCTACGACAAGTAAAAAAAATGCTAACCTTGAGTTTCGGGTCTGAATGCACTATTTCGGAGTACCGAAGTTACTAAAACGGTTTCGCAACAAAAGCATCCATTCTACACCATTAGACCTAAAACGATGTTTTGGAGTGTTCCAGAGCATTTCGCAAACATTCAGAATATAAAATGATGCAAAACTTGTGTTTCATTCCTGAATGCGTTATTTCGAGGTACCAAAATTGTGAAACTGGTTTTGCAACAAAATATTCTGCTCCATCAGATAGAAAACGATGTCTGGGAGTGTTTCTGAGCATTTCACATACTTACAGCATCTAAAACGATGCAAAACGTATGTTTGGTGCCTGAATGCGCTATTTCGGGGCACCGAGCTGCGAAGATGGTTTCACCACAAAAGCATCCATTCTACACCAGTAGACCTAAAGCGATGTTCGGGAGTTTTCTAGAGCATTTCACAAACCTTCGGTATGTAAAAAGATGTAAAACTTGTGTTTCGGGTCTGAATGCATTATTTCGGGGTATCGTAGTTGCAAAAATGGTTTCGTAACAAAAGCATCCATTCTACACCATTAGACATAAAACGATGTTTGGGAGTGTTCCGGTGCATTTTGCAAACCTTCGACATGTAAAAAAATGCAAAACTTGAGTTTTGGGTCTGAATGCACTATTTCGGGGTACCGAAGTTGCAAAAATAGTTTCGTAACAAAAGCATCCATTCTACACCATTATACCTAAAACGATGTTTGGGAGTGTTCCTGGGCATTTTGCAAACCTTCGGCATGTAAAAAGATGCAAAACTTGAGTTTCGGGTCTGAATGCATTATTTCGGGGTACCCAAGTTGCGAAAATGGTTTCGCAACAAAAGGATTCATTCTACACCATTAGACCGAAAATGATGTTCGGGAGTGTTTCTTAGCATTTCGCAAACCTTCGGCCTGTTAAAGGATGCAAAACTTGTGTTTCGGGCATGAATGCACTATTTCGAGGTACCAAAATTGTGCAATTGGTTTTGCAACAAAATATTCTGCTCCATTAGATACAAAACGATGTTTGGGAGAGTTTCTGAGTATTTCATAAACTTTTGGTGTGTAAGAAGATGCAAAACTTATGTTTGGCGCCTGAATCCGCTACTTCGGGGTACCGAAGCTGCGAAGATGGTTTCGCAACAAAAGCATCCATTATACACCATTAGACCTAAAACGATGTTTGGGAGTGTTTCTGAGCATTTCGCAAACCTTCGGCATGTAAAAAGATGCAAAACATGTGTTTGGGGTGTGAATGCGGTATTTCGAGGCACCGAAGCTGCGAAAATTGTTTCGCAACAAAAGCATCCATTCTACACCATCAGACCTAAAATGTTGTTTGGGAGTGTTCCGGGGCATTTTGCAAACCTACGACAAGTAAAAAAAATGCTAACCTTGAGTTTCGGGTCTGAATGCACTATTTCGGAGTACCGAAGTTACTAAAACGGTTTCGCAACAAAAGCATCCATTCTACACCATTAGACCTAAAACGATGTTTTGGAGTGTTCCAGAGCATTTCGCAAACATTCAGAATATAAAATGATGCAAAACTTGTGTTTCATTCCTGAATGCGTTATTTCGAGGTACCAAAATTGTGAAACTGGTTTTGCAACAAAATATTCTGCTCCATCAGATAGAAAACGATGTCTGGGAGTGTTTCTGAGCATTTCACATACTTACAGCATCTAAAACGATGCAAAACGTATGTTTGGTGCCTGAATGCGCTATTTCGGGGCACCGAGCTGCGAAGATGGTTTCACCACAAAAGCATCCATTCTACACCAGTAGACCTAAAGCGATGTTCGGGAGTTTTCTAGAGCATTTCACAAACCTTCGGTATGTAAAAAGATGTAAAACTTGTGGTTCGGGTCTGAATGCATTATTTCGGGGTATCGTAGTTGCAAAAATGGTTTCGTAACAAAAGCATCCATTCTACACCATTAGATCTAAAACGATGTTTGGGAGTGTTCCGGGGCATTTTGCAAACGTTCGACATGTAAAAAAATGAAAACTTGAGTTTTGGGTATGAATGCACTATTTCGGGGTACCGAAGTTGCAAAAATAGTTTCGTAACAAAAGCATCCATTCTACACCATTATACCTAAAACGATGTTTGGGAGTGTTCCTGGGCATTTTGCAAACCTTCGGCATGTAAAAAGATGCAAAACTTGAGTTTCGGGTCTGAATGCATCATTTCGGGGTACCCAAGTTGCGAAAATGGTTTCGCAACAAAAGGATTCATTCTACACCATTAGACCGAAAATGATGTTCGGGAGTGTTTCTTAGCATTTCGCAAACCTTCGGCCTGTTAAAGGATGCAAAACTTGTGTTTCGGGCATGAATGCACTATTTCGAGGTACCAAAATTGTGCAATTGGTTTTGCAACAAAATATTCTGCTCCATTAGATACAAAATGATGTTTGGGAGAGTTTCTGAGTATTTCATAAACTTTTGGTGTGTAAGAAGATGCAAAACTTATGTTTGGCGCCTGAATCCGCTACTTCGGGGTACCGAAGCTGCGAAGATGGTTTCGCAACAAAAGCATCCATTATACACCATTAGACCTAAAATGATGTTTGGGAGTGTTTCTGAGCATTTCGCAAACCTTCGGCATGTAAAAAGATGCAAAACATGTGTTTGGGGTGTGAATGCGGTATTTCGAGGCACCGAAGCTGCGAAAATGGTTTCGCAACAAAAGCATCCATTCTACACCATTAGACCTAAAATGTTGTTTGGGAGTGTTCCGGGGCATTTTGCAAACCTTCGACAAGTAAAAAAATGCTAACCTTGAGTTTCGGGTCTGAATGCACTATTTCGGAGTACCGAAGTTGCTAAAACGGTTTCGCAACAAAAGCATCCATTCTACACCATTAGACCTAAAACGATGTTTTGGAGTGTTCCAGAGCATTTCGCAAACATTCAGAATATAAAATGATGCAAAACTTGTGTTTCATTCCTGAATGCGCTATTTCGAGGTACCAAAATTGTGAAACTGGTTTTGCAACAAAATATTCTGCTCCATCAGATAGAAAACGATGTTTGGGAGTGTTTCTGAGCATTTCACATACTTTCAGCATCTAAAACGATGCAAAACGTATGTTTGGTGCCTGAATGCGCTATTTCGGGGCACCGAGCTGCGAAGATGGTTTCACCACAAAAGCATCCATTCTACACCAGTAGACCTAAAGTGATGTTCGGGAGTTTTCTGGAGCATTTCACAAACCTTCGGTATGTAAAAAGATGTAAAACTTGTGGTTCGGGTCTGAATGCATTATTTCGGGGTATCGTAGTTGCAAAAATGGTTTCGTAACAAAAGCATCCATTCTACACCATTAGATCTAAAATGATGTTTGGGAGTGTTCCGGGGCATTTTGCAAACCTTCGACATGTAAAAAAATGAAAACTTGAGTTTTGGGTATGAATGCACTATTTCGGGGTACCGAAGTTGCAAAAATAGTTTCGTAACAAAAGCATCCATTCTACACCATTATACCTAAAACGATGTTTGGGAGTGTTCCTGGGCATTTTGCAAACCTTCGGCATGTAAAAAGATGCAAAACTTGAGTTTCGGGTCTGAATGCATTATTTCGGGGTACCCAAGTTGCGAAAATGGTTTCGCCACAAAAGGATTCATTCTACACCATTAGACCGAAAATGATGTTCGGGAGTGTTTCTTAGGATTTCGCAAACCTTCGGCCTGTTAAAGGATGCAAAACTTGTGTTTCGGGCATGAATGCACTATTTCGAGGTACCAAAATTGTGCAATTGGTTTTGCAACAAAATATTCTGCTCCATTAGATACAAAATGATGTTTGGGAGAGTTTCTGAGTATCTCATAAACTTTTGGTGTGTAAGAAGATGCAAAACTTATGTTTGGCGCCTGAATCCGCTACTTCGGGGTACCGAAGCTGCGAAGATGGTTTCGCAACAAAAGCATCCATTATACACCATTAGACCTAAAACGATGTTTGGGAGTGTTTCTGAGCATTTCGCAAACCTTCGGCATGTAAAAAGATGCAAAACATGTGTTTGGGGTGTGAATGCGGTATTTCGAGGCACCGAAGCTGCGAAAATGGTTTCGCAACAAAAGCATCCATTCTACACCATTAGACCTAAAATGTTGTTTGGGAGTGTTCCGGGGCATTTTGCAAACCTTCGACAAGTAAAAAAATGCTAACCTTGAGTTTCGGGTCTGAATGCACTATTTCGGAGTACCGAAGTTGCTAAAACGGTTTCGCAACAAAAGCATCCATTCTACACCATTAGACCTAAAACGATGTTTTGGAGTGTTCCAGAGCATTTCGCAAATATTCAGAATATAAAATGATGCAAAACTTGTGTTTCATTCCTGAATGCGCTATTTCGAGCTACCAAAATTGTGAAACTGGTTTTGCAACAAAATATTCTGCTCCATCAGATAGAAAACGATGTTTGGGAGTGTTTCTGAGCATTTCACATACTTTCAGCATCTAAAACGATGCAAAACGTATGTTTGGTGCCTGAATGCGCTATTTCGGGGCACCGAGCTGCGAAGATGGTTTCACCACAAAAGCATCCATTCTACACCAGTAGACCTAAAGCGATGTTCGGGAGTTTTCTGGAGCATTTCACAAACCTTCGGTATGTAAAAAGATGTAAAACTTGTGGTTCGGGTCTGAATGCATTATTTCGGGGTATCGTAGTTGCAAAAATGGTTTCGTAACAAAAGCATTCATTCTACACCATTAGATCTAAAATGATGTTTGGGAGTGTTCCGGGGCATTTTGCAAACCTTCGACATGTAAAAAAATGAAAACTTGAGTTTTGGGTATGAATGCACTATTTCGGGGTACCGAAGTTGCAAAAATAGTTTCGTAACAAAAGCATCCATTCTACACCATTATACCTAAAACGATGTTTGGGAGTGTTCCTGGGCATTTTGCAAACCTTCGGCATGTAAAAAGATGCAAAACTTGAGTTTCGGGTCTGAATGCATTATTTCGGGGTACCCAAGTTGCGAAAATGGTTTCGCAACAAAAGGATTCATTCTACACCATTAGACCGAAAATGATGTTCGGGAGTGTTTCTTAGCATTTCGCAAACCTTCGGCCTGTTAAAGGATGCAAAACTTGTGTTTCGGGCATGAATGCACTATTTCGAGGTACCAAAATTGTGCAATTGGTTTTGCAACAAAATATTCTGCTCCATTAGATACAAAATGATGTTTGGGAGAGTTTCTGAGTATCTCATAAACTTTTGGTGTGTAAGAAGATGCAAAACTTATGTTTGGCGCCTGAATCCGCTACTTCGGGGTACCGAAGCTGCGAAGATGGTTTCGCAACAAAAGCATCCATTATACACCATTAGACCTAAAACGATGTTTGGGAGTGTTTCTGAGCATTTCGCAAACCTTCGGCATGTAAAAAGATGCAAAACATGTGTTTGGGGTGTGAATGCGGTATTTCGAGGCACCGAAGCTGCGAAAATGGTTTCGCAACAAAAGCATCCATTCTACACCATTAGACCTAAAATGTTGTTTGGGAGTGTTCCGGGGCATTTTGCAAACCTTCGACAAGTAAAAAAATGCTAACCTTGAGTTTCGGGTCTGAATGCACTATTTCGGAGTACCGAAGTTGCTAAAACGGTTTCGCAACAAAAGCATCCATTCTACACCATTAGACCTAAAACGATGTTTTGGAGTGTTCCAGAGCATTTCGCAAACATTCAGAATATAAAATGATGCAAAACTTGTGTTTCATTCCTGAATGCGCTATTTCGAGGTACCAAAATTGTGAAACTGGTTTTGCAACAAAATATTCTGCTCCATCAGATAGAAAACGATGTTTGGGAGTGTTTCTGAGCATTGCACATACTTTCAGCATCTAAAACGATGCAAAACGTATGTTTGGTGCCTGAATGCGCTATTTCGGGGCACCGAGCTGCGAAGATGGTTTCACCACAAAAGCATCCATTCTACACCAGTAGACCTAAAGCGATGTTCGGGAGTTTTCTGGAGCATTTCACAAACCTTCGGTATGTAAAAAGATGTAAAACTTGTGGTTCGGGTCTGAATGCATTATTTCGGGGTATCGTAGTTGCAAAAATGGTTTCGTAACAAAAGCATCCATTCTACACCATTAGATCTAAAATGATGTTTGGGAGTGTTCCGGGGCATTTTGCAAACCTTCGACATGTAAAAAAATGAAAACTTGAGTTTTGGGTATGAATGCACTATTTCGGGGTACCGAAGTTGCAAAAATAGTTTCGTAACAAAAGCATCCATTCTACACCATTATACCTAAAACGATGTTTGGGAGTGTTCCTGGGCATTTTGCAAACCTTCGGCATGTAAAAAGATGCAAAACTTGAGTTTCGGGTCTGAATGCATTATTTCGGGGTACCCAAGTTGCGAAAATGGTTTCGCAACAAAAGGATTCATTCTACACCATTAGACCGAAAATGATGTTCGGGAGTGTTTCTTAGCATTTCGCAAACCTTCGGCCTGTTAAAGGATGCAAAACTTGTGTTTCGGGCATGAATGCACTATTTCGAGGTACCAAAATTGTGCAATTGGTTTTGCAACAAAATATTCTGCTCCATTAGATACAAAATGATGTTTGGGAGAGTTTCTGAGTATCTCATAAACTTTTGGTGTGTAAGAAGATGCAAAACTTATGTTTGGCGCCTGAATCCGCTACTTCGGGGTACCGAAGCTGCGAAGATGGTTTCGCAACAAAAGCATCCATTATACACCATTAGACCTAAAACGATGTTTGGGAGTGTTTCTGAGCATTTCGCAAACCTTCGGCATGTAAAAAGATGCAAAACATGTGTTTGGGGTGTGAATGCGGTATTTCGAGGCACCGAAGCTGCGAAAATGGTTTCGCAACAAAAGCATCCATTCTACACCATTAGACCTAAAATGTTGTTTGGGAGTGTTCCGGGGCATTTTGCAAACCTTCGACAAGTAAAAAAATGCTAACCTTGAGTTTCGGGTCTGAATGCACTATTTCGGAGTACCGAAGTTGCTAAAACGGTTTCGCAACAAAAGCATCCATTCTACACCATTAGACCTAAAACGATGTTTTGGAGTGTTCCAGAGCATTTCGCAAACATTCAGAATATAAAATGATGCAAAACTTGTGTTTCATTCCTGAATGCGCTATTTCGAGGTACCAAAATTGTGAAACTGGTTTTGCAACAAAATATTCTGCTCCATCAGATAGAAAACGATGTTTGGGAGTGTTTCTGAGCATTTCACATACTTTCAGCATCTAAAACGATGCAAAATGTATGTTTGGTGCCTGAATGCGCTATTTCGGGGCACCGAGCTGCGAAGATGGTTTCACCACAAAAGCATCCATTCTACACCAGTAGACCTAAAGCGATGTTCGGGAGTTTTCTGGAGCATTTCACAAACCTTCGGTATGTAAAAAGATGTAAAACTTGTGGTTCGGGTCTGAATGCATTATTTCGGGGTATCGTAGTTGCAAAAATGGTTTCGTAACAAAAGCATCCATTCTACACCATTAGATCTAAAATGATGTTTGGGAGTGTTCCGGGGCATTTTGCAAACCTTCGACATGTAAAAAAATGAAAACTTGAGTTTTGGGTATGAATGCACTATTTCGGGGTACCGAAGTTGCAAAAATAGTTTCGTAACAAAAGCATCCATTCTACACCATTATACCTAAAACGATGTTTGGGAGTGTTCCTGGGCATTTTGCAAACCTTCGGCATGTAAAAAGATGCAAAACTTGAGTTTCGGGTCTGAATGCATTATTTCGGGGTACCCAAGTTGCGAAAATGGTTTCGCAACAAAAGGATTCATTCTACACCATTAGACCGAAAATGATGTTCGGGAGTGTTTCTTAGCATTTCGCAAACCTTCGGCCTGTTAAAGGATGCAAAACTTGTGTTTCGGGCATGAATGCACTATTTCGAGGTACCAAAATTGTGCAATTGGTTTTGCAACAAAATATTCTGCTCCATTAGATACAAAATGATGTTTGGGAGAGTTTTTGAGTATCTCATAAACTTTTGGTGTGTAAGAAGATGCAAAACTTATGTTTGGCGCCTGAATCCGCTACTTCGGGGTACCGAAGCTGCGAAGATGGTTTCGCAACAAAAGCATCCATTATACACCATTAGACCTAAAACGATGTTTGGGAGTGTTTCTGAGCATTTCGCAAACCTTCGGCATGTAAAAAGATGCAAAACATGTGTTTGGGGTGTGAATGCGGTATTTCGAGGCACCGAAGCTGCGAAAATGGTTTCGCAACAAAAGCATCCATTCTACACCATTAGACCTAAAATGTTGTTTGGGAGTGTTCCGGGGCATTTTGCAAACCTTCGACAAGTAAAAAAATGCTAACCTTGAGTTTCGGGTCTGAATGCACTATTTCGGAGTACCAAAGTTGCTAAAACGGTTTCGCAACAAAAGCATCCATTCTACACCATTAGACCTAAAACGATGTTTTGGAGTGTTCCAGAGCATTTCGCAAACATTCAGAATATAAAACGATGCAAAACTTGTGTTTCATTCCTGAATGCGCTATTTCGAGGTACCAAAATTGTGAAACCGGTTTTGCAACAAAATATTCTGCTCCATCAGATAGAAAACGATGTTTGGGAGTGTTTCTGAGCATTTCACATACTTTCAGCATCTAAAACGATGCAAAACGTATGTTTGGTGCCTGAATGCGCTATTTCGGGGCACCGAGCTGCGAAGATGGTTTCACCACAAAAGCATCCATTCTACACCAGTAGGCCTAAAGCGATGTTCGGGAGTTTTCTGGAGCATTTCACAAACCTTCGGTATGTAAAAAGATGTAAAACTTGTGTTTCGGGTCTGAATGCATTATTTCGGGGTATCGTAGTTGCAAAAATGGTTTCGTAACAAAAGCATCCATTCTACACCATTAGACATAAAACGATGTTTGGGAGTGTTCCGGGGCATTTTTCAAACCTTCGACATGTAAAAAAATGAAAACTTGAGTTTTGGGTATGAATGCACTATTTCGGGGTACCGAAGTTGCAAAAATAGTTTCGTAACAAAAGCATCCATTCTACACCATTATACCTAAAACGATGTTTGGGAGTGTTCCTGGGCATTTTGCAAACCTTCGGCATGTAAAAAGATGCAAAACTTGAGTTTCGGGTCTGAATGCATTATTTCGGGGTACCCAAGTTGCGAAAATGGTTTCGCAACAAAAGGATTCATTCTACACCATTAGACCGAAAATGATGTTCGGGAGTGTTTCTAAGCATTTCGCAAACCTTCGGCCTGTTAAAGGATGCAAAACTTGTGTTTCGGGCATGAATGCACTATTTCGAGGTACCAAAATTGTGCAATTGGTTTTGCAACAAAATATTCTGCTCCATTAGATACAAAATGATGTTTGGGAGAGTTTCTGAGTATCTCATAAACTTTTGGTGTGTAAGAAGATGCAAAACTTATGTTTGGCGCCTGAATCCGCTACTTCGGGGTACCGAAGCTGCGAAGATGGTTTCGCAACAAAAGCATCCATTATACACCATTAGACCTAAAACGATGTTTGGGAGTGTTTCTGAGCATTTCGCAAACCTTCGGCATGTAAAAAGATGCAAAACATGTGTTTGGGGTGTGAATGCGGTATTTCGAGGCACCGAAGCTGCGAAAATGGTTTCGCAACAAAAGCATCCATTCTACACCATTAGACCTAAAATGTTGTTTGGGAGTGTTCCGGGGCATTTTGCAAACCTTCGACAAGTAAAAAAATGCTAACCTTGAGTTTCGGGTCTGAATGCACTATTTCGGAGTACCAAAGTTGCTAAAACGGTTTCGCAACAAAAGCATCCATTCTACACCATTAGACCTAAAACGATGTTTTGGAGTGTTCCAGAGCATTTCGCAAACATTCAGAATATAAAACGATGCAAAACTTGTGTTTCATTCCTGAATGCGCTATTTCGAGGTACCAAAATTGTGAAACTGGTTTTGCAACAAAATATTCTGCTCCATCAGATAGAAAACGATGTTTGGGAGTGTTTCTGAGCATTTCACATACTTTCAGCATCTAAAACGATGCAAAACGTATGTTTGGTGCCTGAATGCGCTATTTCGGGGCACCGAGCTGCGAAGATGGTTTCACCACAAAAGCATCCATTCTACACCAGTAGGCCTAAAGCGATGTTCGGGAGTTTTCTGGAGCATTTCACAAACCTTCGGTATGTAAAAAGATGTAAAACTTGTGTTTCGGGTCTGAATGCATTATTTCGGGGTATCGTAGTTGCAAAAATGGTTTCGTAACAAAAGCATCCATTCTACACCATTAGACATAAAACGATGTTTGGGAGTGTTCCGGGGCATTTTGCAAACCTTCGACATGTAAAAAAATGAAAACTTGAGTTTTGGGTATGAATGCACTATTTCGGGGTACCGAAGTTGCAAAAATAGTTTCGTAACAAAAGCATCCATTCTACACCATTATACCTAAAACGATGTTTGGGAGTGTTCCTGGGCATTTTGCAAACCTTCGGCATGTAAAAAGATGCAAAACTTGAGTTTCGGGTCTGAATGCATTATTTCGGGGTACCCAAGTTGCGAAAATGGTTTCGCAACAAAAGGATTCATTCTACACCATTAGACCGAAAATGATGTTCGGGAGTGTTTCTAAGCATTTCGCAAACCTTCGGCCTGTTAAAGGATGCAAAACTTGTGTTTCGGGCATGAATGCACTATTTCGAGGTACCAAAATTGTGCAATTGGTTTTGCAACAAAATATTCTGCTCCATTAGATACAAAATGATGTTTGGGAGAGTTTCTGAGTATCTCATAAACTTTTGGTGTGTAAGAAGATGCAAAACTTATGTTTGGCGCCTGAATCCGCTACTTCGGGGTACCGAAGCTGCGAAGATGGTTTCGCAACAAAAGCATCCATTATACACCATTAGACCTAAAACGATGTTTGGGAGTGTTTCTGAGCATTTCGCAAACCTTCGGCATGTAAAAAGATGCAAAACATGTGTTTGGGGTGTGAATGCGGTATTTCGAGGCACCGAAGCTGCGAAAATGGTTTCGCAACAAAAGCATCCATTCTACACCATTAGACCTAAATTGTTGTTTGGGAGTGTTCCGGGGCATTTTGCAAACCTTCGACAAGTAAAAAAATGCTAACCTTGAGTTTCGGGTCTGAATGCACTATTTCGGAGTACCGAAGTTGCTAAAACGGTTTCGCAACAAAAGCATCCATTCTACACCATTAGACCTAAAACGATGTTTTGGAGTGTTCCAGAGCATTTCGCAAACATTCAGAATATAAAATGATGCAAAACTTGTGTTTCATTCCTGAATGCGCTATTTCGAGGTACCAAAATTGTGAAACTGGTTTTGCAACAAAATATTCTGCTCCATCAGATAGAAAACGATGTTTGGGAGTGTTTCTGAGCATTTCACATACTTTCAGCATCTAAAACGATGCAAAACGTATGTTTGGTGCCTGAATGCGCTATTTCGGGGCACCGAGCTGCGAAGATGGTTTCACCACAAAAGCATCCATTCTACACCAGTAGGCCTAAAGCGATGTTCGGGAGTTTTCTGGAGCATTTCACAAACCTTCGGTATGTAAAAAGATGTAAAACTTGTGTTTCGGGTCTGAATGCATTATTTCGGGGTATCGTAGTTGCAAAAATGGTTTCGTAACAAAAGCATCCATTCTACACCATTAGACATAAAACGATGTTTGGGAGTGTTCCGGGGCATTTTGCAAACCTTCGACATGTAAAAAAATGAAAACTTGAGTTTTGGGTATGAATGCACTATTTCGGGGTACCGAAGTTGCAAAAATAGTTTCGTAACAAAAGCATCCATTCTACACCATTATACCTAAAACGATGTTTGGGAGTGTTCCTGGGCATTTTGCAAACCTTCGGCATGTAAAAAGATGCAAAACTTGAGTTTCGGGTCTGAATGCATTATTTCGGGGTACCCAAGTTGCGAAAATGGTTTCGCAACAAAAGGATTCATTCTACACCATTAGACCGAAAATGATGTTCGGGAGTGTTTCTTAGCATTTCGCAAACCTTCGGCCTGTTAAAGGATGCAAAACTTGTGTTTCGGGCATGAATGCACTATTTCGAGGTACCAAAATTGTGCAATTGGTTTTGCAACAAAATATTCTGCTCCATTAGATACAAAATGATGTTTGGGAGAGTTTCTGAGTATCTCATAAACTTTTGGTGTGTAAGAAGATGCAAAACTTATGTTTGGCGCCTGAATCCGCTACTTCGGGGTACCGAAGCTGCGAAGATGGTTTCGCAACAAAAGCATCCATTATACACCATTAGACCTAAAACGATGTTTGGGAGTGTTTCTGAGCATTTCGCAAACCTTCGGCATGTAAAAAGATGCAAAACATGTGTTTGGGGTGTGAATGCGGTATTTCGAGGCACCGAAGCTGCGAAAATGGTTTCGCAACAAAAGCATCCATTCTACACCATTAGACCTAAAATGTTGTTTGGGAGTGTTCCGGGGCATTTTGCAAACCTTCGACAAGTAAAAAAATGCTAACCTTGAGTTTCGGGTCTGAATGCACTATTTCGGAGTACCAAAGTTGCTAAAACGGTTTCGCAACAAAAGCATCCATTCTACACCATTAGACCTAAAACGATGTTTTGGAGTGTTCCAGAGCATTTCGCAAACATTCAGAATATAAAACGATGCAAAACTTGTGTTTCATTCCTGAATGCGCTATTTCGAGGTACCAAAATTGTGAAACTGGTTTTGCAACAAAATATTCTGCTCCATCAGATAGAAAACGATGTTTGGGAGTGTTTCTGAGCATTTCACATACTTTCAGCATCTAAAACGATGCAAAACGTATGTTTGGTGCCTGAATGCGCTATTTCGGGGCACCGAGCTGCGAAGATGGTTTCACCACAAAAGCATCCATTCTACACCAGTAGGCCTAAAGCGATGTTCGGGAGTTTTCTGGAGCATTTCACAAACCTTCGGTATGTAAAAAGATGTAAAACTTGTGTTTCGGGTCTGAATGCATTATTTCGGGGTATCGTAGTTGCAAAAATGGTTTCGTAACAAAAGCATCCATTCTACACCATTAGACATAAAACGATGTTTGGGAGTGTTCCGGGGCATTTTGCAAACCTTCGACATGTAAAAAAATGAAAACTTGAGTTTTGGGTATGAATGCACTATTTCGGGGTACCGAAGTTGCAAAAATAGTTTCGTAACAAAAGCATCCATTCTACACCATTATACCTAAAACGATGTTTGGGAGTGTTCCTGGGCATTTTGCAAACCTTCGGCATGTAAAAAGATGCAAAACTTGAGTTTCGGGTCTGAATGCATTATTTCGGGGTACCCAAGTTGCGAAAATGGTTTCGCAACAAAAGGATTCATTCTACACCATTAGACCGAAAATGATGTTCGGGAGTGTTTCTTAGCATTTCGCAAACCTTCGGCCTGTTAAAGGATGCAAAATTTGTGTTTCGGGCATGAATGCACTATTTCGAGGTACCAAAATTGTGCAATTGGTTTTGCAACAAAATATTCTGCTCCATTAGATACAAAATGATGTTTGGGAGAGTTTCTGAGTATCTCATAAACTTTTGGTGTGTAAGAAGATGCAAAACTTATGTTTGGCGCCTGAATCCGCTACTTCGGGGTACCGAAGCTGCGAAGATGGTTTCGCAACAAAAGCATCCATTATACACCATTAGACCTAAAACGATGTTTGGGAGTGTTTCTTAGCATTTCGCAATCCTTCGGCATGTAAAAAGATGCAAAACATGTGTTTGGGGTGTGAATGCGGTATTTCGAGGCACCGAAGCTGCGAAAATGGTTTCGCAACAAAAGCATCCATTATACACCATTAGACCTAAAATGTTGTTTGGGAGTGTTCCGGGGCATTTTGCAAACCTTCGACAAGTAAAAAAATGCTAACCTTGAGTTTCGGGTCTGAATGCACTATTTCGGAGTACCAAAGTTGCTAAAACGGTTTCGCAACAAAAGCATCCATTCTACACCATTAGACCTAAAACGATGTTTTGGAGTGTTCCAGAGCATTTCGCAAACATTCAGAATATAAAACGATGCAAAACTTGTGTTTCATTCCTGAATGCGCTATTTCGAGGTACCAAAATTGTGAAACTGGTTTTGCAACAAAATATTCTGCTCCATCAGATAGAAAACGATGTTTGGGAGTGTTTCTGAGCATTTCACATACTTTCAGCATCTAAAACGATGCAAAACGTATGTTTGGTGCCTGAATGCGCTATTTCGGGGCACCGAGCTGCGAAGATGGTTTCACCACAAAAGCATCCATTCTACACCAGTAGGCCTAAAGCGATGTTCGGGAGTTTTCTGGAGCATTTCACAAACCTTCGGTATGTAAAAAGATGTAAAACTTGTGTTTCGGGTCTGAATGCATTATTTCGGGGTATCGTAGTTGCAAAAATGGTTTCGTAACAAAAGCATCCATTCTACACCATTAGACATAAAACGATGTTTGGGAGTGTTCCGGGGCATTTTGCAAACCTTCGACATGTAAAAAAATGAAAACTTGAGTTTTGGGTATGAATGCACTATTTCGGGGTACCGAAGTTGCAAAAATAGTTTCGTAACAAAAGCATCCATTCTACACCATTATACCTAAAACGATGTTTGGGAGTGTTCCTGGGCATTTTGCAAACCTTCGGCATGTAAAAAGATGCAAAACTTGAGTTTCGGGTCTGAATGCATTATTTCGGGGTACCCAAGTTGCGAAAATGGTTTCGCAACAAAAGGATTCATTCTACACCATTAGACCGAAAATGATGTTCGGGAGTGTTTCTTAGCATTTCGCAAACCTTCGGCCTGTTAAAGGATGCAAAATTTGTGTTTCGGGCATGAATGCACTATTTCGAGGTACCAAAATTGTGCAATTGGTTTTGCAACAAAATATTCTGCTCCATTAGATACAAAATGATGTTTGGGAGAGTTTCTGAGTATCTCATAAACTTTTGGTGTGTAAGAAGATGCAAAACTTATGTTTGGCGCCTGAATCCGCTACTTCGGGGTACCGAAGCTGCGAAGATGGTTTCGCAACAAAAGCATCCATTATACACCATTAGACCTAAAACGATGTTTGGGAGTGTTTCTGAGCATTTCGCAAACCTTCGGCATGTAAAAAGATGCAAAACATGTG
Source organism: Cenchrus fungigraminus (assembly GCA_036936925.1). NCBI lineage: Eukaryota > Viridiplantae > Streptophyta > Magnoliopsida > Poales > Poaceae > Cenchrus > Cenchrus fungigraminus. The sequence goes on along the minus strand of CM072779.1, from coordinate 84,528,517 downwards.
TTTGGGGTGTGAATGCGGTATTTCGAGGCACCGAAGCTGCGAAAATGGTTCCGCAACAAAAGCATCCATTCTACACCATTAGACCTAAAATGTTGTTTGGGAGTGTTCCGGGGCATTTTGCAAACCTTCGACAAGTAAAAAAATGCTAACCTTGAGTTTCGGGTCTGAATGCACTATTTCGGAGTACCGAAGTTGCTAAAACGGTTTCGCAACAAAAGCATCCATTCTACACCATTAGACCTAAAACGATGTTTTGGAGTGTTCCAGAGCATTTCGCAAACATTCAGAATATAAAACGATGCAAAACTTGTGTTTCATTCCTGAATGCGCTATTTCGAGGTACCAAAATTGTGAAACTGGTTTTGCAACAAAATATTCTGCTCCATCAGATAGAAAACGATGTTTGGGAGTGTTTCTGAGCATTTCACATACTTTCAGCATCTAAAACGATGCAAAACGTATGTTTGGTGCCTGAATGCGCTATTTCGGGGCACCGAGCTGCGAAGATGGTTTCACCACAAAAGCATCCATTCTACACCAGTAGGCCTAAAGCGATGTTCGGGAGTTTTTTGGAGCATTTCACAAACCTTCGGTATGTAAAAAGATGTAAAACTTGTGTTTCGGGTCTGAATGCATTATTTCGGGGTATCGTAGTTGCAAAAATGGTTTCGTAACAAAAGCATCCATTCTACACCATTAGACATAAAACGATGTTTGGGAGTGTTCCGGGGCATTTTGCAAACCTTCGACATGTAAAAAAATGAAAACTTGAGTTTTTGGTCTGAATGCACTATTTCGGGGTACCGAAGTTGCAAAAATAGTTTCGTAACAAAAGCATCCATTCTACACCATTATACCTAAAACGATGTTTGGGAGTGTTCCTGGGCATTTTGCAAACCTTCGGCATGTAAAAAGATGCAAAACTTGAGTTTCGGGTCTGAATGCATTATTTCGGGGTACCCAAGTTGCGAAAATGGTTTCGCAACAAAAGGATTCATTCTACACCATTAGACCGAAAATGATGTTCGGGAGTGTTTCTTAGCATTTCGCAAACCTTCGGCCCGTTAAAGGATGCAAAACTTGTGTTTCGGGCATGAATGCACTATTTCGAGGTACCAAAATTGTGCAATTGGTTTTGCAACAAAATATTCTGCTCCATTAGATACAAAATGATGTTTGGGAGAGTTTCTGAGTATCTCATAAACTTTTGGTGTGTAAGAAGATGCAAAACTTATGTTTGGCGCCTGAATCCGCTACTTCGGGGTACCGAAGCTGCGAAGATGGTTTCGCAACAAAAGCATCCATTATACACCATTAGACCTAAAACGATGTTTGGGAGTGTTTCTGAGCATTTCGCAAACCTTCGGCATGTAAAAAGATGCAAAACATGTGTTTGGGGTGTGAATGCGGTATTTCGAGGCACCGAAGCTGCGAAAATGGTTCCGCAACAAAAGCATCCATTCTACACCATTAGACCTAAAATGTTGTTTGGGAGTGTTCCGGGGCATTTTGCAAACCTTCGACAAGTAAAAAAATGCTAACCTTGAGTTTCGGGTCTGAATGCACTATTTCGGAGTACCGAAGTTGCTAAAACGGTTTCGCAACAAAAGCATCGATTCTACACCATTAGACCTAAAACGATGTTTTGGAGTGTTCCAGAGCATTTCGCAAACATTCAGAATATAAAACGATGCAAAACTTGTGTTTCATTCCTGAATGCGCTATTTCGAGGTACCAAAATTGTGAAACTGGTTTTGCAACAAAATATTCTGCTCCATCAGATAGAAAACGAAGTTTGGGAGTGTTTCTGAGCATTTCACATACTTTCAGCATCTAAAACGATGCAAAACGTATGTTTGGTGCCTGAATGCGCTATTTCGGGGCACCGAGCTGCGAAGATGGTTTCACCACAAAAGCATCCATTCTACACCAGTAGGCCTAAAGCGATGTTCGGGAGTTTTCTGGAGCATTTCACAAACCTTCGGTATGTAAAAAGATGTAAAACTTGTGTTTCGGGTCTGAATGCATTATTTCGGGGTATCGTAGTTGCAAAAATGGTTTCGTAACAAAAGCATCCATTCTACACCATTAGACATAAAACGATGTTTGGGAGTGTTCCGGGGCATTTTGCAAACCTTCGACATGTAAAAAAATGAAAACTTGAGTTTTTGGTCTGAATGCACTATTTCGGGGTACCGAAGTTGCAAAAATAGTTTCGTAACAAAAGCATCCATTCTACACCATTATACCTAAAACGATGTTTGGGAGTGTTCCTGGGCATTTTGCAAACCTTCGGCATGTAAAAAGATGCAAAACTTGAGTTTCGGGTCTGAATGCATTATTTCGGGGTACCCAAGTTGCGAAAATGGTTTCGCAACAAAAGGATTCATTCTACACCATTAGACCGAAAATGATGTTCGGGAGTGTTTCTTAGCATTTCGCAAACCTTCGGCCCGTTAAAGGATGCAAAACTTGTGTTTCGGGCATGAATGCACTATTTCGAGGTACCAAAATTGTGCAATTGGTTTTGCAACAAAATATTCTGCTCCATTAGATACAAAATGATGTTTGGGAGAGTTTCTGAGTATCTCATAAACTTTTGGTGTGTAAGAAGATGCAAAACTTATGTTTGGCGCCTGAATCCGCTACTTCGGGGTACCGAAGCTGCGAAGATGGTTTCGCAACAAAAGCATCCATTATACACCATTAGACCTAAAACGATGTTTGGGAGTGTTTCTGAGCATTTCGCAAACCTTCGGCATGTAAAAAGATGCAAAACATGTGTTTGGGGTGTGAATGCGGTATTTCGAGGCACCGAAGCTGCGAAAATGGTTCCGCAACAAAAGCATCCATTCTACACCATTAGACCTAAAATGTTGTTTGGGAGTGTTCCGGGGCATTTTGCAAACCTTCGACAAGTAAAAAAATGCTAACCTTGAGTTTCGGGTCTGAATGCACTATTTCGGAGTACCGAAGTTGCTAAAACGGTTTCGCAACAAAAGCATCCATTCTACACCATTAGACCTAAAACGATGTTTTGGAGTGTTCCAGAGCATTTCGCAAACATTCAGAATATAAAACGATGCAAAACTTGTGTTTCATTCCTGAATGCGCTATTTCGAGGTACCAAAATTGTGAAACTGGTTTTGCAACAAAATATTCTGCTCCATCAGATAGAAAACGATGTTTGGGAGTGTTTCTGAGCATTTCACATACTTTCAGCATCTAAAACGATGCAAAACGTATGTTTGGTGCCTGAATGCGCTATTTCGGGGCACCGAGCTGCGAAGATGGTTTCACCACAAAAGCATCCATTCTACACCAGTAGGCCTAAAGCGATGTTCGGGAGTTTTCTGGAGCATTTCACAAACCTTCGGTATGTAAAAAGATGTAAAACTTGTGTTTCGGGTCTGAATGCATTATTTCGGGGTATCGTAGTTGCAAAAATGGTTTCGTAACAAAAGCATCCATTCTACACCATTAGACATAAAACGATGTTTGGGAGTGTTCCGGGGCATTTTGCAAACCTTCGACATGTAAAAAAATGAAAACTTGAGTTTTTGGTCTGAATGCACTATTTCGGGGTACCGAAGTTGCAAAAATAGTTTCGTAACAAAAGCATCCATTCTACACCATTATACCTAAAACGATGTTTGGGAGTGTTCCTGGGCATTTTGCAAACCTTCGGCATGTAAAAAGATGCAAAACTTGAGTTTCGGGTCTGAATGCATTATTTCGGGGTACCCAAGTTGCGAAAATGGTTTCGCAACAAAAGGATTCATTCTACACCATTAGACCGAAAATGATGTTCGGGAGTGTTTCTTAGCATTTCGCAAACCTTCGGCCCGTTAAAGGATGCAAAACTTGTGTTTCGGGCATGAATGCACTATTTCGAGGTACCAAAATTGTGCAATTGGTTTTGCAACAAAATATTCTGCTCCATTAGATACAAAATGATGTTTGGGAGAGTTTCTGAGTATCTCATAAACTTTTGGTGTGTAAGAAGATGCAAAACTTATGTTTGGCGCCTGAATCCGCTACTTCGGGGTACCGAAGCTGCGAAGATGGTTTCGCAACAAAAGCATCCATTATACACCATTAGACCTAAAACGATGTTTGGGAGTGTTTCTTAGCATTTCGCAATCCTTCGGCATGTAAAAAGATGCAAAACATGTGTTTGGGGTGTGAATGCGGTATTTCGAGGCACCGAAGCTGCGAAAATGGTTTCGCAACAAAAGCATCCATTATACACCATTAGACCTAAAATGTTGTTTGGGAGTGTTCCGGGGCATTTTGCAAACCTTCGACAAGTAAAAAAATGCTAACCTTGAGTTTCGGGTCTGAATGCACTATTTCGGAGTACCAAAGTTGCTAAAACGGTTTCGCAACAAAAGCATCCATTCTACACCATTAGACCTAAAACGATGTTTTGGAGTGTTCCAGAGCATTTCGCAAACATTCAGAATATAAAACGATGCAAAACTTGTGTTTCATTCCTGAATGCGCTATTTCGAGGTACCAAAATTGTGAAACTGGTTTTGCAACAAAATATTCTGCTCCATCAGATAGAAAACGATGTTTGGGAGTGTTTCTGAGCATTTCACATACTTTCAGCATCTAAAACGATGCAAAACGTATGTTTGGTGCCTGAATGCGCTATTTCGGGGCACCGAGCTGCGAAGATGGTTTCACCACAAAAGCATCCATTCTACACCAGTAGGCCTAAAGCGATGTTCGGGAGTTTTCTGGAGCATTTCACAAACCTTCGGTATGTAAAAAGATGTAAAACTTGTGTTTCGGGTCTGAATGCATTATTTCGGGGTATCGTAGTTGCAAAAATGGTTTCGTAACAAAAGCATCCATTCTACACCATTAGACATAAAACGATGTTTGGGAGTGTTCCGGGGCATTTTGCAAACCTTCGACATGTAAAAAAATGAAAACTTGAGTTTTGGGTATGAATGCACTATTTCGGGGTACCGAAGTTGCAAAAATAGTTTCGTAACAAAAGCATCCATTCTACACCATTATACCTAAAACGATGTTTGGGAGTGTTCCTGGGCATTTTGCAAACCTTCGGCATGTAAAAAGATGCAAAACTTGAGTTTCGGGTCTGAATGCATTATTTCGGGGTACCCAAGTTGCGAAAATGGTTTCGCAACAAAAGGATTCATTCTACACCATTAGACCGAAAATGATGTTCGGGAGTGTTTCTTAGCATTTCGCAAACCTTCGGCCTGTTAAAGGATGCAAAACTTGTGTTTCGGGCATGAATGCACTATTTCGAGGTACCAAAATTGTGCAATTGGTTTTGCAACAAAATATTCTGCTCCATTAGATACAAAATGATGTTTGGGAGAGTTTCTGAGTATCTCATAAACTTTTGGTGTGTAAGAAGATGCAAAACTTATGTTTGGCGCCTGAATCCGCTACTTCGGGGTACCGAAGCTGCGAAGATGGTTTCGCAACAAAAGCATCCATTATACACCATTAGACCTAAAACGATGTTTGGGAGTGTTTCTGAGCATTTCGCAAACCTTCGGCATGTAAAAAGATGCAAAACATGTGTTTGGGGTGTGAATGCGGTATTTCGAGGCACCGAAGCTGCGAAAATGGTTCCGCAACAAAAGCATCCATTCTACACCATTAGACCTAAAATGTTGTTTGGGAGTGTTCCGGGGCATTTTGCAAACCTTCGACAAGTAAAAAAATGCTAACCTTGAGTTTCGGGTCTGAATGCACTATTTCGGAGTACCGAAGTTGCTAAAACGGTTTCGCAACAAAAGCATCCATTCTACACCATTAGACCTAAAACGATGTTTTGGAGTGTTCCAGAGCATTTCGCAAACATTCAGAATATAAAATGATGCAAAACTTGTGTTTCATTCCTGAATGCGCTATTTCGAGGTACCAAAATTGTGAAACTGGTTTTGCAACAAAATATTCTGCTCCATCAGATAGAAAACGATGTTTGGGAGTGTTTCTGAGCATTTCACATACTTTCAGCATCTAAAACGAAGCAAAACGTATGTTTGGTGCCTGAATGCGCTATTTCGGGGCACCGAGCTGCGAAGATGGTTTCACCACAAAAGCATCCATTCTACACCAGTAGGCCTAAAGCGATGTTCGGGAGTTTTCTGGAGCATTTCACAAACCTTCGGTATGTAAAAAGATGTAAAACTTGTGTTTCGGGTCTGAATGCATTATTTCGGGGTATCGTAGTTGCAAAAATGGTTTCGTAACAAAAGCATCCATTCTACACCATTAGACATAAAACGATGTTTGGGAGTGTTCCGGGGCATTTTGCAAACCTTCGACATGTAAAAAAATGCAAAACTTGAGTTTTTGGTCTGAATGCACTATTTCGGGGTACCGAAGTTGCAAAAATAGTTTCGTAACAAAAGCATCCATTCTACACCATTATACCTAAAACGATGTTTTGGAGTGTTCCTGGGCATTTTGCAAACCTTCGGCATGTAAAAAGATGCAAAACTTGAGTTTCGGGTCTGAATGCATTATTTCGGGGTACCCAAGTTGCGAAAATGGTTTCGCAACAAAAGGATTCATTCTACACCATTAGACCGAAAATGATGTTCGGGAGTGTCTCTTAGCATTTTGCAAACCTTCGGCCTGTTAAAGGATGCAAAACTTGTGTTTCGGGCATGAATGCACTATTTCGAGGTACCAAAATTGTGCAATTGGTTTTGCAACAAAATATTCTGCTCCATTAGATACAAAATGATGTTTGGGAGAGTTTCTGAGTATCTCATAAACTTTTGGTGTGTAAGAAGATGCAAAACTTATGTTTGGCGCCTGAATCCGCTACTTCGGGGTACCGAAGCTGCGAAGATGGTTTCGCAACAAAAGCATCCATTATACACCATTAGACCTAAAACGATGTTTGGGAGTGTTTCTTAGCATTTCGCAATCCTTCGGCATGTAAAAAGATGCAAAACATGTGTTTGGGGTGTGAATGCGGTATTTCGAGGCACCGAAGCTGCGAAAATGGTTCCGCAACAGAAGCATCCATTATACACCATTAGACCTAAAATGATGTTTGGGAGTGTTCCGGGGCATTTTGCAAACCTTCGACATGTAAAAAATTGCAAAACATGAGTTTCGGGTCTGAATGCACTATTTCGGAGTACCGAAGTTGCGAAAACGGTTTCGCAACAAAAGCATCCATTCTACACGATTAGACCTAAAACGATGTTTGGGAGTGTTCCGGACCATTTCGCAAACATTCAGAATATAAAATGATGCAAAACTTGTGTTTCATTCCTGAATGCGCTATTTCGAGGTACCAAAATTGTGAAACTGGTTTTGCAACAAAATATTCTGCTCCATCAGATAGAAAACGATGTTTGGGAGTGTTTCTGAGCATTTCACATACTTTCAGCATCTAAAACGATGCAAAACGTATGTTTGGTGCCTGAATGCGCTATTTCGGGGCACCGAGCTGCGAAGATGGTTTCACCACAAAAGCATCCATTCTACACCAGTAGACCTAAAGCGATGTTCGGGAGTTTTCTGGAGCATTTCACAAACCTTCGGTATGTAAAAAGATGTAAAACTTGTGGTTCGGGTCTGAATGCATTATTTCGGGGTATCGTAGTTGCAAAAATGGTTTCGTAACAAAAGCATCCATTCTACACCATTAGACATAAAACGATGTTTGGGAGTGTTCCGGGGCATTTTGCAAACCTTCGACATGTAAAAAAATGCAAAACTTGAGTTTTGGCTCTGAATGCACTATTTCGGGGTACCGAAGTTGCAAAAATAGTTTCGTACCAAAAGCATCCATTCTACACCATTATACCTAAAACGATGTTTGGGAGTGTTCCTGGGCATTTTGCAAACCTTCGGCATGTAAAAAGATGCAAAACATGTGTTTGGGGTGTGAATGCGGTATTTCGAGGCACCGAAGCTGCGAAAATGGTTTCGCAACAAAAGCATCCATTCTACACCATTAGACCTAAAATGTTGTTTGGGAGTGATCCGGGGCATTTTGCAAACCTTCGACAAGTAAAAAAATGCTAACCTTGAGTTTCGGGTCTGAATGCACTATTTCGGAGTACCGAAGTTGCTAAAACGGTTTCGCAACAAAAGCATCGATTCTACACCATTGGACCTAAAACGATGTTTTGGAGTGTTCCAGAGCATTTCGCAAACATTCAGAATATAAAATGATGCAAAACTTGTGTTTCATTCCTGAATGCGCTATTTCGAGGTACCAAAATTGTGAAACTGGTTTTGCAACAAAATATTCTGCTCCATCAAATAGAAAATGATGTTTGGGAGTGTTTCTGAGCATTTCACATACTTTCAGCATCTAAAACGAAGCAAAACGTATGTTTGGTGCCTGAATGCGCTATTTCGGGGCACCGAGCTGCGAAGATGGTTTCACCACAAAAGCATCCATTCTACACCAGTAGGCCTAAAGCGATGTTCGGGAGTTTTCTGGAGCATTTCACAAACCTTCGGTATGTAAAAAGATGTAAAACTTGTGTTTCGGGTCTGAATGCATTATTTCGGGGTATCGTAGTTGCAAAAATGGTTTCGTAACAAAAGCATCCATTCTACACCATTAGACATAAAACGATGTTTGGGAGTGTTCCGGGGCATTTTGCAAACCTTCGACATGTAAAAAAATGCAAAACTTGAGTTTTTGGTCTGAATGCACTATTTCGGGGTACCGAAGTTGCAAAAATAGTTTCGTAACAAAAGCATCCATTCTACACCATTATACCTAAAACGATGTTTTGGAGTGTTCCTGGGCATTTTGCAAACCTTCGGCATGTAAAAAGATGCAAAACTTGAGTTTCGGGTCTGAATGCATTATTTCGGGGTACCCAAGTTGCGAAAATGGTTTCGCAACAAAAGGATTCATTCTACACCATTAGACCGAAAATGATGTTCGGGAGTGTCTCTTAGCATTTTGCAAACCTTCGGCCTGTTAAAGGATGCAAAACTTGTGTTTCGGGCATGAATGCACTATTTCGAGGTACCAAAATTGTGCAATTGGTTTTGCAACAAAATATTCTGCTCCATTAGATACAAAATGATGTTTGGGAGAGTTTCTGAGTATCTCATAAACTTTTGGTGTGTAAGAAGATGCAAAACTTATGTTTGGCGCCTGAATCCGCTACTTCGGGGTACCGAAGCTGCGAAGATGGTTTCGCAACAAAAGCATCCATTATACACCATTAGACCTAAAACGATGTTTGGGAGTGTTTCTTAGCATTTCGCAATCCTTCGGCATGTAAAAAGATGCAAAACATGTGTTTGGGGTGTGAATGCGGTATTTCGAGGCACCGAAGCTGCGAAAATGGTTCCGCAACAGAAGCATCCATTATACACCATTAGACCTAAAATGATGTTTGGGAGTGTTCCGGGGCATTTTGCAAACCTTCGACATGTAAAAAATTGCAAAACATGAGTTTCGGGTCTGAATGCACTATTTCGGAGTACCGAAGTTGCGAAAACGGTTTCGCAACAAAAGCATCCATTCTACACGATTAGACCTAAAACGATGTTTGGGAGTGTTCCGGACCATTTCGCAAACATTCAGAATATAAAATGATGCAAAACTTGTGTTTCATTCCTGAATGCGCTATTTCGAGGTACCAAAATTGTGAAACTGGTTTTGCAACAAAATATTCTGCTCCATCAGATAGAAAACGATGTTTGGGAGTGTTTCTGAGCATTTCACATACTTTCAGCATCTAAAACGATGCAAAACGTATGTTTGGTGCCTGAATGCGCTATTTCGGGGCACCGAGCTGCGAAGATGGTTTCACCACAAAAGCATCCATTCTACACCAGTAGACCTAAAGCGATGTTCGGGAGTTTTCTGGAGCATTTCACAAACCTTCGGTATGTAAAAAGATGTAAAACTTGTGGTTCGGGTCTGAATGCATTATTTCGGGGTATCGTAGTTGCAAAAATGGTTTCGTAACAAAAGCATCCATTCTACACCATTAGACATAAAACGATGTTTGGGAGTGTTCCGGGGCATTTTGCAAACCTTCGACATGTAAAAAAATGCAAAACTTGAGTTTTGGCTCTGAATGCACTATTTCGGGGTACCGAAGTTGCAAAAATAGTTTCGTACCAAAAGCATCCATTCTACACCATTATACCTAAAACGATGTTTGGGAGTGTTCCTGGGCATTTTGCAAACCTTCGGCATGTAAAAAGATGCAAAACATGTGTTTGGGGTGTGAATGCGGTATTTCGAGGCACCGAAGCTGCGAAAATGGTTTCGCAACAAAAGCATCCATTCTACACCATTAGACCTAAAATGTTGTTTGGGAGTGATCCGGGGCATTTTGCAAACCTTCGACAAGTAAAAAAATGCTAACCTTGAGTTTCGGGTCTGAATGCACTATTTCGGAGTACCGAAGTTGCTAAAACGGTTTCGCAACAAAAGCATCGATTCTACACCATTGGACCTAAAACGATGTTTTGGAGTGTTCCAGAGCATTTCGCAAACATTCAGAATATAAAATGATGCAAAACTTGTGTTTCATTCCTGAATGCGCTATTTCGAGGTACCAAAATTGTGAAACTGGTTTTGCAACAAAATATTCTGCTCCATCAAATAGAAAATGATGTTTGGGAGTGTTTCTGAGCATTTCACATACTTTCAGCATCTAAAACGATGCAAAACGTATGTTTGGTGCCTGAATGCGCTATTTCGGGGCACCGAGCTGTGAAGATGGTTTCACCACAAAAGCATCCATTCTACACCAGTAGGCCTAAAGCGATGTTCGGGAGTTTTCTGGAGCATTTCACAAACCTTCGGTATGTAAAAAGATGTAAAACTTGTGTTTCGGGTCTGAATGCATTATTTCGGGGTATCGTAGTTGCAAAAATGGTTTCGTAACAAAAGCATCCATTCTACACCATTAGACATAAAACGATGTTTGGGAGTGTTCCGGGGCATTTTGCAAACCTTCGACATGTAAAAAAATGCAAAACTTGAGTTTTTGGTCTGAATGCACTATTTCGGGGTACCGAAGTTGCAAAAATAGTTTCGTAACAAAAGCATCCATTCTACACCATTATACCTAAAACGATGTTTTGGAGTGTTCCTGGGCATTTTGCAAACTTCGGCATGTAAAAAGATGCAAAACTTGAGTTTCGGGTCTGAATGCATTATTTCGGGGTACCCAAGTTGCGAAAATGGTTTCGCAACAAAAGGATTCATTCTACACCATTAGACCGAAAATGATGTTCGGGAGTGTTTCTGAGCATTTCACAAACCTTCGGCGTGTAAAATGATGCAAAACTTGTGTTTGGAGCCTGAATGCGCTATTTCGGGGCTCCGAAGGTGCGATAATGGTTTCTCAACAAAAGCATCCATTCTACACCATTAGAACTTAAACGATGTTTGGGAGTGTTTCTTAGCATTTCGTAAACCTTCGGCCTGTTAAAGGATGCAAAACTTGTGTTTCAGGCATGAATGCACTATTTCGAGGTACCAAAATTGTGCAACTGGTTTTGCAACAAAATATTCTGCTCCATTAGATACAAAACGATGTTTGGGAGAGTTTCTGAGTATTTCATAAACTTTTGTTGTGTAAAAAGATGCAAAACTTATGTTTGGCGCCTGAATCCGCTACTTCGGGGTACCGAAGCTGCGAAGATGGTTTCGTAACAAAAGCATCCTAAAACGATGTTTGGGAGTGTTTCTTAGCATTTCGCAAACCTTCGGCATGTAAAAAGATGCAAAACATGTGTTTGGGGTGTGAATGCGGTATTTCGAGGCACCGAAGCTGCGAAAATGGTTCCGCAACAGAAGCATCCATTATACACCATTAGACCTAAAATGATGTTTGGGAGTGTTCCGGGGCATTTTGCAAACCTTCGACATGTAAAAAATTGCAAAACATGAGTTTCGGGTCTGAATGCACTATTTCGGAGTACCGAAGTTGCGAAAACGGTTTCGCAACAAAAGCATCCATTCTACACCATTAGACCTAAAACGATGTTTGGGAGTGTTCCGGACCATTTCGCAAACATTCAGAATATAAAATGATGCAAAACTTGTGTTTCATTCCTGAATGCGCTATTTCGAGGTACCAAAATTGTGAAACTGGTTTTGCAACAAAATATTCTGCTCCATCAGATAGAAAACGATGTTTGGGAGTGTTTCTGAGCATTTCACATACTTTCAGCATCTAAAACGATGCAAAACGTATGTTTGGTGCCTGAATGCGCTATTTCGGGGCACCGAGCTGCGAAGATGGTTTCACCACAAAAGCATCCATTCTACACCAGTAGACCTAAAGCGATGTTCGGGAGTTTTCTGGAGCATTTCACAAACCTTCGGTATGTAAAAAGATGTAAAACTTGTGGTTCGGGTCTGAATGCATTATTTCGGGGTATCGTAGTTGCAAAAATGGTTTCGTAACAAAAGCATCCATTCTACACCATTAGACATAAAACGATGTTTGGGAGTGTTCCGGGGCATTTTGCAAACCTTCGACATGTAAAAAAATGCAAAACTTGAGTTTTGGCTCTGAATGCACTATTTCGGGGTACCGAAGTTGCAAAAATAGTTTCGTACCAAAAGCATCCATTCTACACCATTATACCTAAAACGATGTTTGGGAGTGTTCCTGGGCATTTTGCAAACCTTCGGCATGTAAAAAGATGCAAAACATGTGTTTGGGGTGTGAATGCGGTATTTCGAGGCACCGAAGCTGCGAAAATGGTTTCGCAACAAAAGCATCCATTCTACACCATTAGACCTAAAATGTCGTTTGGGAGTGTTCCGGGGCATTTTGCAAACCTTCAACAAGTAAAAAAATGCTAACCTTGAGTTTCGGGTCTGAATGCACTATTTCGGAGTACCGAAGTTGCTAAAACGGTTTCGCAACAAAAGCATCGATTCTACACCATTAGACCTAAAACGATGTTTTGGAGTGTTCCAGAGCATTTCGCAAACATTCAGAATATAAAATGATGCAAAACTTGTGTTTCATTCCTGAATGCGCTATTTCGAGGTACCAAAATTGTGAAACTGGTTTTGCAACAAAATATTCTGCTCCATCAAATAGAAAACGATGTTTGGGAGTGTTTCTGAGCATTTCACATACTTTCAGCATCTAAAACGATGCAAAACGTATGTTTGGTGCCTGAATGCGCTATTTCGGGGCACCGAGCTGTGAAGATGGTTTCACCACAAAAGCATCCATTCTACACCAGTAGGCCTAAAGCGATGTTCGGGAGTTTTCTGGAGCATTTCACAAACCTTCGGTATGTAAAAAGATGTAAAACTTGTGTTACGGGTCTGAATGCATTATTTCGGGGTATCGTAGTTGCAAAAATGGTTTCGTAACAAAAGCATCCATTCTACACCATTAGACATAAAACGATGTTTGGGAGTGTTCCGGGGCATTTTGCAAACCTTCGACATGTAAAAAAATGCAAAACTTGAGTTTTGGCTCTGAATGCACTATTTCGGGGTACCGAAGTTGCAAAAATAGTTTCGTACCAAAAGCATCCATTCTACACCATTATACCTAAAACGATGTTTGGGAGTGTTCCTGGGCATTTTGCAAACCTTCGGCATGTAAAAAGATGCAAAACATGTGTTTGGGGTGTGAATGCGGTATTTCGAGGCACCGAAACTGCGAAAATGGTTTCGCAACAAAAGCATCCATTCTACACCAATAGACCTAAAATGTTGTTTGGGAGTGTTCCGGGGCATTTTGCAAACCTTCAACAAGTAAAAAAATGCTAACCTTGAGTTTCGGGTCTGAATGCACTATTTCGGAGTACCGAAGTTGCTAAAACGGTTTCGCAACAAAAGCATCGATTCTACACCATTAGACCTAAAACGATGTTTTGGAGTGTTCCAGAGCATTTCGCAAACATTCAGAATATAAAATGATGCAAAACTTGTGTTTCATTCCTGAATGCGCTATTTCGAGGTACCAAAATTGTGAAACTGGTTTTGCAACAAAATATTCTGCTCCATCAAATAGAAAACGATGTTTGGGAGTGTTTCTGAGCATTTCACATACTTTCAGCATCTAAAACGATGCAAAACGTATGTTTGGTGCCTGAATGCGCTATTTCGGGGCACCGAGCTGTGAAGATGGTTTCACTACAAAAGCATCCATTCTACACCAGTAGGCCTAAAGCGATGTTCGGGAGTTTTCTGGAGCATTTCACAAACCTTCGGTATGTAAAAAGATGTAAAACTTGTGTTTCGGGTCTGAATGCATTATTTCGGGGTATCGTAGTTGCAAAAATGGTTTCGTAACAAAAGCATCCATTCTACACCATTAGACATAAAACGATGTTTGGGAGTGTTCCGGGGCATTTTGCAAACCTTCGACATGTAAAAAAATGCAAAACTTGAGTTTTTGGTCTGAATGCACTATTTCGGGGTACCGAAGTTGCAAAAATAGTTTCGTAACAAAAGCATCCATTCTACACCATTATACCTAAAACGATGTTTTGGAGTGTTCCTGGGCATTTTGCAAACCTTCGGCATGTAAAAAGATGCAAAACTTGAGTTTCGGGTCTGAATGCATTATTTCGGGGTACCCAAGTTGCGAAAATGGTTTCGCAACAAAAGGATTCATTCTACACCATTAGACCGAAAATGATGTTCGGGAGTGTTTCTGAGCATTTCACAAACCTTCGGCGTGTAAAATGATGCAAAACTTGTGTTTGGAGCCTGAATGCGCTATTTCGGGGCTCCGAAGGTGCGATAATGGTTTCTCAACAAAAGCATCCATTCTACACCATTAGAACTTAAACGATGTTTGGGAGTGTTTCTTAGCATTTCGCAAACCTTCGGCCTGTTAAAGGATGCAAAACTTGTGTTTCAGGCATGAATGCACTATTTCGAGGTACCAAAATTGTGCAACTGGTTTTGCAACAAAATATTCTGCTCCATTAGATACAAAACGATGTTTGGGAGAGTTTCTGAGTATTTCATAAACTTTTGTTGTGTAAAAAGATGCAAAACTTATGTTGGCGCCTGAATCCGCTACTTCGGGGTACCGAAGCTGCGAAGATGGTTTCGTAACAAAAGCATCCTAAAACGATGTTTGGGAGTGTTTCTTAGCATTTCGCAAACCTTCGGCATGTAAAAAGATGCAAAACATGTGTTTGGGGTGTGAATGCGGTATTTCGAGGCACCGAAGCTGCGAAAATGGTTCCGCAACAGAAGCATCCATTATACACCATTAGACCTAAAATGATGTTTGGGAGTGTTCCGGGGCATTTTGCAAACCTTCGACATGTAAAAAATTGCAAAACATGAGTTTCGGGTCTGAATGCACTATTTCGGAGTACCGAAGTTGCGAAAACGGTTTCGCAACAAAAGCATCCATTCTACACCATTAGACCTAAAACGATGTTTGGGAGTGTTCCGGACCATTTCGCAAACATTCAGAATATAAAATGATGCAAAACTTGTGTTTCATTCCTGAATGCGCTATTTCGAGGTACCAAAATTGTGAAACTGGTTTTGCAACAAAATATTCTGCTCCATCAGATAGAAAACGATGTTTGGGAGTGTTTCTGAGCATTTCACATACTTTCAGCATCTAAAACGATGCAAAACGTATGTTTGGTGCCTGAATGCGCTATTTCGGGGCACCGAGCTGCGAAGATGGTTTCACCACAAAAGCATCCATTCTACACCAGTAGACCTAAAGCGATGTTCGGGAGTTTTCTGGAGCATTTCACAAACCTTCGGTATGTAAAAAGATGTAAAACTTGTGGTTCGGGTCTGAATGCATTATTTCGGGGTATCGTAGTTGCAAAAATGGTTTCATAACAAAAGCATCCATTCTACACCATTAGACATAAAACGATGTTTGGGAGTGTTCCGGGGCATTTTGCAAACCTTCGACATGTAAAAAAATGCAAAACTTGAGTTTTGGCTCTGAATGCACTATTTCGGGGTACCGAAGTTGCAAAAATAGTTTCGTACCAAAATCATCCATTCTACACCATTATACCTAAAACGATGTTTGGGAGTGTTCCTGGGCATTTTGCAAACCTTCGGCATGTAAAAAGATGCAAAACATGTGTTTGGGGTGTGAATGCGGTATTTCGAGGCACCGAAGCTGCGAAAATGGTTTCGCAACAAAAGCATCCATTCTACACCATTAGACCTAAAATGTTGTTTGGGAGTGTTCCGGGGCATTTTGCAAACCTTCAACAAGTAAAAAAATGCTAACCTTGAGTTTCGGGTCTGAATGCACTATTTCGGAGTACCGAAGTTGCTAAAACGGTTTCGCAACAAAAGCATCGATTCTACACCATTAGACCTAAAACGATGTTTTGGAGTGTTCCAGAGCATTTCGCAAACATTCAGAATATAAAATGATGCAAAACTTGTGTTTCATTCCTGAATGCGCTATTTCGAGGTACCAAAATTGTGAAACTGGTTTTGCAACAAAATATTCTGCTCCATCAAATAGAAAACGATGTTTGGGAGTGTTTCTGAGCATTTCACATACTTTCAGCATCTAAAACGATGCAAAACGTATGTTTGGTGCCTGAATGCGCTATTTCGGGGCACCGAGCTGTGAAGATGGTTTCACCACAAAAGCATCCATTCTACACCAGTAGGCCTAAAGCGATGTTCGGGAGTTTTCTGGAGCATTTCACAAACCTTCGGTATGTAAAAAGATGTAAAACTTGTGTTTCGGGTCTGAATGCATTATTTCGGGGTATCGTAGTTGCAAAAATGGTTTCGTAACAAAAGCATCCATTCTACACCATTAGACATAAAACGATGTTTGGGAGTGTTCCGGGGCATTTTGCAAACCTTCGACATGTAAAAAAATGCAAAACTTGAGTTTTTGGTCTGAATGCACTATTTCGGGGTACCGAAGTTGCAAAAATAGTTTCGTAACAAAAGCATCCATTCTACACCATTATACCTAAAACGATGTTTTGGAGTGTTCCTGGGCATTTTGCAAACCTTCGGCGTGTAAAAAGATGCAAAACTTGAGTTTCGGGTCTGAATGCATTATTTCGGGGTACCCAAGTTGCGAAAATGGTTTCGCAACAAAAGGATTCATTCTACACCATTAGACCGAAAATGATGTTCGGGAGTGTTTCTGAGCATTTCACAAACCTTCGGCGTGTAAAATGATGCAAAACTTGTGTTTGGAGCCTGAATGCGCTATTTCGGGGCTCCGAAGGTGCGATAATGGTTTCTCAACAAAAGCATCCATTCTACACCATTAGAACTTAAACGATGTTTGGGAGTGTTTCTTAGCATTTCGCAAACCTTCGGCCTGTTAAAGGATGCAAAACTTGTGTTTCAGGCATGAATGCACTATTTCGAGGTACCAAATTTGTGCAACTGGTTTTGCAACAAAATATTCTGCTCCATTAGATACAAAACGATGTTTGGGAGAGTTTCTGAGTATTTCATAAACTTTTGTTGTGTAAAAAGATGCAAAACTTATGTTGGCGCCTGAATCCGCTACTTCGGGGTACCGAAGCTGCGAAGATGGTTTCGTAACAAAAGCATCCTAAAACGATGTTTGGGAGTGTTTCTTAGCATTTCGCAAACCTTCGGCATGTAAAAAGATGCAAAACATGTGTTTGGGGTGTGAATGCGGTATTTTGAGGCATCGAAGCTGCGAAAATGGTTCCGCAACAGAAGCATCCATTATACACCATTAGACCTAAAATGATGTTTGGGAGTGTTCCGGGGCATTTTGCAAACCTTCGACATGTAAAAAATTGCAAAACATGAGTTTCGGGTCTGAATGCACTATTTCGGAGTACCGAAGTTGCGAAAACGGTTTCGCAACAAAAGCATCCATTCTACACCATTAGACCTAAAACGATGTTTGGGAGTGTTCCGGACCATTTTGCAAACATTCAGAATATAAAATGATGCAAAACTTGTGTTTCATTCCTGAATGCGCTATTTCGAGGTACCAAAATTGTGAAACTGGTTTTGCAACAAAATATTCTGCTCCATCAGATAGAAAACGATGTTTGGGAGTGTTTCTGAGCATTTCACATACTTTCAGCATCTAAAACGATGCAAAACGTATGTTTGGTGCCTGAATGCGCTATTTCGGGGCACCGAGCTGCGAAGATGGTTTCACCACAAAAGCATCCATTCTACACCAGTAGACCTAAAGCGATGTTCGGGAGTTTTCTGGAGCATTTCACAAACCTTCGGTATGTAAAAAGATGTAAAACTTGTTGTTCGGGTCTGAATGCATTATTTCGGGGTATCGTAGTTGCAAAAATGGTTTCGTAACAAAAGCATCCATTCTACACCATTAGACATAAAACGATGTTTGGGAGTGTTCCGGGGCATTTTGCAAACCTTCGACATGTAAAAAAATGCAAAACTTGAGTTTTGGCTCTGAATGCACTATTTCGGGGTACCGAAGTTGCAAAAATAGTTTCGTACCAAAAGCATCCATTCTACACCATTATACCTAAAACGATGTTTGGGAGTGTTCCTGGGCATTTTGCAAACCTTCGGCATGTAAAAAGATGCAAAACATGTGTTTGGGGTGTGAATGCGGTATTTCGAGGCACCGAAGCTGCGAAAATGGTTTCGCAACAAAAGCATCCATTCTACACCATTAGACCTAAAATGTTGTTTGGGAGTGTTCCGGGGCATTTTGCAAACCTTCGACAAGTAAAAAAATGCTAACCTTGAGTTTCGGGTCTGAATGCACTATTTCGGAGTACCGAAGTTGCTAAAACGGTTTCGCAACAAAAGCATCCATTCTACACCATTAGATCTAAAACGATGTTTTGGAGTGTTCCAGAGCATTTCGCAAACATTCAGAATATAAAATGATGCAAAACTTGTGTTTCATTCCTGAATGCGCTATTTCGAGGTACCAAAATTGTGAAACTGGTTTTGCGACAAAATATTCTGCTCCATCAGATAGAAAACGATGTTTGGGAGTGTTTCTGAGCATTTCACATACTTTCAGCATCTAAAACGATGCAAAACGTATGTTTGGTGCCTGAATGCGCTATTTCGGGGCACCGAGCTGCGAAGATGGTTTCACCACAAAAGCATCCATTCTACACCAGTAGACCTAAAGCGATGTTCGGGAGTTTTCTGGAGCATTTCACAAACCTTCGGTATGTAAAAAGATGTAAAACTTGTGGTTCGGGTCTGAATGCATTATTTCGGGGTATCGTAGTTGCAAAAATGGTTTCGTAACAAAAGCATCCATTCTACACCATTAGACATAAAACGATGTTTGGGAGTGTTCCGGGGCATTTTGCAAACCTTCGACATGTAAAAAAATGCAAAACTTGAGTTTTGGCTCTGAATGCACTATTTCGGGGTACCGAAGTTGCAAAAATAGTTTCGTACCAAAAGCATCCATTCTACACCATTATACCTAAAACGATGTTTGGGAGTGTTCCTGGGCATTTTGCAAACCTTCGGTATGTAAAAAGATGCAAAACATGTGTTTGGGGTGTGAATGCGGTATTTCGAGGCACCGAAGCTGCGAAAATGGTTTCGCAACAAAAGCATCCATTCTACACCATTAGACCTAAAATGTTGTTTGGGAGTGTTCCGGGGCATTTTGCAAACCTTCGACAAGTAAAAAAATGCTAACCTTGAGTTTCGGGTCTGAATGCACTATTTCGGAGTACCAAAGTTGCTAAAACGGTTTCGCAACAAAAGCATCCATTCTACACCATTAGATCTAAAACGATGTTTTGGAGTGTTCCAGAGCATTTCGCAAACATTCAGAATATAAAATGATGCAAAACTTGTGTTTCATTCCTGAATGCGCTATTTCGAGGTACCAAAATTGTGAAACTGGTTTTGCGACAAAATATTCTGCTCCATCAGATAGAAAACGATGTTTGGGAGTGTTTCTGAGCATTTCACATACTTTCAGCATCTAAAACGATGCAAAACGTATGTTTGGTGCCTGAATGCGCTATTTCGGGGCACCGAGCTGCGAAGATGGTTTCACCACAAAAGCATCCATTCTACACCAGTAGACCTAAAGCGATGTTCGGGAGTTTTCTGGAGCATTTCACAAACCTTCGGTATGTAAAAAGATGTAAAACTTGTGGTTCGGGTCTGAATGCATTATTTCGGGGTATCGTAGTTGCAAAAATGGTTTCGTAACAAAAGCATCCATTCTACACCATTAGACATAAAACGATGTTTGGGAGTGTTCCGGGGCATTTTGCAAACCTTCGACATGTAAAAAAATGCAAAACTTGAGTTTTGGCTCTGAATGCACTATTTCGGGGTACCGAAGTTGCAAAAATAGTTTCGTACCAAAAGCATCCATTCTACACCATTATACCTAAAACGATGTTTGGGAGTGTTCCTGGGCATTTTGCAAACCTTCGGCATGTAAAAAGATGCAAAACATGTGTTTGGGGTGTGAATGCGGTATTTCGAGGCACCGAAGCTGCGAAAATGGTTTCGCAACAAAAGCATCCATTCTACACCATTAGACCTAAAATGTTGTTTGGGAGTGTTCCGGGGCATTTTGCAAACCTTCGACAAGTAAAAAAATGCTAACCTTGAGTTTCGGGTCTGAATGCACTATTTCGGAGTACCGAAGTTGCTAAAACGGTTTCGCAACAAAAGCATCCATTCTACACCATTAGATCTAAAACGATGTTTTGGAGTGTTCCAGAGCATTTCGCAAACATTCAGAATATAAAATGATGCAAAACTTGTGTTTCATTCCTGAATGCGCTATTTCGAGGTACCAAAATTGTGAAACTGGTTTTGCGACAAAATATTCTGCTCCATCAGATAGAAAACGATGTTTGGGAGTGTTTCTGAGCATTTCACATACTTTCAGCATCTAAAACGATGCAAAACGTATGTTTGGTGCCTGAATGCGCTATTTCGGGGCACCGAGCTGCGAAGATGGTTTCACCACAAAAGCATCCATTCTACACCAGTAGACCTAAAGCGATGTTCGGGAGTTTTCTGGAGCATTTCACAAACCTTCGGTATGTAAAAAGATGTAAAACTTGTGGTTCGGGTCTGAATGCATTATTTCGGGGTATCGTAGTTGCAAAAATGGTTTCGTAACAAAAGCATCCATTCTACACCATTAGACATAAAACGATGTTTGGGAGTGTTCCGGGGCATTTTGCAAACCTTCGACATGTAAAAAAATGCAAAACTTGAGTTTTGGCTCTGAATGCACTATTTCGGGGTACCGAAGTTGCAAAAATAGTTTCGTACCAAAAGCATCCATTCTACACCATTATACCTAAAACGATGTTTGGGAGTGTTCCTGGCATTTTGCAAACCTTCGGCATGTAAAAAGATGCAAAACATGTGTTTGGTGTGTGAATGCGGTATTTCGAGGCACCGAAGCTGCGAAAATGGTTTCGCAACAAAAGCATCCATTCTACACCATTAGACCTAAAATGTTGTTTGGGAGTGTTCCGGGGCATTTTGCAAACCTTCGACAAGTAAAAAAATGCTAACCTTGAGTTTCGGGTCTGAATGCACTATTTCGGAGTACCGAAGTTGCTAAAACGGTTTCGTAACAAAAGCATCCATTCTACACCATTAGACCTAAAATGATGTTTTGGAGTGTTCCAGAGCATTTCGCAAACATTCAGAATATAAAATGATGCAAAACTTGTGTTTCATTCCTGAATGCGCTATTTCGAGGTACCAAAATTGTGAAACTGGTTTTGCAACAAAATATTCTGCTCCATCAGATAGAAAACGATGTTTGGGAGTGTTTCTGAGCATTTCACATACTTTCAGCATCTAAAACGATGCAAAACGTATGTTTGGTGCCTGAATGCGCTATTTCGGGGCACCGAGCTGCGAAGATGGTTTCACCACAAAAGCATCCATTCTACACCAGTAGGCCTAAAGCGATGTTTGGGAGTTTTCTGGAGCATTTCACAAACCTTCGGTATGTAAAAAGATGTAAAACTTGTGTTTCGGGTCTGAATGCATTATTTCGGGGTATCGTAGTTGCAAAAATGGTTTCGTAACAAAAGCATCCATTCTACACCATTAGACATAAAACGATGTTTGGGAGTGTTCCGGGGCATTTTGCAAACCTTCCACATGTAAAAAAATGCAAAACTTGAGTTTTGGGTCTGAATGCACTATTTCGGGGTACCGAAGTTGCAAAAATAGTTTCGTAACAAAAGCATCCATTCTACACCATTATACCTAAAACGATGTTTGGGAGTGTTCCTGGGCATTTTGCAAACCTTCGGCATGTAAAAAGATGCAAAACTTGAGTTTCGGGTCTGAATGCATTATTTCGGGGTACCCAAGTTGCGAAAATGGTTTCGCAACAAAAGGATTCATTCTACACCATTAGACCGAAAATGATGTTCGGGAGTGTTTCTGAGGATTTCACAAACCTTCGGCGTGTAAAAAGCATAAAATGGTTTCGTAACAAAAGCATCCATTCTACACCATTAGACATAAAACGATGTTTGGGAGTGTTCCGGGGCATTTTGCAAACCTTCCACATGTAAAAAAATGCAAAACTTGAGTTTTGGGTCTGAATGCACTATTTCGGGGTACCGAAGTTGCAAAAATAGTTTCGTACCAAAAGCATCCATTCTACACCATTATACCTAAAACGATGTTTGGGAGTGTTCCTGGCATTTTGCAAACCTTCGGCATGTAAAAAGATGCAAAACATGTGTTTGGTGTGTGAATGCGGTATTTCGAGGCACCGAAGCTGCGAAAATGGTTTCGCAACAAAAGCATCCATTCTACACCATTAGACCTAAAATGTTGTTTGGGAGTGTTCCGGGGCATTTTGCAAACCTTCGACAAGTAAAAAAATGCTAACCTTGAGTTTCGGGTCTGAATGCACTATTTCGGAGTACCGAAGTTGCTAAAACGGTTTCGCAACAAAAGCATCCATTCTACACCATTAGACCTAAAATGATGTTTTGGAGTGTTCCAGAGCATTTCGCAAACATTCAGAATATAAAATGATGCAAAACTTGTGTTTCATTCCTGAATGCGCTATTTCGAGGTACCAAAATTGTGAAACTGGTTTTGCAACAAAATATTCTGCTCCATCAGATAGAAAACGATGTTTGGGAGTGTTTCTGAGCATTTCACATACTTTCAGCATCTAAAACGATGCAAAACGTATGTTTGGTGCCTGAATGCGCTATTTCGGGGCACCGAGCTGCGAAGATGGTTTCACCACAAAAGCATCCATTCTACACCAGTAGGCCTAAAGCGATGTTCGGGAGTTTTCTGGAGCATTTCACAAACCTTCGGTATGTAAAAAGATGTAAAACTTGTGTTTCGGGTCTGAATGCATTATTTCGGGGTATCGTAGTTGCAAAAATGGTTTCGTAACAAAAGCATCCATTCTACACCATTAGACATAAAACGATGTTTGGGAGTGTTCCGGGGCATTTTGCAAACCTTCGACATGTAAAAAAATGCAAAACTTGAGTTTTTGGTCTGAATACACTATTTCGGGGTACCGAAGTTGCAAAAATAGTTTCGTAACAAAAGCATCCATTCTACACCATTATACCTAAAACGATGTTTTGGAGTGTTCCTGGGCATTTTGCAAACCTTCGGCATGTAAAAAGATGCAAAACTTGAGTTTCGGGTCTGAATGCATTATTTCGGGGTACCCAAGTTGCGAAAATGGTTTCGCAACAAAAGGATTCATTCTACACCATTAGACCGAAAATGATGTTCGGGGGTGTTTCTGAGCATTTCACAAACCTTCGGCGTGTAAAATGATGCAAAACTTGTGTTTGGAGCCTGAATGCGCTATTTCGGGGCTCCGAAGGTGCGATAATGGTTTCTCAACAAAAGTATCCATTCTACACCATTAGAACTTAAACGATGTTTGGGAGTGTTTCTTAGCATTTCGCAAACCTTCGGCCTGTTAAAGGATGCAAAACTTGTGTTTCAGGCATGAATGCACTATTTCGAGGTACCAAAATTGTGCAACTGGTTTTGCAACAAAATATTCTGCTCCATTAGATACAAAACGATGTTTGGGAGAGTTTCTGAGTATTTCATAAACTTTTGGTGTGTAAAAAGATGCAAAACTTATGTTTGGCGCCTGAATCCGCTACTTCGGGGTACCGAAGCTGCGAAGATGGTTTCGTAACAAAAGCATCCTAAAACGATGTTTGGGAGTGTTTCTTAGCATTTCGCAAACCTTCGGCATGTAAAAAGATGCAAAACATGTGTTTGGGGTGTGAATGCGGTATTTCGAGGCACCGAAGCTGCGAAAATGGTTCCGCAACAGAAGCATCCATTATACAACATTAGACCTAAAATGATGTTTGGGAGTGTTCCGGGGCATTTTGCAAACCTTCGACATGTAAAAAATTGCAAAACATGAGTTTCGGGTCTGAATGCACTATTTCGGAGTACCGAAGTTGCGAAAACGGTTTCGCAACAAAAGCATCCATTCTACACCATTAGACCTAAAACGATGTTTGGGAGTGTTCCGGACCATTACGCAAACATTCAGAATATAAAATGATGCAAAACTTGTGTTTCATTCCTGAATGCGCTATTTCGAGGTACCAAAATTGTGAAACTGGTTTTGCAACAAAATATTCTGCTCCATCAGATAGAAAACGATGTTTGGGAGTGTTTCTGAGCATTTCACATACTTTCAGCATCTAAAACGATGCAAAACGTATGTTTGGTGCCTGAATGCGCTATTTCGGGGCACCGAGCTGCGAAGATGGTTTCACCACAAAAGCATCCATTCTACACCAGTAGACCTAAAGCGATGTTCGGGAGTTTTCTGGAGCATTTCACAAACCTTCGGTATGTAAAAAGATGTAAAACTTGTGGTTCGGGTCTGAATGCATTATTTCGGGGTATCGTAGTTGCAAAAATGGTTTCGTAACAAAAGCATCCATTCTACACCATTAGACATAAAACGATGTTTGGGAGTGTTCCGGGGCATTTTGCAAACCTTCGACATGTAAAAAAATGCAAAACTTGAGTTTTGGCTCTGAATGCACTATTTCGTGGTACCGAAGTTGCAAAAATAGTTTCGTACCAAAAGCATCCATTCTACACCATTATACCTAAAACGATGTTTGGGAGTGTTCCGGGGTATTTTGCAAACCTTCGACATGTAAAAAAATGCAAAACTTGAGTTTTGGGTCTGAATGCACTATTTTGGGGTACCGAAGTTGCAAAAATAGTTTCGTAACAAATGCATCCATTCTACACCATTATACCTAAAACGATATTTGGGAGTGTTCCTGGGCATTTTGCAAACCTTCGGCATGTAAAAAGATGCAAAACTTGAGTTTCGGGTCTGAATGCATTATTTCGGGGTACCCAAGTTGCGAAAATGGTTTCGCAACAAAAGGATTCATTCTACACCATTAGACCGAAAATGATGTTCGGGAGTGTTTCTGAGGATTTCACAAACCTTCGGCGTGTAAAATGATGCAAAACTTGTGTTTGGAGCCTGAATGCGCTATTTCGGGGCTCCGAAGGTGCGATAATGGTTTCTCAACAAAAGCATCCATTCTACATCACTAGAACTTAAATGATGTTTGGGAGTGTTTCTTAGCATTTCGCAAACCTTCGGCCTGTTAAAGGATGCAAAACTTGTGTTTCAGGCATGAATGCACTATTTCGAGGTACCAAAATTGTGCAACTGGTTTTGCAACAAAATATTCTGCTCCATTAGATACAAAACGATGTTTGGGAGAGTTTCTGAGTATTTCATAAACTTTTGGTGTGTAAAAAGATGCAAAACTTATGTTTGGCGCCTGAATCCGCTACTTCGGGGTACTGAAGCTGCGAAGATGGTTTCGTAACAAAAGCATCCTAAAACGATGTTTGGGAGTGTTTCTGAGCATTTCGCAAACCTTCGGCATGTAAAAAGATGCAAAACATGTGTTTGGGGTGTGAATGCGGTATTTCGAGGCACCGAAGCTGCGAAAATGGTTCCGCAACAGAAGCATCCATTATACACCATTAGACCTAAAATGAAGTTTGGGAGTGTTCCGGGGCATTTTGCAAACCTTCGACATGTAAAAAATTGCAAAACATGAGTTTCGGGTTTGAATGCACTATTTCGGAGTACCGAAGTTGCGAAAACGGTTTCGCAACAAAAGCATCCATTCTACACCATTAGACCTAAAACGATGTTTGGGAGTGTTCCGGAGCATTTCGCAACCATTCAGAATATAAAATGATGCAAAACTTGTGTTTCATTCCAGAACGCGCTATTTCGAGGTACCAAAATTGTGAAACTGGTTTTGCAACAAAATATTCTGCTCCATCAGATAGAAAACGATGTTTGGGAGTGTTTCTGAGCATTTCACATACTTTCAGCATCTAAAACGATGCAAAACGTATGTTTGGTGCCTGAATGCGCTATTGCGGGGCACCGAGCTGCGAAGATGGTTTCAACACAAAAGCATCCATTCTACACCAGTAGACCTAAAGCGATGTTCGGGAGTTTTCTGGAGCATTTCACAAACCTTCGGTATGTAAAAAGATGTAAAACTTGTGTTTCGGGTCTGAATGCATTATTTCGGGGTATCGTAGTTGCAAAAATGGTTTCGTAACAAAAGCATCCATTCTACACCATTAGACATAAAACGATGTTTGGGAGTGTTCCGGGGCATTTTGCAAACCTTCCACATGTAAAAAAATGCAAAACTTGAGTTTTGGGTCTGAATGCACTATTTCGGGGTACCGAAGTTGCAAAAATAGTTTCGTAACAAAAGCATCCATTCTACACCATTATACCTAAAACGATGTTTGGGAGTGTTCCTGGGCATTTTGCAAACCTTCGGCATGTAAAAAGATGCAAAACTTGAGTTTCGGGTCTGAATGCATTATTTCGGGGTACCCAAGTTGCGAAAATGGTTTCGCAACAAAAGGATTCATTCTACACCATTAGACCGAAAATGATGTTCGGGAGTGTTTCTGAGGATTTCACAAACCTTCGGCGTGTAAAATGATGCAAAACTTGTGTTTGGAGCCTGAATCCGCTATTTCGGGGCTCCGAAGGTGCGATAATGGTTTCTCAACAAAAGCATCCATTCTACACCATTAGAACTTAAACGATGTTTGGGAGTGTTTCTTAGCATTTCGCAAACCTTCGGCCTGTTAAAGGATGCAAAACTTGTGTTTCAGGCATGAATGCACTATTTCGAGGTACCAAAATTGTGCAACTGGTTTTGCAACAAAATATTCTGCTCCATTAGATACAAAACGATGTTTTGGAGAGTTTCTGAGTATTTCATAAACTTTTGGTGTGTAAAAAGATGCAAAACTTCTGTTTGGCGCCTGAATCCGCTACTTCGGGGTACCGAAGCTGCGAAGATAGTTTCGTAACAAAAGCATCCTAAAACGATGTTTGGGAGTGTTTCTGAGCATTTCGCAAACCTTCGGCATGTAAAAAGATGCAAAACATGTGTTTGGGGTGTGAATGCGGTATTTCGAGGCACCGAAGCTGCGAAAATGGTTCCGCAACAGAAGCATCCATTATACACCATTAGACCTAAAATGAAGTTTGGGAGTGTTCCGGGGCATTTTGCAAACCTTCGACATGTAAAAAATTGCAAAACATGAGTTTCGGCTTTGAATGCACTATTTCGGAGTACCGAAGTTGCGAGAACGGTTTCGCAACAAAAGCATCCATTGTACACCATTAGACCTAAAACGATGTTTGGGAGTGTTCCGGAGCATTTCGCAAACATTCAGAATATAAAATGATGCAAAACTTGTGTTTCATTCCTGAATGCGCTATTTCGAGGTACCAAAATTGTGAAACTGGTTTTGCAACAAAATATTCTGCTCCATCAGATAGAAAACGATGTTTGGGAGTGTTTCTGAGCATTTCACATACTTTCAGCATCTAAAACGATGCAAAACGTATGTTTGGTGCCTGAATGCGCTATTGCGGGGCACCGAGCTGCGAAGATGGTTTCACCACAAAAGCATCCATTCTACACCAGTAGACCTAAAGCGATGTTCGGGAGTTTTCTGGAGCATTTCACAAACCTTCGGTATGTAAAAAGATGTAAAACTTGTGTTTCGGGTCTGAATGCATTATTTCGGGGTATCGTAGTTGCAAAAATGGTTTCGTAACAAAAGCATCCATTCTACACCATTAGACATAAAACGATGTTTGGGAGTGTTCCGGGGCATTTTGCAAACCTTCCACATGTAAAAAAATGCAAAACTTGAGTTTTGGGTCTGAATGCACTATTTCGGGGTACCGAAGTTGCAAAAATAGTTTCGTAACAAAAGCATCCATTCTACACCATTATACCTAAAACGATGTTTTGGAGTGTTCCTGGGCATTTTGCAAACCTTCGGCATGTAAAAAGATGCAAAACTTGAGTTTCGGGTCTGAATGCATTATTTCGGGGTACCCAAGTTGCGAAAATGGTTTCGCAACAAAAGGATTCATTCTACACCATTAGACCGAAAATGATGTTCGGGAGTGTTTCTGAGCATTTCACAAACCTTCGGCGTGTAAAATGATGCAAAACTTGTGTTTGGAGCCTGAATGCGCTATTTCGGGGCTCCGAAGGTGCGATAATGGTTTCTCAACAAAAGCATCCATTCTACACCATTAGAACTTAAACGATGTTTGGGAGTGTTTCTTAGCATTTCGCAAACCTTCGGCTTGTTAAAGGATGCAAAACTTGTGTTTCAGGCATGAATGCACTATTTCGAGGTACCAAAATTGTGCAACTGGTTTTGCAACAAAATATTCTGCTCCATTAGATACAAAACGATGTTTGGGAGAGTTTCTGAGTATTTCATAAACTTTTGGTGTGTAAAAAGATGCAAAACTTATGTTTGGCGCCTGAATCCGCTACTTCGGGGTACCGAAGCTGCGAAGATGGTTTCGTAACAAAAGCATCCTAAAACGATGTTTGGGAGTGTTTCTGAGCATTTCGCAAACCTTCGGCATGTAAAATGATGCAAAACATGTGTTTGGGGTGTGAATGCGGTATTTCGAGGCACCGAAGCTGCGAAAATGGTTCCGCAACAGAAGCATCCATTATACACCATTAGACCTAAAATGAAGTTTGGGAGTGTTCCGGGGCATTTTGCAAACCTTCGACATGTAAAAAATTGCAAAACATGAGTTTCGGGTCTGAATGCACTATTTCGGAGTACCGAAGTTGCGAAAACGGTTTCGCAACAAAAGCATCCATTCTACACCATTAGACCTAAAACGATGTTTGGGAGTGTTCCGGAGGATTTCGCAAACATTCAGAATATAAAATGATGCAAAACTTGTGTTTCATTTCTGAATGCGCTATTTCGAGGTACCAAAATTGTGAAACTGGTTTTGCAACAAAATATTCTGCTCCATCAGATAGAAAACGATTGTTGGGAGTGTTTCTGAGCATTTCACATACTTTCAGCATCTAAAACGATGCAAAACGTATGTTTGGTGCCTGAATGTGCTATTTCGGGGCACCGAGCTGCGAAGATGGTTTCACCACAAAAGCATCCATTCTACACCAGTAGACCTAAAGCGATGTTCGGGAGTTTTCTGGAGCATTTCACAAACCTTCGGTATGTAAAAAGATGTAAAACTTGTGTTTCGGGTCTGAATGCATTATTTCGGGGTATCGTAGTTGCAAAAATGGTTTCGTAACAAAAGCATCCATTCTACACCATTAGACATAAAACGATGTTTGGGAGTGTTCCGGGGCATTTTGCAAACCTTCGACATGTAAAAAAATGCAAAACTTGAGTTTTGGGTCTGAATGCACTATTTCGGGGTACCGAAGTTGCAAAAATAGTTTCGTAACAAAAGCATCCATTCTACACCATTATACCTAAAACGATGTTTGGGAGTGTTCCTGGGCATTTTGCAAACCTTCGGCATGTAAAAAGATGCAAAACTTGAGTTTCGGGTCTGAATGCATTATTTCGGGGTACCCAAGTTGCGAAAATGGTTTCGCAACAAAAGGATTCATTCAACACCATTAGACCGAAAATGATGTTCGGGAGTGTTTCTGAGCATTTCACAAACCTTCGGCGTGTAAAATGATGCAAAACTTGTGTTTGGAGCGTGAATGCGCTATTTCGGGGCTCCGAAGGTGCGATAATGGTTTCTCAACAAAAGCATCCATTCTACACCATTAGAACTTAAACGATGTTAGGGAGTGTTTCTTAGCATTTCGCAAGCCTTTGTCCTGTTAAAGGATGCAAAACTTGTGTTTCAGGCATGAATGCACTATTTCGAGGTACCAAAATTGTGCAACTGGTTTTGCAACAAAATATTCTGCTCCATTAGATACAAAACGATGTTTTGGAGAATTTCTGAGTATTTCATAAACTTTTGGTGTGTAAAAAGATGCAAAACTTCTGTTTGGCGCCTGAATCCGCTACTTCGGGGTACCGAAGCTGCGAAGATAGTTTCGTAACAAAAGCATCCTAAAACGATGTTTGGGAGTGTTTCTGAGCATTTCGCAAACCTTCGGCATGTAAAAAGATGCAAAACATGTGTTTGGGGTGTGAATGCGGTATTTCGAGGCACCGAAGCTGCGAAAATGGTTCCGCAACAGAAGCATCCATTATACACCATTAGACCTAAAATGAAGTTTGGGAGTGTTCCGGGGCATCTTGCAAACCTTCGACATGTAAAAAATTGCAAAACATGAGTTTCGGGTCTGAATGCACTATTTCGGAGTACCGAAGTTGCGAAAACGGTTTCGCAACAAAAGCATCCATTCTACACCATTAGACCTAAAACGATGTTTGGGAGTGTTCCGGAGCATTTCGCAAACATTCAGAATATAAAATGATGCAAAACTTGTGTTTCATTCCTGAATGCGCTATTTCGAGGTACCAAAATTGTGAAACTGGTTTTGCAACAAAATATTCTGCTCCATCAGATAGAAAACGATGGTTGGGAGTGTTTCTGAGCATTTCACATACTTTCAGCATCTAAAACGATGCAAAACGTATGTTTGGTGCCTGAATGCGCTATTTCCGGGCACCGAGCTGCGAAGATGGTTTCACCACAAAAGCATCCATTCTACACCAGTAGACCTAAAGCGATGTTCGGGAGTTTTCTGGAGCATTTCACAAACCTTCGGTATGTAAAAAGATGTAAAACTTGTGTTTCGGGTCTGAATGCATTATTTCGGGGTATCGTAGTTGCAAAAATGGTTTCGTAACAAAAGCATCCATTCTACACCATTAGACATAAAACGATGTTTGGGAGTGTTCCGGTGCATTTTGCAAACCTTCGACATGTAAAAAAATGCAAAACTTGAGTTTTGGGTCTGAATGCACTATTTCGGGGTACCGAAGTTGCAAAAATAGTTTCGTAACAAAAGCATCCATTCTACACCATTATACCTAAAACGATGTTTGGGAGTGTTCCTGGGCATTTTGCAAACCTTCGGCATGTAAAAAGATGCAAAACTTGAGTTTCGGGTCTGAATGCATTATTTCGGGGTACCCAAGTTGCGAAAATGGTTTCGCAACAAAAGGATTCATTCAACACCATTAGACCGAAAATGATGTTCGGGAGTGTTTCTGAGCATTTCACAAACCTTCGGCGTGTAAAATGATGCAAAACTTGTGTTTGGAGCCTGAATGCGCTATTTCGGGGCTCCGAAGGTGCGATAATGGTTTCTCAACAAAAGCATCCATTCTACACCATTAGAACTTAAACGATGTTTGGGAGTGTTTCTTAGCATTTCGCAAACCTTCGGCCTGTTAAAGGATGCAAAACTTGTGTTTCAGGCATGAATGCACTATTTCGAGGTACCAAAATTGTGCAACTGGTTTTGCAACAAAATATTCTGCTCCATTAGATACAAAACGATGTTTGGGAGAGTTTCTGAGTATTTCATAAACTTTTGGTGTGTAGAAAGATGCAAAACTTATGTTTGGCGCCTGAATCCGCTACTTCGGGGTACCGAAGCTGCGAAGATGGTTTCGTAACAAAAGCATCCTAAAACGATGTTTGGGAGTGTTTCTGAGCATTTCGCAAACCTTCGGCATGTAAAAAGATGCAAAACATGTGTTTGTGGTGTGAATGCGGTATTTCGAGGCACCGAAGCTGCGAAAATGGTTCCGCAACAGAAGCATCCATTATACACCATTAGATCTAAAATGAAGTTTGGGAGTGTTCCGGGGCATTTTGCAAACCTTCGACATGTAAAAAATTGCAAAACATGAGTTTCGGGTCTGAATGCACTATTTCGGAGTACCGAAGTTGCGAAAACGGTTTCGCAACAAAAGCATCCATTCTACACCATTAGACCTAAAACGATGTTTGGGAGTGTTCCGGAGCATTTCCCAAACATTCAGAATATAAAATGATGCAAAACTTGTGTTTCATTCCTGAATGCGCTATTTCGAGGTACCAAAATTGTGAAACTGGTTTTGCAACAAAATATTCTGCTCCATCAGATAGAAAACGATGGTTGGGAGTGTCTCTGAGCATTTCACATACTTTCAGCATCTAAAACGATGCAAAACGTATGTTTGGTGCCTGAATGCGCTATTTCGGGGCACCGAGCTGCGAAGATGGTTTCACCACAAAAGCATCCATTCTACACCAGTAGACCTAAAGCGATGTTCGGGAGTTTTCTGGAGCATTTCACAAACCTTCGGTATGTAAAAAGATGTAAAACTTGTGTTTCGGGTCTGAATGCATTATTTCGGGGTATCGTAGTTGCAAAAATGGTTTCGTAACAAAAGCATCCATTCTACACCATTAGACATAAAACGATGTTTGGGAGTGTTCCGGTGCATTTTGCAAACCTTCGACATGTAAAAAAATGCAAAACTTGAGTTTTGGGTCTGAATGCACTATTTCGGGGTACCGAAGTTGCAAAAATAGTTTCGTAACAAAAGCATCCATTCTACACCATTATACCTAAAACGATGTTTGGGAGTGTTCCTGGGCATTTTGCAAACCTTCGGCATGTAAAAAGATGCAAAACTTGAGTTTCGGGTCTGAATGCATTATTTCGGGGTACCCAAGTTGCGAAAATGGTTTCGCAACAAAAGGATTCATTCAACACCATTAGACCGAAAATGATGTTCGGGAGTGTTTCTGAGCATTTCACAAACCTTCGGCGTGTAAAATGATGCAAAACTTGTGTTTGGAGCGTGAATGCGCTATTTCGGGGCTCCGAAGGTGCGATAATGGTTTCTCAACAAAAGCATCCATTCTACACCATTAGAACTTAAACGATGTTTGGGAGTGTTTCTTAGCATTTCGCAAGCCTTCGTCCTGTTAAAGGATGCAAAACTTGTGTTTCAAGCATGAATGCACTATTTCGAGGTACCAAAATTGTGCAACTGGTTTTGCAACAAAATATTCTACTCCATTAGATACAAAACGATGTTTGGGAGAGTTTCTGAGTATTTCATAAACTTTTGGTGTGTAAAAAGATGCAAAACTTATGTTTGGCGCCTGAATCCGCTACTTCGGGGTACCGAAGCTGCGAAGATAGTTTCGTAACAAAAGCATCCTAAAACGATGTTTGGGAGTGTTTCTGAGCATTTCACATACTTTCAGCATCTAAAACGATGCAAAACGT
Source organism: Cenchrus fungigraminus (assembly GCA_036936925.1). Classification (NCBI taxonomy): domain Eukaryota; kingdom Viridiplantae; phylum Streptophyta; class Magnoliopsida; order Poales; family Poaceae; genus Cenchrus; species Cenchrus fungigraminus. The sequence goes on along the minus strand of CM072779.1, from coordinate 84,494,989 downwards.
ATGTTTGGTGCCTGAATGTGCTATTTCGGGGCACCGAGCTGCGAAGATGGTTTCACCACAAAAGCATCCATTCTACACCAGTAGACCTAAAGCGATGTTCGGGAGTTTTCTGGAGCATTTCACAAACCTTCGGTATGTAAAAAGATGTAAAACTTGTGTTTCGGGTCTGAATGCATTATTTCGGGGTATCGTAGTTGCAAAAATGGTTTCGTAACAAAAGCATCCATTCTACACCATTAGACATAAAACGATGTTTGGGAGTGTTCCGGGGCATTTTGCAAACCTTCGACATGTAAAAAAATGCAAAACTTGAGTTTTGGGTCTGAATGCACTATTTCGGGGTACCGAAGTTGCAAAAATAGTTTCGTAACAAAAGCATCCATTCTACACCATTATACCTAAAACGATGTTTGGGAGTGTTCCTGGGCATTTTGCAAACCTTCGGCATGTAAAAAGATGCAAAACTTGAGTTTCGGGTCTAAATGCATTATTTCGGGGTACCCAAGTTGCGAAAATGGTTTCGCAACAAAAGGATTCATTCAACACCATTAGACCGAAAATGATGTTCGGGAGTGTTTCTGAGCATTTCACAAACCTTCGGCGTGTAAAATGATGCAAAACTTGTGTTTGGAGCGTGAATGCGCTATTTCGGGGCTCCGAAGGTGCGATAATGGTTTCTCAACAAAAGCATCCATTCTACACCATTAGAACTTAAACGATGTTTGGGAGTGTTTCTTAGCATTTCGCAAGCCATCGTCCTGTTAAAGGATGCAAAACTTGTGTTTCAGGCATGAATGCACTATTTCGAGGTACCAAAATTGTGCAACTGGTTTTGCAACAAAATATTCTGCTCCATTAGATACAAAACGATGTTTTGGAGAGTTTCTGAGTATTTCATAAACTTTTGGTGTGTAAAAAGATGCAAAACTTATGTTTGGCGCCTGAATCCGCTACTTCGGGGTACCGAAGCTGCGAAGATAGTTTCGTAACAAAAGCATCCTAAAACGATGTTTGGGAGTGTTTCTGAGCATTTCGCAAACCTTCGGCATGTAAAAAGATGCAAAACATGTGTTTGGGGTGTGAATGCGGTATTTCGAGGCACCGAAGCTGCGAAAATGGTTCCGCAACAGAAGCATCCATTATACACCATTAGACCTAAAATGAAGTTTGGGAGTGTTCCGGGGCATTTTGCAAACCTTCGACATGTAAAAAATTGCAAAACATGAGTTTCGGGTCTGAATGCACTATTTCGGAGTACCGAAGTTGCGAAAACGGTTTCACAACAAAAGCATCCATTCTACACCATTAGACCTAAAACGATGTTTTGGAGTGTTTCGGAGCATTTCGCAAACATTCAGAATATAAAATGATGCAAAACTTGTGTTTCATTCCTGAATGCGCTATTTCGAGGTACCAAAATTGTGAAACTGGTTTTGCAACAAAATATTCTGCTCCATCAGATAGAAAACGATGTTTGGGAGTGTTTCTGAGCATTTCACATACTTTCAGCATCTAAAACGATGCAAAACGTATGTTTGGTGCCTGAATGCGCTATTTCGAGGCACCGAGCTGCGAAGATGGTTTCACCACAAAAGCATCCATTCTACACCAGTAGACCTAAAGCGATGTTCGGGAGTTTTCTGGAGCATTTCACAAACCTTCGGTATGTAAAAAGATGTAAAACTTGTGTTTCGGGTCTGAATGCATTATTTCGGGGTATCGTAGTTGCAAAAATGGTTTCGTAACAAAAGCATCCATTCTACACCATTAGACATAAAACGATGTTTGGGAGTGTTCCGGGGCATTTTGCAAACCTTCGACATGTAAAAAAATGCAAAACTTGAGTTTTGGGTCTGAATGCACTATTTCGGGGTACCGAAGTTGCAAAAATAGTTTCGTAACAAAAGCATCCATTCTACACCATTATACCTAAAACGATGTTTGGGAGTGTTCCTGGGCATTTTGCAAACCTTCGGCATGTAAAAAGATGCAAAACTTGAGTTTCGGGTCTGAATGCATTATTTCGGGGTACCCAAGTTGCGAAAATGGTTTCGCAACAAAAGGATTCATTCAACACCATTAGACCGAAAATGATGTTCCGGAGTGTTTCTGAGCATTTCACAAACCTTCGGCGTGTAAAATGATGCAAAACTTGTGTTTGGAGCGTGAATGCGCTATTTCGGGGCTCCGAAGGTGCGATAATGGTTTCTCAACAAAAGCATCCAGTCTACACCATTAGAACTTAAACGATGTTTGGGAGTGTTTCTTAGCATTTCGCAAGCCTTCGTCCTGTTAAAGGATGCAAAACTTGTGTTTCAGGCATGAATGCACTATTTCGAGGTACCAAAATTGTGCAACTGGTTTTGCAACAAAATATTCTACTCCATTAGATACAAAACGATGTTTTGGAGAGTTTCTGAGTATTTCATAAACTTTTGGTGTGTAAAAAGATGCAAAACTTATGTTTGGCGCCTGAATCCGCTACTTCGGGGTACCGAAGCTGCGAAGATAGTTTCGTAACAAAAGCATCCTAAAACGATGTTTGGGAGTGTTTCTGAGCATTTCGCAAACCTTCGGCATGTAAAAAGATGCAAAACATGTGTTTGGGGTGTGAATGCGGTATTTCGAGGCACCGAAGCTGCGAAAATGGTTCCACAACAGAAGCATCCATTATACACCATTAGACCTAAAATGAAGTTTGGGAGTGTTCCGGGGCATTTTGCAAACCTTCGACATGTAAAAAATTGCAAAACATGAGTTTCGGGTCTGAATGCACTATTTCGGAGTACCGAAGTTGCGAAAATGGTTTCGCAACAAAAGCATCCATTCTACACCATTAGACCTAAAACGATGTTTTGGAGTGTTTCGGAGCATTTCGCAAACATTCAGAATATAAAATGATGCAAAACTTGTGTTTCATTCCTGAATGCGCAATTTCGAGGTACCAAAATTGTGAAACTGGTTTTGCAACAAAATATTCTGCTCCATCAGATAGAAAACGATGTTTGGGAGTGTTTCTGAGCATTTCACATACTTTCAGCATCTAAAACGATGCAAAACGTATGTTTGGTGCCTGAATGCGCTATTTCGAGGCACCGAGCTGCGAAGATGGTTTCACCACAAAAGCATCCATTCTACACCAGTAGACCTAAAGCGATGTTCGGGAGTTTTCTGAGCATTTCACAAACCTTCGGTATGTAAAAAGATGTAAAACTTGTGTTTCGGGTCTGAATGCATTATTTCGGGGTATCGTAGTTGCAAAAATGGTTTCGTAACAAAAGCATCCATTCTACACCATTAGACATAAAACGATGTTTGGGAGTGTTCCGGGGCATTTTGCAAACCTTCGACATGTAAAAAAATGCAAAACTTGAGTTTTGGGTCTGAATGCACTATTTCGGGGTACCGAAGTTGCAAAAATAGTTTCGTAACAAAAGCATCCATTCTACACCATTATACCTAAAACGATGTTTGGGAGTGTTCCTGGGCATTTTGCAAACCTTCGGCATGTAAAAAGATGCAAAACTTGAGTTTCGGGTCTGAATGCATTATTTCGGGGTACCCAAGTTGCGAAAATGGTTTCGCAACATAAGGATTCATTCAACACCATTAGACCGAAAATGATGTTCGGGAGTGTTTCTGAGCATTTCACAAACCTTCGGCGTGTAAAATGATGCAAAACTTGTGTTTGGAGCGTGAATGCGCTATTTCGGGGCTCCGAAGGTGCGATAATGGTTTCTCAACAAAAGCATCCATTCTACACCATTAGAACTTAAACGATGTTTGGGAGTGTTTCTTAGCATTTCGCAAGCCTTCGTCCTGTTAAAGGATGCAAAACTTGTGTTTCAGGCATGAATGCACTATTTCGACGTACCAAAATTGTGCAACTGGTTTTGCAACAAAATATTCTGCTCCATTAGATACAAAACGATGTTTTGGAGAGTTTCTGAGTATTTCATAAACTTTTGGTGTGTAAAAAGATGCAAAACTTATGTTTGGCGCCTGAATCCGCTACTTCGGGGTACCGAAGCTGCGAAGATAGTTTCGTAACAAAAGCATCCTAAAACGATGTTTGGGAGTGTTTCTGAGCATTTCGCAAACCTTCGGCATGTAAAAAGATGCAAAACATGTGTTTGGGGTGTGAATGCGGTATTTCGAGGCACCGAAGCTGCGAAAATGGTTCCGCAACAGAAGCATCCATTATACACCATTAGACCTAAAATGAAGTTTGGGAGTGTTCCGGGGCATTTTGCAAACCTTCGACATGTAAAAAATTGCAAAACATGAGTTTCGGGTCTGAATGCACTATTTCGGAGTACCGAAGTTGCGAAAATGGTTTCGCAACAAAAGCATCCATTCTACACCATTAGACCTAAAACGATGTTTTGGAGTGTTTCGGAGCATTTCGCAAACATTCAGAATATAAAATGATGCAAAACTTGTGTTTCATTCCTGAATGCGCTAATTCGAGGTATCAAAATTGTGAAACTGGTTTTGCAACAAAATATTCTGCTCCATCAGATAGAAAACGATGTTTGGGAGTGTTTCTGAGCATTTCACATACTTTCAGCATCTAAAACGATGCAAAACGTATGTTTGGTGCCTGAATGCGCTATTTCGAGGCACCGAGCTGCGAAGATGGTTTCACCACAAAAGCATCCATTCTACACCAGTAGACCTAAAGCGATGTTCGGGAGTTTTCTGGAGCATTTCACAAACCTTCGGTATGTAAAAAGATGTAAAACTTGTGTTTCGGGTCTGAATGCATTATTTCGGGGTATCGTAGTTGCAAAAATGGTTTCGTAACAAAAGCATCCATTCTACACCATTAGACATAAAACGATGTTTGGGAGTGTTCCGGGGCATTTTGCAAACCTTCGACATGTAAAAAAATGCAAAACTTGAGTTTTGGGTCTGAATGCACTATTTCGGGGTACCGAAGTTGCAAAAATAGTTTCGTAACAAAAGCATCCATTCTACACCATTATACCTAAAACGATGTTTGGGAGTGTTCCTGGGCATTTTGCAAACCTTCGGCATGTAAAAAGATGCAAAACTTGAGTTTCGGGCTGAATGCATTATTTCGGGGTACCCAAGTTGCGAAAATGGTTTCGCAACAAAAGGATTCATTCAACACCATTAGACCGAAAATGATGTTCGGGAGTGTTTCTGAGCATTTCACAAACCTTCGGCGTGTAAAATGATGCAAAACTTGTGTTTGGAGCGTGAATGCGCTATTTCGGGGCTCCGAAGGTGCGATAATGGTTTCTCAACAAAAGCATCCATTCTACACCATTAGAACTTAAACGATGTTTGGGAGTGTTTCTTAGCATTTCGCAAGCCTTCGTCCTGTTAAAGGATGCAAAACTTGTGTTTCAGGCATGAATGCACTATTTCGAGGTACCAAAATTGTGCAACTGGTTTTGCAACAAAATATTCTGCTCCATTAGATACAAAACGATGTTTTGGAGAGTTTCTGAGTATTTCATAAACTTTTGGTGTGTAAAAAGATGCAAAACTTATGTTTGGCGCCTGAATCCGCTACTTCGGGGTACCGAAGCTGCGAAGATAGTTTCGTAACAAAAGCATCCTAAAACGATGTTTGGGAGTGTTTCTGAGCATTTCGCAAACCTTCGGCATGTAAAAAGATGCAAAACATGTGTTTGGGGTGTGAATGCGGTATTTCGAGGCACCGAAGCTGCGAAAATGGTTCCGCAACAGAAGCATCCATTATACACCATTAGACCTAAAATGAAGTTTGGGAGTGTTCCGGGGCATTTTGCAAACCTTCGACATGTAAAAAATTGCAAAACATGAGTTTCGGGTCTGAATGCACTATTTCGGAGTACCGAAGTTGCGAAAACGGTTTCGCAACAAAAGCATCCATTCTACACGATTAGACCTAAAACGATGTTTTGGAGTGTTTCGGAGCATTTCGCAAACATTCAGAATATAAAATGATGCAAAACTTGTGTTTCATTCCTGAATGCGCAATTTCGAGGTACCAAAATTGTGAAACTGGTTTTGCAACAAAATATTCTGCTCCATCAGATAGAAAACGATGTTTGGGAGTGTTTCTGAGCATTTCACATACTTTCAGCATCTAAAACGATGCAAAACGTATGTTTGGTGCCTGAATGCGCTATTTCGAGGCACCGAGCTGCGAAGATGGTTTCACCACAAAAGCATCCATTCTACACCAGTAGACCTAAAGCGATGTTCGGGAGTTTTCTGGAGCATTTCACAAACCTTCGGTATGTAAAAAGATGTAAAACTTGTGTTTCGGGTCTGAATGCATTATTTCGGGGTATCGTAGTTGCAAAAATGGTTTCGTAACAAAAGCATCCATTCTACACCATTAGACATAAAACGATGTTTGGGAGTGTTCCGGGGCATTTTGCAAACCTTCGACATGTAAAAAAATGCAAAACTTGAGTTTTGGGTCTGAATGCACTATTTCGGGGTACCGAAGTTGCAAAAATAGTTTCGTAACAAAAGCATCCATTCTACACCATTATACCTAAAACGATGTTTGGGAGTGTTCCTGGGCATTTTGCAAACCTTCGGCATGTAAAAAGATGCAAAACTTGAGTTTCGGGCTGAATGCATTATTTCGGGGTACCCAAGTTGCGAAAATGGTTTCGCAACAAAAGGATTCATTCAACACCATTAGACCGAAAATGATGTTCGGGAGTGTTTCTGAGCATTTCACAAACCTTCGGCGTGTAAAATGATGCAAAACTTGTGTTTGGAGCGTGAATGCGCTATTTCGGGGCTCCGAAGGTGCGATAATGGTTTCTCAACAAAAGCATCCATTCTACACCATTAGAACTTAAACGATGTTTGGGAGTGTTTCTTAGCATTTCGCAAGCCTTCGTCCTGTTAAAGGATGCAAAACTTGTGTTTCAGGCATGAATGCACTATTTCGAGGTACCAAAATTGTGCAACTGGTTTTGCAACAAAATATTCTGCTCCATTAGATACAAAACGATGTTTTGGAGAGTTTCTGAGTATTTCATAAACTTTTGGTGTGTAAAAAGATGCAAAACTTATGTTTGGCGCCTGAATCCGCTACTTCGGGGTACCGAAGCTGCGAAGATAGTTTCGTAACAAAAGCATCCTAAAACGATGTTTGGGAGTGTTTCTGAGCATTTCGCAAACCTTCGGCATGTAAAAAGATGCAAAACATGTGTTTGGGGTGTGAATGCGGTATTTCGAGGCACCGAAGCTGCGAAAATGGTTCCGCAACAGAAGCATCCATTATACACCATTAGACCTAAAATGAAGTTTGGGAGTGTTCCGGGGCATTTTGCAAACCTTCGACATGTAAAAAATTGCAAAACATGAGTTTCGGGTCTGAATGCACTATTTCGGAGTACCGAAGTTGCGAAAACGGTTTCGCAACAAAAGCATCCATTCTACACGATTAGACCTAAAACGATGTTTTGGAGTGTTTCGGAGCATTTCGCAAACATTCAGAATATAAAATGATGCAAAACTTGTGTTTCATTCCTGAATGCGCAATTTCGAGGTACCAAAATTGTGAAACTGGTTTTGCAACAAAATATTCTGCTCCATCAGATAGAAAACGATGTTTGGGAGTGTTTCTGAGCATTTCACATACTTTCAGCATCTAAAACGATGCAAAACGTATGTTTGGTGCCTGAATGCGCTATTTCGAGGCACCGAGCTGCGAAGATGGTTTCACCACAAAAGCATCCATTCTACACCAGTAGACCTAAAGCGATGTTCGGGAGTTTTCTGGAGCATTTCACAAACCTTCGGTATGTAAAAAGATGTAAAACTTGTGTTTCGGGTCTGAATGCATTATTTCGGGGTATCGTAGTTGCAAAAATGGTTTCGTAACAAAAGCATCCATTCTACACCATTAGACATAAAACGATGTTTGGGAGTGTTCCGGGGCATTTTGCAAACCTTCGACATGTAAAAAAATGCAAAACTTGAGTTTTGGGTCTGAATGCACTATTTCGGGGTACCGAAGTTGCAAAAATAGTTTCGTAACAAAAGCATCCATTCTACACCATTATACCTAAAACGATGTTTGGGAGTGTTCCTGGGCATTTTGCAAACCTTCGGCATGTAAAAAGATGCAAAACTTGAGTTTCGGGCTGAATGCATTATTTCGGGGTACCCAAGTTGCGAAAATGGTTTCGCAACAAAAGGATTCATTCAACACCATTAGACCGAAAATGATGTTCGGGAGTGTTTCTGAGCATTTCACAAACCTTCGGCGTGTAAAATGATGCAAAACTTGTGTTTGGAGCGTGAATGCGCTATTTCGGGGCTCCGAAGGTGCGATAATGGTTTCTCAACAAAAGCATCCATTCTACACCATTAGAACTTAAACGATGTTTGGGAGTGTTTCTTAGCATTTCGCAAGCCTTCGTCCTGTTAAAGGATGCAAAACTTGTGTTTCAGGCATGAATGCACTATTTCGAGGTACCAAAATTGTGCAACTGGTTTTGCAACAAAATATTCTGCTCCATTAGATACAAAACGATGTTTTGGAGAGTTTCTGAGTATTTCATAAACTTTTGGTGTGTAAAAAGATGCAAAACTTATGTTTGGCGCCTGAATCCGCTACTTCGGGGTACCGAAGCTGCGAAGATAGTTTCGTAACAAAAGCATCCTAAAACGATGTTTGGGAGTGTTTCTGAGCATTTCGCAAACCTTCGGCATGTAAAAAGATGCAAAACATGTGTTTGGGGTGTGAATGCGGTATTTCGAGGCACCGAAGCTGCGAAAATGGTTCCGCAACAGAAGCATCCATTATACACCATTAGACCTAAAATGAAGTTTGGGAGTGTTCCGGGGCATTTTGCAAACCTTCGACATGTAAAAAATTGCAAAACATGAGTTTCGGGTCTGAATGCACTATTTCGGAGTACCGAAGTTGCGAAAATGGTTTCGCAACAAAAGCATCCATTCTACACCATTAGACCTAAAACGATGTTTTGGAGTGTTTCGGAGCATTTCGCAAACATTCAGAATATAAAATGATGCAAAACTTGTGTTTCATTCCTGAATGCGCTAATTCGAGGTATCAAAATTGTGAAACTGGTTTTGCAACAAAATATTCTGCTCCATCAGATAGAAAACGATGTTTGGGAGTGTTTCTGAGCATTTCACATACTTTCAGCATCTAAAACGATGCAAAACGTATGTTTGGTGCCTGAATGCGCTATTTCGAGGCACCGAGCTGCGAAGATGGTTTCACCACAAAAGCATCCATTCTACACCAGTAGACCTAAAGCGATGTTCGGGAGTTTTCTGGAGCATTTCACAAACCTTCGGTATGTAAAAAGATGTAAAACTTGTGTTTCGGGTCTGAATGCATTATTTCGGGGTATCGTAGTTGCAAAAATGGTTTCGTAACAAAAGCATCCATTCTACACCATTAGACATAAAACGATGTTTGGGAGTGTTCCGGGGCATTTTGCAAACCTTCGACATGTAAAAAAATGCAAAACTTGAGTTTTGGGTCTGAATGCACTATTTCGGGGTACCGAAGTTGCAAAAATAGTTTCGTAACAAAAGCATCCATTCTACACCATTATACCTAAAACGATGTTTGGGAGTGTTCCTGGGCATTTTGCAAACCTTCGGCATGTAAAAAGATGCAAAACTTGAGTTTCGGGCTGAATGCATTATTTCGGGGTACCCAAGTTGCGAAAATGGTTTCGCAACAAAAGGATTCATTCAACACCATTAGACCGAAAATGATGTTCGGGAGTGTTTCTGAGCATTTCACAAACCTTCGGCGTGTAAAATGATGCAAAACTTGTGTTTGGAGCGTGAATGCGCTATTTCGGGGCTCCGAAGGTGCGATAATGGTTTCTCAACAAAAGCATCCATTCTACACCATTAGAACTTAAACGATGTTTGGGAGTGTTTCTTAGCATTTCGCAAGCCTTCGTCCTGTTAAAGGATGCAAAACTTGTGTTTCAGGCATGAATGCACTATTTCGAGGTACCAAAATTGTGCAACTGGTTTTGCAACAAAATATTCTGCTCCATTAGATACAAAACGATGTTTTGGAGAGTTTCTGAGTATTTCATAAACTTTTGGTGTGTAAAAAGATGCAAAACTTATGTTTGGCGCCTGAATCCGCTACTTCGGGGTACCGAAGCTGCGAAGATAGTTTCGTAACAAAAGCATCCTAAAACGATGTTTGGGAGTGTTTCTGAGCATTTCGCAAACCTTCGGCATGTAAAAAGATGCAAAACATGTGTTTGGGGTGTGAATGCGGTATTTCGAGGCACCGAAGCTGCGAAAATGGTTCCGCAACAGAAGCATCCATTATACACCATTAGACCTAAAATGAAGTTTGGGAGTGTTCCGGGGCATTTTGCAAACCTTCGACATGTAAAAAATTGCAAAACATGAGTTTCGGGTCTGAATGCACTATTTCGGAGTACCGAAGTTGCGAAAACGGTTTCGCAACAAAAGCATCCATTCTACACGATTAGACCTAAAACGATGTTTTGGAGTGTTTCGGAGCATTTCGCAAACATTCAGAATATAAAATGATGCAAAACTTGTGTTTCATTCCTGAATGCGCAATTTCGAGGTACCAAAATTGTGAAACTGGTTTTGCAACAAAATATTCTGCTCCATGAGATAGAAAACGATGTTTGGGAGTGTTTCTGAGCATTTCACATACTTTCAGCATCTAAAACGATGCAAAACGTATGTTTGGTGCCTGAATGCGCTATTTCGAGGCACCGAGCTGCGAAGATGGTTTCACCACAAAAGCATCCATTCTACACCAGTAGACCTAAAGCGATGTTCGGGAGTTTTCTGGAGCATTTCACAAACCTTCGGTATGTAAAAAGATGTAAAACTTGTGTTTCGGGTCTGAATGCATTATTTCGGGGTATCGTAGTTGCAAAAATGGTTTCGTAACAAAAGCATCCATTCTACACCATTAGACATAAAACGATGTTTGGGAGTGTTCCGGGGCATTTTGCAAACCTTCGACATGTAAAAAAATGCAAAACTTGAGTTTTGGGTCTGAATGCACTATTTCGGGGTACCGAAGTTGCAAAAATAGTTTCGTAACAAAAGCATCCATTCTACACCATTATACCTAAAACGATGTTTGGGAGTGTTCCTGGGCATTTTGCAAACCTTCGGCATGTAAAAAGATGCAAAACTTGAGTTTCGGGCTGAATGCATTATTTCGGGGTACCCAAGTTGCGAAAATGGTTTCGCAACAAAAGGATTCATTCAACACCATTAGACCGAAAATGATGTTCGGGAGTGTTTCTGAGCATTTCACAAACCTTCGGCGTGTAAAATGATGCAAAACTTGTGTTTGGAGCGTGAATGCGCTATTTCGGGGCTCCGAAGGTGCGATAATGGTTTCTCAACAAAAGCATCCATTCTACACCATTAGAACTTAAACGATGTTTGGGAGTGTTTCTTAGCATTTCGCAAGCCTTCGTCCTGTTAAAGGATGCAAAACTTGTGTTTCAGGCATGAATGCACTATTTCGAGGTACCAAAATTGTGCAACTGGTTTTGCAACAAAATATTCTGCTCCATTAGATACAAAACGATGTTTTGGAGAGTTTCTGAGTATTTCATAAACTTTTGGTGTGTAAAAAGATGCAAAACTTATGTTTGGCGCCTGAATCCGCTACTTCGGGGTACCGAAGCTGCGAAGATAGTTTCGTAACAAAAGCATCCTAAAACGATGTTTGGGAGTGTTTCTGAGCATTTCGCAAACCTTCGGCATGTAAAAAGATGCAAAACATGTGTTTGGGGTGTGAATGCGGTATTTCGAGGCACCGAAGCTGCGAAAATGGTTCCGCAACAGAAGCATCCATTATACACCATTAGACCTAAAATGAAGTTTGGGAGTGTTCCGGGGCATTTTGCAAACCTTCGACATGTAAAAAATTGCAAAACATGAGTTTCGGGTCTGAATGCACTATTTCGGAGTACCGAAGTTGCGAAAACGGTTTCGCAACAAAAGCATCCATTCTACACGATTAGACCTAAAACGATGTTTTGGAGTGTTTCGGAGCATTTCGCAAACATTCAGAATATAAAATGATGCAAAACTTGTGTTTCATTCCTGAATGCGCAATTTCGAGGTACCAAAATTGTGAAACTGGTTTTGCAACAAAATATTCTGCTCCATCAGATAGAAAATGATGTTTGGGAGTGTTTCTGAGCATTTCACATACTTTCAGCATCTAAAACGATGCAAAACGTATGTTTGGTGCCTGAATGCGCTATTTCGAGGCACCGAGCTGCGAAGATGGTTTCACCACAAAAGCATCCATTCTACACCAGTAGACCTAAAGCGATGTTCGGGAGTTTTCTGGAGCATTTCACAAACCTTCGGTATGTAAAAAGATGTAAAACTTGTGTTTCGGGTCTGAATGCATTATTTCGGGGTATCGTAGTTGCAAAAATGGTTTCGTAACAAAAGCATCCATTCTACACCATTAGACATAAAACGATGTTTGGGAGTGTTCCGGGGCATTTTGCAAACCTTCGACATGTAAAAAAATGCAAAACTTGAGTTTTGGGTCTGAATGCACTATTTCGGGGTACCGAAGTTGCAAAAATAGTTTCGTAACAAAAGCATCCATTCTACACCATTATACCTAAAACGATGTTTGGGAGTGTTCCTGGGCATTTTGCAAACCTTCGGCATGTAAAAAGATGCAAAACTTGAGTTTCGGGTCTGAATGCATTATTTCGGGGTACCCAAGTTGCGAAAATGGTTTCGCAACATAAGGATTCATTCAACACCATTAGACCGAAAATGATGTTCGGGAGTGTTTCTGAGCATTTCACAAACCTTCGGCGTGTAAAATGATGCAAAACTTGTGTTTGGAGCGTGAATGCGCTATTTCGGGGCTCCGAAGGTGCGATAATGGTTTCTCAACAAAAGCATCCATTCTACACCATTAGAACTTAAACGATGTTTGGGAGTGTTTCTTAGCATTTCGCAAGCCTTCGTCCTGTTAAAGGATGCAAAACTTGTGTTTCAGGCATGAATGCACTATTTCGACGTACCAAAATTGTGCAACTGGTTTTGCAACAAAATATTCTGCTCCATTAGATACAAAACGATGTTTTGGAGAGTTTCTGAGTATTTCATAAACTTTTGGTGTGTAAAAAGATGCAAAACTTATGTTTGGCGCCTGAATCCGCTACTTCGGGGTACCGAAGCTGCGAAGATAGTTTCGTAACAAAAGCATCCTAAAACGATGTTTGGGAGTGTTTCTGAGCATTTCGCAAACCTTCGGCATGTAAAAAGATGCAAAACATGTGTTTGGGGTGTGAATGCGGTATTTCGAGGCACCGAAGCTGCGAAAATGGTTCCGCAACAGAAGCATCCATTATACACCATTAGACCTAAAATGATGTTTGGGAGTGTTCCGGGGCATTTTGCAAACCTTCGACATGTAAAAAATTGCAAAACATGAGTTTCGGGTCTGAATGCACTATTTCGGAGTACCGAAGTTGCGAAAACGGTTTCGCAACAAAAGCATCCATTCTACACCATTAGACCTAAAACGATGTTTTGGAGTGTTTCGGAGCATTTCGCAAACATTCAGAATATAAAATGATGCAAAACTTGTGTTTCATTCCTGAATGCGCAATTTCGAGGTACCAAAATTGTGAAACTGGTTTTGCAACAAAATATTCTGCTCCATCAGATAGAAAACGATGTTTGGGAGTGTTTCTGAGCATTTCACATACTTTCAGCATCTAAAACGATGCAAAACGTATGTTTGGTGCCTGAATGCGCTATTTCGGGGCACCGAGCTGCGAAGATGGTTTCACCACAAAAGCATCCATTCTACACCAGTAGACCTAAAGCGATGTTCGGGAGTTTTCTGGAGCATTTCACAAACCTTCGGTATGTAAAAAGATGTAAAACTTGTGTTTCGGGTCTGAATGCATTATTTCGGGGTATCGTAATTGCAAAAATGGTTTCGTAACAAAAGCATCCATTCTACACCATTAGACATAAAACGATGTTTGGGAGTGTTCCGGGGCATTTTGCAAACCTTCGACATGTAAAAAAATGCAAAACTTGAGTTTTGGATCTGAATGCACTATTTCGGGGTACCGAAGTTGCAAAAATAGTTTCGTAACAAAAGCATCCATTCTACACCATTATACCTAAAACGATGTTTGGGAGTGTTCCTAGGCATTTTGCAAACCTTCGGCATGTAAAAAGATGCAAAACTTGAGTTTCGGGTCTGAATGCATTATTTCGGGGTACCCAAGTTGCGAAAATGGTTTCGCAACAAAAGGATTCATTCTACACCATTAGACCGAAAATGATGTTCGGGAGTGTTTCTGAGCATTTCACAAACCGTGGCGTGTAAAATGATGCAAAACTTGTGTTTGGAGCCTGAATGCGCTATTTCGGGGCTCCGAAGTTGCGATAATGGTTTCTCAACAAAAGCATCCATTCTACACCATTAGAACTTAAACGATGTTTGGGAGTGTTTCTTAGCATTTCGCAAACCTTCGGCCTGTTAAAGGATGCAAAACTTGTGTTTCAGGCATGAATGCACTATTTCGAGGTACCAAAATTGTGCAACTGGTTTTGCAACAAAATATTCTGCTCCATTAGATACAAAACGATGTTTGGGAGAGTTTCTGAGTATTTCATAAACTTTTGGTGTGTAAAAAGATGCAAAACTTATGTTTGGCGCCTGAATCCGCTACTTCGGGGTACCGAAGCTGCGAAGATAGTTTCGTAACAAAAGCATCCTAAAACGATGTTTGGGAGTGTTTCTGAGCATTTCGCAAACCTTCGGCATGTAAAAAGATGCAAAACATGTGTTTAGGGTGTGAATGCGGTATTTCGAGGCACCGAAGCTGCGAAAATGGTTCCGCAACAGAAGCATCCATTATACTCCATTAGACCTAAAATGAAGTTTGGGAGTGTTCCGGGGCATTTTGCAAACCTTCGACATGTAAAAAATTGCAAAACATGAGTTTCGGGTCTGAATGCACTTTTTCGGAGTACCGAAGTTGCGAAAACGGTTTCGCAACAAAAGCATCCATTCTACACCATTAGACCTAAAACGATGTTTTGGAGTGTTTCGGAGCATTTCGCAAACATTCAGAATATAAAATGATGCAAAACTTGTGTTTCATTCCTGAATGCGCTATTTCGAGGTACCAAAATTGTGAAACTGGTTTTGCAACAAAATATTCTGCTCCATCAGATAGAAAACGAAGTTTGGGAGTGTTTCTGAGCATTTCACATACTTTCAGCATCTAAAACGATGCAAAACGTATGTTTGGTGCCTGAATGCGCTATTTCGTGGCACCGAGCTGCGAAGATGGTTTCACCACAAAAGCATCCATTCGACACCAGTAGACCTAAAGCGATGTTCGGGAGTTTTCTGGAGCATTTCACAAACCTTCGGTATGTAAAAAGATGTAAAACTTGTGTTTCGGGTCTGAATGCATTATTTCGGGGTATCGTAGTTGCAAAAATGGTTTCGTAACAAAAGCATCCATTCTACACCATTAGACATAAAACGATGTTTGGGAGTGTTCCGGGGCATTTTGCAAACCTTCGACATGTAAAAAATGCAAAACTTGAGTTTTGGATCTGAATGCACTATTTCGGGGTACCGAAGTTGCAAAAATAGTTTCGTAACAAAAGCATCCATTCTACACCATTATACCTAAAACGATGTTTGGGAGTGTTCCTAGGCATTTTGCAAACCTTCGGCATGTAAAAAGATGCAAAACTTGAGTTTCGGGTCTGAATGCATTATTTCGGGGTACCCAAGTTGCGAAAATGGTTTCGCAACAAAAGGATTCATTCTACACCATTAGACCGAAAATGATGTTCGGGAGTGTTTCTGAGCATTTCACAAACCGTGGCGTGTAAAATGATGCAAAACTTGTGTTTGGAGCCTGAATGCGCTATTTCGGGGCTCCGAAGGTGCGATAATGGTTTCTCAACAAAAGCATCCATTCTACACCATTAGAACTTAAACGATGTTTGGGAGTGTTTCTTAGCATTTCGCAAACCTTCGGCCTGTTAAAGGATGCAAAACTTGTGTTTCAGGCATGAATGCACTATTTCGAGGTACCAAAATTGTGCAACTGGTTTTGCAACAAAATATTCTGCTCCATTAGATACAAAACGATGTTTGGGAGAGTTTCTGAGTATTTCATAAACTTTTGGTGTGTAAAAAGATGCAAAACTTATGTTTGGCGCCTGAATCCGCTACTTCGGGGTACCGAAGCTGCGAAGATAGTTTCGTAACAAAAGCATCCTAAAACGATGTTTGGGAGTGTTTCTGAGCATTTCGCAAACCTTCGGCATGTAAAAAGATGCAAAACATGTGTTTAGGGTGTGAATGCGGTATTTCGAGGCACCGAAGCTGCGAAAATGGTTCCGCAACAGAAGCATCCATTATACACTATTAGACCTAAAATGAAGTTTGGGAGTGTTCCGGGGCATTTTGCAAACCTTCGACATGTAAAAAATTGCAAAACATGAGTTTCGGGTCTGAATGCACTTTTTCGGAGTACCGAAGTTGCGAAAACGGTTTCGCAACAAAAGCATCCATTCTACACCATTAGACCTAAAACGATGTTTTGGAGTGTTTCGGAGCATTTCGCAAACATTCAGAATATAAAATGATGCAAAACTTGTGTTTCATTCCTGAATGCGCTATTTCGAGGTACCAAAATTGTGAAACTGGTTTTGCAACAAAATATTCTGCTCCATCAGATAGAAAACGAAGTTTGGGAGTGTTTCTGAGCATTTCACATACTTTCAGCATCTAAAACGATGCAAAACGTATGTTTGGTGCCTGAATGCGCTATTTCGTGGCACCGAGCTGCGAAGATGGTTTCACCACAAAAGCATCCATTCGACACCAGTAGACCTAAAGCGATGTTCGGGAGTTTTCTGGAGCATTTCACAAACCTTCGGTATGTAAAAAGATGTAAAACTTGTGTTTCGGGTCTGAATGCATTATTTCGGGGTATCGTAGTTGCAAAAATGGTTTCGTAACAAAAGCATCCATTCTACACCATTAGACATAAAACGATGTTTGGGAGTGTTCCGGGGCATTTTGCAAACCTTCGACATGTAAAAAATGCAAAACTTGAGTTTTGGATCTGAATGCACTATTTCGGGGTACCGAAGTTGCAAAAATAGTTTCGTAACAAAAGCATCCATTCTACACCATTATACCTAAAACGATGTTTGGGAGTGTTCCTAGGCATTTTGCAAACCTTCGGCATGTAAAAAGATGCAAAACTTGAGTTTCGGGTCTGAATGCATTATTTCGGGGTACCCAAGTTGCGAAAATGGTTTCGCAACAAAAGGATTCATTCTACACCATTAGACCGAAAATGATGTTCGGGAGTGTTTCTGAGCATTTCACAAACCGTGGCGTGTAAAATGATGCAAAACTTGTGTTTGGAGCCTGAATGCGCTATTTCGGGGCTCCGAAGGTGCGATAATGGTTTCTCAACAAAAGCATCCATTCTACACCATTAGAACTTAAACGATGTTTGGGAGTGTTTCTTAGCATTTCGCAAACCTTCGGCCTGTTAAAGGATGCAAAACTTGTGTTTCAGGCATGAATGCACTATTTCGAGGTACCAAAATTGTGCAACTGGTTTTGCAACAAAATATTCTGCTCCATTAGATACAAAACGATGTTTGGGAGAGTTTCTGAGTATTTCATAAACTTTTGGTGTGTAAAAAGATGCAAAACTTATGTTTGGCGCCTGAATCCGCTACTTCGGGGTACCGAAGCTGCGAAGATAGTTTCGTAACAAAAGCATCCTAAAACGATGTTTGGGAGTGTTTCTGAGCATTTCGCAAACCTTCGGCATGTAAAAAGATGCAAAACATGTGTTTAGGGTGTGAATGCGGTATTTCGAGGCACCGAAGCTGCGAAAATGGTTCCGCAACAGAAGCATCCATTATACACTATTAGACCTAAAATGAAGTTTGGGAGTGTTCCGGGGCATTTTGCAAACCTTCGACATGTAAAAAATTGCAAAACATGAGTTTCGGGTCTGAATGCACTTTTTCGGAGTACCGAAGTTGCGAAAACGGTTTCGCAACAAAAGCATCCATTCTACACCATTAGACCTAAAACGATGTTTTGGAGTGTTTCGGAGCATTTCGCAAACATTCAGAATATAAAATGATGCAAAACTTGTGTTTCATTCCTGAATGCGCTATTTCGAGCTACCAAAATTGTGAAACTGGTTTTGCAACAAAATATTCTGCTCCATCAGATAGAAAACGATGTTTGGGAGTGTTTCTGAGCATTTCACATACTTTCAGCATCTAAAACGATGCAAAACGTATGTTTGGTGCCTGAATGCGCTATTTCGGGGCACCGAGCTGCGAAGATGGTTTCACCACAAAAGCATCCATTCTACACCAGTAGACCTAAAGCGATGTTCGGGAGTTTTCTGGAGCATTTCACAAACCTTCGGTATGTAAAAAGATGTAAAACTTGTGTTTCGGGTCTGAATGCATTATTTCGGGGTATCGTAGTTGCAAAAATGGTTTCGTAACAAAAGCATCCATTCTACACCATTAGACATAAAACGATGTTTGGGAGTGTTCCGGGGCATTTTGCAAACCTTCGACATGTAAAAAAATGCAAAACTTGAGTTTTGGATCTGAATGCACTATTTCGGGGTACCGAAGTTGCAAAAATAGTTTCGTAACAAAAGCATCCATTCTACACCATTATACCTAAAACGATGTTTGGGAGTGTTCCTAGGCATTTTGCAAACCTTCGGCATGTAAAAAGATGCAAAACTTGAGTTTCGGGTCTGAATGCATTATTTCGGGGTACCCATGTTGCGAAAATGGTTTCGCAACAAAAGGATTCATTCTACACCATTAGACCGAAAATGATGTTCGGGAGTGTTTCTGAGCATTTCACAAACCTTGGCGTGTAAAATGATGCAAAACTTGTGTTTGGAGCCTGAATGCGCTATTTCGGGGCTCCGAAGGTGCGATAATGGTTTCTCAACAAAAGCATCCATTCTACACCATTAGAACTTAAACGATGTTTGGGAGTGTTTCTTAGCATTTCGCAAACCTTCGGCCTGTTAAAGGATGCAAAACTTGTGTTTCAGGCATGAATGCACTATTTCGAGGTACCAAAATTGTGCAACTGGTTTTGCAACAAAATATTCTGCTCCATTAGATACAAAACGATGTTTGGGAGAGTTTCTGAGTATTTCATAAACTTTTGGTGTGTAAAAAGATGCAAAACTTATGTTTGGCGCCTGAATCCGCTACTTCGGGGTACCGAAGCTGCGAAGATAGTTTCGTAACAAAAGCATCCTAAAACGATGTTTGGGAGTGTTTCTGAGCATTTCGCAAACCTTCGGCATGTAAAAAGATGCAAAACATGTGTTTAGGGTGTGAATGCGGTATTTCGAGGCACCGAAGCTGCGAAAATGGTTCCGCAACAGAAGCATCCATTATACACTATTAGACCTAAAATGAAGTTTGGGAGTGTTCCGGGGCATTTTGCAAACCTTCGACATGTAAAAAATTGCAAAACATGAGTTTCGGGTCTGAATGCACTTTTTCGGAGTACCGAAGTTGCGAAAACGGTTTCGCAACAAAAGCATCCATTCTACACCATTAGACCTAAAACGATGTTTTGGAGTGTTTCGGAGCATTTCGCAAACATTCAGAATATAAAATGATGCAAAACTTGTGTTTCATTCCTGAATGCGCTATTTCGAGCTACCAAAATTGTGAAACAAATTTTGCAACAAAATATTCTGCTCCATCAGATAGAAAACGATGTTTGGGAGTGTTTCTGAGCATTTCACATACTTTCAGCATCTAAAACGATGCAAAACGTATGTTTGGTGCCTGAATGCGCTATTTCGGGGCACCGAGCTGCGAAGATGGTTTCACCACAAAAGCATCCATTCTACACCAGTAGACCTAAAGCGATGTTCGGGAGTTTTCTGGAGCATTTCACAAACCTTCGGTATGTAAAAAGATGTAAAACTTGTGTTTCGGGTCTGAATGCATTATTTCGGGGTATCGTAGTTGCAAAAATGGTTTCGTAGCAAAAGCATCCATTCTACACCATTAGACATAAAACGATGTTTGGGAGTGTTCCGGGGCATTTTGCAAACCTTCGACATGTAAAAAAATGCAAAACTTGAGTTTTGGGTCTGAATGCACTATTTCGGGGTACCGAAGTTGCAAAAATAGTTTCGTAACAAAAGCATCCATTCTACACCATTAGACACAAAACGATGTTTGGGAGAGTTTCTGAGTATTTCATAAACTTTTGGTGTGTAAAAAGATGCAAAACTTATGTTTGGCGCCTGAATCCGCTACTTCGGGGTACCGAAGCTGCGAAGATAGTTTCGTAACAAAAGCATCCTAAAACGATGTTTGGGAGTGTTTCTGAGCATTTCGCAAACCTTCGGCATGTAAAAAGACGCAAAACATGTGTTTAGGGTGTGAATGCGGTATTTCGAGGCACCGAAGCTGCGAAAATGGTTCCGCAACAGAAGCATCCATTATACTCCATTAGACCTAAAATGAAGTTTGGGAGTGTTCCGGGGCATTTTGCAAACCTTCGACATGTAAAAAATTGCAAAACATGAGTTTCGGGTCTGAATGCACTTTTTCGGAGTACCGAAGTTGCGAAAACGGTTTCGCAACAAAAGCATCCATTCTACACCATTAGACCTAAAACGATGTTTTGGAGTGTTTCGGAGCATTTCGCAAACATTCAGAATATAAAATGATGCAAAACTTGTGTTTCATTCCTGAATGCGCTATTTCGAGCTACCAAAATTGTGAAACTGGTTTTGCAACAAAATATTCTGCTCCATCAGATAGAAAACGATGTTTGGGAGTGTTTCTGAGCATTTCACATACTTTCAGCATCTAAAACGGTGCAAAACATATGTTTGGTGCCTGAATGCGCTATTTCGGGGCACCGAGCTGCGAAGATGGTTTCACCACAAAAGCATCCATTCTACACCAGTAGACCTAAAGCGATGTTCGGGAGTTTTCTGGAGCATTTCACAAACCTTCGGTATGTAAAAAGATGTAAAACTTGTGTTTCGGGTCTGAATGCATTATTTCGGGGTATCATAGTTGCAAAAATGGTTTCGTAACAAAAGCATCCATTCTACACCATTAGACATAAAACGATGTTTGGGAGTGTTCCGGGGCATTTTGCAAACCTTCGACATGTAAAAAAATGCAAAACTTGAGTTTTGGATCTGAATGCACTATTTCGGGGTACCGAAGTTGCAAAAATAGTTTCGTAACAAAAGCATCCATTCTACACCATTATACCTAAAACGATGTTTGGGAGTGTTCCTAGGCATTTTGCAAACCTTCGGCATGTAAAAAGATGCAAAACTTGAGTTTCGGGTCTGAATGCATTATTTCGGGGTACCCATGTTGCGAAAATGGTTTCGCAACAAAAGGATTCATTCTACACCATTAGACCGAAAATGATGTTCGGGAGTGTTTCTGAGCATTTCACAAACCTTGGCGTGTAAAATGATGCAAAACTTGTGTTTGGAGCCTGAATGCGCTATTTCGGGGCTCCGAAGGTGCGATAATGGTTTCTCAACAAAAGCATCCATTCTACACCATTAGAACTTAAACGATGTTTGGGAGTGTTTCTTAGCATTTCGCAAACCTTCGGCCTGTTAAAGGATGCAAAACTTGTGTTTCAGGCATGAATGCACTATTTCGAGGTACCAAAATTGTGCAACTGGTTTTGCAACAAAATATTCTGCTCCATTAGATACAAAACGATGTTTGGGAGAGTTTCTGAGTATTTCATAAACTTTTGGTGTGTAAAAAGATGCAAAACTTATGTTTGGCGCCTGAATCCGCTACTTCGGGGTACCGAAGCTGCGAAGATAGTTTCGTAACAAAAGCATCCTAAAACGATGTTTGGGAGTGTTTCTGAGCATTTCGCAAACCTTCGGCATGTAAAAAGATGCAAAACATGTGTTTAGGGTGTGAATGCGGTATTTCGAGGCACCGAAGCTGCGAAAATGGTTCCGCAACAGAAGCATCCATTATACACTATTAGACCTAAAATGAAGTTTGGGAGTGTTCCGGGGCATTTTGCAAACCTTCGACATGTAAAAAATTGCAAAACATGAGTTTCGGGTCTGAATGCACTTTTTCGGAGTACCGAAGTTGCGAAAACGGTTTCGCAACAAAAGCATCCATTCTACACCATTAGACCTAAAACGATGTTTTGGAGTGTTTCGGAGCATTTCGCAAACATTCAGAATATAAAATGATGCAAAACTTGTGTTTCATTCCTGAATGCGCTATTTCGAGCTACCAAAATTGTGAAACAAATTTTGCAACAAAATATTCTGCTCCATCAGATAGAAAACGATGTTTGGGAGTGTTTCTGAGCATTTCACATACTTTCAGCATCTAAAACGATGCAAAACGTATGTTTGGTGCCTGAATGCGCTATTTCGGGGCACCGAGCTGCGAAGATGGTTTCACCACAAAAGCATCCATTCTACACCAGTAGACCTAAAGCGATGTTCGGGAGTTTTCTGGAGCATTTCACAAACCTTCGGTATGTAAAAAGATGTAAAACTTGTGTTTCGGGTCTGAATGCATTATTTCGGGGTATCGTAGTTGCAAAAATGGTTTCGTAGCAAAAGCATCCATTCTACACCATTAGACATAAAACGATGTTTGGGAGTGTTCCGGGGCATTTTGCAAACCTTCGACATGTAAAAAAATGCAAAACTTGAGTTTTGGGTCTGAATGCACTATTTCGGGGTACCGAAGTTGCAAAAATAGTTTCGTAACAAAAGCATCCATTCTACACCATTAGACACAAAACGATGTTTGGGAGAGTTTCTGAGTATTTCATAAACTTTTGGTGTGTAAAAAGATGCAAAACTTATGTTTGGCGCCTGAATCCGCTACTTCGGGGTACCGAAGCTGCGAAGATAGTTTCGTAACAAAAGCATCCTAAAACGATGTTTGGGAGTGTTTCTGAGCATTTCGCAAACCTTCGGCATGTAAAAAGACGCAAAACATGTGTTTAGGGTGTGAATGCGGTATTTCGAGGCACCGAAGCTGCGAAAATGGTTCCGCAACAGAAGCATCCATTATACTCCATTAGACCTAAAATGAAGTTTGGGAGTGTTCCGGGGCATTTTGCAAACCTTCGACATGTAAAAAATTGCAAAACATGAGTTTCGGGTCTGAATGCACTATTTCGGAGTACCGAAGTTGCGAAAACGGTTTCGCAACAAAAGCATCCATTCTACACCATTAGACCTAAAACGATGTTTTGGAGTGTTTCGGAGCATTTCGCAAACATTCAGAATATAAAATGATGCAAAACTTGTGTTTCATTCCTGAATGCGCTATTTCGAGGTACCAAAATTGTGAAACTGGTTTTGCAACAAAATATTCTGCTCCATCAGATAGAAAACGATGTTTGGGAGTGTTTCTGAGCATTTCACATACTTTCAGCATCTAAAACGGTGCAAAACATATGTTTGGTGCCTGAATGCGCTATTTCGGGGCACCGAGCTGCGAAGATGGTTTCACCACAAAAGCATCCATTCTACACCAGTAGACCTAAAGCGATGTTCGGGAGTTTTCTGGAGCATTTCACAAACCTTCGGTATGTAAAAAGATGTAAAACTTGTGTTTCGGGTCTGAATGCATTATTTCGGGGTATCATAGTTGCAAAAATGGTTTCGTAACAAAAGCATCCATTCTACACCATTAGACATAAAACGATGTTTGGGAGTGTTCCGGGGCATTTTGCAAACCTTCGACATGTAAAAAAATGCAAAACTTGAGTTTTGGATCTGAATACACTATTTCGGGGTACCGAAGTTGCAAAAATAGTTTCGTAACAAAAGCATCCATTCTACACCATTATACATAAAACGATGTTTGGGAGTGTTCCTAGGCATTTTGCAAACCTTCGGCATGTAAAAAGATGCAAAACTTGAGTTTCGGGTCTGAATGCATTATTTCGGGGTACCCAAGTTGCGAAAATGGTTTCGCAACAAAAGGATTCATTCTACACCATTAGACCGAAAATGATGTTCGGGAGTGTTTCTGAGCATTTCGCAAACCTTGGCGTGTAAAATGATGCAAAACTTGTGTTTGGAGCCTGAATGCGCTATTTCGGGGCTCCGAAGGTGCGATAATGGTTTCTCAACAAAAGCATCCATTCTACACCATTAGAACTTAAACGATGTTTGGGAGTGTTTCTTAGCATTTCGCAAACCTTCGGCCTGTTAAAGGATGCAAAACTTGTGTTTCAGGCATGAATGCACTATTTCGAGGTTCCAAAATTGTGCAACTGGTTTTGCAACAAAATATTCTGCTCCATTAGATACAAAACGATGTTTGGGAGAGTTTCTGAGTATTTCATAAACTTTTGGTGTGTAAAAAGATGCAAAACTTATGTTTGGCGCCTGAATCCGCTACTTCGGGGTACCGAAGCTGCGAAGATAGTTTCGTAACAAAAGCATCCTAAAACGATGTTTGGGAGTGTTTCTGAGCATTTCGCAAACCTTCGGCATGTAAAATGATGTAAAACATGTGTTTAGGGTGTGAATGCGGTATTTCGAGGCACCGAAGCTGCGAAAATGGTTCCGCAACAGAAGCATCCATTATACACCATTAGACCTAAAATGAAGTTTGGGAGTGTTCCGGGGCATTTTGCAAACCTTCGACATGTAAAAAATTGCAAAACATGAGTTTCGGGTCTGAATGCACTATTTCGGAGTACCGAAGTTGCGAAAACGGTTTCGCAACAAAAGCATCCATTCTACACCATTAGACCTAAAACGATGTTTTGGAGTGTTCCGGAGCATTTCGCAAACATTCAGAATATAAAATGATGCAAAACTTGTGTTTCATTCCTGAATGCGCTATTTCGAGTTACCAAAATTGTGAAACTGGTTTTGCAACAAAATATTCTGCCCCATCAGATAGAAAACGATGTTTGGGAGTGTTTCTGAGCATTTCACATACTTTCAGCATCTAAAACGATGCAAAACGTATGTTTGGTGCCTGAATGCACTATTTCGGGGCACCGAGCTGCGAAGATGGTTTCACCACAAAAGCATCCATTCTACACCAGTAGACCTAAAGCGATGTTCGGGAGTTTTCTGGAGCATTTCACAAACCTTCGGTATGTAAAAAGATGTAAAACTTGTGTTTCGGGTCTGAATGCATTATTTCGGGGTATCGTAGTTGCAAAAATGGTTTCGTAACAAAAAAATCCATTCTACACCATTAGACATAAAACGATGTTTGGGAGTGTTCCGGGGCATTTTGCAAACCTTCGACATGTAAAAAAATGCAAAACTTGAGTTTTGGGTCTGAATGCACTATTTCGGGGTACCGAAGTTGCAAAAATAGTTTCGTAACAAAAGCATCCATTCTACACCATTATACCTAAAACGATGTTTGGGAGTGTTCCTGGGCATTTTGCAAACCTTCGGCACGTAAAAAGATGCAAAACTTGAGTTTCGGGTCTGAATGCATTATTTCGGGGTACCCAAGTTGCGAAAATGGTTTCGCAACAAAAGGATTCATTCTACACCATTAGACCGAAAATGATGTTCGGGAGTGTTTCTGAGCATTTCACAAACCTTCGGCGTGTAAAATGATGCAAAACTTGTGTTTGGAGCCTGAATGCGCTATTTCGGGGCTCCGAAGGTGCGATAATGGTTTCTCAACAAAAGCATCCATTCTACACCATTAGAACTTCAATGATGTTTGGCAGTGTTTCTTAGCATTTCGCAAACCTTCGGCCTGTTAAAGGATGCAAAACTTGTGTTTCAGGCATGAATGCACTATTTCGAGGTACCAAAATTGTGCAACTGGTTTTGCAACAAAATATTCTGCTCCATTAGATACAAAACGATGTTTGGGAGAGTTTCTGAGTATTTCATAAACTTTTGGTGTGTAAAAAGATGCAAAACTTATGTTTGGCGCCTGAATCCGCTACTTCGGGGTACCGAAGCTGCGAAGATGGTTTCGTAACAAAAGCATCCTAAAACGATGTTTGGGAGTGTTTCTGAGCATTTCGCAAACCTTCGGCATGTAAAAAGATGCAAAACATGTGTTTGGGGTGTGAATGCGGTATTTCGAGGCACCGAAGCTGCGAAAATGGTTCCGCAACAGAAGCATCCATTATACACCATTAGACCTAAAATGAAGTTTGGGAGTGTTCCGGGGCATTTTGCAAACCTTCGACATGTAAAAAATTGCAAAACATGAGTTTCGGGTCTGAATGCACTATTTCGGAGTACCGAAGTTGCGAAAACGGTTTCGCAACAAAAGCATCCATTCTACACCATTAGACCTAAAACGATGTTTGGGAGTGTTCCGGAGCATTTCGCAAACATTCAGAATATAAAATGATGCAAACTTGTGTTTCATTCCTGAATGCGCTATTTCGAGGTACCAAAATTGTGAAACTGGTTTTGCAACAAAATATTCTGCTCCATCACATAGAAAACGATGTTTGGGAGTGTTTCTGAGCATTTCACATCCTTTCAGCATCTAAAACGATGCAAAACGTATGTTTGGTGCCTGAATGCGCTATTTCGGGCACCGAGCTGCGAAGATGGTTTCACCACAAAAGCATCCATTCTACACCAGTAGACCTAAAGCGATGTTCGGGAGTTTTCTGGATCATTTCACAAACCTTCGGTATGTAAAAAGATGTAAAACTTGTGTTTCGGGTCTGAATGCATTATTTCGGGGTATCGTAGTTGCAAAAATGGTTTCGTAACAAAAGCATCCATTCTACACCATTAGACAAAAAACGATGTTTGGGAGTGTTCCGGGGCATTTTGCAAACCTTCGACATGTAAAAAAATGCAAAACTTGAGTTTTGGGTCTGAATGCACTATTTCGGGGTACCGAAGTTGCAAAAATAGTTTCGTAACAAAAGCATCCATTCTACACCATTATAACTAAAACGATGTTTGGGAGTGTTCCTGGGCATTTTGCAAACCTTCGGCACGTAAAAAGATGCAAAACTTGAGTTTCGGGTCTGAATGCATTATTTCGGGACACCCAAGTTGCGAAAATGGTTTCGCAACAAAAGGATTCATTCTACACCATTAGACCGAAAATGATGTTCGGGAGTGTTTCTGAGCATTTCACAAACCTTCGGCGTGTAAAATGATGCAAAACTTGTGTTTGGAGCCTGAATGCGCTATTTCGGGGCTCCGAAGGTGCGATAATGGTTTCTCAACAAAAGCATCCATTCTACACCATTAGAACTTAAATGATGTTTGGGAGTGTTTCTTAGCATTTCGCAAACCTTCGGCCTGTTAAAGGATGCAAAACTTGTGTTTCAGGCATGAATGCACTATTTCGAGGTACCAAAATTGTGCAACTGGTTTTGCAACAAAATATTCTGCTCCATTAGATACAAAATGATGTTTGGGAGAGTTTTTGAGTATTTCATAAACTTTTGGTGTGTAAAAAGATGCAAAACTTATGTTTGGCGCCTGAATCCGCTACTTCGGGGTACCGAAGCTGCGAAGATGGTTTCGTAACAAAAGCATCCTAAAACGATGTTTGGGAGTGTTTCTGAGCATTTCGCAAACCTTCGGCATGTAAAAAGATGCAAAACATGTGTTTGGGGTGTGAATGCGGTATTTCGAGGCACCGAAGCTGCGAAAATGGTTCCGCAACAGAAGCATCCATTATACACCATTAGACCTAAAATGAAGTTTGGGAGTGTTCCGGGGCATTTTGCAAACCTTCGACATGTAAAAAATTGCAAAACATGAGTTTCGGGTCTGAATGCACTATTTCGGAGTACCGAAGTTGCGAAAACGGTTTCGCAACAAAAGCATCCATTCTACACCATTAGACCTAAAACGATGTTTGGGAGTGTTCCGGAGCATTTCGCAAACATTCAGAATATAAAATGATGCAAAACTTGTGTTTCATTCCTGAATGCGCTATTTCGAGGTACCAAAATTGTGAAACTGGTTTTGCAACAAAATATTCTGCTCCATCACATAGAAAACGATGTTTGGGAGTGTTTCTGAGCATTTCACATCCTTTCAGCATCTAAAACGATGCAAAACGTATGTTTGGTGCCTGAATGCGCTATTTCGGGCACCGAGCTGCGAAGATGGTTTCACCACAAAAGCATCCATTCTACACCAGTAGACCTAAAGCGATGTTCGGGAGTTTTCTGGATCATTTCACAAACCTTCGGTATGTAAAAAGATGTAAAACTTGTGTTTCGGGTCTGAATGCATTATTTCGGGGTATCGTAGTTGCAAAAATGGTTTCGTAACAAAAGCATCCATTCTACACCATTAGACAAAAAACGATGTTTGGGAGTGTTCCGGGGCATTTTGCAAACCTTCGACATGTAAAAAAATGCAAAACTTGAGTTTTGGGTCTGAATGCACTATTTCGGGGTACCGAAGTTGCAAAAATAGTTTCGTAACAAAAGCATCCATTCTACACCATTATAACTAAAACGATGTTTGGGAGTGTTCCTGGGCATTTTGCAAACCTTCGGCACGTAAAAAGATGCAAAACTTGAGTTTCGGGTCTGAATGCATTATTTCGGGACACCCAAGTTGCGAAAATGGTTTCGCAACAAAAGGATTCATTCTACACCATTAGACCGAAAATGATGTTCGGGAGTGTTTCTGAGCATTTCACAAACCTTCGGCGTGTAAAATGATGCAAAACTTGTGTTTGGAGCCTGAATGCGCTATTTCGGGGCTCCGAAGGTGCGATAATGGTTTCTCAACAAAAGCATCCATTCTACACCATTAGAACTTAAATGATGTTTGGGAGTGTTTCTTAGCATTTCGCAAACCTTCGGCCTGTTAAAGGATGCAAAACTTGTGTTTCAGGCATGAATGCACTATTTCGAGGTACCAAAATTGTGCAACTGGTTTTGCAACAAAATATTCTGCTCCATTAGATACAAAATGATGTTTGGGAGAGTTTCTGAGTATTTCATAAACTTTTGGTGTGTAAAAAGATGCAAAACTTATGTTTGGCGCCTGAATCCGCTACTTCGGGGTACCGAAGCTGCGAAGATGGTTTCGTAACAAAAGCATCCTAAAACGATGTTTGGGAGTGTTTCTGAGCATTTCGCAAACCTTCGGCATGTAAAAAGATGCAAAACATGTGTTTGGGGTGTGAATGCGGTATTTCGAGGCACCGAAGCTGCGAAAATGGTTCCGCAACAGAAGCATCCATTATACACCATTAGACCTAAAATGAAGTTTGGGAGTGTTCCGGGGCATTTTGCAAACCTTCGACATGTAAAAAATTGCAAAACATGAGTTTCGGGTCTGAATGCACTATTTCGGAGTACCGAAGTTGCGAAAACGGTTTCGCAACAAAAGCATCCATTCTACACCATTAGACCTAAAACGATGTTTGGGAGTGTTCCGGAGCATTTCGCAAACATTCAGAATATAAAATGATGCAAAACTTGTGTTTCATTCCTGAATGCGCTATTTCGAGGTACCAAAATTGTGAAACTGGTTTTGCAACAAAATATTCTGCTCCATCAGATAGAAAACGATGTTTGGGAGTGTTTCTGAGCATTTCACATCCTTTCAGCATCTAAAACGATGCAAAACGTATGTTTGGTGCCTGAATGCGCTATTTCGGGGCACCGAGCTGCGAAGATGGTTTCACCACAAAAGCATCCATTCTACACCAGTAGACCTAAAGCGATGTTCGGGAGTTTTCTGGAGCATTTCACAAACCTTCGGTATGTAAAAAGATGTAAAACTTGTGTTTCGGGTCTGAATGCATTATTTCGGGGTATCGTAGTTGCAAAAATGGTTTCGTAACAAAAGCATCCATTCTACACCATTAGACAAAAAACGATGTTTGGGAGTGTTCCGGGGCATTTTGCAAACCTTCGACATGTAAAAAAATGCAAAACTTGAGTTTTGGGTCTGAATGCACTATTTCGGGGTACCGAAGTTGCAAAAATAGTTTCGTAACAAAAGCATCCATTCTACACCATTATACCTAAAACGATGTTTGGGAGTGTTCCTGGGCATTTTGCAAACCTTCGGCACGTAAAAAGATGCAAAACTTGAGTTTCGGGTCTGAATGCATTATTTCGGGGTACCCAAGTTGCGAAAATGGTTTCGCAACAAAAGGATTCATTCTACACCATTAGACCGAAAATGATGTTCGGGAGTGTTTCTGAGCATTTCACAAACCTTCGGCGTGTAAAATGATGCAAAACTTGTGTTTGGAGCCTGAATGCGCTATTTCGGGGCTCCGAAGGTGCGATAATGGTTTCTCAACAAAAGCATCCATTCTACACCATTAGAACTTAAATGATGTTTGGGAGTGTTTCTTAGCATTTCGCAAACCTTCGGCCTGTTAAAGGATGCAAAACTTGTGTTTCAGGCATGAATGCACTATTTCGAGGTACCAAAATTGTGCAACTGGTTTTGCAACAAAATATTCTGCTCCATTAGATACAAAATGATGTTTGGGAGAGTTTCTGAGTATTTCATAAACTTTTGGTGTGTAAAAAGATGCAAAACTTATGTTTGGCGCCTGAATCCGCTACTTCGGGGTACCGAAGCTGCGAAGATGGTTTCGTAACAAAAGCATCCTAAAACGATGTTTGGGAGTGTTTCTGAGCATTTCGCAAACCTTCGGCATGTAAAAAGATGCAAAACATGTGTTTGGGGTGTGAATGCGGTATTTCGAGGCACCGAAGCTGCGAAAATGGTTCCGCAACAGAAGCATCCATTATACACCATTAGACCTAAAATGAAGTTTGGGAGTGTTCCGGGGCATTTTGCAAACCTTCGACATGTAAAAAATTGCAAAACATGAGTTTCGGGTCTGAATGCACTATTTCGGAGTACCGAAGTTGCGAAAACGGTTTCGCAACAAAAGCATCCATTCTGCACCATTAGACCTAAAACGATGTTTGGGAGTGTTCCGGAGCATTTCGCAAACATTCAGAATATAAAATGATGCAAAACTTGTGTTTCATTCCTGAATGCGCTATTTCGAGGTACCAAAATTGTGAAACTGGTTTTGCAACAAAATATTCTGCTCCATCAGATAGAAAACGATGTTTGGGAGTGTTTCTGAGCATTTCACATCCTTTCAGCATCTAAAACGATGCAAAACGTATGTTTGGTGCCTGAATGCGCTATTTCGGGGCACCGAGCTGCGAAGATGGTTTCACCACAAAAGCATCCATTCTACACCAGTAGACCTAAAGCGATGTTCGGGAGTTTTCTGGAGCATTTCACAAACCTTCGGTATGTAAAAAGATGTAAAACTTGTGTTTCGGGTCTGAATGCATTATTTCGGGGTATCGTAGTTGCAAAAATGGTTTCATAACAAAAGCATCCATTCTACACCATTAGACATAAAACGATGTTTGGGAGTGTTCCGGGGCATTTTGCAAACCTTCGACATGTAAAAAAATGCAAAACTTGAGTTTTGGGTCTGAATGCACTATTTCAGGGTACCGAAGTTGCAAAAATAGTTTCGTAACAAAAGCATCCATTCTACACCATTATACCTAAAACGATGTTTGGGAGTGTTCCTGGGCATTTTGCAAACCTTCGGCACGTAAAAAGATGCAAAACTTGAGTTTCGGGTCTGAATGCATTATTTCGGGGTACCCAAGTTGCGAAAATGGTTTCGCAACAAAAGGATTCATTCTACACCATTAGACCGAAAATGATGTTCGGGAGTGTTTCTGAGCATTTCACAAACCTTCGGCGTGTAAAATG
This sequence comes from Cenchrus fungigraminus, assembly GCA_036936925.1. Classification (NCBI taxonomy): domain Eukaryota; kingdom Viridiplantae; phylum Streptophyta; class Magnoliopsida; order Poales; family Poaceae; genus Cenchrus; species Cenchrus fungigraminus. Next base: position 84,463,169 of record CM072779.1, on the reverse strand, counting down.
ATGCAAAACTTGTGTTTGGAGCCTGAATGCGCTATTTCGGGGCTCCGAAGGTGCGATAATGGTTTCTCAACAAAAGCATCCATTCTACACCATTAGAACTTAAATGATGTTTGGGAGTGTTTCTTAGCATTTCGCAAACCTTCGGCCTGTTAAAGGATGCAAAACTTGTGTTTCAGGCATGAATGCACTATTTCGAGGTACCAAAATTGTGCAACTGGTTTTGCAACAAAATATTCTGCTCCATTAGATACAAAACGATGTTTGGGAGAGTTTCTGAGTATTTCATAAACTTTTGGTGTGTAAAAAGATGCAAAACTTATGTTTGGCGCCTGAATCCGCTACTTCGGGGTACCGAAGCTGCGAAGATGGTTTCGTAACAAAAGCATCCTAAAACGATGTTTGGGAGTGTTTCTGAGCATTTCGCAAACCTTCGGCATGTAAAAAGATGCAAAACATGTGTTTGGGGTGTGAATGCGGTATTTCGAGGCACCGAAGCTGCGAAAATGGTTCCGCAACAGAAGCATCCATTATACACCATTAGACCTAAAATGAAGTTTGGGAGTGTTCCGGGGCATTTTGCAAACCTTCGACATGTAAAAAATTGCAAAACATGAGTTTCGGGTCTGAATGCACTATTTCGGAGTACCGAAGTTGCGAAAACGGTTTCGCAACAAAAGCATCCATTCTGCACCATTAGACCTAAAACGATGTTTGGGAGTGTTCCGGAGCATTTCGCAAACATTCAGAATATAAAATGATGCAAAACTTGTGTTTCATTCCTGAATGCGCTATTTCGAGGTACCAAAATTGTGAAACTGGTTTTGCAACAAAATATTCTGCTCCATCAGATAGAAAACGATGTTTGGGAGTGTTTCTGAGCATTTCACATCCTTTCAGCATCTAAAACGATGCAAAACGTATGTTTGGTGCCTGAATGCGCTATTTCGGGGCACCGAGCTGCGAAGATGGTTTCACCACAAAAGCATCCATTCTACACCAGTAGACCTAAAGCGATGTTCGGGAGTTTTCTGGAGCATTTCACAAACCTTCGGTATGTAAAAAGATGTAAAACTTGTGTTTCGGGTCTGAATGCATTATTTCGGGGTATCGTAGTTGCAAAAATGGTTTCATAACAAAAGCATCCATTCTACACCATTAGACATAAAACGATGTTTGGGAGTGTTCCGGGGCATTTTGCAAACCTTCGACATGTAAAAAAATGCAAAACTTGAGTTTTGGGTCTGAATGCACTATTTCAGGGTACCGAAGTTGCAAAAATAGTTTCGTAACAAAAGCATCCATTCTACACCATTATACCTAAAACGATGTTTGGGAGTGTTCCTGGGCATTTTGCAAACCTTCAGCACGTAAAAAGATGCAAAACTTGAGTTTCGGGTCTGAATGCATTATTTCGGGGTACCCAAGTTGCGAAAATGGTTTCGCAACAAAAGGATTCATTCTACACCATTAGACCGAAAATGATGTTCGGAAGTGTTTCTGAGCATTTCACAAACCTTCGGCGTGTAAAATGATGCAAAACTTGTGTTTGGAGCCTGAATGCGCTATTTCGGGGCTCCGAAGGTGCGATAATGGTTTCTCAACAAAAGCATCCATTCTACACCATTAGAACTTAAATGATGTTTGGGAGTGTTTCTTAGCATTTCGCAAACCTTCGGCCTGTTAAAGGATGCAAAACTTGTGTTTCAGGCATGAATGCAATATTTCGAGGTACCAAAATTGTGCAACTGGTTTTGGAACAAAATATTCTGCTCCATTAGATACAAAACGATGTTTGGGAGAGTTTCTGAGTATTTCATAAACTTTTGGTGTGTAAAAAGATGCAAAACTTATGTTTGGCGCCTGAATCCGCTACTTCGGGGTACCGAAGCTGCGAAGATGGTTTCGTAACAAAAGCATCCTAAAACGATGTTTGGGAGTGTTTCTGAGCATTTCGCAAACCTTCGGCATGTAAAAAGATGCAAAACATGTGTTTGGGGTGTGAATGCGGTATTTCGAGGCACTGAAGCTGCGAAAATGGTTCCGCAAAAGAAGCATCCATTATACACCATTAGACCTAAAATGAAGTTTGGGAGTGTTCCGGGGCATTTTCCAAACCTTCGACATGTAAAAAATTGCAAAACATGAGTTTCGGATCTGAATGCACTATTTCGGAGTACCGAAGTTGCGAAAACGGTTTCGCAACAAAAGCATCCATTCTACACCATTAGACCTAAAATGATGTTTGGGAGTGTTCCGGAGCATTTCGCAAACATTCAGAATATAAAATGATGCAAAACTTGTGTTTCATTCCTGAATGCGCTATTTCGAGGTACCAAAATTGTGAAACTGGTTTTGCAACAAAATATTCTGCTCCATCAGATAGAAAACGATGTTTGGGAGTGTTTCTGAGCATTTCACATCCTTTCAGCATCTAAAACGATGCAAAACGTATGTTTGGTGCCTGAATGCGCTATTTCGGGGCACCGAGCTGCGAAGATGGTTTCACCACAAAAGCATCCATTCTACACCAGTAGACCTAATGCGATGTTCGGGAGTTTTCTGGAGCATTTCACAAACCTTCGGTATGTAAAAAGATGTAAAACTTGTGTTTCGGGTCTGAATGCATTATTTCGGGGTATCGTAGTTGCAAAAATGGTTACGTAACAAAAGCATCCATTCTACACCATTAGACATAAAACGATGTTTGGGAGTGTTCCGGGGCATTTTGCAAACCTTCGACATGTAAAAAAATGCAAAACTTGAGTTTTGGGTCTGAATGCACTATTTCGGGGTACCGAAGTTGCAAAAATAGTTTCGTAACAAAAGCATCCATTCTACACCATTATTCCTAAAACGATGTTTGGGAGTGTTCCTGGGCATTTTGCAAACCTTCAGCACGTAAAAAGATGCAAAACTTGAGTTTCGAGTCTGAATGCATTATTTCGGGGTACCCAAGTTGCGAAAATGGTTTCGCAACAAAAGGATTCATTCTACACCATTAGACCGAAAATGATGTTCGGAAGTGTTTCTGAGCATTTCACAAACCTTCGGCGTGTAAAATGATGCAAAACTTGTGTTTGGAGCCTGAATGCGCTATTTCGGGGCTCCGAAGGTGCGATAATGGTTTCTCAACAAAAGCATCCATTCTGCACCATTAGAACTTAAATGATGTTTGGGAGTGTTTCTTAGCATTTCGCAAACCTTCGGCCTGTTAAAGGATGCAAAACTTGTGTTTCAGGCATGAATGCAATATTTCGAGGTACCAAAATTGTGCAACTGGTTTTGGAACAAAATATTCTGCTCCATTAGATACAAAACGATGTTTGGGAGAGTTTCTGAGTATTTCATAAACTTTTGGTGTGTAAAAAGATGCAAAACTTATGTTTGGCGCCTGAATCCGCTACTTCGGGGTACCGAAGCTGCGAAGATGGTTTCGTAACAAAAGCATCCTAAAACGATGTTTGGGAGTGTTTCTGAGCATTTCGCAAACCTTCGGCATGTAAAAAGATGCAAAACATGTGTTTGGGGTGTGAATGCGGTATTTCGAGGCACTGAAGCTGCGAAAATGGTTCCGCAACAGAAGCATCCATTATACACCATTAGACCTAAAATGAAGTTTGGGAGTGTTCCGGGGCATTTTGCAAACCTTCGACATGTAAAAAATTGCAAAACATGAGTTTCGGGTCTGAATGCACTATTTCGGAGTACCGAAGTTGCGAAAACGGTTTCGCAACAAAAGCATCCATTCTACACCATTAGACCTAAAACGATGTTTGGGAGTGTTCCGGAGCATTTCGCAAACATTCAGAATATAAAATGATGCAAAACTTGTGTTTCATTCCTGAATGCGCTATTTCGAGGTACCAAAATTGTGAACTGGTTTTGCAACAAAATATTCTGCTCCATCGGATAGAAAACGATGTTTGGGAGTGTTTCTGAGCATTTCACATCCTTTCAGCATCTAAAACGATGCAAAACGTATGTTTGGTGCCTGAATGCGCTATTTCGGGGCACCGAGCTGCGAAGATGGTTTCACCACAAAAGCATCCATTCTACACCAGTAGACCTAAAGCGATGTTCGGGAGTTTTCTGGAGCATTTCACAAACCTTCGGTATGTAAAAAGATGTAAAACTTGTGTTTCGGGTCTGAATGCATTATTTCGGGGTATCGTAGTTGCAAAAATGGTTTCGTAACAAAAGCATCCATTCTACACCATTAGACATAAAACGATGTTTGGGAGTGTTCCGGGGCATTTTGCAAACCTTCGACATGTAAAAAAATGCAAAACTTGAGTTCTGGGTCTGAATGCACTCTTTCGGGATACCGAAGTTGCAAAAATAGTTTCGTAGCAAAACCATCCATTCTACACCATTATACCTAAAACGATGTTTGGGAGTGTTCCTGGGCATTTTGCAAACCTTCGGCATGTAAAAAGATGCAAAACTTGAGTTTCGGGTCTGAATGCATTATTTCGGGGTACCCAAGTTGCGAAAATGGTTTCGCAACAAAAGGATTCATTCTACACCATTAGACCGAAAACGATGTTCGGGAGTGTTTCTGAGCATTTCACAAACCTTCGGAGTGTAAAATGATGCAAAACTTGTGTTTGGAGCCTGAATGCGCTATTTCGGGGCTCCGAAGGTGCGATAATGGTTTCTCAACAAAAGCATCCATTCTGCACCATTAGAACTTAAACGATGTTTGGGAGTGTTTCTTAGCATTTCGCAAACCTTCGGCCTGTTAAAGGATGCAAAACTTGTGTTTCAGGCATGAATGCACTATTTCGAGGTACCAAAATTGTGCAACTGGTTTTGCAACAAAATATTCTGCTCCATTAGATACAAAACGATGTTTGGGAGAGTTTCTGAGTATTTCATAAACTTTTGGTGTGTAAAAAGATGCAAAACTTATGTTTGGCGCCTGAATCCGCTACTTCGGGGTACCGAAGCTGCGAAGATGGTTTCGTAACAAAAGCATCCTAAAACGATGTTTGGGAGTGTTTCTGAGCATTTCGCAAACCATCGGCATGTAAAAAGATGCAAAACATGTGTTTGGGGTGTGAATGCGGTATTTCGAGGCACCGAAGCTGCGAAAATGGTTCCGCAATAGAAGCATCCATTATACAGCATTAGACCTAAAATGAAGTTTGGGAGTGTTCCGGGGCATTTTGCAAACCTTCGACATGTAAAAAATTGCAAAACATGAGTTTCGGGTCTGAATGCACTATTTCGGAGTACCGAAGTTGCGAAAACGGTTTCGCAACAAAAGCATCCATTCTACACCATTAGACCTAAAACGATGTTTGGGTGTGTTCCGGAGCATTTCGCAAACATTCAGAATATAAAATGATGCAAAACTTGTGTTTCATTCCTGAATGCGCTATTTCGAGGTACCAAAATTGTGAAACTGGTTTTGCAACAAAATATTCTGCTCCATCGGATAGAAAACGATGTTTGGGAGTGTTTCTGAGCATTTCACATCCTTTCAGCATCTAAAACGATGCAAAACGTATGTTTGGTGCCTGAATGCGCTATTTCGGGGCACCGAGCTGCGAAGATGGTTTCACCACAAAAGCATCCATTCTACACCAGTAGACCTAAAGCGATGTTCGGGAGTTTTCTGGAGCATTTCACAAACCTTCGGTATGTAAAAAGATGTAAAACTTGTGTTTCGGGTCTGAATGCATTATTTCGGGGTATCGTAGTTGCAAAAAATGGTTTCGTAACAAAAGCATCCATTCTACACCATTAGACATAAAACGATGTTTGGGAGTGTTCCGGGGCATTTTGCAAACCTTCGACATGTAAAAAAATGCAAAACTTGAGTTTTGGGTCTGAATGCACTATTTCGGGGTACCGAAGTTGCAAAAATAGTTTCGTAACAAAAGCATCCATTCTACACCATTATACCTAAAACGATGTTTGGGAGTGTTCCTGGGCATTTTGCAAACCTTCGGCATGTAAAAAGATGCAAAACTTGAGTTTCGGGTCTGAATGCATTATTTCGGGGTACCCAAGTTGCGAAAATGGTTTCGGAACAAAAGGATTCATCCTACACCATTAGACCGAAAATGATGTTCGGGAGTGTTTCTAATCATTTCACAAACCTTCGGCGTGTAAAATGATGCAAAACTTGTGTTTGGAGCCTGAATGCGCTATTTCGGGGCTCCGAAGGTGCGATAATGGTTTCTCAACAAAAGCATCCATTCTACACTATTAGAACTTAAACGATGTTTGGGAGTGTTTCTTAGCATTTCGCAAACCTTCGGCCTGTTAAAGGATGCAAAACTTGTGTTTCAGGCATGAATGCACTATTTCGAGGTACCAAAATTGTGCAACTGGTTTTGCAACAAAATATTCTGCTCCATTAGATACAAAACGATGTTTGGGAGAGTTTCTGAGTATTTCATAAACTTTTGGTGTGTAAAAAGATGCAAAACTTATGTTTGGCGCCTGAATCTGCTACTTCGGGGTACCGAAGCTGCGAAGATGGTTTCGTAACAAAAGCATCCTAAAACGATGTTTGGGAGTGTTTCTGAGCATTTCGGAAACCTTCGGCATGTAAAAAGATGCAAAACATGTGTTTGGGGTGTGAATGCGGTATTTCGAGGCACCGAAGCTGCGAAAATGGTTCCGCAACAGAAGCATCCATTATACACCATTAGACCTAAAATGAAGTTTGGGAGTGTTCCGGGGCATTTTGCAAACCTTCGACATGTAAAAAATTGCAAAACATGAGTTTCGGGTCTGAATGCACTATTTCGGAGTACCGAAGTTGCGAAAACGGTTTCGCAACAAAAGCATCCATTCTACACCATTAGACCTAAAACGATGTTTGGGTGTGTTCCGGAGCATTTCACATCCTTTCAGCATCTAAAACGATGCAAAACGTATGTTTGGTGCCTGAATGCGCTATTTCGGGGCACCGAGCTGCGAAGATGGTTTCACCACAAAAGCATCCACTCTACACCAGTAGACCTAAAGCGATGTTCGGGAGTTTTCTGGAGCATTTCACAAACCTTCGGTATGTAAAAAGATGTAAAACTTGTGCTTCGGGTCTGAATGCATTATTTCGGGGTATCGTAGTTGCAAAAAATGGTTTCATAACAAAAGCATCCATTCTACACCATTAGACATAAAACGATGTTTGGGAGTGTTCCGGGGCATTTTGCAAACCTTCGACATGTAAAAAAATGCAAAACTTGAGTTTTGGGTCTGAATGCACTATTTCGGGGTACCGAAGTTGCAAAAATAGTTTCGTAACAAAAGCATCCATTCTACACCATTATACCTAAAACGATGTTTGGGAGTGTTCCTGAGCATTTCACAAACCTTCGGCGTGTAAAATGATGCAAAACTTGTGTTTGGAGCCTGAATGCGCTATTTCGGGGCTCCGAAGGTGCGATAATGGTTTCTCAACAAAAGCATCCATTCTACACCATTAGAACTTAAACGATGTTTGGGAGTGTTTCTTAGCATTTCGCAAACCTTCAGCCTGTTAAAGGATGCAAAACTTGTGTTTCAGGCATGAATGCACTATTTCGAGGTACCAAAATTGTGCAACTGGTTTTGCAACAAAATATTCTGCTCCATTAGATACAAAACGATGTTTGGGAGAGTTTCTGAGTATTTCATAAACTTTTGGTGTGTAAAAAGATGCAAAACTTATGTTTGGCGCCTGAATCCGCTACTTCGGGGTACCGAAGCTGCGAAGATGGTTTCGTAACAAAAGCATCCTAAAACGATGTTTGGGAGTGTTTCTGAGCATTTCGCAAACCTTCGGCATGTAAAAAGATGCAAAACATGTGTTTGGGGTGTGAATGCGGTATTTCGAGGCACCGAAGCTGCGAAAATGGTTCCGCAACAGAAGCATCCATTATATACCATTAGACCTAAAATGAAGTTTGGGAGTGTTCCGGGGCATTTTGCAAACCTTCGACATGTAAAAAATTGCAAAACATGAGTTTCGGGTCTGAATGCACTATTTCGGAGTACCGAAGTTGCGAAAACGGTTTCGCAACAAAAGCATCCATTCTACACCATTAGACCTAAAACGATGTTTGGGTGTGTTCCGGAGCATTTCGCAAACATTCAGAATATAAAATGATGCAAAACTTGTGTTTCATTCCTGAATGCGCTATTTCGAGGTACCAAAATTGTAAAACTGGTTTTGCAACAAAATATTCTGCTCCATCAGATAGAAAACGATGTTTGGGAGTGTTTCTGAGCATTTCACATCCTTTCAGCATCTAAAACGATGCAAAACGTATGTTTGGTGCCTGAATGCGCTATTTCGGGGCACCGAGCTGCGAAGATGGTTTCACCACAAAAGCATCCATTCTACACCAGTAGACCTAAAGCGATGTTCGGGAGTTTTCTGGAGCATTTCACAAACCTTCGGTATGTAAAAAGATGTAAAACTTGTGTTTCGGGTCTGAATGCATTATTTCGGGGTATCGTAGTTGCAAAAAATGGTTTCGTAACAAAAGCATCCATTCTACACCATTAGACATAAAACGATGTTTGGGAGTGTTCCGGGGCATTTTGCAAACCTTCGACATGTAAAAAAATGCAAAACTTGAGTTTTGGGTCTGAATGCACTATTTCGGGGTACCGAAGTTGCAAAAATAGTTTCGTAACAAAAGCATCCATTCTACACCATTATACCTAAAACGATGTTTGGGAGTGTTCCTGGGCATTTTGCAAACCTTCGGCATGTAAAAAGATGCAAAACTTGAGTTTCGGGTCTGAATGCATTATTTCGGGGTACCCAAGTTGCGAAAATGGTTTCGCAACAAAAGGATTCATCCTACACCATTAGACCGAAAATGATGTTCGGGAGTGTTTCTGAGCATTTCACAAACCTTCGGCGTGTAAAATGATGCAAAACTTGTGTTTGGAGCCTGAATGCGCTATTTCGGGGCTCCGAAGGTGCGATAATGGTTTCTCAACAAAAGCATCCATTCTACACTATTAGAACTTAAACGATGTTTGGGAGTGTTTCTTAGCATTTCGCAAACCTTCGGCCTGTTAAAGGATGCAAAACTTGTGTTTCAGGCATGAATGCACTATTTCGAGGTACCAAAATTGTGCAACTGGTTTTGCAACAAAATATTCTGCTCCATTAGATACAAAACGATGTTTGGGAGAGTTTCTGAGTATTTCATAAACTTTTGGTGTGTAAAAAGATGCAAAACTTATGTTTGGCGCCTGAATCCGCTACTTCGGCGTACCGAAGCTGCGAAGATGGTTTCGTAACAAAAGCATCCTAAAACGATGTTTGGGAGTGTTTCTGAGCATTTCGGAAACCTTCGGCATGTAAAAAGATGCAAAACATGTGTTTGGGGTGTGAATGCGGTATTTCGAGGCACCGAAGCTGCGAAAATGGTTCCGCAACAGAAGCATCCATTATACACCATTAGACCTAAAATGAAGTTTGGGAGTGTTCCGGGGCATTTTGCAAACCTTCGACATGTAAAAAATTGCAAAACATGAGTTTCGGGTCTGAATGCACTATTTCGGAGTACCGAAGTTGCGAAAACGGTTTCGCAACAAAAGCATCCATTCTACACAATTAGACCTAAAACGATGTTTGGGAGTGTTCCGGAGCATTTCACATCCTTTCAGCATCTAAAACGATGCAAAACGTATGTTTGGTGCCTGAATGCGCTATTTCGGGGCACCGAGCTGCGAAGATGGTTTCACCACAAAAGCATCCACTCTACACCAGTAGACCTAAAGCGATGTTCGGGAGTTTTCTGGAGCATTTCACAAACCTTCGGTATGTAAAAAGATGTAAAACTTGTGCTTCGGGTCTGAATGCATTATTTCGGGGTATCGTAGTTGCAAAAAATGGTTTCATAACAAAAGCATCCATTCTACACCATTAGACATAAAACGATGTTTGGGAGTGTTCCGGGGCATTTTGCAAACCTTCGACATGTAAAAAAATGCAAAACTTGAGTTTTGGGTCTGAATGCACTATTTCGGGGTACCGAAGTTGCAAAAATAGTTTCGTAACAAAAGCATCCATTCTACACCATTATACCTAAAATGATGTTTGGGAGTGTTCCTGAGCATTTCACAAACCTTCGGCGTGTAAAATGATGCAAAACTTGTGTTTGGAGCCTGAATGCGCTATTTCGGGGCTCCGAAGGTGCGATAATGGTTTCTCAACAAAAGCATCCATTCTACACCATTAGAACTTAAACGATGTTTGGGAGTGTTTCTTAGCATTTCGCAAACCTTCAGCCTGTTAAAGGATGCAAAACTTGTGTTTCAGGCATGAATGCACTATTTTGAGGTACCAAAATTGTGCAACTGGTTTTGCAACAAAATATTCTGCTCCATTAGATACAAAACGATGTTTGGGAGAGTTTCTGAGTATTTCATAAACTTTTGGTGTGTAAAAAGATGCAAAACTTATGTTTGACGCCTGAATCCGCTACTTCGGCGTACCGAAGCTGCGAAGATGGTTTCGTAACAAAAGCATCCTAAAACGATGTTTGGCAGTGTTTCTGAGCATTTCGCAAACCTTCGGCATGTAAAAAGATGCAAAACATGTGTTTGGGGTGTGAATGTGGTATTTCGAGGCACCGAAGCTGCGAAAATGGTTCCGCAACAGAAGCATCCATTATACACCATTAGACCTAAAATGAAGTTTGGGAGTGTTCCGGGGCATTTTGCAAACCTTCGACATGTAAAAAATTGCAAAACATGAGTTTCGGGTCTGAATGCACTATTTCGGAGTACCGAAGTTGCGAAAATGGTTTCGCAACAAAAGCATCCATTCTACACCATTAGACCTAAAACGATGTTTGGGAGTGTTCCGGAGCATTTCGCAAACATTCAGAATATAAAATGATGCAAAACTTGTGTTTCATTCCTGAATGCGCTATTTCGTGGTACCAAAATTGTGAAACTGGTTTTGCAACAAAATATTCTGCTCCATCAGATAGAAAACGATGTTTGGGAGTGTTTCTGAGCATTTCACATCCTTTCAGCATCTAAAACGATGCAAAACGTATGTTTGGTGCCTGAATGCGCTATTTCGGGGCACCGAGCTGCGAAGATGCTTTCACCACAAAAGCATCCATTCTACACCAGTAGACCTAAAGCGATGTTCGGGAGTTTTCTGGAGCATTTCACAAACCTTCGGTGTGTAAAAAGATGTAAAACTTGTGTTTCGGGTCTGAATGCATTATTTCGGGGTATCGTAGTTGCAAAAAATGGTTTCGTAACAAAAGCATCCATTCTACAACATTAGACATAAAACGATGTTTGGGAGTGTTCCGGGGCATTTTGCAAACCTTCGACATGTAAAAAAATGCAAAACATGAGTTTTGGGTCTGAATGCACTATTTCGGGGTACCGAAGTTGCAAAAATAGTTTCGTAACAAAAGCATCCATTCTACACCATTAGACATAAAATGATGTTTGGGAGTGTTCCGGGGCATTTTGCAAACCTTCGACATGTAAAAAAATGCAAAACTTGAGTTTTGGGTCTGAATGCACTATTTCGGGGTACCGAAGTTGCAAAAATAGTTTCGTAACAAAAGCATCCATTCTACACCATTATACCTAAAACGATGTTTGGGAGTGTTCCTGGGCATTTTGCAAACCTTCGGCATCTAAAAGATGCAAAACTTGAGTTTCGGGTCTGAATGCATTATTTCGGGGTACCCAAGTTGCGAAAATGGTTTCGCAACAAAAGGATTCATTCTACACCATTAGACCGAAAATGATGTTCGGGAGTGTTTCTGAGCATTTCACAAACCTTCGGCGTGTAAAATGATGCAAAACTTGTGTTTGGAGCCTGAATGCGCTATTTCGGGGCTCCGAAGGTGCGATAATGGTTTCTCAACAAAAGCATCCATTCTACACCATTAGAACTTAAACGATGTTTGGGAGTGTTTCTTAGCATTTCGCAAACCTTCGGCCTGTTAAAGGATGCAAAACTTGTGTTTCAGGCATGAATGCACTATTTCGAGGTACCAAAATTGTGCAACTGGTTTTGCAACAAAATATTCTGCTCCATTAGATACAAAACGATGTTTGGGAGAGTTTCTGAGTATTTCATAAACTTTTGGTGTGTAAAAAGATGCAAAACTTATGTTTGGCGCCTGAATCCGCTACTTCGGCGTACCGAAGCTGCGAAGATGGTTTCGTAACAAAAGCATCCTAAAACGATGTTTGGCAGTGTTTCTGAGCATTTCGGAAACCTTCGGCATGTAAAAAGATGCAAAACATGTGTTTGGGGTGTGAATGCGGTATTTCGAGGCACCGAAGCTGCGAAAATGGTTCCGCAACAGAAGCATCCATTATACACCATTAGACCTAAAATGAAGTTTGGGAGTGTTCCGGGGCATTTTGCAAACCTTCGACATGTAAAAAATTGCAAAACATGAGTTTCGGGTCTGAATGCACTATTTCGGAGTACCGAAGTTGCGAAAATGGTTTCGCAACAAAAGCATCCATTCTACACCATTAGACCTAAAACGATGTTTGGGAGTGTTCCGGAGCATTTCGCAAACATTCAGAATATAAAATGATGCAAAACTTGTGTTTCATTCCTGAATGCGCTATTTCGAGGTACCAAAATTGTGAAACTGGTTTTGCAACAAAATATTCTGCTCCATCAGATAGAAAACGATGTTTGGGAGTGTTTCTGAGCATTTCACATCCTTTCAGCATCTAAAACGATGCAAAACGTATGTTTGGTGCCTGAATGCGCTATTTCGGGGCACCGAGCTGCGAAGATGCTTTCACCACAAAAGCATCCATTCTACACCAGTAGACCTAAAGCGATGTTCGGGAGTATTCTGGAGCATTTCACAAACCTTCGGTATGTAAAAAGATGTAAAACTTGTGTTTCGGGTCTGAATGCATTATTTCGGGCTATCGTAGTTGCAAAAAATGGTTTCGTAACAAAAGCATCCATTCTACACCATTAGACATAAAACGATGTTTGGGAGTGTTCCGGGGCATTTTGCAAACCTTCGACATGTAAAAAAATGCAAAACTTGAGTTTTGGGTCTGAATGCACTATTTCGGGGTACCGAAGTTGCAAAAATAGTTTCGTAACAAAAGCATCCATTCTACACCATTAGACATAAAACGATGTTTGGGAGTGTTCCGGGGCATTTTGCAAACCTTCGACATGTAAAAAAATGCAAAACTTGAGTTTTGGGTCTGAATGCACTATTTCGGGGTACCGAAGTTGCAAAAATAGTTTCGTAACAAAAGCATCCATTCTACACCAATATACCTAAAACGATGTTTGGGAGTGTTCCTGGGCATTTTGCAAACCTTCGGCATGTAAAAAGATGCAAAACTTGAGTTTCGGGTCTGAATGCATTATTTCGGGGTACCCAAGTTGCGAAAATGGTTTCGCAACAAAAGGATTCATTCTACACCATTAGACCGAAAATAATGTTCGGCAGTGTTTCTGAGCATTTCACAAACCTTCGGCGTGTAAAATGATGCAAAACTTGTGTTTGGAGCCTGAATGCGCTATTTCGGGGCTCCGAAGGTGCGATAATGGTTTCTCAACAAAAGCATCCATTCTACACCATTAGAACTTAAACGATGTTTGGGAGTGTTTCTTAGCATTTCGCAAACCTTCGGCCTGTTAAAGGATGCAAAACTTGTGTTTCAGGCATGAATGCACTATTTCGAGGTACCAAAATTGTGCAACTGGTTTTGCAACAAAATATTCTGCTCCATTAGATACAAAACGATGTTTGGGAGAGTTTCTGAGTATTTCATAAACTTTTGGTGTGTAAAAAGATGCAAAACTTATGTTTGGCGCCTGAATCCGCTACTTCGGCGTACCGAAGCTGCGAAGATGGTTTCGTAACAAAAGCATCCTAAAACGATGTTTGGGAGTGTTTCTGAGCATTTCGGAAACCTTCGGCATGTAAAAAGATGCAAAACATGTGTTTGGGGTGTGAATGCGGTATTTCGAGGCACCGAAGCTGCGAAAATGGTTCCGCAACAGAAGCATCCATTATGCACCATTAGACCTAAAATGAAGTTTGGGAGTGTTCCGGGGCATTTTGCAAACCTTCGACATGTAAAAAATTGCAAAACATGAGTTTCGGGTCTGAATGCACTATTTCGGAGTACCGAAGTTGCGAAAACGGTTTCGCAACAAAAGCATCCATTCTACACCATTAGACTTAAAACGATGTTTGGGAGTGTTCCGGAGCATTTCGCAAACATTCAGAATATAAAATGATGCAAAACTTTTGTTTCATTCCTGAATGCGCTATTTCGAGGTACCAAAATTGTGAAACTGGTTTTGCAACAAAATATTTTGCTCCATCAGATAGAAAACGATGTTTGGGAGTGTTTCTGAGCATTTCACATCCTTTCAGCATCTAAAACGATGCAAAACGTATGTTTGGTGCCTAAATGCGCTATTTCGGGGCACCGAGCTGCGAAGATGCTTTCACCACAAAAGCATCCATTCTACACCAGTAGACCTAAAGCGATGTTCGGGAGTTTTCTGGAGCATTTCACAAACCTTCGGTATGTAAAAAGATGTAAAACTTGTGTTTCGGGTCTGAATGCATTATTTCGGGGTATCGTAGTTGCAAAAATAGTTTCGTAACAAAAGCATCCATTCTACACCATTAGACATAAAACGATGTTTGGGAGTGTTCCGGGGCATTTTGCAAACCTTCGACATGTAAAAAAATGCAAAACTTGAGTTTTCGGTCTGAATGCACTATTTCAGGGTACCGAAGTTGCAAAAATAGTTTCGTAACAAAAGCATCCATTCTACACCATTATACCTAAAACGATGTTTGGGAGTGTTCCTGGGCATTTTGCAAACCTTCGGCATGTAAAAAGATGCAAAACTTAAGTTTCGGGTCTGAATGCATTATTTCGGGGTACCCAAGTTGCGAAAATGGTTTCGCAACAAAAGGATTCATTCTACACCATTAGACCGAAAATGATGTTCGGGAGTGTTTCTGAGCATTTCACAAACCTTCGGCGTGTAAAATGATGCAAAACTTGTGTTTGGAGCCTGAATGCGCTATTTCGGGGCTCCGAAGGTGCGATAATGGTTTCTCAACAAAAGCATCCATTCTACACCATTAGAACTTAAACGATGTTTGGGAGTGTTTCTTACCATTTCGCAAACCTTCGGCCTGTTAAAGGATGCAAAACTTGTGTTTCAGGCATGAATGCACTATTTCGATGTACCAAAATTGTGCAACTGGTTTTGCAACAAAATATTCTGCTCCATTAGATACAAAACGATGTTTGGGAGAGTTTCTGAGTATTTCATAAACTTTTGGTGT
The DNA here is from genome assembly GCA_036936925.1 of Cenchrus fungigraminus. Taxonomy (NCBI): domain Eukaryota; kingdom Viridiplantae; phylum Streptophyta; class Magnoliopsida; order Poales; family Poaceae; genus Cenchrus; species Cenchrus fungigraminus. Next base: position 84,447,858 of record CM072779.1, on the reverse strand, counting down.
GTAAAAAGATGCAAAACTTATGTTTGGCGCCTGAATCCGCTACTTCGGCGTACCGAAGCTGCGAAGATGGTTTCGTAACAAAAGCATCCTAAAACGATGTTTGGGAGTGTTTCTGAGCATTTCGGAAACCTTCGCTATGTAAAAAGATGCAAAACATGTGTTTGGGGTGTGAATGCGGTATTTCGAGGCACCGAAGCTGCGAAAATGGTTCCGCAACAGAAGCATCCATTATACACCATTAGACCTAAAATGAAGTTTGGGAGTGTTCCGGGGCATTTTGCAAACCTTCGACATGTAAAAAATTGCAAAACATGAGTTTCGGGTCTGAATGCACTATTTCGGAGTACCGAAGTTGCGAAAACGTTTTCGCAACAAAAGCATCCATTCTACACCATTAGACCTAAAACGATGTTTGGGAGTGTTCCGGAGCATTTCGCAAACATTCAGAATATAAAATGATGCAAAACTTGTGTTTCATTCCTGAATGCGCTATTTCGAGGTACCAAAATTGTGAAACTGGTTTTGCAACAAAATATTCTGCTCCATCAGATAGAAAACGATGTTTGGGAGTGTTTCTGAGCATTTCACATCCTTTCAGCATCTAAAACGATGCAAAACGTATGTTTGGTGCCTGAATGCGCTATTTCGTGGCACCGAGCTGCGAAGATGGTTTCACCACAAAAGCATCCATTCTACACCAGTAGACCTAAAGCGATGTTCGGGAGTTTTCTGGAGCATTTCACAAACCTTCGGTATGTAAAAAGATGTAAAACTTGTGTTTCGGGTCTGAATGCATTATTTCGGGGTATCGTAGTTGCAAAAAATGGTTTCGTAATAAAAGCATCCATTCTACACCATTAGACATAAAACGATGTTTGGGAGTGTTCCGGGGCATTTTGCAAACCTTCGACATGTAAAAAAATGCAAAACTTGAGTTTTGGGTCTGAATGCACTATTTCGGGGTACCGAAGTTGCAAAAATAGTTTCGTAACAAAAGCATCCATTCTACACCATTATACCTAAAACGATGTTTGGGAGTGTTCCGGAGCATTTCGCAAACATTCAGAATATAAAATGATGCAAAACTTGTGTTTCATTCCTGAATGCGCTATTTCGAGGTACCAAAATTGTGAAACTGATTTTGCAACAAAATATTCTGCTCCATCAGATAGAAAACGATGTTTGGGAGTGTTTCTGAGCATTTCACATCCTTTCAGCATCTAAAACAATGCAAAACGTATGTTTGGTGCCTGAATGCGCTATTTCGGGGCACCGAGCTGCGAAGATGCTTTCACCACAAAAGCATCCATTCTACACCAGTAGACCTAAAGCGATGTTCGGGAGTTTTCTGGAGCATTTCACAAACCTTCGGTATGTAAAAAGATGTAAAACTTGTGTTTCGGGTCTGAATGCATTATTTCGGGGTATCGTAGTTGCAAAAAATGGTTTCATAACAAAAGCATCCATTCTACACCATTAGACATAAAACGATGTTTGGGAGTGTTCCGGGGCATTTTGCAAACCTTCGACATGTAAAAAAATGCAAAACTTGAGTTTTGGGTCTGAATGCACTATTTCGGGGTACCGAAGTTGCAAAAATAGTTTCGTAACAAAAGCATCCATTCTACACCATTAGACATAAAACGATGTTTGGGAGTGTTCCGGGGCATTTTGCAAACCTTCGACATGTAAAAAAATGCAAAACTTGAGTTTTGGGTCTGAATGCACTATTTCGGGGTACCGAAGTTGCAAAAATAGTTTCGTAACAAAAGCATCCATTCTACACCATTATACCTAAAACGATGTTTGGGAGTGTTCCTGGGCATTTTGCAAACCTTCGGCATGTAAAAAGATGCAAAACTTGAGTTTCGGGTCTGAATGCATTATTTCGGGGTACCCAAGTTGCGAAAATGGTTTCGCAACAAAAGGATTCATTCTACACCATTAGACCGAAAATGATGTTCGGGAGTGTTTCTGAGCATTTCACAAACCTTCGGCGTGTAAAATGATGCAAAACTTGTGTTTGGAGCCTGAATGCGCTATTTCGGGGCTCCGAAGGTGCGATAATGGTTTCTCAACAAAAGCATCCATTCTACACCATTAGAACTTAAACGATGTTTGGGAGTGTTTCTTAGCATTTCGCAAACCTTCGGCCTGTTAAAGGATGCAAAACTTGTGTTTCAGGCATGAATGCACTATTTCGAGGTACCAAAATTGTGCAACTGGTTTTGCAACAAAATATTCTGCTCCATTAGATACAAAACGATGTTTGGGAGAGTTTCTGAGTATTCCATAAACTTTTGGTGTGTAAAAAGATGCAAAACTTATGTTTGGCGCCTGAATCCGCTACTTCGGCGTACCGAAGCTGCGAAGATGGTTTCGTAACAAAAGCATCCTAAAACGATGTTTGGGAGTGTTTCTGAGCATTTCGGAAACCTTCGGCATGTAAAAAGATGCAAAACATGTGTTTGGGGTGTGAATGCGGTATTTCGAGGCACCGAAGCTGCGAAAATGGTTCCGCAATAGAAGCATCCATTATACACCATTAGACCTAAAATGAAGTTTGGGAGTGTTCCGGGGCATTTTGCAAACCTTCGACATGTAAAAAATTGCAAAACATGAGTTTCAGGTCTGAATGCACTATTTCGGAGTACCGAAGTTGCGAAAACGGTTTCGCAACAAAAGCATCCATTCTACACCATTAGACTTAAAACGATGTTTGGGAGTGTTCCAGAGCATTTCGCAAACATTCAGAATATAAAATGACGCAAAACTTGTGTTTCATTCCTGAATGCGCTATTTCGAGGTACCAAAATTGTGAAACTGGTTTTGCAACAAAATATTCTGCTCCATCAGATAGAAAACGATGTTTGGGAGTGTTTCTGAGCATTTCACATCCTTTCAGCATCTAAAACGATGCAAAACGTATGTTTGGTGCCTAAATGCGCTATTACGGGGCACCGAGCTGCGAAGATGCTTTCACCACAAAAGCATCCATTCTACACCAGTAGACCTAAAGCGATGTTCGGGAGTTTTCTGGAGCATTTCACAAACCTTCGGTATGTAAAAAGATGTAAAACTTGTGTTTCGGGTCTGAATGCATTATTTCGGGGTATCGTAGTTGCAAAAATAGTTTCGTAACAAAAGCATCCATTCTACACCATTAGACATAAAACGATGTTTGGGAGTGTTCCGGGGCATTTTGCAAACCTTCGACATGTAAAAAAATGCAAAACTTGAGTTTTCGGTCTGAATGCACTATTTCAGGGTACCGAAGTTGCAAAAATAGTTTCGTAACAAAAGCATCCATTCTACACCATTATACCTAAAACGATGTTTGGGAGTGTTCCTGGGCATTTTGCAAACCTTCGGCATGTAAAAAGATGCAAAACTTAAGTTTCGGGTCTGAATGCATTATTTCGGGGTACCCAAGTTGCGAAAATGGTTTCGCAACAAAAGGATTCATTCTACACCATTAGACCGAAAATGATGTTCGGGAGTGTTTCTGAGCATTTCACAAACCTTCGGCGTGTAAAATGATGCAAAACTTGTGTTTGGAGCCTGAATGCGCTATTTCGGGGCTCCGAAGGTGCGATAATGGTTTCTCAACAAAAGCATCCATTCTACACCATTAGAACTTAAACGATGTTTGGGAGTGTTTCTTACCATTTCGCAAACCTTCGGCCTGTTAAAGGATGCAAAACTTGTGTTTCAGGCATGAATGCACTATTTCGATGTACCAAAATTGTGCAACTGGTTTTGCAACAAAATATTCTGCTCCATTAGATACAAAACGATGTTTGGGAGAGTTTCTGAGTATTTCATAAACTTTTGGTGTGTAAAAAGATGCAAAACTTATGTTTGGCGCCTGAATCCGCTACTTCGGCGTACCGAAGCTGCGAAGATGGTTTCGTAACAAAAGCATCCTAAAACGATGTTTGGGAGTGTTTCTGAGCATTTCGGAAACCTTCACTATGTAAAAAGATGCAAAACATGTGTTTGGGGTGTGAATGCGGTATTTCGAGGCACCGAAGCTGCGAAAATGGTTCCGCAACAAAAGCATCCATTATACACCATTAGACCTAAAATGAAGTTTGGGAGTGTTCCGGGGCATTTTGCAAACCTTCGACATGTAAAAAATTGCAAAACATGAGTTTCGGGTCTGAATGCACTATTTCGGAGTACCGAAGTTGCGAAAACGGTTTCGCAACAAAAGCATCCATTCTACACCATTAGACCTAAAACGATGTTTGGGAGTGTTCCGGAGCATTTCGCAAACAGTCAGAATATAAAATGATGCAAAACTTGTGTTTCATTCCTGAATGCGCTATTTCGAGGTACCAAAATTGTGAAACTGGTTTCGCAACAAAATATTCTGCTCCATCAGATAGAAAACGATGTTTGGGAGTGTTTCTGAGCATTTCACATCCTTTCAGCATCTAAAACGATGCAAAACGTATGTTTGGTGCCTGAATGCGCTATTTCGTGGCACCGAGCTGCGAAGATGGTTTCACCACAAAAGCATCCATTCTACACCAGTAGACCTAAAGCGATGTTCGGGAGTTTTCTGGAGCATTTCACAAACCTTCGGTATGTAAAAAGATGTAAAACTTGTGTTTCGGGTCTGAATGCATTATTTCGGGGTATCGTAGTTGCAAAAAATGGTTTCGTAATAAAAGCATCCATTCTACACCATTAGACATAAAACGATGTTTGGGAGTGTTCCGGGGCATTTTGCAAACCTTCGACATGTAAAAAAATGCAAAACTTGAGTTTTGGGTCTGAATGCACTATTTCGGGGTACCGAAGTTGCAAAAATAGTTTCGTAACAAAAGCATCCATTCTACACCATTATACCTAAAACGATGTTTGGGAGTGTTCCTGAGCATTTCACAAACCTTCGGCGTGTAAAATGATGCAAAACTTGTGTTTGGAGCCTGAATGCGCTATTTCGGGGCTCCGAAGGTGCGATAATGGTTTCTCAACAAAAGCATCCATTCTACACCATTAGAACTTAAACGATGTTTGGGAGTGTTTCTTAGCATTTCGCAAACCTTCAGCCTGTTAAAGGATGCAAAACTTGTGTTTCAGGCATGAATGCACTATTTCGAGGTACCAAAATTGTGCAACTGGTTTTGCAACAAAATATTCTGCTCCATTAGATACAAAACGATGTTTGGGAGAGTTTCTGAGTATTACATAAACTTTTGGTGTGTAAAAAGATGCAAAACTTATGTTTGACGCCTGAATCCGCTACTTCGGCGTACCGAAGCTGCGAAGATGGTTTCGTAACAAAAGCATCCTAAAACGATGTTTGGCAGTGTTTCTGAGCATTTCGGAAACCTTCGGCATGTAAAAAGATGCAAAACATGTGTTTGGGTGTGTGAATGCGGTATTTCGAGGCACCGAAGCTGCGAAAATGGTTCCGCAACAGAAGCATCCATTATACACCATTAGACCTAAAATGAAGTTTGGGAGTGTTCCGGGGCATTTTGCAAACCTTCGACATGTAAAAAATTGCAAAACATGAGTTTCGGGTCTGAATGCACTATTTCGGAGTACCGAAGTTGCGAAAACGGTTTCGCAACAAAAGCATCCATTCTACACCATTAGACCTAAAACGATGTTTGGGAGTGTTCCGGAGCATTTCGCAAACATTCAGAATATAAAATGATGCAAAACTTGTGTTTCATTCCTGAATGCGCTATTTCGAGGTACCAAAATTGTGAAACTGGTTTTGCAACAAAATATTCTGCTCCATCAGATAGAAAACGATGTTTGGGAGTGTTTCTGAGCATTTCACATCCTTTCAGCATCTAAAACGATGCAAAACGTATGTTTGGTGCCTGAATGCGCTATTTCGTGGCACCGAGCTGCGAAGATGGTTTCACCACAAAAGCATCCATTCTACACCAGTAGACCTAAAGCGATGTTCGGGAGTTTTCTGGAGCATTTCACAAACCTTCGGTATGTAAAAAGATGTAAAACTTGTGTTTCGGGTCTGAATGCATTATTTCGGGGTATCGTAGTTGCAAAAAATGGTTTCGTAACAAAAGCATCCATTCTACACCATTAGACATAAAACGATGTTTGGGAGTGTTCCGGGGCATTTTGCAAACCTTCGACATGTAAAAAAATGCAAAACTTGAGTTTTGGGTCTGAATGCACTATTTCAGGGTACCGAAGTTGCAAAAATAGTTTCGTAACAAAAGCATCCATTCTACACCATTATACCTAAAACGATGTTTGGGAGTGTTCCTGAGCATTTCACAAACCTTCGGCGTGTAAAATGATGCAAAACTTGTGTTTGGAGCCTGAATGCGCTATTTCGGGGCTCCGAAGGTGCGATAATGGTTTCTCAACAAAAGCATCCATTCTACACCATTAGAACTTAAACGATGTTTGGGAGTGTTTCTTAGCATTTCGCAAACCTTCAGCCTGTTAAAGGATGCAAAACTTGTGTTTCAGGCATGAATGCACTATTTCGAGGTACCAAAATTGTGCAACTGGTTTTGCAACAAAATATTCTGCTCCATTAGATACAAAACGATGTTTGGGAGAGTTTCTGAGTATTACATAAACTTTTGGTGTGTAAAAAGATGCAAAACTTATGTTTGACGCCTGAATCCGCTACTTCGGCGTACCGAAGCTGCGAAGATGGTTTCGTAACAAAAGCATCCTAAAACGATGTTTGGCAGTGTTTCTGAGCATTTCGCAAACCTTCGGCATGTAAAAAGATGCAAAACATGTGTTTGGGGTGTGAATGCGGTATTTCGAGGCACCGAAGCTGCGAAAATGGTTCCGCAACAGAAGCATCCATTATACTCCATTAGACCTAAAATGAAGTTTGGGAGTGTTCCGGGGCATTTTGCAAACCTTCGACATGTAAAAAATTGCAAAACATGAGTTTCGGGTCTGAATGCACTATTTCGGAGTACCGAAGTTGCGAAAACGGTTTCGCAACAAAAGCATCCATTCTACACCATTAGACCTAAAACGATGTTTGGGAGTGTTCCGGAGCATTTCGCAAACATTCAGAATATAAAATGATGCAAAACTTGTGTTTCATTCCTGAATGCGCTATTTCGAGGTACCAAAATTGTGAAACTGGTTTTGCAACAAAATATTCTGCTCCATCAGATAGAAAACGATGTTTGGGAGTGTTTCTGAGCATTTCACATCCTTTCAGCATCTAAAACGATGCAAAACGTATGTTTGGTGCCTGAATGCGCTATTTCGGGGCACCGAGCTGCGAAGATGGTTTCACCACAAAAGCATCCATTCTACACCAGTAGACCTAAAGCGATGTTCGGGAGTTTTCTGGAGCATTTCACAAACCTTCGGTATGTAAAAAGATGTAAAACTTGTGTTTCGGGTCTGAATGCATTATTTTGGGGTATCGTAGTTGCAAAAAATGGTTTCGTAAGAAAAGCATCCATTCTACACCATTAGACATAAAACGATGTTTGGGAGTGTTCCGGGGCATTTTGCAAACCTTCGACATGTAAAAAAATGCAAAACTTGAGTTTTGGGTCTGAATGCACTATTTCGGGGTACCGAAGTTGCAAAAATAGTTTCGTACCAAAAGCATCCATTCTACACCATTATACCTAAAACGATGTTTGGGAGTGTTCCTGGGCATTTTGCAAACCTTCGGCATGTAAAAAGATGCAAAACTTGAGTTTCGGGTCTGAATGCATTATTTCGGGGTACCCAAGTTGCGAAAATGGTTTCGCAACAAAAGGATTCATTCTACACCATTAGACCGAAAATGATGTTCGGGAGTGTTTCTGAGCATTTCACAAACCTTCGGCGTGTAAAATGATGCAAAACTTGTGTTTGGAGCCAGAATGTGCTATTTCGGGGCTCCGAAGGTGCGATAATGGTTTCTCAACAAAAGCATCCATTCTGCACCATTAGAACTTAAACGATGTTTGGGAGTGTTTCTTAGCATTTCGCAAACCTTCGGCCTGTTAAAGGATGCAAAACTTGTGTTTCAGGCATGAATGCACTATTTCGAGGTACCAAAATTGTGCAACTGGTTTTGCAACAAAATATTCTGCTCCATTAGATACAAAACGATGTTTGGGAGAGTTTCTGAGTATTTCATAAACTTTTGGTGTGTAAAAAGATGCAAAACTTATGTTTGACGCCTGAATCCGCTACTTCGGCGTACCGAAGCTGCGAAGATGGTTTTGTAACAAAAGCATCCTAAAACGATGTTTGGGAGTGTTTCTGAGCATTTCGGAAACCTTCGGCATGTAAAAAGATGCAAAACATGTGTTTGGGGTGTGAATGCGGTATTTCGAGGCACCGAAGCTGCGAAAATGGTTCCGCAACAGAAGCATCCATTATACACCATTAGACCTAAAATGAAGTTTGGGAGTGTTCCGGGGCATTTTGCAAACCTTCGACATGTAAAAAATTGCAAAACATGAGTTTCGGGTCTGAATGCACTATTTCGGAGTACCGAAGTTGCGAAAACGGTTTCGCAACAAAAGCATCCATTCTACACCATTAGACCTAAAACGATGTTTGGGAGTGTTCCGGAGCATTTCGCAAATATTCAGAATATAAAATGATACAAAACTTGTGTTTCATTCCTGAATGCGCTATTTCGAGGTACCAAAATTGTGAAACTGGTTTTGCAATTAAATATTCTACTCCATCAGATAGAAAACGATGTTTGGGAGTGTTTCTGAGCATTTCACATCCTTTCAGCATCTAAAACGATGCAAAACGTATGTTTGGTGCCTGAATGCGCTATTTCGGGGCACCGAGCTGCGAAGATGCTTTCACCACAAAAGCATCCATTCTACACCAGTAGACCTAAAGGGATGTTCGGGAGTTTTCTGGAGCATTTCACAAACCTTCGGTATGTAAAAAGATGTAAAACTTGTGTTTCGGGTCTGAATGCATTATTTCGGGGTATCGTAGTTGCAAAAATGGTTTCGTAACAAAAGCATCCATTCTACACCATTAGACATAAAATGATGTTTGGGAGTGTTCCGGGGCATTTTGCAAACCTTCGACATGTAAAAAAATGCAAAACTTGAGTTTTGGGTCTGAATGCACTATTTCGGGGTACCGAAGTTGCAAAAATAGTTTCGTAACAAAAGCATCCATTCTACACCATTATACCTAAAACGATGTTTGGGAGTGTTCCTGGGCATTTTGCAAACCTTCGGCATGTAAAAAGATGCAAAACTTGAGTTTCGGGTCTGAATGCATTAATTCGGGGTACCCAAGTTGCGAAAATGGTTTCGCAACAAAAGGATTCATTCTACACCATTAGACCGAAAATGATGTTCAGGAGTGTTTCTGAGCATTTCACAAACCTTCGGCGTGTAAAATGATGCAAAACTTGTGTTTGGAGCCTGAATGCGCTATTTCGGTGCTCCGAAGGTGCGATTATGGTTTCTCAACAAAAGCATCCATTCTGCACCATTAAAACTTAAACGATGTTTGGGAGAGTTTCTTAGCATTTCGCAAACCTTCGGCCTGTTAAAGGATGCAAAACTTGTGTTTCAGGCATGAATGCACTATTTCGAGGTACTAAAGTTGTGTAACTGGTTTTGCAACAAAATATTCTGCTCCATTAGATACAAAACGATGTTTGGGAGAGATTCTGAGTATTTCATAAACTTTTGGTGTGTAAAAAGATGCAAAACTTATGTTTGACGCCTGAATCCGCTACTTCGGGGTACCGAAGCTGCGAAGATGGTTTCGTAACAAAAGCATCCTAAAACGATGTTTAGGAGTGTTTCTGAGCATTTCGCAAACCTTCGGCATGTAAAAAGATGCAAAACATGTGTTTGGGGTGTGAATGCGGTATTTCGAGGCACCGAAGCTGCGAAAATGGTTCCGCAACAGAAGCATCCATTATGCACCATTAGACCTAAAATGAAGTTTGGGAGTGTTCCGGGGCATTTTGCAAACCTTCGACATGTAAAAAATTGCAAAACATGAGTTTCGAGTCTGAATGCACTATTTCGGAGTACCGAAGTTGCGAAAACAGTTTCGCAACAAAAGCATCCATTCTACACCATTAGACCTAAAACGATGTTTGGGAGTGTTCCGGAGCATTTCGCAAACATTCAGAATATAAAATGATGCAAAACTTGTGTTTCATTCCTGAATGCGCTATTTCGAGGTACCAAAATTGTGAAACTGGTTTTGCAACAAAATATTCTGCTCCATCAGATAGAAAACGATGTTTGGGAGTGTTTCTGAGCATTTCACATCCTTTCAGCATCTAAAACGATGCAAAACGTATGTTTGGTGCCTGAATGCGCTATTTCGGGGCACCGAGCTGCGAAGATGCTTTCACCACAAAAGCATCCATTCTACACCAGTAGACCTAAAGCGATGTTCGGGAGTTTTCTGGAGCATTTCACGAACCTTCGGTATGTAAAAAGATGTAAAACTTATGTTTCGGGTCTGAATGCATTATTTCGGGCTATCGTAGTTGCCAAAATGGTTTCGTTACAAAAGCATCCATTCTACACGATTAGACATAAAACGATGTTTGGGAGTGTTCCGGGGCATTTTGCAAACCTTCGACATGTAAAAAAATGCAAAACTTGAGTTTTGGGTCTGAATGCACTATTTCGGGGTACCGAAGTTGCAAAAATAGTTTCGTAACAAAAGCATCCATTCTACACCATTATACCTAAAACGATGTTTGGGAGTGTTCCTGGGCATTTTGCAAACCTTCGGCTTGTAAAAAGATGCAAAACTTGAGTTTCGGGTCTGAATGCATTATTTCGGGGTACCCAAGTTGCGAAAATGGTTTCGCAACAAAAGGATTCATTCTACACCATTAGACCGAAAATGATGTTCGGGAGTGTTTCTGAGCATTTCACAAACCTTCGGCGTGTAAAATGATGCAAAACTTGTGTTTGGAGCCTGAATGCGCTATTTCGGGGCTCCGAAGGTGCGATAATGGTTTCTCAACAAAAGCATCCATTCTGCACCATTAGAACTTAAACGATGTTTGGGAGTGTTTCTTAGCATTTCGCAAACCTTCGGCCTGTTAAAGGATGCAAAACTTGTGTTTCAGGCATGAATGCACTATTTCGAGGTACCAAAATTGTGCAACTGGTTTTGCAACAAAATATTCTGCTCCATTAGATACAAAACGATGTTTGGGAGAGTTTCTGAGTATTTCATAAACTTTTGGTGTGTAAAAAGATGCAAAACTTATGTTTGGCGCCAGAATCCGCTACTTCGGGGTACCGAAGCTGCGAAGATGGTTTCGTAACAAAAGCATCCTAAAACGATGTTTGGCAGTGTTTCTGAGCATTTCGCAAACCTTCGGCATGTAAAAAGATGCAAAACATGTGTTTGGGGTGTGAATGCGGTATTTCGAGGCACCGAAGCTGGGAAAATGGTTCCGCAACAGAAGCATCCATTATGCACCATTAGACCTAAAATGAAGTTTGGCAGTGTTCCGGGGCATTTTGCAAACCTTCGACATGTAAAAAATTGCAAAACATGAGTTTCGGGTCTGAATGCACTATTTCGGAGTACCGAAGTTGCGAAAACGGTTTCGCAACAAAAACATCCATTCTACACCATTAGACCTAAAACGATGTTTGGGAGTGTTCCGGAGCATTTCGCAAACATTCAGAATATAAAATGATGCAAAACTTGTGTTTCATTCTTGAATGCGCTATTTCGAGGTACCAAAATTGTGAAACTGGTTTTGCAACAAAATATTCTGCTCCATCAGATAGAAAACGATGTTTGGGAGTGTTTCTGAGCATTTCACATCCTTTCAGCATCTAAAACGATGCAAAACGTATGTTTGGTGCCTGAATGCGCTATTTCAGGGCACCGAGCTGCGAAGATGCTTTCACCACAAAAGCATGCATTCTACACCAGTAGACCTAAAGCGATGTTCGGGAGTTTTCTGGAGCATTTCACAAACCTTCGGTATGTAAAAAGATGTAAAACTTGTGTTTCGGGTCTGAATGCATTATTTCGGGGTATCGTAGTTGCAAAAATGGGTTCGTAACAAAAGCATCCATTCTACACCATTAGACATAAATCGATGTTTGGGAGTGTTCCGGGGCATTTTGCAAACCTTCGACTTGTAAAAGAATGCAAAACTTGAGTTTTGGGTCTGAATGCACTATTTCGGGGTACCGAAGTTGCAAAAATAGTTTCGTAACAAAAGCATCCATTCTACACCATTATACCTAAAACGATGTTTGGGAGTGTTCCTGGGCATTTTGCTAACCTTCGGCATGTAAAAAGATGCAAAACTTGAGTTTCGGGTCTGAATGCATTATTTCGGGGTACCCAAGTTGCGAAAATGGTTTCGCAACAAAAGGATTCATTCTACACCATTAGACCGAAAATGATGTTCGGGAGTGTTTCTGAGCATTTCACAAACCTTCGGCGTGTAAAATGATGCAAAACTTGTGTTTGGAGCCTGAATGCGCTATTTCGAGGCTCTGAAGGTGCGCTAATGGTTTCTCAACAAAAGCATCCATTCTGCACCATTAGAACTTAAACGATGTTTGGGAGTGTTTCTTAGCATTTCGCAAACCTTCGGCCTGTTAAAGGATGCAAAACTTGTGTTTCAGGCATGAATGCACTATTTCGAGGTACCAAAATTGTGCAACTGGTTTTGCAACAAAATATTCTGCTCCATTAGATACAAAACGATGTTTGGGAGAGTTTCTGAGTATTTCATAAACTTTTGGTGTGTAAAAAGATGCAAAACTTATGTTTGGCGCCTGAATCCGCTACTTCGGGGTACCGAAGCTGCGAAGATGGTTTCGTAACAAAAGCATCCTAAAACGATGTTTGGCAGTGTTTCTGAGCATTTCGCAAACCTTCGGCATGTAAAAAGATGCAAAATATGTGTTTGGGGTGTGAATGCGGTATTTCGAGGCACCGAAGCTGCGAAAATGGTTCCGCAACAGAAGCATCCATTATACACCATTAGACCTAAAATGAAGTTTGGGAGTGTTCCGGGGCATTTTGCAAACCTTCGACATGCAAAAAATTGCAAAACATGAGTTTCGGGTCTGAATGCACTATTTCGGAGTACCGAAGTTGCGAAAACGGTTTCGCAACAAAAGCATCCATTCTACACCATTAGACCTAAAACGATGTTTGGGAGTGTTCCGGAGCATTTCGCAAACATTCAGAATATAAAATGATGCAAAACTTGTGTTTCATTCCTGAATGCGCTATTTCGAGGTACCAAAATTGTGAAACTGGTTTTGCAACAAAATATTCTGCTCCATCAGATAGAAAACGATGTTTGGGAGTGTTTCTGAGCATTTCACATCCTTTCAGCATCTAAAACGATGCAAAACGTATGTTTGGTGCCAGAATGCGCTATTTCGGGGCACCGAGCTGCGAAGATGCTTTCACCACAAAAGCATGCATTCTACACCAGTAGACCTAAAGCGATGTTCGGGAGTTTTCTGGAGTATTTCACAAACCTTCGGTATGTAAAAAGATGTAAAACTTGTGTTTCGGGTCTGAATGCATTATTTCGGGGTATCGTAGTTGCAAAAATGGGTTCGTAACAAAAGCATCCATTCTACACCATTAGACATAAAACGATGTTTGGGAGTGTTCCGGGGCATTTTGCAAACCTTCGACATGTAAAAAAATGCAAAACTTGAGTTTTGGGTCTGAATGCACTATTTCGGGGTACCGAAGTTGCAAAAATAGTTTCGTAACAAAAGCATCCATTCTACACCATTATACCTAAAACGATGTTTGGGAGTGTTCCTGGGCATTTTGCAAACCTTCGGCATGTAAAAAGATGCAAAACTTGAGTTTCGGGTCTGAATGCATTATTTCGGGGTACCCAAGTTGCGAAAATGGTTTCGCAACAAAAGGATTCATTCTACACCATTAGACCGAAAATGATGTTCGGGAGTGTTTCTGAGCATTTCACAAACCTTCGGCGTGTAAAATGATGCAAAACTTGTGTTTGGAGCCTGAATGCGCTATTTCGAGGCTCCGAAGGTGCGCTAATGGTTTCTCAACAAAAGCATCCATTCTGCACCATTAGAACTTAAACGATGTTTGGGAGTGTTTCTTAGCATTTCGCAAACCTTCGGCCTGTTAAAGGATGCAAAACTTGTGTTTCAGGCATGAATGCACTATTTCGAGGTACCAAAATTGTGCAACTGGTTTTGCAACAAAATATTCTGCTCCATTAGATACAAAACGATGTTTGGGAGAGTTTCTGAGTATTTCATAAACTTTTGGTGTGTAAAAAGATGCAAAACTTATGTTTGGCGCCTGAATCCGCTACTTCGGGGTACCGAAGCTGCGAAGATGGTTTCGTAACAAAAGCATCCTAAAACGATGTTTGGCAGTGTTTCTGAGCATTTCGCAAACCTTCGGCATGTAAAAAGATGCAAAATATGTGTTTGGGGTGTGAATGCGGTATTTCGAGGCACCGAAGCTGCGAAAATGGTTCCGCAACAGAAGCATCCATTATACACCATTAGACCTAAAATGAAGTTTGGGAGTGTTCCGGGGCATTTTGCAAACCTTCGACATGCAAAAAATTGCAAAACATGAGTTTCGGGTCTGAATGCACTATTTCGGAGTACCGAAGTTGCGAAAACGGTTTCGCAACAAAAGCATCCATTCTACACCATTAGACCTAAAACGATGTTTGGGAGTGTTCCGGAGCATTTCGCAAACATTCAGAATATAAAATGATGCAAAACTTGTGTTTCATTCCTGAATGCGCTATTTCGAGGTACCAAAATTGTGAAACTGGTTTTGCAACAAAATATTCTGCTCCATCAGATAGAAAACGATGTTTGGGAGTGTTTCTGAGCATTTCACATCCTTTCAGCATCTAAAACGATGCAAAACGTATGTTTGGTGCCTGAATGCGCTATTTCGGGGCACCGAGCTGCGAAGATGCTTTCACCACAAAAGCATGCATTCTACACCAGTAGACCTAAAGCGATGTTCGGGAGTTTTCTGGAGTATTTCACAAACCTTCGGTATGTAAAAAGATGTAAAACTTGTGTTTCGGGTCTGAATGCATTATTTCGGGGTATCGTAGTTGCAAAAATGGGTTCGTAACAAAAGCATCCATTCTACACCATTAGACATAAAACGATGTTTGGGAGTGTTCCGGGGCATTTTGCAAACCTTCGACATGTAAAAAAATGCAAAACTTGAGTTTTGGGTCTGAATGCACTATTTCGGGGTACCGAAGTTGCAAAAATAGTTTCGTAACAAAAGCATCCATTCTACACCATTATACCTAAAACGATGTTTGGGAGTGTTCCTGGGCATTTTGCAAACCTTCGGCATGTAAAAAGATGCAAAACTTGAGTTTCGGGTCTGAATGCATTATTTCGGGGTACCCAAGTTGCGAAAATGGTTTCGCAACAAAAGGATTCATTCTACACCATTAGACCGAAAATGATGTTCGGGAGTGTTTCTGAGCATTTCACAAACCTTCGCCATGTAAAATGATGCAAAACTTGTGTTTGGAGCCTGAATGCGCTATTTCGGGGCTCCGAAGGTGCCATAATGGTTTCTCAACAAAAGCATCCATTCTGCACCATTAGAACTTAAACAATGTTTGGGAGTGTTTCTTAGCATTTCGCAAACCTTCGGCCTGTTAAAGGATGCAAAACTTGTGTTTCAGGCATGAATGCACTATTTCGAGGTACCAAAATTGTGCAACTGGTTTTGCAACAAAATATTCTGCTCCATTAGATACAAAACGATGTTTGGGAGAGTTTCTGAGTATTTCATAAACTTTTGGTGTGTAAAAAGATGCAAAACTTATGTTTGGCGCCTGAATCCGCTACTTCGGGGTACCGAAGCTGCGAAGATGGTTTCGTAACAAAAGCATCCTAAAACGATGTTTGGGAGTGTTTCTGAGCATTTCGCAAACCTTCGGCATGTAAAAAGATGCAAAACATGTGTTTGGGGTGTGAATGCGGTATTTCGAGGCACCGAAGCTGCGAAAATGGTTCCGCAACAGAAGCATCCATTATACACCATTAGACCTAAAATGAAGTTTGGGAGTGTTCCGGGGCATTTTGCAAACCTTCGACATGCAAAAAATTGCAAAACATGAGTTTCGGGTCTGAATGCACTATTTCGGTGTACCGAAGTTGCGAAAACGGTTTCGCAACAAAAGCATCCATTCTACACCATTAGACCTAAAACGATGTTTGGGAGTGTTCCGGAGCATTTCGCAAATATTCAGAATATAAAATGATGCAAAACTTGTGTTTCATTCCTGAATGCGCTATTTCGAGGTACCAAAATTGTGAAACTGGTTTTGCAACAAAATATTCTGCTCCATCAGATAGAAAACGATGTTTGGGAGTGTTTCTGAGCATTTCACATCCTTTCAGCATCTAAAACGATGCAAAACGTATGTTTGGTGCCTGAATGCGCTATTTCGGGGCACCGAGCTGCGAAGATGCTTTCACCACAAAAGCATGCATTCTACACCAGTAGACCTAAAGCGATGTTCGGGAGTTTTCTGGAGTATTTCACAAACCTTCGGTATGTAAAAAGATGTAAAACTTGTGTTTCGGGTCTGAATGCATTATTTCGGGGTATCGTAGTTGCAAAAATGGGTTCGTAACAAAAGCATCCATTCTACACCATTAGACATAAAACGATGTTTGGGAGTGTTCCGGGGCATTTTGCAAACCTTCGACATGTAAAAAAATGCAAAACTTGAGTTTTGGGTCTGAATGCACTATTTCGGGGTACCGAAGTTGCAAAAATAGTTTCGTAACAAAAGCATCCATTCTACACCATTATACCTAAAACGATGTTTGGGAGTGTTCCTGGGCATTTTGCAAACCTTCGGCATGTAAAAAGATGCAAAACTTGAGTTTCGGGTCTGAATGCATTATTTCGGGGTACCCAAGTTGCGAAAATGGTTTCGCAACAAAAGGATTCATTCTACACCATTAGACCGAAAATGATGTTTGGGAGTGTTTCTGAGCATTTCACAAACCTTCGCCATGTAAAATGATGCAAAACTTGTGTTTGGAGCCTGAATGCGCTATTTCGGGGCTCCGAAGGTGCGATAATGGTTTCTCAACAAAAGCATCCATTCTGCACCATTAGAACTTAAACAATGTTTGGGAGTGTTTCTTAGCATTTCGCAAACCTTCGGCCTGTTAAAGGATGCAAAACTTGTGTTTCAGGCATGAATGCACTATTTCGAGGTACCAAAATTGTGCAACTGGTTTTGCAACAAAATATTCTGCTCCATTAGATACAAAACGATGTTTGGGAGAGTTTCTGAGTATTTCATAAACTTTTGGTGTGTAAAAAGATGCAAAACTTATGTTTGGCGCCTGAATCCGCTACTTCGGGGTACCGAAGCTGCGAAGATGGTTTCGTAACGAAAGCATCCTAAAACGAAGTTTGGGAGTGTTTCTGAGCATTTCGCAAACCTTCGGCATGTAAAAAGATGCAAAACATGTGTTTGGGGTGTGAATGCGGTATTTCGAGGCACCGAAGCTGCGAAAATGGTTCCGCAACAGAAGCATCCATTATACACCATTAGACCTAAAATGAAGTTTGGGAGTGTTCCGGGGCATTTTGCAAACCTTCGACATGCAAAAAATTGCAAAACATGAGTTTCGGGTCTGAATGCACTATTTCGGAGTACCGAAGTTGCGAAAACGGTTTCGCAACAAAAGCATCCATTCTACACCATTAGACCTAAAACGATGTTTGGGAGTGTTCCGGAGCATTTCGCAAACATTCAGAATATAAAATGATGCAAAACTTGTGTTTCATTCCTGAATGCGCTATTTCGAGGTAGCAAAATTGTGAAACTGGTTTTGCAACAAAATATTCTGCTCCATCAGATAGAAAACGATGTTTGGGAGTGTTTCTGAGCATTTCACATCCTTTCAGCATCTAAAACGATGCAAAACGTATGTTTGGTGCCTGAATACGCTATTTCGGGGCACCGAGCTGCGAAGATGCTTTCACCACAAAAGCATGCATTCTACACCAGTAGACCTAAAGCGATGTTCGGGAGTTTTCTGGAGTATTTCACAAACCTTCGGTATGTAAAAAGATGTAAAACTTGTGTTTCGGGTCTGAATGCATTATTTCGGGGTATCGTAGTTGCAAAAATGGGTTCGTAACAAAAGCATCCATTCTACACCATTAGACATAAAACGATGTTTGGGAGTGTTCCGGGGCATTTTGCAAACCTTCGACATGTAAAAAAAATGCAAAACTTGAGTTTTGGGTCTGAATGCACTATTTCGGGGTACCGAAGTTGCAAAAATAGTTTCGTAACAAAAGCATCCATTCTACACCATTATACCTAAAACGATGTTTGGGAGTGTTCCTGGGCATTTTGCAAACCTTCGGCATGTAAAAAGATGCAAAACTTGAGTTTCGGGTCTGAATGCATTATTTCGGGGTACCCAAGTTGCGAAAATGGTTTCGCAACAAAAGGATTCATTCTACACCATTAGACCGAAAATGATGTTTGGGAGTGTTTCTGAGCATTTCACAAACCTTCGCCATGTAAAATGATGCAAAACTTGTGTTTGGAGCCTGAATGCGCTATTTCGGGGCTCCGAAGGTGCGATAATGGTTTCTCAACAAAAGCATCCATTCTACACCATTAGAACTTAAACAATGTTTGGGAGTGTTTCTTAGCATTTCGCAAACCTTCGGCCTGTTAAAGGATGCAAAACTTGTGTTTCAGGCATGAATGCACTATTTCGATGTACCAAAATTGTGCAACTGGTTTTGCAACAAAATATTCTGCTCCATTAGATACAAAACGATGTTTGGGAGAGTTTCTGAGTATTTCATAAACTTTTGGTGTGTAAAAAGATGCAAAACTTATGTTTGGCGCCTGAATCCGCTACTTCGGGGTACCGAAGCTGCGAAGATGGTTTCGTAACAAAAGCATCCTAAAACGATGTTTGGGAGTGTTTCTGAGCATTTCGCAAACCTTCGGCATGTAAAAAGATGCAAAACATGTGTTTGGGGTGTGAATGCGGTATTTCGAGGCACCGAAGCTGCGAAAATGGTTCCGCAACAGAAGCATCCATTATACACCATTAGACCTAAAATGAAGTTTGGGAGTGTTCCGGGGCATTTTGCAAACCTTCAACATGCAAAAAATTGCAAAACATGAGTTTCGGGTCTGAATGCACTATTTCGGAGTACCGAAGTTGCGAAAACGGTTTCGCAATAAAAGCATCCATTCTACACCATTAGACCTAAAACGATATTTGGGAGTGTTCCGGAGCATTTCGCAAACATTCAGAATATAAAATGATGCAAAACTTGTGTTTCATTCCTGAATGCGCTATTTCGAGGTACCAAAATTGTGAAACTGGTTTTGCAACAAAATATTCTGCTCCATCAGATAGAAAACGATGTTTGGGAGTGTTTCTGAGCATTTCACATCCTTTCAGCATCTAAAACGATGCAAAACGTATGTTTGGTGCCTGAATGCGCTATTTCGGGGCACCGAGCTGCGAAGATGCTTTCACCACAAAAGCATGCATTCTACACCAGTAGACCTAAAGCGATGTTCGCGAGTTTTCTGGAGTATTTCACAAACCTTCGGTATGTAAAAAGATGTAAAACTTGTGTTTCGGGTCTGAATGCATTATTTCGGGGTATCGTAGTTGCAAAAATGGGTTCGTAACAAAAGCATCCATTCTACACCATTAGACATAAAACGATGTTTGGGAGTGTTCCGGGGCATTTTGCAAACCTTCGACATGTAAAAAAATGCAAAACTTGAGTTTTGGGTCTGAATGCACTATTTCGGGGTACCGAAGTTGCAAAAATAGTTTCGTAACAAAAGCATCCATTCTACACCATTATACCTAAAACGATGTTTGGGAGTGTTCCTGGGCATTTTGCAAACCTTCGGCATGTAAAAAGATGCAAAACTTGAGTTTCGGGTCTGAATGCATTATTTCGGGGTACCCAAGTTGCGAAAATGGTTTCGCAACAAAAGGTTTCATTCTACACCATTAGACCGAAAATGATGTTTGGGAGTGTTTCTGAGCATTTCACAAACCTTCGCCATGTAAAATGATGCAAAACTTGTGTTTGGAGCCTGAATGCGCTATTTCGGGGCTCCGAAGGTGCGATAATGGTTTCTCAACAAAAGCATCCATTCTGCACCATTAGAACTTAAACAATGTTTGGGAGTGTTTCTTAGCATTTCGCAAACCTTCGGCCTGTTAAAGGATGCAAAACTTGTGTTTCAGGCATGAATGCACTATTTCGATGTACCAAAATTGTGCAACTGGTTTTGCAACAAAATATTCTGCTCCATTAGATACAAAACGATGTTTGGGAGAGTTTCTGAGTATTTCATAAACTTTTGGTGTGTAAAAAGATGCAAAACTTATGTTTGGCGCCTGAATCCGCTACTTCGGGGTACCGAAGCTGCGAAGATGGTTTCGTAACAAAAGCATCCTAAAACGATGTTTGGGAGTGTTTCTGAGCATTTCGCAAACCTTCGGCATGTAAAAAGATGCAAAACATGTGTTTGGGGTGTGAATGCGGTATTTCGAGGCACCGAAGCTGCGAAAATGGTTCCGCAACAGAAGCATCCATTATACACCATTAGACCTAAAATGAAGTTTGGGAGTGTTCCGGGGCATTTTGCAAACCTTCGACATGCAAAAAATTGCAAAACATGAGTTTCGGGTCTGAATGCACTATTTCGGAGTACCGAAGTTGCGAAAACGGTTTCGCAACAAAAGCATCCATTCTACACCATTAGACCTAAAACGATGTTTGGGAGTGTTCCGGAGCATTTCGCAAACATTCAGAATATAAAATGATGCAAAACTTGTGTTTCATTCCTGAATGCGCTATTTCGAGGTACCAAAATTGTGAAACTGGTTTTGCAACAAAATATTCTGCTCCATCAGATAGAAAACGATGTTTGGGAGTGTTTCTGAGCATTTCACATCCTTTCAGCATCTAAAACGATGCAAAACGTATGTTTGGTGCCTGAATGCGCTATTTCGGGGCACCGAGCTGCGAAGATGCTTTCACCACAAAAGCATGCATTCTACACCAGTAGACCTAAAGCGATGTTCGGGAGTTTTCTGGAGTATTTCACAAACCTTCGGTATGTAAAAAGATGTAAAACTTGTGTTTCGGGTCTGAATGCATTATTTCGGGGTATCGTAGTTGCAAAAATGGGTTCGTAACAAAAGCATCCATTCTACACCATTAGACATAAAACGATGTTTGGGAGTGTTCCGGGGCATTTTGCAAACCTTCGACATGTAAAAAAATGCAAAACTTGAGTTTTGGGTCTGAATGCACTATTTCGGGGTACCGAAGTTGCAAAAATAGTTTCGTAACAAAAGCATCCATTCTACACCATTATACCTAAAACGATGTTTGGGAGTGTTCCTGGGCATTTTGCAAACCTTCGGCATGTAAAAAGATGCAAAACTTGAGTTTCGGGTCTGAATGCATTATTTCGGGGTACCCAAGTTGCGAAAATGGTTTCGCAACAAAAGGATTCATTCTACACCATTAGACCGAAAATGATGTTTGGGAGTGTTTCTGAGCATTTCACAAACCTTCGCCATGTAAAATGATGCAAAACTTGTGTTTGGAGCCTGAATGCGCTATTTCGGGGCTCCGAAGGTGCGATAATGGTTTCTCAACAAAAGCATCCATTCTGCACCATTAGAACTTAAACAATGTTTGGGAGTGTTTCTTAGCATTTCGCAAACCTTCGGCCTGTTAAAGGATGCAAAACTTGTGTTTCAGGCATGAATGCACTATTTCGATGTACCAAAATTGTGCAACTGGTTTTGCAACAAAATATTCTGCTCCATTAGATACAAAACGATGTTTGGGACAGTTTCTGAGTATTTCATAAACTTTTGGTGTGTAAAAAGATGCAAAACTTATGTCTGGCGTCTGAATCCGCTACTTCGGGGTACCGAAGCTGCGAAGATGGTTTCGTAACAAAAGCATCCTAAAACGATGTTTGGCAGTGTTTCTGAGCATTTCGCAAACCTTCGGCATGTAAAAAGATGCAAAACATGTGTTTGGGGTGTGAATGCGGTATTTCGAGGCACCGAAGCTGCGAAAATGGTTCCGCAACAGAAGCATCCATTATACACCATTAGACCTAAAATGAAGTTTGGGAGTGTTCCGGGGCATTTTGCAAACCTTCGACATGCAAAAAATTGCAAAACATGAGTTTCGGGTCTGAATGCACTATTTCGGAGTACCGAAGTTGCGAAAACGGTTTCGCAACAAAAGCATCCATTCTACACCATTAGACCTAAAACGATGTTTGGGAGTGTTCCGGAGCATTTCGCAAACATTCAGAATATAAAATGATGCAAAACTTGTGTTTCATTCCTGAATGCGCTATTTCGAGGTACCAAAATTGTGAAACTGGTTTTGCAACAAAATATTCTGCTCCATCAGATAGAAAACGATGTTTGGGAGTGTTTCTGAGCATTTCACATCCTTTCAGCATCTAAAACGATGCAAAACGTATGTTTGGTGCCTGAATGCGCTATTTCGGGGCACCGAGCTGCGAAGATGCTTTCACCACAAAAGCATGCATTCTACACCAGTAGACCTAAAGCGATGTTCGGGAGTTTTCTGGAGTATTTCACAAACCTTCGGTATGTAAAAAGATGTAAAACTTGTGTTTCGGGTCTGAATGCATTATTTCGGGGTATCGTAGTTGCAAAAATGGGTTCGTAACAAAAGCATCCATTCTACACCATTAGACATAAAACGATGTTTGGGAGTGTTCCGGGGCATTTTGCAAACCTTCGACATGTAAAAAAATGCAAAACTTGAGTTTTGTGTCTGAATGCACTATTTCGGGGTACCGAAGTTGCAAAAATAGTTTCGTAACAAAAGCATCCATTCTACACCATTATACCTAAAACGATGTTTGGGAGTGTTCCTGGGCATTTTGCAAACCTTCGGCATGTAAAAAGATGCAAAACTTGAGTTTCGGGTCTGAATGCATTATTTCGGGGTACCCAAGTTGCGAAAATGGTTTCGCAACAAAAGGATTCATTCTACACCATTAGACCAAAAATGATGTTCGGGAGTGTTTCTGAGCATTTCACAAACCTTCGGCGTGTAAAATTATGCAAAACTTGTGTTTGGAGCCTGAATGCGCTATTTCGGGGCTCCGAAGGTGCGATAATGGTTTCTCAACAAAAGCATCCATTCTACACCATTAGACCTAAAATGATGTTTGGGAGTGTTCCGGGGCATTTCGCAAACATTCAGAATATAAAATGATGCAAAACTTGTGTTTCATTCCTGAATGCGCTATTTCGAGGTACCAAAATTGTGAAACTGGTTTTGCAACAAAATATTCTGCTCCATCAGATAGAAAACGATGTTTGGGAGTGTTTCTGAGCATTTCACATCCTTTCAGCATCTAAAACGATGCAAAACGTATGTTTGGTGCCTGAATGCGCTATTTCGGGGCACCGAGCTGCGAAGATGCTTTCACCACAAAAGCATGCATTCTACACCAGTAGACCTAAAGCGATGTTCGGGAGTTTTCTGGAGTATTTCACAAACCTTCGGTATGTAAAAAGATGTAAAACTTGTGTTTCGGGTCTGAATGCATTATTTCGGGGTATCGTAGTTGCAAAAATGGGTTCGTAACAAAAGCATCCATTCTACACCATTAGACATAAAACGATGTTTGGGAGTGTTCCGGGGCATTTTGCAAACCTTCGACATGTAAAAAAATGCAAAACTTGAGTTTTGTGTCTGAATGCACTATTTCGGGGTACCGAAGTTGCAAAAATAGTTTCGTAACAAAAGCATCCATTCTACACCATTATACCTAAAACGATGTTTGGGAGTGTTCCTGGGCATTTTGCAAACCTTCGGCATGTAAAAAGATGCAAAACTTGAGTTTCGGGTCTGAATGCATTATTTCGGGGTACCCAAGTTGCGAAAATGGTTTCGCAACAAAAGGATTCATTCTACACCATTAGACCGAAAATGATGTTTGGGAGTGTTTCTGAGCATTTCACAAACCTTCGCCATGTAAAATGATGCAAAACTTGTGTTTGGAGCCTGAATGCGCTATTTCGGGGCTCCGAAGGTGCGATAATGGTTTCTCAACAAAAGCATCCATTCTGCACCATTAGAACTTAAACAATGTTTGGGAGTGTTTCTTAGCATTTCGCAAACCTTCGGCCTGTTAAAGGATGCAAAACTTGTGTTTCAGGCATGAATGCACTATTTCGATGTACCAAAATTGTGCAACTGGTTTTGCAACAAAATATTCTGCTCCATTAGATACAAAACGATGTTTGGGACAGTTTCTGAGTATTTCATAAACTTTTGGTGTGTAAAAAGATGCAAAACTTATGTCTGGCGTCTGAATCCGCTACTTCGGGGTACCGAAGCTGCGAAGATGGTTTCGTAACAAAAGCATCCTAAAACGATGTTTGGCAGTGTTTCTGAGCATTTCGCAAACCTTCGGCATGTAAAAAGATGCAAAACATGTGTTTGGGGTGTGAATGCGGTATTTCGAGGCACCGAAGCTGCGAAAATGGTTCCGCAACAGAAGCATCCATTATACACCATTAGACCTAAAATGAAGTTTGGGAGTGTTCCGGGGCATTTTGCAAACCTTCGACATGCAAAAAATTGCAAAACATGAGTTTCGGGTCTGAATGCACTATTTCGGAGTACCGAAGTTGCGAAAACGGTTTCGCAACAAAAGCATCCATTCTACACCATTAGACCTAAAACGATGTTTGGGAGTGTTCCGGAGCATTTCGCAAACATTCAGAATATAAAATGATGCAAAACTTGTGTTTCATTCCTGAATGCGCTATTTCGAGGTACCAAAATTGTGAAACTGGTTTTGCAACAAAATATTCTGCTCCATCAGATAGAAAATGATGTTTGGGAGTGTTTCTGAGCATTTCACATCCTTTCAGCATCTAAAACGATGCAAAACGTATGTTTGGTGCCTGAATGCGCTATTTCGGGGCACCGAGCTGCGAAGATGGTTTCACCACAAAAGCATCCATTCTACACCAGTAGACCTAAAGCGATGTTCGGGAGTTTTCTGGAGCATTTCACAAACCTTCGGTATGTAAAAAGATGTAAAACTTGTGTTTCGGGTCTGAATGCATTATTTCGGGGTATCGTAGTTGCAAAAATGGTTTCGTAACAAAAGCATCCATTCTACACCATTAGACATAAAACGATGTTTGGGAGTGTTCCGGGGCATTTTGCAAACCTTCGACATGTAAAAAAATGCAAAACTTGAGTCTTGGGTCTGAATGCACTATTTCGGGGTACCGAAGTTGCAAAAATAGTTTCGTTACAAAAGCATCCATTCTACACCATTATACCTAAAACGATGTTTGGGAGTGTTCCTGGGCATTTTGCAAACCTTCGGCATGTAAAAAGATGCAAAACTTGAGTTTCGGGTCTGAATGCATTATTTCGGGGTACCCAAGTTGCGAAAATGGTTTCGCAACAAAAGGATTCATTCTACACCATTAGACCGAAAATGATGTTTGGGAGTGTTTCTGAGCATTTCACAAACCTTCGCCATGTAAAATGATGCAAAACTTGTGTTTGGAGCCTGAATGCGCTATTTCGGGGCTCCGAAGGTGCGATAATGGTTTCTCAACAAAAGCTTCCATTCTGCACCATTAGAACTTAAACAATGTTTGGGAGTGTTTCTTAGCATTTCGCAAACCTTCGGCCTGTTAAAGGATGCAAAACTTGTGTTTCAGGCATGAATGCACTATTTCGAGGTACCAAAATTGTGCAACTGGTTTTGCAACAAAATATTCTGCTCCATTAGATACAAAACGATGTTTGGGACAGTTTCTGAGTATTTCATAAACTTTTGGTGTGTAAAAAGATGCAAAACTTATGTTTGGCGCCTGAATCCGCTACTTCGGGGTACCGAAGCTGCGAAGATGGTTTCGTAACAAAAGCATCCTAAAACGATGTTTGGGAGTGTTTCTGAGCATTTCGCAAACCTTCGGCATGTAAAAAGATGCAAAACATGTGTTTGGGGTGTGAATGCGGTATTTCGAGGCACCGAAGCTGCGAAAATGGTTCCGCAACAGAAGCATCCATTATACACCATTAGACCTAAAATGAAGTTTGGGAGTGTTCCGGGGCATTTTGCAAACCTTCGACATGCAAAAAATTGCAAAACATGAGTTTCGGGTCTGAATGCACTATTTCGGAGTACCGAAGTTGCGAAAACGGTTTCGCAACAAAAGCATCCATTCTACACCATTAGACCTAAAACGATGTTTGGGAGTGTTCCGGAGCATTTCGCAAACATTCAGAATATAAAA
This sequence comes from Cenchrus fungigraminus, assembly GCA_036936925.1. Classification (NCBI taxonomy): domain Eukaryota; kingdom Viridiplantae; phylum Streptophyta; class Magnoliopsida; order Poales; family Poaceae; genus Cenchrus; species Cenchrus fungigraminus. The sequence goes on along the minus strand of CM072779.1, from coordinate 84,421,507 downwards.
TGATGCAAAACTTGTGTTTCATTCCTGAATGCGCTATTTCGAGGTACCAAAATTGTGAAACTGGTTTTGCAACAAAATATTCTGCTCCATCAGATAGAAAACGATGTTTGGGAGTGTTTCTGAGCATTTCACATCCTTTCAGCATCTAAAACGATGCAAAACGTATGTTTGGTGCCTGAATGCGCTATTTCGGGGCACCGATCTGCGAAGATGCTTTCACCACAAAAGCATGCATTCTACACCAGTAGACCTAAAGCGATGTTCGCGAGTTTTCTGGAGTATTTCACAAACCTTCGGTATGTAAAAAGATGTAAAACTTGTGTTTCGGGTCTGAATGCATTATTTCGGGGTATCGTAGTTGCAAAAATGGGTTCGTAACAAAAGCATCCATTCTACACCATTAGACATAAAACGATGTTTGGGAGTGTTCCGGGGCATTTTGCAAACCTTCGACATGTAAAAAAATGCAAAACTTGAGTTTTGGGTCTGAATACACTATTTCGGGGTACCGAAGTTGCAAAAATAGTTTCGTAACAAAAGCATCCATTCTACACCATTATACCTAAAACGATGTTTGGGAGTGTTCCTGGGCATTTTGCAAACCTTCGGCATGTAAAAAGATGCAAAACTTGAGTTTCGGGTCTGAATGCATTATTTCGGGGTACCCAAGTTGCGAAAATGGTTTCGCAACAAAAGGATTCATTCTACACCATTAGACCGAAAATGATGTTTGGGAGTGTTTCTGAGCATTTCACAAACCTTCGGCGTGTAAAATGATGCAAAACTTGTGTTTGGAGCCTGAATGCGCTATTTCGGGGCTCCGAAGGTGCGATAATGGTTTCTCAACAAAAGCATCCATTCTGCACCATTAGAACTTAAACAATGTTTGGGAGTGTTTCTTAGCATTTCGCAAACCTTCGACCTGTTAAAGGATGCAAAACTTGTGTTTCAGGCATGAATGCACTATTTCGATGTACCAAAATTGTGCAACTGGTTTTGCAACAAAATATTCTGCTCCATTAGATACAAAACGATGTTTGGGACAGTTTCTGAGTATTTCATAAACTTTTGGTGTGTAAAAAGATGCAAAACTTATGTTTGGTGTCTGAATCCGCTACTTCGGGGTACCGAAGCTGCGAAGATGGTTTCGTAACAAAAGCATCCTAAAACGATGTTTGGCAGTGTTTCTGAGCATTTCGCAAACCTTCGGCATGTAAAAAGATGCAAAACATGTGTTTGGGGTGTGAATGCGGTATTTCGAGGCACCGAAGCTGCGAAAATGGTTCCGCAACAGAAGCATCTATTATACACCATTAGACCTAAAATGAAGTTTGGGAGTGTTCCGGGGCATTTTGCAAACCTTCGACATGCAAAAAATTGCAAAACATGAGTTTCGGGTCTGAATGCACTATTTCGGAGTACCGAAGTTGCGAAAACGGTTTCGCAACAAAAGCATCCATTCTACACCATTAGACCTAAAACGATGTTTGGGAGTGTTCCGGAGCATTTCGCAAACATTCAGAATATAAAATGATGCAAAACTTGTGTTTCATTCCTGAATGCGCTATTTCGAGGTACCAAAATTGTGAAACTGGTTTTGCAACAAAATATTCTGCTCCATCAGATAGAAAACGATGTTTGGGAGTGTTTCTGAGCATTTCACATCCTTTCAGCATCTAAAACGATGCAAAACGTATGTTTGGTGCCTGAATGCGCTATTTCGGGGCACCGATCTGCGAAGATGCTTTCACCACAAAAGCATGCATTCTACACCAGTAGACCTAAAGCGATGTTCGCGAGTTTTCTGGAGTATTTCACAAACCTTCGGTATGTAAAAAGATGTAAAACTTGTGTTTCGGGTCTGAATGCATTATTTCGGGGTATCGTAGTTGCAAAAATGGGTTCGTAACAAAAGCATCCATTCTACACCATTAGACATAAAACGATGTTTGGGAGTGTTCCGGGGCATTTTGCAAACCTTCGACATGTAAAAAAATGCAAAACTTGAGTTTTGGGTCTGAATACACTATTTCGGGGTACCGAAGTTGCAAAAATAGTTTCGTAACAAAAGCATCCATTCTACACCATTATACCTAAAACGATGTTTGGGAGTGTTCCTGGGCATTTTGCAAACCTTCGGCATGTAAAAAGATGCAAAACTTGAGTTTCGGGTCTGAATGCATTATTTCGGGGTACCCAAGTTGCGAAAATGGTTTCGCAACAAAAGGATTCATTCTACACCATTAGACCGAAAATGATGTTTGGGAGTGTTTCTGAGCATTTCACAAACCTTCGGCGTGTAAAATGATGCAAAACTTGTGTTTGGAGCCTGAATGCGCTATTTCGGGGCTCCGAAGGTGCGATAATGGTTTCTCAACAAAAGCATCCATTCTGCACCATTAGAACTTAAACAATGTTTGGGAGTGTTTCTTAGCATTTCGCAAACCTTCGGCCTGTTAAAGGATGCAAAACTAGTGTTTCAGGCATGAATGCACTATTTCGATGTACCAAAATTGTGCAACTGGTTTTGCAACAAAATATTCTGCTCCATTAGATACAAAACGATGTTTGGGACAGTTTCTGAGTATTTCATAAACTTTTGGTGTGTAAAAAGATGCAAAACTTATGTTTGGCGTCTGAATCCGCTACTTCGGGGTACCGAAGCTGCGAAGATGGTTTCGTAACAAAAGCATCCTAAAACGATGTTTGGCAGTGTTTCTGAGCATTTCGCAAACCTTCGGCATGTAAAAAGATGCAAAACATGTGTTTGGGGTGTGAATGCGGTATTTCGAGGCACCGAAGCTGCGAAAATGGTTCCGCAACAGAAGCATCCATTATACACCATTAGACCTAAAATGAAGTTTGGGAGTGTTCCGGGGCATTTTGCAAACCTTCGACATGCAAAAAATTGCAAAACATGAGTTTCGGGTCTGAATGCACTATTTCGGAGTACCGAAGTTGCGAAAACGGTTTCGCAACAAAAGCATCCATTCTACACCATTAGACCTAAAACGATGTTTGGGAGTGTTCCGGAGCATTTCGCAAACATTCAGAATATAAAATGATGCAAAACTTGTGTTTCATTCCTGAATGCGCTATTTCGAGGTACCAAAATTGTGAAACTGGTTTTGCAACAAAATATTCTGCTCCATCAGATAGAAAATGATGTTTGGGAGTGTTTCTGAGCATTTCACATCCTTTGAGCATCTAAAACGATGCAAAACGTATGTTTGGTGCCTGAATGCGCTATTTCGGGGCACCGAGCTGCGAAGATGGTTTCACCACAAAAGCATCCATTCTACACCAGTAGACCTAAAGCGATGTTCGGGAGTTTTCTGGAGCATTTCACAAACCTTCGGTATGTAAAAAGATGTAAAACTTGTGTTTCGGGTCTGAATGCATTATTTTGGGGTATCGTAGTTGCAAAAATGGTTTCGTAACAAAAGCATCCATTCTACACCATTAGACATAAAACGATGTTTGGGAGTGTTCCGGGGCATTTTGCAAACCTTCGACATGTAAAAAAATGCAAAACTTGAGTCTTGGGTCTGAATGCACTATTTCGGGGTACCGAAGTTGCAAAAATAGTTTCGTTACAAAAGCATCCATTCTACACCATTATACCTAAAACGATGTTTGGGAGTGTTCCTGGGCATTTTGCAAACCTTCGGCATGAAAAAAGATGCAAAACTTGAGTTTCGGGTCTGAATGCATTATTTCGGGGTACCCAAGTTGCGAAAATGGTTACGCAACAAAAGGATTCATTCTACACCATTAGACCGAAAATGATGTTCGCGAGTGTTTCTGAGCATTTCACAAACCTGCGGCGTGTAAAATGATGCAAAACTTGTGTTTGGAGCCTGAATGCGCTATTTCGGGGCTCCGAAGGTGCGATAATGGTTTCTCAACAAAAGCATCCATTCTGCACCATTAGAACTTAAACGATGTTTGGGAGGGTTTCTTAGCATTTCGCAAACCTTCGGCCTGTTAAAGGATGCAAAACTTGTGTTTCAGGCATGAATGCACTATTTCGAGGTACTAAAGTTATGCAACTGGTTTTGCAACAAAATATTCTGCTCCATTAGATACAAAACGATGTTTGGGACAGTTTCTGAGTATTTCATAAACTTTTGGTGTGTAAAAAGATGCAAAACTTATGTTTGGTACCTGAATCCGCTACTTCGGGGTACCGAAGCTGCGAAGATGGTTTCGTAACAAAAGCATCCTAAAACGATGTTTGCGAGTGTTTCTGAGCATTTCGCAAACCTTCGGCATGTAAAAAGATGCAAAACATGTGTTTGGGGGTGTGAATGCGGTATTTCGAGGCACCGAAGCTGCGAAAATGGTTCCGCAACAGAAGCATCCATTATACACCATTAGACCTAAAATGAAGTTTGGGAGTGTTCCGGGGCATTTTGCAAACCTTCGACATGTAAAAAATTGCAAAACATGAGTTTCGGGTCTGAATGCACTATTTCGGAGTACCGAAGTTGCGAAAACGGTTTCGCAACAAAAGCATCCATTCTACACCATTAGACCTAAAACGATGTTTGGGAGTGTTCCGGAGCATTTCGCAAACATTCAGAATATAAAATGATGCAAAACTTGTGTTTCATTCCTGAATGCGCTATTTTGAGGTACCAAAATTGTGAAACTGGTTTTGCAACAAAATATTCTGCTCCATCAGATAGAAAACGATGTTTGGGAGTGTTTCTGAGCATTTCACATCCTTTCAGCATCTAAAACGATGCAAAATGTATGTTTGGTGCCTGAATGCGCTATTTCGGGGCACCAAGCTGCGAAGATGATTTCACCACAGAAGCATCCATTCTACACCAGTAGACCTAAAGCGATGTTCGGGAGTTTTCTGGAGCATTTCACAAACCTTCGGTATGTAAAAAGATGTAAAACTTGTGTTTCGGGTCTGAATGCATTATTTCGGGGTATCATAGTTGCAAAAATTGTTTCGTAACAAAAGCATCCATTCTACACCATTAGACATAAAACGATGTTTGGGAGTGTTCCGGGGCATTTTGCAAACCTTCGACATGTAAAAAAATGCAAAACTTGAGTTTTGGGTCTGAATGCACTATTTCGGGGTACCGAAGTTGCAAAAATAGTTTCGTAACAAAAGCATCCATTCTACACCATTATACCTAAAACGATGTTTGGGAGTGTTCCTGGGCATTTGCAAACCTTCGGCATGTAAAAAGATGCAAAACTTGAGTTTCGGGTCTGAATGCATTATTTCGGGGTACCCAAGTTGCGAAAATGGTTTCGCAACAAAAGGATTCATTCTACACCATTAGACCGAAAATGATGTTCGGGAGTGTTTCTGAGCATTTCACAAACCTTCGGCGTGTAAAATGATGCAAAACTTGTGTTTGGAGCCTGAATGCGCTATTTCGGGGCTCCGAAGGTGCGATAATGGTTTCTCAACAAAAGCATCCATTCTGCACCATTAGAACATAAATGATGTTTGGGAGTGTTTCTTAGCATTTCGCAAACCTTCGTCCTGTTAAAGGATGCAAAACTTGTGTTTCAGGCATGAATGCACTATTTCGAGGTACCAAAATTGTGCAACTGGTTTTGCAACAAAATATTCTGCTCCATTAGATACAAAATTATGTTTGGGAGAGTTTCTGAGTATTTCATAAACTTTTGGTGTGTAAAAAGATGCAAAACTTATGTTTGGCGCCTGAATCCGCTACTTCGGGGTACCGAAGCTGCGAAGATGGTTTCGTAACAAAAGCATCCTAAAACGATGTTTGGGAGTGTTTCTGAGCATTTCGCAAACCTTCGGCATGTAAAAAGATGCAAAACATGTGTTTGGGGGTGTGAATGCGGTATTTCGAGGCACCGAAGCTGCGAAAATGGTTCCGCAACAGAAGCATCCATTATACACCATTAGACCTAAAATGAAGTTTGGGAGTGTTCCGGGGCATTTTGCAAACCTTCGACATGTAAAAAATTGCAAAACATGAGTTTCGGGTCTGAATGCACTATTTCAGAGTACCGAAGTTGCGAAAACGGTTTCGCAACAAAAGCATCCATTCTACACCATTAGACCTAAAACGATGTTTGGGAGTGTTCCGGAGCATTTCGCAAACATTCAGAATATAAAATGATGCAAAACTTGTGTTTCATTCCTGAATGCGCTATTTCGAGGTACCAAAATTGTGAAACTGGTTTTGCAACAAAATATTTTGCTCCATCAAATAGAAAATGATGTTTGAGAGTGTTTCTGAGCATTTCACATACTTTCAGCATCTAAAACGATGCAAAACGTATGTTTGGTGCCTGAATGCGCTATTTCGGGGCACCGAGCTGCGAAGATGGTTTCACAACAAAAGCATCCATTCTGCACCAGTAGACCTAAAGCGATGTTTGGGAGTGTTCTGGAGCATTTCACAAACCTTCGGCATGTAAAAAGTTGTAAAACTTGTGTTTCGGGTCTGAATGCATTATTTCGGGGTACCGTAGTTGCAAAAATGGTTTCGTAACAAAAGCATCCATTCTACACCATTAGACATAAAACGATGTTTGGGAGAGTTCCGGGGCATTTTGCAAACCTTCGACATGTAAAAAAATGCAAAACTTGAGTTTTGGGTCTGAATGCACTATTTCGAGGTACCGAAGTTGCAAAAATAGTTTCGTAACAAAAGTATCCATTCTACACCATTATACCTAAAACGATGTTTGGGAGTGTTCCTGGGCATTTTGCATACCTTCAGCTTGTAAAAAGATGCAAAACTTGAGTTTTGGGTCTGAATGCATTATTTCGGGGTACCCAAGTTGCGAAAATGGTTTCGCAACAAAAGGATTCATTCTACACCATTAGACCGAAAATGATGTTCGGGAGTGTTTCTGAGCATTTCACAAACCTTCGGCGTGTAATAAGATGCAACACTTGTGTTTGGAGCCTGAATGCGCTATTTCAGGGCTCCGAAGCTGCGATAATGGTTTCTCAACAAAAGCATCCATTCTACACCATTAGAACTTAAACGATGTTTGGGAGTGTTTCTTAGCATTTCGCAAACCTTCGGCCTGTTAAAGGATGCAAAACTTGTGTTTCGGGCATGAATGCACTATTTTGAGGTACCAAAGTTGTGCAACTGGTTTTGCAACAAAATATTCTGCTCCATTAGATACAAAACGATGTTTGGGAGAGTTTCTGAGTATTTCATAAACTTTTGGTGTGTAAAAAGATGCAAAATATATGTTTGGCGCCTGAATCCGCTACTTCGGGGTACCGAAGCTGCAAAGATGGTTTCGCAACAAAAGCATCCTAAAATGATGTTTGGGAGTGTTTCTGAGCATTTCGCAAACCTTCGGCATGTAAAAAGATGCAAAACATGTGTTTGGGGTGTGAATGCGGTATTTCGAGGCACCGAAGCTGCGAAAACGGTTTCGCAACAAAAGCATCCATTCTACACCATTAGACCTAAAACGATGTTTGGGAGTGTTCGGAGCATTTCGCAAGCATTCAGAATATAAAATGATGCAAAACTTGTGTTTCATTCCTGAATCCGCTATTTCGAGGTACCAAAATTGTGAAACTGGTTTTGCAACAAAATATTCTGCTCCATCAGATAGAAAACGATGTTTGGGAGTGTTTCTGAGCATTTCACATACTTTCGGCATCTAAAAAGATGCAAAACTTATGTTTGGTGCTTGAATGCGCTATTTCGGGGCACCGAGCTGCGATGATGGTTTCACAACAAAAGCATCCATTCTACACCAGTAGACCTAAAGCGATGTTTGGTAGTGTTCTGGGGCATTTCACAAAGCTTTGGCATGAAAAAGATGTAAAACTTGTGTTTCGTGTCTGAATGCATTATTTCGGGGACCGTAGTTGCAAAAATGGTTTCGTAACAAAAGCATCCATTCTACACCATTAGACATAAAATGATGTTTGGGAGTGTTCCGGGGCATTTTGCAAACCTTCGACATGTAAAAAATGCAAAACTTGAGTTTTGGGTCTGAATGCACTATTTCGGGGTACCGAAGTTGCAAAAATAGTTTCGTTACAAAAGCATCCATTCTACACCATTATACCTAAAACGATGTTTGGGAGTGTTCCTGGGCATTTTGCAAACCTTCGGCATGTAAAAAGATGCAAAACTTGAGTTTCGGGTCTGAATGCATTATTTCGGGGTACCCAAGTTGCGAAAATGGTTTCGCACCAAAAGGATTCATTCTACACCATTAGACCGAAAATGATGTTCGGGAGTGTTTCTGAGCATTTCACAAACCTTCCGCGTGTAAAATGATGCAAAACTTGTGTTTGGAGCCTGAATGCGCTATTTCGGGGCTCCGAAGGTGCGATAATGGTTTCTCAACAAAAGCATCCATTCTACACCATTAGACCTTAAACGATGTTCGGGAGTGTTTCTTAGCATTTCGCAAACCTTCGGCCTGTTAAAGGATGCAAAACTTGTGTTTCAGGCATGAATGCACTATTTCGAGGTACCAAAATTGTGCAACTGGTTTTGCAACAAAATATTCTGCTCCATTAGATACCAAACGATGTTTGGGAGAGTTTCTGAGTATTTCATAAACTTTTGGTGTGTAAAAAGATGCAAAACTTATGTTTGGCGCCTGAATCCGCTACTTCGGGGTACCGAAGCTGCGAAGATGGTTTCGTAGCAAAAGCATCCTAAAACGATGCTTGGGAGTGTTTCTGAGCATTTCGCAAACCTTCGGCATGTAAAAAGATGCAAAACATGTGTTTGGGGTGTGAATGCGGTATTTCGAGGCACCGAAGCTGCGAAAATGGTTCCGCAACAGAAGCATGCATTATACACCATTAGACCTAAAATGAAGTTTGGGAGTGTTCCGGGGCATTTTGCAAACCTTCGACATGTAAAAAATGCAAAACTTGAGTTTTGGGTCTGAATGCACTATTTTGGGGTACCGAAGTTGCAAAAATAGTTTCGTAACAAAAGCATCGATTCTACACCATTATACCTAAAACGATGTTTGGGAGTGTTCCGGGGCATTTTGCAAACCTTCGGCATGTAAAAAGATCCAAAACTTGAGTTTCGGGTCTGAATACATTATTTCGGGGTACCCAAGTTGCGAAAACGGTTTCGCAACAAAAGCATTCATTCTACACCATTAGACCTAAAACGATGTTTGGGAGTGTTTCAGAGCATTTCACAAACCTACGGCGTGTAATAAGATGCAAAACTTGTGTTTGGGGCCTGAATGCGCTATTTCGGGGCTCCGAAGCAGCGATAATGGTTTCTCAACAAAAGCATCCATTCTACAACATTAGACCTTAAATGATGTTTGGGAGTGTTTCTTTGCATTTCGCAAACCTTCGGCCTGTTAAAGGCTGCAAAACTTGTGTTTCGGGCAAGAATGCACTATTTTGAGGTACCAAAATTGTGCAACTGGTTTTGCAACAAAATATTCTGCTCCATTAGATACAAAACGATGTTTGGGAGAGTTTCTGAGTATTTCATAAACTTTTGGGGTGTAAAAAGATGCAAAACTTATGTTTGGCGCCTGAATCCGCTACTTCGGGGTACCGAAGCTGCGAAGATGGTTTCGTAACAAAAGCATCCTAAAACGATGCTTGGGAGTGTTTCTGAGCATTTCACAAACCTTCGGCATGTAAAAAGATGCAAAACATGTGTTTGGGGTGTGAATGCGGTATTTCGAGGCACCGAAGCTGCGAAAATGGTTCCGCAACAGAAGCATCCATTATACACCATTAGACCTAAAATGAAGTTTGGGAGTGCTCCGGGGCATTTTGCAAACCTTCGACATGTAAAAAATTGCAAAACATGTGTTTCGGGTCTGAATGCACTATTTCGGAGTACCGAAGTTGCGAAAATGGTTTCGCAACAAAAGCATCCATTCTACACCATTAGACCTAAAACGATGTTTGGGAGTGTTCCGGAGCATTTCGCAAACATTCAGAATATAAAATGATGCAAAACTTGTGTTTCATTCCTGAATGCGCTATTTCGAGGTACCAAAATTGTGAAACTGGTTTTGCAACAAAATTTTCTGCTCCATCAGATAGAAAACGATGTTTGGGAGTGTTTCTGAGCATTTCACATACTTTCAGCTTCTAAAAAGATGCAAAACTTATGTTTGGTGCCTGAATGCACTATTTCGGGGCACCGAGCTGCGAAGATGGTTCACAACAAAAGCATCCATTCTACACCAGTAGACCTAAAGCAATGTTTGGGAGTGTTCTAGAGCATTTCACAAACCTTCGGCATGAAAAAGATGTAAAACTTGTGTTTCGGGTCTGAATGCATTAGTTCGGGGTACCGTAGTTGCAAAAATGGTTTCGTAACAAAAGCATCCATTCTACACCATTAGACCTAAAACGATGTTTGGGAGTGTTCCGGGGCATTTTGCAAACCTTCGACATGTAAAAAAATGCAAAACTTGAGTTTTGGGTCTCAATGCACTATTTCGGGATGCCGAAGTTGCAAAAATGATTTCGTAACAAAAGCATCCATTCTACACCATTATACCTAAAATGATGTTTGGGAGTGTTCCGGGGCATTTTGCAAACCTTCGTCATCTAAAAAGATGCAAAACTTGAGTTTCGGGTCTGAATGCATTATTTCGGGATACCCAAGTTGCGAAAACGGTTTCGCAACAAAAGCATTCATTCTACACCATTAGACCTAAAACGATGTTCGGGAGAGTTTCTGAGCATTTCACAAACCTTCGGCGTGTAATAAGATGCAAAACTTGTGTTTGGGGCCTGCATGCGCTATTTCGAGGCTCCGAAGCTGCGATAATGGTTTCTCAACAAAAGCATCCATTCTACACCATTAGACCTTCAACGATGTTTGGGAGTGTTGCTTAGCATTTCGCAAACCTTCGGCCTGTTAAAGGATGCAAAACTTGTGTTTCGGGCATGAATGCACTATTTCAAGGTACCAAAATTGTGCAACTGGTTTTGCAACAAAATATTCTGCTCCATTAGATACAAAACGATGTTTGGGAAAGTTTCTGAGTATTTCATAAACTTTTGGTATGTAAAAAGATGCAAAACTTATGTTTGGCGCCTGAATGCGCTACTTCGGGGTACCGAAGCTGCGAAGATGGTTTCGCGACAAAAGCATTCATTATACACCATTAGACCTAAAATGATGTTTGGGAGTGTTTCTGAGCATTTCGCAAACCTTCAGCTTGTAAAAAGATGCAAAACATGTGTTTGGGGTGTGAATGCGTTATTTCGAGGCACCGAAGCTGCGAAAATGGTTTCGCAACAAAAGCATCCATTCTACCCCATTAGACCTAAAATGATGTTTGGGAGTGTTCCGGGGCATTTTGTAAACCTTCGACATGTAAAAAAAATGCAAACCTTGAGTTTCGGGTCTGAATGCACTATTTCGGAGTACCGAAGTTGCGAAAACGGTTTCGCAACAAAAGCATCCATTCTACACCATTAGACCTAAAACGATGTTTGGGAGTGTTCGGAGCATTTAGCAAACATTCAGAATATAAAATGATGCAAAACTTGTGTTTCATTCCTGAATCCGCTATTTCGAGGTACCAAAATTGTGAAACTAGTTTTGCAACAAAAAATTCTGCTCCATCAGATAGAAAATGATGTTTGGGAGTATTTCTGAGCATTTCACATACTTTCAGCATCTAAAAAGGTGCAAAACTTATGTTTGGTGCTTGAATGCGCTATTTCGGGGCACCGAGCTGCGATGATGGTTTCACAACAAAAGCATCCATTCTACACCAGTAGACCTAAAGCGATGTTTGGTAGTGTTCTGGGGCATTTCACAAACCTTTGGCATGAAAAAGATGTAAAACTTGTGTTTCGTGTCTGAATGCATTATTTCGGGGACCGTAGTTGCAAAAATGGTTTCGTAACAAAAGCATCAATTCTACACCATTAGACATAAAATGATGTTTGGGAGTGTTCCGGGGCATTTTGCAAACCTTCGACATGTAAAAAATGCAAAACTTGAGTTTTGGGTCTGAATGCACTATTTTGGGGTACCGAAGTTGCAAAAATAGTTTCGTAACAAAAGCATCCATTCTACACCATTATACCTAAAACGATGTTTGGGAGTGTTCCTGGGCATTTTGCAAACCTTCGGCATGTAAAAAGATGCAAAACTTGAGTTTCGGGTCTGAATGCATTATTTCGGGGTACCCAAGTTGCGAAAATGGTTTCGCAACAAAAGGATTCATTCTACACCATTAGACCAAAAATGATGTTCGGGAGTGTTTCTGAGCATTTCACAAACCTTCGGCGTGTAAAATTATGCAAAACTTGTGTTTGGAGCCTGAATGCGCTATTTCGGGGCTCCGAAGGTGCGATAATGGTTTCTCAACAAAAGCATCCATTCTACACCATTAGACCTTAAACGATGTTTGGGAGTGTTTCTTAGCATTTCGCAAACCTTCGGCCTGTTAAAGGATGCAAAACTTGTGTTTCAGGCATGAATGCACTATTTCGAGGTACCAAAATTGTGCAACTGGTTTTGCAACAAAATATTCTGCTCCATTAGATACAAAACGATGTTTGGGAGAGTTTCTGAGTATTTCATAAACTTTTGGTGTGTAAAAAGATGCAAAACTTATGTTTGGCGCCTGAATCCGCTACTTCGGGGTACCGAAGCTGCGAAGATGGTTTCGTAACAAAAGCATCTATTCTACACCATTAGACATAAAACGATGTTTGGGAGTGTTCCGGGGCATTTTGCAAACCTTCGACATGTAAAAAATGCAAAACATGAGTTTTGGGTCTGAATGCACTATTTCGGGGTACCGAAGTTGCAAAAATGGTTTCGTAACAAAAGCATCTATTCTACACCATTATACCAAAAACGATGTTTGGGAATTATCCGGGGCATTTTGCAAACCTTCGGCTTGTAAAAAGATGCAAAACTTGAGTTTCGGGTCTGAATGCATTATTGGGGTACCCAAGTTGCGAAAATGGTTTCGCAACAAAAGCATTCATTCTACACCATTAGACCTAAAATGATGTTCGGGAGTGTTTCTGAGCATTTCACAAACCATCGGCGTGTAAAAAGATGCAAAACTTGTGTTTGGGGCCCGAATGCGCTATTTCGGGGCTCCGATGCTGCTATAATGGTTTCTCAACAAAAGCATCCATTCTACACCATTAGACCTTAAACTATGTTTGGGAGTGTTTCTTAGCATTTCGCAAACCTTCAGCCTGTTAAAGGATGCAAAACTTGGGTTTCGGGCATGAATGCACTATTTCGAGGTACCAAAATTGTGCAACTGGTTTTGCAACAAAATATTCTGCTCCATTAGATACAAAATGATGTTTGGGAGAGTTTCTGAGTATTTCATAAACTTTTGGTATGTAAAAAGATGCGAAACTTATGTTTGGTGCCTGAATGCGCTACTTCGGGGTACCGAAGCTGCGAAGATGGTTTCGCAACAAAAGCATCCATCATACACCAGTAGACCTAAAACGATGTTTGGTAGTGTTTCTGAGCATTTCGCATACCTTCGGCATGTAAAAAGATGCAAAACATGTGTTTGGGGTGTGAATGCTGTATTTTGAGGCACCGAAGCTGCTATAATGGTTTCGCAACAAAAGCATCCATTCTACACCATTAGACCTTAAACTATGTTTGGGAGTGTTTCTTAGCATTTCGCAAACCTTCGGCCTGTTAAAGGATGCGAAACTTGTGTTTCGGGCATGAATGCACTATTTCGAGGTACCAAAATTGTGCAACTGGTTTTGCAACAAAATATTCTGCTCCATTAGATACAAAACGTTGTTTGGGAGAGTTTCTGAGTATTTCATAAACTTTTGGTATGTAAAAAGATGCAAAACTTATGTTTGGCGCCTGAATGCGCTACTTCGGGGTACCGAAGCTGCGAAGATGGTTTCGCGACAAAAGCATCCATTATACACCATTAGACCCAAAACGATGTTTGGAAGTGTTTCTGAGCATTTCGCAAACCTTCGGCATGTAAACAGATGCAAAACATGTGTTAGGGGTGTGAATGCGGTATTTCGAGGCGCCGAAGCTGCGAAAATGGTTTCGCAACAAAAGCATCCATTCTACACCATTAGACCTAAAATGATGTTTGGGAGTGTTCCGGGGCATTTTGTAAACCTTCGACATGTAAAAAAAATGCAAACCTTGAGTCTCGGGTCTGAATGCACTATTTCAGAGTACCGAAGTTGCGAAAACAGTTTCGCAACAAAAGCATCCATTCTACACCATTAGACCTAAAACGATGTTTGGGAGTGTTGCGGAGCATTTCGCAAACATTCAGAATATAAAATGATGCAAAACTTGTGTTTCATTCCTGAATCCGCTATTTCGAGGAACCAAAATTGTGAAACTTGTTTTGCAACAAAATATTCTGCTCCATCAGATAGAAAACGAGGTTTGGGAGTGTTTCTGAGCATTTCACATACTTTCAGCATCTAAAAAGATGCAAAACTTATGTTTGGTGCCTGAATGCGCTATTTCGGGGAACCAAGCTGCGAAGATGGTTTCATAACAAAAGCATCCATTCTATACCAGTATACCTAAAGCGATGTTTGGGAGTGTTCTGGGGCATTTCACAAACCTTCGGCATGAAAAAGATGTAAAACTTGTGTTTCGAGTCTGAATGCATTATTTCGGGGAACGTAGTTGCAAAAATGGTTTCGTAACAAAAGCATCCATTCTACACCATTAGACATAAAACGATGTTTGGGAGTGTTCCGGGGCATTTTGCAAACCTTCGACATGTAAAAAATGCAAAACATGAATTTTGGGTCTGAGTGCACTATTTCGGGGTACCGAAGTTGCAAAAATGGTTTCGTAACAAAAGTATCCATTCTACTCCATTATACCTAAAACGATGTTTGGGAGTGTTCCGGGGCATTTTGCAAACCTTCGGCATGTAAAAAGATGCAAAACTTGAGTTTCGGGTCTGAATGCATTATTTCGGGGTACCCAAGTTGCGAAAACAGTTTCGCAACAAAAGCATTCATTCTACACCATTAGACCTAAAACGATGTTCGGGAGTGTTTCTGAGCATTTCAGAAACTTCGGCTTGTAATAAGATGCAAAACTTGTGTTTGGGACCTGAATGCGCTATTTCGGGGCTCCGAAGCTGCGATAATGGTTTCTCAACAAAAGCATCCATTCTACACCATTAGACCTTAAACGATGTTTGGGAGTGTTTCTTAGCATTTCGCAAACCTTCGGCCTGTTAAAGGATGCAAAACTTGTGTTTCGGGCATGAATGCACTATTTCGAGGTACCAAAATTGTGCAACTTTTTTTGCAACAAAATATTCTGCTCCATTAGATACAAAATGATGTTTGGGAGAGTTTCTGAGTATTTCATAAACTTTTGGTATGTAAAAAGATGCAAAACTTATGTTTGGGCCTGAATGCTCTACTTCGGGGTACCGAAGCTGCGAAGATGGTTTCGCGATAAAAGCATCCATTATACACCATTAGCCTAAAACGATGTTTGGGAGTGTTTCTGAGCATTTCGCAAACCTTCAGCATGTAAAAAGATGCAAAACATGTGTTTGGGGTGTGAATGCGGTATTTCGAGGAACCAAAAATGGTTTCGCAACAAAAGCATCCATTCTACACCATTAGACCTAAAACGATGTTTGGGAGTGTTCCGGAGCATTTCGCAAACATTCAGAATATAAAATGATGCAAAACTTGTGTTTCATTCCTGAATGCGCTATTTCGTGGTACCAAAATTGTGAAACTGGTTTTGCAACAAAATATTCTGCTCCATCAGATAGAAAACGATGCTTGGGAGTGTTTCTGAGCATTTCACATACTTTCAGCATCTAAAAAGATGCAAAACTTATGTTTGGTGCCTGAATGCGCTATTTCGGGGCACCGAGCTGCGAAGATGGTTTCACAACAA
This sequence comes from Cenchrus fungigraminus, assembly GCA_036936925.1. Classification (NCBI taxonomy): domain Eukaryota; kingdom Viridiplantae; phylum Streptophyta; class Magnoliopsida; order Poales; family Poaceae; genus Cenchrus; species Cenchrus fungigraminus. Next base: position 84,405,635 of record CM072779.1, on the reverse strand, counting down.
ATGCATCCATTCTACACCAGTAGACCTAAAGCGATGTTTGGGAGTGTTCTGTAGCATTTCACAAACCTTCGGCTTGAAAAAGATGTAAAACTTGTGTTTCGGGTCTGAATGCATTATTTCGGGGTACCGTAGCTGCAAAAATGGTTTCGTAACAAAAGCATCCATTCTACACCATTAGACATAAAACGATGTTTGGGAGTGTTCCGGGGCATTTTGCAAACCTTCGACATATAAAAAAATGCAAAACTTGAGTTTTGGGTCTGAATGCACTATTTCGGGCTACCGAAGTTGCAAAAATGGTTTCGTAACAAAAGCATCTATTCTACACCATTATACCTAAAACGATGTTTGGGAGTTATCCGGGGCATTTTGCAAACCTTCAGCTTGTAAAAAGATGCAAACTTGAGTTTTGGGTCTGAATGCATTTTTGGGGTACCCAAGTTGCGAAAACGGTTTCGCAACAAAAGCATTCATTCTACACCATTAGACCTAAAATGATGTTCGGGAGTGTTTCTAAGCATTTCACAAACCATCGGCGTGTAAAAAGATGCAAAACTTGTGTTTGGGGCCTGAATGCGCTATTTTGGGGCTCCGATGCAGCTATAATGGTTTCTCAACAAAAGCATCCATTCTACACCATTAGACCTTAAACTATGTTTGGGAGTGTTTCTTAGCATTTCGCAAACCTTCGGCCTGTTAAAGGATGCAAAACTTGTGTTTCGGGTCTGAATGCATTATTTCAGGGTACCGTAGTTGCAAAAATGGTTTCGTAACAAAAGCATCCATTCTACACCATTAGACATAAAACGATGATTGGGAGTGTTCCGGGGCATTTTGCAAACCTTCGACATATAAAAAAATGCAAAACTTGAGTTTTGGGTCTGAATACACTATTTCGGGGTACCGACGTTGCAAAAATGGTTTCGTAACAAAAGCATCTATTCTACACCATTATACCTAAAACGATGTTTGGGAGTTATCCGGGGCATTTTGCAAACCTTCGGCTTGTAAAAAGATGCAAACTTGAGTTTCGGGTCTGAATGCATTATTGGGGTACCCAAGTTGCGAAAACGGTTTCGCAACAAAAGCATTCATTCTACACCATTAGACCTAAAATGATGTTCGGGAGTGTTTCTAAGCATTTCACAAACCATCGGCGTGTAAAAAGATGCAAAACTTGTGTTTGGGGCCTGAATGCGCTATTTTGGGGCTCCGATGCTGCTATAATGGTTTCTCAACAAAAGCATCCATTCTACACCATTAGACCTTAAACTATGTTTGGGAGTGTTTCTTAGCATTTCGCAAACCTTCGGCCTGTTAAAGGATGCAAAACTTGTGTTTCGGGTCTGAATGCAATATTTCAGGGTACCGTAGTTCCAAAAATGGTTTCGTAACAAAAGCATCCATTCTACACCATTAGACATAAAACGATGTTTGGGAGTGTTCCGGGGCATTTTGCAAACCTTCGACATGTAAAAAAATGCAAAACTTGAGTTTCGGGTCTGAATGCACTATTTCGGGGTACTGAAGTTGTAAAAATAGTTTCGAAACAAAAGCATCCATTCTACACCATTATACCAAAAACGATGTTTGGGAGTGTTCCGGGGCATTTTGCAAACCTTCGGCATGTTAAAAGATGCAAAACTTGAGTTTCGGGTCTGAATGCATTATTTTTGTGAAAACAGTTTCGCAACAAAAGCATTCATTCTACACCATTAGACCTAAAATGATATTCGGGAGTGTTTCTGAGCATTTCACAAACCTTTGGCGTGTAAAAAGATGCAAAACTTGTGTTTGGGGCCTGAATGCGCTACTTCGGGGTACCGAAGCTGCGAAGATGGTTTCGCAACAAAAGCATACATTATACACCATTAGACCTAAAACAATGTTTGGGAGTGTTTCTGAGCATTTCGCAAACGTTCGACATGTAAAAAGATGCAAAACATGTGTTTGGGGTGTGAATGCGGTATTTCGAGGCACCGAAGCTGCGAAAATGGTTTCGTAACAAAAGCATCCATTCTACACCATTAGACCTAAAATGATGTTTGGGAGTGTTCCGGGGCATTTTGCAATCCTTCGACAAGTAAAAAAATGCAAACCTTGAGTTTCGGGTCTGAATGCACTATTTCGAAGATCTGAAGTTGCGAAAACGGTTTCGCAACAAAAGCATCCATTCTACAACATTAGACCTAAAACGATGTTTGGGAGTGTTCCGGAGCATTTCGCAAACATTCAGAATATAAAATGATGCAAAACTTGTGTTTCATTCCTGAATGCGCTATTTCGAGGTACCAAAATTGTGAAACTGGTTTTGCAACAAAATATTCTGCTCCTTCAGATAGAAAACGATGTTTGGGAGTGTTTCTGAGCATTTCACATACTTTCAGCATCTAAAAAGATGAAAACTTATGTTTGGTGCCTGAATGCGCTATTTCGGGGCACCAAGCTGCGAAGATGGTTTCACAACAAAAGCATCCATTCTACACCAGTAGACCTAAAGCGATGTTTGGGAGTGTTCTGGAGCATTACACAAACCTTCGGAATGAAAAAGATGTAAAACTTGTGTTTCGGGTCTGAATGCATTATTTCGGGGTACCGTAGTTTCAAAAATGGTTTCGTAACAAAAGCATCCATTCTACACCAATAGACATAAAACGATGTTTGGGAGTGTTCCGGGGCATTTTGCAAACCTTCGACATGTAAAAAAATGCAAAACTTGAGTCTTGGGTCTGAATGCACTATTTCGGGGTACCGAAGTTGCAAAAATGATTTTCGTCACAAAAGCATCCATTCTACACCATTATACCTAAAACGTTGTTTGGGAGTGGTTCTGAGCATTTCGCATACCTTCGGCTTGTAAAAAGATGCAAAACATGTGTTTGGGGTGTGAATGCTGTATTTCGAGGCACCGAAGCTGCGAAAATGGTTTCGCAACAAAAGCATCCATTCTACACCATTAGACCTTAAACTATGTTTGGGAGTGTTTCTTAGCATTTCGCAAACCTTCGGCCTGTTAAAGGATGCAAAACTTGTGTTTCGGGCATGAATGCACTATTTCGAGCTACCAAAATTATGCAACTGGTTTTGCAACAAAATATTTTGCTCCATTAGATACAAAACGATGTTTGGGAGAGTTTCTGAGTATTTCATAAACTTTTGGTATGTAAAAAGATGCAAAACTTATGTTTGGCGACAGAATGCGCTACTTCGGGGTACCGAAGCTGCGAAGATGGTTTCGCAACAAAAGCATCCATTATACACCATTAGACCTAAAACGATGTTTGGGAGTGTTTCTGAGCATTTCGCAAACCTTCGGCATGTAAAAAGATGCAAAACATGTGTTTGAGGTGTGAATGCGGTATTTCAAGGCACCGAAGCTGCGAAAATGGTTTCGCAACAACAGCATCCGTTCTACACCATTAGACCTAAAATGATGTTTGGGAGTGTTCCGCGGCATTTTGCAAACCTTCGACATGTAAAAAAATGCAAACCTTGAGTTTCGGGTCTGAATGCACTATTTTGGGGTACCGAAGTTGCGAAAACGGTTTCGCAACAAAAGCATCCATTCTACACCATTAGACCTAAAATGATGTTTGGGAGTGTTCCGGGGCATTTCGCAAACATTCAGAATATAAAATGATGCAAAACTTGTGTTTCATTCCTGAATGCGCTATTTCGAGGTACCAAAATTGTGAAACTGGTTTAGCAACAAAATATTCTGCTCCATCAGATAGAAAACGATGTTTGGGAGTGTTTCTGAGCATTTCACATACTTTCAGCATCTAAAAAGATGCAAAACTTATGTTTGGTGCCTGAATGCGCTATTTCGGCGCACCGAGCTGCGAAGATGGTTTCACAACAAAATCATCCATTCTACACCAGTAGACCTAAAGCGATGTTTGGGAGTGTTCTAGAGCATTTCACAAACCTTCGGCATGTAAAAAGTTGTAAAACTTGTGTTTCGGGTCTGAATGCATTATTTCGGGATACCGTAGTTGCAAAAATGGTTTCGTAACAAAAGCATCCATTCTACACCATTAGACATAAAATGATGTTTGGGAGTGTTCCGGGGCATTTTGCAAACCTTCGGCATGTAAAAAGATGCAAAACATGTGTTTGGGGTGTGAATGCGTTATTTCAAGGCACCGAAGCTGCGAAAATGGTTTCGCAACAAAAGCATCCATTCTACACCATTAGACCTAAAATGATGTTTGGGAGTGTTCCGGGGCATTTTGCAAACCTTCGACACGTAAAAAAAATGCAAACCTTGAGTTTCGGGTGTGAATGCACTATTTCGGAGTACCGAAGTTGCGAAAACGGTTTCGCAACAAAAGCATCCATTCTACACCATTAGACCTAAAACGATGTTTGGGAGTGTTCCGGAGCATTTCGCAAACATTCAGAATATAAAATGATGCAAAACTTGTGTTTCATTCCTGAATGCGCTATTTCGAGGTACCAAAATTGTGAAACTGGTTTTGCAACAAAATATTCTGCTCCATCAGATAGGAAACGATGTTTGGGAGTGTTTCTGAGCATTTCACATACTTTCAGCATCTAAAAAGATGCAAAACTTATGTTTGGTGCCTGAATGCGCTATTTCGGCGCACCGAGCTGCGAAGATGGTTTCACAACAAAATCATCCATTCTACACCAGTAGACCTAAAGCGATGTTTGGGAGTGTTCTAGAGCATTTCACAAACCTTCGGCATGTAAAAAGTAGTAAAACTTGTGTTTCGGGTCTGAATGCAATATTTCAGGGTACCGTAGTTCCAAAAATGGTTTCGTAACAAAAGCATCCATTCTACACCATTAGACATAAAACGATGTTTGGGAGTGTTCCGGGGCATTTTGCAAACCTTCGACATGTAAAAAAATGCAAAACTTGAGTTTCGGGTCTGAATGCACTATTTCGGGGTACTGAAGTTGTAAAAATAGTTTCGAAACAAAAGCATCCATTCTACACCATTATACCAAAAACGATGTTTGGGAGTGTTCCGGGGCATTTTGCAAACCTTCGGCATGTTAAAAGATGCAAAACTTGAGTTTCGGGTCTGAATGCATTATTTTTGTGAAAACAGTTTCGCAACAAAAGCATTCATTCTACACCATTAGACCTAAAATGATATTCGGGAGTGTTTCTGAGCATTTCACAAACCTTTGGCGTGTAAAAAGATGCAAAACTTGTGTTTGGGGCCTGAATGCGCTACTTCGGGGTACCGAAGCTGCGAAGATGGTTTCGCAACAAAAGCATACATTATACACCATTAGACCTAAAACAATGTTTGGGAGTGTTTCTGAGCATTTCGCAAACGTTCGACATGTAAAAAGATGCAAAACATGTGTTTGGGGTGTGAATGCGGTATTTCGAGGCACCGAAGCTGCGAAAATGGTTTCGTAACAAAAGCATCCATTCTACACCATTAGACCTAAAATGATGTTTGGGAGTGTTCCGGGGCATTTTGCAATCCTTCGACAAGTAAAAAAATGCAAACCTTGAGTTTCGGGTCTGAATGCACTATTTCGAAGATCCGAAGTTGCGAAAACGGTTTCGCAACAAAAGCATCCATTCTACAACATTAGACCTAAAACGATGTTTGGGAGTGTTCCGGAGCATTTCGCAAACATTCAGAATATAAAATGATGCAAAACTTGTGTTTCATTCCTGAATGCGCTATTTCGAGGTACCAAAATTGTGAAACTGGTTTTGCAACAAAATATTCTGCTCCTTCAGATAGAAAACGATGTTTGGGAGTGTTTCTGAGCATTTCACATACTTTCAGCATCTAAAAAGATGAAAACTTATGTTTGGTGCCTGAATGCGCTATTTCGGGGCACCAAGCTGCGAAGATGGTTTCACAACAAAAGCATCCATTCTACACCAGTAGACCTAAAGCGATGTTTGGGAGTGTTCTGGAGCATTACACAAACCTTCGGAATGAAAAAGATGTAAAACTTGTGTTTCGGGTCTGAATGCATTATTTCGGGGTACCGTAGTTTCAAAAATGGTTTCGTAACAAAAGCATCCATTCTACACCAATAGACATAAACCGATGTTTGGGAGTGTTCCGGGGCATTTTGCAAACCTTCGACATGTAAAAAAATGCAAAACTTGAGTCTTGGGTCTGAATGCACTATTTCGGGGTACCGAAGTTGCAAAAATGATTTTCGTCACAAAAGCATCCATTCTACACCATTATACCTAAAACGTTGTTTGGGAGTGGTTCTGAGCATTTCGCATACCTTCGGCTTGTAAAAAGATGCAAAACATGTGTTTGGGGTGTGAATGCTGTATTTCGAGGCACCGAAGCTGCGAAAATGGTTTCGCAACAAAAGCATCCATTCTACACCATTAGACCTTAAACTATGTTTGGGAGTGTTTCTTAGCATTTCGCAAACCTTCGGCCTGTTAAAGGATGCAAAACTTGTGTTTCGGGCATGAATGCACTATTTCGAGCTACCAAAATTATGCAACTGGTTTTGCAACAAAATATTTTGCTCCATTAGATACAAAACGATGTTTGGGAGAGTTTCTGAGTATTTCATAAACTTTTGGTATGTAAAAAGATGCAAAACTTATGTTTGGCGACAGAATGCGCTACTTCGGGGTACCGAAGCTGCGAAGATGGTTTCGCAACAAAAGCATCCATTATACACCATTAGACCTAAAACGATGTTTGGGAGTGTTTCTGAGCATTTCGCAAACCTTCGGCATGTAAAAAGATGCAAAACATGTGTTTGAGGTGTGAATGCGGTATTTCAAGGCACCGAAGCTGCGAAAATGGTTTCGCAACAACAGCATCCGTTCTACACCATTAGACCTAAAATGATGTTTGGGAGTGTTCCGCGGCATTTTGCAAACCTTCGACATGTAAAAAAATGCAAACCTTGAGTTTCGGGTCTGAATGCACTATTTTGGGGTACCGAAGTTGCGAAAACGGTTTCGCAACAAAAGCATCCATTCTACACCATTAGACCTAAAATGATGTTTGGGAGTGTTCCGGGGCATTTCGCAAACATTCAGAATATAAAATGATGCAAAACTTGTGTTTCATTCCTGAATGCGCTATTTCGAGGTACCAAAATTGTGAAACTGGTTTAGCAACAAAATATTCTGCTCCATCAGATAGAAAACGATGTTTGGGAGTGTTTCTGAGCATTTCACATACTTTCAGCATCTAAAAAGATGCAAAACTTATGTTTGGTGCCTGAATGCGCTATTTCGGCGCACCGAGCTGCGAAGATGGTTTCACAACAAAATCATCCATTCTACACCAGTAGACCTAAAGCGATGTTTGGGAGTGTTCTAGAGCATTTCACAAACCTTCGGCATGTAAAAAGTTGTAAAACTTGTGTTTCGGGTCTGAATGCATTATTTCGGGATACCGTAGTTGCAAAAATGGTTTCGTAACAAAAGCATCCATTCTACACCATTAGACATAAAATGATGTTTGGGAGTGTTCCGGGGCATTTTGCAAACCTTCGGCATGTAAAAAGATGCAAAACATGTGTTTGGGGTGTGAATGCGTTATTTCAAGGCACCGAAGCTGCGAAAATGGTTTCGCAACAAAAGCATCCATTCTACACCATTAGACCTAAAATGATGTTTGGGAGTGTTCCGGGGCATTTTGCAAACCTTCGACACGTAAAAAAAATGCAAACCTTGAGTTTCGGGTGTGAATGCACTATTTCGGAGTACCGAAGTTGCGAAAACGGTTTCGCAACAAAAGCATCCATTCTACACCATTAGACCTAAAACGATGTTTGGGAGTGTTCCGGAGCATTTCGCAAACATTCAGAATATAAAATGATGCAAAACTTGTGTTTCATTCCTGAATGCGCTATTTCGAGGTACCAAAATTGTGAAACTGGTTTTGCAACAAAATATTCTGCTCCATCAGATAGGAAACGATGTTTGGGAGTGTTTCTGAGCATTTCACATACTTTCAGCATCTAAAAAGATGCAAAACTTATGTTTGGTGCCTGAATGCGCTATTTCGGCGCACCGAGCTGCGAAGATGGTTTCACAACAAAATCATCCATTCTACACCAGTAGACCTAAAGCGATGTTTGGGAGTGTTCTAGAGCATTTCACAAACCTTCGGCATGTAAAAAGTAGTAAAACTTGTGTTTCGGGTCTGAATGCATTATTTCGTGGTACCGTAGTTGCAAAAATGGTTTCGTAACAAAAGCATCCATTCTACACCATTAGACATAAAACGATATTTGGGAGTGTTCCGGGGCATTTTGCAAACCTTCGACATGTAAAAAAAATGCAAAATTTGAGTTTCGGGTCTGAATGCACTATTTCGGGGTACCAAAGTTGCAAACATAGTTTCGTAACAAAAGCATTCATTCTACACAATTATACCTAAAACGATGTTTGGGAGTGTTCCAGGGCATTTTGCAAACCTTCGACATGTAAAAAGATGCAAAACTTGAGTTTCGGGTCTGAATGCATTATTTTTGCGAAAACAGTTTCGCAACAAAAGCATTCATTCTACACCATTAGACCTAAAATGATGTTCGGGAGTGTTTCTGAGCATTTCACAAACCTTCGGCGTGTAAAAAGATGCAAAACTTGTGTTTGGGGCCTGAATGCGCTATTTCGGGGCTCCGAAGCTGTGATAATGGTTTCTCAACAAAAGCATCCATTCTACACCATTAGACCTTAAACGATGTTTGGGAGTGTTTCTTAGCATTTCGCAAACCTTCGTCCTGTTAAAGGATGCAAAACTTGTGTTTCGGGCATGAATGCACTATTTCGAGGTACCAAAATTGTGCAACTGGTTTTGCAACAAAATATTCTGCTCCATTAGATACAAAACGATGTTTGGGAGAGTTTCTGAGTATTTCATAAACTTTTGGTATGTAAAAAGATGCAAAACTTTTGTTTGGCGCCTGAATGCGCTACTTCGGGGTACCGAAGCTGCGAAGATGGTTTCACAACAAAAGCATCCATTATACACCATTAGACCTAAAACGATGTTTGGGAGTGTTTCTGAGCATTTCGCAAACCTTCGGCATGTAAAAAGATGCAAAACATGTGTTTGAGGTGTGAATGCGGTATTTCAAGGCACCGAAGCTGTGAAAATGGTTTCGCAACAAAAGCATCCATTCTACACCATTAGACCTAAAACGATGTTTGGGAGTGTTCCGGAGCATTTCACAAACATTCAGAATATAAAATGATGCAAAAACTTGTGTTTCATTCCTGAAAGCGCTATTTTGAGGTACCAAAATTGTGAAACTGGTTTTGCAACAAAATATTCTGCTCCATCAGATAAAAAATGATGTTTGGGAGTGTATCTGAGCATTTCACATACTTTCAGCATCTAAAAAGATGCAAAACTTATGTTTGGTGCCTAAATGCGCTATTTCGGGGCACCGAGCTGCGAAGTTGGTTCCACAACAAAAGCATCCATTCTACACCAGTAGACCTAAAGATATGTTTGGGAGTGTTCTGGAGCATTTCACAAACCTTCGGCATGTAAAAAGTTGTAAAACTTGTGTTTCGGGTCTGAATGCATTATTTCGGGGTACCGTAGTTGCAAAAATGGTTTCGTAACAAAAGCATCCATTCTACACCATTAGACATAAAACGATGTTTGGGAGTGTTCCGGGGCATTTTGCAAACCTTCGACATGTAAAAAAATGCAAAACATGAGTTTTGGGTCTGAATGCACTATTTCGGGGTACCGAAGTTGCAAAACTGATTTCGTAACAAAAGCATCCATTCTACACCATTATACCTAAAATGATGTTTGGGAGTGTTCCGGGGCATTTTGCAAACCTTTGACAAGTAAAAAAAATGCAAACCTTGAGTTTCGGGTCTGAATGCACTATTTCGGAGTACCGAAGTTGCGAAAACAGTTTCACAACAAAAGCATCCATTCTACACCATTAGACCTAAAACGATGTTTGGGAGTGTTCCGGAGCATTTCGCAAACATTCAGAATATAAAATGATGCAAAACTTGTGTTTCATTCCTGAATGCGCTATTTCGAGGTACCAAAATTGTGAAACTGGTTTTGCAACAAAATATTCTGCTCCATCAGATAGAAAACGATGTTTGGGAGTGTTTCTGAGCATTTCACATACTTTCAGCATCTAAAAAGATGCAAAACTTATGTTTGGTGCCTGAATGCGCTATTTCGGGGCACCGAGCTGCGAAGATGGTTTCACAACAAAAGCATCCATTCTACACCAGTAGACCTAAAGCGATGTTTGGGAGTGTTCTGGAGCATTTCACAAACCTTCGGCATGTAAAAAGATGTAAAACTTGTGTTTCGGGTCTGAATGCATTATTTCGGGGTACCGTAGTTGCAAAAATGGTTTCGTAACAAAAGCATCCATTCTACACCATTAGACATAAAACGATGTTTGGCAGTGTTCCGGGGCATTTTGCAAACCTTCGACATGTAAAAAAAATGCAAAACTTGAGTTTCGGGTCTGAATGCACTATTTCGGGGTACCGAATTTGCAAAAATAGTTTCGTAACAAAAGCATCCATTCTACACCATTATACCAAAAACGATGTTTGGGAGTTTTCCGGGGCATTTTGCAAACCTTCGGCATGTAAAAAGATGCAAAACTTGAGTTTCGGGTCTGAATGCATTATTTCGGGGTACTCAAGTTGCGAAAACAGTTTTGCAACAAAAGCATTCATTCTACACCATTAGACCTAAAATGATGTTCGGGAGTGTTTCTGAGCATTTCACAAACCTTCGGCGTGTAATAAGATGCAAAACTTGTGTTTGGGGCCTGAATGCGCTATTCCGGGGCTCCGAAGCTGCGATAATGGTTTCTCAACAAAAGTATCCATTCTACACCATTAGACCTTAAATGATGTTTGGGAGTGTTTCTTAGCATTTCGCAAACCTTCGGCCTGTTAAAGGATGCAAAACTTTTGTTTCGGGCATGAATGCACTATTTCGAGGTACCAAAATTGTGCAACTAGTTTTGCAACAAAATATTCTGCTCCATTAGATACAAAACGATGTTTGGGAGAGTTTCTGAGTATTTCATAAACTTTTGGTATGTAAAAAGATGCAAAACTTATGTTTGGCGCCTGAATGCTCTACTTCGGGGTACTGAAGCTGCGAAAATGGTTTCGCAACAAAAGCATCCATTATACACCATTAGACCTAAAACGATGTTGGGGAGTGTTTCTGAGCATTTCGCAAACCTTCGGCATGTCAAAAGATGCAAAACATGTGTTTGGGGAGTGAATGCGGTATTTCGAGGCACCGAAGCTGCGAAAATAGTTTCGCGACAAAAGCATCCATTCTACACCATTAGACCTAAAATGATGTTTGGGAGTGTTCCGGGGCATTTTGCAGACCTTCGACAAGTAAAAAAATGCAAACCTTGAGTTTCGGGTCTGAATGCACTATTTCGAAGTACCGAAGTTGCGAAAACAATTTCGCAACACAAGCATCCATTCTACACCATTAGACCTAAATCGATGTTTGGGAGTGTTCCGGAGCATTTCGCAAACATTCAGAATATAAAATGATGCAAAACTTGTGTTTCATTCCTGAAAGCGCTATTTCGAGGTACCAAAATTGTGAAACTGGTTTTGCACCAAAATATTCTGCTCCATCAGATAGAAAACGATGTTTGGGAGTGTTTCTGAGCATTTCACATACTTTCAGCATCTAAAAAGATGCAAAACTTATGTTTGGTGCCTGAATGCGCTATTTCGGGGCACCGAGCTGCGAAGATGGTTTCACAACAAAAGCATCCATTCTACACCAGTAGACCTAATGCGATGTTTGGGAGTGTTCTGGAGCATTTCACAAACCTTCGGCATGTAAAAAGATGTAAAACTTGTGTTTCGGGTCTGAATGCATTATTTCGGGGTACCGTAGTTGGAAAAATGGTTTCATAACAAAAGCATCCATTCTACACCATTAGACATAAAACGATGTTTGGGAGTGTTCCGGGGCATTTTGCAAACCTTCGACATATAAAAAAAATGCAAAACTTGAGTTTTGGGTCTGAATGCACTATTTCGGGGTACCGAAGTTGCAAAAATGATTTCATAACAAAAGCATCCATTCTACACCATTATACCTAAAACGATGTTTGGGAGTGTTCCGGGGCATTTTGCAAACCTTCGGCATGTAAAAAGATGCAAAACTTGAGTTTCGGGTCTGACTGCATTATTTCGGGGTACTCAAGTTGCGAAAACGGTTTTGCAACAAAAGCATTCATTCTACACCATTAGACCTAAAAGATGTTCGGGAGTGTTTCTGAGCATTTCACAAACTTTCGGCGTGTAATAAGATGCAAAACTTGTGTTTGGGGCCTGAATGCGCTATTTCGGGGCTCCGAAGCTGATAGAGGCGAAGTGCCTGATCTTTCGTTGAGTGGAGATAACTTCGATCTGGTGGGAGGCGACCCTCATGATCCGACTACGACGAGCGAGACTCGAAGCGCCAATGCAATCGCTGAACCAACTCCCGATGGTTACCGACCTTGCTAGCGCAAAATCTGCCTGATCACGAAGATCAATTCCTGTACGCAATCGAAAAACGAACAAGAATCTGAGGCGAGCAATCTTAATATCACTCGAAGGTGGAGTTCTGAATCACAGAGGACAGCACGTATTTGTGCGTGTTCTGGTGTAGCTAAAGCTAGACGTAAAACAAAACTCAAGTCTGAAAGTAAAAGAGGGGTCTATCTAAATAGAGGGGAGAAGGGGGCGCAGCCCCTAGCACCCTCGGGGGAAGGGCGCGCGGCGTCTCACGAGGGGGAGGGTGCGCGGCTCCCTCTCCTGGCGCCCAACCCTAGGAGCCCCTCCTGGGCCGTCCTGTTGGGCCGTCTTCTATGCATCTTGGGCCTTCGTTCTTCAACAGCAAGACGTAGTTTAATTCCCTCGCACGAGCCCGAGTAATTGGCCCAACTGGTGACGCCTGACGTAGTGGAACATCTTGGTGTGGCGCCTGAGCTTCTGGAGATGGCGCCTGAGCGTCTGGAGACGCAGCTGACCATACACAATCTGAAAAGGACTCATCTTTGTAGAAGAATGTGTTGCATGATTATAAGCAAACTCAACATGAGGCAAACAATCTTCCCAACGTTTCAAATTTTTATCTAGAACAGCCCTAAGCATGGTTGACAAAGTCCTATTAACCACCTCAGTTTGCCCATCAGTCTGAGGCTGACAAGTTGTACTAAACAGCAATTTAGTTCCCAACTTATTCCAAAGTGATCTCCAAAAATGACTGAGAAACTTAGCATCACGATCAGAGACTATTGTATTTGGAATACCATGCAAACGAATAATCTCTCTAAAGAACAAATCAGCAACACAGCTAGCATCATCAGTCTTATGACAAGGTATGAAATGAGCCATTTTGGAGAAACGATCAACAACCACAAAAATGCTATCCCTCCCCTTCTTAGTTCTAGGCAATCCCAAAACAAAATCCATCGAAATATCAAGCCAAGGAGAAGTAGGGACAGGCAAAGGCATATACAAACCATGGTTGCTCAAACGTGACTTAGCTTTCTGACAAGTAGTGCAACGTGCAATAATGCGCTCAACATCTTTGCGCATCCGGGGCCAAAAGAAGTGGGCAGCCAGCACCTTATGCGTCTTGTAAACGCCAAAGTGCCCCATGAGACCGCCTCCATGCGCTTCCTGCAACAACAACAGATGAACCGAACTAGCTGGAACACACAGCTTGTTAGCACGAAACAGGAACCCGTCCTGCAAGTGAAATTTGCCCCGTGGTTTCCCATTAACACAATGAGCGAAAACATCTTTGAAATCAGCGTCGTCCACATATAAATCTTTCACAGTTTGCAAGCCAAAAATTTTAAAATCTAACTGTGACAGCATAGTATAACGACGAGACAAAGCATCAGCGATAACATTATCCTTCCCATTCTTGTGTTTTATAATGTAAGGAAAGGACTCAATAAATTCGACCCATTTAGCATGACGACGGTTCAGATTTGTTTGGGTACGAATATGTTTCAAAGCCTCATGATCAGAATGAATTATAAACTCACGATGCCAAAGATAGTGCTACCATGTTTGCAACGTTCGCACTAAAGCATAAAGTTCCTTATCATAAGTTGAGTATTTCAAGCTAGCACCACTTAATTTCTCGCTAAAGTAAGCAACCGGTTTACCTTCTTGTAACAAAACAGCACCTAGCCCAATACCACTAGCATCGCATTCAAGCTCAAACACTTTAGTAAAATCAGGCAACTGCAAGAGAGGAGCGTGGGTTAACTTATCTTTCAATGTGTTGAACGCTACCTCCTATGCATCACTCCAAGCAAAAGGTACATCTTTCTTTGTAAGCTCATGTAGAGGTGATGCAATGGTGCTAAAATCACGGACAAAACGGCGGTAGAAACCTGCAAGACCAAGGAAACTCCGAATCTGTGTAACCGTCGTCGGTGTAGGCCACTCCCGAATGGCATCAATCTTGCTGCTGTCCACCACAATACCCTGTGGGGTAACAACATAACCAAGAAACGAGACACGTTGTGTGTAGAAGATGCATTTTTCAATGTTAGCAAATAAATGGGCAGCCCTCAACGTGTCAAAAACAGCACTCAAATGTTCTAAATGCTCTGCCATAGACTTGCTGTAAATCAAGATATCATCAAAATAGACAACGACAAACAATCCTATGAAGGGCCTCAGAACTTCATTCATCAAGCGCATAAAAGTGCTGGGAGCATTAGTCAAACCAAACGGCATAACCAACCATTCATATAAGCCAAATTTTGTTTTAAAAGTCGTTTTCCATTCATCTCCCAATTTCATTCTAATCTGGTGGTAACCACTACGCAAATCAATCTTAGTAAAAAGAATGGCACCACTAAGCTCATCTAGCATATCATCAAGGCGTGGTATAGGGTATCGATAACGAATGGTTATGTTATTAATAGCACGACAGTCTACACACATACGCCATGAACCATCTTTCTTAGGAACAAGTAACACAGGAACCGAGCAAGGGCTAAGAGACTCACGAATGTAACCCTTATCAAGTAACGCCTGCACCTGGCGCTGAATCTCTTTTGTCTCATCCGGGTTTGTACGGTACGGGGCGCGGTTTGGAAGCTGGGCGCCGGGAATGAGGTCGATCTGGTGCTCAATGCCACGAAGCGGTGGGAGACCCGGTGGCAAGTCTTTGGGAAAGACATCAGCATACTCCTGCAAAAGGTTAGCAACCGCAGGCAGAATATCCAAAGATGGTGCATCATCAAGGGAAACAAGCACACTAGAGCATACAAGTGCATAGCATGGCAAAGGAGCATCTCGAATATCATCGAAATCAGCACGTGTAGCAAGTAAAACAGGAGCATTCAACTTAATTTCAGATTTATCAGAAGTGGAAGGTGATGGTTCCTGTTCTTTAGCAATTTTAACAGCTCTAGCAAGATCATCTTTAACAATTTGTTCAGGTGTCATAGGATGTATAATTATTTTCTGACCCTAAAACATGAGAGAATAATGATTCGAACGACCATGATGCAAGCTATCAGTATCATATTGCCAAGGTCTACCAAGTAACAAAGAGCATGCTTCCATAGGAACAACATCACAATCAACATAATCAGAGTAAGCACCTATAGAAAAAGGAACACGCACCGATCGTGATACTCTAATTTTGCCACCATCATTAAGCCATTGAATGTGATATGGGTTTGAATGCTTACGAGTGGGTAATGACAACTTCTCGACCAGCATAGTACTCGCCAAATTGTTGCAGCTACCGCTGTCGATGATGATGCGAATCGACCACTCCTGCACAACACCCTTCGTATGGAACAGAGTGTGTCGCTGATTCTTCTCGGCTGGGGCGACCTGTGTACTAAGAACACGCTGCACAACAAGACTCTCGTACCTATCGGCGTCCCCCGGATTGACATGTATGTCTGTCTTAGCTGCATTGTCAGTGGCAAGCAAAGTATGTTCAAGTTCTTCTGAATCACTAGCTGAAGAGTACTCACCATTGTCACGAATGAGTAATGTGCGCCTGTTCGGACAGTCCCGAGCCACGTGGCCACGTCCGCTGCAACGAAAACACGTGATATCCCGTGTACGACCTGTGGTGGATGCTGCGCCTGTGGATGGAGTGGTGCCTGTGGCTGGGGCGGCTCCTGCCGGCGTAGCTGTCCTCTCACGCGGTGTAGGTGTGGATGGCGCAGGGAGAGCAGGTGCTGAACTGGACGACGAGTTTCTACCTGCAAAAGTATTAGAATATGTCCTCGAGCGGTGTCCCTGCACTTCGCGTTCAGCTTTGCAAGCAAACTCAAATAATTGGGTCATGTCAGCATATTCTTTATAATCAAGGATGTCCTGAATTTCGCGGTTCAAACCACCACGAAAGCGTGCCATTGCAGCGTCGGGTTCCTCCAATATACCACAATGAATCATACCTTTTTGCAACTCCTGGTAGTAGTCCTCAACAGACTGAGAACATTGCTGAAATCGCTGCATTTTGTTAAGCAAATCACGAGCATAAAAGGATGGCACAAAGCGATGTCGCATAGCAGTTTTTAATTGCTCCCAAGTGGTCGGAACAGCAGTAGGATTTTTATTTTTATACTCACGCCACCAAATTAAAGCAAAATCAGTAAATTCACTAATGGCAGCCTTAACTTGAGAGCTACCAGCAATATCATGACATGAAAATTTTTGTTCAACTTCTAACTCCTAATCAAGATATGCAGCAGGATCATATTTGCCATTAAAGGGTGGAATTTTAAATTTGATTTTAGAGAAGGAATCGTTACCAGCGGGGCGGCGTGGTACACGGCGGGCTTTGCCTCGGCGGTCAGCATCCTCCTGCTCATCGTCACCCACACATCCTTGGGCCACCAAATCAGTGACCACCGTGTTCAATGCATCGAGTCGTGACACGATGGCGTCGAGCGTCGTCTTGGTGGCTGTCTGCGCGAGATCAAGCTGGTCGAACCGCCCGTTGGCCGCAGTAACCATGGAATCCATCCGCTCGTGGATCGTCTTGATGTCTGTGACAAGGCCATCAATCTTAGCCCGCATGTCCTGCAGCTGTTTCTTGTCGTCGTCGCCTGCCATGGTTAGCGCAAACACGAAACAAAACGGACGCCAACACAGGGGTGGAACAGCTCAAAAAGGCGCTCAAACTAATGCTGTTATCAAATTCTTATCTGTTCTTACCACGCACACAGGGGCGACCTGCAACCAACCGGTGGAACTCGCGAAAGACTGGAGGAGCGATTGCCTGGAGAAACAAAATCTGCTCGTCGTAGAAATATGTGGAGTTCTGGGTAGGCTGCACTCAAGTCAAGGATTAGCACACTCAAACAATAATGCAAAGTTGAATTATAGTGCTAAACACGAAACAAATGCTGCTGGCAACAAGTGAAATCAAAAAGACAACAAGTAAGGTGGAGAGGGTGTAGCAAATTGCTGTTTTTTTTGCTTCTGTTTTTTTTTGGCAGGAGTCCTCAAAACTGATAATATGAACATAGAGGATCTCCAATAGCAAATTACCACACACACACTCTCTCTCTCTCTCTCTAGAGTAAGGCCAAACTCAGAATATGGTACTGGAAAAGAGAGAGGAGATGGCTCGGTGTGGGGGTACACAGCACAATCAAGGAGAGATAGCTACCAGGGCATGCACGGTGCAGCCCAGGAGGCTTGCGAGCCAGGGGAAACTGTGGCGCAAAACTCCTTCACCGAGACGAATCGGTTCCCGTTTCCCACTTGGACTGTGTGGTGGTCTCTCTTTTTTTTTGGAATCTTTTTTTTCCTTTTGTTTGATTGCTTTCCTTTTTTTTCCTTTTTTTTCATTCCTTTTTTTTGACCTACCGCACCACGGAACAGGGACGGGGCGACCGAGAGGCGGCTGCGCGACGGGTGTGCGCGCGAGGAGGAGTGCGGTGAGGTGGTGGATGGATGAGCAGCGGAGAGAAACGGCAACGAACTAGGGTTAGAAGAAAAGAAGGAACAAAAGGTAGAAAACACAAGTAACCAGCAACAATTGAACGTGTAAGCACACAAATTCAACAAAGACACTTATTGAAAGAATGTGCAAGGCTAAACGGTTGCTAGGGCAAAGATCTAACCTGAAAGTAAATTTTTGTTTGGTTTTTTTTGGACTGTAGGAAGGGAAAAACACTAGATAAAACTCACCGATCAACCTGGAAAGCTGATACCACTTGATAGAGGCGAAGTGCCCGATCTTTCGGTGAGTGGAGATAACTTCGATCTGGTGGGAGGCGACCCTCACGATCCGACTACGACGAGCGAGACTCGAAGCGCCAATGCAATCGCTGAACCAACTCCCGATGGTTACCGACCTTGCTGGCGCAAGATCAGCCTGATCACGAAGATCAATTCCTGTACACAATCGAAAAACGAACAAAAATCTGAGGTGAGCAATCTTAATATCACTCGAAGGTGGAGTTCTGAATCACAGAGGACAGCACGTATTTGTGCGTGTTCTGGTGTAGCTAAAGCTAGATGTAAAACAAAACTCAAGTCTGAAAGTAAAAGAGGGGTCTATCAAAATAGAGGGGAGAAGGGGGCGCAACCCTAGCACCCTCGGGGGAAGGGCGCGCGGCGTCTCGCGAGGGGGAGGGCGCGCGGCTCCCTCTCCTGGTGCCCAACCCTAGGAGTCCCTCCTGGGCCGTCCTGTTGGGCCGTCTTCTATGCATCTTGGGCCTTCGTTCTTCAACAGCAAGACGTAGTTTAATTCTCTCGCACGAGCCCGAGTAATTGGCCCAACTAGTGACGCCTGACGTAGTGGAACATCATGGTGTGGCGCCTGAGCTTCTGGAGATGGCGCCTGAGCGTCTGGAGACGCAGCTGCGGGTGTAGATGTACTCGTGGTGTCCTCATCAGAAGCTGCGATAATGGTTTCTCAACAATAGCATCCATTCTACACCATTAGACCCTAAACGATGTTTGGGAGTGTTTCTTAGCATTTCGCAAACATTCGGCCTGTTAAAGGATGCAAAACTTGTGTTTCGGGCATGAATGCACTATTTCGAGGTACCAAAATTGTGCAACTAGTTTTGCAACAAAATATTCTGCTCCATTAGATACAAAATGATGTTTTGGAGAGTTTCTGAGTATTTCATAAACTTTTGGTATGTAAAGAGATGCAAAATTTATGTTTGGCGTCTTTATGCGCTACTTTGGGGTACTGAAGCTGCGACGATGTTTCGCAACAAAAGCATCCATTATACACCATTAGACCTAAAATGATGTTTGGGAGTGTTTTTGAGCATTTCACAAACCTTCGGCATGTAAAAAGATGCAAAACATGTGTTTGGGGTGTGAATGCCGTATTTCGAGGCACCGAAGCTGCGAAAATGGTTTCGCAACAAAACCATCCATTCAACACAATTAGACCTAAAATGATGTTTGGGAGTGTTCCGAGGCATTTTGCAAACCTTCGACAAGTAAAAAAAAGCAAACCATGAGTTTCGGGTGTGAATGCACTATTTCGGAGTACCGAAGTTGCGAAAACGGTTTCGCAACAAAAGCATCCATTCTACACCATTAGACCTAAAACGATGTTTGGGAGTGTTCCGGAGCATTTTGCAAACATTCAGAATATAAAATGATGCAAAACTTGTGTTTCATTCCTGAATGCGC
The DNA here is from genome assembly GCA_036936925.1 of Cenchrus fungigraminus. Lineage (NCBI taxonomy): Eukaryota > Viridiplantae > Streptophyta > Magnoliopsida > Poales > Poaceae > Cenchrus > Cenchrus fungigraminus. The sequence continues at coordinate 84,386,005 of CM072779.1, read as the reverse complement.
TATTTCGAGGTACCAAAATTGTGAAACTGGTTTTGCCACAAAATATTCTGCTCCATCAGATAGAAAACGATGTTTGGGAGTGTTTCTGAGCATTTCACATACTTTCAGCATCTAAAAAGATGCAAAACTTATGTTTGGTGCCTGAATGCGGTATTTCGGGGCATCGAGCTGCGAAGATGGTTTCACAACAAAAGCATCCATTCTACACCAGTACACCTAAAGAGATGTTTGGGAGTGTTCTGGAGCATTTCACAAACCTTCGGTATGTAAAAAGCTGTAAAACTTGTGTTTCGGGTCTGAATGCATTATTTCGGGGTACCGTAGTTGCAAAAATGGTTTCGTAACAAAAGTATCCATTCTACACCATTAGACATAAAACGATGTTTGGGAGTGTTTCGGGGCATTTTGTAAACCTTCGACATGTAAAAAAATGCAAAACTTGAGTTTTGGGTCTGAATGCACTATTTCGGGGTACCGAAGTTGCAAAAATGATTTCGTAACAAAAGCATCCATTCTACACCATTATACCTAAAACGATGTTTGGGAGTGTTCCGGGGCATTTTGCAAACCTTCGGCATGTAAAAAGATGCAAAACTTGAGTTTCGGGTCTCAATGCATTATTTGGGGGTACTCAAGTTGCGAAAACGGTTTTGCAACAAAAGCATTCATTCTACACCATTAGACCTAAAACGATGTTCGGGAGTGTTTCGGAGCATTTCACAAACCTTCGGCGTGTAATAAGATGCAAAACTTGTGTTTGGGGCCGGAATGCGCTATTTCGGGGCTCCGAAGCTGCGATAATGGTTTCTTAACAAAAGCATCCATTGTACACCATTAGACCTTAAATGATGTTTGGGAGTGTTTCTTAGCATTTCACAAACCTTCGGCCTGTTAAAGGATGCAAAACTTGTGTTTCGGGCATGAATGCACTATTTCGAGGTACCAAGATTGTGCAACTAGTTTTGCAACAAAATATTCTGCTCCATTAGATACAAAACGATGTTTTGGAGAGTTTCTGAGTATTTCATAAACTTTTGGTATGTAAAGAGATGCAAAATTTATGTTTGGCGCCTTTATGCGCTACTTCGGGGTACTGAAGCTGCGACGATGTTTCGCAACAAAAGCATCCATTATACACCATTAGACCTAAAATGATGTTTGGGAGTGTTTTTGAGCATTTCACAAACCTTCGGCATGTAAAAAGATGCAAAACATGTGTTTGGGGTGTGAATGCGGTATTTCGAGGCACCGAAGCTGCGAAAATGGTTTCGCAACAAAACCATCCATTCAACACAATTAGACCTAAAATGATGTTTGGGAGTGTTCCGAGGCATTTTGCAAACCTTCGACAAGTAAAAAAAGCAAACCATGAGTTTCGGGTCTGAATGCACTATTTCGGAGTACCGAAGTTGCGAAAACGGTTTCGCAACAAAAGCATCCATTCTACACCATTAGACCTAAAACGATGTTTGGGAGTGTTCCGGAGCATTTTGCAAACATTCAGAATATAAAATGATGCAAAACTTGTGTTTCATTCCTGAATGCGCTATTTCGAGGTACCAAAATTGTGAAACTGGTTTTGCCACAAAATATTCTGCTCCATCAGATAGAAAACGATGTTTGGGAGTGTTTCTGAGCATTTCACATACTTTCAGCATCTAAAAAGATGCAAAACTTATGTTTGGTGCCTGAATGCGGTATTTCGGGGCATCGAGCTGCGAAGATGGTTTCACAACAAAAGCATCCATTCTACACCAGTAGACCTAAAGAGATGTTTGGGAGTGTTCTGGAGCATTTCACAAACCTTCGGTATGTAAAAAGCTGTAAAACTTGTGTTTCGGGTCTGAATGCATTATTTCGGGGTACCGTAGTTGCAAAAATGGTTTCGTAACAAAAGCATCCATTCTACACCATTAGACATAAAACGATGTTTGGGAGTGTTTCGGGGCATTTTGTAAACCTTCGACATGTAAAAAAATGCAAAACTTGAGTTTTGGGTCTGAATGCACTATTTCGGGGTACCGAAGTTGCAAAAATGATTTCGTAACAAAAGCATCCATTCTACACCATTATACCTAAAACGATGTTTGGGAGTGTTCCGGGGCATTTTGCAAACCTTCGGCATGTAAAAAGATGCAAAACTTGAGTTTCGGGTCTCAATGCATTATTTGGGGGTACTCAAGTTGCGAAAACGGTTTTTCAACAAAAGCATTCATTCTACACCATTAGACCTAAAACGATGTTCGGGAGTGTTTCTGAGCATTTCACAAACCTTCGGCGTGTAATAAGATGCAAAACTTGTGTTTGGGGCCGGAATGCACTATTTCGGGGCTCCGAAGCTGCGATAATGGTTTCTCAACAAAAGCATCCATTGTACACCATTAGACCTTAAATGATGTTTGGGAGTGTTTCTTAGCATTTCGCAAACCTTCGGCCTGTTAAAGGATGCAAAACTTGTGTTTCGGGCATGAATGCACTATTTCGAGGTACCAAGATTGTGCAACTAGTTTTGCAACAAAATATTCTGCTCCATTAGATACAAAATGATGTTTGGGAGAGTTTCTGAGTATTTCATAAACTTTTGATATGTAAAAAGATGCAAAACTTATGTTTGGTGCCTGAATGCGCTACTTCGGGGTACCGAAGCTGCGAAGATGGTTTCGCAACAAAAGCATCCATTATACACCATTAGACCTAAAACGATGTTTGGGAGTGTTTCTGAGCATTTCGCAAACCTTCGGCATGTAAAAAGATGCAAAACATGTGTTTGGGGTGTGAATGCGGTATTTCGAGGCACCGAAGCTGCGAAAATGGTTTCGCAACAAAAGCATCGATTCTACACCATTAGACCAAAAATGATGTTTGGGAGTGTTCCGGGGCATTTTGCAAACCTTCTACATGTAAAAAAATGCATACCTTGAGTTTCGGGTGTGAATGCACTATTTCGGAGTACCGAAGTTGCGAAAACGGTTTCGCAACAAAAGCATCCATTCTACACCATTAGACCTAAAACGATGTTTGGGAGTGTTCCGGAGCATTTCGCAAACATTCAGAATATAAAATGATGCAAAACTTGTGTTTCATTCCTGAATGCGCTATTTCGAGATACCAAAATTGTGAAACTGGTTTTGCAACAAAATATTCTGCTCCATCAGATAGAAAACGATGTTTGGGAGTGTTTCTGAGCATTTCACATCCTTTCAGCATCTAAAACGATGCAAAACGTATGTTTGGTGCCTGAATGCGCTATTTCGGGGCACCGAGCTGCGAAGATGCTTTCACCACAAAAGCATCCATTCTACACCAGTAGACCTAAAGCGATGTTCGGGAGTATTCTGGAGCATTTCACAAACCTTCGGTATGTAAAAAGATGTAAAACTTGTGTTTCGGGTCTGAATGCATTATTTCGGGCTATCGTAGTTGCAAAAAATGGTTTCGTAACAAAAGCATCCATTCTACACCATTAGACATAAAACGATGTTTGGGAGTGTTCCGGGGCATTTTGCAAACCTTCGACATGTAAAAAAATGCAAAACTTGAGTTTTGGGTCTGAATGCACTATTTCGGGGTACCGAAGTTGCAAAAATGATTTCGTAACAAAAGCATCCATTCTACACCATTATACCTAAAATGATGTTTGGGAGTGTTCCGGGGCATTTTGCAAACCTTTGACAAGTAAAAAAAATGCAAAACTTGAGTTTCGAGTCTGAATGCACTATTTCGGAGTACCGAAGTTGCGAAAACAGTTTCGCAACAAAAGCATCCATTCTACACCATTAGACCTAAAATGATGTTTTTGAGTGTTCCGGAGCATTTCGCAAACATTCAGAATATAAAATGATGCAAAACTTGTGTTTCATTCCTGAATGCGCTATTTCGAGGTACCAAAATTGTGAAACTGGTTTTGCAACAAAATATTCTGCTCCATCAGATAGAAAACGATGTTTGGGAGTGTTTCTTAGCATTTCACATACTTTCAGCATCTAAAAAGATGCAAAACTTATGTTTGGTGCCTGAATGCGCTATTTCGGGGCACCGAGCTGCGAAGATGGTTTCTTAGCAAAAGCATCCATTCTACACCATTAGACATAAAATGATGTTTGGGAGTGTTCCGGGGCATTTTGCAAACCTTCGACATGTAAAAAAATGTAAAACTTGAGTTTTGGGTCTGAATGCACTATTTCGGGGTACCGAAGTTGCAAAAATGATTTCGTAACAAAAGCATCCATTCTACACCATTATACCTAAAACGATGTTTGGGAGTGTTCCGGGGCATTTTGCAAACCTTCGGCATGTAAAAAGATGCAAAACTTGAGTTTCGGGTCTGAATGTATTATTTTGGGGTACCCATGTTGCGAAAACGGTTTCGCAACAAAAGCATTCATTCTACACCATTAGACCTAAAACGATGTTCGGGAGTGTTTCTGAGCATTTCTAAAAACCTTCAGTGTGTAATAAGATGCAAAACTAGTGTTTGGGGCCTGAATGCACTATTTCGGGGCTCCGAAGCTGTGATAATGGTTTCTCAACAAAAGCATCCATTCTACACCATTAGACCTTAAACGATGTTTGGGAGTGTTTCTTAGCATTTCGCAAACCTTCGGCCAGTTAAAGGATGCAAAACTTGTGTTTCGGTCATGAATGCACTATTTCGAGGTACCAAAATTGTGCAACTGGTTTTGCAACAAAATATTATGCTCCTTTAGATTCAAAACGATGTTTGGGAGAGTTTCTGAGTATTTCATAAACTTTTGGTATGTAAAAAGATTCAAAACTTATGTTTGGCGCCTGAATGCGCTACTTCGGGGTACCGAAGCTGCGAAGATGGTTTCGCAACAAAATCATCCATTATACACCATTAGACCTAAAACGATGTTTGGGAGTGTTTCTGAGCATTTCGCAAACTTTCAGCCTGTAAAAAGATGCAAAACATGTGTTTGGGGGTGTGAATGCGGTATTTCGAGGCACCGAAGCTGCGAAAATGGTTTCGCAACAAAAGCATCCATTCTACACCGTTAGACCTAAAATGATGTTTGGGAGTGTTCCGGGGCATTTTGTAAACCTTCGATATGTAAAAAAAATGCAAACCTTGAGTTTCGGGTCTGAATGCACTATTTCGGAGTACCGAAGTTGCGAAAACGGTTTCGCAACAAAAGCATCCATTCTACACCATTAGACCTAAAACGATGTTTTGGAGTGTTCCGGAGCATTTCGCAAACATTCAGAATATAAAATGATGCAAACTTGTGTTTCATTCCTGAATGCGCTATTTCGAGGTTCCAAAATTGTGAAACTGGTTTTGCAACAAAATATTCTGCTCCATCAGATAAAAAATGATGTTTGGGAGTGTTTCTGAGCATTTCACATACTTTTAGCATCTAGAAAGATGCAAAACTTATGTTTGGTGCCTGAATGCGCTATTTCGGGGAACCGAGCTGCGAAGATGGTTTCACAACAAAAGCATCCATTTCTACACCAGTAGACCTAAAGCGATGTTTGGGAGTGTTCTGGAGCATTTCACAAACCTTCGGCATGTAAAAAGTTGTAAAACTTGTGTTTCGGGTTTGAATGCATTATTTCGGGGTACCGTAGTTGCAAAAATGGTTTCGTAACAAAAGCATCCATTCTACACCATTAGACATAAAACGATGTTTGGGAGTGTTCCGGGGCATTTTGCAAACCTTCGACATGTAAAAAAATGCAAAACTTGAGTTTTGGATCTGAATGCACTATTTCGGGGTACCGAAGTTGCAAAAATGATTTCGTAACAAAATCATCCATTCTACACCATTATACCTAAAACGATGTTTGGTAGTGTTCCGGGGCATTTTGCAAACCTTCGGCATGTAAAAAGATGCAAAACTTGAGTTTCGGGTCTGAATGCATTATTTCGGGGTACCCAAGTTGCGAAAACGGTTTCGCCACAAAAGCATTCATTCTACACCATTAGACCTAAAACGATGTTCGGGAATGTTTCTGAGCATTTCACAAACCTTCGGCGTGTAACAAGATGCAAAACTTGTGTTTGGGGCCTGAATTCGCTATTTCGGGGCTCCGAAGCTGCGATAATGGTTTCTCAACAAAAGCATCCATTCTACACCATTAGACCTTAAACAATGTTTGGGAGTGTTTCTTACCATTTCGCAAACCTTCGGCCTGTTAAAGGATGCAAAACTTGTGTTTCGGGCATGAATGCACTATTTCGAGGTACCAAAATTGTGCAACTGGTTTTGCAACAAAATATTCTGCTCCATTAGACACAAAACGATGTTTGGGAGAGTTTCTAAGTATTTCATAAACTTTTGGTATGTAAAAAGATGCAAAACTTATGTTTGGCGCCTGAATGCGCTACTTCGGGGTACCGAAGCTGCGAAGATGGTTTCACAACAAAAGCATCCATTATACACCATTAGACCTAAAATGATGTTTGGGAGTGTTTCTGAGCATTTCGCAAACCTTCGGCATGTCAAAAGATGCAAAACATGTGTTTGGGGTGTGAATGCGGTATTTCGAGGCACCGAAGCTGCGAAAATGGTTTCGCAACAAAAGCATCCATTCTACACCATTAGACCTAAAATGTTGTTTGGGAGTGTTCCGGGGCATTTTGCAAACCTTCGACATGTAAAAAAATGCAAACCTTGAGTTTTGGGTCTGAATGCACTATTTCGGGGTACCGAAGTTGCAAAAATGATTTCGTAACAAAAGCATCCATTCTACACCATTATACCTAAAACGATGTTTGGGAGTGTTCCGGGGCATTTTGCAAACCTTCGGCATGTAAAAAGATGCAAAACTTGAGTTTCGGGTCTGAATGCATTATTTCGGGGTACTCAAGTTGTGAAAACGGTTTTGCAACAAAAGCATTCATTCTACACCATTAGACCTAAAACGATGTTCGGGAGTGTTTCTGAGCATTTCACAAACCTTCGGCGTGTAATAAGATGCAAAACTTGTGTTTGTGGCCGGAATGCGCTATTTCGGGGCTCCGAAGCTGCGATAATGGTTTCTCAACAAAAGCATCCATTCTACACCATTAGACCTTAAATGATGTTTGGGAGTGTTTCTTAGCATTTCGCAAACCTTCGGCCTGTTAAAGGATGCAAAACTTGTGTTTCGGGCATGAATGCACTATTTCGAGGTACCAAAATTGTGCAACTAGTTTTGCAACAAAATATTCTGCTCCATTAGATACAAAACGATGTTTGGGAGAGTTTCTGAGTATTTCATAAACTTTTGGTATGTAAAAAGATTCAAAACTTATGTTTGGCCCCTGAATGCGCTACTTCGGGGTACCGAAGCTGCGAAGATGGTTTCGCAACAAAATCATCCATTATACACCATTAGACCTAAAATGATGTTTGGGAGTGTTTCTGAGCATTTCGCAAACTTTCAGCCTGTAAAAAGATGCAAAACATGTGTTTGGGGGTGTGAATGCGGTATTTCGAGGCACCGAAGCTGCGAAAATGGTTTCGCAACAAAAGCATCCATTCTACACCGTTAGACCTAAAATGATGTTTGGGAGTGTTCCGGGGCATTTTGTAAACCTTCGATATGTTAAAAAAATGCAAACCTTGAGTTTCGGGTCTGAATGCACTATTTCGGAGTACCGAAGTTGCGAAAACGGTTTTGCAACAAAAGCATCCATTCTACACCATTAGACCTAAAACGATGTTTTGGAGTGTTCCGGAGCATTTCGCAAACATTCAGAATATAAAATGATGCAAACTTGTGTTTCATTCCTGAATGCGCTATTTCGAGGTACCAAAATTGTGAAACTGGTTTTGCAACAAAATATTCTGCTCCATCAGATAAAAAATGATGTCTGGGAGTGTTTCTGAGCATTTCACATACTTTCAGCATCTAGAAAGATGCAAAACTTATGTTTGGTGCCTGAATGCGCTATTTCGGGGAACCGAGCTGCGAAGATGGTTTCACAACAAAAGCATCCATTCTACACCAGTAGACCTAAAGCGATGTTTGGGAGTGTTCTGGAGCATTTCACAAACCTTCGGCATGTAAAAAGTTGTAAAACTTGTGTTTCGGGTCTGAATGCATTATTTCGGGGTACCGTAGTTGCAAAAATGGTTTCGTAACCAAAGCATCCATTCTACACCATTAGACATAAAACGATGTTTGGGAGTGTTCCGGGGCATTTTGCAAACCTTCGACATGTAAAAAAATGCAAAACTTGAGTTTTGGATCTGAATGCACTATTTCGGGGTACCGAAGTTGCAAAAATGATTTCGTAACAAAATCAACCATTCTACACCATTATACCTAAAACGATGTTTGGGAGTGTTGCGGGGCATTTTGCAAACCTTCGGCATGTAAAAAGATGCAAAACTTGAGTTTCGGGTCTGAATGCATTATTTCGGGGTACCCAAGTTGCGAAAACGGTTTCGCAACAAAAGCATTCATTCTACACCATTAGACCTAAAACGATGTTCGGGAATGTTTCTGAGCATTTCACAACCCTTCGGCGTGTAACAAGATGCAAAACTTGTGTTTGGGCCTGAATGCGCTATTTCGGGGCTCCGAAGCTGCGATAATGGTTTCTCAACAAAAGCATCCATTCTACACCATTAGACCTTAAACAATGTTTGGGAGTGTTTCTTACCATTTCGCAAACCTTCGGCCTGTTAAAGGATGCAAAACTTGTGTTTCGGGCATGAATGCACTATTTCGAGGTACCAAAATTGTGCAACTAGTTTTGCAACAAAATATTCTGCTCCATTAGATACAAAACGATGTTTGGGAGAGTTTCTGAGTATTTCATAAACTTTTGGTATGTAAAAAGATGCAAAACTTATGTTTGGCGCCTGAATGCGCTACTTCGGGGTACCGAAGCTGCGAAGATGGTTTCACAACAAAAGCATCCATTATACACCATTAGACCTAAAATGATGTTTGGGAGTGTTTCTGAGCATTTCGCAAACCTTCGGCATGTCAAAAGATGCAAAACATGTGTTTGGGGTGTGAATGCGGTATTTCGAGGCACCGAAGCTGCGAAAATGGTTTCGCAACAAAAGCATCCATTCTACACCATTAGACCTAAAATGTTGTTTGGGAGTGTTCCGGGGCATTTTGCAAACCTTCGACTTGTAAAAAAATGCAAACCTTGAGTTTTGGGTCTGAATGCACTATTTCAGGGTACCGAAGTTGCAAAAATGATTTCGTAACAAAAGCATCCATTCTACACCATTATACCTAAAACGATGTTTGGGAGTGTTCCGGGGCATTTTGCAAACCTTCGGCATGTAAAAAGATGCAAAACTTGAGTTTCGGGTCTGAATGCATTATTTCGGGGTACTCAAGTTGTGAAAACGGTTTTGCAACAAAAGCATTCATTCTACACCATTAGACCTAAAACGATGTTCGGGAGTGTTTCTGAGCATTTCACAAACCTTCGGCGTGTAATAAGATGCAAAACTTGTGTTTGTGGCCGGAATGCGCTATTTCGGGGCTCCGAAGCTGCGATAATGGTTTCTCAACAAAAGCATCCATTCTACACCATTAGACCTTAAATGATGTTTGGGAGTGTTTCTTAGCATTTCGCAAACCTTCGGCCTGTTAAAGGATGCAAAACTTGTGTTTCGGGCATGAATGCACTATTTCCAGGTACCAAAATTGTGCAACTAGTTTTGCAACAAAATATTCTGCTCCATTAGATACAAAACGATGTTTGGGAGAGTTTCTGAGTATTTCATAAACTTTTGGTGTGTAAAAAGATTCAAAACTTATGTTTGGCCCCTGAATGCGCTACTTCGGGGTACCGAAGCTGCGAAGATGGTTTCGCAACAAAATCATCCATTATACACCATTAGACCTAAAATGATGTTTGGGAGTGTTTCTGAGCATTTCGCAAACTTTCAGCCTGTAAAAAGATGCAAAACATGTGTTTGGGGGTGTGAATGCGGTATTTCGAGGCACCGAAGCTGCGAAAATGGTTTCGCAACAAAAGCATCCATTCTACACCGTTAGACCTAAAATGATGTTTGGGAGTGTTCCGGGGCATTTTGTAAACCTTCGATATGTTAAAAAAATGCAAACCTTGAGTTTCGGGTCTGAATGCACTATTTCGGAGTACCGAAGTTGCGAAAACGGTTTTGCAACAAAAGCATCCATTCTACACCATTAGACCTAAAACGATGTTTTGGAGTGTTCCGGAGCATTTCGCAAACATTCAGAATATAAAATGATGCAAACTTGTGTTTCATTCCTGAATGCGCTATTTCGAGGTACCAAAATTGTGAAACTGGTTTTGCAACAAAATATTCTGCTCCATCAGATAAAAAATGATGTCTGGGAGTGTTTCTGAGCATTTCACATACTTTCAGCATCTAGAAAGATGCAAAACTTATGTTTGGTGCCTGAATGCGCTATTTCGGGGAACCGAGCTGCGAAGATGGTTTCACAACAAAAGCATCCATTCTACACCAGTAGACCTAAAGCGATGTTTGGGAGTGTTCTGGAGCATTTCACAAACCTTCGGCATGTAAAAAGTTGTAAAACTTGTGTTTCGGGTCTGAATGCATTATTTCGGGGTACCGTAGTTGCAAAAATGGTTTCGTAACCAAAGCATCCATTCTACACCATTAGACATAAAACGATGTTTGGGAGTGTTCCGGGGCATTTTGCAAACCTTCGACATGTAAAAAAATGCAAAACTTGAGTTTTGGATCTGAATGCACTATTTCGGGGTACCGAAGTTGCAAAAATGATTTCGTAACAAAATCAACCATTCTACACCATTATACCTAAAACGATGTTTGGGAGTGTTGCGGGGCATTTCGCAAACCTTCGGCATGTAAAAAGATGCAAAACTTGAGTTTCGGGTCTGAATGCATTATTTCGGGGTACCCAAGTTGCGAAAACGGTTTCGCAACAAAAGCATTCATTCTACACCATTAGACCTAAAACGATGTTCGGGAATGTTTCTGAGCATTTCACAACCCTTCGGCGTGTAACAAGATGCAAAACTTGTGTTTGGGCCTGAATTCGCTATTTCGGGGCTCCGAAGCTGCGATAATGGTTTCTCAACAAAAGCATCCATTCTACACCATTAGACCTTAAACAATGTTTAGGAGTGTTTCTTACCATTTCGCAAACCTTCGGCCTGTTAAAGGATGCAAAACTTGTGTTTCGGGCATGAATGCACTATTTCGAGGTACCAAAATTGTGCAACTGGTTTTGCAACAAAATATTCTGCTCCATTAGATACAAAACGATGTTTGGGAGAGTTTCTGAGTATTTCATAAACTTTTGGTATGTAAAAAGATGCAAAACTTATGTTTGGCGCCTGAATGCGCTACTTCGGGGTACCGAAGCTGCGAAGATGGTTTCACAACAAAAGCATCCATTATACACCATTAGACCTAAAATGATGTTTGGGAGTGTTTCTGAGCATTTCGCAAACCTTCGGCATGTCAAAAGATGCAAAACATGTGTTTGGGGTGTGAATGCGGTATTTCGAGGCACCGAAGCTGCGAAAATGGTTTCGCAACAAAAGCATCCATTCTACACCATTAGACCTAAAATGTTGTTTGGGAGTGTTCCGGGGCATTTTGCAAACCTTCGACATGTAAAAAAATGCAAACCTTGAGTTTTGGGTATGAATGCACTATTTCGGGGTACCGAAGTTGCAAAAATGATTTCGTAACAAAAGCATCCATTCTACACCATTATACCTAAAACGATGTTTGGGAGTGTTCCGGGGCATTTTGCAAACCTTCGGCATGTAAAAAGATGCAAAACTTGAGTTTCGGGTCTGAATGCATTATTTCGGGGTACTCAAGTTGTGAAAACGGTTTTGCAACAAAAGCATTCATTCTACACCATTAGACCTAAAACGATGTTCGGGAGTGTTTCTGAGCATTTCACAAACCTTCGGCGTGTAATAAGATGCAAAACTTGTGTTTGTGGCCGGAATGCGCTATTTCGGGGCTCCGAAGCTGCGATATTGGTTTCTCAACAAAAGTATCCATTGTACACCATTAGACCTTAAATGATGTTTGGGAGTGTTTCTTAGCATTTCGCAAACCTTCGGCCTGTTAAAGGATGCAAAACTTGTGTTTCGGGCATGAATGCACTATTTCGAGGTACCAAAATTGTGCAACTAGTTTTGCAACAAAATATTCTGCTCCATTAGATACAAAACGATGTTTGGGAGAGTTTCTGAGTATTTCATAAACTTTTGGTATGTAAAAAGATTCAAAACTTATGGTTGGCGCCTGAATGCGCTACTTCGGGGTACCGAAGCTGCGAAGATGGTTTCGCAACAAAATCATCCATTATACACCATTAGACCTAAAATGATGTTTGGGAGTGTTTCTGAGCATTTCGCAAACTTTCAGCCTGTAAAAAGATGCAAAACATGTGTTTGGGGGTGTGAATGCGGTATTTCGAGGCACCGAAGCTGCGAAAATGGTTTCGCAACAAAAGCATCCATTCTACACCGTTAGACCTAAAATGATGTTTGGGAGTGTTCCGGGGCATTTTGTAAACCTTCGATATGTAAAAAAAATGCAAACCTTGAGTTTCGGGTCTGAATGCACTATTTCGGAGTACCGAAGTTGCGAAAACGGTTTTGCAACAAAAGCATCCATTCTACACCATTAGACCTAAAACGATGTTTTGGAGTGTTCCGGAGCATTTCGCAAACATTCAGAATATAAAATGATGCAAACTTGTGTTTCATTCCTGAATGCGCTATTTCGAGGTACCAAAATTGTGAAACTGGTTTTGCAACAAAATATTCTGCTCCATCAGATAAAAAATGATGTCTGGGAGTGTTTCTGAGCATTTCACATACTTTCAGCATCTAGAAAGATGCAAAACTTATGTTTGGTGCCTGAATGCGCTATTTCGGGGAACCGAGCTGCGAAGATGGTTTCACAACAAAAGCATCCATTCTACACCAGTAGACCTAAAGCGATGTTTGGGAGTGTTCTGGAGCATTTCACAAACCTTCGGCATGTAAAAAGTTGTAAAACTTGTGTTTCGGGTCTGAATGCATTATTTCGGGGTACCGTAGTTGCAAAAATGGTTTCGTAACCAAAGCATCCATTCTACACCATTAGACATAAAACGATGTTTGGGAGTGTTCCGGGGCATTTTGCAAACCTTCGACATGTAAAAAAATGCAAAACTTGAGTTTTGGATCTGAATGCACTATTTCGGGGTACCGAAGTTGCAAAAATGATTTCGTAACAAAATCAACCATTCTACACCATTATACCTAAAACGATGTTTGGGAGTGTTGCGGGGCATTTCGCAAACCTTCGGCATGTAAAAAGATGCAAAACTTGAGTTTCGGGTCTGAATGCATTATTTCGGGGTACCCAAGTTGCGAAAACGGTTTCGCAACAAAAGCATTCATTCTACACCATTAGACCTAAAACGATGTTCGGGAATGTTTCTGAGCATTTCACAACCCTTCGGCGTGTAACAAGATGCAAAACTTGTGTTTGGGCCTGAATTCGCTATTTCGGGGCTCCGAAGCTGCGATAATGGTTTCTCAACAAAAGCATCCATTCTACACCATTAGACCTTAAACAATGTTTAGGAGTGTTTCTTACCATTTCGCAAACCTTCGGCCTGTTAAAGGATGCAAAACTTGTGTTTCGGGCATGAATGCACTATTTCGAGGTACCAAAATTGTGCAACTCGTTTTGCAACAAAATATTCTGCTCCATTAGATACAAAACGATGTTTGGGAGAGTTTCTGAGTATTTCATAAACTTTTGGTATGTAAAAAGATGCAAAACTTATGTTTGGCGCCTGAATGCGCTACTTCGGGGTACCGAAGCTGCGAAGATGGTTTCACAACAAAAGCATCCATTATACACCATTAGACCTAAAATGATGTTTGGGAGTGTTTCTGAGCATTTCGCAAACCTTCGGCATGTCAAAAGATGCAAAACATGTGTTTGGGGTGTGAATGCGGTATTTCGAGGCACCGAAGCTGCGAAAATGGTTTCGCAACAAAAGCATCCATTCTACACCATTAGACCTAAAATGTTGTTTGGGAGTGTTCCGGGGCATTTTGCAAACCTTCGACATGTAAAAAAATGCAAACCTTGAGTTTTGGGTATGAATGCACTATTTCGGGGTACCGAAGTTGCAAAAATGATTTCGTAACAAAAGCATCCATTCTACACCATTATACCTAAAACGATGTTTGGGAGTGTTCCGGGGCATTTTGCAAACCTTCGGCATGTAAAAAGATGCAAAACTTGAGTTTCGGGTCTGAATGCATTATTTCGGGGTACTCAAGTTGTGAAAACGGTTTTGCAACAAAAGCATTCATTCTACACCATTAGACCTAAAACGATGTTCGGGAGTGTTTCTGAGCATTTCACAAACCTTCGGCGTGTAATAAGATGCAAAACTTGTGTTTGTGGCCGGAATGCGCTATTTCGGGGCTCCGAAGCTGCGATATTGGTTTCTCAACAAAAGTATCCATTGTACACCATTAGACCTTAAATGATGTTTGGGAGTGTTTCTTAGCATTTCGCAAACCTTCGGCCTGTTAAAGGATGCAAAACTTGTGTTTCGGGCATGAATGCACTATTTCGAGGTACCAAAATTGTGCAACTAGTTTTGCAACAAAATATTCTGCTCCATTAGATACAAAACGATGTTTGGGAGAGTTTCTGAGTATTTCATAAACTTTTGGTATGTAAAAAGATTCAAAACTTATGGTTGGCGCCTGAATGCGCTACTTCGGGGTACCGAAGCTGCGAAGATGGTTTCGCAACAAAATCATCCATTATACACCATTAGACCTAAAATGATGTTTGGGAGTGTTTCTGAGCATTTCGCAAACTTTCAGCCTGTAAAAAGATGCAAAACATGTGTTTGGGGGTGTGAATGCGGTATTTCGAGGCACCGAAGCTGCGAAAATGGTTTCGCAACAAAAGCATCCATTCTACACCGTTAGACCTAAAATGATGTTTGGGAGTGTTCCGGGGCATTTTGTAAACCTTCGATATGTAAAAAAAATGCAAACCTTGAGTTTCGGGTCTGAATGCACTATTTCGGAGTACCGAAGTTGCGAAAACGGTTTTGCAACAAAAGCATCCATTCTACACCATTAGACCTAAAACGATGTTTTGGAGTGTTCCGGAGCATTTCGCAAACATTCAGAATATAAAATGATGCAAACTTGTGTTTCATTCCTGAATGCGCTATTTCGAGGTACCAAAATTGTGAAACTGGTTTTGCAACAAAATATTCTGCTCCATCAGATAAAAAATGATGTCTGGGAGTGTTTCTGAGCATTTCACATACTTTCAGCATCTAGAAAGATGCAAAACTTATGTTTGGTGCCTGAATGCGCTATTTCGGGGAACCGAGCTGCGAAGATGGTTTCACAACAAAAGCATCCATTCTACACCAGTAGACCTAAAGCGATGTTTGGGAGTGTTCTGGAGCATTTCACAAACCTTCGGCATGTAAAAAGTTGTAAAACTTGTGTTTCGTGTCTGAATGCATTATTTCGTGGTACCGTAGTTGCAAAAATGGTTTCGTAACCAAAGCATCCATTCTACACCATTAGACATAAAACGATGTTTGGGAGTGTTCCGGGGCATTTTGCAAACCTTCGACATGTAAAAAAATGCAAAACTTGAGTTTTGGATCTGAATGCACTATTTCGGGGTACCGAAGTTGCAAAAATGATTTCGTAACAAAATCATCCATTCTACACCATTATACCTAAAACGATGTTTGGGAGTGTTGCGGGGCATTTCGCAAACCTTCGGCATGTAAAAAGATGCAAAACTTGAGTTTCGGGTCTGAATGCATTATTTCGGGGTACCCAAGTTGCGAAAACGGTTTCGCAACAAAAGCATTCATTCTACACCATTAGACCTAAAACGATGTTCGGGAATGTTTCTGAGCATTTCACAAACCTTCGGCGTGTAACAAGATGCAAAACTTGTGTTTGGGGCCTGAATTCGCTATTTCGGGGCTCCGAAGCTGCGATAATGGTTTCTCAACAAAAGCATCCATTCTACACCATTAGACCTTAAACAATGTTTGGGAGTGTTTCTTACCATTTCGCAAACCTTCGGCCTGTTAAAGGATGCAAAACTTGTGTTTCGGGCATGAATGCACTATTTCGAGGTACCAAAATTGTGCAACTGGTTTTGCAACAAAATATTCTGCTCCATTAGATACAAAACGATGTTTGGGAGAGTTTCTGAGTATTTCATAAACTTTTGGTATGTAAAAAGATGCAAAACTTATGTTTGGCGCTTGAATGCGCTACTTCGGGGTACCGAAGCTGCGAAGATGGTTTCACAACAAAAGCATCCATTATACACCATTAGACCTAAAATGATGTTTGGGAGTGTTTCTGAGCATTTCGCAAACCTTCGGCATGTCAAAAGATGCAAAACATGTGTTTGGGGTGTGAATGCGGTATTTCGAGGCACCGAAGCTGCGAAAATGGTTTCGCAACAAAAGCATCCATTCTACACCATTAGACCTAAAATGTTGTTTGGGAGTGTTCCGGGGCATTTTGCAAACCTTCGACATGTAAAAAAATGCAAACCTTGAGTTTTGGGTATGAATGCACTATTTCGGGGTACCGAAGTTGCAAAAATGATTTCGTAACAAAAGCATCCATTCTACATCATTATACCTAAAACGATGTTTGGGAGTGTTCCGGGGCATTTTGCAAACCTTCGGCATGTAAAAAGATGCAAAACTTGAGTTTCGGGTCTGAATGCATTATTTCGGGGTACTCAAGTTGTGAAAACGGTTTTGCAACAAAAGCATTCATTCTACACCATTAGACCTAAAACGATGTTCGGGAGTGTTTCTGAGCATTTCACAAACCTTCGGCGTGTAATAAGATGCAAAACTTGTGTTTGTGGCCGGAATGCGCTATTTCGGGGCTCCGAAGCTGCGATATTGGTTTCTCAACAAAAGTATCCATTCTACACCATTAGACCTTAAATGATGTTTGGGAGTGTTTCTTAGCATTTCGCAAACCTTCGGCCTGTTAAAGGATGCAAAACTTGTGTTTCGGGCATGAATGCACTATTTCGAGGTACCAAAATTGTGCAACTAGTTTTGCAACAAAATATTCTGCTCCATTAGATACAAAACGATGTTTGGGAGAGTTTTTGAGTATTTCATAAACTTTTGGTATGTAAAAAGATTCAAAACTTATGTTTGGCGCCTGAATGCGCTACTTCGGGGTACCGAAGCTGCGAAGATGGTTTCGCAACAAAATCATCCATTATACACCATTAGACCTAAAATGATGTTTGGGAGTGTTTCTGAGCATTTCGCAAACTTTCTGCCTGTAACAAGATGCAAAACATGTGTTTGGGGGTGTGAATGCGGTATTTCGATGCACCGAAGCTGCGAAAATGGTTTCGCAACAAAAGCATCCATTCTACACCGTTAGACCTAAAATGATGTTTGGGAGTGTTCCGGGGCATTTTGTAAACCTTCGATATGTAAAAAAAATGCAAACCTTGAGTTTCGGGTCTGAATGCACTATTTCGGAGTACCGAAGTTGCGAAAACGGTTTTGCAACAAAAGCATCCATTTTACACCATTAGACCTAAAACGATGTTTTGGAGTGTTCCGGAGCATTTCGCAAACATTCAGAATATAAAATGATGCAAACTTGTGTTTCATTCCTGAATGCGCTATTTCGAGGTACCAAAATTGTGAAACTGGTTTTGCAACAAAATATTCTGCTCCATCAGATAAAAAATGATGTCTGGGAGTGTTTCTGAGCATTTGACATACTTTCAGCATCTAGAAAGATGCAAAACTTATGTTTGGTGCCTGAATGCGCTATTTCGGGGAACCGAGCTGCGAAGATGGTTTCACAACAAAAGCATCCATTCTACACCAGTAGACCTAAAGCGATGTTTGGGAGTGTTCTGGAGCATTTCACAAACCTTCGGCATGTAAAAAGTTGTAAAACTTGTGTTTCGGGTCTGAATGCATTATTTCGTGGTACCGTAGTTGCAAAAATGGTTTCGTAACCAAAGCATCCATTCTACACCATTAGACATAAAACGATGTTTGGGAGTGTTCCGGGGCATTTTGCAAACCTTCGACACGTAAAAAAATGCAAAACTTGAGTTTTGGATCTGAATGCACTATTTCGGGGTACCGAAGTTGCAAAAATGATTTCGTAACAAAATTATCCATTCTACACCATTATACCTAAAACGATGTTTGGGAGTGTTGCGGGGCATTTCGCAAACCTTCGGCATGTAAAAAGATGCAAAACTTGAGTTTCGGGTCTGAATGCATTATTTCGGGGTACCCAAGTTGCGAAAATGGTTTCGCAACAAAAGCATTCATTCTACACCATTAGACCTAAAACGATGTTCGGGAATGTTTCTGAGCATTTCACAAACCTTCGGCGTGTAACAAGATGCAAAACTTGTGTTTGGGGCCTGAATTCGCTATTTCGGGGCTCCGAAGCTGCGATAATGGTTTCTCAACAAAAGCATCCATTCTACACCATTAGACCTTAAACAATGTTTGGGAGTGTTTCTTACCATTTCGCAAACCTTCGGCCTGTTAAAGGATGCAAAACTTGTGTTTCGGGCATGAATGCACTATTTCGAGGTACCAAAATTGTGCAACTGGTTTTGCAACAAAATATTCTGCTCCATTAGATACAAAACGATGTTTGGGAGAGTTTCTGAGTATTTCATAAACTTTTGGTATGTAAAAAGATGCAAAACTTATGTTTGGCGCCTGAATGCGCTACTTCGGGGTACCGAAGCTGCGAAGATGGTTTCACAACAAAAGCATCCATTATACACCATTAGACCTAAAATGATGTTTGGGAGTGTTTCTGAGCATTTCGCAAACCTTCGGCATGTCAAAAGATGCAAAACATGTGTTTGGGGTGTGAATGCGGTATTTCGAGGCACCGAAGCTGCGAAAATGGTTTCACAACAAAAGCATCCATTCTACACCATTAGACCTAAAATGTTGTTTGGGAGTGTTCCGGGGCATTTTGCAAACCTTCGACATGTAAAAAAATGCAAACCTTGAGTTTTGGGTCTGAATGCACTATTTCGGGGTACCGAAGTTGCAAAAATGATTTCGTAACAAAAGCATCCATTCTACACCATTATACCTAAAACGATGTTTGGGAGTGTTCCGGGGCATTTTGCAAACCTTCGGCATGTAAAAAGATGCAAAACTTGAGTTTCGGGTCTGAATGCATTATTTCGGGGTACCCAAGTTGCGAAAACGGTTTCGCAACTAAAGCATTCATTCTACACCATTAGACCTAAAACGATGTTCGGGAATGTTTCTGAGCATTTCACAAACCTTCGGCGTGTAACAAGATGCAAAACTTGTGTTTGGGGCCTGAATTCGCTATTTCGGGGCTCCGAAGCTGCGATAATGGTTTCTCAACAAAAGCATCCATTCTACACCATTAGACCTTAAACAATGTTTGGGAGTGTTTCTTACCATTTCACAAACCTTCGGCCTGTTAAAGGATGCAAAACTTGTGTTTCGGGCATGAATGCACTATTTCGAGGTACCAAAATTGTGCCACTGGTTTTGCAACAAAATATTCTTCTCCATTAGATACAAAACGATGTTTGGGAGAGTTTCTGAGTATTTCATAAACTTTTGGTATGTAAAAAGATGCAAAACTTATGTTTGGCGCCTGAATGCGCTACTTCGGGGTACCGAAGCTGCGAAGATGGTTTCACAACAAAAGCATCCATTATACACCATTAGACCTAAAATGATGTTTGGGAGTGTTTCTGAGCATTTCGCAAACCTTCGGCATGTCAAAAGATGCAAAACATGTGTTTGGGGTGTGAATACGGTATTTCGAGGCACCGAAGCTGCGAAAATGGTTTCGCAACAAAAGCATCCATTCTACACCATTAGACCTAAAATGTTGTTTGGGAGTGTTCCGGGGCATTTTGCAAACCTTCGACATGTAAAAAAATGCAAACCTTGAGTTTTGGGTCTGAATGCACTATTTCGGGGTACCGAAGTTGCAAAAATGATTTCGTAACAAAAGCATCCATTCTACACCATTATACCTAAAACGATGTTTGGGAGTGTTCCGGGGCATTTTGCAAACCTTCGGCATGTAAAAAGATGCAAAACTTGAGTTTCGGGTCTGAATGCATTATTTCGGGGTACTCAAGTTGTGAAAACGGTTTTGCAACAAAAGCATTCATTCTACACCATTAGACCTAAAACGATGTTCGGGAGTGTTTCTGAGCATTTCACAAACCTTCGGCGTGTAATAAGATGCAAAACTTGTGTTTGTGGCCGGAATGCGCTATTTCGGGGCTCCGAAGCTGCGATATTGGTTTCTCAACAAAAGTATCCATTGTACACCATTAGACCTTAAATGATGTTTGGGAGTGTTTCTTAGCATTTCGCAAACCTTCGGCCTGTTAAAGGATGCAAAACTTGTGTTTCGGGCATGAATGCACTATTTCGAGGTACCAAAATTGTGCAACTAGTTTTGCAACAAAATATTCTGCTCCATTAGATACAAAACGATGTTTGGGAGAGTTTCTGAGTATTTCATAAACTTTTGGTATGTAAAAAGATTCAAAACTTATGTTTGGCGCCTGAATGCGCTACTTCGGGGTACCGAAGCTGCGAAGATGGTTTCGCAACAAAATCATCCATTATACACCATTAGACCTAAAATGATGTTTGGGAGTGTTTCTGAGCATTTCGCAAACTTTCAGCCTGTAAAAAGATGCAAAACATGTGTTTGGGGGTGTGAATGCGGTATTTCGAGGCACCGAAGCTGCGAAAATGGTTTCGCAACAAAAGCATCCATTCTACACCGTTAGATCCAAAATGATGTTTGGGAGTGTTCTGGGGCATTTTGTAAACCTTCGATATGTAAAAAAAATGCAAACCTTGAGTTTCGGGTCTGAATGCACTATTTCGGAGTACCGAAGTTGCGAAAACGGTTTTGCAACAAAAGCATCCATTTTACACCATTAGACCTAAAACGATGTTTTGGAGTGTTCCGGAGCATTTCGCAAACATTCAGAATATAAAATGATGCAAACTTGTGTTTCATTCCTGAATGCGCTATTTCGAGGTACCAAAATTGTGAAACTGGTTTTGCAACAAAATATTCTGCTCCATCAGATAAAAAATGATGTCTGGGAGTGTTTCTGAGCATTTCACATACTTTCAGCATCTAGAAAGATGCAAAACTTATGTTTGGTGCCTGAATGCGCTATTTCGGGGAACTGAGCTGCGAAGATGGTTTCACAACAAAAGCATCCATTCTACACCAGTAGACCTAAAGCGATGTTTGGGAGTGTTCTGGAGCATTTCACAAACCTTCGGCATGTAAAAAGTTGTAAAACTTGTGTTTCGGGTCTGAATGCATTATTTCGTGGTACCGTAGTTGCAAAAATGGTTTCGTAACCAAAGCATCCATTCTACACCATTAGACATAAAACGATGTTTGGGAGTGTTCCGGGGCATTTTGCAAACCTTCGACATGTAAAAAAATGCAAAACTTGAGTTTTGGGTCTGAATGCACTATTTCGGGGTACCGAAGTTGCAAAAATGATTTCGTAACAAAAGCATCCATTCTACACCATTATACCTAAAACGATGTTTGGGAGTGTTCCGGGGCATTTTGCAAACCTTCGGCATGTAAAAAGATGCAAAACTTGAGTTTCGGGTCTGAATGCATTATTTCGGGGTACCCAAGTTGCGAAAACGGTTTCGCAACAAAAGCATTCATTCTACACCATTAGACCTAAAATGATGTTCGGGAATGTTTCTGAGCATTTCACAAACCTTCGGCGTGTAATAAGATGCAAAATTTGTGTTTGGGGCCTGAATGCGCTATTTCGGGGCTCCGAAGCTGCGATAATGGTTTCTCAACAAAAGCATCCATTCTACACCATTAGACCTAAAATGTTGTTTGGGAGTGTTCCGGGGCATTTTGCAAACCTTCGACATGTAAAAAAATGCAAACCTTGAGTTTTGGGTCTGAATGCACTATTTCGGGGTACCGAAGTTGCAAAAATGATTTCGTAACAAAAGCATCCATTCTACACCATTATACCTAAAACGATGTTTGGGAGTGTTCCGGGGCATTTTGCAAACCTTCGGCATGTAAAAAGATGCAAAACTTGAGTTTCGGGTCTGAATGCATTATTTCGGGGTACCCAAGTTGCGAAAACGGTTTCGCAACAAAAGCATTCATTCTACACCATTAGACCTAAAACGATGTTCGGGAATGTTTCTGAGCATTTCACAAACCTTCGGCGTGTAACAAGATGCAAAACTTGTGTTTGGGGCCTGAATTCGCTATTTCGGGGCTCCGAAGCTGCGATAATGGTTTCTCAACAAAAGCATCCATTCTACACCATTAGACCTTAAACAATGTTTGGGAGTGTTTCTTACCATTTCACAAACCTTCGGCCTGTTAAAGGATGCAAAACTTGTGTTTCGGGCATGAATGCACTATTTCGAGGTACCAAAATTGTGCAACTGGTTTTGCAACAAAATATTCTGCTCCATTAGATACAAAACGATGTTTGGGAGAGTTTCTGAGTATTTCATAAACTTTTGGTATGTAAAAAGATGCAAAACTTATGTTTGGCGCCTGAATGCGCTACTTCGGGGTACCGAAGCTGCGAAGATGGTTTCACAACAAAAGCATCCATTATACACCATTAGACCTAAAATGATGTTTGGGAGTGTTTCTGAGCATTTCGCAAACCTTCGGCATGTCAAAAGATGCAAAACATGTGTTTGGGGTGTGAATGCGGTATTTCGAGGCACCGAAGCTGCGAAAATGGTTTCGCAACAAAAGCATCCATTCTACACCATTAGACCTAAAATGTTGTTTGGGAGTGTTCCGGGGCATTTTGCAAACCTTCGACATGTAAAAAAATGCAAACCTTGAGTTTTGGGTCTGAATGCACTATTTCGGGGTACCGAAGTTGCAAAAATGATTTCGTAACAAAAGCATCCATTCTACACCATTATACCTAAAACGATGTTTGGGAGTGTTCCGGGGCATTTTGCAAACCTTCGGCATGTAAAAAGATGCAAAACTTGAGTTTCGGGTCTGAATGCATTATTTCGGGGTACTCAAGTTGTGAAAACGGTTTTGCAACAAAAGCATTCATTCTACACCATTAGACCTAAAACGATGTTCGGGAGTGTTTCTGAGCATTTCACAAACCTTCGGCGTGTAATAAGATGCAAAACTTGTGTTTGTGGCCGGAATGCGCTATTTCGGGGCTTCGAAGCTGCGATATTGGTTTCTCAACAAAAGTATCCATTCTACACCATTAGACCTTAAATGATGTTTGGGAGTGTTTCTTAGCATTTCGCAAACCTTCGGCCTGTTAAAGGATGCAAAACTTGTGTTTCGGGCATGAATGCACTATTTCGAGGTACCAAAATTGTGCAACTAGTTTTGCAACAAAATATTCTGCTCCATTTGATACAAAACGATGTTTGGGAGAGTTTCTGAGTATTTCATAAACTTTTGGTATGTAAAAAGATTCAAAACTTATGTTTGGCGCCTGAATGCGCTACTTCGGGGTACCGAAGCTGCGAAGATGGTTTCGCAACAAAATCATCCATTATACACCATTAGACCTAAAATGATGTTTGGGAGTGTTTCTGAGCATTTCGCAAACTTTCAGCCTGTAAAAAGATGCAAAACATGTGTTTGGGGGTGTGAATGCGGTATTTCGAGGCACCGAAGCTGCGAAAATGGTTTCGCAACAAAAGCATCCATTCTACACCGTTAGATCCAAAATGATGTTTGGGAGTGTTCTGGGGCATTTTGTAAACCTTCGATATGTAAAAAAAATGCAAACCTTGAGTTTCGGGTCTGAATGCACTATTTCGGAGTACCGAAGTTGCGAAAACGGTTTTGCAACAAAAGCATCCATTTTACACCATTAGACCTAAAACGATGTTTTGGAGTGTTCCGGAGCATTTCGCAAACATTCAGAATATAAAATGATGCAAACTTGTGTTTCATTCCTGAATGCGCTATTTCGAGGTACCAAAATTGTGAAACTGGTTTTGCAACAAAATATTCTGCTCCATCAGATAAAAAATGATGTCTGGGAGTGTTTCTGAGCATTTCACATACTTTCAGCATCTAGAAAGATGCAAAACTTATGTTTGGTGCCTGAATGCGCTATTTCGGGGAACTGAGCTGCGAAGATGGTTTCACAACAAAAGCATCCATTCTACACCAGTAGACCTAAAGCGATGTTTGGGAGTGTTCTGGAGCATTTCACAAACCTTCGGCATGTAAAAAGTTGTAAAACTTGTGTTTCGGGTCTGAATGCATTATTTCGTGGTACCGTAGTTGCAAAAATGGTTTCGTAACCAAAGCATCCATTCTACACCATTAGACATAAAACGATGTTTGGGAGTGTTCCGGGGCATTTTGCAAACCTTCGACATGTAAAAAAATGCAAAACTTGAGTTTTGGGTCTGAATGCACTATTTCGGGGTACCGAAGTTGCAAAAATGATTTCGTAACAAAAGCATCCATTCTACACCATTATACCTAAAACGATGTTTGGGAGTGTTCCGGGGCATTTTGCAAACCTTCGGCATGTAAAAAGATGCAAAACTTGAGTTTCGGGTCTGAATGCATTATTTCGGGGTACCCAAGTTGCGAAAACGGTTTCGCAACAAAAGCATTCATTCTACACCATTAGACCTAAAATGATGTTCGGGAATGTTTCTGAGCATTTCACAAACCTTCGGCGTGTAATAAGATGCAAAATTTGTGTTTGGGGCCTGAATGCGCTATTTCGGGGCTCCGAAGCTGCGATAATGGTTTCTCAACAAAAGCATCCATTCTACACCATTAGACCTAAAATGTTGTTTGGGAGTGTTCCGGGGCATTTTGCAAACCTTCGACATGTAAAAAAATGCAAACCTTGAGTTTTGGGTCTGAATGCACTATTTCGGGGTACCGAAGTTGCAAAAATGATTTCGTAACAAAAGCATCCATTCTACACCATTATACCTAAAACGATGTTTGGGAGTGTTCCGGGGCATTTTGCAAACCTTCGGCATGTAAAAAGATGCAAAACTTGAGTTTCGGGTCTGAATGCATTATTTCGGGGTACCCAAGTTGCGAAAACGGTTTCGCAACAAAAGCATTCATTCTACACCATTAGACCTAAAACGATGTTCGGGAATGTTTCTGAGCATTTCACAAACCTTCGGCGTGTAACAAGATGCAAAACTTGTGTTTGGGGCCTGAATTCGCTATTTCGGGGCTCCGAAGCTGCGATAATGGTTTCTCAACAAAAGCATCCATTCTACACCATTAGACCTTAAACAATGTTTGGGAGTGTTTCTTACCATTTCACAAACCTTCGGCCTGTTAAAGGATGCAAAACTTGTGTTTCGGGCATGAATGCACTATTTCGAGGTACCAAAATTGTGCAACTGGTTTTGCAACAAAATATTCTGCTCCATTAGATACAAAACGATGTTTGGGAGAGTTTCTGAGTATTTCATAAACTTTTGGTATGTAAAAAGATGCAAAACTTATGTTTGGCGCCTGAATGCGCTACTTCGGGGTACCGAAGCTGCGAAGATGGTTTCACAACAAAAGCATCCATTATACACCATTAGACCTAAAATGATGTTTGGGAGTGTTTCTGAGCATTTCGCAAACCTTCGGCATGTCAAAAGATGCAAAACATGTGTTTGGGGTGTGAATGCGGTATTTCGAGGCACCGAAGCTGCGAAAATGGTTTCGCAACAAAAGCATCCATTCTACACCATTAGACCTAAAATGTTGTTTGGGAGTGTTCCGGGGCATTTTGCAAACCTTCGACATGTAAAAAAATGCAAACCTTGAGTTTTGGGTCTGAATGCACTATTTCGGGGTACCGAAGTTGCAAAAATGATTTCGTAACAAAAGCATCCATTCTACACCATTATACCTAAAACGATGTTTGGGAGTGTTCCGGGGCATTTTGCAAACCTTCGGCATGTAAAAAGATGCAAAACTTGAGTTTCGGGTCTGAATGCATTATTTCGGGGTACTCAAGTTGTGAAAACGGTTTTGCAACAAAAGCATTCATTCTACACCATTAGACCTAAAACGATGTTCGGGAGTGTTTCTGAGCATTTCACAAACCTTCGGCGTGTAATAAGATGCAAAACTTGTGTTTGTGGCCGGAATGCGCTATTTCGGGGCTTCGAAGCTGCGATATTGGTTTCTCAACAAAAGTATCCATTCTACACCATTAGACCTTAAATGATGTTTGGGAGTGTTTCTTAGCATTTCGCAAACCTTCGGCCTGTTAAAGGATGCAAAACTTGTGTTTCGGGCATGAATGCACTATTTCGAGGTACCAAAATTGTGCAACTAGTTTTGCAACAAAATATTCTGCTCCATTTGATACAAAACGATGTTTGGGAGAGTTTCTGAGTATTTCATAAACTTTTGGTATGTAAAAAGATTCAAAACTTATGTTTGGCGCCTGAATGCGCTACTTCGGGGTACCGAAGCTGCGAAGATGGTTTCGCAACAAAATCATCCATTATACACCATTAGACCTAAAATGATGTTTGGGAGTGTTTCTGAGCATTTCGCAAACTTTCAGCCTGTAAAAAGATGCAAAACTTGTGTTTGGGGGTGTGAATGCGGTATTTCGAGGCACCGAAGCTGCGAAAATGGTTTCGCAACAAAAGCATCCATTCTACACCGTTAGACCTAAAATGATGTTTGGGAGTGTTCCGGGGCATTTTGTAAACCTTCGATATGTAAAAAAAATGCAAACCTTGAGTTTCGGGTCTGAATGCACTATTTCGGAGTACCGAAGTTGCGAAAACGGTTTTGCAACAAAAGCATCCATTTTACACCATTAGACCTAAAACGATGTTTTGGAGTGTTCCGGAGCATTTCGCAAACATTCAGAATATAAAATGATGCAAACTTGTGTTTCATTCCTGAATGCGCTATTTCGAGGTACCAAAATTGTGAAACTGGTTTTGCAACAAAATATTCTGCTCCATCAGATAAAAAATGATGTCTGGGAGTGTTTCTGAGCATTTCACATACTTTCAGCATCTAGAAAGATGCAAAACTTATGTTTGGTGCCTGAATGCGCTATTTCGGGGAACCGAGCTGCGAAGATGGTTTCACAACAAAAGCATCCATTCTACACCAGTAGACCTAAAGCGATGTTTGGGAGTGTTCTGGAGCATTTAACAAACCTTCGGCATGTAAAAAGTTGTAAAACTTGTGTTTCGGGTCTGAATGCATTATTTCGTGGTACCGTAGTTGCAAAAATGGTTTCGTAACCAAAGCATCCATTCTACACCATTAGACATAAAACGATGTTTGGGAGTGTTCCGGGGCATTTTGCAAACCTTCGACATGTAAAAAAATGCAAAACTTGAGTTTTGGGTCTGAATGCACTATTTCGGGGTACCGAAGTTGCAAAAATGATTTCGTAACAAAAGCATCCATTCTACACCATTATACCTAAAACGATGTTTGGGAGTGTTCCGGGGCATTTTGCAAACCTTCGGCATGTAAAAAGATGCAAAACTTGAGTTTCGGGTCTGAATGCATTATTTCGGGGTACCCAAGTTGCGAAAACGGTTTCGCAACAAAAGCATTCATTCTACACCATTAGACCTAAAATGATGTTCGGGAATGTTTCTGAGCATTTCACAAACCTTCGCCGTGTAATAAGATGCAAAATTTGTGTTTGGGGCCTGAATGCGCTATTTCGGGGCTCCGAAGCTGCGATAATGGTTTCTCAACAAAAGCATCCATTCTACACCATTAGACCTAAAATGTTGTTTGGGAGTGTTCCGGGGCATTTTGCAAACCTTCGACATGTAAAAAAATGCAAACCTTGAGTTTTGGGTCTGAATGCACTATTTCGGGGTACCGAAGTTGCAAAAATGATTTCGTAACAAAAGCATCCATTCTACACCATTATACCTAAAACGATGTTTGGGAGTGTTCCGGGGCATTTTGCAAACCTTCGGCATGTAAAAAGATGCAAAACTTGAGTTTCGGGTCTGAATGCATTATTTCGGGGTACCCAAGTTGCGAAAACGGTTTCGCAACAAAAGCATTCATTCTACACCATTAGACCTAAAACGATGTTCGGGAATGTTTCTGAGCATTTCACAAACCTTCGGCGTGTAACAAGATGCAAAACTTGTGTTTGGGGCCTGAATTCGCTATTTCGGGGCTCCGAAGCTGCGATAATGGTTTCTCAACAAAAGCATCCATTCTACACCATTAGACCTTAAACAATGTTTGGGAGTGTTTCTTACCATTTCACAAACCTTCGGCCTGTTAAAGGATGCAAAACTTGTGTTTCGGGCATGAATGCACTATTTCGAGGTACCAAAATTGTGCAACTGGTTTTGCAACAAAATATTCTGCTCCATTAGATACAAAACGATGTTTGGGAGAGTTTCTGAGTATTTCATAAACTTTTGGTATGTAAAAAGATGCAAAACTTATGTTTGGTGCCTGAATGCGCTACTTCGGGGTACCGAAGCTGCGAAGATGGTTTCACAACAAAAGCATCCATTATACACCATTAGACCTAAAATGATGTTTGGGAGTGTTTCTGAGCATTTCGCAAACCTTCGGCATGTCAAAAGATGCAAAACATGTGTTTGGGGTGTGAATGCGGTATTTCGAGGCACCGAAGCTGCGAAAATGGTTTCGCAACAAAAGCATCCATTCTACACCATTAGACCTAAAATGTTGTTTGGGAGTGTTCCGGGGCATTTTGCAAACCTTCGACATGTAAAAAAATGCAAACCTTGAGTTTTGGGTCTGAATGCACTATTTCGGGGTACCGAAGTTGCAAAAATGATTTCGTAACAAAAGCATCCATTCTACACCATTATACCTAAAACGATGTTTGGGAGTGTTCCGGGGCATTTTGCAAACCTTCGGCATGTAAAAAGATGCAAAACTTGAGTTTCGGGTCTGAATGCATTATTTCGGGGTACTCAAGTTGTGAAAACGGTTTTGCAACAAAAGCATTCATTCTACACCATTAGACCTAAAACGATGTTCGGGAGTGTTTCTGAGCATTTCACAAACCTTCGGCGTGTAATAAGATGCAAAACTTGTGTTTGTGGCCGGAATGCGCTATTTCGGGGCTCCGAAGCTGCGATATTGGTTTCTCAACAAAAGTATCCATTCTACACCATTAGACCTTAAATGATGTTTGGGAGTGTTTCTTAGCATTTCGCAAACCTTCGGCCTGTTAAAGGATGCAAAACTTGTGTTTCGGGCATGAATGCACTATTTCGAGGTACCAAAATTGTGCAACTAGTTTTGCAACAAAATATTCTGCTCCATTAGATACAAAACGATGTTTGGGAGAGTTTCTGAGTATTTCATAAACTTTTGGTATGTAAAAAGATTCAAAACTTATGTTTGGCGCCTGAATGCGCTACTTCGGGGTACCGAAGCTGCGAAGATGGTTTCGCAACAAAATCATCCATTATACACCATTAGACCTAAAATGATGTTTGGGAGTGTTTCTGAGCATTTCGCAAACTTTCAGCCTGTAAAAAGATGCAAAACATGTGTTTGGGGGTGTGAATGCGGTATTTCGAGGCACCGAAGCTGCGAAAATGGTTTCGCAACAAAAGCATCCATTCTACACCGTTAGACCTAAAATGATGTTTGGGAGTGTTCCGGGGCATTTTGTAAACCTTCGATATGTAAAAAAAATGCAAACCTTGAGTTTCGGGTCTGAATGCACTATTTCGGAGTACCGAAGTTGCGAAAACGGTTTTGCAACAAAAGCATCCATTTTACACCATTAGACCTAAAACGATGTTTTGGAGTGTTCCGGAGCATTTCGCAAACATTCAGAATATAAAATGATGCAAACTTGTGTTTCATTCCTGAATGCGCTGTTTCGAGGTACCAAAATTGTGAAACTGGTTTTGCAACAAAATATTCTGCTCCATCAGATAAAAAATGATGTCTGGGAGTGTTTCTGAGCATTTCACATACTTTCAGCATCTAGAAAGATGCAAAACTTATGTTTGGTGCCTGAATGCGCTATTTCGGGGAACCGAGCTGCGAAGATGGTTTCACAACAAAAGCATCCATTCTACACCAGTAGACCTAAAGCGATGTTTGGGAGTGTTCTGGAGCATTTCACAAACCTTCGGCATGTAAAAAGTTGTAAAACTTGTGTTTCGGGTCTGAATGCATTATTTCGTGGTACCGTAGTTGCAAAAATGGTTTCGTAACCAAAGCATCCATTCTACACCATTAGACATAAAACGATGTTTGGGAGTGTTCCGGGGCATTTTGCAAACCTTCGACATGTAAAAAAATGCAAAACTTGAGTTTTGGGTCTGAATGCACTATTTCGGGGTACCGAAGTTGCAAAAATGATTTCGTAACAAAAGCATCCATTCTACACCATTATACCTAAAACGATGTTTGGGAGTGTTCCGGGGCATTTTGCAAACCTTCGGCATGTAAAAAGATGCAAAACTTGAGTTTCGGGTCTGAATGCATTATTTCGGGGTACCCAAGTTGCGAAAACGGTTTCGCAACAAAAGCATTCATTCTACACCATTAGACCTAAAATGATGTTCGGGAATGTTTCTGAGCATTTCACAAACCTTCGGCGTGTAATAAGATGCAAAATTTGTGTTTGGGGCCTGAATGCGCTATTTCGGGGCTCCGAAGCTGCGATAATGGTTTCTCAACAAAAGCATCCATTCTACACCATTAGACCTTAAACAATGTTTGGGAGTGTTTCTTACCATTTCGCAAACCTTCGGCCTGTTAAAGGATGCAAAACTTGTGTTTCGGGCATGAATGCACTATTTGGAGGTACCAAAATTGTGCAACTGGTTTTGCAACAAAATATTCTACTCCATTAGATACAAAACGATGTTTGGGAGAGTTTCTGAGTATTTCATAAACTTTTGGTATGTAAAAAGATGCAAAACTTATGTTTGGCGCCTGAATGCGCTACTTCGGGGTACCGAAGCTGCGAAGATGGTTTCACAACAAAAGCATCCATTATACACCATTAGACCTAAAACGATGTTTGGGAGTGTTTCTGAGCATTTCGCAAACCTTCGGCATGTCAAAAGATGCAAAACATGTGTTTGGGGTGTGAATGCGGTATTTCGAGGCACCGAAGCTGCGAAAATGGTTTCGCAACAAAAGCATCCATTCTACACCATTATACCTAAAACGCTGTTTGGGAATGTTCCGGGGCATTTTGCAAACCTTCGGCATGTAAAAAGATGCAAAACTTGAGTTTCGGGTCTGAATGCATTATTTCGGGGTACTCAAGTTGCGAAAACGGTTTTGCAACAAAAGCATTCATTCTACACCATTAGACCTAAAATGATGTTCGGGAGTGTTTCTGAGCATTTCACAAACCTTCGGCGTGTAATAAGATGCAAAACTTGTGTTTGGGGCCGGAATGCGCTATTTCGGGGCTCCGAAGCTGCGATAATGGTTTGTCAACAAAAGCATCCATTCTACACCATTAGACCTTAAATGATGTTTGGGAGTGTTTCTTAGCATTTCGCAAACCTTCGGCCTGTTAAAGGATGCAAAACTTGTGTTTCGGGCATGAATGCACTATTTCGAGGTACCAAAATTGTGCAACTAGTTTTGCAAAACAAAATATTCTGCTCCATTAGATACAAAACGATGTTTGGGAGAGTTTCTGAGTATTTCATAAACTTTTGGTATGTAAAAAGATTCAAAACTTATGTTTGGCGCCTGAATGCGCTACTTCGGGGTACCGAAGCTGCGAAGATGGTTTCGCAACAAAATCATCCATTATACACCATTAGACCTAAAACGATGTTTGGGAGTGTTTCTGAGCATTTCGCAAACTTTCAGCCTGTAAAAAGATGCAAAACATGTGTTTGTGGTGTGAATGCGGTATTTCGAGGCACCGAAGCTGCGAAAATGGTTTCGCAACAAAAGCATCCATTCTACACCATTAGACCTAAAATGATGTTTGGGAGTGTTCCGGGGCATTTTGCAAACCTTCTTCATGTAAAAAAATGCAAACATTGAGTTTCGGGTCTGAATGCACTATTTCGGAGTACCGAAGTTGCGAAAACGGTTTCGCAACAAAAGCATCCATACTACACCATTAGACCCAAAACGATGTTTGGGAGTGTTCCGGAGCATTTCGCAAACATTCAGAATATAAAATGATGCAAACTTGTGTTTCAATCCTGAATGCGCTATTTCGAGGTACCAAAATTGTGAAACTGGTTTTGCAACAAAATATTCTGCTCCATCAGATAGAAAATGATGTTTGGGAGTGTTTCTGAGCATTTCACATACTTTCAGCATCTAAAAAGATGCAAAACTTATGTTTGGCGCCTGAATGCGGTATTTTGGGGCACCGAGCTGCGAAGATGGTTTCACAACAAAAGCATCCATTCTACACCAGTAGACCTAAAGCGATGTTTGGGAGTGTTCTGGAGCATTTCACAATCCTTCGGCATGTAAAAAGTTGTAAAACTTGTGTTTCGGGTCTGAATGCATTATTTCGGGGTACCGTAGTTGCAAAAATGGTTTCGTAACAAAAGCATCCATTCTACACCATTAGACATAAAACGATGTTTGGGAGTGTTCCGGGGCATTTTGCAAACCTTCGACATGTAAAAAAATGCAAAACTTGAGTTTTGGGTCTGAATGCACTATTTCGGGGTACCGAAGTTGCAAAAATGATTTCGTAACAAAAGCATCCATTCTACATCATTATACCTAAAACGATGTTTGGGATTGTTCCGGGGCATTTTGCAAACCTTCGGCATGTAAAAAGATGCAAAACTTGAGTTTCGGGTCTGAATGTATTATTTCGGGGTACCCAAGTTGCGAAAACGGTTTCGCAACAAAAGCATTCATTCTACAGCATTAGACCTAAAATGATGTTCGGGAGTGTTTCTGAGCATTTCACAAACCTTCAGCGTGTAATAAGATGCAAAACTAGTGTTTGGGGCCTGAATGCGCTATTTCGGGGCTCCGAAGCTGTGATAATGGTTTCTCAACAAAAGCATCCATTCTACACCATTAGACCTTAAACGATGTTTGGGAGTGTTTCTTATTATTTCGCAAACCTTCGGCCTGTTAAAGGATGCAAAACTTGTGTTTCGGTCATGAATGCACTATTTTGAGGTACCAAAATTGTGCAACTAGTTTTGCAACAAAATATTCTGCTCCATTAGATACAAAACGATGTTTGGGAGAGTTTCTGAGTATTTCATAAACTTTTGGTATGTAAAAAGATTCAAAACTTATGTTTGGCGCCTGAATGCGCTACTTCGGGGTACCGAAGCTGCGAAGATGGTTTCGCAACAAAAGCATCCATTATACACCATTAGACCTAAAACGATGTTTGGGAGTGTTTCTGAGCATTTCGCAAACTTTCAGCATGTAAAAAGATGCAAAACATGTGTTTGGGGGTGTGAATGCGGTATTTCGAGGCACTGAAGCTGCGAAAATGGTTTCGCAACAAAAGCATCCATTCTACACCGTTGGACCTAAAATGATGTTTGGGAGTGTCCCGGGGCATTTTGTAAACCTTCGATATGTAAAAAAAATGCAAACCTTGAGTTTCGGGTCTGAATGCACTATTTCGGAGTACCGAAGTTGCGAAAACGGTTTCGCAACAAAAGCATCCATTCCACACCATTAGACCTAAAATGATGTTTTGGAGTGTTCCGGAGCATTTCGCAAACATTCAGAATATAAAATGATGCAAACTTGTGTTTCATTCCTGAATGCGCTATTTCGAGGTACCAAAATTGTGACACTGGTTTTGCAACAAAATATTCTGCTCCATTAGATAAAAAACGATGTTTGGGAGTGTTTCTGAGCATTTCACATACTTTCAGCATCTAAAAAGATGCAAAACTTATGTTTGGTGCCTGAATGCTCTATTTCGGGGAACCGAGCAGCGAAGATGGTTTCACAACAAAAGCATCCATTGTACACCAGTAGACCTAAAGCGATGTTTGGGAGTGTTCTGGAGCATTTCACAAACCTTCGGCATGTAAAAAGTTGTAAAACTTGTGTTTCAGGTCTGAATGCATTATTTCGGAGTACCGTAGTTGCAAAAATGGTTTCGTAACAAAAGCATCCATTCTACACCATTAGACATAAAACGATGTTTGGGAGTGTTCCGGGGCATTTTGCAAACCTTCGACATGTAAAAAAAATGCAAAACTTGAGTTTTGGGTCTGAATGCACTATTTTGGGGTACCGAAGTTGCAAAAATGATTTCGTAACAAAAGCATCCATTCTACACCATTATACCTAAAACGATGTTTAGGAGTGTTCCGGGGCATTTTGCAAACCTTCGGCATGTAAAAAGATGCAAAACTTGAGTTTCGGGTCTGAATGTATTATTTCGGGGTACCCAAGTTGCGAAAACGGTTTCACAACAAAAGCATTCATTCTACACCATTAGACCTAAAACGATGTTCGGGAGTGTTTCTGAGCATTTCACAAACCTTCAGCGTGTAATAAGATGCAAAACTAGTGTTTGGGGCTTGAATGCGCTATTTCGGGGCTCCGAAGCTGTGATAATGGTTTCTCAACAAAAGCATCCATTCTACACCATTAGACCTTAAACGATGTTTGGGAGTGTTTCTTAGCATTTCGCAAACCTTCGGCCTTTTAAAGGACGCAAAACTTGTGTTTCGGTCATGAATGCACTATTTCGAGGTACCAAAATTGTGCAACTAGTTTTGCAACAAAATATTCTGCTCCATTAGATACAAAACGATGTTTGGGAGAGTTTCTGAGTATTTCATAAACTTTTGGTATGTAAAAAGATTCAAAACTTTTGTTTGGCGCCTGAATGCGCTACTTCGGGGTACCGAAGCTGCGAAGATGGTTTCGCAACAAAAGCATCCATTATACACCATTAGACCTAAAACGATGTTTGGGAGTGTTTCTGAGCATTTCGCAAACTTTCAGCACGTAAAAAGATGCAAAACATGTGTTTGGGGGTGTGAATGCGGTATTTCGAGGCACCGAAGCTGCGAAAATGGTTTCGCAACAAAAGCATCCATTCTACACCATTAGACCTAAAATGATGTTTGGGAGTGTTCCGGGGCATTTTGTAAACCTTCGACATGTAAAAAAAATGCATACCTTGAGTTTCGGGTCTGAATGCACTATTTCGGATTACCGAAGTTGCAAAAACGGTTTCGCAACAAAAGCATCCATTCTACACCATTAGACCTAAAACGATGTTTGGGAGTGTTCTGGAGCATTTCGCAAACATTCAAAATATAAAATGATGCAAAACTTGTGTTTCATTCCTGAATGCGCTATTTCGAGGTAGCAAAATTGTGAAACTGGTTTTGCAACAAAATATTCTGCTCCATCAGATAGAAAACGATGTTTGGGAGTGTTTCTGAGCATTTCACATACTTTCAGTGATGAGGACATCACCACCAGCGATACATCCACGCCTACACAAAATCGAGTTATTGCTGGTCCTATTACTCGTGCCCGTGCTCGTCAACTTAATCAACAAGTGAGTTCACTCCTGAGTTCATGTTCATCATATTTAGATTGTGGAGACACGTGCACTCTTCTTTTGATTAGGAATCATGGTCAAGACCGAAAGGGAGAAGGACTCGCGCAGGCTGGATTCGGACTGCAGAAAAACACCAACTTGTGACGGATGCCACGGTCGCATACGTAGTCGGATTGGGGCGTTCAAGTACTCCCTGGAACGAGGGTGAAGTAAACTTTCATATGGATCCGGACTCATGTCCATATCTGCTCTGTACCGGTCGTAATTGTCAAATCAATGACCGGATGTCAATCTATCCCAGGTGCAGCGCCACCTTATTCGGCCCAATGGGCCGTGTATCAAGTGGAGCCCCATAGGGGCGCGTCCTAGGGTTGTAGGACGACCCCCACCACGTCCAGGTCGTCCTCCACCCTCTCATATAGCTCCATAGCCGCCACAAACTGATTGGGTTTTTGTTAGATCAAGTTTAGCCATTGCTACTTGCTGAAGCGCGCGTGCTGAATCAGCCGCCCGACTTCCTGTCATCGGAACCCCACCGTATTCGTGATTGAGTTTGAGATTTAATACTTCATTCCCATCTAGTAAATTCAGTACTTGTTCTATACTTGTTCTTGCTAGTTCTTCGATTGCTTGCAGGAACGAGTGCCCTAGTGGCCGGGTGACGCGCTCCACAGGATCGCGGTAGCCATAGGAGGTGGTGTATCGGTTGCTAAGGCGCATCCTTGGAAAGGTTGTAGTCGGGCCGTGAACGTCATCTCCTCCAATCGAATTATCCCCCACGCATCTCATCGAAAGATCGGGCACAAACCCTAGCGGGTTCACATCATTCAGCCTCTAAAAAGATGCAAAACTTATGTTTGGTGCCTGAATGCGCTATTTCGGGGCACCGAGCTGGGAAGATGGTTTCACAACAAAAGCATCCATTCTACACCAGTAGACCTAAAGCGATGTTTGGGAGTGTTCTGGAGCATTTCACAAACCTTCGTCATGAAAAAGATGTAAAACTTGTGTTTCAGGTCTGAATGCATTATTTCGGGGTACCGTAGTTTCGAAAATGGTTTCGTAGCAAAAGCATCCATTCTACACCATTAGACATAAAACGTTGTTTGGGAGTGTTCCGGGGCATTTTGCAAACCTTCGACATGTAAAAAAATGCAAAACTTGAGTTTTGGGTCTGAATGCACTATTTCGGGGTACCGAAGTTGCAAAAATGATTTTCATAACAAAAGCATCCATTCTTCACCATTATACCTAAAACGATGTTTGGGAGTGTTCCGAGGCATTTTGCAAACCTTCGGCATGTAAAAAGATGCAAAACTTTAGTTTTGGGTCTGAATGCATTATTTCGGGGTACCCAAGTTGCGAAAACGGTTTCACAACAAAAGCATTCATTCTACACCGTTAGACCTAAAACGATGTTCGTGAGTGTTTCTGAGCATTTCACAAACCTTCGGTGTGTAATAAGATGCAAAACTTGTGTTTGGGGCCTGAATGCGCTATTTCGGGGCTCTGAAGCTACGATAATGTTTTCTCAACAAAAGCATCCATTCTACACCATTAGACCTTAAACGATGTTTGGGAGTGTTTCTTAGCAGTTCGCAAACCTTCGGCCTGTTAAAGGATGCAAAACTTGTGTTTCGGGCATGAATGCACTATTTCGAGGTACCAAAATTGTGCAACTGGTTTTGCAACAAAATATTCTGCTCCATTAGATACAAAACAATGTTTGGGAGAGTTTCTGAGTATTTCATAAACTTTTGGTATGTAAAAAGATGCAAAACTTATGTTTGGCGCCTGAATGCGCTACTTCGGGGTACCGAAGCTGCGAAGATGGTATCACAACAAAAGCATCCATTATACACCATTAGACCTAAAATGATGTTTGGGAGTGTTTCTGAGCATTTCGCAAACCTTCGGCATGTCAAAAGATGCAAAACATGTGTTTGGGGTGTGAATGCGGTATTTCGAGCCACCGAAGCTACGAAAATGGTTTCGCAACAAAAGCATCCATTCTACACCATTAGAACTAAAACGATGTTTTGCAGTGTTTCGGAGCATTTCGCAAACATTCAGAATATAAAATGTGGCAAAACTTGTGTTTCATTCCTGAATGCGCTATTTCGAGGTACCAAAATTGTGAAACTGGTTTTGCAACAAAATATTCTGCTCCATCAGATAAAAAACGATGTTTGGGAGTGTTTCTGAGCATTTCACATACTTTCAGCATCTAAAAAGATTCAAAACTTAATGTTTGGTACCTGAATGCGCTATTACGGGGAACCGAGCTGCGAAGATGGTTTCACAACAAATGCACCCATTCTACACCAGTAGACCTAAAGCGATGTTTGGGAGTGTTCTGGAGCATTTCACAAACCTTCGGCATGTAAAAAGATGTAAAACTTGTGTTTCAGGTCAGAATGCATTATTTCAGGGTACCGAAGTTTTGGGTCTGAATGCACTATTTCGGGGTACCGAAGTTGCAAAAATGGTTTCATAACAAAAGCATCCATTCTACACCATTAGACATAAAACGATGTTTGGGAGTGTTCCGGGGCATTTTGCAAACCTTCGACATGTAAAAAAAATGCAAAACTTGAGTTTTGGGTCTGAATGCACTATTTCGGGGTACCGAAGTTGCAGAAATGGTTTCGTAACAAAAGCATCCATTCTACACAATTATACCTAAAATGATGTTTGGGAGTGTTCTGGGGCATTTTGCAAACCTTCGGCAAGTAAAAAGATGCAAAACTTGAGTTTCGGGTCTGAATGCATTATTTCGGGGTACCCAAGTTGCGAAAATGGTTTCGCAACAAAAGCATTCATTCTACACCATTAGACCTAAAATGATGTTCGGGAGTGTTTCTGAGCATTGCACAAACCTTCGGCGTGTAAAATGATGCAAAACTTGTGTTTGGGGCTTGAATGCGCTATTTCGGGGCTCCGAAGCTGCGATAATGGTTTCTCAACAAAAGCATCCATTCTACACCATTAGACCTTAAACGATGTTTGGGAGTGTTTCTTAGTATTTTGCAAACCTTCAGGCTGTTAAAGGATGCAAAACTTGTGTTTCGGGCATGAATGCACTATTTCGAGGTACCAAAATTGTGCAACTGGTTTTGCAACAAAATATTCTGCTCCATTAGATTCAAAACGATGTTTGGGAGAGTTTCTGAGTATTTCATAAACTTTTGGTATGTAAAAAGATGCAAAACTTATGTTTGGCGCCTGAATCCGCTACTTCGGGGTACCGAAGCTGCGAAGATGGTTTTGCAACAAAAGCATCCATTATACACCGTTAGACCTAAAATGATGTTTGGGAGTGTTTCTGAGCATTTCGCAAACCTTCGGCATGTAAAAAGATGCAAAACATGTGTTTGGGGTGTGAATGCGGTATTTCGAGGCACCGAAGCTGTGAAAATGGTTTCGCAACAAAAGCATCCATTCTACACCATTAGACCTAAAATGATGTTTGGGAGTGTTCCGTGGCATTTTGCAAACCTTCGACATGTAAAAAAATGCAAAACTTGAGTTTCAGGTCTGAATGCACTATTTCGGAGTACCGAAGTTGCGAAAACGGTTTCGCAACAAAAGCATCCAATCTACACCATTAGACCTAAAATGATGTTTGGGAGTGTTCCGGAGCATTTCGCAAACATTCAGAATATAAAATGATGCAAAACTTGTGTTTCATTCCTGAATGCGCTATTTCGAGGTACCAAAATTGTGAAAATGGTTTTGCAACAAAAAATTCTGCGCCATCAGATAGAAAAACGATGTTTGGGAGTGTTTCTGAGCATTTCATATACTTTGAGCATCTAAAAAGATGCAAAACTTATGTTTGGTGCCTGAATGCGCTATCTCGGGGCACCGAGCTGTGAAGATGGTTTCACAACAAAAGCATCCATTCTACACCAGTAGACCTACAGCGATGTTTGGGAGTGTTCTGGAGCATTTCACAAACCTTCGGCATGAAAAAGATGTAAAACTTGTGTTTCGGGTCTGAATGCATTATTTCGGTGTACCGTAGTTGCAAAAATGGTTTCATAACAAAAGCATCCATTCTACACCATTAGACATAAAACGATGTTTGGGAGTGTTCCGGGGCATTTTGCAAACCTTCGACATGTAAAAAAATGCAAAACTTGAGTTTTGGGTCTGAATGCACTATTTCGGGGTACCGAAGTTGCAAAAATGATTTCGTAACAAAAGCATCCATTCTACACCATTATACCTAAAATGATGTTTGGGTGTGTTCCGGGGCATTTTGCAAACCTTCGGCATGTAAAAAGATATAAAACTTGAGTTTCGTGTCTGAATGCATTATTTCGGGGTACCCAAGTTGCGAAAACGGTTTCGCAACAAAAGCATTCATTCTACACCATTAGACCTAAAACGATGTTCGGGAGTGTTTCTGAGCATTTCACAAACCTTCGGCGTGTAATAAGATGGAAAAGTTGTGTTTGGGGCCTGAATGCGCTATTCCGGGATCTGAAGCTGCGATAATGGTTTCTCAACAAAAGCATCCATTCTACACCGTTAGACCTTAAACGATGTTTGGGAGTGTTTCTTAGTATTTTGCAAACCTTCAGGCTGTTAAAGGATGCAAAACTTGTGTTTCGGGCATGAATGCACTATTTCGAGGTACCAAAATTGTGCAACTGGTTTTGCAACAAAATATTCTGCTCCATTAGATACAAAACGATGTTTGGGAGAGTTTCTGAGCATTTCATAAACTTTTGGTATGTAAAAAGATGCAAAACTTATGTTTGGCGCCTGAATGCGCTACTTCGGGGTACCGAAGCTGCGAAGATGGTTTCGCAACAAAAGCATCCATTATACACCATTAGACCTAAAACGATGTTTGGGAGTGTTTCTGAGCATTTTGCTAACCTTCGGCATGTAAAAAGATGCAAAACATGTGTTTGGGGTCTGAATGCGGTATTTCAAGGCACCGAAGCTGCGAAAATGGTTTCGCAACAAAAGCATCCATTCTACACCGTTAGACCTAAAATGATGTATGGGAGTGTTCCGGGGCATTTTGTAAACCTTCGACATGTAAAAAAAATGCATACCTTGAGTTTCGGGTCTGAATGCACTATTTCGGAGTACCGAAGTTGCGAAAACAGTTTCGCAACAAAAGCATCCATTCTTCACCATTAGACCTAAAACGATGTTTGGTAGTGTTCCGGAGCATTTCGCAAACATTCAGAATATAAAATGATGCAAAACATGTGTTTCATTCCTGAATGCGCTATTTCGAGGTACCAAAATTGTGAAACTGATTTTGTAACAAAATATTCTGCTCCATCAGATAGAAAACGATGTTTGGGAGTGTTTCTAAGCATTTCACATACTTTCAGCCTCAAAAAAGATGCAAAACTTATGTTTGATGCCTGAATGTGCTATTTCGGGGCACCGAGCTGCGAAGATGGTTTCACAACAAAAGCATCCATTCTACACCAGTAGACCTAAAGCGATGTTGGGGAGTGTTCTGGAGCATTTCACAAACCTTCAGCATGAAAAAGATGTAAAACTTGTGTTTCGGGTCTGAATGCATTATTTCGGGGTACCGTAGTTGCAGAAATGGTTTCTTAGCAAAAGCATCCATTCTACACCATTAGACATAAAATGATGTTTGGGAGTGTTCCGGGGCATTTTGCAAACCGTCGACATGTAAAAAAATGCAAAACTTGAGTTTTCGGTCTGAATGCACTATTTCGGGGTACCGAAGTTGCAAAAATGATTTTGTAACAAAAGCATCCATTCTACACCATTATACCTAAAATGATGTTTGGGAGTGTTCAGGGGCATTTTGCAAACCTTCGGCATGTAAAAAGATGCAAAACTTTAGTTTCGGGTCTGAATGCATTATTTCGGGGTACCCAAGTTGCGAAAACTGTTTCGCAACAAAAGCATTCATTCTACACCATTAGACCTAAAACGATGTTCGGGAGTGTTTCTGAGCATTTCACAAACCTTCAGCGTGTAATAAGATGCAAAACTTGTGTTTGGGGCCTGAATGCGCTATTTCGGGGCTCCGAAGCTGCGATAATGGTTTCTCAACAAAAGCATCCATTCTACACCATTAGACCTTAAACGATGTTTGGGAGTGTTTCTTAGCATTTCGCAAACCTTCGGCCTGTTAAAGGATGCAAAACTTGTGTTTCGGGCATGAATGCACTATTTCGAGGTACCAAAATTGTGCAACTGGTTTTGCAACAAAATATTCTACTCCATTAGATACAAAACGATGTTTGGGAGAGTTTCTGAGTATTTCATAAACTTTTGTTATGTAAAAAGATGCAAAACTTATGTTTGGCGCCTGAATGCGCTACTTCGGGGTACCGAAGCTGCGAAGATGGTTTCATAATAAAACATCCATTCTACACCATTAGACCTAAAACGATGTTTGGGAGTGTTTCTGAGCATTTCGCAAACCTTCGGCATGTAAAAAGATGCAAAACATATGTTTGGGGTGTGAATGCGGTATTTCGAATCACCGAAGCTGCGAAAATGGTTTCGCAATAAAAGCATCCATTCTACACCATTAGACCTAAAATGATGTTTGGGAGTGTTCCAGGGCATTTTTTAAACCTTCGACATGTAAAAAAAAATGCAAACCTTGAGTTTTGGGTCTGAATGCACTATTTCGGAGTACCGAAGTTGCGAAAACGGTTTCACAACAAAAGCATCCATTCGACACTGTTAGACCTAAAACGATGTTTGGGAGTGTTTCTGAGCATTTCGCAAACCTTCGGCATGTAAAAAGATGCAAAACATGTGTTTGGGGTGTGAATGCACTATTTCAGGGCACCGAGCTGCGAAGATGGTTTCACAACAAAAGCATCCATTCTACACCAGTAGACCTAAAGCGATGTTTGGGAGTGTTCTGGAGCATTTCACAAACCTTCGGCGTGTGATAAGATGCAAAACTTGTGTTTGGGGCCTGAATGCGCTATTTCGGGGCTCCGAAGCTGCGATAATGGTTTCTCAACAAAAGCATCCATTCTACACCATTAGACCTTAAACGATGTTTGGGAGTGTTTCTTAGCATTTCGCAAACCTTCGACCTGTTAAAGGATGCAAAACTTGTGTTTTGGGCATGAATGCACTATTTCGAGGTACCAAAATTGTGCAACTGGTTTTGCAACAAAATATTCTGCTCCATTAGATACAAAACGATGTTTGGGAGAGTTTCTGAGTATTTCATAAACTTTTGGTATGTAAAAAGATGCAAAACTTATGTTTGGCGCCTGAATGCGCTACTTCGGGGTACCGAAGCTGCGAAGATGGTTTCGCAACAAAAGCATCCATTCTACACCATTAGACCTAAAACGATGTTTGGGAGTGTTTCTGAGCATTTCGCAAACCTTCGGCTTGTAAAAAGATGCAAAACATGTGTTTGGGGTGTGAATGCGGTATTTCGAGGCACCGAAGCTGCGAAAATGGTTTCGCAACAAAAGCATCCATTATACATCATTAGACCTAAAACGATGTTTGGTAGTGTTTCTGAGCATTTCGCAAACCTTCGGCATGTAAAAAGATGCAAAAGCATCCATTCTACACCATTACACCTAAAATGATGTTTGGGAGTGTTCCGGGGCATTTTGTAAACCTTCGACATGTAAAAAAAATGCAAACCTTGAGTTTCGGGTCTGAATGCACTATTTCGCAGTACCGAAGTTGCGAAAATGGTTTCGCAACAAAAGCATCCATTCTACACCATTAGACCTAAAACGATGTTTGGGAGTGTTCCGGAGCATTTCGCAAACATTCAGAATATAAAATGATGCAAAACTTGTGTTTCATTCCTGAATGCGCTATTTCGAGGTACCAAAATTGTGAAACTGATTTTGCAACAAAATATTCTGCTCCATCAGATAGAAAACGATGTTCGGGAGTGTTTCTGGGCATTTCACATACTTTCAGCATCTAAAAAGATGCAAAACTAATGTTTGGTGCCTGAATGCGCTATTTCGGGGCACCGAGCTGCGAACATGGTTTCACAACAAAAGCATCCATTCTACACCAGTAGACCTAAAGCAATGTTTGGGAGTGTTCTGGAGCATTTCACAAACCTTCGGCATGAAAAAGTTGTAAAACTTGTGTTTCGGGTCTGAATGCATTATTTCGGGGTACCGTAGTTGCAAAAATGGTTTCGTAACAAAAGTGTCCACTCTACACCATTAGACATAAAACGATGTTTGGGAGTGTTCCGGGGCATTTTGCAAACCTTCGACATGTAAAAAAATGCAAAACTTGAGTTTTCGGTCTGAATGCACTATTTCGGGGTACCGAAGTTGCAAAAATGATTTCGTAACAAAAGCATCCATTCTACACCATTATACCTAAAGCGATGTTTGGGAGTGTTCCGGGGCATTTTGCAAACCTTGGGCATGTAAAAAGATGCAAAACTTGAGTTTCAGGTCTGAATGCATTATTTTGGGGTACCCAAGTTGCGTAAACGGTTTCGCAACAAAAGCATCCATTCTACACCATTAGACCTAAAATGATGTTTCGGAGTGTTCCGGGGCATTTTGTAAACCTTCGACATGTAAAAAAAATGCAAACCTTGAGTTTCGGGTCTGAATGCACTATTTTGGAGTACCGAAGTTGCGAAAACGGTTTCGCAACAAAAGCATCCATTCTACACCATTGGACCTAAATCGATGTTTGGGAGTGTTCCGGAGCATTTCGCAAACATTCAGAATATAAAATGATGCAAAACTTATGTTTCATTCCTGAATGAGCTATTTCGAGGTACCAAAATTGTGAAACTGATTTTGCAACAAAATATTCTACTCCATCAGATAGAAAACGATGTTCGGGAGTGTTTCTGAGCATTTCACATACTTTCAGCATCTAAAAAGATGCAAAACTTATGTTTGGTGACTGAATGCGCTATTCCGGGGCACCGAGCTGCGAAGATGGTTTCACAACAAAAGCATCCGTTCTACACCAGTAGACCTAAAGCGATGTTTGGGAGTGTTCTGGAGCATTTCACAAACCTTCGGCATGAAAAAGATGTAAAACTTGTGTTTCGGGTCTGAATGCATTCTTTCGGGGTACCGTAGTTGCAAAAATGGTTTCGTAACAAAAGCATCCACTCTACACCATTAGACATAAAACGATGTTTGGAAGTGTTCCGGGGCATTTTGCAAACCTTCGACATGTAAAAAAATGCAAAACTTGAGTTTTGGGTCTCTGAATACACTATTTCGGGGTACCGAAGTTGCAAAAATGATTTCGTAACAAAAGCATCCATTCTACACCATTATAC
Organism: Cenchrus fungigraminus; assembly: GCA_036936925.1. NCBI lineage: Eukaryota > Viridiplantae > Streptophyta > Magnoliopsida > Poales > Poaceae > Cenchrus > Cenchrus fungigraminus. The sequence continues at coordinate 84,341,158 of CM072779.1, read as the reverse complement.
CTAAAGCGATGTTTGGGAGTGTTCCGGGACATTTTGCAAACCTTCGGCATGTAAAAAGATGCAAAACTTGAGTTTCAGGTCTGAATGCATTATTTCGGGGTACCCAAGTTGCGAAAACGGTTTCGCAACAAAAGCATTCATTCTACACCATTAGACCTAAAACGATGTTCGGGAGTGTTTCTGAGCATTTCACAAACCTTCAGCGTGTAATAAGATGCAAAACTTGTGTTTGGGGCCTAAATGCGCTATTTCGGGGCTCCGAAGCTGCGATAATGGTTTCTCAACAAAAGCATCCATTCTACACCATTAGACCTTAAATGATGTTTGGGAGTGTTTCTTAGCATTTCGCAAACCTTCGGGCTGTTAATGGATCCAAAACTTGTGTTTCGGGCATGAATGCACTATTTCGAAGTACCAAAATTGTGCAACTGGTTTTGCAACAAAATATTCTACTCCATTAGATACAAAACGATGTTTGGGAGAGATTCTGAGTATTTCATAAACTTTTGGTATGTAAAAAGATGCAAAACTTATGTTTGGCGCCTGAATGCACTACTTCGGGGTACCGAAGCTGCGAAGATGGTTTCGCAACAAAAGCATCCATTATACACCATTAAACCTAAAACGATGTTTGGGAGTGTTTCTGAGCATTTCGCAAACCTTCGGCATGTAAAAAGATGCAAAACATGTGTTTGGGGTGTGAATGCGGTATTTCAAGGCACCGAAGCTGCGAAAATGGTTTCGCAACAAAAGCATCCATTCTACACCATTAGACCTAAAATGATGTTTCGGAGTGTTCCGGGGCATTTTGTAAACCTTCGACATGTAAAAAAATTGCAAACCTTGAGTTTTGGGTCTGAATGCACTATTTCGGAGTACCGAAGTTGCGAAAACGGTTTCGCAACAAAAGCATCCATTCTACACCATTAGACCTAAAACGATGTTTGGGAGTGTTCCGGAGCATTTCGCAAACATTCAGAATATAAAATGATGCAAAACTTGTGTTTCATTCCTGAATGCGCTATTTCGAGGTACCAAAATTGTGAAATTGATTTTGCAACAAAATATTCTGCTCCATCAGATAGAAAATGATGTTCGGGAGTGTTTCTGAGCATTTCACATACTTTCAGCATCTAAAAAGATGCAAAACTTATGTTTGGTGCCTGAATGCGCTATTTCGGGGCACCGAGCTGCGAAGATGGTTTCACAACAAAAGCATCCATTCTACGCCAGTAGACCTAAAGCAATGTTTGGGAGTGTTCTGGAGCATTCCACAAACCTTCAGCGTGTAATAAGATGCAAAACTTGTGTTTGGGGCCTGAATGCGCTATTTCGGGGCTCCGAAGCTGCGATAATGGTTTCTCAACAAAAGCATCCATTCTACACCATTAGACCTTAAATGATGTTTGGGAGTGTTTCTTAGCATTTCGCAAACCTTCGGCCTGTTAAAGGATGCAAAACTTGTGTTTCGGGCATGAATGCACTATTTTGAGGTACCAAAATTGTGCAACTGGTTTTGCAACAAAATATTCTGCTCCATTAGATACAAAACGATGTTTGGTAGAGTTTCCGAGTATTTCATAAACTTTTGGTATGTAGAAAGATGCAAAACTTGTGTTTGGCGCCTGAATGCGCTACTTCGGGGTAACGAAGCTGCGAAGATGGTTTCGCAACAAAAGCATCCATTATACACCATTAGACCTAAAACGATGTTTGGGAGTGCTTCTGAGCATTTCGTAAACCTTCGGCATGTAAAAAGATGCAAAACATGTGTTTGGGTTGTGAATGCGGTATTTCGAGGCACCAAAGCTGCGAAAATGGTTTCGAAACAAAAGCATCCATTCTACACCATTAGACCTAAAATGATGTTTGGGAGTGTTCCGTGGCATTTTGTAAACCTTTGACATGTAAAAAAATGCAAACCTTTAGTTTCGGGTCTGAATGCACTATTTCGGAGTACCGAAGTTGCGAAAATGGTTTCGCAACAAAAGCATCCATTCTACAGCATTAGACCTAAAACGATGTTTGGGAGTGTTCCGGGGCATTTTGCAAACCTTCGACATGTAAAAAAATGCAAAACTTGAGTTTTGGGTCTGAATGCACTATTTCGGGGTACCGAAGTTGCAAAAATGGTTTCATAACAAAAGCATCTATTCTACACCATTTTACCTAAAACGATGTTTGGGAGTGTTCCGGGGCATTTTGCAAACCTTCAGAATATAAAAAGATGCAAAACTTCTGTTTGGCTCCTGAATGCGCTACTTCGGTGTACCGAAGCTGCGAAGATGGTTTCGCAACAAAAGCAGCCATTATACACCATTAGACCTAAAACGATGTTTGGGAGTGTTTCTGAGCATTTCGCAAACCTTCGGCATGTAAAAAGATGCAAAACATGTGTTTGGGGTGTGAATGCGGTATTTCGAGGCACCGAAGCTACGAAAATGGTTTCGCAACAAAAGCATCCATTCTACACCATTAGACCTAAAATGATGTTTGGGAGTGTTCCGGGGCATTTTGCAAACCTTCGACATGTAAAAAAATGCAAACCTTGAGTTTCGGGTCTGAATGCACTATTTCGGAGTACCGAAGTTGCGAAAATGGTTTCGCAACAAAAGCATCCATTCTACACCATTAGACCTAAAACGATGTTTGGGAGTGTTCCGGAGCATTTCGCAAACATTCAAAATATAAAATGATGCAAAACTTGTGTTTCATTGCTGAATGCGCTATTTCGAGGTACCAAAATTGTGAAACTGGTTTTGCAACAAAATATTCTGCTCCATCAGATAGAAAACGATGTTTGGGAGTGTTTCTGAGCATTTCACATACTTTCAGCATCTAAAAAGATGCAAAACTTATGTTTGGTGCCTGAATGCGCTATTTCGGGGCACGGAGCTGCGAAGATGGTTTCACAACTAAAGCATCCATTCTACACCAGTAGACCTAAAGCGATGTTTGGGAGTGTTCTGGAGCATTTCACAAACCTTCGGCCTGTTAAAGGATGGAAAACTTGTGTTTCGGGCATGAATGCACTCATACGAGGTACCAAAATTGTGCAACTGGTTTTGCAACAAAATATTCTGCGCCATTAGATGCAAAACTTCTGTTTGGCGCCTGAATGCGCTACTTCGGGGTACCGAAGCTGCGATGATGGTTTCGCAACAAAAGCATCCATTATACACCATTAGACCTAAAACGATGTTTGGGAGTGTTTCTGAGCTTTTGGCAAACCTTCGGCATGTAAAAAGATGCAAAACATGTGTTTGGGTCGTGAATGCGGTATTTTGAGGCACCGAAGCTGCGAAAATGGTTTCGAAACAAAAGCATCCATTCTACACCATTAGACCTAAAATGATGTTTGGGAGTGTTCCGGGGCATTTTGTAAACCTTCGACATGTAAAAAAATGCAAACCTTTGAGTTTCGGGTCTGAATGCACTATTTCGGAGTACCGAAGTTGCGAAAATAGTTTTGCAACAAAAGCATTCATTCTACACCATTAGACCTAAAACGATGTTCGGGAGTGTTTCTGAGCATTTCACAAACCTTCGGTGTGTAAAAAGATGCCAAACTTGTGTTTGGAGCCTGAATGCGCTATTTCGGGGCTCTGAAGCTGCGATAAAGTTGCAAAAATGATTTCGTAACAAAAGCATCCATTCTACACCATTATACCTAAAGCGATGTTTGGGAGTGTTCCGGGGCATTTTGCAAACCTTCGGCATGTAAAAAGATGCAAAACTTGAGTTTCAGGTCTGAATGCATTATTTCGGGGTACCCAAGTTGCGAAAACGGTTTCGCAACAAAAGCATTCATTCTACACCATTAGACCTAAAACGATGTTCGGGAGTGTTTCTGAGCATTTCAGAAACCTTCAGCGTGTAATAAGATGCAAAACTTGTGTTTGGGGCCTGAATGCGCTATTTCGGGCCTCCGAAGCTGCGATAATGGTTTCTCAACAAAAGCATCCATTCTACACCATTAGACCTTAAATGATGTTTGGGAGTGTTTCTTAGCATTTCGCAAACCTTCGCGCTGTTAAAGGATCCAAAACTTGTGTTACGGGCATGAATGCACTATTTCGAAGTACCAAAATTGTGCAACTGGTTTTGCAACAAAATATTCTACTCCATTAGATACAAAACGATGTTTGGGAGAGATTCTGAGTATTTCATAAACTTTTGGTATGTAAAAAGATGCAAAACTTATGTTTGGCGCCTGAATGCGCTACTTCGGGGTACCGAAGCTGCGAAGATGGTTTCGCAACAAAAGCATCCATTATACACCATTAGACCTAAAACGATGTTTGGGAGTGTTTCTGAGCATTTCGCAAACCTTCGGCATGTAAAAAGATGCAAAACATGTGTTTGGGGTGTGAATGCGGTATTTCGAGGCACCGAAGCTGCGAAAATGGTTTCGCAACAAAAGCATCCATTCTACACCATTAGACCTAAAACGATGTTTTGGAGTGTTTCTGAGCATTTCGCAAACCTTCGGCATGTAAAAAGATGCAAAACATGTGTTTGGGGTGTGAATGCGGTATTTCAAGGCACCGAAGCTGCGAAAATGGTTTCGCAACAAAAGCATCCATTCTACACCATTAGACCTAAAATGATGTTTGGGAGTGTTCCGGGGCATTTTGTAAACCTTCGACATGTAAAAAAAAATGCAAACCTTGAGTTTCGGGTCTGAATGCACTATTTCAGAGTACCGAAGTTGCGAAAACGGTTTCGCAACAAAAGCATCCATTCTACACCATTAGACCTAAAACGATGTTTGGGAGTGTTCCGGAGCATTTCGCAAACATTCAGAATATAAAATGATGCAAAACTTGTGTTTCATTCCTGAATGCGCTATTTCGAGGTACCAAAATTGTGAAACTGATTTTGCAACAAAATATTCTGCTCCATCAGATAGAAAACGATGTTCGGCAATGTTTCTGAGCATTTCACATACTTTCAGCATCTAAAGAGAAGCAAAACTTATGTTTGGTGCCTGAATGCGCTATTTCGGGGCACCGAGCTGCGAAGATGGTTTCACAACAAAAGCATCCATTCTACGCCAGTAGACCTAAAGCAATGTTTGGGAGTGTTCTGGAGCATTTCACAAACCTTCGGCATGAAAAAGATGTAAAACTTGTGTTTCGGGTCTGAATGCATTATTTCGGGGTACCGTAGTAGCAAAAATGGTTTCGTAACAAAAGCAACCACTCTACACCATTCGACATAAAACGATGTTTGGGAGTGTTCCGGGGCATTTTGCAAACCTTCGACATGTAAAAAAATGCAAAACTTGAGTTTTGGGTCTGAATGCACTATTTCGGGGTACCGAAGTTGCAAAAATGATTTCGTAACAAAAGAATCCATTCTACACCATTATACCTAAAGCGATGTTTGGGAGTGTTCCGGGGCATTTTGCAAACCTTCGGCATGTAAAAAGATACAAAACTTGAGTTTCGGGTCTGAATGCATTATTTCGGGGTACCCAAGTTGCGAAAACAGTTTCGCAACAAAAGCATTCATTCTACACCATTAGACCTAAAACGATGTTCGGGAGTGTTTCTGAGCATTTCACAAACCTTCAGCGTGTAATAAGATGGAAAACTTGTGTTTGGGGCCGGAATGCGCTATTTCGGGGCTCCGAAGCTGCGATAATGGTTTCTCAACAAAAGCATCCATTCTACACCATTAGACCTTAAACGATGTTTGGGAGTGTTTCTTAGCATTTCGCAAACCTTTGGCCTGTTAAAGGATGCAAAACTTGTGTTTCGGGCATGAATGCACTATTTCGAGGTACCAAAATTGTGCAACTGGTTTTGTAACAAAATATTCTGCTCCATTAGATACAAAATGATGTTTGGTAGAGTTTCTAAGTATTTCATAAACTTTTGGTATGTAAAAAGATGCAAAACTTATGTTTGGCGCCTGAATGCGCTACTTCGGGGTAACGAAGCTGCGAAGATGGTTTCGCAACAAAAGCATCCATTATACATCATTAGACCTAAAACGATGTTTGGGAGTGTTTCTGAGCATTTCGCAAACCTTCGGCATGTAAAAAGATGCAAAACATGTGTTTGGGTGGTGAATGCGGTATTTCGAGGCACCGAAGCTGCGAAAATGGTTTCGAAACAAAAGCATCCATTCTACACCATTAGACCTAAAATGATGTTTGGGAGTGTTCCGGGGCATTTTGTAAACCTTCGACATGTAAAAAAATGCAAACCTTTAGTTTCGGGTCTGAATGCACTATTTCGTAGTACTGAAGTTGCGAAAACGGTTTCGCAACAAAAGCATCAATTCTACACCATTAGACCTAAAATGATGTTAGGGAGTGTTCCGGAGCATTTCGCAAATATTAAGAATATAAAATGATGCAAAACTTGTGTTTCATTCCTGAATGCGCTATTTCGAGGTGCCAAAATTGTGAAACTGGTTTTGCAACAAAATACTCTGCTCCATCAGATAGAAAACGTTGTTTGGGAGTGTTTCTGATCATTTCACGTACTTTCAGCATCTAAAAAGATGCAAAACTTATGTTTGGTGCCTGAATGCGCTATTTCGGGGCACCGAACTGCGAAGATGGTTTCACAACAAAAGCATCCATTCTACACCAGTAGACCTAAAGCGATGTTTGGGAGTGTTCTGGAGCATTTCACAAACCTTCGGCATGAAAAAGATGTAAAACTTGTCTTTCGGGTCTGAATGCATTATTTCGGGGTACCGTAGCTGCAAAAATGGTTTCGTAACAAAAGCATCCATTCTACAGCATTAGACATAAAACGATGTTTGGGAGTGTTCCGGGGCATTTTGCAAACCTTCGACATCTAAAAAAATGCAAAACTTGAGTTTTGGGTCTGAATGCACTATTTCGGGGTACCGAAGTTGCAAAAATAGTTTCATAACAAAAGCATCTATTCTACACAATTTTACCTAAAACGATGTTTGGGAGTGTTCCGGGGCATTTTGCAAACCTTCAGAATATAAAAAGATGCAAAACTTGAGTTTTGGGTCTGAATGCCTTATTAGGGTACCCAAGTTGCGAAAACGGTTTCGCAACAAAAGCATTCATTCTACACCATTAGACCTAAAATGATGTTCGGGAGTGTTTCTGAGCATTTCACAAACCTTCGGCGTGTAAAATGATGAAAAACTTGTGTTTGGGGCCTGAATGCACTATTTCGGGGCTCCGAAGCTGCGATAATGGTTTCTCAACAAAAGCATCCATTCTACACCATTAGACCTTAAATGATGTTTGGGAGTGTTTCTTAGCATTTCGCAAACCTTCGGCCTGTTAAAGGATGCAAAACTTGTGTTTCGGGCATGAATGCACTATTTCGAGGTACCAAAATTGTGCAACTAGTTTTGCAACAAAATATTCTGCGCCATTAGATACAAAACGATGTTTGGGAGAGTTTCTAAGTATTTCATAAACTTTTGGTATGTAAAAAGATGCAAAACTTCTGTTTGGCGCCTGAATGCGCTACTTCGGGGTAAGGAAGCTGCGAAGATGGTTTCACAACAAAAGCATCCATTATACACCATTAGACCTAAAACGATGTTTGGGTGTGTTTCTGAGCATTTCGCAAACCTTCGGCATGTAAAAAGATGCAAAACATGTGTTTGCGGTTTGAATGCGGTATTTCGAGGCACCGAAGCTACGAAAATGGTTTCGCAACAAAAGCATCCATTCTACACCATTAGATCTAAAACGATGTTTGGGAGTGTTCCGGAGCATTTCGCAAACATTCAGAATATAAAATGATGCAAAACTTGTGTTTCATTCCTGAATGCGCTATTTTGAGGTACCAAAATTGTGAAACTGGTTTTGCAACAAAATATTCTGCTCCATCAGATAGAAAACGATGTTTGGGAGTGTTTCTGAGCATTTCACATACTTTCAGCATCGAAAAAGATGCAAAACTTATGTTTGGTGCCTGAATGCGCTCTTTCGGGGCACCGAGCTGCGAAGATGGTTTCACAACAAAAGCATCCATTCTACACCAGTAGACCTAAAGCGATGTTTGGGAGTGTTCTGGAGCATTTCAGAAACCTTCAACCTGTTAAAGGATGCAAAACTTGTGTTTCGGGCATGAATGCACTATTTTGAGGTACCAAAATAGTGCAACTGGTTTTGCAACAAAATATTCTGCGCCATTAGATACAAAACGATGTTTGGGAGAGTTTCTAAGTATTTCATAAACTTTTGGTATGTAAAAAGATGCAAAACTTCTGTTCGGCTCCTGAATGCGCTACTTCGGGGTACCGAAGCTGCGAAGATGGTTTCGCAACAAAAGCATCCATTATACACCATTAGACCTAAAACGATGTTTGGGAGCGTTTCTGAGCATTTCGCAAACCTTCGGCATGTAAAAAGATGCAAAACATGTGTTTGGGGTGTGAATGCGGTATTTCGAGGCACCGAAGCTACGAAAATAGTTTCGCAACAAAAGCATCCATTCTACACCATTAGACCTAAAATGATGTTTCGGAGTGTTCCGGGGCATTTTGTAAACCTTCGACATGTAAAAAAAATGCAAACCTTGAGTTTCGGGTCTGAATGCACTATTTCGGAGTACCGAAGTTGCGAAAACGGTTTCGCAACAAAAGCATCAATTCTACACCATTAGACCTAAAACGATGTTTGGGAGTGTTCCGGGGCATTTTGCAAACCTTCGACATGTAAAAAAAATGCAAAACTTGAGTTTTGGGTCTGAATGCACTATTTCGGGGTACCGAAGTTGCAAAAATGGTTTCATAACAAAAGCATCTATTCTACACCATTTTACCTAAAACGACGTTTGGGACCGTTCCGGGGCATTTTGCAAACCTTCAGAATATAAAAAGATGCAAAACTTCTGTTTGGCTCCTGAATGCGCTACTTCGGGGTACCGAAGCTGCGAAGATGGTTTCGCAACAAAAGCATCCATTATACACCATTAGACCTAAAACGATGTTTGGGAGTGTTTCTGAGCATTTCGCAAACCTTCGGCATGTAAAAAGATGCAAAACATGTGTTTGGGGTGTGAATGCGGTATTTCGAGGCACCGAAGCTACGAAAATGGTTTCGCAACAAAAGCATCCATTCTACACCATTAGACCTAAAATGATGTTTGGGAGTGTTCCGGGGCATTTTGCAAACCTTCGACATGTAAAAAAATGCAAACCTTGAGTTTCGAGTCTGAATGCACTATTTCGGAGTACCGAAGTTGCGAAAATGGTTTCGCAACAAAAGCATCCATTCTACACCATTAGACCTAAAACGATGTTTGGGAGTGTTCCGGAGCATTTCGCAAACATTCAAAATATAAAATGAAGCAAAACTTGTGTTTCATTGCTGAATGCGCTATTTCGAGGTACCAAAATTGTGAAACTGGTTTTGCAACAAAATATTCTGCTCCATCAGATAGAAAACGATGTTTGGGAGTGTTTCTGAGCATTTCACATACTTTCAGCATCTAAAAAGATGCAAAACTTATGTTTGGTGCCTGAATGCGCTATTTCGGGGCACGGAGCTGCGAAGATGGTTTCACAACTAAAGCATCCATTCTACACCAGTAGACCTAAAGCGATGTTTGGGAGTGTTCTGGAGCATTTCACAAACCTTCGGCCTGTTAAAGGATGGAAAACTTGTGTTTCGGGCATGAATGCACTCTTTCGAGGTACCAAAATTGTGCAACTGGTTTTGCAACAAAATATTCTGCGCCATTAGATGCAAAACTTCTGTTTGGCGCCTGAATGCGCTACTTCGGGGTACCGAAGCTGCGATGATGGTTTCGCAACAAAAGCATCCATTATACACCATTAGACCTAAAACGATGTTTGGGAGTGTTTCTGAGCATTTGGCAAACCTTCGGCATGTAAAAAGATGCAAAACATGTGTTTGGGTCGTGAATGCGGTATTTTGAGGCACCGAAGCTGCGAAAATGGTTTCGAAACAAAAGCATCCGTTCTACACCATTAGACCTAAAATGATGTTTGGGAGTGTTCCGGGGCATTTTGTAAACCTTCGACATGTAAAAAAATGCAAACCTTTGAGTTTCGGGTCTGAATGCACTATTTCGGAGTACCGAAGTTGCGAAAATAGTTTTGCAACAAAAGCATTCATTCTACACCATTAGACCTAAAACGATGTTCGGGAGTGTTTCTGAGCATTTCACAAACCTTCGGTGTGTAAAAAGATGCAAAACTTGTGTTTGGAGCCTGAATGCGCTATTTCGGGGCTCTGAAGCTGCGATAAAGTTGCAAAAATGATTTCGTAACAAAAGCATCCATTCTACACCATTATACCTAAAGCGATGTTTGGGAGTGTTCCGGGGCATTTTGCAAACCTTGGGCATGTAAAAAGATGCAAAACTTGAGTTTCAGGTCTGAATGCATTATTTCGGGGTACCCAAGTTGCGAAAACGGTTTCGCAACAAAAGCATTCATTCTACACCATTAGACCTAAAACGATGTTCGGTAGTGTTTCTGAGCATTTCAGAAACCTTCAGCGTGTAATAAGATGCAAAACTTGTGTTTGGGGCCTGAATGCGCTATTTCGGGCCTCCGAAGCTGCGATAATGGTTTCTCAACAAAAGCATCCATTCTACACAATTAGACCTTAAATGATGTTTGGGAGTGTTTCTTAGCATTTCGCAAACCTTCGCGCTGTTAAAGGATCCAAAACTTGTGTTACGGGCATGAATGCACTATTTCGAAGTACCAAAATTGTGCAACTGGTTTTGCAACAAAATATTCTACTCCATTAGATACAAAACGATGTTTGGGAGAGATTCTGAGTATTTCATAAACTTTTGGTATGTAAAAAGATGCAAAACTTATGTTTGGCGCCTGAATGCGCTACTTCAGGGTACCGAAGCTGCGAAGATGGTTTCGCAACAAAAGCATCCATTATACACCATTAGACCTAAAACGATGTTTGGGAGTGTTTCTGAGCATTTCGCAAACCTTCGGCATGTAAAAAGATGCAAAACATGTGTTTGGGGTGTGAATGCGGTATTTCGAGGCACCGAAGCTGCGAAAATGGTTTCGCAACAAAAGCATCCATTCTACACCATTAGACCTAAAACGATGTTTTGGAGTGTTTCTGAGCATTTCGCAAACCTTCGGCATGTAAAAAGATGCAAAACATGTGTTTGGGGTGTGAATGCGGTATTTCAAGGCACCGAAGCTGCGAAAATGGTTTCGCAACAAAAGCATCCATTCTACACCATTAGACCTAAAATGATGTTTGGGAGTGTTCCGGGGCATTTTGTAAACCTTCGACATGTAAAAAAAAATGCAAACCTTGAGTTTCGGGTCTGAATGCACTATTTCAGCGTACCGAAGTTGCGAAAACGGTTTCGCAACAAAAGCATCCATTCTACACCATTAGACCTAAAACGATGTTTGGGAGTGTTCCGGAGCATTTCGCAAACATTCAGAATATAAAATGATGCAAAACTTGTGTTTCATTCCTGAATGCGCTATTTCGAGGTACCAAAATTGTGAAACTGATTTTGCAACAAAATATTCTGCTCCATCAGATAGAAAACGATGTTCGGCAGTGTTTCTGAGCATTTCACATACTTTCAGCATCTAAAGAGAAGCAAAACATATGTTTGGTGCCTGAATGTGCTATTTCGGGGCACCGAGCTGCGAAGATGGTTTCACAACAAAAGCATCCATTCTACGCCAGTAGACCTAAAGCAATGTTTGGGAGTGTTCTGGAGCATTTCACAAACCTTCGGCATGAAAAAGATGTAAAACTTGTGTTTCGGGTCTGAATGCATTATTTCGGGGTACCGTAGTAGCAAAAATAGTTTCGTAACAAAAGCAACCACTCTACACCATTCGACATAAAACGATGTTTGGGAGTGTTCCGGGGCATTTTGCAAACCTTCGACATGTAAAAAAATGCAAAACTTGAGTTTTGGGTCTGAATGCACTATTTCGGGGTACCGAAGTTGCAAAAATGATTTCGTAACAAAAGAATCCATTCTACAGCATTATACCTAAAGCGATGTTTGGGAGTGTTCCGGGGCATTTTGCAAACCTTCGGCATGTAAAAAGATGCAAAACTTGAGTTTCGGGTCTGAATGCATTATTTCGGGGTACCCAAGTTGCGAAAACAGTTTCGCAACAAAAGCATTCATTCTACACCATTAGACCTAAAACGATGTTCGGGAGTGTTTCTGAGCATTTCACAAACCTTCAGCGTGTAATAAGATGGAAAACTTGTGTTTGGGGCCTGAATGCGCTATTTCGGGGCTCCGAAGCTGCGATAATGGTTTCTCAACAAAAGCATCCATTCTACACCATTAGACCTTAAACGATGTTTGGGAGTGTTTCTTAGCATTTCGCAAACCTTCGGCCTGTTAAAGGATGCAAAACTTGTGTTTCGGGCATGAATGCACTATTTCGAGGTACCAAAATTGTGCAACTGGTTTTGCAACAAAATATTCTGCTCCATTAGATACAAATGATGTTTGGTAGAGTTTCTAAGTATTTCATAAACTTTTGGTATGTAAAAAGATGCAAAACTTATGTTTGGCGCCTGAATGCGCTACTTCGGGGTAACGAAGCTGCGAAGATGGTTTCGCAACAAAAGCATCCATTATACATCATTAGACCTAAAACGATGTTTGGGAGTGTTTCTGAGCATTTCGCAAACCTTCGGCATGTAAAAAGATGCAAAACATGTGTTTGGGTGGTGATTGCGGTATTTCGAGGCACCGAAGCTGCGAAAATGGTTTCGAAACAAAAGCATCCATTCTACACCATTAGACCTAAAATGATGTTTGGGAGTGTTCCGGGGCATTTTGTAAACCTTCGACATGAAAAAAAATGCAAACCTTTAGTTTCGGTTCTGAATGCACTATTTCGGAGTACTGAAGTTGCGAAAACGGTTTCGCAACAAAAGCATCAATTCTACACCATTAGACCTAAAATGATGTTAGGGAGTGTTCCGGAGCATTTCGCAAATATTAAGAATATAAAATGATGCAAAACTTGTGTTTCATTCCTGAATGCGCTATTTCGAGGTGCCAAAATTGTGAAACTGGTTTTGCAACAAAATACTCTGCTCCATCAGATAGAAAACGTTGTTTGGGAGTGTTTCTGATCATTTCACGTACTTTCAGCATCTAAAAAGATGCAAAACTTATGTTTGGTGCCTGAATGCGCTATTTCGGGGCACCGAACTGCGAAGATGGTTTCACAACAAAAGCATCCATTCTACACCAGTAGACCTAAAGCGATGTTTGGGAGTGTTCTGGAGCATTTCACAAACCTTCGGCATGAAAAAGATGTAAAACTTGTCTTTCGGGTCTGAATGCATTATTTCGGGGTACCGTAGCTGCAAAAATGGTTTCGTAACAAAAGCATCCATTCTACACCATTAGACATAAAACGATGTTTGGGAGTGTTCCGGGGCATTTTGCAAACCTTCGACATCTAAAAAAATGCAAAACTTGAGTTTTGGGTCTGAATGCACTATTTCGGGGTACCGAAGTTGAACAAATAGTGTCATAACAAAAGCATCTATTCTACACAATTTTACCTAAAACGATGTTTGGGAGTGTTCCGGGGCATTTTGCAAACCTTCAGAATATAAAAAGATGCAAAACTTGAGTTTTGGGTCTGAATGCCTTATTAGGGTACCCAAGTTGCGAAAACGGTTTCGCAACAAAAGCATTCATTCTACACCATTAGACCTAAAATGATGTTCGGGAGTGTTTCTGAGCATTTCACAAACCTTCGGCGTGTAAAATGATGAAAAACTTGTGTTTGGGGCCTGAATGCACTATTTCGGGGCTCCGAAGCTGCGATAATGGTTTCTCAACAAAAGCATCCATTCTACACCATTAGACCTTAAACGATGTTTGGGAGTGTTTCTTAGCATTTCGCAAACCTTCGGCCTGTTAAAGGATGCAAAACTTGTGTTTCAGGCATGAATGCACTATTTCGAGGTACCAAAATTGTGCAACTAGTTTTGCAACAAAATATTCTGCGCCATTAGATACAAAACGATGTTTGGGAGAGTTTCTAAGTATTTCATAAACTTTTGGTATGTAAAAAGATGCAAAACTTCTGTTTGGCACCTGAATGCGCTACTTCGGGGTAAGGAAGCTGCGAAGATGGTTTCACAACAAAAGCATCCATTATACACCATTAGACCTAAAACGATGTTTGGGTGTGTTTCTGAGCATTTCGCAAACCTTCGGCATGTAAAAAGATGCAAAACATGTGTTTGCGGTTTGAATGCGGTATTTCGAGGCACCGAAGCTACGAAAATGGTTTCGCAACAAAAGCATCCATTCTACACCATTAGATCTAAAACGATGTTTGGGAGTGTTCCGGAGCATTTCGCAAACATTCAGAATATAAAATGATGCAAAACTTGTGTTTCATTCCTGAATGCGCTATTTCGAGGTACCAAAATTGTGAAACTGGTTTTGCAACAAAATATTCTGCTCCATCAGATAGAAAACGATGTTTGGGAGTGTTTCTGAGCATTTCACATACTTTCAGCATCGAAAAAGATGCAAAACTTATGTTTGGTGCCTGAATGCGCTCTTTCGGGGCACCGAGCTGCGAAGATGGTTTCACAACAAAAGCATCCATTCTACACCAGTAGACCTAAAGCGATGTTTGGGAGTGTTCTGGAGCATTTCAGAAACCTTCAACCTGTTAAAGGATGCAAAACTTGTGTTTCGGGCATGAATGCACTATTTTGAGGTACCAAAATAGTGCAACTGGTTTTGCAACAAAATATTCTGCGCCATTAGATACAAAACGATGTTTGGGAGAGTTTCTAAGTATTTCATAAACTTTTGGTATGTAAAAAGATGCAAAACTTCTGTTCGGCTCCTGAATGCGCTACTTCGGGGTACCGAAGCTGCGAAGATGGTTTCGCAACAAAAGCATCCATTATACACCATTAGACCTAAAACGATGTTTGGGAGCGTTTCTGAGCATTTCGCAAACCTTCGGCATGAAAAAAGATGCAAAACATGTGTTTGGGGTGTGAATGCGGTATTTCGAGGCACCGAAGCTACGAAAATAGTTTCGCAACAAAAGCATCCATTCTACACCATTAGACCTAAAATGATGTTTCGGAGTGTTCCGGGGCATTTTGTAAACCTTCGACATGTAAAAAAAATGCAAACCTTGAGTTTCGGGTCTGAATGCACTATTTCGGAGTACCGAAGTTGCGAAAACGGTTTCGCAACAAAAGCATCCATTCTACACCATTAGACCTAAAACGATGTTTGGGAGTGTTCCGGGGCATTTTGCAAACCTTCGACATGTAAAAAAATGCAAACCTTGAGTTTCGGGTCTGAATGCACTATTTCGGAGTATCGAAGTTGCGAAAACGGTTTCGCAACAAAAGCATCCATTCTACACCATTAGACCTAAAACGATGTTTGGGAGTCTTCTGGAGCATTTCGCAAATATTCAAAATATAAAATGATGCAAAACTAGTGTTTCATTGCTGAATGCGCTATTTCGAGGTACCAAAATTGTGAAACTGATTTTGCAACAAAATATTCTGCTCCATCAGATAGAAAACGATGTTTGGAAGTGTTTCTGAGCATTTCACATACTTTCAGCATCTAAAAAGATGCAAAACTTATGTTTGGTGCCTGAATGCGCTATTTCGGGGCACAGAGCTGCGAAGATGGTTTCACAACTAAAGCATCCATTCTACACCAGTAGACCTAAAGCGATGTTTGGGAGTGTTCTGGAGCATTTCACAAACCTTCGGCCTGTTAAAGGATGCAAAACTTGTGTTTCGGGCATGAATGCACTCTTTCGAGGTACCAAAATTGTGCAACTGGTTTTGCAACAAAATATTCTGCGCCATTAGATGCAAAACTTCTGTTTGGCGCCTGAATGCGCTACTTCGGGGTACCGAAGCTACGAAGATGGTTTCGCAACAAAAGCATCCATTATACACCATTAGACCTAAAACGATGTTTGGGAGTGTTTCTGAGCATTTCGCAAACCTTCGGCATGTAAAAAGATGCAAAACATGTGTTTGGGTTGTGAATGCAGTATTTCGAGGCACCGAAGCTACGAAAATGGTTTCGAAACAAAAGCATCCATTATACACCATTAGACCTAAAATGATGTTTGGGAGTGTTCCGGGGCATTTTGCAAACCTTCGACATGTAGAAAAATGCAAACATTGAGTTTCGGGTCTGAATGCACTATTTCGGAGTACCGATGTTGCGAAAACAGTTTTGCAACAAAAGCATTCATTCTACACCGTTAGACCTAAAACGATGTTCGGGAGTGTTTCTGAGCATTTCACAAACCTTCAGCGTGTAATAAGATGCAAAACTTGTGTTTGGGGCCTGAATGCGCTATTTCGGGGCTCCGAAGCTGCGATAATGGTTTCTCAACAAAAGCATCCATTCTACACCATTAGACCTTAAACGATGTTTGGGAGTGTTTCTTAGCATTTCGCAAACCTTCGGGCTGTTAAAGGATCCAAAACTTGTGTTACGGGCATGAATGCACTATTTCGAAGTACCAAAATTGTGCAACTGGTTTTGCAACAAAATATTCTACTCCATTAGATACAAAACGATGTTTGGGAGAGATTCTGAGTATTTCATAAACTTTTGGTATGTAAAAAGATGCAAAACTTATGTTTGGCGCCTGAATGCGCTACTTCGGGGTACCGAAGCTGCGAAGATGGTTTCGCAACAAAAGCATCCATTATACACCATTAGACCAAAAACGACGTTTGGGAGTGTTTCTGAGCATTTCGCAAACCTTCGGCATGTAAAAAGATGCAAAACATGTGTTTGGGGTGTGAATGCGGTATTTCGAGGCATCGAAGCTGCGAAAATGGTTTCGCAACAAAAGCATCCATTCTACACCATTAGACCTAAAACGATGTTTGGGAGTGTTTCTGAGCATTTCGCAAACCTTCGGCATGTAAAAAGATGCAAAACATGTGTTTGGGGTGTGAATGCGGTATTTCAAGGCACCGAAGCTGCGAAAATGGTTTCGCAACAAAAGCATCCATTCTACACCATTAGACCGAAAATGATGTTTGGGAGTGTTCCGGGGCATTTTGTAAACCTTCGACATGTAAAAAAAAATGCAAACCTTGAGTTTCGGGTCTGAATGCACTATTTCAGAGTATCGAAGTTGCGAAAACGGTTTCGCAACAAAAGCATCCATTCTACACCATTAGACCTAAAACGATGTTTGGGAGTGTTCCGGAGCATTTCGCAAACATTCAGAATATAAAATGATGGAAAACTTGTGTTTCATTCCTGAATGCGCTATTTCGAGCTACCAAAATTGTGAAACTGATTTTGCAACAAAATATTCTGCTCCATCAGATAGAAAACGATGTTCGGGAGTGTTTCTGAGCATTTCACATACTTTCAGCATCTAAAAAGAAGCAAAACTTATGTTTGGTGCCTGAATGCGCTATTTCGGGGCACCGAGCTGCGAAGATGGTTTCACAACAAAAGCATCCATTCTATGCTAGTAGACCTAAAGCAATGTTTGGGAGTGTTCTGGAGCATTTCACAAACCTTCGGCATGAAAAAGATGTAAAACTTGTGTTTCGGGTCTGAATGCATTATTTTGGGGTACCGTAGTTGCAAAAATGGTTTCGTAACAAAAGCAACCACTCTACACCATTAGACATAAAACGATGTTTGGGAGTGTTCCGGGGCATTTTGCAAACCTTCGACATGTAAAAAAATGCAAAACTTGAGTTTTGGGTCTGAATGCACTATTTCGGGGTACCGAAGTTGCAAAAATGATTTCGTAACAAAAGCATCCATTCTACACCATTATACCTAAAGCGATGTTTGGGAGTGTTACGGGGCATTTTGCAAACCTTGGGCATGTAAAAAGATGCAAAACTTGAGTTTCGGGTCTGAATGCATTATTTCGGGGTACCCAAGTTGCGAAAACGGTTTCGCAACAAAAGCATTCATTCTACACAATTAGACCTAAAACGATGTTCGGGAGTGTTTCTGAGCATTTCACAAACCTTCAGCGTGTAATAAGATGCAAAACTTATGTTGGGGCCTGAATGCGCTATTTCGGGGCACCGAAGCTGCGATAATGGTTTCTCAACAAAAGCATCCATTCTACACCATTAGACCTTAAACGATGTTTGGGAGTGTTTCTTAGCATTTCACAAACCTTCGGCCTGTTAAAGGATGCAAAACTTGTGTTTCGGGCATGAATGCACTATTTCGAGGTACCAAAATTGTGCAACTGGTTTTGCAACAAAATATTCTGCTCCATTAGATACAAAACGATGTTTGGTAGAGTTTCTGAGTATTTCATAAACTTTTGGTATGTAAAAAGATGCAAAACTTATGTTTGGCGCCTGAATGCGCTACTTCGGGGTAACGAAGCTGCGAAGATGGTTTCGCAACAAAAGCATCCATTATACACCATTAGACCTAAAACGATGTTTGGGAGTGTTTCTGAGCATTTCGCAAACCTTCGGCATGTAAAAAGATGCAAAACATGTGTTTGGGTTGTGAATGCGGTATTTCGAGGCACCGAAGCTGCGAAAATGGTTTCGAAACAAAATCATCCATTCTACACCATTAGACCTAAAATGATGTTTGGGAGTGTTCCGGGGCATTTTGTAAACCTTCGACATGTAAAAAAATGCAAACCTTTAGTTTCGGGTCTGAAAGCACTATTTCGGAGTACCGAAGTTGCGAAAACGGTTTCGCAACAAAAGCATCCATTCTACACCATTAGACCTAAAACGATGTTTGGGAGTGTTCCGGAGCATTTCGCAAATATTCAGAATATAAAATGACTCAAAACTTGTCTTTCATTCCTGAATGCGCTATTTCGAGGTGCCAAAATTGTGAAACTGGTTTTGCAACAAAATATTCTGCTCCATCAGATAGAAAACGTTGTTTGGGAGTGTTTCTGATCATTTCACGTACTTTCAGCATCTAAAAAGATGCAAAACTTATGTTTGGTGCCTGAATGCGCTATTTCGGGGCACCGAACTGCGAAGATGGTTTCACAACAAAAGCATCCATTCTACACCAGTAGACCTAAAGCGATGGTTGGGAGTGTTCTGGAGCATTTCACAAACCTTCGGCATGAAAAAGATGTAAAACTTGTGTTTCGGGTCTAAATGCATTATTTCGGGGTACCGTAGCTGCAAAAATGGTTTCGTAACAAAAGCATCCATTCTACACCATTAGACATAAAATGATGTTTGGGAGTGTTCCGGGGCATTGTGCAAACCTTCGACATCTAAAAAAAATGCAAAACTTGAGTTTTGGGTCTGAATGCACTATTTCGGGGTACCGAAGTTGCAAAAATGGTTTCATAACAAAAGCATCTATTCTACACCATTTTACCAAAAACGATGTTTGGGAGTGTTCCGGGGCATTTTGCAAACCTTCAGAATATAAAAAGATGCAAAACTTGAGTTTTGGGTCTGAATGCCTTATTAGGGTACCCAAGTTGCGAAAACGGTTTCGCAACAAAAGCATTCATTCTACACCATTAGACCTAAAATGATGTTCGGGAGTGTTTCTGAGCATTTCACAAACCTTCGGCGTGTAAAATGATGCAAAACTTGTGTTTGGGGCCTGAATGCACTATTTCGGGGCTCCGAAGCTACGATAATGGTTTCTCAACAAAAGCATCCATTCTACACCATTAGAACTTAAACGATGTTTGGGAGTGTTTCTTAGCATTTCGCAAACCTTCGGCCTGTTAAAGGATGCAAAACTTGTGTTTCGGGCATGAATGCACTATTTCGAGGTACCAAAATTGTGCAACTGGTTTTGCAACATAATATTCTGCGCCATTAGATACAAAACGATGTTTGGGAGAGTTTCTAAGTATTTCATAAACTTTTGGTATGTAAAAAGATGCAAAACTTCTATTTGGCGCCTGAATGCGCTACTTCGGGGTACCGAAGCTGCGAAGATGGTTTCACAACAAAAGCATCCATTATACACCATTAGACCTAAAACGATGTTTGGGAGTGTTTCTGAGCATTTCGCAAACCTTCGGCATGTAAAAAGATGCAAAACATGTGTTTGGGGTTTGAATGCGGTATTTCAAGGCACCGAAGCTACGAAAATGGTTTCGCAACAAAAGCATCCATTCTACACTATTAGATCTAAAACGATGTTTGGGAGTGTTCCGGAGCATTTCGCAAACATTCAGAATATAAAATGATGCAAAACTTGTGTTTCATTCCTGAATGCGCTATTTCGAGGTACCAAAATTGTGAAACTGGTTTTGCAACAAAATATTCTGCTCCATCAGATAGAAAATGATGTTTGGGAGTGTTTCTGAGCATTTCACATACTTTCAGCATCGAAAAAGATGCAAAACTTATGTTTGGTGCCTGAATGCGCTCTTTCGGGGCACCGAGCTGCGAAGATGGTTTCACAACAAAAGCATCCATTCTACACCAGTAGACCTAAAGCGATGTTTGGGAGTGTTCTGGAGCATTTCAGAAACCTTCAACCTGTTAAAGGATGCAAAACTTGTGTTTCGGGCATGAATGCACTATTTCGAGGTACCAAAATAGTGCAACTGGTTTTGCAACAAAATATTCTGCGCCATTAGATACAAAACGATGTTTGGGAGAGTTTCTAAGTATTTCATAAACTTTTGGTATGTAAAAAGATGCAAAACTTCTGTTTGGCTCCTGAATGCGCTACTTCGGGGTACCGAAGCTGCGAAGATGGTTTCGCAACAAAAGCATCCATTATACACCATTAGACCTAAAACGATGTTTGGGAGCGTTTCTGAGCATTTCGCAAACGTTCGGCATGTAAAAAGATGCAAAACATGTGTTTGGGGTGTGAATGCGGTATTTCGAGGCACCGAAGCTACGAAAATGGTTTCGCAACAAAAGCATCCATTCTACACCATTAGACCTAAAATGATGTTTCGGAGTGTTCCGGGGCATTTTGTAAACCTTCGATATGTAAAAAAAATGCAAACCTTGAGTTTCAGGTCTGAATACACTATTTCGGAGTACCGAAGTTGCGAAAACGGTTTCGCAACAAAAGCATCCATTCTACACCATTAGACCTAAAACGATGTTTGGGAGTGTTCCGGGGCATTTTGCAAACCTTCGACATGTAAAAAAATGCAAACCTTTAGTTTCGGGTCTGAATGCACTATTTCAGAGTACCGAAGTTGCGAAAACGGTTTCGCAACAAAAGCATCCATTCTACACCATTAGACCTAAAACGATGTTTGGGAGTGTTCCGAAGCATTTCACAAATATTAAGAATATAAAATGATGCAAAACTTGTGTTTCATTCCTGAATGCGTTATTTCGAGGTGCCAAAATTGTGAAACAGGTTTTGCAACAAAATACTCTGCTCCATCAGATAGAAAACGTTGTTTGGTAGTGTTTCTGATCATTTCACGTACTTTCAGCATCTAAAAAGATGCAAAACTTATGTTTGGTGCCTGAATGCGCTATTTCGGGGCACCGAACTGCGAAGATGGTTTCACAACAAAAGCATCCATTCAACACCAGTAGACCTAAAGCGATGTTTGGGAGTGTTCTGGAGCATTTCACAAACCTTCAGCCTGTTAAAGGATGCAAAACTTGTGTTTCGGGCATGAATGCACTATTTCGAGGTACCAAAATTGTGCAACTGGTTTTGCAACAAAATATTCTGCGCCATTAGATGAAAAACTTCTATTTGGCGCTTGAATGCGCTACTTCGGGGTACCGAAGCTGCGAAGATGGTTTCGCAACAAAAGCATCCATTATACACCATTAGACCTAAAACGATGTTTGGGAGTGTTTCTGAGCATTTCGCAAACCTTCGGCATGTAAAAAGATGCAAAACATGTGTTTGGGGTTTGAATGCGGTATTTCAAGGCACCGAAGCTACGAAAATGGTTTCGCAACAAAAGCATCCATTCTACACTATTAGATCTAAAACGATGTTTGGGAGTGTTCCGGAGCATTTCGCAAACATTCAGAATATAAAATGATGCAAAACTTGTGTTTCATTCCTGAATGCGCTATTTCGAGGTACCAAAATTGTGAAACTGGTTTTGCAACAAAATATTCTGCTCCATCAGATAGAAAATGATGTTTGGGAGTGTTTCTGAGCATTTCACATACTTTCAGCATCGAAAAAGATGCAAAACTTATGTTTGGTGCCTGAATGCGCTCTTTCGGGGCACCGAGCTGCGAAGATGGTTTCACAACAAAAGCATCCATTCTACACCAGTAGACCTAAAGCGATGTTTGGGAGTGTTCTGGAGCATTTCAGAAACCTTCAACCTGTTAAAGGATGCAAAACTTGTGTTTCGGACATGAATGCACTATTTCGAGGTACCAAAATAGTGCAACTGGTTTTGCAACAAAATATTCTGCGCCATTAGATACAAAACGATGTTTGGGAGAGTTTCTAAGTATTTCATAAACTTTTGGTATGTAAAAAGATACAAAACTTCTGTTCGGCTCCTGAATGCGCTACTTCGGGGTACCGAAGCTGCGAAGATGGTTTCGCAACAAAAGCATCCATTATACACCATTAGACCTAAAACGATGTTTGGGAGCGTTTCTGAGCATTTCGCAAACGTTCGGCATGTAAAAAGATGCAAAACATGTGTCTGGGGTGTGAATGCGGTATTTCGAGGCACCGAAGCTACGAAAATGGTTTCGCAACAAAAGCATCCATTCTACACCATTAGACCTAAAATGATGTTTCGGAGTGTTCCGGGGCATTTTGTAAACCTTCGATATGTAAAAAAAATGCAAACCTTGAGTTTCGGGTCTGAATGCACTATTTCGGAGTACCGAAGTTGCAAAAACGGTTTCGCAACAAAAGCATCCATTCTACACCATTAGACCTAAAACGATGTTTGGGAGTGTTCCGGGGCATTTTGCAAACCTTCGACATGTAAAAAAATGCAAACCTTTAGTTTCGGGTCTGAATGCACTATTTCAGAGTACCGAAGTTGCGAAAACGGTTTCGCAACAAAAGCATCCATTCTACACCATTAGACCTAAAACGATGTTTGGGAGTGTTCCGGAGCATTTCGCAAACATTCAGAATATAAAATGATGCAAAACTTGTGTTTCATTCCTGAATGCGCTATTTCGAGGTACCAAAATTGTGAAACTGGTTTTGCAACAAAATATTCTGCTCCATCAGATAGAAAATGATGTTTGGGAGTGTTTCTGAGCATTTCACATACTTTCAGCATCGAAAAAGATGCAAAACTTATGTTTGGTGCCTGAATGCGCTCTTTCGGGGCACCGAGCTGCGAAGATGGTTTCACAACAAAAGCATCCATTCTACACCAGTAGACCTAAAGCGATGTTTGGGAGTGTTCTGGAGCATTTCAGAAACCTTCAACCTGTTAAAGGATGCAAAACTTGTGTTTCGGACATGAATGCACTATTTCGAGGTACCAAAATAGTGCAACTGGTTTTGCAACAAAATATTCTGCGCCATTAGATACAAAACGATGTTTGGGAGAGTTTCTAAGTATTTCATAAAATTTTGGTATGTAAAAAGATACAAAACTTCTGTTCGGCTCCTGAATGCGCTACTTCGGGGTACCGAAGCTGCGAAGATGGTTTCGCAACAAAAGCATCCATTATACACCATTAGACCTAAAACGATGTTTGGGAGCGTTTCTGAGCATTTCGCAAACGTTCGGCATGTAAAAAGATGCAAAACATGTGTCTGGGGTGTGAATGCGGTATTTCGAGGCACCGAAGCTACGAAAATGGTTTCGCAACAAAAGCATCCATTCTACACCATTAGACCTAAAATGATGTTTCGGAGTGTTCCGGGGCATTTTGTAAACCTTCGATATGTAAAAAAAATGCAAACCTTGAGTTTCGGGTCTGAATGCACTATTTCGGAGTACCGAAGTTGCAAAAACGGTTTCGCAACAAAAGCATCCATTCTACACCATTAGACCTAAAACGATGTTTGGGAGTGTTCCGGGGCATTTTGCAAACCTTCGACATGTAAAAAAATGCAAACCTTTAGTTTCGGGTCTGAATGCACTATTTCAGAGTACCGAAGTTGCGAAAACGGTTTCGCAACAAAAGCATCCATTCTACACCATTAGACCTAAAACGATGTTTGGGAGTGTTCCGGAGCATTTCACAAATATTAAGAATATAAAATGATGCAAAACTTGTGTTTCATTCCAGAATGCGTTATTTCGAGGTGCCAAAATTGTGAAACTGGTTTTGCAACAAAATACTCTGCTCCATCAGATAGAAAACGTTGTTTGGGAGTGTTTCTGATCATTTCACGTACTTTCAGCATCTAAAAAGATGCAAAACTTATGTTTGGTGCCTGAATGCGCTATTTCGGGGCACCGAACTGCGAAGATGGTTTCACAACAAAAGCATCCATTCTACACCAGTAGACCTAAAGCGATGTTTGGGAGTGTTCTGGAGCATTTCACAAACCTTCAGCCTGTTAAAGGATGCAAAACTTGTGTTTCGGGCATGAATGCACTATTTCGAGGTACCAAAATTGTGCAACTGGTTTTGCAACAAAATATTCTGCGCCATTAGATGAAAAACTTCTGTTTGGCGCCTGAATGCGCTACTTCGGGGTACCGAAGCTGCGAAGATGGTTTCGCAACAAAAGCATCCATGATACACCATTAGACCTAAAACGATGTTTGGGAGTGTTTCTGAGCATTTCGCAAACCTTCGGCATGTAAAAAGATGCAAAACATGTGTTTGGGTTGTGAATGCGGTATTTCAAGGCACCGAAGCTCCGAAAATGGTTTCGCAACAAAAGCATCCATTCTACACTATTAGATCTAAAACGATGTTTGGGAGTGTTCCGGAGCATTTCGCAAACATTCAGAATATAAAATGATGCAAAACTTGTGTTTCATTCTTGAATGCGCTATTTCGAGGTACCAAAATTGTGAAACTGGTTTTGCAACAAAATATTCTGCTCCATCAGATAGAAAATGATGTTTGGGAGTGTTTCTGAGCATTTCACATACTTTCAGCATCGAAAAAGATGCAAAACTTATGTTTGGTGCCTGAATGCGCTCTTTCGGGGCACCGAGCTGCGAAGATGGTTTCACAACAAAAGCATCCATTCTACACCAGTAGACCTAAAGCGATGTTTGGGAGTGTTCTGGAGCATTTCAGAAACCTTCAACCTGTTAAAGGATGCAAAACTTGTGTTTCGGGCATGAATGCACTATTTCGAGGTACCAAAATAGTGCAACTGGTTTTGCAACAAAATATTCTGCGCCATTAGATACAAAACGATGTTTGGGAGAGTTTCTAAGTATTTCATAAACTTTTGGTATGTAAAAAGATACAAAACTTCTGTTCGGCTCCTGAATGCGCTACTTCGGGGTACTGAAGCTGCGAAGATGGTTTCGCAACAAAAGCATCCATTATACACCATTAGACCTAAAACGATGTTTGGGAGCGTTTCTGAGCATTTCGCAAACGTTCGGCATGTAAAAAGATGCAAAACATGTGTCTGGGGTGTGAATGCGGTATTTCGAGGCACCGAAGCTACGAAAATGGTTTCGCAACAAAAGCATCCATTCTACACCATTAGACCTAAAATGATGTTTCGGAGTGTTCCGGGGCATTTTGTAAACCTTCGATATGTAAAAAAAATGCAAACCTTGAGTTTTGGGTCTGAATGCACTATTTCGGAGTACCGAAGTTGCAAAAACGGTTTCGCAACAAAAGCATCCATTCTACACCATTAGACCTAAAACGATGTTTGGGAGTGTTCCGGGGCATTTTGCAAACCTTCGACATGTAAAAAAATGCAAACCTTTAGTTTCGGGTCTGAATGCACTATTTCAGAGTACCGAAGTTGCGAAAACGGTTTCGCAACAAAAGCATCCATTCTACACCATTAGACCTAAAACGATGTTTGGGAGTGTTCCGGAGCATTTCACAAATATTAAGAATATAAAATGATGCAAAACTTGTGTTTCATTCCAGAATGCGTTATTTCGAGGTGCCAAAATTGTGAAACTGGTTTTGCAACAAAATACTCTGCTCCATCAGATAGAAAACGTTGTTTGGGAGTGTTTCTGATCATTTCACGTACTTTCAGCATCTAAAAAGATGCAAAACTTATGTTTGGTGCCTGAATGCGCTATTTCGGGGCACCGAACTGCGAAGATGGTTTCACAACAAAAGCATCCATTCTACACCAGTAGACCTAAAGCGATGTTTGGGAGTGTTCTGGAGCATTTCACAAACCTTCAGCCTGTTAAAGGATGCAAAACTTGTGTTTCGGGCATGAATGCACTATTTCGAGGTACCAAAATTGTGCAACTGGTTTTGCAACAAAATATTCTGCGCCATTAGATGAAAAACTTCTGTTTGGCGCCTGAATGCGCTACTTCGGGGTACCGAAGCTGCGAAGATGGTTTCGCAACAAAAGCATCCATGATACACCATTAGACCTAAAACGATGTTTGGGAGTGTTTCTGAGCATTTCGCAAACCTTCGGCATGTAAAAAGATGCAAAACATGTGTTTGGGTTGTGAATGCGGTATTTCAAGGCACCGAAGCTCCGAAAATGGTTTCGCAACAAAAGCATCCATTCTACACTATTAGATCTAAAACGATGTTTGGGAGTGTTCCGGAGCATTTCGCAAACATTCAGAATATAAAATGATGCAAAACTTGTGTTTCATTCTTGAATGCGCTATTTCGAGGTACCAAAATTGTGAAACTGGTTTTGCAACAAAATATTCTGCTCCATCAGATAGAAAATGATGTTTGGGAGTGTTTCTGAGCATTTCACATACTTTCAGCATCGAAAAAGATGCAAAACTTATGTTTGGTGCCTGAATGCGCTCTTTCGGGGCACCGAGCTGCGAAGATGGTTTCACAACAAAAGCATCCATTCTACACCAGTAGACCTAAAGCGATGTTTGGGAGTGTTCTGGAGCATTTCAGAAACCTTCAACCTGTTAAAGGATGCAAAACTTGTGTTTCGGGCATGAATGCACTATTTCGAGGTACCAAAATAGTGCAACTGGTTTTGCAACAAAATATTCTGCGCCATTAGATACAAAACGATGTTTGGGAGAGTTTCTAAGTATTTCATAAACTTTTGGTATGTAAAAAGATACAAAACTTCTGTTCGGCTCCTGAATGCGCTACTTCGGGGTACTGAAGCTGCGAAGATGGTTTCGCAACAAAAGCATCCATTATACACCATTAGACCTAAAACGATGTTTGGGAGCGTTTCTGAGCATTTCGCAAACGTTCGGCATGTAAAAAGATGCAAAACATGTGTCTGGGGTGTGAATGCGGTATTTCGAGGCACCGAAGCTACGAAAATGGTTTCGCAACAAAAGCATCCATTCTACACCATTAGACCTAAAATGATGTTTCGGAGTGTTCCGGGGCATTTTGTAAACCTTCGATATGTAAAAAAAATGCAAACCTTGAGTTTTGGGTCTGAATGCACTATTTCGGAGTACCGAAGTTGCAAAAACGGTTTCGCAACAAAAGCATCCATTCTACACCATTAGACCTAAAACGATGTTTGGGAGTGTTCCGGGGCATTTTGCAAACCTTCGACATGTAAAAAAATGCAAACCTTTAGTTTCGGGTCTGAATGCACTATTTCAGAGTACCGAAGTTGCGAAAACGGTTTCGCAACAAAAGCATCCATTCTACACCATTAGACCTAAAACGATGTTTGGGAGTGTTCCGGAGCATTTCACAAATATTAAGAATATAAAATGATGCAAAACTTGTGTTTCATTCCAGAATGCGTTATTTCGAGGTGCCAAAATTGTGAAACTGGTTTTGCAACAAAATACTCTGCTCCATCAGATAGAAAACGTTGTTTGGGAGTGTTTCTGATCATTTCACGTACTTTCAGCATCTAAAAAGATGCAAAACTTATGTTTGGTGCCTGAATGCGATATTTCGGGGCACCGAACTGCGAAGATGGTTTCACAACAAAAGCATCCATTCTACACCAGTAGACCTAAAGCGATGTTTGGGAGTGTTCTGGAGCATTTCACAAACCTTCAGCCTGTTAAAGGATGCAAAACTTGTGTTTCGGGCATGAATGCACTATTTCGAGGTACCAAAATTGTGCAACTGGTTTTGCAACAAAATATTCTGCGCCATTAGATGAAAAACTTCTGTTTGGCGCCTGAATGCGCTACTTCGGGGTACCGAAGCTGCGAAGATGGTTTCGCAACAAAAGCATCCATGATACACCATTAGACCTAAAACGATGTTTGGGAGTGTTTCTGAGCATTTCGCAAACCTTCGGCATGTAAAAAGATGCAAAACATGTGTTTGGGTTGTGAATGCGGTATTTCAAGGCACCGAAGCTCCGAAAATGGTTTCGCAACAAAAGCATCCATTCTACACTATTAGATCTAAAACGATGTTTGGGAGTGTTCCGGAGCATTTCGCAAACATTCAGAATATAAAATGATGCAAAACTTGTGTTTCATTCTTGAATGCGCTATTTCGAGGTACCAAAATTGTGAAACTGGTTTTGCAACAAAATATTCTGCTCCATCAGATAGAAAATGATGTTTGGGAGTGTTTCTGAGCATTTCACATACTTTCAGCATCGAAAAAGATGCAAAACTTATGTTTGGTGCCTGAATGCGCTCTTTCGGGGCACCGAGCTGCGAAGATGGTTTCACAACAAAAGCATCCATTCTACACCAGTAGACCTAAAGCGATGTTTGGGAGTGTTCTGGAGCATTTCAGAAACCTTCAACCTGTTAAAGGATGCAAAACTTGTGTTTCGGGCATGAATGCACTATTTCGAGGTACCAAAATAGTGCAACTGGTTTTGCAACAAAATATTCTGCGCCATTAGATACAAAACGATGTTTGGGAGAGTTTCTAAGTATTTCATAAACTTTTGGTATGTAAAAAGATACAAAACTTCTGTTCGGCTCCTGAATGCGCTACTTCGGGGTACTGAAGCTGCGAAGATGGTTTCGCAACAAAAGCATCCATTATACACCATTAGACCTAAAACGATGTTTGGGAGCGTTTCTGAGCATTTCGCAAACGTTCGGCATGTAAAAAGATGCAAAACATGTGTCTGGGGTGTGAATGCGGTATTTCGAGGCACCGAAGCTACGAAAATGGTTTCGCAACAAAAGCATCCATTCTACACCATTAGACCTAAAATGATGTTTCGGAGTGTTCCGGGGCATTTTGTAAACCTTCGATATGTAAAAAAAATGCAAACCTTGAGTTTTGGGTCTGAATGCACTATTTCGGAGTACCGAAGTTGCAAAAACGGTTTCGCAACAAAAGCATCCATTCTACACCATTAGACCTAAAACGATGTTTGGGAGTGTTCCGGGGCATTTTGCAAACCTTCGACATGTAAAAAAATGCAAACCTTTAGTTTCGGGTCTGAATGCACTATTTCAGAGTACCGAAGTTGCGAAAACGGTTTCGCAACAAAAGCATCCATTCTACACCATTAGACCTAAAACGATGTTTGGGAGTGTTCCGGAGCATTTCACAAATATTAAGAATATAAAATGATGCAAAACTTGTGTTTCATTCCAGAATGCGTTATTTCGAGGTGCCAAAATTGTGAAACTGGTTTTGCAACAAAATACTCTGCTCCATCAGATAGAAAACGTTGTTTGGGAGTGTTTCTGATCATTTCACGTACTTTCAGCATCTAAAAAGATGCAAAACTTATGTTTGGTGCCTGAATGCGCTATTTCGGGGCACCGAACTGCGAAGATGGTTTCACAACAAAAGCATCCATTCTACACCAGTAGACCTAAAGCGATGTTTGGGAGTGTTCTGGAGCATTTCACAAACCTTCAGCCTGTTAAAGGATGCAAAACTTGTGTTTCGGGCATGAATGCACTATTTCGAGGTACCAAAATTGTGCAACTGGTTTTGCAACAAAATATTCTGCGCCATTAGATGAAAAACTTCTGTTTGGCGCCTGAATGCGCTACTTCGGGGTACCGAAGCTGCGAAGATGGTTTCGCAACAAAAGCATCCATGATACACCATTAGACCTAAAACGATGTTTGGGAGTGTTTCTGAGCATTTCGCAAACCTTCGGCATGTAAAAAGATGCAAAACATGTGTTTGGGTTGTGAATGCGGTATTTCAAGGCACCGAAGCTCCGAAAATGGTTTCGCAACAAAAGCATCCATTCTACACTATTAGATCTAAAACGATGTTTGGGAGTGTTCCGGAGCATTTCGCAAACATTCAGAATATAAAATGATGCAAAACTTGTGTTTCATTCTTGAATGCGCTATTTCGAGGTACCAAAATTGTGAAACTGGTTTTGCAACAAAATATTCTGCTCCATCAGATAGAAAATGATGTTTGGGAGTGTTTCTGAGCATTTCACATACTTTCAGCATCGAAAAAGATGCAAAACTTATGTTTGGTGCCTGAATGCGCTCTTTCGGGGCACCGAGCTGCGAAGATGGTTTCACAACAAAAGCATCCATTCTACACCAGTAGACCTAAAGCGATGTTTGGGAGTGTTCTGGAGCATTTCAGAAACCTTCAACCTGTTAAAGGATGCAAAACTTGTGTTTCGGGCATGAATGCACTATTTCGAGGTACCAAAATAGTGCAACTGGTTTTGCAACAAAATATTCTGCGCCATTAGATACAAAACGATGTTTGGGAGAGTTTCTAAGTATTTCATAAACTTTTGGTATGTAAAAAGATACAAAACTTCTGTTCGGCTCCTGAATGCGCTACTTCGGGGTACTGAAGCTGCGAAGATGGTTTCGCAACAAAAGCATCCATTATACACCATTAGACCTAAAACGATGTTTGGGAGCGTTTCTGAGCATTTCGCAAACGTTCGGCATGTAAAAAGATGCAAAACATGTGTCTGGGGTGTGAATGCGGTATTTCGAGGCACCGAAGCTACGAAAATGGTTTCGCAACAAACGCATCCATTCTACACCATTAGACCTAAAATGATGTTTCGGAGTGTTCCGGGGCATTTTGTAAACCTTCGATATGTAAAAAAAATGCAAACCTTGAGTTTTGGGTCTGAATGCACTATTTCGGAGTACCGAAGTTGCAAAAACGGTTTCGCAACAAAAGCATCCATTCTACACCATTAGACCTAAAACGATGTTTGGGAGTGTTCCGGGGCATTTTGCAAACCTTCGACATGTAAAAAAATGCAAACCTTTAGTTTCGGGTCTGAATGCACTATTTCAGAGTACCGAAGTTGCGAAAACGGTTTCGCAACAAAAGCATCCATTCTACACCATTAGACCTAAAACGATGTTTGGGAGTGTTCCGGAGCATTTCACAAATATTAAGAATATAAAATGATGCAAAACTTGTGTTTCATTCCAGAATGCGTTATTTCGAGGTGCCAAAATTGTGAAACTGGTTTTGCAACAAAATACTCTGCTCCATCAGATAGAAAACGTTGTTTGGGAGTGTTTCTGATCATTTCACGTACTTTCAGCATCTAAAAAGATGCAAAACTTATGTTTGGTGCCTGAATGCGCTATTTCGGGGCACCGAACTGCGAAGATGGTTTCACAACAAAAGCATCCATTCTACACCAGTAGACCTAAAGCGATGTTTGGGAGTGTTCTGGAGCATTTCACAAACCTTCAGCCTGTTAAAGGATGCAAAACTTGTGTTTCGGGCATGAATGCACTATTTCGAGGTACCAAAATTGTGCAACTGGTTTTGCAACAAAATATTCTGCGCCATTAGATGAAAAACTTCTGTTTGGCGCCTGAATGCGCTACTTCGGGGTACCGAAGCTGCGAAGATGGTTTCGCAACAAAAGCATCCATGATACACCATTAGACCTAAAACGATGTTTGGGAGTGTTTCTGAGCATTTCGCAAACCTTCGGCATGTAAAAAGATGCAAAACATGTGTTTGGGTTGTGAATGCGGTATTTCAAGGCACCGAAGCTCCGAAAATGGTTTCGCAACAAAAGCATCCATTCTACACTATTAGATCTAAAACGATGTTTGGGAGTGTTCCGGAGCATTTCGCAAACATTCAGAATATAAAATGATGCAAAACTTGTGTTTCATTCTTGAATGCGCTATTTCGAGGTACCAAAATTGTGAAACTGGTTTTGCAACAAAATATTCTGCTCCATCAGATAGAAAATGATGTTTGGGAGTGTTTCTGAGCATTTCACATACTTTCAGCATCGAAAAAGATGCAAAACTTATGTTTGGTGCCTGAATGCGCTCTTTCGGGGCACCGAGCTGCGAAGATGGTTTCACAACAAAAGCATCCATTCTACACCAGTAGACCTAAAGCGATGTTTGGGAGTGTTCTGGAGCATTTCAGAAACCTTCAACCTATTAAAGGATGCAAAACTTGTGTTTCGGGCATGAATGCACTATTTCGAGGTACCAAAATAGTGCAACTGGTTTTGCAACAAAATATTCTGCGCCATTAGATACAAAACGATGTTTGGGAGAGTTTCTAAGTATTTCATAAACTTTTGGTATGTAAAAAGATACAAAACTTCTGTTCGGCTCCTGAATGCGCTACTTCGGGGTACTGAAGCTGCGAAGATGGTTTCGCAACAAAAGCATCCATTATACACCATTAGACCTAAAACGATGTTTGGGAGCGTTTCTGAGCATTTCGCAAACGTTCGGCATGTAAAAAGATGCAAAACATGTGTCTGGGGTGTGAATGCGGTATTTCGAGGCACCGAAGCTACGAAAATGGTTTCGCAACAAAAGCATCCATTCTACACCATTAGACCTAAAATGATGTTTCGGAGTGTTCCGGGGCATTTTGTAAACCTTCGATATGTAAAAAAAATGCAAACCTTGAGTTTTGGGTCTGAATGCACTATTTCGGAGTACCGAAGTTGCAAAAACGGTTTCGCAACAAAAGCATCCATTCTACACCATTAGACCTAAAACGATGTTTGGGAGTGTTCCGGGGCATTTTGCAAACCTTCGACATGTAAAAAAATGCAAACCTTTAGTTTCGGGTCTGAATGCACTATTTCAGAGTACCGAAGTTGCGAAAACGGTTTCGCAACAAAAGCATCCATTCTACACCATTAGACCTAAAACGATGTTTGGGAGTGTTCCGGAGCATTTCACAAATATTAAGAATATAAAATGATGCAAAACTTGTGTTTCATTCCAGAATGCGTTATTTCGAGGTGCCAAAATTGTGAAACTGGTTTTGCAACAAAATACTCTGCTCCATCAGATAGAAAACGTTGTTTGGGAGTGTTTCTGATCACTTCACGTACTTTCAGCATCTAAAAAGATGCAAAACTTATGTTTGGTGCCTGAATGCGCTATTTCGGGGCACCGAACTGCGAAGATGGTTTCACAACAAAAGCATCCATTCTACACCAGTAGACCTAAAGCGATGTTTGGGAGTGTTCTGGAGCATTTCACAAACCTTCAGCCTGTTAAAGGATGCAAAACTTGTGTTTCGGGCATGAATGCACTATTTCGAGGTACCAAAATTGTGCAACTGGTTTTGCAACAAAATATTCTGCGCCATTAGATGAAAAACTTCTGTTTGGCGCCTGAATGCGCTACTTCGGGGTACCGAAGCTGCGAAGATGGTTTCGCAACAAAAGCATCCATTATACACCATTAGACCTAAAACGATGTTTGGGAGTGTTTCTGAGCATTTCGCAAACCTTCGGCATGTAAAAAGATGCAAAACATGTGTTTGGGTTGTGAATGCGGTATTCGGGGTACCCAAGTTGCGAAAACGGTTTCGCAACAAAAGCATTCATTCTACACCATTAGACCTAAAACGATGTTCGGGAGTGTTTCTGAGCATTTCACAAACCTTCGGAATCTAAAAAGATGCAAAACTTGTGTTTGGGGCCTGAATGCGCTATTTAGGGGCTCCGAAGCTACGATAATGATTTCTCAACAAAAGCATCCATTCTACACCATTAGACCTTAAACATTGTTTGGGAGTGTTTCTTAGCATTTCGCAAACCTTCGGCCTGTTAAAGGATGCAAAACTTGTGTTTCGGGCATGAATGCACTATTTTGAGGTACCAAAATTGTGCAACTGGTTTTGCAACAAAACATTCTGCTCCATTAGATACAAAACGATGTTTGGGAGAGGTTCTGAGCATTTCATAAACATTTGGCATGTAAAAAGATGCACAACTTATGTTTGGCACCTGAATGCGCTATTTCGGGGTACCGAAGCTGCGAAGATGGTTTCGCATGAAAAGCATCCATTATACACCATTAGACATAAAACGATGTTTGGGAGTGTTCTGGGGCATTTTGCCAACCTTCGGCATGTAAAAAGATGCAAAACTTGAGTTTTGGGTCTGAATGCACTATTTCGGGGTACCGAAGTTGCAAAAATGGTTTCGTAACAAAAGCATCCATTCTACACCATTATACCTAAAATGATGTTTGGGAGTGTTCCGGGAGATTTTGCAAACCTTCGGCATGTAAAAAGATGCAAAACTTGAGTTTCGGGTCTGAATGCATTATTTCGGGGTACCCAAGTTGCGAAAACAGTTTTGCAACAAAAGCATTCATTCTACACCATTAGACCTAAACGATGTTCGGGAGTGTTTCTGTGCATTTCACAAACCTTCGGCGTGTAAAAAGATGCAAAACTTGTGTTTGGGGCCTTAATGCGGTATTTCGAGGCACCGAAGCTGCGAAAATGGTTTCGTAACAAAAGGATCCATTCTACACCATTAGACCTAAAATGATGTTTGGGAGTGTTCTGGGGCATTTTGCAAACCTTCGACATGTAAAATATGCAAACCTTGAGTTTCGGGTCTGAATGCACTATTTCGGAGTACCGATGTTGCGAAAACGGTTTCGCAACAAAAGCATCCATTCTACACCATTAGACCTAAAACGATGTTTGGGATTGTTTCTTAGCATTTCGCACACCTTCGGCCTGTTAAAGGATGCAAAACTTGTGTTTCGGTCATGAATGCACTATTTCGAGGTACCAAAATTGTGCAACTGGTTTTGCAACAAAATATTCTGCTCCATTAGATACAAAATGATGTTTGGGAGAGTTTCTGAGTATTGCATAAAATTTTGGTATGTAAAAAGATGCAAAACTTATGTTTGGCGCCTGAATGCGCTACTTCGGGGTACCGAAGCTGCGAAAATGGTTTCGCAACAAACGCATCCATTATACACCATTAGACCTAAAACGATGTTTGGGAGTGTTTCTGAGCATTTCGCAAACCTTCGGCATGTAAAAAGATGCAAAACATGTGTTTGGGGTGTGAATGCGGTATTTCGAGGCACCAAAGCTGCGAAAATGGTTTCGCAACAAAAACATCCATTCTACACCATTAGACATAAAACGATGCTTGGGACTGTTCCGGGGAATTTTGCAAACCTTCGGCATGTAAAAAGATGCAAAACTGGAGTTTCGGGTCTGAATGCATTATTTTGGGGTACCCATGTTGCGAAAACGGTTTTGCAATAAAAGCATTTCACCAACCTTCGGCGTGTAAAAAGATGCAAAACTTGTGTTTGGGGCATGAATGCGCTATTTCGGGGCTCCGAAGCTACGATAATTGTTTCTCCACAAAAGCATCCATTCTACACCATTAGACCTTAAACGATGTTTGGGAGTGTTTCTTAGCATTTCGCAAACCTTCGGCCTGTTAAAGGATGCAAAACTTGTGCTTCGGGCATGTATGCACTATTTCGACGTACCAAAATTGTGCAACTGGTTTTGCAACAAAATATTCTGCTCCATTAGATACAAAACGATGTTTGGGAGAGTTTCCGAGTATTTCATAAACTTTTGCTTTTTAAAAAGAAGCAAAACTTATGTTTGGTGCCTGAATGCACTACTTCGGGGTACCGAAGCTGCGAAGATGGTTTCGCAACAAAAGCATCCATTCTACACCATTATACGTAAAACGATGTTTGGGAGTGTTCCGGGGCATTTTGCAAACCTTCGGCATGTAAAAAGATGCAAAACTTGAGTTTCAGGTCTGAATGCATTATTTCGGGGTACCCAAGTTGCGAAAACGGTTTCGCAACAAAAGCATTCATTCTACACCATTAGACCTAAAACGATGTTCGGGAGTGTTTCTGAGCATTTCACAAACCTTCCGAATCTAAAAAGATGCAAAACTTGTGTTTGGGGCCTGAATGCGCTATTTAGGGGCTCCGAAGCTACGATAATGATTTCTCAACAAAAGCATCCATTCTACACCATTAGACCTTAAACGATGTTTGGGAGTGTTTCTTAGCATTTCGCAAACCTTTGGCCTGTTAAAGGATGCAAAACTTGTGTTTCTGGCTTGAATGCACTATTTCGAGGTACCAAAATTGTGCAACTGGTTTTGCAACAAAATATTCTGCTCCATTAGATACAAAACGATGTTTGGGAGAGTTTCTGAGCATTTCATAAACATTTGGCATGTAAAAAGATGCAAAACTTATGTTTGGCACCTGAATGCGCTATTTCGGGGTACCGAAGCTGCGAAGATGGTTTCGCAACAGAAGCATCCATTATACACCATTAGACATAAAACAATGTTCGGGAGTGTTCTGAGGCATTTTGCAAACCTTCGGCATGTAAAAAAATGCAAAACTTGAGTTTTGGGTCTGAATGCACTATTTCGGGGTACCGAAGTTGCAAAAATGGTTTCGTAACAAAAGCATCCATTCTACACCATTATACCTAAAACGATGTTTGGGAGTGTTCCGGGGAATTTTGCAAACCTTCGGCATGTAAAAAGATGCAAAACTTGAGTTTCGGGTCTGAATGCATTATTTCGGGGTACCCAAGTTGCGAAAACGGTTTTGCAACAAAAGCATTCATTCTACACCATTAGACCTAAAACGATGTTCGGGAGTGTTTCTGAGCATTTCACAAACCTTCGGCGTATTTCGAGGCACTGAAGCTGCGAAAATGGTTTCGCAACAAAAGGATCCATTCTACACCATTAGACCTAAAATGATGTTTGGGAGTGTTCTGGGGCATTTTGCAAACCTTCGACATGTAAAAAATGCAAACCTTGAGTTTCGGGTCTGAATGCACTATTTCGGAGTACCGAAGTTGCGAAAACGGTTTCGCAACAAAAGCATCCATTCTACACCATTAGACCTAAAACGATGTTTGGGAGTGTTCCGGGGCATTTTGCAAACCTTCGACATGTAAAAAAATTTAAAACTTGAGTTTTGGGTCTGAATGCACTATTTCGGGGTACCGAAGTTGCAAAAATGATTTCGTAACAAAAGCATCCATTCTACACCATTATACCAAAAACGATGTTTGGGAGTGTTCCGGGGCATTTTGCAAACCTTCGGCATGTAAAAAGATGCAAAACTTGAGTTTCGGGTCCGAATGCATTATTTTGGGGTACCCAAGTTGCGAAAACGGTTTCAACTGGTTTTGCAACAAAATATTCTGCTCCATTAGAAACAAAACGATGTTTGGTAGAGTTTCGGAGCATTTCATAAACTTTTGGCATGTAAAAGATGCAAAACTTATGTTTGGCGCCTGAATGCGCTATTTCGGGGTACCGAAATTGCGAAGATGGTTTCGCAACAAAAGCATCCATTATACACCATTAGACCTAAAACGATGTTTGGGAGTGTTTCTGAGCATTTCGCAAACCTTCGGCATGTAAAAAGATGCAAAACATGTGTTTGGGGGTGTGAATGCGGTATTTCGAGGCACCAAAGTTGCGAAAATGGATTCGCAACAAAAGCATCCATTCTACACCATTAGACATAAAACGATGTTTGGGAGTGTTCCGGGGCAGTTTGCAAACCTTCGACATGTAAAAAAAATGCAAAACTTGAATTTTGGGTCTGAATGCTCTTTTTCGGAGTACCGAAGTTGCGAAAATGATTTCGTAACAAAAGCATCCATTCTACACCATTATACCTAAAACGATGTTTGGGAGTGTTCCGGGGAATTTTGCAAACCTTCGGCATGTAAAAAGATGCAAAACATGAGTTTCGGGTCTGAATGCATTATTTCGGGGTACCCAAGTTGCGAAAACAGTTTTGCAACAAAAGCATTCATTCTACACCATTAGACCTAAAATGATGTTCGGGAGTGTTTCTGAGCATTTCACAAACCTTCGGCGTGTAAAAAATGCAAAACTTGTGTTTGGGGCCTGAATGCGCTATTTCGAGGCTCCGAAGCTGCGATAATGGTTTCTCAACAAAAGCATCCATTCTACACCATTAGACCTTAAACGATGTTTGGGAGTGTTTCTTAGCATTTCACAAACCTTCGGCCTGTTAAAGGATGCAAAACTTGTGTTTCGGGCATGAATGCACTATTTCGAGGTACCAAAATTGTGCAACTGGTTTTGCAACAAAATATTCTGCACCATTAGAAACAAAACGATGTTTGGTAGAGTTTCGGAGCATTTCATAAACTTTTGGCACGTAAAAGATGCAAAACTTATGTTTGGCGCCTGAATGCGCTATTTCGGGGTACCGAGATTGCGAGATGGTTTCGCAACAAAAGCATCCATTATACACCATTAGACCTAAAACGATGTTTGGGAGTGTTTCTAAGCATTTCGCAAACCTTCGGCATGTAAAAAGATGCAAAACATGTGTTTGGGGTGTGAATGCGGTATTTCGAGGCACCAAAGTTGCGAAAATGGATTCGCAACAAAAGCATCCATTCTACACCATTAGACATAAAACGATGTTTGGGAGTGTTCCGGGGCATTTTGCAAACCTTCGACATGTAAAAAAAATGCAAAACTTGAATTTTGGGTCTGAATGCTCTTTTTCGGAGTACCGAAGTTGCGAAAATGATTTCGTAACAAAAGCATCCATTCTACACCATTATACCTAAAACGATGTTTGGGAGTGTTCCGGGGAATTTTGCAAACCTTCGGCATGTAAAAAGATGCAAAACTTGAGTTTCGGGTCTGAATGCATTATTTCGGGGTACCCAAGTTGCGAAAACAGTTTTGCAACAAAAGCATTCATTCTACACCATTAGACCTAAAATGATGTTCGGGAGTGTTTCTGAGCATTTCACAAACCTTCGGCGTGTAAAAAATTCAAAACTAGTGTTTGGGGCCTGAATGCGCTATTTCGGGGCTCCGAAGCTGCGATAATGGTTTCTCAACAAAAGCATCCATTCTACACCATTAGACCTTAAACGATGTTTGGGAGTGTTTCTTAGCATTTCGCAAACCTTCGGCCTGTTAAAGGATGCAAAACTTGTGTTTCGGGCATGAATGCACTATTTTGAGGTACCAAAATTGTGCAACTGGTTTTGCAACAAAATATTCTGCACCATTAGAAACAAAACGATGTTTGGTAGAGTTTCGGAGCATTTCATAAACTTTTGGCATGTAAAAGATGCAAAACTTATGTTTGGCGCCTGAATGCGCTATTTCGGGGTACCGAAATTGTGAAGATGGTTTCGCAACAAAAGCATCCATTATACACCATTAGACCTAAAACGATGTTTGGGAGTGTTTCTGAGCATGTCGCAAACCTTCGGCATGTAAAAAGATGCAAAACATGTGTTTGGGGTGTGAATGCGGTATTTCGAGGCACCAAAGTTGCGAAAATGGATTCGCAACAAAAGCATCCATTCTACACCATTAGACATAAAACGATGTTTGGGAGTGTTCCGGGGCATTTTGCAAACCTTCGACATTTAAAAAAAATGCAAAACTTGAATTTTGGGTCTGAATGCTCTTTTTCGGAGTACCGAAGTTGCGAAAATGATTTCGTAACAAAAGCATCCATTCTACACCATTATACCTAAAACGATGTTTGGGAGTGTTCCGGGGAATTTTGCAAACCTTCGGCATGTAAAAAGATGCAAAACTTGAGTTTCGGGTCTGAATGCATTATTTCGGGGTACCCAAGTTGCGAAAACAGTTTTGCAACAAAAGCATTCATTCTACACTATTAGACCTAAAATGATGTTCGGGAGTGTTTCTGAGCATTTCACAAACCTTCGGCGTGTAAAAAATGCAAAACTTGTGTTTGGGGCCTGAATGCGCTATTTCGGGGCTCCGAAGCTGCGATAATGGTTTCTCAACAAAAGCATCCATTCTACACCATTAGACCTTAAACGATGTTTGGGAGTGTTTCTTAGCATTTCGCAAACCTTCGGCCTGTTAAAGGATGCAAAACTTGTGTTTCGGGCATGAATGCACTATTTCGAGGTACCAAAATTGTGCAACTGGTTTTGCAACAAAATATTCTGCACCATTAGATACAAAACGATGTTTGGTAGAGTTTCGGAGCCTTTCATAAACTTTTGGCACGTAAAAGATGCAAAACTTATGTTTGGCGCCTGAATGCGCTATTTCGGGGTACCGAAATTGCGAAGATGGTTTCGCAACAAAAGCATCCATTATACACCATTAGACCTAAAACGATGTTTGGGAGTGTTTCTGAGCATTTCGCAAACCTTCGGCATGTAAAAAGATGCAAAACATGTGTTTGGGGTGTGAATGCGGTATTTCGAGGCAACAAAGTTGCGAAAATGGATTCGCAACAAAAGCATCCATTCTACACCATTAGACATAAAACGATGTTTGGGAGTGTTCCGGGGCATTTTGCAAACCTTCGACATGTAAAAAAAATGCAAAACTTGAATTTTGGGTCTGAATGCTCTTTTTCGGAGTACCGAAGTTGCGAAAATGATTTCGTAACAAAAGCATCCATTCTACACCATTATACCTAAAACGATGTTTGGGAGTGTTCCGGGGAATTTTGCAAACCTTCGGCATGTAAAAAGATGCAAAACTTGAGTTTCGGGTCTGAATGCATTATTTCGGGGTACCCAAGTTGCGAAAACAGTTTTGCAACAAAAGCATTCATTCTACACCATTAGACCTAAAATGATGTTCGGGAGTGTTTCTGAGCATTTCACAAACCTTCGGCGTGTAAAAAATGCAAAACTTGTGTTTGGGGCCTGAATGCGCTATTTCGGGGCTCCGAAGCTGCGATAATGGTTTCTCAACAAAAGCATCCATTCTACACCATTAGACCTTAAACGATGTTTGGGAGTGTTTCTTAGCATTTCGCAAACCTTCGGCCTGTTAAAGGATGCAAAACTTGTGTTTCGGGCATGAATGCACTATTTCGAGGTACCAAAATTGTGCAACTGGTTTTGCAACAAAATATTCTGCACCATTAGAAACAAAACGATGTTTGGTAGAGTTTCGGAGCATTTCATAAACTTTTGGCACGTAAAAGATGCAAAACTTATGTTTGGCGCCTGAATGCGCTATTTCGGGGTACCGAAATTGCGAAGATGGTTTCGCAACAAAAGCATCCATTATACACCATTAGACCTAAAACGATGTTTGGGAGTGTTTCTGAGCATTTCGCAAACTTTTGGCATGTAAAAAGATGCAAAACATGTGTTTGGGGTGTGAATGCGGTATTTCGAGGCAACAAAGTTGCGAAAATGGATTCGCAACAAAAGCATCCATTCTACACCATTAGACATAAAACGATGTTTGGGAGTGTTCCGGGGCATTTTGCAAACCTTCGACATGTAAAAAAAATGCAAAACTTGAATTTTGGGTCTGAATGCTCTTTTTCGGAGTACCGAAGTTGCGAAAATGATTTCGTAACAAAAGCATCCATTCTACACCATTATACCTAAAACGATGTTTGGGAGTGTTCCGGGGAATTTTGCAAACCTTCGGCATGTAAAAAGATGCAAAACTTGAGTTTCGGGTCTGAATGCATTATTTCGGGGTACCCAAGTTGCGAAAACAGTTTTGCAACAAAAGCATTCATTCTACACCATTAGACCTAAAATGATGTTCGGGAGTGTTTCTGAGCATTTCACAAACCTTCGGCGTGTAAAAAATGCAAAACTTGTGTTTGGGGCCTGAATGCGCTATTTCGGGGCTCCGAAGCTGCGATAATGGTTTCTCAACAAAAGCATCCATTCTACACCATTAGACCTTAAACGATGTTTGGGAGTGTTTCTTAGCATTTCGCAAACCTTCGGCCTGTTAAAGGATGCAAAACTTGTGTTTCGGGCATGAATGCACTATTTCGAGGTACCAAAATTGTGCAACTGGTTTTGCAACAAAATATTCTGCACCATTAGAAACAAAACGATGTTTGGTAGAGTTTCGGAGCATTTCATAAACTTTTGGCACGTAAAAGATGCAAAACTTATGTTTGGCGCCTGAATGCGCTATTTCGGGGTACCGAAATTGCGAAGATGGTTTCGCAACAAAAGCATCCATTATACACCCTTAGACCTAAAACGATGTTTGGGAGTGTTTCTGAGCATTTCGCAAACCTGCGGCATGTAAAAAGATGCAAAACATGTGTTTGGGGTGTGAATGCGGTATTTCGAGGCACCAAAGTTGCGAAAATGGATTCGCAACAAAAGCATCCATTCTACACCATTAGACATAAAACGATGTTTGTGAGTGTTCCGGGGCATTTTGCAAACCTTCGACATGTAAAAAAAATGCAAAACTTGAATTTTGGGTCTGAATGCTCTTTTTCGGAGTA
This sequence comes from Cenchrus fungigraminus, assembly GCA_036936925.1. Classification (NCBI taxonomy): domain Eukaryota; kingdom Viridiplantae; phylum Streptophyta; class Magnoliopsida; order Poales; family Poaceae; genus Cenchrus; species Cenchrus fungigraminus. The sequence goes on along the minus strand of CM072779.1, from coordinate 84,298,717 downwards.
CCGAAGTTGCGAAAATGATTTCGTAACAAAAGCATCCATTCTACACCATTATACGTAAAACGATGTTTGGGAGTGTTCCGGGGAATTTTGCAAACCTTCGGCATGTAAAAAGATGCAAAACTTGAGTTTCGGGTCTGAATGCATTATTTTGGGGTACCCAAGTTGCGAAAACGGTTTTGCAACAAAAGCATTCATTCTACACCATTAGACCTAAAACGATGTTCGGGAGTGTTTCTGAGCATTTCACAAAGCTTCGGCGTGTAAAAAATGCAAAACTTGTGTTTGGGGCCTGAATGCGCTATTTCGGGGCTCCGAAGCTGCGATAATGGTTTCTCAACAAAAGCATCCATTCTACACCATTAGACCTTAAACGATGTTTGGGAGTGTTTCTTAGCATTTCGCAAACCTTCGGCCTGTTAAAGGATGCAAAACTTGTGTTTCGGGCATGAATGCACTATTTCGAGGTACCAAAATTGTGCAACTGGTTTTGCAACAAAATATTCTGCACCATTAGAAACAAAACGATGTTTGGTAGAGTTTCGGAGCATTTCATAAACTTTTGGCATGTAAAAGATGCAAAACTTATGTTTGGCGCCTGAATGCGCTATTTCGGGGTACCGAAATTGCGAAGATGGTTTCGCAACAAAAGCATCCATTATACACCAATAGACCTAAAACGATGTTTGGGAGTGTTTCTGAGCATTTCGCAAACCTTCGGCATGTAAAAAGATGCAAAACATGTGTTTGGGGTGTGAATGCGGTATTTCGAGGCACCAAAGTTGCGAAAATAGATTCGCAACAAAAGCATCCATTCTACACCATTAGACATAAAACGATGTTTGGGAGTGTTCCGGGGCATTTTGCAAACCTTCGACATGTAAAAAAAATGCAAAACTTGAATTTTGGGTCTGAATGCTCTTTTTCGGAGTACCGAAGTTGCGAAAATGATTTCGTAACAAAAGCATCCATTCTACACCATTATACGTAAAACGATGTTTGGGAGTGTTCCGGGGAATTTTGCAAACCTTCGGCATGTAAAAAGATGCAAAACTTGAGTTTCGGGTCTGAATGCATTATTTTGGGGTACCCAAGTTGCGAAAACGGTTTTGCAACAAAAGCATTCATTCTACACCATTAGACCTAAAACGATGTTCGGGAGTGTTTCTGAGCATTTCACAAAGCTACGGCGTGTAAAAAATGCAAAACTTGTGTTTGGGGCCTGAATGCGCTATTTTGGGGCTCCGAAGCTGCGATAATGGTTTCTCAACAAAAGCATCCATTCTACACCATTAGACCTTAAACGATGTTTGGGAGTGTTTCTTAGCATTTCGCAAACCTTCGGCCTGTTAAAGGATGCAAAACTTGTGTTTCGGGCATAAATGCACTATTTCGAGGTACCAAAATTGTGCAATTGGTTTTGCAACAAAATATTCTGCTCCATTAGAAACAAAATGATGTTTGGTAGAGTTTCAGAGCATTTAATAAACTTTTGGCATGTAAAAGATGCAAAACTTATGTTTGGCGCCTGAATGCGCTATTTCGGGGTACCGAAATTGCGAAGATGGTTTCACAACAAAAGCATCCATTATACACCATTAGACCTAAAACGATGTTTGGGAGTGTTTCTGAGCATTTCGCAAACCTTCGGCATGTAAAAAGATGCAAAACATGTGTTTGGGGTGTGAATGCGGTATTTCGAGGCACCAAAGCTGCAAAAATGGATTCGCAACAAAAGCATCCATTCTACACCATTAGACAGAAAACGATGTTTGGGAGTGTTCCGCGGCATTTTGCAAACCTTCGACATGTAAAAAAGATGCAAAACTTGAATTTTGGGTCTGAATGCTCTTTTTCGGAGTACCGAAGTTGCGAAAATGATTTCGTAACAAAAGCATCCATTCTACACCATTATACCTAAAACGATGTTTGGGAGTGTTCCGGGGAATTTTGCAAACCTTCGGCATGTAAAAAGATGCAAAACTTGAGTTTCAGGTCTGAATGCAGTATTTCGGGGTACCCAAGTTGCGAAAACGGTTTTGCAACAAAAGCATTCATTTTACACCATTAGACCTAAAACGATGTTCGGGAGTGTTTCTGAGCATTTCACAAACCTTCGGCGTGTAAAAAGAAGCAAAACTTGTGTTTGGGGCCTTAATGCGGTATTTCGAGGCACCGAAGCTGCGAAAATGGTTTCGCAACAAAAGGATCCATTCTACACCATTAGACCTAAAATGATGTTTGGGAGTGTTCTGGGGCATTTTGCAAACCTTCGACATGTAAAAAAATGCAAACCTTGAGTTTCGGGTCTGAATGCACTATTTCGGAGTACCGAAGTTGCGAAAACGGTTTCGCAACAAAAGCATCCATTCTACACCATTAGACCTAAAACGATGTTTGGGAGTGTTCCGGGGCATTTTGCAAACCTTCGACATGTAAAAAAAATGCAAAACTTGAATTTTGGGTCTGAATGCTCTTTTTCGGAGTACCGAAGTTGCGAAAATGATTTCGTAACAAAAGCATCCATTCTACACCATTATACGTAAAACGATGTTTGGGAGTGTTCCGGGGAATTTTGCAAACCTTCGGCATGTAAAAAGATGCAAAACTTGAGTTTCGGGTCTGAATGCATTATTTTGGGGTACCCAAGTTGCGAAAACGGTTTTGCAACAAAAGCATTCATTCTACACCATTAGACCTAAAACGATGTTCGGGAGTGTTTCTGAGCATTTCACAAAGCTTCGGCGTGTAAAAAATGCAAAACTTGTGTTTGGGGCCTGAATGCGCTATTTCGGGGCTCCGAAGCTGCGATAATGGTTTCTCAACAAAAGCATCCATTCCACACCATTAGACCTTAAACGATGTTTGGGAGTGTTTCTTAGCATTTCGCAAACCTTCGGCCTGTTAAAGGATGCAAAACTTGTGTTTCGGGCATGAATGCACTATTTCGAGGTACCAAAATTGTGCAACTGGTTTTGCAACAAAATATTCTGCACCATTAGAAACAAAACGATGTTTGGTAGAGTTTCGGAGCATTTCATAAACTTTTGGCATGTAAAAGATGCAAAACTTATGTTTGGCGCCTGAATGCGCTATTTCGGGGTACCGAAATTGCGAAGATGGTTTCGCAACAAAAGCATCCATTATACACCATTAGACCTAAAACGATGTTTGGGAGTGTTTCTGAGCATTTCGCAAACCTTCGGCATGTAAAAAGATGCAAAACATGTGTTTGGGGTGTGAATGCGGTATTTCGAGGCACCAAAGTTGCGAAAATAGATTCGCAACAAAAGCATCCATTCTACACCATTAGACATAAAACGATGTTTGGGAGTGTTCCGGGGCATTTTGCAAACCTTCGACATGTAAAAAAAATGCAAAACTTGAATTTTGGGTCTGAATGCTCTTTTTCGGAGTACCGAAGTTGCGAAAATGATTTCGTAACAAAAGCATCCATTCTACACCATTATACGTAAAACGATGTTTGGGAGTGTTCCGGGGAATTTTGCAAACCTTCGGCATGTAAAAAGATGCAAAACTTGAGTTTCGGGTCTGAATGCATTATTTTGGGGTACCCAAGTTGCGAAAACGGTTTTGCAACAAAAGCATTCATTCTACACCATTAGACCTAAAACGATGTTCGGGAGTGTTTCTGAGCATTTCACAAAGCTACGGCGTGTAAAAAATGCAAAACTTGTGTTTGGGGCCTGAATGCGCTATTTTGGGGCTCCGAAGCTGCGATAATGGTTTCTCAACAAAAGCATCCATTCTACACCATTAGACCTTAAACGATGTTTGGGAGTGTTTCTTAGCATTTCGCAAACCTTCGGCCTGTTAAAGGATGCAAAACTTGTGTTTCGGGCATAAATGCACTATTTCGAGGTACCAAAATTGTGCAATTGGTTTTGCAACAAAATATTCTGCTCCATTAGAAACAAAATGATGTTTGGTAGAGTTTCAGAGCATTTAATAAACTTTTGGCATGTAAAAGATGCAAAACTTATGTTTGGCGCCTGAATGCGCTATTTCGGGGTACCGAAATTGCGAAGATGGTTTCACAACAAAAGCATCCATTATACACCATTAGACCTAAAACGATGTTTGGGAGTGTTTCTGAGCATTTCGCAAACCTTCGGCATGTAAAAAGATGCAAAACATGTGTTTGGGGTGTGAATGCGGTATTTCGAGGCACCAAAGCTGCAAAAATGGATTCGCAACAAAAGCATCCATTCTACACCATTAGACAGAAAACGATGTTTGGGAGTGTTCCGCGGCATTTTGCAAACCTTCGACATGTAAAAAAGATGCAAAACTTGAATTTTGGGTCTGAATGCTCTTTTTCGGAGTACCGAAGTTGCGAAAATGATTTCGTAACAAAAGCATCCATTCTACACCATTATACCTAAAACGATGTTTGGGAGTGTTCCGGGGAATTTTGCAAACCTTCGGCATGTAAAAAGATGCAAAACTTGAGTTTCAGGTCTGAATGCAGTATTTCGGGGTACCCAAGTTGCGAAAACGGTTTTGCAACAAAAGCATTCATTTTACACCATTAGACCTAAAACGATGTTCGGGAGTGTTTCTGAGCATTTCACAAACCTTCGGCGTGTAAAAAGAAGCAAAACTTGTGTTTGGGGCCTTAATGCGGTATTTCGAGGCACCGAAGCTGCGAAAATGGTTTCGCAACAAAAGGATCCATTCTACACCATTAGACCTAAAATGATGTTTGGGAGTGTTCTGGGGCATTTTGCAAACCTTCGACATGTAAAAAAATGCAAACCTTGAGTTTCGGGTCTGAATGCACTATTTCGGAGTACCGAAGTTGCGAAAACGGTTTCGCAACAAAAGCATCCATTCTACACCATTAGACCTAAAACGATGTTTGGGAGTGTTCCGGGGCATTTTGCAAACCTTCGACATGTAAAAAAAATGCAAAACTTGAATTTTGGGTCTGAATGCTCTTTTTCGGAGTACCGAAGTTGCGAAAATGATTTCGTAACAAAAGCATCCATTCTACACCATTATACCTAAAACGATGTTTGGGAGTGTTCCGGGGAATTTTGCAAACCTTCGGCATGTAAAAAGATGCAAAACTTGAGTTTCGGGTCTGAATGCACTATTTCGGGGTACCCAAGTTGCGAAAACGGTTTTGCAACAAAAGCATTCATTCTACACCATTAGACCTAAAACGATGTTCGGGAGTGTTTCTGAGCATTTCACAAACCTTCGGCGTGTAAAAAGATGCAAAACTTCTGTTTCGGGCCTGAATGCGCTATTTTGGGGCACCAAAGCTGCGATAATGGTTTCTCAACAAAAGCATCCATTCTACACCATTAGACCTTAAACGATGTTTGGGAGTGTTTCTTAGCATTTCGCAAACCTTCGGCCTGTTAAAGGATGCAAACCTTGTGTTTCGGGTATGAATGCACTATTTCGTGATACCAAAATTGTGCAACTGGTTTTGCAACAAAATATTATGCTCCATTAGATACAAAATTATGTTTAGGAGAGTTTGTGAGCATTTCATAAACTTTTGGCATGTAAAAGATGCAAAACTTATGTTTGGCGCCTGAATGCGCTATTTCGGGGTACCGAAATTGCGAAGATGGTTTCGCAACAAAAGCATCCATTATACACCATTAGACCTAAAACGATGTTTGGGAGTGTTTCTGAGCATTTCGCAAACCTTCGGCATGTAAAAAGATGCAAAACATGTGTTTGGGGTGTGAATGCGGTATTTCGAGGCACCAAAGCTGCGAAAATGGTTTCGCAACAAAAGCATCCATTCTACACCATTAGACATAAAACGATGTTTGGGAGTGTTCCGTGGCATTTTGCAAACCTTCGACTTGTAAAAAAAAATGCAAAACTTGAGTTTTGGTTCTGAATGCACTATTTCGAGGTACCGAAGTTGCAAAAATGGTTTCGTAACAAAAGCATCCATTCTACACCATTATACCTAAAACGCTGTTTGGGAATGTTCCGGGGAATTTTGTAAACCTTCGGCATGTAAAAAGATGCAAAACTTGAGTTTCGGGTCTGAATGCATTATTTCGGGGTACCCAAGTTGCGAAAACGGTTTCGCAACAAAAGCATTCATTCTACACCATTAGACCTAAAACGATGTTCGGGAGTGTTTCGTAGCATTTCACAAACCTTCGGCGTGTAAAAAATGCAAAACTTGTGTTTGGGGCCTGAATGCGCTATTTCGGGGCTCCGAAGCTGCGATAATGGTTTCTCAACAAAAGCATCCATTCTACACCATTAGACCTTAAACGATGTCTGGGAGTGTTTCTTAGCATTTCGCAAACCTTCGGCCTGTTAAAGGATGCAAAACTTGTGTTTCGGGCATGAATGCACTATTTCGAGGTAACAAAATTGTGCAACTGGTTTTGCAACAAAATATTCTGCTCCATTAGAAACAAAACAATGTTTGGTAGAGTTTCGGAGCATTTCATAAACTTTTGGCATGTAAAAGATGCAAAACTTATGTTTGGCGCCTGAATGCGCTATTTCGGGGTACCGAAATTGAAAAGATGGTTTCGCAACAAAAGCATCCATTATACACCATTAGACCTAAAACGATGTTTGGGAGTGTTTCTGAGCATTTCGCAAACCTTCGAAATGTAAAAAGATGCAAAACATGTGTTTGGGGTGTGAATGCGGTATTTCGAGGCACCAAAGCTGTGAAAATGGTTTCACAACAAAAGCATCCATTCTACACCATTAGACATAAAACGATGTTTGGGAGTGTTCCGTGGCATTTTGCAAACCTTCGACATGTAAAAAAATGCAGAACTTGAGTTTTGGGTCTGAACGCACTATTTCGGGGTACCGAAGTTGCAAAAATGGTTTCGTAACAAAAGCATCCATTCTACACCATTATACCTAAAACGATGTTTTGGAGTGTTCCGGGGAATTTTGCAAACCTTCGGCATGTAAAAAGATGCAAAACTTGAGTTTCGGGTCTGAGTGCATTATTTCGGGGTACCCAAGTTGCGAAAACGGTTTTGCATCAAAAGCATTCATTCTACACCATTAGACCTAAAACGATATTCGGGAGTGTTTCTGAGCATTTCACAAACCTTCGACGTGTAAAAAGATGCAAAACTTGTGTTTCGGGTATGAATGCACTATTTCGTGATACCTAAATTGTGCAACTGGTTTTGCAACAAAATATTATGCTCCATTAGATACAAAATTATGTTTAGGAGAGTTTGTGAGCATTTCATAAACTTTTGGCATGTAAAAGATGCAAAACTTATGTTTGGCGCCTGAATGCGCTATTTCGGGGTACCGAAATTGCGAAGATGGTTTCGCAACAAAAGCATCCATTATACACCATTAGACCTAAAACGATGTTTGGGAGTGTTTCTGAGCATTTCGCAAACCTTCGGCATGTAAAAAGATGCAAAACATGTGTTTGGGGTGTGAATGCGGTATTTCGAGGCACCAAAGCTGCGAAAATGGTTTCGCAACAAAAGCATCCATTCTACACCATTAGACATAAAACGATGTTTGGGAGTGTTCCGTGGCATTTTGCAAACCTTCGACTTGTAAAAAAAAATGCAAAACTTGAGTTTTGGTTCTGAATGCACTATTTCGAGGTACCGAAGTTGCAAAAATGGTTTCGTAACAAAAGCATCCATTCTACACCATTATACCTAAAACGCTGTTTGGGAATGTTCCGGGGAATTTTGTAAACCTTCGGCATGTAAAAAGATGCAAAACTTGAGTTTCGGGTCTGAATGCATTATTTCGGGGTACCCAAGTTGCGAAAACGGTTTCGCAACAAAAGCATTCATTCTACACCATTAGACCTAAAATGATGTTCGGGAGTGTTTCGTAGCATTTCACAAACCTTCGGCGTGTAAAAAATGCAAAACTTGTGTTTGGGGCCTGAATGCGCTATTTCGGGGCTCCGAAGCTGCGATAATGGTTTCTCAACAAAAGCATCCATTCTACACCATTAGACCTTAAACGATGTCTGGGAGTGTTTCTTAGCATTTCGCAAACCTTCGGCCTGTTAAAGGATGCAAAACTTGTGTTTCGGGCATGAATGCACTATTTCGAGGTAACAAAATTGTGCAACTGGTTTTGCAACAAAATATTCTGCTCCATTAGAAACAAAACAATGTTTGGTAGAGTTTCGGAGCATTTCATAAACTTTTGGCATGTAAAAGATGCAAAACTTATGTTTGGCGCCTGAATGCGCTATTTCGGGGTACCGAAATTGAAAAGATGGTTTCGCAACAAAAGCATCCATTATACACCATTAGACCTAAAACGATGTTTGGGAGTGTTTCTGAGCATTTCGCAAACCTTCGAAATGTAAAAAGATGCAAAACATGTGTTTGGGGTGTGAATGCGGTATTTCGAGGCACCAAAGCTGCGAAAATGGTTTCACAACAAAAGCATCCATTCTACACCATTAGACATAAAACGATGTTTGGGAGTGTTCCGTGGCATTTTGCAAACCTTCGACATGTAAAAAAATGCAGAACTTGAGTTTTGGGTCTGAACGCACTATTTCGGGGTACCGAAGTTGCAAAAATGGTTTCGTAACAAAAGCATCCATTCTACACCATTATACCTAAAACGATGTTTCGGAGTGTTCCGGGGAATTTTGCAAACCTTCGGCATGTAAAAAGATGCAAAACTTGAGTTTCGGGTCTGAGTGCATTATTTCGGGGTACCCAAGTTGCGAAAACGGTTTTGCATCAAAAGCATTCATTCTACACCATTAGACCTAAAACGATATTCGGGAGTGTTTCTGAGCATTTCACAAACCTTCGACGTGTAAAAAGATGCAAAACTTGTGTTTGGGGCCTGAATGCGCTATTTCGGGGCTCCGAAGCTGCGATAATGGTTTCCCAACAAAAGCATCCATTCTACACCATTAGACCTTAAACGATGTTTGGGATTGTTTCTTAGCATTTCGCAAACCTTCGTCCAGTTAAAGGATGCAAAACTTGTGTTTCGGGCATGAATGCACTATTTCGAGGTATCAAAATTGTGCAACTCGTTTTGCAACAAAATATTCTGCTCCATTAGATACAAAATGATGTTTGGGAGAGTTTCTGAGCATTTCATAAACTTTTGGCATGGAAAAGATGCAAAACTTATGTTTGGCGAATGAATGCGCTATTTCGGGGCACCGAGCAGCGAAGATGGTTTGACAACAAAAGCATCCATTCTACACCAGTAGACCTAAAGCGATGTTTGGGAGTGTTCTGGAGCATTTCACAAACCTTCGGCATGAAAAAGATGTAAAACTTGTGTTTCTGGTCTGAATGCATTATTTCGGGGAACCGTAGTTGCAAAAATGGTTTCGTAACAAAAGCATCCATCCTACACCATTAGACATAAAACGATGTTTGGGAGTGTCCAGGGGCATTTTGCAAACCTTCGACATGTAAAAAAAATGCAAAACTTGAGTTTTGGGTCTGAATGCACTATTTCGGGGTACCGAAGTTGGAAAAATGGTTTCGTAACAAAAGCATCCATTCTACACCATTATACCTAAAACGATGTTTGGGAGTGTTCCGGGGAATTTTGCAAACCTTCGGCATGTAAAAAGATGCAAAACTTGAGTTTTGGGTCTGAGTGCATTATTTCGGGGTACCCAAGATGTGAAAACGGTTTTGCATCAAAAGCATTCATTCTACACCATTAGACCTAAAACGATATTCGGGAGTGTTTCTGAGCATTTCACAAACCTTCGACGTGTAAAAAGATGCAAAACTTGTGTTTGGGGCCTGAATGCGCTATTTCGGGGCTCCGAAGCTGCGATAATGGTTTCTCAACAAAAGCATCCATTCTACACCATTAGACCTTAAACGATGTTTGGGATTGTTTCTTAGCATTTCGCAAACCTTCGTCCTGTTAAAGGATGCAAAACTTGTGTTTCGGGCATGAATGCACTATTTCGAGGTACCAAAATTGTGCAACTGGTTTTGCAACAAAATATTCTGCTCCATTAGATACAAAACGATGTTTGGGAGAGTTTCTGAGTATTTCATAAACTTTTGGTATGTAAAAAGATGCAAAACTTATGTTTGGCGCCTGAATGCACTATTTCGGGGCACCGAGCAGCGAAGATGGTTTCACAAGAAAAGCATCCATTCTACACCAGTAGATCTAAAGAGATGCTTGGGAGTGTTCTAGAGCATTTCACAAACCTTCGGAATGTAAAAAGATGCAAAACTTGTGTTTCGGGTCTTAATGCATTATTTCGAGGTTCCGTAGTTGCAAAAATGGTTTCGTAACAAAAGCATCCATTCTACACCATTAGACATAAAATGATGTTTGGGAGTGTTCCGGGGCATTTTGCAAACCTTCGACATGTAAAAAAATTTAAAACTTGAGTTTTGGGTCTGAATGCACTGTTTCGGAGTACCGAAGTTGCAAAAATGCTTTCGTAACAAAAGCATCCATTCTACACCATTATACCAAAAATGATGTTTGGGAGTGTTCCGGGGCATTTTGCAAACCTTCAGCATTTAAAAGATGCAAAACTTGAGTTTCGGGTCTGAATGCATTATTGGGGTACCCAAGTTGCGAAAACGGTTTCGCAACAAAAGCATTCATTCTACACCATTAGACCTAAAACGATGTTCGGGAGTGTTTCGTAGCATTTCACAAACCTTCGGCGTGTAAAAAATGCAAAACTTGTGTTTGGGGCCTAAATGCGCTATTTCGGGGCTCCGAAGCTGCGATAATGGTTTCTCAACAAAAGCATCCATTCTACACCATTAGACCTTAAACGATGTTTGGGAGTGTTTCTTAGCATTTCGCAAACCTTCGGCCTGTTAAAGGATGCAAAACTTGTGTTTCGGGAATGAATGCACTATTTCGAGGTAACAAAATTGTGCAACTGGTTTTGCAACAAAATATTCTGCTCCATTAGAAACAAAACGATGTTTGGTAGAGTTTCGGAGCATTTCATAAACTTTTGGCATGTAAAAGATGCAAAACTTATGTTTGGCGCCTGAATGCGCTATTTCGGGGTACCGAAATTGCGAAGATGGTTTCACAACAAAAGCATCCATTATACACCATTAGACCTAAAACAATGTTTGGGAGTGTTTCTGAGCATTTCGCAAACCTTCGAAATGTAAAAAGATGCAAAACATGTGTTTGGGGTGTGAATGCGGTATTTCGAGGCACCAAAGCTGCGAAAATGGTTTCGCAACAAAAGCATCCATTCTACACCATTAGACATAAAACGATGTTCGGGAGTGTTCCGTGGCATTTTGCAAACCTTCGACATGTTAAAAAATGCAAAACTTGAGTTTTGGGTCTGAATGCACTATTTCGGGGTACCGAAGTTGCAAAAATGGTTTCGTAACAAAAGCATCCATTCTACACCATTATACCTAAAACGATGTTTGGGAGTGTTCCGGGGAATTTTGCAAACCTTCGGCATATAAAAAGATGCAAAACTTGAGTTTCGGGTCTGAGTGCATTATTTCGGGGTACCCAAGATGCAAAAACGGTTTTGCATCAAAAGCATTCATTCTACACCATTAGACCTAAAACGATATTCGGGAGTGTTTCTGAGCATTTCACAAACCTTCGACGTGTAAAAAGATGCAAAACTTGTGTTTGGGGCCTGAATGCGCTATTTCGGGGCTCCGAAGCTGCGATAATGGTTTCTCAACAAAAGCATCCATTCTACACCATTAGACCTTAAACGATGTTTGGGATTGTTTCTTAGCATTTCGCAAACCTTCGTCCTGTTAAAGGATGCAAAACTTGTGTTTCGGGCATGAATGCACTATTTCGAGGTACCAAAATTGTGCAACTGGTTTTGCAACAAAATATTCTGCTCCATTAGATACAAAACGATGTTTGGGAGAGTTTCTGAGTATTTCATAAACTTTTGGTATGTAAAAAGATGCAAAACTTATGTTTGGCGCCTGAATGCACTATTTCGAGGCACCGAGCAACGAAGATGGTTTCATAAGAAAAGCATCCATTCTACACCAGTAGACCTAAAGAGATGCTTGGGAGTGGTCTGGAGCATTTCACAAACCTTCGGCATGTAAAAAGATGCAAAACTTGTGTTTCGGGTCTTAATGCATTATTTCGGGGTTCCGTAGTTGCAAAAATGGTTTCGTAACGAAAGCATCCATTCTACACCATTAGACATAAAATGATGTTTGGGAGTGTTCCGGGGCATTTTGCAAACCTTCGACATGTAAAAAAAATGCAAAACTTGAGTTTTGGGTCTGAATGCACTATTTCGGAGTACCGAAGTTGCAAAAATGCTTTCGTAAAAAAAGCATCCATTCTACACCATTATACCTAAAATGATGTTTGGGAGTGTTCCGGGGCATTTTGCAAACCTTCAGGATTTAAAAGATGCAAAACTTGAGTTTCGGGTCTGAATGCATTATTGGGGTACCCAAGTTGCGAAAACGGTTTCGCAACAAAAGCATTCATTCTACACCATTAGACCTAAAACGATGTTCGGGAGTGTTTCGTAGCATTTCACAAACCTTCGGCGTGTAAAAAATGCAAAACTTGTGTTTGAGGCTTGAATGCGCTATTTCGGGGCTCCGAAGCTGCGATAATGGTTTCTCAACAAAAGCATCCATTCTACACCATTAGACCTTAAACGATGTTTGGGAGTGTTTCTTAGCATTTCGCAAACCTTCTGCCTGTTAAAGGATGCAAAATTTGTGTTTCGGGCATGAATGCACTATTTCGAGGTAACAAAATTGTGCAACTGGTTTTGCAACAAAATATTCTGCTCCATTAGAAACAAAACGATGTTTGGTAGAGTTTCGGAGCATTTCATAAACTTTTGGCATGTAAAAGATGCAAAACTTATGTTTGGCGCCTGAATGCGCTATTTCGGGGTACCGAAATTGCGAAGATGGTTTCGCAACAAAGCATCCATTATACACCATTAGACCTAAAACGATGTTTGGGAGTGTTTCTGAGCATTTCGCAAACCTTCGAAATGTAAAAAGATGCAAAACATGTGTTTGGGGTGTGAATGCGGTATTTCGAGGCACCAAAGCTGCGAAAATGGTTTCGCAACAAAAGCATCCATTCTACACCATTAGACATAAAACGATGTTCGGGAGTGTTCCGTGGCATTTTGCAAACCTTCGACATGTAAAAAAATGCAAAACTTGAGTTTTGGGTCTGAATGCACTATTTCGGGGTACCGAAGTTGCAAAAATGGTTTCGTAACAAAAGCATCCATTCTACACCATTATACCTAAAACGATGTTTGGGAGTGTTCCGGGGAATTTTGCAAACCTTCGGCATGTAAAAAGATGCAAAACTTGAGTTTCGGGTCTGAGTGCATTATTTCGGGGTACCCAAGTTGCGAAAATGGTTTTGCATCAAAAGCATTCATTCTACACCATTAGACCTAAAACGATGTTTGGGAGTGTTTCTGAGCATTTCACAAACCTTCGACGTGTAAAAAGATGCAAAACTTGTGTTTGGGGCCTGAATGCGCTATTTCGGGGCTCCGAAGCTGCGATAATGGTTTCTCAACAAAAGCATCCATTCTACACCATTAGACCTAAAACGATGTTTGGGAGAGTTTCTGAGTATTTCATAAACTTTTGGTATGTAAAAAGATGCAAAACTTATGTTTGGTGCCTGAATGCACTATTTCGGGGCACCGAGCAGCGAAAATGGTTTCACAAGGAAAGCATCCATTCTACACCAGTAGACCAAAAGAGATGCTTGGGAGTGTTCTGGAGCATTTCACAAACCTTCGGCATGTAAAAAGATGCAAAACTTGTGTTTCGGGTCTTAATGCAATATTTCGGGGTTCCGTAGTTGCAAAAATGGTTTCGTAACAAAAGCATCCATTCTACACCATTAGACATAAAATGATGTTTGGGAGTGTTCCGGTGCATTTTGCAAACCTTCGACATGTAAAAAAAATGCAAAACTTGAGTTTTGGGTCTGAATGCACTATTTCGGAGTACCGAAGTTGCAAAAATGGTTTCGTAACAAAAGCATCCATTCTACACCATTATACCTAAAATGATGTTTGGGAGTGTTCCGGGGCATTTTGCAAACCTTCAGCATTTAAAAGATGGAAAACTTGACTTTCGGGTCTGAATGCATTATTGGGGTACCCAAGTTGCGAAAACGGTTTCGCAACAAAAGCATCCATTCTACACCATTAGACATAAAACGATGTTTGGGAGTGTTCCGGGGCATTTTGCAAACCTTCGACATGTAAAAAAAATGCAAAACTTGAATTTTGGGTCTGAATGCTCTTTTTCGGAGTACCGAAGTTGCGAAAATGATTTCGTAACAAAAGCATCCATTCTACACCATTATACCTAAAATGATGTTTGGGAGTGTTCCGGGGAATTTTGCAAACCTTCGGCATGTAAAAAGATGCAAAACTTGAGTTTCGGGTCTGAATGCATTATTTCGGGGTACCCAAGTTGCGAAAATGGTTTTGCAACAAAAGTATTCATTCTACACCATTAGACCTAAAACGATGTTCGGGAGTGTTTCTGAGCATTTCACAAACCTTCGGCGTGTAAAAAGATGCAAAACTTGTGTTTCAGGCCTGAATGCGCTATTTTGGGGCACCAAAGCTGCGATAATGGTTTCTCAACAAAAGCATTCATTCTACACCATTAGACCTTAAACGATGTTTGGGAGTGTTTCTTAGCATTTCGCAAACCTTCGGCCTGTTAAAGGATGCAAAACTTGTGTTTCGGGTATGAATGCACTATTTCGAGGTACCAAAATTGTGCAACTGGTTTTGCAACAAAATATTCTGCTCCATTAGATACAAAACGATGTTTAGGAGAGTTTCTGAGCATTTCAGAAACTTTTGGCATGTAAAAGATGCAAAACTTATGTTTGGCGCCTGAATGCACTATTTCGGGGTACCGAAATTGCGAAGATGGTTTCGCAACAAAAGCATCCATTATACACCATTAGACCTAAAACGATTGGGAGTGTTTCTGAGCATTTCGCAAACCTTCTGCATGTAAAAAGATGGAAAACATGTGTTTGGGGTGTGAATGCGGTATTTCGAGGCACCAAAGCTGCGAAAATGGTTTCGCAACAAAAAAAATCCATTCTACACCATTAGACATAAAACGATGTTTGGGAGTGTTCCGTGGCATTTTGCAAACCTTCGACATGTAAAAAAAATGCAAAACTTGAGTCTTGGTTCTGAATGCACTATTTCGGGGTACCGAAGTTGCAAAAATGGTTTCGTAACAAAAGCATCCATTCTACACCATTATACCTAAAACGATGTTTGGGAGTGTTCCGGGGAATTTTGTAAACCTTCGGCATGTAAAAAGATGCAAAACTTGAGTTTCGGGTCTGAATGCATTATTTCGGGGTACCCAAGTTGCGAAAACGGTTTTGCAAGAAAAGCATTCATTCTACACCATTAGACCTAAAACGATATTCGGGAGTGTTTCTGAGCATTTCACAAACCTTCGGCATGTAAAAAGATGCAAAACTTGTGTTTCGGGCCTGAATGCGCTATTTCGGGGCTCCAAAGCTGCGATAATGGTTTCTCAACAAAAGCATCCAATCTACACCATTAGACCTTAAACGATGTTTGGGAGTGTTTCTTAGCATTTCGCAAACCTTCGGCCTGTTAAAGGATGCAAAACTTGTGTTTCGGGCATGAATGCACTATTTCGAGGTACCAAAATTGTGCAACTCATTTTGCAACAAAATATTCCGCTCCATTAGATACAAAAGGATGTTTGGGAGAGTTTCTGAGCATTTCATAAACTTTTGGCATGTAAAAGATGCAAAACTTATGTTTGGCGCCTGAATGCGCTATTTCGGGGTACCGAAATTGCGAAGATGGTTTCGCAACAAAAGCATCCATTATACACCATTAGACCTAAAACGATGTTTGGGAGTGTTTCTGAGCATTTCGCAAACCTTCGAAATGTAAAAAGATGCAAAACATGTGTTTTGGGTGTGAATGCAGTATTTCGAGGCACCAAAGCTGCAAAAATGGTTTCGCAACAAAAGCATCCATTCTACACCATTAGACAGAAAACGATGTTCGGGAGTGTTCCGTGGCATTTTGCAAACCTTCGACATGTAAAAAAATGCAAAACTTGAGTTTTGGGTCTGAATGCACTATTTCGGGGTACCGAAGTTGCAAAAATGGTTTCGTAACAAAAGCATCCATTCTACACCATTATACCTAAAACGATGTTTGGGAGTGTTCCGGGGAATTTTGCAAACCTTCGGCATGTAAAAAGATGCAAAATTTGAGTTTCGAGTCTGAGTGCATTATTTCGGGGTACCCAAGTTGCGAAAACGGTTTTGCATCAAAAGCATTCATTCTACACCATTAGACCTAAAACGATGTTCGGGAGTGTTTCTGAGCATTTCACAAACCTTCGACGTGTAAAAAGATGCAAAACTTGTGTTTGGGGCCAGAATGCTCTATTTCGGGGCTCCGAAGCTGCGATAATGGTTTCTCAACAAAAGCATCCATTCTACACCATTGGACCTTAAACGATGTTTGGGATTGTTTCTTAGCATTTCGCAAACCTTCGTCCTGTTAAAGGATGCAAAACTTGTGTTTCGGGCATGAATGCACTATTTCGAGGTACCAAAATTGTGCAACTGGTTTTGCAACAAAATATTCTGCTCCATTAGATACAAAACGATGTTTGGGAAAGTTTCTGAGTATTTCATAAACTTTTGGTATGTAAAAAGATGCAAAACTTATGTTTGGCGCCGAAATGCACTATTTCGGGGCACCGAGCAGCGAAGATGGTTTCACAAGAAAAGCATCCATTCTACACCAGTAGACCTAAAGAGATGCTTGGGAGTGTTCTGGAGCATTTCACAAACCTTCGGCATGTAAAAAGATGCAAAACTTGTGTTTCGGGTCTTAATGCATTATTTCGGGGTTCCGTAGTTGCAAAAATGGTTTCGTAACAAAAGCATCCATTCTACACCATTAGACATAAAATGATGTTTGGGAGTGTTCCGGGGCATTTTGCAAACCTTCGACATGTAAAAAAAATGCAAAACTTGAGTTTTGGGTCTGAATGCACTATTTCGGAGTACCGAAGTTGCAAAAATGGTTTCGTAACAAAGGCATCCATTCTACACCATTATACCTAAAATGATGTTTGGGAGTGTTCCGGGGCATTTTGCAAACCTTCAGCATGTAAAAAGATGCAAAACTTCAGTTTCGGGTCTGAATGCATTATTGGGGTACCCAAGTTGCGAAGACGGTTTCGCCACAAAAGCATTCATTCTACACAATTAGACCTAAAACGATGTTCGGGAGTGTTTCTTAGCATTTCACAAACCTTCGGCATGTAAAAAGATGCAAAACTTGTGTTTGGGGCCTGAATGCGCTATTTCGGGGCTCCGAAGCTGCGATAATGGTTTCTCAACAAAAGCATCCATTCTACACCATTAGACCTTAAACGATGTTTGGGAGTCTTTCTTAGCATTTGGCAAACCTTCGGCCTGTTAAAGGATGCAAAACTTGTGTTTCGGGCATGAATGCACTATTTCGAGGTATCAAAATTGTGCAACTCGTTTTGCAACAAAATATTCTGCTCCATTAGATACAAAATGATGTTTGGGAGAGTTTCTGAGCATTTCATAAACTTTTGGCATGGAAAAGATGCAAAACTTATGTTTGGCGAATGAATGCGCTATTTCGGGGCACCGAGCAGCGAAGATGGTTTGACAACAAAAGCATCCATTCTACACCAGTAGACCTAAAGCGATGTTTGGGAGTGTTCTGGAGCATTTCACAAACCTTCGGCATGAAAAAGATGTAAAACTTGTGTTTCTGGTCTGAATGCATTATTTCGGGGAACCGTAGTTGCAAAAATGGTTTCGTAACAAAAGCATCCATCCTACACCATTAGACATAAAACGATGTTTGGGAGTGTCCAGGGGCATTTTGCAAACCTTCGACATGTAAAAAAAATGCAAAACTTGAGTTTTGGGTCTGAATGCACTATTTCGGGGTACTGAAGTTGCAAAAATGGTTTCGTAACAAAAGCATCTATTCTACACCATTATACCTAAATCGATGTTTGGGAGTGTTCCGGGGAATTTTGCAAACCTTCGGCATGTAAAAAGATGCAAAACTTGAGTTTCGGGTCTGAGTGCATTATTGGGGTACCCAAGTTGCGAAAACGGTTTCGCAACAAAAGCATTCATTCTACACCATTAGACCTAAAACGATGTTCGGGAGTGTTTCTGAGCATTTCACAAACCTTCGGCGTGTAAAAAGATGCAAAACTTGTGTTTCGGGTCTGAATGCATTATTTCGGGGTTCTGTAGTTGCAAAAATGGTATCGTAACAAAAGCATCTATTCTACACCATTAGACATAAAATGATGTTTGGGAGTGTTCCGGGGCATTTTGCAAACCTTCGACATGTAAAAAAAATGCAAAACTGGAGTTTTTGGTCTGAATGCACTATTTCGGGGTACCGAAGTTGCAAAAATGGTTTCGTAACAAAAGCATCCATTCTACACCATTATACCTTAAATGATGCTTGGTAGTGTTCCGGGGCATTTTGCAAACCTTCAGCATGTAAAAAGATGCAAAACTTGAGTTTCGGGTCTGAATGCATTATTGGGGTACCCAAGTTGCGAAAACGGTTTCGCAACAAAAGCATTCATTCTACACCATTAGACCTAAAACGATGTTCGGGAGTGTTCTTAGCATTTCACAAACCTTCGCCGTGTAAAAAGATGCAAAACTTGTGTTTGGGGCCTGAATGCGCTATTTCGGGGCTCCGAAGCTGCGATAATGGTTTCTCAACAAAAGCATCCATTCTACACCATTAGACCTTAAACGATGTTTGGGAGTGTTTCTTAGCATTTCGCAAACTTTCGGCCTGTTAAAGGATGCAAAACTTGTGTTTCGGGCATGAATGCACTATTTCGAGGTACCAAAATTGTGCAACTCGTTTTGCAACAAAATATTCTGCTCCATTAGATACAAAACGATGTTTGGGAGAGTTTCTGAGCATTTCATAAACTTTTGGCATGTAAAAGATGCAAAACTTATGTTTGGCGCCTGAATACGCTATTTCGGGGCACCGAGCAGCGAAAATGGTTTGAAAACAAAAGCATCCATTCTACACAAGTAGACCTAAAGCGATGTTTGGGAGTGTTCTGGAGCATTTCACAAACCTTCGGCCTGTTAAAGGATGCAAAACTTGTGTTTCGGGCATGAATGCACTATTTCGAGGTACCAAAATTGTGTAACTCATTTTGCAAAAAAATATTTTGCTCCATTAGATACAAAATGATGTTTGGGAGAGTTTCTGAGCATTTCATAAACTTTTGGCATGTAAAAGATGCAAAACTTATGTTTGGCGCCTGAATGCACTATTTCGGGGCACCGAGCAGCGAAGATGGCTTGACAACAAAAGCATCCATTCTACACCAGTAGACCTAAAGCGATGTTTGGGAGTGTTCTGGAGCATTTCACAAACCTTCGGCATGAAAAAGATGTAAAACTTGTGTTTCGGGTCTGAATGCATTATTACGGGGTACCGTAGTTGGAAAAATGGTTTCGTAACAAAAGCATCTATTCTACACCATTAGACATAAACGATGTTTGGGAGTGTCCCGGGGCATTTTGCAAACCTTCGACATGTAAAAAAAATGCAAAACTTGAGTTTTGGGTCTGAATGCACTATTTCGGGGTACCGAAGTTGCAAAAATGGTTTCGTAACAAAAGCATCTATTCTACACCATTATACCTAAAATGATGTTTGGGAGTGTTCCGGGGCATTTTGCAAACCTTCAGCTTGTAAAAAGATGCAAAACTTGTGTTTCGGGTCTGAATGCATTATTGGGGTATCCAAGTTGCGAAAACGGTTTCGCAACAAAAGCATTCACTCTACACCATTAGACCTAAAACGATGTTCGGGAGTGTTTCTGTGCATTTCACAAACCTTCGGCGTGTAACAAGATGCAAAACTTGTGTTTGGGGCCTGAATGCGCTATTTCGGGGCTCCGAAGCTGCGATAATGGTTTCGCAACAAAAGCATCCATTCTACACCATTAGACCTTAAACGATGTTTGGGAGTGTTTCTTAGCATTTCACAAACCTTCGGCCTGTTAAAGGATGCAAAACTTGTGTTTCGAGCATGAATGCACTATTTCGAGTTACCAAAATTGTGCAACTCGTTTTGCAACAAAATATTCTGCTCCATTAGATACAAAACGATGTTTGGGAGAGTTTTTGAGTATTTCATAAACTTTTGGTATGTAAAAAGATGCAAAACTTATGTTTAGCGCCTGAATGCGCTACTTCGGGGTACCGAAGCTGCGAAGATGGTTTCGCAACAAAAGCATCCATTATACACCATTAGACCTAAAACGATGTTTGGGTGTGTTTCTTAGCATTTCGCAAACCTTCGGCATGTAAAAAGATGCAAAACATGTGTTTGGGGTGTGAATGCGGTATTTCGAGGCACCAAAGCTGCGAAAATAGTTTCGCAACAAAAGCATCCATTCTACACCATTAGACATAAAACAATGTTTGGGAGTGTTCGGGGGCATTTTGCAAACTTTCGACATGTAAAAAAAAATGCAAAACTTGAGTTTTGGGTCTGAATGCACTATTTCGGGGTACCGAAGTTGCAAAAATGGTTTCGTAACAAAAGCATCCCTTCTACACCATTATACCTAAAACGATGTTTGGGAGTGTTCCGGGGAATTTTGCAAACCTTCGGCATGTAAAAAGATGCAAAACTTGAGTTTCGGGTCTGAATGCATTATTTCGGGGTACCCAAGGTGCGAAACCGGTTTTGCAACAAAAGCATTCATTCTACACCATTAGACCTAAAACGATGTTCGGGAGTGTTTCTGAGCATTTCACAAACCTTCGGCGTGTAATAAGATGCAAAACTTGTGTTTGGGGCCTGAATGCGCAATTTCGGGGCTCCGAAGCTGCGATAATGGTTTCTCAACAAAAGCATCCATTCAACACCATTAGACCTTAAACGATGTTTGGGAGTGTTTCTTAGCATTTCGCAAACCTTCGGCCTGTTAAAGGATGCAAAACTTGTGTTTCGGGCATGAATGCACTATTTCGAGGTACCAAAATTGTGCAACTCGTTTTGCAACAAAATATTCTGCTCCATTAGATACAAAACGATGTTTGGGAGAGTTTCTGAGCATTTCATAAACTTTTGGCATGTAAAAGATGCAAAACTTATGTTTGGCGCCTGAATGCGCTATTTCGGGGCACCGAGCAGCGAAGATGGTTTGACAACAAAAGCATCCATTCTACACCAGTAGACCTAAAGCGATGTTTGGGAGTGTTCTGGAGCATTTCACAAACCTTCGGCCTGAAAATGATGCAAAACTTGTGTTCGGGTCTGAATGCATTATTTCGGGGTACCGTAGTTGCGAAAATGGTTTCGTAACAAAAGCATCCATTCTACACCATTAGACATAAAACGATGTTTGGGAGTGTCCCGGGGCATTTTGCAAACCTTCGACATGTAAAAAAATGCAAAACTTGAGTTTTGGGTCTGAATGCACTATTTTGGGGTACCGAAGTTGCAAAAATAGTTTCGTAACAAAAGCATCTATTCTACACCATTATACCTAAAATGATGTTTGGGAGTGTTCCGGGGCATTTTGCAAACCTTCAGCATGTAAAAAGATGCAAAACTTGAGTTTCGGGTCTGAATGCATTATTGGGGTACCCAAGTTGCGAAAACGGTTTCGCAACAAAAGCATTCATTCTACACCATTAGACCTAAAACGATGTTCGGGAGTGTTTCTGTGCATTTCACAAACCTTCGGCGTGTAACAAGATGCAAAACTTGTGTTTGGGGCCTGAATGCGCTATTTCGGGGCTCCGAAGCTGCGATAATGGTTGCTCAACAAAAGCATCCATTCTACACCATTAGACCTTAAACGATGTTTGGGAGTGTTTCTTAGCATTTCGCAAACCTTCGGCCTGTTAAAGGATGCAAAACTTGTGTTTCGGGCATGAATGCACTATTTCGAGGTACCAAAATTGTGCAACTCGTTTTACAACAAAATATTCTGCTCCATTAGATACAAAACGATGTTTGGGAGAGTTTTTGAGTATTTCATAAACTTTTGGTATGTAAAAAGATGCAAAACTTATGTTTAGCGCCTGAATGCGCTACTTCGGGGTACCGAAGCTGCGAAGATGGTTTCGCAACAAAAGCATCCATTATACACCATTAGACCTAAAACGATGTTTGGGTGTGTTTCTGAGCATTTCGCAAACCTTCGGCATGTAAAAAGATGCAAAACATGTGTTTGGGGTGTGAATGCGGTATTTCGAGGCACCAAAGCTGCGAAAATAGTTTCGCAACAAAAGCATCCATTCTACACCATTAGACATAAAACAATGTTTGGGATTGTTCGGGGGCATTTTGCAAACCTTCGACATGTAAAAAAAAAATGCAAAACTTGAGTTTTGGGTCTGAATGCACTATTTCGGGGTACCGAAGTTGCAAAAATGGTTTCGTAACAAAAGCATCCCTTCTACACCATTATACCTAAAACGATGTTTGGGAGTGTTCCGGGGAATTTTGCAAACCTTCGGCATGTAAAAAGATGCAAAACTTGAGTTTCGGGTCTGAATGCATTATTTCGGGGTACCCAAGGTGCGAAACCGGTTTTGCAACAAAAGCATTCATTCTACACCATTAGACCTAAAACGATGTTCGGGAGTGTTTTTGAGCATTTCACAAACCTTCGGCGTGTAAAAAGATGCAAAACTTGTGTTTGGGGCCTGAATGCGCTATTTCGGGGCTCCGAAGCTGCGATAATGGTTTCTCAACAAAAGCATCCATTCAACACCATTAGACCTTAAACGATGTTTGGGAGTGTTTCTTAGCATTTCGCAAACCTTCGGCCTATTAAAGGATGCAAAACTTGTGTTTCGGGCATGAATGCACTATTTCGAGGTACCAAAATTGTGCAACTCATTTTGCAACAAAATATTCTGCTCCATTAGATACAAAATGATGTTTGGGAGAGTTTCTGAGCATTTCATAAACTTTTGGCATGTAAAAGATGCAAAACTCATGTTTGGCGCCTGAATGCGCTATTTCGGGGCACCGAGCAGCGAAGATGGTTTGACAACAAAAGCATCCATTCTACACCAGTAGACCTAAAGCGATGTTTGGGAGTGTTCTGGAGCATTTCACAAACCTTCGGCCTGAAAATGATGTAAAACTTGTGTTTCGGGTCTGAATTCATTATTTCGGGGTACCGTAGTTGCAAAAATGGTTTCGTAACAAAAGCATCCATTCTACACCATTAGACATAAAACGATGTTTGGGAGTGTCCCGGGGCATTTTGCAAACCTTCGACATGTAAAAAAATGCAAAACTTGAGTTTTGGGTCTGAATGCACTATTTCGGGGTACCGAAGTTGCAAAAATGGTTTCGTAACAAAAGCATCTATTCTACACCATTATACCTAAAATGATGTTTGGGAGTGTTCCGGGGCATTTTGCAAACCTTCTGCATGTAAAAAGATGCAAAACTTAAGTTTCGGGTCTGAATGCATTATTGGGGTACCCAAGTTGCGAAAACGGTTTCGGAACAAAAGCATTCATTCTACACCATTAGACCTAAAACGATGTTCGGGAGTGTTTCACAAACCTTCGGCGTGTAACAAGATGCAAAACTTGTGTTTGGGGCCTGAATGCGCTATTTCGGGGCTCCGAAGCTGCGACAATAGTTTCTCAACAAAAGCATCCATTCTACACCATTAGACATAAAACGATGTTTAGGGGTGTCCCGGGGCATTTTGCAAACCTTCGACATGTAAAAAAAATGCAAAACTTGAGTTTTGGGTCTGAATGCACTATTTCGGGTTACCGAAGTTGCAAAAATGGTTTCGTAACAAAAGCATCTATTCTACACCATTATACCTAAAACGATGTTTGGGAGTGTTCCGGGGAATTTTGCAAACCTTCGACATGTAAAAAGATGCAAAACTTGAGTTTCGGGTCTGAATGCATTATTTCGGGGTACCCAAGTTGCGAAAACGGTTTTGCAACAAAAGCATTCATTCTACACCATTAGACCTAAAACGATGTTCGGGAGTGTTTCTGAGCATTTCACAAACCTTCGGCGTTTAAAAAGATGCAAAACTTGTGTTTGGGGCCTGAATGCGCTATTTCGGGGCTTCGAAGCTTCGATAATGGTTTCTCAACAAAAGCATCCATTCTACACCATTAGACTTTAAACGATGTTTGGGAGTGTTTCTTAGCATTTCGCAAACCTTCGGCCTGTTAAAGGATGCAAAACTTGTGTTTCGGGCATGAATGCACTATTTCAAGGTACCAAAATTGTGCAACTGGTTTTGCAACAAAATATTCTGCTCCATTAGATACAAAACGATGTTTGGGATAATTTTTGAGTATTTCATAAACTTTTGGTATGTAAAAAGATGCCAAACTTATGTTTGGCTCCTGAATGCGCTATTTCGGGGCACCGAGCAGCGAAGATGGTTTCACAACAAAAGCATCCATTCTACACCAGTAGACGTAAAGTGATGCTTGGGAGTGTTCTGGAGCATTTAACAAACCTTCGGCATGAAAAAGATGTAAAACTTGTGTTTCCGGTCTGAATGCACTATTTCGGGGTACCGTAGTTGCAAAAATGGTTTCGTAACAAAAGCATCCATTCTACACCATTATACATAAAACGATGTTTGGGAGTGTTCCGGGGCATTTTGCAAACTTTCGGCATGTAAAAAGATGCAAAACTTGAGTTTCGGGTCTGAATGCATTATTGGGGTACCCAAGTTGCGAAAATGGTTTCGCAACAAAAGCATTCATTCTACACCATTAGACCTAAAACGATGTTCGGGAGTGTTTCTGAGCATTTTGCAAACCTTCGGCATGTAAAAAGATGCAAAACATATGTTTGGGGTGTGAATGCAGTATTTCGAGTCACCAAAGCTGCGAAAATGGTTTCGCAACAAAAGCATCCATTCTACACCATTAGACATAAAACGATGTTTGGGAGTGTTTCGTGGCATTTTGCAAACCTTCGACATGTAAAAAAATGCAAAACTTGAGTTTTGGGTCTGAATGCACTATTTCGGGGTACCGAAGTTGCAAAAATGGTTTCGTAACAAAAGCATCCATTCTACACCATTATACCTAAAATGATGTTTAGGAGTGTTCCGGGGAATTTTGCAAACCTTCGGCATGTAAAAAGATGCAAAACTTGAGTTTAGGGTCTGAGTGCATTATTTCGGGGTACCCAAGTTGCGAAAACGGTTTCGCAATAAAAGCATTCATTCTACACCATTAGACCTAAAACGATGTTCGGGAGTGTTTCTGAGCATTTCACAAACCTTCGACGTGTAAAAAGATGCAAAACTTGTGTTTGGGGCCTGAATGCGCTATTTCGGGGCTCCGAAGCTGCGATAATGGTTTCTCAACAAAAGCATCCATTCTACACCATTAGACCTTAAACCATGTTTGGGATTGTTTCTTAGCATTTCGCAAACCTTCGTCCTGTTAAAGGATGCAAAACTTGTGTTTCGGGCATGAATGCACTATTTCGAGGAACCAAAATTGTGCAACTGGTTTTGCAACAAAATATTCTGCTCCATTAGATACAAAACGATATTTGGGAGAGTTTCTGAGTATTTCATAAACTTTTGGTATGTAAAAAATGCAAAACTTATGTTTGGCGCCTGAATGCGCTATTTCGGGGCACCGAGCAGCGAAGATGGTTTCACAACAAAAGCATCCATTCTACACCAGTAGACCTAAAGCGATGCTTGTGAGTGTTCTGGAGCATATCACAAACCTTCGGCATGAAAAAGATGTAAAATTTGTGTTTCGGGTCTGAATGCATTATTTCGGGGTACCGTAGTTGCAAAAATGGTTTCGTATCAAAAGCATCCATTCTACACCATTAGACATAAAACGATGCTTGGGAGTGTTCCGGGGCATTTTGCAACCCTTCGACATGTAAAAAAAATACAAATCTTGAGTTTTGGGTCTGAATGCACTATTTCGGGGTACCGAAGTTGCAAAAATGGTTTCATAACAAAAGCATCTATTCTACACCATTATACCTAAAATGATGTTTGGGAGTGTTCCGGGGCATTTTGCAAACCTTCAGCATGTAAAAATATGCAAAACTTGAGTTTCGGGTCTGAATGCATTATTGGGGTACCCAAGTTGCGAAAACGGTTTCGCAACAAAAGCATTCACTCGACATCATTAGACCTAAAACGATGTTCGGGAGTGTTTCTGAGCATTCCACAAACCTTCAGCGTGTAACAAGATGCAAAACTTGTGTTTAGGGCCTGAATGCGCTATTTTGGGGCTCCGAAGCTGCGACAATGGTTTCTCAACAAAGGCATCCATTCTACACCATTAGACCTTAAACGATGTTTGGGAGTGTTTCTTAGCATTTCGCAAACGTTCGGCCTGTTAAAGATGCAAAACTTGTGTTTCGGGCATGAATGCACTATTTCGAGGTACCAAAATTGTGCAACTCGTTTTGCAACAAAATATTCTGCTCCATTAGATACAAAACGATGTTTGGGTGAGTTTTTGAGTATTTCATAAACTTTTGGTATGTAAAAAGATGCAAAACTTATGTCTGGCGCCTGAATGCGCTACTTCGATGTACCGAGCAGCGAAGATGGTTTCGCAACAAAAGCATCCATTATACACCATTAGACCTAAAACGATGTTTGGGAGTGTTTCTGAGCATTTCGCAAACCTTCGGCTTGTAAAAAGGTGCAAAACATGTGTTTGGGGTGTGAATGTGGTATTTCAAGGCACCAAAGCTGCGAGAATGGTTTCGCAACAAAAGCATCCATTCTACACCATTAGACATAAAACGATGTTTGGGAGTGTTCCGGGGCATTTTGCAAACCTTCGACATGTAAAAAAAAATGCAAAACTTGAGTTTTGGGTCTGAATGCACTATTTCGGGGTACCGAAGTTGCAAAAATGGTTTCGTAACAAAAGCATCCCTTCTACACCATTATACCTAAAACGATGTTTGGGAGTGTTCCGGGGAATTTTGCAAACCTTCGGCATGTAAAAAGATGCAAAACTTGAGTTTCGGGTCTGAATGCATTATTTCGGGGAACCCAAGGTGCGAAAACAGTTTTGCAACAAAAGCATTCTTTCTACACCATTAGACCTAAAACGATGTTTGGGAGTGTTTCTGAGCATTTCACAAACTTTCGGCGTGTAAAAAGATGCAAAACTTGTGTTTGGGGCCTGAATGCGCTATTTCGGGGCTCCGAAGCTGCGATAATGGTTTCTCAACAAAAGCATCCATTCTACACCATTAGACCTTAAACGATGTTTGGGAGTGTTTCTTAGCATTTCGCAAACCTTCGGCCTATTAAAGGATGCAAAACTTGTGTTTCGGGCATGAATGCACTATTTCGAGGTACCAAAATTGTGCAACTGGTTTTGCAACAAAATATTCTGCTCCATTAGATACAAAACGATATTTGGGAGAATTTCTGAGTATTTCATAAACTTTTGGTATGTAAAAAGATGCAAAACTTATGTTTGGCGCCTGAATGCGCTATTTCGGGGCACCGAGCAGCGAAGATGGTTTCACAACAAAAGCATCCATTCTACACCAGTAGACCTAAAGCGATGCTTGTAAGTGTTCTGGAGCATTTCACAAACCTTCGGCATGAAAAAGATGTAAAACTTGTGTTTCGGGTCTGAATGCATTATTTCGGGGTACCGTAGTTGCAAAAATGGTTTCGTATCAAAAGCATCCATTCTACACCATTAGACATAAAACGATGCTTGGGAATGTTCCGGGGCATTTTGCAAACCTTCGACATGTAAAAAAAATGCAAAACTTGAGTTTTGTGTCTGAATGCACTATTTCGGGGTTCCGAAGTTGCAAAAATGGTTTCGTAACAAAAGCATCTATTCTACACCATTATAACTAAAACGATGTTTGGGAGTGTTCCGGGGCATTTTGCAAACCTTCAGCATGTAAAAAGATGCAAAACTTGAGTTTCGGGTCTGAATGCATTGTTAGGGTACCCAAGTTGCGAAAACGGTTTCGCAACAAAAGCATTCTTTCTACACCATTAGACCTAAAACGATGTTCAGGAGTGTTTCTGAGCATTTCACAAACGTTCGGCGTGTAAAAAGATGCAAAACTTGTGTCTGGGGCCTGAATGCTCAATTTCGGGGCTCCGAAGCTGCGATAATGGTTTCTCAACAAAAGCATCCATTCTACACCATTAGACCTTAAACGATGTTTGGGAGTGTTTCTTAGCATTTCGCAAACCTTCGGCCTGTTAAAGGATGCAAAACTTGTGTTTCGGGCATGAATGCACTATTTCGAGGTACGAAAATTGTGCAACTGGTTTTGCAACAAAATATTCTGCTCCATTAGATACAAAACGATGTTTGGGAGAGTTTCTGAGTATTTCATAAACTTTTGGTATGTAAAAAGATGCAAAACTTATGTTTGGCGCCTGAATACGCTATTTCGGGGCACCGAGCAGCGAAGATGGTTTGACAACAAAAGCATCCATTCTACACCAGTAGACCTAAAGCGATGCTTGTGAGTGTTCTGGAGCATTTCACAAACCTTCGGCATGAAAAAGATGTAAAACTTGTGTTTCGGGTCTGAATGAATTATTTCAGGGTACCGTAGTTGCAAAAATGGTTTCGTATCAAAAGCATCCATTGTACACCATTAGACATAAAACGATGTTTGGGAGTGTTCCGGGGCATTTTGCAAACCTTCGACATGTAAAAAAAATGAAAAACTTGAGTTTTGGGTCTGAATGCACTATTTCGGGGTACCGAAGTTGCAAAAATGGTTTCGTAACAAAAGCATCTATTCTACACCATTGTACCTAAATCGATGTTTGGGAGTGTTCCGGGGCATTTTGCAAACCTTCAGCATGTAAAAAGATGCAAAACTTGAGTTTCGGGTCTAAATGCATTGTTGGGGTACCCAAGTTGCGAAAACGGTTTCGCAACAAAAGCATTCTTTCCACATCATTAGACATAAAACGATGTTCGGGAGTGTTTCTGAGCATTTCACAAACCTTCGGCGTGTAAAAAGATGCAAAACTTGTGTTTGGGGCCTGAATGCTCTATTTCGGGGCTCCGAAGCTGCGATAATGGTTTCTCAACAAAAGAATCCATTCTACACCATTAGACCTTAAACGATGTTTGGGAGTGTTTCTTAGCATTTCGCAAACCTTCGGCCTGTTAAAGGATGCAAAACTTGTGTTTCGGGCATGAATGCACTATTTTGAGGTACCAAAATTGTGCAACTGGTTTTGCAACAAAATATTCTGCTCCATTAGATACAAAACGATGTTTGGGAGAGTTTCTGAGTATTTCATAAACTTTTGGTATGTAAAAAGATGCAAAACTTATGTTTGGCGCCTGAATGCGCTATTTCGGGGCACCGAGCAGCGAAGATGGTTTGACAACAAAAGCATCCATTCTACACCAGTAGACCTAAAGCGATGCTTGTGAGTGTTCTGGAGCATTTCACAAACCTTCGTCATGAAATAGATGTAAAACTTGTGTTTCGGGTCTGAATGCATTATTTCGGGGTACCGTAGTTGCAAAAATGGTTTCGTATCAAAAGCATCCATTCTACACCATTAGACAAAAAACGATGTTTGGGAGTGTTCCGGGGCATTTTGCAAACCTTCGACATGTAAAAAAAATGCAAAACTTGAGTTTTGGGTCTGAATGCACTATTTCGGGGTACCGAAGTTGCAAAAATGGTTTCGTAACAAAAGCATCCCTTCTACACCATTATACCTAAAACGATGTTTGGGAGTGTTCCGGGGAATTTTGCAAACCTTCGGCATGTAAAAAGATGCAAAACTTGAGTTTCGGGTCTGAATGCATTATTTCGGGGTACCCAAGGTGCGAAAACGGTTTTGCAACAAAAGCATTCATTCTACACCATTAGACCTAAAACGATGTTTGGGAGTGTTTCTGAGCATTTCACAAACCTATGGTGTGTAAAAAGATGGAAAACTTGTGTTTGGGGCCTAAATGTGCTATTTCGGGGCTCCGAAGCTGCGATAATGGTTTCTCAACAAAAGCATCCATTCTACACCATTAGACCTTAGACGATGTTTGGGAGTGTTTCTTAGCATTTCGCAAACCTTCGGCCTATTAAAGGATGCAAAACTTGTGTTTCGGGCATGAATGCACTATTTCGAGGTACCAAAATTGTGCAACTGGTTTTGCAACAAAATATTCTGCTCCATTAGATACAAAACGATATTTGGGAGAGTTTCTGAGTATTTCATAAACTTTTGGTATGTAAAAAGATGCAAAACATATGTTTGGCGCCTGAATGCCCTATTTCGGGGCACCGAGCAGCGAAGATGGTTTCACAACAAAAGCATCCTTTCTACACCAGTAGACCTAAAGCGATGCTTGTGAGTGTTCTGGAGCATTTCACAAACCTTCGGCATGAAAAAGATGTAAAACTTGTGTTTCGGGTCTGAATGCATTATTTCGGGGTACCGTAGTTGCAAAAATGGTTTCGTATCAAAAGCATCCATTCTACACCATTAGACATAAAACGATGTTTGGGAGTGTTCCGGGGCATTTTGCAAACCTTCGACATGTAAAAAAAATGCAAAACTTGAGTTTTGGGTCCGAATGCACTATTTCGGGGTACCGAAGTTGCAAAAATGGTTTCGTAACAAAAGCGTCTATTCTACACCATTATACCTAAATCGATGTTTGGGAGTGTTCCGGGGCATTTTGCAAACCTTCAGCATGTAAAAAGATGCAAAACTTGAGTTTCGGGTCTGAATGCATTGTTGGGGTACCCAAGTTGCGAAAACGGTTTCGCAACAAAAGCATTCTTTCTACACCATTAGACCTAAAACGATGTTCGGGAGTGTTTCTGAGCATTTCACAAACCTTCGGTGTGTAAAAAGATGCAAAACTTGTGTTTGGGGCCTGAATGCTCTATTTCGGGGCTCCGAAGCTGCGATAATGGTTTCTCAACAAAAGCAGCCATTCTACACCATTAGACCTTAAACAATGTTTGGGAGTGTTTCTTAGCATTTCGCAAACCTTCGGCCTGTTAAAGGATGCAAAACTTGTGTTTCAGGCATGAATGCACTATTTCGAGGTAGCAAAATTGTGCAACTCGTTTTGCAACAAAATATTCTGCTCCATTAGATACAAAACGATGTTTGGGAGAGTTTCTGAGTATTTCATAAACTTTTGGTATGTAAAAAGATGCAAAACTTATGTTTGGCGCCTGAATGCGCTATTTCGGGGCACCTAGCAGCGAAGATGGTTTGACAACAAAAGCATCCATTCTACACCAGTAGACCTAAAGCGATGCTTGTGAGTCTTCTGGAGCATTTCACAAACCTTCGGCATGAAAAAGATGTAAAACTTGTGTTTCGGGTCTGAATGCATTATTTCGGGGTACCGTAGTTGCAAAAATGGTTTCGTATCAAAAGCATCCATTCTACACCATTAGACATAAAACGATGTTTGGGAGTGTTCCGGGGCATTTTGCAAACCTTCGACATGTAAAAAAAATGCAAAACTTGAGTTTTGGGTCCGAATGCACTATTTCGGGGTACCGAAGTTGCAAAAATGGTTTCGTAACAAAAGCATCTATTCTACACCAGTATACCTAAATCGATGTTTGGGAGTGTTCCGGGGCATTTTGCAAACCTTCAGCATGTAAAAAGATGCAAAACTTGAGTTTCGGGTCTGAATGCATTGTTGGGGTACCCAAGTTGCGAAAACGGTTTCGCAACAAAAGCATTCTTTCTACACCATTAGACCTAAAACGATGTTCGGGAGTGTTTCTGAGCATTTCACAAACCTTCGGTGTGTAAAAAGATGCAAAACTTGTGTTTGGGGCCTGAATGCTCTATTTCGGGGCTCCGAAGCTGCGATAATGGTTTCTCAACAAAAGCAGCCATTCTACACCATTAGACCTTAAACAATGTTTGGGAGTGTTTCTTAGCATTTCGCAAACCTTCGGCCTGTTAAAGGATGCAAAACTTGTGTTTCAGGCATGAATGCACTATTTCGAGGTAGCACAATTGTGCAACTCGTTTTGCAACAAAATATTCTGCTCCATTAGATACAAAACGATGTTTGGGAGAGTTTCTGAGTATTTCATAAACTTTTGGTATGTAAAAAGATGCAAAACTTATGTTTGGCGCCTGAATGCGCTATTTCGGGGCACCTAGCAGCGAAGATGGTTTGACAACAAAAGCATCCATTCTACACCAGTAGACCTAAAGCGATGCTTGTGAGTCTTCTGGAGCATTTCACAAACCTTCGGCATGAAAAAGATGTAAAACTTGTGTTTCGGGTCTGAATGCATTATTTCGGGGTACCGTAGTTGCAAAAATGGTTTCGTATCAAAAGCATCCATTCTACACCATTAGACAAAAAACGATGTTTGGGAGTGTTCCGGGGCATTTTGCAAACCTTCGACATGTAAAAAAAATGCAAAACTTGAGTTTTGGGTCTGAATGCACTATTTCGGGGTACCGAAGTTGCAAAAATGGTTTCGTAACAAAAGCATCCCTTCTACACCATTATACCTAAAACGATGTTTGGGAGTGTTCCGGGGAATTTTGCAAACCTTCGGCATGTAAAAAGATGCAAAACTTGAGTTTCGGGTCTGAATGCATTATTTCGGGGTACCCAAGGTGCGAAAACGGTTTTGCAACAAAAGCATTCATTCTACACCATTAGACCTAAAACGATGTTTGGGAGTGTTTCTGAGCATTTCACAAACCTTCGGTGTGTAAAAAGATGCAAAACTTGTGTTTGGGGCCTGAATGTGCTATTTCGGGGCTCCGAAGCTGCGATAATGGTTTCTCAACAAAAGCATCCATTCTACACCATTAGACCTTAAACGATGTTTGGGAGTGTTTCTTAGCATTTCGCAAACCTTCGGCCTATTAAAGGATGCAAAACTTGTGTTTCGGGCATGAATGCACTATTTCGAGGTACCAAAATTGTTCAACTGGTTTTGCAACAAAATATTCTGCTCCATTAGATACAAAACGATATTTGGGAGAGTTTCTGAGTATTTCATAAACTTTTGTTATGTAAAAAGATGCAAAACTTATGTTTGGCGCCTGAATGCCCTATTTCGGGGCACCGAGCAGCGAAGATGGTTTCACAACAAAAGCATCCTTTCTACACCAGTAGACCTAAAGCGATGCTTGTGAGTGTTCTGGAGCATTTCACAAACCTTCGGCATGAAAAAGATGTAAAACTTGTGTTTCGGGTCTGAATGCATTATTTCGGGGTACCGTAGTTGCAAAAATGGTTTCGTATCAAAAGCATCCATTCTACACCATTAGACATAAAACGATGTTTGGGAGTGTTCCGGGGCATTTTGCAAACCTTCGACATGTAAAAAAATGCAAAACTTGAGTTTTGGGTCTGAATGCACTATTTCGGGGTACCGAAGTTGCAAAAATGGTTTCGTAACAAAAGCATCCCTTCTACACCATTATACCTAAAACGATGTTTGGGAGTGTTCCGGGGAATTTTGCAAACCTTCGGCATGTAAAAAGATGCAAAACTTGAGTTTCGGGTCTGAATGCATTATTTCGGGGTACCCAAGGTGCGAAAACGGTTTTGCAACAAAAGCATTCATTCTACACCATTAGACCTAAAACGATGTTTGGGAGTGTTTCTGAGCATTTCACAAACCTTCGGTGTGTAAAAAGATGCAAAACTTGTGTTTGGGGCCTGAATGTGCTATTTCGGGGCTCCGAAGCTGCGATAATGGTTTCTCAACAAAAGCATCCATTCTACACCATTAGACCTTAAACGATGTTTGGGAGTGTTTCTTAGCATTTCGCAAACCTTCGGCCTATTAAAGGATGCAAAACTTGTGTTTCGGGCATGAATGCACTATTTCGAGGTACCAAAATTGTGCAACTGGTTTTGCAACAAAATATTCTGCTCCATTAGATACAAAACGATATTTGGGAGAGTTTCTGAGTATTTCATAAACTTTTGGTATGTAAAAAGATGCAAAACTTATGTTTGGCGCCTGAATGCCCTATTTCGGGGCACCGAGCAGCGAAGATGGTTTCACAACAAAAGCATCCTTTCTACACCAGTAGACCTAAAGCGATGCTTGTGAGTGTTCTGGAGCATTTCACAAACCTTCGGCATGAAAAAGATGTAAAACTTGTGTTTCGGGTCTGAATGCATTATTTCGGGGTACCGTAGTTGCAAAAATGGTTTCGTATCAAAAGCATCCATTCTACACCATTAGACATAAAGCGATGTTTGGGAGTGTTCCGGGGCATTTTGCAAACCTTCGACATGTAAAAAAAATGCAAAACTTGAGTTTTGGGTCTGAATGCACTATTTCGGGGTACCGAAGTTGCAAAAATGGTTTCGTAACAAAAGCATCCCTTCTACACCATTATACCTAAAACGATGTTTGGGAGTGTTCCGGGGAATTTTGCAAACCTTCGGCATGTAAAAAGATGCAAAACTTGAGTTTCGGGTCTGAATGCATTATTTCGGGGTACCCAAGGTGCGAAAACGGTTTTGCAACAAAAGCATTCATTCTACACCATTAGACCTAAAACGATGTTTGGGAGTGTTTCTGAGCATTTCACAAACCTTCGGTGTGTAAAAAGATGCAAAACTTGTGTTTGGGGCCTGAATGTGCTATTTCGGGGCTCCGAAGCTGCGATAATGGTTTCTCAACAAAAGCATCCATTCTACACCATTAGACCTTAAACGATGTTTGGGAGTGTTTCTTAGCATTTCGCAAACCTTCGGCCTATTAAAGGATGCAAAACTTGTGTTTCGGGCATGAATGCACTATTTCGAGGTACCAAAATTGTGCAACTGGTTTTGCAACAAAATATTCTGCTCCATTAGATACAAAACGATATTTGGGAGAGTTTCTGAGTATTTCATAAACTTTTGGTATGTAAAAAGATGCAAAACTTATGTTTGGCGCCTGAATGCCCTATTTCGGGGCACCGAGCAGCGAAGATGGTTTCACAACAAAAGCATCCTTTCTACACCAGTAGACCTAAAGCGATGCTTGTGAGTGTTCTGGAGCATTTCACAAACCTTCGGCATGAAAAAGATGTAAAACTTGTGTTTCGGGTCTGAATGCATTATTTCGGGGTACCGTAGTTGCAAAAATGGTTTCGTATCAAAAGCATCCATTCTACACCATTAGACATAAAACGATGTTTGGGTGTGTTCCGGGGCATTTTGCAAACCTTCGACATGTAAAAAAAATGCAAAACTTGAGTTTTGGGTCTGAATGCACTATTTCGGGGTACCGAAGTTGCAAAAATGGTTTCGTAACAAAAGCATCTATTTTACACCATTATACCTAAATCGATGTTTGGGAGTGTTCCGGGGCATTTTGCAAACCTTCAGCATGTAAAAAGATGCAAAACTTGAGTTTCGGGTCTGAATGCATTGTTGGGGTACCCAAGTTGCGAAAACGGTTTCGCAACAAAAGCATTCTTTCTACACCATTAGACCTAAAACGATGTTCGGGAGTGTTTCTGAGCATTTCACAAACCGTCGGTGTGTAAAAAGATGCAAAACTTGTGTTTGGGGCCTGAATGCTCTATTTCGGGGCTCCGAAGCTGCGATAATGGTTTCTCAACAAAAGCATCCATTCTACACCATTAGACCTTAAACGATGTTTGGGAGTGTTTCTTAGCATTTCGCAAACCTTCGGCCTGTTAAAGGATGCAAAACTTGTGTTTCAGGCATGAATGCACTATTTCGAGGTACCAAAATTGTGCAACTCGTTTTGCAACAAAATATTCTGCTCCATTAGATACAAAACGATGTTTGGGAGAGTTTCTAAGTATTTCATAAACTTTTGGTATGTAAAAAGATGCAAAACTTATGTTTGGCGCCTGAATGCGCTATTTCGGGGCACCGAGCAGCGAAGATGGTTTGACAACAAAAGCATCCATTCTACACCAGTAGACCTAAAGCGATGCTTGTGAGTCTTCTGGAGCATTTCACAAACCTTCGGCATGAAAAAGATGTAAAACTTGTGTTTCGGGTCTGAATGCATTATTTCGGGGTACCGTAGTTGCAAAAATGGTTTCGTATCAAAAGCATCCATTCTACACCATTAGACAAAAAACGATGTTTGGGAGTGTTCCGGGGCATTTTGCAAACCTTCGACATGTAAAAAAAATGCAAAACTTGAGTTTTGGGTCTGAATGCACTATTTCGGGGTACCGAAGTTGCAAAAATGGTTTCGTAACGAAAGCATCCCTTCTACACCATTATACCTAAAACGATGTTTGGGAGTGTTCCGGGGAATTTTGCAAACCTTCGGCATGTAAAAAGATGCAAAACTTGAGTTTTGGGTCTGAATGCATTATTTCGGGGTACCCAAGGTGCGAAAACGGTTTTGCAACAAAAGCATTCATTCTACACCATTAGACCTAAAACGATGTTTGGGAGTGTTTCTGAGCATTTCACAAACCTTCGGCGTGTAAAAAGATGCAAAACTTCTGTTTGGGGCCTCAATGCGCTATTTCGGGGCTCCGAAGCTGCGATAATGGTTTCTCAACAAAAGCATCCATTCTACACCATTAGACCTTAAACGATGTTTGGGAGTGTTTCTTAGCATTTCGCAAACCTTCGGCCTATTAAAGGATGCAAAACTTGTGTTTCGGGCATGAATGCACTATTTCGAGGTACCAAAATTGTGCAACTGGTTTTGCAACAAAATATTCTGCTCCATTAGATACAAAACGATATTTGGGAGAGTTTCTGAGTATTTCATAAACTTTTGGTATGTAAAAAGATGCAAAACTTATGTTTGGCGCCTGAATGCGCTATTTCGGGGCACCGAGCAGCGAAGATGGTTTCACAACAAAAGCATCCATTCTACACCAGTAGACCTAAAGCGATGCTTGTGAGTGTTCTGGAGCATTTCACAAACCTTCGGCATGAAAAAGATGTAAAACTTGTGTTTCGGGTCTGAATGCATTATTTCGGGGTACCGTAGTTGCAAAAATGGTTTCGTATCAAAAGCATCCATTCTACACCATTAGACATAAAACGATGCTTGGGAGTGTTCCGGGGCATTTTGCAAACCTTCGACATGTAAAAAAAATGCAAAACTTGAGTTTTGGGTCTGAATGCACTATTTCGGGGTACCGAAGTTGCAAAAATGGTTTCGTAACAAAAGCATCCCTTCTACACCATTATACCTAAAACGATGTTTGGGAGTGTTCCGGGGAATTTTGCAAACCTTCGGCATGTAAAAAGATGCAAAACTTGAGTTTCGGGTCTGAATGCATTATTTCGGGGTACCCAAGGTGCGAAAACGGTTTTGCAACAAAAGCATTCATTCTACACCATTAGACCTAAAA
Organism: Cenchrus fungigraminus; assembly: GCA_036936925.1. Taxonomy (NCBI): domain Eukaryota; kingdom Viridiplantae; phylum Streptophyta; class Magnoliopsida; order Poales; family Poaceae; genus Cenchrus; species Cenchrus fungigraminus. Next base: position 84,261,329 of record CM072779.1, on the reverse strand, counting down.
CGATGTTTGGGAGTGTTTCTGAGCATTTCACAAACCTTCGGCGTGTAAAAAGATGCAAAACTTCTGTTTGGGGCCTCAATGCGCTATTTCGGGGCTCCGAAGCTGCGATAATGGTTTCTCAACAAAAGCATCCATTCTACACCATTAGACCTTAAACAATGTTTGGGAGTGTTTCTTAGCATTTCACAAACCTTCGGTCTATTAAAGGATGCAAAACTTGTGTTTCGGGCATGAATGCACTATTTCGAGGTACCAAAATTGTGCAACTGGTTTTGCAACAAAATATTCTGCTCCATTAGATACAAAACGATATTTGGGAGAGTTTCTGAGTATTTCTTAAACTTTTGGTATGTAAAAAGATGCAAAACTTATGTTTGGCGCCTGAATGCGCTATTTCGGGGCACCGAGCAGCGAAGATGGTTTCACAACAAAAGCATCCATTCTACACCAGTAGACCTAAAGCGATGCTTGTGAGTGTTCTGGAGCATTTCACAAACCTTCGGCATGAAAAAGATGTAAAACTTGTGTTTCGGGTCTGAATGCATTATTTCGGGGTACCGTAGTTGCAAAAATGGTTTCGTATCAAAAGCATCCATTCTACACCATTAGACATAAAACGATGCTTGGGAGTGTTCCGGGGTATTTTGCAAACCTTCGACATGTAAAAAAAATGCAAAACTTGAGTTTTGGGTCTGAATGCACTATTTCGGGGTACCGAACTTGCAAAAATGGTTTCGTAACAAAAGCATCTATTCTACACCATTAGACCTAAATCGATGTTTGGGAGTGTTCCGGGGCATTTTGCAAACCATCAGCATGTAAAAAGAAGCAAAACTTGACTTTCGGGTCTGAATGCATTGTTGGGGTACCCAAGTTGCGAAAACGGTTTCGCAACAAAAGCATTCTTTCTACACCATTAGACCTAAAACGATGTTCGGGAGTGTTTCTGAGCATTTCACAAACGTTCGGCGTGTAAAAAGATGCAAAACTTGTGTTTGGGGCCTGAATGCTCTATTTCGGGGCTCCGAAGCTGCGATAATGGTTTCTCAACAAAAGCATCCATTCTACACCATTAGACCTTAAACGATGTTTGGGAGTGTTTCTTAGCATTTCGCAAACCTTCGGCCTGTTAAAGGATGCAAAACATGTGTTTCGGGCATGAATGCACTATTTCGAGGTATGAAAATTGTGCAACTGGTTTTGCAACAAAATATTCTGCTCCATTAGATACAAAACGATGTTTGGGAGAGTTTCTGAGTATTTCACAAACTTTTGGTATGTAAAAAGATGCAAAACTTATGTTTGGCGCCTGAATGCGCTATTTCGGGGCACCGAGCAGCGAAGATGGTTTGACAACAAAAGCATCCATTCTACACCAGTAGACCTAAAGCGATGCTTGTGAGTGTTCTGGAGCATTTCACAAACCTTCGGCATGAAAAAGATGTAAAACTTGTGTTTCGGGTCTGAATGAATTATTTCGGGGTACCGTAGTTGCAAAAATGGTTTCGTATCAAAAGCATCCATTCTACACCATTAGACATAAAACGATGTTTGGGAGTGTTCCGGGGCATTTTGCAAACCTTCGACATGTAAAAAAAATGCAAAACTTGAGTTTTGGGTCTGAATGCACTATTTCGGGGTACCGAAGTTGCAAAAATGGTTTCGTAACAAAAGCATCTATTCTACACCATTATACCTAAATCGATGTTTGGGAGTGTTCCGGGGCATTTTGCAAACCTTCAGCATGTAAAAAGATGCAAAACTTGAGTTTCGGGTCTGAATGCATTGTTGGGGTACCCAAGTTGCGAAAACGGTTTCGCAACAAAAGCATTCTTTCTACACCATTAGACCTAAAACGATGTTCGGGAGTGTTTCTGAGCATTTCACAAACCTTCGGCGTGTAAAAAGATGCAAAACTTGTGTTTGGGGCCTGAATGCTCTATTTCGGGGCTCCGAAGCTGCGATAATGGTTTCTCAACAAAAGCATCCATTCTACACCATTAGACCTTAAACGATGTTTGGGTGTGTTTCTTAGCATTTCGCAAACCTTCGGCCTGTTAAAGGATGCAAAACTTGTGTTTCGGGCATGAATGCACTATTTCGAGGTACCAAAATTGTGCAACTGGTTTTGCAACAAAATATTCTGCTCCATTAGATACAAAACGATATTTGGGAGAGTTTCTGAGTATTTCATAAACTTTTGGTATGTAAAAAGATGCAAAACTTATGTTTGGCGCCTGAATGCGCTATTTCGGGGCACCGAGCAGCGAAGATGGTTTCACAACAAAAGCATCCATTCTACACCAGTAGACCTAAAGCGATGCTTGTGAGTGTTCTGGAGCATTTCACAAACCTTCGGCATGAAAAAGATGTAAAACTTGTGTTTCGGGTCTGAATGCATTATTTCGGGGTACCGTAGTTGCAAAAATGGTTTCGTATCAAAAGCATCCATTCTACACCATTAGACATAAAACGATGTTTGGGAGTGTTTCTAAGCATTTCGCAAACCTTCGGCCTGTTAAAGGATGCAAAACTTGTGTTTCGGGCATGAATGCACTATTTCGAGGTACCAAATTTGTGCAACTGGTTTTGCAACAAAATATTCTGCTCCATTAGATACAAAACGATGTTTGGGAGAGTTTTCGAGTATTTCATAAACTTTTGGTATGTAAAAAGATGCAAAACTTATGTTTGGCGCCTGAATGTGCTATTTCGGGGCACCGAGCAGCGAAGATGGTTTCACAACAAAAGCATCCATTCTACACCAGTAGACGTAAAGCGATGCTTGGGAGTGTTCTGGAGCATTTCACAAACCTTCGGCATGAAAAAGATGTAAAACTTGTGTTTCCGGTCTGAATGCATTATTTCGCGGTACCGTAGTTGCAAAAATGGTTTCGTAACAAAAGCATCCATTCTACACCATTAGACATAAAACGATGTTTGGGAGTGTTCCGGGGCATTTTGCAAACCTTCGACATGTAAAAAAAATGCAAAACTTGAGTTTTGGGTCTGAATGCACTATTTCGGGGTACCGAAGTTGCAAAAATGGTTTCGAAACAAAAGCTTCCATTCTACACCATTATACCAAAAACGATGTTTGGGAGTGTTCCGGGAAATTTTGCAAACTTTCGGCATGTAAAAAGATGCAAAACTTGAGTTTCGGGTCTGAATGCATTATTGGGGTACCCAAGTTGCGAAAACGGTTTCGCAACAAAAGCATTCATTTTACACCATTAGACCTAAAACGATGTTCGGGAGTGTTTCTGAGCATTTCGCAAACCTTCGGCATGTAAAAAGATGCAAAACATATGTTTGGGGTGTGAATGCAGTATTTCGAGGCACCAAAGCTGCGAAAATGGTTTCGCAACAAAAGCATCCATTCTACACCATTAGACATAAAACGATGTTTGGGAGTGTTCCGGGGCATTTTGCAAACCTTCGACATGTAAAAAAAATGCAAAACTTGAGTTTTGGGTCTGAATGCACTATTTCGGGGTACCGAAGTTGCAAAAATGGTTTCGTAACAAAAGCATCTATTCTACACCATTATACATAAAACGATGTTTGGGAGTGTTCCAGGGCATTTTGCAAACCTTCAGCATGTAAAAAGATGCAAAACTTGAGTTTCGGGTCTGAATGCATTGTTGGGGTACCCAAGTTGTGAAAACGGTTTCGCAACAAAAGCATTCTTTCTACACCATTAGACCTAAAACGATGTTCGGGAGTGTTTCTGAGCATTTCACAAACCTTCGGCGTGTAAAGAGATGCGAAACTTGTGTTTGGGGCCTGAATGCTCTATTTCGGGGCTCCGAAGCTGCGATAATGGTTTCTCAACAAAAGCATCCATTCTACACCATTAGACCTTAAACGATGTTTGGGAATGTTTCTTAGCATTTCGCAAGCCTTCGGCCTGTTAAAGGAAGCAAAACTTGTGTTTCGGGTCTGAATGCATTATTTCGGGGTACCGTAGTTGCAAAAATGGTTTTGTAACAAAATCATCCATTATACACCATTAGACATAAAACGATGTTTGGGAGTGTTCCGGGGCATTTTGCAAACCTTCGACATGTAAAAAAAATGCAAAAGTTGAGTTTTGGATCTGAATGCACTATTTCGAGGTACCGAAGTTGCAAAAATGGTTTCGTAACAAAAGCATCTATTCTACACCATTATGCCTAAAATGATGTTTGGCAGTGTTCCGGGGCATTTTGCAAACCTTCAGCATGTAAAAGATGCAAAACTTGAGTTTCGGGTTTGAATGCATTATTGGGGTACCCATGTTGCGAAAACGGTTTCGCAATAAAAGCATTCATTGTACACCATTAGACCTAAAACGATGTTCGGGAGTGTTTCTGAGCATTTCACAAACCTTCGGCGTGTAAAGAGATGCAAAACTTGTGTTTGGGGCCTGAATGCTCTATTTCGGGGCTCCGAAGCTGCGATAATGGTTTCTCAACAAAAGCATCCATTCTACACCATTAGACCTTAAACGATGTTTGGGAGTGTTTCTTAGCATTTCGCAAGCCTTCGGCCTGTTAAAGGATGCAAAACTTGTGTTTCGGGCATGAATGTAGTATTTCGAGGTACCAAAATTGTGCAACTGGTTTTGCAACAAAATATTCTGCTCCATTAGATACAAAACGATGTTTGGGAGAGTTTCTGAGTATTTCATAAACTTTTGGTATGTAAAAAGATGCAAAACTTATGTTTGGCGCCTGAATGCGCTATTTCGGGGCACCGAGCAGCGAAGATGGTTTGACAACAAAAGCATCCATTCTACACCAGTAGACCTAAAGCGATGCTTGGAAGTGTTCTGGAGCATTTCACAAACCTTTGGCATGAAAAAATGTAAAACTTGTGTTTCGGGTCTGAATGCATTATTTTGGGGTACCGTAGTTGCAAAAATGGTTTTGTAACAAAATCATCCATTATACACCATTAGACATAAAACGATGTTTGGGAGTGTTCTGGGGCATTTTGCAAACCTTCGACATGTAAAAAAAAAGGCAAAACTTGAGTTTTGGGTCTGAATGCACTATTTCAGGGTACCGAAGTTGCAAAAATGGTTTCGTAACAAAAGCATCTATTCTACACCATTATACCTAAAATGATGTTTGGGAGTGTTCCGGGGCATTTTGCAAACCTTCAGCTTGTAAAAAGATGCAAAACTTGAGTTTCGGGTCTGAATGCATTATTGGGGTACCCAAGTTGCGAAAACGGTTTCGCAACAAAAGCATTCATTCTACACCATTAGACCTAAAACGATGTTCGGGAGTGTTTCTGAGCATTTCACAAACCTTCGGCGTGTAAAAAGATGCAAAACTTGTGTTTGGGGCCTGAATGCGCTATTTCGGGGCTCCGAAGCTGCGATAATGGTTTCTCAACAAAAGCATCCATTCTACACCATTAGACCTTAAACGATGTTTGGGAGTGTTTCTTAGCATTTCGCAAACCTTTGGCCTGTTAAAGGATGCAAAACTTGTGTTTCGGGCATGAATGCACTATTTCGAGGTACCAAAATTGCGCAACTCGTTTTGCAACAAAATGATGTTTGGGAGAGTTTCTGAGTATTTCATAAACTTTTGGTATGTACAAAGATGCAAAACTTATGTTTGGCGCCTGAATGCGCTACTTTGGGGTACCGAAGCTGCGAAGATGGTTTCACAACAAAAGCATCCATTCTACACCAGTAGACCTAAAGCGATGCTTGGGAGTGTTCTTGAGCATTTCACAAACCTTCGGCATGAAAAAGATGTAAAACTTGTGTTTCGGGTCTGAATGCATTATTTCGGGGTACCGTAGTTGCAAAAATGGTTTCGTATCAAAAGCATCCATTCTACACCATTAGACATAAAACGATGTTTGGGAGTGTTTCTAAGCATTTCGCAAACCTTCGGCCTGTTAAAGGATGCAAAACTTGTGTTTCGGGCATGAATGCACTATTTCGAGGTACCAAATTTGTGCAACTGGTTTTGCAACAAAATATTCTGCTCCATTAGATACAAAACGATGTTTGGGAGAGTTTTCGAGTATTTCATAAACTTTTGGTATGTAAAAAGATGCAAAACTTATGTTTGGCGCCTGAATGTGCTATTTCGGGGCACCGAGCAGCGAAGATGGTTTCACAACAAAAGCATCCATTCTACACCAGTAGACGTAAAGCGATGCTTGGGAGTGTTCTGGAGCATTTCACAAACCTTCGGCATGAAAAAGATGTAAAACTTGTGTTTCCGGTCTGAATGCATTATTTCGCGGTACCGTAGTTGCAAAAATGGTTTCGTAACAAAAGCATCCATTCTACACCATTAGACATAAAACGATGTTTGGGAGTGTTCCGGGGCATTTTGCAAACCTTCGACATGTAAAAAAAATGCAAAACTTGAGTTTTGGGTCTGAATGCACTATTTCGGGGTACCGAAGTTGCAAAAATGGTTTCGAAACAAAAGCTTCCATTCTACACCATTATACCAAAAACGATGTTTGGGAGTGTTCCGGGAAATTTTGCAAACTTTCGGCATGTAAAAAGATGCAAAACTTGAGTTTCGGGTCTGAATGCATTATTGGGGTACCCAAGTTGCGAAAACGGTTTCGCAACAAAAGCATTCATTTTACACCATTAGACCTAAAACGATGTTCGGGAGTGTTTCTGAGCATTTCGCAAACCTTCGGCATGTAAAAAGATGCAAAACATATGTTTGGGGTGTGAACGCAGTATTTCGAGGCACCAAAGCTGCGAAAATGGTTTCGCAACAAAAGCATCCATTCTACACCATTAGACATAAAACGATGTTTGGGAGTGTTCCGGGGCATTTTGCAAACCTTCGACATGTAAAAAAAATGCAAAACTTGAGTTTTGGGTCTGAATGCACTATTTCGGGGTACCGAAGTTGCAAAAATGGTTTCGTAACAAAAGCATCTATTCTACACCATTATACATAAAACGATGTTTGGGAGTGTTCCAGGGCATTTTGCAAACCTTCAGCATGTAAAAAGATGCAAAACTTGAGTTTCGGGTCTGAATGCATTGTTGGGGTACCCAAGTTGTGAAAACGGTTTCGCAACAAAAGCATTCTTTCTACACCATTAGACCTAAAACGATGTTCGGGAGTGTTTCTGAGCATTTCACAAACCTTCGGCGTGTAAAGAGATGCGAAACTTGTGTTTGGGGCCTGAATGCTCTATTTCGGGGCTCCGAAGCTGCGATAATGGTTTCTCAACAAAAGCATCCATTCTACACCATTAGACCTTAAACGATGTTTGGGAATGTTTCTTAGCATTTCGCAAGCCTTCGGCCTGTTAAAGGAAGCAAAACTTGTGTTTCGGGTCTGAATGCATTATTTCGGGGTACCGTAGTTGCAAAAATGGTTTTGTAACAAAATCATCCATTATACACCATTAGACATAAAACGATGTTTGGGAGTGTTCCGGGGCATTTTGCAAACCTTCGACATGTAAAAAAAATGCAAAAGTTGAGTTTTGGATCTGAATGCACTATTTCGAGGTACCGAAGTTGCAAAAATGGTTTCGTAACAAAAGCATCTATTCTACACCATTATGCCTAAAATGATGTTTGGCAGTGTTCCGGGGCATTTTGCAAACCTTCAGCATGTAAAAGATGCAAAACTTGAGTTTCGGGTTTGAATGCATTATTGGGGTACCCATGTTGCGAAAACGGTTTCGCAATAAAAGCATTCATTGTACACCATTAGACCTAAAACGATGTTCGGGAGTGTTTCTGAGCATTTCACAAACCTTCGGCGTGTAAAGAGATGCAAAACTTGTGTTTGGGGCCTGAATGCTCTATTTCGGGGCTCCGAAGCTGCGATAATGGTTTCTCAACAAAAGCATCCATTCTACACCATTAGACCTTAAACGATGTTTGGGAGTGTTTCTTAGCATTTCGCAAGCCTTCGGCCTGTTAAAGGATGCAAAACTTGTGTTTCGGGCATGAATGTAGTATTTCGAGGTACCAAAATTGTGCAACTGGTTTTGCAACAAAATATTCTGCTCCATTAGATACAAAACGATGTTTGGGAGAGTTTCTGAGTATTTCATAAACTTTTGGTATGTAAAAAGATGCAAAACTTATGTTTGGCGCCTGAATGCGCTATTTCGGGGCACCGAGCAGCGAAGATGGTTTGACAACAAAAGCATCCATTCTACACCAGTAGACCTAAAGCGATGCTTGGAAGTGTTCTGGAGCATTTCACAAACCTTTGGCATGAAAAAATGTAAAACTTGTGTTTCGGGTCTGAATGCATTATTTTGGGGTACCGTAGTTGCAAAAATGGTTTTGTAACAAAATCATCCATTATACACCATTAGACATAAAACGATGTTTGGGAGTGTTCTGGGGCATTTTGCAAACCTTCGACATGTAAAAAAAAAGGCAAAACTTGAGTTTTGGGTCTGAATGCACTATTTCAGGGTACCGAAGTTGCAAAAATGGTTTCGTAACAAAAGCATCTATTCTACACCATTATACCTAAAATGATGTTTGGGAGTGTTCCGGGGCATTTTGCAAACCTTCAGCTTGTAAAAAGATGCAAAACTTGAGTTTCGGGTCTGAATGCATTATTGGGGTACCCAAGTTGCGAAAACGGTTTCGCAACAAAAGCATTCATTCTACACCATTAGACCTAAAACGATGTTCGGGAGTGTTTCTGAGCATTTCACAAACCTTCGGCGTGTAAAAAGATGCAAAACTTGTGTTTGGGGCCTGAATGCGCTATTTCGGGGCTCCGAAGCTGCGATAATGGTTTCTCAACAAAAGCATCCATTCTACACCATTAGACCTTAAACGATGTTTGGGAGTGTTTCTTAGCATTTCGCAAACCTTTGGCCTGTTAAAGGATGCAAAACTTGTGTTTCGGGCATGAATGCACTATTTCGAGGTACCAAAATTGCGCAACTCGTTTTGCAACAAAATGATGTTTGGGAGAGTTTCTGAGTATTTCATAAACTTTTGGTATGTACAAAGATGCAAAACTTATGTTTGGCGCCTGAATGCGCTACTTTGGGGTACCGAAGCTGCGAAGATGGTTTCACAACAAAAGCATCCATTCTACACCAGTAGACCTAAAGCGATGCTTGGGAGTGTTCTTGAGCATTTCACAAACCTTCGGCATGAAAAAGATGTAAAACTTGTGTTTCGGGTCTGAATGCATTATTTCGGGGTACCGTAGTTGCAAAAATGGTTTCGTAACAAAAGCATCCATTCTACACCATTAGACATAAAACGATGTTTGGGAATGTTCCGGGGCATTTTGCAAACCTTCGACATGTAAAAAAAATGCAAAACTTGAGTTTTGGGTCTGAATGCATTATTTCGGGGTACCGAAGTTGCAAAAATGGTTTCGTAACAAAAGCATCTATTCTACACCATTATACCTAAAATGATGTTTGGGAGTGTTCCGGGGCATTTTGCAAACCTTCAGCATGTAAAAAGATGCAAAACTTGAGTTTCGGGTCTGAATGCATTATTGGGGTACCCAAGTTGCGAAAACGGTTTCGCAACAAAAGCATTCATTCTACACCATTAGACCTAAAACGATGTTCGGGAGTGTTCCGGGGAATTTTGCAAACCTTTGGAATGTAAAAAGATGCAAAACCTGAGTTTCGGGTCTGAATGCATTATTTCGGGGTACCCAAGTTGCGAAAACGGTTTTGCAACAAAAGCATTCATTCTACACCATTAGACCTAAAACGATGTTCGGGAGTGTTTCTGAGCATTTCACAACCTTCGGCATGTAAAAAGATGCAAAACTTGTGTTTGGGGCCTGAATGCGCTATTTCGGGGCTCCGAAGCTGCGATAATGGTTTCTCAACAAAAGCATCCATTTTACACCATTAGACCTTAAACGATGTTTGGGAGCATTTCTTAGCATTTCGCAAACCTTCGGCCTGTTAAAGGATGCATAACTTGTGTTTCGGGCATGAATGCACTATTTCGAGGTACCAAAATTGTGCAACTCGTTTTGCAACAAAATATTCTGCTCCATAAGATACAAAACGATGTTTGGGAGAGTTTCTGAGTATTTCATAAACTTTTGGTAGGTAAAAAGATACAAAACTTATGTTTGGCGCCTGAATGCGCTATTTCGATGCACCGAGCAGCGAAGATGGTTTCACAACAAAAGCATCCATTCTACACCAGTAGACCTAAAGCGATGCTTGGGAGTGTTCTGGAGCATTTCACAAACCTTCAGCATGAAAAAGATGTAAAACTTGTGTTTCGGGTCTGAATGCATTATTTCGGGGTACCGTAGTTGCAAAAATGGTTTCGTAACAAAAGCATCCATTCAACACCATTAGTCATAAAATGTTGTTTCGGAGTGTTCCGGGGCATTTTGCAAACCTTCGACATGTAAAAAAAATGCAAAACTTGAGTTTTGGGTCTGAATGCACTATTTCGGGGTACCGAAGTTGCAAAAATGGTTTCGTAACAAAAGCATCCATTCTACACCATTATACCTAAAATGATGTTTGGGAGTGTTCCGGGGCATTTTGCAAACCTTCGACATGTAAAAAAAATGCAAAACTTGAGTTTTGGGTCGGAATGCACTATTTCGGGGTACCGAAGTTGCAAAAATGGTTTCGTAACAAAAGCATCCATTCTACACCATTATACCTAAAATGATGTTTGGGAGTGTTCCGGGGCATTTTGCAAACCTTCGGCATGTAAAAAATGCAAAACTTGAGTTTCGGGTCTGAATGCATTATTTCGGGGTACCCAAGTTGCGAAAACGGTTTTGCAACAAAAGCATTCAATCTACACCATTAGACCTAAAACGATGTTCGGGAGTGTTTCTGAGAATTTCACAAACCTTCGGTGTGTAAAAAGATGCAAAACTTGTGTTTGGGGCCTGAATGCGCTATTTAGGGGCTCCGAAGCTGCGATAATGGTTTCTCAACAAAAGCATCCATTCTACACCATTAGACATTAAACGATTTTTGGGAGTGTTTCTTAGCATTTCGCAAACCTTTGGCCTGTTAAAGGATGCAAACCTTGTGTTTCGGGAATGAATGCACTATTTCGAGGTACCAAAATTGTGCAACTGGTTTTGCAACAAAATATTCTGCTCCATTAGATACAAGATGATGTTTGGGAGAGTTTCTGAGTATTTCATAAAGTTTTGGTATGTAAAAAGATGCAAAACATATGTTTGGCGCCTGAATGCGCTATTTCGGGGCACCGAGCAGCGTAGATGGTTTCACAACAAAAGCATCCATTCTACACCAGTAGACCTAAAGCGATGCTTGGGAGTGTTCTGGAGCATTTCACAAACCTTCGGCATGAAAAAGATGTAAAACTTGTGTTTCGGGTCTGAATGCATTATTTCTGGGTACCGTAGTTGCAAAAATGGTTTCATAACAAAAGCATCCATTCTACACCATTAGACATAAAATGATGTTTGGGAGTGTTCCGGGGAATTTTGCAAACCTTCGGCATGTAAAAGGATGCTAAACTTGAGTGCAAAACTTGAGTTTTGGGTCTGAATGCACTATTTCAGGGTACCGAAGTTGCAAAAATGGTTTCGTAACAAAAGCATCCATTCTACACCAATATACCTAAAATGATGTTTGGGAGTGTTCCGGGGCATTTTGCAAACCTTCGACATGTAAAAAAAATGCAAAACTTGAGTTTTGGGTCGGAATGCACTATTTCGGGGTACCGAAGTTGCAAAAATGGTTTCGTAACAAAAGCATCCATTCTACACCATTATACCTAAAATGATGTTTGGGAGTGTTCCAGGGCATTTTGCAAACCTTCGGCATGTAAAAAAATGCAAAACTTGAGTTTCGGGTCTGAATGCATTATTTCGGGGCTCCGAAGCTGCGATAATGGTTTCTCAATAAAAGCATCCATTCTACACCATTAGACCTTATACGATGTTTGGGAGTGTTCCGAGGCATTTTGCAAACCTTCGGCATGTAAAAAGATGCAAAACTTGAGTTTCGGGTCTGAATTCATTATTTCGGGGTACCCAAGTTGCGAAAACGGTTTCGCAACAAAAGCATTCATTCTACACCATTAGACCTAAAATGATGTTCGGGAGTGTTTCTGAGCATTTCACAAACCTTCGGCATGTAAAAAGATGCAAAACTTGTGTTTGGGGCCTGAATGCGCTATTTTGGGGATCCGAAGCTGCGATAATGGTTTCTCAACAAAAGCATCCATTCTACACCATTAGAGCTTATACGATGTTTTGGAGTGTTTCTTAGCATTTCGCAAACCTTTGGGCTGTTAAAGGATGCAAAGCTTGTGTTTCGGGCATGAATGCACTATTTCGAGGTACCAAAATTGTGCAACTGGTTTTGCTACAAAATATTCTGCTCCATTAGATACAAAACGATGTTTGGGAAAGTTTCTGAGTATTTCATAAATTTTTTGTATGTAAAAAGATGCAAAACTTATGTTTGGCGCCTGAATGCGCTACTTCGGGGAACCGAAGCTGCGAAGATGGTTTCGCAACAAAAGCATCCATTATACACCATTAGACCTAAAACGATGTTTGGGAGTGTTTCTGAGCATTTCCCAAACCTTCGGCATGTAAAAAGATGCAAAACATGTCTTTGGGGTGTGAATGCGGTATTTCGAGGCACCGAAGTTGCGAAAATGGTTTCGCAACAAAAGCATCCATTCTACACCATTAGACCAAAAATGATGTTTGGGAGTGTTCTGGGGCATTTTGCAAACCTTCGACATGTAAAAAAATGCAAACCTTGAGTTTCGGGTCTGAATGCACCATTTCGGGGTACCGAAGTTGCAAAAATGGTTTCGTAACAAAAGCATCTATTCTACACCATTATAGCTAAAACGATGTTTGGGAGTGTTCCGGGGCATTTTGCAAACCTTCGACATGTAAAAAAAAGCAAAACTTGAGTTTTGGGTCTGAATGCACTATTTCGGGGTACCGAAGTTGCAAAAATGGTTTCGTAACAAAAGCATCCATTCTACACCATTATACCTAAAATGATGTTTGGGAGTGTTCCGGGGCAATTTGCAAACCTTTGACATGTCAAAAAAAAGCAAAACTTTAGTTTTGGGTCTGAATGCACTATTTCGGGGTACTGAAGTTGCAAAAATGGTTTCGTAACAAAAGCATCCACTCTACACCATTATACCTAAAATGATGTTTGCGAGTGTTCCGGGGCATTTTGCAAACCTTCGACATGTAAAAATATGCAAAACTTGAGTTTTGGGTCTGAATGCACTATTTCGGGGTACCGAAGTTGCAAAAATGGTTTCGTAACAAAAGCATCCATTCTACACCATTATACCTAAAACGATGTTTGGGAGTGTGCCGTGGCATTTTGCAAACCTTCGGCATGTAAAAAGATGCAAAACTTGAGTTTCGGGTCTGAATTCATTATTTCGGGGTACCCAAGTTGCGAAAACGGTTTCGCAACAAAAGCATTCATTCTACACCATTAGACCTAAAATGATGTTCGGGAGTGTTTCTGAGCATTTCACAAACCTTCGGCGTGTAAAAAGATGCAAAACTTGTGTTTGGGGCCTGAATGCGCTATTTCGGGGCTCCGAAGCTGCGATAATGGTTTCTCAACAAAAGCATCCATTCTACACCATTAGACCTTATACGATGTTTTGGAGTGTTTCTAAGCATTTCACAAACCTTCGGGCTGTTAAAGGATGCAAAACTTGTGTTTCGGGCATGAATGCACTATTTTGAGGTACCAAAATTGTGCAACTAGTTTTGCTACAAAATATTCTGCTCCATTAGATACAAAACGATGTTTGGGAGAGTTTCTGAGTATTTCATAAATTTTTGGTATGTAAAAAGATGCAAAACTTATGTTTGGCGCCTGAATGCGCTACTTCGGGGAACCGAAGCTGCGAAGATGGTTTCGCAACAAAAGCATCCATTATACACCATTAGACCTAAAACGATGGTTTGGAGTGTTTCTGAGCATTTTGCAAACCTTCGGCATGTAAAAAGATGCAAAACATGTGTTTGGGGTGTGAATGCGGTATTTCGAGGCACCGAAGCTGCGAAAATGGTTTCGCAACAAAAGCATCCATTCTACACCATTAGACCTAAAATGATGTTTGGGAGTGTTCCGGGGCATTTTGCAAACCTTCGACATGTAAAAAAATGCAAACCTTGAGTTTCGGGTCTGAATGCACCATTTCGGGGTACCGAAGTTGCAAAAATGGTTTCGTAACAAAAGCATCCATTCTACACCATTATACCTAAAACGATGTTTGGGAGTGTTCCGGGGCATTTTGCAAACCTTCGACATGTAAAAAAAAGCAAAACTTGAGTTTTGGGTCTGAATGCACTATTTCGGGGTACCGAAGTTGCAAAAATGGTTTCGTAACAAAAGCATCCATTCTACACCATTATACCTAAAATGATGTTTGGGAGTGTTCCGGGGCATTTTGCAAACCTTCGACATGTAAAAAAAATGAAATACTTGAGTTTTGGGTCTGAATGCACTATTTCGGGGTACCGAAGTTGCAAAAATGGTATCGTAACAAAAGCATCCATTCTAGACCATTATACCTAAAACGATGTTTGGGAGTGTTCCGGGGCAATTTGCAAACCTTTGACATGTCAAAAAAAAGCAAAACTTGAGTTTTGGGTCTGAATGCACTATTTCGGGGTACCGAAGTTGCAAAAATGGTTTCGTAACAAAAGCATCCACTCTACACCATTATACCTAAAATGATGTTTGCTAGTGTTGTGGGGCATTTTGCAAACCTTCGACATGTAAAAATTTGCCAAACTTGAGTTTTGGGTCTGAATGCACTATTTCGGGGTACCGAAGTTGCAAAAATGGTTTCGTAACAAAAGCATCCATTCTACACCATTATACCTAAAACGATGTTTGGGAGTGTTCCGGGGCATTTGGCAAACCATCGACATGTAAAAAAAAAGCAAAACTTGAGTTTTGGGTCTGAATGCACTATTTCGGGGTACCGAAGTTGCAAAAATGGTTTCGTAACAAAAGCGTCCATTCTACACCATTATACCTAAAACGATGTTTGGGAGTGTTCCGGGGCATTTTGCAAACCTTCGGCATGTAAAAAGATGCAAAACTTGAGTTTCGGGTCTGAATGCATTATTTCGGGGTACCAAAGTTGCGAAAACGGTTTCGCAACAAAAGCATTCATTCTACACCATTAGACCTAAAATGATGTTCGGGAGTGTTTCTGAGCATTTCACAAACCTTCGGCGTGTAAAAAGATGCAAAACTTGTGTTTGGGGCCTGAATGCGCTATTTCGGGGCTCCGAAGCTGCGATAATGGTTTCTCAACAAAAGCATCCATTCTACACCATTAGACCTTATACCATGTTTGGGAGTGTTTCTTAGCATTTCACAAACCTTCGGGCTGTTAAAGGATGCAAAACTTGTGTTTCGGGCATGAATGCACTATTTCGAGGTACCAAAATTGTGCAACTAGTTTTGCAACAAAATATTCTGCTCCATTAGATACAAAATGATGTTTGGGAGAGTTTCTGAGTATTTCATAAACTTTTGGTATGTAAAAAGATGCAAACTTATGTTTGGCGACTGAATGCGCTTCTTCGGGGAACCGAAGCTGCGAAGATGGTTTCACAACAAACGCATCCATTATACATCATTAGACCTAAAACGATGTTTGGGAGTGTTTCTTAGCATTTCGCAAACCTTCGGCATGTAAAAAGATGCAAAACATGTGTTTTGGGTGTGAATAAGGTATTTCGAGGCACCGAAGCTGCGAAAATAGTTTCGCAACAAAAGCATCCATTCTACACCATTAGACCTAAACTGATGTTTGGGAGTGTTCTGGGGCATTTTGCAAACCTTCGACATGTAAAAAAATGCAAACCTTGAGTTTCGGGTCTGAATGCACTATTTCAGGGTACCGAAGTTGCAAAAATAGTTTCGTAACAAAAGCATCCATTCTACACCATTATACCTAAAATGATGTTTGGGAGTGTTCCGGGGCATTTTGCAAACCTTCGACATGTAAAAAAAAAGCAAAACTTGAGTTTTAGGTCTGAATGCACTATTTCGGGGTACCGAAGTTGCAAAAATGGTTTCGTAACAAAAGCATCCATTCTACACTATTATAGCTAAAATGATGTTTGGGAGTGTTCCGGGGCATTTTGCAAACCTTCGACAAGTAAAAAAAATGCAAAACTTGAGTTTTGGGTCTGAATGCACTATTTCGGGATACCGAAGTTGCAAAAATGGTTTCGTAACAAAAGCATCCATTCTACACCATTATACCTAAAACTATGTTTGGGAGTGTTCCGGGGCATTTTGCAAACCTTCGGCATGTTAAAAGATGTAAAACTTGAGTTTTGGGTCTGAATGCATTATTTTGGGGTACCCAAGTTGCGAAAACGGTTTCGCAACAAAAGCATTCATTCTACACCATTAGACCTAAAATGATGTTCGGGAGTGTTTCTGAGCATTTCACAAACCTTCGGCGTGTAAAAAGATGCAAAACTTGTGTTTGGGGCCTGAATGCACTATTTCGAGGTACCGTAGTTGCAAAAATGGTTTCGTATCAAAAGCATCCATTCTACACCATTAGACATAAAACGATGCTTGGGAGTGTTCCGGGGCATTTTGCAAACCTTCGACATGTAAAAAAAATGCAAAACTTGAGTTTTGGGTCTGAATGCACTATTTCGGGGTACCGAAGTTGCAAAAATTGTTTCGTAACAAAAGCATCTATTCTACACCATTATACCTAAAACGATGTTTGGGAGTGTTCCGGGGCATTTTGCAAACCTTCGGCATGTAAAAAGATGCAAAACTTGAGTTTCGATTCTGAATGCATTATTTCGGGATACCCAAGTTGCAAAAACGGTTTCGCAACAAAAGCATTCATTCTACATCATTAGACCTAAAACGATGTTCGGGAGTGTTTCTGAGCATTTCATAAACCTTCGGCGTGTAAAAAGATGCAAAACTTGTGTTTGGTGCCTGAATGCGCTAT
Source organism: Cenchrus fungigraminus (assembly GCA_036936925.1). Lineage (NCBI taxonomy): Eukaryota > Viridiplantae > Streptophyta > Magnoliopsida > Poales > Poaceae > Cenchrus > Cenchrus fungigraminus. The sequence continues at coordinate 84,244,369 of CM072779.1, read as the reverse complement.
TTCGGGGCTCCGAAGCTGCGATAATGGTTTCTCAACAAAAGCATCCAGCCTACACCATTAGACCTCATACGATGTTTGGGAGTGTTTCTTAGCATTTCGCAAACCTTCGGCCTGTCAAAGGATGCAAAACTTATGTTTCGTGCATGAATGCACTATTTCGAGGTACCAAAATTGTGCAACTGGATTTGCAAAAAAATATTCTGTTCCATTAGATACAAAATGATGTTTGGGTGAGTTTCTGAGTATTTCATAAACTTTTGGTATGTAAAAAGATGCAAAACTTATGTTTGGCGCCTGAATGCGCTACTTCGGGGAACCGAAGCTGCGAAGATGGTTTCGCAACAAAAGCATCCATTATACACCATTAGACCTAAAATGATGTTTGGGAGTGTTTCTGAGCATTTCGCAAACCTTCGGCATGTAAAAAGATGCAAAACATGTGTTTGGGGTCTGAATGCGGTATTTCGAGGCACCGAAGCTGCGAAAATGGTTTCGCAACAAAAGCATACATTCTACACCATTAGACCTAAAATGATGTTTGGGAGTGTTCTGGGGCATTTTGCAAACCTTCGACATGTAAAAAAATGCAAACCTTGAGTTTCGGGTCTGAATGCACTATTTCGGGGTACCGAAGTTGCAAAAATACTTTCGTAACAAAAGCATCCATTCTACACCATTATACCTAAAATGATGTTTGGAAGTGTTCCGGGGCATTTTGCAAACCTTCGACATGTAAAAAAAAGCAAAACTTGAGTTTTGGGTCTGAATGCACTATTTCGGGGTACCGAAGTTGCAAAAATGGTTTCGTAACAAAAGCATCCATTCTACACCATTATAGCTAAAATGATGTTTGGGAGTGTTCCGGGGCATTTTGCAAACCTTCGACAAGTAAAAAAATGCAAAACTTGAGTTTTGGGTCTGAATGCACTATTTCGGGGTACCGAAGTTGCAAAAATGGTTTCGTAACAAAAGCATCCATTCTACACCATTATACCTAAAATGATGTTTTGGAGTGTTCAGGGGCATTTTGCAGACCTTCGACATGTAAAAAAAATGCGAAACTTGAGTTTTGGTTCTGAATGCACTATTTCGGGGTACCGAAGTTGCAAAAATGATTTCGTAACAAAAGCATCCATTCTACACCATTATACCTAAAACGATGTTTGGGAGTGTTCCGGGGCGTTTTGCAAACCTTCGGCATGTAAAAAGATGCAAAACTTGAGTTTCGGGTCTGAATGCATTATTTCGGGGTACCCAAGTTGCGAAAACGGTTTCGCAACAAAAGCATTCATTCTACACCATTACACCTAAAACGATGTTCGGGAGTGTTTCTGAGCATTTCACAAACCATCGGCGTGTAAAAAGATGCAAAACTTGTGTTTGGGGCCTGAATGCGCTATTTCGGGGCTCCGAAGCTGCGATAATGGTTTCTCAACAAAAGCATCAATTCTACACCATTAAACCTTATATGATGTTTGGGAGTGTTTCTTAGCATTTCGCAAACCTTCGGGCTGTTAAGGATGCAAAACTTGTGTTTCGGGCATGAATGCACTATTTCGAGTTACCAAAATTGTGCAACTGGTTTTGCAACAAAATATTCTGCTCCATTAGATACAAAATGATGTTTGGGAGAGTTTCTGAGTATTTCATAAACTTTTGGTACGTAAAAAGATGCAAAACTTATGTTTGGCGCCTGAATACGCTACTTCGGGGAACCGAAACTGCGAAGATCGTTTCGCAACAAAAGCATCCATTATACACCATTAGACCTAAAACGATGTTTGGGAGTGTTTCTGAGCATTTCGCAAACCTTCGGCATGTAAAAAGATGCAAAACATTTGTTTGGGGTGTGAATGCGGTATTTCGAGGTACCGAAGCTGCGAAAATGGTTTCGCAACAAAAGCATCCATTCTACACCATTAGACCTAAAATGATGTTTCGGAGTGTTCCGGGGCATTTTGCAAACCTTGGACATGTAAAAAAATGCAAACCTTGAGTTTTGGGTCTGAATGCACTATTTCGGGGTACCGAAGTTGCAAAAATGGTTTTGTAACAAAAGCATCCATTCTACACCATTATTCCTAAAACGATGTTTCGGAGTGTTCCGGGGCATTTTGCAAACCTTCGACATGTAAAAAAAAGAAAAACTTGAGTTTTGGGTCTGAATGCACTATTTCGGGGTACCGAAGTTGCAAAAATGGTTTCATAACAAAAGCATCCATTCTACGCCATTATACCTAAAACGATGTTTGGGAGTGTTCCGGGGCATTTTGCAAACCTTCGGCATGTAAAAAGATGCAAAACTTGAGTTTCGGGTCTGAATGCATTATTTCGGGGTACCCAAGTTGCGAAAACGGTTTCGCAACAAAAGAATTCATTTTACACCATTATACCTAAAACGATGTTTGGGAGTGTTCCGGGGCATTTTGCAAACCTGCGACATGTAAAAAAAAGCAAAACTTGAGTTTCGGGTCTGAATGCACTATTTCGGGGTACCGAAGTTGCAAAAATGGTTTTGTAACAAAAGCATCCATTCTACACCATTATTCCTAAAACGATGTTTGGGAGTGTTCCGGGGCATTTTGCAAACCTTCGGCATGTAAAAAAAAGCAAAACTTGAGTTTTGGGTCTGAATGCACTATTTCGGGGTACCGAAGTTGCAAAAATGGTTTCGTAACAAAAGCATCCATTCTACACCATTATACCTAAAACGATGTTTGGGAGTGTTCCGGGGCATTTGGCAAACCATCAACATGTAAAAAAAAAGCAAAACTTGAGTTTTGGGTCTGAATGCACTATTTCGGGGTACCGAAGTTGCAAAAATGGTTTCGTAACAAAAGCATCCATTCTACACCATTATAGCTAAAATGATGTTTGGGAGTGTTCCGGGGCATTTTGCAAACCTTCGACACGTAAAAAAAATGCAAAACTTGAGTTTTGGGTCTGAATGCACTATTTCGGGATACCGAAGTTGCAAAAATGGTTTCGTAACAAAAGCATCCATTCTACACCATTATACCTAAAACTATGTTTGGGAGTGTTCCGGGGCATTTTGCAAACCTTCGGCATGTAAAAAGATGTAAAACTTGAGTTTTGGGTCTGAATGCATTATTTCGGGGTACCCAAGTTGCGAAAACGGTTTCGCAACAAAAGCATTCATTCTACACCATTAGACCTAAAATGATGTTCGGGAGTGTTTCTGAGCATTTCACAAACCTTCGGCGCGTAAAAAGATGCAAAACTTGTGTTTGGGGCCTGAATGCACTATTTCGAGGTACCAAAATTGTGCAACTGGTTTTGCAACAAAATATTCTGCTCCATTAGATACAAAACGATGTTTGGGAGAGTTTCTGAGTATTTCATAAACTTTTGGTATGTAAAAAGATGCAAAACTTATGTTTGGCGCCTGAATGCGCTATTTCGGGGCACCGAGCAGCGAAGATGGTTTGACAACAAAAGCATCCATTCTACACCAGTAGACCTAAAGCGATGCTTGGGAGTGTTCTGGAGCATTTCACAAACCTTCGGCATGAAAAAGATGTAAAACTTGTGTTTCGGGTCTGAATGTATTATTTCGGGGTAGCATAGTTGCAAAAATGGTTTCGTATCAAAAGCATCCATTCTACACCATTAGACATAAAACGATGCTTGGGAGTGTTCCGGGGCATTTTGCAAACCTTCGACATGTAAAAAAAATGCAAAACTTGAGTTTTGGGTCTGAATGCACTATTTCGGGGTACCGAAGTTGCAAAAATTGTTTCGTAACAAAAGCATCTATTCTACACCATTATACCTAAAACGATGTTTGGGAGTGTTCCGGGGCATTTTGCAAACCTTCGGCATGTAAAAAGATGCAAAACTTGAGTTTCGATTCTGAATGCATTATTTCGGGATACCCAAGTTGCAAAAACTGTTTCGCAACAAAAGCATTCATTCTACATCATTAGACCTAAAACGATGTTCGGGAGTGTTTCTGAGCATTTCATAAACCTTCGGCGTGTAAAAAGATGCAAAACTTGTGTTTGGTGCCTGAATGCGCTATTTCGGGGCTCCGAAGCTGCGATAATGGTTTCTCAACAAAAGCATCCAGCCTACACCATTAGACCTCATACGATGTTTGGGAGTGTTTCTTAGCATTTCGCAAACCTTCGGCCTGTTAAAGGATGCAAAACTTATGTTTCGTGCATGAATGCACTATTTCGAGGTACCAAAATTGTGCAACTGGATTTGCAAAAAAATATTCTGTTCCATTAGATACAAAATGATGTTTGGGTGAGTTTCTGAGTATTTCATAAACTTTTAGTATGTAAAAAGATGCAAAACTTATGTTTGGCGCCTGAATGCGCTACTTCGGGGAACCGAAGCTGCGAAGATGGTTTCGCAACAAAAGCATCCATTATACACCATTAGACCTAAAATGATGTTTGGGAGTGTTTCTGAGCATTTCGCAAACCTTCGGCATGTAAAAAGATGCAAAACATGTGTTTGGGGTCTGAATGCGGTATTTCGAGGCACCGAAGCTGCGAAAATTGTTTCGCAACAAAAGCATACATTCTACACCATTAGACCTAAAATGATGTTTGGGAGTGTTCTGGGGCATTTTGCAAACCTTCGACATGTAAAAAAATGCAAACCTTGAGTTTCGGGTCTGAATGCACTATTTCGGGGTACCGAAGTTGCAAAAATACTTTCGTAACAAAAGCATCCATTCTACACCATTATACCTAAAATGATGTTTGGGAGTGCTCCGGGGCATTTTGCAAACCTTCGACATGTAAAAAAAAGCAAAACTTGAGTTTTGGGTCTGAATGCACTATTTCGGGGTACCGAAGTTGCAAAAATGGTTTCGTAACAAAAGCATCCATTCTACACCATTATAGCTAAAATGATGTTTGGGAGTGTTCCGGGGCATTTTGCAAACCTTCGACATGTAAAAAAATGCAAAACTTGAGTTTTGGGTCTGAATGCACTATTTCGGGGTACCGAAGTTGCAAAAATGGTTTCGTAACAAAAGCATCCATTCTACACCATTATACCTAAAATGATGTTTTGGAGTGTTCAGGGGCATTTTGCAGACCTTCGACATGTAAAAAAAATGCGAAACTTGAGTTTTGGTTCTGAATGCACTATTTCGGGGTACCGAAGTTGCAAAAATGATTTCGTAACAAAAGCATCCATTCTACACCATTATACCTAAAACGATGTTTGGGAGTGTTCCGGGGCGTTTTGCAAACCTTCGGCCTGTAAAAAGATGCAAAACTTGAGTTTCGGGTCTGAATGCATTATTTCGGGGTACCCAAGTTGCGAAAACGGTTTCGCAACAAAAGCATTCATTCTACACCATTACACCTAAAACGATGTTCGGGAGTGTTTCTGAGCATTTCACAAACCATCGGCGTGTAAAAAGATGCAAAACTTGTGTTTGGGGCCTGAATGCGCTATTTCGGGGCTCCGAAGCTGCGATAATGGTTTCTCAACAAAAGCATCAATTCTACACCATTAGACCTTATACGATGTTTGGGAGTGTTTCTTAGCATTTCGCAAACCTTCGGGCTGTTAAAGATGCAAAACTTGTGTTTCGGGCATGAATGCACTATTTCGAGGTACCAAAATTGTGCAACTGGTTTTGCAACAAAATATTCTGCTCCATTAGATACAAAATGATGTTTGGGAGAGTTTCTGAGTATTTCATAAACTTTTGGTACGTAAAAAGATGCAAAACTTATGTTTGGCGCCTGAATACGCTACTTCGGGGAACCGAAACTGTGAAGATCGTTTCGCAACAAAAGCATCCATTATACACCATTAGACCTAAAACGATGTTTGGGAGTGTTTCTGAGCATTTCGCAAACCTTCGGCATGTAAAAAGATGCAAAACATTTGTTTGGGGTGTGAATGCGGTATTTCGAGGTACCGAAGCTGCGAAAATGGTTTCGCAACAAAAGCATCCATTCTACACCATTAGACCTAAAATGATGTTTCGGAGTGTTCCGGGGCATTTTGCAAACCTTGGACATGTAAAAAAATGCAAACCTTGAGTTTTGGGTCTGAATGCACTATTTCGGGGTACCGAAGTTGCAAAAATGGTTTTGTAACAAAAGCATCCATTCTACACCATTATTCCTAAAACGATGTTTCGGAGTGTTCCGGGGCATTTTGCAAACCTTCGACATGTAAAAAAAAGAAAAACTTGAGTTTTGGGTCTGAATGCACTATTTCGGGGTACCGAAGTTGCAAAAATGGTTTCATAACAAAAGCATCCATTCTACGCCATTATACCTAAAACGATGTTTGGGAGTGTTCCGGGGCATTTTGCAAACCTTCGGCATGTAAAAAGATGCAAAACTTGAGTTTCGGGTCTGAATGCATTATTTCGGGGTACCCAAGTTGCGAAAACGGTTTCGCAACAAAAGAATTCATTTTACACCATTATACCTAAAACGATGTTTGGGAGTGTTCCGGGGCATTTTGCAAACCTGCGACATGTAAAAAAAAGCAAAACTTGAGTTTCGGGTCTGAATGCACTATTTCGGGGTACCGAAGTTGCAAAAATGGTTTTGTAACAAAAGCATCCATTCTACACCATTATTCCTAAAACGATGTTTGGGAGTGTTCCGGGGCATTTTGCAAACCTTCGACATGTAAAAAAAAGCAAAACTTGAGTTTTGGGTCTGAATGCACTATTTCGGGGTACCGAAGTTGCAAAAATGGTTTCGTAACAAAAGCATCCATTCTACACCATTATACCTAAAACGATGTTTGGGAGTGTTCCGGGGCATTTGGCAAACCATCGACATGTAAAAAAAAAGCAAAACTTGAGTTTTGGGTCTGAATGCACTATTTCGGGGTACCGAAGTTGCAAAAATGGTTTCGTAACAAAAGCATCCATTCTACACCATTATAGCTAAAATGATGTTTGGGAGTGTTCCGGGGCATTTTGCAAACCTTCGACAAGTAAAAAAAATGCAAAACTTGAGTTTTGGGTCTGAATGCACTATTTCGGGATACCGAAGTTGCAAAAATGGTTTCGTAACAAAAGCATCCATTCTACACCATTATACCTAAAACTATGTTTGGTAGTGTTCCGGGGCATTTTGCAAACCTTCGGCATGTAAAAAGATGTAAAACTTGAGTTTTGGGTCTGAATGCATTATTTCGGGGTACCCAAGTTGCGAAAACGGTTTCGCAACAAAAGCATTCATTCTACACCATTAGACCTAAAATGATGTTCGGGAGTGTTTCTGAGCATTTCACAAACCTTCGGCGTGTAAAAAGATGCAAAACTTGTGTTTGGGGCCTGAATGCACTATTTCGAGGTACCAAAATTGTGCAACTGGTTTTGCAACAAAATATTCTGCTCCATTAGATACAAAACGATGTTTGGGAGAGTTTCTGAGTATTTCATAAACTTTTGGTATGTAAAAAGATGCAAAACTTATGTTTGGCGCCTGAATGCGCTATTTCGGGGCACCGAGCAGCGAAGATGGTTTGACAACAAAAGCATCCATTCTACACCAGTAGACCTAAAGCGATGCTTGGGAGTGTTCTGGAGCATTTCACAAACCTTCGGCATGAAAAAGATGTAAAACTTGTGTTTCGGGTCTGAATGTATTATTTCGGGGTACCATAGTTGCAAAAATGGTTTCGTATCAAAAGCATCCATTCTACACCATTAGACATAAAACGATGCTTGGGAGTGTTCCGGGGCATTTTGCAAACCTTCGACATGTAAAAAAAATGCAAAACTTGAGTTTTGGGTCTGAATGCACTATTTCGGGGTACCGAAGTTGCAAAAATTGTTTCGTAACAAAAGCATCTATTCTACACCATTATACCTAAAACGATGTTTGGGAGTGTTCCGGGGCATTTTGCAAACCTTCGGCATGTAAAAAGATGCAAAACTTGAGTTTCGATTCTGAATGCATTATTTCGGGATACCCAAGTTGCAAAAACTGTTTCGCAACAAAAGCATTCATTCTACATCATTAGACCTAAAACGATGTTCGGGAGTGTTTCTGAGCATTTCATAAACCTTCGGCGTGTAAAAAGATGCAAAACTTGTGTTTGGTGCCTGAATGCGCTATTTCGGGGCTCCGAAGCTGCGATAATGGTTTCTCAACAAAAGCATCCAGCCTACACCATTAGACCTCATACGATGTTTGGGAGTGTTTCTTAGCATTTCGCAAACCTTCGGCCTGTTAAAGGATGCAAAACTTATGTTTCGTGCATGAATGCACTATTTCGAGGTACCAAAATTGTGCAACTGGATTTGCAAAAAAATATTCTGTTCCATTAGATACAAAATGATGTTTGGGTGAGTTTCTGAGTATTTCATAAACTTTTGGTATGTAAAAAGATGCAAAACTTATGTTTGGCGCCTGAATGCGCTACTTCGGGGAACCGAAGCTGCGAAGATGGTTTCGCAACAAAAGCATCCATTATACACCATTAGACCTAAAATGATGTTTGGGAGTGTTTCTGAGCATTTCGCAAACCTTCGGCATGTAAAAAGATGCAAAACATGTGTTTGGGGTCTGAATGCGGTATTTCGAGGCACCGAAGCTGCGAAAATTGTTTCGCAACAAAAGCATACATTCTACACCATTAGACCTAAAATGATGTTTGGGAGTGTTCTGGGGCATTTTGCAAACCTTCGACATGTAAAAAAATGCAAACCTTGAGTTTCGGGTCTGAATGCACTATTTCGGGGTACCGAAGTTGCAAAAATACTTTCGTAACAAAAGCATCCATTCTACACCATTATACCTAAAATGATGTTTGGGAGTGTTCCGGGGCATTTTGCAAACCTTCGACATGTAAAAAAAAGCAAAACTTGAGTTTTGGGTCTGAATGCACTATTTCGGGGTACCGAAGTTGCAAAAATGGTTTCGTAACAAAAGCATCCATTCTACACCATTATAGCTAAAATGATGTTTGGGAGTGTTCCGGGGCATTTTGCAAACCTTCGACATGTAAAAAAATGCAAAACTTGAGTTTTGGGTCTGAATGCACTATTTCGGGGTACCGAAGTTGCAAAAATGGTTTCATAACAAAAGCATCCATTCTACACCATTATACCTAAAATGATGTTTTGGAGTGTTCAGGGGCATTTTGCAGACCTTCGACATGTAAAAAAAATGCGAAACTTGAGTTTTGGTTCTGAATGCACTATTTCGGGGTACCGAAGTTGCAAAAATGATTTCGTAACAAAAGCATCCATTCTACACCATTATACCTAAAACGATGTTTGGGAGTGTTCCGGGGCGTTTTGCAAACCTTCGGCCTGTAAAAAGATGCAAAACTTGAGTTTCGGGTCTGAATGCATTATTTCGGGGTACCCAAGTTGCGAAAACGGTTTCGCAACAAAAGCATTCATTCTACACCATTACACCTAAAACGATGTTCGGGAGTGTTTCTGAGCATTTCACAAACCATCGGCGTGTAAAAAGATGCAAAACTTGTGTTTGGGGCCTGAATGCGCTATTTCGGGGCTCCGAAGCTGCGATAATGGTTTCTCAACAAAAGCATCAATTCTACACCATTAGACCTTATACGATGTTTGGGAGTGTTTCTTAGCATTTCGCAAACCTTCGGGCTGTTAAAGATGCAAAACTTGTGTTTCGGGCATGAATGCACTATTTCGAGGTACCAAAATTGTGCAACTGGTTTTGCAACAAAATATTCTGCTCCATTAGATACAAAATGATGTTTGGGAGAGTTTCTGAGTATTTCATAAACTTTTGGTACGTAAAAAGATGCAAAACTTATGTTTGGCGCCTGAATACGCTACTTCGGGGAACCGAAACTGTGAAGATCGTTTCGCAACAAAAGCATCCATTATACACCATTAGACCTAAAACGATGTTTGGGAGTGTTTCTGAGCATTTCGCAAACCTTCGGCATGTAAAAAGATGCAAAACATTTGTTTGGGGTGTGAATGCGGTATTTCGAGGTACCGAAGCTGCGAAAATGGTTTCGCAACAAAAGCATCCATTCTACACCATTAGACCTAAAATGATGTTTCGGAGTGTTCCGGGGCATTTTGCAAACCTTGGACATGTAAAAAAATGCAAACCTTGAGTTTTGGGTCTGAATGCACTATTTCGGGGTACCGAAGTTGCAAAAATGGTTTTGTAACAAAAGCATCCATTCTACACCATTATTCCTAAAACGATGTTTCGGAGTGTTCCGGGGCATTTTGCAAACCTTCGACATGTAAAAAAAAGAAAAACTTGAGTTTTGGGTCTGAATGCACTATTTCGGGGTACCGAAGTTGCAAAAATGGTTTCATAACAAAAGCATCCATTCTACGCCATTATACCTAAAACGATGTTTGGGAGTGTTCCGGGGCATTTTGCAAACCTTCGGCATGTAAAAAGATGCAAAACTTGAGTTTCGGGTCTGAATGCATTATTTCGGGGTACCCAAGTTGCGAAAACGGTTTCGCAACAAAAGAATTCATTTTACACCATTATACCTAAAACGATGTTTGGGAGTGTTCCGGGGCATTTTGCAAACCTGCGACATGTAAAAAAAAGCAAAACTTGAGTTTCGGGTCTGAATGCACTATTTCGGGGTACCGAAGTTGCAAAAATGGTTTTGTAACAAAAGCATCCATTCTACACCATTATTCCTAAAACGATGTTTGGGAGTGTTCCGGGGCATTTTGCAAACCTTCGACATGTAAAAAAAAGCAAAACTTGAGTTTTGGGTCTGAATGCACTATTTCGGGGTACCGAAGTTGCAAAAATGGTTTTGTAACAAAAGCATCCATTCTACACCATTATACCTAAAACGATGTTTGGGAGTGTTCCGGGGCATTTGGCAAACCATCGACATGTAAAAAAAAAGCAAAACTTGAGTTTTGGGTCTGAATGCACTATTTCGGGGTACCGAAGTTGCAAAAATGGTTTCGTAACAAAAGCATCCATTCTACACCATTATAGCTAAAATGATGTTTGGGAGTGTTCCGGGGCATTTTGCAAACCTTCGACAAGTAAAAAAAATGCAAAACTTGAGTTTTGGGTCTGAATGCACTATTTCGGGATACCGAAGTTGCAAAAATGGTTTCGTAACAAAAGCATCCATTCTACACCATTATACCTAAAACTATGTTTGGTAGTGTTCCGGGGCATTTTGCAAACCTTCGGCATGTAAAAAGATGTAAAACTTGAGTTTTGGGTCTGAATGCATTATTTCGGGGTACCCAAGTTGCGAAAACGGTTTCGCAACAAAAGCATTCATTCTACACCATTAGACCTAAAATGATGTTCGGGAGTGTTTCTGAGCATTTCACAAACCTTCGGCGTGTAAAAAGATGCAAAACTTGTGTTTGGGGCCTGAATGCACTATTTCGAGGTACCAAAATTGTGCAACTGGTTTTGCAACAAAATATTCTGCTCCATTAGATACAAAACGATGTTTGGGAGAGTTTCTGAGTATTTCATAAACTTTTGGTATGTAAAAAGATGCAAAACTTATGTTTGGCGCCTGAATGCGCTATTTCGGGGCACCGAGCAGCGAAGATGGTTTGACAACAAAAGCATCCATTCTACACCAGTAGACCTAAAGCGATGCTTGGGAGTGTTCTGGAGCATTTCACAAACCTTCGGCATGAAAAAGATGTAAAACTTGTGTTTCGGGTCTGAATGTATTATTTCGGGGTACCATAGTTGCAAAAATGGTTTCGTATCAAAAGCATCCATTCTACACCATTAGACATAAAACGATGCTTGGGAGTGTTCCGGGGCATTTTGCAAACCTTCGACATGTAAAAAAAATGCAAAACTTGAGTTTTGGGTCTGAATGCACTATTTCGGGGTACCGAAGTTGCAAAAATTGTTTCGTAACAAAAGCATCTATTCTACACCATTATACCTAAAACGATGTTTGGGAGTGTTCCGGGGCATTTTGCAAACCTTCGGCATGTAAAAAGATGCAAAACTTGAGTTTCGATTCTGAATGCATTATTTCGGGATACCCAAGTTGCAAAAACTGTTTCGCAACAAAAGCATTCATTCTACATCATTAGACCTAAAACGATGTTCGGGAGTGTTTCTGAGCATTTCATAAACCTTCGGCGTGTAAAAAGATGCAAAACTTGTGTTTGGTGCCTGAATGCGCTATTTCGGGGCTCCGAAGCTGCGATAATGGTTTCTCAACAAAAGCATCCAGCCTACACCATTAGACCTCATACGATGTTTGGGAGTGTTTCTTAGCATTTCGCAAACCTTCGGCCTGTTAAAGGATGCAAAACTTATGTTTCGTGCATGAATGCACTATTTCGAGGTACCAAAATTGTGCAACTGGATTTGCAAAAAAATATTCTGTTCCATTAGATACAAAATGATGTTTGGGTGAGTTTCTGAGTATTTCATAAACTTTTGGTATGTAAAAAGATGCAAAACTTATGTTTGGCGCCTGAATGCGCTACTTCGGGGAACCGAAGCTGCGAAGATGGTTTCGCAACAAAAGCATCCATTATACACCATTAGACCTAAAATGATGTTTGGGAGTGTTTCTGAGCATTTCGCAAACCTTCGGCATGTAAAAAGATGCAAAACATGTGTTTGGGGTCTGAATGCGGTATTTCGAGGCACCGAAGCTGCGAAAATTGTTTCGCAACAAAAGCATACATTCTACACCATTAGACCTAAAATGATGTTTGGGAGTGTTCTGGGGCATTTTGCAAACCTTCGACATGTAAAAAAATGCAAACCTTGAGTTTCGGGTCTGAATGCACTATTTCGGGGTACCGAAGTTGCAAAAATACTTTCGTAACCATAGCATCCATTCTACACCATTATACCTAAAATGATGTTTGGGAGTGTTCCGGGGCATTTTGCAAACCTTCGACATGTAAAAAAAAGCAAAACTTGAGTTTTGGGTCTGAATGCACTATTTCGGGGTACCGAAGTTGCAAAAATGGTTTCGTAACAAAAGCATCCATTCTACACCATTATAGCTAAAATGATGTTTGGGAGTGTTCCGGGGCATTTTGCAAACCTTCGACAAGTAAAAAAATGCAAAACTTGAGTTTTGGGTCTGAATGCACTATTTCGGGGTACCGAAGTTGCAAAAATGGTTTCGTAACAAAAGCATCCATTCTACACCATTATACCTAAAATGATGTTTTGGAGTGTTCAGGGGCATTTTGCAGACCTTCGACATGTAAAAAAAATGCGAAACTTGAGTTTTGGTTCTGAATGCACTATTTCGGGGTACCGAAGTTGCAAAAATGATTTCGTAACAAAAGCATCCATTCTACACCATTATACCTAAAACGATGTTTGGGAGTGTTCCGGGGCGTTTTGCAAACCTTCGGCATGTAAAAAGATGCAAAACTTGAGTTTCGGGTCTGAATGCATTATTTCGGGGTACCCAAGTTGCGAAAACGGTTTCGCAACAAAAGCATTCATTCTACACCATTACACCTAAAACGATGTTCGGGAGTGTTTCTGAGCATTTCACAAACCATCGGCGTGTAAAAAGATGCAAAACTTGTGTTTGGGGCCTGAATGCGCTATTTCGGGGCTCCGAAGCTGCGATAATGGTTTCTCAACAAAAGCATCAATTCTACACCATTAGACCTTATACGATGTTTGGGAGTGTTTCTTAGCATTTCGCAAACCTTCGGGCTGTTAAAGATGCAAAACTTGTGTTTCGGGCATGAATGCACTATTTCGAGGTACCAAAATTGTGCAACTGGTTTTGCAACAAAATATTCTGCTCCATTAGATACAAAATGATGTTTGGGAGAGTTTCTGAGTATTTCATAAACTTTTGGTACGTAAAAAGATGCAAAACTTATGTTTGGCGCCTGAATACGCTACTTCGGGGAACCGAAACTGTGAAGATCGTTTCGCAACAAAAGCATCCATTATACACCATTAGACCTAAAACGATGTTTGGGAGTGTTTCTGAGCATTTCGCAAACCTTCGGCATGTAAAAAGATGCAAAACATGTGTTTGGGGTCTAAATGCGGTATTTCGAGGTACCGAAGCTGCGAAAATGGTTTCGCAACAAAAGCATCCATTCTACACCATTAGACCTAAAATGATGTTTCGGAGTGTTCCGGGGCATTTTGCAAACCTTGGACATGTAAAAAAATGCAAACCTTGAGTTTTGGGTCTGAATGCACTATTTCGGGGTACCGAAGTTGCAAAAATGGTTTTGTAACAAAAGCATCCATTCTACACCATTATTCCTAAAACGATGTTTCGGAGTGTTCCGGGGCATTTTGCAAACCTTCGACATGTAAAAAAAAGAAAAACTTGAGTTTTGGGTCTGAATGCACTATTTCGGGGTACCGAAGTTGCAAAAATGGTTTCATAACAAAAGCATCCATTCTACGCCATTATACCTAAAACGATGTTTGGGAGTGTTCCGGGGCATTTTGCAAACCTTCGGCATGTAAAAAGATGCAAAACTTGAGTTTCGGGTCTGAATGCATTATTTCGGGGTACCCAAGTTGCGAAAACGGTTTCGCAACAAAAGCATCCATTCTACACCATTATTCCTAAAACGATGTTTGGGAGTGTTCCGGGGCATTTTGCAAACCTTCGACATGTAAAAAAAAGCAAAACTTGAGTTTTGGGTCTGAATGCACTATTTCGGGGTACCGAAGTTGCAAAAATGGTTTCGTAACAAAAGCATCCATTCTACACCATTATACCTAAAACGATGTTTGGGAGTGTTCCGGGGCATTTGGCAAACCATCGACATGTAAAAAAAAAGCAAAACTTGAGTTTTGGGTCTGAATGCACTATTTCGGGGTACCGAAGTTGCAAAAATGGTTTCATAACAAAAGCATCCATTCTACACCATTATACCTAAAATGATGTTTGGCAGTGTTCCAGGGCATTTTGCAAACCTTCGACATGTAAAAAAAATGCAAAACTTGAGTTTTGGGTCTGAATGCACTATTTCGGGGTACCGAAGTTGCAAAAATGGTTTTGTAACAAAAGCATCCATTCTACACCATTACAAACGATGTTTGGGAGTGTTCCGGGGCATTTTGCAAACCTTCGACATGTAAAAAAAAAGCAAAACTTGAGTTTTGGGTCTGAATGCACTATTTCGGGGTACCGAAGTTGCAAAAATGGTTTCATAACAAAAGCATCCATTCTACACCATTATAGCTAAAATGATGTTTGGGAGTGTTCCGGGGCATTTTGCAAACCTTCGACATGTAAAAAAATTGGAAAACTTGAGTTTTGGGTCTGAATGCACTATTTCGGGGTACCGAAGTTGCAAAAATGGTTTCATAACAAAAGCATCCATTCTACGCCATTATACCTAAAACGATGTTTGGGAGTGTTCCGGGGCATTTTGCAAACCTTCGGCATGTAAAAAGATGCAAAACTTGAGTTTCGGGTCTGAATGCATTATTTCGGGGTACCCAAGTTGCGAAAACGGTTTCGCAACAAAAGAATTCATTTTACACCATTATACCTAAAACGATGTTTGGGAGTGTTCCGGGGCATTTTGCAAACCTGCGACATGTAAAAAAAAAGCAAAACTTGAGTTTTGGGTCTGAATGCACTATTTCGGGGTACCGAAGTTGCAAAAATGGTTTTGTAACAAAAGCATCCATTCTACACCATTATACCTAAAATGATGTTTGGGAGCGTTCCAGGGCATTTTGCAAACCTTCGACATGTAAAAAAAATGCAAAACTTGAGTTTTGGGTCTGAATGCAATATTTCGGGGTACCGAAGTTCAAAAAATGGTTTCGTAACAAAAGCATCCATTCTACACCATTATACCTAAAACGATGTTTGGGAGTGTTCCGGGGCATTTTGCAAACCTTCGGCATATAAAAAGATGTAGAACTTGAGTTTCGGGTCTGAATCCATTATTTCGGGGTATCCAAGTTGCGAAAACGGTTTCGCAACAAAAGCATTCATTCTACACCATTAGAACTAAAACGATGTTCGGGAGTGTTTCTGAGCATTTCACAAACCTTCGGCGTGTAAAAAGATGCAAAACTTGTGTTTGGGGCCTGAATGCGCTATTTAGGGGCTCCGAAGCTGCAATAATGGTTTCTCAACAAAAGCATCCATTCTACACCATTAGACCTTATATGATGTTTGGGAGTGTTTCTTAGCATTTCGCAAACCTTCGGGCTGTTTAAGGATGCAAAACTTGTGTTTCGGGCATGAATGCACTATTTCGAGGTACCAAAATTGTGCAACTGGTTTTGCAACAAAATATTCTACTCCATTAAATACAAAACGATGTTTGGGAGAGTTTCTGAGTATTTCATAAACTTTTGGTATGTAAAAAGATGCAAAACTTATGTTTGGCACCTGAATGCGCTACTTCGGGGAACCGAAGCTGCGAAGATGGTTTCGCAACAAAAGCATCCATTATACACCATTAGACCTAAAACGATGTTTGGGAGTGTTTCTGAGCATTTCGCAAACCTTCGGCATGTAAAAAGATGCGGTATTTCGATGCACCGAAGCTGCAAAAATGGTTTCGCAACAAAAGCATCCATTCTACACCATTAAACCTAAAATGATGTTTGGGAGTATTCCGGGGCATTTTGCAAACCTTCGACATGTAAAAAAATGCAAACCTTGAGTTTCGGGTCTGAATGCACTATTCCGGGGTACCGAAGTTGCAAAAATGGTTTCGTAACAAAAGCATCCATTCTACACCATTATACCTAAAACGATGTTTGGGAGTGTTCTGGGGCATTTTGCAAACCTTCGACATGTAAAAAAAAAAGCAAAACTTGAGTTTTGGGTCTGAATGCACTATTTCGGGGTACCGAAGTTGCAAAAATGGTTTCATAAAGAAAGCATCCATTCTACACCATTATACCTAAAATGATGTTTGGGAGTGTTCCGGGGCATTTTGCAAACCTTCGACATGTAAAAAAAATGCAAAACTTGAGTTTTGGGTCTGAATGCACTATTTCGGGGTACCGAAGTTGCAAAAATGGTTTCATAACAAAAGCATCCATTCTACACCATTATACCTAAAACGATGTTTGGGAGTGTTCTGGGGCATTTGGCAAACCTTCGACATGTAAAAAAAAGCAAAACTTGAGTTTTGGGTCTGAATGCACTATTTCGGGGTACCGAAGTTGCAAAAATGGTTTCGTAACAAAAGCATCCATTCTACACCATTATACCTAAAATGATGTTTGGCAGTGTTCCGGGGCATTTTGCAAACCTTCGACATGTAAAAAAAATGCAAAACTTGAGTTTCGGGTCTGAATGCACTATTTCGGGGTACCGAAGTTGCAAAAATGGTTTCGTAACAAAAGCATCCATTCTACACCATTATACCTAAAATGATGTTTGGGAGTGTTCCGGGGCATTTTGCAAACCTTCGACATGTAAAAAAAAGCAAAACTTGAGTTTTGGGTCTGAATGCACTATTTCGGGATACCGAAGTTGCAAAAATGGTTTCATAACAAAAGCATCCATTCTACACCATTATAGCTAAAATGATGTTTGGCAGTGTTCCGGGGCATTTTGCAAACATTCGACATGTAAAAAAAATGCAAAACTTGAGTTTCGGGTCTGAATGCACTATTTCGGGGTACCGAAGTTGCAAAAATGGTTTTGTAACAAAAGCATCCATTCTACACCATTATTCCAAAAACGATGTTTGGGAGTGTTCCGGGGCATTTTGCAAACCTTCGACATGTAAGAAAAATGCAAAACTTGAGTTTTGGGTCTGAATGCACTATTTCGGGGTACCGAAGTTGCAAAAATGGTTTCTTAACAAAAGCATCCATTCTACACCATTATAGCTAAAATGATGCTTGGGAGTGTTCCGGGGCATTTTGCAAACCTTCGACAAGTAAAAAAAATGCAAAACTTGAGTTTTGGGTCTGAATGCACTATTTTGGGGTACCGAAGTTGCAAAAATGGTTTCGTAACAAAAGCATCCATTCTACACCATTATATCTAAAATGATGTTTGGGAGTGTTCCGGGGCATTTTGCAAACCTTCGACATGTAAAAAAAAAGCAAAACTTGAGTTTGGGGTCTGAATGCACTATTTCGGGGTACCGAAGTTGCAAAAATGGTTTCGTAACAAAAGCATCCATTCTACACCATTATACCTAAAATGATGTTTGGGAGTGTTCCGGGGCATTTTGCAAACCTTCGACTTGTAAAAAGATGCAAAACTTGAGTTTCGGGCCTGAATGCATTATTTCGGGGTACCCAAGTTGCGTGGTTTCGCAACAAAAGCATTCATTTTACACCATTATACCTAAAACGATGTTTGGGAGTGTTCCGGGGCATTTTGCAAACCTTCGACATGTAAAAAAAAAGCAAAACTTGAGTTTTGGGTCTGAATGCACTGTTTCGGGGTACCGAAGTTGCAAAAATGGTTTTGTAACAAAAGCATCCATTCTACACCATTATACCTAAAATGATGTTTGGGAGTGTTCCAGGGCATTCAAAATATTCTACACCATTATACCTAAAATGATGTTTGGGAGAGTTTCTGAGTATTTCATAAACTTTTGGTATGTAAAAAAGCAAAACTTGAGTTTTGGGTCTGAATGCACTGTTTCGGGGTACCGAAGCTGCGAAGATGGTTTCGCGACAAAAGCATCCATTATACACCATTAGACCTAAAACGATGTTTGGGAGTGTTTCTGAGCATTTCGCAAACCTTCGGCATGTAAAAAGATGCAAAACATGTGTTTGGGGTGTGAATGTGGTATTTCGAGGCACCGAAGCTGCGAAAATGGTTTCGCAACAAAAGCATCCATTCTACACCATTAGACCTAAAATGATGTTTGGGAGAGTTCCGGGGCATTTTGCAAACCTTCGACAGGTAAAAAAAAAATGCAAACCTTGAGTTTCGGGTCTGAATGCACTATTTCGGAGTTCCGAAGTTGCGAAAACGGTTTCGCAACAAAAGCATCCATTCTACACCATTAGACCTAAAACGTTGTTTGGGAGTGTTCCGGACCATTTCGCAAACATTCAGAATATAAAATGATGCAAAACTTGTGTTTCATTCCTGAATGCGCTATTTCGAGGTACCAAAATTGTGAAACTGGTTTTGCAACAAAATATTCTGCTCCATCAAATAGAAAACGATGCTTGGGAGTGTTTCTGAGCATTTCACATACTTTCAGCATCTAAAAAGATGCAAAACTTGTGTTTGGTGCCTGAATGCGCTATTTCGGGGCACCGAGCTGCGAAGATGGTTTCACAACAAAAGCATCCATTCTACACCAGTAGACCTAAAGCGATGTTTGGGAGTGTTCTGGAGCATTTCACAAACCTTCAGCTTGAAAAAGATGTAAAACTTGTGTTTCGGGTCTGAATGCATTATTTCGAGGTACCGTAGCTGCAAAAATGGTTTCGTAACAAAAGCATCCATTCTACACCATTAGACATAAAACGATGTTTGGGAGTGTTCCGGGGCATTTTGCAAACCTTCGACATATAAAAAAATGCAAAACTTGAGTTTTGGGTCTGAATGCACTATTTCGGGGTACCGAAGTTGCAAAAATGGTTTCGTAACAAAAGCATCTATTCTACACCATTATACCTAAAACGATGTTTGGGAGTTATCCGGGGCATTTTGCAAACCTTCGGCTTGTAAAAAGATGCAAAACTTGAGTTTCGGGTCTGAAGGCATTATTGGGGTACCCAAGTTGCAAAAATGGTTTCACAACAAAATCATTCATTCTACACCATTAGACCTAAAATGATGTTCGGGAGTGTTTCTGAGCATTTCACAAACCATCGGCGTGTAAAAAGATGCAAAACTTGTGTTTGGGGCCTGAATGCGCTATTTCGGGGCTCCGATGCTGCTATAATGGTTTCTCAACAAAAGCATCCATTCTACACCATTAGACCTTAAACTATGTTTGGGAGTGTTTCCTAGCATTTCGCAAACCTTCGGCCTGTTAAAGGATGCAAAAGTTGTGTTTCGGGCATGAATGCACTATTTCGAGGTACCAAAATTGTGCAACTGGTGTTGCAACAAAATATTCTGCTCCATTAGATACAAAATGATGTTTGGGAGAGTTTCTGAGTATTGCATAAACTTTTGGTATGTAAAAAGATGCAAAACTTATGTTTGGTGCCTGAATGCGCTACTTCGGGGTACCGAAGCTGCGAAGATGGTTTCGCAACAAAAGCATCCATTATACACCATTAGACCTAAAACGATGTTTGGGAGTGTTTCTGAGCATTTCGCATACCTTCGGCATGTAAAAAGATGCAAAACATGTGTTTGGGGTGTGAATGCTGTATTTCGAGGCACCGAAGCTGCGAAAATGGTTTCGCAACAAAAGCATCCATTCTACACCATTATACCTTAAACTATGTTTGGGAGTGTTTCTTAGCATTTCGCAAACCTTCGGCCTGTTAAAGGATGCAAAACTTGTGTTTCGGGCATGAATGCACTATTTCGAGGTACCAAAATTGTGCAACTGGTTTTGCAACAAAATATTCTGCTCCATTAGATACAAAACGTTGTTTCGCAGAGTTTCTGAGTATTTCATAAACTTTTGGTAGTATGTAAAAAGATGCAAAACTTATGTTTGGCGCCTGAATGTGCTACTTCGGGGCACCGAAGCTGCGAAGATGGTTTCGCGACAAAAGCATCCATTATACACCATTAGACCTAAAACGATGTTTGGGAGTGTTTCTGAGCATTTCGCAAACCTTCGGCATGTAAAAAGATGCAAAACATGTGTTTGGGGTGTGAATGCGGTATTTCGAGGCACCGAAGCTGCGAAAATGGTTTCGCAACAAAAGCATCCATTCTACACCATTAGACCTAAAATGATGTTTGGGAGTGTTCCGCGGCATTTTGTAAACCTTCGACATGTAAAAAAAATGCAAACCTTGAGTTTCGGGTCTGAATGCACTATTTCAGAGTACCGAAGTTGCGAAAACAGTTTCGCAACAAAAGCATCCATTCTACACCATTAGACCTAAAACGATGTTTGGGAGTGTTCTGGAGCATTTCGCAAACATTCAGAATATAAAATGATGATAAACTTGTGTTTCATTCCTGAATCCGCTATTTCGAGGAACCAAAATTGTGAAACTTGTTTTGCAACAAAATATTCTGCTCCATCAGATAGAAAACGATGTTTGGGAGTGTTTCTGAGCATTTCACATACTTTCAGCATCTAAAAAGATGGTTTCACAACAAAAGCATCCATTCTATACCAGTAGACCTAAAGCGATGTTTGGGAGTGTTCTGGGGCATTTCACAAACCATCGGCATGAAAAAATGTAAAACTTGTATTTCGAGTCTGAATGCATTATTTCGGGGAACGTAGTTGCAAAAATGGTTTCGTAACAAAAGCATCCATTCTACACCATTAGACATAAAACGATGTTTGGGAGTGTTCCGGGGCATTTTGCAAACCTTCGACATGTAAAAAATGCAAAACATGAGTTTTGGGTCTGAATGCACTATTTCGGGGTACCGAAGTTGCAAAAATGGTTTCGTAACAAAAGCATCTATTCTACACCATTATACCAAAAACGATGTTTGGGAATTATCCGGGGTATTTTGCAAACCTTCGGCTTGTAAAAAGATGCAAAACTTGAGTTTCGGGTCTGAATGCATTATTGGGGTACCCAAGTTGCGAAAATGGTTTCGCAACAAAAGCATTCATTCTACACCATTAGACCTAAAATGATGTTCGGGAGTGTTTCTGAGCATTTCACAAACCATCGGCGTGTAAAAAGATGCAAAACTTGTGTTTGGGGCCCGAATGCGCTATTTCGGGGCTCCGATGCTGCTATAATGGTTTCTCAACAAAAGCATCCATTCTACACCATTAGACCTTAAACTATGTTTGGGAGTGTTTCTTAGCATTTCGCAAACCTTCAGCCTGTTAAAGGATGCAAAACTTGTGTTTCGGGCATGAATGCACTATTTCGAGGTACCAAAATTGTGCAACTGGTTTTGCAACAAAATATTCTGCTCCATTAGATACAAAATGATGTTTGGGAGAGTTTCTGAGTATTTCATAAACTTTTGGTATGGAAAAAGATGCAAAACTTATGTTTGGTGCCTAAATGCGCTACTTCGGGGTACCGAAGCTGCGAAGATGGTTTCGCAACAAAAGCATCCATCATACACCAGTAGACCTAAAACGATGTTTGGGAGTGTTTCTGAGCATTTCGCATACCTTCGGCATGTAAAAAGATGCAAAACATGTGTTTGGGGTGTGAATGCTGTATTTCGAGGCACCGAAGCTGCGAAAATGGTTTCGCAACAAAAGCATCCATTCTACACCATTAGACCTTAAACTATGTTTGGGAGTGTTTCTTAGCATTTCGCAAACCTTCGGCCTGTTAAAGGATGCAAAACTTGTGTTTCGGGCATGAATGCACTATTTCGAGGTACCAAAATTGTGCAACTGGTTTTGCAACAAAATATTCTGCTCCATTAGATACAAAACGTTGTTTGGGAGAGTTTCTGAGTATTTCATAAACTTTTGGTATGTAAAAAGATGCAAAACTTATGTTTGGCGCCTGAATGCGCTACTTCGGGGTACCGAAGCTGCGAAGATGGTTTCACAACAAAAGCATCCATTAGACACCATTAGACCTAAAACGATGTTTGGGAGTGTTTCTGAGCATTTCGCATACCTTCGGCATGTAAAAAGATGCAAAACATGTGTTTGGGGTGTGAATGCTGTATTTCGAGGCACCGAAGCTGCGAAAATGGTTTCGCAACAAAAGCATCCATTCTACACCATTAGACCTTAAACTATGTTTGGGAGTGTTTCTTAGCATTTCGCAAACCTTCGGCCTGTTAAAGGATGCAAAACTTGTGTTTCGGGCATGAATGCACTATTTCGAGGTACCAAAATTGTGCAACTGGTTTTGCAACAAAATATTCTGCTCCATTAGATACAAAACGTTGTTTGGGAGAGTTTCTGAGTATTTCATAAACTTTTGGTATGTAAAAAGATGCAAAACTTATGTTTGGCGCCTGAATGCGCTACTTCGGGGTACCGAAGCTGCGAAGATGGTTTCGCGACAAAAGCATCCATTATACACCATTAGACCCAAAACGATGTTTGGGAGTGTTCCGGGGCATTTTGCAAACCTTCGACATGTAAAAAATGCAAAACATGAGTTTTGGGTCTGAGTGCACTATTTCGGGGTACCGAAGTTGCAAAAATGGTTTCGTAACAAAAGTATCCATTCTACTCCATTATACCTAAAACGATGTTTGGGAGTGTTCCGGGGCATTTTGCAAACCTTCGGCATGTAAAAAGATGCAAAACTTGAGTTTCGGGTCTGAATGCATTATTTCGGGGTACCCAAGTTGCGAAAACAGTTTCGCAACAAAAGCATTCATTCTACACCATTAGACCTAAAACGATGTTCGGGAGTGTTTCTGAGCATTTCAGAAACTTCGGCTTGTAATAAGATGCAAAACTTGTGTTTGGGGCCTGAATGCGCTATTTCGGGGCTCCGAAGCTGCGATAATGGTTTCTCAACAAAAGCATCCATTCTACACCATTAGACCTTAAACGATGTTTGGGAGTGTTTCTTAGCATTTCGCAAACCTTCGGCCTGTTAAAGGATGCAAAACTTGTGTTTCGGGCATGAATGCACTATTTCGAGGTACCAAAATTGTGCAACTTTTTTTGCAACAAAATATTCTGCTCCATTAGATACAAAATGATGTTTGGGGCATTATGCAAACCTTGAGTTTCGGGTGTGAATGCACTATTTCGGAGTACCGAAGTTGCGAAAACGGTTTCGCAACAAAAGCATCCATTCTACACCATTAGACCTAAAACGATGTTTGGGAGTGTTCCGGAGCATTTCGCAAACATTCAGAATATAAAATGATGCAAAACTTGTGTTTCATTCCTGAATGCGCTATTTCGTGGTACCAAAATTGTGAAACTGGTTTTGCAACAAAATATTCTGCTCCATCAGATAGAAAACGATGCTTGGCAGTGTTTCTGAGCATTTCACATACTTTCAGCATCTAAAAAGATGCAAAACTTATGTTTGGTGCCTGAATGCGCTATTTCGGGGCACCGAGCTGCGAAGATGGTTTCACAACAAATGCATCCATTCTACACCAGTAGACCTAAAGCGATGTTTGGGAGTGTTCTGGAGCATTTCACAAACCTTCGGCTTGAAAAAGATGTAAAACTTGTGTTTCGGGTCTGAATGCATTATTTCGGGGTACCGTAGCTGCAAAAATGGTTTCGTAACAAAAGCATCCATTCTACACCATTAGACATAAAACGATGTTTGGGAGTGTTCCGGGGCATTTTGCAAACCTTCGACATATAAAAAAATGCAAAACTTGAGTTTTGGGTCTGAATGCACTATTTCGGGGTACCGAAGTTGCAAAAATGGTTTCGTAACAAAAGCATCTATTCTACACCATTATACCTAAAACGATGTTTGGGAGTTATCCGGGGAATTTTGCAAACCTTCGGCTTGTAAAAAGATGCAAACTTGAGTTTCGGGTCTGAATGCATTATTGGGGTACCCAAGTTGCGAAAACGGTTTCGCAACAAAAGCATTCATTCTACACCATTAGTCCTAAAATGATGTTCGGGAGTGTTTCTAAGCATTTCACAAACCATCGGCGTGTAAAAAGATGCAAAACTTGTGTTTGGGGCCTGAATGCGCTATTTTGGGGCTCCGATGCTGCTATAATGGTTTCTCAACAAAAGCATCCATTCTACACCATTAGACCTTAAACTATGTTTGGGAGTGTTTCTTAGCATTTCGCAAACCTTCGGCCTGTTAAAGGATGCAAAACTTGTGTTTCGGGCATGAATGCACTATTTCGAGGTACCAAAATTGTGCAACTTTTTTTGCAACAAAATATTCTGCTCCATTAGATACAAAATGTTATTTGGGAGAGTTTCTGAGTATTTCATAAACTTTTGGTATGTAAAAAGATGCAAAACTTATGTTTGGCGCCTGAATGCGCTACTTCGGGGTACCGAAGCTGCGAAGATGGTTTCGCGACAAAAGCATCCATTATACACCATTAGACCCAAAACGATGTTTGGGAGTGTTTCTGAGCATTTCGCAAACCTTCGGCATGTAAACAGATGCAAAACATGTGTTTGGGGTGTGAATGCGGTATTTCGAGGCACCGAAGCTGCGAAAATGGTTTCGCAACAAAAGCATCCATTCTACACCATTAGACCTAAAATGATGTTTGGGAGTGTTCCGGGGCATTTTGTAAACCTTCGACATGTAAAAAAAATGCAAACCTTGAGTTTCGGGTCTGAATGCACTATTTCAGAGTACCGAAGTTGCGAAAACAGTTTCGCAACAAAAGCATCCATTCTACACCATTAGACCTAAAACGATGTTTGGGAGTGTTCCGGAGCATTTCGCAAACATTCAGAATATAAAATGATGCAAAACTTGTGTTTCATTCCTGAATCCGCTATTTCGAGGAACCAAAATTGTGAAACTTGTTTTGCAACAAAATATTCTGCTCCATCAGATAGAAAACAATGTTTGGGAGTGTTTCTGAGCATTTCACATACTTTCAGCATCTAAAAAGATGCAAAACTTATGTTTGGTGCCTGAATGCGCTATTTGAGGGAACCAAGCTGCGAAGATGGTTTCACAACAAAAGCATCCATTCTATACCAGTAGACCTAAAGCGATGTTCGGGAGTGTTCTGGGGCATTTCACAAACCTTCGGCATGAAAAAGATGTAAAACTTGTGTTTCGAGTCTGAATGCATTATTTCGGGGAACGTAGTTGCAAAAATGGTTTCGTAACAAAAGCATCCATTCTACACCATTAGACGTAAAACGATGTTTGGGAGTGTTCCGGGGCATTTTGCAAACCTTCGACATGTAAAAAATGCAAAACATGAGTTTTGGGTCTGAGTGCACTATTTCGGGGTACCGAAGTTGCAAAAATGGTTTCGTAACAAAAGTATCCATTCTACTCCATTATACCTAAAACGATGTTTGGGAGTGTTCCGGGGCATTTTGCAAACCTTCGGCATGTAAAAAGATGCAAAACTTGAGTTTCGGGTCTGAATGCATTATTTCGGGGTACCCAAGTTGCGAAAACAGTTTCGCAACAAAAGCATTCATTCTACACCATTAGACCTAAAACGATGTTCGGGAGTGTTTCTGAGCATTTCAGAAACTTCGGCTTGTAATAAGATGCAAAACTTGTGTTTGGGGCCTGAATGCGCTATTTCGGGGCTCCGAAGCTGCGATAATGGTTTCTCAACAAAAGCATCCATTCTACACCATTAGACCTTAAACGATGTTTGGGAGTGTTTCTTAGCATTTCGCAAACCTTCGGCCTGTTAAAGGATGCAAAACTTGTGTTTCGGGCATGAATGCACTATTTCGAGGTACCAAAATTGTGCAACTTTTTTTGCAACAAAATATTCTGCTCCATTAGATACAAAATGATGTTTGGGAGAGTTTCTGAGTATTTCATAAACTTTTGGTATGTAAAAAGATGCAAAACTTATGTTTGGGCCTGAATGCTCTACTTCGGGGTACCGAAGCTGCGAAGATGGTTTCGCGACAAAAGCATCCATTATACACCATTAGCCTAAAACGATGTTTGGGAGTGTTTCTAAGCATTTCGCAAACCTTCGGCATGTAAAAAGATGCAAAACATGTGTTTGGGGTGTGAATGCGGTATTTCGAGGAACCAAAGCTGCGAAAATGGTTTCGCAACAAAAGCATCCACTCTACACCATTAGACCTAAAATGATGTTTGGGAGTGTTCCGGGGCATTTTGTAAACCTTCGACATGTAAAAAAAATGCAAACCTTGAGTTTCGGGTCTGAATGCACTATTTCGGAGTACCGAAGTTGCGAAAACGGTTTCGCAACAAAAGCATCCATTCTACACCATTAGACCTAAAACGATGTTTGGGAGTGTTCCGGAGCATTTCGCAAACATTCAGAATATAAAATGATGCAAAACTTGTGTTTCATTCCTGAATGCGCTATTTCGTGGTACCAAAATTGTGAAACTGGTTTTGCAACAAAATATTCTGCTCCATCAGATAGAAAACGATGCTTGGCAGTGTTTCTGAGCATTTCACATACTTTCAGCATCTAAAAAGATGCAAAACTTATGTTTGGTGCCTGAATGCGCTATTTCGGGGCACCGAGCTGCGAAGATGGTTTCACAACAAATGCATCCATTCTACACCAGTAGACCTAAAGCGATGTTTGGGAGTGTTCTGGAGCATTTCACAAACCTTCGGCTTGAAAAAGATGTAAAACTTGTGTTTCGGGTCTGAATGCATTATTTCGGGGTACCGTAGCTGCAAAAATGGTTTCGTAACAAAAGCATCCATTCTACACCATTAGACATAAAACGATGTTTGGGAGTGTTCCGGGGCATTTTGCAAACCTTCGACATATAAAAAAATGCAAAACTTGAGTTTTGGGTCTGAATGCACTATTTCGGGGTACTGAAGTTGCAAAAATGGTTTCGTAACAGAAGCATCTATTCTACACCATTATACCTAAAACGATGTTTGGGAGTTATCCGGGGCATTTTGCAAACCTTCGGCTTGTAAAAAAATGCAAACTTGAGTTTCGGGTCTGAATGCATTATTGGGGTACCCAAGTTGCGAAAACGGTTTCGCAACAAAAGCATTCATTCTACACCATTAGACCTAAAATGATGTTCGGGAGTGTTTCTAAGCATTTCACAAACCATCGGCGTGTAAAAAGATGCAAAACTTGTGTGTTGGGGCCTGAATGCGCTATTTTGGGGCTCCGATGCTGCTATAATGGTTTCTCAACAAAAGCATCCATTCTACACCATTAGACCTTAAACTATGTTTGGGAGTGTTTCTTAGCATTTCGCAAACCTTCGGCCTGTTAAAGGATGCAAAACTTGTGTTTCGGGCATGAATGCACTATTTCGAGGTACCAAAATTGTGCAACTGGTTTTGCAACAAAATATTCTGCTCCATTAGATACAAAACGTTGTTTGGGAGAGTTTCTGAGTATTTCATAAACTTTTGGTATGTAAAAAGATGCAAAACTAATGTTTGGCGCCTGAATGCGCTACTTCGGGGTACCGAAGCTGCGAAGATGGTTTCGCGACAAAAGCATCCATTATACACCATTAGACCCAAAACGATGTTTGGGAGTGTTTCTGAGCATTTCGCAAACCTTCGGCATGTAAACAGATGCAAAACATGTGTTTGGGGTGTGAATGCGGTATTTCGAGGCACCGAAGCTGCGAAAATGGTTTCGCAACAAAAGCATCCATTCTACACCATTAGACCTAAAATGATGTTTGGGAGCGTTCCGGGGCATTTTGTAAACCTTCGACATGTAAAAAAAATGAAAACCTTGAGTTTCGGGTCTGAATGCACTATTTCAGAGTACCGAAGTTGCGAAAACAGTTTCGCAACAAAAGCATCCATTCTACACCATTAGACCTAAAACGATGTTTGGGAGTGTTGCGGAGCATTTCGCAAACATTCAGAATATAAAATGATGCAAAACTTGTGCTTCATTCCTGAATCCGCTATTTCGAGGAACCAAAATTGTGAAACTTGTTTTGCAACAAAATATTCTGCTCCATCAGATAGAAAACGATGTTTGGGAGTGTTTCTGAGCATTTCACTTACTTTCAGCATCTAAAAAGATGCAAAACTTATGTTTGGTGCCTGAATGCGCTATTTCGGGGAACCAAGCTGCGAAGATGGTTTCACAACAAAAGCATCCATTCTATACCAGTAGACCTAAAGCGATGTTTGGGAGTGTTCTGGGGCATTTCACAAACCTTCGGCATGAAAAAGATGTAAAACTTGTGTTTCGAGTCTGAATGCATTATTTCGGGGAACGTAGTTGCAAAAATGGTTTCGTAACAAAAGCATCCATTCTACACCATTAGACATAAAACGATGTTTGGGAGTGTTCCGGGGCATTTTGCAAACCTTCGACATATAAAAAAATGCAAAAACTTGTGTTTGGGGCCTGAATGCGCTATTTTGGGGCTCCGATGCTGCTATAATGGTTTCTCAACAAAAGCATCCATTCTACACCATTAGACCTTAAACTATGTTTGGGAGTGTTTCTTAGCATTTCGCAAACCTTCGGCCTGTTAAAGGATGCAAAACTTGTGTTTCGGGTCTGAATGCATTATTTCAGGGTACCGTAGTTCCAAAAATGGTTTCACAACAAAAGCATCCATTCTACACCATTAGACATAAAACGATGTTTGGGAGTGTTCCGGGGCATTTTGCAAACCTTCGACATATAAAAAAATGCAAAACTTGAGTTTTGGGTCTGAATACACTATTTCGGGGTACCGACGTTGCAAAAATGGTTTCGTAACAAAAGCATCTATTCTACACCATTATACCTAAAATGATGTTTGGGAGTTATCCGGGGCATTTTGCAAACCTTCGGCTTGTAAAAAGATGCAAACTTGAGTTTCGGGTCTGAATGCATTATTGGGGTACCCAAGTTGCGAAAACGGTTTCGCAACAAAAGCATTCATTCTACACCATTAGACCTAAAATGATGTTCGGGAGTGTTTCTAAGCATTTCACAAACCATCAGCGTGTAAAAAGATGCAAAACTTGTGTTTGGGGCCTGAATGCGCTATTTTGGGGCTCCGATGCTGCTATAATGGTTTCTCAACAAAAGCATCCATTCTACACCATTAGACCTTAAACTATGTTTGGGAGTGTTTCTTAGCATTTCGCAAACCTTCGGCCTGTTAAAGGATGCAAAACTTGTGTTTCGGGTCTGAATGCATTATTTCAGGGTACCGTAGTTCCAAAAATGGTTTCGTAACAAAAGCATCCATTCTACACCATTAGACATAAAACGATGTTTGGGAGTGTTCCGGGGCATTTTGCAAACCTTCGACATGTAAAAAAAATGCAAAACTTGAGTTTCGGGTCTGAATGCACTGTTTCGGGGTACTGAAGTTGTAAAAATAGTTTCGAAACAAAAGCATCCATTCTACACCATTATACCAAAAATGATGTTTGGGAGAGTTTCGGGGCATTTTACAAACCTTCGGCATGTTAAAAGATGCAAAACTTGAGTTTCGGGTCTGAATGCATTATTTTTGTGAAAACGGTTTCGCAACAAAAGCATTCATTCTACACCATTAGACCTAAAACGATGTTTGGGAGTGTTTTTGAGCATTTCGCAAACCTTCGGCATGTAAAAAGATGCAAAACATGTGTTTGAGGTGTGAATGCGGTATTTCAAGGCACCGAAGCTGCGAAAATGGTTTCGCAACAAAAGCATCCGTTCTACACCATTAGACCTAAAATGATGTTTGGGAGTGTTCCGCGGCATTTTGCAAACCTTCGACATGTAAAAAAATGCAAACCTTGAGTTTCGGGTCTGAATGCACTATTTTGGGGTACCGAAGTTGCGAAAACGGTTTCGCAACAAAAGCATCCATTCTACACCATTAGACCTAAAACGATGTTTGGGAGTGTTCCGGAGCATTTCGCAAACATTCAGAATATAAAATGATGCAAAACTTGTGTTTCATTCCTGAATGCGCTATTTCGAGGTACCAAAATTGTGAAACTGGTTTTGCAACAAAATATTCTGCTCCATCAGATAGAAAACGATGTTTGGGAGTGTTTCTGAGCATTTCACATACTTTCAGCATCTAAAAAGATGCAAAACTTATGTTTGGTGCCTGAATGCGCTATTTCGGCGCACCGAGCTGCGAAGATGGTTTCACAACAAAATCATCCATTCTACACCAGTAGACCTAAAGCGATGTTTGGGAGTGTTCTAGAGCATTTCACAAACCTTCGGCATGTAAAAAGTTGTAAAACTTGTGTTTCGGGTCTGAATGCATTATTTCGGGGTACCGTAGTTGCAAAAATGGTTTCGTAACAAAAGCATCCATTCTACACCATTAGACATAAAATGATGTTTGGGAGTGTTCCGGGGTATTTTGCAAACCTTCGGCATGTAAAAAGATGCAAAACATGTGTTTGGGGTGTGAATGCGTTATTTCAAGGCACCGAAGCTGCGAAAATGGTTTGGCAACAAAAGCATCCATTCTACACCATTAGGCCTAAAATGATGTTTGGGAGTGTTCCGGGGAATTTTGCAAACCTTCGACACGTAAAAAAAATGCAAACCTTGAGTTTCGGGTGTGAATGCACTATTTCGGAGTACCGAAGTTGCGGAAACGGTTTCGCAACAAAAGCATCCATTCTACACCATTAGACCTAAAACGATGTTTGGGAGTGTTCCGGAGCATTTCGCAAACATTCAGAATATAAAATGATGCAAAACTTGTGTTTCATTCCTGAATGCGCTATTTCGAGGTACCAAAATTGTGAAACTGGTTTTGCAACAAAATATTCTGCTCCATCAGATAGAAAACGATGTTTGGGAGTGTTTCTGAGCATTTCACATACTTTCAGCATCTAAAAAGATGCAAAACTTATGTTTGGTGCCTGAATGCGCTATTTCGGCGCACCGAGCTGCGAAGATGGTTTCACAACAAAATCATCCATTCTACACCAGTAGACCTAAAGCGATGTTTGGGAGTGTTCTAGAGCATTTCACAAACCTTCGGCATGTAAAAAGTTGTAAAACTTGTGTTTCGGGTCTGAATGCATTATTTCGGGGTACCGTAGTTGCAAAAATGGTTTCGTAACAAAAGCATCCATTCTACACCATTAGACATAAAATGATGTTTGGGAGTGTTCCGGGGCATTTTGCAAACCTTCGACATGTAAAAAAAATGCAAAACTTGAGTTTCAGGTCTGAATGCACTATTTCGGGGTACCAAAGTTGCAAACATAGTTTCGTAACAAAATCATTCATTCTACACAATTATACCTAAAACGATGTTTGGAAGTGTTCCAGGGCATTTTGCAAACCTTCGACATGTAAAAAGATGCAAAACTTGAGTTTCGGGTCTGAATGCATTATTTTTGCGAAAACAGTTTCGCAACAAAAGCATTCATTCTACACCATTAGACCTAAAATGATGTTCGGGAGTGTTTCTGAGCATTTCACAAACCTTCGGCGTGTAAAAAGATGCAAAACTTGTGTTTGGGGCCTGAATGCGCTATTTCGGGGCTCCGAAGCTGTGATAATGGTTTCTCAACAAAAGCATCCATTCTACACCATTAGACCTTAAACGATGTTTGGGAGTGTTTCTTAGCATTTCGCAAACCTTCGTCCTGTTAAAGGATGCAAAACTTGTGTTTCGGGCATGAATGCACTATTTCGAGGTACCAAAATTGTGCAACTGGTTTTGCAACAAAATATTCTGCTCCATTAGATACAAAACGATGTTTGGGAGAGTTTCTGAGTATTTCATAAACTTTTGGTATGTAAAAAGATGCAAAACTTATGTTTGGCGCCAGAATGCGCTACTTCGGGGTACCGAAGCTGCGAAGATGGTTTCACAACAAAAGCATCCATTAGACACCATTAGACCTAAAACGATGTTTGGGAGTGTTTCTGAGCATTTCGCAAACCTTCGGCATGTAAAAAGATGCAAAACATGTGTTTGGGGTGTGAATGCGTTATTTCAAGGCACCGAAGCTGCGAAAATGGTTTCGCAACAAAAGCATCCATTCTACACCATTAGGCCTAAAATGATGTTTAGGAGTGTTCCGGGGAATTTTGCAAACCTTCGACACGTAAAAAAAATGCAAACCTTGAGTTTCGGGTGTGAATGCACTATTTCGGAGTACCGAAGTTGCGGAAACGGTTTCGCAACAAAAGCATCCATTCTACACCATTAGACCTAAAACGATGTTTGGGAGTGTTCCGGAGCATTTCGCAAACTTTCAGAATATAAAATGATGCAAAACTTGTGTTTCATTCCTGAATGCGCTATTTCGAGGTACCAAAATTGTGAAACTGGTTTTGCAACAAAATATTCTGCTCCATCAGATAGAAAACGATGTTTGGGAGTGTTTCTGAGCATTTCACATACTTTCAGCATCTAAAAAGATGCAAAACTTATGTTTGGTGCCTGAATGCGCTATTTCGGCGCACCGAGCTGCGAAGATGGTTTCACAACAAAATCATCCATTCTACACCAGTAGACCTAAAGCGATGTTTGGGAGTGTTCTAGAGCATTTCACAAACCTTCGGCATGTAAAAAGTTGTAAAACTTGTGTTTCGGGTCTGAATGCATTATTTCGGGGTACCGTAGTTGCAAAAATGGTTTCGTAACAAAAGCATCCATTCTACACCATTAGACATAAAATGATGTTTGGGAGTGTTCCGGGGCATTTTGCAAACCTTCGACATGTAAAAAAAAGCAAAACATGTGTTTGGGGTGTGAATGCGTTATTTCAAGGCACCGAAGCTGCGAAAATGGTTTCGCAACAAAAGCATCCATTCTACACCATTAGGCCTAAAATGATGTTTAGGAGTGTTCCGGGGAATTTTGCAAACCTTCGACACGTAAAAAAAATGCAAACCTTGAGTTTCGGGTGTGAATGCACTATTTCGGAGTTCCGAAGTTGCGGAAACGGTTTCGCAACAAAAGCATCCATTCTACACCATTAGACCTAAAACGATGTTTGGGAGTGTTCCGGAGCATTTCGCAAACTTTCAGAATATAAAATGATGCAAAACTTGTGTTTCATTCCTGAATGCGCTATTTCGAGGTACCAAAATTGTGAAACTGGTTTTGCAACAAAATATTCTGCTCCATCAGATAGAAAATGATGTTTGGGAGTGTTTCTGAGCATTTCACATACTTTCAGCATCTAAAAAGATGCAAAACTTATGTTTGGTGCCTGAATGCGCTATTTCGACACACCGAGCTGCGAAGATGGTTTCACAACAAAATCATCCATTCTACACCAGTAGACCTAAAGCGATGTTTGGGAGTGTTCTAGAGCATTTCACAAACCTTCGGCATGTAAAAAGTTGTAAAACTTGTGTTTCGGGTCTGAATGCATTATTTCGGGGTACCGTAGTTGCAAAAATGGTTTCGTAACAAAAGCATCCATTCTACACCATTAGACATAAAACGATGTTTGGGAGTGTTCCGGGGCATTTTGCAAACCTTCGACATGTAAAAAAAATGCAAAACTTGAGTTTCAGGTCTGAATGCACTATTTCGGGTTACCAAAGTTGCAAACATAGTTTCGTAACAAAAGCATTCATTCTACACAATTATACCTAAAACGATGTTTGGGAGTGTTCCAGGGCATTTTGCAAACCTTCGACATGTAAAAAGATGCAAAACTTGAGTTTCGGGTCTGAATGCATTATTTTTGCGAAAACAGTTTCGCAACAAAAGCATTCATTCTACACCATTAGACCTAAAATGATGTTCGGGAGTGTTTCTGAGCATTTCACAAACCTTCGGCATGTAAAAAGATGCAAAACTTGTGTTTGGGGCCTGAATGCGCTATTTCGGGGCTCCGAAGCTGTGATAATGGTTTCTCAACAAAAGCATCCATTCTACACCATTAGACCTTAAACGATGTTTGGGAGTGTTTCTTAGCATTTCGCAAACCTTCGTCCTGTTAAAGGATGCAAAACTTGTGTTTCGGGCATGAATGCACTATTTCGAGGTACCAAAATTGTGCAACTGGTTTTGCAACAAAATATTCTGCTCCATTAGATACAAAACGATGTTTGGGAGAGTTTCTGAGTATTTCATAAACTTTTGGTATGTAAAAAGATGCAAAACTTTTGTTTGGCGCCTGAATGCGCTACTTCGGGGTACCGAAGCTGCGAAGATGGTTTCACAACAAAAGCATCCATTAGACACCATTAGACCTAAAACGATGTTTGGGAGTGTTTCTGAGCATTTCGCAAACCTTCGGCATGTAAAAAGATGCAAAACATGTGTTTGAGGTGTGAATGCGGTATTTCAAGGCACCGAAGCTGTGAAAATGGTTTCGCAACAAAAGCATCCATTCTACACCATTATACCTAAAATGACGTTTGGGAGTGTTCCGGGGCATTTTGCAAACCTTCGACACGTAAAAAAAATGCAAACCTTGAGTTTCGGGTGTGAATGCACTATTTCGGAGTTCCGAAGTTGCGAAAACGGTTTCGCAACAAAAGCATCCATTCTACACCATTAGACCTAAAACGATGTTTGGGAGTGTTCCGGAGCATTTCGCAAACATTCAGAATATAAAATGATGCAAAACTTGTGTTTCATTCCTGAATGCGCTATTTTGAGGTACCAAAATTTTGAAACTGGTTTTGCAACAAAATATTCTGCTCCATCAGATAGAAAACGATGTTTGGGAGTGTTTCTGAGCATTTCACATACTTTCAGCATCTAAAAAGATGCAAAACTTATGTTTGGTGCCTGAATGCGCTATTTCGGGGCACCGAGCTGCGAAGATGGTTTCACAACAAAAGCATCCATTCTACACCAGTAGACCTAAAGATATGTTTGGGAGTGTTCTGGAGCATTTCACAAACCTTCGGCATGTAAAAAGTTGTAAAACTTGTGTTTCGGGTCTGAATGCATTATTTCGGGGTACCGTAGTTGCAAAAATGGTTTCGTAACAAAAGCATCCATTCTACACCATTAGACATAAAACGATGTTTGGGTGTGTTCCGGGGCATTTTGCAAACCTTCGACATGTAAAAAAATGCAAAACTTGAGTTTTGGGTCTGAATGCACTATTTCGGGGTACCGAAGTTGCAAAAATGATTTCGTAACAAAAGCATCCATTCTACACCATTATACCTAAAATGATGTTTGGGAGTGTTCCGGGGCATTTTGCAAACCTTTGACAAGTAAAAAAAATGCAAAACTTGAGTTTCGGGTCTGAATGCACTATTTCGGAGTACCGAAGTTGCGAAAACAGTTTCGCAACAAAAGCATCCATTCTACACCATTAGACCTAAAACGATGTTTGGGAGTGTTCCGGAGCATTTCGCAAACATTCAGAATATAAAATGATGCAAAACTTGTGTTTCATTCCTGAATGCGCTATTTCGAGGTACCAAAATTGTGAAACTGGTTTTGCAACAAAATATTCTGCTCCATCAGATAGAAAACGATGTTTGGGAGTGTTTCTGAGCATTTCACATACTTTCAGCATCTAAAAAGATGCAAAACTTATGTTTGGTGCCTGAATGCGCTATTTCGGGGCACCGAGCTGCGAAGATGGTTTCACAACAAAAGCATCCATTCTACACCAGTAGACCTAAAGCGATGTTTGGGAGTGTTCTGGAGCATTTCACAAACCTTCGGCATGTAAAAAGATGTAAAACTTGTGTTTCGGGTCTGAATGCATTATTTCGGGGTACCGTAGTTGCAAAAATGGTTTCGTAACAAAAGCATCCATTGTACACCATTAGACATAAAACGATGTTTGGCAGTGTTCCGGGGCATTTTGCAAACCTTCGACATGTAAAAAAAATGCAAAACTTGAGTTTCGGGTCTGAATGCACTATTTCGGGGTACCGAATTTGCAAAAATAGTTTCGTAACAAAAGCATCCATTCTACACCATTATACCAAAAACGATGTTTGGGAGTGTTCCGGGGCATTTTGCAAACCTTCGGCATGTAAAAAGATGCAAAACTTGAGTTTCGGGTCTGAATGCATTATTTCGGGGTACTCAAGTTGCGAAAACAGTTTTGCAACAAAAGCATTCATTCTACACCATTAGACCTAAAATGATGTTCGGGAGTGTTTCTGAGCATTTCACAAACCTTCGGCGTGTAATAAGATGCAAAACTTGTGTTTGGGGCCTGAATGCGCTATTCCGGGGCTCCGAAGCTGCGATAATGGTTTCTCAACAAAAGTATCCATTCTACACCATTAGACCTTAAATGATGTTTGGGAGTGTTTCTTAGCATTTCGCAAACCTTCGGCCTGTTAAAGGATGCAAAACTTTTGTTTCGGGCATGAATGCACTATTTCGAGGTACCAAAATTGTGCAACTAGTTTTGCAACAAAATATTCTGCTCCATTAGATACAAAACGATGTTTGGGAGAGTTTCTGAGTATTTCATAAACTTTTGGTATGTAAAAAGATGCAAAACTTATGTTTGGCGCCTGAATGCTCTACTTCGGGGTACTGAAGCTGCGAAAATGGTTTCGCAACAAAAGCATCCATTATACACCATTAGACCTAAAACGATGTTGGGGAGTGTTTCTGAGCATTTCGCAAACCTTCGGCATGTCAAAAGATGCAAAACATGTGTTTGGGGAGTGAATGCGGTATTTCGAGGCACCGAAGCTGCGAAAATGGTTTCGCGACAAAAGCATCCATTCTACACCATTAGACCTAAAATAATGTTTGCGAGTGTTCCGGGGCATTTTGCAGACCTTCGACAAGTAAAAAAATGCAAACCTTGAGTTTCGGGTCTGAATGCACTATTTCGAAGTACCGAAGTTGCGAAAACGGTTTCGCAACACAAGCATCCATTCTACACCATTAGACCTAAATCGATGTTTGGGAGTGTTCCGGAGCATTTCGCAAACATTCAGAATATAAAATGATGCAAAACTTGTGTTTCATTCCTGAATGCGCTATTTCGAGGTACCAAAATTGTGAAACTGGTTTTGCAACAAAATATTCTGCTCCATCAGATAGAAAACGATGTTTGGGAGTGTTTCTGAGCATTTCACATACTTTCAGCATCTAAAAAGATGCAAAACTTATGTTTGGTGCCTGAATGCGCTATTTCGGGGCACCGAGCTGCGAAGATGGTTTCACAACAAAAGCATCCATTCTACACCAGTAGACCTAATGCGATGTTTGGGAGTGTTCTGGAGCATTTCACAAACCTTCGGCATGTAAAAAGATGTAAAACATGTGTTTCGGGTCTGAATGCATTATTTCGGGGTACCGTAGTTGGAAAAATGGTTTCGTAACAAAAGCATCCATTCTACACCATTAGACATAAAACGATGTTTGGGAGTGTTCCGGGGCATTTTGCAAACCTTCGACATATAAAAAAAATGCAAAACTTGAGTTTTGGGTCTGAATGCACTATTTCGGGGTACCGAAGTTGCAAAAATGATTTCGTAACAAAAGCATCCATTCTACACCATTATACCTAAAACGATGTTTGGGAGTGTTCCGGGCATTTTGCAAACCTTCGGCATGTAAAAAGATGCAAAACTTGAGTTTCGGGTCTGACTGCATTATTTCGGGGTACTCAAGTTGCAAAAACGGTTTTGCAACAAAAGCATTCATTCTACACCATTAGACCTAAAAGATGTTCGGGAGTGTTTCTGAGCATTTCACAAACCTTCGGCGTGTAATAAGATGCAAAACTTGTGTTTGGGGCCTGAATGCGCTATTTCGGGGCTCCGAAGCTGATAGAGGCGAAGTGCCTGATCTTTCGGTGAGTGGAGATAACTTCGATCTGGTGGGAGGCGACCCTCATGATCCGACTACGACGAGCGAGACTCGAAGCGCCAATGCAATCGCTGAACCAACTCCCGATGGTTACCGACCTTGCTAGCGTAAAATCAGCCTGATCACGAAGATCAATTCCTGTACGCAATCGAAAAACGAACAAGAATCTGAGGCGAGCAATCTTAATATCACTCGAAGGTGGAGTTCTGAATCACAGAGGACAGCACTGATTTGTGCGTGTTCTGGAGTAGCTAAAGCTAGACGTAAAACAAAACTCAAGTCTGAAAGTAAAAGAGGGGTCTATCTAAATAGAGGGGAGAAGGGGGCGTAGCCCCTAGCACCCTCGGGGGAAGGGCGCGCGGCGTCTCGCGAGGGGGAGGGTGCGCGGCTCCCTCTCCTGGCGCCCAACCCTAGGAGCCCCTCCTGGGCCGTCCTGTTGGGCCGTCTTCTATGCATCTTGGGCCTTCGTTCTTCAACAGCAAGACGTAGTTTAATTCCCTCGCACGAGCCCGAGTAATTGGCCCAACTGGTGACGCCTGACGTAGTGGAACATCTTGGTGTGGCGCCTGAGCTTCTGGAGATGGCGCCTAAGCGTCTGGAGACGCAGCTGACCATACACAATCTGAAAAGGACTCATCTTTGTAGAAGAATGTGTTGCATGATTATAAGCAAACTCAACATGAGGCAAACAATCTTCCCAACGTTTCAAATTTTTATCTAGAACAGCCCTAAGCATGGTTGACAAAGTCCTATTAACCACCTCAGTTTGCCCATCAGTCTGAGGCTGACAAGTTGTACTAAACAGCAATTTAGTTCCCAACTTATTCCAAAGTGATCTCCAAAAATGACTGAGAAACTTAGCATCACGATCAGAGACTATTGTATTTGGAATACCATGCAAATGAATAATCTCTCTAAAGAACAAATCAGCAACACTGCTAGCATCATCAGTCTTATGACAAGGTATGAAATGAGCCATTTTGGAGAAACGATCAACAACCACAAAAATGCTATCCCTCCCCTTCTTAGTTCTAGGCAATCCCAAAACAAAATCCATCGAAATATCAAGCCAAGGAGAAGTAGGGACAGGCAAAGGCATATACAAACCATGGTTGCTCAAACGTGACTTAGCTTTCTGACAAGTAGTGCAACGTGCAATAATGCGCTCAACATCTTTGCGCATCCGGGGCCAAAAGAAGTGGGCAGCCAGCACCTTATGCGTCTTGTAAACGCCAAAGTGCCCCATGAGACCGCCTCCATGCGCTTCCTGCAACAACAACAGATGAACCGAACTAGCTGGAACACACAGCTTGTTAGCGCGAAACAGGAACCCGTCCTGCAAGTGAAATTTGCCCCGTGGTTTCCCATTAACACAATGAGCGAAAACATCTTTGAAATCAGCGTCGTCCACATATAAATCTTTCACAGTTTGCAAGCCAAAAATTTTAAAATCTAACTGTGACAGCATAGTATAACGACGAGACAAAGCATCAGCGATAACATTATCCTTCCCATTCTTGTGTTTTATAATGTAAGGAAAGGACTCAATAAATTCGACCCATTTAGCATGACGACGGTTCAGATTTGTTTGGGTACGAATATGTTTCAAAGCCTCATGATCAGAATGAATTATAAACTCACGATGCCAAAGATAGTGCTGCCATGTTTGCAACGTTTGCACTAAAGCATAAAGTTCCTTATCATAAGTTGAGTATTTCAAGCTAGCACCACTTAATTTCTCGCTAAAGTAAGCAACCGGTTTACCTTCTTGTAACAAAACAGCACCTAGCCCAATACCACTAGCATCGCATTCAAGCTCAAACACTTTAGTAAAATCAGGCAACTGCAAGAGAGGAGCGTGGGTTAACTTATCTTTCAATGTGTTGAACGCTACCTCCTATGCATCACTCCAAGCAAAAGGTACATCTTTCTTTGTAAGCTCATGTAGAGGTGATGCAATGGTGCTAAAATCACGGACAAAACGGCGGTAGAAACCTGCAAGACCAAGGAAACTCCGAATCTGTGTAACCGTCGTCGGTGTAGGCCACTCCCGAATGGCATCAATCTTGCTGCTGTCCACCTCAATACCCTGTGGGGTAACAACATAACCAAGAAACGAGACACGTTGTGTGTAGAAGATGCATTTTTCAATGTTGGCAAATAAATGGGCAGCTCTCAACGCGTCAAAAACAGCACTCAAATGTTCTAAATGCTCTGCCATAGACTTGCTGTAAATCAAGATATCATCAAAATAGACAACGACAAACAATCCTATGAAGGGCCTCAGAACTTCATTCATCAAGCGCATAAAAGTGCTGGGAGCATTAGTCAAACCAAACGGCATAACCAACCATTCATATAAGCCAAATTTTGTTTTAAAAGTTGTTTTCCATTCATCTCCCAATTTCATTCTAATCTGGTGGTAACCACTACGCAAATCAATCTTAGTAAAAAGAATGGCACCACTAAGCTCATCTAGCATATCATCAATGCGTGGTATAGGGTATCGATAACGAATGGTTATGTTATTAATAGCACGACAGTCTACACACATACGCCATGAACCATCTTTCTTAGGAACAAGTAACACAGGAACCGAGCAAGGGCTAAGAGACTCACGAATGTAACCCTTATCAAGTAACGCCTGCACCTGGCGCTGAATCTCTTTTGTCTCATCCGGGTTTGTACGGTACGGGGCGCGGTTTGGAAGCTGGGCGCCGGGAATGAGGTCGATCTGGTGCTCAATGCCACGAAGCGGTGGGAGACCCGGTGGCAAGTCTTTGGGAAAGACATCAGCATACTCCTGCAAAAGGTTAGCAACCGCAGGCAGAATATCCAAAGATGGTGCATCATCAAGGTAAACAAGCACACTAGAGCATACAAGTGCATAGCATGGCAAAGGAGCATCTCGAATATCATCGAAATCAGCACGTGTAGCAAGTAAAACAGGAGCATTCAACTTAATTTCAGATTTATCAGAAGTGGATGGTGATGGTTCCTATTCTTTAGCAATTTTAACAGCTCTAGCAAGATCATCTTTAACAATTTGTTCAGGTGTCATAGGATGTATAATTATTTTCTGACCCTTAAACATGAGAGAATAATGATTCGAACGACCATGATGCAAGCTATCAGTATCATATTGCCAAGGTCTACCAAGTAACAAAGAGCATGCTTCCATAGGAACAACATCACAATCAACATAATCAGAGTAAGCACCTATAGAAAAAGGAACACGCACCGATCGTGATACTCTAATTTTGCCACCATCATTAAGCCATTGAATGTGATATGGGTTTGAATGCTTACGAGTGGGTAATGACAACTTCTCGACTAGCATAGTACTCGCCAAATTGTTGCAGCTACCGCTGTCGATGATGATGCGAATCGACCACTCCTGCACAACACCCTTCGTATGGAACAGAGTGTGTCGCTGATTCTTCTCGGCTGGGGCGACCTGTGTACTAAGAACACGCTGCACAACAAGACTCTCGTACCTATCGGCGTCCCCCGAATTGACATGTATGTCCGTCTTAGCTGCATTGTCAGTGGCAAGCAAAGTATGTTCAAGTTCTTCTGAATCACTAGCTGAAGAGTACTCACCATTGTCACGAATGAGTAATGTGCGCCTGTTCGGACAGTCCCGAGCCACGTGGCCACGTCCGCTGCAACGAAAACACGTGATATCCCGTGTACGACCTGTGGTGGATGCTGCGCCTGTGGATGGAGTGGTGCCTGTGGCTGGGGCGGCTCCTGCCGGCGTAGCTGTCCTCTCACGCGGTGTAGGTGTGGATGGCGCAGGGAGAGCAGGTGCTGAACTGGACGACGAGTTTCTACCTGCAAAAGTGTTAGAATATGTCCTCGAGCGGCATCCCTGCACTTCGCGTTCAGCTTTGCAAGCAAACTCAAATAATTGGGTCATGTCAGCATATTCTTTATAATCAAGGATGTCCTGAATTTCGCGGTTCAAACCACCACGAAAGCGTGCCATTGCAGCGTCGGGTTCCTCCAATATACCACAATGAATCATACCTTTTTGCAACTCCTGGTAGTAGTCCTCAACAGACTGAGAACATTGCTGAAATCGCTGCATTTTGTTAAGCAAATCACGAGCATAAAAGGATGGCACAAAGCGATGTCGCATAGCAGTTTTTAATTGCTCCCAAGTGGTCGGAACAGCAGTAGGATTTTTATTTTTATACTCACGCCACCAAATTAAAGCAAAATCAGTAAATTCACTAATGGCAGCCTTAACTTGAGAGCTACCAGCAATATCATGACATGAAAATTTTTGTTCAACTTCTAACTCCCAATCAAGATATGCAGCAGGATCATATTTGCCATTAAAGGGTGGAATTTTAAATTTGATTTTAGAGAAGGAATCGTTACCAGCGGGGCGGCGTGGTACACGGCGGGCTTTGCCTCGGCGGTCAGCATCCTCCTGCTCATCGTCACCCACACATCCTTGGGCCACCAAATCAGTGACCACCGTGTTCAATGCATCGAGTCGTGACATGATGGCGTCGAGCGTCGTCTTGGTGGCTGTCTGCGCGAGATCAAGCTGGTCGAACCGCCCGTTGGCCGCAGTAACCATGGAATCCATCCGCTCGTGGATCGTCTTGATGTCTGTGACAAGGCCATCAATCTCAGCCCGCATGTCCTGCAGCTGTTTCTTGTCGTCGTCGCCTGCCATGGTTAGCGCAAACACGAAACAAAACGGACGCCAACACAGGGGTGGAACAGCTCAAAAAGGCACTCAAACTAATGCTGTTATCAAATTCTTATCTGTTCTTACCACGCACACAGGGGCGACCTGCAACCAACCGGTGGAACTCGCGAAAGACTGGAGGAGCGATTGTCTGGAGAAACAAAATCTGCTCGTCGTAGAAATATGTGGAGTTCTGGGTAGGCTGCACTCAAGTCAAGGATTAGCACACTCAAACAATAATGCAAAGTTGAATTATAGTGCTAAACACGAAACAAATGCTGCTGGCAACAAGTGAAATCAAAAAGACAACAAGTAAGGTGGAGAGGGTGTAGCAAATTGCTGTTTTTTTTGCTTCTGTTTTTTTTGGCAGGAGTCCTCAAAACTGATAATATGAACATAGAGGATCTCCAATAGCAAATTACCACACACACACACTCTCTCTCTCTCTCTCTAGAGTAAGGCCAAACTCAGAATATGGTACTGGAAAAGAGAGAGGAGATGGCTCGGTGTGGGGGTACGCAGCACAATCAAGGAGAGATAGCTACCAGGGCATGCACGGTGCAGCCCAGGAGGCTTGCGAGCCAGGGGAAACTGTGGCGCAAAACTCCTTCACCGAGACGAATCGGTTCCCGTTTCCCACTTGGACTGTGTGGCGGTCTCTCTTTTTTTTTAGAATCTTTTTTTTCCTTTTGTTTGATTGCTTTCCTTTTTTTTCCTTTTT
The DNA here is from genome assembly GCA_036936925.1 of Cenchrus fungigraminus. NCBI lineage: Eukaryota > Viridiplantae > Streptophyta > Magnoliopsida > Poales > Poaceae > Cenchrus > Cenchrus fungigraminus. The sequence goes on along the minus strand of CM072779.1, from coordinate 84,200,653 downwards.
TTTCTTTCCTTTTTTTTGACCTACCGCACCACGGAACAGGGACGGGGCGACCGAGAGGCGGCTGCGCGACGGGTGTGCGCGCGAGGAGGAGTGCGGTGAGGTGGTGGATGGATGAGCAGCGGAGAGAAACGGCAACGAACTAGGGTTAGAAGAAAAGAAGGAACAAAAGGTAGAAAACACAAGTAACCAGCAACAATTGAACGCGTAAGCACACAAATTCAACAAAGACACTTATTGAAAGAATGTGCAAGGCTAAACGGTTGCTAGGGCAAAGATCTAACCTGAAAGTAAATTTTTGTTTGGTTTTTTTTGGACTGTAGGAAGGGAAAAACACTAGATAAAACTCACCGATCAACCTGGAAAGCTGATACCACTTGATAGAGGCGAAGTGCCCGATCTTTCGGTGAGTGGAGATAACTTCGATCTGGTGGGAGGCGACCCTCACGATCCGACTACGACGAGCGAGACTCGAAGCGCCAATGCAATCGCTGAACCAACTCCCGATGGTTACCGACCTTGCTGGCGCAAGATCAGCCTGATCACGAAGATCAATTCCTGTACACAATCGAAAAACGAACAAAAATCTGAGGTGAGCAATCTTAATATCACTCGAAGGTGGAGTTCTGAATCACAGAGGACAGCACGTATTTGTGCGTGTTCTGGTGTAGCTAAAGCTAGATGTAAAACAAAACTCAAGTCTGAAAGTAAAAGAGGGGTCTATCAAAATAGAGGGGAGAAGGGGGCGCAGCCCCAGCACCCTCGGGGGAAGGGCGCGCGGCGTCTCGCGAGGGGGAGGGCGCGCGGCTCCCTCTCCTGGTGCCCAACCCTAGGAGCCCCTCCTGGGCCGTCCTGTTGGGCCGTCTTCTATGCATCTTGGGCCTTCGTTCTTCAACAGCAAGACGTAGTTTAATTCCCTCGCACGAGCCCGAGTAATTGGCCCAACTGGTGACGCCTGACGTAGTGGAACATCATGGTGTGGCGCCTGAGCTTCTGGAGATGGCGCCTGAGCGTCTGGAGAAGCAGCTGCGGGTGTAGATGTACTCGTGGTGTCCTCATCAGAAGCTGCGATAATGGTTTCTCAACAATAGCATCCATTCTACACCATTAGACCCTAAACGATGTTTGGGAGTGTATCTTAGCATTTCGCAAACATTCGGCCTGTTAAAGGATGCAAAACTTGTGTTTCGGGCATGAATGCACTATTTCGAGGTACCAAAATTGTGCAACTAGTTTTGCAACAAAATATTCTGCTCCATTAGATACAAAACGATGTTTTGGAGAGTTTCTGAGTATTTCATAAACTTTTGGTATGTAAAGAGATGCAAAACTTGTGTTTCGGGGCTGAATGCACGATTTCGGGGTACCGAAGTTGCGAAAAAGGTTTCGCAACGAAAACATCCATTCTACTTATTTAGACCCAAAATGATGTTTTGCAGTGGTTGGGAGCATTTCGCAAACCTTCGGCACGTAAAAAGATGCGAAACTTGTGTTTCAGGGCTGAATGCACGATTTCGGGGTACCGAAGTTGCGAAAAAGGTTTCGCAACGAAAACATCTATTCTACTTCTTTAGACCCAAAATGATGTTTTGCAGTGGTTGGGAGCATTTCGCAAACCTTCGGCACGTAAAAAGATGCGAAACTTGTGTTTCGGGGTTGAATGCACGATTTCGGGGTACCGAAGTTGCGAAAAAGGTTTCGTAACGAAAACATTCATTCTACTCCATTAGACCCAAAATGATGTTTTGCAGAGGTTGGGTTCATTTCGCAAACCTTCAACACGTAAAAAGTTGCAAAACTTGTGTTTCGGGGCTGAATGCACGATTTTGGGGTACCGATGTTGCGAAAAAGGTTTCGCAACGAAAACATCTATTCTACTTCTTTAGACCCAAAATGATGTTTTGCAGTGGTTGGGAGCATTTCGCAAACCTTCGGCACGTAAAAAGATGCGAAAACTGTGTTTCGGGGCTGAATGCACGATTTCGGGGTACCGAAGTTGCGAAAAAGGTTTCGTAACGAAAACATTCATTCTACTCCATTAGACCCAAAATGATGTTTTGCAGTGGTTGGGTTCATTTCGCAAACCTTCAGCACGTAAAAAGTTGCAAAACTTGTGTTTCGGGGCTGAATGCACGATTTCGGGGTACCGAAGTTGCGAAAAAGGTTTCGCAACGAAAACATCCAATCTACTTATTTAGACCCAAAATGATGTTTTGCAGTGGTTGGGAGCATTTCGCAAACCTTCGGCACGTAAAAAGATGCGAAACTTGTGTTTCAGGGCTAAATGCACGATTTCGGGGTACCGAAGTTGCGAAAAAGGTTTCGCAACGAAAACATCTATTCTACTTCTTTAGACCCAAAATGATGTTTTGCAGTGGTTGAGAGCATTTCGCAAACCTTCGGCACGTAAAAGATGCGAAACTTGTGTTTCAGACCTAAATGCACTATTTCGGGGTACCGAAGTTGCGAAAAAGGTGTCGCAACGAAAACATCTATTCTACTTCTTTAGACCCAAAATGATGTTTTGCAGTGGTTGGGAGCATTTCGCAAACCTTCGTCACGTAAAAAGATGCGAAACTTGTGTTTCGGGGCTGAATGCACGATTTCGGGGTACCGAAGTTGCGAAAAAGGTTTCGCAACGAAAACATCTATTCTACTTCTTTAGACCCAAAATGATGTTTTGCAGTGGTTGGGAGCATTTCGCAAACCTTCGGCACGTAAAAAGATGCGAAAACTGTGTTTCGGGGCTGAATGCACGATTTCGGGGTACCGAAGTTGCGAAAAAGGTTTCGTAACGAAAACATTCATTCTACTCCATTAGACCCAAAATGATGTTTTGCAGTGGTTGGGAGCATTTCGCAAACCTTCAGCACGTAAAAAGATGCGAAACTTGTGTTTCAGGGCGGGATGCATGATTTCGGGGTACCGAAGTTGCGAAAAAGGTGTCGCAACGAAAACATCTATTCTACTTCTTTAGACCCAAAATGATGTTTTGCAGTGGTTGGGAGCATTTCGCAAACCTTCGGCACGTAAAAAGATGCGAAACTTGTGTTTCAGGGCTGAATGCACGATTTCGAGGTACCGAAGTTGCGAAAAAGGTTTCGCAACGAAAACATCTATTCTACTTCTTTAGACCCAAAATGATGTTTTGCAGTGGTTGGGAGCATTTCGCAAACCTTCGGCACGTAAAAAGATGCGAAACTTGTGTTTCGGGGCTGAATGCACGATTTCGGGGTACCGAAGTTGCGAAAAAGGTTTCGTAACGAAAACATTCATTCTACTCTATTAGACCCAAAATGATGTTTTGCAGTGGCTGGGAGCATTTCGGAAACCTTCGGCACGTAAAAAGACGCAAAACTTGTGTTTCGGGCCTGAATGCACTATTCGAGGTACCGAAGTTGCGAATATGGTGTCACGACGAAATCAGCCATTCTACTCCATTAGACCCTAAACGATGTTTGGGAGTGTATCTTAGCATTTCGCAAACATTCGGCCTGTTAAAGGATGCAAAACTTGTGTTTCGGGCATGAATGCACTATTTCGAGGTACCAAAATTGTGCAACTAGTTTTGCAACAAAATATTCTGCTCCATTAGATACAAAACGATGTTTTGGAGAGTTTCTGAGTATTTCATAAACTTTTGGTATGTAAAGAGATGCAAAACTTGTGTTTCGGGGCTGAATGCACGATTTCGGGGTACCGAAGTTGCGAAAAAGGTTTCGCAACGAAAACATCCATTCTACTTATTTAGACCCAAAATGATGTTTTGCAGTGGTTGGGAGCATTTCGCAAACCTTCGGCACGTAAAAAGATGCGAAACTTGTGTTTCAGGGCTGAATGCACGATTTCGGGGTACCGAAGTTGCGAAAAAGGTTTCGCAACGAAAACATCTATTCTACTTCTTTAGACCCAAAATGATGTTTTGCAGTGGTTGGGAGCATTTCGCAAACCTTCGGCACGTAAAAAGATGCGAAACTTGTGTTTCGGGGTTGAATGCACGATTTCGGGGTACCGAAGTTGCGAAAAAGGTTTCGTAACGAAAACATTCATTCTACTCCATTAGACCCAAAATGATGTTTTGCAGAGGTTGGGTTCATTTCGCAAACCTTCAACACGTAAAAAGTTGCAAAACTTGTGTTTCGGGGCTGAATGCACGATTTCGGGGTACCGATGTTGCGAAAAAGGTTTCGCAACGAAAACATCTATTCTACTTCTTTAGACCCAAAATGATGTTTTGCAGTGGTTGGGAGCATTTCGCAAACCTTCGGCACGTAAAAAGATGCGAAAACTGTGTTTCGGGGCTGAATGCACGATTTCGGGGTACCGAAGTTGCGAAAAAGGTTTCGTAACGAAAACATTCATTCTACTCCATTAGACCCAAAATGATGTTTTGCAGTGGTTGGGTTCATTTCGCAAACCTTCAGCACGTAAAAAGTTGCAAAACTTGTGTTTCGGGGCTGAATGCACGATTTCGGGGTACCGAAGTTGCGAAAAAGGTTTCGCAACGAAAACATCCAATCTACTTATTTAGACCCAAAATGATGTTTTGCAGTGGTTGGGAGCATTTCGCAAACCTTCGGCACGTAAAAAGATGCGAAACTTGTGTTTCAGGGCTAAATGCACGATTTCGGGGTACCGAAGTTGCGAAAAAGGTTTCGCAACGAAAACATCTATTCTACTTCTTTAGACCCAAAATGATGTTTTGCAGTGGTTGAGAGCATTTCGCAAACCTTCGGCACGTAAAAGATGCGAAACTTGTGTTTCAGACCTAAATGCACTATTTCGGGGTACCGAAGTTGCGAAAAAGGTGTCGCAACGAAAACATCTATTCTACTTCTTTAGACCCAAAATGATGTTTTGCAGTGGTTGGGAGCATTTCGCAAACCTTCGTCACGTAAAAAGATGCGAAACTTGTGTTTCGGGGCTGAATGCACGATTTCGGGGTACCGAAGTTGCGAAAAAGGTTTCGCAACGAAAACATCTATTCTACTTCTTTAGACCCAAAATGATGTTTTGCAGTGGTTGGGAGCATTTCGCAAACCTTCGGCACGTAAAAAGATGCGAAAACTGTGTTTCGGGGCTGAATGCACGATTTCGGGGTACCGAAGTTGCGAAAAAGGTTTCGTAACGAAAACATTCATTCTACTCCATTAGACCCAAAATGATGTTTTGCAGTGGTTGGGAGCATTTCGCAAACCTTCAGCACGTAAAAAGATGCGAAACTTGTGTTTCAGGGCGGGATGCATGATTTCGGGGTACCGAAGTTGCGAAAAAGGTGTCGCAACGAAAACATCTATTCTACTTCTTTAGACCCAAAATGATGTTTTGCAGTGGTTGGGAGCATTTCGCAAACCTTCGGCACGTAAAAAGATGCGAAACTTGTGTTTCAGGGCTGAATGCACGATTTCGAGGTACCGAAGTTGCGAAAAAGGTTTCGCAACGAAAACATCTATTCTACTTCTTTAGACCCAAAATGATGTTTTGCAGTGGTTGGGAGCATTTCGCAAACCTTCGGCACGTAAAAAGATGCGAAACTTGTGTTTCGGGGCTGAATGCACGATTTCGGGGTACCGAAGTTGCGAAAAAGGTTTCGTAACGAAAACATTCATTCTACTCTATTAGACCCAAAATGATGTTTTGCAGTGGCTGGGAGCATTTCGGAAACCTTCGGCACGTAAAAAGACGCAAAACTTGTGTTTCGGGCCTGAATGCACTATTCGAGGTACCGAAGTTGCGAATATGGTGTCACGACGAAATCAGCCATTCTACTCCATTAGACCCAAAATGATGTTTTGCAGTGGTTGGGAGCATTTCGCAAACCTTCGTCACGTAAAAAGATGGGAAACTTGTGTTTCGGGGCTGAATGCACGATTTCGGGGTACCGAAGTTGCGAAAAAGGTTTCGCAACGAAAACATCTATTCTACTTCTTTAGACCCAAAATGATGTTTTGCAGTGGTTGGGAGCATTTCGCAAACCTTCGGCACGTAAAAAGATGCGAAAACTGTGTTTCGGGGCTGAATGCACGATTTCGGGGTACCGAAGTTGCGAAAAAGGTTTCGTAACGAAAACATTCATTCTACTCCATTAGACCCAAAATGATGTTTTGCAGTGGTTGGGTTCATTTCGCAAACCTTCAGCACGTAAAAAGTTGCAAAACTTGTGTTTCGGGGCTGAATGCACGATTTCGGGGTACCGAAGTTGCGAAAAAGGTTTCGCAACGAAAACATCTATTCTACTACTTTAGACCCAAAATGATGTTTTGCAGTGGTTGGGAGCATTTCGCAAACCTTCGGCATGTAAAAGATGCGAAACTTGTGTTTCAGGACTGAATGCACTATTTCGGGGTACCGAAGTTGCGAAAAAGATGTCGCAACGAATACATCTATTCTACTTCTTTAGACCCAAAATGATGTTTTGCAGTGGTTGGGAGCATTTCGCAAACCTTCGGCACGTAAAAGGATGCGAAACTTGTGTTTCGGGGCTGAATGAACGATTTCGGGGTACCGAAGTTGCGAAAAAGGTTTCGCAACGAAAACATCTATTCTACTTCTTTAGACCCAAAATGATGTTTTGCAGTGGTTGGGAGCATTTCGCAAACCTTCGGCACGTAAAAAGATGCGAAACTTGTGTTTCGGGGCTGAATGCACGATTTCGGGGTACCGAAGTTGCGAAAAAGGTTTCGTAACGAAAACATTCATTCTACTCTAATAGACCCAAAATGATGTTTTGCAGTGGCTGGGAGCATTTCGGAAACCTTTGGCACGTAAAAAGACGCAAAACTTGTGTTTCGGGCCTGAATGCACTATTCGAGGTACCGAAGTTGCGAATATGGTGTCGCGACGAAATCAGCCATTCTACTCCATTAGACCCAAAATGACGTTTTGCAGTGGTTGGGAGCATTTCGCAAACCTTCAGCACGTAAAAAGATGCGAAACTTGTGTTTCAGGGCGGGATGCATGATTTCGGGGTACCGAAGTTGCGAAAAAGGTGTCGCAACGAAAACATCTATTCTACTTCTTTAGACCCAAAATGATGTTTTGCAGTGGTTGGGAGCATTTCGCAAACCTTCGGCACGTAAAAAGATGCGAAACTTGTGTTTCAGGGCAGAATGTACGATTTCGAGGTACCGAAGTTGCGAAAAAGGTTTCGCAACGAAAACATCTATTCTACTTCTTTAGACCCAAAATGATGTTTTGCAGTGGTTGGGAGCATTTCGCAAACCTTCGGCACGTAAAAAGATGCGAAACTTGTGTTTCGGGGTTGAATGCACGATTTCGGGGTACCGAAGTTGCGAAAAAGGTTTCGTAACGAAAACATTCATTCTACTCCATTAGACCCAAAATGATGTTTTGCAGAGGTTGGGTTCATTTCTCAAACCTTCAGCACGTAAAAAGTTGCAAAACTTGTGTTTCGGGGCTGAATGCACGATTTCGGGGTACCGAAGTTTCGAAAAAGGTTTCGCAACGAAAACATCTATTCTACTTCTTTAGACCCAAAATGATGTTTTGCAGTGGTTGGGAGCATTTCGCAAACCTTCGGCACGTAAAAAGATGCGAAAACTGTGTTTCGGGGCTGAATGCACGATTTCGGGGTACCGAAGTTGCGAAAAAGGTTTCGTAACGAAAACATTCATTCTACTCCATTAGACCCAAAATGATGTTTTGCAGTGGTTGGGTTCATTTCGCAAACCTTCAGCACGTAAAAAGTTGCAAAACTTGTGTTTCGGGGCTGAATGCACGATTTCGGGGTACCGAAGTTGCGAAAAAGGTTTCGCAACGAAAACATCTATTCTACTTCTTTAGACCCAAAATGATGTTTTGCAGTGGTTGGGAGCATTTCGCAAACCTTCGGCATGTAAAAGATGCGAAACTTGTGTTTCAGGACTGAATGCACTATTTCGGGGTACCGAAGTTGCGAAAAAGGTGTCGCAACGAATACATCTATTCTACTTCTTTAGACCCAAAATGATGTTTTGCAGTGGTTGGGAGCATTTCGCAAACCTTCGGCACGTAAAAGGATGCGAAACTTGTGTTTCGGGGCTGAATGAACGATTTCGGGGTACCGAAGTTGCGAAAAAGGTTTCGCAACGAAAACATTCATTCTACTCTAATAGACCCAAAATGATGTTTTGCAGTGGTTGGGAGCATTTCGCAAACCTTCGGCATGTAAAAGATGCGAAACTTGTGTTTCAGGACTGAATGCACTATTTCGGGGTACCGAAGTTGCGAAAAAGGTGTCGCAACGAATACATCTATTCTACTTCTTTAGACCCAAAATGATGTTTTGCAGTGGTTGGGAGCATTTCGCAAACCTTCGATACGTAAAAAGATGCGAAACTTGTGTTTCGGGGCTGAATGCACGATTTCGGGGTACCGAAGTTGCGAAAAAGGTTTCGTAACGAAAACATTCATTCTACTCTAATAGACCCAAAATGATGTTTTGCAGTGGCTGGGAGCATTTCGGAAACCTTTGGCACGTAAAAAGACGCAAAACTTGTGTTTCGGGCCTGAATGCACTATTCGAGGTACCGAAGTTGCGAATATGGTGTCGCGACGAAATCAGCCATTCTACTCCATTAGACCCAAAATGACGTTTTGCAGTGGTTGGGAGCATTTCGCAAACCTTCAGCACGTAAAAAGATGCGAAACTTGTGTTTCAGGGCTGAATGCACGATTTCGGGGTACCGAAGTTGCGAAAAAGGTTTCGCAACGAAAACATCTATTCTACTTCTTTAGACCCAAAATGATGTTTTGCAGTGGTTCGGAGCATTTCGCAAACCTTCGGCACGTAAAAAGATGCGAAACTTGTGTTTCGGGGTTGAATGCACGATTTCGGGGTACCGAAGTTGCGAAAAAGGTTTCGTAACGAAAACATTCATTCTACTCCATTAGACCCAAAATGATGTTTTGCAGTGGTTGGGTTCATTTCGCAAACCTTCAGCACGTAAAAAGTTGCAAAACTTGTGTTTCGGGGCTGAATGCACGATTTCGGGGTACCGAAGTTGCGAAAAAGGTTTCGTAACGAAAACATTCATTCTACTCTAATAGACCCAAAATGATGTTTTGCAGTGGCTGGGAGCATTTCGGAAACCTTTGGCACGTAAAAAGACGCAAAACTTGTGTTTCGGGCCTGAATGCACTATTCGAGGTACCGAAGTTGCGAATATGGTGTCGCGACGAAATCAGCCATTCTACTCCATTAGACCCAAAATGACGTTTTGCAGTGGTTGGGAGCATTTCGCAAACCTTCAGCACGTAAAAAGATGCGAAACTTGTGTTTCAGGGCTGAATGCACGATTTCGGGGTACCGAAGTTGCGAAAAAGGTTTCGCAACGAAAACATCTATTCTACTTCTTTAGACCCAAAATGATGATTTGCAGTGGTTCGGAGCATTTCGCAAACCTTCGGCACGTAAAAAGATGCGAAACTTGTGTTTCGGGGTTGAATGCACGATTTCGGGGTACCGAAGTTGCGAAAAAGGTTTCGTAACGAAAACATTCATTCTACTCCATTAGACCCAAAATGATGTTTTGCAGTGGTTGGGTTCATTTCGCAAACCTTCAGCACGTAAAAAGTTGCAAAACTTGTGTTTCGGGGCTGAATGCACGATTTCGGGGTACCGAAGTTGCGAAAAAGGTTTCGTAACGAAAACATTCATTCTACTCTAATAGACCCAAAATGATGTTTTGCAGTGGCTGGGAGCATTTCGGAAACCTTTGGCACGTAAAAAGACGCAAAACTTGTGTTTCGGGCCTGAATGCACTATTCGAGGTACCGAAGTTGCGAATATGGTGTCGCGACGAAATCAGCCATTCTACTCCATTAGACCCAAAATGACGTTTTGCAGTGGTTGGGAGCATTTCGCAAACCTTCAGCACGTAAAAAGATGCGAAACTTGTGTTTCAGGGCGGGATGCATGATTTCGGGGTACCGAAGTTGCGAAAAAGGTGTCGCAACGAAAACATTTATTCTACTTCTTTAGACCCAAAATGATGTTTTGCAGTGGTTGGGAGCATTTCGCAAACCTTCGGCACGTAAAAAGATGCGAAACTTGTGTTTCAGGGCTGAATGCACGATTTCGAGGTACCGAAGTTGCGAAAAAGGTTTCGCAACGAAAACATCTATTCTACTTGTTTAGACCCAAAATGATGTTTTGCAGTGGTTGGGAGCATTTCGCAAACCTTCGGCACGTAAAAAGATGCGAAACTTGTGTTTCGGGGTTGAATGCACGATTTCGGGGTACCGAAGTTGCGAAAAAGGTTTCGTAACGAAAACATTCATTCTACTCCATTAGACCCAAAATGATGTTTTGCAGAGGTTGGGTTCATTTCTCAAACCTTCAGCACGTAAAAAGTTGCAAAACTTGTGTTTCGGGGCTGAATGGACGATTTCGGGGTACCGAAGTTTCGAAAAAGGTTTCGCAACGAAAACATCTATTCTACTTCTTTAGACCCAAAATGATGTTTTGCAGTGGTTGGGAGCATTTCGCAAACCTTCGGCCCGTAAAAAGATGCGAAAACTGTGTTTCGGGGCTGAATGCACGATTTCGGGGTACCGAAGTTGCGAAAAAGGTTTCGTAACGAAAACATTCATTCTACTCCATTAGACCCAAAATGATGTTTTGCAGTGGTTGGGAGCATTTCGCAAACCTTCAGCACGTAAAAAGATGCGAAACTTGTGTTTCGGGGCTGAATGCACGATTTCGGGGTACCGAAGTTGCGAAAAAGGTTTCGCAACGAAAACATCCATTCTACTTATTTAGACCCAAAATGATGTTTTGCAGTGGTTGGGAGCATTTCGCAAACCTTCGGCACGTAAAAAGATGCGAAACTTGTGTTTCAGGGCTGAATGCACGATTTCGGGGTACCGAAGTTGCGAAAAAGGTTTCGCAACGAAAACATCTATTCTACTGCTTTAGACCCAAAATGATGTTTTGCAGTGGTTGGGAGCATTTCGCAAACCTTCGGCACGTAAAAAGATGCGAAACTTGTGTTTCGGGGTTGAATGCACGATTTCGGGGTACCGAAGTTGCGAAAAAGGTTTCGTAACGAAAACATTCATTCTACTCCATTAGACCCAAAATGATGTTTTGCAGTGGTTGGGTTCATTTCGCAAACCTTCAGCACGTAAAAAGTTGCAAAACTTGTGTTTCGTGGCTGAATGCACGATTTCGGGGTACCGAAGTTGCGAAAAAGGTTTCGCAACGAAAACATCTATTCGACTTCTTTAGACCCAAAATGATGTTTTGCAGTGGTTGGGAGCATTTCGCAAACCTTCGGCATGTAAAAGATGCGAAACTTGTGTTTCAGGACTGAATGCACTATTTCGGGGTACCGAAGTTGCGAAAAAGGTGTCGCAACGAATACATCTATTCTACTTCTTTAGACCCAAAATGATGTTTTGCAGTGGTTGGGAGCATTTCGCAAACCTTCGGCACGTAAAAGGATGCGAAACTTGTGTTTCGGGGCTGAATGAACGATTTCGGGGTACCGAAGTTGCGAAAAAGGTTTCGCAACGAAAACATCTATTCTAGTTCTTTAGACCCAAAATGATGTTTTGCAGTGGTTGGGAGCATTTCGCAAACCTTCGGCACGTAAAAAGATGCGAAACTTGTGTTTCGGGGCTGAATGCACGATTTCGGGGTACCGAAGTTGCGAAAAAGGTTTCGTAACGAAAACATTCATTCTACTCTAATAGACCCAAAATGATGTTTTGCAGTGGCTGGGAGCATTTCGGAAACCTTTGGCACGTAAAAAGACGCAAAACTTGTGTTTCGGGCCTGAATGCACTATTCGAGGTACCGAAGTTGCGAATATGGTGTCGCGACGAAATCAGCCATTCTACTCCATTAGACCCAAAATGACATTTTGCAGTGGTTGGGAGCATTTCGCAAACCTTCAGCACGTAAAAAGATGCGAAACTTGTGTTTCAGGGCGGGATGCATGATTTCGGGGTACCGAAGTTGCGAAAAAGGTGTCGCAACGAAAACATCTATTCTACTTCTTTAGACCCAAAATGATGTTTTGCAGTGGTTGGGAGCATTTCGCAAACCTTCGGCACGTAAAAAGATGCGAAACTTGTGTTTCAGGGCTGAATGCACGATTTCGAGGTACCGAAGTTGCGAAAAAGGTTTCGCAACGAAAACATCTATTCTACTTCTTTAGACCCAAAATGATGTTTTGCAGTGGTTGGGAGCATTTCGCAAACCTTCGGCACGTAAAAAGATGCGAAACTTGTGTTTCGGGGTTGAATGCACGATTTCGGGGTACCGAAGTTGCGAAAAAGGTTTCGTAACGAAAACATTCATTCTACTCCATTAGACCCAAAATGATGTTTTGCAGAGGTTGGGTTCATTTCTCAAACCTTCAGCACGTAAAAAGTTGCAAAACTTGTGTTTCGGGGCTGAATGCACGATTTCGGGGTACCGAAGTTTCGAAAAAGGTTTCGCAACGAAAACATCTATTCTACTTCTTTAGACCCAAAATGATGTTTTGCAGTGGTTGGGAGCATTTCGCAAACCTTCGGCACGTAAAAAGATGCGAAAACTGTGTTTCGGGGCTGAATGCACGATTTCGGGGTACCGAAGTTGCGAAAAAGGTTTCGTAACGAAAACATTCATTCTACTCCATTAGACCCAAAATGATGTTTTGCAGTGGTTGGGTTCATTTCGCAAACCTTCAGCACGTAAAAAGTTGCAAAACTTGTGTTTCGGGGCTGAATGCACGATTTCGGGGTACCGAAGTTGCGAAAAAGGTTTCGCAACGAAAACATCTATTCTACTTCTTTAGACCCAAAATGATGTTTTGCAGTGGTTGGGAGCATTTCGCAAACCTTCGGCATGTAAAAGATGCGAAACTTGTGTTTCAGGACTGAATGCACTATTTCGGGGTACCGAAGTTGCGAAAAAGGTGTCGCAACGAATACATCTATTCTACTTCTTTAGACCCAAAATGATGTTTTGCAGTGGTTGGGAGCATTTCGCAAACCTTCGGCACGTAAAAGGATGCGAAACTTGTGTTTCGGGGCTGAATGAACGATTTCGGGGTACCGAAGTTGCGAAAAAGGTTTCGCAACGAAAACATCTATTCTACTTCTTTAGACCCAAAATGATGTTTTGCAGTGGTTGGGAGCATTTCGCAAACCTTCGGCACGTAAAAAGATGCGAAACTTGTGTTTCGGGGCTGAATGCACGATTTCGGGGTACCGAAGTTGCGAAAAAGGTTTCGTAACGAAAACATTCATTCTACTCTAATAGACCCAAAATGATGTTTTGCAGTGGCTGGGAGCATTTCGGAAACCTTTGGCACGTAAAAAGACGCAAAACTTGTGTTTCGGGCCTGAATGCACTATTCGAGGTACCGAAGTTGCGAATATGGTGTCGCGACGAAATCAGCCATTCTACTCCATTAGACCCAAAATGACGTTTTGCAGTGGTTGGGAGCATTTCGCAAACCTTCAGCACGTAAAAAGATGCGAAACTTGTGTTTCAGGGCGGGATGCATGATTTCGGGGTACCGAAGTTGCGAAAAAGGTGTCGCAACGAAAACATCTATTCTACTTCTTTAGACCCAAAATGATGTTTTGCAGTGGTTGGGAGCATTTCGCAAACCTTCGGCACGTAAAAAGATGCGAAACTTGTGTTTCAGGGCTGAATGCACGATTTCGAGGTACCGAAGTTGCGAAAAAGGTTTCGCAACGAAAACATCTATTCTACTTCTTTAGACCCAAAATGATGTTTTGCAGTGGTTGGGAGCATTTCGCAAACCTTCGGCACGTAAAAAGATGCGAAACTTGTGTTTCGGGGTTGAATGCACGATTTCGGGGTACCGAAGTTGCGAAAAAGGTTTCGTAACGAAAACATTCATTCTACTCCATTAGACCCAAAATGATGTTTTGCAGAGGTTGGGTTCATTTCTCAAACCTTCAGCACGTAAAAAGTTGCAAAACTTGTGTTTCGGGGCTGAATGCACGATTTCGGGGTACCAAAGTTTCGAAAAAGGTTTCGCAACGAAAACATCTATTCTACTTCTTTAGACCCAAAATGATGTTTTGCAGTGGTTGGGAGCATTTCGCAAACCTTCGGCACGTAAAAAGATGCGAAAACTGTGTTTCGGGGCTGAATGCACGATTTCGGGGTACCGAAGTTGCGAAAAAGGTTTCGTAACGAAAACATTCATTCTACTCCATTAGACCCAAAATGATGTTTTGCAGTGGTTGGGTTCATTTCGCAAACCTTCAGCACGTAAAAAGTTGCAAAACTTGTGTTTCGGGGCTGAATGCACGATTTCGGGGTACCGAAGTTGCGAAAAAGGTTTCGCAACGAAAACATCTATTCTACTTCTTTAGACCCAAAATGATGTTTTGCAGTGGTTGGGAGCATTTCGCAAACCTTCGGCATGTAAAAGATGCGAAACTTGTGTTTCAGGACTGAATGCACTATTTCGGGGTACCGAAGTTGCGAAAAAGGTGTCGCAACGAATACATCTATTCTACTTCTTTAGACCCAAAATGATGTTTTGCAGTGGTTGGGAGCATTTCGCAAACCTTCGGCACGTAAAAGGATGCGAAACTTGTGTTTCGGGGCTGAATGAACGATTTCGGGGTACCGAAGTTGCGAAAAAGGTTTCGCAACGAAAACATCTATTCTACTTCTTTAGACCCAAAATGATGTTTTGCAGTGGTTGGGAGCATTTCGCAAACCTTCGGCACGTAAAAAGATGCGAAACTTGTGTTTCGGGGCTGAATGCACGATTTCGGGGTACCGAAGTTGCGAAAAAGGTTTCGTAACGAAAACATTCATTCTACTCTAATAGACCCAAAATGATGTTTTGCAGTGGCTGGGAGCATTTCGGAAACCTTTGGCACGTAAAAAGACGCAAAACTTGTGTTTCGGGCCTGAATGCACTATTCGAGGTACCGAAGTTGCGAATATGGTGTCGCGACGAAATCAGCCATTCTACTCCATTAGACCCAAAATGACGTTTTGCAGTGGTTGGGAGCATTTCGCAAACCTTCAGCACGTAAAAAGATGCGAAACTTGTGTTTCAGGGCGGGATGCATGATTTCGGGGTACCGAAGTTGCGAAAAAGGTGTCGCAACGAAAACATCTATTCTACTTCTTTAGACCCAAAATGATGTTTTGCAGTGGTTGGGAGCATTTCGCAAACCTTCGGCACGTAAAAAGATGCGAAACTTGTGTTTCAGGGCTGAATGCACGATTTCGAGGTACCGAAGTTGCGAAAAAGGTTTCGCAACGAAAACATCTATTCTACTTCTTTAGACCCAAAATGATGTTTTGCAGTGGTTGGGAGCATTTCGCAAACCTTCGGCACGTAAAAAGATGCGAAACTTGTGTTTCGGGGTTGAATGCACGATTTCGGGGTACCGAAGTTGCGAAAAAGGTTTCGTAACGAAAACATTCATTCTACTCCATTAGACCCAAAATGATGTTTTGCAGAGGTTGGGTTCATTTCTCAAACCTTCAGCACGTAAAAAGTTGCAAAACTTGTGTTTCGGGGCTGAATGCACGATTTCGGGGTACCGAAGTTTCGAAAAAGGTTTCGCAACGAAAACATCTATTCTACTTCTTTAGACCCAAAATGATGTTTTGCAGTGGTTGGGAGCATTTCGCAAACCTTCGGCACGTAAAAAGATGCGAAAACTGTGTTTCGGGGCTGAATGCACGATTTCGGGGTACCGAAGTTGCGAAAAAGGTTTCGTAACGAAAACATTCATTCTACTCCATTAGACCCAAAATGATGTTTTGCAGTGGTTGGGTTCATTTCGCAAACCTTCAGCACGTAAAAAGTTGCAAAACTTGTGTTTCGGGGCTGAATGCACGATTTCGGGGTACCGAAGTTGCGAAAAAGGTTTCGCAACGAAAACATCTATTCTACTTCTTTAGACCCAAAATGATGTTTTGCAGTGGTTGGGAGCATTTCGCAAACCTTCGGCATGTAAAAGATGCGAAACTTGTGTTTCAGGACTGAATGCACTATTTCGGGGTACCGAAGTTGCGAAAAAGGTGTCGCAACGAATACATCTATTCTACTTCTTTAGACCCAAAATGATGTTTTGCAGTGGTTGGGAGCATTTCGCAAACCTTCGGCACGTAAAAGGATGCGAAACTTGTGTTTCGGGGCTGAATGAACGATTTCGGGGTACCGAAGTTGCGAAAAAGGTTTCGCAACGAAAACATCTATTCTACTTCTTTAGACCCAAAATGATGTTTTGCAGTGGTTGGGAGCATTTCGCAAACCTTCGATACGTAAAAAGATGCGAAACTTGTGTTTCGGGGCTGAATGCACGATTTCGGGGTACAGAAGTTGCGAAAAAGGTTTCGTAACGAAAACATTCATTCTACTCTAATAGACCCAAAATGATGTTTTGCAGTGGCTGGGAGCATTTCGGAAACCTTTGGCACGTAAAAAGACGCAAAACTTGTGTTTCGGGCCTGAATGCACTATTCGAGGTACCGAAGTTGCGAATATGGTGTCGCGACGAAATCAGCCATTCTACTCCATTAGACCCAAAATAACGTTTTGCAGTGGTTGAGTGCATTTCGCAAACCTTCAGCACGTAAAAAGATGCGAAACTTGTGTTTCAGGGCTGAATGCACGATTTCGGGGTACCGAAGTTGCGAAAAAGGTTTCGCAACGAAAACATCTATTCTACTTCTTTAGACCCAAAATGATGTTTTGCAGTGGTTCGGAGCATTTCGCAAACCTTCGGCACGTAAAAAGATGCGAAACTTGTGTTTCGGGGTTGAATGCACGATTTCGGGGTACCGAAGTTGCGAAAAAGGTTTCGTAACGAAAACATTCATTCTACTCCATTAGACCCAAAATGATGTTTTGCAGTGGTTGGGTTCATTTCGCAAACCTTCAGCACGTAAAAAGTTGCAAAACTTGTGTTTCGGGGCTGAATGCACGATTTCGGGGTACCGAAGTTGCGAAAAAGGTTTCGTAACGAAAACATTCATTCTACTCTAATAGACCCAAAATGATGTTTTGCAGTGGCTGGGAGCATTTCGGAAACCTTTGGCACGTAAAAAGACGCAAAACTTGTGTTTCGGGCCTGAATGCACTATTCGAGGTACCGAAGTTGCGAATATGGTGTCGCGACGAAATCAGCCATTCTACTCCATTAGACCCAAAATGACGTTTTGCAGTGGTTGGGAGCATTTCGCAAACCTTCAGCACGTAAAAAGATGCGAAACTTGTGTTTCAGGGCGGGATGCATGATTTCGGGGTACCGAAGTTGCGAAAAAGGTGTCGCAACGAAAACATTTATTCTACTTCTTTAGACCCAAAATGATGTTTTGCAGTGGTTGGGAGCATTTCGCAAACCTTCGGCACGTAAAAAGATGCGAAACTTGTGTTTCAGGGCTGAATGCACGATTTCGAGGTACCGAAGTTGCGAAAAAGGTTTCGCAACGAAAACATCTATTCTACTTGTTTAGACCCAAAATGATGTTTTGCAGTGGTTGGGAGCATTTCGCAAACCTTCGGCACGTAAAAGGATGCGAAACTTGTGTTTCGGGGCTGAATGAACGATTTCGGGGTACCGAAGTTGCGAAAAAGGTTTCGCAACGAAAACATCTATTCTACTTCTTTAGACCCAAAATGATGTTTTGCAGTGGTTGGGAGCATTTCGCAAACCTTCGGCACGTAAAAAGATGCGAAACTTGTGTTTCGGGGCTGAATGCACGATTTCGGGGTACCGAAGTTGCGAAAAAGGTTTCGTAACGAAAACATTCATTCTACTCTAATAGACCCAAAATGATGTTTTGCAGTGGCTGGGAGCATTTCGGAAACCTTTGGCACGTAAAAAGACGCAAAACTTGTGTTTCGGGCCTGAATGCACTATTCGAGGTACCGAAGTTGCGAATATGGTGTCGCGACGAAATCAGCCATTCTACTCCATTAGACCCAAAATGACGTTTTGCAGTGGTTGGGAGCATTTCGCAAACCTTCAGCACGTAAAAAGATGCGAAACTTGTGTTTCAGGGCGGGATGCATGATTTCGGGGTACCGAAGTTGCGAAAAAGGTGTCGCAACGAAAACATCTATTCTACTTCTTTAGACCCAAAATGATGTTTTGCAGTGGTTGGGAGCATTTCGCAAACCTTCGGCACGTAAAAAGATGCGAAACTTGTGTTTCGGGGTTGAATGCACGATTTCGGGGTACCGAAGTTGCGAAAAAGGTTTCGTAACGAAAACATTCATTCTACTCCATTAGACCCAAAATGATGTTTTGAAGAGGTTGGGTTCATTTCTCAAACCTTCAGCACGTAAAATGTTGCAAAACTTGTGTTTCGGGGCTGAATGGACGATTTCGGGGTACCGAAGTTTCGAAAAAGGTTTCGCAACGAAAACATCTATTCTACTTCTTTAGACCCAAAATGATATTTTGCAGTGGTTGGGAGCATTTCGCAAACCTTCGGCCCATAAAAAGATGCGAAAACTGTGTTTCGGGGCTGAATGCACGATTTCGGGGTACCGAAGTTGCGAAAAAGGTTTCGTAACGAAAACATTCATTCTACTCCATTAGACCCAAAATGATGTTTTGCAGTGGTTGGGAGCATTTCGCAAACCTTCAGCACGTAAAAAGATGCGAAACTTGTGTTTCGGGGCTGAATGCACGATTTCGGGGTACCGAAGTTGCGAAAAAGGTTTCGCAACGAAAACATCCATTCTACTTATTTAGACCCAAAATGATGTTTTGCAGTGGTTGGGAGCATTTCGCAAACCTTCGGCACGTAAAAAGATGCGAAACTTGTGTTTCAGGGCTGAATGCACGATTTCGGGGTACCGAAGTTGCGAAAAAGGTTTTGCAACGAAAACATCTATTCTACTTCTTTAGACCCAAAATGATGTTTTGCAGTGGTTGGGAGCATTTCGCAAACCTTCGGCACGTAAAAAGATGCGAAACTTGTGTTTCGGGGTTGAATGCACGATTTCGGGGTACCGAAGTTGCGAAAAAGGTTTCGTATCGAAAACATTCATTCTACTCCATTAGACCCAAAATGATGTTTTGCAGTGGTTGGGTTCATTTCGCAAACCTTCAGCACGTAAAAAGTTGCAAAACTTGTGTTTCGGGGCTGAATGCACGATTTCGGGGTACCGAAGTTGCGAAAAAGGTTTCGCAACGAAAACATCTATTCGACTTCTTTAGACCCAAAATGATGTTTTGCAGTGGTTGGGAGCATTTCGCAAACCTTCGGCATGTAAAAGATGCGAAACTTGTGTTTCAGGACTGAATGCACTATTTCGGGGTACCGAAGTTGCGAAAAAGGTGTCGCAACGAATACATCTATTCTACTTCTTTAGACCCAAAATGATGTTTTGCAGTGGTTGGGAGCATTTCGCAAACCTTCGGCACGTAAAAGGATGCGAAACTTGTGTTTCGGGGCTGAATGAACGATTTCGGGGTACCGAAGTTGCGAAAAAGGTTTCGCAACGAAAACATCTATTCTACTTCTTTAGACCCAAAATGATGTTTTGCAGTGGTTGGGAGCATTTCGCAAACCTTCGATACGTAAAAAGATGCGAAACTTGTGTTTCGGGGCTGAATGCACGATTTCGGGGTACCGAAGTTGCGAAAAAGGTTTCGTAACGAAAACATTCATTCTACTCTAATAGACCCAAAATGATGTTTTGCAGTGGCTGGGAGCATTTCGGAAACCTTTGGCACGTAAAAAGACGCAAAACTTGTGTTTCGGGCCTGAATGCACTATTCGAGGTACCGAAGTTGCGAATATGGTGTCGCGACGAAATCAGCCATTCTACTCCATTAGACCCAAAATGACGTTTTGCAGTGGTTGGGAGCATTTCGCAAACCTTCAGCACGTAAAAAGATGCGAAACTTGTGTTTCAGGGCTGAATGCACGATTTCGGGGTACCGAAGTTGCGAAAAAGGTTTCGCAACGAAAACATCTATTCTACTTCTTTAGACCCAAAATGATGTTTTGCAGTGGTTCGGAGCATTTCGCAAACCTTCGGCACGTAAAAAGATGCGAAACTTGTGTTTCGGGGTTGAATGCACGATTTCGGGGTACCGAAGTTGCGAAAAAAGTTTCGTAACGAAAACATTCATTCTACTCCATTAGACCCAAAATGATGTTTTGCAGTGGTTGGGTTCATTTCGCAAACCTTCAGCACGTAAAAAGTTGCAAAACTTGTGTTTCGGGGCTGAATGCACGATTTCGGGGTACCGAAGTTGCGAAAAAGGTTTCGTAACGAAAACATTCATTCTACTCTAATAGACCCAAAATGATGTTTTGCAGTGGCTGGGAGCATTTCGGAAACCTTTGGCACGTAAAAAGACGCAAAACTTGTGTTTCGGGCCTGAATGCACTATTCGAGGTACCGAAGTTGCGAATATGGTGTCGCGACGAAATCAGCCATTCTACTCCATTAGACCCAAAATGACGTTTTGCAGTGGTTGGGAGCATTTCGCAAACCTTCAGCACGTAAAAAGATGCGAAACTTGTGTTTCAGGGCGGGATGCATGATTTCGGGGTACCGAAGTTGCGAAAAAGGTGTCGCAACGAAAACATTTATTCTACTTCTTTAGACCCAAAATGATGTTTTGCAGTGGTTGGGAGCATTTCGCAAACCTTCGGCACGTAAAAAGATGCGAAACTTGTGTTTCGGGGTTGAATGCACGATTTCGGGGTACCGAAGTTGCGAAAAAGGTTTCGTATCGAAAACATTCATTCTACTCCATTAGACCCAAAATGATGTTTTGCAGTGGTTGGGTTCATTTCGCAAACCTTCAGCACGTAAAAAGTTGCAAAACTTGTGTTTCGGGGCTGAATGCACGATTTCGGGGTACCGAAGTTGCGAAAAAGGTTTCGCAACGAAAACATCTATTCGACTTCTTTAGACCCAAAATGATGTTTTGCAGTGGTTGGGAGCATTTCGCAAACCTTCGGCATGTAAAAGATGCGAAACTTGTGTTTCAGGACTGAATGCACTATTTCGGGGTACCGAAGTTGCGAAAAAGGTGTCGCAACGAATACATCTATTCTACTTCTTTAGACCCAAAATGATGTTTTGCAGTGGTTGGGAGCATTTCGCAAACCTTCGGCACGTAAAAGGATGCGAAACTTGTGTTTCGGGGCTGAATGAACGATTTCGGGGTACCGAAGTTGCGAAAAAGGTTTCGCAACGAAAACATCTATTCTACTTCTTTAGACCCAAAATGATGTTTTGCAGTGGTTGGGAGCATTTCGCAAACCTTCGATACGTAAAAAGATGCGAAACTTGTGTTTCGGGGCTGAATGCACGATTTCGGGGTACCGAAGTTGCGAAAAAGGTTTCGTAACGAAAACATTCATTCTACTCTAATAGACCCAAAATGATGTTTTGCAGTGGCTGGGAGCATTTCGGAAACCTTTGGCACGTAAAAAGACGCAAAACTTGTGTTTCGGGCCTGAATGCACTATTCGAGGTACCGAAGTTGCGAATATGGTGTCGCGACGAAATCAGCCATTCTACTCCATTAGACCCAAAATGACGTTTTGCAGTGGTTGGGAGCATTTCGCAAACCTTCAGCACGTAAAAAGATGCGAAACTTGTGTTTCAGGGCTGAATGCACGATTTCGGGGTACCGAAGTTGCGAAAAAGGTTTCGCAACGAAAACATCTATTCTACTTCTTTAGACCCAAAATGATGTTTTGCAGTGGTTCGGAGCATTTCGCAAACCTTCGGCACGTAAAAAGATGCGAAACTTGTGTTTCGGGGTTGAATGCACGATTTCGGGGTACCGAAGTTGCGAAAAAGGTTTCGTAACGAAAACATTCATTCTACTCCATTAGACCCAAAATGATGTTTTGCAGTGGTTGGGTTCATTTCGCAAACCTTCAGCACGTAAAAAGTTGCAAAACTTGTGTTTCGGGGCTGAATGCACGATTTCGGGGTACCGAAGTTGCGAAAAAGGTTTCGTAACGAAAACATTCATTCTACTCTAATAGACCCAAAATGATGTTTTGCAGTGGCTGGGAGCATTTCGGAAACCTTTGGCACGTAAAAAGACGCAAAACTTGTGTTTCGGGCCTGAATGCACTATTCGAGGTACCGAAGTTGCGAATATGGTGTCGCGACGAAATCAGCCATTCTACTCCATTAGACCCAAAATGACGTTTTGCAGTGGTTGGGAGCATTTCGCAAACCTTCAGCACGTAAAAAGATGCGAAACTTGTGTTTCAGGGCGGGATGCATGATTTCGGGGTACCGAAGTTGCGAAAAAGGTGTCGCAACGAAAACATTTATTCTACTTCTTTAGACCCAAAATGATGTTTTGCAGTGGTTGGGAGCATTTCGCAAACCTTCGGCACGTAAAAAGATGCGAAACTTGTGTTTCAGGGCTGAATGCACGATTTCGAGGTACCGAAGTTGCGAAAAAGGTTTCGCAACGAAAACATCTATTCTACTTGTTTAGACCCAAAATGATGTTTTGCAGTGGTTGGGAGCATTTCGCAAACCTTCGGCACGTAAAAGGATGCGAAACTTGTCTTTCGGGGCTGAATGAACGATTTCGGGGTACCGAAGTTGCGAAAAAGGTTTCGCAACGAAAACATCTATTCTACTTCTTTAGACCCAAAATGATGTTTTGCAGTGGTTGGGAGCATTTCGCAAACCTTCGGCACGTAAAAAGATGCGAAACTTGTGTTTCGGGGTTGAATGCACGATTTCGGGGTACCGAAGTTGCGAAAAAGGTTTCGTATCGAAAACATTCATTCTACTCCATTAGACCCAAAATGATGTTTTGCAGTGGTTGGGTTCATTTCGCAAACCTTCAGCACGTAAAAAGTTGCAAAACTTGTGTTTCGGGGCTGAATGCACGATTTCGGGGTACCGAAGTTGCGAAAAAGGTTTCGCAACGAAAACATCTATTCGACTTCTTTAGACCCAAAATGATGTTTTGCAGTGGTTGGGAGCATTTCGCAAACCTTCGGCATGTAAAAGATGCGAAACTTGTGTTTCAGGACTGAATGCACTATTTCGGGGTACCGAAGTTGCGAAAAAGGTGTCGCAACGAATACATCTATTCTACTTCTTTAGACCCAAAATGATGTTTTGCAGTGGTTGGGAGCATTTCGCAAACCTTCGGCACGTAAAAGGATGCGAAACTTGTGTTTCGGGGCTGAATGAACGATTTCGGGGTACCGAAGTTGCGAAAAAGGTTTCGCAACGAAAACATCTATTCTACTTCTTTAGACCCAAAATGATGTTTTGCAGTGGTTGGGAGCATTTCGCAAACCTTCGATACGTAAAAAGATGCGAAACTTGTGTTTCGGGGCTGAATGCACGATTTCGGGGTACCGAAGTTGCGAAAAAGGTTTCGTAACGAAAACATTCATTCTACTCTAATAGACCCAAAATGATGTTTTGCAGTGGCTGGGAGCATTTCGGAAACCTTTGGCACGTAAAAAGACGCAAAACTTGTGTTTCGGGCCTGAATGCACTATTCGAGGTACCGAAGTTGCGAATATGGTGTCGCGACGAAATCAGCCATTCTACTCCATTAGACCCAAAATGACGTTTTGCAGTGGTTGGGAGCATTTCGCAAACCTTCAGCACGTAAAAAGATGCGAAACTTGTGTTTCAGGGCTGAATGCACGATTTCGGGGTACCGAAGTTGCGAAAAAGGTTTCGCAACGAAAACATCTATTCTACTTCTTTAGACCCAAAATGATGTTTTGCAGTGGTTCGGAGCATTTCGCAAACCTTCGGCACGTAAAAAGATGCGAAACTTGTGTTTCGGGGTTGAATGCACGATTTCGGGGTACCGAAGTTGCGAAAAAAGTTTCGTAACGAAAACATTCATTCTACTCCATTAGACCCAAAATGATGTTTTGCAGTGGTTGGGTTCATTTCGCAAACCTTCAGCACGTAAAAAGTTGCAAAACTTGTGTTTCGGGGCTGAATGCACGATTTCGGGGTACCGAAGTTGCGAAAAAGGTTTCGTAACGAAAACATTCATTCTACTCTAATAGACCCAAAATGATGTTTTGCAGTGGCTGGGAGCATTTCGGAAACCTTTGGCACGTAAAAAGACGCAAAACTTGTGTTTCGGGCCTGAATGCACTATTCGAGGTACCGAAGTTGCGAATATGGTGTCGCGACGAAATCAGCCATTCTACTCCATTAGACCCAAAATGACGTTTTGCAGTGGTTGGGAGCATTTCGCAAACCTTCAGCACGTAAAAAGATGCGAAACTTGTGTTTCAGGGCGGGATGCATGATTTCGGGGTACCGAAGTTGCGAAAAAGGTGTCGCAACGAAAACATTTATTCTACTTCTTTAGACCCAAAATGATGTTTTGCAGTGGTTGGGAGCATTTCGCAAACCTTCGGCACGTAAAAAGATGCGAAACTTGTGTTTCGGGGTTGAATGCACGATTTCGGGGTACCGAAGTTGCGAAAAAGGTTTCGTATCGAAAACATTCATTCTACTCCATTAGACCCAAAATGATGTTTTGCAGTGGTTGGGTTCATTTCGCAAACCTTCAGCACGTAAAAAGTTGCAAAACTTGTGTTTCGGGGCTGAATGCACGATTTCGGGGTACCGAAGTTGCGAAAAAGGTTTCGCAACGAAAACATCTATTCGACTTCTTTAGACCCAAAATGATGTTTTGCAGTGGTTGGGAGCATTTCGCAAACCTTCGGCATGTAAAAGATGCGAAACTTGTGTTTCAGGACTGAATGCACTATTTCGGGGTACCGAAGTTGCGAAAAAGGTGTCGCAACGAATACATCTATTCTACTTCTTTAGACCCAAAATGATGTTTTGCAGTGGTTGGGAGCATTTCGCAAACCTTCGGCACGTAAAAGGATGCGAAACTTGTGTTTCGGGGCTGAATGAACGATTTCGGGGTACCGAAGTTGCGAAAAAGGTTTCGCAACGAAAACATCTATTCTACTTCTTTAGACCCAAAATGATGTTTTGCAGTGGTTGGGAGCATTTCGCAAACCTTCGATACGTAAAAAGATGCGAAACTTGTGTTTCGGGGCTGAATGCACGATTTCGGGGTACCGAAGTTGCGAAAAAGGTTTCGTAACGAAAACATTCATTCTACTCTAATAGACCCAAAATGATGTTTTGCAGTGGCTGGGAGCATTTCGGAAACCTTTGGCACGTAAAAAGACGCAAAACTTGTGTTTCGGGCCTGAATGCACTATTCGAGGTACCGAAGTTGCGAATATGGTGTCGCGACGAAATCAGCCATTCTACTCCATTAGACCCAAAATGACGTTTTGCAGTGGTTGGGAGCATTTCGCAAACCTTCAGCACGTAAAAAGATGCGAAACTTGTGTTTCAGGGCTGAATGCACGATTTCGGGGTACCGAAGTTGCGAAAAAGGTTTCGCAACGAAAACATCTATTCTACTTCTTTAGACCCAAAATGATGTTTTGCAGTGGTTCGGAGCATTTCGCAAACCTTCGGCACGTAAAAAGATGCGAAACTTGTGTTTCGGGGTTGAATGCACGATTTCGGGGTACCGAAGTTGCGAAAAAGGTTTCGTAACGAAAACATTCATTCTACTCCATTAGACCCAAAATGATGTTTTGCAGTGGTTGGGTTCATTTCGCAAACCTTCAGCACGTAAAAAGTTGCAAAACTTGTGTTTCGGGGCTGAATGCACGATTTCGGGGTACCGAAGTTGCGAAAAAGGTTTCGTAACGAAAACATTCATTCTACTCTAATAGACCCAAAATGATGTTTTGCAGTGGCTGGGAGCATTTCGGAAACCTTTGGCACGTAAAAAGACGCAAAACTTGTGTTTCGGGCCTGAATGCACTATTCGAGGTACCGAAGTTGCGAATATGGTGTCGCGACGAAATCAGCCATTCTACTCCATTAGACCCAAAATGACGTTTTGCAGTGGTTGGGAGCATTTCGCAAACCTTCAGCACGTAAAAAGATGCGAAACTTGTGTTTCAGGGCGGGATGCATGATTTCGGGGTACCGAAGTTGCGAAAAAGGTGTCGCAACGAAAACATTTATTCTACTTCTTTAGACCCAAAATGATGTTTTGCAGTGGTTGGGAGCATTTCGCAAACCTTCGGCACGTAAAAAGATGCGAAACTTGTGTTTCAGGGCTGAATGCACGATTTCGAGGTACCGAAGTTGCGAAAAAGGTTTCGCAACGAAAACATCTATTCTACTTGTTTAGACCCAAAATGATGTTTTGCAGTGGTTGGGAGCATTTCGCAAACCTTCGGCACGTAAAAGGATGCGAAACTTGTCTTTCGGGGCTGAATGAACGATTTCGGGGTACCGAAGTTGCGAAAAAGGTTTCGCAACGAAAACATCTATTCTACTTCTTTAGACCCAAAATGATGTTTTGCAGTGGTTGGGAGCATTTCGCAAACCTTCGGCACGTAAAAAGATGCGAAACTTGTGTTTCGGGGCTGAATGCACGATTTCGGGGTACCGAAGTTGCGAAAAAGGTTTCGTAACGAAAACATTCATTCTACTCTAATAGACCCAAAATGATGTTTTGCAGTGGCTGGGAGCATTTCGGAAACCTTTGGCACGTAAAAAGACGCAAAACTTGTGTTTCGGGCCTGAATGCACTATTCGAGGTACCGAAGTTGCGAATATGGTGTCGCGACGAAATCAGCCATTCTACTCCATTAGACCCAAAATGACGTTTTGCAGTGGTTGGGAGCATTTCGCAAACCTTCAGCACGTAAAAAGATGCGAAACTTGTGTTTCAGGGCGGGATGCATGATTTCGGGGTACCGAAGTTGCGAAAAAGGTGTCGCAACGAAAACATCTATTCTACTTCTTTAGACCCAAAATGATGTTTTGCAGTGGTTGGGAGCATTTCGCAAACCTTCGGCACGTAAAAAGATGCGAAACTTGTGTTTCGGGGTTGAATGCACGATTTCGGGGTACCGAAGTTGCGAAAAAGGTTTCGTAACGAAAACATTCATTCTACTCCATTAGACCCAAAATGATGTTTTGCAGAGGTTGGGTTCATTTCTCAAACCTTCAGCACGTAAAAAGTTGCAAAACTTGTGTTTCGGGGCTGAATGGACGATTTCGGGGTACCGAAGTTTCGAAAAAGGTTTCGCAACGAAAACATCTATTCTACTTCTTTAGACCCAAAATGATATTTTGCAGTGGTTGGGAGCATTTCGCAAACCTTCGGCCCGTAAAAAGATGCGAAAACTTTGTTTCGGGGCTGAATGCACGATTTCGGGGTACCGAAGTTGCGAAAAAGGTTTCGTAACGAAAACATTCATTCTACTCCATTAGACCCAAAATGATGTTTTGCAGTGGTTGGGAGCATTTCGCAAACCTTCAGCACGTAAAAAGATGCGAAACTTGTGTTTCGGGGCTGAATGCACGATTTCGGGGTACCGAAGTTGCGAAAAAGGTTTCGCAACGAAAACATCCATTCTACTTATTTAGACCCAAAATGATGTTTTGCAGTGGTTGGGAGCATTTCGCAAACCTTCGGCACGTAAAAAGATGCGAAACTTGTGTTTCAGGGCTGAATGCACGATTTCGGGGTACCGAAGTTGCGAAAAAGGTTTCGCAACGAAAACATCTATTCTACTTCTTTAGACCCAAAATGATGTTTTGCAGTGGTTGGGAGCATTTCGCAAACCTTCGGCACG
Organism: Cenchrus fungigraminus; assembly: GCA_036936925.1. Taxonomy (NCBI): domain Eukaryota; kingdom Viridiplantae; phylum Streptophyta; class Magnoliopsida; order Poales; family Poaceae; genus Cenchrus; species Cenchrus fungigraminus. The sequence continues at coordinate 84,173,016 of CM072779.1, read as the reverse complement.
TAAAAAGATGCGAAACTTGTGTTTCGGGGTTGAATGCACGATTTCGGGGTACCGAAGTTGCGAAAAAGGTTTCGTAACGAAAACATTCATTCTACTCCATTAGACCCAAAATGATGTTTTGCAGTGGTTGGGTTCATTTCGCAAACCTTCAGCACGTAAAAAGTTGCAAAACTTGTGTTTCGGGGCTGAATGCACGATTTCGGGGTACCGAAGTTGCGAAAAAGGTTTCGCAACGAAAACATCTATTCGACTTCTTTAGACCCAAAATGATGTTTTGCAGTGGTTGGGAGCATTTCGCAAACCTTCGGCATGTAAAAGATGCGAAACTTGTGTTTCAGGACTGAATGCACTATTTCGGGGTACCGAAGTTGCGAAAAAGGTGTCGCAACGAATACATCTATTCTACTTCTTTAGACCCAAAATGATGTTTTGCAGTGGTTGGGAGCATTTCGCAAACCTTCGGCACGTAAAAGGATGCGAAACTTGTGTTTCGGGGCTGAATGAACGATTTCAGGGTACCGAAGTTGCGAAAAAGGTTTCGCAACGAAAACATCTATTCTACTTCTTTAGACCCAAAATGATGTTTTGCAGTGGTTGGGAGCATTTCGCAAACCTTCGGCACGTAAAAAGATGCGAAACTTGTGTTTCGGGGCTGAATGCACGATTTCGGGGTACCGAAGTTGCGAAAAAGGTTTCGTAACGAAAACATTCATTCTACTCTAATAGACCCAAAATGATGTTTTGCAGTGGCTGGGAGCATTTCGGAAACCTTTGGCACGTAAAAAGACGCAAAACTTGTGTTTCGGGCCTGAATGCACTATTCGAGGTACCGAAGTTGCGAATATGGTGTCGCGACGAAATCAGCCATTCTACTCCATTAGACCCAAAATGATGTTTTGCAGTGGTTGGGAGCATTTCGCAAACCTTCAGCACGTAAAAAGATGCGAAACTTGTGTTTCAGGGCTGAATGCACGATTTCGGGGTACCGAAGTTGCGAAAAAGGTTTCGCAACGAAAACATCTATTCTACTTCTTTAGACCCAAAATGATGTTTTGCAGTGGTTGGGAGCATTTCGCAAACCTTCGGCACGTAAAAAGATGCGAAACATGTGTTTCGGGGTTGAATGCACGATTTCGGGGTACCGAAGTTGCGAAAAAGGTTTCGTAACGAAAACATTCATTCTACTCCATTAGACCCAAAATGATGTTTTGCAGTGGTTGGGTTCATTTCGCAAACCTTCAGCACGTAAAAAGTTGCAAAACTTGTGTTTCGGGGCTGAATGCACGATTTCGGGGTACCGAAGTTGCGAAAAAGGTTTCGCAACGAAAACATCTATTCGACTTCTTTAGACCCAAAATGATGTTTTGCAGTGGTTGGGAGCATTTCGCAAACCTTCGGCATGTAAAAGATGCGAAACTTGTGTTTCAGGACTGAATGCACTATTTCGGGGTACCGAAGTTGCGAAAAAGGTGTCGCAACGAATACATCTATTCTACTTCTTTAGACCCAAAATGATGTTTTGCAGTGGTTGGGAGCATTTCGCAAACCTTCGGCACGTAAAAGGATGCGAAACTTGTGTTTCGGGGCTGAATGAACGATTTCGGGGTACCGAAGTTGCGAAAAAGGTTTCGCAACGAAAACATCTATTCTACTTCTTTAGACCCAAAATGATGTTTTGCAGTGGTTGGGAGCATTTCGCAAACCTTCGGCACGTAAAAAGATGCGAAACTTGTGTTTCGGGGCTGAATGCACGATTTCGGGGTACCGAAGTTGCGAAAAAGGTTTCGTAACGAAAACATTCATTCTACTCTAATAGACCCAAAATGATGTTTTGCAGTGGCTGGGAGCATTTCGGAAACCTTTGGCACGTAAAAAGACGCAAAACTTGTGTTTCGGGCCTGAATGCACTATTCGAGGTACCGAAGTTGCGAATATGGTGTCGCGACGAAATCAGCCATTCTACTCCATTAGACCCAAAATGACGTTTTGCAGTGGTTGGGAGCATTTCGCAAACCTTCAGCACGTAAAAAGATGCGAAACTTGTGTTTCAGGGCGGGATGCATGATTTCGGGGTACCGAAGTTGCAAAAAAGGTGTCGCAACGAAAACATCTATTCTACTTCTTTAGACCCAAAATGATGTTTTGCAGTGGTTGGGAGCATTTCGCAAACCTTCGGCATGTAAAAGATGCGAAACTTGTGTTTCAGGACTGAATGCACTATTTCGGGGTACCGAAGTTGCGAAAAAGGTTTCGCAACGAAAACATCTATTCTACTTCTTTAGACCCAAAATGATGTTTTGCAGTGGTTGGGAGCATTTCGCAAACCTTCGGCACGTAAAAAGATGCGAAACTTGTGTTTCGGGGTTGAATGCACGATTTCGGGGTACCGAAGTTGCGAAAAAGGTTTCGTAACGAAAACATTCATTCTACTCCATTAGACCCAAAATGATGTTTTGCAGAGGTTGGGTTCATTTCTCAAACCTTCAGCACGTAAAAAGTTGCAAAACTTGTGTTTCGGGGCTGAATGCACGATTTCGGGGTACCGAAGTTTCGAAAAAGGTTTCGCAACGAAAACATCTATTCTACTTCTTTAGACCCAAAATGATGTTTTGCAGTGGTTGGGAGCATTTCGCAAACCTTCGGCACGTAAAAAGATGCGAAAACTGTGTTTCAGGGCTGAATGCACGATTTCGGGGTACCGAAGTTGCGAAAAAGGTTTCGTAACGAAAACATTCATTCTACTCCATTAGACCCAAAATGATGTTTTGCAGTGGTTAGGAGCATTTCGCAAACCTTCAGCACGTAAAAAGATGCGAAACTTGTGTTTCGGGGCTGAATGCACGATTTCGGGGTACCGAAGTTGCGAAAAAGGTTTCGCAACGAAAACATCCATTCTACTTATTTAGACCCAAAATGATGTTTTGCAGTGGTTGGGAGCATTTCGCAAACCTTCGGCACGTAAAAAGATGCGAAACTTGTGTTTCAGGGCTGAATGCACGATTTCGGGGTACCGAAGTTGCGAAAAAGGTTTCGCAACGAAAACATCTATTCTACTTCTTTAGACCCAAAATGATGTTTTGCAGTGGTTGGGAGCATTTCGCAAACCTTCGGCACGTAAAAAGATGCGAAACTTGTGTTTCGGGGTTGAATGCACGATTTCGGGGTACCGAAGTTGCGAAAAAGGTTTCGTAACGAAAACATTCATTCTACTCCATTAGACCCAAAATGATGTTTTGCAGTGGTTGGGTTCATTTCGCAAACCTTCAGCACGTAAAAAGTTGCAAAACTTGTGTTTCGGGGCTGAATGCACGATTTCGGGGTACCGAAGTTGCGAAAAAGGTTTCGCAACGAAAACATCTATTCGACTTCTTTAGACCCAAAATGATGTTTTGCAGTGGTTGGGAGCATTTCGCAAACCTTCGGCATGTAAAAGATGCGAAACTTGTGTTTCAGGACTGAATGCACTATTTCGGGGTACCGAAGTTGCGAAAAAGGTGTCGCAACGAATACATCTATTCTACTTCTTTAGACCCAAAATGATGTTTTGCAGTGGTTGGGAGCATTTCGCAAACCTTCGGCACGTAAAAGGATGCGAAACTTGTGTTTCGGGGCTGAATGAACGATTTTGGCGTACCGAAGTTGCGAAAAAGGTTTCGCAACGAAAACATCTATTCTACTTCTTTAGACCCAAAATGATGTTTTGCAGTGGTTGGGAGCATTTCGCAAACCTTCGGCACGTAAAAAGATGCGAAACTTGTGTTTCGGGGCTGAATGCACGATTTTGGGGTACCGAAGTTGCGAAAAAGGTTTCGTAACGAAAACATTCATTCTACTCTAATAGACCCAAAATGATGTTTTGCAGTGGCTGGGAGCATTTCGGAAACCTTTGGCACGTAAAAAGACGCAAAACTTGTGTTTCGGGCCTGAATGCACTATTCGAGGTACCGAAGTTGCGAATATGGTGTCGCGACGAAATCAGCCATTCTACTCCATTAGACCCAAAATGACGTTTTGCAGTGGTTGGGAGCATTTCGCAAGCCTTCAGCACGTAAAAAGATGCGAAACTTGTGTTTCAGGGCGGGATGCATGATTTCGGGGTACCGAAGTTGCGAAAAAGGTGTCGCAACGAAAACATCTATTCTACTTCTTTAGACCCAAAATGATGTTTTGCAGTGGTTGGGAGCATTTCGCAAACCTTCGGCACGTAAAAAGATGCGAAACTTGTGTTTCAGGGCTGAATGCACGATTTCGAGGTACCGAAGTTGCGAAAAAGGTTTCGCAACGAAAACATCTATTCTACTTCTTTAGACCCAAAATGATGTTTTGCAGTGGTTGGGAGCATTTCGCAAACCTTCGGCACGTAAAAAGATGCGAAACTTGTGTTTCGGGGTTGAATGCACGATTTCGGGGTACCGAAGTTGCGAAAAAGGTTTCGTAACGAAAACATTCATTCTACTCCATTAGACCCAAAATGATGTTTTGCAGAGGTTGGGTTCATTTCTCAAACCTTCAGCACGTAAAAAGTTGCAAAACTTGTGTTTCGGGGCTGAATGCACGATTTCGGGGTACCGAAGTTTCGAAAAAGGTTTCGCAACGAAAACATCTATTCTACTTCTTTAGACCCAAAATGATGTTTTGCAGTGGTTGGGAGCATTTCGCAAACCTTCGGCACGTAAAAAGATGCGAAAACTGTGTTTCGGGGCTGAATGCACGATTTCGGGGTACCGAAGTTGCGAAAAAGGTTTCGTAACGAAAACATTCATTCTACTCCATTAGACCCAAAATGATGTTTTGCAGTGGTTGGGAGCATTTCGCAAACCTTCAGCACGTAAAAAGATGCGAAACTTGTGTTTCGGGGCTGAATGCACGATTTCGGGGTACCGAAGTTGCGAAAAAGGTTTCGCAACGAAAACATCCATTCTACTTATTTAGACCCAAAATGATGTTTTGCAGTGGTTGGGAGCATTTCGCAAACCTTCGGCACGTAAAAAGATGCGAAACTTGTGTTTCAGGGCTGAATGCACGATTTCGGGGTACCGAAGTTGCGAAAAAGGTTTCGCAACGAAAACATCTATTCTACTTCTTTAGACCCAAAATGATGTTTTGCAGTGGTTGGGAGCATTTCGCAAACCTTCGGCACGTAAAAAGATGCGAAACTTGTGTTTCGGGGTTGAATGCACGATTTCGGGGTACCGAAGTTGCGAAAAAGGTTTCGTAACGAAAACATTCATTCTACTCCATTAGACCCAAAATGATGTTTTGCAGTGGTTGGGTTCATTTCGCAAACCTTCAGCACGTAAAAAGTTGCAAAACTTGTGTTTCGGGGCTGAATGCACGATTTCGGGGTACCGAAGTTGCGAAAAAGGTTTCGCAACGAAAACATCTATTCGACTTCTTTAGACCCAAAATGATGTTTTGCAGTGGTTGGGAGCATTTCGCAAACCTTCGGCATGTAAAAGATGCGAAACTTGTGTTTCAGGACTGAATGCACTATTTCGGGGTACCGAAGTTGCGAAAAAGGTGTCGCAACGAATACATCTATTCTACTTCTTTAGACCCAAAATGATGTTTTGCAGTGGTTGGGAGCATTTCGCAAACCTTCGGCACGTAAAAGGATGCGAAACTTGTGTTTCGGGGCTGAATGAACGATTTCGGGGTACCGAAGTTGCGAAAAAGGTTTCGCAACGAAAACATCTATTCTACTTCTTTAGACCCAAAATGATGTTTTGCAGTGGTTGGGAGCATTTCGCAAACCTTCGGCACGTAAAAAGATGCGAAACTTGTGTTTCGGGGCTGAATGCACGATTTCGGGGTACCGAAGTTGCGAAAAAGGTTTCGTAACGAAAACATTCATTCTACTCTAATAGACCCAAAATGATGTTTTGTAGTGGCTGGGAGCATTTCGGAAACCTTTGGCACGTAAAAAGACGCAAAACTTGTGTTTCGGGCCTGAATGCACTATTCGAGGTACCGAAGTTGCGAATATGGTGTCGCGACGAAATCAGCCATTCTACTCCATTAGACCCAAAATGACGTTTTGCAGTGGTTGGGAGCATTTCGCAAACCTTCAGCACGTAAAAAGATGCGAAACTTGTGTTTCAGGGCGGGATGCATGATTTCGGGGTACCGAAGTTGCGAAAAAGGTGTCGTAACGAAAACATCTATTCTACTTCTTTAGACCCAAAATGATGTTTTGCAGTGGTTGGGAGCATTTCGCAAACCTTCGGCACGTAAAAAGATGCGAAACTTGTGTTTCAGGGCTGAATGCACGATTTCGAGGTACCGAAGTTGCGAAAAAGGTTTCGCAACGAAAACATCTATTCTACTTCTTTAGACCCAAAATGATGTTTTGCAGTGGTTGGGAGCATTTCGCAAACCTTCGGCACGTAAAAAGATGCGAAACTTGTGTTTCGGGGTTGAATGCACGATTTCGGGGTACCGAAGTTGCGAAAAAGGTTTCGTAACGAAAACATTCATTCTACTCCATTAGACCCAAAATGATGTTTTGCAGAGGTTGGGTTCATTTCTCAAACCTTCGGCACGTAAAAAGTTGCAAAACTTGTGTTTCGGGGCTGAATGCACGATTTCGGGGTACCGAAGTTTCGAAAAAGGTTTCGCAACGAAAACATCTATTCTACTTCTTTAGACCCAAAATGATGTTTTGCAGTGGTTGGGAGCATTTCGCAAACCTTCGGCACGTAAAAAGATGCGAAAACTGTGTTTCGGGGCTGAATGCACGATTTCGGGGAACCGAAGTTGCGAAAAAGGTTTCGTAACGAAAACATTCATTCTACTCCATTAGACCCAAAATGAAGTTTTGCAGTGGTTGGGAGCATTTCGCAAACCTTCAGCACGTAAAAAGATGCGAAACTTGTGTTTCGGGGCTGAATGCACGATTTCGGGGTACCGAAGTTGCGAAAAAGGTTTCGCAACGAAAACATCCATTCTACTTATTTAGACCCAAAATGATGTTTTGCAGTGGTTGGGAGCATTTCGCAAACCTTCGGCACGTAAAAAGATGCGAAACTTGTGTTTCAGGGCTGAATGCACGATTTCGGGGTACCGAAGTTGCGAAAAAGGTTTCGCAACGTAAACATCTATTCTACTTCTTTAGACCCAAAATGATGTTTTGCAGTGGTTGGGAGCATTTCGCAAACCTTCGGCACGTAAAAAGATGCGAAACTTGTGTTTCGGGGTTGAATGCACGATTTCGGGGTACCGAAGTTGCGAAAAAGGTTTCGTAACGAAAACATTCATTCTACTCCATTAGACCCAAAATGATGTTTTGCAGTGGTTGGGTTCATTTCGCAAACCTTCAGCACGTAAAAAGTTGCAAAACTTGTGTTTCGGGGCTGAATGCACGATTTCGGGGTACCGAAGTTGCGAAAAAGGTTTCGCAACGAAAACATCTATTCGACTTCTTTAGACCCAAAATGATGTTTTGCAGTGGTGGGGAGCATTTCGCAAACCTTCGGCATGTAAAAGATGCGAAACTTGTGTTTCAGGACTGAATGCACTATTTCGGGGTACCGAAGTTGCGAAAAAGGTGTCGCAACGAATACATCTATTCTACTTCTTTAGACCCAAAATGATGTTTTGCAGTGGTTGGGAGCATTTCGCAAACCTTCGGCACGTAAAAGGATGCGAAACTTGTGTTTCGGGGCTGAATGAACGATTTCGGGGTACCGAAGTTGCGAAAAAGGTTTCGCAACGAAAACATCTATTCTACTTCTTTAGACCCAAAATGATGTTTTGCAGTGGTTGGGAGCATTTCGCAAACCTTCGGCACGTAAAAAGATGCGAAACTTGTGTTTCGGGGCTGAATGCACGATTTCGGGGTACCGAAGTTGCGAAAAAGGTTTCGTAACGAAAACATTCATTCTACTCTAATAGACCCAAAATGATGTTTTGCAGTGGCTGGGAGCATTTCGGAAACCTTTGGCACGTAAAAAGACGCAAAACTTGTGTTTCGGGCCTGAATGCACTATTCGAGGTACCGAAGTTGCGAATATGGTGTCGCGACGAAATCAGCCATTCTACTCCATTAGACCCAAAATGACGTTTTGCAGTGGTTGGGAGCATTTCGCAAACCTTCAGCACGTAAAAAGATGCGAAACTTGTGTTTCAGGGCTGAATGCACGATTTCGGGGTACCGAAGTTGCGAAAAAGGTTTCGCAACGAAAACATCTATTCTACTTCTTTAGACCCAAAATGATGTTTTGCAGTGGTTGGGAGCATTTCGCAAACCTTCGGCACGTAAAAAGATGCGAAACTTGTGTTTCGGGGTTGAATGCACGATTTCGGGGTACCGAAGTTGCGAAAAAGGTTTCGTAACGAAAACATTCATTCTACTCCATTAGACCCAAAATGATGTTTTGCAGAGGTTGGGTTCATTTCTCAAACCTTCGGCACGTAAAAAGTTGCAAAACTTGTGTTTCGGGGCTGAATGCACGATTTCGGGGTACCGAAGTTTCGAAAAAGGTTTCGCAACGAAAACATCTATTCTACTTCTTTAGACCCAAAATGATGTTTTGCAGTGGTTGGGAGCATTTCGCAAACCTTCGGCACGTAAAAAGATGCGAAAACTGTGTTTCGGGGCTGAATGCACGATTTCGGGGAACCGAAGTTGCGAAAAAGGTTTCGTAACGAAAACATTCATTCTACTCCATTAGACCCAAAATGAAGTTTTGCAGTGGTTGGGAGCATTTCGCAAACCTTCAGCACGTAAAAAGATGCGAAACTTGTGTTTCGGGGCTGAATGCACGATTTCGGGGTACCGAAGTTGCGAAAAAGGTTTCGCAACGAAAACATCCATTCTACTTATTTAGACCCAAAATGATGTTTTGCAGTGGTTGGGAGCATTTCGCAAACCTTCGGCACGTAAAAAGATGCGAAACTTGTGTTTCAGGGCTGAATGCACGATTTCGGGGTACCGAAGTTGCGAAAAAGGTTTCGCAACGTAAACATCTATTCTACTTCTTTAGACCCAAAATGATGTTTTGCAGTGGTTGGGAGCATTTCGCAAACCTTCGGCACGTAAAAAGATGCGAAACTTGTGTTTCGGGGTTGAATGCACGATTTCGGGGTACCGAAGTTGCGAAAAAGGTTTCGTAACGAAAACATTCATTCTACTCCATTAGACCCAAAATGATGTTTTGCAGTGGTTGGGTTCATTTCGCAAACCTTCAGCACGTAAAAAGTTGCAAAACTTGTGTTTCGGGGCTGAATGCACGATTTCGGGGTACCGAAGTTGCGAAAAAGGTTTCGCAACGAAAACATCTATTCGACTTCTTTAGACCCAAAATGATGTTTTGCAGTGGTTGGGAGCATTTCGCAAACCTTCGGCATGTAAAAGATGCGAAACTTGTGTTTCAGGACTGAATGCACTATTTCGGGGTACCGAAGTTGCGAAAAAGGTGTCGCAACGAATACATCTATTCTACTTCTTTAGACCCAAAATGATGTTTTGCAGTGGTTGGGAGCATTTCGCAAACCTTCGGCACGTAAAAGGATGCGAAACTTGTGTTTCGGGGCTGAATGAACGATTTCGGGGTACCGAAGTTGCGAAAAAGGTTTCGCAACGAAAACATCTATTCTACTTCTTTAGACCCAAAATGATGTTTTGCAGTGGTTGGGAGCATTTCGCAAACCTTCGGCACGTAAAAAGATGCGAAACTTGTGTTTCGGGGCTGAATGCACGATTTCGGGGTACCGAAGTTGCGAAAAAGGTTTCGTAACGAAAACATTCATTCTACTCTAATAGACCCAAAATGATGTTTTGCAGTGGCTGGGAGCATTTCGGAAACCTTTGGCACGTAAAAAGACGCAAAACTTGTGTTTCGGGCCTGAATGCACTATTCGAGGTACCGAAGTTGCGAATATGGTGTCGCGACGAAATCAGCCATTCTACTCCATTAGACCCAAAATGACGTTTTGCAGTGGTTGGGAGCATTTCGCAAACCTTCAGCACGTAAAAAGATGCGAAACTTGTGTTTCAGGGCGGGATGCATGATTTCGGGGTACCGAAGTTGCGAAAAAGGTGTCGCAACGAAAACATCTATTCTACTTCTTTAGACCCAAAATGATGTTTTGCAGTGGTTGGGAGCATTTCGCAAACCTTCGGCACGTAAAAAGATGCGAAACTTGTGTTTCAGGGCTGAATGCACGATTTCGAGGTACCGAAGTTGCGAAAAAGGTTTCGCAACGAAAACATCTATTCTACTTCTTTAGACCCAAAATGATGTTTTGCAGTGGTTGGGAGCATTTCGCAAACCTTCGGCACGTAAAAAGATGCGAAACTTGTGTTTCGGGGTTGAATGCACGATTTCGGGGTACCGAAGTTGCGAAAAAGGTTTCGTAACGAAAACATTCATTCTACTCCATTAGAACCAAAATGATGTTTTGCAGAGGTTGGGTTCATTTCTCAAACCTTCAGCACGTAAAAAGTTGCAAAACTTGTGTTTCGGGGCTGAATGCACGATTTCGGGGTACCGAAGTTTCGAAAAAGGTTTCGCAACGAAAACATCTATTCTACTTCTTTAGACCCAAAATGATGTTTTGCAGTGGTTGGGAGCATTTCGCAAACCTTCGGCACGTAAAAAGATGCGAAAACTGTGTTTCGGGGCTGAATGCACGATTTCGGGGTACCGAAGTTGCGAAAAAGGTTTCGTAACGAAAACATTCATTCTACTCCATTAGACCCAAAATGATGTTTTGCAGTGGTTGGGAGCATTTCGCAAACCTTCAGCACGTAAAAAGATGCGAAACTTGTGTTTCGGGGCTGAATGCACGATTTCGGGGTACCGAAGTTGCGAAAAAGGTTTCGCAACGAAAACATCCATTCTACTTATTTAGACCCAAAATGATGTTTTGCAGTGGTTGGGAGCATTTCGCAAACCTTCGGCACGTAAAAAGATGCGAAACTTGTGTTTCAGGGCTGAATGCACGATTTCGGGGTACCGAAGTTGCGAAAAAGGTTTCGCAACGTAAACATCTATTCTACTTCTTTAGACCCAAAATGATGTTTTGCAGTGGTTGGGAGCATTTCGCAAACCTTCGGCACGTAAAAAGATGCGAAACTTGTGTTTCGGGGTTGAATGCACGATTTCGGGGTACCGAAGTTGCGAAAAAGGTTTCGTAACGAAAACATTCATTCTACTCCATTAGACCCAAAATGATGTTTTGCAGTGGTTGGGTTCATTTCGCAAACCTTCAGCACGTAAAAAGTTGCAAAACTTGTGTTTCGGGGCTGAATGCACGATTTCGGGGTACCGAAGTTGCGAAAAAGGTTTCGCAACGAAAACATCTATTCGACTTCTTTAGACCCAAAATGATGTTTTGCAGTGGTTGGGAGCATTTCGCAAACCTTCGGCATGTAAAAGATGCGAAACTTGTGTTTCAGGACTGAATGCACTATTTCGGGGTACCGAAGTTGCGAAAAAGGTGTCGCAACGAATACATCTATTCTACTTCTTTAGACCCAAAATGATGTTTTGCAGTGGTTGGGAGCATTTCGCAAACCTTCGGCACGTAAAAGGATGCGAAACTTGTGTTTCGGGGCTGAATGAACGATTTCGGGGTACCGAAGTTGCGAAAAAGGTTTCGCAACGAAAACATCTATTCTACTTCTTTAGACCCAAAATGATGTTTTGCAGTGGTTGGGAGCATTTCGCAAACCTTCGGCACGTAAAAAGATGCGAAACTTGTGTTTCGGGGCTGAATGCACGATTTCGGGGTACCGAAGTTGCGAAAAAGGTTTCGTAACGAAAACATTCATTCTACTCTAATAGACCCAAAATGATGTTTTGCAGTGGCTGGGAGCATTTCGGAAACCTTTGGCACGTAAAAAGACGCAAAACTTGTGTTTCGGGCCTGAATGCACTATTCGAGGTACCGAAGTTGCGAATATGGTGTCGCGACGAAATCAGCCATTCTACTCCATTAGACCCAAAATGACGTTTTGCAGTGGTTGGGAGCATTTCGCAAACCTTCAGCACGTAAAAAGATGCGAAACTTGTGTTTCAGGGTGGGATGCATGATTTCGGGGTACCGAAGTTGCGAAAAAGGTGTCGCAACGAAAACATCTATTCTACTTCTTTAGACCCAAAATGATGTTTTGCAGTGGTTGGGAGCATTTCGCAAACCTTCGGCACGTAAAAAGATGCGAAACTTGTGTTTCAGGGCTGAATGCACGATTTCGAGGTACCGAAGTTGCGAAAAAGGTTTCGCAACGAAAACATCTATTCTACTTCTTTAGACCAAAAATGATGTTTTGCAGTGGTTGGGAGCATTTCGCAAACCTTCGGCACGTAAAAAGATGCGAAACTTGTGTTTCGGGGTTGAATGCACGATTTCGGGGTACCGAAGTTGCGAAAAAGGTTTCGTAACGAAAACATTCATTCTACTCCATTAGACCCAAAATGATGTTTTGCAGTGGTTGGGTTCATTTCGCAAACCTTCAGCACGTAAAAAGTTGCAAAACTTGTGTTTCGGGGCTGAATGCACGATTTCGGGGTACCGAAGTTGCGAAAAAGGTTTCGCAACGAAAACATCTATTCGACTTCTTTAGACCCAAAATGATGTTTTGCAGTGGTTGGGAGCATTTCGCAAACCTTCGGCATGTAAAAGATGCGAAACTTGTGTTTCAGGACTGAATGCACTATTTCGGGGTACCGAAGTTGCGAAAAAGGTGTCGCAACGAATACATCTATTCTACTTCTTTAGACCCAAAATGATGTTTTGCAGTGGTTGGGAGCATTTCGCAAACCTTCGGCACGTAAAAGGATGCGAAACTTGTGTTTCGGGGCTGAATGAACGATTTCGGGGTACCGAAGTTGCGAAAAAGGTTTCGCAACGAAAACATCTATTCTACTTCTTTAGACCCAAAATGATGTTTTGCAGTGGTTGGGAGCATTTCGCAAACCTTCGGCACGTAAAAAGATGCGAAACTTGTGTTTCGGGGCTGAATGCACGATTTCGGGGTACCGAAGTTGCGAAAAAGGTTTCGTAACGAAAACATTCATTCTACTCTAATAGACCCAAAATGATGTTTTGTAGTGGCTGGGAGCATTTCGGAAACCTTTGGCACGTAAAAAGACGCAAAACTTGTGTTTCGGGCCTGAATGCACTATTCGAGGTACCGAAGTTGCGAATATGGTGTCGCGACGAAATCAGCCATTCTACTCCATTAGACCCAAAATGACGTTTTGCAGTGGTTGGGAGCATTTCGCAAACCTTCGGCACGTAAAAAGATGCGAAACTTGTGTTTCAGGGCGGGATGCATGATTTCGGGGTACCGAAGTTGCGAAAAAGGTGTCGCAACGAAAACATCTATTCTACTTCTTTAGACCCAAAATGATGTTTTGCAGTGGTTGGGAGCATTTCGCAAACCTTCGGCACGTAAAAAGATGCGAAACTTGTGTTTCAGGGCTGAATGCACGATTTCGAGGTACCGAAGTTGCGAAAAAGGTTTCGCAACGAAAACATCTATTCTACTTCTTTAGACCCAAAATGATGTTTTGCAGTGGTTGGGAGCATTTCGCAAACCTTCGGCACGTAAAAAGATGCGAAACTTGTGTTTCGGGGTTGAATGCACGATTTCGGGGTACCGAAGTTGCGAAAAAGGTTTCGTAACGAAAACATTCATTCTACTCCATTAGACCCAAAATGATGTTTTGCAGAGGTTGGGTTCATTTCTCAAACCTTCGGCACGTAAAAAGTTGCAAAACTTGTGTTTCGGGGCTGAATGCACGATTTCGGGGTACCGAAGTTTCGAAAAAGGTTTCGCAACGAAAACATCTATTCTACTACTTTAGACCCAAAATGATGTTTTGCAGTGGTTGGGAGCATTTCGCAAACCTTCGGCACGTAAAAAGATGCGAAAACTGTGTTTCGGGGCTGAATGCACGATTTCGGGGAACCGAAGTTGCGAAAAAGGTTTCGTAACGAAAACATTCATTCTACTCCATTAGACCCAAAATGAAGTTTTGCAGTGGTTGGGAGCATTTCGCAAACCTTCAGCACGTAAAAAGATGCGAAACTTGTGTTTCGGGGCTGAATGCACGATTTCGGGGTACCGAAGTTGCGAAAAAGGTTTCGCAACGAAAACATCCATTCTACTTATTTAGACCCAAAATGATGTTTTGCAGTGGTTGGGAGCATTTCGCAAACCTTCGGCACGTAAAAAGATGCGAAACTTGTGTTTCAGGGCTGAATGCACGATTTCGGGGTACCGAAGTTGCGAAAAAGGTTTCGCAACGTAAACATCTATTCTACTTCTTTAGACCCAAAATGATGTTTTGCAGTGGTTGGGAGCATTTCGCAAACCTTCGGCACGTAAAAAGATGCGAAACTTGTGTTTCGGGGTTGAATGCACGATTTCGGGGTACCGAAGTTGCGAAAAAGGTTTCGTAACGAAAACATTCATTCTACTCCATTAGACCCAAAATGATGTTTTGCAGTGGTTGGGTTCATTTCGCAAACCTTCAGCACGTAAAAAGTTGCAAAACTTGTGTTTCGGGGCTGAATGCACGATTTCGGGGTACCGAAGTTGCGAAAAAGGTTTCGCAACGAAAACATCTATTCGACTTCTTTAGACCCAAAATGATGTTTTGCAGTGGTTGGGAGCATTTCGCAAACCTTCGGCATGTAAAAGATGCGAAACTTGTGTTTCAGGACTGAATGCACTATTTCGGGGTACCGAAGTTGCGAAAAAGGTGTCGCAACGAATACATCTATTCTACTTCTTTAGACCCAAAATGATGTTTTGCAGTGGTTGGGAGCATTTCGCAAACCTTCGGCACGTAAAAGGATGCGAAACTTGTGTTTCGGGGCTGAATGAACGATTTCGGGGTACCGAAGTTGCGAAAAAGGTTTCGCAACGAAAACATCTATTCTACTTCTTTAGACCCAAAATGATGTTTTGCAGTGGTTGGGAGCATTTCGCAAACCTTCGGCACGTAAAAAGATGCGAAACTTGTGTTTCGGGGCTGAATGCACGATTTCGGGGTACCGAAGTTGCGAAAAAGGTTTCGTAACGAAAACATTCATTCTACTCTAATAGACCCAAAATGATGTTTTGCAGTGGCTGGGAGCATTTCGGAAACCTTTGGCACGTAAAAAGACGCAAAACTTGTGTTTCGGGCCTGAATGCACTATTCGAGGTACCGAAGTTGCGAATATGGTGTCGCGACGAAATCAGCCATTCTACTCCATTAGACCCAAAATGACGTTTTGCAGTGGTTGGGAGCATTTCGCAAACCTTCAGCACGTAAAAAGATGCGAAACTTGTGTTTCAGGGCGGGATGCATGATTTCGGGGTACCGAAGTTGCGAAAAAGGTGTCGCAACGAAAACATCTATTCTACTTCTTTAGACCCAAAATGATGTTTTGCAGTGGTTGGGAGCATTTCGCAAACCTTCGGCACGTAAAAAGATGCGAAACTTGTGTTTCAGGGCTGAATGCACGATTTCGAGGTACCGAAGTTGCGAAAAAGGTTTCGCAACGAAAACATCTATTCTACTTCTTTAGACCCAAAATGATGTTTTGCAGTGGTTGGGAGCATTTCGCAAACCTTCGGCACGTAAAAAGATGCGAAACTTGTGTTTCGGGGTTGAATGCACGATTTCGGGGTACCGAAGTTGCGAAAAAGGTTTCGTAACGAAAACATTCATTCTACTCCATTAGAACCAAAATGATGTTTTGCAGAGGTTGGGTTCATTTCTCAAACCTTCAGCACGTAAAAAGTTGCAAAACTTGTTTTTCGGGGCTGAATGCACGATTTCGGGGTACCGAAGTTTCGAAAAAGGTTTCGCAACGAAAACATCTATTCTACTTCTTTAGACCCAAAATGATGTTTTGCAGTGGTTGGGAGCATTTCGCAAACCTTCGGCACGTAAAAAGATGCGAAAACTGTGTTTCGGGGCTGAATGCACGATTTCGGGGTACCGAAGTTGCGAAAAAGGTTTCGTAACGAAAACATTCATTCTACTCCATTAGACCCAAAATGATGTTTTGCAGTGGTTGGGAGCATTTCGCAAACCTTCAGCACGTAAAAAGATGCGAAACTTGTGTTTCGGGGCTGAATGCACGATTTCGGGGTACCGAAGTTGCGAAAAAGGTTTCGCAACGAAAACATCCATTCTACTTATTTAGACCCAAAATGATGTTTTGCAGTGGTTGGGAGCATTTCGCAAACCTTCGGCACGTAAAAAGATGCGAAACTTGTGTTTCAGGGCTGAATGCACGATTTCGGGGTACCGAAGTTGCGAAAAAGGTTTCGCAACGTAAACATCTATTCTACTTCTTTAGACCCAAAATGATGTTTTGCAGTGGTTGGGAGCATTTCGCAAACCTTCGGCACGTAAAAAGATGCGAAACTTGTGTTTCGGGGTTGAATGCACGATTTCGGGGTACCGAAGTTGCGAAAAAGGTTTCGTAACGAAAACATTCATTCTACTCCATTAGACCCAAAATGATGTTTTGCAGTGGTTGGGTTCATTTCGCAAACCTTCAGCACGTAAAAAGTTGCAAAACTTGTGTTTCGGGGCTGAATGCACGATTTCGGGGTACCGAAGTTGCGAAAAAGGTTTCGCAACGAAAACATCTATTCGACTTCTTTAGACCCAAAATGATGTTTTGCAGTGGTTGGGAGCATTTCGCAAACCTTCGGCATGTAAAAGATGCGAAACTTGTGTTTCAGGACTGAATGCACTATTTCGGGGTACCGAAGTTGCGAAAAAGGTGTCGCAACGAATACATCTATTCTACTTCTTTAGACCCAAAATGATGTTTTGCAGTGGTTGGGAGCATTTCGCAAACCTTCGGCACGTAAAAGGATGCGAAACTTGTGTTTCGGGGCTGAATGAACGATTTCGGGGTACCGAAGTTGCGAAAAAGGTTTCGCAACGAAAACATCTATTCTACTTCTTTAGACCCAAAATGATGTTTTGCAGTGGTTGGGAGCATTTCGCAAACCTTCGGCACGTAAAAAGATGCGAAACTTGTGTTTCGGGGCTGAATGCACGATTTCGGGGTACCGAAGTTGCGAAAAAGGTTTCGTAACGAAAACATTCATTCTACTCTAATAGACCCAAAATGATGTTTTGCAGTGGCTGGGAGCATTTCGGAAACCTTTGGCACGTAAAAAGACGCAAAACTTGTGTTTCGGGCCTGAATGCACTATTCGAGGTACCGAAGTTGCGAATATGGTGTCGCGACGAAATCAGCCATTCTACTCCATTAGACCCAAAATGACGTTTTGCAGTGGTTGGGAGCATTTCGCAAACCTTCAGCACGTAAAAAGATGCGAAACTTGTGTTTCAGGGTGGGATGCATGATTTCGGGGTACCGAAGTTGCGAAAAAGGTGTCGCAACGAAAACATCTATTCTACTTCTTTAGACCCAAAATGATGTTTTGCAGTGGTTGGGAGCATTTCGCAAACCTTCGGCACGTAAAAAGATGCGAAACTTGTGTTTCAGGGCTGAATGCACGATTTCGAGGTACCGAAGTTGCGAAAAAGGTTTCGCAACGAAAACATCTATTCTACTTCTTTAGACCAAAAATGATGTTTTGCAGTGGTTGGGAGCATTTCGCAAACCTTCGGCACGTAAAAAGATGCGAAACTTGTGTTTCGGGGTTGAATGCACGATTTCGGGGTACCGAAGTTGCGAAAAAGGTTTCGTAACGAAAACATTCATTCTACTCCATTAGACCCAAAATGATGTTTTGCAGAGGTTGGGTTCATTTCTCAAACCTTCAGCACGTAAAAAGTTGCAAAACTTGTGTTTCGGGGCTGAATGCACGATTTCGGGGTACCGAAGTTTCGAAAAAGGTTTCGCAACGAAAACATCTATTCTACTTCTTTAGACCCACAATGATGTTTTGCAGTGGTTGGGAGCATTTTGCAAACCTTCGGCACGTAAAAAGATGCGAAAACTGTGTTTCGGGGCTGAATGCACGATTTCGGGCTACCGAAGTTGCGAAAAAGGTTTCGTAACGAAAACATTCATTCTACTCCATTAGACCCAAAATGATGTATTGCAGTGGTTGGGTTCATTTCGCAAACCTTCAGCACGTAAAAAGTTGCAAAACTTGTGTTTCGGGGTTGAATGCACGATTTCGGGGTACCGAAGTTGCGAAAAAGGTTTCGCAACGAAAACATCCATTCTACTTATTTAGACCCAAAATGATGTTTTGCAGTGGTTGGGAGCATTTCGCAAACCTTCGGCACGTAAAAAGATGCGAAACTTGTGTTTCAGGGCTGAATGCACGATTTCGGGGTACCGAAGTTGCGAAAAAGGTGTCGCAACGAAAACATCTATTCTACTTCTTTAGACCCAAAATGATGTTTTGCAGTGGTTGGGAGCATTTCGCAAACCTTCGGCACCTAAAAAGATGCGAAACTTGTGTTTCGGGGCTGAATGCACGATTTCGGGGTACCGAAGTTGCGAAAAAGGTTTCGCAACGAAAACATCTATTCTACTTCTTTAGACCCAAAATGATGTTTTGCAGTGGTAGGGAGCATTTCGCAAACCTTCGGCACGTAAAAAGATGCGAAAACTGTGTTTCGGGGCTGAATGCACGATTTCGGGGTATTGAAGTTGCGAAAAAGGTTTCGTAACGAAAACATTCATTCTACTCCATTAGACCCAAAATGATGTTTTGCAGTGGTTGGGAGCATTTCGCAAACCTTCAGCACGTAAAAAGATGCGAAACTTGTGTTTCGGGGCTGAATGCACGATTTCGGGGTACCGAAGTTGCGAAAAAGGTGTCGCAACGAAAACATCCATTCTACTTATTTAGACCCAAAATGATGTTTTGCAGTGGTTGGGAGCATTTCGCAAACCTTCGGCACGTAAAAAGATGCGAAACTTGTGTTTCGGGGCAGAATGCACGATTTCGGGGTACCGAAGTTGCGAAAAAGGTTTCGCAACGAAAACATCTATTCTACTTCTTTAGACCCAAAATGATGTTTTGCAGTGGTTGAGAGCATTTCGCAAACCTTCGGCACGTAAAAGATGCGAAACTTGTGTTTCAGACCTGAATGCACTATTTCGGGGTACTGAAGTTGCGAAATAGGTGTCGCAACGAAAACATCTATTCTACTTCTTTAGACCCAAAATGATGTTTTGCAGTGGTTGGGAGCATTTCGCAAACCTTCGGCACCTAAAAAGATGCGAAACTTGTGTTTCGGGGCTGAATGCACGATTTCGGGGTACCGAAGTTGCGAAAAAGGTTTCGCAACGAAAACATCTATTCTACTTCTTTAGACCCAAAATGATGTTTTGCAGTGGTTGGGAGCATTTCGCAAACCTTCGGCACGTAAAAGGATGCGAAACTTGTGTTTCGGGGCTGAATGAACGATTTCGGGGTACCGAAGTTGCGAAAAAGGTTTCGCAACGAAAACATCTATTCTACTTCTTTAGACCCAAAATGATGTTTTGCAGTGGTTGAGAGCATTTCGCAAACCTTCGGCACGTAAAAGATGCGAAACTTGTGTTTCAGACCTGAATGCACTATTTCGGGGTACCGAAGTTGCGAAAAAGGTGTCGCAACGAAAACATCTATTCTACTTCTTTAGACCCAAAATGATGTTTTGCAGTGGTTGGGAGTATTTCGCAAACCTTCGGCACCTAAAAAGATGCGAAACTTGTGTTTCGGGGCAGAATGCACGATTTCGGGGTACCGAAGTTGCGAAAAAGGTTTCGCAACGAAAACATCTATTCTACTTCTTTAGACCCAAAATGATGTTTTGCAGTGGTAGGGAGCATTTCGCAAACCTTCGGCACGTAAAAAGATGCGAAAACTGTGTTTCGGGGCTGAATGCACGATTTCGGGGTACTGAAGTTGCGAAAAAGGTTTCGTAACGAAAACATTCATTCTACTCCATTAGACCCAAAATGATGTTTTGCAGTGGTTGGGAGCATTTCGCAAACCTTCAGCACGTAAAAAGATGCGAAACTTGTGTTTCGGGGCTGAATGTACGATTTCGGGGTACCGAAGTTGCGAAAAAGGTGTCGCAACGAAAACATCCATTCTACTTATTTAGACCCAAAATGATGTTTTGCAGTGGTTGGGAGCATTTCGCAAACCTTCGGCACGTAAAAAGATGCGAAACTTGTGTTTCAGGGCTGAATGCACGATTTCGGGGTACCGAAGTTGCGAAAAAGGTTTCGCAACGAAAACATCTATTCTACTTCTTTAGACCCAAAATGATGTTTTGCAGTGGTTGAGAGCATTTCGCAAACCTTCGGCACGTAAAAGATGCGAAACTTGTGTTTCAGACCTGAATGCACTATTTCGGGGTACCGAAGTTGCGAAAAAGGTGTCGCAACGAAAACATCTATTCTACTTCTTTAGACCCAAAATTATGTTTTGCAGTGGTTAGGAGCATTTCGCAAACCTTCGGCACCTAAAAAAATGCGAAACTTGTGTTTCGGGGCTGAATGCACGATTTCGGGGTACCGAAGTTGCGAAAAAGGTTTCGCAACGAAAACATCTATTCTACTTTTTAGACCCAAAATGATGTTTTGCAGTGGTAGGGAGCATTTCGCAAACCTTCGGCACGTAAAAAGATGCGAAAACTGTGTTTCGGGGCTGAATGCACGATTTCGGGGTACTGAAGTTGCGAAAAAGGTTTCGTAACGAAAACATTCATTCTACTCCATTAGACCCAAAATGATGTTTTGCAGTGGTTGGGAGCATTTCGCAAACCTTCAGCACGTAAAAAGATGCGAAACTTGTGTTTCGGGGCTGAATGCACGATTTCGGGGTACCGAAGTTGCGAAAAAGGTGTCGCAACGAAAACATCCATTCTACTTATTTAGACCCAAAATGATGTTTTGCAGTGGTTGGGAGCATTTCGCAAACCTTCGGCACGTAAAAAGATGCGAAACTTGTGTTTCGGGGCAGAATGCACGATTTCGGGGTACCGAAGTTGCGAAAAAGGTTTCGCAACGAAAACATCTATTCTACTTCTTTAGACCCAAAATGATGTTTTGCAGTGGTTGAGAGCATTTCGCAAACCTTCGGCACGTAAAAGATGCGAAACTTGTGTTTCAGACCTGAATGCACTATTTCGGGGTACTGAAGTTGCGAAATAGGTGTCGCAACGAAAACATCTATTCTACTTCTTTAGACCCAAAATGATGTTTTGCAGTGGTTGGGAGCATTTCGCAAACCTTCGGCACCTAAAAAGATGCGAAACTTGTGTTTCGGGGCTGAATGCACGATTTCGGGGTACCGAAGTTGCGAAAAAGGTTTCGCAACGAAAACATCTATTCTACTTCTTTAGACCCAAAATGATGTTTTGCAGTGGTTGGGAGCATTTCGCAAACCTTCGGCACGTAAAAGGATGCGAAACTTGTGTTTCGGGGCTGAATGAACGATTTCGGGGTACCGAAGTTGCGAAAAAGGTTTCGCAACGAAAACATCTATTCTACTTCTTTAGACCCAAAATGATGTTTTGCAGTGGTTGAGAGCATTTCGCAAACCTTCGGCACGTAAAAGATGCGAAACTTGTGTTTCAGACCTGAATGCACTATTTCGGGGTACCGAAGTTGCGAAAAAGGTGTCGCAACGAAAACATCTATTCTACTTCTTTAGACCCAAAATGATGTTTTGCAGTGGTTGGGAGTATTTCGCAAACCTTCGGCACCTAAAAAGATGCGAAACTTGTGTTTCGGGGCAGAATGCACGATTTCGGGGTACCGAAGTTGCGAAAAAGGTTTCGCAACGAAAACATCTATTCTACTTCTTTAGACCCAAAATGATGTTTTGCAGTGGTAGGGAGCATTTCGCAAACCTTCGGCACGTAAAAAGATGCGAAAACTGTGTTTCGGGGCTGAATGCACGATTTCGGGGTACTGAAGTTGCGAAAAAGGTTTCGTAACGAAAACATTCATTCTACTCCATTAGACCCAAAATGATGTTTTGCAGTGGTTGGGAGCATTTCGCAAACCTTCAGCACGTAAAAAGATGCGAAACTTGTGTTTCGGGGCTGAATGTACGATTTCGGGGTACCGAAGTTGCGAAAAAGGTGTCGCAACGAAAACATCCATTCTACTTATTTAGACCCAAAATGATGTTTTGCAGTGGTTGGGAGCATTTCGCAAACCTTCGGCACGTAAAAAGATGCGAAACTTGTGTTTCAGGGCTGAATGCACGATTTCGGGGTACCGAAGTTGCGAAAAAGGTTTCGCAACGAAAACATCTATTCTACTTCTTTAGACCCAAAATGATGTTTTGCAGTGGTTGAGAGCATTTCGCAAACCTTCGGCACGTAAAAGATGCGAAACTTGTGTTTCAGACCTGAATGCACTATTTCGGGGTACCGAAGTTGCGAAAAAGGTGTCGCAACGAAAACATCTATTCTACTTCTTTAGACCCAAAATGATGTTTTGCAGTGGTTAGGAGCATTTCGCAAACCTTCGGCACCTAAAAAAATGCGAAACTTGTGTTTCGGGGCTGAATGCACGATTTCGGGGTACCGAAGTTGCGAAAAAGGTTTCGCAACGAAAACATCTATTCTACTTCTTTAGACCCAAAATGATGTTTTGCAGTGGTAGGGAGCATTTCGCAAACCTTCGGCACGTAAAAAGATGCGAAAACTGTGTTTCGGGGCTGAATGCACGATTTCGGGGTACTGAAGTTGCGAAAAAGGTTTCGTAACGAAAACATTCATTCTACTCCATTAGACCCAAAATGATGTTTTGCAGTGGTTGGGAGCATTTCGCAAACCTTCAGCACGTAAAAAGATGCGAAACTTGTGTTTCGGGGCTGAATGCACGATTTCGGGGTACCGAAGTTGCGAAAAAGGTGTCGCAACGAAAACATCCATTCTACTTATTTAGACCCAAAATGATGTTTTGCAGTGGTTGGGAGCATTTCGCAAACCTTCGGCACGTAAAAAGATGCGAAACTTGTGTTTCAGGGCTGAATGCACGATTTCGGGGTACCGAAGTTGCGAAAAAGGTTTCGCAACGAAAACATCTATTCTACTTCTTTAGACCCAAAATGATGTTTTGCAGTGGTTGAGAGCATTTCGCAAACCTTCGGCACGTAAAAGATGCGAAACTTGTGTTTCAGACCTGAATGCACTATTTCGGGGTACCGAAGTTGCGAAAAAGGTGTCGCAACGAAAACATCTATTCTACTTCTTTAGACCCAAAATGATGTTTTGCAGTGGTTGGGAGCATTTCGCAAACCTTCGGCACCTAAAAAGATGCGAAACTTGTATTTCGGGGCTGAATGCACGATTTCGGGGTACCGAAGTTGCGAAAAAGGTTTCGCAACGAAAACATCTATTCTACTTCTTTAGACCCAAAATGATGTTTTGCAGTGGTTGGGAGCATTTCGCAAACCTTCGGCACGTAAAAGGATGCGAAACTTGTGTTTCGGGGCTGAATGAACGATTTCGGGGTACCGAAGTTGCGAAAAAGGTTTCGCAACGAAAACATCTATTCTACTTCTTTAGACCCAAAATGATGTTTTGCAGTGGTTGAGAGCATTTCGCAAACCTTCGGCACGTAAAAGATGCGAAACTTGTGTTTCAGACCTGAATGCACTATTTCGGGGTACCGAAGTTGCGAAAAAGGTGTCGCAACGAAAACATCTATTCTACTTCTTTAGACCCAAAATGATGTTTTGCAGTGGTTGGGAGTATTTCGCAAACCTTCGGCACCTAAAAAGATGCGAAACTTGTGTTTCGGGGCTGAATGCACGATTTCGGGGTACCGAAGTTGCGAAAAAGGTTTCGCAACGAAAACATCTATTCTACTTCTTTAGACCCAAAATGATGTTTTGCAGTGGTAGGGAGCATTTCGCAAACCTTCGGCACGTAAAAAGATGCGAAAACTGTGTTTCGGGGCTGAATGCACGATTTCGGGGTACTGAAGTTGCGAAAAAGGTTTCGTAACGAAAACATTCATTCTACTCCATTAGACCCAAAATGATGTTTTGCAGTGGTTGGGAGCATTTCGCAAACCTTCAGCACGTAAAAAGATGCGAAACTTGTGTTTCGGGGCTGAATGTACGATTTCGGGGTACCGAAGTTGCGAAAAAGGTGTCGCAACGAAAACATCCATTCTACTTATTTAGACCCAAAATGATGTTTTGCAGTGGTTGGGAGCATTTCGCAAACCTTTGGCACGTAAAAAGATGCGAAACTTGTGTTTCAGGGCTGAATGCACGATTTCGGGGTACCGAAGTTGCGAAAAAGGTTTCGCAACGAAAACATCTATTCTACTTCTTTAGACCCAAAATGATGTTTTGCAGTGGTTGAGAGCATTTCGCAAACCTTCGGCACGTAAAAGATGCGAAACTTGTGTTTCAGACCTGAATGCACTATTTCGGGGTACCGAAGTTGCGAAAAAGGTGTCGCAACGAAAACATCTATTCTACTTCTTTAGACCCAAAATGATGTTTTGCAGTGGTTGGGAGCATTTCGCAAACCTTCGGCACGTAAAAAGATGCAAAACTTGTGTTTCAGGGCTGAATGCACGATTTCGAGGTACCGAAGTTGCGAAAAAGGTTTCGCAACGAAAACATCTATTCTACTTCTTTAGACCCAAAATGATGTTTTGCAGTGGTTGGGAGCATTTCGCAAACCTTCGGCACGTAAAAAGATGCGAAACTTGTGTTTCGGGGTTGAATGCACGATTTCGGGGTACCGAAGTTGCGAAAAAGGTTTCGTAACGAAAACATTCATTCTACTCCATTAGACCCAAAATGATGTTTTGCAGAGGTTGGGTTCATTTCTCAAACCTTCAGCACGTAAAAAGTTGCAAAACTTGTGTTTCGGGGCTGAATGCACGATTTCGGGGTACCAAAGTTTCGAAAAAGGTTTCGCAACGAAAACATCTATTCTACTTCTTTAGACCCAAAATGATGTTTTGCAGTGGTTGGGAGCATTTCGCAAACCTTCGGCACGTAAAAAGATGCGAAAACTGTGTTTCGGGGCTGAATGCACGATTTCGGGCTACCGAAGTTGCGAAAAAGGTTTCGTAACGAAAACATTCATTCTACTCCATTAGACCCAAAATGATGTTTTGCAGTGGTTGGGTTCATTTCGCAAACCTTCAGCACGTAAAAAGTTGCAAAACTTGTGTTTCGGGGCTGAATGCACGATTTCGGGGTACCGAAGTTGCGAAAAAGGTTTCGCAACGAAAACATCCATTCTACTTATTTAGACCCAAAATGATGTTTTGCAGTGGTTGGGAGCATTTCGCAAACCTTCGGCACGTAAAAAGATGCGAAACTTGTGTTTCAGGGCTGAATGCACGATTTCGGGGTACCGAAGTTGCGAAAAAGGTTTCGCAACGAAAACATCTATTCTACTTCTTTAGACCCAAAATGATGTTTTGCAGTGGTTGAGAGCATTTCGCAAACCTTCGGCACGTAAAAGATGCGAAACTTGTGTTTCAGACCTGAATGCACTATTTCGGGGTACCGAAGTTGCGAAAAAGGTGTCGCAACGAAAACATCTATTCTACTTCTTTAGACCCAAAATGATGTTTTGCAGTGGTTGGGAGCATTTCGCAAACCTTCGGCACCTAAAAAGATGCGAAACTTGTGTTTCGGGGCTGAATGCACGATTTCGGGGTACCGAAGTTGCGAAAAAGGTTTCGCAACGAAAACATCTATTCTACTTCTTTAGACCCAAAATGATGTTTTGCAGTGGTTGGGAGCATTTCGCAAACCTTCGGCACGTAAAAAGATGCGAAAACTGTGTTTCGGGGCTGAATGCACGATTTCGGGGTACCGAAGTTGCGAAAAAGGATTCGTAACGAAAACATTCATTCTACTCCATTAGACCCAAAATGATGTTTTGCAGTGGTTGGGAGCATTTCGCAAACCTTCAGCACGTAAAAAGATGCGAAACTTGTGTTTCAGGGCGGGATGCATGATTTCGGGGTACCGAAGTTGCGAAAAAGGTGTCGCAACGAAGACATCTATTCTACTTCTTTAGACCCAAAATGATGTTTTGCAGTGGTTGGGAGCATTTCGCAAACCTTCGGCACGTAAAAAGATGCGAAACTTGTGTTTCAGGGCTGAATGCACGATTTCGAGGTACAGAAGTTGCGAAAAAGGTTTCGCAACGAAAACATCTATTCTACTTCTTTAGACCCAAAATGATGTTTTGCAGTGGTTGGGAGCATTTCGCAAACCTTCGGCACGTAAAAAGATGCGAAACTTGTGTTTCGGGGCTGAATGCACGATTTCGGGGTACCGAAGTTGCGAAAATGGTTTCATAACGAAAACATTCATTCTACTCTATTAGACCCAAAATGATGTTTTGCAGTGGCTGGGAGCATTTCGGAAACCTTCGGCACGTAAAAAGACGCAAAACTTGTGTTTCGGGCCTGAATGCACTATTCGAGGTACCGAAGTTGCGAATATGGTGTCGCGACGAAATCAGCATTCTACTCCATTAGACCCAAAATGACGTTTTGCAGTGGTTGGGAGCATTTCGCAAACCTTCAGCACGTAAAAAGATGCGAAACTTGTGTTTCAGGGCGGGATGCATGATTTCGGGGTACCGAAGTTGCGAAAAAGGTGTCGCAACGAAAACATCTATTCTACTTCTTTAGACACAAAATGATGTTTTGCAGTGGTTGGGAGCATTTCGCAAACCTTCGGCACGTAAAAAGATGCGAAACTTGTGTTTCAGGGCTGAATGCACGATTTCGAGGTACCGAAGTTGCGAAAAAGGTTTCGCAACGAAAACATCTATTCTACTTCTTTAGTCCCAAAATGATGTTTTGCAGTGGTTGAGAGCATTTCGCAAACCTTCGGCACGTAAAAGATGCGAAACTTGTGTTTCAGACCTGAATGCACTATTTCGGGGTACCGAAGTTGCGAAAAAGGTGTCGCAACGAAAACATCTATTCTACTTCTTTAGACCCAAAATGATGTTTTGCAGTGGTTGGGAGTATTTCGCAAACCTTCGGCACCTAAAAAGATGCGAAACTTGTGTTTCGGGGCTGAATGCACGATTTCGGGGTACCGAAGTTGCGAAAAAGGTTTCGCAACGAAAACATCTATTCTACTTCTTTAGACCCAAAATGATGTTTTGCAGTGGTAGGGAGCATTTCGCAAACCTTCGGCACGTAAAAAGATGCGAAAACTGTGTTTCGGGGCTGAATGCACGATTTCGGGGTACTGAAGTTGCGAAAAAGGTTTCGTAACGAAAACATTCATTCTACTCCATTAGACCCAAAATGATGTTTTGCAGTGGTTGGGAGCATTTCGCAAACCTTCAGCACGTAAAAAGATGCGAAACTTGTGTTTCGGGGCTGAATGTACGATTTCGGGGTACCGAAGTTGCGAAAAAGGTGTCGCAACGAAAACATCCATTCTACTTATTTAGACCCAAAATGATGTTTTGCAGTGGTTGGGAGCATTTCGCAAACCTTCGGCACGTAAAAAGATGCGAAACTTGTGTTTCAGGGCTGAATGCACGATTTCGGGGTACCAAAGTTGCGAAAAAGGTGTCGCAACGAAAACATCTATTCTACTTCTTTAGACCCAAAATGATGTTTTGCAGTGGTTGGGAGCATTTCGCAAACCTTCGGCACCTAAAAAGATGCGAAACTTGTGTTTCGGGGCTGAATGCACGATTTCGGGGTACCGAAGTTGCGAAAAAGGTTTCGCAACGAAAACATCTATTCTACTTCTTTAGACCCAAAATGATGTTTTGCAGTGGTTGGGAGCATTTCGCAAACCTTCGGCACGTAAAAAGATGCGAAAACTGTGTTTCGGGGCTGAATGCACGATTTCGGGCTACCGAAGTTGCGAAAAAGGTTTCGTAACGAAAACATTCATTCTACTCCATTAGACCCAAAATGATGTTTTGCAGTGGTTGGGTTCGTTTCGCAAACCTTCAGCACGTAAAAAGTTGCAAAACTTGTGTTTCGGGGCTGAATGCACGATTTCGGGGTACCGAAGTTGCGAAAAAGGTTTCGCAACGAAAACATCCATTCTACTTATTTAGACCCAAAATGATGTTTTGCAGTGGTTGGGAGCATTTCGCAAACCTTCGGCACGTAAAAAGATGCGAAACTTGTGTTTCAGGGCTGAATGCACGATTTCGGGGTACCAAAGTTGCGAAAAAGGTTTCGCAACGAAAACATCTATTCTACTTCTTTAGACCCAAAATGATGTTTTGCAGTGGTTGAGAGCATTTCGCAAACCTTCGGCACGTAAAAGATGCGAAACTTGTGTTTCAGACCTGAATGCACTATTTCGGGGTACCGAAGTTGCGAAAAAGGTGTCGCAACGAAAACATCTATTCTACTTCTTTAGACCCAAAATGATGTTTTGCAGTGGTTGGGAGCATTTCGCAAACCTTCGGCACGTAAAAAGATGCAAAACTTGTGTTTCAGGGCTGAATGCACGATTTCGAGGTACCGAAGTTGCGAAAAAGGTTTCGCAACGAAAACATCTATTCTACTTCTTTAGACCCAAAATGATGTTTTGCAGTGGTTGGGAGCATTTCGCAAACCTTCGGCACGTAAAAAGATGCGAAACTTGTGTTTCGGGGTTGAATGCACGATTTCGGGGTACCGAAGTTGCGAAAAAGGTTTCGTAACGAAAACATTCATTCTACTCCATTAGACCCAAAATGATGTTTTGCAGAGGTTGGGTTCATTTCTCAAACCTTCAGCACGTAAAAAGTTGCAAAACTTGTGTTTCGGGGCTGAATGCACGATTTCGGGGTACCAAAGTTTCGAAAA
Organism: Cenchrus fungigraminus; assembly: GCA_036936925.1. NCBI lineage: Eukaryota > Viridiplantae > Streptophyta > Magnoliopsida > Poales > Poaceae > Cenchrus > Cenchrus fungigraminus. The sequence continues at coordinate 84,144,282 of CM072779.1, read as the reverse complement.
AGGTTTCGCAACGAAAACATCTATTCTACTTCTTTAGACCCAAAATGATGTTTTGCAGTGGTTGGGAGCATTTCGCAAACCTTCGGCACGTAAAAAGATGCGAAAACTGTGTTTCGGGGCTGAATGCACGATTTCAGGCTACCGAAGTTGCGAAAAAGGTTTCGTAACGAAAACATTCATTCTACTCCATTAGACCCAAAATGATGTTTTGCAGTGGTTGGGTTCATTTCGCAAACCTTCAGCACGTAAAAAGTTGCAAAACTTGTGTTTCGGGGCTGAATGCACGATTTCGGGATACCGAAGTTGCGAAAAAGGTTTCGCAACGAAAACATCCATTCTACTTATTTAGACCCAAAATGATGTTTTGCAGTGGTTGGGAGCATTTCGCAAACCTTCGGCACGTAAAAAGATGCGAAACTTGTGTTTCAGGGCTGAATGCACGATTTCGGGGTACCGAAGTTGCGAAAAAGGTTTCGCAACGAAAACATCTATTCTACTTCTTTAGACCCAAAATGATGTTTTGCAGTGGTTGAGAGCATTTCGCAAACCTTCGGCACGTAAAAGATGCGAAACTTGTGTTTCAGACCTGAATGCACTATTTCGGGGTACCGAAGTTGCGAAAAAGGTGTCGCAACGAAAACATCTATTCTACTTCTTTAGACCCAAAATGATGTTTTGCAGTGGTTGGGAGCATTTCGCAAACCTTCGGCACCTAAAAAGATGCGAAACTTGTGTTTCGGGGCTGAATGCATGATTTCGGGGTACCGAAGTTGCGAAAAAGGTTTCGCAACGAAAACATCTATTCTACTTCTTTAGACCCAAAATGATGTTTTGCAGTGGTAGGGAGCATTTCGCAAACCTTCGGCACGTAAAAAGATGCGAAAACTGTGTTTCGGGGCTGAATGCACGATTTCGGGGTACTGAAGTTGCGAAAAAGGTTTCGTAACGAAAACATTCAATCTACTCCATTAGACCCAAAATGATGTTTTGCAGTGGTTGGGAGCATTTCGCAAACCTTCAGCACGTAAAAAGATGCGAAACTTGTGTTTCGGGGCTGAATGTACGATTTCGGGGTACCGAAGTTGCGAAAAAGGTGTTGCAACGAAAACATCCATTCTACTTATTTAGACCCAAAATGATGTTTTGCAGTGGTTGGGAGCATTTCGCAAACCTTCGGCACGTAAAAAGATGCGAAACTTGTGTTTCAGGGCTGAATGCACGATTTCGGGGTACCGAAGTTGCGAAAAAGGTTTCGCAACGAAAACATCTATTCTACTTCTTTAGACCCAAAATGATGTTTTGCAGTGGTTGAGAGCATTTCGCAAACCTTCGGCACGTAAAAGATGCGAAACTTGTGTTTCAGACCTGAATGCACTATTTCGGGGTACCGAAGTTGCGAAAAAGGTGTCGCAACGAAAACATCTATTCTACTTCTTTAGACCCAAAATGATGTTTTGCAGTGGTTGGGAGCATTTCGCAAACCTTCGGCACGTAAAAAGATGCAAAACTTGTGTTTCAGGGCTGAATGCACGATTTCGAGGTACCGAAGTTGCGAAAAAGGTTTCGCAACGAAAACATCTATTCTACTTCTTTAGACCCAAAATGATGTTTTGCAGTGGTTGGGAGCATTTCGCAAACCTTCGGCACGTAAAAAGATGCGAAACTTGTGTTTCGGGGTTGAATGCACGATTTCGGGGTACCGAAGTTGCGAAAAAGGTTTCGTAACGAAAACATTCATTCTACTCCATTAGACCCAAAATGATGTTTTGCAGAGGTTGGGTTCATTTCTCAAACCTTCAGCACGTAAAAAGTTGCAAAGCTTGTGTTTCGGGGCTGAATGCACGATTTCGGGGTACCAAAGTTTCGAAAAAGGTTTCGCAACGAAAACATCTATTCTACTTCTTTAGACCCAAAATGATGTTTTGCAGTGGTTGGGAGCATTTCGCAAACCTTCGGCACGTAAAAAGATGCGAAAACTGTGTTTCGGGGCTGAATGCACGATTTCGGGCTACCGAAGTTGCGAAAAAGGTTTCGTAACGAAAACATTCATTCTAATCCATTAGACCCAAAATGATGTTTTGCAGTGGTTGGGTTCATTTCGCAAACCTTCAGCACGTAAAAAGTTGCAAAACTTGTGTTTCGGGGCTGAATGCACGATTTCGGGATACCGAAGTTGCGAAAAAGGTTTCGCAACGAAAACATCCATTCTACTTATTTAGACCCAAAATGAAGTTTTGCAGTGGTTGGGAGCATTTCGCAAACCTTCGGCACGTAAAAAGATGCGAAACTTGTGTTTCAGGGCTGAATGCACGATTTCGGGGTACCGAAGTTGCGAAAAAGGTTTCGCAACGAAAACATCTATTCTACTTCTTTAGACCCAAAATGATGTTTTGCAGTGGTTGAGAGCATTTCGCAAACCTTCGGCACGTAAAAGATGCGAAACTTGTGTTTCAGACCTGAATGCACTATTTCGGGGTACCGAAGTTGCGAAAAAGGTGTCGCAACGAAAACATCTATTCTACTTCTTTAGACCCAAAATGATGTTTTGCAGTGGTTGGGAGCATTTCGCAAACCTTCGGCACCTAAAAAGATGCGAAACTTGTGTTTCGGGGCTGAATGCACGATTTCGGGGTACCGAAGTTGCGAAAAAGGTTTCGCAACGAAAACATCTATTCTACTTCTTTAGACCCAAAATGATGTTTTGCAGTGGTTGGGAGCATTTCGCAAACCTTCGGCACGTAAAAAGATGCGAAAACTGTGTTTCGGGGCTGAATGCACGATTTCGGGGTACCGAAGTTGCGAAAAAGGATTCGTAACGAAAACATTCATTCTACTCCATTAGACCCAAAATGATGTTTTGCAGTGGTTGGGAGCATTTCGCAAACCTTCAGCACGTAAAAAGATGCGAAACTTGTGTTTCAGGGCGGGATGCTTGATTTCGGGGTACCGAAGTTGCGAAAAAGGTGTCGCAACGAAGACATCTATTCTACTTCTTTAGACCCAAAATGATGTTTTGCAGTGGTTGGGAGCATTTCGCAAACCTTCGGCACGTAAAAAGATGCGAAACTTGTGTTTCAGGGCTGAATGCACGATTTCGAGGTACAGAAGTTGCGAAAAAGGTTTCGTAACGAAAACATTCATTCTACTCCATTAGACCCAAAATGATGTTTTGCAGAGGTTGGGTTCATTTCTCAAACCTTCAGCACGTAAAAAGTTGCAAAACTTGTGTTTCGGGGCTGAATGCACGATTTCTGGGTACCGAAGTTTCGAAAAAGGTTTCGCAACGAAAACATCTATTCTACTTCTTTAGACCCAAAATGATGTTTTGCAGTGGTTGGGAGCATTTCGCAAACCTTCGGCACGTAAAAAGATGCGAAACTTGTGTTTCGGGGCTGAATGCACGATTTCGGGGTACCGAAGTTGCGAAAATGGTTTCATAACGAAAACATTCATTCTACTCTATTAGACCCAAAATGATGTTTTGCAGTGGCTGGGAGCATTTCGGAAACCTTCGGCACGTAAAAAGACGCAAAACTTGTGTTTCGGGCCTGAATGCACTATTCGAGGTACCGAAGTTGCGAATATGGTGTCGCGACGAAATCAGCATTCTACTCCATTAGACCCAAAATGACGTTTTGCAGTGGTTGGGAGCATTTCGCAAACCTTCAGCACGTAAAAAGATGCGAAACTTGTGTTTCAGGGCGGGATGCATGATTTCGGGGTACCGAAGTTGCGAAAAAGGTGTCGCAATGAAAACATCTATTCTACTTCTTTAGACCCAAAATGATGTTTTGCAGTGGTTGGGAGCATTTCGCAAACCTTCGGCACCTAAAAAGGTGCGAAACTTGTGTTTCGGGGCTGAATGCACGATTTCGGGGTACCGAAGTTGCGAAAAAGGTTTCGCAACGAAAACATCTATTCTACTTCTTTAGACCCAAAATGATGTTTTGCAGTGGTTGGGAGCATTTCGCAAACCTTCGGCACCTAAAAAGATGCGAAACTTGTGTTTCGGGGCTGAATGCACGATTTCGGGGTACCGAAGTTGCGAAAAAGGTTTCGCAACGAAAACATCTATTCTACTTCTTTAGACCCAAAATGATGTTTTGCAGTGGTTGGGAGCATTTCGCAAACCTTCGGCACCTAAAAAGATGCGAAACTTGTGTTTCGGGACTGAATGCACGATTTCGGGGTACCGAAGTTGCGAAAAAGGTTTCGCAACGAAAACATCTATTCTACTTCTTTAGACCCAAAATGATGTTTTGCAGTGGTTGGGAGCATTTCGCAAACCTTCGGCACGTAAAAAGATGCGAAAACTGTGTTTCGGGGCTGAATGCACGATTTCGGGGTACCGAAGTTGCGAAAAAGGTTTCGTAACGAAAACATTCATTCTACTCCATTAGACCCAAAATGATGTTTTGCAGAGGTTGGGTTCATTTCTCAAACCTTCAGCACGTAAAAAGTTGCAAAACTTGTGTTTCGGGGCTGAATGCACGATTTCTGGGTACCGAAGTTTCGAAAAAGGTTTCGCAACGAAAACATCTATTCTACTTCTTTAGACCCAAAATGATGTTTTGCAGTGGTTGGGAGCATTTCGCAAACCTTCGGCACGTAAAAAGATGCGAAAACTGTGTTTCGGGGCTGAATGCACGATTTCGGGCTACCGAAGTTGCGAAAAAGGTTTCGTAACGAAAACATTCATTCTACTCCATTAGACCCAAAATGATGTTTTGCAGTGGTTGGGTTCGTTTCGCAAACCTTCAGCACGTAAAAAGTTGCAAAACTTGTGTTTCGGGGCTGAATGCACGATTTCGGGGTACCGAAGTTGCGAAAAAGGTTTCGCAACGAAAACATCCATTCTACTTATTTAGACCCAAAATGATGTTTTGCAGTGGTTGGGAGCATTTCGCAAACCTTCGGCACGTAAAAAGATGCGAAACTTGTGTTTCAGGGCTGAATGCACGATTTCGGGGTACCGAAGTTGCGAAAAAGGTTTTGCAACGAAAACATCTATTCTACTTCTTTAGACCCAAAATGATGTTTTGCAGTGGTTGAGAGCATTTCGCAAACCTTCGGCACGTAAAAGATGCGAAACTTGTGTTTCAGACCTGAATGCACTATTTCGGGGTACCGAAGTTGCGAAAAAGGTGTCGCAACGAAAACATCTATTCTACTTCTTTAGACCCAAAATGATGTTTTGCAGTGGTTGGGAGCATTTCGCAAACCTTCGGCACGTAAAAAGATGCGAAAACTGTGTTTCGGGGCTGAATGCACGATTTCGGGGTACCGAAGTTGCGAAAAAGGTTTCGTAACGAAAACATTCATTCTACTCCATTAGACCCAAAATGATGTTTTGCAGAGGTTGGGTTCATTTCTCAAACCTTCAGCACGTAAAAAGTTGCAAAACTTGTGTTTCGGGGCTGAATGCACGATTTCTGGGTACCGAAGTTTCGAAAAAGGTTTCGCAACGAAAACATCTATTCTACTTCTTTAGACCCAAAATGATGTTTTGCAGTGGTTGGGAGCATTTCGCAAACCTTCGGCACGTAAAAAGATGCGAAAACTGTGTTTCGGGGCTGAATGCACGATTTCGGGCTACCGAAGTTGCGAAAAAGGTTTCGTAACGAAAACATTCATTCTACTCCATTAGACCCAAAATGATGTTTTGCAGTGGTTGGGTTCGTTTCGCAAACCTTCAGCACGTAAAAAGTTGCAAAACTTGTGTTTCGGGGCTGAATGCACGATTTCGGGGTACCGAAGTTGCGAAAAAGGTTTCGCAACGAAAACATCCATTCTACTTATTTAGACCCAAAATGATGTTTTGCAGTGGTTGGGAGCATTTCGCAAACCTTCGGCACGTAAAAAGATGCGAAACTTGTGTTTCAGGGCTGAATGCACGATTTCGGGGTACCGAAGTTGCGAAAAAGGTTTTGCAACGAAAACATCTATTCTACTTCTTTAGACCCAAAATGATGTTTTGCAGTGGTTGAGAGCATTTCGCAAACCTTCGGCACGTAAAAGATGCGAAACTTGTGTTTCAGACCTGAATGCACTATTTCGGGGTACCGAAGTTGCGAAAAAGGTGTCGCAACGAAAACATCTATTCTACTTCTTTAGACCCAAAATGATGTTTTGCAGTGGTTGGGAGCATTTTGCAAACCTTCGGCACCTAAAAAGATGCGAAACTTGTGTTTCGGGGCTGAATGGACGATTTCGGGGTACCGAAGTTGCGAAAAAGGTTTCGCAACGAAAACATCTATTCTACTTCTTTAGACCCAAAATGATGTTTTGCAGTGGTTGGGAGCATTTCGCAAACCTTCGGCACGTAAAAAGATGCGAAAACTGAATTTCGGGGCTGAATGCACGATTTCGGGGTACCGAAGTTGCGAAAAAGGATTCGTAACGAAAACATTCATTCTACTCCATTAGACCCAAAATGATGTTTTGCAGTGGTTGGGAGCATTTCGCAAACCTTCAGCACGTAAAAAGATGCGAAACTTGTGTTTCAGGGCGGGATGCATGATTTCGGGGTACCGAAGTTGCGAAAAAGGTGTCGCAACGAAGACATCTATTCTACTTCTTTAGACCCAAAAAGATGTTTTGCAGTGGTTGGGAGCATTTCGCAAACCTTCGGCACGTAAAAAGATGCGAAACTTGTGTTTCAGGGCTGAATGCACGATTTCGAGGTACAGAAGTTGCGAAAAAGGTTTCGCAACGAAAACATCTATTCTACTTCTTTAGACCCAAAATGATGTTTTGCAGTGGTTGGGAGCATTTCGCAAACCTTCGGCACGTAAAAAGATGCGAAACTTGTGTTTCGGGGCTGAATGCACGATTTCGGTGTACCGAAGTTGCGAAAATGGTTTCATAACGAAAACATTCATTCTACTCTATTAGACCCAAAATGATGTTTTGCAGTGGCTGGGAGCATTTCGGAAACCTTCGGCACGTAAAAAGACGCAAAACTTGTGTTTCGGGCCTGAATGCACTATTCGAGGTACCGAAGTTGCGAATATGGTGTCGCGACGAAATCAGCATTCTACTCCATTAGACCCAAAATGACGTTTTGCAGTGGTTGGGAGCATTTCGCAAACCTTCGGCACGTAAAAAAATGCGAAACTTGTGTTTCGGGGCTGAATGCACGATTTCGGGGTACCGAAGTTGCGAAAAAGGTTTCGCAACGAAAACATCTATTCTACTTCTTTAGACCCAAAATGATGTTTTGCAGTGGTTGGGAGCATTTCGCAAACCTTCAGCACGTAAAAAGATGCGAAACTTGTGTTTCAGGGCGGGATGCATGATTTCGGGGTACCGAAGTTGCGAAAAAGGTTTTGCAACGAAAACATCTATTCTACTTCTTTAGACCCAAAATGATGTTTTGCAGTGGTTGAGAGCATTTCGCAAACCTTCGGCACGTAAAAGATGCGAAACTTGTGTTTCAGACCTGAATGCACTATTTCGGGGTACCGAAGTTGCGAAAAAGGTGTCGCAACGAAAACATCTATTCTACTTCTTTAGACCCAAAATGATGTTTTGCAGTGGTTGGGAGCATTTTGCAAACCTTCGGCACCTAAAAAGATGCGAAACTTGTGTTTCGGGGCTGAATGGACGATTTCGGGGTACCGAAGTTGCGAAAAAGGTTTCGCAACGAAAACATCTATTCTACTTCTTTAGACCCAAAATGATGTTTTGCAGTGGTTGGGAGCATTTCGCAAACCTTCGGCACGTAAAAAGATGCGAAAACTGAATTTCGGGGCTGAATGCACGATTTCGGGGTACCGAAGTTGCGAAAAAGGATTCGTAACGAAAACATTCATTCTACTCCATTAGACCCAAAATGATGTTTTGCAGTGGTTGGGAGCATTTCGCAAACCTTCAGCACGTAAAAAGATGCGAAACTTGTGTTTCAGGGCGGGATGCATGATTTCGGGGTACCGAAGTTGCGAAAAAGGTGTCGCAACGAAGACATCTATTCTACTTCTTTAGACCCAAAAAGATGTTTTGCAGTGGTTGGGAGCATTTCGCAAACCTTCGGCACGTAAAAAGATGCGAAACTTGTGTTTCAGGGCTGAATGCACGATTTCGAGGTACAGAAGTTGCGAAAAAGGTTTCGCAACGAAAACATCTATTCTACTTCTTTAGACCCAAAATGATGTTTTGCAGTGGTTGGGAGCATTTCGCAAACCTTCGGCACGTAAAAAGATGCGAAACTTGTGTTTCGGGGCTGAATGCACGATTTCGGTGTACCGAAGTTGCGAAAATGGTTTCATAACGAAAACATTCATTCTACTCTATTAGACCCAAAATGATGTTTTGCAGTGGCTGGGAGCATTTCGGAAACCTTCGGCACGTAAAAAGACGCAAAACTTATGTTTCGGGCCTGAATGCACTATTCGAGGTACCGAAGTTGCGAATATGGTGTCGCGACGAAATCAGCATTCTACTCCATTAGACCCAAAATGACGTTTTGCAGTGGTTGGGAGCATTTCGCAAACCTTCGGCACGTAAAAAAATGCGAAACTTGTGTTTCGGGGCTGAATGCACGATTTCGGGGTACCGAAGTTGCGAAAAAGGTTTCGCAACGAAAACATCTATTCTACTTCTTTAGACCCAAAATGATGTTTTGCAGTGGTTGGGAGCATTTCGCAAACCTTCAGCACGTAAAAAGATGCGAAACTTGTGTTTCAGGGCTGAATGCACGATTTCGGGGTACCGAAGTTGCGAAAAAGTTTTCGCAACGAAAACTTCTATTCTACTTCTTTAGAGCGAAAATGATGTTTTGCAGTGGTTGGGAGCATTTCGCAAACCTTCGGCACGTAAAAAGATGCGAAACTTGTGTCTCGGGGCTGAATGCACGATTTCGGGGTACCGAAGTTGCGAAAAAGGTTTCGTAACGAAAACATTCATTCTACTCCATTAGACCCAAAATGATGTTTTGCAGTGGTTGGGAGCATTTCGCAAACCTTCAGCACGTAAAAAGATGCGAAACTTGTGTTTCGGGTCTGAATGCACGATTTCGGGGTACCGAAGTTGCCAAAAAGGTTTCGCAACGAAAACATCTATTCTACTTCTTTAGACCCAAAATGATGTTTTGCAGTGGTTGGGAGCATTTCGCAAACCTTCAGCACGTAAAAATATGCGAAACTTGTGTTCCGGGGCCGAATGCACGATTTCGGGGTACCGAAGTTGCGAAAAAGGTTTAGCAACGAAAACATTCATTCTACTTATTTAGACCCAAAATGATGTTTTGCAGTGGTTGAGAGCATTTCGCAAACCTTCGGCATGTAAAAGATGCGAAACTTGTGTTTCAGGACTGAATGCACTATTTCGGGGTACCGAAGTTGCGAAAAAGGTGTCGCAACGAATACATCTATTCTACTTCTTTACACCCAAAATGATGTTTTGCAGTGGTTGGGAGCATTTCGCAAACCTTCGGCACGTAAAAGGATGCGAAACTTGTGTTTCGGGGCTGAATGAACGATTTCGGGGTACCGAAGTTGCGAAAAAGGTTTCGCAACGAAAACATCTATTCTACTTCTTTAGACCCAAAATGATGTTTTGCAGTGGTTGGGAGCATTTCGCAAACCTTCGGCACGTAAAAAGATGCGAAACTTGTGTTTCGGGGCTGAATGCACGATTTCGGGGTACCGAAGTTGCGAAAAAGTTTTCGCAACGAAAACTTCTATTCTACTTCTTTAGAGCGAAAATGATGTTTTGCAGTGGTTGGGAGCATTTCGCAAACCTTCGGCACCTAAAAAGATGCGAAACTTGTGTTTCGGGGCTGAATGCACGATTTCGGGGTACCGAAGTTGCGAAAAAGGTTTCGCAACGAAAACATCTATTCTACTTCTTTAGACCCAAAATGATGTTTTGCAGTGGTTGGGAGCATTTCGCAAACCTTCGGCACCTAAAAAGATGCGAAACTTGTGTTTCGGGACTGAATGCACGATTTCGGGGTACCGAAGTTGCGAAAAAGGTTTCGCAACGAAAACATCTATTCTACTTCTTTAGACCCAAAATGATGTTTTGCAGTGGTTGGGAGCATTTCGCAAACCTTCGGCACGTAAAAAGATGCGAAAACTGTGTTTCGGGGCTGAATGCACGATTTCGGGCTACCGAAGTTGCGAAAAAGGTTTCGTAACGAAAACATTCATTCTACTCCATTAGACCCAAAATGATGTTTTGCAGTGGTTGGGTTCGTTTCGCAAACCTTCAGCACGTAAAAAGTTGCAAAACTTGTGTTTCGGGGCTGAATGCACGATTTCGGGGTACCGAAGTTGCGAAAAAGGTTTCGCAACGAAAACATCCATTCTACTTATTTAGACCCAAAATGATGTTTTGCAGTGGTTGGGAGCATTTCGCAAACCTTCGGCACGTAAAAAGATGCGAAACTTGTGTTTCAGGGCTGAATGCACGATTTCGGGGTACCGAAGTTGCGAAAAAGGTTTTGCAACGAAAACATCTATTCTACTTCTTTAGACCCAAAATGATGTTTTGCAGTGGTTGAGAGCATTTCGCAAACCTTCGGCACGTAAAAGATGCGAAACTTGTGTTTCAGACCTGAATGCACTATTTCGGGGTACCGAAGTTGCGAAAAAGGTGTCGCAACGAAAACATCTATTCTACTTCTTTAGACCCAAAATGATGTTTTGCAGTGGTTGGGAGCATTTCGCAAACCTTCGGCACCTAAAAAGATGCGAAACTTGTGTTTCGGGGCTGAATGGACGATTTCGGGGTACCGAAGTTGCGAAAAAGGTTTCGCAACGAAAACATCTATTCTACTTCTTTAGACCCAAAATGATGTTTTGCAGTGGTTGGGAGCATTTCGCAAACCTTCGGCACGTAAAAAAATGCGAAACTTGTGTTTCGGGGCTGAATGCACGAATTCGGGGTACCGAAGTTGCGAAAAAGGTTTCGCCACGAAAACATCTATTCTACTTCTTTAGACCCAAAATGATGTTTTGCAGTGGTTGGGAGCATTTCGCAAACCTTCGGCACGTAAAAAGATGCGAAAACTGTGTTTCGGGGCTGAATGCACGATTTCGGGCTACCGAAGTTGCGAAAAAGGTTTCGTAACGAAAACATTCATTCTACTCCATTAGACCCAAAATGATGTTTTGCAGTGGTTGGGTTCGTTTCGCAAACCTTCAGCACGTAAAAAGTTGCAAAACTTGTGTTTCGGGGCTGAATGCACGATTTCGGGGTACCGAAGTTGCGAAAAAGGTTTCGCAACGAAAACATCCATTCTACTTATTTAGACCCAAAATGATGTTTTGCAGTGGTTGGGAGCATTTCGCAAACCTTCGGCACGTAAAAAGATGCGAAACTTGTGTTTCAGGGCTGAATGCACGATTTCGGGGTACCGAAGTTGCGAAAAAGGTTTTGCAACGAAAACATCTATTCTACTTCTTTAGACCCAAAATGATGTTTTGCAGTGGTTGAGAGCATTTCGCAAACCTTCGGCACGTAAAAGATGCGAAACTTGTGTTTCAGACCTGAATGCACTATTTCGGGGTACCGAAGTTGCGAAAAAGGTGTCGCAACGAAAACATCTATTCTACTTCTTTAGACCCAAAATGATGTTTTGCAGTGGTTGGGAGCATTTCGCAAACCTTCGGCACGTAAAAAGATGCGAAACTTGTGTTTCAGGGCTGAATGCACGATTTCGAGGTACAGAAGTTGCGAAAAAGGTTTCGCAACGAAAACATCTATTCTACTTCTTTAGACCCAAAATGATGTTTTGCAGTGGTTGGGAGCATTTCGCAAACCTTCGGCACGTAAAAAGATGCGAAACTTGTGTTTCGGGGCTGAATGCACGATTTCGGTGTACCGAACTTGCGAAAATGGTTTCATAACGAAAACATTCATTCTACTCTATTAGACCCAAAATGATGTTTTGCAGTGGCTGGGAGCATTTCGGAAACCTTCGGCACGTAAAAAGACGCAAAACTTGTGTTTCGGGCCTGAATGCACTATTCGAGGTACCGAAGTTGCGAATATGGTGTCGCGACGAAATCAGCATTCTACTCCATTAGACCCAAAATGACGTTTTGCAGTGGTTGGGAGCATTTCGCAAACCTTCGGCACGTAAAAAAATGCGAAACTTGTGTTTCGGGGCTGAATGCACGATTTCGGGGTACCGAAGTTGCGAAAAAGGTTTCGCAACGAAAACATCTATTCTACTTCTTTAGACCCAAAATGATGTTTTGCAGTGGTTGGGAGCATTTCGCAAACCTTCAGCACGTAAAAAGATGCGAAACTTGTGTTTCAGGGCTGAATGCACGATTTCGGGGTACCGAAGTTGCGAAAAAGTTTTCGCAACGAAAACTTCTATTCTACTTCTTTAGAGCGAAAATGATGTTTTGCAGTGGTTGGGAGCATTTCGCAAACCTTCGGCACGTAAAAAGATGCGAAACTTGTGTCTCGGGGCTGAATGCACGATTTCGGGGTACCGAAGTTGCGAAAAAGGTTTCGTAACGAAAACATTCATTCTACTCCATTAGACCCAAAATGATGTTTTGCAGTGGTTGGGAGCATTTCGCAAACCTTCAGCACGTAAAAAGATGCGAAACTTGTGTTTCGGGTCTGAATGCACGATTTCGGGGTACCGAAGTTGCCAAAAAGGTTTCGCAACGAAAACATCTATTCTACTTCTTTAGACCCAAAATGATGTTTTGCAGTGGTTGGGAGCATTTCGCAAACCTTCAGCACGTAAAAATATGCGAAACTTGTGTTCCGGGGCCGAATGCACGATTTCGGGGTACCGAAGTTGCGAAAAAGGTTTAGCAACGAAAACATTCATTCTACTTATTTAGACCCAAAATGATGTTTTGCAGTGGTTGAGAGCATTTCGCAAACCTTCGGCATGTAAAAGATGCGAAACTTGTGTTTCAGGACTGAATGCACTATTTCGGGGTACCGAAGTTGCGAAAAAGGTGTCGCAACGAATACATCTATTCTACTTCTTTACACCCAAAATGATGTTTTGCAGTGGTTGGGAGCATTTCGCAAACCTTCGGCACGTAAAAGGATGCGAAACTTGTGTTTCGGGGCTGAATGAACGATTTCGGGGTACCGAAGTTGCGAAAAAGGTTTCGCAACGAAAACATCTATTCTACTTCTTTAGACCCAAAATGATGTTTTGCAGTGGTTGGGAGCATTTCGCAAACCTTCGGCACGTAAAAAGATGCGAAACTTGTGTTTCGGGGCTGAATGCACGATTTCGGGGTACCGAAGTTGCGAAAAAGTTTTCGCAACGAAAACTTCTATTCTACTTCTTTAGAGCGAAAATGATGTTTTGCAGTGGTTGGGAGCATTTCGCAAACCTTCGGCACCTAAAAAGATGCGAAACTTGTGTTTCGGGGCTGAATGCACGATTTCGGGGTACCGAAGTTGCGAAAAAGGTTTCGCAACGAAAACATCTATTCTACTTCTTTAGACCCAAAATGATGTTTTGCAGTGGTTGGGAGCATTTCGCAAACCTTCGGCACCTAAAAAGATGCGAAACTTGTGTTTCGGGACTGAATGCACGATTTCGGGGTACCGAAGTTGCGAAAAAGGTTTCGCAACGAAAACATCTATTCTACTTCTTTAGACCCAAAATGATGTTTTGCAGTGGTTGGGAGCATTTCGCAAACCTTCGGCACGTAAAAAGATGCGAAAACTGTGTTTCGGGGCTGAATGCACGATTTCGGGCTACCGAAGTTGCGAAAAAGGTTTCGTAACGAAAACATTCATTCTACTCCATTAGACCCAAAATGATGTTTTGCAGTGGTTGGGTTCGTTTCGCAAACCTTCAGCACGTAAAAAGTTGCAAAACTTGTGTTTCGGGGCTGAATGCACGATTTCGGGGTACCGAAGTTGCGAAAAAGGTTTCGCAACGAAAACATCCATTCTACTTATTTAGACCCAAAATGATGTTTTGCAGTGGTTGGGAGCATTTCGCAAACCTTCGGCACGTAAAAAGATGCGAAACTTGTGTTTCAGGGCTGAATGCACGATTTCGGGGTACCGAAGTTGCGAAAAAGGTTTTGCAACGAAAACATCTATTCTACTTCTTTAGACCCAAAATGATGTTTTGCAGTGGTTGAGAGCATTTCGCAAACCTTCGGCACGTAAAAGATGCGAAACTTGTGTTTCAGACCTGAATGCACTATTTCGGGGTACCGAAGTTGCGAAAAAGGTGTCGCAACGAAAACATCTATTCTACTTCTTTAGACCCAAAATGATGTTTTGCAGTGGTTGGGAGCATTTCGCAAACCTTCGGCACCTAAAAAGATGCGAAACTTGTGTTTCGGGGCTGAATGGACGATTTCGGGGTACCGAAGTTGCGAAAAAGGTTTCGCAACGAAAACATCTATTCTACTTCTTTAGACCCAAAATGATGTTTTGCAGTGGTTGGGAGCATTTCGCAAACCTTCGGCACGTAAAAAGATGCGAAAACTGAATTTCGGGGCTGAATGCACGATTTCGGGGTACCGAAGTTGCGAAAAAGGATTCGTAACGAAAACATTCATTCTACTCCATTAGACCCAAAATGATGTTTTGCAGTGGTTGGGAGCATTTCGCAAACCTTCAGCACGTAAAAAGATGCGAAACTTGTGTTTCAGGGCGGGATGCATGATTTCGGGGTACCGAAGTTGCGAAAAAGGTGTCGCAACGAAGACATCTATTCTACTTCTTTAGACCCAAAAAGATGTTTTGCAGTGGTTGGGAGCATTTCGCAAACCTTCGGCACGTAAAAAGATGCGAAACTTGTGTTTCAGGGCTGAATGCACGATTTCGAGGTACAGAAGTTGCGAAAAAGGTTTCGCAACGAAAACATCTATTCTACTTCTTTAGACCCAAAATGATGTTTTGCAGTGGTTGGGAGCATTTCGCAAACCTTCGGCACGTAAAAAGATGCGAAACTTGTGTTTCGGGGCTGAATGCACGATTTCGGTGTACCGAAGTTGCGAAAATGGTTTCATAACGAAAACATTCATTCTACTCTATTAGACCCAAAATGATGTTTTGCAGTGGCTGGGAGCATTTCGGAAACCTTCGGCACGTAAAAAGACGCAAAACTTGTGTTTCGGGCCTGAATGCACTATTCGAGGTACCGAAGTTGCGAATATGGTGTCGCGACGAAATCAGCATTCTACTCCATTAGACCCAAAATGACGTTTTGCAGTGGTTGGGAGCATTTCGCAAACCTTCGGCACGTAAAAAAATGCGAAACTTGTGTTTCGGGGCTGAATGCACGATTTCGGGGTACCGAAGTTGCGAAAAAGGTTTCGCAACGAAAACATCTATTCTACTTCTTTAGACCCAAAATGATGTTTTGCAGTGGTTGGGAGCATTTCGCAAACCTTCAGCACGTAAAAAGATGCGAAACTTGTGTTTCAGGGCTGAATGCACGATTTCGGGGTACCGAAGTTGCGAAAAAGTTTTCGCAACGAAAACTTCTATTCTACCTCTTTAGAGCGAAAATGATGTTTTGCAGTGGTTGGGAGCATTTCGCAAACCTTCGGCACGTAAAAAGATGCGAAACTTGTGTCTCGGGGCTGAATGCACGATTTCGGGGTACCGAAGTTGCGAAAAAGGTTTCGTAACGAAAACATTCATTCTACTCCATTAGACCCAAAATGATGTTTTGCAGTGGTTGGGAGCATTTCGCAAACCTTCAGCACGTAAAAAGATGCGAAACTTGTGTTTCGGGTCTGAATGCACGATTTCGGGGTACCGAAGTTGCCAAAAAGGTTTCGCAACGAAAACATCTATTCTACTTCTTTAGACCCAAAATGATGTTTTGCAGTGGTTGGGAGCATTTCGCAAACCTTCAGCACGTAAAAATATGCGAAACTTGTGTTCCGGGGCCGAATGCACGATTTCGGGGTACCGAAGTTGCGAAAAAGGTTTAGCAACGAAAACATTCATTCTACTTATTTAGACCCAAAATGATGTTTTGCAGTGGTTGAGAGCATTTCGCAAACCTTCGGCATGTAAAAGATGCGAAACTTGTGTTTCAGGACTGAATGCACTATTTCGGGGTACCGAAGTTGCGAAAAAGGTGTCGCAACGAATACATCTATTCTACTTCTTTACACCCAAAATGATGTTTTGCAGTGGTTGGGAGCATTTCGCAAACCTTCGGCACGTAAAAGGATGCGAAACTTGTGTTTCGGGGCTGAATGAACGATTTCGGGGTACCGAAGTTGCGAAAAAGGTTTCGCAACGAAAACATCTATTCTACTTCTTTAGACCCAAAATGATGTTTTGCAGTGGTTGGGAGCATTTCGCAAACCTTCGGCACGTAAAAAGATGCGAAACTTGTGTTTCGGGGCTGAATGCACGATTTCGGGGTACCGAAGTTGCGAAAAAGTTTTCGCAACGAAAACTTCTATTCTACTTCTTTAGAGCGAAAATGATGTTTTGCAGTGGTTGGGAGCATTTCGCAAACCTTCGGCACCTAAAAAGATGCGAAACTTGTGTTTCGGGGCTGAATGCACGATTTCGGGGTACCGAAGTTGCGAAAAAGGTTTCGCAACGAAAACATCTATTCTACTTCTTTAGACCCAAAATGATGTTTTGCAGTGGTTGGGAGCATTTCGCAAACCTTCGGCACCTAAAAAGATGCGAAACTTGTGTTTCGGGACTGAATGCACGATTTCGGGGTACCGAAGTTGCGAAAAAGGTTTCGCAACGAAAACATCTATTCTACTTCTTTAGACCCAAAATGATGTTTTGCAGTGGTTGGGAGCATTTCGCAAACCTTCGGCACGTAAAAAGATGCGAAAACTGTGTTTCGGGGCTGAATGCACGATTTCGGGCTACCGAAGTTGCGAAAAAGGTTTCGTAACGAAAACATTCATTCTACTCCATTAGACCCAAAATGATGTTTTGCAGTGGTTGGGTTCGTTTCGCAAACCTTCAGCACGTAAAAAGTTGCAAAACTTGTGTTTCGGGGCTGAATGCACGATTTCGGGGTACCGAAGTTGCGAAAAAGGTTTCGCAACGAAAACATCCATTCTACTTATTTAGACCCAAAATGATGTTTTGCAGTGGTTGGGAGCATTTCGCAAACCTTCGGCACGTAAAAAGATGCGAAACTTGTGTTTCAGGGCTGAATGCACGATTTCGGGGTACCGAAGTTGCGAAAAAGGTTTTGCAACGAAAACATCTATTCTACTTCTTTAGACCCAAAATGATGTTTTGCAGTGGTTGAGAGCATTTCGCAAACCTTCGGCACGTAAAAGATGCGAAACTTGTGTTTCAGACCTGAATGCACTATTTCGGGGTACCGAAGTTGCGAAAAAGGTGTCGCAACGAAAACATCTATTCTACTTCTTTAGACCCAAAATGATGTTTTGCAGTGGTTGGGAGCATTTCGCAAACCTTCGGCACCTAAAAAGATGCGAAACTTGTGTTTCGGGGCTGAATGGACGATTTCGGGGTACCGAAGTTGCGAAAAAGGTTTCGCAACGAAAACATCTATTCTACTTCTTTAGACCCAAAATGATGTTTTGCAGTGGTTGGGAGCATTTCGCAAACCTTCGGCACGTAAAAAGATGCGAAAACTGAATTTCGGGGCTGAATGCACGATTTCGGGGTACCGAAGTTGCGAAAAAGGATTCGTAACGAAAACATTCATTCTACTCCATTAGACCCAAAATGATGTTTTGCAGTGGTTGGGAGCATTTCGCAAACCTTCAGCACGTAAAAAGATGCGAAACTTGTGTTTCAGGGCGGGATGCATGATTTCGGGGTACCGAAGTTGCGAAAAAGGTGTCGCAACGAAGACATCTATTCTACTTCTTTAGACCCAAAAAGATGTTTTGCAGTGGTTGGGAGCATTTCGCAAACCTTCGGCACGTAAAAAGATGCGAAACTTGTGTTTCAGGGCTGAATGCACGATTTCGAGGTACAGAAGTTGCGAAAAAGGTTTCGCAACGAAAACATCTATTCTACTTCTTTAGACCCAAAATGATGTTTTGCAGTGGTTGGGAGCATTTCGCAAACCTTCGGCACGTAAAAAGATGCGAAACTTGTGTTTCGGGGCTGAATGCACGATTTCGGTGTACCGAAGTTGCGAAAATGGTTTCATAACGAAAACATTCATTCTACTCTATTAGACCCAAAATGATGTTTTGCAGTGGCTGGGAGCATTTCGGAAACCTTCGGCACGTAAAAAGACGCAAAACTTGTGTTTCGGGCCTGAATGCACTATTCGAGGTACCGAAGTTGCGAATATGGTGTCGCGACGAAATCAGCATTCTACTCCATTAGACCCAAAATGACGTTTTGCAGTGGTTGGGAGCATTTCGCAAACCTTCGGCACGTAAAAAAATGCGAAACTTGTGTTTCGGGGCTGAATGCACGATTTCGGGGTACCGAAGTTGCGAAAAAGGTTTCGCAACGAAAACATCTATTCTACTTCTTTAGACCCAAAATGATGTTTTGCAGTGGTTGGGAGCATTTCGCAAACCTTCAGCACGTAAAATGATGCGAAACTTGTGTTTCAGGGCTGAATGCACGATTTCGGGGTACCGAAGTTGCGAAAAAGTTTTCGCAACGAAAACTTCTATTCTACTTCTTTAGAGCGAAAATGATGTTTTGCAGTGGTTGGGAGCATTTCGCAAACCTTCGGCACGTAAAAAGATGCGAAACTTGTGTCTCGGGGCTGAATGCACGATTTCGGGGTACCGAAGTTGCGAAAAAGGTTTCGTAACGAAAACATTCATTCTACTCCATTAGACCCAAAATGATGTTTTGCAGTGGTTGGGAGCATTTCGCAAACCTTCAGCACGTAAAAAGATGCGAAACTTGTGTTTCGGGTCTGAATGCACGATTTCGGGGTACCGAAGTTGCCAAAAAGGTTTCGCAACGAAAACATCTATTCTACTTCTTTAGACCCAAAATGATGTTTTGCAGTGGTTGGGAGCATTTCGCAAACCTTCAGCACGTAAAAATATGCGAAACTTGTGTTCCGGGGCCGAATGCACGATTTCGGGGTACCGAAGTTGCGAAAAAGGTTTAGCAACGAAAACATTCATTCTACTTATTTAGACCCAAAATGATGTTTTGCAGTGGTTGAGAGCATTTCGCAAACCTTCGGCATGTAAAAGATGCGAAACTTGTGTTTCAGGACTGAATGCACTATTTCGGGGTACCGAAGTTGCGAAAAAGGTGTCGCAACGAATACATCTATTCTACTTCTTTACACCCAAAATGATGTTTTGCAGTGGTTGGGAGCATTTCGCAAACCTTCGGCACGTAAAAGGATGCGAAACTTGTGTTTCGGGGCTGAATGAACGATTTCGGGGTACCGAAGTTGCGAAAAAGGTTTCGTAACGAAAACATTCATTCTACTCTAATAGACCCAAAATGATGTTTTGCAGTGGCTGGGAGCATTTCGGAAACCTTCGGCACGTAAAAAGACGCAAAACTTGTGTTTCGGGCCTGAATGCACTATTCGAGGTACCGAAGTTGCGAATATGGTGTCGCGATGAAATCAGCCATTCTACTCCATTAGACCCAAAATGACGTTTTGCAGTGGTTGGGAGCATTTCGCAAACCTTCAGCACGTAAAAAGATGCGAAACTTGTGTTTTAGGGCGGGATGCATGATTTCGGGGTACCGAAGTTGCGAAAAAGGTGTCGCAATGAAAACATCTATTCTACTTCTTTAGACCCAAAATGAAGTTTTGCAGTGGTTGGGAGCATTTCGCAAACCTTCGGCACGTAAAAAGATGCGAAACTTGTGTTTCAGGGCTGAATGCACGATTTCGAGGTATCGAAGTTGCGAAAAAGGTTTCGCAACGAAAACATCTATTCTACTTCTTTAGACCCAAAATGATGTTTTGCATTGGTTGGGAGCATTTCGCAAACCTTCGGCACGTAAAAAGATGCGAAACTTGTGTTTCGGGGCTGAATGCACGATTTCGGGGTACCGAAGTTGCGAAAAAGGTTTCGTAACGAAAACATTCATTCTACTCTAATAGACCCAAAATGATGTTTTGCAGTGGGTGGGAGCATTTCGGAAACCTTCGGCACGTAAAAAGACGCAAAACTTGTGTTTCGGGGCTGAATGCACGATTTCGGGGTACCGAAGTTGCGAAAAAGGTTTCGCAACGAAAACATCCATTCTACTTATTTAGACCCAAAATGATGTTTTGCAGTGGTTGGGAGCATTTCGCAAACCTTCGGCACGTAAAAAGATGCGAAACTTGTGTTTCAGGGCTGAATGCACGATTTCGGGGTACCGAAGTTGCGAAAAAGGTTTCGCAACGAAAACATCTATTCTACTTCTTTAGACCCAAAATGATGTTTTGCAGTGGTTGAGAGCATTTCGCAAACCTTCGGCACGTAAAAGATGCGAAACTTGTGTTTCAGACCTGAATGCACTATTTCGGGGTACCGAAGTTGCGAAAAAGGTGTCGCAACGAAAACATCTATTCTACTTCTTTAGACCCAAAATGATGTTTTGCAGTGGTTGGGAGCATTTCGCAAACCTTCGGCACCTAAAAAGATGCGAAACTTGTGTTTCGGGGCTGAATGCACGATTTCGGGGTACCGAAGTTGCGAAAAAGGTTTCGCAACGAAAACATCTATTCTACTTCTTTAGACCCAAAATGATGTTTTGCAGTGGTTGGGAGCATTTCGCAAACCTTCGGCACGTAAAAAGATGCGAAAACTGAATTTCGGGGCTGAATGCACGATTTCGGGGTACCGAAGTTGCGAAAAAGGATTCGTAACGAAAACATTCATTCTACTCCATTAGACCCAAAATGATGTTTTGCAGTGGTTGGGAGCATTTCGCAAACCTTCAGCACGTAAAAAGATGCGAAACTTGTGTTTCAGGGCGGGATGCATGATTTCGGGGTACCGAAGTTGCGAAAAAGGTGTCGCAACGAAGACATCTATTCTACTTCTTTAGACCCAAAAAGATGTTTTGCAGTGGTTGGGAGCATTTCGCAAACCTTCGGCACGTAAAAAGATGCGAAACTTGTGTTTCAGGGCTGAATGCACGATTTCGAGGTACAGAAGTTGCGAAAAAGGTTTCGCAACGAAAACATCTATTCTACTTCTTTAGACCCAAAATGATGTTTTGCAGTGGTTGGGAGCATTTCGCAAACCTTCGGCACGTAAAAAGATGCGAAACTTGTGTTTCGGGGCTGAATGCACGATTTCGGTGTACCGAAGTTGCGAAAATGGTTTCATAACGAAAACATTCATTCTACTCTATTAGACCCAAAATGATGTTTTGCAGTGGCTGGGAGCATTTCGGAAACCTTCGGCACGTAAAAAGACGCAAAACTTGTGTTTCGGGCCTGAATGCACTATTCGAGGTACCGAAGTTGCGAATATGGTGTCGCGACGAAATCAGCATTCTACTCCATTAGACCCAAAATGACGTTTTGCAGTGGTTGGGAGCATTTCGCAAACCTTCGGCACGTAAAAAAATGCGAAACTTGTGTTTCGGGGCTGAATGCACGATTTCGGGGTACCGAAGTTGCGAAAAAGGTTTCGCAACGAAAACATCTATTCTACTTCTTTAGACCCAAAATGATGTTTTGCAGTGGTTGGGAACATTTCGCAAACCTTCGGCACGTAAAAAGATGCGAAACTTGTGTTTCGGGGCTGAATGCACGATTTCGGGGTACCGAAGTTGCGAAAAAGGTTTCGTAACGAAAACATTCATTCTACTCCATTAGACCCAAAATGATGTTTTGCAGTGGTTGGGAGCATTTCGCAAACCTTCAGCACGTAAAAAGATGCGAAACTTGTGTTTCAGGGCTGAATGCACGATTTCGGGGTACCGAAGTTGCGAAAAAGTTTTCGCAACGAAAACTTCTATTCTACTTCTTTAGAGCGAAAATGATGTTTTGCAGTGGTTGGGAGCATTTCGCAAACCTTCGGCACGTAAAAAGATGCGAAACTTGTGTCTCGGGGCTGAATGCACGATTTCGGGGTACCGAAGTTGCGAAAAAGGTTTCGTAACGAAAACATTCATTCTACTCCATTAGACCCAAAATGATGTTTTGCAGTGGTTGGGAGCATTTCGCAAACCTTCAGCACGTAAAAAGATGCGAAACTTGTGTTTCGGGTCTGAATGCACGATTTCGGGGTACCGAAGTTGCCAAAAAGGTTTCGCAACGAAAACATCTATTCTACTTCTTTAGACCCAAAATGATGTTTTGCAGTGGTTGGGAGCATTTCGCAAACCTTCAGCACGTAAAAATATGCGAAACTTGTGTTCCGGGGCCGAATGCACGATTTCGGGGTACCGAAGTTGTGAAAAAGGTTTAGCAACGAAAACATTCATTCTACTTATTTAGACCCAAAATGATGTTTTGCAGTGGTTGAGAGCATTTCGCAAACCTTCGGCATGTAAAAGATGCGAAACTTGTGTTTCAGGACTGAATGCACTATTTCGGGGTACCGAAGTTGCGAAAAAGGTGTCGCAACGAATACATCTATTCTACTTCTTTACACCCAAAATGTTGTTTTGCAGTGGTTGGGAGCATTTCGCAAACCTTCGGCACGTAAAAGGATGCGAAACTTGTGTTTCGGGGCTGAATGAACGATTTCGGGGTACCGAAGTTGCGAAAAAGGTTTCGCAACGAAAACATCTATTCTACTTCTTTAGACCCAAAATGATGTTTTGCAGTGGTTGGGAGCATTTCGCAATCCTTCGGCACGTAAAAAGATGCGAAACTTGTGTTTCGGGGCTGAATGCACGATTTCGGGGTACCGAAGTTGCGAAAAAGGTTTCGTAATGAAAACATTCATTCTACTCTAATAGACCCAAAATGATGTTTTGCAGTGGCTGGGAGCATTTCGGAAACCTTCGGCACGTAAAAAGACGCAAAACTTGTGTTTCGGGCCTGAATGCACTATTCGAGGTACCGAAGTTGCGAATATGGTGTCGCGACGAAATCAGCCATTCTACTCCATTAGACCCAAAATGACGTTTTGCAGTGGTTGGGAGCATTTCGCAAACCTTCAGCACGTAAAAAGATGCGAAACTTGTGTTTCAGGGCGGGATGCATGATTTCGGGGTACCGAAGTTGCGAAAAAGGTGTCGCAATGAAAACATCTATTCTACTTCTTTAGACCCAAAATGAAGTTTTGCAGTGGTTGGGAGCATTTCGCAAACCTTCGGCACGTAAAAAGATGCGAAACTTGTGTTTCAGGGCTGAATGCACGATTTCGAGGTATCGAAGTTGCGAAAAAGGTTTCGCAACGAAAACATCTATTCTACTTCTTTAGACCCAAAATGATGTTTTGCATTGGTTGGGAGCATTTCGCAAACCTTCGGCACGTAAAAAGATGCGAAACTTGTGTTTCGGGGCTGAATGCACGATTTCGGGGTACCGAAGTTGCGAAAAAGGTTTCGTAACGAAAACATTCATTCTACTCTAATAGACCCAAAATGATGTTTTGCAGTGGCTGGGAGCATTTCGGAAACCTTCGGCACGTAAAAAGACGCAAAACTTGTGTTTCGGGCCTGAATGCACTATTCGAGGTACCGAAGTTGCGAATATGGTGTCGCGACGAAATCAGCCATTCTACTCCATTAGACCCAAAATGACGTTTTGCAGTGGTTGGGAGCATTTCGCAAACCTTCGGCACGTAAAAAAATGCGAAACTTGTGTTTCAGGGCTGAATGCACGATTTCGAGGTACAGAAGTTGCGAAAAAGGTTTCGTAACGAAAACATTCATTCTACTCCATTAGACCCAAAATGATGTTTTGCAGTGGTTGGGAGCATTTCGCAAACCTTCGGCACGTAAAAAGATGCGAAACTTGTGTTTCGGGGCTGAATGCACGATTTCGGGGTACCGAAGTTGCCAAAAAGGTTTCGCAACGAAAACATCTGTTCTACTTCTTTAGACCCAAAATGATGTTTTGCAGTGGTTGGGAGCATTTCGCAAACCTTCGGCACGTAAAAAATGCGAAACTTGTGTTTCAGGGCTGAATGCACGATTTCGAGGTACCGAAGTTGCGAAAAAGGTTTCGTAACGAAAACATTCATTCTACTCCATTAGACCCAAAATGATGTTTTGCAGCGGTTGGGAGCATTTCGCAAACCTTCAGCACGTAAAAAGATGCGAAACTTGTGTTTCGGGGCTGAATGCACGATTTCGGGGTACCGAAGTTGCCAAAAAGGTTTCGCAACGAAAACTTCTATTCTACTTCTTTAGAGCCAAAATGATGTTTTGCAGTGGTTGGGAGCATTTCGCAAACCTTCGGCACGTAAAAAGATGCGAAACTTGTGTCTCGGGGCTGAATGCACCATTTCGGGGTACCGAAGTTGCGAAAAAGGTTTCGTAACGAAAACATTCATTCTACTCCATTAGACCCAAAATGATGTTTTGCAGTGGTTGGGAGCATTTCGCAAACCTTCGGCACGTAAAAAGATGCGAAACTTGTGTTTCGGGGCTGAATGCACGATTTCGGGGTACCGAAGTTGCCAAAAAGGTTTCGCAATGAAAACATCTGTTCTACTTCTTTAGACCCAAAATGATGTTTTGCAGTGGTTGGGAGCATTTCGCAAACCTTCAGCACGTAAAAATATGCGAAACTTGTGTTCCGGGGCCGAATGCACGATTTCGGGGTACCGAAGTTGCGAAAAAGGTTTAGCAACGAAAACATTCATTCTACTTATTTATACCCAAAATGATGTTTTGCAGTGGTTGAGAGCATTTCGCAAACCTTCGGCACGTAAAAAGATGCGAAACTTGTGTTTCGGGGCTGAATGCACGATTTCGGGGTACCGAAGTTGCGAAAAAGGTTTTGTAACGAAAACATTCATTCTACTCTAATAGACCCAATATGATGTTTTGCAGTGGCTGGGAGCATTTCGGAAACCCTCGGCACGTAAAAAGGCGCAAAACTTGTGTTTCGGGCCTGAATGCACTATTCGAGGTACCGAAGTTGCGAATATGGTGTCGCGACGAAATCAGCCATTCTACTCCATTAGACCCAAAATGACGTTTTGCAGTGGTTGGGAGCATTTCGCAAACCTTCGGCACGTAAAAAAATGCGAAACTTGTGTCTCGGGGCTGAATGCACCATTTCGGGGTACCGAAGTTGCGAAAAAGGTTTCGTAACGAAAACATTCATTCTACTCCATTAGACCCAAAATGATGTTTTGCAGTGGTTGGGAGCATTTCGCAAACCTTCAGCACGTAAAAAGATGCGAAACTTGTGTTTCGGGGCTGAATGCACGATTTCGGGGTACCGAAGTTGCCAAAAAGGTTTCGCAACGAAAACATCTGTTCTACTTCTTTAGACCCAAAATGATGTTTTGCAGTGGTTGGGAGCATTTCGCAAACCTTCAGCACGTAAAAATATGCGAAACTTGTGTTCCGGGGCCGAATGCACGATTTCGGGGTACCGAAGTTGCGAAAAAGGTTTAGCAACGAAAACATTCATTCTACTTATTTAGACCCCAAACGATGTTTTGCAGTGGTTGAGAGCATTTCGCAAACCTTCGGCACGTAAAAAGATGCGAAACTTGTGTTTCGGGGCTGAATGCACGATTTCGGGGTACCGAAGTTGCGAAAAAGGTTTTGTAACGAAAACATTCATTCTACTCTAATAGACCCAAAATGATGTTTTGCAATGGCTGGGAGCATTTCGGAAACCCTCAGCACGTAAAAAGACGCAAAACTTGTGTTTCGGGCCCGAATGCACTATTCGAGGTACCGAAGTTGCGAATATGGTGTCGCGACGAAATCAGCCATTCTACTCCATTAGACCCAAAATGACGTTTTGCAGTGGTTGGGAGCATTTCGCAAACCTTCGGCACGTAAAAAAATGCGAAACTTGTGTTTCGGGGCTGAATGCACGAATTCGGGGTACCGAAGTTGCGAAAAAGGTTTCGCCACGAAAACATCTATTCTACTTCTTTAGACCCAAAATGATGTTTTGCAGTGGTTGGGAACATTTCGCAAACCTTCGGCACGTAAAAAGATGCGAAACTTGTGTTTCGGGGCTGAATGCACGATTTCGGGGTACCGAAGTTGCGAAAAAGGTTTCGTAACGAAAACATTCATTCTACTCCATTAGACCCAAAATGATGTTTTGCAGTGGTTGGGAGCATTTCGCAAACCTTCAGCACGTAAAAAGATGCGAAACTTGTGTTTCGGGGCTGAATGCACGATTTCGGGGTACCGAAGTTGCGAAAAAGGTTTCGCAACGAAAACTTCTATTCTACTTCTTTAGAGCCAAAATGATGTTTTGCAGTGGTTGGGAGCATTTCGCAAACCTTCGGCACGTAAAAAGATGCGAAACTTGTGTCTCGGGGCTGAATGCACGATTTCGGGGTACCGAAGTTGCCAAAAAGGTTTCGCAACGAAAACATCTGTTCTACTTCTTTAGACCCAAAATGATGTTTTGCAGTGGTTGGGAGCATTTCGCAAACCTTCAGCACGTAAAAATATGCGAAACTTGTGTTCCGGGGCCGAATGCACGATTTCGGGGTACCGAAGTTGCGAAAAAGGTTTAGCAACGAAAACATTCATTCTACTTATTTAGACCCAAAATGATGTTTTGCAGTGGTTGAGAGCATTTCGCAAACCTTCGGCACGTAAAAGATGCGAAACTTGTGTTTCAGGACTAAATGCACTATTTCGTGGTACCGAAGTTGCGAAAAAGGTGTCGCAACGAAAACATCTATTCTACCTCTTTAGACCCAAAATGATGTTTTGCAGTGGTTGGGAGCATTTCGCAAACCTTCGGCATGTAAAAAGATGCGAAACTTGTGTTTCGGGGCTGAATGCACGATTTCGGGGTACCGAAGTTGCGAAAAAGGTTTCGCAACGAAAACATCTATTCTACTTCTTTAGACCCAAAATGATGTTTTGCAGTGGTTGGGAGCATTTCGCAAACCTTCAGCACGTAAAAAGATGCGAAAACTGTGTTTCGGGGCTG
The DNA here is from genome assembly GCA_036936925.1 of Cenchrus fungigraminus. Lineage (NCBI taxonomy): Eukaryota > Viridiplantae > Streptophyta > Magnoliopsida > Poales > Poaceae > Cenchrus > Cenchrus fungigraminus. The sequence goes on along the minus strand of CM072779.1, from coordinate 84,117,365 downwards.
AATGCACGATTTCGGGGTACCGAAGTTGCGAAAAAGGTTTCGCAACGAAAACATCTATTCTACTTCTTTAGACCCAAAATGATGTTTTGCTGTGGTTGGGAGCATTTCGCAAACCTTCGGCACGTAAAAAGATGCGAAACTTGTGTTTCGGTGCTTAATGCACGATTTCGGGGTACCGAAGTTGCGAAAAAGGTTTCGTAACAAAAACATTCATTCTACTCTAATAGACCCAAAATGATGTTTTGCAGTGGCTGGGAGCATTTCGGAAACCTTCGGCACGTAAAAAGACGCAAAACTTGTGTTTCGGGCCTGAATGCACTATTCGAGGTACCGAAGTTGCGAATATGGTGTCGCGACGAAATCAGCCATTCTACTCCATTAGACCCAAAATGACGTTTTGCAGTGGTTGGGAGCATTTCGCAAACCTTCAGCACGTAAAAAGATGCGAAACTTGTGTTTCAGGGCGGGATGCATGATTTCGGGGTACCGAAGTTGCGAAAAAGGTGTCGCAACGAAAACATCTATTCTACTTCTTTAGACCCAAAATGATGTTTTGCAGTGGTTGGGAGCATTTCGCAAACCTTCGGCACCTAAAAAGATGCGAAACTTGTGTTTCAGGGCTGAATGCACGATTTCGTGGTATCGAAGTTGCGAAAAAGGTTTCGCAACGAAAACATCTATTCTACTTCTTTACACCCAAAATGATGTTTTGCATTGGTTGGGAGCATTTCGCAAACCTTCGGCACGTAAAAAGATGCGAAACTTGTGTTTCGGGGCTGAATGCACGATTTCGGGGTACCGAAGTTGCGAAAAAGGTTTCGTAACGAAAACATTCATTCTACTCTAATAGACCCAAAATGATGTTTTGCAGTGGCTGGGAGCATTTCGGAAACCTTCGGCACGTAAAAAGACGCAAAACTTGTGTTTCGGGCCTGAATGCACTATTCGAGGTACCGAAGTTGCGAATATGGTGTCGCGACGAAATCAGCCATTCTACTCCATTAGACCCAAAATGACGTTTTGCAGTGGTTGGGAGCATTTCGCAAACCTTCGGCACGTAAAAAAATACGAAACTTGTGTTTCGGGGCTGAATGCACGATTTCGGGGTACCGAAGTTGCGAAAAAGGTTTCGCAACGAAAACATCTATTCTACTTCTTTAGACCCAAAATGATGTTTTGTAGTGGTTGGGAACATTTCGCAAACCTTCGGCACGTAAAAAGATGCGAAACTTGTGTTTAGGGGCTGAATGCACGATTTCGGGGTACCGAAGTTGCGAAAAAGGTTTCGTAACGAAAACATTCATTCTACTCCATTAGACCCAAAATGATGTTTTGCAGTGGTTGGGAGCATTTCGCAAACCTTCAGCACGTAAAAAGATGCGAAACTTGTGTTTCGGGGCTGAATGCACGATTTCGGGGTACCGAAGTTGCGAAAAAGGTTTCGCAACGAAAACTTCTATTCTACTTCTTTAGAGCCAAAATGATGTTTTGCAGTGGTTGGGAGCATTTCGCAAACCTTCGGCACGTAAAAAGATGCGAAACTTGTGTCTCGGGGCTGAATGCACCATTTCGGGGTACCGAAGTTGCGAAAAAGGTTTCGTAACGAAAACATTCATTCTACTCCATTAGACCCAAAATGATGTTTTGCAGTGGTTGGGAGCATTTCGCAAACCTTCAGCACGTAAAAAGATGCGAAACTTGTGTTTCGGGGCTGAATGCACGATTTCGGGGTACCGAAGTTGCCAAAAAGGTTTCGCAACGAAAACATCTGTTCTACTTCTTTAGACCCAAAATGATGTTTTGCAGTGGTTGGGAGCATTTCGCAAACCTTCAGCACGTAAAAATATGCGAAACTTGTGTTCCGGGGCCGAATGCACGATTTCGGGGTACCGAAGTTGCGAAAAAGGTTTAGCAACGAAAACATTCATTCTACTTATTTAGACCCAAAATGATGTTTTGCAGTGGTTGAGAGCATTTCGCAAACCTTCGGCACGTAAAAAGATGCGAAACTTGTGTTTCGGGGCTGAATGCACGATTTCGGGGTACCGAAGTTGCCAAAAAGGTTTCGCAACGAAAACATTCATTCTACTCTAATAGACCCAAAATGATGTTTTGCAATGGTTGGGAGCATTTCGGAAACCCTCGGCACGTAAAAAGGCGCAAATCTTGTGTTTCGGGCCTGAATGCACTATTCGAGGTACCGAAGTTGCGAATATGGTGTCGCGACGAAATCAGCCATTCTACTCCATTAGACCCAAAATGACGTTTTGCAGTGGTTGGGAGCATTTCGCAAACCTTCGGCACGTAAAATAATGCGAAACTTGTGTCTCGGGGCTGAATGCACCATTTCGGGGTACCGAAGTTGCGAAAAAGGTTTCGTAACGAAAACATTCATTCTACTCCATTAGACCCAAAATGATGTTTTGCAGTGGTTGGGAGCATTTCGCAAACCTTCAGCACGTAAAAAGATGCGAAACTTGTGTTTCGGGGCTGAATGCACGATTTCGGGGTACCGAAGTTGCCAAAAAGGTTTCGCAACGAAAACATCTGTTCTACTTCTTTAGACCCAAAATGATGTTTTGCAATGGTTGGGAGCATTTCGCAAACCTTCAGCACGTAAAAATATGCGAAACTTGTGTTCCGGGGCCGAATGCACGATTTCGGGGTACCGAAGTTGCGAAAAAGGTTTAGCAACGAAAACATTCATTCTACTTATTTAGACCCAAAACGATGTTTTGCAGTGGTTGAGAGCATTTCGCAAACCTTCGGCATGTAAAAAGATGCGAAACTTGTGTTTCGGGGCTGAATGCACGATTTCGGGGTACCGAAGTTGCGAAAAAGGTTTTGTAACGAAAACATTCATTCTACTCTAATAGACCCAAAATGATGTTTTGCAATGGCTGGGAGCATTTCGGAAACCCTCGGCACGTAAAAAGACGCAAAACTTGTGTTTCGGGCCCGAATGCACTATTCGAGGTACCGAAGTTGCGAATATGGTGTCGCGACGAAATCAGCCATTCTACTCCATTAGACCCAAAATGACGTTTTGCAGTGGTTGGGAGCATTTCGCAAACCTTCGGCACGTAAAAAAATGCGAAACTTGTGTTTCGGGGCTGAATGCACGATTTCGGGGTACCGAAGTTGCGAAAAAGGTTTCGCAACGAAAACATCTATTCTACTTCTTTAGACCCAAAATGATGTTTTGCTGTGGTTGGGAATATTTCGCAAACCTTCGGCACGTAAAAAGATGCGAAACTTGTGTTTCGGGGCTGAATGCACGATTTCGGGGTACCGAAGTTGCGAAAAAGGTTTCGTAACGAAAACATTCATTCTACTCCATTAGACCCAAAATGATGTTTTGCAGTGGTTGGGAGCATTTCGCAAACCTTCAGCACGTAAAAAGATGCGAAACTTGTGTTTCGGGGCTGAATGCACGATTTCAGGGTACCGAAGTTGCGAAAAAGGTTTCGCAACGAAAACTTCTATTCTACTTCTTTAGAGCCAAAATGATGTTTTGCAGTGGTTGGGAGCATTTCGCAAACCTTCGGCACGTAAAAAGATGCGAAACTTGTGTCTCGGGGCTGAATGCACGATTTCGGGGTACCGAAGTTGCCAAAAAGGTTTCGCAACGAAAACATCTGTTCTACTTCTTTAGACCCAAAATGATGTTTTGCAGTGGTTGGGAGCATTTCGCAAACCTTCAGCACGTAAAAATATGCGAAACTTGTGTTCCGGGGCCGAATGCACGATTTCGGGGTACCGAAGTTGCGAAAAAGGTTTAGCAACGAAAACATTCATTCTACTTATTTAGACCCAAAATGATGTTTTGCAGTGGTTGAGAGCATTTCGCAAACCTTCGGCACGTAAAAGATGCGAAACTTGTGTTTCAGGACTGAATGCACTATTTCGGGGTACCGAAGTTGCGAAAAAGGTGTCGCAACGAAAACATCTATTCTACCTCTTTAGACCCAAAATGATGTTTTGCAGTGGTTGGGAGCATTTCGCAAACCTTCGGCATGTAAAAAGATGCGAAACTTGTGTTTCGGGGCTGAATGCACGATTTCGGGGTACCGAAGTTGCGAAAAAGGTTTCGCAACGAAAACATCGATTCTACTTCTTTAGACCCAAAATGATGTTTTGCAGTGGTTGGGAGCATTTCGCAAACCTTCAGCACGTAAAAAGATGCGAAACTTGTGTTTCGGGGCTGAATGCACGATTTCGGGGTACCGAAGTTGCGAAAAAGGTTTCGTAACAAAAACATTCATTCTACTCTAATAGACCCAAAATGATGTTTTGCAGTGGCTGGGAGCATTTCGGAAACCTTCGGCACGTAAAAAGACGCAAAACTTGTGTTTCGGGCCTGAATGCACTATTCGAGGACCGAAGTTGCGAATATGGTGTCGCGACGAAATCAGCCATTCTACTCCATTAGACCCAAAATGACGTTTTGCAGTGGTTGGGAGCATTTCGCAAACCTTCGGCACGTAAAAAAATGCGAAACTTGTGTTTCGGGGCTGAATGCACGATTTCGGGGTACCGAAGTTGCGAAAAAGGTTTCGCAACGAAAACATCTATTCTACTTCTTTAGACCCAAAATGATGTTTTGCAGTGGTTGGGAACATTTCGCAAACCTTCGGCACGTAAAAACATGCGAAACTTGTGTTTCGGGGCTGAATGCACGATTTCGGGGTACCGAAGTTGCGAAAAAGGTTTCGTAACGAAAACATTCATTCTACTCCATTAGACCCAAAATGATGTTTTGCAGTGGTTGGGAGCATTTCGCAAACCTTCAGCACGTAAAAAGATGCGAAACTTGTGTTTCGGGGATGAATGCACGATTTCGGGGTACCGAAGTTGCCAAAAAGGTTTCGCAACGAAAACATCTATTCTACTTCTTTAGACCCAAAATGATGTTTTGCAGTGGTTGGGAGCATTTCGCAAACCTTCAGCACGTAAAAATATGCGAAACTTGTGTTCCGGGGCCGAATGCACGATTTCGGGGTACCGAAGTTGCGAAAAAGGTTTAGCAACGAAAACATTCATTCTACTTATTTAGACCCAAAATGATGTTTTGCAGTGGTTGAGAGCATTTCGCAAACCTTCGGCACGTAAAAGATGCGAAACTTGTGTTTCAGGACTGAAAGAACTATTTCGGGGTACCGAAGTTGCGAAAATGGTGTCGCAACGAAAACATCTATTCTACTTCTTTAGACCCAACATGATGTTTTGCAGTGGTTGGGAGCATTTCGCAAACCTTCGGCTCGTAAAAAGATGCAAAACTTGTGTCTCGGGGCTGAATGCACGATTTCGGGGTACCGAAGTTGCAAAAAAGGTTTCGCAACGAAAACTTCTATTCTACTTCTTTAGAGCCAAAGTGATGTTTTGCAGTGGTTGGGAGCATTTCGCAAACCTTCGGCACGTAAAAAGATGCGAAACTTGTGTCTCGGGGCTGAATGCACGATTTCGGGGTACCGAAGTTGCGAAAAAGGTTTCGTAACGAAAACATTCATTCTACTCCATTAGACCCAAAATGATGTTTTGCAGTGGTTGGGAGCATTTCGCAAACCTTCAGCACGTAAAAAGATGCGAAACTTGTGTTTCGGGGCTGGATGCAAGATTTTGGGGTACCGAAGTTGCGAAAAAGGTTTCGCAACGAAAACTTCTATTCTACTTCTTTAGACCCAAAATGATGTTTTGCAGTGGTTGGGAGCATTTCGCAAACCTTCGGCTCGTAAAAATATGCAAAACTTGTGTCTCGGGGCTGAATGCACGATTTCGGGGTACCGAAGTTGCGAAAAAGGTTTAGCAACGAAAACATTCATTCTACTTATTTAGACCCAAAATGATGTTTTGCAGTGGTTGAGAGCATTTCGCAAACCTTCGGCACGTAAAAGATGCGAAACTTGTGATTCAGGACTGAATGCACTATTTCGAGCTACCGAAGTTGCGAAAAAGGTGTCGCAACGAAAACATCTATTCTACTTCTTTAGACCCAAAATGATGTTTTGCAGTGGTTGGGAGCATTTCGCAAACCTTCGGCACGTAAAAAGATGCGAAACTTGTGTTTCGGGGCTGAATGCACGATTTCGGGGTACCGAAGTTGCCAAAAAGGTTTCGCAACGAAAACATCTATTCTACTTCTTTAGACCCAAAATGATGTTTTGCAGTGGTTGGGAGCATTTCGCAAACCTTCAGCACGTAAAAATATGCGAAACTTGTGTTCCGGGGCCGAATGCACGATTTCGGGGTACCGAAGTTGCCAAAAAGGTTTCGCAACGAAAACATCTATTCTACTTCTTTAGAGCCAAAATGATGTTTTGCAGTGGTTGGGAGCATTTCGCAAACCTTCGGCACGTAAAAAGATGCGAAAACTGTGTTTCGGGGCTGAATGCACGATTTTGGGGTACCGAAGTTGCGAAAAAGGTTTCGTAACGAAAACATTCATTCTACTCCATTAGACCCAAAATGATGTTTTGCAGTGGTTGGGAGCATTTCGCAAACCTTCAGCACGTAAAAAGATGCGAAACTTGTGTTTCGGGGCTGAATGCACGATTTCGGGGTACCGAAGTTGCGAAAAAGGTTTCGCAACGAAAACTTCTATTCTACTTCTTTAGAGCCAAAATGATGTTTTGCAGTGGTTGGGAGCATTTCGCAAACCTTCGGCACGTAAAAAGATGCGAAACTTGTGTCTCGGGGCTGAATGCACGATTTCGGGGTACCGAAGTTGCGAAAAAGGTTTCGTAACGAAAACATTCATTCTACTCCATTAGACCCAAAATGATGTTTTGCAGTGGTTGGGAGCATTTCGCAAACCTTCAGCATGTAAAAAGATGCGAAACTTGTGTTTCGGGGATGAATGCACGATTTCGGGGTACCGAAGTTGCCAAAAAGGTTTCACAACGAAAACTTCTATTCTACTTCTTTAGACCCAAAATGATGTTTTGCATTGGTTGGGAGCATTTCGCAAACCTTCAGCACGTAAAAAGATGCAAAACTTGTGTTCCGGGGCCGAATGCACGATTTCGGGGTACCGAAGTTGCGAAAAAGGTTTAGCAACGAAAACATTCATTCTACTTATTTAGACCCAAAATGATGTTTTGCAGTGGTTGAGAGCATTTCGCAAACCTTCGGCACGTAAAAGATGCGAAACTTGTGTTTCAGGACTGAATGCACTATTTCGGGGTACCGAAGTTGCGAAAAAGGTGTCGCAACGAAAACATCTATTCTACTTCTTTAGACCCAAAATGATGTTTTGCAGTGGTTGGGAGCATTTCGCAAACCTTCGGCACGTAAAAAGATGTGAAACTTGTGTTTCGGGGCTGAATGCACGATTTCGGGGTACCGAAGTTGCCAAAAAGGTTTCGCAACGAAAACATCTATTCTACTTCTTTAGAGCCAAAATGATGTTTTGCAGTGGTTGGGAGCATTTCGCAAACCTTCGGCACGTAAAAAGATGCGAAAACTGTGTTTCGGGGCTGAATGCACGATTTTGGGGTACCGAAGTTGCGAAAAAGGTTTCGTAACGAAAACATTCATTCTACTCCATTAGACCCAAAATGATGTTTTGCAGTGGTTGGGAGCATTTCGCAAACCTTCAGCACGTAAAAAGATGCGAAACTTGTGTTTCGGGGCTGAATGCACGATTTCGGGGTACCGAAGTTGCGAAAAAGGTTTCGCAACGAAAACTTCTATTCTACTTCTTTAGAGCCAAAATGATGTTTTGCAGTGGTTGGGAGCATTTCGCAAACCTTCGGCACGTAAAAAGATGCGAAACTTGTGTCTCGGGGCTGAATGCACCATTTCGGGGTACCGAAGTTGCGAAAAAGGTTTCGTAACGAAAACATTCATTCTACTCCATTAGACCCAAAATGATGTTTTGCAGTGGTTGGGAGCATTTCGCAAACCTTCAGCACGTAAAAATATGCGAAACTTGTGTTCCGGGGCCGAATGCACGATTTCGGGGTACCGAAGTTGCGAAAAAGGTTTAGCAACGAAAACATTCATTCTACTTATTTAGACCCAAAATGATGTTTTGCAGTGGTTGAGAGCATTTCGCAAACCTTCGGCACGTAAAAGATGCGAAACTTGTGTTTCAGGACTGAATGCACTATTTCGGGGTACCGAAGTTGCGAAAAAGGTGTCGCAATGAAAACATCTATTCTACTTCTTTAGACCCAAAATGATGTTTTGCAGTGGTTGGGAGCATTTCGCAAACCTTCGGCACGTAAAAAGATGTGAAACTTGTGTTTCGGGGCTGAATGCACGATTTCGGGGTACCGAAGTTGCGAAAAAGGTTTCGCAACGAAAACATCTATTCTACTTCTTTAGACCCAAAATGATGTTTTGCAGTGGTTGGGAGCATTTCGCAAACCTTCAGCACGTAAAAAGATGCGAAAACTGTGTTTCGGGGCTGAATGCACGATTTCGGGGTACCGAAGTTGCGAAAAAGGTTTCGTAACGAAAACATTCATTCTACTCCATTAGACCCAAAATGATGTTTTGCAGTGGTTGGGAGCATTTCGCAAACCTTCAGCACGTAAAAAGATGCGAAACTTGTGTTTCGGGGCTGAATGCACGATTTCGGGGTACCGAAGTTGCCAAAAAGGTTTCGCAACGAAAACATCTATTCTACTTCTTTAGACCCAAAATGATGTTTTGCAGTGGTTGGGAGCATTTCGCAAACCTTCAGCACGTAAAAATATGCGAAACTTGTGTTCCGGGGCCGAATGCACGATTTCGGGGTACCGAAGTTGCCAAAAAGGTTTCGCAACGAAAACATCTATTCTACTTCTTTAGACCCAAAATGATGTTTTGCAGTGGTTGGGAGCATTTCGCAAACCTTCGGCACGTAAAAAGATGTGAAACTTGTGTTTCGGGGCTGAATGCACGATTTCGGGGTACCGAAGTTGCGAAAAATGTTTCGCAACGAAAACATCTATTCTACTTCTTTAGACCCAAAATGATGTTTTGTAGTGGTTGGGAGCATTTCGCAAACCTTCAGCACGTAAAAAGATGCGAAAACTATGTTTCGGGGCTGAATGCACGATTTCGGGGTACCGAAGTTGCGAAAAAGGTTTCGTAACGAAAACATTTATTCTACTCCATTAGACCCAAAATGATGTTTTGCAGTGGTTGGGAGCATTTCGCAAACCTTCAGCACGTAAAAAGATGCGAAACTTGTGTTTCGGGGCTGAATGCACGATTTCGGGGTACCGAAGTTGCGAAAAAGGTTTCGCAACGAAAACTTCTATTCTACTTCTTTAGAGCCAAAATGATGTTTTGCAGTGGTTGGGAGCATTTCGCAAACCTTCGGCACGTAAAAAGATGCGAAACTTGTGTCTCGGGGCTGAATGCACGATTCCGGGGTACCGAAGTTGCGAAAAAGGTTTCGTAACGAAAACATTCATTCTACTCCGTTAGACCCAAAATGATGTTTTGCAGTGGTTGGGAGCATTTCGCAAACCTTCAGCACGTAAAAAGATGCGAAACTTGTGTTTCGGGGCTGAATGCACGATTTCGGGGTACCGAAGTTGCCAAAAAGGTTTCGCAACGAAAACATCTATTCTACTTCTTTAGACCCAAAATGATGTTTTGCAGTGGTTGGGAGCATTTCGCAAACCTTCAGCACGTAAAAATATGCGAAACTTGTGTTCCGGGGCCGAATGCACGATTTCGGGGTACCGAAGTTGCGAAAAAGGTTTAGCAACGAAAACATTCATTCTACTTATTTAGACCCAAAATGATGTTTTGCAGTGGTTGAGAGCATTTCGCAAACCTTCGGCACGTAAAAGATGCGAAACTTGTGTTTCAGGACTGAATGCACTATTATGGGGAACCGAAGTTGCGAAAAAGGTGTCGCAACGAAAACATGTATTCTACTTCTTTAGACCCAAAATGACGTTTTGCAGTGGTTGGGAGCATTTCGCAAACCTTCGGCACGTAAAAAATGCGAAACTTGTGTTTCGGGGCTGAATGCACGATTTCGGGGTACCGAAGTTGCGAAAAAGGTTTCGCAACGAAAACATCTATTCTACTTCTTTAGACCCAAAATGATGTTTTGCAGTGGTTGGGAACATTTCGCAAACCTTCGGCACGTAAAAGATGCGAAACTTGTGTTTCAGGACTGAATGCACTATTATGGGGAACCGAAGTTGCGAAAAAGGTGTCGCAACGAAAACATGTATTCTACTTCTTTAGACCCAAAATGACGTTTTGCAGTGGTTGGGAGCATTTCGCAAACCTTCGGCACGTAAAAAATGCGAAACTTGTGTTTCGGGGCTGAATGCACGATATCGGGGTACCGAAGTTGCGAAAAAGGTTTCGCAACGAAAACATCTATTCTACTTCTTTAGACCCAAAATGATGTTTTGCAGTGGTTGGGAACATTTCGCAAACCTTCGGCACGTAAAAGATGCGAAACTTGTGTTTCAGGACTGAATGCACTATTATGGGGTACCGAAGTTGCGAAAAAGGTGTCGCAACGAAAACATCTATTCTACTTCTTTAGACCCAAAATGATGTTTTGCAGTGGCTGGGAGCATTTCGGAAACCTTCGGCACGTAAAAAGACGCAAACTTGTGTTTCGGGCCTGAATGCACTATTCGAGGTACCGAAGTTGCGAATATGGTGTCGCGACGAAATCAGCCATTCTACCCCATTAGACCCAAAATGACGTTTTGCAGTGGTTGGGAGCATTCTGCAAACCTTCAGCACGTAAAAAGATGCGAAACTTGTGTTTCAGGGCGGGATGCATGATTTCGGGGTACCGAAGTTGCGAAAAAGGTGTCGCAACGAAAACATCTATTCTACTTCTTTAGACCCAAAATGATGTTTTGCAGTGGTTGGGAGCATTTCGCAAACCTTCGGCACGTAAAAAGATGCGAAACTTGTGTTTCGGGGCTGAATGCACGATTTCGGGGTACCGAAGTTGCGAAAAAGGTTTCGTAACGAAAACATTCATTCTACTCTAATAGACCCAAAATGATGTTTTGCAGTGGCTGGGAGCATTTCGGAAACCTTCGGCACGTAAAAAGACGCAAAACTTGTGTTTCGGGCCTGAATGCACTATTTGAGGTACAGAAGTTGCGAATATGGTGTCGCGAGGAAATCAGCCATTCTACTCCATTAGACCCAAAATGACGTTTTGCAGTGGTTGGGAGCATTTCGCAAACCTTCGGCACGTAAAAAATGCGAAACTTGTGTTTCGGGGCTGAATGCACGATTTCGGGGTACCGAAGTTGCGAAAAAGGTTTCGCAACGAAAACATCTATTCTACTTCTTTAGACCCAAAATGATGTTTTGCAGTGGTTGGGAACATTTCGCAAACCTTTGGCATGTAAAAAGATGCGAAACTTGTGTTTCGGGGCTGAATGCACGATTTCGGGGTACCGAAGTTGCGAAAAAGGTTTCGTAACGAAAACATTCATTCTACTCTAATAGACCCAAAATGATGTTTTGCAGTGGTTGGGAGCATTTCGCAAACCTTCATCACGTAAAAAGATGCGAAACTTGTGTTTCGGGGCTGAATGCACGATTTCGGGGTACCGAAGTTGCCAAAAAGGTTTCGCAATGAAAACATCTATTCTACTTTTTTAGACCCAAAATGATGTTTTGCAGTGGTTGGGAGCATTTCGCAAACCTTCGGCACGTAAAAAGATGCGAAACTTGTGTTTCGGGGCTGAATGCACGATTTCGGGGTACCGAAGTTGCGAAAAAGGTTTCGCAACGAAAACATCTATTCTACTTCTTTAGACCCAAAATGATGTTTTGCAGTGGTTGGGAGCATTTCGCAAACCTTCAGCACGTAAAAAGATGCGAAAACTGTGTTTCGGGGCTGAATGCACGATTTCGGGGTACCAAAGTTGCGAAAAAGGTTTCGTAACGAAAACATTCATTCTACTCCATTAGACCCAAAATGATGTTTTGCAGTGGTTGGGATCATTTCGCAAACCTTCAGCACGTAAAAAGATGCAAAACTTGTGTTTCGGGGCTGGATGCACGATTTCGGGGTACCGAAGTTGCGAAAAAGGTTTCGCAACGAAAACTTCTATTCTACTTCTTTAGACCCAAAATGATGTTTTGCAGTGGTTGGGAGCATTTCGCAAACCTTCGGCACGTAAAAAGATGCAAAACTTGTGTCTCGGGGCTGAATGCACGATTTCGGGGTACCGAAGTTGCGAAAAAGGTTTAGCAACGAAAACATTCATTCTACTTATTTAGACCCAAAATTATGTTTTGCAGTGGTTGAGAGCATTTCGCAAACCTTCGGCACGTAAAAGATGCGAAACTTGTGTTTCAGGACTGAATGCACGATTTCGGGGTACCGAAGTTGCGAAAAAGGTTTCGCAACGAAAACTTCTATTCTACTTCTTTAGAGCCAAAATGATGTTTTGCAGTGGTTGGGAGCATTTCGCAAACCTTCGGCACGTAAAAAGATGCGAAACTTGTGTCTCGGGGCTGAATGCACGATTCCGGGGTACCGAAGTTGCGAAAAAGGTTTCGTAACGAAAACATTCATTCTACTCCATTAGACCCAAAATGATGTTTTGCAGTGGTTGGGAGCATTTCGCAAACCTTCAGCACGTAAAAAGATGCGAAACTTGTGTTTCGGGGCTGAATGCACGATTTCGGGGTACCGAAGTTGCCAAAAAGGTTTCGCAACGAAAACATCTATTCTACTTCTTTAGACCCAAAATGATGTTTTGCAGTGGTTGGGAGCATTTCGCAAACCTTCAGCACGTAAAAATATGCGAAACTTGTGTTCCGGGGCCGAATGCACGATTTCGGGGTACCGAAGTTGCCAAAAAGGTTTCGCAACGAAAACATCTATTCTACTTCTTTAGACCCAAAATGATGTTTTGCAGTGGTTGGGAGCATTTCGCAAACCTTCGGCACGTAAAAAGATGTGAAACTTGTGTTTCGGGGCTGAATGCACGATTTCGGGGTACCGAAGTTGCGAAAAATGTTTCGCAACGAAAACATCTATTCTACTTCTTTAGACCCAAAATGATGTTTTGTAGTGGTTGGGAGCATTTCGCAAACCTTCAGCACGTAAAAAGATGCGAAAACTATGTTTCGGGGCTGAATGCACGATTTCGGGGTACCGAAGTTGCGAAAAAGGTTTCGTAACGAAAACATTTATTCTACTCCATTAGACCCAAAATGATGTTTTGCAGTGGTTGGGAGCATTTCGCAAACCTTCAGCACGTAAAAAGATGCGAAACTTGTGTTTCGGGGCTGAATGCACGATTTCGGGGTACCGAAGTTGCGAAAAAGGTTTCGCAACGAAAACTTCTATTCTACTTCTTTAGAGCCAAAATGATGTTTTGCAGTGGTTGGGAGCATTTCGCAAACCTTCGGCACGTAAAAAGATGCGAAACTTGTGTCTCGGGGCTGAATGCACGATTCCGGGGTACCGAAGTTGCGAAAAAGGTTTCGTAACGAAAACATTCATTCTACTCCATTAGACCCAAAATGATGTTTTGCAGTGGTTGGGAGCATTTCGCAAACCTTCAGCACGTAAAAAGATGCGAAACTTGTGTTTCGGGGCTGAATGCACGATTTCGGGGTACCGAAGTTGCCAAAAAGGTTTCGCAACGAAAACATCTATTCTACTTCTTTAGACCCAAAATGATGTTTTGCAGTGGTTGGGAGCATTTCGCAAACCTTCAGCACGTAAAAATATGCGAAACTTGTGTTCCGGGGCCGAATGCACGATTTCGGGGTACCGAAGTTGCGAAAAAGGTTTAGCAACGAAAACATTCATTCTACTTATTTAGACCCAAAATGATGTTTTGCAGTGGTTGAGAGCATTTCGCAAACCTTCGGCACGTAAAAGATGCGAAACTTGTGTTTCAGGACTGAATGCACTATTATGGGGAACCGAAGTTGCGAAAAAGGTGTCGCAACGAAAACATGTATTCTACTTCTTTAGACCCAAAATGACGTTTTGCAGTGGTTGGGAGCATTTCGCAAACCTTCGGCACGTAAAAAATGCGAAACTTGTGTTTCGGGGCTGAATGCACGATTTCGGGGTACCGAAGTTGCGAAAAAGGTTTCGCAACGAAAACATCTATTCTACTTCTTTAGACCCAAAATGATGTTTTGCAGTGGTTGGGAACATTTCGCAAACCTTCGGCACGTAAAAGATGCGAAACTTGTGTTTCAGGACTGAATGCACTATTATGGGGAACCGAAGTTGCGAAAAAGGTGTCGCAACGAAAACATGTATTCTACTTCTTTAGACCCAAAATGACGTTTTGCAGTGGTTGGGAGCATTTCGCAAACCTTCGGCACGTAAAAAATGCGAAACTTGTGTTTCGGGGCTGAATGCACGATTTCGGGGTACCGAAGTTGCGAAAAAGGTTTCGCAACGAAAACATCTATTCTACTTCTTTAGACCCAAAATGATGTTTTGCAGTGGTTGGGAACATTTCGCAAACCTTCGGCACGTAAAAGATGCGAAACTTGTGTTTCAGGACTGAATGCACTATTATGGGGTACCGAAGTTGCGAAAAAGGTGTCGCAACGAAAACATCTATTCTACTTCTTTAGACCCAAAATGATGTTTTGCAGTGGCTGGGAGCATTTCGGAAACCTTCGGCACGTAAAAAGACGCAAACTTGTGTTTCGGGCCTGAATGCACTATTCGAGGTACCGAAGTTGCGAATATGGTGTCGCGACGAAATCAGCCATTCTACCCCATTAGACCCAAAATGACGTTTTGCAGTGGTTGGGAGCATTCTGCAAACCTTCAGCACGTAAAAAGATGCGAAACTTGTGTTTCAGGGCGGGATGCATGATTTCGGGGTACCGAAGTTGCGAAAAAGGTGTCGCAACGAAAACATCTATTCTACTTCTTTAGACCCAAAATGATGTTTTGCAGTGGTTGGGAGCATTTCGCAAACCTTCGGCACGTAAAAAGATGCGAAACTTGTGTTTCGGGGCTGAATGCACGATTTCGGGGTACCGAAGTTGCGAAAAAGGTTTCGTAACGAAAACATTCATTCTACTCTAATAGACCCAAAATGATGTTTTGCAGTGGCTGGGAGCATTTCGGAAACCTTCGGCACGTAAAAAGACGCAAAACTTGTGTTTCGGGCCTGAATGCACTATTTGAGGTACAGAAGTTGCGAATATGGTGTCGCGAGGAAATCAGCCATTCTACTCCATTAGACCCAAAATGACGTTTTGCAGTGGTTGGGAGCATTTCGCAAACCTTCGGCACGTAAAAAATGCGAAACTTGTGTTTCGGGGCTGAATGCACGATTTCGGGGTACCGAAGTTGCGAAAAAGGTTTCGCAACGAAAACATCTATTCTACTTCTTTAGACCCAAAATGATGTTTTGCAGTGGTTGGGAACATTTCGCAAACCTTTGGCATGTAAAAAGATGCGAAACTTGTGTTTCGGGGCTGAATGCACGATTTCGGGGTACCGAAGTTGCGAAAAAGGTTTCGTAACGAAAACATTCATTCTACTCTAATAGACCCAAAATGATGTTTTGCAGTGGTTGGGAGCATTTCGCAAACCTTCATCACGTAAAAAGATGCGAAACTTGTGTTTCGGGGCTGAATGCACGATTTCGGGGTACCGAAGTTGCCAAAAAGGTTTCGCAATGAAAACATCTATTCTACTTTTTTAGACCCAAAATGATGTTTTGCAGTGGTTGGGAGCATTTCGCAAACCTTCGGCACGTAAAAAGATGCGAAACTTGTGTTTCGGGGCTGAATGCACGATTTCGGGGTACCGAAGTTGCGAAAAAGGTTTCGCAACGAAAACATCTATTCTACTTCTTTAGACCCAAAATGATGTTTTGCAGTGGTTGGGAGCATTTCGCAAACCTTCAGCACGTAAAAAGATGCGAAAACTGTGTTTCGGGGCTGAATGCACGATTTCGGGGTACCAAAGTTGCGAAAAAGGTTTCGTAACGAAAACATTCATTCTACTCCATTAGACCCAAAATGATGTTTTGCAGTGGTTGGGATCATTTCGCAAACCTTCAGCACGTAAAAAGATGCAAAACTTGTGTTTCGGGGCTGGATGCACGATTTCGGGGTACCGAAGTTGCGAAAAAGGTTTCGCAACGAAAACTTCTATTCTACTTCTTTAGACCCAAAATGATGTTTTGCAGTGGTTGGGAGCATTTCGCAAACCTTCGGCACGTAAAAAGATGCAAAACTTGTGTCTCGGGGCTGAATGCACGATTTCGGGGTACCGAAGTTGCGAAAAAGGTTTAGCAACGAAAACATTCATTCTACTTATTTAGACCCAAAATTATGTTTTGCAGTGGTTGAGAGCATTTCGCAAACCTTCGGCACGTAAAAGATGCGAAACTTGTGTTTCAGGACTGAATGCACGATTTCGGGGTACCGAAGTTGCGAAAAAGGTTTCGCAACGAAAACTTCTATTCTACTTCTTTAGAGCCAAAATGATGTTTTGCAGTGGTTGGGAGCATTTCGCAAACCTTCGGCACGTAAAAAGATGCGAAACTTGTGTCTCGGGGCTGAATGCACGATTCCGGGGTACCGAAGTTGCGAAAAAGGTTTCGTAACGAAAACATTCATTCTACTCCATTAGACCCAAAATGATGTTTTGCAGTGGTTGGGAGCATTTCGCAAACCTTCAGCACGTAAAAAGATGCGAAACTTGTGTTTCGGGGCTGAATGCACGATTTCGGGGTACCGAAGTTGCGAAAAAGGTGTCGCAACGAAAACATCTATTCTACTTCTTTAGACCCAAAATGATGTTTTGCAGTGGTTGGGAGCATTTCGCAAACCTTCAGCACGTAAAAATATGCGAAACTTGTGTTCCGGGGCCGAATGCACGATTTCGGGGTACCGAAGTTGCGAAAAAGGTTTAGCAACGAAAACATTCATTCTACTTATTTAGACCCAAAATGATGTTTTGCAGTGGTTGAGAGCATTTCGCAAACCTTCGGCACGTAAAAGATGCGAAACTTGTGTTTCAGGACTGAATGCACTATTATGGGGAACCGAAGTTGCGAAAAAGGTGTCGCAACGAAAACATGTATTCTACTTCTTTAGACCCAAAATGACGTTTTGCAGTGGTTGGGAGCATTTCGCAAACCTTCGGCACGTAAAAAATGCGAAACTTGTGTTTCGGGGCTGAATGCACGATTTCGGGGTACCGAAGTTGCGAAAAAGGTTTCGCAACGAAAACATCTATTCTACTTCTTTAGACCCAAAATGATGTTTTGCAGTGGTTGGGAACATTTCGCAAACCTTCGGCACGTAAAAGATGCGAAACTTGTGTTTCAGGACTGAATGCACTATTATGGGGTACCGAAGTTGCGAAAAAGGTGTCGCAACGAAAACATCTATTCTACTTCTTTAGACCCAAAATGATGTTTTGCAGTGGCTGGGAGCATTTCGGAAACCTTCGGCACGTAAAAAGACGCAAACTTGTGTTTCGGGCCTGAATGCACTATTCGAGGTACCGAAGTTGCGAATATGGTGTCGCGACGAAATCAGCCATTCTACCCCATTAGACCCAAAATGACGTTTTGCAGTGGTTGGGAGCATTCTGCAAACCTTCAGCACGTAAAAAGATGCGAAACTTGTGTTTCAGGGCGGGATGCATGATTTCGGGGTACCGAAGTTGCGAAAAAGGTGTCGCAACGAAAACATCTATTCTACTTCTTTAGACCCAAAATGATGTTTTGCAGTGGTTGGGAGCATTTCGCAAACCTTCGGCACGTAAAAAGATGCGAAACTTGTGTTTCGGGGCTGAATGCACGATTTCGGGGTACCGAAGTTGCGAAAAAGGTTTCGTAACGAAAACATTCATTCTACTCTAATAGACCCAAAATGATGTTTTGCAGTGGCTGGGAGCATTTCGGAAACCTTCGGCACGTAAAAAGACGCAAAACTTGTGTTTCGGGCCTGAATGCACTATTTGAGGTACAGAAGTTGCGAATATGGTGTCGCGACGAAATCAGCCATTCTACTCCATTAGACCCAAAATGACGTTTTGCAGTGGTTGGGAGCATTTCGCAAACCTTCGGCACGTAAAAAATGCGAAACTTGTGTTTCGGGGCTGAATGCACGATTTCGGGGTACCGAAGTTGCGAAAAAGGTTTCGCAACGAAAACATCTATTCTACTTCTTTAGACCCAAAATGATGTTTTGCAGTGGTTGGGAACATTTCGCAAACCTTTGGCATGTAAAAAGATGCGAAACTTGTGTTTCGGGGCTGAATGCACGATTTCGGGGTACCGAAGTTGCGAAAAAGGTTTCGTAACGAAAACATTCATTCTACTCTAATAGACCCAAAATGATGTTTTGCAGTGGTTGGGAGCATTTCGCAAACCTTCATCACGTAAAAAGATGCGAAACTTGTGTTTCGGGGCTGAATGCACGATTTCGGGGTACCGAAGTTGCCAAAAAGGTTTCGCAATGAAAACATCTATTCTACTTTTTTTGACCCAAAATGATGTTTTGCAGTGGTTGGGAGCATTTCGCAAACCTTCGGCAAGTAAAAAG
Source organism: Cenchrus fungigraminus (assembly GCA_036936925.1). Taxonomy (NCBI): domain Eukaryota; kingdom Viridiplantae; phylum Streptophyta; class Magnoliopsida; order Poales; family Poaceae; genus Cenchrus; species Cenchrus fungigraminus. The sequence goes on along the minus strand of CM072779.1, from coordinate 84,098,864 downwards.
ATGCGAAACTTGTGTTTCGGGGCTGAATGCACGATTTCGGGGTACCGAAGTTGCGAAAAAGGTTTCGCAACGAAAACATCTATTCTACTTCTTTAGACCCAAAATGATGTTTTGCAGTGGTTGGGAGCATTTCGCAAACCTTCCGCACGTAAAAAGATGCGAAAACTGTGTTTCGGGGCTGAATGCACGATTTCGGGGTACCGAAGTTGCGAAAAAGATTTCGTAACGAAAACATTCATTCTACTCCATTAGACCCAAAATGATGTTTTGCAGTGGTTGGGAGCATTTCGCAAACCTTCAGCACGTAAAAAGATGCGAAACTTGTGTTTCGGGGCTGGATGCACGATTTCGGGGTACCGAAGTTGCGAAAAAAGTTTCGCAACGAAAACTTCTATTCTACTTCTTTAGACCCAAAATGATGTTTTGCAGTGGTTGGGAGCATTTTGCAAACCTTCGCCACGTAAAAAGATGCAAAACTTGTGTCTCGGGGCTGAATGCACGATTTCGGGGTACCGAAGTTGCGAAAAAGGTTTCGTAATGAAAACATTCATTCTACTCCATTAGACTCAAAATGATGTTTTGCAGTGGTTGGGAGCATTTCGCAAACCTTCGGCACGTAAAAGATGCGAAACTTGTGTTTCAGGACTGAATGCACTATTTCGGGGTACCGAAGTTGCGAAAAAGTTGTCGCAACGAAAACATCTATTCTACTTCTTTAGACCCAAAATGATGTTTTGCAGTGGTTGGGAGCATTTCGCATTCCTTCGGCACGTAAAAAGATGCGAAACTTGTGTTTCGGGGCTGAATGCACGATTTCGGGGTACCGAAGTTGCCAAAAAGGTTTCGCAACGAAAACATCTATTCTACTTCTTTAGACCCAAAATGATGTTTTGCAGTGGTTGGGAGCATTTCGCAAACCTTCAGCACGTAAAAATATGCGAAACTTGTGTTCCGGGGCCGAATGCATGATTTCGGGGTACCGAAGTTACCAAAAAGGTTTCGCAACGAAAACATCTATTCTACTTCTTTAGACCCAAAATGATGTTTTGTAGTGGTTGGGAGCATTTCGCAAACCTTCGGCACGTAAAAAGATGCGAAACTTGTGTTTCGGGGCTGAATGCACGATTTCGGGGTACCGAAGTTGCGAAAAAGGTTTCGCAACGAAAAATCTATTCTACTTCTTTAGACCCAAAATTATGTTTTGCAGTGGTTGGGAGCATTTCGCAAACCTTCAGCACGTAAAAAGATGCGAAAACTGTGTTTCGGGGCTGAATGCACGATTTCGGGGTACCGAGGTTGCGAAAAAGGTTTCGTAACGAAAACATTCATTCTACTCCATTAGACTCAAAATGATGTTTTGCAGTGGTTGGGAGCATTTCGCAAACCTTCAGCACGTAAAAAGATGCGAAACTTGTGTTTCGGGGCTGAATGCACGATTTCGGGGTACCGAAGTTGCGAAAAAGGTTTCGCAACGAAAACTTCTATTCTACTTCTTTAGAGCCAAAATGATGTTTTGCAGTGGTTGGGAGCATTTCGCAAACCTTCGGCACGTAAAAAGATGCGAAACTTGTGTCTCGGGGCTGAATGCACGATTTCGGGGTACCGAAGTTGCGAAAAAGGTTTCGTAACGAAAACATTCATTCTACTCCATTAGACCCAAAATGATGTTTTGCAGTGGTTGGGAGCATTTCGCAAATCTTCAGCACGTAAAAAGATGCGAAACTTGTGTTTCGGGGCTGAATGCACGATTTCGGGGTACCGAAGTTACCAAAAAGGTTTCGCAACGAAAACATCTATTCTACTTCTTTAGACCCAAAATGATGTTTTGCAGTGGTTGGGAGCATGTCGCAAACCTTCAGCACGTAAAAATATGCGAAACTTGTGTTCCGGGGCCGAATGCACGATTTTGGGGTACCGAAGTTGCGAAAAAGGTTTAGCAACGAAAACATTCATTCTACTTATTTAGACCCAAAACGATGTTTTGCAGTGGTTGAGAGCATTTCGCAAACCTTCAGCCCGTAAAAGATGCGAAACTTGTGTTTCAGGACTGAATGCACTATTACGGGGTACCGAAGTTGTGAAAAAGGTGTCGCAACAAATAGATCTATTCTACTTCTTTAGACCCAAAATGATGTTTTGCAGTGGTTGGGAGCATTTCGCAAACCTTCGCCACGTAAAAGGATGCGAAACTTGTGTTTCGGGGCTGAATGAACGATTTCGGGGTACCGAAGTTGCGAAAAAGGTTTCGCAACGAAAACATCTATTCTACTTCTTTAGACCCAAAATGATGTTTTGCAGTGGTTGGGAGCATTTCGCAAACCTTCGGCACGTAAAAAGATGCGAAACTTGTGTTTCGGGGCTGAATGCACGATTTCGGGGTACCGAAGTTGCGAAAAAGGTTTCATAACGAAAACATTCATTCTACTCTAATAGACCCAAAATGATGTTTTGCAGTGGCTGGGAGCATTTCGGAAACCTTCGGCACGTAAAAAGACGCAAAACTTGTGTTTCGGGCCTGAATGCACTATTCGAGGTACCGAAGTTGCGAATATGGTGTCGCGACGAAATCAGCCATTCTACTCCATTAGACCCAAAATGACGTTTTGCAGTGGTTGGGAGCATTTCGCAAACCTTCGGCACGTAAAAAGATGCGAAACTTGTGTTTCGGGGCTGAATGCACGATTTCGGGGTACCGAAGTTGCGAAAAAGGTTTCGTAACGAAAACATTCATTCTACTCCATTAGACCCAAAATGATGTTTTGCAGTGGTTGGGAGCATTTCGCAAACCTTCAGCACGTAAAAAGATGCGAAACTTGTGTTTCGGGGCTGAATGCACGATTTCGGGGTACCGAAGTTGCCAAAAAGGTTTCGCAACGAAAACATCTATTCTACTTTTTTTGACCCAAAATGATGTTTTGCAGTGGTTGGGAGCATTTCGCAAACCTTCGGCACGTAAAAAGATGCGAAACTTGTGTTTCGGGGCTGAATGCACGATTTCGGGGTACCGAAGTTGCGAAAAAGGTTTCGCAACGAAAACATCTATTCTACTTCTTTAGACCCAAAATGATGTTTTGCAGTGGTTGGGAGCATTTCGCAAACCTTCCGCACGTAAAAAGATGCGAAAACTGTGTTTCGGGGCTGAATGCACGATTTCGGGGTACCGAAGTTGCGAAAAAGATTTCGTAACGAAAACATTCATTCTACTCCATTAGACCCAAAATGATGTTTTGCAGTGGTTGGGAGCATTTCGCAAACCTTCAGCACGTAAAAAGATGCGAAACTTGTGTTTCGGGGCTGGATGCACGATTTCGGGGTACCGAAGTTGCGAAAAAAGTTTCGCAACGAAAACTTCTATTCTACTTCTTTAGACCCAAAATGATGTTTTGCAGTGGTTGGGAGCATTTTGCAAACCTTCGCCACGTAAAAAGATGCAAAACTTGTGTCTCGGGGCTGAATGCATGATTTCGGGGTACCGAAGTTGCGAAAAAGGTTTCGTAATGAAAACATTCATTCTACTCCATTAGACTCAAAATGATGTTTTGCAGTGGTTGGGAGCATTTCGCAAACCTTCGGCACGTAAAAGATGCGAAACTTGTGTTTCAGGACTGAATGCACTATTTCGGGGTACCGAAGTTGCGAAAAAGTTGTCGCAACGAAAACATCTATTCTACTTCTTTAGACCCAAAATGATGTTTTGCAGTGGTTGGGAGCATTTCGCATTCCTTCGGCACGTAAAAAGATGCGAAACTTGTGTTTCGGGGCTGAATGCACGATTTCGGGGTACCGAAGTTGCCAAAAAGGTTTCGCAACGAAAACATCTATTCTACTTCTTTAGACCCAAAATGATGTTTTGCAGTGGTTGGGAGCATTTCGCAAACCTTCAGCACGTAAAAATATGCGAAACTTGTGTTCCGGGGCCGAATGCACGATTTCGGGGTACCGAAGTTACCAAAAAGGTTTCGCAACGAAAACATCTATTCTACTTCTTTAGACCCAAAATGATGTTTTGTAGTGGTTGGGAGCATTTCGCAAACCTTCGGCACGTAAAAAGATGCGAAACTTGTGTTTCGGGGCTGAATGCACGATTTCGGGGTACCGAAGTTGCGAAAAAGGTTTCGCAACGAAAAATCTATTCTACTTCTTTAGACCCAAAATTATGTTTTGCAGTGGTTGGGAGCATTTCGCAAACCTTCAGCACGTAAAAAGATGCGAAAACTGTGTTTCGGGGCTGAATGCACGATTTCGGGGTACCGAGGTTGCGAAAAAGGTTTCGTAACGAAAACATTCATTCTACTCCATTAGACTCAAAATGATGTTTTGCAGTGGTTGGGAGCATTTCGCAAACCTTCAGCACGTAAAAAGATGCGAAACTTGTGTTTCGGGGCTGAATGCACGATTTCGGGGTACCGAAGTTGCGAAAAAGGTTTCGCAACGAAAACTTCTATTCTACTTCTTTAGAGCCAAAATGATGTTTTGCAGTGGTTGGGAGCATTTCGCAAACCTTCGGCACGTAAAAAGATGCGAAACTTGTGTCTCGGGGCTGAATGCACGATTTCGGGGTACCGAAGTTGCGAAAAAGGTTTCGTAACGAAAACATTCATTCTACTCCATTAGACCCAAAATGATGTTTTGCAGTGGTTGGGAGCATTTCGCAAATCTTCAGCACGTAAAAAGATGCGAAACTTGTGTTTCGGGGCTGAATGCACGATTTCGGGGTACCGAAGTTGCCAAAAAGGTTTCGCAACGAAAACATCTATTCTACTTCTTTAGACCCAAAATGATGTTTTGCAGTGGTTGGGAGCATGTCGCAAACCTTCAGCACGTAAAAATATGCGAAACTTGTGTTCCGGGGCCGAATGCACGATTTTGGGGTACCGAAGTTGCGAAAAAGGTTTAGCAACGAAAACATTCAGTCTACTTATTTAGACCCAAAACGATGTTTTGCAGTGGTTGAGAGCATTTCGCAAACCTTCAGCCCGTAAAAGATGCGAAACTTGTGTTTCAGGACTGAATGCACTATTACGGGGTACCGAAGTTGTGAAAAAGGTGTCGCAACAAATAGATCTATTCTACTTCTTTAGACCCAAAATGATGTTTTGCAGTGGTTGGGAGCATTTCGCAAACCTTCGCCACGTAAAAGGATGCGAAACTTGTGTTTCGGGGCTGAATGAACGATTTCGGGGTACCGAAGTTGCGAAAAAGGTTTCGCAACGAAAACATCTATTCTACTTCTTTAGACCCAAAATGATGTTTTGCAGTGGTTGGGAGCATTTCGCAAACCTTCGGCACGTAAAAAGATGCGAAACTTGTGTTTCGGGGCTGAATGCACGATTTCGGGGTACCGAAGTTGCGAAAAAGGTTTCGCAACGAAAACATCTATTCTACTTCTTTAGACCCAAAATGATGTTTTGCAGTGGTTGGGAGCATTTCGCAAACCTTCGGCACGTAAAAAGATGCGAAAACTGTGTTTCGGGGCTGAATGCACGATTTCGGGGTACCGAAGTTGCGAAAAAGGTTTCGTAACGAAAACATTCATTCTACTCCATTAGACCCAAAATGATGTTTTGCAGTGGTTGGGAGCATTTCGCAAACCTTCAGCACGTAAAAAGATGCGAAACTTGTGTTTCGGGGCTGGATGCACGATTTCGGGGTACCGAAGTTGCGAAAAAAGTTTCGCAACGAAAACTTCTATTCTACTTCTTTAGACCCAAAATGATGTTTTGCAGTGGTTGGGAGCATTTTGCAAACCTTCGCCACGTAAAAAGATGCAAAACTTGTGTCTCGGGGCTGAATGCATGATTTCGGGGTACCGAAGTTGCGAAAAAGGTTTCGTAATGAAAACATTCATTCTACTCCATTAGACTCAAAATGATGTTTTGCAGTGGTTGGGAGCATTTCGCAAACCTTCGGCACGTAAAAGATGCGAAACTTGTGTTTCAGGACTGAATGCACTATTTCGGGGTACCGAAGTTGCGAAAAAGTTGTCGCAACGAAAACATCTATTCTACTTCTTTAGACCCAAAATGATGTTTTGCAGTGGTTGGGAGCATTTCGCATTCCTTCGGCACGTAAAAAGATGCGAAACTTGTGTTTCGGGGCTGAATGCACGATTTCGGGGTACCGAAGTTGCCAAAAAGGTTTCGCAACGAAAACATCTATTCTACTTCTTTAGACCCAAAATGATGTTTTGCAGTGGTTGGGAGCATTTCGCAAACCTTCAGCACGTAAAAATATGCGAAACTTGTGTTCCGGGGCCGAATGCACGATTTCGGGGTACCGAAGTTACCAAAAAGGTTTCGCAACGAAAACATCTATTCTACTTCTTTAGACCCAAAATGATGTTTTGTAGTGGTTGGGAGCATTTCGCAAACCTTCGGCACGTAAAAAGATGCGAAACTTGTGTTTCGGGGCTGAATGCACGATTTCGGGGTACCGAAGTTGCGAAAAAGGTTTCGCAACGAAAAATCTATTCTACTTCTTTAGACCCAAAATTATGTTTTGCAGTGGTTGGGAGCATTTCGCAAACCTTCAGCACGTAAAAAGATGCGAAAACTGTGTTTCGGGGCTGAATGCACGATTTCGGGGTACCGAGGTTGCGAAAAAGGTTTCGTAACGAAAACATTCATTCTACTCCATTAGACTCAAAATGATGTTTTGCAGTGGTTGGGAGCATTTCGCAAACCTTCAGCACGTAAAAAGATGCGAAACTTGTGTTTCGGGGCTGAATGCACGATTTCGGGGTACCGAAGTTGCGAAAAAGGTTTCGCAACGAAAACTTCTATTCTACTTCTTTAGAGCCAAAATGATGTTTTGCAGTGGTTGGGAGCATTTCGCAAACCTTCGGCACGTAAAAAGATGCGAAACTTGTGTCTCGGGGCTGAATGCACGATTTCGGGGTACCGAAGTTGCGAAAAAGGTTTCGTAACGAAAACATTCATTCTACTCCATTAGACCCAAAATGATGTTTTGCAGTGGTTGGGAGCATTTCGCAAATCTTCAGCACGTAAAAAGATGCGAAACTTGTGTTTCGGGGCTGAATGCACGATTTCGGGGTACCGAAGTTGCCAAAAAGGTTTCGCAACGAAAACATCTATTCTACTTCTTTAGACCCAAAATGATGTTTTGCAGTGGTTGGGAGCATGTCGCAAACCTTCAGCACGTAAAAATATGCGAAACTTGTGTTCCGGGGCCGAATGCACGATTTTGGGGTACCGAAGTTGCGAAAAAGGTTTAGCAACGAAAACATTCATTCTACTTATTTAGACCCAAAACGATGTTTTGCAGTGGTTGAGAGCATTTCGCAAACCTTCAGCCCGTAAAAGATGCGAAACTTGTGTTTCAGGACTGAATGCACTATTACGGGGTACCGAAGTTGTGAAAAAGGTGTCGCAACAAATAGATCTATTCTACTTCTTTAGACCCAAAATGATGTTTTGCAGTGGTTGGGAGCATTTCGCAAACCTTCGCCACGTAAAAGGATGCGAAACTTGTGTTTCGGGGCTGAATGAACGATTTCGGGGTACCGAAGTTGCGAAAAAGGTTTCGCAACGAAAACATCTATTCTACTTCTTTAGACCCAAAATGATGTTTTGCAGTGGTTGGGAGCATTTCGCAAACCTTCGGCACGTAAAAAGATGCGAAACTTGTGTTTCGGGGCTGAATGCACGATTTCGGGGTACCGAAGTTGCGAAAAAGGTTTCATAACGAAAACATTCATTCTACTCTAATAGACCCAAAATGATGTTTTGCAGTTGCTGGGAGCATTTCGGAAACCTTCGGCACGTAAAAAGACGCAAAACTTGTGTTTCGGGCCTGAATGCACTATTCGAGGTACCGAAGTTGCGAATATGGTGTCGCGACGAAATCAGCCATTCTACTCCATTAGACCCAAAATGACGTTTTGCAGTGGTTGGGAGCATTTCGCAAACCTTCGGCACGTAAAAAGATGCGAAACTTGTGTTTCGGGGCTGAATGCACGATTTCGGGGTACCGAAGTTGCGAAAAAGGTTTCGTAACGAAAACATTCATTCTACTCCATTAGACCCAAAATGATGTTTTGCAGTGGTTGGGAGCATTTCGCAAACCTTCAGCACGTAAAAAGATGCGAAACTTGTGTTTCGGGGCTGAATGCACGATTTCGGGGTACCGAAGTTGCCAAAAAGGTTTCGCAACGAAAACATCTATTCTACTTCTTTAGACCCAAAATGATGTTTTGCAGTGGTTGGGAGCATTTCGCAAACCTTCGGCACGTAAAAACATGCGAAACTTGTGTTTCGGGGCTGAATACACGATTTCGGGGTACCGAAGTTGCGAAAAAGGTTTCGCAACGAAAACATCTATTCTACTTCTTTAGACCCAAAATGATGTTTTGCAGTGGTTGGGAGCATTTCGCAAACCTTCAGCACGTAAAAAGATGCGAAAACTGTGTTTCGGGGCTGAATGCACGATTTCGGGGTACCGAAGTTGCGAAAAAGGTTTCGTAACGAAAACATTCATTCTACTCCATTAGACCCAAAATGATGTTTTGCAGTGGTTGGGAGCATTTCGCAAACCTTCAGCACGTAAAAAGATGCGAAACTTGTGTTTCGGGGCTGGATGCACGATTTCGGGGTACCGAAGTTGCGAAAAAGGTTTCGCAACGAAAACTTCTATTCTACTTCTTTAGACCCAAAATGATGTTTTGCAGTGGTTGGGAGCATTTCGCAAACCTTCGGCACGTAAAAAGATGCAAAACTTGTGTCTCGGGGCTGAATGCACGATTTCGGGGTACCGAAGTTGCGAAAAAGGTTTAGCAACGAAAACATTCATTCTACTTATTTAGACCCAAAATGATGTTTTGCAGTGGTTGAGAGCATTTCGCAAACCTTCGGCACGTAAAAGATGCGAAACTTGTGTTTCAGGACTGAATGCACTATTTCGGGGTACCGAAGTTGCGAAAAAGTTGTCGCAACGAAAACATCTATTCTACTTCTTTAGACCCAAAATGATGTTTTGCAGTGGTTGGGAGCATTTCGCAAACCTTAGGCACGTAAAAAGATGCGAAACTTGTGTTTCGGGGCTGAATGCACGATTTCGGGGTACCGAAGTTGCCAAAAAGGTTTCGCAACGAAAACATCAATTCTACTTCTTTAGACCCAAAATGATGTTTTGCAGTGGTTGGGAGCATTTCGCAAACCTTCAGCACGTAAAAATATGCGAAACTTGTGTTCCGGGGCCGAATGCACGATTTCGGGGTACCGAAGTTACCAAAAAGGTTTCGCAACGAAAACATCTATTCTACTTCTTTAGACCCAAAATGATGTTTTGTAGTGGTTGGGAGCATTTCGCAAACCTTCGGCACGTAAAAAGATGCGAAACTTGTGTTTCGGGGCTGAATGCACGATTTCGGGGTACCGAAGTTGCGAAAAAGGTTTCGCAACGAAAAATCTATTCTACTTCTTTAGACCCAAAATTATGTTTTGCAGTGGTTGGGAGCATTTCGCAAACCTTCAGCACGTAAAAAGATGCGAAAACTGTGTTTCGGGGCTGAATGCACGATTTCGGGGTACCGAGGTTGCGAAAAAGGTTTCGTAACGAAAACATTCATTCTACTCCATTAGACCCAAAATGATGTTTTGCAGTGGTTGGGAGCATTTCGCAAACCTTCAGCACGTAAAAAGATGCGAAACTTGTGTTTCGGGGCTGAATGCACGATTTCGGGGTACCGAAGTTGCGAAAAAGGTTTCGCAACGAAAACTTCTATTCTACTTCTTTAGAGCCAAAATGATGTTTTGCAGTGGTTGGGAGCATTTCGCAAACCTTCGGCACGTAAAAAGATGCGAAACTTGTGTCTCGGGGCTGAATGCACGATTTCGGGGTACCGAAGTTGCGAAAAAGGTTTCGTAACGAAAACATTCATTCTACTCCATTAGACCCAAAATGATGTTTTGCAGTGGTTGGGAGCATTTCGCAAATCTTCAGCACGTAAAAAGATGCGAAACTTGTGTTTCGGGGCTGAATGCACGATTTCGGGGTACCGAAGTTGCCAAAAAGGTTTCGCAACGAAAACATCTATTCTACTTCTTTAGACCCAAAATGATGTTTTGCAGTGGTTGGGAGCATGTCGCAAACCTTCAGCACGTAAAAATATGCGAAACTTGTGTTCCGGGGCCGAATGCACGATTTTGGGGTACCGAAGTTGCGAAAAAGGTTTAGCAACGAAAACATTCATTCTACTTATTTAGACCCAAAACGATGTTTTGCAGTGGTTGAGAGCATTTCGCAAACCTTCAGCCCGTAAAAGATGCGAAACTTGTGTTTCAGGACTGAATGCACTATTACGGGGTACCGAAGTTGTGAAAAAGGTGTCGCAACAAATAGATCTATTCTACTTCTTTAGACCCAAAATGATGTTTTGCAGTGGTTGGGAGCATTTCGCAAACCTTCGCCACGTAAAAGGATGCGAAACTTGTGTTTCGGGGCTGAATGAACGATTTCGGGGTACCGAAGTTGCGAAAAAGGTTTCGCAACGAAAACATCTATTCTACTTCTTTAGACCCAAAATGATGTTTTGCAGTGGTTGGGAGCATTTCGCAAACCTTCGGCACGTAAAAAGATGCGAAACTTGTGTTTCGGGGCTGAATGCACGATTTCGGGGTACCGAAGTTGCGAAAAAGGTTTCATAACGAAAACATTCATTCTACTCTAATAGACCCAAAATGATGTTTTGCAGTGGCTGGGAGCATTTCGGAAACCTTCGGCACGTAAAAAGACGCAAAACTTGTGTTTCGGGCCTGAATGCACTATTCGAGGTACCGAAGTTGCGAATATGGTGTCGCGACGAAATCAGCCATTCTACTCCATTAGACCCAAAATGACGTTTTGCAGTGGTTGGGAGCATTTCGCAAACCTTCGGCACGTAAAAAGATGCGAAACTTGTGTTTCGGGGCTGAATGCACGATTTCGGGGTACCGAAGTTGCGAAAAAGGTTTCGTAACGAAAACATTCATTCTACTCCATTAGACCCAAAATGATGTTTTGCAGTGGTTGGGAGCATTTCGCAAACCTTCAGCACGTAAAAAGATGCGAAACTTGTGTTTCGGGGCTGAATGCACGATTTCGGGGTACCGAAGTTGCCAAAAAGGTTTCGCAACGAAAACATCTATTCTACTTCTTTAGACCCAAAATGATGTTTTGCAGTGGTTGGGAGCATTTCGCAAACCTTCGGCACGTAAAAACATGCGAAACTTGTGTTTCGGGGCTGAATACACGATTTCGGGGTACCGAAGTTGCGAAAAAGGTTTCGCAACGAAAACATCTATTCTACTTCTTTAGACCCAAAATGATGTTTTGCAGTGGTTGGGAGCATTTCGCAAACCTTCAGCACGTAAAAAGATGCGAAAACTGTGTTTCGGGGCTGAATGCACGATTTCGGGGTACCGAAGTTGCGAAAAAGGTTTCGTAACGAAAACATTCATTCTACTCCATTAGACCCAAAATGATGTTTTGCAGTGGTTGGGAGCATTTCGCAAACCTTCAGCACGTAAAAAGATGCGAAACTTGTGTTTCGGGGCTGGATGCACGATTTCGGGGTACCGAAGTTGCGAAAAAGGTTTCGCAACGAAAACTTCTATTCTACTTCTTTAGACCCAAAATGATGTTTTGCAGTGGTTGGGAGCATTTCGCAAACCTTCGGCACGTAAAAAGATGCAAAACTTGTGTCTCGGGGCTGAATGCACGATTTCGGGGTACCGAAGTTGCGAAAAAGGTTTAGCAACGAAAACATTCATTCTACTTATTTAGACCCAAAATGATGTTTTGCAGTGGTTGAGAGCATTTCGCAAACCTTCGGCACGTAAAAGATGCGAAACTTGTGTTTCAGGACTGAATGCACTATTTCGGGGTACCGAAGTTGCGAAAAAGTTGTCGCAACGAAAACATCTATTCTACTTCTTTAGACCCAAAATGATGTTTTGCAGTGGTTGGGAGCATTTCGCAAACCTTCGGCACGTAAAAAGATGCGAAACTTGTGTTTCGGGGCTGAATGCACGATTTCGGGGTACCGAAGTTGCCAAAAAGGTTTCGCAACGAAAACATCAATTCTACTTCTTTAGACCCAAAATGATGTTTTGCAGTGGTTGGGAGCATTTCGCAAACCTTCAGCACGTAAAAATATGCGAAACTTGTGTTCCGGGGCCGAATGCACGATTTCGGGGTACCGAAGTTGCCAAAAAGGTTTCGCAACGAAAACATCTATTCTACTTCTTTAGACCCAAAATGATGTTTTGCAGTGGTTGGGAGCATTTCGCAAACCTTCGGCACGTAAAAAGATGCGAAACTTGTGTTTCGGGGCTGAATGCACGATTTCGGGGTACCGAAGTTGCGAAAAAGGTTTCGCAACGAAAAATCTATTCTACTTCTTTAGACCCAAAATGATGTTTTGAAGTGGTTGGGACCATTTCGCAAACCTTCAGCACGTAAAAAGATGCGAAACTTGTGTTTCAGGGCGGGATGCATGATTTCGGGGTACCGAAGTTGCGAAAAAGGTGTCGCAACGAAAACATCTATTCTACTTCTTTAGACCCAAAATGATGTTTTGCTGTGGTTGGGAGCATTTCGCAAACCTTCGGCACGTAAAAAGATGCGAAACTTGTGTTTCAGGGCTGAATGCACGATTTCGAGGTACCGAAGTTGCGAAAAAGGTTTCGCAACGAAAACATCTATTCTACTTCTTTAGACCCAAAATGATGTTTTGCAGTGGTTGGGAGCATTTCGCAAACCTTCGGCACGTAAAAAGATGCGAAACTTGTGTTTCGGGGCTGAATGCACGATTTCGGGGTACCGAAGTTGCGAAAAAGGTTTCGTAACGAAAACATTCATTCTACTCTAATAGACCCAAAATGATGTTTTGCAGTGGCTGGGAGCTTTTCGGAAACCTTCGGCACGTTAAAAGACGCAAAACTTGTGTTTCGGGCCCGAATGCACTATTTGAGGTACCGAAGTTGCGAATATGGTGTCGCGACGAAATCAGCCATTCTACTCCATTAGACCCAAAATGACGTTTTGCAGTGGTTGGGAGCATTTCGCAAACCTTCGGCACGTAAAAAATGCGAAACTTGTGTTTCGGGGCTGAATGCACGATTTCGGGGTACCGAAGTTGCGAAAAAGGTTTCGCAACGAAAACATCTATTCTACTTCTTTAGACCCAAAATGATGTTTTGCAGTGGTTGGGAACATTTCGCAAACCTTCGGCACATAAAAAGATGCGAAACTTGTGTTTCGGGGCTGAATGCACGATTTCGGGGTACCGAAGTTGCGAAAAAGGTTTCGTAACGAAAACATTCATTCTACTCCATTAGACCCAAAATGATGTTTTGCAGTGGTTGGGAGCATTTCGCAAACCTTCAGCACGTAAAAAGATGCGAAACTTGTGTTTCGGGGCTGAATGCACGATTTCGGGGTACCGAAGTTGCCAAAAAGGTTTCGCAACGAAAACATCTATTCTACTTTTTTTGACCCAAAATGATGTTTTGCAGTGGTTGGGAGCATTTCGCAAACCTTCGGCACGTAAAAAGATGCGAAACTTGTGTTTCGGGGCTGAATGCACGATTTCGGGGTACCGAAGTTGCGAAAAAGGTTTCGCAACGAAAACATCTATTCTACTTCTTTAGACCCAAAATGATGTTTTGCAGTGGTTGGGAGCATTTCGCAAACCTTCCGCACGTAAAAAGATGCGAAAACTGTGTTTCGGGGCTGAATGCACGATTTCGGGGTACCGAAGTTGCGAAAAAGATTTCGTAACGAAAACATTCATTCTACTCCATTAGACCCAAAATGATGTTTTGCAGTGGTTGGGAGCATTTCGCAAACCTTCAGCACGTAAAAAGATGCGAAACTTGTGTTTCGGGGCTGAATGCACGATTTCGGGGTACCGAAGTTGCCAAAAAGGTTTCGCAACGAAAACATCTATTCTACTTCTTTAGACCCAAAATGATGTTTTGCAGTGGTTGGGAGCATGTCGCAAACCTTCAGCACGTAAAAATATGCGAAACTTGTGTTCCGGGGCCGAATGCACGATTTTGGGGTACCGAAGTTGCGAAAAAGGTTTAGCAACGAAAACATTCATTCTACTTATTTAGACCCAAAACGATGTTTTGCAGTGGTTGAGAGCATTTCGCAAACCTTCAGCCCGTAAAAGATGCGAAACTTGTGTTTCAGGACTGAATGCACTATTACGGGGTACCGAAGTTGTGAAAAAGGTGTCGCAACAAATAGATCTATTCTACTTCTTTAGACCCAAAATGATGTTTTGCAGTGGTTGGGAGCATTTCGCAAACCTTCGCCACGTAAAAGGATGCGAAACTTGTGTTTCGGGGCTGAATGAACGATTTCGGGGTACCGAAGTTGCGAAAAAGGTTTCGCAACGAAAACATCTATTCTACTTCTTTAGACCCAAAATGATGTTTTGCAGTGGTTGGGAGCATTTCGCAAACCTTCGGCACGTAAAAAGATGCGAAACTTGTGTTTCGGGGCTGAATGCACGATTTCGGGGTACCGAAGTTGCGAAAAAGGTTTCATAACGAAAACATTCATTCTACTCTAATAGACCCAAAATGATGTTTTGCAGTGGCTGGGAGCATTTCGGAAACCTTCGGCACGTAAAAAGACGCAAAACTTGTGTTTCGGGCCTGAATGCACTATTCGAGGTACCGAAGTTGCGAATATGGTGTCGCGACGAAATCAGCCATTCTACTCCATTAGACCCAAAATGACGTTTTGCAGTGGTTGGGAGCATTTCGCAAACCTTCGGCACGTAAAAAGATGCGAAACTTGTGTTTCGGGGCTGAATGCACGATTTCGGGGTACCGAAGTTGCGAAAAAGGTTTCGTAACGAAAACATTCATTCTACTCCATTAGACCCAAAATGATGTTTTGCAGTGGTTGGGAGCATTTCGCAAACCTTCAGCACGTAAAAAGATGCGAAACTTGTGTTTCGGGGCTGAATGCACGATTTCGGGGTACCGAAGTTGCCAAAAAGGTTTCGCAACGAAAACATCTATTCTACTTCTTTAGACCCAAAATGATGTTTTGCAGTGGTTGGGAGCATTTCGCAAACCTTCGGCACGTAAAAACATGCGAAACTTGTGTTTCGGGGCTGAATACACGATTTCGGGGTACCGAAGTTGCGAAAAAGGTTTCGCAACGAAAACATCTATTCTACTTCTTTAGACCCAAAATGATGTTTTGCAGTGGTTGGGAGCATTTCGCAAACCTTCAGCACGTAAAAAGATGCGAAAACTGTGTTTCGGGGCTGAATGCACGATTTCGGGGTACCGAAGTTGCGAAAAAGGTTTCGTAACGAAAACATTCATTCTACTCCATTAGACCCAAAATGATGTTTTGCAGTGGTTGGGAGCATTTCGCAAACCTTCAGCACGTAAAAAGATGCGAAACTTGTGTTTCGGGGCTGGATGCACGATTTCGGGGTACCGAAGTTGCGAAAAAGGTTTCGCAACGAAAACTTCTATTCTACTTCTTTAGACCCAAAATGATGTTTTGCAGTGGTTGGGAGCATTTCGCAAACCTTCGGCACGTAAAAAGATGCAAAACTTGTGTCTCGGGGCTGAATGCACGATTTCGGGGTACCGAAGTTGCGAAAAAGGTTTAGCAACGAAAACATTCATTCTACTTATTTAGACCCAAAATGATGTTTTGCAGTGGTTGAGAGCATTTCGCAAACCTTCGGCACGTAAAAGATGCGAAACTTGTGTTTCAGGACTGAATGCACTATTTCGGGGTACCGAAGTTGCGAAAAAGTTGTCGCAACGAAAACATCTATTCTACTTCTTTAGACCCAAAATGATGTTTTGCAGTGGTTGGGAGCATTTCGCAAACCTTCGGCACGTAAAAAGATGCGAAACTTGTGTTTCGGGGCTGAATGCACGATTTCGGGGTACCGAAGTTGCCAAAAAGGTTTCGCAACGAAAACATCAATTCTACTTCTTTAGACCCAAAATGATGTTTTGCAGTGGTTGGGAGCATTTCGCAAACCTTCAGCACGTAAAAATATGCGAAACTTGTGTTCCGGGGCCGAATGCACGATTTCGGGGTACTGAAGTTGCCAAAAAGGTTTCGCAACGAAAACATCTATTCTACTTCTTTAGACCCAAAATGATGTTTTGCAGTGGTTGGGAGCATTTCGCAAACCTTCGGCACGTAAAAAGATGTGAAACTTGTGTTTCGGGGCTGAATGCACGATTTCGGGGTACCGAAGTTGCGAAAAAGGTTTCGCAACGAAAAATCTATTCTACTTCTTTAGACCCAAAATGATGTTTTGAAGTGGTTGGGACCATTTCGCAAACCTTCAGCACGTAAAAAGATGCGAAACTTGTGTTTCAGGGCGGGATGCATGATTTCGGGGTACCGAAGTTGCGAAAAAGGTGTCGCAACGAAAACATCTATTCTACTTCTTTAGACCCAAAATGATGTTTTGCTGTGGTTGGGAGCATTTCGCAAACCTTCGGCACGTAAAAAGATGCGAAACTTGTGTTTCAGGGCTGAATGCACGATTTCGAGGTACCGAAGTTGCGAAAAAGGTTTCGCAACGAAAACATCTATTCTACTTCTTTAGACCCAAAATGATGTTTTGCAGTGGTTGGGAGCATTTCGCAAACCTTCGGCACGTAAAAAGATGCGAAACTTGTGTTTCGGGGCTGAATGCACGATTTCGGGGTACCGAAGTTGCGAAAAAGGTTTCGTAACGAAAACATTCATTCTACTCTAATAGACCCAAAATGATGTTTTGCAGTGGCTGGGAGCTTTTCGGAAACCTTCGGCACGTTAAAAGACGCAAAACTTGTGTTTCGGGCCCGAATGCACTATTTGAGGTACCGAAGTTGCGAATATGGTGTCGCGACGAAATCAGCCATTCTACTCCATTAGACCCAAAATGACGTTTTGCAGTGGTTGGGAGCATTTCGCAAACCTTCGGCACGTAAAAAATGCGAAACTTGTGTTTCGGGGCTGAATGCACGATTTCGGGGTACCGAAGTTGCGAAAAAGGTTTCGCAACGAAAACATCTATTCTACTTCTTTAGACCCAAAATGATGTTTTGCAGTGGTTGGGAACATTTCGCAAACCTTCGGCACATAAAAAGATGCGAAACTTGTGTTTCGGGGCTGAATGCACGATTTCGGGGTACCGAAGTTGCGAAAAAGGTTTCGTAACGAAAACATTCATTCTACTCCATTAGACCCAAAATGATGTTTTGCAGTGGTTGGGAGCATTTCGCAAACCTTCAGCACGTAAAAAGATGCGAAACTTGTGTTTCGGGGCTGAATGCACGATTTCGGGGTACCGAAGTTGCCAAAAAGGTTTCGCAACGAAAACATCTATTCTACTTTTTTTGACCCAAAATGATGTTTTGCAGTGGTTGGGAGCATTTCGCAAACCTTCGGCACGTAAAAAGATGCGAAACTTGTGTTTCGGGGCTGAATGCACGATTTCGGGGTACCGAAGTTGCGAAAAAGGTTTCGCAACGAAAACATCTATTCTACTTCTTTAGACCCAAAATGATGTTTTGCAGTGGTTGGGAGCATTTCGCAAACCTTCCGCACGTAAAAAGATGCGAAAACTGTGTTTCGGGGCTGAATGCACGATTTCGGGGTACCGAAGTTGCGAAAAAGATTTCGTAACGAAAACATTCATTCTACTCCATTAGACCCAAAATGATGTTTTGCAGTGGTTGGGAGCATTTCGCAAACCTTCAGCACGTAAAAAGATGCGAAACTTGTGTTTCGGGGCTGGATGCACGATTTCGGGGTACCGAAGTTGCGAAAAAAGTTTCGCAACGAAAACTTCTATTCTACTTCTTTAGACCCAAAATGATGTTTTGCAGTGGTTGGGAGCATTTCGCAAACCTTCGGCACGTAAAAAGATGCAAAACTTGTGTCTCGGGGCTGAATGCACGATTTCGGGGTACCGAAGTTGCGAAAAAGGTTTCGTAACGAAAACATTCATTCTACTCCATTAGACTCAAAATGATGTTTTGCAGTGGTTGGGAGCATTTCGCAAACCTTCGGCACGTAAAAGATGCGAAACTTGTGTTTCAGGACTGAATGCACTATTTCGGGGTACCGAAGTTGCGAAAAAGTTGTCGCAACGAAAACATCTATTCTACTTCTTTAGACCCAAAATGATGTTTTGCAGTGGTTGGGAGCATTTCGCAAACCTTCGGCACGTAAAAAGATGCGAAACTTGTGTTTCGGGGCTGAATGCACGATTTCGGGGTACCGAAGTTGCCAAAAAGGTTTCGCAACGAAAACATCTATTCTACTTCTTTAGACCCAAAATGATGTTTTGCAGTGGTTGGGAGCATTTCGCCAACCTTCAGCACGTAAAAATATGCGAAACTTGTGTTTCGGGGCTGAATGCACGATTTCGGGGTACCGAAGTTGCGAAAAAGGTTTCGGAACGAAAACATCTATTCTACTTCTTTAGACCCAAAATGATGTTTTGCAGTGGTTGGGAGCATTTCGCAAACCTTCAGCACGTAAAAAGATGCGAAAACTGTGTTTCGGGGCTGAATGCACGATTTCGGGGTACCGAAGTTGCGAAAAAGGTTTCGTAACGAAAACATTCATTCTACTCCATTAGACCCAAAATGATGTTTTGCAGTGGTTGGGAGCATTTCGCAAACCTTCAGCACGTAAAAAGATGCGAAACTTGTGTTTCGGGGCTGGATGCACGATTTCGGGGTACCGAAGTTGCGAAAAAGGTTTCGCAACGAAAACTTCTATTCTACTTCTTTAGACCCAAAATGATGTTTTGCAGTGGTTGGGAGCATTTCGCAAACCTTCGGCACGTAAAAAGATGCAAAACTTGTGTCTCGGGGCTGAATGCACGATTTCGGGGTACCGAAGTTGCGAAAAAGGTTTAGCAACGAAAACATTCATTCTACTTATTTAGACCCAAAATGATGTTTTGCAGTGGTTGAGAGCATTTCGCAAACCTTCGGCACGTAAAAGATGCGAAACTTGTGTTTCAGGACTGAATGCACTATTTCGGGGTACCGAAGTTGCGAAAAAGTTGTCGCAACGAAAACATCTATTCTACTTCTTTAGACCCAAAATGATGTTTTGCAGTGGTTGGGAGCATTTCGCAAACCTTCGGCACGTAAAAAGATGCGAAACTTGTGTTTCGGGGCTGAATGCACGATTTCGGGGTACCGAAGTTGCCAAAAAGGTTTCGCAACGAAAACATCAATTCTACTTCTTTAGACCCAAAATGATGTTTTGCAGTGGTTGGGAGCATTTCGCAAACCTTCAGCACGTAAAAATATGCGAAACTTGTGTTCCGGGGCCGAATGCACGATTTCGGGGTACCGAAGTTGCCAAAAAGGTTTCGCAACGAAAACATCTATTCTACTTCTTTAGACCCAAAATGATGTTTTGCAGTGGTTGGGAGCATTTCGCAAACCTTCGGCACGTAAAAAGATGCGAAACTTGTGTTTCGGGGCTGAATGCACGATTTCGGGGTACCGAAGTTGCGAAAAAGGTTTCGCAACGAAAAATCTATTCTACTTCTTTAGACCCAAAATGATGTTTTGTAGTGGTTGGGACCATTTCGCAAACCTTCAGCACGTAAAAAGATGCGAAACTTGTGTTTCAGGGCGGGATGCATGATTTCGGGGTACCGAAGTTGCGAAAAAGGTGTCGCAACAAAAACATCTATTCTACTTCTTTAGACCCAAAATGATGTTTTGCTGTGGTTGGGAGCATTTCGCAAACCTTCGGCACGTAAAAAGATGCGAAACTTGTGTTTCAGGGCTGAATGCACGATTTCGAGGTACCGAAGTTGCGAAAAAGGTTTCGCAACGAAAACATCTATTCTACTTCTTTAGACCCAAAATGATGTTTTGCAGTGGTTGGGAGCATTTCGCAAACCTTCGGCACGTAAAAAGATGCGAAACTTGTGTTTCGGGGCTGAATGCACGATTTCGGGGTACCGAAGTTGCGAAAAAGGTTTCGTAACGAAAACATTCATTCTACTCTAATAGACCCAAAATGATGTTTTGCAGTGGCTGGGAGCTTTTCGGAAACCTTCGGCACGTTAAAAGACGCAAAACTTTTGTTTCGGGCCTGAATGCACTATTTGAGGTACCGAAGTTGCGAATATGGTGTCGCGACGAAATCAGCCATTCTACTCCATTAGACCCAAAATGACGTTTTGCAGTGGTTGGGAGCATTTCGCAAACCTTCGGCACGTAAAAAATGCGAAACTTGTGTTTCGGGGCTGAATGCACGATTTCGGGGTACCGAAGTTGCGAAAAAGGTTTCGCAACGAAAACATCTATTCTACTTCTTTAGACCCAAAATGATGTTTTGCAGTGGTTGGGAACATTTCGCAAACCTTCGGCACGTAAAAAGATGCGAAACTTGTGTTTCGGGGCTGAATGCACGATTTCGGGGTACCGAAGTTGCGAAAAAGGTTTCGTAACGAAAACATTCATTCTACTCCATTAGACCCAAAATGATGTTTTGCAGTGGTTGGGAGCATTTCGCAAACCTTCAGCACGTAAAAAGATGCAAAACTTGTGTTTCGGGGCTGAATGCACGATTTCGGGGTACCGAAGTTGCCAAAAAGGTTTCGCAACGAAAACATCTATTCTACTTTTTTTGACCCAAAATTATGTTTTGCAGTGGTTGGGAGCATTTCGCAAACCTTCGGCACGTAAAAAGATGCGAAACTTGTGTTTCGGGGCTGAATGCACGATTTCGGGGTACCGAAGTTGCGAAAAAGGTTTCGCAACGAAAACATCTATTCTACTTCTTTAGACCCAAAATGATGTTTTGCAGTGGTTGGGAGCATTTCGCAAACCTTCTGCACGTAAAAAGATGCGAAAACTGTGTTTCGGGGCTGAATGCACGATTTCGGGGTACCGAAGTTGCGAAAAAGATTTCGTAACGAAAACATTCATTCTACTCCATTAGACCCAAAATGATGTTTTGCAGTGGTTGGGAGCATTTCGCAAACCTTCAGCACGTAAAAAGATGCGAAACTTGTGTTTCGGGGCTGGATGCACGATTTCGGGGTACCGAAGTTGCGAAAAAAGTTTCGCAACGAAAACTTCTATTCTACTTCTTTAGACCCAAAATGATGTTTTGCAGTGGTTGGGAGCATTTCGCAAACCTTCGGCACGTAAAAAGATGCAAAACTTGTGTCTCGGGGCTGAATGCACGATTTCGGGGTACCGAAGTTGCGAAAAAGGTTTCGTAACGAAAACATTCATTCTACTCCATTAGACTCAAAATGATGTTTTGCAGTGGTTGGGAGCATTTCGCAAACCTTCGGCACGTAAAAGATGCGAAACTTGTGTTTCAGGACTGAATGCACTATTTCGGGGTACCGAAGTTGCGAAAAAGTTGTCGCAACGAAAACATCTATTCTACTTCTTTAGACCCAAAATGATGTTTTGCAGTGGTTGGGAGCATTTCGCAAACCTTCGGCACGTAAAAAGATGCGAAACTTGTGTTTCGGGGCTGAATGCACGATTTCGGGGTACCGAAGTTGCCAAAAAGGTTTCGCAACGAAAACATCTATTCTACTTCTTTAGACCCAAAATGATGTTTTGCAGTGGTTGGGAGCATTTCGCAAACCTTCAGCACGTAAAAATATGCGAAACTTGTGTTTCGGGGCCGAATGCACGATTTCGGGGTACCGAAGTTACCAAAAAGGTTTCGCAACGAAAACATCTATTCTACTTCTTTAGACCCAAAATGATGTTTTGTAGTGGTTGGGAGCATTTCGCAAACCTTCGGCACGTAAAAAGATGCGAAACTTGTGTTTCGGGGCTGAATGCACGATTTCGGGGTACCGAAGTTGCGAAAAAGGTTTCGCAACGAAAAATCTATTCTACTTCTTTAGACCCAAAATGATGTTTTGCAGTGGTTGGGAGCATTTCGCAAACCTTCAGCACGTAAAAAGATGCGAAAACTGTGTTTCGGGGCTGAATGCACGATTTCGGGGTACCGAGGTTGCGAAAAAGGTTTCGTAACGAAAACATTCATTCTACTCCATTAGACCCAAAATGATGTTTTGCAGTGGTTGGGAGCATTTCGCAAACCTTCAGCACGTAAAAAGATGCGAAACTTGTGTTTCGGGGCTGAATGCACGATTTCGGGGTACCGAAGTTGCGAAAAAGGTTTCGCAACGAAAACTTCTATTCTACTTCTTTAGAGCCAAAATGATGTTTTGCAGTGGTTGGGAGCATTTCGCAAACCTTCGGCACGTAAAAAGGTGCGAAACTTGTGTCTCGGGGCTGAATGCACGATTTCGGGGTACCGAAGTTGCGAAAAAGGTTTCGTAACGAAAACATTCATTCTACTCCATTAGACCCAAAATGATGTTTTGCAGTGGTTGGGAGCATTTCGCAAATCTTCAGCACGTAAAAAGATGCGAAACTTGTGTTTCGGGGCTGAATGCACGATTTCGGGGTACCGAAGTTGCCAAAAAGGTTTCGCAACGAAAACATCTATTCTACTTCTTTAGACCCAAAATGATGTTTTGCAGTGGTTGGGAGCATGTCGCAAACCTTCAGCACGTAAAAATATGCGAAACTTGTGTTCCGGGGCCGAATGCACGATTTCGGGGTACCGAAGTTGCGAAAAAGGTTTAGCAACGAAAACATTCATTCTACTTATTTAGACCCAAAACGATGTTTTGCAGTGGTTGAGAGCATTTCGCAAACCTTCAGCACGTAAAAGATGCGAAACTTGTGTTTCAGGACTGAATGCACTATTACGGGGTACCGAAGTTGTGAAAAAGGTGTCGCAACAAATAGATCTATTCTACTTCTTTAGACCCAAAATGATGTTTTGCAGTGGTTGGGAGCATTTCGCAAACCTTCGGCACGTAAAAGGATGCGAAACTTGTGTTTCGGGGCTGAATGAACGATTTCGGGGTACCGAAGTTGCGAAAAAGGTTTCGCAACGAAAACATCTATTCTACTTCTTTAGACCCAAAATGATGTTTTGCAGTGGTTGGGAGCATTTCGCAAACCTTCGGCACGTAAAAAGATGCGAAACTTATGTTTCGGGGCTGAATGCACGATTTCGGGGTACCGAAGTTGCGAAAAAGGTTTCGTAACGAAAACATTCATTCTACTCTAATAGACCCAAAATGATGTTTTGCAGTGGCTGGGAGCATTTCGGAAACCTTCGGCACGTAAAAAGACGCAAAACTTGTGTTTCGGGCCTGAATGCACTATTCGAGGTACCGAAGTTGCGAATATGGTGTCGCGACGAAATCAGCCATTCTACTCCATTAGACCCAAAATGACGTTTTGCAGTGGTTGGGAGCATTTCGCAAACCTTCGGCACGTAAAAAGATGCGAAACTTGTGTTTCGGGGCTGAATGCACGATTTCGGGGTACCGAAGTTGCGAAAAAGGTTTCGTAACGAAAACATTCATTCTACTCCATTAGACCCAAAATGATGTTTTGCAGTGGTTGGGAGCATTTCGCAAACCTTCAGCACGTAAAAAGATGCGAAACTTGTGTTTCGGGGCTGAATGCACGATTTCGGGGTACCGAAGTTGCCAAAAAGGTTTCGCAACGAAAACATCTATTCTACTTCTTTAGACCCAAAATGATGTTTTGCAGTGGTTGGGAGCATTTCGCAAACCTTCGGCACGTAAAAACATGCGAAACTTGTGTTTCGGGGCTGAATGCACGATTTCGGGGTACCGAAGTTGCGAAAAAGGTTTCGCAACGAAAACATCTATTCTACTTCTTTAGACCCAAAATGATGTTTTGCAGTGGTTGGGAGCATTTCGCAAACCTTCAGCACATAAAAAGATGTGAAAACTGTGTTTCGGGGCTGAATGCACGATTTCGGGGTACCGAAGTTGCGAAAAAGGTTTCGTAACGAAAACATTCATTCTACTCCATTAGACCCAAAATGATGTTTTGCAGTGGTTGGGAGCATTTCGCAAACCTTCAGCACGTAAAAAGATGCGAAACTTGTGTTTCGGGGCTGGATGCACGATTTCGGGGTACCGAAGTTGCGAAAAAGGTTTCGCAACGAAAACTTCTATTCTACTTCTTTAGACCCAAAATGATGTTTTGCAGTGGTTGGGAGCATTTCGCAAACCTTCGGCACGTAAAAAGATGCGAAACTTGTGTCTCGGGGCTGAATGCACGATTTCGGGGTACCGAAGTTGCGAAAAAGGTTTCGTAACGAAAACATTCATTCTACTCCATTAGACCCAAAATGATGTTTTGCAGTGGTTGGGAGCATTTCGCAAACCTTCAGCACGTAAAAAGATGCGAAACTTGTGTTTCGGGGCTGAATGCACGATTTCGGGGTACCGAAGTTGCCAAAAAGGTTTCGCAACGAAAACATCTATTCTACTTCTTTAGACCCAAAATGATGTTTTGCAGTGGTTGGGAGCATTTCGCAAACCTTCGGCACGTAAAAGGATGCGAAACTTGTGTTTCGGGGCTGAATGGACGATTTCGGGGTACCGAAGTTGCGAAAAAGGTTTCGCAACGAAAACATCTATTCTACTTCTTTAGAGCCAAAATGATGTTTTGCAGTGGTTGGGAGCATTTCGCAAACCTTCGGCACGTAAAAAGATGCGAAACTTGTGTCTCGGCGCTGAATGCACGATTTCGGGGTACCGAAGTTGCGAAAAAGGTTTCGTAACGAAAACATTCATTCTACTCCATTAGACCCAAAATGATGTTTTGCAGTGGTTGGGAGCATTTCGCAAACCTTCAGCACGTAAAAAGATGCGAAACTTGTGTTTCGGGGCTGAATGCACGATTTCGGGGTACCGAAGTTGCCAAAAAGGTTTCGCAACGAAAACATCTATTCTACTTCTTTAGACCCAAAACGATGTTTTGCAGTGGTTGGGAGCATTTCGCAAACCTTCAGCACGTAAAAATATGCGAAACTTGTGTTCCGGGGCCGAATGTACGATTTCGGGGTACCGAAGTTGCGAAAAAGGTTTAGCAACGAAAACATTCATTCTACTTATTTAGACCCAAAATGATGTTTTGCAGTGGTTGAGAGAATTTCGCAAACCTTCGACACGTAAAAGATGCGAAACTTGTGTTTCACGACTGAATGCACTATTACGGGGTACCGAAGTTGCGAAAAAGGTGTCGCAACGAATACATCTATTCTACTTCTTTAGACCCAAAATGATGTTTTGCAGTGGTTGGGAGCATTTCGCAAACCTTCGGCACGTAAAAGGATGCGAAACTTGTGTTTCGAGGCTGAATGAACGATTTCGGGGTACCGAAGTTGCGAAAAAGGTTTCGCAACGAAAACATCTATTCTACTTCTTTAGACCCAAAATGATGTTTTGCAGTGGTTGGGAGCATTTCGCAAACCTTCAGCACATAAAAAGATGTGAAAACTGTGTTTCGGGGCTGAATGCACGATTTCGGGGTACCGAAGTTGCGAAAAAGGTTTCGTAACGAAAACATTCATTCTACTCCATTAGACCCAAAATGATGTTTTGCAGTGGTTGGGAGCATTTCGCAAACCTTCAGCACGTAAAAAGATGCGAAACTTGTGTTTCGGGGCTGGATGCACGATTTCGGGGTACCGAAGTTGCGAAAAAGGTTTCGCAACGAAAACTTCTATTCTACTTCTTTAGACCCAAAATGATGTTTTGCAGTGGTTGGGAGCATTTCGCAAACCTTCGGCACGTAAAAAGATGCGAAACTTGTGTCTCGGGGCTGAATGCACGATTTCGGGGTACCGAAGTTGCGAAAAAGGTTTCGTAACGAAAACATTCATTCTACTCCATTAGACCCAAAATGACGTTTTGCAGTGGTTGGGAGCATTTCGCAAACCTTCAGCACGTAAAAAGATGCGAAACTTGTGTTTCGGGAATGAATGCACGATTTCGGGGTACCGAAGTTGCCAAAAAGGTTTCGCAACGAAAACATCTATTCTACTTCTTTAGACCCAAAATGATGTTTTGCAGTGGTTGGGAGCATTTCGCAAACCTTCGGCACGTAAAAGGATGCGAAACTTGTGTTTCGGGGCTGAATGGACGATTTCGGGGTACCGAAGTTGCGAAAAAGGTTTCGCAACGAAAACATCTATTCTACTTCTTTAGAGCCAAAATGATGTTTTGCAGTGGTTGGGAGCATTTCGCAAACCTTCGGCACGTAAAAAGATGCGAAACTTGTGTCTCGGCGCTGAATGCACGATTTCGGGGTACCGAAGTTGCGAAAAAGGTTTCGTAACGAAAACATTCATTCTACTCCATTAGACCCAAAATGATGTTTTGCAGTGGTTGGGAGCATTTCGCAAACCTTCAGCACGTAAAAAGATGCGAAACTTGTGTTTCGGGGCTGAATGCACGATTTCGGGGTACCGAAGTTGCCAAAAAGGTTTCGCAACGAAAACATCTATTCTACTTCTTTAGACCCAAAACGATGTTTTGCAGTGGTTGGGAGCATTTCGCAAACCTTCAGCACGTAAAAATATGCGAAACTTGTGTTCCGGGGCCGAATGTACGATTTCGGGGTACCGAAGTTGCGAAAAAGGTTTAGCAACGAAAACATTCATTCTACTTATTTAGACCCAAAATGATGTTTTGCAGTGGTTGAGAGAATTTCGCAAACCTTCGACACGTAAAAGATGCGAAACTTGTGTTTCACGACTGAATGCACTATTACGGGGTACCGAAGTTGCGAAAAAGGTGTCGCAACGAATACATCTATTCTACTTCTTTAGACCCAAAATGATGTTTTGCAGTGGTTGGGAGCATTTCGCAAACCTTCGGCACGTAAAAGGATGCGAAACTTGTGTTTCGAGGCTGAATGAACGATTTCGGGGTACCGAAGTTGCGAAAAAGGTTTCGCAACGAAAACATCTATTCTACTTCTTTAGACCCAAAATGATGTTTTGCAGTGGTTGGGAGCATTTCGCAAACCTTCAGCACATAAAAAGATGTGAAAACTGTGTTTCGGGGCTGAATGCACGATTTCGGGGTACCGAAGTTGCGAAAAAGGTTTCGTAACGAAAACATTCATTCTACTCCATTAGACCCAAAATGATGTTTTGCAGTGGATGGGAGCATTTCGCAAACCTTCAGCACGTAAAAAGATGCGAAACTTGTGTTTCGGGGCTGGATGCACGATTTCGGGGTACCGAAGTTGCGAAAAAGGTTTCGCAACGAAAACTTCTATTCTACTTCTTTAGACCCAAAATGATGTTTTGCAGTGGTTGGGAGCATTTCGCAAACCTTCGGCACGTAAAAAGATGCGAAACTTGTGTCTCGGGGCTGAATGCACGATTTCGGGGTACCGAAGTTGCGAAAAAGGTTTCGTAACGAAAACATTCATTCTACTCCATTAGACCCAAAATGATGTTTTGCAGTGGTTGGGAGCATTTCGCAAACCTTCAGCACGTAAAAAGATGCGAAACTTGTGTTTCGGGGCTGAATGCACGATTTCGGGGTACCGAAGTTGCCAAAAAGGTTTCGCAACGAAAACATCTATTCTACTTCTTTAGACCCAAAATGATGTTTTGCAGTGGTTGGGAGCATTTCGCAAACCTTCGGCACGTAAAAGGATGCGAAACTTGTGTTTCGGGGCTGAATGAACGATTTCGGGGTACCGAAGTTGCGAAAAAGGTTTCGCAACGAAAACATCTATTCTACTTCTTTAGAGCCAAAATGATGTTTTGCAGTGGTTGGGAGCATTTCGCAAACCTTCGGCACGTAAAAAGATGCGAAACTTGTGTCTCGGCGCTGAATGCACGATTTCGGGGTACCGAAGTTGCGAAAAAGGTTTCGTAACGAAAACATTCATTCTACTCCATTAGACCCAAAATGATGTTTTGCAGTGGTTGGGAGCATTTCGCAAACCTTCAGCACGTAAAAAGATGCGAAACTTGTGTTTCGGGGCTGAATGCACGATTTCGGGGTACCGAAGTTGCCAAAAAGGTTTCGCAACGAAAACATCTATTCTACTTCTTTAGACCCAAAATGATGTTTTGCAGTGGTTGGGAGCATTTCGCAAACCTTCAGCACGTAAAAATATGCGAAACTTGTGTTCCGGGGCCGAATGTACGATTTCGGGGTACCGAAGTTGCGAAAAAGGTTTAGCAACGAAAACATTCATTCTACTTATTTAGACCCAAAATGATGTTTTGCAGTGGTTGAGAGAATTTCGCAAACCTTCGACACGTAAAAGATGCGAAACTTGTGTTTCACGACTGAATGCACTATTACGGGGTACCGAAGTTGCGAAAAAGGTGTCACAACGAATACATCTATTCTACTTCTTTAGACCCAAAATGATGTTTTGCAGTGGTTGGGAGCATTTCGCAAACCTTCGGCACGTAAAAGGATGCGAAACTTGTGTTTCGAGGCTGAATGAACGATTTCGGGGTACCGAAGTTGCGAAAAAGGTTTCGCAACGAAAACATCTATTCTACTTCTTTAGACCCAAAATGATGTTTTGCAGTGGTTGGGAGCATTTCGCAAACCTTCGGCACGTAAAAAGATGCGAAACTTGTGTCTCGGGGCTGAATGCACGATTTCGGGGTACCGAAGTTGCGAAAAAGGTTTCGTAACGAAAACATTCATTGTACTCCATTAGACCCAAAATGATGTTTTGCAGTGGTTGGGAGCATTTCGCAAACCTTCAGCACGTAAAAAGATGCGAAACTTGTGTTTCGGGGCTGAATGCACGATTTCGGGGTACTGAAGTTGCCAAAAAGGTTTCGCAACGAAAACATCTATTCTACTTCTTTAGACCCAAAATGATGTTTTGCAGTGGTTGGGAGCATTTCGCAAACCTTCGGCACGTAAAAGGATGCGAAACTTGTGTTTCGGGGCTGAATGAACGATTTCGGGGTACCGAAGTTGCGAAAAAGGTTTCGCAACGAAAACATCTATTCTACTTCTTTAGAGCCAAAATGATGTTTTGCAGTGGTTGGGAGCATTTCGCAAACCTTCAGCACGTAAAAAGATGCGAAACTTGTGTCTCGGCGCTGAATGCACGATTTCGGGGTACCGAAGTTGCGAAAAAGGTTTCGTATCGAAAACATTCATTCTACTCCATTAGACCCAAAATGATGTTTTGCAGTGGTTGGGAGCATTTCGCAAACCTTCAGCACGTAAAAAGATGCGAAACTTGTGTTTCGGGGCTGAATGCACGATTTCGGGGTACCGAAGTTGCCAAAAAGGTTTCGCAACGAAAACATCTATTCTACTTCTTTAGACCCAAAACGATGTTTTGCAGTGGTTGGGAGCATTTCGCAAACCTTCAGCACGTAAAAATATGCGAAACTTGTGTTCCGAGGCCGAATGTACGATTTCGCGGTACCGAAGTTGCGAAAAAGGTTTAGCAACGAAAACATTCATTCTACTTATTTAGATCCAAAATGATGTTTTGCAGTGGTTGAGAGAATTTCGCAAACCTTCGACACGTAAAAGATGCGAAACTTGTGTTTCACGACTGAATGCACTATTACGGGGTACCGAAGTTGCGAAAAAGGTGTCGCAACGAATACATCTATTCTACTTCTTTAGACCCAAAATGATGTTTTGCAGTGGTTGGGAGCATTTCGCAAACCTTCGGCACGTAAAAGGATGCGAAACTTGTGTTTCGAGGCTGAATGAACGATTTCGGGGTACCGAAGTTGCGAAAAAGGTTTCGCAACGAAAACATCTATTCTACTTCTTTAGACCCAAAATGATGTTTTGCAGTGGTTGGGAGCATTTCGCAAACCTTCGGCACGTAAAAAGATGCGAAACTTGTGTTTCGGGGCTGAATGCACGATTTCGGGGTACCGAAGTTGCGAAAAAGGTTTCGTAACGAAAACATTCATTCTACTCTAATAGACCCAAAATGATGTTTTGCAGTGGCTGGGAGCATTTCGGAAACCTTCGGCACGTAAAAAGACGCAAAACTTGTGTTTCGGGCCTGAATGCACTATTTGAGGTACCGAAGTTGCGAATATGGTGTCGCGACGAAATCAGCCATTCTACTCCATTAGACCCAAAATGACGTTTTGCAGTGGTTGGGAGCATTTCGCAAACCTTCAGCACGTAAAAAGATGCGAAACTTGTGTTTCAGGGCGGGATGCATGATTTCGGGGTACCGAAGTTGCGAAAAAGGTGTCGCAACGAAAACATCTATTCTACTTCTTTAGACCCAAAATGATGTTTTGCAGTGGTTGGGAGCATTTCGCAAACCATCAGCACGTAAAAAGATGCGAAACTTGTGTTTCAGGGCTGAATGCACGATTTCGAGGTACCGAAGTTGCGAAAAAGGTTTCGCAACGAAAACATCTATTCTACTTCTTTAGACCCAAAATGATGTTTTGCAGTGGTTGGGAGCATTTCGCAAACCTTCGGCACGTAAAAAGATGCGAAACTTGTGTTTCGGGGCTGAATGCACGATTTCGGGGTACCGAAGTTGCGAAAAAGGTTTCGTAACGAAAACATTCATTCTACTCTAATAGACCCAAAATGATGTTTTGCAGTGGCTGGGAGCATTTCGGAATCCTTCGGCACGTAAAAAGACGCAAAACTTGTGTTTCGGGCCTGAATGCACTATTCGAGGTACCGAAGTTGCGAATATGGTGTCGCGACGAAATCAGCCATTCTACACCATTAGACCCAAAATGACGTTTTGCAGTGGTTGTGAGCATTTCGCAAACCTTCGGCACGTAAAAAATGCGAAACTTGTGTTTCGGGGCTGAATGCACGATTTCGGGGTACCGAAGTTGCGAAAATGGTTTCGCAACAAAAACATCTATTCTACTTCTTTATACCCAAAATGATGTTTTGCAGTGGTTGGGAACATTTCGCAAACC
This sequence comes from Cenchrus fungigraminus, assembly GCA_036936925.1. Classification (NCBI taxonomy): domain Eukaryota; kingdom Viridiplantae; phylum Streptophyta; class Magnoliopsida; order Poales; family Poaceae; genus Cenchrus; species Cenchrus fungigraminus. Next base: position 84,068,033 of record CM072779.1, on the reverse strand, counting down.
TTCGGCACGTAAAAAGATGCGAAACTTGTGTTTCGGGGCTGAATGCACGATTTCGGGGTACCGAACTTGCGAAAAAGGTTTCGTAACGAAAACATTCATTCTACTCCATTAGACCCAAAATGATGTTTTGCAGTGGTTGGGAGCATTTCGCAAACCTTCAGCACGTAAAAATATGCGAAACTTGTGTTTCAGGGCGGGATGCATGATTTCGGGGTACCGAAGCTGCAAAAAAGTTGTCGCAACGAAAACATCTATTCTACTTCTTTAGACCCAAAATGATGTTTTGCAGTGGTTGGGAGCATTTCGCAAACCTTCGGCACGTAAAAAGATGCGAAACTTGTGTTTCAGGGCTGAATGCACGATTTCGAGGTACCGAAGTTGCGAAAAAGGTTTCGCAACGAAAACATCTATTCTACTTCTTTAGACCCAAAATGATGTTTTGCAGTGGTTGGGAGCATTTCGCAAACCTTCGGCACGTAAAAAGATGCGAAACTTGTGTCTCGGCGCTGAATGCACGATTTCGGGGTACCGAAGTTGCGAAAAAGGTTTCGTAACGAAAACATTCATTCTACTCCATTAGACCCAAAATGATGTTTTGCAGTGGTTGGGAGCATTTCGCAAACCTTCAGCACGTAAAAAGATGCGAAACTTGTGTTTCGGGGCTGAATGCACGATTTCGGGGTACCGAAGTTGCCAAAAAGGTTTCGCAACGAAAACATCTATTCTACTTCTTTAGACCCAAAACGATGTTTTGCAGTGGTTGGGAGCATTTCGCAAACCTTCAGCACGTAAAAATATGCGAAACTTGTGTTCCGAGGCCGAATGTACGATTTCGCGGTACCGAAGTTGCGAAAAAGGTTTAGCAACGAAAACATTCATTCTACTTATTTAGATCCAAAATGATGTTTTGCAGTGGTTGAGAGAATTTCGCAAACCTTCGACACGTAAAAGATGCGAAACTTGTGTTTCACGACTGAATGCACTATTACGGGGTACCGAAGTTGCGAAAAAGGTGTCGCAACGAATACATCTATTCTACTTCTTTAGACCCAAAATGATGTTTTGCAGTGGTTGGGAGCATTTCGCAAACCTTCGGCACGTAAAAGGATACGAAACTTGTGTTTCGAGGCTGAATGAACGATTTCGGGGTACCGAAGTTGCGAAAAAGGTTTCGCAACGAAAACATCTATTCTACTTCTTTAGACCCAAAATGATGTTTTGCAGTGGTTGGGAGCATTTCGCAAACCTTCGGCACGTAAAAAGATGCGAAACTTGTGTTTCGGGGCTGAATGCACGATTTCGGGGTACCGAAGTTGCGAAAAAGGTTTCGTAACGAAAACATTCATTCTACTCTAATAGACCCAAAATGATGTTTTGCAGTGGCTGGGAGCATTTCGGAAACCTTCGGCACGTAAAAAGACGCAAAACTTGTGTTTCGGGCCTGAATGCACTATTTGAGGTACCGAAGTTGCGAATATGGTGTCGCGACGAAATCAGCCATTCTACTCCATTAGACCCAAAATGACGTTTTGCAGTGGTTGGGAGCATTTCGCAAACCTTCAGCACGTAAAAAGATGCGAAACTTGTGTTTCAGGGCGGGATGCATGATTTCGGGGTACCGAAGTTGCGAAAAAGGTGTCGCAACGAAAACATCTATTCTACTTCTTTAGACCCAAAATGATGTTTTGCAGTGGTTGGGAGCATTTCGCAAACCATCGGCACGTAAAAAGATGCGAAACTTGTGTTTCAGGGCTGAATGCACGATTTCGAGGTACCGAAGTTGCGAAAAAGGTTTCGCAACGAAAACATCTATTCTACTTCTTTAGACCCAAAATGATGTTTTGCAGTGGTTGGGAGCATTTCGCAAACCTTCGGCACGTAAAAAGATGCGAAACTTGTGTTTCGGGGCTGAATGCACGATTTCGGGGTACCGAAGTTGCGAAAAAGGTTTCGTAACGAAAACATTCATTCTACTCTAATAGACCCAAAATGATGTTTTGCAGTGGCTGGGAGCATTTCGGAATCCTTCGGCACGTAAAAAGACGCAAAACTTGTGTTTCGGGCCTGAATGCACTATTCGAGGTACCGAAGTTGCGAATATGGTGTCGCGACGAAATCAGCCATTCTACACCATTAGACCCAAAATGACGTTTTGCAGTGGTTGTGAGCATTTCGCAAACCTTCGGCATGTAAAAAATGCGAAACTTGTGTTTCGGGGCTGAATGCACGATTTCGGGGTACCGAAGTTGCGAAAATGGTTTCGCAACAAAAACATCTATTCTACTTCTTTATACCCAAAATGATGTTTTGCAGTGGTTGGGAACATTTCGCAAACCTTCGGCACGTAAAAAGATGCGAAACTTGTGTTTCGGGGCTGAATGCACGATTTCGGGGTACCGAACTTGCGAAAAAGGTTTCGTAACGAAAACATTCATTCTACTCCATTAGACCCAAAATGATGTTTTGCAGTGGTTGGGAGCATTTCGCAAACCTTCAGCACGTAAAAATATGCGAAACTTGTGTTTCAGGGCGGGATGCATGATTTCGGGGTACCGAAGCTGCAAAAAAGTTGTCGCAACGAAAACATCTATTCTACTTCTTTAGACCCAAAATGATGTTTTGCAGTGGTTGGGAGCATTTCGCAAACCTTCGGCACGTAAAAAGATGCGAAACTTGTGTTTCAGGGCTGAATGCACGATTTCGAGGTACCGAAGTTGCGAAAAAGGTTTCGCAACGAAAACATCTATTCTACTTCTTTAGACCCAAAATGATGTTTTGCAGTGGTTGGGAGCATTTCGCAAACCTTCGGCACGTAAAAAGATGCGAAACTTGTGTCTCGGCGCTGAATGCACGATTTCGGGGTACCGAAGTTGCGAAAAAGGTTTCGTAACGAAAACATTCATTCTACTCCATTAGACCCAAAATGATGTTTTGCAGTGGTTGGGAGCATTTCGCAAACCTTCAGCACGTAAAAAGATGCGAAACTTGTGTTTCGGGGCTGAATGCACGATTTCGGGGTACCGAAGTTGCCAAAAAGGTTTCGCAACGAAAACATCTATTCTACTTCTTTAGACCCAAAACGATGTTTTGCAGTGGTTGGGAGCATTTCGCAAACCTTCAGCACGTAAAAATATGCGAAACTTGTGTTCCGAGGCCGAATGTACGATTTCGCGGTACCGAAGTTGCGAAAAAGGTTTAGCAACGAAAACATTCATTCTACTTATTTAGATCCAAAATGATGTTTTGCAGTGGTTGAGAGAATTTCGCAAACCTTCGACACGTAAAAGATGCGAAACTTGTGTTTCACGACTGAATGCACTATTACGGGGTACCGAAGTTGCGAAAAAGGTGTCGCAACGAATACATCTATTCTACTTCTTTAGACCCAAAATGATGTTTTGCAGTGGTTGGGAGCATTTCGCAAACCTTCGGCACGTAAAAGGATACGAAACTTGTGTTTCGAGGCTGAATGAACGATTTCGGGGTACCGAAGTTGCGAAAAAGGTTTCGCAACGAAAACATCTATTCTACTTCTTTAGACCCAAAATGATGTTTTGCAGTGGTTGGGAGCATTTCGCAAACCTTCGGCACGTAAAAAGATGCGAAACTTGTGTTTCGGGGCTGAATGCACGATTTCGGGGTACCGAAGTTGCGAAAAAGGTTTCGTAACGAAAACATTCATTCTACTCTAATAGACCCAAAATGATGTTTTGCAGTGGCTGGGAGCATTTCGGAAACCTTCGGCACGTAAAAAGACGCAAAACTTGTGTTTCGGGCCTGAATGCACTATTTGAGGTACCGAAGTTGCGAATATGGTGTCGCGACGAAATCAGCCATTCTACTCCATTAGACCCAAAATGACGTTTTGCAGTGGTTGGGAGCATTTCGCAAACCTTCAGCACGTAAAAAGATGCGAAACTTGTGTTTCAGGGCGGGATGCATGATTTCGGGGTACCGAAGTTGCGAAAAAGGTGTCGCAACGAAAACATCTATTCTACTTCTTTAGACCCAAAATGATGTTTTGCAGTGGTTGGGAGCATTTCGCAAACCATCGGCACGTAAAAAGATGCGAAACTTGTGTTTCAGGGCTGAATGCACGATTTCGAGGTACCGAAGTTGCGAAAAAGGTTTCGCAACGAAAACATCTATTCTACTTCTTTAGACCCAAAATGATGTTTTGCAGTGGTTGGGAGCATTTCGCAAACCTTCGGCACGTAAAAAGATGCGAAACTTGTGTTTCGGGGCTGAATGCACGATTTCGGGGTACCGAAGTTGCGAAAAAGGTTTCGTAACGAAAACATTCATTCTACTCTAATAGACCCAAAATGATGTTTTGCAGTGGCTGGGAGCATTTCGGAATCCTTCGGCACGTAAAAAGACGCAAAACTTGTGTTTCGGGCCTGAATGCACTATTCGAGGTACCGAAGTTGCGAATATGGTGTCGCGACGAAATCAGCCATTCTACTCCATTAGACCCAAAATGACGTTTTGCAGTGGTTGTGAGCATTTCGCAAACCTTCGGCACGTAAAAAATGCGAAACTTGTGTTTCGGGGCTGAATGCACGATTTCGGGGTACCGAAGTTGCGAAAATGGTTTCGCAACAAAAACATCTATTCTACTTCTTTATACCCAAAATGATGTTTTGCAGCGGTTGGGAACATTTCGCAAACCTTCGGCACGTAAAAAGATGCGAAACTTGTGTTTCGGGGCTGAATGCACGATTTCGGGGTACCGAACTTGCGAAAAAGGTTTCGTAACGAAAACATTCATTCTACTCCATTAGACCCAAAATGATGTTTTGCAGTGGTTGGGAGCATTTCGCAAACCTTCAGCACGTAAAAATATGCGAAACTTGTGTTTCAGGGCGGGATGCATGATTTCGGGGTACCGAAGCTGCAAAAAAGTTGTCGCAACGAAAACATCTATTCTACTTCTTTAGACCCAAAATGATGTTTTGCAGTGGTTGGGAGCATTTCGCAAACCTTCGGCACGTAAAAAGATGCGAAACTTGTGTTTCAGGGCTGAATGCACGATTTCGAGGTACCGAAGTTGCGAAAAAGGTTTCGCAACGAAAACATCTATTCTACTTCTTTAGACCCAAAATGATGTTTTGCAGTGGTTGGGAGCATTTCGCAAACCTTCGGCACGTAAAAAGATGCGAAACTTGTGTCTCGGCGCTGAATGCACGATTTCGGGGTACCGAAGTTGCGAAAAAGGTTTCGTAACGAAAACATTCATTCTACTCCATTAGACCCAAAATGATGTTTTGCAGTGGTTGGGAGCATTTCGCAAACCTTCAGCACGTAAAAAGATGCGAAACTTGTGTTTCGGGGCTGAATGCACGATTTCGGGGTACCGAAGTTGCCAAAAAGGTTTCGCAACGAAAACATCTATTCTACTTCTTTAGACCCAAAACGATGTTTTGCAGTGGTTGGGAGCATTTCGCAAACCTTCAGCACGTAAAAATATGCGAAACTTGTGTTCCGAGGCCGAATGTACGATTTCGCGGTACCGAAGTTGCGAAAAAGGTTTAGCAACGAAAACATTCATTCTACTTATTTAGATCCAAAATGATGTTTTGCAGTGGTTGAGAGAATTTCGCAAACCTTCGACACGTAAAAGATGCGAAACTTGTGTTTCACGACTGAATGCACTATTACGGGGTACCGAAGTTGCGAAAAAGGTGTCGCAACGAATACATCTATTCTACTTCTTTAGACCCAAAATGATGTTTTGCAGTGGTTGGGAGCATTTCGCAAACCTTCGGCACGTAAAAGGATACGAAACTTGTGTTTCGAGGCTGAATGAACGATTTCGGGGTACCGAAGTTGCGAAAAAGGTTTCGCAACGAAAACATCTATTCTACTTCTTTAGACCCAAAATGATGTTTTGCAGTGGTTGGGAGCATTTCGCAAACCTTCGGCACGTAAAAAGATGCGAAACTTGTGTTTCGGGGCTGAATGCACGATTTCGGGGTACCGAAGTTGCGAAAAAGGTTTCGTAACGAAAACATTCATTCTACTCTAATAGACCCAAAATGATGTTTTGCAGTGGCTGGGAGCATTTCGGAAACCTTCGGCACGTAAAAAGACGCAAAACTTGTGTTTCGGGCCTGAATGCACTATTTGAGGTACCGAAGTTGCGAATATGGTGTCGCGACGAAATCAGCCATTCTACTCCATTAGACCCAAAATGACGTTTTGCAGTGGTTGGGAGCATTTCGCAAACCTTCAGCACGTAAAAAGATGCGAAACTTGTGTTTCAGGGCGGGATGCATGATTTCGGGGTACCGAAGTTGCGAAAAAGGTGTCGCAACGAAAACATCTATTCTACTTCTTTAGACCCAAAATGATGTTTTGCAGTGGTTGGGAGCATTTCGCAAACCATCGGCACGTAAAAAGATGCGAAACTTGTGTTTCAGGGCTGAATGCACGATTTCGAGGTACCGAAGTTGCGAAAAAGGTTTCGCAACGAAAACATCTATTCTACTTCTTTAGACCCAAAATGATGTTTTGCAGTGGTTGGGAGCATTTCGCAAACCTTCGGCACGTAAAAAGATGCGAAACTTGTGTTTCGGGGCTGAATGCACGATTTCGGGGTACCGAAGTTGCGAAAAAGGTTTCGTAACGAAAACATTCATTCTACTCTAATAGACCCAAAATGATGTTTTGCAGTGGCTGGGAGCATTTCGGAATCCTTCGGCACGTAAAAAGACGCAAAACTTGTGTTTCGGGCCTGAATGCACTATTCGAGGTACCGAAGTTGCGAATATGGTGTCGCGACGAAATCAGCCATTCTACTCCATTAGACCCAAAATGACGTTTTGCAGTGGTTGTGAGCATTTCGCAAACCTTCGGCACGTAAAAAATGCGAAACTTGTGTTTCGGGGCTGAATGCACGATTTCGGGGTACCGAAGTTGCGAAAATGGTTTCGCAACAAAAACATCTATTCTACTTCTTTATACCCAAAATGATGTTTTGCAGCGGTTGGGAACATTTCGCAAACCTTCGGCACGTAAAAAGATGCGAAACTTGTGTTTCGGGGCTGAATGCACGATTTCGGGGTACCGAACTTGCGAAAAAGGTTTCGTAACGAAAACATTCATTCTACTCCATTAGACCCAAAATGATGTTTTGCAGTGGTTGGGAGCATTTCGCAAACCTTCAGCACGTAAAAATATGCGAAACTTGTGTTCCGGGGCCGAATGCACGATTTCGGGGTACCGAAGTTGCGAAAAAGGTTTCGCAACGAAAACATCTATTCTACTTCTTTAGATCCAGAATGATGTTTTGCAGTGGTTGGGAGCATTTCGCAAACCTTCAGCACGTAAAAAGATGCGAAAACTGTGTTTCGGGGCTGAATGCACGATTTCGGGGTACCGAAGTTGCGAAAAAGGTTTCGCAACGAAAACATCTATTCTACTTCTTTAGACCCAAAATGATGTTTTGCAGTGGTTCGGAGCATTTCGCAAACCTTCAGCACGTAAAAAGATGCGAAAACTGTGTTTCGGGGCTGAATGCACGATTTCGGGGTACCGAAGTTGCGAAAATGGTTTCGCAACAAAAACATCTATTCTACTTCTTTAGACCCAAAATGATGTTTTGCAGTGGTTGGGAACATTTCGCAAACCTTCGGCACGTAAAAAGATGCGAAACTTGTGTTTCGGGGCTGAATGCACGATTTCGGGGTACCGAACTTGCGAAAAAGGTTTCGTAACGAAAACATTCATTCTACTCCATTAGACCCAAAATGATGTTTTGCAGTGGTTGGGAGCATTTCGCAAACCTTCAGCACGTAAAAATATGCGAAACTTGTGTTCCGGGGCCGAATGCACGATTTCGGGGTACCGAAGTTGCGAAAAGGGTTTAGCAACGAAAACATTCATTCTACTTATTTAGACCCAAAATGATGTTTTGCAGTGGTTGAGAGCATTTCGCAAACCTTCGGCACGTAAAAGATGCGAAACTTGTGTTTCAAGACTGAATGCACTATTTCGGGGTACCGAAGTTGCGAAAAAGGTGTCACAACAAAAACATCTATTCTACTTCTTTAGACCCAAAATGATGTTTTGCAGTGGTTGGGAGCATTTCGCAAACCTTCGGCACGTAAAAAGATGCGAAACTTGTGTTTCGGGGCTGAATGCACGATTTCGGGGTACCGAAGTTGCGAAAAAGGTTTCGCAACGAAAACATCTATTCTACTTCTTTAGACCCAAAATGATGTTTTGCAGTGGTTGGGAGCATTTCGCAAACCTTCGGCACGTAAAAAGATGCGAAACTTGTGTTTCGGGGCTGAATGCACGATTTCGGGGTACCGAAGTTGCCAAAAAGGTTTCATAACGAAAACATTCATTCTACTCCATTAGACCCAAAATGATGTTTTGCAGTGGTTGGGAGCATTTCGCAAACCTTCAGCACGTAAAAAGATGCGAAACTTGTGTTTCGGGGCTGAATGCACAATTTCGGGGTACCGAAGTTGCCAAAAAGGTTTCGCAACGAAAACATCTATTCTACTTCTTTAGACCCAAAATGATGTTTTGCAGTGGTTGGGAGCATTTCGCAAACCTTCAACACGTAAAAATATGCGAAACTTGTGTTCCGGTGCCGAATGCACGATTTCGGGGTACCGAAGTTGCGAAAAAGGTTTAGCAACGAAAACATTCATTCTACTTATTTAGACCCAAAATGATGTTTTGCAGTGGTTGAGAGCATTTCGCAAACCTTCGGCACGTAAAAGATGCGAAACTTGTGTTTCAGGCCTGAATGCACTATTTCGGGGTACCGAAGTTGCGAAAAAGGTGTCGCAACGAAAACATCTATTCTACTTCTTTAGACCCAGAATGATGTTTTGCAGTGGTTGGGAGCATTTCGCAAACCTTCGGCACGTAAAAAGATGCGAAACTTGTGTTTCGGGGCTGAATGCACTATTTCGGGGTACCGAAGTTGCGAAAAAGGTTTCGCAACGAAAACATCTATTCTACTTCTTTAGACTCAAAATGATGTTTTGCAGTGGTTGGGAGCATTTCGCAAACCTTCAGCACGTAAAAAGATGCGAAAACTGTGTTTCGGGGCTGAATGCACGATTTCGGGGTACCGAAGTTGCGAAAAAGGTTTCGTAACGAAAACATTCATTCTACTCTATTAGACCCAAAATGATGTTTTGCAGTGGTTGAGAGCATTTCGCAAACCTTCAGCACGTAAAAAGATGCAAAACTTGTGTTTCGGGGCTGAATGCACGATTTCGGGGTACCGAAGTTGCGAAAAAGGTTTCGCAACGAAAACATCCATTCTACTTATTTAGACCCAAAATGATGTTTTGCAGTGGTTGGGAGCATTTCGCAAACCTTCAGCACGTAAAAAGATGCGAAACTTGTGTTTCGGGGCTGAATGCACAATTTCGGGGTACCGAAGTTGCCAAAAAGGTTTCGCAACGAAAACATCTATTCTACTTCTTTAGACCCAAAATGATGTTTTGCAGTGGTTGGGAGCATTTCGCAAACCTTCAACACGTAAAAATATGCGAAACTTGTGTTCCGGTGCCGAATGCACGATTTCGGGGTACCGAAGTTGCGAAAAAGGTTTAGCAACGAAAACATTCATTCTACTTATTTAGACCCAAAATGATGTTTTGCAGTGGTTGAGAGCATTTCGCAAACCTTCGGCACGTAAAAGATGCGAAACTTGTGTTTCAGGCCTGAATGCACTATTTCGGGGTACCGAAGTTGCGAAAAAGGTGTCGCAACGAAAACATCTATTCTACTTCTTTAGACCCAGAATGATGTTTTGCAGTGGTTGGGAGCATTTCGCAAACCTTCGGCACGTAAAAAGATGCGAAACTTGTGTTTCGGGGCTGAATGCACTATTTCGGGGTACCGAAGTTGCGAAAAAGGTTTCGCAACGAAAACATCTATTCTACTTCTTTAGACTCAAAATGATGTTTTGCAGTGGTTGGGAGCATTTCGCAAACCTTCAGCACGTAAAAAGATGCGAAAACTGTGTTTCGGGGCTGAATGCACGATTTCGGGGTACCGAAGTTGCGAAAAAGGTTTCGTAACGAAAACATTCATTCTACTCTATTAGACCCAAAATGATGTTTTGCAGTGGTTGAGAGCATTTCGCAAACCTTCAGCACGTAAAAAGATGCAAAACTTGTGTTTCGGGGCTGAATGCACGATTTCGGGGTACCGAAGTTGCGAAAAAGGTTTCGCAACGAAAACATCCATTCTACTTATTTAGACCCAAAATGATGTTTTGCAGTGGTTGGGAGCATTTCGCAAACCTTCAGCACGTAAAAAGATGCGAAACTTGTGTTTCGGGGCTGAATGCACAATTTCGGGGTACCGAAGTTGCCAAAAAGGTTTCGCAACGAAAACATCTATTCTACTTCTTTAGACCCAAAATGATGTTTTGCAGTGGTTGGGAGCATTTCGCAAACCTTCAACACGTAAAAATATGCGAAACTTTTGTTCCGGTGCCGAATGCACGATTTCGGGGTACCGAAGTTGCGAAAAAGGTTTAGCAACGAAAACATTCATTCTACTTATTTAGACCCAAAATGATGTTTTGCAGTGGTTGAGAGCATTTCGCAAACCTTCGGCACGTAAAAGATGCGAAACTTGTGTTTCAGGCCTGAATGCACTATTTCGGGGTACCGAAGTTGCGAAAAAGGTGTCGCAACGAAAACATCTATTCTACTTCTTTAGACCCAGAATGATGTTTTGCAGTGGTTGGGAGCATTTCGCAAACCTTCGGCACGTAAAAAGATGCGAAACTTGTGTTTCGGGGCTGATTGCACTATTTCGGGGTACCGAAGTTGCGAAAAAGGTTTCGCAACGAAAACATCTATTCTACTTCTTTAGACCCAAAATGATGTTTTGCAGTGGTTGGGAGCATTTCGCAAACCTTCAGCACGTAAAAAGATGCGAAAACTGTGTTTCGGGGCTGAATGCACGATTTCGGGGTACCGAAGTTGCGAAAAAGGTTTCGTAACGAAAACATTCATTCTACTCTATTAGACCCAAAATGATGTTTTGCAGTGGTTGAGAGCATTTCGCAAACCTTCAGCACGTAAAAAGATGCAAAACTTGTGTTTCGGGGCTGAATGCACGATTTCGGGGTACCGAAGTTGCGAAAAAGGTTTCGCAACGAAAACATCCATTCTACTTATTTAGACCCAAAATGATGTTTTGCAGTGGTTGGGAGCATTTCGCAAACCTTCAGCACGTAAAAAGATGCGAAACTTGTGTTTCAGGGCGGGATGCATGATTTCGGGGTACCGAAGTTGCGAAAAAGGTTTCGCAACCAAAACATCTATTCTACTTCTTTAGACCCAAAATGATGTTTTGCAGAGGTTGGGAGCATTTTGCAAACCTTCGGCACGTAAAAAGATGTGAAACTTGTGTTTCAGGGCGGAATGCATGATCTCGAGGTACCGAAGTTGCGAAAAAGGTTTCGCAACAAAAACATCTATTCTACTTCTTTAGACCTAAAATGATGTTTTGCAGTGGTTGGGAGCATTTCGCACACCTTCGGCACGTAAAAAGATGCGAAACTTGTGTTTCAGGGCTGAATGCACGATTTCGGGGTACCGAAGTTGCGAAAAAGGTTTCGTAACGAAAACATTCATTCTACTCTATTAGACCCAAAATGATGTTTTGCAGTGGCTGGGAGCATTTCGGAAACCTTCGGCACGTAAAAAGACGCAAAACTTGTGTTTCGGGCCTGAATGCACTATTCGAGGTACCGTAGTTGCGAATATGGTGTCGCGACGAAATCAGCCATTCTACTCCATTAGACCCAAAATGACGTTTTGCAGTGGTTGGGAGCATTTCGCAAACCTTCGGCACGTAAAAAAATGCGAAACTTGTGTTTCGGGGCTGAATGCACGATTTCGGGGTACCGAAGTTGCGAAAAAGGTTTCGCAACGAAAACATCTATTCTACTTCTTTAGACCCAAAATGATGTTTTGCAGTGGTTGGGAACATTTCGCAAACCTTCGGCACGTAAAAAGATGCGAAACTTGTGTTTCGGGGCTGAATGCACGATTTCGGGGTACCGAAGTTGCGAAAAAGGTTTCGTAACAAAAACATTCATTCTACTCCATTAGACCGAAAATGATGTTTTGCAGTGGTTGGGAGCATTTCGCAAATCTTCAGCACGTAAAAAGATGCGAAACTTGTGTTTCGGGGCTGAATGCACGATTTCGGGGTACCGAAGTTGCCAAAAAGGTTTCGCAACGAAAACATCTATTCTACTTCTTTAGACCCAAAATGATGTTTTGCAGTGGTTGGGAGCATTTCGCAAACCTTCACGTAAAAATATGCGAAACTTGTGTTCTGGGGCCGAATGCACGATTTCGGGGTACCGAAGTTGCGAAAAAGGTTTAGCAACGAAAACATTCATTCTACTTATTTAGACCCAAAATGATGTTTTGCAGTGGTTGAGAGCATTTCGCAAACCTTCGGCACGTAAAAGATGCGAAACTTGTGTTTCAGGACTGAATGCACTATTTCGGGGTACCGAAGTTGCAAAAAAGGTGTCGCAACGAATACATCTATTCTACTTCTTTAGACCCAAAATGATGTTTTGCAGTGGTTGGGAGCATTTCTCAAACCTTCGGCACGTAAAAGGATGCGAAACTTGTGTTTCCTGGCTGAATGAACGATTTCGGGGTACCGAAGTTGCGAAAAAGGTTTCGCAACGAAAACATCTATTCTACTTCTTTAGACCCAAAATGATGTTTTGCAGTGGTTGGGAGCATTTCGCAAACCTTCGACACGTAAAAAGATGTGAAACTTGTGTTTCGGGACTGAATGCACGATTTCGGGGTACCGAAGTTGCGAAAAAGGTTTCATAACGAAAACATTCATTCTACTCCATTAGACCCAAAATGATGTTTTGTAGTGGTTGGGAGCATTTCGCAAACCTTCAGCACGTAAAAAGATGCGAAACTTGTGTTTCGGGGCTGAATGCACGATTTCGGGGTACCGAAGTTGCCAAAAAGGTTTCGCAACGAAAACATCTATTGTACTTCTTTAGACTCAAAATGATGTTTTGCAGTGGTTGGGAGCATTTCGCAAACCTTCAGCACGTAAAAAGATGCGAAAACTGTGTTTCGGGGCTGAATGCACGATTTCGGGGTACCGAAGTTGCGAAAAAGGTTTCGTAACGAAAACATTCATTCTACTCTATTAGACCCAAAATGATGTTTTGCAGTGGTTGAGAGCATTTCGCAAACCTTCAGCACGTAAAAAGATGCAAAACTTGTGTTTCGGGGCTGAATGCACGATTTCGGGGTACCGAACTTGCGAAAAAGGTTTCGCAACGAAAACATCCATTCTACTTATTTAGACCCAAAATGATATTTTGCAGTGGTTGGGAGCATTTCGCAAACCTTCAGCACGTAAAAAGATGCGAAACTTGTGTTTCGGGGCTGAATGCACAATTTCGGGGTACCGAAGTTGCCAAAAAGGTTTCGCAACGAAAACATCTATTCTACTTCTTTAGACCCAAAATGATGTTTTGCAGTGGTTGGGAGCATTTCGCAAACCTTCAACACGTAAAAATATGCGAAACTTTTGTTCCGGTGCCGAATGCACGATTTCGGGGTACCGAAGTTGCGAAAAAGGTTTAGCAACGAAAACATTCATTCTACTTATTTAGACCCAAAATGATGTTTTGCAGTGGTTGAGAGCATTTCGCAAACCTTCGGCACGTAAAAGATGCGAAACTTGTGTTTCAGGCCTGAATGCACTATTTCGGGGTACCGAAGTTGCGAAAAAGGTGTCGCAACGAAAACATCTATTCTACTTCTTTAGACCCAGAATGATGTTTTGCAGTGGTTGGGAGCATTTCGCAAACCTTCGGCACGTAAAAAGATGCGAAACTTGTGTTTCGGGGCTGAATGCACTATTTCGGGGTACCGAAGTTGCGAAAAAGGTTTCGCAACGAAAACATCTATTCTACTTCTTTAGACCCAAAATGATGTTTTGCAGTGGTTGGGAGCATTTCGCAAACCTTCAGCACGTAAAAAGATGCGAAAACTGTGTTTCGGGGCTGAATGCACGATTTCGGGGTACCGAAGTTGCGAAAAAGGTTTCGTAACGAAAACATTCATTCTACTCTATTAGACCCAAAATGATGTTTTGCAGTGGTTGAGAGCATTTCGCAAACCTTCAGCACGTAAAAAGATGCAAAACTTGTGTTTCGGGGCTGAATGCACGATTTCGGGGTACCGAAGTTGCGAAAAAGGTTTCGCAACGAAAACATCCATTCTACTTATTTAGACCCAAAATGATGTTTTGCAGTGGTTGGGAGCATTTCGCAAACCTTCAGCACGTAAAAAGATGCGAAACTTGTGTTTCAGGGCGGGATGCATGATTTCGGGGTACCGAAGTTGCGAAAAAGGTGTCGCAACCAAAACATCTATTCTACTTCTTTAGACCCAAAATGATGTTTTGCAGAGGTTGGGAGCATTTTGCAAACCTTCGACACGTAAAAAGATGTGAAACTTGTGTTTCAGGGCGGAATGCATGATCTCGAGGTACCGAAGTTGCGAAAAAGGTTTCGCAACAAAAACATCTATTCTACTTCTTTAGACCTAAAATGATGTTTTGCAGTGGTTGGGAGCATTTCGCACACCTTCGGCACGTAAAAAGATGCGAAACTTGTGTTTCAGGGCTGAATGCACGATTTCGGGGTACCGAAGTTGCGAAAAAGGTTTCGTAACGAAAACATTCATTCTACTCTATTAGACCCAAAATGATGTTTTGCAGTGGCTGGGAGCATTTCGGAAACCTTCGGCACGTAAAAAGACGCAAAACTTGTGTTTCGGGCCTGAATGCACTATTCGAGGTACCGTAGTTGCGAATATGGTGTCGCGACGAAATCAGCCATTCTACTCCATTAGACCCAAAATGACGTTTTGCAGTGGTTGGGAGCATTTCGCAAACCTTCGGCACGTAAAAAAATGCGAAACTTGTGTTTCGGGGCTGAATGCACGATTTCGGGGTACCGAAGTTGCGAAAAAGGTTTCGCAACGAAAACATCTATTCTACTTCTTTAGACCCAAAATGATGTTTTGCAGTGGTTGGGAACATTTCGCAAACCTTCGGCACGTAAAAAGATGCGAAACTTGTGTTTCGGGGCTGAATGCACGATTTCGGGGTACCGAAGTTGCGAAAAAGGTTTCGTAACAAAAACATTCATTCTACTCCATTAGACCGAAAATGATGTTTTGCAGTGGTTGGGAGCATTTCGCAAATCTTCAGCACGTAAAAAGATGCGAAACTTGTGTTTCGGGGCTGAATGCACGATTTCGGGGTACCGAAGTTGCCAAAAAGGTTTCGCAACGAAAACATCTATTCTACTTCTTTAGACCCAAAATGATGTTTTGCAGTGGTTGGGAGCATTTCGCAAACCTTCACGTAAAAATATGCGAAACTTGTGTTCTGGGGCCGAATGCACGATTTCGGGGTACCGAAGTTGCGAAAAAGGTTTAGCAACGAAAACATTCATTCTACTTATTTAGACCCAAAATGATGTTTTGCAGTGGTTGAGAGCATTTCGCAAACCTTCGGCACGTAAAAGATGCGAAACTTGTGTTTCAGGACTGAATGCACTATTTCGGGGTACCGAAGTTGCAAAAAAGGTGTCGCAACGAATACATCTATTCTACTTCTTTAGACCCAAAATGATGTTTTGCAGTGGTTGGGAGCATTTCTCAAACCTTCGGCACGTAAAAGGATGCGAAACTTGTGTTTCCTGGCTGAATGAACGATTTCGGGGTACCGAAGTTGCGAAAAAGGTTTCGCAACGAAAACATCTATTCTACTTCTTTAGACCCAAAATGATGTTTTGCAGTGGTTGGGAGCATTTCGCAAACCTTCGACACGTAAAAAGATGCGAAACTTGTGTTTCGGGACTGAATGCACGATTTCGGGGTACCGAAGTTGCGAAAAAGGTTTCATAACGAAAACATTCATTCTACTCCATTAGACCCAAAATGATGTTTTGTAGTGGTTGGGAGCATTTCGCAAACCTTCAGCACGTAAAAAGATGCGAAACTTGTGTTTCGGGGCTGAATGCACGATTTCGGGGTACCGAAGTTGCGAAAAAGGTTTCGCAACGAAAACATCTATTCTACTTCTTTAGACCCAAAATGATGTTTTGCAGTGGTTGGGAACATTTCGCAAACCTTCGGCACGTAGAAAGATGCGAAACTTGTGTTTCGGGGCTGAATGCACGATTTCGGGGTACCGAAGTTGCGAAAAAGGTTTCGTAACGAAAACATTCATTCTACTCCATTAGACCCAAAATGATGTTTTGCAGTGGTTGGGAGCATTTCGCAAACCTTCGGCACGTAAAAAAATGCGAAACTTGTGTTTCGGGGCTGAATGCACGATTTCGGGGTACCGAAGTTGCGAAAAAGGTTTCGCAACGAAAACATCTATTCTACTTCTTTAGACCCAAAATGATGTTTTGCAGTGGTTGGGAACATTTCGCAAACCTTCGGCACGTAGAAAGATGCGAAACTTGTGTTTCGGGGCTGAATGCACGATTTCGGGGTACCGAAGTTGCGAAAAAGGTTTCGTAACGAAAACATTCATTCTACTCCATTAGACCCAAAATGATGTTTTGCAGTGGTTGGGAGCATTTCGCAAACCTTCAGCACGTAAAAAGATGCGAAACTTGTGTTTCGGGGCTGAATGCACGATTTCGGGGTACCGATGTTGCGAAAAAGGTTTCGCAACGAAAACTTCTATTCTACTTCTTTAGAGCCAAAATGATGTTTTGCAGTGGTTGGGAGCATTTCGCAAACCTTCGGCACGTAAAAAGATGCGAAACTTGTGTCTCGAGGCTGAATGCACGATTTCGGGGTACCGAAGTTGCGAAAAAGGTTTCGTAACGAAAACATTCATTCTACTCTATTAGACCCAAAATGATGTTTTGCAGTGGTTGGGAGCATTTCGCAAACCTTCAGCACGTAAAAAGATGCGAAACTTGTGTTTCGGGGCTGAATGCACGATTTCGGGGTACCGAAGTTGCCAAAAAGGTTTCGCAACGAAAACATCTATTCTACTTCTTTAGACCCAAAATGATGTTTTGCAGTGGTTGGGAGCTTTTCGCAAACCTTCAGCACGTAAAAATATGCGAAACTTGTGTTCCGGGGCCGAATGCACGATTTCGGGGTACCGAAGTTGCGAAAAAGGTTTAGCAACGAAAACATTCATTCTACTTATTTAGACCCAAAATGATGTTTTGCAGTGGTTGAGAGCATTTCGCAAATCTTCGGCACGTAAAAGATGCGAAACTTGTGTTTCAGGACTGAATGCACTATTTCGGGGTACCGAAGTTGCGAAAAAGTTGTCGCAACGAAAACATATATTCTACATCTTTAGACCCAAAATGATATTTTGCAGTGGTTGGGAGCATTTCGCAAACCTTCGGCACGTAAAAAGATGCGAAACTTGTGTTTTGGGGCTGAATGCACGATTTCGGGGTACCGAAGTTGCGAAAAAGGTTTCGTAACGAAAACATTCATTCTACTCCATTAGACCCAAAATGATGTTTTGCAGTGGTTGGGAGCATTTCGCAAACCTTCGGCACGTAAAAAGATGCGAAACTTGTGTTTCAGGGCGGGATGCATGATTTCGGGGTACCGAAGTTGCGAAAAACGTGTCGCAACGAAAACATCTATTCTACTTCTTTAGACCCAAAATGATGTTTTGCAGTGGTTGGGAGCATTTCGCAAACCTTCGGCACGTAAAAAGATGCGAAACTTGTGTTTCAGGGCTGAATGCACGATTTCGAGGTACCGAAGTTGCGAAAAAGGTTTCGCAACGAAAACATCTATTCTACTTCTTTAGACCCAAAATGATGTTTTGCAGTGGTTGGGAGCATTTCACAAACCTTCGACACGTAAAAAGATGCGAAACTTGTGTTTCGGGGCTGAATGCACGATTTCGGGGTACCGAAGTTGCGAAAAAGGTTTCGTAACGAAAACATTCATTCTACTCTATTAGACCCAAAATGATGTTTTGCAGTGGCTGGGAGCATTTCGGAAACCTTCGGCACGTAAAAAGACGCAAAACTTGTGTTTCGGGCCTGAATGCACTATTCGGGGTACCGAAGTTGCGAATATGGTGTCGCGACGAAATCAGCCATTCTACTCCATTAGACCCAAAATGATGTTTTGCAGTGGTTGGGAGCATTTCGCAAACCTTCGGCACGTAAAAAAATGCGAAACTTGTGTTTCGGGGCTGAATGCACGATTTCGGGGTACCGAAGTTGCGAAAAAGGTTTCGCAACGAAAACATCTATTCTACTTCTTTAGACCCAAAATGATGTTTTGCAGTGGTTGGGAACATTTCGCAAACCTTCGGCACGTAAAAAGATGCGAAACTTGTGTTTCGGGGCTGAATGCACGATTTCGGGGTACCGAAGTTGCGAAAAAGGTTTCGTAACGAAAACATTCATTCTACTCCATTAGACCCAAAATGATGTTTTGCAGTGGTTGGGAGCATTTCGCAAACCTTCAGCACGTAAAAAGATGCGAAACTTGTGTTTCGGGGCTGAATGCACGATTTCGGGGTACCGAAGTTGCGAAAAAGGTTTCGCAACGAAAACTTCTATTCTACTTCTATAGAGCCAAAATGATGTTTTGCAGTGGTTGGGAGCATTTCGCAAACCTTCGGCACGTAAAAAGATGCGAAACTTGTGTCTCGGGGCTGAATGCACGATTTCGGGGTACCGAAGTTGCGAAAAAGGTTTCGCAACGAAAACATCTATTCTACTTCTTTAGACCCAAAATGATGTTTTGCAGTGGTTGGGAGCATTTCGCAAACCTTCAGCACGTAAAAAGATGCGAAAACTGTGTTTCGGGGCTGAATGCACGATTTCGGGGTACCGAAGTTGCGAAAAAGGTTTCGTAACGAAAACATTCATTCTACTCCATTAGACCCAAAATGATGTTTTACAGTGGTTGGGAGCATTTCGCAAACCTTCAGCACGTAAAAAGATGCGAAACTTGTGTTTCGGGGCTGAATGCACGATTTCGGGGTACCGAAGTTGCGAAAAAGGTTTCGCAACGAAAACTTCTATTCTACTTCTTTAGAGCCAAAATGATGTTTTGCAGTGGTTGGGAGCATTTCGCAAACCTTCGGCACGTAAAAAGATGCGAAACTTGTGTCTCGGGGTTGAATGCACGATTTCGGGGTACCGAAGTTGCAAAAAAGGTTTCGCAACGAAAACATCTATTCTACTTCTTTAGACCCAAAATGATGTTTTGCAGTGGTTGGGAACATTTCGCAAACCTTCGGCACGTAAAAAGATGCGAAACTTGTGTTTCGGGGCTGAATGCACGATTTCGGGGTACCGAAGTTGCGAAAAAGGTTTCGCAACGAAAACATCTATTCTACTTCTTTAGACCCAAAATGATGTTTTGCAGTGGTTGGGAGCATTTCGCAAACCTTCAGCACGTAAAAAGATGCGAAAACTGTGTTTCGGGGCTGAATGCACGATTTCGGGGTACCGAAGTTGCGAAAAAGGTTTCGTAACGAAAACATTCATTCTACTCCATTAGACCCAAAATGATGTTTTGCAGTGGTTGGGAGCATTTCGCAAACCTTCAGCACGTAAAAAGATGCGAAACTTGTGTTTCAGGGCGGGATGCATGATTTCGGGGTACCGAAGTTGCGAAAAAGGTGTCGCAACGAAAACATCTATTCTTCTTCTTTAGTCCCAAAATGATGTTTTCAGTGGTTGGGAGCATTTTGCAAACCTTCGGCACGTAAAAAGATGCGAAAATTGTGTTTCAGGGCGGAATGCATGATTTCGAGGTACCGAAGTTGCGAAAAAGGTGTCGCAACAAAAACATCTATTCTACTTCTTTAGACCCAAAATGATTTTTGCAGTGGTTGGGAGCATTTCGCAAACCTTCGGCACGTAAAAAGATGCGAAACTTGTGTTTCGGGGCTGAATGCACGATTTCGGGGTACCGAAGTTGCGAAAAAGGTTTCGTAACGAAAACATTCATTCTACTCTCTTAGACCCAAAATGATGTTTTGCAGTGGCTGGGAGCATTTCGGAAACCTTCGGCACGTAAAAAGACGCAAAACTTGTGTTTCGGGCCTGAATGCACTATTCGAGGTACCGAAGTTGCGAATATGGTGTCGCGACGAAATCAGCCATTCTACTCCATTAGACCCAAAATGACGTTTTGCAGTGGTTGGGAGCATTTCGCAAACCTTCGGCACGTAAAAAAATGCGAAACTTGTGTTTCGGGGCTGAATGCACGATTTCGGGGTACCGAAGTTGCGAAAAAGGTTTCGCAACGAAAACATCTATTCTACTTCTTTAGACCCAAAATGATGTTTTGCAGTGGTTGGGAACATTTCGCAAACCTTCGGCACGTAAAAAGATGTGAAACTTGTGTTTCGGGGCTGAATGCACGATTTCGGGGTACCGAAGTTGCGAAAAAGGTTTCGTAACGAAAACATTCATTCTACTCCATTAGACCCAAAATGATGTTTTGCAGTGGTTGGGAGCATTTCGCAAACCTTCGGCACGTAAAAAGATGCGAAACTTGTGTCTCGGGGCTGAATGCACGATTTCGGGGTACCGAAGTTGCGAAAAAGGTTTCGTAACGAAAACATTCATTCTACTCCATTAGACCCAAAATGATGTTTTGCAGTGGTTGGGAGCATTTCGCAAACCTTCAGCACGTAAAAAGATGCGAAACTTGTGTTTCGGGGCTGAATGCACGATTTCGGGGTACCGAAGTTGCCAAAAAGGTTTCGCAACGAAAACATCTATTCTACTTCTTTAGACCCAAAATGATGTTTTGCAGTGGTTGGGAGCATTTCGCAAACCTTCAGCACGTAAAAATATGCGAAACTTGTGTTCTGGGGCCGAATGCACGAATTCGGGGTACCGAAGTTGCGAAAAAGGTTTAGCAACGAAAACATTCATTCTACTTATTTAGACCCAAAATGATGTTTTGCAGTCGTTGAGAGCATTTCGCAAACCTTCGGCACGTAAAAGATGCGAAACTTGTGTTTCAAGACTGAATGCACTATTTCGGGGTACCGAAGTTGCGAAAAAGGTGTCGCAACGAATACATCTATTCTACTTCTTTAGACCCAAAATGATTTTTTGCAGTGGTTGGGAGCATTTCGCAAACCTTCGGCACGTAAAAGGATGCGAAACTTGTGTTTCGGGGCTGAATGAACGATTTCGGGGTACAGAAGTTGCGAAAAAGGTTTCGCAACGAAAACATCTATTCTACTTCTTTAGACCCTAATTAAGTTTTGCAGTGGTTGGGAGCATTTCGCAAACCTTCGACACGTAAAAAGATGCGAAACTTGTGTTTCGGGACTGAATGCACGATTTCGGGGTACCGAAGTTGCGAAAAAGGTTTCATAACGAAAACATTCATTCTACTCCATTAGACCCAAAATGATGTTTTGTAGTGGTTGGGAGCATTTCGCAAACCTTCGGCACGTAAAAAGATGCGAAACTTGTGTTTCAGGGCTGAATGCACGATTTCGAGGTACCGAAGTTGCGAAAAAGGTTTCGCAACGAAAACATCTATTCTACTTCTTTAGACCCAAAATGATGTTTTGCAGTGGTTGGGAGCATTTCACAAACCTTCGACACGTAAAAACATGCGAAACTTGTGTTTCGGGGCTGAATGCACGATTTCGGGGTACCGAAGTTGCGAAAAAGGTTTCGTAACGAAAACATTCATTCTACTCTATTAGACCCAAAATGATGTTTTGCAGTGGCTGGGAGCATTTCGGAAACCTTCGGCACGTAAAAAGATGCAAAACTTGTGTTTCGGGCCTGAATGCACTATTCGGGGTACCGAAGTTGCGAATATGGTGTCGCGACGAAATCAGCCATTCTACTCCATTAGACCCAAAATGACGTTTTGCAGTGGTTGGGAGCATTTCGCAAACCTTCGGCACGTAAAAAAATGCGAAACTTGTGTTTCGGGGCTGAATGCACGATTTCGAGGTACCGAAGTTGCGAAAAAGGTTTCGCAACGAAAACATCTATTCTACTTCTTTAGACCCAAAATGATGTTTTGCAGTGGTTGGGAACATTTCGCAAACCTTCGGCACGTAAAAAGATGCGAAACTTGTGTTTCGGGGCTGAATGCACGATTTCGGGGTACCGAAGTTGCGAAAAAGGTTTCGTAACGAAAACATTCATTCTACTCTCTTAGACCCAAAATGATGTTTTGCAGTGGCTGGGAGCATTTCGGAAACCTTCGGCACGTAAAAAGACGCAAAACTTGTGTTTCGGGCCTGAATGCACTATTCGAGGTACCGAAGTTGCGAATATGGTGTCGCGACGAAATCAGCCATTCTACTCCATTAGACCCAAAATGACGTTTTGCAGTGGTTGGGAGCATTTCGCAAACCTTCGGCACGTAAAAAAATGCGAAACTTGTGTTTCGGGGCTGAATGCACGATTTCGGGGTACCGAAGTTGCGAAAAAGGTTTCGCAACGAAAACATCTATTCTACTTCTTTAGACCCAAAATGATGTTTTGCAGTGGTTGGGAACATTTCGCAAACCTTCGGCACGTAAAAAGATGTGAAACTTGTGTTTCGGGGCTGAATGCACGATTTCGGGGTACCGAAGTTGCGAAAAAGGTTTCGTAACGAAAACATTCATTCTACTCCATTAGACCCAAAATGATGTTTTGCAGTGGTTGGGAGCATTTCGCAAACCTTCGGCACGTAAAAAGATGCGAAACTTGTGTCTCGGGGCTGAATGCACGATTTCGGGGTACCGAAGTTGCGAAAAAGGTTTCGTAACGAAAACATTCATTCTACTCCATTAGACCCAAAATGATGTTTTGCAGTGGTTGGGAGCATTTCGCAAACCTTCAGCACGTAAAAAGATGCGAAACTTGTGTTTCGGGGCTGAATGCACGATTTCGGGGTACCGAAGTTGCCAAAAAGGTTTCGCAACGAAAACATCTATTCTACTTCTTTAGACCCAAAATGATGTTTTGCAGTGGTTGGGAGCATTTCGCAAACCTTCAGCACGTAAAAATATGCGAAACTTGTGTTCTGGGGCCGAATGCACGAATTCGGGGTACCGAAGTTGCGAAAAAGGTTTAGCAACGAAAACATTCATTCTACTTATTTAGACCCAAAATGATGTTTTGCAGTCGTTGAGAGCATTTCGCAAACCTTCGGCACGTAAAAGATGCGAAACTTGTGTTTCAAGACTGAATGCACTATTTCGGGGTACCGAAGTTGCGAAAAAGGTGTCGCAACGAATACATCTATTCTACTTCTTTAGACCCAAAATGATTTTTTGCAGTGGTTGGGAGCATTTCGCAAACCTTCGGCACGTAAAAGGATGCGAAACTTGTGTTTCGGGGCTGAATGAACGATTTCGGGGTACAGAAGTTGCGAAAAAGGTTTCGCAACGAAAACATCTATTCTACTTCTTTAGACCCTAATTAAGTTTTGCAGTGGTTGGGAGCATTTCGCAAACCTTCGACACGTAAAAAGATGCGAAACTTGTGTTTCGGGACTGAATGCACGATTTCGGGGTACCGAAGTTGCGAAAAAGGTTTCATAACGAAAACATTCATTCTACTCCATTAGACCCAAAATGATGTTTTGTAGTGGTTGGGAGCATTTCGCAAACCTTCGGCACGTAAAAAGATGCGAAACTTGTGTTTCAGGGCTGAATGCACGATTTCGAGGTACCGAAGTTGCGAAAAAGGTTTCGCAACGAAAACATCTATTCTACTTCTTTAGACCCAAAATGATGTTTTGCAGTGGTTGGGAGCATTTCACAAACCTTCGACACGTAAAAACATGCGAAACTTGTGTTTCGGGGCTGAATGCACGATTTCGGGGTACCGAAGTTGCGAAAAAGGTTTCGTAACGAAAACATTCATTCTACTCTATTAGACCCAAAATGATGTTTTGCAGTGGCTGGGAGCATTTCGGAAACCTTCGGCACGTAAAAAGATGCAAAACTTGTGTTTCGGGCCTGAATGCACTATTCGGGGTACCGAAGTTGCGAATATGGTGTCGCGACGAAATCAGCCATTCTACTCCATTAGACCCAAAATGACGTTTTGCAGTGGTTGGGAGCATTTCGCAAACCTTCGGCACGTAAAAAAATGCGAAACTTGTGTTTCGGGGCTGAATGCACGATTTCGAGGTACCGAAGTTGCGAAAAAGGTTTCGCAACGAAAACATCTATTCTACTTCTTTAGACCCAAAATGATGTTTTGCAGTGGTTGGGAACATTTCGCAAACCTTCGGCACGTAAAAAGATGCGAAACTTGTGTTTCGGGGCTGAATGCACGATTTCGGGGTACCGAAGTTGCGAAAAAGGTTTCGTAACGAAAACATTCATTCTACTCTCTTAGACCCAAAATGATGTTTTGCAGTGGCTGGGAGCATTTCGGAAACCTTCGGCACGTAAAAAGACGCAAAACTTGTGTTTCGGGCCTGAATGCACTATTCGAGGTACCGAAGTTGCGAATATGGTGTCGCGACGAAATCAGCCATTCTACTCCATTAGACCCAAAATGACGTTTTGCAGTGGTTGGGAGCATTTCGCAAACCTTCGGCACGTAAAAAAATGCGAAACTTGTGTTTCGGGGCTGAATGCACGATTTCGGGGTACCGAAGTTGCGAAAAAGGTTTCGCAACGAAAACATCTATTCTACTTCTTTAGACCCAAAATGATGTTTTGCAGTGGTTGGGAACATTTCGCAAACCTTCGGCACGTAAAAAGATGTGAAACTTGTGTTTCGGGGCTGAATGCACGATTTCGGGGTACCGAAGTTGCGAAAAAGGTTTCGTAACGAAAACATTCATTCTACTCCATTAGACCCAAAATGATGTTTTGCAGTGGTTGGGAGCATTTCGCAAACCTTCGGCACGTAAAAAGATGCGAAACTTGTGTCTCGGGGCTGAATGCACGATTTCGGGGTACCGAAGTTGCGAAAAAGGTTTCGTAACGAAAACATTCATTCTACTCCATTAGACCCAAAATGATGTTTTGCAGTGGTTGGGAGCATTTCGCAAACCTTCAGCACGTAAAAAGATGCGAAACTTGTGTTTCGGGGCTGAATGCACGATTTCGGGGTACCGAAGTTGCCAAAAAGGTTTCGCAACGAAAACATCTATTCTACTTCTTTAGACCCAAAATGATGTTTTGCAGTGGTTGGGAGCATTTCGCAAACCTTCAGCACGTAAAAATATGCGAAACTTGTGTTCTGGGGCCGAATGCACGAATTCGGGGTACCGAAGTTGCGAAAAAGGTTTAGCAACGAAAACATTCATTCTACTTATTTAGACCCAAAATGATGTTTTGCAGTCGTTGAGAGCATTTCGCAAACCTTCGGCACGTAAAAGATGCGAAACTTGTGTTTCAAGACTGAATGCACTATTTCGGGGTACCGAAGTTGCGAAAAAGGTGTCGCAACGAATACATCTATTCTACTTCTTTAGACCCAAAATGATTTTTTGCAGTGGTTGGGAGCATTTCGCAAACCTTCGGCACGTAAAAGGATGCGAAACTTGTGTTTCGGGGCTGAATGAACGATTTCGGGGTACAGAAGTTGCGAAAAAGGTTTCGCAACGAAAACATCTATTCTACTTCTTTAGACCCAAAATGATGTTTTGCAGTGGTTGGGAGCATTTCGCAAACCTTCGACACGTAAAAAGATGCGAAACTTGTGTTTCGGGACTGAATGCACGATTTCGGGGTACCGAAGTTGCGAAAAAGGTTTCATAACGAAAACATTCATTCTACTCCATTAGACCCAAAATGATGTTTTGTAGTGGTTGGGAGCATTTCGCAAACCTTCGGCACGTAAAAAGATGCGAAACTTGTGTTTCAGGGCTGAATGCACGATTTCGAGGTACCGAAGTTGCGAAAAAGGTTTCGCAACGAAAACATCTATTCTACTTCTTTAGACCCAAAATGATGTTTTGCAGTGGTTGGGAGCATTTCACAAACCTTCGACACGTAAAAACATGCGAAACTTGTGTTTCGGGGCTGAATGCACGATTTCGGGGTACCGAAGTTGCGAAAAAGGTTTCGTAACGAAAACATTCATTCTACTCTATTAGACCCAAAATGATGTTTTGCAGTGGCTGGGAGCATTTCGGAAACCTTCGGCACGTAAAAAGATGCAAAACTTGTGTTTCGGGCCTGAATGCACTATTCGGGGTACCGAAGTTGCGAATATGGTGTCGCGACGAAATCAGCCATTCTACTCCATTAGACCCAAAATGACGTTTTGCAGTGGTTGGGAGCATTTCGCAAACCTTCGGCACGTAAAAAAATGCGAAACTTGTGTTTCGGGGCTGAATGCACGATTTCGGGGTACCGAAGTTGCGAAAAAGGTTTCGCAACGAAAACATCTATTCTACTTCTTTAGACCCAAAATGATGTTTTGCAGTGGTTGGGAACATTTCGCAAACCTTCGGCACGTAAAAAGATGCGAAACTTGTGTTTCGGGGCTGAATGCACGATTTCGGGGTACCGAAGTTGCGAAAAAGGTTTCGTAACGAAAACATTCATTCTACTCCATTAGACCCAAAATGATGTTTTGCAGTGGTTGGGAGCATTTCGCAAATCTTCAGCACGTAAAAAGATGCGAAACTTGTGTTTCGGGGCTGAATGCACGATTTCGGGGTACCGAAGTTGCGAAAAAGGTTTCGCAACGAAAACTTCTATTCTACTTCTTTAGAGCCAAAATGATGTTTTGCAGTGGTTGGGAGCATTTCGCAAACCTTCGGCACGTAAAAAGATGCGAAACTTGTGTCTCGGGGCTGAATGCACGATTTCGGGGTACCGAAGTTGCGAAAAAGGTTTCGTAACGAAAACATTCATTCTACTCCATTAGACCCAAAATGATGTTTTGCAGTGGTTGGGAGCATTTCGCAAACCTTCAGCTCGTAAAAAGATGTGAAACTTGTGTTTCGGGGCTGAATGCACGATTTCGGGGTACCGAAGTTGCCAAAAAGGTTTCGCAACGAAAACATCTATTCTACTTCTTTAGACCCAAAATGATGTTTTGCAGTGGTTGGGAGCTTTTCGCAAACCTTAAGCACGTAAAAATATGCGAAACTTGTGTTCCGGGGCCGAATGCACGATTTCGGGGTACCGAAGTTGCGAAAAAGGTTTAGCAACGAAAACATTCATTGTACTTATTTAGACCCAAAATGATGTTTTGCAGTGGTTGAGAGCATTTCGCAAACCTTCGGCACGTAAAAGATGCGAAACTTGTGTTTCAGGACTGAATGCACTATTTCGGGGTACCGAAGTTGCGAAAAAGGTGTCGCAACGAAAACATCTATTCTACTTCTTTAGACCCAAAATGATGTTTTGCAGTGGTTGGGAGCATTTCGCAAACCTTCGGCACGTAAAAAGATGCGAAACTTGTGTTTCGGGGCTGAATGCACGATTTCGGGGTACCGAAGTTGCGAAAAAGGTTTCGCAACGAAAACATCTATTCTACTTCTTTAGACCCAAAATGATGTTTTGCAGTGGTTGGGAGCATTTCGCAAACCTTCAGCACGTAAAAAAATGCGAAACTTGTGTTTCGGGGCTGAATGCACGATTTCGGGGTACCGAAGTTGCGAAAAAGGTTTCGTAACGAAAACATTCATTCTACTCCATTAGACCCAAAATGATGTTTTGCAGTGGTTGGGAGCATTTCGCAAACCTTCAGCACGTAAAAAGATGCGAAACTTGTGTTTCAGGGCGGGATGCAAGATTTCGGGGTACCGAAGTTGCGAAAAACGTGTCGCAACGAAAACATCTATTCTACTTCTTTAGACCCAAAATGATGTTTTGCAGTGGTTGGGAGCATTTCGCAAACCTTCGGCACGTAAAAAGATGCGAAACTTGTGTTTCAGGGCTGAATGCACGATTTCGAGGTACCGAAGTTGCGAAAAAGGTTTCGCAACGAAAACATCTATTCTACTTCTTTAGACCGAAAATGATGTTTTGCAGTGGTTGGGAGCATTTCACAAACCTTCGACACGTAAAAACATGCGAAACTTGTGTTTCGGGGCTGAATGCACGATTTCGGGGTACCGAAGTTGCGAAAAAGGTTTCGTAACGAAAACATTCATTCTACTCTATTAGACCCAAAATGATGTTTTGCAGTGGCTGGGAGCATTTCGGAAACCTTCGGCACGTAAAAAGACGCAAAACTTGTGTTTCGGGCCTGAATGCACTATTCGAGGTACCGAAGTTGCGAATATGGTGTCGCGACGAAATCAGCCATTCTACTCCATTAGACCCAAAATGACGTTTTGCAGTGGTTGGGAGCATTTCGCAAACCTTCGGCACGTAAAAAAATGCGAAACTTGTGTTTCGGGGCTGAATGCACGATTTCGGGGTACCGAAGTTGCGAAAAAGGTTTCGCAACGAAAACATCTATTCTACTTCTTTAGACCCAAAATGATGTTTTGCAGTGGTTGGGAACATTTCGCAAACCTTCGGCACGTAGAAAGATGCGAAACTTGTGTTTCGGGGCTGAATGCACGATTTCGGGGTACCGAAGTTGCGAAAAAGGTTTCGTAACGAAAACATTCATTCTACTCCATTAGACCCAAAATGATGTTTTGCAGTGGTTGGGAGCATTTCGCAAATCTTCAGCACGTAAAAAGATGCGAAACTTGTGTTTCGGGGCTGAATGCACGATTTCGGGGTACCGAAGTTGCGAAAAAGGTTTCGCAACGAAAACTTCTATTCTACTTCTTTAGAGCCAAAATGATGTTTTGCAGTGGTTGGGAGCATTTCGCAAACCTTCGGCACGTAAAAAGATGCGAAACTTGTGTCTCGGGGCTGAATGCACGATTTCGGGGTACCGAAGTTGCGAAAAAGGTTTCGTAACGAAAACATTCATTCTACTCCATTAGACCCAAAATGATGTTTTGCAGTGGTTGGGAGCATTTCGCAAACCTTCAGCTCGTAAAAAGATGCGAAACTTGTGTTTCGGGGCTGAATGCACGATTTCGGGGTACCGAAGTTGGCAAAAAGGTTTCGCAACGAAAACATCTATTCTACTTCTTTAGACCCAAAATGATGTTTTGCAGTGGTTGGGAGCTTTTCGCAAACCTTAAGCACGTAAAAATATGCGAAACTTGTGTTCCGGGGCCGAATGCACGATTTCGGGGTACCGAAGTTGCGAAAAAGGTTTAGCAACGAAAACATTCATTGTACTTATTTAGACCCAAAATGATGTTTTGCAGTGGTTGAGAGCATTTCGCAAACCTTCGGCACGTAAAAGATGCGAAACTTGTGTTTCAGGACTGAATGCACTATTTCGGGGTACCGAAGTTGCGAAAAAGGTGTCGCAACGAAAACATCTATTCTACTTCTTTAGACCCAAAATGATGTTTTGCAGTGGTTGGGAGCATTTCGCAAACCTTCGGCACGTAAAAAGATGCGAAACTTGTGTTTCGGGGCTGAATGCACGATTTCGGGGTACCGAAGTTGCGAAAAAGGTTTCGTAACGAAAACATTCATTCTACTCTATTAGACCCAAAATGATGTTTTGCAGTGGCTGGGAGCATTTCGGAAACCTTCGGCACGTAAAAAGACGCAAAACTTGTGTTTCGGGCCTGAATGCACTATTCGGGGTACCGAAGTTGCGAATATGGTGTCGCGACGAAATCAGCCATTCTACTCCATTAGACCCAAAATGACGTTTTGCAGTGGTTGGGAGCATTTCGCAAACCTTCGGCACGTAAAAAAATGCGAAACTTGTGTTTCGGGGCTGAATGCACGATTTCGGGGTACCGAAGTTGCGAAAAAGGTTTCGCAACGAAAACATCTATTCTACTTCTTTAGACCCAAAATGATGTTTTGCAGTGGTTGGGAGCATTTCGCAAACCTTCAGCACGTAAAAAAATGCGAAACTTGTGTTTCGGGGCTGAATGCACGATTTCGGGGTACCGAAGTTGCGAAAAAGGTTTCGTAACGAAAACATTCATTCTACTCCATTAGACCCAAAATGATGTTTTGCAGTGGTTGGGAGCATTTCGCAAACCTTCAGCACGTAAAAAGATGCGAAACTTGTGTTTCGGGGCAGAATGCACGATTTCGGGGTACCGAAGTTGCGAAAAAGGTTTCGCAACGAAAACATCTATTCTACTTCTCTAGACCCAAAATGATGTTTTGCAGTGGTTGGGAGCATTTCGCAAACCTTCGGCACGTAAAAAGATGCGAAAACTGTGTTTCGGGGCTGAATGCACGATTTCGGGGTACCGAAGTTGCGAAAAAGGTTTCGTAACGAAAACATTCATTCTACTCCATTAGACCCAAAATGATGTTTTGCAGTGGTTGGGAGCATTTCGCAAACCTTCAGCACGTAAAAAGATGCGAAACTTGTGTTTCAGGGCGGGATGCAAGATTTCGGGGTACCGAAGTTGCGAAAAACGTGTCGCAACGAAAACATCTATTCTACTTCTTTAGACCCAAAATGATGTTTTGCAGTGGTTGGGAGCATTTCGCAAACCTTCGGCACGTAAAAAGATGCGAAACTTGTGTTTCAGGGCTGAATGCACGATTTCGAGGTACCGAAGTTGCGAAAAAGGTTTCGCAACGAAAACATCTATTCTACTTCTTTAGACCCAAAATGATGTTTTGCAGTGGTTGGGAGCATTTCGCAAACCTTCGGCACGTAAAAAGATGCGAAACTTGTGTTTCAGGGCTGAATGCACGATTTCGAGGTACCGAAGTTGCGAAAAAGGTTTCGCAACGAAAACATCTATTCTACTTCTTTAGACCCAAAATGATGTTTTGCAGTGGTTGGGAGCATTTCACAAACCTTCGACACGTAAAAACATGCGAAACTTGTGTTTCGGGGCTGAATGCACGATTTCGGGGTACCGAAGTTGCGAAAAAGGTTTCGTAACGAAAACATTCATTCTACTCTATTAGACCCAAAATGATGTTTTGCAGTGGTTGGGAACATTTCGCAAACCTTCGGCACGTAAAAAGATGCGAAACTTGTGTTTCGGGGCTGAATGCACGATTTCGGGGTACCGAAGTTGCGAAAAAGGTTTCGTAACGAAAACATTCATTCTACTCCATTAGACCCAAAATGATGTTTTGCAGTGGTTGGGAGCATTTCGCAAATCTTCAGCACGTAAAAAGATGCGAAACTTGTGTTTCGGGGCTGAATGCACGATTTCGGGGTACCGAAGTTGCGAAAAAGGTTTCGTAACGAAAACATTCATTCTACTCTATTAGACCCAAAATGATGTTTTGCAGTGGCTGGGAGCATTTCAGAAACCTTCGGCACGTAAAAAGACGCAAAACATGTGTTTCGGGCCTGAATGCACTATTCGGGGTACCGAAGTTGCGAATATGGTGTCGCGACGAAATCAGCCATTCTACTCAATTAGACCCAAAATGACGTTTTGCAGTGGTTGGGAGCATTTCGCAAACCTTCGGCACGTAAAAAAATGCGAAACTTGTGTTTCGGGGCTGAATGCACGATTTCGGGGTACCGAAGTTGCGAAAAAGGTTTCGCAACGAAAACATCTATTCTACTTCTTTAGACCCAAAATGATGTTTTGCAGTGGTTGGGAACATTTCGCAAACCTTCGGCACGTAAAAAGATGCGAAACTTGTGTTTCGGGGCTGAATGCACGATTTCGGGGTACCGAAGTTGCGAAAAAGGTTTCGTAACGAAAACATTCATTCTACTCCATTAGACCCAAAATGATGTTTTGCAGTGGTTGGGAGCATTTCGCAAATCTTCAGCACGTAAAAAGATGCGAAACTTGTGTTTCGGGGCTGAATGCACGATTTCGGGGTACCGAAGTTGCGAAAAAGGTTTCGCAACGAAAACTTCTATTCTACTTCTTTAGAGCCAAAATGATGTTTTGCAGTGGTTGGGAGCATTTCGCAAACCTTCGGCACGTAAAAAGATGCGAAACTTGTGTCTCGGGGCTGAATGCACGATTTCGGGGTACCGAAGTTGCGAAAAAGGTTTCGTAACGAAAACATTCATTCTACTCCATTAGACCCAAAATGATGTTTTGCAGTGGTTGGGAGCATTTCGCAAACCTTCAGCTCGTAAAAAGATGCGAAACTTGTGTTTCGGGGCTGAATGCACGATTTCGGGGTACCGAAGTTGCGAAAAAGGTGTCGCAACGAAAACATCTATTCTACTTCTTTAGACCCAAAATGATGTTTTGCAGTGGTTGGGAGCATTTCGCAAACCTTCGGCACGTAAAAAGATGCGAAACTTGTGTTTCAGGGCTGAATGCACGATTTCGAGGTACCGAAGTTGCGAAAAAGGTTTCGCAACGAAAACATCTATTCTACTTCTTTAGACCCAAAATGATGTTTTGCAGTGGTTGGGAGCATTTCACAAACCTTCGACACGTAAAAACATGCGAAACTTGTGTTTCGGGGCTGAATGCACGATTTCGGGGTACCGAAGTTGCGAAAAAGGTTTCGTAACGAAAACATTCATTCTACTCTATTAGACCCAAAATGATGTTTTGCAGTGGCTGGGAGCATTTCGGAAACCTTCGGCACGTAAAAAGACGCAAAACTTGTGTTTCGGGCCTGAATGCACTATTCGGGGTACCGAAGTTGCGAATATGGTGTCGCGACGAAATCAGCCATTCTACTCCATTAGACCCAAAATGACGTTTTGCAGTGGTTGGGAGCATTTCGCAAACCTTCGGCACGTAAAAAAATGCGAAACTTGTGTTTCGGGGCTGAATGCACGATTTCGGGGTACCGAAGTTGCGAAAAAGGTTTCGCAACGAAAACATCTATTCTACTTCTTTAGACCCAAAATGATGTTTTGCAGTGGTTGGGAACATTTCGCAAACCTTCGGCACGTAAAAAGATGCGAAACTTGTGTTTCGGGGCTGAATGCACGATTTCGGGGTACCGAAGTTGCGAAAAAGGTTTCATAACGAAAACATTCATTCTACTCCATTAGACCCAAAATGATGTTTTGCAGTGGTTGGGAGCATTTCGCAAATCTTCAGCACGTAAAAAGATGCGAAACTTGTGTTTCGGGGCTGAATGCACGATTTCGGGGTACCGAAGTTGCGAAAAAGGTTTCGCAACGAAAACTTCTATTCTACTTCTTTAGAGCCAAAATGATGTTTTGCAGTGGTTGGGAGCATTTCGCAAACCTTCGGCACGTAAAAAGATGCGAAACATGTGTTTCAGGACTGAATGCACTATTTCGGGGTACCGAAGTTGCGAAAAAGGTGTCGCAACGAAAACATCTATTCTACTTCTTTAGACCCAAAATGATGTTTTGCAGTGGTTGGGAGCATTTCGCAAACCTTCGGTACGTAAAAAGATGCGAAACTTGTGTTTCGGGGCTGAATGCACGATTTCGGGGTACCGAAGTTGCGAAAAAGGTTTCGCAACGAAAACATCTATTCTACTTCTTTAGACCCAAAATGATGTTTTGCAGTGGTTGGGAGCATTTCGCAAACCTTCAGCACGTAAAAAAATGCGAAACTTGTGTTTCGGGGCTGAATGCACGATTTCGGGGTACCGAAGTTGCGAAAAAGGTTTCGTAACGAAAACATTCATTCTACTCCATTAGACCAAAAATGATGTTTTGCAGTGGTTGGGAGCATTTCGCAAACCTTCAGCACGTAAAAAGATGCGAAACTTGTGTTTCGGGGCTGAACGCACGATTTCGGGGTACCGAAGTTGCGAAAATGGTTTCGCAACGAAAACTTCTATTCTACTTCTTTAGAGCCAAAATGATGTTTTGCAGTGGTTGGGAGCATTTCTCAAACCTTCGGCACGTAAAAAGATGCGAAACTTGTGTCTCGGGGCTGAATGCACGATTTCGGGGTACCGAAGTTGCGAAAAAGGTTTCGTAACGAAAACATTCATTCTACTCCATTAGACCCAAAATGATGTTTTGCAGTGGTTGGGAGCATTTCGCAAACCTTCAGCACGTAAAAAGATGCGAAACTTGTGTTTCGGGGCTGAATGCACGATTTCGGGGTACCGAAGTTGCGAAAAAGGTTTCGCAACGAAAACATCTATTCTACTTCTTTAGACCCAAAATGATGTTTTGCAGTGGTTGGGAGCATTTCGCAGACCTTCGGCACGTAAAAAGATGCGAAAACTGTGTTTCGGGGCTGAATGCACGATTTCGGGGTACCGAAGTTGCGAAAAAGGTTTCGTAACGAAAACATTCATTCTACTCCATTAGACCCAAAATGATGTTTTGCAGTGGTTGGGAGCATTTCGCAAACCTTCAGCACGTAAAAAGATGCGAAACTTGTGTTTCAGGGCGGGATGCATGATTTCGGGGTACCGAAGTTGCGAAAAACGTGTCGCAACGAAAACATCTATTCTACTTCTTTAGACCCAAAATGATGTTTTGCAGTGGTTGGGAGCATTTCGCAAACCTTCAGCACGTAAAAAGATGCGAAACTTGTGTTTCAGGGCTGAATGCACGATTTCGAGGTACCGAAGTTGCGAAAAAGGTTTCGCAACGAAAACATCTATTCTACTTCTTTAGACCCAAAATGATGTTTTGCAGTGGTTGGGAGCATTTCACAAACCTTCGACACGTAAAAAGATGCGAAACTTGTGTTTCGGGGCTGAATGCACGATTTCGGGGTACCGAAGTTGCGAAAAAGGTTTCGTAACGAAAACATTCATTCTACTCTATTAGACCCAAAATGATGTTTTGCAGTGGCTGGGAGCATTTCGGAAACCTTCGGCACGTAAAAAGACGCAAAACTTGTGTTTCGGGCCTGAATGCACTATTCGGGGTACCGAAGTTGCGAATATGGTGTCGCGACGAAATCAGCCATTCTACTCCATTAGACCCAAAATGACGTTTTGCAGTGGTTGGGAGCATTTCGCAAACCTTCGGCACGTAAAAAAATGCGAAACTTGTGTTTCGGGGCTGAATGCACGATTTCGGGGTACCGAAGTTGCGAAAAAGGTTTCGCAACGAAAACATCTATTCTACTTCTTTAGACCCAAAATGATGTTTTGCAGTGGTTGGGAGCATTTCACAAACCTTCGACACGTAAAAACATGCGAAACTTGTGTTTCGGGGCTGAATGCACGATTTCGGGGTACCGAAGTTGCGAAAAAGGTTTCGTAACGAAAACATTCATTCTACTCTATTAGACCCAAAATGATGTTTTGCAGTGGCTGGGAGCATTTCGGAAACCTTCGGCACGTAAAAAGACGCAAAACTTGTGTTTCGGGCCTGAATGCACTATTCGGGGTACCGAAGTTGCGAATATGGTGTCGCGACGAAATCAGCCATTCTACTCCATTAGACCCAAAATGACGTTTTGCAGTGGTTGGGAGCATTTCGCAAACCTTCGGCACGTAAAAAAATGCGAAACTTGTGTTTCGGGGCTGAATGCACGATTTCGGGGTACCGAAGTTGCGAAAAAGGTTTCGCAACGAAAACATCTATTCTACTTCTTTAGACCCAAAATGATGTTTTGCAGTGGTTGGGAACATTTCGCAAACCTTCGGCACGTAAAAAGATGCGAAACTTGTGTTTCGGGGCTGAATGCACGATTTCGGGGTACCGAAGTTGCGAAAAAGGTTTCGTAACGAAAACATTCATTCTACTCCATTAGACCCAAAATGATGTTTTGCAGTGGTTGGGAGCATTTCGCAAATCTTCAGCACGTAAAAAGATGCGAAACTTGTGTTTCGGGGCTGAATGCACGATTTCGGGGTACCGAAGTTGCGAAAAAGGTTTCGCAACGAAAACTTCTATTCTACTTCTTTAGAGCCAAAATGATGTTTTGCAGTGGTTGGGAGCATTTCGCAAACCTTCGGCACGTAAAAAGATGCGAAACTTGTGTCTCGGGGCTGAATGCACGATTTCGGGGTACCGAAGTTGCGAAAAAGGTTTCGTAACGAAAACATTCATTCTACTCCATTAGACCCAAAATGATGTTTTGCAGTGGTTGGGAGCATTTCGCAAACCTTCAGCTCGTAAAAAGATGCGAAACTTGTGTTTCGGGGCTGAATGCACGATTTCGGGGTACCGAAGTTGCCAAAAAGGTTTCGCAACGAAAACATCTATTCTACTTCTTTAGACCCAAAATGATGTTTTGCAGTGGTTGGGAGCTTTTCGCAAACCTTAAGCACGTAAAAATATGCGAAACTTGTGTTCCGGGGCCGAATGCACGATTTCGGGGTACCGAAGTTGCGAAAAAGGTTTAGCAACGAAAACATTCATTGTACTTATTTAGACCCAAAATGATGTTTTGCAGTGGTTGAGAGCATTTCGCAAACCTTCGGCACGTAAAAGATGCGAAACTTGTGTTTCAGGACTGAATGCACTATTTCGGGGTACCGAAGTTGCGAAAAAGGTGTCGCAACGAAAACATCTATTCTACTTCTTTAGACCCAAAATGATGTTTTGCAGTGGTTGGGAGCATTTCGCAAACCTTCGGCACGTAAAAAGATGCGAAACTTGTGTTTCAGGGCTGAATGCACGATTTCGAGGTACCGAAGTTGCGAAAAAGGTTTCGCAACGAAAACATCTATTCTACTTCTTTAGACCCAAAATGATGTTTTGCAGTGGTTGGGAGCATTTCACAAACCTTCGACACGTAAAAACATGCGAAACTTGTGTTTCGGGGCTGAATGCACGATTTCGGGGTACCGAAGTTGCGAAAAAGGTTTCGTAACGAAAACATTCATTCTACTATATTAGACCCAAAATGATGTTTTGCAGTGGCTGGGAGCATTTCGGAAACCTTCGGCACGTAAAAAGACGCAAAACTTGTGTTTCGGGCCTGAATGCACTATTCGGGGTACCGAAGTTGCGAATATGGTGTCGCGACGAAATCAGCCATTCTACTCCATTAGACCCAAAATGACGTTTTGCAGTGGTTGGGAGCATTTCGCAAACCTTCGGCACGTAAAAAAATGCGAAACTTGTGTTTCGGGGCTGAATGCACGATTTCGGGGTACCGAAGTTGCGAAAAAGGTTTCGCAACGAAAACATCTATTCTACTTCTTTAGACCCAAAATGATGTTTTGCAGTGGTTGGGAACATTTCGCAAACCTTCGGCACGTAAAAAGATGCGAAACTTGTGTTTCGGGGCTGAATGCACGATTTCGGGGTACCGAAGTTGCGAAAAAGGTTTCGTAACGAAAACATTCATTCTACTCCATTAGACCCAAAATGATGTTTTGCAGTGGTTGGGAGCATTTCGCAAATCTTCAGCACGTAAAAAGATGCGAAACTTGTGTTTCGGGGCTGAATGCACGATTTCGGGGTACCGAAGTTGCGAAAAAGGTTTCGCAACGAAAACTTCTATTCTACTTCTTTAGAGCCAAAATGATGTTTTGCAGTGGTTGGGAGCATTTCGCAAACCTTCGGCACGTAAAAAGATGCGAAACTTGTGTTTCAGGACTGAATGCACTATTTCGGGGTACCGAAGTTGCGAAAAAGGTGTCGCAACGAAAACATCTATTCTACTTCTTTAGACCCAAAATGATGTTTTGCAGTGGTTGGGAGCATTTCGCAAACCTTCGGTACGTAAAAAGATGCGAAACTTGTGTTTCGGGGCTGAATGCACGATTTCGGGGTACCGAAGTTGCGAAAAAGGTTTCGCAACGAAAACATCTATTCTACTTCTTTAGACCCAAAATGATGTTTTGCAGTGGTTGGGAGCATTTCGCAAACCTTCAGCACGTAAAAAAATGCGAAACTTGTGTTTCGGGGCTGAATGCACGATTTCGGGGTACCGAAGTTGCGAAAAAGGTTTCGTAACGAAAACATTCATTCTACTCCATTAGACCAAAAATGATGTTTTGCAGTGGTTGGGAGCATTTCGCAAACCTTCAGCACGTAAAAAGATGCGAAACTTGTGTTTCGGGGCTGAATGCACGATTTCGGGGTACCGAAGTTGCGAAAATGGTTTCGCAACGAAAACTTCTATTCTACTTCTTTAGAGCCAAAATGATGTTTTGCAGTGGTTGGGAGCATTTCTCAAACCTTCGGCACGTAAAAAGATGCGAAACTTGTGTCTCGGGGCTGAATGCACGATTTCGGGGTACCGAAGTTGCGAAAAAGGTTTCGTAACGAAAACATTCATTCTACTCCATTAGACCCAAAATGATGTTTTGCAGTGGTTGGGAGCATTTCGCAAACCTTCAGCACGTAAAAAGATGCGAAACTTGTGTTTCGGGGCTGAATGCACGATTTCGGGGTACCGAAGTTGCGAAAAAGGTTTCGCAACGAAAACATCTATTCTACTTCTTTAGACCCAAAATGATGTTTTGCAGTGGTTGGGAGCATTTCGCAGACCTTCGGCACGTAAAAAGATGCGAAAACTGTGTTTCGGGGCTGAATGCACGATTTCGGGGTACCGAAGTTGCGAAAAAGGTTTCGTAACGAAAACATTCATTCTACTCCATTAGACCCAAAATGATGTTTTGCAGTGGTTGGGAGCATTTCGCAAACCTTCAGCACGTAAAAAGATGCGAAACTTGTGTTTCAGGGCGGGATGCATGATTTCGGGGTACCGAAGTTGCGAAAAACGTGTCGCAACGAAAACATCTATTCTACTTCTTTAGACCCAAAATGATGTTTTGCAGTGGTTGGGAGCATTTCGCAAACCTTCAGCACGTAAAAAGATGCGAAACTTGTGTTTCAGGGCTGAATGCACGATTTCGAGGTACCGAAGTTGCGAAAAAGGTTTCGCAACGAAAACATCTATTCTACTTCTTTAGACCCAAAATGATGTTTTGCAGTGGTTGGGAGCATTTCACAAACCTTCGACACGTAAAAAGATGCGAAACTTGTGTTTCGGGGCTGAATGCACGATTTCGGGGTACCGAAGTTGCGAAAAAGGTTTCGTAACGAAAACATTCATTCTACTCTATTAGACCCAAAATGATGTTTTGCAGTGGCTGGGAGCATTTCGGAAACCTTCGGCACGTAAAAAGACGTAAAACTTGTGTTTCGGGCCTGAATGCACTATTCGGGGTACCGAAGTTGCGAATATGGTGTCGCGACGAAATCAGCCATTCTACTCCATTAGACCCAAAATGACGTTTTGCAGTGGTTGGGAGCATTTCGCAAACCTTCGGCACGTAAAAAAATGCGAAACTTGTGTTTCGGGGCTGAATGCACGATTTCGGGGTACCGAAGTTGCGAAAAAGGTTTCGCAACGAAAACATCTATTCTACTTCTTTAGACCCAAAATGATGTTTTGCAGTGGTTGGGAGCATTTCACAAACCTTCGACACGTAAAAACATGCGAAACTTGTGTTTCGGGGCTGAATGCACGATTTCGGGGTACCGAAGTTGCGAAAAAGGTTTCGTAACGAAAACATTCATTCTACTCTATTAGACCCAAAATGATGTTTTGCAGTGGCTGGGAGCATTTCGGAAACATTCGGCACGTAAAAAGACGCAAAACTTGTGTTTCGGGCCTGAATGCACTATTCGGGGTACCGAAGTTGCGAATATGGTGTCGCGACGAAATCAGCCATTCTACTCCATTAGACCCAAAATGACGTTTTGCAGTGGTTGGGAGCATTTCGCAAACCTTCGGCACGTAAAAAAATGCGAAACTTGTGTTTCGGGGCTGAATGCACGATTTCGGGGTACCGAAGTTGCGAAAAAGGTTTCGTAACGAAAACATTCATTCTACTCCATTAGACCCAAAATGATGTTTTGCAGTGGTTGGGAGCATTTCGCAAATCTTCAGCACGTAAAAAGATGCGAAACTTGTGTTTCGGGGCTGAATGCACGATTTCGGGGTACCGAAGTTGCGAAAAAGGTTTCGCAACGAAAACTTCTATTCTACTTCTTTAGAGCCAAAATGATGTTTTGCAGTGGTTGGGAGCATTTCGCAAACCTTCGGCACGTAAAAAGATGCGAAACTTGTGTCTCGGGGCTGAATGCACGATTTCGGGGTACCGAAGTTGCGAAAAAGGTTTCGTAACGAAAACATTCATTCTACTCCATTAGACCCAAAATGATGTTTTGCAGTGGTTGGGAGCATTTCGCAAACCTTCAGCTCGTAAAAAGATGCGAAACATGTGTTTCGGGGCTGAATGCACGATTTCGGGGTACCGAAGTTGCCAAAAAGGTTTCGCAACGAAAACATCTATTCTACTTCTTTAGACCCAAAATGATGTTTTGCAGTGGTTGGGAGCTTTTCGCAAACCTTAAGCACGTAAAAATATGCGAAACTTGTGTTCCGGGGCCGAATGCACGATTTCGGGGTACCGAAGTTGCGAAAAAGGTTTAGCAACGAAAACATTCATTGTACTTATTTAGACCCAAAATGATGTTTTGCAGTGGTTGAGAGCATTTCGCAAACCTTCGGCACGTAAAAGATGCGAAACTTGTGTTTCAGGACTGAATGCACTATTTCGGGGTACCGAAGTTGCGAAAAAGGTGTCGCAACGAAAACATCTATTCTACTTCTTTAGACCCAAAATGATGTTTTGCAGTGGTTGGGAGCATTTCGCAAACCTTCGGCACGTAAAAAGATGCGAAACTTGTGTTTCAGGGCTGAATGCACGATTTCGAGGTACCGAAGTTGCGAAAAAGGTTTCGCAACGAAAACATCTATTCTACTTCTTTAGACCCAAAATGATGTTTTGCAGTGGTTGGGAGCATTTCACAAACCTTCGACACGTAAAAACATGCGAAACTTGTGTTTCGGGGCTGAATGCACGATTTCGGGGTACCGAAGTTGCGAAAAAGGTTTCGTAACGAAAACATTCATTCTACTCTATTAGACCCAAAATGATGTTTTGCAGTGGCTGGGAGCATTTCGGAAACCTTCGGCACGTAAAAAGACGCAAAACTTGTGTTTCGGGCCTGAATGCACTATTCGCGGTACCGAAGTTGCGAATATGGTGTCGCGACGAAATCAGCCATTCTACTCCATTAGACCCAAAATGACGTTTTGCAGTGGTTGGGAGCATTTCGCAAACCTTCGGCACGTAAAAAAATGCGAAACTTGTGTTTCGGGG
Organism: Cenchrus fungigraminus; assembly: GCA_036936925.1. Classification (NCBI taxonomy): domain Eukaryota; kingdom Viridiplantae; phylum Streptophyta; class Magnoliopsida; order Poales; family Poaceae; genus Cenchrus; species Cenchrus fungigraminus. Next base: position 84,027,023 of record CM072779.1, on the reverse strand, counting down.
CTGAATGCACGATTTCGGGGTACCGAAGTTGCGAAAAAGGTTTCGCAACGAAAACATCTATTCTACTTCTTTAGACCCAAAATGATGTTTTGCAGTGGTTGGGAACATTTCGCAAACCTTCGGCACGTAAAAAGATGCGAAACTTGTGTTTCGGGGCTGAATGCACGATTTCGGGGTACCGAAGTTGCGAAAAAGGTTTCGTAACGAAAACATTCATTCTACTCCATTAGACCCAAAATGATGTTTTGCAGTGGTTGGGAGCATTTTGCAAATCTTCAGCACGTAAAAAGATGCGAAACTTGTGTTTCGGGGCTGAATGCACGATTTCGGGGTACCGAAGTTGCGAAAAAGGTTTCGCAACGAAAACTTCTATTCTACTTCTTTAGAGCCAAAATGATGTTTTGCAGTGGTTGGGAGCATTTCGCAAACCTTCGGCACGTAAAAAGATGCGAAACTTGTGTTTCAGGACTGAATGCACTATTTCGGGGTACCGAAGTTGCGAAAAAGGTGTCGCAACGAAAACATCTATTCTACTTCTTTAGACCCAAAATGATGTTTTGCAGTGGTTGGGAGCATTTCGCAAACCTTCGGTACGTAAAAAGATGCGAAACTTGTGTTTCGGGGCTGAATGCACGATTTCGGGGTACCGAAGTTGCGAAAAAGGTTTCGCAACGAAAACATCTATTCTACTTCTTTAGACCCAAAATGATGTTTTGCAGTGGTTGGGAGCATTTCGCAAACCTTCAGCACGTAAAAAAATGCGAAACTTGTGTTTCGGGGCTGAATGCACGATTTCGGGGTACCGAAGTTGCGAAAAAGGTTTCGTAACGAAAACATTCATTCTACTCCATTAGACCAAAAATGATGTTTTGCAGTGGTTGGGAGCATTTCGCAAACCTTCAGCACGTAAAAAGATGCGAAACTTGTGTTTCGGGGCTGAATGCACGATTTCGGGGTACCGAAGTTGCGAAAATGGTTTCGCAACGAAAACTTCTATTCTACTTCTTTAGAGCCAAAATGATGTTTTGCAGTGGTTGGGAGCATTTCTCAAACCTTCGGCACGTAAAAAGATGCGAAACTTGTGTCTCGGGGCTGAATGCACGATTTCGGGGTACCGAAGTTGCGAAAAAGGTTTCGTAATGAAAACATTCATTCTACTCCATTAGACCCAGAATGATGTTTTGCAGTGGTTGGGAGCATTTCGCAAACCTTCAGCACGTAAAAAGATGCGAAACTTGTGTTTCGGGGCTGAATGCACGATTTCGGGGTACCGAAGTTGCGAAAAAGGTTTCGCAACGAAAACATCTATTCTACTTCTTTAGACCCAAAATGATGTTTTGCAGTGGTTGGGAGCATTTCGCAGACCTTCGGCACGTAAAAAGATGCGAAAACTGTGTTTCGGGGCTGAATGCACGATTTCGGGGTACCGAAGTTGCGAAAAAGGTTTCGTAACGAAAACATTCATTCTACTCCATTAGACCCAAAATGATGTTTTGCAGTGGTTGGGAGCATTTCGCAAACCTTCAGCACGTAAAAAGATGCGAAACTTGTGTTTCAGGGCGGGATGCATGATTTCGGGGTACCGAAGTTGCGAAAAACGTGTCGCAACGAAAACATCTATTCTACTTCTTTAGACCCAAAATGATGTTTTGCAGTGGTTGGGAGCATTTCGCAAACCTTCAGCACGTAAAAAGATGCGAAACTTGTGTTTCAGGGCTGAATGCACGATTTCGAGGTACCGAAGTTGCGAAAAAGGTTTCGCAACGAAAACATCTATTCTACTTCTTTAGACCCAAAATGATGTTTTGCAGTGGTTGGGAGCATTTCACAAACCTTCGACACGTAAAAAGATGCGAAACTTGTGTTTCGGGGCTGAATGCACGATTTCGGGGTACCGAAGTTGCGAAAAAGGTTTCGTAACGAAAACATTCATTCTACTCTATTAGACCCAAAATGATGTTTTGCAGTGGCTGGGAGCATTTCGGAAACCTTCGGCACGTAAAAAGACGCAAAACTTGTGTTTCGGGCCTGAATGCACTATTCGGGGTACCGAAGTTGCGAATATGGTGTCGCGACGAAATCAGCCATTCTACTCCATTAGACCCAAAATGACGTTTTGCAGTGGTTGGGAGCATTTCGCAAACCTTCGGCACGTAAAAAAATGCGAAACTTGTGTTTCGGGGCTGAATGCACGATTTCGGGGTACCGAAGTTGCGAAAAAGGTTTCGCAACGAAAACATCTATTCTACTTCTTTAGACCCAAAATGATGTTTTGCAGTGGTTGGGAACATTTCGCAAACCTTCGGCACGTAAAAAGATGCGAAACTTGTGTTTCGGGGCTGAATGCACGATTTCGGGGTACCGAAGTTGCGAAAAAGGTTTCGTAACGAAAACATTCGTTCTACTCCATTAGACCCAAAATGATGTTTTGCAGTGGTTGGGAGCATTTCGCAAATCTTCAGCACGTAAAAAGATGCGAAACTTGTGTTTCGGGGCTGAATGCACGATTTCGGGGTACCGAAGTTGCGAAAAAGGTTTCGCAACGAAAACTTCTATTCTACTTCTTTAGAGCCAAAATGATGTTTTGCAGTGGTTGGGAGCATTTCGCAAACCTTCGGCACGTAAAAAGATGCGAAACTTGTGTCTCGGGGCTGAATGCATGATTTCGGGGTACCGAAGTTGCGAAAAAGGTTTCGTAACGAAAACATTCATTCTACTCCATTAGACCCAAAATGATGTTTTGCAGTGGTTGGGAGCATTTCGCAAACCTTCAGCTCGTAAAAAGATGCGAAACATGTGTTTCGGGGCTGAATGCACGATTTCGGGGTACCGAAGTTGCCAAAAAGGTTTCGCAACGAAAACATCTATTCTACTTCTTTAGACCCAAAATGATGTTTTGCAGTGGTTGGGAGCTTTTCGCAAACCTTAAGCACGTAAAAATATGCGAAACTTGTGTTCCGGGGCCGAATGCACGATTTCGGGGTACCGAAGTTGCGAAAAAGGTTTAGCAACGAAAACATTCATTGTACTTATTTAGACCCAAAATGATGTTTTGCAGTGGTTGAGAGCATTTCGCAAACCTTCGGCACGTAAAAGATGCGAAACTTGTGTTTCAGGACTGAATGCACTATTTCGGGGTACCGAAGTTGCGAAAAAGGTGTCGCAACGAAAACATCTATTCTACTTCTTTAGACCCAAAATGATGTTTTGCAGTGGTTGGGAGCATTTCGCAAACCTTCGGCACGTAAAAAGATGCGAAACTTGTGTTTCAGGGCTGAATGCACGATTTCGAGGTACCGAAGTTGCGAAAAAGGTTTCGCAACGAAAACATCTATTCTACTTCTTTAGACCCAAAATGATGTTTTGCAGTGGTTGGGAGCATTTCACAAACCTTCGACACGTAAAAACATGCGAAACTTGTGTTTCGGGGCTGAATGCACGATTTCGGGGTACCGAAGTTGCGAAAAAGGTTTCGTAACGAAAACATTCATTCTACTCTATTAGACCCAAAATGATGTTTTGCAGTGGCTGGGAGCATTTCGGAAACCTTCGGCACGTAAAAAGACGCAAAACTTGTGTTTCGGGCCTGAATGCACTATTCGCGGTACCGAAGTTGCGAATATGGTGTCGCGACGAAATCAGCCATTCTACTCCATTAGACCCAAAATGACGTTTTGCAGTGGTTGGGAGCATTTCGCAAACCTTCGGCACGTAAAAAAATGCGAAACTTGTGTTTCGGGGCTGAATGCACGATTTCGGGGTACCGAAGTTGCGAAAAAGGTTTCGCAACGAAAACATCTATTCTACTTCTTTAGACCCAAAATGATGTTTTGCAGTGGTTGGGAACATTTCGCAAACCTTCGGCACGTAAAAAGATGCGAAACTTGTGTTTCGGGGCTGAATGCACGATTTCGGGGTACCGAAGTTGCGAAAAAGGTTTCGTAACGAAAACATTCATTCTACTCCATTAGACCCAAAATGATGTTTTGCAGTGGTTGGGAGCATTTTGCAAATCTTCAGCACGTAAAAAGATGCGAAACTTGTGTTTCGGGGCTGAATGCACGATTTCGGGGTACCGAAGTTGCGAAAAAGGTTTCGCAACGAAAACTTCTATTCTACTTCTTTAGAGCCAAAATGATGTTTTGCAGTGGTTGGGAGCATTTCGCAAACCTTCGGCACGTAAAAAGATGCGAAACTTGTGTTTCAGGACTGAATGCACTATTTCGGGGTACCGAAGTTGCGAAAAAGGTGTCGCAACGAAAACATCTATTCTACTTCTTTAGACCCAAAATGATGTTTTGCAGTGGTTGGGAGCATTTCGCAAACCTTCGGTACGTAAAAAGATGCGAAACTTGTGTTTCGGGGCTGAATGCACGATTTCGGGGTACCGAAGTTGCGAAAAAGGTTTCGCAACGAAAACATCTATTCTACTTCTTTAGACCCAAAATGATGTTTTGCAGTGGTTGGGAGCATTTCGCAAACCTTCAGCACGTAAAAAAATGCGAAACTTGTGTTTCGGGGCTGAATGCACGATTTCGGGGTACCGAAGTTGCGAAAAAGGTTTCGTAACGAAAACATTCATTCTACTCCATTAGACCAAAAATGATGTTTTGCAGTGGTTGGGAGCATTTCGCAAACCTTCAGCACGTAAAAAGATGCGAAACTTGTGTTTCGGGGCTGAATGCACGATTTCGGGGTACCGAAGTTGCGAAAATGGTTTCGCAACGAAAACTTCTATTCTACTTCTTTAGAGCCAAAATGATGTTTTGCAGTGGTTGGGAGCATTTCTCAAACCTTCGGCACGTAAAAAGATGCGAAACTTGTGTCTCGGGGCTGAATGCACGATTTCGGGGTACCGAAGTTGCGAAAAAGGTTTCGTAATGAAAACATTCATTCTACTCCATTAGACCCAGAATGATGTTTTGCAGTGGTTGGGAGCATTTCGCAAACCTTCAGCACGTAAAAAGATGCGAAACTTGTGTTTCGGGGCTGAATGCACGATTTCGGGGTACCGAAGTTGCGAAAAAGGTTTCGCAACGAAAACATCTATTCTACTTCTTTAGACCCAAAATGATGTTTTGCAGTGGTTGGGAGCATTTCGCAGACCTTCGGCACGTAAAAAGATGCGAAAACTGTGTTTCGGGGCTGAATGCACGATTTCGGGGTACCGAAGTTGCGAAAAAGGTTTCGTAACGAAAACATTCATTCTACTCCATTAGACCCAAAATGATGTTTTGCAGTGGTTGGGAGCATTTCGCAAACCTTCAGCACGTAAAAAGATGCGAAACTTGTGTTTCAGGGCGGGATGCATGATTTCGGGGTACCGAAGTTGCGAAAAACGTGTCGCAACGAAAACATCTATTCTACTTCTTTAGACCCAAAATGATGTTTTGCAGTGGTTGGGAGCATTTCGCAAACCTTCAGCACGTAAAAAGATGCGAAACTTGTGTTTCAGGGCTGAATGCACGATTTCGAGGTACCGAAGTTGCGAAAAAGGTTTCGCAACGAAAACATCTATTCTACTTCTTTAGACCCAAAATGATGTTTTGCAGTGGTTGGGAGCATTTCACAAACCTTCGACACGTAAAAAGATGCGAAACTTGTGTTTCGGGGCTGAATGCACGATTTCGGGGTACCGAAGTTGCGAAAAAGGTTTCGTAACGAAAACATTCATTCTACTCTATTAGACCCAAAATGATGTTTTGCAGTGGCTGGGAGCATTTCGGAAACCTTCGGCACGTAAAAAGACGCAAAACTTGTGTTTCGGGCCTGAATGCACTATTCGGGGTACCGAAGTTGCGAATATGGTGTCGCGACGAAATCAGCCATTCTACTCCATTAGACCCAAAATGACGTTTTGCAGTGGTTGGGAGCATTTCGCAAACCTTCGGCACGTAAAAAAATGCGAAACTTGTGTTTCGGGGCTGAATGCACGATTTCGGGGTACCGAAGTTGCGAAAAAGGTTTCGCAACGAAAACATCTATTCTACTTCTTTAGACCCAAAATGATGTTTTGCAGTGGTTGGGAGCATTTCACAAACCTTCGACACGTAAAAACATGCGAAACTTGTGTTTCGGGGCTGAATGCACGATTTCGGGGTACCGAAGTTGCGAAAAAGGTTTCGTAACGAAAACATTCATTCTACTCTATTAGACCCAAAATGATGTTTTGCAGTGGCTGGGAGCATTTCGGAAACCTTCGGCACGTAAAAAGACGCAAAACTTGTGTTTCGGGCCTGAATGCACTATTCGGGGTACCGAAGTTGCGAATATGGTGTCGCGACGAAATCAGCCATTCTACTCCATTAGACCCAAAATGACGTTTTGCAGTGGTTGGGAGCATTTCGCAAACCTTCGGCACGTAAAAAAATGCGAAACTTGTGTTTCGGGGCTGAATGCACGATTTCGGGGTACCGAAGTTGCGAAAAAGGTTTCGCAACGAAAACATCTATTCTACTTCTTTAGACCCAAAATGATGTTTTGCAGTGGTTGGGAACATTTCGCAAACCTTCGGCACGTAAAAAGATGCGAAACTTGTGTTTCGGGGCTGAATGCACGATTTCGGGGTACCGAAGTTGCGAAAAAGGTTTCGTAACGAAAACATTCATTCTACTCCATTAGACCCAAAATGATGTTTTGCAGTGGTTGGGAGCATTTCGCAAATCTTCAGCACGTAAAAAGATGCGAAACTTGTGTTTTGGGGCTGAATGCACGATTTCGGGGTACCGAAGTTGCGAAAAAGGTTTCGCAACGAAAACTTCTATTCTACTTCTTTAGAGCCAAAATGATGTTTTGCAGTGGTTGGGAGCATTTCGCAAACCTTCGGCACGTAAAAAGATGCGAAACTTGTGTCTCGGGGCTGAATGCACGATTTCGGGGTACCGAAGTTGCGAAAAAGGTTTCGTAACGAAAACATTCATTCTACTCCATTAGACCCAAAATGATGTTTTGCAGTGGTTGGGAGCATTTCGCAAACCTTCAGCTCGTAAAAAGATGCGAAACTTGTGTTTCGGGGCTGAATGCACGATTTCGGGGTACCGAAGTTGCCAAAAAGGTTTCGCAACGAAAACATCTATTCTACTTCTTTAGACCCAAAATGATGTTTTGCAGTGGTTGGGAGCTTTTCGCAAACCTAAAGCACGTAAAAATATGCGAAACTTGTGTTCCGGGGCCGAATGCACGATTTCGGGGTACCGAAGTTGCGAAAAAGGTTTAGCAACGAAAACATTCATTGTACTTATTTAGACCCAAAATGATGTTTTGCAGTGGTTGAGAGCATTTCGCAAACCGTCGGCACGTAAAAGATGCGAAACTTGTGTTTCAGGACTGAATGCACTATTTCGGGGTACCGAAGTTGCGAAAAAGGTGTCGCAACGAAAACATCTATTCTACTTCTTTAGACCCAAAATGATGTTTTGCAGTGGTTGGGAGCATTTCGCAAACCTTCGGCACGTAAAAAGTTGCGAAACTTGTGTTTCAGGGCTGAATGCACGATTTCGAGGTACCGAAGTTGCGAAAAAGGTTTCGCAACGAAAACATCTATTCTACTTCTTTAGACCCAAAATGATGTTTTGCAGTGGTTGGGAGCATTTCACAAACCTTCGACACGTAAAAACATGCGAAACTTGTGTTTCGGGGCTGAATGCACGATTTCGGGGTACCGAAGTTGCGAAAAAGGTTTCGTAACGAAAACATTCATTCTACTCTATTAGACCCAAAATGATGTTTTGCAGTGGCTGGGAGCATTTCGGAAACCTTCGGCACGTAAAAAGACGCAAAACTTGTGTTTCGGGCCTGAATGCACTATTCGGGGTACCGAAGTTGCGAATATGGTGTCGCGACGAAATCAGCCATTCTACTCCATTAGACCCAAAATGACGTTTTGCAGTGGTTGGGAGCATTTCGCAAACCTTCGGCACGTAAAAAAATGCGAAACTTGTGTTTCGGGGCTGAATGCACGATTTCGGGGTACCGAAGTTGCGAAAAAGGTTTCGCAACGAAAACATCTATTCTACTTCTTTAGACCCAAAATGATGTTTTGCAGTGGTTGGGAACATTTCGCAAACCTTCGGCACGTAAAAAGATGCGAAACTTGTGTTTCGGGGCTGAATGCACGATTTCGGGGTACCGAAGTTGCGACAAAGGTTTCGTAACGAAAACATTCATTCTACTCCATTAGACCCAAAATGATGTTTTGCAGTGGTTGGGAGCATTTCGCAAATCTTCAGCACGTAAAAAGATGCGAAACTTGTGTTTCGGGGCTGAATGCACGATTTCGGGGTACCGAAGTTGCGAAAAAGGTTTCGCAACGAAAACTTCTATTCTACTTCTTTAGAGCCAAAATGATGTTTTGCAGTGGTTGGGAGCATTTCGCAAACCTTCGGCACGTAAAAAGATGCGAAACTTGTGTCTCGGGGCTGAATGCACGATTTCGGGGTACCGAAGTTGCGAAAAAGGTTTCGTAACGAAAACATTCATTCTACTCCATTAGACCCAAAATGATGTTTTGCAGTGGTTGGGAGCATTTCGCAAACCTTCAGCTCGTAAAAAGATGCGAAACTTGTGTTTCGGGGCTGAATGCACGATTTCGGGGTACCGAAGTTGCCAAAAAGGTTTCGCAACGAAAACATCTATTCTACTTCTTTAGACCCAAAATGATGTTTTGCAGTGGTTGGGAGCTTTTCGCAAACCTTAAGCACGTAAAAATATGCGAAACTTGTGTTCCGGGGCCGAATGCACGATTTCGGGGTACCGAAGTTGCGAAAAAGGTTTAGCAACGAAAACATTCATTGTACTTATTTAGACCCAAAATGATGTTTTGCAGTGGTTGAGAGCATTTCGCAAACCTTCGGCACGTAAAAGATGCGAAACTTGTGTTTCAGGACTGAATGCACTATTTCGGGGTACCGAAGTTGCGAAAAAGGTGTCGCAACGAAAACATCTATTCTACTTCTTTAGACCCAAAATGATGTTTTGCAGTGGTTGGGAGCATTTCGCAAACCTTCGGCACGTAAAAAGTTGCGAAACTTGTGTTTCAGGGCTGAATGCACGATTTCGAGGTACCGAAGTTGCGAAAAAGGTTTCGCAACGAAAACATCTATTCTACTTCTTTAGACCCAAAATGATGTTTTGCAGTGGTTGGGAGCATTTCACAAACCTTCGACACGTAAAAACATGCGAAACTTGTGTTTCGGGGCTGAATGCACGATTTCGGGGTACCGAAGTTGCGAAAAAGGTTTCGTAACGAAAACATTCATTCTACTCTATTAGACCCAAAATGATGTTTTGCAGTGGCTGGGAGCATTTCGGAAACCTTCGGCACGTAAAAAGACGCAAAACTTGTGTTTCGGGCCTGAATGCACTATTCGGGGTACCGAAGTTGCGAATATGGTGTCGCGACGAAATCAGCCATTCTACTCCATTAGACCCAAAATGACGTTTTGCAGTGGTTGGGAGCATTTCGCAAACCTTCGGCACGTAAAAAAATGCGAAACTTGTGTTTCGGGGCTGAATGCACGATTTCGGGGTACCGAAGTTGCGAAAAAGGTTTCGCAACGAAAACATCTATTCTACTTCTTTAGACCCAAAATGATGTTTTGCAGTGGTTGGGAACATTTCGCAAACCTTCGGCACGTAAAAAGATGCGAAACTTGTGTTTCGGGGCTGAATGCACGATTTCGGGGTACCGAAGTTGCGAAAAAGGTTTCGTAACGAAAACATTCATTCTACTCCATTAGACCCAAAATGATGTTTTGCAGTGGTTGGGAGCATTTCGCAAATCTTCAGCACGTAAAAAGATGCGAAACTTGTGTTTCGGGGCTGAATGCACGATTTCGGGGTACCGAAGTTGCGAAAAAGGTTTCGCAACGAAAACTTCTATTCTACTTCTTTAGAGCCAAAATGATGTTTTGCAGTGGTTGGGAGCATTTCGCAAACCTTCGGCACGTAAAAAGATGCGAAACTTGTGTCTCGGGGCTGAATGCACGATTTCGGGGTACCGAAGTTGCGAAAAAGGTTTCGTAACGAAAACATTCATTCTACTCCATTAGACCCAAAATGATGTTTTGCAGTGGTTGGGAGCATTTCGCAAACCTTCAGCTCGTAAAAAGATGCGAAACTTGTGTTTCGGGGCTGAATGCACGATTTCGGGGTACCGAAGTTGCCAAAAAGGTTTCGCAACGAAAACATCTATTCTACTTCTTTAGACCCAAAATGATGTTTTGCAGTGGTTGGGAGCTTTTCGCAAACCTTAAGCACGTAAAAATATGCGAAACTTGTGTTCCGGGGCCGAATGCACGATTTCGGGGTACTGAAGTTGCGAAAAAGGTTTAGCAACGAAAACATTCATTGTACTTATTTAGACCCAAAATGATGTTTTGCAGTGGTTGAGAGCATTTCGCAAACCATCGGCACGTAAAAGATGCGAAACTTGTGTTTCAGGACTGAATGCACTATTTCGGGGTACCGAAGTTGCGAAAAAGGTGTCGCAACGAAAACATCTATTCTACTTCTTTAGACCCAAAATGATGTTTTGCAGTGGTTGGGAGCATTTCGCAAACCTTCGGTACGTAAAAAGATGCGAAACTTGTGTTTCGGGGCTGAATGCACGATTTCGGGGTACCGAAGTTGCGAAAAAGGTTTCGCAACGAAAACATCTATTCTACTTCTTTAGACCCAAAATGATGTTTTGCAGTGGTTGGGAGCATTTCGCAAACCTTCAGCACGTAAAAAAATGCGAAACTTGTGTTTCGGGGCTGAATGCACGATTTCGGGGTACCGAAGTTGCGAAAAAGGTTTCGTAATGAAAACATTCATTCTACTCCATTAGACCCAAAATGATGTTTTGCAGTGGTTGGGAGCATTTCGCAAACCTTCAGCACGTAAAAAGATGCGAAACTTGTGTTTCGGGGCTGAATGCACGATTTCGGGGTACCGAAGTTGCGAAAAAGGTTTCGCAACGAAAACTTCTATTCTACTTCTTTAGAGCCAAAATGATGTTTTGCAGTGGTTGGGAGCATTTCTCAAACCTTCGGCACGTAAAAAGATGCGAAACTTGTGTCTCGGGGCTGAATGCACGATTTCGGGGTACCGAAGTTGCGAAAAAGGTTTCGTAACGAAAACATTCATTCTACTCCATTAGACCCAAAATGATGTTTTGCAGTGGTTGGGAGCATTTCGCAAACCTTCAGCACGTAAAAAGATGCGAAACTTGTGTTTCGGGGCTGAATGCACGATTTCGGGGTACCGAAGTTGCGAAAAAGGTTTCGCAACGAAAACATCTATTCTACTTCTTTAGACCCAAAATGATGTTTTGCAGTGGTTAGGAGCATTTCGCAAACCTTCGGCACGTAAAAAGATGCGAAAACTGTGTTTCGGGGCTGAATGCACGATTTCGGGGTACCGAAGTTGCGAAAAAGGTTTCGTAACGAAAACATTCATTCTACTCCATTAGACCCAAAATGATGTTTTGCAGTGGTTGGGAGCATTTCGCAAACCTTCAGCACGTAAAAAGATGCGAAACTTGTGTTTCAGGGCGGGATGCATTATTTCGGGGTACCGAAGTTGCGAAAAACGTGTCGCAACGAAAACATCTATTCTACTTCTTTAGACCCAAAATGATGTTTTGCAGTGGTTGGGAGCATTTCGCAAACCTTCAGCACGTAAAAAGATGCGAAACTTGTGTTTCAGGGCTGAATGCACGATTTCGAGGTACCGAAGTTGCGAAAAAGGTTTCGCAACGAAAACATCTATTCTACTTCTTTAGACCCAAAATGATGTTTTGCAGTGGTTGGGAGCATTTCACAAACCTTCGACACGTAAAAAGATGCGAAACTTGTGTTTCGGGGCTGAATGCACGATTTCGGGGTACCGAAGTTGCGAAAAAGGTTTCGTAACGAAAACATTCATTCTACTCTATTAGACCCAAAATGATGTTTTGCAGTGGCTGGGAGCATTTCGGAAACCTTCGGCACGTAAAAAGACGCAAAACTTGTGTTTCGGGCCTGAATGCACTATTCGGGGTACCGAAGTTGCGAATATGGTGTCGCGACGAAATCAGCCATTCTACTCCATTAGACCCAAAATGACGTTTTGCAGTGGTTGGGAGCATTTCGCAAACCTTCGGCACGTAAAAAAATGCGAAACTTGTGTTTCGGGGCTGAATGCACGATTTCGGGGTACCGAAGTTGCGAAAAAGGTTTCGCAACGAAAACATCTATTCTACTTCTTTAGACCCAAAATGATGTTTTGCAGTGGTTGGGAGCATTTCACAAACCTTCGACACGTAAAAACATGAGAAACTTGTGTTTCGGGGCTGAATGCACGATTTCGGGGTACCGAAGTTGCGAAAAAGGTTTCGTAACGAAAACATTCATTCTACTCTATTAGACCCAAAATGATGTTTTGCAGTGGCTGGGAGCATTTCGGAAACCTTCGGCACGTAAAAAGACGCAAAACTTGTGTTTCGGGCCTGAATGCACTATTCGGGGTACCGAAGTTGCGAATATGGTGTCGCGACGAAATCAGCCATTCTACTCCATTAGACCCAAAATGACGTTTTGCAGTGGTTGGGAGCATTTCGCAAACCTTCGGCACGTAAAAAAATGCGAAACTTGTGTTTCGGGGCTGAATGCACGATTTCGGGGTACCGAAGTTGCGAAAAAGGTTTCGCAACGAAAACATCTATTCTACTTCTTTAGACCCAAAATGATGTTTTGCAGTGGTTGGGAACATTTCGCAAACCTTCGGCACGTAAAAAGATGCGAAACTTGTGTTTCGGGGCTGAATGCACGATTTCGGGGTACCGAAGTTGCGAAAAAGGTTTCGTAACGAAAACATTCATTCTACTCCATTAGACCCAAAATGATGTTTTGCAGTGGTTGGGAGCATTTCGCAAATCTTCAGCACGTAAAAAGATGCGAAACTTGTGTTTCGGGGCTGAATGCACGATTTCGGGGTACCGAAGTTGCGAAAAAGGTTTCGCAACGAAAACTTCTATTCTACTTCTTTAGAGCCAAAATGATGTTTTGCAGTGGTTGGGAGCATTTCGCAAACCTTCGGCACGTAAAAAGATGCGAAACTTGTGTCTCGGGGCTGAATGCACGATTTCGGGGTACCGAAGTTGCGAAAAAGGTTTCGTAACGAAAACATTCATTCTACTCCATTAGACCCAAAATGATGTTTTGCAGTGGTTGGGAGCATTTCGCAAACCTTCAGCTCGTAAAAAGATGCGAAACTTGTGTTTCGGGGCTGAATGCACGATTTCGGGGTACCGAAGTTGCCAAAAAGGTTTCGCAACGAAAACATCTATTCTACTTCTTTAGACCCAAAATGATGTTTTGCAGTGGTTGGGAGCTTTTCGCAAACCTTAAGCACGTAAAAATATGCGAAACTTGTGTTCCGGGGCCGAATGCACGATTTCGGGGTACCGAAGTTGCGAAAAAGGTTTAGCAACGAAAACATTCATTGTACTTATTTAGACCCAAAATGATGTTTTGCAGTGGTTGAGAGCATTTCGCAAACCTTCGGCACGTAAAAGATGCGAAACTTGTGTTTCAGGACTGAATGCACTATTTCGGGGTACCAAAGTTGCGAAAAAGGTGTCGCAACGAAAACATCTATTCTACTTCTTTAGACCCAAAATGATGTTTTGCAGTGGTTGGGAGCATTTCGCAAACCTTCGGCACGTAAAAAGATGCGAAACTTGTGTTTCAGGGCTGAATGCACGATTTCGAGGTACCGAAGTTGCGAAAAAGGTTTCGCAACGAAAACATCTATTCTACTTCTTTAGACCCAAAATGATGTTTTGCAGTGGTTGGGAGCATTTCACAAACCTTCGACTCGTAAAAACATGCGAAACTTGTGTTTCGGGGCTGAATGCACGATTTCGGGGTACCGAAGTTGCGAAAAAGGTTTCGTAACGAAAACATTCATTCTACTCTATTAGACCCAAAATGATGTTTTGCAGTGGCTGGGAGCATTTCGGAAACCTTCGGCACGTAAAAAGACGCAAAACTTGTGTTTCGGGCCTGAATGCACTATTCGGGGTACCGAAGTTGCGAATATGGTGTCGCGACGAAATCAGCCATTCTACTCCATTAGACCCAAAATGACGTTTTGCAGTGGTTGGGAGCATTTCGCAAACCTTCGGCACGTAAAAAAATGCGAAACTTGTGTTTCGGGGCTGAATGCACGATTTCGGGGTACCGAAGTTGCGAAAAAGGTTTCGCAACGAAAACATCTATTCTACTTCTTTAGACCCAAAATGATGTTTTGCAGTGGTTGGGAACATTTCGCAAACCTTCGGCACGTAAAAAGATGCGAAACTTGTGTTTCGGGGCTGAATGCACGATTTCGGGGTACCGAAGTTGCGAAAAAGGTTTCGTAACGAAAACATTCATTCTACTCCATTAGACCCAAAATGATGTTTTGCAGTGGTTGGGAGCATTTCGCAAATCTTCAGCACGTAAAAAGATGCGAAACTTGTGTTTCGGGGCTGAATGCACGATTTCGGGGTACCGAAGTTGCGAAAAAGGTTTCGCAACGAAAACATCTATTCTACTTCTTTAGACCCAAAATGATGTTTTGCAGTGGTTGGGAGCATTTCACAAACCTTCGACACGTAAAAACATGCGAAACTTGTGTTTCGGGGCTGAATGCACGATTTCGGGGTACCGAAGTTGCGAAAAAGGTTTCGTAACGAAAACATTCATTCTACTCTATTAGACCCAAAATGATGTTTTGCAGTGGCTGGGAGCATTTCGGAAACCTTCGGCACGTAAAAAGACGCAAAACTTGTGTTTCGGGCCTGAATGCACTATTCGGGGTACCGAAGTTGCGAATATGGTGTCGCGACGAAATCAGCCATTCTACTCCATTAGACCCAAAATGACGTTTTGCAGTGGTTGGGAGCATTTCGCAAACCTTCGGCACGTAAAAAAATGCGAAACTTGTGTTTCGGGGCTGAATGCACGATTTCGGGGTACCGAAGTTGCGAAAAAGGTTTCGCAACGAAAACATCTATTCTACTTCTTTAGACCCAAAATGATGTTTTGCAGTGGTTGGGAACATTTCGCAAACCTTCGGCACGTAAAAAGATGCGAAACTTGTGTTTCGGGGCTGAATGCACGATTTCGGGGTACCGAACTGGCGAAAAAGGTTTCGTAACGAAAACATTCATTCTACTCCATTAGACCCAAAATGATGTTTTGCAGTGGTTGGGAGCATTTCGCAAATCTTCAGCACGTAAAAAGATGCGAAACTTGTGTTTCGGGGCTGAATGCACGATTTCGGGGTACCGAAGTTGCGAAAAAGGTTTCGCAACGAAAACTTCTATTCTACTTCTTTAGAGCCAAAATGATGTTTTGCAGTTGTTGGGAGCATTTCGCAAACCTTCGGCACGTAAAAAGATGCGAAACTTGTGTCTCGGGGCTGAATGCACGATTTCGGGGTACCGAAGTTGCGAAAAAGGTTTCGTAACGAAAACATTCATTCTACTCCATTAGACCCAAAATGATGTTTTGCAGTGGTTGGGAGCATTTCGCAAACCTTCAGCTCGTAAAAAGATGCGAAACTTGTGTTTCGGGGCTGAATGCACGATTTCGGGGTACCGAAGTTGCCAAAAAGGTTTCGCAACGAAAACATCTATTCTACTTCTTTAGACCCAAAATGATGTTTTGCAGTGGTTGGGAGCTTTTCGCAAACCTTAAGCACGTAAAAATATGCGAAACTTGTGTTCCGGGGCCGAATGCACGATTTCGGGGTACCGAAGTTGCGAAAAAGGTTTAGCAACGAAAACATTCATTGTACTTATTTAGACCCAAAATGATGTTTTGCAGTGGTTGAGAGCATTTCGCAAACCTTCGGCACGTAAAAGATGCGAAACTTGTGTTTCAGGACTGAATGCACTATTTCGGGGTACCGAAGTTGCGAAAAAGGTGTCGCAACGAAAACATCTATTCTACTTCTTTAGACCCAAAATGATGTTTTGCAGTGGTTGGGAGCATTTCGCAAACCTTCGGTACGTAAAAAGATGCGAAACTTGTGTTTCAGGGCTGAATGCACGATTTCGGGGTACCGAAGTTGCGAAAAAGGTTTCGCAACGAAAACATTCATTCTACTCCATTAGACCCAAAATGATGTTTTGCAGTGGTTGGGAGCATTTCGCAAATCTTCAGCACGTAAAAAGATGCGAAACTTGTGTTTCGGGGCTGAATGCACGATTTCGGGGTACCGAAGTTGCGAAAAAGGTTTCGCAACGAAAACATCTATTCTACTTCTTTAGACCCAAAATGATGTTTTGCAGTGGTTGGGAGCATTTCGCAAACCTTCAGCACGTAAAAAAATGCGAAACTTGTGTTTCGGGGCTGAATGCACGATTTCGGGGTACCGAAGTTGCGAAAAAGGTTTCGTAACGAAAACATTCATTCTACTCCATTAGACCCAAAATGATGTTTTGCAGTGGTTGGGAGCATTTCGCAAACCTTCAGCACGTAAAAAGATGCGAAACTTGTGTTTCGGGGCTGAATGCACGATTTCGGGGTACCGAAGTTGCGAAAAAGGTTTCGCAACGAAAACTTCTATTCTACTTCTTTAGAGCCAAAATGATGTTTTGCAGTGGTTGGGAGCATTTCTCAAACCTTCGGCACGTAAAAAGATGCGAAACTTGTGTCTCGGGGCTGAATGCACGATTTCGGGGTACCGAAGTTGCGAAAAAGGTTTCGTAACGAAAACATTCATTCTACTCCATTAGACCCAAAATGATGTTTTGCAGTGGTTGGGAGCATTTCGCAAACCTTCAGCACGTAAAAAGATGCGAAACTTGTGTTTCGGGGCTGAATGCACGATTTCGGGGTACCGAAGTTGCGAAAAAGGTTTCGCAACGAAAACATCTATTCTACTTCTTTAGACCCAAAATGATGTTTTGCAGTGGTTGGGAGCATTTCGCAAACCTTCGGCACGTAAAAAGATGCGAAAACTGTGTTTCGGGGCTGAATGCACGATTTCGGGGTACCGAAGTTGCGAAAAAGGTTTCGTAACGAAAACATTCATTCTACTCCATTAGACCCAAAATGATGTTTTGCAGTGGTTGGGAGCATTTCGCAAACCTTCAGCACGTAAAAAGATGCGAAACTTGTGTTTCAGGGCGGGATGCATGATTTCGGGGTACCGAAGTTGCGAAAAACGTGTCGCAACGAAAACATCTATTCTACTTCTTTAGACCCAAAATGATGTTTTGCAGTGGTTGGGAGCATTTCGCAAACCTTCAGCACGTAAAAAGATGCGAAACTTGTGTTTCAGGGCTGAATGCACGATTTCGAGGTACCGAAGTTGCGAAAAAGGTTTCGCAACGAAAACATCTATTCTACTTCTTTAGACCCAAAATGATGTTTTGCAGTGATTGGGAGCATTTCACAAACCTTCGACACGTAAAAAGATGCGAAACTTGTGTTTCGGGGCTGAATGCACGATTTCGGGGTACCGAAGTTGCGAAAAAGGTTTCGTAACGAAAACATTCATTCTACTCTATTAGACCCAAAATGATGTTTTGCAGTGGCTGGGAGCATTTCGGAAACCTTCGGCACGTAAAAAGACGCAAAACTTGTGTTTCGGGCCTGAATGCACTATTCAGGGTACCGAAGTTGCGAATATGGTGTCGCGACGAAATCAGCCATTCTACTCCATTAGAACCAAAATGACGTTTTGCAGTGGTTGGGAGCATTTCGCAAACCTTCGGCACGTAAAAAAATGCGAAACTTGTGTTTCGGGGCTGAATGCACGATTTCGGGGTACCGAAGTTGCGAAAAAGGTTTCGCAACGAAAACTTCTATTCTACTTCTTTAGAGCCAAAATGATGTTTTGCAGTGGTTGGGAGCATTTCGCAAACCTTCGGCACGTAAAAAGATGCGAAACTTGTGTCTCGGGGCTGAATGCACGATTTCGGGGTACCGAAGTTGCGAAAAAGGTTTCGTAACGAAAACATTCATTCTACTCCATTAGACCCAAAATGATGTTTTGCAGTGGTTGGGAGCATTTCGCAAACCTTCAGCTCGTAAAAAGATGCGAAACTTGTGTTTCGGGGCTGAATGCACGATTTCGGGGTACCGAAGTTGCCAAAAAGGTTTCGCAACGAAAACATCTATTCTACTTCTTTAGACCCAAAATGATGTTTTGCAGTGGTTGGGAGCTTTTCGCAAACCTTAAGCACGTAAAAATATGCGAAACTTGTGTTCCGGGGCCGAATGCACGATTTCGGGGTACCGAAGTTGCGAAAAAGGTTTAGCAACGAAAACATTCATTGTACTTATTTAGACCCAAAATGATGTTTTGCAGTGGTTGAGAGCATTTCGCAAACCTTCGGCACGTAAAAGATGCGAAACTTGTGTTTCAGGACTGAATGCACTATTTCGGGGTACCGAAGTTGCGAAAAAGGTGTCGCAACGAAAACATCTATTCTACTTCTTTAGACCCAAAATGATGTTTTGCAGTGGTTGGGAGCATTTCGCAAACCTTCGGTACGTAAAAAGATGCGAAACTTGTGTTTCAGGGCTGAATGCACGATTTCGGGGTACCGAAGTTGCGAAAAAGGTTTCGCAACGAAAACATTCATTCTACTCCATTAGACCCAAAATGATGTTTTGCAGTGGTTGGGAGCATTTCGCAAATCTTCAGCACGTAAAAAGATGCGTAACTTGTGTTTCGGGGCTGAATGCACGATTTCGGGGTACCGAAGTTGCGAAAAAGGTTTCGCAACGAAAACATCTATTCTACTTCTTTAGACCCAAAATGATGTTTTGCAGTGGTTGGGAGCATTTCGCAAACCTTCAGCACGTAAAAAAATGCGAAACTTGTGTTTCGGGGCTGAATGCACGATTTCGGGGTACCGAAGTTGCGAAAAAGGTTTCGTAACGAAAACATTCATTCTACTCCATTAGACCCAAAATGATGTTTTGCAGTGGTTGGGAGCATTTCGCAAACCTTCAGCACGTAAAAAGATGCGAAACTTGTGTTTCGGGGCTGAATGCACGATTTCGGGGTACCGAAGTTGCGAAAAAGGTTTCGCAACGAAAACTTCTATTCTACTTCTTTAGAGCCAAAATGATGTTTTGCAGTGGTTGGGAGCATTTCTCAAACCTTCGGCACGTAAAAAGATGCGAAACTTGTGTCTCGGGGCTGAATGCACGATTTCGGGGTACCGAAGTTGCGAAAAAGGTTTCGTAACGAAAACATTCATTCTACTCCATTAGACCCAAAATGATGTTTTGCAGTGGTTGGGAGCATTTCGCAAACCTTCAGCACGTAAAAAGATGCGAAACTTGTGTTTCGGGGCTGAATGCACGATTTCGGGGTACCGAAGTTGCGAAAAAGGTTTCGCAACGAAAACATCTATTCTACTTCTTTAGACCCAAAATGATGTTTTGCAGTGGTTGGGAGCATTTCGCAAACCTTCGGCACGTAAAAAGATGCGAAAACTGTGTTTCGGGGCTGAATGCACGATTTCGGGGTACCGAAGTTGCGAAAAAGGTTTCGTAACGAAAACATTCATTCTACTCCATTAGACCCAAAATGATGTTTTGCAGTGGTTGGGAGCATTTCGCAAACCTTCAGCACGTAAAAAGATGCGAAACTTGTGTTTCAGGGCGGGATGCATGATTTCGGGGTACCGAAGTTGCGAAAAACGTGTCGCAACGAAAACATCTATTCTACTTCTTTAGACCCAAAATGATGTTTTGCAGTGGTTGGGAGCATTTCGCAAACCTTCAGCACGTAAAAAGATGCGAAACTTGTGTTTCAGGGCTGAATGCACGATTTCGAGGTACCGAAGTTGCGAAAAAGGTTTCGCAACGAAAACATCTATTCTACTTCTTTAGACCCAAAATGATGTTTTGCAGTGGTTGGGAGCATTTCACAAACCTTCGACACGTAAAAAGATGCGAAACTTGTGTTTCGGGGCTGAATGCACGATTTCGGGGTACCGAAGTTGCGAAAAAGGTTTCGTAACGAAAACATTCATTCTACTCTATTAGACCCAAAATGATGTTTTGCAGTGGCTGGGAGCATTTCGGAAACCTTCGGCACGTAAAAAGACGCAAAACTTGTGTTTCGGGCCTGAATGCACTATTCAGGGTACCGAAGTTGCGAATATGGTGTCGCGACGAAATCAGCCATTCTACTCCATTAGAACCAAAATGACGTTTTGCAGTGGTTGGGAGCATTTCGCAAACCTTCGGCACGTAAAAAAATGCGAAACTTGTGTTTCGGGGCTGAATGCACGATTTCGGGGTACCGAAGTTGCGAAAAAGGTTTCGCAACGAAAACTTCTATTCTACTTCTTTAGAGCCAAAATGATGTTTTGCAGTGGTTGGGAGCATTTCGCAAACCTTCGGCACGTAAAAAGATGCGAAACTTGTGTCTCGGGGCTGAATGCACGATTTCGGGGTACCGAAGTTGCGAAAAAGGTTTCGTAACGAAAACATTCATTCTACTCCATTAGACCCAAAATGATGTTTTGCAGTGGTTGGGAGCATTTCGCAAACCTTCAGCTCGTAAAAAGATGCGAAACTTGTGTTTCGGGGCTGAATGCACGATTTCGGGGTACCGAAGTTGCCAAAAAGGTTTCGCAACGAAAACATCTATTCTACTTCTTTAGACCCAAAATGATGTTTTGCAGTGGTTGGGAGCTTTTCGCAAACCTTAAGCACGTAAAAATATGCGAAACTTGTGTTCCGGGGCCGAATGCACGATTTCGGGGTACCGAAGTTGCGAAAAAGGTTTAGCAACGAAAACATTCATTGTACTTATTTAGACCCAAAATGATGTTTTGCAGTGGTTGAGAGCATTTCGCAAACCTTCGGCACGTAAAAGATGCGAAACTTGTGTTTCAGGACTGAATGCACTATTTCGGGGTACCGAAGTTGCGAAAAAGGTGTCGCAACGAAAACATCTATTCTACTTCTTTAGACCCAAAATGATGTTTTCCAGTGGTTGGGAGCATTTCGCAAACCTTCGGCACGTAAAAAGATGCGAAACTTGTGTTTCGGGGCTGAATGCACGATTTCGGGGTACCGAAGTTGCGAAAAAGGTTTCGCAACGAAAACATCTATTCTACTTCTTTAGACCCAAAATGATGTTTTGCAGTGGTTGGGAGCATTTCGCAAACCTTCAGCACGTAAAAAAATGCGAAACTTGTGTTTCGGGGCTGAATGCACGATTTCGGGGTACCGAAGTTGCGAAAAAGGTTTCGTAACGAAAACATTCATTCTACTCCATTAGACCCAAAATGATGTTTTGCAGTGGTTGGGAGCATTTCGCAAACCTTCAGCACGTAAAAAGATGCGAAACTTGTGTTTCAGGGCGGGATGCATGATTTCGGGGTACCGAAGTTGCGAAAAACGTGTCGCAACGAAAACATCTATTCTACTTCTTTAGACCCAAAATGATGTTTTGCAGTGGTTGGGAGCATTTCGCAAACCTTCAGCACGTAAAAAGATGCGAAACTTGTGTTTCAGGGCTGAATGCACGATTTCGAGGTACCGAAGTTGCGAAAAAGGTTTCGCAACGAAAACATCTATTCTACTTCTTTAGACCCAAAATGATCATTTGCAGTGGTTGGGAGCATTTCACAAACCTTCGACACGTAAAAAGATGCGAAACTTGTGTTTCGGGGCTGAATGCACGATTTCGGGGTACCGAAGTTGCGAAAAAGGTTTCGTAACGAAAACATTCATTCTACTCTATTAGACCCAAAATGATGTTTTGCAGTGGCTGGGAGCATTTCGGAAACCTTCGGCACGTAAAAAGACGCAAAACTTGTGTTTCGGGCCTGAATGCACTATTCAGGGTACCGAAGTTGCGAATATGGTGTCGCGACGAAATCAGCCATTCTACTCCATTAGAACCAAAATGACGTTTTGCAGTGGTTGGGAGCATTTCGCAAACCTTCGGCACGTAAAAAAATGCGAAACTTGTGTTTCGGGGCTGAATGCACGATTTCGGGGTACCGAAGTTGCGAAAAAGGTTTCGCAACGAAAACTTCTATTCTACTTCTTTAGAGCCAAAATGATGTTTTGCAGTGGTTGGGAGCATTTCGCAAACCTTCGGCACGTAAAAAGATGCGAAACTTGTGTCTCGGGGCTGAATGCACGATTTCGGGGTACCGAAGTTGCGAAAAAGGTTTCGTAACGAAAACATTCATTCTACTCCATTAGACCCAAAATGATGTTTTGCAGTGGTTGGGAGCATTTCGCAAACCTTCAGCTCGTAAAAAGATGCGAAACTTGTGTTTCGGGGCTGAATGCACGATTTCGGGGTACCGAAGTTGCCAAAAAGGTTTCGCAACGAAAACATCTATTC
Organism: Cenchrus fungigraminus; assembly: GCA_036936925.1. Taxonomy (NCBI): domain Eukaryota; kingdom Viridiplantae; phylum Streptophyta; class Magnoliopsida; order Poales; family Poaceae; genus Cenchrus; species Cenchrus fungigraminus. Next base: position 84,004,673 of record CM072779.1, on the reverse strand, counting down.
TACTTCTTTAGACCCAAAATGATGTTTTGCAGTGGTTGGGAGCTTTTCGCAAACCTTAAGCACGTAAAAATATGCGAAACTTGTGTTCCGGGGCCGAATGCACGATTTCGGGGTACCGAAGTTGCGAAAAAGGTTTAGCAACGAAAACATTCATTGTACTTATTTAGACCCAAAATGATGTTTTGCAGTGGTTGAGAGCATTTCGCAAACCTTCGGCACGTAAAAGATGCGAAACTTGTGTTTCAGGACTGAATGCACTATTTCGGGGTACCGAAGTTGCGAAAAAGGTGTCGCAACGAAAACATCTATTCTACTTCTTTAGACCCAAAATGATGTTTTCCAGTGGTTGGGAGCATTTCGCAAACCTTCGGCACGTAAAAAGATGCGAAACTTGTGTTTCGGGGCTGAATGCACGATTTCGGGGTACCGAAGTTGCGAAAAAGGTTTCGCAACGAAAACATCTATTCTACTTCTTTAGACCCAAAATGATGTTTTGCAGTGGTTGGGAGCATTTCGCAAACCTTCAGCACGTAAAAAAATGCGAAACTTGTGTTTCGGGGCTGAATGCACGATTTCGGGGTACCGAAGTTGCGAAAAAGGTTTCGTAACCAAAACATTCATTCTACTCCATTAGACCCAAAATGATGTTTTGCAGTGGTTGGGAGCATTTCGCAAACCTTCAGCACGTAAAAAGATGCGAAACTTGTGTTTCAGGGCGGGATGCATGATTTCGGGGTACCGAAGTTGCGAAAAACGTGTCGCAACGAAAACATCTATTCTACTTCTTTAGACCCAAAATGATGTTTTGCAGTGGTTGGGAGCATTTCGCAAACCTTCAGCACGTAAAAAGATGCGAAACTTGTGTTTCAGGGCTGAATGCACGATTTCGAGGTACCGAAGTTGCGAAAAAGGTTTCGCAACGAAAACATCTATTCTACTTCTTTAGACCCAAAATGATGTTTTGCAGTGGTTGGGAGTATTTCACAAACCTTCGACACGTAAAAAGATGCGAAACTTGTGTTTCGGGGCTGAATGCATGATTTCGGGGTACCGAAGTTGCGAAAAAGGTTTCGTAACGAAAACATTCATTCTACTCTATTAGACCCAAAATGATGTTTTGCAGTGGCTGGGAGCATTTCGGAAACCTTCGGCACGTAAAAAGACGCAAAACTTGTGTTTCGGGCCTGAATGCACTATTTGGGGTACCGAAGTTGCGAATATGGTGTCGCGACGAAATCAGCCATTCTACTCCATTAGACCCAAAATGACGTTTTGCAGTGGTTGGGAGCATTTCGCAAACCTTCGGCACGTAAAAAAATGCGAAACTTGTGTTTCGGGGCTGAATGCACGATTTCGGGGTACCGAAGTTGCGAAAAAGGTTTCGCAACGAAAACTTCTATTCTACTTCTTTAGAGCCAAAATGATGTTTTGCAGTGGTTGGGAGCATTTCGCAAACCTTCGGCACGTAAAAAGATGCGAAACTTGTGTCTCGGGGCTGAATGCACGATTTCGGGATACCGAAGTTGCGAAAAAGGTTTCGTAACGAAAACATTCATTCTACTCCATTAGACCCAAAATGATGTTTTGCAGTGGTTGGGAGCATTTCGCAAACCTTCAGCTCGTAAAAAGATGCGAAACTTGTGTTTCGGGGCTGAATGCACGATTTCGGGTTACCGAAGTTGCCAAAAAGGTTTCGCAACGAAAACATCTATTCTACTTCTTTAGACCCAAAATGATGTTTTGCAGTGGTTGGGAGCTTTTCGCAAACCTTAAGCACGTAAAAATATGCGAAACTTGTGTTCCGGGGCCGAATGCACGATTTCGGGGTACCGAAGTTGCGAAAAAGGTTTAGCAACGAAAACATTCATTGTACTTATTTAGACCCAAAATGATGTTTTGCAGTGGTTGAGAGCATTTCGCAAACCTTCGGCACGTAAAAGATGCGAAACTTGAGTTTCAGGACTGAATGCACTATTTCGGGGTACCGAAGTTGCGAAAAAGGTGTCGCAACGAAAACATCTATTCTACTTCTTTAGACCCAAAATGATGTTTTGCAGTGGTTGGGAGCATTTCGCAAACCTTCGGCACGTAAAAAGATGCGAAACTTGTGTTTCGGGGCTGAATGCACGATTTCGGGGTACCGAAGTTGCGAAAAAGGTTTCGCAACGAAAACATCTATTCTACTTCTTTAGACCCAAAATGATGTTTTGCAGTGGTTGGGAGCATTTCGCAAACCTTCAGCACGTAAAAAAATGCAAAACTTGTGTTTCGGGGCTGAATGCACGATTTCGGGGTACCGAAGTTGCGAAAAAGGTTTCGTAACGAAAACATTCATTCTACTCCATTAGACCCAAAATGATGTTTTGCAGTGGTTGGGAGCATTTCGCAAACCTTCAGCACGTAAAAAGATGCGAAACTTGTGTTTCAGGGCGGGATGCATGATTTCGGGGTATCGAAGTTGCGAAAAACGTGTCGCAACGAAAACATCTATTCTACTTCTTTAGACCCAAAATGATGTTTTGCAGTGGTTGGGAGCATTTCGCAAACCTTCAGCACGTAAAAAGATGCGAAACTTGTGTTTCAGGGCTGAATGCACGATTTCGAGGTACCGAAGTTGCGAAAAAGGTTTCGCAACGAAAACATCTATTCTACTTCTTTAGACCCAAAATGATGTTTTGCAGTGGTTGGGAGCATTTCACAAACCTTCGACACGTAAAAAGATGCGAAACTTGTGTTTCGGGGCTGAATGCACGATTTCGGGGTACCGAAGTTGCGAAAAAGGTTTCGTAACGAAAACATTCATTCTACTCTATTAGACCCAAAATGATGTTTTGTAGTGGCTGGGAGCATTTCGGAAACCTTCGGCACGTAAAAAGACGCAAAACTTGTGTTTCGGGCCTGAATGCACTATTCGGGGTACCGAAGTTGCGAATATGGTGTCGCGACGAAATCAGCCATTCTACTCCATTAGACCCAAAATGACGTTTTGCAGTGGTTGGGAGCATTTCGCAAACCTTCGGCACGTAAAAAAATGCGAAACTTGTGTTTCGGGGCTGAATGCACGATTTCGGGGTACCGAAGTTGCGAAAAAGGTTTCGCAACGAAAACTTCTATTCTACTTCTTTAGAGCCAAAATGATGTTTTGCAGTGGTTGGGAGCATTTCGCAAACCTTCGGCACGTAAAAAGATGCGAAACTTGTGTCTCGGGGCTGAATGCACGATTTCGGGGTACCGAAGTTGCGAAAAAGGTTTCGTAACGAAAACATTCATTCTACTCCATTAGACCCAAAATGATGTTTTGCAGTGGTTGGGAGCATTTCGCAAACCTTCAGCACGTAAAAAGATGCGAAACTTGTGTTTCAGGGCGGGATGCATGATTTCGGGGTACCGAAGTTGCGAAAAACGTGTCGCAACGAAAACATCTATTCTACTTCTTTAGACCCAAAATGATGTTTTGCAGTGGTTGGGAGCTTTTCGCAAACCTTAAGCACGTAAAAATATGCGAAACTTGTGTTCCGGGGCCGAATGCACGATTTCGGGGTACCGAAGTTGCGAAAAAGGTTTAGCAACGAAAACATTCATTGTACTTATTTAGACCCAAAATGATGTTTTGCAGTGGTTGAGAGCATTTCGCAAACCTTCGGCACGTAAAAGATGCGAAACTTGTGTTTCAGGACTGAATGCACTATTTCGGGGTACCGAAGTTGCGAAAAAGGTGTCGCAACGAAAACATCTATTCTACTTCTTTAGACCCAAAATGATGTTTTCCAGTGGTTGGGAGCATTTCGCAAACCTTCGGCACGTAAAAAGATGCGAAACTTGTGTTTCGGGGCTGAATGCACGATTTCGGGGTACCGAAGTTGCGAAAAAGGTTTCGCAACGAAAACATCTATTCTACTTCTTTAGACCCAAAATGATGTTTTGCAGTGGTTGGGAGCATTTCGCAAACCTTCAGCACGTAAAAAAATGCGAAACTTGTGTTTCGGGGCTGAATGCACGATTTCGGGGTACCGAAGTTGCGAAAAAGGTTTCGTAACGAAAACATTCATTCTACTCCATTAGACCCAAAATGATGTTTTGCAGTGGTTGGGAGCATTTCGCAAACCTTCAGCACGTAAAAAGATGCGAAACTTGTGTTTCAGGGCGGGATGCATGATTTCGGGGTACCGAAGTTGCGAAAAACGTGTCGCAACGAAAACATCTATTCTACTTCTTTAGACCCAAAATGATGTTTTGCAGTGGTTGGGAGCATTTCGCAAACCTTCAACACGTAAAAAGATGCGAAACTTGTGTTTCAGGGCTGAATGCACGATTTCGAGGTACCGAAGTTGCGAAAAAGGTTTCGCAACGAAAACATCTATTCTACTTCTTTAGACCCAAAATGATGTTTTGCAGTGGTTGGGAGCATTTCACAAACCTTCGACACGTAAAAAGATGCGAAACTTGTGTTTCGGGGCTGAATGCACGATTTCGGGGTACCGAAGTTGCGAAAAAGGTTTCGTAACGAAAACATTCATTCTACTCTATTAGACCCAAAATGATGTTTTGCAGTGGCTGGGAGCATTTCGGAAACCTTCGGCACGTAAAAAGACGCAAAACTTGTGTTTCGGGCCTGAATGCACTATTTGGGGTACCGAAGTTGCGAATATGGTGTCGCGACGAAATCAGCCATTCTACTCCATTAGACCCAAAATGACGTTTTGCAGTGGTTGGGAGCATTTCGCAAACCTTCGGCACGTAAAAAAATGCGAAACTTGTGTTTCGGGGCTGAATGCACGATTTCGGGGTACCGAAGTTGCGAAAAAGGTTTCGCAACGAAAACTTCTATTCTACTTCTTTAGAGCCAAAATGATGTTTTGCAGTGGTTGGGAGCATTTCGCAAACCTTCGGCACGTAAAAAGATGCGAAACTTGTGTCTCGGGGCTGAATGCACGATTTCGGGGTACCGAAGTTGCGAAAAAGGTTTCGTAACGAAAACATTCATTCTACTCCATTAGACCCAAAATGATGTTTTGCAGTGGTTGGGAGCATTTCGCAAACCTTCAGCTCGTAAAAAGATGCGAAACTTGTGTTTCGGGGCTGAATGCACGATTTCGGGGTACCGAAGTTGCCAAAAAGGTTTCGCAACGAAAACATCTATTCTACTTCTTTAGACCCAAAATGATGTTTTGCAGTGGTTGGGAGCTTTTCGCAAACCTTAAGCACGTAAAAATATGCGAAACTTGTGTTCCGGGGCCGAATGCACGATTTCGGGGTACCGAAGTTGCGAAAAAGGTTTAGCAACGAAAACATTCATTGTACTTATTTAGACCCAAAATGATGTTTTGCAGTGGTTGAGAGCATTTCGCAAACCTTCGGCACGTAAAAGATGCGAAACTTGAGTTTCAGGACTGAATGCACTATTTCGGGGTACCGAAGTTGCGAAAAAGGTGTCGCAACGAAAACATCTATTCTACTTCTTTAGACCCAAAATGATGTTTTGCAGTGGTTGGGAGCATTTCGCAAACCTTCGGCACGTAAAAAGATGCGAAACTTGTGTTTCGGGGCTGAATGCACGATTTCGGGGTACCGAAGTTGCGAAAAAGGTTTCGCAACGAAAACATCTATTCTACTTCTTTAGACCCAAAATGATGTTTTGCAGTGGTTGGGAGCATTTCGCAAACCTTCAGCACGTAAAAAAATGCACAACTTGTGTTTCGGGGCTGAATGCACGATTTCGGGGTACCGAAGTTGCGAAAAAGGTTTCGTAACGAAAACATTCATTCTACTCCATTAGACCCAAAATGATGTTTTGCAGTGGTTGGGAGCATTTCGCAAACCTTCAGCACGTAAAAAGATGCGAAACTTGTGTTTCAGGGCGGGATGCATGATTTCGGGGTATCGAAGTTGCGAAAAACGTGTCGCAACGAAAACATCTATTCTACTTCTTTAGACCCAAAATGATGTTTTGCAGTGGTTGGGAGCATTTCGCAAACCTTCAGCACGTAAAAAGATGCGAAACTTGTGTTTCAGGGCTGAATGCACGATTTCGAGGTACCGAAGTTGCGAAAAAGGTTTCGCAACGAAAACATCTATTCTACTTCTTTAGACCCAAAATGATGTTTTGCAGTGGTTGGGAGCATTTCACAAACCTTCGACACGTAAAAAGATGCGAAACTTGTGTTTCGGGGCTGAATGCACGATTTCGGGGTACCGAAGTTGCGAAAAAGGTTTCGTAACGAAAACATTCATTCTACTCTATTAGACCCAAAATGATGTTTTGTAGTGGCTAGGAGCATTTCGGAAACCTTCGGCACGTAAAAAGACGCAAAACTTGTGTTTCGGGCCTGAATGCACTATTCGGGGTACCGAAGTTGCGAATATGGTGTCGCGACGAAATCAGCCATTCTACTCCATTAGACCCAAAATGACGTTTTGCAGTGGTTGGGAGCATTTCGCAAACCTTCGGCAGGTAAAAAAATGCGAAACTTGTGTTTCGGGGCTGAATGCACGATTTCGGGGTACCGAAGTTGCGAAAAAGGTTTCGCAACGAAAACTTCTATTCTACTTCTTTAGAGCCAAAATGATGTTTTGCAGTGGTTGGGAGCATTTCGCAAACCTTCGGCACGTAAAAAGATGCGAAACTTGTGTCTCGGGGCTGAATGCACGATTTCGGGGTACCGAAGTTGCGAAAAAGGTTTCGTAACGAAAACATTCATTCTACTCCATTAGACCCAAAATGATGTTTTGCAGTGGTTGGGAGCATTTCGCAAACCTTCAGCTCGTAAAAAGATGCGAAACTTGTGTTTCGGGGCTGAATGCACGATTTCGGGGTACCGAAGTTGCCAAAAAGGTTTCGCAACGAAAACATCTATTCTACTTTTTTAGACCCAAAATGATGTTTTGCAGTGGTTGGGAGCTTTTCGCAAACCTTAAGCACGTAAAAATATGCGAAACTTGTGTTCCGGGGCCGAATGCACGATTTCGGGGTACCGAAGTTGCGAATATGGTGTCGCGACGAAATCAGCCATTCTACTCCATTAGACCCAAAATGACGTTTTGCAGTGGTTGGGAGCATTTCGCAAACCTTCGGCACGTAAAAAAATGCGAAACTTGTGTTTCGGGGTTGAATGCACGATTTCGGGGTACCGAAGTTGCGAAAAAGGTTTCGCAACGAAAACATCTATTCTACTTCTTTAGACCCAAAATGATGTTTTGCAGTGGTTGGGAACATTTCGCAAACCTTCGGCACGTAAAAAGATGTGAAACTTGTGTTTCGGGGCTGAATGCACGATTTCGGGGTACCGAAGTTGCGAAAAAGGTTTCGTAACGAAAACATTCATTCTACTCCATTAGACCCAAAATGATATTTTGCAGTGGTTGGGAGCATTTCGCAAACCTTCGGCACGTAAAAAGATGCGAAACTTGTGTTTCGGGGCTGAATGCACGATTTCGGGGTACCGAAGTTGCGAAAAAGGTTTCGCAACGAAAACATCTATTCTACTTCTTTAGACCCAAAATGATGTTTTGCAGTGGTTGGGAGCATTTCGCAAACCTTCGGCACGTAAAAAGATGCGAAAACTGTGTTTCGGGGCTGAATGCACGATTTCGGGGTACCGAAGTTGCGAAAAAGGTTTCGTGACGAAAACATTCATTCTACTCCATTAGACCCAAAATGATGTTTTGCAGTGGTTGGGAGCATTTCGCAAACCTTCAGCACGTAAAAAGATGCGAAACTTGTGTTTCAGGGCGGGATGCATGATTTCGGGGTACCGAAGTTGCGAAAAACGTGTCGCAACGAAAACATCTATTCTACTTCTTTAGACCCAAAATGATGTTTTGCAGTGGTTGGGAGCATTTCGCAAACCTTCAGCACGTAAAAAGATGCGAAACTTGTGTTTCAGGGCTGAATGCACGATTTCGAGGTACCGAAGTTGCGAAAAAGGTTTCGCAACGAAAACATCTATTGTACTTCTTTAGACCCAAAATGATGTTTTGCAGTGGTTGGGAGCATTTCACAAACCTTCGACACGTAAAAAGATGCGAAACTTGTGTTTCGGGGCTGAATGCACGATTTCGGGGTACCGAAGTTGCGAAAAAGGTTTCGTAACGAAAACATTCATTCTACTCTATTAGACCCAAAATGATGTTTTGCAGTGGCTGGGAGCATTTCGGAAACCTTCGGCACGTAAAAAGACGCAAAACTTGTGTTTCGGGCCTGAATGCACTATTCGGGGTACCGAAGTTGCGAATATGGTGTCGCGACGAAATCAGCCATTCTACTCCATTAGACCCAAAATGACGTTTTGCAGTGGTTGGGAGCATTTCGCAAACCTTCGGCACGTAAAAAAATGCGAAACTTGTGTTTCGGGGCTGAATGCACGATTTCGGGGTACCGAAGTTGCGAAAAAGGTTTCGCAACGAAAACTTCTATTCTACTTCTTTAGACCCAAAATGATGTTTTGCAGTGGTTGGGAGCATTTCGCAAACCTTCAGCACGTAAAAAGATGCGAAACTTGTGTTTCGGGGCTGAATGCACGATTTCGGGGTACCGAAGTTGCGAAAAAGGTTTCGCAACGAAAACTTCTATTCTACTTCTTTAGAGCCAAAATGATGTTTTGCAGTGGTTGGGAGCATTTCGCAAACCTTCGGCACGTAAAAAGATGCGAAACTTGTGTCTCGGGGCTGAATGCACGATTTCGGGGTACCGAAGTTGCGAAAAAGGTTTCGTAACGAAAACATTCATTCTACTCCATTAGACCCAAAATGATGTTTTGCAGTGGTTGGGAGCATTTCGCAAACCTTCAGCACGTAAAAAGATGCGAAACATGTGTTTCGGGGCTGAATGCACGATTTCGGGGTACCGAAGTTGCGAAAAAGGTTTCGCAACGAAAACATCTATTCTACTTCTTTAGACCCAAAATGATGTTTTGCAGTGGTTGGGAGCATTTCGCAAACCTTCGGCACGTAAAAAGATGCGAAAACTGTGTTTCGGGGCTGAATGCACGATTTCGGGGTACCGAAGTTGCGAAAAAGGTTTCGTAACGAAAACATTCATTCTACTCCATTAGACCCAAAATGATGTTTTGCAGTGGTTGGGAGCATTTCGCAAACCTTCGGCACGTAAAAAAATGCGAAACTTGTGTTTCGGGGCTGAATGCACGATTTCGGGGTACCGAAGTTGCGAAAAAGGTTTCGCAACGAAAACTTCTATTCTACTTCTTTAGAGCCAAAATGATGTTTTGCAGTGGTTGGGAGCATTTCGCAAACCTTCGGCACGTAAAAAGATGTGAAACTTGTGTCTCGGGGCTGAATGCACGATTTCGGGGTACCGAAGTTGCGAAAAAGGTTTCGTAACGAAAACATTCATTCTACTCCATTAGACCCAAAATGATGTTTTGCAGTGGTTGGGAGCATTTCGCAAACCTTCAGCTCGTAAAAAGATGCGAAACTTGTGTTTCGGGGCTGAATGCACGATTTCGGGGTACCGAAGTTGCCAAAAAGGTTTCGCAACGAAAACATCTATTCTACTTCTTTAGACCCAAAATGATGTTTTGCAGTGGTTGGGAGCTTTTCGCAAACCTTAAGCACGTAAAAATATGCGAAACTTGTGTTCCGGGGCCGAATGCACGATTTCGGGGTACCGAAGTTGCGAAAAAAGTTTAGCAACGAAAACATTCATTGTACTTATTTAGACCCAAAATGATGTTTTGCAGTGGTTGAGAGCATTTCGCAAACCTTCGGCACGTAAAAGATGCGAAACTTGTGTTTCAGGACTGAATGCACTATTTCGGGGTACCGAAGTTGCGAAAAAGGTGTCGCAACGAAAACATCTATTCTACTTCTTTAGACCCAAAATGATGTTTTGCAGTGGTTGGGAGCATTTCGCAAACCTTCGGCACGTAAAAAGATGCGAAACTTGTGTTTCGGGGCTGAATGCACGATTTCGGGGTACCGAAGTTGCGAAAAAGGTTTCGCAACGAAAACATCTATTCTACTTCTTTAGACCCAAAATGATGTTTTGCAGTGGTTGGGAGCATTTCGCAAACCTTCAGCACGTAAAAAAATGCGAAACTTGTGTTTCGGGGCTGAATGCACGATTTCGGGGTACCGAAGTTGCGAAAAAGGTTTCGTAACGAAAACATTCATTCTACTCCATTAGACCCAAAATGATGTTTTGCAGTGGTTGGGAGCATTTCGCAAACCTTCAGCACGTAAAAAGATGCGAAACTTGTGTTTCAGGGCGGGATGCATGATTTCGGGGTACCGAAGTTGCGAAAAACGTGTCGCAACGAAAACATCTATTCTACTTCTTTAGACCCAAAATGATGTTTTGCAGTGGTTGGGAGCATTTCGCAAACCTTCAGCACGTAAAAAGATGCGAAACTTGTGTTTCAGGGCTGAATGCACGATTTCGAGGTACCGAAGTTGCGAAAAAGGTTTCGCAACGAAAACATCTATTGTACTTCTTTAGACCCAAAATGATGTTTTGCAGTGGTTGGGAGCATTTCACAAACCTTCGACACGTAAAAAGATGCGAAACTTGTGTTTCGGGGCTGAATGCACGATTTCGGGGTACCGAAGTTGCGAAAAAGGTTTCGTAACGAAAACATTCATTCTACTCTATTAGACCCAAAATGATGTTTTGCAGTGGCTGGGAGCATTTCGGAAACCTTCGGCACGTAAAAAGACGCAAAACTTGTGTTTCGGGCCTGAATGCACTATTCGGGGTACCGAAGTTGCGAATATGGTGTCGCGACGAAATCAGCCATTCTACTCCATTAGACCCAAAATGACGTTTTGCAGTGGTTGGGAGCATTTCGCAAACCTTCGGCACGTAAAAAAATGCGAAACTTGTGTTTCGGGGCTGAATGCACGATTTCGGGGTACCGAAGTTGCGAAAAAGGTTTCGCAACGAAAACTTCTATTCTACTTCTTTAGACCCAAAATGATGTTTTGCAGTGGTTGGGAGCATTTCGCAAACCTTCAGCACGTAAAAAGATGCGAAACTTGTGTTTCGGGGCTGAATGCACGATTTCGGGGTACCGAAGTTGCGAAAAAGGTTTCGCAACGAAAACTTCTATTCTACTTCTTTAGAGCCAAAATGATGTTTTGCAGTGGTTGGGAGCATTTCGCAAACCTTCGGCACGTAAAAAGATGCGAAACTTGTGTCTCGGGGCTGAATGCACGATTTCGGGGTACCGAAGTTGCGAAAAAGGTTTCGTAACGAAAACATTCATTCTACTCCATTAGACCCAAAATGATGTTTTGCAGTGGTTGGGAGCATTTCGCAAACCTTCAGCACGTAAAAAGATGCGAAACATGTGTTTCGGGGCTGAATGCACGATTTCGGGGTACCGAAGTTGCGAAAAAGGTTTCGCAACGAAAACATCTATTCTACTTCTTTAGACCCAAAATGATGTTTTGCAGTGGTTGGGAGCATTTCGCAAACCTTCGGCACATAAAAAGATGCGAAAACTGTGTTTCGGGGCTGAATGCACGATTTCGGGGTACCGAAGTTGCGAAAAAGGTTTCGTAACGAAAACATTCATTCTACTCCATTAGACCCAAAATGATGTTTTGCAGTGGTTGGGAGCATTTCGCAAACCTTCGGCACGTAAAAAAATGCGAAACTTGTGTTTCGGGGCTGAATGCACGATTTCGGGGTACCGAAGTTGCGAAAAAGGTTTCGCAACGAAAACTTCTATTCTACTTCTTTAGAGCCAAAATGATGTTTTGCAGTGGTTGGGAGCATTTCGCAAACCTTCGGCACGTAAAAAGATGTGAAACTTGTGTCTCGGGGCTGAATGCACGATTTCGGGGTACCGAAGTTGCGAAAAAGGTTTCGTAACGAAAACATTCATTCTACTCCATTAGACCCAAAATGATGTTTTGCAGTGGTTGGGAGCATTTCGCAAACATTCAGCTCGTAAAAAGATGCGAAACTTGTGTTTCGGGGCTGAATGCACGATTTCGGGGTACCGAAGTTGCCAAAAAGGTTTCGCAACGAAAACATCTATTCTACTTCTTTAGACCCAAAATGATGTTTTGCAGTGGTTGGGAGCTTTTCGCAAACCTTAAGCACGTAAAAATATGCGAAACTTGTGTTCCGGGGCCGAATGCACGATTTCGGGGTACCGAAGTTGCGAAAAAAGTTTAGCAACGAAAACATTCATTGTACTTATTTAGACCCAAAATGATGTTTTGCAGTGGTTGAGAGCATTTCGCAAACCTTCGGCACGTAAAAGATGCGAAACTTGTGTTTCAGGACTGAATGCACTATTTCGGGGTACCGAAGTTGCGAAAAAGGTGTCGCAACGAAAACATCTATTCTACTTCTTTAGACCCAAAATGATGTTTTGCAGTGGTTGGGAGCATTTCGCAAACCTTCGGCACGTAAAAAGATGCGAAACTTGTGTTTCGGGGCTGAATGCACGATTTCGGGGTACCGAAGTTGCGAAAAAGGTTTCGCAACGAAAACATCTATTCTACTTCTTTAGACCCAAAATGATGTTTTGCAGTGGTTGGGAGCATTTCGCAAACCTTCAGCACGTAAAAAAATGCGAAACTTGTGTTTCGGGGCTGAATGCACGATTTCGGGGTACCGAAGTTGCGAAAAAGGTTTCGTAACGAAAACATTCATTCTACTCCATTAGACCCAAAATGATGTTTTGCAGTGGTTGGGAGCATTTCGCAAACCTTCAGCACGTAAAAAGATGCGAAACTTGTGTTTCAGGGCGGGATGCATGATTTCGGGGTACCGAAGTTGCGAAAAACGTGTCGCAACGAAAACATCTATTCTACTTCTTTAGACCCAAAATGATGTTTTGCAGTGGTTGGGAGCATTTCGCAAACCTTCAGCACGTAAAAAGATGCGAAACTTGTGTTTCAGGGCTGAATGCACGATTTCGAGGTACCGAAGTTGCGAAAAAGGTTTCGCAACGAAAACATCTATTGTACTTCTTTAGACCCAAAATGATGTTTTGCAGTGGTTGGGAGCATTTCACAAACCTTCGACACGTAAAAAGATGCGAAACTTGTGTTTCGGGGCTGAATGCACGATTTCGGGGTACCGAAGTTGCGAAAAAGGTTTCGTAACGAAAACATTCATTCTACTCTATTAGACCCAAAATGATGTTTTGCAGTGGCTGGGAGCATTTCGGAAACCTTCGGCACGTAAAAAGACGCAAAACTAGTGTTTCGGGCCTGAATGCACTATTCGGGGTACCGAAGTTGCGAATATGGTGTCGCGACGAAATCAGCCATTCTACTCCATTAGACCCAAAATGACGTTTTGCAGTGGTTGGGAGCATTTCGCAAACCTTCGGCACGTAAAAAAATGCGAAACTTGTGTTTCGGGGCTGAATGCACGATTTCGGGGTACCGAAGTTGCGAAAAAGGTTTCGCAACGAAAACTTCTATTCTACTTCTTTAGACCCAAAATGATGTTTTGCAGTGGTTGGGAGCATTTCGCAAACCTTCAGCACGTAAAAAGATGCGAAACTTGTGTTTCGGGGCTGAATGCACGATTTCGGGGTACCGAAGTTGCGAAAAAGGTTTCGCAACGAAAACTTCTATTCTACTTCTTTAGAGCCAAAATGATGTTTTGCAGTGGTTGGGAGCATTTCGCAAACCTTCGGCACGTAAAAAGATGCGAAACTTGTGTCTCGGGGCTGAATGCACGATTTCGGGGTACCGAAGTTGCGAAAAAGGTTTCGTAACGAAAACATTCATTCTACTCCATTAGACCCAAAATGATGTTTTGCAGTGGTTGGGAGCATTTCGCAAACCTTCAGCACGTAAAAAGATGCGAAACATGTGTTTCGGGGCTGAATGCACGATTTCGGGGTACCGAAGTTGCGAAAAAGGTTTCGCAACGAAAACATCTATTCTACTTCTTTAGACCCAAAATGATGTTTTGCAGTGGTTGGGAGCATTTCGCAAACCTTCGGCACGTAAAAAGATGCGAAAACTGTGTTTCGGGGCTGAATGCACGATTTCGGGGTACCGAAGTTGCGAAAAAGGTTTCGTAACGAAAACATTCATTCTACTCCATTAGACCCAAAATGATGTTTTGCAGTGGTTGGGAGCATTTCGCAAACCTTCGGCACGTAAAAAAATGCGAAACTTGTGTTTCGGGGCTGAATGCACGATTTCGGGGTACCGAAGTTGCGAAAAAGGTTTCGCAACGAAAACTTCTATTCTACTTCTTTAGAGCCAAAATGATGTTTTGCAGTGGTTGGGAGCATTTCGCAAACCTTCGGCACGTAAAAAGATGTGAAACTTGTGTCTCGGGGCTGAATGCACGATTTCGGGGTACCGAAGTTGCGAAAAAGGTTTCGTAACGAAAACATTCATTCTACTCCATTAGACCCAAAATGATGTTTTGCAGTGGTTGGGAGCATTTCGCAAACCTTCAGCTCGTAAAAAGATGCGAAACTTGTGTTTCGGGGCTGAATGCACGATTTCGGGGTACCGAAGTTGCCAAAAAGGTTTCGCAACGAAAACATCTATTCTACTTCTTTAGACCCAAAATGATGTTTTGCAGTGGTTGGGAGCTTTTCGCAAACCTTAAGCACGTAAAAATATGCGAAACTTGTGTTCCGGGGCCGAATGCACGATTTCGGGGTACCGAAGTTGCGAAAAAAGTTTAGCAACGAAAACATTCATTGTACTTATTTAGACCCAAAATGATGTTTTGCAGTGGTTGAGAGCATTTCGCAAACCTTCGGCACGTAAAAGATGCGAAACTTGTGTTTCAGGACTGAATGCACTATTTCGTGGTACCGAAGTTGCGAAAAAGGTGTCGCAACGAAAACATCTATTCTACTTCTTTAGACCCAAAATGATGTTTTGCAGTGGTTGGGAGCATTTCGCAAACCTTCGGCACGTAAAAAGATGCGAAACTTGTGTTTCGGGGCTGAATGCACGATTTCGGGGTACCGAAGTTGCGAATAAGGTTTCGCAACGAAAACATCTATTCTACTTCTTTAGACCCAAAATGATGTTTTGCAGTGGTTGGGAGCATTTCGCAAACCTTCAGCACGTAAAAAAATGCGAAACTTGTGTTTCGGGGCTGAATGCACGATTTCGGGGTACCGAAGTTGCGAAAAAGGTTTCGTAACGAAAACATTCATTCTACTCCATTAGACCCAAAATGATGTTTTGCAGTGGTTGGGAGCATTTCGCAAACCTTCAGCACGTAAAAAGATGCGAAACTTGTGTTTCAGGGCGGGATGCATGATTTCGGGGTACCGAAGTTGCGAAAAACGTGTCGCAACGAAAACATCTATTCTACTTCTTTAGACCCAAAATGATGTTTTGCAGTGGTTGGGAGCATTTCGCAAACCTTCAGCACGTAAAAAGATGCGAAACTTGTGTTTCAGGGCTGAATGCACGATTTCGAGGTACCGAAGTTGCGAAAAAGGTTTCGCAACGAAAACATCTATTGTACTTCTTTAGACCCAAAATGATGTTTTGCAGTGGTTGGGAGCATTTCACAAACCTTCGACACGTAAAAAGATGCGAAACTTGTGTTTCGGGGCTGAATGCACGATTTCGGGGTACCGAAGTTGCGAAAAAGGTTTCGTAACGAAAACATTCATTCTACTCTATTAGACCCAAAATGATGTTTTGCAGTGGCTGGGAGCATTTCGGAAACCTTCGGCACGTAAAAAGACGCAAAACTTGTGTTTCGGGCCTGAATGCACTATTCGGGGTACCGAAGTTGCGAATATGGTGTCGCGACGAAATCAGCCATTCTACTCCATTAGACCCAAAATGACGTTTTGCAGTGGTTGGGAGCATTTCGCAAACCTTCGGCACGTAAAAAAATGCGAAACTTGTGTTTCGGGGCTGAATGCACGATTTCGGGGTACCGAAGTTGCGAAAAAGGTTTCGCAACGAAAACTTCTATTCTACTTCTTTAGACCCAAAATGATGTTTTGCAGTGGTTGGGAGCATTTCGCAAACCTTCAGCACGTAAAAAGATGCGAAACTTGTGTTTCGGGGCTGAATGCACGATTTCGGGGTACCGAAGTTGCGAAAAAGGTTTCGCAACGAAAACTTCTATTCTACTTCTTTAGAGCCAAAATGATGTTTTGCAGTGGTTGGGAGCATTTCGCAAACCATCGGCACGTAAAAAGATGCGAAACTTGTGTCTCGGGGCTGAATGCACGATTTCGGGGTACCGAAGTTGCGAAAAAGGTTTCGTAACGAAAACATTCATTCTACTCCATTAGACCCAAAATGATGTTTTGCAGTGGTTGGGAGCATTTCGCAAACCTTCAGCACGTAAAAAGATGCGAAACATGTGTTTCGGGGCTGAATGCACGATTTCGGGGTACCGAAGTTGCGAAAAAGGTTTCGCAACGAAAACATCTATTCTACTTCTTTAGACCCAAAATGATGTTTTGCAGTGGTTGGGAGCATTTCGCAAACCTTCGGCACGTAAAAAGATGCGAAAACTGTGTTTCGGGGCTGAATGCACGATTTCGGGGTACCGAAGTTGCGAAAAAGGTATTGTAACGAAAACATTCATTCTACTCCATTAGACCCAAAATGATGTTTTGCAGTGGTTGGGAGCATTTCGCAAACCTTCGGCACGTAAAAAAATGCGAAACTTGTGTTTCGGGGCTGAATGCACGATTTCGGGGTACTGAAGTTGCGAAAAAGGTTTCGCAACGAAAACTTCTATTCTACTTCTTTAGAGCCAAAATGATGTTTTGCAGTGGTTGGGAGCATTTCGCAAACCTTCGGCACGTGAAAAGATGTGAAACTTGTGTCTCGGGGCTGAATGCACGATTTCGGGGTACCGAAGTTGCGAAAAAGGTTTCGTAACGAAAACATTCATTCTACTCCATTAGACCCAAAATGATGTTTTGCAGTGGCTGGGAGCATTTCGGAAACCTTCGGCACGTAAAAAGACGCAAAACTTGTGTTTCGGGCCTGAATGCACTATTCGGGGTACCGAAGTTGCGAATATGGTGTCGCGACGAAATCAGCCATTCTACTCCATTAGACCCAAAATGACGTTTTGCAGTGGTTGGGAGCATTTCGCAAACCTTCGGCACGTAAAAAAATGCGAAACTTGTGTTTCGGGGCTGAATGCACGATTTCGGGGTACCGAAGTTGCGAAAAAGGTTTCGCAACGAAAACTTCTATTCTACTTCTTTAGACCCAAAATGATGTTTTGCAGTGGTTGGGAGCATTTCGCAAACCTTCAGCACGTAAAAAGATGCGAAACTTGTGTTTCGGGGCTGAATGCACGATTTCGGGGTACCGAAGTTGCGAAAAAGGTTTCGCAACGAAAACTTCTATTCTACTTCTTTAGAGCCAAAATGATGTTTTGCAGTGGTTGGGAGCATTTCGCAAACCATCGACACGTAAAAAGATGCGAAACTTGTGTCTCGGGGCTGAATGCACGATTTCGGGGTACCGAAGTTGCGAAAAAGGTTTCGTAACGAAAACATTCATTCTACTCCATTAGACCCAAAATGATGTTTTGCAGTGGTTGGGAGCATTTCGCAAACCTTCAGCACGTAAAAAGATGCGAAACATGTGTTTCGGGGCTGAATGCACGATTTCGGGGTACCGAAGTTGCGAAAAAGGTTTCGCAACGAAAACATCTATTCTACTTCTTTAGACCCAAAATGATGTTTTGCAGTGGTTGGGAGCATTTCGCAAACCTTCGGCACGTAAAAAGATGCGAAAACTGTGTTTCGGGGCTGAATGCACGATTTCGGGGTACCGAAGTTGCGAAAAAGGTATTGTAACGAAAACATTCATTCTACTCCATTAGACCCAAAATGATGTTTTGCAGTGGTTGGGAGCATTTCGCAAACCTTCGGCACGTAAAAAAATGCGAAACTTGTGTTTCGGGGCTGAATGCACGATTTCGGGGTACTGAAGTTGCGAAAAAGGTTTCGCAACGAAAACTTCTATTCTACTTCTTTAGAGCCAAAATGATGTTTTGCAGTGGTTGGGAGCATTTCGCAAACCTTCGGCACGTAAAAAGATGTGAAACTTGTGTCTCGGGGCTGAATGCACGATTTCGGGGTACCGAAGTTGCGAAAAAGGTTTCGTAACGAAAACATTCATTCTACTCCATTAGACCCAAAATGATGTTTTGCAGTGGTTGGGAGCATTTCGCAAACCTTCAGCTCGTAAAAAGATGCGAAACTTGTGTTTCGGGGCTGAATGCACGATTTCGGGGTACCGAAGTTGCCAAAAAGGTTTCGCAACGAAAACATCTATTCTACTTCTTTAGACCCAAAATGATGTTTTGTAGTGGTTGGGAGCTTTTCGCAAACCTTAAGCACGTAAAAATATGCGAAACTTGTGTTCCGGGGCCGAATGCACGATTTCGGGGTACCGAAGTTGCGAAAAAGGTTTAGCAACGAAAACATTCATTCTACTTATTTAGACCCAAAATGATGTTTTGCAGTGGTTGAGAGCATTTCGCAAACCTTCGGCACGTAAAAGATGCGAAACTTGTGTTCCAGGACTGAATGCACTATTTCGGGGTACCGAAGTTGCGAAAAAGGTGTCGCAACGAAAACATCTATTCTACTTCTTTAGACCCAAAATGATGTTTTGCAGTGGTTGGGAGCATTTCGCAAACCTTCGGCACGTAAAAAGATGCGAAACTTGTGTTTCGGGGCTGAATGCCCGATTTCGGGGTACCGAAGTTGCGAAAAAGGTTTCGCAACGAAAACATCTATTCTACTTCTTTAGACCCAAAATGATGTTTTGCAGTGGTTGGGAGCATTTCGCAAACCTTCAGCACGTAAAAAAATGCGAAACTTGTGTTTCGGGGCTGAATGCACGATTTCGGGGTACCGAACTTGCGAAAAAGGTTTCGTAACGAAAACATTCATTCTACTCCATTAGACCCAAAATGATGTTTTGCAGTGGTTGGGAGCATTTCGCAAACCTTCAGCACGTAAAAAGATGCGAAACTTGTGTTTCAGGGCGGGATGCATGATTTCGGGGTACCGAAGTTGCGAAAAACGTGTCGCAACGAAAACATCTATTCTACTTCTTTAGACCCAAAATGATGTTTTGCAGTGGTTGGGAGCATTTCGCAAACCTTCAGCACGTAAAAAGATGCGAAACTTGTGTTTCAGGGCTGAATGCACGATTTCGAGGTACCGAAGTTGCGAAAAAGGTTTCGCAACGAAAACATCTATTGTACTTCTTTAGACCCAAAATGATGTTTTGCAGTGGTTGGGAGCATTTCACAAACCTTCGACACGTAAAAAGATGCGAAACTTGTGTTTCGGGGCTGAATGCACGATTTCGGGGTACCGAAGTTGCGAAAAAGGTTTCGTAACGAAAACATTCATTCTACTCTATTAGACCCAAAATGATGTTTTGCAGTGGCTGGGAGCATTTCGGAAACCTTCGGCACGTAAAAAGACGCAAAACTTGTGTTTCGGGCCTGAATGCACTATTCGGGGTACCGAAGTTGCGAATATGGTGTCGCGACGAAATCAGCCATTCTACTCCATTAGACCCAAAATGACGTTTTGCAGTGGTTGGGAGCATTTCGCAAACCTTCGGCACGTAAAAAAATGCGAAACTTGTGTTTCGGGGCTGAATGCACGATTTCGGGGTACCGAAGTTGCGAAAAAGGTTTCGCAACGAAAACTTCTATTCTACTTCTTTAGACCCAAAATGATGTTTTGCAGTGGTTGGGAGCATTTCGCAAACCTTCAGCACGTAAAAAGATGCGAAACTTGTGTTTCGGGGCTGAATGCACGATTTCGGGGTACCGAAGTTGCGAAAAAGGTTTCGCAACGAAAACTTCTATTCTACTTCATTAGAGCCAAAATGATGTTTTGCAGTGGTTGGGATCATTTCGCAAACCTTCGGCACGTAAAAAGATGCGAAACTTGTGTCTCGGGGCTGAATGCACGATTTCGGGGTACCGAAGTTGCGAAAAAGGTTTCGTAACGAAAACATTCATTCTACTCCATTAGACCCAAAATGATGTTTTGCAGTGGTTGGGAGCATTTCGCAAACCTTCAGCACGTAAAAAGATGCGAAACATGTGTTTCGGGGCTGAATGCACGATTTCGGGGTACCGAAGTTGCGAAAAAGGTTTCGCAACGAAAACATCTATTCTACTTCTTTGGACCCAAAATGATGTTTTGCAGTGGTTGGGAGCATTTCGCAAACCTTCGGCACGTAAAAAGATGCGAAAACTGTGTTTCGGGGCTGAATGCACGATTTCGGGGTACCGAAGTTGCGAAAAAGGTTTCGTAACGAAAACATTCATTCTACTCCATTAGACCCAAAATGATGTTTTGCAGTGGTTGGGAGCATTTCGCAAACCTTCAGCACGTAAAAAGATGCGAAACTTGTGTTTCAGGGCGGGATGCATGATTTCGGGGTACCGAAGTTGCGAAAAACGTGTCGCAACGAAAACATCTATTCTACTTCTTTAGACCCAAAATGATGTTTTGCAGTGGTTGGGAGCATTTCGCAAACCTTCAGCACGTAAAAAGATGCGAAACTTGTGTTTCAGGGCTGAATGCACGATTTCGAGGTACCGAAGTTGCGAAAAAGGTTTCGCAACGAAAACATCTATTCTACTTCTTTAGACCCAAAATGATGTTTTGCAGTGGTTGGGAGCATTTCACAAACCTTCGACACGTAAAAAGATGCGAAACTTGTGTTTCGGGGCTGAATGCACGATTTCGGGGTACCGAAGTTGCGAAAAAGGTTTCGTAACGAAAACATTCATTCTACTCTATTAGACCCAAAATGATGTTTTGCAGTGGCTGGGAGCATTTCGGAAACCTTCGGCACGTAAAAAGACGCAAAACTTGTGTTTCGGGCCTGAATGCACTATTCGGGGTACCGAAGTTGCGAATATGGTGTCGCGACGAAATCAGCCATTCTACTCCATTAGACCCAAAATGACGTTTTGCAGTGGTTGGGAGCATTTCGCAAACCTTCGGCACGTAAAAAAATGCGAAACTTGTGTTTCGGGGCTGAATGCACGATTTCGGGGTACCGAAGTTGCGAAAAAGGTTTCGCAACGAAAACTTCTATTCTACTTCTTTAGAGCCAAAATGATGTTTTGCAGTGGTTGGGAGCATTTCGCAAACCTTCGGCACGTAAAAAGATGCGAAACTTGTGTCTCGGGGCTGAATGCACGATTTCGGGGTACCGAAGTTGCGAAAAAGGTTTCGTAACGAAAACATTCATTCTACTCCATTAGACCCAAAATGATGTTTTGCAGTGGTTGGGAGCATTTCGCAAACCTTCAGCTCGTAAAAAGATGCGAAACTTGTGTTTCGGGGCTGAATGCACGATTTCGGGGTACCGAAGTTGCCAAAAAGGTTTCGCAACGAAAACATCTATTCTACTTCTTTAGACCCAAAATGATGTTTTGTAGTGGTTGGGAGCTTTTCGCAAACCTTAAGCATGTAAAAATATGCGAAACTTGTGTTCCGGGGCCGAATGCACGATTTCGGGGTACCGAAGTTGCGAAAAAGGTTTAGCAACGAAAACATTCATTGTACTTATTTAGACCCAAAATGATGTTTTGCAGTGGTTGAGAGCATTTCGCAAACCTTCGGCACGTAAAAGATGCGAAACTTGTGTTCCAGGACTGAATGCACTATTTCGGGGTACCGAAGTTGCGAAAAAGGTGTCGCAACGAAAACATCTATTCTACTTCTTTAGACCCAAAATGATGTTTTGCAGTGGTTGGGAGCATTTCGCAAACCTTCGGCACGTAAAAAGATGCGAAACTTGTGTTTCGGGGCTGAATGCCCGATTTCGGGGTACCGAAGTTGCGAAAAAGGTTTCGCAACGAAAACATCTATTCTACTTCTTTAGACCCAAAATGATGTTTTGCAGTGGTTGGGAGCATTTCGCAAACCTTCAGCACGTAAAAAAATGCGAAACTTGTGTTTCGGGGCTGAATGCACGATTTCGGGGTACCGAACTTGCGAAAAAGGTTTCGTAACGAAAACATTCATTCTACTCCATTAGACCCAAAATGATGTTTTGCAGTGGTTGGGAGCATTTCGCAAACCTTCAGCACGTAAAAAGATGCGAAACTTGTGTTTCAGGGCGGGATGCATGATTTCGGGGTACCGAAGTTGCGAAAAACGTGTCGCAACGAAAACATCTATTCTACTTCTTTAGACCCAAAATGATGTTTTGCAGTGGTTGGGAGCATTTCGCAAACCTTCAGCACGTAAAAAGATGCGAAACTTGTGTTTCAGGGCTGAATGCACGATTTCGAGGTACCGAAGTTGCGAAAAAGGTTTCGCAACGAAAACATCTATTGTACTTCTTTAGACCCAAAATGATGTTTTGCAGTGGTTGGGAGCATTTCACAAACCTTCGACACGTAAAAAGATGCGAAACTTGTGTTTCGGGGCTGAATGCACGATTTCGGGGTACCGAAGTTGCGAAAAAGGTTTCGTAACGAAAACATTCATTCTACTCTATTAGACCCAAAATGATGTTTTGCAGTGGCTGGGAGCATTTCGGAAACCTTCGGCACGTAAAAAGACGCAAAACTTGTGTTTCGGGCCTGAATGCACTATTCGGGGTACCGAAGTTGCGAATATGGTGTCGCGACGAAATCAGCCATTCTACTCCATTAGACCCAAAATGACGTTTTGCAGTGGTTGGGAGCATTTCGCAAACCTTCGGCACGTAAAAAAATGCGAAACTTGTGTTTCGGGGCTGAATGCACGATTTCGGGGTACCGAAGTTGCGAAAAAGGTTTCGCAACGAAAACTTCTATTCTACTTCTTTAGACCCAAAATGATGTTTTGCAGTGGTTGGGAGCATTTCGCAAACCTTCAGCACGTAAAAAGATGCGAAACTTGTGTTTCGGGGCTGAATGCACGATTTCGGGGTACCGAAGTTGCGAAAAAGGTTTCGCAACGAAAACTTCTATTCTACTTCTTTAGAGCCAAAATGATGTTTTGCAGTGGTTGGGATCATTTCGCAAACCTTCGGCACGTAAAAAGATGCGAAACTTGTGTCTCGGGGCTGAATGCACGATTTCGGGGTACCGAAGTTGCGAAAAAGGTTTCGTAACGAAAACATTCATTCTACTCCATTAGACCCAAAATGATGTTTTGCAGTGGTTGGGAGCATTTCGCAAACCTTCAGCACGTAAAAAGATGCGAAACATGTGTTTCGGGGCTGAATGCACGATTTCGGGGTACCGAAGTTGCGAAAAAGGTTTCGCAACGAAAACATCTATTCTACTTCTTTAGACCCAAAATGATGTTTTGCAGTGGTTGGGAGCATTTCGCAAACCTTCGGCACGTAAAAAGATGCGAAAACTGTGTTTCGGGGCTGAATGCACGATTTCGGGGTACCGAAGTTGCGAAAAAGGTTTCGTAACGAAAACATTCATTCTACTCCATTAGACCCAAAATGATGTTTTGCAGTGGTTGGGAGCATTTCGCAAACCTTCAGCACGTAAAAAGATGCGAAACTTGTGTTTCAGGGCGGGATGCATGATTTCGGGGTACCGAAGTTGCGAAAAACGTGTCGCAACGAAAACATCTATTCTACTTCTTTAGACCCAAAATGATGTTTTGCAGTGGTTGGGAGCATTTCGCAAACCTTCAGCACGTAAAAAGATGCGAAACTTGTGTTTCAGGGCTGAATGCACGATTTCGAGGTACCGAAGTTGCGAAAAAGGTTTCGCAACGAAAACATCTATTCTACTTCTTTAGACCCAAAATGATGTTTTGCAGTGGTTGGGAGCATTTCACAAACCTTCGACACGTAAAAAGATGCGAAACTTGTGTTTCGGGGCTGAATGCACGATTTCGGGGTACCGAAGTTGCGAAAAAGGTTTCGTAACGAAAACATTCATTCTACTCTATTAGACCCAAAATGATGTTTTGCAGTGGCTGGGAGCATTTCGGAAACCTTCGGCACGTAAAAAGACGCAAAACTTGTGTTTCGGGCCTGAATGCACTATTCGGGGTACCGAAGTTGCGAATATGGTGTCGCGACGAAATCAGCCATTCTACTCCATTAGACCCAAAATGACGTTTTGCAGTGGTTGGGAGCATTTCGCAAACCTTCGGCACGTAAAAAAATGCGAAACTTGTGTTTCGGGGCTGAATGCACGATTTCGGGGTACCGAAGTTGCGAAAAAGGTTTCGCAACGAAAACTTCTATTCTACTTCTTTAGAGCCAAAATGATGTTTTGCAGTGGTTGGGAGCATTTCGCAAACCTTCGGCACGTAAAAAGATGCGAAACTTGTGTCTCGGGGCTGAATGCACGATTTCGGGGTACCGAAGTTGCGAAAAAGGTTTCGTAACGAAAACATTCATTCTACTCCATTAGACCCAAAATGATGTTTTGCAGTGGTTGGGAGCATTTCGCAAACCTTCAGCTCGTAAAAAGATGCGAAACTTGTGTTTCGGGGCTGAATGCACGATTTCGGGGTACCGAAGTTGCCAAAAAGGTTTCGCAACGAAAACATCTATTCTACTTCTTTAGACCCAAAATGATGTTTTGTAGTGGTTGGGAGCTTTTCGCAAACCTTAAGCATGTAAAAATATGCGAAACTTGTGTTCCGGGGCCGAATGCACGATTTCGGGGTACCGAAGTTGCGAAAAAGGTTTAGCAACGAAAACATTCATTGTACTTATTTAGACCCAAAATGATGTTTTGCAGTGGTTGAGAGCATTTCGCAAACCTTCGGCACGTAAAAGATGCGAAACTTGTGTTCCAGGACTGAATGCACTATTTCGGGGTACCGAAGTTGCGAAAAAGGTGTCGCAACGAAAACATCTATTCTACTTCTTTAGACCCAAAATGATGTTTTGCAGTGGTTGGGAGCATTTCGCAAACCTTCGGCACGTAAAAAGATGCGAAACTTGTGTTTCGGGGCTGAATGCCCGATTTCGGGGTACCGAAGTTGCGAAAAAGGTTTCGCAACGAAAACATCTATTCTACTTCTTTAGACCCAAAATGATGTTTTGCAGTGGTTGGGAGCATTTCGCAAACCTTCAGCACGTAAAAAAATGCGAAACTTGTGTTTCGGGGCTGAATGCACGATTTCGGGGTACCGAACTTGCGAAAAAGGTTTCGTAACGAAAACATTCATTCTACTCCATTAGACCCAAAATGATGTTTTGCAGTGGTTGGGAGCATTTCGCAAACCTTCAGCACGTAAAAAGATGCGAAACTTGTGTTTCAGGGCGGGATGCATGATTTCGGGGTACCGAAGTTGCGAAAAACGTGTCGCAACGAAAACATCTATTCTACTTCTTTAGACCCAAAATGATGTTTTGCAGTGGTTGGGAGCATTTCGCAAACCTTCAGCACGTAAAAAGATGCGAAACTTGTGTTTCAGGGCTGAATGCACGATTTCGAGGTACCGAAGTTGCGAAAAAGGTTTCGCAACGAAAACATCTATTGTACTTCTTTAGACCCAAAATGTTGTTTTGCAGTGGTTGGGAGCATTTCACAAACCTTCGACACGTAAAAAGATGCGAAACTTGTGTTTCGGGGCTGAATGCACGATTTCGGGGTACCGAAGTTGCGAAAAAGGTTTCGTAACGAAAACATTCATTCTACTCTATTAGACCCAAAATGATGTTTTGCAGTGGCTGGGAGCATTTCGGAAACCTTCGGCACGTAAAAAGACGCAAAACTTGTGTTTCGGGCCTGAATGCACTATTCGGGGTACCGAAGTTGCGAATATGGTGTCGCGACGAAATCAGCCATTCTACTCCATTAGACCCAAAATGACGTTTTGCAGTGGTTGGGAGCATTTCGCAAACCTTCGGCACGTAAAAAAATGCGAAACTTGTGTTTCGGGGCTGAATGCACGATTTCGGGGTACCGAAGTTGCGAAAAAGGTTTCGCAACGAAAACTTCTATTCTACTTCTTTAGACCCAAAATGATGTTTTGCAGTGGTTGGGAGCATTTCGCAAACCTTCAGCACGTAAAAAGATGCGAAACTTGTGTTTCGGGGCTAAATGCACGATTTCGGGGTACCGAAGTTGCGAAAAAGGTTTCGCAACGAAAACTTCTATTCTACTTCTTTAGAGCCAAAATGATGTTTTGCAGTGGTTGGGATCATTTCGCAAACCTTCGGCACGTAAAAAGATGCGAAACTTGTGTCTCGGGGCTGAATGCACGATTTCGGGGTACCGAAGTTGCGAAAAAGGTTTCGTAACGAAAACATTCATTCTACTCCATTAGACCCAAAATGATGTTTTGCAGTGGTTGGGAGCATTTCGCAAACCTTCAGCACGTAAAAAGATGCGAAACATGTGTTTCGGGGCTGAATGCACGATTTCGGGGTACCGAAGTTGCGAAAAAGGTTTCGCAACGAAAACATCTATTCTACTTCTTTAGACCCAAAATGATGTTTTGCAGTGGTTGGGAGCATTTCGCAAACCTTCGGCACGTAAAAAGATGCGAAAACTGTGTTTCGGGGCTGAATGCACGATTTCGGGGTACCGAAGTTGCGAAAAAGGTTTCGTAACGAAAACATTCATTCTACTCCATTAGACCCAAAATGATGTTTTGCAGTGGTTGGGAGCATTTCGCAAACCTTCAGCACGTAAAAAGATGCGAAACTTGTGTTTCAGGGCGGGATGCATGATTTCGGGGTACCGAAGTTGCGAAAAACGTGTCGCAACGAAAACATCTATTCTACTTCTTTAGACCCAAAATGATGTTTTGCAGTGGTTGGGAGCATTTCGCAAACCTTCAGCACGTAAAAAGATGCGAAACTTGTGTTTCAGGGCTGAATGCACGATTTCGAGGTACCGAAGTTGCGAAAAAGGTTTCGCAACGAAAACATCTATTCTACTTCTTTAGACCCAAAATGATGTTTTGCAGTGGTTGGGAGCATTTCACAAACCTTCGACACGTAAAAAGATGCGAAACTTGTGTTTCGGGGCTGAATGCACGATTTCGGGGTACCGAAGTTGCGAAAAAGGTTTCGTAACGAAAACATTCATTCTACTCTATTAGACCCAAAATGATGTTTTGCAGTGGCTGGGAGCATTTCGGAAACCTTCGGCACGTAAAAAGACGCAAAACTTGTGTTTCGGGCCTGAATGCACTATTCGGGGTACCGAAGTTGCGAATATGGTGTCGCGACGAAATCAGCCATTCTACTCCATTAGACCCAAAATGACGTTTTGCAGTGGTTGGGAGCATTTCGCAAACCTTCGGCACGTAAAAAAATGCGAAACTTGTGTTTCGGGGCTGAATGCACGATTTCGGGGTACCGAAGTTGCGAAAAAGGTTTCGCAACGAAAACTTCTATTCTACTTCTTTAGAGCCAAAATGATGTTTTGCAGTGGTTGGGAGCATTTCGCAAACCTTCGGCACGTAAAAAGATGCGAAACTTGTGTCTCGGGGCTGAATGCACGATTTCGGGGTACCGAAGTTGCGAAAAAGGTTTCGTAACGAAAACATTCATTCTACTCCATTAGACCCAAAATGATGTTTTGCAGTGGTTGGGAGCATTTCGCAAACCTTCAGCTCGTAAAAAGATGCGAAACTTGTGTTTCGGGGCTGAATGCACGATTTCGGGGTACCGAAGTTGCCAAAAAGGTTTCGCAACGAAAACATCTATTCTACTTCTTTAGACCCAAAATGATGTTTTGCAGTGGTTGGGAGCTTTTCGCAAACCTTAAGCACGTAAAAATATGCGAAACTTGTGTTCCGGGGCCGAATGCACGATTTCGGGGTACCGAAGTTGCGAATATGGTGTCGCGACGAAATCAGCCATTCTACTCCATTAGACCCAAAATGACGTTTTGCAGTGGTTGGGAGCATTTCGCAAACCTTCGGCACGTAAAAAAATGCGAAACTTGTGTTTCGGGGCTGAATGCACGATTTCGGGGTACCGAAGTTGCGAAAAAGGTTTCGCAACGAAAACATCTATTCTACTTCTTTAGACCCAAAATGATGTTTTGCAGTGGTTGGGAACATTTCGCAAACCTTCGGCACGTAAAAAGATGCGAAACTTGTGTTTCGGGGCTGAATGCACGATTTCGGGGTACCGAAGTTGCGAAAAAGGTTTCGTAACGAAAACATTCATTCTACTCCATTAGACCCAAAATGATGTTTTGCAGTGGTTGGGAGCATTTCGCAAACCTTCAGCACGTAAAAAGATGCGAAACTTGTGTTTCGGGGCTGAATGCACGATTTCGGGGTACCGAAGTTGCAAAAAAGGTTTCGCAACGAAAACTTCTATTCTACTTCTTTAGAGCCAAAATGATGTTTTGCAGTGGTTGGGAGCATTTCGCAAACCTTCGGCACGTAAAAAGATGCGAAACTTGTGTCTCGGGGCTGAATGCACGATTTCGGGGTACCGAAGTTGCGAAAAAGGTTTCGTAACGAAAACATTCATTCTACTCCATTAGACCCAAAATGATGTTTTGCAGTGGTTGGGAGCATTTCGCAAACCTTCAGCTCGTAAAAAGATGCGAAACTTGTGTTTCGGGGCTGAATGCACGATTTCGGGGTACCGACGTTGCCAAAAAGGTTTCGCAACGAAAACATCTATTCTACTTCTTTAGAACCAAAATGATGTTTTGCAGTGGTTGGGAGCTTTTCGCAAACCTTCAGCACGTAAAAATATGCGAAACTTGTGTTCCGGGGCCGAATGCACGATTTTGGGGTACCGAAGTTGCGAAAAAGGTTTAGCAACGAAAACATTCATTCTACTTATTTAGACCCAAAATGATGTTTTGCAGTGGTTGAGAGCATTTCGCAAACCTTCGGCACGTAAAAGATGCGAAACTTGTGTTTCAGGACTGAATGCACTATTTCGGGGTACCGAAGTTGCGAAAAAGTTGTCGCAACGAAAACATCTATTCTACTTCTTTAGACCCAAAATGATATTTTGCAGTGGTTGGGAGCATTTCGCAAACCTTCGGCACGTAAAAAGATGCGAAACTTGTGTTTCAGGGCTGAATGCACGATTTCGGGGTACCGAAGTTGCGAAAAAGGTTTCGCAACGAAAACATCTATTCGACTTCTTTAGACCCAAAATGATGTTTTGCAGTGGTTGGGAGCATTTCGCAAACCTTCGGCACGTAAAAAGATGCGAAAACTGTGTTTCGGGGCTGAATGCACGATTTCGGGGTACCGAAGTTGCGAAAAAGGTTTCGTGACGAAAACATTCATTCTACTCCATTAGACCCAAAATGATGTTTTGCAGTGGTTGGGAGCATTTCGCAAACCTTCAGCACGTAAAAAGATGCGAAACTTGTGTTTCAGGGCGGGATGCATGATTTCGGGGTACCGAAGTTGCGAAAAACGTGTCGCAACGAAAACATCTATTCTACTTCTTTAGACCCAAAATGATGTTTTGCAGTGGTTGGGAGCATTTCGCAAACCTTCGGCACGTAAAAAGATGCGAAACTTGTGTTTCAGGGCTGAATGCACGATTTCGAGGTACCGAAGTTGCGAAAAAGGTTTCGCAACGAAAACATCTATTCTACTTCTTTAGACCCAAAATGATGTTTTGCAGTGGTTGGGAGCATTTCACAAACCTTCGACACGTAAAAAGATGCGAAACTTGTGTTTCGGGGCTGAATGCACGATTTCGGGGTACCGAAGTTGCGAAAAAGGTTTCGTAACGAAAACATTCATTCTACTCCATTAGACCCAAAATGATGTTTTGCAGTGGTTGGGAGCATTTCACAAACCTTCAGCATGTAAAAAGATGCGAAACTTGTGTTTCGGGGCTGAATGCACGATTTCGGGGTACCGAAGTTGCGAAAAAGGTTTCGCAACGAAAACTTCTAATCTACTTCTTTAGAGCCAAAATGATGTTTTGCAGTGGTTGGGAGCATTTCGCAAACCTTCGGCACGTAAAAAGATGCGAAACTTGTGTCTCGGGGCTGAATGCACGATTTCGGGGTACCGAAGTTGCGAAAAAGGTTTCGTAACGAAAACATTCATTCTACTCCATTAGACCCAAAATGATGTTTTGCAGTGGTTGGGAGCATTTCGCAAACCTTCAGCTCGTAAAAAGATGCGAAACTTGTGTTTCGGGGCTGAATGCACGATTTCGGGGTACCGAAGTTGCCAAAAAGGTTTCGCAACGAAAACATCTATTCTACTTCTTTAGACCCAAAATGATGTTTTGCAGTGGTTGGGAGCTTTTCGCAAACCTTCAGCACGTAAAAATATGCGAAACTTGTGTTCCGGGGCCGAATGCACGATTTCGGGGTACCGAAGTTGCGAAAAAGGTTTAGCAACGAAAACATTCATTCTACTTATTTAGACCCAAAATGATGTTTTGCAGTGGTTGAGAGCATTTCGCAAACCTTCGGCACGTAAAAGATGCGAAACTTGTGTTTCAGGACTGAATGCACTATTTCGGGGTACCGAAGTTGCGAAAAAGTTGTCGCAACGAAAACATCTATTCTACTTCTTTAGACCCAAAATGATATTTTGCAGTGGTTGGGAGCATTTCGCAAACCTTCGTCACGTAAAAAGATGCGAAACTTGTGTTTCGGGGCTGAATGCACGATTTCGGGGTACCGAAGTTGTGAAAAAGGTTTCGTAACGAAAACATTCATTCTACTCCATTAGACCCAAAATGATGTTTTGCAGTGGTTGGGAGCATTTCGCAAACCTTCAGCACGTAAAAAGATGCGAAACTTGTGTTTCGGGGCTGAATGCACGATTTCGGGTACCGAAGTTGCGAAAAAGGTTTCGTAACGAAAACTTCTATTCTACTTCTTTAGACCCAAAATGATGTTTTGCAGTGGTTGGGAACATTTCGCAAACCTTCGACACGTAAAAAGATGCGAAACTTGTGTTTCGGGGCTGAATGCACGATTTCGGGGTACCGAAGTTGCGAAAAAGGTTTCGTAACGAAAACATTCATTCTACTCCATTAGACCCAAAATGATGTTTTGCAGTGGTTGGGAGCATTTCGCAAACCTTCAGCACGTAAAAAGATGCGAAACTTGTGTTTCGGGGCTGAATGCACGATTTCGGGGTACCGAAGTTGCGAAAAAGGTTTCGCAACGAAAACTTCTATTCTACTTCTTTAGAGCCAAAATGATGTTTTGCAGTGGTTGGGAGCATTTCGCAAACCTTCGGCACGTAAAAAGATGCGAAACTTGTGTCTCGGGGCTGAATGCACGACTTCGGGGTACCGAAGTTGCGAAAAAGGTTTCGCAACGAAAACATCTATTCTACTTCTTTAGACCCAAAATGATGTTTTGCAGTGGTTGGGAACTTTTCGCAAACCTTCGGCACGTAAAAAGATGCGAAACTTGTGTTTCGGGGCTGAATGCACGATTTCGGGGTACCGAAGTTGCGAAAAAGGTTTCGTAACGAAAACATTCATTCTACTCCATTAGACCCAAAATGATGTTTTGCAGTGGTTGGGAGCATTTCGCAAACCTTCAGCACGTAAAAAGATGCGAAACTTGTGTTTCGGGGCTGAATGCACGATTTCGGGGTACCGAAGTTGCGAAAAAGGTTTCGCAACGAAAACTTCTATTCTACTTCTTTAGAGCCAAAATGATGTTTTGCAGTGGTTGGGAGCATTTCGCAAACCTTCGGCACGTAAAAAGATGCGAAACTTGTGTCTCGGGGCTGAATGCACGATTTCGGGGTACCGAAGTTGCGAAAAAGGTTTCGTAACGAAAACATTCATTCTACTCCATTAGACCCAAAATGATGTTTTGCAGTGGTTGGGAGCATTTCGCAAACCTTCAGCACGTAAAAAGATGCGAAACTTGTGTTTCGGGGCTGAATGCACGATTTCGGGGTACCGAAGTTGCCAAAAAGGTTTCGCAACGAAAACATCTATTCTACTTCTTTAGACCCAAAATGATGTTTTGCAGTGGTTGGGAGCTTTTCGCAAACCTTCGGCACGTAAAAAGATGCGAAAACTGTGTTTCGGGGCTGAATGCACGATTTCGGGGTACCGAAGTTGCGAAAAAGGTTTAGTAACGAAAACATTCATTCTACTCCATTAGACCCAAAATGATGTTTTGCAGTGGTTGGGAGCATTTCGCAAACCTTCAGCACGTAAAAAGATGCGAAACTTGTGTTTCAGGGCGGGATGCATGATTTCGGGGTACCGAAGTTGCGAAAAACGTGTCGCAACGAAAACATCTATTCTACTTCTTTAGACCCAAAATGATGTTTTGCAGTGGTTGGGAGCATTTCGCAAACCTTCGGCACGTAAAAAGATGCGAAACTTGTGTTTCAGGGCTGAATGCACGATTTCGAGGTACCGAAGTTGCGAAAAAGGTTTCGCAACGAAAACATCTATTCTACTTCTTTAGACCCAAAATGATGTCTTGCAGTGGTTGGGAGCATTTCACAAACCTTCGACACGTAAAAAGATGCGAAACTTGTGTTTCGGGGCTGAATGCACGATTTCGGGGTACCGAAGTTGCGAAAAAGGTTTCGTAACAAAAACATTCATTCTACTCTATTAGACCCAAAATGATGTTTTGCAGTGGCTGGGAGCATTTCGGAAACCTTCGGCACGTAAAAATACGCAAAACTTGTGTTTCGGGCCTGAATGCACTATTCGGGGTACCGAAGTTGCGAATATGGTGTCGCGACGAAATCAGCCATTCTACTCCATTAGACCCAAAATGATGTTTTGCAGTGGTTGGGAGCATTTCGCAAACCTTCAGCACGTAAAAAGATGCGAAACTTGTGTTTCAGGGCGGGATGCATGATTTCGGGGTACCGAAGTTGCGAAAAACGTGTCGCAACGAAAACATCTATTCTACTTCTTTAGACCCAAAATGATGTTTTGCAGTGGTTGGGAGCATTTCGCAAACCTTCGGCACGTAAAAAGATGCGAAACTTGTGTTTCAGGGCTGAATGCACGATTTCGAGGTACCGAAGTTGCGAAAAAGGTTTCGCAACGAAAACATCTATTCTACTTCTTTAGACCCAAAATGATGTCTTGCAGTGGTTGGGAGCATTTCACAAACCTTCGACACGTAAAAAGATGCGAAACTTGTGTTTCGGGGCTGAATGCACGATTTCGGGGTACCGAAGTTGCGAAAAAGGTTTCGTAACAAAAACATTCATTCTACTCTATTAGACCCAAAATGATGTTTTGCAGTGGCTGGGAGCATTTCGGAAACCTTCGGCACGTAAAAATACGCAAAACTTGTGTTTCGGGCCTGAATGCACTATTCGGGGTACCGAAGTTGCGAATATGGTGTCGCGACGAAATCAGCCATTCTACTCCATTAGACCCAAAATGATGTTTTGCAGTGGTTGGGAGCATTTCGCAAACCTTCGGCACGTAAAAAAATGCGAAACTTGTGTTTCGGGGCTGAATGCACGATTTCGGGGTACCGAAGTTGCGAAAAAGGTTTCGCAACGAAAACATCTATTCTACTTCTTTAGACCCAAAATGATATTTTGCAGTGGTTGGGAACATTTCGCAAACCTTCGGCACGTAAAAAGATGCGAAACTTGTGTTTCGGGGCTGAATGCACGATTTCGGGGTACCGAAGTTGCCAAAAAGGTTTCGCAACGACAACATCTATTCTACTTCTTTAGACCCAAAATGATGTTTTGCAGTGGTTGGGAGCATTTCTCAAACCTTCAGCACGTAAAAATATGCGAAACTTGTGTTCCGGGGCCGAATGCACGATTTCGGGGTACCGATGTTGCGAAAAAGGTTTAGCAACGAAAACATTCATTGTACTTATTTAGACCCAAAATGATGTTTTGCAGTGGTTGAGAGCATTTCGCAAACCTTCGGCACGTAAAAGATGCGAAACTTGTGTTTCAGGACTGAATGCACTATTTCGGGGTACCGAAGTTGCGAAAAAGGTGTCGCAACGAAAACATCTATTCTACTTCTTTAGACCCAAAATGATGTTTTGCAGTGGTTGGGAGCATTTCGCAAACCTTCGGCACGTAAAAAGATGCGAAACTTGTGTTTCGGGGCTGAATGCACGATTTCGGGGTACCGAAGTTGCGAAAAAGGTTTCGCAACGAAAACATCTATTATACTTCTTTAGACCCAAAATGATGTTTTGCAGTGGTTGGGAGCATTTCGCAAACCTTCGGCACGTAAAAAGATGTGAAACTTGTGTTTCGGGGCTGAATGCACGATTTCGGGGTACCGAAGTTGCGAAAAAGGTTTCACAACGAAAACATCTATTCTACTTCTTTAGACCCAAAATGATGTTTTGCAGTGGTTGGGAGCATTTCGCAAACCTTCGGCACGTAAAAAGATGCGAAAACTGTGTTTCGGGGCTGAATGCACGATTTCGGGGTACCGAAGTTGCGAAAAAGGTTTCGTAACGAAAACATTCATTCTACTCCATTAGACCCAAAATGATGTTTTGCAGTGGTTGGGAGCATTTCGCAAACCTTCAGCACGTAAAAAGATGCGAAACTTGTGTTTCAGGGCGGGATGCATGATTTCGGGGTACCGAAGTTGCGAAAAAGGTGTCACAACGAAAACATCTATTCTACTTCTTTAGAACCAAAATGATGTTTTGGAGTGGTTGGGAACATTTCGCAAACCTTCGGCACGTAAAAAGATGCGAAACTTGTGTTTCGGGGCTGAATGCACGATTTCGGGGTACCGAAGTTGCGAAAAAGGTTTCGTAACGAAAACATTCATTCTACTCCATTAGACCCAAAATGATGTTTTGCAGTGGTTGGGAGCATTTCGCAAACCTTCAGCACGTAAAAAGATGCGAAACTTGTGTTTCGGGGCTGAATGCACGATTTCGGGGTACCGAAGTTGCCAAAAAGGTTTCGCCACGAAAACTTCTATTCTACTTCTTTAGAGCCAAAATGATGTTTTGCAGTGGTTGGGAGCATTTCGCAAACCTTCAGCACGTAAAAAGATGCGAAACTTGTGTCTCGGGGCTGAATGCACGATTTCGGGGTACCGAAGTTGCGAAAAAGGTTTCGTAACGAAAACATTCATTCTACTCCATTAGACCCAAAATGATGTTTTGCAGTGGTTGGGAGCATTTCGCAAACCTTCAGCACGTGAAAAGATGCGAAACTTGTGTTTCAGGGC
Source organism: Cenchrus fungigraminus (assembly GCA_036936925.1). Classification (NCBI taxonomy): domain Eukaryota; kingdom Viridiplantae; phylum Streptophyta; class Magnoliopsida; order Poales; family Poaceae; genus Cenchrus; species Cenchrus fungigraminus. The sequence continues at coordinate 83,969,666 of CM072779.1, read as the reverse complement.
GGGATGCATGATTTCGGGGTACCGAAGTTGCGAAAAAGGTGTCGCAACGAAAACATCTATTCTACTTCTTTAGACCCAAAATGATGTTTTGCAGTGGTTGGGAGCATTTCGCAAACCTTCGGCACGTAAAAAGATGTGAAACTTGTGTTTCAGGGCTGAATGCACGATTTCGAGGTACCGAAGTTGCGAAAAAGGTTTCGCAACAAAAATATCTATTCTACTTCTTTAGACCCAAAATGATGTTTTGCAGTGGTTGGGAGCATTTCGCAAACCTTCGGCACGTAAAAAGATGCGAAACTTGTGTTTCGGGGCTGAATGCACGATTTTGGGGTACCGAAGTTGCGAAAAAGGTTTCGTAACGAAAACATTCATTCTACTCCATTAGACCCAAAATGATGTTTTGCAGTGGTTGGGAGCATTTCGCAATCCTTCAGCACGTAAAAAGATGCGAAACTTGTGTTTCAGGGCGGGATGCATGATTTCGGGGTACCGAAGTTGCGAAAAATGTGTCGCAACAAAAACATCTATTCTACTTCTTTAGACCCAAAATGATGTTTTGCAGTGGTTGGGAGCATTTCGCAAACCTTCGGCACGTAAAAAGATGCGAAACTTGTGTTTCAGGGCTGAATGCACGATTTCGAGGTACCGAAGTTGCGAAAAAGGTTTCGCAACGAAAACATCTATTCTACTTCTTTAGACCCAAAATGATGTTTTGCAGTGGTTGGGAGCATTTCGCAAACCTTCGACACGTAAAAAGATGCGAAACTTGTGTTTCGGGGCTGAATGCACGATTTCGGGGTACCGAAGTTGCGAAAAAGGTTTCGTAACGAAAACATTCATTCTACTCCATTAGACCCGAAATGATGTTTTGCAGTGGTTGGGTTCATTTTGCAAACCTTCAGCACGTAAAAAGTTGCAAAACTTGTGTTTCGGGGCTGAATGCACGATTTCGGGGTACCGAAGTTGCGAAAAAGGTTTCGCAACGAAAACATCTATTCTACTTCTTTAGATCCAAAATGATGTTTTGCAGTGGTTGGGAGCATTTCGCAAACCTTCGGCACGTAAAAAGATGTGAAAACTGTGTTTCGGGGCTGAATGCACGATTTCGGGGTACCGAAGTTGCGAAAAAGGTTTCGTAACGAAAACATTCATTCTACTCCATTAGACCCAAAATGATGTTTTGCAGTGGTTGGGAGCATTTCGCAAACCTTCAGCACGTAAAGAGATGCGAAACTTGTGTTTCAGGGCGGCATGCATGATTTCGGGGTACCGAAGTTGCGAAAAAAGTGTCGCAACGAAAACATCTATTCTTCTTCTTTAGACCCAAAATGATGTTTTGCAGTGGTTGGGAGCATTTCGCAAACCTTCGGCACGTAAAAAGATGGGAAACTTGTGTTTCAAGGCTAAATGCACGATTTCGAGGGACCGAAGTTGCGAAAAAGGTTTCGCAACGAAAACAACTATTCTACTTCTTTAGACCCAAAATGATGTTTTGCAGTGGTTGGGAGCATTTCGCAAACCTTCGGCACGTAAAAAAATGCGAAACTTGTGTTTCGGGGCTGAATGCACGATTTCGGGGTACCGAAGTTGCGAAAAAGGTTTCGTAACGAAAACATTCATTCTACTCCATTAGACCCAAAATGATGTTTTGTAGTGGTTGGGAGCATTTCGCAAACCTTCGGCACGTAAAAAGATGCGAAACTTGTGTCTCGGGGCTGAATGCACGATTTCGGGGTACCGAAGTTGCGAAAAAGGTTTCGTAACGAAAACATTCATTCTACTCCATTAGACCCAAAATGATGTTTTGCAGTGGTTGGGAGCATTTCGCAAACCTTCAGCACGTAAAAAGATGCGAAACTTGTGTTTCGGGGCTGAATGCACGATTTCGGGGTACCGAAGTTGCCAAAAAGGTTTCGCAACGAAAACATCTATTCTACTTCTTTAGACCCAAAATGATGTTTTGCAGTGGTTGGGAGCTTTTCGCAAACCTTCGGCACGTAAAAAGATGCGAAAACTGTGTTTCGGGGCTGAATGCACGATTTCGGGGTACCGAAGTTGCGAAAAAGGTTTAGTAACGAAAACATTCATTCTACTCCATTAGACCCAAAATGATGTTTTGCAGTGGTTGGGAGCATTTCGCAAACCTTCAGCACGTAAAAAGATGCGAAACTTGTGTTTCAGGGCGGGATGCATGATTTCGGGGTACCGAAGTTGCGAAAAACGTGTCGCAACGAAAACATCTATTCTACTTCTTTAGACCCAAAATGATGTTTTGCAGTGGTTGGGAGCATTTCGCAAACCTTCGGCACGTAAAAAGATGCGAAACTTGTGTTTCAGGGCTGAATGCACGATTTCGAGGTACCGAAGTTGCGAAAAAGGTTTCGCAACGAAAACATCTATTCTACTTCTTTAGACCCAAAATGATGTCTTGCAGTGGTTGGGAGCATTTCACAAACCTTCGACACGTAAAAAGATGCGAAACTTGTGTTTCGGGGCTGAATGCACGATTTCGGGGTACCGAAGTTGCGAAAAAGGTTTCGTAACAAAAACATTCATTCTACTCTATTAGACCCAAAATGATGTTTTGCAGTGGCTGGGAGCATTTCGGAAACCTTCGGCACGTAAAAATACGCAAAACTTGTGTTTCGGGCCTGAATGCACTATTCGGGGTACCGAAGTTGCGAATATGGTGTCGCGACGAAATCAGCCATTCTACTCCATTAGACCCAAAATGATGTTTTGCAGTGGTTGGGAGCATTTCGCAAACCTTCGGCACGTAAAAAAATGCGAAACTTGTGTTTCGGGGCTGAATGCACGATTTCGGGGTACCGAAGTTGCGAAAAAGGTTTCGCAACGAAAACATCTATTCTACTTCTTTAGACCCAAAATGATATTTTGCAGTGGTTGGGAACATTTCGCAAACCTTCGGCACGTAAAAAGATGCGAAACTTGTGTTTCGGGGCTGAATGCACGATTTCGGGGTACCGAAGTTGCCAAAAAGGATTCGCAACGAAAACATCTATTCTACTTCTTTAGACCCAAAATGATGTTTTGCAGTGGTTGGGAGCATTTCTCAAACCTTCAGCACGTAAAAATATGCGAAACTTGTGTTCCGGGGCCGAATGCACGATTTCGGGGTACCGATGTTGCGAAAATGGTTTAGCAACGAAAACATTCATTGTACTTATTTAGACCCAAAATGATGTTTTGCAGTGGTTGAGAGCATTTCGCAAACCTTCGGCACGTAAAAGATGCGAAACTTGTGTTTCAGGACTGAATGCACTATTTCGGGGTACCGAAGTTGCGAAAAAGGTGTCGCAACGAAAACATCTATTCTACTTCTTTAGACCCAAAATGATGTTTTGCAGTGGTTGGGAGCATTTCGCAAACCTTCGACACGTAAAAAGTTGCGAAACTTGTGTTTCGGGGCTGAATGCACGATTTCGGGGTACCGAAGTTGCGAAAAAGGTTTCGTAACGAAAACATTCATTCTACTCCATTAGACCCAAAATGATGTTTTGCAGTGGTTGGGAGCATTTCGCAAACCTTCAGCACGTAAAAAGATGCGAAACTTGTGTTTCAAGGCGGGATGCATGATTTCGGGGTACCGAAGTTGCGAAAAAGGTGTCGCAACGAAAACATCTATTCTACTTCTTTAGACCCAAAATGATGTTTTGCAGTGGTTGGGAGCATTTCGCAAACCTTCGGCACGTAAAAAGATGCGAAAATTGTGTTTCAGGGCTGAATGCACGATTTCGAGGTACCGAAGTTGCGAAAAAGGTTTCGCAACGAAAACATCTATTCTACTTCTTTAGACCCAAAATGATGTTTTGCAGTGGTTGGGAGCATTTCGCAAACCTTCGACACGTAAAAAGATGCGAAACTTGTGTCTCGGGGCTGAATGCACGATTTCGGGGTACCGAAGTTGCGAAAAAGGTTTCGTAACGAAAACATTCATTCTACTCCATTAGACCCAAAATGATGTTTTGCAGTGGTTGGGTTCATTTCGCAAACCTTCAGCACGTAAAAAGTTGCAAAACTTGTGTTTCGGGGCTGAATGCACGATTTCAGGGTACCGAAGTTGCGAAAAAGGTGTCGCAACGAAAACATCTATTCTACTTCTTTAGACCCAAAATGATGTTTTGCAGTGGTTGGGAGCATTTCGCAAACCTTCGGCACGTAAAAAGATGTGAAACTTGTGTTTCGGGGCTGAATGCACGATTTCGGGGTACCGAAGTTGCGAAAAAGGTTTCACAACGAAAACATCTATTCTACTTCTTTAGACCCAAAATGATGTTTTGCAGTGGTTGGGAGCATTTCGCAAACCTTCGGCACGTAAAAAGATGCGAAAACTGTGTTTCGGGGCTGAATGCACGATTTCGGGGTACCGAAGTTGCGAAAAAGGTTTCGTAACGAAAACATTCATTCTACTCCATTAGACCCAAAATGATGTTTTGCAGTGGTTGGGAGCATTTCGCAAACCTTCAGCACGTAAAAAGATGCGAAACTTGTGTTTCAGGGCGGGATGCATGATTTCGGGGTACCGAAGTTGCGAAAAAGGTGTCACAACGAAAACATCTATTCTACTTCTTTAGACCCAAAATGATGTTTTGCAGTGGTTGGGAACATTTCGCAAACCTTCGGCACGTAAAAAGATGCGAAACTTGTGTTTCGGGGCTGAATGCACGATTTCGGGGTACCGAAGTTGCGAAAAAGGTTTCGTAACGAAAACATTCATTCTACTCCATTAGACCCAAAATGATGTTTTGCAGTGGTTGGGAGCATTTCGCAAACCTTCAGCACGTAAAAAGATGCGAAACTTGTGTTTCGGGGCTGAATGCACGATTTCGGGGTACCGAAGTTGCCAAAAAGGTTTCGCCCCGAAAACTTCTATTCTACTTCTTTAGAGCCAAAATGATGTTTTGCAGTGGTTGGGAGCATTTCGCAAACCTTCAGCACGTAAAAAGATGCGAAACTTGTGTCTCGGGGCTGAATGCACGATTTCGGGGTACCGAAGTTGCGAAAAAGGTTTCGTAACGAAAACATTCATTCTACTCCATTAGACCCAAAATGATGTTTTGCAGTGGTTGGGAGCATTTCGCAAACCTTCAGCACGTGAAAAGATGCGAAACTTGTGTTTCAGGGCGGGATGCATGATTTCGGGGTACCGAAGTTGCGAAAAAGGTGTCGCAACGAAAACATCTATTCTACTTCTTTAGACCCAAAATGATGTTTTGCAGTGGTTGGGAGCATTTCGCAAACCTTCGGCACGTAAAAAGATGCGAAACTTGTGTTTCAGGGCTGAATGCACGATTTCGAGGTACCGAAGTTGCGAAAAAGGTTTCGCAACAAAAACATCTATTCTACTTCTTTAGACCCAAAATGATGTTTTGCAGTGGTTGGGAGCATTTCGCAAACCTTCGGCACGTAAAAAGATGCGAAACTTGTGTTTCGGGGCTGAATGCACGATTTTGGGGTACCGAAGTTGCGAAAAAGGTTTCGTAACGAAAACATTCATTCTACTCCATTAGACCCAAAATGATGTTTTGCAGTGGTTGGGAGCATTTCGCAATCCTTCAGCACGTAAAAAGATGCGAAACTTGTGTTTCAGGGCGGGATGCATGATTTCGGGGTACCGAAGTTGCGAAAAATGTGTCGCAACAAAAACATCTATTCTACTTCTTTAGACCCAAAATGATGTTTTGCAGTGGTTGGGAGCATTTCGCAAACCTTCGGCACGTAAAAAGATGCGAAACTTGTGTTTCAGGGCTGAATGCACGATTTCGAGGTACCGAAGTTGCGAAAAAGGTTTCGCAACGAAAACATCTATTCTACTTCTTTAGACCCAAAATGATGTTTTGCAGTGGTTGGGAGCATTTCGCAAACCTTCGACACGTAAAAAGATGCGAAACTTGTGTTTCGGGGCTGAATGCACGATTTCGGGGTACCGAAGTTGCGAAAAAGGTTTCGTAACGAAAACATTCATTCTACTCCATTAGACCCGAAATGATGTTTTGCAGTGGTTGGGTTCATTTTGCAAACCTTCAGCACGTAAAAAGTTGCAAAACTTGTGTTTCGGGGCTGAATGCACGATTTCGGGGTACCGAAGTTGCGAAAAAGGTTTCGCAACGAAAACATCTATTCTACTTCTTTAGATCCAAAATGATGTTTTGCAGTGGTTGGGAGCATTTCGCAAACCTTCGGCACGTAAAAAGATGTGAAAACTGTGTTTCGGGGCTGAATGCACGATTTCGGGGTACCGAAGTTGCGAAAAAGGTTTCGTAACGAAAACATTCATTCTACTCCATTAGACCCAAAATGATGTTTTGCAGTGGTTGGGAGCATTTCGCAAACCTTCAGCACGTAAAGAGATGCGAAACTTGTGTTTCAGGGCGGCATGCATGATTTCGGGGTACCGAAGTTGCGAAAAAAGTGTCGCAACGAAAACATCTATTCTTCTTCTTTAGACCCAAAATGATGTTTTGCAGTGGTTGGGAGCATTTCGCAAACCTTCGGCACGTAAAAAGATGGGAAACTTGTGTTTCAAGGCTAAATGCACGATTTCGAGGGACCGAAGTTGCGAAAAAGGTTTCGCAACGAAAACAACTATTCTACTTCTTTAGACCCAAAATGATGTTTTGCAGTGGTTGGGAGCATTTCGCAAACCTTCGGCACGTAAAAAAATGCGAAACTTGTGTTTCGGGGCTGAATGCACGATTTCGGGGTACCGAAGTTGCGAAAAAGGTTTCGTAACGAAAACATTCATTCTACTCCATTAGACCCAAAATGATGTTTTGCAGTGGTTGGGTTCATTTCGCAAACCTTCAGCACGTAAAAAGTTGCAAAACTTGTGTATCGGGGCTGAATGCACGATTTCGGGGTACCGAAGTTGCGAAAAAGGTTTCGCAACGAAAACATCCATTCTACTTATTTAGACCCAAAATGATGTTTTGTAGTGGTTGGGAGCATTTCGCAAACCTTCGGCACGTAAAAAGATGCGAAACTTGTGTTTCAGGGCTGAATGCACGATTTGGGGTACCGAAGTTGCGAAAAAGGTTTCGCAACGAAAGCATCTATTCTACTTCTTTAGACCCAAAATGATGTTTTGCAGTGGTTGGGAGCATTTCGCAAACCTTCAGCACGTAAAAAGATGCGAAACTTGTGTTTCAGGGCGGGATGCATGATTTCGGGGTACCGAAGTTGCGAAAAAAGTGTCGCAACGAAAACATCTATTCTTCTTCTTTAGACCCAAAATGATGTTTTGCAGTGGTTGGGAGCATTTCGCAAACCTTCGGCACGTAAAAAGATGCGAAACTTGTGTTTCAAGGCTGAATGCACGATTTCGAGGTACCGAAGTTGCGAAAAAGGTTTCGCAACGAAAACAACTATTCTACTTCTTTAGACCCAAAATGATGTTTTGCAGTGGTTGGGAGCATTTCGCAAACCTTCGGCACGTAAAAAAATGCGAAACTTGTGTTTCGGGGCTGAATGCACGATTTCGGGGTACCGAAGTTGCGAAAAAGGTTTCGTAACGAAAACATTCATTCTACTCCATTAGACCCAAAATGATGTTTTGCAGTGGTTGGGTTCATTTCGCAAACCTTCAGCACGTAAAAAGTTGCAAAACTTGTGTATCGGGGCTGAATGCACAATTTCGGGGTACCGAAGTTGCGAAAAAGGTTTCGCAACGAAAACATCCATTCTACTTATTTAGACCCAAAATGATGTTTTGTAGTGGTTGGGAGCATTTCGCAAACCTTCAGCACGTAAAAAGATGCGAAACTTGTGTTTCAGGGCTGAATGCACGATTTCGGGGTACCGAAGTTGCGAAAAAGGTTTCGCAACGAAAGCATCTATTCTACTTCTTTAGACCCAAAATGATGTTTTGCAATGGTTGGGAGCATTTCGCAAACCTTCGGCACGTAAAAAGATGCGAAACTTGTGTTTCGGGGCTGAATGCACGATTTCGGGGTACCAAAGTTGCGAAAAAGGTTTCGTAACGAAAACATTCATTGTACTCCATTAGACCCAAAATGATGTTTTGCAGTGGTTGGTTTCATTTCGCAAACCTTCAGCACGTAAAAAGTTGCAAAACTTGTGTTTCGGGGCTGAATGCACGATTTCGGGGTACCGAAGTTGCGAAAAAGGTTTCGCAACGAAAACATCTATTCTACTTCTTTAGACCCAAAATGATGTTTTGCAGTGGTTGGGAGCATTTCGCAAACCTTCAGCACGTAAAAAGATGCGAAAACTGTGTTCCCGAATGCACGATTTCGGGGTACCGAAGTTGCGAAAAAGGTTTCGTAACGAAAACATTCATTCTACTCCATTAGACCCAAAATGATATTTTGCAGTGGTTGGGAGCATTTCGCAAACCTTCAGCACGTAAAAAGTTGCAAAACTTGTGTTTCAGGGCGGGATGCATGATTTCGGGGTACCGAAGTTGCGAAAAAGGTGTCGCAACGAAAACATCTATTCTACTTCTTTAGACCCAAAATGATGTTTTGCAGTGGTTGGGAGCATTTCGCAAACCTTCGGCACGTAAAAAGATGCGAAACTTGTGTTTCGGGGCTGAATGCACGATTTCGAGGTACCGAAGTTGTGAAAAAGGTTTCGCAACGAAAACATCTATTCTACTTCTTTAGACCCAAAATGATGTTTTGTAGTGGTTGGGAGCATTTCGCAAACCTTCGGCACGTAAAAAAATGCGAAACTTGTGTTTCGGGGCTGAATGCACGATTTCGGGGTACCGAAGTTGCGAAAAAGGTTTCGCAACGAAAACATCTATTCTACTCCATTAGACCCAAAATGATGTTTTGCAGTGGTTGGGAGCATTTCGCAAACCTTCAGCACGTAAAAAGTTGCAAAACTTGTGTTTCGGGGCTGAATGCACGATTTCGGGGTACCGAAGTTGCGAAAAAGCTTTCGCAACGAAAACATCCATTCTACTTATTTAGACCCAAAATGATGTTTTGCAGTGGTTGAGAGCATTTCGCAAACCTTCGGCACGTAAAAGATGCGAAACTTGTGTTTCAGGACTGAATGCACTATTTCGGGGTACCGAAGTTGCGAAAAAGGTGTCGCAACGAAAACATCTATTCTACTTCTTTAGACCCAAAATGATGTTTTGCAGTGGTTGGGTTCATTTCGCAAACCTTCGGCACGTAAAAAGTTGCAAAACTTGTGTTTCGGGGCTGAATGCACGATTTCGGGGTACCGAAGATGCGAAAAAGGTGTCGCAACGAAAACATCTATTCTACTTCTTTAGACCCAAAATGATGTTTTGCAGTGGTTGGGAGCATTTCGCAAACCTTCGACACGTAAAAAGATGCGAAACTTGTGTTTCAGGGCTGAATGCACGATTTCGAGGTACCGAAGTTGCGAAAAAGGTTTCGCAACGAAAACATTCATTCTACTTATTTAGACCCGAAATGATGTTTTGCAGTGGTTGAGAGCATTTCGCAAACCTTCGGCACGTAAAAGATGCGAAACTTGTGTTTCAGGACTGAATGCACTATTTCGGGGTACCGAAGTTGCGAAAAAGTTGTCGCAACGAAAACATCTATTCTACTTCTTTAGACCCAAAATCATATTTTGCAGTGGTTGGGAGCATTTCGCAAACCTTCGGCACGTAAAAAGATGCGAAACTTGTGTTTCGGGGCTGAATGCACGATTTCGGGGTACCGAAGTTGCGAAAAAGGTTTCCCAACGAAAACATCTATTCTACTTCTTTAGACCCAAAATGATGTTTTGCAGTGGTTGGGAGCATTTCGCAAACCTTCAGCACGTAAAAAGATGCGAAACTTGTGTTTCGGGGCTGAATGCACGATTTCGGGGTACCGAAGTTGCGAAAAAAGGTTTCGTAACGAAAACATTCATTCTACTCCATTAGACCCAAAATGATGTTTTGCAGTGGTTGGGAGCATTTCGCAAACCTTCAGCACGTAAAAAGATGCGAAACTTGTGTTTCAGGGCGGGATGCATGATTTCGGGGTACCGAAGTTGTGAAAAAGGTGTCGCAACGAAAACATCTATTCTACTTCTTTAGACCCAAAATGATGTTTTGCAGTGGTTGGGAGCATTTCGCAAACCTTCGGCACGTAAAAAGATGCGAAACTTGTGTTTCAGGGCTGAATGCACGATTTCGAGGTACCGAAGTTGCGAAAAAGGTTTCGCAACGAAAACATCTATTCTACTTCTTTAGACCCAAAATGATGTTTTGCAGTGGTTGGGAGCATTTCGCAAACCTTCGACACGTAAAAAGATGCGAAACTTGTGTTTCGGGGCTGAATGCACGATTTCGGGGTACCGAAGTTGCGAAAAAGGTTTCGTAACGAAAACATTCATTCTACTCCATTAGACCCAAAATGATGTTTTGCAGTGGTTGGGTTCATTTCGCAAACCTTCAGCACGTAAAAAGTTGCAAAACTTGTGTTTCAGGGCTGAATGCACGATTTCGAGGTACCGAAGTTGCGAAAAAGGTTTCGCAATGAAAACATCTATTCTACTTCTTTAGACCCAAAATGATGTTTTGCAGTGGTTGGGAGCATTTCGCAAACCTTCGACACGTAAAAAGATGCGAAACTTGTGTTTCGGGGCTGAATGCACGATTTCGGGGTACCGAAGTTCGAAAAAGGTTTCGTAACGAAAACATTCATTCTACTCCATTAGACCCAAAATGATATTTTGCAGTGGTTGGGTTCATTTCGCAAACCTTCAGCACGTAAAAAGTTGCAAAACTTGTGTTTCGGGGCTGAATGCACGATTTCGGGGTACCGAAGTTGCGAAAAAGGTGTCGCAACGAAAACATCTATTCTACTTCTTTAGACCCAAAATGATGTTTTGCAGTGGTTGGGAGCATTTCGCAAACCTTCGGCACGTAAAAAGATGCGAAACTTGTGTTTCGGGGCTGAATGCACGATTTCGGGGTACCGAAGTTGCGAAAAAGGTTTCGTAACGAAAACATTCATTCTACTCCATTAGACCCAAAATGATGTTTTGCAGTGGTTGGGAGCATTTCGCAAACCTTCAGCACGTAAAAAGATGCGAAACTTGTGTTTCAGGGCGGGATGCATGATTTCGGGGTACCGAAGTTGCGAAAAAGGTGTCGCAACGAAAACATCTATTCTACTTCTTTAGACCCAAAATGATGTTTTGCAGTGGTTGGGAGCATTTCGCAAACCTTCGGCACGTAAAAAGATGCGAAAATTGTGTTTCAGGGCTGAATGCACGATTTCGAGGTACCGAAGTTGCGAAAAAGGTTTCGCAACGAAAACATCTATTCTACTTCTTTAGACCCAAAATGATGTTTTGCAGTGGTTGGGAGCATTTCGCAAACCTTCGACACGTAAAAAGATGCGAAACTTGTGTCTCGGGGCTGAATGCACGATTTCGGGGTACCGAAGTTGCGAAAAAGGTTTCGTAACGAAAACATTCATTCTACTCCATTAGACCCAAAATGATGTTTTGCAGTGGTTGGGTTCATTTCGCAAACCTTCAGCACGTAAAAAGTTGCAAAACTTGTGTTTCGGGGCTGAATGCACGATTTCGGGGTACCGAAGTTGCGAAAAAGGTGTCGCAACGAAAACATCTATTCTACTTCTTTAGACCCAAAATGATGTTTTGCAGTGGTTGGGAGCATTTCGCAAACCTTCGACACGTAAAAAGATGCGAAACTTGTGTTTCGGGGCTGAATGCACGATTTCGGGGTACCGAAGTTGCGAAAAAGGTTTCGTAACGAAAACATTCATTCTACTCCATTAGACCCAAAATGATATTTTGCAGTGGTTGGGTTCATTTCGCAAACCTTCAGCACGTAAAAAGTTGCAAAACTTGTGTTTCGGGGCTGAATGCACGATTTCGTGGTACCGAAGTTGCGAAAAAGGTGTCGCAACGAAAACATCTATTCTACTTCTTTAGACCCAAAATGATGTTTTGCAGTGGTTGGGAGCATTTCGCAAACCTTCAGCACGTAAAAAGATGCGAAACTTGTGTTTCAGGGCGGGATGCATGATTTCGGGGTACCGAAGTTGCGAAAAAGGTGTCGCAACGAAAACATCTATTCTACTTCTTTAGACCCAAAATGATGTTTTGCAGTGGTTGGGAGCATTTCGCAAACCTTCGGCACGTAAAAAGATGCGAAAATTGTGTTTCAGGGCTGAATGCACGATTTCGAGGTACCGAAGTTGCGAAAAAGGTTTCGCAACGAAAACATCTATTCTACTTCTTTAGACCCAAAATGATGTTTTGCAGTGGTTGGGAGCATTTCGCAAACCTTCGACACGTAAAAAGATGCGAAACTTGTGTTTCGGGGCTGAATGCACGATTTCGGGGTACCGAAGTTGCGAAAAAGGTTTCATAACGAAAACATTCATTCTACTCCATTAGACCCAAAATGATGTTTTGCAGTGGTTGGGAGCATTTCGCAAACCTTCAGCACGTAAAAAGATGCGAAACTTGTGTTTCAGGGCGGGATGCATGATTTCGGGGTACCGAAGTTGCGAAAAAGGTGTCGCAACGAAAACATCTATTCTACTTCTTTAGACCCAAAATGATGTTTTGCAGTGGTTGGGAGCATTTCGCAAACCTTCGGCACGTAAAAAGATGCGAAAATTGTGTTTCAGGGCTGAATGCACGATTTCGAGGTACCGAAGTTGCGAAAAAGGTTTCGCAACGAAAACATCTATTCTACTTCTTTAGACCCAAAATGATGTTTTGCAGTGGTTGGGAGCATTTCGCAAACCTTCGACACGTAAAAAGATGCGAAACTTGTGTCTCGGGGCTGAATGCACGATTTCGGGGTACCGAAGTTGCGAAAAAGGTTTCGTAACGAAAACATTCATTCTACTCCATTAGACCCAAAATGATGTTTTGCAGTGGTTGGGTTCATTTCGCAAACCTTCAGCACGTAAAAAGTTGCAAAACTTGTGTTTCGGGGCTGAATGCACGATTTCGGGGTACCGAAGTTGCGAAAAAGGTGTCGCAACGAAAACATCTATTCTACTTCTTTAGACCCAAAATGATGTTTTGCAGTGGTTGGGAGCATTTCGCAAACCTTCGACACGTAAAAAGATGCGAAACTTGTGTTTCGGGGCTGAATGCATGATTTCGGGGTACCGAAGTTGCGAAAAAGGTTTCGTAACGAAAACATTCATTCTACTCCATTAGACCCAAAATGATATTTTGCAGTGGTTGGGTTCATTTCGCAAACCTTCAGAACGTAAAAAGTTGCAAAACTTGTGTTTCGGGGCTGAATGCACGATTTCGGGGTACCGAAGTTGCGAAAAAGGTGTCGCAACGAAAACATCTATTCTACTTCTTTAGACCCAAAATGATGTTTTGCAGTGGTTGGCAGCATTTCGCAAACCTTCGGCACGTAAAAAGATGCGAAACTTGTGTTTCGGGGCTGAATGCCCGATTTCGGGGTACCGAAGTTGCGAAAAAGGTTTCGTAACGAAAACATTCATTCTACTCCATTAGACCCAAAATGATGTTTTGCAGTGGTTGGGAGCATTTCGCAAACCTTCAGCACGTAAAAAGATGCGAAACTTGTGTTTCAGGGCGGGATGCATGATTTCGGGGTACCGAAGTTGCGAAAAAGGTGTCGCAACGAAAACATCTATTCTACTTCTTTAGACCCAAAATGATGTTTTGCAGTGGTTGGGAGCATTTCGCCAACCTTCAGCACGTAAAAAGATGCGAAAATTGTGTTTCAGGGCTGAATGCACGATTTCGAGGTACCGAAGTTGCGAAAAAGGTTTCGCAACGAAAACATCTATTCTACTTCTTTAGACCCAAAATGATGTTTTGCAGTGGTTGGGAGCATTTCGCAAACCTTCGACACATAAAAAGATGCGAAACTTGTGTCTCGGGGCTGAATGCACGATTTCGGGGTACCGAAGTTGCGAAAAAGGTTTCGTAACGAAAACATTCATTCTACTCCATTAGACCCAAAATGATGTTTTGCAGTGGTTGGGTTCATTTCGCAAACCTTCAGCACGTAAAAAGTTGCAAAACTTGTGTTTCGGTGCTGAATGCACGATTTCAGGGTACCGAAGTTGCGAAAAAGGTGTCGCAACGAAAACATCTATTCTACTTCTTTAGACCCAAAATGATGTTTTGCAGTGGTTGGGAGCATTTCGCAAACCTTCGACACGTAAAAAGATGCGAAACTTGTGTTTCGGGGCTGAATGCATGATTTCGGGGTACCGAAGTTGCGAAAAAGGTTTCGTAACGAAAACATTCATTCTACTCCATTAGACCCAAAATGATATTTTGCAGTGGTTGGGTTCATTTCGCAAACCTTCAGCACGTAAAAAGTTGCAAAACTTGTGTTTCGGGGCTGAATGCACGATTTCGGGGTACTGAAGTTGCGAAAAAGGTGTCGCAACGAAAACATCTATTCTACTTCTTTAGACCCAAAATGATGTTTTGCAGTGGTTGGGAGCATTTCGCAAACCTTCGGCACGTAAAAAGATGCGAAACTTGTGTTTCGGGGCTGAATGCACAATTTCGGGGTACCGAAGTTGCGAAAAAGGTTTCGTAACGAAAACATTCATTCTACTCCATTAGACCCAAAATGATGTTTTGCAGTGGTTGGGAGCATTTCGCAAACCTTCAGCACGTAAAAAGATGCGAAACTTGTGTTTCAGGGCGGGATGCATGATTTCGGGGTACCGAAGTTGCGAAAATGGTGTCGCAACGAAAACATCTATTCTACTTCTTTAGACCCAAAATGATGTTTTGCAGTGGTTGGGAGCATTTCGCCAACCTTCGGCACGTAAAAAGATGCGAAAATTGTGTTTCAGGGCTGAATGCACGATTTCGAGGTACCGAAGTTGCGAAAAAGGTTTCGCAACGAAAACATCTATTCTACTTCTTTAGACCCAAAATGATGTTTTGCAGTGGTTGGGAGCATTTCGCAAACCTTCGACACGTAAAAAGATGCGAAACTTGTGTCTCGGGGCTGAATGCACGATTTCGGGGTACCGAAGTTGCGAAAAAGGTTTCGTAACGAAAACATTCATTCTACTCCATTAGACCCAAAATGATGTTTTGCAGTGGTTGGGTTCATTTCGCAAACCTTCAGCACGTAAAAAGTTGCAAAACTTGTGTTTCGGGGCTGAATGCACGATTTCGGGGTACCGAAGTTGCGAAAAAGGTTTCGTAACGAAAACATTCATTCTACTCCATTAGACCCAAAATGATGTTTTGCAGTGGTTGGGAGCATTTCGCAAACCTTCGACACGTAAAAAGATGCGAAACTTGTGTTTCGGGGCTGAATGCACGATTTCGGGGTACCGAAGTTGCGAAAAAGGTTTCGTAACGAAAACATTCATTCTACTCCATTAGACCCAAAATGATATTTTGCAGTGGTTGGGTTCATTTCGCAAACCTTCAGCACGTAAAAAGTTGCAAAACTTGTGTTTCGGGGCTGAATGCACGATTTCGTGGTACCGAAGTTGCGAAAAAGGTGTCGCAACGAAAACATCTATTCTACTTCTTTAGACCCAAAATGATGTTTTGCAGTGGTTGGGAGCATTTCGCAAACCTTCGGCACGTAAAAAGATGCGAAACTTGTGTTTCGGGGCTGAATGCACGATTTCGGGGTACCGAAGTTGCGAAAAAGGTTTCATAACGAAAACATTCATTCTACTCCATTAGACCCAAAATGATGTTTTGCAGTGGTTGGGAGCATTTCGCAAACCTTCAGCACGTAAAAAGATGCGAAACTTGTGTTTCAGGGCGGGATGCATGATTTCGGGGTACCGAAGTTGCGAAAAAGGTGTCGCAACGAAAACATCTATTCTACTTCTTTAGACCCAAAATGATGTTTTGCAGTGGTTGGGAGCATTTCGCAAACCTTCGGCACGTAAAAAGATGCGAAAATTGTGTTTCAGGGCTGAATGCACGATTTCGAGGTACCGAAGTTGCGAAAAAGGTTTCGCAACGAAAACATCTATTCTACTTCTTTAGACCCAAAATGATGTTTTGCAGTGGTTGGGAGCATTTCGCAAACCTTCGACACGTAAAAAGATGCGAAACTTGTGTCTCGGGGCTGAATGCACGATTTCGGGGTACCGAAGTTGCGAAAAAGGTTTCGTAACGAAAACATTCATTCTACTCCATTAGACCCAAAATGATGTTTTGCAGTGGTTGGGTTCATTTCGCAAACCTTCAGCACGTAAAAAGTTGCAAAACTTGTGTTTCGGGGCTGAATGCACGATTTCGGGGTACCGAAGTTGCGAAAAAGGTGTCGCAACGAAAACATCTATTCTACTTCTTTAGACCCAAAATGATGTTTTGCAGTGGTTGGGAGCATTTCGCAAACCTTCGACACGTAAAAAGATGCGAAACTTGTGTTTCGGGGCTGAATGCATGATTTCGGGGTACCGAAGTTGCGAAAAAGGTTTCGTAACGAAAACATTCATTCTACTCCATTAGACCCAAAATGATATTTTGCAGTGGTTGGGTTCATTTCGCAAACCTTCAGCACGTAAAAAGTTGCAAAACTTGTGTTTCGGGGCTGAATGCACGATTTCGGGGTACCGAAGTTGCGAAAAAGGTGTCGCAACGAAAACATCTATTCTACTTCTTTAGACCCAAAATGATGTTTTGCAGTGGTTGGGAGCATTTCGCAAACCTTCGGCACGTAAAAAGATGCGAAACTTGTGTTTCGGGGCTGAATGCACGATTTCGGGGTACCGAAGTTGCGAAAAAGGTTTCGTAACGAAAACATTCATTCTACTCCATTAGACCCAAAATGATGTTTTGCAGTGGTTGGGAGCATTTCGCAAACCTTCAGCACGTAAAAAGATGCGAAACTTGTGTTTCAGGGCGGGATGCATGATTTCGGGGTACCGAAGTTGCGAAAAAGGTGTCGCAACGAAAACATCTATTCTACTTCTTTAGACCCAAAATGATGTTTTGCAGTGGTTGGGAGCATTTCGCCAACCTTCGGCACGTAAAAAGATGCGAAAATTGTGTTTCAGGGCTGAATGCACGATTTCGAGGTACCGAAGTTGCGAAAAAGGTTTCGCAACGAAAACATCTATTCTACTTCTTTAGACCCAAAATGATGTTTTGCAGTGGTTGGGAGCATTTCGCAAACCTTCGACACATAAAAAGATGCGAAACTTGTGTCTCGGGGCTGAATGCACGATTTCGGGGTACCGAAGTTGCGAAAAAGGTTTCGTAACGAAAACATTCATTCTACTCCATTAGACCCAAAATGATGTTTTGCAGTGGTTGGGTTCATTTCGCAAACCTTCAGCACGTAAAAAGTTGCAAAACTTGTGTTTCGGTGCTGAATGCACGATTTCAGGGTACCGAAGTTGCGAAAAAGGTGTCGCAACGAAAACATCTATTCTACTTCTTTAGACCCAAAATGATGTTTTGCAGTGGTTGGGAGCATTTCACAAACCTTCGACACGTAAAAAGATGCGAAACTTGTGTTTCGGGGCTGAATGCATGATTTCGGGGTACCGAAGTTGCGAAAAAGGTTTCGTAACGAAAACATTCATTCTACTCCATTAGACCCAAAATGATATTTTGCAGTGGTTGGGTTCATTTCGCAAACCTTCAGCACGTAAAAAGTTGCAAAACTTGTGTTTCGGGGCTGAATGCACGATTTCGGGGTACCGAAGTTGCGAAAAAGGTGTCGCAACGAAAACATCTATTCTACTTCTTTAGACCCAAAATGATGTTTTGCAGTGGTTGGGAGCATTTCGCAAACCTTCGGCACGTAAAAAGATGCGAAACTTGTGTTTCGGGGCTGAATGCACGATTTCGGGGTACCGAAGTTGCGAAAAAGGTTTCGTAACGAAAACATTCATTCTACTCCATTAGACCCAAAATGATGTTTTGCAGTGGTTGGGAGCATTTCGCAAACCTTCAGCACGTAAAAAGATGCGAAACTTGTGTTTCAGGGCGGGATGCATGATTTCGGGGTACCGAAGTTGCGAAAAAGGTGTCGCAACGAAAACATCTATTCTACTTCTTTAGACCCAAAATGATGTTTTGCAGTGGTTGGGAGCATTTCGCCAACCTTCGGCACGTAAAAAGATGCGAAAATTGTGTTTCAGGGCTGAATGCACGATTTCGAGGTACCGAAGTTGCGAAAAAGGTTTCGCAACGAAAACATCTATTCTACTACTTTAGACCCAAAATGATGTTTTGCAGTGGTTGGGAGCATTTCGCAAACCTTCGACACATAAAAAGATGCGAAACTTGTGTCTCGGGGCTGAATGCACGATTTCGGGGTACCGAAGTTGCGAAAAAGGTTTCGTAACGAAAACATTCATTCTACTCCATTAGACCCAAAATGATGTTTTGCAGTGGTTGGGTTCATTTCGCAAACCTTCAGCACGTAAAAAGTTGCAAAACTTGTGTTTCGGTGCTGAATGCACGATTTCAGGGTACCGAAGTTGCGAAAAAGGTGTCGCAACGAAAACATCTATTCTACTTCTTTAGACCCAAAATGATGTTTTGCAGTGGTTGGGAGCATTTCACAAACCTTCGACACGTAAAAAGATGCGAAACTTGTGTTTCGGGGCTGAATGCATGATTTCGGGGTACCGAAGTTGCGAAAAAGGTTTCGTAACGAAAACATTCATTCTACTCCATTAGACCCAAAATGATATTTTGCAGTGGTTGGGTTCATTTCGCAAACCTTCAGCACGTAAAAAGTTGCAAAACTTGTGTTTCGGGGCTGAATGCACGATTTCGGGGTACTGAAGTTGCGAAAAAGGTGTCGCAACGAAAACATCTATTCTACTTCTTTAGACCCAAAATGATGTTTTGCAGTGGTTGGGAGCATTTCGCAAACCTTCGGCACGTAAAAAGATGCGAAACTTGTGTTTCGGGGCTGAATGCACAATTTCGGGGTACCGAAGTTGCGAAAAAGGTTTCGTAACGAAAACATTCATTCTACTCCATTAGACCCAAAATGATGTTTTGCAGTGGTTGGGAGCATTTCGCAAACCTTCAGCACGTAAAAAGATGCGAAACTTGTGTTTCAGGGCGGGATGCATGATTTCGGGGTACCGAAGTTGCGAAAATGGTGTCGCAACGAAAACATCTATTCTACTTCTTTAGACCCAAAATGATGTTTTGCAGTGGTTGGGAGCATTTCGCCAACCTTCGGCACGTAAAAAGATGCGAAAATTGTGTTTCAGGGCTGAATGCACGATTTCGAGGTACCGAAGTTGCGAAAAAGGTTTCGCAACGAAAACATCTATTCTACTTCTTTAGACCCAAAATGATGTTTTGCAGTGGTTGGGAGCATTTCGCAAACCTTCGACACGTAAAAAGATGCGAAACTTGTGTTTCGGGGCTGAATGCACGATTTCGGGGTACCGAAGTTGCGAAAATGGTGTCGTAACGAAAACATCTATTCTACTTCTTTAGACCCAAAATGATGTTTTGCAGTGGTTGGGAGCATTTCGCAAACCTTCGGCACGTAAAAAGATGCGAAACTTGTGTTTCAGGGCTGAATGCACGATTTCGAGGTACCGAAGTTGCGAAAAAGGTTTCGCAACGAAAACATCTATTCTACTTCTTTAGACCCAAAATGATGTTTTGCAGTGGTTGGGAGCATTTCGCAAACCTTCGACACGTAAAAAGTTGCGAAACTTGTGTTTCGGGGCTGAATGCACGATTTCGGGGTACCGAAGTTGCGAAAAAGGTTTCGTAACGAAAACATTCATTCTACTCCATTAGACCCAAAATGATGTTTTGCAGTGGTTGGGAGCATTTCGCAAACCTTCAGCACGTAAAAAGATGCGAAACTTGTGTTTCAGGGCGGGATGCATGATTTCGGGGTACCGAAGTTGCGAAAAAGGTGTCGCAACGAAAACATCTATTCTACTTCTTTAGACCCAAAATGATGTTTTGCAGTGGTTGGGAGCATTTCGCAAACCTTCGGCACGTAAAAAGATGCGAAAATTGTGTTTCAGGGCTGAATGCACGATTTCGAGGTACCGAAGTTGCGAAAAAGGTTTCGCAACGAAAACATCTATTCTACTTCTTTAGACCCAAAATGATGTTTTGCAGTGGTTGGGAGCATTTCGCAAACCTTCGACACGTAAAAAGATGCGAAACTTGTGTCTCGGGGCTGAATGCACGATTTCGGGGTACCGAAGTTGCGAAAAAGGTTTCGTAACGAAAACATTCATTCTACTCCATTAGACCCAAAATGATGTTTTGCAGTGGTTGGGTTCATTTCGCAAACCTTCAGCACGTAAAAAGTTGCAAAACTTGTGTTTCGGGGCTGAATGCACGATTTCAGGGTACCGAAGTTGCGAAAAAGGTGTCGCAACGAAAACATCTATTCTACTTCTTTAGACCCAAAATGATGTTTTGCAGTGGTTGGGAGCATTTCGCAAACCTTCGACACGTAAAAAGATGCGAAACTTGTGTTTCGGGGCTGAATGCATGATTTCGGGGTACCGAAGTTGCGAAAAAGGTTTCGTAACGAAAACATTCATTCTACTCCATTAGACCCAAAATGATATTTTGCAGTGGTTGGGTTCATTTCGCAAACCTTCAGCACGTAAAAAGTTGCAAAACTTGTGTTTCGGGGCTGAATGCACGATTTCGGGGTACTGAAGTTGCGAAAAAGGTGTCGCAACGAAAACATCTATTCTACTTCTTTAGACCCAAAATGATGTTTTGCAGTGGTTGGGAGCATTTCGCAAACCTTCGGCACGTAAAAAGATGCGAAACTTGTGTTTCGGGGCTGAATGCACAATTTCGGGGTACCGAAGTTGCGAAAAAGGTTTCGTAACGAAAACATTCATTCTACTCCATTAGACCCAAAATGATGTTTTGCAGTGGTTGGGAGCATTTCGCAAACCTTCAGCACGTAAAAAGATGCGAAACTTGTGTTTCAGGGCGGGATGCATGATTTCGGGGTACCGAAGTTGCGAAAATGGTGTCGCAACGAAAACATCTATTCTACTTCTTTAGACCCAAAATGATGTTTTGCAGTGGTTGGGAGCATTTCGCCAACCTTCGGCACGTAAAAAGATGCGAAAATTGTGTTTCAGGGCTGAATGCACGATTTCGAGGTACCGAAGTTGCGAAAAAGGTTTCGCAACGAAAACATCTATTCTACTTCTTTAGACCCAAAATGATGTTTTGCAGTGGTTGGGAGCATTTCGCAAACCTTCGACACGTAAAAAGATGCGAAACTTGTGTTTCGGGGCTGAATGCACGATTTTGGGGTACCGAAGTTGCGAAAATGGTGTCGCTACGAAAACATCTATTCTACTTCTTTAGACCCAAAATGATGTTTTGCAGTGGTTGGGAGCATTTCGCAAACCTTCGGCACGTAAAAAGATGCGAAACTTGTGTTTCGGGGCTGAATGCACGATTTCGGGGTACCGAAGTTGCGAAAAAGGTTTCGTAACGAAAACATTCATTCTACTCCATTAGACCCAAAATGATGTTTTGCAGTGGTTGGGAGCATTTCGCAAACCTTCAGCACGTAAAAAGATGCGAAACTTGTGTTTCAGGGCGGGATGCATGATTTCGGGGTACCGAAGTTGCGAAAAAGGTGTCGCAACGAAAACATCTATTCTACTTCTTTAGACCCAAAATGATGTTTTGCAGTGGTTGGGAGCATTTCGCAAACCTTCGGCACGTAAAAAGATGCGAAACTTGTGTTTCAGGGCTGAATGCACGATTTCGAGGTACCGAAGTTGCGAAAAAGGTTTCGCAACGAAAACATCTATTCTACTTCTTTAGACCCAAAATGATGTTTTGCAGTGGTTGGGAGCATTTCGCAAACCTTCGACACGTAAAAAGTTGCGAAACTTGTGTTTCGGGGCTGAATGCACGATTTCGGGGTACCGAAGTTGCGAAAAAGGTTTCGTAACGAAAACATTCATTCTACTCCATTAGACCCAAAATGATGTTTTGCAGTGGTTGGGAGCATTTCGCAAACCTTCGACACGTAAAAAGATGCGAAACTTGTGTCTCGGGGCTGAATGCACGATTTCGGGGTACCGAAGTTGCGAAAAAGGTTTCGTAACGAAAACATTCATTCTACTCCATTAGACCCAAAATGATGTTTTGCAGTGGTTGGGTTCATTTCGCAAACCTTCAGCACGTAAAAAGTTGCAAAACTTGTGTTTCGGGGCTGAATGCACGATTTCGGGGTACCGAAGTTGCGAAAAAGGTGTCGCAACGAAAACATCTATTCTACTTCTTTAGACCCAAAATGATGTTTTGCAGTGGTTGGGAGCATTTCGCAAACCTTCGACACGTAAAAAGATGCGAAACTTGTGTTTCGGGGCTGAATGCATGATTTCGGGGTACCGAAGTTGCGAAAAAGGTTTCGTAACGAAAACATTCATTCTACTCCATTAGACCCAAAATGATATTTTGCAGTGGTTGGGTTCATTTCGCAAACCTTCAGCACGTAAAAAGTTGCAAAACTTGTGTTTCGGGGCTGAATGCACGATTTCGGGGTACCGAAGTTGCGAAAAAGGTGTCGCAACGAAAACATCTATTCTACTTCTTTAGACCCAAAATGATGTTTTGCAGTGGTTGGGAGCATTTCGCAAACCTTCGGCACGTAAAAAGATGCGAAACTTGTGTTTCGGGGCTGAATGCACGATTTCGGGGTACCGAAGTTGCGAAAAAGGTTTCGTAACGAAAACATTCATTCTACTCCATTAGACCCAAAATGATGTTTTGCAGTGGTTGGGAGCATTTCGCAAACCTTCAGCACGTAAAAAGATGCGAAACTTGTGTTTCAGGGCGGGATGCATGATTTCGGGGTACCGAAGTTGCGAAAAAGGTGTCGCAACGAAAACATCTATTCTACTTCTTTAGACCCAAAATGATGTTTTGCAGTGGTTGGGAGCATTTCGCAAACCTTCGGCACGTAAAAAGATGCGAAACTTGTGTTTCAGGGCTGAATGCACGATTTCGAGGTACCGAAGTTGCGAAAAAGGTTTCGCAACGAAAACATCTATTCTACTTCTTTAGACCCAAAATGATGTTTTGCAGTGGTTGGGAGCATTTCGCAAACCTTCGACACGTAAAAAGTTGCGAAACTTGTGTTTCGGGGCTGAATGCACGATTTCGGGGTACCGAAGTTGCGAAAAAGGTTTCGTAACGAAAACATTCATTCTACTCCATTAGACCCAAAATGATGTTTTGCAGTGGTTGGGAGCATTTCGCAAACCTTCGACACGTAAAAAGATGCGAAACTTGTGTCTCGGGGCTGAATGCACGATTTCGGGGTACCGAAGTTGCGAAAAAGGTTTCGTAACGAAAACATTCATTCTACTCCATTAGACCCAAAATGATGTTTTGCAGTGGTTGGGTTCATTTCGCAAACCTTCAGCACGTAAAAAGTTGCAAAACTTGTGTTTCGGGGCTGAATGCACGATTTCGGGGTACCGAAGTTGCGAAAAAGGTGTCGCAACGAAAACATCTATTCTACTTCTTTAGACCCAAAATGATGTTTTGCAGTGGTTGGGAGCATTTCGCAAACCTTCGACACGTAAAAAGATGCGAAACTTGTGTTTCGGGGCTGAATGCATGATTTCGGGGTACCGAAGTTGCGAAAAAGGTTTCGTAACGAAAACATTCATTCTACTCCATTAGACCCAAAATGATATTTTGCAGTGGTTGGGTTCATTTCGCAAACCTTCAGCACGTAAAAAGTTGCAAAACTTGTGTTTCGGGGCTGAATGCACGATTTCGGGGTACCGAAGTTGCGAAAAAGGTGTCGCAACGAAAACATCTATTCTACTTCTTTAGACCCAAAATGATGTTTTGCAGTGGTTGGGAGCATTTCGCAAACCTTCGGCACGTAAAAAGATGCGAAACTTGTGTTTCGGGGCTGAATGCACGATTTCGGGGTACCGAAGTTGCGAAAAAGGTTTCGTAACGAAAACATTCATTCTACTCCATTAGACCCAAAATGATGTTTTGCAGTGGTTGGGAGCATTTCGCAAACCTTCAGCACGTAAAAAGATGCGAAACTTGTGTTTCAGGGCGGGATGCATGATTTCGGGGTACCGAAGTTGCGAAAAAGGTGTCGCAACGAAAACATCTATTCTACTTCTTTAGACCCAAAATGATGTTTTGCAGTGGTTGGGAGCATTTCGCCAACCTTCGGCACGTAAAAAGATGCGAAAATTGTGTTTCAGGGCTGAATGCACGATTTCGAGGTACCGAAGTTGCGAAAAAGGTTTCGCAACGAAAACATCTATTCTACTTCTTTAGACCCAAAATGATGTTTTGCAGTGGTTGGGAGCATTTCGCAAACCTTCGACACATAAAAAGATGCGAAACTTGTGTCTCGGGGCTGAATGCACGATTTCGGGGTACCGAAGTTGCGAAAAAGGTTTCGTAACGAAAACATTCATTCTACTCCATTAGACCCAAAATGATGTTTTGCAGTGGTTGGGTTCATTTCGCAAACCTTCAGCACGTAAAAAGTTGCAAAACTTGTGTTTCGGTGCTGAATGCACGATTTCAGGGTACCGAAGTTGCGAAAAAGGTGTCGCAACGAAAACATCTATTCTACTTCTTTAGACCCAAAATGATGTTTTGCAGTGGTTGGGAGCATTTCACAAACCTTCGACACGTAAAAAGATGCGAAACTTGTGTTTCGGGGCTGAATGCATGATTTCGGGGTACCGAAGTTGCGAAAAAGGTTTCGTAACGAAAACATTCATTCTACTCCATTAGACCCAAAATGATATTTTGCAGTGGTTGGGTTCATTTCGCAAACCTTCAGCACGTAAAAAGTTGCAAAACTTGTGTTTCGGGGCTGAATGCACGATTTCGGGGTACTGAAGTTGCGAAAAAGGTGTCGCAACGAAAACATCTATTCTACTTCTTTAGACCCAAAATGATGTTTTGCAGTGGTTGGGAGCATTTCGCAAACCTTCGGCACGTAAAAAGATGCGAAACTTGTGTTTCGGGGCTGAATGCACAATTTCGGGGTACCGAAGTTGCGAAAAAGGTTTCGTAACGAAAACATTCATTCTACTCCATTAGACCCAAAATGATGTTTTGCAGTGGTTGGGAGCATTTCGCAAACCTTCAGCACGTAAAAAGATGCGAAACTTGTGTTTCAGGGCGGGATGCATGATTTCGGGGTACCGAAGTTGCGAAAATGGTGTCGCAACGAAAACATCTATTCTACTTCTTTAGACCCAAAATGATGTTTTGCAGTGGTTGGGAGCATTTCGCCAACCTTCGGCACGTAAAAAGATGCGAAAATTGTGTTTCAGGGCTGAATGCACGATTTCGAGGTACCGAAGTTGCGAAAAAGGTTTCGCAACGAAAACATCTATTCTACTTCTTTAGACCCAAAATGATGTTTTGCAGTGGTTGGGAGCATTTCGCAAACCTTCGACACGTAAAAAGATGCGAAACTTGTGTCTCGGGGCTGAATGCACGATTTCGGGGTACCGAAGTTGCGAAAAAGGTTTCGTAACGAAAACATTCATTCTACTCCATTAGACCCAAAATGATGTTTTGCAGTGGTTGGGTTCATTTCGCAAACCTTCAGCACGTAAAAAGTTGCAAAACTTGTGTTTCGGGGCTGAATGCACGATTTCGGGGTACCGAAGTTGCGAAAAAGGTTTCGTAACGAAAACATTCATTCTACTCCATTAGACCCAAAATGATGTTTTGCAGTGGTTGGGAGCATTTCGCAAACCTTCGACACGTAAAAAGATGCGAAACTTGTGTTTCGGGGCTGAATGCACGATTTCGGGGTACCGAAGTTGCGAAAAAGGTTTCGTAACGAAAACATTCATTCTACTCCATTAGACCCAAAATGATATTTTGCAGTGGTTGGGTTCATTTCGCAAACCTTCAGCACGTAAAAAGTTGCAAAACTTGTGTTTCGGGGCTGAATGCACGATTTCGGGGTACCGAAGTTGCGAAAAAGGTGTCGCAACGAAAACATCTATTCTACTTCTTTAGACCCAAAATGATGTTTTGCAGTGGTTGGGAGCATTTCGCAAACCTTCGGCACGTAAAAAGATGCGAAACTTGTGTTTCGGGGCTGAATGCACGATTTCGGGGTACCGAAGTTGCGAAAAAGGTTTCGTAACGAAAACATTCATTCTACTCCATTAGACCCAAAATGATGTTTTGCAGTGGTTGGGAGCATTTCGCAAACCTTCAGCACGTAAAAAGATGCGAAACTTGTGTTTCAGGGCGGGATGCATGATTTCGGGGTACCGAAGTTGCGAAAAAGGTGTCGCAACGAAAACATCTATTCTACTTCTTTAGACCCAAAATGATGTTTTGCAGTGGTTGGGAGCATTTCGCCAACCTTCGGCACGTAAAAAGATGCGAAAATTGTGTTTCAGGGCTGAATGCACGATTTCGAGGTACCGAAGTTGCGAAAAAGGTTTCGCAACGAAAACATCTATTCTACTTCTTTAGACCCAAAATGATGTTTTGCAGTGGTTGGGAGCATTTCGCAAACCTTCGACACATAAAAAGATGCGAAACTTGTGTCTCGGGGCTGAATGCACGATTTCGGGGTACCGAAGTTGCGAAAAAGGTTTCGTAACGAAAACATTCATTCTACTCCATTAGACCCAAAATGATGTTTTGCAGTGGTTGGGTTCATTTCGCAAACCTTCAGCACGTAAAAAGTTGCAAAACTTGTGTTTCGGTGCTGAATGCACGATTTCAGGGTACCGAAGTTGCGAAAAAGGTGTCGCAACGAAAACATCTATTCTACTTCTTTAGACCCAAAATGATGTTTTGCAGTGGTTGGGAGCATTTCACAAACCTTCGACACGTAAAAAGATGCGAAACTTGTGTTTCGGGGCTGAATGCATGATTTCGGGGTACCGAAGTTGCGAAAAAGGTTTCGTAACGAAAACATTCATTCTACTCCATTAGACCCAAAATGATATTTTGCAGTGGTTGGGTTCATTTCGCAAACCTTCAGCACGTAAAAAGTTGCAAAACTTGTGTTTCGGGGCTGAATGCACGATTTCGGGGTACTGAAGTTGCGAAAAAGGTGTCGCAACGAAAACATCTATTCTACTTCTTTAGACCCAAAATGATGTTTTGCAGTGGTTGGGAGCATTTCGCAAACCTTCGGCACGTAAAAAGATGCGAAACTTGTGTTTCGGGGCTGAATGCACAATTTCGGGGTACCGAAGTTGCGAAAAAGGTTTCGTAACGAAAACATTCATTCTACTCCATTAGACCCAAAATGATGTTTTGCAGTGGTTGGGAGCATTTCGCAAACCTTCAGCACGTAAAAAGATGCGAAACTTGTGTTTCAGGGCGGGATGCATGATTTCGGGGTACCGAAGTTGCGAAAATGGTGTCGCAACGAAAACATCTATTCTACTTCTTTAGACCCAAAATGATGTTTTGCAGTGGTTGGGAGCATTTCGCCAACCTTCGGCACGTAAAAAGATGCGAAAATTGTGTTTCAGGGCTGAATGCACGATTTCGAGGTACCGAAGTTGCGAAAAAGGTTTCGCAACGAAAACATCTATTCTACTTCTTTAGACCCAAAATGATGTTTTGCAGTGGTTGGGAGCATTTCGCAAACCTTCGACACGTAAAAAGATGCGAAACTTGTGTTTCGGGGCTGAATGCACGATTTCGGGGTACCGAAGTTGCGAAAATGGTGTCGCAACGAAAACATCTATTCTACTTCTTTAGACCCAAAATGATGTTTTGCAGTGGTTGGGAGCATTTCGCAAACCTTCGGCACGTAAAAAGATGCGAAACTTGTGTTTCAGGGCTGAATGCACGATTTCGAGGTACCGAAGTTGCGAAAAAGGTTTCGCAACGAAAACATCTATTCTACTTCTTTAGACCCAAAATGATGTTTTGCAGTGGTTGGGAGCATTTCGCAAACCTTCGACACGTAAAAAGTTGCGAAACTTGTGTTTCGGGGCTGAATGCACGATTTCGGGGTACCGAAGTTGCGAAAAAGGTTTCGTAACGAAAACATTCATTCTACTCCATTAGACCCAAAATGATGTTTTGCAGTGGTTGGGAGCATTTCGCAAACCTTCAGCACGTAAAAAGATGCGAAACTTGTGTTTCAGGGCGGGATGCATGATTTCGGGGTACCGAAGTTGCGAAAATGGTGTCGCAACGAAAACATCTATTCTACTTCTTTAGACCCAAAATGATGTTTTGCAGTGGTTGGGAGCATTTCGCCAACCTTCGGCACGTAAAAAGATGCGAAAATTGTGTTTCAGGGCTGAATGCACGATTTCGAGGTACCGAAGTTGCGAAAAAGGTTTCGCAACGAAAACATCTATTCTACTTCTTTAGACCCAAAATGATGTTTTGCAGTGGTTGGGAGCATTTCGCAAACCTTCGACACGTAAAAAGATGCGAAACTTGTGTTTCGGGGCTGAATGCACGATTTCGGGGTACCGAAGTTGCGAAAATGGTGTCGCAACGAAAACATCTATTCTACTTCTTTAGACCCAAAATGATGTTTTGCAGTGGTTGGGAGCATTTCGCAAACCTTCGGCACGTAAAAAGATGCGAAACTTGTGTTTCAGGGCTGAATGCACGATTTCGAGGTACCGAAGTTGCGAAAAAGGTTTCGCAACGAAAACATCTATTCTACTTCTTTAGACCCAAAATGATGTTTTGCAGTGGTTGGGAGCATTTCGCAAACCTTCGACACGTAAAAAGTTGCGAAACTTGTGTTTCGGGGCTGAATGCACGATTTCGGGGTACCGAAGTTGCGAAAAAGGTTTCGTAACGAAAACATTCATTCTACTCCATTAGACCCAAAATGATGTTTTGCAGTGGTTGGGAGCATTTCGCAAACCTTCAGCACGTAAAAAGATGCGAAACTTGTGTTTCAGGGCGGGATGCATGATTTCGGGGTACCGAAGTTGCGAAAAAGGTGTCGCAACGAAAACATCTATTCTACTTCTTTAGACCCAAAATGATGTTTTGCAGTGGTTGGGAGCATTTCGCAAACCTTCGGCACGTAAAAAGATGCGAAAATTGTGTTTCAGGGCTGAATGCACGATTTCGAGGTACCGAAGTTGCGAAAAAGGTTTCGCAACGAAAACATCTATTCTACTTCTTTAGACCCAAAATGATGTTTTGCAGTGGTTGGGAGCATTTCGCAAACCTTCGACACGTAAAAAGATGCGAAACTTGTGTCTCGGGGCTGAATGCACGATTTCGGGGTACCGAAGTTGCGAAAAAGGTTTCGTAACGAAAACATTCATTCTACTCCATTAGACCCAAAATGATGTTTTGCAGTGGTTGGGTTCATTTCGCAAACCTTCAGCACGTAAAAAGTTGCAAAACTTGTGTTTCGGGGCTGAATGCACGATTTCAGGGTACCGAAGTTGCGAAAAAGGTGTCGCAACGAAAACATCTATTCTACTTCTTTAGACCCAAAATGATGTTTTGCAGTGGTTGGGAGCATTTCGCAAACCTTCGACACGTAAAAAGATGCGAAACTTGTGTTTCGGGGCTGAATGCATGATTTCGGGGTACCGAAGTTGCGAAAAAGGTTTCGTAACGAAAACATTCATTCTACTCCATTAGACCCAAAATGATATTTTGCAGTGGTTGGGTTCATTTCGCAAACCTTCAGCACGTAAAAAGTTGCAAAACTTGTGTTTCGGGGCTGAATGCACGATTTCGGGGTACTGAAGTTGCGAAAAAGGTGTCGCAACGAAAACATCTATTCTACTTCTTTAGACCCAAAATGATGTTTTGCAGTGGTTGGGAGCATTTCGCAAACCTTCGGCACGTAAAAAGATGCGAAACTTGTGTTTCGGGGCTGAATGCACAATTTCGGGGTACCGAAGTTGCGAAAAAGGTTTCGTAACGAAAACATTCATTCTACTCCATTAGACCCAAAATGATGTTTTGCAGTGGTTGGGAGCATTTCGCAAACCTTCAGCACGTAAAAAGATGCGAAACTTGTGTTTCAGGGCGGGATGCATGATTTCGGGGTACCGAAGTTGCGAAAATGGTGTCGCAACGAAAACATCTATTCTACTTCTTTAGACCCAAAATGATGTTTTGCAGTGGTTGGGA
The DNA here is from genome assembly GCA_036936925.1 of Cenchrus fungigraminus. Lineage (NCBI taxonomy): Eukaryota > Viridiplantae > Streptophyta > Magnoliopsida > Poales > Poaceae > Cenchrus > Cenchrus fungigraminus. The sequence continues at coordinate 83,939,621 of CM072779.1, read as the reverse complement.
GCATTTCGCCAACCTTCGGCACGTAAAAAGATGCGAAAATTGTGTTTCAGGGCTGAATGCACGATTTCGAGGTACCGAAGTTGCGAAAAAGGTTTCGCAACGAAAACATCTATTCTACTTCTTTAGACCCAAAATGATGTTTTGCAGTGGTTGGGAGCATTTCGCAAACCTTCGACACGTAAAAAGATGCGAAACTTGTGTTTCGGGGCTGAATGCACGATTTTGGGGTACCGAAGTTGCGAAAATGGTGTCGCTACGAAAACATCTATTCTACTTCTTTAGACCCAAAATGATGTTTTGCAGTGGTTGGGAGCATTTCGCAAACCTTCGGCACGTAAAAAGATGCGAAACTTGTGTTTCGGGGCTGAATGCACGATTTCGGGGTACCGAAGTTGCGAAAAAGGTTTCGTAACGAAAACATTCATTCTACTCCATTAGACCCAAAATGATGTTTTGCAGTGGTTGGGAGCATTTCGCAAACCTTCAGCACGTAAAAAGATGCGAAACTTGTGTTTCAGGGCGGGATGCATGATTTCGGGGTACCGAAGTTGCGAAAAAGGTGTCGCAACGAAAACATCTATTCTACTTCTTTAGACCCAAAATGATGTTTTGCAGTGGTTGGGAGCATTTCGCAAACCTTCGGCACGTAAAAAGATGCGAAACTTGTGTTTCAGGGCTGAATGCACGATTTCGAGGTACCGAAGTTGCGAAAAAGGTTTCGCAACGAAAACATCTATTCTACTTCTTTAGACCCAAAATGATGTTTTGCAGTGGTTGGGAGCATTTCGCAAACCTTCGACACGTAAAAAGTTGCGAAACTTGTGTTTCGGGGCTGAATGCACGATTTCGGGGTACCGAAGTTGCGAAAAAGGTTTCGTAACGAAAACATTCATTCTACTCCATTAGACCCAAAATGATGTTTTGCAGTGGTTGGGAGCATTTCGCAAACCTTCAGCACGTAAAAAGATGCGAAACTTGTGTTTCAGGGCGGGATGCATGATTTCGGGGTACCGAAGTTGCGAAAAAGGTGTCGCAACGAAAACATCTATTCTACTTCTTTAGACCCAAAATGATGTTTTGCAGTGGTTGGGAGCATTTCGCAAACCTTCGGCACGTAAAAAGATGCGAAAATTGTGTTTCAGTGCTGAATGCACGATTTTGAGGTACCGAAGTTGCGAAAAAGGTTTCGCAACGAAAACATCTATTCTACTTCTTTAGACCCAAAATGATGTTTTGCAGTGGTTGGGAGCATTTCGCAAACCTTCGACACGTAAAAAGATGCGAAACTTGTGTCTCGGGGCTGAATGCACGATTTCGGGGTACCGAAGTTGCGAAAAAGGTTTCGTAACGAAAACATTCATTCTACTCCATTAGACCCAAAATGATGTTTTGCAGTGGTTGGGTTTATTTCGCAAACCTTCAGCACGTAAAAAGTTGCAAAACTTGTGTTTCGGGGCTGAATGCACGATTTCGGGGTACCGAAGTTGCGAAAAAGGTGTCGCAACGAAAACATCTATTCTACTTCTTTAGACCCAAAATGATGTTTTGCAGTGGTTGGGAGCATTTCGCAAACCTTCGGCACGTAAAAAGATGCGAAACTTGTGTTTCAGGGCTGAATGCACGATTTCGAGGTACCGAAGTTGCGAAAAAGGTGTCGCAACGAAAACATCTATTCTACTTCTTTAGACCCAAAATGATGTTTTGCAGTGGTTGGGAGCATTTCGCAAACCTTCGGCACGTAAAAAGATGCGAAACTTGTGTTTCGGGGCTGAATGCACGATTTCGGGGTACCGAAGTTGCGAAAAAGGTTTCGTAACGAAAACATTAATTCTACTCCATTAGACCCAAAATGATGTTTTGCAGTGGTTGGGAGCATTTCGCAAACCTTCAGCACGTAAAAAGATGCGAAACTTGTGTTTCAGGGCGGGATGCATGATTTCGGGGTACCGAAGTTGCGAAAAAGGTGTCGCAACGAAAACATCTATTCTACTTCTTTAGACCCAAAATGATGTTTTGCAGTGGTTGGGAGCATTTCGCAAACCTTCGGCACGTAAAAAGATGCGAAAATTGTGTTTCAGGGCTGAATGCACGATTTCGAGGTACCGAAGTTGCGAAAAAGGTTTCGCAACGAAAACATCTATTCTACTTCTTTAGACCCAAAATGATGTTTTGCAGTGGTTGGGAGCATTTCGCAAACCTTCGGCACGTAAAAAGATGCGAAAATTGTGTTTCAGGGCTGAATGCACGATTTCGAGGTACCGAAGTTGCGAAAAAGGTTTCGCAACGAAAACATCTATTCTACTTCTTTAGACCCAAAATGATGTTTTGCAGTGGTTGGGAGCATTTCGCAAACCTTCGACACGTAAAAAGATGCGAAACTTGTGTCTCGGGGCTGAATGCACGATTTCGGGGTACCGAAGTTGCGAAAAAGGTTTCGTAACGAAAACATTAATTCTACTCCATTAGACCCAAAATGTTGTTTTGCAGTGGTTGGGAGCATTTCGCAAACCTTCAGCACGTAAAAAGATGCGAAACTTGTGTTTCAGGGCGGGATGCATGATTTCGGGGTACCGAAGTTGCGAAAAAGGTGTCGCAACGAAAACATCTATTCTACTTCTTTAGACCCAAAATGATGTTTTGCAGTGGTTGGGAGCATTTCGCAAACCTTCGGCACGTAAAAAGATGCGAAAATTGTGTTTCAGGGCTGAATGCACGATTTCGAGGTACCGAAGTTGCGAAAAAGGTTTCGCAACGAAAACATCTATTCTACTTCTTTAGACCCAAAATGATGTTTTGCAGTGGTTGGGAGCATTTCGCAAACCTTCGGCACGTAAAAAGATGCGAAAATTGTGTTTCAGGGCTGAATGCACGATTTCGAGGTACTGAAGTTGCGAAAAAGGTTTCGCAACGAAAACATCTATTCTACTTCTTTAGACCCAAAATGATGTTTTGCAGTGGTTGGGAGCATTTCGCAAACCTTCGACACGTAAAAAGATGCGAAACTTGTGTCTCGGGGCTGAATGCACGATTTCGGGGTACCGAAGTTGCGAAAAAGGTTTCGTAACGAAAACATTCATTCTACTCCATTAGACCCAAAATGATGTTTTGCAGTGGTTGGGTTCATTTCGCAAACCTTTAGCACGTAAAAAGTTGCAAAACTTGTGTTTCGGGGCTGAATGCACGATTTCGGGGTACCGAAGTTGCGAAAAAGGTGTCGCAACGAAAACATCTATTCTACTTCTTTAGACCCAAAATGATGTTTTGCAGTGGTTGGGAGCATTTCGCAAACCTTCGACACGTAAAAAGATGCGAAACTTGTGTTTCGGGGCTGAATGCACGATTTCGGGGTACCGAAGTTGCGAAAAAGGTTTCATAACGAAAACATTCATTCTACTCCATTAGACCCAAAATGATGTTTTGCAGTGGTTGGGTTCATTTCGCAAACCTTCAGCACGTAAAAAGTTGCAAAACTTGTGTTTCGGGGCTGAATGCACGATTTCGGGGTACCGAAGTTGCGAAAAAGGTGTCGCAACGAAAACATCTATTCTACTTCTTTAGATCCAAAATGATGTTTTGCAGTGGTTGGGAGCATTTAGCAAACCTTCGGCACGTAAAAAGATGCAAAAACTGTGTTTCGGGGCTTAATGCACGATTTCGGGGTACCGAAGTTGCGAAAAAGGTTTCGTAACGAAAACATTCATTCTACTCCATTAGACCCAAAATGATGTTTTGCAGTGGTTGGGAGCATTTCGCAAACCTTCGGCACGTAAAAAGATGCGAAACTTGTGTTTCAGGGCTGAATGCACGATTTCGAGGTACCGAAGTTGCGAAAAAGGTTTCGCAACGAAAACATCTATTCTACTTCTTTAGACCCAAAATGATGTTTTGCAGTGGTTGGGAGCATTTCGCAAACCTTCGACACGTAAAAAGATGCGAAACTTGTGTTTCGGGGCTGAATGCACGATTTCGGGGTACCGAAGTTGCGAAAAAGGTTTCGTAACGAAAACATTCATTCTACTCCATTAGACCCAAAATGATGTTTTGCAGTGGTTGGGAGCATTTCGCAAACCTTCAGCACGTAAAAAGATGCGAAACTTGTGTTTCAGGGCGGGATGCATGATTTCGGGGTACCGAAGTTGCGAAAAAGGTGTCGCAACGAAAACATCTATTCTACTTCTTTAGACCCAAAATGATGTTTTGCAGTGGTTGGGAGCATTTCGCAAACCTTCGGCACGTAAAAAGATGCGAAAATTGTGTTTCAGGGCTGAATGCACGATTTCGAGGTACCGAAGTTGCGAAAAAGGTTTCGCAACGAAAACATCTATTCTACTTCTTTAGACCCAAAATGATGTTTTGCAGTGGTTGGGAGCATTTCGCAAACCTTCGACACGTAAAAAGATGCGAAACTTGTGTCTCGGGGCTGAATGCACGATTTCGGGGTACCGAAGTTGCGAAAAAGGTTTCGTAACGAAAACATTCATTCTACTCCATTAGACCCAAAATGATGTTTTGCAGTGGTTGGGTTCATTTCGCAAACCTTCAGCACGTAAAAAGTTGCAAAACTTGTGTTTCGGGGCTGAATGCACGATTTCGGGGTACCGAAGTTGCGAAAAAGGTGTCGCAACGAAAACATCTATTCTACTTCTTTAGACCCAAAATGATGCTTTGCAGTGGTTGGGAGCATTTCGCAAACCTTCGACACGTAAAAAGATGCGAAACTTGTGTTTCGGGGCTGAATGCATGATTTCGGGGTACCGAAGTTGCGAAAAAGGTTTCGTAACGAAAACATTCATTCTACTCCATTAGACCCAAAATGATATTTTGCAGTGGTTGGGTTCATTTCGCAAACCTTCAGCACGTAAAAAGTTGCAAAACTTGTGTTTCGGGGCTGAATGCACGATTTTGGGGTACCGAAGTTGTGAAAAAGGTGTCGCAACGAAAACATCTATTCTACTTCTTTAGACCCAAAATGATGTTTTGCAGTGGTTGGGAGCATTTCGCAAACCTTCGGCACGTAAAAAGATGCGAAACTTGTGTTTCGGGGCTGAATGCACGATTTCGGGGTACCGAAGTTGCGAAAAAGGTTTCGTAACGAAAACATTAATTCTACTCCATTAGACCCAAAATGATGTTTTGCAGTGGTTGGGAGCATTTCGCAAACCTTCAGCACGTAAAAAGATGCGAAACTTGTGTTTCAGGGCGGGATGCATGATTTCGGGGTACCGAAGTTGCGAAAAAGGTGTCGCAACGAAAACATCTATTCTACTTCTTTAGACCCAAAATGATGTTTTGCAGTGGTTGGGAGCATTTCGCAAACCTTCGGCACGTAAAAAGATGCGAAAATTCTGTTTCAGGGCTGAATGCACGATTTCGAGGTACCGAAGTTGCGAAAAAGGTTTCGCAACGAAAACATCTATTCTACTTCTTTAGACCCAAAATGATGTTTTGCAGTGGTTGGGAGCATTTCGCAAACCTTCGGCACGTAAAAAGATGCGAAAATTGTGTTTCGGGGCTGAATGCACGATTTCGGGGTACCGAAGTTGCGAAAAAGGTGTCGCAACGAAAACATCTATTCTACTTCTTTAGACCCAAAATGATGTTTTGCAGTGGTTGGGAGCATTTCGCAAACCTTCGGCACGTAAAAAGATGCGAAACTTGTGTTTCAGGGCTGAATGCACGATTTCGAGGTACCGAAGTTGCGAAAAAGGTGTCGCAACGAAAACATCTATTCTACTTCTTTAGACCCAAAATGATGTTTTGCAGTGGTTGGGAGCATTTCGCAAACCTTCGGCACGTAAAAAGATGCGAAACTTGTGTTTCGGGGCTGAATGCACGATTTCGGGGTACCGAAGTTGCGAAAAAGGTTTCGTAACGAAAACATTAATTCTACTCCATTAGACCCAAAATGATGTTTTGCAGTGGTTGGGAGCATTTCGCAAACCTTCAGCACGTAAAAAGATGCGAAACTTGTGTTTCAGGGCGGGATGCATGATTTCGGGGTACCGAAGTTGCGAAAAAGGTGTCGCAACGAAAACATCTATTCTACTTCTTTAGACCCAAAATGATGTTTTGCAGTGGTTGGGAGCATTTCGCAAACCTTCGGCACGTAAAAAGATGCGAAAATTGTGTTTCAGGGCTGAATGCACGATTTCGAGGTACCGAAGTTGCGAAAAAGGTTTCGCAACGAAAACATCTATTCTACTTCTTTAGACCCAAAATGATGTTTTGCAGTGGTTGGGAGCATTTCGCAAACCTTCGGCACGTAAAAAGATGCGAAAATTGTGTTTCAGGGCTGAATGCACGATTTCGAGGTACCGAAGTTGCGAAAAAGGTTTCGCAACGAAAACATCTATTCTACTTCTTTAGACCCAAAATGATGTTTTGCAGTGGTTGGGAGCATTTCGCAAACCTTCGACACGTAAAAAGATGCGAAACTTGTGTCTCGGGGCTGAATGCACGATTTCGGGGTACCGAAGTTGCGAAAAAGGTTTCGTAACGAAAACATTAATTCTACTCCATTAGACCCAAAATGTTGTTTTGCAGTGGTTGGGAGCATTTCGCAAACCTTCAGCACGTAAAAAGATGCGAAACTTGTGTTTCAGGGCGGGATGCATGATTTCGGGGTACCGAAGTTGCGAAAAAGGTGTCGCAACGAAAACATCTATTCTACTTCTTTAGACCCAAAATGATGTTTTGCAGTGGTTGGGAGCATTTCGCAAACCTTCGGCACGTAAAAAGATGCGAAAATTGTGTTTCAGGGCTGAATGCACGATTTCGAGGTACCGAAGTTGCGAAAAAGGTTTCGCAACGAAAACATCTATTCTACTTCTTTAGACCCAAAATGATGTTTTGCAGTGGTTGGGAGCATTTCGCAAACCTTCGGCACGTAAAAAGATGCGAAAATTGTGTTTCAGGGCTGAATGCACGATTTCGAGGTACTGAAGTTGCGAAAAAGGTTTCGCAACGAAAACATCTATTCTACTTCTTTAGACCCAAAATGATGTTTTGCAGTGGTTGGGAGCATTTCGCAAACCTTCGACACGTAAAAAGATGCGAAACTTGTGTCTCGGGGCTGAATGCACGATTTCGGGGTACCGAAGTTGCGAAAAAGGTTTCGTAACGAAAACATTCATTCTACTCCATTAGACCCAAAATGATGTTTTGCAGTGGTTGGGTTCATTTCGCAAACCTTTAGCACGTAAAAAGTTGCAAAACTTGTGTTTCGGGGCTGAATGCACGATTTCGGGGTACCGAAGTTGCGAAAAAGGTGTCGCAACGAAAACATCTATTCTACTTCTTTAGACCCAAAATGATGTTTTGCAGTGGTTGGGAGCATTTCGCAAACCTTCGACACGTAAAAAGTTTCGAAACTTGTGTTTCGGGGCTGAATGCACGATTTCGGGGTACCGAAGTTGCGAAAAAGGTTTCATAACGAAAACATTCATTCTACTCCATTAGACCCAAAATGATGTTTTGCAGTGGTTGGGTTCATTTCGCAAACCTTCAGCACGTAAAAAGTTGCAAAACTTGTGTTTCGGGGCTGAATGCACGATTTCGGGGTACCGAAGTTGCGAAAAAGGTGTCGCAACGAAAACATCTATTCTACTTCTTTAGATCCAAAATGATGTTTTGCAGTGGTTGGGAGCATTTAGCAAACCTTCGGCACGTAAAAAGATGCGAAAACTGTGTTTCGGGGCTTAATGCACGATTTCGGGGTACCGAAGTTGCGAAAAAGGTTTCGTAACGAAAACATTCATTCTACTCCATTAGACCCAAAATGATGTTTTGCAGTGGTTGGGAGCATTTCGCAAACCTTCGGCACGTAAAAAGATGCGAAACTTGTGTTTCAGGGCTGAATGCACGATTTCGAGGTACCGAAGTTGCGAAAAAGGTTTCGCAACGAAAACATCTATTCTACTTCTTTAGACCCAAAATGATGTTTTGCAGTGGTTGGGAGCATTTCGCAAACCTTCGACACGTAAAAAGATGCGAAACTTGTGTTTCGGGGCTGAATGCACGATTTCGGGGTACCGAAGTTGCGAAAAAGGTTTCGTAACGAAAACATTCATTCTACTCCATTAGACCCAAAATGATGTTTTGCAGTGGTTGGGAGCATTTCGCAAACCTTCAGCACGTAAAAAGATGCGAAACTTGTGTTTCAGGGCGGGATGCATGATTTCGGGGTACCGAAGTTGCGAAAAAGGTGTCGCAACGAAAACATCTATTCTACTTCTTTAGACCCAAAATGATGTTTTGCAGTGGTTGGGAGCATTTCGCAAACCTTCGGCACGTAAAAAGATGCGAAAATTGTGTTTCAGGGCTGAATGCACGATTTCGAGGTACCGAAGTTGCGAAAAAGGTTTCGCAACGAAAACATCTATTCTACTTCTTTAGACCCAAAATGATGTTTTGCAGTGGTTGGGAGCATTTCGCAAACCTTCGACACGTAAAAAGATGCGAAACTTGTGTCTCGGGGCTGAATGCACGATTTCGGGGTACCGAAGTTGCGAAAAAGGTTTCGTAACGAAAACATTCATTCTACTCCATTAGACCCAAAATGATGTTTTGCAGTGGTTGGGTTCATTTCGCAAACCTTCAGCACGTAAAAAGTTGCAAAACTTGTGTTTCGGGGCTGAATGCACGATTTCGGGGTACCGAAGTTGCGAAAAAGGTGTCGCAACGAAAACATCTATTCTACTTCTTTAGACCCAAAATGATGTTTTGCAGTGGTTGGGAGCATTTCGCAAACCTTCGACACGTAAAAAGATGCGAAACTTGTGTTTCGGGGCTGAATGCATGATTTCGGGGTACCGAAGTTGCGAAAAAGGTTTCGTAACGAAAACATTCATTCTACTCCATTAGACCCAAAATGATATTTTGCAGTGGTTGGGTTCATTTCGCAAACCTTCAGCACGTAAAAAGTTGCAAAACTTGTGTTTCGGGGCTGAATGCACGATTTCGGGGTACCGAAGTTGTGAAAAAGGTGTCGCAACGAAAACATCTATTCTACTTCTTTAGACCCAAAATGATGTTTTGCAGTGGTTGGGAGCATTTCGCAAACCTTCGGCACGTAAAAAGATGCGAAACTTGTGTTTCGGGGCTGAATGCACGATTTCGGGGTACCGAAGTTGCGAAAAAGGTTTCGTAACGAAAACATTAATTCTACTCCATTAGACCCAAAATGATGTTTTGCAGTGGTTGGGAGCATTTCGCAAACCTTCAGCACGTAAAAAGATGCGAAACTTGTGTTTCAGGGCGGGATGCATGATTTCGGGGTACCGAAGTTGCGAAAAAGGTGTCGCAACGAAAACATCTATTCTACTTCTTTAGACCCAAAATGATGTTTTGCAGTGGTTGGGAGCATTTCGCAAACCTTCGGCACGTAAAAAGATGCGAAAATTGTGTTTCAGGGCTGAATGCACGATTTCGAGGTACCGAAGTTGCGAAAAAGGTTTCGCAACGAAAACATCTATTCTACTTCTTTAGACCCAAAATGATGTTTTGCAGTGGTTGGGAGCATTTCGCAAACCTTCGGCACGTAAAAAGATGCGAAAATTGTGTTTCAGGGCTGAATGCACGATTTCGAGGTACCGAAGTTGCGAAAAAGGTTTCGCAACGAAAACATCTATTCTACTTCTTTAGACCCAAAATGATGTTTTGCAGTGGTTGGGAGCATTTCGCAAACCTTCGACACGTAAAAAGATGCGAAACTTGTGTCTCGGGGCTGAATGCACGATTTCGGGGTACCGAAGTTGCGAAAAAGGTTTCGTAACGAAAACATTAATTCTACTCCATTAGACCCAAAATGATGTTTTGCAGTGGTTGGGAGCATTTCGCAAACCTTCAGCACGTAAAAAGATGCGAAACTTGTGTTTCAGGGCGGGATGCATGATTTCGGGGTACCGAAGTTGCGAAAAAGGTGTCGCAACGAAAACATCTATTCTACTTCTTTAGACCCAAAATGATGTTTTGCAGTGGTTGGGAGCATTTCGCAAACCTTCGGCACGTAAAAAGATGCGAAAATTGTGTTTCAGGGCTGAATGCACGATTTCGAGGTACCGAAGTTGCGAAAAAGGTTTCGCAACGAAAACATCTATTCTACTTCTTTAGACCCAAAATGATGTTTTGCAGTGGTTGGGAGCATTTCGCAAACCTTCGGCACGTAAAAAGATGCGAAAATTGTGTTTCAGGGCTGAATGCACGATTTCGAGGTACCGAAGTTGCGAAAAAGGTTTCGCAACGAAAACATCTATTCTACTTCTTTAGACCCAAAATGATGTTTTGCAGTGGTTGGGAGCATTTCGCAAACCTTCGACACGTAAAAAGATGCGAAACTTGTGTCTCGGGGCTGAATGCACGATTTCGGGGTACCGAAGTTGCGAAAAAGGTTTCGTAACGAAAACATTCATTCTACTCCATTAGACCCAAAATGATGTTTTGCAGTGGTTGGGTTCATTTCGAAAACCTTTAGCACGTAAAAAGTTGCAAAACTTGTGTTTCGGGGCTGAATGCACGATTTCGGGGTACCGAAGTTGCGAAAAAGGTTTCATAACGAAAACATTCATTCTACTCCATTAGACCCAAAATGATGTTTTGCAGTGGTTGGGTTCATTTCGCAAACCTTCAGCACGTAAAAAGTTGCAAAACTTGTGTTTCGGGGCTGAATGCACGATTTCGGGGTACCGAAGTTGCGAAAAAGGTTTCGCAACGAAAACATCTATTCTACTTCTTTAGATCCAAAATGATGTTTTGCAGTGGTTGGGAGCATTTAGCAAACCTTCGGCACGTAAAAAGATGCGAAAACTGTGTTTCGGTGCTTAATGCACGATTTCGGGGTACCGAAGTTGCGAAAAAGGTTTCGTAACGAAAACATTCATTCTACTCCATTAGACCCAAAATGATGTTTTGCAGTGGTTGGGAGCATTTCGCAAACCTTCAGCACGTAAAAAGATGCGAAACTTGTGTTTCAGGGCGGGATGCATGATTTCGGGGTACCGAAGTTGCGAAAAAGGTGTCGCAACGAAAACATCTATTCTACTTCTTTAGACCCAAAATGATGTTTTGCAGTGGTTGGGAGCATTTCGCAAACCTTCGGCACGTAAAAAGATGCGAAACTTGTGTTTCAGGGCTGAATGCACGATTTCGAGGTACCGAAGTTGCGAAAAAGGTTTCGCAACGAAAACATCTATTCTACTTCTTTAGACCCAAAATGATGTTTTGCAGTGGTTGGGAGCATTTCGCAAACCTTCGACACGTAAAAAGATGCGAAACTTGTGTTTCGGGGTTGAATGCACGATTTCGGGGTACCGAAGTTGCGAAAAAGGTTTCGTAACGAAAACATTCATTCTACTCCATTAGACCCAAAATGATGTTTTGCAGTGGTTGGGAGCATTTCGCAAACCTTCAGCACGTAAAAAGATGCGAAACTTGTGTTTCAGGGCGGGATGCATGATTTCGGGGTACCGAAGTTGCGAAAAAGGTTTCGCAACGAAAACATACATTCTACTACATTAGACCCAAAATGATGTTTTGCAGTGGTTGGGAGCATTTCGCAAACCTTCGGCACGTAAAAAGATGCGAAAATTGTGTTTCAGGGCTGAATGCACGATTTCGAGGTACCGAAGTTGCGAAAAAGGTTTCGCAACGAAAACATCTATTCTACTTCTTTAGACCCAAAATGATGTTTTGCAGTGGTTGGGAGCATTTCGCAAACCTTCGACACGTAAAAAGATGCGAAACTTGTGTCTCGGGGCTGAATGCACGATTTCGGGGTACCGAAGTTGCGAAAAAGGTTTCGTAACGAAAACATTCATTCTACTCCATTAGACCCAAAATGATGTTTTGCAGTGGTTGGGTTCATTTCGCAAACCTTCAGCACGTAAAAAGTTGCAAAACTTGTGTTTCGGGGCTGAATGCACGATTTCGGGGTACCGAAGTTGCGAAAAAGGTTTCGCAACGAAAACATCTATTCTACTTCTTTAGACCCAAAATGATGTTTTGCAGTGGTTGGGAGCATTTCGCAAACCTTCGGCACGTAAAAAGATGCGAAAATTGTGTTTCAGGGCTGAATGCACGATTTCGAGGTACCGAAGTTGCGAAAAAGGTTTCGCAACGAAAACATCTATTCTACTTCTTTAGACCCAAAATGATGTTTTGCAGTGGTTGGGAGCATTTCGCAAACCTTCGACACGTAAAAAGATGCGAAACTTGTGTCTCGGGGCTGAATGCACGATTTCGGGGTACCGAAGTTGCGAAAAAGGTTTCGTAACGAAAACATTCATTCTACTCCATTAGACCCAAAATGATGTTTTGCAGTGGTTGGGTTCATTTCGAAAACCTTTAGCACGTAAAAAGTTGCAAAACTTGTGTTTCGGGGCTGAATGCACGATTTCGGGGTACCGAAGTTGCGAAAAAGGTTTCATAACGAAAACATTCATTCTACTCCATTAGACCCAAAATGATGTTTTGCAGTGGTTGGGTTCATTTCGCAAACCTTCAGCACGTAAAAAGTTGCAAAACTTGTGTTTCGGGGCTGAATGCACGATTTCGGGGTACCGAAGTTGCGAAAAAGGTTTCGCAACGAAAACATCTATTCTACTTCTTTAGATCCAAAATGATGTTTTGCAGTGGTTGGGAGCATTTAGCAAACCTTCGGCACGTAAAAAGATGCGAAAACTGTGTTTCGGTGCTTAATGCACGATTTCGGGGTACCGAAGTTGCGAAAAAGGTTTCGTAACGAAAACATTCATTCTACTCCATTAGACCCAAAATGATGTTTTGCAGTGGTTGGGAGCATTTCGCAAACCTTCAGCACGTAAAAAGATGCGAAACTTGTGTTTCAGGGCGGGATGCATGATTTCGGGGTACCGAAGTTGCGAAAAAGGTGTCGCAACGAAAACATCTATTCTACTTCTTTAGACCCAAAATGATGTTTTGCAGTGGTTGGGAGCATTTCGCAAACCTTCGGCACGTAAAAAGATGCGAAACTTGTGTTTCAGGGCTGAATGCACGATTTCGAGGTACCGAAGTTGCGAAAAAGGTTTCGCAACGAAAACATCTATTCTACTTCTTTAGACCCAAAATGATGTTTTGCAGTGGTTGGGAGCATTTCGCAAACCTTCGACACGTAAAAAGATGCGAAACTTGTGTTTCGGGGTTGAATGCACGATTTCGGGGTACCGAAGTTGCGAAAAAGGTTTCGTAACGAAAACATTCATTCTACTCCATTAGACCCAAAATGATGTTTTGCAGTGGTTGGGAGCATTTCGCAAACCTTCAGCACGTAAAAAGATGCGAAACTTGTGTTTCAGGGCGGGATGCATGATTTCGGGGTACCGAAGTTGCGAAAAAGGTGTCGCAACGAAAACATCTATTCTACTTCTTTAGACCCAAAATGATGTTTTGCAGTGGTTGGGAGCATTTCGCAAACCTTCGGCACGTAAAAAGATGCGAAAATTGTGTTTCAGGGCTGAATGCACGATTTCGAGGTACCGAAGTTGCGAAAAAGGTTTCGCAACGAAAACATCTATTCTACTTCTTTAGACCCAAAATGATGTTTTGCAGTGGTTGGGAGCATTTCGCAAACCTTCGACACGTAAAAAGATGCGAAACTTGTGTCTCGGGGCTGAATGCACGATTTCGGGGTACCGAAGTTGCGAAAAAGGTTTCGTAACGAAAACATTCATTTTACTCCATTAGACCCAAAATGATGTTTTGCAGTGGTTGGGTTCATTTCGCAAACCTTCAGCACGTAAAAAGTTGCAAAACTTGTGTTTCGGGGCTGAATGCACGATTTCGGGGTACCGAAGTTGCGAAAAAGGTGTCGCAACGAAAACATCTATTCTACTTCTTTAGACCCAAAATGATTTTTTGCAGTGGTTGGGAGCATTTCGCAAACCTTCGGCACGTAAAAAGATGCGAAACTTATGTTTCGGGGCTGAATGCACAATTTCGGGGTACCGAAGTTGCGAAAAAGGTTTCGTAACGAAAACATTAATTCTACTCCATTAGACCCAAAATGATGTTTTGCAGTGGTTGGGAGCATTTCGCAAACCTTCAGCACGTAAAAAGATGCGAAACTTGTGTTTCAGGGCGGGATGCATGATTTCGGGGTACCGAAGTTGCGAAAAAGGTGTCGCAACGAAAACATCTATTCTACTTCTTTAGACCCAAAATGATGTTTTGCAGTGGTTGGGAGCATTTCGCAAACCTTCGGCACGTAAAAAGATGCGAAAATTGTGTTTCAGGCCTGAATGCACGATTTCGAGGTACCGAAGTTGCAAAAAAGGTTTCGCAACGAAAACATCTATTCTACTTCTTTAGACCCAAAATGATGTTTTGCAGTGGTTGGGAGCATTTCGCAAACCTTCGGCACGTAAAAAGATGCGAAAATTGTGTTTCAGGGCTGAATGCACGATTTCGAGGTACCGAAGTTGCGAAAAAGGTTTCGCAACGAAAACATCTATTCTACTTCTTTAGACCCAAAATGATGTTTTGCAGTGGTTGGGAGCATTTCGCAAACCTTCGACACGTAAAAAGATGCGAAACTTGTGTCTCGGGGCTGAATGCACGATTTCGGGGTACCGAAGTTGCGAAAAAGGTTTCGTAACGAAAACATTCATTCTACTCCATTAGACCCAAAATGATGTTTTGCAGTGGTTGGGTTCATTTCGCAAACCTTTAGCACGTAAAAAGTTGCAAAACTTGTGTTTCGGGGCTGAATGCACGATTTCGGGGTACCGAAGTTGCGAAAAAGGTGTCGCAACGAAAACATCTATTCTACTTCTTTAGACCCAAAATGATGTTTTGCAGTGGTTGGGAGCATTTCGCAAACCTTCGACACGTAAAAAGATGCGAAACTTGTGTTTCGGGGCTGAATGCACGATTTCGGGGTACCGAAGTTGCGAAAAAGGTTTCATAACGAAAACATTCATTGTACTCCATTAGACCCAAAATGATGTTTTGCAGTGGTTGGGTTCATTTCGCAAACCTTCAGCACGTAAAAAGTTGCAAAACTTGTGTTTCGGGGCTGAATGCACGATTTCGGGGTACCGAAGTTGCGAAAAAGGTTTCGCAACGAAAACATCTATTCTACTTCTTTAGATCCAAAATGATGTTTTGCAGTGGTTGGGAGCATTTAGCAAACCTTCGGCACGTAAAAAGATGCGAAAACTGTGTTTCGGGGCTTAATGCACGATTTCGGGGTACCGAAGTTGCGAAAAAGGTTTCGTAACGAAAACATTCATTCTACTCCATTAGACCCAAAATGATGTTTTGCAGTGGTTGGGAGCATTTCGCAAACCTTCAGCACGTAAAAAGATGCGAAACTTGTGTTTCAGGGCGGGATGCTTGATTTCGGGGTACCGAAGTTGCGAAAAAAGTGTCGCAACGAAAACATCTATTCTTCTTCTTTAGACCCAAAATGATGTTTTGCAGTGGTTGGGAGCATTTCGCAAACCTTCGGCACGTAAAAAGATGCGAAACTTGTGTTTCAAGGCTGAATGCACGATTTCGAGGTACCGAAGTTGCGAAAAAGGTTTCGCAACGAAAACATCTATTCTACTTCTTTAGACCCAAAATGATGTTTTGCAGTGGTTGGGAGCATTTCGCAAACCTTCGACACGTAAAAAGATGCGAAACTTGTGTCTCGGGGCTGAATGCACGATTTCGGGGTACCGAAGTTGCGAAAAAGGTTTCGTAACGAAAACATTCATTCTACTCCATTAGACCCAAAATGATGTTTTGCAGTGGTTGGGTTCATTTCGCAAACCTTTAGCACGTAAAAAGTTGCAAAACTTGTGTTTCGGGGCTGAATGCACGATTTCGGGGTACCGAAGTTGCGAAAAAGGTGTCGCAACGAAAACATCTATTCTACTTCTTTAGACCCAAAATGATGTTTTGCAGTGGTTGGGAGCATTTCGCAAACCTTCGACACGTAAAAAGATGCGAAACTTGTGTTTCGGGGCTGAATGCACGATTTCGGGGTACCGAAGTTGCGAAAAAGGTTTCATAACGAAAACATTCATTGTACTCCATTAGACCCAAAATGATGTTTTGCAGTGGTTGGGTTCATTTCGCAAACCTTCAGCACGTAAAAAGTTGCAAAACTTGTGTTTCGGGGCTGAATGCACGATTTCGGGGTACCGAAGTTGCGAAAAAGGTTTCGCAACGAAAACATCTATTCTACTTCTTTAGATCCAAAATGATGTTTTGCAGTGGTTGGGAGCATTTAGCAAACCTTCGGCACGTAAAAAGATGCGAAAACTGTGTTTCGGGGCTTAATGCACGATTTCGGGGTACCGAAGTTGCGAAAAAGGTTTCGTAACGAAAACATTCATTCTACTCCATTAGACCCAAAATGATGTTTTGCAGTGGTTGGGAGCATTTCGCAAACCTTCAGCACGTAAAAAGATGCGAAACTTGTGTTTCAGGGCGGGATGCTTGATTTCGGGGTACCGAAGTTGCGAAAAAAGTGTCGCAACGAAAACATCTATTCTTCTTCTTTAGACCCAAAATGATGTTTTGCAGTGGTTGGGAGCATTTCGCAAACCTTCGGCACGTAAAAAGATGCGAAACTTGTGTTTCAAGGCTGAATGCACGATTTCGAGGTACCGAAGTTGCGAAAAAGGTTTCGCAACGAAAACATCTATTCTACTTCTTTAGACCCAAAATGATGTTTTGCAGTGGTTGGGAGCATTTCGCAAACCTTCGGCACGTAAAAAAATGCGAAACTTGTGTTTCGGGGCTGAATGCACGATTTCGGGGTACCGAAGTTGCGAAAAAGGTTTCGTAACGAAAACATTCATTCTACTCCATTTGACCCAAAATGATGTTTTGCAGTGGTTGGGTTCATTTCGCAAACCTTCAGCACGTAAAAAGTTGCAAAACTTGTGTATCGGGGCTGAATGCACGACTTCGGGGTACCGAAGTTGCGAAAAAGGTTACGCAACGAAAACATCCATTCTACTTATTTAGACCCAAAATGATGTTTTGTAGTGGTTGGGAGCATTTCGCAAACCTTCGGCACGTAAAAAGATGCGAAACTTGTGTTTCAGGGCTGAATGCACGATTTCGGGGTACCGAAGTTGCGAAAAAGGTTTCACAACGAAAACATCTATTCTACTTCTTTAGACCCAAAATGATGTTTTGCAGTGGTTGGGAGCATTTCGCAAACCTTCGGCACGTAAAAAGATGCGAAACTTGTGTTTCGGGGCTGAATGCACGATTTCGGGGTACCAAAGTTGCGAAAAAGGTTTCGTAACGAAAACATTCATTGTACTCCATTAGACCCAAAATGATGTTTTGCAGTGGTTGGGTTCATTTCGCAAACCTTCAGCACGTAAAAAGTTGCAAAACTTGTGTTTCGGGGCTGAATGCACGATTTCGGGGTACCGAAGTTGCGAAAAAGGTTTCGCAACGAAAACATCTATTCTACTTCTTTAGACCCAAAATGATGTTTTGCAGTGGTTGGGAGCATTTCGCAAACCTTCGGCACGTAAAAAGATGCGAAAACTATGTTTCGGGGCTGAATGCACGATTTCGGGGTACCGAAGTTGCGAAAAAGGTTTCGTAACGAAAACATTCATTCTACTCCATTAGACCCAAAATGATGTTTTGCAGTGGTTGGGTTCATTTCGCAAACCTTCAGCACGTAAAAAGTTGCAAAACTTGTGTTTCGGGGCTGAATGCACGATTTCGGGGTACCGAAGTTGCGAAAAAGGTTTCGCAACGAAAACATCTATTCTACTTCTTTAGATCCAAAATGATGTTTTGCAGTGGTTGGGAGCATTTAGCAAACCTTCGGCACGTAAAAAGATGCGAAAACTGTGTTTCGGGGCTTAATGCACGATTTCGGGGTACCGAAGTTGCGAAAAAGGTTTCGTAACGAAAACATTCATTCTACTCCATTAGACCCAAAATGATGTTTTGCAGTGGTTGGGAGCATTTCGCAAACCTTCAGCACGTAAAAAGATGCGAAACTTGTGTTTCAGGGCGGGATGCTTGATTTCGGGGTACCGAAGTTGCGAAAAAAGTGTCGCAACGAAAACATCTATTCTTCTTCTTTAGACCCAAAATGATGTTTTGCAGTGGTTGGGAGCATTTCGCAAACCTTCGGCACGTAAAAAGATGCGAAACTTGTGTTTCAAGGCTGAATGCACGATTTCGAGGTACCGAAGTTGCGAAAAAGGTTTCGCAACGAAAACATCTATTCTACTTCTTTAGACCCAAAATGATGTTTTGCAGTGGTTGGGAGCATTTCGCAAACCTTCGGCACGTAAAAAAATGCGAAACTTGTGTTTCGGGGCTGAATGCACGATTTCGGGGTACCGAAGTTGCGAAAAAGGTTTCGTAACGAAAACATTCATTCTACTCCATTAGACCCAAAATGATGTTTTGCAGTGGTTGGGTTCATTTCGCAAACCTTCAGCACGTAAAAAGTTGCAAAACTTGTGTATCGGGGCTGAATGCACGATTTCGGGGTACCGAAGTTGCGAAAAAGGTTTCGCAACGAAAACATCCATTCTACTTATTTAGACCCAAAATGATGTTTTGTAGTGGTTGGGAGCATTTCGCAAACCTTCGGCACGTAAAAAGATGCGAAACTTGTGTTTCAAGGCTGAATGCACGATTTCGAGGTACCGAAGTTGCGAAAAAGGTTTCGCAACGAAAACATCTATTCTACTTCTTTAGAGCCAAAATGATGTTTTGCAGTGGTTGGGAGCATTTCGCAAACCTTCGGCACGTAAAAAAATGCGAAACTTGTGTTTCGGGGCTGAATGCACGATTTCGGGGTACCGAAGTTGCGAAAAAGGTTTCGTAACGAAAACATTCATTCTACTCCATTAGACCCAAAATGATGTTTTGCAGTGGTTGGGTTCATTTCGCAAACCTTCAGCACGTAAAAAGTTGCAAAACTTGTGTATCGGGGCTGAATGCACGATTTCGGGGTACCGAAGTTGCGAAAAAGGTTTCGCAACGAAAACATCCATTCTACTTATTTAGACCCAAAATGATGTTTTGCAGTGGTTGGGAGCATTTCGCAAACCTTCAGCACGTAAAAAGATGCGAAACTTGTGTTTCAGGGCGGGATGCTTGATTTCGGGGTACCGAAGTTGCGAAAAAAGTGTCGCAACGAAAACATCTATTCTTCTTCTTTAGACCCAAAATGATGTTTTGCAGTGGTTGGGAGCATTTCGCAAACCTTCAGCACGTAAAAAGATGCGAAACTTGTGTTTCAGGGCGGGATGCATGATTTCGGGGTACCGAAGTTGCGAAAAAGGTGTCGCAACGAAAACATCTATTCTACTTCTTTAGACCCAAAATGATGTTTTGCAGTGGTTGGGAGCATTTCGCAAACCTTCGGCACGTAAAAAGATGCGAAAATTGTGTTTCAGGCCTGAATGCACGATTTCGAGGTACCGAAGTTGCGAAAAAGGTTTCGCAACGAAAACATCTATTCTACTTCTTTAGACCCAAAATGATGTTTTGCAGTGGTTGGGAGCATTTCGCAAACCTTCGGCACGTAAAAAGATGCGAAAATTGTGTTTCAGGGCTGAATGCACGATTTCGAGGTACCGAAGTTGCGAAAAAGGTTTCGAAACGAAAACATCTATTCTACTTC